>CP053138.2:0-5000000 GCA_022674325.2 Grapholita molesta
CCTAACCTAACTCTGAACCTAACCTAACTCTGAACCTAACCTAACTCTGAACCTAACCTAACTCTGAACCTAACCTAACTCTGAACCTAACCTAACTCTGAACCTAACCTAACTCTGAACCTAACCTAACTCTGAACCTAACCTAACTCTGAACCTAACCTAACTCTGAACCTAACCTAACTCTGAACCTAACCTAACTCTGAACCTAACCTAACTCTGAACCTAACCTAACTCCGAACCAAACCTTACCGTCTGTAACGTTCAAATGGTTGGGTTATTTTTAGAAAAATCTTAATAGCGCGGTCTGTCCAAGCGATAAGCGACATCTACCGGATAATTCATGCACTGGGATACGAGAGCGTAGAATTTGGCCCGGACATTCATACTCTTTATTATTTATTGATTTGTTTCACCTGTTATGGTATGTATGTTATAGCACGGCCCAAATCTAGAAAACATGCATACACAGATGTATGTTTACTGATGTAATAGTTAACAACCGTTTTCAAACTAAGTATCGCGGACTCAGTCGAGTCGATAGGCCGGTACGAAAACCAAACTGCGCGTCATTCAACTTAATGTTTTTCGTTAGCTCGGGCTGCAACAACCTTTCAAACACTTTTCCAATTATTGTGCCCTGGGATATCGGTCTATAGTTCTTTAGGTCAGACAGATCGCCGGTTTTATTTTTAACAACTATGGTTTTCATTAATAAATCATGGAGGTAAGGGTACACATGCTAAATAAAATAGACAGTACTCTCGGCATCTCATCGCTAGCATACAGGATGTGCTCAACGTTCAACCCGTCGTGCCCCGGAGAATTGCCCCTCTTCATACTTCTTACAACATTTAGTAGAGGAGATATAGCGTTTGGGGTCAAAATAATTGCCACAGAACCGGCGTTTGGTGTTTTTAGTTCTTTGTGTGTATCTTTTTGACATACTAAAAATATAGAAAAATATATGTGTGCAAAATGCGATTTTCCACACGGCAAAGATTTGAAAAACCCAAATTTTGTATGGTCTCAAATTACAGGAAATTACACACAAAAAAAAAAAGGTTATGAGGTTAATTTTATAAAATATAAACGTAAATTAAAAAAAAATGGTGAATAAAAAAATAAATAAAAAAAAACAAAAAAAAAATAAAAGAAAAAAAAAACAAAAAAAAAAAAGATTTTTCAAGCAAAAAATTTTTTTCTTTGTAAAAATTGATAATGAAACTTAACCTATTTAGACTATATATACTCTACTAAGGTCCTGAAGTGCTCAGACATAACAATGACATAGTCTAGGAACCGCAGGTGAGTGAGGTGTTCGCTGTTAATATTGATCCAGTACCTTAAAGGCATCTTCCAGTGCAGCAAACATATGGCATAGAATGTTTTAAATGTTCTCTTTTGCTTTGTGATTTAAGATTATTAGATTTACAAATAACATTAAACAATTGGAAAAGATACATGGAAGAACTTTATAAGTCCTGTCGAGTTGGATGAAGATGATATGGAAGATGAACAGCTGGACTAGAGATGATAGAATAGGTAGTAAGATAGGTATACATAGTTAGTAAAATAGGTAATAGATTGGAAAATAATACTTGAAGAAGAGTTTTTGAAAGCCATGTCGAATATTCCAAATGGTAAAGCTGCAGTAGATGGCGGAATTCCTATTCTAAAACAGCATATAAGTTTAAATATGAAGAACACGTTAATTGTGAAATTTAATTTAATTGACAAGATTAGCAGACGACATTACGCCATTTGCAGAGAATAGTAATAAGTTACAGCAGACACTTTAAAAATGATGAAATCTTTGATAGATTCAGCCTTAAAATTAACAGTAATACAATAATTTTGTTATTACCAAAAACTTCATAACAAATGCTGGACAGAAATCATGACTAATGGAGACATCTTGCAAAATTTGTTTATTTCAGATAAAAGGTGAGACATAGATAGGGCATCTGATGAGGTATAAGACCTTTTATTTTAAAATTTTGGAGACCAAGATCGAGAGGATGACAGACCGAGGAAGGCCAAGATATGCATATCTCAGACACGTAACAGCCTTCTTGCTGTTGTTATAAGGCTGGCAGAGGGAAAAGTAGACTCCACCAATATTGTTAAATATTGATGATGATATAACATATTGAACACTGCACAAGCTTATTTTTAATCTTTTACAATCTGGTTATTCAATTTTAATTTTAGAAATAAACGTCATAACCTTTTTTTACCATTAATTTTCCTATAATTCGATGCCACACACGATTTTTAATAAATTTTATGAATTTTCGAAGATACAATTTTTGTGGAGCAAAAGAACGCATTTTTCACACATATATTGCTGATGTGGCAATGGGAAGGCCACGTAACTCGAAGAGTCGATGGCCGTTAAGACAGAAAAGTCTTCGTGGCGTCTACGTCTAGGAAAGCGCAATATCGGACATCCACAAACGCTAAACTAACGCTAACGCGTCTAGCAGTGACTACAGTCATTATGTTGAAGATTGCTCCATGTGGCAGTCTATGGGTGAGGTCTATATTTTCTCGTGCTAATTAAAATACAGCCTATATGTTATGTATAATATAAGTATAATTAGAAATATTCTTGTTTTAAACATGCTATTATTTTTATAACGTATATTGATGTGTGTAGTCTTATACAGGTAAAGTTTAATTTTCACATTTGAAGAAAAAAAAATTTTGCTTGAAAAATGTTTTTTTTTTTATTCACCACTTTGTTATTTTGCATTGTCGATGCCCGCTGGCGGGCTCACTATAAAGTGACGTGCAAACTGGTTCGCAATTTCTTTAGGGTCATTGATATTATTTACAGTTAATGGTAGTTTCGATTTGTAATTTAGATTTTAATTGAGTCTTGATTTTCCTGGCACCATTTCAATTTATTTTTGAATACTTTTCGACTTTCTGCCATGCTATTGTAAATGTCACCTGAGCGCGGCTTCCCGCAATCTACGCAGTACTTGAAGTGTGTTCTGGCGATGAGATGGCTCTGCCTGACGCGGTAGTTCCAGCCGGGACCTGTCTGCGCCTGCGCTCAAACAGCAGCTCATGGTAGCAGCAGTGTGCACAATAGTGACAATTTTTTTTTTTTTTTTTTTCTGACATAGGCGGCAAACGAGCAGACGGATTGCCTGATGGTAAGCAATTACCGTCGCCCATGGGCACCCGCAACACCAGGGGAGTCACAAGCGCGTTGCCGGCCTTTAAGGGGGGTTGGAGCTCTGGTAACCTTACTCACCATCAGGAACACAACACTACATACCTGAAAGGTAGCAGTGCTATTATGGCTGTGGTCTTCTGTAAGGAGGAGGTACTTCCCCAGTTGGGCTGCCCCAGATTCAAGCGTGATGGTCATCGCTGTGCCCTACCTCTCATAAAAAAATATCAATAAATAAAATAATATCAATTTAGAAATATTATTTCTACTGTTTAAAATTAAAATATTCAATGCGTTTTAAATGTACATAACAATATTCACCGTATTTGTTTACTTGTTAACCGACTTCAAAAAAAGGAGGAGGTTATCAATTCGGTTGCATGTTCTTTTTAGTGTATTATCCACGAACTTTGTCATTCGGGACACTTAAATGCAATAAAAACGTATAAATAATTAAGTTTTTCGGCGACAGTTCAAGCATTTATGTTCAGAAAATACCACCATCTGGCAATGGAACCGAGTGATATAAAAGAAAAGTAGTTCATTTTGTCAACAAATCAAATTCAAAACAGCTGACATGCACGTGCAGCAGTGTAAAAAAACGGAGTTTCAATTGTATGTTGATTATCGTGGCTGGCACCGACACCAAAACCAAAAGTAATTATATATAATTGTCCTAAGAAATTTATTTGTTCTAAATAGTCCAAAAGTACTTATCAAGTAATAAAGAAAACAATTATTTGTTGCTTTTTAGTACATATCGTAGAAGTCGGGTTTATTTTTTGTTAAAAGTTTATTTTTCTACATCCCTTTGACCCTACAATATATTTTTAAACTAGTTACATACCGGTTAGTTGCCGTAGTACTAAATATGACCGAAGAGTTTAAGCGAATGAATAACGGATATAATGATCTGACCAGGAGACATCGTTACCAACCCAAACAGAACGTATGGTCTTTAACGCGGCCTCAGTGGTTACGCGATGATCCATCCACCGACGAGGGCCATTCGCTTCGCTTAAATAAGTATAGGTATCTGAGTTGATGCCTAAGATGCTTATGTCCGCACATTCCCATTGCTGCTCAGAACAAAAGTAGCTTAACTCCCAGCCAAATGCAGCACTAGGATGCGCGTTAATCGCCCATAATGTAAGCAGCGCAGTATCACTCTCCTCGATGGCTGCACTTACATTGGCCAGGCAACTCGTAAAATCAATTAAATTATCAGGACTGTCGCAGGGCATGTACACATTTAAAATACTAAAACATATACTAATAATATCATTTTTTATTGCTAATATTCTATCGTTGTCGCACTCTATTCGTCATACGTGGGAGAAGACGGACGTTCGCCATAGTATCGCCAAGCCGCCATAGGGTCGTCCGCGCAGCACCCCGGCCGACGTGGCCACAGAGGTTGTAGCGCAGCCGCTGAACTTGTCATCGATGTTGTGCACAAGCCTCAAATTTCTTCATTCCAACCCCTTTTTTTCATTCCAACCCTAACGTGTGATATATTGTCGGATAGGTATTTAAAAATGAATAGGGGTTTACTAAAAATACTTTTTGATAATGTAAATATTTTCGGAAATAATCGCTCCAGAAGTAAAAAAAAATGTGTCCCCCCCTCTAACTTTTGAACCATAAGTTTTAAAAATATGAAAAAAACCTCAATTGTAGAACTTTATAAATAGTTTCTAGGAAAATTATTTTGAACTTGATAGATTGAATAGTTTTGGAAAAAATAATTTCTGAACTAAGCTTGTAATTTAGTCGTATAAGCAGGTGTTTATTGTACCTGTAATGTCTACAAAATCACAATGAAATGACGTACTTTCAAATAACGTAAAAACGGTGAAAATCCGTTCACGCAATAAATAATTATCCCATAAAACTGACACCATACTTCCATACTTTTAGCTCGCGCGCAATAGTTTAACTTAATTATTTACAAATACTTAGCCCTTTTTATAAACTCTTGCTGTGATCGCTGCAAAATGATGAATTCACCTAACCCTCAAGCATGGATAGTTTTAAACCTTATTTTTTATTGTGCGATGCTGTCTCATGCCTTTGGACAGATGGCGCTAGTAGTACAGTCAGCATCAATAGTAACGTATGAAACAACGCACATGATCCTGTGTATTTTTTTTATGAGATATTGTCCAGGTTAGGTCTTAAAGTCTCTATCGTATTTCAATTGACAAACACGCAGAAGTGTATGTCTTTATGTGAAGCAATTTAAAAACGGTAGATACTTTTTGTGCTCTGTTTCATACGGTATTCTTACAGGATATACAGGCCGCGCCTGGCGACATCTGGCCTTAAATATGCCACTTTTTCCGGCATCAGTCTCAAGTTATATTGAGAGTTCATCGGTAATTAAGCAAATATTTCTGCCAACGAAAACTGCCACAATTCTTAGAAAAAATCAACTGCATAAGGGGACTGAGAAAAACGAAAGTGAATCCTATAGGTAATCCTTCTCCAAATATGGTAGATTGAATGAGGCAAAGTCGTAACGCGCGCGGCGTAGTCACTGTATTCGAAAGTGCTTGTTGGTAGGCATAAAAAAGAAAATATATATATAAGCCGTGGTATATCAGTTTATTTCGTGTCTAGTTGGGCTTGGAGAAATCAACTACAACTTTTAATGACTTGTTTTTATACAGAAAAATAAAATAAACATGTAACTGAGTAGCATTTTATTGCAACGACATTTTTTATTTCAACATACAACCTTCTATTTTACAAAAATATATAATTTTCTTCACTCTCCCATTTCGAAACATACACAATACACTCTTTTAACATTATTTACAAAAATACATATTTACAATCGCGACATCACTCGTCCACAATAAATATCAACGGCGGTCGCGTTCCCGGCGACAGCGCACCGCTCGTACCTACAGCTAGAGCCTGACTAGCCTGAGCGCTAGAGCAGGTATCACTACACCAGCACCGTGAGGCGCTCCGGCGGCGGGTGGCGCGCGGCCGGCGCGGGCGGCGGCGGCGCGTCGGGCGGCAGCGCGCGCTTCGTCAGCTCCTTGTCGCGCGGCGGCGTGTGGTTGCGCGCGTCGGCGTTCTGCGCCTTGTACAGCGAGTGCGCGCGCGGCAGCGGCTCGCCCGCGCGCGCCGCGCTGCCCGCGGCCGCGCGCGGGGACTCGCGCAGCGGGTTCGCGTAGCGCCGCAGGTTCTCCTCGTTCTGCAGGTTGTTGGACTTCTCCTCGTCGCAGCGGCGCGAGCGCTCGGCGGCGGCGGCGCGGCGGCGGCGCACGGCGAACGCGGCGCCCGCCGCCGCCGTCAGCAGCAGCACGGGCACGACCGCCGCCAGCGTCAGCAGCCCGGGCCCGCCGGTGGAGGCGGGGACGCGGGCGGCGCGTGCGGTACGCGCAGGCGCAGCGCGGCGCCCAGCAGCGGGTGGTGCGCCAGCCTCCGCCGCGCCACCAGCTCACTCAGCGCGCGCACCGCCGCCGCCAGCGCGCTGGCGCTAGACGCACCTTCCAGACTTTCTTCCTCTCCGACCCACTGAAATCATTGATTTCGTTTTAAATTAGTATTTTGTTAATGATAACTATTTAACCTATAACTAATCTCGAGATAGACAAAAGAAGCATTGTGCAATATAGTAACTTTACCTTGATATAAGTTAGGTTAGGTTGTTATTTCAATAAATTATCGTTTCATTGGTGTGTGAATGGCCTTGAACGTACCACTTCATCTGTATTAAATATATAATATATGTATGCACGCGTGCATATACACAGATCAAATATAAAAAGACGAGACACTCACAATAGCGAGATCAAGTGCGTCGTCGTCGTCGACGGCGAGATCACAGAGTAGCACCAGCGGCGGCGGCGGCGCGTCGTCGGCGCGCGCGGCCAGCGCGGCGGCCAGCGCCCGGCGCAGCGCGCCGCACGCGCGCTCCACGTGCGCGCCGCGGGCCAGCCGCTCGCGCGCCAGCTGCAGCGACACGCGCGCGCAGCCGGCGGCGGCGGCGGCGGTGCGCGCGCCGGGCCAGCACGCGGCCGGCGCCGGCAGCGCGGGCGGCTCCACGCGGCGCCCGGCCACGCGCCGGCACTCGCCCAGCGGCGAGCACGACGGCCGCAGGCACAGCGCCGGCGCCGCCGGGACGCACACCTGGTGACAATAATGACAGTCATGTAAGCGTTCAGTTCAGTGGCAGTTTCGGTGTGTCACAAAAGCAACATTTTTTTTTTGCATTCAAGACCAATTGTTAAATAAATACGATTGGTTTCAATATGGTCAGTATCATCAGTCGTAAACTGGTGATACAAGGTTGTGATGTAGTATCATGCAATTTTCGCTAGATGTCGTTTTGACTTGGCAAACTAGATAACCACAATCAACTATTTTTAATTTGTATAGTTGGGTTAGAATAAGTATCTTTGTCATAATATCATGTGTGTCGAAAAATTGGAATAGGGTTTTCGTTGAATTAAGCCCTGTCCAGAAGGGGGGAATTCGCCGCAATTTTGAACGCGTTTTAATATTCATTTTTGTATTTGCTACGACGCATCGTGAAGAAGCAATGTACTCCAATACGTGCTTATGGACAGGGCCGAAGAGTGTGAACAAGAGTAAATACCTCGTCGGTGCGACAGGGCTGCGCGCCGGGCGCCAGGCAGTCGGGCAGGCCGCACCACAGCCGCGTGCACACGGGCGCGCCGGCGCGGCACCAGCACGCGTTGCAGCCCCACCACCACGTGCCGTTGTCGGCGCCGCACGCGCCCGCGCCGCCCGCGCGCCCCGCGCCCCGCGCGCCCGTCGCGCCCGCCTCGCCGCTCTCCTCCTCGTCCACGCCCCACTCAGAGAAACCGTCGTCTAACTCCAAACCGGCGATTTCTGCAACAATTGGACAATTCATTACCCACATACTGATAAATGATGTCATTTTCATTATTTTGTCATACTACGACTCGGAGCTGAGCTGTGGGTATTATGACGGATAAAGGAATGGCTATTAGATATGGTCGCTAGCGGCGAATAGAATCAACCCTCAACCAAGTCGGTGGAAATATTCATCCAGTCCACCCAGTAGGTAAACAATAAGAGAAGCTATAAGTCACACGTCCCTTAAAGGACAAAGTAGGTAGGTTGTTTTTTCATAATAATTTGGGTTTTGCATAGAACTTGGCACTCATTTAGATCTCCATTCTTTTTGCGGCGAAGCCAACAGCCAAGCATAATTTTTGTATAGAACTTGGCTCTTCTTTTTCACATTTATGTTTTGGTAGGATACACAACTTACGTTCTAGACAGCGTCTCGCAGCGCGTGGGCACACGCAGCGCGCGGGCCGCTCGGGGTCGGGGTCGCGCACGCAGGCGGCGGGCGCGGGGCAGGCGGGCGCGCAGTCGGCGGCCGGCGCGGGCAGGCGCGCGCCGCACTCCGGGCCCGCCCAGCCCGGCGCGCACTCGCACGCCCACCAGCCCACGCCGCCCACGCAGCGGCCGCCGTTGCGGCACGGCGCCGCCGCACACGAGTCCAGCGCGTGCTCGCAGTGCGCGCCCGTCCAGCCCGGCGCGCAGGCACACGTCCAGCCGGCGCCCACCGCGCTGCACGTGCCGCCGTGCGCGCACGCGCAGGCCGGCGCGGGTGGTGGCGCGGCGGGCGCGGGCGTTTCGCACGCGGCGCCCGACCAGCCCGCGGCGCACGCGCAGCGCCACGCGCTCGCCTCGCGCACGCACGTGCCACCGTTGCCGCATGATCCTTCTACACAGCGAGCTCCGTCTTCCACGCGATTCGCACAGGTCTTTCCTGTACATAAAATATTGTATGAAGGATAATTACCTACAAGGAAAGTGTGAATGATACATCGACAGTAGGATGCGTTACCTGTCCAGCCGTCTCGGCACACGCAGGTGAAGTCTGCGACTCCGTCGATGCAGGTGGCATTGTTGCGGCACGGGTTACCCACACACTCATCGACCTCTGTAACATAACATTTTACATAAGATCTAAGGTCAATAAATGGAGCTGTCTCGGTGCCATCTACGAGTTTGTAGCTTTTGGCGCCGAGACACTCGGGCGCACGCTGGCTCTACAAAGAACTCGGAAAAAGACTGAAGGAGGCAACGGGAGAGGAGACCTGCCCGAAAAGACTAGCAATAGCGATTCAGCGCAGAAATGCTGCCAGTGTGAGGCAGTTTGCCGAAAGGCCAAGAGTTGGAGGTTCATCTTTAGGTAGGTACGTCTTTTTTAAGTTTCCTCCCCTTTTTAGGGTTCCGTAGTCAACTAGGAACCCTTATAGTTTCGCCATGTCTGTCCGTCCGTCCGTCCGTCCGCGGATAATCTCAGTGACCGTTAGCACTATAAAGCTGAAATTTGGTAGTAATATGTATATCAATCACGCCGACAAAGTGCAAAAATAAAAAGTGGAAAAAAATGTTTTCTTAGGGTACCCCCCCTATACGTAAAGTGGGGAGTGATTTTTTTCTTCATTCTAATCCTAACGTGTGATATATTGTTGGATAGGTATTTAAAAATGAATTGGGGTTTACTAACATAGTTTTTTGATAATGTCAATATTTTCGGAAATAATAGCTCCAGAAGTAAAAAAAGTGCGTCCCCCCCCCGCTAACTTTTCAAAAATATGAAAAAAATCTCAAAAGTAGAACTTTACATAAAATTTCTAGGAAAATTATTTTAAACTTGATAGGTTCCATGGTTTTTCAAAAAAAACTATATAAATAAAAATGAACCCCTATTTCTCTTGGTCACGCTAGAACTTGTGAAAATTTAGCTAATTTTGATCTTAAAATATTTGTAGTAGCTCAGGGAAGGTTTAAACGGTGAGAAAGTACGAAAAAAGGTCGAGTAATATACTAAAAACGAAAATTTTGTAGCCCCATACAAACTTATCAACTCGAAAAAACTGTAAGCACCGCAGGATTTCATACATCTTACGCGTTTTTGGTAAAATGGTCTCTGCTTTCACTCGAGAAAGACGGAAGCGCCGCAGGATTGCTTATGCCTTAGGCTTTTTTGCGAGCAAAATAGGTACTTTATATTATTCCAGCACTAAAGTCGTTAAAGCGATAGTTTCTTACAAATTGTTAATAAATTAGCCCTTATTCCCTAAGATATGGCTGTCAAAATCTCTATTGAATGACAAGACCAAGACAAGACAGACTTCCTCACTTCAGGCCCGGTACCGCGAAGATCGAAATTCGTATATGTCGAGCATTTCTCTTTTACTCCAATTAAGGCGCTAAGAGTAACAGAGACAATCGTCCGAAATTTACGAATATCGATGTTCGCGGTAGCGCCGCCATTTTATGTATAATTTCGCGTTTAGTTCTAACCGTAAATAAGAATCTGCACTAATATACATCGCCCAATGCGATCGTCCCCTCCGCCGTCTTACTACTTCAGATGGGTAGGTACTTCCGAGAAAATACGATAGGAAAGGATTATTCACTACATCTGAGCCCCGAGTGTATGTTTTTAACGTAACGAAACGTCACCATCGCGTTAGTTACCCATATTATATCAGTATAACTTACACATTCGAGACATTTTTTACGTCAAAAGAAACTTACACTAGAGCCTCTGATGCTTTAAGCTCGCGCGCATAGTTTACTTAATTTGCCGATAGATGTCGCTGTAGGTGGAACGCTCATACCCTACATGGCGGTATTAAGATTATTTCTGAATAATGGGGTCGGAGCATACATGCCCATACATTAGGTTGAAATCGACTGACTGACTTCAAATGACGCTGGCTGGTTATCACTCCATGTTACAACCCCTTCTTACTACTCGTGGTGGGACTGAAATTGACAACATTTTTTCGAATTTTCCATGTATAGTTGGGATCTATAACTCTTTCTTTAGTTGTCAGCGTCCTTTGTGGGCCAGTTTTTAGGGTTCTGTACTTAATATTAATATGTCAACAACAATGTATCAAATAGCCCATTTTTAACTCTTAAGTGGGAACACTTACTGTGACGGACGAAAAACTACGGAACCCTACACTGAGCGTGGCCCGACACGCTCTTGGTCGGTTTTTTAAAGTTAGATTTAGTATAAGTTAGCTATGTCGAAAGATTCACAAGCCACAGGTAACTTGTAGACGAGTTTACCGATTTCGCAGCGCGCGCCGCTGAAGCCGGCGCGGCAGACGCAGCGCAGCGCCCCGCCACCTCCACGCACGCGCCGCCCGCGCCGCAGCCGCCCGTCGTGCACTCCTCCACACCTGCAGAGATCATACTGAGCTTTACGATCAATCCAAGAATACGCTGTTACAAAATATTAATACATTCACGATGAAGTGCCTTCACAGAGTAATTCCATTGACGTATTCAATCGCCTTTCTAAAAATAATCATGGAATTGTAAGCTAAAAACGGCTGACATAATCATTCTTATATTGAAGTGGTTGTGGTGACGTGGTGTGGTACTAACGTTCCTGGCAGGTGGGCCCGGCGTAGCTAGGCGCGCATGCGCAGCGCGGCGGCGCGGGCGGCGCGTGCACGCACTGCCCGTGCTCGCACGCGGCGCCGCTCACGCACGGCTCCGTCTCCACCACTGCTCCTATACAAACAAACAGCCCCGTAAGGTTTCTGAGGTAACAAATCATTCATGCATCTAAAGTAGGTAATCCTAGTGCAAAGAGAATCCCACCAATCTCTCGAACAAGTACTTGTTGCACTATCAACAAGTATACCACGTGATAGATATTGTAGATGTTAGTGCGAGCACTCACGGTCGCGGTCGCGCGGCGCGCGCTGCGTGCAGTTCTTGCCGCTCCAGCCCGGCGCGCAGTGGCAGTAGTAGTCGCTCTGCGCCGTGTAGCACGGCGCGCCGTTCGCGCACGGGGCGCCCGCGCAGTGGTCGCGGTCGTCCTGCGGCACACCACTCACTTAACACACGTCGCGAGGGCAAACACACATTTACACACTGCAGTTCGTTTTCTATTTTAAGATAACATGGTTGTCCACATTATATACAACTATTACTTAAAACGGGATACCATGTATCTCTTACATAGGTCAGACGAAGCAAATATGCCAGATAAAGGACCATATTAGGGCGCTGTTCACCGTGTTCCTTGAACGTGATGGAGTCTCGAGCGAGAATGCGTATTAGAAAGAGGGTAGAACGCTACGGTGTGTGGCTTGACCACCGACAAATGTCCCAGGGCTTCAGTTATCCCGTGAAGATGGCGCTTGCAACAGTGCCAAAATATCGGAAACTCGACAAAATAAATATACATGGTAACTATAATAGTCCTGTTGTAAGTAATAATTCTAAAATAATGTTTTGTATATGTAAGATGACACAACGTCATCAACACCTTAAAGAAACTTTTTACTTACCTCTGCATTACTTTTTACCAATTTTTACTTAGCTCAGTGGCCCAAAGAGGATTACTACTAAACACATACACATTCAAAGCTTTCTAATAGTTTCATGATGAGTGACTTACCGGGCAATACCTTCCAAAACAGGAGGACAGCTAGAAAAGCAGAAGACTCGTTAATGTGTTAGTGCAACGTAACCTGAATGGTGAAAGTTAAATTATGATTAGTCAAGTGATTCAGGGACACATTAGTAAGAATAAAGGCACCCGATTAGTGAAATGCAGCGCGTGCGCACGTGCGCGCACTAACCTCGCAGTCGACGCCGGAGTAGCCGACCAGGCAGATGCAGCGGTAGGCGTCGAGGAGGTCGACGCACTCGCCGCCGTTGCGGCACGGGCGCGGCGCGCAGTCGTCCACGTCGCGCTCGCACGTGCGGCCCGCGTAGCCCGCCGCGCACGCGCAGTGGAAGTCGTCCACCAGGTCGATGCACGTGGCGCCGTTGAGGCACTGGCCCGTGCAGTCGTCCACGTTGGACTCGCAGTCGCGGCCCGTCCAGCCCGCCAGGCACGCGCAGCGGTAGCCGCCCGGCGTGTTGCTGCAGCTCGCCGCGTTCACGCACGGGCCCAGCGAGCCCTCGGCGCCCTCCGCGCCCTCCGCGCCCTCGCGCGCGGGGTCACCGCGCACTCGTCCACGTCTGCGGATGCAACGAGTCGTTATGTAAGTCTCCAAGTAGGGGGTTACCAGCAGCTTACAGATGACTGATAAGATAATAGTGGAGTGCTACCTTCGGTGCAGGTGGGGCCGGTCCAGCCGGGCGCGCACTCGCAGAGGAAGGCGTCGAGGCGGTCGCGGCAGACGGCGCCGTGCGCGCAGGGCTGGCTGGCGCAGTCGTCCACGTCCTGGTCGCACAGCGCGCCGCCCCAGCCCGCCGCGCACGCGCACGAGAAGCCGGGCGGCGCCGCGCGCAGCGAGCACGCGCCGTGCGCGCACGGCTGCGGCGCGCACGGGTTGTCCACGCGCTCGCAGTCCGGGCCCGAGAAGCCCTCGGCGCACGTGCACAGGTACTGGTCGGGCGCCGTGTTCTCGCACGTGCCGCCGTGCTGGCAGGGCTCGTGCGTGCCGCAGTAGTTGAGGTCCTGGTCGCACAGGATGCCGCCCCAGTTGGTGTCGCACGTGCAGTCCCAGGAGGAGCCGTTGCAGTAGCCGTGCTTGCAGCCCGGGTACGGCTGGCACTGCGAGCACAGCGCGCCGCGCCAGCCCGGCCGGCAGCTGTAACACACCGCCATGTTCTTGTCAATTAACTTTCAAAGATACGATCATTGCGCACATAATAAACTGCTGCACTTTATTGCTTGATTCGAAAGGTTGTAGCTATGGAGAACTTACTCGCAATCTCCTGGGCGATCGCAGCGGCCGTGAGTAGGGTGGCAGCCCTCCTTGCAAACGGCTGCAACAAAGAGGACAGAGTGAGCACTGGAACTGGTAGTGAATGACGGTGAGTGTCGCCAGAGGGCCGGGATGGACACGTACGCTGCTCGCAGTTGTCGCCGCGCCAGCCGGGCAGGCAGCGCTTGGCGCCGGTCTCGTCGCACGAGTAGTGGCCGAACTTGTCGTCGCGCGCGCGGCAGAAGGTGGTGCACGTGGTGTTGTAGTCGTTGGCGGCGCACGACACGCGCACGCGGTACGCCACGCCGGCCGCCGCGCCCGCGTGCCGCAGCGCGTGCCACGCCGCGCCGGGCTCCACGATGCCCGACCACCACGCCTCCACGATCAGCCCCGTCTCCACGGGCTCCGCCGTCGTGTAGTTGTAGTCGTCGTACGCTTGAAGGATCAGCGTAAAGGACCGCTGCAATGAAACGTGACGCGTGAGAGAGGGTTCACGTAGATGAATATATACGTAAAGCGTGCGACAGGGATACAGACCGTCCAGCGGAATGAAAAGGGCAGCGCCAGCGTGTAGAGCGGCTCGGCGAGCGTGAAGGAGTCGGTGCCGAGCACGGGCGAGGCGGCGCGGCCGAAGGAGCAGGCGCCGGGCGCGGCGGCCGACTGGTACTCCTTGAGGCAGAGCGAGAAGCGCGTGCGGCAGGGCGCGGCGCAGGCGGCCCCTCCCCGCCGCGCCCGCGCCCCGCCCGCGCCCGCGCCGCCGCAGCACGCGCCGCTCGCCAGCTGCAGGCGGTAGTTGCTGAACTCCAGGATCTGCAGCTCGAACACGCCCGCGCCTGCCGCCATCTGCAACCACACCACACCTGGTCAATAGGTGTCCAACAAGGTTTGAACTGCGCGACTTATTAATCTTTTACTAGTTTCGTGGTTATAATAGTGCCATAAACAATACCTAGACTACTTATTAATAGGTATGCTACTTCTAGCGCCATCTATCGGACAGTAGACGGTAGAACTAGTATCGCCAAATAGTCCTCCGCAGAGTTATGGTGGGCATTATTTTCCTTCGAGCGTTCGAATTCTAAAACTTTGAGGACGTAATTAATCGAACACAAAAGAGCCTCAAAATTTTCAAAATTACCTACAAGTCTTCAAAATTTCATTGCTGTAATTTCGTGCAGAATGTATAATTTCGATACCCAGAGTCAAGTGCACGACTCTCAAAATCTTCCGTGTTTGGTTCTGCCGCTCGCTGCCAGAGGTCAAGAAACCCCACGCTAGTTGTGAGCGGTGACCGACAGGTGGCGCTAGTAGTACCATAACATAAGTATTTATGAGAATGGTACTCTATGTACCTATACGAACATTGCGCAATAATCTATTATATTATTAATTAATAGTATAGTACCTAAGTAAAAATAATCATAAAAAGTTGTTTTAAGTTGATTATTGTCCAAGAGTAAAAATATCTCGAATGCACACGACTGGTTGTACAAAAGACTTCAACGAGCTCAACGTCTCGCCGCGTCAGGTCCGACATGCCATAGTTATATACCTAGTTACATATATGTGGTCCGTCATAGTAACAATTCTAGATATCCCTAGTCTCTGTGAATAATCATCTTTATTTGTTATTGAAATGTTTAATCCACAGCGATACGTGAGACTATAACCGTAGCTAATTATATAAATATAATAATGATTGCCTTACATCGGGAACAATCAAATAAGTTATTATTATAATACTTAATAAGTAAAATAACATTGGAACGAACTCCCACCAACTCAATTATTGGTATCCATCACTCGTTTCACTCCGTAATAAATCTGATTCTTGAACCAAACTGCGATTGATAAACTTGCTACCTAGTTAGTGTGACTTTTGGTTTGTTTAGCAGCGCGGACCTGCTGACGTTGTTGGTAAGCTACATTTCGTTTTGCGTCCTAGTCGCATAGAACGGAGCGACGGCGCGTGCGCAGGGGGCGGGGCCGCCGGCGGGAGGGCGAGGCCCCGCCCGGCGCGCGGCACGCCCCGCTCGCGCCGCCGCGCCTGCGCCCGCGCCGCCCACACGCCCGTGTTTACCAACAACACTGCAGCAGCTGCACCGTCCACACACACAAACAGGATGCCGCAAGTTAACTTCCTTCA
Organism: Grapholita molesta; assembly: GCA_022674325.2. Lineage (NCBI taxonomy): Eukaryota > Metazoa > Arthropoda > Insecta > Lepidoptera > Tortricidae > Grapholita > Grapholita molesta. Next base: position 16,049 of record CP053138.2, read on the forward strand.
TATTACTGACTTGTTTGGTTTTTTTAGACATTAGCATAAACATTTACGCACATGACTGACTGTACTGAATCAGAACTGAATGTATTACAAGTATGACAACTAATGTAGCTCTCAGTCAAATTACACTATGTTTGATTGTGTTATACTTTCAATGTAAAGTTGTAAACCTAAGATTATTTCATTTATTTTACTGCGATTCCGTAGCGTCTGCGTATTTTAAGTAGCAGTGTGACCGGACCTTCATAGCTTGCATTACCTTAAAGCGATAGTTACCAGATAATATCATCGCCCTATACTTACTCCCCGCCCCACGTAATGTTACGGGCACTTGATACAGTTGATACTTGCTGGTGCTCACTCACGCTCCGTCAGACCTCAGTGCGAGGAGAAACGCACACATCGTATAACTCTATCAAGCTAAAAGTATTTACGTTCCTGGCAGGTGTAGGCTTTACATTTTTTAACATTTAACAAATAATTAAAATGTTATCTAGGTAGTAAGATTTGTATTTAAACTTTCGTGAGTCATTGTAATATTTTATGAATGAAAATGGCTCTACTCACTCGGCGCCGTTAGTGCTTGCAAATAGAGACCTGCGGCTCTAGGAAACATGTAACTAAATAAACGCGAGTAACGCTGTCATTTATATGTTTTTATAATATGTGTTTTTTTTCTTCATTTTAGGTACAATTCGAAGGCTACATAGCATTCCCACAATAATAACATAGGTTCAGTCACCAGAAATAATATCTTACTATATTAAGATCGTAAAAAAATCCGACAGCACATTGACGTAAAGTGCTATTAGACATTTGTGCTGCCTTGATAAGTTAGATATTGTATATTATGCTAAAAATATTCTGAGTTCACGTGAAAGATTTTATAGACACGAAAAGCATTTCACACGTGACGTATACGAATAGGCAAATATTTTATGATTGTTTGACCGGTGTAACAACTGTGAGGATAAAATAGACTTTCCCACCGGGCAGCCTTCTCGGAAGCTGCGTCTGCGAACAGAAACCGGCTGCGAGCCATGGTTCTCGTAGACCGTCTACTCGCGCACTTTTATTGCTTCTCTCGGGACTGGCGCTCGGCCGTTCAGGTATGTTCTTTAGCGTATTTTTATTGATTGTATTAACATTTACAAATAAATAAGTTATCATTGCTTTATTTCAGACAGTCCATATTACAACTTGACGCACTGTGACAATTAAAAATAGAAGAAAACTATAAGTTATTACACATGTTATCTGAAAATTATATTTAGTTGTTGGAGGTTATAGTGAGCTTAGCAATTAAATTACCTACTTCCTGTTGGCGTATCGCATCCAGTAGCCGGTAGCGGAACATATTATATTTCCCAGAGCTCCAACCCACTTATAGGTCGGCAACGCGCTTGTGACTCCCTTGGTGTTGCGAGTGCCCATGGGCGACGGTAATTGCTTACCATCACGCAATCCGTCTGCTCGTTTGCCACCTTTGTCATAAAAAAAAAACAAGGGGCTGTGCAGGTCTTATGACAGGTGCAGTTTAAGGTTGACGCGGTATAGAGATTATCAATCACAGGTGAACGAGAAGTATAACATAATTATGATGATGACTCATCATCATAACATTGATGAGACATTTGATTTTATTACGTATACGTCTATGTACCTACTCGTAGGTGTGAAGAATGGCAAAGTATTTGATTGCTTTTTTTAGTTGCTGGTATAATTAAGTTTATAAAATTATAGTAATATGAGTAAACTTTAGTTAACAACAAGTTGAGCGTCCACTCGGTACGTGCATTCTAGTGAGTATAGTCTCCATCAAATATATCGGAGCTGTTGAGGTGGTTACAAATATCGGAACAACGCCTCTATTATCAAAGCGATAAAGTGCATACTCCGATATTTTTGAATAACTTGTCTGCTCCGATATATTTGATGGCGACTGTACATGAAGTGGAGACAACATTGATCAGCGGGGTCGGTGGCTGATGTTAACGTATGTTGCTGGAGCCGCCAGACCGGAGCGCCTCGAGCCGCTGCGCTCACAACAACTACGCAACGTGTAATAAGAAAGCGTCTCTCTTCGCAGCCGCGTCTGCTGCTGTCGGATTGTAACATTTCAATTCATCGCGCGTCACGTTTTGTATTCATGGTTATTAAAAAATAAACATTAACTGTTTTCTCTTACGAGTGGAGCTACACAGCGTTTGGTTCCTAAACAGAGAATAATCGAAAATAACTTTTGCGGGATAATGATTCCAAACTACGGCGACTACATTTCGGACGATTGTCCCTGTCACTCTCATGACACCTTAATTGGAGTAAAAGAGAAAGGTGCTCGAAATATACAAATTTCGATGTTCGCGGTACCGGGCCTACTATACATAAATATTTACACGTATTTTACTCTTATGAATCATTTTATAAGTAATTAAAACTGTTGTGAGCCATGTTACTTACTGTTGTGTGTCCTAACTCGGCTTAAAAAAGGGTATCAGAGCTTACCCGAAACATGTCGTCTAGTGCGATATAAGTACACGTGAGTTTATCCGTTTGTAACTGAGTCATGGACGATTTATTTATTTCTTAATATTTAATTGAACGTAGGTACCTAAGTTTCTGATTCCCGGTTAATAAGTCAGCGCGGGCGGGCTACTTCCTGGATCATTATTATTGAAACATGATTTAAAACTATGTTTTTAAAATTGCAAGTTTTTTTTAAAGATTAAATCTAAACCAAAAACCAGCCATAGGTGAACAGAAAATTTACAGATACAGCTTTTTTTTGGTCAGTTCGGTGACGTGATTAATGCATATTAATTACATACCAACTTCCATACCATTGCTTTCTAGTTCTCACGATCACTAAAGTAAACCACAGACGGACATACAGGCGGCGGCGAACATGGCATAACTATATAACTGCTAAAACTTGTAACACGAAGGCAATAACATCATGTTCTGGCTGGTTTATACTTATTATGATTAGGCTACACCGACATATAAAGGTACGATTATAATGCCATGAAAATGTTTACCTACGAGCGAGAAATGAAAACCCGCCTTCGATTATGTCATTACTTGTGAGAAGATAATCGCAGGTGAAATAGTTTACGCGAGGAGACTCATGCTTGGGAGATATTTGCTTACGATTTCCCGACTCGTCTGTATACATACTCAGTCGACTGTATGAAACGATTTTCATACTAGTTCTTATAGTCAACTTACTTGAATCGTTGGTGATCAATTTCAATTCAATTTATTTACAGACGACATGATTCAGTCTGAGTGGGTATTTTATCTAAAACTATTCATACGTTTTATATATGATAATCACGGTTCTACTCAAGTTTATTTAGTTACTCGCGCGACATGTTTCGGAGAGCATGCGTGTGCGTGGCGGGCCGGCGACGTGAGCGGCGAACCAAACGGACACTCAGCACTCTTCGTGCTTGAAAATGGAGGCCTATGTTCTCAGAAACATGTCGCGCGAGTGACTAAATAAACATTGGTAGAGTCGTGATTTTAAGTTATAAAATATTACAATAGCTCACGACAGTTTAAAACAAAATAAACTATTCATACGGGCAATATTAGTCTTATTCCAGTTTCTCACATAATTTACATTTATTTTATTTCGGTTATTGCCTAATTAAGAAACTACTTAAGGGTGATTTCTGGGTCGTAGGCATTATTTCTAACTCAGTAACTGCCAACAGGTCAATATTATATTATGGTAGTAAAATAATCTTAAACGAATCTACTCATGACCACCATGGCATTTAGACAGAAACAGTGGGAAGCGACAACATGTCACATTGAGTAGGGTGACCAATTTCCAAGCAAGGTCAATGTGGGTAAGACCGTTTATCTGGAAAGACCGTGTATCATATTATGACACGAAATACCTATGAAATAATGTAGGAAATTGGTCGGTAGACGGATGACGGACTTCCCTTAAAAATAAAGTATGCCGGTCTTACCCATATTTACCTCAATTTTTGTTTCCACTTAGGTAGCATTTGAAAAAATAATTATAATTTTTCTTGATAAAAAAAATAACAATTAACATAATAATCTTCACCTATGAATTCTATGTCATGCCTTGTTATCTTGCTCTAAGAACCCAAAATCACCCTGCATATCCGAATCAAAAGTATCAAATCCAGACATAAAATAAAGTAAGAGTCTTCACAATGGTTAATTTATTAATATATAAATTATATAAATAGTAGCATGTTATTCGTTGAGATTTTCTCCATACATTATAGCAATATTAAATTTTCTTGAATTATGTTTTGCTCAACAACTTGACGCACAACTCCTCTGAGTCAGAGGCTCTCGGTTTGAATTTACTTTAAAATGCCTCAAACTTTTATCTACTTCTCTACTTTTAGTTACTATGTATCAAGATTTTTAAGGAAGTCCGTTTATCACTTTTATGTTTGAACAAAAGTATTATGTAGTTTCATAAATGAGTTTTTCATAATGATCATTTTCAATTTATATAATTTCTCAAGTGCTTTCTATATGTAGATTAAAGAGAGAAGTGTTTGTTTATTACACATTTTTTATATTTGCAACAAGAAGCAAGTACCTAGACTGCGTAAGACAATTTTCGTAAACAATTTTCTGCGTAAGACGTATGTTAATTAGGTAATATGATATGATATGGATAATTATGTAAATACGAATGTGTTGGAAAATGTTATTTAATTAATAAAAACATGTTACATACATTCCCTATCATATAGTTCAATTCCCTATTATATAGTTCAATTTGTACTAGAAAACTTTCTTATTATCGTGTAATGACAACCAGAACATTATGTAGTTCTCTTTCGGTTGTGGGTACGTAGGTACATCGGTGCAGATGGTTCCTAGTGATCACGTTAAGTTTGACTTTAACAACGGCATCTATTGACGGGTATGGGTTGCCAGAGGCATTTCATAACATTTAGAGTGAGTTGAGTTATTATACCGCGTCATCATTAGGCAGGCAAACAGGTACATAACTTAACTAGACACTCTCGTACTAGGCACGGTATCGGTCTACTTAAGCATGGAAGAGCATGAACTTTACGGGATTTACTACTTAGTTTACAATAATTGGACCATTTGGTTTTAATGTCTTTTGAGTTGTTAAACTATAAGTAGATATATTTCATGTACAGCTTTAATATGAATTGCTTATACACTTACTTTAATACTCAGGTAACGTATACGTATAGTTAGATTGTGTAAATTAACGACAAATACATCAGTATCAGTTTAATGAAATAGTTTGATGAAGGGCTCCAAAAGAAGGAATTATCGTATACTATAACCAGCGAGTTGATGGTGACCCTGCACCTGCCTCTTGAACAAATGGGAGCGATGTGCGACCTAATCTAATCTGCGTGCAACCTTCCTAAGTTCCTATGTACGCGAGATCTCCGCGTGCTAGTTAAAAACACAACGAAGGAATCCCGATCAGATGACACGAGGGTTGTCGAATTCATATGTCAATTTCGTACTTGACAGCGAATTGATAACAATGACTTCACAACAAAAGAATTAGGCCTGCCGAGCAGTTCGGATCGTTCAAAATGAATTACGTGGTCTCATGCCAGTTTATTAAAGAAAGATTTTATGTTTTGATTGCCTTTGTTAAGGCTCAGGGGTCACGGAGGCATCGACCTCTGGGAACATAGAAATAGTCTCGAGTTCTACTTTACGCGGCATTCGTGTTCGGGGTGCGACATGAGGCCGCAGCCGTCGGCGCGCCGGTCACGTGCGGCTCCCGCGCCAGATAACGCGGACCCGCGCGATAATCACTGCGCCTCGGCGGATGCAGCCGGCGGAAACTGTCCACGCGACCACCGACCACTCGTACTGATACTACATAGATTATTTGCTACGGATCTCTACTTTTTCTGCCGGCAATTTCCGCGCTTAAAGATTAGTTTCCAATTTTCATAGCAGCTTTCGCACATGACGGAGTGTGTTCGGGCCGACGCGCGAGTCCTCGCCACGGATTCCCACACACATTTGCATAATGATGTGAGCTGAATGTCGAGTGTCTCCGCGCCGCGGCTCGTGCAGGCATTACTTATCGAATGCTCCGACAAGGACAAACGCTCCACATTATTTTTACTGGTTGGAATTTGTTTTATCCGGTGTTTTATCTGTTATCAGATGGGTTTTGGATGCCACACCATGTTTAAATTCTATTGAGGGGGCGATGTTATTTTAGATTTAGAAAATTTGATAATTTTTGTGTTTTAAAAAGTTAAAATTATATTAATTTTAGCTTGAGACGGGATCAATTACCTACAAGACATTTTTGCGTAATGGTGATATTGATAGTTGCTGTCTCAACCTGATAGTGATAAGTTACATGAGCCATGCTAGTGGGCTATTGGGCAAGTGGTGTATATGTTGAGGAGCCGGAGACGTACATGCAGCAGGGCGAGCAGCAGCAGCAGCGAGCCCGCCGACGCCGGCGCGGGCGGCCCGCCGCGGGCGCGGCGCATGGGGCCGGCGGGCGCAGCGTCAGCCGGGCGCCCGGCGCTGCCGGCGCGGGCGCATGCCCGCCGCCAGCCGGCGACCGCCGCTCGGGCCGCGCGTGGCGCCGCGGCTCGAGACTCTATCACTGCACTCGTAGTCACTGTAGCACTGACCGGGGCACGCGTGTGCGCGCATGGGTCGGACGGCGCGTGTGTGAGGGCGGCGTGCGCGCGCCGCGGGACTCGGCGAGGGACTGAGCCGGCGCCGCCGTCCCCTGCCCCCGCCGGCCTCCGGGCCTCTCCCGCCCTCCCGCTGCACTGATTTGATTTATTTTTATTGACGTTGCCCGGGCGCAGCGGGCGGCAGTGCTCTGCGCGAATTTCAAGATGGAATGCAGATAGAGTTTGAGACCGTTGCTCCGGGTTGGTAGGCTGTTTTTTGTATTATGTGCCTATTAGAGAATAGCACTGCCATTTATGATAATTCAAAAGTATAATACTTATCCGAGCTTTTTTTTGTTTGCATCATGTTTTATCTTGTAGTTTCGTGACATTAAATCTGTCATGCTGCAGTTACCTTATTTCTCCCGGACTCGGGTATGTCCTTAAACTACGTCCAACAATGAGAGGTAGGGCACAGCGTTGACCATCACGCATTAATCTGGAGCAGCCCAACTGGGGAAGTACCTCCTCCTTACAGAAGATCACAGCCATAATAGCACTGCTACCTTTCAGGTATGTAGTGTTGTGTTCCTGATGGTGAGTAAGGTTCCCAGAGCTCCATCCCCTGGTGTTGCGGGGGCCCATGGGTGACGGTAATTGCTTAACACCAGGCAATCCGTCTGCTCGTTTGCCGCTTATGTCATAAAAAATATATATATTTCATCAGTTAAAGAGTTATATTTATGTCTATGATTTTAAATAGTTGGAACATCGTATATGGGTGGTATATGCCAGCTAGCCATATGCTTAGACGAATGGAAGAACGATCATTGTTGGTTGCCACTCGCTCCCTCCCTGGAAGATATGGATAAGTATTTATTTCTCAGTTTCTTGCTCTACATTTTATTGCAAGCCGCCGCCGACGTCGCCGCCGCCGCCGACGCCGGTCGCGGTGGCGCGCCGACACGGCGCTCGCGGCCGCTGCCACAACATCACATCGCTCGGGTAAACTGGTTCTTCATAACACATTTACTTTAACAACTACCTCCGTCGTTTCGATAATGACGTCTACATCCTGGACCACGAGAACAAATTAAATCATATAATACGATAAATTCAGTTTGAAATGTTAAATAAATGTTTTATTTAACACAAAAATAGGTAGAACACAAACATATATTTGAAATGTATTTATCGTATGAGATTATCATTGTGATATTTAAATCCCGAATCCAAAAATAGGTACTTTCTATATCCGACAGATGTATGTACCTAACTCGTACAACATACATATTTGGGTGCCTTGTCTACGATTAACTGTAAGGTGCTCTGGTACTAGAGGCGGACTAAACAGCGACTCCAAAAAGTACTCAAGGACAAATATAGCAGACTGCTTGCATCAAGCATCGGACACAAGTCTCAGCTTCTGTCAACAACATTGTCATACATCGCTATTTACTTGTAATTATGAAAAGCTTGAACGTTCGTAATTTCGTGGCGCAACCCGCTTTGATTGATAATTTTGTAAAGAGACTATAAACAAATATGGGCATATTTGAGATCCATGGTGGTAGTGGTTGTAACGGATCTGCTTTCTTCGCGAGGACTGATTGCGTTCCATCCTAATTATAATTAATTGACTCGCGTCTCACAGAGTCCGGTTCGCCGGAGTCCGCATATCCAAGTCCATTTAGTTTTTAAGTAGTTTTCTTTATACGGATAATTAATTATGCATATAATTAGTCTCGGCCGCTGCGAGTGAATATCGATCGGCCCAAGTTGCTGACCGCATGCCAATGCTGGAATTTGCATATGTAATAAATACATATTAGCTAATTAAGATAAATATTTAAAATGTGATAGTTATGGAGATAATTAATATAACGTTTTTGTTCAATGTGTCTGATGTTCTAATACTTCCTAGGACTAGAGCGTATTAAATTCTAGGAAAAATACCTTTATAGGTATTTAGGAGACGATGCCGCGATGGCAACGTGCAGGGTCGGGCGTCTTATCTCGCGGTGGTATTATGCAGCATTTCCTGCCGATGATGTTACTTTATTTCCTGTAGCAGAGGTCGCGGCGTGAGTCCCTCAGGCGCGTCGTGCCGGGCGGCGGCGGCGCGGGGCGCGCGGGGCGGCGGCGGCGGCGGCGGCGGCCCACAGCCCGCGGCGGCGGCGGCTCCCGAGCGCGGCGGCGCGCGCCGGCCCAGGCAAGGCTGCGCGGGCGCGGCCGCCGCAACAGATGCGCCTCCGTTACTACGAGCTTCATTCACACAATACGCACTCGTACAACAGTTCCCGCAGGGCCCGGACAAGTTCTCTGCGCTTTCGTTCATATAATATGAATTTCTAGAATTACGCAAGTGTCAGCTGTTCACGAGCAGGAGTTTAGCAGCTTTTAATTAACACATTTTAAAATAAATTACAAATTATTAATTACTTTTCGTAATAAAAATGTACATATTAACAACAAACTCAGTTATGTTATTAATATACATATTAAGTTATGTTGTTAATATGTACATTTTTACTTAAGTATTCAATAAATTACTGCGGGCTACCTATACCTAAGTAATACCAACTTTTTCATTACGTATATTATGCAGCCTCACTAACTTATTCGACTTGAAATATTACTTACGCTTTGGCTGTCAAGTTATAAATCAACTTTAAGATCAAATGTTCACTATGAAATTTCATTAAACAATTGGCTTGACTTGACCTGTCGATCATGGCAATCCCCGCGTGAGAGCGACACGCACGCAGGTACTACGCATGCCGGCACGGTCACCCGCGGGATCCGTAACACAATGAGCTATGAATATGTCATGCTCAATACGAATGATTGTTTTCAATCAATCAATATGTATCAATATGTATTTATAATGGATTTGTTCCAATCAGCGAGGAGCACATCAATGTGTCGATGGCGCGCATGATGGATGACGTCCGCGCAGTGCGGGCAGCGAGCGCGGCGGCGACGGCCGGGGAGGCCGCGAGCGCAAAGGGACCGCGAGAGGCGCGAAACAATAGCGCATCAGTTTTATGACACCCCGCGGTAAACTCCATTACATATTCATGTGGAACAAAATCATTTAGCAAGTGCAGCGGCCGGCGGCGGCCGCTCCCGCGGACCGGTTTAATGAGCACCCCCCTCACCCCGCGACCCGGGGCTCGGGGCTGCGCCGGCGGCGCGCCGTGACCTGTTTATTTTTAGCCAACTGGTTGCTCGGATCCTTCGGAACCCACTTCTCCCGGCCTATGCGAATGCACCGCGACCAGTGCTTGCGTACGGATTTCATACTATGCATGAATAACGACGCTAATAACACTCGACCGCCGTAAACATAAAATATGGCAGCTTTTGTAACGCTTGGCACTATAACAAGGTAATAAGTACCTGTAAGAAGAGCCACCGTCCAAGTCTGTCTACGTTTGATCAATGCTTTTTTAATAATATCAGCTACGCGGATGGCATGGTGCTGCTGAGTGCTTCTCACATATGTGAAAACTATGCGCTTAGGTTTGGCATACAACGTCAAAAAAAAGCGAATGGATATTATTTCAAGCCAGAGGTAAAAAGCTACCACCTGTACCACCAATTAGACTATATGGAACTCCACTGAAAAGGGTAGATCGATTTAAATATCTTGGATACATAGCAAGCTCTGATGTGAAAGATGATGAAGACATTGAGAGAGAACGGAGAGCGTTGTCTGTAAGAGCGAACATGGTGGCACGCAGGTTTGCTAATTGCTCCGCGGAGGTCAAAATAACTCTTTTTAGGGCATTTAGCACTAACCTCTACACTGCTAGTCTGCGGGCTCACTATACGCAAAAACAGTACAAGGCTCTACGTGTACAATACAACAATGCCTTCAGGGTGCTGATGGGGCTACCCCGTTTCTGCAGTGCGTCAGGTATGTTCGCGGAAGCCGGTTTGCGGGACTGTGTTGATACCACCATGAGGAAACGATGTACATGCCTGGTGCGCAGGCTCCGGGCTATTTGAACCATCGTCACATGATTCATCATCTGACATCTGACATCAAACTCCTAATCATGTAAAAAACCCACTTGATTTACTGTGTTTAATTTTAATGATATGTAAGGTAGTATATAATATTATATTGTAAATATTAAATGAAATGATTCACGTTAGTCGATAAAAAAAAAAGTGTGAAAAAAAGAAATCATTTTGTTAACAAAGACGAACTTGAGGCGGCTTGTTGATGCTGTTGTCAGCTAGTTGACCTCCCAAGAGTTATTTAACGCACAACGTTGTTACCTGAACAAACTAAACAAAGGGGTCCTGTGGGTTGCCTAAAAAACTGTAGCACGTAATGCGTTTCAATTCGCTTTTCAAAACACAGTCATCAGCTTAGCCGAAGTGCAGTGTTGTGTTATATTAGTTATACAAAAACTTTTAAATGAGGTTGCCGAAAAGGAAGCGGTTATAAAAATAATTGGGTAGGTATCCGAGTCGGTATCGAGACTGGCGAGCGGCTCTAAGCCAGGCGACTGACAGTAATGCCCAGTCTAGACTAGACTTAGGCTAATCTTTTATTGAAACCTCGGCCTCGACTCATTCCGCTCGACGCGCCGTCAAAAACAAATTATTCAGGCTTAATTAGTTTCTTAATCTGTTTAATGTAGCATGGGAAAGGTACGCGGGTGGACTTGACATGTGTCGTCGTGTCGCGGCGGGCGCGCGGCGTGCGGCAGCGGCAGGACTCTGTTGTGACGACAACTGACACAAAGCCTGGAGCGGCGAGGGATTAGCGGAGGCGGCGTCTGTTGACACGCGCGGGGACAGGCGGGGCGGGGGAGACTCGAATTAACTCCAAACTTTGTTGTTGGAAACTGGTCGTTAGAAAAACAAGAGCCGGCCAGGTGCGGCAAACACCCCGCCCGCGCCCCGCGCCCCGCCCACGCCCGGGCGCTGTTTGCTCGACGCACATCAAATATTATTGGATGATGATACGCAATTTACGCGTGTCGCAGCCATTACCGCGCCCGCCGCCGCCGGCAAACAGCCACCAGACACTCGTGAGAAACCCATCATTTATGCATTTCGTCACTGTCGTCAACAATGTGATCAGGACACTGATCGAGCCAAGCGTGGCGGTCGTCGGAGCCCTAGACAGCGGGGCGCGAGCGCAGCCCCGGGCGTAGGCCGCGCGCACCCACTCGGCATATCGTTGAGGATAATTGTTATAATTCAAATTCAAATGCCACGGCTTGTAAACCACATCGTAAACGATGATAATATTGCGTACTTTATGGGGTATCAGAAAAACATAAAAAATAAACGACAGGCAGAATGAGTCGGCCGCAAACCGTAATGACATGTTTATGGAAATTTTAACGTGGATGTGTCAGCGGCGGCGCTGCGGGCCCGCCGCGGGCCGGCGACGCGACAGCCCACGCACTCGCTGGTGGACGCACCCCGCCACAACACCAGTGCTGCCGCCGCCACCGACCTCACCACGACAAGATACTTGGTATTCAAGTTGACACTGCTGCTGTATACTGCTGTACTGAGTTCGTTATGAAACTTTTCATTATTAAGTAGGATGTTTTAAAAATAAAATGAGCGCAGTTCTTTGTTCGTTACTTTTTTTAGGATCATAAATAATATCATAATCGTTATAACGTCTTGGAAACAAAACCAAAGAATATAAATGTACTTATGTACTTATATATGTCCGGGTACCTACTATCTCGGAATTGGACGGAAAGGACGTTGAAACATGCTGCGATCGCCAACCCGCCTGCCAAGCGTGACAAGCGTGATTATGGCATTGAACATCCTACTATAGTTTGAGATCGCTGCATTTGGCTATCATTGGAGGAGGCCTGGGGATAGCGTTAGGTAGGCACCTGGTGACCACAAGCTGTATGCTTTCTATTAAAGATGACAGGAATGTGATTTTTGTAGGTAGGTCTTTCTTATGTTACAAATGACGTTGGCTATGTACTTGTTAATACTGCAACGCTCCTACTGGTCAGTGAGCTATATAAATCAGAGAGTTATGATTGATATAGCTCTTCGCATTCAATATGTGTTCGCAGCGTTTTTGCCCCGCGCGGGCAAGAACCCGCCGCATCCCTCGTTCCGCGAAGCTCTAGCCCGGCACGCAGTAACAAGCGCTATTGCTCCGCTCACGCTCGGTTTTTGTGGAATATCGCAGAGTCATTGACTGTGATCATCCACAATGGGCAGTTTTTCCTGCGCCTGCTCCGGTAAGCGGCGACTTCCGGCCGCTGCCGCAGCCGCACCGCTCCTGCCGCTGTCAACGACCCTACCCGGCTGTGGCAACCGGCCAACATAGTGTCTTCGGTCCACGCCTACTTATATAACCTCTTAATTAGCATTATGTACTAGTATGTTGTGTTTCATCAGAGTTACATATTGACAAAGGAAGGTTTTATGCAAATGCATCGTCATCCAATACAGAAAGTAGACATAGGGCAGATGGCCACAGATCTGTGTTAACAAGTAGTATCAGTAGCGTGGGAGCGGCGCGATACAGATAAGGGTCGCATGTGGTGTAAAGTGTGTCGTGCGGGCTGCGGTGCGGGCCGGGCGCGGCGCGACAGCTGCGCGCACAACACGCGCGTGTCATCTGTACGCGCTTGCGTGACAGCTCGTTTGTCGCCTTTATGTCAATAATGCCAATATGTTGAGTTAAATGATCCACCAAGTTCATGAAAAAAAGAAGTCACGACTTAATTTTTTGGAAGATACCTTGATTATGAAATGGGGTGCCAGCCCCCAGCGCACATTTTTTTGTACCTACAACTTTTGCACAACGTAACCTAAAGGAGGTTACGTTTACAATAACTTTATGTTATACAGTTCACGCGTCCCTCGCAACGCGTCCTTGTTCATCTCCACTAGAGTCTAGTGGAAGCTCATCCTTAGCGCTTAGCAAGTAGGTCCGTATGGTGGCTGCGTGAGCGACTGTGTGACGAGCGACGAGCACAGCGTCCGCCAGCGCGGGCCGTAAACTGCGGCTCTCGTTAGCCCGACGCGCCGCCGTCGCCACCTCGCAACTCTCGCACCTCTCGGCACGAGCCCCACAACTCCAGCTAAGGGCCGATTCAGGCCGACGTGAAGCGACACCACCTCCATACGTTCTCGCTTTACGACCCGCGCCTAGAACAAATTGACCGAGGAATCCTGTTTAACGAAGCGACTGCATTACAGCCGGCGGCCTCCGATTTACAGCGTGAGCCGCAGATAACGACGCATGTTACGTACATATAATGTGAAGTTAATTGCAATCATCGGCACAAAAATTAGTTTTCAATTAAAAAGCGAGACGGTCGCGGTCGCGGCGCCGGGTAAGCGGCCTCTTTATGGGCCACTTTACATTTCGTTAACAAATTTAGGTAGGCACTTTATTTGCTAACGGAACACCGGCCGGGTACTCGATAATTGCCACATTAAATTATATGTATATTGACGTTATAAATAATGTAATATTATGTTTTTACAGTGTACGAACTTCTCAATCTGAACGAATGCAGTTTGTTGTTACAACAAAGTTAAAATTATGAACTGTGCCAATAACGACGAAACTACTTACATTTAAAATCAGGAAACAAGTTATAAAAACAACACTTCTTTGTTATATTTAGTAGCGGAAGGTACGTGAGATGAATCGCGGCGACCTCGGCGGCCATCATAAATGTAATCGACGTATTGTATCGGACTCAAACGAGTCGATGTTCTAAATTAATTAATTCGTGACAAGATTAATACACGGCCGCGATGGAAATATTCCATCGAGGATTAATTATAATGAAACTTTAACAAATAGCGATATGCAGCAAGCTGAGTAACGAGCGAGGAATGCCGAGATCGTGATCGCAGGTTGTCGCGGGAACAAAAATAAACAGCGGCCGCGCGGGCGCAGGCGGCCTGCCGTCGCCCGCCAGCACTCGCCGCGCGCGACCAGTCTCGCGGGACCGCGGCTGCGTGCCCGCCGCGTGCGGCCGGGGCTCCCGCGGCGGCGGCTCGGCAAGCGCCGACAACGAGGGCGCGGGCAGCCTGCGGTCGCCGGCGCTCATCAGGCGCGCCCGCGCAGGACGGTTTAATTAAGGGCGCGCGGGGGAGGACCGGGGGGCTTATCTCCGCTTAATTCGGTGGAAGCTGATGGCCCGATGTCGCGCTTTCGTTTTTTGTCCACGGATTCCGGCGTTCGAGACCCTTAGTCTTTTAATTGTATCAAAATGAAAATACAATCTCGTCATTAGGCCTCAGATGTCCAGAGATCTATATTCGTGCGTCGCCGGCAGCGGAGGAATGCGCAGCTCGTTCCCACACGACCGCGCCGACTCTGCCGCACTATTTCACACTTCACATCCGCCAATAACTAACTTCTACCGTTTTTAATTAAGGAAGCAGAGTTGATCGTATAGCACTTGTATACTGCACAGGGATTTATGTACCTAGGTACATCCATTACCCATATACTTAAATACATAATAATGGTAAGGTAGGTTATGCTGCGAATGTTTTGGACATGATTCAACAAGAATTACGAGTAGATGCATTTACATTATTTGCACGTCAACGTACATACTAGATGTTTTTGAAACGGCTTACATTGAAACTTAACTTTGCACTACCAACTGGCGGGAGGCGCGCGGCACGGCGCGGCACGGCGCCGGCACGCAGCGTAGCGAGCGCACTGCGATAGAGCTGTTATGAATTATGAAAAAAAATGGAAATCACCCCATTTAGACCCCGCGTGTATCAATCAACGCCAACAAATGTGTAATATGTCTATAAACTTAGTTTGGAAAGTAGTGTTTCTTACGACGTAGAATGTTCATATAAACGTCTATTTGTACTGTCGGTTACTACCTACTTAGAGTTTTAAACATTAATTAAGCAAACCGCATCTTCCTTACAAACATAACACACTTTTGGAGTGATATATTTGTATTCATGTCGATAAATAAGAATACTATGTACTTACTCGTAATCTGAAGGCGCGCTTCGAGCTCGAGATCGAGCTTCTTATCGACTTTATTCCGAAATCTAGCCTGGCGATCTCCGAAGATCATGAGGAATGAGCCTGCGTTGAGTGCAACGGATATGATGGTTTAAAAAGCGTATATTATAGTAAGCGTAATCATGCTCACAGTATTAGCATAAAATTAGCTTTTTAACCATTGTGTTTTTGGACAACGGAGATCAACCAACCTTAAATGAATGGGATATCCCGCTACTCTCAGCACTTCTGTTTCTCCAGGCTTTGCGAGGCTTTAAGTTAAAGGTTGTTAGTTAAGTATTCTCAGATATTAACAGTATCTCAAAGTTAAAAACCAAAATGAAGTATTTGAGTTTTGGTAGTGATCTGAATTAGATTTGAGAGTTGTTTGTTTCCGGTCGCGATAATCGCGCAATGATCCGCGACGCGAACCCCAACAGTCCGGCGATAGGCCGCAGCATGTGGGTCGCGGGCCGCGGTCGTCGCCGGGAAGTGACATAACCCGATAAGCGCAATCATCGCGCTGACGCTTGGAGTCCTGTCGCGGACCACGCCGTTCGTGCGTCTATTTGCCTCTTTATAGATCGTATACGCAAGAGCGATAGAGATGGAAACAAACAATTTTTTTTAATTACGATTTTCCGTATCGGTCCATTTCGCCACATGTTTTGTGCTCATGGGACGCCTGGACACTCCGCGGAGCCCCATGGGATGAACATCGCATATATTATTTTCAATTAAACATCAATTTGTAGAATTTGTAAAAGTTAATACTAATGAAAACAACAATCGTCATTCCCGTGGACTACTCTCAAGAGTCTCAAGGCGTCTATAGTTTGTTTGCTCCCCTACCTGCACAAGAATCTCTGTTTATGACCCACGGAACTGTAGTACCTACCGACAGGACCGTGCTTCGCTTTTCTGAAAGACAATTAGTATTTAGGAAAGCCACTATCACCGGACAAGTGACCTTTGCACCGGGAGATAAAACTCTTCTTCATCGGAATTTACCTATAGACCAAGTTTTTTTTTCGTTTTTGAATGACTGTGTACAAATTATACCTTTGCAGTTGCGCGCCGTTCGACCTAATTCGAATGAACTGACGACCATTCAAGTCAGATTAGGTGATACCTTCATATATATTTGAGCGAGTTACCGAGCTGGATACGGTTTATCACACGAGCCGCGCCAGCGGGTGGACGAGCGGAAGCGATAGCGAGCTCCTTCCGCACCCGCTGCTGGCGCCGGCGGCCTACTGGCCTCTGTGCTGGTTTATGTCACACTATAAATATTAGCACATGATTGTTTCTAGGTCACAAAATAATTAGATATAAAATGTACTCTTGAGTAGTTTGGATCTTTCTAGGCAAGCCATAACTTGGCTTCTTTTATTTGTAGGAGCCGATAGAAAACTATCAACTACATACATGAAAACTAGTCAAGCTGTCGGGAATTGAGTTCTATATACGAGCTGCCACTGAGTATCACATATTTGATTACGGCATTTGAATTACACCATCCTAATAACTAGAGTTTCTGATTTCTTGACTCATTTTATTTCGGGAATTCCCGGGAACTCGGGAAATTTTCAAATCTTAATAAAATAATGGTATTGGTTATAAAATAATAAAGAAAGCACTCAAATATCACTATTTAATCATCTGAGGCTCTAGTGTAAGCTTCTTTTGACGTAAGAAAACGTCTCGAACGCGTAAGTGATAATGTTAAGTTACATCATTTAGAGAGGGGTAGCACATTGTTCTCTATGAAATGAAAATTGAGACTTCGATGCCGATAAGTGTTTAATACGATGGCGGTAGATGTGACTACACGTCACCCATGACGTATACGACGAGGGATAAATAAAAAAAATTGACAAGTTTATGCGGTACTCGTATTGCACACAATTGGTAGTGCACTGGGCTAGTGATCCAGTGGCTGTAGTTCGAGTCAAAGTTTTACTATTTTTCTTTCGATGTAAATATCGAAGATACATTACTTTGCCTGTGAGTGTTTTCCAAGTAAATAATACAAAGAAACTGATTTTTGCAGATTTTATGAAATCAATTTTGATCTTGCTTATTTTTCTAGCATGGCCATTGCTCTCAGTTTTATATGGAGAAAGCATATAATGTAATCAAGACTGTGACATCAATATTTAAAAATGCCATTCTATGAATTCTCTAATTTGCGTACTACCTAAATAATTTCAAATAATTGAGGCATTTTAATGTCACAGCTGTTGGAATTCTTAATGGTTTAGTACTAGCCGGTGCCACCCGGTCGGTAAGTCTGTGTCTCCTGCAGAAGCACATCGCAAAAAGTGGCAGCCGTGTAACGAGCAATGTGACGTGACTGTGACACCCGCAGCGCTGCGTACTAGAGCGTACCTGCAGCGTCACGCGGGCGGCGGCTGCGCGGCTCGGACAGCCGCCGGGAAGTCCCGCTCGCGTAACGAGCCGCAGCCGCGGACACGCATGCCTAATGAGCAGCTAAATGAGCGCAGTCAATTAGTGTTGCCGATCCGCGATAGCGGTGACGGCTCTTCCGGCGACGGAGCTCAATTAGTAGACTCTCCAGCATGCGCTGTAGCGTACGTCCCGGACTTACGTCCATCCTGAGCACACAGTCGGGTCGGGGGCTTAGCTTAGAGCGTAAATAAATAAACTTTTTCCCTTTTTCCGATCACAGAAGAACTAAGATAACTAAGGATTCTTTTGGCTTTTGTAGGGACTAAATTGACTCAGCAGTGGATGACTTGAAGTGCCGAAGTGAAGTGATGTATCAAAATAATGTAGAATATTTTCTCAGACGTGTGTTCGCGAGTTTATCGCCGTCGTCGACCCACGTGTGAATGTAGAGCTACGAATGAGATCTGAAGACAAGGAGGACCGTGTCGAGCCATTGTCGAATTTAGCGGATGGTGTCGATATCTGGCATCGGCCGCGCCGGCGGCCCACGCGCCGATAGCATCGCCGCCGCCGCCGCGCCCGCGCATTGTTCTCAGCCTGATGACGCTTATTTGACAAATCACCTGATTGCCCTCATTTATGTGCCTACGGCCTTATCTGCAGCTGAAATAATAGACGCTTAAAGAATTATAATAAGCCCATGATCTTACTAGGCATAAAAAGAAACAGAGTATGTAGTATCTTTATATTACGACGGTGGTAAACAAGCCCACGGCTCGCCTTATGCCTGGTAAGCAGTCAGCGCAGCCTATGGTCGCCTGTATAATTTAGTACAAATAAGATGGGCCCTCAAGTCCTTAAATCATAACATGATAATAGGCGTCCTGACGTATAATCACAGAAAGTTAAATGAAGATGTTATCGGCGGGGCTGCGCGCGAGTGAATGGCCAGCGCTGCGCCGCGCGCGGTTTTTGCGGCGCGCGCGCACAATGCGCCATCACCGCCGGCCGCCGCCACAACCGCGGCTCCCAGCGATTGTTTATAACGAAAAACTCTCGGATTGTGCGTTACATTGTGTTTTACTGTCTTGCTTCTATCCTGCAATTTACCGCCCCCCGTATTGAACGTTTTCTTGCCATATTGCCGCGCCGTACGACTGGCCTCCGACCACCGCGCGGTAAAAAGCGGTTTGTATTGTGTGCGGCAGCATTGTGGTAATTGGCGGGAGGGTCGGGAACAAGTCGACGCTGGATTTGCTGCATGTTAGGCAAACTAGGCGATGGCCGTACTTATGTTCACCGCCTATAGCCAAATCCATCTTATATTGCATAATTTACCTGCTCCTCACATGATGTATGATGTGACTCACATTGTCACCTCTAAGTATGTGCTATGATCGTATAGTGAAGATATGATATAGGCAATAAATATGACTGTTTACCAGAGACGAATTAAGATATCAAGCTCAGAGACAGGTTTATGCGATAGGCGGCTGAGACGACCCGCGGCGGCGCTAATAGGCTAATACCGTAATACCCTTCATGTGACATAATAGTCAATCAATAGTGCAAGATGCAGCGGAGGAAGCCGCGCGGGCGCAGGGCCTCGCCGGACGGAGGCTGGGAATCGATCCGAGATAAAAACACCCGCGATACCTGTACCGTACTGCAGGGCTATTCCCGCCCGGCGACGGCGGTCTCGCTCGCTCCTGCGCAACGGCCGCGTCCGATCCCGCTCGCTCCCGCGCGGACCACGCGGAATCCGACGGGAGCGGGTTATGCACAGATGGCTTATGTATCGTCTAGATGGACTATATGAGTCGTCTCATGGCAATAACAAAAAGAAAAGGACCCGGGTATGTCCTTAAACTACGTCCAACAATGAGAGGTAGGGCACAGCGAAGTACCATCACGCTTGAGTCTGGAGAAGCCCAACTGGGGAAGTACTTACCTCCTCCTTTTTTTTTTTTTTTTATGACACCACACAGAAGACCTTACAGAAGACCACAGCCATAATAGCATAATTGTGTTCCTGATGGTGAGTTCCTTAAGGCCGGCAACGCACTTTTGACTGCCCTAGCGTTGCAGGTGCCCATGGGCAACGGTAACTGCTTACTATCAGGCAATCCGCCTGCTAGTTTGCCACCTTTGTTATAAAAAAGGGCCGGAAAGGCCCGCGTTGCTATGAAGGGAAACCTCCTGCCAATGCACTTTTCATTCTTTCTTGTTACGGCGAAAAGAAAAAGTTCCTGGAGTGTGGGAATACCCGTCCTAGTTCCCCCAATGGCTCGGGTGGCTCCCGACAATCCACCCAGGGCCTAGACCTGCTAAGTCCGCCAGGCCACGTCGACTGTATGGCAAGTCCGATGCTAATAACCACAACCACCAAACATTGACCCTTATATACTAACATACTAGGTTTGAAGCCGCAACCACTAATAAAATGAGTTTTATTCATTATTATATATTATGTTTATAACGTGACAACCACATACTGTTAAACACTGTTTGCAGCAAGCGCCCATATAATGTGATGTAGGCGAGAGATGAGTGTACCTAAAATTTCTAAAACGCGCACTCTGCGTGAGGAAGTCTGCGGGGTTATGTCAGAACCAGTCCGGTGTTATGTCAGGCGCGGGCGCGGGAGGGGCGGCCGGCACCTGCACGCGGCGCGGGCCGTCGACCCCACGCCCCCTCCCCGCCGCGGCAATTAATGAGCCCTGCACCCCCGGCACCAAGGGCGCACTGCGCAGATTTCATTTGCGATCCGTCATTACGGATTCATTTGCGATGCGCCCGCGCAGGTCTTCAATGCAGGTGCTTTCGGGTCAGTGTCGCCGAAAAATTATTGCGGCAAGTTGAACACAATTTTGAGACATTCGATCGGAACCTTTGCAATTTTTATTACAGCCACTGTCTCCGGCGTACCTACATGTGAAATTATAACTTAAAGTCCCAAGACACAATTAATTCGTTCAATAGTCGATTTCTTTGTTGCTTTGTAGGACTTTGCATCATCATCTTTCTTAGCCGCTTACGATATTCTTCAGGTAATCATTCAGACCTACTAATCCGAGCTAACCTGCCGATCATGCGTGATAATTTTCGAATTAATTATTGTTCCGTCACGGCCACAACAGCGCGCCGCGGACGTGCCGGGCCGTGCCGGGCCGGGCCGGGCCGGGCCGGGCCGGACCCGCCGCGCGCCGCCGCTCGTGAGCGACGTTAAATCAAATTACACCCGTTTCATCAACTCTTATTAGATTTGGTCGCTGCTCCTCGAATCTTATTGTTCCCTATTATTAGAAAAGTATAAAAAGTGTTTCGGTATAAACGCGGCGTGCGTCAGCAGTTCACAGCATCCTCGGTTTACCCGAGCGCGGCAAAAAGGTTAATGCGAGTGTCATGCAGAGTAATTGTATAAATTAGATCGGCGGAGGCGCGGCTCACGCCTCGCGCTGCGCGTCAGTGGTGGCCGCGGTTATCGCGTGGATAGCGTGACATAAGCTGGTATAAAATGACACATGCTGCTATTTTTATTCAACCAACTTTTCGCCTAATTTACAGATAACTCCGTCATTATTACGAGCTACTTTTTTATTGGATCAACACGGTTGTAAAGAATATACGATTAAGTATAAATTAATAAAAAAATGTTGAACCATTCCTTAGAAACGTTTAGGATTGTAAAATAAGACGAAAACCATAAAACAATGTATTTAAATGACAGATGATCTTTTACAGACATTGTTTTTCGTTTCGGTTGAGTTTTTACAATTGATTAGCATCTTGATTAGGCTTTCGGGTGTATACATAGTTAGTCTCTAGTTTTTACCTAATAACTTGTGAAAATTTATTGCATAAAATCTACCATTCTACAATTAATAAAACATATATGAAAACCTGCTTGAAACTTTGATTAAAAATACCCGACGCTTACTTACAGATACGAGAGTAAAACGTAATTTAGACCCAGGAAAAGTGTCCATTGTGCTAGTGGCGTTGTCGTGTGCAAAAAAATCATAACTGGTCTTCCAGTAGTCACTTATTTTATGCCGCGGAGAGCGAGACACCGACAGTGTCTCCCAAGCCCTGTCCAAACTCTGCATAGCGATCATCAACACTGCGATGAGCCTTGCGGCTTTGTCCCGATAATAGCATCAACCTTGGCAATAAGAGGCTTGGTACCTTTGAGGCTCCGAAGATGCATTGTAACGTGTTAATGACCATGCCGTATTATTACGATAAAACGAACAGCTGCTGAAGATAGCCTTTATTGCTCGTCCTTCCGCAGCGCTGGAACGTCTGCCCGGCATTTGGGAACCCGAACGTCATGAACGGGAATTTGAAAAGACCGATCGGCGTTGTTGTGGATGCTCAGGGTTGATAGGGATCATAATACATATTATAGGTCTTAAAAAGATCAATGGTTGAAAACACGCGGCACTCTGTGATACAATGTATAAAATCCTGAATGTACACTATCAGGGACTGATCGCGCATTAAGCGTCCTTTTGCGCCAAATTCAAGTTATTGGTAATCACCACGGAGGGTCTAGCTATACCTCTAGACTCTAGAGAGCATAATATTTATAAAAAACTCTTCTTAGATTTTTTTTATTTGTCAGATGATGCGTAAATGGAGTACGTAAGCGACAAAAAGTTGATGTTTTCATGGAATCCTCCAAATGATGGACCTACCAATATCGTTAGCCTAGCAGTCGGTTGCCGGCACCGGAGTTGTAGACCTGTGACCGCGACGAGGCGCGGCGCGCGCGCAGTCCGACGACCGGCGCGCGGCGGCGGCCCATTGTCGCCGCTAATAAGATATGAATAGACAAATTCCTGTCCGTTCCCAACAATACACACTTGACGATTTACTGACTCACTCACAACCGTTTACCAGTATTCTCCAAACATCTACTAATAATTGGGTACTAGCGGCTAGTCTAGGACTAGATTCTACTAGTATCGCGCTAGCGCAGAGAGGCGGGTATAGGTATACCTGCGCAGTGTCCGACACGCAGATATCTGCCACACAATGACGATACCACGTAGGCGCAAACAATATATCGACAGCAAGTGTATCGCACCATCAATAAAATTAGCTACTAATTACATTAATAATTACGTTTTTATCACTCACTCACCACTTATCGCAACATCACCCCGGTACATCTACTGCTTCATTTTTGCAGTTTCTTTTGTTTTCATAATTAAATATCTCGAGGTTGCGGTATAGTGATCTTACACTTATCATCAGACATTGGATTCCGTGGGGCGAAACTTCTTAACAGCTAGGGACTTCCTACGTCGATAAACTCATTTATCGATACTAGTTCTAAATACTAGTGATCACACAAAGGTTTGCTTATAAAATATTTATTTACTAAAAGAGTATTAAATAATAAAAAAAGAACTCAATTTTCTCCTTCTTTTTTGAAAACGTTTTTAAAAGTTTACTCGTCACAATTTATTTCTTCATGACTGTCCCATCTATTATTGTCAAAGTAAACCACCAGAATTTTTCCATATTTTCGGACGTTAAGCGTCTCCGTCTTGGCTGAAAAATCCATTTCAGGAGGCTAAAAGACTTTTCGATTTCTGTGGAGGTTATAGGAGCATAGCAAAATTTCATAAAGTGATCAATGATATATTATTTCGTTTATTTTTCGGTTGTAATGTAACTTCTTTACCTTTTAATAACTAGTATCGATAAATGAGTTTATCGATATAGGAAGTCCCTAGCTGTCAAGAAGTTTCGCCCCACGGAATCTGATGTCTGCTTATCATTGTCGTACATACTTGTCATATTTTGGCAATAAATAAATAAAAATAAATAAATAATATTTGTCGAAAGGTTTGACCTAGTGGGAGTGACCCTGCCTATGAAGCCGATGGTACTAGGTTCAAATCCCAGTAAGGGCATTTATTTGTGTGGTGAGTACAGATATTTGTTCCTGAGTCATGGTTGTTTTATATATGTATTTAAGTATTTGTATGTTATATATATCGTTTTCTGAGTACCTACAACACAAGCCTTCTTGGGCTTACCCCATTTATTTATTTAATTATTTCGGACTTAAGTGTTTCAAAATCCATATTCTCATAAGCAAAACAATTATACACTACACGGTAGTAAGAATAGGTTACATGTTTTTTTTAAATATTAAATATGGTTGTATAAATAAATAGATGAGAGCAATTGGTGTAAACCTCACCGTGTTGTCTCTGGTCTCTCTCGCCACGACTGCATACACTCAATAGCAATACAAACGGATCACTTTATACGGCAAATCCGTTATTATTACCCTTGACTTTTTGCAAGCTACACCAACACTAGCTTGTAAAAACCGGCATCTACATTCGCAAGTATAATTGCTCGATAGGCCATTACAAAACAGCGCCATACATTATTAATGCATTATTGACACACATATTTATGATAAATATGTAGGTCAATCATAAGACGCGTGCTGTCCAGCTGTTCGCCACTATAATTATAAATAAAACAGAAAAAATGGCGCAAATCGAGCGGATAAATAGACTGCAAAAAGTCCTGTTGCAGGTAAATGCATTCGTTGGCTTACTTGAGCTCTCGTGAACGGTATTACAACTAGATAAGGTCGGCGGCTGCGCGGGCGCGGCGCGGCGGCGCGGCGGGACGCGCGCGCAGGTGCGCGCAGACGCATTAACATAGTTTTGTTTTTGTGCACTCGTTTAATTAATAGATACAAATCATGCGCACTTGTGCAGCTCCCGACGGACGGACGCATTTTAATTACAACATTTATAATCTGACTTCGTTCATTTTGCACGTTGCAATGAGGACGTTTCTTCATATATCGTATCCTCTGACTGATAGATTTAATGCTTCATACTATTTACGACAACAAAAAATTTACATTAATAATTTTCTACTAAGACGGCTATATGTAAACGGCTCTAAGTCGACTAGCGTGATCATAGTTTACCTATACTTATATTATAGAAAGAAAAATGGATAGTAGGGTGATCAAGATTCAACCTGTTACCGACCGTTCGCTATAACCAACTAATATTAAGTAATCAACTAAGCCATCGACGTTCTACTGCTCACTTATTTATTTATTTAGTGGTGTAACATGGTCGCTGCCATACAATGTTTATTATTCTTATTGACGGGGTACTTATTTGTGCTTTTTTTACTCCGCAGTTGCATGCACAATCATGTGCATGCAACCTTGTGCCGAACCTCACTCAACATCTACATAGTTACTCTCAAATGCCTCCTCTGAAATAAAATGTACCTATACGTAATTAGGCTTAAAGTGTCAAGTGATCATACCAGGGTGCCGGCAGACGGCGTGTCGCACGTGGGGACAGGTGTCGCGGCGGGCCGGCGTCGCCCGCGGCGCTCGCGTCGGCGACAGTGGAGCCACCGCCCCGCGGCGCCACTTACGCTAAGCGCACCCTCTTGAGCAATCACAGTCCGGAACTTGTCCGTAGTGATTTTAAGATAAAATGGTCACTGATTAATTTATAAATACTAATATTTACGGGGTAATTACAATGTTTATTTGTGTTTTTGGGCTCCCGTTTGCTAAGGACCTTGCCGAAATATCGAGAACTCGAAATGTTAGTGGGTACATAGTCGTACCGGTCTGTGGAGAACTTATACAGTCGTGGAATCAGCATGCACATTCGTAGTGCCTATTGTGAGTGAAGTCGGGCCATTTTTTTCTTTGGAAAGCTGGAGTCAATATGGCATTACAGTTTCTGCATGAGCCCGAGGAGAACCAGTTAACTGCGGGCAAGTTGGTGAAGCCGACGAGACGCCGCCGCTGCTAACTGTTATATTTTGGAGTCGAGTGAAACTGTACACGCGCTATTGTACCGCCTCCAATACTGACAGATTATCACATTAACTATAAAACTTAGATTACTGAAGCTGATCGCTACCAAATATTTTCCGTCTGTGTAAACCTAGGAAGAGAATAATACAATAATTACCGTTTCTAGCTAGTGTCAAGCGGCAGGCGAGGCGGCGCGGGCCGGCCTCCCGCGGCAAATCCTCGACGTGAATTTACAGTTTATCAGCATTGACCTTTTTCCGTCGTTTATTTGCGCGTCCCCGATCCGGCAGATTACTCACCCGCCGGGTATTTTAATGAAATCCCCTCCTCCCTCCGCGCCTCCTCCCCTGCCCACTCGCGCCTTCCGAGGACCGATTCTTAGCACATTTTTGCGATTTCGCTTAATTAGTGATGTTTCTCACGGAGACCCGAACCGTGATGTGGGTCACATGCCGTATACGTCTGTCGATAAATTACCTGGTTTTATTTTCTAACGAAAGATAATGTTTTAAAAGGGCTTTTAATTATCAGAGCGCATAACGAGGTTGTATTTCTCGAGTGCCAGACTGAGGTTGTGTTCTTAGTGGGCTCGGCTCGTACAGCGTCCGCGCACCGCGCGAGTGGTACCTACATGCGCTAATTTTATTTGCAGCGATCATGGCTCGAGAAAATACCGGCTTACATATTTGTTGATGCGTTATGGAGGCTACATATAATACATTATTGTGTAAGGGTTCAATTTTAGGTTATGTTTCAGAGTTTATTTTTAGTTTAGTTTTGTGTTCGTTTTAGCCATTTCTATGTTGGTTTTATTGTTGCCTGTGTTTTCAATAATCTAAAGTATTATATCTCTATTACATTAAACATATGTATATTCAACTAATAGGTATTACCCAGAGGGGATCCAGTTTTAAAGTTAAAGGGGTGTTGTCGTGTAGTCAAATTGATACAATGAATAAAATTGGTGCGTGGTAACAAAACTAGAAAACATTGCAAAATCTGGAGGAAGTTGTCAGTGTTTTCAGGTTTTAACTGATACACATGAATCCGCAAATCCGAGAAATATCCACACTTGTAGGCACTCAGTACCCACAAGTCTGACTAGACACTAGACAGAAGGTGTCGCGGCCGCGTGTGACGTCACGGGGGGCTGCGCTCGCGCCGCGGTATTTTAATGAGCGGCGAAGACGAGCCCCCCTCCCTCGCCTCCTCCCGCCGCACCCCGCGCAGCCCTCGAACTGTCGAGGTGCTCTCGCTGCTACTTTTTTAGTAGCTTTTTTTGTAAAAACAAATGAAACTATACGTCGGGTCTCGAATGTGTTTCAAACTCTCATTTTGTATTAAAGAACAACTTTGTAGGTTAGGGTTACTAATCTTAAGCATTTTTTATTGTTTATTGGTAACTAGGCTAGTATACATCGTTTTATCGTAGAATGACATTGATTTCATGATATCATAGATCAGCTCTGTCACGTTCTGTATATCAACAAACTCATAGTCAACAATCTTAATATTTAAAGAAAACAGATCTCGCAAACACATTAATTTCGATATGAAAGAATTTATTATATGTAGGTACCTATAGCTTTTGTCTTTATCAAGCAGGGCATTTAATTTGTGTGACAAGCACAAATATTTATTCCTGAGTCATGGGTGTTTTCTATGTATTTAAGTATTTATATGTATCTATCTATTACATATATCGTCGCCTAGTATAGTAAAAATTTTCTAAGCTAAGCTCATCCACTTACCTGCATTCACAATGGCATTGTGTCTAATACAATTCTATTATCTGCTTTTGTTATTTCAACCGCCAACCAGTTACTTACAAAAAAAGGTTAGAACTACATTGCGTGGATATTGAAATTTCAACCCTATTCCTTGTTAAATGGGTTTAAAATGGTTTAAGAGGACAATGGCATTTTCAACACTTGTGTATTTCATGACCACTTCACAACTTATATTTTGGCACTAGTATATAAAATATTTTGTAGTTTTTATATTACACTAGCTTAAACCGCTTAACCTAAATAGTTGATGTTTTCACTAAAGGTAGTTTATATAAGGATCCACTAAGAAGGCATTATTGGAAATTACCAATAAAGGGATAAAAAGGGGATTGGAACTTTGTATGGAGATTGTGTAAAATTTAAAGCGAGAGATTTGAAATTTGGTGTATTTAAATATAAGAAAAGTAATTCCAGCGTTTATTGAAATTCATCCCCTTAGGGGTCAATAAGGGGGTTAAAAGTTTGTATGGAGATGGAGTCAAATATCAACTGAGAGACTTAAAAAGTTGTGTTTAAACTCAGAGTTCTAATAAGCTCCTTATTAAAAGGAAAGTGATTTCAGCGTTCCTTGAAGTTCACACCCTAAAGGTACAAACGTGCGAAGCCGCGGGCAAAAGCTAGTGTAATATAAAAACTACAAAACATTTTAAATACTAGTGCCAAAATATAAGTTGTGAAGTGGTCATGAAATACACAAGTGTTGAAAATGCCATTGTCCTCTTAAACCATTTTAAACCCATTTAACAAGGAATAGGGTTGAAATTTCAATATCCACGCAATGTAGTTCTAACCTTTTTTTGTAAGTAACTGGTTGGCGGTTGAAATAACAAAAGCAGATAATAGAATTGTATTAGACACAATGCCATTGTGAATGCAGGTAAGTGGATGAGCTTAGCTTAGAAAATTTTTACTATACCAGTCGGTGAAGGAAAACATCGTGAGGATACCGGACTAATCCCAATAAAGCCTTTAGTTTAACGTCTGGGTTCTGGGTTGTACTTCAGAGAGGTATGCGAGGACGGCGATGATGTTTCTCAATTTAAATTCCGTTTCAGTGTTGCACCCTGTGGGGACTCAGGGACGGGAGGCAGATTATTTATTATATGCATGAGTCTCCCCTTACATTAATACGTTCTTAATCTACTGCACACATCTTTGTCGCCTTATTATTTCAGGGTACAATACTAAGTGAACAGCAGCGTTCGTGCTGAATAGAACCCGTTTTGATGAAAACTACCTCGGCTACCAAATATGTTATGTTCTATGATTTTCCTATGAGTAAAAAGGGTGACTCGCGCGCAGCGCGCAAGCGGCGTGAACCGAATTAGGTTGGAGGTTACAATTACAACAACGAGCGACCGCTGCTCCCGGACGGTGGACGGTGGACGTACTCGTAGGCAACACAATATTAAATAATCCGATGCCAATTATAATCCGGAACTCGCGTCCGTATATATTACATGTAGTAAATTATACACATGGAGGCGGAGCGCAGAGAACAAAGCTCTGCTCGTTCACAAGCACCGCCGCCGCCCGCAGCGCCACTCTACCCGGCTGCGCGGCTGGCACGCGCGCCGCTGCGCACCAGGGGTCAGGCTAGGCTGGCTACCAGCTCGCGGCAGACAGCCGGCAGTGAACGCGGGGCAGCGCCGCTCCCGGAATGCGCCGCGATACCGGGAAAACCTTTAAACTTTAATTAAAATGCTTCTCGGCTTTATTATTTAGATAATTGCCTCACTGTTCTACGATGCGTTCCCCGAGCTCGCATTTGAATGCTCTTTTTATCGTGAAGGTATGATAGCGACCTCGCCAATCACACTATACATAATATATATGTATTTGTCCATCAAAAAAATTGGATCATACTCGTGTAAATATGAGTATCTAACAGATTTCACAATTATATTGATTACTTTATTTAACCACTTAATACCTAAACTGACAATATCCTTCTAGTGCTAATTCGTATCGAGCTCGTAAGGGTTTTATCACGAAACCACGTGTATCAGCTGTATAGTTTTAGTTCCACTCTCACAAGGCGTATGCCGTAGGTATTAGACAACGATATATTGTAAAGAACAAAAGCTTAAATATTTGTAGATATAGTAAAGAATTAATAATTGCTCCTTCCAGGATTCGAGCCCAGGACCTCCAGCGTCGTATGCGTCATACGATACGTTAACAGCTCATATATTATGGCCATACAGAGTGGATTGTTGAGCCACTCGTCAGCTCGGGTGAACTTCATTCACGACGAGTGTTCAATGAGTGACATTGTTTTCTGCGAAGCATCGTAAACTAGTACATACTGGCGACGTTCACAGAAGCCGCCATGAGTGTACAGGAGTTGGCATGTACGGCGCGTCGTGTCGCGTGAGTCAGGTCTTTGGAGAGGATGGAAGTTGTGAGGAGTAAGTTTTGTCAACAGGTCTTGGTTGCCATTTGTGTGGTGAGCACAGTAATTTATTTCTGAGTCATGGTTGTTTTCTATGTTGGCTGAGTAGTGAGTACCCACAACACAAGCTAACTTCTTGAGCTTACCGCGGGGCTCAGTCAATTTATGTAAGGATGTCCTGTGACATTTATTAATTATGTGAAGTAATTCAAAAAAATCTCATGTTGAGCGTTCGGTAGCAAAGACATATTTAGCGCCTCCCTAAGACACGATGGAAAAATTCGCAGGCAACGGCGTTCTTGTGATTTAAATTCGTTTAAAAACATTCTACTGCAGGCGAGAATTACCATAAGCTTGACAAAATCTCCGAATAAGTAAACACTTTCTACAGAAATCGACAAAACTCCTACGTAACTATTAATAGGATCCTTAAAGTACCCGTGTCAGCAAACTTCTTTTCTGGATTGTCGGTTCATCTTGTTGGAAGACTTACCGAATAATTTATTCATACCAAATCACCGGCGAGAAGTTTCGAATGTTGGGAAATTTCTCACAGAAAGTACAAAAACATTGCAATTCGCACATTAATTATGAATTAGCTTTTCCTCGCGACTTCGTCGGCCAGCCGTGCCCGTCTGTGAAGTACGGTTGCAGGATAAAAATTATCCGATGTCCTTTCTCGCTCAAACTCTCTCCATATGTACCCATTCCAATTGGTTCAGCGGCTTAAGCGTGAAGAGGTAACAAACAGACAGACAGAGAGAGTTACTTTCGCATTTATAATATTAGTATGGATGGATATTGTACTTCGTAGGTATGTTGATCAAAGTGTAACTTAAACGTCAAATGAAGCGATCGTGATCTGTTAAAAGCATCGTAAATCCTTAAGAGTTTGTGCTCATTGGCAACTGGTATGAAAATTTTATCATGGAGTTTCCACAAATTTGCGGGACTTTTGAGAAAATTCTGCAACTTGTAGGTACAGTCCGCGTCATATAGTTCGGTACACCATATAAATTCTATGATCTACCAAAGTTTATGAATGCTTTGGATCCTACCAACTATATGACGTTGACCTACCTACATTGCCATGTGGTCATATAAATATCGTAACTTTAAATAGTCAAAGCTATAAGAACAATATATGTATGTAGGAATGAGGGACCAGCCGCAGAAGCCGGGCGCGGCGGCTGCACGCGATGCGTGTGATTACTTCGTGATCCATGAAATCGCTCCCCGCCCCCCACACTCGACCCTCCTGCGCCCGCGCATTGTACTCCTCAGAAGCCTACTCGAATGTTTAATAAATACACATAAATACTACAAACGTAATACACGCGTGGATAGTTGTTAAGCACGCTGCTCACCTTGTAGAACTTTAGATAAAAAATAAAGTGCTAATTGCTGCGGTCAACTTCTCCGTCGAAGCCGGTAATCTATACAGCTAGGTCTTACCACTAGGCCACCAGTGTTTTGGTAATATATAGGTACTTACACTATATCAGTTTGGGTACTTGTGAAGTGTTTCTCTAGTCGTAAGTAAGTAGCGTCGGTACCAACGTGAGCGACGGACGCGGCGGCGGCGGCAGCTATAGCTCTAATTAATGGACTTGTTAGCTGATTCCGTGTTCCCATATTTATTCCGACCAATTACCATAAGCTCACAAGCCTGTAAATCTCTCACCAATATTTATATTATCTCGGACGCCGGTCGGCACGGAGCCAAACTTATTAATGAATTATTTCTTTAAATATTTGTTAACTCCGGTGTTGAATACGCTATCGTGTAGCCTGTCATGCTGATCATAATTCTAATAGTAAGAAGGTTATTTATTGCCCTGGCTGTGGTGGGGGAGAGGAGGCTGTGTTCAGGTGACATCAGCACTCCATCTCTACTGCTCAATTTGGATATGACTGCTGAAGATCTTTAAGTACCGTTTACATAATATTTTATTTTGAATTTTATTTATTTGGAGTTGTTTCTCAGTAGGTACAGTTATGACGTTACACATACTTTGCAGTTAGATACAAGAAGCCAATTGTTACTGCAACTAACAAATGTGACACAACCACCAACACGAAAACAAATGTAGGTCTAAATGGATTTATATTTATTTCTGCAAGTGAAACTGAACGTGTTACTTAGCAATTTTAAACACCAAACTGCTGCGAGATTCAACCATGTTAATTATATAGAAGCAGGCGTTTTACGTCGTGAGTCGAATCCGAGTATTGTCTTCATCGTCAGCTAACGTAGATGGCTCATGATATTCCTCCTCCACGTTACGAAGTAAAACATGTAGAGCAATATTCGACTTATAAAACGTGACCTACCCGCTTCTACTAGTTCTAGTTAGCCCCCTCAAGACAATTAATATTTTATTTTTTATTTTATTTTATATTTGTTACATGGAAAACCAACAGCATAATATATTACCTAATTTAATCTAGAGTAGAATTAAAGAGCCAATTACAGGTTTACACTTATAGAAACAAACTGAATAAGGAATTTAGCCCAATTAAGCATACAAGTGCCTGCAGCAAAACGAAGAAATGTAAACCAAACAAAACATAATTTGTAAAATGAGCAAGTAAACAAAGAAAACATAACAATAAAAAACAAATAGTCATTGTTTCATATTATAACCTAAGCCAGTGGATCAATCGTCCATACTAACACTAATTAATTTACTTTTAATTGTAGATGCACTATCATTATATATATCAAAGTCTACCTTGGCTAAGGCTTTTTAAACTCGTGCCTGCTCTGCCCAGAAAACTGTTTTTCCTATATTTAGTAGACGCATGGTAAATACTAATGGGATGAAAGTGTCTGAAATTTCTAGAAGGAACACTGAAAAAGACTTTACTCAACAAGTCAGGACAATCAACGTTAGATTTAATAATGTTTACTAAGTAGTAAGTAAGTAGAATTGTTAATAAGCAATCATTAAATATTCAGACATTAAATTATATAGGTAATAGGACTGTTAACTGTTAACGATATGGATAACAACACGATGAGCAAGCCTAGCGAAACATATGAATATGAATACGTAGAAGTTTTATATGTAAATAAAATGTAATTGCGAAACACAGTTTTAATTTAGCAACAGTAGAGTGTAGACGGGTCAGCCGCGAGGGACGACAGTTGACACGTTGCTAATTGAGCGCGCGCGCAGCCAGCGCTCGCGACGCCTCGCCGCCTGCGCCGCTGCCGCGCCAGTATTCCTCTACCCCCGAAAACGAACAGTCCTCCTGCATTTAGGAGCCAAATTGTAATAGACTAAAGCAGTCGGGGACAGTTTGAGCACGGAGCATTGCACCAGTAGCGCCGATTAACCGCGATTAATACGCGGAAGGGGGGAGGAGGGGGTGTCGTGGGAACCACGCGTGTCACCCTACACCACAGTAATTGCTCATTTAGACGATGACTCGCAGACATGTGCTCGTTTCGCATCCACTCGGGCTAAGTGTGTCGACGGTCTGCGCCGGCGCAGCGCAGTTCCCAGCCGCGCAGGAAGCCATTAAGCATTGATTGGCTCGCAGTCGGTGATACACTAAACATGTCATTTCACGGCGCACGCACACGCGCACGCGCAGAGCTAGCATGTCGTTTCGCACACAAGCGCGGCTTCGCCGGGGGCTCCTATAGCTGATGACGGAAATTGGATTTGTAATTTAAATGAGTTGATGTGATATAGATCAACGTTCTGTAAGTAGCTGGGTACCTCCTGCAGCCGGGGTCTCCGGCGGC
Source organism: Grapholita molesta (assembly GCA_022674325.2). NCBI lineage: Eukaryota > Metazoa > Arthropoda > Insecta > Lepidoptera > Tortricidae > Grapholita > Grapholita molesta. The sequence continues at coordinate 49,894 of CP053138.2, forward strand.
GAGCGAGGCAGCTGCTGATGTGCTCTCACGACTCTCGTCCCGTACAACTACATACTTACGATATTACCTTTAAATACATTATAAGTACTGTAAATAGCACTTTTATTGTACATATTTCTAATATAGAGTTTACGCATACATAGGCGTATCATATTTTTTAGAATAAGGATCATAAATACATTGTGTTTTAAACTTAAGGCACTACTAAAACAAAAAATGGATAGTTTAAAACTATAACCATATTATAATACTGATTTAGACTTTCACAGTTTAGTCCAGTCTATCCTTATAATTATAATATAACCATACTAATTCACTAAAATACTAAAATGCTTCTGTCAAACTTGTCAACACCGTAAGTATCGAGAGCCTCATTCTTTCTGAACAGCAGAAAGGTTGAACAATATAGAGCAGTCAAAATATGGCGACCTCACAAAACCTTTTACATCGATTCCATACTGTCCGCGTCCCTGTCGCAACATGCCCACACCCTCTGGACGGGAGACAGTGACCCTGCCTATGACGCCGATGGTCCTGGGTTCGAATCCCAGTCGGGGCATTTATTTGTGTGATGAGCACAGATATTTGTTCCTGAGTCATGGGTGTTTTCTATGTATTAACGTATTTATATGTATCTATTTATATATATCGTCGTCTCGTACCTACTACACAAGGCTTACTGAGCTTACTGTAGGACTTCTGTAAGATTGTCCCGCAATATTTATTATTTATTTATTCAAACTCACTGAGCAGACGTCGCGTCGACGTGCCGCCGATTACCGTCGCTGGGAAACGGGCCCACGTCGCAACTACCCGCAATTTTCGAGCCATACTAATTACTGAATAAATTGTGCGGCCGAGTCTGCGCGGGCGCCCCGCCGCGAGCCGGGCGACTTGTTAACCACGAGAACAATTGATCCGGTTACTAACTACAACAATTAAGTTGTTTTTCGTGATGTTATAGTTGGCTCTGGTTAAAGTTATCAAGCTATGTAAGCTGTTGGTTTGTTACCGCAATCTAAAAATATATTTATGACATGACTTCTTATTACGAGTAGCTATCGATCTTTTGGACTGACTTGCTGAAATAACCACCTGGAGGGACAGGGTGACAGACGCTAAGCAGACGAGGTGTTCAAAATTGACGTGACTTTATTGGTATCGTAGTTTATGTATCTGTGCATAATGAAGGGCATTACAACAAGAGTGTGGGTTTATGAAACGAGCCGAAGGCGAGTTTCATAATAATATCACACGATTGTTGTAATGCCTAATTATGTATAGTTACATACACTACTTTATCTACACACATATCATACATGTTTTAAGATGGGTTCAGGAACCGTAGAGAAATGACCTGCAGTGCAATGAACAAAACAAATGACAGCTTGGAATGGCGGCGTTGCGTATTTCATATCTCAGTCAAAATTTTTTTTAAACCATAGATAAGCGAATGAATTCCCTATTCTATTATCACTCGAATTCTTATGTCGTTCGATTTTTATTATAAAAACATAACGAATTGGCGTTTCGTATCAATGACTGTTTTAATATCCATAGATACTAGAATAGACACCCCACTTGAATTTGACAGCTGTTCCAAATTTAAACTCATAACCTACGGATTTCAGTAGGTAATGTTAACATTACATCTCCATTCATTTCTGATGGTTGGTAATGCTGGTCATTGCCTACGGTTTCTGGACGCATTTTAGAGCATTTATGATATGTACGTAGTAGATAAAGAAAATAACAGAGTGTCAACAAGATCATTCTGAATACCTGGCCCGTGGAACGTCGCTGCAATGCTAGCAGCTGTGGGCTGATAGTAGCTAGTAAATGGCTGCGACCACCTCTAGGCACCGATCTAACTTAAATAACGAGGTATTTTCGCAGATCAGTTCCTGGCGAGCGCAGCATTCCGCCACCGGAGAGAGCGACCGCAGGAATCCCGACAGAATATCAACACACTTTCCTACCATAAGCGACCCGAGGCTGATTAAAGGTAAAATATGTACTCATTAGAAAATTAATATTAATAACTCGCGTAAAAACTGAGCTAATAGCTCGCTGTTGCGTGTGTTTGACATGAAAGCTGGTAATAACGACCATTGCGAACATTGCGACATTTCTAATTAAACAGGCGCGGTCGGCCGCTGATGTAGTTTCATATTGAATGTGGGATTCCTCAGTTCCTCACAGCAGGCGGATTAGTCGGCCGTTCATTAGGCCAAACATAAATACGTATTAGTCATGTGAGTAATCTGAATATAAATCGTGATTATTACACGTGTAGTAATGTGCGGTTATTTGTCGCTTCATCGCGTCGCGTCGCGTGAGGTTAACGAAGCGCGTCCGCACGCGACGCGACGGTCGCCGGGGCTCATCGGTCCTCGTCGGTGATTAATGTGCTGGAGCATTACACAATGTTCTAATTGATGTCGCCACGCAACGCTACTAACAAGATACGTGATTCTGTAATAAGATACAAATATTAAGATTTTTAAGTACCTACCTACATTCGTATCTTAATTGCCACGCGCGTGATGTTAAGCAAATGACTACGAGTAAGTACCTACTTCGTAGTATACGAGGAGCCCTATTTATCAAACCGAACATGGGTTCTGTAAGGGCGTAAGGAGTTCATAAATTACGTTAATGTGTCCTCAGAATGGGCGCAGATCTAGATCTCCCGACTAGGCGTGTCGGGACGCGGGGGGATAATTAGATTTCCCTGCAATAAATACGCGCGATATCGCATCTCGCGTATCGCGCGCATTGCGGGCTATCGCGCCATCGGCCGACCTTTCCGCGCGAGACACGACGCGGACGTTCCCAGCCGCGGAATTAACTCGTCCGCCGCATGATCGATGTCACCAAATGTCAGCGCCGATAGACGATAAGCCGAATCGATAATCTTGTTTAGGATTGGTGACAGATATGAATGCGGCGGGCGCGCGCCGATAGACATCGCGCGGACCTTCGTTAATCCCATTAATTAGTTTAATTAAGTTAATGTTTGGATCACGAGGCGCGGGAGGGGGCGCACGACCCGGGTATCTGCTCCGAGATAAATCGTCCCCGCAGTTAGAAGAAACCGATGATAAATCTTATTGCGAACTGCGCTTGATCTGCCCGCGCGGGAATGATATAATTACATGATTGCCGCCCCGCCCCCCTCCGCCGGCCCCCCTCGGAGAACATTCTCCGACTCATTCTCTTACGTATAATTTACAATGACAAGGAGTATGTACGTATTTTGTCGAATGTATGCTTACTTGCGTTGAAGCCAGTATGTGGAGAAACAACCGCGCATTTCTTCCGAGAAGAGTATTTAGAATTCCACCGTGGACATGGACACGGCAAGCGGGCGAAGAGGTCTAGTGAAAGTTTGTGTAAATATTTAGGTGCTTGTGGATGTTAGTTCCGAGCGGCCGCGGCGGCCCCGCCGGCCCGGGCTCCGCGCCGCACCATGTACGGACGCGCCAATAATTGCCTGCTTTTGTTATGTTTTCGCAATCGAAAGTTTGATTGGCGTGTACACGCAGCCTCTGCCGGCCTAGGCCAGGCTTGTGCAAGCGGAACTAGTCTAAATGCCACGGCTAATAAAAGGTTCCCAAAACATGGCTCCGCGGCCGGCCGGGTGCGTCGGTAATCACCGCGCCGTCGTTAGCCGAGATAGTGCTATCTTGAAATAAATATCAGCGATTGTCAGCAACGAATTTGAAAGTCCTGTCGACTGTATCTCTCATCGCCGCCACCTATCTTTAATTAACATCACGCCTGCGCGTGCTCGGGCCGCGGCGGGCGAGGCGCGCGGGGGGGTGATCGATAGCCAGCACGGGATGCGCTCGCGACTGGCCGTCGCTCAGAAAGCCTTACGTTACCGCGGTTTATATGGAGATGAGACTTTTTTAAAGGTGCGACTTCTCGCTTTACGAAACAGATTTTAATTGACAGGGCCTTATTAAAAACACTTTAGGGTAAATGTATTGTAAGAGGGAATGATTTATTCGTAACAGCGTGAGGCCTCGCGGTCGGCCAACTGTCGTCGGTATGCAAACACGAGTACTAACAAATGTCAAGTGTCTCCTACAAATTATCTGTATTGTTGTATGGAGTGTGGAACACCGGGGCAGCGCATTGTCCGGCGCCGGCGGGAGGGGAGGCGAGCACAAACGGGTCATTAGGGCGGCGGCCCGGGGGTGGCGCGGGGTCAGGGCGCCTTAGGGCACGCGCACAGTGAGCACTCGGTGAAGGACATACATATTTAAGAGAATCTATCATACGACTACTGAATGAGAAACTAAATATCATTACATGACGTTAGCGAGCTATATGTTTATCCAATTCTAGACTTATTATGACGTTATAGTTCACATATATACGCGTATGCAATCTATACTGGCCTCAACATCTATTACAGAAGAATGGAGTAATGTTCGAAAAAATTATAAGACAACAAATATGAAACGTTGGTTCCAACAAATTATCTTTCTTATTAAATATCGTTTCTTTATTTAGCTAACTTTTGAAAAGCAATGCAGTGGACGACGGCCCTTACCGCGCCACACTTGTCCCGGTCCCGGCTCTGGGAAGCGACAAGTGTCCGACAATTAACAGCGACCACAATGACCCCCCCCCTGCTTCCCCGCAGCGCACGCGCCGCCGCAGCTGCGGTTAATCCTTAAACAATGCCCGGCTCAGAGCGAGCTTACTTTAACAAACATTTTAATTACTGTTATTAAAAGCCACCCCTAATAAGGATTGTCATGTCATGTTAGGTGCGAATAGTTGACATTTGGGTTCTTGCGCGCATGACAACGCAATTAAAACATGGTTGCCGACGCCCGCGGCGCTTTCCGGGGCCCACCTCGTGCGCGCGTCGCAACTATTTACAAGGAATCCGTAATTTCTAAAGCATTTCGTTATAATTTTTATCATTTTTTACATCAATTAAACACGCAGGAACTCGCATGTACCTACATACCAACACAAACAGTAGTGCAACTTTATATTACTGTGAGGTTGAGTAAGTAATTAAGTATATTAAATATACAAAACTTCATGTTTATATTTGCAAATACCAGAATAGTCAGACGCTCCGATGGTAGGTTTAGCTGAGGCGAATCCAACAAACTATATAATGAACACATTGTCAAAGAAGTAAAGGAAACTGGAGTTCCTACTATCGGGCATTCAAAATCAAACAACCAGAGGTCTAAAATCACACCTCACAAATGTTGTATTTTTTTTGCACGGAATAAGTAATTTTAATGTAATGCTATCATTATTATAAAATACCATTCTTTCGTATTTCTGACCTCACATCTCACTCAAGATTGCTTGACGATTCACTGGAGTCTCAACCTCAACTTAATATAAACTAGAACTCTAGATCATCTCAGTTAGTTACATAAGTCTAAGCTACGTTGAGGAGCGTGCGTTTTATTACGGAAAGAAAGAAACTGCATATCAGTGGCGGCGTTTCCATAAACACCGTTTCCCTTCGGCTTTACTATCTTTCCCACCGTGTAACATTTTCTCCTTGGACTCATGCAGAAATTAAAGGCAAAGGTAGATTGACTCCGGCTTTGGGTATAGAAAAAAAAAATTACATCATCATTCATATATTCTAAAATGGTCTCTCGGTCTCTTGATCGTAATTCTGCAGCAGAGATACTGAGGTACTTCACATGTATTCCGATTTATAGTATTAACTTGTGATGTGACTCGTCTCCCAGCGGCGGCGCTGTGTCGGACAAATCGACCCATAATAGTGCAGCTTTTTGCGGCACACGCACTGACTGCAACTGCAAGTCTTTACGACCCTGTAAACTGCCCACTACCTCCACTTAACTTACTTGTATGTATGTAAGACATGGGTATAATTGTAGCACGGTTGCCATATTATCATCTATCATGCTATCCGTCACTTTCCCACTCACATACTTGTCGGAGCGTGACAGATATTGTGACACATGATAAAAACCCGACCATATTCGGCTAGTTGAAGCAATGTAAAATGGACAGATAGATTGACAGGTATATTTTTTAATTTGTGTGTTTATCACAATTGATTCCTGAGTCGTGGACGTTAGCTATTATCTATTTAAGTATTTATAGGTATCTATCTATTGCACATATACATATATTACATAATATATCGTTGTACGTAGTGCCTATAACACAAGCGTTATCGAGCCCTACGCTGGGAGAATAATTATTAAAAATATGTGTATTTAAACTTTCGTTACAGTATAATATTTCAATTCATAAAATATATTTATGTGCATAACGTGCCAATTAAAAAATATTACGCATGTTAATCGGAAGTCAAATGTAGAGTTCAATATTAGATATATATTTATTGTATCCAGTGAACCTTTTAAACTGAAGAATCGTGAAGGCGTATGAGAGCCACCATTGATTTAGTGACACGCCTGCTAGCGGTATCATAATGTTTAGCGATAAATGTAAAATGGTATAATTGCTTCTGGCGTCTCACCAACTGATCTACAGAGATTTACCCTTAGGCTGCGATTTTTTCCACCGTCTCCTTGATTTGCGCTATCTGGCCAAAACAGTAATTTTTCCTTTATTTTAAGCATCATAATTCTAAACATTCTCATTTGTTCGTCGCAGTACTGCCTACCAGTGGTGTGACTTAGTAATACGCCACAGCAGTACCCTTACCATGAGTTGTGACATTGACGTTTTCGATAACGAGTATCGACTATACTGTGTGTGCATCTCGCTTGTACTATTTTAGTGCGAACGAGATGCACAGATAGTAAACTCGGTACTCGTTATCGAAAACGTCAATGTCACAATCACAACTCATGGTAAGCGCATAGGGCGCTATCGAACTGCGGCGCTATTGCAAAAAACGATATTCGTGAATTTCAGAATATTGTCTCTGTCACTCTCATGACGCCTTAATAGGAGTTAAAGAGAAAGATACTTGAAATATACTAACTTCGATGTTCGGGCCTGGTGTAATGTGATGGAAATTGCGTTGGCAAGGAGAACGTCGCATTTCGGGTGTTTCCTTTAATTGCTTACATGTCGGGTCGTGATTAACGCGGGGCCGCTACAGCTACGGCGATGGCGTCGATAGTGCCCCCCCCCCCACCGTGCTCCCCGTGTCCGCCCTACTAATTGAAACACGTCGCGACATGCGCGTCCGCCGACGCACGACACGGCGACATCAGCCACAACATGAGCCCGACACTTTTGGTGAAGATTTTTGTTATCTTAGATCTTGCTGGCGATGAAAAACATGATTGCAGGTTTTTAAATACAGTTACTTACTCGCAAGTTGCCGTGGGTACCATTATTACACATGGCGGTGAGTCAACTTGCTTCTTAGGCAAGACGGAGCCTTTTCGCTTAAGGAAAGATTGTAAGCATGCCGAAACCGGCTTCTATGAACGCGCGGCTGCTGTTACATTCAGCTTAATTTCGGGGTCGCAAGAGAACAAGGCATGATACAGAATTCATAGGTGAAGCTTTTTATGTGAATCATTGACTATCACCAACAATCATAATTATTTTTCAGATGGTAAGAAAAAACAAACAAATGCATTGCAATCACATGTGACGTCTTGTCGCTTCTCATACTGCGTATGTCAAAAGGCATAGGGTGACCATGATTTAGTTAGTTTACGATTGTTTTAATTGGAAAAAATAAGGTAAGATAATTAACACTGTTACTAGCATACATTATATAATATTGACCAGGTACAGAGTTAGAAAAACCCATGTATATACTGGTGATTTGTATTCCAGTATAGTTTCCAAAAGCGAAGCTTGTAGAAAAGGAAATAGTCTTGGACCGACCTGGGGCCGGAGCCAATGTCCTAATACATATTTAGGGTCGGCGACGTGCATGTAACACCTCTAGAGTTGCAGGCGTCCATAGGCTGCGGTAACTGCTTACCGTCAGGCGAGCAGCATATTGTAGAAACGCAATGAAACGAAAAATAATGAACAGATCACGTGACTTGTCGTTCGATCTGTCATTCCAATGTGATTAAATACATTACGTTTTAAGAATAGAATCGATTATTATCTCGGCTCCGGCACCTGCTACCGCTACCCTACTCTACTACCCGCTAAACTATCTACTCGTATTGAAGTATCGAAAATACATAAAAATAAATGTGAACGAAACACACTGGGTGGCACGACTGTAGATCCCTAGATGAATAAAGAAATGGAAACATTGTGCAGATAGTTTATTGATATTGCAATGCTACTTACGTAGTTAGCATACTTACTACTGACGCACGCGCAGTCGCACACCGCTCGCGATGCAAACAAGACATTATACCTGTACTTACATGTCACCAATATTCAATGTTTTGTCCCACTCGCTGCGTTCGTACGTCCACCATGTGGGGTCCGTATCTCGTCAAATTAGTTCAATTAAGAAGAAGCTGTAAAAAGTAATTAAACGGGTTGGTGTAATTGCTTCTCGTCGAAGTCGCGCAAGTCATTAATTGATAATGAGAAACCTGTGTCTCCTGTGTGGTCAGGAGACGACCACGCCAGTTGCCGGGCATCGAATCTGGGCCCAAGTGTGCTTCATCCTAGCAGGTGTGCAGGCTCTGCGCTGTGCCTCACCGTCGGGGAGCACATACGCTTTGCTCTCTATATGGTAATTATATGCGTGTATTTTTTGTACCTTTTTTTTTGTTTTTTTGACTTATAAGTTTCATTCATAAGGCCGATCTCGAAGAACTCAATGAAAACAAGTTTATTTTTAATTCTCGATGCAGTTGAAATGCAATGTATTTAGTTTGTGTTTAATAGATATTGGAAAGATTTTAAACAGTTGCCACTTAATACTGAGCAGATGGCTGTTATTATAGATCGCCCTTTGTGAACGGCACCCCACACGACTCTTCTTGACATAACACAATATATGATCGGTTCCCTGCAGTACATATGCGCACATTAATATGATTCAATGTAAGTAATTGTTAGTCTTTGCGCAAATAAAACAACTTTGCGACTGTTAAAGCCCGTGTATTAGTTTATGCTAGGCAAAATTCCAGCTTAGATACTACTCATAATGGGCTTGCAGGGGTAGGATGTCTGCAATTACTCCTCCCACCGGCGCGATACCGTTCGTCGAAGATGGTTCAACTAAAGCCACCGTTAGCCTGCGCGGGCGCAGGTCGCGCCCCGACCCCCGATAGCGGGCAATTATGTCGTCGCCCGGGTGGCCTCCCCCGCCCCCGGCAGTTGATTGCCCCGTCCCGTCCCATTGTCTCCTCGTATCGACAGTAGCCCCTTTGTCCCCCGATAAACTCTACTCCGATCTAATAGGTCTATTGTCTCCGAACCGAATTCACTTTTACGATTAATTTATTCGTGTGCGCGTCGCGCTCGTGACGTTTTGTTCTGGTTTGAAGTGTTTTCGGGAACGTGCACTCGAGGTTTTGTTGTCACATTATACACCGAGTTCCTTTTTTAAGGTTATAGCGGCCGCACCAATGGCGGCGGCCGCGAGGGTGGCGAGATTCTCGCCTTACTTTTCAGCGCGCCGCTGCAGCTTTCCACGAAGGCCATTTTTCTTTGTTTTGTGTGTAAAATCGTAATGGCGCAGCACGGGGGCCCACCCTCCTGCAGCGGCCATCGCAATTGCATTGTGTTTGGTGGTCGGAGCCGAGGCGAATTCGGCATTCGGCGAGGAGGCAGCGCCCGCTTCAGGTTTCAGCATTGTGTGCGGCGGCGCGTGCGACGGCCGGCCGGGGCGCGCGGGCGCGGGACGCGCGGGCGCGGGCGGGGCGGGAGGCGCGCGATTGGACGCCATTGTCCGTGCACCGATTTCGCGCTCAATTTGTTCCGCGATCGACTGATAGCAATCCGGAGCAATTACGTCGTCGGTACTTAATTGAACGGGAACAATAGAGCCCGCTGCCGAGCGCGGGCGCCGCCGCGCTAGACTGCGACGCTCGGGAAAATAATGATACAACCCTAGCCGTTACCGGATCGTAAAATTGATGATTCGATCATTTTGTTTTGAAACTTAGAAATAATGTTTGTGTACACTAGAATTGTGGAATCCGTAAGCAACAATCAATATAATATGAAAAGCGTTTCATCAAGATGAGAAATGAATGCATGGCGCAGAGTTCAGCGGGGCGTGTGAACAAGACGAGCGGCCGCTCGCGCCCGCTGGCCACCTATTCCCAAAACGTTTAGCTCTTTTATATAAGACACTTACAAACATAACTTGACCCTCAGATTTACAATAACTTTGCCTATCCGCAGTTGAAACGTGTAGTGGTTTGCGTGTAGTAAATGTCAAAAGCTTGTTGAACAGCTGAGAGTTGCGCGCGGGTTAGTGGCGCGGCGAAACAGGGAAAGGCGATAGCGTAATTAAATAAAAATGAAATTACATGGCGAAGTACAGCACTGGGCTGTGCAACGAATGCAAATACACGGGGCCTACTAAGTACCTAGACGTTAACAAAACACTTTAGTTCTCACGATTTGGCCTAAATATGTCAATGCTAACTAAGTTTTTACTTAGCAGCTGAGGGCAAATCGAGAAAATCGAAGTTAAACATTTTCGGGAATCTTTCTCTCTTACTGCAATTAAGGCATTAATTATACTGATTGAGACAAACGTTCGAAATTTGCGATTTTCAATGTTCGCGAAGCCATCAGTTGACTTATATAACCTGGCGTTCGAAATAAACTCTTTTTCTCCGACATTATAGAAATAATTACAAAATAATGTCAGATAAAGACTCTCAGTCAAGTTCCTAGAACTTTTAATCCTTAATGTTTACAATACCTGTACAGACGCCCACAGAATTAGCCTATTATTTGATATCATAGCATACCGGAAAAATCATAAGGTCAACTATTTGCACCTGACGAGCTATCTACTAATACCAGTAATTAAGCCGTGTGTCAACGCTGGCACGCTCCTGCGCCGGGCGGGAGTAATATTTCACAGAAGTTGGCCGGCGCGCCTCCGCGCCCGCAACGGATTAAGCTGTAATGTTATTAGTTGTTTGATTAACAAACAGTCAAAAGTTAATGAGTAATGTGCCGCGAGCATGCCGTGGGAGCCGCGGACTTGCTCAAACATGTGTTAAGTTTACTATGAATCCAGTTTTTGGATCCCGTAATTATTATGCTTCGAGTAGTATTAGATGCTGTTTGTATGATATTGGTGCATATCTTAGCTAAAGGACTTGGTCTATGTAGTGAGTGTGTACACGCGCACGCATGTTGGCCTGCCATATTCAAATATTGACGTAAGTTCCATATGAATTCTCCGTACAACTAGATGTGGTTAAGTTTTTCACCTATATCACCATTCGTTTATTTGCCTAAAACCATCTCAATATACTTTTTAAGTTAATATCAGTAACTTGTACCCTATGCGGAACGTGTTGAACATTGCCTCCAATAATCAATTACAACTTAGTACCTAACACATAACGTTTGTTGTATTGTTACAGAGTATTAGAAAACCGCCTAGACTTGAGAACCTCTTATATTATCGTAGGTTAAAAAGTTCGGAAAGAGAGCAACGAGTACGTTGCGCTGTGCATTTAGATCGTTCTCTGCGTGTTTTAATAACGTGTTAAATTTCAATTTTGCGAATATTCCTAGTACAACATTTCGTAACTATGGACTTTGTTTTTCCTCAGTGCATTGCTAGAAGTGCTCTCATTCGCTCCCTGATTACCCGTCGCTAACCCGCCGCGTCACGCCGCGCAGCGCCTCGTCACGCCGTCGTCACGCTGTCGTCACGGCCTCCTCCGATTTCACGCGCGGTTTCCGTTACTATTGACCGTGTTATCGTTTTAATATATCGAGTGGGTGGTCGCGGCGACGGCACGACGGCGTTGTCGCGACGTCACCTTTTAATTCGAGTAATCCTTTACGCGCGTTACATTAACGAGTCGCTGCTCGTAGTTCTCTAACAATGGATCAGAGGTTAAGCTCGACATTTTTCAAGATTGTGAGAACATAACGGTGTCATTGTTTAGGCTGTACCTAGGCGGTGTTCCCAACAATGCGACTTGTGCTTTATAAAAATGTTCTTAGTAATAATAAGCAAACCATTTTGGATCTACTATACAAGACTGCATGTTTAATAAATATCTTACTTCGTTCGTCGAAATGTGCTTATTTTATAAACTTCATAAATTACTTTTTTATCAACGACAGATACATTATAATAATATTGTATTTCCATAAAGCTAACCTGACGCCAGTCTATCGGTTTATTTGTCTTCTAATCTAGAAAGTACCTTTGTCCGAGTAAAATATATCTTACTACTATAAACTATTATATTAACGTGTTAGTAGTAAAAATCCCACGGCGCGGGCGCGGGCGCGGCGCTAACCACGAAGCTTGCGCAAGTGCACAATTATTTTGGTAAGTGTGTGTTTGTAACAATTATAAGGATATTAGCTGCGCCCGCGTCGATAATTAAACGAAAGCAGCTCCCGCGCAGCGGCGCGAGGCACAGGAGTCCGCGGAGCGGATTCTAAAGTTTATATTCAGTTACTTTACTTTAACTAGGATGATACTTTTGTCAAATATAATCTATATACGTAACAATGAAAAATGCCGAGAGTGCTTATTTTGTAATATAGTTAGTTTTATTCCTCTGCTCAATAAATACGAATGGATCTAAAATGGACCCTGCAAGAATGGACTCTCACTTTCAGTCACTACTTATATTTTAGACGAAATGAATCTGACTTAAATTTCTTGTATGCCTTATTAATAAGAACCAATGCATGTTTTTGGATAAATAAAATAACTTTTACTTTTTTTTTATGTGGATTATGTACTCTAAAGTTTTCAAAAGCGTACCAAAAAAAGAAGATCACGAAGTACTAGGTTCGTGAATAAGATGACAAGTTGGTTGATTTTATATGAATTCATATTCATATAAAATCAACAACATGAATAAGTAATAAAGATTGCATCAACTATAATTTAGATTAACCTGTTCAATTAAAATCTTAAAATATTTTTTTAGGAGCATAACGTAAGCTTCGTGGAGCCAAGTCCTCCCCGCTGGCGCTTATAGCATGCGTGCGCCACTACTGATATTCACATGCACCGGCCACTCTGCCCCAATTACTGACTTTCCCCGCGGTCAGTGACCGCCAACCACCGCGGCCAGCAGGCAACAACATACATACATACATATATACATACATACATCGCATAATTTCAAGCCCCCCGTCGTGACAGGAGAATGTAAATTTTAAAAACGACATTGTTTTAGTGTCTACCTATCTCTTTTGTGCAGTCCGATTTGAAGATGAAATCAAATCCCTGAACTTAGATAAAGTCTAACAGATTTCGTAGTACCATCAAGCTTTAGTCTGGAGAAGCCCAACTGGGGAAGTACCTCCTCCTTACAGAAGACCCCAGTCATTATAGCACTGCTAACTTCAGGTCTGTAGTGTCGTGTTCTTGATGGTGAGTAAGGTAACCAGAGCTCCAAGCCCCCTTTAAGGCCGGCAACGCGCTTGTGACTCCCCTGGTGTTGCGGGTAATTGCTTACCGCCAGGCAAACCTTCTGTTGGTTTGCCACCTTTGGTATCAAAAAAATATTACCACCCACCCTATACAGTGTGTATATCTAATACGGGTGAATCTCAACGTTGGGTAGCATTATAGGATAGGACATCATAAGCAATATACTTACATAACTTTGGCGTAAAAGAAGTACAATTAGAATGTCATCCATACAAAATAATTCGACAGGCAATGTAATGCAATACATTTGAGTTAAACACTCGTTGGCAGTTAGTTTCAAAAACTTATATCATTTAATGTTGGCAGTATATAGGTGAAATAAATAACTCTTGAGTCAAATATAGGTGAAAAACTTAGCTAAAGCACCTCGCCTATGTAGTAGTAACGTGTGTGTACACGCATGTCGGTGTTCTATATTCAAATTGTGAGGTAAGTTCCATATTAATTCTCTGCACAACTAAATAGACATGGCTCTTCAGTTAAGTTTTTCACCTATAGTTTTCACGAAAAAGTGTCTTTGTAGCTAGCTCATTACGAAACTTACTGTAGCTTAAAAAAAACGTGAGCTACGGAACCGAACGGACCCACTCCAGAAAAGGAACGCTACGATGTCCACGGCGATGTTCAGGAAAGCCATTTACTATAAACCAAGCTACTTAGCAGTACACGGCCGCGGCGGGCGGGACTCCGGCGCGGTGTCGCGGTCGTGACAATTAGCGCCACGCTCGCGCGTGTAATAGCCGACGTGTGCCGTGACGTCACGACCCCTCCCCCCCGCGACACGGTGACATGGGGCTCATTAGCGCGCCGCGACACCTCCCGCGACCCCCGACCTCGGCGTCGAGGGTCCGGACACGGTCGACTACAAGCTTTCCTGGCAAGTGCAGCAGCTTTGACACTTGTGTAGCGCAGCTGAGTCGTTTGCTGTTCATCGACGTCTCGCTTACAACTTGGACAGAACGCATAGCGTGGTTGTCATTTTATCGTCTATCGCGCTATACATCTCTTTCTAACTCACATACTTGTTGGAGCGTGACAGATATTGTGACAAGTGCTAAAAAACCAACCATGTTAGGCTAGCAGGTGGATATTTTTATACAATACTAGCTGTGCCCCGCGGTGTTACCCGGTGTGTGTGTCAGCTAACTCGATACCAAAATTTATTAAAATCGCTCCAGCCGTTTAGACATAAAGAAGTAACAAACATTCACACTCACATATTCCTAAACTTTCGCCTTTATAATTTATACTAATATTATAATAGTGTAGATTAGGCGACAATCATAGAAGATCCGGATTCACGATGTTAACAGCTTTTTTATCATCTTATGGGGAATTGCCATAGTCACCACACTTTGCAGATGGGTTAGCAATCGCAGTAGCTGATGTCAATTCGAGTTCGACGAACGCTGCTGCTATCCATCGGTTTTTATTCGGAGTTTTCGGTAAAACATAAATATTTTACCGAAATGTCAACATACACTTTAGGTTACTGCTTATCGAAGAGGCTTAAAAAAAAAAAAAATTGAGTACCTGACTCGGACACTGAGTTACCTTTTATTGCTATAAGACTGCGGCTCCGACAGGAATGAATTAAAAGGAAAGTTGCGCGGCCCTTCACATGTCATAACATTATGAGTACACGCCGAGGTACTACAGTACATACAAGTGTTCATGTATAAGTAGATACTAAATGGTACGTAGCTTCTCTGCTAGCGGTACTATTTGTAGAAGGAATGCGCATTCAATGAAAAAAGTGTGTTTGTAAATCTCGACCAAATATGTAGACGACCAAATATGTATACGAACTATACGAAGGCTTGTAATGAGAGTAAAAAACATTTATATACAGCACCACATGTGTTATCTTTACATATAAGAAGAGAGATACTAAACATTAAATCATAGGCATTAATTGGTTAAAAGATACAAAACATAAAAGAATTGGTAAGTAAAAAGTATTGGTATAATATGCTTTGGCATATGCCCCAGCGTGGAGCCCAGAAGATAGCTCAGCGGCGCTACCGCGAAACACGATATTCGTAAATTTCGGACGATTGTCTCTGTTACTCTCATGACGCCTCAATTGGAGTAAAAGAGATAGATGCCCGAAATATACTAACTTCGATGTTCGCGGTACCGGGCCAGAAAAGTACTCGTAAAAGCCATACAAAGAAAATATATACAAACAGTATGAGGTTCTTAATATTAGACATATGTATAATGAAAGGGCATAAACTATAAGTTAAAACTGAGTAAGAAGACTTATATTCATTTGTATATTACCCCTTTTGCGCTAAAATACCCAACTCGTTCTCGACACCGATTCTACTCGAGAGTTGTGATGGCATGCCAACACGATTGGTCCCGCAATCGACCAATACAGTTTAACTGTATTTTATTTTTATCGGTTCGCACCAAAACCAGCAAATCGGAATACTGACGCCATCACGTGGGTGCTGTCAGCTGGCGCGCTGGTGCCGCCAGAGGCGCCGCGGCGCGGCCGGCACGCCAGGCATCCCCGGCGTGCCATCCATCAATCGGTGTCACCACTGTCACCCAGCACCTCTCCGTCTGGCGCATTCGCGGCTTCCATTAATTTTGCAATGCGAGCTGGAGTTTTAATTCAGTAACTGGTCTGGGTTAATTATTGAATTGTACTTGATAGGTCCAAGAGTTTTTTAATCAGCTTTGAGAGAAGGAGCTCATGGCAGGAGTACACTCAAGACCAAAGAAAATTAACATACATACATACATACAATCACACCTGTTTCTCAGCGGGGTAGGCAGAGATCACGGATTTCCATTGACTAAATGATATTGAAAACTCACTAAGTAGTCAACAGAGGGCCTATCGCGAAAATAGAAGTTCGCACGAACGATTATCTCTGTCACTCAATAACTCCTTAATAATCATCATCAGCCTATCGCAGTCCACTGCTGGACATAGGCCTACCCAATTTCACGCCATCGTTTAACTGCACTCCTTAATAGGAATAAAAGAGACAGATGCTTAAAATTTTCTAACTTTTATAAGACCTTCAGAAACATCACTGAAATTATTATTTTTTAAGCATAGAGGTCTATCTATCTGAATGAATTGAATGATCTAACTGAATGAATTGAATTGGATAGATTTTTAATTCTATACTTCGGAGTTAACTTTCTTTCACGAGATATTTTAATGGCGAGAGCCTATCAAAGATTATTTAGTGAATATTCAGAGTACAAAAGTCCACGCTACTATATAGTAGGTACAGAGTGCGGGATGATTAATTTGGTTACACATCTATGTAAGTACTTGCAAATAGAAAGACACAGCCTTAAAGCGCGGCAGGTGTCGCGGCTGTCAGCGCTCGCGCATCGATAAATAATACATGTAACTTATGAATTATCCTACATTGCGTGCTAGCTCTTTCCTTATTAGCCGCTTGCTTGTTCCTAAACCGTTCACTCTCGCGGGCAGTAGATTTATAGTTGTAAAGACGACAGTTGCTGCCACATCTGGTCACTGCGGAGTCGAGCGTCTTAATTTGTGATGTGTGTAACGTTTAACGATCATTTGAGTGCACAACTCATGCCTTGTGCACCAGTAATAGTAAGCCAATAGGCTGACCTTATTATACAGTAAGAAATATCTAATACGATTTAATGGAAACTTATTCCATGTTGACTGCAGTTTAGATGTTAATGACATTAGTTACTTCTGCTATAATGATGCCAACTCCGTGTGTCAACTGAGTAACTAAGAACATGTTACTTTTAATTCAATATTTTGATTTGAATTTTAAGTAGTAACACTACTATAAAAATTATAAATTCTAAGTAGATGGCATATACTTAAGAAGAAGTGACGAGGATATCCGTCGTCCGAGGCAGGATTTGGACCCGCCGAAAAAATAATTAAATTGCAAACAGGAATGTCACCTATATAGGTTTATTTGTACTGCAACGGCGACAAACAAACAAAGTTGCCTTCGGCTAAATCAAAAGTCCAAATCTGTCATTTTTGATGAAACAACTATGTAAGTAAAAAAGTAAAACTAGTTTATTTGATAGATACAGAGACAAAGGCAGACAGACTCCCAGGTAAAAGTTCCTATATTTTAGCCCTTTTTTCATAAAGTCCTGACTGCAGGGCTGGACCATGATTGCCCATAGTCTGGGTAAGGTGAAAGAAGAAAAGATTCCTAAATCGAAACACGAAAATACTCGTAAGTCCGTTAGCTTCTTGTGATGACGAGGGCTTTACGTTCCCAAGTTCACGCACGATACATTTGCGGCGCGCAGAATATAACCCGCGATAGCGATTAGCCTAATGATGCGGTCGGTCGGGCGAACGGGGGCAACATCGGCAGCCGTTACCGCCGGCTTCCCGGACGGCGCCGGCGCACACCCGTAATGAACTTCCTTCATCAGTCCGCCTCTTGCAAACTCTCCATATATTTTTACCCATGAGAAATAATTATCCTCGCGTACATTGCAACTAAAGCAGCAAACTTATGATTGATCCTGTTGATAATTTACAACTGTCGATTCCGCGAAGTGGCCAACAAAATTAAGAAGCGTTCTCAACGAGATATGATTTAGTAGCGGCGCTCTTACTGCGCATAAATAATGAATGTTATTACCGTTGCGCGGGCGCAGAGAAAAAACACACAAATACGCGTCGGACAAAAAGCGGCCGTTAAAATCCGTGCAAGCAAAGCTTTTAAGATACGCATCTCCAAACTAAAAGCTCGGATGCACGCGAGGGCTGGCTGTGTGCGTGTCTGCGCGTGTGTGCCTCACTTGTGCCGGTGATGTGTGCCATGGGGTACCATTGTGAAAGATACTCAGACTATTTATCAAGAACACTGTTACATTGTACATAAATAACAAAACTAAATACATAGATAATACGCTTGACGGACATAATTTTTAACCCCATGAAATTGTCAAGAACAAAGCCAACTGCGACCATTGCAAAGAGTTTCATAAACAGATCTCTTTCAAGGCGACCTGGGTTCTACTTTTTGGAACCGAGTCGTGATATTAGCGTTTTGATTCGGGCTGTCTTTGGGCAGACGGGCGCGTAATGGGCCGCGACGGCTGCGCCGGCGCATTAGGCGGGTTTGTGTCCGCCCGTCACGGCCGACACACGTCACGTGTCGATCGCGGGCGCGGAGATACCATCACAATGAGCGGTAGTTGTGTATTGTTGTCCGCGAGCTGTCCGCGGCAGCTGCCCGGGCTGGTGGTCGTCGACGGAGTTGCCACACCACGCTTAGCAATGTACGAGTTCCAGAATATTCAAAAATGCGAGAAAGTTCTCAGAAGTTACCGAGAATTTTCACGGGAGTACAATGTTTACATTCGGAAAAACTTTTGTGAGAAATTTACTGTAATTTCCGTCCTATTCTAATTTTCATTAACATAGTTAGACATACTCGCATGTTTAAAAAAAAAATACTTTTAGGGCACTGTTAATACATGTTTTAAAAAAAATTGTTTATGTTCTGTGAACTTTCTGGGTACAAACTTTCGCAACTTTGAAAACTTTTTTCAGTACATTGTTAACCACGCTCGTCACATAGTGTATTTGTTCCTGCGCGGTGAGTCGCCAGAGATCTAAGAGTTTAAAGTGTAGACAACGCGCTTGTGAATCCTCTGGGATCACAGGCGTCCATAAGACTACGGTGACTACTTACCATCGCGTCGTATGCTTAATTACAACTGCAGTAGTATAAAAAAATCACCCATAGGGAAAGCGTTTGCGATTATGAAGGTACATCCATACATAAGGATTCCATTGCCAGTCAAATTAGCTATAAAACCGTAGTCTGCATACTATAAAAGTGCACTCTGCACATGGAGGTACATAAAATGTAAGCCATAAAACTGTTAACAGCAGTAATTACTACAACCCGTTGGTATGTTTGCTTCTGCATAGACATGGCTTAAGGTGAAATGCCAACGAAGATGAAGAAAGGCTCTGATGTTTAAATCGAGAGAAAAATAGAAAAATATTGACTCGAAGCGGGACTCGAACCCATCACTAGCCCAGCGCACTACCAATTGTGCTTAGAATTGTCAATTTTTTTTCTATTTTATCGCTCGTGGTATAGAGTCAAAAAAATTATATTTTTCTCTCGATTTAAATATCGAAAATATTCGGTAACAAAGGATTCTGCATAATAAAAAAATAATAATGAAAAAGGCTATTATGACACTAAAAGTATAAAACTAATAATGAAGTCGAAGTTTTCCATGCTCATCCATTATCAACAGCTCTTGAAGAAGCTCCTCGTTATGCACCGAAACTTGGTATTTTTATATATTTATTATGTCTTCTCATAAATCGCATAGTACGCGACCTCCCAGGCTCCAATGTGTGAGGATGAATGCCCTGCAGATGGCGATTTTATATTTTTAAGATGGCGAAAGAGGCATGCAGATTACAGAACCACTAGATCTGATCTATCCTTACCATTAACGCTGGAAAGGTTAGGTCGACACATTAAACCGTAATTGGTGAAAGTCGACTCCCCTACAATGTTGCGCGCGCGCCGCGCCCGCCCTCGCCCTCGTTGCAGCCTTGCTCGGGAAACTCCCTCCGCGATTTAGTTAATGTTCTAATCGCCTATATTGATACTTTAGTATTTTGATGACCGGTCTGGCTTAGTAGGTAGTGTCCCTATCTATGAAGCCACTGGTCCTTGGTTCAAATCTCAATCCTGGCATTTATTTGTGTAATGAACACCGATGTATATTTAGTCGTCGTCAGATATATGTGGAGGTAGTCACAAGTATCTGAACAACGCTTGTATTATCAAGTCGATAAAGTGCATCATCTTACCATTCACAAGTATGTCAGACGGCCGGACCCCATGACGTCACGTCCTACAAACATCGAAGCCGTAATGAATAGTGTCATGCGCGCGCGCATTATTAATAGCGCCGGTGCCAACTAATAACTATTAAAACTAATAACAATGGCGGAGGCGCACTTTTATTTAGAGCGCATGATAGATTAGTCAATCGACTGAGTATCATTTATAAACTCATTTCGCTTTAGAAAGTTAAGACAGATCCGCACCGCGGTATTTAATTAAACTAATTTAAGTGTGTGGATAGATCGAGCTCAAATTAATCAAACGCAGTATATCCATAGTAATATTCTGTCTGTCTGTTACGTCTTTACATCCATTATCATCATCATTATAACAGTAAGTCGTCCACTGCTGGACATATGCCTCCCCCAAATATGACTTGTGTCATGTTTTGGGGTAGTTGCCATAGTCGCCACGCTAGGAAAGCGGGTTTGCGACAACAGTAGCTGTAGACTGGGTTTCGACGGACGCTGCTGCCCATCCTTCGGTTTTACGACAATCGCGGGAGGAGATGGGGTGGTGCTATTTTAGTCAGCCGGCAATTAGAATGGGGCTGAAATAGCTGTTAATATATTGAAGTATATGGAAATATGTATCCCTTTCTGATAATACTGCAGATCATTCCCATTCCCATACAGTTATTTTTAATATTTAAACTGTGATAATGATAACTCAGCGTGCCTTTAAAACCTCTAGATACAGTTTCATTTAATTATGTGCCACTTAAGCAATCATACTGAACATAACCTATCCTTACAAGCAATTACTGGTCCTGGGGCCGGCGGGCAGAAAGCTAGCCGTGGCCCGCGGACTCGCCTGATGTGATAATGGTCATCTGTCCGGTCACGCGTGCAAGCGCGGGCATGCCCAGTGATGTAATAATATCATTGTGTATATAATAACTTATACGACGTAAAAGCCCCATGGCGAGCCCGATACAGTGAATACGGGCAGAGACGAGTGAATATATAGACTATTAAACATGCAAAATTGTGCTAGTACCTTGTCACAGTGAAAATGGCAAAGCCGCCAGATATCTCTTGTCAATGTAACAGTGCTAAAGAGGGTCTACCACGAAAATCGAAGTTTACAAGTTTCGGGCATCTTTTACTATTATTAAAGCGTTATTTGATTCACAGAGGCATCGTTTGAAATTTGCGGCAGGTACGAAGTGGCCTAGAAATAAAATTAATTGACAGTATAGCTACATAATTTATCGTCATTTTAGCCGTAAGACGTCCAATGGTTTGCTGTATCACCATGAAGGAGTTGCCATAGTCACCACGCTTGGCAGGCGGGTTGGCAAACGCAGTAGTTGTGTTATTCTCAGCTGGCACCACACGACATACTTACTATATATTAATGATACCCATATGCGCCCATCGCGTCGAAATCGACCTATATATTTTGTGTAGGCCTTTGGCCGACAAAAAGCCTAATCGCCTTACAAAATGTACATGAAAATTTGGGCTTGCTAATGTGACTTAGTCTATATATTAAAGAATGGAATAGTGTGAGAATAACTGTCGAGGTTTAGGTTATAGGTTTTATACTGTTTTTACTGTTGTCTATGTCTTTATTTTTGAATCCTGTTTTTGTACATATTCTTTTAGTTGTCAATATATTTTTCTGCCATACGGTCGCCTTTAGTATTCAGCCCATTTTTAAACACTCTTAGCTATCGAATTCTCTACAGTAACAGTGATTGCTATCGGGTGGTCTTTGGCAGCAGGAAGACGTGCGTCGGCCCCGGGCGGCGCCTGCGCATGCTCCGCAAACAAGGGCTGCGCACGCGACGATTGCTTATAACATGTACTATACACAGAGTTCATAATGTACAAACGTACTTAAGTATGGACGTATCAGCCATGGACGTTCATAGGCCTCTCCTAGAGACCGCCTTAACTATCTCTAGTACAATGCGGTCATCGACTCCCAGCTACCCGTGCGCCCTCGCACCGCATCCGTCCATCTAGTCACTAGTGGGTGGACATCCGATATTGCGTTTTCTTATCCATGGTCGCCACTTTAGAGCTTTCTTCCCCAACGGATGTGGTACCAGAATGTTGTAAGAATTGTGAGAACTAATTCATTTCACTTAGAAATGCAAGGCCGTCTGAAAAGATATAAATTTTTTAGACAATTTTCCTCATCAAGAGTAAGTACATAGAAGTAGGGTAGGTAATAACTTTGAACAATACATCCAAGGCGACTGACCTGAAACACATTCTATTTACAGCCTGATAGTATTATTTATTTTTTAAACACAGGGCTCATTTTAATCTCGACTAAGCTGTCAGTTACAATACCAAATAAGAATATTTAAATAAATTAATGGGTTATCTCGTGCATTAGTCTAAATGAGCGCACTGGGCGAGGAGCGGGTAACCGAGCGCATGACGCGATCATCTGCGCGCGCGCCGACTCGCTGTGGGCTCGGGCACACCAGTATAAAGTCTCTTTACTTAGCATTCACTGCAAATACAACATGTATAATATAATATAATATTGTCTTCGGTTGCCGCGGTAATTACTCATGAACTGAAACGGATTATATCGCGTATACTAGTTTAAACTGCATCCCGACGTGCCGAACCATTTAGTAGCGTTCGTGGTCATTGGGTGGAATTCCGTCGGGATTGAGTTTATATTAATATACCTACGTATACATTCCGTCTCAGTATTATTTCATACAATTTCATACAACACTAAAAACTTCCATGTTTTCTACACATATTAACTAAAAATATAGAGCGGGTTTACCGCTGGGTAGTCACATAAATTACCCATAGTACCTACTTATGGTTTGACACCAGAGTGTGGACATGGAGGAGATGGCCCCATCTATATTCTAGTCAACCGGCATCAAAAATATTAGCGGATTGTTTGAACCAATGCGTACCATAGGTAAACATTTTTATTTTGTAATTTACAACGTTAAGTTCAGTTAAGTTTAAGTCACATCTAACTGTCAATTTCGTGACAAAATGTTCATGTTGACAAATGATGTTCGTGTAATGTACATTGACCGTTATATGACGACTGCTAACCAGCCCGTAATGGTCAAGTACAAGCCAAGTATAAGTTTCCATCGAGTACATCATTCGCTTTCCCCGGTCGAACCTCACACCCCCCCTATCCACGCCTAGATCCTATACACTTGTGCATTAACCTACACATTAGCTGTAATCCGAACGTTGGTCTTGGTGTGTTCACAAAATCTAGACATGAGAACTGTCAACAGTGACGACCCACTTTGTATAAGTATACATATATACTCGCAGTTAACCCGAGTATGTGAACATTTATACTCATGTTCTAACTATTTTTCATGACGCCTTAATTTGAATAAAAGAGAAACATGCTCGAAATATACGAACTTCAGACCAGTACTCTCGATGAGCTGCGATATAACGAAGAAGGTAAATAACCTTTAATCCTTTATTATCTCGAATTGTTTAAGATAATTGATATCCAAATGGGGGAAGCTTAACTATAACTATTGTGTAAAGATTATGCTTACACACATTACTCTAAGTGATTAGTGGGGCTGAGGAAGAACAAACAAAGCAGAGATTGATGCGCCTGAACGACTGTAGAGTTAGAGGTATTGAGTATCGCACAATACGTGTTTATTGTTTAATGTGTCGGGATTACAGCCCACGTTTGTCAACACGAGGGAAAAGTAACTGTCGTGGGCCGAGTGTGAGACGGCGGGCGACGCACACTGCACACCTGCGCCGGCGCCGCGGCACACGCTCCCCGAGACTTGTTTACACGTGTTAACATTATTTGACACGTTTAGGTAAATATTGTAGCATCCAGTTATGTAGCAATATTTAAATATTTTATTGTAAACACAACACAACAGAGAAATATTAGATATCATTTGGAAGTCTCACACAATGTTAAATTTTTAACTACGTATTATTTGATTGGCTCTCAGGAGGCATTTTTGGGGCTTAATTATTCTGAGAAACGAAGAAACTGCATTTTAAAAAACTTGAATGTTAGAATAGAAATAATGATTGTACCTAGGTATCGAAATTATACATTTCGTGCAAAATGATAAGAGTTTTTTATTCGAGTACATTAGGTAATTAAAAAAATCAGCCCCCAACTAAGGTATAAAAACGCTCGTAAATGTATCAAGGAAAACTCCTCAAAACGAAGGTTAAAGAAGGAGAAGAAGGGAATATGTAATGTAATAATTGATCGTGACCCATTACCGTACTTTATTGTAAAGTAATCTTTATTGTAAATCCAGAGTCCTGAGCTACTAGGATGCGCATACGTCTCGCAGCGGTGGCGTGCGGCGCGCAGGTTGTGCTGGCTAATGCGTCTGCGCACGCACGCTGACTCCCCCCGACCGATAGCTTCACAGCACTTCCAGTCAAAACATGTTGCTTGTGTGCAAAAATCTTTTTCTCAAAGATTATGTATGCAGTACAATGTTTGGCATTAGGTTCCTTAGAATGAGCTAGGATGTAAGTCGTGGCAAGTTCGGTTAGACGAGAGTCACGAGAGGTTGTCAAGGTCAAGGTAGTCTTTTTAATTACTGGGCACGGCTGGCTCCCAGCCACAGAAAACTACCTTATTTTATATCTTATCTTATGCTAATCTTAGTCAGAGCAAAGACGGTGGGGGAATCCGAAAACCGCAGTCTAATAGCCGTTGCCGTGTGTGGCAAAGTTGCGGATCAGATCCAATACATGACCGGCGGACAAAACTGTACCTACTTTATACAAAGTCGCCAACATCGGCGAGATCTTCGCAACTGTGTCGTTACATCCTTGTCTTCACATCACAACGATTAACCCCGAGACCTTCATAGAAATGCAGTTGAATTTCCATGTACATTCTCCGCGTAAGCGACTGACCAGTTAATAGGTTAATCAAGCAAGGTAGCGGTCCGCTCAGAATCGGAGCTGTCTAGTCCCACGGATCTGACCAGCCGGCGTTCCCGCGCCCGTTGGCGGCGAGGCTGTAAATCAGTCCGATCTAAATCAATGCCATTTAGTAGGCAAAGGGATTTAAAATTCAAGCAGCACGCTATGGTTTCCGCCAGCTCGATGTCCGCGCTACGCATGCGCGATCTGATAGCGTATTTCAATATATAAATATTGTAATGGCGGCGCACGCAGGACACGGGGAAGTGGATAGTTACTTGTACCATTTGCATTTCCGAGCTGCGCAGAAACACGACCACGGGCAAAAACTTAACGCTCAAGTGTTTTTAGGTAAGAACAAGCTCGGCGCTCACGAAATCTCATTATAGCTCGCCCGGACTACCTCCGCGGTGAAGGAGTTGGACGCGTTAACATTTGACAGATGTAGTTGGGAAATCCTATCCGATCGTATTTTCTCGGAAATGTTCGTTCGTCAAGCTACTTCATTCACACTCAGGGGAATAGTAGCAGAAATATCGATATAGAGTGGTTACCAGAGTATAATTTTTGTAAATACTTAAAATTGTATACAGTTATTTTTAATAGTAGTGCCGAAATGTTTTAACATCTCAGTATGATATACTCCAAACTCGTACTTTGACATTTGGCACTAATAAATAATTTACTCTATTTATATTTATTCCTTATTTATACAAATATGTCATTTAATAAAACAACAATTAACTTACACGTGTACTTATCCTCCGGAAGTGGTCGCGGTTCCGGGATTTCACCATGGGAAATGATTTTTATTACATAGTTCTGTACTTCGAACTTTAAAAGTAGGGAAATATACAGCGTGTAAATGCAATACGGGCGAAGAATTACCTAAACCAGATACTCATATATGTATCCATTAACTAAAATATTTTTTCTTCTCTTTAGAGGAGACATTTTTTTTCATTTCATTTTATTTATTGTTAAATGTTGACTTACAAAGTGACTTCCATTGAACTTGTTTAAATATTACTCGCATGACAGATCATCAGCGGCGCTACCACGAAAAACGATATTCGAAATGGAGTAAAAGTTAAAGCTGCTCGAAATGTACGAACTTCGCTGTTCGCGGTATCAGCATGATCAGATCAGCTATGACCATTAAAATTATGACGGTATTAGATTTGTTTTGCAAACCTACATAACAAATCTTTCCCACTACTCAAATAAATAGTACTTTTATTTCAGAAGGCCTACCACAAACCACGTCGTTAATTTGTTCATCTATTTTCCTCTATCGCTCCTATAGGCGAGACCTATACATATGGAGACAAACAATTTTCGAATACCAACTTTCTCGGTAGGCCTTCTGGCGTCGATTTCAGATGCACATTGTAGTCGTATAAATAAAATAGCATTTTCAACCGGATACATTATGTTACTCCAGCTGGAGTTACTTTGAATGTCGCCCAAGACGCAGCCACGCTCCAGAACCATGGGAACGGGTCGCTTGGAAAGGGAATTTCCATACTAGTTCTTGGGTAATTTTGTAGACGCTTTAAGTTCTGCCAGATTTCGTAAAGAGGTAAAAGTAGTATCAGGTATTGAAAACAAAGCACTTAGCTGTCTCTCGTTGTATATCGACTATATCTAGTAGCTAGGAGCTGCGTGAATAAGTAATCCCTCTAATCCCGCGAGTGCGCATACGCCGCGCTATCAGCTGATCGCGGCAGGTGCCGTGCGCATCATCATGCATTATTTATAAACAAATTGCCGTAAACTATTGTATTCAAATGTATTATTATTATTGTCCTTGTTCGGCGCACAGATCCCGCGATCATTTATTAATACCGCGCGCATATATGCCGGGATCTAAGCCTCCCATGCGAATTTAATTCCACACCAATAACTCAGGGGATCAATGTTTCCTAGAGACGTGTTTGCATCTAATCCAATTCACGCCTCGCCGTCTATTTGTGGCTGAGCCGCGGGGCCTTTTCAGGCTGCGTTTCATAATATTGAGGTGTGTGTCTCGTGAATGGGATTATGTCGTGAATAGCTGGTGGTGTGATGGAGGGCGCGGAGGCACGCGAGGCGGGACGAGCAGGAATCGGTGCTAGTTCTATAAACACTATAAATCTTACGCTAGGTACATTTACTACGTAAATCCGAGGCAGATGTCTGCTTATATAGCCATATGGCTATTATGCATTCAGAACACATCCACACTATACCATGTTCTAGTTATATCACTTGGAATTCCTACTCGTGTACAATATAATTAGTGAAAACTATATAATTAGTAAAAAAGTAAAACTGATGCTTAGAAATTCAGGAAAAATGGAAAAATCTCCGAGATTCGAACTCGCGACTAAGGGATGGGATGTAAGCCACCGATTTTATCCTCCCATATACTTTTACCGCAAGTATGTTAACACTCCACAACCGGCATCGTAATTTCAAGTCATTTTGAAAATTCACCGTTATCCACCTACCCCATACTAAATTATAGGTATCTTTTGTACTAAGCAGAACCGTTTTGCCAACGATACCATAGTGCTTAATGGAATAATATACAAATAATGAAAAAAAGTGTTTTATTTCTAAGCGTTATGGTGTCCTTAGCAGGCATTTCTGCTACATAATAATCATAATTTATGATTATTCAAATAAAATAAAATAATTCACTTATGTGAAGCCTCACTTGCGTTTTTCTAGTCACTCGTGCGGCACGTTTCGAAAAGCTTAGCGAAATAAACTTGAGTGACTTGCAATCCCAGAGGTCGCAGGTTCAAACCCTACCCTAAATTTAGTTTAAGGACAAGTTTTTTGGAACTTACCTATATATACGAAATATCATTAGGTATTTACCAGTCGCTTTTCGGTGAAGGAAAACATCTAAAGGAAACCGGATTAATCCACATAAGGCCTAGAATAGCTTCTGGATTTGAAGGTCAGATGGCAGTCGCTTGCGTTAAACTACGCCAAATCTAGGGATTATAGTTGTCAAATGGACACAAACATCTTCTAACGAAACCATACTTAGGAATAAAAAATAATAAAAAATCTGTCTCGTGCGAGTCTCGAACTCACCCAAGTTGTATGATTGACTCTGAAAATATACAATCGTTTTTACTCAATGCAAAAGTAACTAAAAGAAACTGACTAGGTTTAAAACAAACTTTAAGAATATTACTTCAAGCAGACAAGCACTAACAAGTAACTATTAAGTAACTATAATTAAATACTTGTATGACAATTATACATGTACATGCAATAATATTTATAATCGCTAGTCGCGATGTGTTTTTTAATCGTTAGGACCAGTTCTGTCCAATTACCAGCAAGATTAATGGGTTTATTAAATTGGGCCACATCGTTCGTTTCGGCAATATTGTTTCGAAAACTACGACATGTTCTTTTGCAATGTACCATAAAATATTGTGTTAATTAGGTACTGTTTCAGGGACATAAAATTATTCATAATTCATCATCATCTTCATTTCAACCGCAAGGCGTCCACTGCTGGACATACGCCTCCCCCAAATATGACTTAGTATATGACTTGTATCGTCTTGGGGGGATTTGCCAGCCACCATGCTTGGCAGGCGCGTTGGAGACATCAGTAGCTGTAGGTATATTGGGTTTCGACGACGGACGACTGCTGCCCAGCCGTCGGTTTTATATGTGAAGGTTTGATTGGTTTAAATTATTCAGGTATAAAAGTAAGCTAAGCCACTGAACCAAAACATATTATAGTTTTCATTACGGTAAACATTATTTATTAAGAAAATAAAATTCACTATCGTAGGATTATAATTCATGTATCTTTTGTAATACGTTTAACATTTCTGCTCAGGCGAAGTCGCGGGCATAAGCAATCTAAATATAATTAATATAATCGACTAGTTTGTGAATCATAATTCAGTTAGCAGCTACATGTAACAATTAACAATTGAAAGGAGAACGCGCGTGCATGCGCATAGCGTATGCCCCGACTTCAACAACGGCGAAGCATGCGTTACACGTTGTATGACCCGCCGGTCTGAAGGCCTATATTAAGTTTATAAAGAATATAATGTCAACATTGTAGTGCATGAGAAAAATAGTAGGTACGAATATTACAGAAGACGAAGGTATTCGACCAGTGTGTGTTGCCAGTGATGAGTTATGGTGCTGAAATGTGGTCGCTTACTATGGGCCTCATAAGAAGGCTCAATGGATGTGGAAGGCGCAGGACCATGTTTTTGGTCGTTTTGGGGGAGTCCTATGCCAGCAGTGGACGTCTTTCGGCTGACATGATGATGATGACAAATATTACAGTAAAAGTCCTCAGAGGAAAGTTTCTATGTGAAAACTTAGGTACTTTACATACCTGTTTAACTTCTCGGAAACCTCTGAGAACTTCCTCGCATTGTTCTGAATGTTCTGCAATTTGTACTGTCCTACTCAGAATGCTTATTTAAACCGTACTAGTATCATTTGAGCCAAGGAAAACCAGAATATTAGCAGCTAATCCCAGGATTTGGCGTATGCACTAGTTACATGAAAGCGACTGCCATCAGACCATCCAACACAGAGGGTAAACTAGGCTTGTTAGGATAAGTCTGGTGTCCTCACGATGTTTTCCTTCACCGGAAAGCGAATGGTAAACATCAAATGATATTGCGTACATAAGAGCCCCGAGTGTAAGTTTTTAACGTAACTTTACGTCACGAACGCGTTTGCGTTTCCCATATAAATAACATTATAACATACGCGTTCGTAAACGTTTTTTACATCAAAAGGAACTTACACTAGAGCCTCTGTTCCGAAAAACAAGCCGGGGTTCGAA
Source organism: Grapholita molesta (assembly GCA_022674325.2). Classification (NCBI taxonomy): domain Eukaryota; kingdom Metazoa; phylum Arthropoda; class Insecta; order Lepidoptera; family Tortricidae; genus Grapholita; species Grapholita molesta. The sequence goes on from CP053138.2 coordinate 80,023, forward strand.
CCTGCGACTTTCGGATTGCAAATCGCATGCTCTTACCGCTAGGCAACCAGCGCTCTTCAGCGCCGCAAAGAAAAACCAGCGCGGTGATTAAATTCAAATATTTAGTTATATTTATTAAGCATGGCCAGAGTAGTACCTAGTGTAGAGTGCTGGGACGTTTGAGATGTGTGTGAGTGTGCGTCGCCTGCGCAGCAACAGTCACGCGGGTTCATTATCGTGAGAGCTGGCAGCGCGAGCGGCGCCCGCAGGGTTGACTCACCAGTAGTTCAGGGTAATAGAACCCTGAATCATATCAATATTCACGTGATCGTAAACTAGATTGGATTACTTCGTTTTAGTGTCTTTGTATATGGCTTTTTAACTTTATGTATTCTATTGTGTTTAGTATCTTCTCTAAGAAATAGTTATTAGGTGAGTCGTTACAATAGTTTATTACATATTTGTTATTTTATTGCTTATTTTACGTAGGTAGTATGGTTTCACTCTAAGCAGATGAATAACATTTGTAGAATGGTTATAATTAATACAACTTAACATAAAAATTAATAATATATTAAGTTAAATTATTAGCTGGAAAGTTAGAATGATGTTGGTAAAATATTAACTTATTAAAAAAATATATTAATAGTCATAATAAAATATAGAAACTAACCCTACTGACGATTGCCTCATCATTTCTCGTTATCAATTTCATGTCAAATATAGATACTACGCGTAGAATTGCCATTTACTCCCTAACACATTATTCGAATTAAGATTTAAAGATGAAGTATTGGTTCACCTGTGAAGTAAGTGGTAACCCTAGGTGTGAACGTGAAGTGGGCATCTGCCGCGCTGCGCGGGCGCTGCCGACGCACGGCGGAGCGCTCTCGAGTGCGTCCACTGTTTGTTATAAATAATGTCAAGTTTCGCTAACGGTCCCGTTGAGGAATCGACGCGTCGCGGCCAGAATAGGCCGTAATTAATAAAGTGCCGGGTTAGTTAGTAACCGCAGCTACTTAGCTATAATGGATCCTATTATTTGACTAATGGTCTCTCTTATTACGGTTTCTGCGCCAGTTGCATCTTTCACAATAAAGTTTAAGTGAGCAATTAACTATTATGGTCTGGTTTTAGTTTGTCTATTTACGGTGAAATATTTATCGCGCAGTAAACTTGAATTACTTACACTTAAGTATAATTATCACGTTAGAAACGTTCTTCGTTATCTAACAGATGCCGAGTTGGATACCTTGGACTAAGAACTGATACTCGTATTAAATGCATGATGTATATTCTTATTATCTAGAAAGTTCACGATTATGGCTAGAGGATGTCATTTTCTGGCAGCATCCATATTTACATCCATACTTACAGCATACACGCAAGTTCCTGACTGTAACAGGAACCCTCCCCGTTCCTCGGCAACTACCGCTCTTCACCTGTCGCCAACAGCGCTCGAGTGCGACGCCCGCGCACCTCGCTGAAGGTGCCCACAACGCGCTCGCGCCATCATTCAGCCTCGAGTGTCGTGGAGAGCTCTCCACCGGCCATTCAGCTGTGGGAACTTTTTGTAACATCTGTCTGCTGGTTCCTCGACCACGTTTATTGAGCTGTTGTTACAGATAAACTGTTTGGGAGTGAATAAATTTATTTATTAGGCATCGGTATTGTGTTCATATTGCGCAAGTGTAGTGGGGTTCAAATACAAGGGATTCTTTGTTTCAAGTGGTTTGGCGGATGGATATTTCAAACATAAGAGTTTAGAGTACAAAAATCATATCATTTGTGTAGTAAGAACTGGATGAACCTCTGTCCTTGGTGCTATCAGGGCGATACGCTCTCGCTCGGTAAATTATTATTTCTACAAATGGTAGAATTTAATGGTGGATTTGATTCCCTTCTACGAGTATTCCAAATTACATATATTAGATCTGTTTCCTACCGTGGAAGTAATAACCGTGAGTTGTCTAGCGGTTGTTGGTGAATTATCGGGCCAGTCTCGTGCGCGGCTCCAATGTTGCCGTAATAGCTCGCGAATGAATTAGTTCCCGAGTCCCGAGGACGGGCTTCAGCGCGCGGTATTAAGTTGGTATTAATTGCGCGGGCGCCGTTCCCACCGCGCCCTCGCCCCCCGCCCCTGCCACTCTTCCATTAGCAATAAACAACCGGATCGTGGCGAGCGGTTCCGCGTATCTACATAACGCTAGACGCAGCCGGGCCCCCGCCGGCCAAACGCACTTGACAGATCACTTTTTGCTCTCTGAATCGCGAGAATAACTGACAACTTTTCTTGTGAAATCAATGCAACGTATGAAGCAAACTCAGAACGGAAGTCATACTTGCGATATGAAATGTATACAGCAATGCGAGCGCTGACGTTTCGCAATCCCGCTCGCGATGGAACAAATTACAGCCCGAGAGGGCTAAGAATATACGCTGATAATAATTATAAATCTAGTTTATTTCCATCAGTAACATGTTGCATAAATAAAGGGCGCGCGATGCGTGCGCGGCGCGGCGCGGCGCGGCCGAGCGGTGACACGTGGGAACCAATCAACGAGCAGCGATTAAAATTAACATTTCCCTACTGAGATTACCTGCGCACTTATTTCAGCTAACGAGCTATCTTAATTGGTGGAACCGCAAGCATTCGGCAGCTTGTCATTCTACCTGGACGTTTTGATTTCGTACCGATAAATTCAGACATATTACCTAAATGAAGTTAATCGCCAATACTATCTAAACCATAGATTCCCAAACTTATTTGAGGTAGCGCCCACTTAGGTATCAGAAAAAAAAACAGCGCCCACCATCACAAAATAATAACTAAAATACGGTAAATATTTCATCACTTCTTTAAAAAACAGTAGATACCTACCCAGACGAAAATTTCAATGATAGAGAAGTACCACAAATAAACCTTAAGTTTAGGTTTCTATTTAATGAAATTTATAAATTTATTTCTACTAATCAATCAAGTTTTTTTTCACATATGGGAGCGCCCCCTTGTGCAGCATAAACGCCCCCATTTCCTTCCGAGGCCCCTATCGCCCCCCTGGAACTGTTCAGCGCCCACTGGGGGGCGGTATGGACCACTTTGGGAACCTATGATCTAAACGAAGACCTTATTTGTAAATGACTTGAAAATGTCTCAAAAAGTGAACCCTGAAAATAATCGAGGACAAGAAAGTGTCGTAAAGTTAAAGGCGACAATTGTCTTCGAGTGCAGATGCTGATTTGCTAGGGTAAACGTGCCAGTGCCCGGCACGCGAATGCCAAATGGATGACACCCTTATGTTACCTCTACTGACAATGATATAACATTGACAATGGCATCCTTTGGGACACTGTCGGGCACCGGAACAGAAGAATGTGAATCAAGGAACGTACAGGAAAAGGTAAGACAATGTCTAGGTATACAAACACGCGTTCCACCGACATGCTGGCTATTTTTCTCTACTCGGTACTCTGTGGTGCAGCGCCATCTAATTGTACATGTTGAGTTATTTTGACAGCGACACATCTCCATAGAACTAGTATAGCACTAGGACGTACTGCTGTTAAACATGATAGATGTCGCTAGTGTGTTTGCCAGCATGCGGGGGACGCGGTTTTGCATATTTAGACATTTTTATTCTAAGTCTAGTATGTTACTTGCTATGAATAAAGAAACCTAACACAACATTATGATGTACGTCGTTACGAAGCACTTCGCATGATAGCCAATAGCGCTTGCAAATTGTAACTACTCTGTTGCGAGCGGCTATTAACGCCTCAATTAACTGCTGGAGAGATTTATCCCTCATTTATAGCATGCAAATGTTTCTGACAGACGATATAAATAATATCAGTCGGCTGCACGCCACGACTGGCCGGCGTAATGAAATTAGCAATCAGTTCTCGAGCTGTCATGTCGCGCCGTGATGTATGGCGCAAAAACCAAGTCCTGCGACGCTGGGAAAACTGCTATTGAGAAATAGTTGGGCAGATTATGCTCATTAAACAAACCGCGAATAATTAGTGATTAAACATCGCTTGTCTATATGCCCTTTCATGGTTACGCCGCTTAAGAACCTTATGTTCGCGTACGACTTGCCATTCCGAATCCGGCTCTAGAAGGAAATGCTGTTGACGAATATCGAACTAAGACGGAATAAGATATAATAAAACAACGAAAGTTACGAATTAAGAATGGGTAACGAAAGCAGAATGGGACGATTTTAATAACTTGTCAAAAAAACGATTGAGACATTTGAGACGAGCCGAGACGATACTCTGAATAGACTGCTATATGGGCAAGGTTTCAGTAACAGGCAATTAACATGCTATGAGCATATAAGCTCTGGAGTGGTGTAACAGGCACTATGTACAGTCGCTATAAAATATATCGGAGCTGCAGTTGTCACAAATATCTGAATATATGTAGATGTAGTGTAGGGACGCCCGGCCGCACTCAGGCGGGCTGTCGATCATTTGTTGCAGTCATTCAGCCCAATATCTGAATATATACTTTATCGGCTTGACAATAGAGGCGTTGTTTAGATCTTTATGATTACATCCACATCATTTATATCTGATGGCGCTAGTACATACCTAAAGATCTTTATTATTCAGCTTAGCCACAATGTATTATAAATACCCTTAAGACCCTACACCTCTATCCCGAGAAGATTATACCAACGGACTAGACGATCAGCAGAAAAATAGTTATAGTGTCCTTAATCTGTAGTTTGATCCGGCGGCACATAGATAATATAAAATTTCGATATAAGTACATAGTAAATAAAAAAACGTATGCGCGAGCTTCCTGCGCCGGCGTGCGAGTCACGCTCCATAACGAGCCGAAAACGCTTACATTCCGCGGGGGGATAGGGCCCTGCGGGGGAGGGGGGATTGTTATATTAATTGGTAGGTAATTGCGCAGGAGTCGGTGATATTGTTATTAGCGGGCGCCGTCACGCACCGCGCGTTCGTGCCCGTCGGGCAACGCGCGTTTCGTCATTTCACACCTACGGATTATTATACATTTTAATATTATATACACACATGTAAAAAAAAATGTTATGTCTGCTGGTTACGACTGCAAATCTGCAACAATTTTTGTCTCATACAACAGGCAGAGATGACGTCCGCAACAGGCTTTGTCAAACTTATGCACCGAATCATACCTGGCTACCACGTTGTCTTGGGGATCGCAACCCCTGTCACACTGTAAATGGCCAAAATAGATAAATACAATATTTACGAGAATGTTTGTAGCGCAGTAGAGTGCAGTATTTTAGCAAATATTTACACTTCTATTAAAAATGTAAACAAGACCATGTAAAGCAAATGTTTTTACTTTTTATTTTAAAATTTATTGACAATGTAACAATTTGTGTTTATGTGCTCATTCATAAAAAAAAGATAATAAACTAGGCGTGAAAGGCCGGTGATAATCCAGTTCAAAATTATAAGTCGATGTATTTGGGGTAAATACAATTAACGTTTAAATATAAGTTGTATTTTCTACGCATAGCGAATGATTGGCGCGACAGGGTCTCGTGGCGACAATGACTGCCCGTCCTTTTCTATCTATAGAAATTAAAGCGCCAATCGTGTGCCAGGACGGCTGGTAACATTGATGTTAAAACCAGTCTCATATGCGGATAAATACTTTACAAAACCAAAAGGATCGTCCTAACTGCGAGCAGCCCGCGCCGAACTTTCCTCGGCTCACATTTAATAACATAATTGCAGTGCGCCCGCGCAGCTCTATTCCGAATGCTACGTAGCACAGACGGACTTAAGGCACAGTTCACTTGACATATAGCAACTACCCTCCAAGCTGATCCAAGTCATATGAGGGGAATGCAGCCAGCAGTGGACGATTTACGGCTAAAATGAGATTTCTGGCAGTATACATCCATATTCTGTCAATGAAGCTCCTATCAAACTTAAAAATGAAATCAAAGTAAATACAAGCTATATCGAATCCTGAAGATTTAAAAAACTACAGGATTTTTCATACTAGTACAGCAGGTCTATCGCATACATCTCAAGAATCTTTCTCTTTTACTCCAATTATGCACTCATGAGAGTGACAGAGCCAATCATTCGTTTACGAATATCGATTTTACCGGTAGGGTTTCCAGTTGCATTGGCTGTTCGGACTCCGACCGGCCCGCACTTGGCAAGCGCTTGGATACTACTCCATCTCCACTCATAACTATAATCCAACGATAACCCCACATAATAGCTCCGTAGCGTATCTGAGAATAGTAACCGGAATATTCCAGTGATCTTTGGCAATGAGCAATGATTAACCACCGTGAGCACGTACGCTCAATTTATTATCGGCTAGTATCTACAAAAATGTACAAATTTATTGAAAAAGAAAATTACAGTTACCCGTAAAATTATGTCCACATAAACTTAAAAACAAAACAAATCTAGGCCCCGTGGCAGGGTGCCCATTACGCAGGCAGAATTCCCGTGCTGAATTGCAAGTGCACGCCTTTGAGCGAGAAAGTTGCCTTTGCGAGGGTCGCCTGTTGCCTCTCGTAGACGCTTGCTCAGTTCCTTGTGGACCCCAAGCGCACTCTTGCCCCAAGGCCCGAGTGTCTCAATACCAAATGGTGAGAACTCGTATTGGGCGCTGAGACAAGTGTATTTAGAGACCTTGAGACGCTCCCGCTAGTATCTACCTTATTTTGGGCAAGAAAACGTCGCGTGACAAAACAAACTGCTAATAAGTTATCGACAAAACTACTCGGGCTGTTACGGCTGACAACTTGATTTAAGATCCCGTGTTGTTCATAATTAAGTTTTTTCTCCATCTTTGAGATCAGATATGTTTACAGTTGTATCAATCCGGCGACCTCAGTGACCGCGGCCCGTCTAGGAAGCCGTGTCGGGGACCCGTCTGACCCACTCCGATCAATCACTCTGCTCTCCCGCTAATTACCACCGATTGTCTTCCCCTCCCCCTCCGCCCTCTTACCCGCCATGCCGTCTGACAAATAATCGGCGGTTTAATTTCAATCCCGCGCACGATTAATCTAAAGCTAGCATTTATTGCGTCATTGGGTAAGAGTAAAATAGTTAAGCGAAGCGCGGGCGATGGAGACGAATGGCCGCGCGGCGCTAGAACTGCTGTTCGTATTAATCAGAACCATTACTTGTGTCACGTGATGCTCCCACTGGCTCAACTGCGTTCAGCTGCAGCTGCATGATAGGCGGACTTAAAGTCAACGACTGCGTTTCCATCTGCAATGACGCCCGTGACCTGTCGCGGTTGTGTTGATTCGTCGCGGGGTTCAACCTATTGACCTATTTACCATTTATAATTTTGAGTCTATATAAACACCAGCCATGTAAGCCGGTTCCCGCAGTCCAACAGTTTTCCTTGGGCTCATGAAAAAAGGCGAAGCCTTTATATTAGCGCGCCACAATTGATATACACCTTGTACCCATTTGTTCAGTAAACACTCATCATTTCTTAACGTTGGCAAATTATTTTGATTCTCCAATATTATTGATAGCCGACCACGCAGTAGCAGTAAATAATACATAAATCAAAAGTTTTTGTAGTGAATTAATTCAGCGCTAGCGCATTGTGCGCTAACGAACCGGCGGCGCGCGCGCACCTCGCTGTATTCAATATTGATTCTTTTCTTTTCAAACAAGCCTCCGTTCTCCTTTGTATAGGTACGCGTCGGCCTACCGGATGGAAACTTATTAATAATAATAAATTGTAGGTATAAACGTTTATACGTTTATACACACTCGATAACATTAACAGATCTAGGTATTATGTACCTTTGAAAAATTTACGTTTACCTAAGATTATGTATTGGGACGTGCAAACATGTATGCTGCCGGCGTGGTTCGAGATGTATAACGCAGCTTTCAATTCTACTTTCAGTTTAATTTTTCAATGTTCTTGAAAATTAGGTTCGTGTCAAGCAGTTAAAAAAAATATATCCCCAATTAACGTATGACTTGTAAAGAAGTTAATTGATGTCAGTTTAGTGACGATAATTAGGCACTTAATTTTCCATAAATACTTGTATAAACAACAAGCAATATTTCAATTCAAAAAGGCACAAAATTTATATCCATTGTCACAAAACTGACATGGTGTAACTTTTCCACAAGTCACGTTATTTGGAGCACTTTTTTTCTTAAAACTCCCATCGACGCCAAAAATACAATATGGTTTTACCATTACAAAGGCTGTCGTTCTCAAAGTGATTTTTAATCCCCGCGAGCTAGTTAGGTTCTAATCTGTAAACAAAAGCATATTTATATAGATGTTTTAAAAGGGGTTCTATTATTTAGCGATAAAGTCATCAATCACGGGCACAGAAGCTTGTGTTTTGGTGGGCGTGGGAGGGGCGCCATTAGCGCGCATGACTTGCTGCGCGCGCAGTCCGAGCTGGCGTTTACCGAGGCACACCGTAGCGAGCCCAGGACTCTAAACCACCAATGTAAACAGGACATAGTTGGTACATATCTACAAGTCACACTAAGAAATGTTACACATATATGCTGGACAACAGCACGTAAAAAAATTGAAGAAAAAAGTATGGTTCTACATATTTTTATTACCGACGAATTCGCCAGGGTAATTAGCACGAATGAAGCCTAAAAAGAACTACAACCATTACCTTAAAAGTAGTGAAGACAAGTAGAAAAGAAAAAAGCACGTCCTCAAAAGTAATTTTAGGACTTTTTTTCTCGCATTTCTGATCTACGTGCAATCTATCGCCTGCTTGTAAGCTTTTTGGGTCACTTAACCTTGGACCTCCGAGCTGCCCGCGCTCGCGTGGTGAACGAGAATGCGCGGGCGGGGGTGGCTCCCACGGTCTCTCATTTGGATAATATGCAGGTCATCAAATTATTTGTTCCCGATAATCTGCTTAATCGGAGGCGGTCAGGCAATCAATGGCTTCTGGTCGAACAGGTTGAGGAAATAGAAGAGAATCATTTTACTATTCATTTGGGACCGATTGGGGTGACGGCAAAAAAGTCTACGGATCGCATCATTTACGTCATCTCATACATGCTTGTAAAAAATATGTTGTCTGGAAAGAATTGTGTTTAGAATATATTCTAATATCCGACTCGGGTAATGCCCCTTAAGTGTCAGAAACGGAGGATGGGCAGGAGCGCCCTTTAGAGCTAGCGGTGGAACATTGCGATCGCCAACCCGCCTGCGATTATGGCAATAAGCCAGCCATGCTGGTATTGGGGAGCCATGGTACGGACATCCGTGACTGATGACGATTCATTATTTTAAATTAAGGAACGTATTTGCCAGATTTTTGAAAGTAACAACTGGTATTGACTTCTTTACCAAAAGTTGTCGATTGAGTAGTTAGTTTGCATCTGTTATGAAGGTTGGATATGTTGATCCGTGCATACCCAAATTTAAGATAGTCAATTTCAACCAGCTCCCTACGTAAGTAAGTTTATAAGTTTACAACCCCACCCAAAAATACCAAACGGGAAATCTTTCATAAGTTCGCAATAATGCATCATTTAATGTATCGTTATTTAAATATATATTTTATTTATTGCTAAGCTTCTTATGAATGAACAGACCCAACACATAAATAAAGCAGTTCATTAACAGGATGCCAACAATTTTATAGTTTCGACCATTACAAAAATGTTGATAGAATCATCATCTCATAATCCCCCCTAACGACCCATAAGTCTATAAATACCTCGGCCGTTAATAAATATGGATTTTTAATATCGCTAATGTAAACTCATTGACCGACGGAACTCGCGACGAGTTTTTGTGAGGCTTGGGCAACAGCAATAAGAATCAGACACCTGTGTGTAACTAGATACACATGTGGGCTAATCGACAACGAATGGGAATGTAATCACGCGCAGCAAACTTGTGTCGTGGCTAATTGACGACTAAACGTGTCACGTTTCGAGCTGTTTATGAGGCGGCGCGGACGTTGCCGTGTGGGGTGTGGGACTGTGGGTCCCGGGATCTGGGATTATCACGTACGCCCAAATAAGCACTGAGACAGACCTCCACAACACTTTTCTTGAGTCGGATCAAGATTACAACAAAAAAAAACTCTCTAAAATGTTGCAAGATCCAGCAGAGTTGCAAGACCTAGGTGATTAATGAAGACTAGCTCGCACAGCAAGAAGACGTTGTTGCCTCCCCAGTCTGACCGCGAGCACTAAGCGCACTCCCGAAAAATCTAGGCAACAATACCTCTTGTTTTAATTCGATTTAGTTCCGTTTATTTATGTGACTGTGTGTGTATTATGTGTGAAAATATTTTCAATCAGTATAATTTATTTAAGTTCAATCGTATCAAGTTGCTATTTATTATGCTTTTAACTAAAATAGTATTCGAAAGAGAAAAGCTGGCTAAAATACTGTTAAAGTACCTATTTATAACAAAGACTCATAACTTGATTAGGGCCTGCGCGTTATGAAGGCGCGTCCTATTCGATTTGATATTGTACTTGATCTCATATTGATAACGACAATTGGAATGTAGATGGGATACTTTCATACCCATTAGCCTGTGACAAGTGACGCCATAAACGCAAGGTACGCGTCGGCCGCTCGCAGGTCACATCACTTACCGCTAATGTCTTGATTGGTATACGCTACACGGCAGATTAATATTTATTGAATAGGCTAACATCTCGCAGTCGTCGCCGCACGTACGCCGGTTGCCCGTGTCGCGCGGCGGGACGCGGGTGAGCTATCGCCAACCAGTTCTGAAGTCCGCTAAAGTCACACGGGTACTAATGCAATAAACAGCAATACTTCAAGAGCATAACTATAAGTGTCTTAGCTGCCCTGTTGGTATAAATACTGCTACGAGTATTATTAGTACAAATCGAATAGGGTATACACAGAAACGTAAGTTCGAAAACGGGCAATTTTCACTTTTACTAAGGTGTAATTAGAGTGAAAAAATTGTTCGTGTGAATTTCGATTTTCGCGACGCGGCTATAAAGCCTACCACCAGAGAGTGCTAGTCATTTGGCGCTACCCAGGGGACACGTGTGGTTATCTAGAGCTAAAGCCCACGGACGCGACAACAGCTTTATCCCCATGATAGGTGATGATGATCGAAGTTTTACGCTCTGAACGGAAGCTGCTGGCCTTCCTGCGGTGCATTCTTGTCGTAGGTTAAGGACCCAAGTCTTGTATATAGATGTAATTAAATAAAAGATGTTGATATTTAAAATATTAGGATTCAACTATGTAATAAGGTACTTCGTGATTTCGTGTTTAACGTCCATCGGTCTAGCATTGCACAATTGCAGCAGAGATCGTGAATCTCATAAGTATTGTTGTGTTGAGCATGTCCGGCGCCGTGTTCCCATGTGCAGTTGCCGAGGGCGCTTGCGACAGCCACGGCGACGGTACTCGCCAGTCTGGTAACGCGGGTGCCGGCGCGGGCGCAGCGGGCGCATGTCTGAGTATGCTATGCTCAAGGTCCTACATTGCAATCCATATAACATGTAACAGTTCTAACGCAAATACTTGAGGGTACAAATCAACAACACATATATACCTATTAAGATAATCATTGACATAATGGTTATATTTGTTATTAATTCTGCTAATCACACTTACGAGTATGGTGTTTGTTTCATTTTGTGTTTATGTTTGAGTCATTATGAATATCTGTGCAGTAGTTTTAGTTTTCAGTTTAAGTATTTATGTTGCAATAATTATTTTTATCTACGTACATATCATTAGTGCTCTAAATGCGTCCAGAAACCGTAGGCAATGACCAGCATTACCAACCATCAGAAATTGATGGAGATGTAAAGTTAACATTACCTCCTGAAAACAGTAGATTATGAGTTTAAATTTGGAACAGCTGTCAAATTCAAGTGGGGTGCCTATTCTAGTATCTATAGATGTTAAAACTCGTGGCGCCTTGGTGCATAACGATAGTTTGTTTAGTGATGAGTTATGAATTATCATACTGTATTCTAATCACATAAATTAGAGTAGAATAAAATGTCTAACTTGAGCATCTGAAACAATTCGTCTACGCTTAGTCGCGCTTTTGACTACGTTTTGAATATAATAGCATTATATCTCCATTTGATGTACTCTAAACACATTTCATTATAATTTTAGAGCCTTTAGTAAAAGTTGAATGCGTTTGAAGTGCGCACCTGGGTGTAATGGGCACCCGCAGTACAAGAACATTAACGTCTCGAGCGCGCAGAGGAAAACAAAAGAATAGCAGATGCCAGCGCGTCTGAACTATGACCGATCAACTCCCAGCCTGCGCTCGCGCCTCTGTCTACAAAACCTGGTACTGTAGGCTATGTAAACCGTAAAATTTACCTGAAATATAGCAAGCACTAAGGTATGATACACGCTAAAACTATTTCGGGAGTCTAAAATGAATATTATGTCATGTTTTTACTTTAGGTACTTTAGGGTTTGTGGCCTCCAGATTTTTGATTTTTCAATCCCCGAATAAGCAAATATCTGACAGATATCCATAGATATTCGTCGTCATCATCATCATCATCATCATCATCATCATTAGTCGTTCCCTCAATGCTGAGGATATATATTATAGCTCCTTACTCGTGGCTACCATGTTTGCCGTTGTTTTATAATATATTTGTCAAATAGGGCTGATTTGTCGTGAAAGTAGTTGCTACGTGAACGGGAAGCATCAGCAAGCTGTAAAGAAACGCGTCAGTTTTATTGCTCGCAGTGATTTACACAAACACCTGCAAAAAGATCCGGCAATAAACCCGACGACATTTCATTTGTAGCATACAATATTCAATAGGATGTTATCCATAGTTATGAGTGAGCCGCGGGGTCCGCGCCCGGGTGCCTGCCCCTCCCCGCGCTACTCCCCGCGGGCCTGCGCGGGCGCATGACTGAGTAATTGATTCCGACTTTAACGAGCAGCAGAGCGCGCGGCGATACCATCGGAACAATAGCATTTCAAATGAGCAGATCGAAGGTTAAAGTTAAGCTGCGGTCGCCGCGACGCTAAATTGCTTTCAACCATATTAAGAATTCTGTGAAAGATAACATCGATCGGTTTAATAACTTGTCTAGTTTAAACAAAGGCATATTGTCATTCCGCGGTATGGTGCCGCACTTTGTGGCGCACCGCGGCTTTCTCTCGAGGCATTTTATTTCAGAGATATGACGGTCTGTTCTGTTATTTACTGCTCTCGGTGTAACTGTAAATAATGTAATATTACGTGCGTTAAACGACTTGGTCGTATTCTGCCGTGCAGCCCGTTACGGGTGGTAACAGCGTGTGGTCACCGTAACAGTAATTTAGATAGCTTCTCCTAAGCATGTGACGCCGCCGCGAAAATTGCATATGTCCTCGTGATCAGTTTTTAGTAATCATTGCGTTTAGTCTCCAACTGGTTTAATTAAATGTTTCACAACTGAGACAATCTGTCTACGTTAGCGCAGTCTGTAGATTATTTAACGATTATTTGACGACCGGTCTGGCCTAGTGGGTAGTGACCCTGCCTATGAAGCCGATGGTCCTGGGTTCGAATCCCAGTCAGGGCATTTATTTGTGTGATAAGCACAGATATTTGTTCCTGAGTCATGGTCAGGTGTTTTCTATGTATTTAAGTATTTACATATATATCTATTATATATATCTTCGTCTAGTACCTACAATACAAGCCTTACTGAGCTTACCGTAGAACTAGGTCGATTTGGGTAAGATTGTCCTAAAATATTTATTTATTATTTAAGCGGTGTTGTCATATATATCTCAAAAAAAGTTGATTGCTACCTTCAAATTATTCGAGTCTTCTTTTTGAATTTCTAGAATGGAGTAAGTGCAAGGGATATTGTAAGACATTCTCTAATATCTGAACAAAAGGAGAAATTAGAAGTTTACTAAGTGATGTCCTATCTTTCGACTGTCCATTGTGGGGCGAGCTCCTTACTCGTGGCTACCATGTATGTCCCTGTGTTAATATAAAATTGTGCCTTTTTTGACACGATCGCCTTGGTATTCTCCCTAAAGTGCGACCAAAAACCACCGGCGAATATACTGCGATCACCAACCCGTCTGTTAAAATGGTGATTACGGCATTAAACCCCCTCAGAGCTCAGAGATCGCGATCTATGGGGAAGGCCTAAGCAGTAGACGTCCGTGGCTGATGGGACTAGAGCTAGAACATTAAAGAATAGATAACGTTGTGCTGTGAATTTGTTTCTAAATCCGCTCTCCTTTGGATTGACGTGGCCGGGTCAAGGATTTACCAATTACCGGCCATTGTAAGTGGCGCCCCGCGCCTGCGCCCGCGCCGCATCCCATGAAGGCTTACCGCGAAAATCGAAATTCGAAAATTGTCTGATTCCATCTCTATCGCTCTTGCATATATAAGATATAAGCGAGGAAGAGGCAAGTAGACGAGCGAACGAACGGCGTGGTTCGCGGTAGGCCTTCTGCACGTGCGGTACCTACTGCGCAGCGACGGGCGACTCCACGGCGGACACCTTATCTTTGTTTTCCAAGGATACTAACATTGATTAAGACTGAACTCAAATCAGTCAGTCAATGTTTAAGGTCTCCTAATACGGAATTAAATCACTACTGAAGAAGTTTAATTCTTTTAGACTTCTAATCTTCTTTTAACCCATAGCCATTTGAATACGTATATTAATCTACATACTTACTTAGATACCTAATCAGGTACTGGTGTCCAGTGGTTGGTGCAGGCCTTCCCCGTAGACCGCCATTTCTAGCACATTGCAGCCATCGACTCTCAGCGACTCGTCCGAGGTCATCTATCTGTATAGTTTGTTGGCGACCTCCACTGCGTTTTCCTAATATCAAACTACCTACAGGTAACCTAAAAATAACCTTATAGATTTTGACTGTAGATGTAGATACTCATCACCTAACATCGTAAAATAGTACACGACGGAGGTAACTATATGGTAAACATTCTGATAAAAAGTAACTGAATTCGTGGTGGCAGCAAATTACCAATTGTAAATTATGCCATAAACTTAGTAAAGAACTTCGTCTTAGCATTTATTTTAATATTGTAGCAGAAATTAGGCAATACCAAATAAAATGGCGGAGCGAGTTTGCAGAATAGCCACAGTCCGAACTGTACAATTACCGAATAACATCGTTTGCGAATTGCTTTAGACGGACGTCGGACAGACGGACACGGTAACAAAGGACTGTCGTTGGCCAAAACGTCGCGGTGCAGCAATCAGTTCGGGTTGAGATCCATTGAGCGATTGAGTTGTACTGGAAATACTTGGACATAAGGTTTTGCTTCAAAATCTGCAGGTCTTTATGATCTTGATCTCGATCGAGATCTCGCATACAACCATAAATGCCTTCAATCTTCCTTCTTACTTGCAGAAACCCACCAGTAGCGTCGCGTACAAGCCGATTCCCGCCGACTTACAGATCAACTGTTTTCCTTGGGCCTTTGAAGAAAAAGCAAAACTTGCTCAAAAATGTCTTGCCTAAGAAAATATTTTTCTCGGTTGCACTGACGCCTACAAACAACTTTGTTAGTTTGCACAACCCTGCTAAAGAAATTGTTTATATAGGTACCTATGAGAATAAGCCTGCAACCTCTTAAAATGTCTCGGTACACGCCATCCAACTTTCTACACTTTGAAATACATCAATGTGAAACATTCCTGTGAAAAGTCTCTGAAATTGCAGGCGGATTTAAAACGCATAATCTTCTAAAATCAGTAGGTACTTTTGATGAATGCAAATCTCGGTTTTGTGCAATGTAGGCTAATAGGTCTGGTCGGATCGTGGACAATACCGTTGCTCCGGCAGTGGAACCCTCAGCTGCGGTATGTAATTATTTGCATATCTGGAAATCGCTCGCGCTCGGCCGTCCATCACGGGTGACGCGTGCGCCTTACGTCTCTATCAGTGATGGGTTGAGCAAATATTACCCAGGGAGTATTGCCATGGGAATAAAGATAATAAATAACACCAAAACTTATTTATTTTGTAGCGATATACATTATTTTAGTGTTTGCTAAGTTTAAAGTTTATTGCTACGATATATGTAATATACAAATACTTAAATACATAGACAACATCCATGACTTAGAAGAAATACCTGTGCTCATCACACAAATAAATGCCCTTACTGAAATTGGAACCCAGGACCACTAGGTAGACTTAGTACCCACAGTTCTCAAGAACCTTTTTCCTTTGCAAAACGGTGAACTTTCTCAAGAACGTTGACATTAACTATGCAATGAATCAATGCTAAGAACAAAACCAAGTTTTCCACACTTAATAATACGTCACAGATAAAGAAAGTACTCCGTGTAACACGTGGACAATAGTTAATATTCTATTAGTACGATATACGACTTTAAGATATAATTTGTAATAGAAACGGAGGAAATACGTAATATTGTATCGGGTCGAGGTTGTTCTGGGTACAGCTTAGCACATCACTAGTTGCAATACTTTTTGCCGTCCGGACCGGCAAGACACTCGTTAGCGGTGTCCCACGGTGGCGGCCCACTGCACCGCTTTTTACGCCCGACACTCCGCCCGCCGAATGTATCATTTATCGCGCTTTATATTGTTATGACGACGATGACACCCAAATTGGAGATCGGGAGAAAGGGAGGTGAGTTATGTTATAGTACACGTTTATACGTAAAGTGTAATGTGATACCTTCGGTCCGCTGTCTCTCGACTGGAGACTTCGTACGACAAACTTAAACAATTACTATAAACTAATTAAATAACTATTTTTGGGACAATCTTAAATCAATAATTCTTACTAGTAATACCAGAATAAGGTCTGATAAGGCGTATGTTGTGGTTAGGTATAGGTTTGAAATAAATATATTCAATTCAATTCAATAGGGTTATTGCAATTCATAAAGGTGAGTGGATTAATCAAATTTAGTCATTTTATAGGAAAAGTGGTCGATGGGCAGCAGTGTCCATAGAAACCGAATCAATAGCAACTGCGGTCGCCAACCCGCCAAGCGTGGCGACTATGGCCCCCTCAAGATGATACAAGTTTACAAGTACAATATTTGGGGGAGGCTTATGTCCAGCAGTGGACGACTTGCGGTTGAAATGAACTTCTTTATAAACCACATCATCAACGACATCAAATATTACGCCACAACAAAAATTTACCGTTTAAAATTTTACTCTTGTTGCACAAACGACTCTCGTCACCTGCCGTCATTATGTCCAACGACACTTGCGCTGCGCCGGCGCATCTAAAGCGTCCAATTCCCTAGTTTATGCGACACCGAGGTCCGGCGGAAACTACACGTTTTATAGGACCCCTTTAAATGAGAGCCGCGTGTGAACCTGCTCGGCACGCAGACGGACTGGCGTGACTAGCAAAGGAGTTCATAAGCCTTAACGCGAAAATATAAATTCTAAAACTGTCAATCTCCATCTCTATCGCTCTTGCATAAAGAGGCAAACAGACGCACGAAAGAGTTGGTTCGCGGTAGCGGTAGTATTCAGGGAGCGGAAATATAATTCTCACAAGTCGCAGTTTTTGCATTTGCTATTATTAACTACTTTCCTAATACAAATTGTTTAGCCTAATAAAAGGATTTTCGTTTGAACCTCAAAAAGGCAAAATAATAAATGTAACAGCATATTATAGTGCAGCTGACGAATCTCATAATGCGTCTCACCCAGCTATTTAGTCAACATTCGGCCGTCTCGTGCCTGTAAGTAAAGTCCACTTACCACTTTACTAAACACATCTACCGTACAATGACCGTATAATTTCATACTAATACTACAATCACTTAGATATTGGCGAAATTCCAATTTGGAAGCCATATTTTATGTAGAAGAACAACTTAAAAAATATATGTTAATAATATATAATATAAAATGTTATTCGCCCACCTCCGTATTTTGCCAAACTCTGCCTTTAAATCTAAATTAACGGATTCTAAAATTATAGGTTTCTCTTTATTTTCTTCTTTTACCTTACATTCGGCAGATGTTGTCAGTTCCCCATCTATCACAGGTATAAAATTAGGTTTGTTTATGTTCCCGTTCTAAAATTTGAGCAAAACGTTTAGTGTTCTCAGAACGGCGCCGGCGCACTCGCAACGGGAAACCTAATAAGTGTAAATTATCACATCCACTCACTGCATGCACGAGACGCGGACTCACTGGCACAGACTCCGCACTTAAAAAGTATTTTATAACTGCACGCATGTCACACATATATGTAGGTACCTAAGAGTGGCGGTGGGTCAAAGTTCTTCTTAAGCAGAATGGCTTTTCCTTTTTTGTGATCCCAAGGAAAACTATTGAACTGTTGGAAAGTTATGTAAGCTGGCTGGAATCGGCTTGCACGCGCCTTTGGTACCTAATCCTGTTTTTGCAAGGCGCACTACAGTGCCCTACCTAAATCATTTTTTAATTGCATTATTTCTCGCTCGCGAAGCGCTGGTGACGAGTTGGCGGCTTCCTCACGCATCATTGCGATGCAACGACAGAACGCCGTTAGCATCTAAGGTACAATACTCATCCTAAATGATCCGTCTACTAAGCAAGTGGTCTATGACACGCGCACGTGAGGATTAACTGTACACGCCATACGCGAGGTATATTTACCAAATCGATGTAAACGGGTACTTGGCTCGACGACATGATGTGACATCTCGAACATTCTATAGTATGTTGGCCATTGAAACGCGATTAATATCTGTACCGTGTTTTTATTTTTTAGTGTTGCGAAGAGTTGGTGAAAGAAGAGTTATTCTGAAAACAATGGAAAATAGACGCGGAAATATGATTGGACATTTGATACGACAAGACCATTTCTTTAAAACCATCTTGGAAGGAAGGATAGAAAGCAAGAGAGGGAGAGGAAAGCCCAGACGTAGCTACAAGCGAAGGAAAAAGTCGTGATCGGTTCGTATCAAAAAGTCAAGGAGTTGGCGCAAGATAGGAAAAGCTGGAAGATACTCCACCGACAAGAGACTAACTCTTAAGTTTATGATGATGATGTTTTTATTTTTATTTTGAGAATAAATGCGAATGCATAAATGAAAACAAAATTAAGTGCGGAAAAATGCGACTGGGAATTGTGCTACGCAGAACTACTCGTAACGCGTTTGGGGCTCTGATGAGTAGCTAGACTAAAAAAAAACCGTATATACAACAAATCTTATCCGCCGATACAGAAGACTTCCAAGTACCATTCCGCCTTTCGTCTCGACATTTTTAATTACAAGGGTATCATCTCACCAGACAGTGGCAAAAATGCTGGGAATAATGAGAAATAATTATTAAGTGCATCTCCTGAACAGCGGCAACCGTCACGCAATATTCTGCGCAGACGCAGCGCGGCGGGGGGCAGGACTTGATAACAACCACATAAATCCTGTCGTTGTTTACACCTGTGCTCTTGTCACTTGTCATACGCTTTCTTTACTGTAGTCGTACAACCCAAACTTTCTTAATTGCAAGCAAAATGTATTATTTTATCAGTGTAGTACTATTGTAAGAAATTATGAGGGTATGATCTAATTGAGGAATGCCATAGAAATACCAAAGGGACCCAGAGTGACAAGCAAGGATTAGTTTAAGTTTTGGCTTCAGTTATTAACATACATTTTTCTATGCAACTCCTCAATTTTCAATTTACAAATCGGTTAAATCCCGCGTAGATCATAAAGCACAATAAGGCTTGTGTTGTCGGTATTAAAGAACATTGTATGTGTAATAGATAATAATATTAATTTACATTGTACAATCAAATACTTTTATAAAGATAATGTCCGTAAAAAAAAAATTGTCGCAATAAAGAAATGCCCTTACAAACGAACCTGGGACTTCCAGCTTCATAAAAAAGTTACTACCGATTAGCTATTACATTAAATAAGGCTTCAGTTATTAACTGAAATATGTAAGCGGTTTTACAAGTTAATAAGTACCTAGTAATTATATTTTATACGTGCTTCATTTACGTCGCAATAGTTTAGTTAAGTTTCCGATTTGATCTTATGTTTTTATAGCGAGTTACTCCGCGGGGACAGACTCAATTGCCGGCTCACTGTCGTATACTTCCTAATACTGCAAAGTGGATGTCGTTAATAACATCTTTACGTGCGCTTGTTAGTCAGGCTTCTCAACCAGCATATCTGTGACACCTGCCAACAGCTCGCTGGTTAGAAAACTTGAGGTTAAGTTTATACTGGACGATCAGAACTTCTGGAAGACGAGGCTATTCCGTAAAAGGCGTGAGCGCAAAAAGCGAGCACTTGTCGCGGGGATTATGAGCCCATGTGAACCGACGACTCATCATTACTTGCCACTAGATGGAGCAGGTAACGGATCTTTAGTCAACTCATATTAACTACATAATCAAAACAAAGATTACAATATTGCAACAAAAGACCACAGCATTAGCTCTGAAACTATTTTCACCATTACTTTTTTTCGATTCGACTTTGGCAGTCACATTGTTGAGGCAATTTTCGCTGACTTGTTGCGTGTGACTGGTTGTTCGATGCGTTTTTAATTTAACGATTTACTGCACATCTTTAAAAACATTTCATTCATTTCAAACATTCTACAGTCTGGACGTATAAAAAATATGAAAACGGAGAGATCCACTGCCTCGGGCGATAATAGAACTTGCGTCTCCGGACCACCACGCTCTCAACTGAGCTTCCGATGATTGGTTACATATGAGGATGACAGATGAGAGGATGTTTAAATATATCCTTTATCTATAAGCATTAAAAGGTAAGGTAAGGGGTACTTGACTCAAATAGGTTTCAGACATAATAATTGTAAGTTAGAGTATCAGGGGTTAGCTGGAGTGGACGACATGCTAGATCTAGTTGAAGGTTATCCTCGACCGTCAAAGACAGACGGCCGAGAGTTTTATGGGAATTTGACGAGACGTGTCTCGCCGAGGTGTCGCTCAAATACTGTTCAATCCATTAACGTTACTTGAGAATTCTCCCGATTTGGATTTCATTGCTCGTACGGGTGGTATGTAGAAGAGTAATTGGCCTTGTGACTTGATGAATCGGGATTGTTAAAGTAACTTTGAAAAGTAATATCGCGGTGATTCAAACGTAATGGTTTAGGGGAGACTAGAGCCTTCCCACCTCCAAGGAACAAAGGTGGTGCGGGCGGTGGAAAGCGCCGATAAAACGCAACAAATATAAGAGACTGACGGGCAGAGAGTACCATTACGAGTATGTGCCGTTCGGCATAAAAACGCTAGTCTATAAGAACATACTGAATATGTCGGGTTACTCGGTTTCATCGTGAATATCCCTTTCCAATTATGCAAAACAAAAATTATTTTTCCAACATTCTTTAAAGTTAATTTAATATATACCTAACACACGACAAAACATTACTTACTTTAATACGATTCTTGCAAAGATAAAATCTTGGCCAGATCATTCCACAGTTTTTCTGAGGCTTGAAAGGAGGTTTATTCTCGAATTAGTAGGTGAAGTATCAAAATTAGACCAGGGCTCGTTCCCACTATGTCGAATGTCGGATCCGGATTTTGCGAGTAATCGGATGTCGGCCCCTCTGTTCACACACAGTCTTCTGTCTCTGTACAGATCGAAGCTCGTGGTAATTTACATCAGCCACTTCAAATTTGGTACACGATAGAAGTCGACCAAGCTTTAGTTCCCATATGAGGCGACGACTGTAAAACGTGAACGTAAAATGTATTCATAAATAGGCGAGCGTAATGCGATAGGTACGATCTTTTTCCGTACGTAGTGGGCTGGCAAAATACACGATATTTTTAGTTGGATCCGGCACGAAATCGTCGGACATTTATGAAAAGTTTTACATAAAATGTTCTGCCACTAGAACGACCGATAAACTTCCAGTACGATGTCCGACGAGTGGAAACGAGCATTGGTTGCTCTAGAGCGGAGTAGCATGCGTGCGAAAATCGCACAGTATATTGAATTGGTATTATACAGTATTCAATATTTGTGTCACAAGTATGTAATAAGCATAATGAGTGCAAACGACGGACGACTTAAAACAGACTTAATCATAGGCCTTATTCCACTGTCATAAGGTTCGTGTTCAGTCGTGAAGTATTCGCACAGAATGATCGACATTACTTCACATTAGGCTAGAAGTATGCCGCACTGCCGCAATTACAACGGTGAATTAAATAATATATGTTTTTTTTACGAGAAATGTCGCTCAGTAAAAGACGGCGGATCAAATTCCATGTGGACGCATTTATTTTTATTGCTGAAACATGTAATAAGATTTTAATTTGGTTCATAACTTGTGACAGTTGAAATATATGTAGCTTCTTACATTGTAAGATTGACAATAGCATTTTTAATTCATTTAAAGTATTTTGGCATCCATTTAAATTTGATTCGTCCTAACAAGTTCAGTCTGATTTTACATTTCCATAGATAATGAATAAATCCATTGCATCGACTTCGGGATACCAAGTACTAACCCACCGCTCCATATACTACTGAGATTTTGGCGCGATTTATTATACCATTACAGGTATCTTTCACAAGGTACAACCGATTTTTCATTTTTTTCGTTATTTTTAAGTATGGTATCATTATTACACTCCGACGATATTAGTTTGTACTAAAACTAATGGTTATATTGTTTAACCGTGTACGAGTATTAATGCAGGGCGTCTACTCGGTCGTGTGTCTGTTAGTTTCCCAGCAAGTATATCACGCGGTAATGGCGGCTGCGCGCGCGCCACGCATGCGCAGAGCGCCGCCGCCGCCGGAATCTATGCAAATGAACGCAGTCGCAACGCCGCGCCGCTAGTAAAATAATATAACCTGAGGGGCAACCGCGAAAATAGGAATTGGCAAATATTGAACGGTTGTCTCTGTCAGTCTAATAACTCCTTGATTGGAGTAAAAGAAAAATATGCACGCAAGTTTGGAACTCCGATTTTGCGCCTTTTGAAAGATTACATACCGTTAACCATGTCGTTCATTCATTCGTTTATTTGGCTCTTAATAACTTTACACAAGAGCGATAGAGATGTAAATAGAAAAATTTCAAATTTATACTGAATACATTGTGTTGGTTGTGTAATTGTAACGCTTATGTGGTGATTGGATAAGCGCACTGAAACAAGATCTGCTATAATGTTAACTATGAGGCAATGAATATTGAGCAAAAATACTTAATTTCTAAATTTGAAAGTAGTCGCCGCTGTGGAAAGGTTTGTCATTCAGGGTAAAGTCGATGGTACAAGACCCAGATTCCTTCCTTTAATGAGAATGACTAAGAAAGTGGAGGTTCTCAACAAATCACGTGCACTCAGTAGAAAGGGATGGTAAACTATGATTAGAAAAGCTGACCCAAGGACCCAAAAGACCACCGGTAGCGTCACTGCTCCAATATAGTAGCCGATGGTACGAAAAATCCCTGGAGGCATAATCTCCTAAAGGTTGTTGAGAGATCCAGTCCATGGGGGAGACTAGGAGCGTCCGTGGCTAATATGTAGATGTATAGAGTGTAAGTACATATCAGTCCGGATAACCCAGAAATTTCCTATTTAAATTAGGAATTTGTGTTTGAACAACTACTTACTTAGCAGACTTGAAGTTACTGCGGATATCACGAAAATTCCTGTTTCGGAAGAAGCAATCTTCCATAGAGGGCTAGCCGCTTATCTCCTTTCCAAGCAGTTATGAGGTTTAATACATCTTGCGTTATTCATGGTGCTGTCAAACCCTAAATCTAGCGGAGGCTAAACACGAGCCGTAACGAGTGCGCACGCGCAACTTCCAGTAAATCAGGCGGCGCGGGCGCTGCCGACGCATCCACCCATCCACGCGCGATACTAGCACCTTTGATTGTAGGAATAAAGGTCTCTTTCCTAAGTGTCATTGCTCACGCTTTGAAACTATCTGCAATACTGTAATATGTACCTAAAACGCAAACAAACAAGGTACATTTTAAAGCTTACACGCAAGGGGTGTAAGTAACAGTGGTGTATGGGCGCTTCACGCGCTTCTGATTTAGATGCGCGGGCGCAGGCAGGGACCTGAAGGTGCGCGAGAGCAGTTTATAACGCCCGACCGCCCGACACCCGCTCCGTTTGAATAAACATGTTTATTAACTAGATTTACAAGTATTGCGCTCGATAAGTGTTTGTGATAGGGTTGGCGGCGTTGTTTTTATTTATCGCTGTGACTTGGCTTCATCGCCCGGCGCGAGACATAACTCATCTCTAGCGATGGTTATTTACATATCTAGGTTATCTCGAGTGAGGAATACGAGTACTGGCACGCTGCTGTGTCCGACAATATGGTGGATGGGTGCACATGTATCGAAAGTACACCATATTTTATCCTTCTTCTTTTCAACTGTCGTATTCATCATATAATTCATGTCATTATCATATGCAGACATTTGGGAAGTGTTGTTTATATAATACAAAGTCTAACTTGTGTGCATTTCGAGCATCTTTCTCTTTTACTCCAATTAAGGCGTCATGAGAGTGACAGAGACAATCGTCCGAAAACGAACAGCATTTTTTGCGGTAGCGCCGCAGCGCCGTGTACTTAGGTATCTATAGATTACGAAGATACCTATAGGTACCTAACAGAAGTACATGAGTTCTAAAAGCGTACGAGTATGTGAATCCTCTTGGTCTGCCTACGTCCATTTGCTGGTACATAAGTATAGAAACTGATAAGAAATAAAATACTCATTCTAATATTAAAAAACTCTCTCACTAAAAAGTCTGGTCCAGGATCTCAAGCAATATAAAGTTGCGGCGGTGTCAGCAGTTTTTTAGTGCATAGCTGCGGTGGCGGCTCTCCGGCGTAATAACCCCGATATTGTTATTACTTATAGTTTTAACGTCAAATTGATCGGGAAAAAGCTTCGACCGCAAGTGCCGACGAAACCGCTAAATCGCGGTATTTTGATCGACGCCATTACTGCGACAAAAACCTGGAGTGCTCTTGCAATAGCCCAATTCGACTGCGAGTCGACCTGTCAGCCTAACCAGTGTATCTGGTTTACTCTTTTCAAGCGTCACTCGATGACTCTCTGTTGGCCGTCAGTTTGTTTAAATTTTCTTGAGTGAACCAACTTGAATAGTCACTAGTACTGTCTCTTTTTAGAAATCCAAAACATAATACGTCTTGAAGTTTTTTCGGATCCTAAACTTAACTTTTTTTAAACTGTAAGAGATCATACGGCAGTACGGCATATCCAAATTTACAATTGACAATTCTGATAAGTTCACAAAATCATTCTATTTACAAAACCTTCTGCACTCTAACCAATATGAAACTTCGTTTTGTCGACGGTAATTATGAACTTTTCATGTGATCGCATGAGATATATATTATATGCAACTGTCAGCCTGTCATAGAGTGAGGTCACAGTAACACTGGCTCACTTTGAACAAGACTAGCCTTGATCGGTAGCAAGTGAAATACGATATGCGCGGGCGCGGCTGACCGCAGCTCCTGCACTACATGGACTTTTAATACAAACTCTCAAATCTTTAAACTGAATGACGAAAAAAATGCTGAATACGAGTAAGATTCCGGCGATCTGTTTGTATTTACAAAAGTTTGGTCTAAGAGTCGAAAATTTGCTGGAGCTAACACATTGCTGAGGGACATCCGTTTCGTGATGGTACACCGTTTTGTGCTCAATCAGTTTGTTTGTAAATTCATATATTATTAATACTTTAAAATACTAAATATTTTATATCACTTTAAATCTAAATCGAAGCGGGTAGCAGAAAAACCATTCTAAACTGGAAATATTTGAAATCTTTCAAGAGGGTATGGCAATCTCTGAATAATCTTAAGTAATGACTAAATAGTCAAACAAGCCTAGATTATGATGAAATCATCATGATGATTATGATGAAAATCATCATATCATGATGAAAATCATCATAATCATAATTTTGGCCGTAAGACGACTCAGTGTGCTTCACTACTGGACAAAGACCTCCCTCAAATATGGCTTGTATTACATTATTATATATACTAAACTAAGCAAAGAGTGAACTCGAAGCTTAAATCACTAACTGCTTTCTAGTAATAACGTGATCCATAACTAAGACCAGCAGAATGGGGCCTCTGCGCTTGCGCTGGCGCGGGAGTGGTGTGGGTTCAGCGGAAAGGTTAAACGCTATATGAGTTGCTTTGTTAGTGGTAGTGGGCATTGCCAGAGCATCAACCCAGAGGTTCATCAGGATATTCACAAATCTGGTCTACCGCCTCAGCTACCAAGATACCAGCGTAACTTTCATATGTAGTTTTAGCAGACCACGAGGTCATTTTATAATTGCTCTTAACTCATTTTCAAATACAAAGTTTTTGTAAACATATACGTTGAAGTGCGTCATAAAACCCGGCTCGCTCGTAAACGCCCGCCATTACGCGTCGCTAGGCAAAACGCATTACCTCCTTTGGCGAGGTCGGTAAAAAGCTGCGGTTTGGGGCTTGTCGACAAAAATGAGCTTGGTCTGTAGCGGTTGGCGGTTGCGCGGCGCGGCCGAGTACAGTGGGCGCGCTGCCGCGTTATTGCCGAGGTCTCGTGTGAGGCGAGCTGGTGCAGGCTCGGATCAAAAGACTTGGGAGTACACACTACAGAGGTTAGACATCTGTCTCTGTCTAGAGTAAATACTTGCGTTGACATCTATTTCCCCTGATACCTCTGAAGTTGCAAGGATCTGTGGTCGGCTAGCCATAAAATGGGTTTATGTATGTGTATCTCTTATAATGCCCTCACTTTCTGATCTCAACAGAGGTCCTAAGAATGCAATGTGTGTTGGTTGCGAGGGGCCTATAATTTTAACCCCCAACGGAAAAAGAAGGGGTGTTAAGTTTGACCGCTATATGTGTCTCTCTGTATTATAGCTATTAAAGGGATGACTAATTTTGATGTATTTTGGCGTTTCAAGTTCTTCATAGACTGTTTAAATGTTAGTTTTTCTTTTTCCGTTAGGGTTTGAATGTTTAATGTACTTATTGTACATTAGATGGCTGGCGATGTGATGATAAATATCGCATATGTAAACACGTTTGAAAAGAGATTGGATTAATTTAGTATCTTCGGGGTTGTGACGTTTGTGAAACTTTGTATTAGTCAAATCAAAGAGTCAAATAAAGTAAATGTAATTGAGTGTAGTTGTCTACAATGTAATTAATTACCTACATTAGAAAACTAGTGAAAATGACGAAGTTCGAATATTTAGTGTATCTTTTAATACTCAAGTAAGACTTAATTGGAGCGACAGACACAATCGTTCGTGATTTGCGATTTTGTAGAAATCAAATAGATGACAGTACCTACGAAGGTGTGTCCGTGTGATTCCGCTGGAGTTTCAAGCGCTCATTCGTTGCAGTGTTAACAGCAGACGCTGTGCTTGTTTGCTCGAAGACGTTGGTGCTTCAGCCGCAAACGTACGGCAGTATAAACAACAGTTCAAGCAACCATAAGTAGCGTCTTCAAACTGGTAATTACCGCCACTTTGTTTCGCCGTGGAGCGACTGACGTACTATTAAAGATTTCCTGGTACGAGTGGTCGCTCGTCTGGCAATTACGCCGCTGCGGTTATCCGCGGGGAAATATGACGGCGGTATTTTATAAAGTTATTACTGAAGGCGTTAAATATAACACCAGAGATAAGTTCAAGTTAATTGCGTTAAAATCGCAAATCTCGAGCGTCTGCGCGCGCCGGATTACTCGCGTGTCGTTGGAAGAGAAATGACACATGTTACTTTTAGCCGTAGAAAGTATTTCACTATGGTAACGTGCTAAGAAACTTTATGTCTACTTACAGCTTTTGTCTTCTAAATGAGAATGTCAAGAGACTTCACGCTAAGCTCTGATTAGTAACGCTACTATTATCCTGTCCTTTTCGCACCTACATACTGCTGATGACGTTATTGGGAGAGCGACAGAGTCCACAAACCTGGCAATGTGTTTGGTTGCGCGTGGAAAAAATAGCAGAGTGGAATTCCCAGGGGAAAACCGAATCATACATGTATGTATAAGTGTAAAGTGTGCTGACGTACAATTTAGAAAATGTTAGGAAGCTAGGGGAAAATTAAATCGTTTTTAGGAGGGATATAAAAAATTGTTCTATAAAAAATTTGAATACTTTTTAGTTTTTAATTTTCATGTTTCCAGAACGACACACACAACCTACGACATCGAATATCTAAGAACATTTGATAAAGCATATCATCATCAGAGAGGCCTATATCCAGCTGTGGACGACCTTCAGCTGATATGATGATGATGAGAGTTGGCTGGGTGACTATAAACCTCGGGGTGGCCTCGGCCGTCAGCTACATTACTGAATTCCTTCGCACATTCCCGGCATCAGTATGGCGGCGGCTATCGCGGATCAGATTTTATTAATGTCCTTTAAAACTAATTTAACTAACCAACCATAAAAACGTAGAAATAAACCTGATGGGTATGAAATGTGAACTATTCGAAGTACGAATGTTTTAATAACAATTATTCAGTAGATGTTTAGTTGGTCTGCTTAATATTAGAATAAGAAAAGGATGAATTCAGGGATAAAAAATACCTTTAGTCTTCGTCGGGATTCAAACTAGCTCCATACCGAATTTAGGTTTAAAAAGGATTCATCATTATTTCAGCCGTAAATCGACCACTGCTGGACATAGGCGTCCCCCCAAATATAACTTGTATCATAGTATTGTAGTACAAATCAAGTCTGGTGCGGAAGGGTCCTGCATTTTCCCCAGGCTACCTTCCCCCCACACAAAAAAACAGTGCCAACATTATATTTCTAGGTACCCAATTGTCCAATTAGTCAGTGTATTGCCCTATGTCATGGTCAAGATTGCGGGAATCTATTGGAGCGCGGAGGCGCAGAACCGATCACTGTGGGTCGATTCGGGGGAGGCATATGTCCAGTCGGCTAATATGATGATTTAAATATCTTAATAAAATATATTAGTGGATTTCTGAAGAGGTTGTAAGGCAAAACTTTACAATTACGATTACAGACCACACCCGGTATGCATCTGATGAAATACCTGTACAGCGAATAAACTGTGCACTACCTGAATTTATACGATTTGTTGAATGCCAGAGAATATTATCAAGCCTTAAGTCTGGCATTTGGACGATCTTGTATTGTGCTATAAAGATAAAACCATTAAATAAATATACCTTGTTCTCGTAGATTAGTTCTTACGTTAGTAGGCAGTCCTATGCGTATTACGAACTACTTATAGCAACTATTATTTAACAGTGGCTCAAGTTTTTCTTAGAGAAGCCGGAGTTAGTATGGCTTTGATTTCTCCATTAGCTGAAGAAAAACTGCTCACCTGTAAGAAGATTAGTCCAGCCGGCGCGGCGGGAATGGGGTTCTAAACGCGACGCTAGTAGGTAATACAATAATTATCGTTATCGCATCAACCTGCCCTCATTTACAAATACTAATTATAAATATTCATGGCAGCAGTGCGCAAGCGCCGTCGCGATCAATTATGTCATTGCTAATTCTATGCGCGATTTCCAAATGAGCTTTCAGAGTAGAACAGATCACAGGGAGCGATAAGCTTTGTGTCAACAATTAAATGTCATTCGAATTCAATTTAAAGTATAGGTAAGTATATTTTACTACCGTATTGGGACTCGGTGTAACGCCGATCCGCCATTCGACTGGCCGATTCGCCGTTCGACTGGCCGATTCGTCGGTCGACTGGCCGATTCGTATTTCGACTCGCCGGTTCGCCGGTCAAAACGAGACTGTTGCCCAGGGTTTACCAGGCGCTAGGATGTCTCATACAAATCAATCGTTCTTAGTGAGTCCTGGGGAGAGGCACTAACAGCACAAAGCGCCATTCGTCGAGTATCGTGTGTTTTCCAGCGAACAAATTCTATGCAACTTATATCTATTGCGATTGTGAAACTAGATGGCACTAGTACCTTAGCCAGCAATGCGGGAACGATATGTTGTATCGGCAATGCCTATCCAAGTCTTATATCATACTCTGTAAGTATATTACTATCGCGTATCCGAGTGCTATGACGTCCACCAACTATATGGACGTCGGTAGTTGGAGTGTGCTGGAGATTGCTCCCAGTGTCAGTGTATTATGGTCAACTGTGCCAAATTTCATGCCTCAACATATCTTTCAAGCGTTTATCTGGCTGTCCTTATTGCACTAATAGATAATACAGCACGTGTGCGCAGCGCCGCCGCGGCTGCAGTTCCCACGTTGCGCAACCTCCGACAGCCATCCGCGAATCGCATCTGGTATGCACCCGATCGCTATCAGCGGCGCGTGACATTAATCTTGATACGCATTCAATTAATGCGAGCCCAGTTTTTATAGGCTCAACATAAACATAGTATCTATAGATATGCCTTGGTAATAATAATTTATACTTATGAAGCTTTGAATAGGTAAGACAGACCTCCCAGACAGACTTGACGACCGGTCTTGCCTAGTGGGTAGTGACTGCACATGAAACCGATGTGCTTGGGTTCAAATCACAGTAAGAACATAATTTGTATGTTAACGCAGGCATTGTTCCCGAGTCATGGGTGTTTTATCAAAATACGAGTATTTAAGTATTTGTGCATTTTATATATCGTTGGCTGGGTACCTCAAGCCTTGTTGCGTTTACCGTGGGGGGCTCAGTCAATTTGTGAAAGCAGTATCATCGTTTGTCCTTGTCATAGTCTCACGTTGCTATTGCTTACTACAACTGTGGTTAAGGCTCTAATTACAATATAAACACTTGTCAACTTCCACGCTTCAATAAGCGACTAAATTAAGAAGACTAGCTTCGGTAGGTTAGTTTCGGTATGCTGTCAACCATCATGGAATGTGTTTTCAAATTGGTTGCATTGCGTGTATTCTTGGGCATACCTGATACAACTCTAGAGATACTTGCTGTGAGAGCTAAAGGATATCGACCAGGAATCTGATCGGACTGAATTTATAGACCGCCTAATACCAGTCAAGGATTAATTCTCCATTACAAACCAGTTTCGAAGGCTTATTCGGATTCGGAGAATAACTAATACGTAACGTTATTTGTGTGTTGTGTTGAGTACATACTGAACGAGGATAATTGGGTCTATTAGACCCAGATATAGAGACAGATATAGATATAGATATAGATATAGATATAGAGACACAAACACAAAGAAATAAAATGTTTAAACTCTAAACATTTTATTTCTTTGTGTTTGTGTCTCCTGTGCAGCAGCTTGGACACAAGTTATATTTTTATCAACCAACCATAGAATAGGAAATTACAAATCTCTTTACAAATTTGCAAACTTATAAAGGAGTTGTTCTGTGTAAACTGATTTAATTTTTGGGATTTATGTTATCAGTTTTGATGCTAAGATACTGTTTGAGATATACGAGTAGTTGAGTGAGCCGTTTTAAGCTATGTTTAAAGAGCTTTTAAGCAGCGAAACAGTCCAAAATAGATATTTAGTTTTGAAAAAAAAAAATGCTTTGTAATTAAAAACTAGAGAGAAAACAAAACTTAAATGGCAGTGGGTGGGACACATTGCACGCGAACCGATGACCGTTGGCCGTAGTAAAGGTTCTCGAGTGGTGACCACGAACCGGAAGGCACAGCGTGGGCAAACCCCCCACAAGGTGGACCGACGACATGGTAAACATCGCGGGAATTCACTGGACGCGGGTGGCGCAAAACTGGTCAATGTGGGTCGCTATGGGGGAGGCCTATGTTCAGCAGTGGATCTCCTTCAGCTGATATGATGATGAGGAAACGTTACTAAAAGTAAAACATTACAAACTACAATTTATATTTTATTTTATTATTGTAAACCGCCGTGGTGCCTGCTGACTAGAATAGCACCACGCCATCTCCTCCCGCGGGTGTCGTAAGAGGCGACAAAGGGAAAACCTACGGTTGGGCAGCAGACTGCTGCTGCCAGCAGTGTCCGTCGAAACGCAATCTACCGCTGAGTTGGCGACCACTCGCCTAAACGTGGCGACTATGGTAGCCCCCATGATACAAGTCATATTTGGGGAAGGCCTATGTCCAGCAGTGGGCGACTTACGGCTGAAGTGATGATGATGAATGTTTATTGTAAACTGAATACGTCTCCGGAGCTAACGTAGCGTGAACTGTTACGATCGCTTTATTAATTTCGTTATCTGACGATTGTTCCGCTGAATGTTTTGACGGCGGCTCGGCTCACCGGCTGCGTCATTCCGCCGTGTTGGCTTGTCGGCTCCCTCCGCCCGTGAACTCATCAACTCAACACGGAATTGATAGTGCACGAATAAATAAATGAACCCATTTTTATTTTAAATCACATTTAAATCATGATCGGTCTGGCCTAGTGGGTCGTGACCCTGCCTATAAAGCCGATGGTCCTGGGTTCGAATCCCAGTAAGGGCATTTATATGTGTGATATCGCCTAGATACTACAACATAAGCCCTTACTGAGCTTACCGTAGGACTAGGTCGATTTGTGTAACATTGTCCCGAAATATTGATTTATTTATTCGTTCTACTGGTGTAAAAGAAAAAGATGCCTGAAAAAATAAATATAAAAAAACAAGATGTCTGAAATTTATGAACTATACTATTTTCGCAGTTGCAGCTGCAGTAGGCCCTTTGTACTTCTATTTGTGAGCCACGATCGCTGCTGTACCATCAGGGTCATATAGTTAGTTGCAGTCAATATTGCCACCGGACGTCCAGGAGAGAGAATATTTCATTCATTCGCATGAAGCGATTCGCTTCTACCTTCCTAATGTAGACTGCTAAGGAATGTAATTCGCTCTCTTCGCTATATTCCCGAAAAAATTATAATTTGGATCTTTTCAAGGCAAGAGTGAATATGCTGTTACTGAACCAGCGTGCTACACCCTCGACCTCGTCGACACTTACCATCAGGTGTGACTGAGGTCAAACGCTGGTCAGTCTTGAAAAATATAAAAATAATATAAATATAAATATAGCGTAACATATAAAGAAAGATATATTTGACCACTTTGGTAGCCACTAACTATTTGACGCTGACTGTACTGTACTTATGACACAGCTCAATGAATGTCAAATTTTTAGACAGTGCGAGTCATAATGGTCAATTCAATTAAATTTTTTGATCATGGCTACATAAAGTCCTTGATGATTCCGCCAGTATCGAGGTTGGATAAGACCATAATACGGTCTCGTATTGGCATCATTTTACATGGAAATATTTATATATGACACTTTTTGTGGAATTTGACGTCTGTTTAAATATATTTATAACAATAAATAGCGGTGGGACAATTTTTTTCACCATCACAATGATGAATTATGCTATTAAAAAAAAATATGCTACTTACCATACACATACATAGTACTGTTTCATAGAACAAGCGTGATTCATCGATAAGAAATATCGACTTTAGCCGCATCCTTGCTGACAGCTCGTTTTATTGCCCGGCCGGCACGTTGGTTTTGACTCCACTATAGTGATGAGGACATACGGGTAACCCAATGTTGGTAAATAGTTTGATTGACATATAAAGTCGGCCTTTGCAAAATAAACGTTTTGAATCTTTGTTTTTTTTTTTACCACAGTGTCGCCGGCGGCCGCGGCCTGCGCCCGCGGCGTTACCATTGTGCGCACTCAACGGGATTATAATCGCCACTTTTATTACAGTGCCTACAATGAACCGGCCTAATCATAATTATAATCTATTTGTTGCATTGTGCCGTACATTCTTCTACATCGAGTTAAAGGCCAATTTGTATTACAGAGAAAAATGAGTGCGATTTGATCACAGTTCGACCGTGGGAGGCTGTTTACGCGATCCCTCAGTGCCGCGCCTGCGCCGCCTGTATGACATTAGTAAATTGTCTATAATTAAAACTAAATTCGTTACCTTCTAAGGCTAATCAGGCCAATGGCTCTATAAACCATTAATGTAAAAAATTAAGTAAATGTAAGCGAGATATAAAACTGGCATGAAATTAAGCAACTAATTACAGGTCATTAATTGAATAATTAAAGCGGATATGGCAATTAATTCTATTGGCAGCCATCGTGCGCCCACGCAGCTAGTGATGGGTCGTCGCATTTAGTTGCGGGAACATTCCCTGCAAAGCTCCCGGGAATATACGATATTCAAACCTTTTTAATTTTACAAAAAGTATTAAATTCCGAAATAATATCCCTTATGCCTGACGCCGTTAATTCATTATATTTTAATAATGACTGTATTTATGTACTTATTAAGTGAAGAAATACACTACCCTCGCAAGATACAGCTCATACTACATATAACAGGCATCCCCACAAACACCTGTACTCCATTAAATTATTCCATTTCAATAATGACAGCATTTCAGTATAACTTCTATTAAATCCAGTCTTCCCTTATGTAGAGGGAACATTCCTGCTATACTTTCCACATACGGGATGCATACACCCTTCCCTAGCTAGAGCACACACTACACATAACAGGCATCTCCAAAAACACCTAAACTCCATTAAATTATTCGATTTCAATAACGAGAGCATTACGCTATAACTTCTAATAAATTCAGTCTTCCCTTACGCAGGGGAATATTCCCGCACTTCCCACAAGCGGGATTCCCACAGCACAGCCCTGCCCACCACACACTACACACACCAGACATCTCCACAAACATCTCCTAAACGACAGCGCGATAAAGCGCAGGTCATACTATTACAATCATTACTACTTTTCTATGTAAATCAGAGCATTCGATCGCTGAATGGGCTCATAGAATATAACATTACGACTGCGCCAGAGACTCCACTAGCTGACCGATTGTAAGCCTTATACGAATCGTAATAAGGTCTATCAAGGACCAGATGGGCTGAAGTACATGGACTCGGCGATGCGATCGCCAGTTCTATCGATATATGAGGCGTTTGTTAGTTGTATCTGCGTCACATCTTGGATTCTAACACGTAACGAGGATATGAATACGTATTAGAAGTGAAGTAAAACACTATTGTGTGACACAGTCGTAAGTAAAGTTGTGTTACGTTCTGTTAACATGATGGCTGTGTGTAGTTGCAACAATAATAATGACTTGAACTAAACTTATTATTTAATTAGGTACATTATGGTGAAACAATAGGGAGCTATAAACTAAAAGCTAAATAGAAACTAAATTAAGAGCTAAAAAACTAAAATATATCAAAAAAATTGGGCTCCCTCGGCATGGTGCCAGGATGCTGGCAGCATTCCCTCTCTGTATCGCGACACTAATGCGTTGAGCGAGGAAGCTGCCAGCTCTTCGGTCAGCAGTTGAGTCGATGAGCCTTTTACTTATTTCTCTTTTATGTTAATATCTCTTTTTATTTTTAATCTATAGGTATACCATATATACAGTCAGCAGATAAAGTGGCTAAGTGGGTGAAGTATTCAAAATTACCTACAAGCTCTTATTCTCTTGACAATAGAGATGTGTTGACCTCATTTTGAGCACCTCAACCGCTTATCCACTTCTGCTGCTGAGTGTATTATATTTTGTGGTGTATGAGTTAGGGTGTATATTGGTGTCACTCTCTCCCTCCTAACCTACTTGTATAAACTGCTTTCAGTTCTTAATTTCCTGATTCCCAAAGGCTACCTAGAGGAGATCGCTTGTTAGCGATAAGACCGTCTGTTGTAAAACTTTGAATTCCTGTGTTTTCTCCCTCCTACGTCTTTGCGGACTTGAGTAAATTCATAAAATTAGAATTGGAATCCTTAACTTTGAAAAAAAGTCGCGAAAAATATCTTGTTTTTGACCCATAAACGTCGCTGGCCGTTCTGTCGATTTTAAAAATGTCCGACGATAAATTTCATGGACCAATAACATAAAATGGTGGCAACGAAATGTGCCAACTGCCGCTTAAAACCTGATCTGATACGTATTGAAGACATTCTTGATCTTTATGGATCTGATTTAAATTCTTAGGGGCATTAAAAACTATTAACTCTCTTCACACTTTGAAATTACGGTGTTCTAGAGTAATTAAAGCTTGG
The DNA here is from genome assembly GCA_022674325.2 of Grapholita molesta. Taxonomy (NCBI): domain Eukaryota; kingdom Metazoa; phylum Arthropoda; class Insecta; order Lepidoptera; family Tortricidae; genus Grapholita; species Grapholita molesta. Next base: position 116,027 of record CP053138.2, read on the forward strand.
TAGCACAGAAATTGGTAGTACAGAATGGCCCACCTAGATCGGTCTGTGTAGAATCTGTTGTTCTTAGGAATCATGCCCTCGATTATAGGGACAAGAACAAACATACATAGTGCATTAGTAAATTTCTAACTATTGTCCCTCTCACTCTCATTGATACCTTAATTGGAGTAAAAGAGAAAGTTGCTCGATTAACTTCGATTTTCACGGTACCTGTCGTTTATGGACTTCAGTACTAGCATTTTTTTTTAAAGCTACCAAGATAGTAAGTATTTAGATTAAGTGTAGATTTTCCTTTTGACGACAGGTCTAACCTAATGGAATGTGACTCTGTCTATAACGCCGACGGTCCTGGGTTAAAATCCCAGTCAGGGCATTTTTGTGTGATGAGCACAAATATTTGTTGCTGATTTATGGGTTTTTTCTATGTATTTTAGTATTTGTATATTATATATATCGTTGGCTGAGTACGTGCAATACAAGCCTTATTGAGCTTACCGCGGGGCTCCGTCAATTTGTGTCATGTTGTCAACGAACTAGTAATACTATAGAAGTCTGACTCGAGCTCAAAAATGACCCCACGGCTAGTGTGCCGCGAACGATCGACTGAGCCACGGCGGAGTTTGACAGCTTTTGTAGTACAGAAGCTTTCTATGACATAAGATGTCAGCTAATATAAAATTGTTAAATTAAAAAACCCTATAAAATGCCTTCTTATGCGGTAAAATGGTACCTAAACAACACCACAAAAATACAAAAAAATCGAGGGGATCCATTGGATTGTGTAAGTTTAACCCTGGAGATGATAAACAATTATTTAAAATAACATATTGATGTATAGACTAATACGCTAAACCAAATGTCGTAACTCTATACTAGTTTTATAATGACTTACGCCTTTAGGATACTGAGTGACAAAATGGGGAAAATATTATGCAAAATTTCTACTATTAAGTAAACTATTAATTTTATTTCCAAGTAACAAGCAAGACCTATTATTTGTTTTTATTTATAAAGCAAATACCTAAGCTATAAATGTAGGAACTGCTGGTAAACTGTTCATCATAATCTTTCTGGTTTTTTTTAGCCGCGGAAAGGATTTATTATGTATTATAAATTATGTTTATCACTTTTAATTTCCTGTCCAATCATTGAAATGTCGTTAGACATTCGGGATGCCTTAAGGTTGAAAATTGTATTTCTGTAATAGGATTAAAATACTTATTATCTGTCTGTGCATATTCCTACAGATAACCTGTTTGTGAAAAGTTATCATTTAGTTTTCTAATTTTGAAAGCGTGTCAGCTTCTTAGTGAGTTCTTTACGACTCTGTCTACTGCGAATATCGATGAGCGAAATTTTGTTATTTGCGTCACTGTTATTTGAATTTTGCAAGAACGAAAAATATGAATAAAAACTCGGTAGTCGCCTATTGTTGGAAAAGTGCCCTGACGTCCAAAGTTCAGTACTCCACGTCGATGTTGTTCGATGTTGTTAATCTGTTGCCTAATAAACAAAACAATGCGTGTGAGCAATATATCAAAGTAACGTCTTATTCTAGCTTGCTCTTATGGTGACAGTTTGTTATACGATATTGAACCTTAGGTGGGATGGAAATTAAACTCTTTGACTGTACCCACACTATTACGATTATTCCAAAATACATATGTACTACACATTAATATTATGTTTCAACGTTTGAGTATAACGATAAACGGGACTTAGTCGCACAAAAACTTACGGAAATTCACCCCCGATATTCCAGAGCGACATTATCCCATGGTACCCACTAGAGAAAGACTGAGGCAATGCCGTAACGCAAAATCGTGGGAGTGTTCTCCAATACGTCATTACTATACATTCTTATAAAGTATGGAAAACGTAATCTATTTAATGTTTTGGCGTTAAAATATATTTTCTTTCATTCTTAATTAATAGCAAAATAGTGTCAGAATTATACTTATATAAATTGGTTCCATCTCGGTTAGTATCATCCCTGTAAGTTTGACAACGCCATAATATTGTAACGCCGCGCATGAGGTTTGACGCTTAAAACTTTTATTAACCAATCACAACTTTTTTTTAATAGCGCGAAATTGTCTATTGGATAAACTCCAAGCAGCTCTGACATATTATGAAGAGGGGATAGCTGTCAGTGTCAGCGAGCCTGGGGTCAATTTTGGAAGGCATTTTTGTATGGAGAGCTGTGTCTATATATATTCAGTCACCGCATGTTGTACTGTAATATTTATTTATTTGTAAGAATTATAATTTCGTTAGCAAACGCTACTTCATAAAAATTATGTAGTAGGTCTACCATCTAAACCTAATAGTCTAAAGGGTATTTAACTAAACGATAAATAGGTTTGACTTGACTCAACTTACAGTGGCTAGAAAAACGCCCAAAAAGCAATAACATGTAAGTAGGAGTAAGTCAGCGCTATTGCCTTACGAGTGGAACCATCCAGTTAACACCCGACCACAGATCCACAGATACGGCATACTTCGTGTAACAACCAGTCAAATGTCCAAATTAATTGCTTAAATGAAATTAGTTAGTATCTCCAGGCACATAAATACCGTGTTTACCACAGACCTTAGCCTCCACTAGACGCCACGAGGGTCAAACGGGGCCGTTTCTGGGACTTTGTTTTTTTTTTTTTTTTGAGAAATAATTTCCTATTAGACACTAAGCGCGTGGTTTTGTCTTGTCTACTAAATTCTTGAGTATGTACCGTAATCAAGGCCATCATCATCATTTCAGCTGTAAGACGTCCAACGCTCCCCTAAATATGACTTGTATCAATTTTTGGGGTAGTTGCCATTAGTCGCCATGCTTGGCAGGCAAAAATGTGTTTGTGAGATCGCTCCGAAAATATAGGATATGTGTAATATACACACTTATCTAGTGGAAAAATCAGTCAATACGTGGCTGCTATTAGCTAAAAAAGGTATTTCCTTTCCTCTACAACTTATTTTGTTGTTTCCTATACTTTGCTGTATGTCAAATGCCCATGTAGTTCCAGCTCCGAGACTTTACACTTGAAGTTGTAGACAATTATATTATATACCTGGGGCAACCAGTCCAGTTAGGCAGATCAACTTCTAGAAGGTCAATCTTCGAATCCGTTTCAGCTGGGCAGCGTTCGGGAAGCTCCGACATATAGTTTTTCTAATATTCCGAAGTCTTTCAAGTCTAAAGTCTTTGACCAGTGTGGGTTGCCAGTGATGACATATGGCACTGAAACGTGGTCGCTTACTATGGGCCTCTATAATAAAAACAGGGTAAGTACGAGTATGTTACATCTAGTTCAGTATCTGGTCTGTGGTGTTAATTTCCATAGACAAACAGCCGGCGCGGGCGCAGGCGATGCTATCGTGTTCCTCGAAAAGCTATTAATTGTTGGAAGCGGAAATGCCGTTGTCCGAGGTTCGAATCCAGACACAAATGGATGTCGACTCGATTTTTATTTGAATCAAGTAATAACTTTTATATATCTAATGTTCATTCATTCGATTTGTCTATGTTTATTAATTTATATAAACCTTATTGTGTTAGTATAAAAAATATAGTTACGAAAGGCATAAGGCGCTCTCTACCAGTCAACCTTTAGGCGAAACAGAGAAGTATTGTAGGTGGTTTCATAGGCACTACTCACTAGGCCAGACAAGTCTCCAGGTGAGACCTAATCCTTGGTGAAGCAGTGAAAAACCTGAATATGTGCTTGTTTGCCACATTAGTTCGCCATAAACCCTGACCCTGCTGGCATTGTGCGCGTGCGTCTGTCCGCGCGAGCTCCCAAACGATCCTAATTATAGATAAGGACCATTGGGAAAACGCGCCAATAGATGCTGGCCTGTACCGCGGACATCGAAGTTCGTATATTTCGAGCATCTTTCTCTTTTACTCCAATTAAGGCGTCATGAGAGTGACAGATACAATAGTATGAAAACGAAATATCATTTTTCGCGGTAGAGCTACTGTCTGCGCGGGCGCCGGTAAAGCTTCTTGGTTTACTAATGCAACGATATTTTAAGTTTTTTTTAGGTATAGTATAAAACTATATACCACAAAGGATTTAGGTCATTTTGACAATTATTTTCCAGGTTAAGTGTGGAAGGTATACTCGTTAGCAGTCAGCTACGATTAGTATTAAAAAGAAATATATAAAGCGGGTATTAACTTGTTAAGACTTTTTTCTTTTGATCATCATCATCATATCAGCCGAAGAACATTCTCTGCTGTACATGATCCCTCAAAGCGACTCACAATGACCGGTTTATGCCACGCACATCCAGTGGATTCCCTTGTGGGGGATCTGCCCACGCTGCATCTTCCTGTATGTAGTCGCGACTACCTTAAAGCTCCAACGGCAATTGATTTCCAAACAATACTGATAAAAGACATCAACGCGCTCGCTACACAAACCCCTGGTTGGTAACCACATGAGAAACGCTAGTGGCCTATAGGTAGCAGGTTCAAAACCCGTCTACCAATGAATTTTTCGGAACTTATGTACGAAATATCATTTGACATTAATAATTTACGCTTTTCGGTGAAGGAAGACATGGTGAGGAAACCTGACTAATCTCAATAAGATCTAGGTTAGCCTCTGGGCTGGAAGGTCAGATGGCAGTCACTTACGTAAAAGTAGTGCCTACGCCAAATCCTGGGATTAATTGCAAAGCTGACCTCAGGCTCACATTAGCCGTGGCAAAATGCTGGGACAACAACAGGAAAATGATGATGATGAAGGTTACACTTATTCTGGTGATGATTTATAGATGTGTTTGGTGAAATATGAGTTTACGAGTGTCCCGGCGGCGTCCGTGAAGCTCGTAGGTAGCCGTGTAAAACAAACGGTGTGTGACTTGACGACATAACAGGAGTTACGGCAGTTGAACCTAGCCCTAAATGATCCGTGGCCTGTGTTTGACACGCACTCAATTTGTGTGGGATGTAGAGGTAGCTACCATAAACTGGGTGGCTAATGTCAGCGATCATATGACGACCTGAAATTGAAATAACTCTTTGCATTGTATACGCTAAAAGGATACATTTAAGTACATATATGACATATACTTAAGAATAAGTGAACAAGGTTGTGAGTTTGTATATAATTTGGACCAAGCCCTTCGGTGTCCGATATTTAGATTTAGAAAGTTAGAGATACCATTTAAAAAGCAAAGCAAAGCAAATTAAAATATAATAATACGTATGCATATATGTATAGTTCGCTAAAGAGATTGTCATACAATTTGTGTGTGTGATTTTTATTAGGACCGTACAATGTTGGAAAAGAAAGTACTATTACATAGCCTTACGCTACGCTGTATAATTATCACGCTACCATTTTTGTTACACGTCGTCTCAAGAAACAAAAGCTATAATAATATCTAGACTTCGAATATTTTTGGATTAAAGCGAACTCGACAGATGCTGGCGGCACGCAAAACGCATCTTCAAGGCAGCCTAGCCTTCCTCCATTATAAAACTCAAAAACTCAAAAACTCAAACGTTTATTCAGTAAGTAGGCCACAAGGGCACTTTTACACGTCGAGTATACAAAAGTAAAAGAGAAAAATAAAAACTACACCGGTTCTAACCCTACACCTCTGACCCGAAAAGTATTTTGACTTTTATGACCGGCAAGAAACTCGGCGGGACTTATTTTTTCAAAACAGTTTACAAAAAAATCTTAAACATACATGCGTAATTCTGTAAGAAAACATGTCAAACAATTTTAGTAATTAAATACCACAAAAAATATATATATAGAAAAGAAAATTACCTACCAGTCCAAATATGACCGCTTACAATTAAATTAACATGACGTTTGGTATGCTTTCTTATCTGAACTGTGTCCTACACTCTAATTTCCAAATTATAATAATTTATCATCAACACTTTAAAATACAAATCGATTTTTTTATAGTTATTTTTGTTCCCAATTGACAAAAATATAAAATATACTTATTACAAATTAACCTTAGAGATGTAAAGGTCTAGATCTACATATATTATTTAAAAAACTTTGTTTTTTAATAAACAAGCACCGAATGAAGTGTATCACACTAAATATTATAAGCAAAAGGAAATACGATTAGAAGGAAATTATAGCCCCATATAGCCAAAACAGACCGGTCTCCACAAACAGCACCCGTTCACGAGTACGACGCGTATCTCAGCCATCGCCTCCCTCAACCTTTCTTCGGGAAAGTGGCGACCCGATCAACAACGCCACCGTAAGCAAAGACTTTTAAGTGAGCATGACATGTTCAGGCTGGCAGGCTCTATTAATTAACAAAACTAGTGACATGTATCATGGTGAGAAGCAACATTCTGTGCTGGTCCATTACAAACTGTTACTTAAGTTTATATTTAATAATAAAAGACATATAGAGTTGGAGATGTTTCTATGCGTCAGAATCAGTATATAAATCAATAAAAAAAAATGGTATATATATATAATATATAATTAGGGATGTATAATGTCCCTAACTGTCTGAAGACTAGACGAGAATTAAAGCATTATAACAAAAAAAAAAAGGAAAAAAGAACGAGTTCAACATATCTCGTGTCAGACATACTGGAAGCTAGTAGGTAACAGCCATATCGTAAAAAAAAAAATAGAAATATTTAACTCTGATTGTACTACAGTATTAGGCTACATACAGGCTTAAAGGCATCTTTATCTCCAATGAATTCTTTTAAAGTATAGTATTCTTTTCTTAGTAGATATAGTTTCACATATGATTTGAATTGATTTAGTGGCAAATTCACTACCTCAGTAGGCACTTTGTTATAAAAGCGTGTACAGTTTCCAGCGAAAGATGAACGAACCTTGGCGAGACGGTGGCCGGGCACAGCAATCTGATTTTTGTTTCTAGTGTTAAAGCTGTGGATATCACTGTTAAGCTTGAATTCCTGGATATTTTTTCGCACATACATTATGTTTTCTAGTATGTATTGAGATGCTACAGTAAGAATATGCGCTTCCTTAAATTTTCCTCTTACAGATGCTCGGCCGCGCATTTTATAGATGCCGCGGACAGCTCGCTTTTGTAGCACAAATATGGTCTCAATATCAGCCGCTTTACCCCATAACAGAATTCCATACGACATAACACTATGAAAGTAACTGAAGTATACCAGCCTGGCAGTCTCAAAGTTTGTCAAATGGCTGATCCGCCTCACTGCATAAGCTGCCGAACCAAGTTTGCCTGCTAGGGTGGCTATCTGTGGATGCCATTGCAATTTCGAGTCCAGAGTGACTCCCAGGTCTGATTTTCAAATTCCATTGAATCACCGTTTATTACAATCTTGCTGTTGTTAATCTGCTTTACGTTGGGAAGAGTAAATTGCAAATAAACTGTAATTTATATAGCTTTAAAATTAATTATCATAAATCAATAGTTACGCAAACATGGAATATTAATAACACGGCTGACTAAAGCTGCAGCTCATAATCGAGTGAGTGTCGTGAAATTCGCCGCCGCCCCGTCGACCACCCACCGTCCCTCCGTTCCTGTCGGACACGCGAGCCTGGGAACCAACTGAGTCCACCCTGAAACCGGGTATAGGTTACAACCTTCTCCAAGCTAACAGCTAGTCTCTGGATGCAGGTCGCTTGCAACCGATGCCTGTGAAGGTCAAAGGGAGGCCTTTGTTTAACAGTGGAGGTCTTATGGCTGATGATGATGATGAACAGCCGTATTCATAGAAAAATTATAGACTCCGTCAAGATTTACTGTATACCAGGTAATCTATATAATATAAACTATATTATATTACTGTAGAATAAATAAAATATATGTACATATACATTTTTATTTGTTTTGATTTTTAAGTAACACTACTATAATTTTTTTTATTTTTTTTTGTATAAAGTGATTACTACTAACTATTCCTGTCTTCGCTTCGCTCGTGGTCGGTAAACTTTAGGAACGGCAGGGCTGCCCCGCCGCCGTCGTCCCGACTCGACCGTGAAATGACCGCGTTACACACATTAGCGCGGATAAAAATCTGATTTCCAACGAAATTATATGGAATGTGATGTCATAAGCTGGTGGCCCGTAATTAAAACAGTATAGTACAGTAAAAAGTAAACGATGTTGCGACGTTAAGGTTCTTGAGTGACGACCACCAGAAGGCGCGGCGGCGTGAGGCAGGCTCCCCACAAGGTGGACCGACGACCTGCTAAAGATCCAGGTCCAACGGTGGACCCTTCGGCTGATATGATGATGATGCCACGACAGTAAAATCTGGCAATGAAAACTCTAGTCATACACGAATAGATTAGTCCGCCTGCGTGCCTCGGATCTGATCTGATTTGCCACACTTATACGAACCTTTGACTTCTGAACTTATGTAAATAGATAAAGCAATATCTGTGATCGTCACCAGTGATCGGTTTTTTGGATTCACCCTCGCGGGATATCATGTAGAAAAGTTAATATAGATACGACAGTTTCCCGCGATACCGAATAAATTAATCAAAAATAAAACAATTTAAATTGTGTGAAAGGGATTTTTTACTTACTCGTCGAACTTTTGTACAAACGGTACAAAATATGCCGATTTGGTGGCAGCAAATGAGCTGTCAGTGTGAAAACTTGTGCTCATTTGTTCGATTTGGACAAAATAACGGCGAGTAAGTCGCTTGTATATCAGCTATTTAACAACCTAAAGCCCGGATTCCCGGGGCATTTCCATACTAACATAATGTTTCAGGTCGTTCACCCCATGTCGAATCCAAAAAAACCGATCACTGCTCGTCACACAAATAAATGGGATTCAAATAAGGAAAAAAACTTGGGAGTAAAATATTTTGGAATATTAGGGCCAGCAGCAATGAAACGATACGCTTTCCAAAGCAAGGTACATTCGGAACTAAAAACTACCCACATACATGACAGAACCCAAGGCTGTTGGCTTCACAGGCACCGTCACTACCCACTAGGTCAGACCTGCCTGTGATTATATAATCATCATCATAATCAGCTTTGCCTACTCCTGGACATAGGCCTCCACAAATATAGATACACCACTCAACACGGTCCGCGGTCAATCTATCCAGATCTTGCCAGCCACCATTATTATTATCATTGCTGTTTTGGGCTATTATTCGACCAGTTATGATCTATTGTGGCAGCCCTTTTTATAACTCATTACTGATTCCCGTTGAGTCCCGAAAGCTCCAGATTCTTTGGGCTGTAATGTTGTGTACCTCATAAGGTTTCAGTACCTGCCTGCCTAGGTGGATACTTCTTTTATCCATGAGTGGTCCGCAGGAGCAGAGGATGTGCTGTGCAGTTTCCTCTGATTCCTGGCAGAACCTGCATGTTGCATCTTTGTTTCTTGTTTCTTGCCATCCACCATGCGAAGATCGTCGCTACACAGAGGCTGAGATAGTTGTAATGTAAGCAGTAGTTTAATTCGTTGCATACTTAAACATGGACTACATCGAATCTACTGCATAATTATACCGTAAATAAAAGATTAAGGAAAGTAATTTCAATATTAAACTCACCACAGTTGTGACAGATATTCCGAGCGCGCTCTTTATTGCGCTTTAAATCGATTAGAGTGGCTTACTCCCGAATTATAATATATAACATGGGGCTACACCGCCGCCCACGCGGGGCAGCCTTGCGCGTAAATCGCTGCGCTTGTCGCTGCGTCTGGCCATTGCGACATGCGCCGGCGCAGCGGAGACGAGTCAGCAATATAGACTGTACAAAGCCCCATGACAGTTAGGTTTGAACATAGATGAGAAAGTTACCAGCATGAAGACGAGAGAGACACAGAGACGATGTAAAGGCCAAATGTATGGTCAATAAGTTAATACTATTTAGCCTTGTTAGGTTTAGGTACTTAACTTACAATGAATTTAAAAACGTTGGCGACTGACCAAGAAATTAGTATGTTAACACCTGTGCAATACAATAACTCTAAACTTTCCTCCGGCATTTGGTTAAAATTAAATATTACTCAAAACTAACAAAAATCAATTTTAAATTCCTAGTACTTTCTATTGACCGATCTTTGACTGCACTATTTTATACCAAACTTCATCATTTCGAGATAACCGTAAAACAATTAGAAGAGCATCAAGCCATATTTAAATGAGCTTTATTACCACACCTTAGAGACTACAATATATGCAAGTGTCCGTTTGTTACCGACCGATGAAATACAGTTAATCGGTTTATAAATACAGTTTACGGAAACGAATTGTCACAGTCAGACGGTAGGTGAACTAATGGTGTTCTCGTGTAGTGGTAATGTAGGTATGCGCGCGCTTTGTTTGGAAAACGATAGCAACACGGGGAACAACTATTGTATTATATTACACTACTCGTAAACTTGGCAACTAACAACTTAGCTCTTGGGACTCTAAAAGTATGCTCTGTAGGACTCAATTGAAAGTCTATCATCATCATGTCATTGTCCCGGCATTTTGCCACGGCTTATAAGAGCCTGGCAAAGCAACTAATGCCAGGATTGGCGTAGGTACCTACTAGTTTTACGAAAGCGACTGCCAAGTGACCATGCAATCCAGAGGGTAAACTAGGTCTTATTAGGATTAGTAAGGATTCCTCACGATGTTTTACTTCAACGAAAAGCGACTGGTACTTCGTAAATACAAGCCGGGGTTCAATCATGCGACCTCCGGATTGGGAGTCGGACGCTCTTACCGCTGTCGGGCGCCGGAAAACCTCGTCACTGTTTCTTCAATTTTTTAGTGTTATTTTGCTATCCTTAATATAGGAGCCCTCCAAAGCGACCCACAATGTGCCTTGCATCATATGTCATAATCGTCACGCTTGGCATGCGGGCTGGCGATTGCAGTGTTCCACCACACTCCGGGAATGCTGCTGCCCATCCCCCTCTACCGTTGGCCGTAGTATAAGGACACACCCGGGCCCCGTTTAGGTATTTGTAAACAAAGCCTACCTAGCTAGCCCAGTATAAATCTATGTCACCTATAAACGTAAAGCAGTATTGCGTAAAGACACTAGGAAAACCAATTGGACAATCTAGAAATGAACCACCATAAACCAAATGTTTGGGTCAGGAAGCTGCCAATAACGGCCAGCGAGTCGATGGCACAAGAAAGACGAATTCCCAGCCCGAGGCAACAATCACTCCCAATCAGCGTTGACTGCTCTGAGCGGGGCTATAAACACTTCGACGTGTCGCAAGTCGCGAGGCGATTCGCACGGCTGTCGCAGACACACTGCGCAGCGGGTTTGGTCGGGACATGAATTTACTACGCGTAAGTGTTGTACTGTCAGCATGTAGTAGCTACGCTAACAAGATCTATCTGTACAGATTTTATAAATGAATAAAAAATAATTACTTTACGCCCTCGTGACGCGAGACGGACCGGCGACGCGAGCGGCCCGACGAACAGACACTCAGCACTCTCAGTGTTTGACAATGGAGGCCTATGTTCTCCGAAACATGTCGCGCTAGTAACTAAATAAACGTGAGTAGAGCAGTTATTTTCATGTATACAATATTACAGTGACTCAAGTAAGTTTAATTACACGTACAGGTTTTTATTAGTATACAAGGATGTAATACCATTTATTTGCCCACTTTTACTTTTGCTATTCATGTTACATGCTGGGCTCTTTGCCTCATAAAATGAATTTAGAATGTAGTACGGTGCTCCAAATTTTTTGTGCGTACTTTGCAACGTGTTAGCTTAAACCCTTTTTTGAAAAAATATAAAATCATACAGTGATGGGCTGTCACTATATTCATTTGACTAGCATCTTGTGACTGGGGACATAATCACTGGTTTGACTCGATACAGTTGTTCCGAATCAAGTCGGTTGCGTTAGGTTAGAACTGCGACCCTAAAACCGAACTGCTCAGATTTTCCAAGGTATTCTTAATATTGTGGTTTTAGATTCATCAAGTAATTGTTGACTAAACAATCACTTGCTAAAAAAGAGGTTTGCTACATACCTAGGTATATGTAAAATTGCGATAAGTAGTTTTGACAATTGAGTTTTTGCTAAATATAAATTTGGGAAGCAAAAGTTTGCGATATAATACTTTGTTGAACATTTCTTGCCAAACAATTAGTAAACCATGTATATAATTGCTGTTTGTAGTATTTTTTAGACACCTTGTATTAGGCTCTCAACTAAGTGAATAGCCTCCTGATTAAAATGTGTATCACGGGTGATGTCTGAAAACGTATAGAACTTTGTAATTCCCAATCTTTGAGAAGAACACTATAAAGAACAAGATGTGCGTCTTGTTATCGTCACTAGATTTGATCCGTCGGTGATTCGCTGTGCGATGCGCAGTCGCCGCGCATCCATCACGACGCAGCCGCGGGCGCATCCCGCCCACGCGCTTGCGCATACACAATACACATGGGAACTTTTGTTACGAATCTGCAGAATACAGAGCCTACTGCATTACTATAGGTAACCTTCCCCTGAAAGTTAATTGACAGTCATACTATGAGTTATGCTTATGATTTTGTTACCTATATACATTATTACCTATTTGATGACAGGTTTGGCCTAGTGAGTAGTAATTCTGCCTATGACGCCGGTGGTCCCGGGCTTAAAACCCAGTAAGGGCATTATCTGTATGATGAGCAGAAGTATTTCTATGTATTTGTATATTATATATATCGTTAACGAACGACACAACCCTCTTGAGCTTACCGAGGGTAGTCAGTATGTATAAGAATGTCCTATAATATTCATTTATTTTCATCCTGTATACGAAAGTCTACTTGCTACAGTAACTTGGACCATGTGGTCTTTAAACTGCGCCCACAAACGGTGGAACAGTCTCCGGCAATAGTATCTATTAATAGTAACTTGTGATTAATTGCGTTAGATATTAGCTATTATAGCTTAAAGAAGCTAACATTGCCTTATTTAATACAAACGACAACAAATAATTCCTATTACGTTACTAAATTAAATAAATATACAGATAATGTTTGATAAATGAAATCGTTATAGTTGAGATTGGTTATCTGATAAAACCTTATCGAAGGCTGTGCGCGGCGGCAGCGCCTGCGGGGCGCACGGCCCAGCGCATTTCTCAAAACACTTGAAGTTTGGTTTCTGATTCTCTAGTATAACTTAAACCTGGACTGTGTATAAACTATAGCTGATATACAGTCTGGGTTATACTGGATAACTTCTTATGTGGCTATCGGTAAGCAATGCAGAATAACAAGCCAAGTGTGAGGGTTGCGCGCGCGCCGCTGAATCGCCAGCCTTCGGGGTGCTCAATACCAAGCACCATCAAAATAAATATCGAGATCTTTTATTTTTGATACATTGCGCGCTGTGCTTGGGATGTATTGTTAAGTATGCCTACTATAGCGGCAATGGATAAAGTTTGTTATTACGAGTCGCGAAGACTTTAAGTGGCTTGGTACAGGCAAATGTAGGATTTTATTGAAGGCATTACAGTGCGTAATGGACGATGTCCCGAGGCCGCGACACTTTATGAAGACATTCTTCACGCTAATGAGATTATAAAACAGTTCGTGGGAAGTCTCGCTCACACACGAGCACACAAGTAGTAGATCGAGCAGATGGACCATTAGTAACATGTTTAATGTCGAAGCTGACATGAACCAATTTCACGTTGTTTTTGTCGTTAGAGTTCTGCAGAGTGCTGGTGGCCCAGCGGTGCGACTTGCGATCCAGAGGTCGCAAGTTCGAACCACGGCTTGTACCAATGAGTTTTTCGGAAGTTATATATGAAATATCATTTCATACTCAGCTGTCGTTTTTCGGTGAAGGAAAACATCGTGAGGAGATCGGACTAATCTCAATAAGGCCTAGTTTACCTTCTGGGTTGGAAGGTCAGATGTAACACTAGTCCCTACACCAAATAAATACAAGTTTTAAATAAATACTTACAAATAGATACAGTTTTGACGTGGCCGTACAAGATGGTCGTAAACATAATAATTTGCTGGACAACCAGCCCGCGCCCAGAGCGACACTAAAGCGAGCAAAAAATCAATAAATACGGACTTTGCACCCGACATGACATACGAGTAATTGTACCAGGTTTGCAAATTATTCGATTTCTCATGGTTGTATAAATAAAACAACCAACAAGAATCTGACTCGAGTACGAAGGTCCTGCATATTTAACAAACTCCTTTTGTTTCGTTATTAAGGGGGCGCCGAGATTTTCTCGCTATTCGATTCAATCTAATCATGGCGGTTCAGGTAGGGATGGGCGAACCGTGCAAACATTTTTTCTCCTATCAGGCTCGAAAGAGCTCATGATTCTGAGTAGAAACCACACAAATAATCCAAATAAAAAAAAAGTTTAGAACTTTAAATAAAATGGCCCAATTACATAATTTTATAAAACAAAACAAGCATTGTTTCATTGTCATTGAGTACACATATTTTTTTTATTTACGTTCTTATTTAGGTCAGTTTTGAGATAATTTAGTCAAGTGCAATAGTACATTTCGATGCTAGTGCGGAAAGTACGTCATTACTTGAGATTACTAAGAATGACATTTCCGCGCGTGTATCGAACGACGTTTTTTAATACAGTTGCGAAAAAACAAATAAGAAATAAAATAAAAAAAACAACTACTCGTTCAACAACAAGTTCGATTATCGCAGTGACAATTTTTGACATTACAAAGAGGTGTCTTTTTTAGCTTAAATTCGACTAGAGTGGAATTTTTTAAGTATTACTATTAATCCATTTCCATGAAAGTTTTTATAAGTATGTATGTATTTTATACATACATATAAAAACTTTCATGTATGTATGTAAATATACAATATTTTACTTAAACACTACGTTTTTTACTATTATTTGTGTATATTTATAAAAACAATATCGAATCCTACCTTTGGAAACATAACCAGTAACCAGTAGGAAAAACGCCTCTTGTTTGACAGGCGTTTCAGCAGCTGTTCCGTTTCATTCTAACAACTTTTTAAGAATGGTTTTCAATATTAAAAATAAACTTGTTATAATGATGATTGATGAAGAGGTAAGTAATAAAATATGACATGTTTATGTTATTTCTTATTCTTACATTAACAGTAGGTTATTTGTTTATTAAGATGTTTAAAGGAGACTTATAGTATTAACACCCATTAGTAATCCATGAATTGGAACAAGTGTAAATAAAAAAATACTGGAAAAGTAAAAAGCACTAGTGCGCAAAATTCAACTTTCCGCACGTTAAACAGCTGCAAAAAGTACCCATTTTTGAGCACCTGTATTAAAAAATACTTTATTCACTCAGAAATTCGGCTGTCAGTCAGCCATATTTGTTTATCTTATTTTATTTTTCTATTGAACATATTAAGGTTCTACTGCTCTAATTCTGGTTCTATATTTATAGGTACCTACGTAACTCTAAATTTGAACTAATTGCACCAAATATCAGTGAGCATTTATAGGTAATAAATCTTCCAAATAGCGGGTAACAACGAGAGCTTTCTCGCAGTGGCGTCGTGATGGACGGCGCAATTCACCATAATCATAGTTCCGGAGATGCTGAGCCGAGCCCGAGCCTGCGGCGAGGAGCATTTAGCTACTACATTACCTATATTTTCTCTTTATCAGTCATGGACGTCCACTACTGGACATAAGCCCACACAGACTGCCACGGGGAGCGATCTTCAGGATGCTGCGGGTTCGCGGGGCCCGCTAAACTTAACACACTGTCCGGAAGGGGCGAATTCACCGCAATTTTGAATGCGTTTTATTAATCATTATTGCATTTGACATGCTCAATAAAACTACGACGCGTCGTAAGGAAGCAATGTACTCTAATACGCATCCAATTCGAGCGTGCTTCTGCCCAGCAGGGCCGGTCTATGTCTATACGGTCGGTCTGATTCATTATTTCTGGACTGACTGTTAGCACTGTTGGCTCTGTGAGCAGTGTGAGTTTTCGGACCACGGCTCTAGACGTGGTCTTCACTACAGAAAGTCTACCCGTCTCAGCTATATTCGTTCACTTTAGTTTTCTTGCGAATATCTTTATTATTTATCCTTTTAAAGCCATAACATAGTTAAAGGTATCGTATATAAGCGCATGCATCTACAATTGTAACGAAGGTAAAAGTATCGTGCTTATCGTTACTAATGTTATCATGACAAAGAAAGAAATGAGAAACTTATCACTTGGTTTCTAAAGTGTCGATATTGTGAGACAATAAGTCCGGCGCGGATTGTGAACATAGTAGAATAAGTAGTCTATTTTGTATTTATTGTACAAGTAGGTATATCTATTGTTTCTTGACCCGAATACCTAACAATCGCAAATTAATTAGATGTGTAATATACCTATTATGATATGAACCATACTCTTGTAGCAGACATTACAATCGTATTGTGATAACTACAAGTACTTAACTAGTTACAGTATAAAATCTAAAAAGGCCCTTGAGGCATTGTACCAAGGATGCTGGCGGCATTTCCTCGTTGTATCGCAATGCTGATACGTTGTGCGAGGAAGCCGCAAGCTCTTCGGTCACCAGTTACATCAACCAGACGCTTCGCGATTTCTGCAAAAAGTTTTTTTTTTATACTCTTGTTATCTTACGACTGGCTTATAAATGCTTCTTTATACGTTTTCTTTGCATACCACCTCTAGTTATTACACGTTATAAATTTAATCAAAGTTGATTTAAGTAAAGTCATCACAATTGTTTGACAGCAGTAAGTCTCAGTTCTATACTAGTTCTATGAAGTCTCGCTGTCAAAATAACTCAACATGGATCTATAGATGGCGCTGCACCACATTGTACGGAAGGCAGAGACAACAGAATGTTAAAAGAACGCGATTTTTAGACATTGTCAATCAATTATTTCAAGGAACTTTGGTCTCAAGATAGTGTTTAAATTAACAAGCACTTCTTGGCGTTTTTTTTTTATACAAAGACAGTCTACTTGTCTATGACTATAATACGTACGTCCACCCACGCCGGTCGCAGCCGCGTGGCCACCCGCGGCCGCGAGGATACTCGCCCGTGCTAATGGCGGGCTGCACCCTTACCATGAGTTGTGACATTGAGGTTTTCGATAACGAGTATCGAGTTTACTATCTGTGCATCTCGCTTGTACTATTTTAGTGCGAACGAGATGCACAGATAGTAAACTCGATACTCGTTATCGAAAACCTCAAAGTCACAACTCATGGTAAGTGTACTGCACACCCGATACTTATGGGCCCGCCCGCGCCGACAACTGGTGACATTAGTGGAGTGGTCTCCTATGACAACCATACGACCTCCCAGTCATTGTTCCTGGCTTACATGTGTCAACATACAGTAACAGCTTACCATTGGGCATTGGGCGGTCGGTGTGATTGTTTTACTACCAATATGTACTTCACATTACAACTATTACTTAAAACTGTTTATTTTCATTAGGTTCTATATTTTGGTACTGTTGCAAGCGCCATCTTTGGGGTGTAACTGTAGTACTGCGAGATTTGACGGTGGTCAAATCACAAAGCGTGATTATCATTAATTATTATTATAGAAAGAGGCTTTCAGCGTTTTTTTATGTATGTCATATTTACTGCCAACGTCCGTATTTTCAGTCGAGACTCGATCACGATAACGACATACCTACGATATTCACTGTGTTAAGTCGCGGGCTTTGCTTTAAAAATTATGGATGCCTGTTAAGTAATTCACTGTCGGCAAAAAATATCTACATTTTATTTACACAATTAAATGGTTATTAAGATACTTTAACTCCCAGCATACAATGATTTAACTTTAATATTCGGACCTACTAAGCTACTGTGGCCGCCAACCTTCCAAGCGACTTTGGCAACTACCCCCCAAAATGATACAAGTCATATTTGGGGGAGGCATGTCCGGGCCCGGTACATATTCCAATTATCTTCAATTAAGGCGTCATGAGAATGACGGAGACAATGGTCGATTTACGAATATCGTTTTTCACGGTAGCGCCGCAGCAGTGGGCGACTTACGAGTACAGCTGAAATGATGATACTAAACGACCTAACATAAACCTGATTAAAAGCACCAAATTAAATTTTATAAAAAGCTAATAAGAAATAACTATCGTCAGTAAAGATAACGAGTGCTCATCTCTTCTCGATCCATTATTGATATGGGAACGGGCGCCGTCTCTAAAGGTTTCTTCTTTTTCGACAAACCCAAAAAGTCCGAAAACCCGATTCTGATTAATTAATTGTACTAACAGCAACACTGTTAGCTGGACACTGGTGGACCTTATTATGTAAGGCATAAGGTCCACTGACGTTCAGCTATGTGTGGTGTTGTGTGTACGAACCCGGAGCACCTGCGTGCGCGGGCGCCGCCGACCCTGCCCCAAACTGGTTTGTATTCATCCCTCTTATGATTCTGTACTCTAGAATCGATATTAACTATCAAATTGAATGGTCTCCAAGCTAAGTCGGTAACTCCCATCAGAAGTTCCCGGGTCTGAATCGTAGTCATTCAGGATTGAATTGTAAACATCACATTTATTTTTCCGTTGTCAGAAATATTGATTCCTAGATTATACGTAGAAGTTGTCTATGTACGGTCGGCTACAAAAATATGTACACGATTACGATATTTATGCCTCAGACATACGTTCTCAAATGTATACATATTATTAGACGTGACTGTACTTAAGGAAATAGTAGATATGTAAACCCCTTCTCTATAAACGTATATCAATTATAAATGCTTATATATGTAAAAATAAATAAATGAAATGAAAAATAAATGAAATGAAAAAATTAGTTCATTTATATTTGAATTTTTTTTTTATGACAAAAGGTGGCAAACGAGCAGACGGATTGCCTGATGGTAAGCAATTACTGTCGCCCATGGGCACCCGCAACACCAAGGGAGTCACAAGCGCGTTGCCGACCTTTAAAGGGTGTTGGAGCTCTGGGAACCTTACTCACCATCAGGAACACAACACTACATACCTGAAAGGTAGCAGTGCTATTATGGCTGTGGTCTTCTGTAAGGAGGAGGTACTTCCCCAGTTGGGCTTCTCCTGACTCAAGCGTGATGGTACTTCGCTGTGCCCTACCTCTCATTGTTGGACGTAGTTTAAGGACATACCCGGGTACCGGGGTACCGGGATCATAAACTACTATTGTGGTTCATATTAAATACATACATCACACCACCATGTAAAAGTAAATAAGACCTAAAATGTCGTAAATTATGTACTCGTTTCAGACCTCGAAGATCGAAGCCGTCGATATTCTACGATAATCCTATCGGCCTTCGCTCCCAAACCTGATTGAGTCATAATCCCGACTAAAGCCAATAAGCACTACTTTATTCCAAAACGACCTCAGCGACCCGGGGGCGGATTACTGACCATCCTTTGTCAACCTCAGTCACAACTATTGAGTTAATAAGTTTCTGTCAATAATGTCATTCTTTGTAGCTTTTATTGCCGACTGTACATTTTGGACTCTCATCAACTATATACATCGAGAAAATTCTAACAAGCTTAAACACGGCGGGTTTAACTTGTGCTTTTTAAGAGTTGCTACAGTCCCTTACCTTTACCTTGTTGATACATAGAAAATACCCATGACTCAGGAACAAAATACCTGTGCTCAACACACCAATTAATGCCCTTATTGGGATATGAACCTAAAACCGTCGGATTCATAGGTAGGGTCACTACCCACTAGGCCAGACTTGTCAACAAAACATTATAAGTTAAATTACATTATAAATTAAAGCTTGTAAAATTAGAATTATCGAGGAAGGTAGACATGTGCCTCGGCTGCCAAGGGCAGGGATACAGGTTGCGCTGGTCGGGAGGCAGAAAGTCCATGTTGTGGAACCACTTCCAAGCTGACGTGCATGACGTGTATAAACAAAACAATCGAGGAGTATCTTTTCAAAAGGGCTTATTTCTCTATGTCAATAGAGCTTGTTTTTGTTTGGTTTTCTTAGAGAAATAACCCCTGCTGGCATAAAGAAATAAGCCTTTTTGATAAGACACTCCTCAATTCATTCTAAGACGTGAAAACCGCATTGCATTGAGTATCCATTAACATAAACTTGGTATAGTGTCTAAACAATATTAAACCGTTTATTACCTACGTGTATACTACGCAACACAAACCAATTTACCCTAAACGACTTGACTATATAGAGAACTTGTTGCGTCTAATATCTACTGATAGCCAACATTATCGCCTGCAACAGCCAACTTATTAGCTCAGCCCGTTATTTGGAATCATAACATCGCGATAAAGCACTTCGGCCAATATATAATTTGCACAAATCATTGTCCGTCCGTCCGTCTGTCGCAAGGCGCGGCAATTTGTGGCCCACGACGCGCGAGTTGCGACACCATGGCTAATATATTTCGACCCGTAACTAGATCACCTTAACTGGAATTTATATTGTTTATTTTAACGCGAAATACCTACTACAAGAAATACCCGAAATTCGAGTTTAGGTGTTAACTTCAAAATATACCTCCGACGTTTCGAGACCGACATTGTCGTTTTGGTCCTGGATGAAGACTGGCTAAAGTTGCCATCATTATTTTCTAGCTATGCAGCTTTTTCGTGCTCATAGGAGTTAGGTGGAACGGATAAGAAAGGGGCTACTAGCTACCGAAACAAAAAGTTAGAGTAGAGCGCCAAGTGTAAACACAAACCGCCTTTTTCCCATGTTACGTGAAAGAGGTACTTAAGGTTACATTGGGTACAGTTTTTCAGAAGTACACGATAAAGACTATTTATAGCTAACAACACACGAATATTCTATAGAATTATCAATGTGTACAGTAAAAATAATACACTGACAAAAGAATAAATCTGTGCGCAATTGTACACAAAAGTAAGTCACAAGTAGCAAATAATTGGTTGTCTTCGAAATAAGAGAGGCAAGATACGCGGTAGTTTTGAGAGGTCGAAGTCGTGTGTTTTATTACTCGATATAAGTAGCGGCCGGATTATCGAACATAATTATCAGTTCAATCAGTCTCATTATCGTTACGACATCCAATCAGCAATCAGAAATGATTGGGTGCTTGGGAATTTTGCGCGTTGCTTCACTGTATCTAGCATGTTCGGTAAACATTTTGTGTTGTGGGTGTTATATAGTAGTAGGTGTATTACGAGTGACCGAAGCGAGGAGAGGCCTTTGCCCAGCGGTGGGACATAACACCGGCTACGGAAAAAAAGTGGTATAACGTGGAAAACGTAGTAACTTTTCTCTATAAGCATGTTGCCGAATTTTGATGCTCTATAATTATGAGAAAATGTAATTACGTGGCACTGGAACTTGGATGCATGTCTATGATACAACAGATTCAAGACATATATAGGTATAGGCTGTATGATATACTTTCTTACTTACATTACATACATACATACATTTCAGTCGTATGCAGTCCACTGCTGGATATATACCTCCCCCAAATATGACATGTATCATCTTGTGGGTAGTTGCCATAGTCGCCAGGCTTGGCAGGCGGGTTGGCGACCGCAGTAGCTGTAGATTGGGTTTCGGCGGACGCTGCTGCCTGTTATATTTCCCTTTGTCGCCTCTTAAGACACCCGTGGGAGGAGATGGGGTGGTGCTATTCTAGTCAGCCGAGATCACACGGCAGATTTTTTTACTATATGTATTTTTACTATATTTTTATTTACAATAAATACATATACTTTTATAATAGAAGTTGACTATGAATAAATGTATATTAGGTGTGACTGAGGTCAATCGCTGGTCAGTCTTGTATAAAAAAAGCCTCCCACCCAGTGCAGACTGCACGTCATATTTCAGCATAAAACCTTGCACCCTAATTACTTATATTTACGAGCAGTATCCAAGTATCATTTTATTAACTTTATTTTATAAGTCCATTCTTAAGGTAAGTTGTATAAATCGGCGCGGTCCTTATATTTAATAACTATAATTATATTGTTGTGTTCGTTAGGACGCCGGGTCCCGTGTGATGTGTTTGTGTGATTATGGAGTCGACAGGGACCCACGGCTCATAATGTGGTCGGTTTTGGGACATTAACATAATTGCTAATAAACGAAATTTTGCTCTTACATGTCTTAAACGTATTGAGTGTGGAAACGTATGGAATATGGGAATAAAATTTAATAAATCGTAAATTAAATTTGAGCACTGAAGATCGGAAGTGTAATTTGTGTGTAAAAACTGTGATCCTGTAATTTCGAATGGATTTTAATTATCCGTTTTTTTTATACAATGACGGTGGCAACAAGCATAAGGCCCACCTGATGGTAAGCAGTCTCCAACTCCAGAGGATTCTCATGCGCGTTACCTACCCTAAAAGTTGTTGGAGCTCTGGGAACCTTACTCACCATCAGGAACACAACGTCGGAGTTGTTACCTACGACATGCAAGCTACTGACGGAGAGATATTTAGATTATTTAGCAAATTCACGAAGTGCATTTTATAAAGCATTAGAAAGAAGGAAGCATGAGGTTTTGCATGACTGTTGTCGATACTAAAATGATAGACATGTTTTAATTATTTATATCTCAATCATGTTTACAACAATTATTTTTTTAATATTTATTTTTAACTCTTATTTTAAATTGAGTTCTGGAAAGTTTATTGCATAATACAAAACCTGAAGAAGCAAAGATTCCGAACGACTAGTTGTTTTTTTTGACGACATTGTCAAGATTGCCACGTTCTTTAAAAAATAATTCCGGAAGTATTTTCGAAAATAAATAATAATTAAATAAATAAATAAATAACTACTCACCACACATCGCATGCTACACCCACGCTCGTCGGTTATGAGATTGTACATCCCACAGAAGTGTGGAGGCCGCGACTTTTTAAATGCCAAAAGTCTCCATAACCGTGAGGTGTGCAATCTCAGGAATTATTTCCTGAACCACGAGTGTGGGATGCATCGTGATATGGTGGCAGTAGACAGGAACCTCACACCGCTCTCCTTGGCAAACGAGAACTGGCGCAAACCAGTGGTACTAAGCACCGAGGACCGCAAGGCCGTATGGAAGAGTAAGGAGCTACACGGGCGGTTCTACAGGGCCCTAACGGAACCAGACGTAGACCTGCCCGCGTCGGTGAACTGGCTACGATTCGGGGACCTCTTCGGAGAAACCGAGGGTTTTGCTTGTGCAATTGCGGACGAAGTTATCATGACGAATAACTACCGGAAATATATCCTGAAGGACGGTACGGTCGACATTTGTCGGGCATGCCGCCGTCCCGGAGAGTCACTCAGGCATATAATTTCCGGTTGTTCTCATCTTGCTAACGGCGAGTACTTGCACAGACATAACCTTGTAGCCAGGATTATACACCAGCAGCTTGCTCTTATGTATGGACTTGCGGACCGCGAAGTGCCGTACTACAAGTACACACCTGCGCCAGTTCTCGAAAATGGTCGTGCCACGCTCTATTGGGATCGATCTGTTATCACGGACAGGACTATTGTAGCCAATAAGCCTGATATCGTGGTGATAGATCGATCGCAGCGCCGGGCAATGCTCATCGATATCACCGTCCCATGTGACGAGAACCTCGTGAAGGCCGAGAAGGACAAGTCCAGCAAGTACTTAGACTTGGCTCACGAGGTAACCGCCATGTGGGAAGTTGATTCGGCGATCATTGTACCGATAGTTGTTTCCGCGACCGGTCTCATAGCGAAGAGTCTCGACCAACATCTTGAGAGACTCTCGCTACGTGGTTGTGGTTGGATCAAGGGTCAAATTCAGAAGGCGGTAATCCTGGACACGGCGCGCATAGTCCGACGGTTCCTCTCTCTGCAGCCCTAACCACCGGCAGCCTGGGCCCTGCCCCGTTGCCGGCGGCACTCTAGGTTAGGTTTTTTATAATGTTTTTATTGTTTTGATATGTTTTAGATGTATTTTTATATTTTACTTTTATAAAAATATTGTATAAAACCTAATCTAAGAAAGAAGATAAATAAAGAGAATAATAATAATAATAATACGTCCAGAGTGGGGTCGCGAGAGCTGCGTTCTCGAGGGTAGATGTGGAAACCTAAGTGGCGAGTTGGCTATATGTTTAAAGTCCAGTGACACCTCTCTATCCTTAGCCCTATGCACCGGTGTTGCCCTTGAGCCATCTTTGATGTCGCTTTTTGTGGGGGCCCATCTCGCATAGGGCGAGTCACCGTCTGCCGGAAATAAAATTGAATACCATTTTATTAGGCAGACGTCCGGTTTTTTATCCAATAACCCAGTAGCTAGTCCATCCTTTCCACCCAATAGCCTAGTACATTCTAGATTCCATTATAACTCAATAGTCCTTACACCATGGCGGGTGCTGTCTCTGTGCGCGTCCCATGATACGGACAGGGGCAACATCCGCTTAGTGTACCCCTTACATTTCATTAAATTGTCGAAAGGGCCTCTGCGCGTTGGCTCGATCTGGCTCCGCGTACGCCTCCCAAATGTCCGGAACACCATTGTTCCGTGTACGGAAGAGACATAATAATACGGTTCCTCTCTCTGCAGCCCTAACCACCGGCAGCCTGGGCCCTGCCCCGTTGCCGGCGGCACTCTAGGTTAGGTTTTTTATAATGTTTTTATTGTTTTGATATGTTTTAGATGTATTTTTATATTTTACTTTTATAAAAATATTGTATAAAACCTAATCTAAGAAAGAAGATAAATAAAGAGAATAAATAAATAATAAATAAAATAAATAAATATTCAGGACAATCTTACACAAATCGACCTAGTCCTACGGTAAGCTAGTGTTGCAGGCACCAGACGACGATATATATAATAGATAGATACATATAAATACATAGAAAACAACCATGACCCAGGAACAAATATCTGTGCTCATCACACAAATAAATGCCCTGACTGGGAATCGAACCCAGGACCATCGGCTTCATAGGCAGAACCTATGAAGCCGGTCGTCAAAACGTCAATAATCAAACGTGAATTCCAAGTAATAATCATGTTATTAAATTTGATGAAAACATCATGCATTCATGTCACAAAATCGATAAATCGGTTAAAGAGTTCGTAATTTAGCATTCAATTTCATTTCTATTTCTATTTATGTATGGGTCTAGGTACCTATATGCTCTTGTCTCGAAATTTCGTCGGGACCAAGCTTAGTCGCAAGGCGTTAATGGCTGCCGTGTTTGTATAATGATGTTATACGTAATCTAGCACGCATCAAACATTTAATGAAACCCATAAACAAGTGAAGTGGTTGTTAAAATTTATCACGCAGATAACAATCTATCCGCGCCCGGGCACCGTTACACACAGAATTAACGGCCAGCAGTTGGAATACCTACCGTGACGTTACAGAATGTCTTAACTCGCGTACTGCTTCCAATAATTACAGTCTTTTGTTCGAGATCACAAATTTAACCAAAACTTATAAAAAGTGTATTAATTCTTGCGCTCGCGGCGTGCGCGGTGTGCGCCCCGCCCGCTCGTTTAACGCCTCTACTCCGGATTTAATTCGACGATTACCGGCTTAGCTGCCAACCGAACTGAAAGGCAGTCCGGTGCGTGAGAAAACGCCTTTATAACCTTCGCTTAAACACCTCGCTAACCGCAATGAGGGTTTATTTGAATCCGACGATTACGTGATTTCTCTAACTTCCCAAAAAACTACGTCCAGGCGAAATGAGACTTTATTCCGACGGAGGAAGGGTCCGTCGAATCGCCACAGTAACTTGGTCGGTAAGCTATCGGTCGTTGCCCTTGTCAAGCGCGAGTTGGCTAATTGATGTTAATGGGTTAATTTTTACGAGGACTTCTCGAAAGTGTCGCCGTGAGAACGACAACTAGATCACTATCGCACTTATGAAATATGACGGAGATCTCTTTTCTGACACGTCGTGTTTATTATTCAGTGTCAGTCAATATTCTAGACGCACGCTGGTGTGAGAATCCAACGCCCCACGCTGTTGCGCCACAACTCCAAACAAAGTTAGTTCCATAATAATTAGACTATGTTTCATTACTGGCTGATAAGTGTCCGGGTTCCAAAGCCAAGGTTGTTCAATCTTAAATCACTAATCAGTTTCCCGCTTATATTTACTACCAGGAAGGCAGTTATACTTACGAAGCAAATCTGCAAACAGCTGATAAATTGAAAGCTATGTAATTTTAAATTCGCATTATACTATTCACATAAGCAACTGTCAGACTTATAGCCTGAACTTTCTGGTACAAAGAAACAAAACCGGTCCTCTGTAGTCGAGCGGTTTAGTATCATTTAAACACCCTAAAAATTTAAAGTATATATTGTTGACATTCTCACATATACTTATCCATATTTATAGTCGGTGAACATTCCTACACTCATAAATAGCTTCTAAACATTATACCCGATATATATTTGAATAATATGAAGAGTCACAGTCTACCAAAATCAGGAATATAAACTGCAGCAACCAAGTCAATGTACAACATTTTATTTGCACATTTTCATTTATACTACATAAGTAAATATTGCACTTGAAACCTCTTAAATTTGGTTAAGTGAGTTAGAAAGTGAAGAGTGTCAGGAACGCCGTCATAAGACAGATAAGATCCATAGCCACAGACAAGGCGAAACCTAGAATGGCGTATGTGAACAGCTGCTGTGTCAGGGAGCGGTTCCAGGTGCAGCCGATGAACAGGGAGCCGAACACACCAGCGCCAGCAACTCCGACTGTTGCAGCAGCAGCACCAATGAATTTGGCAGCAGATTCATATTCTAATGACGATATGTATAATCTTCAGAGAAATTAGTTTTTCTCTTCTAAATGGTATAGGTACTTAAGAGTCCCTAGCTGTTTTAGTGCTGTGAGCGTTTCTTAAATTTTTTGCCACTTTTCTCGACTTCAAATATTTTGGTAAATTTTATGTTTTTTCGTGTCAAAATCGCGGGCTGATTCGATTCATGCAAGAAAAAAATGTGTCCCAAAGATTGTTTTCCTATTGTGATACCTTTTTCTATATATTTTCTATGGAGGTAACATAATAGGAAATTCAAAATGTATGGAATTTTATGGGACATATTTTTTTATTGCATAAATCGAATCAGCTGGTGATACTGACCAGAAAAAACATAAAACTTACCAAAAAATTTTTGGTCGACAAAAGTGGCAAAAATTTTGAGAAACGCTCCTGTGATCAGGTTGTCGCTATGAGTAATTTAAATCGATATATTTTAAAATATCCACAGATACACTATAGGGCAATCTCAGAAGTCTACATTTAATGAAAAAAATCTTCCTAAAGTATTCGTACATCGAAGCTAAATATTCTTAATAACTGATAAGTTATGTATTCATAACTCGCTGCGTTTTCACACTTAGAATACGTATCGTTGTTGAGATACTTATAAATTGATTTTCGGTTGCCCTAAAACCCTCAATCTTTTTGATGTTAACAATTTATATTATTGTTTTGCCAAAAATATTTCCTTTTGTTTCGCCAAATAAATATTTTATTTCATCACATCAAGGACATCTAATTATTTCAAACTAACAACATTTTATTTGCTTCTCTTCGATTGCATGCTACAAAGCGTTAGGTCAAAGAAGTTAACTGTGACTATTCCTCAAAGTCAATTTCCAGTATTTATGCGCTGCAGATCTACTGATTCAGTTTACTGATGAATTTACTCTAATAACGTAGGTTTTCGTAAGCGTGCCTCGGCAGTCTCATAGATCACTCTGCTTCAAATGCCAAGCCGGTAGCAACAAATCAACGGGAGGTTTTCCACAAATATCGTGACCGAGGTCCCGAGGCGCGCACGCACGTTGCCTGGGGGTGGCGGTAGGGATGTGCCACGCTGGGGAAGGGGAACATCCCGATCGCGGGATTTTATGTGGGATCAGTAAGAAAGAAAACAAAATAAATTTATTTTAAACAACATAACAGAATCTTAAAACTAACATTTGCTACATGTGTTGTTTCAAAATGGGATCCGCACAGCATGGTGTCGAAAGTGCAGAGACGCTGATTTTCGGCGGATCCTTGAACTTAAATATTATACTTGAATTAGTTGAGTGTACGGTAAGTTCGCGGTCAAGTGCGAAAGAATAATAGGCTAAACAGTCGGTATTTTATTTTTTAATGTTTTCTTTTGCTTTTAGTACTCGTATCACTGCTTATCTTTCAACTACTTAGTTGTGTTTAAGGGGCTTTCAATGGAATAGCCCAAAATGTATACGTTTCGAAATATTAGCCTTGAAATAATATACTGTTCATATACTTAATATCCCAATATAATCCAGAACTTTTATAGCTAGTATTTTTCGAGTATCTAAGTATGAAACATGAAATCCTAATAAATATCAACATTATTTAAATGAAGATTGTCTTTTATTTTTTTGATAGCTTTAGCTATACTTATAACATTTAAGTCACTTAACTTGACGCAATGTGTACGCTATCCCGAATGATGTATTATAGTTCCCCAATATTCTTTAGAATCGGGAATTTGAGGGATATTACAAGGACATCACTATATGTAGTGCGGTGAAAACGCGCTTGGGCGGTCCCGGCGTGATGGATGCCCGTGCGCGTAATTGACAGCGACATGCGCGCGCGCCGCCCAGCGCGGGGAACCCCGCGATTGAACGGGTTTAATTACATTAATTTATAATTGCAATTCCGGGATATTAATGGCATTTTGTAAGTTAATGCGGTCCTTGGTTTATATTGAAGAGAACTGTAACGCGGCCACGAGAAGCTCGCTCGTAGCGTGCAAGATCGCGGGATCAAGTATAAGCGGTTGTTAAGGTTTCAAGAATACATTAATATATATTTTTACATTTAAAATTTATTTATAAAAGGTCATCTTGACTTACACCCTTAAGGCAAAGCCTTAGTAAATGTAAGGCACACAAATCTTCACTTCACTTCTATTACTTTTTGTAAGACGAAACTGTTTTACCTAAGTACATAACGGAAATATACCCAAGCCTAGGTTGTACAAAATGAACGTACGATCGAAATAAAATAAATAAAAGCAAATTACTCATGGACAAAACCCAAAAAAAAAATACACACTAAGTGGCACACCTCAAGTACAATAGCAATTTCCAAAATTATTACAATAAACATTCTCTTTTCCGTACACGGAACAATGATGTTCAGGGCATTTGGTGGGGTGCCCACGCTGGTGGTCGCCACTCGAGAACCTTTCGCCCCAACGGCTATCGGTTAACTTGCCCCGCCCACTGCCACTTAAGTTTAGCAGTTCGGAGTTAAGTTCTGCTGCGACTGACGTCATATCTGATGCGACACCGCAGACACACTGACGCTCACTTCATCGCCATACAGTGTAATACTAGTTTATCAGACAGTTGTTATAAACAAATACAATTAAGTTAGCAACATATCAGGTCTTCTTTTCCTCAGGAGTCTCCACTACATGTTTATGGAAAATAGTTGCGCAGTCGTGACCCTACATACTACCCTGCCTCCTCGCGCTACACTTAACTTTCGAACGCATACCGAACCGCGCCACGGCTCCACATACTTCTGCAGAGCTCGCATTTCTACGCTACCTTCTAGGGAAGACTTTTATGGTAAAATTCATTTGAAATGCAAACATTTTAACCGCGGTCTTAGTTGAAAATTATGTTGTCGTTAGAGTAATGAGTGGTTTTTCCTAGGAGTTAAGTACGGCGCGATGGCTAAGTTGCATGCGATACTGAGTTTACCGTTTAAAAGCTTCAAGATTTAGTCTGAAAACTTAGTTTTTTTGGGGTGTTTTTTTCAATAGAAGGTAGAAAGGCATATACTGTTCTATACAAAACAAAGGTGGCAGCTCAATTTATGGCAAGATGAAGCCAATATGGCCCTGGTTTTTCTTCATATGCTGATACCAGTTCATTCTGGGAAAGTTAGCTAAGCCGATGGAAATCGGCTTGTATGAACGCGTCGCCGCTGGTACAAAATAGGCTTAGAAGTTTATGGTATCTGCCGTGATTGTTGACCTCAGAAAACACTGATTAAATTCCAATTCTTGGTCAGTTTTTCTGTTCAGGTATATATGCCGTCACTTTAAGTTCTTAAGAAGACAGTTCACTCCTGGTCTAAGTTCCTCGGCCGTTCGCAAAGACATGAATAAAGCAGCCACACTACGATTGGGAATGACAATTCCCAACACCTTGAGAAATCGCACGATCTACGATTCAATCAGCGTCACGGTTCCCGCGGTATCGCACCTGCGCCCAGTGCTGCGCGCGCGAGTCTCCACTTGAGATAACCAGTGTTATATTAACCGTATGTCCTGTAGGTATTCAGCCGTATCTCGTCTCCTGCTGGACATAGGCAACCCACCTGACAGCGTGATATTAAACCCCCATGCTGCTTATCGCAGTTCATGGGAGAGGCCCGTGTCCGACAGACGTCCGTGGTATTGGTGGCAGGTTATTACATAATAAAGAACTTTTAGATTATTTGTTTGATATTTTGAATGTAAGCCTAGCCTAGAATGTAGCCTTAGGGCTACGAGTACAGCCCGGACTATAGGCGGTAAAGAGATGGGAAAATGTCATTTTGATTGTTTCTGGAGCAGTTAATCTGTCGAAGTCCTCAACCTTAATTTATAGACGATAGCAAGCAGAATGTAGTGAATTGATGTTGTCTCTGGTAGTGAGTATGGTACTAAGTAGGCTGAATCTGCGTCAGATTTTTTGTGAAACCTGTACGTAAAATGCGATATAACAAAAGAGTTGCGATTTACTGACTACTGTTAAGTCCCAAAGAGAACGAAGGAGTATTCTTATATTGGTTTGCGCGCGTTGCAATCGGAACGTCACCTGCTCCCGCGCCGCGAACAACGCGCATTATTCAAATTAGCCGCACGCACGGACTGCGCATAAATATTGTGAGCGAGCGACTTGCATAATTACTGCGACTGCGCAGGTTCCGATCAAAGCTGCTGTTCGCCAAGCTGGAGTACATTACCACCACGGCACGTCTAGTCTTCATCTGGTTCTGGACTCTTAACTACTCCATAATTGATAGGATGCCTTCAAATTTTATCGCCAGTTGCTTCATACACTTACATACATGTCAGAACGTATCAGCACTGATGAGAAGAAGATAAATCCGACTTAGGTAGCTAGCAGGAAACATCTGCTGGTGTACATTTTCAATGCAGTCCTGGCCTTCTTTCTTCTAGTACGTAATTGGGTGATAAAAGCCACAAAGCGCCTCAATATTGGTGCAGGGAAAAATAGAAAACAAAGTGATAAAGATGATCGCCAAGTTATAAACAAATGGCCAATGATAATAGGTAGACGTCAGTAAAAATTGTTGATTATATATAGGCATGTTATGAACTTATGAGGCTTGCACCATTATTTCTGAAATTATCCAAAAGAAAATAGTCTCATTACGCTTATTAATTATTTATTAAGTATTCTTATTGTTGCCTATCCAACTAGTGAAGGTTGGCAATCCGCTTATCATATTTCTCCCGGTTTTAGCGAGGTTGAAAAGCTTCACTGCTCTCTGGACTCCATTTATTTTCGGTTGTTCCGCAGCCACGACTTCTTCCTGCATCTGACAGCTTTCAGCCACGTTTCCCTTGATTAATTGCAGAAGGACGTACCTTAAGTACCACAACAAATAACCGAGAGGCAACCATTCTCTTCTTAATTACAAATACGAAGGTCAAATTATACAGGGAATGGACACCTAGCAAATACAAGACGTTTCGTGAGTATTCTCCGCTGGGGCGTGTAAATCAGTGCGCAGCGGGACCCGGGAGCGGCCGCTTCCTTATCTATTATGTGTGATAGCGATTTATAGGATCACTGCGCAGGTGGAGCCTGCGCCTGCGCACGCCGCGTGACGGATTCCCGGAAGGATTGGACGCTTTCAGTATACAAAACAAGCGAAAACTTCCTTGTCATGCGCTGGGCTCGATCAAACCGATTTTTTTTACTGCATTTTTTTAAGATAAGTCATTATGTAAGTTTTAGCAAAATTGTTACGTCTGGTTAATTGAACAAATAACCATAACATTAAGCGTAGCAATGCACCGAGAAGTTTCCTATTTCTATATATGGAAAGTTCTCAGATTCTTTTCTATGTAAATGCGATCAACACTCGATTCAACAAAGTTTCGTGAAAACGCCCCTAAAAAAAATTTACAGTAATATGTGACTTCAGTTAGTAAATGTAGCGCGTAGATTTCCGTTCTGTAAAACCAAAATTGAATTGATGCCAACGCCTTTTACCCCTTAAAACATGATGCTATTAGATAATTTATGAATAGATATGCATATCTGCTGTTTTTAAAAATGGTATTTAAAGGGTTGCTGACATTGACTCAAATTGATGGGGCTAGGTTTGAGCAATAAATGTCTGCAGATACACAGGTCTGACGTCTACAGCTTGATCACTGAATAAGTAACTAAAACTAAAATTTACACAAGATTTTCCTCACCGCAGGCTTCGTCATGAGGATACAAAAACGGTTCAACCACAGATTTCGTCACATATCAATCAACAGATACAAGATAAAATCCGCCGCAGGCTTTGTCATCAACAACTACACGATGAACATTAGATACGAAGGAATAGAACGATATTCGTAAATTTCGGACGTTTGTCTCTGTTACTCTCATGACGCCTTAATTGGAGTAAAAGAGAAAGATGCCCGAAATATACGAACTTCGTTGTTCGCGGTACCGGACCTCAGACCACCCCGGACCGCAGTAACTAAAATGAGGTAAATTTGCATTGGTTGTAATATTGTACACTGGAAACCCAGTCATGATGTTGCCATGAACTGATACTACCGAAAGTTTAGATGCTTGAAACACTTTAAATTACGCTATATAAAATGACATTACTTTGCACGCATTTTGAGCAGATATGACGTAATATTTTCGTGCCTCAAGTATGTAAGGTTGAATTGCAATAATTTCGTCATCCCCGACGCAGAATATATGTAGTTGTATCGCATCGCTATCTCCATCGGCGCAAGAAATGAAGCAAGCGGCGAGCTGTAATATCTCCCAATAAATCCGTGCGGCCGTATTGTGCAGCACATCTCTTCACAAAACAGTTTGTACTCGTATCGACGTTAGTTTAAAGCATAACTTGACAAAATTCGTTGATAATTTTTTGAAAAAGACGTTACTCCTGAATCATAAATACTAAAAGTCTCGCAAGTAAGTAAGACTCCTGAGTCTTGACTCCAACTACAATTTCGTTGCCTTTGAGCCCATGGACCAAGAATCGAGACTCTCTTGAGGTCCTGGTCCGGCCGGTCGACGCTACTTGGGATAAAAGAGCTGGTAGCTTCCTCGCCTAAGCGTTGCGATTCAGCGAGGTAATGCTATCAGCATCCCTGAAACCAAGTCACAGAAGACTACTTTAAACTTAGATTTTAGTTTATTTATTTTATCTTTAAGTTACTTATAATTTTTGTATATGTCGAGCTAGAAATCTTAAATTTTCTTGTTTTAAACCATTCTCCTACCAGCCATGGACGACCATCTGCTGAACATATGTCTCCATATACGGCTAGAGAATCTTCAGCAGACTGCAACCACAGACTTTGTAGTAATCTGTCCATCTAATTTATGGACGTCCGCTACTGCGTCTCCTATCCGTGGTCGCCACTTTAGAAATTTTCTACCCCAATTCCTATCAAACCTCTGGGCTATACGTAATTACGTAACCATAGGTAGGTATCTGGCTAAATTTGTATATAGATGAGACAAAATCATTAATATCATTATGCACGTTGTACCATTGTTTACAGCTCATACTTAACTTTGTAATTATCTTAATGGCAGGCCATGTTTCGTCTTTGTATATAAAGAACTTAGTGATTACTTTGCGGAATTTAGGGTTAAAGTTACACTGGCTGTTATTGTAAGACACAGCTCTGCTTTGTAAATAAGGTCTCAGTATGGAGCGAGCGCAAACCGATCGTATCGGCGTCTCGCGATATGATACGATACTTCAGATACTTGTAATGGCGAGTAAACTGTTTGGAAATTATGTTGGCACTGATAAGTTGCGGGAATAAGACGTAACGACTCCCCTTTGTGGCGGGAGGGGGCATGTAACGCGAGTCCGCTCTTTGGTGGGAGGAACCGACTCGGCAGGAGCCCCAACTATATTGCTTTTAATGGTGCATTCCATCTTCCATGCCGGGTGAGGGGATAAGCGTTTGTAATCCAGATACTTGTATTCACATTGGATTAGCAGTATTTTGACCCCAGTACTACATACGAAACAAGTCATTATTCGTTTGAGAACCTGTAGATACATACTTCCTATACGTATTATTCCTGAGGTGAACGAACTGTTGAATTTTACGAAACAAACATTATAAATTGCCGTCGTAACTAAAGCTGAACTTATTCAGCCTAAACAAAACAGATCTAAGGCTTTCATAGCAACTATTTCTGGAGTAAAATAGAAACGCGATCCTTTCATTTCATTCAGCGTTAATCCCCATTGAGCCATAATCTTCTCACAAACTAACTCATAAGTCATCTGGCATTGTGATAACTCTACACTTGTTGTCACTGCGTTCCCGAGCGGACGTTACATGTTTACTAAGACCAGTGTAATGTGGCATGAAGATCCATACAAATATAGAGCAGAGTTATACCGGTCAGTCAACGACAAGGAAGCGATTGCAATGAAGCCTTATCCGCGCTTTGTGCGCAAGCGGCGCGTCGCGCTGCCGAGAGGCGTGAAGTGCATAAATCCCGCACTGCCTCTATTATAATCGCATACCGAGCCAACTTAGTATTAAACTTTACAGCGATAAAGCAACAACAATAGAGGTCTTTGTACTAGTTCCCTCAGGCTCTGGCAGCGATGCGAAGAGCAGGGTGTGTACAGGACGTCACCGCCGCGGCTCCCACACTAAATTGAATTAACTTCATATGAATCCTGCCATATACGTGCGAAGAAATTATGACAGGTGCCGACGGGTGTCTTTGTGTTTTTGCGTGGCACCGGGGAATGAGGCCGGTGAAATATTTTACTGTGTTCGAAAGTCTCATATTTTCTCAGTGTGCGATGATATTCGCTTTAATCAAAAAGTTTTTGCTCCGATTGCTTCAGTACTTCAATAATATGATTTATTTCTTAGCAGAAAACTGGAATACATTTGATCTTCTTTAGGGATTCATTATTTAAACATAAATTGAAAGTAAATGACATAGGCACTTCATCTGAAACGTCACTT
This sequence comes from Grapholita molesta, assembly GCA_022674325.2. NCBI lineage: Eukaryota > Metazoa > Arthropoda > Insecta > Lepidoptera > Tortricidae > Grapholita > Grapholita molesta. Next base: position 151,237 of record CP053138.2, read on the forward strand.
TTCGTCTTAAGTATATATATCATTTATTTTCAATTTATCATTTATATAGTACTTAAAGAACAAATCAAATAAATAATTAGTTGTATATGGACATAGTTAACCCAATTATGTAGTTGTGTGTTTCTCATTATGAAGACACAATAAGTTGTATACATAATAAATACTTACTTACCTATTTGGTTTTGTGCTGAAAGTGCCTCATGCTAACCTAGGTAATATGTTTTTGTGTTAGCGTTGAATGATGTTTAGATGTAACGAAGATCGAGAACGTCCAATATATTTCGAGCATCTTTCTCTTTTACTCCAATTAAGGCGTCTTGAGAGTGACAGAGATAATAGTCCGTTTACGAATATCGTTTTTCGCAGTTTCGCCGCTGATTCTTCTATATTACTTATATGTTACTTACAAAGTGCAATGCTACAAACAGCTACGAGACGTAGTCATAGCTTCCGAGACCAGCGATGCGACATTGTGTGCCATTTCATGCGGCGACTGGTCGCACGACATTGTGTGCGATTTCACGCCCGCCGCACTGCGCAGGCGCACGGCCTGCTACATTATACGCTGGATTATCACCGCCACTATATTTATGGCTTACCAACAGCTCCCAAGAAACCTTTTCAAACAAGTTGATGACAGTTGGCTAGAAATCTTAGAAGGCGCAACAAAAGGCGGCTTAAACAAATTGTCGTAGTCAGCCTTTTCTAAAGGTTTATTCTTTATATACTTAAGAAGATTACCTTTATTTGTATAAGTTTATTCATAATTCCTGTTTTTAAGTTTATTCAGAGTTAAGTATGTGCCTACTTAAGTTTTATAGCAGCACATTATATGTAAAAATATTAATTCAAATTGCTTATTTCTATTAAAGAAAAGAAGTGAAAATAAAATAAATACTTTCACCTAAAAAAACATGTCTGAATAAATAGTGAACAATAGGTGTCAATAGATATATGTGACCGTCCATGGCTAAAGGTCCCTTATGGCAGGTATTGAGTTAAGCACAGATCCTAAATCTACATTAAATAAGCTATCTTATACAAAAAAAATCATGACTCTAAGTCCCATACTTTTTTTTATAAAAAAACATTAAACTTACACATGCTAAAACTGCACTTTTGAGAAATCGTCAAAAGAAGTTTGAAACTAGTTTTAAGTGTGTTCCCATTGGAAGTTACATAGATTATGATTGATTTCGTATCTCCAGGGTTTTTTCTTTGGAACCCAGTTATTGTTTTTTTAATGTGACTTCCAGATCATGAAAAAATAGCCTTTGAAAATAGCAACACGCTCATATGGACGAAACTATAAAAAAAATATTTTTCGACTTTTCCTTTAATATGTTGTAATCAGAACCATTTTATATAGTAGAAAATATTTGAGCTTACATTTTAGGATAGAAACAAAAATCACATAGGCTACGAATTCTTTTTTTTTAAATTAAAATGTGATTATTATTATCAGTTCCATCTTTCCTAGAACAATAACAAATTTGGTATAGTATGTTCTAAATTATATTTTAATCAGTCCACAGGAGTATCACAAAAGTCTTATTATTATTCTACAGGTTACACTTTTTTATTTATACACGATCAAAGTTACGTAAAAATCACAATTTCGCTCCCATACATTTGAGAAAAGGGCCCTTATGACCAACCATAGACAAAACATATTGATAATTACAATACGGCACAATATTAACATAATTTATTTGCTAATCTTGTATCAAAACAGAAATCCGAAGAAAAAATGTTATTATACATTTTCTAAAAATATTGATCTGTTATGAGTAATTTTCATTTAAAGTTAACGTTAAATAATCCACATAGTACCTACCTAGTGATCCCGGAAGCCGAAAGAGAACACAATATCTGTGCTGTTAACAGTCCGTTACCACTAAGGAACCATTCATAAATCACGTAAGGACATTTTAGGTGATTTTTGATCCCCTAACCTTCCCGGGTAGGGGTGTGTATGGGGGGGGGGGGGGGGTCAAAAATCACGGTCAGACCCCTTATTTCTCATTGTTGGAATATGAAATTATTGCGATAAATGGAACTACTACCAATTTATTTGACTGCTCTCCATTACATCAGAAGCCGGGAAAATGAGAATTTTCGGCCAAGTGGGTATATACGGCCGAGCGAGCGTGAATGAAATTTGCAAAATCACAACTAACTGTTTGCTATGACACCCGCCATCTTTGCCTCAGTATGGATAATCAACAAAAAAAAAATTACTTTGCAGACCTAGGCCTTTATATGAAATTCCATTTCCGTCCCCTTCACTTGCCGCGCTAAAAAAAACATACTTCCGAGTCTATTATAAGAAATGTAAAGACGATATTTCATTGCATGTTTGAGAAAACATCATTTCGTATTCGGTTTCTGTGGCAGAGTTCACCACAGTAGCTACATGTAGGTAGGTTTTTTACGTTTTGTAGGTAATACATCTAGTGCAGAAGCGTCTAGAGATGTTTTGAAGTTAGTCGAAAAATGTAGTACCTACCGTAAAGTAAAATTTAAAATAATCGTAGGTACTTAGGTACCTAAAGCTCTTTTTGTTATTATACTTATGTATATAACTTAAACTTGTTTATAATATCAGATATGAGTCCCATGGATTTGCACGCATTTATAGGCTGCAGTGACTGCTTAGGTACCATCAGGACGGCCGTATCCTTGTTTGCCACTGACATAGTGTACAAAATAAGTAAAATTTTGGAAACAAACACTTGTAAACAATTTTAATTATTTTATCTTTTTCATTTTTGTATGCAATTTCCCATAAGGGACCTTTTCTACTAAACTTTGAACACAATTTTAATAAAGAAAGAATTAACGTACACATCTGATACCAAGGTACAAACATACCCCTTTTTGTATATATTACTATTTTACATAGAAATAAAAAATGATAATTTTGAAGGGTTTTACGAAAACGCCAATATCTCCGTAACTAGAAACTGCCATAAGGGACCTTTTCTTATGGACGGTCACATATATAAACATAAAAAAAATATGTAATTCTATTGTCATATGTCACTTATTGTTCCCCGATGGCTTGCTTCCGGTTCTCATTTTCTATTCTAATCTAGTACCTGAACCGGGAATTCCCGGTTCTCACAATACAAAATCAGAACCGGGAGCATGCCCTTCAACCATATTAATAGTATAGAAGAGGGTAACTCACGTTTTATGATAACGAGCAATATTCGACTAGGTAGCTAATGCAGCAATGGTAACGAAGAGATATCTGAGATCCGCGATGCATGCATACAAATGTGACTGGAAGGCATAAACAAATGATCGCGGGTGCATCCTCACACGCTGCCCCAGCTGGCGGTAGCGTGCATTTGTTCACAAGTGTCAGCGGCGTGCGAGCGAGCGATAGCGGACGATCGTGCGGCGCCCGACACTGAGCGATGCGGTTAAGCTGCGTTTTCACATAGTGCGAACGATTGTTTTGCAAATGTTGTTTTTCTGCTAATGTTCGCTCGACGCAGAAAATCAGACTTCAATCAATGAAGAAGCCGAATATTGTTTATAAAAAAAACGGCACCTCATTCGCTCGCTCATGTTTAGAACTGTTCAGAGCCGCTAATGTAAGTTTCTTTTGACGTAAAAAACGTCTCGAACGCGTAAGTGTATGTATATTATTTTATATTCCTGTTTTTTTTTGGGGTGCACTGAAAATCAGCATCGCTGCATGGCCAGTAATGTAACTCATGCTTAGTGGCATCCTGTTTGGTGTTTTATTTGTAGTCACATCCTGTAATGTTCTCTTCTCTATTAAGTTTTATTACGCCAAATAAACAATTTTTCTTTCTTTCTTTCTTAAGTGATAATGTTATTTATAAGTACGGGTTATAACGCGATGATGACGTTTTGTTACGTAAAAAACTTACACTCAGGCCTCAGAACACAAAGTGAAAACATGATTTAAAGGTTCGGACACCTACCACGGCACTGAACTCTATTCACTCGCCAGTGAATCGTTTTTACTCACTTTTTACTGAATGAATGAGTGAACGAGCAATCATTCCCGAATAGCGCATCATCACTAAAACATGTTCGCTCACTCAACTGTTTTCATTTCCCGGAAGAACCAACGATTGCGGGCAGAACATCTAGTGAGATTGCGGCTTTAGGATGCATTTGCGAATGCTTGAAGAAGTATGCAAGCGCCATTAGGAAGGCGGTAAATACTGAAGTGCGCCGTAAATAATATACTGTTGTATCAATCATGGATGAAGCGGGGCTCATGATGAGCCATTAAAACGAGTATAACATGGTTTATGGTTATAGTGAACAACATTGTTGGTATTTTACAACGCTAAAAAACAATCAACTCGGGTATTCAAATGTTAATAACTGCTACTTTGCAAAGCAAATAGACAAACAAAAACACATCAATCAGGGTCGCAAGACACAGGCTCAGCCTAGTTTTGGGCCCGCCAGACATTCCATGCATTTTACTTTTAGTTAAATATTTCTTTTTTCGCTGATTCATAAACGGCCTTAACTAGGTTATATCATAATATTGTCTTCAGAACGGACAGCATGGTTGCCATTTTATCGGCTATCGCGCTATTTGTTACTTTCGCACTCACATACTCGTTGGAGCGTGACAGCGGCGCTACCGCGAACAACGATATTCGTAAATTTCGGACGATTGTCTCTGTCACTCTCATGACACCTTGATTGGTGTAAAAGAGAAAAATGCCCGAAATATACGAACTTCGATGTTCGCGGTACCGCTCCTGATATTGTGACAAATTATGATAACCTGGCCGTATTGGGCTAAAAGTTGCCGCGATGATTATTATTTTTTTTTCAGTTGTTTTACCTATAGTTAATAGCTTAAGTCTAGGAGAAGTTTCCAAGGTTACGAAATTTTCTGGCCGGAAAGTTCTCAAATATAAAACCAAAATATTGAAACACAGAGAGCGTACTTAGTGCGTATATTAACCGTCGTTTATCATTTCCCCAACTAATAGATAAAGAAATAGATTACAATAATAGCGGCGCTACCGCGAAAAACGATATACATAAACGGATCATTGTCTCTGTCACTTTCATGACGCCTTAATTGGAGTAAATGAGCAAGTTGCTCGAAATAAACGAACTTATCGAAGTTCGTATGTTCGTAAATTCCTGGCCAGTTCTTATACCTGAACGTAAACTAACATTAAACTCCCGTTTTCATTTAAAATCTCAGAAACTTCTTCATCTGAGAGCTTTTGCACATATTTCATAATGTTCTTGTAACTGAATATTGAGTTACTTTTCTACTACAACTCTCGGAACCGATTTAATGACATGAAGTCGCCCGATAGTGTCGCGCTCGACACACTGCAAGCGTTAACAATCCGTTAACATTGTTCCCACAACTTTTGATAAACAGTATTCCCGAGGCCATGAATCAACATTAGGCCATTTTGGGAGCCCAGTCCGATTGTGCGCCGGCGCGCCGCTATTTGCAGCGGTAAAAGAAACAACGCCAATCTATCACCATTAAAGTTCTCGCATTCAGTCCTCAGATCGGATCGCTTCCTAATTCAACCGGCATTTCTGCTGACGCTATCGGCACGACCAGCCAATGTACAGTCCTTTATATATTACTTCTGAAATACATCAATATGTATTTCTTATTCAATCATTAGCATATTGCATAGAGCAGTAGGTATACGCGCGTGCATGAATTTGTGACCTACTTCAGGTTCAGTTCAGGACAGTCCTGTAAAACTGTATTGAAGTTCAAAGGATTTTCTTGCAAAATGGTGCAGTTTTCATAAAGATTGCGACTAGGTTTTAAATATGAGGTACGTAAAATACGCAAAATTTAAAAATAATAATATTGAATTATTTCATATTAATTAAGCCTGTATTTTCGGTGTTACAGTAAATAAAGTAAAGTTGATAAACGACATGAAGTAGTACTTCGAATTATCTAGAAATATTTTATTAATTATTTTTATAAAAGAAAAAAAAAACCCGAACGTTCTGCTTTATTGGAAGTCTCCGATTGATTTAAATGTGGGGCAGGGGCCATTAGGTATATCGCAGCTGTGGAGGTGATCTTAAATATGACTTCTTTATGTAATTGACAGAACCCATACTAAACTGTTTCAATGGTTTGACTGTAGAAGGCCTGCTGCAAATTTCGAAATTTAGTCTGTCACTAAAATTACGCCTTAATCGGAGTAAAAGAGAAAGATGACAAAAAATTTCGAACTTCGATTTCCTTGGTAGGCCCTTAGGACGAAAGCAAAGCTAGGACGCCGAAATCTAGCGTGAACTTAAGTAGTTAGGTATAGTCGGGGTCAATAGAAAAAATAAAATAATGAAAACATATACTCATATCAGAAATTTAGGTGTCAGTCAGCTGACACCTAAATTTGTTACCAAAAAAACATTTGAGACATTAGAAAATGTTATTATAGAAGTTCGTTTGCACTGAATATAAGTAATAAACGCATTTATGTGCTAAACATGAATATAAGTAACTTTATGTGTAGCTATACAATGGCTCATGGACATGTGCATACTTCCAGTCCTCACCTATGGTGCTCAGACTTGGTCTTTGACAGAAGCTCAGAAGTCGAAACTCGGGGTTTGCCAGAGAGCTATGGAGCGCAGCATATTAGGTGTGAAACTCAGGGATCGCATCCGGAACACCACGCTGCGCTCAAAAACTCAAATAGAGGATGTAGCTCGAAAAGCGCCCAAGTTAAAGTGGGACTGGGCTGGTCATGTCTGCCGCATGCCGAATGACTTGTGGGCCAAGTTAACCACGGAGTGGGTGCCCCACGAGTCAAACCGGGGATCCGGCAGACCCCGTCGGCGATGGCGGGATAACTTGGACTCCTTTTTGAGAGACTGGCCAGATGTAGCTCAAAACCGGGACAATTGGAGGAAGAGGGGGGAGGCCTTTGCCCAGCAGTGGGACACAATAGGCTCACAATAAATAAAATAAATATACAATGACAATGAAACCATGGTAATTTTTAATATTGTTTAATTGCAAAGTTTTGAAGTTAAATGCGTTTCTTTACATTATTTTCGTTTTCTACTGGCCCAGAATACATAAATACTCAAATCGCAAGTCATTTGTCTACGTCAATGCGATAGGTTTACATCGCCCATGTCACAGTTTATACCTAGAGCTGTGTCCTAGCTCGTAACTGTTGTAAACTACAGTTAAAGCGCGGTTACAGCGCAGCGGGTGCTTGACGCCTCCGTATTTGGGTAGGTTAGTTAGGCGGCGGTATCGATCGTAGTAAATCTCGCGCAGCCTGCGTCTCACGCCTGTGTGCGCTCATTGCGCTGAAACAACCTGAAACTGCCATCATTATCTGTTTTTTTAACATATTTCATCGACCCTCTAAATAAATATTTTTGGGACTATAGTAGGTACATAAATCGAGCTAATCTAGCATTACACTCAATAGGGCTTTTGTCGTTGATATTAAGAGTTTTATTGGATATCACACCCTCTGCCTTTGACTTGTTGTTAATTGTTCTAAATCCATTATCTCATTGAGATCCTTTCTTAAGGAGCACAACTTATCTCTTCCAATATTAATTTGCTGCTAATACAAATACATTATGAACCAAAAGCCTTAAAATAGTTACCTATTTCATATTTCAGGAGCTCAATTCTGCAGGCAACAGCGGCGGCGTGTTCATACAAGCCAGTTCCCACCGGCTTTACTAACTTTCTCAGAGTTAACCTAGGAGCAATAATGGCTGAAGCATACATCCGCGTATGACAAGGGACAAAGATACTCTCGCCTTTGCAGCCCAAAATGTAACCAGTTCACTATGGTTTTGCTTTGTTGTTCTATAACAATTACCACAACTTCGGTTGAAAACACAAGAAAACTACAATTGTGTTTATTTTTTAACTTCTGACAATTCTGAAGGTTCAGTTTGAAGGGGAACAAAAATATGTGAGACTATGACAAGGACGAACGAAATAGCGCCGTCTCTGCCACCTATGAAAAGTTACATATTATGACCATTCCTTTCGATCGTTATATTATTATTAGCACCCCTCGAATCGTCTATTTAAATGTATGTCTATGCAGTCAGTTTTCCTTGGATTCAAGAAAAGGCAAAGCCCCGTCCCGTTTCCGCTCCGTATTGCCTAAGAAATAAATTTCCTTGTCGCCACAGGTAGGTAAAATAACCTTATTCGTAATTAAACTTCAATATAATCGCCTCAAAATGTTAAACAGAACTACTTAACTCGAAAGCAAAAGAATTAATGACTCAAAATGGAACAAGTGGCTTTCCCAAACTAACAATTAGTCCCGAAGGCTACTCTTAATTAATCAAGTGAATACTTTACGTTGCGAAGTTCAATACCGTTATTAAACCGGGAAATCGAAGGCAATTTTAATTTAATTCGCATAAAATTATCCACGATTAATCTACGTCGAATTAATTGCGAACAACATGCAAGCCAGCGCCCCAAAGCACCAATTACGAAAGCATTCTCTGCGTGTGCGCATTACTCCAAATAGCGAGGTGTCATGTCCGCGGGCGGGGCTGACGCGGCCACAGGAGCTACGCCTAACAGAATGACTATACGACATTTCTAAACTATATTTTACTGTAACAGCCCGTGTGAATTATTGCAAACATCGACTTGCAATTTGCAGCGCAATACGATTCGGGACAGATGTCGACGGCGGAGGTGCGAACAGCAGGCTAAGTGCAACTGTAACTTACCTACAGTCATTCTTGTAAACTTCGTGCTCTTTACTTGTATAAGTGGCGTGGATTGATAAATAAATAACTCCTTTCGTCCGTACCTGGTCCGTAATAGGGTCCGGGTATGTTCGGGTAGAGCGTGGGCACACTAGAGTTTCAGTCCCGCGTTTTCTTGGCGTAGCCATATAAAATTGCGGAGACGCCGCGTTCACGGCGTACCTGGTTACTATCAAATCGCTAGGAAAACGTCTCATGCTGAGACGAGTCTATTTTGTGATAAACTTTTTATTTATATATTTGATGTCAAAATTTTGTGATATTAATGTAGTTTATCACAATAAATAATAATTTAGAGTAGATATATTATGCTCGTACTTCTTGGATTCTGGGTAACTTCAGGATACACGTTTACGACTTATAACAAACAATATCTCTCTCGCTATGCGACAGGTCGAGAGCTAATTTCCCTTCACGCGTATATTATAAAATATTCTGTATGTATATTAAAAAAAAGCACTGGTGATCTGGCGGTAAAAGCATTCGTGACTTGAAATCCGGAGGTCGCAGTTTCAAACCCCGGCTTGTACCTACCAATGATTTTTTCGGAACTTATGTACCTACGAAATCAAATTTGATATTTACCAGAAGCTAATATAACATAAATGATACTGCACTGTTCCATTCATGGTATGCAATCGACTGGCGCATAATAATTTATAGGTATATCATAAACAGAAAGACACAGTTGATGTATAAACATTAAGTTCGTGGGTAAGCGGGAGCGAAGTGTACAGGTGTTGCAACTCTGAATAGTCGTTATTCACAATCACAATCTATGCCGCTCCTTGTCTCCAACTTACAAAGTCGCATAAACGACAGGACAAATAAAAACAAATGGACTCAAATGCCTTCCTGCAGCGGAAACCAACGCAGAAACGACATAACAACCCAACGGGTTTGTACAAAAAGTACCCGTTCGATAGCTCTGAGTTATGAGGTTTACGGCCTACTTGCACTGGATCATCTCGATTCCTCCAAAGCGGCTCCATAAAATTAGAAATCAAGTACATTATCTAAACCAGTTGTAGTAATTACGTATTTTATTAGCAAACGATGATTGCGACATTTCACTAATTTCGAGACGATGGCTGGACCATATATCAGATCAGTGTCATTATTATCGCCCACGAGCCATTATTTCAAACTTGAAGGTTGTGAATTAGCTATACTTTTGTATGGCGGAGAGGTCTCGTAACAGCGGTTTGTTAAGGAACTACTGCAAGCATAGGGAATACTTTATATGGTATCGGGAGCATGGTTGCTCCTAATTTATAACAGATTGCGCAAACACCGTTTTGTTTTTTGCTTAACATTTGATTATAGCCCGCGCGCATGTCTGCGTTCATAAAGTGGTTGATCGCTTTTACGTCGTTGTGCAAACTATGTAAGTACAAAGTTCCTGTAGGTGCGGAGTGTAAGTAAGAGATACCTTTTGAACCATTAGGTTTTAACGGCAATTTCCAGCCGACATACGAAGTCTTCAAGTATATAAAAGCGATAAAGTTCCAAAATCATCATCTTCTTTTGAGGTTGACTATAGTCAAAACCAAACAACAATATTTATAGGTAAAGCACCTTAGCTAAAGCACCAGGCCTATGTAGTAGTAATGTGTGTGAAATATTAAATAATATCGACTAATATCAATATTAAAAAAAATGTCGTAAGTTCTGTGGAATCTTATTTTCTCTGCACAACTACATAGACATGGCGGGCCTTCAATTAACACAAATTTTTCACCTACACAGTGTTAGAATGAAGGCATTAGTCGCAGAACGACTTCCAAAAACGTGCATAAAGCCGAAATGACCGGCAATTAATGGCGATGCAAAATTTAATTCGTTCTGCGCAATTAGAGCCTGGGAACGGCGCGGCCTCATTAGGTTTGTCAATGCTTAAGGCGTGCGTAGTCGATTTATATGTATTTTAATCAGAAGCTCGTAATTTAGACCATAATTAAATAACTTACAATTAAAAAAACCGGCCAAGTGCGAGTCGCGCACGAAGATTTATGCTTGCTGTGCGATTATCTATGATACAAAAAAACTAGAATAGACTAGAATATCCGTTCCCTCCCGCTGTCGCGTGGTCTCGGATTGAGACTTGTTTCTTCGATGGTAGTTTTTAAAATACGCGGTAAGTCCCGTTTATTTGTAATAATGTGTAAAAAAAACAAAGTCTAAAACAGTACCTACAATATTTTCAGACGTGAATCCATATTTACCTGGCTTTTATAATTAAAACTGATCTCACGTGTACTTATATCGTAAGCTCTGTACCCTTACCATGAGTTGTGACATTGAGGTTTCCGATAACGAGTATCGAGTTTACGATGTGTGCATCTCGCTTGTAATATTTTAAGATGCACAGATAGTAAACTCGATACTCGTTATCGAAAACCTCAATGTCACAACTCATGGTAAGGGTACTGGTACACATTTTCAAGCCGAGTCAGGACACACCGCTCGAGATGAGGGAGTATTACTCTTTACACCCGAATACTCAAAACATGACGCCTAGTGCGATATAATTACACGTGAGTTTATCCTTTTGTAACTAAGTACCTATCCTTAGCTCGTGGACGCCTTTTACGCCAGTAACAATGATGCTGACATATATGTCGCATCTGTCAGCTTGGTGAAATAGCCTGGCCCCTTTTTTAAAATATGTAATACATCTTCAATTTATTTATAACATTTTTGTTTGCTTTAATTACCTCCGTAGCGACTGAAAACCTCTTTATATCCGCTGTCTTGATACCCAATCAGCATTCCATAAACCAGCTGATAGCGAATGTGATAATAACTCTGGTGAAGATACGCGTTTTATCTCACGACGTGCGAATTTAATTGGATCGGTTCATTTGGGGATTTAAGGCTGCGTGTGATAACAGCTGTCTTTATAGCGAGGAATTTCTAATTAGCTGCGACATTAGGATTCATCCCACGATGTATCGTCACCGATACACGGCGGCTCGCGTATGTACAGTCAACCAATTTGATTTATAGGCCACTTCGTTCTTTGTCACATTGAAAATCTATATGACGCAAAAAACCTCTTATTAACGTCACTGTGACAAGGTCCGAAGTGGCCTAGAAATGAAATTGGTTAACTATACGTACCTAACCCTAGGTAAAGAGGTATATCATCATCATGTCAGAAGATGAACGTCTACTGTTGAACATGAACCATAACAGACCACTATTTATAAAAATTCGTAAAAAATAAATCTAATTTCTAAACAAGAAATAACATAAAAGCCTCAACTACTTCTCTCTAAGGATCTCAATCTGTTAAGAAACTGCTTAAAAAAATGCTTCTTGAACATTCCATAGAATGAACTTATCATATGAGATCCACATATAGTTGCTAGTGCAATAATATCCTATTAATAATTAGTTGATAGAGTGAGATTGACTCTACAGTGACTTATTTATTTATACTATAAGTGTATTTGCACAAAAATTATAAGTACCTACAAAAAGTGGACTAAACACCAAAAAGTATTCTGTACCAGTCAGCCTTTGGGCAAAGCAGAAATGTTTTAGGGAGTGTAAATAAAAATGTACTATGCGAATTCATGTAAAATAAACATAAAACGTTCATACGTTTATACATACATAAATATACATTATAATACACGTATCAAAATACAAACATTCATACAAAAAAATAGCACATAAATGTGAATATATGTAGGTAAGAAAACAGAGGATACTTTTTACAGAAAAAGGAAATATAAGTTATGAACATATTAGTTCTGCTAGCAAAGTTATTTATAATAGTTTTGTTAGGATATTAACGTAATAAAAATACCAACTGCCGTCTAGGAGGCCGGTTTAACTATGTTTTTTTATGATCTCACAGACACATCAACCACAGTAATTTGATTATCGAGCGGTACTGTATATGGACACACAAAGGGAACAATTAATTCCACATAAAAATTAAACATTAAATGGAAATTTCGCATGAGCTGAAGGCGGTATAGTTTACAAACGCATCAGGAACCCATTTTCTCATTAGCGGCTTCTTTGTCGTTCGTAATTATTCAAGTAAACAAATACAGATCAATTAGTGGACACAAGAACCGCCCGCGTGCGCGCGCGCATTCGATAATCGGTTCAATAGCCAATCACCGACACCATGGGAACAGACAAATGAATATTAAAGACTACACATGTAACTTTATCGCGTTAAAGACTAAGGTGTTTTTTTGGCTACCTTCGGAATAGCTGTGAGTTCTTAATCCAGGTAACATTACCTTAGAACCCGAATAGAAGAACGCGATAAAGTCCCATTTCATTTGTAATTAGGTATGTTTGAAAAGCGTGTATATCAGGCCCGGTACCGCGAACATCGAAGTTCGTATATTGCAGGCATCTTTCTCATTTACTCCTATTAAGGCTTCATGACAGTGACAAGGACAATCGTCCGAAATTTACTAATATCGTTTTTTGCGGTAGAGCCGTAGTAGCTACTTATCAGTGGTTGGTATGGCGGCCTGTCGAAATTGTTCTTAGGTGAGCCAGACCCCATTCGGCTTAACTTTTTATCGTTGAAAGCTAGTCATTTATTTCAAAATTAGTCAAGCCGAAGGGAATGAGGTTGTAAAGACGGAACTCTACTGCTACTTTATGTCCCTCATTATTTTAAGAACACGGCACGGCATAACTTTGTCAGGCAGTGTTAGAGACGATGACATAAGAGGCCTGCTTGGGTGTCTTTGATTCCTTGAGGCTAGGGACGGGTGTGGGATGCTATACTAGCCCTTAACCAAAGTGACGACCGGGCCCATAAAACCCTTGAGCTCGCGTTATCAGTTATCCATTGTTTTGCTAGACCCGTTCTTTATGCTTTGTGCTCGAGGTTTATGGCCCACGCCCGGACTTTTATGACCTCAGTCGTCTCTTCGTTTGAGGGCTACTATAACTGCATCTTCCCCTACACCTATTAAAAACAATAATCTTTTTTGGTAATGTTGCGTTTTATTTGACAAGTTTACTTTTAGTTTTACAAAAAAAAACTCTTATTTCTTGGAGTTTTTTTTTATATATGCATTTGGGAATAGCACTACACGTACACGTACCTCGGTGTGAGAATGGTGGCGTTGTCCGCCTCGTAACAATTCCAGCCTCATTGCGTACGGTCACCTACATTTACTTGGCCGGTTACTTCCCGGCCTCTATAGTGATGTACTATTAATCTATTTTTTTTAATTTCAAATATTCCCTTAACACCTTCGCTGCGGCAATTAGTTAACATCGCAGTTAACCATACTTTGTGAGGGGTCAATAGGCCCCTTCTGATTTCTACCATTAAAAGCTCCGTAGATTTAGTTGTAAACGCGTTTTAAATTTTCCTAAATAATTTTATTATAAATGCGAGAACTACTCGTAATATATATTAGGTACCTACTAACATATGTATCGACACATTTACTACCAAATCAGCTCAATAGCAATCGTAAACGTATGATAACATGTCTCTCGCACGGATTCGTTAATCGGTACCCGGCGAATCCGATGGTATCGATTAAGAATCGGTTAATCGGCACGTGATAGGCCAACCGCGATTATCGACCAATGCCGCAATTTATTATGAACATATACAGACTCCGTTCCGCGAACCCGATTAAACATAATTCTGAATAATTAGTGCTCTGGCGATGACTGATAATGCACTTCGTCTACAAAAGGAGCGCGTTATTTAAAATACTGCTAATTACAGATTCGGACAGGGGATAGGGTGAAGCCAGACGAGCGTAATTTCTGCCGCGCTATTTCGGGCCTGGTATACAACATGCGGGTAACCAAATAATGCTGCGAGACAGTGACTGGCCATAGGCCTCCTCCAATATACATGTATCACCTCGTTGTATTGTAATGCTGATACATTGTGCGAGGAATTCACCAGCTCTTCGGTCACCAGTTACGTCAACCAGACGCTTCGCGATTTCTGCTAAAAGGTTTATATTCTTTCTTCACTAGTTGAGACGTTAGCGTACACGGTCTGTCGTATATTCAACAAAAAAAATAAGTAAAACAAATATGGCGGACTGACAACTGAATTTCTACGTAAAAAACCATTTGACAAATGACAAAATGTTATATATGACTTTCGGTTGAGCCTTAAAATGGCGTAGGCGTCTTGAGAGTATATTTTTTGTTTTTTGTTCTTTAACGTTGTTTAGTGTAATATCAATAGGGTATTATACAGTGATCTAACGCAGTATTGTGCAGTTAATTAAGAATTGACCTTAAAACGCGTTTCACCACTATTTGGTCAACACCCGGCAGTCCGCCCAGCCGCCTCTTGGCTTTTTGTAAAGTTCAGCTACCACTTTACAAAACGCAAGGCCTGCTACCGAATAACGTCATGCTTTAAGAGCAACCGTTATATTTTATTTTACTTATATATATGTTACTTTACTTGACATTGGCGAAATCATCGATTGATATATTGATGTAAGTCATATTTTTTTTAAAGAAGAAGAAGAAAATGTTATATAAATTTGATTTTACTTAATATAGGTAATTATCGCATATTTGAACTAAATAAGAATGTAAGTTACAAATGTATGTGTATACAATGACAATAAAATCATGGTTGTTTATTAAAACTGCGTAAATGTGAAGCTATGGCTATGTGTTAGGTTTTAACCTTCTCATTGCTTTCGGAGTCAAAAGAAAACGAAAACAATGAGAAGACTCCGACTTTTGACTCCGAAAGCAATGAGAAGGTTATAACCTAACACATAACCTTTTATTTCGTCATCAGTGAAAGTGTCGTATGTCAGTAGATTTTATTGCAGAACGTTTCGAAGAAACACGTTTCCCGGTTTTATAGATCAGTAGCGAAATCTAATACAAATCGGTTCCGTCACGCCATCTCGTGAGAACTAGCTTAATGTTTCGTTTTAATGTCCCTATTCTGCATCGAGAGGCGGTAATAGTCGCGATTAGTTCCAGTGCTAGTGTCGGGTAGTCATAAAACTACTTGGTAAGTATGTCTTCAATGGTGGTGCTCTCGTTAGGAACTCGTTACGAAAGTTCAGTTTATTACAACTAAATTCTGATTTAGTTCTTTGTATGTACGTATTTTAGTTCAATTGCGTTTTTTTTAACCTGACATTAGGCTACTAAGAACACATCTTTTTATGAAATATTTTGATTTGCTGTGATTATTAAGTAGTAATACTACTATATAAATTAAAACGCCATTAGCCGCGATAGCTGGAGATGCGGGTTTATATCCCGTCTCGAACGCCGGAGGTCCTCATCACTTTTTCTTAAGAAGGTTCTCATCTATTTCAATTTCTGACTTAGGGTCTATAAACCGTTCGGCTATTAAAGCGATCGGACTGCGTGTGATCGGTATCCTGAGGAAAATCCAGGACCCTTCTGCACCAGACTCGTTTTGTAGTACTGGAATACTCCTACTAAGTTTGCGCTTTCCAGCGAGATTAGTTGAGGTGGCCTCAACCGAATCTGTGGCGTGTGATGGTATCAAACTAATGGGAGTTTTGGCGCTGGTTCGCTAAACCTTGCCCATTGTGAAGATTACAAGTCCAAAATAAGGTAAGACGAAACTTTACACTTCTAGGGACGTAGACACAGACCCGGGATGGTAGTACCCTGCGCGGGAGGTCGAACATGTATGCCCCTCTCGGACCAGTATCGACTTCCAACCACTGATAGTCACACTACTACCATCGCACCAAATTACAATATTATTTCATTTATGTCTAGCCGGCATGAGCGAATCTCGAATCATAAATGTCATAGTTTTTATATGACGTAGGAACCAACCCAGCAGACAAATTACCACACAACTAACTATGATGGTATGCATAAAATAAATAAATATTAAGTATAGGACATCCTTACACATATTGACTGAGCCCCACGGTACGCTCAGGGAGGCTTGAGCCAACGATATATATAGAAAACACCTATGGGATTTGAACCCAGGAATATCGGCATCATAAGCAGGGTCACTATCCACTAGGCCAAACCTGTCGTCAAAGCAATGACAGCAACAATTTAAATAAGTGCGAACGCTACCCGGATATAGCAGACCACCTCCATATATCGACGGCCGATCGATCAGCCATCGCGCCCATTCAAGTTTTATACGAAGAAATAAATTCTGCATACCTGAGTGCACATCCATTCATTATAAAGCGTGCTGTGAGCTCATAAAAACTGCAACTAACAACAGGTTAATTACCGCTGCGCGTGCGACGATCGGCGTAATTGCGCCGACGCCAAAACGTAATCGCGCCGACAAAGCGCGCGCGCCGGAAAAACGCCGTCACGCCGCCCGCGCCCCGTGCGCCACTTATTGATCAATGCCATTGATCGCTGACGGGCCATTAATAGAATAGGTATTTTATTATTGTGGGAATGGACAATGTATATTGCTAAGAGTAGGTAACTGTGTCCTTTAGGTTGATAGCCTGGTGGTCCGCTTGGCAACTAATCCCAGGATTTGGTGTGAGTAATAGTTTTACGAAAGCTACTGCCATCTGATCTTCCAAACTAAAGGGTTTACTAGACCTTATTGGTATGTATGTTTTCCTTCACCGAAAAGCGTCTGGACACTTCACCGAAAAATGTCACATTATATTTCGTACATACGTTCCGAAAACCTGATTGGTACAAGCCGGGGTTTGAACTTGCGACCTCCGGATTACAAGACGCACGCTCTTACCGCTAGGCCACATGACATATATATCATTGGCTGAGTACCCTACCAACAACTCAAACCTTCATGAGCTTACCGTGAGACTCAATCAATTTGTGTAAGAATGTCCTGTAATAATTGGGTTCCCTTTATTTGGCATAATTTGTTTTGTCCGAATCTTAATACGCATACCAAGTTTCGCATAATTTATTTACGCCGAATATTAATGTTGCCGAATTTTATTTAGCATATTTCTGTATTAGCCGAATACTACTTTGTCCGAAAAAATATTGGCATACTATTATACTATTATTGAGAGAGAATGTCCGAAGTGGGTTAGGTTAGGTTAGAACTGTGACCAACTGTGAAACTGTGAAAAACAAGGTGGGTTAGGTTAGGTTAGAACAGCGACTACGACAAAAACACACTTCCAGGGAAAAAAATCGTAGTAACACCATTCGGTCTTTCCAAATTATGCGTACCAACCATTCGGCTTATTTAAATTCTACGTAATAGAATTCGGCGGAAAAGAATTATGCGAGATCAGTTTCTGCTTATATACAATTATGCCAACACTGGGTATGCGAATTAAAATTATTACAAAACAAATTATGCCTAAACAAGGGGAACCGTAATAATTATTTATAAATGTATAACCAAAATTTAGTTCAAAACCTTTTACTTGTTATTGTTTGTTCCAGCCCTAGCCCAGCGTTCTGTAAAAGAGAGACATATAATGTAAATTAGCTAATGATTTATCATTATACCGTAATGAGTGAGTCAAAGTAACTTCGCCTTCGGCTAAACAAAATGGTAGCTTTTATAAATGACATTAAAGATAACAGCATATGATTATGCGACAAGATGCGATCAGCCCGTCCCCCGCCCGCGGCGAGACCGCCCCCGCCCCGCCCACGCCCGCAGTCGGTACACTCACTTGTTTTATGGAGTTATGACTATGACTTATTTAGCTCTTTGTTCTGATGACGAGAAACGTCACATCTACGAGTACTACAAATGACAAGTCTATTAGAAGTAGGATGGCCTTTTTAATTTAAGTTTAATCCTCACCTGGCTGGCGGAGATAGCGAGGGCAGTTTGTTTGTGAATAATTTACTGTAGAGGCCAGGAAATGAGGGGTTGCAGGCCAAGTAGATGTATACGGATAGGGTACGCGGTTGGCAACCCTGTTTCTCGCCGAGACTTATGTAGTGCTTTTCTCAAACTAGCAATGAAATAAAACAAAAATTGTAGTCAATTTGTTTAATTTATGAGTAAAAATATTATATGAAATTCCTTTACATATAATCTTCAGTCATCGCGCTGGACATGTAGTATTTCCGAACCTAATTAGAAGTATGTACTTAATATCAACATTTCATTGCAAGTTTAAGAAATATTTATTTATTTATAATGTGTACCCGCCCTGAACCATACAATTTGTCAAAACATAAACATCAAACACTGTACGTTTAAGGCTTTACACTTTAAACAAGCCATTATGACACTTGTCATGAACAGTGCTCCTTGAATGGACTCCCACGCAGCTCCGCTGTGCGCCGACGCGTGTGCAGGCCTACCGCGATATCACAACTCGGGAAACTAAAACTATATACCTTCTTTTTCTGTTGCGTACACGAGCGATAAAGATGCAAAAAGTTTGTGTACGAAAGCTTTTTGTTTTCATTACATAATTATAATATAAATATTTAAATGTTGTCAATTTATACCCATCTATAGTTTTTGTTAAAATGCTAAGAGTTGGGTGCGGGCTGAAAATAATGCTGTGCAGTCGGGAAAGGGGCTTACCCCGAAAATTCCAGGCATTTCTCTTTTACTCCAATTAGAGTAATAGAGACAATCGTTAGAAATTTTCAATGTTTGGGTTCTCATCCTCTCAGCTAATGCTGAGTCCCGTGTCATTTGTTCATTCTTTTCACAAGCTCAAAGTTATATACACGACCAAACTTCAGAAATATGTATACATAACCTTAACTTTAATTTGCACGTACGAGATACTCGTAAGTATTTTGGCACTTTAGTTGCATCGATATCTCTTACCTTGAATATACGTATACTTTTTTTCTTTTGCATTTTTTTGTTTTTCCCTTCTTTCCAGTCAATGAAAAAATAAGTTTTTTTTTAAAAAACGACGAGACCGCAGTAGGCCTTGCGCCTGCGCTTGCAACTTTCAACATTATGGCGTACGCTGCCACAATTTCAATGGGCAGGACGTCGTTGAAAATCGCCTTTTACGTGTAGACACGAGCCTATTATTCTACAGAATTGGTCATGATTGCGTCGGAGGCTCGTTTATCTGTTCCCAACAGATTTCAAATCTGGTTTACACTTCGGTATCTCGCAAGTATGTAATAATATAAAGAAACAAATTATTTTCATGACACTACTTAGTTACAAACGGATAAACTCACGTGTAATTATATCGCATTAAGTGATGTGTTTCGGGTACAAAGGTCTTAATTTTTAAGCACTAAGAGTGCCTCGCCGCGCGCCGCTCATGAAAAATTTCGCGAAAGTGACTGACTAAACTTGAGTAAAGCCGTCATTTTTATTCATAAAATATTAGGTAATGTAAAAAAAACTTAAACATTTATTTCTATGGTGGGTCAGCATGTCAAAATCTTGTCTCGTCAACCCTTGATACATATATTATTATTTTATGATCTAAAGGCATAATTCTTGGCGTGAGTTTTTCGAACTACCCGCACTTGATCTTGTTTGTCAACTTGAGCTAGTCATATTCGAGATCACGAGAACAATGTCGTCCTCAAAACGTCGGAGGTAATTTTTAAAGCTAATTTACTTTAATTAAATTACATAGGTATATCTGGTACAATGTAGGTAATATTTCTCAAAAGATTTCAACGATAATATGGAAAAACAAACAATTATATGCTAGAACGACAAACAAGAGTCGCTGTTTAAAAGTTGAATGCATTCGCAGGACAAAGCGTTGATGCTGTGATTGGTGGAAAAGAACCGTTGCGGTCATCTCGGGGCGCGGGCGCAGCGCGGGCCTGCGCGCAGGTGACGTGCGCACTCGCATGCAAAGCAGGCAGATAAGTAGGGCTGGAACAAACTAGTAAAATGTTTTGAACTAAATTTTGATTATATATTTATAGTAGATTGCATCAGAGGCCGGGAAATTGAGGATTTCCGGTTAAGTGGGTCTCCGGCTTAGCGAGCGTGCGAGCGAGATTGAGCCAACGATATATATTTCAAGTGGCCTAGCGGTATGAGCGTGCGAGTTGCAACCCGGGGGTCGCAGGTTGAAGCCCCGGCTCGTACCAATGAGTTTTTCGGAACTTATGTACGAAATATTTTATTTACCAGTCGCTTCACCGTGAAGGAAAATATCGCGTGGAAACCAGACTTATCCCAAAGGAGTAATTTAATCTCTGGGGGTTTAAAACCCAGTAAGGGCATTTATTTATGTAATGAGCACAGATATTTCCCAGTTCCTGAGTTATGGGTGTTTTCTATATGTATTTAAGTATTTGTATAATATATATAATATATATCGTTGGCTTAGTACCCGCAACACAAGTTTTCTTAAGCTTACCGTGGGGCTCATCAATCTGTGTAAGGGACACCCTAACTACAGTAACTACTACTTAGTTACAAACGGATAAACTCACATGTACTTATATCGCACTATAACATGTTTCAGATAAGCTGAGCCTGAGGGCTGAGGCTGCATGAGGTTGGGTGTCCTGACTCGGCTTGAAAATGGGTACCAGAGCTTACCCGAAACATATCGCCTAGTGCGATATGAATACACGTGAATTTATCTGTTTGTTTCTATGTAGTAGTAACATTGCCATGGCTCATAACATTTTTAATTGCATATATTGATGTCTTTTAATATTTCATTTCAGTAAGTCGTCCACTGCTGGACATAGGCTTCCACCAAATATGACCATAGTCGATCGTAGGCGTGGCGATTATGGCAACTATACTATTGCCATAATCGCCACGCATGGCAGGCGGGTTGGCGACCGCAGTAGTTGCTACTCATGGAAACTTGTAACAGGCTAGTGTCAACCCTCGCCGCCACGAAGCACGAGCTCTCCCGGCGGGACTCACGAGCGCGGCATCGCTCCCAGCATCGCGTCACACTGCAACAACGCCCTAACGGGGACTACAGATCTTAACGGTTCCTAATACAGGCAAACAAAAAAAACTTGCAGAGAGTAAAAAAAAACTACGATTAATTATTAAAGTAATTACTCTTAACCCACTTCAAAAAACGATTCGTTTTT
Organism: Grapholita molesta; assembly: GCA_022674325.2. Lineage (NCBI taxonomy): Eukaryota > Metazoa > Arthropoda > Insecta > Lepidoptera > Tortricidae > Grapholita > Grapholita molesta. The sequence goes on from CP053138.2 coordinate 172,987, forward strand.
ATTATATTTTGTTTAAGGAATGCATAGCGTTTGTCAGATTTGGTGTATATCTAAAAGTTCTCCTTAAGGGGTCGCCGAGCTTTTTGCGCAGGTAAGGATGGGTGAAACACTCGCGAATTTAGTAACGTTTGTTCGTATTATTAAACAAATGATATTTTTTTACAAATGTTATAGAAAATAAGTAAGTTTGTTATTATTTAAAATATTACAACCTTCTGTTGAGTATTTTCGAACTTTTTCGTACTTTCGAAGGAAAAATTTGTAGTTCAGCGCAAAGTACGGGAGGCTATTGAAATTAGTCGTTATCCGAACTTTAACCGTGACTGTGGATGGTCAGTGCCCCCTAGTTGGAGAACTGTTTTGTGTGGTACGTCGGCGTTTTGTGTGGACGGACCTTTGCCAACGGACGTAGTAAGTGTAGTGTGCAACCCTACTATTGACAATATTGCTGGAAATGAGGGTAGTTTCTCGCCTCCCCGCCCTCAGCTGTTGCCGGCGTCGAGTGCACGGTCGTGGAGAGCTGCGGCCTGCAGTGCAGTCTGCGTCGGTTAGCCAACGCGAATGGCTCATGATTATGCTCCTCGTTACGGAGTGAAACATGTCGAGCAATATTCGACTTATAAAACATGAGTTACCCGCTTTTATACAATTAATACACTTTGGATGTAATTTTTATAACGCAAAATTCAAGTAATGACGCATAAAGACTAAAATTAAGGATTAACTATACAAAAAAGGAATTTTGCTGTCATTTCTTCGGAGCAAGTAATTGATATTTGTTGTAAATGTAAATAAATTTAAATATAAGAGAAAAATATATTAAAGATGCGTGTTGACATGAGTGTTTATTAGAACGAAGTAACCAAGGAATTTCAAACAATAAAATAATAGAAATAAACAACTTAAAAAATATAGTCTGCACAACAGAGGTTACTTTATACAACAATATTAAGCAAAAATACCTACCTATGTGACATAACAAAACTCTTCTATCCAAAATTGCATAATGTAAAAAATTTACTCTATCACAGATTTAGAGATTAAGACCACATTTATATGCCTTAGCAAACTCGCAAGATTCCCATACGTCAGTATAGGCTCATCCATCAGCCGCTCCGTCCACGCCGAGGCACATCGCAGGAAACTGTAAAGCGATCGTGCGTGGTTTACGTCGCACGCGCAGCCCACTTCCACGTCGTAAGTCGCGCGAGAGACGCCATCTAACGTGGATACTACTGAAGATGCAGGCCTACTTTTAATGTCACTCGCTAAAACTCAATAGTCGGCAAGGCTCAAGTAGCCTTTAGTTTTTTGCTATTAGAAATTATGTAGGTAGGTATTGACGGGGTATTTACTATTTACCATGGGTGTTTAGAGGTAAACACCTGTAAACGTAATCATTATTCTTAGAAATACTGGAAAAATTCTAAAATCAACTACTTACTACTTGAACTTGCCCGGGGCAGTTGTCAGTTCGAGTTGAGATTATGATATGTTATTTTATATCTAAGAATTATGTTTATTGGAGTTGTTGAGTTCCCACTGTTTCGGCACAGTAAAGCATGGTAACCCTCTTATCTTTAAATCGTAATTAGAAATTAGGTAATTCTAATAATTGTAAATCTCAAATACTTAAAAACAATTACTACATAAAAAAAGTGTAAATTAAAAAGTGTACCACTAAATGGACCCGCTCATGGAGTCAGTGTTGATCTTCCGGCGGGATCATTTTTGTTAGCCACGATCGCTTCTGCGCTATATGTAGTCAAAAACTTCACCAGTCTCCAGGGCGGGGCTGCATTGATTTTTCTTGATAATTTTTGGTCATAGACGTAAAGCCAAAACCGTTGTACAACCAGCAACAGAAGTGGCTAAGCGGTTGAAGTGTTCAACATGAGGTCAACACATCTCTACTGTCGAGAGAATAAGAGCGCATGTAGGTCATTTTGAATACTTCACCCGCTCAGCCACTTTTGCTGCTGACTGTATTTGAAGCTTTCCCTCGTATTTGCACCTCCACCGAGCACCGTGACGCAACCTGTAAACAAAACAGCCCATATCTCATGGCGTAACTTCGATCTAATCTCCTGATTTATTGCTATTAATTAATTCCAGTTCACGCTTCCCGCGGGACCTCTCACCCGCCGTGATGTACGGAGGTGTACGGAGGTGTACGGAGGTGTACGGAGCAGTGTGGAGCGATGCTGATAGCTGTGGTACCCGCGGTTCAGCGTCTGTCCGCGCCCTCACGACTGGATCACGTGACGGTCTAAGGCATCGTGCACAACTAAAACATTTCATGTTACTTACTAAGTAAACCAGAATGGTAAAAATTTTGTGCTATTTTTTTGTATACTTAATAAATAAATATCACAGAACATCCTTACACAAATCCTGCCTGCCTGCAAAGCTTTTCTTGAGCCCCATGGTAAGCAAGAAACCTTACTGTGTTGTAGGTACTCAACTAACCAACATAAAAACAAATACTTAAATAAATAGGAAACACCCATGACTTAGGAACAAATGTCTGTGCTTATCATATAAATAAATGCCCTCACTGGGATTTGAACACAGGACCGACGCGGTCGGCTTCATAGGCACTACCCACTAGGCTAGACATCTACTAAAAACAATAAATAAAACATTAGTTGTTACAATTTTCAACCTATCTTTCAATCGATTACGGATTGCATTTGCAAAAATCCTTTTTAGTGGCACTCCATGTTATTAGACCAGACAAGTAATATAAGATTATATTTTTCAGCAGTTTACGTTGTGTTTCTATCAGCCCCGGACTGCTGGACATGGTATCCTCATCCACGGTCTACCGCCACACGCGATCTTCAAAATACTGCGGGCACCCAGCGACCCAATTCCTTATATTATTTTTGTTTCGATTGCGATTTCTATTAACGAATGTCATCTTATACGATATTTACACTGTTCTAATTCTACAATATTTGCGCATTGAGCAGTGTGCGCACGCCCCGAAGATCTCCAACGAAAATCGAGAATCGAAAATGTGTATATCCATCTCTATTTTTCACATACAAGCGGTAAAGAGGCAAATGAACGGACGTACGAATAATGAATGTAGTTCGCAGTAGTCCTGCTTGCGCCCGCGCCGCTCTGCAGTCTGCACCTACTCGTATTTACGAGCCGCGGACACCGGCAGATCTAACTAATGCCAGCTCTAAGATTATCGGGCTGCAGTTATCATCGCCGATACGGCTATCTAGACGAGCGAAACTGCACGTATCTGCACTTGTATCTGATTCCGCCTCGCCTTCTAAACAACTGCAGTGAAATAAATACGTGCACCACATTCCCTCAAATAGAATGTCTTTTTAATTATAAACACAAAAGCTATAGTGAGATTAAACCATAGTACCTAATTGTATTGTACTCAGGTTTCATAAGTCGAATATTGCTATATGTACATATGTACTTTAATCCATAACGAAGAGTCGTTCGTTTTGGCTGGACGACCCAGACTCTGTCGCAACTGAACGGCTCATGATTATGCTCCTCGTTGTAGAGTGAAACATGTCGAGCAATATTCGACTTATAAAACTTGAGTTACCCGCGCTTCTATACAATTAATGTCTTTGTAAAAATATGCGTTTGCGATATGTTTATACATGTTCCTTGATTGTACTTTTTTTATGCAGTGCCCTGCAAATTATAGTACAAATATTATTGTCGATATTTTTGTCGCTTTGGAAACGTATATATTTTTTACCTTGACGTTTATAGTAAAAAGTGTACATTTACTTTATTTTACGTACACAAAGGTAAACGTGCGAGTGCCGGACAGCGTCCCAATGGATGCCACTTTTAAAACAGGTGATAGGAGGGTCGTATTTTGTAAGTTTACCCAATTGCTTATAAACTGATAACATATGGCTACACGAGCTGTCTTGTTCCTCATGTTCCATCTTACAATTACCTCGGAGCTAGCTGTAATCTTCCTACAGCGGTATTCGAGCTATACAAATCTTATCTTGATTTCATAATACTATATTATTTTCAGCCAATCTTCGTGCCCAAAACTGGTAGGTTACTAAGCTGCTAGTCCAGTATTCGACATTCCAACAGAAAATATTTATTTGAATCATGATATTAAGCTAATTTCTGATGTATAAAAACAATTTCCTATGTTTCGGGAGACGAGGCAATGACTTTCGTTGCTTAAATAGAATTATTTTTATATGGTGATCATATAAAAAATCGAAAAATATGGGAATTTGTTAGTCAATCCAATAGTACGAGTAAAAGTCAGGTGTTTTTTTTTGCTGGCAGTCCCAATAAGTGGCATTTCAATACAAATGACATGAGTGACAGGATGACATACAGAAAATGAAACTTTATATACCACTAGATTTTAACAAATATATTCACAAATTATAAATAAGTTACTTACTTATTTTTAAATTGAGATGAGAAATATTGAACTAACATTTAGTATGATTAAAATGATGTTATGATTCAATTTAACTTATTCATCGCTATTTAAACTGTGGATGACGAGTACTAGCACCGTGTCGAGTACTGGTACTTCCACCTTATATTGTTATGGTATGAGCTAGGTCCAGGCTCATCTGAAATTGACATTGATTTGACATTAATGAAAGTGTGATTGAAGTCAAATCAATATCAATTTCAGATGAGATTTACAAAGTTGCAATGCTGCCCGACTTCGCAAACTTGCGAACGCGACGCGGGCGCATAACTCTGGACGAGCGGCGATCGGCGTGTAATGGAGGCCGGTTATCGACAATGTCGACCCGGGAAAGCGGGACAAGGTGATTATTGAGATTACTCTCAAATACACCTAGTGCAGCTATGTATCTACTGCTATTCGTACGTGTAGATTCCCAAAGTGAACACAGGTTCCAGAGTTTCCCAAAGTGGCCCATACTGCCCATCAATGGGCGCTGAGAAGATCCAAAGGGGCTTCAACGCAAAAAGAAGTTCACTTTCGAACAATTGTCTCTGTTACTCTGATTACGCCTGTAGTTGGAGTAAAAGAGAAAGATGGCCTAAAATTTTAAATTGTATTCTTCGTGGTGGGCTTTCAAGGGGCGGTAGAGCTCTTCGAGTGAACCCTTTGGATAAAAAATAAATTAGCGGGAATAAATTTATACAAATAGAAATACTTACATTTCGTTTTTTTTTTGTAGTAGGTACCTTTGAATCATTTATATTAACTATGAGTAGAGATATAGGAACTATGATTTTTTTTAAACCTGATACCAGGTTCAAAGCGTGGACAATTTATGAATCATTTCATTCATAACTTGTGCCATGCACTTTTTAATTCTACTGTACATTAGTCACACATGATTTTCTGATACTCGTAACATGATAAATATAATTACCACATAGTACGTGCATGTTTTAAAAAAGTGACGTTGCATGATGGTGGGCGCAGATTTTTTTTTGATACTTATGTGTATAAATGTTTGGGAACCTGTGGTCTACCGCTAGTCGGATGCGCCTGCGATCACGTTCCGCGAGGCACCGGTTCACGAGACGTGACATCAACTTAACGCTTAAACTACGACTTAGAATTTAAGTCAAGTAGGTTTAAAAACTCCTACGCTCACTCTGAATCCTACTTTATATTCTCAATCCAAAACTCGGCACCGTTTTCACTGTTTACAGAAAAAAGTTTAAAAATACAAATGGTTCATAAAGTACCGGAATATGTGTGCACGTGACTCATCATCTCACTGTTTGCTCGTCTGTGTCCGTTTAGAGCAAACAGCTCCAAACTCGCCGGCAAACAAACCCTGCTGCACAAACACACGTACGCTTTACACTACCCAGTCTCTACTAGTCTTATAATATTCTACAGCGTAAGCAGGTAATGGAAATGATCGTTGTCAAACCATTGAATCAATATCCTAATTTTAAGGTATCTGAGTGCGCGCTGGCGTAGGCGGCCTCTATTTGGACGAGATCACAACTTAAACATACATTAAATATGAATTTATGAAGTTTGTGTGACTGCGCTGTGTCGTCAGGTAGACAACAGTGGAGTGGGATTGAGAAGCCGGCTGTGGGTTCAATCCCAGCGATTACACATATATACATAATAATTAAGTCCGCATATTAATGATCTCACAAAAATGTTTCCTTAGAAGGCGGAGTCAAAAAAATTGTCCTTCAAGTCTAGTTCGACAACGCCTAATATTGCACTACCGCGTATAAAGGTTTGACGTATGACCTTTTATTATAGCCTATCAGAATTTTAATGGACCAATATTTTTTTTAAAGAGCGGGATTAACGTATAATATCTAAAGCTGAGGAAGGGGGTAAGGGCAGAACTGTAAGAATATTGGGGACATATTTGGGCGCCATTTTGTACTGGAAACGAAGTCTGTGACTGTGAAAAATTGACTTTATATATTCAGTTGCTGGTTCAACCCTAACTAACAATACTGCCAGTAAACGTATGAGAGCGCTTTAGTCCGAGGCAGCCCTTTTCAGACAACAAATAATCGAGTTAAGTAACGCAGTGGCATTATCACAGCTGAGATAGCTATCAGCTTTTGGTGATAATAGGAGGATTTCAAAGGCCTCTTTCTTATTGACCCTGACTTAGGCTCTTACCATTTAGTTTATTAGAGCGATCGGACCGTGTGGCGGGAAGGAAGCATGGGGAAAATCCAGAACCAGACTTGATTTGTACTACTGGAAACTCCTACTGAGTTTACGATACCAGGAGATTGGTTGGAGCGGTCTCAGCTAATCTAGCTCTCGTCGGGTATTCATACGACTTAGTTTTGGTGGTTGGCCCTTGCCCAAGTCCAAGTTATGTCGGTTACAAATCAATTAATTTAACGATGGTCGACAAACAAATACTGTCGTTCCTCTCCTTTCTTTGTTTGTATAATGCAGTAAGAGGACCTCGGACGTTTGTTGTTGTTACTAAAATACAGACGAAGTACAAATATATTTTTAATGATAAGTTCCTAAATTATTAATGGATATACACATACAGCCTTGGTCAAAAGTATTGAGCATTTTGAGCACACATTTTTCTTATAGCTCTAAAAACCACCTCTTTCTAAATGAAACTGATATTTAAATATTGCATTGCTTAATATATGCACACAACTATACAACATCGATTAATAATACTTAAAAGTACGTATTAGATAAGAAAACAAAAAGCACCAATAATTCGGATCTAAATACAACGAAGTGACTTATTGAAAGTTTTTTATGCAATCACCAGTCACCGCAACGACAAATACCTAATCAGTTTAATTAAACTGTCATAAGAAAATATGTAAATACTACACTAAAATATCAACCTAGCCCTACGGTAAGCTCAGTAAGGCTTGTGTTGTAGGTACTAGACGACAATATACCTCTATATAATAGAACTCATTTATTTACAGAAATTACAATCATATTATGATAACTACAAGTACTATAATAGATATATACATATAAATACTTAAATACATAGAAAACACCCATGACTCAGGAACATGAATCTGTGCTCATAACACAAATAAATGCCCCGACTGGGAATCGAACCCAGGACCGTCGGATTCATAGGCAGGGTCACTACCCACTAGGCCAGACCGGTCGTCAAATGGGAGCTCAGTAATTTTTGTTGGCTCCTAAAATACAAAGCTGATTCATAAACAGTAGACAATAAATATGTCATACAAACCAGCCATTTAGTCACTTCGGGCCAATACATGTTTATCTCGGACCATGTCGACGCAATACAAAATCGTAAAATTTATACGTCTTAGAAGGCAATAATTTAATAAAAAACATAATAACGGTGCCAGTTCAAACGGGTTACAAAAGTTTATTAATATTACAAAAAGGCTCCGATAAGTGGCCGTGACAAATATCATGATATAGTGGCTTGTTATCGCCGGGACAATGTGCCGTACAGCGTACATCACATAACGGCTAACTACTAAATTACCGTGCGTTGTCGCGCGACTAATTGCCGCATGCCAGGTTTATCGACACGACACAAACAAGGAGAAATTAAAAAATATATTAACATGTTGTTTGTTATCAGTCATTTGTCAATAACAGATACCTTTTGAAATGTTACTGTGTTTTATGTCCAGTAGGTGACGGCCTCTCATTTTCAAAACTTATAAGAAGCTGATTAGATAATACTTATAGCTTTTCCATAGACTTCAAAAAAAAGAAGGTACTCGTTGTCAATTCGGCTGTTACAAGTATATCTTATTTCTACGTGAACTTTTTAAACTGATTCAGAGCTTACTACATTTAATTATCATCAGCCGAAAGAAGTCAGAGAAATTAACACTAGTTAACCTCAACTGGGAACAAAACAAATTATTATTTATTAAATATTTGGATTTGAAAGGGATTCCGACGTTTTCTCGTGGTCCTACTAATAGGACATAGGATAGTATGACCACGAGAAAACGCCGGAATCCCTTTCAAATCCAAATATTTAATAAATAAGACTTATTTCTGTCTGTACTACTTTATGTTTATATGCAAAAATGGTAGGACCACGAGAAAACGCCGAGGGATTCATATAGGAGGCGCACGTAACTGTTTCAACTTTGAGGATGTAAACGGTGCCCAAAAACCGTTAAAATAAACAAGGTTCCGCTGTGTTCTGGTGGCCCATTGGTTAAGACGTCAGCCGCGATAGCTAGAGGTGCGGGTTCAAATCCCGTCTCGGATGCCGGAGGTCCTCGTCACTTTTTCTTAAGTATGTATATGTGATTTATTTCAATTACTAGTTAACATGAAAATCATAATTATAAAGAACTAGCTTTTGCCCGCGGCTTCGCTCGCGTTAGAAAGTACCCTTTGTCACTCTCCATCCTTTCAAGTACCTTCACTTAAAAAACTAATTTAGGGATAAGTGGGTAAAATGGTTTTGTTTTGATTAATATAATATTATTTAATTGTATGTAATAAACCAAAAAAATAAAACCACGATGCTAAACTAATTCCAAAACCAAAGTAATTGTTGTATTCCTTAAAAAAGTCGAGGAATATTATAAATTTTAAGTAAATGATTTAATTCAATCCGAAACCGAGTTTTTTTTCGAAATGGGAAAACCAAACCAAGACAACAATACCAAATCGCAAAGCTAAACACGAATAGTCAAAAATCGAAAGCAGTTGAATCAAGAATATCAAGAATATACTATAAGTGTATACTACTGTTAATCAATCGTCAAATTCAAGTAACTGAGTGTAGGTAACGTATGCACTGTATAGGTATAGCGAAGCGCGAGCCGATGCCCGCACTTAAGTACAAATCGAGAGCACACAACGTTAGCATGTTTCATAACCCTATCAGCGCCATCTATTGGGATCCATGAGAAACACTTATTTATATTTCCAATGTTTTTTTTTTCTCAAAACTTGATTGATTTATGGTTAAATAAATGTAATGTTGATATTTTTAAACTAAATAGTTAGCGCGAGCGACACTTCCAAAGTGGAAATAAGAGTCCCCCCTCCCCTTTGCGGAAAGCTCCATACAAACTTCCACCCCCCATTTTAGGAAAGTGGGCTGTTACAAAGGGACAAAAAGTTGCCTATGTCACTCTCCATCCCTTCATCTACCTCCAGTTTAAAAATCACGTCAATTCGTCACCCCGTTAGACGGTGAAAGACGGACAAACAAACAGACAGACAGACACACTTTCACATTTATAATATTAGTATGGATATAAAGAAACGCAGTGTGCGGGTGTGATAAAAATCGTAAATAATTATTTTGTATTGTAGCTATGTTAACGGACCTTCCCAATATGCCAACATGACTGCGAGTATAATCATTATTTAAGTGCGATATTTAGAGTCGAAATGAGTAAATACATAAACCGTAATATTTACACGTTTTATTGAAATCTGGAAACCTGATTTTACCGATACTTTTGAGTCACTCGTTACTTTACATTACTAACTAGACAAATTTATGATGATACTGAATACCTACCTACAAAATTGAATACATATACAACGTTGCGTACGCACGCGAAGTTACTCCACTTCCACAATTTTATTATGTATATTTGGTTTAGAGATGAGCGAAACCAATACCTAGTCTATTTCTTTTAGCATTAGAAATATGGTAAAAAAAAAAACAAAGAAGCAGTATTCGTGAACCTCTGCTTGGGACAAATATTAGATGTTACGAAGTCCTTTAGAGAGCGATAACTTAACAGGCCTATAGTAATTATTCTGTATTATTATACTATGTAATCAATAAAAAAACACGTATTTTCACATCAATTTCTTATGCAATTATAACTATGTAATTACTATAAAATAAAATAAAAATGTTATTTTTTACAAATCTTGTACGTGTGATATATAGCATGGCTGCAACTGGTGGTGGCCGCGTCGGAAAATTAATATCGTTAAACTACGAAAACCTCAAGTAAATTTTATTGTGTGTACTTCGGTGTGTAAATCTCCTTTTTTATCTTAAATAATTGCAGTAAATTAACATAAGATATACATACAACAACATATAACAACAAGAAAACTTATTCTATCCTCCACCATTTATTTGTTTATCACCAAGTAGGTACTTAGTATTTAAAAACACACAATTACACATAATATTGCATTGAGGATCCGGGGGTTTAAGAATTATAATCACCGAATATCACCAAGGAGGAGGCGAGTATCAAAAAAAGGCCTAGTGCGGTAGACCCTATGAAGGCGATAGTCATGGGTTCAAACCAGTAAGGGCATTTATTCGTGTGATGAGCACAGATATTTGTTGGCTGAGTACCCACACAAGCCTTCTTGAGCTTACCGTGAGGCTCAATCGATTTGTCCAAGGGTGTCCAGGAGAGTCACCGCGATAATCGATATTCGTGAATTTCGAACGATTGTCTCTGGCACTTTAATGACGCCTTAATTGGAGTAAAAGAGATGCTCGAAATTTTCGAACTTCGATGTAGTCCTACTACTGTAATATTTATATACCTACATTATTGGCCACAGCGCCATATGCCAGCGCTAGCTAGATTACCAATTGTAAATTACAACTTAAATACCGGTGTGTTTACAGCTTTACTGTCCATCCAGGGCCCTTACAACTGTACTCCGGCTTGTTATAAAATAAATTTATGAAAGGCACGCTCTGCGGAGGGCATTTCATTAACCCCTGCGCGGGCGCAGCGGCGCGGGCGGGGAGGGGGGTCGTGTCCAGTTAATTACAGATGGTATCGCGTAATTGCGGACATGTAATTATAATCTAGGGGATGCTTATTGAAAATGTGCGAGGATTGAAACGGTCGTCATGAGGTACGGTTATACGAATGTCTGCAATCTGCTCTTTCACTTAAATTAAGGCCGCATGAGAGTGACAGAGATGATCGCGATTTAGCGAATATCGGTTTTCGCGGTAGCGCCGCTGTTTATGTTTTAAGACAGTTGAGCAAATATAAAAAACAAACTTGCACAACATTTATTATATACCTACCTATATAGCATTCAAGGCGAGAGTGATTAGGCTGTTACTGAACCAGCGCGCTACACCCTCGACCTTCGACACTTATCATCAGGTGTGACTGATCACTGAGGTCAAACACTGGTCAGTGTTGTAAGTAAAAAAACAGTTTGCGTATGTAATAATGAAATTTCATCGAGGTTTTAATGTCAGTTTTGCCCCGACTCACCAATTACTAGTTTATTATGATAACTATCGTATGCCTATTTCTTCTCTAGAATAAATCTGTTACCTACGTTCAGTAGGTACGTGTAATATGGTGGGCAGCTAGATTGTTAAATAGGGTTAACCCCATATTATTCTACGCAAGATCGGCAAGTTCTAATAAAACTAAGCTTTATAGTGATGAAATAAGAGCTAAAACGGCATGAAAGGCTAGGAATGGTTTGGTGACGTTTGCTGACGGGTCGACGCCTTTTTCCTTTTATTGCGTTTTTAGTTTTGATATGTCGTCTATTACCGATTCCGCATATACAAATGTGAACAAAAAACTTCTTCTTCAGATAGATGGGCATTAAAAATACTATTTGCTAGAAGAAGGAACGCTTTGAAATTTTGAATTTTACTTTATGGTATAAATTCCGCCATTTGTCCCTTCTTGTATGCAATAAATAATTTAAAAATAAGCCGCTATATTTTGATTCTTACATATAAACACGCTGCTAATTCACAGATTTGAATTTTACGAGCCAATATTTACCAATATCATGTTATAATAGATTCGATAGGCCATTAATCTGCCGTAACGGCAGGCGGGACGGACAAACACAATTCACTGACCATCGGTGTGCCTTATCTCCATTGTAATAAGGTTTATCTAGGCAAATGTTAACCCTGTTAATACAAGTTTTGGTTTGAGAAATATCAAGAGCTGTCATATTCGGTAAGTCCAGAATTTATTAACGTCGCTACCGCACCCGACCGCAACCAATTCCTTGAAACAAGTTTGAAATATTTTTTCACCTCACTATAGGTGAAAAACTTAGCTAAAGTATGTACCTATGCCTATGTAGTAGTAACGTCATAACGTGTGTGTATGTTATACCTACACGCATGTCGGTGTTCTTTATTCAAATATTGACGAACGTTGCATATTAATTTTAATTTTAATTCAGTTAAGTTTTTCACCTATAGCTCACATGCTTCTTTTTTATTTATTAATAACGGCTAGGTATTCTACAATGTTAAAAATAATATGGCTTATTTTCATCGGGAATAATATTGGATTCAAATAATGAAAGAATTTTTCTAATCGGTTCACTAGTTTCGGAGCCTATTCAATAAAAAAAAACGATCATATTTTTCCTCTTTATTATAGTAGTGAAGATAACATAGCAAAACTGCACTTTATCCACAAGAGTGCTAAGTAATTAATTTAATGTAAATTTTTTGAGTGTTTTTACGATAACGAATTGAATTGACTTTTAAATAATATTTTTGAACGATTATATTCTCGAGCAACGTTCTCTTTTACTCCAATTGGTGTCATGAGGTTGACAGAGACAACAATTCGAAAAAGAATATCGAGTTTCGCGGTAGCGCCGCTGAACATAAAATCAACCAGTATCAAAGGCGTTATTGTAGTTACAGTCGTAAACGAACTGTCTGTCAGAGGTTTACTAGTTCCCGGCTCATAAACCTATCGGTACTGTTGCACTATGAAATATGGTCTTCATTGCATTTGATGTGTCAGCCACTTGGCGCGTTGCACACTTGCACAATGCGCTGCAGTCGACATGCTCGTAAATACGATATTTCTATTGCTGTATATATTTCAGTGTGACGGAATGCAATTCACCGGGCGAACACAATTAGAGAAGAAAGCTGGTAGATGTAGTTCTGTTTCTAGGTATATGGATGTAATATTTATAACACCTACTAAGCAAGTAGCTTTTCACTTGACTAGCTCAGAAAGTAAATATATACAGGCCGTCCCAAACTTATGGGACATGAAGGGGAAGTACCTTAATTATCGTAGATAGTGTATTTTGCTGAAAGAAGACTTTATGTTATTTTTAAAAGTTGGTAATTCTGCATTCATAGATTTTCTAAAAATTATTTGCTTCGTCTGGGAATCAAACCGACTTTAATGCCAAAAAAAAATCAGCCTACTTTTATGATGCCAATCGAAGGAATAGCTAAAAAATAATAACTCTGCTTAAGTAACATTATATTTTAAAAGAAAGGAACAACATAAAATGATTGAGTCAAATTTCAAGAATTAATTAATTTACAAAAAAATACCCACTTAATTGACTACGGCAGTTTCATGTCTGTCTTTATTTTGATTAAAATGATTAGTTTTACGTTGTTCCTTTCTTTTAAAATACAATGTTACTTACGCAGAGTTATTATTTTTTAGTTATTCTTTCGATTGGCATAATAAAAGTATAGTGATTTTATTTTGGCATTTAAGTCGGTCGGACTCCATAAGGAAGCCTTTAAGATAAGGGAAATTAAAAAAAACAGGGTGTACTCGTATTTTAAGTGTAACGACCGTAGCAGCAAGAAGCCAGAGTTCACCGTGGGTCCTAACAAGCATGTCGTTATGTTTTAGTATCGGGGAGTCAAGGGTCGCGCCGCCCGCGCAGCCTCCAAGTCCAAACATCGGCGCGGGCGCCGGCCTTAAATCAACAACTAACGGCGGACACATGCTGGAAGTAAAGCTTTTGTTAAATACGTAACTGCGCCTTTTATACTTGGTGGCCATTTTGGAAATAGTGACGCAAATATAGGCTAACTCCTCTGTTTTTCATGTCAATAAGGAATTCAAGGAGGTACACAAGGAGGCAATAGCCTCACAGATATCGTGTTTTTTCTGAAATTGTTGACTTTTTAGGATTGTAAAATACACCTAACCTAATATTTTTAATAGGAAAAGCCTTAAAAGTTATATAGGTAGTTTTAGAAAGTAACATATTCTGTGAAATGATTAATTACCGTAAAAGGGGGTGAATAGGGAAACTACTGATATTCAAACCTCGATTAATAATTTTATTAATAAGTGTTTCGGTCGTTTATACTTTAGTTTTTTTATGATTCTATTGTATACCTATGTAGTTCTATTTACTAAGTTTAAAGATGATCACAGAATAGTGGGTCATCACTCAACTGAAACATGTAGGTACACGAGGGTTCACAATTTTAAACTAGAAACAACACGACATGATACGAATATCGGCAAAAATTTCATTGCTAACATAATAGTGAGGATTTGGAATAAATTACCCTTTCAAGTTGTGAACTCTACATAATAGTCTTAATCAAACTATCTAAAACAGTGAATTAGTGCTTAATGAACTATGATCTAGACTTATCAGCGCAAGCTGCCTGTCGAAAAACATACATAATGATAAAACATTCCACCTCACCCCGTGGTTGGGGTGAGGTGGGATTATTGGTAATTGAATCGACAATTTTGGATTTTAAATATGACTCTCCGTTTGTAATAAAAATATATTATTCAGGTAACAGCTTCTCTCAAACTATCTACTAAATAAGTAGGACAATTAGTCCGTCCGTCCGTAACATACAACAAGTCCGTACGAATACATGCCCCTATCGCCACATCGCATCGCTGTCGCCGCGCGGACAGCGCCATTATCCGACGTAGTGTACCCATATGTAGACAATAGTGATAACTATCATGCTGGACAGGTGATAACTATTATGGTAACTTTTCAAAAATTATGCGTAATAATCGTATGTGTTTGGATTCCCAAATAATATTTG
This sequence comes from Grapholita molesta, assembly GCA_022674325.2. Taxonomy (NCBI): domain Eukaryota; kingdom Metazoa; phylum Arthropoda; class Insecta; order Lepidoptera; family Tortricidae; genus Grapholita; species Grapholita molesta. The sequence continues at coordinate 188,226 of CP053138.2, forward strand.
CATGTGGGTATTTAGTGTGGGAGCCTAATATCGACATCCGTTTCTAAATGGGTTTCGTGATACGAATACTACATATCTGATCTTTTGCCGATTTCAGACGAACAACACTTTAATAGAGATGCTAGGTTGCGATAAATGTTAGGAAACAATTTGAGGCTACACCCACTATAGGCGCAGTCAAGGTAGAAAATATCGACACTGCCAAAGCACTAAAATATGTGTACATGTACCTTAATATTAAGACAATGAGGTGGATGTTTACATATTTTGAAACTTTCAACGTATGGATATATTTGACCTTGACTGTATTATAAGATAGCATATGAGATGATAGGAATGCTAAGGTTGTTACAATATCCATGTATCACAATTTATTGCAACCTAGCAAAATAAATTAGGTATGTATCAAATGGGGTTGCGATCCTTGCTCTGGGTCGTATCTGGTTCAGCAGGTCTCCATTGCTGTCCAGAGAGGCAACGCAGCAGGAGTAATGAGGACATTTGAGCCGGTTACGATCCAGGGGTTGCTGTTATAAATGTAAATAGACTTAAGATTAAGGTAATTTTAAGTTTTATAAAGTAGATTATTTGTATCAAACTAAATTGACCGATGATGGTGACGATTTCATAATTACAGGGAATCGGTGGCTGTAGTCTGCTGAAGATCGCTCACCATGGTCAAGGGGGGAGGCCAATGTTCAGCAGTGGTCGTTCGTAGCTGATATATAAATAAATAAGGGCGCTTTTAGCGGTCAATAAAATATCTACAATAAATCTTGTATTTAAACATTCATGAATCATTCCAAAATATATTAAAAACACTTAACTTATGTAATAATAACTCGCGCGATATGTTTCGGAGAGCATGGGGTCTTAATTTTAGTCAGTCCGTGACGTGCCGGCGGTGATGCAAACGGGGGCTCGGCACTCTTGATACTTGAAAAGGGGGAGGAATGAGAAATAGTCACAGCCGAGTTTCTTGCTGGAGTCTCCTCAGCTAGCTGGGCTTACCAAACCAGCGACAAAACTCTCATTAGTTCGATACCATCACACGGGCCATTTCATTTAATGTTGTATAAGTACTCAACTTTTTTTTTTATTTGGATGTTTTTGCGCGGTTTCTACTCATAATCATGAGTGCTTTCGAGCGTGATAGGAGAAAAAATGTGTCCCAAGCTTCAAATAAAATGACCCACACACCAGTCAGATTCGGTTGAGACCGCCTCACACAATCTTGCTGGAAGCGTAAACTCAGTAGTACAAATCAAGTCTGGTGCAGAAAGGGTCCTGAATATTCCAGAGCCAACCAACGGCCAACACACTCCGACCACTCTAATTGGCCGAACGGTTTATAGAGCCTATGGTCAGATTAAAAAAAAACTATTAAGAATGAAATGATCTCAAAACATTTCGTATTATGAGTAGTGACTAAGTAAACGTAGATGAACGTAGTTTTTAATAAATTTACAAAATAATATAATTCTATAAATACAAATACAGCTTTGGTTATCATTACACTTAAACATTTAATAGAAAGAACATGTAAGAAAATTAATTGAACAACTTTTACGCGTAGTTTAATTTATAGCGAGTAAGGCTAGAGGGCGATAATATTAATTAAACTCAAATGACACTTATTAGCTGGAAATCAACGCGTATTCATAGAATGTTTCGTCTAACCCCCGTTGTGTAAGCTAAAACTATAATGTTTTGCAATGAGAGCAATTTGTCGCGCACGCATATTGCGCCCGAAACTCCTGGCATTTCGCAACTGCAGTACTGAATGTCATTCCAAGTTTCCAAGCGACTAATCGAGAGTTCCGACCAGCACGAATGCAATTCAGCTACAGCTGGTATGCCGTTCTCTAGAACATTCTCTGGCCCCTGTTTCACCACACCGACAATTGCCACGATTCCCGACATATGTCAATTTCTAACACTGCAGGTGTCCATTGGTTACACTGACCGCTTACCATGGGGTGGGACGTGTGTTTGTTTGCCACTAACAGTTAATAAAATAGATACCGTAATTTATCATAATAGGTATATCAATAAATAGGTAGTAGCACAGCCTAACGAGTATATACAGTCGAAAAGGTTCTATACAACCGGACCGTTCAACGCCTCGACTGACGACTTGCGCTCGAGGGTCAGGGTTGTCAAAAAATAAAAAATAGCCGGAGCTTGTTCACTGGTATATAGCTACACTGTGGTAGTAGTTAGGTGAAGGGCTCTTGACAAATGTCATTGTTAAGTGTTTAAAACAGTATTTAATACTGCACTAAGTTTAACGGGTAAACTCGTGTATTTAATGATTGCTATAAGCGACATGTATCGAGTAAGCTCTGGTATCCATTTTCAAGCCGAGTTAGGACCCACTGATTCTGTTCTGTTCGTTTAAGTCATCATCATCATCATGTCAGCCGAAAGACGTCCACTGCTGGACATAGGCCTCCCTCAGAACGACCCAAGAAGACCGACCCTGCGCCTGCCACATCCAGCGGCATCCCGCAACTATAGGTCGTCGGTCCACCTTGTGGGAGGCCTACCTACGCTGCGTCTTCCAGTTCGTGGTCGCCACTCCAGAACTTTTCTAACTAACTCTAAGTATTATGACTAAACTTTTTCAAAAACCCTGTGAGGATAAATCTCGCTCCTCAACGGCTCCTCAGTCTACCGCAAAAGTCTAAGTTTAAGTATTTGGGGCATCTTTCTCTTTTACTCCAATCAAGGCTTAATTAGTGACAAAAATATTCGTCGTATTTCGATTTTCGATTGGCCTGCAGGATCTAACTACGCTGGTCCTACGAACCTGACTTGGTGGACACTCAGTCGTAATTGTCACGACGACAGCCACGCTCGACAATGGATGGCCGGCCGTCGTAGCGGTACAGTCGGCCGTGTACAGCTCTCTCAACCGTCACTCACCGTGTGTCCGACTTGGCCACGTAACGAGTGCGGCACGACGGACAACAAATGTACATCACTTAGATACATATCTGCTCGGGCCGATAGATAAGTTCTGTGTAAGGCATATGTTGCGTTTGTTTCCCTGTTCCAGCACTTTCCATATCACACGAGGTGCGCGTTGATTATGTTGGACAACACAACAAAGTAAAATTATGAAATAGACACATTCTTGTAGACATTCGGCATCAGTGTTATACTTGAAGCCTCATCAGTTATGGATTCAGTAGTGCATGAGGATGATTCCTCACGCGGTGTTACAAACTTTTATTTAATAAAAATGGAAGCGTATTATAATAACTTAAGTATGAAATTAGAAAGACAAAATAAACATAAAAAACTTAGTAATGATGAATTTGAATTTCAGGCCACAATATATTAAATAAATTTATGCGTCTTTTTATATCAGGGAAAAATACGGTTCTATTTAATTGTAATATCATGTGAAAATTTTGCAGTTTTCCAAAAAACTCAGTTTCCAAGCCCTTTTATCTGTTCTGAACTTATATAGAATGAACTTATAAGTCTTATAACTTAACATTTGTTTTGACAATGATCTTAAAAAGCGAAATTCTCCTGATTTGGTATGATTGCGTTGTTAGCACTGCAGAATAAAAGATACATTGTAGACGTGTCATATTTCTACATGCTGTTATGCAGGTGAGTGTACTCTCGCATTGGCCAACGCTCCACGCGTCTGACGTGTGCCAATTATGTGGGATTGTTTTCTTATCGACATGTTTTGGCAAATGGCTCTTACGCAACTTACCCGCTGAGTACGTATCTGATCGCCGCTTTTAGGCAGATACTATCAGGCTTTAACGAATGAACGACCTTTCGGCCATTTATGATGATTAGCATAATATAACGGCGATTTTGTAACAAAGCTCTATCGGGGCCACTTAACAAAATTTATTCAAATGTGGAAGAGAGGAGATACAGAGTTCGAAGTTTGAAATGGTCGCTTAACAAATAGAACTACCGTTAATTGATTGAACCATAAGCGTCGCTCACTTGGCTACCGCGATGGACCGCGGCCGACAATCGCGTGTGCTTTAGATAAGGGGCTCACAGTGTGTTCGTCGTATTGGTTAAGCGAACGGGAGTCGAGTTCTTGATGAAACTAGTTTAACGTGATGTACTTTTTTTTACACAACACTGACCAGCGTTTGACCTCAGTCGCACCTGATGGTAAGTGACGACGAGGTCGAGGGAGTAGCACGCTGGTCCAGTAACAGCCTAATCAATCTTGCCTTGCAGAGACCCAAATTACATATTTCCGGGAATACAGATGAAGGGAGCGAATTCCATTCCTTAGCCCGCATTAGGAAGGTAGAAGCGAATGGCTTCGTGCAAATGAATGGAATATTCACAACGTAAGGATGAAAGCGCTCCCCTCGCCTCGACATCCGGTGGTGGAACGGAGATGGCGGAATTAAATCGTGCAATTCTAAAACACATCTACACAGGTACGCCTGTCATGCGGGCGGTCGATCACCGATGTAACTAGCGAGAGGAGTTATAATGACTTAGTCACTTGATTCAAGTTTTAATTACATGACTTCATGTCAGGATCATTCCTCATTATGTATCGCTTACAAACGCTACTCGATCCTCCTGAGATTGTTACACCATGCTAATATACGCAATTTTTTATAAGAAGTATTAAAAGAGTTTAGTTTGTACGTCCCGCCCAGTCAACTACATCGTAACATTTTCTTATGTTCATACTTTCTTGCTGTAGCTGCTTCCTAACTGTATTCAGAAGACTTGCCAAATTATATCATCGCCGTCCCTCCAATTACGCCTTAATTGGAGTAAAAGAATAAGATGTCCGAATCAAACTTCGAGTTGCGCGGACCCTTAGGATTTTGTCTCCTCGGTTTAAAACAATTACTGTCAAGTCCCTGCTCCTATTGGAATGACACCGTTATGGTCATAGGCACCCCGGACCACCCGTGGCCACAGAGGGGAGGGGTGGGTCGGGAGAGGGAGGGGCGGTAATGGGCACGATTAAACACATTAGCGGCTGATTGGAAAGTCGTGTCGTGATTACAGACAATGCCGTTACTGTCGCGAGCCTGGCCTGGACCGGAGCGAGCATCTGAAATAAATAATTAAAACACATTTTATTATATAATTAACATACAAGAATTACAATATTATAATAGCTACTTATTGCATAAAATCTATGAAAGGGCCTTGAGATATTGTACCAACGTACAGTCAGCAGCAGAAGTGGCTAAGCGTTTGAGGAGTTCAAAATGAGGACAACACATCTCTATTGTCAAGAGAATAAGAGCGCGTGTAGGTCATTTTGAACACTTCAAACGCTTAGCCACTTTTGCTGCTGACTGTACCAAGGATGCTGGCGGCAGTGGCAACATTTCCTCGTTGTATCGCAAACACATTGGCATTGTATTCTGTTTTTACTTAAATGAGAAACGGTTGTTATACACAGGCATCATGACTAAAGAAACCTAAGTACAGTCAGCAGCTCTACAGCACCGATAAAACTGATGTTGACTGTACATAATTATTGTAATCTTTTGCGTTTATTAAATGTAACTATTTTTAAAAGTCAAATACAAACAAGAAAACAATGCTGTGACCGCATACATATACCTACCTACCAACCATAAATATTATGACTCAACAAAATAAGTAAATCAAGTTGAGTAAGTATCTACATTACTTTAAATAAAGAAATTAGGTACGTCAAGTTCAAAATAATTAATATTACATTCAAATTACAACAATGCATTAAATTAAAATAATATTCATCAATGTAGTGCGCTACGTCACCGTTTTTACTGGGTTTAGTTTACACAGATGGTTATAGGGAATTAAAATTTGCCCCCCTTTGATCCCCAAAATGGTTCTTGAGATGATCCATGTATGTATGTAATTTGAACATAGCTGACACAAAGCCGTCCCTAAGGTATCTAAGGTTTAAATTGAAATTTAACATTTTCATTAGCAAAATTAAATCCAAATTAAGAATTATTCAGTCGAGTGTACAATGATGCGGCCGGTTTTTGTTCCGTTCTCGAGTGTGAACAATTTTGCACAACAATCGTCAATTATCTCCCACAATAATACTATTATATTCAATATTATCTAGTCATCGATATCTGTTGGTATCCGAACACTTGCTATAAAGCCGAAACTCTTATAGTACTTCAATATTACATATATTATATACATTTGATACTTGCACGGAATGAATGACGTAGTGACAGATCAAAAAACGTGAGACACAAATATGCAATGACAGTATGTTACCGTTTTCGTGAATTGCCAAAATATTTTATTCAAATGTGTCTCTTGTAACAAGACCGTGAAGTTGCTTTTCGGCCTTTTCGCAGATTTATATTTTGTATACCTACTTATTTTGTAAAAGGAATATTCACTACATCTGTACGATTACATTTAAACTGTATGCTAAGTGATTTAAGGTATATTTTCCCTAAATGTTCAGATATTTATGATCACCCTGTATGTGCAGATAACTTTGACGAGTTGTGTGGTCAGATGTAATCGAAAAACCACTGCTCATATATTTATGGCGAATTGGATGTTCAGATGTTATTGACCTCATTTACTGTAAAGAATTTATTGAAATTTATTGCTGCTCACAAATATTTGAGTACCTCGACCGTTCCGATATATCTGATGGCGACTGTACCTAAGATAATTTTATTTTATTTTGCCGTTATTAAAAAACTCTTGTACGTGTAGATTATCGTTATAGTCCCTTTTCGCCTTTTTGAAATATCTGTTTATTAGCAAGAAACAATTGCTTAACGTTGGTAACGTTTTATGAATAAGGTTGTTTATCGATTAGTTTATGGAGTGTGCGGTTTATAAAATAAAATGACTTTGATATGTAATGTGTAGATGTAAATGATGTAGCAAGCATACAATTATTCTGTTGTAGTTTTAATAAATATCCCACGGCTCCCATACACAAATTCATTAGTTAAGCCCTATAGTAAGTTCAAGATGATTCGTGTGGTACTATATGATGTACAAATACTTAAATAGAAAACACCCATGACTCAGCAACAAATACCTACTCGTATCTATACAGTTAATAAATGCCCCCAAGATTCACGACTGGTCTGTCTTAGTGGGTAGTGACCCTGCCTATGAAACCCATGGTCCTGGGTTCAAATCCCAGTCAGGGCATCTATTTGTGTGATGAGCACAGATATTTGTTCTTGAGTCATGGGTGTTTTCTCTCTATTTAAGTGTTTATATATATTTATCTATTATATATATCATCACCTAGTACCTACAACACAAGCCTTACTGTGCTTACCGTAGGACTAGGTCGATTTGCGCAAGATTGGCCTGAAAATATTTATTTATTTAAGATTATCGGCTTCTTAGACAGGGACACTACCCACTAAACCAGACCTGTAGTCAAGTTTGTTATGTGAGTTTAAAGTATAAGTTAATACTTACTTAAATTATGTAGGTACTTAATCAGTAATCAAGTTAATGTTTACATACTTAAAGCCCGTACAAAATAAATTCGCTGAATCGAACTACGCGGGGGCCGATTTTTATACGACGACGAAAATATTCAAACATACAAGATTTTCACCATTATTTTTATACAAGAAGTAGGTACAGTTTCGATACCCGCGATTATAAATCTATACCAATATCATTCACGTTTCTATAATACCATTTATTTGTTTCTTACAGAGTTTAAAATGTCACGATTTGAGTACTCCACGCTCATAAATCGGCCCCCTGATCCGCCATTTTGTGACCCCAATTGAGTAGGTATTTGTTAGGTTATGGAAAACTTTCAAAGCCGCTTTGTGTCATCACAAATATAATAAAGTAATAAATATATACCGTATATGATACATGCGCTTACGTGATAAGAAATGCAATGCGGTGTAATGTAGGAGTAAGTCAGAGTATGGCAGTTTGTGGTCGTTACTGCTATCGGCTCCATCTTTCTCTCATCCGTCTACTCACGCGGCATACCAAGCGGCTGCAGGAGTCTGGGGTCCAATTATGTACATCTCAGTTTCGTTTAATATTTGAAGCACGCGGATATGTAGCTACGAACTAAATGCTTAACACATCAAGCAAGTTAACGATTTTGAGCTGTGGAGGTAGTCACAAATATCGGAACATGCTCACTACGACAATAAAGGCGCTGTTCCGATATTTCTGACCACCTCCACAGCTCCGATATATCTGATGGTGACTGTATACCGCTTGACTCATACGGACGGGATACGATCGAATGGATATACCTACATAAGATTTGAGATTTATTATATTCATGAATGACGTACAAAATTTTCATATAAAGAGTATAAACGAATAAAATATACCTAATGATGTAACAGCACAAAACGTCTGCTTGGCAAAATGCTAATTTATACTTTTATTCGTTGGTGATCAGTGATCACTATAGATGTTGGCAAATTCCAAAGTTTCTACGTGATTGTCTGTCCTACAAACATTTGAACATGTTCAGGCAACTTTTGATAGACGGTTTTTGTAAGTATGATCTCAACTTTTGTGAGTTTTCCAACAATTTCCACATTCATCCAGATCTACAATTTGAGTACCTATATTCGATTCTAATTTAACATATACCATTTAAATTTCCAATTTTTAGCTCATAGCTATTAAGAAAACATTCAATATCGATATGTGTCGTATGAAAAGACAATAATTGGAACTATTTTAGTTTTATAGAATAGATAACCTCCTGCTTTTTTGAAGTCAATTATAAATGCTGACGAATGTATATTACTTGTACTCGTATATATAGCAATGTGTGCTATAAATATAAATAAATATTTCGGGACAATCTTACACAAATAGACCTAGGCCTACGGTAAGTTCAGTAAGGCTTGTGTTGTAGGTACTAGACGACGATATATGTAATATTTAGATAGATACATATAAATACTTAAATACATAGAACATCAAACACTAAATCGTGTACCAGCAGCATTATTTTACGAAGGATTTTAGTGTTGCTTCATTAAGTAACTTTCTCAGGCATGTTAGCAAACGAAATCAAAGATTATGAACAACTGGCCCCTGACAAGCCCTTTTTAAACGAGCTGGCTTGACTGAACAATACAAGAACTAATGTTAAACAACGGTTAGAAACCTTGGCCTTTGTTCAATCCTCACAATACTGACCACTTGTAAACCTTACTGCTACGACATAAGGTTCACCGATGATCAGCAAAGCGTGTTACCGATGTCGGACATTTAGTAATTCGGCCGAGATCTTAGATAACGCGTGAACGATTCTTTGTTGTGCCAACCGCGTCTGGTGCGGCCGCTGTCAAAACTCAGAGTTGCTGGTCGTGCTCAAATATGCGTGTGGTCTGCGCAGTTGTTAACTACGGAATGTAATTCCTGTAGATTCCGGATATCCAGCGTAAGTAGCTCTGCAATTACATGGAGTTTTATTACAGAAGAGGGCCAAGCGAAGACGCAAAAATTTTACTAGCAATCTACGCCGAGATATTTTTCCAAGTAATTAGTTAGGTATATGCGATTTCTTTGCTGTCGTTTAGTTATAACTTTGTAAACGACCTAACTCACTTACAGTTACAAGTGTTCTGATGGATTTGCTAGGAACCGTGATATGTATTATGCACGACCATAAACTCGAATCTGGAGTAGTCCGGCTGGTATAATACCTCCTCTTCACAGAAGACCACAGCCATAACAACACTGCTACTTTTTTGGTATCCAATGTTGTGTTCCCGGGGCTTGTCTCTACACTTGTCTCCAAATTTCATAAAAAAAAGTCATTTGATAGGATACTAATAAATTCCCTGTTTCGGTTCTATTAAAAAATCGAGGCCCTGTCTCTCGAACATCGAAGTTCGTATATTTCGAGCATCATTCTCTTTTTACCCTTTACCCCAATTAAGGCGCCATGAGAGTGGCAGAGACAACGTCCGAAATTTACGAATATCGTTTTTCGCGGTAGCCCTACAGCTTCTGATGGCTAGTTGAATTCGTTCGGCAACGGGTTATCGACTCGGAAGCAAAGGTTAAGATTTGTTACAAAACTGGACACTCTAATTGAGACTGATAAAACTCATGAATATTTAATTTATTACCTATTAAATCTCGGGTCCACCTACGTCCGTAAAATATTGCACTTTTTATACTAAGGCCTAATGCTCTCATTCAAGTGTCAATCATAAAAAACTAAGTACCAGCTTTATAAGATAGCATCATTAAAATATTGTGACTAGCCGGTGGCTAGACGGCGAGTGGGCAGGCGTATAATGTCAATCAACTAAGTAGCTATATTAATTAATTACAATCAAACCAGAATTTGTAACATTCTATCATTTCACTTGAACTTGTTTCGATGTTCTACTTTTTTACCTCTAAACCCGTATTTTATTGCTCATGCAACTTGAACAAGTTGAATTAATTGTAGAAACTTGTACGCTTAATAAAACGCGATGAGAAGATAAATGATTATAGTTTTTGTTTATCTAATTTGCATCACGCAAGCCGTCAGAGTGTCTGTCAAACGTGTGAAACTCGGGAACGGACGTGTTCGATAATTTATCTCGAGTACACGAGCATGTACAAGTGTAATGTAAAACGTAAAGAATCGGCTGTCAGCCATGATCGCTGCGAACAAATGGAGAGCTTGGACGGATGTGTTACGACGGCAGAGTGGACGAATCGATCGCTCGAGGGGACCAATGTGAAATGACCGCGTGGCGTTTATTTTGATACCATTGACTTTATTGATTGTCTATCGAAATCAGAAATCATTATTTATTCGATTTAATATAAACAAACTCATACTACTATTATAAATGCGAAAGTGTGTCTGTTTGTTTGTCCGTCTTTCACGGCAAAATGGAGCGACGAATTGACGTGATTTTTTAAGTGGAGGTAGTTGAAGGGATGGAGAGTGACATTGGCCAGCGGTAATACGTCTCATTCCCACGGAAAGACTCAATATGTTACATTTCTTATAACCATGCGGGCAAAGCCGCGAGCATCATCGAGTGTAATATAAAATTTGGTAATGGAATCAACGCCTCACCCAGGAATAAGTAGGCAAATATTCCTTGTTACAGGTTTTTAAGAAACGGCATTGGAATTTGGAAGCAATTGTTTGGCTGTCATTTGTTGTCAAAATTGGCAACATTGAAGAAGTAACGAATCGATCAAAATATTTATATATCTAGTTATTTTTCGTCACGGAATTAATTGCTGAAGTAACTATTAAACCTAAGCTCCTAAGATTGTTTTGAAACGACGATTACATTAAGTACAGCAAAGATAGATTTTATCTTTTCTAACAAACAGGAACTTTAAAAACTATAAATAGTATTTGTATGTACTATAAATAGCTCTAAATTCAACGAACTAGTAATACTATAGAAACCTGACTCGAGCTCAAAAATGACCCCACGGCTAGTGTGCCGCAAACGATCGACTGAGCCGCGGCGGAGTTTGACAGATTTAGTAGTACAGAAGCTTTCTATGACATAAGATGTCAACTAATATAAAATTGTTAAATTAAAAAACCCTATAAAATGCTTTCTTGAACGGTAAAATAGACCCGCAACAACTGCAGAAAAATACAAGAAAAACGATGGGATCCATTGGTTTGTGTAAGTTTAACTCTGAATGTGATAAACAATTATTTAAAGTAACATATTGTTGTATAGACTAATACGCTGGACCAAATGTCGTATATCTATACTAGTTTTATAATTACTTATGCCTTTATGATACTGAGTGACAGATTGGGGATTAGGTTATGCGTCAATAATACTCACAAGTAAATTATTCATGTATTTTTCAAGTAACAAGCAATTCCTATTATTTGCTTTTATCTCGAAAAACAAATACGCATGTGCCACTGGTAAATTTTCCGACATAATTATTCTAGTTTCCCGAAGGCCCCGAAAACAATGACGCGTCATGGAATTTAACTTCCCACCTATTTCATTTTAATAGACATTCGCGATGCTTTATGGTCGAAAGTTGTATTTCTGTAATAGTATTGAAATGTCAATACGTATTATCTGTGATTGCACTTATTCTCTTTGCGAAAAGTTACCATTTTCTTTTCTAATTCTGAAAGCGTGTCAGCTTCTTAATGGGTATTATATTCTTTGCGAATCTATCTACTGCGAACCTAGAAAATTGAAATTCCGTTACTTGCATCTCTATCTTTCGAAGATTGCAAGAACGAAAAAAAATAAACAACTCAGTAGTCATCCGTTTTTGACAAAGTTCCTTGACGTCCCAAAATTCAGTACTCCGCGTCAATTTAGTAAATCTGTTGCCTCATTATTAAAACAAAACAATACGTGCGATATATCAAAGTAACATCCTATTCTAGCTTGCTCTTATGGTGACCGTTTGCTATACAATATTGAATTTAATTTGTAAATTACTTCTCCAACACATTATTAACGATATAGGGTAAATCGTCAGTTACTGGCCACCTTTCAATAACTGCCCACCTTATACTTAAAATGAATTCTGTATACCTATAAATAGAACACATTTTCAAATAGGGTGTCAATTACTGTCCACCCTTCAATTACTGGCCACCTTATACTTAAATGAATTCTATTTATAGGCAAATAGAGTCCATTTTCAGTATATGGTGGCCAGTTATTGAAAGGTGGCCAGTAACTGGCGATTTACCCTACCTTCTTATAAAGTATGCACAAGAGTAATCTTAATAACAAAATCGTGTGTAGAATAATATTCATATAAATTGGTTCCATCTCGGTTAGTATCATCCCTGTAAGTTTGACAACGCCATAATATTGTAACGCCGCGCATGAGGTTTGACACTTTAAACTTTTATGAACCAATCACAACTTTTTTTAATAGCGCGAAATTGTCTATTGGATAAATTCTAAGCTGCTCTGACATATTTATGAAGAGGGGATAGCTGTCAGTGTCAGCGCGCCTGGGGTCATTTTTGGAAGGCATTTTTGTATGGAGAGGTCTGTCTATATATATTCAGTCACCGTCTAAATTGCATTTAAGAACAAATCCCGACAAATATATGAAGGCAGGCGTAACTCATATATACCCGGCTTCCATTGATTGACCTAAAACAATAATATTCATTAATTCTGATCGAGGCTAGACAGCTTTTGGAATATAAAACAGTTCTTGTAAAACATATGATAGTTACCTCCTCCAACGAAACAATGTCGTTACAACTTTCACTAATATATTGCGAATATTCCATTTACAATAGTTCGATATGTCAAAATTATGATGTCAGAAATAGTACTATAATATCAGGCCAGTGGTAAATCATTTATAAACATTTACAAAAAGGTTTAATATAAGATGAATTTATTTCTTTTTTATTACGTCACAGGGACTTACCAACTTTTATTTTAATAATTTTTGTACTATGCACCAATGCTAGAAGCTTGAATTTTATTTATGTTATAGGCCATCAAAAAGCTAGTATGTGTTAAAAAATTGGAGGCTAAGTGTATTATATGTTTAAAGCACGAATTAATTAAATCTACAGAAGCGGAAATATTCATGAAAAATGATTATTCTTATTTTTTTTTTCTTGGTAAGTAAGAAGAGGACAATGCTGTAATTTTGTATAAGTGTTACTAACAGCAGGGCCCATCATCACAAAAAAAAATTAGCCGGAAAAGCTATTAAGGCACAAGATGTTCCCTTATCCTGCCATGGCCTTTGGAACTATTGCCTCTGTCTCTCTAATAACGCCTTAATAGGAGTAAAAGAGAAAGTTGTACGAAATTGTCGACCTTCGACTTCCGCGGTAGGCCTTTATCTAGAGCTCTCACAGCTTCATTGGTTTTCCTAAGCACGCACCTCGCATATGGTTATACACGGCTAGAACACCCAACCCATCAATAACCGTACGTGTCTGTCGACCACACCGCTGCTGCATCGTGTCTCCCATTATAGTAAAGAAAAGGATAGTTATATCGCTACTCCTATGCTTCTGCTATAAGTTCCATGTACACAGCAATCAGCGAACCAGGATATTAGTATTAGCGGTGACCCCTGCGGTGCGGTCGGGATGTATGGGGCGCCGGCTCAGAGTCGACTCCAACAGCGGGGGGTTAGTAGACCAGAGGAAGTAGCGTATTTGTCTTAGCAGCGGCGGCTATAAAGTCGGAGTGCAATTTGCTATGTTAAACAAGAAATATTTTAAACCATTTACAAGATAATTTAATTTTGTCATTTGAAAGACTATACGGATCATACAGACATTTAGCTCTAGCAAGCTTTATCAAAAGGTGACAATATTAAAGATTAACTTTTTCTTTAGTGTTATGAGCAGAAAATGTGCTTCTAAATAATATAACTATTACACATGAGCAAGTGACTTTTGTCCACGGCAGACGAGATTTATTATACCACTTGTGTGAACCGCGTTTCAGGCAATTTTGTGCTTTTCCCTAAACTACGAGTACATGTATATTTGCTATGAGATACCTTTGTCCAGTTTGGATCAGGAAGGTTTGCGAGTACTATCATGTAAATAGCTGTGATTCAGAGAAGTTCCTAAATAAATAAATCTAGATTCCCATTATTTTTTATAAATTGCCTTTGACCACCTATGGCGTACCGTATTGACGTACCGATTCTCGTTGGATTAATTAAATTAATTAATTTTCAAGAGCTTTCCTAGGGCTTATGCAAAGCCTCATCACTAGCTTTGTCTGGCCTAGAACAACGTTCAGACGCCGCCACTGCTACTATATATATAATATACAAATTCGGAAACACATATATAAAACACTCATAACTCAGTAACAAATATCTGTGCTCATCAGACAAATAAATACCCTTACTGGGATTTGAGCCCAGGACGATCGACTTCATAGGCAGGGTCACTACCCAGTAGGCCAAACCTGTCTTCTAAAGTTATACACATTTAATGCACCATAAACAATAGCACTTGTGATTATTTTGATTTATGCTAATTTTACTATGTAACGGGAAGAAATAGTCAATTTATAACCCGGAGCTTTTAACCCTGCGTCACCCGGCGCGGCACGACGCTATCTTGACATGCTGTAAACGCTAGCCCAATACGTCAGCCCCCGCTAACCCGGACACATCCCATCTGTTCCCCCGCATAGCCCTGTCCCGTTCCCCCAGGTCCCGACCCGGGCGCCGGTGCGCTATCTCCAATAAGGATGCGATTACACTTGTAATTGTAAAGTAATGCACTTTGTAGCGAACCATAAATGGGGCATTAGCCTTATCCGATTACATTCTCGAGAAGTCGCAGAATAGGAGGCAGCGAACAAATCTCTAGTATGTAGTCTAGTCTACATGTCCTGCTTTTGTAAAATAGCGCTTAGTGACCAATAATTAAGGTGCTGCTTTACTGCTGTGTTGTAGAAAACAAGCTATGTTAATGGGGGTATTTATAGGCAGATTCACGCCAGTTGTTTAAGCATATTAATTAAACTAGGAAACTAATCGAGACGGAAATGTATCGGCTTACAAAAGCCTCATACATAAACGACATGGTGACCATCGTCGTTCGCATATTAACTGAGTGTTATTATTTACATACATATGGGTGTAAGTAACTATTACTTAATTTAATAAATAAACTTTTAACAAAAAATAAACCCGACTTCAAATAGGTACTAAAAAGCAACAAATAATTGTTTTCTTTATCACTTGATAAGTACTTTTGGACTATTTAGAACAAATCAATTTCTTAGGACAATTATATACAATTATTTTTGGTTTTGGAGTCGGTGCCAGCCACGCTACTCAACATACAATTTAAACTGATATTTTTTTAAACCGCTGTACGTGCATGTCAGTTGTTTTGATTTTGATTTGTTGACAAATGGAGTATGAGAAATATATAATACACATATATCGTCACTACTTTGAAAAAATCTTGTATCTGACACAGATACTGTAAGTTGAAACGCAGTAACTCTGTACTCATTCCATATACAGTTACGTATTTTTTTTTTATTCCCTGAATGACTTACGAGATTTTTTCAAGGTAGCGACGAATTATAGTGCAGAGTGTACCTATAGGGAAGTGAAATATTGAAACTGAGGCGCTATCGCCTAAAACAATATTCGTTAATTTCAAACGATTGTCTCTGTCACTCTCATGAGGTCCTAATAGGGGTAAAATAGAAAGATACCCGAAATTTACGAATTTGGTTTTACGCGGTAGCGCTTCAGATATCAATTTATTCACGACTGCCGAAGGCTTCGGAAACGAAAAAAGTGGCTGGCACCGACTCCAAAACCAAAAATAATTGTATATAATTGTCCTAAGAAATTGATTTGTTCTAAATAGTCCAAAAGTACTTATCAAGTGATAAAGAAAACAATTATTTGTTGCTTTTTAGTACCTATTTGAAGTCGGGTTTATTTTTTGTTAAAAGTTTATTTATTTTTAGCCTTTTAGTTTCTCATTTTGTCACTGATTTTTAATAAACGAATTTGGGCAGACAGTGTCCTTTGTGCCAAAAGAGGAAATATTATAATAAAAGGAATACATATAAACGTTGCAAAGAGACAAAATGTATGTGTAATTGAGTCGTGTTCGAAGCTTAGGACCGATTCGGACGCTAATAAACTGTCAAACCGAACACTTGACTATAGATCGTTAACTTAACGGAGATGATGAGACTCGAAATCGTCATCTGAAGTATCAGATATATAAGTATATCGTGGCACATAAGTAATGCAACGCCCCACACAGGCAATACTGCGATCTGGAATGTCGTGGAACACTACGATCGCTAACCCGCTTGCCAAGCGTAGCGATTATGGCATTTACCCCCATGCAAGGCACACCAAAGCCGTGGCCTCGAGTTCCCAGGGGCCCACGATACCCTAGTTACCGTAGCGGCCAGTGTACCAACGAGGTCAGGTGTGCGAAGAATGGCGCAATATCGATCATTGTGGGTCACTGTAGGGGGAATCTATGTTCAGCTGTGGCCGTCCTTTGGTTATGATGATGATGATAAGAAAGTTGTTACCAGAGTGCATCATATGGCAACTCCATTAAGCCCAAAAAGGCTATATTACACTTTTATATCATGTGGTTCCGTTGCCAGCAGGCGGTACTTTCTGAACATAAATGCTTGATCTGTTGCCGAAAAATTTAATTCTTTATACTTTTTTATTGCATTTTTTAAGAGTCCCGAATAACGTAGTTTGGAGATAATGCACTAAAAAATAACATGCAATCGTATTAATATACCTCCTCCTATTTAAAGTTGGTTAAAAATATGTGCATGGTTACCAAAGTGCATCTCATGACAATTCCTTTAAGCCCAAACAGGAACCCGCTACACTATTTAGTCATGGAGTTCCGTTGCCTACTTTCCGGCTACAATCATCAGGTGAGGTTACTGGTAATATTTCATCAGTAATCCTTAAATTAACTTTGTCATAGTCACTTAAGTATCTCAATCTAAATATCTCACCGCCACCGAGGAAACACTAGGAATTTTATAGGACCACCTATGATCTACTTCATTAGTTCTTCACCACCAAATCCTATTTTCTAAATTCTATTGTTTGACTTGTAACCAACCTTGTAGTATATGCAATCATACTACGAAATAATTTACCAGATTCATTCATAAATGACGGAGTTCTAAGGTTGTTACGCAAAAATGAACATACAATCGAATTGACAATCTCCTCCTTTTTTAAAGTCGGTTAAAACATTTGTTAGGGTTATAAGACTGCATCTCATGTCAAGTCCATTAAGTCGAAACACGGCCACTCTACACTTTTTTATCTCTGAGTTCCGTTGCCTACCTCCCGGGTCCAACCACCAGATCAGGTTAATGGTAACATTTCGTCAAAAATATTCAAGTTGACTTTGTCATAGTCGCTATAGTATTTCAATTGAAATATCTCAGCGCCACCCAGGAAACACAAGGAGTTTCGTATGACCACCTATGGTCTTCTTCATCAGTTCTTCTTCACCAAATACTATTTTCTGAATACAAATGCTTGACTTGTCACCGAATATACTAAAATCGTTATACATGTACCTATAAATTTTGAAGAGTTCTCTTAATTCCTCATGGATCCCATCATCAAATCTGAATTCTGGTAACAATGGGACCAACCTTGAAGTAGATGCTTTCAAACAACGAAAAAAATTTTGAAATCGGTCCATAAATGACGGAGTTCTGAAGTAACACACCTCCTCCTTTCTTTGAAGTCGGTTAAATTAAAAATAGGAAGCGCCTAGATTTAAAGTGATTTTTCTCTCTTCGGTACTATGTGGCGCAGCGCCATCTATGGATACAAGTTGAGTTATTTTGACAGCGAGACGTCTTCATAACAGTAGTATAGCACTGAGACGTACTGCTGTTACACATGATAGATATCGCTAGTGTGTTTGCCAGAATGCGGCGGACGCGGTTTTGTATACACATTGTCATTCCGTCTTGTATGTTTCTTGTTAATATTGTAATGTCCATATTAAATATTTCCGATTTATCTACCTAAGTTCAGCAGCCTAATCATCATCAAACTAGCCAACTGCTAAGCCTCTCCTAAGGTACGCCACAGATGCCGGTCTGCCGCTTTACGAATCCAGTCGCTGCAGGCCTGGTACCGCGAACATTGAAGTTCGTATATTCCGAGCATCTTTCTCTTTTACTCCAATTAAGACGTCTTCAGAGTCAAACTCAAACTCAAACTCAAACTCAAACGTTTATTCAGTAAGTAGGCCACAAGGGCACTTTTACACGTCGAGTATACAAAAGAAGAAAACATAAAAACTACACCGGTTCTAACCCTACACCTCTGACCCGAGAAGCATTTCGACTTTTATGACCGACAAGAAACTCGGCGGGACTTATTTTTTCTAAACAGTATTACAAAAGATATCTTATACATATTACATAAAAATGCGTTATTCTTTAAGAAAACATATCCAACAATTACAAAAAATTTCTGCCAAAGGAAAAATAAAAATAATTATTAATTGCTTAAAAGTCCAAAGCTGACTGCTAAGAACGAAGTTAACAAAACGTTCGATATGCTTTCTTATCTGAATTGTGTCCTTTATTCTAATTTAGAAATTACAAAATTAGTAATCAAAAGTTTCAAAAAATATTATATGTATAGTTATTTTGTTTTTAAAATAAACACAAAAATAAAAATACATGCTTATTACAAATAAACCTCAGAGATGTATAAGGGTAATTATTTCGACAGGTTCAATTGTGTTCATACTCAAATTTTCGGTTATAAAATTAAAAATATATCGTTTAATGGTTTTAAGTCGCTTAGGATATTATTATTGAAACTTGTGGTAAATACATTTTATTCTATTTTATCTTTTTTTTCGACAATAACTTTAATTTTCTGCACAAAAACCAGTTACGTGGTCATGTTCGGATTATCCCTGACTACTTTGTAGGATTGTAAAAAATACAAGGCAAAGAAAAACTAGTTGCTTAAAGCATGGATTGAATTTTTCTTGATATGATATACCATGCATGCAAACATAAAAAAATTAGGACATTGATAAGACAATTTTTTTCTACATTTCCGGTTGTTCCAAAATACACCATCATTTTCGTAGTCACACTTATTAAGTAATATTTTAAACAAAAAAAGAGGACAAACCTCCTGTTAATCATTTTTTAACTATAAGCAACTTTGAAAATAAGACTGCATCAATATGACATATAATGTTTATCGCAAGCCATAATTATTTATCTATAATTAATGTAATAAAGGTTCAAGCTAGATTTGCGTCAAAGATCGAGCGTCATTTTCGTTACGGTTGCGACTTGGTGAGTATTGGGTAAATAAATATAATGTTTTACTGGAGCTGTGTCATTTGCAGTTAAGACATTCCATATTGATTTCATTTGCTTCAAACCTATAGGATATTTACTGCAGAGTCGCGAAAGTAAGAACTTTTCAATTTCGTGGTCATCATTTTCGTGGTGCTATGGGCCACGAAACTGATTAAAAGACCACGAAAAAGATGATTTTCCCTACAAATAGAAAAAATACAGAACACTTTTTATAGAATTTTCTGCTTTTTACAATGTAATCGTTGATGCCGTTATGCCGTCTTTACGAGACGTTACAATGGAAAACATAAAGTATTAAATATAAATCTTCTAATCTTCTTTTTTACTTACATGACAATAATAAATACAGTTTTGCTGATAAAGTAAGTTTTCACACTTCTTATCATTAGTAACTGTTTGGGATCATCTGCAGCGTGACGTTAAATTGATGTAATCGGCATGAAAAGTACCGGACCGTTTAATAATTATATATCGATATTTCCGATATTGTTACTTTTATTCCTGCACTGATATATATATATTATTATATTCCCGTGCAGGTCTACGGTAGACCCCAACGAAATTTTGTTACAACGAAACAACACAACAAAATGTTCCTCTAAATGACGTAGTTTTTTTAATATTTAGATATATACATTTCACACAATGTACGTGTGAAATAAGTCTTGAAGATAGAGAGGTATTGAAAGCTGTTTTGTTTGTGAGTTGAAGTTATTAATCTTACTTTAATCAAATAATTTCTAGATAGTATTTAAAGGTTACAAAATGACAATTTGAAGTCGTCATTTTCGTGGTCAAGTTTTAATTTTTTTAATATATAGATATCGATTGTCTATTTCTGTTGATACCTGATTAATTAAATAATGCTTATTCGTTTTCTCATTATCATCGGATTTTCATTCAAATAGTACAATTATAACATTTAAAAATAAACAAAATGTTCTTTTTCGTGGTCATGGTGCTCATTTTCGTTACCGTTAAAATTTGAATTTTGCTTTTTTTAACCAAAATAAACTTTATCGATCTCTGATAATATAAAGTATGTTATCGGTATATACCCTTATGTTCAAAATAAAACAGACCACATCAAAATGTGTGTTTTTATTTCTGTAACATTTATCTTACACCTCAAATAATGACCCATAAGGTCTCCAGGTGTCATGATTTCAATATACTAACACTTTTTGTTTTTTAAAGATAAACAAGCACCGAATGAAGTGTATCACGTAAATAAACAAGAAGAAATGCAATAAGAAGAAAACTACCTAAAACATAGCCCCAAATAGCCAAAACAGACCGGTCTCCACAAACAGCACCCGTTCACGAGTATGACGCGTATCTCAACCATCGCCTCCCTCAACCTTTCTTCGGGAAAGTGGCGACCCGATCAACGACGCCACCATAAGCAAATACTTTTAAGTGAGCATGACATGTTCAGGCTGGCAGGCTCTATCAATTAACAAATTTAGTCACATGTACATCCTGGTGAGAAGCCACATTCTGTGCTTGTCCATTACATACTTAAATAACACTTTTGTTATGAAAGGCATATAGAGAAATGTCTCTATGCGTCAGAAGCTATAAATATTTATTTATGCAAATAAATATTCATGAATAATAATAAAAATACAATAATTAGGGATGTATAATGTCCCTAAGTGTCTAAAGATTAAAATAAAACATTATAACAAAAAAAAAAAAAAAAAGAAGAGAACAACATGTCTCGTGTCAAACAAACGGACACTAGTAGATAAAGACCATTTATAGTAATGGAACAATTTGTACTACAGTATCAAGCTACAGGCTTAAATGCATCCCTATCTTCAATGAAATCTTTTAGAGTATAGTATTCCTTACTTAACAAATAGTGTTTGACGTATGACTTGAATTTATTTCGTGGCAAATTAACTACATCAGCAGGAACTTTATTATAATAGCGTGTACAGTTTCCAGCGAAAGATGAACGAACCTTGGCGAGGCGGTGGCCGGGCACAGCAATTTGATTTTTATTTCTAGTGTTAAAGCTATGGATATCACGGTTAAGTTTGAATTCTTGGATGTTATTCCGCACATACATAATGTTTTCTAGTATGTATTGAGACGCTACAGTGAGAATATTTGCTTCCTTAAATTTTTCTCTTACGGATGCTCGACCGCGCATTTTATAAATGCCGCGGACAGCTCGCTTTTGGAGCACAAATATGGTCTCAATATCAGCCGCTTTACCCCATAACAGAATTCCATACGACATAACACTGTGAAAGTAACTGAAGTATACCAGCCTGGCAGTCTCAATGTTCGTTAAATGGCTGATCCGCCTCACTGCATAGGCTGCTGAACTAAGTTTCCCTGCTAGGGTGGCTATATGTGGATGCCATTGCAATTTCGCGTCCAGAGTGACTCCCAGGAACTCCCACTGACAATTGTCTCTGACAATTGTCTTTGGACGATTGTCTCTGTCACTGACTCCCAGTGACAGAGACAATCGTCCAAAAACGAATATCGTTTTTAGCGGTAGCGCCGCTGGTCAGATGGCGTCCCACGCTACGTTTGCTCAGATTCGGTCTCCAGTCCAGCTCAACACTCCAGCGGTAATCGGTTCTACTACACATGTTTGACCTAGTGGGTAGTGACCCTGCCTATGAAGCAGACGGCTCTTGGTTCAACTCCCAGTACTTGCAACATCTATTTGTGTCACTGAGCCCGGGCACATGGGTGTTCTCTATATATTTAAGTATTTTATTTAAAATTTAAAAACAAACTGTCACGCGCATCGTTGCTGCTTTAAAAATCAGTTTAAATTTAAAAACATAAATTTACATCTTTTTAAAGTACCTTACCTGGGGCAACATGCCGCTGTGAAACCCTGTGAGTGTGGGTAGCGTGCAGGGAACCCCCCTGCCTTTGCACTGAACGTGGATTCTTTTGACTTGGCTCAATTGACAAGATTGACAAGACGCCACCACCCAGCATACGTAAACAACATCTCTACGTACACTGCGCCGGCGTGAGACATCCCAAGCCCAATCCCTATTGGTCGAGCCCGTTGTCACCAGGACGACAAATAAACTGCATCTGCGCTTTTAACGTTTTTACCGAATTTTTGAAGTTGAGCTGACAGTTGTTTATATTTATTTCTAAGTTTTACCAGTTATGATTTATAGCTAGGCATTTTATTCAACATTCTGTTAATAGTTTTAGTTTACGCATTTATTTTCTAGGGTGTGTATATACTTAAAATTAATTACTGTGCCTGTTGCCTCCGATGGAATGTTGCGTGTGTCAAAAGACTTTTTCAACACCGAAAGGCCTTCGCATCCACCAAGCACGTGTCCACCAGGTCCGTATCACCCTCATTCCTCCTGTTTTACCAAATTTTCCATGTCCAAGCTCCTCTCATACCCCTTCAACGTCTTCTTCGTCTACACCCCTCCAAACTCTCCTCGGTCAACTCAAACAATCCACTTCAATTATCAAACGAATACCACGGGGCGCACGCTCCACGGTATCAGAAAAATTATCAAATGTTATTAATGATTGCGTTAAAAACAACAGCAATACTGCTTGGCACGAACTTTTTACCTTTTCCTACAAAATCCTCCACGTCTCAGAAGATACAAATTCTAATATATCCCTTACACAAAAGATAAAAAATAACGTGTTAAATCCGGCCATTACTAATCCAACCTTTTCGTCTAGAACACGCAGTAAAAAATATGATCTGTTTGGGAAGGTCGAGGAGAAAGTTCACGATGGAGACCTTAAAGGTGCAACGCGTCTTTTGTTTTCTAACGATACCTTAGCACCCGATACGCCGGAGACCACAGCTGCCTTACACCGCAAGCACCCCCCAGGACCTTCTACCCCTATTTTCGTTGACCCGCCATCCGAACCATCTGCCTGCTTACATGCCACGGAAAGAGATGTACTCAACGCTCTCGCCTCTTTCCCTAAAGGATCAGCGTCAGGTCTCGACGGTATCTCCCCGCAACATTTGATCGATCTCACCAGTCACAGCACAGGTGTGGCGGGAGAACAACTGACCGCCAGTCTTACTAAATTGGTCAACCTCATGCTGCTGGGAGATGTTTGCCCGGACATGACGCCTATTTTATACGGAGCTAATCTTATTGCCCTGTCAAAGAAAGATGGCGGTGTGCGACCGATCGCCATTGGTTCGACTTTACGACGTCTAGCAGCTATCTGCGTCCGGCTCACTCAATCGAAATTGCAGGCTCTTTTTGAACCCACACAAGTAGGCTTTGGCACTCGCGGAGGTTGCGAGGCGGCAGTGCATGCCGTACGTACCTTCGTACAAAGTGATACGTGCGAGGTTCTCTTAAAATTAGACGTTAAGAACGCTTTCAATTCGGTCAATAGGGACACCTTGCTAAACGAAATTAAAATTAATGTTCCCGAAATATACAACTTCCTTCTTCAGTGTTACCACTGTCCCTCAAAATTAGTTCACAAAAGTAATGAAATTCTTTCGGCCGTAGGTTGTCAGCAAGGTGACCCGCTCGGTCCAGCTATTTTTAGTTTGGCAATTAATCCAATTATCAGTAATCTAAATTCAAAATTAAACGTATGGTACCTCGACGATGGGACCTTAGGCGGGGACGCGCAGACAGTTCTTTCAGATTTGATTCAAATTAAACACAAATTCTCTAAAATCGGTTTAGAGTTAAATTCTGATAAGTGCGAATTATACATACCGGATCAAGTTAACTCGCAAATTGCATCTCAGTTTATCCAAAACTTTGATAACGTTGCTTCTGGTATAAAAATTGTCGCTAAAGATAGTCTGCACCTCCTCGGCTCTCCCATCTTCGACGAGGCCATCCCTATTCTTCTTAATAAATCCGCCACAAAATTTAGTAATTATTCGGACCGCCTTAACAAAATTAGCAGTCACTCTGCTTTATTTATTTTGAAATTCTGTTTATTCGTTTCTAAATTTACTTACCTGCTCCGCTGTTGTCCAATCTGGAAAGTCCCCCATTTGATTCAACCTATTGATAATCTCATGAAATCCCAAATTGAATCTATTTTGAACATCCACTTAAGTGAGCAGGCATGGACCCAAGCCACCTTACCAATAAGGTACGGTGGTTTGGGAACCCGCAAAATTTGTAATATCGCATTGCCAGCCTTCTTGTCCTCCATCCACAGCACGTCAGATCTCGCAGGTAAGATTCTAAAAGCCCCGACGGGTATAAACTGCCAGATCGCGTGCTTGGATGAGGCCATGAATGCTTGGCAATCTGGACCGAGTCCAAATTTACCATCCAGACCTAATAGACAAAGGGCCTGGGACACAATAACCTCCTTGGCCATTTTAAAATCGCTGACAGACTCTTCATCAGGCAGGGATCTAGCAAGGCTGTTAGCAGTTTCCAAGCCAGAGTCAGGCCATTGGCTACATGCTTATCCCTCGCCCAATATAGGTACCTTTATAGACCCAGAAGCGCTCCGCATAGCTGTCGGTCTCCGGCTCGGAGCTGGGATTTGCGTTCACCACGATTGCGCTTCTTGTGGAGCTCCCGTCGAGGGACTCGGCCATCATGGGCTATCCTGCCCCTCGGGCGCCGGCCGCCTTTCTCGCCACGCCGCCCTCAACGACATCCTTCGAAGGGCGCTCGTGAGTGCCAACGTCCCCGCTGCTCTGGAGCCCCAGATTGTGCGGGGTGATGGTAAGCGCCCTGACGGGATGTCGTTGATTCCGTGGAAGATGGGCCGCGCGCTGGTGTGGGACGCCACTTGCTCCGATACACTGGCGGCGTCGTACCTCCCAGCTACCGCAAAACGAGCTGGAGCGGCGGCGGACGCTCGGGAGCGCCTCAAGGTCAGCAAATACAGTTGTCTCGGCGCTCAATACGAGTTCTCTCCGTTTGGCGTCGAGACACTCGGACCTTGGGGCAAGGGTGCGCTCGAGCTCCACAAGGAGCTCAGTAAACGCCTGAGGGAGGCAACAGGAGATCCCCGCGCAGGCAGCTTTCTCGCTCAAAGAATTGCAATCGCAATACAACGCGGGAATGCTGCCTGCGTGCAAGGGGCCCTGGATTAGTTTGTTTGTAGGCATATTTTCATTTTCTTAGTTAAGTTTTTTTTGTTTTAATTATGTAGTTTATTTTTCTAATTTAGATAGATTGAATTTAATAATGTTATAATTTATTTAAGTTTTATACAGAGATTGTGTTTGAAATACATAAAAACGAATATATAGTATTTGTATATTACATTATACAAATATATGATTGGCTGAGTACAAGCCTTCTTGAGTTTACCGTGGGGCTCAGTCAACTTATGTGTGGATATTTATTTTTATTTTATATGTTGCCAGTCCATTGCCACTTCAAGCTAACTTTTAAAGCTATGTGCCGATCACCAGCTGTCTATACCTTCGCAAATTATTTTCTGTTTAATGTTAAGCTATCAAGCCGCCTATAAACTCGTGTACAACTCCAGCTTGGAATTAACTACATCGCTATTTGTTTCATTACCTAATTAATTACAAATGAAATAATTGACGATACGCCGCTTACCGCAGACGTTGTAATAAATCTCTCAATTTTAGAACGACTCAAACGATTAGTTGAATTGATGATAGCGTGATTTAGGAGCTGCGATCGATAGTGAATCGGATTGATGGCCGGAGCGGGCGCGGCGACGTGACGAATGACCCCGGCACGAGACGGCGACGTCACGACTCAACAGAAACGTACACTAGATCGGTTAACTTTATTTTCAGTCCGGTTTGACCCTTCCGTCACGATTTATGACTTGGAAATTGGTAGCAATTTAACGTAAATATATGAAAACGCGAAATAAATTTCCTGCTGACCGATTAGGTCTATATTAGTTCTTCACTAGTCGAGACGTTTGCGTACACGTCATATATTGAAGCAAGTGAAAAAGCATTCAAAAGGTTAAGCATGGTAGACCGCCATAGGCGTCTTTAGGAAGGGATTCGGGTAGGCCATGCTCATCAAGGATTTGCTTGTGCCCTCCCCAGGATGTTGGTCTACCCATTCGAAATGTCGAAACTGTAGTATAGCAGTTTTGATATTAAGCCCCCTGTAGAATAATTCTAGATATACCAATGTAGACTGCCGTCGCCTGGGGGTCCGCTTGTAACACAAATTGGAGAGAACTACTAATTGTCAATTCTCAAACTGTTGGTCGCAATTAACGAAAGCATTTAATAGCGCAATGAATAGTCCGATACGCAATCATCATAAATCGTCGTGTATGTGCGCGGGCGCAATTCTGCGCTCACGATCTACGCAGTCAACACAAAACTAAGGAAGTCGTAAAATGGTTGCTGTGTGTGGTGTGCAAAAGAAACAAAAAAAGTTAGTTGTCAATAAAGAACAGTTAAGAAGTAGTTAAGAAAGTTAGTTTTATGAGAGGTAGGGCACAGCGATGACCATCACGCTTGAGTCTGAGGCAGCCCAACTGGGGAAGTACCACCTCCTTACAGAAGACCACAGCCATAATAGCACTGCTACCTTTCAGGTATGCAGTGTTGTCTTCCTGATGGTGAGTAAGGTTCCCAGAGCTCCAACCCCCCTTAAAGGTCGGCAACGCGCTTGTGACTCCCCTGGTGTTAAGGGTGCCTATGGGCGACGGTAATTGCTTACCATCAGGCAATCCGTCTGCTCGTTTGTAACCTTTGTCATAAAAAAAAAAGAAGTTTGTGTGGACGGACCTGCTGACGTAGTGAGTGTAATATGCTACCCTACTATTGACAATATTGCTGAAAATGACGGAAGTTTCTTCACCTTTGTCGATCAGCCAACGCGAATGGCTCATGATTATACGTTACGGATCGAAACATGTCGAGCAATATTCGACTTACACAATGTGAGTTATCCGTTTCTAGACCATTATTTAAAATGGTTTAAGTCACGGTAGTTTTATATTTACATCTGCAGTGCTAAACTAAAAACCGCAGGCCTGCCGCGAACATCGAAGTTCATAAATATCGTTCATCTTTCTCTTTTACTCCTATTAAGGCGTCATGAGAGTCACAGACACAGTCACTCGAAATTTACGAATATGGTTTTTCGCGGTAGCGGTACAGCATCTAACCCCGCTGTAAAGTTCGGAGCAATGGGAAAACCTCCTACATGACTGACTGTAAAACCCGCGTTACAAACGCATAGTATCGAACCCAATGGCTTGAAATTTAAATAACTGCTAATAGATTCGTAAGATACTTCATAAGTATAGGTAAAAAACTTAGCGAAAGCACCTGGCCTATGTAGTAGTAACGTGCACATGCATGTTGGCGGTCTATATTCAAATTTTGACCGTTATTCCATATTCATTCTCTGTACAACTACATAGACATGGTTCTTCAGTTAAGTTTTCACCTATATCGATTGCAACTAACGAGAGTAAAAAACACTACTACATCTGACACGTTCTATCAATTATGTGTGTGAGAAAGCGACGGATACAGCGATAGACGATAAAATGGCAACCATCTATTCGTTATATATGTAGTATCTCCGTTAAAAGAATAACATCATCATCATGTCAGCCGAAAGACGTCCACTGCTGGACATAGGCCTCCCCCAGAACGACCCAAGAAGACCGATCCTGCGCCTTCCACATCCAGAATAGAAATAAAATTAATTAAATAATCAATAGCGCAGTGCCATTTCCAACGAACTAATGTAAATCGGATAAAGAATTAGCACCGAAATTTTAAAAAGTAACAAATACAAGAGCCTGGGCAGAGACTGACTTTTTATACCGTTTGGCGTAGAAACCTAGGTCCATGGGGTCTCAGCGCGCACAAACTTTTTACAAAAATCGCGAAGAGTCTGGTTGACGTAACTGGTGACCGAAGAGCTGGCGGCTTCCTCGCACAACGTATCAGCATTGCGATACTACGAGGAGATACCGCCAGCATCCTTGGTACAAAGCCTCAAAGGCTTTTTTTACATTTAGTGTAGTAAATTGTTAAGTACTCGTAATATTGTAATTATTGTAAATAAAGATTTTAATTACACTTCAGATGTTAATCGTCCACTACTGGACGCTGCTGCCCATCTGTCGGTTTTTTTTTCCATTTGTCACCTCGTACGACGACCGCGGGAGGAGATGGGGTGGTGCTATATTCTAGTCAGCCGGCACCACACGGCACACACGCAAAACGCACGCGGCAAATATTTTAATTAGATAACATGTAATTAAGTTTTCATCAAACTTTCCACGGAATTTAGTCACAAGCACAAATCTATAGATCGACCCAATTAGGTCAGGATTCTCGCGAAGTAGTCGACTAGTATATTAACCACCTTATCTACCGCCGTGTACCAAGATATTCTATAATTTATTTAAACACAAGCCCTAAGCCCTACTTGCTCGAACCCTTTTAATGGAAGCGTCTCACGCCACACCGACTTATAGGGGCGTATCTACACTATATCTCGCAGTTGCCTATATCGTGAGGGCTTCATTAAGATAGCCCGCTCTCGCGCCCGCCCCCGCGCACTCTCCGCCACGAGCGCAGCGTTCCGCTAGCCTCGCGATAAATACGTTGATAACGTCGCCGGCGCATACTAAACACTTATTAAGTTCAGTATACAGGGTGTTCTGCAAACGAAACTAATACATTGAGGATTATTGTTTATTAAAACATCTCTGCTGGTGTTGATAAAATGTAATTCTGAATTAATATTTCTGAATTTTCTATTGATTCATAATAAAAGTAAGTAAACTCATAATAATTGTTCATAATTTAACAGTTCAATTATAAATAAATACTACAGTATTACAGCACACCCCTAAACGAATTGACCGAGCCCCTCGGTAAGCTCAAGAAGGCTTGTGTTGTGGGTACTCAGTTAACGATAAATATAATTTACTAATACTTAAATGCATATTAAACACTTTGACTTTTCCAACAATGAGAGGTAGGGCACGGCGAAGTACCATCACGCTTGATTCTGGAGAAGTCCAACTGGGGAGGTACAGGATACAACAGCCTAATAGCACTACCTTTCAGGTACGTAGTGTTGTGTTCCTGCTGGTGAGTAAGGTTCCCAGAGCTCCACCTCCCCTTGAAAGCGGGCAACGCGCTTGACTTCCCTGGTGTTACGGGTGCCCATGGGCGACGGTAATTGTTTAATTACTATCAGGCAATCCGTCTGCTCGTTTGCCACCTTTGTCATAAAAAAATACAGGAAAAAAAACAGTTACTTTTTCCTATTAGTATATTATATATATCGTTGGCTGAGTACTCACAACACAAGCCTCCTCGAGCTTATCGGGGGTCTCAATCAATTTGTGTAATTATCTCCTGTAATATTTATTTTTTATTTTATTTTATTTATGAGGAAAACAAACGGAATGAAACTTATGTACTTACTAAAACATGTATTTTCCTCCACAACACGAGCGGTACCGCGAATATCGAAGTTCGTATATTTCGGGCATATTTCTCTTTTATTCCAATTAAGGTGTCATGAGAGTGACAGGGACATTCGTCCGAAATTCACGAATATCATTGTTCGCGGTAGCGCGGCAGTCCTCACCGAGATACATCCAGTGAAATGAAGTTCACTACTTCTAATTATTGATAGTTATAGGTACTCTTATTAACGGGGTATTTACAGGGTTTATTATACATTTTGGAATTCCCGAATTTACGGCACAGTTGCATTCGCCATCATCACGGAGTAAATACCCCATCAATATAACGTTATGTCGTTTTACGGGACACCCTGTAGGTACGCATAACCGTACAACTCACTACCAGGAGGTCGATCCGGGATGCTGGAGCACTTTACTTGGTAATTGTTAATTACCCGACGTTATCTGCGCATGTGATAATGGCCGTGATATTAAGATACATGCATTACCTGTAAACTCTTAAACGGGCTGGGTTTAGGTAAAACACAAATAGGAAATTTGTTTTGACCTCACTAGCTCGGAAGGTTCGTTTTAATCTTTAAAAACAGATAGCATATCGCATTTTATTCACAAGGGAGCAAAGTAATTTCATGAAAAAAAAAATGGATTTGCCTTGAGCTGGTTGGATGTTAAGATGAGATTTTAAGCGATGATCTTGAATTGATACCTACTTATAATTTGGAGTAAACTTGTAATGATTTGGAATTAGTATTTTCTTCACGGTAGTGAGGTGAAAATCTTGTTTCACTCGGCAGCAAAGTGTTCCCTTCTCGTGCCTTGAAACCATCCCAATGCTCATGATTCCACTTTTCAATTTTGGAACTCGAAGGTAAACACTAACTTTGCTCTTATATAAGTCTAGCTCAGTTTGTAGAAGGTTAACCATTTCAGCAGTAAATCGTCTTCCCCCAAATATGACTTGAATCATCTTCCCGGGGCCAGGGGAGAGTTGCCATAGTCGCCACGGTTGGCGACCGCACTAGCTGTAGATAGGGTTTCGGAGGACGCGGCAGCTGCCCATCATCCGTTTGTTGACAATCACGTTGAATGTGTCATTTATTGGGACGTAGTCGGGCACCGGACTTTTACCTTAGTTTCGTTAATCCTCATATCCATTCCTTTGGATTGGCATTCGATGACGCAATCGAAACAAAAGGGTATTTTATACGCTTGCCTCTATTTTGACGATATTCTTATCGTGTTATAAAGGCATAGATTGTGCTTTATTCTGCGCTCCGGATTGTTAACTCCTTCGCTTTTTTACCTTTGTAAGATTATCCCAAAAATATTGATTTAAAGTTAGTTTTATTTTTATGTTAAGTACTTATTGTGATCTTGAACGCGATTAAAAGAACCGCTCGCGTTGCACGCGCACCAGATAATAGGCCATCACAACTGTTTTCATAGTTCATTAGTATGCTGCCGGCGCCTGAAACCAGCCTTTATGGCTCAGATAAGACTTTAAGAAGGAACTTTACATAAACTTATCACTCGTCGCTTTGTCGTGTCGTGGCGCGACAGACATGTCGATCGCAATCGGTTAGAAAGCTTACCAAAATATGGTACTTTATTCTCGTTATGAAAATATTACTTCAACATCTGAATACTTAAACACTTTATATTTAGCTCAAATGACGAAACCAGAACGAGGGTAGGTATATTTTATGTAAAAAGGTATATAATATCTTAATAGGTGATTGATAACCAGGGGCTGAAAGTCACCTATTCCAGACTAGGTAGCTTGGCGCTCGTATGAAATAAGAGCGCCACCAGGATTGGTGTCTTCCACCCGAGTTAAACACTCTACTTTTCATTTCGAATGTGAGGAAAGTAAAAAATGCAAAAATAAAATTAAAACAACGTTTCTTAATCAAAAACACTAATAATCTCACTGTCATATTAATTTATTTCTTAACGTATGTATGAGAAATATTTTTCATCACACTTGCTCGTCAATTGCGTTGTTACTTGCGAGTGTACAGATAAGTTATAGCCGATTTAGCTCACACGGGCTGTTAAGTTTAGTTTTAATAATATATAGAACTCATACTTCACTTCGGACTGAGGATGTTTCCAAACAGCCAAGGTGTATTTCATATCTTCAAAAGTTTGCTACAACCAACTTTTAATATGTATAAAACATATCTTTATATTCAATTTAACTGCAATTTAATGTTTAGTATTTATAAAAAATAATTGTTTTATATTTGATTTTGATAATTGATACTATTTGGCAGGATGATCTGTCAAATTCGAAAACAAAACACAGTTGTTAACATTATCTGTGGAAGACATTGAAAAAAGTTGACATTGTTGACAATCTTTTTTAGTGGATGAGGTCTGATTGTAGTTTTCAAAGTCTATTTTGATTTTAAGCCTACATAAGTACTAACTAATATTTTACCAACGAATTTATTTTATTTCCTCGCAAATGTGATGAAAAACATTGTGTGTACCACGGGTGGTAAGTGTATAACAAACTTGAGTCATTAAAAGCCCTCCGACTTCGTCGTCGGGCTTCTAATAGACTCGCGTTTACTATACCTTACTTACCATCCTCGTTGCACAATGTACTATAGTTGATTTGAAAATATGTAGGAATCACAACAAATATATTTATAAATAGCTCGACATGAGAATTCACTTGCGACAACTGTACACTTACCATGAGTTGTGACTTTAAAGTTTTTGATAACGAGTATCGAGTTCACTATCTGTGCATCTCGTTCGCACTTAAATAGTATAAGCGAGATGCACAGATAGTAAACTCGATACTCGTTATCGAAAACCTCAATTTCACAACTCATGGTAAGGGTACTGGTCCCAAGTGCAAGCACAATCGATTCAGACGTATGTCGACTGACAACACTGTATAACTCCGTTTTTTTTTTTTATGACATAGGCGGCAAACGAGCAGACGGATTACCTGGTGTTAAGCAATTACCGTCGCCCATGGGCACCCGCAACACCAGGGGAGTCACAAGCGCGTTGCCGGCCTTTAAGGGGGGTTGGAGCTCTGGGAACCTTACTCACCATCAGGAACACAACACTACATACCTGAAAGGTAGCAGTGCTATTATGGCTGTGGTCTTCTGTAAGGAGGAGGTACTTCCCCAGTTGGGCTGCCCCAGATTCAAGCGTGATGGTCAACGCTGTGCCCTACCTCTCATGAAGGTCTCCGTTGTAGGTTTTTAGATAACCGTCGTCATCTAATTGCTATCGGGAACTCTCTTCTGCGCTCGTGATGCCCCTTGCAAAATGGCACACCCATGCCATAGATTAGGAGTTCTATCTGATAAGGTAATCTCCGATGGGAAGATTGCGAGCTCGTGAGCTAGCTGCTGCAAAGTGGGCTGATGGTATATCGGGCGTGTTATTGATGTTTTGACAAATGATTTTAGGTTTTTTTACAGGCTTATATTTTCGTATATATTTATAACCTTTTCCACACCAAAGACTTGTATCACCGCAGGTAATACCTGATGGACTTACATGCACATGCACTATTCAACTTGACTTGAGACTTAGTATGTTTATAGTACTTATTCGTAAATTTCGGATTGTCTCTATCACTCTCATGATGCTCTTATTGGAGTGAAGAGGAAGATGGTCAAAATATATGAACGTTGATGTTCGCGGTACCAGGCCAGGCTTCATAGGATAAGTATAGTTTTTCGCAGTAGCGGTCCGGGTTTCTAACCACCCTGACGGGAAAGCTCCTACCAGGATTTAGTCCTGGTATGGGCATTCTGTTATTTGTGTTATTATCAGTATGTTTGAGTCATGTTTGAGTTATGTATGTTGCCTATACGAGTACCTACCGCCTTAGCCAGAAGTATTGAGCACGTTGAGCACCCATGCTTTTTTTACGAAAACTTGATATTTTAGTGTAGTATTTACACCTATTTATTCTGATTTATTATCGATTAATTTGAACTTATACAAAAGTGATCGAAAATTGTTAACATAATACCTATAGTCACTTTTTTTTAAATCTCTTATCTCCTACTACCGTTTTATTTCACATGTTTTTTTCTTTTGATTGCCAGAAAAAAAATACAGGGCGTTTTACTAGTGAACAAGCAGTGTGACGTCTCTGGCTTTGCAAACTTTTATTTTTGATTAAATATTTGTTTTTGCTTTGGTTTTTATGTTGTAACACTACTATAGGTATAAACTGTAAATAGAAATGGGTGACAGACTTCAGAAAAAGTGAAGAGGACCTCCGGCATCCGAGACAGGATTTGATCACGAATCTCAATCTATCATACACCCGTGTTCGGTCCAATGGGTTAAGGCGTCGTCAGCCGCGATAGCTGGAGATGCGGCTCAAATCCTGTCTCGGATGTCGCAGGTCCTCGTCAATTTTCTTAAACATATATCTATTGCAATTTATAAGTTATGTTTGTGAAGCTTGTTTTTAAGATGATCGTTGGTTGCAAGAATGCCACGCTCCGCAGCAGCCGATAATGGAGCGTTTCGGCGCAGGCCGTAACTCCGAAAGTTCAGCTGTCGCATAAACCGTCCATCGGGTCACGTTTCAGGCCATTGTTGCGCACGAGTCGGCCAATCAGCGCCGGCCCCGCCCCGCCCCGCCCACTGCCGAGGGCACCTACTTCCAACTGCATAGATGGTTACTGAAATGTGAGAGTTCAGATCGTTACGCAAAAGTATGGAAGCCAAACCGCATTCTAATTTTAATATCTTAACATGATATGATGTTGATTTAGGACATATAGAGTACTTCCAGTGCCGGTAGGCTAGATGCCACAATAGATTGTAGCAACGCAATCGAAAATATTTTTTCACTTCGCTAACTCGGAAAGTCCATCATTATTCTTTGAAAACAGATAGCAAAACTGCACTTTATTCACAAGGGAGCAAAGTCATTTCAAACATATTATTAATATTTATTGCCTTTAGCTGGGTTGGGTGTAATTTTAAATGATGATTTTGAATAATAATTTGGTGTAAATTTTAATGTTTTAGAGTTAATATTCTCCGCGCGATATTCCCCTGTCATGCCTTGAAACTCTCCGAACGCTCAAGTTTCCACTCTTTGAATCACTCGCTATGTTCGTGGTAAAATTTTGGAATTTTTCGCTAGCTCGGGTCTCAATATTAGCACGAAAATGTAAACACTAACTTTGCAGGGAGCAAAAGTGTATAAAAAACAACGATATTTGTATTTAAACTTTCATGAGTCATTCTAACATTTTATAAAACGGGTTCATTCAAGTATTTACAGTCACTTGTGCGACATGTTTCAGAGAGTGCATAGAGTAGCTCGGGCACTCATAGTGCTTGATAATGGAGATCCACGCTTTCCGAAACTTGCCGCGCGAGTGACTAAATAAACGTGAGTGAAACCGTTTCATTCGAAAAGAAAAATAATGTATTGGCATGACAGACTTAACGGCAAGTCACGTGATCTTTTCTATGCATAATTTTTCGTTTCGATTGCTTTTCCAGATTCGATAAACGACTAATATCTTGACCATACGACCTTACTATAATGCTGCGTTTAAGTGATGCGATTCGGGTAGGTTCTACGTATTTTCACATCAATATCAAATCGAGTTAAGAGTTTTAAACTGCAGAAGTAGCTGGTAGTAAGATTTATGTGTGATCTCTTTCGACAGATGATTTCGTTAGATAAGGTAGAAATCTAATGTTTATTGTTTTTTCCAGTACTTAGCTATTAAGTAACTTATAGCCTAGACTCGTGGGCGAATTCGTGACTGCGGCTCGAAAGCTGAACTGACTTCTCTTGTAAATGTCGGCCAATTATATTCTATGGCCGGTCTATGGAGAATGAGGGTATAACTATCCGATAGTCAGTTTGGGTAATTTTTATTATACGGTGGCAATCTTTGCTCCCGTGTCATGGGTGTTTTCTATATATTTGTTGTAGGTATTTAAGTCTCTGTATTACTTGAATATTTCGTTGGCGGAGAACCCACAACACAAGCGTTCTTGAGCTTACCGTGGGCCTCAATTTGTGTAAGCTGTCCTATAACAACACAAAATTATTCGTGGAGGCCACGGCCCTTAGCAATGAGGGATACGACACAAGGAGGAAGAGGTCCTATAACATTTATTTATTTATATCCGAGTAGGTATAATTACGACTCTTGCACTCCAATATAAATAATTTGAAGACGAAAATAATCGTTCTTAAAAGTTTGGTGGCATTATTTTATAACGCATTGTATAATTTGGATACTTACCACCAATTATTACTTTCTAAATTATGTTTCTAAAAGACAATTACCATGTGTCTGACAGAGTTTAAACTGCCACGAGTCGAGTACTCGACGCTCAACAATTGCCCCATAGCCTTTTTCAAATGGAAATCTAAAATTCAGGCTACGCAATGTACTAGGTTTTATAAAATATATCGCGAATTTCTGTAGAAAATGCTTTTTTGTTGCTTATGCGTATTTTGAGTTAGAATAAGGTAGTAAATCTGATGGTTTCGCATAGGCTCCCGCGACACAAATACAAATGGCGTTAATAATCAATATTATGAGACTTGCAAATTTTACGTTATCTGTAGTGCCACTGTTTGCAATTTCGGTCCACACAATAAATAAAAGACAATATGAACAAAATTTTTTTTTTATGACATAGGCGGCAAACGAGCAGACGTATTGCCTGATGGTAAGCAATTACCGTCGCCCATGGGCACCCGCAACACCAGGGGAGTCACAAGCGCGTTGCCGGCCTTTAAAGGGGGTTGGAGCTCTGGGAACCTTACTCAACATCAGGAACACAACACTACATACCTGAAAGGCAGCAGTCCTATTATGGCTGTGGTCTTCTGTAAGGAGGAGGTACTTCCCCAGTTGGGCTGCCCCAGATTCAAGCGTGATGGTCATGTGCCCTACCTCTCATTGCTGGACGTAGTTTAAGGACATACCCGGGTCCAGATAGTTTATAATATTCGATTAAATATATCGGAGCTGCGGCGGTGGTCAAGACTTGTATGTATATACAAGTATCAAATAGGATGTATAATTAAGATCGTACCTACATATTCATATTGCGACACCTGTGAACATGTGTGTGTTATAAATAAATATTTCGGAACAATCTTACACAAATCGACCTAGTCCTACGGTAAGCTCAGTTAGGCTTGTGTTGTAGGTACTGGATGACGATATATATAATAGATAGATAAATATAAATACCCATGACTCAGGAACAAATATCTGTGCTCATCACACAAATAAATGCCCCGACTGGGAATCGAACCCAGGACCATCGGCTTCAGAAGCAGGGTTACTACCCACTAGGCCAGACCGGTCGTCAAATATATAAAAATAAATAAATAGATTTGTCATAAAATGAATTACAGTCATAAAAACGTGTTGTTTGCCGTTTGATGCCGGCTGCCTGTATTAGAATAGCACCACCCCATCTCCTCTCGCGGGTGTCGTAAGAGACGACAAAGGGAAAAATCCTACGGACGGGTAGCAGCGTCCGTCGAAACCCAATCTACAGCATCTGTAGTCGCCAATCCGCCTGCCAAGCGTGGCAACTATGGCAACTACCCCCGAGATGATACAAGTCATATTTGGGGGAGGCCTATGTCTAGCAGTGGACTGCATACGGGTGAAATGTACCTATGTAACGTGTTTACATCTAACATGTTTTATTTTCACACTTTGTAAAACACATTTTAACATGAATTCTAGAACCATAGCGAACAGTACCCTCACCATGAGTTGTGACATTCACGTTTTCGATAACGAGTATCGAGTTTACTATCTGTGCATTTCGCTTGTACTATTTTAGTGTGAACGAGATGCACAGATAGAAAACTCGATACTCGTTATCGAAAACCTCAAAGTCACAACTCATGGTAAGGGTACAGAAAAAGAAGCCGAGTCATGTCCTCATGTCGCAAGCACTCGTGAAGTGATACGCGCAATACCTACTAAAGTGGCATGAATCAATTTGCCATATTAATCAAATTGAAGTAACAAGTAATCAATCAATCGATTTAATATTAAACATCGCATAAAGTAGGTATAGATGAAAAACTTAGCTAAAGTACGTGGCCTATGTAGGCCAGTAAAAATCGACAATAAATTAACAAAGCATGATGTATCTCTGATTTTTTAGTATGCTCTTTGGACCGATTAGGACTATATATACACAAGTTTGCAATTCGCAAAAAGTTGTGGAATTTTTTTTATACACAAAAAACCGCAAAAAATTGGGGATTTTTTTAGATTCTGCTGTGTGTCTCCTAATCCATGCATTTCTTGTCAAAAGCTTCTATAAAGGTTTTGAAGAACAATAAATTTGTGATAAGTTAAGCCTAATTGGACCTCTATACGTCAATTAGTTACGGAAATATGACCCTTTGAAAATGGGTAATATTTTGCCCAAGTCGATAATTTAAGTATTATACCATTTTTGAACCCAAATTTTGTAGAAATCCTTACACCAACGAAAAAAAAAATTATTAGAACTTATAGGCAATTTATTGAACTTTAAATTAAATGTAGAAGGGAGTCTGTAACCCTAGTAGTTCTCTCAATATTTCAGAAAAACCCAAGACGGAATCGCGTTTGTCTAGGTATGTTCCATGGACTTCCTATTTTTAGTGATTTGCATTAGTATTTTTTTTTATACAAAGACGGTGGCAAACAACCATACGACCCGCTTGATGGTATGCAGTTACCGTAGCCTATGGACGCCTGCAGCTCCAGAGGATTCACATGCGCGTTGTCTACCCTACAATGAAACAGAAGGCTTGAAATCATTAAATAGACAATTAAATGTATTGTTATATAGACATAAGTGATCATATGTACTTACTTTCTCAATCAATCAGTCAATCAAATTAGACAAATATGTAGAGTCGAATACCTACTCTGTCAGATACGAAGATATGGTATTTTAAATACACGAGTGCTGGAAATCAACCATCGTGGACGAGTATGTGAGTTTAAAAAATAGACCTCGTGGGTCGTGGGTCATCATTTTCGTTGCTCTATTCAATAGATAGATTTCCAATTGGCGGGTCGTCAGAGTTGGAGTTGGTCATGATCATGAAGTCTTCTCGAATGATGGAAATGGCAGCATTCCGGTAAGTTTCTCTAGAAGCTCTTGCAAGAGAGGAGTCCTTATTTTTTTAGTATTTTTGTTTCTATATTTTTTTTAATCAAAATATATATTAACATAAATCTAAAACTTCGAGCGCGCCGTGCCAAGGGTTAGCGCTTTCTGAATCTGAGCCTTGATCCTTTACACAACCTTGAAGCGAGTCTCAAGATGTCGGTCGAGAAACTTCGGTATGAGATCGTTCGCTGAAATCAAAACAATGATCGCAGTATCAACTTCCCATATGCCGGTTCCCTCGTCAGCCAAGTTTAGTTACTTGCTGGACTTTTTTGCCCACACGAGGGTCTCCTCACACGGGGTGGTGATGTTAATGAACATTGCTCGACGTAGCGATCGATCATCAGCACCGATATATATGTATGCTTATTGGCTCAAATATTAGTCCTGTCCGCGATAACAACAGAGCAGAGACTGGAACTGGCGCAGTGTGGTACATGAAGTATGCCACCTCGCCGTCCAGATGAGCAGTCTAATCTTAAGGACAACCTGCTAGTGTATAATCCTGACTGGGACTTTATCTGTTCAAAGTATTCGCTGTTAGCAAGAACGATGAGAACGACCGGAAATAATATACCTGACTCTTATTGCAACAATGGTGTTCCGAACACATGATAGAAGTCTGCGAAGCCGATGCTAATGACACGAAAATATACGGGGTACACTAAGCGCATGCTGTCCGTGTCGTACAGAAAGATACAACACTCGCACACGGTGAAAATCACTATTGAGATTTAATGGAATCTAAAATGTACTAAGGCTAATTGTTGAAAAAGACCTTTCTTATTCTTGTTCTCTAATGTTTTAGTACTTTCTTATTATACAGGTATAGTACTATTAGGTAGCTGAGGTAGATAGGTATATTATATTCAATGTATAGAAGCAGGTAACTCACGTTTTATATAGTTAATAAAAACTAATAGAATGTTGCTTGTAAGTTTAGTGAGATATCACGATAGTTTTGAGGTAGGTATATTATTTTACATTAGTTTTCACATACGTCTTTATCCAGACACCAAAAAAATGTATCATTTTTATTTTATTTTACATTTTATTCTTTTGTTAAATAAGTTTTACGTATCCTAAAATTGGGCCTATAGGTATCTAAGTTTTAAACATACTTAACATTTGCTAACTAGGAAACCAATTTAATCTGATATTACGTATTACTTTACTTGTACTATAGTTATTATATCTTCCTCAGTTACACACTATTCATAATTCCCAAGGGAATAATGAAGGCTATTGTTTTTTAATATACATGCATAGTAAAACAACTTTTAACAAGTAAGGTTTATGAAAAAATGATCCATTGGTACAAATTTGTTAAATGCGGATTTTACCTCGCTTAGGTTTTTTTGAAATTATGAGAGAACTACGAAGCCTACAGAGCCCGATCTACATTTATTTTAAAGCTAATTAAATTTCCTATAAATCGTACCAGTAAGTTGTACTCGTTGGATCAGTAGTGTCGATGCAATTTTAGCCCACAAAAAGGTTATAACTAAAATTTACATATTTTTTTAAAAATGGCCTATTTTCAAAATGTTGCCACTCCGTAACCAATAGCGCTATTGATGTCTAATTAGCTTTAATTTATCACAAATTTAATGTTCTTTAAAACGTATATAGAAACTTTGAACAAAAAATGCATGTATTAGGAGACATAGAGAATAATCTAAAAAAAGCCTGAAAATTTCGTGGTTTTTTGTGAATATTTTTTTTTCCACAACTTTTTGTGAATTGCAAACTTGTGTGTATATAGCCCTAATGGGTCCTAATAACATACTAAAAATTCAGAGATACATCATGCTTTGCGAATTTAGCTATTTTTTGTGTCGATTTTGACTGGCCTAATGTAGTAGTAACGTGTCTATACGCATGTCGGCGTTCTATATGTTCAAATTTTGACGTAAGTACCATATTAATTCTCTGCACAACTACATAGACATGGTCCTTCAGTTAAGTATTTCGCCTATACCTACTGGGACTATCAGAACACCTCCGTGACATTTGCGCGTCAAAAAACAGCTTATACTAATGCGCCCACGCATTCGCAGGCTCATAATGCTATTCTAGTAGCGAAATAGTTTATATAACACACGCGAGTCGAAAAAAAAAACTCATTCAAATGAACAAATAAGATAATTATTCCGTTTTAAGTAATGTGAACGACGATGTTAGCTTTTATAATCGTATTAAAAAATTTAATAAAGTGTGTATCTAAAGAAATATATATTATTTATAATGGACAAAAGGATTATCCCTGATATTTCCATACATATTTTATGCTTTCTCTTCCGTTACCAAGTATACAAAATATGTAGAAGTTGGCAACACAGTGGGAACAAAATTTTTAGGCAATATGTGTCCCTATATTGTTGATACATTTAGTAATTCTGAGTAGAAAAACATAAAAATGATTCGACATGAAAATACCTAATGGATGACATAAGATGTCCATTGCTGGACATAGGCCTCCCCCACATATGACTAAAATCATTCTGGGGGGTAGTTGCATAGTCGGGTGGCGGGCGAGTTGGCGATCGCACTAGCTGTAGATTGGGTTGCAACGGACGCTGCTGCCCATACGACTATTGGCAATAAATTAACATTGAAATTGTCATTTATTGGGACGATGTCGGGCATCGGACTTTACCTTTTTTTTTTACGTCTACCTCTATTTTTTCGATATCCCAATCGCTTTATAAAGGTATCGATTGGGCTTTATTCTGCGCTCGGGATTCTATTGTCGACGCCTTCGCTTCGTTTAGGATTCTATCTACGCCCTCGCCTAAATATTTCTTTTTGCTCTTTTGTGACACAATCTGCTATAGTTTTACTGGTTAACTTGCTAAGCAATGAAAATAGGAACGAAGGTCATCGACCCGCGCCAACCGAACTGCGGCCTGAGCGGAAATGATTCATCTCGCAAAAATGATTAGGTATTGATAATGTCGAGCCTGCGCAGAAGACGAGGAGTATACGAACAATATTCAATATACATAGCTCTTAAAATTGGCAAAGGATTAATTAACTTATTATCAATCGATTCGTTTAGTTAGTTATGAGATTCGAATATCGCTATGAAAAAAATTGCGTAGGTACAAGCAAGCAAACAGATTACGATCTGATATATATCAGAAAAGAGAGACAATGATAAGAAATATGACGTTACAATGTAGCCGACCTGTTTAAAGTATGGAAGGATAAAAACATTGCACTTATGTAAAAAGCTCCATATGAAATATTTTTAATAAAATGCGATGAATCGAACCGTATCCGAAACTCCCTTTTTAATTTCGCATCTATTTTAATATTTTATTTTTTGCGGCAGACGCAGACGCACTGTTTTTTAAAGTATCTGTCATCTATTTTGATTTATAATTTCTTTAGTAGTGATACTAGGTAATACTTAAAACTCTATGCAAATTAAAATATTTAATGAAAAAAAGATTTGAAGCTATCGTGTGGTATTTTCAAATAATTTTAGTACTACTTTTCAATTTTCTCTATATTAAAAAACATTGCTCATAATTTTGAATTATTTAATATAATAATTTAATATTTAGTTGAAACCCTGGGACCGTGGGGCCCAAGTGCGCGCCGACTCTACAAGGAGATATCGGCGCGTCTTATAGAGGTTTCTGGTTTCTGGTGACCAGAGGGCTGGCCACTTCGCCCAACGGATTAGCATTGCTATCCAGCGCGGAAACGCGGCCAGCCTTCTGGGCACCCTACCTAATGACCAGGACCTAGGTCAATTTTTTTATTTATAGTTACGTTTTTAGTTAGTATCTTTATTATGTTCTTATCTTATATTTTTCTGTTTTTTTAAATAAATACACGTCATATTTAGTTACTTTATACCGGCTACCGCGAAAATTATGTTAAAAGTAAATAATAAATTTAATAACGGACGGACTACATAATTAAACTCACAATATAATATATAACGTACCCATATTTAACTTAAATAAACTACATGTACACATATGTACAGACATGTTTGACGGCAAAAAAATTGTGTTTTACATAACTATTATTGTAGAACACAATCTTTTTGCCGTCAAAAACGATTAAAGTGTTCGTAAATTAGCATAATGTATTCATCGGCAAAATTATTGTGAGCGTCACCTTGCACTTATATTCTTGGCTACTCAAATAAGCCCCCGAGGCGGTTTGTCACGTAGCTCGCCAGTGGGCACGCCCTTCGTACAGTCTACTTCATATACGTCAGTGGTGCTCAAAATCCGGCCCTCGGCCTAATTCGAACCGCGAAGGATATTATCCGGCCCGCAACCAGGCCCGGTACCGCGAACATCGAAGTTCGTATATTTCGGGCATCTATCGCTTTTACTCCAATTAGGGCGTCATGAGAGTGACAGAGACAATCGTCCGAAATTTACGAATATCGTGTTTCGCGGTAGCGCCGCAGTTCGCCAACATAATTTGAATTTAGTGTCATGTAATATTTAGTGTACATATATTTAAAACGCCTGCACATATATTTGGCTACTCAATTTTTTACTAAGTACCCATATTTCGCCGACTGTACTCAAGCAGGAATCACGCTACGTGCTAAGCATGTCCCTGTTATTGAAAATGTAATAAGTGGGCTGCGACCTTAATTATGGCAACATGTCTTTAGCGGGACGCGGTTACACCGCACACTGTTTAATAGTATACCCGAAACTGTATAATTAGCTACAATCTGTAGACTTTATGTACTGGAAAATATATATACATACATGTGTTGAAGCAGTAACTTAACTGCACATTGTCGGTGTTCTACCCATACCATGATTAGTGACATTGAAGTTTTCGATAACGAGTATCAAGTTTACTATCTGTGCATCTCGTTCGCACTAAAATAGTACAAGCTAGATGCACAGATAGTAAATTCGATACTCGTTATCGAAAACCTTAATGGCACAACTCATGGTAAGGGAACTGCTACTAAACTAGGTACTTGAAGTACCAGTAAGTACAAAGTATGGAGACGGCCGGTGTATGACGGCACCGCTATCCTAGGAATCCAAAGCTTTAGACATTTAAAAACTGACTCTGATCCACGAGTTCAGTTTTCCTTCATTCAAACACAACTAAATACATAGAAAAACTATTCATAATTTAAACTAACTAT
This sequence comes from Grapholita molesta, assembly GCA_022674325.2. Lineage (NCBI taxonomy): Eukaryota > Metazoa > Arthropoda > Insecta > Lepidoptera > Tortricidae > Grapholita > Grapholita molesta. Next base: position 232,758 of record CP053138.2, read on the forward strand.
AAAATTCAACTAAAACTAATATATATAAGAAAAAGCCCCTTCGGCATGGTCACGGAAAAGCTGGCAGCATTTCCTTGTTGAATCGTGAGGCTGCTACGCTGAGCCAGGTAGTCACCAGCTCTGCGGTCTCCCGTGGCATCTCTGAGCCTCTGTGAAAGGTCCTTAAAGATACTCAGAGCGCCAGGCCCCACGGACCCAGGGTCTCGACGCCGAATGGGATAAAATTGTATTCTGCGCCGAAACCGCTGTATTTCCTCACCTTGGTCTTTTCGGCCGCCTTTGATGCTGCCGCTGCACTTGAGGTTTGATGGAGATGTGACAGTGCTTATGTGTCTACACAGGTTGCATCTCACACCAGCACCCGTCCCATACTCCACGGAACCAGGGACATAACGTAAATAGTTTTCAACTGTCAAGGAACAGGTAAAAAAAAAAATAAGCAAATGTAATGTCCGGTTAAAACGGTTCAGCGGCGGAGGCAAGCGGTCTAGCTGTAAAAATCTATCAATCATATTTAATCATAATATTTTTTATTAGTGAAAAACGCAATCGCGAAACCATGATTAATCTTTTGATTAAATTTCGTATCTGGTAAACGAACACAGTTATATTAAGCATTATCTGAAAGTAATTACGAGTAAATTATCTGTTGAACAGTTGGGCTACTGCTCCTTAACCACATGTACATATATATGTCAAGTACCTACGTATATATTAGACCTTTAGGGCTCGACGAGCGCGACGCGTGTAATTCGACTGGCAAGGTTGTCTGTAAACGCTGATATTAAAGGATATAAATGTCCACTTCTGGTTACTTGAATCATATGGTTGAGAACTTATATCTGTGAAATTGGATTACCTTCCTTAAGTAGGTACATAATGTATGTGGAGAGCAGTTACCTGCTCTTTGCATATTATACCGATATTATTTCAGGTGCAAGACCACTGTTGGACTGGCCTCAAACAAAAATAACTTGTATCATATTTGGAATTGCCATAGTCGCCAGGACTGGCACCCGCCACCCCTGGCGACCTCGACCTCAGTAGTTTTTGATACGGTTTCGGCGGACTATGCTGACAATCCTTTGGATTCTTTTCGTAAATATCATAGGACAATTTTAAACAATCTTCCTAATCCTACGAAAAGCCACCTTCGCTGCGGCAATTAGTTAACATCGCAATTAACTATAGGTACTTGTACCGTGTCGAATCAACCCAGTGCCGCAGTGAACGTGTAAATTATTAGGGTTGTATTATAGAAACAGTCAGCATCATGTTGACGAATCATTTATTTATCATTTATTCACAAACAATACAGCGATTGTGTTTTAAATTAATTAAATACACTTTTTTTTTTATACAAGTAAATAGTAAATCTAGGGATCTTTACAACACTAATTATTATTCATGTCAGTATTTCATTAATTATTTTTTATCAAATATGTCATCAAGGCTATAGAAGCACCCTCTCAGCAAAATATATTTAGCAAGGCCTAATGGATAGTGACCCTGCCTATGGAACTGTGATGGTCTTGGGTTCAAATCCCAGTCAGGGCATTTATTTGTGTGATGCGCACAGACATTTGTTTCTGAGTCATGGGTGTTTTCTATGTACCTTCGCCGGTATATATGATATATATCGGTGCTGTGGAGGTGGTCACAAATATCGGAACAACGCCTCTATTATCAAGGCGAAAAAGTGGATGCCCCGTTAGTATACCTTGGCTGTTCCGATATATTTGATGGCGACTGTAATAAGTATTTATATATATCTGTTTATTATATATATCGTCGTTTAGTTAGTATGTATCAACAAAAGCCTTACTGTACCTTACTGTAGCCTTACCGTAGGAATAGGTCAATTTGTGTAAGATTGTCCCGAAATATTTATTTATTATCATATAGTTCTTTGCAACACGTTCGGGGTTTTGCGCTGCGCACGCGGCGGTCCCGGTCGTAATTAGCGGAGTAATGCGATCTGATCAGATTGCGATCGAGGTTAGGAACCGTTGTAAAGACCCTTATTTACAGATCTCTTATTAGATCTATAAGATTCTAAGAATACGAGTTTTCTTTAACTAATTATTACTGTATTACAAATTTTAAAATTCACCACCGACGTTTCGAGGACGACATAGGTCTCGTGGTCTTGCATGAAGACTGGCTAAAGTTTACTTTTTTTTATATTTACATAGTACTTTATTTTTATCAAACTCAAACTCAAACGTTTATTCAGTAAGTAGGCCACAAGGGCACTTTTCACATGTCGAGTATACAAAAGTAAAAGAGAAAAATAAAAACTACACTGGTTCTAACTCTACACCTCTGACCCGAGAAGTATTTTGACTCGGCGGGACTTATTTTTTCTAAACAGTATACAAAACAATCTTAAACATACTTTTTTTTTATGACATAGGCGGCAAACGAGCAGACGGATTGCCTGGTGGTAAGCAATTACCGTCGCCCATGGGCACCCGTAACACTAGGGGAGTCACAAGCGCGTTGCCGGCCTTTAAGGGGGGTTGGAGCTCTGGGAACCTAACCCACCATCAGGAACACAACACTACATACTTGAAAGGTAGCAGTGCTATTATGGCTGTGGTCTTCTGTAAGGAGGAGGTATTTCCCCAGTTGGGCTGCCCCAGATTCAAGCGTTGATGGTACTTCGCTGTGCCCTACCTCTCATTGTTGGACGTAGTTTAAGGACATACCCGGGTCCGTATATTACACTATAAAACAACGCGTATGAAGGACGTTCCCGCACATACTCGTATATGTTTATATTAATCTACTCTATAAGATCGCAATATCCCCATTATTTTAGGCTAGTATTTACAAAAAAAATCTTTATAGATCATAGTAAATATATGAATGAAAAAGTGGTAAATATGTCGATATAAAATAAGATTATAGTTTTGCATGTGAACAGTTTTGTAGAAATAACACCTTCAATACAATCTTCACCCCACAGCAGTAAAGCCTTGTGCCCTTGGCTGTACGTGGCATTTATCTCATGAGTGAGGGTTGGCTGCGCTACTTGAGCTATCGCACTAGTGGCGTGCCGCGGCGTCGTTTGTCCGACGCGATTTATTGTCGGCGATCGACGATATCGCGCGTTCGACTGACGTCCGGACCTGATGACCTCTAGCTTCAGGCAACAGGCTGTCTCTTTCCAGGCCAGGCTAATGGACAAGGATGTGTAGAGAGTAAGGATGTATATGATAGGGTAGGTGTCTGGCTACGTGCGCGCACGCACGCCTAGTGTTGGTCGAAGTCATTTTTAAGACTCATCTCAGTATTACAGTATTGCGCCTTACCACCGCAAGTATAAGTTTTTATAAATATTGGAAAATGGCGGAACTCGTTATTAAAGACTTTTAATTCTAGAATTTATTTCTTTACATTTGATTTGAAGACTTAAATTTGAACATTCATTGGTTACAAACTTATATGACCTACTTATTTTTTGAACTTCATAACTCTTTTTTAACCTTATTAATTGTTTTTAACACAAAACTATCGTGAGATTCAAACTTATTCAATGTAAAGAAGCGGGTGACTCACATTTTTATAAGTCGAATATTGCGTTTTATAAGTTTAATGTAAATATATTATATTTTAACCTTATTAACATGTTATTATAAAATTGACATAACAATAAAGATGCGGATGGCACAGTGGGTCGCCTATTATATCCAGCAGTAGACGTTTTTTTTGGCTTATATGATGACGATTATAAAACTCGAGTCCTTTTTAGTCATACTTACTTCAAAATTACTAGGAAAAGTACTCTGCTCACACCTCGAAGCACTTATCGGATTTTTTTGAAATAGTCTCCTAAACCAGCATCGAGTTGATCAATCGAGTCTGCACTAAGACTCGAGTTGCCGACCAACTCTAACCGTTCGTGCCGCGCAACCGCGTATCGCCGATCGCTGTTTGTTCGAGGTCAATTAATTTATTTATTGTCGGTGTAAATTACAGAGATATTCCAGGCGTGATGGTAGCGTGCCGTACTTACTGATACATATTCCATGACCATTGTTGCACCGTATTCCCTTGTAATAAAGATTATTATCTGTCAAATCAAGATGACAGTACAGTTCTTAAGGAAATTAAAGCAGGTATTCCAATCCGTATCTAACTTGGTTAAATCTATTTGCACGGAATGGGTGTTTTATTTGTTCTATACACGACGGAATATTGTACACAGATTGTATGAAGGCGTATTCGACTTTGCTTAATTATGTATTTTCACGTCACTAGTTCAGAAAATCCGTGTGTACTGTTTAAAAATGGAGAGTAATAAAATTTATTAAACAAAAAGCGTCAAATTTGATTCAAGGAGCTAGGTTCCGACAGCATTTTGCATTCCGCCTCGAGGTCAAGTATTTTACTACTCAAATCGTAAAATACACCGTATCTTGTATTACCTCCTACAAAACCCAATAATGGCTAATGGCGAAGTTCTTCACACAACTAATGCCAGTTTTAGTGCCTCATGAATAGTAAAAATAAAATTATGTACCTACCTGTTTAATTCTAACCGCTGTAATTATGATCATTTTATTACTTAAACCCACACAGCAATGGCCGTGGATAGTCAAAAGAAGCAGACATAATTAAATACGTTATTACTGCCTTCCTACCCGTTAAACATGTTTTTGACTTGTGAAAATGCTGTAGTTGTAGATTGCTGCTTCGAAGTTATGTACATCTTTACAGTAAACACTCGTATGCCCAAGAAAGACACGTTTTTTTTTTTTATGACAAAGGTGGGAAACGAGCAGACGGATTGCCTGATGGTAAGCAATTACCGTCGCCCATGGGCACTCGCAACACCAAGGGAGTCACAAGCGCGTTGCCGACCTATAAGTGGGTTGGAGCTCTGGGAACCTTACTCACCATCAGGAACACAACACTACATACCTGAAAGGTAGCAGTGCTATTATGGCTGTGGTCTTCTGTAAGGAGGAGGTACTTCCCCAGTTGGGCTTCTCCAGACTCAAGCGTGATGGTACTTCGCTGTGCCCTACCTCTCATTGTTGGACGTAGTTTAAGGACATACCCGGGTCCGGGGCCTTTTCAGTAAGTGGTGGAATAAGACCGTGGCCTTGGTCTTTTCTGTTTATGTGATTCGATGTAGAAGGTTTTCTCTGTTAAGGAATTAATAAATATTTTTGTAACAATATATTTATACCGATTATGATTTGACTATTTGAAAGTGCTTGTTGCTAGGCGTACTTGAATAAAAAAAAATTAAATAGTCCGTATTAATATTTATGAAAGTTTCAAATACCTATATTCAACAAATTTAGTAGGACTTACTGACCACTGGTAGGTTAAGTAGGTCCGCGTTGTTTGTTTGTTGTCATACTATCATAAACTCATACTTTAGATATCTACTTTCATAGTTGTATAAAAATACTAAATTTAATATTATTTAACGTTATTTCGAACTAAATAAGACGATTCTATCCAATTAAAACTGTTGTGAGCCATGTTACTACTTCTTAGTTACAAACGGATAAACTCACGTAGTGCGATATAATTACACGTGAGTTTATCCGTCTGTAACTACGATTCTATCCCTCAAATTTCAGTCCTCGTATTACAGAAACAAAGTTACTCTCTGTTCAGAATATTAGTTACTTTACATTTCGAATATATATCATTGTACACCTTCAGATTTACTCACCGCAACCCACACAAGTTCAAACATGAATGCGCATTACTATTTAATAGTGCGCGAGGTGTCAAGTGGTAGACTCGGCCACCGCCGCGTCGCGTGTCACACGCCATGCACGCCCGCGTACATTCGCCACCCTTACCAACTCCCCAACTCATGAGAACTAGCATTCAATATCGCCTTAAGATCCATAGCAGTCAAAGACATATCTTATAATGGTACATGCGAGACATGTGCTCGTTGAGCGTTGGCAGCGACAGCGCTGAGACACGACGCCACCCGCCATAACACTATCGGATCATTGTGCTAGCACCTCGTTACTTACACCGACCCTCAACTGACCTATAGAACACCTTATTACATTGCAATAAGGGTCACCAACAGTCAGTTAAAGTGTTCACGGGACAGGGAAACGTGGTGATCTGTGAAACGTGTAAAATCAAAAAGTCAAATGTCGCTAACGAGTGTCGTGACGCGCGTACATGCGTCGTTACGGCAAATTGGGAGACGGCACGATGAGAGACAGATGCTTTTACCGTTGTCTCTGAATCGGCGCCCATTTTGCACAACTTTCACAGGCCTGCTCAAATTTCTCTTAGCGCATCTAACGGGCTGTAAGATCCTTTAAGGCCAACACAAATAGAAGTAATGTATTTACTCATACAGTCAACTGGTTCTTAAATAGTTACAGTCGCCATCAGATATATGGCAGTGGTCAAAGCACTCAAATATTTCACAAAAAACAGCGTTTCTTACTTCTAACATATGTTAATACATAATTAAATTAAGCAGTAAATTAAATATGTATATACCCGACTAAAACAATACGCTACAAGTCAGCGTATTGACAAAAAGTTTTAAATAAGGTTTCAACAATTTACCATCTTACCTTGTTACTACTGCTAAAAATATATCTACGAGTATATCTTATAAACTACGATTACCTAGAAATCTAAACCACATCATGTTGTATAATTTTCCGTGTTATACATAATGATATACGTTTACCACAAATTTTTTTTATTAAGTATGTACAGTCGCCATCAGATCAGATGTGAACAACGCCTTTATTGGCAAGGCGATAAAGTGCTTGTTCAGATATTTGTGACCACCTCCACAGCTCCGATATATCTGATGGCGATTACGTGATGGACTAATAATATTGTTTACTTTGACACTACCGAATTACCTATAATAATATTCAAACCGAGATATATTGTTGGCAATAAAGCAACTTCCATAAACTATAAAGAGTCATAATATTTACAAACTCGCAGTCGGGCTGCGCACGCGATAGTCAAATTCCAAACCTCATAATTCGGCGTTGGTTTTTATTTGCCTCTTGATCGCTCGTATTTGCAAGTGCGATAGAGAGGTAGACAGTATATCCGAATTTCTGCTGTTGGTGACAACGAGTGACCCGCGATTAACTTGTCGGCTGGGTCAAGCAGTTACAAGCTTTTATGAGTTTTACGACAGCGGCTGCCGATTTAATAGGCGATTTGAAAATAACTGGACAGTACACAGACTGTTAAAAAAGAGTGGATACGCCTCACAACTACCTTAGTTCTCGCACCTGTCTCGGGTGACACCAGTGCTGGCACCTTTACTCAAAGGTTTGAGTCTGGCGGTGCAATGTGGGACGCTGGCGCTGCCAGCATTCAAGGCTCTATGCCCGAGACAGGATATATAGGGGTTAGGATATGTAGGTATTTTATATTCAGTGCTATAGTTATACGTATTCAACTTTTGACTAATCAAAGACTTAACTAACCTTAAGTATTATGTAACAGTAAGTATTACAAACATTAGTTTTGCGACAATTTCAGCGCTTGCATAACTATTCGCAGGCGCATGTCGTGCGACTTCCGGCTCGGGGTTAATTAGCGGCAAGTCGTGTCGTGTCGCGACTCCGACACGTATACGGTGCGGGTTGTGGCAACAGGGCCAGGGAGCAGCGCAGCGCGTGAAACGATGACCATGACTTTAAAGGGAAGTTCGGCTTCGTAGGGCAAACTTTCATACTGCATCTTTGTCTTACACGGATAAGGTTATCAGGATAGAATAGTTTAGAATGTATAAAATCGATGGCAGGTGACAGTTTTCGAGGCTTGCAATTGGTGACAACATATTGCCTGCAGTGTACCATTGTGAGTTCAGGGTAAAATGCAGTAAAATCATATCACCGATAAACCAAGGTTTGGCTACCTTTTAATATTTACCCATTCTATATAATTAAGTCCAATAAAGTGTTATTCCTGCACCATTTATTTTTTCAGTTGGAGTACAATATCTCACACTGCCTCGAGCAAGACTTGAACGCCTTCCCTTTGGCTGCGATTTTTTCCACCATATCAGAATGTTATATGGCATCGTTAGTAGACGCTTCTACTTAATTTGTGTCCTTATCTAGTTAAAAGCTTTCATGAAAGCGTTGCGTTAAGTACCTAAGATTCGGAATTTCGTAAATACCACTAAGGTTATAATTTGCCCGCATAATTCTGTCAGCACTGAAACACGGGTCCTCTATCGGCAATGTATCGTGAGAAACTCGCAAACTTAGTCTTATAACTTTATGGCGTCGCTCATTATTTCCTTTTAGGTCAACATTAAGCAATTCCTAGTGCTATCGCGCTACTTAATCTATATCTCTAATTGCCATTTGTCCGGTGTTGTATCGTCAGTGGAATTACCCGTACACAACACAAACCTTCCGCCCGGCTCAGACATTTTATAAACAGTGAGCGGGGCCTCTGCTGCCGCGAGTGGATTAAATAGTATGGATATGCCGCTTGGCCCGCGATCCCAAATATTTTGAGATTTATTTTGGATAGAAAACATTGTTATACATAATATAATCACATGTTAAAATGAAAATGTGACCTCGTTGAACCAATTTAGAGTATCAGTAGCGGCATTTAATTAAAATTAAAACATTGGCCTGTAATAGCATTAATTAATTGAAAATTAAAAGGAACTGGTTATTGTCCCTAGACTGCTACCTGAAACAGTAACAAGGTGAATGTAACATAAATGTAATATAATAATATGATAAAAAATGTCCTTCTTCCAATCCACTTCCAACAATCCACTTCCAACCGCACAAAGCCTGGCATATCCATACTAGCCTGATGATTGATTATTCTCCCCGAGTGACCAAAACCCCGATCACTTTTCATACGACTCGCGACGTTTATTGCTCCCCAAGTGCATGTAAAGCGTAGTTAAATAAAAAGCGATGCGCCGGCGCAATGAGCAGTATTGTTGGGATCGTCAATACATCTAGGGGAACCCATAACCTTTGTTAATCCTTTTTTTAATGACAATTGAAACACATTTACGATAAGTGAATGTGTATGAAGTGTGTGAGATTATAAAACTGCGGTAGTTTAATTTTATGTAAATCATGGCAGACTGCGAAAAAAAAACTAATTGTATCTGTCTCTATTCATGTTTAAGCCGCTGAACCAATTTGGTATGACAGGGGCCCTCATGGGGCCTTAATTACTCAGTTACCTAAACAATCATCATCATTACAGCCGTAAATAGTCCACTGAATCCCCAAATATGTTTCGCACGTAATCATCTTGTTGTCATAGTTGTCATAGTCGCTACGCTCAACAGGGTTGGCGACAGCAGGAGCTGTAGATTGGGTCGATGGACGCTGCTGCCCATCCGTCGGTGTTTCCTCTTTGTCGCCTTTACGACACGCGCGGGAGGAGATGGGGTGGTGCTATCCCAAAATATACTTCCTTATATTTGACTGGCGCGGATCCCTGGCAGGATATGACAGTTTGGTATATGTGGCTGTGGATCGGGTCAATTGAAAATATTTTTTTGTTCTTTTTGACCCACAGCCACAACAGCTTCGAATCCTAAACCTTGATCTTATAATCGGTACGGAAGTACTAAGTATTAGTTATTCTGTGGTATGGAGAGGACACAAGTCCTAATATATATGTAATTTATATCCCGAAATCATTCCTAAAGGGGGCGGAAGAGGGGATGATGTCTCTACGTAGAAGAAATCGCGGGTAAAATATAAGTTTACATTTAGGTTCGGGCACCATAACAGCACATGTAAGTAGTACGTTACCTGTTTGTAACGTGACGTAATATTTATGGTATCGTTACAAACGGTCTTCGTTGATTGAAACAGACAACAGGATCTAATGTCGGAGCGCGGCCAGCCATCGCTGTTAATCACGTCTCAGACAATAACGCAGGTCAATTACAATTTACGGCCGGATTAACCAAACCCGATTATCCGACATCTTACAAAACATCCGTAGGCCTCGGACTAATCTGTTCATTTGCATGACCACGCGCAGGCCGCGAGCATAAGTATCCCATACAGCCTAATTAAGAAAACTGTCTCTATGTAATTGAAACTTTTAGTAAGAGATATGGCGCATAACATTTACATAAAAGCCTTAAAGACGCCGTTACGGCGGCGCGGGCGCAGCGGCGCGGGGGAGGGGAGCCCCGTCTATTAATATGCTAATGTCCCGCTCTGCAGTATTTATTGGACAAATCTAGTATATTCAAAGCGCAGCGAAGGCCCACGCGACGAAAGTAAGCTGTTTCGATTTGATTGGTATTTTTATTGGTATAGAAAACGTGAGCATTTATCTGGGAATCGTTCGGAGTGTTATGACGGTTTGTTGTTGTATCGACACGGCCATTACGATCGTATCGGCCCGCTATGTTACTGTCAGACGCAACAGTAAAAGCTCATTTAAAAGGCGGCGGTAGTTTTTGGATTACGCCGGAACAAGACGCGAGTGATAAGATCGCTCGATTGCACCATTGTGTATCACATGCTCCGTTTTGTTACGAACCGATCGTGCTATCGCCCGCATGCCGCACTGTGAGTAATACTCGTCCCATATATTTAAGCGTTGCAATATTTCTTTTGCCTAGACCGATCATAAGTGGGTGTAATAAGAGCAAAATTAAAAGCAATTTCGTGCGGGCGCGCAGGGCCGGGCGCTGCGCGGGCGCCGCAAAAATGCACACAATGAGCGGATCCGTGACAGATAGATTGCAGCAGCGCGACCTCTGCCGGTTGTTCGAGTGAGCTAAGGGGACCATGATTGTCCTTAGTCACGGACTGTTCTTAATAAAGGTTAGTAGGAAGTTGCTGCTGGCTGTTTTTCTTAAAAATGGAAAGCATTGTAGGTCAAGCTTTATTGTTACGACTACGGCTCTTAACCTTTTCCACGATAAAGACTGATATATTGGCACCGCAGGTCCAACGTCAAAGACTAATATATATGTCACGGACCACAAAACAAAATAAACCTACATACACATGCTCAAAGTTCTACTTAAGTTTTGACATTTCGATGACGTGGCGTGTGAGCGATAACTTTTGCGTTTTACATGGCGTGGAAAAGATTAAACCTAGCAATGTACAAGTTGCATAACATTCTAAAAAATGCGAGTAAGTTCTCAGAAATGTCTGAGAATGAAAATTTAAAGTAATTTTCCATACAGCATGTTTCGTATTATAAAAGAAATACTGTAATAATCGTACTATTATTCTATTTTTTTATCTATTAGGTTAATGTTAAAAAATAAAATAGATAACACAAGTATGCCTTTCGAATGCTCCATATGTATTTTAATAATTTGTTAAATATTTAAATTCTGGAAACTTGCCGGGTAAACAATTTCGCAACTTTAGAAACTTCTTTTCTTTAATAATCCCGAGACTATGAGGAAATTAGTAAGAATAAATCAAATTTAAGCACCGACTCAATCCATATTGTTACCTATGTGGCAAATAGTTTACCTAAGTGAACCTTAAGTTAACGAGTCTCCTCATGGGCTGGAGCAGTTAATATCCTAACATATTTTTACGACCGTGGCGTGGGCACCCTGTCGGCGTCGGGAGCAAAATGAAAAGCTCTCCTCTCATAAATTATCGGCGCGCTGTTCGATCGCAGGGCTGCTTGCCTCACATCTTGGAATCTATATTTCTCAACTTCATTACTCTGCTGGAGTATACATTAGTTAGCAGTAAATACTGATTGCAAGTTAAAGTATTTTTTGGACAATATACCTACTTTTATCTTGTTGACATTGAGTACCGTTGTCCATTCATAGCTAATTCCCTCTGGCGTTGCAGGCGTTCATAGGCTACGGTAAATGCTTACAATCAGGCGCGCCGCATGCTAGTTTGCCACCGTTGTTGTATTAAAAAAAATAGTTTAAAGAAATGTTTTATCTCGTTCTACTAATGCCTGGATGGCCTCTAACGGAAACATGATAATTAGCAGTAAAGTGCATGTTTTGTGAATTTTAATGCAATATTAAACTGGTGTTCAGTCGACTCTTACTATAGCAACCAGTGATTCAGAGTAGTACATTAATCCGTAATTTAACACAGGCAATTCAAAGGTACATTATAGCGATAATTAACAAAGTATGGTAATTTCTGCTTCGCCTTAATGTCTGGTAGAGAATGCCGGTCTTAAAATCCGTCTTTTTTCACTCAAGACTTGTGCCTATCGAAGTCCTTGTCTCGAACTTTTTAACCAAGTTTTAGAAGTTGGATCGATGGCCGTTCAGGTCATCAGGGAAGGTCCCGAGTGCAGCCCTAGGCGCAGCCCAGCGCCGAGCGTGACGTGTAATTGCGCCGCGGTCACGAAACTAGCGCAGCGCGTCGTGCGCGCGCGCCGCCGGGACCCGGCCGCGACTCGCTGCCTTCAATCCTCGTCGGTGATAAATCAGAGCTGATCGACAGCCATTGTTCTATTAATTCAGAAGTTTACAATGAGCAACTGAAAATTTTAACTGAAGTAAAATGCTTACTTAATGTTTATTTGGAAAAAGGTATAGGTGAGAAACTTAACCGAAGAACCATGTCTATGTAGTTCATCATCATCTCAGTAATAAGACGTCCACTGTTGAAAATAGGCTCCACATGTACCAGTTGGAAGCAACCTGCATCCAGCGTCTTCCGGCGACCTTAAATGAGGTCGTCTGATCATCTTGTAGGTGAACGTTCTACGCTGCGCTTGCTAGTCCCTGGTCTTCACTCGAGCACTTTTCGACCCCATCAGCCATCTTCTCCATTTTAATTGCTCTTGCTACTTCAGCTAGTTAACCCGGTAGGCTATATCTATGTAGTTGGTAGAGAAAGAATATGGAACTTTACGTCTTGAATATAGAACGGCGACATGCGTGTACACACATGTTACTACTACATAGGCCAGGGGCCTTAGCTAAGTTTTTCACCTATAATAGCTATAGCATAGCGCTACGGAGAAGTTCCGAAATTGTCTGCCCGAAAAGTTCTAAAAATGTAAATATAAAAAATTACCAAAACACGCAGGGAGCGTGCTAAATGGAGATATTATCTGTTTTTTTAAACGATCAAATAGACTCAGAGATGCCGCAGGAGACCGAAGAGCTGGCAGCTACCTCGCTCAGCGTATCACCCTTGCGATTCAGCGAGGAAATACTGTCAGCATATTTTATTTATGTTAGAGTTTGAATTATTTATTATTTTTCTAGGTATTTAGTTGTATTAAATAATAATTCAATGAATACATGAAAAAAATAGAATAGTACGAATGTTAGGTACGCACAGTAAAACATCTCACAAGAAATTTTATGTATACTAACTTACTTTCAATACTTGTAAAACATTTTTGGAAATGATTTGTAACTTTTGAATAGTCAGGGCACAGGCAGGGTCTTTTAATTCAAACAATCTGAATCCTTGATAGAGTCGCATCTTTGTTTGTTATTAACTAATTACTTGTCATTCCTACTGCTTTTAGATATTAGAAGCCGTTTTTATTTCTCTCTTACTGTGCGTGTATTTTTTTGTAGGATTCATGTATCATTTGGTATTTAAGGTTAATAGAAATATTCAGTAGGTAAATGCTAATTTGTATTTTTATGAAATAGGAAAAGGGTTAGTGTTATAATTATTCAATATATACAGAGACCCTACCGCGGCCTATCTATTCTTTTACTCCAATAAAAAAAAACACGTCTCGTTTAGAGTGACAAAGACGTTCGAAATTTACTACATATTATTTAAAGCTTTATTTAATTACATAAATTAAGAAAAAGACTGACAGATACTACGGGTGACCAGAGGGCTGGCTTCTTCCTCACCCAGCGTATCGGAATTGCCATCCAGTGGGACAATTCCGCCAGCCTTCTGGGCACCCTACCATCCTGCTCGGAGCTCGACCCTATTTTTTACTTGTAAATATGTACATATAATATATCCTTAAGTTAGTTTTTAATTTAGTGTAATTATATATAATGTTAAGTATTTGTATACGTAAGATAATGCTTATAGGTAGACTGGACACTGGAAATATTACATATTATTTAAAGCTTTATTTCGAGCTCAGCTCCCGGTCCAGCGCCCCGCTCCCAGCATTCTCCACGATGGTGTTCCGCGGGAGGGGAGTTACACTCAAGTACTGAAGCCTTTTTAAATCCATTCGAGCTAGGTTCCTACTATACTTGAACTACGTTGGAAATTAAACCGGCGTGGTACAGTCGCCATAAGATATATCGGAGCTTTGGTGGTAGTCACAATTATCTGAACTTGACCGCCTTATAGAGGCGTTGGCCACCTCCACAGCTCCGATATATCTGATGGTGACTGTACAGTCAGCATTAATTGGTTACTTGACAAGTGTTTGTAAATAATACTAACGTTATTATCGTTCCTGTTTTTAGTAAGAATCAAATGTCTATATCGATCCAATTGCATAATAGTAATACAAAAGATCAGAAATATATTCAACGTTCCTGCCAGTCGATTGATACGCCTCTAACTACATAATTTGACGTCACAATACGATATTGACCCGTCTTAAAACCAGTGTGCATTGCAATGTACTGTTAACCAATTTGATTTATGGGCCACTTCGTTCCTTGGCACAGTGAAAATCTATATGAAAAACGTTAAATATATCTTATTAACGTCACTGTGACAAGGTTCGAAGTAGCCTAGAAATCAAATTGGTTGACTACGAGTATATTACGCTCAAGGAAATAAAGTAGCATTTCTTTTGTTTCGTTATTTTACGAACAAAAAAAATTACCCAATGCACTGAGTAATAAGATTGATATGGAAATGGATATGGTGGATCTTACGAGATTCTACAGTCAACGTTAAAAATATAGATGCGGTCAAAGAGCCATAATATGTATACATGCACCTTATTGTGTTACTATTACGATACATGTACACATATTTTGGCACTTTGGTTGAGTCGATATTTTTGATCTTGGCTGTACTAAGGAAAAATCATTCCATTTTGACAATGGAAATGGAATGTTGGGTTTAAGTAAGTACCTACCTATAGTTATAATTTTTTAAATAAATGAAACCATTTTAATAGTGGCACCATTTTAATACACTTTCGGAGGTAAAAACTTAGCTGTCTTGTTTTTATTTTAATGGCCTGTAGATGTTCATATATTTGTTGTTTAGTGCGAGTTCATATATTTGTTACTAAACACAGAGACAGCAGAGAGAGAGATAAGAGTCGTCTTAGTGTCAAATAATTTTAGACATGCAAAATTAAATCATGTACAACTATTGATACTGACGTATCATCTCGTATTATTCGGACAAGATAGGTACGTCGTGGAATTTTATGTTTTTTTTTTACAAAAAGTAGCGTCTACTCAGTGTTAACTAGGAGCCACAAATTACCTAACTATCTTCAATATGTACAGTCACCTTCAAAAGGGTGATGCAGTTAATTGCAGGCGCCGACTCGGGTCGCCATGTAAACTTGTAAGTAATAAACACGCAACTAAGTACAGCATGTAATCAGGACCAACGTCCAACAACATTGAGCGGACACATCATATTTAATTGAATACTCGTACGAGCGTCTATAAATCTCGCCGGAACGCCCCGCTTTAACGATACATTTACTACGCGATAATGGAAACCATCGAAAGAATTACCAATCTACAAACCATAAAGTTGCCGTGATTTTATGATCGACATCTCATCTGCCCTCATGATATCAGAAACATAATCATTCCAAACATTATAGTTTCCATTCGGTTCTTATTGATTGGGAATCATTTCTAAAGGCAGTAATGACGGCGTGCCGGCGCGGGCGCCGGTGGGGGAGGTCAGCTGGCGGGGAGCACGCTGTACCTGTTATACTAATTGATTTCCACTAAACCCAGCTCATCTCGCCACCACATACCAGTTTATTCGAAAACCCCACGACTCATACTCGACTCACTGACCCAACGTGGATTTAATCAAACGTCTTTTGTTAACTAAAATTAAATTTCCTGTCAATCATACAAATAACGAATGATTAATTTATGTGAATCGACACAATCATAATTTTACTGCGTTAGGAGCTATCACACAGCGTTTTAATTTAAACAACAAAGCCACAGTCTCGGACGGTTGAAGAGCGCGAGGTAAAAAAGTTCCCGGGAGTCATCATTCAAATTACACGATTGGTCACGCCGTACTCTAACGGTAGCGATTAAAATCGATTACTATAATACGTAGCACTCGAAACTATTCGATAGGCCATTAATCGATACGATTTTACGCCGCGGTACACAGTTAAACACAATAATCGGTTTAATGAATAAAAAGATTTAGGGGTGAGGGCACGCACATGTTTCAAATAAACTGCGGGGAATAATGATGTCTGCGATCATCTAAACAATATCGCGCGATTTGAGCATAATATTCAGTGATCGCGGTTAATCCTATTATTGTAGAGGACAATGCTCGCTCCACTTGTGCAGCTGACGCCATAAAAAACCTGCCGAAGGGGACCTGGCGTAGTCCAGACCCTATATCATTGCTTACCTAAGGACATCGAAACAAAAATTTGAACAAACCAGTGTAACATTAACTAGCCATCCGTCGTAACTATGTGTCCTCGAAGATGTCACTTACACTGGTTTTATAACTTGGATAATATAACGTCCCCTCTAGAGACACGTACTCACCCCTAGCGAAACATAGGCAACCCTATTCAAATGATATTTGCAAACACGATAGTGCCAAATGGCAGCCAATTAAAACACACATAAATAAGTGTTAGACGTCTGTCGAGCGGGTTTTTTTTTACGAAGTGTGCTCTTGAAACCGATACCGCAGGCCGTCATAAAATTGTTTCACCGTTAGATTTTTCTATTAAGCGAAGCTGTCAGATGTGTGGCGTCGGGGGACAATAAATAATAATGGAGGGATAATCAATTGCGTACAGTTGGCGTCTAAAAACTAATAGTTTAGTTTAGTTTAAATTTATTCTTTCGAAGCTAACTACACGCAATGTTCTTGAGAAGAACTACCTAACGAGACCAATAACACCTGATAGGTGTATTATTTGTTTTGACGTAAAAAAACGTCTCGAACGCGTTAATGATAATGTTATTTATATGGGAAACTAAAACGCGATGGTGACGTTTTGTTACATTAAAAGGTATTCGAACTATTCGATAACGAGTATCGAGTTTACTATCTGTGCATCTCGTTCGCACTAAAATAGTACGAGCGAGATGCACAGGATAGTAAACTCGATATCTACTCGTTATCGAAAACCTCAATGTCACAACTCATGGTAGGGGTACATGTCAGGGCTCTAACCACTTTTACTTAAGTAGGTAGGTATATGTATTGTCATATTTTTTTTTTTGTTTTGTGATGACCATGAATTCCAACCCTATTTATTTAATGCACATAAATGCGCATAGGCACCATTTCCTGTTCAAAGTAAATATGTGACACAGTCATAAATTGTATACGCACAAGCTGTTAACTATTAACTATTCTAATATTTGACTACGAATCTGAAACTACATCGACTGGTGTTTCCTATTGCAAACCACCTTTGAAGGTGTGATAAAATATTAACCAATAACGCCTGTTTATTATATATTAAATAAATAAATAAATATTACGGGATAATCTTACACAAATCGACCTAGTCCTACGGTAAGCTCAGTAAGGCTTGTGTTGTAGTTACCTACTAGACGACGATACATATAATACATATAAATACTTAAATACATAGAAAACACCCATGACTCAGGAACAAATATCTGCGCTCATCACACAAATAAATGCCCTGACTGGGAATCGAACCCAGGACCTTCGGCTTCATAGGCAGGGTCACTACCCACTAAGCCAGACCGGTCGTCATTTTTACTTAGATATGTTTCATGATTCTCGCTTGCCAGTTAACCACTGAGAGTTTAATTCAGTAAACGGGACAATAAACCGCCCGTAAAACTAGCGCCGCCGGCTGCAGTAGGCGGCAAACCAACGCGAATATATTTTAATTTAAATGTTAGACAATAAATTCGTTTCGGCACCTTTCTTCATAGCACACTTAATGGCGCTACTCTTCCGTGATATTGTATAGTTAACTTTAAAATTGCCCTTGTGAATTGGAACACACACGGAATTTAGAAAGATGTTAATTAACTAAGGAAAGTAATTGGTAGGTACCTAGTTGATGCAAGTCCAGTGTAATATACCTACTGGGTTAACATTAATACATAAATATGTAACGGGGTTTAACTTTGTAGTCGGCTCATTTATAATGTTGTTTGCTTATATAATTAATTAAATTAGTTATGAAACATATATAGTAAACACGATTAGATAAATAGATAGATATATAAAAATAGTGAAACTCTTAAAACAGTAAAACTCACAAGATATTTAAATAAAATATCACAATTTTCATATCTCTCAAATAGATCGTGTGTTACAAGTGTACGTATAAATAGTAACATAGTAAAAGATAAGAAAATATAACAAATAATATGTAATGAAAAATCAATAAAAAGATCTTGTAACATCATAATATGCCTAACATTTTATTAAAACACGGCTTCACTCACGTAATATTACTTTACTCGTATATTTCGGAAAGCATAAGTTTCCATTTGCAAGCACTGAAATGCTCTGCTCACGTCGTCGGCCACACTAAACTTGGCAGGCGGGTTGGCTACCACAGTAGCTGTGTTAATTCGGTTTCAACCCCATCTGCCAGTGTTTGCCTCTTAACCATCCGCGGGAGCTAATCTCAGCCACACACAATTCTGTATCGTCAATTAATTTCTTTCTCTTTTACTCCAATATAAGGTGTCATGAGAGTGACAAAGACATTCGAAATTGACGAATATCGTTTTCGCGGCAGCGCCACAGTGTCGTTCGTGCAGCACAAGTCTTCGTCCACTGGACTAGAGCAGGACCAGTTAGTCGAGCGTGTTCACGCGTCCGGCCATTCTCACGATAAACACCAATTAGTTTAGAATTACGCCGGGAACACAGTAACGGGTAACGCGAGTAAAACTACACGGTTCCTGCATGTAAGGGTTTAACGTGCACTGCATAAAGTACACCAATAACTACGTCAATAGTACATATTTGTCATGTACAGTCAGCGTCAAATAGTTAGTTGCAGTCAGAATGGCCAAACATATCGATACACATCCTTACTGCTATATAAATAAAGATAGTGATTTTTTCGAGAGATTACTAACTATATGACGCTAACTGTTCTTACCTGTACTAGTACTAGACATGTGGTAAAAAAAAGATTGTGTTACAGAATAGTACTACCGAAGTTTCAGTCGCAGAAGTCCACTGCTGGAAGCCTCCCCAATAGACCGCCACAGGGAGCGATCGCCAGTACACTGCAGGCATCGAGTCCCAGCGAGGTCAACAGTCTCTCTAGTTATGGACGTCCGACAATGCAAAATTGAATCCGCATCTCCACTATCCCAGCTGATGCCCTAACCAATTGGACCACCCGGACACAGCGGAACACGAGGAAAATTTGTCAACTTTTTTTTTTTTATGACAAATACTAACTAAACTTTTTTTGGAAGGAGGCAAACGAGCAGACAGATTGCCTGATGGTAAGCAACTACCGCCGCCCATGGACACTCGCAACCAGAGGAGTCACAAGTACGTTGCCGGCCTTTAAGATCCCTATACGCTCTTTTCTTTAAGGTTTGGATGTCATATTGGTCCGTAATACTATAGGTAATTATCTTATTTTTAACGGTTTTTGGGCACCGTGTACCGTCTCTAAGCGCAACACTACGTGCTTGCAACTCATTATATGAATCAAACGAGATTCCGATATAGCTAGAGAGATGGTGCTGCCATCTATGCCATCTTTTTAATTGAAATAAATGACGTACCTACTTAAAAATTCGAGGCGTATACCAGCTATACCTATGTTTGTCACGTAGTGTATTAATAAGTATAGTAGATAAGTATACAATAGAACAATATACGAATATACTCAATGTATATCTCGAAGTTTATCTAGAAGGAAAACATTCACTTCTATAAAGAAAATTTCAGTCACAGAACTTTACAAACATTACATTACACAACAATCGTGCACTTTCCACCAGGCTATATCAATTGAGCACAAACGATCGTTTGCGCAGGCGCCTTTCCCGCAATAATGATATTGTTGACAAACAAAACAGAATAACTGGCAAACAAATTGCATAGCGAATGAGTTCGCGCCAAAAACGGCCGCCATTTGCAAGTGGAATCGTTCGAGCCTTACCTGGAGCCAAGTACCGTCTCCTCATTGTGGATGGAGCGCGGCGATGAGGCGTGGTGAATAGGGCGGATCATTTTTCTAAACTTAAGAAATCCTTTAAGGATGGGTGCGGATTTGGTGCTCTATAGGGTGCAAATGACGTAAAAAATATTAAAAAATAATAATAATAATGAGAAGTGCCTCCACAATGCCATCGAAAAATAAAAAAACTAACGATTTTTCACACCAGAAGCTATGAATGAAATAAAAAATTAGAAGCCCAAAAAAATGGTTATATTTATTTATATTTTACAAAAAGATACAATGTTAAATTATAACAGATTTCAACTTTGAAAACTTTTATGATAGTTTTGGAAAAAAAAAGTGAAATATTGCGAAAAATAAACAAAATTATACCAATTTAAAGTCTTTTTTGCTCTCGAACTGGGTCATAATTTTTCGACTTTTCAAGCGATTTCTTATGTACCCGTCTCTTCTTATTGGACTACATACTGAGGCCGACGCTTCGGTTACAATTTTCACGCATCTTTCGACGGCTTGAGTGTGGCATGGAATTTTATTTATCTTGGATATCACAACCTCTTCTATCATCTCTGGATTATTCAGCAACTTGTTTATTCCATTCTCATCAAGTAATTTTAGCATCGGCGGGGTTGATAATTGATATATCTTGAATTGGAACCATATCAATATTATCTTGGGCCGTAAAATTAAATTTGGGCAATTTAAATGTTCTTACTGCAGAAGATGGCTGTGATAGTGCCTTTAACAGTTTTCTTAGAGCCAATATTTTAATATTTTGGCGATCATCAGCCAGCATTGCTAAAATAATATTTTCGGGATGGCCAAAAAACCCATTTCTCTGGATTACAGGATCAATGATGGATTTAAGGGGATGTTGTTTGTTTATTGTTATTTATTTACAATTTTGCACTATTGGTATATCTGTTTTTTTCCACTGTTCTTCCACTCTAGCCGCTACAAGTTGACATGATTTAGAGTAGGATTGTCCATTGCTCTGTAGCCACAACAAATGTAATGTCACATCCTTATAAGTAGGCAAAACATTATGTGGTAGTTCACGCGAGCTTCCTAGTATTGGACAAGCTGTTGAACTCCTTCGTATTGACATTATGTTATTTACAACACACACGAATTGTAAAATATACTTAATTTACGAAAAAACTTGTAATGACAAACGTATCTCGCAATGATAACAACGCGTACTAATACGCAAATCAGAACTCGTTGTTTTTGCTATGTACCCTCATCGATATTTATAATAATGCAACAGGTTTTATTTAAAACTAAAAAAAACTAAATAATAACAATATCCAATAATATACATGATCCATATAGTACTAAATAGTTAGGTTCCAAAACACCTATTTTAAATGAACTTTTCATTACTTTCAATCTCTTTGTGGAGGCACTTACCAATACTTGATATTTTTTTAATTATTTTTACAAGAATTTCCTCCACAAGAGGCATCAAAATCGCACCCATCGTTTTCGAAAACCTTAAAAAAAAATGTTTTCATACATTGAGTGATCCACCCTAGTGGTGAACCATTATAATATTGGAGTCAACACTAATATGATAAAAAACATATTATAAAATGCCCTACATAAGGTGACACATTTATTGCATATATATATTTTTATGAGTGTGGTGCACGAAAACCCGAGACGCTACGCTCTAAAGTAGTATTTTTTTTTTTAATTCCCGAAAACATTTTTGATCCGGGGCCTATTGCATAACATTTTACAACTAATAATTGGCGGAAATCTATGGTGGTGGTAGTACAGTCAGCAGCAAAAGTAGATAAGCGTTTGAAGTGTTCAAAATGACCTACGCACGCTCTTATTCTCTTGACAATAGAGATCTGAGAGAGATCTCCTCTAACCACTGTACCTCCGCAAAATCACAATGCTGTCTCTCGTCACACAAAAAAGGGGATAGTTTTAGTCCGTAGGCGACTGTCGATAGCATTCCATCCTAGGGTGGAATGTCATCTGTAGTCGTGTCGGGCATGCCATCAGGAACGCCCTGGAGGTATCCAGTGAGGGTTTCCTCCCCCTTCCCAAAAAATAGTGGATTCCATCCTTGCACTATTCGCCTAACCTAACATTTAGATTTTCGATGACTAGAATCGCCTGCGGCGCGGGAATACGCCGTGTCCTTAGTTGGCGCGGGTAATTTAGTTCGGTGGCGGCGCACCGCGACCTCTGCCCTGCTATCGCTTCATTAGGAGCTGAGGGAAATGTATTAGAACTAGCTAGGCTAGGAGGCAGACAGCAGATTGTAAGGGACATCGTGTATGGGAATGAGAAGCAAATGAAATGACATGAAAATGAAATGAAATGAAATAGTTTATTTCAGGCTTGACATGGCCCATAAAATTGTTAATTTTACATATTTAAAATGACTTAAAATAACTATGTTAGTAGATTATAAAATACCATAATTTAAACAATAACAAAAGAAAATAAATTAAAAACAAACTAAAACTAAAATTACACACTTGGCCTCACATGCATGGACATCCAGTGTGTGATCATCGGACTGTGCGTCCTCTCAGCAATCACCTTCAGGAGAGTGTTCGCAAAGCCAATTACTAAGTACTTAGGTATATTTTGTTATTCATAAAATCATTTTAACTTCAAAGGTAATTTGAAACCTTTTCATATAAAAGCTTCACATGATTTTTTGCACGGCTACTCAACGTAAATGTACAGTCGTCAATATATGTACATATCGAAGCGACCATGGTATTCAAAAAAATCCGAGCATGCACTTTATTGGCTTGAATTTGAAAATAGAAACATTGTTCGGATATTTGTAACTAACTTGACCGCTCCGATATATCTGATGGCGACTGTACCAGTTGCAGTGTATCAACTTTTTCCTTACACTGAAAGACAAAAAGATTGATTTTGCACGTGCTGCTGACAAATTCGTTGAATTAACACATCGTTTACACAGATAAGTGGTCGAATCAACAAAAATCAAAGGTTAAAATGTCATTGAAATACGTAAAACCTACTAAAATCTGGCCTGGTACCGCGAACGCGAAGGTCGTAAATTTCGAGCGTCTTTCGTTCGTAATTCACGAATATCGATTTTCGCGGTAGTGCCGGTGCTCTCAGTGCTCGTAGGTATGCCAAGAAGCGGCCCTTATATTCAGGAGCACAAATAAACTGTTTAACTGTTGGAAATATAGCCGGATTCGGCTTGTATGGACATGTCACTGATACATAATCTAATTCTAGCCGCATTCAACGAGACGTATAATCCGTCATCGGTCGCCTGGCCTACGCGCCGTCCCCGCAACTCGTCGCGTGAAAGGTTAGCGCTCTCCACGTTTCCTTTGTTGGGACTTCATTAACTGATGCTGGATGCATCGCCCGGAAAGGCAGCACAATAAATTTGGACACTTTGCTTCTTTGAGGTTACTTTGTAACTACCATATAAGAGCGCTGACACACTAGCTTTTCTGTCCCGCGTTTTATGGTAGTTTCTTTTTTAAAATAGTACGATGCGGAGACGCCGCATTCGCCAGGAAAACGTAGAGTGGCCGCCGTTAGTGTGCACACACCCTTAGAGTTACAAGTTAGTGTATGTAAGTGGTACTTAAATGAATGTTAGGTCCAAAACAAGTGTTTCAAAAGGTTCTTAACATTTCTTGACTTACCTATTTTATTTACTTTTAATTCGTGCTAGTATTGAAATATTATATTTTAGTTCTATATTTACTACAAATATTACTTTTTTAAATAATTTAGGTTGACTGGTATAGACCATGACTTTAAGTCCCCCATTTGCAGTTAATATGTGTACCTGTTATTCAATAAAGTTAAATAAAGACTTTAATGTGTTAAACGGAATTACGGGAACACTCCCAATATTTTATTTTTACATATATTTTTTATATTACACCCCTAGTAGCCACAAAATGGACCGGACCTGTAGGACGGAGACGCCCAGGAAGGCCCCAATAGAAGTGAATAGATGACATCTCCTCCATCGCAGGAAAAGACTGGCTCCAAAAAGCCCAAGATAGGGATGAGTGGAGAAAGAGTGAGGAGGCTTTCACCCAGCAAATGGGATCCACAGCCAGCCCAAGTAAAAAATAATAATATTTATAAAATAAAACTTACCTAACCTGACTGTGGAATAAATAAAGCTTTAATAATAATACCTACATATGGAGAAAATTACATACATAGTTATTTGTAAATAATAAATTTACCATTGTGCAGACGAAAAATGCTACCAAATGGTAAAACATGAGAAAATGGTATCTGAAGTAGTTTCCGTAAATCTTAGAAATAAAAGAAAAATAGACTGCGTTTGACGAGCCTCGAACTCGCGATTCCGAGATACATGTCCATACTTCTACTGAGCTACAGATACTTGACGGATGGCTTCGAATTTCTCCACTATATTCTTCAACAAGCATAGGACATCTATTATAACTGTTTCAACACTTTATACACACCCTTTATTTTTTTTTATACAAGTCTGACCAGCGTTTGTCCTCAGTCACACCTGATGGTAAGTGTCGACGAGGTCGAGGGTGTAGCACGCCGCTGGTTCAGGAACAGCCAATTCACTCTTGCCTTGAAAACACCCACATTATATCTTTCCGGGAATACAGACGAAGGGAGCGAATTCCATTCCTCAGCAGTCTGCATTATGAAGCGAATCGCTTCGAGAGAATGAATGGGATATTGAACGGGGAACGGAATAACACACTCTTTATGAATGAATCTAATTATCTAATTCGATTCGACCATTTTATTTCAAATTGCCCATCCATGAATCCCGCAAAAGCAAGGATGGCCTCATATACTGCGATCTTTGAAATGGATTAAAGGAAGGGAAAGTAAAACATCTTTTTTATAATCTATTTTTTCATTGATTTAATAGACATGTAGGTAGGTTACATATACATATTTATCTCACCATAAAACTATATTATATGCATTAATTTACGCAGCTATGTGACCTAATAGTGATCAGTGAACCAACAACAAATATAGGTTTAGCCTAAGAATAATAAGGCGTAGATAGCTAGCGCCGTACTGCCGTGCGCCTAAACTGAGGGTATAGGAGCTTAGTGGCCTAAGGTTATGGCGTCGTAGCCATCCGTGC
Organism: Grapholita molesta; assembly: GCA_022674325.2. NCBI lineage: Eukaryota > Metazoa > Arthropoda > Insecta > Lepidoptera > Tortricidae > Grapholita > Grapholita molesta. The sequence goes on from CP053138.2 coordinate 258,178, forward strand.
CTTACTAGCCTCAGGTGCGCTACGGATACCAACACGCAATGTTAACATTCAACTTATCTATGTGAGTCGTTCTCTAACAATCAAAATGGGTTAAGTAAGTTTCGTTTGCACCGAGCTCACAATCTCATTAACATACATAACATTTCACTTACGGGCGCGGGAGCCGGCGGCCTTGGGACCTGGTCTCTGTGACCACCGGCCGCCGGACACCGGTGACCGGCGATGTTCGAAACTTCAGCAGTGTTTGTGTGGCTTCTCTGAAACGTCGACTCAGCGCATGTGCGGCAGGCATGCGCCGTCATCCAAATACCGAATCCGCTTATCGCCTCTCAACTTTTTTAATCCGTTATGAATCTATCGGTTCTTTTAAATGAACAATGAAATATGGTGTTCCAGGTTTGTAAATAATATAAATATTGTGTTTTTTATTTCCCTTTGTACATTTACTGGTTCGGATCGCGCCCACGTAACCGATTTGCTAGAAGTTAGTAACTCTATGGTGAAATATATAAGGAGTCGATTATGGATTCGGATTTGCTTGCGGATTCGAATCACTTAAATCTTCAGGTTATTATTCAGATTTACCCACTCCTAGTCACGGCGACGGGTAGACCAGAACCACGCACACACGCTCAAACTTTCGAACGTCGTCGATCACCGGTGTCCGGCGGGCGGTGATCAGAAAAACCACGGTCTTACATTATGCTTACAACCCGACTAGCATCGAGCATCGACTACTCAGGGAGATACAGTGACAGGTAAATCAAAAAGACTGGCAATTCCTTACTACAATGACACTTAGGTATCATTGTGGTGGTTTATAGTCATGTGCATTATCATGGTTATAAACGGCGCTTATTACAGAGGTCTTCAATCAAGTCTCGAGCACACCGCTATCGTTTAAGCCTGATTAGATGGCGTAGCGCTGGTTACTTAAAAAAACATAAATCTTAAAGCGACCTTTTTAAACATCTCCATATATTTCAACGATGAGGCACACGACTCGCGCAGGCTTCCTGATCCACATGAAACTTAAGCCCGTGTCCCCCCTGACACGACGCCCTCACTGGTAAATTATACTAATAATCTCTGTATTAATTTCTAAAGACCGCCGGCAGCCCGCGGCCGCGGCACCCGTGTCCGGGCGCGCTGGCAAGAAATTAACTAAAAACATAACAAAATAAAGGCTTACAGCCGCTTTGTACGATAAAAATACATTTTCTTTGGCTTTAACACCTCTGGGAAGCGTAACATATACCTTTTTATAAGCGTTTAAAATGAGTAAGTAAGTGTTCGGTTCGCCGGCAGGCGGCCGGGCGAGTTGTGCGTTTATAAGGACATTGTCCATCTAATACGACTCAAATTTAAGGACTTGTGACGGTGAATCAACTTCTAGTTGCAACAGTAACTCCCCTGGACAGATGTTTAACACAAAATATGCACTTTGATATAAACGGTCATCCAGACAACAATTCTTCAAACTTTGCTTGGGAGACAAGCAAAAACAACAAAAAAAATGATCCAAAGTAACGTTTCTATTTATTTTTAAACTTTCGTGAGTCATTGTAATATTTTATAAATGAAAATACCGGCTCTAATCACGTTTATTTAATCACTCACGCGGCAAATTTCGGAGAACATAGGCCTCCATTTTCAAGCACTAGTGTGCTGAGTGTCCGTTTGCTTGGCACTGAGCACAGGACTATTAGTGCTTGAAAATGGAGGCTTTCTCCAAACATGGCGCTCGAGTGACTAAATAAACGTGAATATACATGTTTCTTAATGCTTGAAAATGGAGGCCCATGTTTTCCGAAATATGTCGCTCGAGTGACTAAATAGTGAGTAGAGCAGTTATTTTCATTTATAAAACGTTTGTTTGTTAATTGTAACAACCCGCCTACCGACGACCGACGTAAAACAATGCACCATGTTTGACACAGGACAATACGTATATAAAATATGTAAAACGAAACAGTGATATGTAGGTTACTGGCACTGCGCTAGTGCATGGCACCAGGCTGGACGCAGACACGCTCGGCGGGGCGGGGTGGCGGTGCGGCACTAACTAATGGTACGTACTTGACAGACGCGGTGACATTACACGTTGACATATGTTCGCGCGTGACAATTAATGAATTGACTGAGCCCCACGGTAAGCTCAAGAAGGCTTGTGGGTACTCAGCCAACGATATATATAATATACAAATACTTATACATATATAAAACATCCATGACGGAGGAACAAATATCTGTGCTCATAACACAAATAAATGCCGGGTTTTGAACCAAGGACCATCGGCTTAATAGGCAGGGTCACTACCCATTAGGCCAACCCTGTCGTCAAATAAAATATAATAAATAAATCTCCAATACTTGTAAAGATGTAAATAGGGAATACTGATACAATTAAGTTATTTTACTTTGAAAGTTAACCCAGGGATCAAAACCTGCCTAATGCAGTTATGATTTGTTATAATCATGGAGACCTTTTTATAGGTCTATATTAACTTCGGTTCATATCATTTCGGTTCGGTATTCATAGCTAAAATATGTTTATATCGCGTAGGTCTCGTATACTGAACCCTCCCGGAGTCTGATACGAACGGCGATAAAGAGTTTGAGAAACGTCTGGATGGATATGAAATTCAATACACACAATATACTCCATTTGTAGCTGTTTTATAGATTTCCAGATCTAATCAAACCGTCTACCGTGAACATCGAAATTCGAATATTTCGGGCATGTTTCTCTTGTACTCCAATTAAGGCGTAATTAGAATGAAAGAGAAAATAGTTCAAATTTGCGATTTTCTATGATCGCATAGGACGTCGGTTCAGTCAAATATACTTTATTTCGTAATAAGTTATTTCATTTGTATTATTTACGTAACATTTATTAATGAAAACTGTATAATGTCACCGTTTCACCTCAAGTTTTAAATAATTAATATAATTACAATACAACTGCGTATGCGAGGTTAATAAGTAAACGTGACTAGGTGACGACTTGCACTTATTGCACTTAACTTTCCAAAATCATTCCTTGCCATAGAAGTTATTACACACACAACATTGTAATCTGAGTTGTCTTACAATTACATCAAATATAGAACATGCTTAAAATATACTGTTCAGTAACTTGGTAATTTCTAACAGATATAATAACATAATAATCGAGGGAACAATAGTTATTTGTTACACAAGGGAGCAAAGTTAGTTACCTTCTCGTGCTAATATTGATACCCGAGCCAGCGAAAGATCCCAAAGCACCAGAGGGAAACACTCTTTGCTACCTAGTAAAACACGCAATTTTTCACCTCAATGCCGCGAGGAAAAACTGACTAAACCTTTAAAAAAGTAACATTAAATATAAGGTCATCCAACCAGCTAACATCTATAGTATTAACAATTTGTATGAATTTAATTTGCACCCGTGTGAATAAAATTCAACTTTGCTATCTGTTTTTAAAGAATATAAAAGTTATTTCCGGGCTAGTGAGGTGATAAATATATTGTGTAGTCAAAACTCAACATAACAAGAGCAAATACAATGTAATACTATAACATTCCTACAATAATATTAATACCTCTATTGTGTTTTGTGCCTCGAGGTCAAAATTTCGATACGGCCAAGTGTGATATAAGACTTGGATAGGCCATGGCTATACAATATTATCGTTCCCGCATTGCTAAGTTACTAGTGCCATCTAGTGTTCACAGCCGCAATAGATTTCGCTGTCAAACCGCCCGCAAAAAACTACACAATACTCGACAGATGGCGCTTTAGTAGTAAATATATAAGTTCAGCCAGTTTGTGACACGCGGTTTTGTAGAGCCATTGTCAATCCTTATATCATACTTCCAGAATATGCATACATGTACCCTAATTTTAAAGCTACTTATGTATACATATTGTGGCTCTTTGGTCGTACCAATACTTTTGAACTTGATTGTATAAAGTATTTTTACATCTCCATAACACCTTAATCTAACATTCACTTCTATGACAGGACGTAAATACATAACCACTAACTAAACGTGACCCGTAAAACTATACTTATAAAATAGCGCTAGTGGTGCCCCGCCGAGCTAGCACTCGACTGACCACGAATGGACCTTATGCGCTTGCAATAAGGTCTACGGACAGCCAGCGAGCGGTGTGGACGATGTATGCATGTTCGCAATGAAGCGTCTACGGTACGTCGAGTCAACCGAGATTTGTACAGGTCGAGGACGTTTGGCACAAACGGTGACGGCATCTCTATATATTATTTATTAAAAAGCGTAATTTGCATCCATTTTATACGAGACAGTTAAATAATGATGCCTATTCTATAAATTTTCCATGCAAATTTTAACGTCTTCACATTTTGCGGGTTCACACCGTTTTCTGTAACATTTGTTTTAATTCTTCAATAATTTACTAGATGGCGCCACTATGTAAAGAGTATAATAGCCCGTTTACATTTAGCCGAAGTGAGCAGGAAAGTGGCAAGCAGGCATGAGTAGTGTGTAAACACCAGTGGCGGCGCGTCAATCTTTTTCATATAAAAGATGGAGCCAACATGGCTTTGCTTCTTCTTCGTTAGCCCAAGCATAATTGTGGAATTGTGGAATAGTTAATTAAGCCGGCAGGAATCGGCTTGTATGGAGGCGTCGCTGCTGGGAAACACGATACTTCTCATGCCACTGCCGTTGCTACTCGCGCTGCCCGCTTTGGTTTTTTTTGGACACGATTTTTTTTTTTGCATTTCGAATATAATTATGTATCGCAAAAAGACACAGCGCGGCCGCTGTAATTATTTCGACGTCTGCCATTGCCGAAACTTGAAAACGATGTGAGTGGCAGGGCAGATTGTAAACCCAGCCAATTCGCGCGCATTTTAAATTACGAACGGAAATGGATTTTTGAAAATATCTAGTCATTATTATTTAACTGCCTCTGATTTTACTGTACATCTACGATAGACGTAGGGAACGGAAGATATATAATTCAAGAGATTCATAAACCCGAAGTATCGGAAGGGAAAAGCGAACTCAGACGAGTCGAAACACTATAATTACCAACTATTGTACATCATAATATTTCTCTTTTTAATTAAACTTTTAGAATCGCAAAAAAATTAAAACACGTGTAAAATTCTCTTAGAAAAATTATTAAAAAACATATGTTCAAAAATGTTTAAACTCTCAATAACAAACGGGTCGCGGACACGCGCCGCGCCCGTCGCGGCCGGCGTCGGTCCGACACCGGCGTCGGAATATCTGCCACCTTCGTGAGAATTAACACTACTCTTGTCTGATAGTTATGTACAGTCACCATCAGATATATCGGAGCTGCGGAGATGGTCACAAATATCTGAACATGCACTTTATCGCATTGACAATAGAAACGTTGTTCAGATATTTGTGACCACCTCCACAGCTCCGATATACTAAATACTATGACTGTTGTAAATAAAGCGCCATTTTAAAGAATAGAAAATTAGCATTAAAATCTACTGACACATAACATTTCGATTAGTTTTGGTACTAACAAACAATAACAATGTTAATCACTTGCTTAGTTTTGGTGGAACTACATAGTTATTACAACAGACTATATTTATCAATCTCGAAGAAATTTCATAAGGCATTGCTGATCTAACGACTCAGATGAGAATAGTGCAAAATGAGGTATCTTTACATATTCCGACTCCAGTGTCTAGAACGTTCGCCGTCCGTGCGGCGGCCGCGTGCGTTCCGCGTGCGCGCCGCGCCAGAGCCGTCCGACACCCTGACGTAAATAGTCCGTTACGTCTATGTAATACAATCGTGTAGCTGATATTGCACAACCCGTTTTAAATCTTCCTTTGGACTTTTTCGTATTATTTATAGATATGCAACCATACGAAAATACGAATCTGGAGACCCCGAGTCACGCTTTTTAACGCAGCGTGGAAGTAATTAAGCCATGATTGTAATATTATGAAAAAGCTTTTAAAAATAAATAAATAAAAATAATACATTTAATTATAAATGGATACCTAAAATTAGGTAAGTATACATTGTTATTAACGTAAGTCCCTCTTATATATAAAAATCTTTTGCGCATCAATATAATATATAGCCTTTTTGCTAACGAATAAGGTCTGATACACCATATAATGCCTGGTATATTATTCTGATTTATTCGGTTCAGTGTCGGATCCGGATCGCGCGCGGCGCGGGCGCACTTAAACTTAACTGACTAGTTACACGACACTCCGAGCAGAGCCCGCGTGTCCGATATGCCGTGTCCGACGTGGGGCGCTCTCTCAACGACACCTTGTTTTCACTATCGGTATATATTTAACACTAAATTTTATGAGACGTATCACTGTATTTCATAATTCAGATAAAAAAAAAATACAATATTAATCATACTATGCCGTGACTATTTGTTTTTGTTTCCTGGGTAACGCCAGCTTAAAATTTTGACTAACACGGAAATCTCCAATACCGATGTTTGCCGCTATAAGGACAGTATTTTCTAAATACGTTTGAGAGAGCGAGCCAACACGGATACGCAGCCACGACGCACCAATAGCAAGCGAGATGTAACATAAAGACGGTTCACTTATCATAGACGGATAATACTTGCAAATTCATACAATTACAACAGTAAAAGTGGCCACGATCACCTGATAGAAATATAACGCATCAGTATCCTAATACGACAAAAATGCATTATATTATGTTCATCGCGTGATATAAGCAAACATAGGCCATAGACACAGGCAGCCATATTATAACGATATTTTATATAAAACCTGTGACAATATATGGCGCGCTGTTCACAAATAACCCTACCGAGCAGGCACATGATTAGCGCGACTGTATTTCAAGGCGAAATAGAATACCCGTCCTTTTCTAACTATATTAATTAAAGAGGGACGATCTATCTCGAGTCGAGGTACCGCTAGTAGGACCTTACAGTAACAAATACGCGCTCATGACGTTCCTAATTAAACTCGCCCGCTTACATCTCGCCTCGCCTTAGTTCCCGTGGCACCATTACCCTACAGTTAGTACGATTCACATCAAAAATAAATCGGCACTCACATCACTTACGCTATAACAGAGAAACGCCCAAACACGATACATACATACGCGATTACACAGTGGACACGGAAAGCCTCGCGGCTCCTTGCGCGTACGCACGCAAGGCCTAGTCCCGCGAACTCATGCTATTAAAGTTGCTTCGCATGAGCTAGTACAATAAATAAATCCACCGAACGACACCCTCCTACAAAACACCACAATTAAACAAAAAAATAACAGATCTTTAATCAAGTACAAGGAACTGTGGCGTTTGAAAACGGAGAGCGACCGAAATGAACACGAAATTAGTCATAAACATGTCGTTAGACGGGCAACACGTACAGAGATTTATAATTAATATTATTAATATTATAATACACTAACAACTACATAAAGCATCACTCGTGCGCGACGCTCGGCAGCGCCGGCGCGTGCGCACAACGACTACCGCTCTAACAACATAGCCTTTGGTTCCGGTCCATACTAACTCATAAAAACGTAAATAAATAAATTCATTAACATCACTCAAAATGTACCACCAGGTACCGTGTAAGTTATTGGCTCGATCGACTTTTTGACCGTCACTAATGTCTCCTGGGTAACGAATAATACTACATCTTTAAAAACTATTTTTACTAATTTTTAATTAGAGAATGTCTTGCTTGGTATGTTACAACTAATAACAAAACAAACAAGTCTACCTGTTGTTATCGTATGTTTTGTCCCTTGAGTCACTAAGTAGTATTGGCTCAGGACGCATACAAAAATCGATCGATCCAACAGAAATAGTAGTAACAAAATCTCAAGTGCGGCGAACCGCGAATACTGTCAAACAAAACCCCTACTGAGTGAGTATTGGGCGCCGGCGCCGGCGCGGCTAGTGCGGCCCACCTGCCGAGAATATACTCATCTAATTATAATTTAACAGTGACGTGACTGGTGACCGAAGAGCTGGCGGCTTCCTCGCACAACATATCAGCATTGCAATACAACTAGGTAATGCCGCCTGCATCCTTAGTACAATGCCTCAAGGGCCTTTTTTAGATTTTATGTAGTAGTTAAGTACTCGTAGTTTTATTATATTGTAATTATTTAACAATTTGCTTATCAATGATTTTTAATGAGCAATAATATTTTATACTAGCTTATTACTGCACGTTTCTGTACATTAGTTGATTAGTCTAGATTTTATTTTAGGAAGCATAGAAATATTTAAATTGGATTTATGATAGATTAGAAAAACTCTCTTGTCTCCTGCGTCACGCACAAAATAATAAGACGAAGTATATCCTCAACGAGTTTGACGATTGTATGGGCCGGGCTAGCCGCAGCCGACGCGGCGGCTGTCAAACACAATAACGTGTGCCTATAGTATACGCTTCTGCGCGTCGGCGACGCGTGGGGTTTACTGATTCCTCCGTTTTACACCCGAATATTAAATCTTCTCAATATTTACAACGATAAATAATTGCTCTAACTCTTTTCGATTTATATATAATCTGTGGCCGGCGACGCCGGGATAGCTTTGTGTTTCGTACAGTCAAGGGTATAAATATGTTACATGTTCACCTTATTAGTGTAAATAAATGTGTATATATTTATGACCTTGCCTCTACTGGGGGCGACCGGCAAATTTTAAAGCGAATTAATCTATAAAATTAAAATAAATCGCTTAAATTGATTCGGTTTAAGAGAACTAACTGATTTGATTAATTAGGTAAACCAAAATATGAACTTTCATACATTACGCTTCAATTTAGACGTTTTCATACCAACGACATAGTTCTCTTTAAACTAAACTCCCGATCAATTCGCCATGCCGCCGGCCGCCTCGCTCCATATCCTCAAAACAAGATGAGAATGAGTGATTTTCTGTGGAATATTTCCACACAAAGCGACTCACTATCTCCGCTCGAGTGTACTCGACCGCTGGCTCGTGTGTGGACAGAATCTCATAAGAACCGGCCTGCAGCTTCACCGCAACGTCCGAACATCGAAACTGCGATATCTCTATCTCTCAAAGAACTTTAAGGTGTTTGTTTCATTTAACGCGACTAATTTTTTTTATCACCGGCGGACTCACCTATTCTCGCTACCGGTCGCCATCATTATGTCCCCTGGGTCACTTTTTAATTACAGGACTAAGACAGGTATTTGTGGCAGACGAACCATCCGTTCTATCCCGCATAGCACGTCACGGCAAGTGGTTGACGTTTTTCCAAAGCGTGATAGTCTTTCCCGGCTACGCAGACAAAACAGCGTCAAGAAACAGATGCAAGTAAAGAGTGACCGCAACAGAGTCCCCGGCGGGCGGGCGAGGCGTGCGAGGCGTGCGGGGAGTGAGAGAGAGACGGGGCGCGCGAGTCAGTTGGCGGGCGCGGGCGCGGGCGCGGGCGTGAAGTCCGAGTTCACGAACGAGAAGCCGCGGAACTCCTCCTGCGGACAACGGAATGTATGTTTTATGTTCTGCTCTATAGTCGGGGTCAATAAAAACACGGTTCTACCCAACGTCGGCGACGCGATCGGCGAACCGAACGGACACACAGCACTTTTAGTGCTTGAAAATGGAGGCCTATGTTCTCCGAAACATGTCGCGCGAGTGATTAAATAAACGTGAGTAGAACCGTGTTAATGTTTCATTTATATAATATGTCTCACGAAAGTTTAAATACAAACGCATCGCAATTTTAAAAACCACCATGGTTTCATTGTCATTGTATACACATAGATTCGTTACTTACATTCTTGCTTAGGTCAATTATGTGCGGTCATAGGGTTAAAAAGTAAAGAATGCAAGGTAGCTGTAAACCTGGTTGATGGTGCGCACGACGTCGGGCGGCACGGGCGTCAGCACCGGCTCCTCCTTGGTGAACTCCGCGTCGAAGTTCACGGCCTCGCGCTTGCTCTTCTGTAATACACATTTCAACGTCACTCTCATTTCGTCTCACTACTTCGAAAAGCCTTTTTATTAACCTTTTCGACGCCTCAATTTATTATGTAGTCAGAATATTTCGTGCCTCACACGTTACGATTGAGGCCTTGACATATTGAGAGGTAAAGTTTATTTTAGCTTGCTTGACGTGTGATGCACGTCAGAGATTTTTTGACGTGGCAGCGAAAAGGTTAAAACAAGTAGCAATAGCTATATTTTAGTGCAAATTAATTGAATATTGTTTTAACGTACGCGGAGTGAAATTTGGACAAAGTGCAATGTTGTTTTAAATAAAAAAAACACCATTATTTTTTTAAATAGTTATGTTTTTATAATAAAGTACCTAATAATGATTAATGTAAAAAAAAAATTTACTCCCATGCGAGATGCTTTACGGTAGTTCTGAGGAACTTTGTCCATCCCTGTCGAAAATATAAATGCGGGCATTTTATACAACTCCAATTTTATTTTACGAATCAAGCTTTGCACATTTTTGGACCAAAAATTATCGCAATATACTCGCCTCTTCAGATTTGCCCAAAAATCTTCAATAGGGCGAAGTTGCGGAACATTAGGTGGATTTGATGTCTTCGGTACGTATGGGGTGTTTAGCTCCGCCATTTTGCTAAGTGTTTTTTTGGAATAAAAGCTTGACGCTAAGTCTGGCCAAAACACAGCATTTTCTCCTCTTTGACTCGTATTTATGAAATCTCGCACTAATGGCAAACAACGCTCTATGTAGCGATCGGCGTTCACAGCTAAACCTGATTCAAAGGACACCGCCTTGGACATTCCGCGTTCCTGATGGCAAGCCATAGCAAAACTTTTTTAGGAAACTGGGTATGCTCAATATATTTCACGTTCTCATCAGTTGGACCATTGGTCTTCTCAAAATAGTAATTGCCTTGCCACTAGTCTCCATCTAACGTGAAATATGACTCGACATCCATGACGCAACTCACATTGTTTTTGGCGTAAAATATTTCTTTGACCAATTTACGCAGCCGTATTTTCTGAGTGGATTTTTGATTTTCGGAGACGGTGGATTTAAATTTTCTACACCGCTTATCGATGCCCATGTCTTCAAGATATTTTTTGACAGTTTTTCCGTCATATTTAAATTTTCTTCCGAGCTCTCTGTAAGATTTAGCAACACGGGCGGCGGTAATTTTCTTTAGTCGAGCTCTCTCAGAAAACTTGCTCAAGCTGGGATAATTTCCAGAACCAGGCTTTCTAGCAGTGGTTGTTTTTTAAGGTAAAAGACGCTAAAATATTATAAATTGTGCATCGACTCTCACCCATTTGTACAAAATGTTCCACCACCTTCGATTTCGGCCATAGGGGATGTATACTGTAGAAATTACATACAGTTTTACGACGGCGTTCTTGGTTATTTACCATAATTACAAAATCAAACATCCAATCCTTATGAAACTTACCAGATTGATTGACAGATATATAGACTTGATATTGACATACACACATATTTTTTTTAGATTTTTGTTTTTTACATTTTATATATTCAAACTTTGTCCAAATTTCACTCCGCATACGTTATGTGGATTTTAAAATGATGATTTTTATTTATCTTCGATTAAATTAGTAATTTTTTACAATTAGTATTCGCGATTCGGCAGCAAACTTTAATCCCCTCTCGTATCTTCAAATCCTAAAGCAGCTACGAGCCCCAATGCAAAATAGCTCGTCTAGTCGTAATTCTGCATGCGTATTTTTTTTCAAAAACTAGTATTTCTACCCGAATCGACTTTGATGATTAATGGAATACACTAGACGCAATGTCACTAAAGCTAGCTTAGTTTTGAGTTGTACAAAGTGTACATCTCGTTATTTATTTTAAAATAATTTAATTATAAATATTACATCTCACACGCAAATAATTACGTCTGCTTCATATTTAAGGCAAAATAGGTCGTCTATTTAAAATAAAACCTGTTTACCAGGGTTCGTAATATAAAATATTATTTTCAAATTGAATACGGAATATTCTCTGTCATGTAAAATGACAAACCACTATATAAAAGGGCAAATTCAGCCTAATTTTTTATTACTCCAAATCGTTTTTCTATCGAGATGGCACGAGGTAAGCCAGTGACTGAAGAAGTGCGGAAAATTATAATCTCCAGTAACAATAAAGGCAAATCTACGTACCAAATTGCCAAGGACTTTTCTATGCCAAGGTCTACAATCCAAACTATCATCGAGCATCATCGAAAACACGACAAAATTTCTTGTTTAAAGAAATCCGGCCGCCCACGAATTACTACTAAAGCAGAAAACAGGATTCTGAGGAAGATCATCAAGAAAAATCGTCGTGCAAGAGCTGGAGAACTTACGGTACTATGGCGTGACGCAATTAAAAAAAACATTTCAGTGGATACTTGCAAGAGAGTGATGAAGAGGATGGGCTACGGTTTTTACACTTCTAAAGAGAAACCGTTACTTACACAACGGCAGAAAACTAACAGGTTGAAATTCGCCAAAAAGTACAGAAATTGGACCGTCGATCAGTGGCGTAAAATTATATGGAGTGACGAATCTAAAGTTGAAGTCACAGTAGGCGAGGAACGAAGTAAAGTCATTCGCGAAAAGGAGAGGCATTTCAAAAGATTGTCTTAAGCGTAAGGTAAAGTTTCCAGCTTCCTTAATGATTTGGGGCTGCATGTCGGCACAGGGTGTCGGCTGTCTGCAATTTATAGATGGAACCGTCAATGCCGAAAAATACAAAAGCATCTTACAAGAGAGTTTGCTGCCGTCTATACGTAAGTTAAAGTATAAAAATGCGTATACTTTTCAACAAGATGGTGCCTCATGCCATACCGCTAAAGCAACGATGGCGTGGCTGAAAAAAAAAAAATACCTACCATGTCGTGGCCATCCAGCAGCCCGGACTTGTCTCCCATAGAAACGTTGTGGTGGAAAATGAAGAAGTTGCGAAAGGACCCGTCTAGATCAAAAGCTGATCTTAAAGAGAAACTTACCTGTGTTTGGAATGAAACAACCCCGGAAGAGTGTCGACAGCTGGTAGATACAATGCCGCTCAGAATTAAAGCCGTTTTAGATGCAAAAGGAGACGCCACCAAGTGGTAGACGTTCTAATCTGCGTCGGTAACACTAAAGACGAACTTTTTTGCATTTTAGTACAATTGGTGAAACAATGTTTTTTTTTATTACCAAGGAAAGTTCGTTTTTTTTTTCATTGAATAAATAAAATACGATTTATAACTTATACTGTTTTTATATTGCTAATTCTTCCAAACACCTTCGTCCCCCAGAATTTTTAGGTTAACGTTAGTTTAGTACATTTTTTTCCTACCAGACGTACTCATTTGCATTGGGGCTCGTAAAGCAAAGCTCTAAATTCCACTTTATAAACCGCCCGTGCTAACTCGGGTTTCAATTTTAGTACGAGAGCGAATTAATTCTGCTCCCTTGTATGTTTCAGAGCTCGGAATTCTCGTAGCATTTTTGAGCTGTCATAGGGACTTCTCGTTTATCGACTTCCGATTACACACATATATATCGATAAATACAGAATATAATATACGTAAAATATGATTACGACTAGAAGTAAACAACATTCAGTCTTATCGCGATTGACTCTACTTTTAATCTCGTTTAGTATGTTGTGTTTTACAATTTATCAATATAATTATGAATATCGGTAGTCGATAAATGAGAAGTCCCTATGACCTATGACAGCTCAAAGATGCTACGAGTATTCCGACCTCTGTATATTATTCTGAGTGACATCAAAATGGGATTCAAAATTATAATTTCTGAATTTATTCATGATTACAACACTATGCTATGGAGCTATAACTGGAAAATCAGTTTAAAAAAATTACCAGCCCATACTAACAACTACAGCTAGCTAGCAGCTAGTACGGGAAGGTCTCTTTTTTTAACTCAATTTCGGTTGTGACCCCATAGTAAAAATTGATTGTAATTACGAATAGATCTAGAATAGTACATTTCGATACTAGTAAAAAAAATATTTCAACGAGGGTGAAAGTTGGAGACCGAGTGAAACGAGGGTGACAATCACCCGAGTCTTAAATAAGTTTTCCTAACTAGTGCGTAAAAAGTGCACTTTTCGCACGCTTCGCGTGTGTAAATTTCACTTTTTAAGGCACTTGCTATGAAAAATTAGGTTCAATACTCGTGTAAAAACTTCTTTAAGACTCGGGTGATTGTCACCCTCGTCGAAAAAAAATTTTTTTTCACTAGTATCGAAATGTACTAGTTTACACGTGTATCGAACCCAATTTCCCATAACAAGTGCCTTAAAAAGTGCATGTTTTACAGATGTGATCCCTACTAACTGTGCATTGCGCGTCTCGACCGCGCAACGAACAGATAAAACGCTTGCGGCGCCGCAAGTCGCGCCTTGTCGGGGCCGGGCCGTTAAGCCACGGCAGGTGAGTACTCGCCTTGGGCCGGAAGGGCGGGCGCAGGCGGCGCTGCTGCAGCGCGTCCCAGTCCACGTCCTTGAAGAACGCGTGCGCGCGGATGCCGGCGGCGCCGCCCGCCACGCCCAGCCGCCGCGCCGGGCTCTTGGTCATGAAGCCTGCCCACGGACACGACACGTCAATCAATATTTCGGGACAATCTTACACGAATCGACCTAGTCCTACGGTAAGCTCGGTAATGCCCCCCGCGGACTCATTAATGATCCGTTTGAAGTACATCGCTGGCAACGTACTTGTATGCCGTTTATTGTAGCGAGGGACACCAGCCGTGAAAGTCAAACGGAGACATTAATGAGTCCGCTCCGCTCGCAGGGGAAGACGGCCATTAGGCTACGTTCACACGGCAACGTCCTGCACGTTTATTCACGTATTCAATTTTAAACGTACAACCAGTCGGGTGTTCGCACGGTAGATTTTCAGGCGTTTAATAACCGCTTTCACGCCGAATAGCGACAGTTTTCACGCAATTGTGGCGGTGGGCAGACGTGTGATATGGATCCACGCTACATCATACTTTTATATTGGTATCGATGGCGACAAAGATTTCGCCGCCGACAAAACATTAAGTTTTGGGTACATCCCATAAATAAAAAATTAGTGCGTAGTAAAACGTTTGAAAATTTATTCGCACAACTTAGGAACGATGAAACGAAATTTTTCAATTACTTTCGGATTTTATCCCACAAAGCTGGCTTATATTCAACTAAATTAAATTCATTGTCTATCAAAGATTCGTCAATCATTTTGAATGAATCTTGAAATTACTAACGAAATACGTGTGTTCCCGCCAAAAGTAAAGCCCCATTTAGACCATGCAAAAACTTGTATACGATTTTCTTTACATTGCGGGGTTATATAAAGCGACCGAATTCGCCGTACCCCGATAGCTCGCAATGTTATGAAAATCGCATACAAGTTCTTGCCTGGTCTAAATGGGACTTTACTCTAATACTATAGACGCACACGGTTGCTATTCAATAAAAACGTATAACATCGTGCCGTGTGAATGAAACAGAAGTACGTGCATCTGCAAACCGAATGTGTTAAAGTTTTTTCGATTTTCTTGATAAGTCCGGTGAGTATACGTTTAAACGTATAAAGTAAACGTATTTTCTTGCAGTACAAACGCCGAGTGAATGGTACTATAAACGAAGTATGTGCCACTATTTATCCGTTAAGACGTATACTGAAAAAAAACGTGCAGGACAATGCCGTGTGAACGTAGCCTATGGCTTGTGTTGTAGGTACAGTCGCCATCAGACATATCGGAGCTGTGGAGGTGGTCACAAATATCGGAACAACGCCTCTATTATCAAGGCGATAAAGTGCATGATCCGATATTTTTGAATACCTTAGCTGCTCCGATATATTTGATGGCGACTATACTAGACGACGATGTATATATAATAAATAGATACATATAAATACTTAAATACGTAGAAAACACCCATGATTCGGGAAAAAATATCTGTACTCATCACACAAATAAATGGCCCCACTGAGATTCGAACCCAGGACCATCAGCTTCATAGGCAGGATCACTACCCACAAAGCCAGACTGGTCGTCAACCGGACTCGTGTGGATTTCTCAACCTCACAGAGGTATTTAGGACTCAATCCTCACAGAGGTATTTAGGACTCAATCCTCACAGAGGTATTTATAGGACTCAATCCTCACAGAGGTATTTATAGGACTCAATCCTCACAGAGGTATTTAGGGTAAAAAACGGGACCCTATTACTGAGACTGATGTCCGGTCCGTTTATTTAAGAGATGCTCCCATACACAAACGACAATTTTACTTGTTTTTTGCTCGATATTGACGGAGGAAACAAGTAGACGCTTGAAATATTTATAGAATACTTAGTTGTATATTCAATTTCAAATTAAAATAGATAATAAATTAAAGGGGAGAAACGACAATTTTACTTGTTTTTTGCTCGATATTGACGGAGGAAACAAGTAGACGCTTGAAATATTTATAGAATACTTAGTTGTATATTCAATTTCAAATTAAAATAGATAATAAATTAAAGGGGAGAAACGACAATTTTACTTGTTTTTTGCTCGATATTGACGGAGGAAACAAGTAGACGCTTGAAATATTTATAGAATACTTAGTTGTATATTCAATTTCAAATTAAAATAGATAATAAATTAAAGGGGAGCCTCCCATGAAAAAAAATCTAGTTGTACACTCGAATTTAAAAACTTTTAAGGACGAAAATAATCGCACAAAATAGTTTCTCACTGAAATAAAACAACTAAAACGGATTAAATCGCGTATACTATTTTAAACTTCATCTCGACGTTTCGAACCCTTTAGCAGCGTTCGTGGTCATTGGGTGGACCACAATTAGTATACGCGAATTAATCCGTTTTAATTGTTTTATTTCATGAGTAATTATCGCGGCAACCGAAGACAATATTAGTTTCTCACTATTATTTTTGCACAAAAAGTAGTTTAAATACCCGCGATTATTAATTCATATCATTTGTCTCTAAAATACTCGTACCATTACTTCGTTTATGGTCAGCGATCGGCTATATGTATTCTCTCTCACGGAATATCATGTAGAAATGTTTAATAAGACAGTTTCCCGTGATACCGAACAAATCGTTAAAAACTAAAACAATATAAATTGTTTGTACGGCGCACGGTACCTTTGAGGATGGACACGGCGTCCTTGGACAGCCAGACGGGGTACAGCACGTCGTCGTGCAGGATGGACTCGAACAGGTCGTCCTCGTTGTCCGCCTCGAACGGCGGCTGGCCGGCCAGCATCTCGTACAGCAGCACGCCCAGCGCCCACCAGTCCACCGACGGCCCGTACTCCAGCTCTTGCAGGATCTGGACAAGGGGATACACGGTCTACAGTGACATCAGATAATTAACTTGAATAAATCACGAACCGTGAAAGTAAGGGATTTTTAAATTTTTCTTTGTATGCTTTATGAAGGTCATTCATATCATAGAACATACATACTCATAACTAAAAAATCATTACCTCAGGAGCTATGTAGTCTGGAGTACCACAGAATGTCGTAGTAGTCGCTCCATCTGAAAAAAAATACATTATTTTAAAAATAAAACAATAAATACTACAGTCGCAGTAATGACCGGTCGTAATTTATTTTCGGTACAGTAAGGCCTCAGATCTCATAATCTTAAGTCACAGGGCACCTCTGCGTCAGACGAACCGGAAAGGTTCATCTTCGGCAGCTCCCCTCCAGCGCTTTTTGTAATCATATGCCAAATATACATAACTCTAAATAATCGGTCATAGAAATTGTGTAGCTTAACTTGAAGGTCAGGTAAATACATTTTGCTCTAAGCATTCAGATTATACATTTTTTTAGATAATCAACCTTAAAGCAGAATGGATTTACACAAGTTTGAAGTTAAGCGACACAATTATGGATTATCCATACAACATCGCGTTCCCATTATTCTGGCAAACTCATTAGCGACATCTATCATGTTTAACAGCAGTGCTAAATGGCATATTAGTTCAATGGAGCTGTTTCGCTGTCAAAATAACTCGACATAGATGGCGCTGCGAATATCAAATAGAGAAATATGTTTAAGGAACGCGGCTTTGTATAGATCAAGGGTGACATAAGATTGCTCATACAATATATGGTTCCCGCATTACTGGCTAAGGTACTAGTGCCATCTAGTGTTTCATAGGCGCAATAGATCTGTTGCGTAGAATTTGTTAGCTGTTAAACACCTGCAAAACTACACACGAAACGGTCTGA
Source organism: Grapholita molesta (assembly GCA_022674325.2). Lineage (NCBI taxonomy): Eukaryota > Metazoa > Arthropoda > Insecta > Lepidoptera > Tortricidae > Grapholita > Grapholita molesta. The sequence goes on from CP053138.2 coordinate 276,424, forward strand.
GCATGGCATATCAATGCCGATCATAGTTCCGGAACAATACCCGGGTAATCTAACACCCTGGCCTATGTAGTAGTAACGTGTGTGTACACGCATGTCGGCGTTCTATATTCAAATTTTGACGTAAGTTCCATATTAATTATCTGCACAACTACATAGACATGGTCCTTTAGTTAAATTTGCCTCGCTTCGGTACAATTAATATTATTTATAATATTAAGACTGACCAGCGTTTGACTTCAGTCGCACCTGATGGTGACGACGAGGTCGAGGGTGTAGCACGCTGGTTCAGTAACAGCCTATTCACTCTTGCCTTGAAAAGATCCAAGTTATTTTTCCGGGAATACAGACGAAGGGAGCTAATTCCATTCCGTATCAGTCTGCATTAGGAAGCGAATGGTTGAACCTGACGATAGTTTCGTGTTTCAAAGCCCCTTTTAAACGTCTCTTGAGTATTCAAATATATATAAAAACGGGTCACTCATGTATCTTAAGGTCGAATAACGCTCAAGCGTTATACATTAAGACACGTGAGTGACCCGTTTTTATATATATTTTAGTATGTCTGAGTCTCACGGGAGTTTTCTATTAAACGTCTGTCGACTATAGTGTGAACGGTGACTGACCCAGTATGCCTTCCTTGCACATGCCGAAGTCGGCGAGCTTGCAGTGCCCGTCGGCGTCCAGCAGGATGTTGTCCAGCTTCAGGTCGCGGTAGATGACGCCGTGCGCGTGCAGGAACTGCAGCGCCAGCGTCACTTCCGCGGCGTAGAATCTGTACATTTAAATACATGACATCTTTAGTGCCGTGTGATGCCGGCTGACTAGAATAGCACCACTCCCTCCCGCGGGAGTCGTAAAAGGCGACAAAGGGAAAATCCTACGGACGGGCAGCAGCATCCGTCGAAACCCAATCAACAGCTACTGCGGTCGCCAACCAGCCTGCCAAGCGTGGCGACTATGGCAACTACCTCCAAGATGATACAAGTCAATACATATTTGTGGGAGCCCTATGTCCAGCAGTGGACAGCATACGGCTGAAATGTATGTGTAGTGACCTAACCCACTGGTGTCAGAGACAGATTTGAAGGTGCGCCTTCGATTAGCCGCCCGGCCACAGCTGAATCTACCGAAAATTCTGATTCTAATCATTTTTAGCGCTTTCAGACAATATGGCCAAGGCTAAGCATTTCGTGCTTGCACCTCGCTCGTTTAGCACCACAATGCCATATAGCTATACAAAACCCAGAACGATTCAAATGTCATTAAATTTATTAATGGTTGAATTTCGTAGGCCATATTGTATAGTGCCACTATTGTTCTAATACAGCGCCCTTTTCAACAAACAAAAAAATCAACAAAAACATAACAAAAATCAAAATATTTGATAATTTTATCTGTTCATAATGGCATAGAAAATAATTAGCAAAGAGTCGAACAAGATTTGTAAACTTGTTGTAAACTCTATTGCAACAGTATAAGGTCTACTTTTTTGTGCCGTGTGGGGCTGACTGAGAATAGCACCACCCCATCTCCCGCAGGTGTCGTAACAGCCGACAAAGGAAAAACGGGTCCGTCGAAACCGAAGCAATAGTACTACGGTCTGTCGCCAACTCGCCTCAAGCGTGGTATCGCAACACCCCTCAAGCTAATACAAGTCATATTTGGGGTAGGCCTTTGTACGGCCGTAGGAGTCTGAACACCTTCCGTGCGGTAGGTCGCTACGCGCTACGCTCGTAGCCGATCCCATCGTATTTCTGGTATGTAGAGTAAAGGCTCTACAAACAGAGAACTCTCCCGGGGAGTACCTAGCACTCGATGTGTTTAATGCTGAAATGATGAATTATGATATGATGAATTATTATGGTATGTAGTGTTCTGTTCCTGATGGTGAGTAAGGTTCCCAGAACTCCAACCCCCCTTAAAGGTCGGCAACGCGCTTGTGACTCCCCTGGTGTTGCGGGTGCCCATGGGCGACGGTAATTGCTTACCATCAGGCAATCCGTCTGCTCGTTTGCCACCTTTTGTCATAAAAAAAAATGAAGGTCTACTTAAACAGGTAAGCGTTACTAAATGTACAGAATACAATACCTAGCGCGAGGCTCGTCGAACTTGCGCGCGCGCTGTATCTGGAACATGAGGTCGCCGCCGTCCACGTACTCCATGACGAAGAACAGTCTGTCCCTTGTCTGGAAGGCGCAGTGCAGGGCGGTGAGAAAGGGATGGCGAGCCGCTAGGGCGAGAACGCGGCGCTCGGTCAGAGTGCATTCGACGTCGTCGTCCTGGATTATGGCGTCCTTCTTCAGCACTTTTACGGCGTACACCTGAGGAATAAAGCTGATTTAGTTTTGGGGATGATAGAAAATCACATTTAAGTAATTTTTTAATCGTATGTTTTTTATTGTTGTTTATGTAACTGGTTTACCATTGAATTGCCGACAGACATTTCATCGAATTTATTTTAAAGACAACGTTTATCGACAAAGATATCGGCATGACGAACTCTTTCGTTAAGGGAGACAAGTTACCAAGTTACGATATGGTAATTGTTTGTATACAAAAATTGATAGCATAAAAAACATATGGGTTGGTTGTTGGTTATTAACTGAAGTATAATGTACTGTATTGACGGAAAATTGTTCTAAAATTCAAGTTTTACCGCGGAAGCTCCGAGACAGCTGATTTCGCGCCAATAACGCTTTTTGAACAAACCGTGGCGTCACAGTTCATTGCACATAGAGGATACAAAAGATTAAAAAAAAGGATATTATATATTTAGGATGGTACTGGGTTCAAATCCCAGTCAGGGTATTTATTTGTGTGATGAGCACAGATATTTGTTCCTGAGTCATGCGTGTTATCTAAGTATTTAAGTATTTATATGTATCTATTTATTATATACTAGCTGACGAGGCATGTATAGTGCGTTTCTCAAACATATGTACAATGATATAAAAGAAATGCTTCTAAAAATTAAATTTTCAAAATCACAACTGACAATGAAATCGAAATTAATAATTAAAATCAGCTGTTTACTATGACACCCGCCATCTTTGCCTCTTTATGGACAATCGTCTAAAAAAAGTTCCATTTCCGTTGCCGCGCCCAAAAAACCATAATTCCGAGTCTATTATAAGGAATATAAAGACAATATTTAATTGCATTTTTGAGAAAATATTGTTACGAGCTAGCGATAACTGCATTGTCGGCTATAGCGGGTTCGTACCTCGTCGGTGCCCTTCTTCTCTGCCAGCATGACCTTGCCGAAGGAGCCCTTGCCGAGCACCTTGATGAACGTGAAGTCCTCGAGCGACACCTTGTCGCGCGCCGCCGCCGGGTCGCCGCCTGCGCACACGCATGCGTCAGTGGAGCATTCCATGAAAACATCTGCTTTTTGTCGCTTACGCAACGCTATGGCAGCTACCAGAATAGAACGTATTAACCTTTCAGAAACACCATTTTAAAGCCAAGTTATTATATTGCATTACTGATAATTAGCTTCCTAAATTTCCTTCTCGGTGGTATTAAAAATGTGGTGTCGCTTACATCACGTTTTCATGGAATGCTCCCAGTACACTCAGTCACGTAGTAAGTAGCACAAACTTGCCAAATATGTCGACACATCCTTGCTGCTATACAATTTGACGACCGATCTGGCCTAGTGGGTAGTGACCCTGCCTATGAAGCCGATGGTCCCGGGTTCAAATCCCAGTCAGTGCATTTATTTGTGTGATGAGCACAAATATTTGTTCCTGAGTCGTGGGTGTTTTCTATGTATTTAAATATTTATATGTATCTATCTATTATATATTTCGTCGTCTAGTACCTACAACACACGCCTTACTGAGCTTACCGTAGGACTAGGCCGATTTGTGTAAGTTTGTCCCGAAATATATATTTCTTATACAGTTGGTACAGTCAGCAGCAGAAGTTGCTGAGCGGATCAGGTGATCAAATTATCCTGACAAGCAAATGTTGTCTAAACAATAAAGTCGTTACACGCTCATTATGAACACCGCACCCGCTTAGCTATTTATTTTGCTGACTGTACAATACAACCAAATAAGGACCCTATTTCACGAACACTTGTAACTTGTAATACAAACGGAAGTCACTTTTTGACACATGTTGTTAGAAAGATACTTCCGCTGGTCGATTCACCCGAAGTGATAACAAACTAACGCATTTCGCGTGAGTGACTCGAGCTTACAACATTATTGCCATACTATATTATGTTTGATGATGAAATGATAAAAATAAACTTTACATAAAGAGTTACTAAGTGTGCAATAATTATGTTGAAACAAGATTGGATAACTGTTGCAATATATACTGTATATTTATACAGCATGATTTTTATCGTAAACAGTAGTACGGTAAATCTTCAGAAACTGGCCACGTTATGCTTTTTTTATGACAAAGGTGGCAAACAGGAAGACGGATTGCCTGATGGTAAGCAATTAACTGGGTAACTGAATCTGGCATCCCTACTTACTTACTTCTTCATCTACATCTATCACTAAAAGTAAAATAAATATCAAGAAACACTAAATAAATAACAAAAAATCTATTTTTGGAGTTAAAAAAAACATACTACTGTTTACGATTTAAAAACCATCCTATATAGGTATATTACAAAGATTTTTTTTTCACGAGATTCAGATTAAATGGTCATTTAGTGTCGATAATTTAAAATCTACATAATCTGAAAGTGGTGAATAGAAAAAAAACCATAACCAAAAAAGCGTGCAAACCAAAAAAAGAAACCTTCGTAGCACGTGAATATGTCTCTCAGGTCGTCCCAGTGGTCGCCACCGGGCGGCGCGGGCGTCGGTACGTATTCACCGAACTCGTACGAGTGACGTACGAACTCGTACGACTGGCGTACGAGGTCGTACGAGGGCGGTACGAAGTCGTACGGCGAGGACATGAGCAGCTCCAGCACTGATTAGGATGCAAACAAACACAATAACAACACACAAACGAAAAAACAAAAAATAAAACACATCAAGGATGCTTGCTAACATTTAAGGCATAGTGTAAGGCATGAGCGGGCGCTCGAAGCGGAGCGTTTTACTGAGCGTGTAGCGTAGCGACGAGCTTCAAAATATTTGAGCATCGTGCACTGCGGCCGCTCCCATACTTTTAAATATATTTAACATGGCCGCTGCACGCCCGACTCGAGCCTTGCACTTGGGTGGTATAACACCTGTCCAATATTTGTGACAAATGTGCATTTGATCAAAGATATGATAACAATGACTTCATTTAATTTACTAGAAACACCAACATTTGTTCAAATATTATATGACGACAGGTCTGGCCTAGTGGGTGACCCTGCGTTTGAAGTGGGTTCAAATCCCAATAATTGCATTTATTTGTGTGATGAGAGCAGGTATCTGTTTCAGAATATTTAAGTTTTATATTGGTTGAGTACCCACAGCACAAGCCTTCCTTGCTATGGGCTTACTGCAAAGAAATTTGAGCAAATATTGGATGCACAAATTGGACAGATATAAAAATAGATAAGTGGGATACCACCCAATAATTAAAAATTGTGTTAATTAGTGAATGTGCGTTAAAAATGTTTTAGTAAAAGTCATGCTAAGTGTCTAATTTGAAGCTCGATAGAAAAGGACAAACATGAGATATTACAAAACATTAACAAAATGACGCGAATGCTGAAGTCTCGGGTCCAAATCCTGTCTCAGTCTTGGCCACTAATTCTTAAGAAAATAATATTCTATTAATGTAGGTAGCGTGACTACTTAAAAGCAAATCAAAACATTTTATAAATTCATTTGATTTATTCCTAGTTTTGAAGACAAATATTTTGGAAGAATAAACTTTGATGAAAACACAAACTCTAAAACATTAAAATTTACTCAAAATGATTAGTAGCAAAAAACATTCAAATGTGTATGCAATGACTTTGCTCCCTTGTGAATAAAATGCATTCTGTCTTTAAAGAATAAAAATGGTCATTCCTTCCGTTTCAGACGTGACTGTACAGTCGCCATCAGATATATCGGGGCTGTGGATTAGATGTATCGGGATTGTCTAGCTAGGTGATTAAGTGCATGTTCAGATATTTCTGATCACGGCCACAGCTCCGATATATCTGATAGCGACTGTATACAGGATTCTACTATATACTAGCACAACCTAATCCAGCGGGTCTGGATTAAATTTATTCAAAAAAAAAATAATTAAGTAAAAATACCTGTGAATAGTTTGGCACCTTATTGCAAGGGAGTAAGGTCCAATTTCATTACACATATATTTACACATAGAATGTTTCATAGAATATGTCTGACATTGACTGACAGTTAAGTGAGAATGTCCATGTATTGCGCCGTATTACAAAGCAGTAAAGCTCAATTTAAATACCTTTGTCATCGTGCTTGTCGAGCGGCTCTTTGTCGACGTCGGCCGCCGCGTCGCCGCCTCCGTCCATCAACACCGGGTTGTACTGCAACACGGCTCTCGTTAGCAACCGTCGGAACATGGGTACAGTCAGCGGCAGAAGTGGCTAAGCGGTTGAGGTGTTCAAAATGAGGTCAACAGTTCTCTATTGTCAAGAGAATAAGAGCGCGTGTAGGTAATTTTGAACACTTCATCCGCTCAGATTTTTTTCTGATGACTGTACATGATACAACCTTGGCCAGAAGATTTGAAACTCGAAAACTCGATAGTTTAGTGCAGTATTTACATCTTTTCTGATGACATACTATAAATTAACCGATTCATTGCGTCTTCCATTTTCAAATACTTGTCTGTGGCGGCGAAAAATTATTTCATGACGCGGCAGGCGTGCCTTACATCATAAAATGTGATGCCAGTCCTCTCGTGTCACACGCTACAACTTAAAAACATTGATGACTCGCCTGTAGTACCATTATTTATTATTATTTATTTATTTATTACTTTGTTGTAGATCGGATTTTTTCCTGGGTGCCTTTTGTTTTCTTATTTTATACGTACTTTTAAGTATTATTAACTGATGTTCTCTTGTCGTGTACATATATTAAGGTTTGAAATATCAGAAGATTGTTTAACTCCAATTTAGAGAGACATTGTTTACAAAAGTGTATATCTATATTTTCTATGCAATCACCAGTCATCTCAACGGCAAATACCTAATCAGCTTAAATTAACTCATAATATCTCATCAGAAAAGATATAAATGAGTGAATCAACTATTCGTTGACATTCTGTCCCATCAGCCAGGGGACAACTGAAACATAGTTTGTAAAAAAAAAATGGCACCGCGTTCTACTGATGCGCTTGGTAGGTGACCCTTTATGGAAGGGACATTAGCTTCTACAAATATCAATGTTTCGTGTATTTAGATGCACTTAAACTGTGATGATGATGTTTGAAGAGTGACCCAGGGGAATTTAACCATGGCAACGAGGGACAAAGAACAGTTGATTCAGCCAAATACTACACTAATAAGTCGAGTTTTCTTCATATAAAAAGAAATACTTTCTGGCCAAGGCTGTAGGAGGAGACAATGTGTGTGTACCTTTGAGGTCCTGGGTCGCGGGTTCTTGTCGGGCGAGATGCCCATCTCGGAGAGGATCTCGGCCATGGCCTTGGTGTTGATGCCGCAGTTGTTGGCCACGTTCTTCTGGCAGCGCTTGTGCACGTTCATCGAGCACACTGCAAGGGAACAGCGTGACAATCAATCCAGCAAACAAAAAAAAGGTGAGTACCTACAGTCGCCATCAAATATATCGTAGCAGCCAAGGTTTTCAAAAATATCTCAACGCGCGCTATATCGCCTTAAGAGGCGTTGTTCCGATATTTGTGACCTACTTTCCCGCTCCTATATATCTTATGACACAATTCACCAGTTACAATTATTAGCCATATTTTTTTTTTAATACAACGACGGTGGCAAACAAGCATACGGTCCGCCTGATGGTAAGCAGTTATCGTAGTGTATGGACGCCTGCAACTTCAGATAATTCACATGTGCGTTGTCTACCCATATAGGGAATATTACGCAAAACTCTTCGTAGGTGGTTCCACTAGCACAAGCGAAGCGCTATAATGCAATATGTCGTACTTATATTAATAATTCCGTCAGTGTACGCTAGTCCCGAAAGAAATTGTACTTAAATGAAAGCGTAAAAAATAAGTAGTTTTGAATCGAGTACATATAACGGCTAAATTGGTATTTTCGCGTATTTGCGTAAGTCTTACAATGTCAAATTAAGGGTTAAAGAATATATTTGGTCGCCTAACGTGACCATGGCTGGCATGGCGTGTGAGTGGGCCCTCCTCACCTTCGCACTGCAGCCCCTGCTTGATGAGCCCGTAGAGCAGCGAGCCGCAGTGGTCGCAGAACGTGAACCGCTTGTACGAGTGCACCACGAACCGGTGCGGCACGTTCACGCTGAAGCGCTGCCCGCCCGTCACGCCCACGGCGCTGTGTTGCTGCGAGCACAGAAACACCTGAACAATTCATGTTGCCGCTGTAGTTGTTGTGTGGTGTGGTGTAGGTGTTGTTGTGTCATGTTTGTGCTGTTGTATTTGTTGTGTGGTGTGGTGTAGGTATTTGCTGTGTGGTGTAGTGTTGTTTTTGTTGTGTGATGATTGCGCTGTTGTATTTGTTGTGTAGTGTGGTGTTGTATTTGTTGTGTGATGTGGTGTTGAATTTGTTGTATGGTGTGGTGTCGTTTTTTTTATACAACGACGGTGCCAAACAAGCATACGGCCCGCCTGATGGTGAGCAGTTACCGTAGCCTGCGACGCCTGCAACTCCTCCTGTTGTATTTGTTGTGTAGTGTAGGTATTGTTGTGCGATGTTTGTGGTGTTGTGTTTGTTGTGTAATGTTGATCCTGTTGTGTGCTGTTGTACAGTCAGCGTCATATATTTAGTCACAGTCAGTGTGGCCATAACATATATTCATATAGCAGAGGATGTGTATCGATATATTTGGACATACCGACTGCATCTAACTATATGACGCTGACTGTATTTGTTTTTAGTGTTGTAGTTTGTTAATGGTATTTCTGTTGTGTTTGTTTTTGTTAGTGTAACATTTATGGATTCGGGAGCAACGTGTCACATGACTGTAGTTAAAGTTACCTCCTCCTTCATGCCGGGACACTTGGTGACGACGGACGAGTGGCAGCGCTTGTGGACCACGCAGGTGCACACTGCAACAAACAGCCTTTATCGCATCTCACATTTACAATAACACAATAATAAAAGTATCAAGAGCGACAAACACAAATAATCTTTAACAACAATATAACAGACTTCTAGTAATATAAGGACAACGCAAAGACTGCTTTTCAGATCTTGATCAAATTTAAACGGAAACCAAAGACAAGCATCAGTCTTGAATTCTAGATATAAAAAAATCGATTTAAAAAATAACGCAACAAAACTATAGTCAAGCTACGATTTTTTGAAGTTTTCTATAAAGTTGATTGAAAACCAATTTACCTTGGCACTGATATCCTTGTTTCCCGAGACCCCTGAAAACAAATTGCAACCATTAGAAGTGCTAGTTCAGTATCGGTACAATACTATAGTAAGAAATTGCCCTAGGGCACTGGAGCAGTGGAATGGTTACAAATATATTTATGGAACCATAATAATTATAATTGATTATTTATTTCTTCATCATCATCATTTGGCGGTTACTGCTGAATATTGCATCCCATAACACAGTACCTGTTGGTTCGGTTTCAACTGATGATACTACTCATTTTCGATTTTGTCCATTGTAGCCTCTTACGACAGCCGCGAGAGAAAATGGGGTGGTGCTATTCTCAGCCTTAATTAAAATGTAACTTGTATAAACTGTCCTGCTCTCTCTCTTCTGTTGAATCATGTATTGTGCTGGCCCTATAGTAAAAAAAACTAAAATGCGGTCGAGCGCGCATTTACGTCACCTATGGCGCAGTTCATTGTCCGCTGACTCAAAATGGAGCCCAAGGGTTCCGTTCACTCACCAGATGAACTCGCGGCAGTGCGAGCAGAAGGTGGGCTGCCGCAGGAAGGTGGCCATGAACTTGTGCCCGTTGACCTGGTGCACGCGGCGGCGCATGGCGCCCCGGCGGCGCGCGAAGCCCGCGCCCTCCTTGAACTGTTCCGTTCACTCACCAGATGAACTCGCGGCAGTGCGAGCAGAAGGTGGGCTGCCGCAGGAAGGTGGCCATGAACTTGTGCCCGTTGACCTGGTGCACGCGGCGGCGCATGGCGCCCCGGCGGCGCGCGAAGCCCGCGCCCTCCTTGAACTGTTCCGTTCACTCACCAGATGAACTCGCGGCAGTGCGAGCAGAAGGTGGGCTGCCGCAGGAAGGTGGCCATGAACTTGTGCCCGTTGACCTGGTGCACGCGGCGGTGCATGGCGCCCCGGCGGCGCGCGAAGCCCGCGCCCTCCTTGAACTGTTCCGTTCACTCACCAGATGAACTCGCGGCAGTGCGAGCAGAAGGTGGGCTGCCGCAGGAAGGTGGCCATGAACTTGTGCCCGTTGACCTGGTGCACGCGGCGGCGCATGGCGCCCCGGCGGCGCGCGAAGCCCGCGCCCTCCTTGAACTGTTCCGTTCACTCACCAGATGAACTCGCGGCAGTGCGAGCAGAAGGTGGGCTGCCGCAGGAAGGTGGCCATGAACTTGTGCCCGTTGACCTGGTGCACGCGGCGGCGCATGGCGCCCCGGCGGCGCGCGAAGCCCGCGCCCTCCTTGAACTGTTCCGTTCACTCACCAGATGAACTCGCGGCAGTGCGAGCAGAAGGTGGGCTGCCGCAGGAAGGTGGCCATGAACTTGTGCCCGTTGACCTGGTGCACGCGGCGGCGCATGGCGCCCCGGCGGCGCGCGAAGCCCGCGCCCTCCTGGAACTGTTCCGTTCACTCACCAGATGAACTCGCGGCAGTGCGAGCAGAAGGTGGGCTGCCGCAGGAAGGTGGCCATGAACTTGTGCCCGTTGACCTGGTGCACGCGGCGGCGCATGGCGCCCCGGCGGCGCGCGAAGCCCGCGCCCTCCTTGAACTGGTCCGTGCACTCACGAGATGAGCTCGCGGCGGTGCGAGCAGAAGGTGGGCTGCCGCAGGAAGGTGGCCATGAACTTGTGCCCGTTGACCTGGTGCACGCGGCGGCGCATGGCGCCCCGGCGGCGCGCGAAGCCCGCGCCCTCCTTGATCTGTTCCGTTCACTCACCAGATGAACTCGCGGCAGTGCGAGCAGAAGGTGGGCTGCCGCAGGAAGGTGGCCATGAACTTGTGCCCGTTGACCTGGTGCACGCGGCGGCGCATGGCGCCCCGGCGGCGCGCGAAGCCCGCGCCCTCCTTGAACTGTTCCGTGCACTCACCAGATGAGCTCGCGGCAGTGCGAGCCGAAGGTGGGCTGCCGCAGGAAGGTGGCCATGAACTTGTGCCCGTTGACCTGGTGCACGCGGCGGCGCATGGCGCCCCGGCGGCGCGCGAAGCCCGCGCCCTCCTTGAACTGTTCCGCTCACTCACCAGATGAACTCGCGGCAGTGCGAGCAGAAGGTGGGCTGCCGCAGGAAGGTGGCCATGAACTTGTGCCCGTTGACCTGGTGCACGCGGCGGCGCATGGCGCCCCGGCGGCGCGCGAAGCCCGCGCCCTCCTTGAACTGTTCCGTTCACTCACCAGATGAACTCGCGGCAGTGCGAGCAGAAGGTGGGCTGCCGCAGGAAGGTGGCCATGAACTTGTGCCCGTTGACCTGGTGCACGCGGCGGCGCATGGCGCCCCGGCGGCGCGCGAAGCCCGCGCCCTCCTTGAACTGTTCCGTTCACTCACCAGATGAACTCGCGGCAGTGCGAGCAGAAGGTGGGCTGCCGCAGGAAGGTGGCCATGAACTTGTGCCCGTTGACCTGGTGCACGCGGCGGCGCATGGCGCCCCGGCGGCGCGCGAAGCCCGCGCCCTCCTTGAACTGTTCCGTTCACTCACCAGATGAACTCGCGGCAGTGCGAGCAGAAGGTGGGCTGCCGCAGGAAGGTGGCCATGAACTTGTGCCCGTTGACCTGGTGCACGCGGCGGCGCATGGCGCCCCGGCGGCGCGCGAAGCCCGCGCCCTCCTTGAACTGTTCCGTTCACTCACCAGATGATCTCGCGGCAGTGCGAGCAGAAGGTGGGCTGCCGCAGGAAGGTGGCCATGAACTTGTGCCCGTTGACCTGGTGCACGCGGCGGCGCATGGCGCCCCGGCGGCGCGCGAAGCCCGCGCCCTCCTTGAACTGTTCCGTTCACTCACCAGATGAACTCGCGGCAGTGCGAGCAGAAGGTGGGCTGCCGCAGGAAGGTGGCCATGAACTTGTGCCCGTTGACCTGGTGCACGCGGCGGCGCATGGCGCCCCGGCGGCGCGCGAAGCCCGCGCCCTCCTTGAACTGTTCCGTTCACTCACCAGATGAACTCGCGGCAGTGCGAGCAGAAGGTGGGCTGCCGCAGGAAGGTGGCCATGAACTTGTGCCCGTTGACCTGGTGCACGCGGCGGCGCATGGCGCCCCGGCGGCGCGCGAAGCCCGCGCCCTCCTTGAACTGTTCCGTTCACTCACCAGATGAACTCGCGGCAGTGCGAGCAGAAGGTGGGCTGCCGCAGGAAGGTGGCCATGAACTTGTGCCCGTTGACCTGGTGCACGCGGCGGCGCATGGCGCCCCGGCGGCGCGCGAAGCCCGCGCCCTCCTTGAACTGTTCCGTTCACTCACCAGATGAACTCGCGGCAGTGCGAGCAGAAGGTGGGCTGCCGCAGGAAGGTGGCCATGAACTTGTGCCCGTTGACCTGGTGCACGCGGCGGCGCATGGCGCCCCGGCGGCGCGCGAAGCCCGCGCCCTCCTTGAACTCGCGCCCGCGCCCCGCGCCTGCGCCGCCCGCGCCCGCCGCGCCCGCCGGCGCTCGCGCCGCCTCGCCGCCGCCCGAGCCTGCGCCGCCCGAGTCAGTAGGTACCGCTCGTAACCACACCCGGATCCCGGTCGAAATGACAATCGATTGTAGACAAGAATCGACTTATCATGTATTGGAATGACATTCCATACGTTACTTTTAATTTTGATTACGTTTTAAGTTACAATCGATTGGCATTTCGGCTACGACCCGCGGTCTATCGATACTGTATGTTTAGGTAGTTAAAAAAGGTAAACAATCTTGACGTGTCTTTTTATTGAAAATCGCTTTTTAAAAATCAGTGACTATTACTTACGAAAGCAAAATAATGTCAATAACCATATGTCACATACTTGTCATGATTTATTTTTCAAAACTGATTTTCAGAAAAAGACATGTCAAGATTGTTTACCTTTTTTTAACTACCTAAACAGACTGATTGTAGGAGCGGTTTATGCGGTTGGATGCCAGATAGGTACATATCGGGAGATATAAAAGGTATCGTGTGATATGTAGGAGTGCATGTGTTTTATGAGACGATTGATTATAGTTTCTTGTTTTCTTATCTACTAGACAGGGCGACTTAACATTCATCTGTGTGGTTTTGGAACATGTACATACTTAAATGGTGAGAGGGTCTGGAAAACATAGACATGGCAAAAATTTGAGATGTTTCATCTATCAAAACGCAATCGTAAATACTAAGTATAAGTTGGAAATGTATATTAGGAGATCTCTAAAGTAAGATATAAAGTTCTACTATTCGATAATTAACTAGAATCCTGCGTAAATAAATAACTTAGTTGACGGTTGAGTTTAATACAAACATTCCCATAACGTAAGCAACAATACTTACGATTCTAGTAATTATATTCCTGCTGTTTTAGTACCAATAAGTCAATAAATTGAGGGTATATAAAATGTATTGCGGCTAAACGAACAGGGATACATATGATCTTGATTAAAAGTTAGTACAAAATAATATTCGTTGACTAACTTTACTTGTACTAAAACATATGCCGTTCCTGCGAAATCAATGCAGCATGAAAGCTAAGTCAATGATAATGTAACAAGCAGCCGCTAAAATAATTCTCCAGCAGTAATCATCAAATAAAAACATTAAATAATCATAATAAAAACAACTACTCACATAGCTATCAGAAATATAAAAGCAGATATGCTTATATCTTGAAAATAATGAAAAGTATCGAAAATCAGCGCGTTTAGTTTGTTTCGGTGATAGACAAATCAAAGAAGCACTAGACAATTAGGTGTAAAGTCAACGTAAAAAATATCGATGCCACCAAAGTGCCAAAATATATATACGTGCACCTGGTGCAATGGTGCAATAGGTGCATGTATACATATTTTGGAAGTTTAGTCGCGTATATAAGTTTTACCTTTACTGTACAAGGGTGAATCCATTATTATCCGATGTTATTTTGTCCCATCAGCCAGGAAAATACTTTGTTAGAAGAAATGTGGTAGCGTGTTCTATTAACACGTTTGGTAGGTGGCCCATTATGGAATGGATATTAGTTACCACAAAAATGTATGATTTTTGTAAACTTATTGAAACGGTTGTTTAAACTTGTCACAGGGGACAATAATAGTTGATAGATCGAACAGTGGTACAGTGAACAGCGGAAATTGCAAAGGGTGCGAAGTGTTCAAAATTACCTTAACACGACTTTATTACTAAGAGTATAAGAGCGTGTCAAGATCGTTCTGAACAGTTGGCCCGTTTAGGAACTTCTGCTCCTTACTGCTTATACTACATAACTGCTTCCACTAAGTGCTCAATATAATATGCAATCTTGTAAAAGAACTAATATAAAATTCTAATTTTTGCTCGTTCAAAAATCAAGATTTAAGACATTACATAAGGTGTTTTTCTTATCCTAGTCTGATGGTATAAATTGGTTACGTGCGAGAGTTTACGTGTGAACAATTTTCCACTTGTCAACCCCAACGGTCAAAGTCACCTTCACATATTACACAATCAAGGAATCTACAGTGAGGCTGGAAGTTGTCACGTCATAATAGAATAAGGCGTCGTTTCAAGGATATCTCTCGGATCTCATCACGCTAATAAACTCGGAAACCGAGGCGGGTATACCGCATTTTTTTTTTAAGACATAAGGTGGCAATCGAGCAGACGGATTGCCTGATGGTAAGCAATTACCGTCGCCCATGGGCACCCGCAACACCAGGGGAGTCACAAGCGCGTTGCCGACCTTTAAGGGGGGTTGGAGCTCTGGGAACCTTACTCACCACCAGGAACACAACACTACATACCTGAAAGGTAGCAGTGCTATTATGGCTGTGGTCTTCTGTAAGGAGGAGGTACTTCCCCAGTTGGGCTTCTCCAGACTCGAGCGTGATGGTACTTCGCTGTGCCCTACCTCTCATTGTCGGACGTAGTTTAAGGACATACCCGGGTCCAAATGCCTTAGGTTTTAGTTTCCTAGGATAGCCGTGCCTTCAGTTAGTGGCCGTCCCCTTACTTTGATAACCTCTAGCCGCCCAGAGATAAAAATTTGCCAGGCCAAATGCAACTATGGTTTGTCATAATTAAAATTCAAAATGGCATTCAATGGGAGACCTTTTTATAGGGCCACTAGAGGATAATGTAAAAAGTACGGAAGCGACTGCTATCCCAGGAAACCAGAGCTTTAGGAAGAAACCAACTACCCGACCGTGTAGCTAGTCAAAAATCGACCTTATTTACTTAGGATAAGGTACAACAATGATCATATAACTGTAAAAATCAGTGCTAACATTAAGACTGGCAAAAACCTTAGCGATGTGTTATTTATATATTTATTGCCGTATCCTACGCACGCGGAAAACCGCATAGTATTAATACGTCAACAGGACAACTTAGTTTAAAAAATGAATTAAATTCTACATTGAACAATGGATATTGTGTATCAAACTTCTTTAGAAGACTGCTGAAATGTTATTAAATTTCGATACGAGTATTTGAGTAATTTTGGAATTTTAAAATGGCGGATAATAAAATTGGACACTTTTTATATTTGTGATATTTATATAATTTTCGTAATAATGCGCTACTTTCGGAATTACCAATAAGTATACACTTTATCAATCGTTTTTTTTTTTCCAACTAGTTATCTGTTATTTAGTATAAATGAAGCTCAAAAGCTCAAGTAAACCGCTATACCAACAAAATAACCAAACAAATAAGATCGATGGCTACTTTAATGTCCAATGTGTCCGTAAATCTACTATTGCGCCCAAATGTAGATAAGCAAAGCGTCAAGAAATTTGATAACAATGAAATAAACCCTATAGGAACAATGAGACACAATCTAAACTAGCACTACGGATAATCAAGGAACTTACTCTTGCCCGCGAAATATGAGGACTTTGCTTTGGTCTTTGCTGCCATCACACATCCTGTCATAGTGTGTACAGTCAACATGAGTTCCCAAAGTTACTAGCACTTAAGTAAGCAATTGTGGAGATGAAATTAGTATTGTGTCCGAGTCAGAAATGAGTCATGTTCCTTAGAATGGCTATGAGCATGTTAACTTTCACATCAATGTATTGCATTTTTCAGAAGCTGCCTTACAAGATCAACAATAATAAATCACTCACAATAATACTTAAACTAAGTTTGTCATCCCATGTTTAACCCTTTCAGGTGAGAAAAATCTATAGGTATAGACATTGGATTATACTTCTTAACTACAACTTAATTGAGATTGCTCACCAGAAAGTGTTAAGAATTGCAATCACTTATTCAATCTGTGGTTAAAGAATTTTAATTACACTACACAACTTGGTTAATTTTTTCAGTAATTCATAGTCATCTTTTAGTAGGATAGGAGAACTATTTAGTAATAAATATTTATATAGTTATTTATATCAATAAAATATTTCATTTGTCAATCCTAAGCCAAAATTAATTGGATAATGTTTCTGATATAGAGAACCAAGCACTCACCTTGAGAATTCCATTTCAGATCTATTTTCAGATGCAGCTTTCCTTGAGGTTCTAGATCCACCTACAAGGAGATATTTAATTATTAAAATGAATTACTAATTTATATATAAAAGTCTTCTAGTCTTTTGTGTGCCTATTTTAATAAAGATAATTGAAAAAAGCATATTTGGGCATAATTAAAGTTGGTTTTGATGATTGTCATTAAAACAACACAAAGAAGGTATCCCGTTTCATTAAAAACCCAAAATATTGAGGTTAATATAACTTGTTTACATATAACTGGGTCATGTTAAGATAAATTATAAACACCTCATTTTTAAGCAACTCATATTTGGGTTCGGATGACAGTCTGTTTCCGCTCCAACAATACATGCTATCACACTCCAATTAGACAAATGTAAGGCCATCAAACAACCCCAAGACTGATAACACTATCACCACAACAAACACACTGATTGCTGATAACTTACAACAATAGGTACTGATTGTTTATACATGTTATCACAGATTACGGGATATAGATAAGCCATTGTCTCCAAGATCCCTACCAATCACTTGTCAGTAACTTCAATGCTGTAATACACTGTTTACATACCCAAAAGTCTGTGGCGTCTTTGTCACGATGTGTTAAATCTTCGAAAGGAATTGTGCAGTTAGCAACAAAATCGTCTGGAGGTATAGCGGCATCGTGAAATACAGTTATCCCCAGGCTGCAGGAAAATATAAGTGTGAATGTCTTAGTCAACGGGAGATAAATCAACAAACAGGAAAGTTGGAGTCAGAGGGTGAGGTACCTGGCGACGTTCTGTACTTCGTGGATGAAAGTCTCGTTCCACACGGGGTCGAAGGTCTTGGGTTTAGTAGTGGAGCGGTCCAGGTGGTGCTCGTCCGCGTCGATCGCCACGTACGGGTCTATCGGCTGGTCGTCTACAACCCCACACCATATTTACATACATTATAGACACCCATTTTGGTAAACATGCTACGCCTATTACGGACGAAAGTTTACGACTGCGCGGTATTTATTAAATGCATAATTGGTTACAAACGTGTTAAAGGGTTCATGAAGATCAGAATTATGAACACTGTAGGGACTCACCTGGTTTCCCGAAGGTCATGTTGTGCCGTTTCTGAAAGTCAGTCGGCCTGAGGCCCGTGGCCTCACACACCTTGACGCGCACCGTTCCGCTGAACATGGCGCTGACACAACCGGATCGCCGGCACAGCGCCGCGCGACCGCACGATCACTTCCACACTATTAACCCACTCAAAATCATTGAAGGAGCTTCATAATTGAAACAGAATTAAATAAAAGTCTTGACAGCGACGAGATCCGCCATGGATGGATGTTTTACTCTATGGTTGTTAATGGATTCCTATTCGATTTTAAAAAGTTTCGAGGTAGAGTTTTTGGTCATGTAAACTTTTGGAGAAATCGAAAACATGAAAAATACATAAAAAATGTATTTCTTAAAAAGAAGTCTTATTATAACGAACGTGTAAAGAACTAACTAAAGTGCCTTTAAATAAAAATTATCAATGTTGCTTACCACAGTCATTGTGAATATAAGGTAGGATCTTTTTTGTTTAAAACGTACAATAAATTATAAAATGTGAAAAATTATTTTTTAAATAAATATAATTATAACTTGACAATAATTATTATGCACCTTTGTTTAAAATGATTTAGTTTTTCTATACCACATGGCTGTTTGGCTAAAAGTTTACAATGCGCAGGTTCTATTGTGTCATTTATTTAAAAATTAACTTGACATTTAACAGCTGACAAACAAACGTGTTGTTAGTCACGATATGAAACGATAAAATACGATTTAAAATAAAATTTACTTACAAAACTTCTTATAAGATGGGTTTCCTGACAATATTGAAGAAGCTTCGGCAAAAGGAGAAAGAGATGCGAATACTGATGTTGTATCCTTTTAATAATGTATAATTTTCTTTCAGCTTTTGTTGTTAAACGGTATATTTCCTTAGTTGTGGTTCAGAGGACTAGATAACGCGGGTAAGACTACGATCCTGAAGCGGTTCAACGGGGAGCCGATTGACACGATCTCGCCGACGCTGGGGTTCAACATCAAGACGCTGGAGCACCGAGGGTACAAGCTGAACATCTGGGACGTGGGCGGCCAGAAGTCACTCAGGTACACCCGTCGCGGTCGCATCAAAACTCTTAAAATGCTTAATTACGTGGCACCTATCGTTTAACTAGGCTACAGAATGGCTGGTGGCACTTGAATTATTATTATAGCGAGTTCTTATTTATCAACTTCCTTTGCATATATGTATTTAAAGGAGAGGTGAACAAAGAGTGGTCTTATCAATAAAGTTAATTCTACATTGTTGCCTAATTTCTGCAGTCAAAAATACAAATAGGGTTGTCATTTGCCAAACCTAATAGCAGGATAGACCAGACAGTTTGGCTGGACATTTGGGTAGAAAGGCCGGGCACATTATTGAGGATTTTGTGTCTCCTTGTCTTGTTGACAATTGACTTGCCTGTACTCGGCCACAATTGACATTCACTTGTTTGCAAAATGTAGACAGCTTAACACCACAAGCAGGACACTGTTTATTTTGGCTGGACATACAATCAAAAAGCCTACCTGTATCCGGCTTTTTCCGAACGCCTTGCAATGCTATGTACAATATCTAAGCTTAAGAACACAAATTATGGTGAAGCCTTTCAGATCTGAAAGGTACTAGTATATTTTTAAAATATTTTTACTAATTTATTACAAACTATATTTGTCTACATCAGATCATACTGGAAGAACTACTTTGAAAGCACGGACGGCGTAGCGTGGGTGGTGGACAGCGCCGACACGCGGCGCCTGGAGGGCTGCGCGAAGGAGCTGCGGACACTTCTGCAAGAGGAGCGCCTTGCCGGAGCAACGTTACTGGTGCTCGCTAACAAGGCTGACCTGCCCGGGGCACTCACCCTGCAGGAGATCAGAGAGGTAACCCAGTCGTAAATACTATGCTACGGCCAGACATTCGCACGAATAGTGAGGCGAATAACGAGGCGAAACAAGAGCACGCATTTGTATGCAAACGTCTCGCGATCCTATGATCCGGCGGATTTTATATAAAATATAATATGTATTTCGTTGTATTTCCAGTACAGGATTCCATCACTATCTTTGCATTCAAACTTTGAACGCTAGGCTATAAAGAAATACGCCTTGTCCTTACCGCCACGCTATCGTATTTTGTTAGGCGAAATTGATCTCCCGTAAGTCCATATTGCATTAACAAGGCTGACCTCCGTTGTTGCCCTCCATGGCACGACTTTCCGAGAACGGCTAGAACCGTCATTGGCCGTCAAAGGGTTAACCTTTTCGCTGCCACGTCAAAAAATCTCTGATGTGCGTCATGCCAAAGGTTTTTGTGAGCAAGCGAAAATAAACTTTACCTCTCAATACGTAGGTCCAAGGCCTCGACTTGACATCATATGGGGCACGAAATGTTCTGATTTGAAATCAAATCAATGACATCGAAAAGGTTAATAGTTAATATGTCGTACTCCTATAGGAACAGCTCTTATTGGAGACGTTTCAGCCAGAAAATAATCCCTTTACCAATATCCGAGTTTCCTAAAGAATACCTTTAATGTCTGCAGGCCCTGGACCTGGACAGCATCAAGTCGCACCACTGGCGCATCGTGCGCTGCTCCGCTGTGACCGGCGAGAACCTACTCGAGGGCATAGACTGGATGCTGGATGACATCGCGTCCAGGATATTCTCTCTAGACTAGATCTAGTCTAGGTTATTACGCTCTAAAGATAATTTCTGTCTAAAGAGTCTAAAGACTTGTCACTTTACAGTTTTTTTTTTTAAATTAGATACAGGTAAGCATTTTACCATATATTACATCTGACGGTAAATACTAATGTAGTCTAGGATGGAGCATGCTGGATCCTGAAAGATGTCTGCCTCGATTTAAAAAGTTTCAAGTTACAGCGGTGCTACCGCGAAAAACGATATTCGTAAATTTCGGGCGATTGTCTCTGTCGCTCTCATGGAGCCTTAAATGGAGTTAAAGTGAAAGATGCCCGAAATATACGAACTTCGATGTTCGCGGTACCGGGCCAGATTTACAGGATGGGAGATCCACTCCTTAGCCATTCGTGTTACGTAACTTTTATGTTTATTTCTGCAATGTTTTTTCCCTGGTTCCATATATTTTGTATGCTGGTAACACAAGAGCAAATTTCAAAAATGTATGTATGATTCTGGGGCCATTTTTTTGTCTATTGGAATGGAAAGATCTCGTGATTCTGAGTATAGAAATAAAATAAGTACATAGGTATTTTGTAAAAAAAAAAAACTTGTCGAAGCTATCATTTTATACCTTGTATATACAGGGTAGTTCGTGGCTTTAGGGCTTCTATAGACATATCTGACAAATTTATATCGTTAAACAATTACCATTAGGTAATGTCTCGTGAGTCACAACTAAAAACTATAGAACGGGTCTGTCGCGAATTAAAATTTAATTACCTTGAGTACCGACGTTTCACTCGTGAGTCATTCTGACGTTTGATTAAACACACGACTTCACTCACGTTTAGTCACTCATTCGAAGAACCCCCCATTTGCTCTCTGTAAACCTACCATCTCCAAAACATGTTTGAAAATGTTACGATCAAAGTTCTTAGATTTAGAATGCCAGCTGTTCAAAATTCGGTGTATCTCAATATTTAAATCTAAAGTAGATATTTCAATTAATGTTACATGTGTCTATGGTGGTCCTTGTCATTTATGACTGATAATGAAAATTCAAATTTTGTTGTTTAAAAAGGTTACTTGTAAAGTATGTAGTGCCTGCATTAGTAGGCTGAAACAGTTGGAACGTTATGCTATGCTAGGAAATTTAGTTTACAGTACATATGGTGTTGTATTAACCTTTTGAACGCCAAGAGCCACTAAAGTGGCTGTCAAAGCAATTTTTCTGCTGTATAGGTAAGGTTTTAAGGCTGACAGATAATTCTTTGTTCACTAGTCGAGACGATGGCGTGCACGTTACATTTTGACGCGAGAGCAAGAGTTCAATAGGTTAAATATAACAATGTGCAATAATGGGCACATTACGTTACTATATCGAAAATTAAAAGAGCCATATGTACTGTAAAACTTTGTACGATACATGTGCGAAGTAGCTTTTATTCACACTTTTATCGTAATGTATGTATTAGTGCTTTTCTCAAACATGAAATTAAAGGAATAAAAAAAAAACAAATATATGTAAAATGGAAATGAAACAAGCCACTTCCCGGCCTAGGCCTGCAACTTTATATGAAATTTCATTACAACCCCTCGTCTAGCCGCGCCAGAGACGTGATACTTTCATTGCATGTTTGAGAAAAAATATTTGTATTCCATGTATTAAATGCATTATTTGCATTAAAAATTAACTCATATTGATATTTTAATACGCTTCTCCATTATCAAATGTAAGTTATTTAAAAGACTAATTTAATAAAACTTTTTATTAAAGTCAGCAGTTTATTCACTTCAACACATTCCCAAATCACAGTGATGCTGATAATGTTACAATTTATTTTACACTAATAAGTTTCACACTTATACCAGTAGAGGGCAGAATAAGAGCCTAATAACATTCTTGTATAGATAAGACCTATCCCGTTATAAGTCTTCTTTCTTGAGTAGTTTCTGCATTCTGCAACGGCTCATAGGATAGCCTGAAGTCTGATTGGCAAGCAATCCCGGAAAAAGACTTAGGTACCAGTTTTAACGAAAACCACTGCCATCTGTTTGCCTTTAACGAGTGACTGGTAAATATCAAATGATACTTAGAACATAATTTCCGAAAAACTCATTGGTACTAGCTGGGGTTTGTAGCATATTTTCTTTGCTTTTATTCCAGTCCAGCAACTGAATATACAGTCAGCAGCAAAAGTGGCTAAGCGTTTGAAGTATTCAAAATTACCTACACGCGCTCTTATTCTATTGACAATAGAGATGTGTTGACCTCATTTTGAACACCTCAAACGCTTAGCCACTTTTGCTGCTGACGGTACATAGAATAAGTTTCCAGTAAAAATGTTTCCCAAAGATGACTCCCTTCCTCGACTTTATATTTTATTTCATAAGTTTCATAACGTAAGGATGAAACCACTTCCCTCGCCTGGACATCTGGTGGTGGAATGGAGATGGAGAAATTAAATCGTGCAATTCCTGTGCACACTCTCCAATGACTGTAAAACAGACAAACTAGCAACGGTGCGACGGTGCTCAAGGCTCTGTAACCTTAGACTCACTAACTCAGGATCGCCAATGAGTCTGCAAGCTCAGTGCTCTATTGAATCCAAAGCGGCCAACTGATACCTGGAAGACCCGTCGCAAAGGTCATACACCTCATGCGCGGTTGAAGAAATATCTTTTAGTATCTCTCAGTATTTGCGGGAACATTCAGACTTCATTCGTCATCTATGGAGTTTCCTCCCGCGAAGGCTCCGGCTGTGGAATGAACTCCGTGCCGAGGTTTTCCCTAGGGACTACAGTATGAGGTTCTTCAAAAAAGGAGTGTATAAGTTCTTAAACAGTAGGCAACGCGCATGAATCCTCTGGAGTTGCAGGCGTCCATAGGCTACGTTAACTCCTTACCACCAGGCTGGCCGTATGCTTGTTTGCCACCGTCATCGTGTTTATTAAAAAAATGTATATTATCAATCGCTGTTCTAGCCCTCTATAATGTAAACATCAGTGGCGGCGTGTAAATTTTTTTCTTAGGCAAGCGGAGCCGATGTTTTTTAGCCTTTTCTTCTTGAGCCCAAGGAAAACCGTTGATCTGCAGTAAAGTTAGTCAAGCCGCTGGGAATCGGCTTGTAGAAACGCGCCGCCACTGGTAAACATGCTGTCATATGTATACGTGTTGTGTTCAATATTAGGACTCCCCGCTGGGCTCGGGCGCGGCCGCGGTGTCCTCGCCGGGCGGCAGGTCGCTGGTGTCCACAGACATCTGCGACTCCTCTTGGTTCTCCACCGTTACTGGGTTCTCCTCCGTTACTGGGTTCTCCTCTGTTACTAGGTTCTGCTCAGTGGCTGTGTCCATTGTATTTTCTTCTGTATCTGGAAGACATGAAATCGGATTAATTTTATCATTTGTCTGTATCATCATCATAATCAAAATAAATGGAAAATAATTTGACATGTCTAAGCGGTACTCGTATAGCACAATAAAATTGGTAGTGCACTGGGCTAGTGATCTAGTGGTTGCGGGTTCGAGTCCCGCTGCGAGTCAAAATTTTTCTATTTTTCTTTCGATTTAAATATCAACTGAAAGACTATAGCTGCTGGACAAAGGTCTCCCCAATGATTTCCACAACGACCGGTCCTGTACATGCGAACAGATTGTAGGCCCACCTAGTTGGGGGCCTTCTAAAACTACGTCTTTCGACTTTAGTCACTCTGGCTTAAAGATTAGGTCTCCATGGCACTAATATAAGCACTAAGAGTGCCATACCGCGTAGACAGCACGTCACAGGGACTCATTTTGGTCACTATATAATTCACAAATTACATATAATTTTCCCAGCAGGAGGCTACACAATCTTTTCTGTTTTGCCCTAAGATTGACTGGTATAGAATGTCGCATGGCATTAAGTCCGCCTTTTGTACGTTAAGGTTTTCTAATGTGCAATAAAATAAATAAGGCCTATCCAGGAAAAAACTAGCCTCTGCGTAGTAATTATAGTTTTCGACATGAAAACACATTTTACGTACTGTAACTTTTTCATAAAGGCGTTATTTAAAGTTTGACATACGCGAAAAGTTCTAATTTTGATAATAAATTTGAAGAATACTATGACTATTCAAGCCACATTGAACTGCTGAGTGATTCGAGAGATTAATAAACTATTTATAATGGCTCCTTTTTTCGTGAAACAAACTTAAATACAGTCGCCATCAGATATATCGGAGCTGTGGCGGTGATCACAAATATCTGTACAATTTATCACCTTGACAATATAGGTGTTGTTCAGATATTTGTGACCACCTCCACAGCTCCACCGGACCAAATAATTGTGCCAACTCACCAGCTTGGTGATCCACCTCACCAGCCTCCATATCGACATCACCGTCACCCACTTCAAGGTCGTCCACCCCATTATCATGTGCCTCCTCCTCCCCGCCGGCGGGCCTCCCCTCCCCGCTGCCACGACGACGTACTGGCGAGTTCTCGTTGTGCACGGGCCGCACGCGCAGACAGCGCTGCTCTATCCGCTGCAATTCGTCTTGCAGTTCAGCGCGCTTCTTTACCATACACTCTGTGGATTAGAAAAAAAAATTGATGTTAAACAATAAACAGTCAATCAGGAGATGCCAAGCTTCGGCCCAGTAATTGAACCTTCTCGGGTCAGAAGTATAGGGTTAGAACGGGTGCTAAATTTTTTTTTACGTTCATAAGTGCATTGTAATGTGCCTAAATTGAAAAAAAAAAAATCTTTTATCTTTCTTTTTCAAGTTATGGCAATAACATAGTAAAAATTTGAAAAAGTGTATACCTAATAAGGGCGAATAATTTTTATCTCTTCATGGGACTATAGGGGGTTTTTGCGAGACGGATATTTGTTGCTGTATAAAACTTAGCCTTTACCATAAAATATTAAATTCAAAAGAAAGTTGCGAAAAACAATAGAAAACATTTTGTTGCTAAGGAAATCAATTTACAATCAATCGTTCAGTATATCAGCCTCAGGAATTTATCTTCATTTATAAAGTGTTTGGTATAATTTATGTTAACAAAAAAATAAGTCTATTAATATTATTAAACCACAACATAACTATTACTTTCCTGTAAATACATAAAAAATAATATTAAAAACAGACATCCATACTACAATATATGGACTAATATTATAAATGCGAAAGTAACTCTGTCCACTTTGCACATAAGCTGCTGAACCAATTGGGATGAAATTTGGATTGGAGAGAGTTTGAGCTACGAGAAAGAACATAGGATAATTTTTATCCTTCAACCATACTTTAAAAAGGGGCATGGGTGACCGATGAAGTCGCGAGGAAAAGCTAGTTTATTTATAAAATTAATATCTTATGATATTTTTACTCACTGCGATACAAAGGCCCATATTTAGCTGTAAATCGAAACGCAATTACAAAAAATACACAACAAGAAATCAAAACGACAAAACCGGTCAACAACTCACTTTCATGATACTTTCTGCTGGAGTTGAGTTTCTCAGTAGCCTTATCCGTCATTTTCTTAGGTATCCAGTATATATGTGGCTTCGCGCGAGTCAATATGAAGTTTCCTAAGTTCTTCTGCGACGCTTCCCACTTCTCAAACTCCTGGACCCGCGCCATCTTGGCTTCGAGCGCTTTTATTGTGTTCTTTTTGTGTTCTCTCTCTGCGAAAAGAGTCTTTCTTTCCTTCTGCTCCTTCTCTTTCTGTACTCTCGCTTGCTCTTCTATCTTTCTTTCTACTTGTGCCTTTTTTTCTTCCTGTAATAGATGTTTATTTTTAACAACATGGGAGCCAGCTAGTGTAACCAATAAAATGCAATGAGGGTTTTCCACGATTTCGACTTTTAACTAGCTTTGAGTTATCTGCCATACCCCACCAATCATGTTTAATCATTTTTTTATTTTTTTATTGTCATGATATTGTGTGCAGTCATGGTACAGTCAGCATGAAATAATTAGTAGAAAACTAGCCATATTTCAAAGACACAGATTTTAAGTTCTATAGCAGGAAATATGTCAAATAATGAAAAACATTGCAGCTGAAGTCGCATAAAGTCACAAGGCGCAGCCTGAGGCCGCCATGGCGAATTGTCTCAACTATGTCCAGGCAGTCTACGTGTAGATCTTGTTATAATCGGCATAGACAACCTCGCGACGTTGCGATGCGTCACACGGAGCACCTCGACATCACTGGCCTCTACCATGTCGCATCTCGGTGTAAATCGATTCTAATGGCCGACAAGCCATACCTTGGTCTGCAGCACAATCTCCTCCTGCTTGAACTTGTGCAGCGTGCCGAGCAGCGAGCCGAAGATGCGGCGGTTGCGCGTGCGCGCCTGCTCGTCGCCGCCCTGCGCGCGCAGCACGGCGGCGCGCGACGGCAGCCAGCGCTGCACCTGCGACACCACGCGTGCTCGGCCCGGCCCGCTCCCGGCCCCGAGCCCAGCCCGCCGCCCGCCTCCTCGTCGTCGCTGCCGCCCGTGCGCGCAGACAACCTGCACACATCATTCATCATTAGATAAATAATTAGACAGAGAGAAAAAGAAAGAATTGTTGATGGAAAGGAATATGCTCGGCTTAAGGCTAGCAGACAGGGTAAACAACTACAAAATAAGGTAAACAACCAAAGTTGTAGATGTTAAAACTAAAATGAGGAAGCTAAAATGGCAATGGGCAGGCCACATATGCCATATGGAGAACAGATGGACGAAGCATTTGGTGGAATGGTACCCGTACGATGGGAACAGAGGTCAAGGACACCCGAGGAAGAGATGGACGGATGTCTTCACTGAAGTAACAGGTACCAATTGGATGCAAAAAGCTTGTGACAGAGCACTGTGGAAGAGCTTGGGGGAGACCTACGCCACGGAGGCGACTACTAGTACCTGAATAAACTGTCAAACTTAATCAAATATATTATTATGTAACCATATGTAATAGTAGAAATAAAGGCTATTTTTATTATTTATCTTATTTATTTTATAAATAGATAGATTAAGATACTCACAATTTCGTATATTCATTTCCACAACATACATGCTACATATAAATTGTCTTTGCAATTTACTTGTTTGGATTATAGGATTTAATAAGCCCGAGCCATTTTTGTAAAAACTATTGATATGACCCAACCCATACTCAGACAACATTTAAGTTGAAGTCTGGATTGCTCTTGATTCCTTTACCAAAAAGTGACTGGTAAATATTGAACTATATTTATATAGGTTTTGCTCCCAATTATGACTTTGAGATTGAAAAGTTCATGTGATACTGATGTTACCAACACTATTTTTTATAGTACAGTAAAGTTATTACTTTATTGAGTAAACCAGTTAAATTAAATTTAAAAAAGCATGTTTGCATTTTGGTCTCCATAGATGTCTCTCTGTATGTAGTAGTTTACTAACTACCTCTAGTAGTTACTACTACTACTAGGTACTAGTAGTCAGTATACTAGTTTATTAACTTAAAAAAATAATCTGGTTTTTTAAGTCTTAAGTCATTTTCTCAGGCTCCATGCTCTCTATCAGGGTCCATGTACATAATTATGTATTTGATTTGCAAATATGTATCATTTGTTATGTCAATTATTTAAATGAAGAATAAAAATTTCATCATGGCATGTAATTTTTTATGTTTAGCTTTTCAAATCAAAACTAACAATCAAATATTAGACAATTTATAAGCATATGAGTAAGCATAGTAACAACCAATTACTACAATTACGTGCGTGACGGATCCAACGTCTGTGGGGATTTAATTAGTACGATATTTACCTGCTAAAAACTGTTTTGGTCTCTTGTTTTCTCTTTCCAAAGGCATCGTCAATTTGTCTAGAATCTGGGAATGAATTTCGGCCTCCTAAACGTGGTCCACCTTTAATGTAGTCACTAGATGAGTTATTAAACCTAAAACAAACCAGAATACTTAGAAAACATGGTCATAAACTGAATATTTCCTGTCGTCAAGGCTTAACACTAACCTATCGTTGGAGAATCGACCCGTCGTTTGGACTATCTTTTTGATGTTTTCATCTATTTTATATAAGCTGCTTCTCTCCGATTCTAACTGAGCGCGTAGTGCCGTAAACGATATTGCTACTTCCGTCCCCATTTTGAGCTAAATCAATATAAATGGAAGGTAAATAACGAGTTCAGTTCACAAGATACATTTCCGTACCGCTGCCGCTGATGGCTGTCTAGGATGCGTTTTGTTATTTTTGTTGTTTTTCAGTATCTGTGGAAATTGCTGATTGCGTTTCGTTATCCCATAATAAATAAACACTAAGAAATTGGCCGATTCATTTTTTTAATCCTATAATTATAATGTAAGAATTGTGTTTTAAATGATATCCTTAATACTCATAATATTAAAAAAAAATAAAAATAATTCTTATATATCCCGTTAACGCTACTGCACACTAGATGACGCTATGAACGTCATATTCTGTATTATATACTCGATGACAGATGTCGCTAGTCATTCTAAAAAAAGTCGTAAATAAAATATTGTGCATTAGGTGAATTGGTCAGGTGCCTCATAGATGGCTCACCTAATAAAAAAAAAACTGGCTAAATATCGAGAAACAACTAAAATTTAATAATTTCCATAAAGAGTCGCCATATCATTTTTATATTTACCAGTCGCTTGTCGCTTTCGGTGAAGGAAAACATCGTGAGGAAACCGGACTAATCCCAATAAGGCCTATAGTTTACCCTCTGGGTTGGAAGGTCAGATGGCAGTCGCTTTCGTAAAACTAGTGCCTAACTTACGCCAAATCCTGGAATTAGTTGCCAAGCGGACCCCAGGCCTCCCATGAGCCGTGGCAAAATACCGGGACAACGCGACGCGAGAAAGATAATGATCTAGCCGCGACAAAATGCTATATACTGGGTTTTCCAGTAATAAGAGGGATCGCTTCTACACCACAAACTGCAACTTTCAAAATTTGGCAATTTTTTTTTAAATTCATAGTACATATTATAGTAAACTATAAGTTATTTTCATAAGTCGTCAGAATAAATGTTGCTACGTTTGTGGTGTACAGATGTTGTCTAAAGTTATTGCTCTTGTTACAGGAACCATCCGGTATACAACATTATAATTATTTTAGACTTTTTGCTTTAAGTTCAATCAAAGCGACATAGTGGCTTAGGCTGATTCGCGGATTTAGTATCAGTACCCTCACCATGAGTTGTGACTTTGAGGTTTTCGATAACGAGTATCGGGTTTACTATCTGTGCATCTTGCTTGTACTATTTTAGTGCGATCGAGATGCACAGATAGTTAACTCAATACTCGTTATCGAAAACGTCAATGCCACAACTCATGGTATGGGTACTGATGCCATTCAAAGTCACTCATGCATCAGCGAACGTTGCTTAAGAAGTATGGAAATAGAAGCACCACTCGGGCGCCGCGAGACTAATTATTGAAGCTAATTAAACCAATATTGTCGATCCTTGAATTTTTTGCGTGTTGTTAGGCGGCGCCTTTGCTTACGGGTTCCGGTGGGCGGATTAATTTCACGCGCCGCGGCCTGGAGCGGCGCCCGCTGTCGGCACACACTGCGTCATGTCAGGAGTTTGATGTCTTCTACCCATCTTTCAATAGTAGGTACCGAGATACAATAAAGTAGGTACTATGTTCGCTATTCACAAAATCTTTCCTTTTAGAAATTTTTCAAATATTTTTTACACCTCCGACACGAATCAAGCATACACTTGTATGGTACCTATGAGGTATGAGGTCGTATCGACCCCATGCCGCAATTAACGTGTTAAGAACTTAAGAAACACCTGACTTTAAACCTAACAATGTATAAGTAAAAAAATGTGAGAAAGTTCTCATAACTTTCCGAAAACTTTCACGAGTATTTAAATTAGGTGTCCATACAAAAAGTTTACCATGAATAATTTAACAGTAATTTTCTTACTAATCTATTTTATATCTATACATTTAGAATGCTCGTGTTTTAATAATTTATTGAATTGAAATCCTGAGAACTTTCCGAGTAGAAATTTTGCAACTTTGGAAATTTCTCCTTCGTTGCTAAGACTACTTATTTTAGAAAAAATATATTGCTAGAAAAAAAAATCATTCCACTATCGATATAATAAAAAAACTAGTATAAAACATCTTGACACCGTCCACAAAACACGTTTAGGATCAAGTTACAAATCACAGCAACAGATTTTGTTTCTTACCTTCACTAGCAAACCTAGTATTTACGAACCCTATTAAAATATCGCTGGCTCAGCGGAGCATGTACCGTACATCCTCATTCCCGCTGAAAAAAAGCAATTAGCCGTTATGCCAGTCTGTTGTCTGTGGTTAAATCCGAGGCGCGGCCGAGCGTTCAGCCGTGCCATGAAAAATGGCTGCTTGGATTGACACTGCGCGGAGTGCGCGGGCTCTGTCTACGCTACGACAATGTCTGTACAGAAATCGTGTTTTGTATCGTGTTTCTATGATTCAAAATATTACTCTTGCACTGTCTTTGACGTTAGCAACGCAGCGGATCTTAGTTATATCTATTTTTTTTCAGAGATTTGATATGTCAGCCTAATATGGTCTGGCTTTTATAATTTTTCACAATATCTGTTACGCTCCAACTTAATATGAGTGCGAAAGTGCCGAGACGATAAAATGGTAACCATGCTATCCTGCTTTAACTCATCTTCCGTTCAATAGGTAAAAGGCTTACCTATGCCTCACCAAGAACATGATCTTTGTTAAGAGTTTTTTTTAATTCACCAACAGACTGCATTTGCGTCATTAACTGTTTGCATTTTAAAGGAGCGCGTAGATATTTATTAGTGTTTATATATAATATAGTAATTATCAGTCCTATGCCGGTATCATTAGTGTAGTGTTTCGACCGAGTGACATCCCTAGTGCGCAAAACGTGCAAGTTGATAAACAAGATCACGTGTGGGTAGTCCGAAAAACTCGAGCGGCTAGAAGATGTTGATGTCATCTTTAGCCCGAGACGTTCTCAAAACATCGGAAGTAGTTTTTAAAGTTAATATACGCGTTTAAGTCCCATTTATACAAATAAATAACGTGTAAAAGCCGTAAAAGTTTTAATTAGTATTTATATTCGCTTTGCTAGAAGGTACCTTTTCAGTTAAATGGATTTTAGCAACGGAACAATGTTTTGGAAACAAAGATGGTTGCGTCAGCAAGCCGAGCGTGGCCTAGCGATGTATGTTTAATCAAGAAAGGTATGCAATGGATGGTTGAAGTCATTAACCCTAGTTGGCATAAATTCCTGTCCTGGCAACCAATCATACTTTTAAATAGTTATGTTTTTGAACAAAAACTATTAAGGACTTAATTATTGTACGAGTACGTTATCTGGGTTATAGAAATGTTACCTATAAATAAAAACCAAATTTGGTCCATTTTTTTTATTTTCTTTATGTCTATTTTATTTTGCGAAATATGTTTGCTGAAACAAAATAATAAATAAATATTTACAGCAAAACATCCTTTACCCAAATGAAGATTTGTGTTGTGTGGTAGGTACCCATGAGACTCCGCCAAAGATATATTTAATATACAAATACTTCAATATATAGGTAGAATACACCCGTAACTCTGGAGCAAATACCACGGACACTCACAGATAAACGCCATTATTAGGGTTTGTACAGTCACGTCTAATAATATGTATACATTTGAGAAGGTATTTCTGAGGCATAAAGATCAAAATCGTTGACATATTTTTAGAGCCGACCGTACCCATTAGGACCACCGGCTTAATATGTAGGCTCACTAGATAAGCACCCACTGAGCCTGTTCTGGCGTTAATAAATAAAATGGTTCTTTATAGAAGATTACAATGTTATCATATTAGGCTTTGAAATGACTGAAACTTAGAACTTAAAATTGTAACATTTTTTTTGTAAAATCTCAAACATGACCAAGTAGAAATAAACATTAAACGTAGATAAAACGAAACGGCTACTTTAGAAGTAAAATCCCCGTTCAGATGTGATCTTAGTACAGTCGATCGCCATCAAATATATCGGAGATGTGGGGGATGTCACAAATATGTGAGCAACACCTCTGTTGCCAAGGCAATTTTTTTTTATGATATAGGAGGCAAACGAGCAGGCGGATTGCCTGATGGTAAGCAACTGCCGCCGCCCATGGACATTCGCAACACCAGAGGAGTCACAAGTACGTTGCCGGCCTTTAAGATCCCTATACGCTCTTTAGTGCATAACCAGGTATTTGAGACAGACTGTACCTACATTATAAAAATATTAATCATATTAGACCACAGTCAAATGCCACTAGACTCTAGTGTTGTGTTCCCTGCAGTGAGTAAGGTAGAAGGTACTTAGCTAGAGAGCTACGAGCTCCTTACGGGGTAGGCGACGCGCGTGTGAATCCTGTGGAGGAACCGGAGTCCAAAGGTTACGGTGACTGTGCTTACCATCATGCGGAACCGTATGCTTTTTTGTTGTAGTATGAAGTATCAAATACCGGGTGTGGCCTGTAATAGGAGCATTAACTTTAGGCATCATTTCTACACCACAAACGTAGCAACATTTTGTTCTACGACTTTTGAAAATAACCAATAGTTTAATCAATATTAATAAAAAAATCTTTTCCGAGCAAGCAATGTATTGCGAAAACTATGAAGTTTGTAAGCTGACAGTAAACGTCAACTTGACTATTGGTTGCTGTTTTGAAAATACTATTTAGTTTGGTCGAAAACAATCACAAATAATAAATTACCCAATTTTTAAAGTTGTAGAACATATGTTGTTACGTTCGTGGTGTAGAAGCGAACCCTAAAATTTTTGCTCCTATTACAGGCCGCACCCGCCGGTATACATTTTCCTGCCGTGCTATATACTTTCCAAATAAATCACATGGCTTTATACTAAAAATAAAGCTCTTATAATTAAAAAAAGATGACGTAATTGTTTCACGAGACGATCAGCTAAATAAAAATAATTTTAAAGTTATTCAACATCTTTCATTCATTATAGGATATATAATACTGGTAACTTATAGTAAAATTAACGTGATGTGCGCGGGCGCACGTCGGCGTCTGTTTGTGTCTGCGCACGCATTTTTGCCTCGCCACGCTGCGCGGTGACAGATGGCGACACGCCATGGTTGCACCGACGGGGAGCTTTCTCATCTGAACACTCAAATATAAATACCTGATAATTACTTCCGGCCTGGTACGTACGATGTCTATCATGTGAACATAAGTGTGTATGGAATAACTGCTATATTTTTTATCCTTCATAATATATATGATAATTTTTAACCACATTAGGGCTCATTCAAAAATCATGTGATTGTTTTTGGCCTTATTTTGATGACCCCCCCAGTCAAATTCACGTGTAGTTTTCGAGTAATTTTTGACTTGACATTACAAAGTCAACGAAATTATGTTACATCACACCGACAACAGTAGGTCCTACTAAAACTAAACTAAAGTACACGTGATGTGGTCTTGGACTCCCCTCTCCCCCATCGTGATCAATCGTGATGTTTCTTTGACCCCCTCACCCCCCAAAACCGTCACTAGATTTGGATAAATAGGTATGAGGTTCAGCAATATGCACAGGGGGCCGATTTAATGAGCACTCAACGCTCGTGACATTTTAAATTCTCTCAAACACGAAATGGTATTTTAGAATCATGAATGATAGAAATTAATAATCGTGGATGTTGAAACTAAACATTTTGTGCAAAAATAATGTTAAGAAACTTGTGTGTGTGATTATTTTCGTTCTCAAAGTTTTATGAATTCGAATGCACGACTCTCAAAAATCGGCCTCCAGAAGGCCACGTCGATAGTTCGTTCGGCTACGTCTATGGCTCTTGCATAGATATCTACAGGTGGAGATAGACGAAATTTTCGCGGTAGGACTAAAATCAAATTAAAGGACTCCAGGTTTTCTGGCCAGCGTGATGTGTTTCATGAAGACAGTTTTCTTTTGAGAGAGTGAACTCTTAACTTAATTACTTTTTAACTGACTTCAAAAAAAGGAGGAGGTTATCAATTCGGTTGGCATGTTATTTTTTTTTATGTGTATTACTTCAGAACTCCGTAATTTATGGACCGATTCCAAAAAAAATTTCGTTGTTTGAAAGCATCTACTTCAAGGTTGGTCCCATTGTTACCAGAATTCAGATCTGATGATGGAATCCATGAGGAATTAAGAGAACTCCTCAAAATTTATAGGTCCATGTATAACGATTTTAGTATATTCGGTGACAAGTCAAGCATTTGTATTCAGAAAATAGTATTTGGTGAAGAAGAACTGATAAAGAAGACCATAGGTATTCATACGAAACTCCTTATATCCGATATTTCAATTGAAATTTTAAAGCGACTACGACAAAGCAAACTTAAATATTTCTGACGAAATGTTACCATTAACCTGATCTGGTGGTTGAACCCGGGAGTTGTTCTAAATAGTCCAAAAGTACTTATCAAGTGATAAAGAAAACAATTATTTGTTGCTTTTTTGTACATATTTGAAGTCGGGTTTATTTTTTGTTAAAAGTTTTCCATTTGATAGAAACGCCCTAGCCGGCTTCCTATCAAGCGAAGTGCTACAGATTCGCAATCATATTCAAACATGTAGTTGCCCATGCTACTTTCTAAAGTATCTACAGTTTTATTTCAATGCTGCCACAATCTGTCCCACCACAGACACATGAGGTCGAAGCCAGGATAAATCAGGTGTCAGTGCCACCGTTTTGTCCACAACTAGTTTTGTTTGGGACGGATCTGGCGGAACAGCCCCGCTAATAAAACGCTTATACTGATTAATTGCGGCGGCCATTACGACCGCGGCAGTTTGTCACCAAGCGCGGAACGAACCGACTATACCTCCATTTTTATTTGAACACACATAATTGAGTTTTATTGATTGTTTTATTTTCTTAACGCACGCTGAAATTCAATTTTGCTTGTAAACAAGCGATTTGTCTTGGAGATGTGGTCGTCGGACTATCGTTCGCATTATTAGTATGTAGTAGCTATTTGAGTTTGCAAACTCGTTTTTTGTCTGTAAAAATATTTAAAAATACAGTATGATCTTTAAGAATTCGCAACAAATGTTACTGGGCTGATTTTTAAGCCTCGAGTATTCGAAGCGTGACATTTTAAACTCTATCAGATACGAAGAAATGCTATTTAGGAAACATGAATAATATTCATAAATAATATTTAATGTAATAATTATATAATGTATCGATACATTTTGTCCAAAAATAATGGTGAGAAAATGTTGTGTGAGATTTAATTAATTATTTAATAAGCAGGCAAGCAATTATGACAACTGATGATGCCTGTATCCAGTGCTCACTAATATAATATAATTATGTCACTGCCGAGCTGTGGTTTGACATTTTTGTGTGCTTGTCTAATTTAGGTATTCTTGAAGTTATTGACATTGGGAGCTGCGGCAACATCCTTCGGGAGTTTATTCACTACTCGGTTACTCAGGAAGTGTCTAAGAGGATTGCTATATGGGACCTGTGAACTTCTAACTTCAAATAATGCCCTCTTAGACGCGTGCTATTATTACACTTGAACATATCGTAGAAGTCTTTGAAGTCATAGTGCCCAGACAAGATTTTGTATGTTTCTATTAGGTCTCCTCGTTCCCTGAGTTGCTTTATTATTTCTATTATTTTTTATTATTTCTATTATCGCTCTTGCAAATACGAGCGATAAAGAAGCAAATATACGAATGAACGACATGGTTCGCGCTTCGCAGTAGGCATACAGTCCACTTGATGCTACTCCAATCCCTTGTTTCACCACTACCAGTTTTACATGGTCTCCGCTATCACGCAACTCTAACGCACCTCTAGCTACTGGTCACTGGATGGCGCCACGTCAGAAATGCGTACTATGTACAATTAGGTGCGCAAGCGGCTGCATCGACGCGCGCGCGGGTCGCCGCAGCCCAGTGGAGCAGGGCGCTGCTGCTGCCAGCCTGCCGGGGCTTATTCCGATGAATGAGTTGACGTAACGTGAACATACCTAATATTCTTTTGACTAAGGTGGCAAACGAGCAGACGGAGTGCCTGATGGTAAGCAATTACCGTCGCCCATGAGCACCCGCGACACCAGGGGAGTCACGAGCGTGCTGCCGGCCTTTTAAGATAAGAGTACGCTCTTTTCTTGAAGGTACGAGTACCTATGTGGGTTGTGTCGATCCGAAAATACTGCTGACGGCAAATCATTCCACAGTTTTGATGTACCTAGTTTGAGTTATTCATTTAAGAACAAATGAAATCATATTTTTAATACCTAAATATTTTG
Organism: Grapholita molesta; assembly: GCA_022674325.2. Classification (NCBI taxonomy): domain Eukaryota; kingdom Metazoa; phylum Arthropoda; class Insecta; order Lepidoptera; family Tortricidae; genus Grapholita; species Grapholita molesta. Next base: position 313,328 of record CP053138.2, read on the forward strand.
ATTTGCTTTGATTTTTCAGTATTAACACTACTATATAAAATTATAAATTGAAAATAGATTATATACTTACACTTAAAAAGTATCGAAGAACTCCGGCGTCCAAGCCAGGACATAATAATATGACTTCGGCGGAATATTTCGTTGTGTCGTTGTACATTTTATTATTAGCCTCATTTTAAAGGTTGTATTCAACAAGAAATCATTGCATAAAAAGTAGGTATTGGGCTAATTATGAATAAATTAAGCACTAAAGTGTCCATGAGGCTATGCATGTGAGCGAACAGATTCTAAAATGTCCTAGGATTTAAAGGTATTTTTTTTATACTTGACTGACCAGCGTTTGACCTCACCTGATGGTAAGTGACGACGAGGTCGAGGGTGTAGCACGCTGGTTCAGCAACAGCTTATTCGATCTTGCTTTGAAAATACCCAAATGATATAGGTAGATATATATTTCCCAGAATACAATACTTGCTGTCCAGAGGGGTAATGTAGCGGGAATAATGGGGACATTTGAACCGGCTACAATCTAGGAGGGGCTGTTATATTGTGTGTAGGTTTTAGTGTTAATATTGTTTAGATGTAATTAAGTGTGTAATTAGACCTTTAAAGGTGCCATGTTTTTTTTTAAATTTGCAATTGTTTATACTTATTTTAAATGAAGGTATCTGTACTAATACAGTAGTTCAATCGAACTGGAATATAGTCCGGCCAACTCTGTACTGCTGTGAGTTGGCAACAGCAGTCACTAACATTGGACATCTTGGCATCTCGTCCGATATTCGATCACAGTGTTTTACTTGGCGACAAACTAATGCGCCTGTAATATTGTCACTGTTGTCGTAACACGACATCAATAACAAAGTTTCTACATTTATTTATTAGACAACAGAGTAGAGGACACACTCGACCTACTATCAACGTATAAAATAACATCGAAAAATGAATTTTAGCAAATCAAAATGCAAATAATCGTGACTTGTACCTGTAACACTTAGAGAAAATAAATAGGTATATTCATACCTTTTCTTTCGCGTAAAAGTGGGGATCCCTTTGATTCCCATAATTTTATTATTCCGATTATCGAAAGTCAGAAATTGTTACCCATATTGTTTTAAGTCATAACTATCATTAGTCATAATAGTTATCAGACATATAAGTAAATAAATATAATAATTAAATGCAATAATGTTGCACGTCATATAAGACAAAAGTCATAAAACTAATCAGCATAATATCAAAATTCATAATCCTACAGAAACGAACTGTTACCAGAAAAATGGGTTAGGTTAGGGTAGAACTGCGACCCCACAGAAACGAACTATTACCAGAAAAATGGGTTAGGTTAGGTTAGAACTGCGACCCCCACAGAAACGAACTGTTACCAGAAAAGTGGGTTAGGGTTGAACTGCGACCCCTACAGATACAAACTGTTACCAGAAAAGTGGGTTAGGTTAGGTTAGAACTGCGCCCCCCACAGACACGAACTGTTACCAGAAAAGTGGGTTAGGTTAGGTTAGAACTGCGACACCCACAGACACGAACTGTTACCATAAAAAGTGGGTTAGGTTAGGTTAGAACTGTGGCCCCCTACAGATCCAACCTGTTACCAGAAAAGTGGGTTAGGTTAGGTTAGAACTGAGACCCCCACAGATCCAACTACTTTTGACTTTCTACCTTTCAATACAATAACTATATTGAACGTTATGACCAATAACGGTATGAAATTCAATAGTTATGACTAATGATAACGAGCAATAGAAAATTCTGACTTTTGAAGTTATGACTAATGACAATATGGCTACCAACGAGTATGACAAACATCGGTATGGATAAAAAAAATCGAAAGTTTAACATTATGGGAGTCAATATAGACCCCGTAAAAGTGACATAATATGAAAAAAGACATAAGTATATGATCCTACTTGTATATGCTCTAAATGAGTCTCCAAAGTCGATATATTCCACATGGATCAACAATTCTGTCTACAAATTAATATACCTATCTCAATTTATAACATTATACTTATTTTTTTGCGAAGATTGGGTGCCATTTTGAACTTTTGAGCATATTTCAATAACAATTAGTATTGCTCATATTTTCTAACGCACTATTTCTTCGTTTGTTGTGACAGCATTATAAATCACAGATTAGAGTGTGAAACTTAGGCCTTACTCCTCAAACTCAAGCGTTTATTCAGTAAGATGGCTACAAACTTTTACACGTCGAGTGTACAAAAGTAAAAGAGAAAAATAAACTACACCGGTTCTAGCCTCACCTCTGAACTGAACCAAGAAGCATTTTGACTTTTATGACCAGCTAGAAACTCGGTGTGGCTTATTATTTCATAACAGTATTACAAATAACAACAACCACAAACACACACACAAATACTTAAACATACACAAAAAAAGCCTTATTCTATAAGGAAACATATCAAACAATAAAAAAAATTACTTAGACATTCTGCACTTGTCTCACTCCAGAATCGGATCAAAAATGAACTTCTTTTCATGTCTTTTCGTTTATATGAAGCGCAGAATAGGTCCATGTCGTGGCTTGTTACTGCTACATGGAGCACACTTGAACGCTACAGCGCACCATTTGCGCGCTGGCAGGCTGCGCGCGCGCCGCTCCGCCATCATTTACGCATTTATGACACCACTCACTGGCTATCAACAAGACGGCGCCCGGTCTGATTTACGAACTATAAATTGGGTTTCACTACTTCTTTAGGTTTCACGATTAGCAAATTAAAATATTTAATAGAAAATATTTTAACTTTCGTGAGTCATTCTTGGTGCTTGAAAACGAAGACATGCTCTCCGAAACATGCGCGAGTGGATTAAATAAACGTGCGTAAAGCCGTAATTTTTATTCATAAAATAGAAAAAAATATGATTTGTGCTTACTTGCCAAGATAAGATCTTTATTTTTCAATTTAGGCACATTACAAATATTACAATGCACTTATGAACGCTAAAAATTCTACTATTGAAAAAACGAAATTCGTGATTTTCTCCCTCTCTAATACTCTTGTGAATGCGAGCAATAAAGAGGCAAATACACGAACGAACAAAGTGGTTCGCGCATATCATCCGAATTAGTCACTCACCTTTATTATCACATCCTGAAAAGAAAAGTTTTTGATTTATCCCCCTGACGCCCAGAGTCCTACGAGTAAGTAGTACAGTCAGCATCAATACTAGCGTATGAAACAGCGCGCCAAAAGTACCTATCGTTTTTTAATTGCTTCACATAAACAGACAGATTTCTGTGTGTTTATCAAATGAAATGCGATAGAGACATTAAAACGCGAGCTATAGAAAATGTCTCATTTGTTAATGGCTCATACTTTTGGCGTTTCATACATTACTATTGATGCTAACTGTACAATCTCTACGTACTCATGTCCCAGATAAGTATTGACTCTTTGTCAATGTGACAAAGGTAAACTTAAGTAGGCACATTTTGTAGCCTAGACGTCTCAAGATTTGCAGCGTCTACGAGATCAGTGGAGCGTAGCGGGCTCGTAGCTCGTAGACCCGTAGCCGTAGGCCGAGTCGCTTCACCGACTTCCGAGTGTTAGAGCATTGTAAGCAACTTCTATGTACAGTCGCTATCAGATTTATCGGAAAGGCTAAGGTGGCGACTAGCGACTAAACAACTTGCCACAGATGACATCCTGTGTAAATTATTGTATTAACCTTAAAATATTGACGGTACACTCAATCTATATTTACGAATTTTGTGTATTCGTTAAACTGCACCCTGACATGTTCCTAATGAAAAAACATACAACAACTTTTAATACTAGATATCCTGATATATTATAACTCCCAAACATTAAACAGCAATAATATTACCGCAAAATTAAATCCATACTAATATTATAAATGTGAAAGTGTGTCTGTCTGTCTGTTTGTTTGTCCGTCTTTCACGGTCTGACGGGGCGACGAATTGACGTGATTTTTAAACTGGAGGTAGATGAAGGGATGGAGAGTGACATAGGCAACTTTTTGTCCCTTTGTAACAGCCCACTTTCCTAAAATGGGGGGTGGAAGTTTGTAAGGAGCTTTCCGCAAAGGGGTGGGGGGACTCTTATTTCCACTTTGGAAGTGTCTCTCGCGCTAACTATTTAGTTTTAAAATATCAACATTACATTTATTTAACCATAAATCAATCAGGTTTTGAGAAAAAAAAACATTGGAAATATAAATAAGTGTTTCTCATGGATCCCAATAGATGGCGCTGATAGGGTTATGAAACATGCTAACGTTGTGTGCTCTCGATTTGTACTTAAGTGGGGGGATCGGCTCGCGCTTCGCTATACAGTACATACGGTACCTACACTCTGTTACTTGAATTTGACGATTGATTAACAGTAGTATACCTACACTTATATTCTTGATATTCTTGATTCAACTGCTTATGCCTGCGGCTTCGCTCGCGTTAGAAAGTAGCCTTTGTCACTCTCCATCCTTTCAAGTACCTCCACTTAAAAAATCACGTCAGTTCATCGTTCCGTTTTGTAGTGAAGCCGGACAAACAAACAGACAGCCAGACAGACAGACAGACACACTTTCGCATTTACAATTTAGCTTTTACCTGCGGCTTCTCTCGAGTTATTTCCGGGTAACACGGTTCCCCTTTCCTGATGTAGAAATCGCAACAGATTATTATTTTAATACGCTTCTGTAGACGATATTATATGTCTTACCATTTGTATTGGATTATGTAATGGGACGAGACTTCGTGTCACACAACTTGGCCGCAATATCATTAGCGCCACTATCTTAACCGGTGTAGGAAAGGGTGAAAATATGATGATCCCACGAATCCCAATAATTCCTACAGATCTCCCGTTCCAATTTAAAAGACTACAATTTCCTCTTAAACTTAGTTTCGCAATGACTATCAACAAAGCGCAAGGACAAACATTAAAGGTGGCTGGGGTGAACTTAGAAAAGCCGTGCTTCTCCCATGGACAATTGTATGTAGCATGTTCGCGTGTATCCAATGCCCAAAATCTTTACATTCTATCCCCAAATGGTAAGACATATAATATCGTCTACAGAAGCGTATTAAAATAATAATCTGTTGCGATTTCTACATCAGGAAAGGGGAACCGTGTTACCCCGAATTAACTCGAGTGAAGCCGCAGGTATGTAAAAGCTAAATTATAAATGCGAAAGTGTGTCTGTCTGTCTTTCTGTCTGTCTGTTTGTTTGTCCGGCTTCACTACAAAACGGAGCGATGAACTGACGTGATTTTTTAAGTGGAGGTACTTGAAAGGATGGAGAGTGACAAAGGCTACTTTCTAACGCGCGCGAAGCCGCGGGCAAAAGCTAGTACGCAAATAAATATAACAAACCACCGCCAATAATACCAAAACTCGACACGACCCTATACCGACAACATCTCAAGCATCTCCTGAGAATGCCTCGTAGAGAGGCAAAACACGTGTCGAGTTTTGGTATTATTGGTGGTGGTTTGATATACTTATTTGCGTATTTAATTTTCCGGTGGGAGGGAGGGAACATTCATGCATGAAAAAAATACGCAGGTAAATATAACGGGTTGGCACTGATTGACTAGCACGTTATTAAACAGCGGAATAGCAAAGTAACATTATTGTTGTTAATAATATGGACTTCCGCAAAGTAACGCCTGATTCAATTAATTAACTCCCAAACATGCAAACTGCCATGAAAAATGAAAGTTGTTACCCAATGTGCATTAAAATATTCAACCGTCTGCCGGAAGACCTTAAAAAACTGCCACTTACTAAATTTAAACGCAAACTACTCTTTTCTCCTTGGAAAATATTATTATAGTTTAAATGAATATTTTGACATTCAACTGCCACTGTAAAAATCAATTATAATAGTCCCAAATATAATAGTCCACAATAAATGAGCATAATGACATATTATTACACACTGACATAAACACTTATTAATGCATGTTAATTATTTAAGGTTTGTAATTTTAGTAAGTAGTATAAATAAATTTGCATGACTTTCTAAAGTCTAAATGTGTATGGCTCTATAATATAAGTTCAATGTTGGTAAGACCGTCTACCAACCAATTTCCTACATTATCTCATAGGTATTTAGTGTCATATGTCGGACTTCCCTTAAAAATATAGTATGCCGGTCTTACCCACATTGACCTTCATGTAACACCAATTGTATACCACATTTAATGGCAAATAAATATTTCTATTTCTATTTCTAGATAAACTTGAGCTAAACCGTAATTTTTCATAAAATATAAACTATACTCTGTTAAATTCTGTCGGGTCTCGTTCCCTGCGAGTAGAGATGAAAGCGGTTCCGCGAAGCGCGCGCGCAGCCCGGAATACACGAGAATATTACTGAACTGAAGCTTTATATTCAATACGCTTGAGTGGCCCTTTAATAAATGCCACTTCTAATATTGTGATATTTACTTTGAATAACATGTTATTTCTAACAGTGGCGGCGCGTTAATACGAGCCGATTCCCGTCGGCTTGACTAACTTTACTACAGTTCAGCGGTTTTCCTTGGGCTCATGAAGAAAAGGCTAAGATAGCATATCGGCTGTGTGTTGCCTAAGAAAAAAATTGACGCGCTGCTACTAATTTCTAAACACTAAACTATCGTGTGGCAAACCAGCATACGACCCGCCTCATGGTAAGGAGTTACCATGAGAAAATGCCTGAAAATGGGTACCAGAGGTTACCCGAAACATGTCGCCTAGTGCGATATAAGCACACGTGAGTTTATCCGTTTGTAACTAAGTAGCATTCTTTACCAGTCAAGCACCGGGCTAAACGGAAAGATTTAATATTGAGATACTTACAGAAGTATCTCAGTACTAGAAGTATTTCAATATTTCATTCTTGAACACATAGATGACCAACACGCTTGAATCTGGGGCAGCCCAACTGGGGAAGTACCTCCTCCTTACTGAAGACCACAGCCATAATAGCACTGCTACCTTTCAGGTATGCAGTGTTGTGTTCCTGATGGTGAGTAAGGTTCCCAGAGCTCCTTAAAGGCCGGCAACGCGCTTGTGACTCCTCTGGTGTTACGGGTGCCCATGGGCGACGGTAATTGCTTACCACCAGGCAGGTAATGTCGAGACAATAAGGAAACAGCGTTCATTAATGGCGGCGTGTCACTCATTATGAACACCGAACGGTTTAAACGCTCAACAGACAGACGGCCAAACAAACGCAAACTAATGATCCAATTATCGCTAAGATAACTCGCGGTTCTTCATTAAACCATCTAATTAAAGATCCCGATAAGATCTCGCTGCGATGCTGCTTCCGTTGTCTCTACGCCCTTTGTTCACGTTGCAATCAAAACTGGACCCAATTTTATTGAACTACGCTTCAAAATCCAATGAGCCGTGAAAATAAACAGTTTTTCAGAAGACAAGTAAATACGTACGCGATTAACAGCTTTATGATGATGGTATTACGGATGATTTTAGGTTGTACATGGTGTGTACGGGAGTAGGGTAGGCGGTACGATTACCGGGCGCGGTGGCGCGAGACGGCCGCCGCTGAGATCTGAGGCGCATGTTCGGCGGGGAAGCACCAACTGTATTTATAGTACACTACCCCTGCACACATTTATCTACTCTGCGCCATTTACATCACTTGCTCATCACGTAGCTGTGCTCTGTAAGTTCATTCAGACGCCGAAATGTATAGCTACAAAGCGGTCTTGGGAAACATGTGACAGTTGCTTGGTAGCGCGCTGCTGTGGGTTGTACCATAAGTTTATGGCACCGGTAAAGCTGTAATGGTGAGCACTGATAGTTTACGATGTTCAGTCGCTGTTGACATTCGATTATCTTCAAAGTTAAGGCGACATCGATGGTGGCCGGAGAGTAGGTACCTATAATTGCGTCCACGTTTGGGAATGGGATCCAAAAATTTCAGTAAAGTGATATTTTTTTAATATAGATGCATTCAAACTCTTTATATAAGTCTGTCTTTAATATCTCTCTCATTCTCTCAGTTTCTCATTTCGTCATCGCATTTTTATAGGTAATGATTTTTATTGTTAAGGTATGTATACTTAGATAATTCTGAACGATAAAGGTACAGTGGCCATCAAAGATATGTTTACACTTTTGCACCTTATTATACAAAGGATTAAAGTGAAAAACTGTTAACATATCTTTGATGTCGACTGTATATATTATATCTTTAGACAATGGGAACAAGAAACCCAACAGATTTCACCCTGGACTTTTGAATATCAGAGGTCAACTGAAGCACATTATTTATGCGTTGAGTTTATTTCGATAATGTAATTTTTATATTAATCTTTATTTACAATAATTACAATATTACAAGTACTTAACTATTTACTACAATCTAAAAAATGCCCTGGAGGCATTGTACCAAGGATGCTGGCGGCATTTCCTCGTCGTTCCGTGGATCTATGGACGTTTCTACGCCATACTTTTTTTACATAATAAATAGATGATATTGGTAACACGTCTAAGATTTACTCAGCTTAAGTAGTCGTATCCACACATTAAACCTATTACATAACCACTAAATTCTTTACCAAATAACTCCAAATGGCTAAGTGTTATTAATACAACAGACTGCCGCTAACCAAATAAACGCCATAGTCCTATATCAGAATTATTGGAGCTAGGACACGAATAGTAGTCACGGGCCGTGGTGCGTGACGCGACAAAGTAGCGACATCCTCGCAGCTGTCCCGTTCTGACGGTACGCGGGTGACAATGACGCCGGCAAACGGATATGAAATGTGAGAGGGATATGTCATAGCCAAGATGACGATCGTTTATGGAAAATGCAAGCAAATCGAAAATAATGTATGGACTAGATATATATATAGCGCCGAATATTGCTTTGTCCCTTTTCGCGTTGAGAGCCTAGGTCTTTGGGGCCCTAGCGCTCTGAGTCTTTTCAAAGCTATTTCGAAGAGACTCAGAGACGCTACAGGGCACCGGAGAGCTGGCAGTTACCTCGCTCAACGCATCTGTCTCGCAGTTCAGCGGGGTAACGCAGCCAGCGTCTTCGTCACCATGCCGAAGGGACCTTTTCTAGATTTAGTATAGTTAGTTTTTAGTCCTATTTTTGTATTATTTTATTATTTGAGTTAATGTTTATATACTGTATTTTTTATACTTATCACAAATAAAATAGATTTTTTTAATGGACTAGATCACACCATTTTTCATACCATGTGGTGTGAATACCACTGCGATTCCGTACCGTCGCCGTTTTTTAACACCGGTGTGGTCGCACCTTTAATTTATAATCATATAAAGAAAATGCGATGTGGATAAGATTGTAACTTCGACCCTCAAATCTAAAGACCCCGTATTATGTAACTATTACACAAAAAACCCTTCATGTTTACCTTTGTTTGAATCCTCTCGATGAGTTGATGATTATTTTGCAAACAATAAGTATAAAAAATAATGATACAGTTACGTAATAAATATTTCTGGAGGTCATTAACCGAAATGTAGAGGACATAAAGGTGACGTTTCAAAGGCGCCGTACATGTGGTCCGCATGTCACCCCATCGTTTAATTAGTCCTTCGTGTACAGTATTTTGGTCCGTATTAAAAAGGAGTAGGGTTCATCAGTGTTAACATATTTATGAGTCTACTTCTGTACTAGTCTTACACGAAACTCTACTGGCTACTGGTATTTTTATAAGGTTTTATTTAACTTGCAATAGAAGTAACTATAGTTCTCACTCTAAGTCAACATCAAAACAGATACATATATATCTTGAACCCAGATTGAGCTATTTAGCACACTTAGATATGGAAGTTCGGTGACAATGCAATATTATGATACCTACAAGTTACAACTGATGTGTACCTACGTATACACCCCGTTATCTAACGCTCATTTTGGGGGCAAGCTAAAATAGTGATGTTGCTTCACATAATTAGTCGATACATATTTATCTGTTAAAAGTTATATGACTAACTAAAATTCTTCTTATAGTGAAAGCCCGAGAGATAACTCATTCATTCCTCTTTTTAATCAGATCGGAGGGCGACAATTATAAATATCGTCATTTTGGGGTCTGATTTTTGAAATAGTCACCGAGTAATCATCATAGAGATTCTCATTCATTCTCTATGGAAATCACTTGGTGACTATTTCAAAAATCGGACCCAAGATCTTTTGACGTGTTATTGAGGGAGTAAGTCAATTTAATTTTTTATCGACTTAGATTATCGTAACTATCCAATCACTTGCCCCTAAACTGAGCATAAGATAACGGGGTGTATACTGATGTGATCCGATGCTGGAGCCAGATTGTAACCTTATCAACTGCAAAATATAAGTAAAATACATTAGGTAAACCCTTCGTGTTTAGCTTTGTTAGTATCCACTCCAAAAATAGGTATATGTATAAACAAATAATAATTATAGTTGCCTGTATATGTATACGTAAGTAGTTTATTCTTAAATTAAATAGGTACCAAAGCTAAAACCGTTTTTAGTCGGCAATTTCACAGAATGTGTACCTAAAGGCTTTTGAAGTATAATTAATTAATATAAAATAAATATTAAAGGACATCTAATCTATAGGACACAAATGACTAGACCCCCCGTTAAGCTCAAGGTGGCTTGTGTACTCAGCCAACGATATACATATATAATATACAAATATACACAGAAAATATCACCGACTCAGGAACAAATATCTGTGCTAATCACACAAATAAATGCCCTTATGGAATTTGAATCCAGGACTGTCGGTTTCATAGACAGGGTCACTACCCACTAGGCCAGACCTACCGTTTCAATTATATGTATAACACTTTAAACTTTCACGTTTTCTACACATTTTTACTAAAAACTATACAACGGGGAACTATAGAATAATTGCCATGAGTACACCGAACGTCTCGCGGGTTGCACCGGTCACTCTCGCGGACAACTAACCTAACTGTAATTAAAAGTTATTAAAATTACGTTTTTAATTATAACAATGGTGGCAAACGAGCAGACGGATTGTCTGATGGCAAGCAATTACCGTAGCCCTTGGGCATCCGCAATACCTGGGGAGACACAAGCGCGTTGCCGGCTTTGAAGATAGATGTACGCTCTTTTCTTGAAGGTATGAGGGTCGTATCGGTCCGTTAATACCGCTGATAGCAAATCATTACACAGTTTTGATGTGCGAGGCAGGAAGTTTCTAGAAAAACGCACAGTAGAGAATTTCCAACTATCAATGGTGCAGGGGTGAAAATGTTTCCGCGTAGAATGCGAACAAATTTAATTCGCGATAAACCCGTTCTATAGTTTCCAGTAAATATGTAATTATATGTAGGCAACATTCGTAATGTTTAGGTATACATTTTAATTCAATCTCGATTTACTTATAGGTAAACACAGTACATAAAGTGCGATTTAAAAACAATAAACGCACAAGAAACTTAATGATTGATTTCCGAGATACGGCCCGATAATCGAGCTATACATTGGCAATAAAACGTGCATTTTCGAAAAATATCACATTATAGCTATAAATGCGTATAGAAAAGATAAAGTTATGGAACAATGGGTAGGGGGGACAATCGCACATAATCCACGCCGTGCGCGCGAACAATGCGTTACTTTGCGCCCGCGCCGATTCCCGGCCGGTGGACAAACGAGCTTGTTATTGATATTTTATTTGCGTGCCGGGATTTCGGGAGGCCGCCGCGTTCCGGGAACGTTTCAGCCTCATTATTTGCTGGTTTTGTTACGGCGGCAGTGAAGCCCGGCGTATCCCCTCGTTTATTACGTTTAAGGATAAATATTACGGTCCCGAATTACCGAAGTTCGTAATTTTATGTTTTATTTTATACCTGTAAATGTTTTAGTACATTTGTAGATTTTACAAACTCTAAAGCTTGAGTACCTACTTAGTTACAAACGGATAAACTCACGTGTAGGTATTTATATACCTACACTAAAACGTCGCCTAGTGCGATACAAGCACACGTAGACTATTTAGTAACATTGGCTTACAATAACCTCTAGCTGCCCGGAGACCTAAAAAAAGGTCTCCCATTGAATGCCATTTTGAATTTTAATTATGACAAACCAGAGTTGCATTTGGCCTGGCAAGTTTTTATCTCTGGGCGGCTATAGGTTATCAAAGTAAGGGGACGGCCGCTAACTGAAGGCACGGCTATCCTAGGAAACTAAAACCTAAGGCATTTGGACCCGGGTATGTCCTTAAACTACGTCCGACAATGAGAGGTAGGGCACAGCGAAGTACCATCACGCTCGAGTCTGGAGAAGCCCAACTGGGGAAGTACCTCCTCCTTACAGAAGACCACAGCCATAATAGCACTGCTACCTTTCAGGTATGTAGTGTTGTGTTTCCTGATGGTGAGTAAGGTTCCCAGAGCTCCAACCCCCCTTAAAGGTCGGCAACGCGCTTGTGACTCCGTTGGTGTTGCGGGTGCCCATGGGCGACGGTAATTGCTTACCATCAGGCAATCCGTCTGCTCGTTTGCCACCTTATGTCATAAAAAAAAAATTAAAAAAAAATCCACTGCCTTAGACGAGACTCGAACTGGCGACTCCGGGATATCTAGGTACATGCCCGTCGCTTTTCACCTGAGCAACGGAGATTCATCCGTTGGCTACGAATTTATCCATTCTCATCAAAGACGTCTCTTTAACTACAGTCTTAATTTCGTCAACGCTCAAAAATCGTCTTCCTCAGAGATACATTTTGAGATTTCTAAGTAACAAATAGACGTCTATTAGACGTATCGTCTAGCTAGACCTAAGTAGGTCTGGAATGTATTCTAAGGTGAATAGTTAATGTAGGTAGGCCTAGCCTTGACTTATCGGTCTATGTTTGTAATAAGTAGGCGAGACGAATGTTTTTTATTTAAATGTGTGGTATCAATCAATTTGTTTCGTTGCGAGGATCAATTGCATAAAAGATAAACAAAAGTCATAAATCAGAGGGAAAATAAAGTCTGAAACTTTCCGCTGAAAATGATACTTAACTATGGTCACGCCTAGCTCGACGCCCACTTTAAAGTAAGGAAAATTAATGCGATTTCGTTTGTAAAATAATGCGTTTATGTATGTGGTTACTATACATTTTACTTATCAGAAAAATTTAAGGAATCGAATGAATTTTGTTTTTTTAATTTCGCAATTGTATTAAACTTCAAATTTATCATTTTAGGGTCAATTATATTTGAAGTTTGTTTACATTGTAATAGATTTATTCTATGCTGTCCTTATTAATTAGGTATATTGCTCCTATTATTTATAATATGATATCTTTTTAATTTAATTTTGTTAGAATTTATAACATGTGTCGTCATCCCTATTAGGTGATACCTACATACCAGCATTTATTATCTTACGTTGAGCTGACAATGAAGACAGTGAATCTTAATGAATTGCTGCCAAACAGAAGACCATCAAAAACAGCTGCTGTAGGCAAGCAATGAAGTTAATTTTATAGCTTGCTCAACTCAAGCTCGCCCTTAAAGCATGATTTGTTTAAGATAGTAATGTAGGTACAGATGTAGTGACAATAATCCTTTCCTTTCGTATTTTCTCGGAAATGTTCGTTTTTATCTTACTACTTCACTCGCACTCAGTACCCATCGAGACAACGTAGGGAACGGTCGCATTGCACGAGGAAGTATCTATATAGAGTAGTTAATACCACAGAAATATTTTATTGATGTTAGATTTTGTGATAAAATTCATGGACTCGTGTATTAATGCAGGCCACCTATATTTTGATAGACTTTTTACATGTCACTCTTGTCTGTCATTTTTGTATGTGACCACGCCATCAAATGCGAAAACGATACCGAAAACACGAACCTGAGTTGGAAAATTATATGGCTAGTTTTGTAATCACCGTTTATGAAAACTCTGACGATGATACACTAGAAAATAGTTCTGATTCTGACTGTGGTATGGAAGTTGGAAGTATTGTTTCGCATCATACTGTTCACCCCGCTTCTCCTCATCTTATCCCGCTGTCATAATCGAAGTCGTTCATCCAATCAGAAAACCATACTTTCTCTGCTGGTTTGTTTTGTTTTATGTTGAGGTGTCTTTTTTGTTATGTCATAGTATTTTTAATTAATTACAAAAAAATATTGTTATAAAAAAGGTCTGCAAAATCCTACTGTAGTTTTGACTTATAGTTAGACTTTTGAGGTTTCAATCCTTATAGAATCATTAGATCATCCCAACCGGAATTTGGTTTTTATCAGTGCGTTTTATTGAAATAAAACGTCCTCGGTAACTAGTTATATTTTTGTTTACCTAACGAATTCTTTATATTATATAATCGTGGTGGTTTTAACATCTCAGTGTAAAATACGTCAAACGGGCAGTTTGACATTTGACATTGATAAATAAAGTATGCGATTTATTTGATACCTACACGTAATTTAATAATACACTAATTCATAGGCACATCGGCACCATTCGGGTGTTATCGTTGTGCCGAGTTTTGCCGATAGGAAAGGATTATTCACTACATCTGTACGACTGAGATCAAACGCTGGTCAGTCTTTTATAAAAAAAAAATGTAGTAGGTACAACTTTTACTTTGACTATATTTGTCCTTACGTATGTAGTATAAACTTTTCCTTCAAAAACAATTTAGGGCTCGAAACCGGGATTTTCTCCATACAAGAAATACCGGTATTATTTCGTTCCTTCTTGTTCTTTAGTTTTCTATTTCATTTTTAATTGGAACAGGTACCTTCTGGGACCAATAACATAAATACATTACCTACTGGGGCCTACATAAAAAGCAGGAACTAAATTCGATTTTTTTGAGAATAAGTACTTTATAAGCGTCCCGAAGAAGTTCTACTTCTCTTTTTGGCCTAAACGTTTCTATTCTTATTTCTTAGTTGATCGCATGCTTAAAAAATTATGATTTATGCTTTATTTATCTAAACACCAATAAAACAGATTCCACGTATCAGCATTGCGATACAACGAGGAAATGCCGCCAGCATTCTTGGTAATTGTACCAAGACCTCAAAGGCCTTTTTTAGATTTTACTGTACTGTAACTAGTTAAGTACTTGTAGTTATCATACTACGATTGTAACTTCTGTAAATAAATCAAAATAGTGGTAACATAATAAAATAGAAATGCTTATACACTGAAAGATAAAAAAAAAGTTAATTTTTCAGTTAATTGGATAAACAAATTGAGCTCGCAATCCATCGCGGGAACGCCTGCCTGCGCGATCGGGAACTCTACCTAAAGGTTTTATTTAGGTAGTTCCCATCGCGCATTTTAGGTTATTTCTAAGAGTTTATTTTCAAGTATTTTTTTTGTAATTTCTATATTAGTTCTTACTCCTTGTTATATATTTGTTTATCATTCTTTTTAAATAAAATGTTAAACTATTTGATGACGAGAAGTGAACAATTGTTGTTTTCACAGTAAAATAACTAAACACAACTCAAGGGTAGGTCCTATAGACAATAAAATCAACTAAAGTTTGATTTTTCAGTTCAAGCATGGTACCTACCGCGAACGTAGAAAGTTTGTAAATTACGAGCATTCTCTTTTACTCCATTTAAGGTGACCTGAGAGTGACAGAGATAATCATCATTCTTAATTTAGGAATATAGTATTACGCGGTAGCACCGGAGAAATCCTTACTTAGTTTTAAGAGGTTAATCCACAGTTAACCTCCGCGCATTTTTTCCTGCGCCGGCACACATGACTCGAATAAAGCAGTAGTACCTAATTACGGCCAACAAAAACGCCTCAAACGGCCGCGCCACCGAAATCCTGTTAATTACCCCAAATATGTCATTTATGTGCATAAGAAGTATCGGAACGAGCACAGCAAATTGCCGGCCGCAAATGATGCGCGCACGCAAACGCGCCGACTACCTTCCGACTGCGTTACGATACAGACGGCATAATAAAGAGAAATTATCTATTTGGCGTAAAAAAGATAAACAAAAACATTACAAAATATAAGTATTTATATAGAAAGCAGCAAACAAGATGCCCCGCAGGAGTTGTGACATGCATGGAACGACGCAGATTTTCTGGACACCCTGAACAATTAACGCATTCACTGCCACCGACGCACATGTGCGTTCATTTCCATACATTTTTGGAGGGGGTGGCAGCAAATGTGTTAAGAATATATCTGTACTCTATAGGTACTGGGTAGGTACTGACTCTAAGAATATACTGACACTGAAATAAAAGTGAAGATAAAAAAACCGGCGAAGTGCAAATCGGACTCGTGCACCGAGAGTTCCGTACAAACCTAGGTAGGTACCTAATTATATATTTACCTACTGGTTTGTAAATGCTATAAATGTAGGTATGCTTTCCGCAATCTTTCCTTTATCTGTGCTATAGGTAGTTTCACGAGAGTTGAAGTCACTCACACAACAACATCTCATGTGATGACTGATGATGGGAGATTACTTATCCATTCAATTCGTTCGGTTTTTTTTCAATCAGTAAGTAGGTGCGCAACCTGTTTCTGAAAAAAAAGGTCTGGATAGACAGACAGACGGATAACAAAGTGACCCTATAAAGGTTCTGTTTAAAGGTCCGGAACTCTAAAAATGGGGCGTTACATATCTGAGAACAAATATAAAATAAACTATTAAGAAAAACAAACTAGGTATACAGTGCAGGCATTAGTATCTTCCTACGATGAAAGACCAAATCTCTACGACATTTCGTCCCTAATGTTACTGAGATAAATATTGTTTTATAAAATAGGTACCTACCTAACTATTGATCATACATAATATAGTTTACAAAACAATCCCAGTCATTAAATTAACATTGATCTTTGGAGACTGTCTTTGAAAACAACAGGCCTGTGGTTTTTTATTGTAGGTACTGCAGCTACGACAAAAACAATCAAGATTCAGCAACAAAACTCCTGCGCATAGCTACGGAACTGTAACTAACTACTCAGTTGCGAGTCAGTAAACGGCTAACGAACATACATGATCAATTACAAACCGACTACACGAGCACATAACGCGATGTATGTAGACCCAGCCGCAGTCGTCTCGCTCGCTCGAGCGCAACCGACCGAACGGGAAAACAGACATTTTACAACGCCAACACACTTCCCCGACACCCCTAACGACTTACACATAAAGCCGAAACTCCCTTGCCACGGGACGGCGCATCAACACGCTTCAAATAGAACGCGACACGGAAAAAGGAAAGCGTTCGAAATGAAGCGCGGCGATTGGCCGATTCGCGCCAATGGCGGCGGGGGGCGGGCCCGGCGCGCATGCGCGGCGATGCGCGGCGCTCGCGCACATGTCACGCTCGCGCGCCGCTCGCCGGACGCATGCGTAGCTCGGTGTGAGTGCAGTGCAGTGAGCATGCTGGGCGGCATGGACGGCAAGGAATACGGCGCGCTGCACGCTGCAGCCGCCGCCTCCTACGCCATGGACTCGGGTACGTCATTTGCCCGAGACAACCTGGACCACACACTAGGTAACTCGCTTGGACAACTTAGACAAGTATATCATATATCTAAGGCTAAAAATTTACGTATGAGGACTGCCTACATTGGTAGACTAAAATCCTATGTGTACAACTTTACCAGCGTGAACTAGGTTTTTTAAACTGTTTAAATCCGGAATTGAAAAGGTAAGTACCCTACAAATATTAGGTAATTTTATAGCATAAATAAATATTAGGTATGCGTAAGGCCTACCAACTCAAAAAAAAAAATCACACCTTGTTATTTAAAGGGATTCAATATTACCTATGTTATATCAAGTAGGTAATCGAAGCATAAAGTCAATTTATTTTACATTCCGTTTACCTAATAAAAAACAATTCTAAAATTTGCAACACCCAAAATCCTTCTGCTTACATTAAAATTAAAATAAAACCTGACTAAAATCAGTTATCTAACGTCAATACTTCTTCTTCATACCGCTTTGCTACTAAAAATTATAAAAACCAATAAGAGTAAATTATTTTGAAATACATAGATAGCGAACAACCAAAAACAAATTATATCATACTTATTCACACTGAAATGACATTTAAACTTATGCATAAATACTGTCTTAATATAATTAAAACTGTTGTGAGCCATATAATATGTATGTTACTTAGTTCTTAGCTCATAGAGCGACACACCCTCAACGCGAGCGTCTGAAATGTCTTGAAAATGGGTAGCAGAGGCTCTAGTGTAATTTACTTTTGAAGTATAAAAACGTTTGCGAATGCGTAAGTGATAATGTTATTTATATGGGAAACGCAAACGCATTCGTGAAGTAAAGTTAGGTTAAAAAATTACACTCAGGGCTCTGAGTTTACCCGAAACATGTCGCCTAGTGCAATATAATTACACGTGAGTTTATCCGTTTCTAACTAAGTAAATACTGTCCTGATAATAATTTAGGACTATGACCTAAGGAGGTACAAGTATAAATTTTGTCGAGGTATTTTTTAGATAGACAGATACCTATATTTAATTAGTTACCTACTGCAATAACACACAACATCACAAAATAATTAATCAATAAAATATTAATAAGTAACAAACGGAAATCACAAAAAGAAATAAATAAATAAACAAAAGACAAACTTTTTGGAAGATTTTCTTCCGAAGTTTAGTTTCAACATTTCACTCTCCAATGAAATGCGCTCATGCCGTAGAAAACTTCTGCGTAGTCTTGTTAAACACTTGGTCAAACGACAGTATCTACTGTCAATATTTAGGTAGGTATCGACCTTAGGTAGGTATCAGAGGCGGCGAAACTTTTTTCCTACCTCACTAGCTTGGAAATGACTGTTTTATTCTTTAATTACAATAGCAAACTTGTATTTTATTCACAATATATAGTGCAAAGTAATATCATACTAATCTAATCGAGAAGGAGATCAATCGTCGAATCCGACTCGGCTGGGCAGCGTTCGGGAAGCTACAACACATCAAGACGAAGGTCTTCGACCAGTGTGTGTTGCCAGTGATGACATATGGTGCTGAAACGTGGTCGCTTACTATGGGCCTCATAAGAAGGCTGAAAGTCACCCAAAGAGCAATGGAGAGGGCTATGTTGGGAGTGTCCCTGCGTGATCGCATCAGGAATGATTTCATCCGCAGTAGAACCAAGGTTACCGATATCGCCCTCCGGATCGTCAAACTTAAGTGGCAGTGGGCGGGGCACATTGCGCGCAGAACCGATGGCCGTTGGCGCGGAAGTGGCGACCACGACTGGAAGACTCAGCGTAGGTAGGCCTCCCACAAGGTGGACCGACGACCTAGTTAGAGTCGCGGGATACCGCTGGATGTGGAAGGCGCAGGATCGGTCTTCTTGGGTCGTTGTGGGGGAGGCCTATGTCCAGCAGTGGACGTCTTTCGGCTGACATGATGTATATCATACTAATTGGAGTAATTTTTTTCCTATGCATAGTGCACGAGAGGGTAGCTCGTGCTTTGTAATCCACCCGATGCTCGAGATGATATTCTTTCTAGGATCTCAATATTAGACGGAGAGGGTAAACACTATCTTTGCTCCCTTGTAAATCAAATAACTGTTCTTATGCAAGACGGAGTCAGTATGACCCTTTCGTCATGAGACCAAGGAATTGGAAACTTAGTTAAGCCGGCGGGATACGGCTTACATGCCGCGCCGCCGGTGCAGCCTAATGTAGGCATATTTTTCCTATGACTAGTGAACTAATTTTCGTTTAACTAAGTATAGTAGGTTACTAACACTGATATGACGATGACACAAAAGGCTATATAAAATTGAAAACTTCACTGGAAACTTTCTATAAAGATACTTACCTACTAAGAATTCCCGTGAAGATTCTCGGAAATGACTGAGACTTTCTCGTATTTTTGAGAATGTTCTGCAACTTGTACAGTGCAAGCCAGGCCCGGTACTGTGAATATCGAAGTTATTAATCGTAATAGTTAATTTATCGTGTTAAGTATTTCGAGCATCTTTATCTTTTACTCCAATTAAGGCATCATGGGAGTGACAGAGACAATGGTCCGAAAACGAATCGTTTTTTGCGATAGCGCCGCAGGACTACGAGCGAGCAGAGCAACGCATATGAACGGTCAAATAAAATCGAAATTATACGAGTGGAAATTTCACATTACTTAGTTAAAAATCAATTTAGTAAAAATTTAGTTCTGCAAAACAAGTTAAAAGAATTTAATATGACTGGTAAATTTAGGAAATGGAAAGATTGATTTTTGAAGAAAAAAAGATTTTGGCAAAATTGACGCCATTATTCTCGCAACATCTCGTTCTCGCATATACACGTTAGAACTGTTAAAGCAAAAGGAAATCTCCTCAGTCATACCTCAGCGCTGGATCAACTAGACTCTAGTTACTATACAGATAAGGGATGTCACAGAGCTCCGGCTCCGGTTTCGGTAAGTCGGAACTTCCGATTGGTTTTAAACATCCACTTCGGTTCCGTTTCTGTTACTTGAAGTTATATCAGATGTCACAGCATAGGAGAAAATCAGAGGCGTACATCAAAAACAAACAGGTTTATGCCTGATTATACCTTCAATTTGCTCACATCCCCGCTTGCCACGTGCTGACCTATCATCACCGCATACATCGAAGTTCGTAAATTTCGAGCATCTTTCTCTTTTACTGCAATTAAGGCGTCATGAGAGTGACAAAGACAATCGTCCCAAATTTACGAATATCGTTTTGCGTGGTAGCGCCGTTGATTCTGGTACCGGTTCCGTTTTCGGTTCCAAATAGCAATGCACGCACGAGAAGTTTCCAAAGTTGCGAAACTTTCAACATGAGAATTTCTCGGTAACTTCTGAGAATGTTCTCTAGAACGAGAATTTATCGGATTACTGAATAACTTTGTATAGTTTACCATGAACATTCACGATAGTCGGTGTAATAATTATAAGATAATTATTTTATGAGGACTAGTTTACTCCAGTTAATTATCATCCAAACATCTTATCCGTTGATAAGATCCTATTTACTATCCGTTGATAGTAAAGTGCATATGTATATCAAAGAAATGATAGTCATTGGTATTGTTGTATAAATAAGGTAGGTACCTGCTCAAGAAATACCTGGTTCTGTTTTTTAGTGTATAGAAAAATAATTAAAAAATATCACAATTATTTTTGAACACAATATGATAAGAAATTCCTTGTTGCACCGATCTTTTTCTATACTGGCAAATATTTATGACAGACTTTAAAACAAAGGGTGACCATTTTAATCTCTAAAGTTAGTACCTACATTTTACACAGTGGCATTCAGAAAGGAATAGACGTACTCCGTTTTCGGTTCCGATAAAACCACATCAGTACCCTCACCATGAGTTGTGACATTGAGGTTTTCGATAACGAGTATCGAGTTTACTATCTGTGCATCTCGTTCGCACTAAGATAGTACAAGCGAGATGCACAGATAGTATACACGATACTCTTTATCGAAAACCTCAATGTCACAACTCATGCTAAGGGTACTGTTACATCCCTAATACAGATACTCAAGCTACCGTAGATCACAACGAGCGGTATACCCGGCCCGAATGTCGCACGCATAACAAGGATTGCCTTGGAGTCGCACTAGCCCCGCTAGATCAGCTGTAGGTACGCAAGCAGTGACGCACGCGCGATAACCCGCGATGCCCCCGCGACACTGCAATGCGCGCGAGCACCAACACTAGCGGAAACTATATGTGGACGAATTTTTATTTATTATACCTAATTTAATTAGGTTCATTAACGACCTATGGACGACAGATATGGCCTAGTGCCTTCTGCCTATTAACCGACATGGGTTAAAATCACAATCAGCGCATTTATTTTCGTGATGACTGTGATAATGTCTTACGTCTACATTTTACGAAATGGAAAAATCATTATCTATAAAAGCCATTTCCGTAAACTGAATGATCGACAAAGTGGACTGATGATGAGTCGTTAATTTATTCGATAGTTTTATTCTTCCATTACACAACTGTCGATGTCGATAAAAAATGCATCTAACAATAGTACGTTTGCGACAGTATTTTGTTTTGCCATGAAAATTGCCGGGCTCTGGTCATGTAATATTTAGATATAATATAATTCCATCTTTGGTTGAGTAACCGCAACTCAAGCCTTCTAGAGTACCGTGGGGTTAGCTTCTAGAGTAGGACTCAGTCAAATGTCCGGTAATATGTATTAACTAAAAACCTTTTAGCCTAGTCAGTATAGTGACTCTGCCAATAGTGCCAATGAAAGGTCTCGGATTCAACTCCTCTGCTGAGGGCATTTATTTGTCCTTTATTTAAGTACCTATTTTTAACCTAAATCCTAGCTTTATCGGTGATGTACTGCATTATTCTCCTATAAGGAAATGTCAGCTATAAAATCGATATCAGCTGAAAGTGTTTGATGCTTGCAATCGGGTTCCTATCGTACGGGGTGAGTAGAGATAGAACTGATATTCAAACCTCGATACATTCTTTTACATGTCATGCTAACTTTGCTCCCTTCGTCTGTATTCCAAGAAAGATATAATTTTGGTCTTTTCAAGGCAAGAGTGATTAGGCTGTTACTGAACCAGGTCGACACTTGCCATCAGGTTTGACTGAGGTCAAACGCTGGTCAGTCCTGTATATATATATATTTAAAAAAAACTTAATTCTATGAATAAGTGTTCGGGTCGTTTTATATTAGTGTTTTATAACTTTAGAGATAAACTCAGAATAGTAGGACATCCCACCTCACCCCGTAGTTGGGGTGACGTGGGATTTCATACAAAGATTTATGGGAATAGTTGGATCAACACTTTTGGAATAAATAAATATGACTACAATTCCATTTCTAATAAGAATAGATTATTTAGGTAGCAGATAGCCTCTAAAAATCTCTTCACCGTTCCCGTTACGACTTATTACTCGGTACCGCGAACACCTAAGTTCGTATATTGAGGGTCATTACGGTGTCATGAGAATGACAGAGACAATCTTCGTTACGAATATCGTTTTTCGTGGTAGCGCAGCTGTCCTCGCAATCCCTACTCACCCCATTGTTTCATTATCGCTTGCAATTCACCATTGAATAATGCAGAATATATCACCAAATTACCAAGTTTATCCAATAATTATAGGTTTGCCTTACTTGTTAAGAATATTACACCGTATAATTATTTACAGAAATTACAATCGTATTATGATAACTAAGTACAAGTAGTTAACTAGTTACAGTTTTGGACCCGGGTATGTCCTTAAACTACGTCCAAAAATGAGAGGTAGGGCACAGCGATGACCATCACGCTTGAATCTGGGGCAGCCCAACTGGGGAAGTACCTCCTCCTTACAGAAGACCACAGCCATAATAGCACTGCTACCTTTCAGGTATGTAGTGCTGTGTTCCTGATGGTGAGTAAGGTTCCCAGAGCTCCAACCCACTTATAGGTCGGCAACGCGCTTGTGACTCCCTTGGTGTTGCGAGTGCCCATGGGCGACGGTAATTGCTTACCATCAGGTAATCCGTCTGCTCGTTTGCCACCTTTGTCATAAAAAAAAAAACAGTATAAAATCTAAAAAAGGCCCTTGACGCATTGTACCAAGGATGCTGGCGGCATTTCCGGTTGTATCGCAATGCTGATACCTTGTGCGAGGAAGCCGCCAGCTCTTCGTTCACCAGTTGTATCAACCAGACGCTTCGCGATTTCTGCAAAAAGTTTGTGCGCGCTGGGACCCCATGGACCTAGCGTCTCTACGCCAAACGGTACAAAATGGTACTCTCTGCCCAGGCTTTTACTTATATTTGTTACGTTTAAGAATTTCGGCATTTTCCGCCGCTGCGCCCGCTTTTACCGTATAATTATATTATGTAAGGATTAATATCGAATGATACGGGTCACTAGAGGTCGAAGGCTGCTGTGCGAGAACGCTCGCTGTAGCGTTCTATGGGGGAGGCCTCCACTCAGCAGTGGACGTCCTTGGCTGATAGGTAGATCATTAGTATCGCATGAAAGCAATAACATACTCCGATAACCTCTTTATCTCCTTTAAACATTTATGTGACTCCCGTAAATATATAAAGCCTCGGTCAAATCAGAGGGCGTGACGGCACGCCGCGGTCGCGCGCGCGACCGCGGCGGCCTTAAACACATGCTAACAGGTTAGCGACGTCAAACAGACTGCGTCCCGCTGCCATCGCGCCCCGCTTCTGTCGCGCCCCGCTGCGCGGCCCCTTGCGTCCAGACGGCGCGGGCGCAGCGCTGCGCGGCGCGGACGCGGCGCGGACGCGGCGGCACGCTGCGCCGCGCTGGGTCTCGTCAGTCGGACGTTAAGTGGCGCGCGGTGCGTAGTGCGAGAGTGACGCCCGCATCGCGCCGCGTCCACGCCGCGTTCGCGCGCGTGACGAGGGCGTGTTGAAAGCGCGAGGCCGGCGCGGTCCACGCGCGCCCTGTTTGACAGTCATCACGTCGGCATCACGCGACGCGGACGTCGCGCCGAGCCACGCTCTTTGATTTGACCGAGGCTTAAATGTTAATATTTTTCACATTTTGTTTCATAATCTAATCGTGTTTCGCGTGGAGTTACGTAGGTACAGTCAGCAGCAGAAGTGGCTAAGCGGTTGAGGTGTTCATAATGAAGTCAGCGCATCTCTATTGTCAGGAGAATAAGAGCGCGTGTAGGTCATTTTGAACACTTAGCCACTTTTGCTGCTGACTGTATGTTTTATCTGCGGCGTTCCGCGTAAAACGATATTCGTAAATTTCAGACTATTGTCTCTGTCACTCTCATGACGACTTGGAGTAAAAGAGGAAGATGCTCGAAATAGATGAAACTTCGATTTTTGCGGCGGGCCTGCGCTGCGCTACATTGCTATTTTGTTAGTTACCTATATGTATACTATAAGAAATCTGGGCAACAAATATACAACTAAAAAGCTTTTTTAGAGAAATGCGCAATCTGAATGTATATTTTTGGTAATGAATTATGTTTGCCTATAAATAGAACATATTTTAGTATTAGCTGGCAGTTATTGAAGAGTGGCCAGTAATAAATAAACAGGATTCATTTACATTATAAGGTGGCGAGTTACAGATGGTTTAGTACACAGTATAAAATGCATCAAATTCACATAACAAAAAATAAAATGCATGCAAGTCAAGAGTATATTTCTCTTCAGAAAATAATGTCATGTCGAGCAATGCGATTTGTGAAATAATTAAATCAATCAATTCTTTATTCAAAGACTTTAATCATTCATAATATTTTATTATTTTTACATAGGTACCTACAGTGTAGACTTGTAACTAGAATGCAACTATGTATCCAATAAAAGGTCTCCCGAATCGATACGTAATTATCAATATTAATTACATATGGTTAGATTTATCATAATAAGTGTGTCGGTAAACAAATTTTATTATTACATTTAAATAATAAAAGTAGGTAAGGGGTCGACCCCGAGTATATTTTTATACCACTTGGGGTTGAGACCTTGGGATATAAGGATCCAAATTTTTTTAAAGAGCTATCAAATAGGTAGGCTTCACTGGTCTACCTTTGTCACAGCCTTAGTGGCTATACAGCGTGCAAAATGCATCCAGCGTCGACACCATGCCAAAGGAACCGATTTTTATGGACTCGTTATAAATTTATTTAGTAGGTACTAGCTTTGCCGCGCGATGTCACTCGCGGTTTATTAGGGATAAAACGTAGCCTATGTGTCAATCCAGGGTGTCAGCTATCAAATTTTATTAAAATCGTTCCAGGCGCTTAGACGTGAAGAAGTAACAAACATACACACTCACAAACTTTCGCCTTTATAATATTAGTGTAGATTAGTTTTTAGTTTTCATTTAGTTTTGTTTTATAGGAAAGTTAGTTTTTTTATCACATGAAACATGCATTTAAACCTTACAATTACAACAGCCCGCCGGTCCCGGCGACTCCGGCGCGGGCGCACGATACGCGTATCGCGGGTCGACGATAATCGCAGCTAAGTTATCGCTCGGGTCGCGGGTCGCCTCACCGCACGAGCCAATATAAACTGTTCAAATGGTTATTAACTGTATTTCGACACTGCAGTCACGTATGGAAATATCAACATCATTTGCCGTTAGACATCCACTGCTGGACATCTTGAGGGGAGTTGCCGTAGTCGCCACGATTTTGTTTCGATGAACGCTTTGCTTATGACGGGATACGAGTACCTAGTCACCATTTTCAGATTCGATTGAGACCACCTCAACCAATCTCGCTGGAAGCTCTCAGTAGGAGTATTCTAGTAGTACAAGTCTGGTGCGGAGGTCCTGGATTTTCTCCAAGTTTCCCCACACACAGTCCGATCGCTCTAAGAAGCCAAACGGTTTATCGAGCTTTAAATCATCATCGTTTAAATTAATAGTTGTAATGTGAACTACCAGTGGCGGATTGCATAACAACTTATAACTTGTAATATTAGCGGAAGTCCCTTTCCAATCCCATTTATTATAAAGAGAGTTCCGCTAATAATATTAGTTAAATATCATGCAATGTATGGCCCTACATTAACCCATCCGTCGATTTTTTCCCTTTGTCGCCTCTTTCGTTCGTTCGTGGGTTAGGTGTCTAAAACATTATCTAAGTCAAAAAACAAAATTAGATCAGTAAAGTTAATTTAAGCTCCGTAGTCGGAAGCACGCTGTATGAGAGTATATACGAGAATAGGTATATTATACTGCAGTAGTTTTAAAAATACAACTAGCCTTTCATAAGACCTACAGCGAAATCGAGATTTGCAAATTTCCAGCTATTTTCACTGTCGCTCTAATTACACCTTAATTGGAGTAAAAGAGACAGATGCCCGAAATTTTGGAACTTCGATTTTCGCGGTAGGTCCGCTGATTACGAGTATTTCAGTAATGAATAACATAAACAGTTGTGTTTGCGATAATCGTATCAGTCGGGTAATAATAGCACGTACACTCTATCAATAACATTAATGAAATAATGAATGAGCGCGTGCGCCGGTCGATTCACAAGTTTTTGTGACATTTTATATCGCTTAGATATTATTTTAATATAGTTTCCTAGACATATAGCTTGGTCGTTAACGTTAGTGCCAGTACGTTTGTGTTTGTTTATTGTAATAAGCTATACAATCTATTATATATAATTAATACAATCAAAGTTTCAAAACTAAAAAGAGCCCTTTAGATATTGTTGTAAAGAATGCTGGCGCCGTTTCCTCCTTGTATCTCAATGCTGATACGTTGTCAGAGGAACCCGCCAGCTGTTCAGCTCTTCGGTCATCAGTTACGTCAGCCAGACGCTTCGATTTATAAAATGTAGGCACTTCTGGTGTGTCTTCGACATTGAGGCTTTAAATGTAAGGATTTAGTTTGCTCGTAAAACTGAGTTACAATTAAATAAATAAATATTTCAGGACAATCTTACACAAATCGACCTAGTCCTACGGTAAGCTCAGTAAGTAAGGTAATTGAACTAAATCTTTGGAAAATTACTGGATTTGTAAAATAAGATCAAAACTTATTTAAGCAAGCAATCTATTGCAAAATCATCAGTTTTTGAAGTGTGATGAAACCTTTGGTTGATCTGTTTTTGTATCCTAGTGCGAAGCCTGCGGTGCGGATCTTGTATCAAATTTTAGCTGCTTCAAATAAATGACTATATTTTGGATGTCTTACATTGAAAATAGTATTTATTCGTATGAAAAAAATGATATGTAACCTTCATTCGACTACTTGTAGACTAAAACCAGCTCAGTTTTATGAGCATAATCGATCATTAGCATTGCATATAATGCCCCACGTCGGAGACACGCTGTATAAAGGTATTAAATGTCTATGCCGTGTTGCCAACAGGAAAAAAACATTTTGTTTCTTTGTAAACCATTAAGGAAATGATTATGAATGAATTCAGTGCGATATTAAGATACTCACTTGGAACTTATATTAGGTAGGTACCTACTTATTAAGGTATTTTTAACATTCTTGCGAGAACTTTTGAAGTTTGTCAACTCTGGTTGACATGATTTCCACAAAACGATCTCTTCTACTTAGTCCGCTTGGTTGTAATCTAGCAGAAAAAAAAATGTCCACACTAAAGAAGTAATAAGTTTTTGTTAAAAGCTTTTATTGCTGGCTGTAGTTTTTTGCACAATTATCAACTACTCATCGAGAGAATTCTAATGAGCCTAAACACCACAACTTTATCTTGTGTAGGTATTTTGGGAGTCGCTATGGCTACCTTCTTCTGGTTCTAGTATCAGAAGCAGTACCGCGAACATCGAAGTTCGTATATTTCGGGCATTTTTCTCTTTTACTCCAATTAAGGTGTCATGAGAGTGACAGAGACAATCGTCCGAAATTAACGAATATTGTTGTTCGCGGTAGCACTGCAGATCAGTGGTACCATAATACTGCAGGGTAGATGCTATATTAACCCTAAAAATTCGTTCCCTTCGTCTGTATTCCCGGAAAGATATAATTTCAGTCTTTTCAAGGCAAGAGTGAATAGGCTGTTACTGAACCAGCGTGCTACACCCTCGACCTCGTCGTCACTTACCATCAGATGCGACTGAGGTAAAACGCTGGTCAGTCTTGTTTTAAAATCTTGTTGAAGTAAGGTAAAATAAAGTGTGTTTTTCAGTCTTAGTCTAAGAAAAAAAAAACAACAAACTGCTATATGGTTTCACGAATAAAGTAGCAAAGCTTAACTTGCAGTGCATCTCGCTTGTACACATAGTTATTAGCGACGTCGAAAATATAACAAATAAAGATTGAGTTGTATGCACTGTCCACACACGTCTTCAGTGGCGCCAACGCCGCTAAATCCCTGCCCAAACAATGCATAATGTTACAATTTCCTGTCAATTAGTTCTGTCTATTTACACGCTACCCTGATTCTACAATCCCTATAGTCTACGGCATAAGGTCTATTGTAAATCTGGCAATATTCAAACGCTCCCAGATTCCGCTGTGACCCCAGTTACAAACGCCATAAGGCATTATTAAGTGTCGCTGCGCTAAGTAGTGAGCAAACAGTTCTGTAGCCATTTGTACTAATCGCGTTGTTTGTTTCGTCGGCTGCTATTTTTTTCACATTTGTTAGCTCGAGGAGACAATGTTGCTGTCTTTGTTTGATTAGAGGATTTACTTGGTTGGATTAGGGTTGGTATTTTTTGTAATGAACAATAGGGGTAACTAATTTAGGCAAGGTTTAACGTCGCCGTCAAAAATATATGTATGTCTAAGTCAAAGATTCGTGAAGTTGTTTTACTATAATTTCGTACCAGATCTAAGTGAAACATAAACTAATAATGACATTATCAAGGGTAGGTGTGAGAAGGAGGTAATCTCGTAGTTTTAGTGAGGCGTTCATTTATAAACGCTTTTCAAACAATTCGAACATATTCCGTAGGTAATATGATAGTCTATGCCTTTCAGTCATTTCAAAATGTATGTTTGTTAGAAAGGGACGTAATCTATGTATTGTTTACATTTACGAATACCTTAAGGGAACAAATTCCGAATATTCGCTTTTATGCATGAATTAGAAATGTCTTTAGGAGTAAAAAGGAAATCGTGCGTCATGTACCTAATGCGATTAGTGACGTATAATAAAGGAAATAATGACTTTCGAGAAAGTTTCCACCTACTGGGAATCCAAACAGGCAAAACCTGTGAAAAAGCACAATTTGACGTTAAATATGTCGGTCTCACATCAGTCACAGTCGGACTCAACACTCGACCGTGGGTCGAATTAAGCAATGCTTTTACTCAGAGGACAAACAGTTCAATAATTCAATAACCCGCGGCGCCTTCTCGGCTGCCACAGCACTCGCGTCACAACAGTAGTCAACCTAATATTGTCTTCGGTTGCCGCGATAATTACTCATGAACGTCATTACATTACTCACATAATATTACTCTGTGGTTAATCAGTCCACTCGATGGCTAAAAGGTTCAAAACGTCGGGATGAAGTTTAAATTAGTATAGGCGATATGATCCGTTTCAGTAGTTTTATTTCAGTAGTCGACCTCTTAGGCATTCGGCAGACGAGTGCTGGATTGGTTAACAATTGATGAGCACTAGTGGACAATTAAATTAGTAATTCGATAACCCTCGCGCCTTTAAGGTTGACTACTTTTGACAACAATTTTATAAATTTCAATAAAAATACCCCTAAATTATTTGAACACCCGTACAGTTCAAGAAAAACAAATTTACTTATATTTATAACCGTAATCTCACAATAAATATTTTGTAAAATTATTAATCATTATCGCACTTAAAACTTTCGCGTATTCAAATCGACTCGTGTTATAACATATTATTTTACGTTGAGTTTCCAAATTTGATTTCTGGACCACATTAGTCTAGGTCCAAGTGAAAATCTTCGTCGAAATAACCACTGGCCACAGGATTCGCTCCTCCATTTTCGCAGGCTACTGCCGACACCGACTAGCCGACTATACTAATATTAGGCTTATGTTGTGTAATCAAATTGTTGTGAACTGTGTGCTGCGGCCAGTTTCTCTTCGGTAGCCTGTTTGCCGACCCGACGCGGAACGAGGCAGTCAACTCAATAATAACTCAAAGATCTTAAGTGTCAACGGAATTTTTCTGTCTGGACGTCTTTTTGAATCCAGACATTGCGCTTGAGAGCTGAGACGCTCCGCTACCTCTCTTTGCTCGCTTAATGTGATTATGATACTGCAGTCTATACGCGCACTGTGGCTTTCTGCCGTGCGTTTTTTTCCCATTTGCGAGATATGGAATCTTTTTGAAATGCGTGCAGTGCGTAAATAAACGTACGCGGATAAAAATCTGGAGTTTGTGGTGTGGCGCCGAATAAATATATAGATATACAACATACCTACCTATATAATTAAGACATACCTAATACAGACATGAATATTTCATATTTTCATATCATTATTTTCTACCGGTAGCGTACCGCTATATATTTATACCGATATAGTTCTACCTTTATATTATTACGGTACCGAAATTTTATAGCGGTACCGTACCACTAAAACCGTAACGAAATGAGTCCCTGCATGAAATAAAACAATTTTGAAACGAAATTTCCCGCGTATAAGTACTAATTTAAACTTCATCCTGAATTTGTATTTAATCTTTCGTGAGGCATTGTAAAATTACATAAATTATTAACACGGCTATACTCACGTTTATTTAGTCACGCGACATGTTTCGGAGAACAAAGCCTCAATTTTCAAGCACTAAGTGCTGAGTGATACATACAAGTCATCCTGAATAATACATAGGTACATAAAATATAATATATCCAGTTCATGTGGGACTAGAATCGATTGGCCTATTATTATTATTATTTGTTTCTCTTTTAGGGGTACTCGGCCCTATAAATCCCGGTCTTTTGGAAGGCTTGCGTGGGGATATAGATCCAACACGTAGAGGCCCTTTGGAGAATTTTGCTATGTAGTACACCTGCTAGAACCCATTCACGGGCATAGTAATAGATACCCGTGAACCGGTCCCAGCAGGCGATAGGGCTATTGAAAAGAAAATGTAAAAGAATACTCGGCTATGGCGTTGAGGTTTGGCGGGACTAGAGATTGGGCTATTGCAAAGAGGTCCGGACACCTGCCATAACAATGTTTACACATTTTATCGAGGCAGGCGGTGACTCGCCGCCGACTAGATGGGCCCCTGGAACTGCCGCCGTAGAGACGGCCAGGAGCAACATCGGTGTGAGCGGCTCAGGGTGTCGAGAGGTGTGCGCCGCTTTCTACCCAGTGGCTGTAAACAGCCACTGTGCCAACTCGCGTCTTATGCATCTTTCACTTCCACCCTGCGAGCATATAGCTCTAACGACTCCTCTCTGGACGGCCAATTAAGGCAAGCCAGAGCCGAGAGCCCTGCGGGTCCCCTTGGCGTCCACTCCGACCGACAAAGACACGCCGGAGACGGAGACCCTGACCGACTCTCTGGAGCACTCGGGTCCGTGGGGTCGTTACTCCCCAACAGCTCGCCACAAGCTGCCCTGCGGGCTATTATTATTATTATTGTTGTTTTGGGCTAATATTTGCGCCGCATCGACCAGTCATGATCTATTGTAGCAGCCCTTTTTATAATTCATTACTGATTCCCGTTGAGTCCAGAAAGCTCCAGATTCTTTGGGCTGTAATGTCGTGTACCTCATAAGGTTTCAGTACCTGCCTAGGTGGATACTTCTTTTATGCATTAGGAGTGGCCCGCAGGAGCAGAGGATGTGCATTACAGTTTCCTCTGATTCCTGGCAGAACCTGCATGTTGCATCTTGTTTCTTACCCATTAGAAACATGTGTTAGTTCAACTTGCAGTGCCCGGTTAGAATTCTCGATTGGCCTAAAGTGCGGCTATGTGAAAGCTGTGCGTTTTTCCTTTGCGATTTAAAAAACGCACCGCGACTTTCTGCATCGCAATGCGCGCATAACGTAACCTAAGTCAAGTTTTTGAGTTGCAGGATAATTATTGCAAACGGTAATAGGTATGTAAGTGTTAATTACTACCTATCTAAGTGTCGCACGCGCGACACGGTTTGTAGGCAATTAATTTGGCATGCTTGTACATAATCACAACCAATTAATACTATCGCTTCGTGTAATGACAATGTCGCTTAAAAGCAACGTTTTTTATAACTATACCTAAATATGTTTTTTTATGACAAGGGTGGCAAACGAGCTGACGGATTGCCTGATGGTAAGATATTACCGTCGCCCATGGGCACCCGCAACACCAGGGTAGTCCAAAGCGCATTACCGGCCTTTAAAGAGGGTTTTGAGCTCTGGGAACCTTACTCATCATCAGGAACACAACACTACATGCCTGAAAGATAGCAGTGATATTGTGGCTCTGTCTTCTGTAAGGAGTAGGTAGGTACCTACTTCTCCAGTTGGGCTGATCCAGACTCAAGCGTGATGGTACTTCGCTGTGCCCTACCTCTCATTGTTGGACGTAGTTTAATAGCACTGCTATTACCTTTCTGGTATGTAGTGTTGTGTGCCTGATGGTGAGTAAGGTTCCCAGAGCTCCAACAACTTTTAGGGTAGGCAACGCGCATGTGAATCCTCTGGAGTTGCATATAGGCTACGGTGACTGCTTACCATCAGGCGGGCCGTATGCTTGTTTGCCACCGTCGTTGTATAAAATTCAAAACTTTTCGAAACATTAACTTATGGTGCAATATGCGCTCGTTTCTGTTTCACCTCTTGCTGTAAAGTGCGTTATCAAAGTTTTTCACATGACAAACAAATAATCAAAAGATAATGTACTTATTATTAACAAATAATTTGTATTTTGTAAAATCCGAGCTAAGTAAAAACTGACCCTAGTGGGCCACAGTTGTTGACGCACGCATTAGCCGAGTCAACAGAGTAATGGCGGCAAACACGCCCCCGCCCCGCCCCGCCCCCGCCGGCTGCGGGACCGACTCCCGCGCATCGAGTGCTCACGCTCAACTATTTAAATGGACTGTTGAGCAAGATCTTCAGGCAAGCCTTGCGGCATCTAGTGTTGGATGGAATAATACCAAAGATTTTTTTTTTCTGCGGTCGTTGTTTTCGAATCTCGAAAGGCTTTATTGTCTGTCTAGCTTTCAGCATCGGATGTCCACTGTTGGACACAGACCTCCTTTATTAGCATGGGGTATTAATATCCTAACGCATATTTTTGACAAATAATAAACTTCAAAATTAATAAAATTATAAAGTACTAAAGTAAGCGATTTTTATATAAAACTGCGTACCTATTCGCCTCCATACAAAACTCGCTCGCAAATCGCAAGTGTGATATCAGCCTTATCATTTAAAACGGGATAGTTACCAATCATACCATTATATGTTAATTGGAAAGAGTTACCGATATGGCGCTTGCAACAGTGCCGAAATATCGAAAACTCAAATGAACATGAGGTACGTGGTTACTATCCCGTTTTAAGTTATAGTTGTAAATAACTATAATACCTACTTAGGAAGAAAGTATTAACGGTTATATCACCAACTAGAAAACATGACAAAACCTGCCGTCGACCACACTTCTAGTGTGCAACAATTTCTGATTGATAAACAAGACCACAAGTAGGATTCGCAATATTGTTGATGTGAACTACCTAAGGACGAAAATAATTGCACACAAAAATTCGTCACAAATATTTTGAGTATTAAATGTCTCTAAAATTTTCTACCTACTTAAGAGCTGGCGCTTTCCTCGCACAACGTATCAGCGTCCAATGTATGCCTCAAGGGCCATTTTTAGATTTCATGTTGTAAGTGGTTATAAAAATAAATTGTAATCCGTGTATAATATTTGAAAATAAAGTGTAGGTATTACCTACCAGTGGCGGCGCGTTAATTTTTTTCTAAGGCAAGACGGAGCCGATATTGCTGAGCCTTTTCTTCATTAGCCCAAGGAAAACCGTTGAACTGCAGTAAATGAGGGAAGCCGGCGGGAATAGGCTTGTATAAACGCACCGCCACTGTTACCTACTAATAATTCACCCCCTAACTCCAAACTTCAAAATATCAAAGCACTCTCAAAACATCTTGACATATTTACGTAAAGGAAGCATACAGGAATTTTGTACTCCAAATCATTATTTATAGTCTTCCCAGGGTCCAGCTGTAACCTTTAATTGCCCGCTCGACTTTTGAAACCGTTAACCCCGAAAGGTCTTTAGTCAACAATGTCAACATACACCCAAATCGAACCACCAGAAGCAGTGTTATTGGACCTTAAGCATTTACAAAAAAGGTCCTTAATGCAATGAACGGTTTCGTCGTTATTTAACCAATGTTAGGCGAACCCAAGATCAGTTACAACCTTCCCTAATTATAACTCTTGTTATACTGGTTTAACTACATGAAATGTAAGCGTTCTGAATCTCATCCCTGTTGCGGAAATCTAAAAATACGCCGAACAAATTGAATCCCCTTAGTTTGGTCGTAAAAGTGCCACAGCCTAACAAATAGTGCGCGAGTGACGGATTCGAGCCGTGATGGATGGGTGCTCATCGATTGTCTGTGGCTTCAAAGAACTTTGCCAGCCCCATTTATTTATAATAATATGTGACTGTAAATAAATTGCCATGCCTCTGTTATTAAAAGTTTTATAAAGCTGTATCGTTTACAGAGTGCTTTACAGTTTTCATGTACTTATTGCCGGTTTTGACATGTTTTTTTTAATCAACTAAATTAGAACAAAGTCAAGTTGACAATTTTTTGCTCAATCATCTTATCCGGTACAATTTGTCTATTTCGTTACGGTTTTTTATTTTTTTTATTTCGCTACGAATCTTGGAATACTTTCGCACTTAGTTAGGTAGATACATACTCGTTGGAAAGTGACAGCTATGGTAAAAGATAATAAAACCCGACTATCTTAGGCTGGCTGCAGGACACTAAAATTCCACTTCCACTAAAAGCGAAATTCGAAAACTCTCGTTTCAATAATTTGCATATTTGAATAAAAATATCCATACCGTCCTGACTAGCCTAGTTAGCCCTCTGTCATCCATATTTTCCCCATTCATAACTCATGGCCCAACTTCCTTTACTAACATTTTATCTTCCAGTATTACGGCATCTAAAGTTTTATTCTTCCACAACCCGTGGGCCGTGGGTATATGTTTGGCGTAATATCATCACACGACCAAATCTTTAATATGCACCTAAGTATGTACAATATCTTAGCAATGATATTTTTCTTTCTTGTCTTCTGATAAATGGTGGTCGGGCACGTGCCTGCGGACAATTAGCCGAGGGCACGTGTCGACCGCAGCTGGGCCACCTCCGACACTCATTAAAGGTGATTTAAGGTGACACGAAATGTCGCGCCGTGCTTCAGGCATTCGACCCACATTCGTGTGTCTAATAGTTATCTATACGTTTCAAACTAAATAAACCAAAGACTCATGAAAAATACTTTGAGCCCATACTTTTTTCATGAGTTTCATGTGGCTGGATATACCAATTCATCATTATTTCAGCATCATCACCATTATTTCAGCCATAAGATGTCCACTGCTGGACATAGGCCTCCCCCTTGAACCCCCAATACCTGTATCCAGAGTCTTCCGGCGACCTTTCTAAGGTCTTTCGGTTCGGCTGTCCATCTTATGGGTGGAAGATACGGCCAACTATATATAGGTAGCTATATAATAGCTTGGCCGATTGGTATGTAAACGTAGCACAGCATAGCTAATGGTGCTAGCTAGCAATGGTGGAAGCCTTTTCACCATCAGAGATATGCACTCTAAGACCAATACCCGCGTCACAAGATGCCTCTACAATATTTAAATAGTAAAATTTGACTCACAACCACTGGATTACTAGCCCAGTGCACTACCAATTGTGCTATACGGAACCCCTTGACATTTTCAAATTTTGCCACTTTATCCTTCCTAGTATACATCATTACGGGTGACGTGCAGCGACATCTATGATATGCTATCGATGATATGCTAGCAGACGTTTCTGCTTAATATAAAAAACAATGCCTCTACAATGTATTATGTATCAAGCGCGTTGTATCATTACATTACCTATAGTATAAATGTTGTCTACAACCGATGCTCCTACTGAGGTGGACTACAGTCCAGTTTACGAGCGAGTTGGGACCAATCACAGCCGCGTACCATTACAGATGTAAAGTGCGCGATATGGAATAATTACATTTACTATTAAACCTCCCGTGATTAAAATGCTCCAATGTTTAGTTGGTTATCAAACGGCTGCTGATAACGCGACCAAATGCGTGTAGATTTGATTTACGGTTGTTTTAATAATATTTTGTATGATTGTTTTCGTATAACGGTTTTTGTACATAAATAATTAAGGATCCCGGGTCTATATGCCCTCTGGAACAAAATGGCTAATAGGTCTTACAGAATATAAATATCAGTGGCGGCGTGTTTATACAAGCCGATTCCCGCCGGCTTTACTAACTAGTTGTTGTGTTTAAAATATAAAAGCAATGAAAATTGAAGTTCGCTAATTTATAAAAAGACTGTCTCTGTCACTCTAATTGGAGTAATAGAGACAGGAGCCCAACATTTGCGAACGTTCAAAGTCAAAGATAATTTATTTCCTGCTAAGTATACAAATATGCAAATATACATTTACACAGTATTGACATATTTATTTACAATCTGTCAATAGTAGGTATATTTTCGGGAGGCATTTAATGTCATAAATAAAGCGTAATATAATAATTTAACATATATTACATGTCAACGTCTAATCTAGGGCCTTCGCAAAATATTCAATGATGTTATAATAAGGTCTACTTAAGAAATATTAAATTATTGCTTTGAGCTTACAACCTAACTTTTTAAACGGTAGTCTTAACACTTTCACAGTCCAGTGCCCCATTACTACATGGGTTATGACGATATATCTTCACAAGCCAGTGCCACAGATATGGGTCTCTACAATCGATAAGGTACGCACTGAAATCAAATGAATGCATTGAATGGTGCTCAACTGCTCATACTACAAAGATTATTCTGATTTATATGTTATTATTTTTGTTAGATTCAGCAGCACTTAAATAAAATATTATAATCAGAGTGCTAACCTGGACATTTCCAAGTGGAGCAGGGACGTGCGTTGGAAGTCATTTCCTTGGACGTATGAGGTAACAAAACATTTTGTATGGGGACTGAACGTATTAACCCTCTGAAGGACTACCGCGAAAAACGATATACTAAATTTCGGACGATTGTCTCTGTCTTAACGCCTTAATTGTAAAAAAAGATAAAAGATCTTTATTTTTCAATTTAGGCACATTACATGCACTTATGAACGTCAAAAAAAAAATCTACACCGGTTCAAACCCTACACCTCTGACCCGTGAAGATACCGGCAAGAAACTACGGCGGGACTTATTTTTTCAATGCAGTGATTCTGGCAGTACATACCTACAATTGTTGAATTAATTGCTAGGCGGTTTTGTTAGTTTCTGGTTTGGGCCATGCATGTTTGTCTGTCAAATAATCCTCTACTCTGTAATAGCCCTTAGACATCAAAGACTTTTTTAAGTAATTCTTAAGTACTGGGAAGGGTAATTTTAAGGCATCATCAGGTAACTTGTTATATAAATGAATACATTGCAGAAGAGGAAGATGCTCGAAATAAACGAACTTCCATGTTCGCGGTACGGCCTTAAACGCGGTCATCAAAACACGAAAGCAGTACGGTCCGAAGCCTACTCGGCTCTAATACTTGTTTGCTCGGCGAGACCGCCCGCGGCGACAGGGCGCCGGCCGCCGACAAACAGCCAGGGCAAACAGCCACTGGGACCGCAAACATACGGGAGCGATGCGCTTGCGCACTTGCCGGGCTTCGTGAAACATTTGATTGACCGGTTTGTTGGGTGTCGTCATTTTACCGGAACTGATGATTGGGGTTTTATCTTGTCACCATTAGCTGAACATTTCTCTAAAATAATGCCAATTTTCAAAGCTTAGTTATTATAAGTAATTTTCGTTCACTATTTCTCTAAAAAATGCTAATTTTCAAAGTTGTGTTATTTTACGTAAATGTTATGTTGTTTTTCTACTTACTGTCACGAGCTATTTGTAACGCAAGAGAAAAAATACTGACCCCAAGTTTATTTTTCTATTTTGTTACCATTTTTATAGATATGTTTTGTGTGGCTAAGTGGAAATTTTAACAATGTATGGAATAATCTGGAACAATATAAATTATAAAGGAATAATATAAATAAAAAATGGGATGGAAAGAGATAGCGATTCCAAGTAGGAAAAGCGGTTTTATTTTGGGACAAAACACATTTGTCAAAAATGAAATATTTTAGACAAAGGTTCATTTGTAAGTAGTTCTAAAAAGTAATTGCGAGAGTGATGGAAGTTGCAATAGGTAGGCGATATGGGTCTCTGCTATGCGACCTTAGGCCTGAATGTCTGCCGCGAAAACCGAAATTCGATTGTCTCTGTCACTCTAATTGCGTCCTTGATTGGACTTCAAGAGAAAGATGCCCGAAATTTCCGAACTTCGTTTTCGCCCTAAGCCCTCTGTTGCAAATCAAATTGTACCTGACCGGCATGTAAGTTGTAATATTAGTGGAAAACCTTTTCTTATTCCGTTTATCAGAAAAGGACTTTCGCTTATTACCTATTTAGTTAGATATTGCTATGCAACAGGCTTGTGCACTGCGGCGCTGCCGCGATAATCGATATTCGTAAATTTCGAAGCATTGTCCCTGTCTCAAAATTAAATTAAATTGGATTAAAAGAGAAATATGCTCGAAATTTGCGAATGTTCGCGGTACCAAGGCCTGTACTCGACTTTTTTTTTTCATTGAATGTGCGCCGAGGTATAATTTTCTTGATTAATTTATCGTGTAATGGCACTCTAATTTCTGTAACATTTTAACAAAAACACACGCCCAATGCTCCAGTTCGACATCTTGTTTATTTTATATTTAAATAGATAAATAAATAATTCATATTACAGGACATTCTTACATAAATTTACTGCGCCCCACGGTAAGCTCATGAAGGCTTCTGTTGTGAGTTGTGGGTACCTACTCAGCCAACGATATACATAATATACAAATACTTAAAATAAATATATGACACCCATGACTAAGGAACAAATATCTGTGCTCATCACACAAATAAATGACCTTACTGGAATTTGAACCCGGGACCATCGGCTTCATAGGCAGGGTCACTAGCCACTTGGCCAAATCTGTCGTCGATTTATTGCATAAAATACTTATTATATATAGGTTCTTCTCGTCGACACACTTCACAGGGCGCCTGAAATACACCGCTTTTGTTCCAAAGCTCCAAACCAGTAGAAATACCCGCCGATTGTTGTCCGACATTATCATTAGAATCAAAGAAACCAATAATTATCATATTTACGGGCCACAAACCAAACACTACCGGCTTTAACGATCCATTGCATCCTTTGTTCTCACTCAAACATCCAGAGAGTAAACTGGAAAAGCAATATATCTCGCTTCAGAAGCGCCGCTCGAATTAATGAATGCATACGCCGAAAACACTAGTAACTGTCAGCGAACAAACGTCAAAGAAAACAGTAAATTATTTCTGAAAAAGATGTTCCCCGCCTTAGCGCTCTGTGCTCTTCACGGACGTTGCGAATCGTATATGGCTATCTCGCTCGTCAACCAATTAGTAGACGCTCAAAGAAAGCCGTTTAAATTGAGAAGCCGATTTGGTATCGCTAGTGAAGGGCAAATACAGTATCGATGAAAGGGTAATACGTACTTAGTCTTATTTGTCGTTCAAATTTCAAGGCACGAAAGAAGTGCAGGTCTTTGCTACTGTGTATAACAGTAGTTACCAGGCAGCGGAACTTTGGTGCCGATGACAGACGCATGACGTAGCGGCTGTACACAGAGTGTTTTTATCTAGATGATAGATAATCATTAATCACTAACAACTTATTGGCCTCTTTAGTTCGCGGATGTTTTATTGACACTTGAGACGGCCAGTACTTATGAAAACATAATCACTTAACTGTCTTTGTCATTGTCATCAGAAAATTATCGAAAACAATATTGTACATCGTTATATGATTTTTTGTTCGTGAATTTTAGAAATGTGAATTGATAAGGTACAACATTTATAATTAACTCATTATCAATATCGCTTGACCGCAGTAGCCATGGAGTCGATGCAGCCGTTTTTGCAGATATTTCCTTTCTTAGTTGTTAAAGATAAAAAAATGCTTTGCTCTTGCTGTCAGCAAAATATAACAGCTAAACCTAGTAACATAGAAAAACATACCTACATCGAATCACGCAAGTCGAAACTTTCCTTAGTTTATTTGAGTCAGGTTGAATATCAAGTTTGACATTGCTATTAAC
This sequence comes from Grapholita molesta, assembly GCA_022674325.2. Taxonomy (NCBI): domain Eukaryota; kingdom Metazoa; phylum Arthropoda; class Insecta; order Lepidoptera; family Tortricidae; genus Grapholita; species Grapholita molesta. The sequence continues at coordinate 354,209 of CP053138.2, forward strand.
TCGGCGAGCTAGTGACAACTGTTGCATCTGTCAAAGCGTGATAAAAGTTAATAGTTATGTTGTGTATAATTTATAAGAACATCCTATATCCCTATTATTTTACGTCATAATGATGTCATCGGCACCAAAGTTCCGCTGCCTGGTAGTTACATGCAGCACGAGCAGAGCAAATTCTAGTAAACTTTTCCTACTTTGCCGAGAAAATGTGCATTACTTTATACGATTTGATTTTCGAGCATTCGGAATTCAAACATTTTGAAGTCAAAAATAATCGCAAACAAAAGCTTGTCACTAACATATTGGCACGGATCTATAGTTTCAACACTTACCATTTGTAATGCTTACCACTCAATTTTTTTATTTTTTCTACGTTTCTGACAGAGTACCAAAATCTTGGCCTCTCGATTAGTACAATTTTTCTGTTTTGATTCTCGGGCCACAGTTTTTTAACGTTTGGTCATACTTTCTCTAAATCGTTCATTTTATCTAACAATCTAATTAATGTGGTTACAAACTACATTTATTTAGTGACAGATTACTGAAATACATTATTTAATACATGTTTTTTTACTAGGAATAAACGCCAACTAATAAAATTATTCATTCATCGATAAAGTTTGTCAGTGTTTCGTACGCCCCTCGCCGTCGCTAATGTGTTGATCGGCGGCTCTGTCACCTAATAACTCTCGTTTCACACTTTAGTCCTCTTTATTGTGGTCGCCATCTACAATACTGTCATGTTTCGGCGGAAAACGTAGTCATTTGTCGCGGTTTTAATGTGTTTCATCAATCTGCTGGTCGCGAACTTTTAGCATTTGATTCGGACGTGTTGTAAGAATAAAACAGCTTGGAAATATAGTGAGCCGTTTAGTGTCTATGGTATAGGTTTAAGAAATCGTGGATTGTAAATATCATCTTGCAATTATTCAATATATATACGCTGTTTATAATTTATATATAATAAGTAAACATTTAAGAAATTATCACTGCCAAATTCTAAAAAATATCGATTTCTCCGTTCCAGTTTGGAAACCAGGGTCCAAATAACTGTAAAAATCGCAAATATAACACTCAACGACACGTTTATTCAATCATTATTTTGAAGACTGTCGGCGGAGCAGACTTTTACATTTTCGTAGAGATTTTTTTTGCTCTTACAGATTTTCATAAAGCTACTGTTGGTTGTTTCACTTATTCCTTCCTTCTGATGTAGGTACCCTAATCAGACCGTAATAACTTTTGAATCCGGAATTAACACGATGCGATAGATTTCAGTTTTGTGTTATAATACTTATAATAAGTGGGCTATTGCGCTCCACTCTCCCATTATTAAAACACTTATTCGTACAGTACTCATAAAACATCAAAGTAAGGACTTTTTGCGGTTAAAGAAGCATCGCTTACTTCGCACATAAATCAAAAAGATGTTTCCAAAAAGTGATGCAGCGGCAATCCTTTGAAAACAATCGTGTGACAGCGTTCCATGAATTTGCGCCACGTGCAGGCAGTGCGCGGGCGCAGGGCGGCGCGGGCGCGGGCGCGGGCGCGGGCGGCGCATTCTAATATCGAAATAGCTATGCTTGTAATGAAGTTGTTAATAGGTACAGGAAGGACAAAATACGTTGTTTATAGACAGTATTGAAAACGGGCAAATTATTTCCGATATTTCGGCAATTTAATAGATTGTGAATATTGATTTAAACTTTCACAGTTTTTACACATTATTACAGATAATCGGGACTCAACCGCTTATTTTAACTTTAACTATCGCCTCCGTCGTCTCCAGAGTCTTTACTCGAGACCACGGAGACAATTTTTTAAGTTAATATACGCGATTAGGTCCCGCTTATTTTTAATAAAAAAGTATAAAGACAAAAATATTATTAGGTACTGGACATACCTTCTCACAAATTTACTATGCCCCACTGTAAGCTCATAGAGGCTTGTGTTGTGTAGGTACTACACAGTCAACGATTTTCATATATAATTATACAAATATTTAAATACATAGAAAACACCTGTTAGTAAGGAACAAATACCTGTGATCATCACACAAATAAATGCGCTTACTAGGATTTTAACCCGTCGGCTTCATAGGCATGGCCACTTGGCCTGACCTGGCAGTGGGTGGCTATACAGTGTGCTAGAGACCGCAACCTGTTACGGACCAGGGGGGAGGGCTTTGTCCAGCCAGTGGACGACCATGGCTGATAGGGAGGTAGTAAGTAAGAAACCGATGTGTCCTGTAGTAACACTGATAATTGTTACAATTTATAACAAAGATCGTAACGATCATGTAAATCTTTAAATTTTAATTTCCACAACCGAGTCAGAAAATGAATTAACGAGCTAAAATATCCCTGCCGGCGGCGGGCGTCCATACTAGCGGAATCCCACCGTTTTCCAAACAGATTTGACCCGGGTATGTCCTTAAACTACGTCCAACAATGAGAGGTAGGGCACAGCGAAGTACCATCACCATCATCTCTTGAGTCTGGAGAAGCGCAACTGGGGAAGTTCCTTACAGAAGACCACTTTCACGTATGTAGTGTATGTTCCGCGTTCCGCGTATGTTATGGTTAAGGTGAGTATAAGGCTCCCAGAGCTCCAAAAACTTTTAGGGTAAGCAACGCGCATGTGAATCCTCTGGAGTTGCAGGCGTCCATAGGCTACGGTAACAGCTTAGCATCAGGCAGGCAGTATGCTTGTTTGCCACCGTCGTTACATAATACAAAAAAAAAAACTTAACTGGAAAGCTTAGAAATAGTTGACGTCACCACTGATACCTACTGATTCCAACATTCACGATCTTTTCACAATTAAGTACAATTTAAACTTATTGTCACCATAAGTAGGTATACAACTACCCAGAAAAACTCGCCGTCGGGCAACATATTATATTCTTCAATCCACCCGTGACTACGGAGGTCAGCACTTCCGAAACTGTGGCAAACGTTTAGGTACCTACGTAATACTTAAATTTTAACCCGTTTAATTTTAGGCTACTAAACTGCTACCGTGTACTGAAAATGTGGTCGCTTACTATGAGCTTCATAAGAAGGCTCAAAGTCATCCAAAGCGTAATGCTGGGAGTCTCTGATCGCATTAAAAATTATGTCAGTCGCAGCAGAACCAGAATGTAACCGGTATAGACCTGCGGGTCGCTAAACTTAAATAGCAGTGGGTGGGGCACACAATGTAGAACCAATGGTCGTTGGGGCGTTAAGGTTCGCAAGTGGCGACCACGGACCGGCAGCAGCTTGGGCAGACCCACCAGGTGTCCGAAGACATGATAAAGATCACGGGAATCGCAAGCGGGTAGCCCAAAACTGGTCACTGTGGGTCGCTTTGGGGGAGTCCTGCTATGTCCAACAGTGGACGTTCTTCGGCGGATACGATGACGATGACTAAAGTGCACTTACCTTTTCTTTAAAACAGAACTGAAATAAAACTAGAGGATGTACCTATACGTAATGTTTTGTACTCATTAATCCTTAAAACGGTTTAAATTTGCCGACACCTCGATCTAAATCGGTATAGCGCAACAAGACGAGCGCTGTCGGCCGATTTGTCGGGGCCGACGAGCGGGGCGCGCCGCGGTCCTTTTTGCCTGTCAGCCGATGAAGGGTTGATTCGTTGGATGAGAAATTTACGAGGCGATAACTATTAATTAAATTTTGCTGTAGGTTTTCTGATTTTCACACTTTATCGAGGTTTTCGTTTTTTGATATACCTACTGCTAAAAATACAGTAAAACTATATGTACTTTCGGATTTTTTAAGAAACCATAGGTCTATGGGAACCCAGCATGCATAATTTTGCAGAAATCGCGAAAACTAGCGCTGTCCAAGTTGCAGAACATTGATAGAAGTTACCAAGAATTTTTACGAAAATTTAAATAAGTTTCCATACAGGGATTTTCATATGCGAACTTTTTCAGGAATCTTGTTATTTACGCTCTCTATTTGTTTTAATAATTTATTATTTTTTTTAAATTGAGAACTTTTCGTGTAGAAAACTTCGCGAATTTGGAAACTTCTCGGTGCATTGTTAACTACACTATATTCAGCATTAATAAGACAGTGAATGTAGAACCTAAGAACTTAACATTTTTATTAGTAATACGATCAAAATACTCGTAAGCACACAAACACAAATAAGAGATATGACATGATGACAGTTGAAAATATACAAGGCAAGATACAAATTGATTTTGATTGCGCTAAAAATAAATCAAAACGGAACACTTTACTCATGTTTTACTCTAATTTGACAGCAGCCGTGCACTTCTATGTCATCCAACATTTTAAAGTCAATCACTCAAACGTTCACGAAGATTGACAGCGGCTCCCGTTCCGTTCATTCGTTCGTTTGTTCGCTCAGTGTCATGGCGGCGTCGGGTGGCGTCAGCTTGACACTGATGTGACATTTATTAGGAGGATGCAACGCGATACGCTAGGGCTTTTAAAACTGGAAAGCGCTTTGAAGTCTCCCGTTCGTATTGTGATGTATTATTGTGCATTAATATGACATCGTAAGGGTCAACTCTTTGAGCGTTTCGTGGGAGCTGGCTGCGTTCCAATTACAGTTCCTTCGGAATAAAGCTGGGAATTCTAACGAGCTTACTTTTTACAGCCGGCGTCGGATTCGCGGCGTTATGGCCGCCACATCAAAGGTCGCGAAACCCGACGCCGGCTGACGTCAACGCACGTGTCTTCCACTGGGAGACATTCGGGGAAACACACTTTTTGTTTTAGGGTTATGAAGTTATGATATCAAAAACTTAAAAAAATAATATTGTCTTCATTACGACGAAACGACAGACGAGTGACAGGCGACAGGTCTGGCCTAGTGGGCAGTACCCTGCCTATGAAACGCACGGTCCTGGGTTCAAATCCCAGGCACCTGAAGGCATTTATTTGTGTGATGAGCACAGGTATTAGATCCTGAGTCATGGGTGTTTTCTATGTATTTAAGTTTTTGTATATTATATAGGTATGTATATCGTTGGCAGAGTACACACAACACAAGCCTTCTTGAGCTTACCGTGAGGCTCAGTCAATTTGTGTAAGGATATCCTGTAATTTTTTTTATTCTTTTATAAGACAACTTCACGCACTGATTATATCTCAGACGTAACGCGTGGGTATCCGCAGATCACTAACGTAACAAAGTGTCTGGTAACATCAGAATTTAATTTATTATTTTTCTATTTGCTCACAGATCCAAGTGGCGGTTCGCTCGGCGGGGGCGTGGGAGGTTCCCAGCAATACGGAGAGGTCAATCAGCTGGGGGGAGTGTTCGTAAACGGACGGCCGCTGCCCAACGCGGTGCGCCTGCGCATAGTGGAGCTGGCACAACTTGGCATCCGGTAAGACAGCAGTAGTTTTAACTGGCCCTATAAGAGAGTCGCTACATTTAAAGTGTTTTTATTTACATTCATTCCTTTCATTCACTCTTTTTGCAATCAGTACTTCTCAACTCTCGTGGAACTAGGTACTTATACATGAAATAAACATTAATTAATTTTCCCATATATATAAATGCTAAGTACCACCTTTATCCTCTGTGGTTTTTAAATCGAGAGCAGTGTTTTTATTTATCAAGTCAAATTTTTAATACGGTGTTTTAATTTTTATGAAAGGTACACTTTCAATTAAAATAGTTTCAAACATTATTGGATGGGTACCCTGTCTTTATATAGGTACCTACCGAATTTACCGATAAAGCGTAATATGCGTGGGTTTCACACGTGTAACTATGTATCAGCTATAGACGTCCACTGTTCGAGATAGGTCTCTCCCATAGACCCCCACAGTGAGCGACACGCACGAGGTTGTAGACTTCTGACACTGCGTTTGCCCATACGTGGCCACACGCTTTTAGCCGGTCATAATTTAATAACCGGCTAAGTGTGGCTTCGAGCAAAAACCCGAATGGGTAGAAAATCGGGCGGGGGAAAATGTGAATGAATACAAACTTGAGGGGGAAAACACGGCTGGGAATTACGCTAAGCGGAACTGCGTTTGGCACTGATCTAGGCTACATCTCTTGATCTGACACTCTACATTTAATTCGCAGCCGGTACCGCTAGGTATCGGATAGAGTCACTCAGACAGCGGTCGGGCCTGCTGGGTTTCTTGCTGGAGTCTTTACCAGCAGGCTAGGGGTAGCGAACCCGCAATAATACTTCCATTAGCTCGATTCCATTACACACCAGTCAGATTCAGTTGAGATCGTCTCAACCAATCTCGCTGAAAGCTGAGATTTCAGTACTTCCTACTGAGTTTTCAGTAGGAGTATTCCAGTAGTACAAGTCAAGTCTGGTGCGCAAGGGACCTGGATTTTCCCTAGGCTACCTTCCCCTCACACAGTCCGATCGCTCTACTGTACCGAACTTTCATAAAGCCTAAGTCAGGTCCAAAAAAAAAACTGAACTCAGAAGGTTGTTGCATTCGTATTTGTTTACAACGCTGTTTTCCCCAGCCCTTGTGACATCAGCCGGCAACTGCGCGTGTCCCACGGCTGCGTGTCCAAGATCCTGGCGCGGTACCACGAGACCGGCTCCATCCTGCCCGGCGCCATCGGAGGCTCCAAGCCCCGCGTCACCACTCCCAAGGTAGGCGCTAACTTGTAAAAAGAGTTTATGAGTCGAGTCACATCACATGCTACTTTTTTTAATACAACGACGTTGGCAAAGAAGCATACGCCCTGCCTGATAAGTAGTTACCGAAGCCTGGACACCTGCAACTCCAGAGGATTCACATGCGCGTTGCCTAAGCTTTAAGAACCAATACACAAATTTTTTGAAGAACCTCATACCTACTGTAGTCCCCAGGGAATACCTCGGTAAGGAGTTTACCGTATAAATACTTTATTTTCAAATTACTTAGAAGATATAAAATGTTACAATTAAAGCCAAGAAGAGCCTTAAGGCATCGTACCTACCAAGGATGTTGGCCTGGTACCGCGAACATCGAAGTTTGTAAATCTCCAGCATATTAATTATCCCTCGTCGTATACGTCATCATGGGTGACGTGTAAACACATCTACCGCCAGCGTATTGAACACTAAACGGCATCGAAGATATTCGCTAGCAGACGTTTCTGCATAATAAAAAATACTCCAGCATATTTCTCTTTTACTCCAATTAAGGCAACATCAGAGTGACAGAGACAATTTTTCCAAATTTACGCATATCGATTTTCACGGTAGCGCCTCTGACGACATTTCCTCATTTTATCGCAATGCTGATACGTTGGGCCAGGATGCCGCCAACTCTTCGGCCACCTGTTACTTATATAAAGATATGTGATTGAAAGATATGATCGTTAAAACCACTTAATTCAAATTAGAGACTCGACTTTATTTATTTCTCAGCTGTTTAACTCTAGGTTATTGACTTTTTTGTGTTTTCTACTCAAAAGAATCACAAATATCACATTCTCTTTCAATCCTGAATTTCCTCGTTAAAAATATCCATTTAATTTCTTCCATTCCATTTTCCATAAGTATCATTTTGTGGTAACAGAATTGAAAGAACGAATACTCAATTAATGTACATTTTGGAACTTTTCTCTCTATTTTCGTTCTGAGTATAAACCACATTAATTGGAACGCCAATAAAAAAAATTTGAGTGTACCTATAAACCCTAAAGTTGTTTAGGGGAAATTATCGCGATTACCGAAGACTTGCACTATAATCATAGAAACCTTACATAACCCCAGTTATTCGCTTCAGGTGGTATCCTACATAAAGCAACTGAAAGCGAAAGACCCGGGCATATTCGCGTGGGAGATCCGCGACCGGCTGCTGGCCGACGGTGTGTGCGACAAGTTCAACGTGCCCTCCGTGTCCTCCATCAGCCGGATCCTGCGCAACAAGCTGGGGGGCGCGCTGTACCCCGTGCCCCCGCTCTACCCCGTGCCCCCGCAGCGGTGCTGGCCGCTGCACCAGCCCTATGACTACTACGTTTATCTACAGGTTATATTTTTCACAATTCTGTTTCTTTCTCATTCAAACAATGACCAGTTAATGACTACTTTCGAATAATATTGTATCTTACCTACACTGCTATTCCCCATAAGATAAGATACACGGCTACTTCAAATGTGAACGTAGTAACTCTGTATAGAACATATACTTAAATCGCGTCTAAAACTGTCATTATTTTTACCTAATTTTACCTTGTTCTACACGTCAACCTCAACAAAGAACTTTTCACTTTCAAGCAGCATGAAAGGATTTCGTCACTCACGAGTAGGTATGCTATGTGTAGTTAACACATATAGAATGATGCCTGTTTGTTAGTGTTTAAAAGTAAGGATTTTTGTCTGACTTGAGTCCTGTCCGCAGGGCCGACAGCACGCGGGCGGTGCGCACGGACTGCACCCTCACCAGCAGCCCGCGCCGCCGCACCACGCGCACGCGCACGCGCTGTGACGCACACGCGTGGGGGACACGGCACCAGCAGGTGTCGGACACCGGTGGGTGACAGCTGCGAAAAACACCTTATCAGGTGACAGTGCAAGGATATTTTCTCCTGCCAACGGGCTTTAGGGAAGATGTGCAGACGGCGGTTGTCAGTTCGATTTGTGTGACAAGGATGGAACGTTTTATAGCGCAGTTTACTTTGAACTGTTGTGTGACAAAATGGTTGAAGTTTTGACTTTGATTTGAAGTGACGCTCAAGTGAAGTGTGCGTAAGAAGACTAAGAAGTACTGTCGAATTATATACTATAGGCGAATTTATTGTGATCATGTTATCTATTGTGAGTTAAGATTAATATACTACGTTCAAAAACTACGCGGAATTATTTACACATTGAAACTTGTGTCATAACTCATGAGTTTCTGGTGTTGTTTTTTCCGTTAATTTAACGAAATATTTTCTGGGCAGACCTAATTTCTATATTTTTGAGATACTTATCCAATTAATAAAAATCGCTGAACCAGTGTAAACGATTCTTCATCCATAATGACATATTGATTTTATTACGTGTCACTTAAATTAACATAAAATAAATAGTAAACATTGACATCATTGGAACTCTTACGTTTAAGAAAAAATGAGAATTGGTAATAAAAAACAGTGTGTCACTTCCATATATAATTCAGCACTAATTCAGCGGCTACAAATAATATAATTATTTATTTTTTGAATAATGGGGGATCACCCCGAGCATATCTAAGGTTGTCGCTCGCACGCTTGAGAGCGCTAGACGTACGGAGCCGCGCGGCATCCTTAGTCATGCTACAGTCGAGTCTAAAAATATGTTTTCATTTTATCTGCTTAGAAACTTGTCCTACCACTATGTACGATTTCAAAAAATACTTAAGTATATCTCATCTATTTTCAACTTATAATGTATATAGTAGTGTTATAGTGTTACTACTTAAAAATCAAAGCAAATCAGAATTTTAATTAAAAAATAATTTGATTTGTTCTCAGTTGTAGTACTTTCCAAATGAAATATTAGTAGATTAATGTAAATTCTATGAAACATAATACATGTGCAGATCTAAAGTATTATTTAGTGTAAATATATGATTATATTATAGTTTCATTAAGAACTTATATACGTTCGGAAGAATCACAAAGACAATTCCTATAAAGGGAAAATGGAAAAATCAATTACCTCTGGCGGCACTCGGACTCCGGGACACATGCCCAACACCCTATCAACTGAGCTACAGAGACAGATGGCTGGACATTTCTCAACCATTTCCTTCAATACGCTTAGGAGGCGCCTAGCGACATCTAGGTACAAATGTGTCAAAATTGTTTCCGGCATGAGTCTCAATTCATATTGACAGATAATTAAGAATGGGGTAGCACATTGTTATCGATGAATTCTCAATGTAAATTGAGACTTCGATGCCGTTAAGTGTTCAATACGCTGACGGTAGATGTGACTACACGTCACCCATGATGACGTATACCACGAAGGATAAGATAGAAAGATTTGACAAGTCTAAGCGGTACTCGGATAGCACAATTGGACGTGCACTGAGCTAGTGATCCAGTGGTTGTGGGTTCGAGTCCCGCTCCGAGTCAATTTTTTCTATTTTTCTTTCGATTTAAATATCGAAGATATTCGCTAGCAGACGTTTCTGCATAATAAAAAAAATAAAAAAATAGTCATATTGACAATTCACAAATATCGATATATATTTTTTATATTACAACTATTACTTAAAGCGGGATAGTTACCATGTATATAATTTTGAATGATTTTCCGATATTTCGACACTGTTGCAAGCGCACTCACGGAATAACTGAAGTACTGCGAGATTTAACGGTGGTCACACCACACTCCGTAGCGATCTACCCTCTTTCTGATGCGCTTTGTTTGATAAATTATATACATGGTAACTATCCCGTTTTAAGTAATAGTTGTAATGTGAATGACCATGTTTAGCTTAAAATCGTATATATTTTTATGGCTGAATCAACTATTCTTTGTCCCTCGTTGCCATGGTTACGTTCCCCTGGGTCACTATTAAAACCACAGTTTTATGGCATCTAAATGCACAAAACATGCATATTTCTGGTATTTCTTTCTTTCTTTCTTTCTTATATGTCCCTTCCATAATGTGTCACCTACCAAGCGTGTTATTAGAACGCGGTGCCATATTTCTTCTAAGAAACTATGCCTCAGATGTCTCCTGGCTGACCGGACAGAATAACAACAACAAATAACTGATTCACTCTTATATTAACCAAAAACATCTGTTATTGAAACCATAGTTCTTTCAGTGATCGAAGTCGCGAGTTCGAGTATCGCCCGCGATGATGATTTTTCGATTTTTACATTTCTAAGAATTATGGATTCGTTGGCAGACGATTCTGCTTAATATAAAAATATCAAATCTCGGTAATACCTAAATTTGTATATACATTATAATGTACCTAACTAGTATTAAGTGAAAAACTTAACTGAAGGACCATGTCTAAGTAGTTGTGCAGAGAATTAATGAAACTTACGTCAAAATTTGCATATAGAACACCGACATGCGTGTACAGTCAGCAGCAAAAGTGGCTAAGCGTTTGAAGTGTTCAAAATGCTTCTTATTCTCTTGACAATAGAGATGTGTTGACCTCATTTTGAACACCTCAAACGCTTAGCCACTTCTGCTACTGACTGTACACACACGTTACTACATAGGCCAGGTGCTATAACTAAGTTTTTCACGTATAAACATATAAAGGATGAAATGTATATATCGTCACTACTTTGAAAACTCGTATCCTATTCTGTCAATCAAAAGAAAAACATCGTAAGTAACTTTGGGTGGACACAGAATGGTTGCGTTTCGACTTTGAGTAGCAGTGTAAGATACGTGATTTTTCCAAAATTTCTATATGTAACAATAAGGTCGCGTTACTTAAGATAATGACAAGTAAAAATGTAAAAAAAATGTTGACTGGACTGGGTGTAGTTAACCATGCTCAAAATTGTTCACTGATTTTTAATGTTGTAACATTTTTTTATTCTCTACAGACTACTTTATTTCCCAACTGAAACATAATACAATGTTTTATAGCGTTTTATTATGGAACAGATTGGAAACTTTCAGAAATAAAGTGCCTCCAATGACCGTGACTTGTAAAAAAGTTAAATCATAAATCATAAATTAAAGATTAACACGAAGTAGAAATTCACGTTTATTTAGTCACTCGCGCGACATGTTTCGGAGAACATAGGCCTCCAAATTCAAGCACTGAGAGTGCTGAGTGTCCGAACGGAATGTGTTAATCTTTAATTTATATAATGTCTCACGAAAGTTTAAATACAAAAAAGTTAAATCATGTCTGTATTGTGACGATAATTACGCATCCAAAGGCCAAAAAAAATCCATAATGATGCATTTTTTTTGGCCTTTTTTGCATTGTTGTACCTAAAATTTATGATATGTGCACCAAATCTAAGTATTTATAGAAGAAGAATTAATGCTTAATTATCGTCACAAAACTGTCATAGTTTAACTTTTGTACAAGTCAAGTTATTGGGACTTTTTCAAAAAATTATCCCTTTTACAATATTAATCAACCCACAATTAGACAGAAACTGGTTGTCGTAAGTTTAAGCCTCCGTGGCGCTCAATGATTAATGATTCTGGTATGAAAATAATGCATAAAGAGGGTTAAACGTCACAGGGTATACAGACGCAAAGATATTATGTTTACATATTTCGCTTTCTTACAACTGACTAATGTGCAAAGGTAAACTTATTTTTGAACCCCACTGTACAGTACAAACAGCAATGGCGGTGCGTTTTTTTTTTAGTAATACGGAGCAAAATTTTTTTTCATGAGTTTAAGGAAAATAATTGAACTGAGCGAAAATTATCAATTTATTTTTATTTAATAGTTAAATCCGGCGGGAATCGGCTTGTATGTATGGGTGCGCCGCAGCTGATAGACAGTGCCTAATTAAGGGATAAGAAAATATTATAAAATATTATGATTATGACGCTCTGTTTGGACCACTCACACGCTTCATGTGCAATTATTGTAAATATTTAAACGCTGTTAATAATAAGTGCAGCATAACTTATACATTGTTAGAGAGAAGGGTCGTTACTTGATTAAGTTATATCATGTATAAACTTACTGAGGCAAACTCTCCAACCCCGAGAGTTGTATAATATTAGTACGAATACTTCGCCCGCCGCATAAAATACATATAAGTTTAACTTTGAGTTATTTTTGTAATATTCTATTGAGGCGTATCTACTACTACACATGATATTAACTTATGTATATCCACACCTATCTTATATGTAGGTACAGTCAGCAGCAAAAGTGGCTAAGCGTTTGACGTGTTCAAAATTACCTTCACGCGCTCTTATTCTCTTGACAAAGATGTGTTGACCTCATTTTGAACACCTCAAACGCTTAGCCACCTCTGCTGCTGACTGTACCACCTTTATACTTGTATGTGACTATTGATTCCATTTCATTTTGGTTATGGCTCTGACCAGGGGTCAGGGGTCATGTCCAGACAGGCTAACTATAGCGAATATTACAGATAGCACGCTTAGTGTAAGTAATATAAGTGCCTTTATTAGAATTAGCGATGTAAATATATACATATAAGTATTTATAATAATTTAGTTCCATATTTTATGGATACGACCATTTACAAATTAAATTGGTTTGCACGTGACTTGTTTCTTTCCATTTACCTCCCTCTCTTGTTTACGGCTTACGAGTATTATTCTACATGAAAATAATCTCAAAAAGATCCTATTTTATTAAGTATTTACTTAGCAACAGATTCGAAGTTATAAATACTGTACGAATGTAAGTATAGGTATATAGGTATGTAAAACCACAAAATGAACATACAAAGGTTTTATCGTCGAAACTCTAATTCCAGCGAATGAAAATAATCTCGGGCGTTTTTAATTGATTCGCGGCGGGCAGCCGCGGCGCGACACTCGACCCGCTGAATCGGCTTTACAGGCGAAAACAATAACCCACACGAATTACCAATTAAATCCTTGCTTTGTTTCCAATTTAAACCACCTAATCCGAAATTTTACTGAATTAATAACAAATTTTATGACGGCAGAAAGCGCGGGAGCAAAAAACATGGCGGCTGTAAAGTGACATCTGACGCTCGCGACCGTAATTAAACCGCGGCGGCTTTGCGGCGCGGACGCCGGCGCGCGCGCCGTAAAACCTGCGCGAATAAAATCAAATAAGAATTTGTAAGCCAACTGTATTCGCTCGCAGGTAAAATGACGAACGAGGAATGTTTGATTTTTTTCTTTGCAACATTTGTTTATAGTTTTTTTTACAACCGGGGGGCGATTTTTGAGTCGTGTACTCGAATTAATAAAAGTTTGAGAACGAAAATAACCACACACAAAAGTATCTTACCATTATTTTTGCACAAAATAGTGGGTACTATTACTAATTTATATCATTCATATTTTAAATATAGGTAACATTTCTTTGTCACGATTCGAGCGTAGAGTGCTGAAAAATCGGCGGATTTGCTTTAGTAATTTTATTTTTTTATTTTTGTATTCTATAATTACATAATAATAATTCTATACTATGTAGAGGTCTCGGAGCCGACATGTTCTTAGAGACAAAGGCTCCTAACAAAAAAGATAAAAATAAATGTTTTGTTTACTGTCTTGTTACGTATTATATCAACACGAGTTAGCGATTAAGGATTAACTATATCTTGTACTTGATATACGGCAGACGCACTTGGTTCACAGTGACACGAGGAGTAATATCGCACGATATCGTGACATTAAACCAATATCGAACAATGTCTATACAGGGTGGCTGATTCAAATCGGTCAGTATGGGGAAATCTGGAACTATAAGACATACAAAGATTTGTTCTTAGGAACCATGTCGTCAATTTTAGGGACAAGAAAAACTGCATACATATTTAAAAAAAAAAACTTGTACTCTGTTCGAGAATCAAACCAGGTTGTTTTGGAAAATAAAACTTTTAATTATTTTCGTTTGGATATGGATTGTGTTGGTTATAGGCAGCAAAAGTTACCATGAAACATGATATCTCAAATGAATAAAATGCATTGTAATTCAATATTCTTTAATTTTATTTTTAACAACTGTGTATGCAGTTTTTCTTGTCCCTAAAATCGATGACATGGTTCCTAAGAACAAATCTTTGTATGTCTTATAGTTCCAGATTTCCCCATACTGACCGATTTGAATGAGCCACCCTGTATATATAGCTTATTGTTTATGAGAAATATCAGCATGTGGTCACGATAAAACACATTTTGGAATAACATGTGAATTTTACAATAGCTTTTGCCCATAGTTTTTGAACAACTAAAACATCAATTATTAGTACATTTCGATACTAGTGAAAAAAAATTTTTTTCGGCGAGGGTGAAAGTTGGAGCCCGAGTGAAACGAGGGTGACAATCACCCGAGTCTTAAAGAAGTTTTTACACGTGTATAGAACCCAATTTGTTATAACAAGTGCCTTAAATACTGAAATTTACGCACGCGAAGCGTGCGCAAAGTGCACTTTTTACGCACTAGTTAGGAAAAATATGTTGTAGTATTTTATTTAAATACATACAAGCAGATCCACAAGGTGGAACGACGACCTAGTTAGGGTCGCGGGATGCCGCTGGATGTGGATGTCGCAGGATCGGTCTTCTTGGGTTGTTCTGGGGGAGGCCTGTGTCCAGCAGTGGACGTCTTTCGGATGATGAAGCAAATAGCAAGCTTATTCTACACTCATGTTTGCAGATCGTTTGTCGCTATCATGTACAGTCAAGTGCAAAAATACGTATCGAAAGAATCCTTTCATAAATACGTTCTACAACCTTATGTAGTTTAACCTCGTTTTATAGATGTGTAAGTTGAAATTTATATAATGTTTAACTTTTGTCATAGTGATAATACTTTTTTACTATGTATATTATTTTATATTCCTGTTTTTTTTGGGTGCACTGAAAATCAGCGTCGCTGCATGGCCAGTCATGTAACGACTCATGCTGAGTGGCATCCTGTTTGGTGTTTTATTTGTAGTCACATCCTGTAATGTTCTTTTCTCTATTAATTTTTATTACGCCAAATAAACATTTTTTCTTCTTTTCATTTACTGTACAATAGAGTTGCTCGGTACATATTTTTGAAACTTTGGCAGTGAACAAATTTTTACACTTGACTGTAATAGGGTTAAACAATTTCTTTAGTAACTTGTGATTGACGGAAAATATTATTTTTTCATGACTTTTCTATTAATTATTAGCAGTTCATATTGTTGTATTATATATGTCAATCGTTTGCCTAGCATGTAAGTGAATTGGTGTCATTACAGTAAGCTTGCATCGTTGTGAGTAAATAAATAGCTATACCTAAATAAAAAGAGATACAAGAATTTTTTTATTCCGAGACGGGATTAGAACCCGCACCTCCAGCTATCGCGCATGTATATATTCCTGGCGAACATAGGTATAGGCTAGGTAGTTAGTACCTTTATCTACCCGTGCGACAGGCCGCTAGGGTTTAACAACGCGATAGTATGATAAAAAAAACACATCGCTAAAATGTCGTGACATAATCGTTACCAATATGGCAAATTATGTTAAATTGCGCAGACGACGGGCAGATGAGGTCCGAAGGCGCCATACACGGACGGTTGCAACGGGGCGGGGCGGCTCTGGTTACACACGGCGCCCGCGCAGCCCTCGCCAAGGATACTGCAAAAATCCTGCACTAGACCTTTTTTTTATGACAAAGTTGACAAACGAGCAGACGGATTGCCTGATGGTAAGCAATTACCGTCACCCATGGGCACCCGCAACATCAGGGGAGTCACATTGCCGACCTTTAAGGGGGGTTGGAGCTCTTAGGGAACCTTACTCACCATCAGGAACACAACACTACATACCTGAAAGGTAGTAGTGCTATTATGACTATTGGCTGTGTCTTCTGTGGAGGAGGTACTTCCCAGTTGGGCTTCTCCAGACTTAAGCGTGATGGTACTTCGCTGTGCCCTATCTCTCATTTTGGACATAGTTTAAGCCTTATTTAAGGACATACCCGGGTCCAAGACCTATGATAGAATGGGCTAACTTTATGCAACGGGTAGCCGATATAATTATCCATTTAGGACACTGTTTAAGCTGCTGGGGGTGTAGAAACACACAGCGGCGCTACCGCAAAAAACGATATTCATAAATTTCGGACGATTGTGACTGTCACTCTCATGACGCCTTAATTGGAGTAAAAGAGAAAGATGCTCGAAATATAGCAGGCTCGTATGTACACAAACCAATACAAATGATACAGATATATACTTTTATATTTGTTGTAAGTTCCCCTTATTTCGGCACAGTTGCATACGCCTTGATAATTTCGCAAACACACAGTAAGCCCTCCGTTTTTATAGTGCTATCAAATAGCTAGGACAGTTCGTCTAGGCAGTGACCCCGTGTCCCCGGCGCCACGTGGCGCGGCTGAGTGACCCGGGGCGGGGCGCGTCGCGTTACAAAGATGCCGGCGCATTCGTCACGCCTGCCCTCGGCGCGGGCGCAGACGCGGCGGCAAAAAATCGCACACGGGACACAACGATTGTTACGATGATCAAGTACAGGAGACATGCGCATCATATACTTACAGAATGTAACCCGGACCCGGGTATGTCCTTAAACTACGTCCAACAATGAGAGGTAGGGCACAGCGTTGACCATCACGCTTGAATCTGGGGCAGCCCAACTGGGGAAGTACCTCCTCCTTACAGAAGACCACAGCCATAATAGCATTGCCACCTTTCAGGTATGTAGTGTTGTGTTCCTGATGGTGAGTAAGGTTCCCAGAGCTCCAACCCCCCTTAAAGGCCGGCAACGCGCTTGTGACTCCCCTGGTGTTGCGAGTGCCCATGGGCGACGGTAATTGCTTAACACCAGGCAATCCGTCTGCTCGTTTGCCGCCTATTTCATAAAAAAAAAGAATGCTTTAATCGTGTTCTTAGATAGGCGCTCATAACGTCAGCCAATCTGAATCCATATGACGTCGTTACCTTTATGCACGTTCTTGCCAACCCCATTTCTGACGCGACACAAATGGTGTACAGACTGGCTGACGCTATTCTTAATAAATAACTTTTGTTTGTGTGTAATTATATTTGTTTAAGATTGTTACATGATTAAGCTTATAGGGCCGATATGTAACAAATTGCAAAGGTCCATTAAACAATAAATTAAAAAAAAGTACAGGAGACCTGACCCCGACCAGGAGTATGCCCTTAAACTGTCGAAGCTGGTTCTGTCCTTAAACTACGCTAAAAACAGAAGGAGAGAGTGAAAGTGTGGTAGGGCATGTTCAGTGAATGAAATGTTGCACAAATCTGGAACGGAGCCTGACTGTGGAAGAACAACTTTACAGAAAACCTCAGCCAAATAGCACTAGAGCCTCCTCATGCTTTGTGTTCCTGCCGGAGCTCAGATCCAATGATAAAATGGATGGCGACGAGCGTCTGTCGAATTACAGGGCACATAGGCCACCGTGTGGTTCCCACTGAGAATAGCATTACCCCATCTCGTATCGTGGGTACTCAAAGCCTCTAAGGACTTAGAGGCTTTGAGTCAACAGCTAATGCCAACCCGCCTGTCAAGCGTAGCGACTATAGCAGCCTCAGATGATTCACTTCATATTAAAGAATAAGAATAAATTCAGGACAGAAGAAAATAAAACTATTCAAAATTAAAATAATACAAGTAAAGGAGTGTCAATGAAATGGCTTCCACTCAGCTTGTGTCAGGTGCCGTGTGACCCCTGACGCTGGTTCCGTGGAGACCCTTCTGCATTGAGAATTTAAACAAATGTATTAAAACTAATTATATAAGTATTAAACGAATTGCACAACGTATCAGCATTGCGATACAACGAGGAAATGCCGCCAGCATCCTTGGTACAATGCCTCAAGGGCCTTTTTTAGATTTTATACTGTAACTAGTTAAGTACTTGTAGTTATCATAATATTTACGATTGTAATTTCTGTAAATAAATGTATAACTGAAATTATATAATATTTAGATTTTTACAGCCTGCTACGGGAATACACGGAGATGGGCAGCAGCATCTAAAAATAATACCTAACAAGCGTGGCGCGTATGGCAACCAAAAAGGAGGAGGCCTATGTTCAGCAATGGACGTCTTATGGCTGAGATGATGATGATATATAATATTTGGGGGAGCAGTGGACGGCGTCTTACGGCTGAGATGAAGATAGGCTATGACTGTATACCATCAAGGGCCTGTTTTATGGTATGCTGGTTCGCTATTGTTGTAGTATAAAAAATATATCCTAAAGCTCCAAAAAAAATAATGCGCGCGTAATAATCGATAGTATCTGCCCTACCGCGAAAAACGATATGCGTAAATTTCGGACGATTGTCTCTATCGCTCTCATGACGCTATAATTGGGGTAAATCAGTACTTTATCTGTGGGTAAAAGAGAATGATGCTCGAAATATACAAAATATCGATGTCCGCGCCGCGGTACTGGGCCTGTTAATACGTGGAATCGTGAAACGTCTGATATAGCCCTAATATTTATAAAAGCGTAATAAAAACTGCCGGTATCTAATCTCAGGTCACCACGGTAACCTTCGAGTATTTTACATTTTATGACGCTGACGTTCTAAAATACATTATAGCCGTTTAATGATTATATTGCAATAAAATGAAAGTGGAAATAAACGTAGTAACTTAAATAAAATTAATAAATATTACAGGATATACTTACACAGATTGCCTGAGCCCCACGGTAAGCTCAAGGTTTGTGTAGTGGGTACTCTAGTAGCTAACGATATATATACTCGTATAATATATAAAAATACTTAAGTACATAGAAAATGTACTCGTCACACAAATAAATGCTTATTGCAATATGAACCCAGGACCGTGTCGCCAAAATAATACTTTTTTTTTTTTATGACATAAGGTGGCAAACGAGCAGACGGATTGCCTGATGGTAAGCAATTACCGTCGCCCATGGGCACCCGCAACACCAGGGGAGTCACAAGCGCGTTGCCGACCTTTAAGGGGGGTTGGAGCTCTGAGAACCTTACTCACCATCAGGAACATAACACTACATACCTGAAAAGTAGCAGTGCTATTATGGCTGTGGTCTTCTGTAAGGAGGAGGTACTTCCCCAGTTGGGCTGCTCCAGATTCAAGCGTGATGGTCATCGCTGTGCCCTACCTCTCATTGTTGGACGTAGTTTAAGGACATACCCGGGTTTGTGTATATGTCACGAATCCTTCCTGGATTAGAAAACTAAATTAAAAAGAAAACTTTTTATCTCATTCATTTTTCAGTTATTTCGGGAAGCTTAAAAAAGGATCGCAATATATTAGCGAAGAGGATTTATCAATCTTGATAGACAACGTTTTTATAACTACTCTTCATAAAAAGGTTTTAGTTCAACTCTTAATTCAAGGAACATTCGTCTTATTTTTGAGCTTTGTTGTCAAACAGTTAAACATAATTTTCGATACAACACTCTCGTCTATTACACAGTTCAAAAAGGTAACATGTGCTTGCCACTCGTAAATGAATTTGAGAACTGGTCAACCTTTTCATTCCGCGACTGTACATGTTTAATGTCAGCAGCAGGAGTTGCATTTGAGGTGTTCAAAATGAGGTCAACACGTCTCTATTGTCAAGAGAATAAGAGCGCGTGTAGGTCATTTTGAACACTTCAAACGGTTAGCAACTTTTGCTGCTGACTATACAGAGGCACTACCACAAAAAACGATATACGATCTCTTCTCTCTTACTCCAATTAAGGCGCCATGAGAGTGACAGAGACAATCATCCGAAATTTACGAATATCGTTTTTTGCGGTAGCGCCGCAGCTTTGGTCAAATGTATAGAGCGCACACTGAAAAATCTCTTTCTAAATAAGGCAAAACAATTTTCAGATATTTCAAACCTTAATATATATGTATACAACAAAAAAAGATCAGTCAATATACATAAAAGTACGTATTAAGTAAAAAATCGGATGTACAACGAAGAGACTTATTGAGTTATGGCTTTTCTATGCAGTCAAGTTACCGCAACGGCCAATAGCTAATGAGTTTAAATTCATTGATAATATGTCATCAGATGTAAATACTCCCCATTGTCGTTGTCGTTGGACCCGGGTATGTCCTTAAACTACGTCCAACAATGAGAGGTAGGGCACAGCGTTGACCATCACGCTTGAAACTGGGGCAGCCCAACTGGGGAAGTACCTCCTCCTTACAGAAGACCACAGCCATAATAGCACTGCTACCTTTCAGGTATGTAGTGTTGTGTTCCTGATGGTGAGTAAGGTTCCCAGAACTCCAACCCCCCTTAAAGGCCGGCAACGAGCTTCTGACTCCCCTGGTGTTGCGGGTGCCCATGGGCGACGGTTATTGCTTAACACCAGGCAATCCGTCTGCTCGTTTGCCGTCTATGTCATAAAAAAAAAAAAATACTACACTAAAATATGGATGGTTTCTGTCGCGATTGGCGGGAGCATGCACTAGACCGCGACGAGTGGTTAAAGCGAGGGGAGGCCTTTGCCGAGCAGTGGGACACAACATAGGCTACGTAAAAAAAAAAAAATATCGAGTTTTAATATAATACGAGTAACAATGGATTCTCAATACTTCATAGTTCCGGATAAGGCTGTAGTTATCTTTGAATTATGTTGTGAAGGGAAAAACCCAGCCAGTTTATATTTACGTTATTCGAGGGATATCGAAACAACTGATTACTGATTAGTAATTCCAGGAAATGCCATTTTATTAAATCCTAATATTCGGCAGACTAATTAATTCAGCCGGTTTTATAATTGTGTGTGGATCTGAATTGTGTTAGGTACTTTAGACGGATGTACTGCAAAATACCAAAGAAAACGCAAAGTCTTTGTCTGGGAGTGCAATTTATTACGAGTAAAACTTTTGTATCGACAACATTAGGTTTTCAATTCATGTATTTATAATTCATTTATTTATATTTATTCTAAGACCTTGTGATACCAGCTGACTAGAATAGCACCACCCCATCTCCTCCCGCGGGTGTCGTAAGAGGCGACAAAGAGAAAAATCCTACGGTCGAAACCCAATCTACAGCTACTGCGGTCGCCAACCCGCTTGCCAAGCGTGGCGACTATGGCAACTACTCCCCAAGATGATACAAGTCATATTTGTGGGAGGCCTATCTCCAGCAGTGGACTGCATACCGCGGAAATGTATGTATGATGTAATTCTAACCTTATTCTAAAACCGCTGTTTACAAACCCAACATCTCAAATATGGTCAACGTGCTCTAGACTACTCTATTTATTGCACATGTAACAAAAATAAGCATTTTCGTTTAAAATAGTATAAATTCATTAAACTAAAACTAGCATAAATCTAAAAAAGGCCCCTGTGAGCTGTAGTACCAAAAACGCTGGCAGTATTTCATTGATGAATCGTGAGACTCATACGCTGAGCGAGGTAGCTGCCAGCTTTTCGGTCACGAAAATGTATAAAGCTGTCTCGTCCGATGCGGATTGCCTTCTATTGCAGAATGACTTAGATAATCTTCTAAGTCTTGTACTGCTCTAATCATTTGTTTTTAAATATACTGAGATATGTTTTGTTATTAGTGTTATTAGCTTTAATCGGAAACATAATCCTATTATTCACAATTATAATTATCAGGTATTATCATAGCACGAGTATCTTCTAATAACGACTTAGGTGTCACTATGGATTCGCAACTAAACTATAATGAGCATATAGATAATCTATATGATAGACAAGAAATATGAATAAAAACATATAAACAGAAGCTCTGAGGACCCTCAACTTTATGGCGGAGTGCATTGACTTATTTTCGTGTTCTCTGAATGAATTCACAAATTGTGCTTTATTTATTTTGTGTTATGGGAGAGGGTACAAAACATTTTCTTAAAATCGCTAAGTTATAGAACAGGTACGTATTTCGTGAATTCTTCATTGACGGCAAAACATTTTGGTGTTACCTCTCTCTTAAATCGTAAAGTATATTTACTTGGACGTCATGTTTTTGTTTAAAATTCTGAAAGGTTCTATTAACTGCTCCAATCTCCTTAGTTAGTTAGTTCAGTTAGTTAGTTAGTTAAGTTAGTTAGTTAGTTAGTTAAGTTAGTTAGTAACTTAAGTTAGTTAGTTAGTAAGTTAAGTTAGTTAGTAAACGTTAGTACTCTTTATTATACTGTGGTTAAGTTACTTTCAACTGTCCACATTTCCCTTTACGCCCTCGATCGCTGTTTCATATCAGTTTCTCAGGCGAGCTCCGACTTACTATAATAAATATCTATTTGATGTAGATTGCTTTCTAAATTCATTGGCTAGTCTTAAAAATATAGTATAACGAAAGTTATTTTAGTAATCGAGTATACTTCTAGATATATTTATGTTGTATGCAGTAATTTTTTCAATATGATAATAGTTTTGTTAACATAATTTATTATTATGAACCTCCGTCTTTTTGTAGCATTCTTTCTTTCGCAGTACTTGTGTATTGTATAATTAATGTGTTTATATGACTGTTTGGTTTCTGAATAAACTAAAAAAAAAAGTTTATTTAAACAATAATATGATTAGTATTTTTGTATTTGATAAATTAAATATCAACATCGCTACCAACCGTAATTCTGATAAACGAACCTGATTATTGATATTAAGAAAATTTCCTATTTTATGAATGTTCTTTAAAATTGTATATTTTATAATTTTATTCATATTATTTATTTGAATATTATTTTCAACAGATACATTTTCTTAAGTACCTATAGGTTATATAGGTTTCACTTGAAAACTGATTATTTATAAGTATATAAGTGAAACCTGTATATTATTACATATATTAATATTATTATTTTTCAGTTAGCAACATGATAAATTGATAATGCATATTTCAAACTATGAAAGCCATCTAGCGGTGAATAGACAAACGTGGAGAGAAAGGGCCTAACGAAAGAACCTACGCTGCTGGAAGATTGTTTAAGTGCTTCTACTATTTCCCGCTAGATGTCGTTATGTAACGAAACATTTTTCATGTTATCTAAAATTAAATTACACTCGGTAACAAAACTTATAATTTCTCTCGTATTAGTGATATCATTGAAAGCAATTAACCTGTTATACTTAAATGTTAATCCTCTGAAACTTTGATGTATTAAATATACCTAAATACAAAGATATGGACAAGGTGTCTTGTCCGGTTTGGGTGACGAATGTTGATTGACTGATACGTGGTGATACTCTATATCAATTAAGTGCCTGATAAATTGATAGAAAGCCTTATTGCACACGGCACTAGTGCCGTGTGTATAATATTTAAGGTGAAGTATACTAATGAAGAGAATATATTTTACATAAAGATGTTTTATTTTACTGCGTTCGAATATGACTTGTGAGTACTCGTGCCGTACCCAAACCGTACCTACCTACTTATTATGTAGAAAATTTAAATAATTAGGTACTAAATATTTATAAGAAACAGCCATAATTATGGGAATCCTTCCCCAGTGCGTGCTCAGTGCTCAAAACTTGGCCCAAGTACGTAAATAAGTTTTTACTAGCTTTGGTATTGTACGTAGTTTCTGGTTTCAGGTTTATTTTATGTTGTATCTACGAGTGGTTTAATTTAATCATACATTTTCGACTAAGAACAGTGAGCCTAAATTGCGTCTTACTCTATTATTCCAATATAATTAGAATGAGAGAGACAATCGTTCCGAAATAGCGAATTTCGATCTTCACGGGAGGCCTCTAGAAGGCAAATCTTAATTTCTCCGTCTGCCTCATCTGAGAATATCCTACGAAAACGATAATCTACCTAGTCGGCGCATTACTAACCTCCCTTATTGTTTGTGGAGTAAAATACCCTCAGCGAACGGTTAATCCCTTTGACGCATCCTTGACGTTGGAGTTTGTGGTTTCTTGAGGAGTGTATCATTATATTAATTGTATTTGCTAGTATGAGTGTGACACATACTTTTAGCGTAACTGATTCTTAGGTCAGTCGTACGTTTGGTACGAATTCCAGCCACACAAAGTGCAAACACCTAGTCAGGTGTTAAAAACCAGTCGGTTTGCCACCAAATGAACATCAAAAATGTATGTTCATTGAACATTTTTTGTCATCATATTTTCAGGGAAAAAAAGTCACTGGCCTTGTACCGCGAACATCGAAGTTCGTATATTTCGAGCATCTTCTCTTTACTTAAATGAAGGCGTCCGTAATTTACGAATATCATTTTTGAAGGTAGCACCGCTGCGCTGGACTAGCGTCCCCCGGAGACCTCCAGTCTGTCCGGCGCCATCTTCCTCCAGCGGTTTCTTAACCTATTAACTTAACATCCATTTCCTTTTGTTTGACATACGAACTCGTTTAATACCAACTCCAAGAAATTTTTAATATTTGGAACCTTAGAACAACACGTTTTGTGATCACGGACTCTTTTACAAACAGCGACCGCGCTACAGTAACAGGGGGCCGCTTTTTGAGTCGTACTTACTAGAATTCAAAAACTTTGAGGCCGAAATTAATCGGACACAAAAGTTTTCCACGGTTACTTTTGTATACTTAGTTAAGATTCATACGATTATTTATGTCATTAATGCTTCTTAAAAATACCATTTCATCGTGTTTGAGAGAGTTTAAAATGTCACGATTCGAGCGTCGAGTGCTCAAAAATCGGCCTCCAGGAACGACGACATTTCATACTTTTTCACTAGTAAAATAAGTAAGGTAACCGTGTGAAGTGTAACTGATAGAAGTATGTGTGTCGTAATTTATTTTGGGAGTGGACAGCAGTCGTCTTCCACTTAAGATAGACCGTTTTGCGCACGGCACCAATCTTCCTATTGTCAGCTTTAATATCAATTAATATCTTCTATACGCGCAAGTTCGGTAGCCGAGTGCTCTTGCGCACCCAGTGTCATGTCATGTCTTACAGATATAGGGAACCGTGGGGTCGATTTTTAAGCGTCGAGAACTCGAATCGTGATATTTTAAACTGTCAGAAACGAAGAAATGGTATTATAGAATTATGAAATATAGAAATTAATAATCACAGGCACTGAAACTATACATAGTTGTCAAATACTTTTGGGTGCGATTATTTTCGTCCTTAAAGATTTTTAAAAACAAGTGCACGATTCTCAAAAATCGGCCCCCGCGTCGTCTACACAGAAGTACCTACAATATGAATTCGTGCGAACAAGAAAAGGGCCTAGAACGCTGACAGTTATATTCGTCAGTTGTCAACTGAAATTCGCAGTTTGAAATCGACACAACTGTAATGTGTTTGACTGTTGTATTTGTTTATTTTATTAAATCATTTATAACTAAATTAATTTGAGTCCCGCCTTTTCGTGGCAACAAAGTCCATGCTATAAAGCTATAATTTACAAATTTGTCTAACTCTATACCTCATACATACTTTAATCTTCTTGTAGGTGCTTGTCAATCTTGTTACATTTTCGCCACAAATAAATAGTCATTATTTTTATTTATTTGTATTAAACGTACACTAATCCATTTAGTGTAGGTAGTATTTAGAAATATGGCAGATATATGAATTAACTGATTTAGATAATATTATCAATTAGTTTTACAATTATTAAGCTTAGTTACTATGTGCTCCCGTAGGTAAATGCGAGAACGAGTGTATTATAGTGATATATATTTATTGATTACTAAAAATAACCGTAAAACATAAGCTAAAAGGAATTCACTGGTAATTAACAAAAAATTTCATTTGCTTTAAATATTAAACATAAAATACAATAGTAGGTAAAAGATGTAGTAATTTCCTAGCTTAAACAGAATTTAGTTAAAATAAAAACAAATAAAATTATACAGGTACAACCTATGTTCTTGTTTCTGCTTTAGTTAAGTTTACTGATGATATACGTTTTAATATAGAAAACAAAAAGTTATAGGTACTACGAATTTAGAATAATTACAATATTACGAAAACTACGAATACTTAACTAGTGATTTATTAAATCTAAAAATTGTACCAAGGGTGCTGGCGGCATTTTTTCGTTGTATCGCAATGCCAATACGTTGTGTGAGGAAGCCGTCATCTCTTCGGTCACCAGTTACATCAACCAGACCCTACGCAATTTCTGCAAAAAGTTTGTGCGCGCTGAATCCTCATGGACCAGCGTCTTTACGCTAAACAGTACAAAATGGTACTCTATGCTCAGGCTCTTATATTTGTTAATAGTTTTTAACACACTAGAAGCTAATCTTATTAGATTTTAGTAGTGCGTTTAACACATTGCAATTTGACATTGTACTACTAAATATTATATAATCCTTTAACTATAGCCTGGATCCAACATTACCTCTTCAGAAGACATCAGATTGTTGCATTTGTGGCAATCGATGACAGTTTCTCCACATGGTGTGAGCTGGTCACTGGAGTTCCCTTAGGGAGGGGTATTGTCTCCAATACTCTTCTGTATTTCTACCCCTTGCATGCTGATGACTTATAAATTTACGATGCAATAAACATTTGCAATTTTAGACAGTTAGGTGAGTGAATCAAATATTAGTTGTTGTTATTCTGTCCCATCAGCCAGGAGACAACTGAAGCATAGTCTGTTACAAGGGATGTGGCCCTGTGTACTACGGATGCGCTTGGTAGGTGACCCATTATGGAAGGGATATATAACTTCTACAAATATCTATGTATATATGTATTGTAATAATATTCTGGGTCCCAAGATCGGCTCAGCCTAGTTTGGGGTCCGCCGAGTATAGCTGTACTGTAAACTATGATGTTAAGCAAATTTTTTTTTTTTTGTATGTATGTATTTACAGTTAAACTGTGGTTTGAAGATTGACCCAGGGGAACGTAATCATGGCAACGAGGGACAAAGAATAGTTGGTAGTAAATCAAATCGACTAAAAATTGAGAAAAAATTGAGACTATTTAGGGTCGATAACGTGAAGAAATTAAAGGCTGTAAACCTAAGCCATCTGAAATGTCAATTTTTGGAACTTACTATGATCTGCACTCTTATCCCTTTCTCATTACAGTCAAAAATTCAGGCAGTATTATCACAGATTAGAGTCCCTCCGTCCAAGAGTATCTGGGATGTCCATTATGTGTATTAATGTATTTAATGATAATTAGTCTATCACTTTGGGTTGTATTTGTATATACTTTAATATAATTTTCTACAGATTCCTCATTTTTACGAGGACTTAGTAGCCTACTCCATTGTTACTATGTTCTTTAGCTCCTATGTAACACAAGATCTAGAACCATATCGAGCAGCGAAAAGCCAAGCCTGATTGTACAAGACAACAACAACGAGGTATGTACAAAACAATGATACTTAGTTTCCTATTGAAGTTGTCGGGGTGAATAACACAAGCGTAAACCACTCCATTGTGCTATTAATAAATGTATCACATAAAAGCTACTCATAATTTGTAAGAAACTTATTATATGAAAACACAGAATTATTTAAATTAAAATTGGGAATCCAATACAGGTATCTAGTTTTATATACCGGGTGTTTCGGGCAATAACTTGAGGGATCGCTTCTAAACCACGAACGTAGCAACATTTGCTCTGCAACTTTAAACAATTGTGTAATTTATTACTTATGATTTTTTCGAAGAAACAATAGTATTTGCAATGAACAGCATCCAATAGTCAAGTTCATTTACTGTCAGTCTACAAACTCTATAGTTTACGCAATACATTGCTTCCTTGGAAAATCTTTTTTTATTCATATTTAGTAAACTATATAATATATGTTATGTTATTTTCAAAAGTCGTAAAACAAATGTTGCTACGTTTGTGGTATAGAAACGATGCCTAAAGTTATTGTTCTAATTACAGATTCGATATAAACACTTATTATGTGAGCTAATACGTTTTAAATTATTACTCCAAAACTGTCCTTTAATTTCGTGTATTTAATTCTTAAGAATATTGCATGCCTTAAATCATAACACAAAGGACTCTGGGGTTAAAGACTTGTGACATTCAAGCGGTTATCCGTGCGATATCTACCTAGGTACTTGAAAATTAATAATGGTAAGTAATTTATCTTACAGATAAAGTAAATCGAAATGGAGTTTTGGTTGTCACCCGACGCCTTATTTTGGATTTGATCCTTTGTGGTTGGTTGCACGAAGCGATTCGCTTCTACCTTCCTAATGCTAAGGAATGGAATTCGCTCCCTTCGTCTGTATTTTCGGAAAGATATAAATATTTGGGGTCTTTTCAAGGCAAGAGTGAATAGGCTGTTACTGAACCAGCGTCTACACCTTCGACCTAGTCAACACTTACCGTCAGGTTTGACTGAGATCAAACGCTGGTCAGTCGTGTATAAAAAAACATCTATTCCGTCAGGGTTACGATAGAGTTTGCAACAGTGCTGAAATATCAACAACTCCCATTTTAAGTTACAGTTGTACAGTCAGCAGCAGAAGTAGCAAAGCATTTGAGGTGTTCAAAATGAGGTCAACACGTCTCTATTGTCAAGAGAATAAGAGCGCGTGTAGGTCATTTTGAACACTTCAAACGCTTAGCAACTTTTGCTGCTGACTGTAATGTAATGTAATGAACGATCATGTTACCTTAAAATCCTATATTATTTTCTCATTGTGTCCTTGATCATGATCCTATAAATAAACATTTTAGTCAAACCGTTGTTGGCTGTCGTTAATCTAGAACTAACATTGCATAGGTAATCAGATGAACACAACCGGTGGACTTTGTGCGTGTGTCGACAGTTGAACTAGGGAAACACGTCATGTAGACAATATTCTAACAATACACTTTGTTCTTCATTGATTAAATAGTAAATTATTATTATTTATAAATAAGCGGTTACGTGCTTGTAAGTACCCAAAATCCGCTAACTGAGGCTCTAGTGTAAGTTTTTTTGACGTAAATAAACGTCTCGAATGCGTAATTGATAATGTTATTTATATGGGTATCTAACGCGATGGTGACGTTTTGTTACGTTAAAAACTTCCACTCAGGGCTCTGGTAGTTAGTCTATGTTCAGAGCCCTGAGTGCTAGTTTTTAACGTAACTTTACGTCACGAACGCGTTTGCGTCTCCCATATAAATAACATTATTATTTACGTGTTCGTAAACGTTTTTTTACGTCAAAGGAAACTTACACTAGAGCCTCTGACCACTAACTTTGCATTCAACAGTACTCCCGCAAAAAACGATATTCGTAAATTGCCGACGATCATCGAATAAAATCATTTGACACATGAAATAAAACAACTAAAACGGATTAAATCGAGCATACTAATTCAAACTTCATCCCGACGTTTCCGTAATCCGTTTTAGGTAGTTGTTTTATTTCATGAATAATTATCGTGGCAACCGAAGACAATATTATTTGACACATGACTAAATATTATTATATAAATTCGTTTTCACTGAATACATAGGTACTTGTCCCATATTAGACTAAACAAGAATGTAAGTAACATGTGTACCGAGTTTGTTTTTTAAAAGCCCAGTCTCGAGTGTTTAAGTCATACTACATTCATATTTCAGCCGTGTTTACTAACTGAGGAGCCGAGCGAAGCGAGGCGACGAAAGTCTTCGTTTTAACTTTCACGGGTACCTACGATGATTTGGCAGATTGATATGTGTTGGTCAGTGTCGGTCTAGCGGTCGCATTTTTCATCCGATCTCGATGAAGGTTGGCATTTACGTTCCTTGATTTATTTGCCAAAAACTGTCGAGACATATTTTTGATTACGGTTAAAATGGGGGGGGAAAGGGAGGAATTGCTATCGCGATATTTATGGACGAATTTCAATTATATTCGGGTAAAAGGTCAAGCCCACACTTCCTTACAGGTTGTTGTAAAAAAAGTTTCGAGGGAGGGCTAAAGGGGGGGACAAGAAGGACCCGCTAACCTTTCGATATCGTTATTTTTTATTCGATTTTGTTCATTTTCGGGTGAAAAGGCTTTTAGGATGACAAAAACAATGAGTGTCGAAGTAAACATTAGAACAGCGCATTGAGCGCATGCGCTAGCACGCCACGCAGCGAGCGGCAGAGTTTCCCAACAGGCCGGGGCGAAATTTACCTTGAAACGAAAAAAAAATTGTTAATGTCACAAATTTGATATTTTTATCGTTTCTTTTTATCTGGCATCATTTTTATTATTTTAAACTTTTTATTTGAAGCAATAGACTAATTCATATTTTGGATAAACCAAAATATTCTAGAGCAAGGCAATTACCCAATCATCTGACAACACCACAAGTAAAGAGCGCCCTTTTTGACACTGTTCGGAGTATGTACATACTATACTAGCACCACCACCACCGCGGCGTGGATTTCTCCGGGATGCAGCCCACCAAACGATCAACCTTTGGTAGTCATGGTAGATGCCAGTGCCAGTCACAGCAGTTACGAGGACGTGGCGTTCCGGTGAGGTCAATTGTTCAAGGATTCAATTCCCTATTTTGTCAGCATGGGCGGTAACGATCCACAAATCGCAGGGCTTTACTTTTCCTAGGGTAGTTGTAGATATTGGGGCTAGGGAACTGGCAGCTGATTGTTCCTACGTTGCTCTTTCCCGTTCTCGACGGCTGGCTGACATTGCTTTGCAGCCTTTCTATTTGGACCGACTGATTAGGACAGGTACTATGAAGCTTCTTTGCATGAGGGTAGAGGAGGAGAATAGGCTAAATAGGTTTACGTATAAGTAAACGAATAGGTAAGAAAAATCAGCAATTAAAAAATATATATATACCATAAATTCACTCATAGGAAATGCTCCGAAGTCTACGGTTCACAGAACCACTAACTAACTAGGTCTTATTGGGATTAGTCCGGTTTCCTCACGATGTTTTCCTTCACCGAAGCGACTGGCAATATATCAAATGATATTTCGTACATAAAGTTCAGAAAAACTGAGTGGTACGGGCCTGGGTTTGAACCTGCGACCTCCAGATTGCAAACCGCACGCTCTTACCTTTAGGCCACCAGCGCTCCTCAAAAGCTCATTATTATGTGACGTAGTGACTGTAAACCGTTTTTTTTAACTTTTACCTTAATTTTTAGTTTGTCATTTATCAACGTTAACAGTCTAAGTCAATGAGAAGTCCCCTATTTAATTTTTATTCTAATATTTCTTAATCAAGCAGACAGTTGCATAATGTTATCGTCTTTATTATTCATTTTGCTCTGTTGTTCCTTGTTTGAACGAGTTATTTGTAAAGTCGATTTTTCAACTGCCGGTTTGTTATTGATATAGGTTATACTTATGTATTTAGACAAAGATCGGAACGTCAAAATAAGCGCCATAAACTGAGCACAATCTTCCTTACATTTCGTTGAGTTTGAATTTGATTGCTCCAAGGAATAGCACACTTTAAGTAGTTTATATTAATTCTAGCTTGATGCATATTTGAGAAAGCTTCTAGGACAAACGGTCAGGAAGATAAAACGTTGATCCTATAAGTCTGTTTAAAATAACAGTGCAAGTGTATGTTTTACAGGATAGATATAGGAGAGTGTGCACCATATCCGTTGCACCACCGGACGTCCAGGCGAGAGGAGTGGTTTCATCCTTACAGTATAGTGAATATTCCATTCATTCGCACGAAGCGATTCACTTGTACCTTCCCGTTACCCTTCGTCTGTACTCCCGGAAAGACATAATTTGGGTGTTTTCCTGGCATTAATAGGCAATCACTGAACCAGCGTGCTACACCCTCGACCTCGTCTACGCTCACCATCAGGATTGAGCTCAAACAATGGTCAGTCTTGTATAAAAAGAATACCAGTCTAGTGCTCTTCAGTCCAGTAATAATTACTACCAACTCAATGTTATGGTTTAATTCAATAAAATACATTAATAAATATCAGCACGCTTTAAATTTTGCACACGCTCTCTGTTCGAATGTGATGCGCGCGAGCGATAGCTGCAGTCTGCGCCCGCGCCGTATCGCGCGGCGACTTAGCCGTCGCTAACGCCGCCAGCGATTTGAACTCCTTGAGGAACAAATGGAGCTCGAGGTTCCGATGGAACTGAGCAAAAGTGTGAATCTTAAAGTGTGAAGTGTTTTTAAAGTGTGTGTGTTATGTTTTATGTTCCTTACAAGTGTTCTACCAATCTGGATTAAACTTGATGAAAGTGTGACGACGCAATGTCGTGCTTTATAAAAAACAAACATTTAGCAAAGCTGCTGCCACTCGAAATGATTTGGATCATGTTTTAACCAATTGTGTTAAAAGTACGTAGGTATTTTCGAAACGTTTTTTAGCAATTGGATTCTGCTTGATTCAATAAATTATTAAGTTTATTGAAAATTGACCCAGGGTTACAGAACACATGGCGAGTAAACTTCGTGGCCACGGCCGAGGTTAAACTATAGACTGAGAAATCATTATTAACTCAAAACGACGCCTTTCATACAATCAATGATCAACAACCATTAACCGGTTCGATAATATTTATAGCATTTGATTTATTTTCTTCTGCATACAAAGATTGCTATGTATGTTTGCATTCCGCGATAACAGTGGCAAGGTCTCTTATAACTCCTTAGGGATTATATCCCGTTTCCTTTGTAATAATGTGTGAAAAAGGTGAGAGTTTAAATCGATCTCCAGGGCTGTTAGTACAAAATGTTTATTCGTTATATTAAGATTAATTTTAAAATGAAAACTAACCAGCAAATAGTAATGTTTAAAAAGATGTACATGTAATGTAGGTTGCTTATCAGCGATCATAAGCGCCCCGATATTGGCCATTTACAACAGATTAATTTCCCATCGATATTTAACTATCTTATAGATAACCTAATCTTCAATGCATGTTCATATCAAGTAGCATGACAGAATACACAATAAAATTAATGTATATTTTATATTATATTATTGTATGTCTCTTCCGTACACGGAACAATGGTGTTCCGGACATTTGGGAGGCATACGCGGAGCCAGATCGAGCCAACGCGCAGAGGCCCTTTCGACAATTTAATGAAATGTAAGGGGTACACTAAGCGGATGTTGCCCCTGTCCGTATCATGGGACGCGCACAGAGACAGCACCCGCCATGGTGTAAGGACTATTGAGTTATAATGGAATCTAGAATGTACTAGGCTATTGGGTGGAAAGGATGGACTAGCTACTGGGCTATTGGATAAAAAACCGGACGTCTGCCTAATAAAATGGTATTCAATTTTATTTCCGGCAGACGGTGACTCGCCCTATGCGAGATGGGCCCCCACAAAAAGCGACATCAAAGATGGCTCAAGGGCAACACCGGTGCATAGGGCTAAGGGTAGAGAGGTGTCACTGGACTTTAAACAATATTATATTATATTATTAGCCTATAAGAGTATCCCACTGCTAGGAAAAGACCTCCCCTCTTTCTCTCCATTTGGTCCTATCCAATGCACTCTCTTGCCACTCTTTAAAAAATGTGTCAAGGTCGTCCCGCTATCTTCGTTTTGGTCTTCCTCTACCCCGAGACCCATCCTGTGGGACCCAATCAGTTGCTAGTTTCGTCGAGCGCTCTGGGTGCATTCGGTAGACGTGCCCTGCCCAGTCCCACTTTAGCTTGGCGGCCTTCATACCAACATCCACAATGCCGGTTTTGGATCGCAGTTCGGTGTTTTTGACACGATCGGTTCTACGAACACCCAGTATGCTGCGTTCCATTGCTCTTTGGCAAACCTTGAGTCTAGACTTCTCTAATTCAGTTTGAGACCATGTCTGGGCGCCGTAGGTGAGGATAGGCAGGATACGTACATGTCGAGAAGTTTGCGCTTTAAAGAGAGTGAAATTAATGTAGGATTATTAAAAATGTTATACTTAAATTAAGAGACTCAGAGATGTCACAGGAGACCGAAGACCTTGTCAGCTTCCTCGCACAGCGTATCAGCCTTATTGTTCAGCGAGGAAATGCTGCCAGTGTCTTCGGTACCATGGGGCTCGTCCAGAAATCATGTGATCGTTTATTGGTCAGAAAAATATCACGAATGAACACGATGGGGGCGTGCACGTGTACTTTTTTTCATATTGCCATAGATTACAAAAATGCATTTTACCAACATTAGAACAGCAAAAATCTGACGTAAATTTCATTGTACAGTCGTCAGCAGAGGTAGCTAAGCGGGGAGGTATTCATAATGAGCTAGACACGATTTTTTTGTTGGAAACAAGAACCTGACATGTGTATTTTGAAGACCTGGCTTGCTCAGCAACTTTTGCTCCTAACTATGTGTAGTCAACCAATTTGATTTATGGGCCACTTCGTTCCTTGTCACAATGAAAATCTATATGAAAGACGCAAAAGATCTCTTATTAACGTCACTGTGACAAGGTTCGAAGTGGCCTAGAAATCAAATTGGTTGACTATACTTCGGACAGTATTGAGTACAGCCACGTTTTCATTTCATGTTTAAAATAACACGTTCATCTTGCGTGTGTGTAGAGGTGCCGCCAATGTTACCACCCAACATATCAAAATAATAAAAATATTACATATAAAAAACCTAACCTAGGGTGCCACCGGCAACAGGGCAGGGCCCAGGCTGCCGGTGGTTAGGGCTATAGAGATGAACCGTCGGACTATGCGCGCCGTGTCCAGGATTACCGCCTTCTGGATCTGACCCTTGATCAACCACATAGCGAGAGTCTCTCAAGATGTTGGTCGAGACTCTTCGCTATGAGACCGTTCGCGGAAACTACTATCGGTACAATGATCGCTGAATCAACTTCCCGCATGGCGGTTGCCTCGTCGTGAGCCAAGTTTAAGTACTTAGCTTATTTATTATTAGTTTAACTTAGACATTTGGGAGAGATATGCAGAGCCGGGGCTAAGACGCAGAGGTCCTTTCGACATTTTAATGAAATGTAAAAGGTACACTAAGCGGATGTTGCACTTGTCCATGTCATGCGACGCGCACAGAGACAGCATCCGCCATGGTGTAAAGACTATTGAGTTTTAATAAGAATCTCCAGGCTATTGGGTGGAAACGATGGACTAGCTACTGAGCTATTGGATAAAAAACCGGACGTCTGCCTAATAAAATGGTATCCAATTTTATTTCCGGCAGACGGTGACTCGCCCTGTGCGAGATGGGCCCCCACAAGAAGCGACATCAAAGATGGCTCAAGGGCAACACCGGTGCATAGGGCTAAGGGTAGAGAGGTGTAAACATTATTAGTTTATTTATTTATTATTAGTTTATGTTAGACATTTGGGAGGCCTATGCGGAACCGGAACTAACACGCATAGACCCTTTCGACATTTTAATGAAATGTAAGGGGTACACTAAGCGGATGTTGCCCCTGTCCGTGACATGGGACGCGAACAAAGACAGCACCCGCCATGGTGTAAATTAGTGAATGTAAGTAAATCAATATTACGGTTAGTTTATAGTTGGTTCAAGGGCCTGAAACAGAGGCAGCATCCGGACACGGTACGCGCACAGATTAGTTCCCCCCTCTGTAGCCCCGTAATAGGCGCGCATGCAGTTCTCATTCATTGTTTGAGTCCACCGCATGCGACGCACTACACCACCGGCAGCGGGAGCCGTGGGCGGGGCAGTGTGTCCCGCGGGCCCCAAGCGTGCCGGCAGCGGCGGCCGTCCTCGCCGCGCAGGTGGTCGTGGCGGCGGCGGCGGCGCGCACTCGTCGCTCGACTCGCTGGTGTCGGCCGCAGTTGCGAACTCGTCGGCCGACGACGATGGCGAGGAGACGGACGAGGCAGGTGAGGATGGTGGGCGTGCGTGAGTCGTAGACGCTTCCTTGCGTGTCTTGCTCCTTGTCAACATTTTCGTTTTTGATATCGAGTACCTATATCGGCATTCTGGTACATGTTTGCGGTCTTTTTTATAATTATGAAAGTACCAAATGAATCAAAAATGCCAGTAAATACATATTTTATCAAAAATAAACTGAAAATGTGCAAAAACACGTCAAACGTTGACGGCGTCAAATTTTTTTTTTTGTGTGGTGAGCGGTTAGTTTTATTATTAGGTAATAAAAAATAACAATGTTTTAATTTATTAATATAACGTCTAAACTATATTTATAATAATTATAATAGAACATTAAATATATAAAGAGTTTAATTTACTTTGAAACTAAAATTTCCCTCTGGAAACCCTCTGGCCGTTTCCGGTGCAAAGGTGCCCAAAACTTCAGTTTTGCTTTAAAACATACACTGCCGAAATATCGGAAGCTCATTCAAATGAACATACATCGTAACTATCGTCGTAACTGGCTACCCTCCAATAACTGGCCATATTATACTAAATATGAACTCTGTTTATAGGCGATTTGAATTCATTTTAGTGTGAGGTGCCCAGTGAAGGGTGGCCAATAATTGAAACCCCTTTAGAAAATATGTTCTATTTGTAGGTAAACAGAATTCATTTTCATTATAAGGTGACCATGCAGTTATTGAAAAATGGCCCGTTAGGTACTTGTAATATCGCAGTATCGTTAAGTAAAAAAGATATATAATGAAATCTTGACGACCGGTCTGGCCTAGTGGGTAGTGACCCTGCCTATGAAGCCAAAGGTCCTGGGTTCGATTCCCAGTCAGGGCATTTATTTGTGTGATGAGCACAGATATTTGTTCCCGAGTCATGGGTGTTTTCTATGTATTTAAGTATTTATATGTATCTATATATTATATATATCGTCGCCTAGTACCTGCAACACAAGCCTTATTGAGCTTACCTCGGGACTAGGTCGATTTGTGTAAGAATGTCTCGAAATATTTATTTATTTATTTTATTTTTATTTAATCTGAGACTGACGCATGAACCAAGTTAGGTTTACCCAGTGACTGCATATAGGGTTTACCCCTAACGCCTAGAGTACCGCAGATTGCCTGTGATGAATGCATCAATTGAATCGTTCCGGTATGGTATTATTATTATTTATTACCTAGTCACCTCTGGAGTTTTTCTTGCTTAGAAATTATCCTGGGGAGAGGTAGGAAAAACCCAATTAAAAATCGCTTACCATAAAAAAAAAACGAGGAAAATGGGAACATAATCCCTAAACTGCGACCGTAACACTATCCGTAATTTCGAATGATCGTCTCTGTTACTCTAATGCCTTAATTGGAGTAAAAGAGAAAAATGCTCGAAATTTTCGAACTTCGCATTAGGCGAAGAGTCGTCAAAAATATGCCGCTTGTTAAATTCTAGTGGTTTTGGGGACTATTTTATATAAAAAAAATATATTATTTTGTCTCTTTACTCTCATTCCGTAATACGGGATATTCCAAAATTGACACTAATTAGCATTGTTCCTTTTCTTTTTCGCACTCGGAAAATGGTATTTTGTTTACATATTTTTTTATTATCTTAGTAATATTCTACAATTGCGCCATTTTTTATTGCGAACGGATCAGTAAATTTAACAAGTATTTGTACAAGTTTTTGTACAGTGTTATACTAATTCACTTAGTTTTGCTAAATTTAAAAGTATGTGTACATTTAAATCATATTTAAATTCAATTTCTTATTTAATTTAATTCTGTAATTTTATAAAAAAAATATATGGGCAGTAAGACAAGCTGAAGTAAATAATTTTTATTTTATTTGCTTATATATTAAGTCGAATACTGTTCAAAATGTTTCGCTACATAACGAGGAGCATAATCATGATTCGTTCGCGTTGGCTGACCGACGACTTCAATACAATTATTATAGTAGGTATATAGACCCTTACGAACACTCGAGGGCTAAGCTAATGGTAGTATTCAGTGTTGCCAGACCACTCTGACTGAATATCACCAACGGATAGACAAAAAAGTACGGAATTTTGATAAAAAGCACATTTTTTAAGAAAATGTTTATTAAAACACCAGCCAAAATAATATCGGCCCATGCACAGCGTAGAGTTCCGTACTTTTCGATCCGTAGCTTCAAAACGGTTCAACCTACAAAGTTCAATCGTTTTCCTTGAAGGTTTACGTTCATAATAATCAAAGTTATTTTGTGCATGAGCTATCCGTGAATCCATGTCGAATCTCGACAGTGGTCCGTAGTCTACTAGCATACCAAACAGCCTACCACGCTATAAAGTGCGATAATAAAAATGTCTTTAAGTACTAGAATGAACTTTACTTGTTACCGTATAAGTATCGAGCTGATAAGATACTTACATACTCATAAGCCCCCATGAGTGATAGTCAGATACTCATATTTTTTATTGACATTAGAGATTTCTGCATGTGTACGAACATTTCAACAAATAAATTGTTTAATAATATGTAATAAAATAATAAATAAAAAAATATTTCAGGACAATCTTACCCAGATCGACCTAGTCATACTGTAAGTTCAGTAAGGCTTGTGTTGTGGTGTACTAGACGACGTTATATATATAATAGGTAAATACATATAAATACCTAAATACGTAGAAAACACTGCTGACTCAGGAACAAACATGCTCATCATACAAATTAATGCCCCGACTGGGATTTGTAACCAGGACCATAGGCTTCATAGGCAGGGCCACTACCAGGCTAGACTAGATATGCATCTAAAAATCACGGAATTAGCACGTTTTTCCGTAACACATATTCATAGCACATACGGATTCAAAAAAGCGCGTACTACCGTGCTAAAAAGTATGGTCTGGCAACATTGGTAGCATTTTGCGTTAAAATACATCAATATTGTCTGCAAATAGATCGATATCATCAGCTTGCGGGACAGATACAATTCTAGCAATAATTACATTCTTTAAAATAAAAGTACTTGTCTAGTTATTGCAATCTAAAAAAGGCCTTTGAGTTAATGTACCTACCTACCAAAGGATGCTGCCGGCATTTCGTCGTTGTATTGCAATGTTGATACGTTGTGCGAGGAAGCCGCCAGCTCATCGGTCACCACGTCACCAGCGGCGCTACCGCGAAAAACGATATTCGTATATTTCGGACGAATGTCTCTGCCAGTCTCATGACGCCTTAATTGGAGTAAAAGAGAAAGATCCTCGCAATATACGAACTTCGATGTTCGCGGTACCGGCCCAGTTACATCAACCAGACGCTTCGCGATTTCTGCAAAAAGTTTGTGCGCCCTGGGACCCCATGGACCTAGCGTCTACGCCAAACGGTACTAAATTGTACTCTCTGTCCCGACTCTTATATTTGTTACGTTTAAAAAATTCGGCGCTTTCCGCCGCTGAACCCGCTTTTACATTAGCTTGTAGGATAATTTACTCTGGATATTGATTTAGGTCGCCGACGGGTCTGGCCTAGTGCCACTAGGCTAGTGGGTACCCTACCTATCAAACCGACCGAAATAGGTTCATATGCCACTAAGAGCATTTATTTGTGTGATGAGCACAGATATTTGTTTCTGAGGATTTCCCTTGTTTAGGCATAATTTGATTTGTAATAATTTTAAATCGCATACCCAGTGTTGGCATAATTGTATGTAAGCAGAAACTGATCTCGCATAATTCTTTTTCGCCGAATTCTATTATGCAGAACTAAACGAAGCCGAATGGTTGGTACGCATAATTTGGAAAGACCGAATGGTGTTATAACATTTTTTTCCCAGGAAGTGCGTTTTTGTCGTAGTCGCTGTTCTAACCTAACCTAACCCACCTTGTTTCTCTGTCGTGGTCACAGTTCTAACCTAACCTAACCCACTTCGGACATTCGGCCTCAATAATCAATAATAGTATGCCAATATATATTCGGACAAAGTAGTATTCTGCTAATACAGAATTTTTCTAAATAAAAATTCGACAACATTAACATTCGGCGGAAATAAATTATGCGAAACTTGATATGCGTATTAAGATTCAGACACCCGTTTCTGAGTCCTGTATTTTCTATATTATATTACATGGTTGGCAGAGTACCCACAATGTATGCCCTTTGTGCCGTGTGGTGCCGGCTGACTAGGATAGCAGAACCGCCCCATCACCTCTACAGCTACTGCGGTCGCCAGCCCGCCTGCAAAGCTTGGCGACTACGGCAAATATCCCCCAAGTTCAGACTTTTCTGGGGGAGGACTATGTCCTGCAATGGACGACTTGCGACTGAGATGACGATGATGCTTAGTTTCCACAGGTAAATGGCGCCTTAACTCGTTACAAATTCGACAATTAGACATTAGTCTTTACATCCACTGCTACACATATTAGGCTTCCCCCCAGATCTCTATAAGCATAGTTTGGAAGCGACCTGCACCTTTGACCGACCTTTAAGCCTTAAGGCCGTCTATCCATCTTGTGGGTGGACGTCCTACGCTGCGCTTGCTAGTGCGGAGTCTCCACTCGAGCACTTTTCGACACCATCAGCCATCTGCTTTGCGTAACACCCAGCCGAGCATGTCTTTAAACTACGTCCAACAATGAGAAGTAGGGCACAGCGATGTACCACCACGCTTGGGTCTGCAGAAGCCCAATTGGGGAAGTCCTCCTCCATACAGAAGACCACAGCCATAATAGCACCTTTCAGGTATGTAGTGTTGTGTTCCTTGTGGTGAGTAAGGTTCCCAGAGCTCCAACCCTCCCTTAAAGGCCGACAACGCGCTTGCGACTCCCCTGGTGTTGTAGGTGCCCATGGGCGACGGAAATTTCTTACCATCAGGCAATCCGTCTGCTCGTTTGCCACCTTTGTCATAAAAAAAAACAACATAATTGTGCTATTTTTAATCTACCAATCGGCGTCCATTATTAATTATGTTCTTGAAGCCAGAGGCGCTACCGCGAAAAACGAAATTCGTAAACGGGCGATTGTTTCTGTCACTCTCATGACGCTTTAATTAGAGTAAAAGAGAAAGATGCTCGAAATATACGAAAATTGACGTTCGCGGTACTAGGCCCGGGTACAGCAGACGGTTATCTCCTCGCGATGCATATATAAGGGTACACTGTTGGGGCTCGCGTAGTCACATCATTGCCACGCGCCGGCGCGGGAGTCGACTACACGATCAAACTATTCGTTACTGGTGAGTTTTATTATTAGATATACCAGTGATTTTCTAACCAATGTATAATATTAATAAAAACAAATAAAATACCTATCATTTTGAAACTGAAAGGAATAATTTTATCATGGGATTTCGATTGCACGACAATTTATTTGATAACCTTAGTGTTCATAGCAATTATATCTAAAATACAGCAGTTACGATTTTGATTAATGTACTTAGGTACAAGCGAAGGGTTAAGACTCATAAAAATACAAATTTAACCACCTTAGGTAAATTATATTGGGATATCAACTAATACATAAAGATTTCCTTAGCTATATATTCTGATTGAGTCCCACAAGCTCGATAACACTTGTGTTGTGGGTAATTGGGTATGCCAATATTATATGTACATATATCATATGCAAATACTTAAATAAGTACATAGAAAACATCCAGGGCTCAGGAACAATCTGTGCTAATCACACAAATAAATGCTTACTGTAATTTGAACCCACGACTGCCGGCTTCATAGCCAGGGTCACTACTTACTAGGCCAGACCTGTCGTCTGCTATAAATCACTTATTTATGTATGTATTCTAACCACTGTCTATTTATAACCACTGTAGAACCAAAAAAAAAACCACTCATAAAAAAAAAACAATTTTTTATCTAATATCTCCATATTTTAATTTTGTAGCGTATGGTTGTAAAGATTTGTAATTTTGGATATTACATTTTTACTACAAGTCTTCCTTTACCCTTTATTGTATAATGTTCGCCCTAACGAACATAACCTAAGACCATATTTTTGTATTTTTTTTGGACAGAATCATGTAATCAGGTTATCGAGGATCATAGAGGCTAGAACCCACGACCATGGCCATTTTCTGCCAAATTAATTGTTAAAAATAGTGCAATGCGCAGATTCCTACTTTTTGTTTTAGTCGTAGGTACGTTAATACAAACTTTTAGGAATTTCTTAGGAACTAAAAATGGGGGTGGTAACGTCAGTCACTTTTAAACACAAAACTACTCGTATCAAGAGATTCAACCGTATTAATTGCATTGAAGTGGGTAACTCAACGTATTTAACATAATTATTATATTATGCAGACTGGCCCATTTAAATCGGCCAGTAAGGGGAAAACTAGAACTATATAAGACATACAAAGATTTGTTCTATCAAACCATGTCATTGATTTATGGACAAGGAGAACTACATACATTGATTTAAAAAAAAACTTGAGTTCGAAAACGGCGTTAATTTTCTTAGGCAAGCAAAACTGAGCAAATGAATAGAATAGAATAATACTTTATTCGTAGGCACATACTATTTAGATAAAACATGAAACAGACGATCATACAAAGAAGTGCACCATCTCAACATATTGCTAGCGTGTTGCCAGAGTTCTTCCGACGGGGCCGAATGCCAAATGGTTACCCTTTCCTCAAAACCACAAGAAAACGAGTAGGGGCAGTTCGTTAAGCCTGTGGACATCGGCTTGTGTGTACTCACATGTTACATTATGTTACGGTCAACTATGCCCACTTGTACATTGTACGTTGACATTTACTCGCGCATCCTTGTTGAGTGCTGCCAAATGGGCAGATTTTATTGCAGCTAAGGAATAAGGCGAGGGAATGTTAATACTGTTACACGTATTGAAATGCCACTATACTTAACTAAGAACCAATCAAATATTTTTTTATTAAATATTTTCATTCGCTTTGATATTGAAGTAACACTATAATTTGAAATAGGTAGTATAGATGACATTCGAGTATAAGGTGCTAATAAATAAGTTAAATCTATACTTTTAATTTTAATTAAGGAACCTTTGTATATAATTTTTTTGTTTTCATTTACCGAACAAATATATATATATATATATATTTTAATAATCGCCCTATTATAAAACTGTCAAGATGTTTAACACTGTTATGTTATGTCACGGCAAAGTTGTTTTTCTTAAATACCTATGATTGTATTTGATTTATTAACTTCAAGTGGCCCGCTGAATAATAGTTTAAAGAGGTTCTAGAATGTCTAGAGAGTCGTTGAATTATCTTATTAACAGGGTGTTTTTGCCAAATTTGTTTTCTATTAGTTTTCTCCAAAAAAACAAAACAAAATCAATTATGTTTCATACTTAAATGTACCTACTCTGAGAACGGAGTACAATCAACTGTAAAAATATGCGTGTCTAATTTGTTAGCACCTTATACTTAAGAAAAAAGATTTTAAGATTCTAGCTTTTGGGTTATTATTTCGAGAGGTTCAATTGTGTTCAGACTCAAATTTTCAGTTATAAAATTAGAAATATATCGTTTATTGTTTTTAGGTTGCTTAGGATATTATCACTGAAACTTGTGGTAAATACATTTTATTCTATTTTTTTTTTTCCACAATAACTTAAATTTTCTGCACATAAGTCAGTTACGTGGTCAGGTTCGGATTATCCCTGACTACTTTGTAGTATTGTAAAAAATACAAGGTATAGAAATACTTGCTGTTTAAAACATGGATTGAATGTTCATAGTATGATATACCATGCATGCAAACATAAAAAAATTAGGACATTGATAAGACTATTTTTTTTCTACATTTCCCGTTGTTTCAAAATACACCATCATTTTCGTTGCCACACTTATTAAGTAATACTTTAAACAAAAAAAGAGGACAAACCTCCTGTTAATCATTTTTTAACTATAAGCAACTTTGAAAATAAGACTGCATCAATATGACGTATAATGTTTATCGCAAGCCATAATTATTTATCTATAATTAATGTAATAAAGGTTCAAGTTGGATTTGCATCAAAGATCGAGCGTCATTTTCGTTACGGTTGCGACTTGGTGAGTATTGGGTAAATAAATATAATGTTTTACTGGAGCTGATTTCATTTGCTTCAAACCTATAGGATATTTACTGCAGAGTCGCGAAAGTAAGAACTTTTCAATTTCGTGGTCATCATTTTCGTGGTGCTATGGGCCACGAAACTGATTAAAAGACCACGAAAAAGATGATTTTCCCTACAAGTAGAAAAATACAGAACACTTTTTATAGAATTTTCTGCTTTTTACAATGTAATCGTTTATGCCATTATGCCGTCTTTACGAGACGTTACAATGGAAAACATAAAATATTAAATAAAAATCTTCTAATCTTCTTTTTTACTTACATGACAATAATAAATACAGTTTTGCTGATAAAGTAAGTTTTCACACTTCTTATCATTAGTAACTGTTTGGGATCATCTGCAACGTGACGTTAAATTGATGTAATCGGCATGAAAAGTACCGGACCGTTTAATAATTATATATCGATGTTTCCGATATTGTTACTTTTATTCCTGCACTGATATATATATTATTATATTCCCGTGCAGGTCTACGGTAGACCCCAACGAAATTTTGTTACAACGAAACAACACAACAAAATGTTCCTCTAAATGACGTAGTTTTTTTA
This sequence comes from Grapholita molesta, assembly GCA_022674325.2. Classification (NCBI taxonomy): domain Eukaryota; kingdom Metazoa; phylum Arthropoda; class Insecta; order Lepidoptera; family Tortricidae; genus Grapholita; species Grapholita molesta. Next base: position 399,146 of record CP053138.2, read on the forward strand.
ATATTTAGATATATACATTTCACACAATGTACGTGTGAAATAATTCTTTAAGATAGAGAGGTATTGAAAGCTGTTTTTGTTTGTGAGTTGAAATTATTAATCTTACTTTAATCAAATAATTTCTAGATAGTATTTAAAAGGTTACAAAAATGACAATTTGAAGTCGTCATTTTCTTGGTCAAGTTTAAATTTTTTTAATATATAGATATCGAGTGTCTATTTCTGTTGATACCTGATTAATTAAATAATACTTATTCGTTTTCTCATTATCATCGGATTTTCATTCAAATAGTACAATTATAACATTTAAAAATAAACAAAATGTTCTTTTTCGTGGTCATGGTGCTCATTTTCGTTACCGTTAAAATTTGAATTTTGCTTTTTTTAACCAAAATAAACTTTATCGATCTCTGATAATATAAAGTATGTTATCGGTATATACCCTTATGTTCAAAATAAAACAGACCACATCAAAATGTGTGTTTTTATTTCTGTAACATTTATCTTACACCTCAAATAATGACCCTTTTACTCCAATTAAGGCATCATGCGAGTGACACAGGCAATCATTCGAAATCTACCCATATCGATTTTCGCGGTAGCGCCACACAATACGATACCGAACCGAATTAAACGGATTCCCAATATTTTTGTTACACCTTTTATATATGTAGATACGAATCTTATTTTATGCACCGAAACTCAGAGTTGGTTGGCGGTTTTTGCTCTTAGGTATTGCTATAAATAATACAGATGGTTAATAAGTATGATCATAGTTACACAATCTACCATGTGTAGTTCAAGAAGAGGTGTGCACCAACAGGTTCAACACACATCGACAGATTAGATAACAGTCGCTACCGACTGCGCTATCGACCACAGATCACTTGTCTTAGAGGGCCGCGTATACCTGCGATCACTGTATAGACCGCTACCGACACTCTACATTGTTCAGGAGCCCTGAGTGTAAGTTTTTAACGTAACAAAACGTCACCATCGCGTTAGAGTTACCCATAAAAATAACATTATCACTTACGCGTAAAAAAACATCGCAAACGCGTAAGTGATAAATTGATAATGTTATTTATATGGGAAACACTAACGGGATGGTAAAACTTACATTCAGCACTCTGATCACTTGTCTAAGACTTAAAGCCCGCGCACACTTAGCGTCATTCGACCGTCGTTGTCTAGTTTACGCGTTTAGTGAAAACGATGATTATAATTGTGTCACGACTAAAAAATTAAATAACACTTTAAATTTTGTTCACAATTAGTGTAGTGCAAATGTTCGCTTCCTTTCATCGCTATATATTAACAGTTCAAGACAGTAAAAGAAACGATACTATACAGTAGGATGGTACAGTCACCATCAGATACATCGGAGCTATGGAGATGTCACTAATATCGGAACAACGCCTCTATTGTAAAGGCCATAAAGTGCATGTTGCGATATTTGTGACCAGCTCCGATATATCTGATGGCGACTGTACAACAAAACGGGGTTCGAGTTTTAGTATCTACTTCACATGTAACTTCAGCCTCCGCGTGTTAACTAAAAGTCTTTCTATCATCAAAATGCGGAGTCTATTACAGGTAGCCGGCTCCGCCCAAATGTCACGGAGAGCCAGCGTCTGACGAAGGTTATATAACTCGCTTCCTCCTCGACCGAGTTATACGCCACGTACGCGCGCCGGCGCACGGCGACTGACCTTGAAACTTAACTTTAACTTACAGCACTTGAGCTTTTATCGACATACGTAAGTCAAACACTCCGATCCAAATTTTAAGTTTATAGAGCCTTGATTCAGTACTAAAAAAAATAAACCTTATTAAGGAAATTTATTTGATTTTTATATGGAACTGTTCTGGAATTTTCGCTGTAAGTGAGGTGAAGTGTACTAGTTTAGTTTAAAACTTCGACAAGGTCGCATGATGTGACACAAATTTGTATTCCACACCACTATGTGTGCAATTTTTATTGATATAGCTGACGTCATGTGTAATCTATTAGCAATTTACAATAGATTCATAGTGGGTTTTTCTTGCAGTGACACGCGAAGTTATGTTTGGTACCATGTTAACATGTTAATACGAACTATATGCGTCGTGTATTTGATAAATCTAAGTATAGAATGATTTGAGGCTTGAAACCACTTTAAATAGTAAAATTAACGGATATAAAGCCTGCCATATCGAATTTTAATGGAGATGTTTCTTAAACATTAGCCCTGTAAAGGTTTAGTTTATGTATTATGTATAATAATGTTATTATAACTTTCTTTTTTCCGACACGTTGTTTTAAAAAATTGGATACTGCGTATTATTTTACGACTAACTGATACCTATGTGTAATCATTTTTTGTATATTTTAATTGCCTTTGCTTTTTAAGTAAAAAATATACAAGGTTACATCGAAGTACCGTACTATAAGTACACACCTGCGCCAGTTCTCGAAAATGGTTGTGCCACGCTCTATTGGGATCGATCTGTTATCACGGACAGGACTATTGTAGCCAATAAGCCTGATATCGTGGTGATATATCGATCGCAGCGCCGGGCAATGCTCATCGACATCACCGTCCCATGTGACGAGAACCTCGTGAAGGCCGAGAAGGACAAGTCCAGCAAGTACTTAGACTTGGCTCACGAGGTAACCGCCATGTGAGAAGTTGATTCGGCGATCAATCGATCATTTAACCGATAGTTGTTTCCGCGAACGGTTTCATAGCGAAGTCTCGACCAACATCTTGAGAGACTCTCGCTACGTGGTTGTGGTTGGATCAAGGGTCAGATTCAGAAGGCGGTAATCCTGGACACGTCGCGCATATATAGTCCGGCGGTTCCTCTCTCTGCAGCCCTAACCACCGGCAGCCTGAGCCCTGCCCCTTTTGTGGGGGCACCCTAGGTTAGGTTTTTTATAATATTTTTATTGTTTTGCTAAGTTTTAGATGTATTTTTATATTCTACTTTTATAAAAATATTGTTTAAAACCTAGCTTAAGATTTAAGATGAATAAAGGAAAAAGACAAGACTAAAAAAGCGGCTTTTATGTAGTTTCGTAGAATTAATTCATGCTCTTGAGGGGCTCCTGTAAATTCATTTCATGTTAATAATGTCAAAAGTCCGTCCATCTTTGGGGTCCGTTTTAGGGTAGGCAACGCGCATGTGAATCCTCTGGAGTTGCAGGCGTCCATAGGATACGGTAACTGCTTACCATCAGGCGGGACGTATGCTTGTTTGCCACCGTGATTGTATTAAAAAAAATCTTGTACCTGGAATTTATTGATGGTGCATTATAGAAAATAGAATTACCTCAGGCGATCATCGACTCGTAACAGGCTTGGGTGAAGTTAGTGTTGTTTTGCAGTGTTACAAGATACGAAGTAGGTGAGCGTGTGGCGCAAGCGCAGCATTGGCGATGGCGTCTCATCGCAGTCAGACCGCGTCTGTGCGCCACCGGCATCGCACGTCTTTTTTGTCAACGTTTATCTTATCAACAACGAATTAAATATCGCGTGTGTTTATTTACTAACTTAAACTAACATCGACTTTCTGTGATTACTAAGTGAATTTCTGGTAAGTTTTTTAAACTATTTATTTAGTTAAAATGTTATTAAGGTTTTAGTTATATCAAAAAATAAATAAGACATTTTTGAGCATAAACAAACAGGAACAAAAAGTTTTATAAACTTCATTTTGAAGTCGTGCGCGTAACCTTGAATTATTTAATTAACTACTACGTATGTTTACTAATCCATTACTTAATTAGCTGCATCGAAACAGTACCCAATCACAATAAAAACGTAGGTAATAACCATTTAAACAATATTTACGCACGCTTTGTTTTCTAATTAGCTTATTGTTTACTTAAGGATATCTGATGTAATATCTAGTGAAGATTTAACGAAACTAGATTTAAAAATACATGTTGCAGTATTGTGAAGTAACAGGGAATGTTCTGGTTGTTAGTCAACAAGAAGGTGATAAAGAATGCTAAAGAGATCAACATCTCGGCATTTGTTGCAGATTGGGATGAGGCCGTCTCAACCAATCTCGCTGGAAGCGTAAACTCAGTAGGAGTATTCTAGTAATACAAAAATCTGGTGCAGAAAGGTCCTGGATTTTCACCAGGCTGCCTTCCCCCCATGGTCCTAGAGCCCAAGTCAGGTCCCAAAAAAAAAAATGATGCCAGTTTTCGGTGTACTACTTTGGTAGCTGTGTTTATTTTAGCTAGCAATGCACCGAAAAGTTTCCAAAGTTGCGAAATTTTCTGCTTGAAATATTCTCGGCGCTACAGCCAAAATCGATATTCGTAAATTTCAAAGACTTTGTCTGGCACACTCTATCTGTAAAAGGAAAGATGCTCGAAATTTAAGAATTTCGATTAGCACGATACCAGGCCAGAAAAGAAATTTAACAATGTTTTAGAACACATACCTACAGAATACAGAATAGAGAGCAAACTAAATGCATAGTTTATCGATCCTTTTTAATAGACGCCTAACTAATAGATAAAATAAAGAAACAAAAATTACAGCAAATAAGTTCTCACAAGAAACTTTCATTATGGAAACTTTAAATTCCCGAGAAAGTTGCGGAAATTTTAGAGAACTTTCTCACATCTTTGAGAATGTTCTGCAACTAAAATCAAATTTTTAATTAAATGGAGTAAACTGACAGCAGTTTTTATACTATAGTTGTCAAACGACCTGTCAAATGTATGAAAACTGCTGTCAATTTACTCCATTTAATTAAAAATTTGATTATAGTACAGTCGCCATCATATATATCGGAGCTGTGGATGTGGTTACAAATATCGAAACAACGCCTTTATTGTCAAGGCGGTAAAGTGCATGTTTATGACCACCTCCACAGCTCCGAAATATCTGGTGGCGACTACGACTGTACATTACTAATTTTAGCATCCAGCAGAATTATGTAAGCTCTATATGATGTTGAAGTGGTACTTATCGATAACAGTACTGTCGATGTTTTTATTTTATCAACCACTTACAAGAAATCATTCCTGCTAGAAACATATCTAGGTATAGACTTATCACAAATACTGACTTTTTTAATCCTCTATCAGAACACCTACATACTCTGTTGATTTTTGACAACTACCACGGCTACTCCACCGCTCGTAATATGAATGAATACATTAGTTGTAATATTAGCAAACACGTGTCGTCATAAGTGGGTGACCGCCAGGCTGGGGGACCACAACAAACAAAAGACGTACGCGCAACTCGCGCAGCTAGCCTACCGCGGATTACTTCATTCGCTTTCGCCTATTTACCTCTTTATTCGCTCGTATATAGAGCAAGAAGGATGGAGTCAGTTTTCGAAACAGTTTTTGCGGTAAGCTGGCAGTATAGCTCTTGCTCCTTCGATGCTGCAGCCACTGTGTCATGATTGTCTCCTCTCGTGAGGGCCTACTACGAACATCGAAGTTCATAAATTACATGCATTTTCCTTGTTTACTCCAATTAAGGCGTAATTATAGTAACAGAGATAATAGTTAGGACATCCATTGTTCGAAATTTCGATACGACTTCTGTACGTATGCGCATATAAATACGATTTTGTTGAAAGATACCGGCCATTAATAGCCTTAGTAAACCAATGTGTACCAATGTACCAATATAAAATGGTACTAATACAAAAATATTACAAAATATCCTTACACTAATTGGCTGGCCCCGATGGCAAGCTCAAGAAGGCTTGTGTTGTAGGTACACACAGCAACACTCTTAACTGTACATCGGTGGACTTCATGTCTTATATAATAAGGTCTACCAATGTATAGCTAAGAGTGTTGTTGACTGTACTCAGCCATGATATATCATCATGTCAGCCGAAAGACGTCCATACGTCCAGCGATATATATAGTATATACAAATACATAGAAAACACCCATGGGGCAGGAACAAATATCTGTTCTCATCTCACAAATAAATGCCCTTACTGGGATTTGAACCGAGGACCATTGGCTTTATAGGCAGGGTCACTACCCACTAGGCCAGACCAAACAAAAAGTCTTGTACAGTTCAAAAATGTGTCAACAAACAGTCGACAAATCTCTGCTATTCAAGATTTCGTAGTCCTCAACTCAAATAACATCTTCTGTAGAAAATGGTGCTTACACTATGTCCCACTGAATTTTCAGTTTCGACCGAAACTAGAATCAAATCCGAACCTTCAGTTTCGGCGAAAAGAACATGTTTAGATTGGACATTATTTTTACTTCACACGCTTCAAAACGCGCTCTTTACATGTCAGCCGTATGCAGTCCACTGCTGGACATAGGCCTCCCACAAATAAGACTTGTATCATCTTGGGGGTTAGTTGCCATAGTCGCTACGCTTGGCAGGCGGGTTGGCGACCGCAGTAGCTGTAGATTGGGTTTCAACGGACGCTGCTGCCCGTCCGTAGGATTGGATTGTTCCCTTTGTCGCCTCTTACGACACCCGCGGGAGGAGATGGGGTGGTGCTATTCTAGTCAGCCGGCTTTACGCGCTCTTTATTCATTGAAAACTATTCGGACATTGTATCCACTTGTGAGGACCACACCAGGTTATCAGAAAAAGCACAATGTCACTTGACAATTTGTAACCCTTATCGCAAGATAGCATAAGGTCGACATGTCTGTCAACGAGGTTTTTATACTTTTGATATTGTCTCTGGTTTTGTAGTCTGTATATTTTGTTATTCTATTGTTTTAACAGTTGTCATTATTTTGCTGGACACAGTCGGACTTTTATTTTCAGCCCATTTTCTCTACTACTAAGCTATCGAATTCCCAACAATGTCTGTCATGTTAGTAAGAAATGTTTCCGTAAATAGTTATAGACATCATTGTGCGGTGTGGTGCCGGATGACAAAGGCACCACCCCATCTCCTCGTAAGTGTCGTAACAGGTGACAAAGACAAAATCCGTCGGGATGCGTGGGCAGTAACGTTCGTCGTTACCGACTACGGTCAACCCGCCTGCCAAGCGTAGTGACTATGGCAACACCTCCCAAGATGATACAAGTCATACGGGGAGGCCTATGTCCAGTGGACATCTTAAGCCTGAAATATATTTTTTCAGCCGTATGCAGTCCACTGCTGGACATAGGCCTCAAACAAATATGACTTGTATCATCTTGGGGGGGGGTTCCCTTTGTCGCCTCTTACGACACCCGCGGGAGGAGATGGGGTGGTGCTATTCTAGTCAGCCGGCATCACACGGCTGAAATGATAGTAATTGATTTTTGAATCTGGAGCAGCCCAACTGGGGAAGTGTAAGGAGGAGGCCTTACAGAAGACCACAGCCATAATAGCACTGCTACCTTTCAGGTATGTAGTGTTGTGTTCCTGATGGTGAGTAAGGTTCTCAGAGCCCAACCCCCCTTAAAGGCCGGCAATGCGCTTGTGACTCCCCTGGTGTTGCGGGTGCCCATGGGCGACGGTAATTGCTTACCACCAGGCAATCCGTCTGCTCGTTTGCCGCCTATGTCATAAAAAAAACAGTGTTTCACAATTTAACCAACAAGTACCCAATACATATAAATATTGTATTGTGTTCTGGATTGTAGAGTTGGCTACATTTACATGCGCTGCGCACGCGCACCCGGCGCAGTAGCCGACAGCTTAACAGTAACTATGAAATAACTGCACTAATGGGACTGGTTTGACTAGCAGTGTACGAGTGCAACCATTCCGGGTTGACGTTTCGAAAGCTGTTAAATTGAGTCCCTTTTCTTTTAAACTGTAGTAAAAAAAATCTATAAAATTGATGACATGGTTCCTAAGAACAGTTCTTTGTATGTATTATAATTAAATTACAGACTTGGCCACACTGACAGATCTAAATGGGTCAAAACAAAACACTATAAATTGGGTTCGAGATTCGTTCCGTTTTTAAATCGGTATTATACCTATTTGAATTAATTTGAACAGTATTTCATATTTCGTGCGACGGTAGCTTGAAAAAGGCGTGGCTGGCAGTCGTGTGCTAGCTTCGTTACCATTTGTCACTAAGGGTTTCCGTGATCACTGCTTTCACTAGATGGCAGGACCATGGCGAAAGGTCCAGCTTTCAAAATCCACCAATAGAAAATAATACGATTAAATGTGATTGGTGGATTATGACAGCTAGACTATCGCCACGGTGCTGCCATCTAGTGAAAAACGCGGTCGCAAAACCCCGCATTTAGGTATTTGCCTAAAAAAACAAATAACTGACACAATTAGGAACGTTTTAAAACGGTAGTTTAACAATTTCTGCTTGTCTAGGTTTTCCATTGTGAATCATTCGTCGGAACCATAACATTATTAGTAAGAAAATGTAATTATATAAATCTTGGATTTATGTGAAATAATAAACATTACGTCGGGTGGACTTAAGAAAATATTGAAATCGTTAATCGGGAAATTAATGAAATCGGAAAAATAATGAAATAATGATGTTGGGATAAAGTTTAAATTAGTATACGCGATATAATCCGTTTTATTTCATGAGTAATTATCGCGGCAACCGAAGACAATATTACGTTTGTTTCGAGTTTTTTAACTTTGTGTGTAACTTTATTTTATTTCAAATCTATACTGGAAAGTGAGAACCTGATAAAATATCTCGATCTACCTTAAAAAAACAAGATATACCTATGTAGAAAAATTTAATGTTTTAGGGGTTAAGATGAAAAATATCCACGTTTAATAGAACAATTAAATAATGTAAACAAATATGTCAGTCAGCAGCAAAAGTAGCTAAGCGTTTGAAGTGTTCAAAATGACCTACACGCGCTCTTATTCTCTTGACAATAGAGACGTGTTGATCTCAAATGCTTAGCTACTTCTGCTGCTGACTGTACGTAACAAATTTATGTGTATAAAATCACAATGGATCCATGATTGTTATTTAAAAGTGCGTAATTGCGAAGCTATGCAAGTAAATGGATTTGTTTAAACATTTGTTCCTTTTCTATTGAGCCCGACTATTAGGTATACGAAAAATACTAGGGTCTTACCCCTCATAAAAAGCCATTCAATGTTTTGAATTTGGAACCTTGTCTAAAAATTCTAATATTTTTTTAGTATTTTGGCCCTTGTATGTACAAGAAGGGCTATGAAGGTTAAAGATCATCTGATGTTAACTTTCATTTGTTTTTTCAATGATATAATTTACATACACCTTTGTAGTACAGGATGCGCGTTAAAACAGGAAAGCTAATCTGCATAGCCATGAAAACATTTTATGTTTGTACAGTCAGCAGCAAAAGTTGCTAAGCGTTTGAAGTGTTCAAAATGACCTACACGCGCTCTTATTCTCTTGACAATAGAGACGTGTTGACCTCATTTTGAACACCTCAAATGCTTAGCTACTTCTGCTGCTGACTGTACATGTAAATAAATAAATATTACAGGACATTACACTAATTGGCTGAGCCCCACGGTAAGCTCAAGAAGGCTTGTGTTGTGGGAAAGCAGCCAACTATAATATACAAATACATAAATAAGTAGAAACTGCCCATGACTCAGGAACAAATATCTGTGTTCATCACTAATCACACAAATAAATGCCCTTACTGGGGTCCGAACCCAAGATCGTCGGCTATAGGCAAGGTCACTACCCACCTAATACTCGTAAACTAACCACTTCCAATGATAGTGCACCGTGCACTATTATGCATTTCGTGACGATAGCGACTAACATTGCCTGCAGCAAACGTGTCGTTTACTTATTAACCTGTTTCTCTACCGGTCTTTACATAACAAGAACTAACATAAGCACGTTTATACGTACTAAGCTTACCTCAATCACGGTTCGAGAATTATTCATTCTCAAAATTTAACATATAAAACCAAGGGACAAGAAATTATTGTGCTAGCCTCGTAAGCCCCACCATACTAAAAAATTTAATAGTTAAAACCCATCTTGTTATGCAGTGAATTGGGTTGAATTTTCTTTGGCACGAAAACTAATGAAACAAAAGAAATTCTACCATATTTCCTTTTACAAAAGATTTAAACTTTAAAAGGGAGTATTTATAATGCACACTGGGTCTTACGAGGCTAGTTAGGTAAGGTTAGGTTAGGTTTAATAAAAGCTTTTAGTGCCCGGGTACACTAGCGGCGGCCACTCGACGTTTTCCTGGCGAGCCAGTGACTACCGGGAACAACGATATTCCTAAATTTCGAACGATTGTCTCTGTCACTCTCATTAAACCTTAATTGGATTAAAAGAGAAAGATGCCCGAAATACACGAACCTCAATGCCCGCGCGGTACCGCTCCAGGAATGCGGCGTCCGCAGCGTGCAACTATATGTGGGAACGCAGAGAAAACGCGGGACAGAAACGCTGCTGCGGGCGCTCTTAATGTACTCATACTTCTTTGATCAGAACATTCAAAAATTTTCATTAATTAATAAGTATCGAATAACTAGAAATAACAATGAAAAAATACACAACACAACTCAAGAAAAATACTTTTTGTTATTAAAATCAATAGGTACAGAAATTTTATTACTAGGATAGTCGTTTTCGCGTTTCCTTTTATAGATATTCGAAATAATCTTGAATACAATAATGAAGATTTTTTGTTTGTGCACAAGATACAAAAGAGTATCTACAAAGGCAAATGAAATAAAGGTATCGGATCGGTAATATTTTTAGTAAGTAAATGAAAATATTGTAAGCGGCGCATTTAAGCTTAAAAACGTAGGTAATTAAAAGTCAAATGAAGCAAAATAATACATGCAGATATCAAAATATTTATATCACAAATGTTATAATGGCAAAGAAAAGGATTTATACGGAGCGTAGCTAAATGTATTAAGGACTTGTGAACCGCGCTGAATTGGTGTCAAACACGCTATAATCTCGATCCGACGCGGCGCGAGCGTAACTGGCAAGTGTACGGTCGACTTCAAAGATATGAATACACTTTTTTTTTATGACATAGGTGGCACCATAGGTGGTAAGCAATTACCGTCGCCCATGGGCAACATCAGGGGAGTCACAAGCGCGTTGCCGGCCTTTGTGGTCTTCTGTAAGGAGGAGGTACTTCTCCAGTTGGGCTGCCCCAGATTCAAGCGTGATGGTCAACGCTGTGCCCTACCTCTCATTGTTGGACGTAGTTTAAGGACATACCCGGGTCCTAAAAATATTCGAAACGGGTTTTTCACCTTAATGCTTTGTAATAAGGTGCAAAAGTGTATACATATCTTTGAAGTCGACTGTACAATGATAACAGCGTTCAGGCAAGCCTGTATGCGAGTTAATAGGTACCTTACATGAAAACATAGAAGCTCGTATATTTCGAGCATGTTTGTCGTTTACTCCAATTAAGACGTCACGAGAGTGACAGAGACAATGCAATGGTCCGAAATTTACGTTTATCGGTTTTCGCGGTAGCGCCGCAGTAAACGTCATACAGTTTAGTAGCAGAAAAATGGCTAAATGGCCCACAAAATAAGTAAAACGCTACGCGAATTCGTTCTTAATAGTGTAGGAAATAAAGTATAATTTATTTTGTGTCAAAATTGAAGAAAACAAATTAAATTCAACTTAGTTCCAATTTTATAAATTTCTCTTTAAAGTAATTAGTACAGTCAGCAGCAGAAGTGACTAAGCGTTTGAGGTGTTCAAAATGAGGTCAACGCATCTCTATTGTCAAGAGAATAAGAGCGCGTGTAGGTCATTTTGAACACTTCAAACGCTTAGCCACTTTTGCTGCTGACTGTACTATATAAATAAATAAATATTTCGGGACAATCTTACAGAAATCAACCTAGTCCTACGGTAAGCTCAGTAAGACTTGTGTTTTAGGTACTAGACGATAATATATATATATATATATATATATATATATATATATATATATATATATATATATATATATAGACAGATACATGTAAATACTTAAATACATAAAAAACACCTATGTGGAAGCCCACGGGCCTTAAGATACAAATGAGAATCAGAGGCGCCAGTGAAAATCGATAATCAATAACGCGAACGAACGATTGTCTCTGTCACTCTCATGACACATTGATTGGAGTAAAAGAGAAATACTCTGAATTTACGAACTTCGATGTTTGTGGTGCTAGGCCAGTATGATTTCTGGGAATTCTGGGTTATCTTATGGTAATATTTGATCAAAACAGCATTACCTAATATTTTTTTCTTATTTTAAAAGAAAATTTTATCTGAAACTATCCGAATCATGGTCATCCTATGCCTTTTGACATACGCCGCAAAGGAAGCGACAAGACGTCAATTGATTAGGGTGACCAAATTGTATCTAAAAAATATTGTCTTCGGTTGCCGCGAAATTAAATAAAATAAAAAGTAAAATTAAAATTAAATTATTAAATTACTCATGTTGACCCGATGACTACGAACGCTGCTAAAGGGTTCGAAACGTCGGGATGAAGTTTAAATTAGTATACGCGATTTAATCCGTTTTAGTGGTTTTATTTCATGTATGTAAAAAAGCTTTTTTGTACTTACCATCTGAAAAATAATTATAATTCTCATAATTAATGAATAATTAGCTCACATATAAATTATGTATTAACCCTTCTTTTCTGACTAGTATAATAAAAAGACAAAATACAATCACAAAATATAGTCAGAAAAAAATAAAGACGGACTAGCAGTCTATCTTGACGCGAGATATTAGCGCGCCAATCATGTTAATCCGCTATATTAAATAACATTTCTGAAGTGATCGATCAAATGAAGCCACGAGTGGAACTTGTTTTGATGTCAGTACTTACACGTGTAAACATATGTAGTGGAAAACCATTTTCCATCGGGAAATCTCGGATTTCGACCGAAATACGTTGACACCCGAACTGTATTTTTTTTTTTATGACATAGGCGGCAAACGAGCAGATGGATTGCTTGGTGTTAAGCAATTACCGTCGCCCATGGGCACTCGCAACACCAGGGGAGTCACAAGCGCGTTGCCGACCTTTAAGGGGGGTTGGAGCTCTGGGAACCTTACTCACCATCAGGAACACAACACTACATACCTTGAAGGTGGCAGTGCTATTATGGCTGTGGTCTTCTGTAAGGAGGAGCTACTTTCCCAGCTGGGCTGCCCTAGATTCAAGCGTGATGGTCGACGCTGTGCCCTACCTCTCATTGTTGGACGCAGTTTAAGGACATAACCGGGTCCAAAATACATATGTCATACAATGATTGTATTAAAGGAATAACATTTTCATGTTTATTAATATGGAACTTTATTGTTTAAAAATACCTATATTGTCTTCAGTTGCCGCGATAATTACTCATGAAATAAAACAACTAAAACGATGTTGCCTTTACAAATTTAAATTCCACCCGATGACCACGAACACTAAAGGGTCCGAAAACGTCGGGATGAAGTTTAAATTAATATACGCGATATAATCCTTTTCAGTTGTTTTATTTCATTTATTGTTTAAACAATTTTTCACATTGACGTTTAACAATAATTTTGCATGGAAAACAGTTTTGGACTACATCTGTATCACCCAAAAACTTGGCAACTCTCCCTGCCCGCGTGTTTCAACTCGCCCCGCGCTCGCGCAGCCTGTGGGACCGCACGTTAGGTGTAGGCAGCATGTAGGCACTAGCCTCCTATGTAACGTTAGTGTACACTAACAGCAAGGCCAACGATTGTTCCACCTGCGCATTGTTACCCATTCGTGGGTAATTAATCGCATTGTGCAACGAAATCTAACGAACTAATAGATTCAATAAAGTTCAAAATTGTAGAGGTATAGATACTTACTTAAAAAACTAGTAGTAAAAATAATCTCGTATGATACAGGCATATTAATTTACGGAAAAATGTCCCCATCATCATCATCATTTCAGCCGTAATGTTGGACATAGGCCTCCCCCATAGACCGCTATGGTGGAGGGTTCAATTGAATTTGATGGTTTCTTATTGCAGTTTAAGGACAATACCCGGGTCCAAAACCTAATCGAAAAGACCTAAAAGTACTAATTTTTTATCGCAAACAAAAATTAAATGCATAATAAGTCATAAAGTGAAATAGTATGTAACAAGTAGATAAGCAAAGAATTACAAAAAGTAAGAACAATAAAAAATACAGGATGTTACAACCATCCTCTTGTTACAATTCGAAATAACCTTAGGTAAGGACGTAACTTATACTACAAGTATTTAAGTTAGTGCTATACTTGTATGTGATAGAAAAAAATATCTTTGTACTCATAATCTAATTACAATTTTGTTATTCTTAAAGTTGTGGAAAACTCATGAGAAAAATCAATATTTTACGTTCATCCCCGGTTCATCCATCTTCCGTGTAACCAACAATTAAAACCTAGTAGCTACACTAATAAACAGAGTAATAAACAATCAACAAGTAAATCAGATTAGGTACTTAAACGTGTTATCAGCATTGATTACTATAAGTCTATAAGGCGCGAGGAACCCTCGCTCTCAAACCAATTGATTAAATTCGTTTAACGTACAACCTTGGAGATGAAACTCGGGAAAAATTATTATCTCCACTGATAATAAGCAAAACCGAGTTACCGGATGATGGCCGCCTGTACGAAATATCTCGAGATAAGATAACACATTACAACTATCGTGTGATATTTGTTATAACTAAACTTCTCCCACAAATCGTCTAATAGTAATTATTTCCTGTACACGGAACAATGGTGTTCGCATTTGAGAGACGTACGCAGAATGGAAGCCAACGCGCAGTGTAAGGAGTACACTTCGGATGTTGCCCTTATCCGTGCCCAGGTAAAAGTAACATGCGACGTCAAAAATATGTATATACTATTACATCTTATTACAAAGGAGCAAGATGTAAGGAGCGACGTACACGCGCGCACAGAGATAGCACCCACCATTGAGTTTTTTGTAATCTAAGGAAATGCTGCCAGCGTCTCTCGTACAATCGGTCCCATGCTGCAGGAGCTTTTTTTAGATTTATATTATTTTTAGTTGCATTTTATTGTTATAGGCGTATTATTAGGTATGCTATTGGCTTTAGATCACGTAGGCAGGATTTGCCGAAGTTGTGCGATGTAGTTACACGCACACAGAGAAAGCACTCACGATTGAGATTTTTGAAATCTAAAGAAATTGCTGCCTTCAGTACAATCGGTACCATGCCGCAGGAGCCTTTTTTAGATTTATATTATTTCGTTGCATTTTATTGTTCGTTTTCATCATGAATAGTTTTTCTGGATTATTATGTAGGATTTATTCCATTTGTGCAGTATTGTCCGATTTCTTTCTTTAATTATTCAACTATCAGCTAGCAGTGTAGCTGCAGACCGATATATCATGACAGCGGTAAGTAGCAAATGTCTAATATCCGCAAAATCTGCGCGTGAGCATGACCGCAATGGCGGCCCCGGTCACCCCGATGACACCTCATTGTTTCAATTGAGCGAATGGCTCACTCTAGACACCACCCAGGAGATGAGCTAAACATGTCAAACTTTTATGTATTTTTTTATTTCTTAGCCTTTTTGGCGGTATCCCCAAAGCTGAGCCCCGAGTGTAAGTTTTTAATGTAACTTTACTTCACGAACGCGTTTGCGTTTCCCATATAAATAACATTATCATTTACGGGTTCGTAAACGTTATTTTACGTCAAAAGAAACTTACACTAGAGCCTCTGATCGTAAAAACCTGTGTGTCCACACAGAGGAGCGAAAAATATCGGCCCGAAGCAAGCCTAATGATGCTTAAATAAAAAAAGGCTTTTGAGGTATTGTACCAACGATGTTGGCAGCATTTCCTCGTATCGCAACGCTGATACATTGTGCGAGGAAGCCGCCAGCTCTTCCGTCACCGGTTACGTCAACCAGAGTACTTGCAATTTAGTTGTAGCAGTTTTAGGTGTTACCAAATAGATGAGTCTTCTCGCCCACTATTAATACTATCCATTTCAAAGTCATTCGAGTTCCATAGATTTCCAGCAAGTTGCGAATATCACGCCTATATGTATAGGCATCGTACTAAAATTTGCTGAATCGGGATATTTTTCAAATGAGGTTTTAATGAGTCATTTACCTTTACGAAAGACAATTACCTTACAAAGTATTTGCTATTAGGGTTCCATAACCAAAATGGTCGTCTGTCCCGGATATTATATCCGAGTTCCGATGTTGATGAAATTTTAACAGGTGTGTTTTGTGTGAGCTTTGTAATAAAATTGTTACTACGTATTTACTAACTTGCTTGCACTCGATATACGCTAATGAGAGGTAGGGCACAGCGATGACCATCACGCTTGAATCTGGGGCAGCCCAACTGGGGAAGTACCTCCTCCTTACAGAAGACCACAGCCATAATAGCACTGCTACCTTTCAGGTCTGTAGTGTTGTGTTCCTGATGGTGAGTAAGGTTCCCAGAGCTCCAACCCCCCTTAAAGGCCGGCAACGCGCTTGTGACTCATCTGGTGTTGCGGGTGCCTATGGGCGACGGTAATTGCTTACCACCAGGCAATCCGTCTGCTCGTTTGCCGCCTATATCATAAAAAAAATAAAAATAAAATACGCAATTTAATGTAACTATATCTAACCAATACCAATCGATTATTAGATCGCTAAAGATTTTATTAGGATATTTTTTTGATTAATTGATGGTTTTTATAAATCATCTCCCTCGGAGTCCTCTCACCCTTTAACTTTTAAACCAGGGATTCAAAATGAAATACATTTTTAAATATGCTAAAAACAAAAATTGTTTAGAAACCGTTGTTATAATTTTTATTTACAACTACGGAACCCTTGATTATGCGCGTTCCGACTAATCGCGACAAAATTGTAGAGTCAATGACAACGTGACCCGGCGTTACGTGCGCGTGCGCGTGCGATCTTATGCAAATGTCGCCGTCGCCCGCGCAGCGCCGCGTCGTGCCGTCCGGTCTGCGATGACGCGGTAGATAATACTAGGCGATCGTGCCAGGTCCGTAAAACCTTACTTGGGTTTAAAACAACATGTCTCTTTGCTATAGCTACCACACGTAGAAATTTCTCCTGCATTCGTTCCTAGGCCTAGAACAAGAGGGGCGAGATAGTATCTCAACTACACATCCCTCTTTAAATAATATGTTTAAAAAAAGACGGGAAATACACCGTGAGATACTGTCACCCTGTTGTTCTAGGCCTCCATCCGCAACTTTGCTACACACTGTTACGGAATAGACTCCAAAAGTGACTCCCATGGTGTTGCGGGTGCCCATGGGCGACGGTAATTGCTTACCACCAATACGTCTGCTCGTTTGCCGCCTATGTCATAAAAAAAAACTCCAAAGCTAGTCGGATTTATTACGGACGCTAACATCCGAGCATACATTTTGACGAAAGGTTTGGCTTAGTGGGTAGTCACCCTGCCTATGAAGCCGATGGTCCTGGGTTCAAGTCATGGGAGTTTTATAGACAAGCCTTTTATGGACTTACCGTGGAGCTTAGTCAATCTGTGTAAGAATGTCCTATAATTATTTATTTAATTCTTTATACATTTACGGTTGTCTATACATCATAGTTAAATATTTCTAGATCCTTCAAGTTACTCAAAGTCTAATTGGGTAAAACATACCTAAATATGAAATACATATAGGTACATGTTACTTTTATGAGTATATTTTTATCTAAATAAAACATACTAAGTATTTTCCAATTTACTTAGTATCAACATTTGTTGTCCTCCTCCACAGTATACTTCTAGAATTATCAAGTATTTTATCTAGTCGTCAGCCAAAAGGTGGGCGGTACCTGGCGGGCTCATTTTATCACGAGAAACGATTTAATTCCAGATTTCCAATAATCAATTTATTCATCGAAAGTGGCAGATCTGGTTCATGTTCACCATAAAAGTTTTTATTTCTGTAACTTACTGGTCGCATGGCGGAGAATAAAACGCGAATCTCCAGTCGGGAAAACATATATACAAACTTACAAACGAAAGGTGTGGCTAATGTAACGATATAAGGCACACATTCGGACGGCGTCGCGCCCCGCTGCGCCGCGCTCACAAAACGCGCCTATGTGCCCGAGCCTTAAAGCTGCCTTTGGTACAAAGCTGAGAGACTACCGCTAAAATTGAAACTCGAAAATTGACTATCTCTCTCTTGCACATAGGCGATAAAGAGATATTGTACTAGGAAGACATATTCGGGTATAAAAAGTATAACACCAATATTCTGCACCTAATTTTCTCTTACTTGCACTCTTGTGCTAACGAGACGGGATACTTCGGCGAAACCGCGAAAAACGATATTCGTAAATTTCGGAAGATTATCTCTGTACCTCTCATGAAGCCTTTTGGACCCGGGTATGTCCTTAAACTACGTCCAACAATGAGAGGTAGGGCGCAGCGAAGTACCATCACGCTCGAGTCTGGAGAAGCCCAACTGGGGACCTCCTCCTTACAGAAGACCACAGCCATATTAGCACTGGTACCTTTCAGGTATGTAGTGTTGTGTTCCTGATGGTGAGTAAGGTTCCCAGAGCTCCAACCCCCTTTAAAGGTCGGCAACGCGCTTGTGACTTCCCTGGTGTTGCAGGTGCCCATGGGCGACGGTAATTGCTTGCCATCAGGCAATCCCTCTGCTCGTTTGCCACCTTATCTCATAAAATAAAATAAAAATTGGAGTAGAAGAGAAAGATGGGAATCAGCTTATATGGACTCGCCGCCACTGATACCTACGGATTTACCGATTATACATGGTCTGGACTAGAGAACGGCTATAATATATACTTTGTGTCGTAAATAGACAATACACTGCTCCGGTTGCAGTTGAAATAGTTGAAGCGGAACTGATAAAACAAAATATTCACATTACACGAGTATGCTCGATACCTTCATTTACTTCAAGTGCTGCGCGTGCGCGTGTTTCGTTATAGCGTTTTTTGATAAAAAGGATAGTCATACGACAGCTGTTCTTAGATCATTTGGGGAGTCATGCATTCGACTCTGACACAAACGAAGAAACGGTACCTGTGTTAGAAAAATCGATGATATAAATTAATAATAGGTACAATTTTTATTGTTTTCTTACGAAAACTGCGGCGCTAACGCGGAAACCGATATTCATAATTTTCGGATGATTGTCTCTATCACTCTCATGACCCTAATTGGAGTAAAAAAAAAGATGCTAGAAATATACAAACTTCGTTGATCGCGGTACCAATGGGCCGATTTTTGAAAGTTCGAATTCAAAAAACTTTGATGACGTAAATAATGGCACACAAAACTTTCTCACCATTATTTTTACGATATACAAGTATATAGTTTCTATACCGACGATTTTTAATTTCTATCATTGATGTTTATTAAATACCATTTGTTCGATTCTAACAGAGTTTAAAATGTCACGATTCGAGTATTGGACGCTCAAAAATCGACCCCCAGGCCTGCGGCGCTACCGCGAACTACGCGAATTTCGGACGATCGTCTCTGTCACTCTCATGGTTTACTGGTCTGTGCTCTCATGACACCCTTAATTGGAGTAAAAGAGACAGATGCCCGCAACATACGAACTTCGACGTTCGCGGTACCGGGCCTACAAACAAATTAACCACCTCACTAAGCCTTTAGTACGAGTCTCGTACAATAGGAATACCTGTACTTATAAGGAATAATGGCACAAACTCGCCTTAAAACGAGATTCACTATCAATTTACTAAAGTGCCCCTCTAGGTAAATAAAAGACTGGAATTCGTGTAAATGGCTAGTCGGAGCATAAGACAGTTCAATTGAATTTAGACTTTATTACAATGGGATATTGCGCAGGAGTGAATGCGGCTCACGCGCTGCATTATAGGTTATATGCGGCTTGTGGTTTGATCACGATCCTCTGATGATGTGGCTTCGACTTCGACGTTGGTAATCTTTGATTACTGGCCGAGAAGGCTGAACTTCAACAATCTAGTATTGACAGTTATGTTTAAATATTTAAAAAAACTAAATGTTGTTTTGAAATTAAAATAAACTCACGTGTAATTATATCGCACTAGGCGACATGTTTCGGGTAAGCTCTGGTACCCATATTCGAGCCGAGTCAGAACACACCGATCGCGTTGAGGGCAAGCAATTTCAAGCAAGGCAGCGGACAGTAGTGAGTGATATTAAAACATGTTAACGCCTACTACCGCATATTAACGCGTACGGATCATGATTATGCTCCTCGTTACAAATTGAAACATGTCGAGCAAAATTCGACTTATATACCGTGAGTTACCCGCTTCCATATAATTAATATGGTTGGATCTTACGATAATTCTGTGTTTAATATTAAAATAATTAAAGGTACTGAAAACTAAAAAAATACACTATTATCGGCCCTGTGTAGTGGCGAGAATCACAGTCATGATATTACCATAGTCTAATAAACAAAGTTTGCATACAATTGAAATTGAAAAGCGATACGATGAAAAACAAGTTGCCTTACTAAAATACGGGGAAATTCTCACCTGTGTTTTCCTGTTACGACAGTAAACAATATTACGTAGGATAATCTTCACCTCGACCTGGCGATGTACTATGTCGTGTCGTCGACTAGTCGTGCGCAGTCCGACGCCGTGCGCACGCGACGCACTGGCGAGTCATACTCGCCTCGACAGCGTCATAAAATCTAACGTTAACGACGTTGCATGAACAAGACAACGCTATATGGACAAGTAAAGCGATGTCTCTTTCCCATCCGAAAATCGGAGCAGGTATTCATAAATATCGGAACATTCAGTTAAAACCAGTTGTAATTCACTAGACTAGGCCAAATGGTAGAGTCAGGATAATTCAGACCTTAATATATATATACCAACAAGAGATCAGTTAATAATACTTATAAGTAAGTTAAAAATAGAAAAACAAAAAGCACCAAAAATTTGGATCTACAACGAAGTGAGTTATTGCAATTTTTTATGCAAACATCAGTCACCGCAACGACCAATACCTATTTAAGTTATTAGTTTAAATTATTTAATAATGTATCAACAGAAAAGATGTAAATAAGTACTACACTAAAATATTGAGTTTTAATATAAAAACATGGGAGCTCAACACTTCTGGCCAAGCCTATAGTTATTTATTTAACAAGGGAGCAAAGTTAGTGTTTACTTCCTCGTTCTAATATTGAGAACGGAGTTAGCGAAAAATTACAATGTGAAAATAAAAATTGCTATCTGCTTTTGAAGAATGCAAATGGACTATAATATTATTAAAAAAATATTAAGTAAGAACTATCTCATTTTCATTAAACTTCTGACAATACAATACTAAGGGTGTGTGCATACTAGCGCTTCTGCCCCGCGTTTTCTCGGCGTTCCCAAATTGCACGCCGCGCGAACGGTGCCAACACACCCTAAGGCAATATTAACGCCAATATGAATACCTACAGTAATGTCCCACGTCACCCAATGAAATACTCGTACTCCACACAATGACCCAATGTTTTAAAACCGCGTATGCGTAGACGCAGTAAAAATCAACATTTAAGTTTTACCTTATCGATAACATATCGACTTCAAAACATTTCAACGACTCATTTTATCAGAAATCGATGTAAGCGGTTAGCGGTGCAGTAATAACTGTTGTATGTCTGTCTATCTGTGGGACAGAAGCTGTTGTGTGGCGAGCTATCTCGTATCGCGGTCAGCTGATAGCAACCACTGTTTCTATCGTTTCGTAAAGTTATGTTATGTATTTTGAAAACAAATTTTATACATAATATTGTCTTTGGTTGCCGCGATAATTACTCATGAAATAAAACAAATAAAACGGATTAAATCGCGTATACTAATTTAAACTTCATCTCGACGTTTCGAACCCTTTAGCAGCGTTCGTGGTCATCGGGTGGACTCGGGTGGACCACGAACGCTGCTTAAGGGTTCGAAACGTCGAGATGAAGTTTAAATTAGTATTTATTTCAAATTTTATACAGTTAAACATCATACCTATTTGTTTAAAAAAAAGCAAAACTTGCAAAACATGTTTACTGTAAAACGGGGGGACATGGTATGACAAAGGCTGTGGTGTGAAGCATAGAGGAGTGAAGGGTTTTATAAGTCTAACTATATAAATTATATAATTCTTTACACACAACCTATTGTAATGTTCATAATATAAAAGTGGTGATGAACAATCTTACTCAACTAATATCATTAATGCATTATGTAGAATCAATTGAGCTCTAATAAATAAATAAATAATATTAGTAGGATCTTGTAAAATCCCGTAGTTGGCTGTTGGGATGAGATGGGATTTCTTATTATTTAATATTTCCCATTCAAGCTACGAAATATAACTCAATATCATACAGTATATGTAAATAAAACTAAAATACAACGACGGAACATCTAACCATTCTAATATTATAAATGCAAAAGTAACCCTGTCTGTTTGTCTGTTACCTCTTCACGCTTAAAACCAATTGGGGTGAAATTTGTTATGGAGAGAGTTTGAGGTACTAGATAATTTTTAACCGACTTCAAAAAAAGGAGGAGGTTATCAATTCGGTTGGCATGTTGTTTTTAATAGGATAATTTTAACCTGCAACCATACTTTAAAGACGGGCATGGCTGGCCGACAAAGTCGCAAGGAAAAACTGGTTGTGTATAAAATTCAGTGACACTTTTGTCCCTTCTCGCCCCGTTTTACGGTAATCTGTTTTTCATAACATATACATTACCGTCTGAACCGTTACAAATAATTTATTTTATTATATCTACTTCTTTCCTTTGGTCAGATAATGTCAGATAACTTGTCTGTGATATGTTTAAGTACATGATATCTCTTTGAATCGTGTTTCTAAGATTTGTAACGTTTTAAAGATAAAGTTATCGGCCACATTTTTATCTGTGCCATGGTTAATCTTCAGGGGAAAATAGTCATGATATTTGCAGTTTGCGTTATTTCATTTAAAAATAATGTTATAAGAACAGCTGTTTATAGCTGTATATGGCTCATTTACAAGACAATTTTATAACTAGGGGTTAGGAGAACTTCAGAATTATTATCTATTGAGCTGATATTAAAGCAAGGTTTTTGGAAATACAAGCAATACCTATTACCATACAGTTTTCTTTCACCATACCCACAAGTCTGTGATGCTAGTGTAAAAAGGTATAAGTCAAATTGGCTCAGTAAAAAAGGCCACTGCTATAAAATGTACGGCATTTGACCCTTTTTCGCTATGTTAATTTGACTTATACGTTTTTACACTAGCGTCACAGATATATATTTTTTTGATAATGCGATTTCAATTCAAAGGTCATTCGGTCGTCAGCACAACTTTATATTGAATTACATTTAGTTTAGAACTTATAATTTCTGATCCGATTTAATTAAGATGAAGTGTTGCAAGCGACCCTTCGGTGTAGTAAGTCTTATGACTTATTGGTGCCGACCTGTCGACCGCGTAACTTACCACATCGAAGCGACCTTCAGAAGTCGAAATCACACAGATCGTGATATAATAGTTGTGGAGGTATAAACAAGCATTAAGCTTATTTATAGGACCTATAATATAGGTAATGTTACATAGGGAGTGCATGAGAGAGTCAGAAACACTGAGATCCATTGGCGCACAGGCAAACTGTCTGAGATAGCCCAGGTTATTCCCGAAATACTGATCTGGCCTAGTGACCCTGCCTATGAAGCCGATAGTCCTGGGTTTAAATCCCAGTGATGTGCACAGATATTTGTTCCTGAGTCATGGGTGTTTTCTAAGTATTTATATGTATCTATCTATTATATATATCGTCCTCTAGTACCTATAACAAAAGCCTTATTGAGCTTACCGTAGGGCTATTTAGGTCGATTTGTGTAAGATTTTCCCGAAGAAATATTTAATAAAAAGAAAGGTACAATCTCCATCAAATTTATCGGAGCTGTTGAGGTGGTCACATATATCTGCATAACGCCTCTACAGTCAAGGCGATATCTTATACACAAATTATATGCTAGGATCAAAATAATGTATTTATCTATATTTTATATCTATATATTACTAGGAATAGGGTTTTATATTGTCAAGTTTTTCGCCGAATCTAGTTTGTATTAATCTTTACACATATTAAAAAACAAAAAACGATACTGTAACCATTGTAGCAGCTGTTCATATTCGGCAAACACAATGCAATGTTTTCACCGCGAGGATCTCTCCTTACAGAGTCAGCTCAGTAGGCCGCGTGGCAATTAGCATCATACATATGACTACTATTAACTCACCATTTGTAAACTCTATTCCAATGGAATAAGGTCTAATGATGAACAGGGTGTCACTGTTTGTATGTGCCACAAAACGGTGAATACTGTGTTAAGGTGAGAGCACACCGTTTCAAAAATATTTAGGGCTAGTATCCCATAGCTTTGGGCGAGAACGACATTTCTATTTTAATCCAACAAGGTGACATGAAATCGTTGTTTTTACGATAAGTTAGCAAGTCAATCGCAAAGGCACGTGACATGTAACAAAGAGACATTCATTACAAGAGGTACTGATTGAATATCACTTATGAAACACGAATTCAAATTGTATTCATTATACTATGTACTTATACGTGACATTATCTATGAAAAGGGACCTTATTGTTTATGGCGCTTATGTCGCTGTTCAAGACGATACAATACAAACGCAACGCGATTCGACGTAAGTGCCATCGACAATAAGGTCCCTTTTCATAGGTAATGACACATTTGAACCGACGACAAGGTAAAGATCGCGGGAGCTCTCTGGATGCGAGTTGCGTGATGCTGATAGGTCGATTTGAGCAAGATGGTCTCAAAAATATTTTTAGGTAAAAAAAAGTCTAAGAGCGTGAGCACACTAGCATTTCAGGTCCGCGTTTTCTCGGCATTCCCATATAAAATTGCACGCTGCGGAGACGCCGCGCTCAC
This sequence comes from Grapholita molesta, assembly GCA_022674325.2. Classification (NCBI taxonomy): domain Eukaryota; kingdom Metazoa; phylum Arthropoda; class Insecta; order Lepidoptera; family Tortricidae; genus Grapholita; species Grapholita molesta. The sequence goes on from CP053138.2 coordinate 424,033, forward strand.
GCTCCGTGCTGATTACTATGGAATCGTCAGGAAAATGTTGAGTGGCCGCCACTAGTGTACCCAGCAGGCCCTAAATAAGCCCTAGTAACCTGCGATGGTAGCGTAACTATAACATTTCATTTACTTGCATACACAATTTATTTACGTCAAATCTTACTCAATATCTGCCGTATATAATTGTTTTTAATTGAAGACAAAAAACCTCTTGCAACACGACCTCCGCGCGTTTTCACAAAAGTTACCGCGAGCGGTTCAAAGTCAACTACTTTTCTATTTTACCGGTAAACACTGGGCCGATTCTGAACGTTGTGCAACCGTCACAAGTTGCCGGCAGCAGGGCGAGTCGCTGCTCTAATCTCATATATCAATTACTTTTAGACGCCATCGGAGCTGTGAAGGTGGTCACAAATATCTGAACATGCACTTCATCGCCTTGACAATAGAGGCGTTGTTCGGATATTTGTAACCACCCCCACACAACACTTTAACCAATCAGTAGGTAGGTCTTATAACTGATGCAGTTTTTGAAATAATCGTTGTTACAAAGTTGCGTGGACGATGGTACATCCATTTGAATATAGAACGCTGACATGCGTGTACACACGTTACTACTACATGAGCCAGTAGGCCCTAAGATAAACTAACCTAAACTTAAAACCAGAAGCAGTAAACAAGGTGCGAACTCCTGCGCAGCTTGGCTATTAGAGTAAATACCAGCTGTCGTTTCACGGTGCTTAGTCATAGTAATGATCATGACACATTGCCATGTCCCCAACATAGTGACATCTGTATACTCTGTATAGTTTATTTCCAAAAATGTATCAGGGTCCCTCGCACTAGTATTGCTGGGGGCAAATTTACAGGGTGGCCTAGTGGCTCTATGTTAACGACAGGTTTGGCCTAGCTAAACTGCGTCCAACAATGAGAGGTAGGGCACAGCGATGACCATCACGCTTGAATCTGGGGCTTCCCAACTGGGGAAGTACCTCCTCCTTACAGAAGACCACAGCCATAATAGCACTGCTACCTTTCAGGTATGTAGTGTTGTGTTCCTGATGGTGAGTAAGGTTCCCAGAGCTCCAACCCCCCTTAAATTACCATCAGGCAATTCGTCTGCTCGTTTGCCGCCTATGACATAAAAAAAAAAAAGCTAGTGGTTAGTGACCCTGCCTATGAAGACGATGTTTTTGGGTTCAAATCCTAGTACATTTATTTGTGTAATGAGTACAGATATTTGTTTCTAAGTCATCGGTGTTTACGTATTTGTATATTCTATAAGTCGTTGGCTTATAGAATATACAAATACGTAAACACCGATGACAACCACAACACAAGCCTTCTTGAGCTTACCGTGGGGCTCAATCAATCTGTGAAATTGTCCTGTAATTATTTATTTACAGCATTATGTTGAAGGAAGCTGGGTTTCGTGAACATTCACCTATCCTTGTTTTGGAGTTGCGTGGTGAATCTATTGTTGTCGAGCCTGGTTGAATGCCAGGATAGCACCTAACGGTATGGTTGATAGTTCTGTGCCGGCTCTAGGCTCCTAGTTTACAAAACAATGTGACTTGATGCGGACCGCGTTTAGGATATCCCCCGGCGTGTTTACTATCTATGTTGTATGTTTCACAAACCCAGTGGGTGCCATTTGTAATGCCGTTCATTGAGACTTCCGTTGTGTGTGTTTAGCTTTGGTTTAGCTAACTGGAGCTGTCGAATATTTAGTTCCATTTTGTGACGACAAACATGAGCTGTCATCGTCTGTTGATGAACACGACTAAAACCTAGATCTTACATAAATTAGGGAATCAGATGCCCTACCAAGAAATAGAATTTCGAAATTTTCGGGCATCTTTCTCTTTCAATCCAATTAAGTAATTGGATGTACTTTTGCGGAGAGAGTCTCTCTCTAAAATTACCATTTTGTACCATTTGGTGTAGAAACGTTAGATCCCTGCGCCCACAAACGTTTTGCTGAAATCACGAAACGTCTGCTTGACATAACTGGTGACCGAAGAGCAGGCGGCTTCCTCGCACAACGTATCAGCATTGCGATACAACGAGGAAATGCCACCAGCATCCTGGGTACAATTCTTCATGGGCCTTTTTTAGATTTTATGTAGTAAGTAGTTAAGTAGTTATTATAATATTGTAGTTATTGTAAATAAAATTAAAGCGTAATTAGAGTGAAAGATACAATCTTTCGAAATTTGCGCATTTCGATTTTGCGATAGGCCTTCAGGTGAAATGAACGGGCGATAAACATGTGAACCCACGTCTACATACATACATACATACATTTCAGCCGTATGCAGTCCACTGCTGGACATAGGCCCTACAAATATGACTTGTATCATCTTGGGAGTAGTGCCATAGTCGCCACGCCTGGCAGGCGGGTCGGCGTGCGCAGTAGCTGTAGATTGGGTTTCGACGGACGCTGCTGCCCCGGATTTTTCCCTTTGTCACCTCTTACGATACCCGCGGGAGGAGATGGGGTGGTGCTAATCTAGTCAGCTGGCATCACACGACACGTCTACATACATAAACACAAATAAGTAATTTTAACGGTGATTTCATAGGTCTAGTCTTGATGAGTAATTTCTAATAATGATCGTTTTCTTTATTCAGTATCAAACATTATTTACCAGTTTCAACAATACACATTTACACAATAGATCACCAGACAATTGGTGTAAGTAAATTGTACACCGTCATATGCTAATGACCGCAAACTTGCCTCAATGTCACATATGTTTGGAATGACGGTGTGAATTGGACACTTGAGTGTATTTTTTTTTTTTTTTTGACAGGCAATCCGTCTGCTCGTATGCCAGAGCAGACGGATTGCCTGATGGTAGGCAATTACCGTCGCCCATGGGCACACGCAACACCAGGGGAGTCACAAGCGCGTTGCCGTCCATTGAGGGGGTTGGAGCTCTGGGAACCTTACTCACCATCAGGAACATAACACTACATACCTGAAAGGTAGCAGTGCTATTATGGCTGTGGTCTTTTGTAAGGAGGAGGTACTTCCCCAGTTGGGCTTCTCCGGACTCAAGCGTGATGGTACTTCGCTGTGCCCTACCTCTCATTGTTGTCATTATTTATATCGATTATATATTTCAATGGTATTTAATTGTTAGCTTTGATCAAAAGTAGACCTTAGTGCCTTGATTATTGTTAGATTATCCCAATATTATTTAATTCCACACAATATATATGTGACATTCCATGGCAAAAGGTACCTTATGGAAGTTATCGCTTACGCTATTGTTCACGACGCTTCAATAATAATGTGATGGTTCGCAACGTCAGCGCCACCCGCCATAAGGTACCTTTTGCCGCGGAACGTCACATATGATCATTTTTTACAGTATTTTTTAACACTACCGATTTTTTTTCTATTATACCTTAACGAAAACAGAACATGTATAGTTTGCAAACAAAAATAAGGTCCAAGTATTTTCAAGCTTTATTTATAAAGTTTCGGATATTTTTTAAGTTATTCTGCTTCTGTAAGAATGATTCTTATGGAAATAACTGTTGATGTCGTGAAGACATGCAGAGTATTGCCAGTCATAAATGTATTTATTATACAGAAACAATATATTAATTCGGCATTTATAATTAAACAATGCACATTAAAAGGAAAAATAATATTCTGTGTACTCCAGGGCAATTTGTATTAAAGTCATTCCCCAGACAGAGTAAACTAAGACATGAGGCCCAGGTTGGGATGTGGAGACGCTGGCCTGGAGACGCTAATAAACGCTCGAGAACAATCGCTATCGTCCGCTAGGTGGGGCTCCAGTGCCAACCGACATGACTCTAAAATTAATATTAAGTCCTGACAAATCCTTATGGTATATATCATTGGAGTCGCCGTATTTAGACGATTTATTATCTTTCCTTCCCTTTTCTTTGGTAGAGTTATACTTGTATGTAAAATTACGTGAGACATATTTAATAATTAACGTTTATTTAGTCACTCGCGCGACATGTTTCGGAGAACATAGGCCTCCATTTTCAAGCACTAAGAGTGCTGAGTGTCCGTTCGGTTCGCCGATCGCGTCGCCGGCCCTTATAGTTATACTGTTATAGATAATAAAGCCTCTAAGATTAAATAAACTATATCTACTTTAACAAACATTATGTGCATCGACATAAATAATCTGCATAAAACTGTTTATCACTGAGTTCGGTCTGAGGTGCATTGAACAGTCCAAATGGCATGACCTTAAAACTAAAAAGACCAATTGGTGCTAAAAATATTTTCTCTTTGTACAGTCGCCATCAGATATATAGGGTCGGAACAACGCCGCTATTATCAAGGCGATAAAGAGCACTTTCCCAATTTTTTAAATACCTTTGGCTGCTCCGATTAATTTGATAGCGACTGTATTAATACTAAAACAGTCGCATCAAGTGAGATTTGTACTAATTATAAAAAAATGACAATATACAGTTTAATCAGGAAATATAGCATGCAATTTTCCTTATAGAGCCCGCTGCAACCGGAGCCCCGCGATGATCCGGACGTGGGCAATTGCGCTCGCGCATGAACAATGTACTACGATTTACTCGTTGCACAACCACACATGTAAAATAACTATTGTTTTGTTGTCCACCTGCCCCCTAAAGGTTATTGTGGAGTGCCCACTACAGAAATTGATTAATGCAATGTGAAATTTCTTTTGAAACAACGTTAATTCATGAAAAGTGCATTAGAATCCGCTGCGTGGCTTAAGAGATTTTTTTTATGACATAGGCGGCAAACAAGCAGACGGATTGCCTGGTGGTAAGCAATTACCGTCGCCCATGGGCAACACCAGGGGTGTCCCAAGCGCGTTGCCGACCTTTTAGGGGGGTTGGAGCTCTGGGAACCTTACTCACCATCAGGAACACAACACTACATACCTGAAAGGTAGCAGTGATATTGTCTTCTGTAAAGAGGAGGTACTTCCCCAGTTGGGCTGCCCCAGATTCAAGCGTGATGGTCATCGCTGTGCCCTACCTCTCATTTTTAGACGTAGTGTAAGGACATACCCGGGTCCAAACAAATAAATAATATTAAAGCATAACTACATAAAGTGCTAAGTGGTTTTGTTTTATATTATGTAAAAGGTTTTGCTTTCATCATATTTTTCTCCTTACTACAGTAATTTGAGGTTTTTCCACCTGCGCAGCCAACTCCAAATTGCATGTTAACTCATCCTTATTTAGGGATTCCCGAGTATTGCATACAACCAGTATCGAGCGAGTACCTTCGTAAGAATCGCGGGCGCAGTTTGCAGCCCATTCATGAACCTAAACACAAGGAGATAAGGTCGACCCATGTTAGGTTACTTGTGTTACTGTGAGTAGTGACCAAGTAGGCGCGTGCGCATCTCGCGGCTCAAGGTGAGCGGCATCGCAGCTTCAAACTTACTGTTGTACCTACCCATAAATATTCATCTCAAACCGCGCTCCAACGATTTTTATGTTTTATAAGACCGCATAACTCCAACAGTACAGTAATCCTAAGAAAAATTACGTGTAATTATAATTACTTCTGTTCATTTTCTTTAAACGATAAACCGACGTTGTTAGAACATAATGTTTACGAATTTCTCTGCTAAGTTGTAGTTTAACATGTTGAAATACTTACCACAGGGATACTAATGCATCAGATTTCTACGTAGGTAGCTTCCAAAACCGCAACGGCATATTTTCCGTACTTTAATAGATTTTTCCGAATTGTATAGTTCGTTCGTTCGTCGTAGTTATATATTTAGTATATTTATTTTATCTTGCACAATAAAAACATACAAATGATGGACGTGACACTTTAAGGTTCTGTATCAGTCAAGCATTGGTCTAAACACCTACTGCGAAAATCGATATTATTTTTGGAACGTTGTTTCTGTCACTCTCATGTCGTCTTAATTTGAAGTAAGAGACAAATGATCGTTTACGAACTTACGCTGTTCACGGTACAGTCGTCATCAGATATTTCGGAGCTGTGGAGGTGCTCATAAATATCGGAACATGCACTTTACCGCTTTGACAATAGAGGCGTTGCTGCGATATTTGTGTCCACCTTCACAGCTCCGATATATCTGATGACGAGTGTACCAGGTCAGAAAACGTTAGTACAACTAGGAATATAGGTAGGTTGAGGTAATATTACCTAAGGCAGTCGATGAAGCAAACTGTGTTTACTCTGCGGTTCGTCGTAAAAACCCGTCCGTTAACTTTGTTATCATGCGGAAAACCGCATCGCTATCTCGGGCTGCACGATTTGCCCTCCGATACACGGCGTACTCGCGCTTCAATAGTCCGAGCGAAATGTCAGCTGCCTAATCATTTTAGCAGCAGGTAAATAATAGATATCTGTGTGTTCTTGTTAACTGTAACACTTACTTGATGTCGGACTGGTTCCTTCCTTGCCCAGCGCTTCTGAGCACCGTTCCGCGGGCTCCGAACTAGAGCCAGTTTTTTATTTGTATATATGTCCTGATTTTTATTTTTTGTTGTTTTTACTACTTAGTTACGAACGGATAAACTCACGTGTAATTATATCGCACTAGGCGACATGTTTAGGGTACCTATTTTCAAGCCGAGTCAGGAGCGGTGTGGCTGACAACAGTTTTAATTATATTTTGTTGTTTTTGGTTAATTGTTACGTAGATATTCTTAATTTATTATCAACTTGTTATTTATACCAGTTTAAGTTAATATTGTATAGAAGATACTATGATTCATGATAAAAACCGTTTAGTGCATCTAATAAAATAAAATTACTAAACGAACATAACGATTACGTATTTAAGGTGCGGGCAAATCAATATAAAAAAAAATAATAATACTAAGATCGTCGAGGAAGTCATTTGTGTTCAATTGCTGCATCGATACGAAGCAATCATTTCGTAATAAACATTAATGTCGTCGCTAAATTACATAAAGTAACTCTGATATAAATCCCGACTTCCTACTCTCACTTCCAATGGAATTAGTTTATAAGTCTCGGATTATATTCCGGGCTGGTATAGTGCAGCACTCTGCAATTCACCACAATATAGACATCGCTGGCAGACTACTTCGCTCGTTCCTTTATTTGCATCTTTATCGCTCGTATATGCAAAAGCGAAAAAGAGGGAGAAATATTCAATTCCGGTTTTAAACATTATCCTATTCGTCAAAATTCGGCGATGAGTGATCTGGGGAATAAGGTTGCATTATATGTTTAAGTATTACAATTCCTACAACACAAGCCTTGCTGAGCTTACCGTAGGATTAGGTCGATTTGTGTAAGATTGTCCCGAAATATTTATTTATTATTATTTATTCCTTAATGTGGAGCTATTGTTCCCGATGGTAGTTGGGGCGAAGATTCTCGAGTAGCGACCGGGTACCGGAAAGCGCGCCGTGGGCTGGCACAATTAAGCCATATTATTTTACTGCAGGACTGAAGCTTTGACCCGGGAGTTAGACCCTTTGTCACTCTGTCCATAAACTGCAACTAGATACCACATGGGGACGGGCAGCGGTGGATCCCCCCATGCTCAGAGATCGTTCCATGTGGTGGCCTGTAAGGAGGCCTAGGTCCAGACGTGCGTGTCTGATAAGATGAAGCTATGACAAAGACTCGACGAAGGTAGAACTTCCTAGCAGCTTTATTTCACAAGAGAGCCAAAACTGACTTGCTTTTTGTCTGCGTTTTAATGTAGTCGCCACTAAGCTAGGTCTGGTAAGCAAGGTGCGCAATTATGTCGGTCGGATGATCAGTTTTTGTATAGATCTGTAGACTCTTGCGGGCATTGCGCAAGCGCGAGGTCGCGATTCGGCGCAAGCGGCGGCCGCTCACCGTCGCTCGCGCAGCTCCGGAGCTGAGATTAGGAGTTAAGACGACTAACATGGGTGGCAAACAAAGAACTTTACGGAACTATGATGTAATAGACAAGGTTAAATCAGATAGATACAAATAATTAATAGAATATTTATTGATATTAGAACCAGTTTTATGGAGTACTTCATAAACACAGTAGAAAATGAATAAAATAGTACACTCTAGGTGAAAAAGGGAAACTATGGCTTTGTTAATAATTATATACCCTGCTTTAGTTTTATTAATGGTTTCAAAACCTGCAAGCACATTGCGAACTTCGTTGGAAAATCAACTCGGGCGAGACTCGAACTCGCGACTCCGGGATACATGCCGCACTGCCAACTGAGAGCTACCGAATCTGCGAATTTTTGCGCCCGCGCCTTAGGGAAACACCTAGCGACATCTACCGAAAATGTATTAACACTTGACCGGTATCTATAAGTCTCAAATCATATCCAGAAAGTGACCTTTAGCAATATATCACTAACCTAGCCCAACAGGCGCTATCAGCAAGTGTGGTTATCGCCGTTATAGTGCGCCGGCGCTTGTGCAACCGTGGCTTTCACTGCAGCTGCGCAGGCGAGGTGTTACGATTGTTTTATCTAAACACGCCTGATTGCCAATAATACCTACTCGTTATCGTTATTGCTTGCCTTATTTGTTTCTCACCTGTTCGGTATATTAGTGTACCTAACTTTGAGAGCAGCAATTATGAATAGAACTTTAGGCAATGATGATAGGAGGGATGGACAATGCCTATACAAAACCGCGTTCTTCCAAACTGGCTAATCTTATGTTTCTGGTACTCGTGCACAAAACGCCATCTATCGAGTATCTTGTGTAATTTGGGGGAACCGATCTTGTTCAAATTGAACGTAATCCGTACGCTTTAGATCCAAATGAGTCCGGGTAATACGCAACCCAACAAATGACGACCCATCAATTGGCGACCACTTTTTTGTACTCGGATTGATGGGTCGAGCATTGTTGCCGCGTAAGAAACGTGGCTTCGGATTACTGCACCGTAACGCGTTTGTACGGACCGAGAATGCGCAACCCGAGAATTGACGACCCAGCAATCGGCGTCCATTCAGGTGACACGAATTATTGGTCGCCCATTCTCGGCCCGTACCAACATTGAGCGACCCCGGAATGCTCACCCATCAATTGACGACCCAACAATCGGTGACCAAGTCTTTTCTAGAATAGTTTCATATTAAAACGTTGGTATTGACTGTTTGTTCGCGGTTAACCTAACACACTCCTCCTCGCTTCGCTCGCCGTCGCACCTATCTGGACTCTGTCACATATGATATTTCTGTGGCTTCCAATTGATGGGTCGTTAATTGCTGGGTCGTGGTTTATCAACCCGTACCAACAATGCACAACCCAACAATTCAAAGCCAAGGGACTCTGATTGTTGGACGCGAATTGATGGGTCGAGCATTGTTGCCCTGTACAAAACGTGGCTTCGGATTGCTGTACCGTAACGCGTTTGTACGGACCGAGAATGCGCAACCCGAGAATTGACGACCCAACAATCCGTGTACACCATGGTCGCCAATTGATGGGCTGTTCATTCCGGGGTCGAGCATTGATGGGTTACGTTTCGATGGTCACCATCCAAATTTTATTTTTGTTACAAAATGTAAAATATAAATAAATTGATAGTTATGCTATTATTATCTATTTTTAACGTACCCTATTACTCGTTTTTTTTTTTTTGTATTACCTGTATGATGTTAAAGTGGTACTTATCGATAACAGAGCTGTCGATGTTTTTTATTTTGTCAATAACTTTTTCCAAAAATATCTAGGTGTATCAATAAGTTACTAGTGTTAACATCATTGCTAAGGAAGTACATAAAGAATTGGATTGATATAATATATAAAGTGCTGACTGTATCCACAACCCGGACCCGGGTATATCCTTAAACTACGTCCAACAATGAGAGGTAGGGCACAGCGTTGACCATCACGCTTGAATCTGGGGCAGCCCATCTGGGGAAGTACCTCCTCCTTACAGAAGACCACAGCCATAATACCACTGCCACCTTTCAGGTATGTAGTGTTGTGTTCCTGATGGTGAGTAAGGTTCCCAGAGCTCCAACCCCCCTTAAAGGCCGGCAACGCGCTTGTGACTCCCCTGGTGTTGCGAGTGCCCACGGGCGACGGTAATTGCTTAACACCAGGCAATCCGTCTGCTCGTTTGCCGCCTATGTCATAAAAAAAAAAACAACCTGTGTTGTTGACGTTACGCAGTTGTTAAGTCACAGAGGTTACCGACGAGCGCGCGTGGCGGGTGTAATGAACCTGACCCACTTCGCTAATGACTCGTATTACACGCACGATACGGCTCACTTGCGTACGGACTTTGAATTGATGCGCCATTAACAATATTATCGATTAAAAAGAAATTAGTTATTTGAGATTCGTTTGTTTGTTGTAACTAAACCGTGTGCATGTGTCAAATGTTGTTTCAGTTTGACGACCGGCCTATGAAGCCGATGGTCCTGGGTTCAAATCCCACTCATTATTTATTTGTGCGATGAACACGATATTTGTTCCTGAGTCATGGGTGTTTTCTATGTATTTAAGTATTTATATGTATATATCTATTATACATATTGTCGTCTAGTACCTACAACACAAGCCTTGCTGAGCTTACCGTAGGACTAGGCGGGTTTGTGTAAGATTGTCCCGAAATATTTATTTATTCATTTTAAGATTTACTTACGTCATAATAATAAATTAACGGACGCTTAGGACCCTTACATTTCATTATATTGTCGAAAGGGCTTCTGAGCGTTGGCTCAATCAGCTCGTAGGCCTCCCAAATGTCCGTAACACCATTGTTCCGTATACGGGAAAAACATGAATTAATAATGTTTTATTGGGTAATTGTACAATTATTTCTAAGAGAAGTTTCGATTAGACATATGCATCGTTATATACCCTTAGGCTTATATTCCTACCTGTAGTATAATCTGTCTAGTTTCTCTCACGTAACGGTAATCGTAATTCAATATACAGTCAAAAATCAATAGCGTATGTTTAATTTATAATTATCTCTTCTTCTAATTTCCAATTATTTTTCATATCTTTTCATTTAAAAATCAGACACAAACTGTAGATAAGTGAATAATGTAAGGGAGCAAAATTAATACTTTACAGGCAAGTCACTAGATTTTATAGTTTCCAAATACCAACCTCCAGAACGCATGTCGCAGAGCATGGTTGTATAAAATTTATCGTGCTATCTGTCACTTTCGCACTCACGTACTTGTTGGAGCGTGACAGGTATTGTGACAAGTGATAAAACCCGACCATAATAGGCTAGCAGTGCGTACCAGTGCGTCAAGCTTACAGCTCCCCCACTCTTCGACCCTCATTGAATACTAGAGCCAGCTGAAGAACAAACTTATAATTCTATCACATTGTCTAAGGGAATGTTATATTTGTCTCCAGGTACATAAGATGGAGCACGACCACAGCATGCACGCGCACACGCACGGCGCGGAGGCAGCGGCGCCCGCGCACGACCACGGCAGCATGGACGACGGCTGCGCCGGCGGCATGCACGCCATGGTGGTGAGTGATCGACTTTGAACATTTTAGCTAATATATAGAACCTACGTGTTATTCTATGTTTGTGTCATTATTTTTAGTATTCTTGATTTTGCACCGAATTCATGTGTGGAATTGGATTCAGCTGTGTGGAATTCATATTGTGCAAAGTCGCGAATAGGAAGAAACTACAATGATATGAACCTAATTTCGACGACAGGTTTGGCCTCGTGGGCCACACCCTAGTCTTGAAGCAGATGGTTATGAGATCAAATCCCAGTAAAGGCATTCATTAGTGTTATAAGCACGACATTTTTTCTTGAGTCATTGGTGTTTTCTATGTATTTAAGTACCGCTCAGCCAATTTGTGTAAGGATGTCCTATAATATTTATTTATTTATAAACATCGTATAAACATTGCCTAATATGGTGAATTAAATTTTAATTTTTAATGAAAAATTTAAAGTAAAAAGCGCATAAAACCTAAATTTCAACACAATATGTCTCCATAATGCTTTGATTAGGTACGTAATAAGAATCTAATATTTTGCAATCTGCCGAATAAACAATTCATTGTTTTTGAGATAATAGCTACAGCAGTTGACTTTTAAATTTCAATACCGGATCAAGTTACAGTTAAAATGCGGCTTCTCAGCCCTATTGCAAAACTAAAGTAGGTAACCAAATAGTTATAATTGTATATTTTTTAATAAATACACCTTTCTGAAATTCTATATCGGGAAATCGGCGTCAGCGCAGCGGTCGCGCGGAGATAGCACATTTTTTTATCTGACCACTTCCCATGTGGTTCGCACTGATAGTTACAATGAGACATACAAACAAGTTCGTAGGTACATTACCTGCTGTCAACTCTAGCGATAAAGTAGGTATATAAACATCATCATCAGACATTTACTCGTAGATGTAAAGTACTAAAAATATCCTTAATTTATTCAAAATTGGCTCTGCGAATAATGCGATCTTTGTATAAATTCAACACCACATTATAATCAGGTTGTTCTTTAATTGTTTTTATTATAAAACTTCATAATACCTACTTGTGCAATAAGGCCCAGATCGAGACATCTCTATTGATAATGCTATGAGTCATTTTGTTTCTGGCTTGGCTGTAAATGACAACCGTTGATGGAAAACGTAATCCAAAAGAATAATGTAGGTACCTATAGAAATAATCACGTGAATTTTCCTTTGATCTGTCGCGTATTCTTCAAGTAAGAATGATCTATCTATCATCTTGACTACTTCACGTGTAATCTCAATCTGAGTTTGATAATCTTCACGTCATATAACAATAAACGTGGGGCCCTGGCGCTCTTGAGTCTCTTTAAGAACCTTTCAAAGAACCTCACAGGAGACGTCACAAGAGATCGAAGAACTGGCAGCTTCCTCGCTCAGAGTATCGGCCTTACGATTCAGCGAGGAAATGCTGCCAGCGTCTTCAGTACCATGCGGCATGGCAGGCGCCTTTTTTAGATTTATGTTAGTTTTAGATTATTAGTTTTACTTAATTTTAATTATTAATTGTTTTTATACGTTGTTTTACGTAGTTTTTTGATAAAAAGTATATTATTACATTATCATATAATGTAACATGGTAAAAAAAAATGTTGGTTTCTAGATAACTATAAAGTCAAGTTACGTAGACTAACCTAACTAGTACCGACATTAACTTTGGCGAAGAAAGTAACTATGCACATCTAATTGCGAGTGTGTCAGTGGTACGCGGTCCCCGGCGCCCGCGCACCCTGCGCGGCGCAAGAGCATTGTTTTGGCAACAGCAGGATGCGGTCAATAATACAAGGCAGTGAGAGCGTGAGAACGACAAGAATTTAGGGAACACGCGTTGAGAATACTAAATATGACACTTTTTTCGTGATCCTTCGTCATGTGAGGAATTTAACGACAATAATGTATCAATACAAATTTTAATTTTATATACATGTGGGTACATATATTCTTAGTTGGAATTTTAGTGTTTTAGCTATTTGCTTTCCTTTAGAACTAGGAACTTTAAAGACTGATACTAATAAATTAATGATAAATAGGTAAATATTACAGGACACATCCTTACACAAAATGAGTGCGCCTACGGTAAGCTCAAGAAGACTTCTGTGTTTTTTGTACTCAACTAACGATATACAGGGTGATCAATCCAAATGGGTCATTAGGGGGAATTCAGAAACTATTAATTAACAATATCATTAAATTTAAAATCGAAGCCATGGTTCCTAAGAACAGATTTCTGATAGTTTCTGACTTCCCTCTACTGACCCATTTTGATTGATCACCCTGTATATAATATAAATACAAATACTTAAATGCATAGAAAATGCCTATGGCTCAAAAACAAAAATTTGTGTTTATCAGACAAAGTGTTGCGACTTGCCAGAAAAAGACTCGCCGTTTTACGCTTTTCTGACGCGGTTACCAGCAGTTAGTTAGTTAGGCACATGGCACAGCTGGGGACTCTCATAAAACTTATCTAACCAAGAACCCAACCAACTCGGTGCAAGGTTATCCGTCGCCATTCAGCGTGGTAATGCGACGAGTGTGTTGGGACCTTTGCGCCAGGGACAATCAGAGCGGGATTAAGCAAATTTTAAGTTCTGTTATTGTAATTGTTTTTACATATGTTTTGTAATTAAATAATATAATCAATAAGAACCCATTGTGTTTACTGCAAGCGACGAAAAATTCAAGTTGTTCAGTGATGATGAGTATTTGCGGTGCTTAAGTAGTTGGGCTGGACGGTTGCAGCACCGGCTTGTGTATGCACCTACATAAGTAGGTACAAGTACATTGATAAGATAATGCATTGATTTATGTATGTTGGTATATTATTTTTTTTGTAAAAACTACACGTATATGACTTTGATATTTTTTAACATCATCGACTAAAGGTACCCATACATTATGCAATTGAGTAATATTACCAATGCAAAATTTTTACTTTATTAGTGGGGTTTCTATGAGATTTATTTAGTGTTATTTTAGTAGTGCCATACATACATGTTTTTTCTATTCACTACTAGGTGGCAGCACAGTTTTTAATTTAAGCGCCATCTATTAGCGAATTACCTCATACCGAAGCCTTTGATTCACCACTAGATGTCAGGTACCATCAGGTCTCAAGTTAATTCGGTACCTCGCCGTCAGAGGTCGCTCATAAATATGTTGTAACTTCTCACCGCTAGATGTCTATATCATATTATGTATTAAATGTTACTATTGATATCTATTTACACTTTTCAACACTAGATGGCGTATTGTATAACTAAATGCTGGCTGGCGCAATACAATATTAAATTAATTTTCCCCGTTTACATATAATTGAGAAATTTCAATGGTGGTCCAATTGGTTTGGACGTCAGCCGCGAAAGTTGGAGATGCGATTTAATTAGATGATAATATACTTAAGAAAAAGTAACCAGATCCTAGGTCTGCATATTTATTGTTGTAGTGCAATAAGTAATATAATGTGTAATTAACGGTTCCCTTTTCAGTTTCCGTAACAATATTAAACATTATTTTCACCTAATTAAGTATCTACAAAGTGCCATCTTATAACATTATCAATATTTCTATTTCAGTTCCACACCGGAGTCTGCCAAGAGATCCTTTTCAACGGCTGGGTGACCACCACAGCGTTGGAGCTGTTCGGTTCGGCGGTGGCCATCTTCCTCGCCGGCGTGCTGTACGAGGGCCTCAAGTACTACAGGGAGGCGCTCCACGCCCGCGCGAGCTCCGTGCGCGGGGACTCGCAAGTCAACATCACCAAGAATGAGTGCGGCGCCAATGGGAACTGCAGTGGCACCGCTATCGTTAAGTGAGTACCAGATAAACTTATTAACGTTGCCATATGCAGTTTACCCAATAACGGGATCTAGTGACGCAGGTGTCGCTAATGTGTCGCCAGGATGAGGGAAACGCGGTTTTTAAACACAAGTCTATCGTGATATTGAAACATATTAATTGTATAAAAGCGGGTACCTCACGTTTTATAAGTCGAATATTGCTCGACATGTTTCACTTCGTAACGAGGAGCATAATACTGAGCCATTCGCGTTGGCTAACCGACGCATACACCTTTATAAAAAGTGAGTTACCCGCTTTCATACAATTAAAACGCCGTTTTGTATAGACATGTAATGTCATGTCTTGTACGTTCCTTGTTACGCTTATTGGTTTTATAGTTTTTTTATTACAACACAATTTAGATAGACTTTTAATTATTTTCCCATTTCCTTTTCGCAGATACTCAATGCTATCCACGGGCCACTTCATCCAGACGCTGCTGCACGTCGTGCAGTCCACCGCCTCCTACGTCCTCATGCTGGTGTTCATGACATACAACGTGTGGCTCTGCATCGCGCTAGTAGGCGGGTTGGCCGTCGGCTACTTCTGCTTCGGCTGGCGGAAGAATTCCGTTGTCGACGTCACGGAACACTGCCAATAAGTCAAGGCTAAACAAGTTTATCTTACACTGATTTTTGTTTGTGATAAGATAAATAAGTTATTTATATTTTATTGTTAAAGCCTTAGGAGCTGCTCTACTGGATATTTATAAAAGTTAAGGAATTAAACGTTTTATACCATTTAAGTTTGGAATAAAATAGCGCCTGTGATAATATTCGAGCAATTGCAACGTCGACTTCTGCTGTGATAAAATTCAAACTCGTAATCCGGTCTTTACTTGTAAACTGTTAATTAAGGACACGTTTTACGATAATAAACTTCGTAGCTCAAGTTGCTATTCATTCTTATAAATATAATTGTTAAAATGCAGAACTAATAACAAATCATGCTCAAGGTTTAAAAAAAGACTATAAATTTATATAATCTGTCGTAAGTACAGCACAGCTTAAGTGTTTGTAAGTATTGCCACAGTGCAATAATCTCTAGAACTAAATGTATATTAAATCTTCCATTCTTCTAGGTTAGACTCGTCGTAAATAGTACCTTAGTACCTAATATATTAAATATCAGTTGCCAACAATGCTAATAATCTTTCTGATTTTCTGACAGGTAGGTAACAGCGTTTTCGAACTTTCTTATGAAGTCAAACTATAGAGCTAAAAGGCTGGCTAAGAGATGTTTAACTTTATAAGTTAAACATCTGTTAGCCCCCAAATGTTAAAGACGATAAAAAGGGAATCTCTTAAAGGGTTAAATGTGCCTTCCAGTACAATATGAATTATCGCCAAATATAAAATAAAAGTGCCAACAATTTGTTATCATTATCAGTTATCACGAAGTCAATGACGATATATTTATTCGAATTTGGATTTTAAAAGCTTACCGACTACAGATAAATTGCCAACTATAAATTAAATACAAAATACTATATGTAGTAATTTATGTTTTAAGTTTGTAGTATTGTATAATGCAGATAGCACTAGAAACATATTAAAAACAAATTGTAAAGCTGGAGATTTAAACAATAGATCATTCAAAATAAAATATACACTTCAAATAAACTTGTTTTGTGACATTGTAAGTAACATAAGTAATTAAGTATGAATATATTGTTACATTAGATTTTAAGAATGAAAATCTTGACATTTTTGTTTTGTAAATACTTTTATAATGCATCAAAAACATTCTTAAAGTTTTTATACATTGTTTGATGAAATACTATTTCGACTTTTATTTATTTATTTAATTCCTACTTTCCACCGTGTCAAAGTCCCCAAGCCACTAACACTTAAAATTTAAATATATAATAGTGTTCATGCTTAAAATCAACGCAATTCGAAATCCATCCATACTGATATTATAAATGCGAAAGTAACTCTGTCTGTCTGTTATCTCTTCACGTTCAAACCGCTAAACCAATTGGGATGAAATTTGGTATGGAGAGAGTTTGAGCTACGAGAAAGTAGGTACATACATAGGATGTAATGTAACTGTAAGTGTGTCCTGCAACCGTACTTTTAAGATGGGCATGGCTGGCCGACGAAGTTGCAAGGAAAAGCTAGTGTTAAATAAATTAATAACTTAATTTATTATTAGTTGCCAAGGAACATACAAAATATGGATGCTCAATGTCTATACAAAGTTACGTTCCTCCGAAATGCTGGTTATTTCTCTCTTGTCGGCACTATGTGGCGCAGCGCCATAAAATCTCCATTGAACTATAATAACTTATAGTATGGCACTGATATGTATTGCTGTTAAACATGATAGATGTCGCTAATGTGTTTTCCAGGATGCCAGAAACGCAGTTTTGTATAGACAGTTAATTTCCATGTCTTGTATGTTCCTTGCTAACTGCAAAGATTGCAGAGCCATCTCTCTCTCTCTTTACCAGAATTCCTAAGTGATTCGAATAAGAAGTGCAAGCACATACTGCATGCATACCCTTAAAGTAGTGCTTAACAGCAGCAGGAGGTTCAAAAACTGGATTTGCTTGAGAAATTTGACGAGTCCCGCCGAGAGCTGAAGATATCAAACAATCACTCTAGCTTCTGTGACCTATTTAAGGACTAATAACGTCGCTGTAACATTAATAACCTCGTAGATAGACAGTACGTATATACAACAACAGAGCAAAGAATAATATGTCCAGGGAAAATTCAAAGACTATAGGCCAGCAAGTTTCCACTTAAGTGCTAGGGGTGGCTATGGATTCGATTTCCGTCTGTTTGCTTAATCTTAAGGCAGGCACTGAAACCTACAAATCTGGTAATTAACCTATCATTTATAGGTAAATCAAAAGAGCCAACATCTGCTTTGTTAGCGTGAGCATAACTCGGGGAAGTAAATAAACATTCAGGGTAGCCGAAAAAAGTACTCTGAGCACCTTTTACATTTTTATCCTTTTTGTCTAACACTTATATTATATTTGAACAAATGGTTTTAAACAACAAACAGCGAACACATACATATTTGATCGATGAAAAACGTCTCAACGTTCAGAAATACTAAGATTAGTCTTATTACCAAGCATGTCATTGCATTTTAGAATATATTTCGTTAAGATAGCAATAAATATGTATATAAATTCTAAAAAGACAAATCATACCTACTATGGTTAAAATTCTGGGAAGTCAGTAATACAAAACTAAACCGGATCTCATACCGGACCTAAATTCATGTCATGATTGGTTTCTGAACGCAACCCGTGTCAAGTCATGTCAAGTGTGTGACGGGTGGTCGGGCCGTGTTTGTCTTGTATATTTTTACTTGTTGATTTTTCTAATTACATTTGTTAAGTATAACGCAGAGTGGTGTGCAATAGGTTCCGGGAGAGCTATGTTATAGTGCGGCAAGTGGCAGCAGGTGGACGAGTCGCGCCTCGCCTGTCCGGAGCGCCGAAAGTTCAGGTAACGGTAGTTTCTGACGACGTCGATATTTTTTCTTGATCTCTTTACGTCAATTTATCGATTTAAATAATAATATTTACTATTACTTTTCAATACCGTACTGCCCGGTAGGCATCGTAAGAAGGGTAGGGTCGCTTGCGGGTCTCCGGTAGAATGTGTAGGCCAGCCGCACGTTGTGGAGGGCCTCCGTATCGTACTATCTGGGGCGATGTGCGGTTTAGCGTAAACAACAGCACCCACCCTCTGATTGCTGTGCACATCTACGAATCATTATTCAAAAAGTTTTCTCCTGTTTTCTGTTGTTGTTTGCCTGTATTACAAATTTCGAAAAAGTAATTCCCTAAACTGTTAAAAGTCAAAAACATAGACTAAGAATTAGATAAGAATTAGAAAATTCGCTACTGACATCAGTTCCTTGGAAATCTGTTAGAGGGATTTCTTGTAAATGAACATGTTATTTCTTAACAAAACAATGAATAGTTGTTCTTGCAAATTACTCTTGTTGATTTGATAATTACTTATGCCAATTATTGTTCATTAGGTGTGTGCCATAGCAAAGTAATTGAATTGTCAAAACATGACTAAATGACTTAGCATCATAAGGCCCAGTTTATTTCTATGACAAGTGGATTTTGAATGGGCTTCTGATAAGGTCTAATTTGGTAGAAAAAAGTTCATTTTGTTAGCTGTTTGACTATATTTTGCTGCCCTTAAAATAGCCCCTTAGGCCTTGAAGGGTTAATAGTATTTTCTTAACTACCAAGTTAACTTACCAAGTGTCACTTGTCTTTTTACTATTTCCCAAACAGGTATAATCTTATTTACCTGATTGATAACAAAAGGCTAATTCTTATATTATCCTAAAAAAGTAACAACACTTCTGAAACATTGGCAAAAATCTAGGTAACAATACCAGATTTAACACGATTAATTCCCATTGAATACTGTGTGGAAATTGTGAGAGTTTAACTCAGTATGATTATTATATTGAGATTGCCATGTGATGCTGGCTGATTAGAATAGCACCACCCCATCTCCTACTGCGGGTGTCGTAAGAGGTGACAAAGGGAATAATTGGGATGATGACACATGTTGAAATTTGCTACGATTTCTAATTAAATGGATAGAAAATGTGCAATGTATCTTAAAACAATGAAAATTGGAAGAATCGATTCAAATGATCCAAAAATATGAGACATCAAAATTTCAAAATTTTTAGATTATTCAAAATGCAAAATAAAGGTACCATTTAATTTCTTACATTATACTTAAACAAAAATTGTATAACATTTTCCATACTTTAAAGAGGGCGACAACGTAGCCGTGACGTCACCGTTAAGTATCATTTTGTAGGGAGCGTTTCGAGCGGGTAGTGCAAATGTAAGACTGACTCTCATTTCTGACTTTTGGGTAGCTTTTACGCCATAGGTCCCATACAGATATTTGATCCCCACAACGAAATGAATCGATTGATACCATAATTAAAAATCATTCATCTCGCCTATTCTACGGACAGGCAGCAGGGTCCGTCGAAACCCAATCTACAGCTACTGCAGTCGCCAACCCGCCTGCCAAGCGTGGCGACTATGGCAACTACCCCCAATATGATACAAGTCATATTTGTGGGAGGCCTATGTCCAGCAGTGGACTGCATACGGCTGAAATGTGAATGTAATTATTATATTGATCCCTCTTTTTAATGCAAATGTCTGAATTATAACATTCTAAACACATTCAAATAAGTTTCTGTTAATCTCAATATTGATATTCACATGTCAATATTGCTGATAGCATAATAAGAAAATGAAAGTCGCTACTAAGTAAATAATTAAATTTTAGTTATTATAAAACCATTTCAGTTATAATTTTTTTTTATTTGTGTATATAAAATCAACTCTCACACAATGTTGCATACAATGCAAGTAAGTTTGGAATCTTTTTACCAAAGAACTGCATACTTTTTATTTTTGCATTGACATCATTGTTGCAGTATAAAGTATGCAACCTCTTAATAAATTTTAGATGTGTCTAAATTAAAAAAGAAATATATTTTTATTATAATACCTATTTCACAATCCAATAATAGGTGACTATACTCGTCGCGGCGAATCACGATCCCTATGACACTGACAGTTATTCCTACGACACAAACTTGTAGTGGCGTCACCGTTACATTATAATCAAATTGGAGGCGTCTAAAAATGGCGTTTATTAATTTTAGGGTAGATACATGCCATTACAATGATTTTCCGTTGGAATTGTAACAATTCTTAACATTTACAAGAAGTTATCTCAATCAGATATTACGTTTACGCCCTGCAAAACTTACTTCGTTTGGAAGATATCGACTAGTGCAAAAAGTATCAAAAACAAATGTCGATAATGGAAACGAGTGTACAAAATAAATAGTACACTTTCAGTGTCCGATGTACCTATAATCGTTTTCAATTATACATATAGTAAGGTTATTTTGATATTATGCTATTTTTTTCGATAGCACTATGTTTAAGATGGATTATTATTTTTACATTCGTCAAGCGTTACGTAAAATACTAGATGCTAAATGTTAAAAAGTTACATTTTTCTGCCAAAAAACTAGAACAACAACATAACAAACATATGAAATGCCGATTACATTTTAAAAATCACGTTTACTAACGTGGCTGAATGCAAGTCATGCCTTTGCCTATAAAAAAGTTAAGTTACATCGACACGACCCATCACTAATATGAACTGTCATAGGGATCATCATTCGCCGCGAGGAGTATAGGGTATCATATCTCAGCTCTAACTGCCAGCTTCTGTGCATATTAGAGTGACTGTGCATGAGATTGCATGGGTATTATTGGGCTAGACCATTTTAGTACAAAGTAAATTTAATACCAATAAAAAAACAAAAAAAGCAATTTCTCTTCTTTAACATTTAATTAACTTTCTTACTTCACTTTAATTGCTCCTCACCATTTATAAATTCTGTAGTAAAACCTTCAACATAGCCTCTGTCATCATTCTCATTTCCATCATAACCCTCTTGATCATTTTCATTTAAATCACCTCCCTCACTGTTAATTTCATCACCCATGTCTTCATCTCCTCCGGCATTCTCATCTGCACTGATGTATTCTTCATCCTCAGTTCCACTACCTTCAGTGTCATCACTTCCATTATTACCATGTTCATAGTTATCATTACCATCACTACCTTCATTTGTATTTTCATCATACGTCATTGCATCATTTTTATTTGCAATATCTTCTGTCTCTATCCTGGATCCCTGTTGGCTCAGTGTGGAAATTAATGCAAGCTCCTCATTATACAATGTTAAGTCATTCTCAGACAACTTTTGTGTTTGTGATTTGTAGAAATGATCATAGATGTGGTCCCAGATTGGCAATGTGTGTCCTGAGGAAGGAGAGCCCATGGACATGGAGAGTTGACCAAGATTGAACATGAGGCATGTAACAGTACTGATGTCTGGCTTCTCATTTCTCACCTTGTAGCTAACCGGCAACCATAATACTGGCAGCAGTGTAGTTTCTAAGGGCGTAGGATCACTGCAAAAAAAAAGGCTTTCAGCTAACTATTTTATATGTATGATATTTAAGGTACTTTCCCTTGATGTCCCATTGTCTTGGGACACCCTGTGTCAAAACAACGCTAATAAGAATGGATGTGTGCTTGGCTGTTTCAGCATGTACAAATTGTTTTTAACTACTTTTTTTCCGTTTTTAGCTAAAGTGACACTTAAATATAAGAATCTTACCTGTACAACATAAAATTACTCCACATCGCAACCAATTTTTGAGCAATCAATTCTTCATCATCACTAAACGTCTCTCTTCCGAAAATGTATTCAAATATGGTGTTACTTTCATCTCGAGGGAAAAGCTCCATGAGGTACACCGGAGAGTTACTCACAGCTGCGTGCAGGGTTGCAGACTTCACTATGGGGTACACGGTGAACACATCGTTAATGTAACTTTCAAAATTCTCAACTATATCAACACCAGTCTCCAACTCCCCAAAGTAAGATTCTTTCACTTGCTCACCGATTCTAAACTTCAGGTCTTCATTATCGAATTCTAAGTTACTTGGCAGAAGATCTTTAAAATTATTTGGTACATTGTGGAATAGATCATCATCGTCTAAAGATCTTTCTTTAGAGTACGTTATCAACAGAGGGACAGAGGCTAATATGCCACTCTGAAGAATTTCCTTAGGATCTTTAATCAGCAACGCCGAATAGTAATCTGCAACATTTTCAACGCATGGGGCAAATCTGTTTGAAAAGTTCAGTGTCTTCCCAACATCAATATTTTGATAAAACGCGGCTAGGTCGTCACTTGTTTTGGTTCCATCGTCCTCATACCCCAGAGCCCGCGCCACCACGAGTGCGGCGGCGACGGGGTCGGCGCTGAGCGAGGTCGGCGCGAGGGCCGATCCGGACTCCATGATCACTCTCTGTATAAAGCCGTCTATGGCTCCAGACAGAAGGAGGAGCTCGGCGGCGGCGGCGCCAGCGCCCGTCCCGTATAAGGTGACCTAAAGGAAGATTCATAAATACAGTTTCTTACAAAAATACGATATGAGACTACATCACAAGGTTTACCATACCACATCATCTAACCTGCGCGGAATTCCCACCAAACTTGTCTATGTTCTCATGGATCCACGCCAAGGCCGCCACCTGGTCTTTCAGCCCGGCATTGCCGGGCGCTTCGCTCGTGCCGAGGCAGAGGAACCCATCAGCGCCGAGCCGGTAGTTCAGCGTCACCACTACGAAACCGAGGCTTAGGAGGCGGGGCGGTGCCGAGTGGGAGCCCCATCTGAAAGATAGTCCACCCAACATTAGCTTTGGAGCTGAATTTACAAAACTTTATTGAACGAGTTTGGAAGACTATTCAAACAGAGGTAGTTGCGTCGTTGCGTTGCGTTGAGGGAACACGTGGACGGATAGGGCGCGTTGCCTTGGCGGCCGGGCTGGGCGCAGCACCAGGTCTACAGTACCCGGTGGCGAAGTGTCCGGCGTGCAGGTGCACCAGCACTGGGCGGGAGTCGGCGCGCTCGGGTGAGAACACGTTGAGCGCGAGGCAGGCCGCGTCGCCCTTGCGGCCCGGCTGGGCGCAGCGCACGCGGTACGTAGCCTCGAACACGCCTTCCCATCGCACGGGAGACTTTGCAGCCTGAAAAATAGGACATCTATGTTAGTTGACAACTAACTATGTCGTTTACTAACTTAACCAAGTGTTTCCGTTCCTAAACTTTTTGCGATCATGGCGAAATATTTATAAATGTGCAATAAGTTCCTGGAACATGCCTGGCAAAAATTGTATTGACATCATTGCTATACAAAAAAATTAACATACAGATCTACCTATACATATAAAACATAACCTGTTAGCTGACTACGTAGTAGAAAGTAAAACGCTTTTAGGTAAAATTCTAATGTAAGGACAATTATCTGTCAATTAGGCTGTAATAGCTAACTTAAGCATTTAGCATGGTGTTTTATCGGAAATAAGAAATGGAAATAACAAACCACAAGATCCCGAGTCATTTCGACGCCTAAACGTTTGTGTTAGCAATCATTTGCCATCGCGTAACGACAGCTTTGTTACAGTTTTTTCTGTTTCATACGTTGTTTACATTTCGTTAGAACTTTAAACACCATACGGTTCGTCGAAATACCAGCTTGGACACTGCTAACTAATCGTATACGTTATTCCAACGACATAGGTGTTACTAACGGTCAGCTAATAGCCTTGATTAATTCGACTCATTACTTTAAAACATGGGCGTGGGTCGCGATTATCAGCGCGATTGCGACGCGCGTTTACGCCGATAATGGGGATTCTTGTTTATCAGCAAACACATCGGCCTTGAGCCACTCTATCCCAGGTCCTTGGGGGCCGTGTATATTTTCGTATAATTAAAGCACTAGGTTCAAATGTGATTGTTAGTTAATTATATTACCTTGAACTGGCCGCGGGCAGCTTGAGAGCGCGCGTAGGGCAACCCGAGAAAGGCGTAGTGCGGCGGTCGGGACTTCAGGTACCCTCGCGCCACGCCCGAGCTGGTCACCACGTCGCGGTGCGGCGGCGCCGGCGCCGGGCCGCGCTGCGCGAACGTACAACACAGCGCACACCACAGTGCCCACAAATGGCACCAGAGTGCCATCAGGGCGGACAAACGAACTCATATACCGGCATTGGAAACCGTTGATGATATATTAAGTCAAAGTATATTATCACAAAAGCTTAGATATCGAGGAGAGATCACTTGTGACAACCCTTTTTGTCACTTTTTGTTTAAAAACATTTTGTTTTTTTAACTAGTATCAACCTTAACTACTTGCACACTATTTTGAAGATGTTGACTACTAAGTAACATGAGTTGAAATGGTTGGAACTGTGCATGTGACACCTCTATGTCATTGCAACCACCTTTAGACACTCCGTAGTGCCAAGTGTAATCAAGTAGTATCCAGTCAAACTTAAGAGTATTGGAAAGTGTTTATTTGAAAACAGTTTTCTTGATAATACATGTATATTTACATATATCACATAGATTTTAACATTTTATAAGTTTGACAAAGTCCAAAATTCTGACCGTCCGTTACAAACAACCTTAAATAATAAATGATACTGAGCACTAGGAATTGCCAATGTTGGTAAACTCCATACGAGGCAGTGTAACTGTGC
Organism: Grapholita molesta; assembly: GCA_022674325.2. Taxonomy (NCBI): domain Eukaryota; kingdom Metazoa; phylum Arthropoda; class Insecta; order Lepidoptera; family Tortricidae; genus Grapholita; species Grapholita molesta. Next base: position 449,514 of record CP053138.2, read on the forward strand.
CCGTCGTTCTGATTAGTGGCGATCAAATAATGTGCGGCCCACTATCATAACAGTTCCTAATCTAAACATTCGCGTGTAGCGTAAACATTCTCACATGTGTGTCTAGGAAATAGTTTACGTTGTTGCATGTAATAACCCAAAATATGAATACGTGGCGGGATTATTCTGTGCTATAATAATCCAGCTAAGAACAGCTAAAAAGAAGCTTAGACAGCTATGTTATACAGAAATTTAGGTTTTAAATTTTAATGTATAAGAATTATAAATATCTCTGTTACGAGTATGTACTGACTACTGAAGTGATTAATTGAAATATATATGTTGAAATAATATTATCAAATTCTAATTTGGCTTTGGCCTATATGATTCACTACAGTAATAAGGCTGTAGTATCCTTTTCTAGTTTTTATTTCTTAAGTCTAAGCAACAAGCAACTGACGTATTTTTTTAACTTCGACTGTAATACGTAGGTACAGTAGTGCAAAACTATTTTCTATTGGGAAGACTCGGATCTCGGTCTGAACTGTCGAATTTATTGTTTTGATCTCAAATATTAAAGTCAATAATGATATTTGACACTAAAAAATAAAGTCAGATATTAATAGACCTGAAAATGTGACTCATTTAATACAATCATTGATGGGAAATCTTTTTGTACTACGGATCGATTGACGAAATTTAGTATAAGTACCTATATAAATTCTGACAGTTGAAGTTGAATACAAAAAAAAAAAAAACAAAACAAAACGCCAATTTTTGTGAAAGGACTTGAACATCTGTGTCTATTTATGAATTTATTTATTTTTTTAGAATAAACAATGTATGCATAGGATATATGATTTAACAGTTTATTCCCTCTTTTTATTAAAATTATATACGGACATTGTCGACTTCAATTTATCTGGTTTATAAGTGAACGGTATTCGACGATTGTATCTGTAGGTTGGTAATAAAACATATTAAGTTTGCATAATCGTTTAATTGTTGCAGGTAACAAATGATTATCCAGTCATCGTGTTAAGTGAGTTTACTTCTACACAAAACGCCCAATTTGAAGTTTGTAAGTTACACAAAATGCCAACTTAACCATAAATACATTACGTGTGCTAGGTAATCGCTTGGGGGTTGATATATACTGCGTATGACATGTATGAAAGCCAAACGACAAATAATAATGCCTATAGTTTATTTGAAATATTTTTATGTTTCGACGTAATTGGCACCGCAACAAAATGAAGAATTTTTTGCATTAATAAAAAAGTCGGAAATATTTTTTTACTCATTGATGCCCCGGGAGTCATTTAGAGCCTATCGTCGTTTTAGGATACAGACTCACTCCTAATCCCATCATTATGAGTAGAGACGAGTTACGTTTTTATAGTTTAAAATGGCATTCTGAGATTTCTGAGTATGAATGGGTTAGATTCATTAAAGATATTACTGTTTAAATACTTTTGAAAACATGCCTGTTTATTTCTCCCTCGTTTAATATATTATTTATTCACATAGTATATGCCAGTACAAACCAAAGTCAATATGGCTAGAAAGGTATTATCATTCCATTTCAAAGTTAGGCACCTAATTCCTAAACACCAAGGCGACAGATATACGCGCCTAAAAATCTCAAATCTGAAAAATATCTTCGGTACCGTTCCCTCTTAATCGCGTTATCATTATCATAAAAATTTAAAAGCCAACTAAGGCGCATCTAGACTATCGAAAAAACGATCGACTCCTATATGGGTTTATTTAGAATAGGGCATTTAATTTAACCGGACATTTATAATAGCTTAACTCGTAGCAATAAGGTTGAGACATCTTCAATATTCGTTTAAATCCGATGTTGTTTAAGTAACGTAGTAAGCGCCATCTCTCGCCTTTGTTCTAAGAGCTAGCCGGCGTGCTTGTTGTAGTAGTGCCGCTCATAGAGGTCGTCCCAGAGCCTGTAGGCGCGGGAGTGAGGGAAGGGCCGCAGAACGGGGCCCCTGGCACTGATGTCTAGCAGGCTGTCAGTGCCGGCTTCCCAGTTAGGTGTTTCGTCGCGCGTCGGTTGTCTGTAACATACGAGGAGTGCTTACTGTCTGACTACACGTATGCAATGTTGCTAGTTAATAAAACGGTTAAAAGCAAATTCTGTTCCTAAATGATAAGCAAATGTTGGTATCGAGTTGGACCATGATTAGCTACGCGTTTTCTCTAGTTCTCTAGCTAGCAGCCTAAAGGATCGCGCACTAAGCGGTTTAAAAGGAAAATCCTAATGCGAACGTGCGAACGCTGGAGCGTGGAATGCACTCCCTCCCGAGGTTTTCCCTAGGAGCTACAGTATGAGGTTCTTTAAAAAAGGAGTGTATTTGTTCTTAAAGGGTAGGCAACGCGCATGTGAAACCTCTGGAGTTGCAAGCGTCCATAGGCTACGGTAACTGCTTACCATCAGGCGTTGTATTAAAAAAATCCAACTCCTGATTCTCCAGTTTGTCGCAGTCTTTGAAGCCCCCTTGTTCAGATTTGTAGCGCAAAAGAATTAAATAAATTAATAAATAAATAATTATTTTCGGGACATTGTTACACAAATCGACCTAGTCCTACACTAAGCTCAGTAAGGCTTGTGTTGTAGGTACTAGACGACGATATACATAATTATATAATAAATAGATACATATAAATACTTAAATACATAGAATTGGTAGTATTCAGAAACTTACAGATACTTAACAAAGTTAGTCCAAAGCCGGACCATCGTACGCTGCACCTCTCCATCCTCCCCTTCGAGCTCCTGCCCTTTATCCGGGAATAGTAACGCGAGTTCGTCTCCATGCGCAGCGCCGGTCTTGGGAACGTCTCGGTCCACCTCCACGCCCCAGGACCCGGTGTGCGAGAACTGGTAGTAGTACACCGGCGCGGACGAGGCGTGCAGTCTCGCGGTCCGGTGCACGTGGCTCACGAAATATGCGTCTCTGGAAATATTTGTGGTCAACACCTGATTTTAGTACTTAGCAGCGGCGGTTCATCCATAAAAGCCGATTCCCGACGGCTTAACTATTCAAGAGTTTTCCTTCGGCTCATGGATGGAAGAAAAGGCAATGCCATATTGACTAGCTCCTTGGGCGCATGAAAAAAAAGGCAAAAATTGACGCGCCGCCTCTAGTTTAAATACAAGTAAAACAGTCTAAATAAAGGTACAAAACAGTACAAGAAAATAAAGAATTATCTGATTTAAAATTGCATAAATAATTATCTGATAAAAATACAAATCTGCAGATAAAATCAGTGACCATCATATTCTATCATCATATCAGTTCGTTACTTATATTATAAATTACAATCTGGGATTTTTGTGTCAATTGGACTCATGTTGTTTTCCGCTGTTTATATAATAAGCATTAAACTTGAGGTTTGCTTACCTATGATATGCGAGCACGTCGGATATGTTAACTTTACCATCAAAATAAATCTCTTTAATTTGTTTCAATTCTCTCTCGTTCAAGCGCTTTAGTTCTTCCGGTAGCAAAATATTTAAGTCTCTTTTTATCCTCTTCATTATTCGCAATTTCTTCAACATTGCTGCAAACACATAACCCTCCTCACTATTAAACCCTATAATCATTGGAACTTTCCGCTCTTTGTGATTCGACAGCGATTCGAACGGAGGTTCGGATATAAATCTTTCTTCTCTTTTAAAAGCTTTCTCTGCACACATTCCGAATGGGTAGTAAGGCAAGTCGAGTCTGTCGGCGTTGTCTGCCAAGTCCACTGTATCCACTCTCAGTAGAGATGACGCGACCGCATCGCTGTTTGTATAGGATTTACCAAGAGCAAGAGCGCGTTCATTAGCGTCGTAGTTAAACGCCCAAGGGCTTAATATCGACCCGCTCTGCATGATGGCTCCATGGAACAAGTCCCCTGCCATAGGACTAAGCGTCAGCCCCTCGACAATCGCGGCTCCGAAACCCTGCCCACCCACTACTACATTCGCAGGGTTGCCTCTAAAAGCCACGATGTTATCCCGGATCCAGCGCAGCGCTGATACCGTGTCCTTAGCACCAGCGTTACCTGGGATCTGTTCTTCTTTCGCACAGAGAAACCCGACTGGTCCCAATCTGAAACACCATTAATTATATTGTAGGTACCTAATTACCATTTAACAGTTTAGAGACAGTAATCATGACGGGCAAAGTTGAGGGCTCCAGACTTCAAGGCCCTCCCCCTGCGAGATGGTGCACCCAGATTACCGCACCCTTGTATTTCGGGCTGCAAGAAGCCACGCGCTTAGCAAGCGACAGAAGCCTATGGAGAACCTGGTCTTCAACAGAAGCACATGATTTCATGATTCTCAGCATTGAGGGAACGACTAATGATGAATTACCATTAACCACACCCGACGTAACCACCAGTGTGACTCACCTACGGTGTATAACGACAACCACAATGCCCTGTTTGACCAACAAGCCGGGGTGGTACGGGCCGCCGCCCCCGGCCACCCACGCCAGCACGGGCCACGGCGCGCCCGCTGTCGGCACGTGCACGTCCAGCTGCAGGCACTGGTCCACCGACGACGAGGAACACGACGACTTCTGGGAGTCGCGGACTCCGGGCCATGACGGTGCCAGGCCGGCTAGCTGGAGGATATGATGAGCATATCACTTTTCTTAGTTATGTACCTATATTTTCCGATTGGACTCCGGCCCTTATTTAATTTACTTTGCTAGTCATGTCTGCCAGATTGGTACTAGCTTTTCTACTAATGTTATATCATCATGTCATTTACTGAGTTATAGATAGTCCCGGGTATACATAGATTTTAAGGAACTGTGCTAACAATGAGTGCCAGGACCCTCTTCGCTAGTAAGAGCTAAGCTAAGAGCGTAGCGAAATGACCTGTGGCACGGAAACTGTAAAACACCCGCAGAAATAATTTGATCTTAATCGTATACCTACCAAACATTAGTTATTTAATCGTTGAGATTTCATTGAAGTATCCTACTCGCTGGCTATCGTAATTTCCAACATTTTTCTTGGGAAAGGTTTGTCTAAAAATCTCGTTGGCTTCGAGTTACGTCCAGTCAAGATAATTAGGTATCATCCGGGGCGGCCATCTTGCTGATCCGCTCATAGGATCTGAGAAAGACCGCATTCATTCATCGTATTGAAATGCTTTAGATTGTTGACACCAACCTTAAACCTGGCTTCGGCCTCGCGGACAGCGCCATAGGGAATACCGCTGTAGGAAATGTACCCGTCGTGGGCTTCACCCCTCACCATCCCCTGAGCTATATGCACCACATTCTGCTTGCCCCTCGCAACCAAACACGTCAGAACTAATAAAGCTAGCATTGCACACATCCCCGAACACTAACTATTCGTAGAGTGCGCAGAGCCCCATTGAGATTTGCGAATAATATGTCGCAAATTTTCACTATTAAATGCCTATAACTATAAATTATATACTATCCTATAAATGCATATACTATCAGTTGTCACAGTTTTACATGACATTTTTCGAAGTGAGTTGATCTACACTTACTCATTGTGTATGTAGACAATGGTATAACTACAATGTATAAATAACTATAATAATCCGAAGGCCATAGTATAAATAATAAAGGCCAGTGATAAAATAATAAAGAAAAATAAAAGTACCTAATCTTAAATAAGGGCCGAGACTGCTCACCTGGGTCAATTCCGTGGATCCTTGTGGCCGCCTCCGGTTTCACATCAATTATATAATTATGATATTATTAATTACGGTTTTTTATGGAAAAATTATATATTAAAATTATTTACATAATTAACGATTAATACGGTACTACTCACGTTTATTTAGTCACTCGCGCGACATGTTTCGGAGAACATAGGCCTCCATTTTCAAGCACTAAGAGTGCTGAGTGTCCGTTCCGTCCGAGTGTGACTCTAGGATGATATAACCAGTATGGAGTAGCCATTAACAGGTTCCCCTTTGCCAAAATTACTCGGCCGCCGGTCATAATTCTTGAACTTGTGTGAATATAGTTTATGCTAGTGTTTGATAATTTTGTCGTGTGTGTGTGTAGCGGCGGGCGTACGTTAAAAAGGCATTAGTGTTAACATTTTTTCGGTAGAAATTAGTGCGTGTGTCGGCTCCATATTGGTTATATCCTCCTAGACTCATTAGTCGGCTCCATATTGGTTATATCCTACTCTCTAGTAATATTTTACTAGTGAGTACGTGTTCGCCAACTCGCGGTAGAGGTTTGGTGAAGCAATTAGACTTTGTTACGGGATTGTCAGTTTTCAATAAGCGCGCACGGTTATCGCTGCAACGCACCGTGCGTCCACAGTGAACCGGCGGTGCGTGTCCTTTCTGTTCCACAGATAGCTCACGATAGGTACAGTCGGACGACGAATACGTTTTACCCCTTATTTTGTTTTGTTAAAAATTACAATAATGCAAAATAATTCCAATCCCAATGTTATAGATAGAAACAAGCGACACGGTCACCGGCAATACTATCTTATGATGTAAAGGCCGCAAAAAAATCTGACAGCACCTTATGGCCTTGTCATAAGATGCAATAAGATACTTTTTCTCAAACATGCAATGAAATGTCTTCGTTATGTGCGTCATAATAGGCTTCGAAGTATCACGTTTAGGGCGGATCAACCCCAGAGAACAGGTAACAATTTTCATATAAAATTGAAGGCCTAGGCCGGGAAGTTTTTTTTTTTTTTTTTAATTTTTATTTATACCTGTGTTCATGAAGCCTGTTCAAACAGCTGAATTATATTTTTTTATCATTTTTAGTGACTAAATGATTAGCAGGCTAAAAATAATCTCTCCTATTTCAGACGAAATGGTATCTAGCGAGTGACCTCTACTGTGACAGAGAACTCGTGGCAGTACCCTTAACATGAGTTGTGACATTAAGGTTTTCGATAACGAGTTTACTATATGTGCATCTCGTTCGCACTAAAATAGTACAAGCGAAATGCACAGATAGTAATGTCGATACTCGTTATCAAAAAACTCAATGTCACAACTCATGGTAAGGGTACTGCCACGAGTTCTCTGGCTCTCAACTATGTCCGTCGTACCTATCCTAATACTCGTACTTATCAAATGACATTTCATAGGTACATTAGGTACAACTTAAGAAACTCATAAATAACATAGACCTAAATGTACCTAAAATGTAGGTATGTAGGTAGATTTATTTTATTTATGATAAAAATGAAGATTGATATCATCAGGTTATTACATTATTATACATGCTCTCAATTTAAAAATTAATTGCCGAAATACTGGCAACACCAAACACTACTCCACGCATGCGCGTTTTCGAACGCACGTTTGTCTCAACCAATCACAGGACACGGCAGCAGTTCTTTTACTTGTTTTAATAATGGCGGAATGGAAAAGTTTCTCGGCGTGTAAAACTCTGTTTATTAAGACTAAATAGTGGTAAATGGTGTGATTCAATGCTTTTGTGACTTAGATAAAGTGTTACGGGTGTATAAAAATTGAATAATCTAACCGGGCCTGGTTTTATGCATCTATATTTTGTTATTGTGTACCGCTAAAGGCAGATGCCGTAGCGCTAACATTTAAAAAGTAAGTGGATTCTTTTTTGGCGGTTTTTTTAAATGTTGTATATAGTAATTATAGCCAGACTATTTATGATAATCATTAATTATAACATTTAAGGCAAAATTGCGGGATTAGAGGGAAAATTAAAAAACTTTTGTTGTGAAGCTGTTTTTTGAGTGGTGTTTTTTTATTTATTTCATTGCATTAGTTTGAGAAAAGCACTAACATGCCTAGCCGTGAAATGGTCTTGCAGGCTTCGTATACTATCCGGCCTCCCTTCGGTCAGCCGTCTATACAACTCAGCCTGCAACCCCGTTTTTCCCGGCGGCTTCAGTAATGTACTATAGTACGCGGTCTTGATATAGTCAGACCCTATTGCCGGTGACTGAACAAAAAAGTTCAGGGCAGACGCCCACGTCGATTCACAGTTCACACACTAGTTTATAAATAAAACTATTAGAATTAAAAAAAAAAACATGTATATTTTTCACTTATCTTATTTACATTAAAACAAAGAGTATGATCAGTCAATGAAATCCATCCCTGTCTTCTGTCTGTTCTGTCTTCTCTCCCGAATAAAAACTTAATTTAAATACTCGCCAAACTACTAAATAATACGTATATTACACGACTTTTACGATATAGATACCTATCACCAAAGGAACCCAACACATTAATGCATAGCAAAACCAAAAATCATTGATTGTTCACACACTATCCGATATATAGTTGACACCAGATTAATAAAGCGGTCACGTGTCCAAACTCACCACTAATGAATTTTTGAATTACAATTGAGTTGAATCCCATCTCGTTACAGTACCTAACCCTGTGCCATCCAAACAGTATAAAACCTATCTAGCGCGTTGTAAATTAACTTAAATATTAGCTAAACTATCATTCATATCGCACATTCATAATGTTCGCCACATACCACAACCACAATACTTAAAATGACGGCATTAACAACTTCCCCTTATTTGTTCAACGGAATTGTCAACGAATTGAGAAAACTTACAATAACTACTTAATAATTACTTAACTTACATTTAAAAAAAAGGCCTACGAGGCATTTGTACCAAGGATTTTGCCGGCATTTTCTTGTTGTATCGCAATGCTGATACGTTGTGTGAGGAAGCCGCCAGCTGTTCGGCCACCAGTTACGTCAAACAGACGCTTCGCGATTTCTGCAAACGATTTGTCCGCGCTGGGACCTCAAATGGACCTGGCGTTTCTACGCCAAACGGTACAAAATAGTCATCTATGTCCAACTCTTAGGTATATTTTGGTCGCCTCAGCCACCGCTTTCACTTTGACTAATACATTGCTAAACTAATTCCATTGACTATTCTGTTAATACAAATCGATGGATTGTTCAAAATGTGGCAAATGTATAAAGGGACCAGTGGCGGCGCGTCACAATCACCAGTGGCGTTGTGTTTTCTTCAAGAACCCAAGGAAAACTGTTGACCTGTTAACGTTAGTTAAGCCGGCGGAGAACGGCTTCTATGGACGCGCCGCCGCTGATAGGGACTTGCACCACTACATGTAACGGAAATGGTAGGCCAAAGTCTGGACTATAGACGGTACAAATTCTATTGAACTAACAGAAAATTTCAAGAAACGCGGTATCTTCTCGAACATGACTGCTCTCGGCTTATCTGGAAGACTCATAAATGCTGTCGAAGAACTTCACCATTCTCTGGTAATAGGGCCATTGGTAGCTTTCCTGGTAGTTGATTATGTTTTTGTACGGAGCATAGGTGTCCTTGCCTTCCGCCGATAATGGCGCGGGCCGCCAGTCGTCGATGTTGGTCGTGGGTTGGCTGGAATTAAATATTTAAGATTAATTATAGCTGATCAGCCTACCTTTATGGTTGATGTGATTTGGTCCCTAGTAATCCTGGGATATATAGGCTTAAACTTGAAGACTGATCAGTACACGTCCAAACTTATCCAGTAATTTTGAAATATTAATATAAAGGTAAATTGATTGTGTCAACAACTAAATTTTGATCTGTGGTAATCTCTTTTGTTATTTGTCTCAACCTACAAGAAGCGTACGGGTAACTACAGTTAAGAGTCAATTACTCACCCATAGCGCATGAAGTCAGTAACGTACGTTGTCATTTCGTCTACCATGTCGCTGTCTTCGGCGGACAACGTCGTGTTCCTTAGAGCGAGATTGGGTCGGAGCACGTATGTCAGGTCCTCCGCGTGACTGGCGCCAATGTAGTCCAGTTTCCTCTCTTTCTTAAACACGCTGTAGTCCGCGTTGTATGCGAACCTATACAAAAACACACGAGCCCCTTGGTTGGCGGCTCTCAACTTAGCCATCCTGAGGGAGGGGTATATGAAGTAAGTATCTGTACACAACCTTATAAACGAATCCATATCCAACGACTGACTAAAGTATTCCTCTTGAATGCTCAAAATTTTACTACTAAGCTCCGTTGGTGGAGTCGTATAGATTACTTCTAGAGGTAAAATCAACGCAGACGTGTTTTGAATTCGTTGAACAATGTCGATCTCATCGAATCGTGGTCGGAACGATTCACATTCTTTATTTGTGAAGCCTATCAAGAAGGGAATATCTTTGCCCCGACCTTGCGCTTGTAACACGTCCGGGTCGTCGTCCAAAATTCTTTCAACTCCCGGGTGTTCGGATTCGACCACAGGCGTGAACGAGAGGAGACCAGTGTAATCCTGACACTGTTTCTGGGCTTCCATGATCTGGTCTAACGGAAGAGTAGTAAGCTCTTGATGTATTTCTTCAGGGTCGGTGCTGTTGATGCCCAGGTAGCTGAGGAATAATTTTGATATCGTTTCTGCGTAAGCTGGCGTTGTCGTTGAAAATCCTCTTGTTGCTGATCCGCTCATTAAAATTGCTCTGCAAGAAAGACATTGCTACTTATATACATATTCCTAGCCAAGTTTATATATTTATCGGTATCGTTTGCTATGGTTTAAATATTCAGTTGTACCTCTTAAATAGTCCCTCTGAGAGGCAGGGTTGAGAGAGCGAGAGGATATGAACGGCCGCGGCTGAGGCGCTCTGGCCGGCCAGCGTGACGTCGCGGGGGTCGCCGCCGAAGGCCGCGGCGTTGCGCTGCACCCAGCGCAGCAGCGTCACCATGTCCCGCAGACCAGCATTGCCCGGGATACTTGAGGTATTCAGAGACAGAAAGCCGAAAACTCCAATTCTGTAAATTAGATTCGTTTTCATCCATTAGTTACTTAATTAAGGCTGCTTGAAAGCGTTGGTCCTCTAAGCCAGAACCGATTTTTTAACACAATGTATTACACTATGATCCCCTACAAATTAAAGCGGCTACCAGAAAATTTGGTAAGGTTAGATTAGAAATTGAAATGGATGACATATACTTAAGAAAAAGCGACGAGGACGTCCGGCGTTCGAGACGGGATTTAAACCCGCATTTCAAGCGTTCGCGGTTGACGCCTTAGCCAATTGGACTACTCGGACACAGCGCAACCCGTCGAAATTTCTCAAGTCAGATGTGGGTTGAAATCCACTTTAGGACATGGTTACTTTTTCTTAAGTGTCCATCTATTCAAATTTATTTATAATTTATATAGTAGTGTTACAACCAGACATCGGATTCCTTGGGGCGAAACTTCTTGACAGCTAGGGACTTCCTACGTCAACAAACTCATTTATCGATACTAGTTCTAAATACTAGTGATCACACAAAGGTTTGCTTATAAAATATTTTTGTATTAAAAGAGTATTATATAATAAAATAAGAACTCTATTTTCTTCTTATTTTTTGAAAACGTTTTTAAAAGTTTACTCGTCACAATTTATTTCTTCACGACTGTGCCATCTATTATTGTTAAAGTAAACCACCAGAATTTTTTAAGCGGGCGTTAAGCGTCTCCGTCTTGGCTGAAAAATCCATTTCAGGTGGCTAAAAGACTTTTTAATTTCTGTGGAGGTTATAGGAGCATAGCAAAATTTCATAAAGTGATCAATGGTATTTCGTTTATTTTTCGGTTGTAATGTAACTTCTTCTCATTTTAATAACTAGTATCGATAAATGAGTTTATCGATATAGGAAGTCCCTAGCTGTTAAGAAGTTTCGCCCCGATGTCTGGTTACAACTTAAAAACCAATGTATAGCAGTCGTATCATTATAGAACCTAACGTTCAGGTTAAAAAGAGTATGTCAAATAACCAAAATGGTAAACAAAACATTCGGGCAAATGAAATTCAGGCATATGACCAGATCAATAAAAACAATGGGGCAAGCAATAAAAAAACCGCAATTTTACATTAAGTCTATCTTTAGAGACCCTACCTGTAATTGAAGGTAATGACGACGACGTCCTTTTTAACGAGGTACTCTGGTCCATGGAAGTCCGGGTTAGACGAGCCGAAAATGAAGCCCCCGCCGTGAATGGCCACCAGCACCGGCAGCAGCGGGCGCTTCTTGCCGCGAGCCCTGGTCGGCAAGGCCTCCAGAGGGACATAGATGTTGGCGTGAATACACTCCTCGCTTTGCTGGGTAGTGTTTATTAGTGGCCCGTAGAAAAGGTCGTCCTGGGGGCAGACAGGGCCCACTTCTTTCGCGGGCCGGCATCCCTTCCAAGGATCCAGTGGCTGCAGTTCCTGTAATTGGAGGAAAACTAACGTGTTGATTTTTCGAATATCAAGGATTGTATATTGTCTGAGTCATTTTAATACAATCTCACACAATTAAATAAATAAATAATTAATAGATATTAGATACATATTACAGGACATCCTTACATAAATTGACTTAGCCACAATGACCAGTTCTACGCCACCAGACCATCCACCCGACTCCGGCGACTTTCACCAGGTCATAATTTCACCTTGTATGGAGCCTACATATAGTTCCATTCGAGAATCTTACCACCCCAACGAACATCAGTTTTCCATGCCTTGCTCATGCCACTGAAGTTTTGTGATTCGACGGGCTACACCGGTTCTCGTTCTACTTTGGTTCTGCTACGGATAGTTTCGTTTCCGAACACGCAAAGGAACTCCTAACATACCCCTCTCCGTTACTCTTTGGGTGACTTAAACTTTTTTATAAGGCCCATTGTGAGGGACCACGTTTGAGAACCGTAGGTCATGATTGATAACACATACTGGACAAAGACTTTCGTCTTGCGGAATATATGATGAAAAGATATGTTTAAGCTTTCCAAACGTTCCACACGCAACTTGCCTTAAAACGGAACTCTGGAATGGAACAGAAACTCTACAAATTCAACTTGCCTTAAAACGAAGCGCGCCCAGAGGTTGCTTGGCGTACGGCACTCCGAGGAAATAGGCGAAGTCATCGCCGGGCTGGTAGCCTCCACACACGCAGCCAGTGTCCGTAAACGCGAGCGCGGTGCTCTCCTGTTCCGAGGTCACCAACTGCGCTGCGCTCCATGCTGGAATATATAGAAGAATAGTTTAAGCAACATGATAGTCATAGCGGTATGACGTCCTGGACATGAGTTTTTCCTGAAGGTCAATATGATTAACAGTACGTAAACTAGGTCTTTTTATGGCTTTGTAAAAATAATACGTATGCTGTAAATTGCGATTGTGGATACGCTGCCGTCGCTAACTTAACTGTAATAGGAACTAATCTTATTTATGACTTCTCTATCATATTTTATACAATGAAATACCAATTGTGTCGAATCGTCACTTTACAAATAGATTTACCTAGTTAGCGATTATTGTCAAGATGTCACCATTTTGGCATGCACTTGCTCAAAACTTAAACAACAACGACACATCTCCTTGCACTGAATACGCAATTGGCCTTTGGCCTGCAATTAGGTCTGGCAATGAATGCGCTCACATGTGATCGCGAAGATTTAAGTAGGTCGCACATTGCTAAGCTGACGAAGCTACCATTGTTCACACTGAAGACTGATCATTTTGATTTATGAACCTTGTTGAAATTATACAAGGACCATGGTCAGCGAAGTGTTGTACATCTGACGCATGCTTATTGTTTGCTTTCTGCTCGGAGCTGACATCTCTGTAATGTGTCTTCCGGTAAAAATATTAAATATCCAGTAGGATTATTGTGTATCAATAAGGCAATGAGAAGAGTGTGTCGCGTGAGAGATCTCGATGCAATCTTTTGCATTGAGTTAACCATTAATAAATTTTAATTTTATCGTAAGTAAGTCCACGTTTAGCCAAAGCCGTCTGGTGCTGAGTATAGCAACACCCCATATCCCGCGGGTGTCGTAAGAGGCTCAAAGGGAAAAACTGACGGATGGGCATCAGCGTCCGTTGAAACCCAATCGACAGCAACAGCTACTGCGGTCGCCAACTCGCCTGGCGCTGCGACTATGGCAACTGCCTCCCAAGATGATACAAGTCTTTTTTGGGGGAGGAGCAGTGAACATTTTACGGCTAAAATGATGAGTAAAGACCATCTTTGGTCGTTTTAGAAAATATTAGAACAAATATAGATGCAAGAGGATCTTTTTGTACGGGAATAAAACAGACACCACGCAGCAATTTCTCGGCGATCGGGTTTAATGTAACAGACATTTAGTCAATAATTAAAATAATTTTATAAAAATTATAAGTAACTTTAGGTTATCGACAATTAACAGCTCAACCTTAATTAAAGATTTCCAAAACGAAATGTTAAATAACGTGGCGTCCCGCTTGCACTTACACATATATATATAGGATCTCGAGATTTTTGTTACGTTTTTTAACAAGGCATTGAACATACTGGATAAGGGCGAATGTGGGTTGTTGTTTTGTCACTATCTCTGACGTGCGCTGTTTTCAGACGCCGGCATTATGAACCACTGTTTATTTGTAGGGCGAGTCACTGAACTGTGGTCGTTTCGATTTGTGATTGTTTACGCAGCCGTGCGATCTGTTGACCTTAATGTTATTTAACGTAATGTATCACATGTACTAACAGCGACACTCTTAGCTGTACATCGGTGGACCTTATTATATAAGGCATAAGGTCCACCGATGTACAGCTAAGAATGTTGCTGTGTGTACGTCAATATTGAAATCTACAATAGTGTACCGTTATTGAGTATTAGCACAAACTCAATAAGAAACTGTCTTGACGTAACTACCAACAAATCAAATTATTTTGTATGAAATATTTTGATTTGCTTTGATTTTTAAGTAGTAATACAACTATATAAATTAAAAGTTGAAATAAGATGACATATACTTAAGAAAAAGTGGCGAGGGCCTCCGGCATCCTTGATAGGATTCGAACCCGCATCTCCAGCTATCGCGGCAGCCATGGCGTCAGATGAGAAATGCGGATTTAAATCCTGTCTCGGATACTAGAAATTGTCGGCACTTCTTGTGTCTTTATGTGTTATGAAATAACCGAGATATTTTTTTTATTACTTTGACGCACCATAATATTTTGTATCATCTTTGTTGCCATAGTCGCCACGCTTGTCACACGGCCACACGCATATGTAACAAACTCATAAAACATGTTAATGTTATCTATTTAGATTATACATTAGATTAATTATAATCTAATCTATTACATTAGCATGTTTAAACCGGTTTTCATGTAATACTGCTATACCCCTTGATGACGTCAAATATTATGACTATTTTTGGCATAATATTAATTATATAATTATGCTTATGACGTATGCAGAAACATCGAGGTCTTTGACATTCCTAGTAATATTATGCATAGATAATTATATGTATTATATCCACATTAATGAGAACTGAATTATTTATATCTCATTTTTTCACGATCAAATACTTTGTGTTGCTGTTGGGTTCCGAACAACCTCGGTGCATAGGAAACTTGTTTAAAAACCTATAGTCTTGGGGTGGCAGGGTAAAAAAACTGATACAGAAAAATTCCTGTATCCATGGCAATTTGTCAAATCAATCAATATTGGAAGAATGAAAGATTGAAATTAAAGTACAACGCATATAACAATGGTTAGTTGGTTACTATTTCATGTTTCACTTTCGCATGTTAATACCTACTTACTTGTTAGAAAGTGACACCTATTGTGACAAAACCATAATGGATTTTTGGCACATACATAATACATATGTATGCTAAAAGACACCAAGAAGTTAGAATTAGAACGTTCTGTATTTTACGATATTTTATCATTATAATCTACATGTATCTAAGCTACGCTAATGTCTAAATTAAGATAAGAATATTATAACATTATGATCATGGCATGAGTAAGTACGCTTCGCGTCAATTTGGGGGTCATTTTGTCGATTATCTTTATTTAGAGATCCCTCGATTAGGATTGATAATGTATCGAAATTCGTCCGCGCGTTTCAATTATTTGTTAAGGCTATATGGTCTCCCGACACCCGACGTGGGGTAAACGTGTTCTTGAGTGGAGACCGCGACTCGGTAAACGTAGTTGTGGGACGCCCTCTAACCAGGTGGGATGACGATATGCGAAAAATTTCAGGCAGATGCTGGATGCGGAAAGCTAAAGACATGGCGCCGTGGCGCTCTTTAGGGGAGGGCTTTCTCCAGCAGTGGACTACTATATGGCCTGATGATAATGATGATGATGATATGGTCTCCCATAAACGCCGGCGGCCGCTTACACCGTCTGCGTTTAAATGCTGCCTATGTAAATGTATTCTTGTGATTTCACGTTGACGCTGACGTCAGACGTCGCGTGTACCAAAAAATAGGAGACCAAAGCGTTAATATGTTCATACTTTACAGGAATAAAAATATAAAAGTGTTACTTTGGACTTAGTGTGTCGGAGAAACATAGTCTTAGTTGTTGCAGTTTTGCGATAAACCCTATTTTCTAGAAATATAACAAAATTGTATGGTCCTCATCGGCTGTTCACCTTTATATTGCTATTTGGAACGAAACACACTGCTTGTATAATGTTAATAGGAATGATTTCTACAAAATTTTGTCATCAGATCTAAAACTGTTGAAACCGACTGTGACGTATGTCCTAAACAAAATTGTTTTCCAAACCAATCCAGCGATCTTTGAAAAATTGCAGGTTGTAGCCGAATGCTTAATAAAGATGGAAAAGGGTGTCTTTTTTGGGCGGTTACAGTGTAAAAATAACACGCTTAACACGTATGTCTTCGTACCGGTAAACACTAGAAAATTTCCCACTGGAACTAGTTAATTTTCCGCGCGACCTTATGTACTTTCTCCGATAAGCGCCTGCGCACGTTGAGGCGACAGACCGGCCTCTACGCGTCCTCGCCGCTATTTATACTTCGCCGAATCAAAACAACTAGTCTGACCGCTTCACTTACGCACACTTGTAGTGTCCTTTTAGCGGAAATAATAAGTATAACTAAGCTAATAAGTGCATGTGACAAAGTTATCGAACTGACAATACCATGTGAACTAGCTTCCTTATTCATAATATTAGCATGTCAGCAAACATGTCAAAAGCATGATAGTCCGACATGTTGCTAGCGTTTGTGCCGGCCATGTTTTTTTCTAAAACGGCATATATAGAGCATATCTTTTATGAAATATATGCTCTAAGACTGACATGTGAACTTTCGACTCCTAATGCATTTTAAATGCTAATTAGGTCTTCCACAGTTTCAAAGCGAATGATTGCCATGCCCTGCCATGAGTGGCACTTTAGAAAATGCATTGTCCATAGTGACAGCTTTCGCTACAATGCTCCCGCGCAGGTTTCGTAGCGGCGGCTACGCGCTACGCTGCTACGAACGCATGCTTGCACCCGGTGATTATCTTTTGTTTACATCTGTCTGCGACTTATATTTAACTGATATCACTTATCATTTCACTTTATTGATATTATTGACATTTGAACTTCACATATTACTTCATTACCTCGGGAATATATTCCCAATTTTTTTTAAACCTAACAATCATAGTCTTCATCCAATTTCGAGAAGATTTTACATATCATATTTTATTTTGGAAAAAATCACAAAATTCCATTTAAATATTTCTTCAACTAAAATTGATCACATTTTTATAAAATGTTAATATAAGCGAGTCTTTAATGATGATCGTATTCTCCAGCGACGACCGGTACACAGTAACTCACCGCAACAGACCGCGAGCGCCGCGAGCACGCACTGCACGTGTAGACCCATGTCGCCTGCAGCGGTCACTGAGGCACGCGCCGCCCGCCGCGATATATAGCCGCGCCCGCGTCACGCGCCGCCGGGACGACACTAGTGCGGACTCGGAATCTCCGAAAACCTGTAGACGTTAAGTCGGCCAAAGCCGGTCAGAAGCCGTCCGTCTTTTCATCTGCCAACGCTTTGACGCGTCGATTTTGAATAGACCATTGCACCAGTGAGTTTGGGTAGAAAGTGCGATAATACTTTCCAATAGGATTACTAGACCAGTTTGTTTTGTTGGGACCTTTGGATGACATACCATATTTGCCGTAATATGGTGCTAATTTGCTCCATCTTTTAGAATCATCAATGACCAAGCTATAATAAAATTTAAACAATGCCTCTATTGTCGAAGCAATAAAGTGCATGTTCAGATATTTGACCACCTCTACAGCTCCCATATATCTGATGGCGACTGTACCATGCTACCATTTACCCTTGCTGGATATAACATAATGCTTTTTTTTAAACTATGGATCGCATTGCCTCTGAAAGAGATTTGTTTGGTAGAATCATTTTACATACACTGCCTATAAATTTTCTGACGATGTTATTATAATCCTTGAGATTATCAGTTTTATAAGTTTTAATCAGTTATTGTAATTCACAGGCAATGACATTTAAAATATCAGTCAGAGCATTGTTACCTACAGGGAACCAAAGTAAGGCCATTTTACCGATAATGGTATATGTCCTTATTGACTACCGACAAGAATAAATGCCCTTTTGCTCCAAAACAGCACGTTTAATCTACACTGACCCAAGATAATATTGGTGTCCAACTCACAAGAAACACTGTTTGTTGACACCGTAAAAACTTACTTCAGAATATTGACTCTGAAGCAAACCGTTTACCTCGGTTTTGTTTTGGTAGGTATGTATGTATGTACTGCGCCCGCGTCAAATGCGCCCACGTAAAATTTATAAAACGTTTAAAAATAGAGCCTGGATTTTAGACAAATTAACTTTGGAATTGGTTCATATCTTGCTCCAAATTTTGATGCGCTCAACTTTTGGAAAGATACATTTAGTTTGTAAATGATTTCATTAACCGCTTGTCCTCATCAGGTCAAGTAGAGAATTTTGACAAGGTCAATGTTTTCTAAAAAATAAAATACCATTGCTCTTCAAAATGTACTAATCCTTCATTAACATCCTAGGTGGCGGCTTACATTCACGGTCAAAGATATGGTTACGGGCAAAGTACCGTGTATACATGAACTAAGGCTGATGAAAATGATGGTCGAAATTTAAGTAATCCGTTTTATTTGTATTCTATTCCGTTTGTTTTAAATAAATAAATAAAAAATAAATAACAATAAAGGTTATATCCTGTGAAAAAGAGACCAGACCACCGGCGCCCGAGGTAGGACCCTGCCTTGCCTGTCTTGGTCATTTTTTTCTTAAGTATATGTCATTTCAATAAACACGTTTCGTCTCAAAAAGCACCTACAGTCAATAGTAAAAAGAGCTCAACTAATGAGTCGTTTAATGTTTATTAACGAGGCTTTTATTCCCTTGACAGGCGTATTGAAGTCATTCACGCGGGATAATCAATCGTCAGTTTTCCTTAGTAGGCTTCACTTCTTATAGAACAATTTTCATCATGATATACAGCGAACCTGTAAACAGAACAGCTAGACTTAGTTCACATTTTATCGCAACACACGTAACATGTTATAATTGAGTCAATATTTTTTATTTGCGAACTCGCTCGTGTATAGCCGTAATGGTGAACTATTGGCGAGGCTAATTAGTGATATTAGAGTAGATTTATTGAGACCTTAGGCTCATTATGATAAGTAATGTCTACCTATCCACTGATAACTGCGTTACGTGCTTAGGTTAATTGATTTTTGCACTGCAATGGATGTACAGTCAGCAGCAAAAGTGGGTAAGCGGGTGTTCAAAATGACCTACACGCGCTCTTATTCTCTTGACAATAGAGGTGTGTTGACCTCATTTTAAACACCTTACAATGACTGACTGTACAATTCTTATCAGTGATATTTCTACCTTTTTCAGATATCAGGAACATTCTCTACAAGCTCTTAAGCAACAAATTTAGTCATACTTACCGGGCAAAAAGGGTCACACTCTACCCTTAAAAAAAAGGTTAAAAACATAATATTAATCATGCTATTCAAGGGTCGTTTTACTTCACTTGACTCGGCTAAAAGTTATTCGGTATTTGGTAACTACATAATTGATATCGGCTCACGTTCTTACTTCAAGTTAAGTTGCAAAAGTAAGAATTGACTTAAACAGAGGTAGTATCCTCGTGCCGAGCAAAACTGCAACATTTCCCAAGAGGTGAACTTTACCCTTGGTGTTGCGCGGCTAGAAATAGACGTGGCATGTGTCAACCGCATATGCCTCACTTCAACTTAATAATTATAAAAAAAAATTGCTTGTTACACGAAGCAACTCAGGATCGGCATAGAAAGTTCACAATTCGGACATCGCTGTAGTGGAGGCATCGGTCATGCGCACGCGTCTTACAGCTTACACGTGCCTCGAGTTGCTACCTCACCGCGATCATTATCATATATATCATTCACCTGAAGTGTCATTACAACTGCTTACCGAACACGGGTGGAGTGAGGCGACGGCTCCGTAGCTTGGGCGACGTGTATTATCCGTTGAAATTATATAGTAGTGTTACTAAAATAATTTTATTTGTTCTTACATAGATGTCAGCACCATCTGTCTAGCTATATCGGAATCCTGAAAGTGATTCATATAGGAGGCGCAAGCACGCAGTGTATTCGCCTTAGAGTTGGTAAACGGTGCCAAAAAAAATAAACATGATTACATATACTTGACAAATTGATTAAACGATATGAAAATACATTATAACACAACCGTCAAAACCTCTAAGTAAACATGAAATTCAAATAACTTAAATTTTTAGGACATGTAAGGACCGGACAGTAGTCAATTAATTATATTATTGCATTTAATGAACAGTTACGAAAGTTATTTTATATTAAGCAGAAACGTCTGCTAGCATATCAAAGATATTTAAATCGAAAGAAAAATACCACCCGTAATGACGTATACCAGGAAGGATAAGATTTAAGAAATTTGACACGTCTAAGCGGCGCTCGTATAGCACAACTGGTAGTGCACTGGGCTAGTGATCTTGTGGGTTCGAGTCCCGCTGCGAGTCAAATTTTTCTATTTTTCTTTCGATTAAATATAGTTACGAAGTTCATAAATATCTGCGGAACAACGTTGTGTACTCGTATATCCAGTCCTCATTATACTGGTTCTCCTGTGAAGTTTGTCTGCGCTCGCGTATCTTTCGGAACACGCGGCTGTGTACACCGTTCCTTTGTTATGCCACTTTTAATCATTCAATTATATCATCATTATCATCTTTGGTTGCCACACTTAATAATACAACGCATGAACAGATCTAACTTGTCTGTAATGTATTCATGAGTTATGGAAAACGCATCTTGTCCGATATAAAATAAATAAAATACAACAGGACAATCTGACACAAATCGACCTAGTCCTACGGTAAGCTCAGTAAGGCTTGTGTTGTAGTTACTAGACGACGATATATATAATAGATAGATACATATAAATACTTAAATACATAGAAAACACCCATGACTCAGGAACAAATATCTGTGTTCATCCCACAAATAAATGCCCTGACTGAGAATCGAACCCAGGACCATCGGCTTCATAGGCAGGGTCACTACCCACTAGACCAGACCGGTCGTCAAATCAGGATATCAGGTAAGAATAATATTAATTATCTTACTGGTGCAGTTGGGTATTTAATTAATTGATTGTTTATTTAATTAGTGTTAAATGATAAGTTTTATGTGTTGCAGATAATTCCAAATGAGTTTGGTTGCACTTAAGAATTACCCAATTAAACCCGTCGTCGCATATTGAAATATGTAATCATACAGTCATCTTCTTTTTTTTATACTTGACATACCAGCGTTTGACCTCAGTCACACCTGATGTTAAGTGTCGACGAGGTCGAGGGTGTAGCACGCTGATTCAGTAACAGCCTGTTGACTCTTGCCTTGAAAAGACCCAAATTACATATTTCCGGGAATACAGACGAAGGAACCGAATTCCATTCCTTAGCAGTCCGCATTAGGACGCCTAGGAAGGTATAAGCGAATCGCTGCGTGCGAATGGATGGAATATTCACAACATTAGGATGAAACCGCTCGCCTGGACATCCGACGATGCCGGTGGAACGGAGATGGCGGAATTAAATCGTGCAATTCCTATGCACACTAATGTGCTTCAAATAGTAGCCAAAAATATATATATCGTTACTTCTATAGCAGTAAGTTGGTGTTACGATATAATTGACCACTTTCACTGTTACTATGCGTATGACGGTGACCTTCAAAATGTCAAAATCAATTCAATCCATTGGAGTTAAGATTTCCAAACTCTATTTTTAGATACTCGTCTTTAACACGTTTTACTCTAAACAGCTCACGATGAACTAAAAGCTTTCTTTACTATAACATAAGGTTCAAAGTCTGATACGCGAGTGGGGTATAAATAAATACGCTACTAGATCCTCCATTTTTAATCCGCGCGACGTCCAGACTGTGTCTAGACGAGGATGTATCACACTGATACCTACTTGTACGGTATGTATAGACGGTAGGTGGCCCCGGTGTCGACATACAACGTGCTAGTTATTAGTCGCGGCTGCCATATTTAGATTTTGTTTATGACTCATACAGAGATTTTAGGTCGTTTGTATTAACATTTTCACATAGTTTATTGTTTTAAAAATTTGTTTATAAAAAATGTAATGAAGTATTGTCTACTAAAAAGATTGGGTACATATGTTTGTTGGTAAATATTTTTTTTACCTAATACAATTACAATCCTACGAAAGTATCCAGATTCACGTTATGCTGTGTGTTTGTAAATATGAACACGAAATGTCTCAGACAGAAGATCGATTTACTGTGTCCTACGTGACTAAAATCCAAACATAAATTTTTTAAAGTTAATAAGAAGGTCAAAAGTAGTTTTATGTTACTGCTGATTCATAAAATCATAAGGTATTATAGTATGAGGTATTGCCATCTCGCTACTTTAGCACGATTTAACCGGAAATAAAAATTCAATACCTCGCGCCGACTACCAATTACACGTTCGTAGGTTCTACCGTTAACACAAATACACGTGTCGGTAGAACTCAATCATCTGTCATCTCAAGGCTTTCTCTGACTCACAAAACTATTCCATCGCCGTGTGTTAGCTTGCAAAACGCGTTCAAAATTAACTGAACAAATGGTGTCAAAATAATTACAGTAGAATTATTTTTGTCATTGTAATATTGATAACTGATGTCTCCAGGCTTGTTTCGGGGACAGGGCAGCATCTGCAACTTTGAACAGCCAGCCTCTGCCTGATCAGAAGGAACCCTGGTTACTAAGCAAGAGGCCCCGCCGAGTTCTAATCCCGGCAAGGTCATTTGATTGTGTTTATATTACGAATATGTTCCCGGGTTAGGCGTTATCGTGAATTTAATTTATCCATTAGACATTAGACAATTGTGGCATTATCTATGAAAAGGGGCCTTGTTGTCGATGGCGCTTACATAGAACCGTCGAAGTCGTATGAGAGGTAGGGCACAGCGATGACCATCACGCTTGAATCTGGGGTAGCCCAACTGGGGAAGTACCTCCTCCTTACAGAAGACCACAGCCATAATAGCACTGCTACCTTTCAGGTATGCAGTGTTGTGTTCCTGATGGTGAGTAAGGTTCCCAGAGCTCCAATCCCCCTTAAAGGCCGGCAACGCGCTTGTGACTCCTCTGGTGTTACGGGTGTCCATGGGCGACGGTAATTGCTTACCACCAGGCAATCCGTCTGCTTATTTGCCGCCTATGTCATAAAAAAAAAAACAAAAAAGATTTGTATTGCGACATTTAAAATAAGCGTCATGGACAATAAGCTCCATTTTCGTAGAAAACAACACAATTATCTTTATTCAGTAATCCACGTATATCATATCCACAGCGCAGGTTTAATCTTATTTGTCCCATTCAATTATTCATCATCAGTCTATTATATAATTCTTAGAAATAAAGGAAAAGTGGACAAATCAACTGCCTCGGACGAGCTCAGTGGCGACGGTCATGTATCCCAGAGTTGCAAGTTCGCGTCTCGCTCGACACAGTTGATTTTTTCACTTTTATGTTATTTCAAAGAATTGTGGTTTCGTTAGACAGTATTAAAAAAGCGTTATAGTATAGTTGAAAAACTTAGCTATATAATACACGCATGTCGGCGTTCTATATACAAATTTTGACGAAATTTCCATATCAGTTCTCTGCACAGAGGCGCTACCGCGAAACACGATATTCGTAAATTTCGGACGATTGTCTCTGTCATTCTCATGACGCCTCAATTGGAGTAAAAGAGATAGATGCCCGAAATATACGAACTTCGATGTTCGCGGTACCGGGCCAGTTGTGTAGTTACGTAGACATGCCTACAACATACAACACACGCCTTATTGAGCTTACTGTAGGGCTAGGTCGATTCAAGTCATATGTCTCAAATATATTATTTGGACCCGGGTATGTCCTTAAACTACGTCCAACAATGAGAGGTAGGGCACAGCGATGACCATCACGCTCGAATCTGGGGCAGCCCAACTGGGGAAGTACCTCCTCCTTACAGAAGACCACAGCCATAATAGCACTGCTACCTTTCAGGTATGTAGTGTTGTGTTCCTGATGGTGAGTAAGGTTCCCAGAGCTCCAACCCCCCTTAAAGGCCGGCAACGCGCTTGTGACTCCCCTGGTGTTGCGTGTGCCCATGGGCGACGGTAATTGCTTACCATCGGGCAATCCGTCTGCTCGTTTGCCACCTTTTGTCATAAAAAAAAAAAAAAATCTTATTGAACACCTTACTCGCTTATTCTGCTGACTATATGTTTATAACGCGGACGTGTAACACGTGGAGCACTTTAACCTGCGAGTAAAAGCAATGTTTTGCTAGTTGGAGCTCTGCTGAAGGTCGGCGGGTTGACACAAGTCGTTTTATTGTCAGCTTTCGTCTAGGTCTTTGCTTGGCGTGTCTTCCTTATCCTCTTGATTTTTTTGTACGCCTTATACTGCGTGGAGGTCTCATCCCGAGCCGGTGCTAGGTGACCAAAAATCGTGCACTTAAAAAAAGTTATCTTTACTTCATAGGACTCAATACTCTAAACAATTAGACAGATTCGGTCGCCATGCCATGTGTTAGTTTGACGGCGAGAGGAGCCCGTGTTAGCCGTCAAACTAACATGTATAAGATTAAGGGAATGCAATACCAGGTATTTCCTAAATAAGCCAATACCGAAATTCCGTTATTATCTGTAGATACTAAATACAGGTACCTATTAAATGAAACGCGCGTCAGACACGGGAATGTGTTCGGTCAAAGGATCATGCATGCTCAATAACCGGTTGGAACTTACACCAGAGGGAGAGCCCTAACAGATCTTCGAAATCCTATTGGTGACGTCATTGTTTCCCGCATTCTGAGAGTCTGGATTCCACCACTTCCGACGCATCAGTTCTGATTCAGAAGCAGAGGGCTTACCGCTAAATTTTAAGCTCAAAAATTTCGTCCATCTTTCTTTTTTACTACAATTAAGGGAATTTGCAAATTTTGATTATTCCGGTAGTTTTACCTTTAAAACCCGTTGCTTCTTTTCGGGGAATTAATTTAATACGAAAGTGTCGGGGTCAGGAAAATTTTGCTTATTTACTCTTAATATATTTTTACGATTCGCGAACAAAAAGTTCTTATATTTTAAATTTAACAAAGTAAACAGAGAGCGTTCTAAATGCATAGTAACTAATTGATATAAAAGTGGAATAATAAGAAAATTGCAGTAAAAGTTATCGTAAGAAACGTTCTGTATGGAAACTTAATTTAAGTTCTTGAATTTTTGAGAATGTTCTGCAATTCGAACATTTTGCTAGTAGCACTCTACAAATACTCGCACACCGCTATCTCCTTGTGCCAGCTGCACTCGCGTATCCTCGTCCTCGCATAATAATCTAACCGGGCCCTGCGAGTATTGTCCCACATTCACAGTAACGAGGAAGTTAAAAATTGAATTTCGTTATCACAAATTAACATCAGTTGGCTATCACGGCCGGCGGGTGTCTGGGGTCAGCGCGGCTGCAGTGCTGATTGTGGGTCACTATGCAGCCACAGAATTATTGTGCACGCCACGAGGCTACCCGTTGATTGCCATTCGCTATCAATATCCGGCCGGCGAAACTACTTGTACCTACAAGGAAGTTACCGAATTTCGTTATCGACTCTCAAACATCAGCCGGCTATCAGTGACTCCGGGGTCAGCGTGCAAATTGTCGCTATGCAGTTTCCAAACATTGATTACATGCACCGATTGATTATTGTTCTCGCTCAGACATTAAAGATTATAATATATCTACATACTCTAAGGTCAATTAGGACATATTATATCGAGCAAATATTACGTAAGTGTTTGATCAATCTAGTCGCTCAACGTGGAATGGGAAGAGCTATTCTCCAGAGTGTCCTCACGTAACATTATGTAATGAGGATATTCTTAGAAGAGCAATTACGGACAATTCCCAGGATTGTACAGCTAAGTGGCAATGTTCATCAGTGTATCAGGTAGAAAGCGCAGTATCCACAAACTACATGGACCGGTGACCTACCTTTGGCGATCTATGAAGGAGGCATATGTTCAGCAGTAGACATCCGGGGCTGATAGATATAGATAACTTTTGACGTCAGGTTTGGCCTAGTGAGTAGTGACCCTGTCTATGAAGCCGATGGTCCTGGGTACGAATCCCATTAAGGGCATTTATTTATGTGATGAGCACAGATATTTGTTCCTGAGTCATGGGTGTTTTATACATGTATTTAAGTATTTATATATTTGAGTACCTGCTCACAACACAAGCCTTCTAGAGAGGCTCAATCAATTTGTGTAAGAATGTCCTGTAATAATTTTTTTTAAAGATATAGATGGGCCATTTGGTTAGATGTACGGTCCTTTCAATGGTTCCTTTTATACCTTAGTTTAAAGAGTTAAGTTATAATTTTAATCTCAAGTAAAAACTTTACCCAAGAGGCACTTGAAACTTACTTCAAGAAAATACTCTCATATGCCTCTTGGGGTAATTTTTAATCGACATTTTATTATAAGCTGCCCAGCCATAACCTAGCCTGCAACACTATCTAGGCACAGATCTATACAACCCAGACAAAAATATTTGGTATCTTGCATACAAATGTTCCGGGCGAGGTCATTTTTTGCATCGACTCAACAAATTGCAAGCAATTCGGGAGTGCGGTTCTTGGTAAAACGGAGCGTCTGGTGACGTCATGGATTCATGTTAGAGGACACGTGTAGCTTGTCCTAAAATCTACATAAAGTATACCTACTCGGAATTCTGGAGCTGTTATACTTACGTTCCTATAAGTAGAACTGCGTGTCAGAATGGTACGTCACAGCAATACTACTTTTTTTTTATGGCATAGGCGGCAAACGAGCAGACGGATTGCCTGTTGGTAAGCAATTACCATCGCCCATGGGCACCCGCAACACCAGGGAGGTCACAAGCGCGTTGCCGGCCTTTAAGGGTGATTAGAGCTCTGGGAACCTTACTCACCATCAGAAACACAACACTACATACCTGAAAGGTGGAAGCTATTATGGATACGGTCTTCTGTAAGGAGGAGGTACTTCCCCAGTTGGGCTGCCCCAGATTCAAGCGTGATGGTCATCGCTGTGCCCTGCCTCTCATTATTGGACGTAGTTTAAGGACATACCCGGGTCCAAACTTTTGTTATTTTTTGTATTGTTCCAATATTTCGGACAGTTACCACGGAGTAACTGGTCGAAATAACGAAACTTAAAGATTATAACAATATAAACATGGCACATACTTACATTCTAGTATGTAAATACCCCGTAATGGACGCTGAGCGTCAAATAGTAGTAACTGGGCCATATTATTTAAAGTTGTATACTCAACTTTTTTTTAATTTGGATTTTGTTGTGTGGCTTCTTCTCAGAATCATGAGTTCTTTCGAGCCTGATAGGAGAAAAAAATATTTGCCAAAAATTTTCATACATTTTTTATTACGTCCGGGTCCGTTCCGTTACCGCCATATGAAATAAATGAAAAATAGTAGCGGAATGGAATTAAAAAAATTGGGACACATTTTTCCTACCAGGCTCGAAAGAACTCATGATACTGAGTAGAAACCACATAAAAAAAAAAAACAGATGAGTATACAACTTTAAATACAATGGTCCAACTAGGGCTCGCGGTGGTACCTATGTTTCTTGTACCCGCAGCCGTACGCCCGTTCTCCTGTTACACCGCAACGGTTGTATGGTCCGGCACGTGAAATTCTGCTCCGTGCAATTAAGTCACGTGCACCCGTGTTGATCCGTGCGCACGGTTTCATGGAGGAATTCATTCAAAATTTGTCCACGCAATTTTAAAACTCACTGTATTATGTTTTACAAAAATACAAACACTCAACACAACCTATTATTCCTATATTATATTAGCTCGGTTGTTCAGTAATATTCTATTTTGACTATTAAGATCGTGCTCATACCTTTATTTTGTGCCCGTTCAAGCTTATAAAAATGTATAATATCTTATCTACACACATACGAGTAGCATAATCCCTCTATGCGTTCAAAAAACAACAAATAACGACCCACGTGTACAACTACATGTATGTACAACATATTTTTTATCTGTGTAAATGTTATAATTACATCGATATAACAAGGACAATCGAACGTCTCTGAAAAACAAAGCAATTTGTTACTTACTATAGAAACATGAGAATTGGGCTTGACTCTAGTTTGTCTCTGAATAAAAATAAACTACGGTTCTAATACAATTAAAACTGTTGTGAGCCATGTTACTACTACTTAGTTACAAACGGATAAACTCACGTGTAATTATATCGCACTAGGCGACATGTTTCGGGTAAGCTCTGGCTCGAGCGCGGCGTGCGGAACGCCGTGCAAGGCAGCGGACAGCAGTGAGCGATACACCCTCGGATACACCAACGCGATCGGTGTGTCCTGACTCGGCTTGAAGATGGGTACCAGAGCTTACCCGAAACATGTCGCCTAGTGCGATATAATTACACCTGAGTTTATCCGTTTGTAACTAAACTACGGTTCCTTAGAAAAAGTTTTTATTCCCCGCCAACAAATGTTCGTTTGAATTTTCGTTTGCGGTTCCAAAATTTATTATTGAGAGCTTAGGTATATTGTGGTAGATAAAGCAGTGTATGTCACTGTACATAATTAGGCCTACATATACTCGGTTGATGTTATTATGAACCAAACATGTATTTTTATGCCTTACATTATATAACAGTAATATAAACTATACTATGTATTGCGAGTCCACTGCAATGTTATTCTTTCAATTTATGACTGATGGCCGTAAACTACCTACGTAAGTAGCACTTCGCCGCCAAATTGTTACTAGCCAAATCAACATTGCGGTATACTGTTGAGTTACTTACGTACGATTGTATCAAGTAACAAATTGCAGTTATTTTCAGATATATAATATTAGGAATCAATATATCTCACTGTTTCGTAACTCTAACAACAAGCCGATTCCCGCCGTCTTTACTAATTCACAGTTCAACAGTTTCATTCAATATATAAATAAATAAATAAATATTTCGGGACAATCTTACACAAATCGACCTAGTCCTACGGTAAGCTCAGAAAGGCTTGTGTTGTAGGTACTAGACGACGATATATATAATAGATAGATACATATAAATACTTAAATACATAGAAAACACCCATGACTCAGGAACAAATAACTGTGCTCATCACACAAATAAATGCCCTGACTGGGAATCGAACCCAGGACCTTCGGCTTCATAGGCAGGGTCACTACCCACTAGGCCAGACCGGTCGACATAACCGTCGGTCTTGCCTAAAAAATAAACCAGCCATCACAACAACACGATCAATACAAAACATAAAAAAAATACTATAAATAGCGTATCCTTACCCCTGTTATACTCGTACTACATCGGAAGTCCTACAGTAACTTCCGCGTAAGATCAAACTGGTTTCTATTTGTATCACTCACGTAATAAACACACTTGGACCGAAAAACAAATAAAGATAACAAATGTTGGCACGTGTGACAATAAAACAGTCGTAAAACGGAAGTATTTGACTTGAGACACAGATACTTGAATACTTACTTGTATTACGTCTGTGGGGTGTGGGGTAACAGACACATTATAGCCCGGTCACCCAGCCTAGTAAAACAAAAGTGAGAATTGGGGCCAGAATTGTATTTGTTTTTTTTTTCAACATTTATATAGTAAACGCAGATATTTATGGAACAACGTCCGCGGTTTTTGTGCACCATGAATTTTATAAAGATACTTTGTTTGTCATAATTTCAAAATAACAATTGATTCTAGAACATAAATGTGATTGTGGATCGCTTTGGGGAGTCATAGCGGTGTATAGCTACGTCCTCCGGCTGATATGGTGATTGTAGAACAAATACTCATTAACACGTTTACTGTATTAAACAACGCACCAAAACAATTTGTCTATTTTTATTACAAATCCGATATTTTTTTATAGTTCGCGTTTTAATGATTCTGTCGCATTTAAATTGATAAACATGCTTGAAAAAGAAACATCGAAACAAATTATCGCAGATCGAAACTCCAACTCCTCTACCGCTCGATATTCTTGTTCAAAATAACGAAATTTCCATGTTCGCGATAGGCACTCTGTTAACGCATTTATTTCACTGTTTGTACTTATCGGGAAAGACAGAAACCATATCATACTGTTGATATAAATTTATAAAGTAAATTAAGACTAATGAGAGGACCATATGCAATTGCTTGTAATTGGACCCGGGTATGTCCTTAAACTACGTCCAACAATGAGAGGTAGGGCACAGCGATGACCATCACGCTTGAATCTGGGGCAGCCCAACTGGGGAAGTACCTCCTCCTTACAGAAGACCACAGCCATAATAGCACTGCTACTTTTCAGGTATGTAGTGCTGTGTTCCTGATGGTGAGTAAGGTTCCCAGAGCTCCAACCCACTTATAGGTCGGCAACGCGCTTGTGACTCCCTTGGTGTTGCGAGTGCCCATGGGCGAGGGTAATTGCTTATCATCAGGCAATCCGTCTGCTCGTTTGCCACCTTTGTCATAAAAAAAAAAACAAATCCGGCCGCATTTTCCTTAACATTGCAGCCAGTACCGCAAACACAAGCACCGGGCCCGCGTTTGAGTTACCCGATAACTTAATAAACAAAGTTATCATTGTTACCAAGTTGGCAACTCTCGAATCTGAACAAGTGTCGTGCGAGTAAATGTCTCCTGGAGCTCAACACGTACTAGTTACCAAGTTAATTACGACGGAGCCGAAACGGAAAGCGTAACTCGATTTTCAGACGAGTTCTATTGTTCAAGCTAATTGAGATAATTTATATGCGCAAGTATTGGCTACGAGTATTGAATGGACAGCTGCTGGAACAGACAAACAAAAATTACGGGACACCCTTTTTGCCCACACAAATTGACTGAGCCCCACGGTAAGCCCATGAAGGCGTGTGTTGTGGGTACTCAGCCAACGACATATTTATTATAGAAATACTTAAATACGAAGAAAACACCCATGGCTCAGGAACAATATTTGCGCTCATCACACAATGCCCTTACTGGGATTTGAACCTAGGCTCGTTGGCTTCATAGGTAGAGTTACTACCAATACCAACTAAGCCACAACTGTAGTCAAAATATACTGACTTGCTCATATGATTGCAGGACACTCATGGAGACTAAATAATGTAGCCCAATGTGCAGCGGTATTGCTCCTATTTCTATATTTGGACCTTAAGCGCAGTAAATACTCATTAGCTAGCTGTATCATGTTAAAAATTCACAACTTATTGTTTCTCCAAACTATCACAGCTACCACACTCTTTAACACCACTCACTTTTTTTAATACTACGACGGTGGCAAACAAGCATACGGCCCGCTTGATAGTAAGCAGTTACCGTAGCCTATTGATGCAGGCAACTCCAGAGCATTCACATGTGCGTTGCCTACCCTAAAAGTTACTAACCTACCCTAAAAGTTGTTGGAGGTCTGAGAACCTTACTCACCATCAGGAACACAGCACTACAACCTGAAAGGTAGCAGAGCTATTATGGCTGTGGTCATCTGTAAGGAAGAGGTACTTCCCCAGTATAGTGTTCTATTTGCAAATCGTCAAAGTAATAGGGATACAAGTTGATAACATAAAATTAAAGATAATCAAGAAAAATAATCATATTCTCGTGTATACCAATGTACGTGTAATTATGTAATGAATGATTTAATTGATATATTATTATCTTTTGGAGTAACACCTATAAAATATTAATTTGTATCTTCCGTTAGGTACGTATTTAATGTGAAACTGCTGTTTGTTGTAGTGACAATATGAATGTTTGTGTTTAAATATCATTACTTAACATCCGTTAGGTACATGTATAAGTACATAGAAAGATATTTAGGTACCTACATAAATGTATGAAGTTTTCGCATGAGTTTCAAAAACTACTTGCATCGCCTACTCGCCTATTTTATACGTTTTATGATATTATTTTTGGTTAGCATGTTGATTGTATATCAACCTAATCTAGATTTTACCGGTTTGAAGAGTTGACAGAAACGCTAGGGCTAAAAACGATATTCGTAAATTTCGGACGATTGTCTCTGTCACTCTCATGACGTCTTATTTGGGGTAAAACAGAAAAATGCCCGAAATATACGCACTTCGACGTTCCCGGTACCGGGCCAGTTATATAAGTTGTCTTCTTTTGTTTTCTTTTTTTGCCAAGCTTACAAAATGTATGCGTCGATATGCCCTCAATAAATAGAAAAACATCTTGAGTATTACTTATTCAAATCTAATTTTCAAATATTTGACCTTTTTTATTTTGGCTACAATGAAGGAAAGCCATATTGGCTACGTTTTGTCCAAGGAAGATCCCAAGCCGCTGCTACTGGTATACACTTACACCATACATATTTGATATGCCCTTAACTGTACACGTGTGATTCGTCAGGTCTTCCCACTGACACGATATTAAACAAGCCCTGACCGTGTGAATCCAAGTCTCTGGGTCAAGTTCACGCTGCACGCGTTCGTAAATATGTAACTGTGTCAACCGAGGCAACGCATCATATCTGACGTCATTGCCGGAAGGCCTCGGTAGATCGTGTAGGCCAGCGGTGGGAATACCTATTAACTTTCTTCATGGAGTGCCAGATAGTTTTAGACATTTCGGTGGAAGGCCCAGAGGCCGATTTTTGAGTCTCATGCAAAAATCATCACATACAAAAATTTCTTGTTACTATATTTGTATGAAGTCCAAAATACCATTTCTTCGTTTTTTTCCACTGACATAAAATGGACTCCTACACGCGAACAAATATGGCTATTGCTAATTTATAATTTTTTTTTAGATAATATAATCAAACAAAAAAGAGCTCTGTGTTCCTAATTATTAAGTACCAAACTTCACTAATAACTTTTTAGTCATTGTTGACACTTGCACTGACAGCGGTTCAAAGAAGACTAACTAAATGTGCCGCCCAAGTTGTTGGTGCGGTTTTGTTTTTTAGAGCCATTTTTTTGGGGCTGATTGTGAATCTACGTTTATTATACATCGATGTTTTTTTCAGTTTCAGTTAAATGTACGTATAAAGTGGAGTACTTGACGCCCAAGAATTGCCCTCATTATTTTAACAGTATTGCAATGACAGATTGTAAACCTATCGCCTACAATACACTAAAACCCTTTCCCAGAGGCGACCCTCATGGGCAAAAAGGGGTGGTGTTATTATATCCTCAATCCAATATACCTACTAATTATTTTGAAGGACCACTGGTCTCTAGACGCGTCTCGCCTAAAGATAGTCTTCGATGACACGATGCGGATCACCCTAACCATCAATCGCCTACGATGCATGGTCCAGTTTCTATCGTCTGTAAAGTTTCAACAACTAAATAAGTGCCAGAGTGACGGAAACTTGTGAACTATCCGATCCGAAAGGGATGTTCCCGATTTTCAGTACTAAACCTTGCTCGTCTCATCATCATCACTAGTGCCATTCTTGATTCAAGGTCAAGGTCACCAACGTAGGTAAATAAATAATGCTATCATAGGATATCACATTACAACGCTAGCACGATCATTAATTATATCATCAATAGCAATGGAAAAGAGTCCACTGTATTAGCTTTCATGCAAAATGCCCCGTTTACAATGCTCTTGTGTATGGGCGTTTTCAAAAAAAGGAAGGCAAGAAGTCGATCTTCATAAAGATTTAATGCTTAATTGTCGTCATGAAACTGACAGTGATTTAACTTTTTTTTACATCTTTCGCTAATTTGGTGTGCCAAATTTTGAAAACTCCTGTATACAGTAAATCATAGGGTTTTATTTGTTTTAAATTTTTTATATGTAGCGAAGGCACAGCGACTTCAAAACTTTCTAAAAAACAAGTTGATTGTAATGAGATTAACCTAATTTCGATCGCTGTAAACTTTAAATTCAACTCCTTAAACTTAGCCTGATCCGTTCTTTTTTTATATAACAGTAATGAATTGAACATTATTGAAAGTAATGATCTCCCCGCTTGTAGAACTGCCCCAAAAACAACCCAATTAAAATTGAAAGGGATGCCGAATAACGAGGTAGCAACCGGCATCGATACGAGAGGAGGACGGGTGGTACACCTCGTGCGGGCGACACGTGCAAACAAGGACGGCAGATCCACGTGTACCAGCACTCATCTTTTACTGTTTCACAGTTAACTGAACATTTGTAAACCTTATCGCACCGGGATAAGGTCTGAATTAGGTCAGTTCGGCGTGAGGCTATAATTGCTGCCCAATAATTTTAGCCCTATACTGCATCGATAATGGTCCTTGGTTGTCACGGGAATACTTAGGCAGGAAAGAAAAGAGAAATAAAGGAGTGTATTCCTATGTTAAAGGCAGGCAACGCGCTTGAGACCCCTGTGTTGCGGCTGCTCATGGGCGACGAATTATTGCATACCATCAGGCAATCCGTCTGCTCGTTGTCCACTTTTTCCAGTTTTTTCTAAAGGGCTCTTTATGTGTGTTCTATCGCTTGTACAATGGGTTGCGCTCTGAAGAACTGTTTGATGCCAACGGCCGCTTTCCACCACCGCACCGCTCGCCGTCGTGCCTAAACTAAGCACTAAGCGCTTTAAGAGGAATTTCCTCCCGCGAACGCTCCGGCTGTGGAATCAACTACCTGCCGAGGTTTTCCCTAGGGACTACAGTATGAGGTTCTTCAAAAAAGTAGTGTATAGGTTCTTAAAGGGTAGGCAACGTGAATCCTCTGGAGTTGCCGGCGTCCATAGGCTACGGCAACTGCTTACCACCAGGCTGGCCGTATGCTTGTTTGCCACCGACGTTGTATTAAAAAAAAAGGCTTTTGAGATTTGAAGACCGTACTATAATACTGGTTTAGTCGAGGCGATTACTGATAACGATAGCACATGTTGCTATATCAATAACTCCTACTTGCATAACATCTGTTTGCACTCAGCGTGCGAACAGATTATAGAATATGTATGTATCTGTTGTCAGTGCAAGTAGATTGTTTGTTTACGTCCTCCTTGGTGACGTCACGCCAATAATTAAATAGATAACACGTGCTATCTAATATAATCTGCATAATTCTATAATTATACTAACAAACTCAAAACTCGAAACGTTAATTCAGTAAGTAGGCGACAAGGGCTTCCGAAACATCGAAGTTCGTAAATTTTGAGCATCTTCCTCTTTTACTCTAATTAAGGTGTGACAATAACAGAGACCTTCCAGCGATAAAATTCTTAAGTGGAACACCTCGAGGGCATGCGATTTAGTGCTGGTATACGAATGTTGGGGTAAACGAGTTCATGAGTGGAGACCGCGTCTCGGCAAGCGTGGTGTAGGACGCCCTCAGGCTAGGTGGAGTGACGACTTGCGCAAGATGGCTGGCAGGAGCTGGATGCGAGCAGCCGAAGACCGAACACGATGGCGTGAAATTGGGGAGGCCTATGTCCAGCCATGATATAGGCTGATGATGATGATGATGATACGAATATTACACGTAGGCTCGAATACCGGCATAATTTCTATACAAATTAACTGGTATTTAATTTAGGTAACTCGATTATCTAAACTGATAATTGATTGATTGCTTGTCCTAACTTAATAATGATACCGGGTGCGGTCTGTAAAATAATCAATTTATCTGCTGATGACTGTACAAGGAAGTAGTCTTAAACCAAACTTAATAAAGCCTCATTAAATTAATCTCGCATGCCTGAAGCCATCAGAAGTGAAAGAAAAAAGCACAGATTCCAAAAGTAGTAAAAAAATAACTACTATGTAAACTAAGAGCACCTTACAGAGTTATAAGTTATAACTAATATAATAGTAGTTTATGTATCTGTGCATAATGAAGGGCATTACAACAAGAGTGTAGGTTTATGAAACGAGCCGAAGGCGACTTTCATAATAATATCACACGATTGTTGTAATGCCTAATTATGTATAGTTGCATACACTACTTTATCTACACACATATGATAAGTGTTTTAAGATGGGTTCAGGAACCATAGGGACATGACCTGCATGATTACTAGTTTTACTTGAAACATTAAAAAGGCAGCGAACAATAGTAGTTTATGTATCTGTGCATAATGAAGGGCATTACAACAAGAGTGTGGGTTTATGAAACGAGCCGAAGGCGAGTTTCATAATAATATCACACGATTGTTGTAATGCCTAATTATGTATAGTTACATACACTACTTTATCTACACACATATCATTAAGTGTTTTAAGATGGGTTCAGAAACCGTAGGGAAATGACTTATTACTAGGGTTACTTGTAAACATTAAAAAGTTAACGAACAAAACAAATGACAGCTTGGAACGGCGGCGTTGCGTATTTCGTATCTCAGTCAATATTTTTTTTAAACCATAGACAAGCGAATGAACTCCCTATTCTACTGTCACTCGAGTTCAAATGTCGTTCGATTTATATTAAAAAAACATAACGAATTGGAGTTTCGTATCAATGGCTGTTTTAATATCTATAGATACTAGATTAGACACCCCACTTGAATTTGACAGCTGTTCCAAATTTAAATTCATAACCTACTGATTTCAGTAGGTAATGTTAACATTACCTACTGAAATCTTTCTGATGGTTGGTAATGCTGGTCATTGCCTACTGTTTCTGGACGCATTTTAGAGCACTTATGACATGTACGTAGATAAAACAAATGACAGCTTGGAATGGCCGCGTTGCGTATTTCGTATCACAGTCAATTTTTTTTTTTAAACCATAGACATGCGAATGAACTCCCTATTCTATTGTCACTCGAGTTCAAATGTCGTTCGATTTATATTAAAAAACCATAACGAATTGGCGTTTCGTATCAATGACTGTTTTAATATCTATAGATACTAGAATAAAAACCCCACTTGAATTTGACAGCTGTTCCAAATTGGAACTCATAACCTACTGATTTCAGTAGGTAATGTTAACATTACATCTCCATTCATTTCTGATGGTTGGTAATGCTGGTCATTGCCTACGGTTTCTGGACGCATTTTAGAGCACTCATGATATATACGTAGATAAAGTGTATTTTGTATGTTTTTTTAGTTAGATCTTCATTCAAAAGTTTTATATGTTTTCTTTTGGGACTACGAATAATAATGCACTTTAAGTTTTGATGTATTACT
This sequence comes from Grapholita molesta, assembly GCA_022674325.2. Classification (NCBI taxonomy): domain Eukaryota; kingdom Metazoa; phylum Arthropoda; class Insecta; order Lepidoptera; family Tortricidae; genus Grapholita; species Grapholita molesta. The sequence continues at coordinate 487,088 of CP053138.2, forward strand.
GTTCATATCTTGTAATAAACTGTTTGATATGTTTTCTTATCTGACTACGCATAATTATGTAAGTACTTTAAGATTTGATGTATCACTGTATTGAAAAAATAAGTCACGCTGTATTTTCTTGCCGGTCTCTTCTCAGGTCAGAGGTGTAGGGTTAGAACCGGTGTAGATTTTTCTTTGACGTGCATATGTGCCTAAATTGAAAAATAATATTTTTTATCTTTTTTTAAGGTAATTGGTCAGACTGCTGATCCCATAGGCAAACTCTCTTGAGTTTTGTAGGGCAAAGATTCAGTAATTAAGATAAAAACACATGTTAAGATAAAAATAATAAAATAAATAATAACATTAATGTCAAAGGTCTTTGTGTCGTGACAAAGCAAAAACGAACTATGTGCAATGGCATGCATCCGGCTCTGCTTCCCGTTGGCGACAGAGGAAGCTCATTCCAGTCGACCTAGTTTACACTCGACGACAGAATACTTAACCAGCGAGCTATATGAAGAGATTCTTCGAAGCCTATATGAACGTGCTTACTACTTAGCCTAGGGTTGCCACACTTAAGTCGCCCGGAACGCCGGAACGCGTCCTGGTTAGAAGCAAGGTGTCTCGGAGTCCCGACGATAAGCGGGATAATTTGGGAGATAGGAGCGCGGATAAAAATGGGACAATCTGGTTTGAAATAAAAAAATAACAATTATACCTAAAATAAACACAACTATGTAGGCTAACCGTCCGTGGATAATACGACGCAGGCGCTAACACTTGTCAGAGCGAGAGCGCACTAGCACACTATCACTATCGAGCCCACTATAGCGATCAATGTCGCACACTATGACACACTGTTGAATAATGACTAAACCTTCCAACTACTTTTAAGTTACCCATTGTTGTAATAACAGTATTTTTTTACCCCTACTACTTTTTTTTTTATGTCCCGATCTGAGTCTTCATACTTCTGGCAACCCTAATTTAGCCATAATATACTATGGGCAATTTCACTTTCAGGGACACCCAATTACCTTACTCGTAATTGTCAAATAAAAGTTAAATCAGTGGTCAGGTTAGTGACGACAATTAAGCGTGAAATCTTTATGTAAATCATCTTTATTCGCATTTTTCTATTATAATAACACGTATTATTTATGCATTGAACATAAAACAGTAGATTGTATTGACATTTAAAGCTTAATTGTCGTCACTAAACTGACCATTGATTTAACTTTTATTTGACAATTAAGTTAATCGGGTGTCCCTGAAAGTGAAATTGCCCCTATACGCGAGGATCCGGATGTCCGGCAGATCTCCTTTAAAGTTCATATTTCTCGACTTTCCTTATACATGTTTTTTTATACATTTTTATAATGCTAACTTCTTTGCCTCTTCTTTCTTTTGCCGTTAGCTGGGTTTTTAAATGTGAAATTTTTCCCATGGGACCAATATTGAAATCGTAAAAAAAATCTGCTACTCCATACATACTGGGATTTAATTGCAAGTTAATGTATATGATGAGAAATTTAAAATAAATAATTAGCACAGAAATATTCATAAACCATAAATATCCGTCGGTCCCAAGCTAGGCACAGCCTGTATCTTGGATACCGTAAAGAAGAAACAAAACAAAAAGTTGTTAAATATGATCGCCGTTATCACTTTTTTAATTTTTTATCACGACCCAGATTTCATCCTGTATATGGATTCGTAAACACAGTCATTATATATAATATATTGTTGATCAGCTTAAATTTGTAAACATTGCTTGTTGTTTTAAAAACACTTATGGTGATTATCTTCAGCAGAGGTGCACCGATTACCTTGTTTTTTGTCATTACCATATATAACTATTGCAACTGGAGATAGCTCACAGATAGCTTTGGGTCAGACGCTATGATTTTCCTCAAGTTGCAATGTCAATAATTTGATACGGATGTTTTAAAATTACAATATAAGGTAAATTACGAGCTAAGTACATACTGATGTTGATTTTTTTTTTTTCACAATATTATACACGTTTTACGATTAAATGGGATTTGATCGAGTTAAAATTAAAACATAGGCCTATATTTCACTAGGATACCATCACCAGGCGGCGCAACCAGTCAAAAATTGTATGGACAGCTTTGCGCAAACAAGTGGACACCAGGTGAGATACCCTTCATATAGCTGCATACAATTTGTTGGTAGCTGGCGACTGGTTGCACTGCTATGGTGTCCTGGTAAAATATACGCCATATGGTAATATATATTACGTAGATTTTTGAGAGAAGAGAAGTGCAGTACCCTTACAATGAGTTGTGACATTGAGGTTTCCGATAACGAGTATCGAGTTTACTATCTGTGCATCTCTCTTGTACTATTTTAGTGCGAACGAGATGCACAGATAGTAAACTCTATACTCGTTATCGAAAACCTCAAAGTTACAAGTCATGGTAAGGGTACTGTATACTCGGTGGCCTAGCGGTGTGCAGTGCGATAGCGAGCCACGAAGTTTTTTTGCTGTGCGAGTTTATCCAACTATAATTATAGGTACCCTTCCTAATAAACAAACAAATTAATATCGAGCCTAGGAGGAACAATGGCTGGAGAACGCATCCGCGAGCGCCAGTAAGGGACAAAGATATTTTGGCTTTTGTGGCCCAAAATGAAACAATTCACTATAGTTTTGCTTTACAGGACAATCTTCATAACAAAAATATTAGCCTATTCTGTATTCATTACCGCAACTTTGGTTGAAAACCCAAGAAAACTCCAATTGTGTTTGTTGTTGTTCCCCTCCAACTTTGACAGTTCTGAAGGGACCAGTTTGGAGGGGAACAAAAATATGTAAGACTATGATAAGGACGGACGAAAATAGCACCATATCAGCCATATCTATGGAAAGTTACATAAGGCCACCCCTTTCCATCGTGGTATTATTATTAGCACGTTCCGTCTAGGTTAATGGTATGTCTATGTATCGAGCGGAATAATAATTATGCCAACTATAGGTCAATAATGTATGCACATCCTAGAGTGCACCCCATGTGGGTAGATAACGATTGCGCAACAACACGTGGAGAGTGGAGCAAACACGCTCGCGCCGGCAATCTGTGACCCGCGCCCGCTAAACCTCGCCGTATCGCGGGTTATCCAATGCGCTTGTTAGGTACAGTTTTTATCACTTATCGTGACCATGACAGGTAAAATGCAAGCAAATTAAATATTTATTTTGTATGAACCATACATCTGCATCTGCTGACGATACCGTCAGAAAATTCGAGATGTTTTGCTTTCATCATTTCAGCCGTAAGACGTCCACTGCTGGACGTAGGCGTCCCTCATATATGACTTGTATCATCATGGGGGGAGCAGCTAATAGTCGCTACGCTTGGCAGGCGGCTTGGCGACCGCAGTAGCTGTTGATTTGGTTTCGACGGACTTTGCTGCCCGCCCGTCGGTTTTTCCCCTTTATCGCCTCTTAAGACACCCGCGGGAGAAGATGGGGTTTTTCCTTAACTTATTTTGTTCGCTGGTTTTCAAAATGAAGTTAATAAAAAGTCCAATTAAGAGTTTCGTACAGTAAGTAAATAAAGAATTGGCTCCACCTCTGTGCTGTATAGAAGGGTGCCTAGAAAGCTGGCAGAATTGTCCCGTTGTATGGCGATAATTTGATTTGTACAGTCGCCATCAGATATATCGGAGCGGTGGTCACAAATATCGAAACAACGCCTCTATTATTAAGAAGTTAAAGTGCATGTTCTGATATTTTTGAATACCTTGGTTGCTCCGATATATTTGATGGCGACTGTACCTCAATATTGAGATAGATTTTTTTATTGGTAAAGATACAATGAAATTTACAAGTCATCATCAACAGTGCAAGTCAGATAGTATTGAACTCGCAATGTGTAGGTATTCCTTACCCATTTTCATTGCCCTTGACTCCCCACGTGTTATCTCATTTTCTACACGCGCATTGCCTAAAAAAACTCGTTAAGTCGTTGTCCGTCAGCAAAAAACTAACAATAACCTCGGTTCTGTCTAGAGTAGGTATTCATAATATTTCCACTAACGGCTAGGTGGAGTTTTCTGATATGATTTCGTTTTTGTAGCCCGTGGCAGCTACTCGTCAATGTCATATCAAAACATTGAAAATGTAAAAAAATGCTCAGAAGACGCGTACGTAAATTGTAATGTCTGTTGATACCTTTACCTTCTAAAGAAAAAAGGTATTCGAACGGATGTGTATTTATATCGCACTAAGCTGTCTAAGCGACATGTCTTAGGTCTGGTTCACATTTCTCTTGAAGTTTTATGTCTTGTCATAAGGTGAAAAAAATTAACTGAAGGATCATGTTTATGTCTACATATGTAGTTGTGCAGATAACGAATATGGAACTTAAGTCAAAATTTGAATATAGAACGCCGACATGCATGTACAGACACATTATTACTACATAGACCAGGTGCTTTAGCTAAGTTTTTGACCTCTACACGCATGATGCGCATCATCATCATCATCATATATTTAAGAGTTAGACTCTTGTCGGTGGAGAGATTTCCATGTGTGTCGGTCCTCTGCTTTTTCATTGACAGCATGATACGACACGACGTTGACTCTACACGCATGGTGTGCACGCACCCATATTAAATGTATGAAACGGATTACTGTTGCGTCAGTTCACAACACGGACAAACGTGAACCAGGCTGTAGCTCTGCTGCTAGGGTTTCTAGTTTCTCGCCTCATTTTTTTTCTCGAGTTTCGAGAAATCTCGACTCCAATTTCTCAAGTTGTCTCGGTTATCGAATATTTTTTTCTTTCGTAATAAATTGTAAAATATAAAAAAAAAAAACAAATAAAACTGAATTATTTTATGGCACTTTGCATTACAAGTTACAATAAAAAAATAAAATTCTTTACAAACATACAAATACTAAATCAACAATAAAAAATAAACAATTTACTTAATCTACTTTTCAGTCTTTTTGATCAGACATAAAACTAAAATCTTACACAAAATCAACAATTAAAATAAAAAAATATACTACGTGCGAGTGAGAAGTCCGCTGCACGCGTATATAGTACGCGGGCGGCGTTATCATTTTTAAAAGCCAAAAATGGCGAGCCTGACTTTAGCCCTTATTTCGTTTTCATCGGGAGTCGAGAGTCTCGAGAGTCAGCTATTTATTTCTCGTCTCGAATGGAGGTGAAACTCTCGAGTTGTCTCGAGTTCGAGAAATCTCGAGCAGAAACCCTATCTGCTACGCATATTCAAGCTTTGTAACAAGTAGCTTTAATTTTTTTTTCGTCGACAGTGGAGCTCGGCACGCGGGCGGCGGCCGCCATGGAGGACGAGGTGACGTTCCTGTTCCAGCTGGGCGTGCTGCGCGACGCGGTGGCGGCGCCCGCGCACGCGCTCACGCTCGCGCACCTCAAGGAGCTGGCCGTCAAGTTCGTGCACGAGAAGGTACTCGCTAGTGTTTTTTTTTAGGCGGCAAAGGAACAGACGTATTGCCTGGTGGTAAGCAATCACCGCCGCCCATGAGCAACACCACGGGAGTCACATACGCGTTGCCGGCCTTTAAGAGGGGTTGGAGCTCTGGAAACCTTACTCACCATTAGAAACACAACACTACATACCTGAAAGGTAGCAGTGCTATTATGGCGGTGGTCTTCTGTAAGGAGAAGGTACTTCCCCAGTTGAGCTGCTCCAGATTCAAGCGTGATGGTCATCGCTGTGCCCTATATCTCATTGTTTGACGTAGTTTAAGGACATACCCGGGTCCAAAACTAGTGTTGGGTTAGTATTTTTGTACACTAACCATATAATTTACAACAATTTATCCACAATTCGCCATTAGAGATTCGCAAGCCATCGCGCGATCCCGCCACTAGAGACACATGACAGTGTATTAACAGCTGTTCCAGCTTGCCTTCTGATAACTTAAAAATGTCAGAAGGAAAGGATGTGGTGTGGGAGACACATTTAGCAGCTTTACTGTAGCGATACAAATGAGTATAGGCTTCCTGCGTCTGTGTACAGTGGCGGCTTTGCCTTTTTTCCATGAGCCCAAGGAAAACTGTGCGTGTGGTGCCGGCTGAGAATAGCATCACCACATCTCCCGCGGGTATCGTAGGAGGCGACAAAGGGAAAAAACTAACGGATGGGCAGCAGCGTCCTTTGGAACCAAATCAACAGCTTTTTCGGTCGCCAACCCGCCTGCCAAGCGTGGCGACTGGCAAATCCCCCCAAGATGGTATACCTAAGTCATATTTGGAGGAGGCGAACAGTGGACGTCTTAGGGCTGAAATGATGACAATGATGAAGGAAAACTATTACTACTATTAGAACTACAGGAAAGTTAAGTCAGACGGGTAACAGGTAGTATGGCCTAAACTGGGCATTCTCTTATGTATTTGTCAGACAGCTTTCCCGATTATGCTCTAGACTCTAGCCGCTATATATTGGTTTTGTGTCAGATCCCGGACAACGGGCTGAACCGGCTGAGCGACCGCATCTTGCTGTTCCGCCACGACTACTGCTCGCCCAACGTGCTGCAGCTCATCAACTCCGCCTCCGACGTGTCGGACGAGACGCTGGTGGAGATCGTCCTCACCGCCAACCGTGAGTAACCATTGTAACTTAACACCTTTGCTGCGGCAGTTACAGTTAACCATATTTATTGGAGGGTCGATCGGCCCCATAACGCTGCGTGTTAAGAAAGAAAGTGCCTGGCCACTTGACCACTGGGCCACTGGGTTATTCCTCAAGTATATATTTTAGTATGTCATTTCTTAATAGGAAAGCAGCTAATTGCCTACTAATTGTAAGTAAATAAATCAAAATCTAGCCAACTTAATCTGTGTTGCAAAACTTTAAGCTGTTCAATAGCTTGGTTTTTTTTTGCTGGTGACTTGGCAGAAAGGATATTGCCTTTTTCTGGGGCGCTACTTGTGTCAGCATTTTTGCTGCATCGCACATTGGTCGTACCTCAGTGGTGGCAGGTGCAGCTGAGGAGGTGACCGCTTTGACAAAGCGGGAGAAGTATGCGTGGACCCACGCACGCTTTTTGTTTGTTCTTCTGGCGGTGGAGACTGGTTCTTGGTGCTCAGAGGCAAGATCTTTTTTCAAGGAGATAGGTATGAGGTTACGAAACAGAGGGCTCGATCCCCGCTCCGGGTTATTCCTAGTCCAATGCTTGTCCAATCGCGGTTAAGCACAGGAACGCATTTTTCGCCTGGAATGACGCGGGCCGAGCTATTTGACTGAGAGATGATAGATTGACAAAGTTAAGTTTAGTGTAGTGTCTCTGTCTGTGCTTTAGTCTTGAGTGTTATTCTATTTAATTTTTACGTTTATATTTTATTTATTATGTAAAATATTTGTGAAACTTGAGAATTATTTGAAAATGGTTAAAGTTTTGCACTCATAACATACACGGTTTCAATATAATTTTTATTTGTTTGTAATTTCGCAGCGCTACTATGCGGCAGTGAATCAGACGCTGCGCCAGCGCCGCTGCCCCACATGCTGTCCGTCCACTCGTACAAGTCGCCCACCTTCTGCGACTTCTGCGGCGAGATGCTTTTTGGTCTCGTGCGCCAAGGACTCAAATGCGAAGGTATAACAACCCCCCCTAGACTAGACAAATGGTGGTTTCATCACTTTCATCGTCATTTCAAATAAGACGTCCATTCCTGGACATGTACGTTAACAGATTTAGTTTAACCGCCACACGCCACGACTTTATATCAAGTCGTAATTTTGGTCAGGATTGAGAGAGACCAACTTAGTAACCTAGTGAACATTTTGATATTAAGCAGAAACGTCTGCTAACGGAACCATAATTCTTAGAAAAAAAAAATTAAAATCAACTGCCTCTGGCGAAACAGTTGGTAGAGCGAGCGATGGGATGTATCCCGGAGTCGCGAGTTCCAGTCCATTTAGGGATTCCAGGGTTTTTTTTTAGTCAGTGCAATTTTCGACGTGGCGTTGATGACACTTTATTGATTTATTTTCATGGCGGCTAAAAGTTTAGTAATCGCGTGGTATCATCGCAGGTTGCGGCCTCAACTACCACAAGCGCTGCGCCGTGAAGGTGCCGTCCAACTGCCCGGCGGCGCGGCGCGGCTCGGCGGCGCCGCGGTCCCCGTCGCGCGCCTCCACGGCGTCGCACGCCTCGAACGCCACGCACGCCTCGCACGACGACTCGCTGGTAAGGCGCATCGCAGATCTGCTCACTATCAAGTCCGATGACGACTGAGCGTTTACTTTAAATGCGGCTTCAGCCCTTTTCCCGCTGAGAAAACAGCACTTATTATAACTACATAATGTTTATTTTTCAATAGACTTTACAAAGCCACCAAATGTAAGCTATTGCGAGACCGAGTGTAATTGAACATGGTGCGAGTGAGAAGCATTTAATATGCGTTTTCACTTTCTCTTTAGATAATTATCTTTCGGCAGTTATCGCAACCAGTTGGAAAATATATTTATATAAATATATTTATCATTTGTTTACATCTTGACACTCAGACGCCAAACGCTATATAAAGTCGGTGGCGGGTGAGTGGCAACAGTGTCACATTTCAAGTTGTTGGAGGGAAAAGGGTTAAGTAGCTGTTTATACGAGCAAGGGAGCCTCTGAGATATGTAGGGTATACCGTGCCATCTCTTTATAACGACAAATAAAGGTGTCCAATGGGTATATGTAGTATTTTACATGTGTTGTATACAAGCGCTGCTCTAATGATTCTAATATTAAATTAAATATTCCCATTATTAATTTAGCTACTCGTATTACTTTACTACTTACTATTCTACCATTTTAAAAGCTTTATATTGTGTTTATATTATGCAGAAACGTCTGCTAACGAATATTTCTAAGCTTTAATATCTATAGATACTAGAATAGACACCCCACTTGAATTTGACAGCTGTTCCAAATTTAAACTCATAACCTACTGTTCAGGAGGTAATGTTAACTTTACACCTCCATTAATTTCTGATGGTTGGTAATGCTGGTCATTGCCTACGGTTTCTGGACGCATTTTAGAGCACTTATGATATGTACGTAGATAAAGATGTTTAAATTTTATTTTAGTCATTATGTCTTTGCAAAATATTAAGTAGCGTTTGTGTCTTACAATATGCCGTTTAACGTAGATGGGGGGATAAAATAAAAGTATACCAATAATATAATCTTTAACTATTATATTATACACTATAATATTTTGATGAATTTACACGAATCTCTTCAGTAATATAGACAATACAATTTATATTAATTATGTATAAATGTTATCCGACTGCTATTATTTTGATTTTTTTACAGTTTGACTTAATTAATTATTGATACAAATCGAATATTTTTTTATGATAAGCTTATTTTTACTATAAGTAAGTTGCAATAAATGCGTTAGTGGCTGTTTCGTATAAACGCATAACGAAATTATTATGGTGGCATTTCACAATAATTATCCTGTTATGAACAGTTATATTATAACAATGTAGACATTATAACAATCACAAATACCAAGTATTTAGTTTATAATAAGATTAATTTAAAAAAGTACTTAAATACTAGAAACGCAACGGATATCCGGCCACTATTTGATATCCGGCCGAATACCGGATAGTGACACAATCATAACGGTCCCCGAAGGGTAAAAAGGTAATACAATTGTCGGTAATGAGTGTAGAATTAGTGTAATGTCTATCAATGACTGCCTACAGCGAGAAACAAGTTGTAACGTGCACAGCGTACGCACTCGCGCGTTCAAATGTACTTCATTTTCGGTAAACCTTGTGGCCGGATATTCGGCGGCCGGATATCCGGCTATCCGGCCGATGACGCCACCAAACATCCGGTATCCGGCCAAACCATTATTCTTTGCGTCTGTAGTACTTACATTATTTTTTACACTTGTGTTATTGTAATCCATCCGTCCTTAATACTGAAAGTATTATTTTGTATTTTTATGTTTAAATTTAAGTTTATTCTAGTTTATGACGTTAGAGACTAACGCGCTGGGTGGTGGGTAACTTGGGAATTTAAATGTATGTAACTAATTTTATTTTAATAAATAACATTTTTATTTTATTTACCTTTTGAGTTTTATTTTCGACTACCCACGCTACCCATCATCCAATAGTGATACAAAACACAGAGTTGATACAACAATTAAATTGTTTAAGATATATTTGTATTTAAACTTACGTGAGACATATTTAATAATTAACGATTAATACGGCACTACTCACGTTTATTTAGTCACTCGCGCAAGTGACTAAATAAACGTGAGTAGTACCGTATTAATCGTTAATTATTGTTTAAGATATAGATAGAAGATATAATTAATTCGTAAATACAAACACAGACATATTACATCAGAAAAGAAACATAATACAAAATGAGCCTTGAAAAAAAGTGGCTTGAAATGAAGGAGTTATAGACATCAGTGGCGGCGCGTTAATTTTTATCCTAGGCAAGACGGAGCCGATATGGGTTAGCCTTTTCTTCATGATCACACGGAAAACCGTTGAACTGCAGTAAGTTAGGGAAGCCGGCGGGAATCGGCTTGTATAAACGCACCGCCACTGATAGACATTTATATTGATTGATTACTATCGACAGCCATTTTCAAAGTCTTGATACAAAAACGAGATCCAATATTTCAAATGAAAGTCATTCGGTTAAATCAATCATGACATAAGGAGCGATTGACAATGCCTATACCAAACCTCGTTCCTCTCAACTGCTGGCTAAATGTATATTTTTGGTACTAAGTGCAGATGGCGCTTTGCCATCTGTCGAGTATCGTGTCGTGTGTTAGTTACTTTGCGTGCGTTTGCCAGCGAACAAATTCGTGCAACAGACCTATTGCGGCAAACACTAGATGGAACTAGTACCTTAGCCAGCAATGCGAGAACCATATATTGTATGGGTATGGCTATCCAAGTCTTATATCATTCATACTTGGGTTGAATTCAGGATTTAATGACATACAAAACAATGCACGTAGAACCTGTGGCAGTTAAGTCGTAAAGGTTCTCGAGTGGTAAGTAAAAGTAAACTTGCCAATTAAAAGTTCAAAATTTACCAAAAAATGGTTATTGATTTTAATAGGCGTAGTGGCAGAATGTCATTGAACCAGCCAGCAAATGTGACCAATATTTTTTTAATGGCCAATCGCCATGATGCTGTGTTACTTTATGCGAAATGGCAATTAAAAAAGTGGCCGTTTCCGGCCTTTTAACGATCTCTCGTGACTGTCGTCTAGCCAAACCTGCAACGATATACTTCGCACCCTATTATAAGATTTATAAGGAGCATAATTTCAACATACAACCACATATGGAACACTGTTCTCATCTCTGGTCAGGGGCACCCCAATACCAGCTTCTCCCTTTGGACCGCATCCAGCGGAGAGCGACTAGAATTGTCGGCAGCCAGGATATCTCGGACCGGCTTGACTCCTTGGCACTGCGTAGAGATGTGGCCTCACTCTGCATTTTCTACCGCATCTACTACGGAGAGTGCTCCGAGGAATTGTTCGGGTTAATCACAGCTGCTTCCTTCCGCCAGCGCTCTACACGACAACATTTCCATCATCACCACTTAGATGGTTGGCAGTCCTCAACTGTGCGTTTTTCTAGAAACTTCCTGCCTCGCACAGCAAAACTCTGGAATAAATTGTCGTGTGCAGTATTTCCGGACCGATATGACATCCAAACCTTCAAGAAAAGAGCGTATAGGAATCTTAAAGGCCGGCAACGTACTTGTGACTCCTCTGGTGTTGCGAGTGTCTATGGGCGGCGGTAGTTGCTTACCATCAGGCAATCCGTCCGCTCGTTTGCCTCCAATATCATAAAAAAAAATAGTAGTGCATGTTTCAGAAAAAGCATTCCTCGTTACACAACATCCTTGTTCATTGGTGGTGACTCAGCCTTTTTGAAATATAAAACAAATTATTGTTTTTAAATTCAACTGACACTCAAAGACAAAATACAGACACTGTTGTCCTTACGAGGATGAGTTTGCCTTAGCTTTGTCTACAACTACGTATCTTGTTTTTATGTGATACTCGACCACAGACAATACTGGATATTGAAATTATTATGTCTGGTCTGTTGTGAGGCGAGAAACAAAGGTTATATAATTATTTTTTATTATGTAGAAAGTGCAGAAACGTCTGCTAACGAATATCTTCGATATTTAAATCGAAATAAAAATAGAAAAATTTGACCGCTCCGAATTCAATTTCATTCGATTTAAATATCGGTTATATAATTAATGGATAGTAAGAATTGCTGCGTTTATCGTTATAAACTATTTAAACTATAGAGTGGAAAATGAAAATCAGCAGTAACAATAGAAGTAATAGGGTATACACCTCCCTTTCTTTGTATTGTGGCTACTGGTGTACGATAAAGACGACATAATTATCTCTGTCTTTGCCCGAAATAAGATAGCCCCTGGTCAAACTGTACGCTCCGGTTTTAACAGAATCTGTAGGCCGAGTATCTGCTAGTAACGCAGTGTCACCCGTTTAACGTGTAGGTAATCATCATCATCATCACCATCATCAATTTCAGAGTCACCGCCATTCAGTTCGTTGTCCGGTTTTTGTTTTGAGCTCCTGATACATTACATTGGCCTTTTCTTTAGCTTGATATAAGCCCAAGTCTCGGCCTCTGTGTAATCACAAGAAAAAGTGTATAGATACATACAAAAGGAAAGTTTTATACATATTCGTTCAGCCGATAATCATAAAACAGCTGGGGCGTTGAATATGTAATATGACAAAAGTAAGTAGAAAGCGAAAAGATCATGTGACCTTTCGTTCTAGCTGTCATACCGGTTCAAATATTTTAGTTTCGATTGCTTTTTCTATAAACGATTTATCAACCTGGCTACTGCCTCTGGAATGACAATGTTCAATTAAATTCGCGTTTTTTTTTCAAGTTCAGTCTATTACTCTATTTTTGATATTAGAGCTGCATCGTTTATTGAATTTATTATTAACTTGGTGTTTGAGCGCGCCAGTGTGTTTGCTTAAATACCTAAATTACGGCAGTTCGAGTTTGTTTCGGACATTGTCAATTCAGTGAGGCGATAGGTAGGTAGAGGTATAGGTAGTTGTTACATTTCTGGCCCTTACGGCTAACTCTTTGTACATTGTTAAGTAATACCAAAAAAAAAGTTTGGTCACTTTAAGCGGTTATTGAATTACGACTATATGCAAATCGTTCAATTCGCAATAAGGTTCAAAACAAACTGACCTTCTAATTAGTACCCGTAAAGTAGCAAGTACTATTTGCTTTGTCTATTGTGAGTTTACAAGCCAGCTTACAATACAATACAGCTTCCTTTTATAAAACCAAACTTGTATTTGTACGCCTTACATAATGTAGCAGTAACATAAACTACTATTATGCACTAGGTTCTTAGAGCATGAGAAATAAAAGCATGTTTATGAGTCGACGGTGTGGTTTGACAGCTTGGCAGCGCCAGCGGCAAGCGGAGTCGCTCGCCGTCCCGCTCGTCCGCGTGGGGCCTGTCGCTCGGCATCCCGCACACGTTCGCGGTACACTCGTACACGAGGCCCACCGTGTGCCGCCACTGCAAGCGGCTGCTTCGAGGACTCTTCAAACAGGTACTACAATCATAACAAATAAACTGGACTTAACCGGACCGGACCGGACCGGACTGGCTTTAGTTGACATCAACATCTTGCTGCGCGAGTTTTTCCAACCACCCGCAATTGACATTGTTTGTCCATTTGAACATCCGATACGATGAAGTCAATCTCGATCTCGAAATATTGGAGATAGTATTTTATAAAAGAAAATTACGGCAGTACTCACGTTAATTTAGTCACTCGCGTGAGTCGCGTGACATGTTTCGGAGAACATAGGCCTCCATTTTCAACTAAGAGTGCTGAGTGTCCGTTTGCTTCGTCGCTCGCGTCGCCGGCTCGTCACACACTACCGCGCGTCGCGCAAGCGCCGCTCTTGATGTCAAAACCGGTTTAGGGCAGTCCGAGACCGCAGCCATCCTAGAAAAATTCTATGACGTGGATTTAATTCATCCACTATACAAATATCGGGAGATATTTTTTTAAAGTCGATACATGCGGTTAAGTCTCGTTTACATATTTGCAATCTGCCAAAACTAAAGATACTACAATCATCGCCGCGTTGTCTGGCTGATGGGAGCATGAGGACTGCTAGACAACTAATCCCAGGAATTGGCAAAAGCACTAGTTTTTATGGAAACGACGGCCATCAGAACTTCCTAACCTAGAGGTAAACTAGGCTTTGTTAAGATCATTCCAGTTGCCTCAAGGTATTTTCCCATCCGATCCCAAACCATTTACATTCAATTGTTTTTATTAAGCAGAAACGTCTGTTATCGAATCCATAATGGCCTAAACAATAACTTTTATTTAATATTTTTAATGTTTGGCTGCAGGGGCTCCAGTGCCGCGACTGTCACTACAACGCGCACCGCAAGTGTCTCCCGCACGTGCCCAAGGACTGCGGCGGAGAGATCCGCGACTCACATGGTACTTTACTTTCACAACTTCGATCCCTATTCACTCACTTGGACTTTATTAAGATCACTTATCCCGAACACTCAGGTTGATTTTATCTTCCGAGATTCCCAAGGTGATCCTATTGGACATGTTTGTGATATGATTAAATCGGGCTGACTGATATCCAAATATAATTCCCCAGAATGTGAGTGTTTCAAGTGCACCAATCAAAATCTATTTTTCATCAGTTGATTCTATTGGACCATTTGTCTGTTGCAATCCTCTGGCCCTCTGGGTGACTACAGTGGACGGATGTATACATATATTCAGTAGTACACCTCTTTTTCTTCGTGTTGTCCCGGAGTTTTGCCACGGTTCATGGGAGCCTACGCTTGGCAACAAAGCACCATCCAATAAGACACCTGAGAAAACAATATTTGTCCACGAGAGATTCTAGTGGACAAACTTATCCAACAAGATCACCCAAGTCATTATTTTGAATGACGTGGTATATTGGAATCACCAAAGCGAATTTAATTAGACTATTCTGTCTAATAGAAAAATCACCCGGGTGAACACTGTGATCAAAAATTTCAGAATAGTACATTTCGATACTAGTGAAAAAAAATTTTTTTCGACGAGGGTGAACGTTGGAGCCCGAGTGAAACGAGGGTGACAATCACCCGAGTCTTAAAGAAGCTTTTACACGAGTATCGAACCTAATTTTTCATAGCAAGTACCTTAAAAAGTGAAATTTACGCACGAAGTGCGAAAAGTGCACTTTTTACGCACTAGTTAGGAAAATGCATTTTTTGTATTTGTATGTCATGAATATTTGTTTGTTTATTAAACATTTGTTCCTGTGACAGTAGGGCTCAGCAGCATTAGCCCGTTTTATGTAAGATTATTCCAGAATAATGATATTTATTTCCAGGAGAGTACCAGGATAGCAGCGGCGGCAGCGAGCTGTCGGAGAGCGCGCGGTTGCCGGATGAGGAGTCCGACGAGGGCGGCTCCAACGACATCGATGACGAGGTACACCCGACACGTTGCAGGAGAGTACCAGGACAGCAGCGGCGGCAGCGAGTTGTCGGAGAGCGTACACGTACTGCCTGGTATCAAATGTTGGTGATCAGCTTCACGGCATCACTGATATGGAAAAACTAAAAATAATGTTGCTAACTATTCCCAGGCCATACCAATATAAATCGTGTTCCCATAAACCAGAAATATATTACAAATAGGTATGTTTAGTTCATTTATAATCGAGGCACATTTTGCTTAATATTATTGAATACTTGTACGTGTCATCTACTGAGACCTCACAAGCCTCGTGCCTTTTTACTATAGCATTTATCCATCTCGTCTTCGGTCCATCTTCCTCTGAACTCCGTGTTATAACGTCGTGGTTGCGCGGGCAGGTGCAGCTGCGGCGGCGCGGCTCGGCGGGCTCGGCGGGCGAGCCGCAGCGCGACGTGCTGGCCGAGCGCTCCGCCTCGCGGCCCAGCAGGTGCGTGTCCGGCCGTGTGCTGGCGTCCGTGTCCGTGTGGTGGCGTCCGTTACCGTCCGTGACTGTCCGTGTCCGTTAGTGCCGGTATATAAACATGCTATGCCAGTCGGATCTCGTTCGAATTGTCGGATGTCGGGTCCGGATTTTTACCTGTTTACTTATTGACCATGTACGAGTCAAATTCCATGCCATGTTTTCAAATGAAACCCCAAAAACAAATAATTTAAAGTATATTTGAGACGTTATCTATAAAAAGGGAAACACTGGGCTAGTGATCCATATTATGTATTGCGTCATCTTTATACCTAGATATTTTTCTAGCACGAACGATTTCTTGTAAGTGATTGATAAAATAAAAACATCGACAGTACTGTTATCGATAAGTACCACTTCAAAGTCAAATAGGTAATACAAGACAAATATATGGTATTAGGGTTAAAAATAAATAACAATAACAAAACTATCTATTTTATTTATATTTTACGTACTTCAAAAAACAATTTCGAACTATTCATTGCAAATAATAAAAGTAAATCGGATCAAAAGCGTACGGATTACGTTCAGTTTGTTCAAGATCGATGGCACTCGGCGTCTAGGTAGGTAGATATGTGTGTACATTCTGCCGTTGCAGTAGTATGTACTTATCGATAGCAGGATTGTCGATAATTTTATTGTGGCAAGCACTAAGCAAATGTCGTTCCTGCTAGAAAAAATTCTAGGTATAGTCATCTTGAACAACGACATTAAGCGCTATTGACAATAAGGTGCCTTTTCATAGATAATGTCATATTTGATTTGATCTTTTTGGGGATCTTGTAGCTACTTGCGGCCTCGAAAATGGTTCATTGGATGTTGTAGTGACAGCTTAATTTCGATTTCTTTGGCAACTAAAACATTCAAATCAAAATCCGAGCCTGACGTATTTAACGGACTTATGTTCGTCTACGCTACAATCCTACCGAGTGCGCCAATAAAGACCACTTTATTTTTTCGTCATATCTTAAAAAAAAACACTAACATATTGAGTTTATATGTCGCATGTCGTGCTTGCTTATATTTTTACTACACTGACCTTTTTTTCTAAATAACAAAAAAGTACGTGACAATTTTTTTTTATCTAAATGATAGGCACAACATAATTTCCTTTTCTTAACCCGGTTATAATCACTAATATGCACACGGAGATGCAAAGGTTAGAAAAATGTCAAAAAGACAACTATTCTCAAAGCGACAGCAGAAAATTTTCCGTTGTTTTTTTCGAAAAGTTTTTTTCCGTGCTTTTATTTGTTTTTGTTGAATCTGTGCTTGTATAACTGTCACCATGTTTTTTTTTTATTTAAACTCCGTTGATACTGTGGCATCATGAAACGGTTACTCTGATTTTTTTTAAATTATAACACATTGAAATAAACTATTAAACACAGGTAAAGTATTTTGACGACAGGTCTGACCCAGTGGGTAGTGACGCTGCCTATGAAGCCGATGGTCCTGAGTTGAGATCCAAGTACGGACATATATTTATGCTACTATATTTATTGCACAGATATTTGTTCCTGAGCCATGGGCATTTTTTCTTTGGCATGTAGTGGTTAATATATTCCTTGCCACCGTTCGCTGCTCGCTACGCTCATAATCGCTCCTAGCGTTATTCCGCCGTCCCGAAGAGATCCCGTCTAGCAGGCTTGGCACATATTTATTTATAAACTTTCGTTAGTCAAACTTTCTTCTTTTTTGTAGTAATAGAAAATAGTGAAGTAACTCTATACCTAGTTGTACCTAGTCCACCTATTGGGTTTCACTGAAAACCAACGTTGCAGAGCATGCCACCCGGCTCACTCTGTGACATTAAGCTGAGTGAAGCCCATTTAGCGCACAAACAATGATTTTATTTTGTTAAGTGTCCGTATTTTTGTAAGCAATTGTGTATTTAATGCGCTAATAATATTTTCTTTATTTTTAAACTTGCGTTTATTTAGTCACTAGTGCATGTTTCGGAGCGCATAGCTCTCCATTTTTTAGCACTGAACGTCCGCCCGCGCAGCCGGCACGTCACGGACTGACTTGTTATAGTCTGCTTAATAAAGCCACGCATACAGCTATCTCAACCCCGCACGGACACGCCGCCACCCCCTTCCCCCCCACCGCCCCCCATGCCCGTGAGCGCTAAGCTTGACCGTTTCAGCTCGTCGTCGTCGCCCAGCGCCAACATCCCGCTCATGCGCATCGTGCAGAGCGTCAAGCACGCCAAGAAGCGCACCGGACAGAGCATCAAGGAGGGCTGGCTGGTGCACTTTACCAACAAGGACAAACAGGTGGGTTCTTTGTTTTAGAACTAATAAAATTTCATTGTTTGACAAGGGAGCAAAGTGTTTTGTTTACTCTCTCGTGCTAATATTGAGACCCCAGCTAGAGAAAAACTCCGAAGATGAACCACTAGCATAGCGAGTAGTTAACAGAGTGGAATCTTGAGCGTTGGGAGACTTTCAAGGCACGAGACGGGATCGAACATTACTGCGAGTGAAACACAATATTTTTCACCTAAATTCCGCCAAGAAAATACAATCAAATTGGTATCACGATGGGTATCGTAAAGAAAAAAAATGGTATTAAATTAGTAATTAGGTACTTATCTACGAAACAGGACATTTATTTCTGTTTACTGCGAATATTATACCTGTGTTATGGGCATTATCTAATATGTTCGTATTTAATTATTTATGTGTTATGTACAGTGAAATGCGACGACGTATAAAATTGCGTAGTGAAATCGTTGAGCACTCAGTCACACCGCTGGTTTCAGTAGAAATCATGAACTTATGTAATTCCTCATTAAGTAACTAATCTCTAATCCGTTACTAAAGAGTTTGCTCATTGATACAAATAAAAAGGAGATATTAACTTTGCAAATTCGACCATTTCTCACTGTCACTCTAATTACGCATTCAATATAGTAAAAGAGAAAAATGCCTGCATTTTCTAACTTGGATTTTCGCGGTAGTCCCTCTGAATATTTCAGAGTATTCCATCATCATCATCATCATCATGTTAGCCGAAAGACGTCCACTGCTGGACATAGGCCTCCCCCAGAACGACCCAAGAAGACCGATCCTGCGCCTTCCAGTTCCACATCCAGCGGTATCCCGCGACTCTAACTAGGTCGTCGGTCCACCTTGTGGGAGGCCTACCTACGCTGCGTCTTCCACCTTTCCGTATTCTATATTATAGTGTTATGTGCACAGATCAAGCGGCACTACTGGCGGCTGGACAGCAAGTCCATCACGCTGTTCCAGTCGGACCAGGGCTCCAAGTACTACAAAGAGATACCGCTCAACGAGATCCTCGCCGTGGATACCGCGCGGACCCCGCACTCAGGTTTTTATACTGTTTATTGTGTTCTTGCTTTCATTATTCATCTTACTACTTTATTCCGAAAATATATATATGGTAAGCTAGGCATTACAATTACTACTTAACCACTCCACGTTAAATCTAAGAAAGACCCATGAGTGTATCATTGTACCAAGGATGCTGGCGGCATTTCCTCGTTGTATCGCAATGCTGTGCTTTTCGGTCACCAGTTACGTCAACCAGACTCTTAGCAATCTCTGCAAAAACAAATGTGCGCGCTGGGACCATATGGACTTAGCCTTTCTAGGCTAAATTATAAACATAGGCAAGTGGCTCAACAATCAATGTATGTTACTGTGCATTTGATTGTGAGACTTGACATTTTTAATTAATTCTTTGAATCAAATTATTTTAAATAGTAAATTTACGAGTTTGTTTAGGTTCATAGATAGTCGTCCGAACAGTGTCACAGACTACAACTATTGTAGTCACTGTTAAGGACTATTTCCACTAATCGCCCCGTATCGCATGAAAACAAAAAAAAATTCTCATTGTCATTTCGGATCATTTCGGTTGTCAACGCATACGATCGAATACATGGCTGGGCTAACTTATCATCACTCATTGTGCCCTGTCCGTATTCGGTCAATCAGCGAATCGCTCGGTAAGCCACGGTACCACCTACTGTGCCGATCGTATGCGTCGATATCGTACCGGACGCGATCAGCCGTCGCCGCATCCGTTCGTATCCTCTCCGCTCCGATGCGGGTCGATTGGTGAAAATATTCGAAGTCCTTTATAAAGTAGTCAACTTCCCCGGGCGCAGACGTGATGCACTGCTTCGAGATCCGCACGGCCAACGTGGACTACATGGTGGGCGTGGACCCGGTGGGCGGCGCGGCGCTGGCGCCCGAGTCCGGCGTGGGCGCCTACCTGGCGCGCTCCTGGGAGACCGCCGTGCGCCACGCGCTGCTGCCCGTCACCGCCGTGCGCCAGCAGGACCGTGAGTCGCTCCTTCCGACTATCCTCACATCCAACCGTTTAATGTTTACATGCGATTAAAACACTCATATAGTACAGTACTAGAGAAGCCGGGATGTAAGGGGTTGCCGGCCGAGTATATGTAGATTGTTACGAGGCCGACAACCCTCCTCACGCCGATGTATGTATTGTGCTTTTCTCAAACATGCAATACAATATTTTAAAAACTCCAAGAAAAATAAGTTTAAGTAATTTTTAGAAAAACTAAAAGTAAGCATGTCGAATAACAGCAAAATGGACCATAGATTGATTATTGTTTTTTGTTTTATATTGAATAGGCGTAGTGGGAATCATAAAACCTCCAATTTTTTTACTGTCAATCTCCGAGATGCAGTATTACAAACATATGTGGATATGACAATTAAAAACGAGGACCTACTAGGCCGGCAATGTCAACCTTAACGACCTCTCGTGGCTCTCGCCTAGCCAAACCTGCAACCACATACTTTGAAGCCTATTAAGGAACATAATGTCGAGATTGCATGTTTGAGAAAAAAATATTTACTGTACTGTCGCCTTCAGATATATTGGAACTGTGGAGGTGGCCACAAGTATGTGAACATGCACTTTATCGCCTTGACAATAGAGGCATTTTTCAGATATTTGTGACCATTATGGCGATTAATAATTTGTGACCGACAGCGGAAGCGTCGTCGTCGTCGGAGCCCGCGGAGCGCGGCGCGGAGATGGCTCAGGTGTACCAGATCCACCCGGACGAGGTGCTCGGCTCCGGACAGTTCGGCATCGTGTACGGCGGCCTGCACCGCCGCACGCAGCAGCCAGTGGCCATCAAGGTACGCACGCCATCTGACGGGTGCTGGGCGCGACACTAGCTGGAAGTGAGGTAGCCTGCCCTGTTAGAAGGAGACGGGTAGTCTAGTCTGTGTCGCCAAGAGTTATGTCGCGACAGTTGTGCTAAACCTACAAGTGTCGGATTTTTCACGATAAAACATAAGACTGAAGCGATCTAGCCAGTGATAGGGTGATGTACTAACAGCTACACTCTTAGCTGTACATCGGTGGACCTTATGCCTTATATAACAAGGTCCACCTACTTATTATACAAGGCATAAGGTCCACCGATGTACAGCTAAAAGTGTTGTTGTGTCAACCAATCCACCGATTGTCGATGTCATCAAGTGCAACGCTTAACTGTATTACTGGCCACTAGACGGTTATACTTTGACTTCCATTCTTCCTAGCCTTCTAAGGACCATTAGCCATGAGTCTGTAGTACAGTCAGCCTCCAATTGTTAGTTCCAATATTTGGCCACTTAGACTGCTACGAGCTTTTTGGTGACTGTACCAATTACTTAATGAAATCTGGTTTCTTTCCATTGGAAATAATAACGGAAGTATTTTATTCGTCCAATTTTAAAATATGTAATTCTACTTTATTTCTTACAGTATAGAGAACAAATCGAACGAATCGAGTGGAAAATTAATTATATGATGGGCGTCAGGAGGCTAGAATAATGAACTATATTGGTGGTTTAGGTTCCATCAGAGCTTTCTTATTATTTTTAATATCTACAGGCTGTTCCAAAAATTTGAATTGGCCAATATTATATATGTGTGGGGAATTCGATAGCTTTAGTAGAGAAATAGGGCTGGAAAAAATAATGACAACTTAAGAAAACAATAGAATAACAAAAATAAAGAATATAATACCAAAGATGCCATTTACAGTATAAAAATGTCAACGATTAACACGGTACTACTCACGTTTATTTAGTGTTAATCGTTAATTATTAAATATGTCTCATGTAAGTTTAAATACAAATATAAAAACCTCGACGACAAATAGTCAGTTCTTAATTTAATCTTATTTTGATATGTATTATAGTGGGAATGGAATACGCATAACTATGTACTTTAAAGCCCCGTTTAGACCATGCAAGAACTTGAATACGATTTTCATTACATTGCGGGGTTATATAAATCGACCGAATTCGCCGTACGCCGATAGCCCGCAATGTAATGAAAATCGTATACAATTTCTTGACTGGTCTAAATGGGGCTTAAGACTTGATGAAAAACTGTCCCTTTCATGTCCATACAGGTGATCGACAAGCTCCGTTTCCCGACCAAGCAGGAGGCCCAGCTGAAGAACGAGGTGGCGATCCTCCAGAACCTGTCGCACCCCGGCGTCGTGAACCTGGAGCGGATGTTCGAGACGCCGGAGCGGATCTTCGTGGTGATGGAGAAGCTCCGGGGCGACATGCTGGAGATGATCCTCAGCCACGAGAAGGGGCGACTGACCGAAAGGACCACCAAGTACCTGGTGGCGCAGGTGAGGATAGCATTTATGATATAGGAGGCAAACGAGCAGACGGATTGCCTGATGGTAAGCAACTACCGCCGCCCTTGGACACTCGCAGTAGTATATCCAGAACTGTTAGCCGTGTGATGCCGGCTGACTAGAATAATACCACCCCATCTCCTCCCGCGGGTGTCGTAAGAGGCGACCAAGGGAAAAATCCTACGGACGGGCAGCAGCGTCCCTCGAAACCCAATCTACACCTACTGCGGTCGCCAATCCGCCTGCCAAGCGTGGCGACTACAACTACCCCCAAGATGATACAAGTCATATTTGTGGGACGCCTATGTCCAGCAGTGGACTGCTTACGGCTGAGATGTATTCAGAACTGTATTATGTGCAATACATCATAAGCTGACCTGTACATCATAACCTAACAACTACACTTGGTATTATATACAGCATGTATCAATACGAGAGGCAAAGCATTTTACCCGTTAATGGCCATGACGAATTGAATACGATTTCGCACTTTTTGTTAGTGTTTACAGATCTTTTCATTCATCATTTTATTTATAACTGACAAGTTGTACCTCTTCTAAGTCAGTGCATTTCTTTAAGTGCAACTTATCATTACCAGCCGAATTATGATAAAATTATCGAGAAAACAGTGCCCATTAATAGGTTATCAGTTATCAATATCTTAGATGTCAATTTATTTTTCTTAATAACAAGATCTTACTAACATAATGATGTAAATAAACATATGGATACTTGGTGTCAGAAATTAATATATTATATTCTATCCCATTGTATTCTTATCTGAAGGAAAAAAATAATAAGAGCTTGTATTTCAATAATATATCTCCCAAAACCTTATTTCATACTTTCACTTTTACGCGTTTAATGATTTGCCTCTACATACATCGTATTGTACGTACGCGTATAATATTGTATGTAGGTACACCCCTTGCTCTTTTCCTATTAGTCATGTTTTTAATGTACTGACCTATAAAACGTGGGTTACACAATTAATATAGTATAATGTCACAATAGTTTTGTGTTTCAATTTCTTTCTTTCCAAGCATTATTAATTTTATTATTATTAATTTTAATTGTATTTATTACATCTCGTTCCTGTACAGATCCTGGTGGCCCTGAAGCACCTGCATGCGAAGAACATCGTGCACTGCGACCTGAAGCCGGAGAACGTGCTGCTCTCGTCGGACGGGGAGCTGCCGCAGGTCAAGCTGTGCGACTTCGGCTTCGCCAGGATCATCGGCGAGAAGTCCTTCCGCCGCTCCGTCGTCGGCACCCCCGCCTACCTCGGTGAGCCTCCACTACCGCTTTCGTAAAACTAGTGCCTACGCCAAAATCCTGGGATTAGTTGCCAAGCGGACCCCAGGCTCCCATAAGACACCCGCGGCAGGAGATGAGGTGGCGCTATTCTAGTCGCCCGGAGCCACATGGCGGAATATACGGTAAATTTGAATTTATGGTAACGAAAAATTATCGACATACTTACATTTCAGCCGTATGCAGTGGGTCTATATTAACTCCCATAATTATAAACTCTCGATTTTTTTTACCCATACCGATGTTTGTCATACTCGTTGGTAGCCATATTGTCATTAGTCATAACTTCAAAAGTCAGAATTTTCTTTTACCCGTTATCATTAGTCATAACTATTGAATTTTATACCGTTATTGGTTATAACGTTCAATATAGTAATTGTATTGAAAGGTAGAAAGTCAAAAGGCATACTAGTTGGATCTGTGGGGGTCGCAGTTCTAACCTAACCTAACCCACTTTTTTGGGAACAGTTCGTGTCTGTGGGGGTCGCAGTTCTAACCTAACCTAACCCATTTTTCTGGTAATAGGTTGGATCTGTGGGGGTTCACAGTTCTAACCTAACCTAACCCACTTTTCTGGTAACAGTTCGTGTCTGTGGGGGTCGCAGTTCTAACCTAACCTAACCCACTTTTCTGGTAACAGTTTGTATCTGTAGGGATCGCAGTTCAAGCCTAACCCACTTTTCTGGTAACAGTTCGTTTCTGTAGGGGTCGCAGTTCTAACCTAACCTAACCCATTTTTCTGGTAACATTTCGTTTCTGTGGGGTCGCAGTTCTAACCTACCCTAACCCATTTTTCTGGTAACAGTTCGTTTCTGTAGGATTATGAATTTTGATATTATGCTGATTAGTTTTATGACTTTTGTCTTATATGACGTGTAACATTATTGCATTTAATGATTATATTTATTTAGTTGTATGTCTGATAACGATTATGACTAATGATAGTTATGACTTAAAACAATATGGGTAACAATTTCTGACTTTCGAAAATCGGAATAATAAAATTATGGGAATCAAAGGGATCCCGTATGCAGTCCACTGCTGGACATTGGCCTCTCCCAAATATGACTTGTGTTATCTTGAGGGGTATTTGCCATAGTCGCCACGCTTGTCAGGCGGGTTGGCGACCGCAGTAGCCTTGTAATGGGTAGCGACGGACGCTGCTGCCCACCCGTTGGTTTTTCCCCTTTGTCGCCTCTTACGACACCCACGGGAGGAGATGGGGTGGTGCTATTCTAGCCAGCTGGCACCACACGGCGTAGACGCAGACAGCCGAGCTAGGCTGGCATTTGAAACAAGATTCAGAAATAACTCAACTACAATTTTTTTATTTATTTAATACTACTATATACTGGGTTGTCCCATAACATAAGTAAAGAGACAATATAAAATTAATTTTGTAAATAAGACAACAGCTTAAATTAAATTAGTTACATAACTATTATAAAAACATTTTATGACGGCCGATCTGGCCTAGTGGGTAGTGACCCTACCTATGAAGCCGAAGGTCCTGGGTTCGATTCCCAGTCAGGGCATTTATTTGTGTGATGAGCACAGATATTTGTTCCTAAGTCATGGGTGTTTTATATGTATTTAAGTATTTATATGTATCTATTTATTATATACATCGTCGTCTAGTACCTGCAACACAAGCTTTATTGAGCTTACCGTGGGACTAGGTCGATTTTTGTAAGAATGTCCGAAATATTTATTTATTTATATTAAATTGGCACCAACGACACCTTTGTACCCTATTTTTCTCAAATTTATTGCTGCTTGCCGCATTTATAACCGCTTTTCCAGACTTTGCTGCCACATTTTTTGCCAATCTGGTCCACTGATGTTTGAAAGCTGTCAATGATTTGGGCTTATCTGTTCGCTTTTTGTATTCTTTCTTACATGACACCCAAATTATTTCATTCCCCGAGCTTGGGGTTACACGGGATCGATTATCATTTGTCCCTTGAAATAATTCATAGCTTACAAGCTCGCGGTGAGACCAGTGCCTTACAGTTCATTTTTCTTATTAATTTGTTAATACTAGTACAATACTCTTATTACCAGGTTCAAGAGATATTGATTATTTGATCAAAACTAGATTTTTGTTCGAATTAAAATTTTAAATATGTATTGCTCATGCTTGATAGCATGAGCACCGTAAGCACTGTCAAATGACGTCACGAGATTTCTGTAAATCCAGAAATAATTAATCGGACCGACCGTGAGCGTGCTCAACGCGAATCGGACCACTGCTATACTTGTTGGAGCGTGACAGATATTATGACAAGTCAAAACCAGACCATATTAGGTTTGCAGGACAAAAAAATCGGTGCCCGGCGGCTCATGCAACGTTCTGTCAAGCTTCCAACAGATTTGAGCTGCGGTCACTCGCATAGTAGTTTAACATAGACGCGAACACTACTTTATCACGTTGTCAATTCCATTCATTCGCACGAAGCGATTCGCTTCAACCTTCCTAATGCGGACTGCTAAATAATGGAATTCGCTCCTTTTTGTCTGTATTCCCGGAAAGATATAATTTGGGTCTTTTCAAGGCAAGGCTGTTACTGAACCAGCGTGCTAAACCCTCGACATCACTTACCATTAGGTGCTGCTGAGGTCAAACGCTGGTCAGTCTTGTATAAAAAAAAAACTTAAGTAACAGCAACAACCGTGTGCCGCAGCGCCCGAGGTGCTCCGCAACAAGGGCTACAACCGCTCGCTGGACATGTGGTCGGTGGGCGTGATCGTGTACGTGTCCCTGTCGGGCACGTTCCCCTTCAACGAGGACGAGGACATCGGCGAGCAGATCCAGAACGCCGCCTTCATGTACCCGCCGCAGCCGTGGAGGGAGATCTCCGCTGAAGGTAGGCCGTAGCCGTAAGCCCACTGCTGGACAATTCCCCCAATTAGTATCGCTGTTTTCTCCGAATTTTAACAGAAGCTTCACGTCGCGTCTTGTTTTTTACCAATTTAAAAACCATGTGTTTGTTCAACTTGCAGTGATATATTAGGTATGCATCTCGATTGTACGAGAAAAATGTAGTGTGTATGAGATCCCGAAACTGTTACATTGCTCTTACCGTAAGCCACCCACTGCTGGACATACTCCCCCAATTAGTATAGACTTTTAATAGAAGCTTCGCGTCGCAGTTCTTTACCAATTTTAATGATGTGTTTGTTCAACTTGCAGTGATATATTAGGTATATATGTCGATTGTACGAGAATAAAGTAGTGTGTTTGAGATCCCGAAACTGTTACATTGCTGTTACCGGGGTGTTCCCAGTCGTCGCGCGTCATGGACTTGGGGGCTCGGGGTATATTGCCATAGTCGCCGCTTGGTAGGCGGCTGGCTGACCGCAGTAGCTGTATGAGTTTTGACGTACGCTGCTCCCCGTCCGTAGGATTATTCCCTTTGTCGCCTCTTTCGACACTTGCGGGAGGAGATGGGGTGGTGCTATTCTAGTCAGCCGGCATCACACGGCAAGATTGAAATTACACAACAAACAAAAGACTGCAGGGTTACACGCGAAAAACTAAGAGACGTTTATAGACTTTACGATTGCCGTGCGGCGCGCAGACTGGGTTATGCTGTATCCCCCTCGCACTCTCGGCGCATATTATTATCATTGAATAGGCGTGTCATCTTTCTAACACTACCTATTCCTCATTCCCAGCGATCGACCTAATCAACAACCTGCTGCAAGTGAAACAACGCAAGCGGCTCAGCGTGGACAAGTCGCTGGCGCACGCGTGGCTGCAGACCCCGCAGGCCTGGGAGGACCTGCGCGCGCTGGAGCGGCGCGTGGGCCGCCGCTACCTCACGCACCCCAGCGACGACGCGCGCTGGGCCGGCCACGGCGAGCCGCTGGACCCGTGACTCGCGTGAGTGGACCTCGGTACAGACAGCAGGCTGGGGGACCTGCGCGTGGGCCGCCGCTACCTCACGCACCCCAGCGACGACGCGCGCTGGGCCGGCCACGGCGAGCCGCTGGACCCGTGACTCGCGTGAGTGGACCTCGGTACAGACAGCAGGCTGGGGACCTGCGCGTGGGCCGCCGCTACCTCACGCACCCCAGCGACGACGCGCGCTGGGCCGGCCACGGCGAGCCGCTGGACCCGTGACTCGCGTGAGTGGACCTCGGTACAGACAGCAGGCTGGGGACCTGCGCGTGGGCCGCCGCTACCTCACGCACCCCAGCGACGACGCGCGCTGGGCCGGCCACGGCGAGCCGCTGGACCCGTGACTCGCGTGAGTGGACCTCGGTACAGACAGCAGGCTGGGGACCTGCGCGTGGGCCGCCGCTACCTCACGCACCCCAGCGACGACGCGCGCTGGGCCGGCCACGGCGAGCCGCTGGACCCGTGACTCGCGTGAGTGGACCTCGGTACAGACAGCAGGCTGGGGACCTGCGCGTGGGCCGCCGCTACCTCACGCACCCCAGCGACGACGCGCGCTGGGCCGGCCACGGCGAGCCGCTGGACCCGTGACTCGCGTGAGTGGACCTCGGTACAGACAGCAGGCTGGGGGGACCTGCGCGTGGGCCGCCGCTACCTCACGCACCCCAGCGACGACGCGCGCTGGGCCGGCCACGGCGAGCCGCTGGACCCGTGACTCGCGTGAGTGGACCTCGGTACAGACAGCAGGCTGGGGACCTGCGCGTGGGCCGCCGCTACCTCACGCACCCCAGCGACGACGCGCGCTGGGCCGGCCACGGCGAGCCGCTGGACCCGTGACTCGCGTGAGTGGACCTCGGTACAGACAGCAGGCTGGGGACCTGCGCGTGGGCCGCCGCTACCTCACGCACCCCAGCGACGACGCGCGCTGGGCCGGCCACGGCGAGCCGCTGGACCCGTGACTCGCGTGAGTGGACCTCGGTACAGACAGCAGGCTGGGGACCTGCGCGTGGGCCGCCGCTACCTCACGCACCCCAGCGACGACGCGCGCTGGGCCGGCCACGGCGAGCCGCTGGACCCGTGACTCGCGTGAGTGGACCTCGGTACAGACAGCAGGCTGGGGACCTGCGCGTGGGCCGCCGCTACCTCACGCACCCCAGCGACGACGCGCGCTGGGCCGGCCACGGCGAGCCGCTGGACCCGTGACTCGCGTGAGTGGACCTCGGTACAGACAGCAGGCTGGGGGACCTGCGCGTGGGCCGCCGCTACCTCACGCACCCCAGCGACGACGCGCGCTGGGCCGGCCACGGCGAGCCGCTGGACCCGTGACTCGCGTGAGTGGACCTCGGTACAGACAGCAGGCTGGGGACCTGCGCGTGGGCCGCCGCTACCTCACGCACCCCAGCGACGACGCGCGCTGGGCCGGCCACGGCGAGCCGCTGGACCCGTGACTCGCGTGAGTGGACCTCGGTACAGACAGCAGGCTGGGGACCTGCGCGTGGGCCGCCGCTACCTCACGCACCCCAGCGACGACGCGCGCTGGGCCGGCCACGGCGAGCCGCTGGACCCGTGACTCGCGTGAGTGGACCTCGGTACAGACAGCAGGCTGGGGACCTGCGCGTGGGCCGCCGCTACCTCACGCACCCCAGCGACGACGCGCGCTGGGCCGGCCACGGCGAGCCGCTGGACCCGTGACTCGCGTGAGTGGACCTCGGTACAGACAGCAGGCTGGGGACCTGCGCGTGGGCCGCCGCTACCTCACGCACCCCAGCGACGACGCGCGCTGGGCCGGCCACGGCGAGCCGCTGGACCCGTGACTCGCGTGAGTGGACCTCGGTACAGACAGCACGCTGGGGCGACCTGCGCGGGGGCCGCCGCTACCTCACGCACCCCAGCGACGACGCGCGCTGGGCCGGCCACGGCGAGCCGCTGGACCCGTGACTCGCGCGAGTGGACCTCGGTACAGACAGCAGGCTGGGGACCTGCGCGTGGGCCGCCGCTACCTCACGCACCCCAGCGACGACGCGCGCTGGGCCGGCCACGGCGAGCCGCTGGACCCGTGACTCGCGTGAGTGGACCTCGGTACAGACAGCAGGCTGGGGGGACCTGCGCGTGGGCCGCCGCTACCTCACGCACCCCAGCGACGGCGCGCGCTGGGCCGGCCACGGCGAGCCGCTGGACCCGTGACTCGCGTGAGTGGACCTCGGTACAGACAGCAGGCTGGGGACCTGCGCGTGGGCCGCCGCTACCTCACGCACCCCAGCGACGACGCGCGCTGGGCCGGCCACGGCGAGCCGCTGGACCCGTGACTCGCGTGAGTGGACCTCGGTACAGACAGCAGGCTGGGGGGACCTGCGCGTGGGCCGCCGCTACCTCACGCACCCCAGCGACGACGCGCGCTGGGCCGGCCACGGCGAGCCGCTGGACCCGTGACTCGCGTGAGTGGACCTCGGTACAGACAGCAGGCTGGGGACCTGCGCGTGGGCCGCCGCTACCTCACGCACCCCAGCGACGACGCGCGCTGGGCCGGCCACGGCGAGCCGCTGGACCCGTGACTCGCGTGAGTGGACCTCGGTACAGACAGCAGGCTGGGGGACCTGCGCGTGGGCCGCCGCTACCTCACGCACCCCAGCGACGACGCGCGCTGGGCCGGCCACGGCGAGCCGCTGGACCCGTGACTCGCGTGAGTGGACCTCGGTACAGACAGCAGGCTGGGGACCTGCGCGTGGGCCGCCGCTACCTCACGCACCCCAGCGACGACGCGCGCTGGGCCGGCCACGGCGAGCCGCTGGACCCGTGACTCGCGTGAGTGGACCTCGGTACAGACAGCAGGCTGGGGACCTGCGCGTGGGCCGCCGCTACCTCACGCACCCCAGCGACGACGCGCGCTGGGCCGGCCACGGCGAGCCGCTGGACCCGTGACTCGCGTGAGTGGACCTCGGTACAGACAGCAGGCTGGGGGACCTGCGCGTGGGCCGCCGCTACCTCACGCACCCCAGCGACGACGCGCGCTGGGCCGGCCACGGCGAGCCGCTGGACCCGTGACTCGCGTGAGTGGACCTCGGTACAGACAGCAGGCTGGGGACCTGCGCGTGGGCCGCCGCTACCTCACGCACCCCAGCGACGACGCGCGCTGGGCCGGCCACGGCGAGCCGCTGGACCCGTGACTCGCGTGAGTGGACCTCGGTACAGACAGCAGGCTGGGGACCTGCGCGTGGGCCGCCGCTACCTCACGCACCCCAGCGACGACGCGCGCTGGGCCGGCCACGGCGAGCCGCTGGACCCGTGACTCGCGTGAGTGGACCTCGGTACAGACAGCAGGCTGGGGGGACCTGCGCGTGGGCCGCCGCTACCTCACGCACCCCAGCGACGACGCGCGCTGGGCCGGCCACGGCGAGCCGCTGGACCCGTGACTCGCGTGAGTGGACCTCGGTACAGACAGCAGGCTGGGGGGACCTGCGCGTGGGCCGCCGCTACCTCACGCACCCCAGCGACGACACGCGCTGGGCCGGCCACGGCGAGCCGCTGGACCCGTGACTCGCGTGAGTGGACCTCGGTACAGACAGCAGGCTGGGGGGAGCTGGCGAGGAGTAGACTGTTGGACCGCACAGTAACTGGACCTTGAGTTCTTGCGAGCGGTCATACAATTTATTTTTCAGTGAAATGTGGGAAGTCGAATCGCACCATTGATATCATTGTTAGTGTTGTTCAGGAATCATACAACGCAGAATGACAATATCTATACAAAACCGCGTTCCCTGAATCTGGCAAACACACAAGCGACATCTATTAGGTTTAACAGCAGTACCTCGCAGTGCTATTGTAGTTCTATGGAGATGTCTCGCTATAAAAATAATTCAAAATGTGTCCAAAGATCGCAGGCGCTGCGCCACGTAGTACCAAAAAGAGAGAAGTAGCCAGCATGTCGTAAGAACGCCACTTTGTATAGACATTGTCATTCCATGTCACAGGAACACATTTCTTGCTGTTTTTTTTTGTTTAAACATTTTTATCTACGTACATGTCATAAGTGCTCTAAAATGCGTCCAGAAACCGTAGGCAATGACCAGCATTACCAACCATAAGAAAGATTTCAGTAGGTAATGTTAACATTACCTACTGAAATCAGTAGGTTATGAATTTAAATTTGGAACAGCTGTCAAATTTAAGTGGGGTGTCTAATCTAGTATCTATAGATATTAAAACAGCTATTGATACGAAACGCCAATTCGTTATGTTTTTTTTAATATAAATCGAACGACATTTGAACTCGAGTGACAGTAGAATAGGGAGTTAATTCGCTTGTCTATGGTTTAAAAAAAAATTGACTGGGATACGAAATACGCAACTCCGCCGTTCCAAGCTGTCATCTGTTTTGTTCGTTGACTTTTTAATGTTTACAAGTAACCAGTAATAAGTCATTTCCCTACGGTTTCTGAACCCATCTTAAAACACTTAATGATATGTGTGTAGATAAAGTAGTGTATGTAACTATACATAATTAGGCATTACAAAAATCGTGTGATACTATTATGAAACTCGCCTTCGGCTCGTTTCATAAACCCACACTCTTGTTGTAATGCCCTTCATTATGCACAAATACATAAACTACTACTTGATATTCTGAGGTAGATTTTTTAACGTTAACTTTATTAAGATAAATTGGTCGATTTGTACCCATTTAATAAAATTTTCTTACAAAATTGAACTTGTCTGATCAAGTCATCATCTCCATTTGCGCAGAGACAACACCGATCCCGCGGAGAAGCCCCGCGGCTGCTTCGTGCGCC
Source organism: Grapholita molesta (assembly GCA_022674325.2). Classification (NCBI taxonomy): domain Eukaryota; kingdom Metazoa; phylum Arthropoda; class Insecta; order Lepidoptera; family Tortricidae; genus Grapholita; species Grapholita molesta. Next base: position 519,810 of record CP053138.2, read on the forward strand.
TGCGCTGGCGGAAGCTACTTGTGCGCGTGCGGTAACCACACACACACACACTGTCCGAAAAGGATCTACTTGTACCAATAGAGAAGTTTACACTACGCTCGGCGCGAACAGGTTACAGTAACTATATCCGTCTCGTTCCTACAGCTACAAGACGCAGCTAGTTGCGAGAGATAGCTGCTAGCACGCTTGACCAATGGGTATCGCAACAAAGCCCACGAATAGATAATGCAACCGGTTTGTGTTAAACATTAAACGGTTATATACGGTAAACCGGTAATATTAGAATTTAAAAACATGTTGCATCCCCTACTCAGTAAACTGGGTGAAATCAAATTGGTGATACGGAATTATATTTTCTGATGTCGTTTAACTTCTACTATGGGGCCACAACCGATCCAGTAAAAAATTACAACAACTTTGTATGGGAAGGTTACTTATTTAACTGATTTCACAGTTGTTCCCCATAGTAACTTTATTGCTAATTAGAATAGAACCAGAAAATATAATTTTGTATCGCCATATTCATTTCATGTTCTATAGTGGTTGTTAACAGTCAAATTGGCCACATAACATATTCGTACTGCTATAACCCGTGGTCCTATTAAAAACGTTATAAGTTTCATACTAATTCTTAGTCACTTACACCCTTTTTCACTAGGTTCACAGAATTATAGTTTAATATAGCTACTTTGGTCGCCAACAGTCAAGGGATGAAATGTATACTATTTAATGTCATTTACTTAGTAGATCCGTCTATTGAGACCTCGCTTTACACTTGACATAACCTCAAAACTGTTCTGCTGCCAAGTAAGCATATCAGCTAGATAGATAAACCAGATTTTATACTCTAGATGTCGCAGCTGGGGACATTGACATTCGTAGCTTTAAAATATAAACCCCTAAACTTGTACTTACGTGTCAAATGCGAATGTCGAAATGGCCTGAAGGCCTACCCCGAAATTCGCAATGTCTCTGTCGCTCTAATTACTTTTTCATTGGAGTAAAAGAGAAATGCACAAAACATTCGAGCTTCGAATTTCGCGGTAGGCCGTATATACTCGTGCCGCCCAATATGCTATAAATCAAAGATATCGATACTACTAGAGAGCCAAAATATGTATACATGCGCCTGTCTCAATACTTTTGTGTATATAGATATTCTGGCATTATGGCCGTTTAGGTATAATTTTACCTTGATTGCACCTACGTACAATCTTTATTTGAACATCAGCTGCAACGAAGAAGGTTTTGTTTCTTTTATCTAATAAAACAAACAGAATTTACCCCTGTACATAGTTTGCATAGGGTGAAAACTCTATGCATATTTATGGCATTTACTGACAATACTATTTAGTGTCATATCTATCACGGTGGGCGACGCGAGCGAAACAAACCGTAATGTGTATTTAAACAAGATTTATATCAATGTTTTTGTATTATTCGTACGCTAGCATCGGCTTGTACAGTCAAAGATATCGACTCAAAGAAATTACCAAAATATGTATACATGTACCTAGTAAGCATGTATACAAATTTTGCCACTTTGACCGCATCTATATTTTTACACGTCTAAAAAATAAATACTACTATTGTGTCAAACGCATGTATAACTTAACGGCGTGATAAAAGAAAGCGCTATATTTTCAGGTCAAGTCAAGTGTTTCAATATTTTCAAACGTGACCACAAAAATATGGGCTATGTTAGAGCAGCTTACACGACTGTGCTGACTACCAGTCCGTGAAAATCGCAGTTCGAAATTTTCGGGCATCTGTCTCTTAGTTCAATTAAGGAGTAATTAGAGACAGTCGTACCAAATTTTTCGAACTTCGATTATTCGGATATTTCAAGAGCGATGCGAGCGTGCCCTTCTCTATAGACGAGTGTACTTTTTATACCTCAACTAGAAATCATTTTAAAATGTCGGTTGTATAACTGCATTCCTAAATAATTAACATTTATAATTTTTACAATACGATTTATTGTTTATTTTTACTAAATCACATAATTTATTTTAATGAGAATTTTAATAATATTAGATTTAAGTATCGATGTTGACGTAAGAACATTTTAAATGTTTTGTTGTGAACAAAATAGTTTATTAATATTTTTACACTTATTGTTACAATTAGTTTATGTTAAGGGTCAGGTGAAAATCGATTTTAATTATTGTGTAACAGAGATCATTTTAGTGTGGCATGTTGTGTTCGATTTGTCGTAGTCACTTTGTTGAGGTGTCCATGTTGTATATCGTTGTCGCTCGGTTCTCGTCGCTTGGACCTTGATAGACTTTTAAGCTTCCATTTCTATTGATGCCGTATAAAAGTTTAACCCTTTGACAGCCAAATGCGCGTAATCATGTCAAAATAAAGCCACACGTGACGATAGGTCTGGCCTAGTAGGTAGTGACCCTGCCTATGAAGCCGACGGTCCTGGATTCTAATCCTAGTAAGGGCATTTATTTGTGTGAGGAGCACAGATATTTGTTCCTGTGTCATGGGTGTTTTCTATGTATTTAAGTATTTATATGTATCTATTTATTATATATATTGTCGTCAAGTATCTACAACACAAGCCTTACTGAGCTTACCATAAGACTAGGTCCATTTGTGTAAGATTGTTCCGAAATATTTTATTTCATTGTGTGATGAGCACAGGCATTTGTTCCGATGTCGGTAGCTGAGTACCTACAACACAAGTCTTGAGCTTACCGTGGGTCTCAGTCAATATGTGTAAAGATGTCCAATTATATTTATTTATTTATAAAGCGCTATGATTTCTGTATTTCTTGTCTGCGCGATGTTGACTGTTGTATGTGTTACAACACTGGATGGCAGCTTTTTCTTTGACCTGACAGGCTCTATAAACCGTTGGGAATGCTAGAGCAAACGGTGTGTTGGGGGGGGAAAGAAAGCCTGATCTTCATTTGTACTGCTGGAATATGTAGTCCTGGATGGCAGCTACTCTAAGCTACTCTATCAAGTGTCCTAGTGATGTAAACCGATGTTTTAATTAAATCTGTCTGTGTGCGTGTGATTTTATGGTCTATGGTCTATTCTAACCTAAATGTTTCTACTCTTTTATATTAAGTCCTATGTGTAAGATCTATCCTAACTAATTTCTAAGACACTATCATGCCAGACTTGAGGATCACTTCTATGTATATTTCTAATAGGAAAGCAAAGGCAAGTAAATTATAAAGACTATCAATTTCTAAAGTCCAAAAAAAGTTAAAAATCTGATTACGCCTTAAAATGAAAGCAGATTGCATTCTTTATTATTATCTCTCTCCTATTGCATTCAATATTATTAGGACTTTGTAAAGGAATTGATAGTTTTTATTATTACTAGTCTCTGGTAAGATTGTGTACTGTGAGAGGCGCGGCCTCGTAATGTAACGGCCTAAATCGACTTAACTTAGGTAAGGTTAGTCAATAGTCTGCTCCGGGGAACGTATACCGAACGGTACCATTTTCATCATTAGTTTTTAATCTGTAAAGTCTGCTAACGATCCTATGATATTCAGAAATAATGGAAATAGGGAATAATCTACTGCTACGGGCGAGACTCAAACTGGGGACTCCGGGATATATGCCCGACTGCCCGTCCCTCTGCCAAATGAGCTGTCGAGAACACTCATGTTTCTTTTGCAGCAAATTTGTTTCTTATTTGCGCCTTAGGGAGGGGAGGGTAACATTAACATCCCCGGAAGTTTGTGTGTCTGATTCAATAGATTTTTTATTTATATCTGGACTGTCATGGTGTTTTACATTTACAGAAAGAATTCACCGTTAAACTAGTCTTATCAAAGTCATAAAAATGTTTTAACCTCTAAGGGTTTCATATAGCAGAATGACAACTTGTTTCGGAAGCTACAATATTTAATGTCCTTAATTTAGAACACTGGGTCTGTAACATGGTCTAATATAGAGCGGACCGAGATTAAGATTTTTTACGTAGTAATTTTACCGTTCGCTATAAACTGTCCCTAACGAGTGAACACAACCCCGAACAAGTAGGATATAGGCTGCAGAAATGGCTGAGCGGTGTGTTCAAAGTATTCAAAGTTATATAAAAAACGCCTTTATTAACAAGAGAATAAGAGCGTTTTAAGTTATTTCGTACACCTCACCCGCTTAGCCAATTCTGTTGCTATCTGTACCATCGCAAACACTTAAATGGCCATTTGTAAACCCTATTGCAAGGGCATAAGGACTACCGATAGTCAATTAAGTGTTGTTTGTAGACAACAGGCCCGTTCAGGGACATTCCCATTTCTTACAAAAAATAATCGAAAATATCGACCAAATACAAGGGTTGGGAATGAACCTGTATTTTAACAAACTGTGCCAACGGTTTTCATTGCTCTCGGAAACGAGTGATAATATTATATAATATGAAAGTATATTTTGGGAGTATTTCCCGCTTAAGGATGTAAGTGTATGAGTTAGCGGGGTACGAAGGGACCTTGATGTAAGTATACGCGTCCGTGTGGATCGTTGTTTTGTATTTGACGTGTTATGAATTGTTTTCCGTTTCCTCGTTTGCCCTAAAAACTTGGACCTGGCCGAATATTTAAGGCTTAAGTTGCATTTGCTACATTTTAGAAATGTTAAATATAATTAGCAACCTAAGTGGCTAGCTGGTAAGTTGTACAAAACGGGTGCCCCTAAAATATGTCTAACATTAACAGTCATAATATGAATTCGCTTAATAACACATGGCATAAAATAATTAAGCATAATGTTGAACAGGCATAATAATAAAAGAGCATAAAGCTTATTGTGCAAAATGAAGAAGAATTTGAAAAATGCATAATATTGTACATGCTTTAATATACGATACATAATACGGGGCATGTGTACAGTCGCCATCAGATATATCGGAGCTGTGGAGGTGGTCACAAATATCGGCACATGCACTTTATCGCCTTGACAATAGAGGCGTTGTTCCGATATTTGTGACCACGTCCACAGCTACGAGATATCTGATGGCGACTGTACATCTTTTTGAGCAGTACGTTGACCAAGTTTTTAGGCTAAGCGGGGACATTTTCCTCAACTATTGCCCCCTGTCGCTTTCTATCACAAATTGTATAATTCTTGTTCTGTCTATTCTACATTATTACGAGTACTTGCTTAGTCATTCCAATAACGTTTTTATACTGTGATTTTTTTTATACAATTTTACTTTTTTTATTTTTATACAATTTTTGCAATGCAAGCTTCCATTTTCTGTGATCTCTTGTAAGGACATGTTTTTATAATTAATTTATATATTTCAGCATAACAGTAAGAGGATTTTAAACTTAATTTTACAAATCTCTTATTATTATTTGTTATTTATATATTATATATGATACAATTAAGTGTTGACAGTTCCGTAGCAAACTACGATTTACATATTTCTTTAATGCTAGCTTTGTATCTATTGTGAGCTATAGACCTATTGTATTATTGTTTTAACAGAATTTATGAAGCCGCGATTGTATCGCACTTACAGCTCGCCGGTCCTATCTTCCAGTTAATACAGTTTAGTGCAAATACATTTGGACCAACCATGGATCGTAAGATTCGTTAGTTATATGTAGATTACGATGTTTAATGTTGTGTAATTAATTATTGGCGAAATTATTAATGCTAAGTGTACCGGCCGCACTGTTAACTAAACATTTGTGAACTCTATTGCAAAAGGCATAAGGCCTACTGATGGTCAGTTCTAGGCGTCGCTGTTTGTACGGTCATGTCTCGAAATGTGGATACGAGAACATTACGACTACACCGTTATAAAATAAATAAATGTACGAGTAGCTACATATTTTTTGTCACATTACATACATATACGGTCGACCAATTTGATTTCTAGGCCACGTCGAACCTTGTCACAGTGACATTAATAAGAGATCTTTTGCGTCTTTCTTTAGATTTTCACTGTGATAAGTATACCTAGATATTTTTCTAGCACGAACGATTTCTTGTAAGTGATTGACAAAATAAAAACATCGACAGTCCTGTTATCGATAAGTACCCCTTCAATTTACATACAGGTAATACAAAGACAAATATAGGGTAATAGGGTTAAAAATATCTAACAATAATAAAACTCAATTTATTTATATTTAAACACTTCAGAAAACAATTTGGAACTATTCATAGCAAATTATAAAGGTAAATTGGATCAAAAGTATACGGATTACGTTTAATTTGCTCAAGTTCGGTGGCACGCGGCGTCTAGGTAGGTAGCCGATGTAAGACTGTGTGTACATCTTGACGTTGAAGTAGTATGTACTTATCGATAACAGGATTGTCGATATTTTTATTGTGACATGCACTAAACAAATGCCGTTCCTGCTAGAAAAATATCTAGGTATAGTGATAAGGAACGAAGTGGCATATAAATCAAATTGGTTGACTGTACATATTTCAGACGTGATTGTACAGTAAGCAGCAAAAGTTGCTAAGCTAATTCCCAACGATTTCGACACGCTCTTATAGTCGTGTCAAGTTCATTTTGACCACATCGCCCGCTTAGCAACTTCTGACTAACTAATCATTTTAACACAGAAAGAGGGAGATGAGAACGCTATGCTTTCGCGCGGAGTCCGCGCTTGTCGCGCTTTCTTCGTCTATTTGCCTCTTTATCGCTACAATACGTGAGCGATAGAGAGAGATTTTCGCATTTAGACCTTGAGTTAATCGCACGTGGATTCGACAACATAATTGCGAAATAGTCTGATCGACTATAAAGAATGACAACAGGCAATGCAAATATTAGTTATGATGTTAGGAAGATTAGACGTCGCGGGTTTAATTCCTGACGAGGGCGTTTTTTCTGTGGGTATATCATGATTTGTTCCTATAAGTTATGGAAATATATACATCGTCTAGTATTTAGCATACAAGCCTTATTGGCATTATTGCATTACTAGGAATTGCTGTAGGTAATTTTCTTTTCTATATATATTTTTTTGTGGTATTTAATTACTGAAATTGTTTGATATGTTTTCTTACAGAATTACGCATGTATGTATAAGATTTTTTTTTTGTATACTGTTTTGATAAAGTAAGTCCCGCCGAGTTTCTTGCCGGTCATAAAAGTCAAAATACTTCTCGGGTCACAGGCGTATGGTTAGAACCGGTGTAGTTTTTATTTTTCTCTTTTACTTTTATATACTCGACGTGTAAAAGTGCCCTTGTGGCCTACTTACTGAATAAACGTTTGAGTTTGAGGACAAAGTCGATTGTGTAACAATTGTCTCATATATATTTATTTATTGCTTGTGATCAGAGTTGTTTCGCAATTATGCTAAAGGACCCCAAAGTGCAGTGCCGACAACTAGCCAAAATGACGTGTCAATTGAATACTATCAATTTAGTAATTATAGAGTTTTTAATCATATCTAAACTGTTGTCATACTGCTACTCAGTTACAAAGAATGAACTCACGTGTACTTATATCGTACTAGGCGACATGTTTCGGGTAAGTTCTTCCATTTTCAGTCAGGACACACCGCTCGGGTAAGGGTGCGTCGCTCAACGTAGTCCGCCATGTTCGACTTGAAATAGGTACCATTGCTGTACACACAGCAACACTCTTAACTGTACATCGGTGGACTTTATGCCTTATATAATAAGGTCTACCAAATTATAGCTAGGAGTGTTGTTGACTGTACCTGAAACATGTCTCGTAATGCGATATGAATCTATCCTTTGTAACTAAGTTGCAGTTTTCAATCAAATAATATTTCAACTAGATAATATAATAGTCTCAGAATCTTCGCGAAAACATAGTGACTATACGTTAACATAATAACATGCATAATATATTTTAATGGTACAGATAAATTATTTAAAATCGGTGATTGTTGATACAAAAGGCGGCTCTGTGCGTCGACGCGCGTACTAAGTAAATTAGACAAATAATTTTTATATGTTCTTAATATCTGTAATATAGTGCACCTTATTGGTGTAGATTATATGTGACGTTCCGCGGATAAAGGTACCTTATGTCGCTTGGCGCTTACGCTATTATTAACGACGCTCCAGTACTAATGTTATGCTTCGCAACGTAAGCGCCATGCGCCATAAAGTACCGTTACGCGCGGAATGTCACATATTGGCCAGGTGTTAGGGTCGGTTGCACCAATCGCCTATCAACGTGTTAATAGTTAAAGTTTTCCAGTATCAAAATTTGACAGTCCTCTTTGGGATGAGTTGTGCCGCCATAATTGATCATAATGAGGTCGCGTACGCTTGGTGCAACCCACACTGGTCGTTACGCATTGTCTCGCTAACGAGACACTTTAACACTTTGAACATTAAAACAGCTATACCCGTCCCGCTAACAACACGTGAAGTTATGATGGCGGTCGCTGTCAAAACAATTTGCCTGCTGCCAGAAAAGGGTTTAAATCCGTTCGATGTATTGGCGTGTAGGTACCTCAAATTTTGATGTGAAAGGAATGATGTTCAAAAGGTTAACGTGTCAACATGTGAGTTTATGGAGAAGGAGATTAACTGTATTTGATAATGTATATGTATGTCTCATATGTTCATACATAGTTCGCAGTTATAGGGTTTCGCGCGCGGCGCGCAGAGCTCTTCTCGATGTTGTAGGCTAAGTGGTTATTTGTGACGAGAGCGATTTACAAATGTGTTACATTAACTATTCAATAATAAATGCCGTTTTGGATACGATGTCTTTTATTTTAAACACAAAACCAAATCAATCAATCAATACAATTTCGAGTACCTAGTCAGAATAAGGTATTTGTACTTAGTATTTGAAATGTGCAATTCCAAATATCTTAGAAACTAAGGCTGGTCGTTAGTTAGGTTTTTATTTTTTATAATATATCCATTCAATATAAATAAGAATAAGATTGAATAATATGTAGTTAATTTGATAACTTCTCACTTAGAAGAGTATTTTCACATTAGAGATTAGGTACTTACTAAATGACAACGGGTAACCACCGGGTAACTAATAAACTATTTATGCAATGATACAAATACTAAGCCCATTTTATACTCGTAAGTTTTTTTTTTTTTTGTAAACATTAAATTGCCCCCAAACAGCCCGCTGGAGTGCCACGTAGGCTAATATGTATGTCCATTATCTTTTTTATAATTATACACGAAACAATAATTTAGCAAATCCGATTCTTGACATCGTTATGGCAGCAATCGAAGTGGCAAAGTATTTATATCGTAACACATCAATTACCGTTACTGCTATCCTACAAATAAAAACCAGGAAGCTAGGCGGTTCAAAGATGCCAATCGATTTTAGAATCACTAACGAAACGATATAAAAATAAATTTAGGGTTCCGTACCCAAAGGGTAAAACGGGAAATGGGGATTCCTAAGACTCCACTGTCCTTCTGGCTGACTATCCGCCTGTCATCAAACTATATTTCATTCTTATACAGTTAAAAGATGATGTTTCATTTCTGTTGCCGCTATAATGACCAATATTAAAATCATAAAAAAAAAAGTAAAGAACTTTTTTTTTTTCAATTTAGGCACATTACATGCACTTATGACCGTCAAATAAATATCTACCAATCTTAATAATGAATATTGCCTCCCATATGAAAAACTTGATTTTATTACCGTTTTTTGCTCGATATTATTTATCACTTTTGTAATTCTAATAGTGCTAAGATGTATTTTTATGACACATTATAATGTTACGATGTAAAGTCTTGAGCTGTTCAAACAGTTATAATAATACGAATTACATGCTCTGGTAACGAGAAAAATTATTTTCGAGAGCGCGGAGCGGCTAATAGCTGTCTAATGACTCTAATGAGAGATAAACTAAAAGAGTACAATGCTGCACAGTTTTATAATATTACATAGGTATTCCAGTGCTCTGGTACACATACAAAAATATTACAACTTCGGAGTTAGCCGAATACACTTTACCTAAGAAAAAGCGTCCTACCTAGTGTCCTGGGCGGGACTTGAACCCACCCCTGACCAACTATAACACCCGGCTGCAGAAGAACCCGTCGAAAAGTTGCACACGACTGAAATGAAAATGGTTGGATGGTCGGAAGGGGTTATGACTTACGACGCTCAACAGGATCAGAAAAGAGCAGATATATCGTACGTACGTATACGTACGTATACGTACATCCTTGAATGTAGGCTGTCTCCGAAAAGCTGTCGCTTTCGTAAAAATACTGCCTACTCCAAATCCTGGGATTAGTTGCCAAGCGTACCCCAGGCTCCTATGAGCAGGGATGCCGGGACAACGCGACGAAGATGAGGATATTCTGACATTACCATACCTAAGTTACATACAAATAATGGCACATTTCTGAAATAATAAGTTTTTCTGAAAACCCCCGAACATTAAACATTATCACTATAAAACGGTTCTTCCGGATAACCAGGGTAGTGGATGAACAAGCTACAATATCTTGCAATCAACTAGATCATTTATCTATCATATTATACCAGACCATATTACCTACTCTCGATTTCTTAAATTTCACGAAAGTCAGCTTCAATGTAGCTCATTTTAAGATCACCTACGTAACGGCCCGGCTCTCGAGGCGTGACGTGTCACACCACAGTTGACACGACAAACTTCTTATACTAGTGATTTAGTACCTTATTTACCTGTCGATGAAGTTCAAGTTTCTTCAGGCCATGTAAAATTATGGGGACTGTACACACGACAACTTCAGTCGACATGTTACTTGTTCTGCTACTGGTCGCGCACACGCGCGCCGAATGGGTCGAGATCACCCAACTACACAAACCAACACACCATCTTGAAGTACAAGACACCCTGGACTTCCACCAAGATCGGCGTATACCGCCTTTCTCGAAAGAATCTAGTTTTGATGAAGAAATGAGGAAACATCCATCAACAGAACAGAACTTATACGATAAAACGACAAAGGCACAGCCAACCATGCCAGTGCTTTACGAAAACAGATGGCCACAGTCCTCAACAGAGCCTACTAATTTCAACACCAATAGAAAAATGCCACAGTTTTCAACGGAACCTGGGTTTTTAGCCGATTACAAACGTAATAGGATTTATATCAATCACACTTTAGATCAGGGGTCACACTTTAATATAGATCAATCAACAGAAAGACATTGGACTAAAGGAGTAGTCCACAGAGTTCCCAATCCAACTCATAGTAGCGGTAAGAGACTCCACGTTACAACCGAAGAACCAGCCAAAGTGAAGTATGAAGAAACTGATCTAACTCATGAGCTTCACGGATATACCATGAGAAACCCTTTTAAAACGGTTGAAGACCATACACCCGAGTTTGTTACCAAAGAAGAAACGTTTGAGGATGACGGCGAGGATCAGGTTGTCTTTATAAGAAAACCACCGAAAGATATATGGACAAAAGGAAATGAAATCAAACAGAAAAATCCAAATAAAAACGGCCCTGTAAGAAGATTAGATGAAGAAATTGAACCTGTAACCAATAAAATACCTTCTAAAGAACCAAAAGAGAACCAAAATGAGGAATTTGACACAAATGATGCGAAGCCTAACACGATGCACAATGTGCTGAAATTCGTGAAAATTGTCGCGGATACCATTACGAAGAACACCCAACAGGGTGTCACCAGCAAACTTCGGTATTTAGAGGACTTAAAGGAAACTATAATGGTGAACATCGGTAAGAATAAAGTTTTTGAAACTAAGAACAAATCAAATTATTTTTTATGAAATATTTTGATTTGCTTTGATTTTTTAAAGTAGTAATACTACTATATAAATTAAAAGATGAAATAGATAACACATACTTAAGAAAAAAACGACGAGGACCTCCGGTGTTCGAGACGGGATTCGAACCCGCATCTCCAGCTATCGCGGCTGACGCCTTAACCAATTCGGCCACCCGTACACAGCGGAACCCGTCGGAATTAATCAAGTATATGTGATCTTGTTTATTTTAACGGTTTTAGGCACCGTTTTACCAGCTCTAAGGTGAAACACTACGTGTTTGCGCCTCCTATATGAATACCTTTCGGGATTCTGATATAGCTAGAGAGTTGGTGCTGCCACCTCTGAAACTAAGAACAAACACACACACACAGAACACCGGAGGTCCTCGTCGTTTTTTTTTTTCTTAAGTATGTGTTATCTATTTCATCTAATAAAGTTTTTGTTAATCGCGAAAGCAAGGTAAAATTGAAATGGTTACTTATATCACTGTTCGTAGAGGATCGCATCGAATCCCTGTGGCCGGACGACACGGGCGGAGTCGCGGCAAGCTCAGCGCGCCGGCGCCGCTGGTCGCGCTCCGCAGAAGCCCGCGGGCACCACGTCGAGTTCCCCTCCTCCGAGAGCGCTCTCATGACTATATCGTTTCTCACCTTCGCTGTCTATCTCATCAAACTGGTCTTGGTAAGCATCCTCATTTTTATGTATTTAAAATCTGAATGTTGATATACCTACTACTAGCAATACAGTTCTAAATGATAACTGCTGAGGTAACATCGTATGCAGTAAAAGGGATTAAACAAGGTCTGACACTGTTCGTACTAATCGTACCAAAGCCATGGCTTCAGGCTATTAGCGTCATTTACTTATATAATGAGAGTATCGCAATAAGTCTCAATTTCATGACACTTTGTTCAGCGCTTAGATTGCTTTGCGGTTCTGATTCCGCATGGAACCTACACGGGAATGCTAATAAAAAACCTATAGACGTCTATAGAACGTGATTATTATATACATATAATTCATCCATGTTTAACATAGTGTAATATAGCACTAACTAACTTTCTTACAGCAAGTGATCCAAACGTACAAGAACAAGACGATGATGGTGACCCCGGCTGTGTTTGCGGCCGTCGGGCGCGCGGCGAAGGGCAAACAGAAAGATTCTCTTTAATAGAAATAAACAATCTTCTAAATTATTTTGCAACTTAATTTTACTTTTGCGAAAAATATAAATTTTAAATGTTGGCGTATTTAGGATTATATGATAGTTTTAACGTGGCCCTTCCTTCGTTCGGCCCCTCTGTTTTGAGTAGTTGCTACACATACTTATATTCGTCAAGCCGATAAAATGTTAAAAATAGCGGGAAATAATCGTTGGATAATTTCAAAAAGTATTTCGATATTTAAAGTAAAATGACCTAGGTAATATTAGAAAACCTAAGTCTTGCTAAAAATATCAACAAAACAGAACCCTTCACTTAACATGGTCGACATGTTCTTGGTTTTTTAACCTAGCCGCCATGCCATGGCACCATTTAAAGCGTTTAGTTATTGTAAATCATATTCTTTTCATTCATTTTGATTCATTCGTTACACTCACCCATAAAATATGTAACTTAGAAATAAAATATCACATACGATTTAATTCCTTGTAGAATCATAAATTCACTTTTGATTGCAAATATTTATCTGTTTCCAAAATATATGAGCTAAAGAATCATCAAAGAGGTATCATATCAAAACGCTTTGTTGTCAAAAGCGGTTTTGTTATGCGCATAAGCGGATACAAATCACATATGGGCGGGAACGTTAAAAAGAATAGGCGCGCTTTTGAAATTAAATTTTGTAAATTAGTTTTAAATTCTAGATTTGTACATTTCTTTGTATATTTCTTATGTAAAATAGTCTATATAGTGTTAGTTTTGTACATATTACGTTAGTGCGTTTCCCCATAATGGGGAAGCGCACGGGGCGTAGCGGCCGTAAACGATCGCGAGTTACGGGTGAGTCTCTTACAGAAGGAATAGATCAGGACTTACCTTCTTCATCATCATCGACGACTTCATATTCTGATGCTGAAAATAATGATCGTTCACTAGCGAAGAAAAGAGAAAAGGATAAGTACACACCTTATAAAGCAGGAAATTATAACAGATTTTATGACGAAAACTCGCAGAAGAAAGATTTTATTGTCTTCCTCAATCGCGAAGAAGATAACACTAAAATTACAGATAAGGATAGGTTGGCCATATCTAATGGCATCAGAAAACATTGTGTTTCAGGTGTAATGCATCTGAGGTCAATTAATGCATTCAAAATTGGTATAACTTTCGACCTCCCTAACAACGCTAATGTTTTTCTTAAGAACGAAAAGCTCCTAAACGAATTGAGGATGGTTGGTTCAATACCGGCTGCCGAAACAGAAGCCACTGGGGTTCTCACATCTGTACCTTGCGATTATTCCAATAAAAATCTTTCAGCTTATTGCTTCTAGTAAAAGTTATTAGTGTGAGACGTTTCATGCGACGGGTAAAAGACGCTCAAGGTGTCGTTTCCTTTCTTCCAACACAGACAGTTGCTGTTACATTTGCTTCAACGCAGCTCCCCGAGTATGTTACTTTAGACCACTGGAGACATGAGGTAGGAGTTTATGTTCCTCCTGTTAAACAGTGCCTGAAGTGCATGAAATTCAACCACATTGCTAAATTTTGTAAAAACAATGAAACTTGCTCAATTTGCTCAGGCAACCATAATTTTAAACAATGTGACAAGTCCAAAACTCAATGTGCTAACTGTGGCGGTGACCATATTGCAATTTCTACCACATGTCCACTTAAAAACAAAAACTAGAAGAAAACAAAATAAAAGCAAAAATGCAAGATATTCTGATCTTTTAGTGCAGCTCAATTTCCACAGCTAAATTCAAAATACATTGATACTCAAATATCCAATTTAATTAAATCTGACAAATTTATGAATTTATTAGTTGAAGCAATGCTTGAAATATGTTCAAAACCTGATGTGCCAAAAAATTCTAAAAGCATTAGAGAAATTTTAGATAACACTTTTAAGAAAAACACCTTAACCTTTTTATGGATACATTACATATAGTGCAATGGAATGCTCAAAGTTTAATTAGTAATAGGCTAGTTTTAACAAAATTTTTATATGATAACAACATACATATTGCCATAATCTCTGAAACATGGTTGAAACCACATCAATTTTTTTCTATCAAAGGGTACAATATTATTAGAAATGATTGTGGGAACAACCACAATGGTGTTGCAATTTTAATTCATAATATTATAACACATTCTCAAATTACAACTCATTTTGATAGTTCTTTACAAAATGTTTGTGTGAAAATCAAAATTAATAACAATGAATTAAGTGTCGTTAGTTTTTACAGTCCATCTAATACAAATCCACCATTTAATAAAAATAATCTAGACGTTTTGCTTAAGTCCATTCCTAAACCTATGATATTTGGAGGCGATTTTAATGCTCATCACATGTCTTGGGATGTGTCGACACCCTGCCTCGAGGTAAGGATGTTTTAGATGTTATTGATGAAAATGATCTTGTTCTTTTGAATAATGGCAGTCCCACTACAATTGGTTCTTCATCTTGGCGAGCTAATGCTCTTGATTTAACTTTAGTTTCTCCATCTTTGGCACTTTCATGTGATTGGTCTGTTTATGATTATCCTCTGGGTAGCAGTTATCACTTGCCTGTAATTATAAATTTGGTTGTTGGAAATGAAAGTAATCTACAGAATAATATACAATGCAATAATGTACATTTACCATTTCAGCATAATTACAAATTAGTTAATTGGAAAATATATAGTCAATTAATGGATTCAAATTTAAAAATATTGACTTTAATGCTATGTCTCCACCAGAATCCTACAATTTGTTTTGTAACATAATACATTCTGTTGCTGAACAGTCAATTCCACAGTCTACCTCCACTAATAAATGTAATAATATTGCTAAACCTTGTTTACCAAAACATTCTAAGTGTCCTAGTTTACCCTGGTGGAACTCAAAGTGTTCAGAAGCTGTTCAAAACTCAAAGAATGCTTATATATATTTTAAAACAACCCTTCTGAGGAAAATTATATTGAATTTAAGAGATTGCGAGCTTTAAAAAACTAATACTTAAAACAGAAAAACCAACAGCTGGATGGAATTGTGCAACTCATTTAATAGATGTACCTCATTGTCATTGGTATGGAAGTACATGCGTAAATTTAATAAATCATTTACTCTTAATAATTCTCTTGATGATAGTTGGATTCCAGATTTTATATGTAAATACACTCCTGACTTTGTTTTGAATGAGCCGTTAAATTATAATAAAACTGATAATATTGGAAATAATTATTTGACTGATCCATTTTCGTATCAAGAACTCCATTCTGCGTTGTTTTCTAGAAGAGATACATCCCATGGTCTAGATGGGATTCCATATATACTTTTAAAAAATTAACCCCAAATTGTCTCATAATCTTTTTAAACTTACTTAATCGTATGTGGAAGGAAAACTTTATACCTGAGGAATGGAAAACTGATTGTTTGGTTCCAGTTTTAAAACCTGGTAAAGATAAATTGTTGCCGGATTCGTATCGACCCATAGCTCTTACGTCTTGTATTGGAAAGATATTTGAACAGCTTTTAAAACAACGCCTAGAATTTTATGTAGAACAAAATGGTCTTTTACCTTACAACCAATTTGGTTTTCGCAGAGGTCGGTCTTCTCGTGAAAGCATTTGTCAGCTAGTATTAGATGCTCAACACAGTCTGTATAATAATCAATATCTTTTATGCGTTTTCTTTGATATTGCTGGTGCTTTTAACAGTGTTAATATTTCGGTTCTTTGTAACGAGTTGTCAGTGATAGGGATACCTGGGCAATTAATAAACTGGATACAAGCATTTTTGACCAATAGAAAAGTATTTGTTAAATTTAATAATCATTTATATGGTCCAAGATGCTCGTCGTTAGGAGTATGTCAAGGAGGAATTCTGTCTCCATTAATATTTATCTTATATATTAGACGATTGAATCTTATTTTGGGATCGAATGTAAAAACTTACAATATGCAGATGACTTAGTAGTTTATACATCTGGAATGGATTTAAGTCAATTAGCTTCTACTGTAAATAACGCACTTTCCAGTTTATATAAATACTTTTCATACCTTAATTTAGATGTTAATCCTACTAAATCAAAAGTCTTCATTTTCGGTCGTAAATGTGTAGCTACACCTAATATTTTGTATAACAGAATTCCATTGCCTATATATAGTGAAGTAAAATTTTTGGGTGTAACTTTTACTCCAAAACTCTCATGGACAAAATACATTAATAATATAACAACAAAAGCAAACAAGGCTTATAATGTATTAAAATCTGTTTGCAGGACTACTTGGGGAGCAGATCCCAAAATATTGTTAGTGTTATACAAATCTCTCGTTCGTAGTCACTTTGAATATGGTTTTCTTTGTTTTGCTGGAGATAGTAAATTAGTGAATAGTTTGGACAAAATACAAAATAAATGTATGCGCACAATACTAGGTGCCTTTAAAACTAGTCCTATTGCTGCTTTGCAAATCGAAACAAAACTGCCACCCATTAGTGTTCGATTCCGTTATTTGAAAGAAAGATTTATCTTGAAGCTTCATAGTTTGCCTAATAATGATCTTCTTACCAATTTAATTGCTTCTCAATCTGCTCCTTATAAGCAACATATGTTTATTTTGCAAGATTTTTCTTGCTTTTTCATTCTCTTGAAGAGTTTAATATACATTTGAACGATGATGTTCTTCCTTGTTATGCAGGCACATTCCAAAGTAAATATGCCGCAATGAATATTGTAATCGATTCAAGCTTGTCTTCTAAGGAGGAAGTTTATCTGTTATTGTCAGAATGGACTAATTATAAATTTATTTATACTGATGGGTCCAAAAATAATGATGCTGTATCTTTTGCAATTTACCAGACCGAAATCAATAAGGGAGTGGGATACAAAATTAATAAATATGCTAGCATCTTCACTGCTGAAGCAACAGCCATCCTTTTGCTTTAAAACATATTATGGAAAGAAATCAGTTGAACAAAAATTGGGTAATAGTCAGTGATAGTATGAGTGTCTTAAAAAGTTTGTCAAGTAACAAAATGAATGCTAACATTAACTACCTGATTTTTACTATTAAAGAATTATGGTGGAAGTTATCCTTAACTGACACTGTAGTACAATTCGTTTGGGTACCTTCGCATATAGGAGTCTTAGGTAATGAAAATGCAGATTTTTAGCCAGAACCATTGTTAATATTTCTGATTCATGCTCAAGTTTAACCATCAAGGAGTTGGATGTCGCTTTGCCGTATACGGATATGATATCTAATCTTAAAAAGCGCATGATTAGTAATTGGGGAAAACATTGGTATTTTTGTAGAGAAGTTGAAAATAAAGCTCATATATATTCTTTGTTAGACGTTCCTGTTAATAGTACGCCATGGTTCTGCAAGCTTAAACATTTTGTTCATAGAAATTTCTATACTATAATCAATCGAATGCGCATTGGTCATTATTGCCTAAATTTTCATCTTCATCGAAAAATATAGTTTCTTCTCCTTATTGTGATCGTTGTCAAATGAATGAAGTTCAGTCTCTCGACCACATCATTTTCGTTTGCCCGTCCTTCGGCATTCAGCGCCTTGTGCTGATGGATGAGCTGCTTAATATTTATGAGGCATCTAATATAATCCCGCTGTCAGTACCAGATTTGCTAAGAGAGCCTACCACGTATATGTCTTTGTATAAATTTGTACATAACACCATAAATAAGTTGTAAATATTTTAATACAATTTTTTAATTTTAGGTTCTTAATGCAGATAACATATAAATGTAAATTGTATATATTTAAAATAAATCTAAATATCGCTACTAGAATATTTCAGGATTGTACTGTTTGGAAAGGACAATAATTAAACTGGATTATGAGATTGAACGTACGGTTTTGACTTAATTAATGGATGATACATACATACTGAAATTGTATAAGAAAATAAAAGTAACTGAAGACATTGAACTCGGATTTGACCTAATATGAATAGTACTTACTGAAGACGTTGACCGGATTGAACTTATGAAAAAGAAAACAAACTACTTATGACAAGGCAGTATGGCTTAGAGCTTTAGCCTGTCCAGATGGACGAAAAAAAAAAAAAAAAAAAAAAAAACAAATCACATTACACAGCAATGAACGGAACGGCTATCAACTAAAATAAATATATACCTGTTACTGTTAGCTTGTTAGTATAGATATTCTTCCGTGTTGAAATATTATGTAAAAAGATATGAGTAACGGTACTGAACAGATTTTTCTACCGGATTCCGTGAGCAATCTTCCTCTCGACATGGAAATGATGGCGAGACCCGGGAATGGAGCACCGACCATCAACACGATCAATCTGGAAAGTTAGTACCTGAATTACTTATTTTGCGATGTTTAGACAATTGAATTAAACGTACCCTTTGTTCATATCGTTATATATATACTCAGATAAGAATTTAAACATGTACATTTTCAGTATGTTTTCGATAAAGGTACATATTATTTACATATACTTAACACTTATAAATTTTGTACAGATGTCTCAGATTTCACAAAGGTGTGCCGCGTGTGTGCCACCGTTACACACCTGGTCATGCCTATCTTCAGTGGGGAGGGCCTGCGCATCAACTTGGCTGATAAAATAAGGAGACATCTGCCAATCACGGTATAATATCTCTTTTTATTTTCATTTATTTAACACCTTCGCTGCGGCAATTAGTTAACATCGCAGTTAACCATACTTTGTGAGGGGTCGATAGGCCCCCTATCGCAGTGAACATGTTAAGGTATCATGAATTGAATACCAGTTTAACTGTATCTCCTGTTTATTATTATGTATTTGGCATATATATGCATAAACAGTAAAAATCCGTGTTTCTTACAAATAAATAAATAAAATAAAAACTAGCTTTACTCACTGACTGTTTTAGTACAGATCTCTATAATATATAGGTTGATAAATAATAATCTTTAGTTTTCATCCTTGCCAGGTTGTCTTTTGACATAGGCCTCCTCCAGCTCCTTTCATCTTTCTCTATCCCTTGTACTTCTTCTCCAGGGTTTAGGTAAGTCATCCTCCCATCACTTCCATGATCTTTCTTGGATACCATTCTGATACTTCTTTAGTCCACTCTCCTTTTCCCTCTCTCATCTGACCTGTCCATCGCCACTTAAATTTTCTAATCTTATTCATGATGTAATTTACTTTTGCAATGTTTCTTATATTTGTGAGTTTCCATCTGTCTTGTTTCCTTATTTTTAATATAGGGTGACGGCGCTAGTAATGGACAAGGAACCAATGATGAACATTAGTGCTTATTTCAAAGGAGTCAAGTGTTGTGTATTTGTTGATTGTCATTCAATTTATAACATTATGGTTTTTGAATGAACCCGTTTGGGTCAGGAACCTAAATTAAGTTGTAGTTAAGAAGTATAAGACAATGTCTATAGACGTTGCTCACCCAAAAGGTGCCTGTCAGCTTAAACAATATGTCCAACATCGGTGCCATCCCCCTACTATGCTCCATTCCATGTTGACAAACCATCAATTTCTGCTCTAGTGCCTTTGTTAAGGACCACATTTGGCATCCATATGTCATGCATGGTAGGATGCACATGTTTATATTTGTGTTTTATGATATAGGAATACTATTATTCTTCATAACTTTGTTCCTTATAGGTGACAACAGATGATGTGCTGCCCCTGGTGGTGTGCTACCAGTGCACCAGCACACTCCTGGCGACGCACGAACTCGTGGCTTGCAGCTTGCAGGCCGATGCGGCTCTTCGCACTGCCCGCGAGCAGGTACGTCTTTATTAGAATAAATAAATGTAAATATTTTCATAATCACAGTGCGGGGCGTTTCTTAGTGACCATGCGATGGAAGTATTTTGCTGTAACATATGAGGGTATCAAAACATTTTGTATGGGGACCTTGAACATGTTATTGTGACAAAACCTTGGGTCCAAGACATTTACACCATGGTGAGTCAACTCCCCAGTTGATTATTTAATAATCAACTCCCCACAGCTTCATAGGCAGGGCCTATGAACTAGGTTAGGAGAGCAATACATACACTGTGGTAAAAGATTCAGTATTATCTTGCATATAATTTAAGCATGTGCCAGACGGCATTCTGCCACAGTTTCTGCCAGGTGACCTTGGTAGAAGCGCTGCTGTCTACATGGTTTAAAACAAGCCACAAACTTCAGTGTGTTTGCTTGAAGCGTTTGTGCTGAACTAACGTCGTGTGCGAAACTCCTACAAACGCCAAGGCTCCTTATTTGTCTACACTCAGAGAGCGCGGCTGCACGACTGTCCTTCGAATGGTGTACAGCAAGCGGCCAGGCGACAATCTTCCACTGTTTCTGCCAATGGTTTGAAGCGCACGCCCGTCTACCAAAGGCAAGGTTTACAGGTTAATCGAAATTTGGTTTAAAATCATGGTTTAAAACCATGTAGCAAATCATGGTTTAAAACCACTGTCTTTTTACCAAGATCATCAGGCAGACTGTGGTAGAATGCCGTCTGGCGCCTGTTTTATTGGCATAATTCATCATTTCGCATTGTTTTTTTTGATACTATAGACTTTTCAGGATTATTATTTATAAAGGCCTGAAAGTTACACAGCCATCATCTCGCGTTGACCCGAAATTTACCATGGCCTAAGGGAGCCTGGGGTCCGCTTAGCAACTAATTCCAGGATTTGTAGGCATTAGTTTTACGAAAGCGACTGAGGTCAGAGGACCTTCCAACCCAGAGGGTAAAATAGGCCTTATTAGTATTAGTCCGGTTTTCTCACGATGTTTTCCTTCACCGAAAAGCGACTGGTGAATATTAAATGATATTTCGTACATAAGTTCCGAAAAAGTCATTAGTACAGTCAGCATCAGAAGTGGCTAAACGTTTGAGGTGTTCAAAATGAGGTCAACACATCTCTATTGTCAAGAAAATAAGACCGTGTGTAGGTTATTTTGAACACTTCAAACGCATAGCCACTTTTGCTGCTGACTGTACGTACATTTGCGACAAGTCGCACGCTCTAACCACTAGGCTACCAGCGCTCTGAACCTATACAACTGTACAACTGCGTGGTCATTCCCGATAACTTGAGTAAATAGGATTTTGAATTTAGTATACGTGAATTACGTAAGATTGTTACTACAATGAAATATTATATCGATTTATCTTGTTTGACCACGCAACCCTCGGTTATTCTACAACGAGTAGTCGGAATTCTAACAAATTTTATGTTTGACGAGGGTAACCCGAGGTAAAACATAGTATTTTGTTTGTACAGTATGAGCGGCAGCAGCGGCAGCAGCGGCAGATGGCGCTGGACGCCACCGAGGGCCTCGTGGACGACCAGCCCGGCAAGTCAGTACATCATATACTCTTATCTGTTGATGCTTAAACATTCAACTAACAACAAATTGCACGATTTAATTCCACCACCGGACGTCCAGACGAGGCGAGCGGTTTCATCCTTACGTTATATTCCATTCATTCGCACGAAGCGATTCGCTTCTACCTCCCTAATGCGGACAGCTAAGGAATGGAATTCGCTCCCTTCGTCTGTGTTCCCGGTAAGATATAATTTGGGTCTTTTCAAGGCAAGAGTGAATAATAATGAGCTGTTACTGAACCAGCGTGCTACACCCTCGACCTCGTCGTCACTAACCATCAGGTGCGACTGAGGTCAAACGCTAGTCAGTCTTTATAAAAAAAATTGACTAAACATTTTGATTTGCGCTTGTAACCTTTTCCACGCTAAAGACGTTATATTGGCACCGCAAGTTCAATGCCAAAGACGTATATATACGTCCTCGACCACAGAGCAAATTAGACCTACGTGCACACGCATAAAGTTCAACTTCAGTTTTGACATTTCGATAACCTGGCGTGGGAGCGTTAGCTTTTGCGTTTACACATACACGTTTTTATACAAATTAAAAACTTGAATATAAGACATCCAGACTCAACTGAACCGTCAACTTTAGCATTAGCCACTGAAGGCACTGGTTCCACCGCAGCAGTAAGCTGTGCCGAACTAGTAAACAAATTTACACGGGAACGATTATCCTTTGTCCCTTGAAATAGCTGATAGCTCATAGCTTACTAGCTCGCTCAGTGTCGAAGCCCTCACTAACGACACCTGGCGGGTTGGGTGTTTTTGTTCAATTTGTCATAAGTATGTTTCAATAAATTATATTCAATTGTAGAATATATGAATATCTGTTTCCGTTATTGACGGGTTTATTTACAAAATATTCAGTTGGCGAGAATACTGATTTATTCTCATGTTCGTCTCAAGGTTGTTACTGCACATTTGTAAATATTTCAAACGTCTAACCTTAAGATTAAGGGGAAATGATTCGTCCGTCGTTGCGTTTACATATGGCATTGTTCTTTTCAGCTAGTTATTTATTCTCAAACATTCCCACAGAGAGAAGTAATTTAATAGTTTTAACCCTACAGACTGCGTGCCTAACAATTGTTATAATTGGCGCTTATATTTTTATTTTACCTATCTATGAACAGCAATCTAACTGATATTTACAATTATGAAGCAGTTGTATGGCCGTTAAAACTATTACTGAATGAACTACTCTCTGGTTCCAGGGCCTTAACGTTTAAGGCAGTAGTTAGGAGCGTGCTCGGGAAGTATTTCCGGTCGCTCGGCACGGAGGACTGCACGCTCGCGTGCCAGGCGTGCTCGTGGGCGGGCCGCTCCGTGGACCACTTGGCCCAGCATCTACGACGGCACCGGGTACAGCCCGCTCAAGTCGGTGACTTCATACAACAATATGTGACCTTCGAACAACCGCTCGAATCGGACGATGACACACCAGCTCCACCGGCTCGAGCTAAATCTCCCGCGCCTCTCCCTAGTCACTGCTGCCCGTTCTGCGACTGCATATTCTCGTCAACGGCGCGGCTAGGGCTGCACGTGTCCGAGCACGTCGACATCAGCGAAGACAGCGCCGTGGAGTGCTGCGGGGCGCTCTACAGCGAGCGCGCCCTGTTCGTCCGCCACGCGCTGGCCGAGCACGAGCGCGCGCCGCCGCCCGGCGCCGTGTGCCGCGCCTGCGGGCACCGGGCCGAGTCGCCGTCTAGCCTCAAAGAGCACATACAAAACACCCACGCCGACGACGCGATCACTCGACGGCCACGGACGGATCGGAACCCCAACAGCAAGGATCAAAAATACATCCCGAGCACGTGTCCGGAGTGCGGCAAGAAGTTTTCTAACAAATACAACATGGCGGTTCACATGCGGTCGCATAAAGAGAAATCGGAAAGGATCCAATGCGAAGCGTGCCGGCGGTGGTACGGCAGCCGCGGCGCGCTGGTGCGGCACGCGCGGCTGGCGCACGGCGGGCGGCTGCGGTTCGCGTGCGGCGCGTGCGGCGAGCGCTTCCCCGACCGCTCGGCGCGCGCCGCGCACGCCGCGCTGCACGCCGGCGCCGCGCCGCACGCCTGCCCCGTGCCCGGCTGCGCCGGCGCCTTTCGGAGCCGCAACTCCTTGCTGAGACATTTAGACGTGCACAAAAATCTGCGCAGCTACGCTTGCCGTTGCGGAAAGGCTTTTCGGAGGAGGTGGCATCTTCAGAGACATTTAAAGACGCACCGAGAATTAGAAAAACCGAAGAAGCAAGAGTCGGCGGACCAAAATTCTGGTGCAGCGTGAACGGTACTAGAAGAATAGCAATAGAGCTTTAACGTTTACCATAACGTATACCCAAGGTAGGGAGCTGAAACGACGACTGAAGATAGACGATATGGTATACGATGTAAGATATTGTTGGCAAAGAAATACCAATTTCTGGCTGTAACCTGAGCTGGACTGATCTTTAGCGGAAGTTCAGTGGAAGGTAGACCAATAGCTAAATAACATCCTTCAAGTGTGAATAGTGCTGGCAGTGTGTACGCTTAAGACGGACAGTACCGCGCTTCAATAACCGGCGCCGTTTGTTGCAGATCTTGGGCGGAAACTGATGCCAACAGCCAAAACGATACCGGTGACGAGGCCGACGAGCGGGCCTCCAGCGACGACGACCGGCCGCTCGCCACTCTGGCTTCCGAGAAAGTGGACGCGTATACACATTTCTACAACGCTTTATTAAACTTCAGAAACCATTTCTTAGACGATCATGATGCCCGCTATCCAGAACTGACAGAGTCGAGCGAAAGTGAGGAGGAGGCGAACGGCTCCGAAGACTTCGACGATTTGTCAAAAAATAACATGCGACGAGATCGCATGGACGAGGCGACGCGGCTCGAGCTGGCGCGCGCGCAGACCCGCGTCGACGGCAAGACCTACTACACGTGCGGCGTGTGCGGGAAGAACCTCAGCTCGCCGCACACGTACGTGTTCCACACGCGGATACACACCGGCGAGCGGCCGTGCGTGTGCCACGTGTGCGGCAAGCAGTTCCGCGCGCCCAACGGGCTGCAGCGGCACCTGGCCGAGACCCACGAGCGCCGCCGCCGCATCGCGTGCCGCCACTGCGACCGCACCTTCGCCAACTCGCAGAACCTGAAGCAGCACATGAGGACGCACACCGGCGAGCGGCCGTACGCCTGCGCGCTGTGCGGCAAGCGCTTCCGGCAGTCGGGCTCGCTGCACGCGCACAGGAAGACGCACAGCGCCGCGCTGCCGCACCGCTGCGCGCACTGCCCGGCCGCCTTCCGCCTGCGCGCGGGGCTGGCGCGCCACCGCCTGCGCCACTCGGGCGAGCGGCCGCACGCCTGCGCCACGTGCGGCCGCGCCTTCCGCACGCGCGCCGATGTGGCGGCACACGGCGCGGCGCACGGGCCCGCGCGCGCGCGCACGCCTGCGCCGCCTGCCGCGCCGCCTTCCGCTCCCGCCGCGCGCTGCGCCTGCACGCGCGCCGTCTGCACGCCGCGCCACCGCCGCCCCCTCCCCCGCCGCCGCCGCCACCACCGCCGCTGCACGACGACATGGCCAATAGATCTTATTTCGTCTTGGCGCCGCTATAGTCGAGTGCTGACATATTGTAACTCTTAGAAAGCAAGAAAGGAGAAAAAGTATCAGTGGCGGCGGGTGAATGATTTTCTGAGGCAAGACCGAGGCCATATTGCTTTGCTTTTTCCTCATAAGCATTGAATTGCGGAAGAGTACGAGTTACGACCAAACGAACACTGGACTTTATAAAAAATATTAAGTTATTTTTTTTAAGAATCATATACGGTGTCGGAACACCTGGCCAAAAAGTCGCTTTGCCCAATTGACAACCGCGTCGAAAAACTGGAGTTAACTCGTGGACCTCCGGCTTCCAGGGACGCGGCGGAAAAAGTCGAAAGCGCTCCAATCGAAAGTCCGTCCCCGGGCCCGGCGCGGCGCGCGCGGCACTGCGCCGCGTGCGGGCTGGCCGTGGCGGCCGGCAACCTGGCGCGCCACGTGCGCACGGCGCACGCGCACGAGCGGCCGCACGCGTGCGCGCGCTGCCCGGCCTCGTTCGCCCGGCGCGACCACCTGCGCGAGCACGAGCGCACGCACGGCGGCGCGCGCGAGCACGTGTGCGCGGAGTGCGGCGCCGCGTCGCGCTCGGCGGCGGCGCTGCGCATGCACGCGCGCAGGCACGGGCCGCGCCGCCACGCCTGCGTGCAGTGCGGCGCGCGCTTCCGACGCCGCGCCGAGCTGCGCGCGCACGTGTCGGTGCACACGGGCGAGCGCGCGCACGCGTGCGGCTGCGGCAAGAGCTTCCGCCTGCGCGCGCAGCTCACGCGCCACGCGCGCACGCACCGGGCCCAGCCGCCGTGACGATGTCCGGGCTTCGCGGTCTAGCTTTATACGAATGTATCATACGACTGATTATATCAATACATCATTGCGCTTGGCTACTAACCTATCTTTTCTTTACCCGTCCCGTCCTACTCCGTCGCTCATCAAGTCGCTCACACCGGCATTGATTTAGCGAAAGCTTCCACCACGGATCATACTAGTACCTAATTGTAAGTGATAACTCATTTGATTGTCTACCGCGCGTAAAGCAACTAAAAACAATAGTCATTTTATTAAAAATTGTACACATACACAGAACCTCTAATGTTTTTCCGAATAGAAATCAAATGAGTATAAAACTTGAAATAAAATGATAAATAATTTTGTTTGTCGAAGACGTCTTCGTGAACGAGAATTTAGACAGTTTATATAGAACGAGGACAGCGCCGCTATATGTAACGTACGTCAACTGGATTAGTATGTGCGGTACAAGCCGCTCTAAGGATATTTCAATATCTTTATCTAAGTTTACAGATGCGAGAACGAACGCAATTCAGAGTTCAATGATAAAAGCGTGGTTTTTTCCTGGTTATGTGCCTAGCGCAGCCGCTACATTCTTGAACCACTTACCATATACCTATTACTCATACTCGTAACTTAGTTGTGTAACGCAAATCAGGATAGACACCATATCGGAATGGGTTAAATACGGTTAGTGGCGAGTGGGACAACAATCCTATACATACTATACCTTAGATTAGAGCCAACCAATCGCAATCGAGTAGGTATGTTTATAACGATCTATATTAGGTACATAGATTGGCGCTGCAGTAATATGATTTTAAAAGGATATAAAACGGTTAACCGTTGACTACATGCTATCCTAGTTAGAAGTCGTTACTGTCTTTAAAAACCACAGACTGCTGTATTTATTCAGATATTCGAGTTATAATAGAGTAGGTCTATTATTGAGTAGGTATTCTGGAATAAAAGGGCAATGTGAATACGAGTATTTATATAAACATTAAGAATCAGTGTATACTGTCTAACCTAAATACATATGTATGATGTGGGCCGATTATTGAGTCGCGCACTTGAAATCAAAAACTTTGAAGGACGACAATAAATGAACAGAAAAGTTATCTTTAAATATTTAATAGTATTAATTCCGAGCATTCATGTTCCTAAAATGTCACGAGTTGAGTACTCAACGCTCAAAAATTTCCCCACTCTGTACGGCATACATGCCTCGAGTGAGACTATTAAATAGATGGCGGTGTATGCGATAATGCTGGCTGTCAAAATCTAACCTTTGTTGGTCTAGTTTCAACTTTCAACACAAAAATAGTTAGAGCGCGCGCATTATTATTTGCTAAAAACAATGAACTTAAGCTCCCTCTAGTGAGCACCTGAGTTTCGTTATATCCATACCAAGCAAGTGTCGTCTTCCAGCTACCGGCGCTGCGAGTTCTGCCCGCTGGTGGTGCTGGGCGCGCTGTACAACAGCCACCTGCTGGGCCGCCACGCCGACCTGCTGTTCCACTGCGCCGAGTGCAACAACTACGTGTCCCGCACGCGCTTCCTGGCGCACATGACACGCCACGCGAACCAGGTACGACAGCCGCCTACTTACCTACGAATGAGGTCATTCGTAAATTGTTCCAGCTCACAGGTTTTTTTTTTTCAATCAGTACGACGCCGAAGGCCGAAGGGCCGCTCCGAAGCCGCCTACCCCGGACGCTCCCGCCTACTCGCCGCCCGCGCCGCCGCCCGCTCTCGACTCCACCACCACCGCCGCCGCCGACTCCACCACCGCGCCGGCCTCGCCCGACCTCCCCGCCGCCGACGACCACGTCAGCGAGGCGGAGGACGAGGCTCCGCCACCTCCGCCCCTCCGCCACCTCCGCCCGCTCCGCGACCTCCGGCACCGGTGCAGCGCACCCGGCGGGTACCGAGAGCCGAGCAAAATCCTCGGCCCCAACCGGCCAAGCTACATTTCGTACCGATTCGGCCGAAACCTGGGCCTTACGCGATCGACCTGATCGAAAATTCTACACCGGTAATGAGCGACAACGCGACCGTAAAACAACCCGGGGGCAAGACCGTGCGCCAGTGCCCCCACTGCCCCAAGACGTACACGGCCAACTCCAGCTACTTCTACCACCTGAAGTACACGCACCGCAACAGCCGCGAGCACGAGTGCGACACGTGCGGCCGCCGCTTCGGCACGCGCGGCGGGCTGCGCGAGCACGCGGCGCTGCACGAGCCGTCCGCCGGCCTGCCGTGCGAGCACTGCGGCAAGCGCTTCCGCACGCGCGCCGCGCGCTACATCCACGAGCGCACGCACGAGCCCGAGGGCACCAAGCGCTTCCGGTGCGGCGTGTGCGGCCGCGCCTTCCGCTGGCGCGCCGGCCTGCAGCGGCACGCGGCGCGCCACGCGGCCGGGCGCGGCCACGCGTGCGAGTGCGGGCGCGCCTTCTCCGTGCGCGCCGACCTGCTGCGGCACGCGCGCACGCACCGCGGCGCCGCGCACGCCTGCCCGCACGCGCCGTGCCGCGCCACGTTCGCGCAGGGGCGCTACCTGCGCGCGCACGTGGCGCGCAAGCACGCCGCCCTTTCCGCGCCTCCCGCGCCGCAAGACCAGCGCGAATCGGCCTGATTGAATCGTCATAATGAATGTCTATCGTAAAACCATATATGTCGTAATGAGTAAAGGAATACATACCTACTTATTTATGTTGTCTTGTCGTGTGCTGTGTTCACGATGTAATGTAATCGATGTAATCTAAGTTCTGACAATTAGTATTGCAGATTCGACTGGTTTGTTTTTATTCCGGTAGACGTATACTACTGTTATCAACTTTTGGCGCCGACTGATATTCCTTATGATTCATAATATATAATAATGGTAACTAAAGATATATGGTCCTCATTCAAGTGTTTTAGATTCGTGTTGTTAGCTATATTAGACTCCAGCTCCACTAACAGTAGTTACTTTTTCCAAACTATTTGTTACTAAATACCAATAATAAAATAAAATATTTGAAATTGACTTCAACCTATTTCTATAAATCGCGAGACATCGCGCCAAACACTTGTTTGAAGACTTCTAATCGAGTCAAATAAGTTTTCTGATTGTGATTTAATATATAATTATTTAGTAGCCAAAGATACAAGATTCAATTGGCAGAAGTGTTAAACAACTTTTGTTTTAATAGTTATAGGATGTGACGACAGATCTGGCCTATTGGGTAGTGACCCTGCCTATGAAGCCGACGGTCCTGGGTTCAACTCCCAGTAAGGGCATTTATTAGTGTGATGATCACAGATATTTGTTCCTGAGTCATGGGTGTGTTATATGTATTTAAGATTAGGATATTATATATATCGTTGGCTGAGTACCCACAACACAAGCTTGAGCTCACAGTGTGGCTCAGTCAATTTGTGTATGAATGTAAGTAATATTTATTTATATATATATTACTATTATTTATTAACAGTACCGCCTGGCGTATGTATTGTAGAGTAGGTTTACATGCTGCCTCTGATCTCGAGGCTCTAAACTCTAAGATAAGAGCACACACAGAGTGCATTTGTTTAACTTGGCGTGGAAAAGGTTAACTTTCATCTTTTTTTTTTTCGATTCCGAGGATCGCTGAGAAGTTGCTAAGCTGATTACGATTATGTTCAGTTGTAATTATATCTTTCCAGATATTTATCTTTGTTATGTGTAGTTAGTAATTAAGTAAGTGATGTGACTGGGAATCTGATTCTGTCGACATAGATTTAAGACTGAATATCTGATAAGTGTCTAGGAATGATTGGTAATAATAAAATATTCTTTTGGCAATATATTGTTTTATTAATAACACTTATCAGTACCTTGGATACACTTGGTAACATGCACATTTACATAACTTTTGAAGTTTTTGGCAGGTTATGTAGCCTTTGCCTCCGGTTTGTTAACCTTTTGAACGCTTTTCCTCTCGCGAACAACAAATATACACCTTATCTGTCAGCAAGACAATTGCTTTGAGAGCGAATGCCATAGCCACTTTTCGGTGGCGTGGCAGGCACGATATCACGCGACCACTTTAGTGGTGCTTAGCGTTCAAAGGGTTTTTAAAACTGTATATTTGATATTGCACCAACGAATATTGAAATATAAATAAAACTCATGATATAGTAACAGCTTACCAGCAGCCGGCTGTTTGCCGTCAACTAAAAAAATATATTTATCGTTATCATCAATACATATTATTTTATTTTAGTTTTCTATCGACGTGATTTTTCTTCATTGGTGTTCATGGATTTTTACATAATAAATTCTAATGCTGACTATTTACTGACTACAGATATTAGACTGAATAGTTATTATAAAATAAAATTTGTTTTATAAATGAACAGATACAAAATAATAATATTGACCAATATGTTTTGTACATAAACTTATTACTAACATTTATATTTATCACATTATCTTACGTTAACTAGTATTACATACAATATTAACTTTTAAATCAATATATCATTAACTAATGTATAAACTCTGTGTACAGTCAGCATCATATAGTTCAGTCAGTATGGCCAAATACATCGCAACATCCTAATTGCAATATAAAGGT
Organism: Grapholita molesta; assembly: GCA_022674325.2. Lineage (NCBI taxonomy): Eukaryota > Metazoa > Arthropoda > Insecta > Lepidoptera > Tortricidae > Grapholita > Grapholita molesta. The sequence goes on from CP053138.2 coordinate 551,024, forward strand.
CTATGTTGATTGTAAGGAGTTAGTTCATAAGTAAGTAATATTGCATACCTTGCTATTTGTATACACTATAAATAAGGTGTTTATTCAATAAAGTTGAGTCTTTAATCGGCATTCACGTTGTTTAATTGTTTCACCTACTACCCGTATCGCATGGCGACCCTGCCACGTGAGGTGTCGGGTTCGGCCGCCGCCGCGGGTGCGGACGTGCATTAATCGGACGTTCGCCGACACTCTCGTTTATCGCACTTATTTTATCGTCAAATCTACCTCAACATGTGCAATTCAAGAGTAGAGAAGGAAAATGTCATCATCAGCCAAAACGCCGCAGGAAAATCGAATAATGATGCTGCTTTTCATGAGATGAAATATCACTTGTCGTCGATCAGTATTGTCATGATAGTGATTTGCTCATTCCTTGCCATCGGGATACTCTACGGCTGCTATAAAATATACAAGAAGTGCCACGATAAATGGTCCAGGGATTTGATCGTCCAATACAATCTTCGCCGGTCTTTTAATCGCGATCTCCGTGAGACCCGCTGCCATCACTGCGGACCCGCTCGAGGTGTTTCCTATACAGCAGACAAGGTGAACGAGTGACAGGACAGGACATTACGGCGATCCTACAGTGTCAACAGTGAAGTGCGCGTATTTGGAAAAATAAAAAGTTAATGTGCATCTAAATCTAGTACGTATACGTATAAAATCGGAACTAAGGTAATAAGTGTGTAATGTAAGTTAATTTTAAATATTTTTTAATTTCGAAAGAATTGTCTTCTTTTAATTTTAGTTATTGATGGTTATTGATAAATCAAAGAAACATTTACATCGTATAATAAATACATTAATTATTTTGACATGCTAGAAAAATTGCAAGAATTATTTGATGACTTGAAAAATATTAAAGATAATTTAGTTAAACTTAGCTATGATAGAAGGACCCCCGAGGTACTTAATTTAAAGTTAGAAGAATCATTTTTAGTTTATTCCGAGTATCTAAAAGTTTATGAACAAATACAGAAGGAAATTGAGAATAAGAAAATATCGGGAGAAAGTTTGTTTGATATTCAATCATTTTGTGAGCATATTAGGAGTTTGTATAAGCAAATAGAGGATTTCTGTAATAAAACCTATACAAGTTCAAAGTTTCCAGATAAGAAAAACTGCAAGATGGACGAGTTTAATTTGAAAATTGCGCTTTCATTAATACCATTGATGACTGATGACGAAATTGCCATAAATCAATTAATTGACTCTATAGAATACTACGACTCCACTTTAAAAAATGACGGAAAGCAACAGCTTATAAATTTTGTTTTAAAAATAGGCTTACGCAGGTAGCAAAATTAAAATTAAGCTCGTCTTACAGTACTGTCAAAACTTTAGTGGCCGACATGAAAAAACTATTGTTGCCTAAAAAATCAGCCACTGCAATTCAAAATAAATTGCAAACGTTGCGACAAGGAGATTATACACTAGATGATTATGGTCAACAATTGTCGAAAATGTTTGTTGATCTCACGATCGCACAGTCGGACGGTGACTCAAATACATTTAATGTATTAAAAGGGCTTAACGAAAAACAAGCAATTAAAAGATTCGCAGACGGATTACGCAATCGTCGAGTAAGCACAATTATTGCGGCTCGTGATTATACATCTTTAAAGGATGCTATTCAAGCTGCGAAAGACGAGGAGACGACCTCAAGTAATACCTCAGGTGATGTATACACTTTTAACCAGCGTAAACATACTTATTTCAGTAGAGGCTACAGTCGAGGGCGAGGTTCTTACAGAGGGCAACTAAACTACCCTTCAGGTGCTAGGACGCAGCACTACTCAGCCCAGGCGACAGGAGGAGCATACAACAGAAGCCGAGGAGCTGGCAGAGGAGGCTTCCAGTTCCAGAACGGTCATCGAGGCCGAAACATCCAAGAAAACCGAGGTAAGTCAAACACTTTTCGAGGAATCAATGGATATCGCAACGAGCGTATTTTTGTGAACGAAACCGTTAAAAATGTAAGACCTAATCAGTTTTTTCGTGAATAACGAATATATATTTGCTTGTGAAAATACATGCACAATTTATTTGAATGTGAAAAATTACAGACCATTATGGTTATGTGACACCGGAGCGTCATTATGCGCTTTGAAGTTAGCGACCGCTTTGAAATTAGATATTCCAATTTATAAAGACGACTTAATTATTAACGGAATAGGTGGAACAAAACAAGCTATTGGATATGCTTACATTGAATTATCGGAATGTGAATACATATTTCAACACAAATTTTATATTTTTCAAGATTTACCTATTAAGTGGGACGGAATTATAGGTTATGATTTCCTTAAAAAATATCAGTCTAACATAGATTTATGGAATATGGAATTAAAATTAGTATCAAGTAATAATCAGATAGTTTGTATACCTTTGCAAGATGTTAACACTCATTTTATTCTTCCCCCGAGATCTGAATCATTGCATTTTGTTACCACTGACTTACAAGAAGATTGTGTAGTATGTTCGTCAGAACTACAAGACGGTATATTTTTGGCAAGCTCAATTGTACGACCTTTCAATGGAAAATTACCTATAAAAATTTTAAACACAACCGAAAACGAGATCAAATTAAATGAATTAAGAATAGTCATACATAGAGCGAGTGATTATGACATTTGTTGTTTTGAAAATTGTGACTCAAAAAGTGTAGATCGTGTAAAGAATTTGTTTTCTCATTTAAACTTAGAAAACCTCAACAAAGAAGAACAGATATCTATAGAAAACTTATGTGCCAAATTTTCCGATATTTTTATTTACCTGGGACAAGTTAACAACAACAAATATTTACAATCACTCAATAACATTGAAAGAAAATATTAGTCCTATTTATACGAAACCATATAGATTGCCACATGCTCAGAAAAATATAATAAATACTCAGTTAGAAAATATGCTTAGAGAGGGTATAATAGAGAAATGTTCGAGTGAATGGTCTAGCCCACTTCTATTGGTGCCTAAAAAAGTCGATAAAAATGGTGAGAAAAAATGGCGGATTGTTATTGATTACCGAAAGTATTTGGCCACTTTGCCACTAACTATATACTAGCAGTCAAAGTGATCAAATATATCGTAACACAACCTTACCAGTACCCTTACCATGAGTTGTGACTTTGAGGTTTTCGATAACGAATATCGAGTTTACTATCTGTGCATCTTGTTCGCACTAAAATAGTACAAGCAAGATGCACAGATAGTAAACTCGATACTCGTTATCGAAAACCTTAATGTCACAACTCATGGTAAGGGTACTGCTATACAAATAAAGTCAGGTAACGAAACATTTGACTACTTTGGTACTTATCAACTATTTGATGCCGACAGTAGCTTAGGTCTGAGGAGCCGCTTGAGTCGAGCGTGCAAGTCAAACAAATGCAAACGGATAGGAGCGGGCGCGCACGATGCTAACATCGCTTGTGCGCTCGTCGCTACGCTTCACGCCCCGCCAAACGCTACGCTTTTACTGTCCACTCAGCGTACATTACATAATGGTGCAGTTTATGAAATGTTCAATGGTTTTCATGTTGGTTATTTCACATGGACATCCTCTTAGAGACGTTTTATCGTCTACTGTCACGGTCTAAAGTATGTAAGTGTGAAGGAGAGGCATGACGCAATAGGCGAGAAAATGGAGAGCATTATACCATTAAATGTAATGGTTGCGTTTAAGTGTAAAATAGCAAGCGATGTTTAAAATAAATTGATAACGTAAATGTCTAACTTTGCAAATTAACACTTTCGCAACCAAGAACCCGCCTGTCGGGCACACTGCTCGTAGGCGCGTAGCGTTACATGGGTTTACCCGTATGTACCGAAAATGTAGCGCCGCGTAGAGCCCGGTTTCTAAAGTGTTAACTGACAATAATTACGTATAACGTGAGTGCAACCGTTTTTTTTTTCTGATACTTGACGAGATTGTTTAAATATTTATGAACTTCAGATTCATACCTGTTTCCTAGCATTTTTTTTAATAGATCGATCCTCTGGCTATCTGGTGGAATGCCATTTAATAGTATCTAACTACATATGAGATCTAAGTTACGAACCTACTGAATCGGATTTTTGTATTTATATATCCTCGTAAGACCCAGTGTGCATTACAATGTACACTCCCTTTCAATGGAGTTTGTCTTTTATAAAAGGAAATATGGTAGAATTTCATTTGTTTCATTAGTTTTCGTACCAAAGAAAATTCAACCCAATTCACTGCACAATAAGATTGTTTTTAACTATTAAATATTTTAGTATGGTGGGCCTTACGAGGATATAATAAATAAATCTAAAAAAAAACAATTAAAATAAAAAGCTAATACATTATTGCTATCATCGATAGTCGAAATACAAATACGTTAAAAATAAACTCTTTTCGGCAATCAAAAATATACATAAAGATTAATTGCCCGCAATTTGCCAAGTATAAATGAATATTATATAACACTTTATGAAAAATACAGGCTTTACTCACGTTTATTTAGTCACTCGCGCGACGTGTTACGAAAAGCATAGGCCTCCAACTTCAAGCACCAAGCCATAATTTTTCATAAAATGTTATAATAACTCACGAAAATTTTAATACAAATAGATGAAAAACTTAGCTAAAGCACCTGGCCTATGTAGTAGTAACGTGTGTACACGCATGTCGGCGTTCTATATTCAAATGTTGACGTAAGTTCCTTATTAATTCTCTGCACAACTACATAGACATGGCTTTTCAGTTCCACTCCACTTGAGATTTTAAAGAAATGATAATTATTATATATTTGTTCTGCTGGCACAACATATGTATCCTCGCAAGACCCAGTGTCCATTACAATATACGGAGTGCACAACATGATAACTATAGTAGCCCTCAAACGAAGAGACGACTGAGGTCATAAAAGTCCGGGCGTGGGCCATAAACCTCGAGCATAAAGCATAAAGCATGGGTCGAGCAACACAATGGATAACTGATAACGCGAGCTCAAGGGTTTTATGGGCCCGGTCGCCACTTTGGTTGAGGGCTAGTATAAGCAATAAATTTATATAAAAACTTAGATTTGCTGATCGTTTCATAGACAATAAGCAATATTACAGTGCAAAGAAAGGCAATAATTCAATTTCCATACAGATTTCATGCTTAATTATCGTCACAAAACTGACATTAATATTTTACATTTAAAGAAAATTAATATTTTATTAAAAAAAACCCGAATTGGGTAATTTTTTATCTGAATACTGCCTTTTAGGTCAGGATTGAATATAATATTTTTGGTATTTGCAGTCTCGACACGCCTAAAAATGCCACTGTTCACTCAAGTGCGCTGGTCGATGACTAAGAACATATCTATTGGATAACTTCACAAATTATATATATAAGAAATTAATATGAAATGTATGTGAAATTTCACGTGTGTTTTGTGAAGTCTCCGTTACACACCAGCAGCCGTAGCCAATATAAGAATTTAGAAAACTCAACTCAAAACCAAAATGTTTGGAAAAGATCACGTGACCTATCGTTCGTTCGATATGTCATTTTAGTTTCTATTGCGTTTACCATCGTGAACATCGAAGTTCGTATATTTCGGGCATATTTCTCTTTTACTCCAATTAAGGTGTTATGAGAGTGACAGAGACAATCGTCCGAATATCGTTATTCGCGGTAGGGCCGCTGTGCCAAGATTTTAGTTTATCGAAAGCGTCAATCGAAAAGTTAAAAAACGTATCAAAATTACATGCTTCTTAGAAATAATTAGAAATCAACTGCCTCGGGCGAGACTCTAACTAGCGACGCCGGGATGCATGCCCGTCGTCCTACCAACTGCAGCAGCTACAGTTGATTTTTCCGTTTTTCCTTTATTTCTTAGAATTATGATTTCGTTGGCAGACATTTCTAGTTATTACAAAATTAATATTACACGATAAACTATTGTCGCTAGGCGTACAGGGAGGGGGGAGGGAATCCATTAACTTTCTCGATAACTTGAGGTACAGTCAAGTTGTATACATATTTATGCACTAGACTGCACCTGCGCCAGAGATGGCCCGGTTCTTAAGATAGCTCACTCTATAAAGTTTATACTTGTAATCGTTCGAATTAATTAAAATTTGCTTGCTTAGTACGCACCACTTTGTCGCCTTGACAATAGAGGCGTTGTTCAAATATTTGTGATCACTTCCACTGCTCCGATATATCTGAAGGCGACTGTACATTTTTTTATACAACGACGGTGGCAAACAAGCATACGGCCCGCCTGATGGTAAGCAGTTCAATTTAAATTTCACGTCCATGCTTGGTACATAGGCCTGCCGAACTTGGGCACTAAATTTAAATTCATTCGAACGGATACAAGCATAACATTTATAGGGTAGGCTATCTCAGGTACCGGGTTATCTATTGCGCAGATACCTAACCGTGACTCGGTAGAGACAGGGACAGGGCAACCCGCGCCTAGCCGCTGTGGTCCGCGGCCGCGGGCGGGGCGGGGCGGCTGCGGGTGCGGGCGGCGGGCCAGCGCCGGCGGCGTGCTGGCGGACGGCGACTCGTGCACGAGCCGCTGCCGCTCGCGGTACATGGACACGCGGATGTTCTCCAGCTGGTGGTAGCGGCACAGCTTCAGCGTGGAGAACACGGCCAGGCCCACGCACGTCGCGAACGCGCCCCACGCGCCGAACTGCCGGGGGGAATCACAGGTTCAGAGGCTCTACTGTAAGTTTCTTTTCACGTAAAAAAACGTCTCGAACGAAAACACTAACGCGATGGTAAAGTAATATTACGCAGTATGAAAGCATTAAATATTTATCTGAATATTTGTTAGAAGGTCTAAAGTTACCTGCACTGTTCCAATCTCCATGTAAAAGTTGTTGGTGTATATTTTGTCCTTCTTATCGATGTCCTGCCCCGCCGCGACGTCGCAGCTGCGAACAACAGATTAGTATAAAAAAAAACTTGTACTGACAATTTAAAGAAAAATGCCTTAACTACGTATGGGATGACTACAGAATTACAGAACTTCATGTAGTTGTATAAGATACTCGATTTTTTAGATAATAGTGCCCATAGAACATACAAGACAGCCCGAAAAGGTACCGTCGAGTAGGTATATTAAAGGGTGCAGGACAAGGAAAGACAATGTGTATACAAAACCGCGTCCCCCGCACCCTGGCAAACACGTTAGCGACATCTGTCATGTTTAACAGCAGTACGTCTCAGTGCTATACTAGTGCTATGGAGATGTCTCAACTGGAGATAACTCAACATGTATACATAGATGGCGTTGCGCCACATAGTACCGAAAAGAGAAGAATAGCCAGCATGTAGGACTAACGCGACTTGGACAGTCATTCCATTTTATTTTTTTTAAACAAGACTGAGCAGCGTTTGACCTCAGTCGCACCTGATGGTAAGTGTCGAAGTGGTCGAGGGTGTAGCACGCTGGTTCAGTAACAGCCTATACACTCTAATATATTGACGTATTTAACCTTTTAAAATTATTCAGACGACCGAAACTAAATTCCTATACCTACGTGGCTGCAACCACTTTTCTCCCCAACGACCATTGCCACGTGCAGGAAAGCACAGTGGAAGTTCAAGACGGAGCAATAACCTGGTACAGATCGCTATAAGTCGTTAGCTGCACTGCTGCTGAAGACCCAATAGTGGTCATCCATGACTGATAGATATATGTGACAATTATTCGGTGTACCTTTCAAAAAACAGAAAAACCTAAACCCCATACGTAGCCCGCGGCCACCAGGACACAGTAGCAAGGCAACCTGGAGACACTGTGGAGTACCTGGGGAAGCGGTCAGTGATGTTCCTGCACCACGACATGAAGCCCAGCGTGACGATGACGGCGGCGCAGACCACCAGGGCGCACAGCAGTGCGCAGCCCGCCGCCTCCAAGAACGCCGAGAGGAACGAGCTGTCCTTGTCGCGGTACAGCAGCATGGATAACCTGGAGAATAGTACATCTGATGGTGATCATAATTCTCCCAGCATTGTTGCCGCCGAGTATGTTTCGGCGTAGACACAATTGGTTAAAATCGCGACTGCCACCTGATCTTCCAGCCAAGAAGACACTATTAGACTGGCAAATATACACGTATAAATAAAATTACTGTATCCAATATATAAATATCAAATTATATAATGACACTAATGACATGAAAACTTAGCTATAATTACACCCGCGTGCAGTTTTTAGGAATGGTAACAAATATTTTGAAATACTAGGGGTATGTCGATAATTATAGCTACATGTCGATAATTTTTATTTACCATAATCTACTCATAATATTTATCGACTTCTGATCACAAATTCAAATGTACCGCATATTCCGCCGTGGGGCTCCGGGCGACTAGAATAGCACCACCCCATCTCCTGTCGCGGGTGTCGTAAGACAAAGGGAATAAAACCGACTGATGGGCAGCAGTCGTCGAAATAGAATCTACAGCTACTGCGATCACGAACCGGTCTGCCAAGCATAGCGCCTATCCCCCTACCCCTCAAAGATGACACAAGTCATATTTGGAGGAGTCTTAGCAGTGGATGACTTACGGCTGATGATGAATGATTATATACCCAGCTGACCTGTATATCTGCACCAGACACACGACGAACAGCAACACGCCGACGGCGATGACGTAGTTGCAGTACACCAGGGACGCCCACTGCACGTCGAACTGCCCGTCCGTCTCCTGCCACTCGCCCCCCGAGAACAGCAGGCAGTGGCCGCTGTGTGCAATGTGCATGTCATTACATCAATATCCATTCCGTTTGTTCTCAAGATTACCAACGGCGCGGCGGATCCACCGTTGTGGGATTATAAGACTAGACATGGAAAAGTGCCCATACAATAAGTCGTTCCCGCATTACTGGCTAAGGTACTAGTGCCATCTAGTGTTTCACAACCGCAATAAATGTTAGTTGTATAGTAAAGTAACTACACACAATACTCGACAGATGGCGCTTTGTGCACTTAGTACCGAAACTGTATGTTTAGCCGGGAGTTAGGAGGTACGCGGTTTTGTATGGGCATTGTTAATCCCCCTTATAATACCCTTAGTTGTAGGCATGAGTCCATAAGCAACACAAAGAGCGTTATGACACCTCCGAGATGTCTAAGTAATACTAGAATGCGGCAACTATTCGCCTCCATACATAACTTGCTTGTTGCAAGTGTGATACCAGCCTAATAGTTCTGACTTCATGCTTACGATTCCTGAGACTGTAAAAAATACCTATCTACCCAGTTGAGTTCCTATAACTTAGTAACAACAACCCTCATTAAGAGCTGGATCCATACCAAGACTATATAATATGGTATTGAAATTTTTTAAGTGGGAGTTGAGGGTTGCTGCAGGTAAGAGGAATTAGGGGACCCAGGCACTATTCTTAAACTGTGATGTGAATCCAGATAGGCAATAGTGCCCCTTTGGAGTGGAACTTGTTGTGATAGCCAGCCAGCCTGCTAAGCATGGCGATTATTGGTATTCACCCCCATGGAGCCTGTGGCTGATTGCAGAGTGTGTGTAAGAGCGAAGGTTTACTGGTGAGGGATTGGGAGTAGGGTTGGTATTTTATTTTCCCCACAGTTGGTGTGTAAATTAGTATATAATACATGACGGCAAATAAAAAAACTCTTTTTTATAATACTTTGTTACAATTATGAGCAGTAATCGGCACTATGGGTGCAAAACTTTAACAAAACTTGCTAAGGGAACATAAAAGAGTGTATAGAGCCATAAAAAAATTATATTCTTACACATTGGCATATAGAGATTCCGGTATTCAATTAAATCATACACTAATTTGCCAAAGTTATTTGTATTTTTCTGGATGGTAAGTATTACTATACCTCAGTTCAACAAGTTTTGTTAAAGTTTTGCACTTTTTGTGCCGATCACTGACTATAAGTCATATTTGTCAAATGCATCATATGTCCCAAGTGGCAAACAAATAAAAAAATCTAATGTAAAGTAGGCAGAATAGACCATTATTGATAGATAAAATGAGACCTACTACCAGATGCCAGCCACCACAGGCATTAACAAGGATAAATGAATATTATATTGTTTTCCTGATTAATCCATACCTTTTTATTATTAATTATCTACTGTTCAATTTTCCAATTTATATTAATAACTTATTCTTGTCACTTGAACAGAATAGAAAAATAGGTCTATCTAAGAGACTCATATAGGTATTGCATAATTTTTAATTTATTAAAGTGTGCAATAATTAATATTTGTTCTTATTGTATTATCAACCTACACAGGTAACAGATTAATGATCATCATTTTCCTAGTGTTTATTCTGGCATTTTACCTTGGCTTAACAGGGTGTAAGTTTGAGGAGAAATTAAACATTCTAATATTCTAAGTACATCATTTGTATGAAAATAAGTTAATCAAACAATTTAACCAAAGCAACAACAGTTTGTTTCTCTCTTATTTTTTAAGAAAACCCTGTGCAAGTAACATGATTAGTAAAACACGAGCTGGAAACACACAGAACTGCTAGCAGAACCGAAAAAATACCTATTCTAAAGACTGTTTCGAACACCTGCGCACCACCGCATCTAAACAAGAGCTAATCTTGTTGTCAAACCAATACATACTTGAACTCGTGAATGTGCATGCTCATCGGCACCATGATGCACAGGGACAGGATCAAGCCGACGAAATACCCTGCGATCTGGCTCACCAGCAACACATTCGTTAAAGCCATCGTGGCTACACTTCACCTATTAAGGAATTACGATTTTACATAGAGAACGGGAAGATCGCAATACTTTTGTAGCTTAAAATAAGTGTAAAGATAACGGAGTAATAGATAAGCAGCGAAACAATCTTCACAAAATTTTAGAAAAATAAATACAAGTAATACGACATTCACTACGTTGACAGTGCATTGACATTTCCAAAGACAATAACAATTAGTTCGGCACACTGTTTTAAATACTGGACAATGATTTTAAGATATTACAATAAAAAGCGGTTATTTGAGTAGCTCAAGTATGAAACGCGTTCCATTTTATGCAATTATTGTTCAGAAACGTCGAAAATTCCGCGTCTATTGATACTAATATCATATACTTGAAGCTATGAGAATACAAGAAAATAAAAACACCAAAGTTATAATATTTATAATTTTATTTTTAAGTGTAAAATGGAAAGAAATGTAGTTTTCCGTTCTAAGTCTGAGTGGGCATTTCAATAATTTATCGTGAAATGAAGCAGAAGCCGTACTCGGTACTGTCATTAGAACGTCAAATTAGAATTGAGACAAGTCGCTGATGATGTGTTTAATTCAGCGAAATAACTGAAAAAGCGAGCTAATTAGAACCTTACTATGTTTCTACTTTACTGCTAGTGTATAATTTGACATAGAAATGAATTTCAATGCTTCCAGAAACGGTAAGTGCTCTATCCACTCGTGCTGTATATCGTATGGTTACTCGTCTATCAGTAAAGTTGATGACCTCTTCGTGGGTGCATTTTCTCAGTGGGTCAGGCCGGGGGCCTGCGGAAGGCCAAGCGGGTGAGCGATGTGGCGGCAATGGGCGCCCCGGCGCCACAGCCTCCTGCATACAGCCCGGCGCCCGGCTTCAGCCCTGCGCCGTCCTACAGCCCTACATTTGGCGCGCCGCCACACCAGGAGGGTATTCAGCTTGACGCTGGACAGGATTTTGCTGCACCACAACAGCCACTAAGTAAGAATAATTACTAAATAAACTGCCATTGAGAGTTTTCAGTGTCTAAGATGCTGTGTTGATAAGAATTAACCATTTCAGATTATGGTTATGCAGGAGGGTTCCCTCAGTCTCCAATGGCTGGCATGGCCTCGCCAGGACAGATTGGCTCCATGCTGCAGCAACCAGTGGTGCAGGTGTGTAAGACTTTCATAGTGCAGTATGAACAGGTGTAGTAGTTTTTTTTATTATTAGGCAATAGAATGTTTCATGTTTGAGCCCAAATCTTATTTATTTTAACTTCTTACTACACAATAACAGTGAATAAAATGCAATTTTACATAACAGGCAAAGTAAAAAGGGTAACATGCCTATAGAGGTATTTCATCCAGTTAAGGTGATGGCACCAATGTTGGACACTTTAAGCTGACAGGCACCAATGATGGACACTTAGTTCTTAAACTTCTATGTGATAAATGTTTCATACATCAAATGGTATTACATCAATGAGTATCATGTAGCATGTTTTTTTTTACAGTAATTTTAACACTGGGTTTCTGGAAGCCAATAGTATAATTGTGAAATAGCCAAATTCCGCTTCCTGTCAGTAATTCTGATATCATAGCAATATATTTTATCATATTTACCTATATTTTTAAATGTGAATTAAGATATATATCAATATGTCTTAAGACAGAGAAAATTGTGTTCAACATATAACTCAAAAAAGATACACATGATAATTTATTTATTTAGAACACAAATAGTAATTAAATGTGATGTTCCAAATATATAAAGTTTTTTGTATGTTATACATAAGGTAGGTAGGTTAGAAATAGACTTGGAGGAGAGATCTAATAAAGAATTATTAGAATGTAATATTTCCTCAATTAATGTGACAAGCAAAAAACTAAATCATATGAGTTTTGTAACAATAGTTAAGACTTAAAATTCTATAAATACTTAGATTTGATGTAAAATATTACAAAAAAAAACCCTAATTTGTGAATTTTTTTTCTGAATATTCCCATAAGTGAAGTTAACAAAATAGTGTAGGTAGAAATGACTAGCAAAATACCAATACATATGAAAAGTTATACAATAAGAAATAGTAGTACAATTATTATTCGGGCGTCTTTCTCTTTTATTAAAATTACGGGGTCATGAGACTGACAGAGGTAATCGTCTGAGCTTTACAAATATCGTGTTTCGCAGTAGTGCTCCTGTGCTTTTGTTGTTGTTTTATTCTTTTTTTTTATTTGTAAGTTTAGGAATTGTTATCGTATTGTTTTATATTAGTTGTTAGTCTGTTCGCTTCGTGACTTCACTCGTTAACCACCGATGGAAGACCAGCACTGGCTAACTGGGCTAGCATCATGCTGAGTCGGGACCATTTCGAGGCAGTTTTGTCAAATATGTTCTAGTTTTTATTTGAAACTGCCTTGAATAAATGTTTTCTATTTTTCTATTATAATAATGTGTAACACGACAGGACATGGCGCTGCAGTACGGCAATCAGCTGGCGGCGGCGGGGCGCGAGGCCGTGCAGCGCGAGCTGGGCCGCTACGTGCCGGTGGCGCGCCTGCGCTACTACTTCGCCGTCGACACGCGCTACGTGCTGCGCAAGCTCATGCTCATACTGTTCCCCTACACGCACAAGGTGGGTCGCCGGCGCCGGACAGCCATCCACACTGTAGGATATTATACACCGATATACCAAAATATATTGGTAATAAGCAGTGATCGGTACTATGGGTGCAAAACTTTAACATAACTTTTTAAGCGGACATAAAAGAGTGTATAGAGCCATAAAAACAATTCTATTCTTACACCCAAATATGTGTATATGGAGATTCCGGTACACAATTAAATAAGACACTAATTTACCAAAGTTATTCGTATTTTTCTTTATGGTAAGTATGACTATTCCTCAGTTCAACAAGTTTTGTTAAAGTTTTGCACCGTTAGTGCCGATCACTGGTAATAAGAAATCAAAGGAAACAACATTTACAAAGACCGAGGAAAATATATAAATAAAAAAAATATATATTTCGGGACAATCTTACACAAATCGATCTAGTCCTATGATAAGCTCAGTAAGGCTTGTCTTGTAGGTACAGTCAGCAGCAGAAGTAGCTAAGCATTTGAGGTGTTCAAAATGTGGTCAACAAGTCTCTATTGTCAAGAGAATAAGAGCGCGTGTAGGTAATTTTGAACACTTTAAACGCTTAGCAACTTTTGCTGCTGACTGTACTAGACGACGATATATATAATAGATACGTATAAATACTTAAATACATAGAAAACACCCATGACTCATGAACAAATAGCTGTGCTCATCACACAATTAAATGCCCTGACTGGGTATTGAACCCAGGACCATCGGCTTCACAGGCAGGGTCTCTACCCTGTAGGCCAGACCGGTCGTCAAAATGTAGCAAAGAGACGGTTGCTACAACCAGCCAGCTAGGGATAATAAGTACGGAGTATGTTTATATTCTTCCAACAAACAGCCATTCTTTTCAATGTTACCGGAATAAGAAATAGACCCTATCTGGGATGGGTAGCAATGTTTTACAGCTTTAGTTAATTGTAAGTTCATATTTCCCACATGATTGTAAAATTGTTATGAAATATAAATCTTTAACACTGAATACCACGCATCACTGTGGTTGCGTGATGTCGTGCCTGCCTGACCCCAAAAGTGGCTATGGTCCTGCTGAGAAGGTTTATATTTGTTCTTCATTAGTCGACACGATATGTTGGCGTATACGTCACATTTTGACATACATATCGTTACTACTTTTAAAAAACCTTGTAACTTATTATGGATTCAAAAGAAAAATGACGTAACTGTATATGGGATCAGTACTGAGTTACTGCGTTTCAACTTAGAGTAAATGTGTCAGATACGAGATTTTTTCAAAGTAGTGACGATATATGTTATGAACGAGATTAATGACGATATATGTATATATATTAGGTAATTAATTCCTAAAAACTCAGCATGATTACTGTGCTGTACCGTACTTACTATACAAGTATATTATTGTGATGTAGAAACAAATGTAATGTCCAGGAGTGGATGGTGAAGTACGACCAGGAGAGCCCGGTGCAGCCGCGCTACGACCTGAACGCGCCCGACCTGTACCTGCCCGCCATGGGCTACGTCACATACGTGCTGCTGGCCGGCTTCATGCTCGGTGAGTGACTCAGTCCGGACACCAATCCATTCTGCAGTGGTGCTATCCTTTAATTCTATCCTTTTTCATCATGCGCCGAGAAACACTGATCAATAACCTCGTAAGGCCCACGGGTCCTCTTGTAGTACTAATTACTTTAACGTAATATGAATTTTTGAAAATTGGAACAGAGTTATTTGTTTCTTTCGATTTTGACAGAAGAGGAATTAGGTATACTTTATTTCCTACACTATAAAGAACGAATTCGAGTAACATTTTACTCGTATGGTAAGCCTTAGGAGGAATTATGACGCGACGCCACTACTACTAATCATCATCATTTCGCCCGCAAAACTTGCGCCGCTTGACATACGCCTCCCACAAATATGACTTGTATCATTTTAGGAATTTACAATAGTCGCTACGCATGGCAGGCGGCTTTGAATTTTAACTATTAAATGTTTGGCTCGCAATTTTGACCACCGATGTCACATATAACTCCTTGTTCTATTCAATCTACACTTTTTCATTAATGTTTTTCTTGGGTTATGGATATTATTTGTTAGTTTCTGTCCTGTGGCATAACATTTTATTTCTGGGATACATTGGAAAACACTGGAACGGATAAATTTCGAAATCTAATCGCACCCCACGCCTAGTGCGATATAGTTACAAAGGGATAAACATCCGTTTGTAACTTCAAAGGTTTGGGCGCATAGGCGCGTTTTGTGAGCATAGCGCAGCGGGGCGCGACGCTGCCATCCAAATGTGTGCCTTATTTCGTTACATTAGCCACACCGCTGTCACGCTGCGCTACCGCCACGCTCACAAAACGCGCCTATGTGCCTTTAAAGACTTCACCGTAGTAGACTAAATGTTGTATCGTCTGCAGGACTGCAGCACCGCTTCTCCCCGGAGCAGATCAGCATGCAGGCGTCGAGCGCGCTGGCGTACATCGTGTGCGAGATGCTGGTGTACACGGTGACGCTGTACGTGACGCACACCAGCACCAGCCTGCGCACCCTGGACCTGCTGGCCTACTCCGGCTACAAGTACATGGCCATGATCGCCAGCCTGCTGGCTGCGCTGCTCGCCGGCCGGACGGGCTATTACACCATGCTGGCCTACTGTAGTGTCGCGCTCTCTTACTTCTTGGTGAGTCATACAGAGGCTCTGTAAGTCTCTTTTGACGTAAAAAAACGTATACAAACGTGTAAGTGATAATGTTATTTATATGGGAAACGCAAACGCGTTCGTGACGTAAAGTTACGTTAGTATCTGAATCTGACAAACAAAAAGCAACCCATATATTTAAGAATACTAATGTTTCGATTGTAACCGGATCTCGGTATCTAGGAAGCTACATTGGAGAAGGAAAAGAAGAATTCGTAAAAAAGAACATACATAAATGGGTTTCCACCTTAGAAAAATTATCACTCATATGTAAAGACTCACCACAAGCTGCCTATACTGCCCTTACCAAAGCTACACAATTTCAATGGTCCTTTCTGTTACGAGTCCTAAAAGATGCCGCAGAATTCTTTGATCCTTTAACAAATACCTTACGCACTACTTTTCTGCCGACTCTAATAGGGGGTGATGTGTCATCATTAGAAGCTGACTTATTTTCCTTACCCATTCATAAAGGTGGCTTAGCAATATCCGATGGCGCCACCACTTCAAATTTATACTATGATATGTCTAAAAAGGCTGCACTGTTCTTTCATCCTCCCTACTTGAAATGAAGCATATGGAACTCGCAAAGCATCACAAATCCCTCAACGAAGCACGTAAAGAATGCCACAAACTGAAAGAAGCACATGACGATAACCTTTTAGATTCCATTTTAACCAATCTCCCACCTATCAAAAGAGCCATTGAAAGATCAATTGTGACCAAAATGAAAACAAAATCTTCTAATTGGCTATCCGTTATACCCACAAGAAAAGATCACTTTGACCTGTCTCCACACGAATTCCGAGATGCCCTCTCAATACGATACCATCGAACACCGATCTCAATGCCAAAATCTTGCGATGGATGCGGCAATAGCGACTTCAACATCGATCACGCCCTCTGTTGTAAAACCGGCGGTCTAATAACGAGACGTCACAACGAAATAAGGGATCTCTTTTGCGAATTATGCCAACAAGCGTGGGAAATGTAGTAAAAGAACCAATTGTCACTGAAGGTGAAACCGGCCTACGAGGAGATTTAGCATGCCGGGGCGTATGGGTTGCACAGAGGGAGGCGTTGTTTGACATCCGTGTCGTAGACACTGACGCTCCCTCTTACACCTCACGCCCTGTTGCTTCTGTCCTGAAATCAGCAGAGTCGGAAAAACAAAACAAATACGCCAACGCCTGCGAGCTTCGTCATGCCACTTTTACACCTCTCGTCACCTCTGTGGATGGAGTTTTTGCACCACAACTAGCAACATTCGTCAAACACCTCGGGGAAGCACTCGCATCTCGCTGGGATAGATCCCTGTCTCGCGTATTGGGCTGGCTGAGGGCTCGTATAATTACTTCAATAATTAGAGCGACCAGCATGTGCATTCGTGGCACCCGCCACAAATGGAAGACAGCAGCGAAGTTATTCGGCTTCGATGATGGTGCCGCCCTTCCACACGCCGACTGACCTACGAACTCTTTCTACCACTATTTTATTTTACGTCTACCTATTTGTTTAAATTTTTTTGTGTTCTTCATCATGTTACATTATTATTAAATAAATTCGTTTGCTAAAGTTACGTTAAAATTTAGATTAGAGATGGAACGGTACTGGTAAGTTACCAATTTTAGTATGGGGAATTTGAGAACATTCCCATTGTAATTTTGGTAACTTACCGGTAGCATCCCATCTCTAATAAACCACGGCTTAGATACTTAGGCTTTTTAACATGTTGGTAGTATTTTCCTCTTTAACACGAATAATACAGCAAACTGCAATTATTTTACTACTACCATTTTTCGGGTCTACCTCACAGTATATTTGAATTTTCTGTAACCGCTATACCTATGTGAAAAACTTAACTAAGGACCATAGTCTATGTAGTTGTGCAGAGAATTAAAGCTGCGCCGAAGAATGTAATTTCTATTTATGTATGTAATTTCATAATTTCGTTTGCTAAATTACTTTTTTGTATAGTGAATCTTTAATATTAGTCTATGTGTGTCATAAGTTAGAAATTTAAAGATTAACTCAATAGATCGTACATAGACCAGGTGGTCTATATAGTAGTAAAGTGGACACGGGTGTCAGCGTTCTATATTCAAATTTTGACGTAAGTTTCATATTAAAAGCCGAGTTTCTCGAGCGAGACACGCATACGCATATTAGATACGTATGATTTATTGAGTTAATCTTTAAATTTCTAACTCAACTCAACCAAGGTGGAAAGCTTAGCTAAAGCACCCTATACTCTTTAGTCCTCCTTACAAAGTTCCCGACGTTGTCCAGGTGAAGACCCTGCGCGTGCAGGTGCTGGCGGGCCCGGGCCCGGAGCCGGCGCCGTACGCGGCCGCCAACCCGTACGGCGCGGCGTGGGCGCGGCCCGGCGGCGGCACCAAGCGCCGCGTGTACTTCCTGCTGTTCGTGGCCGTGACGCAGCCGCTGCTGAGCTGGTGGCTCACCTACCACCTCGTGCCCGCCGCGCTGCTGGCCGCGGCGCCGGCCAAGCGATAACGAAGCAAAGTTTCAATTTGGAACCGAACACTACAAACGGTTACTCGGTTAGATTAAGGCGGCTTCGATAATTCAAATTTGGAACCGTCATTTTTAACGGTTCGTCTGTTAGATTAAGGCGGTTTCGAAATTTAAAATTTAGAACCGTTTCTAACCGTTATACTGGATGTTAGAAAAAACGTGATGTAAGATTATGTTTATTTTGAACATCTTTTACTATGGGGTCAAGCTTGTAAAAAATAAATAAAAATTGAGCTGTTCCACAGAAAAGGTCAAGTATAATTTGACGAAAATGTATGAGAGTAGTTTTTTTTACAAATTACAAAGTTCACCCCATAGTAAAAATTGTTTCAATTCATGACCAGATGCCGGGTTGATAATCGTGTCACGTTGCTTATAACACCCAGTAGTAAATAAACAGTAACTAAACCTTTTGAGATCCACCCTGCTCTCAATGCTTACAACAGAATGAACCTTCATACGTTGGAGTATGATTTACTTTTGCATAATCAAAAAAAATATGGCTATCAAAAAATTTAAAGAGAGTTTTGCACTGCAATTCGAATGCAGTTTTAAGTCTTTGATGTGACTGCATAACAACTATAGAAATTTTACTTTATTAGTAATCTGGGTTAAACCTCAAGAAGCCCTTATATAACTTGGCGCTTATAAGTTTTACTAACGTAAGTAAAGCCCCATTTAGACCAGGCAGAACTTGTATACGAATTTCATTACATTGCGGGCTATGGGCGTACGACGAACTCGGTCGCTTTACATAACCCCGCAATGTAATGAAATATACAAGTGCTAGCATGGTCTAAATGGGGCTTAACGGTAGACCTATTTGCTAGAATGGGTATGTGATATTCACATCTCATTCTAAGCTGTAGCTGCGTCTGCGTTTATAATGTACAGATTTATTTTTATGTTAGTGCTTAACATCTGATATTGAATAACTGTATTCAACTTTTGTAAATAAACACCGTTTCTACGGATTTGATAACATTTTGTAATTTGTATTGACTTCCTACCTCGAGCCGTATTTGTATTGAACTAAAAAACTAATTTATATGTTATTTTAGAGCCATCTAAGACATTGGTAAAACAATATTTTCTGTCGCCCAAATAAATTAGCGTATTAAGGTAATGGCACCAATGATGGACACATAGTTCTTATTTCAAAAATCATAAAGTTATAAATTGAATGTGTCCCAACAAATGCACAACACTTAACTCCTTTGAAATAAGCACTAAGTTCCTTGTCCATTACTGGTGGGTGCCGTCACCTTATTATCTAATAATATCCAATTATCCATTCCTAATAATTTGTTAAGTATTCATAATAATATTTCCATTATTACTTTATTTTTAATTTCATCGCAGATATTTTTTTTCGGACGTCACCATAACAGAGAGTCACTAAAACATGTTTTTATATACTGAAATGAAAATTTAAATGCCAGAATAGTTATTTGTTTTTTAAATTCCAAAGTTAGTGTTTACCTTCTCGTGCTAATATTGAGACCCGAGCTAGCGAAAGATTCCAAAATTGAGACTTGAGCATTGCGAGGGTTTCAAAGCACACAATTTTCACCTCTCTGCCGCGAGGAAGATACTAATTCTAAAACTTTAAAAATGCATTCCAAAATATTGGCGTCCATCATTTATCATCCAAAAACATAACGAGATTAAAAGAAAATCCAACTAGCTAACATAAAAAATACTCGATTAGTAATAAATAATTTATATGGAATTGCTTTGCACTCTTATGAATAAAATGCAAATTTACTATCTGTTTTTAAAGAATAGTGAGATGATAACGTTATTTGCAATTGATTTGTAGTGATTCACTAAACCTAATGCGGATGAATAACGTCCGTAACCCTGGTCCAATCGCCATGACGTGCTCACAAATATCTGAACAACGCCTCTATTGACAAGGTCATAAGATGCATGTTCAGATATTTGTGACCACCCCCAAAGTTTTCAGTTATTTATTTTTAAGTATTTTATGTATTATATGTATGTTCTGGGTTCGAACCCAGAAGCTGCAGTTTCGTAGGCAGGTCCACAGACCTTATTGTTCTGTGGGCAGGTCACCAACTAGTAGGCCGCAGGCCGCTGGATATACTTATCTCATCTAGTACTATTTTACTTGTCTTCTGCTGCTAATGATTTGTTTGATTTTCTATTGTACAAGTTTATGATTAAAATATAATACGTTTTTACGCGACTTAAACAATTATTATAATAGGTACCTGCGGCGCTACCGCAAAAAAGATATTCGTAAACGATTGTCTCTGTCACTCTCATGACGCCTTAATTGGAGTAAAAGAGAAAGATGTTCGAAATATACGAACTTCGAAGTTCGCGGTACCGGGCCTGCTTATGAGGTTGTTCCTTTAAGGCTTGGGCAGATAGGCGCGTTTTGAGAGCGTGGCGCAGCGGGGCTTGACAGCGGTGTGGCTAATGTAACGAAATAAGGCACACATTCGGACGGCAGCGTCGCGCCCCGTTACGCCACGCCACAAAACGCGCCCTATGTGACCAAGCATTTAGTTCGTTAGTGCATATAGGTAGTTGTAGGCATTTTTACTTAACACTTTTTTTTTGTTATGCGTCCTAATTTTACACCTTATGTAATATGCAATTAGACTTGGAATGTAAATTTGATTGTAAATATTTACTAATAAGTAAATACAATTGGGATTTCCACCGACATTCGGGCTTCGCCAACCTCCTATGATTGAAATTATAAACGTGTATTTTTACTAATTCATGCATATTAAAAATCTAGTTTTATACAATGATCGCATTTATTTAATACCCTGTCTTCTCTTAAATAAATCATTATGAACGGTTATCCCAACAAAGCAATGTGACTATAATTCGTAAGTATTGACTTAAGTATTCATTGCGTTCGTTAAAAACTTTAAAATAGACATACCTACAATGTATAACTACTTAAACCATTTATTTGCCTAAACCTGGTAATTACATTTAGATGTCATGACAAGTGAATTCATTTTGTATCGCATGTTTGGCCAGCATATGGCATGCAAATTAAGCCTAATGATTAAACAAAGAAATATTAAAGTATCGTTAAAGTCATCTATTTAGATATGAGGGTACGAAGCTCCCGTGTAAACAATCATCAATGCAAATGGCTATACATATAAATAACAATAAAACTATAATGGAATTAAGACGCACGCGTCTATGACCTAATCCAGTAACACAGTCCACCGGCCCTGCCTCGGAGCGGGACGCATATAGCCGGCGGCTGGCGGAGCGAGCGAGACCGAACAACGCTACACCTTGACCTAGTTTCTAGCTCTTGAATCGGCGCCTCCCTACATTAGCGCGCTGTTTTTAAACACTAGACAATAATGTTCAATACACAATAATTTGAAAATGTCTCGTAATGTACGTAACAGTTTCATAACATTGTGATTGTTTTGATTTATGATTAAGTACCTTTTTTTTCTAATTCGTTCTTTCAAAGGATACCTCAACGCATTGAATATCGAAGTTAATTTATCATTAGTAAACAGATTTATACCTAAATATTCTAAATGCCGTCATGTTTTCTAATTACTCGATAATTTATTCGTAAGTCGCGCAAAAAAAATATTACGTCAACGTGTGTAAAGTTAGCAACAAACGCTGATTGGCTGTGGAACGACCTTGGCGCATTATGTCAAAATAGTGATGTGAATTCGGTTATTGATAGTCGAATAGTACGACAATCTATCGACTAACCTTGCTTACGCGTAAGACAATTTTAATTCCACCGTGCACGGATGCTGAAGAATTGTTTAAAAATTATTAAATTGAAAAACGTTACAATTTATACTCTATACGTTTAGGTAGTTATTAAAAGGTAAACAATCTTGATATATCTTTTTATTTAAAATAGAAATAGAAATATATGTTATATGTTTTATTTATTTTTAAGTATTTTATTTATTATATGTATCTTCTGGGCAGGATTTGAACCCGGAAGATCCAGTTTCGTAGGCAGGTCCACAGACCTTATTGTTCTGTGGGCAGGTCACTACCAACTAGTAGGCCGCAGGCCGCTGGATATACTTATCTCATTTAGTGTGATTTAACTTGTCTTCTGCTGCTAATGATTTGAAAATATAAATGATTTGAAATTTAAAAAAAAGGTAAACAATCTTGATATATCTTTTTATTGAAAAAGCTTTTTTAAAAGCAGGGACTATTACTTACGAAAGCAGAATAATGTAAATAATCATATGTGATTCATAATAATTACATACTTGCCATAATTTATATTTCAAAAGTGATCTTCAATAAAAATGTTTAGACTAGGTATAACAAGGTTCAGTTCGGAAACGAAACTACTATGACTGGACAATTTAATAGTGCCAGACATTTGTCTTGTATTCACAGCAGATTAAAAATATTAGTTTTTTTTTTAAATTACTTTGTGAATAAACTTACACTGTGTTGCATCTAATTGAAATTTAAATAACTTGTATTCTAGAATTTCACTTGTTCTACACTTATGGAGTTGGATCATATAATAAGAGTTAATGTTAAAGGTAATACAATTAAAACTTTGTGAGCCATGTTACAACACTTAGTTACAAACGGATAAACTATATAATTACATAGTGCGATATAATTTTATCCGTTTGTAACTAAGTAATGTTAACGGTATACATGTTAAATGTAAAGTAAATAGATAAATAAAAGAAAAACTGTAATTGAATTGAAAATCGTAAACTGAATTTGGGTTTTGAACTAATGGAACACCAGTTTTTTCAGGACTTTTAAACTTGTTTCTATAATTAGATTATCCAGGGAGTTTCGCACTTACAGCATAAACCGGTTTTACGGTTAGATCTTAGTATTATTATCAATAAAAACAGTTTTCTGCTACTACAGTTACTGTCAAATTAGATTTCCTAGATTATATATGAAATATTTTTTGTTACAAGATTCAGATTAAGTAATTCTAACTGTACGCGTTCCCACACTAGTCTTATCAGCTGGTTGCTGTCAAATCGCATTGCTAGCAACACCAGAAAGTGACACCCGCAGCTAACTTCAGGTTGACCTAGAGGCCCAGGCAGCGCCACACAACAGTGGCAGTATCGACAAACGTTCACACAACGTTTAGACGTAACAACTCTGTGTCACTTCATTTCTTATTTTAGTAACTAGATCATTTCAAACTTAAATTTTCCCCGTTTTAGTTGTTTAAGTGTTAAGTGTATTTTATGATGATTTAAATAACACGAAGTGCGGCACCCATATATGCAATATTAGGCAATTACGTAATGAGAATTATTATGGTAGAGAAGTTTAAAGTTTTACCCTGAAATTCAACATGGCCGCTGACACAGGAATGGATACTTGCTCCAGTCCGGAGATCACGGACTCCAGAAAACGCCCGCTGGACGGGGACTCTGAGAATGGCGACGTCAAGAGGTCGCACTTCAGCTCCGGTGAGTGGCGCCTTCCTGTACTCACTATACCTGCCTACCTACTACTACTACTAGAACATAGGTATGTTGTTTTTACTAGAATGCGTAAACTTCGAGTCGCTAAGTCCTAACATTGAACCTGGCGAACTTGCGGCTCTGCAGCGCCAACCCACTCTGACTAGATTCTTATCAGAATTAATTGCTATCAGTGCGACCTCTTTAATTGCGCCGTGTCGAGTCTCGGCATCGAAATAATTCGACTGTTTTGATTGATAAGGAACGAGGTTGATCCGTGTTTGTGCACTTTAACTTTAATCTGAATTTTTTGAGTAGGCTGTCTGAGCTGTCAGCTCCGTAACTATATTTTTATTGCAGTAACACGAAGCATTAATCCTTCTGTTGATAAGGCTAGCGCAGAGCGGTTTACTTAATTTATCAAAGCAATTCGACATTGGTCGATAAGAACTTGACGTATTGTGCAATCTTGTGATACTGTAGTAGTAATTTATAATGTATGCAATGTTAAAAGAGAGTCGTTGTTTTTTAGTGCAAGACCTGGTGACGGCCTTGCCTCTGGCCAACGGCCATGGCAATATTACGTCTCATTTCGGTGAGTCGTCAGTCTACATCTCTCGCTCCTCATTGGCTTTGTGGTTGTTGTGGCGCATGCTGCGGGCGCGACTCCGCTCACCGCTCCTCCGGCTCACAGCCCGCTCACCCCATCACACTGCCAACACACTCACTGTACAACTCAGTATTCATTCCATTAGGTTAATACTTAACGCTAGATCATATTTATTTATGCAATATTTACACTTCCTGGAAGTCCTTTTACATATGAGATAACACAGTAGTGACAATGTCAACGCAAGGCAAGTGTCATGGGGCCGGCAGGGCCATGTGAGAGGAGGCGAGGGTGTGGCCCTGCTCTCGCTGGTGTCCTGCCATGTTGCAGCTCACGCGTCCATCATGGCTTAGTCGCCACATTGTTGGTGTGATCACTCAGTGTACAGTTTTCGGCCATTATTATTTGGTTACTCGCAAACTATTCTTCTTGAAATTTTTTATTTCACATCTAAGCTTTTAAATCGCTTTATTTATTTGAAAGTCATACAGTCATATCTTCTGAACTAACAAACAACTCTAAGTTTAACATTTATTTGCATTATCATTATTCAGTAACGTCACCCCAGTAAGTACTTGGTCATCTGTTTATGTTGGTAGTCCCTCCAGTTGTCAGCGAACACAGCATGTAGGAGCATAGATTGGCACATTATCCATTAATTTATAAACTACTTAGGTATAGTATTTAATTGTAAATGTATGAATGAAAATTGTTATTATGTTTAATTCGAACATGTTTAAATTTGATATGTAATCAAAATTGTAAGCAAAAAATCTAGCTAACTAAGTTGTGTGAAGGTCTCGATCGTGATGGCTGACAAGGTCATTGCCGGCTGTGCACTGCAGACGTGTGCGCTGATTACACTCTTATTGTTTACGGTGTAAGGTTGTGATTTGGTTGCAGTAGTGGAGTGTCGAAGGTTTTGTAGGAGTCGGTGCAAGGTGTATGGTCGTGGGCTTGCGTCATGAGCGCATAGCTCCCGCGTGCCTCACCGGTGGGTGGCGCACTTGCGCTACGACTAGAATTATTCTTTACATAAGTTTAGTTTAGTTGTCTTGTTATTTATATGGCTACAATCGGGCAGGGATAAGCGCTACGTTGTTTAGCACTTGTCGAAGTTTCTCTCCTAAATAGGTACACCACTGTTTGTTAAAGATGTCGTTATATTCTGCTTTCTTTGCCAGGAGATCCGCGTTGACAATACCTAGTTTCGGGCTGAGACTGTATCTACAATTCTGCAGAAACTTATCTGGTCGACGTGACTATACTTAAGTGATGGTGAAGTCTTTTAATTTGTGCGTACTGCTTAAGTATAGTCAACCAACTTGATTTACTTCGTTCCTTGTCACAGTGAAAATCTATATGAAAGACGGAAAAGATTTATTATTAACGTCACTGTGACAAGGTTCGCAGTGGCCTAGAAATCAAATTGGTTGACTATATATATCCACTCACATGATTTTGGTATCAGTAGTTACCAGCTGTCACCCTTATTTTATTATAATAATAGAGGTCACTGAGAAATTTCAATCACGTGAGTGGTTAAAGGTAAATTACATTTAAAAAATTAGGCATTTATCCACCTAAGGTTACCTACGTGTATATTTGAGGTCTCAGCGTAGGGAAGCTTAATCGCTGGCGGCACTTATCTGAGTTCGAATCGTGACATCAGCCGGGCGCGGTAATCCACGAGTGATATATTTGCCCAAATGTCAAGGGGACATCGCGAGGAAAATCATTAATCACGTCGAACTTTGTATTCTTGCATAGCCACGTTAGGTAATTTAAACGAGTAATTGCCTCGCACACAATATACAATCATTTGTAGTAATTGTAGTGCATTCGAGTACACGTAACAGACTTCTAAACGTGTATATTGAAAGCTCGAACCCCCATTATCATCCCGCTACTGGCTGTTTTTAGAATATTAATTGAATATGATATCGCAGATAAATTTACAATCAAATACGAAGACAAATTAAACATGACACTTGAATAAGAATCGTAGTTTCATTGTAAAACATGCCACTTGGGACGTCCGTCACGGCTCGTTGTTGATGCTGTTTGTATGCTTCAGATGCTAGTTGTTGTCTGTTTACGATGCCAGGATTGATGACAGAATTGCGCACTGAACACGGAAAATATTGAATAATATGGTTATTGTTAAATATAATAAACACTTGGATAGCAGAAACCTCAAATTAACAATGTAACTTGATTTATATCTGAAATACATAGAAAATCATTGCAAGTAGGCACAAAGTATATACGTTAACACGTAATTTAGTTAAAGGTAGATAGCAGTAGCGGCGCCTCAATTTATATATCATAGACAAGCCGGGAAGCATGAATTATTATGACAATCGTTTTCTTCTTGGAAAACTGCTCTACTGTCTGAAAGTTAGTGAAGCCGGCAGGAATCGAGTTCTACGGACGCGCCACTGGTAGATAGGATAAGTAAAGATTTCCCAAAAATCTTAAGTGCATGCTGTTACCTCGGCTTAAAAAACGACTCTCGATTCACTCGAAGTCTTGATAGAATCAAATGTTGAAACTACTAAGATAAACGCATACCATCAGTCACGTTGTTTCCAACATCGTTTTATAAGAATATGTAAAAGGCTGACCCTGTGCTCTTGTCAGCTTAGAAAACCTTAACTTGAATATGAATGAGGCATATTTTGTTTGAGAACTTAAGTAGATGTTTGTTGTCAGTCGTGCTACGTTGTATTAAATTTAGTACCTATCTTCTCTCGATTATCTATTCTCTTTTGATTGGTGATAAAGTAGGATAATTAGTTAAAAAAAAAAACTTCATTAAACATCTATACTCCCGTTTCCCCCCAGAAAATGCAAAACTAACAATAAAAAATACGTAATACAATTAAAACTGTTGTGAGCCATGTTACTACTACTTAGTTACAAACGGATAAACTCACGTGTAATTATATCGCACTAGGCGACATGTTTCGGGTAAGCTCTGGTACCCGACGCGACGCGGGCGCGACGTGCAGAACGCTGTGCAAGGCAGCGGACAGCGTGAGTGATACACCCTCATCGCGATCGGTGTGTCCTGACTCGGCTTGAAGATGGGTACCAGAGCTTACCCGAAACATGTCGCCTAGTGCGATATAATTGCACGTGAGTTTATCCGTTTGTAACTAAGTAGTAAAAAATGCGTAAATCATGACAACTATTGGAATAATTAAAAAAATAATTCGCCTGTCCAGAATCCATTTAACAATTTTTGTTCTGATTACAATGGGACCAAAAGTGAAGTCTATCTATTCTTTTATAGTTTTCTATTTTCTAAATCGCAAAACAATTGCTTTTAAGAGGAACAAGCCATGCAATTTCTTCCTTCGAAATCTTAAAGTTACAAAAAGCACGGTACTGATGTAAATCAAGTCGAGTTCCCCAGCGCATTCTCAATTCCGCGGCTAGAAGCATAAAACTGAGGTTTGGCGCAATGAAATGCAAAGTGGTAAATAAAGTGGCTTGTACGTGGCCGCCCGCACCGGCGCCCCGCTCTTAAAGTCTCGCCCTTCCGTCTGTAGGGAACTTCGATTTTGAGGTTCTGTTCTTGATTGTTTTCGTCATAAAGTATTTAGTACATTTGTAGGTTTATATTAATGCTATAAAAATAACGTATTTTACTATCACCGTCCAGTCGTCATTAAATAAATCGGAGCGATGAGGATTGTACTTTTTTGGGCTAGCCGTTTCCATAATTCTGACTGTACATATCCACGTCGCGACATAAAAAGTCTATTGCCTGGCGCTTGCTGGGAAGTAGCACAGCTACCGAAGGCCGCAAACACCTTCCGAGTGCTGATAACTAGAGCTGAAGTAATCCGCAGCGCCGGACGGTACGAAATCGTAGCAAAACGGCTCGCACCGGAAACTCTCAAAGTGCCACGGAGGTCTTGAAAGCGCCGCGTCGGTGAAAAGAGACCGTTTATAAAAGTACACTTTGATATAGTCGCAAATATGAACAGGCCTGGTATGTCGTTAAGTCTTTTTTGGTTGGAAACACGGAAATAGGGCAAGCAATCATCTGGAGGCCGTACTTTCGCTCGTTTAAGATTTTACGAGAAATAGTTTACACTGCGTTCGACGATAGTAAAAGCGTTCTGCCTTGTAAAAACATACGTTTTAGCTCATACGTCCGGGGAGTAAGGTTCAGCTTTGTTTGCCGAGTTGTCACGAAGCTCAAAGATTAAATTTGCCAAAGACAAGCTACATAATGGGTGCTTCTGAAGATGCACGGGCTGGGAAAGTGGACTAGTGCCAACAGAGCGCGCGTGTCTCGTTGGATTGTGCATATGCATGGGATGACGTTAATTTAAAAATGTTGTTACATCGTATTATTTATGCGCTGATTCTTGGCTACGATGTGAGATTTGGGATATTGGTCGTATCGTTAAATGATGTCGCGTAGTACTAGTGCGGACGCGTGGCTATGGCGTAATATGGTTTTATGCCCGGTTCACATTATCCAGCAGGCCAATTCAGTCCAGTACTGGTTGGTTCATATCGTTTACATTATTCCAGTCATTCAAATGTTGTTGGAGCGGTAACATTATTATGACAATCATTTCTAAAAAGAAACTCTGTTTTTAACGTTTAATCCAGCACCGAATTGGTGTACACTATTTCAGTTGTGCTGGATTAGGTGAGCTGGAATGAATAGCGGGCAGTCTCTCTAGTAACTGGACTGGTTTGCGCACTGGAATGGGTATATTCCAGTGCCAGTTTACATTATTCCAGCACTGGTTTGAGTAGCTGGACTAATGTGAACCGGGCATTGCTTCTTTAAATGTAGAATACCTATCAGTTGCTGGAATATCTCTTTCTCACCTACCGGCTTATTCCTGTGTGACAGTCGTTACGATAAACTCGCTAGGCTTTAAATAGTTGGCATTTGTCATTATAATATGTAAATAATACTCGTTCAGACGCTTCTTGGCTGTTTGTTCAGCTTTCGCGAGAATCCGTTCGCGTGGATGGAAACCTTTTCCTACAAACCAATTGTATTATTTTTAATTGTAATGTTTTGAATAAATGCTTGTATTACTTAACTGCTATATATCTTAAATTTATAACAAATAATATAATCCATGGCAATGGTCTGGTTTAGAGGTCGTTGATAAAGTAAAAAGTACTGTTTTAGAGTTGTATAGGCCTAGCCTAGCTGCTCGAGTATTCGTACGGCTATTTCTTTTCAAAAAGGTGTGTTTCAAAAGGCACTCTTTAACAGTCATAACGCCGGTTGTCTACTTGTATTTGTTTTTTGTACTTTTTACTAAGGTAAGCCAATGAAGAGTATTCTATACGTCTTTCATCGAATTACCAAGTATCACCCAATATCTGCCCTACTAGTAGTTGTAGGTCTCTCGACCCCACTGTTATCACTATCAGCTGGGATCTACAATCGTGTCTGCGATTGTAAATTGGTTTATAATAGTTATAATTCGCGATAGTTACTCCTCGTCGATATCTTATCGCGATCCACGAGAGCTCCGCTGTCGAGTCGAGGCCCTTATCGGCTGTTCATTACTTTATACATTTTCTAGGTGTTTTTATTTTACATGAATTCTATTAAATATTTCAACACAATATTATTTTTTTAAATGTTAGGCGTTTTGTGTGGCCTTTATAGCCAATTTAGTAAAACGTTTTGTTATTTTCATATTTTTTTATTTTTTTTATTCGTAAAATAATTATTAATTGGTAAAGCTTATAGCTTTAATCCGTTTGATTTTGGTCAAAGAGGATGCATTGACATGTGAAAACGCTGTTGAGCATTACTTGCAAAATAAATGTAGTTTTCGAGCATTTTTCTCTTTTATTTCAATTAAGTGGTCATCAGAGTGACAGAGACAATTGTCCGAAATTTACGAATATCGTTTTTCGCGATAGCGCCGATGGTTCTCCGTTAATCACTTAAAAAAAATAAGGCGGTAAGATTGGTAAGCCACATTTTGTTATCAATGATATCATAATTTCAGCCGTAAGTATTCCACTGCTGGACATAGGCCTCCCCCAAATATGACTTGTATCAGCTTGGAGGGCAATTGCCAAAGTTGACACTCTTGGCAGGCGGGCTGTTGGCCGCAGTAGCTGTATATTGGCTTTCGACGGACGCCGCTGCCCAGATGTTTTACGACACCCGCGGGAGATGGGGTGGTGGTTTTCTAGTCGCCCGGCACCACACGGTTTGTTAATATATCGTCGCTACTTTGAAAAAACCTCGTAACTCTTGCTGCCAATCAAAAAAAAATTACCTTACTGTGTATGGGATGAGTACAGAGTTACTACGTTTCAACTTAGTATTTGTGTCAGATACGAGATTTTTTCAAAGTAGCAACGATATGCTATTCTAAATCTCAATATGCTAATATTGAAAAAATCATAAAAATAAATGATGAAAAATGCAATCAACGCTATGAGTATTATGATTGAAAGAAAAGACATAAAACATTGAATCGGGGTTCGTTTCATTAGCCTCGCTCGAAGACGGCCGGCGCAGGTGTTCCGGACCTTAGCAATCAAGCCCAGGTGGCTATCACAGCCTTATGATGACAGATCTGTGATAAAAGTCTGTGTTGTTTAAGTATAAGGAATTTTAGTTACAATTTCTCAGTGATGGTATACGAGTTTTCTGGTATTTAGCCTTTGCAACGCTTTCCTGTCACGTTAATTTGTGACGTGTACGCCAACGTATCGACTAGTGAAGAATGATTAGGTGAGACGTAATCAAATTATCGACGAATTCTACCGACAAGGGGTCTCATGACGAAATGCACTGCACTTTTAACACATGTGTTTTTTTTACTCTGAATCATCGCTCTTATCCATTCCAATATACAAAAAAAGAACCAAAAATTTCATATTTTTTTATATATCCTCTTTTGTTACCGCCATACAGAATATAAATGGAAGATGGTAACAAAATAGGAAAAATTTGAGATGATATTTTTTCATATTGTATTAATTAGAAAGAGCTCGTGAGAAAAAAGAAAACATTTACTTAATGTCAATTTTTTTGAGAAATATTCAGTTAACACTAGCGTAACTAAACACGATCATTCTGTCATTGATGTGACAAAAAATAAATAAACCGTAAATAATCTTACCTCACTATTTTTTTTATAATTCTAATCTAAATATATAAGTAGTTTAAATTGAAAATTCTGTGTATTAACTATTCACAGATTAGTTGCGTTATACTAAAATATACGTTTTATGCGACGTGAATCTTCTAACGCCCTTATACCCGGTGCCCTTGTACAACGAACGGCAAAATAACTGTTAAATATTTTTACGAAGGTAAACGCACCCATTTCACTTGACTGTTCTAATGAGTTGACTGTATAACATTCTAATTAATTAGGAACGTGGGCAATTACACTCTGTATAAAAGCTTAGAAATTAAACATCGATGCATCTGTAGGTAAATAACTCGAGTCCAACAGTTGCATATTGCGCTACGAGCAATTATAATTACGTGGTAAACACGTAATGGTTACATTATTAGCTAACGGATAAAAAAAAGATTCACCTAACTGCAATGTGCAGTTGCAACTTGGACCTAAATCCAGTTGGATTAATGTTGAAAGTCGAATGCCAGGATAAAGTTGTATGTTTATTGAGTATAATCGATGTGAGTTTTGTAGTTAAATTATTACAAACTCTGCGCGCACGAATAGCCATGTAAGGATCTATACTGCATTTATTTGGCAAATAACAATCGTCAACTGGAAGAAAAGTGTTCATAATCTTATTTTAAATCGGCCTTAACCTTGCAAGTCACAGCACTACTGAAACGTCGACAAAAATCTAGGTTAGGCGATTAACACACTGCCACGCTCGATCGATCTAAAGTTGCTTCTAAGTATCTCCGTTTGTATAGAAAACATCCGAAGTCCAACACACAGAAAATACGCATCATGCAGCGTGGTGCGTGGCAGTGTGTTAATCGCCTTAGAATAGAAAGAAAGAAAAACATTTATTCGTGACAAACAAAATCAATGTAGTTAGAAGAAGCGAGTAACATACAAAACTAACATTGTCACCAAATGGTCGCAATTCAGCGTCAATGCTGGCACTGATCACACCAGCGCTGATCTTCCGTTGCAATCATTTGATGACGACACGGCACAATGACGCCACGATTACACACACGACTAAACTATACAGATACAAACAACAATAAAAAAACAAATTGAATAATAAAAATAAAAAGTAGAAACTGCACATGCAATACAAATAAAGTACCTATAGTTGTAGTGATTAAGTCCCGTTTAATTTGTAATTATGTGTAAAAATCTTAAGAGTTTAAATCAGTATATTGTCTTTATTGTGCTTTGATACATATTTTTTATTAGTCACATATACGAGTACTCCGAGCACCAAAACTTAGTAGATGTAGTGTAGGGACGTCCGGTCGGACTCAATCGGGCTGTCGACTCCGAGCACCATACGCTTGCAATATGTGCAAACCTGGGCATCGTAAGCCTTTTATCTTGAAGTCGTTATGCCGCTGTTTAAGACAAATGAATGTGAGTAAAATTGATAAAGATGTGTTTTACTATTTTTATTTTATTTACGATGTAAAAATTATGATTGAAATCTGCGAAAAAATAAGAGATGTTTTAAACATATACCGGGAGTTTCCTGTAATAGGAGCATTAACTTTAGGCAGCATTTCTACACCACAAACGTAGCAACATTTGTTCTACGACTTTTAAAAATAGCTTATAGTTTAATAAATATTAATAAAAAAAGATTTTACAAGCAAGCAATGTATTGCGAAAACTATGAAGTTTGTAGGCTGACAGTAAACGTCAACTAGACTATTGGATGCTGTTCATTGAAAATACAAAAGTTATTAAGTTTGTTTGAAAAAATACACAAGTAATAAATTATCCAATTGTGTAAAGTTGTAGAACAAATGTTGTTACATTCGTTGTGTAGAAGCGATCCCTAAAATTTTAGCTCCTATTACAGGCCGCACCCGGTATAGAAACTATCATAAAATACTTTAATAGTGTGTTGTACTTTTACAATGCTTAGGTGGATAGTTGGATGCTAAGCGGGAGTTAATTACGTATATCATCAGTTCGTCAACCATGAGTGTTGTGGTTGTGACAGGTCCGATTAGAACACGTAAATAAATTTAATGCGGCGTAATTGTAAGCGGTCAAATGCCGTTTCCCGCAACATCTTACCTAGTCGGTAAACGGTAAAATATTACACAAATTAAACCAAAGTTACTTTTATGTTCTCACGCTACGGCGTACGCCTGTCAGTAGCAGTACGGTACACCGGTGCAGTAAACTTAACCTCTATTAGGTGTATTTTTAAATAATTAATCTCTTTGACATATGTTATGGTTAGAATAGATTAGAAGCGCATTTATCGTCATTAACATAAACCTCTTTTAAACGCTGAAAGTTATTGTTTCTAAGTTACAATGTTTTTCTGAATAAATAAAATACAGAGAACATAATATTGAAACTTCCTAACTCACAAGAAGCGACCCGCGTCAGGTTTTCAAGCCTATCAGTATCACTTACCAATATTTAATTCATAAAATGGAACAAAACACATTGTTATTGTGCGAAGAGCTTTCGCCCGCGGCCTTATCATGGTTGCCTTCCCGATCTTTGGGCCCCCGGCCCCGCCGGATATTGCGAAACTCAGAGCTCCATATTCAGTGCCTCCACTTTTACGATGTATTTTGAGAGCCTAGCTTTCTAATTTTCTTCATCCTTAATTAAGCTTATTTCTGTAAGTTCTTTTGTGAAATCTTTGGACGTTGGAGCAACAACATTAGCATAAACAAACGTTATTGCCGTAGCTGTTTCAATAATGTTTTGTTTCGCTATAAAAGTTAATCGCCGCGACAAATCAGCTAGGTACTGTATGTCGAGTTCTTCGGATGCCGGTCGCGTCGTGTGGGACGGGGGGTCGGCATACTTTCGTTTCTTACTGCTGCGTCATGATGTCGGCCACTAGTTACTGCTCTTACGTAACCGCATTGCAGCTTTTTGATTAGGTTTAGAGACAACCCAAAAAAAGGAATTAGATTTTTCCGAAGCGTCCAACACCCAGACATACACATGTCTTGAAAACTAACCACAACGAAACCTCGCATTTCGCAGCAGTAACGTACATTATTAATATGTATTTTTGCCTGCTGCATAAACGGTGCATTAAAATCTTATAAAGTAATGGCGATCCCTTTTAATGTGAGTATGTCAAGAACGTGTTGAATGTTCTCGTATTTGCGGCAGATCGCTCAACCCATAAAGTTGAGTGAACAGGTTAATCGCTCGTAAAGCCTCGAGGGAGCCGCGAGTGTCCTCAGCACTCGAGCATAGCCTCGAGAGGCATTAGAATGACGTGTAATCCACTCGCCCTTAGACGCCAACAGTATTACAATCTGTAGACG
This sequence comes from Grapholita molesta, assembly GCA_022674325.2. Taxonomy (NCBI): domain Eukaryota; kingdom Metazoa; phylum Arthropoda; class Insecta; order Lepidoptera; family Tortricidae; genus Grapholita; species Grapholita molesta. Next base: position 586,166 of record CP053138.2, read on the forward strand.
TGACTGACCTACATCCCCAACTAACCCTTTATCAAGTGTATTAATGTCACTGATAAGTGCGACAATTTATCGGACGAAGAACCGAAATAGTTTTGCCCACCTCACGGCGAGGTAGCGAAAGATTCTGGCAGGCTGTTTTGATAAGAGATATGACTTTCATTACCGATACCAACTTGTTTTGTTACGTAAGCGAATCAGCTTATCTCGATAAAAGTAAGTTGTGAAGAATCGATGCGAGCTGGTAGCTAATCGATTAGATGTTTCAGCTCTGTCACTCTGTACGACTTGGAATGTAGGAGTGAAGGCCTTAAATCTTACTGTGATTGATACAAATGAGCGGAGCGAGTGGCGTGTGAAGTCAAACATTGCCTTGACTTAAAGAACTCTTGCCCAATTTAATCTCTGATTAAACAATATCCAAAATTCACACCCATCCGCGAGTTTGATGCGTTTGGACATTCTCGATTAATGTTGGCATTGACGAGCGTAGTATTTCATTAGATACTGAGTGCCAAATGATAATACTGATGATCCTCAAGCCATTATGGACCGTGTTATATCTGTATTTGAGTGTGTATTCGTGCTACTGACAGTTTAATGGGTAAACACACGTGCAGGTTACGTTTGTATTGCTTTTATGACACGGTGACAAAAGATAACAGCGGTTGTTCAGTGCTTTTGTAAGATTTATAGACTACGAGACAGCAGGAATTTGTCAGAAGGTTGCAGATTTGAGAACGGTACAAGTACATAGATTGTGCAACCGCATTCGCTGCCGAGTACTTTTACAGTTTCTTTACCAAGTTTGGCGCGCTGTGGGTTTCTAATGGACATCCTACATACAGTTTTTAAACTGCTCGGCGACGCGCCTCGAGCCTCAGAAACTGCACATAAAGTGGCTACTTTTATCGCTCCTAAATAAGATTGCCATCGAGGGCCCCGCGTAGGTTCCGAGCGCCCTTGTTTACTTTCTTCGTATTTACGACTTGATAGGTCGACGTGAGTTCTGTTTTTGTTTGATTTTATAATCCAACCTCTTACCCTATTCCATTGATTCGTGAGGCAGGGCCGAATCAGTTGATTGATTGTGTACGAAAGTTGGATCATTACGATTTATTAGTTGTTTGTTAGGTTTTACTCCACATTTGCTTTTTCCTTGTCCTATTGAAATTTCTTCTGTTCTATAGACCCGTTCATGAATTGCTTCTCTCCGTAATAAATAAATATCACAGGACATCCTTACACAAATTATCTGAATCCCACGGTAAGCTCAAGAAGGCTTGTGTTGTGGGTACTTAGCCGACGAAATATATAATATACCAATACTTAAATTATACGAAATACTTGTGATCATCTCACAAATATACGAACAGAGTGCAAACTCACAATTAGGTGAGCGAATACCCGCGGATTTTTCGAGACAAGATACAAAGTTTTCTGTTATACCACATTGTGCGCCACATTACGAATGCCGGCCGGGGTTAGTTTTCGAATGAATTACAATTTCGATGAGCTACCTCATTACCAATTCTAAAGCCGGTCGCCGCTTGCGCAGCCGGTATTGGCTCATTAGTCTATGGATAGTTGTTGATAACCCCGCGACGATTGATAACTGTGACACTAGGTTAGGAAAGACTAAACACGAAAGAATTTGAACTTACTATTTATTATACGAATACTAGCCACTTAGAATGGGGGCCCGTGCTTGTGGCCGTGGTTTGGTCGCTGTTTCTTAAGTATACGACATCTATTTTAATTTATATATCAAAAACCTACGCAAATCAAAATATTAAACTACTTAAGAAAAAGTCATATATTAATCCGCCCCGCTCTATACTATCGGAAACCTTCAATGTTTCTTATAATACTGAAACATTACCTTATTGTATCTCTCACATGATCCAGAAATATAATATTACATAAGTGGATCATCTGATATTTCCCTTGCTGAAATGCTTAGTCGAACATTTTATGTGAGTACTCCGAGACAGTAACAGAGGCTCTATAGTGTACGAGTAAGTTTCTTTTAACTTAAAAAAAGGCCCCAACGCGTAAGTGATAATATTATTTATATGGGAAACTCCAACGCGATGGTAAAGTTATGTTCCGTTAAAAACTAACACTCAGGGCTCAGACGCGAATATGTTTTTTTGCGGTTCGGGGGCCGATGATGAAATGCCGTCGTTAAATAAAGATATTAGCTGAGTTTGCACCCGCAAAAGTGTAATGGCGACCCGCGGACCTTGGTTGGCTTGCTTCCACCCCGCTTCAAACGCCTCACGGCTCTTTACGACATCTCACGTTTAACACTTTCAAAGTAATAACTTTTACGCGGTATTCAGCGCGAAGAATAACGTCTTACATATTTCTAAAAATAAATCAAAATTGACAAAGCTTTGTAAAGCCATTAGGAAAGCGGAAAGTAAATTACAAATGCCTTTTCAAACAGATTTTTTATTCCATGAATAAATTAAACCTAAACTATGAAACGTCCTACTTGTACTCCTGCACAAGACCCGGCAAGTGCCGGAGACTGAGCGAGGTTTCTCTCGCTTTCATCCGCTTTGTACTCTAGACCTACTAATTGATTTCTCCAAAGTTTAAACTGCCCGATAAAGTTCGCAGCGGAGCGAATACTTTGCACAGAATTTACAACAAAAACACGAATGACGTAGAAAATCAAACAACGTTGTCGGCTTCGCTTCTAGATAAAGCGTTGATTTTATTTTCTTGAAAATGTACAGCGCCGAGAGATCAGTGGGGTAAACAAGATAACATAGCTATGTTTATTAAGGGAAAATGGAAGTTGAAAGGCATTGTTAGCGAGAACTTTCATAGTTGTGACGGGTGCCGTCAGGCGAAGACAGGTGCTCGGCTGAAAGGCTGAATGCAGGCTGCACCTGCAGCCAGGGTCGAAAAGCCTTATCTCCTTATGAAATACAGCCCCGTACGTCTGTTCGGACCAGCAGCGCGCGCGTGGCGTTAATGGCGCCCTCGGCTCTGATTACTTTCTCCGGCAAGTTCTAGGTTTCTAGATTACTGGAACGGTGTGGAACTAATGCATTACATAATTTATCTGACGTTACGTTCGTGGGAAGTGTGTGAATGTTACGAGTGAACAAATGCCGTAAATAACGTAACAGTTTGCATTGAAAATAACAAGTCATTGTTATATGTGTGTCCTTTTAATAATTTTGTATTAAATGTTTATTATTACAACAAAAGAAAATTTACGTAACTCTTGCTGCGGCGCTACCGCGAACAACGGTATTCGTAAATTTCGGACGATTGTCTCTGTCACTCTCATGACACCTTGATTGGAGTAAAAGAGAAAGATGCCCGAAATATACGAACTTCGATGTTCGCGGTACCGCTCCTGTCTCCGAAGTCTGCTTAATCGGAACATATTGCTTGCAAGTTACGCTAGTAGGTATAAATTGTGCGTGTAATTTATAATGTGTCATATTTGCGTGGGTATGCATTGTCGTAGGTTATTGTTTCATTAAATAAATAAACATTTTCAACAGAATATATGCTATATTTATAACTCGAGTCGGTATATTTGTTATGTGCAATAAATCTTTAATACTTATTAATACATAGAAGTATTACAAATCATTTTAGACATTTGGTAATTTTATTATTTAATAAATTGCGAAATAATATAATGGGTATACGTTAACGCATAGATAGACGCAAAAAGAGCTATAATGTGGAGCGCAATTCGTTTAATGTACGAACATGAAACAGAAGTGTCCATCGCGCTGAGAGCGCACATGTAGAGCTTAATTGTACTGTTTGATGGATGTGGGCGGGGCAGGCTGTTATTTATGTTGTAATGTTTTATGTTTCTCGCAAGGAGCCACATTCCGTAATCAATGTTGTCATTAATCTATTTGTTGATGTCATAGATATTTGTCATCCAGCTTTTAAATTTTATCTCGTGGAGACGAACGCGGGAGGCACGGTACCTTCTTCTAATGGAAATCCTTTTGTTGCATAGTTACTTCACTTGTAGTTTATGTAATTCGGGTTTGCTGAGCGTAAGTTTTATTCCACATTCCGCCCAATCACTCCTGAGTGTGAAATGCAATAGATTTCCAGCAGATCTCGAAGAGCGCAGTCCCAATTCCATTACCATTGTCAAAGCCGTGGCCGGGCCGCGGCCGGCGCAGAAACGGGGTCAAACAGGGGACTCATTGCAATCGCTAGCTGCGCGCTGACGAGTTCCCCGCTCAACTGTCCAGTATTATAGTCCTCTCTAAGTTGTTACGGATCCACAGGTGCGGCTACGCTGGTTAGCTGCGCAGCTTCACTAGACTGTCAATCGGAATGCTTAGCCAGGGCGCTGCGGCGTCGCCTCTCGATTCACTCCGCGTGGGCGGTGCACTAGTTTCTTTGTGTCCCTATGTCAGACATTATGCTCCGATCTGTGATGCGCACAACCTGGAGCGAGCTATTATGTCAGGAAACGTCACCTCTATCTCGTTGCGAATACGTTCCGTTCCGTGTTTTAGTCCTTTTGTTTTGGTTGTTGAAAAATGATGTATGTCACTGAAACTAGTTCACGTGTTATAGATCCAAATAGCGCCAATGTCATCTCGTGCCAGTGCCATTGAGCAAATATAGCGCCGTTGCGGCTGCGTTGCAACTATTTTTGGCACCAGCTTTCGACGTTTGAAGCACGCTCCACTGGCTGTCGATTTAGAGGAAATATGGAACGGAGTAGAGCGGTCGGTGACTTGCAAATATTCATATGCTGAATATTACAATTTCGCTAGCATTCAATTCGTTCTATCCACGTCTTTCTGAAGTTGCTGGGTCATTGATTTGTACAGCGGTGTCATTATCTTCCACGTCGAGCTTAAGCTATTTAATTTATTATTCAGTGAATTGTAAATACGGTTTAAATGTTGCTAACGAAATGTATCCTTCGCTCGATATTAGATATATTATTTCCCGTTCCTATGAACTGTGAACTACTTTACTACACATGACGCATCGTCCGTATTATCTTGCAGTTTATTCATTCAAACGCTGCTTCTATTTTAGGAAAACTGCGCAAATCGACAGTTCCGTTTTAGAATGAGTAGCGGGCGTCATTATTGCTAAGACTTTATAACAACGGAAGTTGCTACTATTTGGTAAACTACCGTCTTAATTAGTCAATTATGTAAACTAAACATGACCGATCTGGAATTGTGATGTAGTGACATTCGAGGTCAAAAATATAGGTACGTCCAAAGTGTTAAAACATGTATGCAGACACCTTAATATTGAGGTGCATGTATACATATTTTAGCACAATGGCCGTACCGATAAATTTGACCTTGACTTTACATAACCACTGCACTGCAGAGACGAGCCCTTAAGGGTAGAGCAAGGCTATATTTCTCGTAACAAGCCTAAGTTTAATCTTAATGTACAGTCAGTTCTTTTTAACTTAATAAGATGAAAAATCATACATACAAATTTTTGCTCTTTACTGTACAGATACTTAAGGCTCATGCTCATAATATCATGTACCATTGAATGCTGCCGCTTCTGTACCTACGGCAATAACGAATGTAAATCATGTACGTATCTATTGCTAACCGCTGTCACGGCATCGCACAGGAGTGGTGACCGCAAATAGGCCAATTTGTATCGATTCAACTCACCTCTGAACCGACTCATCCAACAACAATTTGCACTTCACTCTGTGGTTCTTCTGGTTCTTGATATCAACCGGCTGTACTATCGCTTTGATCTCTCGTTCTAACATACCTCATGTTATACAAACATAAGTTACATTTTTATGAATTTGACACGCGCTTGATCAAATGGTAAGAGGGCATGTACACGTTAATGGCTGATTTTGATCTTCTAAAATTAAAACTATTTCCTTGTTAAAAAATCTAGATGTAAGGGATCAAAATTTTAAGGGTGTATCATCGTAATGCTAGGATCATCGCTCGAGATATCTACGCCATCATGTTTCCTCCAAGCCTCGTTAACTTGCGGGATACTGTGTTATCTTAATTAAATCCGTATGCAATTAAATTATGCTGCGTTTTAACTTTCAGCCCCTTTTCGTTTAGTTTTAAGTCGTAAAACGCAGTCGGCTTCAGAGGCTTCCTCTGCCAGATAATTTGTCTCTTTGCTGGTGTCAGTAACATACCTTCATTGTGGTACTGATAACAATGAATGTGAATTAATCTCTGAAAAAAGGGACAACTAAATTGAGACTTTTGTATTAAGTACATACCTGCCAATAATGATACAGGTTTAAGGTAGTATGCGGTTTAAAGGTTCCGTAGTACAGTCAAGTGTAAAAATTCGTTCACTGCCAAAGTTTCAAAAATATATACCCAGTAACTCTATTGTACAGTAAATAAGGTTGTAGGACGTATTTATGAAAGGATTCATTCGGTACGTATTTTTGCACTTGCTTGTAGGTGAGTGTAGGTGTAAAAAGCAGTAGGTATGAAAAGGCAGTAGGTACATGGTGACTGAAAAAACTTATGTTATAAAAGGACATTTCTGTAGATAACCATCTGGCATTCGGTCTAGAGTCCAACAATGAGGATCGATTGATGCCATTGAATGCCATGAATTGGAAAAAGGGATTCGTGAATAAATTACATCGCTTTCAAAGTTGTAAGTTATTCAATAGACTCGAAAATAGTCATTAGTGGTGAATTATATACGAAGTCAATATAAACATTATAATATGATTTAAATCTGTAATGTTTGTAGTAATTTCATAGTATTGATGATATATAACAACGTAAAATAAAATAGAAGTTGGTTTTATAACATTATAACTTTCTAAATATTAAAATTAACACACAAATACCTGATTATTAAAGGCTCTATATTCCATCTATTTGCTTTTCATCTGCACTGCCATCCTTAAAGTTAAAATATTTTTACTGCACATTGTAATCTATTAATTATATATCTATTCATATAAAGTATTTCTATATAGAATTCAAGTATTAAATGGAAATGAAGAAGCTCTAGTATTGATACACGAATTTGTTACTAGGTATATGAGCATTTACGTCTTGTAAATTCCCTTTAGCGCAAATCGGCGCATTAACATAAATTAAGACAGACTATATGATATTTTTAAGTTGCTACGAAAAACTTTGAACACAGTATCCCTCCGACCAAACCTTGCCGTATCTAACTCCGTTTTATGTCCTCAGCAGTGGAGCCGACATACCACTTCAAAGTGCTGGTGCCATCCATGGTCGCGGGCGCCATCATCGGCAAGGGCGGCGAGACCATCGCGCAGCTGCAGAAGGACACAGGCGCGAGGGTCAAGATGAGCAAGTCCCACGACTTCTACCCTGGTGAGTACCTGTACTAACAGCATTCTCGAAAGCTACAGAGTGGACGCTGGGGTTAGGCTATGGTCCCCAATAAACGGTGTCGGCCGCTTACAGCGTCAGCGTCACAATGCTGCCTATGGAGATGTACTGTTGTGGTCTCTCTCACACGTCGATGTTGGCGTCTTTTTTGTTCAGGAACGTTGACGCTGACGTCAGACGTCGTGTGTAGCACACAAACCTTACTCGACTTGCTCGACTGTCACTTTTTTTTTTCACTTTTTTGTCGGAGTGGAGAATGCGTTTTCGCGTCGTCTCCCCACTCTCCCCTGACCGCGTAGAGGCTATATTGGGGGTCGACTATGTCACTTGGGAGACAGATCGAGTGACTCTGACTCGTTATTTACGATCCTCAAAGGACTTTTCGACATTTTTCGACATGTGATTAGTCCTCTGTCGGAATTTTGCTACAATTGGCGTATTTCTCGTGACAATTGTCAAGAACCCTTCATCTAACTACTACCTGTTTATTGATAATATAAACTGTATTTTATTAAAAGTAACGTGTTGGTGGCAAACAAGCACACGTTCCATCCGATGGTAAGCGGTCAATGTAACCAATGGGCACCTGAAATGTTAGAAATTTACATACATCGTTACAATTGTCGGTGTGGTGAAACAGGGGCCAGCTTACAGTCTAATATTACATACAAATATGGAATGTTATAACTCTTTAGGGTAAAAACTGATGATATTTTTTTTCGCATATTGTGCAAATTTTTACGTCGACGTACCATTACATTATGGCTACAGTCATGCTCGTATTAAACCTCTACACGAGGGCGGAGGATATGCGTACCTAGTTAGCTTTTTTTAAGCGCGACATGCTGACCTACATTTTCTTTACATATTAATTAAAACAGCATGATGTGGCTAAAATATGGGCGGCAGATTATATTGCTAACGTAATATCAGGACACAATGCATGGGTTAACGTATAGGCAACTAGTCGATTTATTAGTAACAGGGGCGAAGTACTAAATTATCCCTATCATTTTCCGGCGCGCAACCTCCCGTAGTAAAAATAATGTCCCCCCCATTCAGACAACAATACCTGTCCCTTCGCCACAATGGCGTAATAAGAATATTCAAAGTATTCAAACTAATCCCAGTCTGAAGCTCCCGCAGGCGACATTGTGACTACTCTTTTATACTTTATCTACTTTATCATTTCTATAGCGAGCGTATTGAAATATTCATGGGCAAGTTCCGCTTCAATTTATGGAGCTTTAGCAAGTCGTAGGTTGGTTTAGCAATCGCTCAAGAAATAGATGTGATTCGTTTTCTAAATACATGATCTCCTTTGACAAAATGTATAGTATATTTGTATAGTCAACCAATTCCTACGCCACTTCGAACCTTTTCACAGTGACGTTAATAAGAGATCTTTTGTGTCTTTCATATGCATTTTCACTGTGACAAGGTACGAAGTGGCCAATAAATCAAATTGGTTGACAGTACACTTACTCGTATAATAGAATCTACAGTAGAGTGGAATTACCTATTTACATTTAATACTTTTATTTGTGCCAGTAAAAAAGTAATAACTAAAATAGGGTAAATTGCGACGAAATGGGTTTCATCTCAGCTTGGCCTCAAACAACGGGGGTGCGTTAACGTGCGTGTACTGTCTGGAAACTTCATATAAATTCTAATTCCTAGTTATTTCTAAGGCTGTAATAAACAACTAAATGAACTTGAGTGTTGATTTAGAGTATGTTCTCAATTTACAAATGCCATGAAGCCATTATCATTAACTACGGTTAATTAAAACGTCTCACGACGAACCTTGGTCACCTCGACTCGACTCGGCCAAGCATTGCATCGACAAATCGTCACATTTACTATACATTACTGAACCGTATATAACATTTGGCTTCTAAGATTACAGCTACCAGGAAGATCCGTTACTCATAAAATCTTGTAGACAAATTACAATATCGGTTGTGTGACATCTCCGTTAATACAAAATGTCTTTGTGGCGAAGTTCACAACGGTGTTTTTTATTTTTCTTAAACTCTGAAGTTAATGATGTGTCATTTTTTTCCCCGCCGCTAGCTATGTTTGATTATGACAGCGAAATGTCTCTGGCAGTAAAATGTGAAAATCATGGAGATTGCGAGAGGAAAGCTCGGTGCTCTGTCGCTTTGTAGTTTTCATAGCAATTTAGCAGCAAAACTAGCACTGTGCCGAACGCAACGATATTGCAATGCCCCGTGGAGTATGTAGTAGCTATGCCAAACCAAATACAAAAAACATGCTATTTTGTCTTTCGATGTTCCTTTGAGCGAGTACGCCGCTTTTGAATTAAAGAATATAGTGATCGTTTCGTTACTGTGTGTGTGGCAATACATGAATATTTATAAATTATGTTCTATCATTTTCTGTAGGACAACTAGGTTGTTATCGGTTGCAACTATTAGTTTAACAAAGACTAGGGTTTTTTGAAAATAAAAAGCATAAGCTAAGTAAAATTGATATTCTTAAATTTAAACTAATGTCTCTGCCACTCTCATGACGCTTTAATTGGAATCGGATTTAATTGGAAAAGATAAATTTTACAAACTTCTATATTCGCGGTAGGCCTTCATTTTATTTTCGGTTTAAAGTTATTTATTAATTTAAAAAGAAATTTTAGAGAGAATTAGGACTTACCTTTAGTGTTTGTGAAATTTTAGTTTGAAGTAACGTGCATGTTACAGTCAGCAGCAGAAGATGGCAAGCACGCGAGGTGTTCAAAATGCTTGACATAACTTTATTATTAAGAGACTAAGGGCGTGTTAAGGTCATTCTGAACAACACTTAGCAACTTCTGCTGCTTCCTGTACATGAGATTTTTTCCTAAGTTTATCAATTATAATTTTATCAATATGAAAAAAAGCTTTGATAACTAACCTAACCTAACCTCACCTATTTAAAAATAAGTATTCTTGAGTCGTAGATAGCGGATACCCTAGTAACGAACTTGTAACCGACGCATAATATTCTTGTTTGATAGTTAACCCTCTAAGGTAACATAATACATATATAACACGAGTCCCGCCCACGCCTATCGTAACAACTATCTACTCGATTCGGATGGCTAAAGCTAATTTATCGAGGGTCCCGGAAAATTCGCTGCCTCTTCAGCTCAATGAGACGCTCAGAGAGGGTCGCTACTGCTTACTGTAGCGTTGTTGCTCCTTTTGTCAAATACATTGCGGAGTTGATTAAAAGCTATTCGAGCAAATGTTCTTCCGATCTATATGTTCCTGCTTCTGTAGCAGGTCACCGTCGGGTGATACATGGAAACAAATGAGGTTATATTTTCTAGTCTTATGCACACGAGACGTAAGATTTTTTAGATTTCAACAGCAGACATTTTGGATGGGTTAGACTAGTGTAGGTTGTTTTTATTGTCCTGTCATTTTGGTACTATCAACAACTAACGTGCCGTGAAAATTACGAATAACGAGTGAGTCTGAAAACAACATAGACTAACATTGAACATTTCTAAAGACGATATTGACGAATACCGAACTAAGCCAAGAAATCGCCGAACAACGAAAGTTACGAAGATTGGGTGACGAAAGCAGAACGAAATTTAAGAACTTGACAAAAAACGATTAAGACGAGCCAAGACGATACCAAATTGATGTGCTTTGATTCGTCATTTTCATTTCCTTAAGTGCTTTTTGTCACTGTGGTTTATGGTACAAAATTAAATTAGATGTATCTTCTTGTCATGTCTGACATGTTTCAATTTAACCGTGTTAAATTTTATAAATGAAAGTTTAGGAGTGTTAGGGCTACTTAGTTCGCGCCTCAACTTCATCATTTCGGATAATTTTAGAGAGCAACAACAATTCTATACATATCCTAATTGCTCTGTTCTTAATACTGCTACAGTATTAACGTGAGCTTGACGGACTGCCTCAATTAATATGAGTTTAAAGCGCACAGCTTTGGTAACGCGACAGCGATCAAATCAGGAGCCCATGATTAGACCTGGTAATTTCGTATATATTTCGAGCATCTTTCTCTTTTAGTCCAATTAAGGCGTCATGATAGTGACAGAGACAATCGCCCTAAATCGCGGTAGCGTCGTAGGTCACGAGCGCCCGGGGATTTGTTTACGCGTTAGACTGATGGGTCCCGGCTCGCCGCATTATCTTACAGAGTTAAAAAGCCTTATCTCCATGTGAGATTTTAAGCACTTGAGGTATTTTTCGTTCAGTACAGCTGCGTACCCAATCCTTTATAACGCTTAAACCCTTCCGGTTGGTAAATTGTATTACTTATTGCCTCGTGCCAATAAATTCTGCTTTGAATTTTCATTTATAAAATGGGGTTTTTGGTGATGTTATTTTACTCACTTTAAAATATTTGAAAAGCGAATTTTGGTCGTCCCTCGTAATGACTCTTTATTCTAAAAAAACATGATGCGCTGATAGTCCGATACGCTGCTTTTCGACGGGATTAAAATACAACAGCAAAAACACTTATCTATTTATGTTATTAGAAAAGGTGTTTGTCTCTTGTCACTCTATTTATATCTTAATTAGAGCAAGAGACAAATTTCCGAAATATTCTAACTTCGATTTTCGCGGTAGGCCCTTAGATGCCTCAACCTTAAATCAACTAAACCACATGCTCGTAAATGTAGAATGTATTTTGCCGTAAATTAACAATGTAATTTGAATGTTCTAACCTTTTAAAATAGCCGTAAAACTAGCTTCTCCACTTGCTATGAACCTACGAGTAGATAGAACCTACGTACATTTGAAAATTTCCAAACAATTGATCTAAAAAAACAGCTCCAATAACGGTGAGGCTCGCGGAAGCTCTGTAGGAAATTGAATCGATGTTTATCTTTTCGACGAAGGGAAACATGTACCTTCTATTGATCGATCGAAGAAACCTTTAGTTACACATTAATAAAGACATAACTCCATATTTTAGAACCAGTTCCAAGAACCTCCAAGCAAACGGCCAAGGCAAGCAGTAGATATGCTAAAGAGTTTATTGATCAGTTCTGAGGACGGATGTGATCAATGCCTATCAGTAGAATGTAAACTGGCTTTCTTTATAGCTCAAACCCAGGCAGATAGTTTAACTTCCTGGACACAATGTCTTGGCGCAAATTGTAAGACATCAGACCTCGTGTTTACAACGAAGACCCGTTATCTGCGACACTTCAAAGCCCTAGGTGTGTAATGTGCTATTAAAACTTGTGTTGGCAAGGACAAATGGGACCCGCTGTCGCGTCGCGAGATCTCGTTTGTCCGCTGCCAAAATGTTCACCTTTGCTAAAAGGAATATTCTAGCACCTCTGGGATAGTACCCGGCAGGGTTAGGTGGACTACGTGACGTTCGGGAATTCCGGAAAGCGCTATAAATTAGCTTAAGATCCTCAAGGGTGCACTCCCTTTCGTTACTTATTTGGAATAAATTGAATAATAAAATATGTTTAAAACGCATACTGTAGGCGTCGAGAGAGTTAAATATGTCCCCCGATTACTCGAACACGTATGGATTAAAGAAAGTCTTATTTATTTAAAAGGGTATCATTAAACTTCCCAGGTGGTCACTTGGCCTAGAACTTAGTGAAGTTCTAGGGGCAACACCCAATTTAATACAGACGCAAAATGTGTTGTCTATTTGAAACAAACAAATAATAACATTGGAAAACATTATGTTTTAAGCATTGTGTTGTTTTGGACCCGGGTATGTCCTTAAACTACGTCCAACAATGAGAGGTAGGGCACAGCGATGACCATCACGCTTGAATCTGGGGCAGCCCAACTGGGGAAGTACCTCCTCCTTACAGAAGACCACAGCCATAATAGCACTGCTATCTTTCAGGTATGTAGTGTTGTGTTCCTGATGGTGAGTAAGGTTCCCAGAGCTCTAACCCCCCTTAAAGGCCGGCAACGCGCTTGTGACTCCCCTGGTGTTACGGCTGCCCATGGGCGACGGTAATTGCTTACCACCAGGCAATCCGTCTGCTCGTTTGCCGCCTATGTCATAAAAAAAAAGCATATCTCGTAACAATATCCAACATAAGAATTCTAATTAACAGGGCTATCAGGCCAAAGTAATAACATACCGTTGGTGCAAAGATATGTGTCTTACTGCGAAGGAGTAAGGTGAAATAGTGTATACATATCTTTGACATTTATTGTACAAGACTGTAGGTAGATAATAGTTACAGTCCACGGCTCATCGCGTGATATTAATTACAATGTCCGGTGTTCTGCCAAAATGAGGATGCGGCATTTTGCCCATTGCCGTTTTTAGAACGCTAACATTGCCCACTTGCGATCTTAAAAATATAAGTAGGCTAATATGTTAATGCCCAATAGTGGACAACCCGCAGTCGCCTAATGGCCTTTATAATGGCCCCGGTGTTGGTTTTTCGGCTGCACATCAAAGGGTGGGGGTCAGAAGCCAGAACGATTAGATCACAACTGAATATCGCCACCGCATGGTCATCTCGCTGGCCCAGCGCTGACCATGTACAGGAACCATAATGATGAATGAACTTGATGATGATATATAAATATAAATAAATAAATATTGCCGGACAATCTGACACAAATCAACCTAGTCCTACGGTAAGCTCAGTAAGGCTTGTGTTGTAGGTACTAGACGACGAAATATGTAATAGATAGATAAATACTTAACTTATATACATAGAAAACACCCATGACTCAGGAACAAATATCTGTGCTCATCACAAATAAATGCCCTGACTGGGAATCGAACCCAGGATCATTGGCTTCATAGACAGTGTCGAGAACTCGAACGTGTCCGTCAGGTCATAAAAGCTTTGTAATGATATGCCTGTATAATGACACTTGGAGTATTGTTGTTGATTTGTTGACGATTATTGCGAGTCGCGTTCTTTAGCTACCGAGTAGTATAATTTTTCACTATACACTTGCTCGGAATAAAAATCTTATTCACTTGAAGTAAGTGGAAATCCCGAGAGACACTTGTTTCTTAACATAAAGATGATTGTGATTGTGGTTTTTTATGTATTTTACGTAGGGTCTTTAATCTTTATAATATTCTATTGCTTGTATTTTCCTCACCGTCGTTTGTGGAAAATGTTATAACACGCGACAGCAAAGTCTGTGCGTAACGCTGAATTCGTTGTCATTCTTTATGAACCTAATACTTTTTGGGTTCGGGTTCGCATTTTGGAATCAGAGGCTCTAGTGTAAGTTTATTTTGACGTAAAAATACGTTTACGAACGCGTAAGTGATAATGTTATTTATATGGTAAACGCAAACTCGTTCGTGACTTAAAGATACATTAAAAACTTACACTCAGGGCTCGGGTACCCTCTATGGCAAGATAATTGACGAGAGTTATACATCCATCTTTGCTCCTTTGTGTATTACAAAGCTATATTTTACTAATTGTTTAAATATTTACAGCACTATTTACTATGTTAATGTTTTTGTTAACTGAGAGTAGTGGTACAAATAAAATAATACACGTAAAGTTCCGTGAAGGACGAACTCGGGCTACAGAGATCACAACACTTCTCGCCAGTTCTTATAAACAATAGCAAAGCAATTACTTGAGAAACAGTTATATTTTGTTGGGTGTTTTAGTGTAGGTGAGATAAGTATTTTATTATTACGATGGAATTGAAGAGTGCAAGTCTAAACATTAAACATTTCAAAAGTTGAAATAGATAACATATACTTAAGAAAAAACGACGAATCCCGTCTCGAACACCGCACCGGAGGTCCTCGTCGTTTTTTCTTAAGTATATGTTATCTATTTCAATTTTTAATTTATATAGTAGTATTACTACTTAAAAATCAAAGCAAATCAAAAATATTTCATAAAAAAATAATTTTATTTGTTCTTAGTTTCATTAAACATTTCACTTTGTGTTCAGCTTAGTACTGAATATCCCTATGGTGTCAAGGCTGTGTGTTGTGTTCTGTTTAACCTATTATTGCTAATAGGGCATATATTTTTATTCGACGCCATTCTAGTTAAACAAAATTACATTAGCCGAGAAAGTAACAAGATAAAATTACATTAAAAGCGCCGCTGAAACGCGATTTATCCTGTCACAGCAAAAAGTTGCACGTTATCCGAACCCGGGCTTGTTATATCGTACAAAGTTAACGAACCAGCATTACGGTATCTCCAGTTTAGAATAATCTTTACGAATCTCGAGGTTAAACTTACATTGGTTGTTAGACGAATGCTCGAGAAGTTGTGGAAATAATTGGGTTGTTTGTGCGGGGACTTACTGGGACATTCATGAAAATCCAAGCACCGATTCCTTGTGGGTCGACCAGTTTAATCTCATCGTTTGATCATAACTGTAACTGATTATATAAGTACTAGAAAAATGGTCGTAGAAGAATCGGTCGAAGAGCCAGCATATTTTGAATAGATTAGAGGGGGGAAGATACGGAGTCCTGTAGTTGCTTTGCATAAATAGCGAAAAGTCTAGCGCAACGAATTAAGCGTATGTAACTAACTAGGTTCTAAGATATTATTTTGTATGCTCAGGTGCATCTTGTATATTTAAATAACCTCAAAACCTGTCACATTGTGTTAACACAAAACGAAGTTTCTTATTCGTTTTCTAAGAAGCAGGCCTCTGCAAATTACATCATACTTATACCTACGGTTTTTATGTTTACTTTAACTTGGTTGAATCTTGATTGTGACTCATGTGACACGATGCCTACTTATTTATACATTTATAAGCATTCCGTGTTACACGGATATCGGTTATTGTTTAACTTAATAAATGGAAATTAAAAATATACAAGTGGAAAAGTTAATTTTCTTACACCGCGGGGCAGTGGACGAATGCGCTGGACTCTGGACTTCTTAAAAACGGTGACATGCCTAGAAGCGTTGAAGTACCAGCCATCCCCATTCGTGATCACTGATGAAGCTAGGTTCTTAAGAAATGTTCCTTCTCAAAGATTAGATGGGAAAACAGCTAATTGTGAAACCCGGGAGTGACCAAATGATTCAAGGATTACAATGTACCCGATATGTGAAGCCAATTCACTATTTGACAAAATTAGCTAATGTCGAACAAGTCTATGCAATATATGACCTTTAAAACGGTTACTGTTCAGTCTAGACAATAATTGTGACGACACTTTTTGTGATAAAGTCATCTGTCGTTTAGATAGCAGATTTTAAAAATACGGAAAGCGGAAGAATATTTTCAGTTTCTCTCGTGTATTTAAGCAAATTTAAATTCATGTAAGCTTTAAAATAACAGTGAATATTTACTGATTCTGTGTCATATTATTTAAAAATAGCTTATATCGTCAAATATAATATTCAGCGCCAATAAACTGAAGTGTAGTAGTAATTAGGTATCTATATATTAAATATCCAGTTGGGAGTTAGAAGAGTCATATGCTGATACCATGACATAGTTAGTATTTGTGATAAAAGTCTTAAGGTCGTGTCAAAGCGGTAACTATTCGATAAGTTCTTCAAATAAATGATGACTTAAAAGTTGAAATAGATAACATATACTTAAGAAAAAACGACGAGGACCTCCGGTGTTCGAGACGGTCCTCGTCGTTTTTTCTTAAGTATATGTTATCTATTTCAACTTTTAATTTATATAGTAGTATTACTACTTAAAAATCAAAGCAAATCAAAAAAATATTTCATAAAAAATAATTTGATTTGTTCTTAGTCTCAAATGATGACTTATTTACGGTTAGTCTGTTACATTTTTCTTTAGCAAATCTGGAAAAACCAAAGTGTTTAGTCGCTTAAATATAATTAGATAAATAGAAGCCAATAATGAATTCAACGATATGCACCTAATCATACTTGTAGTCTTAAAAATGAACAGGTAAACTGTATAATTAGTCGCGACCGCGAATCAAATGTCAGATATGAAAACTTGTTCGAAAAGTAGAAGTAGGCAAATACCGCTTACATCAGCACCGGTGGGCCTTGAGGGGCACTATTATGTTATTGTTATTCTATTTGTACAAATGTCCTATCGACAATTGGCCCTGCCCAAGTCCAATCAACGGGAGTGAATCTCCCGGGACCAATGGAAAAGCCGCAATTGATGTAGAAATGTGCAATAATCCTCGCCGTTGTTGTTTCTGAAAATATCTATTAGATTGTGCTCGTCCGATGTTTGTTTTGTCTATTTGAGAGCCTTTTGTAACGAAACAATGTGCGCAAAAAAGAAGCTGCATTTGGAAATACGGAGAGTCCTTTTACTTGTGTACGTGCTGCAACTTGATGTTACTATGGACATTTAACGAACAGAGCCCCGAACCGAACCCTGAGTGCAAGTTTTTAACGTAACTTTAAGTCACGAACGCGTTTGCGTTTCCCATATAAATAACATTATCACTTACGAGTTCGTAAACGTTTGTTACGTCGATAGAAACTTACACTAGAACCTCAGGAGCGGTTGGAATTAACTATTGTCACACAGATTATGTAGAACAAGTTTGAGCAATTGCTTATTTTTTATATTAGCAAAATTCTCATAATGGCGATATTTCAAAAAGTCTAAGCTTTGAATCGAAGCACACGAACTACGCGACTTCATTAAAGAAGTAGGTATACCTACTTCTTTAATGAAGTCGCGTAGCTTACACAAATATAATAATGTTTCACTTGTGGTATATGTAACGTATGTGGTACGTATAAGTATATTAACAAATGATAACGGAGGCTATAAAAAGTATTGGAAGACTCGAATGATAATAAAAAGAATGCCAGGGAAGCAATCGCCTTGCCCGAATATTCACGGGATCATATATTCGCCCACTACAGTACTATTTCAACTGTTCATACAGTAAGGACGAATCAATCTAAGAGGGGAATTACTGAAATGGGTCGGACTTCTACTAATAGATCACTATTTATAAAGGCAACTCAGAGGAAACAACGAAAGGTCAAAAATACTTCGGTTCTAGTATTTTTTGCTGCTGCCGTGGCCATAGAGCATCAATATTCAACTCGTCTATGATCACTATGATCTGTAAGCAATAGGAATAACATCTTCGAGATACTGGTCGTCCGAATCGACCATAAATAAACCAAATCATATATTCGAATATCGCGGGAAAAACACAAATTCGTCTAGACTTGAAACTAATAAAAAGTGGGACCTCGACCTTATTTTTATGCTCTCTCCAATAATAAGTTTTTAGTGCCGAATACGTTGGGTGTGGTGATTTATCGAAATGTATTCAATGTCCATGGTGCTCGCATCGTCGGTCGCGTGTAGGCGAGCTTTTGCTGGTACAATGCCACATGACCTAGATAATAGTATAGGCAAGCCTAATATGGTCGAGTTTTTATAATTTCTCATAATATCTGTCACGTTCTATTTACATACTTGGTGACTGCGAAAGTGATGGATAGCGCGATAAACGATACAATTGCAACCACGCTTGGTCTGCTGCCTGTATCTCCGTTATGTTCATAGAAATCTTTTTTTTTTATTTACTTATCATAATATACATTCATTCATTTCAAAATTATTTCCCCGACAAACTGATAATACATATTTTAATCGCTTAAAAACAGTGACAAAAATCGAAACCTGCTTGCTTATTGCTTACGTCAGATCTAGTTGTCTAATCATCAAATGATATTGTAAAAATGTACCTTTTCTGATAATAATAAATAAATAATAAAAAATAATAAAATCACTCAAATATATCTACAATGTCCTTACTGGGATTTGATCAGTTTCACTTTCATTTCTTTTAAATCATCTTGAATCTACTTGTATGTATTTTATTAGTCATTTTATCTTGGTACTGTAAAAACTGTTTTCGCCTTTAAATAATGTTTACTTTGTGTACAACATAGTATACAATTATAATATTCTAGGGCCTTTCTTCACTAGGGCCACAGAATTGTTTTTCAGGGTGTCCTAAACCGCTGGCTTATTCTCTTAACTATTAGAATTTGCGTAGTGGTTTGCACATTCTTATATTCAAAAGGTTCAGCAAAATAAATGTTTCGTACATTTATTTTGCTGAACCTACCTATTGAACTGGTATCAGAAACAAAAGCCTCGCAAGTTTTGGGTAATAAGTAGTAGGTAATAACCAAGATCTCATCACTAGTCCCGGAGTGTTTATGAGAGGTGTGCCGGGCTATAAACCGAGCCCAAGGAAACCATCACAATAAACAGACTCGGTGCAGAATTGATGATTCGATACATAGTTCAAGGCCGACGGCATATTAACTTAACGCGGTGGCTTCTACACTTAGAATACGGCAGTTCTCGTACGGCATTTTGCAGGGGACACCGAGTGGACCGAAGTTGCAATAGATAGGTACGTACTTGGGCATTTTAAAAAAACGTTGTCCCAAACTTCATGCTTCCAGATCTGAATGAGCCCTGGTCATTTTTTTCAGAATCCACGAGCTTATTCGATCCTGAGTAATAAAAAAAAGTGTCCCCACATTTTAATTTTCCATTACGCGACCATCAGTAGAAAGTTCATACTAATAGGGTGGCGTAATGGAACGGGAATTCCGAACACTTTTTTTTTCAATAATTAGGATTGAAAAAGTTCGTAATTCTGTGAAAAGTGGGCTCTGGCACGTCCAGATCTGGAAGAATGAGGTTTGGGACGTTTTTAGAAGACACTTACTTGTTGGGTATTGTGACTCTGATCTCTAAGATTGCTCTCTCCTGTACCACGTATCACGTACTTGAACTATAGATCAGACAGAAAAATGTTTAGTTCGAGACTCAAAAGCGTATATTTGGGGCTATTTTTTATCCGCAATGCGTATAGACTTTTTCAGTTTTGCTATTTCGGTTCAGCATTGACTGTAGTTGCGCACAGAGGCAACAGTTTTCCCGTACCCATTACGTAACATTAGGAACGCTATCGCATCCTGTACAACTGCAATGCTACAAAAAGTTGCTCTCAGCACTTCCATTAATGAAAGATGCCGTCGAGTGCGAACGTTTTAAACCCGTTGAGTGACTAAAACTTTTCTGGTTTATGAAATATTCGGCCCGACAAAACATTCCAAGCGTGCGTGGGCACGGGCGGCCTACGTTTATGTAGGCTCTTTTCTATATCAACTTTTTTACTACGCTTTTCTTCAACGCCGCAGGAAATTAAAACGATTTTTCTTCATAAACCGCGCGATAAATCATTTTAGTCGGTATATAAGTGCAATCTTTCAATCTCGCCCAAGGCCCCGATGCCGTGTGGAGGCGATTTGTTATGTCAATAAATTCACCGCCATACAAGCTAGTCCACTATGCTATGTAACGCAAGCAGTGGCATAGTAATAGTATGTTACCATAGAATAACTAAATGTAAGATCCAATCATTGATAGATGAAAATAGTTACTTTTGGATCGCTAGGAAAAGAGGCAGTTCAACCAAGTCTTAACTAAATATATGCAAACCATTCGAACACCGTGTGCGCATCATTGATACACTACTACTACTAGTATTCGATTTGAAGATAACACCATCGTTCACATTACAACTATTAATTAAAAAGGGATAGTTACCATGTATGTTTATTAAATAGTTGTAACTCCTAATATTTACGAGATCGTTAAATTACCAACGAAACACGTATTCTGATGGCGTTATACATATGAGTCTTATGCGCCAACAGAAATATGAATGTAAACGAATGTCTCTTATGAGCATATTCATATGTCCACTCAGTCGCGGCGCAGAACAAGCTGTTGCAACGTCTAATGGGCGGCTCCATATTAGAACGTCTGGTGCAAGAGTGATGTCACCGCTCGTGCCCGGTATGAAAGTGAGTCCGACGGCGTGAAGGTGAGAAGTGATAGAGGTAATACGATGAACGTGGGAAATGAAGCTTCAAACCACAAGTGACGATCGATACAATGTTTTATACCGCAATGGTGGCAGGGCGTTTTTTTATACCTACGTAATACTCGGCAGCCTCAGATCTTAGTGTGCATCTGGAAATACCGTGAAATATTAAAGATGTAAGCAAGAAATGTTTTCTGGATGCAAGCATATAATTGCCGTTTGAATGCCCAAAACAACGAATCATTACATCTACTGAAAGTTATGATATGACACAAATGTCACGATGTCCTTTGGCGCTTTGCAGAATCATACCTATCAACCAATGTCATGGTGTCTGGAACAGTTTTCCACCGAAGACCTGGACTGTAGGCTCAAGCGGTATATTAATACAGTTCAAAAGAGTGACACTTGCGCTTTTGTTGAAATCTGTTCACTATTATACAGTGAATCATTCTGTCTGTAGTTCCTCGGGAAAATCTCGACATGTGCTCACTCCACAGCCAAGCCGCTACGGGATGAAATTTCTCGGAAACCGATTGCGAGTACTGAGAATTATTAGTTACATATAGTTGGTTTCTACAGATTGTTCATATACGTTTTGTATTACTTACAATGTAGATAACTTTGTTTACTAATGAAGCATTGGAATGAAATGGACGCTAAATTATTCCTAATTATCACTGCAAATTCGTTTCGCCCCGAATCCACTGCGGCGCCTAAAGCCTAATTACACTGAAAGCATTCGCTAATCACTAAAAAATATAAAGTTAGTGTCGGTAGAATATTGAAAAATTACGAAATATCTCACAGCTGGCCTAGCAAGTGGCCTTGACCTAAAAATAACAAAGCATGAATACATAGCGTCGTGACACCGTGACATAGACGAGTAGAGTTTTTCTCGGGGTAATTATGTCACTCAATCAGAAGTAAATCTTATTAGCAGCGCAGCAGAGTCTATTTGCAGGTGTCGCGGAGGAAAGACTAGAAGTGCCCGAGCATCGACGGGCACAACGTGACGAGCTCACATGTGGCGTAGGAAATTAATGTGTGTCTCAGTTGAAGCGCGGATGTTCCGTTTATGAAATGTCCGTGGAATTCCAAACGATTTCGCTTTCCTCTTGAAATATTCTCATTCGACGTTTGAAATGACATATACATCATTATTCCTGTTTTCTTTTAATTGTGAAGCATAATTTTAGACCGCAGCAACAGAGTGATGTTTTAAATACTGTCCTAATTGTGTCAAATGTCAAACTGTCTAAATTACTTTGCTAAACGGACACATGAAATGGATTTTATTAGGAACAGGAAATTTAGCTCCTAAAACTCTGTTTTCCTCTCTTACGCTTTGATTTTTCCTAAACGTCAGAAAAACTCCTTCAATCCAAGCTTGTTTAGAATTTCAAATTTCGGATATTCGACTAAGTTAAATTTTCTCTTCGTAAAAAAAGATATTCCCGGGACGGCAGTAACCTACTTTATTACGACTCAAATGAGCTTAATAATCCCACTCCCCCGTTTTGTTTGTCTATCGCGCCATCAACAAGATTTATACATTTTGTACAAAGCCAATTCATCGGCGAGATAGGAATAATCGTTAAGTGGTCGGTTCACGCGAACTGAAGTTCTATAGCACGTTTATAATTGGATAATAGTTGGTAATCTTTGTACTCCGGCCTTGGGCGACCTGTATATTCACTCCCTTGGTTTAATAAGCTATTCGCCTCCACCTTCCAGTATACGAAAGATCTTCAGGTCCTTAACAACTATGCATATTTAAGGTTCTTTTGTATACTGGTTTTGATAAATAATGTCAATTCGAAGTCGACATAACGCATGTGATACGCGGCACCTGCCCGTGCGCCTCTCCAGCACACCAACACAACTCGGATGGGTTATACACAGTTTGAGCAAACGTTTGCTCCAACATTGTCGCATTGTAACCATACTAAATCATACTTGCACAAATATTGGAATATGACCAATTTCGTACCAGATTCTAATAGTGTTTTTTGGCCCACTGTTCTAGTTTGCAATTGGACTAATACCAAGTGTTAATGACCGCGTTACAAGCAAAAATGTGCCCTGATAATATTAGTGGCAGGTTGTGTTATCGCATGTCGGCGTGCAAGGTCAAGGAGTTGCTCAAGCGACCGGTCCGCTGCGACTCGTTGCATAATCTTCCGAAGACGACTCTGCCCGTTATTTCGTATTTCCCGTTTTAAGACCAGCAGGTAAATTAAACGATCAAAACCTATTACTGGTAGTAGATATAACTGCTATTCTGTATTCGCGGTAGTAGGAAATTTTGTAGGACAAAGATGTCTTCCTATTGCTTTACAAGCGTGATATTATCGCTCAATCCACAGTAACTGACTTTTCTCAAACATGCAATGAAATGTCTTCGTTACGTGCGTCATAATAGGCTTCGAAGTATCACGTTTAGGGCGGATCGACTCCAGAGGACAGGTAACGAATTTCATATAAAATTGAAGGCCTAGGCCGGGAAGTAATTTTTTTTTTAATTTTTATGTATACCTGGCGTCTGTGTTCATGAAGCCTGTTCAAACAGCTGAGTTATATTTTTTTATCATTTTTAGTGACTAAATGATTAGCGGGCTAAAAAATAATCTCGCTTATTTCAGACGAAATGGTATGAAGAGATTTATTTTATTTATCATGTAATTGAATATTCATATCATCAGGTTATTACATTACTATATTTATTATTCATGCTCTCAATTTTAAAATTGTATTGGCAACACCAAACACTACTCCACGCATGCGCGTTTTTGAACGCATTTTTGACTCAACCAATCACAGGACACTTTTACTTGTTGTTTTAATAATGGCGGAATGGAAAAGTTTCTCGGCGTGTGAAACTCTGTTTATTAAGACTAAAAAGTGGTAAATGGTGTGATTCAATGCTTTTGTGACTTAGATATAGTGTTACGGGTGTATAAAAATTGAATAATCTAACCGGGCCCGGTTTTATTTATCTATATTTTGTTATTGTGTACCGCCAAAGGCAGATGCCGTAGCGCCATCATTTAAAAGGTAAGTGCATTCTTTTTTGGTGGTTTTTCTAAATGTTGTATATAGTAATTATAGCCAGACTATTTATGATAGTCATTAATTATTACATCGAAGGCAAAAATACTACAAAGCGGGATTGGAGGGAAAATTAAAAAACTTATGTCGTGAAGCTGTTTTGTTCAGTGGTATTTTTTTATTTATTTCATTGCATTAGTTTGAGAAAAGCACTATACATGCCTAGCCGTGAAAGGGTCTTGAAGGCTTCGTATACTATCCGGCCTCCTTACAGTCGGCCGTATATACAACTCAGCCTTCAACCCCCTTTTTCCCGGCGGCTGCAGTAATGTACTATTATCGGTAATCGTTGATGCTGTATCTAATAGGAGAGTATATTGGAGATGGTTTCTTTCTAAAGTGTGCGACTCGATTGCGTACAGAAAGCGTTTGGAGCCACGCTCAGATCCTGTCTAAACGTGATTTGACGTTATGATAAATGATCACGCGTCCCCACCATCTACAGGCCTTTATAAATGTATCGAGATTCCCTGCCACCCCTTTATCTTCCCGGGAAATTTAACGACCGGGAAAGCTGGTACATGAATATTTATATAAACGTCGTTAAAACTATTTAACAATTATGGTGACACAAGCAACGAGGCGGTTGGGATCGGATCGACAAATGAATACCCAAATACTATTTAGAAGTCACCTTGGAACGGTCTATATTATTATTATCTGATAGAAATAATATATTAAATCGGCTTGACAATCAAGGATGAGTCTTCAATACAAGGACTATAACTAATTAAGATAATAGAAACTATTAATAAAAGTTCTTTTAAAATACCACGAACGAGATATTTTTGGCAGGTTATACTTTCAAATCTACGGCTTTGACGTGTAGGAGTAGCTACGACAAATTTGTCGCAATCATTACGCCTCCCACATTTAAAACAACAACATTCTTTATGGTCTAGTAAACGCCCCGTTATTGGCTCCCATCCTTAGTCGAAAAGCTAAGAAACAAGGGCGAAAGTGCTCACTCGAGATTCTGGTAATAACGCCGAAAACATTCCCTTACAGAAGTTCCGGTATCTACATAACGATTCCTCATGTGAATCCAATAACGGGATACACAGGCGTGACAGCAGTCTACTCCGATTCTATTCGACTCCGTCCTTCTCATTCGAGGAGGTGTGAGAAAGACGAAAGCGAAAGTTTCAAACGTGTTATAAACCGAGCGGCCCTGAGAGGATAACCCTCTTCGCACAATAGGACTCGGATGTCGAGGAAAACCAAGTCGTTTCCGACTTTTGGTTCGTGGGCGGCGCGTGCGAGCTCCGACCCGATCAATAGCGCCATTTATGAAAATATGAATGACAAATGTGCTGCAATCTGCTAAAGAATCGGGGAGCCGCCTAAATATTTATGGGCCTTTATAACGCGAAATTACACCCGAACGTGGAACGCTACAGTTTAACAACAGTCCTTTGTGTCTATATCAGATAGGATTCATGTTAATCTGGATTAATCCCATGATTTAGGACGTAACGTAGGTATGACCTATTTATCCGCATTGCCGTGAGCGCAACTCGTCTATCTTGATTTTCGCCAATTTTGAAGTTTAAAACACTGTATCATTTATCTAACTGGACAAGACGACAGTACTTAGTTAAAAATTTTAAATTTTCATAATCGTTTGTAATGCGAATGTAACTTTATGTTTGATTTTATGCGTACATTTTTGAGTTGCGTGGCTAGGGATGCTGTCTACCGGACTAAATGCAAATGTGACACTAAACAGCAATGATTATGTAATGGCTAATTAAGATAGCTTTTGGGTACCATTGTAAAGACAACTGCGCAACGCTGCGTAAGCGTAACTGCGTGATTTGTGTAAGGAATTAGCGCCCCGAATTGTTGTGTCAGAGTTTAGTTTGGGTTTCCAAATCATCCGCCCCGTTATTGCTTTGGCTTAGAAGTTCGCGGGTCCATTGATTAAGGAGGGAAAATTTGCCAAATATTTGGACCATTAAGCGCACATTGGTGGCTGGAAAGCTAAAACTTTTTTACTACAATAACAAGGTTATTTTTAGAGCTTTAATAATAACTCAATGCTTTATAAGTTTATATTATACACCAGAATCTTCAGTATATTTTTCGATGACTTACAGAATTAGATTCTTATTTTTAGATCCCGCAATTGGGAGTTCCTCTTGTTATGTGGTAGTAGGGTTACGTTAGCGTCTATTTGGGTAGCTAACATTAGAATTAGAAATTTAACGAGATTTAATGTTACGAAAGAGGCAAACACTAACCCCCTTATTCAATAAAATCATATTTTAAATATACAGATGCAACGATTATGATTATGAATTGATCACTAACGAACGGCATATGTTCAGAACGATGTACATTGTACAGTCAGCAGCAGAAGTTGCTAAGCGGGCGAGGTATTAAAAATGCCCTTAACATTTTCTAGTGTTTTATGGCGCCTTAATTGGAGTAAAAGAGAAAGATGCCCGAAATTTGCGAATATCGTTTATCGCGGTAGCGCTGCAGAGCGTGTCAAAACCATTATGAACACCTGGCTCGCTTAGTAACTTCTGCTGCTGACTGTACTTGACCCATTTACTTGACCGCATAGATCCCAACTTAAATATAATAGTCGACAGATAAAGTATGATAGAGAACTGCTCGATACCTTTTAAACGAGTCCAGTCACGTCATGTTTCATGTGTTTTGTACACGACAAAAGTTACTCCAAAGTGAATAGGTTCGTAGGTACCAAACAGCATGACATGGAGAATCCTCGTTCCAGGTACGACGGAAAGGGCGTGCCTGATCACGGGCTCCGTGGAAGGCATCATGGTGGTGCTGGACTTCATCATGGAGAAGATTAAGGAGAAGCCGGAGCTAGTCAAACCCTTCCCCGAGGGAGTCGACACCAAGATGCCTCAGGACAGGGATAAGCAGGTGAGCTGGTTCAAACTTGTTCAGAATAAACCGTTAGTGTGTGACTCCACCGTCGGACGTCCAGGCGAGGGGAGCGGTTTCATCCTTACGTTGTGAATATTCCATTCACTCGCACGAAGCGATTCGCTTCTATCTTCCTAATGCTAAGGATTTAAATAATTCCCTTCGTCTGTATTCCCGGAAACATATAATTTGAGTCTTTTCAAGGCAAGAGTGAATAGGCTGTTACTGAACCATCGTGCTACACCCTCGACCTCGTCGACATTTACCATCAGGTGGGACTGAGGTCAAACGCTGGTCAGTCTTGTAAAAAGAAAAGAAAATATATAAAGTTAGTTATTTTTAAACAGCTCGGCTGATCCTTGCTAAAATATATACTAGCTATTCTTCTTAGATAAGATTTAACTGTAAAACTCTCCAGGTGCCGTTGTTACAATATTAAGATAACAATATTTTAAGTCACACTGGATATTTTTTCTCGTACTACCATGGTTTTCCTGGAATTGTTTAAGGAAAACCCAAATTCTCAAAGGGCATTGACACCAAAATGCACGAGGGAGCAGATAAAATCAAACCTTATTTCTGAATGATTGGAGACCGCTTTCGATTGAGACGATATGTAAAAATCGCGGATGAAGGGAGTACAGAGATTATGTCCCCCGTTTGAGTGCAGAACGCAATAACGTTTAAGTAAATGTATTGAATTTAGATATGGTTATTTATGAAACAAGGATTCTTTATCGCAAATACTTATAAATTTGTTTAGCATGAATTCATACCCGTGCATACATGGAGCGCGGTAATTATGCTAAGTCCCGAGACCTACACGGGTTACGTGCGCGGAATAAATTAACTAGCACGGCATAGTCTATTCTTTGTGTACATTAGGTATACAGTCGGTATCAAAAGTCGTGAAGTAAGTACTTATTTACATGATGAAGGTCGTAATTGTAACTAAGTGACGTAAAAGGACGTTTTGGAACGATCTGACAGAATCGTACAGTCCTCAGCAGAACTTTCTGTGCTGACCGGGTGTTCAGGATGTTGACACGCTCCTATTCTCTTAGTAATAAAGCCGTGTCAATTTCATTATGAACTTCTCGCCGCATAGCAACTTTTGCTGCTGACTGCACCTTTGAACTTTCAGAGACCTATAAAAAGGTCTCCCATTGAATATTATTTTGAATTTTAATTATGATAAACCAGAGTTGCATTTGGCCTATCAAGTTTTGATCTCTGGGCGGCTAGAGGATATGACCAATTCGCTTCGTCGGACGTAGTGCTTTGTTTGTACCAATTTTAATTTTCTTATTTATACATCCAGTTCATCATTATTGTGACATCAACATCATACACAAGAAAACAGACCTCACAAGCTTTGCTGAGATAAGATTGAAAGAACCAATAGGTATTGTTGTTTAGGAGTTATTGAAGTTTTGCTACTTAATATGTTTGAGCCGAGGATCCTGAATGAGGTTTAAATTTATGAAAACAATTGAAGCAATAAATGCCACAAGGCGCAACTTACGCTATAAAAGATAATACCCACTTCTTGTTTTCTGTTCCGCAATTTAAGAATACGATTATGAGAGTTCGCCAACTGCAGTTAGCATATACGGACTAGTTTGTAACATTATTTTACTGAATATATCGCAGAATTATACACGGCGTTGGAAAAGAAATGGGCGTCGTATTTAGGGGACTATCCTCATTTCGTACCATTAAGTTCGTCGGTAAGTGGGTCGGCGGCACTGACTTGCGCCTGAATAGATGCCTTCAGACCGGTGTGAAAAATAGTTCATCTAATAAGTAGACAAATGTTACTCGTATCTCATTTGTTTCTGGTGGAATGCCTAGACTTAAAAGCATTTAAAGACCGCGAGACTAAAGCGCTTTGCTTCTACTTTTCTGATTCGCACAGCTAGGGAGTGGAATTCTCTTCCAGCTGATCTTTTCCCGGAGCAATACAACCTGGGTATCTTCAAGTCGAGAGTGAATAAGCACTTGCTAGGTAAGCATGCTCCATCATCGGTCTCATCGTCACTTACCATCAGGTGAGATTGGGGCCTAATGCTAACCTATCATTTATAAAAAAAAAAAAAAATGTGAATAACATTTGTAAATATTTTAACTGACTTGCTGTTAACAATGCAAAGAATCTTCTTTGAATCTTTGGCATAATTCGATACGGTCAAATGAAGATGTCCTTTGGTTTTACTTCATTCATCGGATATTCATATCGTATACACTATAGTCGTTGAGTATCGGTGCGTTTGCGTAGTCTACTCCCCACGGACTGTCGGCTATCCCATTCCCACTTAACGATCCCGCCTGTCCGCCCTCCGGGATTAGTCGTGGATTTATATCCTAGCGACGCATTCACACTGCCGACACGGGATACATTCGTGAAGCTGCTTCTTCAATGCCCCCAAATGTAACTGGAGATCGATAACGCTTTAGAAAACCGACTGGAGAACTGAGCACTCGCGAATATCGGGATTAAAAAGTAACATTGTTTTTCTATTTAACAATGTAGGTACCATTAAACACCAAATATACCAACAATGTAGGCAGTAGGTTATTTTTTTTCTAATTAGCTTGTATGGACGCGCCGGTGCTAGCAAATGCTAGATGATGAAAAATAAATAAAGTTGCAACTTTTACTTATTTTTCATCATTAATTGTTATCTTTAAAATCGAAGATTCAGAATAGTCCATTCGCTAAACCTCTTTGGCAAGTTTAGAAACTGTCCAGTCTATTGCAACATTCTGGAATCCTCGGTTTATGACTGAAAAATGGTGTCCGATTTGCAAAATGTATCTGCCGTAAAATACCACATACGCTAAAGGCGTTCGTAAACTTGAGTTAAATGTTTTCTAGGTTTGTGTTGTAGTATTTTAAAACTATAATTTTCTGATTGTTAAGAAAATAGAAAAGTAATGTTCTTACTGCCGACGGCAACTTATTCATTCCTAGTTTCTGGCTTATCGTTAATCGTTTGCTGTGGGGCAGCTGTCTGAGCATTGAAACAACATCCCTGGTTTTGTTAGGATATATTGCCGACCGGCATAGTAATGCCGGGCTGATGGAATCTAAATAAAACCTATTTGTAGGCCCGCGGCATCCTGCGATTTATTCATAAGCCGATGCCATATTGTTTTAGAATTCGGTGTACCTATAGGGTAGGTACTCATACTCACTAAATTAGTACTTTTGTTACAACACTTATTTATAATAGGATGTTACAACAAAAGCCTTTCTTACGTAAAATATTGTGGAATGTTTTTGTAACGACTATTATTTTGGGTGCCAATTATCCTGGGCTCTTCCTACTCTTATTAAGCATTGTATATTAATTGACAATTATAATAAAAACGCGTTGTAAGTATTAACAAGCATACTCTTAACACGACAATTGACACTATAGTCACACAAATACGACCCTGAGGTTGTGAGGCTCTAGTGTATGTTTCTTTTGACGTAAAAAAAACGTTTACGAACGCGTAAGTGATAATGTTATTTATATGGGAAACGCAAACGCGTTCGTGACGTAAAGTTACGTTAAAACATACACTCAGGGCTCTGATTTAAAGATTTAACAGTGACGATGTTACCATGGTTGGTAACTTCAGTAAAAGCCTATTTCAATTTGCTACGGCGAGGCCTTTATTAACACTGGGAAGTCTGTGAAAATTTGCAAAGAGCGAAGTTCTTTTCAACTCCAAACAAATACGTACATACATAACTTCCCTTGTAAGATGCAGAATATCTGTAACCTCAACATCTAATATTCTTTTACTGGTGTTTCTCGAGGAGATTGTTATGTAAACGGTGTATAGTAGGAAGTAAAGTGGATAAAGCTTTTGATATTACTGATCCAGAGAGCACATGTGTGCGGACTGCGGATCATTTGTATCCCTTAATGTGTTCTGAAGGTTTAACCGGGGAATATTTTTCTGGGCTGATGGAATACAAATAAAACCTGTGTGTAGGCTCCGGGGACGTACTCATAAGCCGATGTCGGCCAAATTGGTTTTTAGGGTTTCATTGTAAATCGAAGTGCGGAATCCTATTAGGCGAGTAAAGCGAGTTAGCGGACGCCACGTACTAACACCACTTTTTTAACTGCTCGTGGACTTTATCCCTTTGCAATAAGGGCTAAACGTTACGAATTAACATTCCGGACGATGCCTGGTTACTAATGGGATGGGTTGATTTAGGAACCCGGTCCCAATCCCTGTTTAATAGCATAAAGTTTTGGGAGAATGTGTTGTCTACATAATAGAGAACTTCAGCTTGGAAGCCTCGCACATGTGGGTATTTCAGAACCGTTCAATATTTTGTAAGCAGTAAAATTTCTATGTAATGTACAGGCCCGGTACCGGAAACATCGATGTTCGTATATTTCGAGCATGTTTCTCTTTTTCTGCAATGAAGGCGTCATGAGAGTGACAGAGACAATGGTCCGAAATTTACGAATATCGTTTTTCGCGGTAGCGCCGCAGTCAGCAGCAAAAGTTGCTAAGCGAGCGAGGTGTTCAAGATGAGCTTGTTGGAAATAAGAGCGTGTTAAGATGATTTTGAACACTTGGCCCGCTCAGCCAGTTCTGCTGCTGACTGTACCATACAAGGAATAAACGATATATTTAAACGTCATATTGTTGATGTTATATACTTATACATATGAACAAAGTTGACTTACATAGGTAGATATTATTTTAGTATGTCCATTAATCAATTATCAAAATAGAAAGAGAATTTCCTACAAAACTGGTCCTAATTACGCTCACTAATTAGTCCAATTAACACCACTAATGAATCATTTGGTCGTTAGCTTAATATCTTGGCAGTATTTTTAAAGGCCTTTAAAAGCAAATTACAAGCTTAGGGCTGAAGTAAAGAATGCTTAGTTCACAGGTAGGCGATAAACATGCGAGCGCAGGCTTTTGTTTACCGTCTCCCGCTGTGTAATATGTACTATTTCACGCCATTTAGCATATCGTGAAACTTACTGGGGTGTTGGGCATACCGGCCAACACTTATCCCTCTGTCTTTTGTGGTCACCAGCTTGTGTGAATATAAGTTTAGTTTCTCTCCCATGCATCTCATCATGCATGTCTGCAGAAAAGACACGTATTTGCGACTTATACATGCGATTTCCAAAAACACAAGGTGAGTGCCTACAGCGGGACACGGACAGCGTCCCTCATTAGTAATTACTATTCTCGCTAAAACTATTATATATTATATGCCCGATTGAAACGCATAATGAAAATGAAGTTAAATTATCCCAAACTATGATATACATGATGGTATTACGCACAATTCGATAACGTGACACATTTCATAATGCCAATCGAACCAATTACCCTCGACAAACACCTAGTGGTCGTTGTGAAAATAAAATGATAATTGCCCTGGCTCTTCCCATCGCTACAAGCGCAAGTCGAGTTCAACTGACCAACATAGTGACGTTGTGGTGCGTAGATATTTTAAATTTTGGAGTAGGTGCCTTAGTGCTATTGCGTTTTGCCTGTGACAGCTGCATGGTCAATGCACGGGCACGCATTGACATATTCCCAGTCAGCGACTGAGAAAGAAATATTAATATGTGTACGTTTTGATATGATAATCCTGGAGGCCGATTTTTAAGCACTCGACGCTCGAATCGTGACACACGAAGAAATGGTATTTTAGAAGCATGAATGATAGAAATGCATTATGTGCAAAAATAATGGTACGAAACTTTTGTGTGTGATTATTTTCGTTGTCAGTTTTATAAATTCGAGTACACGACTCTCAAAAATCGCCCCCCTGGTTCTGATGTGATGAATCACATCTTCAAGGCGCTTCAGATGCCCTTCTGTGTAGTAGTGTAAATCCAGATCTCTTTGGTAAGATTTCCTGAACGGATTAGGATGCTTGCCATATTATCGCCTATCACGCGATGTATCCCTTTTGCACTTACATACACGTCAGAATGTGACAGCTCTATGGCAGATAACAAAAACACAAAACTGTAATTAATTAATTATGCGAGGAGTCCACTAAAATCTCGAGATCTTTAATTGTCCACGTGGTTCTAACAAGTCAGTAGGTATGCTCTCTTATACTGGTTTTCATAAGTCTTCGATTCAGTCGCGTTGAAGATTGAATTGCCACCATTGCTGTTATCAGACATGATAACACATTGATTTTCGAATCTCCCCACAATACTGAACGTTTTAAAGCTGAAAATTATGATACAGTATTAAAATAGGGGCGTTCAGGCGTATCATTGTTACAAGAGTGCTGTTTGGACTGATAAAAATGTTGAATGAAATTAACAGGATGCGTCTGCAATGTGTAAATGTGTCATAATCATAAGATAGAGTTTTGTACTGACTATTATTCCCTATATTAGTTTGCCCTTGAAGATTTGAAGGATTAGCGATAGGTAATGGTTATGTAACGCGCCCGGCTTTTAGGTATCGCTATTTGATACTAATACAACTTAATTCTCCGAATTTGCAAACCAAGCCCGTTACATCAGAGCAGCATATTATTTGAGGCTTTTCTTCCATTCAAATCACATTTCACCGGGCGCTTTGTTGACTAAAATTCTAAATTCGCCGGTCTCTACAAATTAGGAACTTTCTGGAGCTTTGTGGTCGAGGCGAATCGCACCTTACCACCATTAGCGAGTAAGTAGTATAGATCTAATAAGGAACAAGAATAAAATTCATTCGAGAACCTATACTTAGAACTACGTGACTTAACATGTCTGAATCAAAATGATCCTGACTCTCAGCCAGGTGCTAACCCGCTGGCCAGCGCTGGTCTCGTCGGACTACAAGCCAGTGAAGTCATGGAGTATAAGTAAATCAAATAAAAAATATATATAAACCATTGAAATAAAAACCTCACGACCATTACCCAAGATTCACGAATGTTACTCCGCTTGCGCGGATTATGAAGCCGCTCCAGAACGCGCTATATCGAATATTGATTAAGAATACAACCGCTTTTAACCAAATTTCCTCTCACAACACTTTGCCATTTCGGTGCCGCGGTACCTGACGGAAATATTAACGGAGCCTCCTACGCGTCTCCGCCCCATGTAATTGTAGCTACAGTACCCCCCGAGGACTGCAATGACGTCGTTCGATAAAAAATAAATTTATTTCCCTCTTCGAGATCTAGTTCCTTCTTAGTTAGAATGTGGCCGGGCATTTCCATTCATATCTGACCAGAATATTAGTGTTCTTGCTGTCGTAATGTGATCCTATAAAAGCTAGCGTGGGTTTTGCAGGCATTAAATGTAAACCATAGTACCTAAGGCTCATTGTCCACGTGAACCATACGTCAAGCGAATGCTTTCGTCAATGGACGATTCCAACTTGCGTGGAAACCTCATTTTTGAAGGTTTGGTCGACGGAGCGGCAACGAAAAGCTGACGCGACCAGTTTTGGTGATCAGAAGTTTACTACCAACTTTAATGTCTACAATATTTAGTTTTTAAATATATATCGAAAAACTTATTCGACAGCATTCAAAGTCCTACATAGTAGATTTAAATTTGAAGCCTGTCACACGCTGGTGCTTTAGTAAGCACCAGCGTGTGATTAGTATAACACCATTCCCATCGGCTTGCCTAATACGATTTGTAACCTATCCTACAGGTTTTCATGGTTTTCTAGCCACCATTATAGTAAACATACCAGCAAACTTGAAACTACTATTCAGGACAATGAGAAAAGATTCCATTACCCATCCACAACAAACCTGACTGAGCCTACCATGGCTAGGTCGATTTGTGTAAGCTTGTCCCATAACAACGGCCTCGATGTCGACATAGCTCTGATTACGCTGAACATTGTAATCTACGCATGCCATCCACAGGCCCTTAGCAGCTGATTGTACCGCTCATTACTATGCAGATTCCTTTGATCCTCGCTCCTCAGCTCAATATAACATGAAGCGGCTCATTAGAGAACGCTGTAACGCGAAGACGTAATCGCATACACAGACATTTCAAACCAATAAAGCTCTTATTTCGCTGTCTGAAATCTTATTTCTAAACGTCAAGCAATGTGTCTTGTAACGTTACGCGACTGCGTGCGCCTGTTTTTCATGCCCGAATAGAGACGCAACTTAAATGGAAAAGGTTGTCGCTTACGTCTTTATGAGAATGTGTGTTTGCTGTCGTATTTACTGGTGTTAATTAACATTAGCTGCGCCCAAAATTTGTCGCAGCACAAGAATACAGTAGTTCGACTCCATTGTGAATAGTCAGGATTCAAAAATGCTAAGGCTGACAGTCGAATGACCTAACGAAGAGGCTAGGTTAACAGATAATTGATCTTATTATGTTTCATTAATTATAACAAGTTGTAGTTCGGCCTATATAGTAGTAGATATTATCCTTTTTTGATTTAAGTAAGGAAAAGGTAAATGGTTCGTCAATAACTGGATCAGAACCCCCAAGCCCCGAACAACAAACATATAAAAGAAATAGAAGGGCGCCATCGCCACACAAATTGCAGGACATTTCCATGATAGATTGATTCCAATATTCATCCCCGTTATATATAATGTGCCCGAATTCGATAATATTTTAAGGAAAATAAGAGAATCCAAATCCCACATGTATCCAGTTGCTCCATTATTATTTTCGTTTCTTCCTTTCTCCTTTAGGCTCGGATTTTATAATGTTTTCATAAAAGTTAAATATAGAAATTCATCTAAGCCTTACTAATGTGAAAGTAACTCTGTTACCTCTTCACGCTTAAACCGCTGAATCAATTGGGATGAGATTCGGTATGGAGAGATTTTGATTGATAGGATAATTTATATGCCGTAACCATACTTTAAAGACAGGCATGGCTGACCGAAGAAATCGCAAGGAAAAGCTAGTATCATTATAAACAGTGAAAATACTGGTTATACAAATACTGCATAATGATCTAGAAATCATATTCCCGAATATTCACAAGTAGGCCGCACATGGGCCGCGGCTGGCGGAATCTCATTAGGAACGGGGCTGCGGTATGACGTTGCAGCCAGATTCGTAGGGGGAAATGACGGGAATGTTGTAATGCTAGATAGTAGACACGTGTCTACTAAACAAGTAAACACGGTGTTTAGACGGAATGATTTTTCGCTAAACTTTAAATATAAAACCCTTCTACTAATTGTACCGATAGTTGTTTCCGCGAACGGTCTCATAGAGAAGAGTCTCGACCAACATCTTGAGAGACTCTCGCTACGTGGTTGTGGTTGGATCAATGGTCAGATTCAGAAGGCGGTAATCCTGGACACGGCGCGTATAGTCCGGCGGTTCCTCTGTCTGCAGCCCTAACCACCGACAGCCTGGGCCCTGCCCCGTTGCCGGCGGCACCCCAGGTTAGGTTTTTTATAATATGTTTATTGTTTGGATGTATTTTTATAAAAATATTATAAAAAAAACTTAACGTAAGAGAAAAGATGAATTAACAAGATAATAAATAACAATTACTTCTTTCCCTAAGCCCTATACCATTATCTAAGGTCGGCTCTCCTTGTCTATTCTTTCTACTGTTCTCTATTTAGAACACCAGTGTTGTCTAATCAAATCTCATTCAGATCCTTCTGAACCGTCGTCAGCTAGGTGGCGGGTCCTCTGCCAGCGCCTCGCGCAGCCGGCATGCTCAGGTCAATTCGCACCTTATGGCCTTTCGTATTTCTGCCGTCGTATAAGCGTATAATAACAATTACTGATTGGAATTCGATGGCGAAAAAGTGCATGTTCAGATAATTGTGACCACCTCCACAGCTCCCATATATCTGATGACGACTGTACCTATTCGAAGCCTGCTTTCAAGTATGAAAAATTACAAGGCTGCAGATATATACTTAAAACCGAATAAATGCGAGACGGGGCGAATATGCGGAATGTTGTTGTAGGTAGGACAGAATTGGACAGGGAAATCCCATCGATATATTATTAGAATTGTAATACAAGCTGTAAGGCCCCTTACACACTGCGACTTTTAGCAGCGATGCAGTCGCGCGTTTCTGAAACGCGCGACTGCATCGCGACACCAGCAATTTTGCATCGATGCTGTCGCGCGTTAGTATCGATACAGTTGCGCGTTAGCATCGATACACACGCGCGACAGTATCGCGACATCATCAATGAAATTTTTTTTGCATCGATGCTGTCGCGCGTTAGTATCGATACAGTAGCGCGTTAGCATCGATACACACGCGCGACAGCATCGATACAGACGCGCGTTAGCATCGATGCAGAATTGCAGACGCGGGGTAGTGGGCAGTTTGCTAAATCTACTGATAAAGCAGTTCTAAAAGCAGCTATCAGATTTTAGAGGTAGCTACTGACATATGATACATAATTACCACTTCTTAATCTTTTTTTTATGACAAAGGTGGCAAACGAGCAGACGGATTGCCTGATGGTAAGCAATTACCGTCGCCCATAGGCACCAGTCACAAGCGCGTTGTCGACCTTTAAGGGGGGTTGCAGCTCTGGGAACCTTACTCACCATCAGGAAGACAACACTACATACCTGAAAGATAGCAGTGTTATTATGGCTGTGGTCTTCTGTAAGGAGGAGGTATTTCCCCAGTTGGGCTGCCCCAGATTCAAGCGTGATGGTCATCGCTGTGCCCTACCTCTCATTGTTGGACGTAGTTTAAGGACATACCCGGGTCCAAAATGGGTGGACCAAATACTTCCTCTGTTTGCGTTTACTCACGTTAGCATCGATACAGTCGCGATGCTAACGCGATACAGTAGCGATGCTGCATCGCGATTGCATCGATGCTGCATCGCGATTGCATCGATACTGCATCGCTACAGTTCAATGGCCAGCTTCTGCATCGCGACAGCATCGCTACTGTATCGCGACAGTATCGCGACTGTATCGATGCTTAAAGTAGCGCAAGTGTGTAAAGGTGGACCATTTGCGACTGCATCGATGCTGCATCGCGACAGCATCGCGACTGCATCGCTGCTAAAAGTCGCAGTGTGTAAGGGGCCTAATACAGGCATTTTGACGTCAATACGTATATCGGTTGAGTTGTAGTCGAAGCAATTACTCGCAAAATGTCTACTATATGAATCCATTTTGCTTATTAATTATTTACTTCAAATGATCGTAAATAGAGCAGAATAAAAACGTATTCCCACTATCAGCTACAGAATTCCGGGACTAGGTGGCCGCCATGTTGATTAATGTTATGATCTATTACAGACATTACAACGTAGCACGTGCGCTAACATGAGCTCTGAACATCTAAACTATTCTACCTTAATCCTTACTGCAACGACACAAGGTTTACAATCAGTCGGCAATGTTGTTTCAATTGAGCGTCTTGTTGATTGTTGATAGTTGAATGCTGATACAAACTGATTGCGTGCAAGGTCGCGGAATCACGCTCGTGCAATTATCTCGTCATTAGGCACAGGCTTCAAACAAGCGTACAGGTTTAAACCTTAACACTTGGTAATAAAGGCTAAAATATATACTCATTACTATTGAAGTTGTAGCGACGTATTCATATCGAAATGACGTAACGACATGACACTTTCGTATCAGATGCTGTGTTTACGTACTGAGGTTATCTATAGTGGTCGAATACATCAAACTGTAGTTAGAAGGCTCGGAAACTAGTTAACTATTATGCTGTCGAAAATATTTGCCAGCGGCATTGAGATGCCGGAAGAGAGCTCATTAGTTCCTTTTTTTCTAATGATATATAAATTATACAATAATGTCGAAAGGTCGGTTGTGATGAATTTCAAGACTTTGACGAAATAATGTAGATAGAAAGTTATACTACGTAGCGTTTTAAATCGTTATGGACTAAAATAGAGTCACGTTTGTTTTGACTGATACATTATTCACTGTCAAAATTTGTGTGTGCGGTGGGTGTCAGGTGGGAGCACATACGTTTCTGAAATAGCCATCGCATAATCTCGGACAATCCTGACCTTTAACAACCCATTTGATGCTGCAATCGCAGCTTTATCCAACCAGGTGCCCCGAGTACGTCTAAATTGTTTAAACCGTATATAGGCTTTATCTCCTTGACATAAGGTTTACGGATAGTCAGTTAATTTGGTCGCCGGCGATAGTTCCCAAATATAAAATTCAAGTCAATTTGAAAAGGTTTCCGGAGCGCCAGTAGAAATATGTGATCTATTACGTAGTAATAAAAGTGTTATTGTAACAACTCCACATTAGTATTTGGTACCTTTTTGTTTTAAGCTCGCTTTAGAACCAAAAAGCCACTATTAAGGCCGGTAAGATAAGCCTAATGCTGCGAGGATCACAAGTAAGGCTTCGCTTCGATTTGCGGCGATCACAGAAAATGAAGTGAAGTTGCAGAAGTTTGAGCGAACAGTAATTCTAGTTAGGATTGACGGCTAATTTACCGACATTGAGAATTCATCTGCAGGTATTTAAACAAGAAAATTATGAGTTTGGGAATCTCTCAGTTTCGTAGCAAAGTTTCTTCGTACCTTGGCCAAAGTGTGTGAGTTTACTCCAGATAGACAGGCGCGTAAAGAACTTCCGTTTGGCACATATTTATACTTATGTATTATTGTGCCGAGCCGTGTTGTCATCTTTAATGACGTAAACTGCTCGCGTAAGTGCTATTTTAAAACTTATAACAACAGATAGTTGCACAGTACGATCAATTTACTGTACACAGCTGTCATTTCATATACATAGAACCGAAGAGGCATGCCATGCTGCCCATAAAAAATGTTAACCTCTCGACCCTGTATGTTTTTTATATCGTAATTGTTGTATATGTTTGTAGCTTTAATGTAGTTTATCACTAATAAAAGAGATTATTTATTTGTAAACACACATAAATTCAATTGTAGTTAGTCTTCAAAATCACTAAAACTGAATCTAAGTAAAAATCTAAAATAAAATATTATTAATTATATACAAATAAAAGACTGGCTCGATCTAGCTCGGAGCCTGACAGAAGGTAGCCCAGAAAGCTGGCGGAGTTGCCACGCTGAATGGCGATGCCAATGCGCTGGGCAAGGAATGAACCAGCCCTCTGGTCACCCGTAGCGTCTCTTAGACGTTTACTCAGCTGCCTAAATATTGCGTGTGCTCCGAGTCCCCAGGGTCTAAGGGTCTCCACCTCAAAAGGCACAAGTGTAGCTGGAATCGAATGCTGCATAATGTTAATTAATAATTTGAATTAGTGCTCAAACATTGCATCAATTGAGTTCTAGCGTAGTCGTAAATCTTTAGACTATTTTCTGTGAAACGCCGTTCTATTTAAACGTCCTGTCTCTTCACGGAGGATATTAGGGGGCTCAGGCGGGCATTAGGCCGGCGAGATGTTTTGAGACCCCGACCCGAATGTTTTGCTCAAACCTGCGACCTATTTAAGCCCCTGAACGGCCTTACGTTAAACAATTTCGTGAATGCTTTTACCGCAGATCTGTAGACGACTTGAAAGATAAAATTCTGAATTTATAACTTAGTAGTTAGTAGATAATTATAGATTCATACGCCAAGTACGAATAAATGATTTGGCTGGATAAATTCGGTTTTAAGAGACAAAGACACACGATTAGTTTAGAAGAAATTTTATTCATGAGTTATTGTATAAATTACACAATTAATTTACAAATATACAATTTATATTGTGACTAGTTTGATGAAATATCCGTCTATCTCACACTGCTACCCTTTTCGAATGTCGGTAAGTCTGTATGCGTCCCATACAGAGATATCTTTCGATATTAAGTAGTTTTTCAAAGTATCAACAATATGTACCTATGTCATCGCAAATTGTCTTGTTAATAATGAATAATGACAAAATATTTAATCAGAAGAAAACCACGTGCGTTAACATACCTAATATATTATTTGAACAAAGCCTGGCCTGAGTAGATCTTATTGTAATTATTCGAAACAATTGAGCTAATAAAGCTTTTATTCGATTAAAATTTTGTGCGAACAGTTTACACTTCTACGAACAAAGATCCAAAATCACACTTCATATACTTTGCTAATCAATACCACTCTTCGCGTGCCTACATGCAATTAAAGTTACAAACACCTTAGATTCGCTTTAGAAATACGACGTTGTGCAACTAAAGAGTTGTTGATTATTGTTGGAGCTATGAGTATATCGCTCGCGATAAATTACCAAAGTTTGCTCAAGTAATTTGTACGACTGCCCGCAAAAATACTTTGTTGTAAGGAGAATAACTTGTGACTTACCGTTCTGGGGAGGTAAATATAAACACAAAGGCAGCGAATTATCGCAGAAAGTTGTAGACCCCGCGGCGTTGCCACGGGAGAAAATAATAGCCATTAGCTGTTTAAAATACAAATTATGCGTCTTTAAAACAACATTCTTTTGTGTAATTAACTTAATGACGAGATTGAAAAAGTCCCTTGGTTCCAGGACCGTCGCCTTTTCAAATTACTTAGAGATTTTTAATTAATGACCCTGATTACGCATTGCTTATATTCTATCTCCAAGAATCAAACTTTCGCTCGAATGCCTTTTGCCGTTTTTGGCAAGTAAATTTAAAGTCGATCCGCTTTGAACCAGCGTATTATGGGCCCACTTCCCTCTTGTGCACTATAGAAGTTTAGTGGCGTATATAATAGGTATGGCTAACATATTGTTATCATGAAATAGCGTGGGCCAGCCCAAACGGTAGTTAGTAGAAATACTAATTGGGTCACGTCAGACACAGAATTTGTATTTTCTGTTCCCGATAATTATGCACACGTGGTGTTAAATCTAATCTTGATAGGCGCCTAACCTAAAGAACTGTTGTATGTACAGTGAGCGTCAAATAATGGTAACCAAAGTGGCCAAATATATCGAAACAGGACTTTATTTATATAACACTAAGGATGTGTTACGATATATTTGGCCATCATGATTGCAACTAGCTTGATGCATTCTACAGTCAGCAGCAGAAGTGGCTGAGCGTTTGAGGTGTTCAAAATGAGGTCAACACATCTCTATTGTCAAGAGAATAAGAGCGCGTGTAGGCCATTATGAACACTTCAAACGCTTAGCCAGTTTTGCTGCTGACTGTACAAATCTATAAATACCGGCATAACAAGGAGCGAGTTTTTGTTATGTAATTTGCGAGCCCTTACTAATCCCTGTTTTCTAAGTCCACGACCAAACATGGCAAACAGTCTTGAAGACGCCATAACCGCAAGTTTCC
This sequence comes from Grapholita molesta, assembly GCA_022674325.2. NCBI lineage: Eukaryota > Metazoa > Arthropoda > Insecta > Lepidoptera > Tortricidae > Grapholita > Grapholita molesta. The sequence goes on from CP053138.2 coordinate 628,572, forward strand.
TAAACAATTAGACAATATTATTGAGAAAGGGTGGCAGTTTAACACAACGTATGTGTGTTTTGTTACTCTATTTAGCAGTTGTGGAAAGGACCGTACTCGCGACCGCTGATTCAACTAATGTCCTCTCTGACCCTCATGAGGTTATAAACTTTCAATAAAATGTTCTAACGTAACGCGTATGTTTGAAAACCAATTTAAAAAAAAAGTTGTTCACCTCACTAGGTCTGAAAGAATTGTTTTATTCTTTAAACAGATAGTAAAGTTGCATTTTATTCACAAGAGTGCAAAGTCACCGAATGGGCTCAGCGGAAGGTCAGCGCTGGCTCTTAAGCTGGCAATATGCTGAGTTGAGTCCATTTTGTGATGCCAACCGGGTGTATTTTTCTTTGTCTGTCATCGTCTTTGTATATGTGTCCTCACAAATAATTTTTAACTTTATCTTTTTCAAAGTGATTTCATACAAATTGTTTATTAATAATCGAGTGTTTTATTGACGTTAGTTGCTTGGATGATCTTTTAATTTAATGTTTTTGAATGATAAATGGTGGATGCCAACAATTTTGAATACATTATTAAAGTTTTAGAATTAAATTTTTCCTCGCGGTATTGAGGTGAAAAATTGTGTGTTTAACTCGGTAGCAAAGTGTATTCCTTTTATGCTTTGAAACCCTCAAAATGCTCAATATTCCACTCTCGCTATGGTCGCGGTTCAATTTTGAAATCATTCGTTAGCTCGGGTTTCAATATTACCACGAGAAGGTAAACACTAAGTTTGCCCGCTTGTATAAAAAATAACTATTATCCCTTTTACATAAGGTTCATAATTGCAGGTAAAAATCCTCGTGCCCAACTCTACGGCGGGCATGATCATCGGCAAGGGCGGCAACTACATCAAGCAGATCAAGGAGCAGAGCGGCAGCTACGTGCAGATCTCGCAGAAGGCCAAAGAGTTGTCCCTGCAGGAACGCTGCATCACTGTTGTTGGTAAGTTGACCTTGTTGCGTACGCATTGGAGTTGGTTTTAGTTTGTGGTCGCTATAGATACTTTGGCCTGGTACGGCGAATATCCAAGTTCGTATATTTGGAGCATCTTTCTCTATTACTCCAATTAAGGCGTCATGAGAAACTATTAACTTCGGAGTAACTTTTGTCGTGTACAAAACACATGAAACATGACGTGACTGGACTCGTTTAAAAGGTATCGAGCAGTTCTCTATCATAGTTTATCTGTCGACTATTATATTTAAGTTGGAATCTATGCGGTCAAGTAAATGGGTCAAGTACAGTCAGCAGCAGAAGTTACTAAGCGAGCCAGGTGTTCAGAATGGTCTTGACACGCTCTGCAGCGCTACCGCGATAAACCATATTCGTTTGGGCATCTTTCTCTTTTACTCCAATTAAGGCATCAGAGTGACAGAGACGTTTTTCGCGGTAGGGCCGCTGATTGTCTGTTGTGTTGCACTTGCATATGATTCAGTTATGACTAGGGTTCGTATTTTTCGTGCCGTTGATGTAAAGATGACGTCACTCTACATAGAGTATGAATTCAATTAGTGTTTCGTTATAATTAATTAATTGTCATCGTCAACTCGCAATTCTATTAACCGATATCGATATTTTAAAAAACATAGTACCGGAACGTCTGACTTTTGTCTTATTGTCACTTAACTAAATAACAGTTTGTCAGATTAGTATAGTACAGTCTCCATCAGATATATCGGAGCTGTGGACGTGATCACAAATATCTGAACACTTTATAGCCTTGAGACACAATAGAGGCGTTGTTTATATATTTGTTACCAGCCCAGCTTCGATATATCTGATGTCACTGTACCGCCTATCTTAAATTTGTTTACTTATGTAGAAAAAAAATATCAGAATATCATCAAAGAAAAAGAAGGAAAATTTCCATAATGATAGCATAAAAGATAATGGTTCATTCAAAATTGCATTGTACAGGAAAGACATACCAATGATTATTACGAAGTTGTAATTGGAATACCCACACCTAAAATGACGTCACGCCAAAAGTAGTCATTTTTCTGTCAACGGCATGAAAAGTTGGTGTTATATAACCAAACATTTAGCTGGAACGCGCACAAGGAACACTGAGTAACTATTGTTTACTATGTGAACCTTGAAACGTCGTAGGCACCTAGTTGCCCCAGTTGGGTTAATCTTGTTACGAAGCGAATGTGTTTAGAGGGGTGTGTAAAGCAGAGCTGCAAAAGCGCTTCGTCGCCTACGTAAGTGGATCATAGTGATTAGGTTAACTTCTGTTTGCAAGACTTGACACTCGATGTGGATACATTTAATGTGACAAAAACATCCGCGACTTTATGACGCTAATCTATATGAGGTTGATTGTACAGTTGCACACAGCGGCGCTACCGCGAAAAACGATATTCGTATGTTTCGGGCATCTTTCTCTTTTACTCCAATTAAGACGTCATGACTCATGAGAGTGACAGAGACAATCGTCTGAAATTGACTAATATCGGTAGCGCCGCAGGAATATCGGAGCTGTGCCTGTGGAGGTGGTCACAAATATCGGAACAACGCCTCTTTGTCACGGCGATAAAGTGAATGCTCCAATATTTATGACTACCTCCACAGCTCCAATATATCTGATGGTGACTGTACCCAGACTCGCTGCTCTAGTCTCATTGTAAATAAAAGTTGCAAGTAAACTGTTTCAGCCAAGGGCATTTCTTATATCCATGGCATAGAGTATACAAATATATGTCCTCGCTCGACTTACCATCATATCAGCAAAAGGACGTCCACTCCTGGCCACCCGCAGTGACTTGTTTTGCGTCACCCGCATCCAGTGGACTCCAGCGGTATATACCATATCGTTGGTCCACCTTGTGGGCAGACCAAGCGGCTACTTCCGTCACACTCCAGAAGTCCCAACGGCCATCTGTAATCAACTAATCACTCTACTGTAGTCACAGTAAAGAACACAGGATTATATTGCTTTAGAAACCGACTGTTTCATTACACTTTAATGTGAAAGGTTTAGAGTTTCTTTTATGACAAAGACGGCAAACGAGCAGACGGATTGCCTGATGATAAGCAATTACTGTCGCCCATGGGCACCCGCAACACCAGGGGAGTCACAAGTGCGTACCGGCCTTTAAGGGGTTGGAGTTCTGGAAACCTTACTCACCATCAGGAACACAACACTACATACCTGGAAGGTAGCAGTGCTATTATGGCTGTGGTCTTCTGTAAGGAGGAGGTACTTCCCCAGTTGGGCTTCTCCAGACTCAAGCGTGATGGTACTTCGCTGACGTAGTTTAAGGACATACCCGGGTCAAAAAAATTTATTTTGTATGTTACGTGTCGTTTGAAGGCGATTTTTGGCATTTGATTTTCGACTTTGTCAGGTTTAAATTCAATAGTAACCAAGTTCCATATGTTTCAGGCGAGAAAGACAATAACAAGAAGGCGTGCCTCATGATCCTCCAGAAGGTGGTGGACGACCCGCAGTCCGGGTCCTGTCCCAACGTGTCGTACGCGGACGTGGCCGGGCCCGTGGCCAACTACAACCCCACGGGCTCGCCGTACGCCGTGCCCACCGCCGAGGTGAACGAGGTGACCACCAGAACACGTTTCTATGCTTCGGATCTGTTGAGGCGCGTTGAGTTGCGACAACCTATTACTGACTCTACGTAAATGACACGGGGTCGCGTTGAGAGCAGTCGTTTAGGCTTAGGTTACAGTTGATGTTGAGACGGGAAAGCTGCACAGATTATCATATACGAAAAGTTAACAAGCTCACTGCACAGGCCGATTAAATATTACAGGACATTCTTACACAAATTGACTGAGCCCCACGGTAAGCTCAAGAAGGCTTGTGTTGTGGGTACTCAGACAACGATATACGTTATATACAAATACTTAAATACATATATTTATATAGACACCCATGAGCCATGACTCAGGGGAAAATATCAGTGCCCATCACACAAATACTTGCCCTTACTGGGATTTGAACCCAGGACTATCAGCTTCATAGGCAGGGTCACCCACTAGGTAAATTCTGTCGTCAAAAAGTTCAACATTTTAATTAAATGATTGCATTTGTTTTAGTAAAATGTTTTACTACAAAAGATTATTAAGAAGCGATATTCCGTTTTTGATTCGATCAATCACAATATACTATTTACAGCTGAAGTACTCTGTGTTTCCATCAGATGTAAGCGAGTAATGTGTTTTTTAAGAACCAATAGAATCACACAATTTACCGAAGATAGGAAAATCAAGTTATTCAATTGGTTGTTATTAACGAAATCATCCCTCGCGTCGCAACGCTTCCTCGCTCGTCTATTGGAAACATAGCCTTAATCGCGCGAGACGTCTAAAACTATCTGGACGCAACTTTGTTGCTAACATTGAGAACGTGTGTAAATCTTGAACATTTCGTTTAACTGATAGTGCTAACTGCCAACGTGTCGACAAAGTCGTAGCTAATACAAGCTAGACGTCTTACTCGCACTCGCTGTCTGTAGAGTTGCGCGTCGAAGGCGTCTCTCTTTAGGTTTACAGCGCTCCGAGCGCGCTGTTTATGATTCCACAATTGAGTGCAGTCGTCATCAGATATATCGGAGCTGTGGAGGTGGTTACAAATATGTGAACATGAACTTTATCGCCTTGACAGTAGAGTCGTTTTTCAGATATTTGTGACTACCACCACAGATCTGATGGCGATAATACCTGTGAAGTTATAAACTGATAGTTATTAACTAGGTATTCTAAGCGAGTCGTTCCACGATGCAATTTCTGATAACGTAGTAAACAATTACACTAGGAAGCATTTAGGTATTGCTAGATTTTACTTCTACAAACTGATACATCAATTGTATTTATAGTGTAGGTAGTGGGAGTTTAAAAAAAAGTTTACCCGTTTAGCGTGAGTTAAGAAGAGAAAAATCGCTGTCAAAAAAAGTTTGGTGTTCATTTTATGTATAAAGATTTCATGCTTGATTCTCGTAATAAAACTGACGGCAATTTAACTATTCTTAACAAACTCCTTACTATGGCAATGAGCCAACGCATGTCCTTGCTTTTGGTGTACCGCTGGGAACAATGGTTACTAATATATTTAAGCTTTGCTTCCCTTTGCAATCCTATGCATATATATATCCTAAAAATAACATACGTTTTGCTAATATATTTTAGTATATTATGTAATATTACTGACTTATAAACAACCGTTTGACCTAAATACCTTGTTTTTTGCGACAGCTCATATGATGTTGACCTAAAACTAGCGCTTTCATACTGGCCACTAGCAAGCTTAATAATCTACTATAAAGCCACATCTTCACTGCAAAAAGAACTACAAAGTGACCAAGGCGTTAATATGCAATTTCTACTACCACGCGATTTTGGAACGCAGCGCCCAGAGATAAGGTCCAATTTTGATCGCTTCCATGTTCAATAATCTCGATCGATTTTATCTAACGTTAAACCGTTTTCAACTTTAAGATGAAGGGTTTAGAGTTTCTTTTATTTTGTATGTTACGCGTCGTTTGAAGGCGATTTTTGCCATTCGATTTTCAACTATAATGTAACTGATATAGAATTGATATTGAATTGTGGTTGTGTAGGGTTGTCGCAATCTCATCGACGCGGCTGGTGGAGGCACGTTGAGGCGTGTTTAAGTGGTCGCGACCCTTACCGTTCTCATAATGCTGGACACTGCACTAACTTCTATCTTCTAAACCAAAATAAAAAACATATTATCTGTGTTGATATTTGAACGCTTCTATCTAAACTACATCTTATCTTCTTAACAGCTTTTGGAATTATTTTTATAACTAAACATAGTATGGTAGTATAATATGACCAGGGACCAGGGACCCATTGCATAACAATTTAAAACTATATATATTATCGGAACTCTCTTTCTAATAAAAGGAATTGGAGAGGGATGCTAATATTATAAGTTACACATTGTTATGCAAAAGGCCCCAGCATATATTTTTTTAAATTCTACAATGTAAGTTATATTTGTAGAGATGCTGGTTGTATTTTGTGGGCTTTTAGATTTTGGAATATTATTAAATTTCAACCGTAACTATAATGAAATAAAGTTTATAATAAATAGTCTATTGAGAGATCTTGTGCCTTGTTACTACAATGTTATTTCCCTTGCATAATATATTTACATAATAATTCCATTTTATCGTAAGTATCTCTTTTACATTCTTATGTCGATTATCATACCGCGTTGTTGGGAGAATAGCAAATATGTTTTTAACAGTATTATAGAGTGTTCAAATATGATTGGTGTTGAGTGTTGTATGAGATGTGCTGCTCCAGTATTATCAGACCCTGAAAGCTTTTTATATATAAGTAATATGTGTATACATTGCATGCTAACAGCAGTCATCGTCAGTATCATTTACACTTTCAATATTTGGCCACCTTATACTGAAAATGAATTCTGTTTACCTATAAATAGAACACATTTTCTGTTTGGGTTTCAATAACTGGCCACCGCAGACTAAAATTATTTCTAGTCGCCTATAAACAGAGTTCAGTCTGAATGTGGCCAGTAATAAAGAATTACTCTAATATATATGTATTATATACTATATATATTGTATAACTAAACTATATAGCACGGACCGTGGCTAACTAATTCTACAAGGTACAAATGACGATGACTACTTTACTCACTGTATTGTCTAATACAATTTAATTTTGTCGATCAGAATACTATATGACATATGCCCCTAAACAGAATACCAGTATTTATGTTAATCTTGTGTATAAAAAGTCTGTAGACTTGTTCCAATACCAATGACAGTTGAAACAAATTATGGTATATAGATTTTTGACATTAATTCACGGGATCAACTTAACACATACAAAACAAATCATATTTATATTTTGGTGTTGTAATATTCTGTTCACTAATACATTTCTTATTTATCGGGAGCTCATTTATACCTGTCGTAATCCTAGCTGGCAATCGGTCATACAGCGTTGAAGAAGCCCTAATTCTAAATAGTGTTGCGACAGGTACAGTCAACCAATTTGATTTATAGGCCACTTCGTTCCTTGTCACAGTGAAAATCTACATGAAAGACGTAAAGGATCTCTTATTAACGTCACTGTGACAAGGTTCGAAGTAGCCTAGAAAGTAAAGATAAAGAAAAAAATGGTTAACTGGGATAAATTGATATTTGTTCTGTTTTTATAGTGATAACATTTATGTTTACCGACAGAGCCACGCGCTCGGCGCGGGAGTGGTCGGCGGCTCAGTGCTCGTCAACGGCTCGGGGCTCGGCGCTCTTAGTTTAACTCTGTCGCTCGCCCCGCCCGGCTCGCAGCAGCCCACGCCCATCACGCAGCACACGCTGGACCACATCAAGGTGAGTGGCCGGGGGTCGGCGGCAACAGCAGCCCACGCAGCGTGGGCAGACCCCCCACAAGGTGGAACGATGACATGGTAAACATTGTGGAAATCTACACATCCACAGTGGATGTGGAGTGGATTATCCAGTGTGCGGGTGGCGCAAAACTGTGGACGTTTTTCGGTTGATATGATGATGATGAAGACATAAATATTTAAATATAGTGGGTGTTATAAAAAAAAGTGATACAAGATTATCAAATCGGCATGTGTTCATGCTTTTGAATATCTTTTACTATGGGGTCACGTTTGTAAAATTAAATAAAAATTGAAGAAAATGTATAAGAGTTAGTTTTTTTTTTACAATTTACAAAGTTGACCTCTTAGTAAAAATTGTTTCAAATAATGACCAGATGCCGGTTTGATAATATCCATATAATATTCGAGTTACATTAATAAGTGCCTACCAGAATTCGAAGTCAGGAGCTCTTCGTAAGAGACACTACCGACTAGGTATACATATAGTACTAGGTCAAAAGGGCATTAATGGACTAAGATAAGATAAAAGACATTTATCTACGTACATATCATAAGTGCTCTAATATGCGTCCAGTAACCGTAGGCAATGACCAGCATTACCAACCATCAGAAATTAATGTAGATGTAATGTTAACATTACCTACTGAAATCAGTAGGTTATGAATTTAAATTTGGAACAGCTGTAAATTCAAGTGTGGTGTCTAATCTAGTATCTATAGATATTAAAACAGTCATTGATACGAAACGACAATTCGTTATGTTTTTTTAATATAAATTGAACGACATTTTAACTCGAGTGACAGTAGAATAGGGAGTTCATTCGCTTGTCTATGGTTTAAAAAAAAATTGACTGAGATACGAAATACGCAACGCCGCCGTTCCTAGCTGTCATTTGTTTTGTTCGTTGACTTTTTAATGTTTACAAGTAACCCTAGTAATAAGTCATTTCCCTACGGTTTCTGAACCCATCTTAAAACACTTATGATATGTGTGTAGATAAAGTAGTGTATGTAACTATACATAATTAGGCATTACAACAATCGTGTGATATTATTATGAAACTCGCCTTCGGCTCGTTTCATAAACCCACACTCTTATTGTAATGACCTTCATTATGCACAGATACATAAACTACTATTATTCATGACGTACACCTACAATAAACAGAATACAAGATGAAGAATAAGTTAGACATTACGAAGTGGACCCAACTCAGTGTAATACTCGCTTGAAAAGTCAGCGCTGATCTTCCGTTGAGCCCATTTAGTGATGTCGCGAAAAATAACACAAAACAAAAGAACATCACAGGCATAAACTAAAACAAACCACGAAGTGAAAACAGGCATGCAGTATTTTTCTTTTTTTTTTTTTCACTAAGCATTTTATCTTTCTGTGTCCTCTTTCCAGGTGGCGCTGCGGCAGGCCGGCTACTCGGACGCCGGCATCTCGGAGATCTCGGCGGCGCTGGCGCTGCTGGTGAAGCACGGCGTGCTGGGGCTGGCGCTGCCGGCCGCGCTGCCGGCCGCGCCGCTGTCCGCCGCCTTCTACCCGCTGCCGGCGCAGGACCCGCCCGTCTTCGGGCCCATCTCGCAGGTCGGCCTGGGTGAGTGTCTCGGCATGTGGCTGCAGTACCAGATGTAGCACGACGCTCATGTAAGTTACGACGCCCGATAGAGGAGCGATGTGGCGTTCGCTGACACCGAAGTGGAATACATGGCTGCAGTGAAGCCGATATGGTATGCGCTGTTGTAACTTATACGAGTCGACCGTGCCCAGTCGGACGTTGGGTTCTTTTGGGGCTGTAAATAAGCGAGGTTTGGAAACTTTTCCCGATGTCTTCAAAATGTTTGATGAATTTGATGTAGCATATTTTTAGGGCACTAGTGATTTCTTGCCGGAATTGTTATTTTCATAAACGCAGCTCGACCTTTGTTTATCCGTTCCATTGAATCAAAGAAACGATGCAATGCGACTAATGAAAAGTTGACTATCAAGATTTTTTTTTTGTTAACTAGTTAAGTGCTAACTTTTTGAGACACCGTTGTGTCCAATTTGAAAAGGTTTATTTTTGTTTTATTTCTGGGCCCACTTTTCATTAGCTAAACGTTTGGAACGCTGCACAAACCAAAGATATTTCTTGGGGCATCATCTAAGCTTTATAATATTAGTTAAAGACTGTGATTCGATTTCTGCCAAATGTCAAATTAACAATAGAACAAGTCCCAAAGAAGGATATTTAATTAAATGTAGATATAATGAATTAGTTATTTTAATATATTGAATGTAATTTAGTTGTAAATGTTATCTATTGTGATACACGGTGCCATGAGACGGAAGCGGCCTTCGTCGAACCCAAGACACGTTATGTAAATCACGTGCAATACCTGTTTATAGTACCTACTACCTATACGGCCACCGACAAACCCGTTTGCGTGCACATCTTATTTATCTACATCCTACTATTCCACATCGATATTGTCTGAATACCAAGTGCAATCCTATTAAAAGTTACCAAGTTACTTAGGCAACTTCAATAATATCCGAGGGAAAATATCTGTGAATCTAGTATATAAGTTTGTGCAAGTCTGAAAACTATTAAGTCTTCTTAGCACTTCGGTTGCAATAGACTATAGAGTTTGGCACCGGGCGGAATCAGGAGTTTGAAATAATCGTTAAGCGTTATAACTACTTTAGTAGCGATAGCGAGTGTAGCGTACAATCTTGTCACGATCTTTGAATATTGTCTACGCGCATATTGTTATATGTTCTACTTTAAGGGGGTTTATGGAACGGTGCTATCTCCTATTGTTCACTTGTTCTATTCCATACATTTGTCCGTCCTGAATTATACGTCTTTTATCAGAGCAATAGTTTATTCTGCACTTAAGTCGTTCGCGACGTCTTTGTCTTATACACACTTTAAAGATAACCTATGGTTCGTGTTACTTGTATCACAGCACGCCAGACTTTACTGTCTGGTGCGTTGTGCCCATGGAAGTTCACGGCTCGAGATGCTTTTTGATAACCGTCGCTCGCTTTGACAAATAGAACTGGCATGTGCCATATAACTATTTCACTGTTTACAACAGTTTTTGTTTGAACTTTTTGTCTCAGCGAGCGACTAATTCTGTTACCGCTTTCTCACACAAAATTCTAAATTTCCTCGCAACGCTTCTCATGTCTATCCTGGATATTATTGGCTGTGTATTTGTGATATTAACACGACACTTCTCTAAACCCTGCACCTCTCGTAACCAGTAGTTAGTAGCAGTATCTATATCTACATTACATAGGCCCACCCTGCGGCCCGCAGGGGAGGCCACCCATTTGACAATAGAAGGTATTCCATATGCATCCTCGGCATTGAGTTTAGAGCTCGATTCTGCGTCTGTATGCGTCTTGTAGAAGCCATCCCTCACCACTGTCAACGCGTAAAACTTTGTACTTTTTTAATTATAAACACATACGCGCGCGAAATATGAAACGCTATATACATTATTCACGGTATACATTAACCATTATTTGATTATTTTAGATTTTTTTATCTGAATCCAAGAGTCACAATTAGTCCAAGCGACGACAAGTCGCTGGACGGTCCAACACTTAGTTTTATCAGTAGTTGTAAACTGTATTATTTATGACTGCATGCCTAGTTTGTACTCTACGTGTTGTATTGCTGATGTTCATAACACAATTGGCTTTTAGATTTCTCCATTAATGTTGTTTTTCTTCTTGAGGTGTTTTTATTTTTCAAAATTTCCGAGCATCGCTTTTCTCACCGGTCGGCAATACATAACTCACGTTACGCGGGGGACTCACATCTGTTATTGTAAAACATAATTGTATTATTGTTAATGTGTGTGGTCCTCGGCGTAACAAACATAGGGAGAACAACGTTTTCATAATTTGTTGATGTTGGCCCTTGACCACGGTTGATGCTGTGTCATTATATCTAGTTAAAACATGAAAACATTTTACCTATTACCTACGTTTAAAAAAAAATGTAAGTACATTATAAAAAGCAATCTATAGAATCCTGTAAAATTGTACATCCTCCTTCATCTTATATGCAAATATTCTTTTACACTTAAGGGGCAAAATCCTTTTTTTACGCTTCGGGGCGAATTAAATTAAAGAGAATAAATATGGTTAAATATTTGTTTTAACCAAATAATAATATGAAACATTGGAAAAATATGACAAGGAAAGATTATAAGCACAAAATATATAATAAATACTCTTCTCGGTGTCATGGCAGACAAACGTCGAGTAGATTTGATGAGTTCCAACTGTAGTCAAGTGGCTCGTAGAGCTCGCCCGCCAGCGGTCGTTGTTCCCCCGCCGGCAGCCGCCCCGGCCGTCACGGGCCGCCACACGCCGCCACACGCCGCCACGGCGCGAAACGTTCTAATGCAAGCGTGCTGCCTCTGCTCTGCCACTGCCATGCTCCCCGCAGGCGGCGGCGGCGGCGGCCGCGGCGCGTCGTTAGACCGTTTCGCGGAGGTAGCATTCGATGCGCTTCGGCCCCCAGCCGTGGCGCCCATCTCGCTGTCGGCGCAAGTGGGCTCCGTGGCCGGCGTGGCGCAGGTGCCGGGCGCCGCCGTGGGCTTCGCGGGCGGCCTGCTGCCGCTCAGCAAGTCGCCCGCGCCCGCCGACCAGGGCGCCAAGGACTCCAAGAACGTCGAGATCGCCGAGGTCATCGTCGGCGCCATCCTCGGTGAGTCCGCGTCCCGAGCCCCACACCTCCCACCTCCCACACCTCCCACCTCCCATGCCGTCCTAGTACCACTACAATATTACAGAATTGAGATTAGAGTTGTTTTCTATTGAAAGAGTTGCATTTGTTTCATTCAATTCTATAATAAAACCGACCTTATTTCCTACTGTACTGAGTTCAAATAAATTTACTTGTACAGTGGCTTGCTCGAGGTTAACTGATTATTTGTAATATTTTGCCCTTTGTACCTACGCCTAATTATTTTCAATTGACATGAAATCAATATAAAATTGGTCGTCAAATGAGTGGCGCTGTTTGACAAGTAATAATTAATGATTCATTCAATATTTTGAAGTACCTAGATCGGTTAAACCTGTCTGTTACTAAGTTTGAAATATTTGAAACGGTTATAACGTTCAAGACGATATAACTTAACCAAACAATAATATGAATATCTGTAATCGTTGGTTACACCTTGCTTAAATTAGAACACAATTTATTGTTCGAGTACGAAGTCCGAAGAAGCGAAATGAATCTCTCACTTGACGCCAAAGCGAAGCTCACGCGCCCATCGGCGGCGGACTTCGCGCGCGAACCTTAAGGCAGACGGCGACTTTACTGACGGTCCGTTTGTGGCGCAGGTCCGGGCGGCCGCAGCCTGGTGGAGATCCAGCAGATGTCGGGCGCCAACATCCAGATCTCGAAGAAGGGCACGTTCGCGCCGGGCACGCGCAACCGCATCGTCACCATCAGCGGCTCCGCCACCGCCATCGGCAACGCGCAGTACCTCATCGACCAGAAGATCCAGGAGGAGGAGCTCAAGCGCACGCGCCACAACGCCATCTCCGGCCTCATGCAGTAGTCTAGTCACGGCGCCTCGCACTTACAGAACGCTTCGTATTTCTAATGAGAATCGCGAGCGTCTAAAGCGTTTTATTCGCGACTGCCTTACCATTTATTGTTAAACGTGAATGTTGAAAAATATAACGAAATATAATATAATATTTGGGACACTTGAGAGTGGACGTCGCTCGTGATTCTTAATAGAACTATTTAAATATTATAAAAAGTGCGGGTTCGGTTTTTAGAACGGCCGACATGTTAGTTAAGAGTTTATTGTTTTGTTTTTGACTCTCGCAGCTCTCGAGGCGCGGCGCGGCCGTACATGTGGGTACACGTGGGTGCACGTGGGTACACGTGGGTGCACGGGGGTACGCGTGGGTACACGTGCACGAGGGGAGTGGGCCGACGGGGCCGTGCAATGCAACCCGCCGCGGCGCGCCTCGACACATAGTTACCTATTTACAAATAGATTATTCTATATTCATTTTATGCATGTACTATAGTGTTGGACATATATGTGGTATATTTTGTTGGTCGCGGTCTGCATAGCAGAGCATAATGTTGTAAGGTTAATGAAGTTACGATTGTGATAAATCCTATCACGGAAATTCCTATTTCATGCACATTTTATTTTTGTATATTGTTCACCGTGCATCGCATACATTTTATTTACAGAGTTGATTTCATTGTAAATGTTACCATTGATAAGTTATGTTTAGTTAGGTTAGTTGAAACTTGGATTCGGATAAGCGCCGCCTCGCCGCGGCCGCACTTGACATAATAAAGCTCGTTTACACTTGACACTGAATCGGGTCCGGCTAGCGGAGTCGTCGTCATTCCTCATTTCTCTCGGTGAAGATCTTTATTTTTTATACATTTATAAATATTTCGTTTTATTTTTGTTAGGAACGTTTCGCAGCCGTCGTCCGGTCTAAAGTCGTTTAACAACAATATAAGTACAATTTAATTGTTAATATGCATGTCCAGAGTAGTAGAGAATTATATTTTAAACTTATCGTTGCAGATATCTTAATATTGACAATATGACAGAAAGTTATTTACAGTCGGAGGCCGGCCGGGCGTGCGAGCCTCGCCGCCGCGCTCGGCCGGCCAGTAGCTCCCGTGCCATTGCGAGCAGCCGCGCCGGTGTCCGCAGCGGCGATATACTTATCGAGGAATGAAGTACAAATGAAATGTAATAAATAATAATAATGAATTCGAATCGGCTTAAAGAGTTAATGTATGTACGATAGATGTAAGAAAAGGAATTGAGAGCCGTTTCTCGACCTCGTGTCCCACTCGTGGCCACGCCTGCCGTAGTCTAGTGTAACTGTGTACCCTAGCTAGAACTTACTATATATTCAATCTTTAAAGTGTAGGTATCGCTGTTAACTTTCCGGTGTTTTCGACTTTCTCATTCATCTTATTATATACGGGGTAGTGCAGATATCGTCTAGTGTCAATTACTGGGGCGGGCGGGGGCGGGCGGCAGACCCGCCTCCGCCCAGGATGTCGATTATACGCGCTCAATTTTATTGGAACTAAATCTTCATTAGTCTGTACGTGTAAGTGACTACGTCAATTATAGTAAACGTTCGGTTGACCGCCACTCGGCCACCGCCCCGTCAGTCCTCCCTTCACTCGCGTCCTCCCGCACGGTCCCCGTCACTCCCTCTGTCGCGCGAGTCGGCGGCGCGGGCTGGCGACCTCGCCGCCGCTCGGCCGCCCGACTCGCCGGTTCTTAAATAGTTAACGTTGGAATTCTAGTTAGTTAAATCGTCATTTAAAACAATATAACGGTATGTATAGATAATTTTAAAGTAACTGGAAAAATGTTAACGTTGTTATACTGAAGTTGTTACAATATTTGAGAGTATATTAACGTGAATACAGAATAATAATTTTAGTGCGGTACTATCCGTTTATCTCGTGGGAAGATAATAAGTGCAACGTCGTCCGGAATATTTTGTGTATCGAATTAATTCAGGAGGGAGACGCCACGGCGTCGAGAGAACAAGGTTGATACTGTTTCTGTGATACTGACAAATACGCCGCGCCGGCGCGCTGTCCGCCGGGCCGGCCGCGTGCCGGCCACGTGCCGCCACGTGCCGCCACGTGCCGCCGCGTGCCGGCCGCAGCACTGACCGCGTCACGTAGCGAGCGACGCGCCGGCCGTGCCGCCCCGGGCCGGCGCCGGCGGCCGTCGCGTGTAGTCGGTAGCGCCGCACCCCACTTCGTTACTAGCGCCGTTACGGTTAGGTAAGTTTCAATGTTGTAGACTAAGGTAGCTCACCTCGCGAGCGGCCCGGCTCCGCGCATCTCATCTTTTAATTTTAATAGCTAAATGTTGTTGAATTTGTTGATAGAGTGGTTTATCGTATAGTTTAGAGGTATACGTGAAGGCAGCCGTCGGGTGCGCTAGGCTAGTAAGGTTCGATACCGTGTTAGGATCATGGCTGTGCGTTCAAGTCGAACTCAACATTAAGACATCACCATAACGCTCGTTTTGGGCGCGAATCGCACGCGGCCCGCACTCTGTATATAATTGCATAGCATTTTCATTTACGTTTTCTCCTTGCTCATTGTCATCAATTTATTAAAGACTGAGGAATCAACTTGCGCATATTGACATTGTCACGAACGCGTCCCGAGAGGTAGGGAATATTGTAATATAATTGTTTGTCATTAAAATTTTCACTCGGTTTCATGTGGAGTCGTCCGACGGACGGACGTAGTCGCGTGCGATTCCCGCGGTACACTCGCCGTTTTGTATCGAGTAACGTAAGGTTAGGCTAGATCTAGGCGGGATTCGTAAGAGTTTAATGGTTTAGGTATAGGAGAAGGCACCCAGCATCGGACGTCCCGGCGCTCAGCGTTTATGGAGGGAAACTCCACACATGGAATCGTGGTTAGACTGAGGTTACTGATCTTCCAGCTTCATATATTAAGTTACGATAGCCGTGGGGTGTGACAGAACGACTGGACCCGGGAGCCTCTCAGTACACGCGTGCGCCGTCCTCGTCGCCCGCGCCCGCCGGTGGCGTCCGATGCTGTCGTAGGTTAAGTGTCAGGACGGTAGTGAGTGTACGGTGTGCGGGCGCCGCCCGTGCCGCGCGCACGCGGTCGCACGCGTCCGCACGCGCCCGCACGCGGCGGCAGCCGGCCAGCAGTCTCAAGCGCCGTTCAGTCGTTGTCTCATCACCTTTACACATGTTGAGATTGATATGTTGTACTAATTCTATTGAATTATAACTTGTTGCGTATAATAAGTATGTAGACAGGCGCCGGTCGGTGCGTTATGTATAATATCGATATGTTGAAAACATTTGTTGCTGTACAGTTTCAGTGATGAAATTTTTATTTTTATTATTAGTTATTTTGTTAACTTGGTTTACGACAAACGGGTCTGCAATCTTATGTGACGAGAAATAATTTCTAATTAAGTTTGAATTGAAATGTTGAATAATATCTATTGAATTTAAATTTGGGTATATTATAGTCAATGTTAATATTTAGTTGTACTGTCGATATTGATTTTCTAATGAATGTTATTTTGCAATGTTGTAAACGATACGAGGTATAAAGGGAGGTTACAATGTCTTAGTGTTTAAAAGCTCGAAAACCAATTAAAAGGTACCTTGAACATTGTCTATATTATATTAACATTAAATAAATTGCAAAACGATGAGTTGTTTCATTCCGCCATTGCATTTTCCTCCATCATCGTTGGTCACGTGTGTCGAATAATAACTTATCTTAGTTCCAGATAACATGCTCATGTGTAACTTGTAGGTAATAGGTTCCTTGTTTTTTCAGCTACATTATAGAGACAAGTTTCTGGTAGTACAGGATATTAAAACAATAAATGGATGTCGTGTTATGGTGTAAGCCTAAAGGGAAAAGACGAAAAATCGTTTCACCTGGTGTATGATTTAACCCTTTCGCCGCCATTGACTTGATATGAAGTCTGAACATTTCGTGCCCCACACGCCACGACTTGATATCAAGTTTGGACTTATGTACTGAGAGCTAAGGTTTATTTTCGATTGCAAAAACCTTTCGCGTGTGACGTAGGTACTTGAGGATTTTTTGATGTTGCGGCGAAAAGGTTAAAGTCACCTGTAATCAATCAATCAGTCAATCATTTATTCCGGATGACAAGACCCATAAATTTCATAAAATGGTACACAATTATAAGGCAATAACATTATACACTCATTACCTTAACCTATGAACGTAATGTAATGCTTTTACGGAAAATATTTCATCTTCCCCACGTAGAAAAACATTCAGTCTTGACCCACTTTACTGTCTAAGGCAGCATTTACTTGAAAACGACATTTTCTCAACAAAATATTGTTTGTTACTTTTCCTCATTTGCTACACTAATAGCTACTAAATCTGAGAACCACGTAAGTATGTGATAATCAAATGCACATAACCATAGTTGACGGCCAAGGTAAATTATAGGTACTCGAGTGCTCTACCGTGGGACTACGCCCCCGCACTATTGTGTAGACTACGCTCTAGGCCTTGCGGGTGTGGCCGACTGTCAAGGATACCAAGTTTCATCTTTATTTAACCTCTAGCCGCCCAGAGATAAAAAATTGCCAGGCCAAATGCAACTATGGCTTGTTATAATTAAATTTCAAAATGGCATTAAATGGAAGACCTTTTTATAGGTCTCCGGGCGGTTAGAGGATCATACATTACTGCGGCGCTATCGCGAAACGATATTCGTAAGTTTCTGACGATTGTCTCTGCCACTCTCATAGCGGTTTAATTGGACTAAAAGAAAAAGGTGCCCAATATATACGAATATCGTTTCGCGGTAGCGCCGCTGTGTTTGTTAACACAACATGAAGTCATATGGTTGGGTTAAGTCTTAATAAACTAAATACCTACTAATATTTGGTTCAAAACATTAAATTCTCAACTAGGGAAGCTAGCTAGGGAAGTGATGTGGGTGTACAATAATATATGTAGTCGCATATATCGGAGCTGTGGAGGTGATCACAAATATCTGAACTTGTACTTTATCGTCTTGAAAATAGAGGCGTTGTTCAGATATTTGTGACCACCTCCACAGCTGCGATATATCTGATTGCATGGTGACCATACAGTCAAGGTAAAAGATATCACGCATAAATTGCCCATAATGTATATATACCTGAACCTCATCGTCTTAATTTTGGTACAGTCAGCGTTATATAGTTGGCATTCAAAGTAGTCAAATAGTTCGGTACACCATACAAATTCTATGGTGTACCAAAATTTTTGAGTACTTTCGATGCTACCAACTATATGACGCACATGTATGCATATTTTGGCATTTTCGGAGTATAGATATCTTTTACCTTGACAGTACTTGCTATATGTTGTAAAAAGTAGTCAGTGTCTTAATTATGTAATTGTTAGGGATTTAATAATCCTAAATATAAATAAATATATACGTAATGCTCTGAGTAATATGCTCTTTGTAATACAATAGGTAAAAAAATTCAAGGTTTTTTCCTATATATTTTGTATGGAGGTAATAAAGGGGAAATTACATAAATGTATCCTTGTTGAGTTAATCCTTGCCCTTGGTGAGATTTGCAATCTTTGGCTTAGTGGGTAGTGACACTAGTGACCCTACCTATGAAGCTCCTGGGTTCAAATCCCAGTCAGGGTATTTATTTATTTGTGTGATGAGCACAGATATTTGTTCCCGAGTCATGGGTGTTTTCGTATTTGCATTTTATTTTATTTGGCCGAGTACCCAAAACACAAGCCCTCTTCAGCTTACAGTGGGGCTTAGTCAATTTGTGTAAGCATCTTTAATATTTATTTACTTATTACTAGCGGAATATCCGTGCCTATTTGATTTACTTGACATAATTCTGCAATGTTCAATGTCTGACCCCCCAAAGTTCAACAAATGTCCTTTTCCTAGTAGAATACTTTAGTTGTGCTGAGAAAGGGTTAAAAAAAAGTCCAGTCATTAATAACTTACGCATGTAATAGTGTATATTAATAAAAGTACAAAATATGTGCCGAATGCTAAGTACTCTTGAGCTAGGCAAACATATAGAAGAGTAAAACAATTGAGATCTAAAATTAACATTGGAATGGATGGAATGTACAAACAGAGACGAGTAAATAATAACTACTTTTAACCTCCATGTAGTCAAATTTTTCATGGTTGTTGTAGATGGCGCCACTTAGCTTGGTCTCATCCTGTACAAAAATTCCTTACCGTGTCTAAACAAAAAAGCTGTCACAAAATATTCAGAGTGCATATTCTTTATTGCTAGTGATAGTGGCACCAAGTACAACAATGCTGGCGTCGCTACTACAGTCAGCAACATATAGTTAGTTGCAGTACTTGCAGTCAGTATGGCCAAGTATATCGTAACACGTACATACTTGCTGCTATACAAATAAAGATCTATATCGATATATTTGGCCACAAAACATTGCTTTTTAACTCGGCTCTGATAAAATATAGTAACATACAAGCAATGTACAGGTGACACTGAAAAAATAACAAAACCAACACTAAAAACATACAGAATTGTAAATGGAGCGTCCACGTCGATCCTGCGGCGCTACCGCGAAACACGATGTTCGTAAATTTCGGACGATTGTCTCTGTCACTCTTATGATCCCTTAATAGGAGTAAAAGAGAAAGATGCTCGAAATTTATTAACTTCGATGTTCGCGGTACCGGGCCTGCTCACGTCTCCTGAATCGGACTATATACAAATAATGTGTATAGTTTATATAATAAATACAGTCTTAAACTAGGCACAGTAATACATTATAAAAGAAATATATGTCGTAAGGTCCGTTTTAGTATGAAACAGCGCATAAAAAGTATCTAAAATTGCGGATATTTGTTATACAAATTGAATTTATATATACAAAGAAAAACTAAATAATACATATTACTTTCGTGCGCTGGTCTAGTTGCCTCTTTTTCCCCAATACGCAAAAATACAGGTATGCAGCGAACACAGGGACACCGTGCGTTGCAGCAAGTTTGAAGGAGATATTGGGCAGATATTGATCATAATTCAGTGTCGTTTATAGTACATTCTCGATGTTGTCTACAGGGTTAACACTTATTTCCTAAACATCTAAATTATTGCATTTCATTAATTTATTACTATATACATATGTATATATAAGCCGCATTATTTGAGTAATTACAAAAAGATATAAATTAGTCTATAAAAATTGAACCTACTAGAATGAACGATGGCAAAACCATAGAAAATATCGATAGTTATCGTAACGTAAATAGCATGAGTCTAGTAGCTTTAGATGAACTTAAATACACTTGAGATTCATCATATGAAATACTTAATGAAGTATTAAATTTGGGGTTTAATTGTAATTCTCGTCACACATTTTATAGCAGGATGTGTTTAATCTATACTAGAATTAAAGACTTCCTGCGAAGTGTAGTCATGGACAGACACGTGAACCTTCCAATTAGGCACTTAATTCTAATAGCATAAGGTTCAAAATTGTACAAAAGATTTTATACACTGGACTGGCTTATCACAAGGTGGTTAATGAGTTGCTTAAACTAATCTTAAAGGTAAAAAAGTTTAATTTGTCATGTCTGCTGCCATACTTCGTCCAATATTACGAGCTCTCAAGTAGTAAAAAGTAAAGGTCACAAACAAACAAGACACAGTGGAAGAGGCTGCCTAAAGCTGTCTTAAATCTTTGGATATAGAGTTGCCTACGTAAATATTGTCCTACAACATACGAATCTAATGAGATTCTTCAGTCACAACAGCTAAATTATACATTTCGTTCCAGTACAGTCAGTTTCATATAGTTGGCAATATTTAAAGTATTCAAATAGTTTGGTACACCATGTAAATGTTATGGTGTACCAAACTTTATGAGTACTTTGGTGGCTACCAACTATATGTCGCTGACTGTACCACTAGATCTTGAGATATTGAACAACTTTGCATAATCAGAGACCACTTATTCTAGTTTTAGAAGCAATGTGTGAATACTAAACGATTTCGTATTGCGGCACATGAGGCTCGTATTCGAAACCGTTGTAGTGCGTAAAGCTGAGACTCCGAGTGCCGGCAGCCTCTGAGAGCGGCAGCAGCTCGTCGAGCAGCGTGGAGAAGGTCGGCCGCTCGTCGGGGTCCACCTGCCAACACTGCAGGCACAGGTGGAACAGCTCGTCGCCGACGTAGGACGGCTGGCTCGCGCGCATGCCGCGCAGCACTCGCGGGGCCACGTCCTTACTCGGCGTGCTCGCGTACGGCGTCGCACCTAACGTCAGCGCTTCCCACATGAGGCAACCAAAAGACCACACGTCTGCTTTAGAATGAAACCTCGTCTGCCGCAGCATCTCACACGCAGTCCATCGAGTGTAGTCAGGGGTTTCATGTAGTGGCCTGATGTGTGACAGACCAAAGCCTGACACTTTCGCGGCTCCGTTTTCGCCGATCACTATGTTACGGCAGCTGAGCCGCTTGTGTGTCACAGACTTGCTGTGGAGGTACTCCATCCCGGCTGCAATGTCAGTGCAAAGTTGAAGAAGTTTATTCTCGGTGATGAGACAAAATTTATTGTTTTGCAAATCTCTTTGTCGGCTTTGTAAAAGCATCTCTTTTAAAGTGGATCTACTATCTTGGAGTACAACAAGTAATGTTGTGTTAGTTTCACTGATTCCGATAAGAGAGATAACATTCTCATGTTCACTGGTCTTGATGAGGAGGTCCAGCTCCTGCAACATGAGCTTCTTGTCAGGTTTTTCCATTTCCCTGTCACTGATGACCTGCACCAAGCCAGAGGTCTGTCCACCATGCTGTTGGACTTTAGCCTTAGTGAACTTCCCATAGCTTCCCAAACCAACAACACAGGAGATATCTATGTCAATGAGATTCCTTGGTATGTTCCATAGCTTTCGTTTTAAGTTGCCATAGTAATCTATTTTCTCAACCTCATCCTGTAGAAAGCCAGAGTTCTCTATTTCTATACATGGCTCGCTAAGGCTGAGTGGCATGGATTGTGAGCCTCTCTGCAGTCGGACCAAGTGGATTCTTTTTCTCAAAACTATTATCATGCCTATTCCAATCAATAAGAGCACTACCCCAATTGCAATGCCGGCCCCTAAAGCCACTACCATGGGATTCACATCTTCTGGCTCATTTATGTTCAAAATAATTTTCTTGGTAGACTCGGCATACCTGACTTTTCTTACATTATTTTTCTCGCTTACTATCCCCAGAGATACATCAATATCACTGACCAGGAGCAATGGGACATTTTGGAAGCCATTGTATGTATGTCCATCTCCTATAATAAAATCTGCTTTGATATCATCAGGGTCCAACTCTGCTGTTATATAGTAAGGGAGGCCCATGCTCTGAGCATAGGAGTAGTTGCCAAGGTTTTCAGTCAGGAACCCTTGCTGGTACAGTTCTATAGATACCACTATTCTGTACATAGAGACAGGCCCATTTACATTTTTAGCTTTAGGAATATGCACCGACATCTGGTCACCACGTCTGTCTTTGACTATGATATCAGGGGGGCTAGGGTCTGGTGTCCCAATTATAGTTTCCGCTCTAGTTGTAGCTGGGGGGCCCTCATCATCATCATTCACTCCTGCCACACTGATAATATAGCTTGAACCGGGATATAAGTTAGGTAGTTCCAAGCTGAGTGTATTGTTAGGCACTCTCCATTCAGGAGAGCTGGAGGGGTTATCAGCGTAAGTGTCTACAACATCAGCTCTTATGACATACCCTGTAATGTCTGTATGGGCATCAGGCTGCTTCCAAGTTATTCTGACAGTAGTCTCCGTGACTCTGGTGACGTTGACTGGCTCCGGCGGGCCTGGCGCGACCACCTCGGTGTCGTACACGCTCGCGGCATTCATAACACCACCACATTTCTGAGTTTCGTTTTTAGGGCACGGCGATTCACAGGTGTCTAACGGGAGCTTGAAGGTACCTGGCGAATTGCTGCAGAAGCACGTGGACTCGTTGCCGATAAGAGCGTACTTGTAATAGACTTGTTCGCAGGCCGACAGACAGACGTCCACTGACTGGCCGGTGTGCGTGTTAAGGATGTCGTCTACCTTCAACCGGTAGCAGCCGATGTAGTCGCCGCGGTCACCCACGCTCACTTGCATGCATAACAGTATCACTAGTATACATAGCCACCCGACGCCCCGAGTATCCATTGTTTATTCTCGGTATTGAGTCATAGGTTAATTTGACATAAACTTAACGCTCATTACCAACCAAGTCATTATCATAAATCGTAACTACACTAAGATGAATGAACAGAGCAGAGTACCACATCAATTTGAAAACACGAAGTTTCTTTTATAGATCGCTGTAAAGCTTTATTTGTTTGGTCAATAAAATAAATAGTATACAATACAACGGCTGACGAGAACGGTTGACTGAACGTGCGTTCTGTTTCTGTTCCGTTAACGAATGTTTCGGTCCGTTGCGTTTTGGTCGTTTTCAAATCATAATGGAGCCGTCCTGCATATTGCAAATTATAATCCAGAAAAGCAATTATTGTATGTATAAATTTTAAATCTTTTCATGGCTTGTTACATAGTTACCATAAATATACAGGTAGATTAGATTAAAATTAATAAATGACTAACTGCTGGACCGTGTGTATGCTACTTATTCTATAAATTTTGTAGGTCTTAATGTGTGAACCCCGTTAAATGTAGATGTTTGACAGCGACTGCGTCGAGTCGAGTACTGCCAACATACAGCTGTCAAATATCTCAAATTGGGGTTTGAAATGAAATCGTTATAAAACGGATTACAAACAAATATTGATGTGAATACTAAATAATACGGAATACTTTTAAAGTAAACTAATCAAAATGTCTACCAGATCAGGCAAGAGTAAGTACTATATGTAAAAAAAATGTTATAGTCAGAACCTATATTATTTAAGGTTCTTAAATTTAATGATCAAATATTTTTTCAGGGCTTCACAATGGTTCAAATGAGACTATCGAACCTGAATTAGCCTTAAAAAGTGAAAGAAAGACTCGAAAGAAACGTGTTGTAGAAATCGGTGAAAGTCAGGGAGTGAAAGCGTCTAAGAAACGGCAGAACTATGTGGCTTTTCCTTCGGAGGAAGAGGTGGCCGATGTGAACTGCTCGGAAGTGGTGGAAGTCAAGCCTCCACGCGCCTTGCGGCGACAAACACTAAAAGAGCAAAACACAGCCACGGAGGACGTGGATGCTATAATTGTTACCAAAAAACAGGGCAGATCAACACGACGCACTAAAAAGTTCTCTGAAACAGTCACTGACGACGCACCGGACGCGCCTGCAAATGTAGAACCCGTTGAAGTAGTTACAGCCACTAATATTAAGCCAAAAGGCAAAAAAGGTAAAAAGAAATCCAAGAAGGAATCTGAAGTTCTTGACAAAGAAAATGAAAATGATAAAGAAAGACCAGGGAAAAAAAAGAAGAATAAGAAAAAAAAGAACTCGCAAACAAACTCACTGGTTGAGCAGAAAGAGTCAAGTGGAAAGAAGAAGAATGACAGCAATGTCTCTATGGACTCCTACCACAGTGCTGCTGGCAGCCCCCAAGTCAACCATGTCACTCTCATGCTCAACAGTTCTAGCAAACTATCTGATGACACTGAACCACTCCCTTTACTTAATGTTAGTGCCAAAAGGAGATCAAGCCTTAAAAGAGTTACCGACCTAAATACTTCAGTTAAGACAGTAATGCAGGAAGAACAAGTGGCTGAAACAAAAGAAAATGAAGAAGTATCAATCAGGACAAGTAAGCATAGAAGGTCTAGTTTAAAAATAGTGCCTGATAATGTGGCCTTGAACACCACATTTGAAAAGGAACCAGTAAAGGAAGATTCTTGTAAAAAGAAAAGGAAATCTGAAGTAATAAATACTGAAAATGTCTTAAATATGTCACCAAATTTGGATGTACCTAAGACAATTGATGTAATCCTTAACACTACATTTGAAAAAGATGACATAGAAACACATGTGAATGGTAAGAAATACATTAAAGTGGACAATAAAGACATTACTAATGACATTCAGACAAACAAAAACTTAAATTTAAGTTTTGAGATTAGGAGATCTCCGCGGAAATCTGTAAATGGATCTGAAATTAATTTAGTGCTAAATGGCACCTTTGAATTATCTCCTAAACCTGAGCTGACTAAACAAAAATCACTTGACTCCACATTTGACAAAGAAAGCAAACTTGACTTGACATTTGACAAAACTCACAAACCCAGCTTGGGTTCAAAATCTTCTCTCATAACTTCTGATGATGCCACAAACTCTTCAATAGTCACACTTGACAAATCCAATGACAATTCAAAAATTAATATCACTGATGATGACTCCAAAACTGAAAATATCCTCAACACCACACCTGTCCTGATAGAGAGCTCAATGGAAGAATCGAGGGTCAGCATTCTGGAAAGTTCACTAAAGAAAACTCCACCAAAATCCATAACACCTCTGAAACGGGAAGGCACTTTCACTAAAGATAGTCCATGTATGTCTCCAAAGACACCAGATAAGAGGCAAACTCTGCCCGCAGCTGGCTGCACACCTTATCATTCCGATAGAAAAGGGTCACAGAGAAAAAGAACTCTAAACCAGACGCACTCTATAGAGAAGCCAAACCGTCAGTCACTTGCAGAGGTACCTACTAGGATGACGCGCGTTATGTTCTGCAGCCCCGTGAACAACCCAGGTGTCGCTACACAAAGGAAAAGCAAAATCATCAAATCCAACCTCAAGGGTTCCAATAAGAGTTTTGTTTTTGAAAGTGGTAAGTTGCAATTTATTTAAGATATTTGGTTAGTTTTGACATGATACCAACTGGTATTGAACCCTCAGTTTCGGCTTTTTACCCGACTGCCAAAGAGGGAGGGTAATGTTGAGGGAGTGTATGTAAGTATGTATGTATGTCTGTTCCTTTGTGACCTCCTGTAGCCTAAACGGCTTGATGGATTTTGATGTATGAGGTATCGTTAGATTTGTCTTGATTACGGGAGTGTCATAGGATACATTTTATCATAAAAGTCCCACGGGATAAAGACATAATAATATTTTTTCTAAATTTCCCTTTAAACAACAAAAATATGTATGCGGTATCATTAGATTCATTTCAATCACGGGAGTAATTAATATAGGATACGTTTTTTCTCAAAATTCCCACGGGAACATGTTAATTCTGCGTCAACGCAAAGCAACTCATGCGTTAGCAAGCAAAAAGATAGGGCGTGGCCTGGCATGCGGCGCCACCGGCCCCACGACGAATGTTCTTTAACTGAACTTAAACGTTTGCGGGATCTTCAGCAGTAATGACTCACCTAATTCTTTTTCTTCTTCACTACAAACAGTCCAGATTGGCGGTAAATTTATGTTGCGGAGTAACATCACTCGTAATCTAAAGCCAAATGTCGTCGAAATAATTTAAAATGGTACTTACATATACATAGTCTTCTACATCTACAACATTTTCGTTAAATAAAAACAGCTAAAAAGTTATAAATAAAAGAATTATTATTAAAAAAACAAAATACCCGACTGCACACTAAAAAAAGAGTAAAACAAGCCACACAATAATATTGATCAATCAAATGCTAAAAACTAATTATGTAATACCGTTTAAACAATACCTATATTAAAATACACTACAATATGTGTTCGTAATCGATAGTTAAATAAACAGAAACTTATTTTGAATACAAATTTACTGAATATAATTTATAAATGTTGATGGAAAGCATCGCAGGCGGGGACCACCTTGACCGCCACCAACGAAAATTCTGCTAAATGGTGCACAACCGAAATGACTATAAATAAGCCTCTGTTGGTCCCCGCCTGCGATGCTTTCCATCAACATTTATAAATTATATTCAGTAAATTTGTATTCAAAATAAGTTTCTGTTTATTTAACTATCGATTACGAACACATATTGTAGTGTATTTTAATATAGGTATTGTTTAAACGGTATTACATAATTAGTTTTTAGCATTTGATTGATCAATATTATTGTGTGGCTTGTTTTACTCTTTTTTTAGTGTGCAGTCGGGTATTTTGTTTTTTTAATAATAATTAATTTACTGCTAATTCTAGAATAAGCAGCCCACTCATATAATAACAGGAATCAAAAATTAGTCATATATATTTATTTCTTCACCTTCTCTTTAAGTTTTTCTCCCGCCTTTTGCTTTCGCTCTTTTGGTCATTAATATTAAGATTTAGGAATTTTAGGATTAACATGCATGTACACATATTTTGGCACTTCGGTTGTATAATAGTACATTTTGATACTAGTGAAGAAGTTTTTCCACATGTATCAAACCCAATTTATCATAACAAGTGCCTTAAAAAGTGAAATTTACGCACGCGAAGTGCGCAAAGTGTACTTTTTACGCAATAGTTAGGAAAAATATCTTTTATGTTGACTGTACACCTCCTTGAATGTGGCAGACTCGCTGCTGTCGGAGGCGGCGCGGCCGGGCCGCAAGCGCTCCCGCACGCACGCGGAGGGCGAGGCGGGCGCCGCCAAGCGCTCGCGCCTGCACGCCGACGTCGCGCCGCCGGCCCGCACGCGCACCGCCAGCGCCATGGGTAGGCTGCATGTTTCAAAGCTGGCCCTTTTGCAATTCCCACAAAGTCGTAATTTATTGACCTGTTAAAGTTACTAAACCTTTTTTTATGCCTACCATCAGCACTCACAAATCACAATTCTACTCACAACAGACATTAGACAAAGAGTAAGGCTTAAAGGCCAGTTTCAGATTAGATGTAGTGTAGTAAACCACGTGGACCCGGGTATGTCCTTAAACTACGTCCAACAATGAGAGGTAGGGCACAGCGTTGACCATCACGCTTGAATCTGGGGCAGCCCAACTGGGGAAGTACCTCCTCCTTACAGAAGACCACAGCCATAATAGCACTGCCACCTTTCAGGTATGTAGTGTTGTGTTCCTGATGGTGAGTAAGGTTCCCAGAGCTCCAACCCCCCTTAAAGGCCGGCAACGCGCTTGTGACTCCCCTGGTGTTGCTGGGTGCCCATGGGCGAGGGTAATTGCTTAACACCAGGCAATCCGTCTGCTCGTTTGCCGCCTATGTCATATCATACACACTAAACACTTGGTACAGCACTTTCTGACACTGTAATTTGCTGTCTATTCGGAACTCAGTCTATTTGGTAATATTTTAAATACCAAAGTATAAGTGACTGAATTCTACAACATTTTTGCCTCACTAAGATGTAAATGTAATAATTTCAGCTAAACTATCAAACGCAACAACTCCTTCAAAACCCATCACGCCAAAATCCGAAGTAAAAGCCACGAAGCTACCTAACTTTGCCGCCTTGCACGCGCGGCGCTTCGAGCGCATGGAGTCGCTGGACGAGTGCCAGCAGCGAAAGGCCAAGCGAGCCAAGCAGCTGCTCGTGCCCACTGGCAGCGTGGCCGTGCTGGAAAGGAGCAGTCCGAGAGGTGGGTACAGCTGTGTCACTCAGACAAGTAGGGAGATAGCGGTCAAACTTCGCCGCCATGGACGCGCGGCGCTCTGAGCGCATGGAGTCGCTGGACGAGTGCCAGCAGCGCAAGGCCAAGCGAGCCAAGCAGCTGCTCGTGCCCACTGGCAGCGTGGCCGTGCTGGAGAGGAGCAGTCCGAGAGGTGAGTACACCTGTGTCACTCAGACAAGTTGGGAGATAGCGGTCAAACTTCGCCGCCATGACGCGCGGCGCTCGGAGCGCACACTAACCTCATAAAATCTTGTGTTGTAGGTACTCGGTCAACTATACTATATATAAATATGCAAACACTGGGATTTGGCAGGTAGGGTGACTACATCCTAGGCCAGACCGGTCGTCTTTATTCAAATAGGCACAATAATAAGTTTAGGTACAGCTATGCCCATTCACTTGTACTGTCATTAGATCAGTATCATAAACATAATACTTAAACGTATCTTTAGAAATAAGGTGGTTTTGTTTTAGCTAAACCGTTCGGAATGTTAGCGGGCGGACCGTGTCGATTTTTGAGAGTCGTGCACTCAAATTCAAATACTTTGTGACGGATCTTTGGGACTTTATTTATTTATTTATAATTACGGCCAAAAGTTTTTTTTACCATAAAGGCTTGGTCACATAGGCGCATTTTGTGAGGGTGGCGCATCGGGGCGCGACGCTGGCGTCCGAATGTGTGCCTTATTTCGTTACATTAGCCACACCGGTGCCCAAGCCTTTATCCAGACTTGATTTCTGGTTATAGAAGATAAGTTTACGCTTCTATCGAGATTGGTTGAGGCGGTCTCAGCCCAATCCGAGTGGTATGTGATGTCGAGCTAATGGTCTTGTCGCTGGTTCGCTAACCCGAGCCCGCTGAGAAGACTTTCAGTAAGAAACTCCGCTAGGCTCGTTACCGAAGTAATATTAGCAGTGATCGGCACTATGGGTGCAAAACTTTAACAAAACTCCGATATTTAAATCGAAAGAAAAATAGAAAAATTTGACTTGGAGCGGGACTCGAACCCACAACCACTGGATCACTAGCCTAGTTTAAATATCGAAGATATTCGCTAGCAGACGTTTCTGCATAATAAAAAAGAATTTAGAAGGGGGTAGCACATTGTTATCGATGAATTCTCAATGTAAATTGAGACTTCGATGCCGTTAAGTGTTCAATACGCTGACGGTAGATGTGACTACACGTCACCCATGATGACGTATACCACGAAGGATAAGATAGAAAAATTTGACAAGTCTAAGCGGTACTCGGATAGCACAATTGGAAGTGCACTGGGCTAGTGATCCAGTGGTTGTGGGTTCGAGTCCCGCTCCGAGTCAAATTTTTCTATTTTTCTTTCGATTTAAATATCGAAGATATCCGCTAGCAGACGTTTCTGCATAATAAAAAATAATTTAGAAGGGGGTAGCACATTGTTATCGATGAATTCTCAATGTCAATTGAGACTTCGATGCCGTTAAGTGTTCAATACGCTGACGGTAGATGTGACTACACGTCACCCATGATGACGTATACCACGAAGGATAAGATAGAAAAATTTGACGTTTTTTTTTTTGGTTTTTGACAGGAGCGCTGTGTGAGTCTGTTCACTTTTAGGTTATATTCCTGTCCAAATAACTACATCCCATTTTATTAACTAGGTGTTGGTATATTTATTTATAATAGGTTAGTAATACATTTTCTATAAAGTACACGTAGGATTAGGTCTAGTTGGCCTTCGGGCCGATGGAGGGAAACGAAAAGGAGAAGCCTCCAGATGAGGCCGGTGGCAGTTCTGATGGTGCTATGGTAGTTGAGAACACCTCTAGAAAAAGAAACTTACATACATTGGAACTATCACCGGTCGATATTGCGCTGGAGCCATCTTTTAAAAAAGTTATTACAGATGTTTCCAAAGATATCTCACTACCTGTAGTTACTGAAGATAAAACTAGTGCCAGTGTCAACCAACAATTGCACAAATACTCAGAGGAAATAGTAGACAACCCGCACTTATACAAACACCCTGATCTTAGCAGGGAAGCCCGTATTTACAATACTGAGGATGATGGCCCTTTCATAGTACATATTTCAAAGGAAAACTCCCCTAATACAAATTCATCACTTAAGGCAATTTATGTAGGTATGCTATTAACACAAGCCAATGTAAAAAACATCCAAATAGACGGTATTAAATCAGTAGGTCGCAACAGAGTCTCGGTAACTTTTAACTCAGCTATTGATGCCAATTATGTATTAAAAAATCCAATTCTAGAGAAAAATAAACTATCTGCGAATATCCCGTCATACAATGTCTCACGTATGGGACTGGTTCGTGGTGTTCCCACAGATTGGACTATGGTAGATCTAGTTAATGGCACAAATTTAGTAAATGGCAAAGGGAAGATCTTAAAAGCCCGACGACTACAAAGAAAGGTGACCAAAGAAGATGGCTCTCCGTCCTGGGTTCCAACCCAGTCGGTAGTAGTTACTTTTGAGGGTCAGACATTGCCATCCAAGATCTTTGCCTACTACACCTCTCTTGTAGTTGAAGTATACCAACTGCCTACGATCCAATGCAGAAAGTGCCTACGTTTTGGTCACATTCAAAACCAATGCCGTTCAGATGCCCGCTGCTATAAGTGTGCCCAAAGACATCCAGGCAATGAATGCAACATAGCACCTGAACAAGTTACATGTATTTTCTGTTCTGCTCCACATTATGCCACTGACAAAAACTGTCCTGAACACCATCGTCAAAAACAATTAAACTTATTATGTCGGAAAGGAATGTGTCATATGCTGAGGCAGCTACACAAGTTCCTGTTGCTCGTAAAGCTTATGTAGATGTAGCCAATGTTGCCTATGCTTGCGAGTCTTCTCCACCTTCGCAATTAAACTTATCGTACGGACTCTCCACTCCCCCAAGAACTTCATACCAGAAGACAACCTTCGCATCACCTAGGGCAAGGGCACCTCTGTCCCCGGGGTATGACCAGCAGGCCCATAATAGCCTGGTTCGCCCCCCTCCGTCACAACTACCGAACGGACATGCCGCTCACAGCCCAGTTCAGCAGTACAATAGGGTAACACCTAACGAAGATTTTATGGAGCTCATTTTGAAACTGTTGACTAATATTATCGCCAAATGGAGCGACTGCTTACCGCACGACGTAGCACCTCAAATGTTAAGTTTAGTTGAAAAATTATCTTTCTGTCATGGCTCCCCTGGTCAACTTTCTACAGTGGAATAGCCGCAGTATTACAGCTAAAAAACCAGAACTGATTCAATTGATAAACGACCATTCTGTCTCTGTAGCGGCCATCTCGGAGACATGGTTGAGGCGCGATTCTCTTTTCCGAATTCCGGGCTTTTCATGCCTCCGGGACGACCGTGTTGATGGACGTGCAGGATGCTGCTTATTAATTAAGAACTCTTACTCTTTCTCCCAATTACCTCTTCCTCCTCATGCAAGTGGTATTAATGCCGTAGCTGCTAAGGTTATGGGCATTAGTTTTATTTCTATGTACATTCCTCATCCTGATTTGAACCTCATTCCCGAACTGACTTCTATTCTATCCTCGGTGCCTCCTCCTCATATATTATTAGGCGATTTTAATGCTCACAATATCTCTTGGGGGTCATATTATTCAGACGTATTTTCATCAGCCTTGATAGATATTTTCGATAAAATCAATGTCTGCGTTATAAACGATGGAACCCCCACGCATCGCGTCTATCCTGGTCAAAATCCGCTATCCGTGCTAGATTTGTCTGCTTGCTCTCCTAATCTGGCTTCATTATTATCTTGGACGGTACTGCGGCAAACATATGGGAGAGATCACTACCCCATTATCCTCTCGAAGCCTTCATCTGTGCGTCCATCTTCATCGCCAGAGCCGCTCCTAAAACACAAATTGCAAGCGGCTGACTGGACCCAATTTTCGCAATATATTGAAGACACGATAAAAGAGTGGGACTTATCTTTAGTGGACAATAGGGAAAAATATTTTAAATTTAAAGACTTACTTTTAGAGTCAGCCGATAAGTTTATCCCACTTAAAAGACCTAAAAAGGATAAAATCCCTTCACCGCCATGGTGGAACGCGGAATGCACATCTGCTGTAAAGGAGAGAGATGAAGCCGAACAAACTTTCAACGAATCCGGTAGCATGGAGGACTTCATCGCCTTCAAGAAAACTGCAGCCCGCACCAAGCGATTTCTGGCTAAGGCAAAGAAACAGGGATGGAAGGGTTTTTGTGAGAGCTTGGCTCCTAGAACCCCCCCATCAGTTTTATGGAGGAAAATAAAACGGTACAGAGGCTCCTTTAGGCCTGATAGAGGAGGTCCCCTGAACAATTCTGCCTGGCTGTCGGATTTTACTGACAAATTAGCTCCCCCAACGGTCCCGGAGTCCTACTGTATATCATGTGATCCAGCCCCACCTTCCAGACATCTGTTTGATGAGCCTTTCTCCTTCGCGGAGCTCACACTAGCGTTAAACGGGCTGCGTAATACATCACCGGGAGAAGATGGTATCCCATACTGCTTTATATACAGACTGAGCACATTCTCACAGGAGTTCTTTCTTACCATCTTAAATCACGTTTTTAATACAGGGGAAATCCCAGATGACTGGAAAACCCAGGTTATTATACCGATCTTGAAGCCAGGTAAAAACCCAGAAGAGGCTAGTTCCTACAGACCAATTGCTCTCTCTGCAACATTGGGCAAAATACTAGAACATCTAGTTAAGAATAGGCTGGAGTGGTATGTAGAGAGCAAAGGACTGTTAGCTAACACTCAGTTTGGGTTCCGCAAGGGAAGGAGCACTGCTGATAGTCTAAGCATTCTCACTACGGATATTAGATTGTCTTTGTCTAATAATGAAGATCTAATAGGTTGTTTTCTTGACATTTCCGGAGCCTATGACAATGTCCTTCTCCCAGTGCTCAGGGCAAAGATGCTACATCTGAGCATTCCTGGGAAGTTGGTACAAATTGTCTTTAACATGTTTATTCAAAGAGCAATCAAAATTCGTAGTGGCAATGTATTTCATCCACCCCGTACACTGTGGCAAGGCCTTCCACAAGGTTCAGTTTTAAGCCCGCTCCTGTTCAGTATTTACACATATGACCTTGAGCAATCGGTTCTACCATTCTGCAACATGTTACAGTATGCTGATGATTTGGTGTTATATTCATCTGGCAAATCAACTGGAAGTCCAGTAGCTAACTTAAATGCAGGACTTAGCTACTTAAAAGTTTGGCTGGACGATCATGGTCTGACACTGGCACCTTCCAAAAGCTGTACAATGATTTTCAGTCGCAAAAGGAACACACCGAATGCTGATGTTTACTATGGTGAGGAGATCATTCCCAGACAGGATTCAGTCAAATTTCTAGGCATCATCTTGGATCGCAAAATGTCTGGAGTACCGCATCTGAAACATATTATAAACAAATGTGAAAGAGGAATTAACATTTTGCGGGCTCTGTCAGGGGTTTGGTGGGGTTCTCATCCATACTGTCAAAAGCTTCTCTATAATGCCATCATTCGCAGCCACATGGATTATGGATCATTCATTCTGGAGCCTTGCAATAAACAGGCATTAAAAAAGTTGGATCTCATACAAGCTAAATGTTTAAGGATCATACTTGGGGCTATGAGATCCTCTGCAAAGAATGCCATGCAAGTAGAGTGTGTAGAGCCTCCTCTTTCACTAAGGAGACAATATCTTGCAGACAGATTCCTTGTGAGGGCTATTTCCTGCTCCAACCACTTGCTGCTCCCACGCTTGAGGGCTCTTTCTTCGGTGGTCCCTGCAAATGCATATTGGGCTCATAAAGTCTATCCTAAAATTATTGACAGTTTTTTGAAATTAAATTATATAAATTCCACACTGTATAAATCAGGAACAAATCCATTATATGAGACAAAATATGAGACACTCATTTTTACTCCTGAAGTTATCTTAGACCTAGGCATATTTAAAAACGATCCAGGAGCGAACAGTAAATTTAATATTTTGTTGGGAAAATGGCCAGGGTACTTACCAATGTTTACTGACGCATCTAAGATTGATCCCACAAAGAGTGTCGGAGCAGCAGTGGTAATCCCCAAATACAACATTATTTTAATGTTTAAATGCCCTTCACAAACATCAATATTCACAGGCGAGGCAGTTGCCATCCTAGAGGCCATAGCCTATGCTGAGTCTCACAATATTGAGAAGGTCATTATTTTCACAGATAGCAAGAGTTGCTTACAGGCTATCATGGGCAATCAATTCAAGATGAAGACTAAATACCCATTAATTCTCCAAATAAAGTCAATATTAAGAAACTGTGAAGCAAAAGGATTGAAGGTCATTCTTTGCTGGATTCCAGGACACTGTGGCATTACTGGTAACGAGTCTGCTGATCTTTGGGCAAAGAAAGCCATAGAAATGGGTTCACCAGGACATGATAGGGTGTACAGTTCTGATTTGTTGAGGAATGCACACACAGAATTATTTAACACATGGCAAAACAGTTGGAATTCATCAAGACTGAAGGTTGGAAAACAGTATGGCCAAATTCAACCTATTATTCCACGCAAACCATGGTTTTTTAAATTTAGAACGTCTCCGAAATGGGTCACGTCAACACTTTGCCGTTTGCGCCTTGGACCAGTGTGTACACCGGTATTTCTCGCTAAGATTAGGGTTCGGGATAGTTCTCTGTGTGAGTGTGGTCTTGACGATGGCACAGTTAACCACATTTTCTTCGCTTGTCCGAGATACAGCTATTCATTGTATGATGTTCTTCCAGACAATATCCCGCGGCCCATAGACTTCTACTCGATCCTATCCCTAATGGACCCGCCTTTAACTGCCATTCTAATAAAATATATACAGGAACACAATATAAAACTGTAGACTCAGGATTCATATATTCTCACCTTGTCAAGAATAATTATATTATATACATACTTATCAATCTTATACATATATCTTTTTTTTCCATTCATCCGCTTTGTTGCTTGCCTAACAATCTGTCATCCGCTTTCCGCTATTTTTCACGAGTGTTTGTATACGTCATGTGTAAGTCTGTGTCGTCAATAATATATGTTTGTTTTAGGTGCCCAACCTATCCCCTCACAAATTCAAAATTTACTACCGAACAGTCGTCCTATTAAAAAGTCAAAAGCTTCTACCTGACATTGGCGAAATTCACCTTGCTAAAATCGGCAAGGAGTGAAAGCCATATATGGAAGAAAAAAAAAAAAAAAAAAAAAAGAAAAATTTGACAAGTCTAAGCGGTACTCGAATAGCACAATTGGAAGTGCACTGGGCTAGTGATCCAGTGGTTGTGGGTTCGAGTCCCGCTCCGAGTCAAATTTTTCTATTTTTCTTTCGATTTAAATATCGAAGATATTCGCTAGCAGACGTTTCTGCATAATAAAAAATAATTTAACAAAACTCGTTAAGTGGACATAAAAGAGTATTTAGAACCATAAAAACAATTATATTCTTACACTCAAATATTGGCATATCGAGTTTCCGATATACAATTTAATTGGACACTAATTTGCCAAAGTTATTCGTATTTTCCTTGATAGTAAGTATTACTATACCTCAGTTCAACAAGTTTTGTTAAAGTTTTGCACCGTTAGTGCCGATCACTGAATATTAGTGGTGAAAATAACCGCTCTAATTAAAACAGACATATAACTAATAGAATTTGAAAAGTAATAAATCGTATGACTTACCTTCCCCCGATGTCGGTAGATGTCGCCACGCGCCGTTAATATAACAAATATTAAACCTATTGACATTAACAAAGTATGATTCATAAGTGACTTATTTAATTTATTGCCCATTATGCCAATAACTTACGCGCTATCATACGTAGCGTATACCTAGTTTATTTGTTTTGATTGGTTGTAAGTCCTCGCATAAAACTTTTAATAGGGCTAATGTTTCGATGCAGTTGAGCCTCATCATCATCATCAGCCGAAAAACATTTACTGCTGGACATCGATCTACAATGCGTGCCTTGCATGAGGGGTAAATGCCATAATTGCCACGTTTGGCAAGTGTGTTGGCGATCTCATGTGCCACCGCACTACAGGGATGCTGATGCCGATACCTATTTACATGAATATTTTTTTTATTATGCAGAAACGTCTGCTAGCGAATATCTTCGATATTTAAATCGAAAGAAAAATAGAAAAAATTGACTCGCGGCGGGACTCGAACCCAGTCCAGTGGTTGTGGGTTCGAGTCCCGTCCCAGTCTTTTTTTTCTATATACATGAACTTAATTTCAACATATCCATAACAATAAATAGTTTTATCTAGATAAGCCAAGAAGTTTTCCGGTCCAAACGCGTCCCAAAATTCTCATATTTTTTTTATTATTCCGTTTCGTTACCGTCACATGAAGTATATAAAAAATGGTAACAGAGTGGAAGAAAAAACTTAGGATACTTTTTTTGTCCTGTCAGGATCGAAAGATCTCGTAGAGAGCACACAAAATGAAGTACAAAAAAAATTAGTTGATCCGGTGTGTATTCGTACCTAACGAAATAGGTACCTTTAACCAAATGCACGTGAATTAATATCACAATATATTTATTGCGCTGAAGTAGAATACGGCGCTATCAGTTACACGAAGCCAAACAATAAATTAACTCTAGATTACACGAGATAAGGTCTGGTTTACCCAAGTACTGTGTTTACTATTAAATTCAATGACGACTAAGGACGCTGACGTGAAATCGTCTGAGGCTCTCATTCATGTATTCAGTGTGGAGATAGATACCTAGAATATTTCAGTTTAAATAATTATTTTAACGATTTTTTATTTAATTTATTCGTATAGTTGTTAGGAATTAGGATCAAATATCCCAATGGGATCAATTGCGTAAAGCTATAGAAAAGTCAGATACGAGAGTCTGCAACTCGCACTTTTGGCTCCAAACTCGAAACAGTGACGTCACGCCTAGCCACCGCAGTAATGAAGTTTTTATTTTTATTAATGCGTTTTGGTATATGTGACATTATCTATGATCCTTATCATGACGATGGCGCTTACGCCGTTGTTCAAGATGCCGCAATACAAAAATAACGCGGTTCGACGTAAGCGCCATCGACAATAAGGTCCGTTTTGCTAGATAATGTCACATATAGTTACCATCTAAAACATTAGGGGATATCGTTACATTACAGGAAACTCGGTAGGATAATTCTAGTAGTAAAAATCTAGTCCGGTCCCAAAGGATGATCCCCAAGCTACCTTGCGTGGCCAGACCCCCCTCAAGGTGGACCGACGACCTGGTAAAGATCGCGGGAGTGGATGCGGGTGGCGAAAACCGGACATTGTGGATCGCTTTGGGGGAGGCCTATGTCCAGCAGTGGGTGTCCTTTGGTGATATGAGGATGACTCCCCCAAACAGGCCGCCTATTCTAGCATTCCGTAATGGAGTAGCTTATTTAGGTTAAAAAAAAAAAAGTAGCAACGGATCACTATGGTCATTTCAGAAGGAAGTCATTGCTGATCTCTGATACCTTACCACTCCCTGTTAATGATTTCAGTTACTCTGGAGCCGAAGCAGCGTGACACGCCTCCAAAACCCGCCGCCCCCGCCACACCAGCGGCGGCCCCAGCCGTCGTAAAGCCGGCGTCCAAGCTGCCCACGCTCGACACCCTGCAGCGCGGGTACACCAGGTTCGGCTTCAAGATGCAATGCGACGTCAACCCCTTCAGCATCCCACCGAAAACCACCGAAAAACCCAAGGAGATTAAACCTAATAATCTAAAACCTAACGGCTTAAAACCTAGTATCAAACATATGCCTTTAAAACGTCAGGTCACGCAACCGTCTCTTGCTGGCGCGACGTCGCTTCGCAGGGCTGTTGCGAAGCAGACTATCATGAGGGAAAAATCCTTTACTCTAGCGGAGAAGCGAAATGAAACTAGGAAGGAAGTCCGGACGGTTATCAAAGGAGTTAGGACCAACAGGCGTTTTGAACTGCAGATGAAGTCTAGGAATCTGAATGGGTGATTGGAAATTGTGAGTCTGGGTTTAAAGATGTAAAAGAAGTGAGGACATTTCGCCTTACATCAATATTACTATAGTGCAGGTTAAGCGGTGCGGGGGACTGGGGTGTGCCATCATTTCATTTAACATAATAACTTTTTGGCATAGTTAAATGATCAGATTATCTTCGATTACCGAAATTATTCTCGAAACAACACGGATTGTATCTTTTATATTTAAATTACATCCCAGTTCAAACGCTGAAAAGTAAATGTAATTTAAATTCATTATACGCGCAAACTCACCAAGTACTATCAGGACACACCGTTCGCGTTGAGGGTGTATCCGTCACTGACTCAGCTTGAAAATGGGTACCAGAGCTTACCTGAAACATGTCGCCTAGTGCGATATAATTACACGTGAGTTTATCCGTTTGTAACTAAGTAGTAGTAACATGGCTCACAACAGTTTTAATTATATCATTATACGCGATTTGATACGTTTTACGTTATCTTTTGAAATGTATGATAAATGAAATTTTGGAACCCATTCGATGTTTTTAAGTTTTGATATATTAAGTAAGTAAACCTACAGTTTTTACATACCCTTTAAATATTGAAAAATATAAGACTGTCAAGAATTGGAGGTGAGAATCAGAGCCGTCAAATCAAACAGAAAATTACAAATGGGCGAATACGTCACAATAGATGTTTATTTTATTGCCACAAAGTTGTGGTCCGGGAGATCCCGATGGTGACTCAACTCCTTTTCAAGAGTCCGTGTGCCCACTATCCACACTGAATGCACATTGCATTTGGGGCGTATCAAATGTTTTTGTATGGGGACAGTCGGCGATTAATAATATACATAGATGATGAATGAAGTCTGCATAATGATCCCACGAAAACGGGTTATTAGTCTGCCGACACCCGATTGAAATCCGGATCCGACATAGTGAGAACAGTGGCAACGACACACGATTAAAAATCGCCACGACATCCGACATAGTGGGAACGAGCTCTTACACGGTTAGAACACAAAACTACTACAACACGATTAGTTGCCGGAGCTCCGCGCAGTTTTTCGGTACTTTTTTGGGCCGACACAAACCAAAAATAACCTAAACCTTAAACGGGACAGTGGATTTATTTTTCCCCATCTGGTGTGTTTTTCGTATGTGACTAATTTGCCTTGTAGTCATTATGCGTTGGTCATTTCGGGTTATTGACTCTGAGTCGTTGTAGTCATTTTGTGTTCTATTCCGTGTGAGACGGAAGCCTTTTTTCTAATAGCGGGAATTCGCTAATTGGATAACATCTAAAGCCGAAGGTAAGGGGATAACTTTGACGAAAGTCTGGCCTAGTGGGTAATAACCCTGCCTATCAAACCGATGGTCCTGGGTTCAAATCACAGTAAGGGCATTTATTTGTGTGATGAGCACAGATTTGTTCCTGAGTTATGGGTGTGTTATATATGTATTTGAGTATTTGTATATTATATATATCGTTGGCTGAGTACCCACAACACAAGCCTTCTTGAGCTTACCGTGGGGCTCAGTGAATCTGTGTAAGAATGCCCTGTAATTTTTAGTAATTATAACTGTCAGTAAAATATTGGGGTCATTATTGGGTATTTATGTGTATTCACTCGCTGGGGGACAGAAGCAGAATAGTTGCAGATGTAGTGTAGACCTAGCCAATATCAGGCGGTCAATGGCAGTTTGCATTAAGAATAATTCTAATTAAAATACGTCTATATAGGTTGATAAAAGTGCCCCAATTAAAAACCTTCAGAGTTCAAAACGTCAGGGGCCTATTTCTCGAACTCTTGTAACTTGTAATACAAGCGGAAGTCTCTTTCTAACAACAGGTGTCAAAAAGTGACTTCCGCTACAAGCGTTCGAGAAATAGGCCCCTGGTCTCTGATAACATCTTTTGTTTGAAGGCGTAACAGTACATTGAAAGCGCTCAGGGTAGCCGTTTAATTTTCAACCGTATCTTTTTAATATAAGGTTCGAAATCAAATGAACTGAATTCTGTCAGCTATTATAGAAAAATTATATAGTTCTTGTATTGTTAGTATCTCTTTGAAAATTCTTACCTAGGCCGATTCATTCGTATAATGGTTCTGTCACATACTCGCTAACAAAGGAGTTTTCAGGTAAATTGAATGTGGAATTCTTTTACTGTGATTGTAATAACAAACAGTAACAATTGATATTCAATCATTTCACAATGGTAGAGTTTTCTGTGTTAACACAACATTATTAAATAACCTTAATGTCGTTGCAATAATTATTTATTTTTAAAAGATATACTTTTTTGTTAGCTTAACTTTTTTTAGTCTCCTAGACTTAAGGCCTTACGTAACCCTGAACTAATCCTTAAAGATTATGATATTGTAACTCTTCCTTAATTAGTGTTATTATATTTTGTTTTTACTTGTTTTAATCATTTTTACTATTTTGTTTAACGTAATGTACAGTGTAGTTATCTAACAGTATTAATATTGAAGCTAACAGATATATCATGTTAGGGCGTAGTGCCAATGTTTTTCTTTTAGAAAAATCGTGTTTTGTAAAGATTTAGAAGTAAGTTTGTATGTCTGAACATGGATTACAATGGTTTGGTAAACTGGTGGTTTTATTTTTCATACTAGTAACTAAGTATTCTTGTTTATAGGTTATACAGATCAATTAGGTTCCCGTCTTTCCTGTGTACAGTGCCAAAGTTAAATAGTTCAAAGCCAAATATTTAATTTTAAGAAACATTAGCATAACCCCGCTCCCCTCTTATGTAACACTTTGAACACTGGACTACAAAAACATGTAATCACAGAAGCAGACGCCATTAAGTATTGATTGACCACAGAAAAGGCGATTTTTGTTTTAACCAATCTCGTCTCTAAGTGGGAGTTGGAGCAAGATAGAACTATAAGAGTCACTAGAGAGAACTAGAGAACTATAAAAATCATACAAATACCGGAACATATAAGACGACTTTTTATCTTATCCTTCGTAAAATATAAACATTAAATCTCTTAATATTTTATGTAAATAGAACTTATGTACCTTTTCTTAGCTATAGAGCTTAAAACACTCTGCATTCGTCTATGTATCGGCCACGGATATTCATTACTGGACATTGGCCTCCCCCACACACCTCCATAGGGAGCGATCTCCAGCACATTGGAACCACAGAGTCCCAACTTTAAATGAATTGTTACATTTGACAGCTGACGTACTGAAAATGGAAAGGTACATAAATAAATACAAGAAACATGGCTACAACCAGATTTATTAATGTCTCAACATAGAAGCACAGGTAAGTGATCACGAGGCAGCTCCAGCGTCCGGCGCCCAGGACTTGACACTAGTCCACACTACCCAACACTGTTTCACACTTCCCCACACTGTTCCACACTTCGCGGGCTTGTCCTCAACAGCTTTCGAAAACCTCAATCTTATTCTAAACTTCGAAATTAAAATCTTTACAATCACGCTCTATAGAGTTCATTTTCGAATTTTAGATCCCATAATTGCAGTCTTCAAAAGTTGCAGACTTATATATAATTAAATATTGAAAATAGGTACAACATCATCCCTTGTGCACGGAATACATATCACACTTAATATTTATCATCATTCATGAAAAATCACTTGTACTGTTTTATTAAAATACTTCGGTTTATATTTATACAGCCTATGTGAAATAACTTATTAGGAAATGCTGGTAGCTGGTAGCCTGTCAGTGCAATACGTATCTATATAAAATATTTCTCCTTTTTGATATCGGCCGCTCGCTGTGGACGACAAATACGTCGAGGACATATATTTGTATAGTTTACTCTATGCCATGGATATAAGAAATGCCCTTGGCTGAACAAGTTTACTTGCAACTTTATTTACAATGAGACTAGGGCAGCGAGTCTGGGTACAGTCGCCATCAGATATATTGGAGCTGTGGAGGTAGTCATAAATATCGGAACATGCATTTTATCGCCTTGACAATAGAGGCGTTGTTCAGATATTTGTGACCACCACCACAGCTCTGATATATCTGATGGCGACTGCACCGCGACTGTACATACCTTTGTCTAGGTGCACCAGTAGTTTATAAGCTTATTATTGCAGATTGTACAGGAAGTATCTGCACAATATTTGTTAATTTTACAATATAATCGTATACATATCACTTTATTAACTTCTTTTGCAGACTTTTAGGTATCTCCTTGCTTTACAGTTTACAGTCCAAAGCCCCCATATACTATGATAATTGATAAATTGTCCAATTCATTCTTTCTGAACTCCGCTGTCAGCACTGATAAGCTCTGTGAGCATGTCCTTCTGGTGTTTCTCCACAATCGGATGGTATCGAAACGTCGCCAGATATTATAGACGTTGTAGGGTTAGACGTTCTAACGGATACGCGTGACGTTCTTATCTCCCTGGCATAGAGTCTAGAGTCGCGTGGCCCCGCGCCGGTGTGGCAAGCGTCCGCAGCGAGCAGCCGATGTTGCCGTGTTTGTGCTTCAATGAACATTTAATTGACCACGTCGTCGTACAGTCCGCCATTTTGAAAGAACAGCTAATTTAGTAATACTATGATTATATCAGTAATCATTACACTAGGTATACTAAATTTATTTGGCAATTTTACAGACAAAATTCAAAGGATTACTAGACGAAGCTTTATCACGCATCTCAACTTCGAGGCTTAACAATTGAGATTAAAAGCTAAAGATATCTAAAATAACAAAGTACGCGTGAAATTAATACAGGCTATAATTTTTAGTTTCACAAAGATATGTTGCATTTCAATAACAAAAATAGCGCATCTCAGTGCTTAATTACATGTATTAAAATAATTCTACTTAGTTTTTCGACTATAATACAAAATGCAATACAATTTGCTCAGGCACCTAATCGACCTTGAGCTGACAACGCCGCCAAAGTTCGCACTGTTATCGGTTATAATTATTTACTTGAAGCCAGGCAATGTCAGGTAATCCCTAACGGCCCGCGGGCACGCACGAACGGACAGACACGATGTGATGCATGAGAATTACAGATCAACAGAACTTGCGATGTTGTCAGCTTAAGAACCTAATCTACGTTAGCACGAGAACTAACTCAACTCGGATTTTTAATTTTAACTGCGTCCGAACAAGGAAGTTGGCAGGCGGAAACTGTTCTTCTACAGCTATCAGACTCGTTGGAGCAAAGCATTGCAGGCTGTGTCGCGGAGCCCCTTTAAGTTGAAAGTACAGTTACAATAAACATTTTCATGCCAACTTTACAAAATTAAAATCCACACTTGGCTTCCCTTGTCCGACTTTTACACGAGTAGGAAAATAACTGTCAATGGGACCGAAACGTTAGTCCCAAGAAACTTCGACGCAAATAATCAAAAACCCGAGTATCACATTGTAATCACACGTCCTCGCTCGAAAGTAAGCTCCCCATAACACAAATAAAATGTGAATGTCTCAACACTTACCGCTAAGAGGAAAACAAGATTAAAGTTATCTTACAATTTATTTACATTAACTACCTAATATTATTATAATAAGTTATTTAGGTATGTACAGCTTCCATTGAAAATAATGTTAATAAAACTAATGAAATAAACTCACTTTCCTTGTACTGCGCGCTACATTATATTTAACAAGGCAGACTTGGAAAGGGGAAACAGTAGATTTACCCCTACAAGCATTCGTCATAACCTACAAGAAGTAAAGAGGTATTTAATTAAAGTCTATAGGAGACAAACTCCAGGGCACAGGTGCGGGCTTACTCGGGGAGCCGTCGCCACGCTGACATTACTAACCAACTTGTCAAAGCCCTCTCTGGCGAGAAAATCCTAAATTAACCTGACTGACTATAGCCAGCGTTTATTTAGTTTGCCGCGTGGGCGGCTCATTAAAAGTTGTAACAAAGTGAACAGCCGATACTAACCAACTCATGGCTCCAATTAAGTCGTCCCGCGTATCTGCACCACAAAACACAATACTGATTCGCAGCGACACGTCTTATTGACTAGTTTGATAATTCTCATTTCATTACAATTCGCTGTTCATTTCTGCGTAGACAAAATAGTTTTATATTCCACAACGGTGATTTCTTATAGACATTCGCAAAACGCACTTGTCCACGTCGAAAACCCGGTATTGAATGGTAATTATCAAGTTAGTTATCGGCTATACATATACAATTGTGTCCAAATCCTAGAAGTTAAAATCTCAAATTTTACA
Source organism: Grapholita molesta (assembly GCA_022674325.2). Lineage (NCBI taxonomy): Eukaryota > Metazoa > Arthropoda > Insecta > Lepidoptera > Tortricidae > Grapholita > Grapholita molesta. The sequence continues at coordinate 673,356 of CP053138.2, forward strand.
GGATCTCATGTCTTAAGAGAAGTGGTCACGCTTTGAGGTTCCAGGCAGGACCCCACCTCAATACTTTTGTACACAGCATAACGCAATCATTTCATGTTTTTCTCTCGCAATCAACTTGTCAAACACATTATACACTGTCAACAAGACAAAATAAGATGTCAACATACGTTAACCCTGAATTTTAAATTTAAAAATGTTATTCATATATATTATTTTACATAAATAATCTCAAATGGTCAGAGGCGAGTGAATAATTACAAGATTCGTTAGACGCCTCGGGTTTTCATGGACGCATTAATTAACCAAGTTGTTTATCTAATCACACTAGTTAATCAGTTTTCAAATTAACTCAATCTAGTAGACTAACAGCAACAATCATACTACCATTTATTTATAAATTGTTTGGTCTGCGTCTGACTCGATAAAACCAAACCGATCAGTAATCCGGTTCACATTCGTAAAGGAACCGATAGCCGATACTTAGGTGTTCCGATGTCCATGCAGTGCCGTAACTAGGGCGGCGCCAGTAGTGCTCAGGCACAGGGCGCAGACCCTGGAGGGGCGCAGAAATGACCAGACCAGTACTGGTTAGAGCATTTTTCAGGGGCGCATAAAAGGCTAGTTACGGCACTGTGTGTCCATGAATCAGATCAAGGAAGAGTAATCAACTGACTATAAAATTGTCAAACCGGTGAAAATTGGGCCTATATATCATCGGGACACTTCGGCGGAGCAACCAGGCCCCGCCACCACCAAATTATATGCAGCTCTATAAAGAGTATCTCACCAGGTGTCTTGGTTGCGCTTTTTTTTTATTTGGAACCTGGCTCTATGACCGTTTCGGCACATTAGAGCGACCGGACTGTGTGCGGGGAAGGTAGTCTGGGGAAAATCCAGGACCCTTCCGCGCCACACTTGACTTGTATTACTGGAATACTCCTACTGAGTTTTCGCTTCCAGCGAGATTGGTTGAGACGGTCTCAACCGAATCTAAGTGGTGTTCTCTTGGTTAATCAACCTTGTGGAAAATAAGGTGAAATATAGGCCTTACGAAGGCTGGTTGTCAATCATCTAAATTCTGTCATTAATACTAGTTCACTCATCAAGAAAGGCGTTAAGTAGTTGATATTATTATTTTGTTACCTACAGTGACGATTGGCATCACCATGAAAAGGCTTTATTTTATATATTGTAAGCTATTGTTAAGCATGGAATTATTTTTACAATGGCATTAGCTGATTAGCCAGATGGACGTATTTATGATTTTACGAGACTATTGTTATTATCTAATCGCGATTAATTTATGATTCCCCAATCTCACGTTTTCGAAGTCTTCACGTAATAAAGTCACTATGGTCAGAAAAATATAAGGTCGATAAGGGTAAGTTCGCGTCATGTGTAACGGGGCCATATGTACGTATGGAAAAGATCACGTGACTTGTTGTTCGACCTGTCATTCCATAAATTTATTTTCGACTCGATTGCGTTTTCTATAAACGATAGGTAGTTGTCTTGGCCATGGACCCGGTCACACCAGTCCTGTAGCTACATGCACCCATATTTTGACCTTACCATTTTGAATCCACATTTATCTCGACTTAATAGCTTTTTAAATCATAGCGTCAATGCTTGAATATGAAAAAGCGCACAGATTTGGGTCATTTTTCATTATCCCGCGGAGACCGCAGCTCTGAGAAAACCTTTTCATAACAATCTCTTTAATACCTTAAAATCCAAGTTGCGTTATATGGATTATGAAAATATGTTAATACGTAAGTATTTGTATAGATGAGATGAGCTAAAAAAGTTTTGTAAGCTGAGCAAACTATTCAGGGTAAAAATTGGGCAGATTTAATTAAAAGGGGTGTACGTACAAGCAGGCGGGGCAGCGCCCGATGCGCGGCGATATTAAAAACTACTTTGTAATTTGGTTGGACATTGTCACTCGACCTTGGCACGACACCGCGGCAAAAACGCTTCGAAAGAATTCATGTTTCGGAATAATCTCGTTCTCTAACCTTAAATAAATATGTATGAGAGTAAAGTAAAAAAATATAAAATTTAGTAGAAAGGAAATATAATAGAATATCGTTTATTCGTTTTAAACATTTTTCTTCAGCTACAGATTCCAAGAACATTAGAAATAAAGTTCCTATAAGTAGCGCGATTTCTTGTACTCGCGTTGAATTTGTTCGGATGCTTCACGGAATAAGAATACGATAATCAGACCATAGAATCGAGGCCACGATAATTAGGACAGGGCTTGAAGCCTCGGGCGTCGCTGGGGAACCCGCTGAATCACCGCTTTGACCCTTTGCCCATATTTTTTATCCTCGTTCTAGCGTGACAGGGTCAGAGGAAATTTATGAGTGAAATACGCCACCACCCCGGCATTCAACTACCATGTCGAAGACAGCAGCACCATCCTGAGTTTTGGACGTGATCGAATTATAGATACGACTTTCACTTATAAAATTCGCCAGTCTATTTTCTCATGTTCTTATTAAGCATGTAGGTGATGAAACAAGATTACAAAATTTTACTTAATTTCTACGGTTCAATGTCAACGGACAGAAAGGTTTGCATGCAATATGTACGCTTATCAGAACACTGGCAGACAATCCTTTGTTTCGGAAACCCGAGTCGCGGAGCTTGGAACAGTTGGCGTATTTTGATTTACAGCGGCTCTTTCCTCGTCGGATCACGTAGCCCGGAGTATGTGGAACTATAGCAACTATAATGTTATGTTGGCTGCAAGGCCACAGCAAAGGACATCGCGGGCGTGGGATAGCGAGAACTTCCAACTATGCGTTTGCAGAGACGTTTCAGTTTGTAGGAGTAATAGTTTATTAAAAAATACTGAAGGAAACCTCAGATATTCGGATTTTATAACAAAACATCTTCATTCGTATTGAACCGAACTTAGCTGAACGGAAATCCGTTTGCTTATATTTATATACAAATTTCAACGCACGGCTTACTATTACATCATCCGCATAAACATAACAATAAAATATCATAAGCAACATAACAAATAACTTATCTAATTTATTGTAAGCTTTGCTATCTTTGTTATTGTAAAACAAAATATTATTATATTCCCGATATTTAGAAACAAGAAAATTAAGATGCTTATTGTCATTGGGTCCATAAAACATTTCAGCAAACAACAAAATAGGTCGTAAAGTTTACTGCCAACTCTAAAAACCAAGCTCGCATGCAAGTTTGGAACAGTGACAGCCAGTCATATGGCACGGACCGCGAAATTCAGACGATAACAAGCTAAGTCGTCCTTATCGGGTTTCACCCGCACTAAAAGGCATTGCAGAGAGTTTGGGCCCTCGAGCGCTACTGCGGTTAGCAATACCCAGTTGCGTGCCGCGGACACCCTAATCTAGTTTTCAGCATGAGAACGCGCCCTGCGGCACCGCTTTGCTATTGGAAACTACCTAAGCGTATTTTCAGCCAGTTATTCGATAGCAGTATATTGCCGTCAATGTGTTAGTGGTGTTGTGGTTCTGATTAGTCATAAGAATGCTGTTGTTTTTCCGTATTAGTAATTCGCCAATTCTGAATACGAATGAGAAAAGATCTGGATCTGGGTTGGTCATATTATGGCAAAGAAGTATTGTTAAGAAACATTTTCATTTAATACTGTAGACTAGATTTTCCTATCGCGCCCATGGATACTATTTTAAATGAAAAACACTAATGCATCACAATTATGCAAAGCAAAATCCTGTGTAGTATAATGTATGTCGGATTATTTCAACTAATGGAATCGGAGCAAGTATGGCCGCGCACTTTGTGACGTCACGCGCTGACGTCAAGCACAATAATGGGTATTTCGTTCTATGGCAGCTAAGTAAATAGATGAATTGCTAGACGACAAAATGGCTTTCAAGTTATTATGCGAATAATTTAATTACATTTTTAGCATTATATTTAATAGTATTCACTAATATTAAAAATATATTAGAACATTGAAAGCTTAGAGTAGGTCTATGTAGAAGAAAATCGGGTACTATTCCGTTAGGTTGTGGAATTGACATCATGCTATGACGTGGCTCGTCCGCAGATAAAACTCAGCACTATCTTAACAACTGAATTGAGTCATAAGCTAGACTCGCCCAGATCGCGATAAATAGTTTGTAATTGCAGAACAAAGGCTGATAAACACGATATTTATTTTCGATGTGCTACTTTCTTTATCAGACTGCGAGGTTATTATCCTTTTGATACGCTCCATGCTCGCGCGATAATAAAAAAGGAAAACCTGTGTTCCGAACCCACGTGCATTTAGCAAGCTTACTGACGACTTTGCTGACGAGTACCTATCCTCAATTAATCCTTTGAACCTGTCGTGTGCTGTCGTGCCTACCACGCCACGACTGTCGAAGCAATTTTCCTGCTGACAGATAAGGTTTAAATTCGTTCTTCATTAATCAAGATGTTGGCGTGCACTCCACATAAACGTTTAAAATATAATATGTTGCTAGTGTTTCTCTGATAACTAGTAATTGTTACAAGTCAAGAGGGCATGGCATGTTCCTGCCAGTTCTAGCAAGGTTACCAATCTGAGGGACAATTTTAGAGCGTCGAGTAGTCGACTCGTGACATTTTAAAATCTATCACAAACGAAGAAACGATATTTTAGAAACATGAAATTAATAATGGTGGTGAATTTTTTTTATGATAACGAACGGTGGCATACGAGCAGATGATAAGCAGTTACCGTCGCCTATGGGCACCCGCAACACCAGGGAGTCATAAGCGCGTTGCCGGTCTTTAAGATGAGAGTACGCTCTTTTCTTGAAGGTATGAGGGTCGTATCGGTCCGGAAATACCGCTGACGACAAATCATTCCACAGTTTTGATGTGCGAGGCAGAAAGGTGGTGAGAGTAGAAATTTTGCCGTGTAGAACTATGGCGGAAGGAGGCAGCAGGGATTAATCCGAAAAATTGCTCACAGTTAAGATAGAAGATGCAGAGAAAGGCTACATCTGCGCAGCACTAAAGGGTCAAGTCGATCTGAGAGATCCTGAAAACCGACGATTCGAATGTCTCTCATTTGGATGCGGCCCAAAGGAAGAAGCTGGTACTGCCCATAAGAATTAGGTACATTTAGGTGCAAAAATAATAGTGAAACTTGTACGTGATTATTTTCGACCCTAAATGTTTAAATTCGAGTACCCGATGCTGAAATATTAGGTTCTGTTACCATAGAGACACGTTGCATCCAATCTTCATTGAGCTTTCTTTATGCACTGGCACGTGTTATACCCTCCTACACAAGTTGTTAACGTACACGTGTGTAACCTAGTGCTAATTTACGAAACCACTAGTGCACCATAACAACATCGTATTGTTGTACAATTAAACATGAATACCGTTTAACGGATGAATTATTATAATAACCATTCGACCCGATAGGTATTGGAATTGGAAAATAGTTCTTATTGTTCGATCGAAAAAAATGTATAGATAGACAAATGTGAATTGAGGTATACACATCCAATACATTCATACTAATAATACCTATTATAAATGCGAAAGTAACTCTCTCTGTCTGTCTGTTACGTTACCTCTTCACGCCTAAACCACTGAACCATTTGGGATGAAATTTGGTATGTAGAGAGTTTCAGCCACGAGAAAGACGAGCATGGCTGGCCGACGAAATCGCGAAGAAATCTAGTATTATATAAGTTGGGATAGTACATATCTCTGCGGCAGACGAAGTTGAGAGCTTCTGCTTCTCTTATATAATTAAGCCGTCCATGGAATAAGTATGGATGAGGCTAAAAACAGAGGTGGACTTAGTTAAAAAAAAAATTAAAAAGAATAGTTGACAATTTTGAGCAGCACATAAGCTACTTTGGTAATAAATAAGATAGCGGTAGTATGTGGTAACGTGGCAGCATTAGTCATGGCACGATAAAGAGCCTTATCGCTTGTCACACGTACAGAAATCGATACCGAGTGTAGACTCAATTGACTGCCGTCGGCATATCAATTGTGGCCGTACACAACCAATTAAAACTTCTCAATCCACACTTCAAATCTATGAACAGAAGTCCTTCTGACTTCATCGGTTAATTTAAACATATCGCTTGATAAAGTTTAGTGTAGTGTTGCTGTAATTACAGGAACGTCAACAGGGGCGATTGAATACTAAAATCGAACATAGGACCGGGATAAATTACATTAGCAACTACGTGAACAGTTGGGACATCGGCTGGTTAACAGAAAATTTCGAGCGTCTTTCTCTTTTACTCCAATTAAGGCTTAATTAGAGTGACAGACAATCGTTCGAAATTTGCGAATTTCGATTTTCGCGGTAGGTCTTCAGACTATGCTTGAGAGAAGCGTAGGTATTCGTTATTAAGACCTGTTATAGGAAATTGTACAAAAAGGCCAAATCCTTTTAGGCTAATATCGGCTTACACTGGCCTCATCAAGACGTATGGCGATTGCGGCAGTAAACGGCTACCTACGGGCTGCCCGCTGCCCTGAATACCCTACACTACACTTTCACGAAAATAGTTTTGTTTAGTTTATCCCACAGAACACGCCGCGCGGACGAGAGCGAATGCCAATATGCCAATGTTGCGATATCTTAGACTCAACAGCTGGCCGTAAACTCGGGAATTTAAGTACCGGAAGCTAAAAAAGATATTTATTGCCACAAAACTAAGCATTATTTCCATCATTTATACAAAATGATTAGCGTTTTATTGAAAAAAGCCAACAGGATTTAATGTCGTAAAAGTTGAAAAACATTGAAGAAATTCAAAGACTTCATGTCTAGGTATCACGCTCCTGATTAGTAAACTGGGACGGGAGAATGGAGCTAACTACGTCCACAACTATACATTTTAATGTTGTTTATAAACAGCGTGTCAACGTCGTTGGGAAGCGGTGTTTATATTAACATTATTAACCGTCGTATATGTGGACAAGGGGCATTGTTTTCGTTCCGATATTGTTACGACTTACGGGCGACTGTTTAGTGGTTGAAATAGAACGAGATGGTTTGTGGACCACGTCATACGAGTAGCATGCGGAATGCACTGCATTTGCATAACTATATCGGTTTATACACTGAGTAGGTATAGTGTGTAGAACTAATTAGTGAAGTCTCACCACTCGTTTCGTATAGCAATCGACATTCAAGATTTATCCACGAAAGAACAATCCGTTGTATAAAATACAAGAGTATAATTATTTTGACGCAATAAACAAAAACATATCTTTCTTGTTAACATTTAGTTCCATATAGAACATATAAGAGTTTAGTTATGTATGAAATTTATAACTCATACTTTTGATAGTAGAGCAATTATTTAAGAAAATAATCGACCTTTTGCTACATAAATTGGACGCTACGTTACAAGTAGGTAAGTAATCATAATTAAGATTATTCTGAACTTAAACTGTAAACGGAATCTTCCCGACGTGTCGCCGGGCGATGAACGTGCACTCCAACGTTACAGACCTGCGTAAAAACCAGTTTCCTCGTCGTGTTTTCCTTAAACGGGACTGTTTTGAACATTTTAATTTTAATTAACCCATAAACTTGGAAGCAAAGGAGCGAACTTGGGAGTTTGTTGCGAGCAAAAGTAATCCACTTCAAGTAGGACTTAACTAGACCACGACGCTTTATATATTAGTATTATGAATATTGCGATATACTTAGTACTTATCTTGCAAGATATAAACATTTCGAGCGATCCAAGCGAACGCGGCCATACGTGCTCATTTACGTATTCAAGGGTACTACGGAGGACAATTTCTCGGAGTTGAGAAATAATGATGACAGAAATGTAACTAATCTCGGACGGCGGCGGCATGTGAATGAGCAGCGAACTTGAATTGTGAAGCACGCCTCGTCGAGGATTAAGGATACACATTTAAAATCGGGGGCTGAAGGGATTCGTGCGGTTGTGACGTAAAACGGTGCTACCCACACTGCTGCTAGACATAAAAAAGTTAAGAAGAATACTAGAATTGCGCTGCAAAAGAGCGCTCCAGAGGTCGCATGTTCGATCCCCAGCTCGTACCAATGAGTTTTTCGACATTTATGTACGAAATATCATTTGATATTCACCAGTCGCTTTTCGGTGAAGGAAAATATCGCGAGGAAACCGGACTAATCCCAATAAGGCCTAGATTACTCTGGGTTGGAAGGTCAGATGGCAGTGGCCAAATCCTGGGATCAGTTGCTAAGCGGACCCCAGGCTCCTACGAGCCGTGGCAAATGCCGGGATAACGCGAGGAAGATGACTAGAATTGCGCTGTTAGACAAAGATAGATAACAATTAATTTTAATTCGATATTTCCCAAATTAAGGATGATTAGATATCGCTAACTACGGAGTTCAATCATTCTAAAGGGCACAGTCTATCGCGTCCTAGTTTAGTTTTTTGCCCTGAAGCTTTTTGTGGTCTCGACGCGACGCGAGCATAAAACACAGAATGCCGTGTCGCGCTGTATTCTGATTTGATGACTTCGCAATATTAACAACTTAAACCCTTGTGACGCTATTAATAACTTATATCGAATAACTCCATCAAAGTTACTAGATTGCTTGCATACAAATAAGACGTTAATGACAGACTTTTGACCCTGTATTACGAGTTTGTCATTGCGGGCAGACGTAACTAATTAAATAGCTCGTGATATAGGTACCTACATCAAAGTACCACTGTACACCATGTCACGGACGGGTGCTCCTTAATTTGTTTGTGACAGATTATTGCTGTAATCATGATTTTATCAGAAAATCGACTCCAACCAAATTACAACGTTTAAAATATATAATATCGGCAAACGGTCGACCGACCACGAAATGCCAGCTACCTTGTGGCCGTGGCCGCGGGCTTCCCTTGTCTGTTTAGTGGTCATATCTGTAAAATACTAGAAACCCGGACCCGGGTATGTCCTTAAACTACGTCCAACAATGAGAGGTAGGGCACAGCGTTGACCATCACGCTTGAATCTGGGGAAGCCCAACTGGGGAAGTACCTCCTCCTTACAGAAGACCACAGCCATAATAGCACTGCCACCTTTCAGGTATGTAGTGTTGTGTTCCTGATGGTGAGTAAGGTTCCCAGAGCTCCAACCCCCCTTAAAGGCCGGCAACGCGCTTGTGACTCCCCTGGTGTTGCGAGTGCCCATGGGCGACGGTAATTGCTTAACACCAGGCAATCCGTCAGCTCGTTTGCCGCCTATGTCATAAAAAAAAATAAAATAAAAAAAACAAAACTAATTGAACTAGCGCTAACTTAACTACTTCGTTTGTTCGTCTATTTACTTATCACTCGAAGAGAGAGAGAGAGACAGCCAATTTACGAATTTACATTTTAGAAACCCCGACGAGAACGAGTTTCCTATATCGAATTTTATCGAATTGGTGGTACCTTTTTTAATAATGCAAAAAATATATATGGTAAATAAACTCGATTGGTATGAGTTTTTGATTGCATTAGTACAGTAATATACATAGGTATTACGTCAAAGGTATGTCCGTTTTTTAAATTAAAATACGATCTTATTTCGTTGTGCTGGTAAAGAAATTATATCATATATGTCCACATAAACCAGTGGTTATCATAATTGTATCATATAGCACTATACCGCCACCATTAAAAATGGGCAAATCAATCAAACGCATCATCATTACTTCAACTTTTATCGGTGTTGTGAAACCCTTCGCTACATTGCTTTTTACGAGTGTTCTGATCTGAATGAACGAAAAAGATCATACGAAAATTATACAGCGATCATACAAGAAAAACATTTCGTTATTACAAATGAAATCATCGAAATTTGACAAGCGAGATCAGACTGACAAGGTGACGAGGGATATGTAAATATGGCTCGTGCCGTCACACCGTGTCACATGGCGACATGGAATTAGGAAGTATTTGACGACTAATTTGCATATAACGCTGTTTGGTAAACAATGCTACTAATTTGTACCGAACTGTCACTCCAAACTAGGGCTCCGCTGTTTATTTGTTGACAACCCTGACATCCAACTCAAACTACATGCTATCTGCCAACCCTACCAATGAGCCTAAGTATTGTCATCAATATAATACTATAAGGGCTTTTAGGATATAACCTTATTTAAAAAAACTACACTAAACACAATCACTTATTTGTGTGTACATACCAAATATAAACAAATACATAAACAAAACACTGCTACTACAAATTTCGCAGTGTTGAGATCTTTAAATTTAGGCGCACCGGATGCGTGTGCAGCGCTGCTCCGGCGCCGGTGCCCATAAACACGCGACTGTACACGAGTTCATAAATATGTATACAGTTTATCATCTTAATCCGTTGAAATAAGTTGAAAAATGGTACACATGTATATGAACTCAACTGTACACGCATTGTTTAACAATATTCTATAAAAAAGAAAATATTACAAAACTAATCTGATAAGTGTGCAGCTAAAGAAATGTCGGCAAACGCCCACGGACACTGTCTATTTGCAGCTTTTGAAACTTTTCCAATATTTATTTTTGCCAGATGAGATTTATGAATGACAGTTCCATATTATTTTAACTTAAATGGATAATAATCAATCCATTTACGCAAATCTAAGAAAAAGCAAGGAAGTAAGAAATAAGAGTGAAGATATAATGTTTGGGCTATGAATTTTTCTAATGACTAACTTGATAACAAAAATCATTAGTCATTCATTTGATACTTGCAAGCTTGTGCCTCCTCGGCCCAGTGCTCACAACTAACTATGTAAATAATTCCAGTGGATAAATTCAGAACAGTTTTTAACATATCTTGCACAGCTCATTTTACTAATGTTTGTTTCAAGTTAAAAGTTTTTGTTAGTATTTTGATAGACATATTATTTAAAAAAAAATAATAAATTTAGCTTAATAATAAATTCTTGGGTTTGACTAAACCAGAGTAGTATTTATCCAAACTCAGCATTTAACTTCACAGTAAATATAATTACAGTTTGATTATCTGATCTTGGTATAACAATTATCTAATGATTAACTTCTCATTGACAAGTGTTTGAAGATGATAAAAAGAAATAGAAGATGTTGATATTGATGATATTTCATTTGATTTATTGTAACACAAGGAGCTCAGAGAAAAGCATGGTGATTTATATAAATAGACTGTAGGGTGAATGTTCACCATCAACTCAACATAGCTCCAACAACAGGAGTCCGAAGGAGCGCAGGCAGGTGCACTCACTATTCCAATGATTCATAGATAAAATCTTACACATCTGCGGCAAATCGAAAGATACAAAACAGGTATAAAGCTTAAAAACCACAATAGAAGCGGAAAGTCTCACAGGGACCGGGACAGCCCGGCGGGCTCACTTTGGTACCTTCGTAAATGCGGGCTCACACGCTCGCGGCGCGGGCGGCGCGGGCCTGCAGCCAGAGCGCCGCGGACTCCGGCGCCATCAGCGGAGACAGCGCGCCCGCCACGCGCCGGCCGCGCTCCAGCTCGAAGCGCGCGTCGGGCGAGCGCCGGCCCGGCGCCGCGCCGTCCTCGGGCAGGAAGGCGGCCACCAGCAGCGCGCAGATCACCAGCAGCGCGCCCAGCACGAACGGCGGCCCCGGCACGATGCGCACGTAGCGGTCCGGCTCCGGCCGCCCGTCCGTCGCGTGCTCCTCGTTCAGATCCACATGGAACAGGTAGAAGATGACGCCGAACATCGCGGGCCCGAGCCCGTTGCAGAGCCCGCGCACGCCGGTCACCATGCCCTGCACGACGCCCTGTCTGTCGGGCCGCGAGTTCACGGACACGTAGGCGCTGATGGCGGGGTAGGTGAGCGAGCCCAGCGCCGCCAGCACGCCCGCCGCCCACATCATCCACGTGCGGGACCCGAAGCCGTACCACATGAGCTGCAGCATCTCGAATAGCAACCCCACCATGATGGTGTGCTTCGGCCCTAGAGTCCTCATTAGGAAGCCGAGTATCACCTGCACCCCGATGCTGAGTACTCCCACGATCGCGATAAATATCGCCACTTGCACTACACCGAAACCCATCACTAGTTTGAGGTACACAAATATGCACGAGTACTGTCCCGCCTCGGGAAGGTAGGACAAAAACACAGCCACACACAGCATTAACACTGTACGCTCAGCTCCGACTTTCCTCAGTGCGGCAAACGGATCCGCCTGCTCCCAGCTGATGGCAGGGCCCCAACCGCTAGGCCGCACTTTCTCTGGCAAGCTTTCTGGCACAGCCACCATGATGAAGAACACATCTAGCACTGCCACAGCGGTGGCGGCAGCTACCACGAGCGCCTCGCCGTATAGGTCCATGAGGTAGGCGCCCAGGGCGGGCGAGATTACCATGCTGGCGGCGAAGGTAGCAGACACCAGCCCGTAGGCGCGCGAGCGCTCTGCCTCCGTGGTCACGTCCGCCACGTACGCGAACACGATCGAAAACGTCACAGCGAACACTCCACTGATGCTAATCATGGCGAAGAACCACCAGGTGTTGATGGTCATGAGCGGGATCGGCGCGCACGTGAAGAACACTGTCACCAACAGGAAGAACTTGCGACCCCACACGTCGGATAGCGCGCCGATCAGAGGCGCAGACAGGAACGACAGGATGCCCTTGATGCCCATTATTAAACCGTTCATCAGGAATGTGTGATCTGGGAACGTGGCATTTAACACCGATATGATAGGCATCGTGAGCAGTCCCCATGCGAAGAACTCCAAGAAGATTACCACTAGTGCGTGGAACACGGAAGGCTCCCCGATGCCAGACATCGTCATGATCCCGTCTTTCATTGCGGTTTTTCTGTTTCGTATCACCATTTCTACTTCGGTTTTTGTCGTTTTCGTGGGCGTCATTTAAGAATCGATCCGTTTGTTTCCCTACTGAACTACTTAATTAGAGACATTTTGAAAACCTAGGCACTACATGGAGAATATACGAGCCAGTAGCAGCGACGTCAAAATTCCACTGAAAATTGAATGAAAAACAACTCGATATTTATGTTGCCAGGAAATAAATAAAATTATATACTTTTCAATGAAATGCTTTAATTTCAAAACAATTTTAAAGCCGATAGTTTAGCCAAATTGTAAAAAACTATGTTGATTAAAAACTTTTATAAGTTGAAATATTTCTAATTAGCTTTATTAGCATTTACACTTATTTGGATACCATACTTATTACTTCGACAATAAGTAACCTCTCAATATTCCTACCATCTTATTTGTTTTTTGTAGTGGCTACATTGTTAAAATACAGCATAGACAATGTAAAGAAACCATAATTCCTTTTTTCTGCAAATGTTTTAGACGAAGTTTACACGTTCCAGCAAGACAATGAAACGACGCGTAATGGACACAGTCCGATCATATCTTTATATATTTTTATTTTATTCAGAGCGACCAATGAAAACCTACTCGTTACTTGTCAAGACTTTATTACTTTGATCTGTCAAAACAAAATTTATTGGAATTAGTGAGAATTGGGAGGCGTTAACCGAGAGAGTATCCGTAAAAAACCCCAATTAGACGAGATGGTAAATATTTTTCTTTATTCACCAATTGATTTACTCTGTTTTTAGTAGTATACGTTTGATACATGTTTGTATAATCCACAGATTCGCTTCATTTTAATTCAAAACCGTGCGGGTAAGACGCGTCTGGCGAAATGGTACATGAACTTCGATGACGACGAAAAGCAGAAACTTATAGAAGAGGTACACGCCGTAGTTACGGTCAGGGATGCGAAGCACACCAACTTTGTCGAGGTAAGCATTTCTTTTCCGCCTCTAAACCCAGTACGGTACGTACTGGTCTTACACGTCATATCTCAATTCCCCTACCCGTTTTGAAATATTTCCATTGTATTTATAATATTAGAGAGCGTAATTCATGTTACTTACATACTGTCTTTTTAATAAGTCATTTTCTACTAGTATGTCTTCAAAAGCTTTCAGTATCCTAAATGATTGAATAATATTTTCCAGTTCCGCAATTTTAAGATAGTGTACCGGCGGTACGCGGGGCTGTACTTCTGCATCTGCGTGGACGTGAACGACAACAACCTGTGCTACCTGGAGGCCATCCACAACTTTGTGGAGGTCCTGAATGAGTACTTCCACAACGTCTGTGAGCTAGACCTGGTTTTTAACTTCTACAAGGTACAACAACTTTTATTACCTGCATGTTCAGAATCCCTTTAGTTCCAAGTATATAATTTTAGATTTTTCTTTAAAAAAATTATCACATGGATATTCTGTAGATATCCATTTATACCCATGAAATGTATATAAGTTGGAATTTTATTATTCAGTGTCCATAGTATAGGTCGATTCACGAGAGTTGGCACGAATGGATTGAACGAAACTTTCATTGTATGAGTGACACTTGTATCGGTATACAATCGAGCCACTATTTTATTGGTTAATCTGACACACACATAGACATTTTCATTCAGTCATTCATTCCATTCGTGCCAACTCTCGTGAATCGACCTGTACCATTCTACAGGGGCCATTTTACTTTAATATTTTTGTTAGATTAAATTATTTATTAATTTTGTAAGTAATTGATTGATTAGGTGATGGCCCCAGTAATGGACAAGAAGCCAATCATGAACATTAGTGCTTATTTCAAAGGAGTCAAGTGTTGTGCATTTGTTGGTACATATTTAATTTAGAACATTATGGTTTTTGAAAGAACTAAGTGTCCAACATTGGTGGCATCACCCTATAATATCAATTTCTGGAATTGTCTAATAGGGTAATAGTACAGTTTTATTCAATCAAACCATCTTTTTTGACTAAAGTAGGATTAAAGAATTAAATTTTTAACTTTTTAATCAAGTAGCTAGCAACAAATTATTCCAACATCACTATTGACTGTGATTGCAGGTGTATACCGTTGTGGACGAGATGTTCCTGGCGGGTGAGATCCGGGAGACCTCACAGACCAAGGTTCTCAAGCAGCTGCTCATGCTCAACTCCCTCGAGTAGTCTTCATATCATCGGTCCAGATATTAGCTACCCTGTATATCTAATTCCATTCAATTAAGATCTTATATGGAAAGACCAAAGATTTGGTTATAAGAAGGTATGAGAAAAGATATTAATATTGCCTGTCATGATTATGTACTGTGTTGCACATAGAACCGATGGCCGTTGGGGCGTAAAGGTTCTCAAGTGGTGACCACATATCGGAAGACGCAGCTTGGGTAGACCCCTCACCAACAACATGATAAAGATTGTGGGACTCCACTGGGTGCGGGTGGCGCGAAACCCGTCACTGTGGGTTGCTCTGGGAGAGGCCTGTGTCCAGCAATCGTGAAGATGATGATGATTATGACGATGACATCCTTTGGCTAGTATGATGACTATATACAAGAGAGTAAAGTGGGGTAAATTACTTTATATATGAGGTCAGATGAAGTATCTTCCATATCATCGTCAGCCATAAGATGTCCAGTGCTGGACATACGCTTCCCCCAAATATGGCTTGTCTCATCTTGGGGAAGAGGATGCCATTAACTTGACAGGTGGGTTGGCAACTGCAGTTGATTTGGTTTATCCTCCTAAGGCCCACCATACAAGTAAAATCTTACTCGAATTCGTTCTTTATAGTGTAGGAAATAAAGTATAATTTATTTTGTGTCAAAATCGAAGGAAACAAATGAAATTCAACTCTGTTCCAATATTATAAAATTCAAATTTCATTAGTACTACAGGTAGGGCCGTGGGCCTTACGAGGATATTTTTCAATTGCCCGTTATCGCCATTTACGAGTCGTAAGTTACGACACCCGCGAGGAGATGGGTGGTGGAGTTCTCAGCCGCCACAGCACGGCACATACCGAAGCATTGCAGGCAACTTTTAAAATTGGCCCTCATAAAAAAATCAATCAAACTACTATTATTTTACCTTAACATTTATAACCAATAGTCAACCAATTTCATTTCTAGGCCACTTCGAACCTTGTCACAGTTACGTTAACAAGAGGTATTTTGCGTCTTTCATATAGATTTTCACTGTGACAAGGAACTAAGTGGCCTATAAATCAAATTGGTTGACTGTACAACAGCACAAGTTTCAAAATGGGTAAGGTATTATATAATTAATACCTAAGCATTTCGCGTCTATGTTCTGTCCCAGATGCTACAAAGCCATATGCCACTAATTCTTATACTTCGACACTACTTTGAAATAATCTCGTCTCACACTGCTATAGTTGAACTCGGCAATTCTGTGCATCATATACATAATTATGACATTATTCTTCTGAGTAACACGATACCAGATACGTGGTTTTTCAAAGTTGTAATGTGTCCTGGGACTCTTTTCTCTTGAGCAGTTGAGATATTGATGCTGTAGCCACGCTTTATTGCCAATATAAACTTCTTTTCCCGACTACATGTTTTGCCAATTCGCTGTTGGGATGTGAGGAGACGAGGTAGCTAATGTTAATATTGCAATAATATGTATACTATATGGCAGCACATGTCTCACGGCCCGAGAAGGTTAAATTAATACTTCAATAATAATCATTTGTTTTTATATTAAGCAAAAATGTCTGCTAGCATATCAAAGATATTTAAATCGAAAGAAAAATAGTTTTTTTTTGACTCGCAGCGGGACTCAAATAAATCAATTTAAATATCTTCCATTTGTAATCAGTTGTGAATATTATGATACCACTTCTAATTATCCCTGTTGAATACCTCTGTTTTCTTTACTCTAAATACTTTGTTTTTTTTTTTAAATCTGTCAATACTACATCTGGTTAAGATCTTGTTGTGGTATGGGCGTAACTTTACCCACAACCCTGACAGACTTGTGATGTAGTAGGTACTTACGATTCATGAGATAGCGTCAACCTACAGACTTACCTAGTCTAGCGTCCCTACTGTAACTACCACATTTTTTTATATGAAGTCAGAACATTTCGCGCCCCACACGCCACGACTTGATATCAAGTCGAGGCCTTGGACCCAGGTACTTAGAGGTAAGGTTTATTTTCGCTTGCTGGCAAAAACTTTTGGCGTGTGACGCACGACAGATTTTTTTTGCTGTGGCTGGGAACCTGTGTTCTGGTAAACGGGCCATTTTATTTAAAGTTGTATAGGTACTCAACTTTTTTTTTATTTGGTGATTTTTGTGTGGTTTCTACTTCTAGAAAAAATGTGTTCTAAGCGTTTTTTATTCCATTCCGTTACTTTTTTCATATATTTCATAGGGCAGTAACGGAAAGGAAGTCATAAAAAATGTATGAAAATATTGGGACACATTTTTTTCTCGTACCACGCTCGAAAGAACTCATGATTCTGAGTAGAAACCACACAAAAAAAAAAAAACAAATAAAAAAAAAGTTCATAATACAACTTTAAAGAAAATTGCCCAAATGAAACATTTTAAGATCTGTAATATTACACTGTGTGTATGAAAATATTATTGTAATTAGCTTATATGTTAAAGTGTACGAGTATTTATTGTTTTATAATATTTTAATACTCATTCCATTTCTTAGGGTATGTTTGGGCAATAACGAACTTTTTGTCATCTGAATAAAATAAGGTAAAACGTTATTTTTTAGCATCTATAAAGACATTATGGAATAATAAAGCATTATTTAATGCCACACATTTCACTATAAAGTGTATTTGTATATAAAAGATTGTATTGATATGAATAAGTGTTGTATGTTTCATTAGAGAAATATCAGGATATGGAAGAATAAAATTAGATCACATATATGACATATTGAATTTTATTTCTATATCTTATTTACATTACAGTGCACTTGCTCTCAAGTTAGTCCCGACTTTCACTTATTTAGTTACACTTCAAAAAATACTTAGCTATACGTGAAAAGCTAAAGCACCTGGGCTATGTGTATATTAAAATTTTGACGTAAGTTCCATATTGACTGCACAACTAAATAGACATGATCCTTCAGTTAAGTTTATCAACTATATATGACTAAGATCCGAGCCTTGAAAATGACCCTTCAATTCGTTAGGTTAAACTAGTTAAATAAGATGCGAATCCAGGTTCCAGCCGCGGGGCTCAGTGCCACTCCCAGCTGTGGCGCACGGGCGGGAACACCCACTTGTCCGGGTGTCCGATGTGGGACACGTTGGCGCCGAGGTCAAACTCGCTCCAACTGCAAAGTCAAAAGATATAGTTTGGATTTTAATATGTACGCAAACGCTTATAAAGGAAGGTACTCTGCATACATCAGGGCTTCCCAAAATTTTTTTTGATTGACGCCCTTAGGCATCATTTTTTTGCGACGACCTTAAACTAACTACCACGGCGGAGGAGGGTTCCGGTGGTTTGCTTTCCTCTCGAAACCATGAAAGTTACGGGCATTATACGTGCTGCGACAAGCATTTTGCCGGATTTTCTCTGGACCCTCCCCCCTCCCCACAGTCATACCCCAAAAACAGCCAGGAACTACGCATCGGGATGCCCCAGGGCTTCGAGATGCACAATTTGAGAATGAGCTACGGGGATTTTTCAAAGTAGCGATGATATGTAGATTTGTAAGTATATATTTATTTATTTAAACTTTATTGCACAATACATAATATGAAGTACAAATGGCGGACTCAATGCCTGTAGGCATTCTCTACCAGTCAACCATCGGGTCAAACAGAAAAGTTTGTAGGTGCAGGCAAATTACAGAAACGGAAAGTTGGCAAACAATATATATTATAAGTAGCCGAAAAATAATATATACGCTAATATACTTACATAAATACATCATAATATTTATAATATAGTAAACTTACATGAACTCTATTTTACGTACCCATATACTAGGCAAGGAGGTCGAAAAATCGAATCGAATTAATCGAATGGATCAATTAAGCATGTCCTATAATATGTTAGAGTGTTGTATACTGACACGAAGGGCGGGATGCCGCGCGACACGTTGTACGGGGGGCCCGACACGGACAGGAACTCGTACGTGGCCAGCAGCCAGGCGCTCGTCACCTTCGTGTCGATGGCACCGTGGCAGCGGTGGCCCAGCCCCGGGAACGGGTACGTCCCTGCCAACATTTGATAATAATTCCAGACCAGCTAAACCAGGCCGAGTTATAGCAGACGTCATTGGTTTCATATCAGCTTATTGTTGATATTAGGAAAGGTAAGGGCCATTGGTCACTAGTGGCGGCCATGCATGAGCGAGTGGCCGCCACTAGCTGCGGACGCGTTTCTTCATACATTTTATTCAGAATCAGCTAACATTTGAGTGGTCGCGTCCGAGCCACAAGCTGCGGGAGTCGACCGCGCTTGCTACTTGTGGCTGCGTCTTGTCGTTCGAGCTTCTTCCCACCCCCGCCTCCCAATCCTGAGTCTTGTATTGTTGCACAGACTAATACATAAATATCTCATTTACCTATCATCAGACGCACAACTACCATAGAGCCATATTGACAAATAGCAAACTGCAATAATTGATACTGACTGATAGATTGGTTTTTAGGATTTGAAGGGCAAAGGAACTAACCAATATGGGTCCATATTTTATCATGTAGTAATCATAGAGCATATACCATATAGTAGGGTATAGAGTTATCGTCATGGTTGTCGCCGCGCCATCTATTGATAGATGCATAAAGTGTCCAATGTCTTGATAGACACTTATGCATAAAGTGTCCAATGTCTTGATAGACACTTATGCATAAAGTGTCCAATGTCTTGATAGACACTTATGCATAAAGTGTCCAATGTCTTAATAGACACTTATGCATAAAGTGTCCAGTGTCTTGATAGACACTTATGCATAAAGTGTCCAATGTCTTAATAGACACTTATGCATAAAGTGTCCAGTGTCTTGATAGACACTTATGCATAAAGTGTCCAATGTCTTAATAGACACTTATGCATAAAGTGTCCAATGTCTTGATAGACACTTATGCATAAAGTGTCCAATGTCTTGATAGACATTTACGCATAAAGCGTCCAATTTCTTGACGCAAGTGGCAAGCACAGGTGGCCGTATCAAGCCGCCAGTGTGGCTGCCGCAGTAGTTGTCATGCTGATCCACTGATAGTCGCGTTTAGTGGCGGCGACTGGTAGCCATAATATGCGGTGGCCCGCACGCGTGCACGTGACGTGTTACCGTTGGCCGGGTTGAGGTCGTTCCTGGCCGCCATGGCGTTGCACGCGCTGTAGGGCGGCGAGCACTGCGGGCAGCGCGCCAGCGGGTCGTGCTTGTAGTCGTTGTAGCGCATCACGTAGAACATGTCGTCTATGTTCCGGATTGTAGCCTGCAATGGAGACCGTAGGCCTGTTTATCGAACCCTTGTAATTTGTAATACAGTCAGCAGCAGAAGTGGCTAAGCTTTGAGGTGTTCAAAATGAGGTCAACACATCTTTATTGTCAAGAGAATAAGAGCGCGTCTAGGTCATTTTGAATACTTCAAACGCTTAGCCACTTTTGTTGCTGACTGTACACGTGGGAGTCACACCTGGTGTTAGAAAAAGACTTCCGCTTGTTCTACAATAAGTTAGAAGTGTTCGATAAACGGGCCTCATGACACAACACGTAATGTCGGTAATTGATTTTACAGCGTTTGTCGTACAGCTTCTGGTGTCGGCGTAGCAGTGGTACCATAATATTGCATTGTAACCGAAATTACATCAATTTGTGTGCTAAATTTCAGCTCAATCGGTTAAAGATGTCTGCTTCAAAATTGAGTTGCAAGATTCCATCCGGATAAATATACAAATATATGTATTTGTATACAAAAGAAATCAAGTTAAATAAAATCTTGTGAAAAATTAACATCAAGTTAACCACATTCATTTAAGTGTTTTATGTGGCTTCATTACTTAATATTTTGTTTAAATATTTTTCATTTTAAAATATATGTACATTTCAAAATTATAATATTTGATTAATTTGTGATGGTCCGAACGTGGTAGTGGTGTTAAGGGAGTCCATTATGTCCTATTATAATAAATAGATACATATAAATACTTAAATACATAGAAAACACCCATGACTTAGGAACAAATATCTGTGCCCATAGCACAAATAAATGGCCTGACTGGAATTCGAACCCGGGACCACCGGCTTCTTAGGCAGGGTCATTACCTACTAGGCCAGACCGGTCGTCAATTAAAAAGCTACTTTGTCTCACTCCCTGGAGTGACGAAAGTAGCAACTTTCTTCACTCTCTGAAAGTGAGGAAAAAAGCTGAGGTGAGGTGAAAAATATATATAAAAAGAGCTCTGCTGAGGTGAAAAATATATATAAAAAGAGTCTCGAAGATTTAAGGGGGCGCCGAGCTTTTCGCGCTACTCGATTCCATCTAAACATGGCGCTCGCGAATTTAGAAATTTTCGTTGGTATTAGTAAAAAAATGGCATATGACATACGTTATAGAAAATAAGCAATTATGTTATTATTAAAAAAAAACTTATAACATTCTGTTGAGTATTTGCAACGTATTAAGAGAAGCCTATCTTTTTTAGAGGTCACTTTGGATGTAATTTTTATAACGCAAAATTCAAGTAATCGTGTTTCTGAATCGTATGATTCATTTAGTTAGGTACTTAATCTTAAAATACAATATGTAACGTATGACGCACAAAGACTAAGATCAAGGATTAGATAACTATACAAAAAAGGTATCTAACAAACGAAATTCTGCTGTCATTTCTTCGGCGCAGCCTTAAGACTACAAATTCTAATCGTACAGTCGCCATCAGATATATCGGAGCTGTGGAGGTGGTCACAAATATCGGAACAACGCCTCTATTATCAAGGCGATAAAGTGCATGTTCCGAGATTTTTGAAGACCTTGGCTGGCTCCGATATATTTGATGGCGACAGTGCTTAATGAATTGTAGAGCGTATTGAAGCTTTCCAGGGATTATTAGTACAAGCTATGGCACACCGTACTGCAGGGTAGGTACCTGCAGTTTCTCGAGCATCCTTCCCCTGGGGTTGGTGTCCTGGCCGAACCAGTCGCCGAACATCTGCACGCGCTCGGGCCCGCCGCCCAGCTCGAATATCAGCTGGAAGTACGCCATGTTGTACGACGGGAAGTGAGAGGTCTGCACTAGCGTACTCGTTCTGCAGATTGTTTAAATGTATTCAAGATAAAGAAAATTATATGTTTGTATTTAAACTTACATGAGACATATTTAATAATTAACGATTAATACGGTACTACTCACGTTTTGAGTGCGCGACGGGCCGGTGACGCGAGCGGCGAACCGATCGGACACTCAGCACTCTTAGTGCTTGAAAATGGAGGCCTATGTTCTCCGAAACATGTCGCGCGAGTGATTAAATAAACGTGAGTAGTACCGTATTAATCGTTAATTATTAAAATTATATGTATTCAGTACCTACCTATATATTGATAACTTATCCTATTAATTGTATAGAAGCGGGTTACTCACGTTTCATAAGTCGAATATTTCTCGACATGCAGTCTGCGTCGCTTAGCCAACGTGAACGGCTCATGATTTATGCTCCTCGTTAGAAGTGAAACATATGGAGCAATATTCGACTTATAAAACGTGAGTTACCCGCTTCTATACAATTAATTTTTAAATCTCACGATAGATTTGTGTTTAAAATATAACCTATCCTATATATTATTGAGCCACGAGAAAGTCGTTAAATTCAAGTAAATCTTAAAGCACTAAACGTAAACGTGTACAGAGTAACAGTACCCTTACCATGAGTTGTGTCATTGAGGTTTTCGATAACGAGTATCGAGTTTACCATCTGTGCATCTCGTTCGCACTAAAATAGTACAAGCGTGATGCACAGATAGTAAACTCGATAATCGTTATCGAAAACCTCAATGTCACAACTCATGGTAAGGGTACAGTTATACGAAAACAGTTCAGCTCCACGTCTAAAAATGTTTTGTCTGTACACTGTTTTTTTAAATACAGCTATGGTGTTCCCTATCTGTCAGAGGAGGCGACTAAAAGGCGTAAAAGTCGAGCATCATGACAGAAGACTGTTACATAGCAAAGTCGAAACGCAAACCCTGGCACTGCTTAGGAGATACGGGAGCCACCAAAAATGCGTTAATTGGACCGTCAGGGGGCTTTTAGTCAGTGTGACTTCGACTTAATTCAAACTCAAACGTTTATTCAGTAAGTAGGCTACAAGGGCACTTTTACGCGTCGAGTATACAAAAGAAGAAAAGATTAACTTCCACACTATCCCATGGCGCGGTTCCATAACGGATTTTCTCCTGTCAAAGAAAGTTCTTGCATGACTTACAGGTCTGCCGCCTCGGTGGTCCCGGGCAGCTGCTCCACCACCCACAGCAGGCCGGGGCGCACGTGTCCCGGGATCCCAGGATACGACGGCTGGAACTTATTGTAGTCCACTATGTACCTGTACATTAACAAACACTTGTAAACTGATGAAGAACAACGCTTGCTCCAATTGCTAATCGGATGAAAAGATTTAACATTCTAACATTCTTCTAACTGACTGAGCGAACCCGGGATCTCAATCTTCTTAAGCAGGGTAACTACTGAGTGACCCTGCTTAATAAGTAAGGTGACGGTGAAATACCAAGAACTCCTAGCTACGAAATAGTTATTTGTGCAACAAGAGAGGAAAGTTGTTTTTTCTTGCGAGTGTTTATTTTGAGTCCCGAGTAAGCGAAAGATTCTATAATTGAATCACGAGCGTAGCGAGTGATTCTAGTGTTAGAATCTTGAGCGTAGCGAGGCACTCAAAAACACGAGATGTAAAATAACTTTACTCTAGTGTGACACATACAACTTTTCACCTCAGTAGTGAGAACATATTAAAGGTTAATTAAGTTGCCAAAAACGTCATTTTTAGTACAAGCTTTTATTGCCGACTGTACTTTTTTCACAATCGTCATCTACTCTTCGAAAGGATTCTTATGAGCCTAAAACACCACGGGTTTATCTTGTGTATTTTAGGAGTTGCTTTTGCTACCTTCTGACTCCAGCATCAGATCAGATCAGTGGTACCATAATATTGCATTGTAACCGAAATTACATAAGTGTGCTAAATTTCAGCTCAATCGGTTAAAGATGTCTGCTTCAAAATTAAGTTGCAAGATTCCATCCGGATAAATATACAAATACATACATCCAGTTAAATAAAATCTTGTAAAAAATTTTACATCCAGTTAACCACATTCATTTAAGTGTTTTATCTGCAACTGCACTGGCTTCATTACTTAATATTTTGTTTAAATATTTTTCATTTTAAAATATGTACATTTCAAAATTATAATATTTGATTAATTTGTGAGGGTCCGAACGTGTTAGTGGGGTTTAGGGTGTCCATTATGTCCTATTATAATAAATAGGTACATATAAATACTTAAATACATAGAAAACACCCATGACTTAGGACAAATATCTGTGCTCATCACACAAATAAATGGCTTGACTGGGATTCGAACCCGGGACCACCGGCTTCTTAGGCAGGGTCATTACCTACTACGCCAGACCGGTCGTCAATTAAAAAGTTACTTTGTCTCACTCCCTGGAGTGAGGAAAGTAGACATGTTCGAGGTGCTGAGGTGAAAACCTAATTTTACAGGAGACGAAAAAAACGTTTATGTTTTATGTTTACTATATGTATATTAGATGCCTTCAAAATAGGCGTATAGTAGAAATAAAGTATAAGTAGATTAATAAATATTAACATATAAAATGATTTAAAAAAAATTGTCTCCTGTAAAATTAGGTTTTCGTAGTTAGGAGTTCTTGGTACTTCACCGACGAAGGGTATCCTCTTAGTCAGTAGTTACCCTGCTTAAGAAGTAGGAAATCCCAGGTTCGAATTCTGCATTATTTCTCCTTCAGCACCTCCATTCATGAAAATTTCCGGTACTAGAGTGACAGGAATGGAATAAACAGGACAGACGAGCGAGCCACGTATTTTTGCCTGCATCAGGGAGGGATGGACGGGCGGCGAGTAAATCATCGAGGAGTTACCACTGGTTGTTGTAGGTGCCGCTGTTGCGCTGTCTGAAGATCTCAACCCACTCGCGGCCGTCGAGCGCCAGCCGGTTCGCCACCATCGATCGTATGAACGACAGAATCTACATTATTTTCAAAAACTAGTTACACCGCTTTAAATACCAAATGGAAAACGCAGCATAGGTAATCCTCCCACCAGGTGGACCGACGACCTAGTTAGATTTGCGGAATGACGCTGGATGTGGAAGGCGCAGGATCGGTCTTCTTAGGTCGTTAGTAGAGGGACGCCTATATCCAGCAGTGGACGTTCGACTGATATGATGATGATGATGATGAAATACCAAATATCTTCCTATGTGCGATCCAATCACTATCACAAATCACTTTGGATCCACTGCATACCCGCAAGATTATCCTTGCCCTGAGCCTATACCTACTCAATTCTAAGAAAATGAGTGACTGAGCGTTGGTTGACATAATACGTACACTCACAAGAGTTACCATAGGACACAGTATCTAGGATCTAGGCGAGGCCTGATAAGGTTTAGGCTCTACCAAGTTACGGAGCGGAGAAGTGAAAAGAAGCTTGATAGAGATAAGTCATATTTGGAGGATGCTTATGTCCGGGAGTAGACGAGCTATGGGTGAAATGAAGACGAAAAAGCTTTGATCGAAACCAGGTTCGAAACCCCGGTTATGTAGACAGCTAAAGGGTATGATATCCACACTCGTTAGACATTATAAATATATCTCTGAAGCATATCGCATAATATATGAAGCCAAGTTAAGTTTTGGTAATTAGAATAGATCGCATATACTTAAAAAGATTTGACTTGACGCCCTGACCAAACTAAACCACTTTCTTTCTTAGTCGTACAATGGTGGGTTTAGGTAATCAGGGGTTTTTTTACATATTTCAGACTTTTAAAAGCAAATGAATATGTTTAATAAAAATAATAAGATTTAAATGTTGTCAATTGGTGAGCTGAAATACCTTTCCAACCGGCTGAACATGGCGGAACAGCGCGCGGCGACTGTTCCCGATGGTCGTCTCCGCGGCCACCAGCCCCGACGAGATGATGTAGAAGTCATCTAGGGACTGTCACACATCATTATACAATTATATCTACACTAATATTGCAAAGGCGAAAGTTTGTGTGTGTATGTTTGTTACTTCTTCACGTCTAAACGGCTGGAGCGATTTTAATAAAATTTGGTATGGAGTTAGCTGACACCCTGGATTAACACATAGGCTACGTTTTTTCCCTAATAAACATCGGGCAACACCGCGGGGCACAGCTTTACACGGCAGCGGCACGTTTCACCGTCACGATGAGACGGGAGTAAATACCTACAGGAGATATACAGTCACTTTTGTGGTACCGTGGTAACGATGGTAAATGTCGAGGACATAAACTTTCTCGGTAATTTACAAACAATTTTATACATATCTAGGTCCCTAGCTTTATCGCGACAGTAAAAAAATCTGTTAGTAATCATGACGGCAGTGACGAAAGCAAGCCATAGCTCCTAAAACCTACGATACACGAAAAATGCTGCTTTTGTTTGTTAGAAATAAAGTTAAGTTTTTCGAAAATGGAACGCAACAAAAGATATGCAACTCAACTCAATTGAAAACGTTTCTATATGCCACTGGCGCAATTGGTAATACAGTACATGAATATATTTGCATGAGGCATTGGATTATTGGATTGGCTGGTATCTTTAAACTGTTGGTGTTCATTTTGAAATTGATTGAGGCAGAGGTTATCTCTTACCAAAAACTAGTACTGTTTTACATTATGCATTTATGAAAATAGCAGGTCTTACGCTCAGAAGGCCCGGGTACGAAGAGAAGGACATCTTATATCCTGGGATCCGTTTCGGATCGGTCTTCGAGGTCCGGTAGTTGAGTGTGTACATCTTCTGCACTCGAAGCATGGAGTTGTAACTAAAACAAACCTGTGGATGAGTTAACATTGCCTATCGCGAATATATCTGTAGGGCTTTGACGTATTTAGTTTTTTGGAAAGATTAAACATAGCAATTTAATGTTAAACAAAGAAAATATCGCTCGCTAATTATTATGATCCTCTAACGAGTGATGGTGTGGCACCTTGACAGAAGCTGAGTGGAGTCTTTTCACGTGACACTCCTTTTTTATGTCTACAAAGTTTTTAAAATTTGGTTTTTGTTTTTGTGTCCTGCATAAATTTAGGTATTTTTATTTTGATTGTATAAGGTATATAGCAGGATGCTAGGTACCTATGTCGGATGGCAGAGTTTCATAAAAAATTCTGCCTATACCCAATCATTTTCACACCTAATCTCCTATAAATTAAACGGGACGGGACGAGAAGGACGCCTTCTCAGTCCGGCCGCGAATATAGAATTCACATCACTTCCAAAACGTCGGCAAAAATGTAGGTAACAAACACCTAAAGTTTTTTTATATTTGTAATTATGTCTGTAAGAATCTCAGGATCTTAAGTCATTTATTAGAATAAAATTTGAGGATGAGGACATATTCTTTTCGCTAAACTACACCCACTTTAAGAAATGTGTGATTAGTTGTGATAGCTCCCTTAGTCTTTGAAGGTGTTCCATATGAACTCGATAAAGAGCTTTCTCGGATAATGGTTTTTTATTTTCTTTCACCGGCAAAGTATATGTGGCCAGTAGCTACCTGTTCCACGTGGTCTGGGCAGTGAAGAGGTTGGACAAGTCCGGCAGCAGCTTGACGAGCCCCGTGCAGCGCTCGAAGCGCGTCTCGGGGTCGAGATCCAAACTGCGCTTGGATTGGTTGAAGCGGAGCAACATGGAGAAGGCAACGTCGTCCAGATCACCCACCATGTTCAGCCAACTGCACACAACAGGGTCGTGACTATCGTTTATCACACATCACATCATCAGCCTACTGCTGGACATAGGCCTCCCCAATTTCACGCCAACGTGTTCGATTTTCGGCTGTTCGCATCCAGCTCCTGCCAGCCATCTTCCGCAAGTCGTCACTCCACCTAGCCTGAGGGCGTCCTACACTACGCTTGCCGAGACGCGGTCTCCACTCAAGAATTCGTTTACCCCAATGGTTATCGGTTCTACGGCTAATCTAATTAAACTAGCGGCTAATTAATATCGTTTATAGGATAAACAATTGAAAAGAAAATCCTTAATAAATTCTTTGGCCTAATGGGTAAAGTGACCCTGCCTATGAAGCTGATGGTCCTGGGTTCAAATCCCAGTAAGGGCATTTATTCGTGTGATGAGCACAGACATTTGTTCCTGAGTCATGGGTGTTTTATATATGTATTTAAGTATTTGTATCTATCGTTGGCTTGAGTACCCACAACACAAGCCATCTTCAGCTTACCGTGGGGCTCAGTCAATTTATGTAACACTGACCTATTTATTTATTGATTTAATAGCTAAACGGGAAAGATCACTTCTCCTTCGATCTGTCAGTCCGATTCATTTATTTTTGTTTCGATTGTATTTTTAAGTAGGTACATTCACATCGATAAGACCCCACAAATCCCACAATCTAGTACATTTGAAATATTGTCTCCGGTTGCCGGATACGGATTATATCGCGTGTACTAATATAAACTTCATCTCGATCCCGATATGGAACCCTTAGCAGCGTTCGTGGTGATCGGGTGGACTGAAGAACATTTTCCTCAGGTAGAATGTTGAATATAACTTCTGTATTTGGCACAAAGTGCAAAAAATATTGGCAGAATTTCTAATCTATGGAATTACATTAACCTTTTGAACGCCAAGAACCACTAAAGTCGTCGCGTTATGGCGTGCCTACCACGCCACCGACCCCTAAAGTGGCTATGGCGGACGCTGTCAAAGCAATTGTCTTGCTGACACGTAAGGTTTGTATTTGTTCTTCACTAGTCGAAACGTTGGCATACACGGCACATTTTGACGCGAGAGGAAAAGCGTTCAAAAGGTTAAGTAGGTACGTCTGATTATTAGGCTGCCATATTCTCACTGCGTAGAAGTGGGTAGTAGACGGTGTGACAATCAGAACAGGGCACCATTGAGAGTTGTATCGGTTTTTGGAGAGACCACAGAATGATAAAAAATAGAGCGTGTAAATAAAGTCAGCAGTTCTTACAAGAGGTCCCGGAACGTGAGGAGTTCGCTGGGGTTGATGGTCGCGTTCCTGTAGCCCCACGCCAGCCCCTGCAGCTGGTAGTAGTACAGCAGGACCTGTCGGTACCACACGTGATCCCACCTTTGTTAAGTTCTCATTATCATCAATACAACCCTAAAGGATTTGTGACGTCATTCCTTATAGTTGATTTCCTGAGCGTCAGGATACCTATCTACCCAGTTGTGTGTCCCTACGGTACCTTAGTGACCGCAACCATCGAGGACTTGATATGTCATTGCGCCCGAAAGCGCAATAACATATCATGAATCAATAATAAATCGTGTCAGTTCGACTAACTCGTAGCGTTCTGCTACCCCACATAATAATACCGTATTGAGGCTAACAGTAGCATCTTTAAGGGAGTACCTATTCAGAAAAAAGTGTACCCAAAAGTGTGTAATTAAGATTTAATATTTATTTGTTATACAAGGGTGCAAAATTGTATTTTAACTGCGAGTGTGGGATTAAAACTCGAGCAAGCGAATGGATTCTATAGTTTAACCACGAGCAAAGCGAGTGGTTTTAAAATAGAATCCTGAGCGTAGCGAGTGTTTCAATACGAGAATTAAACTACAATTGCACCCGTGTGTAACACAAAACTTTTCCCCTCACTACAGCGAAAGAGTTTGATATGTTCTCTAGTTAACCCGTCTAGTTAGTTATGGAGCCGAGCAGCACAAGATTACGTTGTTTTACTTAATTACGTTTTCTCTTTTTACATTTCAGCATCGTCTTGGGGTAGTTGCCATAGTCGCCACGCTTGACAGGCGGGTTGGCGACCGCAGTAGCTGTAGATTGGGTTTCGACGGACGCTGCTACCCGTCCGTAGGATTTTTCTAGTCAGCCGGCATCACACGGCAAACTTAATTACCTTACTTCCTATTTTTTATATATACCTAACTATATACTTACTTATTAACTGAAGACTTTGTATATCGATGAAATTGTAATAACTAGACTTAGTTTCCTTGAAAACCTCATTAAGCCAAATTATAGATTTGGTTTCACCTGTACATATATCTTAGTGTTAATTATGTTCATCACTTCTGTTAACAAAATATGTGTTACATCGCTTTTGCTCCTTTTAGTCAACGTATGTCGACTATGTCGTGTGTCACTGGGTACTGCGCTTACGATAAACACTTCCAATATAATATATCAGGGATGTTATGGATATTAAATTATTCCGTATTATCCGATAGTTTCGGTTACGGATATGGATATCCATAACAACACTGCTTTAAGTATAGTAAATAATATTTACTATAAAGTATAACCCGTACGACTTAGCTGTGCAGTGTGCACCTCGCGTTGTGACGTCATTAGGTAGCTTCGAGTACGATTTAGTTAGACTCCGCCCTATCCGAATATCCAAAACTTTAATTTCGGATTCGGTTACGGATACGGATATTTTTTTATTTCGTGTATCCAATAGATGTCCATAACAACACTGATATACTCGTACCTATATGTCGATCACTTCACACCTACCTGATACCAGTAGGACTCTTTCTGTTGCCCCCGTGCCTCGGCTAGCATGTAATCCTCATTTGCGTCTACGTAACCGTCCACCATGTCACACACTTCTTCTCTGCCGACGCAATACCTGCGGATACTAGACAAATTAGGTATTCATGCATTAAAAAGTAATTAGCGAATTTGATGTTAGGTTTTGTGCTGGCCCATATCGGCGGCTTATTATAGAAAGTTCTAAAATTCTTATGACGTATACTAAAATATAGCGCTACGTAGCTACGTGAAGTACACATTTAATAGAACCTAAAGCTAGAATTTAGTAGATTTTTGATAGATTTTTGAGCGTCGAGTAGCAGTCAAGTGCAAAAATACGTACCGAAAGAATCTTTCATAAATACGTCCTACAACCTTATTTACTGTACAATAGAGTTGCTCGGTACATATTTTGGCCATTTTGGCAGTGAACGAATTTTTACACTTGACTGTGTTCGAATTGTGACATTTTAATCTCTGTCAGAAACTTAAAAATTATAGAAACATGATAGCCATGGTAATCGAAACTGTACATTTTGTGGAAAAAATATGGATGAAAAACTTTTGTGTGCGATTATTTTTGCCCTCTAAGTTTTTTGAATTAGAGTGCACGGGATGAAAAATCGCCCCCCTTGGTTTGTTGAGTTGCGTCCCATCATCTTGTAGAATTAAAAATATAGTATTTTAAACTGTATCAAGTAGGTATGTAAATTTAAAGAGCGCTGCTTATCGCACCACCGCTTTCCTAAGCGAGACAGAAATTTGAAATGTATCCTAAGTTATAACGGAAGGACAGTAAGTACCCGTGCAGTATGTTGGACCAGTGCATCCATATGAGGTCCCGGGAGAGGTAGCCCTCCAGGTAGCCGGCGGCGCGCGCCTGCAGCGAGTCCGCGTACGCCGGCCGCGTGGTCACCTCCAGGTACGCCCAGCTGATAAACAATCCACTACCTCAGGGGCTATCTAATTGGTGCGGCTGCGGACCTTAGGAAGCAGTCACTCGAGGGCCTGGTCGCATTATCTTAATTAAATCAGTCATTTATTTCAATTTATTTTTTTTACATTTGAAATATACTTTATTTTCATTCAAAAACAATTTCAATTAAGTATAAAAACATTATAAAGAAAATAGAAACCCTAACAACTTAACCTACTTATACAAAATTAGAGATAAAAAACTTGGCCCAAATGGCTATCAACGGGCAAGGTGCCCAGAAGGCTGGCTGTATTCCCACGCTGGATAGCGATGGCTATCCGCTGTGCAAAATAGTAGCCAGCCCTCTGGTCACCCGAGGCCTCTATCAGGCGAGCCGACAGATCTTTATATAGTCGGCGCGCGTTTAGACCCCACGGCCCCAAAGTTTCGACGTCAAACGCCGCAAATTGATTGCTAATCGCTGCCTTCTTACTAACAATCACAGCTCAAACTAAATGTAACCAAATTAATTAGTAGAGTCGCGAGTTTGAGTCTAGCCCGAGGCAGTGGATTGATACAATTTTCCTTTATTTCTGAACATTATTGTTTACAAACTACTACTTAGTTACAAACGGATAATCTCACGAGTTATTATATCGCACTAGGCGACATGTTTCGGGTAAGTTCTGGCACCTATTTTCAAGCCGAGTCAGCGGCGCTACCCCGAACAACGAATTCGTAAATTTCGGACGATTGTCTCTGTCACTCTCATGAAACCCTTAATTGGAGTGAAAGAGAAAGATGCCCATAATATACGAACTTCGACGTTCGCGGTACCGGGCCAGGACACACCGCTTGCGTTGAGGATGTACATATCGCTCACTACACACGGTTGTATATAATTACACGTGAGTTTACACATATTAGTTTACAAACTGCCTGAGATAAGTGAAAGAACTATTTAATTTCTCTCTACTTCTGATATAACATACTTACCCATTTTTAGAGATCTCGTCCTTGTAGGAAGCCCTCGCGATGTGCTCCGCCGGGATATCCATCGCGTCGTTTGTGTCCGTCATCTCGAGCCTGTCCCCACTCCCCGGCATTATGTACCCATACTTGCCTCCCACCACTTTCACAAATACAAACAATAAAAATAACAGCAGATAAATACTCATCTTTCAAAGCCTTCGGAATTCTAAGTTAAAATAAAAATAAATATAAAACTAAAAGCATTTATGTAAATTGAAGAATTTAGTGGTTTGGCAAAGGTTTTTAAAATTGAAGTCTGTTGACAGCTTTCAATAGACATCAAAATAAACATCAAACTGAAAGCTGGGCAAAGGCAAGGACTTTATGCTTTGTTCCGTCTTCATCTTCATTCAAGCATCGTGCTTGGATTGGAAAGTTAAATATATATAATCTGTGCAGTTGCATATTGGCGCGCTATTCGGCTGGGATGCCACCAAGTGACTAAGGGCGAGCATGTGTTGTTAGAGATGTGTTTGTATAAACACTGTTTTCTTTTAAAAGTAATGGTGTAGGTACCATTACTTTTAAAAGAAATGGTACCTACACCATTTTTGGTAATTCGCTATGATCTTGATCCCCACAATACAGGCTATGCCTAGTGTGGGAATCACCGGAATGTTCTTCTTGTTTAGATACCCTTATTTGATAAATATATATTTCTTTATTATGTTTTTTTTTTTATATCACACCATTAAACTAGTATACCTACCTAGATTTAAAAAAAGGTATTTCTGGCCTATCGGCATTTGGTTCTCCTTTCTTCGTTGACACGCAATCTCGATTGTCCTTGTTTTGTTCCTTTAGGGGTTTGACGTCTGGTTCCCAAAACGTCTTGTTTCCATTTAGACCACTTCCCGAAATGTGAACTCCCACAATAGCCTTTTCCCATTACGCACACTTCTTAAAACGTCTACTTACCAAAATGTTTATTTCCCATTATGTCCATTTTCTAATGGGGCCTTTTCTCATTACGCACACTTCTTAAATAGTCTACTTACCAAAATGTTTATTTCCCATTATGTCCATTTACTTATGGGGCCTTTTCTCATTACGCACACTTCTTAAATAGTCTACTTACCAAAATGTTTATTTCCCATTATGTCCATTTACTTATGGGGCCTTTTCTCATTACGCACACTTCTTAAACAGTCTACTTACCAAAATGTTTATTTCCCATGGGCACTACCCACTACCTACTGAACACTATTGATACTGTGGATTCAGGCATCAACCCGTCATACCAAAGTTTTGAACTGGTTTATAACCGCCAAAAGCAGCATTATTGTTTAAACCCGCACTACAGCTGGCGTATTAGGCCAAATATTCGTGTCTATTTTTTTACTAAAAGGCACCAATATTTGGAATACCCCCTGCCAAGTGTAATGCCACCGGGTGGTGAGAGAACATCATACTGGAAAAGCTTAACAGCAGAAGATTTACTACTTAGCTATATTTTTCTTATTTTAGAAGGAAAAATGTTGAAAGTTAAACTAAAAAGAACAATAAATAAGTTGTAGTATATTTTAGCAACAAATTAAACTTAACATAGCTCTACATGCTATTATGTATCATATAACTAAATAATGTGAAACTGTTAACACAGACTACTTAGAAGATACTACACTGTTAACATCAATCAATGTCGTCGTCGTCGTGGGTGTAATTTCTTCGTTCGGAAAGTTGCTCCCAAACCATGCTTGAAGTCAATAATTTCTTTCAAAAATCCCATACTTGTCAATGACTTATCTTCAAGTTCTACGGTGAGTAAAGAAAGCTTTGTATCAAACAAGATGTCCTGCTTACGCCGATTGTTTTTTAATCTGTTGAAAATACCTTGTTTCATTTTGAAATCACCGTGAATTGCCTCTTTACGCAGTTTACTTAAAAACAAGTAAAAATTAGGAGTTTCCGGTATATATGCGTTTAGACGCCGATGCCACCCCTCTAGGGCATTCGTTGTTCTAAATCGCTGTTTAGAACAACTTAACATTGCAGGTGACTGGCGAGGATACCAAAAATCTTTAAAATATTCCAGAAAATCTTCAGTTTGGGTTGTTTTTCCTGGTATTTCCAAGATCGAAGACCAAGCTTCTGCAAAATTCGCAGCAGGTAGAAGCGAAAATAGAGCACAATAATCGACAACCTTCTTGCCGGTTCTTGTTACGTCGGCTTGAAGTTTTTTTGCTTTTTTGTGCACAGCTTTATTAAAATGAAAAGCATATGGTAATGTTGGCTCTAGGAAATATTTCTTTTACGGCATTAATCTGAGCCAGCTCACAGTCGCATTTGTAAGTAGTCACGGAAATGCCAAGCTTCTCATATAAAAGCTTAAAGAACCGAATGTAAGTCCTTTCTGACTTATTAGGCAATAACGCGTAGACTATGGGGACAACATTACATACTTTTTCTGTGGACTTGACGTCTAAGTGAATCGTAAATAGTTGAAAAAGCCACTGGGACACAGGCAAAAGTACCATCTCCATAGTATATGCCATTCTTGTTTGCATATGCCTTAATCATTTTTTTTGCCAATTTTGTACAAAAAATAAGAATTCTATCGTCGGTACCGTCGTCCGCAAGTAAAAAAGATTTTTTATACATTTCCGGTACCTGTACCTCTTCTAGTGTTTTAAAGACTAATTTATCAATAGCAAGGTGTTTTTGCGCTCCCTATATAAACTGCTTTTCACTGATGAAAATGCAGGTATTTCGGGTAAATAACGTTTTCCATGCTCTTTAAGATCAGCGAATGTATCTTCAAATATCTGCTGTACAGGACCCAGGTTTTCACATACTTTCCTTTTGCAATCAGATATTTTCATTATTATCTCGTTTTTAATAAAATCTTTTCGACATACATGCGTCGATTCTCGCAGAATGTTTTTTTTTTGAAGCGTCAAGAGTGATGCTTGCTGCACATTGATCTCGTTCTGTGCACCTCCACAAAGATGATCCATTTTTATTACTTTTAACGTAATTCAATTTATAACCATTCCACAGAAATTGCTCCCCGCCCTTTTGATTTTTAATAAATACTAGCTCACCACTCATGCTCAGAGTTTGTCACTCTATTTATACATAATATATATTTATTCGGCTTAAAGAAGAATTTTTACTTGAATACAATTGACTGGTTTGACGTTAAAGACAAAATCATTGACAATGGAAATGAAATATTTAAATTGATGATAACTAAAGAGCGGCCTGTATCTAAAGTAGCCAGTGTAAGATAAGGTTAAGTATCACTTCAATATATTATCTATACATATAATAAACCCGTAAGGGTCGAAAATCTGTACATTCGAAATATTTAACAAAAAAGGGTCCATAGCTCTCAGAATCGATAACAGAACACGTTTAGGTAGTTTTTGGATTTCATGTCTGTTTGTCTGTTTATATGCTTTTTAATAACTCAAAAACTTCTAATCGGATTTCGATAAAACTTCAGAAGTACGTTTAATACAGCTCGGGTCAGGCTATAGGCTATGTGTGGGGTATTGTTGGATAGGTTTTTTTAAAATGAATAGGGGTTTCCTAAAACAACTTTTTA
Source organism: Grapholita molesta (assembly GCA_022674325.2). Taxonomy (NCBI): domain Eukaryota; kingdom Metazoa; phylum Arthropoda; class Insecta; order Lepidoptera; family Tortricidae; genus Grapholita; species Grapholita molesta. Next base: position 709,492 of record CP053138.2, read on the forward strand.
ATAATAGGTAAGGTTTTCGAAATAAATGCTATAAAATGGTTTGGACAAGAGTCACTCGCCCCATAAGTTCTTAATACTGCCACTGCGAACGAAGTCGCGGGTATCAGCTCGTTATAATATAATTATGTATATTTTTTTAAAACTAGAAGCAATAATTTCAGGAAGTGGTAAAGATGAAAAGCTTTGCATTTTGGAAAGAAAACATTTATCCATTATGAAAAGTTATCGTTTCGGGAAGTAGCCGTTTTAAAAAAGTTTACATTTTGAGAAGTGGTCATTTAGAAAAGTAGTGATTTTGAAAAAGTTAACATTTCTGGAAGTGGTCATTTAGAAAAGTAGTCATTTTGAAAAAGTTAACATTTCTGGAAGTGGTCATTTAGGAAACTAGCCAGTTTGAGAAAGTTAACATTTCGGGAAGTGGTCATTTAGGAAACTAGCCAGTTTGAGAAAGTTAACATTTTGGGGAAGTGGTCTAAATAGAAATCAGACGTTTTGGGAACCAGACGTCAAACCCCTAAAGGGTTTTGTTCTTTCCACTCAGATTTGGCCAAGATTTGGCACACATCTGAAGGCCTGCCACGAACATAGAAATTAGCAAATTTCGAACAATTATTTATGTCACTGTAATCACGCCTTAACTGGAGCTAAAGAGATTTCGTGGTAGATTCTTTGCGTCCATGCAAGTTGATAGTTTAAGCTACAGCGGCATATTCCTGCTTCTCCAGAATGGTCTCATGGCCTTCGAGGATATTATCAAACTTACATGATGATATATCATCTATGCGTCTGTATAAGGTAAAGTTGGCCCTACCGTAACCTGGCGCAAAACTGGTCACCGTAGGTCGCTTTGGAGAATAACTAGATTATTTGAAAAGAAAGGGTTCTGTATATGAAATAAAAGAAGATATAAAAACAGCATTTATTGTGGCGGTCACGAGGTCACGAGGCCATGACGCGCACGCCCAGCTGGCCGCACTTGGCGCGCAGCTCGCGCAGCAGCAGCGGCGCGCGCTCGTGCGCCGGCGCCGCCAGCCACGCGCGCGCGTCCAGCGCCAGCGCCGCCGCGCCCGCGCGCTCCACCACGTCCAGCACCAGCCGGAACGTGCCGCGCAGCCGGTTGCTGTTCAGCGAGAAGCAGCCCTGGCTGAAGTTCAGGATGCACACCCTGCAACGACACGCTGGCCACGTTACCGGCGGCGGACACCCGAGTGTGGCACCCTGCCCATGGGCACCTGCGACTCCGACTGCGGGAAAATGAGGAGTAACCGGCCAAGTGGGTATATACGAGGCCGGGAATCCGTTTTCACGACGAGGCATGTATAGTGCTTTACTCAAACATACAATGAAATAAAATAAAAATGCTTCAAAAAAGGAAATATGCAAAATCACAACTAATAATGAAATCCAAATGTATAAAAAATTAACATCAGCTGTTTGCTATGACACCCGCCATCTTTGCATCTGAATGGATAATCGTCGAAAAAAAAGTTAAGGCCTGCAAAATTATATGAAATTCCATTTCCATCCCCTTCAGTTGCCGCGCCCAAAAAATCTTCCGAGTCTATTATAGGGAATGTAAAGACAATATTTCATTGCATGTTTGAGAAAAACCTTTTTTTAAATCTACTTAAGCCGTACAGGGACATTTTCGGCTCAGCAGGGTGTGAGGATGAGCACCCTGCCGACGGCGGTGGGAATAACGTCAAATACTGTTAGGAGGACATCTATAAGCTATTAAAGCTAGATAGCTCCGTCTCAGATTCGAGATCAAGAAAAAATTCTACATTACCCTCGCTCCTTTGCCTACGGCATTTGAGAATAGTCTTGATATTAAGCTCAAATGACCGCAGGCACTATAGATGTATTGTAGTGCATAACTACTCGTATTTTCCATCGGGAAAACTAGTATCTCGATCGGAATACGACCGCATCCAAATTACAATTAATAACTGTGTTAAATGAGTGAAAGAATGAACTTTATTATTTGGTGTCAAATGTTAAAATGAAAAATCAAATTCGATATTGAACAATAAAGTTCCGTATTCACGGATAGGAAAATGTCACCCATTTAATACAATTCGGGTGTTGTCGCATTTTGATCGAAATCAGAGTTTTACTGCTATTATTAAAGGGGTATTTGTTACTATAGATGTAGTTTTGCTATTTCTAGAATTTTGTGCGAAGAATGAATAAAATAAAGACATCCAAGACAACGTCAAAGTAAGTTAAAGCTTGACAAATTCCTATTTAGCCATCGCCATGTTGCGGATTTTTAGTGGAACTAAATTTTTTTAATGTTTTTTGGACAACAAACGTTGAATTGAAAGTCATTGGGGAATGACATATTTCAGAAAAAAAAACACCCCGAAGCTAAACAACTTGTGGCAGAAAAAGAAAAAATTCTGGTGCAATCTAATAAACAATGTTATGAAATTAGTTGTTGACTAATCATGACGAACAGACGCCATCAGATATATCGGAGCTGTGCAAGTGGTCACAATTATCTGAACATGCACTTTATCGCCTTGCCAATAGAGGCGTTGTTCAGATATTTGTGACCACCTACACAGCTCGTAAATATCTGATAACGATTCTACACGTATTATTGCCATGTGCAAGCTGTTTGTAGCCACACTATATCAGGGCTAAATAGGAACTTGTCAGGGTTTAGCCTTTTCAAAATCACAGTGTACCTGACAACAGTGGTACTTATCATGGCAGGGTCGCCATGTAGTAACCGAAGAGGGATTGGGCGTAATGATTGATACACGCAACGGTTGCAATATGAATGTTATTCCACATAAAATGATCGGGCTTATATAAAGAACTTTTCCTTTGTTCTTGCTAAGAGTGCGAGGTCCAAGGATGAGTGAAATGACTAATTATTTTCTTATGTTTACAATATGGAAAATTAACAATCAATTTAAATCTATTCGTGGTATGTGGTCCGAGTCATTGTATGTGCTACAGCCATGTCAAACGCAAAAGATATCGCTCAGACGCCGCGTTATCGAAATGTCAAAACTTGAACTTGGTGCATGTTCATGTAGGTCTATTTTTCTCTGTGGTCCGTGGCATATTTATCAGTCGTTGGCATGGAAAAGGTTAAAACATGATACTCACGGTAAGCTTCCCTCCGGCAAGTTCAGCTGCTCGATGGGCACCTTGTGGCCGTCAGTCACCGGCAGCGGCACCGGGTACCCGTTCTTCACGCACATCAGCACATCTGCGATAACCGACAGTCAGACCACAACACAGTAAAGTAGATTTTGAAAAAAAAAAATACATTTTTTATATAAATTATCTGCACTTACTTTTTCTCAGGCGACTAATAATCGAGTTGTTTTAATTGACTTAGGTTGCGTTGATTTATTACAGAGCCCCTATGACCTCTTGTACTTGTACGTATAAGTGCAGTCGCCATCAGATATATCTGAGCTGTGAAGGTGTCCACAAATATCTGAACATGAACTTTATCGCCTAGACAATACAGGCGTTTAAATATTTGTGACCACCTCCACAGATCGGATATATTTGATTGCGACTGTACCTACCTACGAATTACTAGTAACTATTGTTTTTAGTTGAGTTCCTTCGTCAAATTTCATGAGAGTAACAATTGGTAAGAGACATTTGCAACATGCTGAAGTTGTGTCTACTGACCATCAGTAGACCATGTGCCGTTACAATAGAGTTCACAAATGCTCAGGTAGACCTTGTGCAGTTACAATAGAGTTCATAAAGGAATTTTTTGTGTTGTTTCTATTCAAAATGATGAGCTCTTTCGAACCTGATAGGAGAAAAAATGTGTACCAAGCTTTTCATACATTTTTTATTACTTCCGTTCCGTTACCGCCATATGAAATATATGAAAAATAGTAACGGAATGGAATAAAAAAGCTTGGGACACATTTTTTCTCCTATCAGGCTCGAAAGAGTTCATGATTCTGAGTAGAAACCACACAAATAAAATCAAATGAAAAAAGGTTTTGAGTATACAATTTTAAATAACATTTTATTGGGCCATTGCCCAGGTAGATCAAGAGTAGACCTTATGCTTTTGCAATAGTTCACAAATGGACAGGTAGACTATTAGTAGACCTTATGGCTCTGTAATAGAGTTGACAAATGGACAGGTAGACCTTATGGTTTAGCAATAGAGTAGACAATGGCGAGTACCTGCGACGATGCCGCTGGGCAGCAGCACGTGGCGCGCCACGGCGCCGGGCGCGCCCAGCGCGAGCGCCAGGCCGCGCTGCAGCGGCTCGGCCAGCGCGTGCGCCGGGTACAGCGCGCGCGCCCGAGCCAGCACGCCGGCCGGTGCGCCGTACTCCTGCACACAACCACGTGTCAACCTCGCGACTGGTATATCCGGAGGTTCATTGTAACAGTGTCCAAGCGTCTGAGGCTCGCAAAAGATTGATACTCCGTGAAAAGATATGGTCTACATTCATCATCAGAGGCCGGGACAATGAAGATTTCCGGCCTAGTGGGTAGCCGGATAGTGATATGTTTGAGGCCGGGAATCCGTTTTCACGACGAGGACCAAACACTCTATATAGTATAGTGCTTTTCTAACATACAATGAAATAAAAGAAATGCTTCAAAAATAGTACATTACTGCAGCCGCCGGGAAACAGGGGGTTGCAGGGTGAGTTGTATAGACGGATAGTATACGAAGGCTGCAAGACCCTTTCACGGCTAGGCATGTATAGTGCTTTTCTCAAACGAATGCAATGAAATAAATAAAAAATTACCACTCAAAAAACAGCTTCACGACAAAAGTTTTTTAATTTTCCCTCCAATCCCGCTTTGTAGTATTTTTGCCTTCGATGTAATAAAATAATTAATGACTATCATAAATAGTCTGGCTATAATTACTATATACAAAACATTGAAAAAACCACAAAAAAAGAACCCACTTACCTTTAAAATGTTGGCGCCATGTTGGCGCTACGGCATCTGCCTTTGGCGGTACACAATAACAAAATATAGATACATAAAACGGGGCCCGGTTAGATGATTAAATTTTTATACACCCGTAACACTATATCTAAGTCACAAAAGCATTGAATCACACCATTTACCACTATTTAGTCTTAATAAACAGAGTTTTACACGCCGAGAAACTTTTCCATTCCGCCATTATTAAAACAAGTAAAAGAACTGCTCTCGTGTCCTGTGATTGGTTGAATCAAACGTGCGTTGGAAAACGCGCATGCGTGGAGTAGTGTTTGGTGTTGCCAATATTTCGGCAATTAATTTTATAATTGAGAGCATGTATAATAATGTAATAACCTGATGATATGAATCTTCATTTATGATATTTATGATAAATAAAATAAATCTCTTCATTTCGTCTCAAATAGGCGAGATTATTTTTTAGCCCGCTAATCATTTATTTAGTCACTAAAAATGATAAATAAATATAATTGAGCTGTTTGAACTAGCTTCATGAACACAGACGCCAGGAATACATAAAAATTAAAAAAAAAAATACTTCGCGGCCTAGGCCTTCAATTTTATATGAAAATCGTTGCCTGTTCTCTGGAGTTGATCCGCCCTAAACGTGACACTTCGAAGCCTATTATGACGCACATAACGAAGACATTTAATTGCATGTTTGAGAAATAGTACATTGTGCAACGAGGGTGGTAAGTAAGGTATAGCAAACGCGAGTCTATTTTAGTGACTCAAGTTTGTTATACAATTACCACCCGTGATACACACAATGTTTTTCATCACATTTGCGAGGAAAGAAAAAAAAATCGTTGGTAAAATTAGTAACTTATGTAGGCTTATAATCAAAATACACTAAAACAGTTTGTCAACTTTTTTCAATGTCTTCCACAGATAATGCTAACAACTGCGTTTCGTTTTCGAAGTCGACAGACCATCCTACCAAATAGTATCAATTATTATTATTATTATTATTTGTATGTCTCTTCCGTACACGGAACAATGGTGTTCCGGACATTTGGGAGGCGTACGCGGAGCCAGATCGAGCCAACGCGCAGAGGCCCTATCGACAATTTAATGAAATGTAAGGGGTACACTAAGCGGATGTTGCCCCTGTCCGTATCATGGGACGCGCACAGAGACAGCACCCGCCATGGTGTAAAGACTATTGAGTTACAATGGAATCTAGAATGTACTAGGCTAGGGTGGAAAGGATGGACTAGCTACTGGGCTATTGGATAAAAAAAACCGGACTTCTGCCTAATAAAATGGTATTCAATTTTATTTCGGGCAGACGGTGACTCGCCCTATGCGAGATGGGCCCCCACAAAAAGCGACATCAAAGATGGCTCAAGGGCAACACCGGTGCATAGGGCTAAGGGTAGAGAGGTGTCACTGGACTTTGAACATATAGCTAACTCGCCACTTTGGTTTCCACATCTACCCTCGAGAACGCAGCTCTCGCGACCCCACTCTGGACGGCCGGCGAAGGCAAGCCAGAGGCAGGGGACCTGTCCCACCTGTCCGACAGGGCACCCCAGGGGCACTCAGGTACGTGGAGTCGCTACTCTTCAACAGCTCGCCACAAGCTGCCCTGCGTTGACTGATTGCACTGGAGAAAACCAGTGGGCGATGGGGTCGTCACATCCCTACGCCAAATATTTAATTATAACAAGTTAATATTTTATTATTATTATTTAGCTTTGATCTCGCACATCTGTTATAAAATTTGAATCTTATGTTGTGTTTTATTGATGTTTGATCCCTTAAGGGTAAAAGCCTCCTCCATCTTCTTCCATTTGTCTTTGTTTTCCGCAGTATTTTCCCAGTTTTTTCTTGCGGTTTCTATGATGTCATCAACCCATCTTTTTCTTTGTCTTCCCCGATTTATTTTCCCAAGAGGACCTTTCCATTTCGTTGCTTAAGTCCACCTCTTATCTTTATATCTTGCCAAGTGTCCGGCCCATCTCCATTTTTGCTTTAAGCTGAACTGTAGTGCGTCTGTTAATTTTGTTTTCGATCTGATGTTTGTGTTTCTAACTTTATCTATTTTCTTGAGATTCAAAAGGCTTCTCTCCATTGCATGTTGGCAAGTTAATATTTTACTTCTTACATTCTCGGTGAAGACTCATGTCTGGCACCCGTAGGATAAGCTGGGTAATATGCAGGAATCCATGACAGTTTTCTTTATTTTTAAGCTATAGTGTCCTTTCGGGATTTCTTTATGAGACCAGTATTTTCTCCATGCTATGTTTATCCTTCTTTCTACTTCGTTTTCATTGCTGTTAGGGTCAAACGAGATCATTTTTCCTAAATATATATAGTTGTCCACATAATCTATATTTGTTCCTTCCATGGTAATACATTTTTTTGTGACTGTTAGTTAAAATTTTAGTTTTAGACGCGTTCATGTGGAGGCCCACTTTCTGACTCTCTGCGTTTAGACTCTGTGGCATTGTTTCCATACCCTTGGCTGTGTCACAAAATAGAACAATATCATCCGCAAACCTTAAATGAGTTATTTTTCTGTTTGATATCCATATGCCTTCCTTTTTCCATTGAAGTTTTTGGAATATTTCTTCCAGCACAGCTATAAAAAGTTTTGGAGAAAGGGGGTCTCCTTGTCGATACCCTTTGCCGATTTTAAATTCTTCTCCAAGTCTCTCTAGTTTTACTCTGCTGATGCTGTTGGAGTATATGTTCTTTATTATGTTAATATATTTTTCATTAATTTTGTTGCTATTTAATGCATTCCATATTGAAGTGTGTATGAGGCTGTCGAATGCTTTCGAGTAGTCTATAAATGCCACATACAATGGTCTTTGGAACTCTTTAAATTTCTCAATGATTTGTTCAGTGGCATGTATGTGGTCAATTGTAGATAATTGGGGTCTGAAGCCGGCTTGTTCAGTAGGCTGGTTTTTGTCAATTTCTGGTGCTATTCTGCCAAGTAATATTGATCAAAAAAGCTTGTACACTAAAGAAAGTAGGCTGATTGTCCTGTAGTTGCCAATGTCCAGTGGGTCTCCCTTTTTGTAAAGCAGTATGATGTTGGATTGGCACCATTGACTTGGAACTTTTTCCTCTGTCAGTACTTTGTTAAAAATGTTGGACAAGTGTTCTGCAAGTATGGGAGCTCCAATTTTTAAGGCCTCATTTGTGAGTTTATCAGGGCCTGGGCTCTTTTCTGGTTTTAGCCTTTTGATGTGTTCCAATACTTCTTTTGTATCTATGGGATTTACTGTTATTGTATGTGTTCCTTGTTCCACCGGGTTATTTTGTTCTTGTTGTATTGTATTTGCGGGTTGTTTATACAGTTCAGAGTAAAAAGTTGTTGCATGTTTTATTACATAGTTTCTGTCTCTTGATTCGCCTTCTTCACCATTTAATCCCTGTATCCAGTTCTTATGAGTTGACAGTTCTTTGTAGGCTCTCTTGGTGCTACGGAATTTTTTCATGTTTCTCTCCACTACTGATTTCCTGTAGACCTCGTAATCTTCTCTAAGTGCTTTGCTGGTTTTTTTGAAAAGTTCCCCGAGTTCTTTCTTCATTTCTCTGGTCTTATTTTTTGTAGCTAGTAGTTCTGTCCGTTTTTCTATTAATTTGAATGTTTGTTCACTGATGATTTTGCCTCTTTTATTGCTATTCTCTATTGGTTTACCTGCATTCATACTTTTTGTTATTATTTCTTCTAATGTGTTGCTTATGGTTTGTATATTTTCCTTGTTTACAATGGCTTCTTTTAGAATTTTTATGTTTATTTTTAAATTTTGTATATATTTTTCTTTGTCTTGAGCAGTGTGCTGCTTATTTGGTATGCATGTAAAGGTTCGTCTACTGGTTTTCAGTTGTTGTATTTTTAGGGAGCAACGCAGCATCCTATGATCTGATGGAAAATCTATATTGTTGAGCACCTCTATGTTAGTCGCTACATTGGGATTTGGGCTAAGTATGAAAACAATTTCGTTTTTAGTTACGTTATTTGGAGTTCTCCAGGTCCATTTTCTAGAGTCTTTTTTTAAAGAATGTATTCAGAATAGAGAGTTTGTTCTCCTGAGCAAATGCTATCAGGCGTTCACCCCAATAGTATCAATTATCAAAATGAAATATATAAAATAATTATTTTTAATAAAGTCAAATTTAATATAAAGATATGTTTTATACGTATTAAAAGTTGGTTGTAGCAAACTTTTGAAGATATGAAATACACCTTGGAAACATCCTTAGTCCGAAGTGAAGTATGGGTTCTATATATTTTTAAAACTAAATTTAACAGCCCATGGGAGCTAAAACGGCTATAACTGTTCTGTACGCTCGCAAGTAATAACGCCATTGACGAGCAAGTGTGATGAAAATGAAATTTGTACAATCACAACAAACAATGAAATCGAAATGTATTAAAAATTAACATCAGCTGCATCCCCTTTAGTTGCCGCGCCGAAAAAACAATACTTCAGTCTATTATAAGGAATGTAAAGACAATATTTCATTGCATGTTTGAGAACAAAAACCTTTTAAAAAAAAGTAATTATTGTGCACCGCCTCGTGCATCGTCAGCAGCAGCAGTAGACCAAGGTGCTGCTGGCCGGCCCGGAGCCCTAGCAGTCCTGTTAGTGCCCCAGCTCCACACCATAGTCACCTGACAGTGGAACGTGTTCACCGCCTCGTGCAGCGTCAGCAGCAGCAGAAGACCGGCCGCTGACCGGTACGAAGTCCTAGCAGCTTTGGGAGTGCCCCAACTCCACACTATAGTCACCTGACTGTGGAACGTGTTCACCGCCTCGTGCAGCGTCAGCAGCTGCAGGTAGTCGAGGGTGTTGTCGGGCCGGCTCAAGAACTCGTCGAGGAACTCTTGTGAGAAGACGCGGCTGAGCAGCCGGTCTTCGTAGTGCCCTAGCGACGCCAGCTCCAAACACACCTTCAAAATAAGTGAACATACCGATATAAAACCACTGTAGCAACTAACAGAAAAATACTTATTATTATAGATCGCCTGGATCGTCAGGATGTTAAGATTTTTGAATAAGCCTTATAGATTTGACGTGGCGCAACAAATTCGCTTAGTTCTTGAAAATTTTCACAAACTATAAAGCAATGCCCAAGAACGGTGGCCAAAAACCGTTAAGAGATTACATATACTTGAGAAATTCTACCGGTTCCGTTGTGTCTAGGTGGTCTAATTGTGTCGGGCATCAATCACGAAGCCTGATGCTGATGAAGCGGAATCCTGCCTCGGAAGCATGACATAACAGTAAAACCAATGCGTCATACAACTAAGTACACTATATAACATAACATAAAAAATTAAATAAAAAATATAATAAACTATCTACATTTCGGCAACGCAGCAGTGGGGCTTTGTTGCACAGATAGCACTGGAGTAGGATTCGGCAGATTGCCCCGGAACCTCCGAAACACTGAAACATCTATTTCAATATACAATGCCTAAGAGAATTTTGTGAGTGTTATTAATTGGTGTACCTTGACCCACGGCAGCGCGGCGTGTTTCGCGTCCAGGATAGCGTTGCTGGAGATCTGCCGGCGGATCTCAGTCCACTGCGGCTCCGGTGGGGTGTAGTTGTTGTTGGAGAGGCAGTTGATGAACCCGAACAGTATGTTAGTGCGCGCGTTCTGAAGCGTCGTCGGCTCGGAGACCACTTGCTGGCACAGGTGTTCCACTAGGCCGAGGTGGCTATGTGCCTGTATGGAATGGGGTTGAAGAAATAGGGCAGAACGGACTCAGCAACGAAGCTGCTATGGAGACTAGGGGCGGCGGGTCAGGATCTTTTTTAGGCAAGCCGTAGCCAGCATGGCTTTCGTATGTAAGAGCCTATGAAAAATCGCTCAAGTATATAAAAATTTGTCACGCCGCCACTTATGGTGGCAGATGATAAAAGCCCGACCTTGCATTGTGCAGAGGTAACAAGTAGAAAGGCTTTGCACTTATTGGTGTTTATAAATCAAAGAATGAGTTTTTGTGTAAACTCAAAACGTGAATGGTTACCAGTAGGGACAGAGATGGGCCACATTTAAGAACCTTTGTTTTTACAATATCAAATAATGCCTATCTAATGACACTTTAAAAAATATTTGGTGATTAAATACGTCATGATCATTGAAGTAAGCGGACAGGCATTTGTTTTGTGGCAAACAAGCATACGGCCCGCCTGATGGTAAGCAGTTACCGTAGCCTATGGACGCCTGCAACTCCCTGGTAAAACTAGAAGCATTCCTTTTTGACTACAGAGCTTTAGGTCTAGGCAGTGTATATTCTTTCTCACAATTAATCTCAAGTCTTTATAAATAGGGTATCAAGTCTGTATCATTTAGGTAATTCACAAATCAGACAGTTCACAATTAAACTCACAATCCTCGACAGCACTCTAGCTATCAGCAGACCCTTCTCGAACTCCACATTGTTGTCCACCACGTAGTTGGCGATGGCGTCCATCAGCTGCTCGTGGTAGTACTCGGGGTGCTTCTCCAGGATGCGGCCCTTGAGCCGCGCCGCTGTGCGGAGCACCTCGTCGTACGACAGCCGGCTGAGGGACTGGCTCAGGATGTCGAAGCAGATGTGGAGGAGCTGAGGGATCAAATACTTACATGTTGATGCCGCTAAGATGTTCGCTCAGAGAATATAATTCTGTAATTGTTCGAAGACTTCGAACAGTGGGTGTTACTGTATGTGTTCTATGGATCTGTAATGTGGTCTTTGCAATAACGGCCAGGCCACGACAATGCGCGACTTGCGGCGCGGCAAGTGTTTTATCTGTTCGTTGCGCGGTCGAGACGCGCAATGCACTGCGGTTTGTCGGGATCACACGCAATGGACAGATAAAACGCTTGCCCGCCGCAATTCGCGCAATGTCCTGGCCGGGCCGTAAGGATATCCGTAGAAGAACCAAAGTAACCGATATAGATCGCAAGATTATACTTTTTAAATTCATAGCAACATTTTGATGTTTAATAAATTTCCTTTCCTATCTCCAATGATAATCACGGAACTGCTTTTAAGGAGTCCATACTTTTTTTTTTAATACAACGACGGTGGCAAACAAGCATACGGCACGCCTGATGGTAAGCAGTTACCGTAGCCTATGAACGCCTGCAACACCAGAGGATTCACATGCGCGTTGTCTACCCTACAACCATGCCTAGCATGGACTCATGAAAATAGTGGTATGAAGTCACATACTCATACTAAATGCACAGTTGAACTTGTGACTGTCGGATCGTTTTGTATGGGGACAGTGGCGCTACCGCGAAACATTATTACGATATTCGTAAATTTCGGACGATTGTCTCTGTCACTCTCATGACGCATTAATTGGAGTAAAAGAGAAAAATGCTCGAAATATACGAACTTCGATGTTCGCGGTACCAAGCCTGTTAAAGTATTAATAAAAAGTGAGCAGAAAATAGCAAATACCTGAACTCTGGTTGGGAACCGTTCTTCCGTACAATTGACATCGCAGAGGGACCATATGATCGACTTCGCGGCCTGCGCGTCTATGGTCTGGTCGTGCAGCAGCAGCCCCGTCACCACGTTGTTGACGCACCGGTCCGGCAGCTCGTGCGCGCAGCAGTAGTGCAGCATGTCGCGGAGCAGCGGCAAGTCCTCATTGTCCATCTCCATGGGTAAATGTACTTGGAACGCTAGAGGAAGCGCCAGCTTCAGCGCATCAACCAAATGATTTTTGGTGTCGTATTGGCTCAGTATGAAGTCTAAGAACATGATTTGTCGCAGGTTCATATTGTTGATGTTGCACCGTATTAGCTGCAGCATGGTTTGGACTATGAGGGAGTCTACGGGGACTTTGAGGTAGGATAGGACTTTGGTGGCTTCGATGGCCTCGTTGACTTCGAGAGCGCGCGCATGTTTCTTGAAGTTCTGGCAGAGGACGCTGAAGCCTGGGTCTTTTATTAGTTCTTCTGGTTCCTTCTCGAATCTGGGTAAAAAGAAATTGGTTGGTGGTTAATATTAACCAGACATATTAGGTCTCAAAGTATTAGATTGAGGGTAGAGAATTAAGCTGACCTATCTATCTCATGCACCAGGCAGAAACACCTCAAGGTCTGCAGCATGTGCTGCGCTGCACGCCTGCAGCACTCAGCCGGTACGTGCTCCAGTCTAATCACTCGCCGGCCCGGTGCAGCAGGAACAGACACCGCAAGGCCTGCAGCATGTGCTGCACTGCACGCCTGCAGCACTCAGCCGGTACGTGCTGCTGTCTAATCACTCGCCGGCCCGGTGCAGCAGGAACAGACACCGCAAGGCCTGCAGCATGTGCTGCTCTGCACGCCAGCAGCACTCAGCCGGTACGTGCTGCTGTCTACTCACTTGCCGGCCCGGTGCAGCAGGAACAGACACCGCAAGGCCTGCAGCATGTGCTGCACTGCACGCCTGCAGCACTCAGCCGGTACGTGCTGCTGTCTAATCACTCGCCGGCCCGGTGCAGCAGGAACAGACACCGCAAGGCCTGCAGCATGTGCTGCTCTGCACGCCAGCAGCACTCAGCCGGTACGTGCTGCTGTCTACGCACTTGCCGGCCCGGTGTAGCAGGAACAGACACCGCAAGGCCTGCAGCATTTGCTGCGCTGCACGCCTGCAGCACTCAGCCGGTACATGCTGCTGTCTACTCACTTGCCGGCCCGGTGCAGCAGGAACAGACACCGCAAGGCCTGCAGCATGTGCTGCGCTGTGGCGGACGGCGACGCTTGTACGGCGGCGAGCACGGCGCCGGCAGTTCTCGCCGCCTGCAATTTTGTAGTCAGCTGATCTGTGCTCGTCGTTGACGACTTTGTGATGTCTGATACTGTAGTAAAACCGGAATTAAGTTCATTAAGATTAACAAATCATTCATCATAATGCTTTATTTACAATAATTACAATATTATGAAAACTAAGAGTAACAATTTGTACCAAGGACACTGGCGATATTCCACGTTGTATTGCCTATTCATCATTATTTGTCATAATAATAAATATGAAATGATTAAAATATGCTTAATATAACAGTTTTTTTTTATTCCTTTGTTATTTTACCCAAACTGAATGTCTAATAAGGGTAGAGTTTTCTCAACTTTAGTATTTGATTTAATTAAAATGGATCATTGAGCTATATTTCATTTTTGAACTTACTGCTAGAAGAAAATGTTCTGGAGTGCACAGAGGAGAGGCTGAGCTGGTTGCTCTTCACAACATTGCGCCAGGCATGCTTCAGCAAAGACAGACTCATTGTACCTGAAATATGTGTTTCATAAAGATTTGCATAGCTTCCAAAAGAAGATATTATGATTCCTATATGTACTTGGCTTTCAAATGAGACTGCAAGTATTTATTAAGAACAAACATAAAAGCCCGGCAAACTCAATATAGGCTATATTAATAAATATAATTCTAGCATACCCGGATTCTTTCAAATTTTAATGTATTAAGTACCTTGGTTATGTAAATTTAACTAAATAATATTGTGCTCAGTTAGCGTTTTAAATATATATGATTTGTATGTAGAGAGATAATTATAATAAAACATATTAGCCAAGTCCCACTACTACATCCCTTCCAAGTAGTAACATTGACAAAATACAGTGGACATCTACTCTGTGTGTCCAAAGGCAAAGGTCAAAAGCGTCGGAGTGTTTAGTATAGCCTTTTGAAAAACCAACCATTAGATAATCATTATGTGGGTTTATACTTACCTTTTAAACAATGCCAGTTTATTGTTGTTACTTTATTTTTGGGCCAATTTTATTTTATTACAATGAAACTATAACAGCACGACACTATAATTTACTATAATTAAAAATGGTTTTAGAATTCTTATAATGTAATTTACTGAATTTGTATAATATTGTAACATTCATTCATAATTTTTATAAATTTAAATCTCCGAGAATGTCAGCTGTTTTTGACAGATTAGTGGAAGAAGAAAAGTAGGCAGTAAAATAAGGAGTTTTCACGTTTCAATATTATTTATATTTCTTCATATTAGAGTTGCTGATATATTTTATAGGTTTAGATTGCGATGTAAAAAATATTACAAAGTCAATCAAAGATTAATCAATTTTATATTAATTTCTAATACAAACCAAGTATGAGTACATTGGAGTGACAAATTAAAACATTGGAGAGACGTATTTTTCTGTTTATTCTATATGTCCAAAAAACAAATAGAAGGAATATTAAAAATGGAAACATAAATAGTATGTCTATGAAATAATATGAATATTCAGAAATAGCCTATTTTATAAATTAATGTAACACGCTTCAGTTTCTTGCATTATTTCAGTCCTTATGATGTTATAAGGTCTTTATACTTTTAGAGTTTTTAGTCTATTTAGTGGTCTTTGCTGAAACTACGTGTATCTTTCTAGATACTTTTAAACAATTTGATTAGGTTATAATATATAAGCAATAAAAAGCAATATATAATACTTATAATAATATTTTCTTATGAATATTATATACTGACTCTTACAGTATTGTAAAAAAAAAACATAAAAGAATAGCAATCTGTTAAATCTGTTTTCCGATTTAGTAAGTTTCAGAACATCAACAATGTCACGACTCACGATCACGACGAACGATCGGAATCGGAACGATTAATGCGGATTGACATTTGTTAGTTGTGACATAGACATACCATGCCATTTAAATATTTATTTATTCCTCCTAGTATTGACAGTGTGCAGTGTTTATTTTCATGAAATATTGGATATCTATCCATCTACGTTATATCAATTACATTTGGGGCATAATTCCTGATATTGAGTGCTATCACCATGAATGAACCGGTGACCGTTGACGAACGACCTGATCGGATAATAACAAAACAGCTTGTAAAATCAGGCGATTACAACGTCGTGCCGTACGAAGACGCGCGCTGTAAAGTACGGCTGAGCGACATTACCTGTAAAAACTCTGCGGGAGACTGTGAGATCGACCCCGAGTGCCGGGTCTTCAGTAAAAGCTTCGACGGAATCATTCTAATTGGCGACTCAGATTCTTTCATTGATAAAGATTTTGAGTTAGTCTTACAGCGTATGTGCCGCGGCGAAACGTGTAAGGCTAAAATAGTATACAATAACTCAGAAGGAGAACTTGTAAAAGAGATATGTTGTACAATAGAGTTGTTGGAAGCTATGGATGAGATGCTAGTGACAGATTGGAGTTGGGAACGTCTGTACGAAGCGGCGCTTCACCACAAAGCGCGAGGTGTGGAGCTGGTGAAACATAAGAGGATCGCTGATGCCTTTCGTCGCTTCAACAAAGCTTTGAAAATGCTTGTGGCCATAGAGCCAATTGACCCAGAGAAGATAGATGAGGCTAGGGTTAAGGAAATGGTTGATACCAAGGTTTGTACCATATACATATTCCTATTATAATGTTTTCTGTGCTAGTGAAAGTGGGAGCATAGTTATTTCTTGGATATTGAGACTAAAATTGTTATTTTACATAAGTCTATTATGCTGGAAATATAGTATTAGTTAAATAACACAAATAAGAATGTATTTATAAATAAAAACAATATACAAATAATAAACCCATATGTGTCTGAAACAGATTATGCCTTCAACAAATATTGATTTTATTCCAGATAAAACTTTTGAATAATCTCACACATTGTCAACTCCACTACGAAGAGTACCAGGCAGCATTGGACCTCTGCTCTTGCACCCTCAAGTATGACAAGGAAAACATCAAAGCCCTCTACCGCCGGAGTGTGGCCTATTATGGCCTGCAGAACTATGAGGAGGCCTGGACGGACATCCAGCAGGTGCTCAAGCTGGACCCCAATGACAAGGCAGCACAACAGAAGGCCTTGCTGATAGAACCCAAAATGAAGACCATAAATAAAGAATATAAAAATGTAATTAAGAAAATGTTCGGATAAATTGTTAGTATTATTTTACTTTATGAGGTTATATTATAAGTAAGTGTTATGTAACACTAAAATTCTGTAAAAAATTATAGCATCATTTTACCTGTGTGACGTCCACTGCTGGACCTAAGTAGTGATATGATCAAGTATGATATGAATCATCTTGGAGGGCAGTTGTCAGGTGGGTTGGCAACTGCAGTAGTGTGTACAAAGTGTATACTAACTGTATTTTGGACCCGGTTATGTCCTTAAACTACATCCCACAATGAGAGGTAGAGGGCACAGCAAAGTACCATCACGCTTGAGTGTGGAAAAGCATAACTATGGAAGTACCTCCTCCTTACAGAAGACACACGGTTCCGCTGTGTTCAGGTGGCCGAATTGGTTAAGGCATCAGCCACTATATCTGGAGATGCGGCTTCAAATCCCATCTCGAACGCCAGAGGTCCTCGTCGCTTTTTCTTAAGTATATGTCATTTGTTTTAATATTTAATTTATATAGTAGTATTACCACTTAAAAATTATAATAATTTGATTTGTTCTTAGTTCCAATTAAGACGTCAAGAAAGTGTCATACAATCGTCCGTAATTTACGAATATCGATTTTCGCGATAGCGTCGCAGAATACGGTACTGTGTAAGACATATTAAGACAAAATTGCATTTCATAGAATATATATACAATAAATCTTACTGAATGAATGCTATACAGTGACCAATTTTTATGGGCAGAGTGGTGTAATGCAAGTCTTGAAAATCTTTGGCATTTATCTGAAAATTATTGATGCTTGATCTCTCTCTTCTTACATATGAATCATAAAGATCCATGGTCAATTTTTATGAAACTTGGATAAAATGTACTATAGGTAGAACAGAGTTAAGGGGGCGCCGAGCTTTTCGCCCTACTAGAATCAATCTAATCATGGCGACTCAGGTAAGGTTGAGCGAACCGCGAAAATTATATTTTTTTACTAAGGTAATATATAAGTAGTAATTTTGTTAGTATTAAAAAACTATGTCCTACTGTTGAGTATCGGCATTAAGGGAATCCTATTTTTTAAAGGTCACTTTGGATGTAATTACTGTAAAGTAAAATTCAAGTAATCTTGTTTCGGAATCGTATGATTTATTTAATTAATCCTTAAATATGTAACTTATGGCGCACAAAGACAAATTAAGGATTAACTATACAAAAAAGGTATCTAACAAACGAAATTCTTTTGTCATTTCTTCGGCACAACCTTAGCAATATTTTTTTATGCTCTTTAAAAAGTTGAGGACATTAGGTCCGAGGACAGAATGATCATGTTCGGAATATATATTTATTAATTGATCGAATACAAAGTTTATAGTACACTATATGCATTATTTTTATGATGTTGGATAGAAGCAGCACGGCTGTGGTTTCTTTACCATGGACTGTTTTTCCGAATTAGCTATGTAATAAGAAGTAAAATGCGATCTGTCTGTACCTTTCCTGTTGTTATAATTAATTTAAAATAAAAGGTAATTTGATTGTACTTATTCTTTTTTACTAATTTTTACCTTTCCATAAAAATGAAATATAATGTATAAGTAAATAGTTGCTAAGTTTTTAGATTTCTCACAATATAATTATCTTTCTCGCGTTGTCCCGGCAATTTACCACGGCTCATGGGAGTCTGGGGTCCGGTTTTACGAAAGCGACTGCCATCTGACCTTCCAACCTAAAGGGTAAACTAGGCCTATTGGGATTAGTCCTGTTTCCTCACGATGTTTTCCTTCACCGAAAAGTGACTGGTAAATATCAAATGATATTTCGTGCATAAGTTCCGATCATCCGATAAACTCATTGGTACGAACATTGCGTCCGATTGCGACTTGCAATCCGCACGTTTGTCGCAAGTCGCACGTTCTTACCGTTACCGGTTTTACCGATCAATTATACTCGCGTTTTTCCTGTTGTCAATGTGAAAGTTAAGGATTTTAAAGCCAAATATTTGGTTCTATGATATTTCAACATTAACCGCTCCCCTACGTGACACTAAACACTAGAAAAACATAATTTGTACTCACATAAGCCGTGAACTGGCCATAGAAAAGACGATTTTTGTTTTAACCAAGATTTATACAGTTGTGTACTTAAATAAATAGTTATTTGTTATGCAAGGCTGCAAAGTGGTTATTTGGCGTTAGTGTTGAAATTGAAAGCAGAGCAAGCGAAGGAAGCTATGATTGAACCATGAGCGAAGCGAATATGCATTATTTTTATGATGTTGGATAAAAGCAGCAGGGCTGTGGTTTCTTTACTATGGACCGTTATTCCGAATTAGCTATGTAATAAGATATAAAATGCGATCTGTACCTTTGCTGTTGTTATAATTAATTTAAAATAAAAGCTAATTTGATTGTATTCTTTTTTACTAATTTTTACCTTTCCACAAAAATGAAATTTGCTAAGTTTTCTCTCAATATCATCATCTCGCGTTGTCCCGGCAATTTACCACATGAGCCTGGGTTCCGCTTGCATTCAAAATTAGTTGCATTACTCATTAGTTTTCCGAAAGCGACTGCCATCTGACCTTCCAACCTAAAGGGTAAACTAGGCCTATTGGAATTAGTCCGGTTTCCTCAAGATGTTTTCCTTCACCGAAAAGCGACTGGTAAATATCCAATGACATTTCGTACATGAGTTCCGAAAAACTCATTGGTACGAACATTGCATCCGATTGCGAATTGTGATTGCAAAGTCGCACGTTCTTACCGCTACCGGTTTTACCGATCAATTTTACTCGCGTTTTTCCTGTCGACATTTTGAAAGTTAAGGATTTAAAAGCCAAATATTTGGTTCTATGATATTTCAACATTAACCGCTCCCCTACGTGACACACATAGAAAAACATAATTTGTACTCGCATAAGCCGTGAACTATTGGCCACTGAATGACGATTTTTGTTTTAACCAAGATTTATACAGTTGTGGAAATACTTAAATAAATAAATATTATAGGAGATTCTTAACTGAGTTCCACGGTAAGCTCAGGAAGGTTTGTGTTGTGGGTACTCAGCATACTACATACAAATACTTAAATAGGTACATATATTTATGAGACCCATATATGATTCATCACCAAATAGTACTTATATGTGCTCATCACACACTTAATTGTGCAATTTTATTTAAAGTTCGACACATTTTTTCTCCTTCAGGTTCGAAAGATCTCATGATTCTGAGTAGAAACCACACAAAAAAATCCAAATTAAAAAAAAGTTGAGTAGGTAAACTTTAAATAAAATGGCCCAAATGCCCTTACTGGGATTTGAACCCAGGACCATCTGCTTCATTGTCGAAAAACTATAGTAGTCTTAGTTTTTCGAAAACTCTAGTAGGTATGTTTAAAAAGCTGTCTTGTTTGGTGCACCGTTCCTTATATCAGGAATACCCGTATTCTGTTTTGGTTGCAGGACTGCTTCACAGCGGCGGCGCGCCCATAAAATCATATTCCTGCTTACATTCCTATAGTTCAACAGTTTTCCTTGAGGTAATAAATGCAAGGCCAAACCAATGGCTCCGTCTTGCCTAAGAAAAAATCGGCCGCCATTACTGAACATAAGCTAGAACTCGTTACCCGTCGGCTTGTCACGCAAGAGTAATCGGCATAACAAGCAATACTCGTAAACGCAGTAATTCCGAGGTGATACTGCGTGTACATCCAGAAAGTGCTTTCTCCATGTTGCGCTCATTTCATGTTATACTAGCTTTTGCCCGCGGCTTTGCTTGCGTAATCACATTCCACCTTGTAAGCGCTGAATTCTGTAAAATCCACAAAAATGTGTTTAATCATGTATTGTTAGAAATACTTCTGTGAAATTTCACATGAAATAAGCCAACTAATCTTTTTTTCCTTATACAAACTTTGGACCTCCATTTCACCCTTACGGGGTGTATTTTGAAAAATCCTTTCTTAGTGCTGCCTGTGCTTTCTTAGACCTTATAAGAAACCTACGTACCAAATTTGGATTCTCTAGGACCAGCGCAGCGGTTTGGGCTGTGCGTTAATAAGTCAGTCAGTCAGTCAGTTTCTTCTTTTATATATTTTGATGACGGATCCATTTGAATCGGCGAGTTAAAATCTTAAGCGCACTTACAACCCTGTCGCAGTAGATTAGATATATTACCATTTTTATAAATTTGTTTAACGCTAGCGCTAGTTTAATGTAGATGCGTGAGATTAATGTACAAAAATAGTACCTAGGTATTTTTGGTTGTACAGACGATGTGTAGGTACCTACCTACTGTTGCAAGTCACTAGAAAGTAAATGATTTTCAGTATATAATATAATCATAAATAAGTAGCTACCGCGAGTGATTTTAATTTCGTGACGTCAACTGTATCTATTCCACATAAGAGGGAGCGCAATTAAATTTTCTATTTTTTCTTTAATATGTGTTTATAATGTCAGCACACACCTTTGGTCAATTCTAAAATTCATGCCGTTACCACAAGTTATTCGGCTTTGGCCTTTGGGATCATATTTATAGTAGGTACAGTCGACGTCAAAGATATACGTTTACAATTTTGCACCTTATTACAAAGGCGTCAGGTGAAAAAGTGTAAACATATGTGACCGTCCATGGCTAAAGGTCCCTTATGGCAGGTATTGAGTTAAGCACAGATCCTTAATCTACATTAAATAAGCTATCTTATACAAAAAAAATCATGACTCTAAGTCCCATGTTTTTTTTTATAAAAAACATTAAACTTACACATGCTTAAAACTGCACTTTTGAGAAATCGTCAAAAGAAGTTTGAAACTAGTTTTAAGTGTGTTCCCATTGGAAGTTACATAGATGATGATTGATCTCGTATCTCAAGGGTTTTTTCTTTGGAACCCAGTTATTGTTTTTTTAATGTGACTTCCAGATCATGAAAAAATAGCCTTTGAAAATAGCAACACGCTCATATGGACGAAACTATTAAAAAAATATTTTTCGACTTTTCCTTTAATGTGTTGTAATCAGAACCATTTTATATAGTAGAACATATTTGAGCTTACATTTTAGGATAGAAACAAAAATCACATAGGCTACGAATATATTTTTTTTTAATTTAAATGTGATTATTATTATCAGTTACATCTTTCCTAGAACAATAACATATTTGGTATAGTATGTTCTAAATTATATGTTAATCAGTCCTCAGGAGTATCACAAAAGTTTTATTATTATTCTACAGGTCACACTTTTTTAATTATACACGATTAAAGTTACGTAAAAATCACAATTTGACTCCCATACATTTGAGAAAAGGGCCCTTATGACCAATCACAGACAAAACATATTGATAATTACAATACGGCACAATATTAACATAATTTATTTAATTTATTTGCTAATCTTGTATCAAAACTGCAATCCGAAGAAAAAATGTTATTATAAATTTTCTAAAAATATTGATCTGTTATGAGTAATTTTCATTTAAAGTTAACGTTAAGTAATCCACATAGTACCTACCTAGTGATCCCGAAAGCCGAACGAGACCACAATATCCGTGCTGTTAACAGTCCGTTACCACTAAGGAACCATTCATATATCACGTAAGGACATTTTAGCTGATTTTTGATCCCCCTCACCTTCCCCTCATTGTTGGAATATGAAATTATTGCGATAAATGGAACTACTACCAATTTATTTGACTGATCTCCATTACATCAAAAGCCGGGAAAATTAGCATTTTCGGCCAAGTGGGTATATACGGCCGAGCGAGCGTGAATGAAATTCGCAAAATCACAACTAACTGTTTGCTATGACACCCGCCATCTTTGTCTCAGTATGGATAATCAACGAAAAAAAAGGTACTTTGCAGACCTAGGCCTTTATATGAAATTCCATTTCCGTCCCCTTCACTTGCCGCGCTAATAAAACCATACTTCCGAGTCTATTATAAGGAATGTAAAGACGATATTTCATTGCATGTTTGAGAAAACATCATTTCGTATTCGGTTCCTGTAGCCGAGTTCACCACAGTAGCTACATGTAGGTAGGTTTTTTACGTTTTGTAGGTAATACATCTAGTGCAGAAGCCGTCTAGAGATGTTTTGAAGTCAGTCGAAAAATGTAGTACCTACACGTAAAGTAAAATTTAAAATGATCGTAGGTACTTAGGTACCTAAAGCCCTTTTTGTTATTATACTTATGTATATAACTTAAACTTGTTTATAATATCAGATATGAGTCCCATGGATTTGCACGCATTTATAGGGGCGATTCTCCGAGCCGAGCTGTTTTGCGTGACTTCGGTGGAACAATTTTTTTTTTACTGTTTTAATGTGAAACATTAAATCCTAGATTCAGGCTTAAATTTAAAAAATATTGCCGGGAAAGGCCCCCTTGTAGACTTAACGGTTTTTAAGATATTTTAGTTTTTTAAATCACCGAAATCAAGTCCACCCACCGAAATCAATAATCATAAAAAAGTTCAAAATTGGTGTTAAAATCACTTTAAAAGTGTTTATGTCTTTAAGTTATTATCAAAAAATACTTGTCCATATAAAGTTTTCTTATTACATTCAGAAAAATCTTGCATTGGAAACTCATTAACTATAAAGTATACAATACTTAGTTTCATATTTTCAGCCCAATGAGCTGATTTTAGCAAGCAAACTAGTCAATTCGGAAGAATCACAGCCTAACTCTCTTGCATTTTGTCGGCGATGTCACGCACGCCCAGACTTCCTCGCACGTAATACTCGTTGCGGATTTTATCGAGCCTGGTAACTCCGCACATCCACCTCAGCATCTTCATTTCAGCAACTTAGATGGTACGCAGGTGCTTCTGCGTCACCGCCCACGTCTCGCTGCCATAGGTTAAAACTGGTCTAATCATGGTCTTATAGATCAGCCCCTTTAGTTTGACCGGCATTATTTTGTCGCAGGTCACACCAGTGCCTTTTTTGGCATGTAGCGACTATTCGGTGATGGATGTTGCATTGCATTCGATGTCTCCGGACATGTGCATTATACCACCCAGGTATTTGGACTAATTGCCCACCGATGGGTATCGGACTGTCGTCACGTGGATGTGGTTCGTTCAGGGACATGAATTGTGTTTTGGCAACACTCAACACCAGGCCCCCGGATTGCAACTGGTGCTTCCATGAAGCGAGCGCTTTCTGCAGCTCGGTACCGGCTTTCAGTGCATATGGCTACATCGTCAGCGTATATAAATGTCCACTTTCTCAAATCTTGTGCTTCTTTAGTAAGCGAGTCCAAAAACTAAGCAAAACAGGAAAGGGGCTCTAAGTACTGAGCCCTTACGAACACCTTTTTTGACCGCTATTGCTTTGGTCTCACCCACCGATGTCCGGACCACTGATCGTGTACCCCTATACATGTCAGCAATAGTCTTGACATATTGCTCTGGGACATTTTTCTTTCGAAGGCTCCACCAAATAGTATCCCTTGGAGCACGGTCAAATGCCTTTTCCATGTCCAGGGACGCAAAAAACAGCGGTTTTTTCTTCGAGCGATATTCTTCGGCAATTGTGGACAGAGCAAACATATTAGGATCAGTAGTTGATAAACCAGGTACGAAACCATAATAATGTCTAGATAGTGAGCACTCTGACCTTATTCGGTTGTCGATTACTCTTTCGTAAAGCTTCATAGTATGGCTTAAGAGCTTGATGCCTCGGTAGTTGTTGCACTCGTACTTGCTTCCCTTTCCCTTGTAAATCGGAACGATAGTGCGCAATCTCCATGCCTCTGGCATTTTGGAAGAGAGCAACACCTGAGCAATAGCTTTACTTCAATATGACCTCATCTATTTCGCTTTTGTAACTGTATTTTTGTTAATTGTTTAATCTTAGAATGATCGTTAAAAATGAAAAAGTAATATATATCTTTAAATGTGACATCTTCATAGAAAAGTAACTTAAAATATTTATTAGTCGTAGGTAAAATGTTATTTTGATTGTTATGCATGATTTAGGCTAAGTTTAATTTGTTGTATACAATTTTGCATGATACTTGTATCTTTTGAAGCAAATAAAGAACTGAACTGAACTGAACTGAACTGAAGAGATTAGAAAATAGCAACACACCAGTTTCTTGCAGGCATTTCCAAGCTTCCACTTGGATACCTACGGGGCTTATTTTTGCAACGCTTTCTTAACCTCATGTGGCTGTATCGGAGGTATGAGACCTACATTTGCTGCCATTTCCGGAAGCTGTGTAGCAGCAAGCGTAGGGTTTAGAAGTTGTTTATAGTAGTGATGCCAGGCCGCAATGACATCTTTATCCTTAAAGAAACAGCTTATTTGTACTTAATATATCGCTGGCCGAACACCCGCATCCGCAACACAAGCCTTCTGGAGCTTTTATATGCGAGATGGGTGCCGAGAATGCGCACACTGACGCATCGAGGAGCTTTTTATAGCGGTGTGGTGAACACAGCACATCAATTTTGAAGAAAATGAAACCTAGGCTTATAATTTTGAACCAGAGCCTAAACATCATTGAATACAAAATGGCTTGAAAGTTGATGGCAAATTTTTCTGGGATTGTCGAGATATTTTGAAGATTAACTAAAAAGAAAGAGGGTTTCATTATCATGTGTCTTTAAACTAGTATGCTTTTAGCTAGTGTGAACTTTAAACAGTAATTTAGGACCCAAAATTTCATCAGACGGAACTATAAAGACTTGAAAGAATAGAGAGTCGGCTCCAAGATTCTTGATGACCTTAAGCGTCTATTATAGGCCCAGAAGGAGAATCTTTATCAGAAGGCCCTGAACTTGATAGATATAAGTCAACGGTAATCATAACTGATTAAATAGGAAAAATATCCGCAGATAGCATAACCAAAAATTTTTAAAAGTTGCGATTAAATATACGAGTATACTAACAACGTTGGTGTTAACATTAACAACATATTCAACTGTTTGGAATACAATTATAACAAACAAATTATTTAAAAACAAACAATTAAGCTGTTTTTATAGTCAAGTTTGATCACGGTGGCACCTTTTTTGATTTCGGTGGCCTAAAACCCCACCGAATCCACGGATATCACACCCACTGAATTCAAATTTTATCGTTATTGAACAATTACACAAAAAGTAACCATTGTATTGAAAAGTCTCACTGGTAACCAAATCACATACTTCTTGGCATGACTTAGGCACTGTTGCACTAAGAAAAGCACAAACACTGAACGAAAAATTTTGTTCACCGAATTCAAGAAAACACGAAACCAAACCCACCGAATGATGAAGATACCTTTGCGAATTCTGCTATTACACTGTGAGCCTACGTCCGCTCTCGTCGGTGAACGTGGCGCAACTGAAGCTACCTGTGGACGCGGCATTGGGTTCCTGGTATATTGCTTTGTGCGATACCGCCAAGTTTTGTAATCTCCAGCGAAATCAAGCGTTGGCGCGGGACATGGCGAAAATATGTTTTTATTTAATAAGGGTAATTCATATATTATGTTCAGTGAAATTATAGTAGAACTAAACTAATTAAGAATATGTGAACCAATATTAAAAATTAATACAACTTCCCCAACTTTAATTATAATTTTTTGTTTCAACAAATTTGGGTGCGGGACACTCCCACTGTACGTCAATTTCTGCACTTTTTATTTTTTTTATAATATTGAATATGGTGTTATGGAATATTTTATTAATTGTCGAGATATAACAGACGCTGAAATATGTGTATGAATTTTTTCAAAAATATTGGGCCAAAAATTCACGCAAATATAGCCTCGGACACGTAAAAACGCCACCTCTGAGAACTGCCCATAGGCTGCAGTGTCTGCTTAGGTACCATCAGGACGGCCGTATCCTTGTTTGCCACTGACATAGTGTACAAAATAAGTAAAATTTGTAAACAAATACTTGTAAACAATTTTAATTATTTTATCTTTTTCATTTTTGTATGCAATTTCCCATAAGGGACCTTTTCTACTAAACTTTGAACTCAATTTTAATAAAGAAAGAATTAACGTACACATCTGACACCAAGGTACAAACATACCCCTATTTGTATATATTACTATTTTACATAGAACTAAAAAATGATAATTTTGAAGGGTTTTACGAAAACGCCAATATCTCCGTAACTAGAAACTGCCATAAAGGACCTTTTCTTATGGACGGTCACATATTTATGACGTCAACTGTATCTATTCCACATTGCGTTGAATTTTTTTGTAAGGAGTTAGTTCATAAGTAAGTAATATTGCATACCTTGCTATTTGTATACACTATAAATAAGGTGTTTATTCAATAAAGTTGAGTCTTTAATCGGCATTCACGTTGTTTAATTGTTTCACCTACTACCCGTATCGCATGGCGACCCTGCCACGTGAGGTGTCGGGTTCGGCCGCCGCCGCGGGTGCGGACGTGCATTAATCGGACGTTCGCCGACACTCTCGTTTCTCGCACTTATTTTATCGTCAAATCTACCTCAACATGTGCAATTCAAGAGTAGAGAAGGAAAATGTCATCATCAGCCAAAACGCCGCAGGAAAATCGAATAATGATGCTGCTTTTCATGAGATGAAATATCACTTGTCGTCGATCAGTATTGTCATGATAGTGATTTGCTCATTCCTTGCCATCGGGATACTCTACGGCTGCTATAAAATATACAAGAAGTGCCACGATAAATGGTCCAGGGATTTGATCGTCCAATACAATCTTCGCCGGTCTTTTAATCGCGATCTCCGTGAGACCCGCTGCCATCACTGCGGACCCGCTCGAGGTGTTTCCTATACAGCAGACAAGGTGAACGAGTGACAGGACAGGACATTACGGCGATCCTACAGTGTCAACAGTGAAGTGCGCGTATTTGGAAAAATAAAAAGTTAATGTGCATCGAAATCTAGTACGTATACGTATAAAATCGGAACTAAGGTAATAAGTGTGTAATGTAAGTTAATTTTAAATATTTTTTAATTTGGAAGGAATTGTCTTCTTTTAATTTTAGTTATTGATGGTTATTGATAAATCAAAGAAACATTTACATCGTATAATAAATACATTAATTATTTTGACATGCTAGAAAAATTGCAAGAATTATTTGATGACTTGAAAAATATTAAAAATAATTTAGTTAAACTTAGCTATGATAGAAGGACCCCCGAGGTACTTAATTTAAAGTTAGAAGAATCATTTTTAGTTTATTCCGAGTATCTAAAAGTTTATGAACAAATACAGAAGGAAATTGAGAATAAGAAAATATCGGGAGAAAGTTTGTTTGATATTCAATCATTTTGTGAGCATATTAGGAGTTTGTATAAGCAAATAGAGGATTTCTGTAATAAAACCTATACAAGTTCAAAGTTTCCAGATAAGAAAAACTGCAAGATGGACGAGTTTAATTTGAAAATTGCGCTTTCATTAATACCATTGATGACTGATGACGAAATTGCCATAAATCAATTAATTGACTCTATAGAATACTACGACTCCACTTTAAAAATGACGGAAAGCAACAGCTTATAAATTTTGTTTTGAAAAATAGGCTTACGCAGGTAGCAAAATTAAAATTAAGCTCGTCTTACAGTACTGTCAAAACTTTAGTGGCCGACATGAAAAACTATTGTTGCCTAAAAATCAGCCACTGCAATTCAAAATAAATTGCAAACGTTGCGACAAGGAGATTATTCACTAGATGATTATGGTCAACAATTGTCGAAAATGTTTGTTGATCTCACGATCGCACAGTCGGACGGTGACTCAAATACATTTAATGTATTAAAAGGGCTTAACGAAAACAAGCAATTAAAAGATTCGCAGACGGATTACGCAATCGTCGAGTAAGCACAATTATTGCGGCTCGTGATTATACATCTTTAAAGGATGCTATTCAAGCTGCGAAAGACGAGGAGACGACCTCAAGTAATACCTCAGGTGATGTATACACTTTTAACCAGCGTAAACATACTTATTTCAGTAGAGGCTACAGTCGAGGGCGAGGTTCTTACAGAGGGCAACTAAACTACCCTTCAGGTGCTAGGACGCAGCACTACTCAGCCCAGGCGACAGGAGGAGCATACAACAGAAGCCGAGGAGCTGGCAGAGGAGGCTTCCAGTTCCAGAACGGTCATCGAGGCCGAAACATCCAAGAAAACCGAGGTAAGTCAAACACTTTTCGAGGAATCAATGGATATCGCAACGAGCGTATTTTTGTGAACGAAACCGTTAAAAATGTAAGACCTAATCAGTTTTTTCGTGAATAACGAATATATATTTGCTTGTGAAAATACATGCACAATTTATTTGAATGTGAAAAATTACAGACCATTATGGTTATGTGACACCGGAGCGTCATTATGCGCTTTGAAGTTAGCGACCGCTTTGAAATTAGATATTCCAATTTATAAAGACGACTTAATTATTAACGGAATAGGTGGAACAAAACAAGCTATTGGATATGCTTACATTGAATTATCGGAATGTGAATACATATTTCAACACAAATTTTATATTTTTCAAGATTTACCTATTAAGTGGGACGGAATTATAGGTTATGATTTCCTTAAAAAATATCAGTCTAACATAGATTTATGGAATATGGAATTAAAATTAGTATCAAGTAATAATCAGATAGTTTGTATACCTTTGCAAGATGTTAACACTCATTTTATTCTTCCCCCGAGATCTGAATCATTGCATTTTGTTACCACTGACTTACAAGAAGATTGTGTAGTATGTTCGTCAGAACTACAAGACGGTATATTTTTGGCAAGCTCAATTGTACGACCTTTCAATGGAAAATTACCTATAAAAATTTTAAACACAACCGAAAACGAGATCAAATTAAATGAATTAAGAATAGTCATACATAGAGCGAGTGATTATGACATTTGTTGTTTTGAAAATTGTGACTCAAAAAGTGTAGATCGTGTAAAGAATTTGTTTTCTCATTTAAACTTAGAAAACCTCAACAAAGAAGAACAGATATCTATAGAAAACTTATGTGCCAAATTTTCCGATATTTTTATTTACCTGGGGACAAGTTAACAACAACAAATATTTACAATCACTCAATAACATTGAAAGAAAATATTAGTCCTATTTATACGAAACCATATAGATTGCCACATGCTCAGAAAAATATAATAAATACTCAGTTAGAAAATATGCTTAGAGAGGGTATAATAGAGAAATGTTCGAGTGAATGGTCTAGCCCACTTCTATTGGTGCCTAAAAAAGTCGATAAAAATGGTGAGAAAAAATGGCGGATTGTTATTGATTACCGAAAGTTAAATAACTGCATACAGGATGATAAATTCCCACTTCCTAATATTACTGAAATTATTGATTCCTTATCAGGTTGCGTATATTTCACACATTTAGATTTGGCTAACGGATATTATCAGTGCAACTTAGAAGTAAATAGTCGAAATTATACTGCCTTCAATTCGGGTCAATATCGCATGACACGTATGCCACAAGGTTTAAAAACTAGTCCGAATTCTTTTTCTAGAATGATGAATATAGCAATGTCTGGCCTAACATACGACAAATGTTTAATTTATTTGGACGACCTGATAGTTTTTGGGAAAAATCTAGATGACCACAATTTAAATTTAATGGATATTTTTAAAAGACTACGCAAAGTCAACCTTAAGTTAAACCCGATTAAGTGCGACTTCCTGAAAAAAGAAATACTGTACCTAGGGCACGTAGTATCATCCGACGGTGTGTTACCCGACCCAGAAAAGATAAGTGCAATTAAAAACTATCCAACACCTACGAACTCTGACCAAGTGAAAAGATTTGTTGCATTTACAAATTATTATCGTAAATTTATTCGTAATTTTGCACAAATAGCTTTGCCGTTAAATCATTTATCTCGTAAAAATGTAGAATTCCACTGGGATGTTAACTGTCAAAAATCTTTTGAAAAACTCAAGGAAGCGATAACATCCTCACCTGTTTTGCAATACCCAGATTTATCAGAACAAAACACTTTTATTTTGCAAACTGACGCGTCAGGGTACGCGCTTGGTGCTACTCTAAGTAATTTTGACAATAGACCAGTAGCATTTGCCAGCAGGACCTTAAATAAAGCCGAAAAACGGTACCCAACAGTGGAAAAGGAACTTCTAGGAATCGTGTGGAGTATAAAGCATTTCAGACCTTATTTATATGGACGTAAGTTCATTATTAGAACGGATCACAAACCACTGGTATATTTATTTGGCATGCGCGATCCTTCAAGTCGATTGCTCAAGTTCAGGCTTGCGCTAGAGGAGTACGATTTCAAAGTCCAATATGTAAAGGGATCGGATAACGCACCGGCCGATGCTTTGTCACGTATTTGTTTAAATAGCGACGAATTAAAAGAAATGAATGAAAATATTCATGTCGTGACGAGGTCACAGGCTAGGAAGATTTCTGCTACTACTAGGCAGACTATTGATTCTAGAGATAATCGGACTGATCAACCGAGAATCGTAGAAACACATAGTAAACCTAAGGAGTCAGTAGAATTACAATTTTTGTCAAGACAAGAGTTAGTTAAGAAACGGAAGCAAGTACAATTATCTTGTGAAAATAAAATATTTCTCTATGATTCTATCAAGAAAATATTATATATTAAATTTCTAGATTCTTCATCGCAACTCTCGCCAGGCGAATTTGTGAAAGAGCTAGATATTTTTTGTAGAAAAATAAACGTCGACGTAATATATATTACAAAAAATAAAAATAACAACGTGTTTATTGATAAATTATTGCACGAATTTAAAAAGTCAAACTGCAGTTCAACTTTAAAATTATGTATTTTAAAAGATTTAATAAGAGTAGAGGACAAAGGTCAAAGAAAGGTAATATTAAATGACTTCCATCTCTTGCCTACTAGTGGCCACGCGGGCATGAGACGGATGTATAATAACGTTAAAAAATATTATTTTTGGCCTAACATGGAAGAAGACATACGGAATTTCGTAAGGAGTTGTGACAAATGTCAAAAACATAAATATTCAATTCCGGTAAAGGAGCCTATGGTTATTACAACGACAGCTACGTATGCGTTTGAAAAAATATTTTTAGATATAATTGGTCCAGTAGAAGTCGATGATAATAATTATTCTTATATACTAACCGTTCAGTGCGAGCTAACTAAATATATCGAAGCATATCCATTGGTTTCAAAGAAAAGTGAAGAAGTCGCTCGAGTATTCGTTAACAATTTCATACTTAGATATGGCATTCCCAAACGGATCGCAACCGACAAAGGTACTGAGTTTCTATCAACTACTTTCAAAGAGGTAAGTAAACTCCTAAATATAGACCAACTGAACTCTACAGCCTATCACCACCAGACCATTGGAGCGCTGGAAAATACACACAAGCATTTGGCTGCTTTTTTACGCATACAATCAGAACAGTATCCACAAACGTGGAGCACTTGGTTGCCTTTTTGGAGCTTTTCTTTTAACACCTCAGTTCACACTGAAACTAAATACACGCCATTTGAACTTGTATACGGTAGAAAATGCTCACTTCCTAGTAATTTATCCGGTGACATTGTAGAACCTTTGTATAATCATGAAAGCTACCCTAAAGAATTAAAATATAGACTACAGGTATCTCAAAAAGAGGCAAGAAATAATTTGATAAAATCGAAAATTAAAAGAAAAGAAAGATATGATTGTAATAAGAAGCCAACTATGTATAAGCCCGATGATTTAATTTTAGTAAAAAATGAAGTAGGTAATAAGTTAGAAAGTATATACTTGGGCCCATATAAAGTATTGAAAGATCTTTCACCTAATGTAGAAATAGAAATTAATGGTAAACCAATGTTAGTTCATAAAAATAGAACTAAGTTTTATTTTACTCCTATTTAAAAAAAAAAAAACTCATGTTATTTAATTTTTTTTTTCTCTTTTCCGTGGGAGATGTAAGGAGTTAGTTCATAAGTAAGTAATATTGCATACCTTGCTATTTGTATACACTATAAATAAGGTGTTTATTCAATAAAGTTGAGTCTTTAATCGGCATTCACGTTGTTTAATTGTTTCACCTACTACCCGTATCGCAAGAACATCAAAATAACCCTTTTTTGCGTTTTGAGATAAGCCCTAATATGACTGAAGGCCACACTGTCTCACTACATATACACCGACGACCGGTCTGGCCTAGTGGGTAGTCACCCTTCCTATGAAGCCGATTGTCCTGGGTTCAAATCCCATTCAGGGCATTTATTTGTGTGATGAATAAAATGTTTTTTTCCTGAGTCGTGGGTCTTTTCTATGTACCTATTTAACTATTTATATCTATCTATTATATATATCGTCGTCTAGTACCTACAACAAGCCTTACTGAGCTTTCCGTAGAACTAGGTCGATTTGTGTAAGATTGTCCCGATATGTATTTATTTATTACCATTTTTGGCGGTTTTTTTTATATACCACAAAGGTGGCAAACAAGCATGCGGCCCGCTTGATGGTAGGCGGTCACCGCAGCCTATGGATGTTTACAATACCGAGGCATCATTCACGCGTTGCCGACCCCAAATTTTGATGTAAGCCCTAATATGACTGAAGGTCACACGGTCTTACTACATACATTAATACATGTCCTTAATATCCTTTACGTAAATATAGGCACACACACAGCATCACTTTATGACATCACTTGCGTGAGGCATGACATCATAATAATGACCTTACTCGCCAGTCTGGCTCGCCGCGCCTCGCCTACTAGTCGGCACTCGGCACACAACGTACAACTTTAAAAAATGACAGGAAGCACCTGCGGCTGATAACTTTTTTTTCTGTGCAAACTTTTTAAAATGACCAGTGAGTATTTTATTGTTATCCCTCTACAGTTCTTAATTCCCGTTGTTTTGTTAAAACGCAGTTCAGGTGTTTACGCTGTGTTTACGTGCTATTTTTAGAGAGTTATCTCAACCGTGATTCAGAAGGCGAATGTGTTTTATTTATTTTCTGAGACCCTTAGGTAAAAAGCGATAATTTATCTAAAATTTGTGACCTGGGTTTCAACGGATAAGCTGATTTATATTCTATCAAAAGTTTTCTCTCGACATGTTTCTTAGAACTTAGATATTAATTAGAGTAATTTCTCTTGTAACTTTGTTGTTTTTACGGTATTTTTTTGTTTTTACGTTGTTGTTGTAACTTGAAGTTATATACTAATTACTTACAACGTATAAATCCCTTAAAGGAAATACCTTAAAGGAAGAGAGCATAATTATAGGATAAACAACTACCTAATTTGCCTTCGTATGTTTAAACGTAAGTTTCGTAAAATAGTTACGTTCATGTAGTTACAGCACACGTACAGCAGGCTATATTGGACTAAGAAAGTCGATGCACATGCACTAGATGCATAATAAATTCTCTATTCAATTCAACCGTTAAAGATGCGTGGGAGTAGGAAACTGCGACGCTACCGTGAAAAACGATATTCGTAAATTTCCGACGATTGTCTCTGTCACTCTCATGACGCCTTAATTGGGGTAAAAGAGAAAAATTATACGAACTTGGATGTCTGCGGTGGTCCGCTTGGATGACTTTTCGTCGCACATGCTCCGAAAGTGAGTCATTGTTTATGAAGTGTCTATTTATGAAGCCACTGGAATATAATACAACTCCCTATTCCATAACTGACAATCTTTTTGCAATCATTGCTCAATCAATAATTATTAATAAATTATATTTAAGTATATAAATTCCAACATAAATATTATTTATAGAAGTAGGTAAAATACTTAAATACCTACACATTTAATATTAAGAATAATATTTTTAATCACAAAACTATCGTGAGATGGTAAAGTCTCACGACAGGTTATAGAAACGGGTAACTCACGTTTTATAAGTCGAATTTGCATGACTTGTTTCTCTCCATAACGAGGAGCATAAACGACTTAACGTGAGTTAATTTTTAATGCAAATCTATCTAAATAAGACTAGTTACACAAGATTTAACAGTTCTAAGGTGCAGTCGCCATCAGATATATTGGAGCTGTGGAGGTAGTCACAAATATCTGTACATGCACTTTATCGCCTTGACAATAAAGGCGTTGTTGCGATATTTGTGACCACCTCCACAGCTCCGATATATATGATGGCGACTGTAACACAAATATTTACCTTATTCCGAAAAATTATCAAACATCCGTTTCATTTGAACTATAGGCCAAATTGTATCATAGGAAACGTGTGCCTTTTATGGTTTGGAACCTTTATTATTGTAAAAGTAGAGAGACTGTTATTGTAGATACCCGTTAACGGTTTATAAATATTTATAAATTTACTCGCGAGTAATTAAATCAAGTCTTCTACTAACTTCCATACAAAGTGCGCCGATCTGATTGCCCTTGAGCGCAGGTCGCGACACGGAATTAACATTAAAACTGTTTTCAATTGACGGTAAATGAAACAATCTGTTTTTGTTTGTGGAAAACAACACGTAGCGAGTTATAAATATTGTTGAAATTTTTTAAAATATATATTTAAAAAATGCGCGGCCTCCTAGTCTAGTCGATTTGATAATGACATTGCTTGCGAAGCAGCAGACTTCGGTCTTGAATACTACATTGCCTTTACCCAAGTAAATACTTACTACTTACATATCTATATATATAAAAGAAAAAGGGGTTTGTTCAACAGCTTATAACTCGAGAACGGCTGAAACGATATTGGATATATGAACGGCTGAAACGATAATAATAAAATGATTTTGGATTGGTTGGAATCGTCACAGCCCTGATTGAGACATTAAGTACTAAAAAATCACAAAAATCCCGTGATTTTTGAAAGCTATCACTACTTTTGTCGCTTTTTAGGCAGTACGAAGTTCGCCGGGTCAGCTAGTAACTGTATATAAGTGAAAAACTTAACTGAAGGAAACTGAGAAACCATGTCTATGTAATTGTGCAGAGAATGTATAGAGTAATGTAATGGAACTTACTTAAAAATTTGAATATAGAACGCTGATGTTACCATAGGTCCGGTCGGATGATTTAGCTAAGTTTTTCACCAATAACCTATTTTCAGTAGAGCTACAGAAAAACGGGTATAACAAAATAAAATAGCTTGTAATGTTACTAAATAAATAGGATACCTACAAAACTATGTGTAACTATATTTGGCTAAAAGCTAGGCGTGGAACCGCGGTCAATTACCAACGTTTGTTTAAGTACAATGTAGTTCAAATATGGGCTCGATTACTTCGACACGTACAGAATATATCATACCTTATGCGGCTTTAGATACTTAGGTTTAATTATTCACTCACGCAGCATATGTTTTGGAGAGTACCTATAGTCTTCATATTCTTAGAAATAAAGGAAAAATGGAAAAATCAACTGCTCCGGGTGAGACTCGAATTCGCGACTCTGGGATACATGCCCATCGCTCTACTAACTGAGCTACAGAGGTTTGCCCAAAGGCTGCCAATTTCTCCACCATACCCTTCAATGCGGTTAGGAGGCGCCTAGCGACATCTACCGTAAACATGTTGACACTTTTTAGTCGCAAAAATAAAATTTTATCAAACATGCACTACAATGTTGACATTATGTTCCTTATAATAGGCTTCAAAGTATGTGGTTATAGGTTTGACTAGACGTGAGGCATAGGCCGGTGAGGTCCTCTTTTTTAATGACATTTCACATAGATTTGTGACACAGCATCTTGGAGATTGGCCATTAAACGAATATTGATGATTTTATGACATTCTGTCCCTAGGCCTATTAAAAACAATAATCAAATATTCTCTTCATTTTGCTGTTTCATTTGGCATATTTACTTTAGTTTTTTTCTGAAAATTTAACTTTTATTTCTTGGAGTTATTTTGAAAAGCACTATAGGTACATACCTCAGCGTGAAAAGGGGTTGTGGTCCTCGTAATAATCCGTCCTCAATGCGTTCGGCCGTCTACATACCTATACTCGGCCGGCAACCCGTTACTTCCCGGCGTCTGGAGTAATGTACTAATAAGTGTCCATATATTTAAGTAAAACTAACTGTACCTCAGGTCAGGTATTACAGTCGCATGAACTCTAACATTCCAGTCAAAATGGAGGCGCTGGAGTCGGGCCGCGGCATCCAAGTGGTGTCACCGGGACCCGAGCACTCATTTGAGCTGGAGTTGGACGCCCTCTCGGCGCTGCTGCTGCGCGAGGACATCAAAGACCGGCCTGTGGTCGTGGTCTCCGTGGCTGGAGCCTTCAGGAAGGGGAAGAGCTTCCTGCTGGACTTCTTCCTCAGATATCTGCAGCACAAGGTTTGGGGATATTTGTTAACTTATGTTTATTTAGCAGTCATCGTTATATCTGTAGTGCAATGTCCATTCTTCCGGAGTAGTTCTGAAGCTGCGGTTCTGCTTTCACACAGGGAAAGATTTTTCTATAGCGCATAGCGCCTATTGCCTATAGCGCAGGGATTCCCATTGTTTGTCAACCTGCGGCGCAGTTACAAAATTAGTATTTTGTCACGGCGCCCTGTCCTAGCTATAGTAGCAAAAAGATATAGTAGAAAGAAATAATTGCCTACATTACCTACAATAATAGTAGTCAGGTTAGGTTAGTTTAGTTAGAGGGAGGTAGGAAGAAAATTAAACATCCATAACATTAATCTATCGTCGTTGTAGATAGATAATAATAGATGATCGACTCACGGTGCCCCTCTGAACTTTCCACGGCGCACCAGGGTGCCGGTGCGCACACTTTGGGAACCCCTGATGACATGTGTTGAAAACCTAACTGCAGATGAGGATGTCAAGACTAAAAGGCCATTTCGAGCAAACTCTGTTGCTGATGGGCAATTTAAATCAGTAAGGTTTAATTTCTGCCTCAAAATTTAATGTGTAGAGTTATCAATCTTATTACATTAGAGTTCATCTAGAAATTCGTAAATTTTGCAGTACATCGTCGCAGACAGCGGAGATTGGCTCGGCTCGGAAGACGAGCCGCTGCAGGGCTTCAGCTGGCGCGGAGGGTCAGAGCGAGATACCACCGGTCTACTACTCTGGTCACAACCGTTCAAGGCCACTCTCAGCAATGGAGAGAAGGTAAAGTACACAGAACTTTGCGAGATTAACCAGCATCATCATGATTTTGTTGTCGACGCCACAGCTTCCCCGAAAGCACCACAGTAGGAAAGCAGCTGACGATATCTATAGCTCCTTGGTCCGGTCAGCGTCTAGAACATGGTTCATGATCATCATTCTTGTGAGCAATATTATTAACCTGTGTTCTTTTATCAGCATCATTAGTCCTTTAATGGAGCTCCTTTCCTTTCAGGTGGTGATCCTACTGATGGACACGCAAGGCACATTCGACAGCGAGTCTACAGTGCGCGACAATGCCACGATCTTCGCACTGTCCACCATGCTGTCGTCTGTGCAGATCTACAACCTGTCGCAGAACATCGAGGAAGACGATCTGCAGCACTTGCAGGTCGGTTCACTTTTTAAATCGAAGTTAACTCTGTACCACTTTCTCTCTTCATTTCGTATGTACAGTCCCTGAAAAGACACTCAAATTTTGATAGACTTCCTCACTGTCCCAAAAAATGCGCTTATGCAGCTTAATGTGATAACATCTCGTTCCATTTTCTGCAGCTCAACTGAAAAAGTACTTCAAACATACGAAAGACTACAACTATATATACCTAGCATCCTCTGTTCTTGTATAGTTATGGAGTGCTGTGTTCCAGTTGTGAGCGTTAGTCGTGTCTGGCCACCGTACAAGCTAAGAGAGATTTCTCTAGCCATTAACCATGTAAAAGCTTGAGGAAATTTGTAATCTAGACAGTCTACAAACAATATTTTAATAAGTGCCATGTTGTGTGCAGCTGTTCACGGAGTACGGACGTCTCGCGGCGCAGAGCAGCGTCGGAAAACCTTTCCAACGTCTTCAGCTTCTAGTTCGGGATTGGAGCTTCCCCTACGACCACCCCTATGGCGCAGTCGGCGGGAAACAGCTACTGGATAAGCGGCTTGAGGTAATCACTAAATTTCTTATTCAATTCGGCTACCTAAGAAGACTATCAACCTGATCGTAATCCATGTTGAGGCTATATGGTGAAATGAGACTGAATGAAATCTACTGAAAATAGTTTTAAAGTACTTGTCTAAAACAAATAGTATATTATGTCGTAATATGGCTCAATCACATTATTTGTCCCTCGTTGACATGGTTACGTTCCCCTGGGTCACTCTTCAAACATTTTAATTGCATCTAAATACACAAAACATAGATATTTGTAGAAGCTATATGTCTCTTCCATAATGGGTCACCTACCAAGCGCGTCAGTAGAACGCAGGGCCACATATCTTGTAACAAACTATGTTTCAGTTTTCCACTGGCTGGTGGGATGTAATAACAACAAATAATTGATTCATCCATATTGGTATGTCCTATAAGCCAGGCCAAAACTCGAGTTGTTTATTAAAATATCTAAATGTACCACATTCTGCTAACTAGCCACCAAATCCAAGTATGGCAAGTTTTTAACTTTTTATTATGGATACAATCCGCACTACAGCAAGCATACAATCATAAAAATATATTGTACCTAAATAAAAAGTCCAATAAGAGACCATATATAACTAATGCGACAACAACAAGAAATAGTTCATACCTATTTTCAGCATGAAAATAAAATTCAACGCTCAGAAGCGAATCCGTCTAACCCCAGTGTCTATTTTCAGGTGCACGAAGGCCAGCACGTGGAGTTGCAGGCCCTCCGGCGACACGTGGCGTCCTGCTTCGAGCAGCTGGCCTGCTTCCTCATGCCGCACCCCGGACTCACCGTCGCTACCAACCCGCACTTCAACGGGAAACTCTCAGGTAATGTTGCTAAGTCTAATTCCTAGGCTATGAGCCTGTGACCAAGATAATGGGTTGGACGGAAAGAAGAATGAACGAAGAAGTCTTTTTTTGATAGAAGAAGGGATTACTATTGCACACGATTAAGAATAAGAGAGGAAATATGCATGTCATGTTACGGCATGACAATTACATTAACACTGTCCTCGTAAGGCCCGTGGGGCCTTCCTGTAATACTAATTGCTTTAAAGAAATATGAATTTTATAAATTGGAACAGATTTGAATTTCATGTTTCTTTCGATTTTGACACAAAATAAATTATACTTTATTTCCTACACTATAAAGAACGAATTCGAGGTGGGCCTTAGGCTAGAATAGAGAGGGACCAGTAGAGGGAAAGAGGCAGAGAAAGACCGAGACGTGTGTTTATAGATTAAGCTAAAGAAAAGGTCAATGTATGTATCAGGAGCTCAAAACAAAAACCGAACAACGAACTGGCAGTTACTCCACCGACTAGAGCTTGGCTCCTAAATTTATGATGATGACAATTATCAAAAAACAAACGAGATCATAAAATTGTATTTTTTTATAGACATCAGCCCTGAGTTCAAGGAGTCCCTTCGACAGCTGGTGCCCTCGCTGTTGGGGCCCGACGCGCTGCTGCCCAAGACCATCCAGGGCCAGCCGGTGCGGGCTCGCGACCTGCTGCTCTACTTCAAGGCTTACATCAACGTCTTCAATGGCACGGAACTGCCTGAGCCTAAGACTATACTTGAGGTATACCTACCTTGTTACTTTTGTTAGTAGAGGAGTGTATGGGGTTAGGAACCGTCTTGATTTTTAGCCCCGTAGTCGAGTGTTTGGGTGGTTTGGGCGGTGGTTATAAAGTGTGATGTTCCTATACCGGGGATTTTATAATCTTTTGGCTAGTCGTTATCTTGAGTATGAAAATTCAGTAAATACAATGCAGCATAAACTTGGGGTTCAAATTGACAACCGAAAACTTACAGTTTTACAGTCCTTCGTCAATGCTTTTACATTAAACCATCTTCCTTTGAAAGTCCAAATCTCTGAGAAACCTCAGACAAGATTCCCGTGCAAAGCAGCTTGAGTGGAGCGGCTCGTAAAATTTGTCATAGGTACTACGTATTCGTAAGGCGGGTATGAGCAGATGTGTGGATACATGCGGTAAAGTTAAAATTGTTATATTGTATGACTATTACTATTACTATGTGTTATATTGTATGATTATTTGTTGTTACGAGACTGAGACATAAAATAGATTTTTATTACATAGTTAAGTACAAGTACCATGCATATGCATGTAACGAAATTGAGAGAGAACCTAGGTAAAGATATAAAAATTCTGCAATTGATTCATGTGGATTCGGGATTTTATATTTAGGGGTCGCTGCCTTTTATGGGACGCAACTTGCGTATGCACTTTTGCTCCGTCCCATCTGAGGGAGACAAGCCGGTGTGCTGGCTCAGCGGCAGAATCAGCTGCCAAACTTAAACACACCAAATACTCAGCCCTGGAATGAACGTACGACTTTGTCCCCGTGGCCGTAGAGACGGCGGGACCCTGGGGCACGGAGGCTCGCCGCCTGATCGGAGAGCTGGGTCGGAGGTTGCGGGAAAGGGGCGGAGACCCCAGATCTGGATCGTACTTGGTTCAACAGGTCTCCATCGCAGTGCAACGGGGAAATGCTGCAAGTGTCATAGCTTTGAGCCAAGTACACTTCAGGGAAGGGTCAGATAAGTTTAGAAATAATTTAGTTTTTAACTATAGTTTTATTTTTAGATTTAATTAATTAGTTTAATTTTAGTAATATTATTTGTCTTGTTATTTGCCTTTATAATTGTATTTAATAAAGTGATTATTTTATATTTTATTTATCTGCAACGGCAGGCGACGGCGGAAGCGAACAACCTGTCGGCCGTGGCGGAGTCTCGGGAGGTGTACGACGCCGTGATGGAGGCGGCGTGCGGCGGCGCGCAGCCCTACCTGCCGCCGCCGCGCCTCGCCGCCGAGCACCGCCGCGCGCGGGACAAGGCGCTGCACGCCTTCCACGCCAAGCGGAAGATGGGCGGCGATGAACTGGCTAGCAGCTATGAGGCGCAGCTGCTTAAGGTACGTAGTTAGGGCTAAGAACAAATGTAATTATATTTTATTTAATATTCCTCCTCACTTCCTCTTAGGCCTCGTCACTTTTATAACGTATATCGGGTGTGACATGTAATAAGAACAATAAGTTTAGTCATGGTTTCTACACCATAAACGTAGCAACATTTGTTCTACGACATTTGAAAATAACTTATAGATTAGGTATAGTTGTTATTTTCTAAGCTGACCGTTCTGCACTCAAGACCCTGTTATGCTATCGCAAATAACAAATAATAGCAAGTAACAAATAAATTATGTTATACATATTGCGATGGCGAGGCGATTACAGGAAAGGTCTACCCAGCAGCGAACATCGGTCCGTGGATAGAGTAGTAGTAGATGAGTGAATAAGTGTTATTATTCCGTCCCATCAGCCAGGGACAACTGAAGCATAGTTTGTTACACAAAATGTGGCACTGCGTTCTAATAACGCGCTTGTTAGGTGACCCGTTATGGAAGAGACATAATAGCTACCACAAATATGCATGTTTCGATAACACTTTTATGAGTGACCAAGGCGAACAGAACCATTGCAATGCGAGTGACATATACCTAATAGTTGATAGAGGCAGAAACAGTCTAATTGATAACGGTTACCGATGCGTGCAATTGTAGTGTACTTATCTGGTGAATTCTAAACTGCCCTAAAATTTCCAATCGCCCATTCCAGGAGTTAGAAGAGCAATACCAACAGCTGAAAGCGCACAACGAGGGCAAGAACATATTCAGGCTGGCGGGCACGCCGGCGGTGTTCGCGACGCTGGCCATCCTCGGCTACCTGCTGAGTGTGGCCGGCGCCGCCGCGGGCGTGCAGACCCTCGTGGCCGTGGGGCAGGCCGCGGCGCTGGCGTCGCTGGCGCTGCTGGCCGTGTGGGCCTACAGCAGGTACAGTCGCCACCATCAAATAGAGGAAAACAGATTTAAGCCCGAGACTGCTCCGTTCGTAGGCCGGATTTTTTTAATACAACGACGGTGGCAAACAAGCATACTGCCCGCCTGATGGTAAGCAGTTACCGTAGACTATGGATGCCTGCAACTCCACAGGATTCTCGTGCGCGTTGCCTACCGTAAAAGTTGTTGAAGCTCTGGGGACCCTACTCACCATCAGGAACACAACACTCATACCTGAAAGGTAGTAGTGCTATTAAGGCTGTGGTCATCTGTAAGGAGAAGAGGTACTTCCCCAGTTGGGCTTCTCCAGACTAGTAGGGCTATTATGGCTGTGGTCTTCTGTAAGGAGAAGGCACTTCCCCAGTTGGGCTTCTCCAGACTATAGTAGTGCTATTATGGCTGTGGTCTTCTGTAAGGAGAAGGTACTTCCCCAGTTGGCCTTCTCCAGACTCAAGCGTGATGGTACTTCGCTGTGCATACCCTTGTGGGTGTAGGATGACTAGGCTAGTTGAAACTACAACTTTTTGTTTCATGTCTACCGTCTGTTTCAGAGTGACGGGTAATATGCGGGACGTCGGCATACAGCTCGACGGGATAGCGGACTCCTTGCGAGAATACGTGAGCATACATTATTTATAAACTTCTTCAGGATCGTGAATGTCTGATGTTTGTAATGAGCTTAAGAACCTCCGCCGTTACGAACTATGGCTACGGCTATTATACCTAATTTTGTGCTATTAATAATTATTGTCGTATGGGTGGATCAACTATAATTTATCACTCTTTACCAGGGGTAATGGTGGCCTGGCTTGGTACCGCGAACGTCTAAGTTGGTATATTTCAAGCATTTTTCTCTTTTACTTCGATTAACGCGTCATGAGATTGATACAGACAATCTTCCGAAATCTATGAATATCGTTTTTCGCGGTAGCGCTGCTGTTTCTTAATGGGGTAACTAGTCATATAGAATTGATAATAAATGTTGTTAATAAACTAAATATTACTTATATTTGCTTTATTAACACTTTCGCTGGCAGTGCGACAATTAATCGCCGTTAAGTAAACATACCCTGCCCATCGACAACCGTCGGAAAACGCGTACCTACATACTGGCATCATCATAAGTTGCTGAGCAGACAAGCTCTTATTCTCTACAATAAAGTCGAGTTAAGCTCATTTTGACCACATCGCCCGCTTTGCATCTTTTGCTACTGACTCGCTGTTATTTCAAGTCACAATATGTTGTGCAGGCTCTTCGACAAACGTGGGAGTCTGTGGCGCCACGCGCGGCGGCCGCGGCGGCTGGCATCGACGACAAGAGACGCTAGTGACATCAGACGGTCTACTGTGGATTGTCTTTCCATCTCTACCACTCTATATACGAGCAATAAAAAGGCAAATAGACGAAACAACGTAAGCCTTGAAACGCAACTCTATTGTATGTAAATAAATGAAAACCTTAACTAAAGGACCATGGGTTAACAGAAGTCTCTTTTTAATGTATTTTATTAGAAAGAGTG
The DNA here is from genome assembly GCA_022674325.2 of Grapholita molesta. Classification (NCBI taxonomy): domain Eukaryota; kingdom Metazoa; phylum Arthropoda; class Insecta; order Lepidoptera; family Tortricidae; genus Grapholita; species Grapholita molesta. The sequence goes on from CP053138.2 coordinate 753,719, forward strand.
CTGCTAATGTTAATTACAAATTATTAAATATGTAATATATTTTTGGTTTCTGCTTGCGCTTGTATATACTGCAGACTTCTCATATCAATTTGTTCAGCATAAATAAATATTTACGTATAAAGTCAAGCGGAGACCAACCCTTCAATATGGTGCTATATTATATCGGGTATGGCCTGTAATAAGAGCAATATAACTTTAGGCATCGTTTCTACACCACACGTAGCAACATTTGTTCTACGACTTTTGAAAATAACTTGTAGTTTACTAAATATGAAAAAAAAAAAAACAAGCAAGCAATGTATTGTGAAAACTATGAGGTTTGTAGACTGACAGTAAACGTCAACTAGACTATTTTTTAGTTGTTCGGAAAATCCCAAGTGATCAAGTACACATTTCTAAGTTGTAGAACAAATGTTGCTACGTTCGTGGTGTAGAAGCGATCCCTAAAGTTATTGTTTCTATTACGGGCCACACCCGGTATGTATATTAATGTTTAAAAATAATGATGATAATACTGACCAATATCTATGTCTTGTGTTCAAGTCGAGGATCATAGAATAGAGTTCATAGAACAAATAAAAAGTCGCGTTCTTGCAACATTCTGGCTATTCGTCTGTTTCCGAGACTATGTGACACAGCCAGAGCACCCAGAGCTCCAACCCCCCTTAAAGGCCGGCAACGCGCTTGTGACTGGTGTTACGGGTGCCCATGGGCGACGGTAATTGCTTACCACCAGGCAATCCGTCTGCTAGTTTGCCACCTGTCATAAAAAAAAATGTGACACAGCGCCATCTATGCCCTCATTAAGTTATTTTGACAGCGCAGCCAGACGTTTACATAGAACTAGTATAGAACTGAGTCTTACTTGCTGTTAAACCTGGATTAGAGGAACGCGATTTTGTAGTCATTGTCAATTCATTATTTCTCTGATCCTTGCTTCAAGTATTTTTAATCAAACAATTTCATATTTACTACTTAGTTACAAAAGGATACACTCACGTGTAATTATATCGCACTAGGCGACATGTTTCGGGTATTGGTACCAATTTTAAAGCCTAGTCAGTCAGCCTGAAAATGGGTACCAGAGCTTACCCGAAACATATTGCGATATAATTGCACGTAATTTTATCCATTTGTAATTAAGTAATAGTAACATGGCTCGCAACAGTTTTTTTAATTATATTAATTTAAAATTTCATGAGCTGTAAAAGTCGACATGTTAATTAAGTTTCTTTATAAAATTTATAATTAATATGGTGATAGATTTATTTATAAGTTAACGATTGCAACGTTTTGCATTTAAATGGAAAATAAAATTGTTAGACAAAGTCGCTAGTATTAGAATAATATTTTGTAATATGTATTACTTATTGTTATTTGTGACGTAAAATTTATACCTAACTGCAAGTTTCTCAACTGTTGCATCTAATGCTTTAATATTTTATATTTAATCAAATAAAAATTTGTTATTTTGAAGATTTTTTGTGTTATCTTATCTATCTATCTACTTATCTTAAATTTTAAAATCTAATTTCATAATTATTTTTTAAAACACTGCACTATAAAATTGTATTATGTACTGTCAAGTGTAAAAATTCGTTCACAGCCAAAGTTTCAAAAATATGTACCGAGTAACTCTATTGTAAGGTTGTAGGACGTATTTATGAAAGGATTCTTTCGGTACGTATTTTGCACTTGACTGTACCTAAATATTGTTGATGCAACATTGAAGTCACAGCATTTCCGAACGTCCCCAAAAATATAGTTTAAACGCGATTAAGTCCTGTTTAATTTGTAATCAAGTATAACGGTTAATCATTTAGATTTACCTACTTATTTTATTACCTTGAGTAAAAAAAAGAAACACGGTGTCAAGAGGTCCGCCTCTTAGACTGAGCTGCCTCGCGCGGAAATCTCCTCGCGCCGTTGCTCGGCCTGTCCGTACACACATTACAACCTTTAATGGTAAAGGCAGAAAAACAAACGGTATAAAAATAAGATCTTTATTTAATACATTGCGTACAGTTATCGTAATTAATCCTAGCCGAAACCATGTACAATAGTCTAGCCTGCGTCGCTGCGCGAGGGAAAACCCGACTTATTGCCCGGCGACAGAGTCCAATTTACAACGAGCATAATTAACTAGAAGCGAAAGTGTCCAATAGCGTCGATTGCCAGAAGCTGTGGTTTGTCAAATCGCGTAAAACTCTCCAACACTCGAAACTTCAATAAAATATATAAATAAATATGATTCTATCTGACAATCTGCACTGCGGGCATCCAACTCGGCACACCGCCGTTATCCAATAAAACTTAATTTTGTACTGATCCGAGACTAAAGTAGTCAAACCCTACCGATATGTCCACTATGCCATTCTAAAATAGTACTTATAGCACTGAAAATAAGGTTTTTAAGTGGGTGTGCGGGGTAGGTGCCCGCAGTTATGGCACAAAACAGGCAACGAATAGAAACAGTCCTCGCATATTGCTTACACCGTGAGCTCGGGACGGCCGGGGCTTCGCCGGGGGACTGCGGAAAATGGGTATCTTTATGAAAAGCCCTAACGAAAACAACACGAGGTATTATTGTCTATTTTATGGAATTACCCCAATAACCAATAATTCCTTGTATTCCATTGTAATAAGAGACAATTTTGGAAATTATCTGCCACTTTTATACAATTTTAATTACCTTAAAAAAACTCATGCTTGCTTCTACATTTTATTGGCCAGAAGCGGCACCAAAAAAGACAAAGGAATGTCAAAATAATAAAAGAAAAACTACGAGACAAAATAATTTATTTAAAACCCAGCGTCTGATTCTGGGGTAAGAAGTAGTACCTTATACTCAAATTAATATTTAAAAGGTTGTTATTCCCTAAATTTAGACCAGAACAGGACAAATCATGACTGACAGCGGTCCCCAGCGACGCTCCCGCCTACAACACCTATACCTTACGCTACTGTCCCAAATAAACACTTACATAACACTAACATAAATAACATCTTGTTCAACATTTTACTTACTACGAGTGAAATTGAGCAGAAGGATTAGCTCCGGCCCGAAGCCGACGGCATCTATCTCACCACAAGCAAACATAAGGTTTTATTGATGTGTATTTGTGAATAATATCTACTACATACACGCTATAATAGTTATTTATGTGTCCGATGCATAATGAGAGATTAATACATGAGTGTTTAATGCCTAATTATGCACAGTTGCATACATAACTTTATCTACATGCATAATGATACTCCCAAAGTAGTTGTTACACTTGTTACAAATATATAACCAATAATCATTTTTTATAACATTTTATCACAAACTAGCTGTACCGGCAAACTTTGTACCGCCTGAAAGTCTTTAAAGTCTTTATTGTGTTTTTTTTTTCTTTTTTAAAGCTTACTATTATAATTTTGGCCTAGACGATCACAATGAACCCAAAATCGTCCAATTCGGTTCAGCCGTTCTCAAGTTATAAAAGCCGGAACTAACACAACTTTCTTTTATTAATATAGATTGTAGCAAAAATTACACATTGTTATCATGTAACAGTTGATGTTTTTTTACCTTATTAATGTAAAACAAATTGCACACACCATGTGTAGACAAATATAACACATAACAAAATGTTATGAACTTATGATATGTTAGTGGATGTTATCATGTTTTGTAACATTATATAACATTTATAATAGCTAGTGTGAAGCAGTATAAAGGTTAAAAATACGACGTCATATCATAGAATAAATTTGTTATAAAACCCGTTCACGATTATGACCGAATAGACATTATGCACTTCGATAACTGTCACAAAAATTTGACAGTTATCGATCAGAGTTTAAAAAAATGTTTGTATGTGGTGAGACGGTCGCGGTCAGGCCAGCCAGCGAGGCGTGCGTCAACTATAGTTGTTAGAACAAGCAAGTTCATCAGTTTAACAGCACTTGCTTAAACCTTGACTATAGTATTAACCCTAAAATTAAAGTATTAAGTCATTGTACAGCCACTGAAAGTATAGATAAATTTAATGTAACAAAAATGTAGCATTGTCATTTTTTTATTGGATTTTTGTGTGGTCTCAGAATCAGCCCTTTCGACCCTGATATGAGAAAAAATGGACCCAAAATTTTCAAAAATATTTCCGTTCCGTTACCGCCATATTAAATATGGTAACGCAGTGGAAAAAAAAGCTTGGAACACTTCTTCGTCCTATCAGAATCGAAAGAATTCGTGATACTGAGTGGGAAGCACAGAAAAAAATACAAATAAAAAAGGTTGAGTAGACAAGAATAAATAAAATGGCGCAGTTAACATTTCATTCACCACGCCGTAGTCTTAGATTTTATTTTATACATTAAAGTTATCCACATTTTCACACTAGACCGTAACTAGGACTGTTGTGTGCTAAAATTTAAAATCCGAATACAGTACAAATAAAAACAATAACCAAATTACAGTTTCAAACAATAACCAGCGACATAATATTCGTAAACCGATATACATATTGAACATGATTATTATACAAAACAAGTTTTTTTTTTCAAATCTAAACTTTAACAATTATAATCTAGTTAATAATGAAATTGACATAGCCTAAGTTAAAATTATGGACTCGTATTTCATAAGAACATATAAATTCTTCACCTAAACACGTCAAATCTAAAAGTAGAATCGAATAACCCTTTACTGCATCACAAAACAAAATGTATATTTTAATTTGAACTTTAAGTCATTCCAATAGAGTTGAAAATTATAACTGCCATATATGGCTTAGTACGCAGTAAAGGGTCAAGTTTGACAAATGTCTAGATTTTTTTAAATAAATTGGTCATACAGACTGGTTAGAACAATAATTGTCTTTCCTGTGGACAATTGTTAACGGCTTATGGAGTTCCGAGTTAATTTTAATTATTATCGCATTTATTAAAAAGAGTAGCTTTATTTTTAAATTAAATACAATATTTTTATGGGCCCTAGTGTCCCACTGCTGGGCACTATGGCAGGCCTTCCCCCTAACTTTTCCTCTGATCTCGATCTTGGGCTGTTTTAGCCAGTCCTCCAAAAACGAGTCTATTTTATAATGAGGTCGCTGTGACGTCTGTCAGCTACCCGATTTGAGTACAACCCCCAACTGGTATACATTTGTTTTATGTATATAACAGTTTTATTCAGGAGCTTTTGTCTCTAAGAACATATCGGTCCCATTAGGCCCATATTAGGTTTTAAATGTCTTAAAGAAGTCCACAAGATACAAGCAAATCTATATGACCCAAATATACATAGGAAACAATATTGTCATGCATACCAGTCAAAGGTCCTTGACTAGTGTCTACGAGGAAGGTGAAAGCCAACGATCACACAGAAGGGACGGAGAACGAACAGAAGTATTGCTTTGGCACTGCGGAGCGACGTCTGCTATCCTCTCACGTACTACACTTAACTTATGAATGGAAGTTCAGGCACTCTTGGCTTTTATTTACAACAGAGACAGCGTCATATGGATACAGAATGTATAGTATTTAAACAAACGAGAGTATAAAAGCTGGGCAGTGGAGATTTAAGGTTAAGTGCATAAATATTTATACATTATGCTATTGCAATGACGTGACCAAGTGTATACTTATTTATGCCCGCAACAATACGCTTGAGAAATCGAACCTCTCATGTTCAACCTACATATTTTAATGTATAGTATTTAAACAAACGAGAGTATAAAAGCCGGGCAGTGGAGATTTAAGGTCAAGTGCATAAATATCTATACATTATGCCATTGCAATGACGTGACCAAGTGTATACTTATTTATGCCCGCAACAATACGCTTGAGAAATAGAACCTCTCATGTTTAACCTATACATTTTTTTATATCTACGAATGAGCTTAACCTTTTAACCGCCATTACTGTTTTCCATAACTCGCAAGAATATACCTTATATGGGAGAATTAAGGTTCATTTCAAGCTGAACACGTTACGTAGGAACACCCTTCCTTAACTGTCGGTAAACATTATGCTGTTGCAATAGGTATTAAAAGTAGTCAGCTATGAAAGGGCTTATAGCGAAAGTTCATAAATTTCGGACAACTGTCTCTTTTACTTCATTTAAGACGTAATTAGAGTGACAGAGAGAATCGCTCGAAATTTGCGAACTTTGATTTAGCGATAGGCCCGTTAGTATTGGTGATCAGGCGTTTTCAGATATCTGTGAGCACGTCCACAGCTCCGATATATCTGATGGCAACTGCACTCGTCGTTGGCGGTAAAAGGGTTAACAATTTTACCAAACAAATCACAACCGAATTTCTTGTGATACCTTGAATAATATTCCTTCATGTGAACCATCGCGGCAAGAAAAGCTACATTTGAAGAACACTTGAACCTATTTTACAAGTCCCTATGTGATTATTAACAAAATAAACTCTGAAGTCTCAACAAATATAATCGAAATTTTGATACATTTTTGGCCAATACGAGAAATACTTTTATATTGGCACAAGTTTATGCTCCTACGACCCAAAAGCTGTTGTTTTGATTTTAAAATTTTAATAATTAATCTTAAAGAGTTCAAAATTCTAAATTTGTACGTCGGGTCGTAGGAGGTTACGAAACACTACAGTTGCTACCGAATATTATTTACAGTAGGGATTTCGATGACTACAATGATTTTTATTGCCCAAAAACTTACATTTTGATATGACATAATTATGGATACGCTATATTTTAGTATGATTTAGAATTCTTACAAATATTTTAAGTACTGTCGCGCTCCCGCGCGATACAACAAGTGATATAAAAACCTTCCGTTTGATATTCTCGATAACGATTAAATGTGACCATATTTTATTCGTTTTGTGCTAAATTCTAACTCTTACACGGGCTAGCATTAATAAAATATATATTACTAATCTAAATTTGTAAATGTACTAAAACGACTGATATTTGAAGTTAAAAAAAAATGGTTCACCAGTTGGTCGTTAATTATTAAAATATCGTTTTAGTCCAATCGCGGGTACAGACTAACGCTGAAGTAGTCCATAAAGCAACAAATAATTTTCCTACACTACAACTAGATAGATACCCTTATAATTTTCTACGCACACTCGACATGAACACATTCCGCCACCGCACGCTTCGAGTTACAATATCGATACTAAAATAAAACCGTACACTTACCGGCTATCGACAGCGGGGAGGCGCGGGCCCTCACACGCACACATTCACATATAGAGTTACCATTCGACATTAAAAATCCAAAAGTGGGATAAATACAGAGCGGATGGTAACCCTACACACGCGATCCACGGGTGATATGTCATCGATATGTCGCGTCCGTAGCCGTCTCGGCGTACTCCGGTTTAGAGACCCAACGCAGACACTACTTCTGTCACCCTCCAGTAGTGGTGGCGGCCATCACAACTGCTTGTGCTTGCCGTTGACGGACGGCGACGGCGGGCCCAGCGCGCTCTCGGCGGCGGCCTTGGCGGCGTGCTCCATGCCCTTCTCGAGACCGGCCTGGTACAGTGGCTTCATTACCTACAACGTAAGATTTGTGAATATGTGAGTAACATATAATATTAATCTCGAACCAATACTAACTATATGTTTATTTATTTATTTATTTATTTAATAACAGCTACTATCATTACAGAATAAATCCTAATACAATAGTGCCTTAAAGTACCTTATTCTAATTACACATAGTAACACAACACATATTCCCAGATGTCGACTGAACTATTATCAAATTTGAAAGCTGAGCGGATTGATAATATATTTAAAAAAATATATATTCTGGGAAAATCATATACAATCGTGTGTTGTAGCGTAGTGTACACACAGCAACATTCTTAGCTATACATTGTTGGACCTTATTATATAAGGCATAAGGTCCACCGATGTATAGCTAACAGTGTTGCTGTGTGTACAAGACAACGAATTGCTACTGTGCAATACCGTATCTATACATAGTATAAAATTAATGTATGTTCGCGTGTACTTTGCCAACAACATATAGAAAATTTTATGGAGGTTTTTAGGTAAGATATAATTGCCTATCCGGGCGTAGCTGCAAAGGGCAATTTACAATAATTTGTACTACGTTACAATTTAAAGCAAAAAAAAAAACAAGACTTACGTTCTCCCACAGCACGTTGGCCGTGTCGTCGATGGTGACGCCCAGCTCCCGCATCTCGCCGCTGTACCTACGACACAAAACAATACATTATAATTTTTTCATCACATTTGCTCGTCAATGGCGTTGTTACTTGCGAGAGTACAGAGTAGTTATAGCCGATTTAGCTCACACGGGCTGTTAAGTTTAGTTTTAAAAATATATAGAACTCATACTTCACTTCGGACTGAGGATGTTTCCAAACAGCCAAGGTGTATTTCATATCTTCAAAAGTTTGCTACAACCAACTTTTAATATGTATAAAACATATCTTTATATTCAATTTGACTGCAATTTAATGTTTAGTATTTATTAAAAATAATTGTTTTATATTTGATTTTGATAATTGATACTATTTGGCAGGATGATCTGTCAAATTCGAAAACAAAACGCAGTTGTTAACATTATATGTGGAAGACATTGAAAAAAGTTGACATTGTTGACAATCTTTTTTAGTGGATGAGGTCTGATTGTAGTTTTCAAAGTGTATTTTGATTTTAAGCCTACATAAGTACTAACTAATATTTTACCAACGAATTTATTTTATTTCCTCGCAAATGTGATGAAAAACATTGTGTGTACCGCGGGTGGTAAGTGTATAACAAACTTGAATCATTAAAAGCCCTCCGACTTCGTCGTCGGGCTTCTAATAGACTCGCGTTTACTATACCTTACTTACCATCCTCGTTGCACAATGTACTATGAATTGATGCTGCTTAAATAAAATTCTTGTATTCGATTCTATTTTTTAGATATTACCCACCAGAGCACCAGCACTTGGCCTAGTTGCAAAGGTGGCCGAGAGGGAGAGGCCTAAGCACGTACCTGATGTAGGCCCACAGAACGAGCGTGAGCAGCGCGAGGCCCATGGCGAGGTTGCAGAGGTTGGCGATGGGGTAGAGGCCGACGAGGCCGAACACGCCGCTGAGCACGTAGAAGAACATGGCGATGGCGAAGAACACGGACGGCGTGCGCGCCGCCTTGAAGATGTTCTTGCTCTCGTTGTGCGCGCTGAACTGCCTGAACTGCTCCTCCAGGTCCTGGGAATTTTACTTGATTAAAGCAAGAATAAAGAAATACAATGCAATTTTAATTCGGTGAATAAGAAATAAATTTATTTATTTGTAAAGCAGGCAGGCAGTTGCATGAACTGATAGCGCCTGTGTTCTTTAAACAGAAAAATTATTAAAAATTACCAAAATATTATACAAAAATACTGCAAGTTTGAGCACGTGCCAGGGTAACCATCACGCTTATTGTCATGTGTTGTTATAGTATGGGCAACCAGAAACATCACATTACATTGGTAATAGATCATTCTAGGTGTAATATTGTTTCACATAAAAGTTGAAATAGATGAGTCGATTCATATACTCGTATGTCTATAAAAGTTATTTGGCATACTAAAAGTATTCTTTAGTGAAAGCCCGAGAGATAACTCATACATCCCTCTTTTTAATCAGATTGGAGGGCGACTATTATAAATATCGAATATAGTCAATTTGGGATCCGATTTAAAAAAAGTCACTGAGTAAACTTCATAGTGATTCTTATTCATTATCTATGGAAATCACTTGGTGACTTTTTCAAAAATCGGACCCAAGTTCTTTTGACATGTTATTGAGTGAGTAAGTCAACTTCATTTTTTATCGACTTAAATTATCGTAACCGCCCAATCACTTGCCCCTAAACTGAGCATAAGATAACGGGGTGGAAATACTACACTAACAAGAGCCTAGTACAGTCGCCATCAAATATATCGGAGCACCCAAGGTACTCAAAAATATCCGAGCATGCACTTTATCGCCTTGATAATAGAGGCCACCACAGTTCCGATATATCGGATGGCGACTGTACCAAATGAAAAACTTGAGATAAGTGTCTCACCCTGACGAGCTGCTCGCAGTAGGACTGGCTGAACTCGTCGCCGCCCATCTTCCGCTTGGCGTGGAAGGCGTGCAGCGCCTTGTCGCGCACGCGGCCGTGCTCGGCCTCCAGCAGCTGCGTCTGCAGGTAGGGCTTGGCGCCGCCGCAGACCTCCTCCATCAGCGTCGTGTACACCTCCTTCGCCTCCGCCACGGCTGTCAGGTTGTTCGCTTCTGCCGTCGCCTGGGAACAGGGTGTTTGTTGGAGACGTAGCAGGTACTATGTCGGGGTAGCCGACAATGAGGATTCCGCGATTGCTGTCATAATCCACCAATCATGTTAAATATTTTTTTTTATGGTGGATTGTGTTATTATCTTAAACCTGACTTAGGATCTATAAACCGTTCGGTTTATTAGAGCGATCGGACTGTGTGGAGGAAGGTAGCCTAGGGAAAATTCAGGACCCTTCCGCACTGACTTGGTTTGTTGTATTGGAATACTTCTATTGAGTTTACGCTTCCAGCGAGATTGGAGTGGATTTTAAAAGCTCGACCTTTCGGAAACCCTCTTTGGAGTCATTTATAATCTGCAAAAAGTGCCGACCTCGTAGGGCCCAATCCATTTTTAAGACAAGTGTCCTATAACAATCCATGTCCTAGAAATAGGACATAATATTTTTAATCTTCGGCTTTCAGTAAAAGGTCTAAAGATACCTTTCTGACCTTTTGTTTAAGAAAGTTAATCTCGTGGGCCGTTAAGACTACATTTCGATGCTAGGCCTGGACTTTTCGAGGCTAGATGGCACAGATCACATATTTGAATAGGCTTCAGCACGCCACAGCAATAAGCCTACTCGTACATACGCTGTAAGTTCTAACTTCTAAGGAACAAAGTGCAAATTTGCTCACCACCAGCATACTCTTCGGCTCCGGCAACTCGTTGCCCTTGTAGATGTTCATGTAGGACACGAAGTACTGGACCAGCTCCTTGGCCTTTACTTTCTGTCCGTTAATGAGCTTCGGCACCAGGTTCTGTGGCGCCAACAGCATGGGTACCAGCTGTTGCAGCGATCGCTTGAATTCAGGCTCTATGTCTGTGGGATAAGGTTAAAATGCTTTTGAGTGAAAAATTTCAATGTCAATCAGGCATGTTGTGTTCAGGGCGGTATGAAAGGCTTAGGAAAAAATGAGATTACAGAGTAATTAATAAATACCAATGTTATGTAACTTGATATGCAATATTAGTTATGCATAATAATAAATAAATGGGTGCTGTCTCTGTGCGCGTCCCATGATACGGACAGGGGCAACATCCGCTTAGTGTACCCCTTACATTTCATTAAATTGTCGAAAGGGCCTCTGCGCGTTGGCTCGATCTGGCTCCGCGTACGCCTCCCAAATGTCCGGAACACCATTGTTACGTGTACGGAAGAGACATACAAATAAATGACTCAAACAAATCCCGGCGCGGCGGCGTTTATAAAAAGATAGAGTGACAACACCTTCGTTGCGGCAATTAGTTAACATCGTAATTACGCATACTTGTTTGAGGTCGAATCGACCTCATGCCGCAGCGAAGGTGTTAAGTGGAAGCTTTATGCGAATGTAACTCTGTCTGTCTGTTTAAAACAATTCAGTTAAAATTTAGTACCGATGATGAACATTAGTGGTTATTTTAAAGGAATCAAGTGTTGTGCATTCGTTGGTAAACAATCAATTTATAACGTTTTGGTTTTTGAATTAAGAACTTAGTGACACTACGTTCTTAATTCACACTAAGTTAGTGTCCGTTATTGGTGCCTGCCAGCTTAATTTGTCCTATATCGTTGCCATAACCCTATAGACAGGACATTCAGTAAAGGAGATAGAATTGTATTAATCATGAAAGTTATATCCTGTAAGCGGGTGACAAAACTATTCGATTTTTTATATAAATTAACATTTTAAGAATTCCTTATGGTTAATACTATTTCGACCCCATTCAAGTAGAAGCTTATATCGTGCAATGCCGCGTAACTAGAAATATCGAAAGAATTCGAAATTCATACAATGTACAAAGAAACTGCATCTGATTGCATTTGTTGGTTACGATATATAACAAATGATGCTTATACACACTCCTCGCAACAAGTAAGAGCGGATCGCTGTACCCTTACCATGAGTTGTAACTTTGAGGTTTTCGATAACGAGTAGGTATCTAGTTTACTATCTGTGCATCTCGTTCGCACTAAAATAGTACTATATACTACGTATATACACAGATAAAACTCGATACTCTTTATCGAAAACCTCAATGTCACAACTCATGGTAAGGGTACTGCTGAGATACAAATACACTTGGTGTAACGTGTAACGTGGGCGGTGGGCGTCACCTTCGAGGCGGCCGTCGAAGTGCGGGTTGGTGGCGACGCGCAGGCCGGGGTGCGGCAGCAGGAAGCACGCGATCTCCGAGAAGCACGACGTGATGTGCTTGCGCAGCGACTGCAGCTCCGGGTGCTGCTTGTCCGACACCTGCCGCCACAACACCCGTTAGTCTTTACAGTGGTAAATAGTAGTGCTATTGAACTTGTATATAGTGATATACAAGTTCAATAGAAGATAAAAATTTGTAAACAAGTATGGCTGAATTTTTTGAAAAAACGTTAGGTACACACATGCTAAATAGCATTATATTTATTAATATTCAATGAATATAGGTAATTATCGCACATTTGATCTAAGTAAGAATGTAAGTAACATATATATATGTGTAAACAATGGATCAAGTATGACAATGCAACCATAGTTATTTAGAAAAGTGCGTAATTCCGAAGCTACGGAGGTAAATGGTAATCGGTTCGTTTAGATCTTTTTCGTTTTCTATTGATCCCAAATATACAAACACTATATATTTTTTTACGTCACACTGGACGGTAAGAGAGAGTTACTGCCCTAGAGCGCGACGGAAAATCTCACTTTACACCCAGATGAAGACGTAAAACTATGTTCGCACCACGGGCGGTAATAAAGAAGGCCTCAGATCGCTTGTTCTACCACCCTGGATACGTAATATACTATTACAAGTGTGTTAGTGGACCTTGAGCCGGCGCTGCAGGATGGTGCTGCCGCCCTGGGCGCCGTAGGCCGCCTCGTACGGGAAGCTCCAGTCGCGCACGAGGAACTGCAGCCGCTGGAACGGCGTGCGGCCGCTGTCCTCCAGCGCCAGCCGCCCGTACTCCGTGAACAGCTGCAATAAACATCCATTCGTTGTGAATATTCCATTCATTCGCACTAAGCGGTTCGCTTCTACCTTCCTAATGCGGACTGCTAAGGATTGGAATTCGCACCCTTCGTTTGTATTCCCGGAAAGATATAATTTGGGCAAGAGTGAATAGGCTGTTACTGAACCAGCGTCAACCTCGATCCCATTGACACTTACCATCAGGTGCGACTGAGGTTAAACGCTGATCAGTCTTCGTTTAAATAAAAACATTTTTAGATTATCTTACCGCCCGCTATTCCACCTGTCTAATATATTTATCCAGTGTGAATTTAATAATTATTCCTTCTTCTTCCGATCGGTTCACTCGGTCGCAGTGCGCGACGGGCCGGTGACGCGAGCGGCGAACCGATCGGACACTCAGCACTCTTAGTGCTTGAAAATGGAGGCCTATGTTCTCCGAAACATGTCGCGCGAGTGACTAAATAAACGTGAGTAGTACCATATTAATCGTTAATTATTAAATATGTCTCATGTAAGTTTAAATACAAACAGTGTGCATTTCATAAAAAAATAGATAACTTTTTTCAATTTAGTTACTACCGACATTTTAATTACATATTACGAATGACGTTTAATTCAAAATGGCTACACATATAGTAAAAAAAAGTTTGACAAAGACATTGGATAAGTGGAACTCCTTCAAGAAAATTGTGCAATTATCTACTAGTTTTTCTTCGCGACTTCGGCGGCCCCCCATGCGCCACTTTAAAGTATGGTTGCGGGATAAAAATTATACAACTTATGTCCTTTCTCGTAGCTCAAAATCTTTCCATACCAAATTTCATCGAAAAGCGTGAAGAGGTAACACAAAGACAAGAGTAACTTCCCATTTATAATATTATATGGTTGTCAATTTGGTTATCGGTTGTAAATTTTTCAGAGTTTTCTCTCGTATTGGGTTGATAACATAATTTATCTATGTTATTCGCTAGTATCCCTACATAACAAAGCAGCACTGTATTTTATACCGCTACCGTACCGGTCGAATACCGCACCGAATGGTTCCTGCTTGTGGTAGTCCACATGAAAAGGTACCTTATGGCCTTACGTTGCAAAGTGTCACATTAGTATTGAAGCGCCATTAATAATAGCGTAAGCGCCAAGCGCCATAAGGTACTGTGAAGGTTGTGACCTTCACAGACTTCTTGATGATTGAGATTCCTGGCTGGCCTAGTGTCGGTTCTTAATTTAAATTCTCTTTCGAATATGTAACCAGAGAGTTTCTAGGGAGTCAGTGGAAACACTTCAAGCGAGTAATTGATTTATCTTGTATTTAAAGAATAAAATATTACTTATCATAAACATCATCTTATTTATCAGCTCTCCATCTAGGCGCGAACCCCCCTTACAGTACCTTTCCATGTGGACTACCACATTTGTTGTGAATTTTGCCGTTGGTCAGACTATATCTTTGGAGTCTTCTCTACAGTGTCTACATTTCTAGAATTTGTCCAGGTCCGCCAGATGTTATTAATTTATCCAAGATGTTATTCGCTAGTGTCCGTACATAACAAAGCGGTAACGTAAAATACGTTACAATACCGCTACCGTACCGCTTGTATACCGTACCGTATGGTTCTTTTCTCTAGAAAATAGGCGAAAATAATTTGTTGTGAATATTGAGGTTCCCCAGACTATATCTTTGGAGTATTCTTTAACCTCTAGCCGGCCCGTAGACCTATAATAAGGTCTCCGATTGAATGTCATTTTGAATTTTAATTATGACTAGACCCTGGTATCGGAGGTGCAAAATGGTAGCTGTCAAGTCTTTAGGGATGGGTAATCAACTAATCATATTTGTAAAGTCGATATCGATACTTGATTTTTCAATACCTTTTTTTATGTAGGTACAACATATAATATGTAGTTGCTATTACTTTTCTTATGTTTCTTTTCTTATTATTTTTTGTTGTTGTACTAATAACGATTTATATTTTTAATGTCAATGAGTATCATAGATCCAAAACAAAAGTTAAATTATATAGAAATAAATGGTACCTGTACATAAAAAAAATGTATTGAAAAATCGAGTATCGATATCGACAACACAAATACGATTAGTTGATTACCCATCCCTAAAGACTTGACAGCTACCATTTTGCACCTCTGATACCGGGGTCTAATTATGACAAACCACAGTTGCATTTTGCCTGGCAAGTTAGATCTCTGGGCGGCTAGAGGCTATAGTGTCTAGAATGTGTCCAGAGCCGCCAGGTCACCTGCAAGTGCTGCAGGTCGTCCTCCTGGATGTTCTGCGACAGGTTGTAGATCTGCACGGACGACAGCATGGTGGACAGCGCGAACACGGTGGCGCAGTCGCGCACCGTCGACTCGCTGTCGAACGCGCCCTGCGTGTCCAGGAGGATTATCGCCACCTGCAATGTAAACACACACGAAATAGAGTAAGATATAACGGTATTTTATCGGCTTTTAATGATCTGGTATAAAAGGTGGGTTCCCGTTGTCTCTACGCTAAAACGATACAAAAGATTTTAACCACGTAAGGCCCATTATGCAATCCAATTTCAAATAATTTTATAAAAGAAAATATCGTAGCATTCCTTTTGTTATCTAACAAATTCATTGCAACCAAATTCATTGTATAACAAGATTGATTTTATCTAGATACCTTCCCTATACTTAAAAAAAAAATGATTGGTAATCGGAGCCCGATGCTCGATTTAAACCCGACCAACGGGTCACAACTTAATAATTTTTAACCGAGCTTTTTCCAAAAAGAAGGAGGTTATTATGTTCGACTGTATGTATTTTTTTTCCTAGTTGATGTCAAATCATATGCCGCTGCCCTGTGGCAGGCATAGGTCTCCTATTTTAGGCTATACGCGACGTCTGACGTCAGCGTCAGCGTTTCTGAACAAAAAAGACGTAGACTATAGTAAACACTGTGACGCAGACGCTGTAAGCGGTCGATGGAGTTTTATAGGAGACCTTAGCCTTATACTTACGAGCCACGTCATGGCGTAGGGGATAAAGATTTCCTTTAAAAAACTGGCTAAGCTAAATAGCTTCTGCTTTTTCGAATACCATTCAGAAGTGAACCGTACTGGTATGTCCGAAGGTTAATTTTACGCTATCCAGCGGTCTGCGGCTCTCAGGGGTTACCTTCTCTCCGTTGTCCAGAGTGGCCTTGAAGATCTCGGACCACATGAGGATGCCGGTGGTGTCCCGCTCGGAGCCCCCGCGCCAGCTGAAGCCCTGCAGCGGCTCGTCGGGAGCGCCGAGCCAATCGCCGCCGCCACCGCTGCCGTACTGTAACACGTCATACATTGGGTCAATTCGAGTTTGTAGCAGTATCAGCTAGACGTGCTTTCATCAGGGATTATGGCTGTCTCGCTAAGTGCGAAAGTGACGCAAGACTCGATATAAAATGTTTAGCATTCTATCCGTTCTTAGTTGGTTTCACATTATGGGAATACAGTGGAAATATGGAATATGGCTGCGGAGGTTTGTCTATGGTTAAATCTCGCAGCTGTTCTGCTGTTCCGTGAAGATGGTGCTTGCAACAGTGCCGAAATATCGGAAACTCATCAAAATTAACATAAATAAAGGTGAAAAATTTGCTAAAGGACAAGAGTATCTCGGGCCTAGATGGACTACGCGTCCTTTTCTAACTATATTGTATACCTAAAGAGAAAAGGGTAGTCTATGTCAGCTCGAGATACTGTCGCGCCCATCTTGGGCTATACCTTCTGGTCTATGTAGTAGTAACGTGTCTGTACTGTACATAGACATGGCCTTTTAGTTAAGTTTTTTTTACCTATATGTACAGACGTTTTTTTCTGTAGGTATATAGGTTTAGAGGCATTTACCATAGTTTGTAGATTTGACATAATATGTTTAATTAACATTTTGTTACGGTCTTTATGCGTTGCTTTCTACGTCTATCATTATGAAAAAGCACACGTGGCGCGCTAGTCGTATCAAATATATTTATATTTAGCGAGTTTAAGCGATTATTATCAATTTTAACACCATTTTATATGCATCTTATCGTATGTTATCGGTCAGTCACGGATTATTTACGACTAACATAATAGATTTTTTGTATTAACACAATATTATGTAAATGTGACTACTGTCTTTTAAAAATAGAACAGGCAGTTCTTGGCATTCATGTGAGCTACTTGTACTTCGCCTCTCTGTTAGGCTTGATATGTGTTGGTATGTTAGAGCGAGACAAACCTTGTGGTGCATATATCTAAGGAAGAAGTCGAGAAGGAAGCTCTTGCCCTTCCTGAAGGCCCCGGCGACGGAGACCACGACCACGGCCCGCTCCCTGATGTCGTCATCGTGCAGGAGCTCCCTCAGGGCCTCCTCGTCGAGCACGAACGTGTGGTCCGGGCCGGTGTTGACGATCTGCACGCCGCGCGGCCCGCTAGGCGTGGGCGGCGGCGACGCGGGCTTCTCTAGTACTGTCAACGAAGTTTTATGGTCAGATAATTACTATTGAACACTTTTCCCCTCGTGTCAAAATGTGACGTGTACGCCAACGTCTAGACTAGTGACGAAAATAAACCTTATCTGTCTGCAGAAAAATTGCTTTGACAGCGTCCGCCATAGCCAGTTTAGGGGTCGGTGGCGTGGCAGGCACGACATCACGCGACCCCTTAAGGGGTTCTTGCCGTTTAGACTTAAGCAAAGCATGAATGTGGATGAACGAACTTACTGCAAATATCGATTACAACGATTCAAATATTAACGTCAGCACCAATTTTCTATACCACAACACATATCTCTTGACCAAGTTAGCTATGAAGCTTACGAAACTGCTGTATCATAATTTTAATATAGTAATTTTTTGTTTCTGTTTGTGATTTGATTGTTTACTTTTTACTTACTCTCACTGTACATGTAAGTTGTGGTTGAATAAAGTTTTTATCAGTCTATCTATCAGTAGTCACTATACGTAATTTCTAAATTAGTTCTTAGGGAAACAGAGGTCGATGTTGAAGACAAAACTACACATATACCAGTAGAATCGAAGAAAACGAAACGCCTGGCTGGCTACCTTGCTGGAAGGCTTGTCTAGTTCTCAGCAATCGAATACTTTTATTATGGTCAATAGGAAAATCAGTTGGCTTCGCTATAAATGTAACTGCTTAGTTCATTTAAGGTAAATTGGCATAGATATGGCAATGACATTGTATGGACCATACTTACGCTGTATTACTTGAAGTGCAAACTTAGAGCAGACTAACATTATAGAGTACGATAACAAATTACGACGTTAAAATCTTCACGGCAATCAGCTATTTAAATTGGCCAGACAATCAATTCAATTGTCTTTATGATCAGTTAAAAGGCAAAAACAGTGTTGCAACAATTAACATATTCATTACAATCTGCCATTTTCACACAAACGGTGTGTAATGCCATGGGAAGCCTCCATTACGTGTTTCAAGAGAAAGCAAACGTCAAGTTTAATTTGTGGCCTGGCTGTGTTCCCAACGAGAGCATCGTCTCAACATAACCAGCGTAAGTATCAACATCCTAGGTATTTATATCGAGTGTTTCCTGTAATAAGAGCATTAACTTTAGGCATCGTTTCTACACCACAAATAAAGCAACATTTGTTCTATGACTTTTGAATTTATACTTTACTAAATATGAATAAAAAAAGATTTTCCAATGATGTATTGTGAAAACTATGAAGTTTGTAGGTGGACAGTAAACGTCAACTAGAGTCTAGACTATTGGATGCTGTTCATTGAAATAATTTACACTATTCTTTAAAGTTGTCGAACAAATGTTGCTACCTTCGTGGTGTAGAAGCGATCCCTAAAATTATTGTACTTATTCCAGGGAACACCTGGTAAATTGAAATATTTGGTAGTATATACTTAAGAAAAAGTGCCCAAAGCCACAGCTAGTTAGTTAGCAAGTCAAATAGGCCATATATATCGCAACTCGTAACACACTTACTACCAGGCAATCCGTCAGCTCGTTTGCCGCCTTATGTCATAAAAAAAACTACTATGGAGCTAAAACTCCAGACCACCTGATGATGAACGCTGCTTACAAAATATCGGGGTGAAGTTTAACACTTTTCTCAAAGTTGTCGTTATTATTTATTTATTAATCAGGCAGGCAGTCGAAACAACTGATTGTTGCCTGTATCTGAGTGATTTTCACTTAAAATTAATAGTTAAGAAGTATAAGATGCCGTCTATAGACCTTGCTCACCTGTAGGGGCTGTAGGCCTAGTGCGATACTGTATGTCGAGTCGAGATAGACTAACCGTCTCTCTTTAAATAATATAGTTAGAAAAGGACCTTTCTTTCGGTAGTCTATCTCGCCTATAGATAGCCTACTGCTACTGACTGCTAGTTCTCCTAAAACTACAAATTTAACCTATTAGTATACGCGATATAATCCATTTTTAGTTGTTTGTTCAAGAATAATCATCGCTGCAACCGAAGACAATATTAATCTGGGTGGTCTAATTGGTTAAGAGTAAGCGGCGAAACCCGGCGACGCGGGTTGGAATCCTGCCTCGGACGCCTGGCCCAGGTCACATTTTCTTAAGTATATGTCATCTATTTCAATTTACAATATCACATTTAACTATACAAATAAAGATATAATTATTTGGCGCTGACTGTACTACGTGACTACTTACAGTAAGGGGTCTACATTCAGTCCCACTAGACTTTCTGACTGAAACGCTCGAATAGAATATTTATTTATGGACGAATAGCCACAGGGCTTGGCGAGGTCGGAGCAAACAATAAGTTAAACAGTATGAGCTGTACTTGCGAACAAAGTGAGTTTCTGTTTTTTATTATTTAGTAAAGCTACGCCATTGCGGGTTGTTGCATAGATATGCACCCTTGATCGTTACTTTAGTTAACCGACTTTCATATAAGGATCAAATGTGATCAGATCAGATTACTGAATAGCCAAAATGGCCGACCTCCAATTGCCCGCCAATGTTACAAACCCCATGGCCTCCCGGGCTGTAACATTGTAGCATGTATTCAAATATTTTTGTAATTGCTACTATACATTTTGTTTTTTTTTTTTATACAACGACGGTGGCAAACAAGCATACGGCCCACGCGTATGACTCACATGCGCGTTGCCTACCCTATAAGAACCTATACACCTTTTTTTTTTAAGAACCTCATACTTTTTTTCCCTATGGACTACTTAGGGAAAACTTCGGCAGAGAGTTCATTCCACAGCCGGAGCGTTCGCGGGAGGAAATTCCTCTTAAACCGCTTATTGCGCAACCCTTTTGTATTGTCTATCTGAATAATACAACTGAAACGTGTCAACACACGCCGGTTAGTTGACTAAAACGAATAATGCCTGCTAGAATCGGTTTGTTAGTAGTCCGTAATATACACAGTTCTATTAAAACCTTAAGCTATTTTATCCGAGACGAGATTAGATAAGTCAAGAACCAATAGATCGGATATTTGGCACAACTAGTTCAAGGCCGGACGTAAACTAACTCAAGTGCTATGGACTTACGAGCTTCGGTTTAGCGGGCGTTATTGCGAGGCAATAGAGCCGAGATTGCAATAACACAGTAGACATTGCAATACAGGCATTTAAAAGCCAGGATACATGGTCAATCTACCAATCAACGAATATATTTGATTAAAAAGATAAGATTTAAAAACTTATTAACAACTACAAAAATATCCAACATTTTGCCTAGCTACGCAAACACGCACACTACAGATCACTAATGTATATTTAAACATATGACTTGTATTATATTGCGATGTTTTCTTATAGAATAAGGCATGTATGGTTAAAAAAATTGAAATACTGTTTTGAAAAAATAAAAGTCAAAATACTTCTCGGGTCAGAGGTGTAGGGGTAGAACCGGTGTAGTTTTATTTTCCTCCTCTACTTTTTGTATACTCGACGTGTAAAAGTGCCCTTACTGACTAAACGTATGATTTTGAGTATATTATATTTACAATTCGGGACTTTGAAAATGTTAAAGATGTATTTACTAATCTTTATTTTTCTCTTAACTTTTTAACCGGCATGCGCCAAAACTCGCAATTTTAAATTCTGTCCTGTAACACCCTACCGTGAAAATAGGAGTTCGCAAATTTCGAACGATGGTCTTCTGTCATACTCATCATGCCTTCATTGGAGTTAAAGTGAAGATGACCGAAATATACGAGGACGTTGACAGCTTGAATGTATTTAAAATTAAATATATTTTATCATTAACACTGCATATTTACACATTTTTTATATTACACAATTACAACAAAAGAAGTCAAACAAGAAAATTTAATGAACCGGCAGGCAGGAAACCCCAGTCAAGGCCGTAGCGTGAGAATCTCAACAATGCTTATACAAGGAGCAGGCGAATATCAACTCTGTACACAGGTAATAATGTCCAATTTGATACAAGTGGAGTTAATTTTGCTTAAGATAAAATAAGATACGTAAGAGGGTTTAAACCTTCCCTTGGATGTAGTCTAGAGCCACGAAACACCAGTATCTAATTCTTCTCCGTGTTGACATCACCTATATAATGGTGCAGCCAAGATGTTCACAAATATCTGAGCACGCTTCGCCTTTATAATGCTTTGTTGCGTCTGTTTATTTATTGGCCATTGTATAAGTATTAAACATCTGGGCAGTTATTAATCTTAATCAAGTACGTTTAATCTGAATATATCTCATTATATTCGGCCGATACGATTTGTTTAACTCTATCACCCCGGATGACGCGATATAGCGTCATATCGAAACATTACTTATTCGCGGGAGACGATAGATATATAGCGTCATAAAATATTTAGTGCTAACATGGACCTACAACCCCTTCTTTAGAAACATACAAAAAAAAGAAACGCGGAACTGCTCAATACACACATTGATGTCATTAATCTGCGATAAAAAAGAATCACTGCTCTATGGTTAAAACCGCAAATTGCGCATGTTACTATTAAACAAGCAGCCTTGCGCCGCCTCCGCCTACATATTACAAAACAAAATAGATTTTATTTCAAACACCATTAGGTTCATTGCCATTGTCTGCAATTATACCAAAAATATTGTTTGTACCAAATGTAAACCTACAAAACAGATTCCATTATGAACATGCAAATGTTACGATTAATAACTCTATATCGATGGGGCAAAGTTCAAAATCACACGACATTTGGAACCATCGAAAGGGATTGTAAGAGTGGAGTCAAGGCGAGCGGGAACAGAACAGCTGATCGGGCAGAACACGATTCGCTATTGTGCATTGAAATTACACAATACAGATACACCTAACGCATGTTATGTTATGAGCAAACATCGGTAGCGTTAGAGCCATTAGCGGCCATTAAAACTAGGTGTATGTATTAGTTTCGTTCTATGAGTTTGTGGTTAGTATTCTTCGTATAGTTTTCGATGCACTATGTTAGTTGAATTAGTACCTTTAACCGCCACAGTCGGAATGTTTAAACAAAATGACTATACAAATAACATATTTTTAATTTATCGCAAGAATTGAAAATGGCGGGATTTATTAATGTGCGGCGCGGCGTTAAAGTTTCAAAGACAAAACGTTTAACTCCATATCAAACGCAAAAGCTACCCAGATACCAAGTTACCGAAATGTCAAAACTGAAGTTTAACTTTATGTAAACATATTTTGCTCTGTTGTTTGTGACTTATATATCAGTGATTAGCTTTGAACGTGCGGTGCTGATATATGTCATTGGAGTCCAAAAGGTTAAGCATATTTTTGCCATTGCTATAAGGTGAAAGAGCGTAATAGTAGTTTATGTATCTGTGCAGTAATGAAGGGCATTACAACAAGAGTGTGGGTTATATAATATGGTAATAATATCACACGATTGTTGTAATGCCTAATTATGTATAGTTGCATACACTACTTTATCTACACACATATCATAGGTGTTTTAAGATGGGTTCAGGAACCGTAGGGAAATGACCTGCATTATTACTAGTGTTACTTGAAACATTAAAAAGTCAACGAACAAAACAAATGACAGCTTGTAATGGGGGCGTTGCGTATTTCGTATCTCAGTCAAATATTTTTTTATACCATAGACACAAGAGAATGAACTCCCTATTCTATTGTCACTCGAGTTCAAATGTCGTTCGATTTATATTAAAAAAACATAACGAATTGGCGTTTCGTATCAATGACTGTTTTAATATCTAATAGAATAGAAACCCCACTTGAATTTGAAAGCTGTTCCAAATTTAAACTCATAACATAACCTACAGAAATCAGTAGGTAATGTTAACATTACATCTCCATTCATTTCTGATGGTTGGTAATGCTGGTCATTGCCTACGGTTTCTGGACGCATTTTAGAGCACTTATGATATGTACGTAGATAAAAATATTTATGCCCTATAGCAGTTAGCAACACGCCTATGAACCTGATAGAAGAACTAGTGTTCAGAAATACTCATCAACATGACTGACGCTGCCATGGTACAAAAATATACCAGTTTTAGGTTTTAGTCTATGGAACTGAAATAATACGTGTACCTATAGGTATAGGTACAGATATTATTGTAAGTATGGCTAGCTATAATCGGTACGGCAAGGCGTTGCCAAGAGGAAGTTTGTAGGCCGTTCTTAAATGCGTTCTAATATGCTGCTCTCAATACGAGCTGAGTTAGCTATAAGTGTCAACACTTTACTCGTACAAAACATCATATTAGGTTTATAGATCGTTATTCAGATGGCGACTATACTTGAAATTTCTAACGTTCTCTTGTAAAGCAAAAAAGTGAACTTAGCCATTCACTTAGAATGTTATATTAACTACATATATTATCTACATACCTATACCGGCATCGGCATCCATAACATTTAGCAATTCATTACCATACCCACGCAAATATTAAACGAGATGAACCGGCAACCACTTTCTCAAAACCAGTTTATTTGCGACATCCTTTACATTTTTGTACTTGCTCCGAGCATTGGCACTACGCATTTTTTATACATAAACGTGGCAATTATTAACATAATTATTTAGACAGCCGCTTTGATATAAAGAAATGAAACAAAGATGAAGATCTACTATTACAAGCTTCTTGTGAAAACATCCATGCAAACGTACAGAATAAAGACACTTTTGCACACGCGATGAACAAGATAGGAAGACAATAACACAGAAAAGAAGACAAAAAGTACAGAACAGTCATGCATCTAGTCTACCGACTGTCTTCTCATCACCTTCGAAAGCCAAGAGGGGACAGGACTGACAGAAGACCTACACCGACAAACAGTACAGATACAAGACACAAGATGACAGAAACAGAAACGATGGCTTGACCAAATGATTAAACGATAACTTATCCTGTAGACACAGCACATAATTGGCGCTAGTATCTCGCGGCAATAAAGATCTTCCGGTATTTTCATCGGACAATTATCCGTTCGTAACTATGTCTTGTTTTCTTTGGTGTAGCTGTCGATAGGCACATATAACGCTGGACGTAATCTCGTAAAACGGAAAACTGTCCGGCGAAAACTCCGGACGTATACAAGCGGCCTTTTTTTTTTTAATGGTATTAGTTAAAGAGGAATCTTGCCAGGAGACACTGTCGCGTCGATCATGCGCTTGCCCGGTTGGATGATGAACTGTGACTCATGAAGGGATACGGTGAAGAGGCAAGCAGAGCACACGCACTTACGTTGCAGCGCCTTATAGTCAAGCCGCAAGCACAGCTTGCCAACCACCTCGTCTACCTCTGCGAACACGTCCAAACATTTAATAGCATGCACAAGTGACCACTGACGACACAGTAACAGGCCATACGTAGTTACTACGGTAAAGGACCTTAAACATCCCGGATTGTGCACACTTTTGTATCAAGGAAAAAAGTCCTGCTATGTGAGACATATTTAGTTTCAGAACAGACTGCTACCTACGTGCAGATATGCTTTATTCAAAGATAATCTACGTTCCAGCTTTCGCCATTATATTCTCCAATCTCCAATGTATGACGCGAAGAAACGAAGTTCAAAAAACCAGATGATAGCTTGATAAAAAGGATTTAGAATGAAAGACTATTTAAACAATAAATTATTAAGAAGAAGAAAGAAGCCCCACATTCACTCGTAAGTGCAGAACCAGTTGCAAAGCCAGAATATACGTCACTAACTTGTAGGCTTCCGAGAGAAATGTTACTAATATACGTTATCTTTAGAAAATATAATGGCAATATTGAATTTACTTGCGAACGGTAGACACTATACAACATAGCTAGCCCAGGAAGCCGGCCCGTTATTATTATCCCATCTCAACAAGCTGCAAAAGCTGTTGAATAACATAAATTCTGCTACAACAGCCCAAAGCCGGGTTGACGGTAATGACGAGGCCACAAACAAGTATTAACGCCAGTGTACACAACTCTATTGTCAAATAAATAAGGTTTACTTTGTATTATATTCCGCGCAACTGTAACTGTATGATGGATGTCGTAACTTGGGAAACACCAACATAAAGACGTAATAATTACGTATTATTGCATCGCTAGTTTGCTTCCCGGAGTTGTATGGTAATGGCAGATTGTTGAAGGTCAGGGGTTATTTCACTTTCAAAATACTAACACGATAACGTATAGTATCATCCATAAAATATTATTAGTACATTTTCTTAATGAACTAGTACAGGTAGAAATATGCTGTTCCCGGTAACTATCAAATATATTATCATGGGGGATACGGCACACATGAAGAGCAGGAAAATATCACTTACATAGCTTTACATATAATTCATTTCACTTCAAAAGAAATATACAACGAATCGTCTGTATAAATACCACGATGGGCAGCAGCGTCCCTCTAAAGCTGTGGAATATACTGCTATCGCCAACCCGCCTGCCAAGGGTGATGATTGTGTCATTGAACCCCCCCTTGCTCAAAATTTATGGAGGAGCCCGATGTCCAGCCGTGGAAGTCTGTGGCGGTTAGGTTCTCTAATTTGAATACGAATCTGACTTCAATTTTTTTGTTCTGAGCTCAATTTATCTTAGACATTTGAAACGTAATCCGATAAGCGGTCAAATCAAAATTAGCATGCAACGGTAATAAATAATAATTCATCATAATCCAATTAATACCAGGTATTAGTCATACGTGTAGGTAGTTACTTAAAGCCACCGTCGCTAGTTTAAAGTTTTAAAAACTTGTAATGGTTATACGGAATTACTGACCCAATCAGGATATTAATAAGGCTTAAATTCTAATAACAGATAATAATAGACACTGTCTTTACATTAATATAAATGCGTTGCAACTGGCAGGCTCCCAAAATGAGGGATGTCAATAACCCGGTACTAATTCATATCTCTTGCAAGACAACTGTCACACGACCCAGCGAATTTTATCTATAATAGTGAATCACATGTCACTTCTAAAATAGTTGTACAGAGGATAGAGCATAGAAGTCGTTTGGAATACATAAGTGTTACAGGTTCCTTGGATGCTTGCCAGTGGCGTGTTATTTCGCGTTTCTTATCTACACAGTGCAGGGATTGTGGAATGCCATTCATTCCTTAACACGCAACAAGTCTTGAGACTTGTGGATTTCCTGACAAAACGGTACTTTCGAAGAAGATTGAAAACCGCCTAACTAACCATTACTGTAATGTCCATTAAAACTGTTACTTAATTAATAACTAGCCTTTATTTAATCGCTTTCAAAAGCACGTATGTTTTAGAAGGACGCCATTTTGGAAAGACAACAAAAGAGTAACTACAATCATAAGGGCCTGTATACAAAAAGGTAATATAATATGAAGGCTGGTGTACATACGACACAATTAGGATATAATAACAGCATAAACCCTTGTATGCTCACATCTTTTTCTACCGGTTTTAATTGCTGGACGGTTACATTATGAAGAATATAACTTAGATGATTTAAGTATAGGCAACAAGTGTACCTATATGCTAATATCAAAGTTGCAATGCAGTTTACGAACGGACAGTCTGTCTCAGCGTTAGCCATCTTTCATGCCAATAAATACAGTTGGTATTAATGACATAGGCTGTTCATCATCACAGTCGATGATTGATAGACGTTACTGAGCAATTAGATCAGAATTTTGCAACGAAGGTGACGTCGTGGTAAGCCAATCGCACCGCCATACTGAATCCAATGCTGCTAAGTGCTAACATAGCGTTTGTCCTATTAATACATATGGGAAACGTAGTAAGTCAGTTTTAGAAATTCCACAATTTGAAAACAATATCGATTAATGCAAAACTCTTAGCTTATTTTGCTAACTAACCTTTTGGCTGTCTGAATAAAAAATACCACTGAAAAGAAAACCTTCTTAGCAGTTCTCAGGACATGTTTTAGTATGTTATAGTTTTTTACCAAATTAGTTTACTAGATGGCAAAACATAAGGAGCAAAAGTGCGTGCGTCTATTGTAGGGGACTGTAAGTTTTCCATTTTGATCACCAGGTGACAGAGCCTCCAAAGGACGAGCCCTATAAAAAATAGCTTCAACTTAGCTTTATTTCATAGTTCAATGTTCCATGATAGTGACCCAAGGCAACCATCCATCATACAATCGTTTCTTGCGTACCAATCGTACCATCAACGCCAAAAGTTAACTTAAGTCAACCTTATTGTAATGATATAAGGTTTACAAATAGTCAGTTAAGCGTGCAGTTAGCAGATCGGACAGCAACGGACATGTGAGAAAACCGACATATGAATTTCCACGTGACCTATCACGAGAATGTCGAGTCGACCGCACATTCCGACAGGTGCCGAGAATACACGCATGACGGGAATATGCTTCACTTGCCTTAGTCCATAGATATACCATTTAAATAGACGGTGCGTGCTAATAATAATACCACGGTCGAAAGCGATGGTCTTATATAACTTTCCATAGGTATGGCAAAAACGGCGCTATTTTCTTCCATCTTTGTCATAGTCCTACATATTTTTGTTTCCCTCCAAACTGAACTCTTCAGAACTGTCAAAGTTGGAGGGATACAAACAACCGAAGTTGCGATCATTAATACAGAATAAGCTAATATTTTAGCTGTAATGAGCATCCTACAAAGCAAAACTATAGTGGTGAATTGGTACATTTTGGGCTGCAAAATCCAAAATATCTTTGTCCCTTACTGGCGCTCGCTGATGCGTTCTCCAGTCATTATTCCTCCAAGCCTTAGTCAATCTATAGCGATTTGATCCTTAGTTGTCTTAACATTTAAACAAGCTTACGACTAATTCATAGTAAATGTACTTAGACATCGTAATGTCAAACATTCTTGAGTTAACCGATTCAGTGCGGATGGCACAACAGACGAGTCATCAATGTTTTTAACGTATGGCGTATGAAACGAGAGCAGTGTCATCACATTCTACGGCATAAGGCACGACTGCCGAGTCATGAAATAGTTGATTGGCGCCACAGTCAAATAATTTAAAATGGACGGTTAATACATTTCTTGCTGTGATGATTATTAAAGAACATATTATTTGAGAAAGTATTTTTACTTATTGTTTGTTTGATCTTTATACTTTACGGGGTTAAAGTGCGAGATAGTACTACTTGTCTAGACAGGCATTTGTTTTCGTTTAGGTAGTTTGCGATAAAAAAACTACGCAAAACACTGCGTAGGGAGCCTACTAGCACAAACAGTAAACAAACCGCCATGAAGTATTATGTCATATTTATTCGCAACAAATTATCTGTTACAAGCATGTAATGTATAAAAAACCTGTACTATTATGTTATGGCATTCTTCGGACGTTAAAGCTGTATAATTTAAAACAACTGATTCGACAACGTGGTGCGTGTGTAATTAAAGGGAAAGATGACTTCTTATACTACATGTACTACTACTGTTATACTGACTCAGTAGAGCTAACCTCGGGTTAGTTAGCTAACCCGAGATGGGGTAAGAAAGCCTTTATTACAGCATTTCGATATAGCTTGTCTTCTTTCAGGCAAACTATCCCCTCTTCCTGCAGGGATAAGTGGCGACAAAGAGATAAAAAACAACGTAAGTTAGGTTTCCTTTAAACTCCTGCATACCTACGTCTCGAATCTAAAGTTCTAAACACGAACTTGTAATAATAAACTTATCGGAATTTTTTTGGTGCCATGGATACATTTTCTAATCTAATCGCGTATAAACAGAGTTCATTTTAGTATAATGTTGCCAGTACTAACGAATCACCCAATATCTTACGAAGCAAAGAATAAAACCTACCGAGACTAGCCCGTCAACGGAAGACGTCAGAGAAAATCCACGTGTTTCCAGTTTGTGATTGTGTTGGCATCCGAGGTGTATATGTTAGCCTGTTAGGCATATTCGATTTCCTAAAAAAATGCTTTCTGATCCCGAGCCAAAAACATTTGACGTCAATACGCAATTTAGAGCTTCATTTGTCACTGTTTTGGAAAAGGTACAGTGTGTAGTATAGTCACCTAAATAATCTGTCTAACATATCTGGTTGCATCTTCTGTCAAGGCCATAAGGTGGTGTCAGAATTTTTTGCGGCGGCGGCTATTTAGCATCAGTAGTATTAAGTCCATTCAGTAGAGTATATAAATTGAAAACAATAATAATAAAAAAGTATTGAATGACTTCCATTCAAAAGATGTATTCTAATGTGAATCTTATCACAAACTAAATAAAATTCAAAATCCAAAAGATGTGAGAATGGTGTTGTTGAAGTTTTCATTGGCACTACCTATAAACAATAAATCTTTCTTATATTACGCTTCAGCGAGATAAAACAAAGATATACAGGTAATAAAAATTAAGTTTAAGAAGTGTTTAAAAATAATTTGATAACACCAAAATGTATTGATACCAGGCTACCATCTTGACTCTTTTGGAATAATTTTAATTAAGACTCAATATCAATTATTACGGTTCATAATTAACTCAATGTTTACGCTCCATTCAATACGTAATAATTTCTGATTACGACTTTATGTCTATTCATTAGTATTTATAGTTGATTGGCGCGAATACCATGCGATATGTAACACAAATAAATACATATGAAATTGCGTCTTAATTCATAGTAGTGTAGATTCAACATAATTGCTTG
This sequence comes from Grapholita molesta, assembly GCA_022674325.2. Lineage (NCBI taxonomy): Eukaryota > Metazoa > Arthropoda > Insecta > Lepidoptera > Tortricidae > Grapholita > Grapholita molesta. Next base: position 784,096 of record CP053138.2, read on the forward strand.
TAGAATAGCAAAATTAATTATAAGTTAAAATATTAAGGATGTGTAACAATTGAACAACATTTTAATTGCAAAAATATCTACTTTAAAAGTAAAAAAAAAATAAAAATAAATCGTAAAAGAAATGTCGTCCCGACTTATAGTTGCCACAGGGGACTAACAGGGCCGGATCCTTCCTGGCCCAAAAACTAAGTCTGGCAATCCAGAAGGGCAACGCCGCCAGTATTCTGGGCAGCATATCGGAGGCAGGGGGATTTGGCAAGGTTTTTTACATTTAATTTTATTTTATTATAACAGCAAACAGCAGTAGTGTTTAACACTAATTTTCTTTAAAAGTTATAATAACTAAACAGAACTTTTATTGAGTCTTAATGTTTAACAGCAGTGCCTGATAGCTTGATTATCTTTATAATTTGTTTATTTACAAAAAAGAGTCACTTGCTTCAAGCAGGTTTGATAAGATATATAAATTACTAGAAAAATAAGTCCAATTCTAAGAAAAGTATTATAATTGATAATGCTGATTTCAATTACCTAACCTAGTGGCATTTGATAGACAGTGTTTGTAAACAAGCCAATTTTATTAACCTCATGTAACCATGAGAATTCAATGAAAAATTAATATGTGACGTTCCGCGGCAAAAGGTACCATATGGCGGTTGGCGGTTACGTTGTGAACCATCACATTAGTATTGAAGCGTCGTTAACAATGGCGTAAGTGCCAACCGCCATAAGGTACCTTTTGCCCATATGAATGTGACCACATAACAATTGTTTATATCATGACCTGCTGTCCGGGGAAAAGATTTTATCCGGCCCTGCGGATTCATTCAAAATAAAAATTAGTATATGGAGCCAGGTTAAATAGCGCAACCCCACCCACTCTTCCTGTCATAACAAGTTAAGTATGGGAAAATTCTTCCTAGCATTTTTTTAAGCAAATCCCTAAGTTTTTTTTTTAAATAACTGATGGTGAAATTATTTGAAGTGCATGTTTATTTACCCCTCTTAGGAATATGGACAGGAGTATATTTTTGTATGACTGTTGATTTCCTTCTGGCCCTTGAAGAAACTTTGCTCACCTTTGGTTTAAATTAAAACATTTAGAATGTAAAGAGTGAATTTAGTTATGTTAAATACAAATAAACAATGCACATGGAAGTCAATATTGCACATGCATTTGATGTAATATTAAAATCGAATGTTTATTTTTTATGTAATATTTTGATTTGCTTTGATTTATTAAGTAGTGTACGGGTGGCCAAATGGGTTAAGGTGTCAGCCGCAATAGCTGGAGATGCGGGTTCGAATCCCATCTTGAACGCTGGAGGTCCTTGGCGCTTTATTTAAAGTATATGTCATCTATTTAATCTTTTAATTATATTTTTATTTTAGGCAATTAAATATTTCAAGATCACTAAGGTTATAAATTAAACAAACATTCTGTTTCATAATAAAACATAAACACTTAACTAGTAAATGGCCAATGTGTTTCACATAAATTTTATAATTTGCACTATGTATGTGTATTATTTTCTAACGCACCATAACCATAACTAAAACTCGTAATAATATATAAGAATTATAACATACAATAAGTTTCATATAAACTCAATAATTTCAAGTATGTACGTATATTATTTTGTAATCAACCATAACTAAAACTTGCAATAATATATAAGAAAAATACAAGAACTACATTCTTAAAGAACTGCAAATTTTGTAGTTGTCTAAATTACACTCACTTCACAAGTAGGGCACTAGCATTGATTGCAGAGATGGAGGAACGGGGTTAAGATCACAGAAGCAATTAGTTTAATTAACATTCTACATCTGATTCAATCGTACTATTTGTAATGAGCGCTCTATCTATTCATAATTTAATGTTACATTGTTAGTTACACAGACTAAGGATGGTATTAAGATAACTTGCATTATAAGTTATAATCTGCAGGTTTGTGTCAGCATATTTCATATGCGGCACAGTATATATTTATATTTATACTGAATATATATTTCGTTTTTCTATATGTGTTTAACCCACTCTATGCCACTAAAAATGCATATTCATCTCAAAATAATAAAATTGCACACTAATTATATTACCAGTGATCGGCACAAATGGTGCAAAACTTTATCAAAACTTGTTGAACTGAGGTATAGTTATACTAAAATACGAATAACTTTGGCAAATTAGTGTCCACTTTAATTTTATATCGGAATCTCGATATGACAATATTTGGGTGTAAGAATATAATTGTTTTTATGGCTCTCTACACTCTTTTATGTCCGCTCAAAAAGTTTTGTTAAAGTTTTGCACCGATAGTGCCGATCACTGTATATTATACACTCTTTCACTGAATGCAGGGCTTGGAATGGGTATTTTCAACATAAAAAAATACCAGTAACAATGGAAATAATTCCTTCCTTTTTGTTCTTTACTTTCCAATTTCATGTTTAATTGCAATCTGTAACATCATGATGCAATAACATAAATACATTACTGACACCTATGACAACAAAGCAGGAATTAATTGTAAATATTAGCCTATTTGAATTTATTTCTGAATACCAGTTAAGAGCCCTGGCATAATGTATTAAATTTACATTGTTTGTATAGAAAATAGTGCTTGTTGTGTTTCCAATATTAGAAACGGTAAATCTTCCCCGTATAACTCCTTCTAACACTTTTTGCGTGCTCCGAGTAAGTTTCAATGATGACAGCTTGTAAATGGAGACATAATAAGTCAATGCAGTACTCTCACAATACTTCCTAAATATAGTTTCTAGTTATCTAATTTACATATTTAAATCAAGCTAAAAACAAGTGACCTTTGGATACATGTGCGCGCAATTAAGTATAATAATAATAATTGCCTTCCTAAAAACTAGTCCGAGACAAGACTGAACTAAAGTCCGTGATAAAAAGAAAACAACACAACAGATTATGCTGTAGCGACGTACTTAACCTCGCTCGCAGTTGTTTAAATATACAACAAAAACAAAGGCAAAGGCGGTACCTGAGTTGAGGTTCCTTTCCGCGCCCCCGGTCATGTTGACGGCGCCCGCGGGGCCGAGCACTGCTGGCGGGCTAGCGAGCAGGTCCAACCAGCAGGTATAAAAAGATCCCAGTCTCAATGTCACAGAGGAAATGCGAGGTCTGACTTACGAGACAGCATTCGGCCGCCTCGCAGCAGCCGCCCGCGCGAATCACTACCGCACTCGCCCTACACAATAATAACGTAGCATTATTTACCTTCGCTCTCATGGAAATTCACTTCCCGATGTTTATGTCCCTCAGTATCAGCCATGTTCAATTTATTTATTTCGAGAACTGACGTGACTGAACATAGCGACATGCAATTTTTCCAACACGACGCAAGTTGACAACTTCGCGTAGAAAAAAAAGACGTGTCATTGTCAAAACTAGGGTCCGGAATCGGTATTTACCGGTTCCTTACCGATATATTTTTCATTTAAAACATGACTTATAGTTTCATTTCATTCAAAAATACGGGAAACACAAAAGTAAATTAATAAATTTATTCAAATTCTAATTAAATTTATTGGAAGTGTGTATTTTATTACTTCTATCTATTGCAGTTATGAAAAGAATCGCATTAAAAAAATATGTCAAATACCTATTGTCTATGCAAATTATAAGGTGTATTTCAAAATGTATAACCCGTGATGCGTTTCCATTGCCATCGTGCGTCGTAATCAAAGAATATAATACTCACTAAGGAGAGTAAGGAGGTCGTGAATGTCGTGATGCAGAAGAAAGTCATAGAGTTAGTAGTAGAAATAGACGAGGCATGATAATTTGATAATAATAATACAAAGATCTAAATTTCTTCCTTTTATTAAATTGTAAATAGATGTCACAGAGAATACGCTAGTATCGTTCATCCTTGTCATAGTTTAACATTGTAACATTACAATGTTGTAACATTGTATTTACATTATAGCTTACTAAAACACAGACACCGACGTCACCGACTAAATTAAGAATATAAGCAATGGTATACTATCAGCCATCTTGAAATGTGTCTTGGAATTCGTCGCATTCGTGGATTTTGTCCTTCTTGACTTTCTCGAGCAATGAGCATATAATGCGTGTTTCAGGACCTTGCACAAAGTACATTAATGAAGTCAAAAATAAGTATTACTACAGTCAAGATAAATAGTAAGAAAATTTAAAACTAAACAACCCGATTAGTGATAGAAATTACAATCGTATTGTGATAACTACAAGTACTTAACTAGTTACAGTATAAAATATTGTTTCCAGTACACAATACACTCGTTCGGACTTAGCAACCCTTGTAAACGCCTAAAGCTAAAGACATGAGTCACACACACATAGTCAGTGTCAATTTGGTGTCAGTCAGTCAGCCGATTGGTGTCATATTTCGTAATTAAAATTTGTTCTATATAAAATATTATTTATTTATAAAAGAAACAAACAAAACAATTCAAAATGCAGGTAAAATACAGTATTTACTTTCCTTCTACACTGCTACTTATAGTTTAATATAGCAGGCGTCTTGTAAAACAATGTTTATTTATAGAACCCAAATGAGGATACAGAATGGAATGATGTGCTGCGCTCAAAGGGTATTATTCCACAAAAGGAGAAGGAAGTCACAGAAGATGATATCGTTAACATGATCGAACAGACTATACAGCAAAAACAGCAGGAAAGTAAGTATTTAATAGTCAAATACTTTTAGGTTAGTTACAACTGGTGTATTTTAGCATAAATTATAACTGTATGATACTTATACAGTTATTTTCACCTTACCAGAGGAATATGGACATTATAAATGCCTAAACCTATTTGTGAATGTAACACAAAAGTGTCAAGCATTTACTCTGAAAAAAAGTGAAAAGTTGTGTGTCACAAGTCACAACACATACAACATTTCACCTCAGTAGTGAGAATATATTAAAGGTTAAAAAAATCAACATCAAGTAAAGTTAACCACATTCATTTACGTGTTTTATCTGCATCTGTACTTGCTTCATTTTCCTATGTTACACTTTGTTACTCAATGAATCTGTGTTAGCAATATTACTTCAAAATGTGACCTACATTAATATTTGAATTCTTCTAGAGGATAAACAATTATCAGAACTTGACCTTGATGGGCTAGACGAACTAGAGGACTCTGAAGACGAAGCAGTATTGGAAGAATACAGAAGGAAGCGCATAGCTGAGCTGAAACAGTTAGCAGAAAAACCAAAGTTTGGTGAAGTGAGGGAAGTCTCGGGGCAAGACTATGTGCAGGAGGTCAACAAGGCTGGGCAAAATATCTGGGTTGTCATCCACTTATATAAACAGGGGTGAGTTGTACAGAAATTCTAAAGGAATTTCAAAACATAAATTACATTGTCTAATTTTTGTGGTTGAAAATCAGTCAATTAACTTTTTATCTTGTTGTTATTATGTTACATGGTGCGGTCAGCTGCAGAGAATAGGTACCCCCCTGTCCTACAAACTCGTATGACACCTTTTCTCTGCAGCTGACTGTACAATGGTCATTTATAGGATATTTGGGACCCGGGTATGTCCTTAAACTACGTCCAACAATGAGAGGTAGGGCACAGCGATGACCATCACGCTTGAATCTGGGGCAGCCCAACTGGAGAAGTACCTCCTCCTTACAGAAGACCACAGCCATAATAGCACTGCTACCTTTCAGGTATGTAGTGTTGTGTTCCTGATGGTGAGTAAGGTTCCCAGAGCTCCAACCCCCCTTAAAGGCCGGCAACGCGCTTGTGACTCCCCTGGTGTTGCAGGTGCCCATGGGCAATGGTAATTGCTTACCATCAGGCAATCCGTCTGCTCGTTTGCCGCCCATGACATAAAAAAAAAAAAAATTGTTTTAAAAATTGATTATCACGATACAGACACGGTACGGAATATGGCAGACCGGAATTGTCTCTGACACTCTCATGGCGCCTTAATTGGAGTAAAAGAGAAAGATGGCCGAAATATAAGAACTTCGATATTCGCGGTACCAGGCCTGCTTACACCACTGATATTGACTAAATTCAATGTTACATTACTTTTCAGTATCCAGCAATGTGCTCTGCTAAACCAGCACCTGCGAGAACTAGCCGCTAAGTACCCGTACACAAAGTTCCTGAAGGCAATAGCTCAGACATGCATACCCAACTTCCCCGAGCGGAACCTGCCCAGCTTGTTCGTGTACTTTGAGGGTGATATGAAGAAACAGTTTGTGGGTCCACATGAACTCAGAGGCACAGGGCTTACGTGTGATGGTAAGTTATATATTGACTAATCAAATTTTAGGAATAAAGTTTGTTAAGAAATTTGACCCAAAACACTGATGGGACACTGGTGGGCTTTGTCCCATTTCACATACTGGTGACATCATATGTTATTAGGGGGAAATTAATAAAAAATGTTTTGTTAAATACTTTTCTCTACCCATGCAAGAAGCTGTGACAGCCTCTAAGTATTGTAAAGTCAGCAGTCAAAGTGGCTGAGCGGGTGAAGTGTTCAAAATTACCTACACACACTCTTATTCTCTTGACTATAGAGATGTGTTGACCTCTTTTTGAACACTCAACCACTTGTTACTTCTGGTGCTGACTGAATATTAACATATACAGTCAGCACCAAAGTAAATAAAAATATACAATGAATTAATTCAATAATATATTTATGACATGTAGTTGATAGAAAAGATTTCTATAATATGTTCTACTATAAAAGTGCAATTTGTAAATCCCATACATAAAGTTTTTATAGTTAATTTCAATCTTATTATATGGTGAATTGGGTTGAATTTCTTTTGTTCCTAAACTTGAAGTGAAACAAGAAATGCTACTTTTTTTTTTTCTAAATGATTGAATTTCATTGAAAGTGAGTGTACAGCCAACCAAATTGATTTCTAGGCCACTTCGAACCTTGTCATAGTGACGTTAATAAGAAATATTTTGCGTCTATCATATAGATTTACACTGTGACAAGGAACAAAGTGGCCTATAAATCAAATTGGTTGACTGTACATTGTAGTGCACACTGGGCCTTAGGAGTTTCAAATTATACCTTTTATATGTAAATAAAGTTAGGTACCTTTATTAAATTATTGCTTTATTTCAGAACTGGAATATATTCTCGGGCAAGTCGGAGCTGTGGACACCAAAATCAAAGAAGATCCTCGGCCCAAGATCAAGGACAAAATGTTCCAAGACCTGGGCTCAAATGACTGGTGATAGTGACCAAAGCAAAGTGCTTAGCAGTGGACTCTTCAGTATTCTAAGCTTGGGAGTGCGGGTTCGTTTCTGTGCTTGAGATTAATTTATTTCTTTATTTTCTGTTTATGGTGAACTAATGTATCACCAGTTCATTATGTAACTTGTACAAAGAATTTTGTAAAATAAGATTTAAAATTGTTGTTTATACAAATAAAACAATTTAATGTATTCAGTGTTTTATATACAAAAACCTTATAAGTAATATTCAATAACATTCTACATTTATGTAAGCTGTGACCAGAAATATATGATCAAAGTAATCATTGTCAAGAGGGCGCTATTATTCTGGTTTACATGGCATCTAGTACATAAAAAAATATTTTATTGTCTATAGCATGATATTTCGATTGTATTTGTTTACAGCGCGTCCTAGTACTATAAATGATTATAACATAATTTACAATGTTTCACCTAGGGAAGGGATATAAGTAGTGTTAAACCTTTTTGAGTCACTAAGTCTATTTGAGTATCTGTTTTGTAAAAAAATCATTCAAGGGGTCAGTTATTAAGTCATGAATTTTGTAAATTCGTAATTTTTGTATAGTCTAACAAAATCACATAATATTCTGAACAAATAGTTTTAGGCATTTTTTGTAATTTTTTTTCAACACTTTTTCAAGTAAACCGCGACAATGACGTGACAGTAACAACCTATGATTAATATACTATGGCCGTAGTGAAAAAGGTTTCAAGTGTCGAACAACTAGTATGAAACTTACATTGTTTTTCACTAGGGCCACAAATAAACGGGACTTTATCCCGTATACATTAAAAATTCGACACATCGGAGGTAATTTATAGTTTGTAATAATAGGTTCAATGAAATTCCGCAACATAGCGCATGATTATATATTTCTGGACACTTTGCTTTGATATGGGAAACCTACGACTTCAGTTCTGTTGCAACGCGATAATGATTTCTCTTATAGAAAAAAGATTCTAAGGTTAAGTTGGTGTTTAGCAGCCCCGCTGCAGGTTGATGGCGGCCACGGAGCGCGCCAGGCTGGTCTCCACCGGCAGGCGGCTGCGCACGCCCAGGTCGAACACCTGATGACAATACAAGCGGGTATATACTATAATATACAGGGTGATCAATCCAAATGGGTCAGTGGGGGGAAAGTGATAGCGAAATTTGTTCTTAGGAACTATGGCTTCGATTTCAGGTTTAATAATAATGGCATTCAAACTTTTTTTAAACTCTCATACATAACCGGGAATCGAACCTGTCAATATTTTTTATACGGATGATGATGATGAAAAATGTGTTCATGACTCATGAATTTACGTTTCGTATCATCAACAATAACAACGAAAAATCTTTCATATTTACACCTAACATTGTTTACAAAACTTCGATCAGGACTTAAAAAAAGTTTGAATGCCATTATTATTAAATCTGAAATCGAAGCCATTTCGCATTTCAAATAGATTTCGCTATCTCTCATTGTTTCTGACTTCCCCCTACTGACCCATTTGGATTGATCACCCGGTATATACATAAAAAAATATATTTCTGTTAAGGAGAACCAACAGCTTCAAACATACAATAGGACAGCAAGATTAACAGAAAGCCAATTACAGGTACTCACAGATAGTTACTAAGTATCCAATTTAAAGTAATGCTAGCATTTACGCGTACACCTCGGTTGTTACGTAGAGTCAAAAATTTATTATAAAAATATGGATGGCCTTTAAGTTAAAATGTAGTCAGGTAACTATGCACAGACGGGAGGTTTCAAGCCAACACGGTCGTTTACATTAGGTACCTAGTATACAACTATTACTAAACCTTTTTCCTTCGGGTCTCTATTATTTATCATAGAAATTGACATCTTGTGGCATCTACGCAGACTTGAATTTTGACCCTCTGGGTAAAGGGTTAAAACGAGATAGTTATTTCAAATCACTTTATTATGGCGGTAACGGAGCAGAATTGAATAAATATGAAAATTATGGGGCACTGCATTTTTGTAACATGATTGAAGAGCTCTAAATTCTGAGTAAGCACACAAAAAATCGAAATTTAAAAAGAATGGTTATGGGTGCAACGTTAAATAAAATGGCTAAACAATTTGTGGGTACCTTGAGCAGCACCCGCGCCGCGTGCTCCTGCGTGCCCACGAGCAGCTCGGGCAGCTTGTCCACGACGGACTGCGCCACCTCCGGCAGCGACGAGTCCAGGCACTCCATGATGGCGTCCAGGCCTGGAACATCATTCTTGTCATAACTTTTGAAATTGAATGAAGTCGTCAGAAAAGGTCACTTTGCACACCACCGACACTGTCGTCACCGCACACACACAGACATAGGCGCGCACGGCGGCGGCCGGCTCGGGCACAGCGGCGCCACCGCACACACACAGACACTGTCGCCCCGTCACACAGTACATACCGGGCGCGGGGTCGGGCACGGCGGGCAGCAGCTTGGCCAGCAGCGCGAGCGCGGCGGCGCGCACGGCGGCGGCCGGCTCGGGCACAGCGGCGCCACCGCACACACACAGACACTGTCGCCCCGTCACACAGTACATACCGGGCGCGGGGTCGGGCACGGCGGGCAGCAGCTTGGCCAGCAGCGCGAGCGCGGCGGCGCGCACGGCGGCGGCCGGCTCGGGCACAGCGGCGCCACCGCACACACACAGACACTGTCGCCCCGTCACACAGTACATACCGGGCGCGGGGTCGGGCACGGCGGGCAGCAGCTTGGCCAGCAGCGCGAGCGCGGCGGCGCGCACGGCGGCGGCCGGCTCGGGCACAGCGGCGCCACCGCACACACACAGACACTGTCGCCCCGTCACACAGTACATACCGGGCGCGGGGTCGGGCACGGCGGGCAGCAGCTTGGCCAGCAGCGCGAGCGCGGCGGCGCGCACGGCGGCGGCCGGCTCGGGCACAGCGGCGCCACCGCACACACACAGACACTGTCGCCCCGTCACACAGTACATACCGGGCGCGGGGTCGGGCACGGCGGGCAGCAGCTTGGCCAGCAGCGCGAGCGCGGCGGCGCGTACGGCGGCGGCCGGCTCGGGCACAGCGGCGCCACCGCACACACACAGACACTGTCGCCCCGTCACACAGTACATACCGGGCGCGGGGTCGGGCACGGCGGGCAGCAGCTTGGCCAGCAGCGCGAGCGCGGCGGCGCGCACGGCGGCGGCCGGCTCGGGCACAGCGGCGCCACCGCACACACACAGACACTGTCGCCCCGTCACACAGTACATACCGGGCGCGGGGTCGGGCACGGCGGGCAGCAGCTTGGCCAGCAGCGCGAGCGCGGCGGCGCGCACGGCGGCGGCCGGCTCGGGCACAGCGGCGCCACCGCACACACACAGACACTGTCGCCCCGTCACACAGTACATACCGGGCGCGGGGTCGGGCACGGCGGGCAGCAGCTTGGCCAGCAGCGCGAGCGCGGCGGCGCGCACGGCGGCGGCCGGCTCGGGCACAGCGGCGCCACCGCACACACACAGACACTGTCGCCCCGTCACACAGTACATACCGGGCGCGGGGTCGGGCACGGCGGGCAGCAGCTTGGCCAGCAGCGCGAGCGCGGCGGCGCGCACGGCGGCGGCCGGCTCGGGCACAGCGGCGCCACCGCACACACACAGACACTGTCGCCCCGTCACACAGTACATACCGGGCGCGGGGTCGGGCACGGCGGGCAGCAGCTTGGCCAGCAGCGCGAGCGCGGCGGCGCGCACGGCGGCGGCCGGCTCGGCGCACAGCGGCGCCACCGCACACACACAGACACTGTCGCCCCGTCACACAGTACATACCGGGCGCGGGGTCGGGCACGGCGGGCAGCAGCTTGGCCAGCAGCGCGAGCGCGGCGGCGCGCACGGCGGCGGCCGGCTCGGGCACAGCGGCGCCACCGCACACACACAGACACTGTCGCCCCGTCACACAGTACATACCGGGCGCGGGGTCGGGCACGGCGGGCAGCAGCTTGGCCAGCAGCGCGAGCGCGGCGGCGCGCACGGCGGCGGCCGGCTCGGGCACAGCGGCGCCACCGCACACACACAGACACTGTCGCCCCGTCACACAGTACATACCGGGCGCGGGGTCGGGCACGGCGGGCAGCAGCTTGGCCAGCAGCGCGAGCGCGGCGGCGCGCACGGCGGCGGCCGGCTCGGGCACAGCGGCGCCACCGCACACACACAGACACTGTCGCCCCGTCACACAGTACATACCGGGCGCGGGGTCGGGCACGGCGGGCAGCAGCTTGGCCAGCAGCGCGAGCGCGGCGGCGCGCACGGCGGCGGCCGGCTCGGGCACAGCGGCGCCACCGCACCGACACAGCCACCGTCGGACCGCCACACAGTAGATCCCGGGGGGGGGGCCGGGCACGGCGGGCAGCAGCTTGGCCAGCAGCGCGAGCGCGGCGGCGCGCACGGCGGCGGCCGGCTCGGGCACAGCGGCGCCACCGCACACACACAGACACTGTCGCCCCGTCACACAGTACATACCGGGCGCGGGGTCGGGCACGGCGGGCAGCAGCTTGGCCAGCAGCGCGAGCGCGGCGGCGCGCACGGCGGCGGCCGGCTCGGGCACAGCGGCGCCACCGCACACACACAGACACTGTCGCCCCGTCACACAGTACATACCGGGCGCGGGGTCGGGCACGGCGGGCAGCAGCTTGGCCAGCAGCGCGAGCGCGGCGGCGCGCACGGCGGCGGCCGGCTCGGGCACAGCGGCGCCACCGCACACACACAGACACTGTCGCCCCGTCACACAGTACATACCGGGCGCGGGGTCGGGCACGGCGGGCAGCAGCTTGGCCAGCAGCGCGAGCGCGGCGGCGCGCACGGCGGCGGCCGGCTCGGGCACAGCGGCGCCACCGCACACACACAGACACTGTCGCCCCGTCACACAGTACATACCGGGCGCGGGGTCGGGCACGGCGGGCAGCAGCTTGGCCAGCAGCGCGAGCGCGGCGGCGCGTACGGCGGCGGCCGGCTCGGGCACAGCGGCGCCACCGCACACACACAGACACTGTCGCCCCGTCACACAGTACATACCGGGCGCGGGGTCGGGCACGGCGGGCAGCAGCTTGGCCAGCAGCGCGAGCGCGGCGGCGCGCACGGCGGCGGCCGGCTCGGGCACAGCGGCGCCACCGCACACACACAGACACTGTCGCCCCGTCACACAGTACATACCGGGCGCGGGGTCGGGCACGGCGGGCAGCAGCTTGGCCAGCAGCGCGAGCGCGGCGGCGCGCACGGCGGCGGCCGGCTCGGGCACAGCGGCGCCACCGCACACACACAGACACTGTCGCCCCGTCACACAGTACATACCGGGCGCGGGGTCGGGCACGGCGGGCAGCAGCTTGGCCAGCAGCGCGAGCGCGGCGGCGCGCACGGCGGCGGCCGGCTCGGGCACAGCGGCGCCACCGCACACACACAGACACTGTCGCCCCGTCACACAGTACATACCGGGCGCGGGGTCGGGCACGGCGGGCAGCAGCTTGGCCAGCAGCGCGAGCGCGGCGGCGCGCACGGCGGCGGCCGGCTCGGCGCACAGCGGCGCCACGGCCCGCAGCAGCGTGGCGGCGCTGGCCGGCCCGCCCAGGCGCCGCCGCGCCGGCTGCCCCACTGGTCGATCTCCTGCACACACACAACGAGTTAGAGACGACGTCACCAAGAACTGATCCGTCAGTAATATCTGTGACAGTATGTAGATGGCAGCACCTGTATGTAGCCGTGCAGGTCGTCGGGCGGTTCGCGACGCTGCAGCGCCAGTAGCGCCTGCGGCGGCGGCGCAGCCGATGCCGGCGCCGCGCCCGCCTCCTCGCCCAGCGCGCTCAGCGACCCGCTGCGACCGACACATCGTGTAAACATTTCGCTAGGATCCTTTACGTCACATTGGGCGGTAAATGAGATTTACCGCCCTAGGGCGCAACGGAAAATATTACTTTAAACCCAAATGAAGACGTAAAATTATGTACGCACCACGGGCGGTAATAAAGAAGCCCACACCTCCGGTTCGGGCCACAAATACCCGCGATCTGTCCCATTCTTTGTTTCACCGCCCTAGTATACGTAATATACTACTACATTCCTCTAACTGTTCCATAAAAAAATAATATTTTTTTATTTTATTTTATTTATTTGGGTTAACAAACAGTGTGCACAATAGGAACTTATAATTAATTGTGTTTAAATCTAGGTTAAGTTATTGTGCCACCCACAACGTTAACCACAGATAGTTTATACAAAACAAAGTTGAAAGGTGGCGATGAACGTAACTAAGTACATATATCTATACTTAAACTAAGCATGACTAATAAATTTAACGATTTGACAATTTTTAGAGTGAGGTAGATTTTTAAAGTAAGTAACATGGTTTACATGGTTATTAAAGTTGTCTCGCTATTTTTAAAAGTTCTTTTTTAAATGTTCCGATGCGTGTAGCCATAATATCAATTGATACAAAGTGCTTGTTGTAAGTATTCACTAGTTGGTAAAGTGGTGAGCGTTTACCGGCATTAGTGCGACATGACATAACAGCAAAGACGCGACATTGTTTGCGACAGTGTGTTCTATACGGGACTCTATAACACAATTTATTATTAAGTTGAATACAATCATATTTATTTCTACATAAATCGTACAGCATTATTGATCCAAGCAACAGTCGCCTAGATCGAAGCTTGATTAAGTTGTACTGACATAAGAGTTGTTCATAAGGTAATCTGCTGCGAGAACATTTGTAACGTATACGGCTTAAGAATTTTGATTGTACCTTTTCTATTGCATCAACGTATTTACTATAATAGGGGTTCCATATGGGTACAGCGTATTCCAATTGGGATCGGACAAGCGATTTAAAAAGGAGAAGGAAAGTTGACGGCCGTTTAAATTCAGTACTTGATCGCATTGTAAAACCGTACATTTTATAGGCATTACTAATTATGGTATCTATGTGTATATTAAGGTGTAATTTACTGTCTAAGATTACTCCAAGGTCTCTAATAGATTCTACTTTGTCTAGAGTGGACCCACAAAGTTTGTAAGTAGTATTTTGAATATATATCTTTTTGGAAAAAGTGATTGATTTGCATTTATTCAAACTGAGCTTCAATTTATTCCTATTACAGTATGTTGAGAATCTGTCCAAATCTTGTTGAAATTTATAATGATCATCGTCATTTTCTATTGTGTGAAATATTTTTAAGTCATCCGCGTATAACAAAAAATTGCAGAAGTTAAAACAAGAAGAGACGTCGTTAATGAACATTACAAATAGGAGAGGCCCTAAAATGGAGCCTTGTGGAACTCCGGAACTAACAGAGATGGATTCAGACTCGTAACCACCGATTACTACCTTTTGGGTACGATTTGTAATGTAAGAACTAAACCATCGCCAAAGATTTCCTCTTATACCATTATATGCTAATTTTTCCAAAAGTATTTTGTGATCCACTCTGTCGAAAGCCTTTCGAAAGTCTGTATATACGCTATCAGTCTGTTTATTAGCATCCATGTTTTCAAATAAGTAAGTAGTATATATTAAAAGATTAGTCGTTGTTGAACGTCTTTGAACAAACCCGTGTTGTTGTTCGATGATAATAGTATGTAATGAAGGGTAGATAATATTATGAACAAGTCTCTCAAAGACCTTCGACAGAGTGGGCAGAATTGATATTGGGCGATAGTTCTCAACATTGTTTCTAGAACCGGTTTTATATATTGGAACGATACGAGCTGCTTTCCAAATATTCGGAAATACACCTTCTACTAGACATCGATTATAGATGTACTGAAGTGGCTCGCAAAGAGACGTGGCTGTTGATTTGAAGAATATTGGAGGAATATTGTCAAGCCCGGGACCTTTAGTAGTATCAAGAGCACGAAGTTCTTTAAGTACATTATCTTTCGTTATATATATGCTACTAATAATTAGGTCAGACCCAGGTTCACTGTCAGGAGTGCCATTCACGTCATATCCATTATTGCTGTGTAATGAAGACGGTTCAAAAACAGACTGGAAAAATGCCGAAAACAGATCACAGATCTGAGTGGGATCATTAACGCTAACATTGCCAAGAAACACATTGTCCGGAACATCAATCTTATTTTTTCGGTTATTTATATAATTCCAGAAGTGTTTAACATTATCACTGATGCTCTCCTCAACTGTCTCAATATATCTTTTGTAGCATTTATGCGATTCTGACTTAAACCTTTTTCTGAAGATACTGAATGTGTTGTAATCAGATATATTTTTATATTTTTGCCATTTAATCCAACTTCTATTTTTATTTTTAAATATATGTATCAGGGCGGGTGAGAACCAGACAGGAAATGATGAGCTTTTTATTATTTTTATGGGTGTATCTTTTTTGATAATTGAAAAAATTGTTTCATAGAATACTGATATAATAGTTTCAGCATTTTTCTGATTTAAAATGACACTCCAGTCAACTCGTTCCAGGTCTGCATTAATTGATATGTAGTCTGCCTTCACAAAATTATATCGTTTAAGCGGTTTACTTTGAATGGACTTAAAGTTACTATTTAGGGTTAATGAAACACTATATGGCGGATGGTGGTCATCGAGACGAGAGATTAACGGGACGGCAACTAATGTGGCACTAGAATCATTAATGTTGGAAATGAATAAGTCCAAAATACGGCCGTGACTATTTTTGAATTTATTGATCTGTGTGCAATTTAGTAGTGACATAAAATTTATAAGACTTTTATTGGGTATACATTGGTCATCTCGTATAGTGGGTTGTAAATGTGAATTAAATTGTTGCCATTCTAAAGTGGGTAGATTGTAGTCCCCGGCAATAATATAATCATTAACGTCAGCCGATTGAAGTATAAACGATAAATAATTAAAGTGGGAAGTATACATGTCCGGGCTTGCATTAGGTGGTATGTATGTAGCGGCTATTATGCAGCAGTAATCGCGCGCGCGCAGCTCGAGTACCAACCAGTCCACGAGGGGCGCGGGCGCGGGGCGCGCCGGCCGCGCCAAGCTCGCGCCGCACGGCCACTAGCACGCCGCCGCCGTCGCGCCGCCCGCTCGCCTCGCGGTCCCTGTCGCATCTAAACACCCGGTATCGGGAATCCATGAACTCATTATCACTGATACCACTATGCAGCCACGTCTCCGTCAAAATTATGACATCGTAATTGTTACACATGATATTCATATAAAGAGTATGCATTTTTGTCCTAAGACCCCGGCAGTTTTGATAATAAATCGATATAAGCTGTTTATTCATAACTTATCACAGTATACAGATTAATCCATATTACTATTTTTAGTTCATAATATGCTTTCCTTACCTTATGGAACAAAAAGAAAATAATTTGGTTAAAATGGTCACATTTAAATTGTGTATTTAAGTTAATAACTGTCACCGTAGATAGGAATCCCTTATTTACATATAGTAAGTAGCGAGTAAAATATGTGGCTAGCATTAAGCGAACTATCGTCGCACTGTTTATGTAGAAATATTGAAATTGATCAACGAGTAGTTTATTGTTTTTTATGTTCATGTTACCATGGCATACACAACACCACGAATCGGGAAAATATGAATATGTCCTTAAAAAGTTACTATAGTTGGAAATATTGACACAAGTAAATAAAGCGAAAACAAACAACAAGCACCTATGTAAACTTAGAAGTAATTTCTTGAATTGAACGAATAGCGAAAATGGCCGATGTGTCCGTCTTGCGTGCCAGTATTGTCCCATGTTTGACCCACACATACTTGTATGCATGCTGCCCAGCTGCTTCGCGGCATAGTCGAAATAATTGCTTGTTTTTTAGCGTGAGGTGTTCATTTAGGTAAATCTTATGCGGAGAGCCTGCTATAGACAGTGCTGTCGAGTCCAAACCTTTCTTAGCGCGGTAGGCTGCAATAATGTTATCACGCTGCGTTGAAGTACTAAATTTCGCTATTATGTTTTTTGGTTGAGGACTAGCTTGATTGGCGTGTGGAACACGGTGAATTGATACTATGTCAGAGGTCCTGATAGGTTGTTTAATTTCTTGACATAATAACTCAAATATTTTTATGAGATTTTCACCGCGCTTCTCAGGCACGTTCGATATTTCTAAATTGCACTGCCTGGCTTGCTGTTCCATGTTAGCGATCTTATTCTCCAACGCCTGCAGTTCATTTGGCATGACGGATTTATCAGAAATATTTTTTTCCATTGCTTTTAACCTATTCTCGAACGAGTCTTGACGCTGAGACGAAAAACAAAGGGCGCGGTCCATTTCAGCAAGTCGAGTATTAGTTTCTAGGAGCGAATTATTTAGTTTGATGTTGTCGTCGCTGAGCCTTTGTATATTAGTGTTTATATCTGCCAAAGCGGCCGAATTCTTCGATAACTCGGTCGTTAGTGTTGAGCTCAGTGCAGCGGTAACACAGCCTTGTATGTGTTTTGACATTTTCTCATCCCATTTTGCCAAATGGTCGTTGAATTGTTCTTCAAAAGAGGATAAAACGTCACTTATATCTGGTTGTTTACGCCGTCTGGTGGTCACATAATTATCGCATTCAATTGACATGGGTATATCGGGCGAAGATGAGAACTTGCTCGGCGGAGTTAGTTCAGACGTCATTTTTGATGCGTTTATTTAACTGCAGGCAGGTATTATCTCGGAGGAGTCGGAGGAGGTGCGGTGAGGATACCCCGCTATCGTGGCCCACACAGGCGAGAAAGAGACCACTATCTGTCACTCACTGATAAACTAACAAATGTGTTACTAGACTCACACGCGGTTTTATACCGATTTGCTATTACTTTAAGGATTATAATGGTGTACTAGTGAATAAGAATTAACGAATTTAATGTGCAACACTACCACCTTCAACGAGTCATAGGAGCGGAATGAAATTTAAGATTATATCATATTTAAACATTTTTGCGCCTTCATTTTGTAATGTCACACTTAGAAACAGAATAGTCTTTACAGTCAAAAATCGTTTACAATTTCATAAAAAGTAATTGATTTGACTTGTAATCGTGACGAACATCGGCGCGGAGCCATATTTAAAATATGAACCGTATGTAGTGTGTCAACTTTAAATTTAGTAAAGCCGAGCTTTTCGCGCTACTCGATTCAATTTTAGCATAACAGCTCAGGTAAGGATAGGCGAACCGCTCGCGAACTTAGGAATTTTCAATTAAAACAATGATTTGTTTTTTCAAATGTAACACGTATACGTTACATAAAATAAGTAGTTTTGTTATTATAAAAAAAAATTAGACCTTGAGTATTTGCAACGTACCTATTAAGTGAAGCATAAAAGAGACTCCAAAATAGGTGACCTTGGATGTAATTTTTATAAAGCAAAATTCAAGCAATCGTGTTTTTGAATCGTATGATTTATTTAGTTAATCCTTAAATATGTAACTTATGACGCACAAAGACTAAGATTAAGGATTAACTATACAAAAAAAAAGGTACTTAATGAACGAAATTCCGCTGCCATTTCTTCGGCGCTACCTTAAGTATTAGTCGTGCTTAAAACCTACAATCAGCAAACATTAAAAATCGGTTCCTTACCTATGAAATTGGCGTTTTGTCAAACAGTTCGAAAAAACCTCAATTTCTATGTATGTAAGGACCTAATATGTGTCATTATCAATGAAAAGGGCCCTTAATGTCGATGGCGCTTACCTCGAATCGAACTGGATTTGTACTGCGCGATTATTAACAATAGCATAAGCGCCATTGGGAGCGCCACACGTAAAATATGGACCCGGGTATGTCCTTAAACTACGTCGAACAATGAGAGGTACGGCACAGCGATGACCATCACGCTTGAATCTGGGGCAGCCTAACTGGGGAAGTTCCTCCTCCTTACAGAAGACCACAGCCATAATAGCACTTGCTACTTTTCAGGTACGTAGTTGTGTTCCTGGTGGTGAGTAAGGTTCCCAGAGCTCCAACCCCCCTTAAAGGCCGGCAATGCGCGGCTGTAATAGCAAAGTGTGGAGTGGTACTGACTGCGTGCGCGGCGGGCCGTGCGCGGCCAGGCGGCGCAGCAGCGCGGCCACGCGGTGCGCCGGGCCCGCCTCGCGCCCGCCCGCCGCCATCTGCACGAAGCACTCCAGGATGCTCTGCACCTCCGCGCTGCGGACACCGGGACGACCTCATTAACACGCTAGCATTGGCCTGTGACGGCGATATGCCAGCGAACAGCAGTAGTTCCTACACATCTGTGCTCCGCGGAACAGGTTGAGCAATAGAATTGTGACTAATTGCGATCTAAGTTAGGAATAAACTAGCAGTTCTAAGAACAGTTGACTACGGTATTAAAAAGTGACAGATATGATGATACATTAAAAATAGGACCATCTTAAGGTGCGATTCCACCGAAGTTGTGTGCAGCACATTTGTTCATGAACACAGTTTACAGTAAACAAGTAAAGCGCGCACCGTGTTGCGCATCCGTCTCCACCGACGATGCTATATGCAACTTTTGTGAACGTACATTCAGCACATTGTACACAAACATGTTCACTTTGAAACTTATCTGCCCTCAGTTCATTTTTTTAATATACAACACGTATTGCTTTGTACCGCAGCTTGTGTCTTAGCAGCAAAATATATTCAATGCTCAACGCGAGTTTTTTTTAACAGCCATAAGCAGAGGAGCTCGATCTGTACCCCAACCGCGTTAGTTCCGCGTAGTAGTTTCCCAGACGCATTTTTCCCCATCCGAATTTCTACACATTCGGTTTTTTTATTATCAGATGTTGTCACTAATAAATAAATAAAATAATATATTGCTAAACAATGGGTAGGTTACGTCTGTTAGGTAGCTTTAAATGCCCGAAGGGCAGATGACCCAGATATAGGAGCTCCGCTTAGCAGGACACCGTGGACTTGTACATCGAATGAAATATAATGTAATGCAAAACCCGAATGCTATTCCATAAACACAGGTGACCTCCTACCTGGTGTCGGGCCGCTGCAGCTCGTGGTCGGGCAGCAGCTCCAGCGCGGACAGCAGCTGCGCGCGGGCCTGCGGCGGCACGGAGCCCGCAGCAGCGCGCCGGCCAGCGGCAGCGCCTGGCTCCGGCGCCGGCCACGCGCGCCCACAGCGACCGCACGCCCGCCTCGAGCCGCCATGTCCTGTTAATCGACACGGAAAACGTACATATAACTGCGCGAAAGCACTTAGACTGACAAGTACAATACATACAATGACACTACTCAAGCAGCAAAACTATGTCGTATAAAAGCCGAGAACACGTTGCTATCTTCACCTAAAGTTGAGAAAAGGGTCTTGAAATTGTAGAGTAATACTCGTACATCTTTAAATATTTACTCGACGCGATTTCGGTACAAATTACTCAGGTTTAAAGTGTTGTAATTGTTATATATGTAAATGAAGCCTCCTTCCTTCATTTAGTTCGATTATATTTATGGTCATATTTCTTAAGTTTGAATTGACATATTGAAATACGTGTCAAATGTCAGATAAAAGATATTAATTTTAAATAACGGAATATTTGTGTGAATATAAGAAAATATAATGTTTGTGTAAATAGATATGGAGTATTAGCTCTAAATGTTGTTTCTATTTTCAGGTAAGAGTTTAATTTATGTTTTATTTAAATTATATTTCTCATTCGCTTATAAATTGTGTACATTGTTTATAATAAAAACATTCTCTTTTCAGAGCAACACAATTGAGTTTTTATTTCTACGTGTTACTAACGGACACTATACACGGTGTTCGGTAGTCATATTATATATATTTAGTTGTAGTTTTAGTTAGGAGCGAAATGATGCTATAAAAGACGACACAAAGCGACGTACAGAATCATTAATGGTATTATAGCGTTTTTGACTTTTTGTCATATTTCGGCCACAATCCAAATTTTTAATGGGGTGTAATCCATATTGATGAACCTTTTATGAAAAATAAATTGTGAATAAAAAGTTTTGACAGCGCGATAATATTACTTAACGTGCACGTCCCCTATAACAATCACTTTTAGGACTCTAATCAGGTAGTGTAATAGTCAATCGATACCTTTTATATAACACTTAGTGCTTTAAAAGTAACTGAGATGCTATTTGGTCATATAAGCAGTTTTTTTTAACATTCTTTCCGCGGGAATAATGTCGAATGACGGTGCTATAAAGACTTCTACAGGAGCTAATGAGTAATTAAGAAGCTATTATACAGCTAATTTTAAACTTACAGTTGTATAAAAGTGAAACGTGCCACTTTTATACAAAAATTGCGTAAACGCGCTGTAAACATGTCGACTAAAAGTTTACCCGACATAGTTTTACGCCCAAAACGTGAAAATGCTAAAGAGTTGAGTATAGTTCTTTTATAAGATAATTTAGCATTTTTAACTCCTTTTTACGACCATTTCTCGGTAATTAGCTGTAAAAAGCCTTGCTTATACGACTGTTTTGCTAGTTGGGTAGGGACACAGCTTAATATTTAATAAGTTTTGATCTCCCGACCGGATCGTTCCCGTACTCACTTGAAGTTAGCCTCCTTGCCATGTTCCTTGTTGGGGTGCGCGAGCGCCGTGAGCAGCGCATGCGACACGCGGTCGGTGGCGCTGGTCGACTTGGCCGCGACCTGCTGGTAGGGCTCTGCGGCCTCCAGGGGACAGACGGTGAGAGGACGCTCCGCGCTTTCCATCAGGAGTTGTCGAATCTTTGGTACCTGGATATGAGACAAGGTAAATTGTCTAAAGCAGTAAAATTGTTATAGCTTCTTGTTTAATTCCTGCAAGTCTGCAAAATTTTGACATTTATAAAGAGTGCAATGTTAATACATTATAGGCTTGCCCGGGCGCGTCGTCACAATGCGACTCCTTGTGCTGGCCAGCTCGGGCTGGTGGTGCAGCTCCGTACCTTCATGTAGAGCAGCAGCAGCAGCAGCGGCTCGGCGGCGGCGGCGGCGGCCAGCAGCGCGGGCGCGCCGGGAGCACAGCGCAGCGCCAGCGGCAGGCGCGCCTCTATGCGGCGCCGCATGCTGTCCAGGTCCGGCCCGGCTTCCCGCGCCTCTTCCATTATGTACTTTATCAGTACTTCCAGCTAGAAACAGAAACATTACATTTATGATTGATGGACGGTCCACTTTAGTTGTACAACTTAGCTGTACATGGGCGGACCTTATGCGTGATACAATAAGGTGTCCAGCAAGGAACGAACCTGCGCGTGCGTGAGGCGGTGCAGATGGCAGGGCGCCTGGTGGCGCGGCGCGGCGCGGTCGCGGCCCTGCCACACGCGCTCCGAGCCCATCAGCGTCTCCGCGAAGTCCAGCACGCCGCTGGCCGCCCAGCCCCTGAACACACCATATTATAATGATGTCTCTGGCGAGCTAATATCTCGAAACATGAATGAATCATGAATCTTATTTTAGCCATTTTCAGTAAGAGAAAAAGGATATGTTTATCCTCATTAGCTCGAAAAAAACTGTTTTATTATTTAAGAACAGACAGATAGCAAAGTTGCATTTTATTCACAAGCGTGCAAAGTAATTTCATACAAATTTTTCACGACTAATCAAGTGTTTTTTGGCCTTAGCTGGTTGGACATTCTTTTATTTAATGTTTTTGAATGATAAATGATGGATATCAATGATTTCAATTACAGTTTTAAAGTTTTAGAGTCAAAGTTTTCCTCGCGGTAGTGAGGTGAAAGATTGTGTGTTGCACTCGGTGGCAAAGTTCCTCTCTTATAATAATTTTGCTCCCTTGTATAACAAATAACTATTCTCGTTTTGAAGTATTTGTATAAGAAAAGGATAGCGTAATCTTTGTCTCTAAAAATAAATATCTCGGCTCCGTGATGAGATGCAAATAGTAACGGCACGCCGCGACATCACACTCTCATGGGAACATAAAAGAGCCGGCCGGCACCAGTAAACAAATAGGGTTACCCTGACGGCTGCAGCAGCGTGGAGAGGCAGGTGTGCAGCGTGCGCCACGAGGCGCGGTGCGCCAGCAGCGTCACCAGCAGCGGGCGCCACGCGGCCGAGCCCGAGCGGAACATCAGCCGCATCTGCGGGCATTGGCTTCTTTAGGCCCTGGTTTATCTGACCACACGCCGCCGGCTACCGGCGACCGACGCGTGTCCGCGACCGGCGATGATCGAATGTTATGTTCGGAAATGTTTGAGGATGAATTAAACATTAACACGGCTCTACTCACGTTTATTTAGTCACTCGCGCGACATATTTCGGAGAACATAGGCCTCCATTATCAAGCACTAAGAGTGCTGAGTGTCCGTTCGATTCAGCGATCACGTCGCCGGCCCGTCGCGCACTAACGCGCGCACGAAACGCGAGTAAACGTGAGTAGAGCCGTGTTAATGTTTAATTTATCTGATATGTCTCACGAAAGTTTAAATACAAATGTTTGAGGATGGTTTCTGGACGTCGCCGCCGGCGGGTAGGACGGCGAAGGTCACACGCCGTACGCGTCGGTCGGTATCATTTCTGTAGAATAGCGAAGGACGGCGGGTGGCGTGTTGATATTGAAAATAACTCTTTTCACAAAAGATAACGATGAATTGTTTGAACTTAGTTCGCTGTAATCCCATTTTGTTCGACGCTTCCGAGAAGGATTACAAAAACATCAATTTAAAGCATAGAACATGGAAATAAGTAAAACAATGAAAATTCCAGTAAGCAAAAAAAGAGAAATATATATATATTTATAGCTTATCGCCCGGCGATGAACTACGATCGCCCGGCTATGACATATATGTCTCTTTTATTTACACGGGATCGATTATCTTTTGTCCCTTGAAATAGCTGATAGCTCATGTGGGACCAGTGCCATAATACCGGAACGGATAGCATGTCTCACATACATCATACTTCAACCTATATTTGTCCATGATGCTGTATAAATTAAATGAAATAGCCAAGCCTTACGTCATTCGAATAAAATAAAGAAAAGTAAATTTAGCGTTTTTTTAAATTCATCCTCTAAGGGGTCAAAAAGGGGTTCTTCTGCGCGTCCGAAGCCTTTGGAAAAACTAGTAAAAACATATTTTTACAAACAAAACAATTGGTGATCACTAGAGCTATATAGAAGAAGCATCAATAATTGATTTTATTAAGACAGTCCTAAGAAAAGCGCTTAAGTTTTGACTTATATATGAGATTTTACTTTATGCAATGAAAACATCGAACAACGAACTTTTAATAACGGGAATTTTATTGAAAGTTGAAATAGATGACAGGGAGACTGGACGGGATTCGAACCCGAGATACCCGCATCTCCAGCCGCGATAGCTGGAGATGCGGGTATCTATTTCAACTTTTAATTTATATAGTAGTATTACTACTTAAAAATCAAAGAAAATCAAAATATTTCATAAAAAAATAATTTGATTTGTTCTTACTTTCAGGAAATTTTATTGGTTAATATCTAAAGCCGGGTAAGGGGTAAAAGATTAACTGTCAGTAGATAATAATGATGATAGGTTAATTTTTGGGAGCCATTCTATACTGGAACCGAAGTCTCCGAGTTTTACCTGGCGCTCAGGCTGCGGGCCGAGGGTCTCCCGCTGCAGCTCCGACATCCAGTCCAGCAGCAGCCCGCAGCCCAGCCCGCGGCGCGCGAACACGTGCGGCGGCGGCGGCTCGGCGCCTATCTCCACTTTCACCTGGACAATTCATTCAATAACATTGGAAATCCGTTTGGGAATCGTTGCGTGAACGTTAGTGTCTCTGTTGCTTGTAATAAGGTTGATTTTGGATCTTGCAGTTTTTGAAATGAAATAAATGAGTGTTACTTGTTCTACGATTAATTGAAGACTAACTCGTATGGATGGATAGGAGTACGTATTAAACACCATTTGTATGTGTGCGTAACTAATACACATGCATACGAATTACTAATCAGTCATAACAGTCTCCACCAGAGATGCGCGAGGATGCGTAACGAGGTATGTCTTTGTAAACCAACGATCTGTTTCCATTGATCAACCAAAACCATTTAACAATCCATACCATTAAACAATTCCTATATATTCTCGCACCGGCAGGGTCACCATGTGCGTACTGATAACCTATTATTAAATTTAGCCTATCGCATAAATCTCACACATACATACATTTCAGCCGTATGTAGTTGCCATAGTCGCCACCCTTGGCAGGCGGGTCGGCGACCGCAGTAGCTGTAGATTGGGTTTGACGGATGCTGGTGCCTGTCCACTGCTGGACGTAGGCCCCAACGCGACCCACAGCGACCAGTTTTGCGCAGACCGCATCCAGTGGAGTCCCGCGACATTTACCATGTCGTCGGTCCACCTTGTGGCAGGTCTGTCCACGCTGAGCCCTCATTTTTTTGTCCTTCTTGCGTGCGTAACATTCTTGTCAATTATTTCCGACTTGAAAAGAGTGCATTGTATAGAAGCTGGAGTTACCTCAGACTCGTAAGCGCCCTGCTGGTTCTTCTCGAGCAGCGTGGAGATGACGTCCACCACCAGCCGCGTGTTCTGCGTCTCGATGATGCGGTTGCCGATCGCCTCCAGGGTGTTGGGCGTCGCCGCTTCCAGTGCTGGACCATATTATTTGTTAAGTGACTTATAAAAAAAATTGTACTTTGATTCTTTACACACACACACATACTATGTCAGCCATATGCAGTCCACTGCTGGACATAGGCCTCCCACAAATATGACTTAATATCATCTTGGGGGGTAATTGCCATAGTCGCCTCGCTTGGCAGGCGGGTTGGCGACCGCAGTAGCTTTAGATTGGGTTTCGACGAACGCTGCTGCCCGTCCGTAGGATTTTTCCCTTTGTCGCCTCTTATGACACCCGCGGGAGGAGATGTGGTGGTGCTATTCTAGTCAGCCGGCATCACACGGCACGATTGATTCTTTTACGCTAAATAAGGGCTGAGGTACAAATTACGACAGTAATTTAATGATATATTTAATTGACCAGAAGAAATTCTTTCATCTATACATTGTCGGTGATTAAAGTGTGTGAAGAGACAAAAGTGTAACAGTACCGGCAATAAGTTGTTCCTTGGTGGCGGGCTGCGGCAGCTGCGGGGCCGCGGGTCGGGCCGCGCGCCGCTCGGGGGCCGCCAGCAGCGCCAGCAGCTCGCCCACCGGGCCCGCCGGGCACTTGCACTGCTGCAGCGGGGTCGAGCACACCTGCGGGCCAACAATCAAATGGTTTATTTCCCTGAATAACGCTCGACGGTGTGGATGTGGGCACGAGGCACGTTCCTCCCCCTCCGAGACTGTGGCCACGTACCTCCCGCAGCGGCTCCCAGCGGGCCCGCGCCAGGCTCCTCAGCAGCACGGCGGCGTGGGCGGCGCGCGCGCTCATGCCGCGCAGCACGCCGCTGTCGGCAGCTTGCAGGAACACGCTCACCCTGTGGATGTAGGGGCACGAGGTGGGAATGTTCCCGCGGACGTTCCTCACTTCTTCCGTTATTTTCTGTAAAATAGTTTAAAGATTTTTACGTCACACTGGGCGGTAAGAGAGATTTACCGCCGTAGGGCGCGACGGAAAATCTCACTTTACAACCAGGTGAAGACGTAAAACTATGTACGCACCACAGGCAGTAATGAAGAAGGCCTCAGATCGCGGGTATTTGTGGCCCGAACCGGAGGTGAGGCCATTCTTTGATTAACCACCCTAGGTACGTAATATACTATAACAACAAACTGGGCGGTAAGAGCGATTTACCGCTCTAGGGCGCGACGGAAAATCTCATTTTACACCCAGATGAAGACATAAAACTATGTACGCACCACGGGCGGTAATAAAGAAAGCCTCAGTTCCCTTGTTTATGGCCCTCACCTCCGGTTCGGGCTACAAATACCTGCGGTCTGAGCCATTCTTTGTTTTACCGCCCTGGGTACGTAATATACTAATACCGACATCTCAGCTTGCGACCATTGTGCAATCACAGACTACAAACACACCACTTTGTTGTATTTTTACAGTTCAACTGTCTGTACCGCCCTAAGTCTCATAGTACTCACCGCGTTCAGTTCGGTGAAGGCCACGTCGAGGTCCCCGGAGAAGCTCCGCGCGCCGCAGAAGGCGGTAGCCAGCAGCGCGGGCACCTGCTCGGGCTGGATGCCCAGCGGCGTGGGGCCGCCCTCGTCTTCGTCCTCCGACGGGAGCGGTTCTTCGTCGAATAATGTATCAGCTGGAAAAAATAAGCGCACTGCAATGAAGCTTTCAAATTTCACAGATAGAAAGTGGAAACCCCTTATTGTGTACCTATTATGTCACTGGTATATTAAACTTTACAATAGGAACAGAGTTGCATTTAATCTTTTGTTTTATCAGGATCGAAAGAGCTCGTGATTGTAAGCCCACAACGAAAACCCAAATTAAAAAAAAGTTGAGCATACACGACGATTGACGACAGGTTTGGCTTAGTAGATGGGTGCCCTGCCTGGCTGACATTTATTGGTGTGACGAGCAAATATATTCGTTCCTGAGTCATGGGTGTTTTCTATGTATTTACATGTATATTATATAAATCATTGGCTGTGCACCCTCAACACAAGTCTACTTAAGCTTACCGTGGCTGTCAATTTGTGTAAGGATGTCTAAAAAATTAAATGAGCGGGGCACATTGCACGCAGAAGTATAGGTTCTCGAGTGCTGACTACTTATCGGAAGGTAGAGCGTGGGTAGACCCCCAACTTGGTGGACCAACGACCTAGTAAAGATCGCCGGCATTATCTTGATGTGGGTTGTTCAAATCGGCTCGTTTTGGAGGAGGCCTATGTCAAGCAGTGAACGTCCTTATGCTGATATGATGGTAAGGCGCACGTACGGGCGGGGTAGACGGGCGGCTGCAGCTGCAGCGCGGCGGCGAAGGCCTCCCGCCGCGGCAGCCGCGCGCGCGCTGCACCTGCAGCAGCTGCGCCATGTAGCCGCGCTCCACGCCCAGCCGCAGCACGGCCGCCGCCGGGCACGCGTCCAGCGCCGCCAGCAGCGCGCTGAGGACCGGGGGCAAACCATTTTAGGGTTTTCAGATTGATTAAAACAAAAAACGTCTTTTACTTCACACTGGGCGGTAAGTGAGATTTACCGCCCTAGGGCGCGACGGAAATCTTACTTCACACCCAGAAGAAGACGTAAAACTATGTACGCACCACGGGCGGTAATAAAGAAGGCCACAAATACCCGCGATCTGTGCCCTTCTTTGTTTTACCGCCCTGGGTACGTAATATACTAATTCTGTAGTCAATAATTCATAACTTACATGATTACAAGTTATGTTTTTGTGGTATAGTGTTGTTACAGTTTATGTTGATATATCAAAGAATCAACAATTAGGCTTCAAAATCCTTAACTTTCACAATGTGTCACGGGAGAGACGCGAACCTAATTGATCTGTATGATCCTTAATGCTCTTAACATTCACCGCACTCACTAGTTCAAAAAGTATTTAAATCGAAAGAAAAATTGAAAAAATTGGCTTTAAGCGAGACTCGAACCCACAACCAGTGCACTACCAATTGTGCTATACGAGTACCGCTTGGGCCTGTCAAATTTTTCTATTTTATTCTTCCTGGCATACGTCATTGTTGAATTCTCAATAAATTTGTAACTTCGATGCCGTTAAAATGGGAGGTTTGAACCCTTTTAACGGTTTCGGTAAATGTGTCTACACGTCACACGTAATGACTGAAAATCACACGGATTTTACGCCAAAAGTCGTGTCTACATTTTTTAGTCACATTAAATGTACAACTATACTACAAAAAATAAACAGAACTGTCACCCCAAATGTGGTCGAAGGCTCACCTGCAAGCAGACCGCGGCATGCCAAAGGTTTGTATGAAGAGTGCCAGCTTGTGGGCGGGCAGCGCCCTCAGGCCCAGCTCCAGCAGCGCCGGCCGCGCCGAGCGCACCAGGTGCAGCCGCAGCCAGTCCGGCAGCAGGCACGTGGCGGTGCCGTCGGCGGCGAACGCCGTGGGCGGCTCCCCCACCCATACTGATTCTAGCCAGGAGTACATCTCCTGGTTCGTGTCGTCTGTGGAGGGAGATGAACTAGTGAAGACCATGGATGGTTAAGGTATAGAGTTAGAGGAGGCGAAGATTATTTCTTCATTATATAAAAAGGGAATTCCACAATTCTGCCGGCCATGGCACGAATGTGCACACTGTATACTCACAGGCCGAGGGTCCGTAGCACAGCAGCTTGTAGTGCGCGTGCGCGACGACGGCGGGCAGCACGGCGGCCGCGGCGCCCCACTGCAGCGAGACCAGCTCGCCGGCCGCCGCGCCGCCCGCGCCCCACTCCTCGCCCGCCTCGGGCGGCAGCGGCCCGGGCTCACGTGCCTGCCGACATGGACACTATATAGCGAGAAACTGCTGACCAAATACAGATTTAGAAGAGAAGAGAGAACGAGTACTAATTACAACGAAATAACCAAACGGTAACAGCGTCATCAATGTCTTCAGTCATCGTGGGTGCGTCAAAAACGACACGAATTTTAGTGGTTGTCTCTTTATTTGACTATGGCATTATGGTGTGGAAAATAAGCAAGTTCTGATCTTTATTTGCGGAATCAGTTGTGACTTTTGTTACCTTACAATCTAGTCTCTAATCAAAATACATTTGGTACAGTCAAACTGTCCATGCAATATTGTGAGCTATTGTATTTAGCAGTGAGGTTATTAAGGCACTTATTAAATAACAAAATAAGTGAGTATTGTCTCCTACCTTGCGCAAGTGGGTGTAGAAGATGGACGTGAGGGCTTGCAGAGTCCGGTGCTGCAGGCGGTCGGGCACAGCGCGAGGTTCGGCTGGAGGAAGTACTCCACCCGTTACCACTTGGCGCTCCATCACTACTTGGCTTAAGTCCTACAGAAACAAATGACTGTTGTTCATGGGTCAGGGGTGACAAGAGTTAAAAAATGTTAGAGAAATTGGATTTAACACAAACAAGCTAAACTCTAATTGTGCCGCAGCAGGTACAGCAGCACCAGCCACTCCCTGTCGACCGTCTCTACATACCAGTACGAGAGGCGGGAGGGTCTCGGGCGGGCAGGCGGCGGCGTGGTCGGCCAGGAAGGCTATGTAGGCGGCTAGGTGGTGCGGCACGCACTCGGCCAAGCAGGCGGCGCGCAGCCGAGCCAGGACCTCGTCGCGGACCGCGTCCCAGTGGCGCAGTTGGATTAGCAGCTCCAGCCACTCCCTGCCAACCAACAATACATTGTAATCTAGACCTTGGAGATTCTTGAAACCTCCAAATGTTATTAGTCTTTCTCGTACACAATTCTGGACATTTGGGAGAAGTACGCGGGTCCGAAGACAACAAGGAGAATTCCTTTTGACAATTTTCTGAAATGTAAAAACACTATAGTAAGTAGACAACACTTCAGAAGTGCATGGTACCGGAGTATAGTCGTGCTTCTTACGGCAATTTTTGGCTAAAATCTGCAAATCGTTTTTAAAGCAAACAGAACTACTTAGTTACAAACGGATAAACGCACGTGTAATTATATCGCACTATGCGACATGTTTCGGATAAGCTCGGGGTGAAGGTGTATCACTCACTGCTGTCCGCGACGGTGTTCAGCACGCCGTGCAAGGTAGCGGACAGCAGTGAGTCCTGACTCGGTAATGTAAGTAAAAACAGGTTACTTCAAATATAGGTGAGGTTAAGTGGTAGTCAAAAACATGGGATTTTATGATCTGAGATTATGGTGGATTGCCTTAAGCTATTTCAAATACAAGGGTATTTTTTCTCTTTTTCACACATTTAAATGGTTTACTTACTCAGGGCTGACATCTGCATTATAGTCCATTTCTGCTGTTTCTTCGGCCTGCGTCAGGACTAGTTTCAGGCCCTGCAATAAAACTTACATTTATCACCAACAATATAAGTAATTTTGATTACTTAAACCTGAAAAAACAGGTCTACAGACCTTAAGTTCGTTCAGTGATTAGCTCTTCCTACAAAGAAAAATTATTAAGATATGTTCTTCCGTTACTTATTGTAATATTTGGAATATAGTAGCAGTGGACGATTTACGGATGAAGTGGTGAAGTACCCGCTTGGTCACAGCTTACAGGAATTAGCCAGACATGATCAGAAGACATGCATAGAACGCACGCAATTTGAACTCTCTCAAACACACACGTACCCTAGAGGCCTGCGCGCGAGTGAGCGCGTGCGAATGCGCCAGCCTCTGCGTGTAGTACTGCAGCACAGCGCGAGCACCCTCTTCACTCGCCGCCACCGTGCGCCGCAGGTGCGCGGCCAGCTCGCCCGCCTTGCCCGCCTCGCCGCCGGCGCCGCCCGCGGATAGGAACTCGCAGAGGCATTGCACTGGCAACACACTGTCAAGACATTGAATTTATTGAAATCGTGTTCACGGCACCATTATGAATCGTGATACAATAAGATATTGGGGGTACATTTAGAAATCCTACATTTATTTTGCGAATTCGTTCCAGGGTAGATTGAGTCGTAACGTGAAGGAAATGCTTATGACATATGGGGTATGAATGGTTACCATGGTTACGGTCACTCTACTTTTATGGCATCTAAAGTCAATAAACATACATATTATCCTTTCCATAATGGGTAGTACGCGATGCTATTATGATGATAGTAGAACGCGATGCCACATTTCTTCTAACAAAATGTGCTTCAGTTGTCCGCTGGTTGATGGGACATAATAACAACACGTAATAATAGATGATCAAACGAACTTCTAAAGCGAAGTTCGATCATTATTATATGAGTCGTTTCATTCGAAGATATATCATATACCAGGTAGTTCTTTGAACCTACAGGCGACTTCTGCACAATATTAAAAGACAGTCAGTTGACTATTGAACTGAATTTTTGTTAAATCATTCATTCCCCTACCTTTCCCGGTCACCGCGCCCTCCTACTTGCTCATTATCTTTAGAGAGAAACGTAAAACTTTAAGTTATTGGGTTTTAAAGGGTGGGAGGGCCATTATATCTTCGAATGAAGCTTACTCATATAATACTGATCGAACTTCACTTTGAAGTTCGTTTGATCATGTATTATATTTCTTAAGCTTCATTCTTCAGATATAAAAAACCAGGTAGATGTTAAGAGTTGAAAGTTTTACTTAAGGTGGAATGAAACAATATCTCGACACGAAATTATATATATTTACTTCGTAAAGTCGACATATTCGACTATAATCTTAATTATCGCTATTGTCAACAAATCAATCTACAGATAATCATTTAAATATCATTGCTAGAAATCGACAAGCAAACGGATCTGGCGAATAGCCCTTCCTCCGATAACGGTCGATTATAGAAGCGGGCGAACGTGGTGGACGCCGCGCTCCAGCCCAGCCAGGTGTCGACGCTGGCGCCGGCGCGCCGCGCGGCCGACGTGGCGGCGTGGCGCGCACTGTGCGCGCTGAACACTGTCATGTCGATGCCGCTTTCGGACAAAACGTCTTTGATCCATCTACTGATGGTTTGCGATGTTGCAGGTCTGTGGGGCCTTTTATATGTCATTAAAAGCTGCCCTTCACTGCCGGCTCTCGTATTTTCTGTTACAAAAATATAATCTCTGAGAGCCGTAGCAGGGCAGATAGAGACATTATCTTTAAAATATGGTAGGAAGAGAACAGGTTGTTCTCGTCCTGCGGCAGATGTTTTGATGACGTCAGTTATTCCAATTTTAACGCCGTTTGTGGAAATAATTATGTTTTCGATTTTAATAAGCGCTAAAGTTTGAACCCTGTGCGCCGTGCAGATGGCCAGCAATGTCACTAGTTTTTTCGACAGTTTTTCAAGACCTAAGCTTGTATTGGGATACCAATGAGAGATGTGATTTAGAACCACCTGGGGGTCCCATGTATGATTATACTTCGGTCCACTAGGTTTCTGTTTGTACGCACCTTTGAGAAGACGTTTCACACAATCGTCTGAACCCACATTGTTTCCCAATAACAAAGATAGGGCTGAACGATGACTATTGATTGTGCCATATGCACATTTTTTGTTAAATTGTTCTGTTAGAAATGACAGTACTGAAGCTGTCGCGGGTTCAAACACACTAATATTATTTACAATGCAAAATTGCCACCACAGCTTGTATGTAACATCGTATTGTTTTATTGTTTTGTCGGAAAGAGATGCCAACATCAGTGTTAGCGCTTCTGGCGGTGAGCCCCTCCGAGCGAAGGACTGTTGCAGAGCCTCGCGACACCCAGTGTAAGTCCCCTGTGTAGGGGGTGGCAGTCCCTGAAATGGGAATGAAGTAAATTTTTATTTGGGTTCAGAAACATTATGTCTGAATTAAGAAGGCTCTGCAATAGGGGGAACCATGGCTGCGATGGCCAGTAAGGAAACACCAAGATTCCATTTGCTTGATCGTCTACAATTTTTCTGAGACATTTTAAGACTAATGAAAACGGAGGAAAGGCGTAGAAATAATTTTCGCTCCAGTTAATTGTAAATGCATCAACTGCTACCGCATCGGGGTCAGGTTTCCACGATACAAAACATGAACATTTGGTATTGGATCGAGAGGCGAATAAATCTATCTTTGGTTGACCGAAGCGTTTCACTATTGACTCGAACGCTCTGTCTGACAGTTCCCATTCAGTGTCAGGGTTAACCTTCCTAGACTCGGGATCGGCAATATTTTCTTTTGTATTTATGTAAGACGCAAAGATAAATACATTTCGCTTCTCGCACCACTGCCAAATTGTTCGAGACAAATCGTTTAGGTGTGGAAACTGTATGCCCCCCATGCGATTTATATAACTTATTGCGGTCGTATTATCGACCCGCAACAAAATTGCACAGTTATTCACGTTCTGAGCGAAACTTTTAAGCCAAGGTATACCGCCAGCAATTCCAAATAATTAATATGGAGATCCCGTTCAGAAGATTTCCACATGCCGTTAACCTTATTGTCTCCTGAAACGGCACCCCAACCTGTATTGGATGCATCACTATATATTTCAAGTTGAAATTTAGTGTGTCTCATAAAGTTATTTGACGTGTAAATATTATTTATCCACCATTTTAAATCATCTTGTATAGCAATATCAGGTTTTATTTTTGCCTCAAAGTTATTATTGTTTTTTAATAACTCTAAATGTTTTTGCCGTTCTAAGGTTTTTGTGTAAACCCAACCGTATTTTACAGCTGGGCAGGCTGACACCAAAACTCCTATCAGTTGTGCAAACTCCCGAATAGTACACCTCGGGAGCGCTAGAAATTTGTGAGTTAATTGTGCAATTTTGTTCCGCTTATCTTCTGGTACGGCTAAGGTCAAATTTTGAGTATTAAATTGAAAGCTTAAAATTTAAAAGGTTTGTTTTGGAAGTAAGGAACTTTTGTTGTTATTAACAACGAATCCTAGACATTGCAGTAACTTTAAGGTTTCATTAACATTATTTTGACAATCCTGAAAACTATCCCCTATACAAAGGATGTCGTCTAAATATATAACCGATTTGAGGCCTCGAGATCTTAGGTTAGACACTACTTCTTTCATAATTTTTGTGAAGACTCTGGGCGCTACGGACAAACCATATGGTAATGCGGAGAATTCATATGTCGAGCCCTCAAATTGAAACCTTAAGTATTTCCTGTCGTTTTTATTTATAGGTATAAGCAGGTACGCTTCCGTCAAGTCTATAGTGGCTAGAAAACCATTCCGAGGAATGAGTTTAGAGGCCGTGCGATAATCCTCCATTTTAAAATGACAGGGAGCGATAAATTTATTAAGGCTTTTTAAATTTAGGATAAAGCGTTTTCCTCCGTTAGGTTTTGGGGCAAGAAATATCTTAGATATGAATTGGTTATTAACCTCGATGCACTCAGATATGGCTCCTAAATCAAAAAGCTTTTGTATAGCTAGTTTCATATCAGTCACTTCGTCCTGAGCAAACGTATTTACTGGAATAAACGTTTGTTTTACGTCTGACTCAAATGGGATTGAGTAGCCATATCTGACCCAGTCCAAAACCATTTTATTCGAAGTTATTTTTAGCCAACAGTTATAAAAATAGCTTATTCGACCTGCATGTACCTGTATTACGGTGCCTGAGCATGTGCCTTGGTCGAGGTCGATGCCTTGGTTGGTTGCGAAGCTGGGAACTTCCGTTGCGGGTAGTTCGTCTGCCTGCGAGCTCCTCTCCGGCCCCCCCTGTTCGACGCGTAACGAGGGGGCGCTGACCAGTTTCCCGAGTACGGTGGTCGACTGCTCGTAGGCTGAGCTGGAGTAGGTTTCTTTGGTGACGCTTTCTTAATTTGAAGACCTTGTTTTTCAATGGTCTTTGACGCCTTTATTTTTTCTGACAATTTATTGCCAAATACGGTATCGTCGCGTTCCGAGTCCTGAATAACTTGTAGGAACGTCTTATCCAGACTAGGGGTAATGAGTTTTATGCGGCTCTGAGTGGAGGACGCATGGAGGTCACACAAAATGCGGCAACCGTTACTAAGGTGTTTCATAGCTTCGATTCCGTTGGTATCGGTCCCTTTAATTAGAATATCCATGGCCCTGTTCAGGGCCGTGATCCCGTGGCCTAGTTGCTGCTGCACTGCTGCCAGATTCTTATCCCTGTTCCGGACCATATCGGGAACCGCCGCTGAAATCTCGACGTTCAATTTTGGTGCTTGTAACAAACGACAGTTATCGGGCACAAGGTATTCTTTTTGAATCTTGTCCTTACTTTCCTTTGTCATACCTTTCTTTAGCAAAGGTAGCCAAAGCTTTGTTAAATTGTCGTGTATTTTGTTACTAAATTCGGGGTGTCATCGGTTGATTCCCCAAGAGCCAAGAGCATTTCTGGATCGAGCTCAGGTTGGTCTAACGACATAGCTACGTCCGCCTGATTTTCAGGTGGCGAAATCGTGTTGCTAGGGCCTGGCGTCGATACGTCACCAGTATTATCTGGTGCGTTTGATTGTAATTCCGGTACAACAGGATCATGAGCCGGTATGGAATCATCTAGAATGTCTAGATTATGTTCCATTACATTGTCTACAACAATAAAAGGTGATTAATATTTTATATGAAAATATTTTCTTTTGGGGGTAGGTTAAGAAAATATTTGTGTCGCAGAGTAACGCGCATCTACTGAAGATTGCGCGTGTGTTCTGCTTTGTTACATCGTTGGAGACTCGCAGTCAACCCCGATGTTAATTTGATCATAGTTAGAGACTCGCGGTCAATCCCTATGTCGGCTTTTTTAATCACTTCTCAACATAAAGTTATAGAACAAATAACTTACCTTCGTCTTCCGATGAGGACGTTGTATAAATTATTCTGTACCGTTTCTTATGATCTTCAAGTTTTTTAACTTTTTTACGGTAATAGTTTAACTTCTCCTTAGCTGTGCGTTTCGGCATGATTGTAGGCTTTGCCGGATAGCTAAAGAGGCGCGTGCGTTCGTCGCCGTGCACGAAAAAAGAATGAGCAAGTAGGAGGGCGCGGTGACCGGGAAAGGTAGGGGAATGAATGATTTAACAAAAATTCAGTTCAATAGTCAACTGACTGTCTTTTAATATTGTGCAGAAGTCGCCTGTAGGTTCAAAGAACTACCTGGTATATGATATATCTGAAGAATGAAACGACGAAATATAATTGATGCATCATTTTACAATGTGCCGCTACGGCCTATTGCATAATAAATTGTAAGTTGTAAAATTAGCTGAAGTCCCTTTCCAATTCCTTTTATTAGAAAGAAAGTTCCATTTATTTACAATTTTATAGCGAGTGAAACTAAGGTAGTCAACATTAAAAGCTGTAAGATAATGAATATAATGATGTTCTATATAAGAGTCAGGTATATTGTCACAACAACAATCAATACATTAGCTTAGTCATTAAATGTACCTCAATGACGTTTGAGAAGTCGTAAAGAGAACAACTTGTCAGCTTGCCCACGTCAAAAGCCATAATAACTTTAAAAAAAAACCGACTTTATACATGTAGTCTTATTGCTTGTTTTGACGACAGGTATGGAATAGTCGGTAGATCCTGCCTATGAAGCCAACGGTCCCAGGTTCAAATCCCAGTGCGGGCATTTATTTGTATGATGAGCATAGGTATTTGTTTCCGAGTCATGACTGATTTCTATATATTTAAGTATTTGTTACATATAACATTGGCTTAGTGCCCACAACCCAAGCCTTCTCCAGTTTACAGTGGCACTCAGTCAATTTGTGTATGGATGTCTTGTAATATTTACATATTTATTCATTTTATTTACTCAAAAACTACACCGGTAGGTGTGATCTTGATTCGATCACATAAGACGCCACAAGTCCGTAAAGTAAAGTCCCGAGTTAAAACATATAAACTGTTAGAAACTGTTTTATACTTGAACCAAAATTGATTATTGTTTAAAAAAAACTTGTTTGTTATCATGGCCCATTTCAATATGATCAAGATCTGAACGGCAGTTATTAAGTTATCCTAAGTGTATTTACTTGTAAAGTCTGTTAATAGTAAAAAAAAAATATCCTATTAATAAATAGACAAAAAAAAAAATTGATTAAACTAGAGATTAACTGATATTAATGGCTAATATTTATATTAGCAACTATGTCTAGTACAATCAATCTCAACATCCTCAAGCATACAATGAAAAATTATTTTCCTTATTGACGCATGTCAGTTGTTTTTTAAATAAATCTTTACCTACATGGCTAGTATTGTTTCCATGTCTGCCCTGTTTGCTCGCTAGCTTGCGTCTCTCTCGTTATAGACCAGACAGAGGGGGATTTCCGAGCAAAAAGTGGGAAATACTCGTGCAAGCTGCACGGGAGGTAAATAGAAATAAAGCGAGTGCAACTATGCAGTTCAAGTTGTTAGTTCTTCTTCGTGTTCCTTGTTTGTTTGTCATGTGTCGAGATTACTTTAGTTAAAAAAAAGTTTACTGTGACTGTGCGTGTGTGAAGTAATCAGTATGAAATTCGAAGAGACTCAAGTGTGGAATGAAAAGTACAAATGACATTTAATAAAGAAATTTCTTGGGGATAAGGTGGGACGGGGAGAACACGAGCCCATCTTTAGTCGAGGAAAACGAACAGTGATATTAAATAACGAATGCGTTGAACTTAGTGTGGATAATGATGAACCATACTTGGAAATCTTCTGTGGATCCCAAATTGATACACGACGCTATTTACGGATGTGACTTCGACTTGCGACCTGGACCCAGAATACACCCCGATGGAATATTTCCATATGTGTATTGGGTAATGTTCAGCGTGTTTGCCACCAACTTAGCTGTGGCTACATTCAGTGTGGTCTTCGGTATCACCTCGTGGGTCCTCATCACTCGATGGAGGCAATACAAGAACTATGTATTCCTAAATGTGATTTTAATGAGCATTGTCACGCTGGCAATGAACTATACACTGAACCGTACTTTTTTCTATTCAAATTTAAACAGTGGTGAAATTTTCAATATAACGTACTTTAGACTGCCGACGTGTAAGATTATAGTTCAAGTGGTATTTCTGGTGTCGCGTATAGCGATGAGCCACTGGCTGCTGGTGGCCACTGTGATGTTCTACATGGACATCGTGAAGGTGTTCAACAATCGGATCCGACACAGATATTTAATCACAAACCTGTTCGTCTGGGTCGGAACTGCAGTAGAATCGGTCGTGTTGTTCACGACTGTGTGGTTAGGTAATTTAAAAGTTCTTCACGTTGGATACATTTCCTTTGGTATAATTTGTTTTTATAAAGCTATAAACACGGTACTGTATCTGAGGGTGTTGTACACGTTGATATCGTTAGCGAAACGGGACAAGAATTCGAGGAGAAATGTGTGTCAAAATATAACTTTTTCGACAGCGGCTTGTATAACATCGGCTATTTCGTTTTATCCGCCCATGTTGCTGGCGATAGACTTCACGCAGAACATCACAGTGCGGCATATTTGTATAATAGTGAGTCTGCTAAGCCTGTTCGGGGTGCTGGTTTTCTTCCTGTCTATGAGGAGCCACAGGAATGCGTGGCGCAACCACCTGCAGCGGAGGAAGGCGCGGAGCATGGACACGCTAGCGAACACAGTTTGAAGATTATTTGTGACATTATCTATGAAAAGGGACATTATTGTCGATGGCACTTACGTTGAATCGCGTTGCGTTTGTATTGTATCGTCTTGAACAACGACATAAGCGCCATCGACCATAAGGTCCCTTTTCATAGATAATGTCACATTTTAGTTAAATGTTACGAAATATCTCTGTGATTACATCAATGTTACACCATTAAGATGTTTATATAATAGAGTGCAATAATAAATATGGCTTTCAGTCGGACTATGCCCACATAAAAGCTATTATAAAAGCTAGATTCACATTTGTCTGTTGTTTTGTGTCAACAGGCATCAGGCAGGCAATAGTTCAGTTTCATACATTTGCACACACGTATGATGCGCCCCGAAAATGTATGTAAACTATAACTGTTCTGATACGTCACGACACAATACCATATGTGAACCGGGCTATAGGACATCTTTTTATTTTGTAAACGTTGCATGTATGCATATTTACCTTGACTGTACCTAAGATACTCATATAGGTAGGTATACTGTTGGCTCATTAAAAATGTAGCATAAACTCTGCGTGTAACCGAACGCACAATGTAATGTAACACATTTTTTGTACAGTCGACAGCAAAGATATGTTTACACTTTTGCACCTTATTATTTACAAAGGATTAATGTGTAAAAGTGTAGACATATTTTTGACGTCAACTGTACGCCATTGCCTGTATGTCCTTAAGCCATACAGCTAAGCCAGCCATAAAGCCAAGCTATGCTGTATTCTATACAATATTTTCATAATTTATGCTTTTACGCAAAGTTTAAGACATTAAAAAATTCAGTGACGAGCGTAAAAGTTTGTAGTCAAAGAACATTGTTAAGAAAATGAGTATACCGGGTGGAAAGATCGAATGCCGGGATCCCTTTGAATCCCATAATTTTATTATTCCGATTTTCGAGAGTTAGAATTGTTTTAAGTCATAACTATCATTAGTCATAATAGTTATCAGACATACAACTAAATAAATATAATAATTAAATGCAATAATGTTACACGTCATATAAGACAAAAGTCACAAAACTAATCAGTATAATATCAAAACTCATAATCCTACAGAAACGAACTGTTACAAGAAAAATGGGTTAGGTTAGGTTAAAACTGCGACCCCACAGAAACGAACTATTACCAGAAAAATGGGTTAGGTTAGGTTAGAACTGCGACCCCCACAGAAACGAACTGTTACCAGAAAAGTGGGTTAGGGTTGAACTGCGACCCCTACAGATACAAACTGTTACCAGAAAAGTGGGTTAGGTTAGTTTAGAACTGCGACCCCCACAGATGCAACTAGTAAGCCTTTTGACTTTATACCTTTCAATACAATTACTATATTGAACGTTATGACCAAAAACGGTATGAAATTCAATAGTTATGACTAATGATAACGGGTAAAAGAAAATTCTGACTTTTTAAGTTATGACTAATGACAATATATACCTACCAACGGGTATGACAAACATCGGATGGATAAAAAAAAATCGAAAGTTTAACATTATGGGAGTCAATATAGACCCTCGAATGCCACATGGATGGCAACTGCCATAAATATTGTAAATAGCACATACTGTGTAAAGGAGACTTTCCTTTGTTTTTAATATAAATAAATTCTGCATTTATGGATTTATGAAAAATCGCTTGCCTCAGTCGGGACTCGAAACTGTCAAATGTGACAAAAAATAACGTGCCCTATGTATGATGCGGATTAAAGGGTTACTGATAAGGTTCATTTTTCTCGAAGTAACAAATATCTACCTTATCAGTAACCCTTTCAATTTGCATCATAAAATACGTCCCCGCCAGTAGCGCCCGTCGAAACCGAACTGATCAGCAACTGCGGTCGCCAACCAGCTTGCTAAGCGCGGCGACTATGGCAACTACCTCCCATGATACAAGTCATGTTTGGCAGCAGTGGACGATTTACGGCTGAAATGATGATGTTGAATTGAACTAATTGCATTGCTTTAGAATATGTGAGTCGATGGATGCTAGTTGCTCAACTGTGTCAACTCAATTCCCTTTGTAAATGCAATTGTTGATTGTCTAAGTTTCGTGACGCATTTGTTGTTTACTGCAATGCAATGTAAACATATTTAATAAGATAAATAAACTTTATGAAATGAACAACTTAAAACTACTCGCATACTGAATTTAAATTACATTCGCCGACAGGGTTGGCCTGGTGGGTGGAAACCGATGGTCCTAGGTTCAAATCAAAGTAAGGCATTTATTTGTGTGATGAGCACAGATATTTGTTCCGGAGTCATGGGTGTTTTCTAAGTATTTGTATATTATATCAATCAATCAATCAATCAATTTTAATGTTTTATTCAAGTAGGCCTAGCAACAAGCACTTTCGCACTTTATATACATAGTTGGCTGAATACCCACAACACTAGGCTTCAGGGTTCAGTCAATTTGTGTAAGAATGTCCTGTAATATTTATTTATTATTTTTTTATTTTTTCTTCTGTCTGGTGATCACGAACGATGCAAAGTTGGCCGTATACAATCCTGACCAAAACCACAACTTCATATGAAGTAGTGGCATTTGGGAACCGAAATGTAACCCTGACTTTACTGGCGAAAAAGTTAAATTCTGTATATATGTGATATAATCCGTTTTTA
This sequence comes from Grapholita molesta, assembly GCA_022674325.2. Taxonomy (NCBI): domain Eukaryota; kingdom Metazoa; phylum Arthropoda; class Insecta; order Lepidoptera; family Tortricidae; genus Grapholita; species Grapholita molesta. Next base: position 826,051 of record CP053138.2, read on the forward strand.
GTTGTTATATTTCATAAAATACATTCTTTTCATTTTTTAAGTTGCAACTGCCGTTGTCAAAAAGAGAGAACATGTAACAATGAATTTAATAAGTGTGTATTTATTATGAATTTGTGATAAAAGTGTTTGTTATGTAGGTTTTTTATATGCCGTTATATATTAAAGGTTGTGAAACAGTTGTATTCTATTATTCGCATAAGACTTCTTCAATAGAACATTACGTTGTGAGCTGATTGACGCAAAGTCAATTGTGACAATGATACATTTACAATACCTACTCTTCGTACATCGCACTCAATAATTACCTAAATGCACTGAGGCGGCTCACTCCTGTAGGTCTACAAAATCGATTGCCCTCTGACCTTCGTAAGTTGCGCCCGCACCGGTGCTTAAAAACGTCGACGGTACACAACCGCAGTGACGCATCGTATCCGCGCCAGTTTTAACGCAGGCTCCCCACAGCTGCTCAAAATACGCAAACGCATCTCGAAATCGCATGCAGAGAGCATCCCATACATATATATTTCAGCCGTATGCAGTCCACTGCAGGTCTTCTACCAATATGACTTGTATCATCTTGGGGGTAGTTGCCATAGTCGCCACGATTGGCAGGCGGGTTGGCGACGTGATGCCGACTGACTAGAATAGCACCACCCCATCTCCTCCCGCGGGTGTCGTAAGAGGCGACAGAGGGAAAAATCCTATGGACGGGCAGCAGCGTGCGTCGTAACCCAATCTACAGCTACTGCGGTCGCCATGCTCTCTACACCGCTGCTCAAAATACGCAGATGTACCGTAAATTGAGCTACGTCAATCATTTTTCGTTTGACACTTCATTGCATACAAGTTGCATCTGCGTATAGTGAGCAGCGGTGTGGAGAGCATGCGTTAAAAACGGCGCGGACACGATGACGCGATTGCGTACCGTCGCCGTTTTTTAAGCAGCGGTGTGGTCGCACCTTAAACCTAGAGGGAAAACGAAATCATAATGGGGTCATTAAGACCGATTTCCATACGATGTTTTCCTTCATAGATAAACCACTGGCAAGGCAAAACTTGGATTAGCGGTGATATTTAGTAATTCAGTGATACCGCGCAATTGTTTTACAAACATCTCGCTATAGGCAAATACAATAAACATAAAATCGATGGCAGCTAATAGCTTTTAATGCTTTAATGGGTTGGGCAGCAATTTATTTCTTGCAGTTCAACATTCTGGTGGTGGTAATGCAGATTGATTAAAACAAAATTCTGTTCTGATTCTATAGGCACTTTTACACGTCGAGTATACAAATGTAAAAGAGAAAAATAAAAACTACACCGGTTGTAACCCTACACTTCTGACCCGATAAACATTTTGATTTTTATGGCCGGCAAGAAACGCGGCGGGACTTATTTTTTCAAAACAGTATTTAAAATGACAACTTAAACATAGATATAAAAACTCCTACTGAATTTAGAGCAAGCTCTAGCGAGATCGGTTGAAGCGGTCCCAACCGAATCTGAGTTTGACTTGAATGCCTAAGCATGTTGGCTTTAGTAAACTAATCAGCATAATTAATTTTAATATGAAGGAAATACTCTGTTTCATGCAATTATTATCATTAACATGAGTGACCTCTTTCATAACTAGAATCGTGACCAAATTGGTTACGATAAAAGCCTCTTCTTCAACGCTAAAATAGACGCTAAGCAAGGACTTCACGTAATTCTACATCCAAAAGAGATATATGCACTGCGAATATAATTTTGCCAACGAACTAGTAATACTATAGAAACCTGACTCGAGCTCAAAAATGACCCCACGGTTAGTGTGCCGCGAACGATCGACTGAGCCGCGGCGGAGTTTGACAGCTTTAGTAGTACAGAAGCTTTCTATGACATAAGATGTCAGCTAATATAAAATTGTTAAATTAAATAACCCTATAAAATGCCTTCTTGTGCATTAAGATGCTCCCAAAACCACTGCACAAAAAGACAAGAAAAACGATGGGATCCATTGGTTTGTGTAAATTTAACCCTGAATATAATAAACAATTATTTAAAGTAACATATTGTTGTATAGACTAATACGCTGAACCAAATGTCGTATCTCTATACAAATTTTATGATGACTTATGCCTTTATGATACTGAGTGACAGAATGGGGATTAGGTTATGCGTCATTTATATTAACAAGTGAATTATTCATGTTATTTTCAAGTAACATTTGCTTATATCTCAAAAAAAAATCCGACATAATTATTCTAGTTTCCCGAAGGCCCCAAAAATAATGTATTATTAAAAATAATTTTATGAAAGTATGTACGTACAGTCATGGAAAATAATTTCCTACCTATTTCATATCATTAGACATTCGCGATGCCTTAAGGTCGAAAGTTGTATTTCAGTATATAATAGTATTGAAATGTCAATACGTATGATAATATTAATGTGATTTCACTTATTCTATTCGCGAAAAGTTACCATTTTCTTTTCTAATTCTGAAAGCGTGTCAGCTTCTTAGTGAGTATTACGTTCTTTGCGAATCTATCTACTGCGAACCTCGAAAATAGAAATTTCATTATTTGCATCCCTATATTTCGATGAAAAATGAAAAACTGTCAACTACTCAGTAGTTATCCGTATTTGGCAAAGTTCCGTCAATTTAGTAAATCTGTTGCCTAGTTATTACAACAAAACAATGCGTGCGATATATCAAAGTAATATACTGTTCTAACTTGCTCTTATGGTGACAGACTGCTAGACGATATAGAATTTAATTTCTAACCCACCTAGGTTAGAAAACAAATTACTTGACTGTACTCACACTATTATGATTAATCTAAAATACAGATATACTACACGTTAATAACATGTTTCAACTTTTGAGTTTAAGGATAAACGGGGCTTAATCGCGCAAAAACTTACGAAAATTCGCCTCCGATGTGTCGAGAGCGACATAACCCACGTGGTACTTACTGGGGAAAGACTGACGCAAATTCGTAGCAGTGTTCTTCAACACGTTATTAACGATATACCTTCTTATAAAGTATGGACAAGAGTAATCTCAATAACAAAGTCGTGTGTGGAATAATATTCATATAAATTGGTTCCATCTCGGTTAGTATCATCCCTGTAAGTTTGACAACGCCATAATATTGTAACGCCGCGCATGAGGTTTGGCACTTTAAACTTTTATTAACCAATCACAACTTTTTTAATAGCGCGAAATTGTCTATTGGATAAATTCTAAGCTGCTCTGACATATTTATGAAGAGGGGATAGCTGTCAGTATCAGCGCGCCTGGGGCCATTTGTGGAAGGCATTTTTGTATGGAGAGCTCTGTCTATATATATTCAGTCACCGAATTTTGCTCATATTTTTTTGCTGTTCAAACGTATACTCAATCCAGCCATTAATTAGCAAGTTATTTGTGTATCACTTCCTATTAGATTTCCGTATTATTATTTTCCATTTAATGTCCATTTTATGTACTTTGGAGGACTATTTCTCCCAATCGGTTGAGTTTGGGCAACTACAAAAAAAACTACTCTATAATTATAACATGTATAAAAATAAACCAAAACTGAGCCCGACAGTTGGGTACATTTCCCTGTAAATATGGCGGCACGTTCATCGAATTACATCACGCACTAATCTGGACATGATCCCGACTGGGGAAGTACCTCCAGCTTACAGAAAACCACAGTCAAATAGCACGACGTAGTTGGTGATTATAACATTGAACCCCCCCAGGCTCCATGCTCAGAGATCGCTAGCTGTGGTGATCTATAGGGGAGGCCATTGTCCAGCGGTGGATGTCCGTGGCGGATAGGTAGGTAGATCCGCATCGATACTACGCAAACGGAAATACCGGCCATAAAAGATGTAGAATTTGTTTACACAACATGTGATTAGTGCCGAGCGATAAGTGAAATGCAAAAAGTTATATACGACTGAACTTCTACACCGGATAATGATAATAGTTATATTTTTTTATATGTACGAAATAATCCGAGTGTTGTGACTTATACTCTAAGCGCCTAAGTGCAATAAGGCTTATTGTAGGAACTATATACGACTATATATAATAGATATTAGATATATAACGGACTGTAAGCTAGCAATTTCTAAAACTTATTGCAAATCCGTGAGGGTTTACCGCCCGACAGTATGAGATCATCAGTACAAACAAAATGCTGTAAAAATAATAACATACTTTGTCTATAAATGGCACATCCATTGCACGCCTTGAGCTATTATTTGTGGCCGATTTTAAAGCCAAAGCACAATGTACAACAAACATGACAAATATTCTTGTTAAAATATTTGGCAGTAGCGGATACTTAGAGCTGCGAACCAGGCGATGTTTAAATATTGAACTTTTGATTTTTTTTTCTTTAATTTGGATTATTTAATTATAATTTAGTATTCGTAGTTTGACCTTATTACAAGTACCTACGGTAGGTAAGTATATGTACCTATTAAAGTATACGATATTACCGCCATTTCAACCAACCTGTCGGTTAGGTTAGCTGGAATTACAAATGAAGGGTCCACAGAAAGGACATGTCTAGTCACTTTTTTCCAAAAATGAGATTTTAATCTCAAAATGTAGAGCTCTCAACGAACTATTATTACCAACACCTTCTGATATAATTGTAAACATGATTATTTTAGTTTTTTGCACTTGATAATCATCTAATTGCGAAGATAGATAGTATGGTTAATTGAATCATTCCAAACTCAAAAACCGCAATATCTCGAAATGTTGTCAAAGTGACTAGACATGTTCTTTCCGTGGACCCTTCAAATATAGAAGCACAATATCAATAACAAATTTACGTTTTGTTGTCTATTGTCGTTCAACAGACAAAACAAATACGTATTGGCTACAATGTATGTTATTTTCGTTCTACCTACTTATAACAATTTCTAGTCTTAAAATAATATACGTGTACTATCTATACAACACGGAAGATATTGTTTATTTCGATGTCGATAATGAAATGTATATACGTGCTCCTTCTCTAGCGAACGAAATTGAATGAATGAGTAAATGAATGTTTTGAATGTTAACATTCGAAAGTATAAATTAGAAAAGTCATATGTGTGAAGAATATAAATGAACATATGACGTACCAGCTCGGCTAGGTACTGTAATGTCATTCACAGTTGCCCTTGAGACGCTTTTTAGTGTGAGTAATTACACTGAAGTGAGCGTGTGAGCGTACACGCAACAGCCAGGAGAGTATTAATATTCAAGGACCGCCTGACCCATCTCTGTCGCTCTTGTACTCGAGTAACTGAGACGCATACGGACGATTCGCGTAACAACTAGTGATTCATGTGTGTGTAGAATATGCGAAACGTATGCGCATTCTGTGTTATGAAGGAGAGGGCGGAAAACGCGTGAGCTAAACATTTCAAAGCGGGCGTATAATATTTATAGAAAATTACAAGAATTACATCATTCGTGATTTCATCATAAACAGAAGTGAAAGAAGAATATGAGTTTAGAATCGGAAGATGAACTCGCAGATATCCAGTTTTACTTCGAATGCAATTTTAAATTGTCACCAAATCCCGAAAATGCTTTATATAGAATAGCCTATTGGGCTTACTGGATAGTGCTGGGACTGTTAGTGTTCGGTGCATCGCTGGCCGTCGTCAGCGTATCATTGGGGATAACATCCTGGTACCTAATCGAGAAATGGAGAAAGTTTCGCAACCATGTACTCCTCAACGGAATAACCTTGGTCGCGCTCGTATCCATAGCCACTTATATAGATGTAAATATTTCATGCCTGGATCACTTTCAGTTTTTTATGAATGACAAACGTTTTGTTATCGTTCAGATTTTACGCGTGTTCTTACGGATATCGCTGAGCCACTGGCTGTTTGTAGCTTCAGTTGTGTTTTTTACGGACATTGATCAAATATTTAAAATGCGAAGATATTTAATCACCAACCTATTCGTCTGGGTCGCGCCAATTTTGGAGGGAACTATATTATTTATCACGGTATATCACTGCAAGTTTAAAATACGTCAAGTGGAACTTATAACTGTATGCATTACTTCTTTATATCTATTGGCTAGTGTTATTTTGCATTTAAATAAATTGTTTAATTTGTTTTGGAATCTAGGAACGCATTCCAGTGGTGCCAAAAGATGGCCTTGTGTCCCTTGTGTGAATATTATGTTATCGTTAGCGTCGATTATAACTTTAATTATTAGTTCCTACCTCCCTATGTCAATAACAAGTTTGTTCACAAGGAGTTTGCTGATAAAGAACGTAGTTTATTTAGTGTGTATAGTTAATATGATTGTAGTTATATCGGTGTTTTTATCGCTGCGGGGTCACCGCGAAGCTTGGCGGGAATACCTACACCGGCGAAAAGTGCAACATAGGAAACTTGATAATATTTAATTTGTATCTAATTTGTGCAGGGATGTTAAGAGCGGTCTGGCATAGTGGGTAGTGACCCTGCCTATAAAGCTGTTGGTCCTGGGTTCGAATTCCCAGTCAGGGCATTTATATTATTTATCTGTGTGATGAGCACAGATTTTTGTTACTGAGTCATGGGTGTTTTCTATGTATTTAAGTATTTATATGTATCTATCTATTATATATCTCGTCGTCTAGTACCTACAACACAAGCCTTATTGAGCTTACCGTAGGGCTAGGTCGATTAGTGTAAGATTGTCCCGAAATATTTATTTCTTTATTTATTTAAGATGGCTGCTGTTATCAGCATCAAAATGGCCGCCAGTGTAAATCGAAATTCGTAAATTACGAACGATTGACTTTGTCACTTATTACGCCTTACTAGAAGTAAAAGAGAAACAAGGTCAAATTTTTCGATATTTTGCGCGTGACGGTATTCTGTCTCTCTATGAGCGGTTCCCTAATTGTTTCTTACGCCGGCCACCCATGATAGTGTCTGTCGGAGGTAACAGCGCCTTGTTAAAAACTTATAAGTCCTTACTTCTGACTCTTCTGAGTGTGCCCTCGAAGCATTCGGCGGCGCGTCAGCTCTGGCACCGCGAACATCAAAGTTCGTATATTTCGTGTATATTTTTCTTTTGCTCCAACTAAGGCGTCATGACTCATGAGAGTGACAGAAACAATCGTCCGAAATTTACGATATTTTTTTTCGCGGTAATGCCGCAGTTTTCAAGGAATTTGAGCATTGTGCACCGGTCTGGCCTGGTGGGTAGTGACCCGATGGTCCTGGGTTCAAATCCCAGTCAGGGCATTTATTTGTGTGATCACAGATATTTGTTCCTGAGTGTTGTCGATGTATTTAATTATTTACATGTATCTACCTATTACATTATATATATCGTCGTCTAGTACAGTCAGCAGCAGAAGTGGCTAAGCGTTTGAGGTGTTCAAAATGAGGTCAACACGTCTTATTGTCAAGAGAATAAGAGCGCGTGTAGGTCATTTTGAACACTTCAAACGCTTAGCCACTTTTGCTGCTGACTGTACCTACAACACAAGCCTTACTGCGCTTACCGTACTAGGTAGATTTATGTAAGATTGTCCCGAAATATTTATTTATTTATTATAATATATGCTCAACCATGTGTCACGGTTACGATGAGCACCATGAAGTTTCCATACACGTTAGTGTTACATGTAATGGAGATTAAGACCTAAATACATTAATTAGTTTACTTTTTTTTTTTTTTTTCCTGTTTCTTCGCATCCCCGATACAGCACCTCATCATCATATTAGCCGTAAGACGTCCACTGCTGGACGTAGGTCTCCCCCAAATAAGACTTGTATCATCTTGGGAGGAATTGCCATAGACGTCACGCTTGGCGACCGCAATAAAACAAGGAATAACGATAGTCAATAAAACGTAAAGCTGAATCCTTCTCACATTTCTATAAATAATTTTGGGCAATCAGTGCAAATTATACCCATGTTCAAAAACTTTGTACAGTGTCTTTGTTAGCAAAAAAACTTTACCCAAACTTAATATAGATTCTTAAAACAAAAGCCTTTTTGACCTTACCGTGGGGCTTAGTCAATTTGTCAAATAAAACTCTTTTCAAAATTAAACTTAAGGCTTAATCACCAAGGATAGGACAAACGCCCGTCATTTCGAAAATATAACCCTGTTCCGTACAGCAGAGACTTCCTTATTTTATGATGTTATAATATTTTGGAAGAACAGTATACCAATGTCAACGATTACATATGCCCCTATGACGTCGTAGACTGTGAACGGACTTTTTCAACGCATAAATGGGTCATAAATTCACATTTCACACACTCACAACTGAAAATTTAGAAAAAATCTTGGTCATTCTATTTGATTGGCGACAGTAAATTTCGGAATGTCAATCATAAATTAATTTGTCACTGGATATAAATTATGGTCTAATAAATGTATAAAATAGTATTTTTTTATTAACATAAGGAAGTCTCTGCTGTACGGAACAGGGTTATATTTTCAAAATGACGGGCGTTTGTCCTATCCTTGTTAATCACACCGCGTCTTTTATAGCCCCATAGCGTGCATTTGCAAGTACCTACAGTGTAATATTCGCAAATATTTCCCTATGACTCGTGTCCTGATTTATAATTTTAGTTCTTAGAACTAAAAGGTAATAACTGGTTAAACGAATGAAGGAGTGTAAACCCTATGTGTATACCCGTACTAGTGTATACCCTTTTAAACAGATCAATTCGCTTAGAATCTATTCATGCTTAATTTCAGAGGAGTATCTAAGCAAGGGAAAGAACCAATGACAGCTGACCTTTCCTGACTTGTATTAGGACGGCAAAAGGTCTATTATTGGTTAGCAGTTAATGTTGGAACTTGAGGTTTAACGATCTAAAAGTTTACATTATTAAGTCAGTAGCTCACAGAGCTTCGTCATAAAATGTGACTCGAGTGTCAGTCTTCGTTAAGGAAATAACTGCGCTATCCAATATTAGTGAATTTTATAAAAAATGCCCCATAATTCTACAGAAACAGGAAACAAGACGATTTTCCTAGTCAAATTGTCACGGCCATTCACCGCGTTCGAGTACGTATATCTGATAGCGCTGTCTCTCTTCATCTTATGCGTGCTCCTGTGTATCGCTAGCTGCGTCTTCGGCATCGTATCCTGGATTTTAATACCGAGATGGAGAAAGTTCCAGAACTACGTGTTCTTAAACGTGTTCTTCGTGTGTGCTATTACAATGACGTCTTACTTCGTAGTGAGCAACGTTTATCCGCGGACCGAGACGCATTGTATGGTGATTATTTTCTTTTTCGTACTGTCTAGGATAGTGATGTGCCATTGGTTCCTGGTCGCAACTATCATGTTTTATATGGATATTGTGCAAGTGTTTAAAAGTAGTATACAACGAAGATATTTGCTAGTTAATCTGTACTGTTGGTTGCTGCCGGTGATCGAAGTAGCCGCTCTATTTTCCGTTTCGATTCCATTAAAAATAGATTCGGCAAATGTTGAGACATTTACGTGTATAGCAATAATTTTATCTTTATTGGTCACTGCTTGTGTGTATTTAAGAGTTTTGTGCACATTAATAGGCTTAGCTATGCGTAATATAGGGTGTAAGAAGGATGTGTGTCATAAAATTTTATTATGTACGGTTGCATGTATAAGTTCAGGAGTTTGTTCATTTTTGCCGGTCGTTGTGGCCGAGATAGTGTATAAAGATGACTACGTAGTGATCAACTCCATATGTATCTACACGTTGTTGAATATTATTGCTAAAATATTGTTCTTTTTGTCGATGAAAGTGCACAGAGCCGCGTGGGGGGAGTACCGGCGCCGGGGCCACTCTGTGGCCAGTCTAGTAGACGAGGTCGATCTATAATCGCACCTTTCCGCCCACTATTACATATTTTAACGAAATAACACATTTTACTTTACTTTATTCAAGAAATGTTAGTTGTGTGAAAAGTATATTGTATTAAATTTAGCCTAACCAAATTAGAAATAAGCAATAATGTTTTTTAATATATTATAATACTATGTTTTTAATTATATCTATAATATAATATAAAACACGATATGTAGCTGATATTGTACTTCCAATGTATAATCGTAAACAATGTTCAAATAAGACTGAAATTCGATTGTCGTATTTTAAGTAATAAAGAAATTCCCCTAACAAACAAGTATGTTTGGGGTATGGTGGGAATTAAATTAACCATCTATATCGTCAGGTGACAACCAAAACTCACTAATTACTAAAACATAATTTAACAAAAATTATCCTTATTTAGGTAATAATATGATACACTATGGCTATTAACTTTAGGTAGTAATTAGTTTGGTTGTCACCTAACGATATTATAATAGTGGATTATAGAAATACATCAGTGCTAAAGGTTGGCGAAGTTTTAGTTTACAATCACACCATTTCTTTCCGCTACGTGCTGAGACCGGGCTCTGCACAACAATAGCAACTTCTCAAAATATATCATAAACTCTACTGGGCTAGCGGGTGCGCGACGGGCCGACGACTCGAGCGGCGAAGCGAACTAGGTACTCTTAGTGCTTGAAAATGGATGTCTATGTTCTTCGAAACATGACACACGAGTGACTAAATAAAAGAGAGTATAGGTGAACCAGAACTATGGGACTATTGTCAAGAGGGCGCTCGTTTTGAATTTTATATAGCTACAATTTGTATAGTGGGGAAAATGGAAATTGGCTGATGATTTTTGTTTTTTTCCGACAACTTTATTAAGTGCGAAGTTTGATGTTTGGATATTTCTTCGGTTTTTACGCTATAAAATCATCCAAATCTATTTTCTTTTTTTGTTTTCTTTTTTTTTTAGGTTAGATCGTTTAATTCCGCCCTTACGCCCTTCGCTAGCAAGACGTGATACCGATACATGCGATACACCTAATACACAAATCAAATTATTACAAGACATCAACCAAATCGTGACAACCTGACTATAGTGACATTTATCCATAAGTTTGAAACTTACCCGTCAATTCAGATGGTAATTTCGTTATGTTTTCTAATGGAAGAAATTTCTCTCCCGCACGTTTTTTTCCAATAAATAACTATATACCCTATTTAATTTGTAAATTTAAGGTGTTTTCTATGTAAAATCTAAAACTTTCGGCATGATTATTGCAGTCTAATAATAATTCACAAGAAGCTAGACAAAGCAATGTTTACATTGTCAATACTGACAACTGTCATAGAGGGTAGATGTTGTCTATTATTGAAATTGTTGCCATTGCTAGAAATTAGTACCAATAAATTTTCGCAACATGGCGCACCCTCAATAGATCCTGGTTCACCTATAGTTAGTAAGTGAGTTATTTTCATTTATAACATTTTTTTTTTATGACATAGGCGGCAAACGAGCAGACGGATTGCCTGGTGGTAAGCAATTACCGTCGCCCATGGGCACTCGCAACACCAGGGGAGTCACAAGCGCATTGCCGCCCTTTAAGGGGAGCTCTGGGAACCTTACTCACCATCAGGAACACAACACTACATACCTGAAAGGTGGCAGTGCTATTATGGCTGTGGTCTTCTGTAAGGACGAGGTACTTCCCCAGTTGGGCTGCCCCAGATTCAAGCGTGATGGTCATCGCTGTGCCCTACCTCTCATAAACAATCATAAACATATTACAATGACTCACGAAAGTTTAAATACAAATAAGATAAACCCGTCGTGTTTAGGCTCCTTAGAATCCGCTCTACGAGCAGTTGATGATAGTGCAATAAAAGTACAGTCGGCAATAAAAGGCACAACAAAAAAAAGTTAATTGAACCGACAGCCAACAAGAGTAATTAAAAGTGAGTATCGACAGGGTATTCTTTCGAGTGAAACAAAACGAAACAAATTGCAACTCTGTTCAAGTCTAATCAATTAGGTCCGTGCTATGGAAAGCGATTTCAATTGATGATATTAGTTGAAGTAGTTTATTAAATAAGCGTAATTTTCTTGCGTTTATAATTAATATTACAGGACATTCTTACACAAATTGACAAAGCCCCACTGTAAGTTCAAGAAGGCTTGTGTTGTGGGTACAGCATCGTTTAGTTAGTTACAGTGGTCAAATATATCGTAACACATCCTTACTGCTATATAAATAAAGATCTGTATCGATATATTTGGCCACATTGGTTGCCACTAACTATTTGACGCTGACTGTACTCAGCCAACGATACATACGAATACTTAAATAACATAGAGTCAGGTGCAAATATGTGTGCTCATCACACAAATAAATGCCCTCATTGGGCTTTGTACCCAGGACCATCGGCTTCATAGCCAGGGTCACACCCACTAGGTCATCAAAAACGAAATGCTCAATAAGGGTAGTGCTATAGATACTAAACGACGATACATAAAAATACTTAAATAAATCGTTTTTGTTTTTAATAAGTTTGTGATAGTCCCTGGAACATTAGGCGTATAGCTTATCGACAACGCTAGTCCAATCTCGAATAACTTTTCGTCCTCTATATTTATATCGAAAGAAAAATAGAAAAACTTGACTCGTAGCGTGACTCGAACCCACAACCACTGGATCACTAGCCCAGTGCACTACCAATTGTGCTATACGAGCACCGCTGAGACTTGTCAAATTTTTCTATCTATCCCTCGTCGTATACGTCATCATGGGTGACGCCGTGTAAACACATCTACCGCCAGCGTATTAAGCACTTAACGGGATCGAAGTCTCAATTCATATTGAGAATTCATCGATAAAAATGTGCTACCCCTTTCTAAATTATTTTTCTTTCTATTTAAATATTGAAGATATTCGCTAGCAGACGTTTCTGCATAATAAAAAATAACTTTTCGTCCTAATTTCTTATTACGATTGTTTATTGTTTTTGTATTGGCGATTGACAACGCCAATTCCGATTCCGTTCTACCAGCCACTGATGTCCACTGATACACATAGGAGTCACCATAGACTGCCACTGGAAACTAGGTTTGCATCGTAGCTTGGCAACACGCGACGTACCTGAGCTCGAGCTGGTCGTGCCGCAGCAGCTGGTGCAGCCAGGGCATGGCGCGGCGCGTGCCGTGCCGCTCCACCAGCTCCAGCAGCAGCGCCGGCTGCCGGCACAGAAGCCGGCCCAGCCGGAGCGCCTGGCTCGTCTGCTGCAGGCTCTCGAGGATCGAGGCTGGCGGCTTCCGGGCCGGTCCTAGTGGATCCAGTGTAGTCAGCTGAAAGGAAACGAGAAGTCAAAAAGTCGTATTTCAATGGGCTTATTTAACGAGCTCCTAGACAGTAGTCCACGAAGCAGGAGGTGCCAGGTTCGGATCCTGGCATGGGCATTGTTTGTTCGTGGGTTAGGGTTATTTGCATATTTAAACTGCCGTCTAGGGACTCTAGGGCCTACAACATAAGCGGTATGTAGCCCAAGTTATTTATTCCTGTTCTGCTTACCCCAGCTCAGTATGCCTTATGACGAAATTAAATGGAAATAGCCGTGATATAAACACAGGCGATTTTATTTTTTTATTTTCGCTAAATACGTATATCTACCCGTGCGAAGTAATGGCGAGTGGCTAATGTTTTAATAAGGCTTCACTTCAGATAAGTATAAATAATAAATAAATAAACATTACAGGACATTTTTACACGAATTGACTGAGACACACAGTAAGCTCAAGAAGCCAACAATATACGTAATATACAAATACTTAAATACATAGAAAACACCCATGAATCCGGAACAAATATTTGTGCTCATCACATAAATAATTACTGCATGGGATTTACCCAGTACCATCGGCTTCATAGGCAGGGTCACTGCCCACTAGACCAAACCTGTCATCAAAAAGTATGTTTCAGGTAACTAAGATTCAAAGGTAAATATTGATTCATGACAATCACAATACTAATAATAATAGCAAAAAATAAAATATAAGTACCTATTGTAAAAATTAAATAAAATAAATAATTACTGCTAACTATAAAAAGAATACCCCATCCAGCAAGTCCCCCTGCGGCATGGACCCCACAATGCTGGCTGCGTTACCTCTCTGTACCGCTAGGGCGATACGCTGGGAGAGGTAAGAGCCAGCTTTTGAGTCCCTGTGGTGAATAAGTTAAGTAGGCTAGAGGGGGCACCTGGCTGAGCAGCCGGGAGTTGTGCTCGGTGATGGGCAGCTTGGCGTTGCTGGCGGCCGCCAGGTGCGTCTCCAGCTGCAGCACGGCCGCGCGCTCCGCCTCCAGCCGCTCCAGCTCCGCGGCGCTGTTGCTCCACTCCACGCTCGGCTTGCTGCCAAACAACATGCTTCCTTACCGACTGTCTGCTAGTGTAGCGTACGCCTTACCCCACACACGTGCATAGCTATGCATACTAAGATTAGTATACTAATATAATAGCATGTATACGTTATTTAAGACAGAATAAACCTATACTCCAAACGAAGTTGTTTAATTTAACAACATGCTTCCTTACCGACTGTCTGCTAGTGTAGCGTACGCCTTACCCCACACACGTGCATAGCTATGCATACTAAGATTAGTATACTAATATAATAGCATGTATACGTTATTTAAGACAGAATAAACCTATACTCCAAACGAAGTTGTTTAATTTAACATCCCATATTACATGGCGATCCTGCCACTTCGTCTGAAGCATAGGTTTATTCTGTCTTAAATAACGCATACATGCTATTATATACTCAGATTGGTACATGTGTGGGTAAGGCGTAGTAGAGTCAGCAGCAAAAGTGGCTAAGCGTTTGAAGTGTTCAAAATGGCCTACACGCGCTCTTATTCTCTTGACAATAGATAACACATATCTACCTTATTTTGAACACCTCAAACGCTTAGTCACTTCTGCTGCTGACTATACAAACTACAGTACAGTCAGCATCAGATATACCTGAGCGGTCAGGGTTCCCAAAAAAACATACACACTTCAATCGTCAGAAAAATATGAACATCCAAGTTGTCATTTTCACGTAAGCTTTTAGTGCGTCACATACATCTTAACTTTTGAGTTGCTCTTTAATACATACACCTTTATTAAATCACAATTACATTAACGTTTAGAACGTCAGTGGTAACTAAGCAGTCAAATACGTACGTCAGCAGCCAGGATGCCACAAGTTGCTAAGCAGTTGTTATTTCAAAGGTAACTAAGCATAAACATCTTATATGATGACTTTTAATATTGCTGCAAGCGTATGTCATAAGTAATACTTATTTAGGTCTATTTAAGAAGGCATTTCAATTTGAGTATGTAACACCTTCTCCTCCAAAGAAGTATTTTGTACAACAATGGGATACGTCGCAAACGAGAACACGGGAGAACTTAAAGAGACACGTATACAATATAATATGGGAATCTTTCAGGGGCAAAAACCTCTGTGAAAATTTAGTGAGTTCTATGCGACAACGTTCACAGGACGTTCTCAATGCTGAAGGTGGATATACGCGATATTGAGATAGTAATTATATTTTTTGTTTTTCATATATAGGTCAAGGAGCAAAGTTTATTTTTAAATAATGTTATTTGTTAAATAAAACTAGCTTATAAAAAATATTGTTTAATTTGTTGTTAAAATATTTTAACATTTTTGGTGCCATTGACTGGATATGAAGTCAGAACACTTCGTGCCCCGTCATTTGACAAGACAAAGTTGACAGTTGTTTGTGTAATTTGTTGCTTGTCGTGGGACAATAATTTTACAGATTTTCAGGACGATTATTTCAAGCAAAGAGAAGAGAAGTTGCAAGGACACATTTTATAAAATAAATAAGACGTAAAAAAACACAAAAAGATTTCATAAGTATTGGGTCTCGAACCCGCATTCTCGTGCACTATTTCATGTCGGCTGTACCACAGAGTCAATCGTGCTATACGACAATTGACGAAATACTGTGTTAGTAATATACTTAACTTGACAACATGACACTCGTTTATTTTCAATTCAATGGGAGCTCTACATATGATCGGAGAAAAATCTTAACACCGCGAAGTAGCCGTGAGGACAGCGACATCTCGCAGGGAAAAATTAAGTGATTAGAACTGTAAAACATTCAACATAAGTTACAGTACAATTAAAGTCAGTTAAGACTTCGGCCAACCTCGGTAATTGTCGTGAATCCCTCGTCTATCACATAGAGTTATCAATTTACAGATTTGACCTTTAATTATATATATTACTCGTTGTATTTTTGAATACAGTAGGTACAAGAACGATATGAGCAACGAAACCTCCTTTGTAGCTCAAAACTAACACAACCTTTATATTGAAATTAGAAAGATGCTGGCAAGTACTAGACTAGTTTGACAGTTTGCCTTCTTAGTGTCAAATAAAAGATACAGTCGTTAATGGTGCAAATTTTAGACTTTTCGACACTCGCAAAATCTACAGGGTACTTCCCGTGAATTTAGAAACTTGAAATTTGGCACGAAGCACTCTCATATTGCACAGATCAAGGAAAAATTACGAAAAGTAGACATTTCTAACATCATTTTAATTTTCAGCTTAGCTTTTACCAGCCAAGGCGTTTACGAAATATGAATAAAAAACGGGTGAAGCCGGTTTTTCAAAAATTTTTATTTCATGTTTATTTTATTATCAATGATTAATGCGACATAATATCGTAGGTACCTACTTCCACCAAACAGTAAAATATTGACTAAGTATGTATATATATATTTATATACTGTATACAAGTATAGCTTCATTAAATAATTAATGTTCAAATTCATGTCGCTTCTGCATAACAAATTTCCTAGGTCTACCGGTTAATAATGTCATCTTGGCAGGTGCTTAACATTGCGTTTATGATACTTCAAATTAAATGCTACCTAAAAGTAATCGGGGCAATGTATATCGTGTCATTTCCGACTCGGAAATTAAGCGTTGATACCCGAGAAAAACCGAAGTCTTAACTGATTTTAATTGTATTGTATCAGTACCTAGTTATCACTTATTACCTTATTAGTAAGTTTATTGAAAGGCATCTATCAAACGATTAAAGAGAAAAACGTGAGATGGATGTATGCGATGACAAGGCTGTACTGCTTTCGATGATTGTCAAAACGCTTACTTAAAATTAGTATGGCAACTTTTCATTAAATATTCAACCATATTTATATGCTGTAAACGTCCGTTTTCCCATGTTGTTCAGATATATTTGACGCATTGACTGCTTAGATACTACTGGTTTTTTGACAGCTTCGGTAATAATGAGTATTTGAAAGTATAGAAATAATTGAATTGCGACTGTTAAGATATTTCTGACTCGTTAAGTGCTCACGTATAAATACAGCCATGACAGTTAACCATTTTTTGATGGTTTAAATGTTGACCTCTCTTTGAGCACCTGGAGCGTATAGCGACTTTTGATGCTGACTGTACCATATTATAGCTCCGTTTCTATTACGAACTGTAGGCGATACAATACATTTTAAAGGTACAAATATACTATAAAAATGTAAATATATCATATCCGTGTTTTAGCAAAATTTAATTTGGGTCATAGACGGTCATATCGTAAGAGAGACAACACGATTTTTATCACATTAAATGTTTTTGTATGCAGTTGCATGCGATAAATAATCTCTTCTTAATTATCTGGCCATCAATATAAAAAAAAGATAACAAAATATCTGTGCTTTTCGCACAAATAAATGAGATTCAAAGCAGAACATCGGGTTTCGGCACACGGCCAGACCGTTCGTCACCTGGTGATGCAGGTCTCGATGAGCGCGCGCAGCGTGGGGTAGGTGGCGGCGGCGCGCTCCGCGAAGCCGCCGGGGTTGTGCGCCGCCAGCATCACCAGCAGGATCCAGCCGCGCCAGTACAGCGACGTGATGGCCAGCGGCGGCGCGGTGTAGCTAGGGAAAAAATACGCATGACGTCATTTTGAATCGAGGTCTGCATAAGAATAGGAACTTATATGTAGAGAAAAGGTGTCCCCAAATCTGCTGAAGTTAGTCAAAAAAATCCTCAAAAGTAAAAGGGCCGAGCCACGTTACGATACGACCTGAAAAATGCTGCACGAAAGGTGTCATAGTGACACTTCATAGCAACCCTATACGGCAGGGTCGCCATGTGTTGGTCGCCCAAATGACTGAGCATGAGCAAGCTGGGAGACAACCAGTTAGTGCATCTTATTTACTGTCAGAATAAGCGTCATCGAGTAGTAGACCTTATGTTCATACACTAAGGTGGAATTTACCCAGATGGTAGGGTAATAATCTCGGGATGACCTGAACTGAACAGCTGGAAGGTGTAATTAGCGAGTTTCAACTTGCCGACGGCCTGGGGGTCTCATAACGCGTAGTAGGCTAATAAAGTTCAAATTTACCCAGGTGGTAGGGTGATGTTGTCAGGAGGGGTGAACTGGCATAGTTGGAACACGTAGTCGGCCAGTTCCAACTTGTCCACGGGGAGGGGAGTGTCGTCGGGGGGCAGCGCGCAGGCTCGCCGGACTAGCTGTTCCACCAGCTCGAACGTCTCGGCCGGGCCTACTGGGATCTCCTGTATGCCATGAACAAACAAAAGTGTAAAATTTTCGAAAGATCCAATCAAATAAATCTAAAATTGAAAGCTAATTACAAGTTTAACTCAAACTAAGTCAGTGCCACTTGCGCCACCCGGGGTTAGCTGCTAACCAGAGTTAAGCGTCAATTATGTACGGACTTAACCGCTTAACCACGGGTTAGTTGACTAACCCTGAATGGAGCCAAGAGCCTTATAAAACTAGATTAATTACTTATGACAAAACAGCCCATCTCCATAACTCATAACACAGTAATGCAGGACTTTAATTTTCCATTCCCCTTTTTGTCGGGTTCCTAGCCTAGAGCATTTACTCGTAACTCAAAGTGTATATGAATATAAGATTACTAGCTTTTGCCCGCGGCTTCGCACGCGCAAAAGAATACTTGTAACCGGCAACAATCATTATTATTGTTGTTTTCTTTTAATTAAATAAGGATTTAAAAACAACGTTTAAAGTTTCTCAGTTGACATTTGACTCCATCTCTATACAAACTTTCAACCCCCTTTTTACCCCCTTAACGGTGGAATTTCCGAAAATCCCTTCTTAGTGGGTCCTTACAGTATATAAACTACCTATTGTGAAAAAATCAGCTATCTAGGTTAAGCGGTTTGGGCTGGGCGTTGATCAGTCAGTCAGTCAGGACTTTCACGTTTATATATAAAGAAGATAATGTGTCTATTGTATATTTATGTATAGGTAAAACACATACGAGTCGGTCAAGTGTAGGTAAAAAACATAGGTGCCTATGTAGTAGTAGCGTGTCTGTCTACACATGTCGGCTCCATATTAATTCTCTGCACAATTACATAGACTTGGTCCTTCAGTTAAGATTTTTATCTATTCCTATTATAAATACTGTACTTAACCTACCACAAAAGATTTATTTAGCTTACTTACTTTTAAAATCTCTGACTTGTAATCTCTTAATTGTTACTTTGACTGTTTAATATGACGAATAATTCATATTGCTCAATATGAGAGGTAGGGCACGGCGATGACCATCACGCTTGAATCTGGGGCAGCCCAACTGGGGAAGTACCTCCTCCTTACAGAAGACTACAGCCATAATAGCACTGCTATCTTTCAGGTATGTACCTAGTGTTGTGTTCCTGATGGTGAGTAAGGTTCCCAGAGCTCCAACCCCCCTTAAAGGCCGGCAACGCGCTTGTGACTCCCCTGGTGTTGCGGGTGCCCATGGGCGACGGTAGTTGCTTACCATCAGGTAATCCGTCTGCTCGTTTGCCGCCTATGTCATAAAAAAAAAAAAAAACCGAAACCACCAGCACCATTGGTCTTTGATTTAGTTATAAGATTTATAAGAGTTTAGTTATAAGTTCAAAGAGCGATATCCTCTAGCCGCCCAGAAATCAAAACTTGCCAGGCCAAATGCAACTATGGTTTGTAGGTCTTTTTATAGGTCTCCGCCCGGCTAGAGGTTGAACAAAGAAACCAGCAGCAAACCTTAGCGAGGCCGATGAACATGACGCGCAGCAGCGTGTTCTGGGGCAGCGGCGTCTCGCAGCACAGGCGGTAGGTGAGCGCGCGCTCCGACTCCGGCGGCCAGTTGTCGGGCTTGCTGTACGTGTCCGCCGGCTCCACGAACATTATCTGGTGACAAGGGGATATGGCACGGATCGCCAAACTTAAGTGGCAGCGGGCTGGAAGACGCGGCGTAGGTGGGCCTCCCACAAGGTGGACCGACGACTTGGTGATGTCGATGACGATTGGTCGCGGGATGCCGCTTTTTGGGTTGCTTTGGGGGGGCCTATGTCCAGCAGTGGATCTTTCGGCTGACATGATGATGATGAAAGGGATATGTATTATGTCATTTAGACTATCGTCCGGCACAATATAGTATATTATTACCAAGGCGGGGAAGTAAGGGGTTGCCGGACTAGTATATATAGACGGATTGTTAGGAAGCCGGCAACCCCGTTTTACGCAATTTTTCTACAACAAATAATGACATTTACGAAACGATCGCTGTAAACTGATCTCCAGTATTAGTGTCGTACCTTATTGAGCGCCAGCTGGAAGTCGTGCCGCTGCGGACGGTACACGGCCGCCGCCGTGTCCAGCAGCCAGCCGAGCGCGCAGCACTGGATCACGCACAGCTGCTGGCGGTACTCGGGGATGTGCTTGCTGTGCGACGCCGTCACCAGGCACAGGCAGCAGAACAGGTCGGCGATCGAGTTGAACGCGCGCTCGCGGACCTGGGGGAATGTACTGATTTAACATATTTCGATATCGTTAGTGTAGTGTGTCGACCGAGTGACATCCCTAGTGCGCAAAATGTTCAAGTTAAAATATATTCAAGCTTTACTTAAATGGGTATAAGACTTTCAATGAGAGTCGTTGGGCGGCTTACAATCGCTTAACGTGGAATGGAAAAATGCTCGGGGTATACCTGATAGAATCAGATATGAGGAAATCCGTAGAGGGACCAAATTAAGTAACCGACATGTTGAGTCCTCCTGCCGGACACGAGCCCTGCTCCCCCACAGTTACCTCCTGCGGCGGCTCGTGCGGCGGCGGCGCGGCCAGCGCGCGCGCCAGCGGCACCAGCGCCTGCGCCTCGGCCCGCGCCGCCCGCGCCAGCTCGCGGCACAGCGGCCGCAGGTAGTCCTCCTGCCGGACACGAGCCCTGCTCCCCACAGTTACCTCCTGCGGCGGCTCGTGCGGCGGCGGCGCGGCCAGCGCGCGCGCCAGCGGCACCAGCGCCTGCGCCTCGGCCCGCGCCGCCCGCGCCAGCTCGCGGCACAGCGGCCGCAGGTAGTCCTCCTGCCGGACACGAGCCCTGCTCCCCCACAGTTACCTCCTGCGGCGGCTCGTGCGGCGGCGGCGCGGCCAGCGCGCGCGCCAGCGGCACCAGCGCCTGCGCCTCGGCCCGCGCCGCCCGCGCCAGCTCGCGGCACAGCGGCCGCAGGTAGTCCTCCTGCCGGACACGAGCCCTGCTCCCCACAGTTACCTCCTGCGGCGGCTCGTGCGGCGGCGGCGCGGCCAGCGCGCGCGCCAGCGGCACCAGCGCCTGCGCCTCGGCCCGCGCCGCCCGCGCCAGCTCGCGGCACAGCGGCCGCAGGTAGTCCTCCTGCCGGACACGAGCCCTGCTCCCCACAGTTACCTCCTGCGGCGGCTCGTGCGGCGGCGGCGCGGCCAGCGCGCGCGCCAGCGGCACCAGCGCCTGCGCCTCGGCCCGCGCCGCCCGCGCCAGCTCGCGGCACAGCGGCCGCAGGTAGTCCTCCTGCCGGACACGAGCCCTGCTCCCCACAGTTACCTCCTGCGGCGGCTCGTGCGGCGGCGGCGCGGCCAGCGCGCGCGCCAGCGGCACCAGCGCCTGCGCCTCGGCCCGCGCCGCCCGCGCCAGCTCGCGGCACAGCGGCCGCAGGTAGTCCTCCTGCCGGACACGAGCCCTGCTCCCCACAGTTACCTCCTGCGGCGGCTCGTGCGGCGGCGGCGCGGCCAGCGCGCGCGCCAGCGGCACCAGCGCCTGCGCCTCGGCCCGCGCCGCCCGCGCCAGCTCGCGGCACAGCGGCCGCAGGTAGTCCTCCTGCCGGACACGAGCCCTGCTCCCCACAGTTACCTCCTGCGGCGGCTCGTGCGGCGGCGGCGCGGCCAGCGCGCGCGCCAGCGGCACCAGCGCCTGCGCCTCGGCCCGCGCCGCCCGCGCCAGCTCGCGGCACAGCGGCCGCAGGTAGTCCTCCTGCCGGACACGAGCCCTGCTCCCCACAGTTACCTCCTGCGGCGGCTCGTGCGGCGGCGGCGCGGCCAGCGCGCGCGCCAGCGGCACCAGCGCCTGCGCCTCGGCCCGCGCCGCCCGCGCCAGCTCGCGGCACAGCGGCCGCAGGTAGTCCTCCTGCCGGACACGAGCCCTGCTCCCCACAGTTACCTCCTGCGGCGGCTCGTGCGGCGGCGGCGCGGCCAGCGCGCGCGCCAGCGGCACCAGCGCCTGCGCCTCGGCCCGCGCCGCCCGCGCCAGCTCGCGGCACAGCGGCCGCAGGTAGTCCTCCTGCCGGACACGAGCCCTGCTCCCCACAGTTACCTCCTGCGGCGGCTCGTGCGGCGGCGGCGCGGCCAGCGCGCGCGCCAGCGGCACCAGCGCCTGCGCCTCGGCCCGCGCCGCCCGCGCCAGCTCGCGGCACAGCGGCCGCAGGTAGTCCTCCTGCCGGACACGAGCCCTGCTCCCCACAGTTACCTCCTGCGGCGGCTCGTGCGGCGGCGGCGCGGCCAGCGCGCGCGCCAGCGGCACCAGCGCCTGCGCCTCGGCCCGCGCCGCCCGCGCCAGCTCGCGGCACAGCGGCCGCAGGTAGTCCTCCTGCCGGACACGAGCCCTGCTCCCCACAGTTACCTCCTGCGGCGGCTCGTGCGGCGGCGGCGCGGCCAGCGCGCGCGCCAGCGGCACCAGCGCCTGCGCCTCGGCCCGCGCCGCCCGCGCCAGCTCGCGGCACAGCGGCCGCAGGTAGTCCTCCTGCCGGACACGAGCCCTGCTCCCCACAGTTACCTCCTGCGGCGGCTCGTGCGGCGGCGGCGCGGCCAGCGCGCGCGCCAGCGGCACCAGCGCCTGCGCCTCGGCCCGCGCCGCCCGCGCCAGCTCGCGGCACAGCGGCCGCAGGTAGTCCTCCTGCCGGACACGAGCCCTGCTCCCCACAGTTACCTCCTGCGGCGGCTCGTGCGGCGGCGGCGCGGCCAGCGCGCGCGCCAGCGGCACCAGCGCCTGCGCCTCGGCCCGCGCCGCCCGCGCCAGCTCGCGGCACAGCGGCCGCAGGTAGTCCTCCTGCCGGACACGAGCCCTGCTCCCCACAGTTACCTCCTGCGGCGGCTCGTGCGGCGGCGGCGCGGCCAGCGCGCGCGCCAGCGGCACCAGCGCCTGCGCCTCGGCCCGCGCCGCCCGCGCCAGCTCGCGGCACAGGGCACGCAGTGGCCGCAGGTAGTCTTCCTGCCGGACCACGAGCTCCTGCCGCAACAATACTACATTATTACAGATGCCGGGAAGTAAGGGGTTGCCGGCCAAGTATACGTAGTTACAAAGCCGGCAACCCCTTTTCATCGCCTTCTAAATAAATAGAACGGAACGTGTTTTTTTTTTGTTGTTATGCTACAAGTCTTTATAACCAGCTGTGGGCAACCAGCAACAATCATCTGAAAAAAATCTGTGGCCCGTGTGTATTCGCGTAACCTGTAAAACACACGGATGGCTTAAAATGAACCTTCGGACATTCCAATACGGTTCATTTCTGTTTGCTAAAAAGGTTAAAGTACCTGGTAGGTGTCGGCCATGGCGGCGGGCACGGCCTGCGGCTGCGCCTGGATGAGCGCGGCCAGCACGCCCATGTTGTTGGGCGAGCGCACGTTGGACAGCTCGTTGTAGATGGTGTGCGTCACCACGCTGCGCAGCAGCGCCGGGCTGTCCGACACCATCTCCCTGCCGGCGGAAACACCTTCAGTATGCATTAATGTCACACGCAGCTTCACTTAAAGACTGACATATGTTACTGATGCTCTGAATGTAAAAAACTAAAATGCAAGTGGGCCGGTCATACAGTCGCCATCAGATACACCTATAACCATACCCCGTTGTGATGTAGGGTTATGACTGGACATGCAGTTTATCGCCTTGACAATAGTTGTTCCGTTATATTTGATGGCGACTTTGGCACGGGAACAGTCGAGGACAAAACTAACTGTACAGTTGAGTGTTACAAAATAGTATATTACGTACCTAGGGCGGTAAAACAAAGAATGGCTCAGACGGCGGGTATTTGTGGCCCGAACCGGAGGTGAGGGCCATAAACAAGCGATCTGAGGCCGTCTTTATTGCCGCCCGTGGTGCGTACATAGTTTTACGTCTTCATATGGGAGTAAAGTAAGATTTTCCGTCGCGCCCTAGGGCGGTATATCTGTCTTACCGACCAGTGTGATGTAAATACTTTTACATTTCAATGTGTATACACAGTACATGACAAAAATATGCTTAAAACACACGTGACACGTGAATAATCTTTTCACTTAATTCATCAAAGTTCAGTTTACAATCTGTCTTCCATACAAACATTATCACAAATAGGTTTACATTGCATGCTACAGAATTAATTTTCCCGTCAATATGCTTACTTTTCATTTACCTATTTATTGCTACATAAATATCTGTACAAATTTGTGTTGTAAGAATGTTTTTTGTAACCTCAACTGCAACAGTACATTTCGATACTGGTAAATAAAAATTTTTTTCGGCGAGGATGAAAGTTGGAGCCCGAGTGAAACGAGGGTGACAAACACCCGAGTCTTAAAGAAGTTTTTGAACGTGTATCGAACCCAATTTTTCATAACAAGTGACTTAAAAAGAGAAATTTAAAGCGTGCGCAAAGTCCACTTTTTACGTACTAGTTAGGAAAAGGTATTTTTGACTTCGACTGTAACAGAGCAACGTCGGAGCAGAAGAGTGCGGGGGTCACCTGAGACAGGCCTGGTAGGCCTGCTGCAGCGGCTTGGTCTTGAGCCGCATGCGCGCCAGCTGCGCCAGCACCTCGTGGTCGCGCGCGGCGGTGGGCCCGCAGGCGTCGGCGTTGCAGCACACGTAGGCCAGCAGCTCCTGCGCCGCGCGCCACAGCTTGCCCGAGTGCAGCCACGCCTCCAGCCGCGACGCCGATATCATGCGGATCTGAATAGTACATTTCGATACTAGTGATAAAAAATATTTTTTCGACGAGGGTGAACGTTGGAGCCCGAGTGAAACGAAGGTGACAATCACCCGAGTCTTAAAGAAGTTGTTACACGTGTATCGAACCTAATTTTTCATAGCAAGTGCCTTAAAAAGTGAAATTTACGCACTAGTTAGGAAATTTTTCTTTTAATTTATCCCTCTCATTATCATCAACCAGTTGCTCTCCACTGCAGAACACAGGCCTCTCCCGTGACACAGGTCACGGTGACATACATCCAGTCTCGTTCTACGAAGTCAAAGTTGACGAGCATCTGCCCTATGTAATTCCAGTTTCCATTGCCAGATGGCAAAACAAACCATTTGCTGACCGTGCGTACTTTCACTTTGACTTTGAAGTCGAAGTCCCCCTCAACATTAAAGTAAGACCTCGACGTATTACTGCAGGGCTTTACCTTTATCTTCGTACATAGCTCCCATTCGAAAGTAAGGTAATAAAATCTTCCCAGGTTATTGTACGAGCATTGGATTGGATTGGAAATTGTAATTCACATGTGCTTACCTCAGGAAAACCACAGGTAGCAGACAGCAGTTTCAAGAACCCTTTCCCGATGGCGTCCGGCGCCGCTCGCCGCTGGATCTGCTCTTTGATAGCCTCCAGCACCAGCGCCTCCACAGTCTCGTAGCTACTCGAGTATCTGTTTATGAGGAATTAGAGCGTCAACACACTTGAGCGATTGTACAGTCAACGTCAAAGATATGTTTACACTTTTGCACCTTATTACAACGGATTAAGGTGAAAAAGGGTAAACATACCTTTGACGTCGCCTATACATACAGAATTCGTATGCGAAACTCACGAGGCATTCGACCACCCCATCTCCTCGCAATGGTGTCGTAGCGACAAAGGAAAATAACCGACGGATGGGCTGCAGCGTCCGTCAAAATCCAATCTACAACTGCGGTCGGCAACACGCATGCCAAGCGTAGCGACCATGGCAACTCCAATATACAAGTAATATTTGTGGGATGTCTATGTCCAGCAGTGGGCGTATTACCGCTGAAATGATGATGATGATGTAACTCACGGAGCATTCACATGTCATTATTGAGCATTATATTCCTTGATTCGCATCCTAACAAAACCTGGTCAAAGACTGCATTTGTGTTTAGCAGCCTTAGAATCATAGACTGCGGCGTGGTACAGTCAAGTGTAAAAATTCGTCACTGCCAATGTTTCAAAAATATGTACCGAGCAACTCTATTGTACAGTAAATAAAGTTGTAGAACGTATTTATGAAAGGATTCTTTCGGTACGTATTTTTGTACTTGACTGTAGCTCAAAATGTTTAGATATTGTCTGGCAACGCCACTACCCATACATCTAATACATTTTCAACTAAGTGTAAGTAAATTAAATATACGAGTTGAAAGTCATATGCGTGTAACATTTTATAGCTCTTGGAAATTACGAAGAAAGTAGATGAATTTTTAGATATTGTGACTAGCCTTTACGAATTGCAAAAGACTATCAATAAGTTGCATAAAGCTCAGGTTTCCTAGGATAGCGGTGCCGTCATATATATATATATATATATATATATATATATATATATATATATATATGCCGTCATATATGATTTAAACTTTTGACATTAACTAAATATGGAGACGGCCGCTATATGACGGCACCGCTATCCTAGGAAACCAGAGTTTAACATTTGTTTGCTTAAACATTTAAACGTAATGTTTTTCACTACTTAAAGGATGTTGCCATGTTTAATCATAAACACGTGTAATGTTACCTCGGAAAGACTGTGTATTCAAGGTCTGTGTTGTCAGGGTCGTCGTCCGTGCTGCCCATCAGAGGAGACCCCGAGCCCGACGGAGACATGGTGCCTCCCGCTGCTGGCACACAAACACTCACATTTAGATAGAAGAACGCACCGTAATAACTTTGTATGTTTGTGTGTATGGAACCATACACAGTTAGGTCCTTTTTCTTTTGATTTGTCAGAACAAGATAAGAGTTATTTTCAAAGTAGTGTTGAATAAATAACTGCTTTCTGATTTAAGCGGGGCGGGGCGTGCGGCGGGCAAGTTAAACAAATAAGAGTACAATTGTAATGATGGCAGTGCACGCCGCTCAAAAGACTTACCGCGGAAATAGTAATTCGCGAAATTCGAACGATTGCCTCTGTCACTCTAATTACGCCTTAATTGGAATATAAAAAAGAAAGATAATTCGTGGAATTAAAGGAATAAATGGAAAAATCAACTGCCCCGGGCGAGACTTGAGCTCTGGGATACATGGCTAACGCTTTACAGCCTTTGGCTGCGAATTTCTCAAACATATCCTTCAATGCGACACCTACCGTAAATGTGTTGACACTTTTTAGCGGCATCTGAGTCTCAAATCAAATTGACGTTTCTGCTTAAAAATATAAAAGAGAAAATTGCGCAAAATTTTCAAATTATCGACTTTCGCGGTAGGCCCCCAATTCCCAATCACGCCTCTTAGCATTTGCCTTCCCATGCAGCTCGACATAACGCGGCTCACCCTGCCTATCGCTCTGCTTCTAATGTCCACTCAGAACTTATACTTCGTCTTACCGAGCGCACTGTCCGACGGGATGAGGTGTGGCGGAGGAGTTTTGGTGCTGAAAGCGGTGGCGATGTTCTCCACCAAGCACTTGCACCACGAGCATTCCACCCACCAGCGCTCGTTTAAAGCATCCTCTATGTATACCTATTAGCAAAAAATCTAGTAAATTTTCATTATTAAAGACTTAAAAAGTCAATTTAAAAACTTCCTTTGTAGTGACTAAAAGTAAAAAACTAAAGCACCTGGCCTATGTAGTAGTAACATATGTGTACACGCATGTCGGCGTTCTATATTCAAATTTTGACGTAAGTTTCATATTGATTCTCTGAACAACTACATAAACATGGTCTTTCAGTTAAGTTTTTGACCTATACAGACTAAGCTGGAAGGCTGTTTCAATACATTGAAGCTCTTACCTTGATAAAAGTATCAGGCCAGTTGTTACTGTCCCGATGCCCAGCATACAGCATATTGCAAGCCAACACAAAAACCAGTGGATTTCCTTTACTCTTAAATGCAGTCCCCTGTTCTCTCTTCAGCAGGGTGCATAGACTCTGGGTTACTACGTCATGTGAAAACATGTTAGGCCGGATCTTGCACAAGTAAAGCATACTCATGCAGAGGATCGGGTCAGGCTTGGAACGTTGGGACTTGAGCAGTCGGATTGAGCCCGTGAGGAGGCCAAGCTGTGAACAAATAACAGTGATATATTATGTAGTTTCTGTGTTTATTTATTTATTTAATAAGCAGACTGTGTAACTGAGGTTGTGAGGATGTTGATCTATTCCCCTTCCAATTTTTTCGAGGTTTATGTTGGTTAGAAAGGGACAATATTTATATGATGTTTAGTAAGTAACATGAGTAGAAACCAGATTTTAGGGCTGTCATAGAGACCTCTAGTTTATCGACTTCTGATATACACGAGTACTATTGATAAATACAAAATATGATTAAAACTTTAAAAGTATAATTAAAGAGTAGGTAGCAATCTCTTTGACACAACTTTCAATAATATTTTATTGTTCCTTATAAACTGACTAAATGTGGAACTATTAACTACTTATTAACTTATCATTGCTTTAATTGAATACCTCTTTTTTAGAACTCAAAAGTTATCAGAATGTATTGATATAATATGTTAATAGAAATTCAATGATTCAGAAGTGCCTATGACAGTTCAAAAGTGACACAAGAAATCCGGTCTGTGATCATAACCACTCACATGATTGAAATTTCTCAGTGACCTCTATTATTATAATTACACCCCGTTATCTAAAGCTCATTTTGGGGGCAATCTAAAATAGTGATGTTGCTTACCATAATTAGTCGATTCACATTTATCTATAAAAGTTATTTGTCAAGCTAAAATTCTTCTTTAGTGAAAGCTATAGAGACACATTCATTCCTCTTTTTAGTCAAATCGGAGGGTGACAATTATAAATATCGAATATCGTCAATTTGGGGTCCGATTTTTTAAATAGTCACTGAGTAATCTTCATAGAGATTCTCATTCTTTCTCTATGGAAATCACTTGGTGACTATTTAAAAAAAATCGGACCCAAGATCTTGTGGTATGTTATTGAGTGAGTAAGTCAACTTAATTTTTTATCGACTTAGATTATCGTAACTGCCCAATCACTTGCCCCTAAACTGAGCATAAGATAACGGGGTGTAATTATAATAAAATAAGGGTGACAGCTGGTAACTACAGCTACCACAATCATGTGAGTGGATAAGTAGGCAGTTCTATGTCTACAGTTCCATGCTGACTATGGAAAGATGTACTTACCAGTTTATCAGAGTTATGTGTATCCAAAGCTTGGAGCACATTGGGCACCAGGTCAACAGGGTCAACCTCTAAGGAAGTCCCACCAACTGCCTCTGCTGGTGAGCCGATTCTTGATCTCTTGGTAGGTGGAGTTGCACCAAAAGTGGAGGAGCCTTCACGTTTGCGTTCCACTCCTATAACAGTATATTTAGATTAAATGCATATTTCTATCTGCAGTTCACTTTGAACCACAATGTTTCTAAGAACTTATCCCAAAGATTCAATTGATATCTACCAGTTTCATTTAGGTATAAGACAAATTAGGATGAAGATAGCCCAATTACAATGAGGGTCAATATTCCTTCTGGGGTGTCATGTCAACCAATAAATACATTCACAAAAATTAACAAATTTAATCTTCTTATTAAATAAGCAGATATGTGCACTGTAACGGTAATTTTTGCAATCAACTACAGCATGTTTTATATATCCTATCTCAAGAATATATTTCTATAGGACATTCCTTAAAGAATATTTAAAAATATCCTTACCACTACTGGAGGGTTTGTGTATATTTCTCTTCTCCTGGTCACGGGAGACGACGACAGTGGACTTGGTGCCCAGCGCGAAGATGTCCTGGGGGTGCTGCGGTGCCTTGCTCTTGCCTCCGCGTCCCGAAGACGACATCTTGCCCCGTTCCATGTTCACCCTCACAGGTTCACCACCGGATAACCTCTTATACTTCCAATACGCTATTACTCAGACATATCGAATTTTTCTTTGAATTACAGTGTTATAAACTAATATTCATTTTAATAAATTAACAACTAATAATAATAAACTATCACATAAACAATTATGGGAAATCTCCGCGGCATCTATATTCATCACCAAAACAAAACGTCAAGCGTCAATGTTGACTTGTCGCTGACATTTTAGTTTTTTAATTTGTCTTTGCGCAACCGGTTAGACTATAGCATTAAGCCATACTGCCTTCCGTGTTTTAATTCACCTATTCTTCTAACAAAAGACAAAACTGTTATTTATCCCTTGTTTAGGTGATAGCACTAAGTACATCTCCTTCCGCGGGTGTCGTAAGAGACGACAAAGGGAAAAATCTTACGGACGGGCAGCAGCGTCCGTCGAAACCCAATCTACAGCTACTGCGGTCGCCAACCCGCCTGCCAAGCGTGGCGACTATGGCAATTACCCCCAAGATGATACAAGTCATATTTGTGGGAGGCCTATGTCCAGCAGTGGACTGCATACGGCTGAAATGTATGTATGTGTGTGTATGTATGATACTCGTTTTTGCTCGAAACTAGACCTTCCCGGCCAAATATCGTCATGAAAGAATAACATCAAGTCTCAACATAATTTTCCAAACGACATAGTATTGAAATTAAATTGAAATCACATCACATCCCACATAAGTCATATAATTATAACTGTATATAGGAACAGAAGAATTTGCATTTGAAATAAAATAATACAAGCAATTGAACGTAACAATTTAATTCGTAACTAAAAACAAAAAATAATGCGAAAGTTCAGGGGTACTACAACCTTGGATTAAATTAAAATGAGATGTACCTAACTCAGATAAAATAAAATTAGTAACATTCGAAGAAATCATGAATCATATGTTGACATTAGCTAAATTCCATGTTTATTATTTTTTTCTTATTACTCGTCAGGCTTCAATTTCTTTGTTTTGTTATCCGGCCGCTTGCTTTTGAATACGGAGCGTTTGGTCTTTGCTTCTTTCAATTGCGATAGAGATATTACTTCCTGTAAAGGTATTAAAACAAAACAATTAATGTGATTTTCAGAAAATTTCAGTACTACCACTAGATAACCTTCTTGAACCATAGTTGTCCAAACGAGCAACTAACACTTTTATCTACCTCTAGGATCTTTTATACACTTCCATGTTTAAATGTTATAAAAAGCAACATACTCACATCAAGAGCCCCAGGAGCTACAGCACCAGGAACACGTCGTTTGAAACTCAAAGGCGAGACCCTCTCACCGCGTGTCATTGCGTCAAAATGACGATTTATTTGCACTGGCTGCAACAGAAAGTAAAAAATAACAAACTTGCTGGTGATCGAGATTAATTTAAAAAGTTATTTAGCTTACGTCGGCCATTAGTTCGTTTTCCATGTCACTGTCGCTAAAGAAATTGTAAAGAACGCTGTCTAGCTTCTTGGTTTGTTCTTTAGGCGCTGCGGGCCCAGATGTCTTTTGGATTTTTCTCGGTGGCGGAATGCCAACTCTCTGTTAAAAAGTAATAAAAATTCAGTTGGTACCAGTTACAAAAAAACATCTAAAGAAAGCTGGTTAAGTTTTATTCAAATTCATGTAATTGCAATTTGCAACCTTGTTGAATGGTGCTGGTTTCATCATAACTGTACTATCATCTAATTCTGCAGGCTGACGCGGCGGCACTGACGCGCAGCGCCCGGTTACTTCTTTCTCGATATTGTCTATCGTGTTCTGCATGCTTTTCAATCTTTCTTGCAGACGATCCTATAAAATACAATTAACGCAATTTATTGTTATATTTATATATATATGGATTTAAATAAAATATCATTCTAGTACCTTTTCCTTGCGAGTTTCCAAAATTATGGACATTTGTTTAGACAGCTCACTTTCTCTCTCCTGGAAATTAAAATACAAAATGGATACTTTTAGCCTTTCAATCACTAATTTAAACTCAATACATGGTACTCGTTGACTTACTTTGGCAGCATTTTCCAATTGTTCAACCTTTTTGTTCCAAACGGTCTCCTTCTCTTTTGCAATATTCTTGTCGGTTTCTATATCCTTCTTCATCTTTTCAATATTGTTCTCTAATTTTGTTCTAGCATCAGTTCCGTTCTTTAAGTCTGACATGAGCTGGTTGATAGTAGACACTTTGCAATCAAGCTCTTTGTCTTTCTCTTCTATTAGTTTGGCTTTAGTTTCCAGTATGATAGTAATTTCTTCAATTTTATTCGCGTTGTCGATTCTAAAAAATAAAAACAAGGCTTAAGTTTTTAAAGGCTTCCGCCTTGCTGTAGTAGATATAACATGTAATTAGATAATGTATACTTGGTATTCTCCTGGATAGTTTCCATTTCAGATATCGTATCTTGAAGTTTTTGGATTGTTGCAGACATTTCTTTAATTTCTATGGATTTCATATCGGATTCTTGGATAGTGTTGTTTAGTGTCACCATAATCTCAGATTTCTGCTCTTCCAGTGCTAAAACCTGATCCTTTAAGTTTTGTTGTTCGATCAACAATTGTTCAATAAGCTACAATAGATTAAATTATGTAACGGAAAACACCATCAATTTAAATTCAGAAAATATTATAGAGACTTGGTAGTACTTAACTGACCAATTTTTTTTCGTTTAGTTCATTTTTTAATTCCTCAGTCTTCTCATTAGCCTCTTT
Source organism: Grapholita molesta (assembly GCA_022674325.2). Classification (NCBI taxonomy): domain Eukaryota; kingdom Metazoa; phylum Arthropoda; class Insecta; order Lepidoptera; family Tortricidae; genus Grapholita; species Grapholita molesta. The sequence continues at coordinate 859,017 of CP053138.2, forward strand.
TATATCGTTGGTGAGTTTACCTAACTCCAAATTGGATTCCTGTTGGATGATCAATACAACATATAAATATTTGATACAAATTGCTATTCGATAACGAAACCATAAAAATAAAATTGTTAATAGGTAAAAAAACTAAATTAATAGGTACAACAATTGCATTTAATTAAGTATTAAATTTAATGACTTTAATAATACTACAATACGTATATAACAATGAAAGAACTTTTTTAGAAGTTTAATTGTTTTAAAATTATAATATAATATATATTTACAACTTAAACTGTTGAGAGTCATGTTTGTAATGATGTATTTACCTCTAGTTTTGTTTCCAAGTTTTTATTTTTTTCAGTGCCAGAGATTAGCTCCTCTTCTAAATTCGAAATTTTCTCTTGCAATTTATTGTTTTGCTCACAAATCGACTGAGTAAATTGTTCCTGGTTCTGGAGTGCTTTCGTCAAAGATTCGTTGGTGACCATACATTCATTCAGGCTTCAATAAGTTTATCAGAATGTTAATCTAGGAACTGTTAGGAATAACATGAAATATTTACTAAAGAGTAAAGAACATAGATTAATTTACCTTTTTTCTTTTTTCAAACTAGCATTTTTCATTTCTGCTATCTGATTATTGCATTCGAGAAAGCATTTTTTCATGTCCGTTTGCAGGCTTACAATATGTTCGTCTTTCTAAAAAATACAAATATTTTTAGTAACAGTTCTTAAAAGTGCCTGTGTTTATTTATTTTATTATTACCTTTTCCAATTCACGTTTACTTTGATCGAGTTTTCGGCTCAAGTCATTCAAAGCAACGAATAGCTCATCTTTTTGGCTAAGAACAGTAGCAAGCTTAGTTCGAGCATCATGCAACTCTGAGTCTAAGTGTTGTTTTGACGCAGTGAACACTTGATTCATTTGCTCCTTGTGATCAGCAAGAAGTTTTACTGCAAAACAAACACATTGAAACAAAAAGAAAAAATAATCTTTTTGATTGTGACACTTTACAAATGAGCTTATGAACGTTTAAAAAAACTACTTTCAGTTGTAATTCAACAGCTTACAACTACCATGCATTGCCGACGTTTACTTGTCTTTTGGATCAATAAAACCATACAATTTTTTTTTTAATACGATTAAATCTACCTTTTTGATTGCATCAATGCCTTAGATTTAATTCAATCGTAAACCAATAGGAAAACCACGTAAAATTAAAATTTGAAAATTGACTATCACTCTATCTTGAATATACTAGCTATAATGAAGCAAATAGAAAAACGAACGAATTTCCTTCATTTCATACTAAAGCTTGTTGAACTTACCTTTCTCTTGTAAATTGTTAATAATTTGCAAGTTTTTCTCTTCAGACTGCATTTGCTTGTCCTTGATTTCTCTTACGAACTGGCCAGATTTATTGTAGGCTTCAGCTAGCGTCGCTTGGTCGTTCTTGCAACGGGACACGCTTGCTTTGAGCCGCTCGCTGTATTCTTCCAGAACATCGCAGATCTCGCGAGTGCTGCTTAGCCTGTAAAAATATAAAATTATGCGTTATTTGCTTCACTTATAACTAAAAATGTGGAAAAAGGTTGACTACCCCTGAAAATTAACATCGGATTACGTAAACTGTACGCACTATTTGAATATTACCAAATACAACATACAGGATTGGCTGATATACAAACTTATTTAATGTTTCTGGCCGTAGTCTTAGCTCGTCTTGGTATTGGCCCGAGATGGCTTCGTGTTGCATTTGTACTTCAACCATATTCTGCTGGAGGCGCTCATGGTTGTTTTCAAGTTGATGAAGTTTTTCTTTTAAATCCCAATACGCTGTATCTTGAGCAACCTTTTCGTAGAAACAAAAGACACATTAGGAAGAAAGTGAAGAAACCGATGTTAAATATCTTCAAATATGGTGTACTTACTTATTATGTCTTACACTTAAAATACAGATAAATACAACTTACTTATTCGGTAAAATTAGTTGATAAACGTACCTTAAGCTTTATAATATTCGCAGTCTCCTTGTTAACTTTCTCGCGTAACTTTTCAGCCTCAGCGTTAATCCGTTTCCTATTAGCAACTTTTTCTATATCTGCGATATTCATCGTGATGAATTCGATTTAATTCTATAGCAAAAGTAACTTTTCCAATTTAGCACGAAAAAGTATGGCGCTGGCGCTATGGCGTGTCTCGTTTTCTATTTCTACTTTTATGAAATGGCGGGAAAGTTGAGAAAAATAGTTTTGAAAAAAAAAAGAGGTTGCAATCCATAAGGGCCGATTTACACATGACTTTTTTTATCGTTGCTTTCTAAGCTGCCCTATGAAATAAAGCAACGATAAAAAATAGAATGTTTATTATGGAGGTGTAGGGAATATAATTCTTATTTGGAATCAGTTCACTAAAAATGGGTCAGTAATTAATTATTTAAACAAATATCAACCATTCCGTTCAATTTGTGTACATGAGGATTAAATATGTTTTTAGGTACCCCTGGCAATCACTGGCAATGGACATGAATGAAGCGAAAATTGTCCTGTAGCAACATTAAGCACTGCTGTCAGACGGGCCGAGACAGTAAAAAAAATATAAGGTATTATTTCTTTTATTAATCATAATTTTATTCCTCATACTGCCTGTTTCTAGCTTATCTACAAAAATTAAAAGGTTTTAATAATCGTTTGCTTATAAAACTATGTTTTAACTTATGTTATGTAACAAATGTTTGAGGTTAAGTTCGGATATTTCAGATGCTGACTTCTTCACTTTTCGGTGGTCTTCGGGCGGCGCGAGCCTCAGTTATCATCTCCCGAAACCTAGCGGCAGCTCAAAAGGCTTCCGACCCCATCCAGCAGCTGTTCCTCGACAAAATCAGGGAATACAAACAGAAGAGCGCGTAAGGATGAATCCTATTACATCTTTTTGACCTTGCAGTTTAATATTTATTAGTGTTTTTTTTTATTACTCTGGAGATTTCCTATTTTACCCTGTGTATTTACACATATTATATGTTAAGTGTAGTTGAATCTCTAGATTGGACAATGCAAAATATAGTCAATATTAACTTGCTGGTGCATTCAAATAGATTTTGCTATCGTTTTCGCCAGGATCTATTAATTCGAATATACTTTTGATAAAATAAATAATGAATGTTTATAAAAACCTTTGAAAAAAAAACAGAAAACTTTAAGATTTCATATTGTCCGAGCTTCAAAGCAGGATAGTGCTTATTCATTGAATTTATCAATGTCTATTTTTGAGAACCAGAGTTACTCAGTTTCATAATATGTTATAATTTGTATCTTCCTCTTGTAAGTGTTGATTTGTTTTTAATTTCTCTTATAATTTGGCTGTTTTTGTTACAAGTGTATAATATAATATTATAATCCATCTTTCAAATCATCTATTGACATTCATACTGTGTATAGTTGCCATTACATGCACTTTATCACCTTGACATTGGAGTTGTTGTTCAGATATTTGTGACCACCTCTAGAGCTCCGATATATCTGATGGTGACTGTACAGTCACAGTGAAATAGTAAGCAGCTAACTATTAAAGTAGTCAAATATTCCCCAATCTATATTTGTATAGCATTAAGGTAATAAATAATATATTTTAATGACTTAGAGTGGTATACACAGCAACACTCTACATTGGTGGACTTTATGCCTTATATAATAAGGTCTACCAATGTATAGCTAGGAGTGTTGTTGACTGTACTAACTATATGTATGATGCTGTCTGTACTATTGTACATCTATTTAATTATGATATAAAAATCTTTGCTGGAAAGTAACAGTAACTCTCAGATTAGTGTTACAGGACATTGGTTTTATGAAACCCGAAACCCATTCTTGAACCTTCTCTCGGTTGTAAAAATATACCATCGTAGATTATATCTGTGGCTCTAGTGAAAAAGTATGAGTATAAGATTCATACTAGATGCTTGTCACTTATACCCATTTTCACTAGGACACAGATATTATTATTTTTCAACTAATTGATATATACTTTTAAATTGACTAGTTGCTAATTCAATTATTGGAGGTATAATAATGTGTGTTATCAAATAGTCAATAGACTTTTATTGTATATGAATTTATTATTTGCAGTGGTGGAAAGCTTGTTGACCCCAGCCCGGCCATTGAGAAGGAACTGAAGGCGGAACTGACCAAGCTTGAGAATCAATATGGTGGTGGCTCCGGTGTTGACATGACCAAGTTCCCCGACTTTAAGTTTGAGGAGCCTAAGCTGGACCCCATTGATGAGCAGGCCGTTGCCAAGAAGTGAACAAGTTAACAGTAGACAATATTATAGTTATTTAATAAAGATCCCGGTTGAATGAGTGTCGGCATGCTGCAGTACAGGAAATCAATGTGTTACTGTAAATAAAATCTGTGCAGATTACGTCTTTTTCTTTTTTTTTATTTACCACATGAACACCTAAAGTAGTGCACTGTCGTGCCTACTGCCACCACAGACACGTAAAGTTATGGCAAAAGCCGTCAAGTATTTTTTTTGTTGACAGATAAGGTTTATATTAATTTATTAATTAATAATTCTTACCTTTTTTTTAAATAAGGGGATTTACTCCTTGCCGTTTTTGGTAAGGTAGATTTTGCCAATGTCAAGGGTCAAGGTAAAGAATTTTATGTTTTTGTGTTTCACTAGTCCACATGATAGAGTATACGTCACATTTTAGGTTCACGAAAAGGTTAATGGTTTATACTATTTATACAGACCAATTAGGTTTCTCGTCTTTCATGTGGACATTGTGAAAGTTATGGGTTTTAAAGCCAAATATTTGATTCCATGAAATATTAACATGGACCCCCCCCCTCCCCCCTCTTACGTAAAATTATACAACAAAAAGATAACTTCTAATAACACAAGCCGGTAACTATTGACCACAGAAATTATAATTTCTATTATAATACTCGTAGGATCTTCTTGTTACGTGTGATGCCTCTTGTAAGGGAAATATAATCAATGATGAGATTTAATGAGGATGTTACATCCAACATTCTGGCCTCCAAGATCAAAAGTGCCCTGATACTACATACTGATATCGATATCATATTAGGTACTAATTTAGGTACTCATGATTTTTACAGAAAAACGGGACTTAATCCTACAACGACCTATGGGACGAAAACCCAGAATCCTACGTTCGGTATTAAGTACAGTCAGCAGCAAAAGTGGCTGAGCGGGTGAAGTGTCCAAAATTACCTACACGCGCTCTTATTCTCTTGACAATAGAGATGTGTTGATCTTATTTTGAACACCTGAAACGCATAGCCACTTCTGCTCCTGACTGTACCCATGAAATAAAACAACTAAAACGGATCATATCACGTATATTAATTTAAACTTATCCCGACGTTTCGAACCCTTTAGTAGCAACATCCTGGGGTGAGCACCTCTCCCCCCCATCCGACTCCCCCTATATATGTGTCATTATCTAGGAAAAGGGACCTTATTGTCGATGGCGCTTACGTCGAATCGCGTTGCGTTTGTATTGTATCCTCTCGAACAACGACATAAGCGCCATCGACAATAAGGTCCCTTTTCATAGATAATGTCACATATGTCTGGCTACGTTATTACTGAGGTTAACGTCTGTCGCCTCAGACCGCGTAGCGAGGGGACACTGACATGCAAAAAGGGTTAAATCTATACATTTTACTATTGCCGCTTGGAGCGCAGTTGCTCGAGTAGGTACTGTCAACTAGATAATTACGTTTTTATGAACAGTAATGGGTGGGTAGCAATAAAGGTTATAATATAAGTTTAACCCACAAAAATTTTACATTTACTGCTATAATGCCGGTTGGTGCGTTTAAAAATACCCACAAATTATTTATTTGGAACTTTGTTGCACGAGAGATGTAAAAGGCGGACTTGCTGAATGCCATGAGTCCTTCTCTTCAAGTCAACAGCCGAGCAAAGCAGAAAAGCATATTGAGGGTGCATTATCATTAAAAAGAAATGTCAAGAAGATAAATGTTTACACTTGCAAATATGATATATAAGAGTAATATTTGATAAAAGTAAACTTGACTAAACCATGGGTAAACATGAGTATAAAAAAAGGGTGAACTAGGGTACCATGGGTGTAAGTTCCGAGCGAACTACCATTTAACTAACTTTTATTACACACGTCTGAAAGAGTCGGATATGCTGCCTGGCATAGCTTGTATTATAATAATAGAGTAGAAAAAATTCTACATCTCTAGACAAGTTATTCAATACAAGATTTACGTTTTGAACAACGTGTTCTAGCGCCTACACAAAACGTGATAGCAAACTGTACAACTGCAACTTATATCGTATTTTTTAACAGGAAAAAAATACATGTTAGGTATTCCTAAATTCCTATCTATTATTGCAAGACTTAATTTTTTAAAGTAAACAGAATAATGAAGTAACTGAGAAATAAGTAAATCAAACATATGAGACAAAAACGAAACGTTAATATAATACCGTTATAATATAACGCAGAAGTGCTACGAAAAGGAACAAGTTGACATATAATGTGTAAGCAAATAATATAATTCTCACTAATGAGTACCTAACTATTTAATTAAATGAATGTATCTAATCAAAAATATCAAAATCGAATTCATTTACTTGTTTGTTTAAACGATTTCCTTTATTTTATCGTTCGTCGTTAGCTCAGTGTATATCAAATATTATTATAGCATGCTTAAGAATTTTAATACATTGCCGTGAGCACATAACATTTTATATGTTTTGTCGATGTAGGTAGAGTAAGGTTCTCATCTGGGTTGGATGGTTGAGAGTACAATATACTAAAAAAACTACATTCTACTTTAACATTAAAATATTTCAATAGAAATAGATTGTCAATGCTACACAACGCAATGTCATAGTCTCATTTCCTATACGGCAATGCGCTCGTTCAAGGACTTCAGTCGCGGAAAAATACGCATCTAAAGACACCTACTGTAATAGTTATTACAAGGTCAGAACATAGATATGTATACAATATATATCCTTACCCGGTTACAATTAGTTGTGAAACTCAATACTGACTAGATTATACGGTCAACCAATTTGATGTCTATGCCACTTCGAACCTTATCACAGTGACGTTAATAAGAGATCTTTAGCGTTTTTCATATAGATTTTCACTGTGACAAGGGACGAAGTGGCCCATAAATTAAATTGGTTGACTGTACATGCTATACAAGCGTGGCGACTAGGGGAAACTCCCCCCACGATGATACTTGTCATATTTGGCGGAGGACGTTACGTCTTTCGGCTGATGATGATGATATCCAGTTTTCCTATTGTATTTAATTTAAGTAGGGACGAGAGAAAATCAAGTTTTTAATTGTTTTAGTTACTTAATTAATGTTTGGATGATGACAAAAAAATGCACGTTATAGGTGTGGAAGCTTGAAGTATCTACAAAGTCATATGCGCGTTGCCTTAACATATTCATTTATTTATTAGGTATATTTTCTTATTGGATATATAGAGCGCTATCTAGGAAACTTGTTTCTGTTATACAAATGAGATATAGTTCTATTTTTGCTGTCGAGTCGAGTAGATTAAGTAGTAAATTAAACAGTATTTTATTATTGACAGTTGGATTAGGAATATTGGGTAAGATTAGTATAGATAAAGCTGCCCTTTATCTGGGAAAAGTCTATTATAAGTACCTACACAGTGCGAGATGTTATAAGCCTGCTTAATCGGTATCATATTCTGATTAGGAAAACCCACATAAATTACGCAATAAATTCATTTAAATCTACCCACCAGCTAATTACTCTATGTATAGGATAAAACTTCGCTTCGCTTCCTTAGCATTTTACGTTGGTGAAAATCGTTTTAGGGTCACGGAACCATTATTTTTGTCTGTCTCTCGTCAAGACCCTTTTGCTTAGGGGTGCGTGGAGGTATCTAGCTAAAATTCATATACGTAGATCTACAGGTGCTCGAGATCCGACTCGCACTTGGCCGGTTTTTTTTCTAGTTTGTCCTAAACCACCTAAACTGAATAGGTACCTAAGGTCAATGTGGGTAAGACACAATGTGGGTACGGCATACTGTATTTTTCAGTGAAGTCCGTCATATGACACTATTAAATACCTACGAGATAATGTAGGACATTGGTTGGTAGACGGTCTTACCAGATAGACGGTCTTATCCACATTGACCTTACCTACATAAACAGATTATCTTTTTTTGTACTCGTTGTGGCACTTTGTATATTTAATTTTTTTTCGTTGTGGCACCTGTATAATTGCAATGTATACATCCACAACGTTTCCCACAGGAATCCAGCTACCGGTGTCCGCTATCACCCGGCTATCTGAGTATCTCTGCAAGATCTGTCTACACCACCGGCTCGTTCAATGATCGGAGCCGCCTCGCCCTCGCCTCGCGTCGCGAGTCCGCCACGCGCCTTCGGCAAGAGCGGCCGCGTTCGTGACTAACCCTAGCTTAGATGTTAATCTAACCTGCCCACACCATGTCTGCGAGCTTCGTGGGGTCTACCAAAAGCTTCCCCTTCTCATTCGACACGGATGTTGAGGAGGAGGAATCTGGAAGAACAACTCCCCATTTAAATACGCGGACAGGTATGTGTTTGCCATTGTTTACAATCTGCAGTCGCGTTGAAACTGTTTACGTTAAGGCTTGACTTTGGTACAAAATGCAACGTTTGTTTCATGACTTTCATGCGATGTATATTTTGGATAGGTCACGCGTAGTTTCATTTGTTTTCACTGGTTTTATAACACGTGTGTGTGTGTTACTTTTAACGAGGTAGGTATGACAATGACCGCATTCATATTAGGTAGTTATAATCATAATTTATCCTTCTACTAATTTCCTGCTATTTGCATCACATTGATGAATAATATACGGATATCACAATAGTTTCGAGAACTGCTAAAAAGTCTAATCACATAGCAATTTAGCACTTGCCTTCTAATTCATATAAACTACAAAACTTGGCGGAATATTGATATACATCAATTGTCTAATAAAACTTCAATGACATACATCTAAATGTATTTGAAAATCCTTAAATTAGTAATGTATTTGTCTGCATTTCTATCACATTGCAATATCGACTAGGTACCTACACTAAATGACACCAATTCCTCGATGCCAATACCACTCGCGTCATCGGACCACTTCATCCGACACCCCATTGGTATAACCCGAACGATTGCAAACATCCTTTCTGTCGCCATCCCGTTCCCAATTCGGGGTACATTCTGTAGTGCCGGGTTGCCGGATCGATATCAGCTGACTGGCGCCGACAAGCAGGCTACCGCATAGCTACATAGCGATATTTAAGTACTTATAGCTTCTTTGAGGGGTCAACCGCTGTTTGCTATTGTTTATACTAGTAACAGACGTTCCGATTTGGCTGGAGCCGACCGTCCGACCACGACCAAAACGGAAAGTGTGTAGGGCGGTCGGTCCAACATAATTATTATTATTACTGGTTGGACGTGGTCGGCTCGCCGGCGCATCCGACAAGCCGACCGTCCAACCAAAACGGAACGTCTGGAAGCTTTGTTCCGACCAAAAGCGGCTCAGTCGCATTTGCAACGCCGCCGACGCAGGACGTCGACATTGAAGATGACGGAGAAGGAATGAATGCGCATACAGAACGCGAGATAATAATCAACATTTTAGAATTATACAAAAGGTTTCCTTGTTTGTGGGACTTGTCCCATTTTTTAGAGGCACTAATGTAGCTGCCACAACTATAGCGGCTATCGCCTGTTTTGAAAGGGTGGCCGGCATGACGGCCGTTCACTATTCAGAGCAAAGACAACTGTAGGGTACAGTTGTGGGGACGGATGGTGAGGGACCATGAGTTGTGACATTGAAGTTTTCGATAACGAGGATCGAGTTTACTATGTGTGCATCTCGCTTGTACCATTTTAGTGCGAACGAGATGCACAGATAGTAAACTCGATACTCGTTATCGAAAACGTCAAAGTCACAACTCATGGTAAGGGTACTGACGGCTGGATAGCCAACCGTCGGAACGTCTGTAGCAATGTTGGAACTTTCCGTCTTGGTCGTGGTCGGACGGTCGGCTCCAGCCAAATCGGAACGTCTGTTACTAGTATTATACTTACCTGATATATGGTTAGGTGGTTACCCACTGATTAACACGACCACTGCGACCAGCCAATAACATTTCGATTGGATAGGCATGTAATACGCATATGTTGGGTTGCCATTAAATACTTAATGGCAAAATGACTCAAAGGTGACCCTGACTAGGTCAGGATTAGTCTTCAGTCTAACTTAGTTCTAATCTATGCAGTCACAATTGCTCTTGAATAAATTACAGGCGCTTCTGGATTTTTGCATAATAAGTCGAAAACGAATGACGTATACATAAAAATATAGGTACCTATAGATATTTTAGGCGTATGTAACACTTTTTTAATAGACTGACTATCAGCGTTAGACCTCAGTTACACCTGATGGTAAGTGTCGACGAGGTCGAGGGGTAGCACGCTGGTACAGTAACAGCCTATTCACTCTTGCCTTGAAAAGACACAAATTATATCTTTCCGGGAATACAGACGAAGGGAGCGAATTCCATTCCTTAGCAGTCCGCGTTGGGAATGTTCACTTATAGGTACCTATACGTATATAATAAGTAATATTTCATACGTATGCGATTACGTTTTATGACCCACTTATGTTAGGTTACATAGGTTAACAACAAGATAATAAAATATATAAGTAGATTTGTTAGTAGATGAGCATATTTATACAATACTAATCTAATCTAGTCTAGGATAGTGATGGACAGACTACATTGAAAGCTGTCACTATTTATTTTAGGTTTAGATAAACCTAATCTATTTACAAAGCGGTTCCGACATATTAACTGTCTACTCGTATGTATTTTAAACTTGGATTTTCACTTATTGTCGATGTATAGGAATAGATAGTATTTTTTTTTATCTTTACAAACAGATTAGGGTGACGGCGCTAGTAATGAACAAGGAACCAATCATGAACATTAGTGCTTATTTTAAAGGAGTCAAGTGTTCTGCATTTCTTGGTACATATTCAATTTATAACGTTATGGTTTTTGAATTAAAAAAGAACGAAGTGTCCATCATTGGTGCCAACACCCTAAGTATATTCTTTTAAAATCTGTTTTATAATTAAAACAGATCTAGCTAGGTACCGCTTATGCCGTTGCTTAATACCTACATCCGCGAAAAAATTAGATCTAATTTTTAACCACTGAGGCGATTATCCGAACTAATAACATTGTTTAAGAAAAAGCGATGAGGAAATCTTTGCAATTTCATCGTCTATCGCGGTATCCGTCACTTTCGTACCATACTTGTTGGAGCGTGACAGATACTGAGAAAAATGATAAGAATCCGATCATATTATTAGGCTAGCAGCTGGAACAATGACAGAACCTTTAAGCGGCGCTACCGCGAACAACGATATTCGTATATTTCGGACAATTGTCTCAATCACTCTCATGACACCTTAATTTGAGTAAAAGATAAATATGCCCGAAATATACGAACTTCGATGTTCGCGGTACCGCTCAAGGACACGTGTGTAACTTGGTTGCTACACGTATAAGTGCCTATGAAATACAGCGACATTCTACCGCCACCGCCACTCAAAGAACATAATCTTATCTTATTGTGACAGTAGATAGGCATATTTGCGGCAGCCTCAACATAATCCTGTTTATCAGATATTCGAGCTCCAAGTATCTACGCAGTTATCTGGGAGAAACTGACCGTCCTTCTTCTCATTAACACCAATATAAACTTACTTACAGTCTTAAGATTTTTCAATTAATAGCCTACATTAATACTTAGACCACACTCTTGTATCCTTTCCTTAGGTTTACCCGGATTAATCGAGTAGGTGGTCTAAGTTAATCCATAGTGGTGTTGTTCGTATCGTTTTTTTTTCGCGTCGCGTTTTTTTTTTAAAGATAAAGGTGGCAAACGAGCAGACGGATTGCCTGATGGTAAGCAATTGCCGTTGCCCGACCACCCGCAAACACCAAGGGAGTCACAAACGCGTTGCTGGCCTTTAAGATAAGAGTACGCTCTTTTCTTGAAGGTATGTGGCTCGTATCGGTCCGGAAATACTGCTGACGACAAATCATTCCACAGTTTTGATGTGCGAGGCAGGAAGTTTCTAGAGAAACGCACAGTAGAGGGTTTACAACTATCCAGGTGGTGGGGGTGGAAATGTTGCCGCGTAGGACGATGGCGGAAGGAGACGGCAGGGATTAATCCGAACAATTCCTCAGAACATTCTCCGCTGTAAATGCGAAAATATTAATTAATTATCCGGAACGCAACGATGTGTAGTAGACTAAAAAAAATAGTTTACAATACACACACCTATTTATTAGTATTTATTCTATTCTATTACAATCTACTTGAAGATTACTCACGCGGGCTAATTTTAACTACATGTCGTATTCGTATAATACATCGGCTGAACATGACCTCCATAGACCGTGGTATGGGGGGCTTAATGCTTTAATCGCCACGCTTGGCGGGCAGGTTAGCGATCGCTCTATGTGCCACCGGCACCGTTCTAAAGGGACGCTGCTGCCCATGTATGTATATGTAGATAAATTGGCTGAGTACCCTTACCATGACTTGTGTCATTGAGGTTTTGATAACGAGTATCGAGTTTACTATCTGTGCATCTTGCTTGTACTATTTTAGTGCGAACGAGATGCACAGATACTAAACTCGATACTCTGTATCGAAAACCTCAATGTCACAACTCATGGTACGGGTACAGAAATGTCATTTTTGGAAATGAGTGTAAAACATAGGCGGCAATTTCGATGAGTAATCCCGGGGCTGTACGTCGTCACCCGTTACTCATTCTGGCTCGTCGCCAACTGGGCTGGAGTTGTATTTAAATCTCTTGGAAGATATACTAACTTTTTACACTAATGCTGGAGAGTGGTACAATGACTCAGTATAAATGTCAATATTGTCAATAGTTAGTTTAATTAATCTGTGACCCTAGTGAAAATGGGTATTAGGTCAATGTGGGTAAGACCGGCATACTTTATTTTTAAGGGAAGTCCTTCATATGACACTTTCGAGATTCCAGACAGGCGGTCTTGCCCAAATTGACCTTAAGTCAAATTGGCTCAGTAAAAAAGGCCTCAAGTCCTATAAAATTTACGGCACTTGCACCCTTTTATGCTGTGTTAATTTGACTTATACCCTTTTTTACTAAGGCACAGAATTATTGTCAAGTGCATATCGCCTACAGCGATATAATTACACGTGTTTGATGTAAACTAAGTAGTAACCTAGCTTTCCGTGGTTTTTCGCGTTTTATAAATCTATCGTCAGTCTTTTTGTTAGTATATTATGAGATTATATGACATCTATTTGATGTTACAGTTATTTACTACGTCGACACGTTCAATAAAAATAACATCATAGCTAACTCATTCTGGCATTCAAAAGAAAAATGTCGTAACTATGTATGTGATGAGTACAGAGTTACTGCGTTTCGACTACGATTATTTGTGTCAGATACGAGATTTTTCAACGACGATATCTCCCCTTCACAGCAAAACCGCGCAATAAACATCTTTTATCGCTCAGGTGTTGACGGGTTCAGATGGACACACTTAGGATATTTTAAGCGAGGAAATTTTCAATTCATTCCCGTCCGACGGAGTCCTTGCGGGATTCATATTGCCCTTGACCTTTGAATAAGCTATTTCCTGAGGTGTTGTTGTATAATACTATATACTTGCCCTTTGTTTCTTGGAGTTTAGTCTAAGATATCGATACGGCCAACGCGCTAAAATATGTACACGTGAACCTTGACACTGAGATAATAAGGTGCATGTATACATATTTTGGCACTTTGGTCGTGTGAATATCTTTGACTTTGAGTGTAAGTTAATATTCTGATAACAATATATAGGTGGAAAGATCAAATGCCACATGGATGGCAACTGCTTTAAATATTGTAAATAGCAATAGAGTTTGGCCAGTGAAAAAAAATTGGTTTACTCACTTAAAGCATAGACGATTGAATCATACCGTCTCTTTCTTTCGCTTGCACTACGACCCCAAAAAAAGGGATGAGTATAGTTTATTTTTTCAACTTTAAGAGTAACAATCGAGTAATAATTGGTTAGCCAGACTCTAGTCTCTGTAAAGGAGACTATCTTTTTGTTTTTAAAAAACAATCAATTCTGCATCTATGGATTTATGAAAAATCGCTTGCCTCAATCGGGACTTTATCCGATAATAATGTGACAAAAAATAACGTGCTGTATTTTATGATGCAGATTGAAAGTGTGATAGATAAGATAAGGTTGATATTTGTCATACTTAGAAAAAAAATGTAATACAAAGAAAGTTTGGAAATATCCCCATCTCATCGAACCCCTCGACTCAGCCCTCAAGACTACTCTTTCATCCATCCTCAACATCCACCTCGACAACCGCGCCTGGACCCAGGCCTCCTTACCAATTCGCCACGGTGGCCTGGGAATACGTCAAGTTGTCAGTGTGGCCCTCCCAGCATATTTATCCTCATACCACAAAACACAGGAACTTTCTAACAAAATTTTCTGCCCTACCACCAGCAACCAATGTTCCATCACCTTAAATGAGGCAAAAGACATATGGGCGCAATCGTGCCCCTGTGACCAGTTCCCGGTTTCTGCTAATTCACAAAAACAGTGGGACGAACCGCTCTGTAAATCCACATTAAAAGAACTTGTGGACACAGCCCAAAGTTCAGCAGAGCGTGCTCGTCTACTGGCAGCTACGGAACCGGAAGCTGGTTACTGGCTTCAAGCTTTGCCTTCTCCAAATATTGGTACTCTTTTGGATAAGACTACCCTTACACTAGCCACTTGCCTGCGACTGGGCATTAAAACAAATGAACTCCATAGGTGCCGCTGTGGCGCCATGGTCGACGAACTAGGTCACCACGGCTTGTCCTGCCAGCGAAGTGCAGGCCGCATCTCACGTCATTCGTCCCTGAATGATGTCATCCGGAGGGCGCTTGCCTCCGTCAGCGTACCGGCCATTCTTGAGCCGAACGGTATCGTGCGCGACGACGGCAAGCGACCCGACGGAATGACACTCATTCCATGGAAGTTTGGGAGGACGCTTGTGTGGGACGCTACTTGCGTTTGTACGCTTGCACCGTCCCACTTACAGGCGACATCCTCCAAGGCGGGAGCTGCGGCTACAACAGCAGAACAGGCCAAACGGCGCAAATATTCAACTCTCAGCGAAGGCTACATATTTGCGCCGTTTGGCGTAGAAACCCTAGGACCATGGGGACCCAGCGCGAAGGCGCTCTTTAAAGAAATTTCCAAGCGCCTAATTGATGCCTCGGGTAATCAGAGGGCTGGCAGTTATTTTGGTATGAGGTTAAGCCTGGCCATACAGAGAGGAAACGCTGCCAGCCTTCTGGGTACCATGGGTAGCGAGGGGGACTTGGGGTCCATATTTTATTTATAATTTATATTTAGTCTTATACCGTTAGTTGTATACTAGGTATACCGTTCCTTTTTTTTTAATACCAAAGCTACATTTTTATAATTATAAATAAAATATCTATTTTATAAAACTTAAAATTACTTATTACAATAGCCCCCCCTGGATCGTACCCGGCTCAAATGTCCCCATTACACCGGCTGCGTTGCCTCTCTGGACAGCAATAGAGACCTGCTGAACCAGATACGATCCAGAGCGAGGATCGCAACCCCTCTCCCGCAAACGACGCCTCAGCTCCTTAAATAATAAAATGGCCTCCACCCCCCAGGGCCCCGCCGTCTCAATCGCCACCGGCACAAAATCGTAGGCGGACTTTAAAGCGGCGTACTTGGCATGTTTGGCCTTCGCTGCCGTGTCCGCTGCTGAGCCCGCACAAACCGTGGTCTGTCTCAAATGGGATGCAGCGTAAGTGCTAACACAAGTTGCATCCCATAGGAGACAGCGCCCCCTTCGCCACGGAATCAACGTGAGGCCATCGGGCCTTTTTCCGTCTGTGCGGCTCAAGCCCGGTGGTTCCAATAGACATGGCACGTTTGCCGACACCAAAGTGCGCCGTATAATCTCGTTGATTGAGTGGTGCCTTGGGAACCGCCCAGCGCACCTGCGGCAGCTGAGACCATGATGGCCATTCTCTTCCACCATTACACCGCAACGGCAGCGATGAGCCTCACATACCTTCGTCCCCAACCTAAGAGCCGCTGCAATTCTCAAAGAGTCATTATCTAAGAGCGTTCCAAGTTGAGGCGAAGGTAAGGCATGTAACCACGCTCCAGACTCTGCTCGTTCTAAGGCTTTGAGGCGCGCCAAATCAGCCCCCCCGGCACCACTCAACAACGTGTTATAGACATGCTTGCTCCACAAGTCGTCCCACTGCTTCTGAACGGCAAGATTCTCAGGCCGCTTGTCGCCGGGAACAGAGCTTTAGTCTTATAATTAAGTTTTTTTTTCTTTTTCTGTCAGTATAGTTTCATGTATTTTTATTTTTCGTGTAAGTTGTTTTATTACTTAAGAAAGTCTTCTTTACACATAATGTGCTAGGATATGTTGGTATTTACAATATTTAAGGCAGTTGCCATCCATGTGGCATTCGATCTTTCCACCAGGTATAGCCTCATTTCATATACTATTAAGCAGTTATTTCTTACAGCCTATGAGTATACCTACAGTAACTAGAAAGGTCGGCTAAGTAAAAGTTATAAATATCATCTTTTACTTATAGAATGAGAATAAGTAAACGGTCATATTTTTTTTATGACATAGGCGGCAAACGAGCAGACGGATTGCCTGGTGGTAAGCCATTACCGTCGCCCATGGGCAACACCAGGGGAGCCACAAGCGCGTTGCCGGCCTTTAAGGGGGGTTGGAGCTCTGGGAACCTTACCATCAGGAACACAACACTACATACCTGAAAGGTAGCAGTGCTATTATGGCTGTGGTCTTCTGTAAGGAGAAGGCACTTCCCCAGTTAGGCTGCCCCAGATTCAAGCGTGATGGTCATCGCTGTGCCCTGGTGGTCTGCCTTTTCGCCGAATTTTTTTTGGTCGAATTTCATTTGCCAACCAACATTTCGCCGAATGTTCACTTTAACAACTAACGATTACCAAATTTTTATATGACAACTTTTTAATTCGCAAAATTATTGTTTAGCAGATTATTACAACGCCTTTAAACTTTTGGCAGTCTCATCATTTGTCAAATCTTTCACTTGGTCGAACAACGTATTGTTAATGCAACAGTTCCCTTTACATTTTATATTAGTTATTTTCGTCGTGTATTGCGATAGTGTTAGGTTTAGGTATTTTTTATCTCTTGCCTGAAACAAATAAGCAAATAGTTTAGTAATAGGCGTCACATATCTACAGAGTCCAGTTAGGTACGACGACGAGCGAAGCGAGGAGGAGTGTTAGGTAGAACTGTGACCCATCAGCGCGCGAGCCGAGTGAGCGAAGCGAGCGGGCCGCGGGAGCGGCCGGCGAAGCGCCAGAACCGACTTTTTTTAATGCTATACATTACCCACAAAATGCCTCTACTAGTAAAGTTGTAAATAATAAACAACCAAATTTATATTATACCAACTAAAACATTCTACAACATGAAAATAGGCGTTTTGAAAAATGACATTATAAAACAAAGACCAAATGTTGAGTTGGTAACTGTTAAGTTGGCAAATGAAACAAACAAATTTGATAAGTTTGGAAATGAACGTTCGGCGAAATAAAATTACGAGAAACGTGAGTTGGGAAGTGATAATCGGCCAAACGATTTTCGGCGATAAATAAGAGAACCCTGTGCCCTACCTCTCATTGTTGGACGTATAGTTTAAGGATATACCCGGGTCCAAAAATAAATATTGAGCAACTCGTCCGCTTTTTGTAGGTACCTATCTATATGTATTTAGAATTTTAGATTTTCCGATGGTGCCGCTAAACGCCCGTACTCTCATTAAACTTCCTCACCACATGTACTCGCACTAATCTTAACTAACACGCCAGAGCGAGAGATAGATCTTCGTGACGACACAATGACTGAAGGAATTGTGCTAAATACAAAAGCGTGTCGTGTCTCCGCGCCGTGCCAGGCGCTCAGTCGACGGCCAAACATTCGTACAATAACACACAGTCTAATAAAATACTAAAATACAAAGAAAGTGAACGAAAAAGTGTAATTTCGAGGTTAGTTTTTAGCCGCGTATTTTGCGATGCGAATTTCCCGCGCTCCGTGAGCTAATTTTATCGCGACAGGTGTTTCGCAGTTAATATTGTTGATATAAATATGATTCAGTGTTCCAAGTGCATTATAACGGTGTTGAGGTGTAGGTACGTACGAGTTCTGTAAGCTGAAAATAACCGTGTGCACACATCAAGGTTAATACACAAAGTTTCGCAAAACGGGAAACCTGGTGTTATGTTATGAGAAAGCGTAGGTACAGTCGCAATCAGATGTACCAGAGCTGTGGAGGTGTTCACAAATATCTGAAAAACGCCTCTATTGTCAAAGCCATACAGTGCATGTTTCGATATTTGTGACCACCTCCACAGCTCCGATATATCTGATGGCGACTGTACGCCTGATACAAACAGGATTAGGTATATTTATACGAGTATTTGCTTTCCATTTGCATAATATCTAGATACTTCCAAACTTCATAATTCCTCTACATGAAACCTATAAGTAGGCTATACTAGTTCTGAATTGACAAGGTCACTGGAGGCAGTTAGTGTCAGCGAAGTCACATGCTGCTATCGATTCACATAGTTGCGTTTTATTTTACTGCCATTGTGTTTGACTAGACACGGAAGGCTTAGCATTTCTTGCGAATTGATAGTCATGTCTATTACTTTCATGTAACCATTTTTGCGCCGCCCTTTTTCGTAGTTGGCGGTAGAGTTATTCGCTTGCACGCCATCTTCAAGCCTAGTATCCGGCATAATGCCTTCTGCCTAAGTCTCTTTCCATTCACACGAAAAAAATAAACATATTATGTATTTACCTTTGAAACTGAACAATTACATTTCCTTATCTTATCATTAACTTCTGCAAATGGGAGTGCTTACTATTAGGGCATAGGTACTTGCAGTTAAAAAATTGCAGGTTCGTAAGCCCTGTAGGTACTTACCTGTGTTTCTTCTCCATATTGAATTTACTAATCACGGCTACAAACTGTTCTAAGTTATTGTGTAAGTAAATTAGAAACGTATACCAAGGTAGCAAGGCAAACGCAATATCGTGAGACAAATTACAGTCTTGTCGTGTCACTGTTGTTTACTTCAGTAGTTTGTAGCTACAAAGATTTGTTACTGTACGTATTACTAATAATAAATGCTCCGGTTGACATGTCAATCAAGTATTGGACGGTTGCCTAAATTGTAAATAATATTATTTTGGGCGGTCCAACTCTAATAACTTAAACAATTATATACTTCCCCATTTGATAACCTATATACATTTATTAGATCCTTGTAAACTCAGATTTCCGGGAATGGATGATCTTTTACCATATATCTTTATCTACATTTAGGATAAAGTAGACGGGAGCAGACGGCGATGATTGCTGGAAAACAGATACAGAGAAAGATTTGCTTTACCTGAAACTGTAATTCAATTATTGTTGTTAAACGGACTGGGTGCGAGTACAGTCATCGTCAGATATATCGGAGCTGTGGAGGTAGCCACAAATATCGGAACATACACTTTATCGCCTCGACAATAGAGGCGTTGTTCCGATATTTGTGACCACCTCCACAGCTCCGATATATCTGATGGCGACTGTATCTTTTTTTTTTTTAATTTTTTTTTTTTTTTAATTGTCTTATTATTAAAAGAGCGAGCTGTGCCCCGCAGTTTTAGACGCGGTTATTTTCCCGCAGTAAAAGGTAGCCTAACTATGTGTTAATCCAGGGTGTCAGCTAACTCCACCAACTAAATACAAAATTTTATTAAAATCGTTCTAGCCGTTTAGACGTGAAGAAGTAAAGTATCAAATATACACACTCGCGCACTCACAAACTTTCGCCTTAGTGTTGATATAGTTGTCGTATCTCGTATTTGATATATTTGACACTCTACTGGATCCTCTATGTATGATCCTCCATAGGACCATGGTTCCTACTGTTCCTAGTAGCGGCGGAGCGCCCCTACAGGCTTAACCTAATTTCCCAGAATCCAACATCAACAGTTGTCATTAGGGCACCTAAAAAATGGCAAAACGATATAGCTCTGTCTTACCTATAACAAATACTGTTTTTTCTCTCTGTTTGCTCTTCGAAAATTTAATCGAGTCACGTCTTTAACAATTTTGAGATACCGCAGGAAAAACACCAATTACGTAAACAAAACATTTATTTACTTTGTGATCTTGAAATATATTTTGTAAAAAGAGCAACAACAGCGAACGGTTTCAATGACTTACCTTTTGGCGGAATAAATACCAGGTCTTTGACTCGGCTGAAGAGGTGGGCGGCGCCCGCGCCCGGAATAAACTCGTGCGCATGTGGGAACGAACTCATTGCAACATTTCAGCCAATTGGAATAACATTGAAGTACATTTACCATTTTTTAACGACAGATATATATTATTACATATATGCCGTGTGCCTTGTACAATCAGCAGCAGAAGTGGCTAAGCGGTTGAGGTATTCAAAATGAGGTGAATTTTGAATACTTCAAACGCTTAGCCACTTTTGCTGCTGACTGTATGTATGTACCATAAAGCTCCGGCATATCCTAGGATATCCTTAAACTATCAAGCTAATTGGGGATATTTTTTCTATTTATTTTCAAATAATAAACAAAATATATTACAAGCACTATAATAACTAAACTAGCTTAAATCTAAAAAAGGCCCTTGAGGCATGGTAACATGGAAGCTGGCGGTATTTCCTTATTGTATGTATCGCAATGCTGAATGTTGTGCGAGGAAGCCGCCAGCTCTGCGGTCACCAGTTACGGCAAGCAGATGCTTCGCGATTTCTGCATAAAGTTTGTACGCGCTGGGACTTAGCCTTTGCAACACACCTAGCGTTTCTACGCCAAACGGTACTTGGTACTCTCTGCCCAGGCTCTTATATTTGTGACATTGTTGATATAAAAATTTCGGCGCTTTCCGCCGCTGCACCCTCTTTTATACATTAGTACCTACGTTGGAGATGGGACGGCGCTAATGTGTCTACGCAGGCGCATGTAGCGTCTCATACCATCCGTCCCAAGCTCCAAGGAACCGAATACACCCCATCAGGCCTCTTGCCATCTCTGGCAATGCCGGTCGGCTCAAGAAGAGCAGGCCTATTAATGGTGGCAAGAGATCGACGGATTATGTCACGAATTCGATTATATATTGTTATTTACATACCACTTCAGATGACGTCACTTCCTTAGTGCGTTTGCAACACATTAAATATTTTTTTGACCCTAGTATATCCTCTAGCTGCCCGGAGACCTATAAAAAGGTCTCCCATTGAATGCCATTTTGAATTTTAATTATGACAAACCATAGTTACATTTGGCGTGGCAAGTTTGATCTCTAAGCGGCTAGAGGATGTTACAGGGTCCGCCAGCTGGTGCCGGCAAAATCTTCATCACTTCATACTATTCAATTAGCTGATGGCCACTAAGGCGATTGACACACTGCCACGCACCACGCTTCATGATCTTTTTCTGTGTGTTGGACTGCACTGTAGTTACCCTTACCATGAGTTGCGACATTGAGATTGTCAATAACGAGTATCGAGTTTACTATATGTGCATCTCGTTTGCACTAAAATAGAACAAGCGAATTGCACAGTTAGTAAATTCGATACTATCGTAAGGGTATTGTGCATGTTTTCTATACAAACGGAGATACTTACACGCAACGTTAGATCACACATTGACGCTCTACGCTACTTGGTGCGTGGCAGTGCTAAAGCAAGGATAGATCTAGTAATGACTGTTGATGGACCGTTCCAAGAGCACCTGCACCGATCTGTCTCCACGCGCGATCATGCAGCATGTAGTGCAAGGGCGGGTAAAAATAACCGACCTCACTCGAATTTGTCGCTTTTCATTTCGAGAGTGAAGCCTTGTCTTTTAAATTCTTCATTAATCTGTTCCATTTAAAGGAGTACTTAAGTCAGAAAATATTGACTGTAGTTTCAACACAAGAAATGGTTCCATGTACAGATTTTCACTTTGACAAGGTACAAATTGGCCCAGAAATAAAAAAATTGGTTGAACGTACAGTCAGCGTCATATAGTTGGTAGCATCCAAAGTACTCATAAAGTTCGGTACACCATACAAATTCTATGGTGTACCGAACTATTTGGCTACTTTGAATGCTACCATCTATATGACGCTGACTGTACAGTCAAGATAAAAGATATTGATACAGAAAAAAATCCAAAGTATGTATACATGTGCTTTAATATTGAGACAATAAGGTGTATGTATACATATTTTGGCACTGTTCATATCGATATTCTGACCTTGACTTGACTACGTTCAACCAATTTTTAATATCTATTATATAATAGCCATTTTGTACCTTGTCAAAGTGAAAATCTATTTGCAGATAAATCATCCTCCTGATGGTGAGTAAGGTTCCCAGAGCTCCAACCCCCCTTAAAGGCCGGCAACGCGCTTGTGAAAATCAGAGCAACCATTTCTTTATAAACTCAATCTAGGGGGTTCAATGTAATAATTGCTATACTTGGTAGGCAGGTTGGCGATCGCAATATACACCATGCACCGCGCTAACGAGACGCAGCTGCCCATACCGGTGCGTTCTGCTCTGTTTTCCCGGGTTCATTAATATTCCAGGAATCAGCCCGGGCAATAATATTGAATTGGCAAAAGTATTCCAGTCTGTCCAGCTCCAGACTTATAAATAGCCGACATTAAACTAAAACCGTCCGCGGCCTCCGATTTAGAGATCGATTTCCTCCCAGACTTTATAAATATATAATGATGTTTACCAACTGTTTTCACTTTGAAGTTTATAACTGATAAGTTTGAGGGCTGGCAGTATCTATGTAAAGTAGAAATACTTATTGCAAAATTTGTCTAAGGTGCTTATTGAAACTCATATTCATACAATACTAACTTTATAAATGCGAAAGTTGTATCGGTTTGCTTGTTAAAGTTTGTATGTTCAACCGACAATCGATAACAAATCTACCCAGTATGCCAGGTTCAGTGTAAAGATATCTGCTCCTCAGTTCTGTAGGCGGGTTAACTCGTCAACAAAAATGATACTTGTATGATTTTTACGTCCGAGAGACTTAACTCGGTTAGTATAAAACGCTTTTCACAGCCGGTATAGACGAGATAACTCATCATATCTTGAGCGTAATGTACAACGGAACTATTGGATAAAAACGCGTAACGAATATTCTTGGGGTAGTAAGTTTGTTCACTTTTAACCTAGTTGGCAATGCCAGAATAACTGCAGCAACTAGCCATGACCCAGGGCCTAGAGTACGGGACGCAATGTGTTCGGCTGCGGAAGCGATTCCCGATTGCTCTAATCCAGGATGTAGTGATACATTAACGAGTATTCTCGCCTATCGGATCGAAAAGCTGATCGCACATAACGAGTTAACTCGTCAGCCGGAACGAAAGGGTAAAGATGGAATTCCGCATGGAGAACATTTACATGGAGTCCCGGGGAAGGGCATAGGGTAATTTATTAACTGGGAGTCAAGTTACCATTGTAATTAATTAGCGTAATACTAGAATTAGTATTTATAGCATCGTCAGGTATGTAGCAGCTCTAATGATTTTCTTTTGTTTATTTCCTAATGATAATGAAGATAATTATATCGATTTTGAAGGCAATTTAGGTATTACAGCTACTATGTAATACTGTCAATTGGTGACCTTCATTGTAACGCAAAGCCAATATGGCTTTACCTTTTCTTCTAGAGCCCGAGGAAGACTATCGGACTGAGGGAAATTTATTTTTTTCGGCGATTTCTGTAAAAAGTTTGTGCGCGCTGGGACCCCATGAACCTAGCGTTACTACGCCAAACGGTACAAAATGATATTCTCTGCCCAGGCTCTTATATTTGTTACATTTAATTTCGGCGCTCTTCGCCGCTGCACCCGCTTGTATATTAGTCCGTTGGAGATTGGAAGCCCCAGTGTTTCCATGCTGATAGCATACCATCCGTCCCAAGTTCCAAGGAACCGAAGACACCCCATCAGGCCTCTTGCCATCTCTGGCAATGCCGGTCGGCTCAAGAAGAACAGGCCTATTAATTATGGCATGAGATCTACGGATTATGTCACAAATTCGATTACATATTGATATTTACATACCACTTCAGATGATGTCACTTCCATAGAGCGTTTGCAGTTTGCACAAGACATTGAATATTTTTTTGCTCCTACTATATCCTCTAGCTGCCCGGAGACCTATAAAAAGGTCTCCCATTTAATGCCATTTTGAATTTTAATTATGACAAACCATAGTTGCATTTGGCCTGGTAAGTTTGATCTCTGGGCGGCTAGAGGATGTTACAGGGTCGGCCAGCTGGTGCCGGCTAAATCTTCATCACTTCATACTATTCAATTAGCTGATGGCCCCTAAAGCGATTGACACTGCCACGCACCACGCTTCATGATCTTTTTCTGTGTGTTGGACTGCACTGTACCCTTACCATGAGTTGCGACATTGAGATTGTCGATAACGAGTATCGAGTTTACTATATGTGCATCTCGTTTGCACTAAAATAGAACAAGCGAATTGCACAGATAGTAAATTCGATACTATCGTAAGGGTATTGTGCATGTTTTCTATACAAACGGAGATACTTACACGCAACGTTAGATCAGATCACACATTGACGCGCTACGCTGCTTGGTGCGTGGCAGTGCTAAAGCAAGGATAGATCTAGTAATTAATGTTGATGGACAGTACAAGAGCACCTGTACCTATCTGTCTCCACGCGCAGCATGTAGTGCAAGGGCGGGTAAAAATAACCGACCTCAGTCGAATTTGTCGCTTTTCATTTCGAGAGTGAAGCCTTGTCTTTTAAATTCTTCATTAATCTGTTCCATTTAAAGGAGTACTTAAGTCAGAAAGTATTGACTGTAGTTTCAACACAAGAAATGGTTCCTCTGATTTGTTGGTCGATTTATCTCCATATATAGATTTTCACTTTGACAAGGTACAAATTGGCCCAGAAATAAAAAATTGGTTGAACGTACAGTCAAGATAAAAGATATCGATACAGAAAAAAATCCAAAGTATGTATACATGTGCTTTAACATTGAGACAATAAGGTGCATGTATACATATTTTGGCACTGTTCGTATCGATATTCTGACCTTGACTTGACTACGTTCAACCAATTTTTAATATCTGGGCCATTTTGTACCTTGTCAAAGTGAAAATCTATATGAAGATAAATTCACCAACAAATCAGAGGAACCATTTCTATATAAACGCAATCTAGGGGGTTCAATGTAATAATTGCTATAGGTACTTGGTAGGCGGGTTGGCGATCTCAATATACACCACCGCTCTAACGAGACGCAGCTGCCCATACCGGTGCGTTTTGCTCTGTTTTCCCGGGTTCATAATATTCCAGGAATCGGTCCGGGCGATAATATTGAATTGGCAAAAGTATTCCAGTCTGTCCAGCTCCAGACTTATAAATAGCCGACATTAAACTAAAACCGTCCGCGGCCTCTGATTTAGAGATCGATTTCCTCCCAGACTTTATAAATATATAATGATGTTTACCAACTGTTTTCACTTTGAAGTTTATAACTGATAAGTTTGAGGGCTGGCAGTATCTAAGTAGAAATACTTATTGCAAAATTTGTCTAAGGTGCTTATTGAAACTCATATTCATACAATACTAACTTTATAAATGCGAAAGTTGTATCGGTTTGCTTGTTAAAGTTTGTATGTTCAACCGACAATCGATAACAAATCTACCCAGTATGCCAGGTTCAGTGTAAAGATATCTGCTCCTCAGTTCTGTAGACGAGTTAACTCGTCAACAAAAATGATACAGCAAAACAACAAAAAATTATATGTTTTTTACGTCCGAGAGACTTAACTCGGTTTAACGCTTAACGCTTTTCACAGCCGGTATAGACGAGATAACTCATCATATCATGAGCGTAATGTACAACGGAACTATTGGATAAAAACGCGTAACGAATATTCTTGGGGTAGTAAGTTTGTTCACTTTTAACCTAGTTGGCAATGCCAGAATAACTGCAGCAACTAGCCATGACCCAGGGCCTAGAGTACGGGACGCAATGCGTTCGGTTGCTTAAGCGATTGCTGATTGCTCTAATCCAGGATGTAGTGATACATTGACAACGAGTATTCTCGCCTATCGGAACAAAAAGCTACGCACATAACGAGTTAACTCGTCAGTCGGAACGAAAGGGTTAAGATGGAATTCCGCATAGAGATCGTTTTACTTATGTCCCGGGGAAGGACATAGGGTAATTATTATCTGGGAGTCAAGTTATCATTGTAGTTAATTAGCGGAATACTATAAATACTAATGTAACATCGTCAGGTACGTACCAGCTTTAACGATAATGAAGATAATCATATCTTCATTCAAATCAATTTAGGTATTACAGCTACTATGTAATACCGTGAATTGGTGACCCTCTTTGCGATGCAAAGCCAACATGACTTTACCTTTTCTTGAAGAGCCTGAGCCCGACTGGTGATTGCATAGAAAACTTGCAATATGTCACTTCGTCGTGTATCTATACTATCTATTTAATACGTAGTTGCAAGTTTTATTAACTCGAGGTCTCTTTGTAATGTACATAAAGTTTGAAATATCAGAAATATTTGTAACTGAATTTAAAAAGATGGTTGTTAGAGTTAGAAATAAGAAGTGTGTGCTCTATACGTTTGGCCAAGGCTGTAGTCGCCGGCCGTGCTGTTGTAAGGTATACAGTCCATATGTGCTATCTACACTATCATGGGTGTTGTTAGCAAGTACTTACTCATATTTTTATAATAGAAACTGAAGTGTTTTGCTGTCTCGCCTTATCACTATCAATCACTTCGCTGTTTGCGCGCCATACTTACTCGTACACAGGCTGTTAACAATTTGACGAGAAATTTATGCTTTATATATGAAGTTTAACATCAACATTTTTGTAGGCGCGTAGGGGCCTAGGCACTGCCACGGAACTCTAAAAAGCTCTAAACAGTGTAAATAACCTACGTTGCAAGCTCATTTTGCTCGAATCCAGCGACGTTCGAAATTAAAACTAAACGTCTTCGCGCCAACAGCGATGTTGAACGTTTCTATGTCTGGCACTTACGTTTCTCCGATATGAATCTTAAGGACGATTTTCCTGTAAACGTTCGAAAATGGAGACCTTTGCTGTCCTAAATATGTCGCGTGAGTAACGAAATAATCGTAAGCCGTGTTAAAAAACGATATTTTTTATGTATATGAGCGGTGTAAGATTTTTTTAAAGATTACACGTACGCCAAACACGGCGTGTAGGAGTTCCCTATAATTAATAATTAATGTGTTTTGTATTGTTCTAAATACTATTTTTCTTTGAAATAAATGTAGACAGAGTAGTTATTTGGCTATGACTAGTTTTGCTTGATGTAAGGTCATAATATACTGGCACTGACCTTAACACACACGCTCGACAGCTCCCAGTTTACAGCTCTTTGACGAGTGACCCGAAACTAAGTGGTGCATTAATGATAGTTTGTGAGAAGCAAGACTAAGCCCGTTTCACATCAAGCGCGGGCCCGCGGCGCGATTGTTCAGCTAGTTTTAAATGAACACCTTCACAGTCACACAGCGGCGGGCGCGGGCGGGTGCGTGTGGCGCGGACCCGCGCACGCCCGCACCCGCCGCTGTGTGAAGGTGTTCATTTAAAACTAGCTGAACAATCGCGCCGCGGGCCCGCGTTGACACGCGCCCGCGATTGATGTGAAACGGGCTTAAGGCTTGGGTCTCCTATTTTAATGCTATACACGACGTCTGACGTCAGCGTCAACGTTCCTGAACAAAAAAGACGCCGGCGTCGACGTGTGAGAGTGACCACAGCGGTACATTTCTATAGTAAACATTGTGACGCAGAAGCTGTAAGCGGCCGATGGTGTTTATAGGAGACCTTAGCCTTAGTCAAATTATTTAAGTCACATTATTTACACTTCAATATTTTAAAAATATAGTAGTAATCACATCAACCAAAAACCTTCTGGCAAGTTGTAGTAGAAGGAATAAAAGTATATTCATTTGTTTAGTATCTGGCTTTGTTTTGAGAAACTTCCTGGCCTGCTACCGCGAACATCGAAGTTCGTACATTTCGAACATCATTCTCTTTTATTCCAGTTAAGGCGTTATGAGAGTAAAAGAGACAATTAATCGTTAGAAATGTGCGAATATCGATTTTCGCGGTAGCGCCGCTGGCCAAACTACTATTCTGCAGCACTACTATTCTTACTAGCTGTAGCAAAGGTTAGAAATTCATTCAATTATATTTTGTACAGACAAGGTCAGAGATATGGATACGAACAAAGTGCCATAATATGTATACATGAACTTTATCTTAATATTGAAGCACATGTATACATATATTGAAACCTTTCTCGTATCGATATATTTTACCTTGACTTACTTATTCCCAATGCCTAGAACATTATTTAAAAAATATATGTATACACGCGAAGTCTTGCGAGCCCCTCCCTTTTTAGTCCTTTAAAAAGAAAACGTCTCGACCAGACACTATTGTAGATGGCGCCACTAAAAAGTCTTGTCAGTAAAATTTAAAGTGTATGATTTAATCTTTCCGGTGGCGAATGCACTAATCCCAAAACGCACTATTAGTCAATATACTCTAATTTCGAAAGCCCCTCTTCTCATAAGAAACTAAGCCCAAAATACCATATTTCCAAAAAGGCTCATTCTCGATTTACACGAGAACCATTGAGCACTAGTTCCAAAATACACTTTTCCCAAAATACCCCAAATTGTGTTCACCTGTGAGTATCGTAATACTTTATTCTCATAATGAATACGTCTCAAAACACTCTAGTTCCAAAATAGTAGTCATATAAGACTGGTCACTAAAATACAGCCTCTATCCTGAAATTTAGATCAATAAACAATTGCCAAAGCAAAACCATTATCTGCGTACGAGAATATCTTAATACTAATTAATACTTATATTAAATAAGTATCAAACTCGATTGTAACATGTATTATCTGTTAGTAATCCTAAATAATATATAATATAACCAACCATTAACACACTATCAGCAAATATTTACTTTCTGCTATCAGTATTTTGGACCCGGGTATGTCCTTAAACTACGTCCAACAATGAGAGGTAGGGCACAGCGATGACCATCACGCTTGAATCTGAGCCAGCCCAACTGGGGAAGTACCTCCTCCTTACAGAAGACCACAGCCAAAATAGCACTGCTACCTTTCGGGTTTGTAGTGCTGTGTTCCTGATGGCGAGTAAGGTTCCCAGAGCTCCAACCCCCCTTAAAGGCCGGCAACGCGCTTGTGACTCCCCTGGTGTTGCGGGTGCCCATGGGCGACGGTAATTGCTTACCATCAGGCAATCCGTCTGCTCGTTTGCCGCCTATGACATAAAAAAAAAAGTAAATAAGAAGTGAGGAAAATATAAAAAATATGCGTAGTATTAGGACATACTGTAGAAAAAGAAATCTTACAACTTATCTCTTTTCGCTGTAAATCCTACACATTGCGCTAAGCCACAATCCCATGGAACCTCGCATCGCAAAACCAAATATTGAAAATAATTTATGTAACTTTAAAATAAATAGTGCTAAAATTGTGTAGGAAAACAAGACATGTCAATAAGAGGAGTGCAAGATGGTTCCAGATCACCGCTGATCCTCACAGATTCTTTCTTCGATGATGGCGGTAAGTGGAATAGCATAAAAAAAAACATGAATACCCAAAAAAAAAAAAATACAAAAAGATTCCTTCGAACCGGATTTGAACCAGTGACCTATGGATGACAGTGATTACCTCTACAGTCCACCGCTCTACCAACTGAGCTATCGAAGGGATACGAGTGAGTGCGAAATTGTAGTATGCTTTCTATTGTGTACAGTTTGTTAATGAGTAGGGTGACGATGATGTAATGATAAGAGATATTTTGTTTTCTATTTTGTAATATGTTGAAATCAGTTAACCGGTTTATTTTTACTTCCATTTTACATTTTAGTCGAATTGATATAATTGTTTAAACATAATAATTAAAAGCATGTTTTAATTAGCTTTATGTTTATTATATTATTATTATTTTTTTCATATAAGTTGTGATTTTTTTTAACTAACGTTTTCTTATAATAATTAAATCTTTTTAACTTAAAAAGGAACTTAACTTTTGATTTATTTTTATTACATTGGCTTGTGCGTGTTTTTTTTCATTAAAATCTAATAATATCACTATAATTATACAGTCAGCATCTGAAATTAAAACGAGCTTGAAACGTCTTTATTGTTAAGAGAATAAGAGCGTCTTAAGTTCATTGTGAACAGCTGGCCCAACTAGCCTGCTGCTGACTGTACCTGATTAATATGCCATTCTCACTTAACTTGTTTGACAATTTATTAGCTAAAATCCTCAATGAAATATACTCAAGTAAAATTAATCAAAGCTAGTTATAAAATGTAACAGTTAAGTTACATATTGTTGACGTGGTCGGGTCACTGCCGCTTGCCGCGCCTCTCGGCCTCAGTCCGCGACCGACGGCTCTCGCGAGGGCCCGCGCTGCTCCCGACTGTGGCCCACGATACTTTCCGTTGATACACGCTGACGTTTTAATAACATTGTGACATTTACGGTACTTTAGGACAAGTAGTGCTAGATATTTCTTTGTTAAGTTTTGAATAAAATAAGGAAGGAAGTTAATTAATTGTATAACTTACCTGTTGTTGTTTACATATGCTTAAACATTTTTTATACGAAAATTTCCGAGTTTTTTTAATGAATTTTTGATTTCAGCAGATGTGTAGTTTTATTTGTTAAATAGATAAGTCAAGAGTTTGGTATTTATCGCCGCGGGGTCAAGGTTGAGACGTGCTATCGCTATATTGTTAGTAACGTGTCCAAAACAAGTAATGACATTCGTATTACTTACACGTACCATTATCGTTACCGAGCAGTTGATATCCCATTCGTCGTAACTAGTTATTCTTGCATTATTCATAGGTATATTATATTGGTGTGTTTGAAATTAAAGTATAAAAACTTTTAAGAATTGAGAATTATAAACAACTTTTTCTGTATTTTAGAAATGATAAAAACGGCTCTACTCAAGTTTAATTAGTCACTATACCGTGACATGTTTTTCTGTACTGTTAAATGTAAGAAAAATTAACAGTAGATCCATGAGCTATAAGCATGATCATGTATTGACGTGCATTTTAAAACAATCCAGGTCAAATATATTGATGCGGTGAAAACTCCAAAATATCTTTAAAAGCAGTTATAGTCTTGATATTAAGGTATATAGCCAGGCCAGGCTACGTATACGTGTATACATATTTTGGCTATAAGCGCGTATCGATATTTTGAACTTATCTGTACCATTTCATACGGATATGAGTGATATGTGATCACAAGGCATATTTGACACTCCCTTAGTGATCAAACGTCGAATTCCGTCGCAGGAAAGCGCGAGATGAAACAACGCTAAGTATTTGCGATGTTGATTCATTCGATTTGTTATTAAAATTTCACTGCGAGCTGCGTCTGTCGCACGCTTTTCTCAGTTTCATATTCATGCTTCATGGAAAATTTTGTGCTACTGATAAAAATGCTATTGTGAGGCAAGTCAAAGAATCTGCACCCTTATAGATTATCATCTACTGTAACGTAAAGTGGAATTTTTAATTAGTTGGATTAAAGTGACATTTCTTGGGTTACTAGTTTAGGGTGGTTTAGACCTAAAAAGTAGTGTTGTGGTTACGAAATAGTTCATCAATTTCATCATTCAATGTTTCCGAGTGAAACATCGAATGATGAACGATTTCGTAATTTATATTCAGGTTTCCAAAATAAAAAACTTGCAGTTATTCACATTACCAATGGTATTCAGTATGGAAAAGAATTAGTTATGAATAATAGATTATATTTGTGCTTTTTATATGGATACTTACAGATAAATAGTACATTGTGCAACGAGGATGGTAAGTAAGGTATAGTAAACGCGAGTCTATTAGAAGCCCGACGACGAAGTCGGAGGGCTTTTAATGACTCAAGTTTGTTATACACTTACCACCCGTACATACAATGTTTTTCATCACATTTGCGAGGAAATAAAATAAATTCGTTGAAAACACTTTGAAAACTACAATCAGACCGCATCCACTATAAAAGATTGTCAACAATGTCAACTTTTTTCAATGTCTTCCACAGATAATGTTAACAACTGCGTTTTGTTTTCGAAGTTGACAGATCATCCTGCCAAATAGTAGTATCAATTATCAAAATCAAATAGAAAACAATTATTTTTAATAAATACTAAACATTAAATTGCAGTCAAATTTAATATAAAGATATGTTTTATACATATTAAAAGTTGGTTGTAGCAAACTTTTGAAGATATGAAGTCCAAGTGAAGTATAGGTTCTGTATATTTTTAAAACTAAACTTAACAGCCCGTGTGAGCTAAATCGGCTATAACTACTCTGTACTCTCGCAAGTAATAACTCCATTGACGAGCAAGTGTGATGAAAAAGATCAAACAGTTATTACATCGATTTTAACGGTATCGCTGCAAATTTACCTTTTACTGATTGCAGTTGTTTTTTTTTCACGTCTTTAAAATGGTACTGGCCACTCAAATCAACTTTTTGACCTTACCGCCAGAATTTCTAAAAAATAAGCTGTATTTTAATCCTAAAAAGTGTTAACGGTAGGTACCCTATTTCCGTTTATTATTAATATTATTACAAGCAAACATGTCTCATAAAAACTTTGGATCATAATTAAAATTTTAAAATGCATCTCTAATAAATAAATGATTTAAACTTATAAAGAAAACGTGTCAGAAAGTAATACAAAAAAATAAATACCGTCTTATTAAAACAAGCAAATAAAAAGAATAATTGTTTCGAATTTATGTCAAAAGTAACATGTCTTCCGATAACTGAGTGAATACTTAAAGTTATGAGTTATTTGACCCATTTTTCCCTGTTTGCTTAGTAGGCATATCTTGTAAAGCTTCCATTGTAAAGCCTGTCAAACTGCGCTTTACATTATGACGTGGGAGGCATCAGGCTAGGCAAGCAATGAGCTCATAAATTATAAGTAAGTGGGCTGGCTCGCCCAGTTCTATTCCTGCGATGCGCCACACCATGGCAGCCATAACCGTAAACTGATAATGAGCTATCGCTATCAAGGCACTAACTCATTGCCAGTTGTTTAATCAAGTGCTGCTGACTCAATACCTGTTAAGGCTGATTCATCAAAATCTACTAGTCACTTTCTGCTAAAAAATACTGTTAGAAAACTAAAAAAATGTCATTTACATTATTGTTATAATATACCATATTACGTTCAGCCTGTATTGTAAACATAAATGTTACGAACATACGAGTATGTGCCAAATATTTGCAGTCTTTTTTTATGATGTAAAACTGTGCATTTATACAAAATTCTGGGTCAGCCGGGTCCCGTAATATTATTAAAATGGAGAAGCAACTCACAAAGCTTACCGCTATCAATCTATATTACCGCTATCTCAATATAGAGACCTGCCAAAGTGTGGATTCCGCTGCTAAGTTACTCCGGCTGTGGAATGTACTCCCTGCCGAGGTTTTCCCTAGGGACTACAGTATGTGGTTCTTCAAAAAAGGAGTGTATAGGTTCTTAAAGTGTAGGCAACGCGCTCGTGAACCCTCTGGAGTTGCTACGGTAACGGCTACCATCAGGCGGGCCGTACGCTGTTTTGCCACCGTAGTTGTATAAAAAAAGTTCAGCCATACATCAAAATGATGGAATTGACGAATACAAAGTCGTTTATGAACAGACGGGCTGTTGCTGTCGCCGGTCAGCTGCCCCGCTCGTTGTTTGCAGAGCGCGCAGCAAACACGGGCTGCAAACACGTTTTCATTGTTGGCGCTTTCGTATTGCGTTATATGGTGTAATATCTCCGATCCAATTTATGCCTCAATCTAGTCGAAATGGGATTTCAATAGCTTAATTTGCATGTAATTTTAGAATAAACTAGTCTAGGTTCGGTTTAAACTTGCTTAATTAGTCTGAAATGCTAAATAGGGTTGCGCTTTATCCTTTTTAACGTCACGCGTCATGGTCACCGTGGTATAATTTCCTTTGATTGTTTTATTTAGGATGACAATTGTGCCAGATGCCCAATTATTAAATGATGATCAGTCCGGACTTGCAACCCGCCTTTAGTGTCTCACAACTCGTTCGTGACTTATATTATCATTTTTTTTCTAATTCCTCGCGAGGATAAAAATGTGTGTTGATGTCACAATGTTATTAAATCTATAATCAACTTCATAATTATAGACGTATAATAATTATCAAATTAAGAAAAGTATTTTATTAGTGAAATCCTATAACTGAAGTGTTAGTTGATGGAACCTCAAAATGTTTAGCTTCGACAAGGATATATGGCACGTGAGGACCAGCTCTGATATCCAAGATGAAGCAGAAGAAGAACGTAACTATTTTCTTAAATAATTATTTAATAAGTATCGTGTATTATTACCTATGTTTTTCGAGTCGATTATTGATTGAATGTTTGACAGTTTTTATAAGTAGGTAAGTTTATCCATACATCATTTAGCTCTGTAACACTTCGTTATGGCAAGGAATTATTAAATGCTTTGAACCCTCATCAAATCTGCCATAAACATTTACCAGAATTGTGTTATCGCTGATAACATGAGGAATAGACTACGTCATTGTGCACCAGACATTGTTTCTCGGATATCCTTAATTGAAACCAAAACTATTGTTACCCTAAGATTATGTCTGTTATCTAAATTATATCAGTTACTAGAAATGCTACCTTCTTTTGAAATGAATGCTCAAAATCAAAATGGATTTATCATTATCTGAAGCAAAAAAATAATACGAGCTTGTATTTCAACAATATATCTACCAAAACCTTATTTCTTACTACACTTTTAGGGGTTTAAAGCTTGGCCTCTCGTCTTGATACATACTGTATAATACCTGCAACTGCATGAATCCATATAATTATGGTTGTTATAAATGTTATAATTGTCAACTGTGTCACTCTTAACTTAAATAATTTTGAACAACTACAGAACGTTGTGATTCCATAATTACGAAATATTGTTACAAAAAAAACAAGGGTGGATGCGCCGTTGTGAGCATGATGGACATGTGCACAACCTTAATAGACTTGTGACGTCATATGTTACTTAATAAACTTATGACGTACGATTCCTGAGACAGCACCAAGATACCTATCCTACCCGGTCTAGTTTCCCTACTGAAGCTTAGTGACCACGGCCTTTTTTTGAGGGCTGAATCCGCGCCTGAACGATTTTTTGTAATGGTAAAATAGACTGGGCAAAGTAATATTGACTAATTAACGCCGGGCGCCCACGGCTGCTTTTTGTAGCGATGCAATCGCGCGTTTCGTAAACGCGCGACTGCATTGCTGCTAACGCGTTTTAGTCGCATTTGCAACGCACTACTGCATCGCGACTGCATCGATGCAAACGCGCGATCGTGTTGGACGACGTCGGGAGAAGAAGGTGGGGGAGCGCGTGAGAACAGAGCAACTGCGTTTGCATCGCGACAGAAGCGCGACTGTATCGCGTTTGCATCGCGACTGCATCGTGGTTCGTGGGCGAGGGTACACAGCCAGCAACCGCATCGCAACTGTATCGATTCGAACACGCGATTGCATCGCTGCAAAAAGTCGCCGTGGGCGAGGGCCCTAATACAAAATGATAAAATGTTGTGTAGTGATACAGAGTAAATGGAACCGGTCTAAATTCGGCACAAAGCGAACTATGCAGCTAATTAGCGAATCCAACCGCGTGTGCCGCCAACCACGATGTGAATGGGCAATTAGCGCCTGTTCGATCGATTGTTGTGTCATTTATCGGCCTTGTGACCTCACTACATGCGTTATAATGTTTTCAATGGATAATAAAGAATCCAATATTTAAACTCATTACTTACTTCTGTGCGATGTTTTTGTATACGATGTTTAGATAAATTCCAAGTTTTGGATAGACATAGATCTGTTTTTGACGCCATCACATTTTGCAGTGAATTCTGGCGTGATGTAGTAGTCCCGATTCTGGTAGATTTACCCGAGGTTAAGGTGTGTTGGCCTGGGTACAGAGGCACGTTAGTGACCAGGGCTCTAACAATTGTTGTGGATGACGTCAAACCACTCAGGGTGATTTTATTAGAATAGTATTTTCCAAACAATTACCAATTACAATATATTATTTTCCATAATTAAACGATATCGACACTAGAAGTTAACCAAGTTGACATTGTCATTCAAATTAACAATAAATAATAACAAAATTGTTTTGTTTGATTTTTGATTAAAGTTTCGTAATATTATCTAAATATGATACATAATCCTGTATACATTTTATGACTTTTGTTCACAATTACTTTCTTACTTCACATGTCACACGGAAGTATAAAATAGTTTAAATACAAATATTATTCTGTGTGCAAATGAGAATGCAAATTGTTGGAGCTCTGGCTGATCACCTTTTCTCAAAGATATATAGATATCGCACAACGCACAACCTCTCTAGTCAGGACTTGGAGGCGATTTCTTGTTAAAAATACTATCCTAGGTCAGAAGATTCAGGGCACAAGTAGTTTTACTGTGAGCTAGACAAACACGCAAGTGCGGGGGTAAAAATCTCCACCTCGAATATTGTTATACATATCACTAATAACGCACGAGGACTTCAATAATCATAACTGCACAGTGTACTTCTCATCATCATGTCAGTTTCACTCAGTTGACAAGTGACTGACGGAATGATAATTGCATGTTAAACGCAAGCAATTATTTCGCTTCTATTCGCTAATTATAATTAATGTCGTTACTTCCTCGAATGATTTAAACAATACACTGGTTACTTTAAGTTTTATATTAATAAATCAATGTTTATAAGTAATAAAATCTAGCCAAGTGCATGTCGGGATATGCTCAGTGTGGTGGTTTTCGACACGTAACTCAAAAAGTTATGTATCATGAAATTTAACGTTGATTTATTTAGTGTAGAAAATTGTTCCGTACTCGTAATATTGTAATTATTGTACCTAGATTTTGATTTTGGTTCCTGTAGCACCAATATTTTACGCCATTTCTAATTTGAATGCTACAACTAAAGTTGGAACCCTTTAACTAAAAGGTTAGTGATCTTGAGGGACGATATTGATTCCAGCCCGGATGGGCAACAAGTGGCATCCATTTCACTGCTGCTTTGCTGTTAACAGGATTATATTTAAACTGAGCCCTGAGTGTAAGTTTTTAACGTGACTTTACGTCACGAACGCGTTTACGTTTCCCATATAAATAAGATTATCACTTACGCGTTCGTAAACGTTTTTATACGTCAAAAGAAACTTACACTAGAGCCTCTGATGTGATTTTGTGTATATTATTTTATTTTAAACATTAATTTCACGAATTTATGTGTAGTATCTGCATAGGAACTAAGGCACACTTGAATTCATGCGCATAATGTATTACTTTAATATTTTGTATATATGCTTTACACAGTAACAAAGGAAAACAGTCACAATCATAGATCATAGACAGTAAAATGTATTTATGAACGTGTGTGTGTACTTTTTTCATTTATTATTTCCTATAAATAACTTTTAAAGATATGCTTTAACATATTTACTAAACCGTAGTCAAATAAATAAAAAAATACCATAATGTTTTGCGCGATTAACTAATTACATGTTATAATTCTAGGTGTACCTTAATGTGCGGTATTCTTCTTGAAAGTCTATTACAGAGTATGAATATTTTTTATGTAAATCATATTTAGGTCTAGTGTGTAGCGGAAGTCAGAAAGGCTTACCACGAACATCGAAAATCGCAAATTTCGAACGATTATCTCTTACTCTAATTACGCTTTAATTAGAGTAATTGAGAAAGATGCCCGAAATTTTCCAACTTCAATTTTCGGGGTAGGTTCTCAGTGCTTATAATACCTACTCAAGTTCACACCATGAAATGCAGAATGAATCTGCAATCCGCAATGCGATGAAATGCAAAACCAGACACGTCCGTAATCCGGTCACCGAGCGTCCGTCCGTCTGAGTGTCACGGTCACTGTTAATGGACCACTCAAGAGCATTCCTACGAGGGTAGAAATATGATGGATTCCTTTGGAAGCTAATTTTTCTAATATAACTTGCGTAGCGTTTAACTTATTAACGAATGCTTGTATATACTTCATAGTGTCACTGTCACATGGCAGTGGCTTTTATTAGGCTATACAAAATATATACAGATATATCAAATAATTGTATTGCTACATCGGTCAATAGACATTTAGATTAAAAAAAAAGAGTATAATTCGGTTAAAAAGTACACCATCATCAATTCATCACAAATCATGGTAACCCTACACTTTTTGAGCCGTACTGTACTAAGAGAACTGATACCAAATTATTTAAAAGTTATCCGACTTTTAAAAAATAAACACGTAGGTACAATACTGTACTGTTTTATTTATTGTACGAGTATTTAAACGTAATTCTAAATTGTAAACTTATAATATAACTGACTAATGTTATTTTTTATTAGAAAGTACAGACCCATTTATTTTTTACTATTATAATTTAAACTAAAATGAATATATTTGGGCCACAGGCAGCGAGAGCCCCACGGCCGCGGTGGGGGCGGAGGCTCCGCGGGAGCTGCCCAACGAGCTGTCGGCGCCCTACGAGGTGCCGCAGTTCCCCATCGAGCAGATTGAGAAGAAGCTGCTCATCCAGAGACAACTAAACGTCAAGTAAGTTACTTGCAGCGCCTGCGCATCCATACTAGCCGGTTCACGCCGGTTTGAGCGTAATTTCCGCATTTCAGTTTTTTTACACAACGAAGGTGGCAAACAAGCATACGGCCACCCTGATGGTAAGCAGTTACCGTAGCCTATTATTGGGAATAAGGGAAAAATGCATGTGTATCCCATTTTTATATTGGAAATATGAAGCGATTTTCCTTTATTTCTAAGAATTATGATTTCGTCAGCAGACGTTTGTATGATTAAAAAATAAAATTTAGTTTTATTGGACTCACGAAGAAAAGGCAATACCATATTGGGCGCGACGCGGATATGTCCTAAAACTACAGATAGTAAGATGTAACTTAACGTAGTATTTGAGGAATATAATGTTAATTATCTGTTCTTAATAAATAATCTTAAACTAACCAAACTACGCATTTTATTATACGCGTAATGGGAAGCGACAAGAATTAAGTCACTTTGAGTAGGGTGACCAAATTGTAAGCAAATATTTATTTTTCGACTTACCATCTGAAATGATGAATATTTATAATTATTGTCGGTAAAAAAATAATGTTTAACATAATTAGTTTCACATATGCAGTATATGTCGTGTCTTGTTTTCGTGCTCCACGACCCAAAAATTTGATACAACAAAAAAACAAACACATCATAAAACAAAACCTGGTTTACTCGTAGCTGCCGCCAGCAACAGAGCAAGGTCCAGGCTGGTTGGGAAACCAGTAGAGGAACTGCCGTATTTGACGTAGGCCCTAGTTTTACGGAAGCGACTGCCGTCTAACCTTCCAACCCAGAGGGTAAACGAGGCCTTATTGGATAGTCCGGTTTCCTCACGATGTTTTCCTTCACCGAAAAGCTACTGGTAAATATAAAACTCATTGGTACGAGCCGTGGTTTGAACTTGCGACCTCCGGATTGCAAGTCGCACGCTCTAACTAGAACCGCAGTAATTAGTATTATTAGTTTATGCATCGTTGATCAATCCGCACGGAGTTTATTAAGCAATTAGCGTCAAACTTGCTCGAGGCACGGGATAATTCAATATTAGCAGATTGGCTGGCCAGTGATGTATAATGTATAATCTTAATATAGGTATAGGTAGATTTCCTATCGTGATTCGCCTTAAACACGTGGAAAATTAGCCGAGTCAGGATGAGAGCCATCAGATATATCGGAGCTGCGGAGGGAGTCACAAACATCTGAACAACGCCTGTATTGTCAAGGCGATAAAGTGCATGTTCAGCTATTTGTGACCACTTCCCCAGCTCCCAATTTTTATTTAATATACAGTTGTTTTTCGCCAAATTGAGGACAGTTTGTTGGCAAATAGTTGCGGTCTAAAATAAAAATATCATTTTTGTGTCATTATACAACTTACTTTTAGGTAACTCTGACTGTATAAGTTCTAACAACCGTCGAGTCAGCAAGGCTATGTTTTGTTACTATTTTCCCCGCTAATGGTTTCTCAGTAGCAGTACCTTAGCCATAATTGCTTCCACGATTCATACGTTAGCTGCATTTCTTAATTAAGTTCAAATTATTCAGCTGTTGACTTGAACCACAGCAGCTTTGAGAAGTTCAAATTTCTGATTTATATGCAAGATACATCTAAATTAATTTGGGAGATGAATGAAATCCCTGGAGAACATGGAGCTTGAGTGTGACAATGCCACGACCTTGCTTCCGGAATGAATTACAGACCCTTGAGTCCTGGCGATTTTAATCAGAATGAATATTGAATAACCTCTAACCTCCCACCACATCATGCCGTTTAACAAACAAGTTAATAAAAAAAAAATTGCCAAACATTATGCTCAAATACATACCACGGGCTTACACATAACTAAATTAGATAAATACACAGATAGAATAACTGATACCTACTCTTGTTAAATTTATAACATTTCGCATTTTTGATCAGGGTTAAAAAGGTTTTGACCTTTATGGAATTCAGAGGTTTATAATTAAAAGGTCCATAAATACGGTTGGCAAATAAAACTTTAAATAGGCCAAGATTTTGCTATTCTTCTAATTGCCGGATTGTCCCCCAAATTATGGACTACTGACAAAGATCACGGCGAAAGGAAAAAGCATGTTATTAACGACCGTTTAATTTTAGCTTTATATCAATTTTAAAATGGTTTAAATCTCAGTAGGTTGAATGTTTAGGATACGTGGCGTGACGGAGAACACATAAGCCGGCTGCAGGCCGCTAATTCAATTTGCAGGCCTTGAACTTAGAGAAACATGTTGCTACTGCCTAAATGCCAGGCCGCATAATATCTAACTGTTACGTATTTTCATAATACCATTATATTCGAATATTTGAATGTTTTTTATGGGAAATAACATTACGTATTGAAGCCAAGACCAAATACTATGTGGCGTACAGGTGAAAACTTAACTAAAGCACGTCTGGCTTAGTAACGCATACACGCATGTCGGCGTTCTCTATTAAAATTTTGACGTAAGTTCATAGACATGGCCCAGCAGTTAAGTTTTTCACCCATAAATGCGTTTGTTTCCCAACTTAAATAAAAGGAGGAGGTTTTGAAGTCGATTGTGTATTTTATTCGAAAGAAGATACATATGCTCTCAAGTGAACCCATCGGATTTTGGTTCAAATCTGACAAAAGGAGTTAGTTCTCTGATCTCTGAGGAGCCCAAAATCTTGAAAGACATAAATTCATGGCAAATGATGTGCTTGCTAAGAGAAATATCTTACGATGAATCAAAATAAAGTGTACATTATGTACTTAGTTTGTATAAATAACCAACCGATAAGTGGAAGACAGCAACTCTAATAAACAAATATTCGAATTATTAGATTAATAAAACCCTACACGAGATAAACCACTAAACTGAAGTATTATTAGTCTGTAATTGGATCAACCTTGATGCGACAGTAACCCTTACCCGGGGGTGCCGCCATTCGTAATACGATTGCGATTCGGAGCGCAGGCTCGTCGCAGCTCTGCACCACTGCACGATTCAAAATAAATAAGTTTTGCCGCCGATTTGTGACTGACGTTTAGTTTTTTTTGTGTTCGTTGCGTTTGTCTGCATACAGCCAGTTCTTAATTCCAGCCAGTCATATTTTTTGGATTATTTGTCTATGCTAACTAAAGTTTAATGCTGTTAAAAACAACTATAAGTAAAAAAGTA
Organism: Grapholita molesta; assembly: GCA_022674325.2. NCBI lineage: Eukaryota > Metazoa > Arthropoda > Insecta > Lepidoptera > Tortricidae > Grapholita > Grapholita molesta. The sequence continues at coordinate 901,265 of CP053138.2, forward strand.
TATACATTTTTATGTGATCGTAGATTTCTTTATAAATATAAGAAATGTTTGGGAGTAAAAGCGAATGTAAAAAGTGGACATCGACTCGCAATTGTAGGTGAGTGTTATGTGAATTAAAATAGATTGGTAAATAATTTGTTGTTGTTGGTAACAGTGTGAATCCCCTGGAGTTACAGTCGTCCATAGAGTACCTCCAAGCGGGCTGTGTGCTTGTTTGCCACATTGTGCCTGAAAAATAAGAAATTGTTGACGCTTTAATATTTTATAAGATACCACGTCGTCACTAATAACGTAAAAAAGAAGACATGTCGCACTAGTGGCAAAAAACACGAATGAAACCGTTACAAATACATTCTTTATATTTTTTACAGTAATTTATATAAATTACTACAATAAAATACATATATATGTATTTCTACAAGTAATGTATTCTACAAAACAAGTAGCTTATACAAAAATAATTAAAATATAAATAAAAATTAAAGGGGGGCTGCGACATATTACCAAGCAGTTAAAGTTAGTTTCAATAATATATCTTTTTGATACTATCCCGAAACTTTCATAATCATGGTTACATAAGTTTTCTTTACTTGAATAGTTTTTAAACTAATTTACTTTTTTTTCGAGTCGAGTGTCCCTGTGTTCAAATCTTTACTGATGTTTTGTTTAATAATATAAACAGCATTTCAGTCGATCAATTTATCTTTATTACATTATTTATTGGCAATGATTTATCAGAAATTTTTAGAAATAAAGGAAAAATTAACTGCCTTGCCTTGGTTTTGGTAAATAAAAAGATAGGAGGATGTTTTAACTTTTAACTTTCAGCTGTGAAAGATGAATTACATAATTAACGATTAATACGGTACTAAAGGGTACGGTACGGTATTTACTTTTCTTTCGATTTAAATATCGAAGATATTTGCTAGCAGACGTTTCTGCATAATAAAAAAATAAAAAAATAATACGGTACTACTCACGTTTATTTAGTCACTCGCGCGATGTGCTGAGTGTCCATTCGGTTCGCCGATCGCGTCGCCGGCGCCGTCCCGTCGCGCACTGATCGTTAATTATTCGTATTAATCGTTAATTATTAAATATGTCTCACGTAAGTTTAAATACAAATATGAATTACATATATATAATTTCATATTTATGTAAAAAATATAACTTATTTCATATTGTCGGATCAGATATCTTTTTTTTAACTTTATTGCACAAACAAAAGTACAGTCTCCTGTGCTCGCATTTCGCGCTACTCGATTAAGTAAATTTAATCATGGCGGCTCAAGTATCCATACCATGAGTTGTGACATTGACGTTTCCGATAACGAGTATCGAGTTTATTATCTGTGCATCTCGTTCGCACTAAAATAGTACAAGCGAGATACATAGATAGCAAACTCGATACTCGTTATCGAAAACGTCAATCTCATAACTCATGGTAAGGGTAAAGTATAAGGATGGGCAAACCGCTCGCGAATTTAGGAACTTTCGTTAGTATTATTAATGAATGATATTTTTTACAAATGTAAGACGTATACGATATAGAAAATAAGTAATTTTGTTATTATTGAGTATTTGCAAAGTATTAAGTGAAGCCGATCTTTTTTAGAGGTCACTTTGGGTGTAATTTTTATAACAAAATTCAAGTAATCATGTTTCTGAATCGTATGATTTATTTAGTTAATCCTTAAATATGTAAATTACGACGCGCAAAGGCTATCATTATATAATAAATAAATAATAAATAAATAAATAAATATTTTGTGACAATCTCACACAAGTCGACCTAGTCCTACGGTAAGCTCAGTAAGGCTTGTGTTGTAGGTACTAGACGACGATATATATAATAGATAGATACAAATAAATACTTAAATACATAGAAAACACCTATGACTCAGGAACAAATATCTGTGCTTATCACACAAATAAATGCCCTGACTGGGATTCGAACCCAGAACCATCGGCTTCATAGGCAGGGTCACTACCCACTAGGCCAGACCGGTCGTCAAAATTTACCTTTTTTCAAAAAACGAAATTCTGTTGTATTTTTTTCGGCGCAGTCTTAAGGCGATCGTCGTTTGTACCTGCAAGTGTCACCGTGAGCACAGGCCATGGTACAAAAGGCGGTCTTATTACCAATCAACCATTCTATCCACCTATAAAAAAAAACTGTTTAATTTTCTTCACGCAACAGCGATAGCAAACAAACGCATGCCTGTCCGATGGTAAGCGGCCACTGCAGTTAAAATAGTTGTAAGTGTTATAACTTAAACGTTGAACTCGCAAAGTACACTCAGGTGCGTAAATATGTACACTTATTTATGCCCTTCACTGTACCTACCTAGGTACAGTCAACTAATTTGATTTATGGACCACGTTGTTCTTTGTCACAGTGAAAATCTATGTGAAAGATGCAAAGAGATTTTATTTACGTCACTGTGACAAGGTTCGAAGTGGACTAGAAATCAAATTGGTTGACTATATCTATATATGGATAAAGGTCAATTCACACACAGCGCGGGTGCGGGTCGGGCGCGTGTCAACGCGGATCCGCGGCGGGCCCGCGGCGCGATTGTTCAGCTAGTTTTAAATGAACACCTTCACACAGCGCCCGCGCCACACGCACCCGCTCTCGCACGCCCGCGCCCGCCGGTTGTGTGAAGTTGTTCATTTAAAACTGGCTGAACAATCGCGCCGCGTCCGCGTTGACTCGCGCCCGACCCGCGCCCGCCTGTGTGTGAAACGAGCATAAAGGCTGAAAACAGCCTGTTTAATGTATAAAAAACTTCAAGGATCATCTAATAACTACATGCATGTCGATCGCGGATGCAAACAAATGATATAACTTTAGTTATTAAAACTGCATAATGATCGCTATTCGAAACCTATATAACCGTGTATATAACCATGCTACATATAACTACGTCTAACGAAGGTTTTCTAGACTGTTACACGTATAAATTAATTTTATTTTTAGAGGACGAAACATCTGAAAACGAAACCGTACTAATGCTTGGAAATGAAAAATTTCCATTCATATTCTTGATTAAGAAAGTTCTACATACAAACATATAAGTTTTCCTGTGAACAGCACAATTTTTATGTAAGTATTCAAAAGTTACGACTATACTTACAACGGGATAGTTAACATGTAATGTTTGTTTTCAAATTATTCAAATTCATATTCAAAATAACAATATAAGTTTACAGTAATTACACCAAGGTCCCGAACCGAGCAACCAGAGGTACCAAGGGCCGAGTTTTCAATTGTCAGATAAGCACATATCTGACAGATACCCATAGAGTTATTTACCGAATAAGGCTTATCTGACGATTGAAAAATAACTTATATGCTAATAAAATATATGTACAATAAAGGTAAAAATATTAATAATAAAAAACAGTCAATTTGAGAGTGCAAAATGGAAATAAATAAAAGAAATAGTACTAGGACAATATTTTTGACAATTTACTGCAAAATACACCAATACTATCAGTAAATATATCTGTGTCGCTAGCCTCTATTAAAGCGTGGTTGAGGGCCGTTAGTGCTCTAGCAGTGGGAGCGTTATCGTTAGTTTGTCCATTTTATTATATTTTAGCATTGTTAGAAACGCTACCATTATTGTATAAATTAAACGCATCATATTTATATTGATGGTAGCTTTATAGTAAGGAGCTGGTGGCTTCCTCGCACAGCTTCGCGATTTCTGCAAAAAGTTTGTGCGCGCTGGGACCTCATGGGCCTAGCGTCTCTACGCTAAGATATTATAATTATATGGACCCGGGTAAGTTCTTAAACTACGTCCAACAATGAGAGGTAGGGCACAGCGAAGTACCATCACGCTTGAATCTGGGGCAGCCCAACTGGGGAAGTACCTCCTCCTTACAGAAGTCCACAGCCATAATAGCACTGCTACCTTTCAGGTATGTAGTGTTGTGTTCCTGATGGTGAGTAGGTAAGGTTCCCAGAGCTCCAACCCACTTATAGGTCGGCAACGCGCTTGTGACTCCCTTGGTGTTGCGAGTGCCCATGGGCGACGGTAATTGCTTACCATCAGGTAATCCGTCTGCTCGTTTGCCACCTTTGTCATAAAAAAAATCTAATGTTATTTGTTCGTTTATTATTAAGTATGTCACAACTTTTACCCAATACCCTAGTTTAGGGCAATCGAGGCGTCCTGCCAACATCCTCAGAATGCTGTTCTCGCCTCCTCTCACTCTGTAACGAGGCTATTCTCTTGCGTCTAAATGGTTTAAAATATATTTTTTTATTCTGTACCCATTTTTTGGTATATTATGTTTCTGTCATAGGGGGTAAATACCATGACTGCACCACTTAGCAAACGGGTTGGCGATCGGGAATCGGGTATTCTAGGAACGCTTCTGCTTATGGAATAGTAAAATAGTTAACAAATAATAATAAACTCGGCACTGAATAATCGGTATATTAGCTTCAGATAAGCTGGGGGCCTGATAATAGTGATATTATCAGAGCTTTTCACTGCAACATTACCTTCAAATACAAAATTCAACACGTTTAAATCTTACTATTTATAGTAACTTATCTAGTAAGACCATTATGATGTCTTATAGTTCAGTTCCTGAATATTTTATGTACACTATCGATGGGCTAAAATTGTTTTTCGATTTTAGAGTCTAGCGCAGTGGCCAGTTAAATACCTCCCAATTCCTTTATACACGCAAATTACCCAAATTGTATTTAAGCATTAATTAAATTTAATTGATATCAAAGGCTGAATGACTGTGGAAACAAGGCACTCGGAAAATATGTCATTATCATTAATCATTATGACTGACAATTGATTATGGATGCTCAAATAGATATCAATTTTAGACGAGCAATGACTTGGTTATATGAAACTACCTATTTGGTTGATAAATGATTGAGACTTGAGGCAATGGAGTGTAATAATATCGATATATCTATAACAGTGTTCATTAGAATTTATCGATATGTGATAACGCGGATGATTGAGTATATCAGATGCATTGGTGAAAATTGTATGAATGAATGCTTTTTGCACACCGCAAAATATCTGCTTCGTAAAAAGCTGTCAATCGTTGTAATACGTCGTTTATTGTTGATATAGCCAGACGATAATTGTTAACTATGGTAAATCGCCAGTAACTGTACCCTTACCATGAGTTGTGACATTGAGGTTTTCGATAACGAGTATCGAGTTTACTATCTGTGCATCTCGTTCGCACTAAAATAGTACAAGCGAGATGCACGGATAGTAGTTAAACTCGGCCACGTTTCAATAACTGGTCACCGTATACTGAAAATAAATTCTGTTTACCAATAAATTTAACACATTTTTCAATGGGGTTTAGATTACTGGCTAGTGGCTACCCTGCAATAGCTGGCCACTTAATACTAAAATAGGTTCTATTTAAAGGTAAACATAATTCATTTTCAATATATCGTGGCCAGTTATTGAAAGGCGGTCAGTTACTGGCGATCAACCTTCATTTTTATAAGGGTACATAATTCATTTTAGTTTTTTTTTTTTGCGTTATCACTTAGATTTACTTCAGTATATATCTCTTCCTACAAGTTTTACTATGTAGAAAAGGACTCCTTGTATTAAGGATGTCTCATGTTACACCGTCGCCCTTCCTACACGTCGACCTCACGAGCCCGAGCCCACAGTTGACCCACCGAGGCGGCCCGGGCCCGAGCGGCCCGAAACTCGAATATTTACATTAACACGGGCGTCGTTGGTCCGCCGTCCAGCCATTTGTTGCGAGTGGATGATCGTCACACGCCCGTCAATATCACGTGGACATCACGTCGCCTTCCCATCACCGGGCCGAGCAAAGCCTTTATACATAGCTGTAACGGCCGTCGCACGACCGGTGGTCACGTGATTCCATACAAAATGCCGGAACGCGGGCCTCGGCTCAGACGCGGGCCGGTGTAACATGAGTCAACCTTATTCGCGTGTCGACTACTAGGCTGATTCCCATTGTGAGTGAAATATATCACGTATAATTAATCTTTCAGGGCTGCAGAATGCGGTCAATCAGTCCGTTCCTTCGGAGGCAGCGAGGCCGGAGCCCTGCTGGAGGAGCGCCGCGACGACTTCGAGCACGACATGGTGATGCCGCACTTCCAACGTGTGGCCATCAGCGGCGAGGACACGTCGGGGGTAAGTCGGAGTCCACCTGTTGTATCATCATTTTATAACTGACACACCATTGGAAGCGCAGACTTCCGCCCGGAGAAGGTAGTGTTTGGGAGGTTCCGGGGTAATCGGTCGAATCCTACTCCAGTGCTATCTGTGATCACCATCACCATCAATCACCAGAGTTAAAAGTCATATATGGTGACGGGAGTGCACGGAAGCAATCATAAGTTATGATGAATATTTCTCGTGAAACCCTAACAACTAATCCATTTGAAACGATGAGAATGAGAAACTACAGACTGAGACACTATTAATATACATAAAATGAAACATCATAGTACTACATTACTGAAAGTAGTCAATAATATGAAGGTGGTTATCCTGCCCTGCCCTCCGCTGGTTGTCTAAAGACTCTGTATATCTTTTCCACGTTTTCTAAAGAATCTATGTCACCTGTTCCACAGGTACCGTTGGAAGATCTCCAGCAGGCGTCCTCGTATCTCGTGCAGGCGCTGGACATCCGCAAGCGCTACATGGAGATGTCGCATCAGAGCTTCTGCACCATCACAGCCAGGTTCTTAAGGAACATGGACCCTGACGCGCCCGCCAATCACGCGCCGTACACCAAGGGACCAAGCGGACATATTGCAGGTTAGCAATATTTGTACCTCGTTTCTTCTTAACTTTTCCTCAGAAGAATTGCAGAAGAAAAAAAAAGAAAAATAACTGCTTTTGTAGCCACGGACAGCATAACCATCTTCTAACCAAGCATAACTATTATGTCGTGTATCGCTCTATTTGTCATTTTTGCACTCACATATTTGTTGGAGCGTGACGCATTGAGACAAATGATAAAAAACCAAGCATATTACGCTAGAAGGTCGCAATTCCTTTCTGTATGACCGGCCGACTAAGGTAGTGATAAACTTGGTAATAATAGTATTAACCGCACTTGTTAGTATTTGCATAAAATATTTCTCCTGCTTTGTTACACAAGTGTTGTGATCCGTGATCCGCCATCTTCATCAGTATATGGGCTATATCAGTATAGGTGTAGAGCCATTCAGAGCTTAGGGGCACTAGACCCTTCTACAATATTCATGCGGCTTTCCTATACGTTTATCTTACAGATCATGTAGTTCACCCGCCGTTCAGGGACAAGGATCCCTGGGAGTGCCACATGCCCGAGCCGAAGGGCTACGCGGTGCGCTCCGACCGCGGAGTCTTCAACCTTTACTCCCGGGGCTCCGACGGCCAGGAGACCCGCGTGCCGTACGAGTACATACCGCTGCCGGAGTACATTCAGGACATGAACACTATGTGCAACATGATCGCTGATGGACCACTGTGAGTGTACTCGTCTGCCAGAAATATTCATATTATCATGGTGTACTTAAAACCGTTTCAAGGTAACATTGATCACGGTACGGCTAATAAGTAAGTCAGAAGTCACAGCGTCATGGTCATAAAAACAAGTTGTAGTTTCTCTTAATATTATAAGCAACATCCAAATGGTTTCGTCGTAAGACCAGCACTGACTTTCGGGACAGGTTTATGGCGAGTTTATATCGGAATCCTGAATGCCCAAACACCAAATTAAAGTGATTTCGCTGTGTTCGGGTGGTCCAATTAGTTAGGGCGTCAGCTGCGATATCTGGTTCAAATTCTGCCTTGGACGCCGGAGTCTCATCACTTTTTCTATTGAAGTTATTATAAGATCGCTCTGTGCCTGATCACATGTGACGATTGATTGACCAGGCTATAAGCGTTATACAAAAACTCCGAAGCGTAACTTTCTGAAGGTCGAGATCTGAACTGATAAAATCATCGCTTCCTTGCAGCAAATCTTTCTGCTACCGGCGTTTGTCGTACCTGTCGTCCAAGTTCCAGCTGCACGTCCTGCTCAACGAGCTGAGAGAACTGGCCTCGCAGAAGGCTGTGCCGCATCGTGACTTTTATAACATCAGGTCAGTGTCATCATAATTACAGCTTACAACTGCCGATTTAAGGCATGTATGTCAAAAAATATAGTATCAAAGATTATAAAAAGATACAGTCCAGTAGAGAATGTACTCGTAGAAGCTTCAATCATTACCGCTTTATAAGTATCCAACACACTAAAGATCAAGCAAGCCGGGCATCGAGTTTTATACGGAAGGAGTTCTAGAGGAGTTAAAGTCTCCCTCCAAAATGTTCCTTCCATAGAGTTTGCTTTGGTTTATTTTGATCAACTATTCATTTATGAACTTCTAGGATTCTACACTACAAGTTTTGTGTTGTTCAGTTGGATGCAAAAATATGTATCGATTTAATCTATGTCCTACAACGAAGAGGTAAGGGACATATTTGCATACATTGTTTACAACTTTACATCCAAGTTTTACATTCTGGTTCCAGAAAAGTGGACACCCACATCCACGCAGCATCCTGCATGAACCAGAAGCACTTGTTGCGCTTCATCAAGAAGACCCTGAAGAACCACGCGGACGAGGTGGTGACGCTGCACAAGGGCGTGCCCATGACCCTCAAGGCGGTCTTCCAGTCCATGAACCTCAGCACCTATGACTTGACCGTGGACATGCTGGACGTGCATGCGGTAGGTTTCATTGTGGTACTCGGAATCTGAAAAGAGGTTTCGAGGGGGTTTTCTTTATAAAAATCTCGTATAAGTCACTAGTTTATCGTTGGAAACTTTTTAGTCAAAAATTAGGTATACATATATAAGATGATGGATCCTTAATTTATTTTTTTTTGCTGTAGCATTGTTAAATAAATATTCTTATCCAGTTAACCTTCTCTTCTAAGTTGTTGGAGAAATGTTTAAATCTCGAGATTAAGCATACAGGAGGCTCATGTTCTATGGACAGTTAGACATGATCACATGATCACCCATATTATTGTACAACTGTACAACCAAACCGAAACATAATATTTAGTCTATTGACATTTAGACATTTCGCAATAAGGATTATTAATAGTAATCAGGCACTGTTGTGATGCTTTGGCATTATTCCTTTCCACTCTCGATATGATATGTGGGTAGGCGATAATCTGGTGCTCCTTATTCAAAGTAATTTATGGGAATAATTTCATGCAGGATCGTAACACATTCCATCGATTTGACAAGTTCAATGCGAAGTACAACCCCATCGGCGAGTCACGTCTGCGAGAGGTGTTCCTCAAGACCGACAACCACATGAACGGGAAATACTTCGCCAGGATTATTAAGGTACGAATTGAATTCTGAATCGGATTACATTAGATTCGAAAACTAGGCAGACTGAGAGATCTGTGTTCACCAAATTAAAGTGTGCGTTCGAGACAGATTACAAAATATACAATTTTCATTCAGAATTCTACCATTTGCAAAGTTATGCTTAAGGATATTGTTGGGGTGCATTTATAATTCATTTGTTTATTTCTAGTAATATGATTAACAAATTACAGGAAGTAGCTTCAGATTTAGAGGAGAGTAAATACCAAAACGCGGAACTTCGTCTATCCATTTATGGCAAGAGCCCGGGTGAATGGGCCAAGCTGGCCAACTGGGCCATCCAGTACGACGTGCACTCCAACAACGTGCGGTGGCTCATCCAGATTCCTAGACTTTAGTGAGTACAATTTACTCGAGATTACAATCCCAAATATTTTAATATTAAACAGTCATAAACCTAACAGGGAGCCCTGTGGAACTCTGCTCCATATAATAAAAGATTACTAAACTAACGAACCTTAAGAGTTCTAATAAGAATTACCTGAAAAGTATATTTAATGACATATGTATATTATATGTATGTCTATCTATATCTTGCAAACTTTGTATATTACAATGGTCCAGTCAATATCGAAGGCCTTTCTATGAGCAGAATCAAATGATTGAGTTTAAGTTTTAATTTAGTTAAGAACCGACTTGCTAAATCGGCAATCTATTCTGATGAATATACAAAATACCGCTGGGCATTCATCTTGGTCTTCTTTTCCAGTGACATTTTCAAATCGAACAAAATCATGAACAACTTTCAAGAGCTGCTCACTAACATCTTCCAGCCATTGTTCGACGTCACCAACGACCCCAACAGTAACTTAGAGCTGCATAAATTCCTAACGGTAAGTCTTATCGCGACTAGGTATAGGAATTTCATTAGGCAATTAATAAATTACTATATACAGACAGCAGCAAAAATAGCCAAGCAAGCGAACTGTTCAAACTGCGCCTTTATTTTTAAGAGAATAAGAGCGTGTCAAGATCATTCTGGACATCTGGCCCGCTTAGCAACTTCTGCTGCTGACTGTACTACCTACACGATACAATTAAGATTGTACGATTTGATTTCATTTGACTGCAATCTGATAGGAGTCCTGGAGTATCATAGGACTAAAAACTAAACGCATAATTTCATGGTCGAATGGATTGGAATGGAGTGACCTCACAGTATAGGTAGTTTCACGAGAGTTGAAGTCACGCACACAACAACATCTCATGTAATGATAGGAAGATTTTGAAATTACTCATTCATTCTATTCATTCAATCAGTACTTCATATAGTTGTGTGCGTGATCCATTCGCCTCAACTCTCGTGGAACTACCTATACTTACAGTGTATTATTTTGTATGGAGCTGTTCTTGCGTAAAGTGATAATATCAAATGGTATAATGGCTATGCTTCATAAGAAAACGACAACTTTAGGAAAGATATTTAAATCGAAAGAAAAATAGAAAAATTTGACTCGCAGCTATCCAGTGGTTGTGGGTTCGAGTCCCGCTGCGAGTCAAATTTTTCTATTTTTCTTTCGATTTAAATATCTTTGATATGCTAGCAGACGTTTCTGCTTAATATAAAAATAACTTTAGGAAAGTTAACAAAGTCTGCAGGAATCTCCTTGTATAGAAGCTGCTGATGCCTAGTTCATGGTAATCGTTTGTTACCAGCACGTGGTGGGCTTCGACAGTGTGGACGACGAGTCCAAGCCGGAGAACCCGATCCTGGACGCGGAGGTGCGTCCCCCGGGCGACTGGGACGACGAGGAGAACCCGCCCTACGCCTACTATCTCTACTACATGTACGCCAACATCACCGTGCTGAACCACTTCCGCAAGTAAGTGTTGTGACACAGGTCATTTGTTAAACCATGTCTACAAGAATATCTAGTACATACATACATACATACATTTCAGCCGTATGTAGTCCACTGCTGGACATAAGCCTCCCACAAATATAAGTTGTATCATCTTGGGGGTAGTTGCCATAGTCGCCACGCTTTGCAGTCGGGTTGGCGACCGCAGTAGCTGTAGATTGGGTTTCGACGGACGCTGCTGCCCCTTGGTACAATGCCTCAAGGGCCTTTTTTAGATTTTATACTGTACCTAACTAGTTAAGGACTTGTAGTTATCATAATAATCATAATAGTGTAATTTCTGTCATCATCATCATCATCAGCCCGTTGCAGTCCACTGCTGGACATAGGTCTCTCCCAATAATTTCTGTAAATAAATATTATTTCACAGGGAGCAGGGTTTGAACACGTTCGTTCTCCGCCCGCATTGTGGCGAGGCCGGTCCCGTGCAGCATCTGGTCTGCGGGTTCATGCTGGCTGAAAACATCTCCCACGGACTGCTACTTCGAAAGGTGACTATACCAGATCAAACAGTATCTTCAAAATTTTTCACTACCTATACATATGTCTCCATTCCGAAGACTGTGGGAACATTCGAGTGATAGAGACAAAGAATGGTGATAAACGAATGTGTCGATGTAGAAAGTTATCTTATAACTGTTTTAAGAACCTCTACAATCAATAATCAATCATAATAACTACGATAACATCAAATACGCATTAGATTTATTAAGATGACTTTTTCCTCAAGGTAGGTGGTAGGTACAGTCAAGCAATTTGATTCATATGCCACTTCGTTCCTTGTCACAGTGAAAATCTATATGAAAGACGCAAAAGATCTCTTATTAACGTCACTGTGACAAGGTTCGAAATCGCCTAGAAATCAAATTGGTTGACTATACACACAGCAACACTCTTAGCTGTACATTGGTGGACCTTATTGTATATGGCATAAGGTCCACCGATGTACAGCTAAGAAGAATAAACACACAGCAACATCGGTGGACCTTATGCCTTATATAATAAGGTCCAACAATGTACAGCTAAGAGTGTTGCTGTGTGTACATTACTTGCAGTTGAGATCCTAGTATGAAATAGTACAGTCAGCGTCATATAGTTAGTTACATATGGCTAAATATATCGAAACAGATCTTTATTTATATAGCAGTAAAAATGTGTACTGTAAGTACCTATAACTTTTACCTATCTGCAGATAAATGAGCAGGATTATCACAACTACATCAAGGAACAAAAAAAATATATTGCGTAAGAAATATATTACGAAACATAAATCCCGACGTTCAAGTTAAGCTGCTACAAATTGTGAGATTTTTTAATATGCTTGTACAAGTAGGTACCTAAAAATTTATATATTTTCCAGGTCCCAGTACTTCAGTACCTGTACTACCTGACCCAAATCGCGATAGCCATGTCCCCGCTCAGCAACAACTCTCTGTTCCTCAACTACCACCGCAACCCGCTGCCAGAGTTCCTGGCCAGAGGACTCGCCATCACACTCAGCACTGATGATCCTCTGCAGTTCCACTTCACCAAGGTAATTCTACAACAATGCATTTATGCTAAGGAAGGGTGTAGTCTATTTCGTGTCTCGTATCTACAGTCGCCATCAGATATATCGGGGCTATGGAGGTGATCACAAATATCGTAACATGCACTATATCGCCTTGACAATAGAGGCGTTGTTTCGATATTTGTGAAGGTATCCACAGTTCCGATATATCTGATGGCGACTGTACTATATAACTAACCGTCTATCCGGTTTTTGTCTCACGAAGGTAATGAGTAATGGATATAGTGACATAGTTGATGAAACTCAATAATATAATGAAGATTTCTAATGAACTGTGATGTTTATTCGCAGGAGCCGCTGATGGAAGAGTACAGCATCGCGGCACAAGTGTGGAAACTGTCCTCTTGTGACATGTGCGAGCTGGCGCGGAACTCCGTGCTCATGTCCGGCTTCCCGCACGAGGTAACTTGGCCATCCCTTTCATCATCATGTCAGCCGAAAGACTTCCACTGCTGGACATAGGCCTCCCCCAAAGCGACACAAAAATACCGGTCTTTCCACATTCAGCGGCATCCCGCGACCTTCACCAGGTCGTCGGTCCACCTCGGGAGGCCTACGCTGCGTCTTCCAGTTCGTGGTAGCTACTTCAGAACCTTTCCGCCCCATCGGCCATCGGTTCTGAGCACAATGTGCCCCGCCCACTCGCTCCCTATCCCTGTAATGCCATCAAAATAAATGCAACTCTGGTGATGATCCAATTGAAAAGCTTCATATTCCAGTGAAGTAATTAAAACTACTCGTATGAGATGGTTTTAGGTTCTGGGAGATATGATCAATTGATCACGTCGTGGTATTATTTCTTAGAAATATCCAAATTCAAACTTCAGTTTGAATAAAGGACGTACTTAATTTAACGCAAATAGTTTAGTCTTCTGCCGTGAGGGCTGAAAGACAAAGTATAAAATGTATAATTTTAATATGTGATCTAATATTATGCATAGTACGTACAGCAGCAAACGTTGCTAAGCGGGCGATGTATTCGTAATGAGCTTGACACAATTTTATTGTTATGTTAATAAGAGCGTGTCAAGATCGTTCTGAACACTTGGCCCGCTTAGCAACTTCTGCTGCTGACTGTACACTATAGCAGAGCTGGTGTTATTCCCTAACTGCGAATCAAACACTTCTCTATGCGTCCTCACTCGTCTCCAGTGGAAACGCAGCCCAACCTTTACTTGCTACCGCATGGTACAATTGTGTAAATTCCAGATGAAGCAGTACTGGCTCGGTCCCAACTACATGAAGGAGGGCGTCGCCGGCAACGACATCACCCGGACCAACGTGCCGGACATCCGTATCTCCTTCCGTTACGAGGCGCTGCTCGACGAGCTCACCAACATCTTCAAGGTAACATTATTAAACCCACAGCACACTTTCACCATCCAGGGTTAGCTATCCAACCCAGAGTTGGGAGTTAAATATCCGGTTAACCTTGGGTTAGTTAGTTAACCCTAAGTGGTGATGAAAGGATGACTCACAGTATCCGTCTACTGTCACCGTTTCTATCTCGAAGCGACCGACACTTAACACGAAGGAGTCTTTGCGGCAGTTTGGCTCGACTTGAGCACGGAGGCGACGGTCGAGCTAATGTAATTAACGAGTGATGTGCGCTTCGAATTCAGAACGCCTAGACGGAGGTTCGGAGATAAAACGGAAGTGTCGGTGGCGGAACAGTGACGTGTCGGAGGCGGACCGGTCTACCGTGAAGTCATCCTTAACTCTGTACAGTAATACAAATAAGGCGTGTCACAACACAACGCCGGCAAACTTACTGGCAAACTTGGCTTGGCAAAAGGATTTCCTTGACCGTGATTGTAGTTTGCGTACCTACGGAAATGTCAATGAGATGACATACAATCTGTATTCAGACCCCCGCTTACTTGACAGTAATTTGTGATGTTACGCATCCTGTGAGGGCTGATGAGCACCAGTACCTAGAAAATTTGTATAGTGACGAAGCGTCTCATACCCGTGGAACCCGTCTCATGCCCATCCTTTGCTTTTCTTTTTGTTTCATTCTTTAAGCTTATACGTTTGCTAAAATCTAAAACTGATTTTATATTGCCAGTCTGCTTGCAAGGTTTAGCTAGTTGCAGAAATAGTAAGTATATTTAGTAACAAAGTTCTATACAAATTATATTGAAATATACTATTTTTTACTAAGGCTACAGGGGTATGGGTTATAGACCCCTCGTCACTATATGTAGTTAGGTAATGTTTAGATAAGCGTAGCTAAAGCACCTGGCCTATGTAGTAGTAACGTGTGTGTACGCATGTCGGCGTTCTATATTCAAATTTTGACGTAAGTTCCATATTAATTCTCCGCACAACTACATAGGCAGGGTGATTTTAGTTAAGTTTTCATATAACCACTTCCAATTGTGTCTTGTTGCTTTAAACGAAGTGAAGGTCTAACCTTGCTTGTTTGTCTTGTCCCGTGTTCCATTGCCTGCATCTACTAACTCCCTCTAACCCCAGTAGATTGTGAATAACCGAGCGATACTTTCAGGAGGGGATGTCGACGCACCAGATGAGCGCGGCGTCTCGCTCGCGCCGCACGGTTACTAAACCGGGGCCCGAAAACCATATTGGCAAATAAATATAGATTTGTACACGAAAGGGGTTTACACAGATTTGAGAGTTTCTTGTTAGCATTCTGGGCGTGTTTACTGTTGTTCATAAGTTTTATTTTTATTTTTGCTGCCTGATTTGAATACCTTGTGGTATGGTAGTCACATATTTAAACGTAGAACAATTTTGTGCAGATGATGTATTTTAGTCGTATTTTGCTATTTATTCAGCCTGCGTTAACCGCAGACCACGGCTTAAAAAAATATTGTTACAAATAAAACGTCTTGTTTTAGTTTTTTATCTGTGTATAACCTCAAAAAAAAAAAATTTAAAAAAAATTGCCGGTTGGATTTTTAATCGATATCTTTATAAAGCGTTGTAAACAATTTGATGACCCCTAGTAGGTAATTAAGATTTAATCATGTTTTAGTGTAGGTGTTATAATCAATTTGTATCTTTTATTTACTATTTGAAAATTATGATAGGCTATAATTGCCCCAAAAAAAGTGTTAAGCGTAATTGTAATGTGATAAAGAGTTCCCCATGTGATAACCAAGTGAAAATATATAAAAGTGCCATTACATTCCTTGTTGAAGTTTCCTCTAGTGATGAGTCAGCAGGAAGGGATGTGCTTGCACGGTTTATTTATATACCGTTATTTTAGTTTTTATCAACGTTATTTTTATAAATAGTACGATATCGACATTATGCTTAATAACAACTTATAAATTGCATTAAGTCTTCTAAAGATCGAGTCTTAGTAGATGAACGATTCGCCAAAAAAATGTAATAATTTGATTTTGAGGTATTTTACTTAAAATATTTCTTTATTGGAACTTTAATACTTTGGCCAAAATTTTAACGAACGATCCATGCAGTATCGTGCCCCATTACCAGATCTATGTCTTGTGATATATATTATTAGAATAAACCTATTTTATGCAAACGGTTTTAATTTCTACAGGTTTTAAACGAATTTCGTTTGTTAACTGGTAGAGAATGCCTTTTGCCATTTATACTTTTACTGTGCAATAAAGTTTATACAAAGAATAATTTTTTCTTGTGGGTTATTGAGGCATCTTCGTCTGTTGGGGTAAAATCGTTTACAAAAACGTTTATCTTATGATTATTGAGGTACAATAAAAAAACTGAATAATCATTAATACTTGAATTAGGAATACTGTCGATCATTATATGCTGAATCATAATTAAAATGTTAAAATAGGTTTCAAGATATACAAGTCAATATATTTTCAAGTGAAATAGTCGATTATCGTTCATTGGTAACAAATTTTAGTTATATATGACTCGTAATTTGGTGCAAGGATGTTCTTTTACGCTGATTCATCATATTTTGTCTAATTACTAGTTAGGTACAAGTCTTAGGTCAGCTTTGTAGTATCCAATGGAGTCCTGTTTCCATTTTTATCTCTCTACTATTTTTATACTCGAATAAATTATATAATCACGATCTACCTTACTGCTTTAAACTTTCAAGAATTATCCCGAATACAATAAAAGAGCATTTATATCAAATTAAATTAAATAATGCCTAAAAATCTCTATGAAGTTAAAAATATGTGTAGCCAATGGGTGTAGATACAGTTAAAAATACATCGGTAACATTTAACGTTAGAATAAGAATTATTCTCTCTTTTTTTTTCTAGGAACTTATACTAATGTTCACTTTTCATGTTACATATAATTGTTACGTTTTTGGTTGTTGTTAACCCATTAATTAAGTTACGTCCCGCGGTGCTAACACCTCTAAACTGACTTCATTACTAAGTTACTTTGTAAACCCCACTCACACCATCTGATCTCATCGCACTTCTGAAATGTTCTCTATTCGTTCTGAAATGTTCTGTATTCGTCTGTAAAGACGTCCTGGAAAGATATAATTTGGGTATTTTCAAGGCAAGAGTGAATAGGCTGTTACTGAACCAGCGTGCTACATACATGGCATAAATAAGTATTTTTTTATATCTTATAATGGGTAAAGGTTGTTATATATATATATTTATTTATGCCGTTGGCTATATATCCATCGGTTTGCCTTCGGTTAGTGGTCATAGTTCATATTGTTGTAATTATTAGATTTTTTTATCAGATCAGATCTCTGTTTTTAGTCTTTGAATCTAGTATTCGAAACTTGTGCAAGCAGTAAAATACATCAATTAAATTAAATTGGGTACAGCCAGCGTCAAATAGTACCTCTAGTATCCAAAGTAGTCAAATATTATCGTTCCACATTTTTATTTCTGTAGCAGTAAGGTGTGTTAGGATATTATATTACAATTTGAACTGTTACTAAACCATTATAGTTAGTGATATTGGATTAAATCAGTTTGGTTGTGGTGTGGGGTAAAATGGGACTACGTTTGTTTTCTTTACTTACTTCTATGTTTCATTTTATAACTAGAACTACATAATAGGAGAGTTTAAATAAAATCTGATCACAATTACAAAATAAATACATTTTGTCGACGCACAATATAATAGCAGATTTGTTAGTGGAATATAAACCTTGAAACAAGTTATTTCTATATTAAATAAAACTAAGTTCCTTCCAATCCATGTTTTTGTGATCAGATTTCGTAATATCCTTCTGAGTCCTATAAATATAAGACAAAATAAATTAATTAGATTGGTGAATGTTCAAAAAAAAAAATGTGGGATTCAGGAGGGGATATATAGCTGCCATGTTGGCTACGAAAATCCATGTGGCTTTTTTTGGTTGTGTAACTTTGTGTCATGTTCGCATATTGTTTGTCTCTTCCTGTTGAATAGATACAAGAATTAGTCCTAGGGCTATGTAAAAAAAAATATTGCAAAAATTAATAATAAATTGGCTGGATATGACAATTGACGAATTATCTTCGTTTTATAATTAAATTTGTGTATGTGAGAACAGTTATGATCTGTACTCAAATGTTCTTTACTCTTTATTTGTTTGCTATATATGAAAATTATATTTGTGCGGTTGCTTTAAAAGTTATCAAGTATATTTTTTTATTATTATATATAAAACTTACTTGAAAAAATATTTAACGACATAGGCGACGTCTATGTCAAGAAAATGACAAAAAAAAAAATTATTGTTGTGCGTACTTAATTTATGTTTTTATTAATGAATAAATATAAGTAGTGATTTTGCAATGTAAATGTTATACATATATTATTATACGACAAATATAAATCTGCCGAGAACCAAATCAAATATTATCTGTTGGGAATAAAATTGATCACCAAAAATGATTTGTTTTATTTAGGTACTTGCCATGTAGTTGGAAACCTCTTGAGTCATCTGGACAGCCAAGCCTTTATCCAAGCTTCATCAGTTTATTTGCAAAGAAGGTACCTAGGTCTTTCTTGCCTGATTTATTTGAAGCATGAATAGTAAACCTTAGATAGAAAGTAGTATCTAAATATTTATGTTGTATGTATTTAACCTTTTGAGCGCTTCGTGGCGTGCGCGCATACCTTACCTATGAAAATTTGAAAAACACTTTTAGTTGTTGGTGGCGTTCAAAGGTTTGTAGGTAGTTTCACGAGAGTTGAGGCGGATGGATTACGCACACAACTATATAAAGTACTGATTGCAACAGAGTGAACGAATGGAATGAATGAGTAATCTCCCTATGATTATAGGAGATGTTGTTGTGTGAGTGACTTCAACTCACGTGAAACTATCTATACAACTGAAATCATGTCCTTTCGCGTGTGTTCATGTTCGTCTACTGTAGTGAAGGTGTTCTATACAAATATGTCCTTTTGTAGAAAAAGCGTTGCTGCTCACCCGTCGTCTACTCAAGTACCCGGGTAAGGGATAAATTCGGCTATATGACAATATTGACTTTGAACGCCGATTTTACCCTAGTCTAACTGAATTCTGTAATGTGCATGATTTGATATTATTATGTTTTTAATTGTCATTGGTCATTTAAAATTTAATTACAGGCCCTAGCTGTACAAGTAACTCCAGTAAGTTTTTTAAGTAAATTGACTCACTAATATCATGATTATGTATTTTTCATATCATTTGTTTTTAATCTCTAAAGTACTTGTATATCTATCATCAAATTAGAGTTTTCATATCTACTAGTGTGTATCTTATGACCATATGACTAATCTTAATTTATTTATATTTATACCTACAACGAACCATTTTTTATTCTATGCTAGAAACTACTTTTTATAGAACACACGATTAGATAACAACACTGTTAGACTATTCATAAAATTATATGAAAAAGACAACAGGAATCCAGATACACGAGAACAAATGTGGGGAGAAAAAGTATGGGGATAAAACCGCCCGCATGCAAAATCAGTTCTATGTATGTCTGTTCGTGCCGAAGATATCTGGAGTGTATAATGTTGCAGGTCCGGTACGCCATGGGGAAGGACTGGGCGCCCCCGCCCGCGCCCACCACCCCGCAGCCGCCCAACATGAACGCGCCCATCGTCAGTTTGAAAAGGCCATCGCTAGTTTAATATCTATTGAATGTATGGGGTAATTTCGATTAATCGAATAATCTTCGGAATAATCCCGTTACTTTTGGGCACACTTAATGAATTTCGAGTTTCGTTGCGCGGTCATTAACGCTGACGGTGACGCTGCGACGCAACGTAAACGTTGAACCGCCGCTGCGGGCGTTTACTAGACAACGGACGCTCGAAAAGCGCTAAGTGTGCCCGGGCTTTTATGTCACATATGGGAAATCACGTAGACGTAAAGCTGTGCCCTTTATATGACGGCTAGGACACATATTTCCGTCTTCGTGGGCAGCCAAAGTGTTAATGTTAATACAATTAAAAACTTGTGTAAATGACTCGATTTGTTTGCGATCGTATTTTACGACAACAAAGCCTTATTTGGCTGGATAATTCCTTGAGATACCTCCCCAGAATATTATACGTGTTATTTTACATTGTATATATTGGATATGGAAACAAATATTGGTATTGGTACAGACAGTCATGAGCAAAAATATTTATACACTTTTATATTTGTGTATACGGAATGATTTTTGGGTCTTCATCTTACCTTATTTTTTCAATTTAAATAATTTTAAAAGTTAACTAAATCATGGTCACAGTCTATGGGGATTCCCATATGCAGTATGGGAATCGACAAGACGTCAAATTGAGTAGGGTGACCGAATTGTACGCATTTTTTTTCTTGTTACCATCTTAAAAAATGTTTAACATAATTAGCTTTATCTATGAATTCTATGTCATGCCTTATTTTCTTGTCACACTATTCCGAAAGCAACCTGTATGCAATTGATTTAGGTATACCTACAATATTTTGAAAACATGGGTGAATATACTATTAAGTAGGTAGGTATATTATTTATACCAGTGGACTATTGTAGATATTACAATTTTGTAATTTTGACCCTGTATTTCATATTTATGACAATGTGATTTTTAATAAATTAAATGGAATTCGCAAATGTGTTTTATTTATGATAATCCCACTAGTTCGGAAAGAACTGTTTTTGTATAACAGATTGCAAAGTTGCATTTTAGCCACAAGAGTACAAAGCATTTTCATATAAATTGTTTATAAATTACGAATCGAGTGTTTTTTGAGCTTAGCTGGTTAGGTGATCTTGTATTTAATATTTATGTTACCAAGTGTGGTTGAAACTTGGAACCCTCCCAACGCTCAAGATTCCATTCATTAAATCACTCGCTACGCTCGTGGTACAATTCTGAAATCTTTCGCTAGCTCGGGTCTCACAGCACAAGAGGGTAAACACTAACTTTGCTCCCTCGTAAAGCGAAATAACTATCTTATAGTCAGCAGAAGATGTGGCTAAGCGGTTGCCGTGTTTAAAATGAGTTCTCTATTATCAAGAGAATAAGAGCGTGTGTAGGTCATTTTGATCACTTCACCCTCCCAGCTACTTTTGCCGCTGACTGTATCGAAGTATTTGACTACTTTGAATGCTGCCAACTAGATAACACTGACAGTGTACAGTCAGCAGCAAAAATAGCTAAGCATTTGAGGTGTTCAAAATGAGGTCAACACGTCTCTATTGTCAAGAGAATATGAGCGCGTGTAGGTCATTTTGAACACTTTAAACGCTTAACAACTTTTGCTGCTGACTACTATCCGCATAATTATTAATAACGTGAGACGTGAGTCCATTTCAAGATGCATAATACAAACTGCTTGCTGCATTTTCATAAATTCAGTCCCGTCAACTTCAGTGTCAACGTCATTTGTCAGCTTTCTAGTTACAAAATAAACAACACTTTTGGTTTAGAAATAATGGGATAAATTACGAAATTAAGTTTTTTCATTGACCTCCAATACATATATAGACATAGGGAACTGGTAAGCATCATAACATTTATTGTCTTCGATTGCCGCGATAATTATTAATGTATATGTATGAAATAAAATTACCAACCCGTGCCCACCACCTTATCCAGGAGCCATTATCCAGCCTGGATCTCTCAGATAAGATTGATTCTCTAGCGCTGCGTAGAGATGTAGCCTCACTCTGCATCTTCTATCGCATTTACAACGGAGTGTTCTGAGGAATTGCTCGGATTAATCCCTGCCCCCTCCTTCCGCCATCGTTCTCGCGGCAATATTTAGGCCAACATTTTATCCCCACCACCTGGATAGTTGGAAATCCTCTACTGAGCGTTTATCTAGAAACTTCCTGCCTCGCACATAAAAACTGTGGAATGATTTGACGTCAGCGGTATTAACGGACTGATACGACCCTCATACCTTTAAGAAAAGAGCGTACCTGCTCCTATCTTAAAGGCCGGCAACGCGTTTATGACCCCCTTGGTGTTGCGGCTGCCTATGAGCGACGGTAATTGTTTACGCAATCCGTCTGCTAGTGCCATCTTTATTTTTTTTATTTTTATTTTATTTTATTACATAGGAAAACTTACAGCTAAGGTTACATAGAGTATAGTAATATAAAAGCAGAGAGCCAATTACAAGTTTCCACAGGTAGAAACTGCGTAAAAACGAAAGTACAAAAATACAAAGTACAAAGTGTGCCAGAGTAAATACATGCTTTTCAGTATGTTGCTTGACAGCAGTAATACAATTTTATAATATAAGATACAAAGAGAAAGAAGTGGACAAGCCTATATACTAGTGAATTCCAAAAGAGAAATCATTAATCATTAGCCTACGTATTGAGGTGAGGCTATCACAGAACAGATCGATGCTATCATGATGTTTGCAAAGTTGATTACAAAAAAAAAAATATATTTATCATAAAGAAAATTGTTCTCATCACAGAAATCCCAAGATATTGAGATGAGTTACCGATTCGAGATTCTAGTATCATTGATCTCAGAAGACAAGTCGTCTTTGACAATCAGCGATCGGTTTTTCGGATTCGACACGGGGTGAACGACCTCAATCGTTATGTTAGTTAGTATGGATGTGCCCCGGGAATCCGGGCTTTATGTTGTTAGAAAAGGCAAAAAAATAAAATGTGTTTATTTTATTACACTTTAAAATATCTAAGTAGGTGATAGACATGCGTAGTTTCTCGCCGTTCTTTTGTCCAAATCAACCAAATGAGCACAAGTGTTCACACTGACCAAAGCGGCAAATCAGCATTTTGTACCGTTTGGATAAAAATTTGGCGAGTAAGTAAAAAATCCCTTACAGACAATTTCAATTATTTTATTTTTGACCGATTTGTTCGGTATCGCGGCAAACTGTCGTATCTATATTAACTTTTCTACATGATATCCCACGAGGGAGAATCCAAATAACCGATCACTGCTGATAATAAACTCTAACCGATTAAGTCTAGCCAGAAAACTGCTTGGAACGTTACTCAAGTCTGACGACTTTGTTTAGAGATCTTCGGGAAGCGAGACTACGAGACACGATGCTGCCACCTGGCGACAGCGGGCCCGGCAGCCACAGCCGCCCGCCCTTCCGGTCGGCGGGTGGCTCCATCGGGCTTCACCGTGTCGGGGTATGGACAACACAACGGAGTGGATTATCAACTAATTGGGTCATTCGTCACGCACCTACTTACTTTTTAGGGCCTTATCACACTTGCGATTTTCGAGCGAGTTGAAAGCGAAGCGAGTGAGAGTGAGAGAGTTATGTAACTGACTTTCGAATTCGTTACGTGCTCGCTGCGAACTCGGTGTTTTCAACTCGCTCGCAAAGTGTGAAAAGGTCCTTAGAATGTGACAACTATGGTGACTGTTGGAAATGTTCTTATTAGCACTATCAATATAAATAATATATTTAGCTATTTCTCACTTCTTTCTCATTTCTTTAATCTAGAGTTCACATATTTTTACAAATTGTAAATAGATGACATAACTATACTTTAGAAATATTGACGAGGACCTCTGGCGTCCGAGGCAGGATATGAACCCGCATCTCCAGCTATGAGGGCTGACGCCTTAACCAATGGGGCTACTCGAACGTTAGGCGTGTTCGATGTGTTCAATTTATATTGTACTGTTACTATTTACAAAATCAAAGCAAAATCAAAATATTTCATAAAAATATGAATTTCTGTCAACCTTGATGATGGTTAGGTTGGCTTGTGTTGCAAAATTTTAAGATTTCTTTAATAAAAGTTCAGCTCACTTCAGCTCATTCAGAAAGTTTTTGTTAATAGAGCGGCCACTACCTGAAGTATTAATTAAAAAAGTTATTTCCAAACATGGAAGCCCAAGAGCACAATTTCTGCTACGTAATTTTGGTTGCGCCATGCTTTGTATCTCGTGATGACCTATATATTTGTATGCGCGACCGAAACTGCGCGGCAGAAATTACCCTCGTTTAGCTTCCCCTAAATAAAAACAACTTACAAGTACCTATACTGCATAATGTATTATACTATAAGTAGGTATTGTTACCAAACACTTTCATATTTCGGGGATGTCAAATCGATATCCTCTTTTGCAATATGAATATTTTCCGCGCCACAGTTGTGAAAACGCTTCGACTCGGGGCCAACACCTTCGGGGACAACACTTATTTATTTTAGAGTAAAATTTTTGCATACCAAGAGTTTGGCGAATTATGCTGACCCGAATTGTTAAACTATACCATAGTATTGTAACCATGATTCCAGCAAATAAAGAACATCATAGGTCAGGTTTACCTTCACAATACGTATTCATATTAGTAAATATTTGTCACATACACAAGTAGATCCAAATTAGTAAGGGAAAGCCCATTTGCAGTAACCACCAGTGGCGGCGTGCTTACATTTCAGCCGTATGCAGTCCACTGCTGGACATAGGCCTCCCACAAATACGACTTGTATCATCTTGGGGGTAGTTGCCATAGTCGCCACGCTTGGCAATTTTTCCCTTTGTCGCCTCTTACTACACCCGCGGGAGGAGATGGGGTGGTGCTATTCTAGTCAGCCGGCATCACACGGCACGGCACGGCGGCGTGCTTATACAAGCCGATTCCCGCCGGCTTGACTAACTTTACTGCAGTTCAACAGTCTTCATAGGCCCAAGAAGAAAAGGCTAAGACATATCGGCTCCGTCTTGCCTAAGAAAAAAATTGTCGCGTCGGCACTGGTATCCACGAGCTTTGTGTGTATTTCAAACTAAAATAGGTAAGTGAATTTAAATAGGACATGCTGGTATTTACTTATTTTTCCGTCAGGTGCCCATTGAAGAGTTGAACAGAGCTTCAGGGGCGCTGGTGCAAGCATTGGAGATACGGAAGCGTTACATGGCGATGTGCCACCAATCCTTCTCTCACGAGGTAGCTGAGCTGTTGGCAGAGAGCTGCGCCGTGTCACGCCGGTCTTCCGTGGACACCGAAGACGCGATGAGGAGCCATCGACTGAGTAAGTGCATTATTTGTCAGTATCTAATAGATTACTTACGTTTGTTTTAATATAATTTACGATGATCATATTTTGGATGAACCGCCAAAAGTGTCTTGGTGTTTGTGGTCGTTAGGGGCGTAAAATTTGAAGAGGCCTATGTCCAGCAGTGGACAGCGATAGGCTGATGATAATGAGGGGCGTATAAGTAGTTAAAGGGCTTTTATTTGCAAACTATAAATAGCATACATTAGAAAAAAATAACTACACTCCACCACGTGCTCGAGGTTATTTAGATTGGTTATTTTTTTACCTCCTGACGCAATTTTGACAAATGTGAATTATTAAACGTGACAGTAGTGTAGCTTATTATTAAAGAAATCTATGAATATCCAGCCGAGTCAGAGGTCGAGCAGTATCTCAGCCTCCACGTGGTCTCCTCCGAGGTCCTGGACAAACCACCGTACTCCATCTACCCTCGCCCTATCTCGGGAACTTCCTTGCTGAAGAGTAAGTTATAATTATCATAGACATGTGTTACTTTACTGACAGTGTGCTTACACTGTGGCGTCTATTATCGTTAAAAAAATATGTATACGTAAATTATTAGGCTGACAGTAGTACTCGTCGGTATAGTCAACCAATTTGATTTCTAGGCCACTTCGAACCTTGTCACAGTGACGTTAATAAGAGATCTTTTGCGTCTTTCATATAGTTTTTCACAAGGAACGAAGTGGCTCATAAATCAAATTGGTTGACTGTACAGAACAGAGCCCAAACATCCTAAGTAATTTCCAAGGATAGGACAAATGCCCGTCATTTTGAAAATATAACCCTGTTCCGTACCGCAGAGACTTCCTTATGTTAATAAAAAATACTATTTTATACATTTATTAGACCATAATTTATATACAGTGACAAATTAATTTATGATTTACATTCCGAAATTTACTGTCGCCAATAAAATAGAATGACCAAGATTTTTTCTAAATTTTCAGTTGTGAGTGTGTGAAATGTGAATTTATGACCCATTTATGCGTTGAAAAAGTCCGTTCACAGTCTACGACGTCATAGGGGCATATGTAATCGTTGACATTGGTATACTGTTCTTACAAAATATTTTAACATCATAAAATAAGGAAGTCTCTGCTGTACGGAACAGGGTTATATTTTCGAAATGACGGGCGTTTGTCCTATCCTTGGTAATTTCGTAGGCGTCTGGTGGAAGATTATAACAAAATCATTCTTTGAAGTTCTATCTATAGTTCTAGTTATATCTATAGTTACAGCCCCAACGGAGCAGGTAATAAGTAAACCTGCAGACCAACGGCTCTGTGATGTCGACAGCCAGCTAGACATGCCCTCGGCGATGCCTGGTAAGCTATCTTACTTTTCCCAACTTTATCGAACAGTTAACACTCGAAATATATAAATACTTTGTAATAAATACTGCTTTCATATTATTTTTCATAAGGAAAAAGGTCTGCTCTTAGATATGAAGGAAAAAATTGAAAGATTAACTGCGTGGAGAGGATACATACCTACCATTCGATTTGCCCGTCTCCTTGGACGCCCCATGCGCTTTCCTATATCTTTCCTATATTCCCCGTGCGCTGTTCTATGTAATCACCACGGCCATTAGCGCTTCGAGGCACGTGCCCTGCCCAAATGCTACTTCAACAGTGTAATCCTGCGACCTACATATATGTCAGTTATTCTTTTTTTTTATACAAGACTGACCAGCGTTTGACCTCAGTGCACCTGATGGTAAATGTCGGGTGGTAAAAGGTGTAGCAAGCTGGTTCAGTAACTGCCTATGCACTCTTGCCATGAAGAGACCCAAATTATACCTTTCCGACGAAGTGAGTGAATTCCATTCCTTAGCAGTCTGCATTAGGAAGGTAGAAGCGAATCGCCTCTACCTTCCTTCTTCGAAAAGTGAAGGTGATCATGGTAAATATTCTGCAGGCAGCGCACCGGACCCCTGGGAGTGCGTGACGCCCCCGAGCCGGCACTACACGTACCGCTGGGTGGACGGCCAGGCGCGGCTGTACCGCGGCGACGCGGACGTGAGCCACGACCGCCCCATACCCTACAGCTACCCTTCTTTTCAGCAGTTCGTCGACGACTTCAACTCTCTCATGGATATGATCAGGGATGGACCCTTGTGAGTGACAAACACATATACCGCGTGTCGTTAAATGTAAGGATTAATTTTACTCATAATACTGAACTATTTTTAGTCTACAACTAGTCAAATAACGGTTATTTAATGATATCATTTTTATTATACAGACTAAATACTATTTTCAATGTACGACAGTAGACATCCAATGTACCAAATGACATCGTCTGTCATACTTCAAAAACTGATGATTTTGCAATGCATTGATTGCTGTAATAAGTTTTGAACTGTATTATTTTTTACCAATCCAGTTATTTTCAAAAGTAGCTCAGTTTTATGAGCAAAAATTTTTTTTTCTCTTTTGTAATCTCTTGTTTTCCACTTAGTTATTGCATGTTAATTGTATTTATGTGGACATCTGTTATTGGCTATGTTTTCTGTTTATTATGCTATGTATATATTTTTTTAGGTATTGCTGTTGATGCCCCAAATAAATAAAATAAAATAAATAATAAAAATCGATCCTTACATTTAAAGCCCCAATTTCGGAGACACACGGTAGAATTTGTATGACATGGTTGATAATTGTATTTTAAGATACATAGCAAATAAATACAGGGTGGGCTATTTAAACCCGACCGATTCCAACCACGTATTTCTGACGATATTACAATTAAATAATGTTATATGAACATAGGCCTAATTACGTAGTTTTTATTTTTTTAGTTATCAAACAAAATAAATAAATTAAGCTTAGCACTTCATTGTGAATAAATCTTTAGGTCAGAGTGTGAATAAGAAAATCCAATTCCTGATAGAGAAACAGAGTAAGTAAGCAAACACTTAACGAATCACTCCGACACAACACGATGCACTGTCAGTGAAAAGTGAGGATGTGTCATGGATTGTTTGCTACTTTATGACAACTAATTTCAAGTATGTAGGTACAGTCGTGTAATACTAATCGGCTTTTATCGGCCAGTCCGCCATTTCTACAGATCTCAGGGCTTTAGCCACGAAAATCTCAGGGCTTTAGACAGTTTGACATTGATGACAGGATCTAATGTTCCTACCTAAGACGGGACTGTTATAAGGTAACCATAGCAACATCAGTTTTCGGTAAAACCGTGATCGGTCATTGGTTAATCATCCTTTGTTATAATGTAACCATAGCAACGTCAGCGTCCGTGCAACTCGCAGGATCGGTCATTGGCTAACCGAGCTTTGTTGTAATTTAACCATGGCAACGTCAGCGTCCGTGCACCTCGCGGGATCGGTCATTGGCTAACCGAGCTTTGTTGTAATTTAACCATGGCAACGGACGCGTCATTGGTGTGAACAGAGTTTTTAGTGTTTCTGCGCAGAAACGTTTTAAGTTACTTTACATTCTTAGGGTGTGTTACACTTGAGATTTTTCAACTTGGTAAATTCTTAAAATCGCGATTATCTAAAAAAATATGCGTTTTTGGACTACATGTTGTACCACTTTTTTTACTTCATTTAAGCTTAGGAAGCTATGGTTAAAATCGGTCGGGTTTAAACAGCCCACGGTGTATAGTCGCTCCCCGGTGTCTGTTAGCTTACATGCTTTAAATAACACAGTTTGAATGAGGTTGTCATCAATAGATAGAGTTTTATAATATATGCCACCCGTGCAACCCAGCTTGCACGGGTGACTAGTGTAGAATAGAAGGACAGGAGGAAGTTTTTATTTCATACCGGATTACCGGACTGTAAGTTCCGTTGTATATTTTCTAATAGTTTCCTCGTACGGGGATCCGTGTTCTGGCATTCGAGGGCTCAAACATACAAGCTGCCTTAATAGTTTCACGGGATTGGTACTTGTAATATCGAATATTAGTCTTTTTTAGGCACGGCTTTTACATGCAAAAGTGAACCGTGCTGGTATGCCCGAAACGGCGACCTCAAGGTTTGAAAAGACTTGGATTGAGCACTCAGGTATTCCATTGTGTTTAGGACTTCGTTCTGCTACCGGCGCCTGCAGTTCCTGTCGGCCAAGTACAAGATGCACGTGCTGCTGAATGAGCTGCACGAGCTGGCGCTGCAGAAGGCCGTGCCACACCGGGACTTCTACAACACTAAGTAACCCAACCGATAGCATGGTTGCCATTTTATCGTCTATCTCGCTATCCGTCACTTTCGCACTCACATGCTTGTCGGAGCGTGACGGATATTGTCACGGAGGATAAAGACCCGACCATATGATAGCTAGCTGATCTACATAGATATAGATGCAAAGTGATTGGCTGGAACTGGGCTGTTGGTCGGTTTTCAACCTCCATATTGCATTCTTTCATTTAATAATCATCATTTATACTCATAATTTTAGTTTTGAAATGCTGCGGCGCTAACGCCAAAAACGATATTCGTACATTTCGGATTTTCGGGCGATTGTCTCTGTCACTCTAATAAAGCCTTAATTGGAGAAAGATGCCCGAAATATACGAACTTCGATGTTCGCGGTACCGCTCCATTTTTCAATGTTCGCATCCGATAATCAAGAGTTTGATTGGACCACGAACATGCGTTTGCATAATAACTTGTATTAGCGGAGGTCCTTTTCTTATTTGGTGGTGTACATATTAGAAAGTGAGTTCCGCTAGTACGAGTAGTTTAGTTTAGGTTTGCTGCGAGCTACGCCTAGTCCGTGGGGGGCTCGCACAGACTGAGATCCGGCTGGGAAACACTATCCGACTATATATGGTCAGTCCGGCATTGATACAGTGCCGCTTCCTACCACCGCATCGCTCGTCGTCGGCAGTGCATTCAACCTCATACCCTGGAACCTAAAGAGTTGCGCACTAAGTGGTTTAAGAGGAATTTCGTCCCGCGAACGTTCCGGCTGTGGAATGAACTCCCTGTCGAGGTTTTCCCTAGAGACTACAGTATGAGGTTCTTCAAAAAAGAAGTGTATATGTTCTTAAAGGGTAGGCGCATGTGAATCCTCTACTAAGACTACGGTAACTGCTTGGCGATTGGGCGAGCCGTATGCTTGTTTGCCACCGTCGTTGTATAAAAAAAAACAGCAAAGATCTCGGTCACGAATGCTTGATCTCAATTTCTTCACAGGAAAGTAGACGTGCACATCCACGCCGCGTCCTGCATGAACCAGAAACACCTGCTGCGTTTCATCAAGCGCACCCTGCGGGAGAACTCGGACGAGGTGGTGACGGTGGACAGGGGCCAGCCCATGACGCTGAAGGCAGTGTTCGAGAGTATACAAGTGAACGCGTATGACCTCAATGTGGATATACTGGACGTTCACGCGGTAATTACGTTATGGGATAAAAATGTAGTCCAGTAAAATAACGTTAAAGGGTTATCTTCGGTACAGGGGCCTATTTCCCAAGCACTTGTAACTTGCAATACAAGTGGAAGACACTTTTTGACACCTGTTGTTAGAAAGAGACTTCCGCTTGTGTTACAAGTGTTCGAGAAATAGGGCCCAAGTCGTTTCACAAGAGTTGCCGTGAATGTTGTACTCAAGTGTCGAGATTTATATAAACATTTTGGACCCGGGTATGTCCTTAAACTACGTCCAACAATGAGAAGCAGGGCACAGCGATCAGCGGCTAAGGATGCAAAAACCAGTGCTTTAAAAAAGGAGTTTAACTCTGCTTCCCGGTCCTTTAAAAGAGTTATTGCCATCGCAAAGTCGTTGCACATTCGTAGAATTGGCGAGAAATTAGAGCGCCTCCCTTCGGGAACTCGTGCGTTCTGGTCTCTCGCCAAAGCTATCCAGGGGAATTTCTGCACGCAGTCTTTTCCACTTCTGCGCACGGAATATGACTCATTAGCTCATGACGCAAAAGACAAAGCCGATCTTCTGGGTAAGCTCTTTGCGTCTAACTCGACTTTGGATGATGGGGGAAACGCGCCGCCGACCATCCCGCGGTGCGAGAGCTGCATGCCGGATATACAGTTCCGGCACTGCTCTGTGCGTAAAGCTCTTGTTTCCCTTGACATCCATAGGTCGAGTGGGCCTGATTGTTCTTAAGATGTGTGCTCCTGAGTTGGCACCAGTTTTAACGCGTCTTTTTCGGCTCTCCTACTCTTCTGGCGTAGTCCCGATCTCGTGGAAGTCAGCTTTGGTGCATCCGATCCCTAAAAAAGGTGACCGCTCAAATCCCTCCAACTACAGGCCAATAGCTATCACCTCCTTGTTCTCGAAGATAATGGAATCCATTGTCAACTGCCAGCTCCTCCGGTACCTAGAGAACCACCAGCTGCTTAGTGACCGTCAATACGGCTTCCGTAGCGGTCGGCTGGTGATCTTCTAGTTTATCTGACACATCGTTGGGCACAGGCGATCGAGACGAAGGGTGAAGCATTGGCAGTTAGTCTGGATGTAGCGAAGGCCTTCGATCGTGTGTGGCACGGGGCTCTTCTTTCGAAACTACCATCCTATGGGCTTCCCGAGAAATTATGCGAATGGGTCAGCAGCTTTTTAGCAGACAGAAGCATTAAGGTCGTAGTCGACGGTGAATGCTCGGATTCCATGTCTGTGAATGCTGGTGTCCCTCAAGGCTGTGTGCTATCGCCCACGTTATTTCTCCTGCATATCAATGACATGCTGCAGACCAGCGGTATTCAATGCTATGCGGATGACAGTACGGGTGATGCTTGCTATACCAGCCGTGCCAACATTTCTCGGGAAAGTGTCATCGAGAGCCGGAACAAGCTTGTGTCTGAAGTTGAGACTTCCCTTAAAGAAGTCTCAGAATGGGGCCGAATGAACTTGGTTCAATTTAACCCCAGTAAGACACAGGTTTGCGCGTTCACGGCAAAGAAACTCCCGTTTGTCGTATCGCCTCGCTTTGAGGGCACTCTCCTAACAGCCACAGCCAGTATCGGAATTCTGGGTGTCGACATCTCTAGCTCAGTCCAGTTCCGCGATTATTTAGAGAGAAAGGCCAAGTTGGCCTCGAAGAAGCTTGGTGTGCTCAACAGATCGAGGCAGTATTTCAGTTCGGCCCACCGCCTACAACTGTACAAGGCGCAAGTACGGCCACATATGGAATACTGTTCTCATCTCTGGTCAGGGGCACCCCAATACCAGCTTCTCCCTTTGGACCGCATCCAGCGGAGAGCGACTAGAATTGTCGGCAGCCAGGATATCTCGGACCGGCTTGACTCCTTGGCACTGCGTAGAGATGTGGCCTCACTCTGCATTTTCTACCGCATCTATTACGGAGAGTGCTCCGAGGAATTGTTCGGGTTAATCCCAGCTGCTTCCTTCCGCCAGCGCTCTACACGACAACATTTCCATCTTCACCACATAGATGGTTGGCAGTCCTCAACTGTGCGTTTTTCTAGAAACTTCCTGCCTCGCACAGCAAAACTCTGGAATAAATTGTCGTGTGCAGTATTTCCGGACCGATATGACATCCAAACCTTCAAGAAAAGAGCGTATAGGGATCTTAAAGGCCGGCAACGTACTTGTGACTCCTCTGGTGTTGCGAGTGTCCATGGGCGGCGGTAGTTGCTTACCATCAGGCAATCCGTCTGCTCGTTTGCCTCCTATATCATAAAAAAAAAAAAGCGATGACCATCAGGCTTAAATCTGGAGCAGCCCAACTGGGGAAGAACCTCCTCCTTACAGAAGACCTCAGCCATAATAGCACTGCTACCTTTCAGGTATGTAGTAACGTATGCGGAGTGAAATTTGGACAAAGTTTGAATATATAAAATGTAAAAAACAAAGATCTAAAAAAAATATGTGTGTATGTCAATATCAAGTCTATATATCTGTCAATCAATCTAGTAAGTTTCATAAGGATTAGATGTTTGATTTTGTAATTATGGTAAATAACCAAGAACGCCGTCGTAAAACTGTATGTAATTTCTACAGTATACATCCCCTATGGCCGAAATCGAAGGTGGTGGAACAATTTGTACAAATGGGTGAGAGTCGAAGCACCATTTATAATATATTAGCGTCTTTTACCTTAAAAAACAACTACTGTTAGAAAGCCTGGTTCTGGAAATTATCCCAGCTTGAGCAAGTTTTCTGAGAGAGCTCGACTAAAGAAAATTACCGCCGGCCGTGTTGCTAAATCTTACAGAGAGCTCGGAAGAAAATTTAAATGTGACGGAAAAACTGTCAAAAAATATCTTGAAGACATGGGCATCGATAAGCGGTGTAGAAAATTTAAATCCACCGTCTCCGAAAATCAAAAATCCACTCAGAAAATACGGCTGCGTAAATTGGTCAAAGAAATATTTTACGCCAAAAACAATGTGAGTTGCGTCATGGATGACGAGTCATATTTCACGTTAGATGGAAACTAGTGGCAAGGCAATTACTATTTTGAGAAGACCAATGGTCCAACTGATGAGAACGTGAAATATATTGAGCACACCAAGTTTCCTAAAAAAGTTTTGCTATGGCTTGCCATCAGGAACGCGGAATGTCCAAGGCGGTGTTCTTTGAATCAGGTTTAGCTGTGAACGCCGATCGCTACATAGAGCGTTGTTTGCCATTAGTGCGAGATTTCATAAATACGAGTCATAGAGGAGAAAATGCTGTGTTTTGGCCAGACTTAGCCTCAAGCTATTATTCCAAAAAAACACTTAGCAAAATGGCGGAGCTAAACACCCCATACGTACCGAAGACATCAAATCCACCTAATGTTCCGCAACTTCGCCCTATTGAAGATTTTTGGGCAAATCTGAAGAGGCGAGTATATTGCAATAATTTTCGGTCCAAAAATGTGCAAAGCTTGATTCGTAAAATAAAATTGGAGTTGTATAAAATGCCCACATCCATGTTTTCGACAGCGATGGACAAAGTTCCTCAGAACTACCGTAAAGCATCTCGCATGGGAGTAAACTTTTCTTTACATTAATCATTATTAGGTACTTTATTATAAAAACATAACTATTTAAAAAAATAATGGTGTTTTTTTTATTTAAAACAACATTGCACTTTGTCCAAATTTCACTCCGCATACGTTATTGTGTTCCTGATGATGAGTAAGGTTCTTAGAGCTCCAACCCCCCTTAAAGGCCGGCAACGCTCATGTGATTCCCCTGGTGTTGCGGGTAATTGCTTACCGCGAGGCAATCCGTCTGCTCGTTTTGCTGTCTATGTCATAAAAAAACATGCGGCGCTAACTCTCGTGAATCGACCTGTATTTGTTCGTAGCGTTTTCAGAAACGGAAAGCAGATGAAAACTCAGTAGAGTGGGTTTTAATGGGTATACTCTTTCCCCTTCGCGTTAAAAGAGGTATGACTTGTGAAATCGTCTATGTTATACCTACAGCCAAACGTAAACATATGGCTATATAAGGCATACATAAATATCTTCAATTGCTCTTAGATATATATCGGCGAAATAAGAAGTAAATGTTATTTAAGAGCGGATTTATGCATGCGATTGTATATATACATATATCCTTGTTTATATTTCAGGACCGCAACACGTTTCATAGATTCGACAAGTTCAACGCGAAATACAATCCAGTTGGCGAGTCCCGTCTACGCGAGGTGTTCCTAAAGACCGATAACTACCAGAACGGCTTCTACTTCTCCAAAATTATGAAGGTATAAGATCTGGGATCTGATTTGTATAAGGAAGACCTTATAAAAACCAGCCGATCCGTGCTTCCTACAACGTTCAAGACTTGTAACTTTTTCACCAGGACCACATAAATACATATGTATATTTGATTGGTTGCCTAATTAATAACAATAATATTAATTTGGTATTCCGCTGTTTAATAACGTGCTAGTCAATCAGTGCCAATCCGTTATATTTACTTGCGTATATATATATTTTTTTCATGCATTAATGTTCCCTCCCTCCCACCGCAAAATTAAATACGCAAATAAATGTAACAAACCACCACCAAAAATACCAAAACTCGACACGTGATTCGCCTCGTAAAAAAAAAAAAACCGGCCAAGTGCGAGTCGGACTCGCGCACCGAGGGTTCCGTACAAACCTGCAAGGTTTACAAAGTTCGTTCATTACGACAATCGAGTCATAACTATGGTATTTTTATTGCAAAATGAAATTCATAACATTACAATGGGGAAAGATGGAGGAGCATAAATTTAAGACAAAGATCTCTTTATCGTTTAAGTAATCCTTTATTTTATATTAACACATATCATTTATCTATAATATAACTGAAACACTTATACTAGCCTTGCAGCAGACTTGCGAAAGTTCTTTTATTAAAGTTATTTATTTACTAAGTTTTTTAGTCACCATTTACAGGTCTGGTTCAAATTCTAAGTATTTGATATGAATTTCAACTTGATAGCTCTACGCGTTCATGAGGAAAAAAGTAATAAGTTTATATTTATTAAAAAATATATATTTTGTAATGTAACTAAAAATTTAAGGTTTTCGGAATTTTTCCTTTATGTGTGCTATAAAACGTTGCTTCATGCCAAATTTCAAGATTCTAGGTCGACTGGAAGTACCCTTTAGGTTTTGATTCCCTTGCGAGTACTTGCGAGTTTCAAAATATGCAGCTTAAATTGCTGTTTCTTTTGATTGCGTTGACATAGAAGTTTGATTTTGCTACAGCTTAAAGGTATTATAAACCTGAGTATTTGGTATGAATTTCAATTTAATACCTCTACGCGTTTATGAGGAAATGGGTAGTAAGTTTAAAATTATTAAAAAAAAATATATTATGTGATGTAACTAAAAATTTATGGTTTTCGTAATTTTTCCTTTATCTATGCTATAAGACGTTGCTTCGTACCAAATTTCAAGATTCTGAGTTCACGGGAAGCACCCTGTAGGTTTTGATTCCCTTGCAAGTGTCGAAAATTTGCGGCATAAACGGCTGTATCTTTTGATTGCGTTGGCTTAGAAGTTTGATTTTTTCACAGCTTCAAGGGACAGTAGACCTGAGTAATTGATATAAATTTCAGCTTCATACCTCCACGCGTTCCTGAGAAAAAGGGTCTTGACAGACGGACGGACGGACGGACGGACAGACGGACAACAAAGTGATCCTATAAGCGTTCCGTTTTTTCCTTTTGAGGTACGGAACCCTAAAAATAACGCAAGTAAATATATAACGGGTTGGCACTG
This sequence comes from Grapholita molesta, assembly GCA_022674325.2. NCBI lineage: Eukaryota > Metazoa > Arthropoda > Insecta > Lepidoptera > Tortricidae > Grapholita > Grapholita molesta. The sequence goes on from CP053138.2 coordinate 937,720, forward strand.
ATTGACTAGCACGTTATTAACAGCGGAATAGCAAAGTAATATTATTGTTATTAATAATATGGACTTACGCAAAATAACGCCTGATTCAATTAATTACTTGGTTGCCTAATGCTGTTACGTTGAGTTTTCAAGGGATTTGTACCCATTTCAGGCGTTACACTAAGAGTTGAAATTAATGTTACTTTACAAAGGACTTTCTGGTCATAGGGTGTCGTCATCTTAGGCCACATAAGGCATCAAAACATGTTTCATATTCCAGGAGGTTATGGCGGACATAGAAGAGAGCAAATACACGTACATTGAACCACGCATCTCCATCTACTGCAAGAACAGAATGGAATGGAGCAAGCTCGCCACGTGGGCGGTGAAGAACAACGTCTACTCGGAGCATGTGAGATGGGTGGTGCAAGTGCCGAGGCTCTAGTGAGTTACTTTTTTTCGGCGGAATGAAAATGCTTTCATGCATCCCCCCGTTGTCTGGGTGCTGGCCTTTACGGGGATATGTCATCTCGGATCCCGGTCATGGGGTCGCGAACATGCTACCACGACACGAAGTAAGTTTTCTACTGGCTTAACTTCGTTCTTTGGTTCTGCGTCAGACTACGTTGCCTGGGTTTAGGGGGTAGGTACTATTAAGTATTTATGTACACTAACAATATAATCCAGAATAATTTATCCACATGACGCCATTAGATCCGCAAGCGAAGGCAGCGATCCCGCCAAAACTAGCTGTCAACGTGCTAGGGATGGACACAGTCACTAGAGATGTTCCGTATCGCCACATTTTCGGTTAACAGTACCTGGGGTAGTTTGTCGCATGGCTTCTACCTGGCTTTCGTAAAATTGTATTGTATTTCAATATTCATAGTAGGTACCCACCCTGCACTGTTTAAGCTACGTAGCTTAAACAGTGCAGTGCTGATTGACGTCAATCAGTCTGTCTATTGCAGTTGGTGCAACTGGCGCTTATATTGGAATAAATTAGATTTTTTGTTTCGTTTTATAACAGATAAAAGGTTCAGACACACTAGTTACGTAACAGTCATGTTCACCTCGTCACACTGTATACAATTATATCTTTCAGCGATATCTACCGAGAAAACAAGCTACTGAAGAATTTTCAGGAGTTCCTCAGCAACCTATTCAATCCTCTGTTCGAGGTATCTATTGACCCCAGCTCCAACACGGATCTACACAAGTTTCTCAAGGTAATTTACGTAAATCTCACATCAGTCGAAGGACCGTCCACTGCTGGACATAGGCCTCCCCCTAAGCGACCCACAGTGACCGGTTTTGTGCTACCCGCATCCAGTGGATTTCCCGTAAACTTCTTTATTAATTAATTAATTATTTCTGTAGTGAACACGTGATCTGTCGTGGTCTTTTCTTTGCCTTATCGACCAGTCATTCTAAATATAAACGTCAGCCAGAATGTCCGTTAAGAGATGGAAAGCCCCGACACCAAGTCTTCTTCAATAAGATTATTCCCTGAAGTACTCGTCAAGCCAAAGAGACCCAATGAGCACTATCATTCTATACATGAAATCACGTACCAGGCTTTTTTCTTTAAGTACTGACAGATTTCTGCAACCATAGGTATCTCTAGGTGACATTTAATTGTATGGGAAACGTTTGTTAACAGTACGTGATAGCGTTCGACAGTGTGGACGACGAGTCGAAGCCGGAGAATCCGCTCCTGACGGGTGACATGCGGCGCCCCGCCGAGTGGACGAACGAGGAGAACCCGCCCTACGTCTACTACCTCTACTACATGTATGCCAACCTGGTCGTGCTCAACCAGCTGCGACGGTGCGTCAGCTCAACACTCTCAACAACTTGAAAACTGACTTTGAAAGATCATGTCTAAATGTTGTTCATTTTTGTAATCAAAACAAGATTCATAAATTTGATGAATGAAGTTTCGAGAACATCATTGTCCTCGTAGTCTCGAAGAAAATTGGCTTTAGTCTTGTCCTTCAGTGGACAACAAGATCTTTAAGCTTCGTTTTTCGAACTTCCTACCCGCTCGTGGTTTTAGATTTTTGTGGACTACAAACACTAAGTGCCTGATTACTGGCTACTGGTCATCATGTTCTTCGCGTTGTCCCGACATTTTTCCACGGCTCATGGGACCCTGGGGTGGGCAACTAATCCCAGGATTTGGCGTAGGCACTAGTTTTACGAAAGCGACTACCATCTGACCTTCCAACCCAGAGGGTAAACTAGGTCTTATTGGGATTAGTCCGGTTTCCTCACGATGATTTCCTTCACCGAAAAGCGACTGGTAAACCAAATCATATTTTGTACATAAGTACCGAAAAACTCATTGGTACAAGAAGGGGTTTGAACCTGCGACCTTCTGATTGCGTTAACCGGTAAACGTCCGATTGTCGTTGTGTGTCTGACTTTTGACTCTTCCAGATCGCAGGGCCTGAACACGTTCGTGCTCCGGCCCCACTGCGGGGAATCAGGCCCGTTCACGCACCTGGCTGCCGGCTTCCTGCTCGCGGAGAACATCTCCCACGGACTCATGCTGAGAAAAGTATGCCCTCATTTTTTTAATGTTAGAATTATGAAAGTACCAGGCGTCCACGGCATGGGTAAAAATTTGTTGGAGTTAAGAATTTATGTGTGCGGTTCTTCTCCTTTTTTTAAATAGGACGACGGTGGCAAATAAGCATTCGGCTCGCCTGATGGTAAGCAGTTACCGTAGCCTATGGACGCCTGCAACTCCAGAGGATTCATATGCGCGTTGCCTACTCTAAAAGTTGTTGGCGCTCTGGGAAACTTACCATCAGGAACACAACACTACATACCTGAAAGGTAGCAGAGCTATTAAGGCTGTGGTCTTCTGTAAGGAGGAGGTACTTCCCCAGTTGGGCTTCTCCAGACTCAACTAGGTACTACGCTGTGCCCTACCTTTTATTGTTGGACGTAGTTTAAGAACATACCCGGGTCCAACAAAGTCTCCTAAGTCGTCCTTCACTACTGAAGATCGTGACTCCACTGATTAATGCTTTTGATGCACGCTCTCTAGTTTTCCTTGTCGGTTGCTCTGTGGAGAGCGTTGGGTTAATGTCGTATCCAAAAACCGGTCGCACCATCGCGTTGGGCTTCTCCCCCGTGGTCTAGTACTGCGACAATGGTTCTGTTTACAACTAAATGTTTGCCGTGTTTTTTTTTATATTTCGGGACAATCTGACACAAATCGACCTAGTCCTACGGTAAGCTCAGTAAGGCTTGTGTTGTAGGTACTCGATGACGATATATACATATAATAGATAGATACATGTAAATACTTAAATGCATAGAAAATACCTGACTCACGAACAAATATCTGTGTTCATCGCACAAATAAATGAACCCAGGACCATCGGCTTCATAGGCAGGGTCACTACACACTAGGCCAGACCGGTCGTCGTGTTGCCCGTGTTTACAATTGTGATTGTATGCTAGGGTCTAAGGTTAAGTCTGACTCGTACTTCACCAGGTACCAGTGCTCCAGTACCTGTACTACCTGGCCCAGATCTTCATCGCCATGTCCCCGCTCAGCAACAACTCGCTGTTCCTCAACTACCACCTGAACCCGCTGCCCGAGTTCTTTGCTCGCGGGCTGCGCGTCACAGTTTCTACCGATGATCCGCTTCAGTTTCATTACACCAAGGTGAGTCCATCCTAAACACTCATGTATACTTGGAAGATTGTTTTCGTTGGGATATCGATTTTTTTTGGTTTAGCCAGTTATAATTAAAATAGTGGAGTAAGGGGCGGGGTGGCCACTACGGAAAATGTAGGTTATAGGTATTATATAATTTTAGGCTCTACTACTTAGTTACACACGGATAAACTCACGTGTAATTATATCGCACTAGGTGACATCGACATGTGTCGGGTAAGCTCTGGTACTCATTTTCAACACGAGTCAGGACACATCGCTCGTGTTAAGGGTGTACCGTATATAATTACACGTGAGTTTATCCTTTTGTAACTAAGTACCTAGTATTAACATGGCTAACAACAGTTTTAATTATATTATTTATGGCTCTCTTCTGTTATATTGTCTCACTTACTATGGCTGTTACAACCGTACCCTGTAAGCCTAGCAGAAAAGAGGCGCGACATCAAAGCTTCGGGTAATATATCTCGAGCCGAGGTAATCCCTCTTTAAATAACATAGTTAGAAAAGGACGTAGAGTCTAATTTAACGTGATACTGATATAATTGTCGCGCCCCTCTTGTGGTAGGCCTCGTTACTACCGTATCCGCTACTTAACATGAACATGTTTTCGAACCTCTGGGAACCTCAGATATCGACTTTGAGTCCAGTTAAAACCCTAAAAAAAGGACACCTTTGAAAAGCAATCATAGGGACTTAATCTAGATTGAGAATCGATTTAATCCGAATTGAGAATTGATGCGTTAATTCCAATTGATTCAATTCTGATTGACGCGACACCTTTGAAAAGCTATCTTAGGGACTTAATCTAGATTGAGCATCGATTTAATCCGAATTGAGGATTGATGCGTTAATTCCAATTGATTCAATTCTGATTGACGCCACACCTTTGAAAAGCTATCTTAGGGACTTAATCTAGATTGAGCATCGATTTAATCCGAATTGAGGATTGATGCGTTAATTCCAATTGATCAATCCGGATTGATTTAGTTCAGATTGATGCCAACACTGACAGGAACCCCTAATGGAGGAGTACAGCATCGCAGCGCAGGCATGGAAGCTGTCGTCGTGCGACATGTGTGAGCTGGCGCGCAACTCCGTCATCATGTCGGGGTTCCCCCACGAGCAGAAGCAGGCCTGGCTCGGGGCAGACTACCTGCTGGACGGGCCCGCCGGCAACGACATCACCAGGACTAATGTCCCCAATGTGCGGCTGGCGTACCGGAGGGAAGCGCTAAGGGCGGAATTTGATATTCTAAGGGTAAACTGATGTTTTGTCTGATTTTATCTAGGAGGATATACCAAGATATATACCAATATGGAGTAGCCATTAACACTCATCCGCCGGTCATAATTCTTGAACTTGTGTGAATATAATTTATGCTAGTGTTTGATAATTTTGTCGTGTGCGTGTGTAGCGACGCACGTAAAAAATGCATTAGTGTTAACATTATTTACCTCACCCCCCCGCCGAAAACGGCAGAATTTTTCCGATAGAAATTACTGTGTGTGTCGGCTCCATATTGGTTATATCCTCCTAGGTTTTTATACACTTATCTATCAAAATTTCAAAAAAGTACCTATAGGTAGGTACATAAATAGATTAATAAAATATTAATGCATCATCAAGGGTTAGCCAACTAAGCCGAGGTTGACCGGTTTTATCAAAACGTTAATTCATGGTTTATAAAAAAATAAAACTACACGCAGACTTATACTAAAGGCGCTTGTATTAAAAGCTATGTTTAACCGCGTTAATTTCATTGCTCAATTAAATGAAGGTAATGGGTAATATAAAAAAGGTGTAACAAAAATAGGTTTGTAGTTTTCAATAAGTTTTATTTACGTAACAGTTATCATTTATTTGACCTTACCGCTTTTCTATTAGATATAGTTTGTAGCTGGCCTTAACGGCAAACTCTTTGTCTATTGTTATGTAAAGCCGCACGTGCTTATCTCTGTATAAAAAAGAGTTTGGTTACTTTACCTGGTTATTGAATTACGACTCTATGGAGCTTGGAATAGGATTCAAAATAAACTGACGTTCCACTCAGTAGATCGGACCCTTTTTTATGCGGTAAGTAGCAAGTACGCCTTTGTTAATTGTAAGTTTACAATAGACAAAGAGTTAGCCGTTGGGGCCGTATGTTACAGTATCATTTGAATAGAAGTTTTGTACGTAGTAGTGTTTTTGCATAGGCAGTAGGTTTATGATCTGTAATTTCGACTACACGGTCAACATCTTCGGTAGTATAGTGGTAAGTATCCCCGCCTGTCACGCGGGAGACCGGGGTTCGATTCCCCGCCGGAGAGATTACTTTTTGTTTTTTTTTTTTTTTTTTTAAATGAAACCTTCAGTATATTTTCAAACTACGTACTTTTGTTTAGAAACTACTCGTAACACATTGTATTTTGTTTTTGTTACAGAGCTGACAGAACCAAGAAAAATGGGTTTGTTAAAAAAAATACCGATCAGAAATAACAATAAAAAGAGTTTATTATCAGGTCTATTTTATTTATTATATTAACTAAGCTATTAATTTAAACATAGAAATGAGAATGTTATACTAAGAATCTACAAACGTACAAGATAAATTTATTTACAATTTAGTCTACAGTCTCTATTTAACATTAACATTTGTATGGATAATTATAATTACATAATTATGTGTATGGATAATTCTCACCAAATTATTTTACGCCAATCTCAATTTTATCGTTCTCCTCAAGCAAATCGAATCATTCAATCATCTTACATTTGTTGTAAGTAACAGCCTTCACATATTATTTAGTCAATCCAAACATCACTGTGAAACTTCATGGTAATAGCAGTCTGCTTAGACCAAAATAGAGTTTAATATACGCCATTATAATTCGTGTCTCCAACGTCATAGAGGTCAAAATCCCGTGACACTTCGTACAGCCTTCTCTTCGTCGTGTGGCGTCATCTGTCGGTACGAATGGAACTCCATGGTGAAGGAAGCCAAACCCGAGCTCAGCGAGCGCAGAGTTGTAGAGTACCCCAGCAGCTCAGAGAGGGGGGTTATGCTGTCTATTACCTGTGGATAAAATAGTAGTAGTTAAAAAAATACCTTACCTTCTCATTATTCTTACACTAAACGTTCTAATGCAGACTAGACGCTAAGAAACGATTACAAAATGGATTTAAAGATATTCGTGTTCGCATCTGACTTGGATGTGTGCCTAAGTTCTTTTAGAGGTGTGTTGATAATTCGTCCCCCTCAAACATTGGCAGTAAAGTTTTATTCAGATAGGTTGAAACAAGGTTACTCCTATTCTATAAGGGTTGATTTCTGGGTTGTGATCCAGAACCAGTTGTTTTTACTCAAACTTGTCAATATTATCTTATGGTAGTTTTTGATCACAATAGCATTTATTTATTTATTCTTATTGTGTAAAGTAACATTTAAGATTCTAGATTGAGACATCAAGTATGTACAGTCAGCAGCAAAAGTTGCTAAGCGTTTGAAGTGTTCAAAATGACCTACACGCGCTCTTATTCTCTTGACAATAGAGACGTGTTGACCTCATTTTGAACACCTCAAATGCTTAGCTACTTCTGCTGCTGACTGTATATCACGGTCACCTTATGGCATTTGCAGTACTGAAAGAGACAAGACATTTAAGTAGGGTAATTAAATTGTCGAGATTTTGTCGACGTTAATTGCCCGTACGTTATTTTGTGTAAATATTACGGTGGTGGCAAACAAGCATACGGCCCGTCTGATGGTAAACAGTCGTCATAGCCTGTGGACATCTGTAACACCAGAGGATTCACTTTCACGTTGCTTACTCTCTAAGGCACCGAGGTCTCTGATTATCTCACTCACCGGTTGGAACACAATATGACTAGAATCTACTTAGTGCTATTTGGCTGTGGTTTTCTGTAGCGTGGAGGTACTTCTCCAGTCGGGCTTCGCTCCAGATTTGTGCAAGATAATTCGCTGAACGTGCCACCACATTTAGGCACTGGTCCCACCGCGAGCTAGTAAGCTATGTCCCTTGAAATAGCTGATAGCTCATAGCTTACTAGTTCGCGGTGGGACCAGTGCCTCAGCCAGGTGACCGTTAACTGGTACCGTGTACCTGGTACTGCTGGCTGGCGTGCACGCGCTGCACGTCTGCGCGGCGGCGCGCCAGGTCGGCGGCCACGCGCGCGGCCAGCGCGGCGGGGCAGCGCACCTGCAGCCGCATCACCGGCTCCAGCAGCAGCGACGACGACGACGCGAACACCTGCACCCACAGAAAAATAAAAACTATAGAAGTGTAATGTGGGCGTGGCGCGTGTGGCAACAGTGCGCGCAGAAGCGCGCAGTCGTACCACAGACTGCGCTCAGTTAGTCACGAGCGGCTAAGCATAACTGATCAGCAGGAAAAGTGTCAATAATTATAGAAATATGGCTTATTTCGCTATTTTAGAAAACGTAAACCAATGATCGAGTTTAAATTTTGATCACAAAGGTATCATTTACTATCAGTTTATCTTATTTCATTATTATTTTAATAATTTATTGACATATTTCTCCTTCGGAAAAATATTTTTGTACGCGTAATATAAATCCCAACTTTACCCTTAAGAAATAAGGTTGAATTCCAACTAGCATCAAACAGCAGAAGATTCTCGAACATGTCAATTGTGGTACGCTACTCGAACTAGTGCGAGGAAAATGTCCGAGTTTCTGAATATCGACATTTGTTTAGGAGGCCCATAAGTTTTAATTCTATTAATATTTTTTTACGATTATTTTATTTATCCATCTGAATGAGGTTTCGAAGTATTGCTTGTATCGATGAGTTTGGCGGAACTTATGTACGAAATATCATTTGATCACGCGCTTTTAGGATATAGGACTAATCCCAATAAGGCCTAGTTTACCTTCGGTTGGAAAGTCAAATGGCAGTCGCTTTTGTAAAAAGTAGTACCTACGCCAACTCTCTTGGTTAGTTTGTCCGTAATCCGGGGAAAAATGCCGGGACAACTCGCGGAAGATGATGATGAATACAAATGAAGAAACTTCAAAAATATGTTCAAAATATTTCTACAGTCTGATTTCCGTGTAGTGTTGTAGTACACTTCTTAATAAAGGATACTGAAACAGGGGCTTTCCGTGATGAGGGGGGATCAGTTATTATGTAATTAGTTACCCCCTTTTTCCGTTAAAAAATATTGAATAACAACCTTGATTTAAATCAATTGCGTTTACCTGATTAAATTAACTATATTGTACCTTTATTATTTCACATCTTACTTTAGAAAAATATTTCCAGTGTATACATTATTATATTCAAAATGATCCTAACAAAGTTTTAATATTCCCTTTACTCTTCTAGCTAAATCATATAATACTCTTTATTTTTGGTTTAATTTCGAGATCTCTTACACTACTGATTTTGTTATCTAATACATCTAAGTACTATCTATTCGTATAATATATAAGAGGCGTGATCAATATGATTTTTGTAATATGCATTTACGTACCTACATACATTACCCACGTATATATTTTTTATCGATATCACTCCGACACTTGGACATCACTATGGCATCTTTCTACCGGAACGTACTACCTACATGGTATCTTACTCACTCTTACTAAGACTACAAAAGTGTAAGGGAGAAAGAACATATGCGCTAATCCTGACTTCTATTGTCAAATTGCTATGCCATAATTATTGTAGTTCCACTACTTGACGCTAGACGCCACTTATGTTAAAGTTTGAACTGTCGTACCCAGTCGTGGTACAAATGACTTTTTTATTAAGTTGACAGAGCCAACCACCTATCAGAAATTGTTGTGTTTGTGCGTGAGCTGGTGTGCGTTTTGGCGACATCGGTTCCCATACTAATCACCGCTTGTGCCACTTATACTGTTTTTTCTGTTTTGTGCCTGCACCGACCAGACTTTTATGACGTCGTGTCTATATACGAGCGAATTCCCGCCGGCTTAACTTTCCTGCAGTTCAACTGTTATGAAAATGTTAAAGCCACAGCTCCATTTGGCCTAAAAACATGGCCTAGCCTCATACAACGCTGTCAGTAAGAGAATAATCCATTGTCGGTATACCACCAAATTATGAAATAAACACCAAAACTAACTCTTTATTGAAATTCAACACCTAATACGCGTAAGCTAATAGAAATGAAAATGAAATTTCTCTCGCTCTAATTGAATAAACTTTTGTCTGAAAACTCGCTAATAGTAATCATTCATAAGTTACCCTTAAACATCCTATAATCCCCTGTACAAATCCTAACTTATAACTTAGAGAGCTAAGTATTATTAAACCAAAAGAGAATAAGAACTAAGACCATAAAAACCCACAATTAACATAGGGGCCCACTTAACTACTACATGGCGACCCTGACGGATGCCGCGGTAAAAGTTAGCTCCGATGATTAAACAGCGTTCCAAAAGATCTAATAACTTTATGAGTCAGTCGTTGAAGAAGTCACGACAACATACGAGAATGGAAATTTGAGTTTTGGCCAACCAGGCCCACCCGAGCTGTAGACCCGATCATTATGATGATGATCATGAGAAAAACGGGTTCAAATCCCGTCTAGAACACCGGAGGTCCTCGTCGCTTTTTCTTAAGTATATGTCATCTATTTCAATTTTTAATTCATATATTAGTATTACTACATAAAAATCAAAGCAAATCATAATATTTCATAAAAAAATAATTTGATTTGTTCTTAGTTTCGATGATGATAAGATAAAGATTCGAACCTGAGACCAGCCTAGGCTAGGACGTTGAAGTTGCAAAGTTTGTTATGTTCAGGGTACTGTTACATTACCGGGTACTGTCCCTAATCTGTCAGGAACTACCGGAAATTAGTTAGCAGAGTCGCATAGATCGGTGGATCATGCTACGATCGCCAACCCGCTGGGTATGCTCCCCCATAGCCATTCCATACCCAGCGGTGGATGCCCTTGGCTGAAGTTGTATTCTGATATAGTAAAGCCTCGCCTTCCTCAGACACTGGACGACAGTGGCAGCGACCACGGAGTCTGATGTGCCGCGAGTGGACTCGAACCAGTGCAGCGTCACTTGCACGTCCACCATCTGAAACATAAGTACACATTACCAGTGCTCGGACAAGTCATCGCAGAAACAGATATAGACTTGGAACAAGGCTATAGAGTTCAGACTTTAGTTTATCTACACTAATTAATTATAAAGGCGAAAGTTTGTAAGTGTGTATGTTTGTTACTTCTACGTCTAAACGGCTGGAGCGATTTTAATAAAATTTGGTATGGAGTTAGCTGACACCCTGGATTAACACATAGGCTACGTTTTTCCTTAATAAACCGCGGATAACACCGAGCGGTAAAGCTAGTTATATATATTTGCCGTGTGGTGGCCCCATCTCGTCCCGCGGGTGCCGTAAGAGGCGAAAAAGGGGAAAAACCGACGGATGGACAGCAGCGTCCGTCGAAACACAATCTACAGCTATTACTATCGCCAACTCGCCTGCCAAGCGTGGCGACTATGGCAACTACCTCCCAAGATGATACAAATCATATTTGAAGCAGGCCTATGTCCAGCAGTGGACCGCGCTACAACTGAGCTAAATGCGTTTTTTCCCTAAAAAACCGCGGGGCACAGCTAGTTGGACTGTAAACAGATTTGTAGGTAAAGCTGCAAACATACAGGGCAGCCCAGCTTCGGTCCGTGCAGCAGCGCGGTCTCGACGCCCTGCCGGACGGCGGCGAGGCAGCGCGGGTGGAGGTGCGCCAAGTTGGCAGCGCTGTCTGCTGACTTGTCCATCCTGGTGAACAACATGAACTTTATAAATATAATACATTACTTGTATACAAGGGAGCAAAGTTAGTTTAACTTCTCGTGCTAAATTAAGACCTGAGCTGGCGAAGAACTCCAGTATGGAATTTGAGCGTTCTAAGGGTTTCCACGCACGAGAGAGGCACACTTTGCTGCCGAGTGTAATACACTATTTTCCACCTCACTTCCAAATATTTTATACTATGTATAACATTAAAAACTTAATAAAAGTAAAAAAAAAAACAGTTGTTTGCTGCTCAACATGAACAGAGGTACATGATAGGATATGGGATCACATATGGGATATCAGTGTAAGAACTATAAAGTACAATCGGCACGTGCGTTGACAGACGTTCCACCACTCTATGGGATGATGCTGCTGCTGCGGTGGTTTCAGGACCCCGTGCCCTGACTGGTATTTATATTGAAATTAATCCTTTTCCCCTGCCACGCGCTCGCCATATTGTGGTCCACGGCCAGCCTTTGCTACCCGGCGCCCAGCAAGTCTACTCTGATCTGCATCGGACCTAGTTCGACGTACCTACAACTGGTATTAATGCAGACCTCAACACCTTGTCCGCGGTGACACGCTTGACATTTCTAGCTGACAGCGTGACCTTGACCTGGTGCCACGCGCTCGCCATCTTGCGGTCCACGGCCAAAGTTTGCTACCCGACGCCCAGCAAGTCTACTCTGATCTGCATCGGACCTAGTTCGACGTATCTACAACTGGCATTAATGCTGACCTCAACAGCTTGTCCGTGGTGACACCCTTGACATTTCTGGCTGACAGCGTGACCTTGACCTGCTGCCGCGCGCCCACCATCTTGCGGTCCACGGCCAGCCTTTGCTACCCGGCGCCCAGCAAGTCTACTCTGATCTGAATCGGACCTAGTTCGACGTATCTACAACAGGTATTAATGCTGACCTCAACAGCTTGTCCGCGGTGACACCCTTGACATTTCTGGCTGACAGTGTAACCTTGACCTGCTGCCGCGCGCCCGCCATCTTGCGGTTCACGGCCAGCTTTTGCTACCCGGCGCCCAGCAAGTCTACTCTGATCTGAATCGGACCTAGTTCGACGTATCTACAACAGGTATTAATGCTGACCTCAACAGCTTGTCCGCGGTGACACCCTTGACATTTCTGGCTGACAGTGTAACCTTGACCTGCTGCCGCGCGTCCGCTATCTTGCAGTCCACGGCCAAAGTTTGCTACCCGGCGCCCAGCAAGTCTACTCTGATCTGCATCGGACCTAGTTCGACGAATCTACAACTGGTATTAATGCTGACCTCAACACCTTGTCCGCGGTGACACCCTTGACATTTCTGGCTGACAGCGTGACCTTGACCTGCTGCCGTGCGCCTGCCATCTTGCAGTCCACGGCCAGCGTTTGCTACTCGGCGCCCAGCAAGTCTACTCTGATCTGCTACGGACCTAGTCCGACGTATCTACAACTGGTATTAATGCTGACCTTAACACCTTGTCCGCGGTGACACCCTTGACATTTCTGGCTGACAGCGTGACCTTGACCTGCTGCCGCGCGCCCGCCATCTTTCGGTCCACGGCCAGCCTTTGCTACCCGGCGCTCAGCAACTCTGCTCTGATCTGCATGGGACCTAGTCCGACGTATCTACAACTGGTATTAATGCTGACCTCAACACCTTGTCCGCGGTGACACCCTTGACATTTCTGGCTGACAGCGTGACCTTGACCTGCTGCCGCGCGCCCGCCATCTTTCGGTCCACGGCCAGCCTTTGCTACCCGGCGCTCAGCAACTCTGCTCTGATCTGCATGGGACCTAGTCCGACGTATCTACAACTGGTATTAATGCTGACCTCAACACCTTGTCCGCGGTGACACCCTTGACATTTCTGGCTGACAGCGTGACCTTGACCTGCTGCCGCGCGCCCGCCATCTTGCGGTCCACGGCCAGCGTTTCTTTTGCGGCGCCCAGCAAGGCTTCCCGGTACGCGATCTGCATTGGGCCTAACTCCACATCTATCTTGTACTCGCGTATAATTCGCTCTTTTATTATCTCTAGATGAAGCTCGCCCATTCCTGGAGGAGAAAATAATATATTTCATTTAACGGGTCACACGTAGTAAACACGTAGTTACTCGAAGAGATGAGTAGAGACTAGCATTTTGTATCGTTTGGCGTAGAAACGCTTAGTTTGACCGTCAAAGCGCGCACAAACTCATACTTGATATCCTGATATTTGAAGTATTCACTAACTAATCTAACCTAACTCTCTCTGTCGGTCTGTCTGTTACCTCTTACCGCTTCAGCAGCTGAACCAATCGGAAGAATTTAAAGACAGGTGTGGCTGAGCGACGAAGTCGCGAGGAAAAGCTAGTAATTTATAATCATATTGAGTAAATTTGCCATATTGAATATACTAATCTTGAGCAAACAATGACGCGGACAGAAATTAGTTTAGCATAAGTAGCATAACCCAACCCAATGTATTAAACAGGACGAAGTCTTAAAAAGTCCTAAATTCCACATTTTCAGAAAAAAAATACATTGTTCCAATCGAAAATTAGACACAGGACACAATTTTGGATACCCTACCTGCTAGCACCAGCTGACCCGACTCGTCGTCCGCGATGACCCTCAGGCTGGGGTCCTCGCGGGCCAGCTCGCTCAACGCTGTGTCCAGCGCGCTCTGGAACGCCGCGCTCGGAGGCTCGATGGAGCACAGGAACACCGGCTCTGGGATTGTTGTACCTGGAAAAAAGTAGGCTATGTAGTTGTGCAGAGAATTAATATGGAACTTACTTCAACATTTGAATATAGAACGCCGACATGCGTGTACACACGTTACTACTACATAGGCCAGGTGCTTTGACTAAGTTCTTCGTCTATACTCAGCGGCGGCGCGTCCATTACCGGCATAGGAGAACTATCTTTTTAAACATAAATACGTGTCAGTGGCATAGGAATTCAAAAATTTTTGATCACATACGTTGTGTCACTGGCATTGGAGAATGTTTAATAAGATGACACACGTTATGTCGCCGGAGCTGAACGTGTTAAATATCATCGTTTATCAGTTTTCCAGTTTATTTTATGATCCAAATTTATCAGGTTACGGGCCTGCACTGGTCTCCATACACATGTTAGCAGTAGACTCACCAATCCCAAGCAAGACGTCAGCCATCTCCTCAGCGCTGGGTTCCGTCTCTTCCACGGCCAGTTTGTTCCGCGCGCTGGGTGGCATCACGTTCTCAGCGTACTTAGGGTCCTTCAGAGACGAGGTGAGGCGGGCCTTCGCGCGGCTGGCCGCGGCTTGCGTGGACGTCACCAGGTCGCCAGTCATGGTTGCCTGGTAGGAGAATTAAGAAAAGTATGTGTTTAAGGGGGCGCCGAGCTTTTCCCGCTACTCGATTCAATCTAATGGCGGCTCAGGTAAGGATGGGCGAAGCGCTCGCGAATTTAGGAATTTTCGTTCGTACTATAAAAAAAAATTACAAATGTAAGACGTATACGTTATAGAAAATAAGTAATTTTGTTATTAATAAGAAAATTATGACCTTCTGTTGAGTATTTGCAACGTATTAAGAGAAGCCTATCTTTTTTAGAGGTCACTTTGGATGTAATTTTTATAACGCAAAATTCAAGTAATCGTGTTTCTGAATCGTATGATTTACTTAGTTAATCCTTAAATATGTAACTTATGACACAGAAAGACTAAGATTAAGGATTAACTATACAAAAAAGGTATTTAACAAACGAAATTCTGCTGTCATTTCTTCGGCGCAGCCTTAAATTTTTGATAGATATAAATAAAAATATAGGTAAATATTTTTGCTTCTGCGGAACACTTTGCCATATTGACCTGGCAATGGACCGCGTGGAACTGGCACCCAAACTGTGCTTAGCACAGTTCTCACAAGACGCATTTCAAACAGTGTATCTTGAGTATTACAATACATCGATCATCATCTTCGTCGCATTGTAACAGTATTTTGCTACGGCTCATGGGAGCCTGTGGTTCGCTAGGCAGCTAATCCTAGAATTTGGCGTAGGCACTTTTACGAAAGCGACTGCTATCCAACCCTCCCAACCCAGAGGGTAAACTAGGCTGGGATTAGCCCGGTTTCCTCGCGATGTTTTCCTTCACCGAAAAGCGACTGGTAAATATCAAAAAAATTCGTACATAAGTTCCGAAGACCTCATTTTTAGTGGTATACTATCCATATATACCTAGTTATTGTAACCTATATAAACCCTGACTTAGCTTAATATACGAGTCAGTTCTCATCCAACAGTTATATCATCTACATCTCCCAACCTCGCGCAATACACATTGGTACAAGCCGCCGGTTTGAACCTGCCACCTCAGGCTTGCACGTCGCACGCTCTTACCGTTAGACCACTACAGCTTTTATAATACATTGCTGGTTGTAGTAAGTACTTACTTTGAGCGAGCTGACCACGGCGATGTTCCCCGCAGTAACCCGCTCGACTGGTTTGTACTCGTCTGCCAGCGCCACGTACATGAACCCTGTCTACACACTATTACTTCAATAGTATTCAATACCTACTCTAAACAATATGAAAGACTTTCTTTTCTAAGATTTAATCCCGCCATCTCCGTTCCACCACCGGACGAGGCGAGGGGAGCGGTTTCATCCTTACGTTGTGAATGTTCCCTTCATTCGGACGAAGCGATTCGCTTCTACCTTTCTAATGCGGACTGCTAAGGAATGGAATTCGTTCCCTTCGTCTGTATTCCCGGAAAGATATAATTTGGGTATTTTCAAGGCAAGAGGCTGTTACTGAACCAGCGTGCTACACCTTCGACCTCATCGACACTTAGCATCAGGTGCGACTGAGGTTAAACGCTGGTCAGTCTGGTATAAAAAATGTCTAATATCCACGTGTCGCCCCGTATCGAGCTTTTTCAAGCACTCGCGTTGGCCGTCCAGCGAACACTGCGGGCCGCAGCTGTCCGCGAACGGAGCGGCGAGAAACTACCCTCATTATTCGTAACATTGTCAAGCGTTGCACACTATACTGACTGCGTCATTAGCTAAACACACATAGCCTTAACCTCTAGCCGCCCATAGATCGAAATTTGCCAAATGCAACTATAGTTTGACATAATTAAAATTCAAAATGGCATTCAATGGGAGACCTTTTTATAGGTCTCCGGGCGGATAGAGGATAATGTTTAAATTAATTATTTCACTCGCCTTTTTTAATCGCAAGAGCTATACGAAAAAACAATTTACGTTAGTAAAGAAGTAGTAAGGTTTTGTTTGATTGTTAAGACTTTAGATTTGGTAACAATATTTCCAATAACAACCACTACCACCATAACTATCATATTTGTATATAAACTTTCGTGAGTCATTGTGATATCTAATCAGTAAAAATAACTGCTTTACTCACGTTGATTTAGTCACTCACTCGACATATTTCGTGTGCTGTAGTGCTGAGTGCCCGTTCGCCTCACCGCTCGCATCGCCGGCCTGTCACGCACTACCGCGCGTCGCGCTTGACTTCAATAAGTCAATAACACGCGAGTGACGAAATAAACGTGAGTAATGCCGTAGATTACAATGATAAAATGTTAGAATGACTCACGAAAGTTTAAATACAAATATGATAGTTGTGGTGGTAGTGGTTGTAATTGGAACCATTGTACACAAATCTAAAGTCATACACATCAAAGGGCAGGATATCATAGAATTTTGGGAAACCAACCTGTTCGCTCTTATCTTGTCCTAAATTATAAACCTTCTGTCCTTTAGTAATTTCTCCGCTGTACAACCTGAAAAACGTCAACACTCCTCTCTGATCATCATGCTGCACTTTGAACGCCCTCGCCGCTAAATCATCACCAAAACAATTATATAATTCATTCGCCTCCAACGGTGATGGTAAATATTGTATGACGCCATCCATTAGCGTTTGAACACCGATGTTTTTATACGAGCTCCCGCATAGTACTGGATAAGCTGACATGGATAACGTACATCGTCTTATGGCCGCGTTAATATCGTCTGTTATTAAGTTGTCTAAACTTTCTTGTTGTATAATGGTTTCAGCTAGACTGTCGTCTAGAGATGACAGTTGGTCGACGAGTGTGGTGTGTTGTTCGAGAGTTTTCGCCCATTTGCCGCCATCTTCTTTTTCCGTCAGCTTGCGTCGTAATAAATTCTGGCCGCGGCCTTGTGTCCAGATGATTTCTTCTTTTGTCACCAGGTCTATTAAACCTGAAGATAAAAGAAGTCGTATTTAAACTCCTAATGCCCAAAGGATATTGTTACTACAATAAATTTAAAACTGGACTTGAATTACAATTTTCCTGTTTCGTTCGATTTTGAAACAATGTAAATTATACGTTATTAATTACTATTGAAAACAAATTCAAGTGACATTTTTCTTGTGTGACGAACCTTAGGAAATTTATTTAGAGGTAAACTTGTACTAGTTTGTACAAATTATATTATCGTATCTGAAAATACGCTTCATGTGGATGTAGATATTAAAAAAAACTATAACAAATCTGAGGTACAAATACAATCCATCCGCGGTACACCTTGTTGAGGTACAGTCAGCAGCAATAGTTACTAGGCGGGCGAGGTGTTCAAAATGAGCTTGACACGACTTTACTGTTAAGAGAATAAGAGAGAGTCATGATCATTCTGAACATGACCGGCTTAGCAACTGCTAATTGTATAGAATGCGAGGCCCGCGGTGTTGTGAGCTCATGTCCACTGCAGCCATCTTACCAACTAGCCTGCCCTCGTGCAGCACCGGCTCGTGCAGCAGCAGCGGCTCGGCCTGCAGCCGCTCCCGCACGGAGTCCACGCACAGCGCCGCGCTGGCGTCCCCGCGGTCCATCTTGTTGAGGTACAGAATGCGAGGCCCGCGGTGTTGTGAGCTCATGTACACTGCAGCCATCTTACCAACTAGCCTGCCCTCGTGCAGCACCGGCTCGTGCAGCAGCAGCGGCTCGGCCTGCAGCCGCTCCCGCACGGAGTCCACGCACCGCGCCGCGCTGGCGGCCCCGCGGTCCCGCTTGTCGCGGTACAGAATGCGAGGCCCGCGGTGTTGTGAGCTCATGTCCACTGCAGCCATCTTACCAACTAGCCTGCCCTCGTGCAGCACCGGCTCGTGCAGCAGCAGCGGCTCGGCCTGCAGCCGCTCCCGCACGGAGTCCACGCACAGCGCCGCGCTGGCGTCCCCGCGGTCCATCTTGTTGAGGTACAGAATGCGAGGCCCGCGGTGTTGTGAGCTCATGTCCACTGCAGCCATCTTACCAACTAGCCTGCCCTCGTGCAGCACCGGCTCGTGCAGCAGCAGCGGCTCGGCCTGCAGCCGCTCCCGCACGGAGTCCACGCACAGCGCCGCGCTGGCGTCCCCGCGGTCCATCTTGTTGAGGTACAGAATGCGGGGCACGCGGTGTTGTGAGCTCATGTCCACTGCAGCCATCTTACCAACTAGCCTGCCCTCGTGCAGCACCGGCTCGTGCAGCAGCAGCGGCTCGGCCTGCAGCCGCTCCCGCACGGAGTCCACGCACAGCGCCGCGCTGGCGTCCCCGCGGTCCATCTTGTTGAGGTACAGAATGCGAGGCCCGCGGTGTTGTGAGCTCATGTCCACTGCAGCCATCTTACCAACTAGCCTGCCCTCGTGCAGCACCGGCTCGTGCAGCAGCAGCGGCTCGGCCTGCAGCCGCTGCCGCACGGAGTCCACGCACAGCGCCGCGCTGGCGTCCCCGCGGTCCATCTTGTTGAGGTACAGAATGCGAGGCCCGCGGTGTTGTGAGCTCATGTCCACTGCAGCCATCTTACCAACTAGCCTGCCCTCGTGCAGCACCGGCTCGTGCAGCAGCAGCGGCTCGGCCTGCAGCCGCTCCCGCACGGAGTCCACGCACAGCGCCGCGCTGGCGTCCCCGCGGTCCATCTTGTTGAGGTACAGAATGCGAGGCCCGCGGTGTTGTGAGCTCATGTCCACTGCAGCCATCTTACCAACTAGCCTGCCCTCGTGCAGCACCGGCTCGTGCAGCAGCAGCGGCTCGGCCTGCAGCCGCTCCCGCACGGAGTCCACGCACAGCGCCGCGCTGGCGTCCCCGCGGTCCATCTTGTTGAGGTACAGAATGCGAGGCCCGCGGTGTTGTGAGCTCATGTCCACTGCAGCCATCTTACCAACTAGCCTGCCCTCGTGCAGCACCGGCTCGTGCAGCAGCAGCGGCTCGGCCTGCAGCCGCTCCCGCACGGAGTCCACGCACAGCGCCGCGCTGGCGTCCCCGCGGTCCATCTTGTTGAGGTACAGAATGCGAGGCCCGCGGTGTTGTGAGCTCATGTCCACTGCAGCCATCTTACCAACTAGCCTGCCCTCGTGCAGCACCGGCTCGTGCAGCAGCAGCGGCTCGGCCTGCAGCCGCTCCCGCACGGAGTCCACGCACAGCGCCGCGCTGGCGTCCCCGCGGTCCACCTTGTTGAGGTACAGAATGCGAGGCCCGCGGTGTTGTGAGCTCATGTCCACTGCAGCCATCTTACCAACTAGCCTGCCCTCGTGCAGCACCGGCTCGTGCAGCAGCAGCGGCTCGGCCTGCAGCCGCTCCCGCACGGAGTCCACGCACAGCGCCGCGCTGGCGTCCCCGCGGTCCATCTTGTTGAGGTACAGAATGCGAGGCCCGCGGTGTTGTGAGCTCATGTCCACTGCAGCCATCTTACCAACTAGCCTGCCCTCGTGCAGCACCGGCTCGTGCAGCAGCAGCGGCTCGGCCTGCAGCCGCTCCCGCACGGAGTCCACGCACAGCGCCGCGCTGGCGTCCCCGCGGTCCATCTTGTTGCGGCACCCACCGCGAGCCCCGCGGTGTCCCGAGCCCACGCCCTCCGCAGCCATCTTACCAACTAGCCTGCCCTCGTGCAGCACCGGCTCGTGCAGCAGCAGCGGCTCGGCCTGCAGCCGCTCCCGCACGGAGTCCACGCACAGCGCCGCGCTGGCGTCCCCCCGGTCCATCTTGTTGAGGTACAGAATGCGAGGCACGCGGTGGGCGCTCGCCTGCCGCCATACTGTCAGCGTTTGTGCTTCTACACCTGGAAAAAATAAAACTATGTTACAACTATTTATCTTAAATATCATTGCTCATATTATAAGTAGGTATGTCACTGTAAAGTGACGTATGACATCGTGGCGTGGCAGTCAGTTTTCTGTGGAAGTCAGCATTTACATTATAGGCATTTAAATTCTAAAAATGGTGTATTTAATAGCTATAATTTGAAAAAAAAAAGGTGTGGTGCTGTTGTGACATCCCTGTGTCTCTACATCAAAAATCTAAGACATTTATAAGAAAAAACAATTCTTTTTTAAGTCAATTTAAACATTTTCTTTAGTAAACAAAATAGCATTATTATCTTTAAATTTTACAACAACAAAATTATCAGACTTTTTATATGTTGGTTGGCACAAGTTTAAACTAAAATGAAGGACCCACCTGCTGAAGCATCTAACACAACAACAGCCCCATCCAGCACCGCCAGACTCTGTTCCACCTCCATGGTGAAGTCAATATGGCCCGGAGTATCTATCAGGTTAATCTGGCTGCCTCGCCACGGGAATGATACTGCTGCAGCTGTTTAAATAAAAAGAGGAATTTACTTATTGTACTTTATATTTCTGTTCCTTTGTACTAATAACTTCGTGCTAAAGGAGCCGCCAAGTATGTATACCAAATGAATAGTAACAGGGTCGTTCAATAGGAGAAATAAATGAAAATATGTTCCAATGAAATGAGCAATGTATGTAAAGGACAATTCCTTTTATTAAGCCAGAAACAAAATACATTGGATGGGCTATTCAAGTCAGAATGAAGTCATTTTGGTATTGTCAGTAAACAACAATCTAAATCCAGGTCTTCCCATGGCTCTACACTATATTCTAGTCTTAATCTGTATGTTTGATATTTTGTGGTTTAGAAAAAAGAGATAGATAGATGATAATAAAGCAGACAAGAAGAGTGGCATCACAAACAAATATAATTATAAAAATAATAATAATGTTTGCTGTGTGTGTTGCAGCAAGGGAAAAGTGTTCAGGCTCAGTGATATGCTTCACCCTTTCTGCCAGAATCCAATCATGTAAATAGACAAACAAAGAAGAAAAATTTACTTGAAATAATGATGACAAAAGCCTAAGAATTAATACCATTTTAATTTTACTGTCTTTGTTGGAGAATTAATATTATAAGAAACTTATAATCAAAATACTTATTAGATTAAGGTAACATATTAAATGGATATTTAAGGAAGTGAACACTGGCAGAGTATAGAAATTTGTTCCCACGAAGTTGCCAACTCTTTAGTATACCTACTGTAAATATAACGCGAAATTAGTTTCAGTTTAATGCAAATATCTTTGATGTCCAACAAATGGTAGACAGTTTGTACTTACAAGTAATAGTGATTCCCCGCTGCCGCTCCTGTTCCATGTAATCCGTGACCGTGTTCCCGTGGTGAACCTCACCCATCGAGCGGATGGTGCCCGAGTAGAACAGCATTCGTTCCGTTGTCGTAGTTTTTCCTAGAAACAGTGTTTGGACATTTTTAATGAAAGCTGTACCGCAAATGTAAGTAATTATCAAAATTATAGTTAATGATGACATTACAGTGCATCAGCGAAGAAAGATAAGCGGATATATTAAACTTATGAGTGTTTTGAATTAAATCTAACCTGCATCAATGTGTGCTAAGATGCCTATGTTGCGTATTTTCTCCATTTTAACCTTATTGTCAGCGTTGGCCGTACAATACCTTCGTAGCTGAGCATTCTTTAATAGTTTCCTATAGTAATTTACGTAAGAAAACGTCCTCATCTTGGTCATCTCAGCCCTTTCAAACAGACTGAAATCCTGAAAATAGTGAAAATGTTGACAGTTGCGCTTGTGTCATGTGTGATTGACACTGACAACCAGCTGATATTTATATTTTTAAATTTGTAACCTAGGCAATGATATGCTATGCACTCGGCCAACTTCAAGTATTTACCAACGTTTTTAGATTTATCTGAAACACTCTTGACAGCTTCTATGCGTTGTCTCTTTCTCAACAATTTTTCCATCTCTTTCCAACAATGGCATCTTTGACGATTTGTTTGTGTTGAATACGTGACAAAATTTAAATTTACAGACTAAGAAACAAAATTGTGCATTAAAAACGAAGCATAACAGACCATGGGAGTACCAGCATTCTTCCGGTGGCTTAGCCGCAAATATCCGAGTGTGATTGTGGAATGCATCGAGCAGAGAGTAAAGTGTTTATAACCTACAAATGTTTTATAATCTTGTTATGAATTAAATATTTATTTAGTGCCGTGTTCTTACAGCCTCAGGATGTAGACGGTGAGTTAGTGTACTCAGATTCATCGCTGCCAAATCCTAATGGAGTGGAATTTGATAATTTGTATCTGGATATGAATGGGATCATCCACCCGTGCACGCATCCTGAAGACAAGCCAGCGCCGAAAGATGAGGACGAGATGATGGTGGCTATCTTCGAGTGCATCGACCGCCTGTTCCGCATCGTGCGCCCCCGCAAGCTGCTCTACATGGCCATCGATGGAGTTGTAAGTGATGTTTGGCTTATGCTGCTTTTGAAAAGCTTATTGCGCGGTAATAAGATTTTATTTATGAAAGTCGAACAGGTAGGAAAACCATCAGGCATCATTCTCTGAATTAGAGTTTCGTAATATAAATTTATAAATACAAAACAACTTTGTAACTGTTTACAAAATAATGTTCTCTGCAATTATTCCACCTGCAACCTTACTTTACTGCGATTGTTTGTCTGACTTTATTTATATGAATGAAACTGCGTCAGATGTGCCATTGCCAATAGGAAGCTTATATGTGACATGGGGAAATTATGGATACTAATCATATATTTGAATGGGGTTGAGAGTTGAGACATTTTTAGTTCATTAACACCTTCGCTGCAGCGATTAGTTAACATCGCAGTTAACAATACTTTGTGAGGGGTCGATAGGCTCCCTACCGCAGCAAACATGTTAACATAAATTTCAATTATTTTTGGCCAATATTCTAGAAATTTCCTAGAATATTTAAATTTTTGTAACAAACATCTCATCTCTTAACATTTAAAATTTCATGTGTAAGACTAAATTTCTTTATGTTTGTGTATTGTGTTTGCCAGTAGTTGTCAAACAATTTGCACCTCATAGTTTTACAAGTGGACCCCCAGTACTGTTGCAATAGCTGTTTGCTTTAACAATGGCATTTCTACTCCGTAGGCCCCAAGAGCTAAAATGAACCAGCAGCGATCAAGACGTTTCCGCGCTTCCAAGGAGACACAAGAAAAGATTGAGGAAGTGGCTCGCATCCGCTCAGAATTGCTGTCTAAGGGTGCATATTTGCCCCCTGAGAGGCCTAAGGAAGCCCACTTTGACTCCAATTGTATCACACCGGGGACTCCCTTTATGGACCGACTAAGCAAATGCTTACATTATTATATACATGACAGGTGAGACACCAACTACCTTGTTTGAAAGGATTCTAACAAACAACATGTTAGGGGGATGTCTATGTTTAGCAGTGGATGTCTTATGGCTGAGATGATGATGAACAATGGGTTTATCTTGTGTATTCTAGGAGTTGCTATGGTTAGCCATGCCATAGCCATGCCATGATTAGAAGTTTGGCACCCTCTTAAGATGATTGTATCTGATCAACTATTCAAAAATGCTTCTTGCTTAGGCATAATGAATAAAAAAAAACATTAACATGTAGGGCCTATGCTAGCTGACGCGGACGCCCGCCGCGTGCCCATATAAATTTTAATCCGCGCGGCCAGCGACAGACACGGACAGCGTCAGCTAGCGTAGGCCCGTAGTGAGCATTTAAATAGGATATAAATAGAAATGAGTTTGTTTGAGCCAGTGGTTTAATGTTTGTTCAAATTAGTTCTTATTAGTTTTTTACCAACAAATGCAGTAACATACTAAAGAAGATAATGCAGGGACCAAAACTGTATTTTATAGTGTGTGTGTCAACAGCTCCAAAAGCAATAAAAAAAGTTATAGCAATAACTTTTTATTTGTAACTCATCAACAAGCATCTGTTTTTTGCAGATTAAATAACGATCCTGGCTGGAAAGGCATTAAGGTGATCCTCTCAGATGCCAATGTTCCCGGAGAAGGAGAACACAAGATCATGGACTACATTCGCAGACAGAGAGGTAAAACTTTTCTGTGACGCTTAAATAATTAGTCTTCAGTTGTACTATTTACTGTGTATTTTTTTGTTACTAATATCCATAATTAAGTATATTTACCAACGGCGGCGTGTCCATTTAAGCTGATTCGCGCCGGCTTAGCTTTCCCATAATGCAAACAGTTTTCCTTAGAAAAACGTAAAGCCGTAACGGCAAATAGGTACCTGGTGTTATAAAAAACGCGATACAAGATTATCAAACCTGCCGGCTACTGGTCCTGATTTGGAACAATTTTTACTATGGGGTCAACTATGTAAATTGTAAAAAAAAACACTCTCTCATGCATTTTCGTCAACTTATACTTGACCTTTTCTATGGAACAGCTCAATTTTTATTTAATTTTACAAGCTTGACCCCATAATTTACGATTAATACGGTACTACTCACGTTTATTTAGTCACTCGCGCGACATGTTTCGGAGAACATAGGCCTCCATTTTCAAGCACTAAGAGTGCTGAGTGTCCGATCGGTTCGCCGCTCGCGTCACCGGCCCGTCGCGCACTAACGCGCGCCGCGCTGCTTAACTTGACCCCATAGTCAAAAATGTTCAAAATCATGAACAGATGCCGGTTTGATAAACTTGTATCACGTTTTTATAACACCCAGTATTACGCACCGCCACTGATGTTTAGTTGGCTACAGCGCAGCCGGACCACGACCCCAACACGCAGCACGTGCTGTGCGGCGCCGACGCGGACCTGATCATGCTGGGACTGGCCACGCACGAGCCCAACTTCACCATCATCCGCGAGGAATTCAAGCCCAACAAGCCGCGCCCCTGCGACATATGCGGACAACTTGGTCAGTACTTCACTTTTCTCAAACGTGGCCTACAATGTTGACATTGTGTTCCTTATAATAGGCTTCAAAGTATGTGGTTGCAGGTTTGGCTAGGCGAGAGGCACTAGAGGCCGGGATGGTCCTCTTTATTAATTGCCATTCCCACATAGATTTGTAACTCATCATCATGGCGATAAAAAAATATTAGTGGTTTTATGACATTCTGCCCCTGCTCTACCTATTTAAAACAATAATACTTTTAGTTTTTCTAAAATTAAAACTTCTATTACTTGGAGTTTTTTAAACTATTGTATGTTTGAGAAAAGGGCGTCGGCGTGAAAAGGGGTTGTCGGCCTCGTAACAATCGTCAACGAGCTTGTACTACTTTGGTACAAAAAAAGTAGTATTTTTGCACAATTATCAAATACTCCTTCATTCCTTCAACCACCAGCGTTCTACACGACAACACTACTATCATCAACACTTGGATGGTGGGCAGCCCTCAAATGTGCGTTTTTCCAGACACTTCCTGCCTCTCACAGCAAAACTTTCTCTCGCTCGTTTGCCTCCTATATCATAAAAAAAACTCATCGAAAGGATTCTAACGAGGCTAAACACGACGGGTTTATCTCGTGTATTTTAGGAGTTGCTATACCTTCTGGCTCCAGCATCAGATCAGACTACGGCCACTGATGACGTTAGTAAAACCGGATATACTTAATTGAGTCAAGATGAGCCAACTGTGTAATCCTCAGGTCACGAGATGAAGGAGTGCACGGGCAGCACGCCGGAAGCCGCCCTGGTCCGCTCCGACCCCGCCTTCGGCAACCAGGACAGCTTCATCTTCGTCCGTCTCTCGGTCCTCCGGGAATACCTGGAGAAAGAGCTCCAGATGCCGAACCTCCCGTTCCCGTATGACTTCGAGAGGGCGCTGGACGATTGGGTGTTCATGTGCTTCTTCGTGGGCAATGACTTCCTGCCGCATCTGCCCAGCTTGGAGATCAGGGAGGGTGCGGTGGACAGACTGGTTAATCTGTATAAGAAATGCGTCTTTAAGACTAGGGTGAGTATCAAACTCGAACGTTTATTCAGTAAGTAGGCCACAAGGGCACGTTTACACGTCGAGTATACAAAAGAGGAAAAATAAAAACTACACCGGTTCTAACCCTATAAGTACCTCTGATCCGAAAAGCATTTTGATTTTCATGACCAGCAAGAAACTCGGCGGGACTTATTTTTTCAAAACAGTATGATATTATGTTGATTGTTCTTCAATACATCGTAATAGTTTTTTGTTTTACAGGGGAGCAAAATTAGTGCGTACCCTTTCTTGTTAATATTGCGACCCGGATTAGCGGAAGAGTCAAAAATTTACTACAAGCATAGCGAAAGTTCTAAAAGTGGAATCTTAAAAGTTGGGAGGAAACAAACTTTGCTGACGAGTCAAAAAAATTTTTGCTTACTAATTTTAAAACATTACAATCCAAATTCTTTTGGTTATCAATAATTTATCATACAAAATGATCATATAAAAATATAATTCTACCAAATAACGTTAAAAACACTAGAAAATTGGATTAGTTAAATTACACTCTTGTGAATTAAGTTCAGGTTTGCTATCTGCTTTTTAAAGAATAAAGAAGGGCTAAGTGAAGTGTCCGCTGTTTATACGCTTAGATTTTTTAAACGCAAAGCAGATTGTAATGCGACTGTTTCATCAATAAATTACTACGCAGATCAAAAATCGATACAAATGCCTATTTTACGACTGCATAGGCTTAGTAAAGAAAGATTCCGCGATAAAAACTATGCAATACCGTTCCGTACCGTTGTTACTCAAACTTTCCACAAAGCTAATTTCATCTTAAAGCGATTTAAGCGAGAAGCGTGAGCATGGGGGTTAAAAGGCACAACCGTCACGCTTGGCAGGCGGGTTAGCGATCGCATTTTGTTCCACTGCTCTAGGCTGCCCGACCTCTATTGGTCCCCATGTCACAAAATAAAGAGGATAAATTCAACCATGGACGAGCGGACGTCCATTGCTGGTAAAGCCTCGTCCATAGAATCCCACTTTCAGCAAGCATGGGGTTCAATGCTATAATCGCCACGCTTGTCAGGCGGGTTGGTAATCCTAGTATGTTTTTCGGTGCTACCCGTTATCCGGTAGTCTACGGACAATACCCTAGTCTGATACCCTGGTCGGGTCATTAGCAATACTAAAACTTTTGACCTGCCTGTGCCTGTACCCACCTGTACCTGTACCCAGGGTTGGATCACGGACTCCGGAGACGTGAACCTGGACCGCGTGCAGCTGATCATGGACGAGCTGGGGCAGGTGGAGGACGAGATCTTCCGGCGGCGGCACGCCAACGAGCTCAACTTCAAGGCCCGGGAGAAGGCGAAGAAGAGGCAGCAGCAGCGGCCCAACTTTAACATGCTCAACGATACTCAGTTCGCGCCCATGGTGAGCTTTTTTTGAGTCATATTTTATGTTACATTACATTTCTTTTTTTTATGGCAAAGGTGGCAAACGAGCAGACGGATTGCCTGATGGTAAGCAATTACCGTCGCCCATGGGCGCACGTAACACCAGGGGAGTCAAGGCCGGCCTTCAAGGGGGGTTGGAGTTCTGGGAACCTTACTTACCATCAGGAACACAACACTACATACCTGAAAGGTGGCAGTGCTATTATGGCTGTGGTTTTCTGTAAGGAGGAGGTACTTCCCCAGTTGGGCTGCGCCAGATTCAAGCGTGATGGTCATCGTTGTGCCCTACCTCTCATTGTTGGACGTAGTTTAAGGACATACCCGGGTCCATATTATATTCTCATATTATAGCTGTTTATTATGGAAGCGTACCTATATGGACGTGAATTGAATAATGAAATTGTTCCTCCAGATGATGATTCGTATAAAAAGAATTGTATACAATCTTAACATAATAAAGTTTTTAATGAAATGATTGATGAAATGTTTTTCAATTAATGATTCATGAAAAACTTTTCATTATGTCACGATGGTGTAAAATACTATTAAAGGAAGTCATTTTAAACTACCACATTCTAAAGTACCTAGAGGTGGGGTTCTTTGAAACACCAGGGCTAGATTTTTTTTTTATACAAGACTGACCAGCGTTTGACTTCAGTCGCACCTGATGGTAAGTGATGACGAGGTTATTAATCTTGCCTTGAAAAGACCCAAATTATATCAAATATTATAAACAAATCAGGTGGTTCAAGATCTATCCTTTGGTATGCCGCGGCTGTATGCCAGCACAGATGCGCGTTTAGGCACACACCAAAAAAAAAAAAAAAATTGGATGCTATTATCCTATGCATTTATAGAAAATCGAATAAAAATCGCGTGGGGTAGTTTGAAAGCGGAACGGCGTTGCGGCAGTATAACAGGATTCCGTGTATCCACGTGCCAAAGGTTATTGTGTACGCCATCTACATAAATATGAAAGTTTGCTCTCTTGTGATACAATGTGCTGTTCCCAGGCGGTGGTGGGCTACGGCACGTCGGCGAAGCCGGTGCAGAACGCTCGCGAGGAGGCGGCCAACCTGCGCCGCGCCGGCATGCAGGCTGAGGCCCAAGTGAGTCAATAGAACTTATTAACTTCACAAATTGAAACAGATGGCATATATATTTAAATCGAAAGAAAAATAGAAAATTTTGCCACAAAGCGGGACTCGAACCCACAACCGAACAAATGAGCACAAGTGTTGACACTGACAGCTCATTTGCTGCCACCAAAACGTCACATTTTGTACCGTTTGGATAAAAGTTCGGCGGCTTGTACACATGCAAGCGCGCGCTTCTGGTCAAATTGCATGTGTGTGTACACATCAACAGAACTCCTGGTTCTCAAAACGCGCGTTTGAAATCGCCTAATGTGTACCCGCTCTGACTGTGCTATGGTCCTTCACCATTGTTGCGCCCCGCAGCAAGAGGCGGACGAGCGGGGCCGCAAGCGCAGCGCCGCCGCGGCCGGGCTGGACGACGAGGACGACGCGCACGACGAGGTGCGGCTGTGGGAGGAGGGCTTCAAGGAGCGCTACTACGAGAGCAAGTTCGAGGTGGCAAGGGACAACCTCGAGTTCAGGTGCCAATTTGAACCTTATTCGTATATCGCGTATGGCCTGTAAAGCCCGCTGTACAGTCGCCATCAGATATATGGGAGCTGTGGAGGTGGTCACAAATATCTGAACATGCACTTTATTGCCTTGATAATAGAGGCGTTGTTCAGATATTTGTGACCACCTCCACAGCTCCGATATATCTGATGGCGACTGTACACGCCCGCGAAAGCCGCTAACCGCGAGTGTAGGTGTTGTTCACGCTTTCGATCAGTGTCGGTTTTTGGCCCGCGACAAAGGGTACGTAAGGGTAGCTTTGCGAGTGTGGAGGCACACAGTTGTGCGTGAACCGCACCCGTAAAGTCACGGAGCGACTTTGCGCCGCGGGTGTAGAGCTAGCTTAATAAGAGCAATAACATTAGGCATCGTTTGTACACCACAAACGTAGGAACATAAGTTAGATAGATTTATTTATATCTTTCAGAAAATGGCATAGTATTTGACATAACTAAATAAAATGCATTCACTAGAAAATCGTCATAATTACAATAAGTCATATAAAAATGTAAGGAAAATAATATAAGTATATAGAAAAAATATGTCAATAGGTGTAGGTAAATTTCAATTCGAAATATAATCCAAACGTAATTCCCCCCGCGACCTTTTAGTCTCCAGGGTGTGAGAATGAATGCACTGCCGACGGCGAGCGGTGCGGTGGTAGAAAGCGCCCGTTGGCATCATATCGAACAGTTCTTCAGAGCACAACCTATTGTACAAGCGATAGAATGTAATACTGATGATGATGATGCGCAGATACCGCGTGGCGCTGCAGTACGTGCGCGGGCTGTGCTGGGTGCTCCGCTACTACTACCAGGGCTGCGCCTCCTGGAAGTGGTACTTCCCGTACCACTACGCGCCCTTCGCCTCGGACTTCGTCAACGTGGCCGGCCTCTCCACCAAGTTCGAGAAGGGCACGCAGCCGGTAAGCGACTCTTGTATTTAGTTCAGTTGTAGCGCGGTCTTCTGCTGGACATAACATCTCCTTCTAATATGACTTGTATCATCTTGGTGTAGTTGCCATAGTTGCCACGCTTGGCAGGCGGTTTGACGACCGCAGTATCTATAGATTGGGTTTCGACGGACGCTGCTGCCCAACCGTCAGTTTTCCCGTTGTCGTCTCTTACGACACCCGCGGGAGGAGACGGGACACGGCAAATATATATTTATAAATAGCGCTTTTTGTATATTCTTAAAAATAAAGCAAAAATGGAATAATGAAGTGGCTCTGGTGAGATTTGAACTCACGACTCCGGGATCGCTCTACCAACTGAGCTACAGAGACTCGACAAATGGCTATTGAGAATTTTTTCATCATAGCGGTCAATATGCCAAAGAAAGCACCATTCTATAAATTGGGAAATTTGTGCAACACTAATAAGTTAGCAATTATGTAAACTTTTACTCGACAACTCGACGTAAAGGAGGGTTTACCATTCTTGTCTCTATTGTTATTCTTGTTATATCGTAGAAACCAAATATGTACCCATGTATGTATGTTATTAATATTTTAAATTCATATGCTACTAAAGATTTAAGAGTATCCAATATGGTCGCCGTCGGACGATATGTTCCAAAACAAATGAAAATCGACCAGCTACGATGTGTGATTTTTACTAGTTTTTTTCATATTAAAGTGGTCTGGAAGAGATTGTTTGCAGGCGATAAGGCCGCCTGTTGTCCGCCTCTATCCTGTTCTCCTGTATGATGTTAATAAACAATATTGCACTGTGCAATATGAACAACAGTATAGCAGTATTAACAAGTTGTGCGCCCGCGCAGTTCCGTCCGCTGGAGCAGCTGATGGGCGTGTTCCCGGCGGCCAGCGCGCAGCACGTGCCGCGGCCCTGGGCCACACTCATGAGCGACCCGGTAGGTACCCTGCTGCACTTACTATTATTTAGTTTTTATGGCGGTAGGCACGTAATAGTGTATGCAGTATCTCGGCGCGTGACGATAGGTACATAGTATTTTATCACGCGCCGATTCTGTAAGATTATGATTGTACATATGTAGATTAAGAACGTAATAATAAGGAAGCACACATGTATATATGCACTAGTAAGTAAGGAATAAATTAGTCTAAGTCAACCAGCCAACGGTGTCTTTACTCATCATGCCGCTACCCCTACATTGGTGACCCCGACGTGATACCCCTACCCACGTACCCGGGTTGGGGTGCCCTACAGTGATGATCCGACGTGATACCCCTACCCACGTACCCGGGTAGGGGTGCCCTACAGTGGTGACCATCGACGCTCTCGGACCCGACATGGTGTTCCAACGGGACTATGCTGCCACTTTTCCGCCAAGTGGCATCCGCCGAAAGGAACACGCGACTGCAAGGAAGCCTGCCTAAGGAGCTCCAGCGAGATTTGAAAGTAAGTGCCTGCGATAACTAGCTGATGGCTGAGAAGGACTGCAAAAGTGATCTCGCCATGATATGTTACCAGCACTCCTCCAATAACATGTAACCATCAACGTCTAAGTAAGATGAACGTACGTGGGGAGTTAGCGGCGATCTCCATTTTATTCCGGTTTCCGGATTCTTGGAGGAAGAAGAAGAAGTTTAATAGGAGCATGAAGAAGATTAAAATAAGCATGAAGAGCCTCATTATAATTTTGAAGAAGAAAATGGTGAAAATATTCCTACGCAAGTTAGTTTTTTTACGCTCGCCTTGTCGGCTGTGAGCATTTCCGCTCGCCACTTGGTTACAGCGTCTTCGGGCCAGGAAGACGTCTGACATGTCTCCGTTTCCTCCCAAGAATGACAAGTTCAAGGCACAAGGGATCGGAATATAGACTGTCGAAAGGATCACAAGAATAAGAAGAGCCCCAATTCAAGAAACAATAAGATGAATAAGTTGTGAGCATTACGGAATTTTGGGTCATAACATACGACAAAAACCATATCTATTGAATACAAGGAACGTTAGGTTATCAAGGAAGTAAATATAAATAATCATTAATATACGTTAATATCGCTATAGACAGCAAAACAGCTGTGACATAATAACGCGACTTAGCTCACTAGGAATTTGCCGATGCAGCATATCAGAAGCGGTCAGCAATTCAGTGTCAAGTTCGTGGTCAAGCGTACATCATAAATATTAGTCAGTGGAATATGTAAAGTGTCATTTATGGTGATCAGCAGCGTTTATGAAGTCTGTCGTCAACCATTAATGGTTGACTGGGGGGGAATACTATGGCGGTAGGCACGTAATAGTGTATGCAGTATCTCGGCGCGTGACGATAGGTACATAGTATTTTATCACGCGCCGATTCTGTAAGATTATGATTGTACATATGTAGATTAAGAACGTAATAATAAGGAAGCACACATGTATATATGCACTAGTAAGTAAGGAATAAATTAGTCTAAGTCAACCAGCCAACGGTGTCTTTACTCATCATGCCGCTACCCCTACAGTTTTCATCATCATCATATCAGTCCAAGGATGTCCACTGCTGGACATAGGACTTCCACAGTGATCAGTTTTGCGCCACGTCGTCCGTCCACCATATGGGTTTGCCCACGTTGCGCCTTCCCGTTCGTGGTCGCCTTCATCAATAATCGTAGTAACGAATGAATCACCTGAAAAACATCAGACATTGCTAAGAGATTGTCTATGCATCGTATTGTTGAGATTAACAACTTATCGATTATCGGAATACATCGAATGCAATCACAATAATGTGTTTCTAGTCACTAGTCAACATCTTTGACGTCACGTTTGTTTAATAAATAAATATTACAGGACATTCTAACACAAATTGACTGAACCAAACG
The DNA here is from genome assembly GCA_022674325.2 of Grapholita molesta. Taxonomy (NCBI): domain Eukaryota; kingdom Metazoa; phylum Arthropoda; class Insecta; order Lepidoptera; family Tortricidae; genus Grapholita; species Grapholita molesta. Next base: position 971,158 of record CP053138.2, read on the forward strand.
GTAAGCTAAAGAAGGCTTGTGTTGTGGGTACTCAGCCAACGATATATATAATATACAAATACTTACATACATATTATATAAAACACCCATGACTCGGGAACAAATATCTGTGCTCATGACACAAATAAATGTCTTTACTAGGATTTGAACTAAGGACCATCGGCTTCATAGGCAGGGTCACTACACATTACAAATTTGTCGTCTGTTGTTTCCATGATAAGACAAGTAAGGATGAATATTAATAGACATTATTTTATTTTTTTATATTAATGTTACATGTTACCATGTTTTTAGCATAGACATACCATTTAACTAGACGGAGCGTGCTAATAATAATAACACAATCGAAAGGGATGGTCTTATGTAACTTCCCATAGGTATGGCAAAGACGGCGCTATTTTCGTCCGTTCTTGTCATATTCTCACATATTTTTGTTGCACTCCAAACTGAACCCTTCAGAACTGTCAAAGTTGGAGGGAAACAAACAAATACAATTGGAGTTTTCTTATGTTTTCAACCTAAGTTGCGGTAATTAATACAGAATTAGATAATATTTTAGCTATAAAGAGTGACCTGTAAAGCAAAACTATAGTGAATTGTTACATTTTGGGCTGCAAAAGCCAAAATATAATTGTCCCTTACTGACGCACGCGAATGCGTTCTCCAGCCATTATTCCTCCTAGGTTCTTAATATATCAATAAAAAATAATTTGTTTTCTGACTAGTTCTCGTCCATCATCGACTTCTACCCCACGGACTTTAAGATCGACCTGAACGGCAAGAAGTTCGCGTGGCAGGGCGTGGCGCTGCTGCCCTTCGTGGACGAGGCGCGGCTCTTCAAGGCCCTGGAACCTTACTACAAGGAGCTCACACAGACTGAAAGTAAGCAATGTACTAGGCGTACGAGCGGGACGTCGCTATAATACGTGCATAGCGACGTCCCGCTTACACGCCGGACTACACGACTTCCCGCACGCAGTGTGACAACCGTCTTATGTCACATTATCTATGAAAACGAACCTAATTGCCGATGGCGCTTATGTCGTTGTTCAAGATGACACAGTACAAACGCAACGCGGTTCGACGTAAGTGCCATTGATGATACCTATAGTACTAATTATTATAATGAAATTTTAATTTTATACAATTGGAATAGAATTGAATTTCATTTGTTTCCTTCCATTTTGACACAGAAGAAATTCTAATTTATTTCCTACACTATAAAGAACAAATTCGAGTAGGATATAATTTGTATGGTGGGCCTTAGGAGGATATGGACTATTAATACAAGATACCCGTCTCGGCTGGAACAGTCAGCACTTATTATTCACTATGTGGTGAAAAGGAAGAGACAATAAAGCCCATACATGTGTGGATCGAGTTTTTAGATCCAAAGGAATTCAGAGCGCTGTCCCTAAGCCAAATCCACTTGGCCAAACCTGACGACAATATTTCTGTGAACCTACTGAAAGACGACCGGTCTGGCCTAGTGGGTAGTGACCCTGCCTATGAAGCCGATGGTCCTGGGTTCGAATCCCAGTCAGGACATTTATTTGTGTGATGAGCACAGATATTTTGTTCCTGAGTCATAGGTGTTTTGTATGTATTTAAGTATTTATATGTATCTATATCTATTATATATATCGTCGTCTAGTACACACAGCAACACTCTTAACTGTACATCGGTGGACTTTATGACTTATATAATAAGGTCTACCAATGTATAGCTAGGAGTGTTGTTGACTGTACCTACAACACAAGCTTCCGTAGGACTAGGTCGATTTGTTTAAGATTGTCCCGAAATATTTATTTATTATTATACCATTTTCAATAGGGCCAAAGATTTATATCATATTTGTACTCAATCTAGAACAACGCAACATACGCGGTCACGATCGCTTATACGTCTCCACCGGCAACAAGAGTTACGAATACCTGCTCGGCCTGTTTAAGGCCGCTGGCAAGGAGCTACGGCACCTCATAGACAAGGAGCAGAGATACCCGTTCCGGTGCGAGGGAGTGAGAGGTGACGTGATGCTCAGCGCTGACTGCGTTTGCATTGGCGGGTGAGTAGACAACATTTTTTTGGCTTAGAGGTTCGCCTACCGGACACTAGATGGCGTTGTTTTCAAACAAACTAATTTCACATTATTTGTTGATATTATACTTTAAGCGATCGCATTACAAATGATGTCGTTCGCAGCAGGACCAAAATAACCGATATAGCATCTCGGATCGCTAAACTTAAATGGCAGTGTGCGGGATACATTGCACGTGAACCGATGGCCGTTGGAGTGTAAAGGTTCTCGAATGGCGAACCATGAACCGGAAGACAAAGCGTGGGCAGGCCCCCACAAGGTGGACCGAAGATATTGTAAAGATCGCGGGAATCCGGTCTCTGTGGGTGGCTATGGGGGAGACCTATGTTTAGCAGTACTCAGACGTCTCTTCGGCTGATATGATGATGATGGTATAGTTTAATTTTACTTAAGTAGGGAAAATACATAGCTGAGATACCGAAATTGAATACCTATTCATTTATATACCTGTCTACGATCATTGTATCCATGAGTCGTCAGTTTTGTTTCTACGAGTCGTCGTTAGATGGCGTTAATGGTATAATAAACGGCTAAGAGGAAAATAAGGTGCGGAAGACAGAAGATAAAGTCAACAAAACTTTTAAAATACCGGTTTAAACTCTTAAAATATCGGTAACGGACTCTTAAAATTCACCCTTACACCCCTCAGCCAGTTGCCGTCCCCCGTCATCGGGCTTCCACCGGTGCTTGGCAACCAGGCGGTCTGCGTGCGCTACCAGGACCCGCAGTTCCCCGACGACTTCATCTTCCCCGCGCGGAGGCTGCAGGGTGCCGTGGAGCCCGGCCGCGTGCTGAAGCCGGGAGACCTGTCACACCAGGAGAACAGGAATTGGAGGCCTCAGATAGGTAAGTTTCACGGGTAAGTTAGTTGGAGTACAGATGAAAAGGGAACAAGATCTTTATTTTTCTGAATTTTCTGAATTTTACAAAATTGCAACAGAGTTGAATTGCATTTGTTTCTTCAGATATTGACACAAAAGAAATTATAATTTATATCCTACACTATAAAGTACTAATTCGAGTAGCATTTTACTTGTGGCCTTAGGAGGATATATAAGCGCGAGACGGCGTAGTTGAATAAAGAATGGTAATCTGTACAGGAATGGTCCGCTCGAACACGGTGGCGAGTCTCGAGGCGGCGGGGCGGCGGATGCTGGGCCACCATCTTCCGCGGGACCAGAACCGCTCCTACGGGAACGTGCCTCCGCCGCAACACCAGCAGCATAGTAAGTAAAATTTCCCTCAGTTTTCTTTCCTTAGCATCATAGCCAGAGGCGCTACCGCGAAAGACGATATTGGTAAACGGACGGTTGTCTCTGTCACTCTCATGACGCCTTAATTGGTGTAAAAGAGAAAGATGCTCGAAATATACGATATTCGCGGTACCGGGCCAGTATCGTTGAGGCTATCATAATCGTAAGCGACACGATTGGTAGGCGGGATAGCAATATTTTCCACTGCTCTAAAAGACGCTGTCAGTCTTGTCTTCATCATCAACCATAAGTTGTTCACTGCTGGACATAGGCCTCACCCAAATATGACTTGTATTATGTTGGGGGGTAGTTGCCATAGCCACCGCGCTTGGCAGGCGGGTTCGCGACAGAAGTAGCTGTAGATTTGGTTTCGAAGGACGCTGCTGCCCATCCGTCGGTTTTATCCCTTTGTAGCCTCTTACGACACCCGCGGGAGGGGATGGGGTGGTGCTATTCTAGTTCTAGTAGTTTGATGCTTGCGTTTTCCTCACTGTATCATGGTGAAAAACATTGTATTACACTGAATATTAAGAATTAGCAAGTTGAAGTGGCAGCGGGCTGGCCATATTAGCTGTAGAACCGATAACCGTTGGGGTAAAGGAGTTCTTGAGTAGAGGCCGCGTCTTGGCAAAGCGTAGTTTAGGACGCCCTCAGGCTAGGTGGAGTGACGACTTGCGCAAGACGGCTGGCAGGAGCTGGATGCGAACAGAAGATCGAACACGATGGCGTGAAATTGGGGAGGCCTATGTCCAGCAGTGGACTGGGATAGGCTGCTGATGATGATGATGATTATTATCATTAAGTATGTTTCGTTTTCTAGTCTTAGAACTTACCTTCGTAACATTCTACATTTTTAGGAACCTTTTGCTTATTTATGTTCCAATGGCATCCCATATATCTATCTATTAAAAAATCCGTACCTCACATAGGTACTCAAAGTTGAAATGCAGTAACTCTGTACGAGCCCCATATACAGTTACGAGCTTTTTATTTTGATTGATAGAACAAGTTTCGAGATTATTTTTCGAAGTATTGACGATATTCTCCATTGTATAATACATGGAAAGAAGAAAAGTAAGCAATAACAGAAGTGACACTTATATCGAGGTACTTTTATGCCTACGACTTCAAAATATATCAAAATTATACCTCCGTACTTGTATTGATTACTAATACATACAGTCGCGTGCATTCATTTGTAACTCATCTCGCAATACAGTTTGACAGGATTGTTAACCGATAGATACTATTAACTGTGTTCACAATATAATTACTGAGTGCTTTTAAAAATATCGCAAAGGAAACTTATACGATTAATTTATATAAGTAGAGTTGTGGATAAAGAATTATCCCGAATCACTCCCGATATAATGATCTAAGTGCAATACTCCGTACCAGATGAGGAACTTCTTAGATGCTTAGTATCTGTAGGCAGTATATATTCGTTTTTCCTACATTGACATTCTGTTATATGTGTTCTTCAGCTGATTAGTTCTTGCCCCCTGAATAATTATATAGTCGTCATTCAATACTAAAAATAAAACAAACCCGGGCTTGAATTTTGATTACATAACGCTGCGCCCTGGATTTAGGTATTTGCATAGACATTTTATGGCACGAAATTATTATAAACTTTCACAATTTTTACACATTGTTGCAAATAAACGGGAATAACCCGTTTTTTTATTTATTTAAATAGTTGACGTTCGAAGGTGTGAGGTTCGAAGCCGCATCTTCAGTTTTCACGGCTGACGCCCTCAAAAGCAAACCAAAATTTAGTTTTTGTTCTTAGTTGTTATTAATTGAGTTATTTTTGAAAAGCGTCTAACCGGAGACCAATGGTGAACGAAGCCACTAGTTTAGACTTTGGTGGCGGCTGTCCTCGGGGGACGGCGCAGCAATAATTAGAGCCGCCGCCGACGCGTGCTCAAGGGCCGACGCCGGTGACTGTTAGGAAATTTACTTTTTAGAGATCAAGCGGAAAATACCGTAGTTTGGACCCGGGTATGTCCTTAAACTACGTCCAAGGTAGGGCACAGCGATGACCATCACGCTTGAATCTGGGGCAGCCCAACTGGGGAAGTACCTCCTCCTTACAGAAGACCACAGCCATAATACCACTGCTACCTTTCAGGTATGTAGTGTTGTGTTCCTGATGGTGAATAAGGTTCCCAGAGCTCCAACCCACTTATAGGTCGGCAACGCGCTTGTGACTCCCTTGGTGTTGCGAGTGCCCATGGGCGACGGTAATTGCTTACCATCAGGCAATCCGTCTGCTCGTTTGCCGCCTATGTCATAAAAAAAAATAGTTTTCATAGTACCTATTCTTATTAGATTTTTTAAATTCCAATCTCACGATAGACAAATATACATTCTTACACAAATTGACTGAGCCCTACTGTAAGCTCAAGAAGGCTTGTGTTCTAAATAGACAGCCAACAATATATACCGGGTGCGGCCTGTAATAGGAGCAAAAATTTTAAGCTTTGGTCTCCTATTTAGTGCTATACGCGACAACGTCAGCGTCAACGTTCCTGAACAAAACAGACGCTAACGTCGACGTGGGAGAGAGAATAACATTTCTTAATGTCTATAATTATTATACCTACTGTAGCTAATCAGTTCAAATTCTTACAATATTGGTAACAAAACAATAATTATCTATATTTAGTATTTTGTAAATTATTACTTTAGTGTCAATAATTAAGAGTAATAGGAACATTACTTATCTCGTTATCTCGCGAGATCTCGTACGAAATTTGACGAGATACAATCTCGTAAAATATGGCCGGGATCTCGCGAGATCGGGATCTCGGCGAGACGAGATTGCATTCCCTACCCATGAATCAGGAACAAATATCTGTGCTCATCACACAAATAAATGGGATTTGAACCCCATCCAGCTTCATAGGCAGGGTCACTACCCACTAGGTAAAATACTACACTAAATATCGGGTTTTTATATAAAAAGCATGGCTGCTCAATACTTGTGGCCAAGGCTGTATGTCTGCCCACATATTCAAATATGTTTGTTAGAAAGAGATAATATACGTTTTACCGACTTCGCGTCTTGCGTCTGAGTGATAATGCTATTTTGGTGTATGTTAGTTTAGGAAACTAAGGCTAGCTGATCATATTCTTGATTCTAATAAGGTGATTCGGATAATCTTATAGTTTAGGGCAGAAAAAATAATAATAATTCAGATTATTATTTTTAGAGATAATTCCGTTTTTTTTTTCTTATCATAATAACATATGTATCACATAATTCTTAGAAATAAGTGTCGACGCATTGAAGGATATGGTGGAGAAATTCGCAGCCTTTGGGTAAGTCTCTGTAGCTCAGTTGGTAGAACGATGGGCATGTATCCCAGAGTCGAGAGTTCGAGTCTCGCCCGGGTTGATCTTTCCATGTTTCCTTTATTTATAAGAATTATGATTTCGTTAGCAGACGTGTCTGCTTAAAAAAATATTATAGCATATATTTGATTTCTTTTTTATCTATTACGTCACACATTTTCTAAGTGCGCCCTGATGATACACGTTTATTAACATCTCTAGTTAATCAATATGATTTAGTAATTAATATAGGGAATTGGAACCTGTAAGCCTTACTATAATATTTCAAAATCTAGTTTCGTTTACTGTAAGGAAGTTTGCTATTCTGGTGTTTCCGAAACGAAGGGGTACTCCTACAGTCCCAGAGTCAGGACTAATTCATTTGACATTTATTTATACGCACGTCAGTTGCAAAATCAAATAAGCGTATTTAATTATTAAAACCCTGCAGTTTGGGGCGGGTAATTGGGCCACGTGCCGCCCTCTATCGGCGCCACCCGCAACCAACGAAGACTTAATGCAAAAAGACCCTTAAATCGCACGACGTAAGGGTCAAATTGATAGCAAAAAGAAGTTCATTTATATTTGATTGATTTGAATGCAAACGCTAAATACGAATTAATTGGAAGTCAGATTTATTATGAATTGAAAGGAAATGTTATCGCTATGGTTTTTGCAATTTGACATGAGGGATATGTCGGGGGCGTAAAGGAAAAATTAAAAAAAAAACACGTAGCTTTTCTGGTAGTGTTAGTATACCTTGGTAGCACACACATAACATCCTAATCGTTTAAAACCCTTGACCCTATGGTTTGTCCCACATAGGCACTAATATCTAATGTTGATGGAACATGTAACAAATATATCTAAACGAAGTGCCAAAATCTTAACCCTTTGTATTTGCCGTAACCCGTAAAACACATGACTGAAATCATATTTCTATATAAAATCTCAAACAAGTGTCTATTCCTTTTAAGAGCGAAGTAATACGCAAAAAAGCGCTCTTTATTTACACAAGATCTCAGAAGCTTTTAGATCACGGCTATCTTTATCGGATTAAAACGAAAATCGGATGAGATAGGCATTAAAACACCTCGGAAGCCACCTGGTTAAAGGCAGGAAGATCGATAAAAAACATTGTAGCAGTAATCCCCGGCATAATAGGAAGCACTTGAGCCGATCGACCCGTTATTTAGAGGAAAAAAGTGCCCCATTGTTGGCAACCCTCGATAATTATTATTTTCGTAGTTGGCGACACTGAGTTGGACAATGCGTCCCTCACTTCCTGTTTGCGTTCGCGCGCTATTGCACGCGAATGCCTCGCGGGACGATAGGCCAATTTGAATTTCGAATTTGGAATAATGGATTCCATTTAGACGGTTATTGGCTATGATTTTGTTTTCTTAAGCTCGATGGCTCGGAATGTCGCATAATGCCGGTGTAAAGGCTTTGTCGGTGTTGTAACAAACTCCGGAATCAATAGGATAAAGATGATGCAATAATTATGGGTTCGTGCGGCGCTGACAAAACTAACAATACAAATCTAATTATAGTCAGAAACGTAATTTTATAACAAAATAAAATTTTGCTCAAAAGTTATTAAGGCAGCAAAAGTGGGCGAGGTGTTCAATATTAGCTTGACACGACTTTATTGCTAAGAGAATTAGAGCTTGTCAAGATCATTCTGAGCGCCTTAGTAACTTCTGCTGCTGACTGTACAATTGTACATGAAATGATTCCCCTTAAGAGGGTTCAATCGGGGTTAAGTTTTGTGCGGATGTTCATTGTTGCCGAAAGGAAATTTCATAAAGTTAAGGTTATAACATTTCCGTTCACATGTTATATTTGCATAGAAGTAGAAAACCTACAGAAGGAATCCACCGATACAACGAGTTGTGACGCGTAATGGCGGCCGCTTTACATGTGTGCGTATTTCCGTGTGGTGCCAGTGAAAAAAAAAAATCCCAATTTCAGATTAAATATTTTAGTATAAAAAATGTGTTATGAATATACATATTTGTTAAATAAAACGACGATATGCGTATGATTTAATAAATATAGTAAAATATATTTCAGAAGCGGCGAATTTAACGAAAAACAGAAAAACTCACTAATATTAAATTGATAAAAGTACACGATGTAAATGTGCGTGTTTTCTCACTCTTCTCTACCCGATACTATAATTTCAAGCACTTTTACTATACTTATTAATTAATTATGAGGCACAGCAGTGGCCCCGCCAAGACAAAAAAAAACTACTGAATTTCAAATCCTCATAGGTTTATCCCAGAGAAAATGTGATCAGTACGGGAATATAATGTACAAAAAAACCAATATACTTTTTTTGTTTGACTAAACTCTCAAATTTTAAATTTGCGCGAGACGCGATTGAATGTTCTGACTTACCTACTTAGTATGAAACAGCCAAGCCATAATTTTTCAACCAAGAAGTAATATCCTACACTACTTAAAGATATTCATAGCCTTCATTAGCAATATCATAACTAAGATTGCAAAACAACTGATCGCATAGTTAAATTATGACGATTTGTCGTGACAATTTATGGTGGAAATGTGTATAGGGGTTTACCGTAGTCTTTAAAAAACTTATTAAAATGAAAAGCTGGTTGCAATTACATAGGTGATACAAATAGGGTTATAATTTGCAAAAGAACACCGTGTACTTTTTTTTGGTAAAGAACGTTACTTAATAAAATTATAAAATTTTAATCAACATTATTGGTATCGATTCGTTTACAGTTGTGATAAATAAAAGAACATAGAAATAAATTACAAAACAAAAATTAAATTAATTAAAACTAAACTTAAAAACCTGTGCCTACACCAAACCCGCTCCGCGCTCATACATAATAGTTAACAAAATGGAACATCAACCCTACGTTCGGGAAATTTCTCCGATTTTGATTTACCCGATAGTCTGGCAACACAGATGGCGTGAAGTAAATAGCTAGCGAATTTACTATTTTTTAATGTAATCACGTGGTTAATTGTTTATTTACTGATGAAAAGTGATTGGGGGAGTTTTAATTGTGTCGATCAGTAGCATTTTTACTTGATCTTACAGCATATGACGGCATGTTTTAATATTTTTTGGTCCACTGCGGCGTGCTTTGACGTTCGGAGGCGACTGTTGGGAGTCCCGCGCATCAAGGCCTTGCGTATGTGTGTGAAACCCGTAAATACGAGTCGACCGACGCCATTTGTGATCACAATTTGTTGTTGGCAGCGTGGAGTCTAATAATATTATATAGTCTAAGTATATTTGTCGCATCTTACTTTTCCGGAACAGTCAGCATCAATTTCATCTCACGCTCATGAAAAAATGCACCTAGTTCTTGCGACCACAAGATTTTTTCTTATGTCTTATGTCTCGCTTTATAATGTATTCCTTATAAAATTTATGTTTTATTGGAAACCATTATAGTACGAGACATAGAAGACCACAGCTATAATAGCACTGCTACCTTTTACGTATATAGTATTGTGTTCCTGATGGTGAGTAAGGTTCCCAGAGCTCCAAACCCCTTTAAAGGCCGGCAACGCGCTTGTGACACTTGGTGTCGCTGGTGCCCATAGGCGACGGTGTTTGCTTACCATCAGGTAATCCGTCTGCTCGTTTGCCACCTCTGTCATAAAAAAAAGTATATACTATATACACGTTGAACGATTGCAGATTTTTTGTTTTGGTTAAGTCCAGTAATACTATTTTTCAATACTGAAAGAATTTACGTAACTAGATACTTTTTTTTCCTATTTAATTTCTCCTAAATCGTTTACCACCAAAGTGACCACTGAATTAATAAAGGCGTTAATGAACATTGAATGTATAATGGAAGCTTACACGCAAGCACGCTGCGAATAAAATTCCGCAGGGGCAACAAACGCAGTCGTAATTATCTAGTAAGAACGACATTACACCCATACATTTTGTATGAAACTTATACCGTTTTTCGCTAGGGGCACTAGCTCGCTATAGTGTCAAGGGCACTCGCCGCCGCCGACCCGGGTCATTCGCGGATCGAGTCAAATGCTCTGTCCGGGGTGGCTAGGAGCGTGCGACAATACAAGATGAAATCTTATTGAAAGATAAGAGAATAAACAATGTAATATGAAATAAAATATCATGTAGGTAGCAGACTGAGCGGTCAACGTGGCCAAATATATCGTAACACGGCACTTTATTTGGCATAATTTGTTTTGTCTGAATCTTAATACGCATACCAAGTTTCGCATAATTTATTTACGCCGAATGTTCATGTTGCCGTATTTTTATTTAGCATAATTCTTTATTGTAACTGCCATTAATTTCATTTAAATTTAAATTATATTACATTACAAAACTACTGCTATGCCGAATGTTATCTCGCTAAAAGTGGTAGGGCAAATTCAGTAAATTACATCTCGCACAAATCTGGATCGGAGCCCGACTGAACTTACAGAAACATTTCAGCCGTATACAGTCCACTGCTGGACATATGCCTCCCACAAATATGACTTGTATCATCTTGGAGGTAGTTGCCATAGTCGCCACGCTTGGCAGGCGATTTGGCGACCGCAGTAGCTGTAGATTAGGTTTCGACGGACGCTGCTGCTCGTCCGTAGGATTTTTCCCTTTGTCGCCTCATACGATACCCGCGGGAGGAGATGGGGTGTTGCTATTCTAGTCAGCCAGCATCACATGGTACCACAGGCAAATAGCACTAGATCCTACTCATATTGAGTTCCAGTTGGTGAGTCAGGTCGCCGGAGCTCAGGCCCTTAAAGGGTTAAGAAAACTACAACGTTATAGGCGTCTATAGGCAACTGTGACTGCTTTCCATCAGGCGGCCACCGATTTGCCACCGTCGTAGAGTCGTAGTATAAAAGTATCTAATACAGAGGCTCTAGTGAAGTTTCTTTTGACGTAAAATAACGTTTACTAACGCGTAAGTGATAATGTTATTTATGTGGGAAACGCAAACGCGTTCGTGACGTAAAGTTACGTTAAAAACTTACACTCAGGGCTCTGATCTGTAGCGATATATTTGGATACTTTGATTGCTACTTACCTTTTGACGCTAACTTAAGTGAAGTTTTAAGTTTGTGACCTCGTTATAACAAATAGCTACTTGTGAAGGATATGGTCGGGTTTTTATCATTTGTCACAATTTTTGTCACGGTCCACCAAGTATGTGAGTGAAAAAGAGACGGATAGCGCGATAGACGATAAAATGACAACCATGCATGCTATCCGTTATTATTACTTTGGAGATAACATAAAAATATCCATTGCGACTTTACTTTTAAGTACGTAACACAAAACAATCCTTTGTTATCCATACCGATTGTACACTGTTTAAAAGCGTCAAGAAACGTTTGACCATTTCTATATTAAATAATTTGGTATCTGAATAGCCACACGATAGTCCACGATTTAGAAGTACCTAAAATGTATATAACTAGTAAATTATACTTCTATAGTAAAACAACTAAACGACGTTGTTTTACTAAATTTCTTTGAGATGGAGGTAAATTAATATTTTACGTCACACTGGGCGGTGCGGGTGGACATTCCGGTTCGGGCCACAAATACCCGCGATCTCAGCCATTCTTTGTTCTACCGCCCTGGGTACGTAATATACTATTTCCTCAGTCCACCCGATGACTACGAACGCTGCTAAAGGGTCCGAAACGTCGGGATGAAGTTTAAATTAGTATACCCATATAAATGAGTGTAGCCATATAATCCGTTATAGTTGTTTTATTTCATTAGTAATTACCGCGGCAACAGAAGACGATATTTTTATTTATTTAATCTTTATAGCACAAATAAAACTTAATATACACAAGGCGAACGTAATGCCATCAGGCATTCTCTACCAGTTAACCTTAGGGCAAAACAGAAAAGATTGTAGGCGGTGCTTCTCACAACGAAGAAGAAAGCTTGACAAAATTAAAATAACAGAAAACTATATCATACTAATACATATACCGGGTGTGGCCTGTAATAGGTCCGTTAACTTTGGGCATCGTTTCTACACCGCAAACGTAGCAACATTTGTTCTACGACTTTTGAAAATAACTTATAATTTAATAAATATTAATAAAAAAAGATTTTCCAAGCAAGCAATGTATTGCGAAAACTATGAAGTTTGTAGGCTGACAGTAAACGTCAGCTAGACTATTGGATGCTGTTCATTGAAAATACTATTTAGTTTGTTCGAAAAAATCACAAGTAATAAATTACCCAATTGTGTAAAGTTGTAGAACAAATGTTGTTACATCCGTGGTGTAGAAGCGATCCCTACAATTTTTGCTCCTATTACGGGCCGCACCCGGTATAAACAATATTGATACATATAATTTTAAAAGAATTTATATAAAAAAAAAAATTAGAAATGGAATAGGCATCCTTCAGGAGCCTCCTTAGGCCAAGTTTAAAACACCTTCCACACTCGCGAGCCGATAAAGCGCTCACATTTGGGCGCGGCTGCGCTCTCGCGCCGTGAATGGCGCCCATTAGATGCCTATTATGTCTGCCGCCTGCCGCGTTTTTATTTTTTCTACTTTTCCACTACATATGTGATGAGCTTTGGGCTTTGCACGCAAAGAATCCACTCCACTCTGTGTGTGTGTGAATTCCGTCAAGTGTCGAGCTTGTCGCGAATTCAGCTTATTCACATTGAAATGTATAAAAAATCGGGTTTTATTATGTGACTATTTCACGTGGAATCCGCTTTGGATGCTTGAGTCGATTGTCAAAGGAAGGCAGTGCGAGCGGGTCAAATACAAATAAGAACATTATCTATACATATTCAAAAATATTATTTAGAACGAAAGATTTACTTTCTAGACTTATTGCCAATGACAATGCATATTTAGTCAATCTGGCATCGAAATAGAGCGTGGTAATGCCGCCAGCCTTTTGGAGGACATTATTTTATTGTATAGTGTGTGGTAGTTTCTAGTGTGTGACGAAGCCTGTTACTGGTTTTTTTGTAACTTTGTGAATAAATAAAAGTATGTGTCAATCTGTTTAAAAACACTTAAAAGATTAACTTGATTCCAATGAGAGTATAGCTTGCGCCTTTAAAATTATATAAACGCGATATATTATAGTCGTTAAATGATCAAAGTCGAGACCAGTAACAAAACGCATCTGGAAAAAAAAATCGAATCTATTGCTAATAGATTAATCAAATGCTGATATCCTTCTTCTCCTTAGTCGGTCTCTAAGTGCAGTATCTTGACCCCCTCGTGGATAGCCTACAATTATAGATGACTTAAACCATTCGCAGCGCTTCATGCATCGGGTTCTGGATGGTCTTGACAATCGAGTCCATTGCTGATATAGTTACTAATAAATACACGGTAATCTCAAAAAGACGTGTGTTGTGGGTATTCAACCAAAATACATAGAAAGACCCTTGCATCAGAAATAAATATCTTTGCTCATCACACAAATAAATGCTTTTAGTGGGATTTGAACCCAGGACCGTCGGCTTTATAGCCAGGGTCACTACCCATTAGGCTAGACCTGTCTTCAATGCATATGTTAACGTGTGAATTTCACAGAAAATGAATATAATTATGGGACAATAGTTGTACCTCGCGGTGGTACCCGAGGTATAATAGGGGAAAAAACGTAGCATATGTGTTAATCCAGGGTGTCAGCTAACTCCATACCAAATTTTATTACAATCGCTCCAGCGTTTAGACGTGAAGAAGTAACACACTCACAAACTTTCGCCTACACACAAACACATACACAAATATTTATGTATTCTAAATTAGGATAAAGTACCCTATAAAAACTGATTCCATATTACCCCACGTTGGGCGCCAAAACAATTGCCTCTATTACCTCCTACAGTCAGTGTCATATAGTTTGCAGCATTCAAAGTCTTACATATGTTATAGCCATTACATAACTTCTATTCCTAACTTGGTGTCAAAACATTCTTACTTCTATTTCCATACATTTATATATCTGTATTGTCTCAGGAACCGTCAAACTAATGTACCCTCTTTCCACCGAGGCGCTATGCAACAAAGCCCGCTAATGGCGACGCCTCGTTACGCACTCGACCGCAATTAGAGGCCGAAACGTGACTTATTTACTTCGCTACCTACTGTTACAATGGCACTCTTTTCTTCTACCTACGTATAGGAGGTTTAGATATTTTAAATTGAAATATATGACATAAATAAGAAAAAGTGTCTGTGGAAGGAGTTTATAAAATATATAACAATTAACTTTCGTGTTTTCTACGCATATTTACTAAAAACTATAGGGCGGATCTATCGCGAATTAAATTGAATTACCCTGGTGTTGCGGGTGCCCATGGGCGACGGTAATTGCTTACCATCAGGCAATCCGTCTGCTCGTTTGCCGCCTATGTCATAAAAAAATAATCGGTAATCATGGTAATTCAATTAGGTTTTGAAGCGGATTGCACCGGTCATTCTCACGGATAACCGCGTTGTCTAGTTTTTATAAAATATATATAATAATTTGATTTGTTCTTAGTTCTGCATGCAATTAACATCGAACAGTCAGTACGAAGGTAGAAAACAAGCAAAATAATTGTACGATTTAGCCCCACGTTTGGTGCCGCTCAAACAACTAACATCGCTATTTAAAGCAAAACTTTAGATTCATACTCTATCTGTGTCACGGTCATCGAAATTTCATGCACATTTTAGAAAATTTTAAGCTTACTTACAGCAAGCTAAATACTACTATGATGGCGCCATATTTCGTGCCAACTACCACTGACCGCGGCGTCATTAAGCCCCCGACCGCAAACAGGCAGGACGTGTCTTACGGCACATGGTTGAAGCTCTAGAAACTTCCACTCTCTAACTGTGCTTCAAGGTGCGGTAAACCCGTGTAAGTTTAATAACAAGGTGTGGGTGTAATAACGAAAGGAAATTATATATAAATCTCTGCCATAAGACGTACACTGTTGAACATAGGCCTCCCCCTTGGACCTCATGGTTGGAAGCGACCTGCATCCAGCGTCTTCCGGTGACCTTAATGAGGTCGTCTGTCCATCTTGTGGGCGGACATCCTACGCTGCGCTTGCTAGTCCGTGGTCTCCACTCGAGCACTTTTTGACCCCATCGGCCATTTTCTCTGCGTGCAATATGGCCTGCCCATTGCTACTTCAGTTTGCTAACCCGGTGGGTTATTTAGGTGATTTTAGTTCGCCTACGGAATTATTGTTTAACACAGGGGTTCCCAAAGTGTGTGCCGCGGCGCCCTGGTGCGCCATGGAAAGTTCAGAAGGGCGCCGAGTCGATCGAGTCGATCTATTATTATCTATGTACAACGACGATAAATTCATATTGTGGATGTTTAATTTTCTTCCTACCTCCCTCTAACTAACCTAACCTAACCTGACTACTATTATTGTAGGTAATGTAGGTAATTATTTCTTTCTACTATATCTTTTTGAAATTGCTAGGAGAGGGCGCCGTGACATAATACTAATTTTGTAACTGCACCGCAGGTTGAAAAAGATTGGGAATCCCTGGTTTAACATATATATCAGCAGGACATTCTAAGCGAAAGTATTTACTTACGCCTAAATTTATTTGAACGGTTCAAGATTACGGTTTAAGTTGAACCGCAAACTGATAAATGTTCTATTTTCTCGGCTATACGTAATAAGGTTTTGTGTGTAAAGCAATAGAACTAGCCTTTAGTTCTATTGCTTTACACACAAAACTTTGTCGTCCCCCTAACGCTGCAAAACGGTTTAATAGTTTGGGAGACGACGAAAACTATTTTTTTTATCTGAGTATATATAAGTATGTTCGGGTGAAATCTCGCAACTCCATTTTAAAGTAGGTATCTTTAACACTTAACACATTCGCTGCCACCCCCTCCAAAAAATGTATGGAAATGAACGCACATGTGCTTTGGTGGCAGCGTTAAGTATGTAAGTTTGGTGACAATGTAATATTATGGTACTACCATGAGCCAGAAGGAAGCCATAGCAACTTCTAAATTATACAAAATAAACCTGTGGTGTTTAGGCTCGTTACAATTATTTGTTGATTGTGCAAAAAAGTACAGTCGGTAAAAAGTATAGTAAAGTCTTGTACCAAAACTGACATTTTCACAGAGATTTATTTACCTAAACATGTAACTGAAAAATCGAATATTTTCTTTCATTTTCTCTCATTCAGCGTCTATGGCACCTGCTATTTTGTGCCTCAATGTGTAAAGCTTGAACGTAGCACAGATGTGGCGAAAACGCGCCGAAAAGTATTTAATCGCTTGCTCTGTAAGTCTATGCCTCCTCTATGTGACACGAATGTATCAGATGATGGAAAGAGCTAAATAAATTCCTGAGAGCTTCGAGATTATTATGAATTTATGTCCCTATTATTTTATGCTCGGAGTTAGTGGAGCAGTTTAGTTTATTAACATAGGTCTACTTAATAGTATTTTAAAAGTATTAAACTACTGACCACACGCCCTGACTTGGCATACTGTATTATTATTTATTATTATACTTATAATCTTCCCTTTCATTTACTCTGACTATTGATGAAAATCGCAATATTTTGGAGACTTGAAGAAGCCACTTTGTATTTAATTATCTATCGAAGATATTGTATCAAACAAGAGTTAACCGTTTATTTCGTATAAGTCAGTTTTGATTAAAAATAGACATATACATAAGGTTTACGTCACAAAATTGTTATATCTTTGCATTAGCGTAGAGCAGCCATTTAGACCAGGAAAATTAGCGTACCCTGGACATAATTCAATAACTCGTTGTTTTTATTATTTTATTGCATATTCATATTTAGTATTCAATATAAATTAGATATATTCAGTAAAATATCCCCGCTCGTAACTATATAAAAAAAAATCGAGGGTTATCGTATACTACCTAACTTTTTTCTAAAAGCAAAAAAGATAACCAAATACCTTGTTAGTATAATTTTGAATAGCCTTTAAATGCTATCACTTAATAGCAAAATTAAACTGAAACCAATTTCGCATGTATGTTTTTTTTTGTAGTTTTTATCTGATCTCAATATCTAGATAAGTAAAAATGGTAACTATGATATTTATATCTTTTTAAGCTTTATAACGTCTATTTAGACAATTAAGACAAAAATTAAACGTTTGTGTTTAACGTTTCAATAATAATGCATTTCTCGGTAGTTAAAAATCATAACTGTGAAATTTTTGTTTAATAATAGCTTATTGTGTACTATGATCACGTTTTCGTCAAAATTAAACATATTTATTGCACAGATAAGAAATTATAAATCTAATTGAATAGATAATATTATACACACGGCCCTGTCGAGAAGTGGGATGCTCGCGGGGAGTGCGGGACGTAGGGGGAGCGGACGTCGGCGGCGAGCCGGCTAACGTGCGCCGCCGAACCAGTTGTAACCAGTTTATTTCAAAAATGCACTTGCTTTATGGCAGCGACGTCCGTCTTATCTTGTACAAATCCCCTTCATTTTTATAACTAAAAAGGCTACATATATAATTATTTTATCTTTATACAGAGCGTCCCAAACTTATGGGACATGAAGAGGTACCTTAAATATCGTAAATAGTGTATTTTGCTGAAAGAAGACATTATGTTATTATTAAAAGTTATTAATTCTGCATTCACAGATTTTCGAAAAATAATTTGCTTCGTCTGAGAATCGAAGCGACTTAAGTGTCAAAAAAACATCACCCTAATTTTATGATGCCAATCGAAAGAATAGCTAAAAATTAATAACTTTGCTTAAGTAACATTGTATTTTAAAAGAAAGGATCAAAGTAAAATTAATCATTTTAATCAAATGAAAAACATCATGAAACTGCCGTAGTCAATTAAGTGGGTATTTTTTTTGTAAATTAATTTATTCTTGAAATTTGACTCAATCATTCTCGATAGTAATCTGTCGAGAAAAACACCGTCCGGGTTAATTTTAAACCAACTTCAACCCCTGAAATCCGGTCACAACACTTAACAGTTACCGGCTCGCGGTCACAGCTAGTATAATATATACTTGTTGTGAATCGCCCATCATATTTTGATTTAGATTAATGTGGGTAAGACCGTCAGCCAACCAATTTCTTACATTATCTCATCGGTATTTAGTGTCATATGACGGACTTCCCTTCAAAATAAAGTATCCGGTCTTACCCACATTGACATAAATGATTCTGTAGAGAAATAAAAGCTTACAAATCGGTTTTACAAGTTAACAATTTCTTGACAATCAAAGATGTAGCATACACCGTGTTTTTGATAACTTTAAAGGAGGTCAATTAAAGTTATTTTTTTAAAGTAACTAATGTTACTTTAAACTTAATGTTATCGCTGCATCAGTGTAAAATTATTCCTTATTTCGTCCATGACATTATTTTAAAATTTCTTCAGTAGTTTTCGTTTCATAGCATAGGTTATTCGGTTCGGTTCATATTGCGAAGATTATTAAGGTGAGTTTGTTTGACGTTATTTAATGTGTCTATTACTATGTGTCATTAAAACGACCATAACTTAATTGTCATAAAAGTCCTAATATAAAATTACACATCAGAAATTATTTATTTGCATAGACACAGTACAGGGATGTTACAATGGTAATTATGTAACAATATGATTCATGTATCTAGTTGCATGCAATCGTGCAAATATTATAAGCGTTTGCTACTCTTCCCTGACGCCTGCTAGTTTAGCGCATTTGTGCAAGGGCGGTGCTTGGCTGCCTTTATTTCATCCGTCTCTCTCATGGGCATCCTTCCTCGCGCTTGGGCACCCTCTACTCTTCCCTGCACCACTAGTCGCTCTATGGATACCAGTAACGGCGGCTATTTATTTTTTCTTAGGCAAGAGGAGCTGACATAGCTTCGCCTTCTCTTTATGTGTCCAATGAAAATTGTTGAACTGTGGGAAAGTTAGTTAAGCCGACAGGAGTCGGCTTGTATGGACGCGCCGCCGCTGATGGATACATTTTCACGTCGAGAAACGTGTCTAAAAAAGGCGAGGGTGCGAGCTTGAACGATGGAGGATTGACGAGAGGCTGCTTGATGCCAAGCTCTTGGAGTATGGAGACGTTGGTTCGATTTTTGGTCCCCGATACCAAAAGCATTATTCGCCAGCACCACATTTCCAGCGCATCCACCGTCTTTTACTCTCTGTTCCGCAGGGTCTACGTCTCAGTGGCGTAGACAAATATGGCCAATACAAGCGCTATAAAGAGCCTGATTTTTGTAATTTTGTGGTGTTACGATTCCGCCATATTTTTCGTCACCTGTCCATAGCGCTTCTAGTGATTGCCACAATTTGTTTGATCTGAATAACAGACTCTGTTGTTAGAAATTAGAGCTCTTAGATAAATATACGATTTAACGACACCACAATTCGCTATTTGTGTGACTTCGGGCGTTGTTGTTGACAAGATCGACAATAATTGGTCTTACTGGGGTTAATCTTAATACCAACTTCCAGGCTAATCCTCTCCATCCTGCGCAGCAGATCCTCCATATAACAATCACTAGTAGCAAATACGGTGGTATCATCCGCGTAAGAGAGGTTTGAGATCTTTAGTCCTCCGATTGCAACTCCGTCGGAATACTAAGTATTAAGTATAATATGAAATAGTCGGATGGAATTTCAATATAAATAAAGCCAAGCAAAATGCATTGCCGTTTCCTCTGACTCTTGGCAGAACCTGCACGTGGCGTTCTTACCCATCTGAAACATTTGTTTGTTCAACTTGTCAAGATTCGAGTCACTGCGCAAGTTTTGTGCCTCTTGAGCGTTAGTAGCTCTTTAGCAATATTGGTGTTGAATCCTTTTATTAGGGCTTTCGAGTGTTCAAGACCTCTAGTGAGCTTCCACCCAGTAATTGCTCTCGATTTTTCTAGGTTCTTGAGCAGAGAGTATGAGAGTATGAGTTCCGGGCCGGCCAGGGGAGTATCCGCGCCCTTCCTAGCCAGTTCGATTGCTTTCTCATTTCCGTCAATGTCGGAGTGTCCTGGTACCCATATTATGACTTTATACTAATTATGACTTTGTTGGAGTTAGCCAGTGCGTTTAGGTTTGTTTTACATATCTGGACTAGTTTTTAGTTTGTTTCCAAAGAATATAGTGCCAGCAGAGCAGCTTGGCTGTCCGGGTTAATGTAGATGTGTTGGTTTTATAGGTTTGTATCCAGGTTAATTTCCTCACATTTGTTAATGGCGAAGACTTCAGTCTGGAATATTGAGGCACTCGTCCCCATGCTGACGTTAGCTCTGAATCTAGGTCTCCCCCATAAACCTTTTTGGACCCATCTGTGTGCCATAGGTGGCTTGCCTCTTCTACGTACATTTGGTCTTCAATCCATTTGTCTCTTGGAGGTATTTCAACTGTGTAGAGTTTAGAGAATTGACATTTGCTGTGCATGTCGTCTATTGGCATGCTAAAAGCCCAGGCGTTCAGCTTGATTAGTGCTTCACAGCGCCATTTAGGCCGATTTAGCGTGCGTATTCTGTAGACGCACTGCTTGGCCTCCCTTTTGCACCTGCATGGGGAGTGTCGTCTAAGGCCGCCCACGGTGTCGAGGTAAAGGCTCCTGTTGCTGTTATACAGGCCATGCTTTGCAGGCTGTTTAACATTGTTGACTGCTGTCTTTTGGTTGGTCTTGTTACATCAGACCACGGAGCCATAAGTAATTATGGGCCTTACTACCGCTGTAAAAAGCCACAGAGCAAATTTGGGTCTTATCCCCCATCTTGCTCCTGCCATTCGACAGCACATCCACAAGGCCATTTTTGCCTTTTGTAAAATGTTTTTCAGGTGAGGGTTCCAAGTTAGCTTTTGGTCGAAGGTGATCCCTAGGTACTTAAACCTCATCTGAGACCGGTATGTCCTGTCCATTCAGTTGTATTTTTGTAAGCTTATCATTTATCAAGTTTCATCTTATGCCGGTCGTACTCACATTGATTAGAGTCATATTGACTAATACTTTACTTTTAAGGGACGTCCATCATATAACTCTACACCGCGTAACATGAGGAAACCGAATAAATTTGCCAGAGTTATCCTGACCATATTTCGAAACTAAAATATCCAATAAACCTTTTAGAAATTAACCTCGTTTTGGAGTTATAACCCATTACAAAAAAAAAAAAAAGATTATAACTAGACCCCGCTATCGGGGGTGCAAAATGGTAGCTGTCAAGTTCGTAGGGATGGGTAATCAAGAAATCATATTTGTGATGTCGATATCGATACTCGATTTTTCAATACATTTTTTGTATTTACAGTACCATTTATTTCTATACAATTTAACTTTTTTGGGATCTATGATAATTATTGACATTAAAAATATAAATCGTTATTACTACAACAAAAAATCCATGGTTGCTATTACTTTTTTGTGATGTTTCTTTTCCTATAAATAACTGGTAATTGTACATAAAAAAAAAATATTGAAAAATCGAGTATCGATATCGAAATCACAAATATGATTATTTGATTACCCATCCCCAAGAACTTGACAGCTACCATTTTGCACCTCTGATAGCGGGGTCTAATTATAACTCAGCACCGTTCGCTTTCTTAAAGGCGATTTTACCACTTTTGTACTCATTGTTTGTTTTCAGGCATAGTTTTCTCAATAAAATGTATTTTTTATATCAAAAAATATAAAAACGAAACAAATTTTTTTTTTGCCAGAGTTGATGAAAAGTTACATGATATTTTTTACTTCTTTTGGCCTCAGGAATACGCTGTCAAAATTATTCAGTTTCCTCATTTTACACAGTGTATATACCTATCAGATAATGTAGGAAATAGGTTGGCAAACGGACTTTCCTGATAGACGGTCTTGTCCACATTGACTCTCATCCTGAACAATTTAGTTGTTATCGACCCAATAAACACACTATTTTCAATAAATCTCTCTTCTAGCCGAACCGTGGTGATGTATATGTATCCCACGTGTTTATTAAATTTGATTATCATTGACTTAGCCTATGTATCTATGAGACGATTTCTTCTACGCGAGAATCGCTCGCGGCTCTCGGGAGTCAGGCACGAAAATAACAACCTTACGGTGCAAGAAATAACGTTCATATTAATACGTAAGTAAGAAAAATTATAAATTATTTATTAATCGTTAGTAATTTTTGTTTAATTCGTTTCTTATAGTAATAATACAATGTTGACGGTATAAATTAAACAGTTTTGAAGTAGTTATGTATTTTGGTTTTCCAGAAATAACCTATAATTGTGTTTTTAGATATCTGCAAAGTGAAACTGTTTAATTTTCAACAATTTAGCAACACATATGATATACTACTCAGGATAAATTATTGTATTACAGTTATCAATATTATCTGGGAAGATAAGCCAGAGAACGTGTAATTTACTGCACCTTCTTTTTTAATGATAGTCCCGATTGGTTAATTTGTTTAATTTTGATTGTTTTAACTGGAATACAAGCATCATATCATAATAGAGGCACTTTCACGTAGTTATTTATTATGCTGCACTTATAAAATTAAAAAGTGTCCTAAATTTAGATTTTAGGGATTTTCATATTGACGCGGAACCCAAATTTGTTTAATTTTTTATATTTTAACAAGAACTAACATTACTTGAGTTCATAGAAAAATAAGATTACAGTTATCGTATTATGTCCAGGTTTCGGTAATTTTACTGGTCTAATTAGACTACATAACTTAAGACTTTATCATTAAAATTGTTACAAAGATAACTTAAATATAATGTTATAAAAAAAATGTTTTTAAGAGTCTATTCCATATCGCAAGAATCTGCGTCTTCGTAGGATTAAAACGCGGTAAGAGCCAGGAGTCGAGCCACTCTGAAGAACAGTGTGGTATTAAAGGGATCCATCGTAATCCCCGAACCGATACCCTCGAGGTATTAGTGCCTTCACTGTCACACTTCATTGCACATTAGTGAACTTTATTGTAAAGACATAAGACCTCTCTAAAATCAATCAAGTGTGGTGTTAGCACCACGGCAAACACGGCGCCAATCTGATTATACTTTGAGCAAATAGCCAAAGTACGAAGGTTAACCGTAGTTCCTCGCAACACACGGGCTGTGCAAACAGGCCCCTGTAGGATGTGGCTATGAAGAATTACAAAGCAGTGCTTAAGACCTCAAGTACACACAAAGTCGTTGGTCGCGCAAGTACGCAACCAAAAAAAGGATAATACATACATTTACATACATTTCAGCCGTATGCAGTCCACTGCTGGACATAGGCCTTCCACAAATATGACTGTGTCATCTTGGGGGTAGTTGCCATAGTCGCCACGCTTGGCAGGCGGGTTGGCGATCGCCGTAGCTGTAGATTGGGTTTCGACGGACGCTGCTGTTCGTCCGTAGGATTTTCCCTTTGTCGCCTATTACGACACCCGCGGGAGGAGATGAGGTGGTGCTATCCTAGTCAGCCGGCATCAGACGGCAGGATGGTACTTACACTTACTTACGGAATTTACATACTTAATTGGCTATTTTTATAAATATACACGTTTAAAGTGTTTGTTGAGCTTGAATCGGAATACATATATAGATGTCATACGCCCGTCATCATCTTGCTCGTGTTTTCCGGGCAATGTGTCACGGCTCATGAGAGCCTGGGGTCCGCTCGTCAACTAATTAAACAAACCAGGATTTGGCGTAGGCACTAGGTTTACGAAAGCGACTGCCATCTTACCTTCCAACCCAGAAGGTAAACTAGGCCTTATTGGGATTAGTCCGGTTCCTCGCGATGTTTGCCTTCACCGAAAAGCGACTGGTAAATATCAAATGATAATTCGTACATAAGTTCCGAAAATTTCATTGGTATAAGCCGAGGTTCGAACCTGCGACCTCTGTATTCAAAGTCGCACGTTATTACCGCTAGGCCACCGGCGCTTCGATGTCAATACCTATATATAATGTCAGTAATATACGGATCTGTGTGTCACGGTGAAGACGAGTATATGTGTCATAAGGCTATTTTGCGTTTAATATTCGATTAAATGAGAGTTGAAATTGTATTAACATAGCTCGCAAAGTACTTTCCTTTGCTAAGCGTTTACTTAATGTTTGAAATTGATTTTATATTACTGGACAGTCAGCGTCAATAAGTAAGAAACAAAGTTGCCAAATATAGGTATCGATTTTTATCTGTATAGCAATTATGAGTTAATAGAAGCAATCACTATGGAGATCGCTTGTACACCACGAACGTAGCAACACTTGTTCTACAACTTTAAAAACACTGTGGAATTGATTACTTGGGATTTTTTAAACTAACTAAATAATATTTTCAATTAATAGCATCCAATAGTCTAGTTAACATTTACTGTCAGCCTACAAAATTCATAGTGTTCACAGAACATTGCTTGCTTGGAAAATCTTTTTCTATTAATATTTAAAATTACAAGTTACTTTCAAAAGTCGTAAAACAAATGTTGCTACGTTTGTGGTGTAGAAAAGATGCCTAAAGCTATTGCTCTCATTACAGGCCACACCCGATATATTTAGACACTTCGACTAACAACTGTGTATGTGTGTAATACCCTTTGTTTGTAATGTATCGTTCACAGCGATCGTGTTACATTACAGTTACATTGCTACGCGGCGAACGCTCGCCTTGAGCGCTCTGTTCGTTTGCGCTCCATACTTTTTCAAAATATCGAACTTGTACTGGCTTGTAATGTAGCACTCAAAGGGATTCGCGTATAAACCGACAGCTGATTGGAGCGCGCGGTGCTCGCGTCGAGCGGCTCGGCTCGCGGCACTGACGGCTGTAATGCTCGTGTTGTGTCATGTTACATTAGACCGAAATGTTACAAGTCTGTCGCCACCTTATCAGTGAAAGGGAACGATATAGTAACATTACATTACGATTCCATATTTCGGGACAATCTTACACAAATCGACCTAGTCCTACGGTAAGCTCAGTAAAGCTTGTGTTGTAGGTACTAAACGACGATATATATAATATAACCATACATATAAATACTTAAATACATAGAAAACACCCATGACTCAGGAACAAATAGCTGTGCTCATCACACAAATAAATGCCCTGACTGGGAATCGAACCCAGGACCATCGGCTTCACAGGCAGGGTCACTACCCACTAGGCCAGACCGGTCATCAAAAAACTATAGAAATGCATTAATATTCGTCTCATTGTTTCAGATCGCTCGCACTCAGGCCCAGCCGGCCCTCATCGCGGCGGTTACGTGGCCTTCAGCCAGCAGGGCCACCAAGGCTACCAGGGCCAGAGCCACCCCAGTCAGAACCAGGGCTACCCGAGCCAGAACCAGGGCTTCAACCGGCAACAGGGCTACCAACAGCGGGATCGGTTTGGGAATCAGCAGGGATACCAACAAAACAGGTATGGTTACCTACTGTGGAAAGACGGTTGTAGCTCTAGAGTGACAGGCGAAGCCACTAGGGATATAACTTCAAGGGAAAGGTGTCTCGTCTAGGAAAAAAAATGGCCATTGCTACCTATTCCCAGAACAATAATTATCATTAAATAATCGGTTTCAAAATGTTGAACGAATTGTAACTATTATATTTATTTACAATAATTACTTTCATTAAAACAATTAAACTTAACTAGTTATAGCATTAATTTTTTAAAAAAGGCCCTTGAGGCATTGTATCAAGGATGCTGGCGGCATTTCCTCGTTTTATCGCAATGCTGATACGTTGTGCGAGTAAGTTGCCATTATTAAATTATTCAGTGATCTAATTTTATTAACAGATATATTAATGAATATACAGAATGATTTCGGGGAGCAAAAAAGCAAGTCATGACACATAATTTATAGATGAAACTAATTATGTTAATAATATTTTTTTTAACACCAAAAATATTAATTATTACTTCTCACATGGTAATTAGAAATCTTTTTGCATACAATTTGGTCACCCTACTCAATGTGATGTCAAAAGGCATTAGGGTGACCATGATTTAGTTTAGTTTAAAATAAGAAAAAAGTATTAAAGTTTTTTTTATTAAAAAATTACCTAATAAGATAATATTGTCCAGTGACAGAGTTAGAAAAACAGGTTATAGATCACGAGCCCGTAGTCGTCCTATATATGATAAGTAAATAAAAAATACAATATTTCAATGTATGATATGTATTTACGTAATATAAATTTATCCAGGTATAATCAAGGTTACCAGCAGAGGCAAGATGGCTACCAACAGAGGCAGGACGGCAATCAAAGATACAACCAGAACCAGCGGCAGGGCTACTCCTCGGGTCAGAACCAGGGCTACAGTTCTAGGCAGGGCTCCAGTCAGGGTCGCTCCACGTGGCGATAAGAAATGTACCTAATTAACAAGTTTATAGAGTTTATTTTCACGTGAACAAATGCTGGAGGAATAAATTCACTTTGGTAATAACGCTAATGTTATGCGAATACATTTGATGTGTAATAGAAATTGATTTGTTAATATTAAAATGACGGTAAAGTCACAAGGTGATTTTGAAAATAAGTTTTTTTTTTCTGAAAAAACAGAAGCTTTTTACCCTGAATGCTTTTTTTAAACCTACTGTAATATAACACACTGATTATAATTTACTTTGATGTAATATTGATTTAAATTTTACGGATTTTACATATTTATTACAATTTAACGGGACTTTACCTCGAATACCACCATCTCCTCCCTCGGGTGTCGTAAGAGGCGACAAAGGTAAAAAACCGACGTATTGGCAGCAGCGTGGTGACTAGCACAGTCAT
Source organism: Grapholita molesta (assembly GCA_022674325.2). Taxonomy (NCBI): domain Eukaryota; kingdom Metazoa; phylum Arthropoda; class Insecta; order Lepidoptera; family Tortricidae; genus Grapholita; species Grapholita molesta. The sequence goes on from CP053138.2 coordinate 998,605, forward strand.
ATTTGTGGGAAGCCTATGTCCAGCATGCAAGCCTATGAGTTCTTACGACTTGATGATAATGATGATGATGGTAACGTCTTCATCCAGGATCATCCTTTTAGGATCGTTTTTTTTTTCACGTAATCCCTGCCACATAAGTCCCGTTTTGTTGTAATAATCTTATAGGGTACAATAAATTGCAATTACGATATCGGTGTAAATTGTGTACCAACCAACTCGAAGTCATAATATTGTACACGGCAACAATTCAGTGATTTATTTGTATTTGAAACTTTCATAACTCGTTATAATATTTTGTGAATGAAAATGACGGCTTTACTCCTTTTATTTAGACACTTGCGCGACATATTTCGGACGTAGTCTCCATTTTGAGGCACTGAGTGTCTGTTCGCCTCGCCGACCCGTCACGCACTGCAAATGGACATCTATGCTCTTTGTCTGTCGCGCGAGTGACTAAATAAACGTGAATAAAGCAGTCATTTTCATTCAATAATTGAAAAACTATTTTAAAATTTGCTTTTTACTATGGAAAACATGCAATAAAATATTCTATATCAATAATCTATTTGACTTGCATCATTAATTTGATTAAATAATAAAACTTATTACTAATGGTATAGGTAGTTTCATGAGAGTTAAAGTCACGCACACAACAACAGTCATGTAATGACAGGAAGATTTTGAAATTACTCATTCATTCCATTCATCCATTCGCCTCAACTCCCGTGGAACTACCAATAAGCAAATATCGTGAAGACTGAGCATTACATTGACTTTGCGTACTAACCCTTATTTTAAATCAGAAGATTACAATGACTGGTATAATTCATTTTAAACCTAAAAATGTCAAGATTAAAGAGTAATGATAAAATTTACCTATGTGTATGTTAAATGTTTCAAAATATATATTCGACACAAACCAGAATAAAAGACTTGATTCAATCACACATCTTGTTTCTTTTTTGTATTCTCCAGTTCCTTAGTCCTAACCAATCACCAAGTAACACACAAGACATGGAATGATGTGATAATGATAACAAACAAATATAAGCAGAGATCGGACAAATTTGCGACATTGCTCGCAATAATCTGGACTTTAAAATTAATCATATAAGTAATCATTTAATTAATACTTGACATTCCTGCTTTCCTGATCAAAAATATACTTAAGCTATATCCAATGATGGTAATGGGGCAAACTTATGTAGTTTAATAGGAATATCCACGGAGGTTTTCTACCTATAAAACTAAAAAATGTCTTCGTCTGAAATAAAAATCATATCAGGATATTTATAATAGTGTCAGTTTAACATTGTAACTTATTTTTCTTCCGACGAAAATGCTAACCACGTTAAGTAACATTTTCATAATAAATATAACAAACTAAAATTTTATTTCAAAAATAATTAATTGAATAACACTTTGATTAATTTGGAGTCATGTCCACATTATTGCGAGCAATGTCGCAAATTTGTCCGATCTCTGAATATAAGAGACCGGCCAGAGAGTACCATTATGTACTGTTTGGCGTAGAGACGCTAGGTCCATGGGGTCCCAGCGCGCACAAACTTTTTGCAGAAATTGCGAAGCGTCTGTTTGTTGTAACAACATTGCGATACAACGAGGAAATGCCGCCAGCATTCATGGTACAATGCCTCTTTTAGATTTTATACTGTTGCTAGTATGTACCTGTAGTTATCATAATACGATTGTAATTTCTGTAAATAAATATATTTTATCAAATCTGTTTTGGCAGCCTTTTTAAGCTTATGCTATAATACCGTGTGTATTTTTATACGGGCGTATAAGTTGCCCACATACAGTATCCAGTAATACGACTCGTATTATGTTAATAATTTTGTTAAATAGTGTTATAACATAGTTGTAACGACTTTTTTTAGGTCTAATCAGGCAGCAATATACGCAGTCCAACTTATTTTGACATGACAAGTCATACTGACATGGCATGACGCATCGGTACGTTAATTGATATGGATGCAATACATTGCGTGCTTAATTTTTTGTATGAAATAAAAATAACCTATTTTTTTAAACAAAATCAATGTAAATAGGTTCTTGGGGTTCAATACTAATCACCACTACAATATACGCCCGTATGAAAAATACACACTGTATATATTTGATTTTGTAACGGTTTTATCAAATAGTATGCGTACTACACACGTAAAAGCACCAAATACCTCTCAAAACATCAATCATAATTACCAAAACTGAACAATTTGCAACAACGCAATCCCATTCATAAAGCGTGCACTTGAAATTATTATTACCGCACCTTTCCATGTAGGCTGGCTGTCTAAACGTTTTCCAGCGACGCACAAAGAGTCTGAAGTGGCGTTTGTGTCGATCAATAGTTTTTTTTTTATTATTTTTTTCTTTTTTAATTTCTTTTTGCGCTACGGTACAAAATTGTTCGGCTTGAAAGGAAATTAGGGCTGCCCCTCGCATGAATGAGGTTCGAATCGGGCTGGTTATAGGTTTTTTTTGTCAGGTAATGGGGCGGTAATAATGCTGCTGATTTGCCGTTGATTGCCGTTGGACAACGGGCATTATGGTTGGGAGTTAATTAAAGTGCTTGAAGGTTCCAGAAAATATAGCAAATTGTATAATTACAAATTATAAATATAGCATTTTTTTTATATATAACGACTGTGGCATAGGCATATTCCCCGCCTGATGGTAAGCAGTTACCGTAGCCTATGGACGCCTGCAAACCCAGAGGTTGCCTACCCCAAAATTAAAAATTACAAAAACATAAATACGTACAATCTTGGTCTTCCTCATGTTGACCCGGCATTCTGCCAAGGCTCGTGGGAGCTGGGGTCCGCTTGGTAACAAATCCCAGAAATTGGCACTAGTTATTACGAAAGCGACTCCCATCTGAACTGTTAACCCAGAGGGTAAACCACGGTGTCCTCGTGATGATTTCCTTTACCGAAAAACTCCTTGGTACGAGCTGGGGTTCGAACCCGCGGCCTCCCACGTTTTTTCCGCTAGGTCACCAGCGCTTCAATTAAATATCTGCAAAAACCAATTAATAAGATGATAATGTAATCTGGCTTTGGTTATTGATAGGTAGGTACTTGAAAAAAAAAAAGTTATGTGGAATCAAAATCTGAATCAGAAATATTTTAAGAATGGTTTCAAGATAAATTCGCATAGATAAGTTTGGAAAACGATTTATTAAGACATATCTGGCCTAGTGGGTAGTGACCCTGCCTATGAAGCCGATGGTCCTGGGTTCGAATCCCAGTCAGGGTATTGCTATACCCTACCAGGGTCCATGTATGTATTTTAATATAAGTAATATTAAGAAATGTACTTTGGATGCAAATAAACATCTCTATCTCTATCTATTTGTGTAATGCTGTTTATGTACCTATCTATCTATTATATATATCGTCGTCTAGCACCTACAACACGAGCGTTATTGAGCTTATCGTAGGAGTAGGTCGATTTGTGTAAGATTGTCCCGAAATATTTATTTAATTTTATTTTTTAAGATGACTAAAAATGTATGCAATTTTACGCACATTACGTTAAGAGGACGCATGAACCTGTCGACACCAAAATTGCTAAGAAGTAAAAATATACTCAAGGATCTTATCAGAATCCATTTCAAGTCCTTCATTAAGACATCCCTGTTCATCCCCGTGGCATTTCTTTGTGGGCTCATTAATTCACCGCGGAGAGCCATCGAGCTGACCCCGCTCACTCAGCTGGATTTTGTTACATTACACACCTTGTACAGTCAGCAGAAGTTGCTAAGCCCAGGTATTCAAAATTATCCTGACACGCTCTTGTCCTCTTAACAATAAAGTCCTGTCTAGCTTGTTGGCTATACCTCAGGCGCTTAGGTACTTTTGCTGCTGACGGTACCATCAATATTTATATTACCTATCTATACTTTGATTCACGGAGTGGATCAACCCCATTTTATAACGACGGTGACAGCATACTGCTCGCTTGATGGTGGTAAGTTGTTATCCTAGCTTATGGACGCCTGCAACTTCAGAGGATTCACATGCGCGTTGCCTACCCTAAAAGTTGTTGGAGCTCTGGAAACCTTACTATCAGGAACACAACACTACATACCTGAAATGTAACGGTGCTATTATGGCTGATGTGGTCTTCTGTAAGGAGGAGGTACTTTCCCAGTTGGGCTTCTCCAGACTCAAGCGTGATGGTACTTCGCTGTGCCCTACCTCTCTTACTTCTACAGTGCATCTGTCCCGCTCCAACAAGCATGTGAGTGCGAAAGGGCCGGATAGATTATAGAGATAGCGCGATAGATCATAAAATGGCAACCATGCTATCTGTTCTGATAGAGTTTAAATATAATGTACCTACATCTGTTAAAGGTAGAAATTTTTTCTAGATAATTTTACCCCATGTATCAAACTAACCCCAGTCTACCGTAGAGAATATTAGCGACACGTTTGGTGATCGACTAAGGACTGGTGAGTGATAATATGATCCAAAAATTGAAACACAAAACTATCGTGAGATTAAAATATATTATTAATTGTATAAAAGCGGGTAACTTATGTTTTATAAGCATCGAGTGCACGGTTGCGGAGAGCTGCGGCCCGCAGTCTGCGTCGGTTAGCCAACGAGGACGGTAATCATGATTATGCTCCTCGTTACGGAGTGAAAAATTTCGAGCAACATTTGTCTTATAAAACGTTCCCACTTCCATAAAATTAATATGATCCAAGATGTACCTACTTACAAAAATAATAACTTCTAAAGTGGAATCAAGAGTAGCTCTCTAGCAAAAATACAATACTTATCTATTTAAACCCGCCACGTATATATTAATGTAATGATTTACTGTCAGAGAGGGTTTTTTAATGTAAGAATGCGTAACAAATTTTGTTATGGCATCTTTAGGGTTCCGTAGGCAATTGAGAACTTATAGTTTCCCCATGTCTGACGGTCCCCGGATATGCTCACGGACCGTTAGCCCTAGGAAGCTGTAGTATGGCATGAATATGTACCTAAATAAATCACGTGGACAAAGTGTTTCTCTAATAATAAAAAAAGGAAAACTTTTTTAAAGCTACTTCGCCTACATGTGAGAGGGGTAATTTTTTTAGAGTTCAACCCTAAAGTGTGAGTTAAAGTCAGATAGGTACCTACTTGAAAAAAAACTGGGTTATATCAAACGTGTTCGGAAATAATCGCTCTGAGAGTTAAAAAATGTCCCTCCCCCCATCAATTTCTTCTCTTTTCTAACTTTTAACTTTCTTAACCCCAAGTTCAAAAATAATGAAAAAAATATTATGAAAGTACAGCTCTATAAAGATTTTCGAGGAAAGTTGTTTTTAACTTGATAGGTTGAACATGTCACATAACACAACACGCCATATTTAAACATTACGTCGAGTTCTAGGAATCTTCAAGAAAAGAGCGTATAGGGATCTTAAAGGCCGGCAACGTACTTGTGACTCCTCTGGTGTTGCGAGTGTCCATGGGCGGCGGTAGTTGCTTACCATCAGGCAATCCGTCTGCTCGTTTGCCTCCTATATCATAAAAAAAACCTTAGGTAGTATTGCCCCTACAGCCGCTACATAAATCAATGCAATTAGCTTTAATAAGGTTTGTGTTGGAGGTACCTACACTGAACTACATAACTCATGAAGAACACATTTCCGGAATAAACACACAAATAATGTCCTCACCAGGATTCAAATCCAGGACCTCACGCTTTTTTTTTTTTTTTTTTTTTTATGATATAGGAGGCAAACGAGCAGACGGATTGCCTGATGGTAAGCAACTACCGCCGCCCATGGACACTCGCAACACCAGAGGAGTCACAAGTACGTTGCCGGCCTTTAAGATCCCTATACGCTCTTTTCTTGAAGGTTTGGATGTCATATCGGTCCGGAAATACTGCACACGACAATTTATTCCAGAGTTTTGCTGTGCGAGGCAGGAAGTTTCTAGAAAAACGCACAGTTGAGGACTGCCAACCATCTATGTGGTGAAGATGGAAATGTTGTCGTGTAGAGCGCTGGCGGAAGGAAGCAGCTGGGATTAACCCGAACAATTCCTCGGAGCACTCTCCGTAATAGATGCGGTAGAAAATGCAGAGTGAGGCCACATCTCTACGCAGTGCCAAGGAGTCAAGCCGGTCCGAGATATCCTGGCTGCCGACAATTCTAGTCGCTCTCCGCTGGATGCGGTCCAAAGGGAGAAGCTGGTATTGGGGTGCCCCTGACCAGAGATGAGAACAGTATTCCATATGTGGCCGTACTTGCGCCTTGTACAGTTGTAGGCGGTGGGCCGAACTGAAATACTGCCTCGATCTGTTGAGCATACCAAGCTTCTTCGAGGCCAACTTGGCCTTTCCCTCTAAATGACCGCGGAACTGGACTGAGCTAGAGATGTCGACACCCAGAATTCCGATACTGGCTGTGGCTGTTAGGAGAGTGCCCTCAAAGCGAGGCGATACGACAAACGGGAGTTTCTTTGCCGTGAACGCGCAAACCTGTGTCTTACTGGGGTTAAATTGAACCAAGTTCATTCGGCCCCATTCTGAGACTTCTTTAAGGGAAGTCTCAACTTCAGACACAAGCTTGTTCCGGCTCTCGATGACACTTTCCCGAGAAATGTTGGCACGGCCGGTATAGCAAGCATCACCCGTACTGTCATCCGCATAGCAATGAATACCGCTGGTCTGCAGCATGTCATTGATATGCAGGAGAAATAACGTGGGCGATAGCACACAGCCTTGAGGGACACCAGCATTCACAGACATGGAATCCGAGCATTCACCGTCGACTACGACCTTAATGCTTCTGTCTGCTAAAAATCTGCTGACCCATTCGCATAATTTCTCGGGAAGCCCATAGGATGGTAGTTTCGAAAGAAGAGCCCCGTGCCACACACGATCGAAGGCCTTCGCTACATCCAGACTAACTGCCAATGCTTCACCCTTCGTCTCGATCGCCTGAGCCCAACGATGTGTCAGATAAACTAGAAGATCACCAGCCGAGCGACCACTACGGAAGCCGTATTGACGGTCACTAAGCAGCTGGTGGTTCTCTAGGTACCGGAGGAGCTGGCAGTTGACAATGGATTCCATTATCTTCGAGAACAAGGAGGTGATAGCTATTGGCCTGTAGTTGGAGGGATTTGAGCGGTCGCCTTTTTTAGGGATCGGATGCACCAAAGCTGACTTCCACGAGATCGGGACTACGCCAGAAGAGTAGGAGAGCCGAAAAAGACGCGTTAAAACTGGTGCCAACTCAGGAGCACACATCTTAAGAACAATTGCGGGGATCCCATCAGGCCCACTCGACTTATGGATGTCAAGGGAAACAAGAGCTTTACGCACAGAGCAGTGCCGGAACTGTATATCCGGCATGCAGCTCTCGCACCGCTTAACAGGTAGGTGTCACTACCATCATCTTCCTCGCGATGACCCGGCATTTGCCACGGCTCATAGGACCCTGGGGTCCGCATGGCAACTAATCCCAGGATTTGGCGTAGGTAGCGGTCACTACCGACAGACAAGCCGTTATATATGTATATTTAGTGTGAATCATTCAGAATCTAAGTAGTATTAATAGGTGGATTAATCAATTTTTTACACATTCACCACTCAAGAAAAAAAGTTCGCGGCCCAATCTCTATGGTCTCCGATTTCATTGCGCTTTAATGTTAAAAAAACGACTAGGTTCACACCTTGATCACCTACCCGTGCAAAGAAAGCATACCTCACGTATTGTCACTAAGTAAAGTACGAATAACATCATTCAAGTGCACTCATCTAAATGTCCCACGTTACAAATGCCTTATCGCTTCCAATTCGCTAATTTCCCTAAATTCCCACGACAGGTCCGATCATAACTTGCTCACTTCCCGTGATAATGTGTCAATGCCGTCAAAGGTTTGTCTTTTGTGATTTCTACTCATTACGACAAATGACTTTACAAGGGCGGGCATCGCAGCATGGCGCGCGGCGCCACGCAGCGCACTCGTGACGCTGTATGGCGCCTCGCAGCGCCGCGTCGCCCCGCGGACTTTAATCGCAGTTGACGGGTAGATTTGACTTCTTTACAGCGGTCTTGAGACGAGTGGCGTTTGACTGGACGCTTCCAAGTGTGAATGAGCAATTTCCGAGACGATGGGAACTCGCCATGAGAACAGTTCGATATGTATTTTCAAGTGATGGACTGTTAAGAAAATGTTGGTTTAAAACACCAATTGCTTTCTTATTGTTAACGAATTGCTGTAAAAAAGTACCTAGTAAGAGTATTTATATGCTATAATTGCACTAGCACTACTTACGTAGCAGTGGCTAAGCTACCTGGTATTGGGACTTTGTCTATATTATAAATATTATGAACCATAATAGATAATTTGCGGTAAAAATAGTCCATGCCCTTCCCGGATATCCAATTTTTTTTTTTTTATGACATAAGGTGGCAAACGAGCAGACGGATTGCCTGATGGTAAGCAATTACCGTCGCCCATGGGCACCCGCAACACCAGGGATGTCACAAGCGCGTTGCCGACCTTTAAGGGGGGTTGGAGCTCTGGGAACCTTACTCACCATCAGGAACACAACACTACATACCTGAAAGGTAGCAGTGCTATTATGGCTGTGGTCTTCTGTAAGGAGGAGGTACTTCCCCAGTTGGGCTTCTCCAGACTCGAGCGTGATGGTACTTCGCTGTGCCCTACCTCTCATTGTCGGACGTAGTTTAAGGACATACCCGGGTCCAGAATATCTCCACATCAACCACATATCGCCATTTCGTGTATTCTGCAATAAAGATTAATTAAATAGGCAAATATCAAGTTTATAAATGAAAATAATAACGGTTCTATTGACGTTAATTTTCATTTATAAAATAATTCAATGACACACGAAAGTTTAAATACCTACAAAAATATTATCAAGTTTTTCGATTATAGCAGTGGATACCGGTTGAAATTTAGATCGTGATAAACTAGTAGTATAATTTTCTAACTCCATAAACAAGTAGCAATTTAACGCCACGATTACTAAGAACAATATTTTTATTTTTACTTGTTTATGTAGTTAGAAAAGCATACCATACAATGATGATGATGATGAAACAAATGTATAGATATAATATTTGAATACTTAGGTTGTTACTAAATTATTGCTTACTGACCCAGACTATACATACGACAGGTAAAATTGTGATTTTTAAATTTAATAAGTGTGTAGTAAATTGTTTATTTGTACTTAGTTCATATTTAAGCAGCCGGCCTAAACATACACACAAAAAGCTGAACGAAAGTAAATACATCACCAATGTAATTTATCATCGCGCCGTTAACAAAAAACTTACAAATTGTTCTAGTTTCCCCCAAATTTTGCATTCGAAACACGAACTACGCGCCGCCGTGATTGGGCAGCACTCCCTCGCGCTGATTGGCCCACAATTTGACAATAATGGCGTTAACTCTGCATTCGTTATTCGAAAATCTATAAAGCTACTTACTGACAATAAGGTGAATAGAGACTTATTCTAACACGTAAAGGTGGAATTTTCCGTGACATTGTTCGGCGCTTATAACCTTATTGAAATACGCGCTCTCCCCTCTGGACAGATGTTACTACAGTTTAGTAACATTTTCGCCCACAACTCGTTCCGGAGGCATTGTGTAACATTTTTTGTATTATTTTGACTAATTCTTTTGTCGTGCGGTTGGTTAGATTTTATCTTTGAGGGGGAGTTAATTCACTGGATGCGTTTTATTCAAAGCTACTGGTTTTTAAATGTGTTTGTGCGATGTTTATTTTATTAGCGATATCATGGTTTTTAAGTATTAATTATAATATTTTAGACATATGAAAATAAGTAATTCTATAAGTTTAGTTTATAGCGTTTACAAAATAAATAGATTTTATAGTTACATCACTTCTCCAACGTATATTGTAATTAGCTTTATTTGACAACAATGCTTTGCAATTTCTATATTTTTTTTCTTTTTCGTATTTTTTTGGATGGGAGTATCATTGGTTCGTGTAGAATATACACGAGTAGGCATAACGAGATTAACTGGATGGCATTGACACTTATCAACTAGCACGTTATTAAACAGTGGAATAGAAAACAAAATTGTTGTTAATAAATGCTTGCTTCATACACATAGTTTTGTGAAGCATTTTAGTACAGGCATAAGGGAATTTTCTAAAAAATGACATTATAACATGCGACGAACCCTTTTAAAAATCGAAATTCTATCATTTGAAATCTTGTTTTCGTTTCATATTGATTTTTTAATACGTCTCATAATTTTTGGTTTTCACGAGAATGTAACTCAAGTGAAGGAAAAAAAGCATATTATCATGAACCTTTACATTCCTGGTAGTGAAAATATTCTAATTTAGGCAGCATCCCAGCTATTATAATTTGCATTTTGTTAGCCAAAATAAAGCTACCGTTGCCGAGCCGTCCATTTGGGCGTGACTAAGCACCTCGTCATATTCCGCGCGACCGCACACCATAACATAGATATTATATTTTTTATTTTAACTTTTTAATAATTCGCGCGGTGGCGAGCGGGCACTTGAGCACGGACCCAAAAAAAAAATCTCGAAAATCCAGCCATGTGTCGCAGCGAGTCAGCCATATTTATGAGGGTTCCGCTTTGAAGCTTCCTCTTCCTACTTGGCTGCCTTAATTAGGGTTCGGTCTTATAATTTGTGTAATTATATTATTAAATGAAAATTCTTTCCTTTTAACTTACTATAAAGTATTTTAGAAAGAAAAATATTGTAAACGATAAACTAGGATAGAAAGAGTATGCTGTGCTCAATTGAAAAACAAATACATTAGATACTCTGTTTACTGAAACCCGTCGGCATCTTAATATTACCAGTCAATTGTATTTCAATTATATCTTTATTCTATTGATACAGTACGTATTTCTATAAGGCTATAGTTTCTTAAGGTGTTAGGCAAGTGGGTACAGTCCCTTCCAATAAGCAAAGCAAGGGCTACAAAAATATGTTACAAGCATTATCGCTTAACAAATATTTTAATAGTCTGCGAGACATGCATTGACTTCTGTTCATTGTAACTAAATTTATTGGTATTTTTTAGACTGATTTAATGAATACATTTTAAGGTACCTATTTCTATGATATAGGTAAACAAATCACAAAAATAAACGTCATGATTTCGCCAATTTGTCTACAGAATTACTACCTTACTTACTTAATCCTAAATGTTTATTTTGTCCTTTGTTCTAGATTCTCTTTTCAGAAGTTCTCTCAACTTTGCTACTGGAATTCACCGGCCAAATATCAAGAGCAATCACGTGCCTTTTTGAACCTTGACGTTGGCGGAATAATCGAAAATGCCATTTTACCCAAAGATTAATTGATTGATGCCTTACTTACGGAACTCTAAGCCGCGCAACAATCGCGCCATTTGACGCGACGAATTATTATGTATTTCGGAAAAATCCATTGTTTCGTAATCTCCCCTGCCTCGCTCAAGTGCCCATTGAACGCTGAGGCCCCGTGCATGTACGCAATTATGTACACCCGTTGTGAAAGGTGCCAACGTTATATTCCTATGTAATGAGCCTGAATGAGACCCTTGCTGCGTTTTTTATTGCGTGCTGTTAACATTAACGTCGGTTTAAGTGGCGATGTTGCACCTAACGGATCGTACTGGTTAAATTACTGTTGGGTCTTTTTGGCTCAATCAACTATTCTTTGTCCCTCGTTGCTATGATTACTTTCCCCAGGGGCAATCTTCAAACAGTTTCATTTCATCTAAACACACAAAACATGCATATTTGTGGTAGCGATATGTCCCTTTCTTAACGGGTCACCTACCAAGCGTTAGTAGCACACGGTGCCACATTTCTTGTAACAAACTATGCTTCAATTGTCCCCTGGCTGATGGGACAGAATAACAACAACATAGTTCATTCACTCTTACAATATGAAAACTCATTATACAAATCAATTATAATTACAAACTAAAAGGGACTTAATCGCGTTAAAACTATAGATATTCTAACTTAAATTTTTGCCGACGTTTCGGAAGTGCTTCCATGGCTGTAAGGAAGCGGGCAAAAACATATTTTTGCTGTTCGAGATTTCGAGGTACAATACCTTTAGTTGCAATTAAGTCCCGTTTAATTTGTAATTTTGTGTAAAAATCGTGAAAGTTTAAAATAAATAAAAAATCCTAAGGAACGTAGATCATAATAATTATAGGTACTACTTAAGTAGATACTGCCGCAATACAAATATATGGGTGACAAAATTGTTGATCCATATTAAATTCTATAACCGACAATTAGGCTCCCCATTCATCCTACGAATATACCTTTTACACCACCTACATACCAGCATTACTCGTACATCTGCTCTAAAGATGTGTAGATGTTTGAAATATTGTTCAATCATATTGAAGTATAAGAATACATAGTACTTATTTGTACTTGAATGAAAAGGTAATAGTTGCAAAGAAATGATACACGAACGAATAATGCGAAGTTGTAAAGCGCAGTAGCAATTCACATCAAACGGAAATCTCTTTTGTGTTTAAGATCGTATTTCCCATTGTTTCGCAGCATGCGCCATTAAAGCTGGCAACATTACAATCGTCGTTTCCCGCCAAAGCCGAACTGTCAGATCGCGCGCCATTTTCGCACGAGAGGATGAAAGTCATGCCTGAGCCTTTTAAAAATAAAATTTCTTCGTTGGTTTTAATGGTTTTTCGATGGCTTTGTTTCTAGGCTTTGTAGTCGAGCGTTGCAAATAAAAGTCGACTAGACCTTTACAAATGGTAACAACCCCTTTGTAAAGTTCTACGCTTTCCGTTACATGTGCAAGGCAAATTATTCTCCACTTGAGTTCTAAAGCATTTAAAAATTACTGTACATAAAGAACATTGAAATAAAAACAATTGCAATATACGAACATTTTTAAAGAAGTTGCATTAATCGAAGGAAATCAATGCTGTTTTATCTTCAAAATTAGAATCATTAACCCGTTAGTTTGACAGGACGTTCGGGTGGGATGACGGCGCACCTGTCAGGAACTGTCAAACAAGGCGGTGATTTAGATGTGAATGGATTAAAATAAAGGCTGGTATCGAGCCGCGATGCGTCGAGTCATCGCCGCGCGAAGCGTTCCGCAGATATTAATATTACTTGTATAATAGAAAGAATGTAGCAAATTGTCTTCACGCTATCCTAACCCTATAATTTACATAGACAGCATGCTCTGTATCGCCTTGACAATAGAGGCGTTGTTCAGATATTTGTGACCATCTCCACAGCTCCGATATATCTGAGCCACAAGGCAAACTGCGGCCCTGACCCTCTAAAACATTTCCACGCCTCATGACATTCGTTCGAGATGTCTAGTAAGCAATGTGCAAAAGCGGCGTAAAAGATTTGTATTTAGTTATAGTATAGTAGTAGTTAGGTACTTATATATTTTTGAACTATTTCATAAATGTCAAACTTTAACTTTCCCTTTGACAGATGACTCACCTTCGCGACCAACCATACTTGGGTCGAATTGAAAATTGAACCGATGTAACGATGAAGGTGTTAAAATGCTTAAAAAGAAATGTGTTGCTTAACTTCAAACTCAGGTAACTCCATTTTGCTCTTAGGTTGATTATCTTTCAGATTGTTATAATTTTTTTTAGATAATCAACCTTAAAGCGGAATGGATTTACCCAAGTTTGAAGTTAGCAACACAAATTAGATACCTGACTCATGTGTGTTAACGGTCTACTGCGAACCACTTCGATCGTTAGTCTATGTCGCTAATTTATATCAGCAAGAGCAGAGTGGAGAATTCTTAATTTTACAGTTTTCTGCCTCTTAGGTTCATTTTGAACCACGGAACCATGAGCCCGTGTCCACTTCCACCGGTGGTCCGTGTTAACGAGCTGCGGACAGCGTGACTTGACACATACCTGTTAACGCGTTCACGCTATGTGTGGAATGCTGTCACTACAGGTACATATGTGAAGCCAAGACCATAAAAGTGTATACATATATTGACCTTAAGGCTTTGTGATACGGTGTATTATTGTGTACACGTCTGTACACCAATCACATTGTACCTGTATATTGATATTATAATCCAATACAATTGTTAATGTTTTAAATGTCTCAATAAAAGTTATAATTTCGTTTGTAACTTCTTATTGGTTTTAATTTGATATTGTGTGGTCCATCCGGTTGGAAAACAATAATAAATATTTTTTTTGTGACGAAGGTGCCAAACGAGCAGACGGATTGCCTGATGGTAAGCAATTACCGTTGCCCGTGGGCACCTGCAACACCAGGGGAGACACAAGCGCGTTGCCAGCTTTAAAGATAAGGTAGATTAGGTATATAAGGCCCACCATTATTTAAAACGAAATATCTGTCGATATAATCAGGATAACAAGTAAAACTCATTCCATATAGACGAATCGTTTATTTAAATTTCTTCATAAATGAAAATAACAGTGAAAATATTAGTGTATTTGAGGTTACTGTAAGTTTTTTTAAACTACTGTTTTGGGCCTTATTAAACACTATGTAGGTAATAAAGCCCGCCAAAGAATTGATCATATTAACGTAAATAACAGGTTTTTAAACTTTTTAACGTCACACTTACACATGAAATAATATTTGGTACCTTCATAACATGAGGATATTTATAATTTGTCTTTTTATTTGCCTTTGGGCCTTATTATACTAAACATATCAGAAATCGACGATTTTACTCTAAAATAGAAAGAACTAACATAAAACCTTATCTTTATTTGTTACAGCACTTGGTAACATAAATATTTACCAAAATAAAAAAGTACCGCTCATAATTTATCAATCAACCATAATTTTGTGGGCCTTTTTGAACTAAAGGCTTTATATGAAAGCTAATTTCAAATAAACATATTATTCTTAATCCCCTCTTCTCACAGAATTTGCAGGTATGCTTGTGTACGAATTGTCAAAATCGACTAGTTAGCTGTTTTTTGTTTATTTATATGTTTTATATCTATTGACGCATTTCAAATTTAAGTCTACCATTACATCTCATACGTTTAATAAGGCCCGGGCCCAGGCCTTGTTACCTACTCTAATACTGGGCCTTATTAGCTAAAGTAAAGGTTCTAGAATAATGACGATTATTAAACATAAAAATAGACATGAAACTAAAAACTTACCTTTCTACATACAGCCAGGTTAACCTCTGTTTAGATCCAAATTAAAAAATAACACAGTGCATAATCAAAAACCTCCAGAAAACCCAATTTTCTTTTAGTAAAATTTACATCAAGCGCAGCCGTAACCTCACCCAAAGACTGTTTGGAAGGTCCTGACAAAATGTCGGCGCGTTCGAATCCAACCGCTGTTGTCAGCTCGTTTTCTCTACTGCTTCTTTGTGTACGTGAAGTGTCGAACGAATTATACTATTGGAAATGTGATTTTTGGCTTCTGGGCCTTATAACCAGCTGGGCCTTATATGCCTGACCTACCTTACCCTCTTTTCTTGCTGGTATGAGGGTCGTATCGGTCCGGAAATACCGCTGATGACAAATCATTCCACAGTTATGATGTGCGAAGTAGGAAGTTAATAGAGAAACGCACAGAAGAGGATTTCCAACTATCCAGGTGGTGGGGGTGGAAATGTTGCCGCGTAGAACGATGGCGGAAGGAGGCGGCAGGGATTAATCCGAACAATTCCTCAGAACACTCTCCGTTGTAAATGCGA
This sequence comes from Grapholita molesta, assembly GCA_022674325.2. Classification (NCBI taxonomy): domain Eukaryota; kingdom Metazoa; phylum Arthropoda; class Insecta; order Lepidoptera; family Tortricidae; genus Grapholita; species Grapholita molesta. The sequence goes on from CP053138.2 coordinate 1,014,362, forward strand.
TAGAAGATGCAGAGCGAGGCTACATCTCTACGCAGCACTAAAGGATCCAGCCGATTCGAGAGATCCTTGCAACCGACGATTCGAACTACTCTCCGTAGGATGCGGTTTAGAGGAAGAAGCTGGTACTGGGAAGCCCCCGCCCAGCGCCCACAGATGAGAGCAGTATTCCAAGTACTTCCGGGGTGAACTGTCTCGATCTGTTAAGCACACCCGTCTTCTTCGAAGCCAACTTGGCTTTACCCTCTAAATGACCGCGAAAGGACTTCGTTCGAGATATCGATGCCAAGGATAAACTTATAACAAAGAAAAATATGTAAACTTGTGTAGTTAAATTAGCAAATAAAAAATATGTATATTTGGTAACTATGTTTTATTTGATATATTCATGCCAATTTATAAAAAAAAACTGCAGCATTTATCAAAAATTCATTATTATTTTTAGTAGGCGTATTAGTGGTTAAAAGTTAAAATATAAAACTGCTTACTAGTGTAAGTGTTTGTGACATAGTTGGTTCAAACAAACATACGTAATTAGATCCCAATCATGCATATTTTATTATATTTACCCCACTTCTAAAACCTTTTCAAATCCTAGTACTTTAACCATGAAATAAAAAGCATCCTCTAGTAGGAAGTTGTGTAATAAATTCATTACAACGCACGCCGTGCTCTATCGATTGTGGCCTCTTTGCCCGAACGTGCCAGAGACAATCGGCGCGATGGCGCTTCTCTCCCTACGCAACCAGCTACATCTTAGAAAAGCCCGTGACATCAGTTACTGCTCGGCAAATATATACCGTATCCCCTCTACGCAAGATACAATTTTCCATTGGACGAAAGTTTCACATAGGACTATTCCGTGTTCAAAACTTTTAAAAACAAAATATTTCAGGGATTTTTCCTCTATAATGAAATTTCACCCTAGTTCGAATAGCTTAAAGTTCAAATTTGGAACTTGCGTGGTGTAATAGCATAGTACCTTTTTTGGCGGGAATTTCGCGCTCTTTGTCTCTGACTCGCTGTCAAGCGTACTTGTGTTTTCCCGCGTTTTTTGTTCTAATTAGGCGGGCCCTCGACAGACCTTGCACGGTTTATTCTGTAGGTACGGTCCTCCGCCGCGGTCTACTACCGATGACAACACTACAGACTCAACAGTACCTACCCAATTTGTTATTTCTTTGTTTGTTTAATTGCTGTTTTTTTTTATTTGCGTTATGAAGTGGAAGCGACTCAGTGAAGAGAGCGCTCGTATTAGGTGCACCGATTTACGCACGTGAAGGTAAAATGTAAATAAAAAATATTTACCTCGTATTTTTTTCAATAGAGCCCAATATCGTTGCGCAGGTAAATATAAATAACTGTAGATTTTTTCTTGTGCGGGCTCATGGTACTGTTTATGCATAGCGTATATTATCTTAGGTAGCATTGAAAACTATAGGTATGACAAGTCAAGTCCTTTTTTATATATATATATAATTATAAAGTCTACTAATCATACTATGTATACATGATAAAAAAGGAAAAAAGCTAAGGTATCTTTCTTTTTCAATTTAGGCACATTAAGTACAATGCTAAGTGCATTGATCGTGAAATAAAATTCTACCACCCCTTCTAACCCTACACCTCTGACCTCTCACTCGAGAAGAAAATCGGCGGGACTTATTTTTTTTAAACAGTTTACCATCAAATCTCAAAGTATCAAACATCGTAAAACACATCAAACATTGAAATAAAATACAAGACTTACATTTAACAGAAAATACAATGAAATTACTTACACACTTCCTTATACGATGCCGATGCTTTAATTCTTAACCAAATAGCCATGCTATTGCAGGAACTTGTATTTGTTACCTGTTGGAAGAAGTAATGTCGTCATCTTGATTCCTAATACCAAAGATACTTTCATATCGTCGCTACTTTGAAAAAATCTTGTATGTGACACAGATACTCCAAGTTGAAACGCAGTAACTCTATACTCATCCCATACATACGTCATTTTTCTTTTGATTGCCAGAATTAGTTAAGAGGTTTTTTCAAAGTAGTGACGATATATCTTATGTCATTTAAAATCAGACTTCAGATTTTCTGCTACTACTTTCTTTTTATCTACTCCTTATCGTTTTAAGCCATATTTACATACAGCCTTAAATTCAACCCCATAAACGTTACCCTTGCAAACAACCGACGATTGCATCTATAACCTGCACTTACATTTACATCCCATGTATTTAAGACGTCTCAGCCCATGAATGGAGCCTTAAGGCGCCCTAATCGCACCCCTTCCTATATTCATGATGGCGGCCCCGCGTAAACACGAATAATGTTCTCAAATTTGTTTACAGATCGCTGCAGCGCGATTTTCAGGGGTCGGGAACTTTTTGCAGCGTGGGCGGACCCCCGTGTTTAATTTACATAAATTGATACGGTTGGGTGTCATTATGTTTTTCTACGTAAGTCGGTGAAGGTAGGAAAGGGCCAGGGTACCATGGAAGCATTTCAAATTGACAAACAGTAAAAGATTATTTGAGTTAATTTATAATAAGTGTATATTTAAGGTTATTCTTATTTCTAAAGAAGCAATAAGCGAATTGGCCTATATTCAGATATAAACCAACATAGTAACTAAAGCAAGCCAGATAATCTAGCTATAGTCGAAACCTTTCACAAAACAGTATGGATCGAAAATTTTTTCAGAAAACGTTTCAATTGATCCCGGTCTCTACTTATAAAATTGTCAGCTCCTCTTTTCGTAAATAATACAGAAATACAAAGTTCACGTTTTATTATAGGTACACGCAATATAATCAAAAAGCTCACAATTATTTTTAACTTGCTACTCAAAATATTGTGATCAAACAGAGCTACGAACTATGAATAAAAGATGGGCTTTGCCGTAATGATATTGCCGTAAATGTGGAAAATGTCCACTGCTGGACATAGGCGAACGACAGTGACCGGTTTTGCGCCACTCGCATCCAGTGAATTCCCGCAATTTTTACCATATCATCGGTCAACCTTGTGGGGGTCTGTCCAAGCTGACCCTTCCGGTACGTGGTCGCCACTTGAGAACCTACGTCCCAACGGCCATAGGTTCTACGTGCATTGTGCCCCAACTACTGCCACTTAAGTTTAGCAATCCGAAGCTGAATTTACTTGCAAGAAACATGATTTTTATTATATAGTTTTTAGTTATATTATTTCGTTCTCGCAATCCGCCTCGTAGTTGCAACCCGCTCCGCTGTGCTGACGCCCGCGTGCCGTATCTTGATCGATCGCCACGTACGTGCCTCACAATGGCGCCGTCCGGGGCTTTGTCTAATTAGCGCTCGCCGGAAATCCCGCTTTTCCCGCGGTAATTGGCAAAGGGCGATTGTTTTACATTGACATCGGGGCTTTGTGTGCGTGGGATCCCATTCCCACATTGCCATGATTCTTCCTGTGATCTTATAATTGTATGTACGTGTAAAACTTAAAAAATCCTCCCGCGGGTGTCTTAAGAGGCGACAAAGGGAGAACACCGATGAATGGGCAGCAGCGTACGTCGGAACCGATGCAACAGCCTCTGCAGTCCGCTTGCTGACTATGGCAACTCACCCAAAATAATACAAGTGATGTTTGGGGGAGGCCTATATCCAACAGTCAAATTTTCCCGCCTAAAATTATAACTATAATCAATATACCTGAAACAGGTTATGTTGGTTTGTACAAAATGAGAATAAGACTTCGAAATGTTAAACTTAGTCGCCAGTTTTATACGGTGAATATTCAGAGAACGATCTTTGTACCTAAATCTGTAACTCATCACACCATCATGTAAAATAAGTAATGACATTCATAGTGGCCATGAACTTGCTGTACCTACACAGTTGCCAGTTTTATGCCAATATGCTCAGTACAGGCGTAGACAATTTATCTATTGAAGGATTATACCCAACTTCATAAAAATAAGTTGTTTCCCTTCCCTTTCCTTTAAAAGGAAGGGAAATAGGGACGGACGGTATCAATTATCCCCAGCGTTACCAATGTACTAGAAAATTGGTAGTGTTAACACCATCCTTTCACACAAGACACCTGCTGCTGCGCCACTGCTGCGTGACTGTATTTTACTATGGGTGGGTCTCGCAACTCGAGGTCCAGGTGCCTATTATGCGTGATGGGTGACCGGTTTAGTCCGGCCAACCCAACTCCTCAAAAAACCCACCAAGCTTTTGGCGTTAGTAGTGTTTCGAGGAGGTTACTCAGGGTACCGCTGTATCTAGTCCTTTCCACCAGCTGTTTCTTCAATTTCCAGACATCCTCGGCACGGCTACGTGACTGAACGCAAGCTGTAATAGGCGATGCATCTTTAGTTAGATCGGATCTTCTGACTACATTGGACTGGAAATGGACTTTATGTCGATGGCGCTTATGTCGTTGTTCAAGTGCCATCAACAAGGTCCCTTTTAATGTAATGTCTCATTTATGGCATTATTTTACAGAACCATCTCAAAGTAGCAAACCAATTATTCCAGTGCTTTATCTCAGCTGCCGGAACTTAATCTAACCAAAACGCATTTTATCCATATTTACAAAGAGGGCCCAACGCTCAGACAATTTAAGTGTTCAAAAGTTTATGTTGGCCTATGGTTACTATACTTACATATAATTGTTGAAAACTGCCCCTTTTAGATTTGAATCGACCCAATACTGACTTTGGCGCCCTAATTAGACAAAGCGCTAATGAGTTTCGGTTTACGTTTTACTTTAAAATCTGGGAAAACAGACCTTATAAATAAGTAAGTATATCTAATAACTTAAGTACTATTGGTTCTAGAAAAAAAAAACGCACGAAACATGTATAGGTAGTATAAAAAGGCCGCCCATGTAGGTATTACCCCAATGATGAGGTAAGTCATAGCACTACAAATTGATTCAATAAGGTTGCAACAATCTAAATTCCACCCCCAGCTCGGGTTAAGAGTGATAGCGATTCCAAAAATTTCTCATTACATCAGTAACCTGACGTAAATCCGTAGTAACGCAAGACTTAGCGATACATTTTATTGTGAAGAGGCCAATAGTTTGCAAGCCCTCACCTGTCCCTACAGTTAATCCGCCATTTTATTAGCGTGCCCTCGTAATGCCGCGCACGTGCGCCTCCATCGCCTTTGTTCTATCGAAATTACCTTCCAACAAAGTAACGACTAATCAATAAACACCCTTCAATGAAAATCACACCCTCCCTACTCGTCTTACAGTTCAGATTTCACTGGAAATGTTGCAAAGTTAGGTTATATTGTGTCTATGTCGGCCATGTTATTATTTCGTTTTGGCGGGTCGTGACTGACGTTCGACAAAGTCGATGTTGCCATGCGGAATAAACTGTTACGCGTTATGAGAGATTATAGCTTAATCTGGGAATATTGAAGACAATAAAATGAGCTTACAGCGAGGAGTGGGAGCGATCGAGCATTGAGTGCTTGTTGTTCTTCTGTTCTAAAATACATACCATGTCTTATTTTAGAGTGTGTGTTATTCTTTTGACTTCAATAGGGGTTTGGCATATAGCTTCAATAGGCGTAATAAGAAAACTAGGTTAAAACTCGTTAATTTTTATTACCTAATTTTATAAATTGAAATTCATTACACTTCCATTTTCACATTATAGTTACAAATTCCTTCTCGTTATTATCACTATTATTTATAACTATTTTATAATAACTTACCCTATACCTACATAATTACATCGATCTAGTCCAGAACATATAAATTAAGTTGGAAAACATTAATTACAATTTCCTTCCATTGTTACAAGTGTGGTGTAGGTCTAAGTTACGTTAAGGGCTTATTGCTATGAATTCTTCCAGTCAACATTGTTGCTGGCGCACTTTGAAAAATTATTACTATATTTTATTTTTCTACAATAAAATGGTAAATTTAAAGAATCTATTAAACTCTAGTGGAAAATATATTTAAGTACAACAAAACACTATTCCTTGTAGGCCCTGTAGGGATAACTCATGAAAAATGGATGAGCGGTCTGGATACCGTATTGCATCGCTTCGCTCGAAACATGAGTATTACGTAATATCCAAATATCAAACATTTATTGGCACACAATTTATTCGTTGTTGAGAAACTTTGACCAGTCTGAAAATAAAAAGGAAGGACTGAACTCCTTGAACAAACTCAATTTCGACTCGAGAATCGACATAAATTTCCTAAGGTATAAACTTTCTACTCGAATTTATAAATAGTTAAATTTAAAACCAACAAATGGGAAACAATCGTCGACAACTGGTCGAAGTCTCCGTCGAGTCAGGTCCTACCTAACACGGTACGCGCCTATATGTACAAGATACGTAATATATCTACACACACGAAACACCGACTGTAACTATTCACACATCAATGTACTGGCACAATATCAGTTATTTACAATGAGATTAACTTGTAAATATACTTTAAGTATTTCTTAAAACTCTTCCAAAGTATGCAAAATAAAATTAAGCGTAGAACGGAATACATGCTGGATATTTGAGATTGGTGAGCATAGACAATTTGGAGAAATAGATTTGGATATTAATAAATAAATACTTAAAAGTGGCACATGTTTTAGAACAAATGTTGTTCTGCTGTTTTTACTAGCCCAATTCAAATATCCACATTATTTAGCTTACACTACTATTGCTTGTAAACGCTTAATAACGAATTAATTTGTATCCGCTTAATACAAAGTGTTACAAAAATACTCGAGATCCGTTTAATGGCGTAACAGGTATCGAATACTTGTTAGAAAAATCTAGAAAAATATTTTTGGCACGAAAATTAAATGATTTGCTTGCTGGGATGATGTATCCCATATTTTTTTCACATTAGTTTTTGTCTAGGATTTCTTTACAAGAAGATTACAATACCAATTTTGCCCTTAATCAGCATTTATACAATACTTATGAGTAATAACACTTTGTATTAAGGAATCCTGACATTAGCTAAAGAATTATGACGCAACATAGGATGCCAGTTTAGTTTTTTAAATACATGCACTTAAAATGTGTAAACGTCAAAAATGAGCAGATAACATTATTTTTATGACTTATAAAATCTGTTCCAATTAACTCGATAAGACGATATTAAACTATATTCTGAAGTAGAGACGGTAGGTATAAAACTGGCAGTATTTAGTTTTGATTATGAAGTGAGCCTGAATAGCTTTAATTGTAGAGAAGAGGAAAAGTAAAAATAAAAAGATTTTTACGCCAGAATACTAAGTGCGTCACTTGTCAGTACAGTCGACATGAAACACATGTTCACACTTTTTATGCGGCTTATTAGAAACTACTAACAGTTTAAACATATATATTTGACGCCCACTGTACTTTACCAATCCATTTGACAAACTGTAGAAACATGGCGCTTAAACAGTTTCAAATCCGAAAAGCAGGAAAAATACGCATTCATTTAAAGAAAATTACAAGTATATCACAAAGAAAATAGAGTCAAATCCTTAATTGCGCTTAATTACTTCTAACTATGTACATACCCTCCGCCCGATTAAGAAACACCACTGTCACTTCACTGAGTCACTAAAGTCACTGTCTTATGGCAGACCGTTCCGCCAGGCCTCATCCGAGACTATGTTCTTGAGGGAGACAACACTTGCAACCGGGTTTGACGTAGGGAAAACATATACTAGTTTGTGGAAATTTTATTAACTTGCAACACCATTGTGTAAAAATGCTCCTAGATTTTCATCACTTAAATTCTGTCTTTTTATTAATAAATACATTGCACAATAATTGTTTTTCCACCTACAAAAAATAAACAATAAATCTAGTTCTTCATTTGTCCTTTAGTCAAACCACGCTTCTATCCACTAATCGAAATACATCTCCTCCTTGAACATGGTCTCATGATAAAGCTGGGGGAACTTCTACCACGCCCGGCCCTGCAGAGGAAGGTACCCGGAGCACTGCTGCTGGTAGGCCGGCTGGCGGTAGGACGCCAGAGGGTTGGAGCACGCCGCTTGGCTGGGCTGGGCGTAGCCCGAGGTCGGCGTGGCGCAGTGCGCCGGGGAAGACGACTCGCCAGAGCCGCAGGGCTTCCCATCCTTCACTAGGACTGGGACAGCTACCCTCCGGGGGGATGACGAGGACTGAGGACAAAACTTACTTGTTAAACACTGTTCAAGTCTGAAGTTTATATAAATATACTTGTACATATATTAAAACAACACATATACATATTTCATCTCTTAGTACCTAAACGCGCTTGTCTGTACATAACATTATTTAAAAAAAAACTTTATTGTTTATAGAATTCATCTGTGTTAATTGGAGTGAAAGACAAGATGCTAAAGCAGACTTTATAAGTACCTTAACTTTCGTAAGTTGCCAAAAGGCATTGAATAAAGTGTTGTCCACTTAGTGGTTAATATCGAAAAAAAATATATCTTCATTGTCATAAACATAATATCTAAAATATTTGATATATTGAGCCTATGCAGTTCCTTTCATACAAAATTCCATATTGGACTGCGTATAGTATGTAGATGCCTATTCTAAAAGGATTCCCAACGAACTATTTTCCAACTACACATAACACAGCCATTCCAAAAGCTTGTAAAAAACGCCGAGTTGAAGAGTCATTACGTCAGGGACGAGCGGGCTGCGCAAATTGGGCCAATCAGGCTGGCAACACACGCCAGACACGCGGGGAGCCACGCCTTGGCATCATTGAAATTAAGCGTGCAAGACGACTTTGTCTTTTTGTTTTAATTATTGTGAGTTTATTCACATGCGGACCTTGAGGTTTCTCTTTAGTTATAAATATTGCATAATTTGTATATATTCTGTAGTATTGTGGGTGGCTCTAATTTTTCGTGGTATAAAACTCTACCTGCAGAAGCCGATATTTCTATAATTTAAATTATTCGGACCACCTCGTCATCTTATAGTCAATTTTGTAAACTACTGATATTTAGTGGCAAATCCATCATATGCTTTTAACAATGACATCATCGTGGTCGAAAACTATATCACTTCAGTCGTAGTTTAACAAAGTTAGAGTTAATTCTAATAACGATAAACGAAAATACTGCACAACAATGTGACTAAGATCGCAATCAAAACAAATCCGCATCAAAGAACAATCAAGAAACAATACAACTAACCGACTGCGTTTCCACCGGTGACCAAACAATACCAGAATATTCCCTAGCCACCCTGCGACTTTAATAGACGTGGGGTTGCCAGAATCCGGGGCCCGTATTTCTCCCATCCGCGGGAGATTGGTATCAAGTGGCAAGGGCAGGGTCATTCCCGTCGTATCGGCCACGCGTGACTCAGAACAACCAGTATAGTTGCGCTCTTCAATACACTGTTGTCAAGGTTAAACTATACACTGGTTTTGAAAATAAGACTAGCTCTCCCTCGCGCACCGAAGCAGAATATATGGCAGGTCGCCTCGGCAAACAGGGGCCGCCACGTCAGCGACGATTTTTATCGTCGACGTGTTTAATATTCATTATTCATTAGCATTATTGAAATGGCGGTTTCATGCGAACGCGTTTTTGAATGACGGCCGAACGGGTTAGAAATTAGATGGAAACTTATGGAGTAACTGCATAAAATGACTAAGTTAAAAGGACCAATTTTTTTTTTATGACATAGGCGGCAAACGAGCTGACGGATTGCCTGGTGATAAGCAATTACCGTCGCCCATAGGCACCCGCAACACCAGATGAGTCACAAGCGCGTTGCCAGCCTTTAAGGGGGGTTGGCGCTCAATAATCCTAATTTGTGGAGAAAAATCTTTCTACTCCGAAATTAAACAATTTGATTAAATCAAGTTATAGATTATGTTATTCTTATCTCATACCTAAATCGCTTTTAAAGTTCAAAGAACTAGAAGTTATTTCCATTTGCTTCTATGGAAATGGAAATAACTTCTAGTTCAAGGAAGGAAATGTGTAGGAAATAAATGTTAGAAATAGAAAAAGCTTTTCAGTTGGCGTTTGCCATGCTCAAATAAGATCAATAAAATAGAAAAAGTTTGTTGCGGTTTACCGACGGTTACGTCATAAGTAGAACAATTAATAACTGAATAAGTGATAGATAATTACTTGATTGTGCTGGTTCTGCTCCGCCATAGCTTTCTCCTTGGCTTGTCGCTTGCACTTGTATCGGTGGTTTTGAAACCAGATTTTAACCTGTAACAAAAAACTTATGTAAAAAAACTACATTTTAGTAATAATTTCTAATGATGATAAAGATAACATTTGATTACAGAATTAGGGATAACTAAATTTAATACAAAGTACGTTAATAAATTTTATTATGTACTTCATTTTCAAAATGCACCCTCAAAACGAAGAGTGAAAATTTTAAATATAAATACAAAGAGCATTGCGACACAACGAGGAAATGCCGCCACCATCCTTGGTACAATGTCTCAGGGGCCTTTTTTAGATTTTATGCTGTAACTAGTTAAGTACTTGTAGTTATCAAATTATTGTAATTTCTGTAAATACAAAGACAAATAATTTATTGCGCGAAAATAGGTAGCTCCTTCATAGTTATGTAAAATAGAGATGAGAAGCTATACCAACCGTCTTAGTTAAGTCGAAGGGACCAGGAGGCCTCCCGATAATCGAAATCTTGAACGATTGTCTCTGTCACTTTAATTATTCCTTAATTGGAGTAAAAGAGAAAGATGGACGAAATTTTCGAACTTGTTCGCGGTAGGCCAGTGAGCAGTACTAAGCAAAGCAAAGTTTCTATGAAACTACCGTTCACATTCACTATAATCCACTAGCGCCAGCAATGTAGTGGGCACCGTAGACTAAACTCAGACGGCTATTTTACTTTACAAAAACGTGGCAACCTGAACGCGTCTATAAGTAAGATGGAACACTCTAGAACACTGCGGCGCAAACACCCGTGAATAGCTCCACGATCTTGCACTAATGAATGGCTGTCCAAGCAAGGGCTAGTGATCCACTCCTCTAGCCAGTCTGCATTTTGTAGTAGCTGAATTTTAACTGCACGTGTGACTGGTCCGAAAAGCGGAAGGTAATAGACGGGAATAATCTAAACTTCACCTGAATTTGAACTACTTGGTAAACGCAATTATTATGATCGAACTTTGTTGATTGCTAGTAGAGGCTACTTGACTATTTAGGTACGAAATATACAAGTATCAAGTGGGTATCAAATTGGTAATGACGCCAATATCTTGGACCTTTTAGACATGAGAGGTTCAGGAGTGAATCGAAGTCCGAATCACACTACCCTTCCTGAAATTAGCGCCAGAGCACGCTACTGTGTGCCCCAACACTTCACCTTAATGACGAAAGAATAAACAAGCTCATGCCATGTTTGCGCGCGCCAGCCTTTGTCTACGCACGCTCTCCCGGCAAAATATACTCTTTATTTATTATTTATACATCGAGAGCGCTTCCTCCGTGTTTATTCTTTGAAATGGATGTGTGCCCCTCTCGGAGTCGAGTTTCTCGCGCCGTTCCGTTATGAAAACGCTCCGTGCATAACCGACCGCCATTTCGTCCGAGCCGTTATCAAAACAAACTGTTACATGGCTACTAGGGCTTATTGGGAGTGTTATTTATTTGCTTGGAGGTGTGAGGTTGCAGACGCTTTGTCCGATGGTTATTTCTGGAGTGGCGAGACTGTCGCTGGGTTAATGAACAGGAGCCGGCGGTGTCGCTCGCCGGACACTCGAGCCCTTTCTTTCAATCTTCTCGTGCATAATGCCTGCACGCTCTGAGAGCGTCATTCACATATTTGTTTTAGTTCTAAATGACTTGTGTCGTCGAGTGCCATATTTCGGGTGTGGCGAAGGGCTTTTAACATCCACTTGGCTACCGACCATGTAATTTTTCTAATAACGTCTCATTGTGAGTCCGTTAGTATTTCAGCAGGTAGCTACTATTTTCTAAGAACGTCGATAAAAAGTATTAAACATAATTTTCCTTCATTAAAATCGAAATGCGTGCCACCCAGATTGCTGTCAGTTTGACAATACGAGTCAATTTTGGCGCCAATGAGAAGAAAATACGGTGTCCTGGGGCATTTTATATTCGTCCGTCCGTCCGTCCGTATTAGTTTGAGAATACGATTCAAAATAGGATGAATGCAGTAAGTAAACACCTCGGTAGGGTCGTCCCGTAGGTGTTCCGTTCCTGCGAACGATGACTGGCAACATCATCCGTAATTATGATAAATAAAGATTGCTCTCGTATTTGTTTAGCTCTTCATTTGCTGCGTCGACGCGATGATTGTACGTTTTAATTCTGATAATTATTTCAATCTCAAGGGCCCTTTAGAAAGCGTCCCTCAAGTCTCGTGTTATGTGGACATTGATAGTTCATTGTTTCTTGAGTATTGTTTGTGTTTTTCGTGCGTATTCTTGACTTTTCTCTTTGAAACGTATTTTCTGTACCTCTACCTCGCTAATAACGTTCTCTTCAAAAACATAAAAGATTTTTTGCATTAAAATGGGAACCTAGTTTTTTAAGCTGCTTAGATTATAGCTTGACATTGACATGTTAAACGTATTTCAATATTTCAATTATAATAAATGTTAACTCTAAGACTACTTTGTTTATTAGGAACACAGAACAGAAACACAATTAAAATAGGAAATAATTAAAAAAACAAAATGAACTTAAACAAAACCTATTTATAAATAAAAAATATCTCTTAGATAATATTGTAATAAAGAATGTTTTATTTTGTAATATTATTAAATAGTTACAAATTTATACGCACTAAGTTTATTTAGCGTCTGGTTACAATGCAGTAGATTATGATTTTGGCAATGTATGTACTAAGCAAGTTTTCGAAAAGGTTAAAGGTTAAATACACGAGATAGATATTACAGGGTTAGTCCTCGTGGTCTTGAATGAAAACTCGGGTGTCTTAAGTTCCATCTGGTTATAAGAAAGTATAAAACCTGTGAAAGTTATTCGAAAATGAATATCAAATAATCCGATAGAGGAATTGAACAAGGAGAAAAATACCAAAGAATACGAAGCCTATTTCTAGAATTGGATACAACTTACAAATTCTACGATGATAAATAAGCAGTTACCGTCTCTTTTAAATAAACTAAGCACGAGAAATTCGTTTAAAAGTTCCAGCGTGTCCCCGAACGTCGGGCACAATGACGACGCTTTGTACTCGCATCTTCAATCCGAGCTGAGCAAACATGCCCGACAGCTCAATGCGCTCATTTATTTAGTACTTATCAAAATATCACGCGGACAAAGCAAAAAAATCATAAACCCAACTTATTCAATACATATTTTAACGATTTGAAACCTTATTGCCAGTGCTGAACACGAATTATCGTGCATAGATTTAATTTAGGTGTAAGGCGCGATTCGCTACAAATAGGAGCATATTATGATTTTGGTGATTCGGCATGTTTTTACAGGTGTAGAATATAAATCTAAAAGCTGAGGTGTCGTATACAACTTGTATAGAAATGTTTCGTATTATCATTATTATGTGTTATTTGCGTAGCATTTATTTTCCGTGTAAGATGCACCCGGCGAAAGCAATCAATAGTACATATATATATTTTGTACTCGCATGATCGAAGAATTATAATTACTATAGAGTCATTTTACCTTCAACTATAACAATGATTTGTTGAACCAACTTCATCTTTATCAATTGTCCACCCAACCTTGCATTATCATTCAACATAAATATAAAAATTAAACCAAAAGGTTTTCAATAACTATGCAAATTAGCTGCGTAGGTACCTGCGTATAATCAAGTTTAGTTTTGGTTATAAAACTGTAATAAACTGTCAATGGGGTAACTACCAATCTTACCAGCTGGGGCCGATTTTTGAGACTTGTGCACTCGAATTCCAAAAACATTAAAGCCCATATTAACCACAAACAAAAGATCCTCACCGTTATTTTTGCATAGTCTCGATACTCACGATTATTCATTTCTAGCGTTTATGTTTCGCCCCCTGATTTATCATCATTTTATAACCGGCTATACTGCGTATTGGAGGAATGTTTTGGAACTTTTTAGTATAATAATTATTGTATCGATACATGTACAGTCGCCATCAGATCTATTGGAGCTGTAGAGGTAGTCACAAATATCTGAACATGGACTTTATCGCCTTGACAATAGAGGCGTTGTTCAGATATTTGTGACCACCTCCACAGCTCCGATATTTCTGGCGGCGCCTGCACCCGCGAGCCCGGCCGCCCCGCCCGCCGGTGCGTTATTAAGCCCCAAACATTTGCGCAGCAATCCGCAGAATTAATATTTATTTAATATTCCCCGTTTAAGTCTCTATAAACTTTGGATTAATTTTGAGCGACGTCGACTCCCTTTTATTTTATTACTGTTTCATTTTGGCGGTGTGGGAAAATAAAGCAGGTTTTAATTTTAATTTTTATGTTGATTAACAAGTAATATAGTTAAGTCACAATAGCAAATTAAACAAAAATACTAAAAATAAATCTTTAAACTTATTTTTTTTTTTTTACATTTAATTACCTTTTATTGTTTCTGATTGAAAAATAATTATATAAGGAAACTTGTACTCGGATTATAAACTTATGATAACAATAACTACGAGAAAACTATTTTTGTTTTAAAATTAGAATGCGGTATCGAGTAAAGCGAAAGACCAGCTACTTAATATTTTTAAGATTATGATAAAATACTAAACACAATTTTTTTTTTACATCTGAAAAGTACAGACTAAAGTTTAATTGCGACGCTCTCGCTACTCCATTATGATTCTACATTAGATTAAAAAAACTATCAATCATCCTACGCAAACACCGCCGATGATGCCCTACGTCCGGCCATCAATACCTGCCTCACAATGCGAGTCAGGTGCTTTGTGCTCCTAATCCGCAAAAACCGCCATTCACCAAATATAATCTTCTACGGATTGCCAACCATTACTATTGGAACGCACCCACGCTCTTATTAACCGATATTTTATCGGTTATTACACAACCACGACTTAACTTAACTTTCGCAAACTAATAACTCACTGTATTACAATATTTCATATTAAACCTTATAGCTTTATAATACAGTTTAAATTTCGTTAATTTTAAAACCGCGTAGACGCCATTGCATTATGCTTCGTCAATTCCTCCCGCCGAATATGTTTTGACATGTTGGCCGCAATGAATGAGCCTCGTATCCGCACAATGATACCATAAACAATTTATACTTTTTATCAAAGAAATAAGGCAGATGATTTCTTTGCGGCCAGCCTTTGAGCTCATTGCTTATTGAGATCTCACGAAGATTAGCGATTAGAAAAAGTGAAGTGGAATTATTGGAAAATTATGGGGTTGTTGAGAGGAAGGCTGTGCGGCTGCTTAACTGCGGTGAGCTGTTTAACCATTGGCCAGTTAATTTAAATATAAAACGAGGCATGACATCAGAAATGTGATTAGAGTCACATTAGTATGTAGGTGATTAAATGCAGTATTTAGACGTATGTAATCCAAAGAGATTTATTCTAAAAAAGGGTAGCTTTGATTAACGGAATCGGCGATATAATTAAACGATAGACAACCTTGGTTTCTTGTTACTTCTAGTAGTTGACCATCCATATCAACTCAGAAGTGGTTTCTTCCTACGTCACCGATGTCTATCTTCAATGAAAAATTGTGGAATAATAAAACTGTTGAGTTTTCCTTTCGTGGATAAATCAATATCCTAAAGTAAGCATCCTTTGAGCTGTATTCTCGCTTTATATTCATAAACTCACTAGTAAAAACGGAACAAAACCATTTTCCTGACAACTCAAATTGACTTGATTCGTTTATTTTTCTGATCAAGCAAGTGACAGGCAGCGGGTGGTCACCTCTCGAGTTATTCCAACCGACATTATTTCGCATTACTACTTACCATCCGACAGCCGGCGTTTATCTTATTACTCGCCCTAAAGACACCAAAACACCCGTGCCACATGCCAAGGGGAACTGATCTTTAAGATAATGGGTTAAGAGTCACAACTAAGAATTATGTTAAGAGGTTGGTAGACCTATAAGCGCCCGCATGGCGCATCCGGCAGAGACAACGTGACCATAGACAAAAGACTCGGTTGCACTCTTTGGGCGGGTTTTTTTTTGGCTCACACGCAGTTCATTGGCATCGAAAAATTGATTAAAAACCGGAAACGCATTGACCAAGTAAAATAATAAGCCCTGTAAAGTATTAGAAAATTTTTGATTGACATTTTTTTGACACCAATTTGTAGGAGTGTGTTCTGTTGTCTAGTGGTTGTCTATATACGTTTCTTATCATATTCCTGATATAAGTTTATATCCTAGTCATTCGTAGCAATATATGTATAAAATACAATTTAAGTACATATATGTATAAGTTTCTCACATAAAGAATACACAAAGAGATTCATACTCTCTTTCTCTAAGATGGCGCAGAATAGAGATGGACAGCATACTTTAATTTTTCTACTGATAAATTTCTGGTTTGGCAAACTATAATATATTACCTGCAAAATTTCTCACATTATAAATATACCTATTGACGACCGGTCTGGCCTATTGGGTAGTGACCCTGCATATTAAGCCGATAGTCCTGGGTTCGATTCCCAGTCGGGGCATTTATTTGTGTGATGAGCCCAGATTCATGTCCCTGAGTCATGGGTGTTTTCTATGTATTTAAGTATATATTATCTAAATCGTCGTCTAGTACCTACAACACAAGCCTTGCTGAGCTTACCGTAGGGCTAGGTCGATTTGTGTAAGATTGCCCCAAAAATATTTATAAAAAATATTTCATTTATTCATCCAACTCAAAAAGCCTACACTGGCTGAATAGGAAACTCCATTAGCGTTATTAAAAAAAAATCTAAAGCTAGTATTTGAGAGCCAGTGCAGTATCAACAGTGGCGTACAGCGGAATTTACTTACGTTAAATACGAGTACGCACCCTCTGTGTGCTGCGCAAATAACGCTAGCTTTCTGGCGTATGGGATTAAAATTGGGCTGGCTAATTGCAGATCGAAAAACAATATTTAAATAGGTACGGTACATTGCTATATTCAGATATTACTTAAGATGTTATAGGTGAAAAACTTAAATGAAGGAACTTTTCTATCTAGTTGTACAGATAATGAATATGGAACTTACGACAAAATTTGAATATAGAACGCCGACATTCGTGTCGCCTGTTACTACTACATAGCTTAGGTACTTTAGCTAAGTTTTGCACCTATATTATATTTATAAATAACGGAATTACTTATCTATGTATATTTTTTGATAAAAAGCTTAAAATAGGGTTATATACTTTAAAAAAAGATCTCAGGTCGATAAGTAAAACATTTTTGTTAGTTTTAATTTGTTTAATTTGAATAGGTTATAATATTGACTGTGTAATTTATTAACAATTGACTAGTCTTCTGTCTTTGTTGTCGTATAGACAATTACAAATATTTATAAAATTCTTGAATAAATGGTGTTTACAATCTTAATCTTGTAACAAATTATTGGACCATTTTTAAGATTCCCATCGTTAAAACTGTAGACATAGAAACTACATCTACATATGAGTCCGGCATGGGCCTAAATAAGTACACACTTTTACACCCAGAGCCATGGCTATAAGGTGAAATGCTGTTTAGATATTTAAGCCCTCGAGTGTACAGCTATGTGCAGGCTTGTATATCCACAAAGTATTGCCGCGCGTTTAACTCAAGTTTAACTGCATACCATGAATATGCAGAGTGCATCGGATGCGTTTCCATTCCTAAGCGAGTCTTTGTGCACCAATCGATGCGTTTATACTTCATCAAAGTGCATATTTGTTTGTAGTAGAAATCACTCATCTATTACTAGCGACTTTCTCTGCGTAAGATCCCACGGGAACGTATTAGGGATATCAAGTATCTTATGTCTTAATTCAGACATTTCTCAGTTCCTTAGTTAATTTATTTTATGTAAATTATTTTTCAATGAAAATTCGATATATCACTTCTATTACCTACTTATGTAGAAATTTTTCGGTTCTAAAAAAATGTCGCTAATATTTACCGTTGACAATTTTTTTATCTCCATAAATGATATGATCTCAAAAATGTACTACGACCTCGTGGAAGTTGTTAATAAAACTTCTCTAAACCGGGGTTGAATTTCACAATATGTATTAGAGTTAGAGAAGCTAAGTAATTTAGGATATGTTTTCTAAATATAAATAAAGTTTATAAAAGTTATTTAATTATAGATTTTCTATTGCCTTGAAAACCAGCATAATCATTATGTTTTTATTTCATTTTAAGTCTCATTTATTTTCAATTGAAATTCGCGAGACCTAATTAACATGTCCGTTATAATTATAAGAAAGAAATGGATACGCGTCCGCGCTGCGGTTATCCTTGTTACACTCTATGACGCAGAACCTTAATGTACAGTCTGCAGCAAAAGTTGCTAAGCGTTTGAAGTGTTCAAAATGACCTACACGCGCTCTTATTCTCTTGACAATAGAGACGTGTTGACCTCATTTTGAAAACCTGAAATGCTTAGCTACTTCTGCTGCTGACTGTACGTGGCTAAAACTAATTCTGTATATTGTTTTCATATGTATGCAACTTGTTTATATACATAATAATAACAATTTAAATACAAAAATTTCATAATATATGTTTTTATATCACGATGGGGGAAGCCCATCTACGAAACCCACGCCACCTATAGGGGCCCGGACGTACTTACTCTAATTTGAAGACACAGCTTGACTCTCGTAAAAATATCAAACGAGGAAAATACTTGAGAGTCAAAGCGCTCCCTCGTCATTGGTGCGTGAAACAAGACGATCTAACGATCCAACCTGCGGCGACACGTCGGATAACAGACTGGATAACGGTATGTAGCTGTGCAACAATCGGTAGCTGTATAAGAGTAGGTAGCTGATCAGCCTGAGGCTCCCCAACGGGGGTGTCGCGTGTCGGATGTTGTAATACAGTGATATATGCCCGTCGGGCGCAGACACTCTATTGGCGCTATGCTTGTGGTCAGATCAAGCGTCGATTGAGTTACTGTAATTAGCTATTGTATTATTTGTATTAAGGTTTGAAAGGGTCGTTAACAATTCACGCCCTGTGCGATTTAAATCAATGCTTATATAAAATAATAAATAGGTTAAAACCCGGATTGATGTCTTGGAGAAGTATCCCATTTTTTAAAAACCTAGCATCTCAAATTTCCATTGACCGAAAGCGTTGGTGACACTCTACATACAACACTTTAAACACTTACGATTTATTAAAATAAATATTTGAAGTGTTTTTAACATTTAATGTCAGTGTCCTTGACTTTCTTATTCTTTATTGCACACCATGAGAAAAAGTAAAACAAAAATACAGTACAATTACTATTTCATTTATTTATTATAATTTCGTTTTTCAGGCGAAATTGCTTGAATGAAATCACGTACATTTTATATTTCGCTGTTTTTCTAACGTGTAGATATGTAGTGAGACATTATTAATATCCGTCAGCGACACGCGCCCCGCTTTCCCACATTCGCAAATTCAAATCCTTCATAACAAAGACTCGATAATCTCCGCGTGTCAATATAAATTTCATAAACTCGCGCTGTGTGTTCCCGTCGTAGTGGAACTCGGCGAAATCCAGTGGACTGGAGGGCAGGGACATACCTCGTGAGGAACGGCGACCACCTCTTCAGTATTGAGTTCGTAGCTTAAGCTCGTTCACTTTGTGCACGTAACATATTGCTAATTTTTATGGTTAATGGGTTTTATCACTGAGATCCGAGGAGTACTCCTTTATTTCTGGGTTGTTTGAACATTTGTGATAGCACAGTAGCGGTTTCGTAAAGTTTCGTTGCGCGCGCGGTTGGGTATATTTTCACACTGACACTTGAGGTGAGGGGAAGGGGAACATAGGAAAAGGGTTGCCAGGAATAATATACATAAAAAGATGCGTTTAAGGTGAATGTTTTATACACAAAAAATAAATGAACTAAAAATACGTAAATACTTTTAAGTAGAATGAAAAAATAAAATTATAATAAAATCGGCGCAGCCAACTTCGGGGCGCCTAGAGGTTTCCTCTACATTGATTAGATATGAAAGAGTGATTAAGTAACTATTATTCTTAGAACTAAGTTTATACATTTTAAGCAAACTTTCCTACTGTGTAGGTAAAGGACAAAGCCGCGTTACAGGACGAATATACGTTCCTGAGGACGTAGTTACCTTTGCAACACGTATTATATTATCTTTTCCAGGGAAAACTTCTGAAACAACGGCGAGAGGCCATAACATAGGATGTGCATTATCCTCCTTAATAACAACAACGGTCCCCACACTCACAGGTTTCGAGGGTGAATTCCACTTTTCGCGTTGTTGAAGGGATGTAAGATATTCCATACTAAAGCGTTTCCAATAAGTTTGAACTATTTTATTTAGAAGTTGATAGCGGGTTAATCGGTTATCGGGAATATTAAGATCAATGTTTTCCGCAGGTAAAAATTTTAGTGGAGTTATATTTAAAAAGTGACTAGGTGTTAACGCGGTAGGATCTGACGGATCTGCTGACAGAACACAAATTGGACGATTGTTAAGCAAACTTTCACATTGAACCAAAATCGAATTTAATTCTTCGTAGGTTAAAATTTGACTTCCGATAGCTTTGTGTAAATGAGTTTTAACTGATTTGACATTAGTCTCACATAAACCATTAAAGTGCGGGCCATACGGCGGGCTGTGTCGAAATTCAATTTGTTGCTGTGTGAGATAATTGCTCAAATAGTTATTATAATCAGTGGACTGTATAAGAGGGTAAATTTCGTTTAATTTGCGCTTCGCGCCAATAAAATTAGTGCCTCCGTCACTATACAGGATTGAAACAGGACCTCTGCGTGAAATAAAGCGCTTGAAAGCAGCTAGAAATAAATCCGTACTTAGGTCGGAGACTAACTCTAAATGAATCGCTTTTGTCGTTAGACAAACAAACACACAGATATAAGCCTTATGGCTTTTAACTCCTCGACGACGAATATGAGTTATATAAAACGGTCCGCCATAATCGACAGCCGTATATACAAACGATTTGACTTGCGAAACTCTTATAGCTGGGAGATCACCCATAGGTGGTTGAGTAGGGATTGGTTTGAGTTTGAAACAAGAATTACATTTGTGTACTCTTTGACGAATTAAATTGCGAGCAGAAAGAATCCAATACTTTTGCCTAATTAATGATAACATTAATTCGGGTCCGGTATGTAGATTGGACGAGTGATAATAATCTACTAATAATGATACAATTCTACCTTTAGCTGACAATAAGATTTGATGTTTCTGACTGAAATCTAATTGAGAATGATTGAGCCTACCTCCTACTCTCAGAAGACCTTGAGCGTCGACAAAAGGATGCAGTTTTAAAATTGGTTTGTTTGCACATATTTTATTATTTTTAATGGATTCGAGTTCGTGAGAAAAATGTTTGGATTGTTCATAGCGTAACGCGCGTATTTCTGCTTCTTCTAAATCGTTCGGAGTTATAGGACCTCGAGATTTTAGCAACTTTAAAAAGCGAAGTAAGTACACAACTGAGCGAATGAATTTAATCCACGTCGAGCATCGTACTGCGAGATCTTGAATAGGGTGAGTATTTTCTATCGTATGCGTTATTTGAACGTGAAGCGATGTGATTTTAATTTCCTGTACCTCTTCCTGTTTATTATTATTAATTTTGTATTCTTTTACAGGCCAGGCGCTAACAGGAGAGGACAACCATTGGGGACCGTGGAACCACAGCTGGTTGTCTAATAATCCCACAGGCGTTACAGGTCGAGAGACAATATCTGCGGGGTTCTCAGCGCCACGAACGTGGAACCAATGTGCTGCAGGCAAATACTCATTTATCTGCACTATGCGGTTAGCTACAAAAGTATGGAACTTATAGGCGGGCGAATGAATCCATGTGAGTGTAACTGTAGCATCTGAAAAAGCGTATATTTTATTTATAGTGCATCGTTTACCGAGTACTTCGCGAACCGAATTTATTAATTTTGCAAGTAACACCGCAGCGCAGAGTTCCAAGCGAGCGAGAGTTTTATTAGGGTTAGATACTTTAGATTTAGCCGTGAGTAACCTTACTGACTGAGCGGGCGAGTTCTCATCTAAGTCTACGCGGACATAGACTGCAGCGCCGTAACACTGTTGACTAGCGTCGGCGAATCCGATTAGTGTTATTCTAGTATTAGACGTTATGCCGATATGGCGCGGTATTTTGATTTCTGATAATCGTGGGAGTTCTTGGTGAAATTGTTTCCATTTGGATAAAATGCAATCAGGGACTTCGTCATCCCACTGGAGCTGAAGTTTAAAACATCCTTGGATGAATAGTTTCATATAAGCCACGACCGGGCTAATGAGACCTAGCGGGTCGAATAGCCGCGCGGTGACGGAAAGAATTGTGCGTTTGGTACAAGTCTCCGGAAACTCCATATTTGTATTAAATTGAAAATTATCATCGGCGGGTTTCCATTGCATACCTACGATTTTCGTATCAGCGTGAGGATCATTATCAAATTCGACAGCGAGTGGGCTTTTGTGAGTGGATGGTATGCGCGACATTAGTTGAGTGTCATTTGAGATCCATTTAACTAAGTTAAAACCTCCCGATTTAAACATAGCGACCATTTCTTTATATGTTTTTTCCGCGGTATTCACGTCATCAATCGAGCTAACATAATCATCGACGTACATATGGTTTTCGGCTTCATACGCGGCGAGCGGGTACGAGTCGCGGCTGTCCGCGGCGAGCTGGCGCACGACACGTAAAGCTAAATATGGGGAGCAGGACACGCCGAAGCAGACCCTATTAAATTGATATATTTCAATCGGCGAGTTGGGGTCAAATCGAAATAAAATTCTTTGAAATGTGTGATGTTCGGGACACAGTTTTACTTGAAAATACATTTTTTCAATGTCTGCGGATATTGCGATAGAAAACATGCGGAGATTGAGGAGCAATTCAAAAATACTATTTTGTAAAACGGGACCCACATATAGTAAATCATTCAGAGACTTGCCTGACGTAGTTTTACAACCGGCATTCAGTACGATTCGCGTTTTTGAAGTTTCTTTCTCAGGGCGATAAACAGCCCTATGCGGTATGTAATAAGCCTCACTATCTTGGAAATTATTTGGGACTTTTGATAAATAACCGTGGTCTATATAATTCTTAATTGTTGCGTTATAATCGGATTGTAATCCAGCGGAGTCGAGTTTTTTCTCTAGATTTAACAGGCGATGTTTGGCTGCAGAATAAGAGGACCCTAATTCTGCAGGCGAGTGTTTGAACGGGAGAGCGACGGTGTAAGTACCCTTGTCGTCACGCGTGTAAGTAGATTGGAATATTTTTTCGCATGTTTCGTCATCAGGACTATAGTGTTTTTTATCGGGTACATTTTCTATTTCCCAAAAGCGTTGTGTTAATTGATCGAGAGAGATATCTTGAGTTTGGCAGAAGAAAGTTTTATTTAAGTTTTGCGAGATCGGATCGAGTTCTTCGGGGTTTAAGTGAGCGTTCAGTGAGTGAGTTACATTATTGAGTTGGTGTGGAAGAAATTGAGCCCTTCCTCCGGCGATATATCCGAGAGTAGTTTCGGTAGCAATAACTGTCGAGTTAGGCGCGGTCACTTTATTTGCACCGAGTAAAATCGGAAAGATTTCGTTGCCGATCAAACAATCTATTCCGCCCGGCAAGTAATATTCGTCATCAGCCATCGGTAATCCATCTAAATGTTTTAATTCCGCCCTGTCTATTTCGGCGCCGGGTAAAAAGTCTGTAATCTCGTCCATAACACGAGCGCATACTGTGTAGGAACAGCGCGAGTCGTATCGAGAGTGTATTGTGAATTGAGTCTTTCCATAAGTGCGATCTTTAAGTTTTCCTATACCATTGATAATAGCGGGCGCAGGAGTTACTTTTAAATTTAATCGTTCACAGCAAGCCTTCG
Organism: Grapholita molesta; assembly: GCA_022674325.2. Classification (NCBI taxonomy): domain Eukaryota; kingdom Metazoa; phylum Arthropoda; class Insecta; order Lepidoptera; family Tortricidae; genus Grapholita; species Grapholita molesta. The sequence continues at coordinate 1,038,379 of CP053138.2, forward strand.
TAACAAAATTATCCGCCGCTCCAGAGTCTAAAAATACGCGAATACGATGAGCTTCATTATTATTATACACGTTAACAGACGCAGTCGGACACAAAACTAACGAGTTGCAATTTGAATTTCCCGCGGGAACAGTTACCGATAGCGCGAGGCTATTGAGACTATTCGACGGTTGCGCTGCCTGCTCGCCGCCGTGCGTGCGAGCAGTACTCGCCGCCGAGGACGAGGGCGGCTGTCGCGGCGGGAGCGAGGGAGATGGCCGACTGGCGGCGGTGTGCGACGGCGGTGTCGGCACACAAGCGTTTGAGTTGTTGTTATCATTTGTGGCATCAGCTGATCGCGGGAAATACGATGTATTTGAGTGATTCTCATAATGCAATAATGAATGATGCTTTCGGTTACAAGTAGAACACCTTTTTGGAGATTTACACACTTTAATATGGTGAAATCCTAAACAATTTATGCAAAATGTGTGTTGACGAACAATGTCATTGCGCGTTTGCGAGTTTTGTTTTAAGAAGTATTCGCATTTAAATAGTGGGTGAGAGTCATGAGAATTGCATACCTTACATGGCCGAGGTTGAGTTGAGTTGTCAGAGTTGTTAGAAATTTGAGGTTGAGGAACTGTCACTTGTGTACAAAATGTTTTTATTTTATTAATAGGTGGTGCGGGTTTATTAAATTGTGTGCGAGTATTATTATTATAAAATTGAGAGCGAGATGGTGCGTGGAGTACTTGGAGTTTACTTTGTTCACTTAAGAATGTCTTTAGATCACTGAATTTAGGAATATCTATATGTCTGTGAGCTTGTTCAAACAATTCAATCATTGGTTTGTCGAGTTTGCTTAAAGCAATGTGAGTAATTATAAAATCTGTCAAGTTATCAATCTTTAAGCGTTGTAAGGCAGCTTCAGCAGAACAAAATTGATCCAACATATTATCAACGGACTGTCCAGACTTCTGTTGTAACATTTGATCTAGATAAACAGAAGCTTGTACCCTGGTATCCTGGTATTTAGCTAGAAGAGCTTGCCATATTACATCATAATTATCAGAAGTAGCGGTTATTCCGGAGCAAACATTCAATGCCTTGCCGGAGAGACATCCCATTAGGTACTGGACCTTTTCAGCATTTGTTAAGCGAGTATTGGTGTGTATGACACTGCGGAAATTTTCATAAAATACTGGCCATTTAGTGGGAGTCCCATCAAAACCTATAAGTTGGAGCGGGGGCAATTTAGTATTAAAGTTATTATTCTTCTTTAGGTCCTCAAACTCCTGCTTCAGGGTAATTTCCTTTTGTTTAATATAACAATATAATTCATCAAATGTATTGAGAATACTGTAACTTGGCTGGTCCTCAGGATTTTTCTTAAGTTGCTCAATAACAAGTTTATCAATAGTTTCTATATAATCTGAGCGAGTTTTATCTATGGATTGAGCTCTAGCTAAGAATTGTGTCCGTGAAACATCATCAGTGACTTTTAGGCTTAATTTATAAACTTCTTGAATGATTTGAAACAAACTTTGTTTCTTATGTTCTAAAAATGTGATCATTACATCGTCGTCACTTGATTTTTCACTTTTGTCTCCTTTAACCATTTTGAAAAGTTAATTAGTAATGAGTATTAGTAAGTTATGCGTCATTTAATGTTAGAAAGTAAGGCAATAGGAAAATTCAATTGGCGATATTAGAAATGCGTATAAGATTGCAATATGGCGGGTATGTGAGTAGGTACCGTGCACGCGGTGAGCAAGTTTATACAATGGATTATAATGAAATATGCACGAAATACCAGAAATAGGTTTTAAAACTTGAATAATAGACAAAATGAGTAATCTTTAAAGTTAATAAATAGCGAATGAACAAAGTATACACGTGATGTGAACAAATTAAAGTTGGAATGAGTGGCGGTGCGTGTTGAGAAATATATATTTTTGAGTGTGTAATTGGCGAGAATATATATAAGAGCGGGTGAAATATTATATTAAAGAAGGATCAGGGTCGAAGGTACCATGGACTGGAGGGCAGGGACATACCTCGTGAGGAACGGCGACCACCTCTTCAGTATTGAGTTCGTAGCTTAAGCTCGTTCACTTTGTGCACGTAACATATTGCTAATTTTTATGGTTAATGGGTTTTATCACTGAGATCCGAGGAGTACTCCTTTATTTCTGGGTTGTTTGAACATTTGTGATAGCACAGTAGCGGTTTCGTAAAGTTTCGTTGCGCGCGCGGTTGGGTATATTTTCACACTGACACTTGAGGTGAGGGGAAGGGGAACATAGGAAAAGGGTTGCCAGGAATAATATACATAAAAAGATGCGTTTAAGGTGAATGTTTTATACACAAAAAATAAATGAACTAAAAATACGTAAATACTTTTAAGTAGAATGAAAAAATAAAATTATAATAAAATCGGCGCAGCCATCCAGTGTATATTGACCTTTAGATTCAAAATTTGGTTTCACTGATTTTCATATATTGGGAATTTTTGTCGCCATAGTTATTTGGTTAACACTTGTTTCAAGGCCAATTAGTTGTAAGAAGACATCCTCTTGAATAGAAAATAAAAGAGAAAGAAAACATAAGACCAAAAAGTGCCTCGAGATCTCATTTCAGCATGTTGCTAACTATTAGAGTTATATGACCACCGATGTTTATTTATTATACCTATGTAAGCACAATCTCTTATATGTATTTGGTGCTTTCATACAGAACAGGAAACGTTAAGTTCACTAAGGTAAACTCGATAGCGCTCCACGTACTAATTTCCAATAATGGATTCCAATAATTAGATTAAATTTAGAATTTGAAACAATTGACAAAAAATATTACTAGGAATAACTGAAAGTATAACTGCAATCAATATATAAATAAATATTATGTCCTTACACTAATTTATTGAGCCCGTTAAGATATGTTGCAGGTACTCTGGCAACGATTTATATAATATACAAATACTTAAACACCTATGACTTCAGATCTGAGCTCGGTTTCCTAGGCAGGTCAGGGTCCCTACTTACTAGCACAGGTAGGGTTACCCACTAGGCAAGACCAGTCGTATGCTTAGGTATACGGAAAACTAAAAATTGAGCTAACTATTTACTAGAGGTCCCGATAAACTGGTATAAAGACAAATCACGCGGCACACACAAAGGGCGGCAAACATCCATGAATAATTTCCATTTTGAGGGTGTCACCGGCATTCGCGAGCGTGACAATGCCGCCGCTAATCGCGGCATAATGCGTATTGTCGCTGCATTAATTGGTCGTCGTGTGCAGCCCAGCCAGCGCCGCCACTGCATTGTCACGAGAGTGATTAGAACACCTAGCTGCGTCCTATGCTTGTCGGTAATCAATATAGATAACATCCAATCCATCCATCCTAATAACCAATGATCGGCATTAACGGTGCAAAACTTTAACGAAACTCGTTAAGCGGACATAAAGAGTGCATAGAGCCATGCACACCGAGATCCCAATATACAATAACATTGGACACTAATTAGCCAAAGTTATTCGTTTTCTTCAACAAGTTTTGTTACAGTTTTGCACCGTTAATGCCGATCACTGCTAATAACATTTAAAGCCAAATTTGAATTGCAATGTCGATAAACAGCTGCTTGCAAAAAACATACTGTCACTAAATATGCCTTTTGCCGCTAGGACTTTACCGGACAAATAACAGAAGAATCGACAAAGTAAGTACCTTTATTGACGACCGATCTGGTCTAATGGGTAATAGTGACCCTGCCTATGAAGCCGATGGTCCTGGGTTCGATTCCCAGTCGGGGCATTTATTTGTGTGATGAGCACAGATATTTGTTCCTGAGTTATGGGTGTTTTCTATGTATTTAAGTATCTATATGTATCTATCTATTATATATATCGTTGTCTATATAGAACCACACAAGCCTTACTGAGCTTACCGTAGGACTAGGTCGATTTGTGTAAGATTGTCCCGAATTATTTATTTATTTATTTATTTTTGATACTTTTTGAGCTTTTAAATTATTTAGTTATCGCTAATGTAACGACGAAGACTTTCCAAAATCTTCTTATAATTTGTCATATAAGAAAATCTAGGAAGGTTCTTTCAATTGCAAACGGAATCGAAACCTTTAGTTTTATAAGTTTGAATATAGGTGAAAAATTTAGCTAAAGTACCTGGCCTATGTAGTAGTAACGTGTGTGTATACGCATGTCGGCGTTCTATGTTCAGATTTTGACGTAAGTTCATAGACATGGTCCAGTTAAGGTTTTCACCTACATGTCTTGTGACAGATTATGAAAATTATCAAAATGTGCATGTGCACGCAACAATTGGAGGTTAATTATTTAGATACGTGGCAGCCGTATGCGAGTAAAGTTTGTCACACTGCTCCGGACTTTAGCATCCAGTGCTGCGATGGCTGCTCACTCACCTAGCGACGTCTAAATCAATGGGCATTCCATCCCCAATCAGGCAGGGGAATACTCTGCCTGTCACCGTCGAGTGCGATCGTGATCCAGTGGCACTCCCCTAACGGCAATGCGGACGACGCCGCTGGGTTTTTAGTGGGTATTCTCCTCCCCTCCTCTTGGTTAGCAAGAGGAGCAGCGAGGAGAGAGTCGCACATACCCCCTCACTACCATCATGGGCCTATCCCAGGCCATATGCGTAAACGCATTTTCCCAGCGACAAACTTACACACTTGTTCTTAATTTATATAGTATTTTATGTGTATTAGTGTTGGTATGACTCACCTGCGTGGGAGTGAGGTGTATGAGCGAGGCGAGGTGCTCGCGCTCCGGCGCCGACAGGTACTTCTGCTGCTTAAACCTCCGCTCCAGTTCGTACACCTGCGAAACATTTTCATTAGACTGGAATACCATTAGTACATTATTGCTATGTTAGAGTGAGATGTAGGGGTACTTCTCAACTACCTACCTACAACGGGAACATGGACAATTATACTGAAACTAGCCACCGCCGGTCCGTTGGTGTTGACGGCGTGAAGAAAAGAGTAAAATGCATGACACATTCAAGATACCCTCAAAATAGTTTGTATGTAAACCTGCTCGGTATTTCAATAGCTTGGGTTTTACAGCTTATTTATTTCGGGCCATTAATTAGCCTTTAAATCCTACTTCCTCTTTTATTCAACACTTTATATTTGTATTACATTACATTACATTTCAGCCGTATGCAGTCCACTGCCGGACATAGTCCTCCTACAAATATGACTTGTATCATCTAGGGGGTATTACCATAGTCACCACGCTTGGCAGGCGGGTTGGCGACCGCAGTAGCTGTAGATAGGGTTTCGACGGACGCTGCTGCCCGTCCATAGGATTTGTCGCCCTTACGACACCCGCTATTATAGTCAGCCGGCATCACACGGCAAATATATTATATTATTTTTTTATTTAGTATTAATGACACATAATTAATTATTTCAATCATCCGGTTCGAAGGGCCACTCTGCTGATTTGCGTATTTCAGGCTCTTATCTCTATAGAAGATAGATACCACACATAGTTTCCTACATCGACATCTAGCGAAGTAAAAACCCAACGTTTCATATCCTCTCGATCGTGCAAAAAGGTCAAAGTTACGCGTCCGAAAACGGCAGCGCACGGCCCACGGGATAGAATTAATTATACTACCCACACCGTACACCTCTCTCGCAAGCTGGGCGGGGCCGGAACTGGGCGGGGAGGGGAGGGGCGCAATTAAATGGCTTTATAAGTTTAAGTAATTTGGATGTATACATACATACATATATATATATATTGCTGGGAGTTTGATTGCGCCGGTTCTTCCGAGTCAATGTTGCCGGTAAAATTTCCATTGGTAATGGCAGCGTAGGCCTATATTAACAGGGAATCTTTTAGATTTTTGCCTAGTCTTGTATTCGATTTTAGCCTTTAAGTAATCATTTTTATCTTCTGAATCACAACTAACGATATATGTTATTAAGTGGACCTTATTATACACAGAAGGGACGCAATAAGTGGTTCAACAAATGGTACATACAAGAAGAAAATGTTTAAGTATAACCTAAACACAAACTCTTACAAAAGTAAGTTATAAAGCATTCTAGAGGTATGAAACATTGTCTGAACTCCACCGCTTAAATATTAATTTAGATATTATTTTTATTATTTTTTCTAAGTATTTAAGTGTTTGTGTATTTTAAATATCATTGACCGAGTGCAACACAAGCCTTCTTGAGCTTATCGTGAGACTCAGTTAATTTGTGTAAAAATGTCCTGTGATTTATTTATTTATGCAATATAATAGTTACATTTAATTTGATCTTCAGTAAATATCTATCTTTAGATTATTAACTAAGTTAAAACGGGCATTAAGAATGAAACAATGAGCCCAGCCGGACCCGGGCCGTGGAGCCTTGGCCCGGAGAGCGGACGCCGCGGCCGGAACTTCACTTATTGATTTTTTAACACGCACCATGGGACCATGATGGCTCTCGCCCAGTTTCCCCGTGTACATTAATTCCCCATAGGTAACCTTTGAAGTATTCAAGGCTACAAGCTTTTTACTTTAAGCGTGTATGCGCTATCTTGATAAATCATCAAAATACGTAACTCGACTATCTTCTCCGTTCCTCTTGCATATTCGAGCAAGATAGGTGCCAATAGCCGGCAGTTATTTCTGATTTTAGGGCTCGAGTTGCACGCTGATCATAACTACAGTATTATGTATGCTTTTTGTCACTGAGTGAACACTACTTTTCCGTTCATATTTAAGTACAAATCCCATTAGCTGTCGTCACATCAGCTGTCTAAGCTGGAGGACTCTCGCCCAGCAATAAAATACTCTCGCTCGCCCCATCGCCCACTCACAATCAATACCGACGCCGCGCCATTTCAACCTCAGACTGTTACACTGTAACTGTGCCAATTAAAACTTGAAATAAATGCAGCGGTGCTACCGCGAGCAACGACATTTGTAAATTTCGGACGATTGTATCTGTGACTCACATGACACCTTAATTGGAGTAAAAAAGAAAGATGCTCGAAATATATGATGATCGATGTTTTCGGTACCGGTATTTGAAATTATAATCATAGGAGTGCAGTTTGCAAACAATGATTATAATGTTAATACTCTTGAACACCTCATCATCATCAGCCTGTTGCTGTCCACTGCTGGACATAGGCCTCTCCCAAGGTATGCTACAGAGCCCGGCCTGCTGCTTTATGCATCCAGTCACTGCCGGCCCTCTTATGCAAGTCGTCCCGCCATCTGGCCAGAGGGTGTCCCTCTCTACGTTTGCCCAGACGCGGTCTCCACTCCAGAACACGCTTACTCCAACGGTTATCGGTTCTACGAGCACCTTTGTACACTCTTATTTGTAATTCCACAGAAGGCCGTCTATTAGATTGTCTCTCATGAGAATTAATAGAAGTGTCGTTTTTAAGTATAATACTCAGTCAGTCCAGTAAGCCCCAACCCCCGAAACTCCAAAGTAAGTACTAACCTGGGCTTGCGTGAACAGCACTCTTCGCTTCCTCCTCTGCGCGAGCGGGAATTGCATGGGCTTGGCGTCGGGGCCGGCGCAGGCCGCCAACCCGCCCATGTTGTTGACGTGCCCCATGCCGCCCGACGTGGACGTCATCAGCCTGGAAACTAAAGCAGCCGCTCAGATACGCACACAGAGAGCCACCGACTAAAGTTCAGTGTTTAGTGTTTCACCTTAGAGGTAAAACGGTGCCTAAAACCGTTAAAATAAACAAGATCACATATACTTGAGTAATTTCGACGGGTTCCGCTGTGTACGGGTGGCCAAATTGGTTAAGGCGTCAGCCGCGATAGCTGGAGATGCGGGTTCGAATCCCGTCTCGAACACCGGAGGTCCTCGTCGTTTTTTCTTAAGTATATGTTATCTATTTCAACTTTTAATTTATATAGTAGTATTACTACTTAAAAATCAAAGCAAATCAAAAATATTTCATAAAAAAAAAAAAAAATTTGATTTGTTCTTAGTTTTAAAGTTCAGTGGTTTAACAGCGACATTAACAACCACATAGAGGTTTTATGGTAATAGATAAAAAAAAACATATGTACACATGACAAATCATCATGACAACCACGAGTACTTTGACTAAAATTAATAATGTCCAGTGATCGGCACTAAGGGTGCAAAACTTTAAGTAAACTCGTTAAGTGGATTTAAAAGAGTGTAAAGAGCCATAAAAAACATTATATTCTTACCCCCAAATATTGGTATATTGAGTTTCCGATGTTCAATGAAATTGTACATTAATTTGCCAAAGTTATTCATATTTTTCTTGATGGTAAGTATAACTATACATCATTTCAACTAGTTTTGTTAAAGTTTTGCACCGTTAGTGCCGATCACTGGGACATCATTGATGTCTCTACAGACTCTTAAAAAAAGTAGTCTAAACGCATTAACTTAAATAACACATTTCCAGAAAGTCTATCACCGCATCTCTATAACAGCCCCGCAATTACACAAATGCTCGCAATTCTACAAATTCCTTAAGTTGATAATTCTTAAAACGCAATAATTGCAGCTTCCTCCCCTCCCCGGGGGAAAGTGGGGTAAGGTAGAAAATGGTAAAATATTAATTATGTCGGTAGATCTCGGCATTAAGCACAGACCTATAATCATATGGACTAGAACTACCTACGAATTGAGCGTGTATACCTAAAATACTTTTGGCAAATAAAATGGCGTCCTTCCGTTGTTTCCATGTGAGCCATAATAAATACTTTTATTGATTGAAATATATTTTTTTATTGAATGTGATAAAAAATTAAATAGAATTTAAACTGCAGGCCATAAAACATTCAAAACTTGACTAACTACAAGTTAGGGAATTAATTAATGTTTGAATTAATTTAATGAGAAACTCACCACTTGACAGCTCAACTACTATAAACAGTTTGGCAAGTAAAATGGCGGCTGGCGAAAACAGGCAGCCGGAAACAATCACGTGGTATTAATGTCAAACAGAATCGGAATAGAGAACAACCAAATGTCATGTGGTCTCTTTTATCGTACACTATTGGTTATTAGAAAGAAAGAAACAGATTATATTTTTTTATTTCTATGTCGAGATCACACATATTTGGATAACACAGAGTATGTATAGTGGAATAGGGCCTCTCCATGTATTTTTTTACTCATTGGCATTAAGGGCCACGTTCTCTAATGACACTAGAGTACCTCGCCAGCTATCTTTATAATATCTTTACATAGAAATCGCGTTGTAAACTTATATATCTCCCTTGTTGTTACTTTAGTACTATAAATGTAAATCTTAAAAGCAGACATGAAACCACTTTATGACGTATTTTGGTCTAAAATGCTCTAAAACGGTGACCACCCCGCAGCTGATGACGTACCGTATTACTACCATTAAAAAGGACCAAAAAAAAGGTTCGATGTTTAAATCGAAAAATAGAAAAATTTGGACTCTAAGCAGGACTCGACCACACAACGACTGATTCACTAGCCCAGTGCACTACCAATTGTGCTATTCGAGAACCGCTTAGACTAATATATTTTATTTCTTTTTTATACCTTGTTTTTTCTTTTAATTTGAATATCGAAGATATTTGCTAGATGTTTCTGCATTAAAAAAAAGTCTCTGAATAATAGATCGAGCGTCACGTGACCTTTTAAATACACTATTTTCATTACAATTACTTTTTCTATAGCTAAACAATTGTCATATTGAGTACGGCCAATAATTAAAGGGTTGACCCTTTACAGACCTGCCTTTAGGTCATTACAGACTGTAATCCGAAATTCGTATTTTATGTGGATCCTGGGTTTTAGTGCGAATTGCGTTTTCATACAATATAGGTGAGGAAATAATATTATGCAGGGTGATTTCAGGGTCGTGGAACAAGAGAACAGAATTCATAGGTAAAGTTAACGTCTCAGCATTGCGATACAACATCTTTGGTACAATGCCTCAAGGACCTTTTTGATGTAGAGTAGTTATGTAATTATTGTAACGCCTAGGTTAACACATTCGCTGCCACCCCCTCCAAAAATGTATGGTAATGAACGCACATGTGCGTCGGTGGCAGTGAATGCGTTAAGATCTACCTTTTATAGTATCCATAAGAAACACTCAAACCTAGATACCTGTATTACCGTAAAATAAATTAAATTAAACCCTAGGCTTCAACTAGACAAGCTGCTACGCCGTAGAGTCTACTCCGTAGCTGCCTAGCACCAAGAGCTACGAGACACGAGACATGATTCCTTTTAAACGATACAACCGGGCCCGATCGATTTAGCAATTGGTCGGTTGTCGACCTTCCTAACTGAGCCGAATTGGTTCTAGAAAGTGTTGCTAACTGTCATGGGGGAAATTTATAATTGGTTAACGGTCTATGTTGTCCCGGTTTGTCCCGGTAAAGGCGGTTGCGTGTTTATGGTTTTCCTGGGTTATGTATACTGGGCGTATTTAGATCGATCAGTATGTAAATCAGAAACTATAAGACATGTAAAGATCTGTTCTTAGGAACCATGTCATTGATTTTAGGGACAAGAAAAACTTAATTAACGCATTAATTGATAAAAAAAACTTGTATTTAGTTTGGGAGTCGAACCCAGTTGTTATAAATAAAATTAAAGGATATGAAATACAATGCATGTCATTTTTCATAGTAATGTTTACTGCCTATGACATACACAATCCCACAAAGCGACTGCCATCTGACCTTCCAACCCGTAGGGTAAACTAGGCCTTATTCCATTTTCCTCACAATGTTTTCTTTTAGCGAAAAGCGACTGCTAAATATCAAATGATTTTTTATACATAAGTTCCGAAAATTTCATTGGTACAAGCCGGGGCTTGAACCTGCCAAGTTGCACGCTTTTACCGCTAGGCCAGCAGCGTTGCTTCTGTTATTGCGACACTTGTCTCAACTCTCACTTGTGAAAATTTGTCTCACGGCCTAGACTCAATGAGTGTCAGATTCAATTATTTATTCATAGTACAAATATCAAGGTCTTGGCAGTGCAATGTTTGTTTAGCACGTTGTGAAAGAACCTTGTGAGTTCAACTAACGCAGTCTGTACAGTTGCCATCAAATATATCGTAGTAGCCAAGGTATACAAAAATATCGGAACATGCACTTTATCGCCTTTATGATAGAGGCGTTGTTCTGATATTTGTGACGATCTTTGCCGCTTCGATATATCTGTTGGCAACTGTACAAACCCAATAATATTATTTGGTGACTGATTAACGTAACTCCTGTTAGGTTCCCGTTAGGTTCAAGATTTAGAGACATTTGAGACCCGAACTAGCGAAAGATTACAAAATTAAACCACAAGCATAGCGAGTGGTTCAAAGAGTGGAATCTTGAGGGTCAAGGCGCGAGAGGGGGACACACTTTGCTACCGCGTGTAACACACAATTTTTCACCTCACACTACCGCGAGGAAAACTTTGACGCTAAAATTATTAATATCCAACATTTATCATACAAAAACATTAAATAAAAGAACATCCAGCCAGCTAAGGCCAAAAAACATTTGAGTTATATACAATTTGTATGAAGTGACTTTGCACTCTTGTGAATAAAATGCAACTTTGCTATCTATTGTTAAAGAATATAACATTTATTTCCGAGCTAGTGAGGTGAAAAACGAATTGTTGTGTAATAAAACCCACATTACTATACTTAGAGTAAAAAGTGACAAAATTTCCTTAAGACTCATTGTGATTTTAAACCGTCGTTGCGCGATCATATGCAGTACAAATTAGCTGACGTCACATATGATGAGCCCACTCTTTTTGTCACAGACTAAATAGTCATACACTTACCCTTCCTAATGTGTTAGATCATAGCTTTAAATTGCCATAACGTGGACCCCAAGTAACAAGCCGGCTATAATTCCATAAGTTAGCACCAGGAAGGGCAGTATAATTACATTACACGGCGTGTCATCTGCAGCTTATGTAATTTCACGCCGCGCGCCCGCGGACGCCTGCCGGCCCGTAGCCGTTACCTACTTCGGAAGTAAACTCCAGTTTGATGTTAAACTGTTTTCAACCGATATATCTTAATGCCACAACGTGACGAATTAATAAAACAGCAATAAAAGTTATTCATGAAACACGAAGCGCGTTTTCACCCGCGGGTGTATTCATATAAATATTTTTTCGTCTCAGACTTATTTTAAGTGCTTGAAACTTTACTACATAAGTTAAAATAAATATTGGTACTATACTACAGCTGGTTTATTGATTTAATATTAATATGGTTAACTAAATTACAGCCTGCGTCACTCTACAGCCATATGTTCTTATATTTATATTATACTATGCTTATACTTGACACTACATACAAGTCGTAATATTAAGTAACCTCAAGCAGAGAACAGGCCCGGTACCGCGAACATCAAAGTTCGTATATTTCGGGAATCTTTCTCTTTTACTCTAATCAAGGCATCATAAGAGTGACAGAAACAATCGTCGAAACTCAACGGGGCGAAGACTGGTGCGATCTTTCTCGATGTGGCAAAAGCCTTCGACAAGGTCTGGCATAACGGGCTGGTATATAAACTATATCAGATCGGAATGCCGGACAGACTCGTACTCATAATACGAGATTTCCTTACGGACAGAAGCTTTTGTTACAGACTGGAGGGAACGTTATCAGCTCCGCATCCTATTAGGGCCGGAGTCCCGCAAGGCTCCGTTCTCTCTCCCACGCTCTATTCGTTGTTCACGAACGACATACCTAGGCACCCGAGTGTCCGACTAGGGTTGTTCGCGGACGACACCGCGCTCTATACGACGCACGTTCGCTACAGTCTTATTCGGAAATACCTCCAAGAGGCAATCATTGACCTCGGTGAATGGTTTCGTCTTTGGCGTATTGAAGTGAATCCGGATAAGAGTGCAGCGATACTCTTCCATCCTACTCTCAACCCGCGCACGGCGGAGAGGAAGATGGATCCGGTACGGCTCTTTGACCAACCCATTCCGTGGGTTAGCGAGGTCAAATATCTCGGCGTTACTCTCGACCGTAAACTGACTTTCCGAAGCCACATCCGTAGGGTGCGTAACAGAGCGCTGTTCGTATTAGGAAGGCTGGGAACGATGATCAACAAGTTTAGTAAAATGTCACTTAGAAATAAGCTGACACTTTACAAAACTTGTGTTCGTCCAATCATGACATACTCAAGTGTGGTTTGTGCCGACGTGGGCATGTCACGCCTCAAGCCGCTTCAGGTAGTTCAGAATCGTTTTCTCCGTAGGGCGACTGGTGCTCCGTGGTACCAGACGACCCTCAGTTTGCACCACGACTCGGGGCTTAACTCCGTGTATGGTTTCTTTAAGCAGGCTTCTAGGCGTTACTTTGATAACGCTCCCCACCATCATAATCCGTTAGTCAGGAAGGCTGCGAGCTACACTCCCGTCCCTCCTCCCCCACAGTACTGACAACGCGTCATACACTGATTAGGGGCCGCTCGGTCCGGCGGCCTAGACACATTCTCTCGGACCTGGACGATGCATTCATAGCGACCCTCGAAAGATGGGCCGCTGTGCGTGCGTCGTCTCCCGCGGACACAACGCGTACACTTCGGCGTTCCCGCCGGCGGGGACGTCCACCACGCGACAACACCGACACATTCAGTCCTTTATCAACACGGTACCGCCGAGTACCGGTTAGAGTCACTCCGACAGCGGTCGGGCCTGCTGGGTTTCTTGCTGGAGTCTTTACCAGCAGGCTAGGAGTAGCGAACCAGCAATAAAACTCCCATTAGCTCGATACCATTACACACCACTCAGATCAGGTTGAGACCGTCTCAACCAATCTCACTGGAAGCGAAAACTCAGTAGGAGTATTCCAGTAGTACAAGTCAAGTCTGGCGCGGAAGGGTCCTGGATTTTCCCCAGGCTACCTTCCCCCCACACAGTCCGCCTGCTCTATCGCACCACACATGTGCATAAAGCCCAAGTCAGGTTCCAAAAAAAAAAAAAAAAAAAAAAAAAAAAAAAGTATTTTTTTGGTTTGCATATTTGATTTAATAGAATAAATGAATTAATTCAAATAATAAATAAATCTTCCTCGATTGTATTTAGACATAATGACTCGGTTTACAGTGACATATCAATATATAGTAAAATTAACTAAAATCTATATTAATAAAAGAAAGTTGTGTTATAAATTAAACATTAACACGGCTCTACTCACGTTTTTTTAGTCACTCGCGCGACATGTTTCGGAGAACATAGGCCTCCATTATCAAGCACTAAGAGTGCTCAGTGCACGACGGGCCGGCGACGCGATCGCCGAATCGAACGGACGAACGGATCGTAGAGCCGTGTTAATGTTTAATTTATCTGATATGTCTCACGAAAGTTTAAATACGAAAAAAAAAGTTGCGTTAGTTCAGGCTTTTATAACTTGAGAACGGCTGAACCGATTTGGATGATTTTGAGTTCGTTGTGATCGTCTTGGTCAAAAGTTTAAGTGTATGCTTAAAAAAGCAAAGTCAATCAATCAAAAATACCTCATTTATAAACTTTCAGGCGGTACAAAGTTCGCTGGCACCGCTAGTAAAATATAAAATGAGCATGTGTCTGTTATTTCATGCTAGATAATATTGTAAGTAAATGTACTTAAGCCAAGACTTTTAGATTTTTAAAACAAAACAAAATGTAAAAAATAAAACACAGAATTGTGTCAAAACGTATTCAGCAAGTTTGAGGTCTATCCTCAAGTACTTAAACGCAGATTCGTAATAAAACCTACAACTCAAATCAAACTGATACCGTGACAGCAAACTGAATGTAATGGCCCCACCGCCCCCGTTCAATTACCGCGGTGTTTGTTGTCAAAATATATGCGTGTCGGACACCGGACCCCCGTCACGCGGACACCGCTCTGTCATCTGCAGATTCGTGGACAAGGCTTACTAAAATAACGTTTGACCCTCCCGGCCTTACGCACGCCTTGTGAAATAGACACGAGAAACATAAAAATTGGAGCACATGAGTATTTCAGATAGACATGGGAATACATTTGACGATAAGATTTGATTATTTTAGACCATCATGAGATTTTTTTAAAACCCTTATGGTAGTCATTTATAGTTGAATTGAAAGGTTTCATAACATAGCTATGGAAAAACTTAGAACGAACTACCTACTTACTGAGTATTGCTATGAACTCTTTATCATTAGTAGGTATATTAAAAAAAATTGGAGCACCTTAGGGGTACACCCTTTCTAGTCTTGAGTATACTTATGTTTAAGGATGTATTTTTAATTTTTCTTTTTATATTATTCTGACCGCCGATTCAAAAGTTTCTAGGACGTAATCTATGTAAAAAGTAGTCATTATAAAATTGTAATCCTTGTATATTACTTGAAAATAAAGGTTTTCAAAGATCTACAGATTGTTATAGATATTTTTTTACAATTAAAATTGTTATATTTTTTAATACATATAAATATGTATTAAAAAATACACTACAATTAAATTTAGTGTTACCTACATTTTTATGCCATTGTTTCCACATACCTAGTCTCTTAAATTGATCCAATTCCAACGCATAAGCTATTACCCAATTGCGTTTGTAAAGTATCACAACACCAGTTAATGATACGAATCATTAAACAATCCAGTGCATACGCCCGACAATCGCACGACAATCGCATCGCTGATCTACGATAACGTCCGGTATACACTCCTAACAAAGCACCATATCTCTGCCATTTAGATCTCTATGTCCAGGGAATAAGGTTATACATGTGAAGCATAGATGGGCAAGATACCGAATAATGCCAAAACAAGTTCACAATGCAGTAAGATAGAATGGGGAATATTTTATTGAAAGACCCCTTCGTCGGTGGAGTGTTGTGTCAACAGAGCCTCGTAATGTGTGGACTATTGCCAACTTATCCGACTGCCGACGGCACAGTTTTAGTCGGAACAATGAGGAATGCAAAATAGGCGAACATGTTAGGAATCCCGAATTTGCAATATTTTATTTGAGTCAAGGGGAAAATTGCTCGACTGAAGTGTGCTGTATTTGATTTTATGTTTATAAATAATGCCTCGTGTCTCAGGCCGGCGTAAACTTTAGATAAAATGTTCTAAATTTAGAGGCAACAAGAAGTTATTTATAGTATATTTAAATTATAAAAATAGCCTACGCTAATCTTAACCACTCGTGACGCCAACGCTATGGATAGTAATCGGCTATTCGCTGGAAACCTCTTTGTTCTTCTCGACTCTTGTTACTACTTCACTTGATACTTTTAATTCTACATAAAGCACCTAAAAATGTAACCTACAGTCCAGTCCAACATTATGGCTGTGACAATTGATTCTATACTCTCCGAACCGCCGCTCGCTAAGTATTTGCTATCGATTGTAAATGCCGAATTGATTACGAAGAAGTTCACTTAATACCAACCTTCTCCTACTCAAAATTGTAACTTAAGTATGTAAAACATACTTTTCTTTTCTACATATAGCATCTAAACTTGCGAGCTACAGTCGCGACCAGCAATGGAGCTGTAACAATCGATTTTAAACGCCGAAGTGATTACAGACGATTTCATTTATTATCCACCTCGTTATTTTCGTCTACATAAGTGTAGTTATAAGTAACTAGTATCATGTAGAAAATACTTTTTCTTTTCTACATAAAGTAACTAAACTTGCAACTTATAACCCTGATCAACATTCGACTGGTGATTGTGAATTCTACATTTTCCACGGCCGCCATTTGCTAAGTAATTGCAATCGATTTTAAACGCCGAATTAATTACCGAGAATTTCATTTACTATCAACCTTGCTCGGCTCCTCTGTGGCTTGTTTATGTAGTATATACTTTTATTTTCTACATAAATTACTACACTTGCAATACATTTACAGCCCGGATGACCTGTGACCGGTCTCCGCGCGCCGGCCGCCACGCGTGGCTCAATATTTGCTCTCCACTAATGGGTTTCGCGGACGCTGCACTTTGAAAGTGAATTTATAATATTAGCTGCTATTGCCGATCGATATGTTAGGACTTTCTCTTTGTGCCTAGACACAGTTTATTAAATTTATGACTATAAAATTATAGGACATTTAATATATACATTCTATTTCCCTTTTTTACGTTGTAGGTACTTCCTTAAATATTTGATTGATTTTAATAAGATGTTTTAGTTGACCGTTTTGTAATGTTATTACGTATTCGAGACACAAACTGGGGAAAAATAGCAATTCTTGACATTTATAAGATCAAAAAAAAAATATTCCTTACTCTTACAATGATTCTTTCTTCTTTTATTTACAATGATTCTTTGTGTTATTAAGTTCCACATAAAACTGTAGTACATAACTGACCTGGCTCACAATATCAGTATATAGCTTTTGTGATTGATGACAGAGACTATGCTTCCTTAAACTCATAGACAGAATCATTAATTTTACAAGACAAATTATTCAGGATTGTTAATTTTGGGCTTACCAGCGCCCAGAATCATTGTAGGTACCGGTAATGGATTTTCAATAATGTTATGGTTTCGATTACTTAACCCTTAATATGGCAGTGTATGTGATACACTTTATTTGACCATCATTTTGTATATTTTTAAAATTAATGTTCAGGACTATTTAGATCTGCCGAGGCCGTAACGCAGATTTTTTTTATTTTACCAAATTAAGGTGCAAGTATAATTTGCAATATTATATTCTTAGTAACTATACACTTAATTTTTATGTTTAGATTCGCGCCCGTTGATGTCTAATGCAGAATAAGTTAACAAAAGATATTTAAATTGTGTATATAATTTCGCTCGCATTATAATTGCTTTGCCAATATCTTCGTTTGGGACTGTCAACTCACCTGGACAAATACAAGCAAACAATGAAACGGTGAGAAGCCATCACTCCCTACTGCGATAGCTGTCTATTAAACGTGATAAAACGCATCAAAAACTGTAATCCCCCATTATTTTACTGCTGGAGATAGTTCATAATAATCGCATTAAATTTCGAACGCCCCCCAGTGTTGCCAGCCTGAATAAACGCGGCAAATTGTGCGTGAACAAACAGCGAATAATAGGGTATTGTGTTACCCCTCGCGCCGCGGAAGCTGCTCGATCTTAGATTGTTGCTCTAATAGTGATCTAATTTTGTGATAGCGTGGGCACGATAAAGCTATCGTGTTTAGGATCTCTGAGGTAACCATTAGCAAGACTCATTTATTGTATATTAGATGTCAAAATATTTTCATAAGAATGTAATAAAGCTAGTACATACTTAAACTCTACATAATAAATAGAGATATTAATTTCGCATCCTCGAGCTCGATACCTAATTCTAATTGGATTCCAAATGCACTCCACCTGGTACACATCAAAGCAAAGTGTCCATCCTCGAGACTGTGGGAAATGAAATAGCAAACAATTTTGCGGCGGGCTATTTCCCTCAGTGTTGCCACACTAAAGAAAGATAAACTGCGGCCGCCTGCCGCTGACGCGTCCACTCGCGGCGCATTAGGCGCGCCTACACGCCAACTAAGTGTGTCACACACTTATTTTTTCCCCGCGGCAGTTTTAATTTTAGCTAGCTGACCGCGTGTCGCTGACGTCGTTTGATGTATGGCAACACTTAAAGCGCAGGTATTTTTGGAACGTGGAAATTAATTTCAAATTGTAAACGTGTCAAGTTTAAACTTTAAGGGCCCACTATAGACTGAAGAACTTTTAGTAGTAACAAACTGGAGAGCGTTGTTTGCTCATTCCTCATATTACCATAGATAAAATAATTTTACCTACTCTGAACCGGGCTGAGCCTTCGACTGCATCGACCTTATGCTATTTGCAGACGTGAGGCCTTATGTTTACCCAGCCAAAGCTCTAGTGGTGAACAAACATGGGACCGATCGGACGGAATTGCTTATTTTGTCTCTGCCTACAGACTCCCCCGGACACACAGGTACGGGAGTCCGGCCGCCGGGCGTTCCGCAGGGGACGTCGCTCGGACCACTTTTTCTAGTGGTGTAATAATTCGGTGGACGGTATTTGAGTGCATGTTTTTTGTGCAGACATCACTCGGTTAAGGTTTACCGTTTTAATCTCCTCTAAAGATGCTTGTCTGTGCGGAAGCGTGCCTCTATTTTCGTACGAGAGTTTAATCACTTGAGAATTGTTTGATCTGATTGCGCTTGAGCACATTGTTGTGTCTGCTTGTTTGCGGTGTTGTAAAGAAAAGGTAAATCAAACAGCCCGGCAGATTATAAACGATGAACTAATTGCATATTACAATAAGTAAACAGCGCGAAGCACTTTGTTTGACCATAATGACGTTATTCGCAAACTAACAGCAGAATAGATAGACCACGGACGAGGTACGAGCGTCAATACTCGAGTGCGTCATTAATGACTAGTTTCTTTTGAATACTTAATTAACCGAATAATAAATCGTTGACTTAGTTTTTTCGTGACGCACTAGAAAAACAGTAGGTGGATGCGTAATTTGATTTGAATAGAGCGATTTAATTGGACTTATTCATGACGAGAATTGCGTCAGGGTGCGTTTGAGCCGCGATTACGAAACGTTTCGCGCCTAATTATCTCCCGATTAGCCGCCATCTTTGTTTTCCAAGCTGTTCGAGATAGACAGTTTATTATTGTTGACTCAATCAGTTTGTTTGTACTTTCTCTCAGTAATCTCAGACTACTGGGTTTTCTATGGAACCAAGTTTTGGATTCTCAATTATTGTCTTTGGGTTTGTATTGTCTACCGTTCGAGTGGTGTCGGGTGACAGACGCCATCTTGCCTCTCAAGTGTTCCAAATTCGAAATTAGTTTACGTTAAGAATTAAAATTCAATTGTTTAACTGTTAAGTGTGTGTTATATATATGTTTGATATTAGGTAAGAACGAGTTTCTTGTAATATCTAATAGAATATATAAACATATTTATATGTAGGTACCTCAGTAAAGTTAAAACATTTACCTGCGAATGTATATATTGGATAATGGAGCTATAATCATTCTGTATTAGGGAAACAATAGAAGGCGAAAAAAGTTTTTTGCGGTGAAAATAATGTTTGACATAATATTTTTTCCCTAAGCGCAATTTTATATCTGGTCTTAAAAAACTAAGCTGCTAAATCCTTACTAGCAAAATGATATTTATATACTTTTCTCATTGTTAGCCTATAAATGTGCCCCAGTGCATTCCAAAGACCTCTCCGCTGGACCTCCACCACACCCAAGTTGTTTCCGGTCAGGTGATGAGGAAAGCGTCTAAATTTCTTGCTACTGTACTAAATTAAATATATTCCTTTTTAGAATTCATTCGACGTATAAAACAGTGACTGCGCGCGTGATTTCAAACTACCATTGCATTATAGCGTGGATGAACTTTTGAAAGCCAAACGACGGCAAAACACGTTCACCGAGAGCAAGGATACAGCTAGATGTAGGCGCCATGACGTCATCTGCCGCTCTACATCTGCGCCATATTTATTGAATCTTATGATCCATGCCATTGTCATGGCGTTTGGTATACAAGGTGGGCGGTCAAAGGTAAAGCTTGCAAGCATTATCTTTGGTAATTGAGCCCTAAAGTAGTAGCATCGTGTAGACAAATGATCGCAATTGGCCGGCGGAACGCGATACTCGATGCACCTGCAGCTTGCAACGGGGCTCGGGGCTCGGGGCTCCGGTTACCGAGTATCGTGACGCACTGACAGACGCGTTGAAGTAATAATAGTGGATTCGTGCCACGGTTAATTGATACTGATTTAAACTTTTACGGTTTGTACACATTATTATATATGTACGGGACTTAACCGCGTATATTAACTTTAAAATTTACCTCCGACGTTTAGAAGACGACGTTGTCCTCGTGGTCTCGGATTGGATGTTGATGTGAACTTTAGCCAGTCTTAATCCGAAACCACGAGGACAACGTCGTCTTCGAAACGTCGGAGGTAAATTTTAAAGTTAATATACGCGGTTAAGTCCCGTTCATATATTATAACGGTTAATTGATAACGCACACAGACAGAACTTGTACTTTTACGAGGTATTACTGTGAGTAAATCTAATATGGGCGCAGAATCAGACTAGACATAGGATTTACTAGTTTAGGTATTTTTTTTTATTATACTTATTAAACACATAATATTTTTTTGTAAAGTTTCTGGCCAGTAACGTACTGCAAATATTACGCGATATAAACTAACCGTCAAAAGTGTTTCACTCGAGTTCGTTGCATTACATTGCGAGCCGAATTATTTTGTATGGTTTAAATTGTAATTGTACAGTCAACGTCATATAGTTAGTTGCAGTCAGTATGGCCAAATATATCAATTCAGATATTTATTTGTATCGCAGTTAGAATGTGTTACGATATATTTGGCCATACTGACTGCAACTATTACTAAATGACGCTGACTGTACTTCTAAGCAAAAGTCATATAAATATATTTCTTATGTCCTATGCTTAAGTTACTTACCGTTAAGAGATTTGGGCGTATTAGATTTACATACTGTATAACCTGTGACTTTATTTAATTGAATGGGATTTATAATGGACTTATTCCAATTGTCTTTGTGACATAATGTCTGACAATGTACTTATAAACAGTTTTTTTATTCTTATTTGTACAAGTTAATAGAAATACAATTAACGTATCTCCACACAAAAGGATTTTATATAGTAATAATTTATTTTTATTCCGGCGATACGCAGATATAGTTGTACGCCGTTTATTGTAATATTGTACAAAAACAGCCGGACAGCTTGAATAAATAAATAAGAACCTACCTACCCAGCAAAGCCTCCTGGCAAGGGCATTTATTTGTGTTCTAATCACGAATATTCATTCCTATGTTATGGACGTTTACATTGAGAAATTTACTGAACTAAAGAATCATTCTGAATTTAAGAACACGGCGTATACGCAGCGTACTCCGGAGGACATTATTATATTTATATGTTTTAAGCAGTATGGAAATTATTATGCAAATTGTAGTCAACGACAGTTTAAAACACCACAGAATGCGTTATTGAGATATTTACCCAATATAAGGTCATTTAACGACAGGTCTGAAATTGAGTTAAGTTTCGCGTTGGTGAAAGGATACATGTTGGAATATAGGTACTTTGGATTGATCATAATTATCATCATGAATCATCTTTTGAAAACTTAATTTTTTAAAAGCGAAATTGTAGAACGTCACGTGAAATATAATTGATATAGGTCGTTTATCGTTTAAGCTAGTAGCTAATAGTTAAGAGTAACTTTGACGTCGAATGCCGTCGGCGGCGGGTCGCGTGAGTCGCGTCTGCCTCATTAATCTCTGGTTACTAAGTCCCGTGCGCGCCCGCCCGGCACGGAGGCTTGTTTTACTTGCTCCGGCTTTTTTATTGTACTTAATGGTGTTTACAGAATCTCGGGTTTGCCACCATTGATGGGAATTGATTCGGTATCGAGGATAAAGGGATTCTTGAAATTTCTTGAGATTTGAATATTATAACGTTTGATAATGTTTACCTGCGGGTACTGTGATTTTTAAGGATTTATCTCAGTTTTTATATTGAATTATATAACGAAATTGTAAGTAAATGGAATTGCGTAGTATAATTAGGGTTTATAAACTTGGTTCATGTGCAAATACTGACTGAATGAGACCTTGCGGTTATCATCAAGTAAGCCTAAATTGGTTTGTAATTACGAAAGGATAAAAAATAAGACGGCCTACATAGTATTTAAGTACAACATTGAAGAACAATAAGAAATTATAAAATTATCTGTAGAGGTAATCGATTCCTAATTCATTAAAAATATATGACTTACCTAATAGTTCATATATAATTACAAGACCTATATCAATTATATTTTTCATGAAGTACTACAACTTCGCTTTTATAATATGAAGTCCTCAAACGATAATTCATGACTCATGACGATCAATTCAAAGTCTAAGTTTATCGTAGTACCACATTTTTGCTTCTAAATATTCTAGGCAAACTAGTTACTTTGAGTAGGTAATTCAAGGAAAAAATCCACAGTAACAAAATTTAATATTTACAAGGTCCGTAACTATTACGGTGAAATCCGAGACGATATCACACCTATCAAAAGAAGCGTAGACCTTTGCACAGTATCGCATGACGGTATATTGGCCCGTGTCGGTGTCGGGTTGCGCGCATGCGTCGACGCCATTTTGAAAAAGTTTTGCACGGCGGAAATATATCCCGCCTCTTGGCTTTCGTGGCCCATTTCATGGCCTTTTTTGGAGAATTGATTACAGTTTGGCTAGTAGAGTTTTTGTGATGTACTCGTACGCGTATATAATTAAATTCGAATATAGTGAACCGACCTTTTCTTTTATACGTTACGAATTTCAGGATGTATGTCGCGTGGCTTGCGTTTAGAAATAGTTGGGTGTCGATTCTACTTCCTAATGGATAGACACAAAATAGTGCAATTTGTAGTACCGAATAGTAGTCTTTTTCCTTTTTTCCTTTGTTTCTTAGTGTTTTCTAACATGCCCAGGCGTAAACCAAAAGTGAACCCCGTATCTTAACGTGATGACTTATGGTCTTGATTTTGATAGGATTGTAATGGTTTATCGGGTAATTACCCGAATATCACTCTTGAGATCATCATTTGAACTAACATTACCTCTGAAAATACGAACTAAGTATCTCCTATTATCAACAATATTAGGATATTGTTGATAATAGGAGATTTTAAACCCAGAACTATTTTGAAACACAACCATATGCATAAAAACGTCAGGTTTTGAAGTCGAATACGGCTCTACATATTCCACGTATCAATAAGCTCCTCGTTACAGAGCGAATCGTATAATCGTAATATCCTCTAGCCGCCCGGAGACCTATAAAGAGGTCTCCCATTGAATGCCATTTTGAATTTTAATTATGACAAATCAGAATTGTATTAGCTGGGTGGCCAGAGAAGATGATATCCAATTGCAATCGTATCCAATATATGTCGGGACCACACCGCAATTCCTAATTCAAAAAACTAACTGCTGGTAACTCATTACCTCTCCACATATAACAACCTAAAAGACCTGTATGAATCACTCACTGGCAAACCTGGGGTCGTTGGAGGCCGGGTACCAGGAGGCGCCGCGCATGTCCCCATAGTGGGGCAGGTCGGCGGGCGCGCGGCCGTAGCCCTGCACGGGCGCTCCGCCGTACAGCGGCACGGCGTACGGGTTGCCTGCCATGCAGGAGCCCCCGCCCAGCGGGGAGTTGATACTGCTGCCCGACGAGTTCGACCTGACGAGGGAGATTAAAGATGTTATTGTACATAGATGACATAGAAAAAGTAGCCCAGCCATGCAGGCTATCAAGGGCACGCAGGATTTGAAGTTTGAACCCGGGAGCGTAGCTTTCGCGGCTGACGCCGTGACAGTTAAACCGTGACCAGCGGCACTGTTATAAATTGACATAAATGACATAAATAGAAAAAGTAGCCCAGCCATCCTATTAAGTCCACGCTGGATTTAAATCCAGGTGTAGCTTTCGTGGCTGACGCCGTGACCAGTTAGACCCCATGACCAGTCCAACCGCCCACAGCGGCACCCTCAAAGTGCCAATCGGTCCATGGCAAAAGTGAAGGAAGGCATCAGGACGGTTTTTGGTGTTCGGTTTTTCACGAATGTTTTAAAGTCTAAAGACGCTCCGCTTAATTCTGCTGTTGACTGTACCTTACCTTGATTATTAGGCGGCCATCATAGCTCCCTCCCACACGTGAATACATTTTGACATTAAGTTAGTATGTGACATACATTGATGTGTCAACTTAAGATACATAAATAAATTAGTGTTTCTATTATAGACATACCATTTAAATAGACGAGGCGTGCTAATAATAATACCACGATCGGAAGGGACGGCCTTATGTAACTTTTCATAGGTATGACAGAGATGACGCTATTTTCGTCCGTCCTTGTCGTCTCACATATTTTTGTTCCCCTTCAAATTGAACCTTTCAGAACTGTCAGAAGTCCAGGATATAAACAATTGAATTAGAGTTTTCTTGTGTTTTCAACTGAAGTTGCGGTAATTACCTAATACAGAATTAGCTTATATTTTTGTTATGAATCGTGTCCTATAAAGCAAAACTATAGTGAACTCTTACATTTTGGGCTCCAAAAGAGTATCTTCGTTCCTTACTGGCGTACGTAGGTTTCTGTCAGTTGAGTTACCATGGGTATAATATTCTGTAGTCTAAATTAACTGAGACCAGTCCATTTGGCGGTCTCTGAGCACGCTTCACGTGGGAGAGGCCTATGTCCAACAGTGGACATCAGAGGCTGATAGGAAGCAATGCAAATCATTCAATTTTTGAGACTGATGTGGCACGAAATCAATATTTTAGTATTAAATTTTTGGTGTTGCGTTTTTGTTTTTCATTAGGTACTCTTAGGACTTTACATAAGTACTTAAACTAGCAAAAAAACTTAAAATAAATAGCAAAATCAATGCTCAAGCATGCTATATTGAAACTGGTTCAAATCCGACGTCAGCAATCGGTGGACCTGATTACACCCTGAGAAACTAATTAAATTCTCCGCTTGACAAGTAATCCCAGGATTTGGCGTAGGCACTAGT
This sequence comes from Grapholita molesta, assembly GCA_022674325.2. Classification (NCBI taxonomy): domain Eukaryota; kingdom Metazoa; phylum Arthropoda; class Insecta; order Lepidoptera; family Tortricidae; genus Grapholita; species Grapholita molesta. Next base: position 1,064,011 of record CP053138.2, read on the forward strand.
TTTACGAAAGCGACTGCCATCTGACCTTCCGATTAGTCCGGTATCCCCACGATGTTATCCTTCACCCAAAAAAGGACTGGTAAATATCTAATGATATTTCGTACAGTCGCCATCAGATATATCGGAGCTGTGGAGGTGGTCACAACAATCTGAACATGCACTTTATCGCCTTGACAATAGAGACGTTGTTCAGATATTTGTGACCACCTCCACAGCTCCGATATATCTGATGGCGACTGTACATGCGTGAATCAACTATTTTGTTGTTATTCTGTCCCGTCAGCTAGAGGTACAACTGAAGCTTAGCTTGTTAAAAGAAATGTGGCACTGACGCGCTTGGTAGGTAACCCATTATGTAATGGACATATAACTTCTACAAATATATGTTTTGTGTATTTAGATGCGATTAAATTGTGGTTTTAAGAGTGACCGAGGGGAACGTAACCATGGCAACGAGGGACAAAGAACAGTTGATTGAGCCAAATACATAATTTTCTCCTCACAGCTTACATTATTCATTTGAACTGTGTGCTGTGTGGTCAATAGAACTTCCCACGCAAATCTACGGCATCTCTCATCTTAAACAACTTCACCTGAGTATTTGCAAGAACTTAGCCGAAAGGACGTATTTGTGTTGAGATCTCTCACTGTTGTATGATGAATGTCAGCTAGCCCTAACTGCGTCCCTAATAGGGATTTTGACCTCAATTTGGTCTAAACTATTCAATTTCTACTCTGCTCTTTGCGAATCGCGGATGCGAAATCGCGAAGCGTCTAGTTGATGAAGCTGGCGGCTTCCTCGCACAATGTATCAGCATTGTGATACAACGAGGAAATGCCGCCAGCATCCTTGTTAAGGCACGTGTCTTAGTCAATTAAAACTCGACTTTGATATAAAACTTCATAATTATTTTAAACCCACTATACAGACTATCGATCGGTTTACTTTAAAATGGTCAAATTAATTTCACAAGGTTTTTATGGTTGTGCGCGGTGAGAAATCAACTACCGCATCATTTGCTTTAAGAAAAGATTATTACTAAATAATAGGAGATTATAATATTTATAATATCTGTCACCATACTGACACATAAAGAAGTGATCTAACGGGAGGGCCCTGTAATTGACAGTAGTGACAGTGTGCACTCGACAGTTTTTTTTAGCTGCGCTACTAGACCACGGGTTGACCCAAATCAGCCACACGGCCGGCGCCATCCCGCTAGACAATGCACAGCTTATCTGCTTAATCCCTATTTACACAATTTAATCTCCGCGCCCTCTAACGGGACCATTCATACCACCGACCTGTGAATTTAAACCTTAAAGCAAGCCTAAATAGAGATTAGTGCGTCGACGATAAAACACCCTCCGCCATTACGATGTTTGACTTGACAAATTGAGTTTTGACAGGGCGGGAAAATTCCCGCCAACCGTTTTAGGTTAGGTCGTTATAATTGGGGATAATTTTAATTGATTTAACTTTGTTATCTTTCGATTCGGCTGGTATTTTGTTAATTTTATTAATTGGCAGTTGTTATGTTAGTTGAATGTTCTGTTAAGTGAGCTAGTTCAGTTGTAAACTTCGTATTCAGTCGACCTTATTCATCTAGATCATATTGTATCAAACACAAAATAGCTAATATAAGTAGCAAATGTGTAAAACATTGTTCGACTAATTAATCTTCATACGAAAAGTTGAAAATGTATTTATTCTGCACTTAGCCTATTAAAATGTACTACTTCTAAGATTCTGCAAAAGATATTTGTAACGTCAGTCCAATCTTTTTTTCAACGAAAATTGCGCGTAAACTTCTCTATTTATTGTATGCATTTTATAATATGTTTATCTAAAAATTATATTACACACAATTATTTAGTTGTAATGTTGTCCTAAAGCGTGTAACTATTTGACTTTTTTAGACAGTAGAGCGCACACACAGGTAGTAGATAGTCGGTCTAAATCTTATTAGAAAACGCCAATTATATTTTTTGCGACTTCTTCGCCAGAAGCATAATCATAAAATAAATGCGACTTAAAAGAGTTCGCAATTTGAAGAATAGGTAGGTACAGCATTTTTTTTATTAGTACTATTGTATCACTTACTTAGCCGTTTCAGCATCGATATGGTACAAGAGGCCGCGTGGCAGGTCGTGGCCGAACCAGACAGGGTCCTGCATGTTTAGGCCTCTAGAGTCCGGGCCGAAGAGGCCGAGGCCGACGGGGCCCGCGATGCGTGCGGTGTGCGCCGCTCAGCGTCTGGCGAACGGGACATAGCTTGGACATACGACTATAGCTCAATTTTAAGATAATTTCAATAGTTGGATAAAAATATCGGACCGGGGAAATGCTGCCAGCATTTTTATCTTCTTTAGTTTTAAATTCATGTAGCTAAATAATATTCTAATATTTATTTTATATATATCTAAAATAATATATACAATTTGCAATGACTGTAGTCCTTAAATTTGCCAGACGCTGAAGGTATGTATATACACCCACAAAAAAAGACAGAATTTCTCCAAGTAAATGGATATACCTAAACGATTGCTTTAGCTATTCTCATTGACAACTGTAAATGCTTACTATCGAATAGAGATACTAAGTTATATACCTATCAATGGTGGCCGGTTGATTTTTTCTTCTTAGGCTTATGGAGCCATTCTTGTTTTGCCTTTTCTTCGTGTACCAAGGAAAACTGTTTAACTGCGGTATAGTTAGTAAAGCCGGCGGCATTCGACTTGCATGAAAATGCCGCCGCTGTTTAAGTAGGTATATATATTTTAAATCTAAATTAAATGACCCAAACTTGTGCTTAAACAACCGTATGAGAAATTGTTTAATAATTTATATGTGCGTTTAATCAATTAATAATTTTCTCAGGCTACCACGAACGCTGCTAAAGGGTTTTGAACGTTGGTATAAAGTTTAAATTAGTATATGCGATATAATCCGTTTCGGTTGTTTCATTTCAACCGTATGAGTTTAATAAAAGTAATTATAAAGAAATCATACTTTGCTACTGAACGTAGATATTCCCTAGTCATATTATTACGTACCTATAAGCACATATAAGTACCTATCTAAAGTAGAACACGGACTTCACACGTGTATACATTTTCACCAAAAAACCGTACTTAAGTATTTTTCCAAACTATACCAAAGTGCGAGAATTAACATTATGTTTACCCAAATAAGAAAAAATATTCATAGGTGTGACTCCGCAGCACTCGTGGGCAAAACAAACACTCTTGCGCATGTAATATAGTTATGAAAAGCTGTCGACGACGGTGTTGCGTCATACGAGTGGCTATACTACCTACCACTTTGTACCTACACTACACATAGTGAAGTCAAGAAGGATTGGCGAGCGGTAGTTGGTAATGATTAACATATTTGTAAAACAAACAAATATCTAAAACACAATTAATAATTACAACCAACGATAAAATTTAACTTATCTACTACTACTTCTACACTAATATAATAAAGGCGAAAGTTTGTGATTGTGTATGTTTGTTACTTCTTCACGTCTAAACGGCTGGAGCGATTTTAATTAAATTTGGTATGAAGTTAGCTGACACCGTTTATTTAACCGATTAACAAATAGGCTACATTTTTCCCTAATAAACCGCGGGACAGATAGTACTAACATAAATCTAAAAAGGAGATTATTATAATAATGTTGTATCTTACGAATCATCCTCTAGATGAATTGAAATTGATTTCTGTTTCACTTTTAACCAAGAAGTTATAATATACATAATTTTAGAATAAAATATATATGTAGGTAGAGATCACATTAAAAACTTCATATAATTTATTTAAGTGTTATTTTAATTTTTTAATTTATTTTGCAGAATATATAATTAAAAGGTCAATAATAATGAATGTAACTACCATTAATATAATGTGAACGATAAATATCTTAAAATATTTTTGCTATCTTTTTGGTTGTGTTTAGCACTTAACAAACTTTATATAATTAGTACTTAGTTGCAATATTGTAGCGCACGCTCAATCATTCGATTTTAAAAATATAGAAATATTCATCTCAAAACCTACCTACTTTTTATTGTTAAATAGATACCTAAATTCTAAGTATTTCATTGTTAGAGCTAGGTATGCTACCTATGAACAATTACAAGTATGTAATCGATTTATATTGTTGGAGCAGGCTTTTAATTGTAAATTATTAGGAACTGGAAGAACACCACGACACAAAAAAACACCACTAAGAAGAAGTTTTCAATTAAACTCATAACAATCGAGGGCTATTTAAGCAAAAGGGCTTAAATACACCAACTTAGTCAGACCTAGTAGTTTTTAGTCTTTTCTTATGTTTTATTTTTTAATTAATTTCATTTATTATTTGTAGGCATATATTGATAAGTGTCTGTGTTGTGTCCTATGATATGTGGGTAATAGTACCCATATACTCGCATTTACATGTAAGGTGACGGCACCAGTAATGGACACGGAACCAATCATGAACATTAGTGCTTATTTCAAAGGAGTTAAGCGTTGTGCATTTGTTGGGACATATTCAATTTATAATTTTATGATTTTTGAAATAAGAACTAAGTGTCCATCATTGGTGCCTGTTAGCTAAAAGTGCTTAACATTGGTGCCATTACCTTATATGCAAGTTTTTTAGTTTTTTAGCTTTATCTGCAATAGTAAATATATGATGTCGGTGTCTTTATGCGCATTTTTGCCAACCCAATATGTGACACGGCACGAATGGTGTACAGACTGCCTAATACTATACTGATTTAATAAATTTTGTTTATGTTTAAGCATTTCAGATTTTTACAAGTTAAAGCTTTAAGACCTATATATCCTAGACCTATATTGCAAAGGTCCATTAAACAATAAATATAAAAAAGTACAACAGTGACTACAAAGTTTTTTTACATACATATTGAAAAAAAATCTTACTATTCAAAACAAGATAGCAATTATGACTTCCTATGTTGCACGTTGTTTTTAAAATAAAAATATAATTTAAATACCGTTTGATGATTAATACAGACAAGGTACCCGGTATCAAGCCGTGTCTCAAAAAAACCCTAGGCCTAGTTGTAAGTAGGTATCATACACTTTTGCAAAGTTGACTGCACGTACGTTTATTTCAAAAGAAGCTTTATTAAGTACCTTAAATTAATTATTTAAACTTAAAAAATACTATTTTGTAGCAAAAATAAAAACTTGTTTATCACAACTTCCGACTTGAATGAATATGCAACCCTAACCGCGTAACTTTAAGTCCGTTGTCGCTGAAGTAAACTTTGCTAAAAAGATAATTAATTAATCGGCCCGTTTATGTATTTTTTATCCGACTGCTCCAGAAGGAGGGTTATGTTTATATTTTTCATTTAAGTAAAGGCCTAGTGGTTGTCTAACAAAATATCCTGGGGCAAAACGCTGGTAATCGTCACGGCAAACGTCACTATGAGTACCGCAAGGTTCAATTCAAGGACCATAAGCTTTAACGGTAACACGATCACCACTCACATTGTAATAAGTGTCATCAAAATAATTATATAACTGTTGAAGCACAAGAGTTGAGCAGAAGAGGAGCTAAGCTGAGAAGGCTAAGTACCTACCTAGAGGCACTCACGCATGGCTAGCGGTCGGCGTCGGCGCACATCACTGCCACTTGACCGGCGATCACAACATAACATACCTGCACAAACAAACGTCACCCAACTATCCTTCGGCGGCGAGCGCCGCTCGAGCACTCTCGGCGGGACCTTCGCCACTCGAAAAATCAGCGGGTGGAGGCCCCCCCTCCCCTCTCGATCGATCGACGCACCTGTACGGCGACGGCGGGTTGTTGGCGAGCTCCAGCTTGCGGTACTCCTCGATCGGCGACAGGATATCGGTCACGGAGAAAGGTGTGCTGTGCTGCAGTTGCAGCTGCGACAGGTTCTGCTGCAGCAGCGCGGACTTGGGCGATAAGCTCATCGCCAGCTCGGCGGCGCTCAGCTCCGGCAGCGCCTCCGCCGGACACGGCGAATAGCCGCCGCCCTCCGCGGACATCCGACCGGCCACACTCGACGCCACTCGACGGCTCAGCCTCTAGTGGCTCTCGGGGCGAGAGTGGCGGCCGGAGCCCCGGCGCGGGTTACGGCCACTCGAGGAGCCCCGCCCTGCGCGGGGCCGGGCGCCCTATCGGGGCGGCGCTGGGCGCGATTGGCGGGCGCCCGTGGGCCGGCCCGCGCGGCGGGGCGAGCGACGCTAATTACCGCGTCTGGCCGGGCCGGCTCACTCGTGCACGGGCCGTCCTAATGAAACAATTCTCGTTGCGTTCGATATTACATCGCCCATGTATCGCTGTCATGCGGTTTGTTCTAGTTGATTACGGTTCACTGTGTTTTGCCATTGCCACTTTTTCTATATTCACATTTATAGGTACGTATAACTCATGTGTATGTCTATGTCAGCGCTAAATGTTTTAAGTTCTATAAACTAAATTTATGATTAAGTTTATATTGTTTGGCCAGCGAGTTACTCACTTAGAGCATAGAAAGAGAGAATCATGCTGTCTTTTTCTTACGCTAGTACCATGACCCTAAAATAAGGGACCGTCGGGATGGTATTAACTACCTAAATACTATTACTTATAGATTTGTTTATCCTACTGTTACAGACATATTTCATTTGCCAAACTATAATAATATGATGTATCAATAAATTTGTACTTGTGTTATTAGTAAATGGTTACCTTTAGTATAATGTACCTACCTACCTCTATAATCGTATCTTTAAAGCTCACAAAGTAATTTCCAATTTTATGCAGTAGGTAATCCTATAAGATACCAAGGTATTTGTGCCAAAATGGACCTTAAGTTATTTAGAAATCTGAAAATAATGTGATAGATAGGTTTAGGTATCTATATTTTTATTAATATTATATTGTTAAGTGCGTGCATGAGTAGTTAATATGATATGTATATAAAAATATATAACTTATGGGCATAGTGACTAGTGTCGTCGATAGAGTAGTAATCATTTAAAAAAAAACTTATTAATTATTTATTTATTAGAGTCTCGCTAATGATAAACATAAATAATATTACAGACATTTTAGGTGGAAAATTCATAAATCTTCGGTCACACTTGGTGTAGTTGGCATTATAGTTATGATATGATACTAGTACCTACGCACGTGCATAGAAATCCAACAGAAATTGCTAAGAATGTAAACAACGTCAACGGAATCTTCGTATCTTTTTCAAAGTTAAACACATAAACCTAAACTAAAAAACATTAGATCATACAATATAATTTTAAAATAATAGGAATAGAATAGTAAATAGTACTTAACAGTAATTTCTCAAAACTCCGATGGTGGTTTTGTAAGTTCTAAAGTTTGGTAATTTTGTAAGTTCGTAAAGAAATTGCATCTACACGTTGGCCGCCGAATATATTTTATACTAAGTAGCTTTACGTCGCGACTTCGTCGGCTTGCCACGTCTTTAAAGTATGGTTACGCGATAAAAATTAGGTATCCTATGTCATTTCTTATAGCTCAACCTCTCCATACCAAATTTCATCCCCGTTGGTTCAGCGGTATAAGCGTGAAGAGGTAACAGACAAACAGACCGACAGAGAGAAAATTACGTTCGCATTTATAATATTAGTATGGATTATTGTATCAAATCCCTATGACCAGTCACTCCACGGATATTGATATCATTGTATTAATATTGGTTTTCCGTTAGTAACTCGTTACTTTCCAATATTTTGGCGTTGAAGTTTTCCAAAGCTTCAAATTAATCTTCTTTCTTTTCTTTTTTCTTTTCTTTTTACAGTACATTCTTACACAAATTGACTGAGCCCCACGGTAAGCTCAAGGCTACTGTTGTGGGTACTCAGCCAACGATATATATAATATACAAATACTTAAATACCTATCATCGGCTTCATAGGCAGGGTCACTACCCACTAGGCCAAACCTGTCGTCAAATCTTTTTCTTTACACGCTTTTCCTGTTTATGAGATTCGTGTTTTATTAAATTCACGTAGATACCTACTTAATCAAACTTATAGGCAAATGTTACAATTAGAACTTAAAGTATTCAATATATACCGCTTCCTGTCGACTTTGCACTTGATCGTAATTATTTACTAGCTTAAATACACAGACTAATAAGAGAATAGTTTGCGGACCTCAACATGGGTTGAGTGAGGACCGCAAACTACTATTTAAGAGTCAGTATCGTCAGTATTATATTATTTAAAATATACCCTTGGTAAACCGTGGACAATTTGAATAAGTGAGAAATTGACAACAGACCACAGCAACCATACAGCAACCGACTATTAACATTTTTTTTAATCATAGACCAATGGTACCACAAGGAAATATCTGTCAACAATATTTGGCAATCAGACTATATATATATATTTTTTTATATGCTTATGTATTTGACATACAGTCAGCATCATATAGTTAGTTACGGTCTTTATGGCCAAATATATCGTAACACATCATTACCGCTATACATATAACTAAATATCTATATCGATGTGACATTATGTACGAAATGGGACCTTATTGTCGACGGCGCTTATGTCGTTGTTCAAGACGATACAATATAAATGCAAACGGGATTCGACGTAAGTGCCATCGACAATAAGGTCCCTTTCCTAGATAATGACACAATTATTTGGCCACTTTGGTTGCTACTATTTGACGCCGACTGCGTACACGGAACAATGGTGTTCCGGACATTTGCGAGGCGTACCTATGCGGAGCCGTATCGAGCCAACTTTCGACAATTTAATAAAATATAAGGGGCAAACGTAGGCTCCTGTCCGTATCATGGGACGCGCACAGAGTGTAGCCATCCGCCATGGTGTAAGGGCTATTGAGTTCAAATAGAATCTAAAATGTACTAGGCTATTGGGTGGAAAGGATAGACTAGCTATTGGGCTATTGGATAACAAACCTTTTGTTACGCAAAATCAGAAACAGCTCATACGACGATAATTATCAAAATAATATTAGCAAATCTTGTTGTTCAATACATTTTGCAGCAACTGGAGAAGGACCAGGTGATCTGTGGATAATGTGATTTAGTTGTTATAAATACGGCAGATATGGTCTCTTTTTCTAGACACGCATCGCTTAACACATTCGCTGCCACCCCCTCTAAAAATGTATGGAAATGAACGCACATGTGCGTCGGTGGCAGTGAATGCGTTAATGACATACGATTTGACATAATGATTGACACCATCAATGTGCCCTCTTCTTGCCAACCGGCATTGTCAGAGTTGATGGCAAGAGGCCTGAAGTATCTTTGGTTCCTTGGAGTTTTGGACGGATGCTGGTGTGGGATGCTACCTGCGATACGTAGGGTTATAAATTAATCCAAGTGAATGTACCTATACAAGTATTTGTCTACTGTCTAATAGTGGCCTTCAATTCACGTTAGCATACATATATCGATTAAGAAATTACATTTTCTATCGATCGATTCCGAATATATGTCAACAGTTGATTGACATATATTCGGCATCGATCGATAGAAAATGTAAACAGCTCGGAATAAACTGTTATATTCTTTAAAAACAGATAGCACATTTGCTTTTTATTCACAAAGTGTGCAAAGGAATTTCATACAAATTGTTTATTACTAATCGAGTGGTTTTTTTTTGGCGTTAGCTGGTTGGATTATTTTTTATTTTTGAATGATAAATGATGGATACCAATAATTATTATACATTTTTAAAGTTTTAGAGTTAAATTTTTACTCGCGGTAGTGAGGTGAATAATTGTGTGTTCACTCGGTAGCAAAGTGTGTTCTCTCGTGCTTTGAAACCCTCCCAATGCTCAAGATTCCACTCTTTGGACCACTCGCTATGCTCGTGGTTCTATTTTGAAATCTTTCGCTAGCTCGGGTTTCAATATTAGCACGAGAAGATAAACACTAACTTTGCTCCCTTGTATAACATGTGTGAAATGCTGTTTTTACTTAGAAATTCAGTACTCGTCATGCCGCCAATCTATTTGTTTAGTTTATTGTACTTTTCTATTCTTAGAACGTTTGTCAAAACTTATTTTGTGACACTTAGGTACAGTAAGCAGCAAAAGTGGCTGAGTGGGTTTGATTACCACATTTTGAACACCTCAACCACTTCTGCTACTGACTGTACATAGGTACTATGGACTCAAATAATGGTTACATATGTTACAACTTAATACAATTTTGTGATACCTAATATTCATGAGTACCTAAAATTAACAATTGTTTTTATGTATTAAAATTATTTAGCATCTCAAACAGGCTGTTTTATTTCACACAATGCCTTATTATTAAAAGTTATCCCTATGACCCAATAGTGCAATTCGTTTTATAAAATACCTAAGCCTTTCCTCGCGTCTTCGCCGGGCAGCCATACCCGTCTTTAAAGTATGGATGCGGGATAAAAAATATCCTATGTCTTTTCTAGTAGCTCAAATTCTCTCCGTGCCGTATTTCATCCCAATTGGTTCATCTGGGTTGGAAGGTCATATGGCAGTCGCTTTCGTAACACTCACTAGTGCCACGCCAAATCCTGGGATTAGTTGCCAAGTGGACCTCAGGCTCCCATGAGCCGTGTGAAGCGTGAACAAATGCCTCTTTCGAGCGTATTTTTAAATTCGAATTAAAATTCGATAGTCGACTAAGTTTTCGAGTTCGACGATGTATTCACGATAGACCCTCTGGTACCTACCGCGAATCACCCGTTTGTTCGTAGATAGAGAGAGATATTTTTTATAAACTATAGTTAGTTTTCGAACTTTCCGAGTTTTCATATACATACGTACGCCCTCTGTTCAGTTTAACTGTTTGCAACATTAAGCTACTCGTTGTGCCCTAAGGTTGTACCTTTTAAGAAAACTATTAAAAATATAATATAATTGGTATATCATAAGACTTAATTTTTAAGTATGTAGGTACCTATACTTATTACATGTCATTCATGTATAGGTAGTTCCACGAGAGTTGAGGCGAATGGATTACGCACACAACAATATAAAGTACTGATTGCAAAAGAGTGAACGAATGGAATGAATGAGTAATCTCCCTGTCATTACATGAGATGTTGTTGTGTGAGTGACTTCAACTCTGGTGAAACTACCTATAGTTATTGCTATCCGTAATGGCAAAACAGAACTTAATAAATCCAATGTTGCAGTAGGTACCACTTATGTAATCAAAATTAAACGATCTCTCTGATTTAATTTCCTCCTATTCTCTACCAAACTGTAATGCATAATAGAATAAAAAAACATAGTTGGCTTTAATACTTTATCATTTAATATTAAGGCTGATATTACATTTGCGATTTGTAAGCGAGTTTTGTATGAAAGCGAATACGCAACGAGTTCTCGGCATACGAGTTTGGACAGAAGTCGCTTGCAAATCGCCCAAGTGGAATATAGCTCTTACGAGGAAAACAAATAAGTATAGCCGATACCTCAAATGGACTTGAATATGGATCAAGGGCCGAGGGCGGATCCATCGTTGTGGGCACTACGGCCATTCATCTTAGTAAATCTTTTTTGTTCATACGAGTTTTGGCTGACAGTGCCATCTAGTGGCGAATAGCCACGTGCTAGTTACCGCGCCATCTATTGAACCACAAGACAATTCACAACAACTCCACTGCCATCTATAATTTCAACAATTAGTTCCAGTTGAAAACTATTTGAGGTAAAGTTATTATTGTTGAAAAATAATAATATTTTATTATGACTACCATACTCACATATTCTATTAATTTTGGAAGCTCAAGCAAGATTTGAAGTAGAAATTCAATGATTTAGGTTTATACCGAAGCTATTTGTGAATATTTATATAACGTTTCATAATTTAGTCAGTTTGTTTTGACATTTGTTTCACAATTTTAATTATTCACTGGACACACCTGCTTGGAGCTGGCCACATTTTCGCTGTCTCCGTTTCAGCAAGTATGTAAATGTCATTTTTATACTATAATTTACAAGAAAATACTTTATACACGTTTTGCGTTAATATTTCTGTGGTTGCGCGTGTATTTTGTGTGATAATCACGGGTGCCATGTGGTCGTCGGGGACGCATAACCTCGGCGCGGCGCTCGGGCGGCGCATCACGTAACGTCGGGTCTTCGGGAGTGCCGATGGTGAGAGCGGAGATGGTGCTGAGTACCGAGTGGGCACAAGTGGAGGTGGTCGAGCTCACGAACGACGGCAACGGGCTGGGGTTTAACTTGGTCGGCGGGAGGAGCACAGGGGTGGTGATCAAGTTTGTCGTGCCTGGCGGCGCGGCTGATAAGGATGGGAGGCTGCAGAGCGGCGATCACGTGCTGCAAGTGGGCTCTGTAAATCTTCGCGGCTTTACGTCGGAGCAAGTCGCGGCAGTGCTACGCCAAGCCGGCGCTACCGTGCGGTTGCTAGTAGCTCGTCCGGCAGACCCCGCGTTAGCTATCCGCGCCCCGCTGCCTGGAACTGCGCTCGTGCCCACCAAGATCCTCGCTGACCCCGACCAGCTCGACCGCCACCTCATCGAGAGTGGCTACGCGGCCATATACGATCTTTCCCAGGTCTACGGCGAATATGTTAATGGGCAAAATGGGGACGAAAACAACGTCGCTGCTGTTCTGAGTGTCCTCGGCGAAATCCCGCAAGAGATCCAGGAACAACCTGTTGTAGCTGTGTCCCCGACGATTACTATCACTGTACCTGTTGAATTGCCTAATTTGCCTGAGGTAGAAATAGTTCATGTAGATTTAAACAAGAATGTCTATGGTCTAGGGATCACTGTAGCCGGTTATGTCTGTGAGAAGGAAGAACTATCCGGAATCTTTGTAAAAAGTATCATAGAAGGAAGCAGTGCTGAGCAAAGTGGACAAATTAAGTTAAATGATAGGATAATAGAAGTAGATGGAGTATCCTTAGCAGATAAAAGTAACCCTCAGGCTGTTGACATTTTGAGAAACACAGGTATTTCGGTGCACTTAGTGTTAGAGCGGTATTTAAGAGGTCCTAAGTTTGAGCACCTGCAGCTTGCAATATTTAATGAGGAGCGTCCACCGTCACCTTCACCTTCCACAACCACCCTCTCGTGGTTCCCCGTGCCTTCCCAAGAAGACAGTACTACCAAAATAGAGCCAGAGCAGGAATCCAACACTACAATAGACTCCAGTGTTCTAGAAATTGTTGATACTGAAGTGAATGAACCATCTCAGGAGGAGCTTGAGAAGAGACTAGATGAGATACTAGCTGTAGACAAGGAAGAAATTAAGAAAAAATGGTCAGAGGAAATTGGCCCACAAAAGTCTATATTAGTTGCTGAGGTGAACAAGCTTGGTGGCTTGGGCATCAGCCTAGAAGGTACTGTAGATGTAGAAGGCGGCCAAGAAGTCCGGCCACATCACTATATTAGATCTGTGCTTCCAGAAGGCCCAGTAGGACAGCAAGGGACTCTTACCGCTGGAGACGAGCTCTTAGAAGCAAATGAATATAGATTACATGGTCTTACACACACAGAAGTTGTAAATATTCTCAAACAATTGCCAGACCGTGTTAGATTGGTCGTAGCTCGCCCTGAAAGTGGCCCCAGGACTGTGATCAACGTAGCTTCAGACCGAGAAGCGTTTGAAGCTAGAAAAATAATTTCTGGCAGTCTTAATAACCTCACCAGTCTCATCAAAGCTCAGTCAGACACCTCAATCAACACATCAAGCACTGCAACTCTAACTAACCACTCCGGTCTCTCCAAGAAATCCCGCTCCTTAGAGTGTGTGTCGGGCTTAGCCATGTGGCAGAGTAAGGAAGATATTGTCGAGCTTGTCAAAGGAGACCAGGGTCTAGGCTTCTCTATATTAGATTACCAAGACCCAATAGATCCCCAAGGAACCGTTATAGTTGTCAGGAGTTTAGTACCTGGTGGTGTAGCTGAGAAGAATGGAGAGATATCGCCAGGAGATCGTGTGATGTCTGTTAATGGAGCTAGCATTAAGAATGCGACGTTAGATCAGGCCGTGCAGGCTCTGAAAGGCGCACCGCGTGGTGTGGTCAAAGTGGGGATATCTCGACCAATGCCTGCTCACGACAACTCCAAATCCAAAAGCACGAGCACCCTGAACACAATCAAACCAAGTTAATCGTTACTCTGTGATTGAACCAGTACTAGTCAAGTTGAAGTCATATCAATCTTATGCTTAAGTGAGCTTAAGATTAACATATCGGGTGTCACGGACGCGGCGCTTGATCTGTTGTAATAAAATAGGGCATACCAATGGTCCTACATTTCTGTACTAAGAATAACTAATATTTAGTTAAGAAATTGATTTTAACTGTACAAAATGCGGCATTAATTTAATTAATATGGCATTCTCTTGTCAAGCTTTAAGTCAAAAAGGTTATTGTCAGACTAATTTTGTTGCATTAGAGATAACAAAACTTTATTAGAGATAAGCATGCTGATAAAACTGATAACTAATTCCTAAATTATATTAACTTCACACCCTAGTTATTGATTCTACGTGTGGACCATCGGTAGCCTAGTCTTAGCCGTTTCCTCAGACCACAAGGATAAAAATGCATTGCAGTCTGTAGACTAGCCGATACTAGGCATCTGTGCATCCTTGAGGACAGCTCAACTCTATGATACAATAATAATTTACGCTTTACTAGTTATACTTTATCATCGTAAGTTCACCAAACTTTTGTCATGCACAGAATCATAAGGTAACTAGCCTGATGTTCCTGCAGGGGCCTCGGTGAAGGACTTTAGACCTAAGGTGCCTAGGATGTATCAATTAAAAATGCACTTTAAGGCTTAAGAAAAATTAGCCATTAACATATTTTCCTAATGTACAATGGACTCTATTACGAGGACAAAAAGTTCATTTTTGATTTTAGGCACCTGCAAAGCGTTGTGAATGTATGGGCTCACTTAGTGATGTGTAGGACTGCATTTGTTTACTAGATTAGGCCTTCTGCACTGCCTTCAGGATATCTAAGTAAAATATAAACTAAATTATACGGCAGAACTTCTTATTTGATCAAATATTAGATTTTCTAGCAAATCTAGATTGTAAACATTAATCACAAATGTGTAGATACTAAACTAAGGGAGCAATTATATAAATATGAATTTTATGTAAATAAATATAAATATCAGTTTTAATGTCTCGAATTAATTATCCAATGGATTTGAATAAGAATTGAGTTTTTTAAAGTATTATTGTGATTTTATCAGGAATTTGTATCTCGTGAGACGGTGTCTCAGCATTTTGTATCTGTAATAATTCAACAGACAAAAAATGATCTGAAAATTTTGTTTTACGTAAAATTAGTGATCAGGCGTAATCTTGCTATGACAATCGATTCTTGCCTTATTCTCAAACGTACATATGTAAAATACTATTATATTTGTTCTTTGCATTTTGTTGTATTTATAGAAAGTATATAATTGTACGCTCAGCATAATAGAACCTTGGTTAGAATTTCTTAGGACCTGGGTCCTGGGCCTGGGTTAGAATTTCTTTATGGTGAGTTCACACCGATAATCAGTGTGGATCCAAAAGGCTACTCTCTACAATGGACCATCATGGCCGGGTGTTAGGCAGCTATACGACGGAACGAGATTGTAATATCGTTTGCTCCCTCTAACGCATAGCAGTATCCCCATGATGGTCCATGATGGCCCATTATGTAGCCTTTAAACATTGTTTTATGAAATAGAGTATTCATTTTGTTCTTGACTCGAGTAAGAAGTCTCTGAGACTTGTTGACGCTCGAAGTCTGCATGGCAATATTTATTTTTTGATCATACAGAAATATAATCTAGGGGTCTATTCTGTTGTCCGTACATACATTGTTAATACAGAGTAAATAAGAGGTGCACGAAACACTAGAGGAGCACAATGTGATATGGATGTTATTTATAGACTTCGGCGCCCGATTCGGCGCTTGGGGCTTTTTATGGACTTATAACAGTGGGTGTTGTGTGTAGGCATTTGTTTTGGTTGAAAATGTAAAGCTGTACAATATACTAAGGCCCACCATACAAATAATATCCTACCCGAATTTGTTCTTTATAGTGTAGGAATTAAAGTAGAATCTCTTTTGTGTCAAAATCGAAGGAAACGAATGAAATTCAACTCTGTTCCAATTGTATAAAATTCAAATTTAATTATAATAATCTGTACTACAGGTAGGCCGGTGGGCCTTACAAGGATATTACTATTGAGTACTGGAATAATCGTTTTGTAATCATAGCTGATTTTGTAGCGACTTGCGGAAGCATCAAACGAGTTCCAACAGCGATATTCGCCCAACAGTGTGATAAAACTTATACACATAAACGGAAAAATTCATAACTAGCTCCTAGCCTAAAATGTGCGTAATTTTGTCATTTGTCACTATAGCTGTGACTCCACGTAACCAGTATATAAGATTGGACTCACAGTTGGAGATTCTACCGAACACTCACCTGTATATATCAAGATGATCTAATTGAGTATCTACTTAATGTCTTATCCAAGCTCGATATTGGCGGAATGATCAAGGACTTGATGGAGCCATAATCAAAAAAATTAATTTAATTGAACAAGTATGTATGTGTGAATCATTAAGTGATAGGCGATAATATGAGAAGCCTCCTTTTGGTATTGTTTGGTATAAATGGCATCTATTGTAAAAACAGATATTTATATCATCTCCGTCGCTTGTATATATCTTTGTTTGATGAGATAAACATTTCAGTTAAATTTATCACGTCATACTCTAAATAAGTATGGTAACGCTATAATAATATTTAAGTTCGCTTAAAACTAAATACTTATTGCGCTTAAAGCTTATAGGTAATTTTAAGTTCACAACGATGGCTATCTTTGTATATATCTACACTAATATTATACAGGCGAAAGTTTGTGAGTGTGTATGTTTGTTACTTCTTCACATCTAAACGGCTGGAGCGATTTTAACTAAATTTGGTATGGAGTTAGCTGACACCCTGGATTAACACATAGGCAACGTTTCATCCCTAATAAACCGCGGGTAACACCGAGGGGCACAGCTAGTTATTATATAAACATGCTTTACATTTTCAACTGCGCCTTATGCGAATATACGTATTTTTTTTTAGTTATTTACTAATTTGTATGTTGTTTTAACTCTTCCCCAGTATTGTTTGAGTACTTACAGATCTCTATAACTAGTGTTTATAATGTAATGTAAGCAAATCTTTTAATAAAACGGAATGCACACATACAAGGAGTTCTCATTCTTACAACCACACACACAATCAGCTAACATATATATTTTGCACGATATTTCTATTATGTACGTATTTAATAGTAAATAAATAGGAACAGACTTACATTAAAAAAAATATCTATTCAAAATCAAGAAATATTCAGTCATTATTGTAGCAAACAAATTGAAAACAAAATAATAATGAATTAAGACATACTTATCAAAGTAAGTAAAACTGTAAAAGAAATATTAAACCCCAGTTAAAACAATGAGTATCTTCTGCTTGTATGTGTGTACTGTGTATTTAATAATTAGAACTTAAGCAAATTGTCAATTTTATATAATAATTATTTATGACATTAGTCAAAATGTACAGTTGCCATCAGGTATATAGGAGCTGTGGTGGTGGTCACAAATATCGGAATATGAACTTTATCGCCGTGTCTATAAAGGCGTTATTCAGATATTTGTGACTATCTCCATAGCCCCAATATACAAATACATTATATGACGACTCTGCTAAGCTTTTGTCTCGTTCATGCTAATTACAGTTTGTATCTTTTATCCTGCGATGTATAAAAATCTACGGCTTACAAAACTAGTATACAGTTGATTTTTGGGTTAACCAATAATCTAAAAAATATAAAAAGAGTAAAACAACTTAAGGCAAAAGAATATTTAAAATACAAGTAGTTTAAACAGCACAAAATTTAATGGCAAAAGTGCGTTTACATACGGGGAACAGAGATACATGTATACAGCGTACTAAGGGTCTTTCCCCTAAAAGTTGGACGTATAGGTGATAAACTTAACTGAAGCACCATGTCAATGTAGTTGTGCAGAGAATTAATATGGAACTTATGTCAAAATTTGAATATAGAACGCCGACAGACGTCACTACAGATACATAGGCCAGGAGCTTTAGATAAGTTTTTCACCTATATCAGCCTCTAATTCCATGCAGGAAGGGCCAAAATCGTGGAGCGACCAGCAGATTCCTGTGTGATTCCATATAATGATCATAGAGGCTTTTTGTTTGTCTTTAGCCTAATCCGCGTCAATAGAAATGTGGAGGTCCTAACACGACCCTAATATGTTAACGCACCTTCATACTTAAATTATATGAACGACTAGTTTAATCACACACTAAATATCCAGCATACTTATGCACCTGACAGAACAGTATAAATTAATGCAAAATTGTAAAAAAATAGAGAAGGTACCTACGCTACGTGGCTACGTGACTGTAACAACTTAACTTAAAATTAACCAAATACTGACGCGTCTGGCAACACCACTACAATAATTTATACTACTTTACACTTATTAATAAACTGTTTGCACAGTGTGTAAATCTTATACGGGCGATTTTCTTAACGGAGGGTAGAATAGGACATAAGAAATATATTTAGATAACTTTTGCTTAGAAGCTTATATTCAAATTTTATCTATATAAAAATTTTCAGCCCGCAATGTAATGCAACACACTTGAGTTAAACATTAAACACTCGTTGACAGTTAGTTTCAAAAGCACATATCGCGTAATGTTCGCAGTACATTACTACTCAGAAATTTTACAAAAAAATAATTACATATGTATAATAAGTAAAATTAAAGAAAAACATTTTGGTTAATGATTATAATGGTAAATCCTATGTCTGGTTTAATTCTTCGCCCGTATTAGACTTACACACAGTATGCGGAGTCAATAGAAAGCAAAAAAATAAACTGACCCATTTACCTACATAACTTCGCAATTACACACTTTTAAAAAACAAACCATGGTTTCATTGTCATTGTATACACATACATTTATTATTTACATTCTTGTTTAGTTCAAATATGCAATAATTACCTATTTCAGCTAAAACAAATGTATATAACAAACAGTATTATGTCAAATGCTTTTTTACTAAGAAATTCAATTGTCAGTTCTCCATATTTGTTTATCTAATTTTACTTTTCTATTGAACCTGAATATAGTGTATATTATGCCGTTAGGTACAGTCGCCATCAGATATATCGGAGCTGTGGAGGTGGTCATAAATATCGGAACATGCACTTTACCGCCTTGACAATACCTGTATTGTCAATATCGGAAAACCGCCTGCGTTGTTCCGATATTTGTGACCACCTCCACAGCTCCGATATAATCTGATGGCGACTGTACTAATGAGGTATAGAAAACAACCGCAAAGGCGTTTATCAGTAGTAAATATCAGTTAACCGCCTAAAACGAAAATAGACACATTTTAAATGCTGTCCCATAGCTTGCATATTACGTTATCAACCGTGACCCAAATCTTCCTTTAACAGACTGAGTATTTTGTAATAAGTACCAGAGTATTTGTTCTAGTCGAGGAAACCCCGAAGCAATGGTTCCTATGTCAACTGCTATAACATAATCTGCTTTGTTTATATATTAATTGCCACCAGAAATGTGTAAAGAACATATTCACTTAAAGAGTAAGCATACTAGCGTTTGTCCCGCGATTTTTCCGCGTTCCTATAGAATTGCACGCGCCGTGTCGATTACTATGGAATCGCCAAGAAAACGTCGAGTGGCCGCCTCTAGTGTGCCCGGGCAATTACAAAACGAATGATTAATATATGATCGTGCTCCAATCACGGGTTTAAAAATTTAAGTACTCTTGTTAGGGTCTACCGCGAATAGCTTCATCCATTCGTTCTTTTGCCTCTATCGCTCGTATTTGCAAGAGCGATAAAGACCCAACTGTTCTGTAACAGAATCACATGTTTTATGTTAAAAGAAAATTAATCAGTTTTCTTGTATAATCGAAATACGAACTCGCGGCTCTGAGTTCCCATCGCACTACTAATTGAGTTACTAAAACTTTTTCGTACATATTACTGGTGGTATATTTTTATACTAATATAATAATATAAGTTTAATTTGTACTACTAATGTTAAACCAGTGAGATGTAACATAAGTAACGTTAGCTTGGCACTGACTAGTGCGGACACCACAATGTTAGCCTTACACCCGGTAAGAACAAACGATAAATTATACAAGTAAAACGATACTGTTTTTTTCTTATTCTCCCAATTTACCTCCACACTACTGTATAATGACAGCGTTTTACCTACCAATAAAACGCTTATTAAAATACTTACCTTATTCGAAGCTTATTTAATTGAGATAGGCACTTCCGTTTCCCGCATGTTTCCCTCTCTTTCTACCCTTGTATCCCCTTCTCTGTTGCACATCCCTCCTCTTTTTCCGTCACCACCACCATGCAGCGGTGCTGAGGACTTGGTATCCCTCAGCGCGACTAGCTCATTGAACTAATTTTGCACCAGGCAGAAATTGCTATAAGCTTCGAATAAGGTAAGTATTTTAATAAGCGTTTTATTGGTAGGTAAAACGCTGTCATTAAAGTACTTGACCGTTATTCGAAGCTTATTTAATTGAGATGTGTTTGTTATCGCCTGGTGGTATGTGACGGACGCCAATGTGATAGGTATAGATAGTATGTAAGTGGATGTAGAGAAAAACATTTTGTACTAATCAAAAACATAATGTGAGACTGTTAACGTTTATTTTAAGGATAAACTTTTACACCAATATTCTTAAATCATACAGCAGTAAGAAGTAGGTAAATTTGATTGAGGTTAAATCACCTCAAAATTATTAATTATTAATTAATCATACATTATGAATATAAATGTAATTTTCTCAAGGTAACTCACTTTCTAATACTTATCTAATTTAATCAACGGGACTAAACAATCTAGACATATTGATTGTGGGATAAGCAGAGTCAGGCATTATTTCACGCCTATAAAACTGTCGAAACGTATTGCCTGATCTCCAGTTACCTCTAGACAAAATTTCGTCAATCGGCACGTTGTTAAACCAATTTTTGGAAGCTACGGCAGATCGCATACTGCCTGGGGTTGCCATAATGCCTGCCTCTGCCAGAACAGTCTTAATCCATCCCGCAATAACAGTGCGGGAGGCTTGCTTCGCCTGACCGCGAATAGTAACAAATAAATTACCACACTTAGCTACGTTCCTTCTTTCTTTGAGTAGTGAAATTGTTTGATGTATCCAAAAAACGGGATCCAGCTTATTACTAGTATGGTTATGTATCATTTTCCAACCGGATTGTCTGTAATCAGTAGAATCAGTTTTTGAACCAAAAACTGGGCGAAATAATACATAATCATCAGACACAAACAAATGATCATCGTCTACACTTAATAATGTAAGATCATGGACTCGTCTGCCTGAACACAAAAGGAGGAGCGTAGCTGTATGTCTACAAACTGCAAATGTGTTATTTATATCAACAACATAATCCTCTAAAAATTTGTCAACTCATCTACATCCCATACTGGTGGTTTTTGCTTAACAGGTTGCTTTAGAGCAATTGATTTTAACACATGTTTCACTATGACATGAGAACTTAATTGGCCAGAGCTGTCAGCATTGCATAGTGTTGAAATGGCAGATTTATGTAAAACAATTGTATTATACGATAAATTTTCAATTAAAAACAAATCGGCTAAATATCTTGCTAATACAGAGCCATCTGGGCAATTTGGATTGACTTTGTGTTTTCTGGTCCATGTTAGCCAGCGATTCCACACGCTTTTATAAACGTTTCTAGTACTAGGTCGCCAGGAGGATTCTAATAAACGTTTTTGGTCAATACTCCAATTTATTAAGTTCCCATGCCACCCCACATATCCATACTTCTAGCGTCATCTCGTGCACTTCCGGAGGGGAGTCCTGGTCGATATGTCCACCAGACAATGAGGCAGGTGTCGTATAGTGAACGGTGCCGCTAGAGACCGAGATTTGAGGTCGGCTCTCCAGAAAACTCTCTCCCAACGAGGGACGACCAAGAGAAATCGACCTTTCGCAGTGTTCATGTGTGTTAGTACCTTCGGTATCAGGTAATGGGGCGGAAATACGCACGCTAGTGTGTACTCCCAAATCTTCGAAAATGCGTCGTGAAATATTGCTTGATTGTCCCGAAGATCTAACGACACGTAATTCACTACAACATGAGCCTGTTTCGATGCTAGGAGATCTATAACTGGGACCCCGAACTTCCGGAAAATTACTTCGGTTGACTGGGGCAGTAAATGCCACTCCGGGGGTGACTTGTGTCGTGACAAATGATCGGCGTGGCGATTGTATTTGCCCGGTATATAAAATGGCATTAACGTTATCCGGTTCTGATCCAGAATTCGGAATATTTTCAAAGTTATCTCCATGAGACGGGATGATCTGGTCCCTCCCTCGTTCCGGAGATATGCAACCACTGTTCGATTGTCGCATTGCAATAAGGTGGAGCTGTCCTGTAGATGAAGATGATAACTTTCCAACACTTTCAGAATCGCCAACATTTCTTTCTGGTTGGAGTGTACTTGTCGCTCTGTCGCCTGCCATATTCCCGACAGTGGAACATTGTCTAACTGTGCTCCCCACGCCTCGTTGGAGGCGTCGGTCGTCAGAAAGTGAGTCGCCGGAGGTAGGAACATTTGTGAGAATCGATGATTGTTCTTTAACCACCATCGTAGGTTGACCTTGACTTCTTCTGGTAGTGTATATAAGTTGTGTGCTGGCAAATCCTGGACTCTTATAAGCATTTTCAAGAGTGCTCGATAATTTAGCCTGCCCAGAGGTACAATAAAACTCGCGAAGTTCAGTAAACCGACCAAGCTCTGCAGGTCTTTCAGATTTGTGCAGGAGGTCTCGAGCATGATTGAAATTCTGTTCTTCAACATTACAATTTTGTCCTGAGGTAGGCACTTTCGGTTCAACCAGGGGTCCCAGTGTATACCTAAGTAAGTCAGGCTCTTTTGGGGTGTCAACTGTGATTTTCCAAAATTTATTTTCCACCCCAGCTTTTGTAGGGTAATTACAAACAATTGGACGTGAGTCCGTAATATTTCTGGGTCCTGGTGAGCCAGAAGAAAATCGTCTAGATAGACAATCATACGCACTCCTTTTTCTCTCATCTTCTGTGCTATCCAGTTTGTAAGAGACGCGAATACTTTGGGCGATGTGCTCATGCCAAATGGGAGACATGTCATTTCTAGTAATTCTCCTTGGTATATCAGGCGCAGAAATCGCCTGTGTGACCTCACTATTTTGAGATGAAAATAGGCTTGGGACAGATCCAGCTTGCAAAGCCAATCTTGTGGCTGAATAAATTGTGGAATTCGATTCACATTTATGAGTTGAAAACGATCTGTGATTACATACTCGTTTAAAGCCCTCAGGTTGAATATTGGCCGGCGGGAGCCGTCGCCCTTTGGCACAAGAAAGAATTTCGAGAGAAAACTTGGGGATCGGTTTGCTCTTTTTAAGACACCGTCCTTTTTTAATTGTTTTATGATCTTTGTCATTGACTCTGAAATTGGTGTGCTGAGCGCATCGCTGTTTAAATCTGGCATAATCAGAGGTGGCTTTTTGGAGAACGGTATGCGATACCCTTTTATTATCTTCAAAAGGAATAGTGGTGCTCCCATTTTCCGCCATTGATGATAAAACTTTGCAAGCTGACCCGCTCTGAATGTATGATAGTCAATATCTCCGCTTTTTGCTGGATCCGTATGCCGAGGGAGATCCAGCTCGCTTACGTCCACGTGCATTGGAGTCTCTGTTATTTTGCTTACCAGCTCGGGGTCGAAAAGTACCTCTATTAAATCCAGGTCTGATAAACTGCTGGCCTTGCGAAGGCCGATGGTAGTTATGTCCCACTCCCTGCGAGGGAGAGCAACTGTTGCAAGTACCTTGTGAAGGTGCAATGTAATGATTGGCAGAACAGGGGGCATGCCAGGCAGCAGATCCTATCTGCACAGAGCCCTGCGAGGGCTGATATCGCATAGCCGACCCTTGCGGAGGGTGGCGGGTGACTTTGTTTTTGCTTCCTACTTGCGAAGTAGATCCATAGCTACCTTGTTTAGTTGGTAAAGGCAAAAAGGCTTTCTTCACACCTCCCTCTTTCTCAATCGCCGCTGTAAGCTTGTCTTGGTCAAACAAATTTTTGAGAGATGGTGGAATTCTACGAAGTGTGCATTTAAAAAGTGGATCCCGAGCATTTTTAATGATACCGTCTCTACGCATTTGAATTGTCTCCGCCCTATGACCGCAAATTAATTGCAAAAAATCTGAAGAGACCTTGGCATATTCTCCATTTAGTGATTCGACCAACTTTTGCTGTAGCGACTCATAACACAAATTATTTTCATTTTTAGCCCACAAAAGAAAACTTTTTAATGTGTCTTCAATGACAGTTTTTTGTTTAATAGCACAATAAGTTAATGCTGCATAGGACTTGTCAGCATACGCCAAATGTTGGAGAGAATCGTACGCTTTTATTTCGTCATTAACCTCCAAATCTACAAACCCGGGCGTGTGGTTGTAGTTTTTTTGAACTTCCGCATATCTAACATCTGTCCATTCATCAACGCCCAAATGCTGCATAGTTTTAAGCACATTTAAGAACGAGTCAGGGGCTTTTGGAACTGTGGGATCCTTAAGTTTAGTTTCTAAGTCTAGAACAAATTCTGGCTGAAAATCAACTACCTCTGGGTTGTCATCAACTTCATACAGTTCGCCACTAATATTTGGATCCACAGATTGTTCCAACATTTGATCGCAAACATTTGATCTTACATTACACCCATAAGGAACGTCAAACGAAATATGCTTCTGCAGGTCACTTACTTGTTTAAACAACTCGTCCATTTTACGGTTTCTTCGCCGCTCGCGTCTGTTTGCCTTCTTGTTACGGCGGCGCCGCGTATGTCCCCGCTTGCGGGGCCCCGAAGACGACGACGATGACGAGCTTGAGGCGGACGATGAACTATTCTTGCTGCTCGCGGAGCTGCTCCTCGATCTACGTCGAGGCAGCTGCGATGGACCCGCCATGGCCTCATCAGGCGGTAATTTACTATCCCTTGCAGCCTTATCTTTATCCATCTTATACAGATTAGACACGATAGATCTTTATGCGCTGTAATTACAATAACGGATTATTATTTATTACACACATAGAACTGCGAAAAATAATTGTTAACAAAAGAGGGTAGAACCAAAATTCAATAATAGCGTAAAATAAATGTACTGATACTTGAACCCAATACGTTACATTAAATACGAACGGTAAAACCGTTAAATTGTAAACCAACTACAGAATTTATCAGTAATAAAGGGAAATAAAAACCACTCACGTTCAAAAACAGATACTTTAGAACCTGTGATGTAACCTTACTAGCGAAGCTACTCAGGTATGATGAAACTATGATTGGATAGGATAGCAGGCCGTAGGGTTGCTTGCTATCCGTTCTCGGCGGGAATTAAAACGCCAATGAGCTAGTCGCGCTGAGGGATACCAAGTCCTCAGCACCGCTGCATGGTGGTGGTGACGGAAAAAGAGGAGGGATGTGCAACAGAGAAGGGGATACAAGGGTAGAAAGAGAGGGAAACATGCGGGAAACGGAAGTGCCTATCTCAATTAAATAAGCTTCGAATAACGGTCAAGTACTTTAATAATTTTGTAACAACTACTTAGGTATGTAGGTATATGTCACCGCAAGGAAAAAAATGCTTTGGGGGCCGATTTTTGAGTCGTGCAATCGAATTTAAAAACATTGGGGATCTAAATAATCGCACGCAGAAATGAGTACAATCATTTTGTTACGAATTGTATAATATCGTTACCCACGATTATTAAATAAGTACCGTTTCTTCGTTTGTGATAGAGTTTAAAGCGTCGAGTACCCATCGATCGAAAAATTGCCCCTGATCGTGTAGGTACGTGTAGTCGCTAGACACTGCTGTTTCTTACTTTAATAAACATCCGTAGCCAAGATGCCAATCGATTGTAGAAACGCAATGAAAACGTAAAAATATTTTGCATGTTGTCTTCAGGTTGTCAGTTGAGGTTTGTAATCAAAAAGGGTGTTTCTTCAACCCTTGGCCCAACATTTAACTTTCAACCGCTGACGTCTCGACGCACTTTGGTAAGGGTTGAAATAACGACCTCTATCTACCTATATCAAAGTCAGACCGGGCCGGTGCACAGCTGGATACTGAGCTAGACTCGTGGGGACTCAACTGGCCATTCCCCCCTTCGACTAGGTTTTAGTATTCTATAGCTTTAATTTTTCTTCCGGTTACCCCTGAACTAGCGTTGTGACTACAGCTATATCTATGACCCAACAAAGCAGAGCGGCATCCAAGTGAGTATGCATCTACAGATGTAGGTAAATCTTGTGTAATAATGTGGATAATAAATACTTTAATTATCCTATGGTCATTATTACACATAAACGAGACTCAACCGTATTCCGGGACTCAACTACAGGTTGTTACTACTTTAAAAATTACCTTTAAAAATTAAAAATTACTATATAAATTAAATTATTAAGCCTCGGTCAAATCAGAGGGCGTGACGCCACGCCGCGGTCGCGCGCGCGACCGCGGCGGCCTTAAACATATGCTAACAGGTTAGCGACGTCAAACAGACTGCGTCCCGCTGCCATCGCGCCCCGCTTCTGTCGCGCCCCGCGCCGCGCGGCCCCTTTCGTCCAGACGGCGCGGGCGCAGCGCTGCGCGGCGCGGACGCGGCGGCACGCTGCGCCGCGCTGGGTCTCCTCAGTCGGACGTTAAGTGGCGCGCGGTGCGTAGTGCGAGAGTGACGCCCGCATCGCGCCGCGTCCACGCCGCGTTCGCGCGCGTGATGAGGGCGTGTTGAAAGCGCGAGGCCGGCGCGGTCCGCGCGCGCCCTGTTTGACAGTCATCACGTCGGCATCACGCGACGCGGACGTCGCGTCGAGCCACGCTCTTTGATTTGACCGAGGCTTTAATTAATATTATTGGCTAAAGTTCACATCAACATCTCCTAGCAGCGCTAGTTTTTCGAACTACCCGCTCTTGATCTTGTTTATCAACTTGAACGTTTTGCGCACTAGGGATGTCACTCGGTCGACACACTACTGACTACACTAACGATATCGGTATTTTTAACTCGTGGTATTTGACGGCTGCATTTACTAATGACTGGATTCCATGAGGATGAGTTCCGTTTATGTGTCCTAATGTGTAAAAAACGTGAAAGTTTAAATCAGTATTTATATCCTTTGGTCAGTCTATATCAGCCATGTTTGTTGCAGGAGCCATGTGGGTCCCAAACCTCCCCGTGACGGTGCTCAGCGCCGTTGCTGCCACCGCCGGCGCTGTCTGCATATTCAAGTAAGGCTCACAGTTTGCGTAGACTTGATTATCACAGCTATTATAACTGTGAGTGTGTCAATCTTGCTTGCTTGCAAAGTTCTTGCTAGTCCTGCTACTACCTATTTACGTATACATCACATATGTGACATTGTCTATGAAAAGGGACCTTATACAATTCAAACGCAACGCGATTCGACGTAAGTGCCATCGACAATAAGGTCCCTTTTCCTAGATACTGACACATATCTGCGTCGGACTAATTTGTACGGTAAATATTTATGTATCGGGTCAGGACAATCCAAGGTACGTGCAATACCACGTACAATTAGCGTCACATAGTTGGTGGCATTCAAAGTAGTCAAATAGTTCTGTACACCATACGTACAAATTCTATGGTGTACCAAACTTTGGATGCTACCAACTATATGTATGTCTAACTACCAAGTACTATCTACGCGTAGATAGTACAGGTTGGTACATACATATAGTACTACGTAGGTACTTTAAGATTTGGTGTCCCTACTACTGTTTTGAAAAAATATGTCTCGCTACGTGTCTTGCCGGTAGGTAATAATCTTTTCAGGTCAGAGAGGGTTGGAACCGATAGTAGATTTTATTTGACGTTCATAAGTGCATTGTAAGTGCCTAAATTAAAAAATAAAGAACTTTTTATTAAGTCGGGACACGCTGCCGGCGAGAATGCGTCACTCCTTGCATTCCTATGCGCCAAACGGCCCCAACTCGCAGCCTTCGTTAAGATTTAGTTTCCACTGCCTATACGCACTTTACAACATAACTCAGACCAATACCTAAATAGCTACGTATAGTCTGTTTGATATTTCAGAGACCGGCATAGCGGACCCGCGTTCAACAAGAACGTGCGGGCGGAGAACAAGACTGTCATCGTAACCGGGGCCAACAGCGGCATCGGGGAGGCCACTGTCTGGGAGTTCGCCAGGAGGGGCGCTAAAGTAAATATATTTATAAGAAAAGTCATTAGATATTTTAACACCTTCGCTGCGGCAATTAGTTAACATCGCAGTTAACCATACTTTGTGAGGGGTCAAAGGGCCCCATGCCGCAGTGAACGTTTTAAGACAATCTTAGGCAAATCGACTTAGCGCTACAGAAAGCTTTACACATATATGACGCTTGTCGATATCTAGCTGCTACTAAAGATAAGGATAAATAAACACGGTTGTAACTACTATATATTTTCTAGTAAAGACCATGTACTGGTAACAAATGGGAACATTATTCCCAGCAGTTACTACTACATACATTCATTTTGGCAATATTGAACGTTATCCAGTAGAAACATCTACTAACAAAACTATATTTTTTAGAAATAAAGGAGAAATGGAAAAATAAAATAAGTATATTTTCACCTCACTGGCTCGGAAAGAACTGTCTTGTTCTTTAAAAACAGATAGCAAAGTAGCATTTTATTCACATGAGTGCAAAGTAATTTCACACAAATTATTTATTACTTAGTAAGTAATAAACGAGTGTTTTTTTGATATTATCTGGTCAGATGTTCATTTATTTTATGTTTTTGGAGTGATGAGTGATGGATGCCAATAATTTTGATTATTTTGTAAGTATTAGAGTACTCGCGGTAGTGAGGTGAAGAATTATGTAGCAAAGTGTGGACCACACTTGCTTGTGCTTTGAGACCCTCCCAATGCTCAAGATTCCACTATTTGGAATCTTTCGCTATCACGGGTCTTAATATTAGCACGAGAAGGTAAACATTAACTTTGCCCCCTTGTATAACAAATAACTATTTCCCTATCTGTAAATGCCAGTTTTAACTTTCAGGTGTTCATGGCGTGTCGCGACATGGAGAAATGCGAAGCTGCGCGCCGCGAGATCGTTCTAGAGTCGGGGAACAAATACGTCTACTGCCGGCCGTGTGACCTCGCCTCTCTCTCGTCCATCACAGAATTCGTAAAACGGTTAGTTTCATACATTTTTGGGTACCTATCAAATTTACCTTATCGTTAAACGACCATTTCAGCTAGATGACATAAAATTTAAATACACATACAAATAGTAATTCAGCTGCGACGACATGAAAGTAGAATACTCCAACGAGTACTTAAACTATCTTTTTGCTCGCTAGCAAAAAGACAGTTTAGCTAGATGGCTAAGAATTAGAATGAATAAGTAGCCAAACGTCTGAAAATATAAATAATCCATATGATTAGAATTTTTATTATATTTCGTACATAAGTTCCGAAAAACTCATTGGTACAAGCCGGGGTTAGAACCTGCGACCTCCGGATAGCAAGTCGCACGTTCATACCGCTAGACCACCAGCGCTCTCTTGTGTTATCTTTATTCATCAATTGTAGGTATGTAATGCCGAATTATTTAAAAGACACAGTTCAGGTAAGAAAGTATTTCAAAGCATATCTATTTCGTACTTTAATACTTTTTTTATATCTTGTATTATCTTTAGTTCTTTTTAATGGTGGCAGGTTTAAAGAAGAGGAGCCTCATCTCCACGTGTTGGTGAACAACGCGGGCGTCATGGAGCCGCCCCAGGGGGTGACACAAGACGGCTTCGAGACGCAGTTAGGCGTCAACCATCTGGGGCACTTCTTACTGACCAACCTTCTGCTGGACACGCTGAAGGTATAACACCACGCAACGCCACGTAATACAGGCAACGCCCTATCAGAAATGGTCTCTTTTTTATGACATAGGCGGCAAACGAGCAGACGGATTGCCTGCTGGTAAGCAATTACCGTCGCCCATGGGCACCCGCAACACCGGGGTTGGAGCTCTGGGAACCTTACTCACCATCAGGAACACAACACTAGAGACCTGAAAGGTAGCAGTGGTATTATGGCTGTGGTCTTCTGTAAGGAGGAGGTACTTCCCCAGTTGGGCTGCCCCAGATTCAAGCGTGATGGTCATCGCTGTGCCCTACCTCACATTGTTGGACGTAGTTTAAGGACATACCCGGGTCCGGGTCTCTTAGCATGGGAGGTTCTGTGCCATAATGTCCAAGCTTGGGGAATTTTATTAGAATATTTTTCAGGCATCTGCACCCAGTCGAGTGGTAGTACTCTCGAGCAGCGCGCATTACAAGGGCCACATACACAAAGATGACCTGAACTTCGCCAAAAAGTACGACGCGGCGGCCGCGTACAACCAGAGCAAGCTGGCGAACGTGCTGTTTGCGCGGGAACTGGGCAGAAGGACTTTAGGTAATGTATCTTCATCAGATCTACTGGCTGAGGCTATATGATGAAAAAACAACCATCGCCAAACTGTGAGGACTGCAGTAAAATGTAAAATAGGATGAATGAAAGCGAAAAATTAGCTCTGTTTTGCTCATCATCATCATCAAGACGTCCACTGCTGGACATAGGCCTCCCCCAGAACGACCTAAGAAGACCGATCCTACGCCTTCCATCATCGACTCTAACTAGGTAGTCGGTCCACCTCGTGGTAGAGCTACTTACGCTGCGTCTTCCAGTTCTTGGTCGCCACTCCAGATCTTTCCGCCCCACTGGCCGTCGGTTCTGCGCGCAATGTGCCCCGCCCACTGCCACTTAAGATTGGCGATCCGGAGGGCTATATCGGTAACTTTGGTTCTATTGCGGATAAGAATGTTTTGCTCACTCAGATTGAATAGGTTAGACATGGCTTGATTCCAGTGCATTTTGGCTGAGCCTGCGTCAGTTGAAGCCAAACAAGTTTATTTATTTGTGTTAGACTGTTTAAGTACTTATAAGATTATAACATAAATATTGATTGTAATATTGACTGACATAATCATTAAGGATTGTAAGTCCCTAAATAATAAAGAAAAAAAGGGATCTTCGCATTTCGCAACGATCGGTTGTAGTTTCATTGTAACTCGCGATTTTATTAGTTCAATTTAGCGCCAGATAATTGTACAGTCAGCGTCAGAAGTGACTAAGCGCTTGAGGTGTTCAAAATGAGGTCAACACATCTCTATTGTCAAGAGAATAAGAGTGCGTGTAGGTCATTTTGAACACTTCAAACGCTTAACCACTTTTGATGCTGACTGTATTACAATAAATTATCTGAGTCATTATTTCACACATTTTCCACGGACGCAGATACCGATACCAGCAAATTTTCATTTGGATGGGGCGGACCAGATTCTTCCGAATGAGACAGATTAGTAATGCAACTAATGATGGGATAAGTTATTTTCATAATAAACCAATTTCTGAGAAGGTCAGATTCGTAATTTGTTTATCATTATATATGTTGTTGGTACAGTCGCCATCAGATATATCGGAGCTGTGCAACAAATATCTGAACATGCACATTATGGCCTTGACAATAGAGGCGTTGTTCAGATATTTACCACCAGTTAGATACCACCTCCACAGCTCCGATATATCTGATGGCGACTGTACCTAAATACCGTCGTTTGTTGTAGTTCCCATTTAAATTTATGTATTTATTTATTTAATTAAATAGGCCTGCAACAAGCACTTTCAATAATAAAGATATTTTATTTACAATTTGATAATAACATCTTCTAAAACATACAAAGTAAATCTTATATAATAATAGTCTAGAATTTTTTTTTTCTAGACGCAAACATAACCGTAGCGGCCGTAGACCCAGGTCTGAGCGACACGAGCCTCTCGCGCCATCTAGCGGTATCGAAGAGCATCACTCGCTTCGTCATCTACCCGCTGTTCTGGCCCGTCATGAAGAGCCCCAAGATGGCGGCCCAGGCCGTGTTGCATGCGGCTTTGGATCCCGATGTCGAGAAAACCACTGGAGAATATTTTGTGTAAGTACACACAGCAACAATCTTAACTGTACATCGGTGGACTTTATGCCTTATATAATAAGGTCTACCAATGTATAGCTAGGAGTGTTGTTGACTGTACCTAATTATTAAGTGTAAATGTCTACTTATATGTAAATCGTTGAGGATTCTGCCGCGGAAAACGATATTCGTAAATTTCGGATGATTGTCTCTGTCACTCTCATGACGCCTTCATTGGAGTAAAAGAGAATCATGCTCTTGATACGTTATATTAATCATTTGTTATTTTACTTGACATTGGCGACATCATCGATTGGTATATTATTGGAAGCCATTTTTTTAAAGAATGTTTATTTTAAAAAGTCTGTATTCACTCAATTCGCTGTTAAACTTGCTTTCGGTATGAAAAATAAATAAATACTTCGGGACAATCTTACAGAACTCGACCTAGTCCTACGGTAAGCTCAGTAAGGCTTGTGTTGTAGGTACTAGACGACTATATAATAGATACGATACGATATATATAATAGATAGATATACATATATAAATACTTAAATACATAGAAAACACCCATGACTCAGAACAAATATCTGTGATCATCCCACAAATGACTGCCCTGACTGAGATTTGAACACAGGGCCATCGGCTTCATAGGCAGGGTCACTACCCACTAGGCCAGACCGGTCGTAAACTGTAATTTCAAAATCTCAATATCATTGTTCTCCACATGCGGTGTTGTTGTGTGTGTAACTTCAACTCTAGTGGAACTACCTACACTTTCCATAATCAACACCTGGCCCGGTACCGCGAACATCCAAGTTCGTATATTTCGAGCATCTCTCTCTTTTACTCCAATTAAGGCGTCATAAGAGTGACAGAGACAATCGTACGAAATTTACGTAGCGCCGCTGAGTTTCAGATAAATTATCATAAACGTTTCAGCAACATGGAACCCACGGAGCCTTCGAAGGAAGCTCAGGACTACGAGCTGGCCGCGTGGCTGTGGCGCCTCAGCGACAAGTGGACGCGGCTCGGAGACCACCAGGCGCGCCTCAGGACCGCCACTGCCAAGTCCAACTAACAGGACGCCAAGGAGAACTAATTCCATACTGGAATGAAAAATCACTTATGTTATCTCTTAACTTGACATAATGTGGTTCTAAAACAATGGAATGACGGTCTCCGCGATTACGTTTTTCACTAGATGGCAGCACCGCGTCACGGTGGTGCCATCTAGTGAAAAACGGATTTACCCGAATCTGCATCGCAGAGTGGGGAGCCTTTTAAGTTGTTGCCCAAATCTAACAATCAGTTTTATTGATACGTTAGAAAGGCTACATACATTGTAAACTACAGGAACATGCATTGTCAAAATGCAACTGCAGCATTTTACGCATTTAAAATAAATTAGTTGTTGATTTATGTAGTATAATATAAATATTTATAAATATTCTTGTTTTTTTAACCACTGCCATTACCTCTTGGCGTTTATCCCGGCTTTTTGTCACTGCTTAAATGACCCAGGGGCACTTGTCATTACCAAATCGACTGCTATGGGCAGTTTCAACCCGTCAAAAGTCGGTTTCTTTCGCCGAAAATCTATGTGTTTAACATATAATTGGAGGGTTTACAATATCTATCGAGATGGTAAAATATGTGTAACATATTAACTAGGAAATGTTGGGAGATGTGATGTAGGCTGTCTTCAGTTGAGCTTTTACAAATCGTTTACGATGATGATATGGCCTTAAATCACAAGGTGACATAATTTCGAAGTTCTCGCACTACTCAAAAAGTTCAATATATTTTTTTGCATTACCGTTTCATAAAACCACACGATCATAAAATTTAAAAAAATTAAAAACTTCGTTAAAACGTCATCTTGACAATGACAAGCGAAGCGACAGCTGACAAATTGACAACTACACGCGTTGATATTGTACGTGCTGTGCTGTAAATTTTGCAAAAAAACGTAGATTTTGTAAAACGAGTGCTAGAAAGTAATTTGGCTTCAAAATGAAGACACGTTTCAATACATACGACATAATATGCATGGTCACGG
Source organism: Grapholita molesta (assembly GCA_022674325.2). Classification (NCBI taxonomy): domain Eukaryota; kingdom Metazoa; phylum Arthropoda; class Insecta; order Lepidoptera; family Tortricidae; genus Grapholita; species Grapholita molesta. The sequence goes on from CP053138.2 coordinate 1,098,309, forward strand.
AGCTACAGAAGTAAGTTATCTTAATAAAACACAGTATAGCTTAGAACAAAAACATAATAAGCTGTAATTCAAACGAAATACTTTACTGCGATCTCAAGTATTATGAAGTGGCTGCTGCATTAACACCTTTCAAGTAGATATTTTTGAAACAACTGCTAATATCATATAGAATAGTTAAGGTAATATTGTTGTTGATTATATTTGTTAAGGTTGGTGGGCATGCGAGTAAACCAAGTGTACGATATAGACAACAAGTCGTACCTGATCCGGCTGCAGCGCTCCGAAGAAAAGGCCGTGCTGCTGCTGGAGTCGGGTAACAGGTTCCATACAACTCAGTTTGAATGGCCGAAGAATGTAGCACCTTCGGGGTTCACAATGAAGGTTAGATTTTATTGCACAACATTTATATAAATACATGAAATATTAATAAATCTTTTATATTCTAGTCCGTAATAAATGCCAATAAATTAAATATTGTAAATAACTGTTATAAAAAAAATCTTATGTCTTTTGTACATGGAAAATACTTTCTTCTTTATAAATTAAAGACAAGTAAAAAATTGTGTCCATATTTATTCATAACAATAATCTTCAACTGCTGATTAAAACACAAACTATAGATGAGTCACTAGATAATGGTATTAATAATATGTATAATTTATATTCCAGCTCCGTAAACATCTTAAGAACAAGCGTCTTGAGAAGCTGACACAGCTCGGCATTGACCGTATCATAGACTTGCAGTTTGGTAGCGGGGAGGCGGCCTACCATGTCATACTGGAGCTGTATGACCGGGGCAACATAGTGCTTACAGACTATGAGTGGACGATACTCAATGTGCTGCGGCCACATGTTGAGGGGGATAAAGTCAGGTTTGTGACATATACTAATAGTAGTTTTCCTTATTATTACACATTATTAAATTAATATAATATTTATATTTGCAAGAAATTTTTCTGTGACCTACTTAACTAATATATTCTCTGAGTTACTTCAACTCTCATAATCTTTGGAAAAATTCAAAAGAATTTGAAGTTTGTGAACATGGTTTATTTCTTTTGTATACAAAATAGTTTAAGAAATGATCAAAAGTATCTTACATAAAATACAAAATGCTTTATATTAATTTTAAATACAAATATTTCAAATAAATCGTAAATTAAAATACTCATTGAGATGCTGTTTGAAGCCAGGCTGACAGAACAGATTAACGGCAAAGAGTACTTAATCTATCAATTTATATTATATAAAAAAAAAATTTACTCATTTTGCAGGTTTGCAGTAAAAGAAAAATATCCCCTAGATAGAGCAAAGTCTAATTTTGATCCGCCCGACGCAGAAGGCTTGAAGAAAATTCTAGCCAATAGCAAACCTGGAGATAATCTCAAGAAAATACTCAATCCCAACTTAGGTATGTTTAGAGCCACACTCCACATAAGTACTACTTTATTTATTTAAATTCATAAGAACAGTTTACACATGCTTTAAAGCAAGTACTTAAGTACTAAAAATTATTTTTATAGAAACTAAGTCTGCAACAAGACTGCGAAACTTATAGAACTACTATAAATTCCTCTTACCAAAATGTAATAATATATATAGCACCAGACTTTGCTCATATGTAATACTTAAAATAATTAGTGAGCTTCCAGAAGAAGCAAGAGAAATATTTGAATAGTGAATTTTATTTTAGTGATTTAAGCTTTATTTTCTAAAGAAATAGACCTAAATTAAATTTAAGATACCTACAAAATATGTTTGAACTCCGCACCAGCACACAAACTTATTTAAGGTTTTGCCTACATTGGGTCTGGTAATATAAAAAAATGTACATAACTGTTCTTATTCAATAAATAAATAAAAAATGAGGCACCTGAACTAGACGCTGCCCTGGGCCAGCTAATGTATCAATTTAGGTAACACTTTCAATGTTACTAAATACTAAATAACTTAATAAGCTTTCATTATAAAGAGCGAGATGATCGAATCCAGCATCCTGGAGGAAGATGGAAGAAGTGTTTGCCCAGCAGTGGTATAAGTGTATAACTACCCGCTAAAGAAGATTAATTATAAACCACGCATGCTCACTTTAATGGATAAACACTACGCTTAAAATAATGCGTTACGTAAATTTGTTGTGAATTTATGTAAAATGACGACATTACTCACGTTTATTTAGTCACTCACGCGTTGTTGCAATTTTTCGGAGAGCATAGGTCTCCATTTTTAAGATTGCCGAGTGTCCGTTCGCGCCGCCGCTTATGCCGCCGTGCCGTCACGCACTCAAACCAAACCGAAACACATCGCATGAGCGACTAAATAAACGTGTGTTAAGTCTTCATTCTTCATAAAATATTATCGCACGAAAGTTAAATACAAACATTTTCAACTACAGAATATGGCCCTGCCATAATAGACCACGTTCTCCTGGAGTCAGGCCTGACGGGTGGTATGAAGATCAGCCCTGACCCTGGGAAAGGGTTCTCCGTTGAACGCGATCTCGACAAGCTGGTGGAAGCCGTGAAGAAGGCTGAGGAGTTGATGGAGACCGCGAGGCGGGAAGTAGCAAAGGTAACCTTATTTTAACTGTGTAAAGTTTCATATTTATAAATACCAGGTACCCTAATACAAAAAATATATGAGATAATACAAGAAATATAGAGACCTTCCCATATTAGCTGCTAGCTAGCTGTAGTTAGTATGGGCAGGTAATTTTTTTTTATCGCTTTTTGAGTTATGGCTCCATAGTAAAAGTTGATCGTAATCATGAATAGATTAAAAAAATATAAGTTTGTATCACCATTTTGATTTCACCCAGTATTGTATAATGTTGTAACATTTGTGACTTATTTAATATTATTTAATTTTCCCAGTCTTGCAATGTTGATAGATCTTATCCCTTTCAAAAAAATATATATATTTTTTTTTAATTTCAGACCACATGTGTTCATAAGTCCCTTTAAGGGATCTCTTCCAGCTAACCTAATTAGACTACTTAATGACATGACTTACTTACTTCAATTTTTTTCGTTTTATGCTGTAATTTGTAATAAAATTCTAGTAATTTTAGAAGCAGACAGGCCTAATGTACCTAAGACTATGCATTTAAGACCATACAAACATTCAAATTAGGTCCGGAAGTGTACTATTACAAATCACACCTAGGCCTGTAAATTTTATATTTTAATTGTACCAGGGCTACGTAACTCAGAAGAGGGAGGAGCGACCACAGCAAGGCGAGGGCGCCTTCTTCCTCACCAACGTGGAGTTCCATCCCATGCTGTACGCGCAGCACAAGGCGCAGCCCTACGCGGAATACGACACCTTCGATAGGGCTGTCGACGAATTCTTTTCGGCGCTGGAGGGACAGAAGATCGACTTAAAGGTACGGGGTGCTATTGAACCGTGGACCGGACAGAGACAGAAGATAAGAACAATGTAGACACGTGTTGAATCAGCCGTCGGTTGTGATCACTGTACAGGAGGGACACTAGACTGGGTAGACAGGTGTCTTGACGATGTCTCGGGATTTTTTTTTATAAAGTTGACCAACGAGCACACGGATTGAAAGAAAGAAAGAAAAAACATTTATTTATGACAAAACAACACAAAACAAAAAGACCATAAACATGAAATAAAATAAAAAAACATTTTTGCCACAAAAGGGTCACAACTCAGCATTGTAGCTGGCAAAGCCAGCGCTGTTCTTCCGTTGTGACCCACGTGTGTACCGTTCGCTGACGAGGCAGCTGTACAGACGCGCTTAATCGTTATAAATTATTTATAAATGAAACTAAACTAAAAACTAAAAATTTAACTAAGATACAACTGAAATACAATACAATGTAATACAATGTTTCACTCAATTTTACAAACAGCGTTTATAAAATTGAGTGAAACAGCCCCACCAGAGTGATTGCCTGATGTTAAGCAATTACCGTCGCACCCGCAACACCAGGGGAGTCACAAGCACGTTGCTGGCCTTTAAGATAAGTTATTTTGCAGAATTGATTATGATGTTAGCCTAATGAATAATCCAAGTTTGGGACCTCGAGCGCCGAACGCAACTTTTTTTCTTTCTTTATAATCGCCAAAATTTGAATACTGTCTGGCGACAAAGTTACTAGATCAGAAAGACAAGCAATTTATTTTATATTCCTGTTTTTTTTGGGGTCCACTGAAAATCAGCGTCGCTGCATGCCAAGTCATGTAACGACTCATGTTGAGTGGCATCCTGTTTGGTGTTTTATATCAATATTTAGTCACATCCTGTAATGTTCTTTTTCTTTTAATTTTTATTACACCAAATAAACAATTTATCTTTCTTTCAAAAGGATTTAGGGACATGAATTTTGATAAATATACTCTCGTTCTAGACTATCCAAGTGGAGCGAGAAGCCATGAAGAAGCTCCAGAACGTGCGCAAAGACCACGAGAAGCGGGTGACGGAGCTGGAGGAGCTGCAGGTGTCGGACCGGCAGGCGGCCGAGCTGATCTCCAGGAACGAGCCGCTAGTCGAGCAGGCGCGGCTGGCGGTGCAGGCGGCCATTGCCAATCAGGTAACCATGTTTTTTTTTATACAAGACTGACCAGCGTTTGACCTCAGTAGCACCTTATGGTGAGTGTCGACGAGGTCGAGGGTGTAGCACGCTGGTTCAGTAACAGTAGCGAGGCTTTCAAGACACGAGACGCTAAATAATTTTGCAGCCATGCGTAACACACAACTTTTCACCTCACTACAGCGAGGAAAATGCGAGAGGCATTTAACAATATAAAAAATCATATTTAATTTTTCTCTCTATTGAACATATGAAATTAAATGATATAATATAACGCAATAAATCCAAATAAAATAAACAAAAGGAAAGGACATATTATATTAAAAATTAAACCTCTTTGACATAATATACAATATTGATAATAATAAAAGAGTAAGAAATCTGTAATCAAAACCATGTTTCTGATTAGTTTTTATGAAATCAGTCACGCGTTGAAGGAATTTTTTATTTCTATAAAAGTTACCTATATGCACCACAGCGAATTACAATCATAGTCTTCGAAATGCGAATGACTTTTGCACGCTAGCCTAGGAGGATATAACCAATATGGAGCCGACACACGCACTAATTTCTATCGGAAAAATTCTGCCGTTTTGGGGAGGTAACACACATAAATAATGTTAACACTAATGCATTTTTTATGTGCGTCGCTACACACGGACACGTCAATATTATCAAACACTAGCATACACTACATTCACAGAAGTTCAAGTTCAATGACCGGCGGCCGAGTAATTTTGGCAGACGGGAACGCCTGTTAATGGCTACTCCATATTGGTTATATTCTCCTGGACGCGCGACGAGCGAGCGATTTTCCGAGCGAGTGAGGTGAAAAATAAATTGATCTCAACTACTCTAATCAAAACCTTATCAACAGATGTCCTGGGACGACATACAGCTGCTCGTGAAAACGGCCAAAGAGAACGACGACCCGATCGCCTCCTGCATCAAACACCTGAAGCTGAACACCAACCACATCACGCTGTCTCTCTCCGACCCGTACGAGGAGGAGGTGCCGCCGATGTGTGTCGACATCGACTTGTCTTTGACAGCTTTCGCTAACGCTAGAAAGTGAGTAGCCTCTCCTTGAGCTATATCTCGCTCGGCGCGAAACTCTCTTTCTAAGAAAAGAAATTGGAAAGGGACTCCCGCTATTATTATAAGTTACAAATTGTTATGCAATTGGTCCCAGAAGTCACCATAGTTATATTACTTATAGTTATTTAGGACTGACAGCTCATTTTAGAAATGTTATTTTTTTTATTTTGGTCTACATAGACCAGACTTCTCTTGATATAATTAAATATGTAGGTGTAGGACCTCCCACAAGGTGGTCAGGATCGTGGGAACCCGTTGGAGGCGAAACGCGCAGAACCGGTCGTTTTGGCGATCCTCGGGGAAGGCCTATCATCCGAATTTCCACTCCAGTGCTGGATGTCTTTGATCAGCTTACACGTATATTTATTATTATAAAAAAGGTACACTTGGATATTGCCAGAGTGCAAAGCAGGTGGAGGGGGTAGCCGAAACGATCACAGCGCTCGCTACGGCTAAAATTTTCATTTTTGTCCCTGACTTGAACTGTCAAATCCGTATTGCAGTAAACATTTTTTAATCGTTTTTGAGATAAAAATATGGTCCTGGTAAGATGTGTTGTTGTGAATTGTAATAACACCAAGAAGAATAGCGACTGTAAATTTTACCAATTTCCAAGACTATGGTGGAAACGAGACCTAAGAAATAAGTGGATATTTGCCGTAAGAAATAAAAAGTAAGTTACCTAACCTCTAAAATTTAAATTATTATTCAATTTTAATATTATTGGCAGTAATGTTACTGACTACCATTGTCCAAAATTGTGTAATATAGTAAAATAACACAAGATTTCATTAACATTTTTCGCAATGTTTACTTACTTCTTGTTTGACAGCGGTGACAATGTTGTCCATAATGGCCGCCTGTCACGTGGCGCTGTCGTCGCGCTCGGTCCCAATACAGGGGCGCTACCGCGAAACACGATTTTCGTAAATTTCGGACGATTGTCTCTGTCACTCTTATGACGTCTTAATTGGGGTAAAAGAGAAAGATGCCCAAAATAAACGAACTTCGACGTTCGCGGTACCGGGCCAGTTTATGTTATGTCCTACAAAAGGTTTGCACAGATTGACAGCGAGAGCGGAGTATCTTCTCTAACAATAGTAGCAATTTAATCTAATCAGGTTATGTTATTTGCTGTTTAAAAAGCAATTAAACAATTTGCTTTTGAATATAGCTTTATTGGCCTGTAGCAAACGTCCATAACCCAGGTACAAATCGTTGTAAACATACAAATAAATGCCCTCGCCAGGATTCGAAATCAGTTCCTTCTGTTTCGTAGGTCGGTGGGTGGGGCAGGTTCACTACTGGCCCGGTACCGCGAACATCGAAGTTCTTATATTGCGAGTATCTTTCCGTTTTACTCCAATTAAGGCGTCATGAGAGTGACAGAGATAATCGTCCGAGATTTATGATTATCGTATTTCGCCGCTGAGCCTAGGAGGCCGTTAAATTTAACATTTCTATTCACCAGATACTACGACATGAAACGTAATGCAGCTAAAAAACAACAGAAGACCCTGGAGTCCGCAGACAAGGCTCTCAAAAGTGCAGAACGGAAGACGAAGCAGACCCTCAAAGAGGCCCAGACCATCAGCTCCATCAGCAAGGCCAGGCGGACCTACTGGTTCGAGAAGTTCTTCTGGTTTATATCTTCGGATAACTACTTGGTGAGTTGACGTACGAAAAGTCAAGGGCATAAGGTACGGCACGGTTACGTTACACTGAAAATTAATTCAGTTTACCTATAAATACACTGTTGAATGGATGAATGAATATTAGTTTATTCGTAGACACACAACACAAAGGTGTCAGAAATACAAGTAACATAAAACATACAGTCAGCAGCAGAAGTAGCTAAGCATTTGAGGTGTTCAAAATGAGGTCAACACGTCTCTTTTGACTAGAGAATAAGAGCGCGTGTAGGTCATTTTGAACACTTCAAACGCTTAGCAACTTTTGCTGCAGACTGTACAAGGAAGAAGGTGCCACGAGATGGCCTCATCTCAGCGTAATGTAAGGAAGTCATCAAGAAGACGTTGTTGCTTCCTCAGTCCGGCCGCGAACATGGAAGTCACAGCACTTCCGAAATGTCAGCAGAAATCTACGTAGCAATTATTATTTATTATTATTTACTGTTTTTTGGGTTATTATTTGCGCCGCATCGACCAGTTATGATCTATTGTGGCAGCCTTTTTTATAACTCATTACTGATTCCCGTTGAGTCCAGAAAGCTCCAGATTCTTTGGGCTGTAATGTTGTGTACCTCATAAGGTTTCAGTACCTGCCTGCCTAGGTGGATACTTCTTTCATGCATTTGTGGTCCGCAGGAGCAGAGGATGTGCATTGCAGTTTCCTCTGATTCCTGGCAGAACCTGCATGTTGCTTCTTGTTTCTTATCCATACGTAACAATACCTTTAGTTTTAACGCGATCAAGTCCTGTTTAATTTGTAATTAAGTATATATTTAGGTCCTTACATATGAAATTGAGGTTTTTTTCCAACTAACTGTTAGATAAAACGCCAATTTCATAGGTAAGGACCTAAAATATTCTAGCAAAATGTTTCGTCAGGTGATCGGCGGGCGCGACCAGCAACAGAACGAGCTGCTCGTCAAGCGCTACATGCGCTCCGGCGACATCTACGTGCACGCGGACGTGTCCGGGGCCTCGTCCATCATCATCAAGAACCCGGGCGGCGCCGTGCCGCCCAAGACGCTGGGCGAGGCGGGCCAGGCGGCCGTGGCCTACAGGTGATGTCGCAATTGACCGATAGAGGGCGCTGTAGCGACGGTGGCCATTTCTACATCGCGGTAACGATGTGTCGACATGTAATTTTAAGATATAATCAAGTTGGGTCTAAAGTCCTAGAGTGTCCCAAGCCCAATGGGTGACCTTGTGCAAGGTAGCTGCTGAGAGCTGGAAATCGCTCCCTGTGGCGGTCTGTGAGGGAGGCCTATTTCCAAAAGCAGTATGAAATATGAAGAGTATGAGTTAACTCCGTGCGTCCTGTAAATTAAAAATTAGAGGTGTCACTGAGCAATTATATTAAAAAAAAACTATATTATTTATTAAATATTATATTGTTCGTGCGATCACATCGCCTCCTCGAAAAATCACTATATGTACTAATGTGAATCTGCTCACATAATAATAATTTCGTGTGATGCCGCCTGACTAGAATAGCACCACCCAAATCTCCTCCCGCGGGTGTCGTAAGAGGCGATAAAGAGAAAAATTCTACAGACGGGCAGCAGCGTCCGTCGAAACCCAATCTACAGCTACTGCCCACCTGCCAAGCGTGGCGACTATGGCAACTACCCCCAAGATGATACAAGTCATATGTGTTAGGCCTATGTCCAGCAGTGGACTGCATACGGCTGAAATGTATGTATGTAAAATGTAATGATATTTCCTAGTCGCAATAAGACTTACCGTCAGGAATTTGTGCAGCTCTAAGTTACTGTTGGGGTCGTTGGTGACGTCGAACAATGGCTGGAAGATGTTAGTGAGCAGCTCTTGAAAGTTGTTCATGATTTTGTTCGATTTGAAAATGTCACTGGAAAAGAAGACAAAGATGAATGCTTAGCGGTATTTTGTATATTCATCAGAATAGATTGTCTATTTAGCAAGTCGGATCTTAACTAAATTAAAACTTAAACTCAATCATTTGATTCTGCTCATAGAAAGCTGCCTATTTGTGGGAGGCCTATGTCCAGCAGTGGACTGCATAAAGCTGAAATGTATTACATTTCACATTTCAGCCGTATGCAGTCTACTGCTGGACATAGGCCTCCCATAGATCTGACTTGAGTATCATCTTGGGGGTGGTTGCCATAGTCGCCACGCTTGGCAGGCGGGTTGGCGACCGCAGTAGCTGTAGATTGGGTTTCGACGGACGCTGCTGCCCGTCCGTAGGAATTTTCCCTTGGTCGCCTCTTACGACACCCGCGGGAGGAGATGGAGTGGTGCTATTCTAGTCAGCCGGCATCACACGGCATAAAATGTATGTGTGTATGTAATAACAATTTCCATGTACAGTGTGGCATGGGAGGCCAAGGTGCTGACGAGCGCGTGGTGGGTGCACGCGCACCAGGTGTCCAAGTCGGCGCCCACCGGCGAGTACCTCACCACCGGCTCCTTCATGATCCGCGGCAAGAAGAACTACCTGCTGCCGCAGCATCTGCAGCTGGGCTTCAGCTTCCTCTTCCGGGTGAGGATCTGTTCACCATAAGACCACTCAGAGGATCTGTACACTCATATTGTAAAGGCGAAAGTTTGTGAGTGTGCATGTTTGTTACTTCTTCACGTCTATACGGCTGGAGCGATTTTAATAATTTAGTATGGAGCTGACACCCTGTATTAACACATAGGCTACGTTTTTTCCCTAATAAACCGCGGGTAACACCGCGAGGCACAGCACAGGTACCAATTTAAGACGTGTAAAGGAAACCTGGCCGGAACCGAGATATAGTAATATAATCGCTACGGTAGGCGGGTTGGCGACCGCAGTAACTGCTGTCTCGGTTGGGATTTACATCCCAAAGATGATACAACTCATGTTTGGGGGAGGCGTATGTCCAGCAATGGAAGTCGTACGGCTGAAATTATGATGATGATGATGAATAGTTACGCTCGTGCATTTTCGCGGGTAACTGATATCCTGAAAAAAGGTCAAACCATAGGTGCGGGTCAGAATTTGTATAACTACCCAATTAATATCTTTAAAAACGAACTACCCACCTAAACAACTAAATAATTCATATAATTACTAAAAGTTGAAATAGATAACATATACTTAAGAAAAAACGACGAGGACCTCCGGTGTTCGAGACGGGATTCGAACCCGCATCTCCAGCTATCGCGGCTGACGCCTTAACCAATTTGGCCACCCGTACACAGCGGACCACGTCGAAATTAATCAAGTATATGTGATCTTGTTTATTTTTAAACGGTTTTAGGCACCGTTTTACCAGCTCTAAGGTGAAACACTACGTGTTTGCACCTCCTATATGAATACCTTTCGGGATTCTGATATAGCTAGAGAGGTGGTGCTGCCATCTATAAATCTAAGAACAAATCAAATTATTTTTTATGAAATATTTTTGATTTGCTTTGGTTTTAAGTAGTAATACTACAATATAAATTAAAAGTAGAAATAGATAACATATACTTAAGAAAAAAATAAATAATAATAATAATAAATATTTCATAAAAATAATTTGATTTGTTCTTAGATTCATATAATTACTCTTAAAAAACTCGTCGGTCTATGAAGCCGATGGTCCTGGGTTAAAATCCCAGTAAGGGCAATTATTTGTGTGATGAACACAGATATTCGTTCCTGAGTCATAATGGTTTCTTAATATATGTATATATCGTTGACTGAGTACCCACAACACAAGCCTTTTTGAGCTTACCGTGGGGCTAAATTTGTGTAAGAATGTCCTGTGATATTTATTTATTTATTGACGGTGTAATATTGTCTTCGGTTGCCGCAACATTACTCAGGAACTAAAACGGATTATATTTATATCCACCCGATGACCACGAAAGCGGGTACGAAACGTCGGGATGTAGTTTAAATTAGTATACGCAATATAATCAGTTTTAGTTTTTTTATTTCATTGACGGGGGTTCGTGTTCTTGCTAAATAACCTACCTGTCCTGCAGTTAGAAGACAGCTGCATAGAGCGGCATAAGGGCGAGCGCAAGTCCGCGTTGCCGGACGACGTGTCGGACGCCGCGTCCGTCGTGTCGGACGCCGCCACGGCCGTGACGCTCGACGAGGCAGACGAGGAGATCGCGGTGTCCGACGATGGTGAGTATTACTGCTGTAGTATTGTGTGGTAGGTTTCCAGTTCGGCAGTTCCAGGTTCCAACAAGATGATGATTGATCTCGGGATAAACACTTTTTACAACATTTGCATGGGATCTTATACCGGTATTATTTTTATACACATCAAATTAAATTATTTATTATTAAATTATTTATTATTAAATATTTTGATTTGTTTTTAATAGAAAAAAAAATCATTTAAAAAAAAAGTTTCATAAAAATACGTTCTGTAGTTCATCCAAACTTTCATGTTTATAATATATATTATATAGGAGATATATAAATTCAAATTATAGAATTGTAGAATTCAGATTATACGAGATATATAATAGTTCAGTAAGTTAAGTTAAGAGATTGTATATACTTAAGAAATTTCTACCGGTTGCGCTGTGTCCGTATGGTCTAGTTCGTCACGGCGTCAGCCGAGAATGCTGGAGATGTGGATGCAAATCCTGCTTCGGACGCTGGGCCTGTTCACTTTTTCTTAAGCACATGCCATCTATTTCAATTTAATATATTGAGTTGTAGCTTTCTGGCGCAATCGGTAGGATTGCAGAAGCCTACCGATTGCGCCAAAAAGCTCGAAGTTTTCTCAAAAAAGATCTTGTTTTCAGATGGATCGGAGGAAGATGAAAAATCACAAGAGAAAGAGCAGAACTCGGAGAAACAGCCGGCGAATGAGAAGCCCGCCCTGGACGACATCGAGGAGGACAGTGAGAGTGACGATGAAACGTTCCCGGACACACATATTAAGGTAAATCGATTCTCGACTGATAAAAAGCAGTTTTTAATAAATATGCCCCCGATTAGCGTGACTTTAGAAAAGTTAACTATGCCAGTTTTGTGTCGATATCTAAGTATAACATTTTAAATACTTAAGATTTGATGCTCCTTTCATAAACTTTAAGCAGTAATACAATGCAAAAAAATACAAAAAAATAATTTCCATACAGAGTTCATGCTTAATTATCGTCACAAAACTGACATAAATTAAAGTTTTTCACGTCACGTTATTTGGGGCCACTTTTTTCCCCAAAAATAAGATAAAATATCTATCGATCAACCAACGCGAAAGGCTCTTAAGAAAACTCAGCGATATTCGTCTTAGAAAACGTCTCACGAGAGTTTTATTTTAAAAGACAAAAGAATTCAATTTTAAAAATGTTTGTCACATTAATGCATCTATGAACGCGAAAAAAATAATCGCGAAAAGCCTACCCCAATAATTTCCATATCGACCTCTGCCACCCAGGTCCAACGATTTCCCGCGACCCCAACCAGATCGTCGGTCCACCTAAGGCCTTCCGTCGCTACGTCTTCCGGTACATAGTCGCCACTCAAGAACCCTTCTGCCCCATCCATTATCGGTTTTTCAATATTGTGTTATAGTTCAGTTTACCCCCCAAGCTGATAAAAGTCATATTTAGGGGAGGATAGGCCTCCCCTAAATGTGAGTACTAACATGCTGAACATAGGGTTCAGCGGTGGTTGATTTACGGCTAAAATATGATGATGATGATGATTTCAGGTGGATCACGGAACAGGTGAAGTTACAATGCAATCAAAAACCCGGACTATATCAGAAATGTCAGACAAAAGTGACGACAAGCCGCTCTCGTTCCCCTCTCTGCCGAAGAAGGCCGGCAAGAAAAAGGAACAGAAGAAAGTAGACGTGAAAGAAGAAAAGAAGGAAGGCATGAAGCGCGGGCAGCGCAGCAAGCTCAAGAAGATAAAAGAGAAGTATAAGGATCAAGATGAGGAGGATCGCGCGCTTAGGATGAGTATACTGCAGGTACAGTAGGACGGGTTTATTGAGATATAAAGCATAGCCAGCAATGTATGACACACCTAACTAACGCTACCTAACGCTCATTTTGGGGGCAATTTTAGCTTGCCTAGTGATGTTGCTTCAATAATTAGTCGATTCATATTTATCTATAACAGTTATTTGTCATACTAAAATGACTAACAAGTAGTATTTAGGCGAATGTTTAAAATTAGTTTTTACAAGCAGGCGACGAAGTTTGACTTTATATAATCTGGAACATAAATAACAAGTACATAAAAATCTTTTACGTGACACTGGGCGGTAAGAGAGCTTTACCGCCTTAGGGCGCGACGGAAAATCTCACTTTACACCCAGATGAAGACGTAAAACTACGTACGCACCACGGGCGGTAATAAAGAAGGCCTCAGATCGCTTGTTTATGGCCCGAACCGGAGGTGAGGCAGAGCAACCCGCCATCTGAGCCATTCTTTGTTTTGCCACGTATAATTGTTACGGTACAATAGTACGTAATATACTATTGTATCATAGCAATTCCAAAAAATCACTATAGCAGAGCTCTGTAAAGCATGAATCTGGGATCTGATTTTTGTAATAGTCCCCGAATAATCTCCATATAGATTCTGATTAATTCGCTTATTGCAGTCAGCCAACGCCCTGAAGGACACGAAGAAGAGCCAGAAGAAGGCGGCAGTGAAGAGTGGGAGGCCCGCCAAGACGAAAGGGCCGAAGATACCGCAGCCCGCGCCGCAGATCCTGGAGGCCGAGGACGAGGAGCCGGAGGAACCTGACGCGGAAGCCGAGGTATCACCTTAACTTACCTAATTACCACTATTACTTAACCGCGTAATTATGTACAGCACCTTTCAATGGAGATGAAATCTTTTATATAAGGAAAGAGGGTAGAATTTCTTTTGTTTCATTAGTTTTCGTACAAAAGAAAATTCAACCCAATTCACTGTATAGTAACTAAGTGTAGTAAAATATTTACACAGGAGTGATTATCTTTTGTCCCTTGTAATAGCTGATAGCTAATAGCTTACTAGCTCGCGGGGGGACCATTGCCTATATCGCACTAGGTCATATAAATCAGTGATCAGTTTTTCATGAACTTTAAAACCGAATGTTTAGGTTGAGATTATATTGACACGCATGTGGTCGATAAATCGTATTATGCCAAAAGGGTTTAAAGCGTTTTTTTCCTATAGATAAGTATATTTCATAAAATGTCTCTACGCTAAATCTTTGGAATAGCTTGTCCCTTGACAAGCTTGAATAATATAAGTTGTCTCACCTTGTTTTGGTTACCAAAAGATATAGTCGGAACTATGTTTTGGATGCGAACAGTACTGCGTTTAAGATTTATTCTAACAATTTTGCGGCACAAATTAGAACAACTCACGTTTCATAAGTCAAATATTGCTCGACACGTTTCACTCCGTAACGAACAGCATAATCATGAGCCATTCGCATTGGCTAACCGACGCAGACTGCGGGCCGCAGCTCCGCGACTCGACGTTGGCAACAGCTGAGGCCGGGGAGGCGAGAAACTACCCTCATTTTCACTTATAAAACGTGACTTACCCGCTATACAATTAATGTGTTTGAATCTCAAGATCTTTTGTATTTAACCTTTTGAACGTTTTTCCTTTCGCTTCAAAATGTGACGTGTACGCCATGGTATGACTTGTGAAGAACAAATATAAACCTTATTTGTCAGCAGGACAATTGCTTTGACAGCGTCCGCCGTAGCCACTTTAGTGGTCAGTGGCGTGGCAGGCACGACATCACGCGACCACTTTTTTTTTTTTTATGACATATGCGGCAAACGAGCAGACGGATTGCCTGGTGGTAAGCAATTACCGTCGCCCATGGGCACCCGTAACACCAGATGAGTCACAAGCGCGTTGCCGGCCTTTAAGGGGGGTTGGAGCTCTGGGAACCTTACTCACCATCAGGAACACAACACTGCATACCTGAAAGGTAGCAGTGCTATTATGGCTGTGGTATTCTGTAAGGAGGAGGTACTTCCCCAGTTGGGCTGCCCCAGATTCAAGCGTGATGGTCATCGCTGTGCCCTACCTCTCATAACTTTAGTGGTGCTTGGCGTTCAAAAGGTTAAAAGAACTTGCCGGAATTGCCTGTCATTTTTCCACAATTGCCACGCGTGTAATACCATGTGTGGTGGCGCAGCCCGAGCCTGCGACGGCGGACGCGGAGGCGCTGGACCAGCTGACGGGCTGCCCGCTGCCGGAGGACGAGCTGCTGTTCGCCGTGCCCGTGGTGGCGCCCTACTCCGCGCTGCACGGATACAAGTGAGCCCCTAGTTACTCCACGCGTATATTGTCCTTGTGGCCTACTTATCGAATAAACGTTTTGACGACCGGTCTGGCTTAGTGGGTAGTGACGGTCCTGGGTTCAAATACAAGTCAATTTATTTGTGTCATGAGCACAGATATTTGTTGCTGAGTCATGGGTGTTTTTTATGTATTTATATGTAGCTATCTATTATAAATATATCGGGACATACACACAAATCCACCTAGTCCTACGGTAAGCTATATATAATAGATAGATACATATAAATACTTAAATACATAGAAAACACCCATGACTCAAAAAACATAAATGCCCTGACTGGGATTTGAATCCAGAACCATCGGCTTCATAGACAGGGTCACTACCCACTAGGCCAGACCGGTCGACTTCAATCGAAAACATTAACATATTGAATATTCCCAGGTTCAAAGTGAAACTGACGCCCGGCACCAGCAAGCGCGGCAAAGCTGCCAAAACAGCAGTTGTCGTGTTCACCCGCGACAAGACTTGCTCGCCGCGGGAAAGGGACCTACTGAAGGCCGTGAAGGAGGAGAACTTTGCGAGGAACTTCCCCGGCAAGGTCAAGCTGTCTGCGCCGCAGCTGCATAAACACAAGAAATAGACAACGTATGATTTATTTATTAAACCCGAACTGTGAAACTAAGGTTGGAGTCCAGTGGCGGCGTGACAATTTTTTTTCTTAGGCAAGACGGAGCCGATATTTATTAGCCTTTTCTTCTTGAGACCAAGGAAAACCATTGAACTGCAGTAAAGTTAGTCAAGCCGGCGGGAAACGGCTTGTATAAACGCGCCGCCACTGGTACAGTCGCCATCAGATATATCGGAGCTGTTGGGGTGATCACAAATATCTGCATATCGTCACTACTTTGAAAAAACCTCGTAACTCATTCTGGCATTCAAAACAAAAATAACGTAACTATGTATGGGATGAGTACAGAGTTACTGCGTTTCGACTTGTATCTGCGTCAGATACGAGATTTTTTCAAAGTAGTGACGATATGCACCTTATCACGTTCAGATATTTGTGACCACCTCCACAGCTCCGATATATCTGATGGCGACTGTACAGTGATACATTAAGTTTCACCAGCTATACAAAATCGACAAATATATTGAAAATAAATGAAATATACTTTCGAAAAATTGACAAGGTCCTCTGGTGTCCGAGGCAGGATTTGAACCCATATTGGATTGGATTGTATCCATAGCTGACAAGACAGAAAAACAAAAACTCCGCTCTTGAATATCATTTTAATGTCTTTTTCTTTTCTTCATGAAAGCCATAAATGTGTTTAGGCACATGGCTGCAATTTTACATGATACAATGCTCTTTACTGTAAAACCGATTCATTTTGTTTTTTTAAACAAAATCACTGTTTTCAGTGATTTAAACTCTAATCAATTTGCCGGCTAGAATGTAATTTGTGATATTTATGGTAAATATACCAAAAAAAGGCGTACATTATAGTTAATTTTAAGAATTAGTGCTGACGGGAGTTATCAAAAACAGTCTTACATGTATAATGTACAATAGTACAATACATCAGAGGCCGGGAAAATGAAGATTTCCGGCCAAGTGGGTATATACGGATAGTGATACGAGGCCGGGAATCCGTTTTCACGACGTGGCATGTATAGTGCTTTTCTTAAACATACAATGAAATAATACAAATTTGCAAAATCACAACTAACAATGAAATTGAAATGTATTAAAAATTAACATCAGCTGTTTGCTATGACACCCGCCATCTTTGCTTCTGTATTGATAATTGTCGAAAAAAAAGTTACTTTGCAGGCCTAGACCTGCAAAGTTATATGAAATTACATTTCCGTCCCCTTTAGTTGCCACGCCCTAAAAACCATACTTCCGAGTCTATTATAAGGAATGTAAAGACAATATTTCATTGCATGTTTGAGAAAAACTATTTTTACATCAGGAAAACTCGGATATCGATCGAAATACGACGGCACCCAATCTGTCAATTAATTATTGTGTTAAATGAGTGATGATAATAACATTTTTTTTTTCTATTTCAATATAATGCTTAATTTTTCTTTATAAAACATACATTGATTTAACATATGTATTCAGAGGAAGCAATCAGAATAAGCACTTTAGTACTCATCGCAACAATGTACAATGTACCTATTTATAATGTTTTTATTGATAAGTAAAAATATCATTGTTTCAGAAGTCGTTTTATTTATTATGTCATAAAAAATACATTCTATAATACCTTTACATTAAGAACTTTAGTCGCTAAGCAGGCCAGGTGTCCAAAGTGATCCTTTGATTACGAACTATTTGGCTCTGACTGTACCTACACTGTACCGTGTTTGTTGTACAGTCGACGTCAAAGATATGTATACACTTTTTCACCTTAATCCTTTGTAATAAAGTGCAAAAGTGTAAATATCTTTTACATCACACTGGGCGATAAGAGAGCTTTACCGCCCAAGGGCGCGACGGAAAATCTCACTTTACACCAAGATGAAGACGTAAAACTATGTACGCACCACGGGCGGTAATAAAGAAGGCCTCAGATGGTTATAAACTCAAATACCCGCGATCTGAACCATTTTTTGTTTTGCCGCCATGGGTACGTAATATACTATTTGACGTCAACTGGACTATGCAATATAACTTGCTCAAGGTACGCGCTCCGTGTGCTAGCACTATAAACCAACATAAATACGAAGCTAGTCTTCTTCTTCGTCGCCCTCCTCGCCAAAGCCCTCTCCGAACCCCTCTCCCTGCAGTTCGGGGATCGGCGGCGGCAGCCGGGCAATGCGATAAGCCTGCACAAAACATTCAATTTATATTTTATTTTCTATATAATTCTCAGATTAAACTATAGGCGAAAAGCACCTGGGTCCTATTTCTTGAACACTTGTAACTTGCTAACTTGTAATACAAGCGGAAGTCTCTTTCTAACAACAATGTCAAATAGAGACTTCCGCTTGTATTGAAGGTTACAAGTGTTCGAGGAATAGGCCTCTAGCCTATGTACAGTCAACAGAAAAAGTCACTTGAAGTGTTCAAAATGACCTACACGCACTCTTATTCTCTTGACAATAGAGATGTGTTGACCTCATTCTGAACACCTCAAACGCTTAGTCACTTCTGATGCTGACTGTACTGAAAGTAATAACGTGTGCGTGCAGGCGTGTCGGCGTTCTACTGGGTAAAATCAAAATGGTGATACAAAGTTATATTTTCTGAATCTATTCATGATTACGATCAACTTTTACTATGGAGCCATAACTGAAAAATCTGTTTAAAAAAATTACTGCCCATACTAACAACTACAGCTAGCTAGGAACTAGTATGGGAAGGTCTCTTTTTTTAACTGATTTTTCGGTTATGACTCCATAGTAAAAGTTGATCGTAATCACGAATAGATCCAGGAAATATACTTTTGTATTACCATTTTCATTTCACCTGGTATATATATATTTTTTACGCAAGTTCCATATTAATTCTCATTACCCTTACCATGAGTTGTGACATTAAGGTTTTCGATAACGAGTGTCGAGTTTACTATCTATGCATCCCACTTGTACTATTTTAGTGCGAACGAGATTCACAGATAGTAAACTCGATACTCGTTATCGAAAACTTCAATGTCACAACTCATGGTAAGGGTACCTACTGCACAACTACGTAGACATGGTGCTTCAGTTAAGTTTTTCACCTCTAAGTTGACGAAGCATGTGGTGAATCCTTTGTTAGAATTATCATCATCATCATCAGCCAGTTGCAGTCCACTGCTGGACATAGGCCTCTCCCAAGGTACGCCACAGAGCCCGGTCTGCTGCTTTATGCATCTTTTGTTCATGTGACAAATTAACGAATCCTACATAGCAGGAGTGTGGACTCCTGAAAAGAAGTCACGTGACCCATAATTGCGCCACGAAAAGGCAATAATCTATTATGGCAGAAATCGTAACCTCCTCATCTGCAAACGAGGGATCCTGCATCTCCATGACTTCGGGCCCGAGCGGGTACTCGGCCTGCGGGCGAGGCAGCTGCAGCGGCGAGAAGTTCGGTGGTTGGAACTTTAGCCCCCAACCGATGTACATGCACTCCGAGTTCCTGGGAACACCCAAATTAAAAGGAAACTGGATTGGACTTCTTACCACCTGGGAACCTCCGGTTTAATATTAAATCGTGCAAGTGTCCTACAATAATGAAATCGTGCAAGGTAGCGGACTGCAGTGATTGACGCCCCCTCATCCCTAACGATGTGTCCTGACTCGGCTTGGAAAGGGGTACCAGAGCTTACCCTAAACATGTCGCTATGAGTTCTTTTTTTAAATACGGTTAAATCGCCTAGCGTGGTATGGGTATGTGATGCGGAGGGATGAAAGTCGTGTTACGAGAAAGGTATTAAGAATTAATGTGGATGGACCTAGGAGAAGAGGAAAACCTAGAAACATATGGTTGGACTGTGTGAGAGATGAAAGGGTGTGAATGATGAGATGATTAGATGACGAGCAATAGACAAGTATGAAAGGAGAAAGACATGCTGCGCCGACTCCAAATAAATGGGAAAAGGGCAAGAGAATGATGATTGGTTGTGTAACAAGGAATTTCATCAAGCGCCGTTTGAGTCTGTCGCTTCGTTGACCGGCTTTTCGAAACTGGTGCCAATGCGGATTTAAGTGCATTCAAAGAAGCTACTCCCACTTTTTTCACGTCGACGAGAAACCTGCCGTGTTACCTGCCGTGATACTTTTTCACTTGATGGTCTCATCGGAAGATCAGCGCTGGATGTCGCCAGCATTACACTGAGAGACCATTTCGTGGCACTTTCCACCTTGTATGTTTTATGTTATTTGTATTTCTGTCACCTTTGTATGGTGTGTTTACGAATAAACAAATATTCATTAATTATTCATTCATTCAAACATGTACTGAACTGACTTGCCGTCGGTGGCGTAGGCCACGGCCCCGGGCCACACGGTGCTCCGCATGGTAACGAGCGCGCGCTCGGGCGCCAGGCGGGTGCTCCGGCGCGCCGTCCACGCCCGCAGCCCCTCCACGCGCCCGTCCGCCGACAGCGGGGACATCAGCGTGGGGCCGGTCTCCGGCGCTATGGGGGGGAGACCCTCGTCTTCCTCTTCTTCTTGAGCTTCGTCCTGTTGACCGTAATGTAGTGAAGATTTTTAATTACAGCGATTGTGGTCTATCCGTAAGAGCGCGTGACTTGTAATCCGGAGGTCACTGGTTCGAACCCCGGCTTGTATCTACCCATGTTTTACGGAATTTACCTATGTATGAAATGTCATTTGATATTTACCATTTGGTAAAAGGAAACATCGCGGGGAAACCTGACTATTTCGAATTAGGCTTTGTTTACCCTCTGGGTTGGAAGGTCAGAATGCAGTCGCTTTCGTTACGCCAAATTCTGGGATTAGTTGCCTGGACTCCTATAAACCATGGCAAAATGCCGAGACAACGCGAGGAAGATGATGATGGTTTTTAATTAGAGCATAAAAAGTTACTCGTAATATGACAGCCAAAAAGGGATAAGAATAGATTTACTTTATCTTTACTCTTATACTGTTAATACTTATAGATACTGATACATTTGATACGGCTATAATTAAATAGTTCCTAACCTACTTACTTCATTTTATTACATTTAGATAATAGGCACTTGCGAATTTATCCGTATAGAAATTATTTTCATTTTAAAAAATATTTTCGGACCTACTGTATATTTGAAAAAATATCGACCTTAGTTTAAGTTGTAATATTGCCTTTCACCGTCAGTTTTATTTGAGTCGCTACATTGACATACAAAAGGTTAGTATTTTTTATTGTATTATAAACCTCAGTAGCTAAACCTAAATTAAAGTACTTTAAAATCCAAAATTTTGTGGTGTAGCATGTATTTTTTTATTAATATAGTTTAATTTGGATTGTTCTATTATTAACACCAAAACTCTTTCGCCTTCACCACTGTCTGTAATTAGTCATCGACATTGCACTCGCGAACATGAACGCGGCAAGGTCGCCATGTACGGACAGCGATATTGAAACAATGGCTTGTGTATAAAGATAGGATTTGTTCTGCCACTAGTTAGTCAACATAGTTGATCATAAAAGCCTCCTTTTTGCAGTGTAAGCCTCCTTATGGTACTCATTTTGTTATATAACCAAAGCTAAAAGCTAAAAGAGGAGAAGATTATTCGTTGGAAAGTTTGCTTACCATCCCCGCATTGGGGTTCCACCAGATTGTGCGGCCCTGCTGCAGGATGTGGCGGCCGTGATGCACCCAGTACGTCATGTCGGGGTCCATGAGGTCCTTGATGGTGTGGCCGCGGTAGTAGGGGTTCGGGTTGAAAGCTATGTCGCCTATAAGTATTCACAACTACCAGTCACATTAATGATCACTTAGAATGTAAGAAAATTCTGGAACTTTTGAATCTGCCTCGAATTTTGTAAGACTGTGCTCAAAGAAGAGCACCTACAATTGCGGGTAAATTGTCTGTAACTACAGACACTCTTCCTTTCTTTTCCTAACCTTAGTCTTTTGAACCTAACACATAACATTGCGACAGTTGAGCATCGTTATGCCAAATACTACCTCGCCTGTCGACGTATTGTTTGCGTTATGTTTTCAGGAAAAAGTCCTACTTGTACAATGCTTTGAAGTATTATTTTCTAGAGTTTCATATTATTCAGCTAGGGTGACGGCGCCAGTAATGGACAAGGAACCAATCATGAATATTAGTGCTTTTTTCAAAGAAGTCAAGTGTTGTGCATTTGTTGGTAAATATTCAATTAACGTTATGGTTGTTGAATTAAGAACCAAGTGTCCCTCACTGGTGCCTGTCAGCTTAAAATTTCCAACATTGGTGCCATCACCCTACAAGGATTTCTTAAATCAGTTTACCCATCCCCTCTTCCATGTCGATGTCCTCCTCCTCTTCGCCGGAGCCAAACGTGTAGAACCCTTGCGGAGAAATGGAGGTAGAGGCTTGGATGCGTGCGATTTGAGCCCGCAGTAAGTTACGCTCTGTACCATCGAATGGCGGAAATGATTGGATCTAGGTGAATGCAAAATGTTTTTTTAATTATCATCATTACTAACATTCATCTCCAAAACTACTAAAACTATAAACTTGATTCAGGATTTATTGGACTTTTTGTTTGCCCAGTCTCCAAAAATAAATGATGCAAGCACTTTCTACCACCGCACCGCTCGCCGTCGGCAGTGCATTCATCCTCACACCCTGGTGCCTAAATGGTCGCGCACTTTCGTGTGAGGAAATTCCTTTTAAACGGCTTTAATAGTTATTTGTGCAAGAAGAGAGGAAAGTTGTTTTTTCTTGCGAGTGTTTATTTTGAGTCCTGAGTAAGCGAAAGATTCTTTAATTGAATCACGAGCGTAGCGAGTGATTCTAGTGTTAGAATCTTGAGCGTAGCGAGGCACGCAAAAACAAGAGATGTAAAATAACTTTACTCTAGTGTGACACATACAACTTTTCACCTCAGTAGTGAGAACATATATAAAGGTTGAATAAGTTGCCAAAAATGACATTTTTAGTACAAGCTTTTATTGCCGACTGTACTTTTTTTCACAATCGTCCTCTACTCTTCGAAAGGATTGTAATGAGCCTAAAACACCACGGGTTTATCTTGTATATTTTAGGAGTTGCTTTTGCTAACTTCTGACTGCAGCATCATATCAGATCAGTGGTACCATTATGTTGCATTGTAACCGAAATTACATAAATTTGTGTGCTAAATTTCAGCTCAATCTGTTGAAGATGTCTGCTTCAAAATTGAGTTGCAAGCTTCCATCCGGATAAATATACAAATACATACATATCAAGTTAAATAAAATCTTGTAAACAAAATTACATCAAGTTAACCACATTCATTTAAGTGTTTTATCTGGAACTGCACTGGCTTCATTACTTAATATTTTGTTTCAATATTTTTCATTTTAAAATATATGTACATTTCAAAATTAGAATATTTGATTAATTTGTGAGGGTCCGAACGTGGTAGTGGTGTTAAGGGAGTCCATTATGTCCTATTATAATAAATAGGTACATATAAATACTTAAATACATAGAAAACACCCATGACTTAGGAACAAATATCTGTGCTCATCGCACAAATAAATGGCCTGACTGGGATTCGAACCCGGGACCACCGGCTTCTTAGGCAGGGTCATTACCTACTAGGCCAGACCGGACGCCAATTAAAAAGCTACTTTGTCTCACTCCCTGGAGTGAGGAAAGTAGACATGTTCGAGCTGCTGAGGTGAAAAAGGAATTTCCTCACGCGAACGTTCCGGCTGTGGCATGAACTCCCTGCCGAGGTTTTCCCTAGGGACTACAGTATGAGGTTCTTCTAAAAAGGAGTGTATAGATTCTTAATAAATGTAAGCCAAAGCGCATGCGAATCCTCTAGTTGCAGGCGTCCATAGGCTACGGTAATTGCTTACCATCAGGCGGGCCGTATGCTTGATTGCCACCGTCGTTGTATAAAAAAATATAGATTAGATAAAGCCACCTCAGTGTCCAGGTCCCCAGTCATGCAGCGCACAATCAGCCGTGCCACCCGGATCTGGTCGGGCGTCACGTCTGGTAAACACGTCCACGCCTCTCCCGGGACATTACACACCCAGTACATCTGCAAAGGTATTCGTTGTACAAACTACTCCAAACAAGCACCTACCAACTACAAGATTTAATGTCTCTAAAGCCCTTTTCCTGTATGTACATTATCGTGTACGTTCAATCCAGTCTATCTGCGTAATCCAAGGAAGAAGAAGCTGATAGGCGCCCCTGCAGCACATATCCACAATTTCCAACATATCGAAGCTCGCGTGAGGATTACGAGTATACCATCGTCTACGCAGTTAACAGCCCAGTGTTTATTCGACGGTTGTACCTTCTTGTTGACACCTTGGCCAGGTCTCTCTACCGGGATCGGTGGAGGAGGCTGCCATGTGGTCTCAGGAATGGGCGGCAACTTCGGTGGCACCGGCTCCTTATTCTTATCTTCGAGAGTTTCGCCTTCTCCCTCTGGAGATATAATGAGTACATTGGCATATCTAGTCATGGTTCAGGAGGCCTGGCCTCAAATATCAAAACTGCTATACTTCAGTTTCAAATTTTCGAATGAATAAACGATCATCCTGGGGTGAGCCCTAGTTCATACTATGGTGAGTGTGGCTCACCCGGCTACCCCATATAGCACTAGCTCGCTTAGGCGATAGGAGTACTCAACAGCACATCTCTGTAAAGGTAGTTTTACGAATCACGCACACAACAACATCCCATGTAATGATAGGAAGATTTTTAAATTACAGCCCGTTTTTCATACCGATAGCAAGTTCAACAGCGAATTGAGTGAATATAGACCAAAAATTTTTTTATTAAACCTCTTCAAACATGTCTGAAGTAGATAACTGGCACTGGTTACACTCTAGTGCTCTTTTTGCAAAGTACTTCATATAGTTACTGCAGTTCAACGGTTTTTCTTGGGCTCATGAAGAAAAGGCTAAGCCATATCGGCTTCGTCTTACCTAAGATAAAAATTAACGCGCTGCCACTGCTACCTATAGGTACATTTATGCTTATGTCAGGGAGTGATGGGTTATTTAAAAAAATCGAAAAGTTGGTTTTAATTAATAAAATAATGTTGTTGCCAGTACCCAATTCCTTGTGTTCTTCTGCGTCTTCGTCTTTCTCCTCCATATCCTCACCTTCCCCTGGCATGTCTTTCATCTCGAATTCCTATACATCGACTTATATATAGATATTTGTTTACGCGATATTTGCGGAAACAATTAATTATTAACTGGCAAGAAAAATGTAAAAATCTACTGCTGGAGCATTCCATGGTTATGTAATCGACATTCGTACTATATTTTAAGACTTTACAGGTCTGTTACTCGTTTCATTTGAGTTTTCGTCATTTGCTAATTATATAATAACAATACTATATGTGTACTTAAAAACATCCATTAACTACTTTTGTCATAATGTCCAAGTTCGTAAAGAAACTAGGTATCAGCCAAACGTTATGTAAGCGACAACAAATCAACCTAGTCTGAAACATAAGTGATATTTTCGAAAGTTTTAGCGAAATACGAGACAAAGAGGAATAAAGATAAATTACACTCATAAATAATACAATAGTCGTTTATTTACAACAAATAAAAGATTCGTTCCCCTAATAATTTTAAAGAAAATAAATAAAATGTGTAGCGTTATGTAAGCGACAGTAACGTTATGTAAGCGACACGTACGATTTTACACCAAGAATCTTGCATGTTTTGGTCTAAATATTTTTTCTTGCGTGTCCAATGCATGGATTTTACCTTTTAATATTTCACCATCACAGTACAAAATATGAAATTTTGATATTCCAGGAACTGCATCCACCTTTTCCCATGGATTTTTTTCTGCCACTTTGGCGTCTATTTCTGTTTGAGATATATATATTACTTTCGTATTTGACACGAGACTCGAAGCGAGGTATGCAAAATCTTCTGCTGATTGTACGGGTGCTACTTGGCCTTGCGACATTGATTTCTGACGCACCAAATACTTAACGTTTCCACCTACACCATCTATTACTCCTTTGCCATGTGATGTGGCCGAATACTTCCAAGAAAAGGTTTTCTTATATTTTTTGGATAAATAAAATAACAAACGAACCATGAATTTATTTTTGAACTCCGAGGATGGGCCATCACTCCAAATCACGTCGGTAATGTTTGCATCGTTATCTTCAGATATTATCAAGTCGTACAAATGATTTATAAAGACGAAAATGGTATCTTTGTTTTTGGGACAGTCAGAACAAATCACATAAGTCCGGCATACATTTTTGAAAAATACGGCGGCTGTGAATAACGTTACACTTTTTCGGGCCCAGAGGGCACTTTGGATCTCATTTTGGTACTCGCAGGAATATGACATTGCAAAATCAATTTGCAATATGCGGGTGTTTTCACGTTTTTGATCGCCGGTAAATTCTTGATTTTGAATTCTCTTTACGTACACATGTCGGACAAAATCTCCATAGCTTTCTAATACTTTGTCATATAACTCTCCAGAACTTGTTTCGTTTACTTTCATTTTAAGTTTATTATTTGCTAACTTCACCCACTCTTTCCAATAAACAGTTCTTGTTTTATTATTAACACAGTCCAATAATTTTAAATTAGCACAAGTGTCACAGTTATTTTTCCAGCATTCAGACGACAGCTCATAATTACACAGCACGGTTTGCCAAAATGCATGCGAGTATGTTATACCTAAACTCTTCAATTTTAGCATAAAATTCTCATGTATTTTACACTTGCACTGTTCTTTTTTCCCCGTAATTCTTCTAGTTGAATTCGAGTCAGCTTAGCTTTTTTCTCCCTCTGAATCATCTTAATCCGCTCACATTGTTTTTTTTTTGTAGTCTGGATCTTCTTTTTTTTTCTCACGATACTTTTTCTGTCTCGCATTGTTCGAGCTCTTCTTATGCGATAGATCCATTAAAATTTGTAGACAAATCAAGCTTAGAACACGCACTAAACTTTTGTTTAGTCTACGTATTCTAATAAATACGTTATGTAAGCGACCGTTATATTTTAATAAAATCAGTACGAATAAACACGCAAATCACAACAAAATCCACTCGACAAATGCTATCCTGAACAAATTCTGTTTAGAAAATAAGTTTTGAGATACACTTCCATCAATTTTGGTTTATAAATTAAAAATTATGTTTCTTTGTTAGGTAAACGACAGTTTTCGAGTGCGAGATTATTTTTTCAAATAGCAATTAGAAATCAAGAAAATACTAATAAATTCATGTGCCAATGTCAAAAATAGACATATAGTTTTGATTTTATACCAGCCATGTTTAATTAAAATTCAAAAAAAAGTTGTTATTAAACATAGAAATCGCGGTTGTTTCCTTACTTGACGCGATGTTTATTACAGTGTTCTCGAAATGTAGCTATTATTCAAAAAAATGTTAAATGATTTTCAAGCTGCATATAAATTCTTAAAGATGATACTTTAAGCCTGTTGTGTTGTCTATGGTCGTCGTGTAATAGAGACGAATAGAAAAATAAATAAATTCTCTTTGATCTGAACTTGGTGTGGTTTGATTGTGCTCCGCTCCCGCAATCCTAAATTAAATAATTAAAATAATATAACGCCCAATATCCTAAAGACAGAACGCGATACATGGTGTCAGAAGAAAAAATGAAGAAAAAGAAGAAAAAAAAATGGCCAGCGGAACGGAGAAATCGCAAAACGTGATTCTAGCGAATAGCTTAAAGCCTTTGAAGCTTAGCGTCCAAAATGGCGCAGGGACAAACGAGTGTGCAAATTCGGAAAAGTGGCGGAGATGGAAGCAAAAATTTGAAATCTTTAGTGACGCCAACGATTTGGAAAAATTACCAGAATTAAAGAAAGTCGCAATTTTGTTAAATGCCATCGGCGACGAAGGTTTAGAAATATATGATTCGTTCAATGTTCAAAGATCAGAAGAAACGTTGGAGACAATTTTAGAGAAATTCGACAACAAATTCAACGCGTGTAAGAATACTACAGTCGAGAGGTATAATTTTTTTACTCGTTTTCAAACTGAAGAAACATTAGATGAGTATGTAACTTCACTCAACAACTTAGCTGCCACGTGTGTATTCGAGACTCTTAAAGACTCCCTTGTGAAGGACATGTTTATCATAGGGTTAAAAAATCAGGTAATTAAGGAAAAATTACTACAAAAAGAAGACATTAAGGACGTCAGCGAAGCCGTCAATATAGCAAAAACCATGGAATTGTCTACCAAAAGATCGAAGAAACTAACTGAACGTCACGAATCAAGCAACCAAGTAGAAGCTATCACAAAACATACTTCAAGGCATAAATTTAGGAATTTTTCGTCAAGAACACCTTCAAAACAAAGGGACAAACGCCACCCAAGCCAGGGACGCAGCACTACGTCGTCTTCAAGGGAAGTCAGTCAGTCAAGGAACAGCGGGACATGCCAACGATGCGGGCAAGTTCATCGTCATAGATGTCCAGCGCAGGGCAAGACCTGTGCTCACTGTAAGAAGCCAAATCACTTCGCGCAGTACTGTTTCCTAAAATATAAAAAAGTAAGTGCTGTCTCTAATCATTTAAATTCAGACACAGACCAAAGTCAAAGTAATTCTTTTACTCATTCAAACAATTTTGTAATTGAATCAATTTATAATAAACCAAATTCAAATCGAAGCAAATGGAAAGTCAAATTCAAATGTAATAATTATGATCTAATATGTAAACTTGATACAGGCGCTGATCCAACAGTCATATCAATAAACACTTTAAAAAAGATGGAACAGCAAAGTAACACTAGAATACCTATTCAGAGATCATATGATAAAATATTCTCTTTTTCAGGACAACCCATAAATAATCTAGGTACTGTAATGCTGTCTGGGACTTTTGAAAATGGAAAACAAGCAGACATAGAATTTATAGTTCTAGATTGTGAATGCTCGACTATACTGAGTGCAGATAAATCTGAGGAATTAGGTTTTGTCAAAAGGCTCTACGAGGTGACAAGTAACAGGTCAGTAAAATCACTATTAGAGACTTATTCTGACACTTTTGAGGGTTTAGGTTGTCTGCCTCACAAGGCTCATTTACATGTTGACACAAGTGTTACGCCTAAAATTTGTCCTGTCCGTAGAATTCCATACTCTTTACATCAAAAACTTAAGACTGAGTTAGATAGAATGGAAGAGTTGCAAGTCATAGAAAAAGTGACCACCCCTACAGACTGGGTCAATGCCATTGTTCCTATACAAAAGTCGAATGGTCAGTTACGCATATGTCTAGATCCAAGACCACTAAATAAGGCTATTCAAAGACCTCATTTTCCTTACCCTACATTGGATGATTTGCGCTCTAAAGTAGCAGGTGCATCAGTATTTTCGAAATTAGATGCAAACTCCGGTTATTGGATGATACAGTTAGATGAAGAAAGTAGTCGACTATGTACATTCAACACACAATTTGGGAGATATAAATTTCTTAGACTGCCTTATGGAATTAAGTCGAGTGGTGAGATTTTTCATAAAGTAATGTCAGATTTGTTCGAAGACTTACCAGGAGTTCTTATTTTTGTCGATGATATTTTGGTTTTTGGCTCAAGTGAAAGCGAACACAATGAAAGATTAGAAAATGTTCTTAAGAGAGCCCATGAAGTCAATTTAAAGTTTAACAAGTCCAAATGTATGTTTAACAAGTCTGAAGTCACATATGTAGGTCACGTTTTCAATAGGAATGGAATTTCAGCAGATAAAGCGAAAGTCGAAGCAATAGTCGAGATGCCAAGACCAGAGAATATTAAGGACTTACAACGTTTTTTAGGAATGGTCAATTATTTAGGTTCATACATACCAAACTTAGCTAATGAAAATAATTTGCTCAGAACTTTACTTAAAAAACAAAATATTTGGCAATGGACAGACAACCATGAAAAAGAATTCATAAAATTAAAAAGTCTTATTAGTCAATCACCAGTCCTAGTTCACTATGATGTAAACAAGCCACTTAGAATGTCTGTAGACTCGTCAAAAGATGCAGTAGGTGCAGTTATTTTTCATGGAAAAAATCCAATAGCTTATTCATCAAAATCTCTTACAAGTACACAGCAAAACTATGCTCAAATTGAACGTGAACTATATGCTATTCTTTTCGGATGTAAAAAGTTTCATCAGTACATCTATGGTAAAACCATACAAGTAGAGACAGATCATCAACCTTTAGTCACTCTATTTAAGAAACCTTTGTCAGATGTACCAGCTCGTCTACAGAGAATGATGATTACACTTCAAGCTTATGACTTAAGTGTCTCATACACAAAGGGTACAGAAATGTATGTCTCAGATACTCTGTCAAGAGCACCAATTTCATCAAAAATGGATATAGAAAAATTTGATGCTAATGAGTTAGAAAGTAACATTGTCTGTCAGGTAAATTTACTAACATCTAATTTAGCTATTTCTCCAAATAAATTACAAAAGATTAAAGATCATACAAAGTCAGATTTAACCTTGTCTAAATTGCAAGAATATTATATAAATGGATGGCCAAATACTAAAACTCAATGTGACCCAATAACATTACCTTACTGGAATAATCGTGATGAAATTCATGCCATTGATGATATCCTATTCAAAAATCAGTCTGTAATCATTCCAAAGTCAATGCGTTCAGAAATATTAAATATTTTACATGAAGGTCATATGGGACTTGAAAAAACAAAAAACTTAGCTAGAGGTTTAGTTTTTTGGCCTAACATATATCATGACATAGAAATGAAAGTTAGACAGTGTGAAACTTGCATGACATTCAGTCCTAATAAAACAAAAGAAACTTTATTGTCACATGACCAGCCGTGCCTACCATGGCAAAAGTTGGCAACAGATTTATTTGACTACAATAGTAAAAAATATCTATTGGTAGTTGACTACTATTCAAATTACATAGAAATTGCTCAGTTAAACACAGATCATAGAAGTCAAACGGTCATTCAGCATTTAAAATCAATGTTTTCCCGGCATGGTATCCCAATGCAACTAGTCAGTGATGGAGGTCCACCGTATAATAGTCAGGAATTCCAGAAATTTCTTAATGATTGGGATGTAGAACACATAGTGTCTAGTCCTCACTTTCCCAGGTCTAATGGACTTGCTGAGGTATCTGTGAAAATAATAAAAAACATATTAAGAAAATGTCAAGATTCAGGTACTGATTTTAACCTAGGTTTGTTGCAATATAGGACAACACCTAGAGGTAATTTAAAGTCGCCGTCAGAACTACTTATGTCTAGAAAGCTCAGAACTAGGTTACCTATACAGTTAGACAGTCTAAAGCCTAAAGTCATAACTTTTGCAGATCATTCAAAAAACAAGTCAGAAATAATGTCTAAAAGAGAGGCTTATTATAATAAAAATGCTATTCCTCCACAGGAATTTCAGGAAAATGATTCAGTATTTTTCAAGAAAAACCCTAATGATGTCTCATGGACAAAAGGTACAATTGTGTCCAAAACCAATTTTCCTAGATCCTATTTAGTCAAAAATTCAGATGGAACAGTCTATAGGCGAAATACTCAACATATTAAGTTGTTTAAGTCATGTTTGTCAAAGTCAGAGTCTGGATCTAGTAATGGTGTAAAGTCTAAGTCTATAAATGTCAGTCAAAACAGTCACAGTCAGGGTATGTCTACGCCTCAGTCTAACCAGCCTAGTCGAGTATTTACGGATAGAAGCTGTAATTCCGAGTCAATGTATCATAGTCAAAAGTCTAGTCAGTACAACAAAAATAAGTCATGTCTGTGTACTAGTGATAATGAAAGGGAGAATAATTGTGTATATTATTACATTCCTGATTATTTACTTGAAAGTCAAGAGTCAAGTCAGTCAAATCAAAAAGATAATTTAAATGTCAGTCTAGAGAAATCAGGCTCAAATGTTAATAATGAAAGTTTTATATCTAGTAATTCCTATGAAAATTTGTCAAGTCCAAACTCGAGTATAAATAATGAAGCTTTGTACCAGTCACCGGAAGTTAGTGATAACAATATGTTAGATAATAATGTAAACAATGATTTCTTACCTTGCATGTCAACTCTTAATGATCATAGTGAGGAGCCTCGCTTTAGTTCAAGAGGTAGGTTGTTAAAGAAAAGAGATATTCTAGATTTATAACTTTTTATTTGAAAAATTTAATATTGTATTCATGTTTGAAGAAGTTTCCAAATTAAAGTCTTGAAGAGGTTTCCACTGAAGTATTTCCAATGTATAGAGTCAAATCACTTAAAAAGTAAGATCATTTCTACGCGTAAATTTAAAAATGTTGACATTTGAAATGTAATTATAATTTAAGATTCTGACATACTAATGTTAATAATCGATAAGAAGTGAAATGTATAATTTAATTAAGTTACGGCTTGCTTGGTGTAAAAAGGTTAGCTGTAAATGTCATATATCGAAACGTCATGTTCAAGTGACATCTGACAATTTATTTTTGTTTAAAGGAGGGGCATGTTGTGTTGTCTATGGTCGTCGTGTAATAGAGACGAATAGAAAAATAAATAAATTCTCTTTGATCTGAACTTGGTGTGGTTTGATTGTGCTCCGCTCCCGCAATCCTAAATTAAATAATTAAAATAATATAACGCCCAATATCCTAAAGACAGAACGCGATACAAAGCCGTAATTAAATAATGTGAAATTATATAAAATGTCAAGAAATTTTTGACGAGAAAGTTATCGATATCCATGGAATGCTCCTGCTACAGGCGAGTGTAGATCGCATGGCTTAAAGATCCGCTCCAGCAACTGACCTACACAGGCTTATCTTTCACCATATCCGCCTCAAGTATTAATTGATACCTACTCATTAATTGGTATTGACGCCCGACTGATGAGTTACGAGTTTGGTCTCGCCGGAAGCAGCGGATTTTTCCATTTATTTATTTCTAAGCATTCTCAAGTTATTTCTGCTTAATGCAAGATTGAGATTAATAGATTTGCGGGAAAGTATGCAGTTGAGACGGTACCTACCAGTGTAAAATTGTTCAAGAAATTTAAAAGGTTTATTAAATGTTAGATGACTATCGACCGTCCGACCAATCCGTTTTAAAAGTTGGTTAGGATTAAGAAGGGCGGACTGGGCGGTCATTTGAAACTTGCTTACCCTTATTCGTCTATCGAGCTCTTCCACTGTAGGCTCCGTTTCCGCGACGTAGTAGTTCTTCTTAGTCCCAAATATTTTACCAAAAAACCTGTTACAGATTATATGATATATTAACCCCGCTAGCTGTGATTTAGTACTAAATATAATTTACCCTTTGTTCCAAACGTAATTAGGTATATTATATATATATCGGTATATAAATCAGCATATTAAGTTGTGATGTTTAGAACACACATTTTCGTCGACGTGATTGCAAATAAATACTTGAAAACATATGTTATATTATATATCAGGATATGGAGATTACTACATATATAACCCAGGAACGTAGGTGTAGCGTTAAAAGGCCCTAACTAGGTGGGCCGAAGATTTGGGCAATGTCGCGAGAAATGCACGGGACCGGTGGTAATAGAAATCATTGCCCTCTCCAATGATTTTCCTTTGTTCAACAGTTGACTTCTTTCGGCTAATGATGATGACTTGATGAGCCTAGAACCGATATCATTAATACACAAACAAATGTCAATGTACCGCCTGCTTCGTAGGTAGCGTCACTAATTCACTATTAATTAAGTACATACCAACTATAGGCTACGAGGCTGTTGGTATTTAATTCGAGAACAATAGGTACCTGACGGTTGATACGGGCTCCTTGATTCCCAGCATCTTGAGCGCTATGAACACAGCGAAACACTCGTTGGCTGGCAAACCGTATCCGCCCTGTCAATAAGATTTGGATAAATATATGAGCAATTAACAAAGTATCGTCGCCGGCACTACGTACGGAGGGAGCTTAATAATCTGTAGATTTTGCGAGTATAAGTACCTACTGTTGTTTCTGATAAGTATGCAATGGTCGCTACTTTCCCGTTATCGTCACGAGTACGGCACCGCAGAAGACGTAGTCGGAAGTACATGTTGTGTATTGCACGCCTGCGGTAATTTTAAGCGAAAGCATACATTCAGTCTTATAATATCGTAAGATCGTAGATCTTTCAGGTCGGCTGCACTGTCGTAATATACAATAATCTGATCAGCTGCACTGTCGTAATATACAATAATCTGCCTAGTGTATTGAATAACTAGAATAATTACCTCACGGAAGTAATAATTGTGTTCAATAAGATCTGCGATACGAGCTTGGCCACCCTCCTCTTCCAAATCCAACTCCTGTTCTTCTTCGTCTATCTCATCCAATTTTTCGGACTTGCTTGCGACTAGCTGCGGTACGTAAGGATTGCATAATAAGGGAATCATAGTAATAAGATGCAACGCAATACATATTCACTTACGCAGTTGCGGGCGATAATCTGATGTCGACATTTTAAGTCTTCAAAAACACCTTAAATATGCCTAAAAAAGCATGCTGAAATAGTCCTTACCTATCAGCTACTTTAGAATCGCTTTATCCCAGAACTTAGCTAGCAAAATTTGTTCTACGACAACCTCAAAAGCAAATGGCCTATGTGCATACGCAGGCTAGGAAAGTATCTTCTAATGTTTGCATGCAACAGGAGCATGAACTTCAGTGAATAGACAATTTTATTCAGGTTAGGATTGCACTATTTATACCCGATACATCTCCTCTTGGAGACGCACGGTGGCAAGCTGCGGTGGTGCAAGATACACATCGTTCAGCAAGTCGAAGTTCGGCCGGAACTTGTCTAGCTTCACAGCCCACGAGTAATGTTCGAAGTTGTCTACCACGTCTGGTGGCTTTTGACTCAGGATCTTGT
This sequence comes from Grapholita molesta, assembly GCA_022674325.2. Lineage (NCBI taxonomy): Eukaryota > Metazoa > Arthropoda > Insecta > Lepidoptera > Tortricidae > Grapholita > Grapholita molesta. The sequence continues at coordinate 1,133,402 of CP053138.2, forward strand.
GTATGAGATCCACCATATGATCGTATCTGGGAACATAAAACATCTGGACGGGTACAAGGCAAATAAATATGTTTATCAGAAAGGGGGGTAAGCAACACACGTTTTAAGACCTCTATAGCAGGCTAAGACCATCAGGAAAGTCACAAAAAGCACCCGCCTGGAGAAATAAATATGATTTTGGTACTCAACTTACAACGAGTCTCCCGTAGCTGCACTCTGTTGTTTGAGAACATTCTTAGCCAGAATCAAATCGTTGTTTAGATCTGGCATTATGTTTTCTGTAGCAGCTATCAGCTCTGGCTCGCACATGTATGGCTGAGTCATTTTTGGATAATTGTAAAATACTGATAAAGGCCAAGAACAAAACTATTATATTGTGTGGACTAGATATTTTATTAGAATTATAATTACACCTATTTGAAAAATTATCACCAAACTTCAATAATACAATCAATGAAAGGTGTCATGGGAAAGTGGAAACAATCAATGTTCAATAAAAAGGTTTTTATAGAATATGTTGATTTCGAACGTTCACGATTAGACTAGAATTAGAATCTTAATTAGTTTCCGAACAACTCTATAAACAGCTGGTTTCCGTCAGTGTCAAATGTTCATTTCATTTCAAATGTCATATCAAATATTTGAATATTTTATGTATAATTTACAATTACGTAATTAGTTAAAAGAATATTACAATATAGTGTTCAAGTTACGTTGTATTGCTGTTATGATTACTTAATTACAAACGCTTTAAATTCTATATAACCTCAAAATCAAAACAAATCGAAATGGCAACGAAATTCAACCCCGCGGCATACAATTTTCGCCAAAAATGTCCTTTCGTGAGCAAGGATTTGCTGCGCTGGTTCCCGGGGCACATGAACAAAGGCTTGAAACAAATGCAACGGAAGTTAAAGTCAGTAGATTGTGTTATAGAAGTTCATGATGCCAGGATACCCTTCACGGGCCGCAATCCTATCTTTACGAATACGTTAACGGGTGCCAAGCCTCACATACTAGTATTAAATAAGAAAGACTTGACTGTGAGTTCGTTAATACCAAGGATAAAGGAGCAGTTGAAGGCCGAAGAGGGAGTTCAAAATATAGTGTTTACAAACAGTAAAGATCAGAGTTGTCGCGGTTTGAAGACTTTAAGACCTCTGATGGTTGACCTTATTAAAGACTCCAATAGGTATATATGAATATATTTTAATTATATACATTGTTATTTGTGTATCAATATATTATTGGCTGAGTACTCACAACACAAGCCTTCTTGAGCTTACTATAGGATTATAACAATCTGTGTAAGAATGTCCTGTAATATTTATTTTTATTTATCTTATTTCAAATAAAAATAAACCTTTCTTTGTAAGCTAGAAATCCTAATTTTGGGTTCTGGTAAAGGAATTTATTTGTGTAAAGAGCATATTTGATGCCAATGTTTTAACACATTAATAATCTTATTTATTTTGAATGACTATCAGAAACTTCTCTGTTATGTAAATTTAAACAAAATCTTTTACCAAAATCATTAATTTGTGGTAGAAAATTTGCTGCTAAAACAATTTAGTTAAATTTTCCTTTTTACATTAATGAAAAACAACCTCTCCTCAAGCAAATGATATTGATAAAATATCATGTACTAAAAAAAAAGAAATATTATGAAGCAATAACCACACACAGGTATACAACAGTTATAACATTTAATAATCCTTTTTTTAGGTATAATAGAAGTGAAGAGTCCGACTACAATGTAATGATCATCGGTGTCCCAAATGTGGGCAAATCATCCCTGATCAACATGCTGCGCTCAAGAAACATGGGCATCGGACATGCATTACCAGTTGGTGCAGTGGCCGGTGTCACCCGCAGCGTCATGACCAAGATAAGGATCAACAATGACCCTCTGATATTCATGTTTGACACACCTGGTTAGTAACTTCACCTGTCTTTAACCCTCAAACTATGGATGGAGAATATGCTATATTAATTTATATTATTAGAGAGTGACTACATACTCATTTTAATTGTGGCCATTACTACCTGTACTCTCAATAGTGGTTAGGCCGGATAACCGGATATCCGGCGGAACCGTTGTCCGTATATCCGGCGGAACCTTTGTCCGGATATCCAGCGGAACCTTTGTCCGGATATCCGGTGGAACCTTTGTCCGGATATCCGGCGGAGCCATTGTCCGGGTAACTGGATATCAGGTCACAATTTTTACCTATAATGAAGTAAATTAAAACGCGCGAGAGTGTACCTATGCTGCATGTTGCAACTTGTTAAGAGCTGAAGGCAGTTATAGAAATTACTCTTATCTACAGGCAGAATAAATTATTTTATTTCATTTTCTTTATTGGGGAAATAAACAGACATAGGAATATATGGAAAACAAATGAGTAAGATTATAAACATAATAAGGTTCTACCTACATCCTGGGACCATTCCCACTGAGACATAAAGTGATGAAGTATTTAAAGGTGGCATTGTCGTCGTTGTTGCATAAGTATTCAAAATATTTATATCGAAACAATGATCAATGTTGATGTTGAATTGCGTACATTGTAAAGATACCTAGTCCGAATTACTAAACTAACCTGCATAATTAATTACATCTAATCTTGATTGTTAATGTTTTACCGTTCATTTAACATTATTTTATGTGTTGACGTACTATCCGGTATCCCAAGTATTCGGACGAAGAATACGCCGGATACCGAATAGTGACAAGATGTCTGCTGCCATAAAGTAACTATTATTAATATTATTATATTATATATGTCAGTAACACACACACACACAGTCAAGTATTCAATTAACAAGATTTTTCAAAAAATCATAGAAAAAAGTTGATGCAGAAATTAACCATTGCCATGTAACATAATGTCGTTCCAAAAAAAACGTATCCTGCCACTGTTTCTAAGTTGCAACTCTGCATGCATTCCCTACATAGTTACCACCTTTTTTTTATTAATAGAACAAGATACACGTTTTTCCAAAGTAGTGACAATATGGAATACTCACGTTTTATAAGCCGAATAATACTATAATATTTCGACGACAGTTCTAGCCCACACACAGTTGGCTTCATAGGCAGTGTCACTACTCACTACCCTACCCTACCTACCTTTCGCAACTAAGAACCCGCTTGTCGGGCACAGCGCTCGTAGGTGCGTAGCCAATTACATGCGGAAACCCGTATGTAGCGAAAATGTCGTAGCGCCGCGTAGAGCCCGGTTTCGAAGGTCCTACCCTACCCTACCCTACCCTTGTGGGTGGTGACCCTGTCTATGAAGCCAACTGTTCCGGGTTCATATCGCGGTAAGGGCATTTATTTGTATGATGAGCACAGGTATTTTTTCTGAGTCATGTGTACTTTATATGTATTTAAGTGTTTGTATACTACTTATATCGTTGACTGAGTACCCAAGCATTCTTGGCTCACCGTGGGGCTCAGTCGATTTGTGTAAAGATGTCCTGCAACAATTTATTGTTTATTATGTTAAAGTGATATAAAAAAAAACTGTTATAATCTCAGGCATCCTAGAGCCTTCGGTGACAGACATAGAAATGGGTCTGAAGCTGGCCCTGTGCGCCAACCTCCAAGACCACCTGGTGGGGGAAGAAGCCATCGCCGACTACCTGCTGTACTGGCTCAACAAGCACGGCTGCTTCCGGTATGTGGACTACATGGGGCTTCTGGAGCCCTGCGATGACATCAACAAGGTCAGTGATAAAGGAGTTCCCCGGCAAACCCTTGGTCAAAAACATTGCAACATTTCTTGTCGATAAATTTATAGATCGTACATAAAAAGTGAAATTTTAGAGATTACTTTCGCTATGTCGCATATACAATAAATAAAGTAATTAATTTATCAACAGGTATTGATCTCAGGTGCGGTGAAGTTTAACCGAGTCCGCCGGACGCGGGACTATGACGGCCGCGTGCGTGAGGTGCCCGACTTCTTGGAGGTCGCTCGGACTATGATCAAGGCCTTCCGCACGGGGGAGCTCGGCAGGACGCTTCTAGACATCGATCTGTTGAAGGACAATCAGAAGAAAGAGAACCTTATGGCGTAGGTGTTAGAGGCGAGATTTAGGCCAATCAAAGACGTTTTTTCAGAGGTTTTACGTACGTCAGTAGGCCTAGCACAAGAGGGACGTGTGGCGCGACAGTATCTCGAGCCGAAATAGACTATCGCGGTGGCGCGTCCCTTTAGATAATATAGTTACAAAAGGACGGGTAGTCTATCTCGCCCTAGGAATAAAGACTGGAGAACGCATCTGCGAGCGCCAGTAAGGGATAATGATATTCTGGCTTTTGCAGCCCAAAATGTAACAATTCACTATAAATACTATAATGTTGCTTTACAGGACACTATTTATTGCTAGAATATTAGCTTATTCTGTATTAATTACCGAAACTTAGGTTGCACACACAAGAAAATTCCAATTGTATTTGCTTGTATCGCTCCAACTTTGACAGTTCTGAAGGGTTCAATTTGAAGGACAACAAAAATATGTGAGACTACGACAAGGACAGACGAAAATAGCGCCGTCTATGCCATACCTATGGAAAGTTACATAAGACCATCCCTTTCGATCGTGGTATTATTATTAGCACGCTCCGCCTAGTTAAATGGTATGTTTATGATCTCACCGCGATACTCTCGCGCTCCTCTTGTGCTGACCTCCAGTACGATATGACGTCGTGTGACAAGGCGTATGGCGTTTTAAATGTAAATATAGGTTATAGTTGAAATAAGAAATATTGGTTGTTTTATTTTACTGAAGCGGTGTCGCGTCCATTTCCGGAAGCCGATTTCCGCCGGCTTAACTCTCCCACATCTCATCAGTTATCTTCCAGCTTCAGCATAAATAAGCAAAGCCATATTGGCTGATTCACGCCGCCATGTCAAAAAAAAATTGACGTGAGTTACACGCCAATGGCTTTTGCAAGCAAGCGAAAATAAACCTTACCTCAGTATGTAGATCTAAAGCCTCGACTTGATATCAAGTCATGGCGTGTGGAGTACGAAATAAAATAACCCGCCTTCATATAAATAAATAATAATAATAAATAAATATTTCGGGACAATTGTACACAAATCGACCTAGTCCTACGGTAAGCTCAGTAAGGCTTGTGTTGTAGGTACTAGACGACGATACATATAATAGATAGATACCTACATGAAATACTTAAATACCTAAAAAACACCCATGTCTCAGGAAAAAATATCTGTGCTCATCACACAAATAAATGCTCCGACTGGGATTCGAACCCAGGACCATCGGCTTCATAGGCAGGGTCACTATCCCACTAGGCCAGAGCGGTCGTAAATCATATCAAGTCAATGGCGTCGAAAAGGTTAAGAGTAAGGTATATGGTATTATCTGACCTAACAATGTTTTAACAAATGCAAATTATTAAGAACAAGTCAATCAATTTATTTGTGCGACAAGAGAGGAAAGTTGTTTTTTGAGCTCCGAGTAGGGCGATCCTAATTCCTAAGCGAAAGATTCTATAATTGATTAAATTATAATTATTCTTGAGCGTATCGAGGGACTCAAAAACCGAGATGTCAAATAACTTTGCTCTCGGGTGACACATACAACTTTTCATACAAGTAGGCTTATTCGAGCTGCTAAGGTAAATAGTTATTTGTGCAACAAGAGAGGAAAGTTGTTTTTTCTTGCGAGTGTTTATTTTGAGTCCCGAGTAAGCGAAAGATTCTATAATTGAATCACGAGCGTAGCGAGTGATTCTAGTGCTAGAATCTTGAGCGTAGCGAGGCACTCAAAAACACGAGATGTAAAATAACTTTACTCTAGTGTGACACATACAACTTTTCACCTCAGTAGTGAGAACATATTAAAGGTTAAATAAGTTGCCAAAAATGACATTTTTAGTACAAGCTTTTATTGCCGACTGACCGACTGACCGACCACATTCATTTAAGTGTTTTATCTGCAACTGCACTGGCTTCATTACTTAATATTTTGTTTAAATATTTTTCATTTTAAAATATATGTACATTTCAAAATTATAATATTTGATTAATTTGTGAGGGTCCGAACGTGGTAGTGGTGTTAAGGGAGTCCATTATGTCATATTATAATAAATAGATACATATAAATACTTAAATACATAGAAAACACCCATGACTTAGGAACAAATATCTGTGCTCATCGCACAAATAAATGCCTGACTTGGATTCGAACCCGGGACCACCGGCTTCTTAGGCAGGGTCATTACCTACTAGGCCAGACCGGTCGTCAATTAAAAAGCTACTTTGTCTCACTCCCTGGAGTGACGAAAGTAGCAACTTTCCTCACTCCCTGAAAGTGAGGAAAGTCGCACTTTCCTCACTCCCTGGAGTGAGGAAAGTAGACATGTTCGAGCTGCTGAGGTGAAAAAATATTTTTCTAAATATTTTTGATTTTCATAGATTTTTAAGTACAGCCGAATTTAATTATTGAGCCACTTATATTCTTTTGTTTAATACTTATTCTACGAAATGCCCAATGTAACGTGAACCCTAAATGGCTCAACAATGACTGAATCTATAATGGCTGACCCTACCTGATTACACTACTAAATAAATTACAAATTGAATAGATGACATATAGTTAAGAATAAGTGACCAGGAGGCCTAGCTCAAGAGGAGCGCGAGAGTATATCGCGGCGAGATAGACTACCCGTCCTGTTCTCACCATATTATTTAAAGAGGGACGGGTAGTCTATCTCAACTCGAGATACTCTCGCGCGCCTCTTGTGCTAGGCTGACAGGTCGTCCGGCGTCCGACGCAGGACCTATTTCAATTTAAAATATAAGTTATATATAGTAACTTAGGAGTTAGGTACTAGCTTAAGACACCGCAGATTTAAATAATTTGATTTGTCCCGAGTCCCAACACGAATAGTGAGGTTTAATTACCAAATCTCATTGTCATGTTAATTGTCCGTTTTCGAGAGGGTGAAGGTCTTTTGATTGCGATCTGATCTCGGAATAATAATTGATAGTAGACAGAGACACGTACAAAATAAAGACTGCGGGTCTTATCTGCTTGTTGATGACGTGACGTTTGCTATTTTAAAAATAAGAATAGGTAAATGTATTCAGGACACATAACAAAATAAAAATTAAATAACCCCTTTATACAATTTGACAAAACAAAAGAAAGAAGTGAAATATAAATGGCTTCCATTCAGCTATTTTTGTAATTATTTTTAAGATGTAATTTGATATGACTGTTCTACATTATTTTGATAAGTAAGTAAGCAAGACATATTTATGTTATTGCTTAGTTTCTCAGCGCATTGTGGTATATACTGTAATGCTGAGTTACGATGTTCTTCTAAATAAATTATGAATTATATAAATTATATTGGATAAACTTCTTGTAGTAGATAGCATGTAGGAAGCGGTTAGAGTCCGCAGTCCTGCGCAAACGTGACGCAGCTATCCGGAAGAAACAAAAAGTTTTATTATAAATCGTTTACCTTCCGCTATACATACTTTGAACACCGCCTTTTACGATAGATACCTGTCGTAAAGATAGTAAGCTTCACATTATAAAGGTTGACTAGTATTAACTCGTCTTTGACAATATGATAATACCAAAGTTAGAAACGTGATCAACTGGGCTGCGGCGCCACCACGAAACGATATTCGTTTTCGGACGATTGTCTCCGTCACTCACATATGACGCCTTAACATGACACGCCTTAATCGGAGTAAAAATAAAAGATGCTCGAACTTCGATATTCGCGGCACCGGGCCGGGGCCGAGGTCTGGCGATCACGTTTCTTGGTGTTTACCTGCGTCAGACTACATACCACTAGTGACTCTCAAATGATCTAATCACTTGCGATGATGTCGGTATTCCTAACGGATTAATTATATTGTCATTATATTCTGGTCATCATCTGTTAGGGCTCCGTAGTCAACTGCGTAGCCAAGTCTGTCTGTCTGTCTACCCCGTACAGACTCAGTGACAGTTAGAGTCCTAGAGAATCACGACACTTAGTGGAGCTTTTTTGTAGGAACTCGACTCTCTCTCCCCTCAAGTATTTTATATCTGTTCTATCCAATCTTAAAGTGTGAGGCGTCGTTAGATATTTAAAAAAATATGTGTTGAATTAACATTTTTTTTTATGAAATAAAGCCAGTTTTATTTACACCTTGAGTCGACGCGATGTAAGCAATAAAACCTCTTATAAAGTCAATAAAACTTTGACTTATTACTCAAATAATATCAAAATAATATGCGCAAAGTATTGTTATAAAACAACTGTCAAAAATATAGCCCACATAAACATTATCTATTTCGAAACGTCAATCAATAAACTTCAATCAAACCGCACTACGATAAATGTTAAATTAATTAAAAAACACAGATTAATAGACCGCGATGATGCCAAGTCAGTAAACAAATACCTTCCTAATTAAACAAAAGTCGCAAAGGTTAATCCTAGCGTTCAGGATGAATCCAGTTGCGTACCTGCACAGCTTCGTCGCCTCCATCTTAGCGTACCGCTGGCTTCTCATCGTAGCCACAGAACTATACCCCTTACTAATGATGTCTAGAATCCACACAGCGTAATGTCATACATCAGAATCCATTACACCTATCCTTACACCTATCCTTACAAACATAACAAGCATACTCAAACGCGTATATCGCATTTAGTGATCGCCAAATCCGTTTCTAATGCAACCATCAGCTCTTTAGTCGAGGTTCAGTCGGCCACCGACACATTGGAAATGATAGGGAGCCCTTGGGATACTGAATCTTGGGACTCCAAGCGGCAGCTCTTCTCGCTAAACGAATCCTCAATCGACACAAGTTATCCTATGTCTACAACGAGCTATGGGGTGACTAGCCCCTCACTTGTCAGCGTAGACACCATTGAACGCTTTTCTGCTGTACTGGACGAGACGCTTAACAGCTTAAGTTTAAGGGAGTACATTGAATCATATACACAACTGACGGTGAAGACATGGTTAAGAATGACCTCTCCTGCTGATCAGCGGTTCTGGGAGCTATGGAGTTCAACCCTGAGTACGACCAGCTCAGAGTACAAGAGAAGGCCCATGGCGAAGGCGGCATCTTCGCCGATCGTTGCAAATGGAATTAAAATAGTGGATCGTATACAGACAGCTAGTTTTTGATAGTACTTTGTAAAAAATAGAAGTATCAAGATTAAAAATATTTAAAACGTAGTTAATAATTATTATCTAATAAACTATTGTAAAACATACATAGTCGTGTTATTCATAACGATCATAAATTCATAACATTATAGAAGTCGTGAGTTGTAAGAGTTATGCATCATCATCATTTTCAGCCTTCTATCGTCAGCTGACCATAGACCTCCACCCGTATACACTACATGTCCCGGTCCTGAACCAACCTCATCCAGAACTCGCAACCTCCCGAATGTCCAACCCATCGAGCTAAAGAATGTCATGGAAAGCAGCCACCAGTCCGTCAACATTTTGGTCCAACCACATTGTGTGGCATATCTTGCCACATCTTGTGACGTCGCGTTTACGCGGAGTGGCGATTGCTATATCTAAAATCGCCAGGAAATCGTCGATTGTCCGCCGCGTGCTCGGGCTCTGAAGCTTGACACTATGGCGCGGTCAATAGCTCTGTGCTACTCGTATATTAGCTACAGTGAGTCAACCAATTTGATTTATAGGCCACTTCGTTCCTTGTCACAGTAAAAATCTATATGAAAGACGCAAAAGATCTCTTATTAACGTCACTGTGACAAGGTTCGAAATGGCCAAGAAATTAAATTGGTTGACTATACATAGTTTCAAGTACGAATAGTAATTTATACAAAAGGAATACCATTATTGGTCATAAATTATTTTGCCAATGTGGGTATACCGTGTACAGTCAGCATCAAAAGTTGCTAAGCGAGCGAGATGTTCAAAATTAGCTTGACACAACTTTACTGTTGTAAGAGCGTGTCAAGATCAATCTGGCTGTAAATCGGTAAACACAATATAATATATGCCAGTCGACGTCAAAGATATGTTGGCACTTTTTCACCTTATTCCAGGGAGCGTACCTTTCGTGCCGATGACAGCAAATAGACGTCACGTTGCATATAGGGTGATTCCAGTTAGTCTTATTGTAGTCATCAATCATTTATTCATGTATGTTTCATACAGCATAACATAATATTTTATTGTGTAATATCATAATATGATATCAGTGATAATTGAGCATAATTTAAAATTTAAGAACTGAACTGGATCATGATGTATGAAACATGACGTAAAATGAAGAATTGATTGATAGTAATGAAAAATAAAATGGCATGTTTTCCGCACTGATACAGATGGAAATTGACATGGTAGATCAGTCGAAATTAATAAAAAACATATTTTAAATAATCGTTACAATCTATATAATAAAATGATTCATGATTAATTTGATTGATGAATGATTGATAATTTCAGAAAAATTAGTATTTTGCATATAGGCAACCTGACGTCAATTTGCTGTCATCGGCACGAAAGGTACGCTCCCTGCTTATTACATACAAAGGATTAAGGTGAACGAGTGTAAACATATCTTTGACGTTGACTGTACCTGTATAAACATTTCAAACTTTAGAGTGAAAGAAGTATTTTTTTAAAGCGTTATATTTTCGTAAGTATTAAAAAGATACGAGTAAACACATTTATTAGGCAAGAAATATTTTATAGAACCCTTTTATTTTAAAATATCATTATTTTTAAGTCTAAAGGAAAAAAAAACATGCATAGGTACCGAAGGCTAGATCAAAGTACAGTCAGCAGCAAAAGTAGCTAAGCGTTTGAAGTGCTCAAAATGACCTACGCACGCTCTTATTCTCTTGACAATAGAGATGTGTTGACCTCAATTTGAACACCTCAAACGCTTAGCAACTTCTGCTGCTGACTGTACTTAGTTTTTGTCGGCGCGATTCAATAATAGATATATAAACTTATACTTAATACCACATTTCTTTTTTTTTTTATGACATAGGCGGCAAACGAGCAGACGGATTGCCTGGTGGTAAGCAATTACCGTCGCCCATGGGCACCCGTAACACCAGAGAAGTCACAAGCGCGTTGCCGGCCTTTAAGGGGGGTTGGAGCTCTGTGAACCTTACTCACCATCAGGAACACAACACTGCATACCTGGAAGGTAGCAGTGCTATTATGGCTGTGGTCTTCTGTAAGGAGGAGGTACTTGCCCAGTTGGGCTGCCCCAGATTCAAGCGTGATGGTCATCGCTATGCCCTACCTCTCATTGTTGGACGTAGTTTAAGGACATACCCGGGTCCAAAAAAGGGTTTCAGCTTTCCATTGTAACGACACGCAAGGTATCACTGACCAGAGCCGTGGATACATCTGGACATAGCGAAAGTAGGTATAAGGATTCCACGTTGACTACAAAACCCTAAAAAGGTTTAGTTTAGGTGTAGTATAAGGGGTAATGGCGTAGCAACAGGGACGCTGTCAATAAGCGAAGCAAATACAATAAGTTTTTGTTTTACGATCACTTCGATTATATTATATAGCAAGCAATAGTAAACCTTATTGTAATCCAGGAAAGGTCATTTTATACAGCATTGGGTACACATGGTAATAAGTTTAAACAAGTGGTAATAACAAGAAAATATATTTATTACAAATAAAAATATTCAATTTACATCTTATCTAACACTAACATGTAAACAATTTAAGTCTAATAGACACAGCAACGCATATTTTTTATTAAATATACGTGAAATAATGGCGCTGCTTTGTTATCAATTTCATTGGTGAGGCCAAAATTCTGGTAGTGTTGATGACCAGGTCTTGAAATTAATGGATTTTTTTGTGTTGTTACAACTTGAAATACAAGAACTAAGCCTTGGGGGCATTAGTAATGCCAATAACAGACTTGTAGTACTTAGGCTCGCTAAGAGAGTTCACCAGAAATGCGCCGAGATCCCACTTGGAGATAGCTCTGCCGGGAGACTTCTCCGGGTTCACTTCTACTATGATTTCCCTGCTTGGCTCATCTAAGACAAAAGATGACGTAAATAATATTAGTCCACTTATTTTTTATAAAAGATGAGTAAAGTTGTTTAGTGAGTACAATTAAGAAATTATAATCAAAACAGTTAAGTAAAAATGGAGTAAATAAAAAACTCACCAGCAATATGAGGAGGAAATACTGCAATATAGTTCAAAGGGCTGTCCTTTACTACTTGGTACATTCTCTTGTGGTCTTCATTCAGATCCACAAACCTCGGGGGCACCTTGTCAGGCTCGTAGAACAAGAATGCTGACAGACAGACGGACAAGATCTTCACACCCTTCGCCCGCATGGCGTCAATAATGTTCTTAGTGCCTTCGGACAAGTCCGAGGTTGGCTCCAGTTTGTTGTTGGTCCCCAGAGCTATAACCACCGCATCAACATCTTCAACAGCATCAAAGACAGAGTCTGGTTCTAGAACATTCCCTTTGAAAATCTCTACCTTGTCCTTCAGTTCTGCTGGTAATTTGGATGGGGTGCGCACGAATGCACGTACTTTTAAACCTGTTAAGAGCAGAATAAATTATTTTTACAATCATATTTGATCTACTAAATAAGTTTTAATATGTAATAAATGTAATATAAACCACAGCCAGTAAATACAAATGAAAAATGGCAAAAGATCGATTTTTCTAGAAAATAAACTTAATTTTATAAAATACAGGTATACTTGTTATCGAAAATAAATATCTTACCCTTTTTTACGGCAGCTTCCAAGGCACAGAGCCCTGTCATACCCGTGGCGCCAAATATCACTATTTTCTTCACCATGTTATTTACTGATCACTAAAAAGAAGCAGAAATACAGCTTATATTTATAATAACTCGTATCACAAGATCACTGGAAACACGAAATCAATTAAATAACAGGTTATACTGGTTTAGCATCTAGTGCATTGGTAAAATATCTTTATCTATAGTGATAAACTAGATAACTTACGACTTGTTCAATCAAAACTCACGACGATAATGCACACAAAAAAGTATTCGACTCCAATTGAAATCGCTTAGTGACGCACGGTGATGGGCGATATATAAAATGCATTAGAATAAATTGTTATGATAATTTAATACATTACCAGTCGTTAACGATTGCGTGAGACAGCCCTCCTGAGCCTCCTAATCGACTTGTAAATTTGTATGGCAACTAATACTAATACACAGCAAGAGGTAGTTTGATCGTATTATTACACTACACGTATTTATCTAATCTCTATTTGACAGACACCCGGCTGCCGGCTGTCAAAATATAACCTGGAAGATTATGGTTGAGGCACTCAGTTATAGCAGCAATCAAACATTATTAGTAACTTACAAGCTAGGCGGGTTATAAGTGTGGTAGCAGTAATTTTTTTTACTAATTTAGTAGAATTTCGTAATTCATGGAGACTACACACATATATACGTTTACTGACAGTTACGTTTTGTTGACACTGCATGCGTTATCGAACTTCATATGTCTAAGTCACAGACATAATCCTCGTTTTAGGCGTAACTACACATAAAAACTTTTCTCTTACTTACTTTAGATACATATGATTCAATGTCTTATATATATTTTGGATAACATATTATTTGACATATATTGAAGAAATAACATACTATTAAATAAAATAACGCATTAAAAAGTAAAAATACATTTGACATGAATTTTTAACAATGCAATAACAAAACGGTATTATAACCTCCAAAGTTCGCGTGTAGTGAGTGTATACATTGCAGAGTACTCATGTAAAATAAAAATAACAAATATAAAAATGACCGAAGAATACTTTCCTCGTGGTGGGAAGAAGCCTAATGTAACATATTTTAAGCAGAGCAATAACGTAAGTATATGGGTGCAGTAAATACGTCGTCATTATTCGAATGGATGAGTTATTTTCAATACTTTTCATTAGTTCTTAGGTGCTGCAGAAAAAGGCCAGGGCAAGAAGAAAAAACAAAAGAAAAAACCAGAAAATGATGATGGATACTTATCTGATGAAGCGGTTAAAGAAGTGGACCAGTCATACAAGATGTGTGCAGCAGGAATTGGATATAAGGTATTATATCAAAAATTAAATTTTCAGTTTTAAAATGTCGCTTAAGACTGCTATATAACATTTAGATATTTATAGAAATTTGGCGAAATACAGGGATTAACTTGAAAATATTTTAAGACGCTGAAACCAGGTGTGAATCTGCTGGGCCGAGTCGCAAAAGTTTTAGATACAAAGCTGCGCATTATGATGCCGGGCAAGACGGAGGGCAGCGTGATGGCCTGCCATGTCAGCGAGCCCTACAACAAGATGCTGGAGGCTTATGTTAATGATGAGGTAGGCTTTATTAAAGTTGAGTTAAAACACAAAATAATTTGTGTATAATACTCACTGTTACATGTATTGTATGGTTGCTTATTATATAAAAAAAAAAACATCAGAGGCTGAAAAGTGCTACATTTGTGCCTAAAAACAATAATCTTTAGGATTAAAGAATTTTATTATTACTCAAATGAATATTACATTTCACTGATGTGAATAAGCATACTATCTAATAATATTCCGAACTTACTGAAATAAATTGAATCCACTACCGCTGTAGGACTATTTGCGGACTTGCATTTCACCCCTATATACATTATTTCTCTGCCACTGGCCACACTGAACGCTATGCTTCCTACTTTATCATGAAAATGGCTTAGGATTGGAACTCCCTGCAAATATATTCCTAGTCCAATATAACTTGGATCTTTTTAAATTGAGCGTCAAGAGTGAGTAGATCTTCTAGGTAAGTATGGTACCTCCTAGACTCCATCCACTAATACCATCAGTTGTCATGGCTGAAAATTCTTACAATTTTCTGCATAAAAAAAAAAACTAAAATATGGACTTCTGCAAAGTAATGTCTGCTTCAATAAATTAGACAGAGAAAGTGCGAGAGTTGCAAGAGATGTTCAGCCCCGGCCAGTATGTGGCAGTCCATGTGCTAGAGGCAAACGGGGGCAGTGAAGGTGTGATGCTGTCCATGATGCCGCAGCACATCAACTCCGGAAGGTCCCATGATGATCTTCTGAAGGGTATGTATTTTTTATTCTGCACATACTAAAATATTTCATGTGACAATCATTTTAACTTTGTGCCCATAAAAAATAAAAGAATTGACAGTTTATCGTATTACAGTGGGATACTTCCATTTCATCCCCAAAGTAAGGATTAAGATTGATTTACAGAATTGTAAATCCAATCCAACTATTCTAGATTTGTGACATAATATGTAACTTTGGTATGGTGGTATGAAGTATCACATATAACGTACATTCATGTTACTAAAATGTTTACTTGTAAGCATATGCATGCATATATATTTTGAATAAAAGTAAAAGAGAAAAATAAATATTGTGAGTCATATTACTACTTATTAGTTACACAACGTATAAACATATGTATTTATATCACACTAAGCAACATGTTTTGGGTAAGCTCTGGTACCCATTTCGAAGCCCATTTGTTTTATATCAGTAGTGTTTAACTTTCTTATGGTCTTTTGCTAAAATGCATGCAACTATTCGTTAACTGATAGAGAATGCTCTTAGTCATTAACTCATCAAAAAAAAAAAAAAATATTGAATCTATTGTCAGTTTCAACCACAACTGACGTCAGCCATCTTTAATAATACTGCTTCGTCCTCCAGGTGACATCCTCCAGGCCGCGGTGGCGTCGGCGGAGGACCACGGCTACGTGATGGACATCGGCGTGGCCAACACCCGCGCCTTCCTGCCCAAAGCTGAGGCTAACCCGGATATCGAATTAGGTAACACAATATCCTATACAATATTCATGCGTATATTTTTTACGGTGGCAAACAAGCATACGACCCGCCTGATGGTAAGCGGCTACCGCAGCCTATGGACTCCAGAGTCGCGTTGCCTACCCTAAAAGTAGTTGGAGCTCTGGGAACCTTACTCACCATCAGGGACACAACACTACATACCTGAAAGGTAACAGTGCTATTATGGCTGTGGTTTTCTGTAATAATTGGACATTTATTGAAAAGGGAATTAATTTATTGATTATATCTTAACCGTTGGGGTAAACAAGTTCTTGAGTGGAGACCGAGTCTCAGCAAGCGTAGTGTAGGACGCCCTCAGGCTAGGTGGAGTGACGACTTGCGCAAGATGGCTGTCAGGAACTGGATGCGAACAGCCGAAGATCGAACACGATGGCGTGAAATTAGGGAGGCCTGAGTCCAGCAGTGGACTGCGATAGACTGATGATGATGATGATCTTATCTTATATGTTATGTATAAATCATTTTTTGGGCAATGTATTCATTTATATAACAAGTTACCTGATGATGCCTTAAAATTACCCTTCCCAGTACTTAAGAATTACTTAAAAAAGTCTTTGATGTCTAAGGGCTATTACAGAGTAGAGGATTATTTGACAGACAAACATGCATGGCCCAAACCAGAAACTAACAAAACCGCCTAGCAATTAATTCAACAATTGTATGTACTGCCAGATCATGTAAATGACACAGTTCAGATAAGAAAGCATATTAAAGTATGTCTATTTTGTGAAGTCGAATTTGTTTATACATTATTATTTTTACTTTTATATTTTAGTATTTTCATATCTTGTAATAAACTGTTTGATATGTTTTCTTATCGGACTACGCATAATTATGTAAGTACTTAAAGATTTGATATATCACTGTATTGAAAAAATAAGTCCCGCCGTAGTTTCTTGCCGGTATCTTCACGGGTCAGAGGTGTAGGGTTTGAACCGGTGTAGATTTTTTTTTTGACGTTCATAAGTGCATGTATTGTGCCTAAACTGAAAAATAAAGATCTTTTATCTTTTTTGTTATGGGGACCCTTTCGGATACACTTAGACTCATTGGGGGTCTTAGTGTAGAATTTATACTTACTTATTCATCTTCCTCGCGTTGTCCCGCCATTTTGCCACGGCTCATGGGAGCCTGAGGTACGCTTGGCAACTAACCAACATTTCTGTTAATATGCAAAAGAAATAGTAGTAAAATACGGGTTACGTACGTTAACTTAGCGGTCTATCAAAAAGTCAGGTCAGTCAATACAAATACGTATAACATTCTATAAGCGAGAACCTATAATTGGCTTTGTAATTTTATTGATAATTCCGATATGGTTAGCGCTGTTGGTTTTCCATGTTTTAAAAAAATATATAAAATGTCTATACCTCTACAGTTTTGCCTTATTTCAATTCCTAGACACAGGCATGTTGGTTTGGACCAGCGTGAAGTCGGTGACCACGTCGGCCGACAACAGCATAGTGTCTCTGAGCGCCACTCCTGGCTCGCTCCAGAAGGCGCTGCGACGCAAGAAGACCCCCGCCCTGGAGAAGACCTTACTTCCCGGCACTGCTGTCGAGTTCACTGTCGACAAGGTAACATTTGTTTCATTGACTAAAGCACTATATTTGACCTTAATTTTTTTTTTTATGACAAAGGTGGCAAACGAGCAGACGGATTACCTGATGGTAAGCAATTACCGTCGCCCATGGGCACCCGCAACACCATTCGCAAGCGCGTTGCCAGCCTTTTATAAGTCTAATATTACGATTAGAAGGAAGGAATTATGTATATTAAGATCCCCAGCACTGGGGAAACGCCTAAGGGTGATGAATTGTTGATAACAAAAATAGGTGGAATGGTAACTTTTTTTTATGACAGGCGGCAAACCAGCAGACGGTGTAGAAAGCTATTGCTGGCTTCGTTTAAAAAACTAACCAAGGTGATCCATTGAAAGTTTGTTTAGCCCGAAATGTACTAATTGTGGCAAAAATACTTGTATGTTATTTTACTATTTTGTGAAACACTCACTTTTTAAGCACTTAGAGTGCCGAAACAGCGAACGCGCTAGTAAATAAATGTGTGTGAAACCGTGTTTAAAAGAAAATAAGATTGTTTTTTTAATCAGCCGCTGGACAACGGCATCGAGGGCCGCGTGCTGGACAGCACGGCCTTCGTGCAGCGCTTCCACGTCGACCGCAGCACGGACAAGAAGCCGGCGCTCGGACAGAAGGTACCATTTTTATATTTCACACTGGCAACACCGGGCAGTTAAATCTATACTAAGGTTATAAAGGCGAAAGGTTGTAAGTGTGTGTGTATGTTTGTTACTTCTTCACGTAAACGGCTGGAGCGATTTTAATGAAATTTGGTATGGAGTTAGCTGACACCCTGGATACATAGGCTACGTTTTATTGCGGGAAAATAACCGCGGGTAACACCGCGGGGCACAGCTAGTACAGTATAGACATGTACAACTTAGGAGTTGCTCCTTACGTTTTTAATTTTGCACTTATCTACAAATGAAGGTAAAAGTTTGTGGAAGAATTAAAAGTTGTTGCTATTTTACGTGAAAATGCGGTTTTTGATGAAACTTTACAATAATATGGTTCATACAGTCGCCATCAGATATATATATCGGAGCTGTGGAGGTGGTCACAAATATCGGAACATGCATTTTATCGCCTTGACAATAGAGGCTTTGTTCAGAGCTCCGATATATCTGATGGCGACTGTACATATATCAGATGGGGGGAGGTCTGAACATTGACTATTCGAAAGTGCTTGTTGCTAGGTCTACTTGTATAAAAAAAATAAAAAATATAAAGCTATGGTATATAAATTTGAATTTTAAATCTATCGTACACGCAGGAATAGTATAATCAAAATATGACTGATGGGTTTTAAAATGGTGGCCGTTGAGATAAATTTAAGATTATTTTTCTTTACTAATTTTGAATTGGAACTCTTCCTTCATCATTCATGTCAGCCGAAGGTCTTCCAATGTTAAACCCCCAAACCATATTGACTATTGTTTAAAGATTACTGGATACAGGCGCTATCAGTTCATGAAACTGCCTGCCTGCTATAATAAATAAATAAATAGCCCTCCCCCAAAATGGCCACCGGTCCGACTGGTTTGAACGCAGACGCTTGGTTACAGATAAGAGCGCACGTGTTGTACGTGATGCCGACCAGGAACGCACCATTCCTCACCACCAGGAATATCTTCGAGTCCCCGCGGCCGGACCTCGAGGCGGAGATGAGGCTCAAGGAGGGCGACATCGTTGAGAAAGCTCAGGTACTGGGTTATTATTTTTGCTATGCAGAAACGTATGCTAGCGTATATCTTCGATATTTGAATCGAAAGAAAAATAGGAAAATCTTGATTCGCAGCAGGACTCGTAAAGTCAAGTGTAAAAATTCGTTCACTCCCAAAGTTTTAGAAAATATGTACTGAGCAACTCTATTGTACAGTAAATAATAGGTAGTAGGACGTATTTATGAAAGGATACTTTCGGTACGTATTTTTGCACTTGACTGTACACACAACCACTGGTCTGGATCCATTGGTCCAGGTGCGAATCAAGATTTTTCGATTTTTCTGTCGATTCAAATATCGAAGATACTAGATTATTGGTGTTTATGTTGGCAATAAGAATAACTGTCACTTTTTAAGTACTTATTATTTTAGGATAGGCAACGGATGTGAATCCTCTGGAGTTGCAGGCTTCAATGTTTCGGGACAATCTTACATAAGTCGACCTAGTCCTACCGCAAGCTAAGTAAGGCCTGTGTCGATGACAATATATATAATAGATACTTAAATAGAAAACACCCATGACTAAGGAACAAATATCTGTGCTCATCACACAAATAAATGCCCTGACTGGGAATCGAACCCAGGAGCATCGGCTTCATAGGCATGTTCATTACCCACTAGGCCAGACCGGTCGTCAAATAATAATAAATTAAGGTTATGGTCTTCTATAAACGCCGTGGGCCGACTACACCGTAACAATGCTGTATAATAAATACATAATAAATATTTCGGGACAATCTGACACTAATCGACCTAGTCCTACGGTAAGCTCAGCACGGTTTGTGTTACCTACGTACTAGACGACGATATATATCATAGATAAATACATCTTCTTCTTCAATTTAAGAGCTGGGCTCTTGTCGGTGGAGCAATTTCCATGCGGTTCTGTCCTGGGCCTTTTGTTTGACATCCTGATACGACATGACATTTACTTTCCCTTTTATTTATTTATAAATAAAAGGGAAAGTAAATAAAAGAGATAAATACATATAAATACTTAAATACATAAAAAACACCAATGACTAAGGAACAAATATCTGTGCTCATCACACAAATAAATGCCCTCGGAATTGAATCCAGGACCATCGGCTTCATAGGCAGGGTCACTACCCACTAGGCCAGACCGGTCGACATGTATAGAGATAAACTGCTGTGGCCTCTCTCACACGTCGACTCCGGCGTCTTTTATGTTCCGGAACGTTGACGCTGACATCAGACGTTGCGTGTAGCATAAAATAGAAGACCAAAGCCTAAAGAAAACGTGTGTCGACTTCCCAGGTGCTGAAGATCGCCGGGCGCTCCATCCACCTGAAGCTGGGCCGCAAGTGTGTGGGCACCATGAGCCTGCGCCGCGTGGCCGTGCACGAGGACCTCAGCGACGAGCAGGTGGTGGCGCAGTCCTACCCCGTCGGTAAATACCACTGATACCCCATCACACCAACTTTTGACAGCCTAGCAAATTTGCTTAAACAATTTATCAGAGCCCGGAATTTTCATGGCAAAACAAAAGACTGTCGCAAACTTACGAGTGTTAGATGCATTATTTTATCGACATCGACAGTTGTTGTAATGAAAGAATAAAACTATGAGCAATGGGACTAAATAACAAGAAAAATTGCAACCCTCAATAAGGAATATGCACATTATTTTTTTATATTTTTTATGATAGCTTATATCCCTTTTATTACTGTTAAATAATATTCAGCACCAAAAATGTAAACTATAGTATTAATAATAAAAACGTCAAAGCCTATGGCAACAAAAGTAACCTCTTCACATTTGTTACGAACCAAGCGCTTTTGACAGTGACATAGTTGATATACACATAGACTTTGACGTCACACTCACTCACTTTTCAATAATTATTTTCACATCAAAAAGTACCCAAAAAAAATTTACCCTCATCTGTCTCAAGTGCATACTCGTATTGCTTATTTAACATTGATATTTTTTTCCTAATATTAATATCAGTTACAATTTTTTTCCTTTAACACGTTCGCTGCGGCATGGGGCCTATTGACCCCTCACAAACTTTGGTTAACTGCAATGATGACTAATTATTAATGAACCAAGTATTTTCTAGTGTCAAAAACGAACACTCGAATGTCAATCTTATGCCAACCTCCATAAAGTTGAAACTAGCTTAGCTATCTCATTCCGCAGGCAGCACGCACAGAGTCCGCGTGCTGACGTACAACATGGCCGACTACGTGTACCACGTGACGGACGAGGCGCGGCTGCTGGCCGAGAAGTACTTCAGCCACTCGCAGCTGAGCCCCGGCCAGCTGGTCTCCGGCACCGTGAGGACCGTCGCCGACAACCACGTCACCGTCGCCGTGGGCCGCCTGTCGGGTATGCTGGCCTGGTACCGGGAACATTGATCAGACATAACATTTAACTAGACGGAGCGTGCTAATAATAATACCAAAAAAACTTAAGGAAACAGTATTGATTCAGCACATATAATAGTACATCAGAGGCCGTGAAAATGAGGATTTCCGGCCAAGTCGGTATATGCCGGATAGTGATACGAGGCCGGGAATCCGTTTTTACGACGAGGCATGTATAGTGCTTTTCTCAAACATACAATGAAATAAAAAAAATGCTTCTAAAAATGAAATTTGCACAATCACAACTAACAATGAAATCGAAATGTAATAAAAATTATCATCAGCTGTTGGCTATGACACCCGCCATCTTTGCCTCTGTATGGATAATAATTGAAATAAAAGTTATAGGAAATTCCATTTCCGTCCCCTTCACTCGCCGCGCCCAAAAAACCATACTTCCGGGTCTATAAGTAATGTAAAGACAATATTTCATTGCATGTTTGACAAAACGAATTTTATCTGAGGGATCGTTTATTTTAAAAGTAATCTTACATATGTGTATGAGACCTAGTTCCTAAAGAATTACGACAATGAACTGAGATTTACGGTAATTAACAAAGTTCATAGTATCTTTACCAGTAAAAAAAAATATCTCAATACCTTTCAGCGGCTGCTCCAAAGCTTTCTAAGGCAAGCCGGAGCCTATTTCGCACGCCTTTTCTTTATGGCCATGTTCTAAAAATGTCGCTAATACATTACTCTTGTAACAGGATACGTGCCGCACCTGCACCTGTCTGACGCGGGCGTGTACGTCGACCCGAAAAAGGCCACCAACTCCAAGCTCACCAAGAAAAAGTATAAGGTCAGTTTGACGCAAAGTACTTACCTATTTGGTTTCTAGGTTCTTGCTGCTATATTAGATCCTTCTATCTGTATAAAAACTTATACTTAGCCTATAAGCTGTGTACAGTGAAGGTCAAAGATATCGACTGAACCAAAGTGCCATAATATGTTTACATGTACCGTAATAGTAAGTCAATAAAGTATACAAATTTTTGGAACTTTGACCGCATCTATGTATTTGACCTTGACTGTACATATAAGCGTACAGCTTGCAGCTATTACAAGCTTTGGTTCTGAGACTTCTGTTACAAATTATATTTTTCTCAAACATGCAATCATGCCATGTCAAACATGAGCTGAAATATCGTCCTTACGCATGTCATACGCGGCCGAGAAATATGTCGTTGCAGGCCTAGACCGCCATTTTTTTTAATTTGAATATAAACATGGCGTCTGTGTTCATAAACAGGTTAAGCAACTGTTTTAATAGGTCCGAACTTTATCGGACCAAAAATATTCGCGTTAATGCCTATTAAGTTCAACCCATGTTATAAATGGAGTGAAAATGTAGTTAAGCATGCCTAAAATTGTCAGTATGTTTACGGCGGCAAATTTGAAAATACATCACTTGGCAGCACCGTGTTTAAATTAAATACCATATTAGACTTTTTTTATTTGAATCGTGTGTTTACTTATTTCATTGCATTAGTTTGAGAAAAGCATTATTATGTACATGCCTAGCCGTGTTTTTTTTCTATTATAAAATGCATAAGACACATTTCCCGTCTCCAGGTGGGTCAAGAAGTGAGCGCGCGCGTGCTGGCGGTGGACGCGGCCAAGCTGACGCTGGTGCTGAGCCTCAAGCCGTCGCTCGTGGCGCCCGACGCTGCGCTGCTCGCGTCCTACGAGGAGGCCGAAGTCGGCAAGGCTTACACCGGCGTTATAAAGGTAACTTCATACATATTTCATTCTTTATTTTTCTTTATTTATCTTATCTCTTACGTTAGGTTATTTACAATTTTTATAAAAGTAGAATATAAAAATACATGTCGTCGTCAGAACCGATCAAGAGTATACGAAGATAAATATCGATATAGAGTGGTTAATACCTGTAGGCCTAACACAATAGGGGCGCGACACTATCTCGAGCTCAGATACACTACCAGTCCCTTTTTAAAAAAGGACGAAAAGAACGGGTAGTCTAGATAGACTACCCGTCCTTTTCTAACTAATTATCCCCGCGAGATATTATATCATCGTAAGACCTAGTGTGCATTACAATGTAAAACTGGAAATCGGTTGTGTGTGAGCTGGGCAGCCTCCCTCAAGGATCGCCACCACGGCCTACGCTATTTGCCCCCAGCTGGTTCCCGCGACCTTGACTAGGTCGTCGTGCTACTGGGTCTACACACAATGTTCTTCCTATCCTATGTGTGCTGTTGACGACAGGTGGGTGCTGACCCTGCCTATGTAACCGATTGTCGAGGTTTAGGCTATAGGTATTTTATTATTTTACTTTTTCTCTGTGACTTTATTATGGATCCTATTTTTGTAATTGTTCTTTTTAGTTTTCATTCTATTCATACTCAACACGATCGGTCTTTTAGTTCTCAGCCTATTTTTCTCTACTAAAGCTTTCAAATTCCCCACACCAATGGTCCTGGGCTCAAATCCCTGTAAGGCATTTATTTTGTGTGATGAGCACAGAGATTTGTTCCTAAGTCATGGGTGTTTTATATGTATTTAAGTATTTGTAATATTTGTATAATATATTCGCTGAGTACCACTAACACAAGCCTTCGTGAGCTTACCGTGGGGCTCAGTCAATTTGTGTAAGAATGTCCTGTACTATTTATCACTTTTTTTTTACCTATGTTTAGAAAGATTGTGTCCTCCTTAGAAATTTATTCCTATTAAAGTTAATAAAAAAAACAGCAGCAGCAAAATAACTTAATAATTTTCAGGTGGTGAAAGACTTCGTGCTGGTGTCATTCCTGGGTGACGTGCTAGCATACGTGCCTCGCAAGCAAGTGTCCCGGACTCCCGTGGCGAACCTGACCGACGCCTTCCACCCGGGGCAGGTGGTGACCTGCACCGTGCTGCAAGTGGACCCGCAGAACAAGAAGATGCTGGGGAGCCTGACGATAGCCCCTTTCTGGCCTGCGGTAAGCACTAAGCTTGTCTACTCTATGTTTTGTCGGTATTAACTTTTCTTGTAGTGAAAAAGCATTTATGCATGCCCCTTGTAGGTGCGGGAATCGATCTCGCCTCCTCTCCTTATAGGAGAGGAATGGAAGTAACCACTAAAACGCTCGGCGTTCACAATCTGCTGTTGTTGTGAGCGTCATGTGATGATGGTTTTTAGTTGTGTTATGTCTACATTAAACATCTTTACTACTTCCTTACGTAGGTATTGTCCATTTTGGAACGGTTAGATTTTAAGGCTAGATATCTAATAAAATAAGTTCATAACTATAAACATTAAGAAATTCCTTTATGGTAGACAAATTACTAGTGACAAGAAAAAAGTTGTGTATAATAGCTATACATAAAAAAAATGATCCTAAAAGCATACTTATTTACAGAAACATAGTAGTGAGCATCACCAGAAACGCAAAACAGAAGCAGACGTCGCTGACGTGCTGCACAAGAAGCGTAAAACCAGCGAATCCGAAGACACAGACACGAAAAAGAAGAAAAAAGATAAGAAAGCTAAAGCAAAAGATAATATCGAGGACAGTGACGCAGAGGAACCAAAAAATAAAAACAATAAAAAAGACAAAAAAGTGAAAGAGACGTCAGAAGAAAGCGATGCTATAGAAACAGATATACATGAAGACAGTGACCAAGTACTCAAGCCAGAAGACCTGGCTCTCATAGACTTGTCAGACTGTGAAACAGCTAGGCAATGGAAGAAACGCGTAGTATCTCTTATGAAATCTATCAAATGCAGACTGCACAGGATAGAGAGAATAGACAAGAAGATAGCAAACATAGAAGAAACAGGCTTATCAGCTAAAAATAAGAAATTCCACACAGCTATGCATCAAGAGAAATTAGTCATTGAAGAGAGAATCAAGAAATTGATGGAGGCAATGAAAACTGCACAAAAAAAGTTGAGTGAATTCAATGAAGAAGAATATAGAGATCCCAATTACAAGGAGAAGCAGAAGCAGAAAAAGGAAGAAAAGTTAAAGGCTTTAAAACAAGCTAAAGATGGTGACGATTCTGAAGAAGAGATTACTGACAAGAAAAATAAAAAGAAGGATAAGTTAAAACAGAAAAAAGGAGAAGAGAAAAAAGAAGATACAAAAGGAGATAACAAGAAGAGGAAAAAAGAGAATAGAGAAGTAAAAGAAGTAGTGGACAAGAGTAAAGAGATCAAAGTGGTGGAGAGCTTGGAGCCGGCGCTCGACGTGCCCAGCGCCAAGGACTTCTGGTGCGACGCTCCCCCGCCCCAGAACAAGCCTGAGGAATCCTCCAGCAGCAGTGAGGATGAGGTTGGTAGACTTGTTCTATTGTGTTAAATTATTCTTTGCAATAAAGCATGCATGACCCTAAACGGATAGCACGGTTGCCATTTTATCGTCTATCGCGCTGTCTGACACTTTCGCACTCACATATTTGATGGAGCGTGACAGATAGTGTGACAAATGATAAAAACCCGACCATTTCATAACAATTTACAACTATATTAGCGGAACTCTCTTCCTAATAAAAGGAATTGGAAAGGGACTTCGCTAATATTATAAGTTACACGTTATGCAATAGGCCTCATGTTAGGCTAGCAGAATTAACGTTCATTCATACTACGCTCGACGCGGGGAATTTTATCTAATAGAAGAATACAAATTTCATCTAACTTTTCCAACGTGTTATTATAAAAAACACTACTCTAAAACATGTGTGAAATTAAAGACAGTTGGGTGAATTTCTTTGTTAGTACAGTCGCCATCAGATATATCGGAGCTGTGGAGGTAGTCACAAACATCGGAACATACACTTTATCGCCTTGACAATAGAGGCTTTGTTCCGATATTTGTTACCACCTCCACAGCTTCGATGTATCTGATGGCGACTGTACCAAATATCTGTTTATTTTTTAATTTTACTTTTATTCAGTAAAATACAATTTGTTGGTACCTAAAAACAATAATAAAATATAAAAAAAAAACACCTTAAAAATACCGTAATCTTAAATGTCTAATTACACACATAATTATATCTAAAATCATCATTATGTCGACTACTATATCCCATTTTCTGCCACCAGGAAACAGAACAGCCCAAAAAGAAGCGAAAGAAGCTGACGGCAGCCGAGAAGGTGGCGAAGGCTCGCGCTGAAGAGGAGCGGCTCCGAGAGCTGGAGCGGCGCGCCGTCCAGGGCGACTCGCAGCCGGCCAGCTGCGAGCAGTTCCAGCGCGCGCTGCTGGCCAGCCCGGCTGCAGCCAGCTGTGGATCGCGTACATGGCCTTCCATCTGCAGGTACTACCCTTGGTGACTGGTCAAGGTCAAAGATATAGATGCGGAGAAACTGCGATAATTTGTATACATGCACCTTTATGTTCTTCTATTGTATTATAATATTATAAACTTATGTATACATATTCTGGCACTTTGGTTGTGTCGATATTTTTGACCTTCACTATATCCACACAAGCTTAAGCTTACCGTGGGGCTTAGTTGATTTGTGTAAGTAATATTTATTTATAAAATAAAATGAAAATATAAATAAATACTATAGCTCAGGAAGGCTTGTGTTGTGGGTACTCAGCCAACGATACATATAAAGGGTACCAGATACGAGCTTACCTAATACATGTCGCCTGGCGCGATATAATTATACGTGATTTCATCCGTTTGTAACTAATTAGTAAGTTCTTTTAATAATATTGTCTCTAATTCCCACCCCAGTCACACGGCTATTTACGTTATAATAGTTGTTTATGTATCTGTGCATAATGAAGGGCATTACAACAAGAGTGTGGGTTTATGAACGAGCCGAAGGCGAGGCGTAGGGACATGACCTGCATTATTACTAGTGTTACTTGAAACATTAAAAAGTCAACGAACAAAACAAATGACAGCTTGGAATGGCGGCGTTGCGTATTTCGTATCTCAGTCAAATATTTTTTTAAACCATAGACAAGCGAATGAACTCCCTATTCTATTGTCACTCGAGTTCAAATGTCGTTCGATTTATATTAAAAAAACATAACGAATTCGCGTTTCGTATCAATGACTGTTTTAATATCTATAGATACTAGAATATAAACCCCACTTGAATTTGAAAGCTGTTCCAAATTTAAACTCATAACCTACTGATTTCAGTAGGTAATGTTAACATTACATCTCCATTAATTTCTGATGGTTGGTAATGCTGGTCATTGCCTACGGTTTCTGGACGCATTTTAGAGCACTTATGATATGTACGTAGATAAATTAATTAACATACATCTGTTTCTTATGTACCCGCAGGCGACGGAGATAGACAAGGCGCGCGCGGTGGGCCGCAAGGCTCTCAGCACCATCTCCTTCCGTGAGGAGGATGAGAAGCTCAACGTGTGGCTCGCCCTGCTCAACCTGGAACACCGCTTCGGCACCAAGGTACCGAGCATAGACATACCATTTAACTAGACGGAGCGTGCTAATAATAAGACGACGATACAAAGGGATGGTCTTATAAAACTATCCATAGGTATGGCAAAGACGGCGCTATTTTCGTCCGTCCTTGTGATAGTCTCGCATATTTTCGTTCCCCTCCAAACTGGACCTTTCAGAACTGTCATAGTTGGAGGGGAACAAACAAAATTGCGGTAATTAATACAGAATAAGCTAATATTTTGACTATAAAGAATGTTCTGTAAAGCGAAACTATAATGAATTGTTACATTTTGGGCTACAAAAGCCAGAATATCTTTTTCCCTTTCTGGCGCTCGCGGTTGCGTTCTCCAGTCATTATTCCTCCTAGGTACCGCGGCACCGCGGGATCATAGAACAATAACATCCTAATGTTTTATAGCTGACAACTTAACTAAAGCTCCTGGCCCATGTAGTAGTAACACTACACTGTACACGCATGTCGATTTTTTATAGTAAAATTTTGACGAAAGTTCCATATTAATTATCTGCACAAGTACATAGACAATTAGACATGGTCCTTCAGTATTTTTTTTACTTATACATAATTTTCTTTGATTTTTCCTCGTCGTTCCCAACTACATTTTTTTAATAGTACCTTGAAGAACTGCTTAAGTTATATCTGACTTTAAGCTTCTTAACAAAATGTATGGTTGTTGAATTTCATTATTAATTGCTTTTGTCGGCAATTATTTGTTTTTAAATTTGAAGCGTGTACATTTTTAAACGCTTCGTATTTTACACAACAGGAGTCCCAACAAAAAACACTAGAAGAAGCCCTGCAAATGAACGACACCTTCAAAATCCACTCCAAACTCCTGGACATCCACGTGGACACCTCCAAGCACCAGGAGCTGTCGACCCTCGTCGACCTGATGCTGCGCAAATACAAGAGGAATCCCGCCAACTACATCCAGTGTGGGGCGGCGTGCTTCAAACTAGGGCTGGTGGACAAGGCGAGACAAGTCATGCAAAAGGCGGTCAGTGTGCTGGAGAAGAAAGAACGTAAGTTTGAACCTTATGTCTGTAGTTATACAGCTGCTTATTCAATGTAAATAAGAGGAATCCCGCCAACTACATCCAATGTGGGGCGGCGTGCTTCAAAATGGGGCTGGTGGACAAGGCGAGACAAGTCATGCAGAAGGCGGTCAGTGTGCTGGAGAAGAAAGAACGTAAGTTTGAGCCTTATGTCTGTAGTTGTAAGGCTGTTTATCCAATGGCAATAAGAGGAATCCCACCAACTACATCCAGGGTGATGGGCGTTTCTTTCCATCATATTCTTCAAAGCGCTTTGGAGGCGCCTAGCGACATCTACCGTAACAGTTTCAAAACTTTAATTAAATATCTACATTTTGACAACCGGTCTGGCCTAGTAGGTAGTGACCCTGCATATGAAGCCGATGGTCTTGGGTTCGAATCCCAGTCGGGGCAATTGTTTGTGTGATGAGCACAGATATTTGTTCCTGAGTCATGGGTGTTTTCTATGAATTTAAGTATTTATAAATGTATCTATCTATTATATATATCGTCGTCTAGTACCTACAACACAAGCCTTACTGAGCTTACCGTAGGACTAGGTCGACCTGTGTAAGATTGTCCCCAAGTATTTATTTATTTATATCTATCTTAACATCTTTATGTATTTGGCAGACGTAACCGTCCTAGTACAGTTCGCTTTGCTCGAGCGAGCGCATGGCGAGCGCGAGCGCGCGGAGGCGCTGTTCGAGCAGGTGCTCGCCGTGTACCCGCAGCGGCTCGACGTGTGCGCCTCCTACGTGGACATGCTCGCCAAGGACCGCGACATCCAGGCTGTTAGGTGAGTGACTATGTGTAAACTTTTGTACCTTATGCCATTGCTATTGAAGCTTTGGTGGCTTAGCGGTGAGAGCGTAATGCGTAATGTCGGGGTGCGGAGGTCGCGGGTTCAAACCCCGACTTGTACCGATTGGATTAGTGTGTGGAATCGGGATTAGTCCGGTTTACTCATGATATTTTACTTTACTAAAAAGAGACTGGTAAATATCAAATGACATTTCGTACGTAAGTTCCAAAAAACTTATTGGTACAGTCGGTACGTTCACAATTGGAATTGCATTTTGTTTTTTTTATTTTTCGATTTAAAAACAAAATAACTTCAACTTTCTTTCCTTCACCATTGAAAACAATTTTAACTGGCATTTTTTGTCTTATAACTCATTTTGATTCATTTTCTACCTTATTTCAATATTCATGAAGATTTACAATGTAATCCCGCAGGCAAGTAATGGAGCGAATGACGTCGCAGAAACTACCGGCGCGGAAGATGAAGACATTGTTCAACAAGTGGGCCGAGCTGGAGGAGCGCGTCGGCGACCCGGCGCGCGCGCAGCTCGTGCGCCAGCGGGCCCTCGCCTTCATGGAGGCCGCCAAGTTCTAGCTGGCAACACTGCCACTTGTCAAGATGCTGAAGGCAGTGAAGGATGTTAACATAATATAATTAAAACTGTTGTGAGCCATGTTACTAGTACTAGTTTACTAGTTACGGATAATCTCACGTGTAATTGTATCGCACTAGGCGACATGCGCGTTGAGTGAGCGATACACTCTCAACGCGAGCGGTGTGTCCTGACTCGGCTTGAAAATGGGTACCAGAACTTACCCGAAACATGTCGCCTAGTGCGATGTAATTACACGTGAGTTTAGTTGTTTGTTACTAAGTACTGATGATAACATACTTCGTGTTTATGAAACATCATTAATCATTTTAACTTATATTGTGATGTTAAATAAATAAAAAAATGTATATTTTATGTTGTGTTTTATTTGAACAAGTTAACAACAAATATCAAAATCTACAGAAAATATTACTACAAATACTTAAACATGTATGTTTTGCTAGTTTTTATGCTACTGGTATTATTATTGTTCCAAGTACTTTCGTAGGTTGGCATCGGTGGGGGAGGCGGCGGCGGCGCGGCGCCGACCGGCGCGCGACTTTTATCTGGCACTGAATTATTAATCTTATGGCTACTAGGATTAAGTTTAATATTGGTTGGCAAAGAACTACCATAAATTGATACTGGTGCACAAATCTCATAATCCAACGTTGCATAGAATTTCTCCTGCCCTTTCGTTGACAAATGCGCCATTTTTAACTTCAACACATTTCTACAATATTCTTCGGCGTACTTCATTAAATAAGTACCCAATTTTTTGCCACGCATAGCTTTACTTATCACTACTGTCTCTATAAAACAACTTTCTGGAATACTGGGAATAGGAGTCAGCTTGCAGTGGCCTAATACTTGTTTTCTGTCCTTGACCAAGATAAGGTTAGCGGGGAGGCAGTCACATGAAGCTTGAAGCGTCATCATTCTTACAGTTTCGCTTCTTGGCCATTCGTCGTTGATCAAGTCGCAGGTTGCTTTTAGAAATTCTGGGTGATTATGGATAAGGAGCACTTCCAGAGAATCAGGTTCCATGATTGAATATTATACCTGGCAAGAATAATACAGTAGAAATTAGAAAACAAATATGGTATCACATATCATCTGTCAATGTCACTGTCAAAATTGGCGTCCAACGAAAGCGAAATCTTTGCAGATTTGCATATATTTCGTAAACTGAAGAACGTAAACATATGAGAAGCATATACGCACCTAGAGGAAATTAATAATATTTTGGACTTTTGACAGGAGCGCCGTGTGAGTCTGTTCACTTTTAGGTTATATTCCTGTCCAAATAACTACATCCCATTTTTATTAACCAGGTGTTGGTATATTTATTTATAATAGGTTAGTAATACATTTATTATTGAATACACGTAAGGTTAGGTCTAGTTGGCCTTCGGGCCGATGGAGGGAAATGAGAAGGAGAAGCCTCCAGACGAGGCCGATGTTAGTTCCGATGGTGCTATGATAATTGAAAATAACTCCAGAAAAAGAAATTTACAGACATTGGAACTATCACCGGTCGATATTTCGCTGGAGCCATCTTTTAAAAAAGTAATTACAGATACATCCAAAAATAATTCACACCAGGTAGTTTCTGTAGACCAAACTGATGCCAGTGCCAACCATCAATCGCACAAATCTGCGGAGATTGAAGACAACCCGCACTTGTACAAACACCCCGACCTTAGCAGGGAAGCCCGTGTGTACAATACCGAGGATGACGGTCCATTCATAGTGCATATCTCAAGAGAAAGCTCCCCTAATAAAAATGCATCACTTAAAGCAATTTATGTAGGTATGTTACTAACACAAGCTAATGTGAAAAACATAAATATAGACGGAATTAAAGCTGTAGGTCGCAACAGAGTTTCGGTAACCTTTAACTCGGCTATTGATGCAAATTATGTACTAAAAAATCCAATTTTAGCAAAAAATAACCTAACTGCAAATATCCCATCATACAATGTCTCACGTATGGGACTGGTTCGAGGAGTTCCAACAGACTGGACAATGGTAGATTTAGTTAAAGGCACAAACTTAGTAAATGGTAAAGGAAAAATTTTAAAAGCCCGGCGACTACAAAGAAAGGTAACCAAAGAAGATGGCTCTCCGTCCTGGGTCCCAACCCAGTCTGTAGTAGTCACTTTTGAGGGTCAAACTTTGCCATCCAAGATCTTTGCTTATTACACCTCTCTTGTAGTTGAAGTGTACCAACTGCCTACCATCCAATGCAGAAAGTGTCTTCGTTTTGGCCATATTCAAACCCAATGCCGCTCAGATGCACGCTGTTATAAGTGTGCCCAAGGACATCCAGGTGATCAATGCAACACCGCACCTGAACAAGTTTCATGCATTTTCTGTTCTGCTCCACATTATGCCACTGATAGAAACTGCCCTGAACACCACCGTCAAAAAAATTAAGTTCATAATGTCTGAAAGGAATGTGTCATATGCAGAGGCAGCTACACAAGTTCCTGTTGCTCGTAAAGCGTATGTAGATGTAGCTAACGTTATGTATGCTCGTGAGGCTTCCCGCTTTCGCAATTAAACGACTCGTACGGACCCTCCACGCCCCAAGAAATTCATACCGGAAGACAACCTTTACATCACCTAGGGTAAGGGCGCCTCTGTCCCCGGGGTATGACCAACAGGCCCATATTAACTTAGTTCGCCCCCCTCCGTCACAACTACCGAACGGACATGCCGCTTACAGCCCAGTGCAGCAATATAGTAGGGTAACACCTAACGAGGACTTTCTGGAGCTCATTTTAAAATTATTAACAAATATCATTGCCAAATGGAGCGACTGTTTACCGCACGACGTAGCACCTCAAATGTTAAGTTTAGTCGAAAAATTATCTTTCTGCCATGGCTCCCCTGGTCAACTTCCTACAGTGGAATAGCCGCAGTATTATAGCTAAAAAACCTGAGCTTATTCAGATTATAAACAATCATTCTGTCTCTATAGCGGCCATCTCGGAGACGTGGTTGAGACCCGATTCTCTTTTCCGGATTCCGGGCTTTTCATGCCTCCGGGAGGACCGCGTTGATGGACGTGCAGGATGCTGTTTATTAATTAAGAATTCTTACTCTTTCTCCCAATTACCTCTTCCTCCTCATGCAAATAGTATTAATGCCGTAGCTGCCAAGGTTATGGGCATTAGTTTTATTTCCATGTACATCCCTCATCCTGACTTGAACCTCATTCCCGAACTTACTTCTATTTTATCATCGGTCCCTCCTCCTCATATAATATTAGGCGATTTCAATGCCCACAATATCTCTTGGGGGTCATATTTCTCAGACGCATTCTCATCAGCCCTTATAGACATTTTTGATAATATCAATGTCTGCGTTATCAACGATGGAACCCCCACGCATCGCGTCTATCCTGGTCAAAATCCGCTATCGGTGCCAGACTTATCTGCTTGCTCTCCTAATCTGGCCTCATTATTATCTTGGACGGTACTGCGGCAAACATTTGGGAGTGATCACTACCCTATTATCATCTCGAAGCCCTCATCCGTGCGCCCATCTCCCGCGCCAGAGCCGCTCCTAAAACACAAATTGCAAGCGGCTGACTGGACAAAATTTTCGCAATACATTGAAGACACTATAAAAGAATGGGACCTATCTTTAGTGGATAATAGGGTGAAATATTCCAAATTTAGAGACTTACTCTTGGAATCAGCTGATAAGTTTATACCTCTTAAAAGACCAAAAAAGGATAAAATCCCGTCACCGCCCTGGTGGAACGCGGAATGCACAGCTGCTGTAAACAAAAGAGATGAAGCAGAAATAACTTTTAACCAAACTGGTAACATGGAGGACTTCATTGCTTTCAAGAAAACTGCAGCCCGCACCAAGCGTTTTCTGGCTAAGGCAAAGAAGCAGGGTTGGAAGGGTTTCTGTGAGAGCCTAGCTCCTAGAACCCCCCCATCAGTTTTATGGAGAAAAATAAAACGGTTTAGAGGCTCCTTTAGGCCTGATACAGGAGGTTCCCTGAACAGTTCGGCCTGGCTGTCGGATTTTACTGACAAACTGGCTCCCCCAACTGTTCCGGAATCCTCCTGTGTACTCTGTGGCCCGGCCCCTCCGAGGCATCTGCTTGACGAACCTTTCTCCGTTGCGGAACTCAAACTGGCATTAGAGGGACTGCGTAATACATCACCAGGAGAAGATGGTATCCCATATTGTTTTATGTACAAATTGAGCCCATTCTCGCAGGAGTTCTTTCTTAACATATTAAATCACGTTTTTAGTACAGGAGAGATCCCAGATGACTGGAAAACCCAGATTATCATACCAATTCTTAAGCCAGGTAAAAATCCAGAGGAAGCTAGTTCCTACAGACCAATTGCTCTCTCTGCAACATTGGGCAAAATACTAGAGCATCTAGTGAAGAATAGGCTGGAATGGTATGTAGAGAGCAAAGGACTGTTGGCTAACACTCAGTTTGGGTTCCGCAAGGGAAGAAGCACTGCTGATAGCCTAACCATACTCACTACAGATATCAGATTGTGTTTGACTAAAAATAAGGACCTAATAGCTTGTTTTCTTGACATTTCTGCAGCCTATGACAATGTCCTTCTCCCAGTGCTCAGAGCAAAGATGCTACATCTGAGCATTCCTGGGAAGTTGGTACAAATTGTCTTCAAAATGTTTAATGAAAGAACCATCAAAATTCGTAGTGGCAATGTATATCATGCACCCCGTACACTGTGGCAAGGCCTTCCACAAGGTTCAGTTCTAAGTCCACTCCTCTACAGTATTTACACTTATGATCTTGAGCAATCGGTCCTACCATTCTGTAACATCTTACAATATGCAGACGATTTGGTGTTGTATTCATCTGGCAAACCAACTGGAAGCGCAGTAGCTAACTTAAACGCGGGACTTAGCTACTTAAAAGTTTGGCTGGACGATCATGGTCTGACACTGGCACCTTCCAAAAGCAGCACTATGATTTTCAGTCGTAAAAGGATCATGCCAAATGCTGATGTCTATTATGGTGAGGAGATTATACCCAGTCAGGAGTCAGTGAAATTCCTGGGCGTCATCTTAGATCGCAAGATGTCTGGAGTACCACATCTGAAACATGTAATGAAAAAATGTGAAAATGGAACTAACATCTTGAGGGCTCTGTCAGGGGTTTGGTGGGGTTCCCATCCATACTGTCAGAAGCTCCTTTATAATGCCATAATTCGCAGTCACATGGATTATGGATCATTTATCCTAGAACCATGCAACAAGGAGGCATTAAACAAATTAGATCTTATACAAGCTAGATGTTTGAGAATCATACTTGGTGCAATGAGATCTTCCGCAAAAAATGCCATGCAGGTGGAATGTGTGGAGCCGCCTCTTTCACTACGGAGGCAATATCTTGCAGACAGATTCCTCATGAGAGCTATTTCCAACTCCAACCACTTGCTGCTCCCACGCTTGAGGGCTCTCTCTTTGGTGGTCCCTGCAAATACATATTGGGCTCATAAAGCAACTCCTAAAACTATAGTAACTTTTCAAAATTAAATCATATTAACCCTACATTATATAAATCAGAAACAAATCCTCTATACGAGGCAAAATATGAAACACTAATTTTTACTCCTCAAGTTATTTTAGACTTAGGCATATTTAAAATGACCCAGGAGCTAATAGTAAGCTGAATACTTTTTTGGGAAAATGGCCAGGTTACCTACCAATGTTTACTGACGCATCCAAGATTAATCCCGCAGAGAGTGTCGGAGCAGCAGTGGTAATCCCCAAATTCAATATTATTTTAATGTTTAAATGCCCTTCACATTCATCAATATTCACAGGTGAGGCAGTTGCCATCTTAGAGGCTATAGCTTACGCTGAATCTCACAATATTGAGAAGGTGATCATTTTTACAGATAGCAGGAGCTGCCTACAGACTATTATGGGCAATCAATTCAAAATGAAGACAAAATACCCATTGATTCTTCAAATAAAGTCTATGTTGAGAAAGTGTGAACAAAAAGGGTTGAAGATCATTCTTGGCTGGATTCCAGGTCACTGTGGCATCACTGGTAACGAGTCTGCTGATTTTTGGGCAAAGAAAGCCATTGATATGGGTTCACCGGCCATGACAGAGTTTACAGTTCTGATTTATTGAAGAGTGCACACACTGAATTATTTAACTCATGGCAAAACCGCTGGAATTCATCTCGATTAGAGGTTGGCAAACACTACGGCCAAATTCAACCTGTTATTCCACGTAAACCATGGTTCTTTAAATTTATAGCATCTCCGAAATGGGTCACGTCAACAATTTGTCGTCTGCGCCTTGGACCAGTGTGTACACCGGTATTTCTTGCTAAGATCAGGGTACGGGACAGTTCTTTATGCGAGTGTGGTCTTGACGATGGCACAGTAAACCACATTTTCTTTTCTTGTCCGAAATACAGTTACTCATTGTATGATGTTCTTCCAAACTATATCCCGCGGCCCATAGACTTCTGTTCAATTCTATATCTAATGGACCCGCCTTTAACTGCCATTCTTATTAAATATATACAAGAACATAATATAAAACTGTAATACCATATTTTGGATACATAATTAATATATTTTCAACTTGTCAAAGAATATTTAGCATTATTTATGTACTTATCATTGTCAAAATTTTTTTTTTTTTTTCCCATCCATCCGCTTTGTTGCTTGCCTAACAATCAATCATCCGCTTTCCGCTATTTTTCACGAGTGTTTGTATTCGTCATGTGTAAGTCTGTGTCGTCAATAATGTATGCATATTTGTTTTAGGTACCCAACCTATCCTTTCACAAACACAAAATTTACCACCGAACAGTCATCCTAAAATAAAGTCAAAAGTTCACTCTACCTGACATTGGCGAAATCCACCCTGCTAAAATCGGCAAGGTGTAAAAGCCATCCAATGAAGAAAAAAAAAAAAAAAAAAAAAAAGCGAAATCTTTGCAGATTTGCATATATTTCGTAAACTGAAGAACGTAAACATATGAGAAGCATATACGCACCTAGAGGAAATCATTTGACACTTTTACATCACATTTTAGCGTAAGAACAAAAGTGAGTGTATTTATAAGATTTAAAAAACCAGTGCGCGACCTCGCCTGCGCGCGCTACAGACAGAACTAAACTAACCTATTTTTAACTGTCACATGCATGCTACCGTTCTTGTCGATTTAACTTTTGTTGCTGTAATGCTTGCGCATCGGGGTCGGTTAGGTAACACGGCAGTGATGCAGTCGGAAGTAAACAAACGGAGGCGTACGAAGTTTTCTGAAGTAACTTTAAGTCACTGGGTTCCGTTCCGTATTCGGTCCAGATGGGTTCGAGCTTTCTGATTGTATGATGCTCTTTGTACATACTATGTAATGCAAATTTATTAAACCTAATGGTTTTATCATTAAAAAAGAACAACAATAGTGTAGGTACATTGATATGGAATATAATTATGTTATATATATATATATATATATATATATATATATATATAACATAATTATATATATATATATATATATATAAATATAACACAAGCCTTACTCAGCTTACCATAGGACTAGTTCAATTATATTGAAAACACATGATTAAATAAATAGAAAACACCCATGACTCAGGAACAAAATATCTGTGCTCATTACACAAATGAATGCTTGAACCCAGGACCATTGGCAGGGTCACTACCTACTAGGCCAGTCATTATTCTACTCATGACAAAAATTACTAGCATAAACTTTTGAAGATAAAAGATCTTCATTTTTCAAATTACTATGCACTTATGAACTACATGGTATATAATACCTACTTTAGTTTTACTTCAATATGCTTTAATACATGGGTGCTGTTGTAGAAAATATGGATGATGATGATGATGTGCCAGCACTGTCTGCGGAAACGTTTGCAGCCCTCCAAGAGTTTTATACGGAGCAGCAGAAGAGACAGGAAATACTAGACAAGCTGCAGGCTGAAGACAAACTCAAGGAAAACATACTTTTTGATGAAAATTGGGTGAATTACCTTATTGATTTGTATGTATATACAGTTGCCATCAGATATATTGGAGCTGTGGAGGTGGTCACAAATATCTGAACAACACTCTCTATTGTGAAGGTAATAAAGTGCATGTTCTGATATTTGTGACTAACTCCACAGGTCATGATGGCAAATGTACACAATTTAAGGCTGAATATATACCTTATTTCCTTTATTTTTGAAGTCACTGATAAAAATATTTTTGCTCAAAAAAATATGACATATTAAGTCCATTACCTTTATGATGTTCAAATTTAGTAATGCATACTTCTAATTATTGTATTTACACTAGGGCACTAAACATTATAATAAGTATATGTAGATGATAAAATGGTAACACCAAGTAATCCCAACACATTCATTCCCTTCCTATTTATAATTAAAAAAATAATAATCTTTTATTTGTATTAAAATTATTAATGTATAATTTTCAGCAATTAAGTCAGTTCTGGTATGATGAGGCCACAGTTCAGGCTGTAGTCAAGGTGGTGGATAGGACAATACCCGACGGAGCCCGGGTAGCACTACTGTCCTGTCCAACACTCTTTGTGCCAGTGAAGAGACAGCTTGGAGACCGGGCTACAGGTAAGCGCCATTATTTCTTTGACTGCTCAGGTTGCTGACAGAAAACTGTGTCCTAGATGCCCTGACATGAGCACTATGAAAGCATTCTCACAACTTTAATTTAATTAGACCTACGTGCACACGCATAAAGTTCAACTTGACATTTCGATGACGAGGCGTTCGACATGGCGCCAAAAAGTTTGAAGAATAAGAAAAAAGCCCTTAGCTTGTTCTGACAAATGTCTTATCCAAGTATTTGATGCATACAGCAGCATTTACTGCATTCCATTTTAGAACAGCAGTGTGTGCAAAGTTCTCTATAATGTAGGAAATAGAGTAGAAGCTCATGTTTCCAAACGAAATAAAACGAAATTGAACCATTGTAATAAAATTCAAGCAATTGGTACTCCAGCGGCGCTACCGCGAAACACGATATTCGTAAGTTTCGGACGATTGTCTCTGTCACTCTCATGACGCCTCAATTGGAGTAAAAGAGATAGATACCCGAAATATACGAACTTCGATGTTCGCGGTACCGGGCCTGATAGGCTTGTGGGCCTAAGTAGGATATAACATTGTGGCGTCTGGGGTACAAACTAGAAGCCTTTTGCGTTCAAAATGATAAAAAAATAGTTTGAATTAATATTAATTTAAAGATAAACACGGTTCCACTCACGTTTATTTAGTCATTCGTGCGACTGTTTCGAAGAACATAGGCCTCCATTTTCAAGCACTAAGAGTGCTGAGTGTCCGTTCGGTTCGCCGATCGCCGCGCCGGCCTGTCCCGCACATCGGCACATTAACGCGAGTAGAACCGTGTATATCTTTAATTTATATAATATGTCTCACGAAAGTTTAAATACAAATTAAATTAATATTATTTATACTTGAAGATTGTATGAATCTTGCTCGACTATATTGACTAACACTAATGTGATTTATTTTAATTTAATGCTTAAACCTGGATGCATTGTCACAATCTTGTGAACACTGTCAAACAGGTACTAGTGTGTATACCTATCAGCCATGGACATCCACTACTGGATATAAATCACCCCAGGCAGCAATCTCAGCATGGGGGTTTAATGCATTATGGCAGCCATGAAGACAATGCTTGGCAGTCGAGTTAGCGATCGCAATTGTTCCACCGCTTAAAAGAGTTACTGTTTTGTGGTTTCGGATTACTGTTTAGAGAGAACACCTGCATCCC
Source organism: Grapholita molesta (assembly GCA_022674325.2). NCBI lineage: Eukaryota > Metazoa > Arthropoda > Insecta > Lepidoptera > Tortricidae > Grapholita > Grapholita molesta. The sequence goes on from CP053138.2 coordinate 1,173,672, forward strand.
TACACAAATATGTAATACGCTGGCGTCTACCTTCCTAATGCGGACTGCTAAGGAATTCGCTCCCTTTGTCTGTATTCCCTGAAAGATATAATTTGGGTATTTTCAAGGCAAGAGTGAATAGGCTGTTACTGAACCACCGTGCTACACCCTCGACATCTCCGTCATTCATCAGGTGCGACTGAGGTTAAACACTGGTCTTGTATTAAAAAAAAAACCTGTTTCAGTGTCCCTTTTCGAGTACGACCGGCGCTTCGAGGTGCACGCTCCAGACTTCATCTTCTACGACTACAACTTCCCGGACAAGCTGCCTCCGGACCTGGAGCGGTACGACTTGGTGGTGGCGGACCCGCCCTTCTTGTCTGAGGAGTGCATCGAGAAGACCTCGCAGACTATCAAACTGTTAGCCAAGGTGACTATGTCTACAACGGCTAAAGATGGATGGATGGAGATGGCATTGGGTTTTTAGTGCTCTGGGTGGTGATATTTTTTAATTCTTTTTCCAAATCTTTTTGTTAGAAAAACAAAATTAAGAAAAATTGTTATGCAATAAGACTGACTAGTCATGGTGGTGTTTGACTTGAGGAGTGCATCAAGATTCTGAATTTCGGATTATTTTCCAAATAAACCATTTTTCTCATTTTGACCCTTGAAAATTGTACCCTTTTATGGTACCATATTATATTCAACTTTATTAAATGGAATATATTCAACTATATTTATTACTTGATAAATACTTACATGGTACGCTTATCATAAGTTAGCAAATACAAAAAAAAACCCTCCTAAAATTTCGGACGATTGTCTCTGTCACTATCATGATGCCTTCATTGGAGTAAAAGAGAAAGATGCTCGAAATATACGAACTTCGATGTTTCCGGTACCGGGCCTGGTCACCTATAAACAGAGATTTTTTTAAGAACTGTTCAATTACTGAATGAATTCTGATCGCTTATAAAAACAGAGTTCATTTTTAGTATAATGTGGCCCGTTATTAGGGTGGCCAGCTCCTAGCGAATTACCTGTTTCCTCGTTTCCAGGACAAGATAGTGGTGTGCACCGGCGCGGTGATGAAGGAGCATGTGGAGAAACTACTGGACCTGCGGGTTTGCCAGTTCCAGCCGTGTCACAGGAACAACCTCGCCAACGAGTTCGCATGCTACGCTAATTTCGACCTAGATGGCGCTTTAAGATGATGCCTTTACCTCAATAAATATATTTTGACACTTTGGCGTATGTATATCTGTAAACTTCTGCACTTTACCGCCTTGATAATAGAGGCCTTGTTCAGATGTTTACCACCACCTCCACAGCTCTGATATAGCTGATGGCGACTGTATAAGTAAATGAGTGTACATAAGATTAAAATAATCATCATCATCATTTAGATTATTTTTTACTTGCATTAACCTTTTTAACGCCAGTAGGCCTAGCACATGAAGAGCGCGAGTCTCTCGAGCTGAGAAAGTCTACCCGTCCAGGTAGTCTATCTCGGCGCGAGATACTGTCGCGCCCTTCATGTGCTAGGCCTTCTGACGCCATGTCACCGAGGTGAATATTGTAGTTTGTGACCTATCAGTTGTAGCCGATGGACCAGCGGAGCCGACATAAGAGTCGTTGGCACCGAAAAGGTTTATGGCTATTATACAGGGTGTAATCGCTAAGTGTAGCTACTTTATTGGTACTATATCCTCGTAAGGCCCACGGGCCTTCCTGTAGTACTAATTACTTTAAAGAAATCTGAATTTTATAAAATTGGAAGAGTTGAATTTCATGTTTCTTTCGATTTTGACACAAAAGAAATTATACTTTATTTCCTACACTATAAAGAACGAATTTAAGTAGCATTTTGCTTGTGTGGTGGGCCTTAGGAGGATATAAGTGAATGGTACAGTCAGCAACAAGTTGCTAAGCGGATGAGTTCAAAATGAGCTTTACACGACTGTATTGATAACATAATGAGAGCGTGTCGAAATTATTCTTAACACCTGGTCCGCCTAGAAGCTTTTGCTACTGACTGTACACAATTAAACCCTGTATTTATTGCAAATTATTTCCATTTTATTTATAAGTATTTGTTCAAATAAATGTCTATACATGATGTTAAGTGTTAAATAAAACGAATCATTATTAAACACATTGCATTTATTGATCTTTTAACAATCGCACCTTGTTACATTACATTATGCTGGTTAACTCTCAATAAACTCTCGACGGACAAACTGCCTTACCTTACAACTAGCCGACGATTGAACTATTTGATTATTTATAAATGCGAGTTCTCGTTTACAGGGCCAAATATATTATTACTATTATAAAGTAAAAAAAAAGTCATCGATACAGTCAGCTTCATAAAGTGAGTGACAACCAAAGTGGCCAAATACATCGTAACACCCTTACTGTTATTAAAATAAAGATATACATCATGACTTCGACTATGGAGCTTTAAATGCAAGGCTCGATTCCACGCCTTACTAATGTAATATTGTTTTGAGACGTTAAAAAATACAGCCAATTTAGACAACTTATTAAACTATAACTGGTACTCAAAGTATAGTCGTGAAGTGAGTGTATTAACAATTGCGATATTATCCTTATCTCGTGGTACGAGGGCGACTTTCCTTGGTACAGGTACATTTGTCATGTACAGGTGAAAACACAAATTTTCGTACTGTTAATTTTGTGTTGGATTATGTTCATTGAAAATAACATTTACTTTTATTGTATGTATAATAAAAGTTGTAAAACAAAAGATGCTCAGTTTGGGGGTTACAATAGAACTAAACCATGCATTTAAAGCCCCATAGTAAAAAAAACCCTGTATACTGTTATATTTGGCTACTTTTTTACTCTGACTGTGATAGCCTTCGATATTGATTTCACTTTTACTAGTGTAGTCGTGAATCAATATCATATTTTATACCTACAAGCTATATTATAATCAAATAAGAAATATTCGGATCTGTAAATGGGAACCCATACCTATAAATTAATATTTAATATCAATCAATCAGAATAATATCTAATGTCAATATTTAATTATTGTGAGACCTACTTCAGTGAATGAATTATTATAATATCAATTTCAATGGAAAATATTTCGTAAATATAAATTCTTCTTAAATATTAAAATAAATTATTCCACGTTTAATTATTTAAATTGATTAGGTCGGTAATTATATGTAGTTTAAAATGTTGGTGTTATAATACTTAGTAAATAAACCACTACAGTAAAAGTATTAATTAATTACTATTAAGTGAGTAAATAAGATACAGTGGGGGAAAGATGGAATTTTGTTTACGAGGGATTTATTTTTACCCCTCATAAAGTCATCTGATCTTGTCCCGCTGAATATTCGAAGCTAATTATTGCAGGACAATAATATAAGAACCAAATGTGATATAACCTTAATATATTGGTCGCATATAGGTAAGCTTAGGTCTATTCAGCACGTTTTGCCGGCTAACCTAAACGGTATATCGACAATTGGTGTCTCGGAATTAAATCAAAAAGTAACACCAAAAAAGTAAAAAAATATACAATCAAACTATTCTAACAGTGCGAAATTTGTACTAAATAAATTAACACATTTGTAAACAGTGGTTTGGGGGGATTTTTGTGAGCCGTGCAATCGACTATAAAAATGTTTCTCTCCTTTTTCGCTTGAAATATATAATTTTGATATCAACGATCATTCATGTTTTTGATACACCATTTTCTCGTCTCTGACAAATTTTAAAATGTAAAAAGTCAATTGCTCGACTCTCAAAAATTGCCCCTCAGGTATCCCCCTATTATTTCTAGCTTTTGACTGACATCTGGTATTTTACATCAATTTAATATTCGACCTTAACAAAAACATAATAAAGTCGGTATTTAAACTACTCCGTTAGCATATTGTACAGTAGCCATCAGATATATCGGAGCTGTGGAGGTGGTCACAAATATCTAAACATGCACTTTATCGATATGACAATAGAGATGTTGTTCAGATATTTGTGACCACCTTCACAGCTCCGATATATCTGATGCGACTGTACACGATTGCTTAGGTAAAGTAGACAATCAAATGTAAAATTATTAATGAGCTGTCAATCAGTAACTAAAGAACATGTGGAACCACAGGTAAACTATACTTTGAATATTTTGTTTAAAAAATTATGAAATTATTTACTACTGGAATTACCCGAGTAGAATTCAAAGGAATTTCTTAATCAAAACGTGACTTGGTAGCTAAAATCATTCGACAATCGTTAGAGAAATACCATAGAGGTAGATATGTTTGAACTTTTCAAGTTGCTTATACCGTGTAATATATTTGTAGCTAACGTAGGAATGTTACCGAGGGACTTTTTTATCCTTCACATTAAAAATACATATACTGGTATTAAAAAAAAACTGCGGAGATTATCTACAAGTATATTCTTTTAGGTGTTTGAAATGAAGGTCTACCGCGAAACCCTGTTCCGAACAATGGAGACTTCCTTGTGATGCTACTAATATTATACTGTTTATTTATTAACACGTCTTTTTACTACCCAACCTGAACTCATCCATTGTTCGCACAAGTAAAAAGATGAATAAAATTGGTCATTCTTTATTAATTACGACAGTGAATTTTTGACTTAATCACACTTACCATTCCAGCATCATTGATTAATTGTCGCTAAAATACTTATTGTTATAAATTACGATAAGTATAAAAATGTTTTAAATGTTTAACATTTATTACAACATACAGAAGTCTCTGTTGCACGGAACACGGTTATATTTTCAAAATTACGATGTTTTTCCGAGCCTTGGTTATAAATGACGTCATGGGATTTCTGGTAGGTCCAGAAATAATGTATCGGTCCGACCGTGAGCGTGCTCAAACCGCGCCTCGAACCACGGCACTTAATTTGATCATGATGTAGACCCAGTGAAGAATGCCTCACTGTATATCGACAGGCGTGACTGTTTCAAATCTTAGTACAAACCTGAATATATCATGACAATCTTTACTGCATCTCAAGAACATTATATACAAATTCATAAACCTAACTAGTATTTATTTATTGGTCTATCTACAAAGGCCATTTTTCTACTCCGGGGAAGGCGCTAAAGCCGTTATATGATTTTTTTTTTTAATTGTTTTAACTTTAAAATTGATATACATTTATATTAGGCAAATTGCACGTCACTACATATTTTGTGGACTATATTATGAAAATAGTATGAATATGAAGTATTTATTACTTAATTATTTACACTTATCACTGTATTGTCCTCAGATTTATTATATAACCCCACTTAGGCTAAACAATATGTCACGTGTGATGGGGCAAATTTGATTTAGGTACTTATAATGACAATTCGAGGGGAAAAAAAATTTCAAGTATAATTTCTATGAACTTCTACTTGTATTCTAGGGAGTTTTCAGAGAATAGTGTACCCAAGTACCTATATTTGTTAAGACAATTTAATAACTGCCAATTTTGTCACGGCATTTAAACGTGAAATATTTATGGAAGTCAACGATAAAACCAAGTTTTTACCAGTACAACCGGCCTTTAGTATAAAAGTGACTTTGTGTAATAAACTAAATGATTAGTAACACAGTAATGGTGCGCTCTGGGAAATTTGACCCATACGATAATCGAACTTTATCTGTACCTACTGTGATTCATATACCTAAATATAGTTAGTACTTTAGATCATAATCTCGTATCTCTGCTACTTCAAGATTACACGCAACTTTGTATCCATTCCATACGTAGGTACAGTGAAGGTCAAAAATATCAATTCTCTCATAACTCCAAAACATGTATACCTACATTGTCTTAATATTAAGGTACACATATATTAGCACTTTAGCCGTGTCGATATTTTTGACCAAGTATGTACCATCGTTTTCTAAATTCGATACGAGATTTTCTTGTCTGAATCTGCCATGCGACATCGCATTAATGCCTTTAACCTTTTGAACGCTTTTCCTTTCGCATCACAACGTGTACGCCAATGTCTTAACTAGTGAAGAACGAAACTTTATCTGTCAACAGGAAAATTGCTTTGACAGCGTCCGCCATAGCCACTTTACGGGTCGGTGGTGGCGTGGTAGGCCCGACATCACGCGACCTCTTTAGGTTCTTTGCGCTCAAAAGGCTAAGAGGTACTAATACGGCAGATCATAAAACAATAAGGAGGCACTCTCACGAGCTTCGGAGGTTGAGTTAAAAGGTCACGAGTTCGAATCTCGCTTAAAGCGGTTCCCCAGAGGCCAGGCAACACCGAGAATCGCGACGGGCACGCATGCGTGATGGCTTTACGTAGAAAAGCGCACAGAAGCGATGCCTTCGCGAGCCGGCGGTTTCTTGCTAGTATTAAGGCACATCTAATCTTTTATCTAAACTTCAAAAATGCCAGAATTTTAACAAAACACATACACATATACTAAATGTAAAGGAAAACATTTAGAAACTGCATGCTAAATACAACAAATAATAAATACAACAATGCACAAAAAGTCATGTAAATTAATGGACAACCAGGGGCCAGCAGCGTTAAAATGTACAACTAATAATATAAACGGAACTCTATTCCTAATCAAAGGGATTGGAAAGAGACATCCGCTAATAATACAAGTTACCATTTGTTATGTTATGGGCCCCTGGTACTGTATAATTTAACTAAACAGACAAATCAATCAAATTAATTAATAATTAGCATTTGTGCCAATAAATAATAGAAAAATACACTTATCACAACCATAGCTGCAGATAACAATGCCTTTTGGGGTCAAGAATTCATTAAGCCGTGTGATCAATAATCACTGAGTTATATAAAAATACATACTATATATTATATATTGAATTGATATAATAATTAATAACACTAGCCAGGACTATCGCTGCCGATCAGTAATTTAATTAAATCAGCTAAAACGGATTATATCCCTGACGTTCCGAACTCTTCATAGTTATCCTTCGCGTTCATAGTTATCGACAGAGCCCGGAAAATCCATAGCAAAACAAAAGACTGTCGCAATCAAACTTGTGTTAGAAACTTTTTTTTACCGATATCAAGTTTATCGATGTCTTATGGAATACAATTTTTCTGAATTGTCTATTATTTTCAATGAGGTTGATTACCTCTTTGTGACCCGGCTACGGCCAAGCCAAAAGGGAAGGGATATTACTTAATATGAAATATAAGTTACGTTGCGTTTTAGATAAAATAACACATATACAACAAACCCTTAACTTACCATTTCTTTTGCGTTTGGCGTGAATGATAATACGATAATGATATATGATTATTATTACACAAAATTTTATCGATATCGATAAAAAATATTTCTATCACTAGTTTAATTGCGACAGTCTTTTGTTTTGCTATGGATTTTCCGGGCTCTGGTTATCGGGATATTTAAATTTAGTATACGCAACATTATTCGTGTTAGTAGTTTTATCTCATAAATAATTATCGCGCCAACCGTAGACAAAATTACTAAACTAAAAACTATAGAACAGGTATTGCGAAATATTTTTTTATTAACTTGAGTACGGACGTCTCGAAATCGGTGCAACCGCGTCGGAACGTCAAAAACTCAAGGCTAAGCTAATATGTTCAGAAATGCGAAAGTGTTATATATATCTTTAAATTACAATCGAAACCAAAATACAAAAACCTCGACGGTAGATAATGAAAATGTATGACATAACTAAATATGATGTTCATAGTGAAACACCCTGTCGTATATTTAAATAGCACGGGATAGATAACATTTACAATCCATATTCGCAACACTTGCGATCTATTCAAAAATAACAATGCATTTAGGTGACAAATGTTATATCCCTTTCTTTCCTGTTAGTTATCAAATTACACTATTCGCAATATTTTGCGGCGAGTCGGGTAATAAACTTTAGTTACCGTTCTTTTTGTACCCGCTCAGTTGCAAGGCCGTGCAGGTGCGAAAGAGATATCATAATTCCGATTATTTATGACCCGACTCGCTACTTAATTTTGCGGCAGTAGTAGTAAATAGTAGTTTATTATAGTTGGTAGAAAGTGTCCCGTGTAATATTATAATATTATATTTAAAACATTTAATTTGATATCAGTTCTCATTAGAACACAAAAAGCTCTTCCGGGCAAAGCCGCGTACATAAGCTTGTCTTAATATAAAATTGACATCGAACTATTCATTCATGGTCAAAAACTAATAGAAATTATTATCACATTAACAATACTAGCCTAGAAACTAACAAACCGATGGCTATCTCTATCCCTCATTTGAACGTTTGTAGCGAGTGATAGAGAGAGGAAAGAGGGCTTTGTATAAATTAATAACGACTTCAAAACTTTGAAAATGTGACATGAAAACCTATACGAAGCCGAAGATTTATCACTCTTTTCACGATACATTGAATAGAATCAATATTTTTTGGTAAGCAAAATATGTTACGGCTCTCAAACCTACATAAGTTAAATTTTGTTTTGTCTGTATCTTACAAACAAAACAAAGTTAAAAACAAAATATAATTTAAGTAAATTCTATAGGGACAGCTTGCGATGTCAGCATTCCGCGCGCCAATGGAAGGCCCACCGCTAAGCTCGCTCGTCAGTTCTCTCCCGGTCGTGTGCAAAGTAATACACGTTATTAACTAAGTATTCCTGCTTTATTATTCCAATTCTCAGATAGTTAATTCCTATAATTGGTGACCCCGACATAAGTCAAATGGTTTGACTTTGAACATTTAGTGCACCTTGAACCTTAATTCCTATAAATTCTGTTTTTATATGTGTGCCTTAGGAGTATCCGAGCGACAGTTCCGTATAGATGAAAAACTTAACTGAAGCACCATGCCTATGTAGTGCAGATAATTAATATGGAACTTGACATTAAAATTTGAATATAGAACGCCGACGTGTACAAACACGTTACTACTACATAAAGGTAGACCAGGTGGTTTAGCTAAGTGAGCTTCACATATATGCATATAGGTCCGTATATTACTAATAACAATATACAGTATGTATCAAGACGAGAGGCCAAGCTTTAAACCCGTAAAAGTGTAAGCAAGAAATAGGTTTTGGTAGATAAATTATTGAAATACAAGCTTGTATTATTTTTTTGCTTCAGATAATGATAATTCCATTTTGAATGTGAAGCATCCTGTATTCAATATTTACAATCTTAAGATCTGACAAGTCAAGGTTAAGATCAAAACGAAATGTCAGTTGAAGAAAGTTTAGCAATGAAAATGGTAAGCCAACCTCATTTGTCAATATTATATATATATATTTGTCAATGTTATTAAGAAAAATAAATTGACATTGACGTGACATCTAAGAGATGTTGATAACGTATTAGTGGGCACTGTTTTCACGATAACGTCTACATAATTCGGCTGGAACTTCTGTTAAATGATCTAGTTATAAAAATGACAAGTTGCACTTAATGAAATGTCTTAATAGTTGTGTTTACAGTTTTATCGAGATGTGTTTTTTGTTATGAGAATAACATAACATTTCACAGAATGATATGGGAATTGTTAACCGACTTAGAAAACGTACAACTTCAATTATAAATAAAATGATGCATTAATAAATAATCGGTAAACACTAATAGAAAGTGCGAAATAGTATTACATTCGTCTTGGCCATTAACGGGTTCAAAGCTTGGCCACTCGTCTTGATACATACTGTATTTATAGCGGTTTTAAATAATAATCGTTTAACAATTTTAGTCATGTATTGTTCATACAAAGATGTAGATTCATTTGTACAAAACCCTCTCAATCGGTTCTAACAATTCGAAACTAACTAACTAATTAATTAATTTATTTATTATTCTTTACTTAACAATAATTGTTCTCTGCGACCAGAGATCGAATATTTTACGGAACTCGCCTCGTGCAAAAATATACTCTTCCAACTTTGGGTGCTTTTTACAATACACACTCTAATACCTTAGGCATTAAAGCGTATTTATTATAAAAATGAGAATGTCCTTAAAAAAATAGTTACAACCGAAATAATGAAAAATTAAATCAATCAAAATTGCAATAAGGTCGTGTTTCGCTTACATACAACAACAAACACAGAGGAAGACTCGCACACACCTTAAAGTAAATTTCACAAAATATACAGATAATATAATATGCTTTACAAGTCTAAGAATAAAAGTAAATTAATGTCATTTGGAATCTGTTTAAGGACAATCCCGGAATGAAACGTCGAACACGGTAATGTATGCCTTGTTGCTAAAGAAATACATTCATTTTAACAACAGTTAAGTATAATATTATTCTAAGCAGAACGTTGTACAGTCAGCGTCATATAGTTCGTAGCATCCAAAGTACTCCAAAAGTTCGGTACACCATAGAATTTATATGGTGTACCGAACTATTTGACTACTTTGGATGCTACGAACTATATGACGCTGACTGTACCTTAGGATGCTGATACAAGCTGATAGTATATTCGGGGTCAATAGAAAACAAAAATATTCTAAACAAACATGGCTGACTGGAAACTGAATTTGTAAGCAAAATAAAAACATTTGACACATTACAAAATATTATTATAAAGTTTGTTCACACTGAATGTTTAGCCTCTAGCCATCCGGAGACCTATAGAAAGGTCTCCCATTGAATGCCATTTTGAATTTTAATTATGACAAACCATAGTTACATTTGGGTAGACAAGTTTTGATCTCTGTACCCGTACCATGAGTTGTGACATTACGGTTTTCGATAACGAGTATCGAGTTTACTACCTGTGCATCTCGTTCGCACTAAAATAGTACAAGCGAGATGAACAGATAGTAAACTCCATACTCGTTATCGAAAACCGTAATGTCACAACTCATGGTACGGGTACCGGGCTGCTAGAGAATAAGTAATTATCTCATATTTGAACTAACAAGAACGCAAGTAACAAAAGTATGTATACATAATGGCAATGATAGGTTTACCATGGTTGTTTCTTAAAATTGCTTAATTGCGAAGCTTTGTTTACATTATTTCCGTTTTCTACAGACTTCGAATATAAATACAATTTTATAACACTCTGTGAGTTATACATGATGATTTCAATTTCAAGCATACTCTACCGTGTCCAATCGTTGTAACATAAAACACAAAGAACATCACATTTCCAAATCTGACCAACTATCTGCACATGCAAAATTAGATCTTAACAACAACGGTACAGAGCACATGTTGGTTCAGACTCGGACTTGGACAACAAAGTATAATAGGAAGGCACCCGTGGTCCGCGCCACAGCGCTGCGTCGCGCTTGCTGCTTACATACAACCCTCATACGACTATAGGGGATCACATGGTTATGAGATCGATTTTAGTGTCGACGTCTTTATATATTTCTTGAAATTATATAACAGATTGAGAAATCTGTATTTTAATCTTTACAATGTTGTTCCTTAAAAAAATGTGGAAAAAATCATGTAAAACGCACTTGCTGTAAGATTAAAAAGTTTAGACTCTGAAAATTACAACATTTCTACAATTAAAACGAGACTTAGTGGTGTACATAAATTTATAATATCATGACCACGGTTTGAGAACGTTATTGTCATGGAGGCCCTGAAGAAAGACTGGCACAAAACTAACATCAACATCTCGCCGCGCGAGCCCGTACTACCCGCACTCGGTTTCGTTGACTGAAGGTGTCACAATGTCCCGTTTTAATTGTAACGTTTGCTACAAAACGTCGCGTATAAATGCGTTTGTCGTAAACGTATAAAGTTACTAGTGTCTGTTCGAAGAGAAAATGAATGACGTCTCACTATAGTCGGCGTGTAATCCCCGGCGGCTAGCGCAGGCGGCTAGCGCAGGCGGCGGTAGAGCAGGTAGAGCAGCAGCAGCAGCAGCGCCAGCGCGTGCGCCAGCAGCAGCGCCAGCGCGGCGGCCAGGCGCAGCGCGCACGACAGCAGCGCGCGCGCGCAGGCGAGCTCCGCGCGCCGTCAGCCCGTGCCGCACTTGCCCGCCTCGAACACGCCCTGCCGCAGGAACAAGGTGCGTGCTTAGTAACTCAACAAGAGGACGGCGGTCAACTGTCACGGCCGGGATGAGAGCGTCTGACTCACCCGACGGAAGAAGGGCGAGAAGGAGACGAGCGCGTGCGGCGTGAGCGGCGCGCAGTGCAGCGGGCAGCGGCGGTCGGCCGCGCACACGGCCAGCAGCCGCCGCAGGAACGACTCCAGCGCGCCGCGCCGCGACCGCGCCACCGCCTCCGACTGCCACAGCTGCCGCGGCGGGAACGGGATCGACGCCACCTGGGATCGGAGATTACACGTTCATGGGAAGGTTGGACGGACCAGAACACGCTCCGCGGTCAGTGTGAGCACGTACCTTGGGGTAGGTCCGGCGCATGGCGAGGTAGAGGTCGCGGAAGCGGCGGTAGCGGCGCAGCAGGGCCCAGCGCGTGGCGCCGAGCCGGATGCGCACCTCGTACTCGTGGTGCGTGGAGGCGCCCGCGCCGCGCGTCACCCAGCCCGGGATGCTCACCACCTCGTCTGCGAGGTGTTTATTGAACGGAATTAGCACGAGTTTTTCAATTGTCATAGTGAGTTTTTAGTATTGGCTGTAGTGTTTCGTAAACGCAAACATCTTGTTTAGAGCCAGCCTCGTAAACTGCCATGGAATCAAAGGTTTAAATGGTTTGAACATTTGGAATAGCTTTTGTTCCCGTGCCAGTTTTGACACTCCTTACGGCTTCCTCAAAAAGTTGTGTTGTATCTTACGCTTTTTGTTCATTTTATATCTTCCAGAGTTTGTTGCAATCCAAATCTATTATTGGCATGAAACTCTACACTTAGCAGTATAATTGGAATCAATAATTATCATACTGATATTTAAGTTAGAACTGCGATCCACACAAAAACGAACTGCTATTAACGAAGTAGGTTTAGTTTAAGTTATAACTGCGATCCTCACAGAAACGGACTGCTATTAACGAACTAGGTTTAGTTTAAGTTAGAACTGCGATCCCCACAGAAACGGACTGCTATTAACGAACTAGGTTTAGTTTAAGTTAGAACTGCGATCCCCACAGAAACGAACTGATATTAACGATGTAAGTTTAATTTAAGTTAGAACTGCGATCCCCACAGAAACGAACTGATATTAACGATGTAAGTTTAGTTTAAGTTAGAACAGCGATCCCCACAGAAACGGACTGCTATTAACGAAGTAGGTTTAGTTTAAGTTAGAACTGCGACCCCCGCAGGAGCGAACTGCTATCAACAAAGTAAATTTAGTTTAAGTTAGAAAACCACCAAAACGAGCTCATAAAAGTAGGTTTAGGTTAGAACTGTGACCCCTACAGAAACAAACTACTATCAGGAAAGTAGTTTTCGGTTGGTTAGGTTAGATTTTTAGTGCAAAATATATTAGTAACATTATAGCCACAATTAAAATTAGCATAGCTAATATGTAGAACAATCGGTACAACATTTTCGGCCAAAAAAATATAGCTATACCCAACAAATTTTATACCATATGTTGATCGACATAATCTTTAAGCGATCAAATATTATGAATAACATTTTATGCCACTCGATGAATCTCCTGCAATACTTACCCAAGATAATTAATACACAAAAATAATATCGGTAATATTAAGAAATTACAAAATATATTTAAAAAAATGAAACTTACTAAAATCGATCGGGTGCATAAGACCGACGGTGGCCGTAGGGTCCTAGAACAAATAAAAAACATATAAACATGAACATAGTTCTTTAGTTTTACGGCACGGCACTTCACGTCGAGATAGCTTAATAGTACATTGTGCAACGAGGATGGTAAGTAAGGTATAGTAAACGCGAGTCTATTAGAAGCCCGACGACGAAGTCGGAGGGCTTTTAATGACTCAAGTTTGTTATACACTTACCACCCGTGGTACATACAATGTTTTTCATCACATTTGCGAGAAAATAAAATAAATTCGTTGGTAAAATATTAGTTACTAGTGTAGTGTAGTTTCACCTATCAGACCGCATCCACTATAAAAGATTGTCAACAATGTCAACTTTGTTCAATGTCTTCCACAGATAATGTTAACAACTGCGTTTTGTTTTCGAAGTTGATAGATCATCCTGCCAAATAGTCTCAATTATCAAAATCAAATAGAAAATAACTATTTTTAATAAATACTAAACATTAAATTGCAGTTAAATTTAGTATAAAGATATGTTTTATACATATTAAAAGTTATTGTTTTTTAGTTATTTATATTTTTAGTATTTTATTTTATTTAAGTTTCCTTCTGTTATTAATTTGTTCGTTGGATAAATAAATATTTACCTATTAAAAGTTGGTTGTAGCAAACTTTTGAAGATATGAAATACACCTTGGCTGTTTAGAAACATCCTCAGTCCAAGTGAAGTATAGGTTCTGTATATTTTTAAAACTAAACTTAACAGCCCGTGTGAGCTAAATCGGCTATAACTGCTCTGTACTCTCACAAGTAACAACGCCATTGACGAGCAAGTGTGATGAAAAAGACTGTATGACCTCGCGCGGCGAAAAGTCGCCTCGATAACACCACTTGTCGCAAACATCAGTCCGCTGCCGACTGCGTCCACATGTGACGGCAAAGCACAAAATAAAACAAAAGTCGGTCTAATTCGATAAACTTTTTGTGGGTTTTTTATTATAGCTGACCGGCAGCGGCACGTCGACGATGAGGTCGTTCCCGTTGGGCTCGGGCTGCGCCGCCCGCGCCGCGCGCCGCAGCGGGTCGTCCACGCCGTCCCAGGACTCCGCCGTCTCGTCGTTCGACGTCGACACGTTGTCGGACGCTTCGATCTCGCCGTCTTTTAATCTGCACGTGGAAACATATGCTGTTTATTGTCGTAAAAGCAGCGACCGAATATACATAGACTCCGTTTCCAGCACAAAATGGCTAAAAATATTCTACTGACAGTCACAAAACTCAAACTTAAGAAGTTCACTCAGCTATCCCTTTAAATCCTTCCTCGACTTTCGAATTCGCACATTCCCGCTATTTAAAAACGTTGTAATTGGTCTATCAAAGTTCTGATTGGCTAAAATAAAGTCATACGTCAAACCTCATGCACAGTGCTACAATATTAGGTGATGTCAGACTAGACTTGAAGGACACTTTTAGACTCCGCCTTCTGAGGAAACCTTTTTGGGTTTGTGCTGTGTATCGTCAAAGAGAATGTAAAAAAAAGGAATATCGTTTAAAACCGATGCTTCGACAGTCGAAGTTATTATATTGATATTTTTATTTATTTATTATTTCTTACAAAGAGGATGTAATTTTTTATATATTAGTCAAAATCACGGTTAATTCGTATGAATTAACCGTGATTTATAGTACATTGTGCAACGAGGATGGTAAGTAAGGTATAGTAAACGCGAGTCTATTAGAAGCCCGACGACGAAGTCGGAGGGCTTTTAATGACTCAAGTTTGTTATACACTTACCACCCGTGGTACACACAATGTTTTTCATCACATTTGCGAGGAAATAAAATAAATTCGTTGGTAAAATATTAGTTAGTACTTATGTAGGCTTAAAATCAAAATACACTTTGAAAACTACAATCAGACCGCATCCACTAAAAAAGATTGTCAACAATGTCAACTTTTTTCAATGTCTTCCACAGATAATGTTAACAACTGCGTTTTGTTTTCGAATTTGACAGATCATCCTGCCAAATAGTATCAATTATCAAAATCAAATAGAAAACAATTATTTTTAATAAATACTAAACATTAAATTGCAGTCAAATAGAATATAAAGATATGTTTTATACATATTAAAAGTTGGTTGTAGCAAACTTTTGAAGATATGAAATACACCTTGGCTGTTTGGAAACATCCTCAGTTCGAAGTGAAGTATGAGTTCTATATATATTTTTAAAACTAAACTTAACAGCCCGTGTGAGCTAAATCGGCTATAACTGCTCTGTACTCTCGCAAGTAAAAACGCCATTGACGAGCAAGTGTGATGAAAAGTATTTAAGACAGTATGTCTGTCAGGTCCGCTAGCAACTAATAAAAGAAAACATGCAATAGTGAACCTTGTCGAGTTGAAATAGGGTATATTACCTGTCGCTGGGCGGGTCGGCAAGCACGTCGCTCTCGCTGAGCGTGAGCGAGGGCATCTCCTGTATGGGGGTGACGGTGGAGCGACCGTTGCTCTTGCCGTTGTCGAAGAACGAGTACTGCAGGGCCATCTCTAGACGGACGTACTTCTTCTGCAGATCTTGTAGGACCTGGCACGGATTATTGAATTCTTAAAATGTTAAATGACTGAAATAACATACGTTACAAGTAGTGATGATACGTATATTTTTTTTTTTGAAATCTCCTTATAATTTTGTACGGGGATTTAAAATAAATTTATCGAAATTTATCGTAACTTGAACATTTAAATTGCTTGAACGACGTCCGGCTAGGATCCGACAACATTACAAATAACCGAAACTCGCTGCTAACTGCCGGTTGAACTCCTGTTTAGAGCAGTTGATCTCGAGCGAGATAACGAAGGCTATTTTCGAGCACACAGCCACTGGTTTCGAGGTTGTAACATCTACCAAACTTTCCACACGGCGACCTGGCGCCTATTTCTCGGACACTTGTAACTTGTAATACAAGCAGACAGAGCAGTCACTTTGACTTCCGCTTGTATTACAAGTTAGAAGTGTTCGAGAAATAGGCCCGTGGCTACCGCCCCTCTCTGCCCCTTACTGCGGAGGTGTCGGCACTGCCCGGCGAGCGCGCGCCCAACGTCCGGCGCGGATCCGTGCCGGACGTCGTTACGTGTAAATGAGACTCACCGCAATCTGCCGGTTGAGTTCTTCCTTCGAGCAGTCGTTCTCGAGCGAGGAGATGACGAGCATCTTCTGCGCCGCTATCCGCGAGCACAGCCGCTGCATGGCGCGCAACGCCTCCGCCTCCGTCACCTGCCGCCGTCCGGATTTGCCGTCCGTCGCTGTACAACGACACGGTCAGTATCACAACTGATTAACGCTTATGGAAGTTAGATTCAATAAGATTTACAGTATAAATTCATGTTTTCTGTTATACTAATTGAATTCGTAACAAGTAAAAAGTTAAACTATGTTAGTTTTGTATAGATGTAGATGTAGTGTAGGGACGCCCGGCCGGACTCAGTAGATGTATAGATAGTCAAGCATTAAAATTCTATAAATACTTAGATTTGGTGAACATTTCACAAAGTACAAATAATATTCCAATGCCAAAAAAAGTAGAACACACGTCACATAATATAACTTGTCACGATAGCTGAGTACACTTTTTTCTGAAAACTTCCATAGTCGAAAGTAAGTGGTACATATGGTAACATTTTGAGCACAACACTACATTATGTCTTTGTAAGACTGGAATAGTATACTGTATTTTTAATATGATGAACAGAGACGGAAATGTTTATTAATTTGAATGACCAGTTTAAAACAGGGATCGGACAACCCTTTCCGCGGCAAAAGCCATTAAAAGGGCAACCCTTAAACACGGCTAACACATTGAAAGACTTACCAGTTTGAACTGCTAGCCCATATATTTGACTATCCCTTACCGTACGACTAAGCCAAACATAAAACTAGCCCTTTACAATCACTAAACGCTATCCTTTATGCCTTGCTAGCCCTTATAAAGGGTTACCCTTATTACTTAGCGCTTTTTATAAAGCTGTCCCTTTAGTAATGTCGTAGTTAATCCTTGCGTGAAAGAGACAGGTTTAGTATATACTATGACATATGTCTACGCTAGTGTTCGAAAAGCGCGCGTACATCAAATCAAAGAAGTCAAAGAAAACGCCAGATCAGAGCAATGTGTGCTTTATGAACAGGGCAGACGATTTCAATTAGCACGCTTGTATGTAAAAGGGAAGCCCTTTTATAAGGCTAACCCTTATAAGCAATATGTAAGGTTTTGCTGAGCGGATGATTAGGGTTTTGTTAGGGTATTGGGATAGCGCTTAGTTATAAGGGTTAGCGCTTTTATAAGGGCTTTAAAAGCAAAATGAAAGGGTATTGTCAAATAAGGGTATGATGAGTAAAGCCTTATGTAAAACCCATACAAAACCCTTTATAAGGGATAGCGGGCCGGTCCCTGGTTTAAAATGACTCCGCTGGCGATAGACAAAGTTTCAATCAAATATTTTGATTTATTTCAAGACATTTAGCTTCGTAACGCCCAGTGTGCATTACAATGTACACTCCCTTTCAATGGAGTTGAAATCTTTTATAAAAGGAAATAGGGTAGAATTTCTTTTGTTTCATTAGTTTTCGTACCAACGAAAATTCAACCCAATTCACTGCAAAGTAAGGTCGGTTTTAAATAAAAAATATTTTAGTATGGTGGGCGTTACGAGATTATATTTTAGATTAAGATTATAACTCACCGATCTTCCTCCTAAACTTGGCTCTTTGATGTCTCTCCTCAGGCGAACGCTCTACGGAACTCGAGGACTGTCCTTCCACTATTCTGGGCTGCAATATAAAAAAAGTATTGGAGGATATACAACAGTAGACAGACAGCACACTATACACATTGATACTCGTATTTTATATTATATTCAACCTCCGATTCTGTGATGTTAAACGCCAACCTTTACTAATAATAACTATTTCGAGGGTTTTCGTGGTAAAACCCGATAAATCGACCGAGTAACAACCTAACGTAATTCACGTATACTTCTAAATTTTAATTCCCGATTCCTCGACTTATCGGGTTTCTCAAGGAAACCCTCGATATGATTAATATCTTAAGAAAATCTTACGCAAATACACCTAATCCTATATTAAGCTCCATAGAGCGTGTTGTAGGCACATTGTACTACTTAAATACATAAACAACGTCTGTAACTCAGCGGCAAATGTTCGTAATAAAGGCAGGAATACGCTGCCTTCGAACCCAGGACATCCTGCTACGTACGCAGGATCATTACCGACAAGGCTGGCAGGCCGTTAAACATCTAATGATACAATGAATAAAATAGTAAGTAATTTACTCGTAAATACGTATGAATAAAAAAAAAAAGTATTAACTAACTTTGCACTTGCAAATGCAGTTTTGCTATCTGTATACTGAACTGTTACTGAACCAGCGTGCTACACCCTCGACCTCGTCGACACTTACTGTCGATCAGGTGGGACTGAGGTCAAACGCTGGTCAGTCTTGTTTAAAAAAAAACTACTTCAGCCACGGACGTCCACTGTTGGATATGGACCTCCCCCATAAACTGCGACAAGCATAATGGGGGGTTTAATGCCGTAATCGCCACGCCTGGCAGGCGGGTTGGCGATCGCAGTATGTTCCATCGCTCTTAAGGACGCTGTTGCCTTTTTTTTATTTTACGACAAAGGTGGCAAACGAGCAGACGGATTGCCTGATGGTAAGCAATTACCGTCGCCCATGGGCACTCGCAACACCAAGGGAGTCACAAGCGCGTTGCCGACCTATAAGTTGGTTGGAGCTCTGGGAACCTTATTCACCATCAGGAACACAAGACTACATACCTGAAAGGTAGCAGTGCTATTATGGCTGTGGTCTTCTGTAAGGAGGAGGTACTTCCCCAGTTGGGCTGCTCCAGATTCAAGCGTGATGGTACTTCGCTGTGCCCTACCTCTCATTGTTGGACGTAGTTTAAGGATATACCCGGGTGCCTATTCTCCGGTGGTGTATGTGTACAAAGGAAATATTAAACGGGTTAGTCACCTTATGGTAGTCCTCGGTGCTGGACATGTCGTCGCTGTCGTCCGGCACGGGCCCGAGCCGGAAGTTGGGCGTGGGCTCGCTGGGCAGCGCGGACACCTCCTCCGTGGTGGGCGTGGCCAGCGACGCCGGCGGGGACGACGTGGCCGTGTGGAACGTCTCGTCCGTGGGGAGGGAGTTGGGGGACGCCAGCGGGTCGAGGCTCAGGCTCAAGCTGGAACAAATTATTATTCACCTCACTCGCTAGGAAACCTTAGTTTATAGCACGAAATCTGTGTGGAAAAGACTATTTTATGATTGTAATTTTCTGTGGTGTGTCATTTTAATATGTGTCCTTTGTTCTTGTTTATTTTGTTTGGATTTAAGTGTGTTACATCCTTAATTTGATATGTTAAATAGAGGGCAAAGTTAAATATTGTTTTTGCCTTGCCTCTCGCATTTTCCTCGCTGTATTGAGTTGTTCTGCATGGCTGCAAAATTATTTGGTGTTTTGAAAGCCTCGCTACGTTCAGGAATCTTGCTCAGTTTCAATTTCAACACTAACGCCAAATAACCACTTTGCACCCTTGCATAACAAATAACTATCAGTATTTCATTACTTTCTATCATTTTTGCCCGAATGCCGCACGAAACTTTTTTTGGAAATTATGTATCAATGGAGACGCATTTTCAAAAGCCGATTTTCAGTTTTACTAATTGTTATACATTTGAGCAATTTCTTTGTCGGACGCGATTAGTAATCGGATGTCCAGTTGCAGAACTAGTAACTTCAAATAAAACGTTATGCCACTGGGACTGGGACATCCGATTACAATCCGGATCCGACATGAGGTAAGTGGGAACGGTCTCTTACACTGACCTGAGTCGTTTGTTTCTAAACACCTCCCGTTCGTCAGCGGAGAGCGGCTCCAGCGCCTCTTCCCGCGGCGTGTGCCGCAGGACTAACTCAGACTTGCTTCTCTTCACAATCGCCCCGGGAGACAGCTCGTTGTCGCCTTCTGCAGGCAAAAGATGGTAACACACTTATGAATAACTAGCTTTTGCCCCCGGCTTCGCACGCGCAGAAGAACCCTCTTTTTGACCTCTTCGGGGATGAATATCAAAAAACGCTGAAATTACTTTTCTTGTGTTTGGATAAGGATTGTTTACACAAAATTTCAAGTTTCTAGCCTTAAATTTTACAGAATCCCCATACACACTTTAAACCCCTTTTTTACCCCCTTAACCCTTTATAAGGCAGAGACGATTTGGAAACCACTTAGTTAATAAACATTTACAAAGAAATAACATCCTTTTTTTTATTTAACTATAATGGTATTATATAGCAAATATATCAGGCTTTCTTTTCTTATTTATACTTTTTCGGTCATAATTTAATTTTAGTGTAATTAATTAATCTAAAGTTTGTGGTCAATGAATGCACTGTGCCCGTTAAGGGAAGCAAGCATTTGTCACTGTTTCCATTATACTATTAAAAATACACAAGTCGCTGTATCTAATAATTTCAATTATAGCTCTTGTAATTCACGATGGCGAGTGGCGAAGCAGTCTTCGCAATATTTGCAATAACTGAACTACGTTGTTTGTAGTATCAGGAAAGTGTATCATTTGCCACTTAAGATTAATAAAATTATAAAAAGTTACATGCTATATCGATAAATATTGTAATATGTAACTATTTGCATAGTATTACGTACATGGCAGTTATGACAAATGTAGAAGTATTGAGTACTAGCTTCTGCCCGCGACTTCGTCCGCGTAGAATAGTTACTTTTGGTCTTCGCTTATGATATATAGCCTTTATCTATAAATGGGCTACACACACACACTACTGAAAGGATTTTTCAAAATCCCAAAATTACTTTGAAAAGGCATATCAAGTTAAAATTCCGTATTTGAATATTTGGAATTTGGAATCGAAATTAAGTATAATTGAATTGCAAACAACACTGTTAATTCGACACGTATGAACTTTATGTCGTAGCAATAAGGTTCATACGTCTCTAGCTAACAGCTTAGCTTAGTAGCTTAGAACACCGCCTGTTGTATGTATGTACCTATGTGTGTTAACACTTAAACTTTTAAACCACTTTCCCGTAAAACTTCGCTTTCTTAGGATTCCGTACCCAAATTGTAAGAACGGAACCTTATTGCTTACACTTAAAACGTCGGTCTGTCTGTCTGTCTGACGGCTATATCTTATGAAAAGTGTTACCATAAAAAACTGTTTTATTTACCAATGATACGGAACTCTTCGCGCGCGAGTCTGACTCGCACTTAGCCAATTTTTTTATGCCTATTAAGTATATGAAACGTCTACAAACGACTGCACATTTGTGCAGTGTAGCACATCTTTATTTAAAGGCAATACGGACTTTTGACACCTTCATTTGCGTATGACTGTACCTACATTCCAACCCCATAAGCGATTAAAAAACGCTCATCTCATTTCATATCAAATGACGCTGAAATTACTCATCTTGTTCCTTATTAAGTACTACTGTGAAGAGTGTGAAATGTAATTCTTTTTTTATATACTTACCCACTTTTTGAAAAATACTTTTTTAGTGCACATATTTTAAAACCGTTGTTGTTTTTGTCAACAGCGACCCGATTAACCATAGGAAACATACACATGTCGTTTTTCAGACTTTTTAAACCCCATTTTCTCCTATTAGGGGTTGAATTCTCAAAAATGCTGAAACACGTGTTTACTCATTTGTCGTTAGGAATACTATTGTGAAGTTTCAAACTAATTGGTGTAACTAATCATAAATCCCCATACAAACTTTGGACCCCCATTTCACCCCCTTAGAGGGTGAATTTTTAAAAATCCTTTCTTAGTGCACCCCTAGACCTTATAAGGAACCTGTGTGCCGAGTTTGGAAACTTTAGACCCAGCGGTTTGGGCTGTGCGTTGATTTAAGTGAGTCAGTCAGTCAGTCAGTCAGTCAGTCAGTCAGTCAGTCAGGACTTTGAGATTTATATATATAGATTCCTGTCACGTATCTGTCAATGAATAGGTGTATTGGAAACAGCTCATCTGAAAACTCGAGTGCGCTAACGGGCTGAGTGCATATAATGACCACATGTTTTTATTAATGATTTCGGGTTTTTTTTTGACCAAGACGGATGGAGATCGAAGTGCCATGCCCAGCCGTGGGGTTATACTTAGAATTTAATCATTAGTATCAGGTATTTCGCTAGCACGGACAAACTCATTTTTATTTATATCGCAAATCGCAATAAGAGATACCTTTTAAAAAACTCTGGTACCCCTTTTTAAGCTAACAATAGGCACTAGTTTTATGAAAGCGACTGCAATCTGACCTTCCAACCCAGAGGGTAAACTAGGTCTTATTGGGATATCGGTTTCCTCACGATATTTTCCTTCACCGAAAAGCGGTTGGTAAATATCAAATGATATATCTTACATAAGTGCCGAAAAACTCATTGGTACAAGCCGGGGTTTGAACTTGCGACCTTCGGATTGCAAGTCGCACGCACTTACCGCTAGGCCACCAGTGCTTCTTGTCTCCGCCTTGTCTATGACCATTAACCTACGCACAATATGTTTGAGCTTGACTAACTGATGAAAAGATTCAATTTTTTTTATGATATAGGCGGCAAACGAGCAGATGGATTGCCTGGTGGTAAGCAATTAATTACCGTCGCCCATGGTCACCAGGGGAGTCACAAGCGCGTTGCCGGCCTTTAAGGGGGGTTGGAGCTCTGGGAACCTTACTCACCATCAGGAACACAACACTACATACTTGAAAGTTAGCAGTGCTATTATGGCTGTCTTCTGTAAGGTGGAGGTACATCCCCAGTTGGGCTGCTCCAGATTCAAGCGTGATGGTCATCGCTGTGCCCTACCTCTCATCAACGAGTCCTCACCTCTCCTGTCCGTGGGGCTGAGGTCGGAGGCCAGCGCGTGCCGCAGCCCCAGGTCCTGGGTACCCAGCAGCGCCAGCTCGGCCTGCAGCCGTTCTATCTTGACGCGATGCGACGCCACGGACGCCACGCGACTTTGCAGTTCACCTTCCAGTTCTAGTAGCTCTTTTTTCTGTTTAACAGACAATGAATGAATTAATGAGTTTTGTTTATACACAACGACGGTGGCAAACAAGCATACGGCCCGCGTGGTGGTAAGCAGTTACCGTAGCCGTATACGCCTGCAACTCCAGTGAATTCACATGTGCGTTGCCTAACCTTTAAGAACCTATACACTTATTTTTTGAAGAACCTCATACTGTGTAGTCTCTAGGGAAAACCTCGGCAGGGAGTTCATTCCACAGCCGGATCGTTCGCATGGGGAAATTCCTCTTAAACCGCTTAGTGCGCGACCCTTTTAGGCTCCAGGGTGTGAGGATGAATGCACTGCCGACGGCGAACGGTGCGGTGGTAGAAAGCGGCCGTTGGCATCATGTCGAACAGTTTTTCCAATTCCACTTATCCATAAAATCTTTACTTATTTTTTATTATGCAGAAACGTCTGCTAGCGAATATCTGCGATATTTAAATCGAAAGAAAAATAGAAAAAATAAATAAATATCGGAAATCTTTACTTATACTGTAACAGAGTAATGACACTAAATTCCAATTAAGGAAACTTTCACCTGCCACAAAGAGCCATTTTACGTAATGGCCACTTAATTTTAACGATAAAAGGGCATTGTCTCGGCTGATTAAGAGCGCAAACAAGGCAATGCGTTATGTCACGCAGATTATAAATTATAACTCGGCGACGCCCGTCTCCCGCAACTACGATGTCGCCTACTTCTCACTGTGGCTGAGGCTCTATAGTGCAAGTTTCTTGATTCGACGACCGGTCTGGCCTAGTGGGTAGTGACCCTGCCTATGAATCCAGGATGTTCTAATCCCAGTCAGGGCATTTTTTGTGTGATGAACACAGCTATTTGTTCCTGAGTCATGGGTGTTTTCTATGTATTTACTTACATGTATCTATATATTATGCATATCGTCGTCTAAGTACCTACAACACAAGCATTACTGAGCTTACGCTTTAGAGGCCTTTAAGGGGAGTTAGGAGCTCTGGGAACCTTACTCACCATCAGGAACACAACACTACATATCTGAAAGGTAGCAGTGCTATTATGGCTGTGGTCTTCTGTAAGGAGGTACTTCCCTAGATGGGCTGCTCCAGACTCAAGCGTGATGGTCATCGCTGTGCCTGCGCCCTCTCATTGTTGGACGTAGCTTAAGGATATACCCGGGTCCGGGTGGTTACCGAACGAGCAGACCAACTCCACGGGTGACCAGCAACTTACGTGTCTGTCAACGGTGTCCCGTATGGTGGCGGCGGTGGTCGGCTCGCACTGCTGGAGTAGGTGCATCAGGCTCTCGGTAGACGTCTCCGAGTCCGGCGACAGCGGGCTCAACGGGCTCGGAGTTTGGCTCTGTACACACGTTAATGGTTCTGGAATTACTTCATGATTCATCGGACTCCTATTTCATGGGATTTTTTTGAATAAGGAAAATTATAGCCAGGGAGTAATACACCCTCACTCCGCGGTGTGTCCTGACTTGGCTTGAAAATGTGTACACAGCTTACCCGCAACATGTCGCCTAGTTCGATATAATTACACGTGAGTTTATCCGTAGTATTCTTTTTTATCTATTATTTTAAAGGTGGACATTTTTTTTAAGTATATGCTTGTTATTTTAAACGGTTTTCGGGTACCGTTTTTATTATTAAGCAATCCGATTACTAAGTAATTAAAGTTATATCCGATCGTGGCAACAATACTTACTATTTATACTATGAAGTACTCATAGAAATATAAAATACAACCGCATGATTTACTTATGTACTTGTTTTTATTTGTATTTCTCTTCCGTATACGGAACAATGGTGTTCCGGACATTTGGGAGGCGTACGCGGAGCCAGATCGAGCCAACGCGCAGAGGCCCTTTCGACAATTTAATGAAATGTAAATTTTTTATTTTATTATTAATATATCCGAAGAAACAAGAATCTGGCGAATCGGAAACTAATCTTGGGCAGTGGCGAAATGTCAATTTTTATATAAATGATCATTCGATATTTCGTTCCGATTTATTTTGCGTATTTCGATTGTTTCCTATAAACGATTAACCGGCTACAGGCTAATGAATATGTCAATAAAAATTCATTGACATACGGGCATTTCTTGTTATAGGCATATTAGCTCCTAGTCGTTAATTTCAGCAACATTGTTTACTTAAGTATTAGCAACTTGTCCACGTATTTAAATAAGACATATCGCCATACGTTCCAACATTGTAACGTAAGGTTATATTGACTTTTAACCCACTGACCGCCAAAGACGGCTGTTGCCGTCACCGGTATGTCGTGGACGCCAATGACGGCTACGGACGTCAGCTTTGGTAATGCAATATGGACTTATTGGGAATGCCGTAAAGTTCATTTTCGCTATACAAATTTCTACCTATTTATAATCTAGTATTTATTGAGAAGGTATCGGGGTTTATATAAAATCTGAAAACATATCATATAATAATAACTATAAACATGCGACATGCCATGATTTAACAACAATCGATTTGATATAAACAGCACAACACATTTACCTCATCGAGAGTAAACTAGTGTGTTTTATATAAGGGAGTTTTCAAAATTTGGTACACCCAATTAGCGAAAGTTGTTAAGAAAAGTTAAATCACTGTCAGTTTCGTGACGACTTTTTGCCTTTAATTAGGTTGTAATATCAATTGAAGTTTATAAAATGAACATCAAAACCAATTTTTTATCGTTATTTAATTCTTAATTGTCGTCACGAAACTGACAGTGATTTAACTTTTCTTAACAACTTTCACTAATTGGGTGCACTATTTTTTGAAAACTCCCATATAATTTGATTGTGCTTTAAATTTAA
Organism: Grapholita molesta; assembly: GCA_022674325.2. Taxonomy (NCBI): domain Eukaryota; kingdom Metazoa; phylum Arthropoda; class Insecta; order Lepidoptera; family Tortricidae; genus Grapholita; species Grapholita molesta. Next base: position 1,200,293 of record CP053138.2, read on the forward strand.
ACAAAATTTCTATAAGATGTATTCGGGTAATATCTATTGTTTAAAAGTGGCGGTAAATTTTTAAAATTGAAAAAAGATGGAAGATCTTTGTTTTTTTTTTTTTATTTAGGCACAATGCTCGAACCCTAATCAAAAACCTCCGGCAAGGCAGCATTAGTCAAATAGCACCTATACATTCGATTATAATAAGGATCCTTATTGGGAATTATCCGCCATTTATACAATTACGAAATATCCCGAGCACACTTACAGCATTACTCTAGTTCACAATCGTACTAATGGTGTGAAAAGAAAGCTGAAATGTAGGCTTTATATTAGAGCAGTTCTAATTAGAGCAACCATGAACTAGTGTATCTACAGAATATTTAATCCAGTAGAGCAATGAGGGAAAATAAAAAAAATACAACTTTTTCTTGTATCCACTTTATCGATTTTATTTCAAGAAGGGATCTACTCTGAATTTTAGTTTATTTTCCTTCCCAGGCTCGCGAACGCGAAGCAATATTGTACGAAAAACACATGCAACTCAATTCAAAAGGCCCTTAATTTTAAAAACTAATTATGTAATACAGGCAAGTATAAAAATATGTATCTTATGTGGGACCCATATTGGTATTGCCACTTTCAATGTATCCATACCTTTACACTTGCATGTACAGTTCCCTCTGCCGCAAAATGTACACAACACGCAAAATGTAACAACAGTTAAAACGCTCAATACGCAAAATGTGCACAAGATAAAACGTACAATAAGCGGAACGTACAAAAGCACACTGTACAATCGCATAATGTACAAATCTGAAAATGCGCACTACTAGCAAAACGTACAATATGCCAAACGTGCAATATGCAGATAGAGTTGTGAGCAAAATGTACATTTTTTTCTTTGCCTTTTATGTGTCCCACGCCACTGCTGGGTTTGCTCTAGAACCTTTCCTTGTTCCCTACTACGAAGCGAGAATCGGGTGAGACAGTGGCGTAACACTTTTCCTTGTCACTACTTGCTACTGGGGCCTGAATCGGCGAATCCCTTCCACTGTCTAGTTTTATGCTTTCATGACCTTAAAAAATATTTTCTAGATTTGTACGCATCCGAAGTCACGGGAAAATGTTAGTACCTATATGTATATGATAACTGGCTTTTGCCCGCGGCTTCGCTCGCGTTAAAAAAGTAGCCTATGACATATTTTTACCATACAAAACTAACCGGTTTTGCATTCCCTGATTCCACCAGCATGTACAATTTTTATTAAGGTCTGGTATTCGAAAAGGAATAAACTCAAAGACCGAAAGAGAGACATATATCATCGCCGGGTGATGAACTACTCTCGCCCAGCGTAAATATATCTCTCTCTCTTATTTACACAGGAGCGATTAACTTTTGTTCCTTGAAATAGCCGATAGTATCTTACTCACTTGCGGTGGGACCAATGCCTTCGGAAAGGTGTAAACCAATCAGTGGCGTGGGATACATAAAAGGCAAAGAAAAAAAATGTACATTTTGCTTACAACTCTATCTGCATATTGCACGTTTGGCGTATTGTACGTTTTGCTAGTAGTGCGCATTTTCAGATTTGTACATTATGCGATTGTACAGTGTGCTTTTGTACGTTCCGCTTATTGTACGTTTTATCTTGTGCACATTTTGCGTATTGAGCGTTTTAACTGTTGTTACATTTTGCGTGTTGTGTACATTTTGCTTTTTGTACATTTATTTTATTTATGGGCCACTTCGTTCGTTGTCACAGTCAATATCTATATGAAAGACGCAAAAGACCTCTTATTAACGTCACTGTGACAAGGTTCGAAGTGGCCTAGAAATGAAATTAGTTGACAATACGATAGCCGTTAGCTTGATTAGTTTCATAAAGTCCTTCACCCATCGGTTGGATAAACCTTTTGACCGCCAAACGCGGCATCACACGTCGACGGAAAGTTGTGCCCGACGCAATGACGGTACTGTCAAGTCCGACGTCTAATCACGTCACGGCGGTCTCTTTACAACCGTCATATTTACGACAATGTCTGACCCCAGAATTTGTGCGGAAAACAAAAGACTGTCGCAAATTAAGCTAGGGTTAGAAACTTATATTTACTTTATCTAATTGCTATAATTTTAATGTGTTGCGTCGGTTAATTAAAAAAAAAAAGTTAATGAAGTAATAAGTTTAGAGATTGTTTTATGTGTTATACTTAATTACACTTCATCATCATATTCATCGCGTTGTCCAGGCTCATGGGAGCCTGGGGTCCGCTTGCCAACGAATCTTAGAGTTTAGCGTAGGCACTACTTTTAATTACACTTCATCGTTTTAAGTAATAAAATAAGTCTTAATTGTAGCTGTACCTTAGTCGGGTAACAAAAAATAAAACCGTGTCTTTGTAGTTGTGTAGAGAATGAATATGAAAGTTACGTCAAATTTTGAATATAGAACGCCGACATATACACACAGGTGTACTACATAGGCAAGCTAAGTTTCTCACCAATAGAAGTGATAGATGTTAGTCGATAGTCTTTTGTTTCTCGTTGTCTTTTGAGTCCCGGGCTCTGGTGACTACGGTCGGGACACAAGTTTCCTTCAACAACACAAAAGGTGTAGGTATCCGTGTGCCGTACCTCAATGCCGCGTGCAGCCAACTCGCCCCGCAGCACGCGGTCCAGCTCCGCGCGCTTCTCGCCGACGCGCGCGCGCAGCTCGGCCACATGCGAGTCCTCTTGGTCCGCCTAATGCAAATCATAATAAAAACTGCTGCTCCCAATCGTTCAGTGGTCGTTTTTAAAACGGAATAATGTCCTACTAGCTGGTTTTGGACGCGTAACGTAATTTTTTTTTTTTATATGACTTCTAGCTTTGCTCGAGTAAAATATATTATTAGTATACAGTTTATTAATTGAATTAAAACGGGTAATTCACGGTTTATAAGTCGAGGCGCATAAACTGTGCCGTCTGCGGTATTTCCGGACCGATACGACCCTCAGACCTTCAAGAAAAGAGAGCGAGCGTACTCGTTATATTAAAGGCCGGCATCGCGCTTGTGACTCCCCTGGTGTTGCGGGTGCCCATGGGCGACGGTAATTGCTTACTATCAGACAATCCGTCTGCTCGTTTGCCACCTTTGTCTTTAAAAAAAATTCGATCGCGTTGGCTAACCGACTTTGGTCTAATACTCGACTTAGAAAACGTGAGTTACCCGTTTCAATACAAATTATATGGTTGGGTCTCCCGGTAATTTTATTAAAAAATACTTGATCTGGTTACTCAAGAACGCCATAAAATGCACAAAATAGTTTTAAAGGTCTAAGGGCAATATATGTATGTTATAAACCATAATTACTAATGTTTGTATAGATTCTTTATACATGGTTGTTTGTTTTTCTAAATAAAAAATAAAAATAAACTAGAAAACTAGTGACTAATATATTGTGTTTAATATATGTATTGCGTCAATATCTATAGTGCTTTGTTTAAGAAAGCTATTTATTATGAATATTATGATGTATTTATTTATTTATTTAGTCTTTATTGCACAAAACTCAAAAGTACAAAAGGCGGACTTAATGCTACAAAGCATTCTCTACCAGTCAACCTTTAGGCAAAGCAGAGAGGTTGTAGGCGGTATGATTCTCTCTTTATATACTGTAAAAAATATAGAACTAACAAGTTATCGCCGAACCTAGTATTGCCTGTCTTATTGCCATAATAACCGGCTGATTAGACGATATATATAGTCCATATTTAGTGAAAATTTAAGCGTTAGTTAAATATTGCAACTTGTTCGATATGGTCGCCTTCAACTAGTATAACTATATCATTCAACATTTTTGATGTAATCTATTATTAGTAACAAATTGTAAAAAAAAAAAATTGTTTTAGAGTACAGAAATTTAAAAAAAAACCCTATATTTACCGTGACTCCAAAATTATTATCCAGCTTCATTGACATACAAGTTAACATAATTCACGACCACAAAACAATTCGGAGCATCGCACAAAAAAAAACACAAATTTTATTCAGCAGTACAAAAGCGAATAATAATTAATTACCACTAGGTACTATATAACAATATACTTTATATAAGAAATAGTAAAAAAAAAAACACGAGCATGCGGCCGTTTGGCGCGGCGGGCGCGGAACAGTGTGCAATATATGTATAAAAACTATAAAAACAATCATCTCATTGTTCGCGTTAATACGCTCTGCGCTACCACCGGTTCTCGGAAACAACTCGAACTGACAACAACAACACCAACTGATTCTGACAAAATGAGATTTAAGAGAGTTTTTTTTAAAGTGCTTCCAATGAACGTGACGTGAAACACGTTTTGTGACGATAATTAAGCATAAACTCTGTGTGAAAATTAGTTTTTTGCCGTTTTTTGCATTACTGCTTAAAATTTATGAAACCAAATCTAAGTATATATAGCAATTTAATGCTTTATTATACTCACAAAACTGACATAGTCAAATTTTCTACAAGTCACCCTTATTGGAGACTTTTTTTTAACTCCTTTATACTGATATACCGCAAGCGCAAATTATATCATATCAAACATATAAGACGCAAGGAAAATGGATTTTAAGTTTTAATGAATTCCACTGCCTAAGGCAAAGGCTTAAACAGAACACGTGGCTTGTGGAATGCTTCTGCGACTATAAAAAGACTTGATTAAGCTTTTTTTTAACCCTTCACGGACTCAAACGTACATCACACAGAGATTGTCACCAGCCATACACAGAGTTGAGTTTTAACTATGACAAGTATCAACTGTCAACCAGTCGTCACCCGTCCGTAAAGGGTTAATTTTATCAGTTTCTTTATAACAGTAAGACATACGTTTATTTTCGTAAAGAACCTGTTAGCATTAGCTTAATTATGACTTTAGGTAGACAAATAATTTGCAGTCGCCCCTATCATTATACTCAAATATTGCATTCGAGAATCGGTGTTACCGCAGCAGGATTGATTGCAAGAGACACATCGATCGCACACTGTGATGCAACCGCCGGCGCGGGAAACCGCCAATAATTGCAACAATATCAAGTTTCCATACTGATTACGTTCAGTCAGCAGCAGAAGTAGCTAAGCATTTGAGGTGTTCAAAATGAGGTCAACACGTCTCAATTGTCAAGAGAATAAGAGCGTCTGTAGGTCATTTTGAAAACTTCAAATGCTTAGCAACTTTTGCTGCTGACTGTTCACTTATACTGAAATATATGCTGGTAGTATTTTACTTGTCGCCGTGTGGTGCCGGCTGACTAGAATAGCACTACCTCATCTCCTCCCGTGGGTGTAGTAAGAGGTGACAAAGGGTAAATACCAACGGACGGGCAGCGTCCGTCGAAACGCAATCTACAGCTACTGCGGGCAACAGTGGTACAAGAGTGGCAACTATGTCTGATTTATTTCGCTTAAACGACTCTGGATAAATTATCTGTTCTGTCACTCTTGAATGTAATAGCCGGTCTCATTGTAAGAGTTAAGGGTATCTTCTTCTTCTATCTTTACTTGTAACGACGCCAAAAAAATGTACCCTTTAGTACCTTATTCCAAAGGAGTGGTGTGACAGAATGTATTTCAGTTTAGTGACGATTGCTAACCGGCCGATAGCAATACCCTTAGACTGTACTAGGTCGTTTATAGGCGTTACCACTATTGTAGGATCCTAATAGACTTGTGACGTCATACTTTTGATTCTTGAGACATCGTTAAGATACCTATCCTACCCAGTCTAGTGTCTCTTTTTTTCTTGAGCGCTGGATCCGGGTCTGAAGATGTTCTGGTCTAGTTTAATATAACAAATAATTACAAATAACTGTTTGAAAGTTTCAATTATCATGAATTATTAATACGATCGTAACTTACATACTATAATAAAAATATAATCTCTCATGCGTGAAATAAGAAAAAAGGCGCGGGCAACTTTCCTGCTATATGTATATTAAAACGCGTCTTTCATTGGACTGTTTACTATTTGCAAAACAAATTGTTGCGCATCAGCGATTTCTCGCAATCATTTTACAAGTAGACGAATACTTGAAACAAAAGTGAACAAGTTGTTAAACTTGTTTTTACTAAGAAGGAAATACGATACGCACACAGTTAAGCCCCATTTAGACCATTTAAGAACTTGTATACGATTTTCATTACATTGCGGGGTTATATAAAGCGACCGAATTCGCCGTACGCCGATAGCCAGCAATGTAATGAAAATCGTATACAAGTTCTTGCATGGTCTAAATGGGGCTTTACTGTAAGTTATTACTATACCTAGATATTTTTGTAGCACGAACGATTTCTTGTGAGTGATTGACATAATAAAAATATCGACAGTCATGCTATCGATAAGTACCACTTCAACGTCATATGGGTAATACAAAGACAAGTATAGGGTAATAGGGTTAAACATAAATAACAATAACAAAACGATCTATTTATTTATATTTTCTATCATTGCAATTATAAAAGTAAGTTGAATCAAAAGTGTACGGATTACGTTCAATTTGTTCAAGATCGGTGGCACGCGGCACCTAGGTAGGTAGCCGATGTAATACTGTGTATATGTCTTGTCGTTAAAGTAGTATGTACTTATCGATAACAGGATTGTCGATATTTTTATTGTGGCCAGCACTAAGCAAATTCGTCTTGTGTCGCTTCTTAATAGTTATACGCGGTTAAGTCTCTTTTATTTGTAATATGTAAATAAGTTATTCTGAGGTGATCAGTTTGAATATATTTTTAGGCATCACTAATAGCTACTAATTTCATAGTTACCCATCTCTTCAACATCTCGCCATCTGTGGAGTTTGAGACGTGCACTGCTATGCTATCTAACAATGTATTAATTTTTCTACATAAAGCTATTATGCTAGAAAAGTAACCTTTCCTTTGGTTCACGTTCCAGATGAAAGCGTCTAGGTTGCTCGTCGATCTTGACGTTGTTATAAAATATCGTTCGTGTATACGTATTCGCAAGCGCCCACGTCGACAACACCTCGGTGTATGGGAGTGGCCGCACCAAGCTCCTCACATTACTCGGAACGCTGCCGCCCTAGGAGGATATAACCAATATGGAGCCGACACACGCACTAATTTCTATCGGAAAAATTCTGCCGTTTTTGGCGCGGGGTGAGGTAACACACATAAATAATGTTAACACTAATGTATTTTTTACGTGCATCGCTACACACACACACGACAAAATTATCAAACACTAGCATAAACTGTATTCACACAAGTTCAAGAACTATGACCGGCGGCCGAGTAATTTTGGTAGAGGGCAACGCCTGTTAATGGCTACTCCATATTGGTTATATCCTCCTAGCTGCCGCCCCGCTCGGAGCGTCCAGCCAGAGCTAACACATCAAACACAAGACAGTAAGGGAGGCTCACCGCCCGCGCGTGCGTGTCGGCCAGCGCGCCGAGCCGCTGCGCGCGCGCGGCCAGCTCCCGGCGGCGCGAGCGAAGCGCGCGGCGGCGGTGCGTCCACCCGCGCTCCAGCGCACGCCAGTCGCCCGACAGCCGCCGGCACGCCGCTGCGTACTCGCGCTCCATCGCCTCGCGTTCCTGTAACGATTCCAATTGTGAATATTCTCGACCACCACTTCACGTATAGGCGTCTACCTGCAGTCAGCGTCGGTATATCGATGCAATCCGTTTGCTCGTTTGCCGCCTATGTCATAAAAAAAAAAACTAAAAAATACCTGACGGCCCACCCCCCCAATTTTTGATACATTGCGTTAAATCTATTGTTATCTTTAACTTCATTATTAAAACCCTCATATGCTGAATGTACGGTACCCTCGACATGGAAGTCTACCTTTGTTACTCCTGTGCATAAATAAGTCCTAAAACCGACAATACTAACCACCGGCAAATCTCAATTTGCATTATTTCAAAGTCTTAGAAAAACTAGTTTATACCCAAGTTTATAAAGCAAAAGAACTATTTTAGCTTGAATCAATATGTTTTTTACGCTAGAGGTCTGCGGTTTCTAGTATGATACTTTTTAATGACTGGCCGAGGGTAGTCAGGTAGAAGTAATTTATAAGGAATACAGTAAGGCATTCGATAGAGTTGAACACAACCTGCTAATTTCAAAGCTTTACTAAGTGGGAGTCCTGGACGATCTACTTCTATGGTTTGCTATATACATAGACTATAAGTCACAGGCAGATCATGTCGTCAACAATTATATGTCTAGTTGGATTACTGTTCCGAGTGGTGTCCCACAAGGTTCGTTGCTCGGACCTTTGCTATTCAATGTTTATGTCAGTGCGATATAATTAAACATAATTTTACTAAGACTAAGTACCTAGTAATTACATATATGGTAAGAGACCAGGCACTGAGAAAGGTACCTTAAAATACCTAGGTGTTACACATGATTGTAAGCTTTTGTTCGTTACCCACATCAATATCATTATTGCTGGTGCCAATAAATCATTAGGCTTCATTATGTGTAATTCATTACATTTTACCCGAGTTAAACCATCAAACCCTTAAAATATAGATATGTATGAAGTAGAGTATGCAGCACAAATTGGAATCCATGTTAAATTACCTATATTGACACATTGGAAAGTATTCAGAAAAAAATCCTCAAACATTTGCTACAAATTAAAAACTCCTTTCGCGTCCGTGAACTAAGATCCGGCTCCGCATACGCCTCCCAAATGTCCGGAACACCGTTGTTCCATGTACGGGAAAGACATACAATAAGAAATATCTAAAGCACACCTCATCTAGCTTCTTCTGAGCTTGAAGTAACTCCTCTCTCTCCCGATGCCACCGTAGCTGCCTCTCTTCTTGCTGGAGGATAAACTGTTGTCTCTCGCGCTCTAACTCCGCACGTTGGGCCTCTATTCGTTCGCAACGGATTTCGCCTTCCAAGTCTCTGTAAACAAAGAAAGTATAAGCGTGTAAACCTGAAGTGATACACATTGAAAACATAAAAATTATATTTTACAAGGTAGAATTTAAATATTTAAAGCCAAAACTACTTTGGCTGCCGAACTGATATACCAGGATAACATAAAAAGGCAGGCAGGTGATTTGTAGTTTAAGACAAAAGCGTTGCTTTCTGTTCTGTATATACATTGGAAACTAAGTTTTATTCCTTTACGATAGTGTTTATTAGATTCTCAGAGCTTGAAGTTTAATCAGGGGACCAGCAGAACGGAGATAGATAGAAGACAGTTATTACAAAGCGATTACTTTTCAAGTCCATTTACATTGAAAACTAAGCCTTATTCACTTACGATAGCGTCGTGTTTAAGTTCTCAGTGCTGGCGGCCAAGTCGGTGGTTGACCAGGAGAGCAGAGACAGCCTGGAGAGATTCATGACTGACGCGTTTCCTTCTTGTCTCAGTTTAGCCGCTTCGGCTGGGTCATTGTAGCGAAACATGTTGGTCCGGCCGAGGAGTAGAATGCAACCTGGACAAAATGAATAAATTAATATTTCGGGACAATCTTACACAAATCGATCTATTCTTATGGTAAGCTAATTTAGTAAGGCTTGTGTTGTAGGTACTAAACGACGATATATATAATAGATAGATACATATAAATACTTAAATACGTAAAAAACACCCATGACTCAGAAACAAATATCTGTGCTCATCACACAAATAAATGCTCTGACTGGGATTCGAACCCAGGAGCATCGGCTTCATGGCAGGGCCACTACCCACTAGGCCACACCGGTCAAATTTTATTCGAGCATAAAAAAAATAGAGTAGTGGTGGCGGAGTACTGATTCTTCTTCCTAGGAACGAAAGTATTTATACAACGACTACGGCAAACAAGCATACTACCCGCCTGATGCTGAGCTTGGCGGGCATCGAGCAGCACGGTGTTGAGCCAGCAGTGCGCGGCGGGCGCGGGGTGCAGCGTGGCCACGCCGTCGCGCAGCGTGACGCGGCAGTGCAGCGGCAGCACGTAGGAACAAAAGTGTGGTCAGCGCTCACCCTGGCTGAGCTTGGCGGGCGTGTCGAGCAGCACGGTGTTGAGCCAGCAGTGCGCGGCGGGCGCGGGGTGCAGCGTGGCCACGCCGTCGCGCAGCGTGACGCGGCAGTGCAGCGGCAGCACGTAGGAACAAAAGTGTGGTCAGCGCTCACCCTGGCTGAGCTTGGCGGGCTTGTCGAGCAGCACGGTGTTGAGCCAGCAGTGCGCGGCGGGCGCGGGGTGCAGCGTGGCCACGCCGTCGCGCAGCGTGACGCGGCAGTGCAGCGGCAGCACGTAGGAACAAAAGTGTGGTCAGCGCTCACCCTGGCTGAGCTTGGCGGGCTTGTCGAGCAGCACGGTGTTGAGCCAGCAGTGCGCGGCGGGCGCGGGGTGCAGCGTGGCCACGCCGTCGCGCAGCGTGACGCGGCAGTGCAGCGGCAGCACGTAGGAACAAAAGTGTGGTCAGCGCTCACCCTGGCTGAGCTTGGCGGGCTTGTCGAGCAGCACGGTGTTGAGCCAGCAGTGCGCGGCGGGCGCGGGGTGCAGCGTGGCCACGCCGTCGCGCAGCGTGACGCGGCAGTGCAGCGGCAGCACGTAGGAACAAAAGTGTGGTCAGCGCTCACCCTGGCTGAGCTTGGCGGGCTTGTCGAGCAGCACGGTGTTGAGCCAGCAGTGCGCGGCGGGCGCGGGGTGCAGCGTGGCCACGCCGTCGCGCAGCGTGACGCGGCAGTGCAGCGGCAGCACGTAGGAACAAAAGTGTGGTCAGCGCTCACCCTGGCTGAGCTTGGCGGGCTTGGCGAGCGGCGCGGTGTTGAGCGCGCTGCGCGCCGCGGGCGCGGGGTGCAGCGTGGCCACGCCGTCGCGCAGCGTGACGCGGCAGTGCAGCGGCAGCACGTAGGAACAAAAGTGTGGTCAGCGCTCACCCTGGCTGAGCTTGGCGGGCTTGTCGAGCAGCACGGTGTTGAGCCAGCAGTGCGCGGCGGGCGCGGGGTGCAGCGTGGCCACGCCCTCGCGCAGCGTGACGCGGCAGTGCAGCGGCAGCACGTAGGAACAAAAGTGTGGTCAGCGCTCACCCTGGCTGAGCTTGGCGGGCTTGTCGAGCAGCACGGTGTTGAGCCAGCAGTGCGCGGCGGGCGCGGGGTGCAGCGTGGCCACGCCTTCGCGCAGCGTGACGCGGCAGTGCAGCGGCAGCACGTAGGAACAAAAGTGTGGTCAGCGCTCACCCTGGCTGAGCTTGGCGGGCTTGTCGAGCAGCACGGTGTTGAGCCAGCAGTGCGCGGCGGGCGCGGGGTGCAGCGTGGCCACGCCGTCGCGCAGCGTGACGCGGCAGTGCAGCGGCAGCACGTAGGAACAAAAGTGTGGTCAGCGCTCACCCTGGCTGAGCTTGGCGGGCTTGTCGAGCAGCACGGTGTTGAGCCAGCAGTGCGCGGCGGGCGCGGGGTGCAGCGTGGCCACGCCGTCGCGCAGCGTGACGCGGCAGTGCAGCGGCAGCACGTAGGAACAAAAGTGTGGTCAGCGCTCACCCTGGCTGAGCTTGGCGGGCTTGTCGAGCAGCACGGTGTTGAGCCAGCAGTGCGCGGCGGGCGCGGGGTGCAGCGTGGCCACGCCGTCGCGCAGCGTGACGCGGCAGTGCAGCGGCAGCACGTAGGAACAAAAGTGTGGTCAGCGCTCACCCTGGCTGAGCTTGGCGGGCTTGTCGAGCAGCACGGTGTTGAGCCAGCAGTGCGCGGCGGGCGCGGGGTGCAGCGTGGCCACGCCGTCGCGCAGCGTGACGCGGCAGTGCAGCGGCAGCACGTAGGAACAAAAGTGTGGTCAGCGCTCACCCTGGCTGAGCTTGGCGGGCTTGTCGAGCAGCACGGTGTTGAGCCAGCAGTGCGCGGCGGGCGCGGGGTGCAGCGTGGCCACGCCGTCGCGCAGCGTGACGCGGCAGTGCAGCGGCAGCACGTAGGAACAAAAGTGTGGTCAGCGCTCACCCTGGCTGAGCTTGGCGGGCTTGTCGAGCAGCACGGTGTTGAGCCAGCAGTGCGCGGCGGGCGCGGGGTGCAGCGTGGCCACGCCGTCGCGCAGCGTGACGCGGCAGTGCAGCGGCAGCACGTAGGAACAAAGTGTGGTCAGCGCTCACCCTGGCTGAGCTTGGCGGGCTTGTCGAGCAGCACGGTGTTGAGCCAGCAGTGCGCGGCTGGCGCGGGGTGCAGCGTGGCCACGCCGTCGCGCAGCGTGACGCGGCAGTGCAGCGGCAGCACGTAGGAACAAAAGTGTGGTCAGCGCTCACCCTGGCTGAGCTTGGCGGGCTTGTCGAGCAGCACGGTGTTGAGCCAGCAGCGCGGCGGGCGCGGGGTGCAGCGTGGCCACGCCGTCGCGCAGCGTGACGCGGCAGTGCAGCGGCAGCACGTAGGAACAAAAGTGTGGTCAGCGCTCACCCTGGCTGAGCTTGGCGGGCTTGTCGAGCAGCACGGTGTTGAGCCAGCAGTGCGCGGCGGGCGCGGGGTGCAGCGTGGCCACGCCGTCGCGCAGCGTGACGCGGCAGTGCAGCGGCAGCACGTAGGAACAAAAGTGTGGTCAGCGCTCACCCTGGCTGAGCTTGGCGGGCTTGTCGAGCAGCACGGTGTTGAGCCAGCAGTGCGCGGCGGGCGCGGGGTGCAGCGTGGCCACGCCGTCGCGCAGCGTGACGCGGCAGTGCAGCGGCAGCACGTAGGAACAAAAGTGTGGTCAGCGCTCACCCTGGCTGAGCTTGGCGGGCTTGTCGAGCAGCACGGTGTTGAGCCAGCAGTGCGCGGCGGGCGCGGGGTGCAGCGTGGCCACGCCGTCGCGCAGCGTGACGCGGCAGTGCAGCGGCAGCACGTAGGAACAAAAGTGTGGTCAGCGCTCACCCTGGCTGAGCTTGGCGGGCTTGTCGAGCAGCACGGTGTTGAGCCAGCAGTGCGCGGCGGGCGCGGGTGCAGCGTGGCCACGCCGTCGCGCAGCGTGACGCGGCAGTGCAGCGGCAGCACGTAGGAACAAAAGTGTGGTCAGCGCTCACCCTGGCTGAGCTTGGCGGGCTTGTCGAGCAGCACGGTGTTGAGCCAGCAGTGCGCGGCGGGCGCGGGGTGCAGCGTGGCCACGCCGTCGCGCAGCGTGACGCGGCAGTGCAGCGGCAGCACGTAGGAACAAAAGTGTGGTCAGCGCTCACCCTGGCTGAGCTTGGCGGGCTTGTCGAGCAGCACGGTGTTGAGCCAGCAGTGCGCGGCGGGCGCGGGTGCAGCGTGGCCACGCCGTCGCGCAGCGTGACGCGGCAGTGCAGCGGCAGCACGTAGGAACAAAAGTGTGGTCAGCGCTCACCCTGGCTGAGCTTGGCGGGCTTGTCGAGCAGCACGGTGTTGAGCCAGCAGTGCGCGGCGGGCGCGGGGTGCAGCGTGGCCACGCCGTCGCGCAGCGTGACGCGGCAGTGCAGCGGCAGCACGTAGGAACAAAAGTGTGGTCAGCGCTCACCCTGGCTGAGCTTGGCGGGCTTGTCGAGCAGCACGGTGTTGAGCCAGCAGTGCGCGGCGGGCGCGGGGTGCAGCGTGGCCACGCCGTCGCGCAGCGTGACGCGGCAGTGCAGCGGCAGCACGTAGGAACAAAAGTGTGGTCAGCGCTCACCCTGGCTGAGCTTGGCGGGCTTGTCGAGCAGCACGGTGTTGAGCCAGCAGTGCGCGGCGGGCGCGGGGTGCAGCGTGGCCACGCCGTCGCGCAGCGTGACGCGGCAGTGCAGCGGCAGCACGTAGGAACAAAAGTGTGGTCAGCGCTCACCCTGGCTGAGCTTGGCGGGCTTGTCGAGCAGCACGGTGTTGAGCCAGCAGTGCGCGGCGGGCGCGGGGTGCAGCGTGGCCACGCCGTCGCGCAGCGTGACGCGGCAGTGCAGCGGCAGCACGTAGGAACAAAAGTGTGGTCAGCGCTCACCCTGGCTGAGCTTGGCGGGCTTGTCGAGCAGCACGGTGTTGAGCCAGCAGTGCGCGGCGGGCGCGGGGTGCAGCGTGGCCACGCCGTCGCGCAGCGTGACGCGGCAGTGCAGCGGCAGCACGTAGGAACAAAGTGTGGTCAGCGCTCACCCTGGCTGAGCTTGGCGGGCTTGTCGAGCAGCACGGTGTTGAGCCAGCAGTGCGCGGCGGGCGCGGGGTGCAGCGTGGCCACGCCGTCGCGCAGCGTGACGCGGCAGTGCAGCGGCAGCACGTAGGAACAAAAGTGTGGTCAGCGCTCACCCTGGCTGAGCTTGGCGGGCTTGTCGAGCAGCACGGTGTTGAGCCAGCAGTGCGCGGCGGGCGCGGGGTGCAGCGTGGCCACGCCGTCGCGCAGCGTGACGCGGCAGTGCAGCGGCAGCACGTAGGAACAAAAGTGTGGTCAGCGCTCACCCTGGCTGAGCTTGGCGGGCTTGTCGAGCAGCACGGTGTTGAGCCAGCAGTGCGCGGCGGGCGCGGGTGCAGCGTGGCCACGCCGTCGCGCAGCGTGACGCGGCAGTGCAGCGGCAGCACGTAGGAACAAAGTGTGGTCAGCGCTCACCCTGGCTGAGCTTGGCGGGCTTGTCGAGCAGCACGGTGTTGAGCCAGCAGTGCGCGGCGGGCGCGGGGTGCAGCGTGGCCACGCCGTCGCGCAGCGTGACGCGGCAGTGCAGCGGCAGCACGTAGGAACAAAAGTGTGGTCAGCGCTCACCCTGGCTGAGCTTGGCGGGCTTGTCGAGCAGCACGGTGTTGAGCCAGCAGTGCGCGGCGGGCGCGGGGTGCAGCGTGGCCACGCCGTCGCGCAGCGTGACGCGGCAGTGCAGCGGCAGCACGTAGGAACAAAAGTGTGGTCAGCGCTCACCCTGGCTGAGCTTGGCGGGCTTGTCGAGCAGCACGGTGTTGAGCCAGCAGTGCGCGGCGGGCGCGGGGTGCAGCGTGGCCACGCCGTCGCGCAGCGTGACGCGGCAGTGCAGCGGCAGCACGTAGGAACAAAAGTGTGGTCAGCGCTCACCCTGGCTGAGCTTGGCGGGCTTGTCGAGCAGCACGGTGTTGAGCCAGCAGTGCGCGGCGGGCGCGGGGTGCAGCGTGGCCACGCCGTCGCGCAGCGTGACGCGGCAGTGCAGCGGCAGCACGTAGGAACAAAAGTGTGGTCAGCGCTCACCCTGGCTGAGCTTGGCGGGCTTGTCGAGCAGCACGGTGTTGAGCCAGCAGTGCGCGGCGGGCGCGGGGTGCAGCGTGGCCACGCCGTCGCGCAGCGTGACGCGGCAGTGCAGCGGCAGCACGTAGGAACAAAAGTGTGGTCAGCGCTCACCCTGGCTGAGCTTGGCGGGCTTGTCGAGCAGCACGGTGTTGAGCCAGCAGTGCGCGGCGGGCGCGGGTGCAGCGTGGCCACGCCGTCGCGCAGCGTGACGCGGCAGTGCAGCGGCAGCACGTAGGAACAAAAGTGTGGTCAGCGCTCACCCTGGCTGAGCTTGGCGGGCTTGTCGAGCAGCACGGTGTTGAGCCAGCAGTGCGCGGCGGGCGCGGGTGCAGCGTGGCCACGCCGTCGCGCAGCGTGACGCGGCAGTGCAGCGGCAGCACGTAGGAACAAAAGTGTGGTCAGCGCTCACCCTGGCTGAGCTTGGCGGGCTTGTCGAGCAGCACGGTGTTGAGCCAGCAGTGCGCGGCGGGCGCGGGGTGCAGCGTGGCCACGCCGTCGCGCAGCGTGACGCGGCAGTGCAGCGGCAGCACGTAGGAACAAAAGTGTGGTCAGCGCTCACCCTGGCTGAGCTTGGCGGGCTTGTCGAGCAGCACGGTGTTGAGCCAGCAGTGCGCGGCGGGCGCGGGGTGCAGCGTGGCCACGCCGTCGCGCAGCGTGACGCGGCAGTGCAGCGGCAGCACGTAGGAACAAAAGTGTGGTCAGCGCTCACCCTGGCTGAGCTTGGCGGGCTTGTCGAGCAGCACGGTGTTGAGCCAGCAGTGCGCGGCGGGCGCGGGGTGCAGCGTGGCCACGCCGTCGCGCAGCGTGACGCGGCAGTGCAGCGGCAGCACGTAGGAACAAAAGTGTGGTCAGCGCTCACCCTGGCTGAGCTTGGCGGGCTTGTCGAGCAGCACGGTGTTGAGCCAGCAGTGCGCGGCGGGCGCGGGGTGCAGCGTGGCCACGCCGTCGCGCAGCGTGACGCGGCAGTGCAGCGGCAGCACGTAGGAACAAAAGTGTGGTCAGCGCTCACCCTGGCTGAGCTTGGCGGGCTTGTCGAGCAGCACGGTGTTGAGCCAGCAGTGCGCGGCGGGCGCGGGGTGCAGCGTGGCCACGCCGTCGCGCAGCGTGACGCGGCAGTGCAGCGGCAGCACGTAGGAACAAAAGTGTGGTCAGCGCTCACCCTGGCTGAGCTTGGCGGGCTTGTCGAGCAGCACGGTGTTGAGCCAGCAGTGCGCGGCGGGCGCGGGGTGCAGCGTGGCCACGCCGTCGCGCAGCGTGACGCGGCAGTGCAGCGGCAGCACGTAGGAACAAAGTGTGGTCAGCGCTCACCCTGGCTGAGCTTGGCGGGCTTGTCGAGCAGCACGGTGTTGAGCCAGCAGTGCGCGGCGGGCGCGGGGTGCAGCGTGGCCACGCCGTCGCGCAGCGTGACGCGGCAGTGCAGCGGCAGCACGTAGGAACAAAAGTGTGGTCAGCGCTCACCCTGGCTGAGCTTGGCGGGCTTGTCGAGCAGCACGGTGTTGAGCCAGCAGTGCGCGGCGGGCGCGGGGTGCAGCGTGGCCACGCCGTCGCGCAGCGTGACGCGGCAGTGCAGCGGCAGCACGTAGGAACAAAGTGTGGTCAGCGCTCACCCTGGCTGAGCTTGGCGGGCTTGTCGAGCAGCACGGTGTTGAGCCAGCAGTGCGCGGCGGGCGCGGGGTGCAGCGTGGCCACGCCGTCGCGCAGCGTGACGCGGCAGTGCAGCGGCAGCACGTAGGAACAAAAGTGTGGTCAGCGCTCACCCTGGCTGAGCTTGGCGGGCTTGTCGAGCAGCACGGTGTTGAGCCAGCAGTGCGCGGCGGGCGCGGGGTGCAGCGTGGCCACGCCGTCGCGCAGCGTGACGCGGCAGTGCAGCGGCAGCACGTAGGAACAAAGTGTGGTCAGCGCTCACCCTGGCTGAGCTTGGCGGGCTTGTCGAGCAGCACGGTGTTGAGCCAGCAGTGCGCGGCGGGCGCGGGGTGCAGCGTGGCCACGCCGTCGCGCAGCGTGACGCGGCAGTGCAGCGGCAGCACGTAGGAACAAAAGTGTGGTCAGCGCTCACCCTGGCTGAGCTTGGCGGGCTTGTCGAGCAGCACGGTGTTGAGCCAGCAGTGCGCGGCGGGCGCGGGGTGCAGCGTGGCCACGCCGTCGCGCAGCGTGACGCGGCAGTGCAGCGGCAGCACGTAGGAACAAAAGTGTGGTCAGCGCTCACCCTGGCTGAGCTTGGCGGGCTTGTCGAGCAGCACGGTGTTGAGCCAGCAGTGCGCGGCGGGCGCGGGGTGCAGCGTGGCCACGCCGTCGCGCAGCGTGACGCGGCAGTGCAGCGGCAGCACGTAGGAACAAAAGTGTGGTCAGCGCTCACCCTGGCTGAGCTTGGCGGGCTTGTCGAGCAGCACGGTGTTGAGCCAGCAGTGCGCGGCGGGCGCGGGTGCAGCGTGGCCACGCCGTCGCGCAGCGTGACGCGGCAGTGCAGCGGCAGCACGTAGGAACAAAGTGTGGTCAGCGCTCACCCTGGCTGAGCTTGGCGGGCTTGTCGAGCAGCACGGTGTTGAGCCAGCAGTGCGCGGCGGGCGCGGGGTGCAGCGTGGCCACGCCGTCGCGCAGCGTGACGCGGCAGTGCAGCGGCAGCACGTAGGAACAAAAGTGTGGTCAGCGCTCACCCTGGCTGAGCTTGGCGGGCTTGTCGAGCAGCACGGTGTTGAGCCAGCAGTGCGCGGCGGGCGCGGGGTGCAGCGTGGCCACGCCGTCGCGCAGCGTGACGCGGCAGTGCAGCGGCAGCACGTAGGAACAAAAGTGTGGTCAGCGCTCACCCTGGCTGAGCTTGGCGGGCTTGTCGAGCAGCACGGTGTTGAGCCAGCAGTGCGCGGCGGGCGCGGGGTGCAGCGTGGCCACGCCGTCGCGCAGCGTGACGCGGCAGTGCAGCGGCAGCACGTAGGAACAAAAGTGTGGTCAGCGCTCACCCTGGCTGAGCTTGGCGGGCTTGTCGAGCAGCACGGTGTTGAGCCAGCAGTGCGCGGCGGGCGCGGGGTGCAGCGTGGCCACGCCGTCGCGCAGCGTGACGCGGCAGTGCAGCGGCAGCACGTAGGAACAAAAGTGTGGTCAGCGCTCACCCTGGCTGAGCTTGGCGGGCTTGTCGAGCAGCACGGTGTTGAGCCAGCAGTGCGCGGCGGGCGCGGGGTGCAGCGTGGCCACGCCGTCGCGCAGCGTGACGCGGCAGTGCAGCGGCAGCACGTAGGAACAAAAGTGTGGTCAGCGCTCACCCTGGCTGAGCTTGGCGGGCTTGTCGAGCAGCACGGTGTTGAGCCAGCAGTGCGCGGCGGGCGCGGGGTGCAGCGTGGCCACGCCGTCGCGCAGCGTGACGCGGCAGTGCAGCGGCAGCACGTAGGAACAAAAGTGTGGTCAGCGCTCACCCTGGCTGAGCTTGGCGGGCTTGTCGAGCAGCACGGTGTTGAGCCAGCAGTGCGCGGCGGGCGCGGGGTGCAGCGTGGCCACGCCGTCGCGCAGCGTGACGCGGCAGTGCAGCGGCAGCACGTAGGAACAAAAGTGTGGTCAGCGCTCACCCTGGCTGAGCTTGGCGGGCTTGTCGAGCAGCACGGTGTTGAGCCAGCAGTGCGCGGCGGGCGCGGGGTGCAGCGTGGCCACGCCGTCGCGCAGCGTGACGCGGCAGTGCAGCGGCAGCACGTAGGAACAAAAGTGTGGTCAGCGCTCACCCTGGCTGAGCTTGGCGGGCTTGTCGAGCAGCACGGTGTTGAGCCAGCAGTGCGCGGCGGGCGCGGGGTGCAGCGTGGCCACGCCGTCGCGCAGCGTGACGCGGCAGTGCAGCGGCAGCACGTAGGAACAAAAGTGTGGTCAGCGCTCACCCTGGCTGAGCTTGGCGGGCTTGTCGAGCAGCACGGTGTTGAGCCAGCAGTGCGCGGCGGGCGCGGGGTGCAGCGTGGCCACGCCGTCGCGCAGCGTGACGCGGCAGTGCAGCGGCAGCACGTAGGAACAAAAGTGTGGTCAGCGCTCACCCTGGCTGAGCTTGGCGGGCTTGTCGAGCAGCACGGTGTTGAGCCAGCAGTGCGCGGCGGGCGCGGGGTGCAGCGTGGCCACGCCGGCGCGCAGCGGGACGCGGCAGTGCAGCGGCAGCACGTAGGAACAAAAGTGTGGTCAGCGCTCACCCTGGCTGAGCTTGGCGGGCTTGTCGAGCAGCACGGTGTTGAGCCAGCAGTGCGCGGCGGGCGCGGGGTGCAGCGTGGCCACGCCGTCGCGCAGCGTGACGCGGCAGTGCAGCGGCAGCACGTAGGAACAAAAGTGTGGTCAGCGCTCACCCTGGCTGAGCTTGGCGGGCTTGTCGAGCAGCACGGTGTTGAGCCAGCAGTGCGCGGCGGGCGCGGGGTGCAGCGTGGCCACGCCGTCGCGCAGCGTGACGCGGCAGTGCAGCGGCAGCACGCCCGCGCCCGCTAGCACGATGTCCGGCGTCGGCTCGTGCTGCTCCGTGCCGATCACCGTCTCGCCCTCCTGCCGACGACATGCTTTTGTAAATGGACATACATTTTAGAACTTATCTTCTTCATGAAACTTAAAAAAACATGTTTTTTGTCCCATTCTCGCTAGCCCAAAATCAAACAACAGTTGAAGAAATGTCCTATTATGCATATTGCCTATAAGGAATTAGGTATACTCAGAATTCTTAGGAAATTTGAAATAAAAATTATTTTTGTTATTCTATTAAGATTATAGTCTACAAGATATCCCCACAAGATGCTGGTCTGAACCCAGAACCACTCCCATCCTACCATTCCTCAGCCCCAACGCTTACTATTCTTAAAGTAACACCAGTAGACAACAGATTGTAATCTATCCCCACTAGATGCGGGTCTGAACCTACCACTCCCAAGTCTCCCAACCTTCCATTCCTCAGCCCCAACATTTACTATTCCTATCTTTTCCACCAGTTCTCACCTTGAGATGGTACAGAGTAACGCCAGTAGACAGCAGGTTGTCATCTATCCCCACCAGATGCAGGTCTGAAAGAACCACTTCCAACCTACCATTCTTCAGCCCCAATGCTTACTGTCCTATCTTTTCCACCAGATCTCACCTTGAGATGGTACAGAGTCACACCAGTAGACAGCAGGTTGTCGTCTATCCCCACCAGATGCGGCATGTCCGAGTCCAGGACCACTCCTAACCCGCTCTTCCTCAGCCCCAGCGCCTTCTGTTCCTGCAATATTTGTTGAGTTTCCCGCCATTTCTCCGTCCACTTCTCTGTGAGGACTTTCTCTTGGGCCTCCTTGCGTTGAAGTGTGGCGAGCACCGCCGGCTCCGCCTCAATGGGATCCTGCAGAAAGAATGCAACTTAATGACAGCAACTCCAGTTAATCCATTTGGTCTGAGTTTTTATTTTGGGGGACTAAGTGACTTGCAAAACTGAATTTAGTTTTAAAGATTCGATCAAACGGAGTACATTGAAGCTGTCTGCAGAAGCAAGAGTAGAAGAAGAAGAGTCTGAAGAGTAGAAGGTGTGTGTGCGCTGCCTATGAAGCCGACGTAAAGGTCCTAGGTTCAAATCGTAGTAAAGCATTTTTTGTGTGCTGCGCGTAGATATTTATTCCGGAGTAATGGCTGTTCTATTTATTTAAGTACATATATCGTTGGCTGAGTACCACAACACAAGTTTTCCTGAGCTTTCCGTGGGGCTTACAATCAGTCAGTTTGTGTAATATTTATTTATTTATAAGTGTTCTCGGAGTTCTCGGAGTTTTATCTCTCGGAGTTATATGTTTTATAAGAAATGAGGAGATCCGTAGGCGAACTAAAGTCACAGACATATCCCACAATGTTAGCAACCTGAAGTGGCAATAGGCACGCCACATTGCACGCAGAGAAGATGGCCGATGGGGTCGAAAAGTGCTCGAGTGGAGACCACGGACTAGCAAGCACAGCGTAGGACGTCCAAGATGGACAGATCTCATTAAGGTCTCCGCTACCGAAGCGCTAGGACCGAAGACGCTACAAGCAGGTCGCTTCCAACCGGTACATGTGGAGGTCCGAGGCCTATATTCAGCAGTGGACGTTTTATGTCTGTGATGATGATGACATGTAGGTTGATGACAGCTTTATTATTTTGCGATTGTGTGTGTTACAAAAGGTACACACTCTTGTAAGGTACGACAATATTCGATATCTTAGCTCTCTTTCGACCATACTGTTCTGTTACCGTGTCGTGTCGTGTGATGCAGGCTGACTAGAATAGCACCACCCCAACTCTTCCTGGGGTGTCGTAAGCGGCGACAAAGGGAAAAATCCCACGGACGGGCAGCAGCGTCCGTCGAAACCCAATCTACAGCTACTGCTACCCCCAAGATGATACAAGTCATATTTGTGGGAGGCCTATGTCCAACAGTGGACTGAAATGTACCGTGTCGTGCGATATTTGCGCGCGCAGCTTCTCGATCTCCTCCCGCAGCTCGCGGATCAGCTTCACGTTGGGGTCCTCGTTGATCGTGGGCTTGTTGATGATGTTCTTCGCACGGTTGGCGTAGCGCAGCGTCGACAGCGTCTCGCCATAGTTGCAGTCCGCTGGGGATATCTGGGGATTTGCATTTGATTTAATTTAAGATTCTTACAGGACACTGCGATATAAGCCGCGTCCCCACAGAACGCACGGCCTCGCGCGGCATTCGGTAAGTGTGGACATGCGAATTTGCCGCGGCCGAGGCGAACGCGCGCTCTGCTGCGCTGGAGGTGCGTACACTTACCGAATATCGCGCGAGGAAATTGGCGCGCGAGGCCGTGTGTTCTGTGGTGACGCGCTAATGAGCAGACGGATTGCCTGATGGTAATTACCGTCACTCATGGACACCCATACATGACTGTGGAAATTTAGAAACTATATACGAAACGCTATACTTACAGCTGCGATCATGATGGTCTTGGAGTTTCCTCCAAGCGAGTCCTTCAGAAGCCACGTCAGTACGGAGTCTCTGTACGGAATGAACACCTTCTTTGCTCCTTTTTGGTTGCGGTCTAAAAAAAAAAAAACAATAAATAAATAAATATTTCAGGACGATCTTACACAAATCGACCTAGTCCTACGGTAAGCTCTGTAAGGCTTGTGTTGTAGGTACTAGACCACGATATATATAATACATAGATACATATAAATACTTAAGTACATGGAAAACACCCATGACTCAGGAACAAATATCTGTGCTCATCACACAAATAAATGCCCTGACTGGGATTTGAAACCAGGTCCATCGGCTTCATAGGCAGGGTCACTACCCACTAGGCCAGACCGGTCGTCAAAAATAGTACTAATACATTACTACAGAGGCCGGGAAGGGGTTGAAAAATGAACTTTAAAAGTATAGCAATAAAGCTTACTCTCGGCCGGCAGCTGGCTGGACTCCGCGAGCGCGGAGATGACGGAGCCCAGCGTCACCAGCGACTTGTTGATGTGCGCGCCCTCCACCAGCCGCTGCCCCGTGGCGCCCGTGGCGTCCGCGCGCTCACTGGAATGTGCACCCTGCGTCACTACACTGAAGGCTTCAAATGGAATAAGTATGGACAACGGACCAGGCACTAAAAGACATGTCCGTAAAGATTGGATTTTTGTGATCGGGAAACGGCTCAATCTGTTTTTTTTTATGAATGTATGTACAGTCCCAATCAGATATATCGGAGCTGTGGAGGTGGTCACAACCGGGATCCCTTTGTTTCCCATAATTTTATTATTTCGATTTTTGAAAGTCAGAAATTGTTACCCATATCTTTTTAAGTCATAACTATCAATAGTCATAATTAGTTATCAGACATACAACTAAATAAATATAATAATTAAATGCCATAATGTTACACATCATATAAAACAAAAGTCATAAAACTAATCAGCATAATATCAAAATTCATAACGATTATTTTACAAAAAAAAAAGAAAAGAAAAATGGGTTAGAGTTGAACTGCGACCCCTACAGATACAAACTGTTACCAGAAAAGTGGGTTAGGTTAAGTTAGAATTGCTACACCCCCACAGACACGAACTGTTACCAGAAAAATGGGTTAGGTTAGGCTTAGGTTAGAACTGTGACCCCCACAGATCCAAACTGTTACCAGAAAAGTGGGTTAGGTTAGGTTAGAACTGTGACCCCACAGACACGAACTGTTACCAGAAAAGTGGGTTAGGTTAGGTTAGAACTGTGACCCCCACAGACACGAACTGTTACCAGAAAAGTGGGTTAGGTTAGGTTAGAACTGTGACCCCCACAGACACGAACTGTTACCAGAAAAGTGGGTTAGGTTAAGTTAGAATTGCTACACCCCCACAGACACGAACTGTTACCAGAAAAATGGGTTAGGTTAGGCTTAGGTTAGAACTGTGACCCCCACAGATCCAAACTGTTACCAGAAAAGTGGGTTAGGTTAGGTTAGAACTGTGACCCCCACAGACACGAACTGTTACCAGAAAAGTGGGTTAGGTTAGGTTAGAACTGTGACCCCCACAGACACGAACTGTTACCAGAAAAGTGGGTTAGGTTAGGTTAGAACTGTGACCCCCACAGACACGAACTGTTACCAGAAAAGTGGGTTAGGTTAGGCTAGACTTGCGACCCCCACAGATCCAACTAGTATGCCTTTTGACTTTCTACCTTTCAATACAATTAATATTTTTTTTTATTTTTTATTTTTATTTATTATGGGAAACAAACAGCAAAATATAACACAGATACACATTACACGAAGAAAACACATTAGCCAGAACAGTTTCCACTTATAAATATAACATAGAAATGTTGCACAGAAAGATACTATTGCTATACATTAAATATTTTGGTTACTACAATATAATATTATAAATTAAACTAAATAGGTAGGTGCTATACAATATTGTAATCTTGGTTACATAAGGAATTAGAGTTTGGCCAGTGAAAAAAAATTGGTTTACTCACTTAAAGCATAGACAATTGAATCGTAACGTCTCTTTCTTTCGTTTGCACTACGACCCCAAAAAAAGGGATGAGTATAGTTTATTTTTTTCAACTTTAAGAGTAACAATCGAGTAATAATTGGTTAGCCAGACTCTACTTCTTCATATTTCTCAATACACGCAAATATTGTTGCAAGCTCAAATGAAATATATCAATACTATTAAATTTTATATTGTAATTTCTACAAGCTCTAGATATAAATTTATTTTGAACATACGATTTACGGTTAAAAGGAATGGCAAATAACATAGAGGATCTGGTCCGACGAGTAGGGCAGCGAAGCGTTACTTTGGAGAGGAGATTCGGGGAATCAACAGAACCACTAATTATCTTGTGTAAAAACGCTTGATCTCTTATTTCGCGACGTACTCGAAGGGGCTCAATGGGGAAATTATTATAATTTTGAATTTGTATTTCATTCGTTTTATAAACTTGTGTTGAATTCTTTCTATAGCGTCCACGTGAATCTTAAAGTAAGGATTCCAGACCGTTGATGCATATTCCAAATGGGATCTTACAAGGGCGTTATATAAAAGAAGAATCGTTTTCAAATCTTTAAAAGGTTTACTTTGTCGAAGTACAAAGCCCAGCATCTTATATGACTTAGAAATGATTTTATTAATATGAGGAACCAGTTGTAGCTCGCTGTCCAGTAATACTCCCAGATCCTTAACTGCGGTTACCCGATTGAGATTAATATTATTTATTTGGTAATTAAATTCTAAAGGAGACTGTTTTCTCGAATACGATATGATACAACATTTATCCACATTTAGATGAAGTTTATTTTCAGCACAGTATATGCTTAACCTATTTAAATCCATCTGCAGGTTGAAACAGTCTATGTCCGATTTCACGGAGGTAAATATTTTAGTGTCATCCGCGTATAATAGAACCCTGGAATGGTGAAAGCAGTCCACGACATCGTTTATAAATATATTGAATAGCAATGGACCGAGGTGCGATCCCTGCGGGACACCTGACGAGACAGGAACAAAACAAGATGTGTGCCCCTTAACAGCTACGGCCTGGGTTCTATTACGCAAATATGATGTTAGCCACCTTAAGAGATTCCCGTGTATTCCAAAATCTTCTATTTTTTTTATAAGTAATGAATGCGAAATTTTGTCGAAGGCCTTGGAGTAATCGGTATAAATGGCGTCCACCTGCAGGCCTTCACCCATTGACTCCAGCACGAAGTCAAGAAGTTCACCTAGGTTTGTTTCAGTTGATCTTTTACTGATGAAACCGTGTTGATTTTGGATTAACTTTGGTCTAATTACATGAGCAAGTGTATCGTAAATAATCTTTTCAAAAAGTTTAGGAATTACTGATAACTTTGAGATACCTCTGTAGTTTTTAATATCATGCTTGTCGCCGCTTTTGAATATTGGTACTACAATTGAACGCTTCCAATAATCAGGTAAACTTCCAGAACTAAGAGACATATTAAATAGTAGGCTAATGGGGTAAGCTAAGGATGCCCGACAGTTTTTCAAAAATACAGGATGGATGCCATCAGGGCCACTACCTTTATTTACAGCAAGTGTCAAAAGATACTTCTCAACCAACTTAGGTGTTATACTTATGGTGCTAATCAATGTACCTGACCCAGTCAAGTTATTGCTTATAATTGATCCTTGGGAATAAGGAACATTAAGATCGTCTTTTACAAAAACTGACTGGAAAAAAGTATTAAATAAATTAGCGATACCCTGTCCACCAGTGACTATATTATTATCTAAATAAAGACTATCAGGGATTCCGCTTTGATTCATCTTTGACTTATAAAACGACCAAAATGATTTAGGATTTTTATGTATATTTTCTTCTGTTTTAGAAATGAATAAATTATAGCACGAGTCTTCCATTTTTTTAATTTTTTTTCGCAATATAGAAAACTTGTCGTAGTCAGAGCTTCTGTTATAAATTTTCCACTTTTTATGAATTTTGTATTTTTTTTTAATAAGTTTAATCAAACTTTGAGAGTACCAAGTAGGATATTTATTTTGATTATTATTAATTTGTCTAGTAGGAACTAATTGGTCTATAACTTTATTTATAATTGCATGGAAATTATCAACTGCGTATTCGATATTGCCTGCAGGAAAAGCATTTTGCCAGTCAACATTATTTAGCTCCCCATTTATGACGTCATAGTTAGCTGCAAAGAAGCGTCGTACTATACGGCAGGCTGGTCTCAAAGTGTGATCAATCGACTCTATGTCAGTCCTTACACAGAAGACTGGGTGGTGGCCGTCAATTGGGACCAAAGCCTGAGCAGAGGATAATGTGCAAAAGCGATTTGATAAAACCAGATCTAACTGTCTATTATTTTTATTTGGAATATTATTAAACTGATGCCAATTAGTAAAAGAGAGAAATGAAAATAATTGGCTCGATAGAATATTTTGGTTAGGATTTTCTAAGTAAAAATGTTTTGTACTACTGTTAGGCTGAATCCAGACTGCCTCCGTAATATTAAAGTCGCCCAATACTATAAATGTGTCATCAGGGGAGTCAGTATAAAGATCTGATAAATATTCCCAGAACGAGAACTGTGAGTCAATTTGAAATTTAGTTTGTGGAAAGTAGCACGAAAACAACCTCAGCTTTTTACTGGTAGGGCCTTGCGAAACAGAAATATCAACCCAAGCAACGTCAGCGTCGTGCAGAACAACACAAGGACGAATGTCGCGCTCGTCGGCTCTAAATTTCCGATGAACTGCTATCAAGGTTCCGCCACCGCGCGTCATGCCCAGTCTCTGATAGTCACGGTCAACTCGGTAGACGTTATAGCGGTCGTCAAAAAGTTCGGAATTGAAAATACCGGGTAAGAGCCAAGTTTCGGTAATACAAACGAAGTCGTAATCGAATAGTAGAATATTACGAAGGAATTCGCCCGTTTTTGATCTCAAACCACGCGCATTTTGATAATAAATGCTAATATTATCGAATTTTAAATATAAACGTAATTACAATACTCATGTTAATTACTTTGAACTTTAAAAGCGAGCTGTAGTAAAAAGCATGCTCAATTAGTTTAAAATTAAGTAAAGGTGTGAACTTGCAGCAACTTCTGGGAAATGTAGAAATGAGATAATCAGCCGAACTAACAACAAAAAATAACAAAAGTTTGACGCTATAAGAGTATAAAAGTTTATAATTTTCTTTAGGAAGGCGATTAAGTAAATATATTTTATAACACCAAAACATGAATAATATTTCGTATATCGCAAATTGCAAAACAAAAAATGTACTTATGATATTTTGTTTAAATCATTCTCAGAGACAATATACAAAACAGGCGATTTCTCGTTACGACGAACCATGACTGTGCAGTTTCGGACCCAACAGAACTGATACTGTTTCAGACCTGCTCTGCGTTTAGCCTCTTTAAGTAGAAATTTATTAAAGCTCGATAGGTGGTCGTTAATATATATACGATTCGAATTAGAGGGGAATCCCAAATCGGATGCTTTCAGGTTCTTAAGCTTACGCAAGGCCGAGACAAAATCATCCTTCTTGTACCTAGCTTGCATCTTAAGAACAATGGGTTTCGGTTTAGTGTTATCCCCGTCATTTCTAACGGCAACCCGTGTTATGAAGTCGACATCAGTGTTCCGGTTCAACGAATACCCGCTCAACTCAGCGAGCCTTTCCAAAACTGCAAACAAGTTCTCGCCTTTTGATTCCGGAACACCGTTAATCTGCACATTCGAACGTCTTACCCACTGTTCATTATTTCTAGTTGCACAAACAAGGTTTTCAACTGTATTTTTTAAGCTGTCAAGGTCTGACTTGTTTTCCTCCAATACGTCGACGCGGGCTTCGATAGATGACATCCTTCCAGCCAAAGCATCTAATTTAGAGTCAATGCTGCTCCGCATATTAGCTATTTCGTTTTTCACCTGGGATATGTCATCCCTAATTCCCAGAAGAGTAGAGAATTGTGACTGTAAAGCAGACAATTTCGATAAAATGTCACTCATAATTGCTTCAGAGCTAGTTGAGGCACTCACTGTAGGCATCCTTTTCTCCATAGGTTTTTGATAAGAATTAGGAGGGTTACCATTACTGTCAAGTTCTCGGATACATCTCCCAGCGTGTCGTCAACTTGGCTAGAGTCCTCCTGTATTTCATCACAAGACATTACTGAGTCATTGAGCGTAGCTGACGCTTGGAGTTGCTGCAAGGGAGTATTATCGTTCCTTCGACGACGCGTATTGACCGACGTACAGAAGGAGCACATCCATGCCTGTATGAAGCTGTCTGTAATCTGTATTGGCGCTAAATTTAAGCACTGAAAATGGTAGCTTCCATGACATTTAATACATTTTATTAAAGAGTCTATTTGAATAACTTCATTACAGGCAACACACGACATTATCTAAATTATTAATTCAAATAAAAATAACATTAAAGTTCAAACTCAAGACGTCGCACGTGAAGCGCTATTTCACGCGAGCTCGCTCAAACACTCGTGGCGCAGCGGTACGACGCGCGGGCGCAACGCGGAGACCCGGAGTTCGATCCCCGACAAAAAATGCAAAAAGATGCACACTGAGTCCGAAGATACTCTCCTCGGGCACAGTCACCGGCCGATCGCATTAAAGAGTAGGAAGTCCGACACTTTCCAATATGGCCGACGAGTTAGACACAAACAATCCCAAGAAAGACAAGGAGGGACCGAGTCACTCACTACACTGACGAGATATTTATATAAAAATTATAAATTACTAAAGTTCACCAAAATAACTAACACAACACACGTCCTCTCTGAGCAACGGCGCAACGACGAAAAAAAAAGATATATATATTGAACGTTATGCCCTATAACGGTATGAAATTCAATAGTTATGACTAATGATAATGGGTAAAAGAAAATCCTGACTTATAAAGTTATGACTAATGACAATATGTCTACCAACGAATATGAGAAACAGCGGTATGGATTTAAACAATCGAAAGTTTAACATTATGGGAGTCAATATAGACCCGGTCACAACCATCTATGCAACGCCTCTTTTGTTAAGGCGATAAAGTGCGTGTATGTACATACGTCTGAAGTCACACATTCATATTTTTTTAACAGTTAGAGGGAAGAAGAATCATGTTTTAGGGCTTTATTTATAGTTTTTTGTTTTTTTTTTTTTTTTTCAAACAGTTATTCAAACGGATTGCCACCATAAAAATACAAGTTTTAAATAATAATAAATAACAAAAAAAAAGATTTATACGTATTATGTGTGAAATAAATTTTAATCAGAAATATTATACTTACGTAAACAGTAAATATACTTTTTTTATTCCGTGTATCCATTGCAAAATGGCATTCAAACTTATATTGCATTTATGAAATACATATTTAACTTTTTGAACGCTTTTCCTCTCTCGTCAAACTGTGACGTACATGCCAACGCCTCGACTAGTGAAGAACTCATATAACCCTTATCTGTCAGCAAGAGAATTGCTTTAGCAGCATCCGTTCGAACAATGTAAGGCATCGGTGGCGAGGTAGGCACTACAACACGCGACATCTTTACGCGTTCTTTGCGTCCAAAAGGTTACAGCAAATCCAACTTATCTATTGCGTACTCACCTCCCGGCCAAATCAACCAAATGTACTTTCGACACGGTCTCGCTCGGCATGTTGTTGTGACGGAGATAGCTGGCCTGCACGAACGTGATGGTGAATATGGCGTGCGAGCGAGACGACACGTCGTTCATCTGTGTGGACGCCGTCGTGCGGTGCAGGTTGCCGCGGTGCATGCATTCCTGGTATTTGTTATGAAATTATATCAACAATTTTCCACTTCTTATGATACAAACTAACGATATTATTTACTAGTGAAAGCAAAAGGTAAAAAATATCTGATATTCATCGATGTATAATATACGTAGATTCAAAATCAGCCCCAAAAATGGCTCTAAAAGACAACTGCTGGAACAACTCGGCTGTCCTAAGCAGAAATCAAGTATCTGTGTTTTGACAAATTTTACAGTAGAGCGAAAAAAACATTTTATTAGACTTTTACCTATTACAGGCTTACTAATTAAATGATAGCATTCAAAATAGTCGTGTTTTATTATGCGGGATATTGTCTACAGTGTTCTGTAATTATTTTTTCAAAATTATGTTCACAATCATTTTAAAATGCAAAAACAAGTTTCTGCCTAAAATGAAATACGATAATTTTAAAGGTTTTCTACATAAAAACAAGTATCTTTAGATGTTTGCATTTAGTTTTAGGCTTGTTCTTGATGACTTTATATACACAAGCCTGATATATACTACATTGTATTTGACTGATATTCAGATGCCTAATAATGTAGTGTATGTTATACTTGTGTAAATTATTTTTCAATATAAATGCTATATTGAAGTATGGAGAGGGAGAGAAGCACCTGTTCTGTTTGAATGCAAGTTGATTTAAAATTAATATCTTTAAGAGTTTTTTCCTGTGAAAAGAGATCAAAAAGTCTTATCAAACTTACATCAATTACTTAAATTTTAGGAAACTACTTAAATAATAAAAAATAACTCTGAACGTGATATGCCGTGGAATGCACAATATTAATAAATACCTAAATACTCGAAGACACAGAATTAAAAAATGAAATTTATATTTATATTTTATTCAATTTAATCAACTAATCAACATACAATATATTATGAACACAGTACAGAACACCTAGAAATTTATTTCCTATTCAAAGAATTTTGATTGAAAATATGAAAAGACTTTTGACATTAATAAAAGAATTATACATATAAACCTTATTCAAATATCTGTATTGTATAATACATTACTCTTTAAAATACTGTACTTAAGTTATGGTGAAAGTTTGAACCAACTGTTAGACAGTACATATGGGAGTCATATCTAAATTTCAATTGAAATTTCTAATAAAAAGTTACAAAAACACGTAACATATAACTACTATTTATAAATAGCTATACAAATTAAGTAGACCAAAAAAGTTCAGAAAATATTAATATTTACGTTATATAACTAAGAAAAGTTCTAAGTTCAAGCGAATTTTAAAAGAAATAACCATATTAAGCTCATTTCGATATAAAATTAGGTACCGTTAATTGCAGCAATGAACATAGCAGCTATGCCAAATAAAATTAAAAGATAGGTACCTACCTATAGTTAGGAGCTACTTACCCTTTGTTATTATTTTCTAAACACATAGAAACGATCTGTTTTGCCCTATGGCGAGCATTTGAATTATTGCAATGTTCTTTAATTCTCTTTATGATAAATGAATTAAATAACCAAATTGGGTAAAAATAATATTCATTCAGGGAAACACTTCAGTTATGAGATAGTTAGCACTTAACTTTTTTATTTACGTTTGTATACGATCTATGACTGATGAACATATGAGAAAACAGACAAACAGCTTTTCATTACTTGAATTAAACTGGCACCTAGTTAATAAATGTCACAGACATTTTCTACCCGAAACCCAAAGAAATATAACTACAAGGTTTTGACATCGTAATAAAATGTTATTTTACGCTGAAGTCAAGTAACTTCGCAATCTATATCAATATTTCTACGGTGAAGTCAAGTAACTTTGCAATTTATATGAATTGCAAGTATCTATAGCAAGATACTCGATTTCAAGATAGAAATATGGTACATACTTGACTTTAGCGTAGAATATCCCGTTAAAAAAAGATACCTACTTGAATTTTTTAAAGTTCTGTATTTTGAAAATTATACATTTTAAAGAAGAAAAAAATTGATTATAAGATGACTGTTGAAAAAGTGAATCGAATCATATAAAAAAACATTTTTTGGGAAATTTTGAGATACTTGATTTCTGCGTAGGGCAGCCGAACTTGGGCGGCACATTTAGTTAGTCTTCTTTGAACCGCTGTCATTGCAAGTGTCAACAATGACTAAAAAGTTATTACTTTATCAATAGTGAAGTTTGATACTTAATAATTATAACACTGAGCTCTTTTTTTATTATATTATCTAAAAGAAGATTGTAAATTTGCATTATTAGCATAAACTGGAACGTGATAGAAATGTCATTTAGTGCCATATTTTTCTACATAATGTGTTCGCGTGTAGGAGTCCATTTCTTTATGTCAGTGCTGATAGTTAAGTTTTCCTGACTAACTATAAAAAATATGTTATATGTTCTTGTCTTATTACAAACAATTATTTTTTTTTAATTTCGTCGAAACGATCGAATATCAATTGTTGAATATTCATGAACATTCATATCTTGAATACCACTTACAACCATATTACAAAATAATTACAAATCGCAACTAATCAAAACCACCCCTTGTCGTTTCCGGTCTAAAAATGCCCAAAATGCTCGCGGCGTTGCCGCGCTGGATGGCCATGGACAGCCTTTGCACCAGAAACGACTCGGAGCGGGGGTCCTCTCCCTTCTGTCTAAGTCGACGCCCTATGTCACGAACAAATTGTTTCGCGTCAGCGCCCCAGCAGCCCACCGTCTCCGCCGCAATAGGCACGGAAATGTCACGTTATTTATTTATCAAATTAATATCTTAAACGTAAATGTTACCTGTATATCATCATAGTCAGATACCAGATGCCGGGACAGATCTTGGACATAAGGCCCAAGTTTAGGATGCTCGCGGACTCGCAAAGAATGCCCCGAGTCCGATGCCAGCAAGTCCTGTGATATTAACAAATATGTTAATATTAATTTATACAGTGTAAGTAACTTAGTAGTAAAAAGAAGTTTCATACTATATTATAAGTAAATAAAACCTGAGAAGAAATGAAGTCCCA
The DNA here is from genome assembly GCA_022674325.2 of Grapholita molesta. Taxonomy (NCBI): domain Eukaryota; kingdom Metazoa; phylum Arthropoda; class Insecta; order Lepidoptera; family Tortricidae; genus Grapholita; species Grapholita molesta. The sequence continues at coordinate 1,233,151 of CP053138.2, forward strand.
AAAGAAATCCTTGAGGTACTCTAGATAGAATAGATCAGACTAAAATCATATTGATTCTAATAACAAATTACGAGAAGATTAGAATTTAACTGAATACTATTATATTATACTAGCAAACCTTATGATTTAATATAAATCGGGATCTTGAAAAAATAGTACGTATGGATTTTTTGAGATTAAAAGGCTGAAATAACATTAAACCGTAAGATAACTCCGTAATTAACATTTTAATTAGTGATCTAATAAATCCGAAAATTCGAATTAAAGTTACCTAAAATGAAACGTATTCTGAAACACCAATCAGCGCTTAGTATTTATGAGTTTTATGATACATGTCAACTTGACTATTTCAAATGTTAGAGAGTTTCAGAGTGTAGTAACTCGAAAGCTAAACGGCTCAAGTGTTATACAATACAAGTAAATATAACCCGTATCAACATCAACAATATAACTACATAGTTCTCAGCGCAAACAGGAGGCACTGCAAATAAATGAAATAGTTTGTTTTTCTAATAATTATCGGAAGAGTTTTATTTTAAGTAAATAATAATATACTCGATACGAGTCACACGCTGGTATCTCTTCGACTTCTCTCGAGATCCTAAGCCTCCCCCCACGGTACAACAACCAGGGGCTCCCTTTCTAATAAATGGAATTGGAAAGCGTCTTCCGCTAATATTACAAGTTTTTGAGCAATAGGTCCCAGGAATACATTAAATAATTTCGAATATTCTAGATAAAGTACCTTGACACGCTCATTGTAAATCTCCAGGTAGCTGACTTCTGTGCGGTAGGAGGCGCCAGACTCCTTGCCGGCGGCCACCCGGGAGAAGAGCTGCCGGCAGATCCGTGGTATGAGCCCCTGGCACTCCTACAAAATACAAATCGTTAATTTCCACAAAAAGAGTAACAAGTGATACAAATGCCTGACCTCCACACTAGGCTGGGCCTGTCCCGTGGAGGAAAATATAAATTTACTAAATTACCAAAAAAAGGGAAAATTCACGATAACTCAGTTGACCAGAGTGATAAGAGCGGTGTCAGACTAGCGTTACTTCGCGTATGAGCTCGTTTTTTAAAACGCGCTCACAGGTATGGATTTATTTTCTTCTGGCACTGATGCGCATATAAGCTCACATAAGCGCGAGCGAGTAACCGCGCATTTCATGGTTCGAGTTAACACGCAGGAATAAGTGCGTACATGCGTGCTTGATTTAAACTAGCGAGCGTGTAAGCGCGTATGCCAAAACGAGCGTATACGCGCAGAAAATGCATTTTTATTGCATTGCATTTTTTTTATAATTATTTCCCTAGTAGACGTCTCTACTTAATACAAAACAAAAAAAAATCCACCTGTTTAATAGCTGGAGTGCCACAGACACGCACAAATAGCGGTCAAACTTATAGCACCCCTCTTTGTGCGTCGGGGTTAATAATAAAAGAAGGTTAAGGGTGAATAAGGGTCAATAACAAATAATCAATATACTTTAATTTCCGTGGGAGTATAATGGAATTTATTTTTCCCCTCACTAGCTCGTAAAGCGCTTGTTTATCCTTTAATACAAGCAGGTAAAAACGCATCTTATCCGCTAGTGATTAAAGTAAGTTGACCTCGAAGTAAACTTACATTCACTTCTCATAGCTCTTATTGCTATGGTTTTAAAGTCTAAATTCCGCCGCCGCCGCGGGGGCGGGTGAGCCGTTCCGCGGCGGCGGCGGCGGGCACGGACGAGCCTTGCACACGCACCGATTTAAAAATCGAATTAGAACATTCGAAAATCGTACTTGCACCACAAGCTAGTAAATTATATAAGGCACCTTTGTTTTTTGTAAAAATGTTGAATGTATTCTAAACGCAAAGAAAAAGTCAATGCGATTTCAAAACGTTTTTTTGCATGTTTCACTTTCTTCGCTATAGTGAGGGGAAAAGTTTTGTGTTACACACGGGTGCAATTGTAATTTACTTCTCGTGTAATGGAACACTCGGTACGCCCAGGATTCTATTTTAGAACCACTCGCTTCACTCGTGGTTAAACTATAGAATCCATTCGCTTGCTGGTGTTTCAATCCCACACTTGCAGTTAAACTACAATTTTGCACCCGCTTGCTTGCTTGCTTAAAATACGACACTTTATGAGTAAGTGTGATATTTAATAGTTCGAAAATGTAATACATTAACATTTTATGAGTCATACTACAAATCGTACTTCATATGAATTAGTAGTTTAGTGCTCATGAAGTCATGAAGACTTACGTACTTATACTGATAATAAACTTGGTTACCAAGTATTTTTATTCTTTTACCGTTTTTTTATGATATAATACATTTACTGTCGTATTGCCGTCACTAATGCTTCTTGAACGACTTAATGCGATAACAATGAATGGCAATTATCAATTTGAACTCAATTCACAAAAGGAAATAAGTAACTAATGAAATTTCTTATTTGCATAATAATGATAAATCATGATGGTCATAGTAGATAGTCTCGACCGACACCCTGAGACTCGTGCTACATAGTTATGGTTTTTCAAGATTCAGACGGCAGAAATCTTGGAAACGGCGCGTAGTACTGCGACTTCTCTCTTTTTCTCTCTCTCTGCTACCCTAATCACCGCCGTTACCGGTGGCTCCATGGGCTTGGTTTTTTATGACGTTTTATCGAATAAATTTGTATATGTTATACGAAACTAAAGTATGTATACTGAGGTAACAATTATTTAAAAAAAAGCTCGATGGATTGAGCCCTTCCTTTTTTAAAGTCAATTAATAATTGATTAAAGAATCAATTAGTGTACTCGTAAGAATAATTATTCATTAACTAATTTCCAAACAAATTTAATAAAACAATAACATAATTCGATTGCTCGTACTGATAACTTGATAAGATAACAGACATTATAGTAGCAAAAACGAGTGAATGGTAATACAAGGTCAAGATATGTCAGTCACTTATTATCGCATTTCAGGCTTTTGCCCACAGCTGAGCATAGGCCCTTTTTAATACAACGACGGTGTCAAACAAGCATACGGTCCGCCTGATGGTAAGCAGTTACCGTAGCTTGTAAACGCCTGCAACTCCAGAGGATTCACATGCGCCTTGCCTACCCTTTAAGAACCTATACACTTCTTATTTGTAGAACCTCATACTGTAGTTCCTAGGGAAAACCTCGGCAGGGAGTTCATTCCACAGCCGGAGCGTTCGCGGGAGGAAATTCCTCTTAAACCGCTTAGTGCGCGACCCTTTAGGCTCCAGAGTGTGAGGATGAATGCACTGCCGACGGCGAGCGGTGCGGTGGTAGAAAGCGGACGTTGGTATCATGTCGAACAGTTCTTCAGAGCACAACCCATTGTACAAGCGATAGAACACACAAATGCCTTCCTTCCAGTAGTTCAAGTAAACCTCTTGTGCTGGGACTAATTCTATCTTTCAAATGTGTACCGAAATTGTTAATTAATCTTAGCATTTTATAATGAGCATCCGAGTATATTACGATTAACGATTAAGTAAGGTCGGAATTCGCAAAACAATGTGTGACTGGCATATTACAATTGAGTAGGTACACGAGACATGTTGAGTTTTATAACAAAACTTAGTTATATGAGGAAATCACCCATATATAATGAAATCACTACATAGTACAAAACGAAGTCGCTTTCTCTGTCCCTATATCCCTATGTATGCTTAAATCTTTAAAACTACGCAACGGATTTTGATCCGGTTTTTTTGAATAGATAGAGTGATTGAAGAGGAAAGTTTTTTTTTTTTTGACATAAGGTGGCAAACGAGCAGACGGATTGCCTGATGGTAAGCAATTACCGTCGCCCATGGGCACCCGCAACACCAGGGGAGTCACAAGCGCGTTGCCGACCTTTAAGGGGGGTTGGAGCTCTGGGAACCTTACTCACCATCAGGAACACAACACTACATACCTGAAAGGTAGCAGTGCTATTATGGCTGTGGTCTTCTGTAAGGAGGAGGTACTTCCCCAGTTGGGCTGCTCCAGATTCAAGCGTGATGGTACTTCGCTGTACCCTACCTCTCATTACATATATAATAATACCCTAAATAACAACCATTAAATAGTGGCGAAATACTAATTATCAGCATCCCGCCCCGGCTTCGCACGGGTGCAGTCGCTGACGAAATGATAAAATACGTTTAAATTGTATAATTACATCATATATCCTATACGAAGGCGCTCAACTATTCAATAAACTTCCTAAAATCATTATAGAAACAAAATCAATATTCCACTTTAAATCGCTGCTTAAAAATCATATAATAAATAATTTTAAATAAAATGATCATGGCTTAAACATAAAATTAAATATATAAATATATGTATATGTAAAAATTATATAAAATTGTTCTTAGCATAATTAGTTTGTAAAAATATACTTGAACTACGCTCTATATATTATTATATATACTTGAACTACGCTCGCCGCTCACATGCCACATCTAGTTATAAGCCTTTCCGTGTTCACACTCTAAACTTGTTTTGTATGCATACGATACTCGCTCGTTATCGCTGCCCGCTTTGCGCGCGGTAAATAATAAGTTGAATTGTAAAAGTACCTTTAAGTTACTTAGAATTAAGTGTTTCCAAGTTAGTAGTTACTTAACTAATTAAGTTACTTTGTGCGCTCAAATTACGAGTTTTGTAAACTTTTCTGTATTTATCTCTGTAAGTGAATTGAATAATTCTTATGAGAATAAATGATCTTAAACCTATAATTCTACAAAAAAAAAATAACTTCCGAAGTGAAGTAATAGAATATTTTTTCTAATTTTCATTACATTTGAACGGGCGAATATCATGTGACGTCATATTATTCCAACACACGTCACACGTTTCAATGGTCGAGCACGAACCAAAAGTCAAACAGTGTCTAATCATTTTTTTTATGTAATTGGTCCGATACACACATTTGATCCTCACCAAAATTAGGAACGGTTGACATATATGATTGGTATCATTTACAAAAACTTGTCAAGTAGCCACATTACATGCAGACCGCGTGACCCTGACCCGGATCCGGGGGGCTTGGCCACCGCCCCGCGACCCGGAAGGCTGTTAACAGGTTAAGTTATCCGGTGCGACAGGTATTAGCGTCATTAGCGCACAAAAATTGTAAGCCGAGTTCAATGACCTGCAGTTACCGGCAAATTGGCAACACATACGTAATATGTAAATATTAGGTAATTTGTATAAAGTGAAATTTAAGTAATAGTTAAGTATATGTTACAAGTCCTATTAATTTCTGTGTTTTAGTTGTTAGTAGGGTCCATTTAAGAACGTGATTCAAATCCTTGTTTATGATTTTTATGAAAAATGGATTACTTAAATTATTTTGAGATGACATATACATGATCATCATTCATCAGACATAACAATATCATCGAGAAAACTTATTATTCCACCTTTTCCAAACCACAAAAATATGTGTAAATTATATGTGGTTAAAAAAAATTATTTCCTCTAAAGAAATTTACATTTCACTCAAAGCGAGAAAATATAAATATAAATTATCCTTAAAGTAAACAGTACCTATTGTTATTATTAGTTTATAAATAAATATAATAGTGTTCTACTCTAGTACGAGTACTAGTATGCAACTCTATATTGTCGTCTCTGAAGTCTTCAAGGCTTTGTGTTGCGTAATTTTATTTGAGGTCATAAAGTGTAACAATGCGTTCTGGGTGTTGATGGGGTTGATGCTCTATCGCAGCATATTCTTTTACTCCAATTAAGGCGTCATGAGAGTGACAGAGACAATTATCCGAAATTTACGAATATCGCCTTTCGCGGTAGCGCCTCTGTTTTAAAGCGACAATGCGACTGAGAGCCGCATCACTTGTAAGTCGCGTGCCAGTGCCAAGGACATCCTAGCAATGATTGCGGACAGGTTTGACTGTCCGTATAAATTAATTTTTATGACATAAGCGGCAAACGAGCAGACGCATTGCCTGGTGGTAAGCAATTATCGTCGCCCATGGACACCCAAGGGAGCCACCCAACACCAGGTTAGTCACGCTTTGCCGGCTTTTAAGGGGGGTTGGAGCCCTGGGATCCTTACTCACCATCAGAAACACAACACTACATACCTGAAAGGTAGCAGTGCTATTATGGCTGTGGTCTTCTGTAAGGGGGAGGTACTTCCCTAGTTGGGGTTCTCCAGACTCAAGCGTGATGGTCATTGCTGTGCCCTACCTCTCATTGTTGGACGTATTTTAAGGACATACCCGGGTCCGTCATATTATGCACGTTGTGGGCTTCACAAGCCCAGTAACAGTGCTAGTTACTGTTGACATAGTTATAAGTTTAGTTGTAAGTTAATAATGTTATATAATTTTATTGTTTGAATTTCTATTATTCTAATATTGTAATTTTTAATTCGTTAGGTGTACATATGGATTGCGTCTGAAATAAAAAAAAAATAATTTGAATATAATAGTCGCGTTGCCTAAACGTAACTATATACCACAGATACATATACTAAGAGTGTAAAACACGGTACTTACAGGCGAGCCCATCATGGTGAAAGTCTTCCCGCTGCCCGTTTGTCCGTAAGCGAACACGCACGCGTTGTAGCCCTCGAACGCACTGTCGATGACGTCCAGCCCCAGGTCAGAGAACACCTGGAATATTATCGTACATTATTCAAAGCTGATTGATTTTTTTTATACAACCACGGTGGCTAACAAGCATATGGCCCTCCTGATGGTAAGCAGTTACGCATGCAACTCCAGAGAATTCACATGCGCGTTAAGAATATATATATATACACTCCTTATACACCCCCAGTTATACACACTCCTTTTTTGAAGAACCTCATACTGTAGTCCCTAGGGAAAACCTCGGGAGGGAGGTTCATTCCACAGCCGGAGCGTTCGCGGGAGGAAATCCCTCTTAAAGCTTAGTGCGCGACCCTTAGGCACCAGGGTATGAGGATGAATGCACGATTTCTTAAACGTGACACTAGGCCATGCAGACTAAGGAGTAGCCCTCGCGTATCCTAGCAGACTGCCCCTCACTAATGCGTAGTCGACTTACTTCTGGGTAGACACATTATATGAAGGCTCTCGACTTCAAAAAGATTGTGTAGATGTTTGAAGCTGCAGGGAAGACCGAGAGCTGTAGTGGATGGCGGTCACAATAGATCAGAAATCGTCGCTGTGGTATATAGGCTTTGGAGCCTTAAATAAAGCCCTAAACAAGAAGAAGAGTTTCTAAATATATTTAAAACATTGGAGTGTTAGAGGGAGGGTGATCCGACTTTGTAGGTACGAGACAATTTAGAAACTGTTGTTTTGCAATAAAGACAAGCGATTTTGCGATATAAAAAGGAGCTTTCGCCGGTAGAGACATAGCGAAAGACGACGCAACCTAACGATTGAGTTAGGACTTCAGGAATTTTATTCAAGGATGAAGAAAGGAAAGATAAAGTTCGTTAAATTCTATTCATATTATCAGCCAGCCATTCTAGTTCAGTCGTGAATTGAACAAAAGGCAGGTATTTGCATGCACTTACACAATGCGACGACCTCGACAGATTTTGATAAAGCGTGTTTGTATTCTCGAGCAGTGATCATGGCTAGACTATATTTATAATGTTAAGGCGGGGCCATGGCAAAATTGTTGAACTTCAGTGTGGGCAAACATAGTAAAACATCTGCTAAAAATACTGAAATAGGGTTCAGCTCAATTGGTAGAGCGACGGGATTCTTTTTGTTCCTTTTTCCATTATTTCTAAGCCTTATAACAGCGTTATTAACCTACATTTCTGAAATAACTACCTTACTAACATCAAGTTGCTTTTTAACGCTATTCCTCTCGATTCAAAATCAAGATGCGGCGTACACGCCAACGTCTCCACTAATGAAGAACGAAATATAAACCTTATATTTCAGCAGATAAATTGCTTTGACAGTGTGCGTTAAGACATATTTAGGTGTCGGGGGCGACACACGACAAGCTAAGGTGTTATATGCGTTCAAAGGGCTAAAAACCGTTCCAACCAATGTTACTGCAAGCGAAAACTGAGTAGGCCAGAATGATATCGTCACGTATAGCCCCGGATCCACCCACTTCCCGTTTCCCACCACACCTCGATCGCTGTAATGCCACATGCGATTTTTTTATACTAAGACGAAGGCAAACAAGCAACACCTGATGGTAAGCTATCACAGGACACCAGTAATAAGTAATAGCTCAAGAGGATGTCCATGCGCATTGCTTTTGCAACTATAAAGCTAGGAGCTCTCTGGCGATTTTTCAAGAAGGAACACAACACTATGAAGGTCTACAGCTATTTGGTTGTTTTCTGTAAAGTGTGTAAAGTCAAAAAAAAAATAGTGTTACCTGTTCCTGGGACGCGTAGTGTGAGTCGGCATGGTCGTACGACCAGTAGGAATGGTCAAACGTGAAATCCTTGTACTTCTCGCGGCTGCCGTCATTCTGCTCTTTGCTGTTCTGTAAAAATGGTTCCAGTCAGCATTTTTGGATTTAACCATAGTTTTTTCAACGTATTGGTGCAACATGAGGCCGGTCTACATAGGAGGCCAGGGTGTCGAGATTATATCCGCGCGAAGCAGTCGGGTAGTGTATAAAGAACAGCGATTAACAATATACATAGAAGACGAATTAGGTACGTTTGCACAATGACCCCACAAAAATGTTTCCTCATAATGTGGCAATATTAGGCGAAGTCAAACTAGACAGTTTGACATCGCCTAATATTGTACAGTCGACTACAAAGATATGTATACACTTTTGCACTTTATTACAAAGGATTAAGGTGAAAAAATGTATACATATCTTTGTAGTCGACTATATACCGTCAAACCTCATTGACGTGTGACATTCTATTTTAGCCAATCAGAACTTTGATGGACTAATCACATTTTTTTTTAATAGCGGCAATCTGCTTACTGGGTAATATCTAAAGCCGAGGAAGGGGGTAAAGGGGGTGTCAGTAGAATATTGGAGTAAATTTAAGAGCCATTTTGTACTAGAAAAGAAGTCTAAGTAATCAGTCGCTGATATAGACGCGCCAAGGCTCCTCGTTCGTTCAAGCCTTTTATTTGAACGGTTACCGGTCGAGGTAATTCTACACGTCGGTTCTGGTTCACGTGCATAATTCACGAGAGGCTGTTCAGTCTGTATAGAACAGCCTATTTACGCGTTTATAAAAAGTAACTGTAAGTAGTTACAATTTAAAAAAAGTGTCCTTCTTAAAAAGAGATCGAACTTACTTTTACAGTTAGTAATCTGGTTTTCTTTCCTTCCATCTGCACAATCAATTTTGCGCTCATGTCCTTCTCCCTGAAAAAAAAAACATTTCAGGTTGTATAGGTACCTAATGTAGATGTACCAGTCAGTGGCCAAATATATCGTAACACATTCTTACTGCTATACAAATAAAGATCTGTAAAGATTTATTTGACTAATTTTTAATTATCAGCCCCTCGCGGCGACATAGACTATATGTCCTCTATTATACACTAACAATATGAATTAAACGGGAACGGGTCTATATCGACGCGAGATACTGTCCCGCTAATTATGTGCTAACTCGGCTGACGTCCACTGCTGAACATAGGCCTCCCGCATGCCACCATAGAGGCTTATTGACATAATCTTTATTAACTATAAGAAGTTGATTATTTTGGTTACTATTAACTATAATTCGTAGAGATAACTATTTCACGTCATTAATCATTTGACGCTCAGTGTACCCTTAGCCATTAATACAGGATAGAAAAATATGAAATTAATCGGTCATTTGCTGCGGCGGTACCGCGAAAAACGATATTCGTATATTTCGGGCATCTTTCTCTTTTACTCCAATTAAGGCGCCATGAGAGTGACAGAGAGTAGCGCCACAGTATTGAACAATTTACATTCGCGGACACTACGTGACGTCAAGTGTGTGACGTCATACGACGAAGAAAACAAAAGACCACGCAACAGCTGTATATAGCCGCGTTCGTGAAAGTTTTAAAGTAAACGGCTTTAGTTAGAAAAGAAAATGCGCATCTTGAACTAAAAATACATAGACAGCGTCTTATCTTAGCGGATACTATTAGTAGTAGCTCTGCATACGATGCCGGAGAATTCTGGATTTATATGGGTGTTTATCACAATCATTTGTTTTTGGGTTGTTGATGTTATCGTACAGCGCCTCTATTATCAAGGCGATAAAGTGCATGTTGAGATATTTGTGACCGATTACTACTTAAAACGGGATGTATGTTTATTTTGTCGAGTTTAGGTACGATATTTCGGCACAAGTTGCGTCATCTTCACGGAAACTCGAATACATAAATTAATAGTTGTAATATAAGCGACCCTGTTAGCTTAAAATCATATTATATTATATCGTCGCCTAATACATACTTACTACATAAGTAGTTAATACAAACTTTTTTGAGCTTACTGTAGGTGTAGGTAGTTTCGGTCCAACATTGTCCTAGAAATATTTTGTACACTCGCCATCAGATATATCAGAGCTGTGGAGGTGGTCACAGATATCTGAATAACGCCTCTATTATCAATGCGATAAAATGCATTAACCAATCTATAAACACTTTCTCATTTACATTAATGTCTACTTAATTACTCGTTCTGTAACATGAAGTAAGCTAGCGGCTGATCGCAGTCAGATGTTATCGGATGTCGCCGTAATTTCTTGCCAGCGCTCACTGCCGGTAGCGAACATTGTGAAATTAGAACCACGCGAGCAAAATACCCGTATATTGACCTTAAGTTGTGTCAAATAGATATGCTAATTAATTACAAGGAGGAACTCAGGATCGGGTAATTGTTGTTGTTGCAAACTAGGGATGTTACGTAGTCACGGTTTCCGTTCCGAATGTTCTGATATATTGAAAAATTCGGTTCAACTCAAACTCACACGTTTATCCAGTAAGTAGGCCACAAGGGCACTTTTACACGTCGAGTATACAAAAGTAAAAGAGAAAAATAAAAACTTTACCGGTTCTAACTCTATACCTCTGACCCGAGATGTATTTTGATTTTTATGGCCGGCAAGAAACTCGGTGGGTCTTATTTTTTCAACAGTATTACAGAAAATCTTAAACATGCGTTATTCCGTAGAAAACATATGTTTGGTTTTTTTTTACAACTTCAGTTCCGGCTCCGGTTCCGGTTAAGAGGAGATTATACCGGAGCTGTAAGCTCTTGTGGCTGCGAAGTGCGACGCGTGCTTAGAAGTACAGGTTTTGACTTGTCTCTCGGGGAATCACCCCATGTGTGCTACACCTCCGGCTCCGTTTTCGGTTCCGATAAAACGTATTTAAAAACTTCGATTTCAGTTCCGGATAAAATCACCTTAACCGGTGTTAAGGACGTGGTTTTATCCGTATCTGTGTGCAGTAGACCACTACACTAAATAGTATATAATTAAGTAAAATATACCTACAGTTGTATAATTAGGGCTCATTTACTAATTTCGTCAAGCTTATTTCTTGATTATTTAGCTGTTTCCCTCCTTGTAAGTCCCATTCCGAATATTTTTAAATACCTGTACATTATCCTTTAAATATACTAATTATAAATATTTTAATTGGGTTCAAATCCCAGTCAGGGCATTTCACATTATTTGTGTGATGAGCACAGATAAGCACAGATATTTAAGTATTTATATTTATCTATCTATTATATACATATATCGATGAGACTAGATCGATTTGTGTAAGATTGTCCCCGCAATATTTACTTATTTATTTAAAAAATGCGAAAGTTTATAAAAATGTTTAGATGTGTGTTACACAATTAGGCAATAACAGCTACATATTATATGAAACTTGGCGTACTATCGAACAAAGTGATTCATGACCCATGACATGGTTTGAAAGTGTCATTAAATTGATTTGACACTTTCAACCATTTGCGATCTAGGTGGGTCATGAATCACTTTGTTCGATAGTACAGGTAGATATAGATCTGAATCGAGACATAGGATACTTCATCATCATCGCGCGCGCGTTGTCCCCGCATTTGCCACGGCTCATGTGAGCCTGGGGTCCCCTTGGCAACTAATCACAGGAATTGGCGTAGGCACTAGTTTTACGAAAGCGACTGCCATCTGAGCTTCCAACCCAGAGAGTAAACTAGGCCTTATTGGAATTAGTCCGGTTTCCTCGCGTTGTTTTCCTTCACCGAAAAGCGGCTGGTAAATATCAAATGATATTTCGCACATGACTTCCGAAAAACTCATTAGCGGTAAGAGCGTGCGACCTCCGGATTGCAAGTCGCACGCTCTTACCGCTAGGCTACCAGCGCTCTTAGACATAGGATACTCGACATCCCGGTAATATGTTCGCGTGGGATCTTACGAAGTCGCAAACAGAAACTAATGTATGCGACGTTACAAACTAACACGGTGCAAGGGTTATCGAGTTTTATTAACGGAATCTAAAATGTACTAGACTCTTGTGGAAAGGATCCATAGACACCACCTGTCTAATAAAAAGGTATACAATTTTATTTCTGGCAGACGGTGACGAGATAAAAGCGACATCAAAGATGGCTGAAGGGCAACTTGGAATTATTACCATGGCACGACTATGGCTAACACTAACTCTATGGACATTTCACGCTTTGTTGACCACCTCACGTCTCGTTAATTGGTTTATGACCCCTTGTAATTTCGCACCATAACGAAAGATTTTTATGACTCATCTTTCTTGATTCTACTTTTTATCGTCAATGAATGAAAATGCCTTGGATCAAGAGTATGACTCACGTTCTAATAATGGATCAGTGCTTAAATAAAGGCCATTGTCAGATTGTTGTTGTTGACGACCGCTCTGGCCTAGTGGGTAGTGACCCTGCCTATGAAGCCGAAGGTCCTGGGTTCGATTCCCAGTCAGGGCATTTATTTGTGATGAGCACAGATATTTGTTCCTGAGTCATGGGTGTTTTCTATGTATTAAGTATTTATATGTATCTAACCATTATATATATCGTCTTCTAGTACCTACAACACAAGCCTTACTTAGCTTACCGTAGGACTATATCGATTTGTGTCAGATTGTCCGGAAATATTTATTTATTTATGTTGTTTCATAGAGAGATTTGTTTGTCGTGAGTATGTGATACTAATATATGTATATGTCGCCAACCCCGTGTGTAATACGTCAAATAACAAATATCCTAAACATGTAATAAAAGAACCGTATTTTATGATTAACCGAACGAACACTTAGTCATACAGTCCAAAGCTCATCGTTTGAAGATTTGCCTAGCAACTTTAAGGCATGTCGTAAGAACCGTGTCCATTTTATGAAAGGTCTAGTAATTTCAAGGCCAAATTTTAGGTTGCAATTGCGAGACTTAATAGTTTAGGAATTTTATGATCTGTTAGAGATGTGTCGTTCGCGGTTAATTCCCAATAAATTAGGATGGGGGAAATTACCGAGCCAGGACAGGACACACTTGCGTTGAGGGTGTATCACTCGCGTTGAGGGTGTATCGCTCGCGTTGAGGGTGTATCGCTCGCGTTGAGGGTGTATCGCTCGCGTTGAGAGTGTATCGCTCGCGTTGAGGGTGTATCGCTCGCGTTGAGGGTGTATCGCTCGCGTTGAGGGTGTATCGCTCGCGTTGAGGGTGTATCGCTCGCGTTGAGGGTGTATCGCTCGCGTTGACGGTGTATCGCTCACCCAGTGGGGATAATTACCATTTGGGAATTGGGTAGTTGATCGCCTTATGTTACAACCGGATGACACAGATATTCTAATTCTTTATCACATACAACAGTTATAGCCTACATACAAGGATTTTAAGTGAAAACCTTTGTAACAAAAAAATATATAAAAATACAATAAATAAACTTGTCTTGGTTAATTTTATTTTATGTTGGACACTGCGCTTGCATCATGGATCTATTAATAACTTGTAACCTGTTCCCATAAGTGCATGTGAGGTGTTCAAAGAGAGCTTGAGACAACTTTATTATTAAGGGAATAAGAGTGTGCCAAGGTCATTCTGAAAACCTGGCCTACTTAGCAACTTTTGCTGTAGACTGTACAGTCAGTATTTTAGTTGGTAGCAGTCAGTAGCCATATATTGTGACACATCCTTACAGCTATATAAATAGCATCCTTATTGCTATACAAATAAAGATGTATAATTGATATATTTGGCAGCATAATTTGCTACTATTTGATTCTGACTGTCCTTTAGAGTTAGGTATGAAGTGATATATGTATGTTTAAAGTAGTATGCTAACTACATGTACATGCTAACTAAAGCAGGTACACTAGCCTCTGTCTGCAACATTTAAAGAGTGTCCCTTTCTCACTGGCAGCAATAATCTTTTAGGCAATATGGCAATAGTATGGCTTTTTTTTAAATACAATAACGGTGGCAAACAAGCATACGGCCCGCCTCATAGTAAGCAGTTGCCGTAGCCTATGGACACTCCAGAGGATTCACATGCGCGTTGCTCACTCGTTAAGAACCTATACACTCCGTTTTTGAAGAACCTCATACTGTAGTCCCTAGGGAAAACCTTGGCAGGGAGTTCATTCCACAGCCGGAGCGTTCGCGGGAGGCTTGATGGCATTTCATCATAAGCACAAGGAAAGTGTTGAAATGCAGAAAAGCTAGTTATGCCAGCTGAAATTGGCATGTAGTGCTGTCATTGCACTTTCTACAAGTAGTGTCAAAAAGTGTTATTCCCTCTATGAGGACAGCGGGTGTTCAAGTATTCCGTAATTATCCTGTTATGGATTATCAAATGTTTCAATATATTCTGTATTCTTGGCTGTTTGTGGTCAGAAAAATCGTCAAGTATTTTTTTTTTATTGAGGTTAACTGCTATACTTTTATGGCACTAGAAGCATTTGGCTTTTTAAATTCTTAAAATTTCAAGTAAAAATGTTATTTTACATAATATAGTGATATAATACTGAGCATAATTCCAATTGTGATGTAATATTTTGTTTACACAACTGTGGGGCGCGCTGCACAGCCTGATTACAATAAACCAGATTCAATTCAATATTACAATCGCCATATATGTATAATAAACACAGAAATTATAAAAACATTAATTCTATGCATTACAAACTTTGCAAAATGTAAATAGAAATACTAGTTTATTTCTAATTAGAAACAAACTAAATTGTATGATCCTGATGCTAGAAACTATAACATACATGCTAACTAAAACAAATTTGTATTTGTATTTAAGTATACAGACTGATTTGTACATGCCCTAGTCCATCTTACAATAAACAACCTCAAATTCCTGAGAATGTTTATATTCAGGCATCCTCTACACAAACAAACACTTCCAAGTTTAAGGTGGCATTATACTTTCATTTCAAAAGCAGCTAATTATGACTATGTGGGTCACAAGTTTTTGTGATTTCCACAGCTTTCATCCAAACGCCCGGCGCAGGTACAGTTTGTGCTCTCAATGCAGCTGAACCGTGAAAGTCATTGCCGTTCATAGTGACATCATTGTTTTTTTTTTCCTTCCCAAACCGTATTAGAACAGTCTCTTAAAAACATGTCCAAGACGCAACCAGCAGCTAATAACAACGCAATGCAGCCATAAAATAACATAATGCTGTCAATCATCCAAGATAATGGGCGTTTCGGAAATTACATTGTCCCATACAACAATAAGATGCAATAACATTACGTGTTTTACTTTTACTTGTGTCCAGACTTTACTGACCTTTGGTTGAACGGGCGAACCCTTACAGCCACTTTTACCGAAGCCATTGTCACACATTATATTGTCAATAGATTTATTTTGAATTATATTTAACCACACAAATACGACACTACAAAGCTGATTGACATTTTTTGCAACCAGTGTTGCCAGCACATATCTTCAATTTCGGGCGGTGTGAAGTCTGAAAAGGGACGGTTTTTCTCACAATGGGACGAAAACGGACTTGGAACATTTTTATAATCATTAGTGTATTTGCGTTTAATGCAAATAGCTAAAACAGAGCACAGCTATGCGTTAGAGGGAGCAAACGATATTGCGATCTCGTTCCAGCGTATAGCGGCGTAAGGGACGCCTAAATAAACCTATGTAATGGTTCCACTACATGATGGGCATGGAGCTTTATAAAACTGAATGTTTATGAGTGAGTGGCAGACTACACTCGATATTTAATATCGATGGAAGATATTTATAGAGCATAGTAGCATAGTTTATCGTCAAACGTTAGTCGTTACTATACAAATTAATTATTCTCGCTCGGTGCCCAAAAGGGACGGCAGCTTCAAAAGGACGGGGAAGGGACGGTGCGGCAATGAAAAGGACGGAAAATCGTCCTATTTAGGACGATCTGGCAACACTGTTTGCAACTTCAATGAATGAAGTGACATGACATGACAGCAGTGGAAAGTGTATTTTTCTGTCTTGATAAAAATTTAGTCTTCACTACTAACTGACCATTCATAGAACAGCAATGTAGAACAAACGCGTTGTATTGGCTTAAAATGTAAACAGACAAATATTTTGTACGGCGAGCCGTTTATGCAACTTTTCACCGATAGTAACGAAAATTTATAAAAAAATAAAACGGGAATTAAATATCTAAAAGGAAGTACAAAATAAAATAAAACTATTAGATATTGTTGATGGTACTTTTATTAAATGTATGATGATGGTTATTTTTGAACAGCTCCCTGAACTCCCTTAATGTAAAGCCTATTATTTTTTCTTATGGTAACATTTATCAGCTGTCGATATTTCCTTCTAGAGTACAGGTTAGAATTTTTTAATAATTTGTGTATTTCTTAATTTTTTTGATAAAGGTAGGGAAAGCACTAGTACATATAGCGCTAATAAATCCCATATATTACTTGAAGCTCCTGATTGATACTGGAATACATATTTATTGTGTTCAAACTTCAATGTCGATGTTTGTGACATTACATAATAATTATTTTTGCAGCATAAACCTGCAACCATGTCTGACTCCGCGCCCAGCCGCCCCATGAAGTTCCCATACACCATCTCTGCCAAAATCGCGCAGTTCCCGTTCAAGTACTACGTGTCGAACCAGTGGATCTGGAAGTACTGGATGGTCGGCATTGGCGTGTCAATCCCCATCTTCTACAAGATCCACAAATTGGGTAAGATTGTCTATTTCCCTTAAATGTTATGATATAGATAACTAAATTTATTTTATTTTTCTGAATTGGTGTAATGATTTTCCATTGTTATATTATTTGATTTAAGAAATCTATCTTTGTAGCTGATCATATACACTAGCATTTTAGAAATACTTTTATTTAATTTAACCCTAATATCTGAAATCTAGGCAAATCTTACTAAGCCCATCGTATATATCGTACTAACATACCTACATTTAAAATTTGTTACTTTACTGCAAATCCCTTAGATTAAAATCTACTTAGTCAAATGCAACCTTGTTCAGTCAACATCATCATCATCTTCCTCCTATGTCCCAGCATTTTGCCGATGGGATCTGTATGAAAAATTCACTCTGAATCAAAATTTATTGAAATTACCAGATGCAGTCAGAACAACAAGTAGCTTATCATCCAGCCTATACTAACTTGTGCTTAATTCCCTACAGCGAACTCCCCCGGGAATGTCAGCAAGTGGGCCGAGATGAGGAGGAAGGAGGCAGCGGCTCACCATTAAATTTTTGTTAGCACTTTTTCCAGGCAAATCAGAATGTTGGTATATTTAAGTTAAGCAAAAGTGAAATAAATCATGTAATAGTTTAGTACTGCAGTTTTATTTAAGCTGGCTATGTGCACAAGAACGATTATACTAGATATTGTTTAATGACTACTGATGCTTCACCCCATGGTCACTTTTATACTTTACAACTAACTTAAATAGAAAGAAAAAATATAAAAATTTGACTTGCAGTGGGACGCGAACCCACAACCACTGGATCACTAACCCAGTGCACTACCACTTGTGCTAAATCAAATTTTTGCTGAGTAAAATTTTTCTATTTTTTCTTTCTGTTTAAATATCGATGATATGCTAGCAGGCGTTTCTGCTTAATATAAAAATACAGCTAACTTCTATAAAGGATTTCCTTAAGCTGTTTTGGTCTTTCTAGTCTGTAAAAATAAGTGCAATATTCAAATACCGTATATTAGATGGAGGAGCTATGTTTAACTTTTTCCATGCCAAAGACGTATAAATTGGCATCGCAGTTTCAACTCAAAAGACGCATATGTCCTCGACCACAGAGCAAATTAGAACTACGTGCACACGCATAAAGTACAACTTCAGTTTTGACATTTCGATGATGTGGCGTGTGAGCGTTTTGCGTTTGACATGACGCCGAAAAGATTAAAACGGCGACAAGCCAGGATCAAATTGATACTTTTTTCGGGCATCCCCCATTATATTTGGAGAGAACCATAATGACGTGAAAAATGCACAAGGCCATATATTTATATTTGGCGGAGGATATAATCTCGTTTTCAATAGAAGGACATATTGATTGTATAGAAGCGGGTAACTCACGTTATAAGTCTAATATTACGATTAGAATGAAGAATTATAAAGATTAAGTATGACCCTATTGACCCTTATGAAAATATGAGTTACCAACCATGTGACTGGGGGCTTCTTAGGGGTTCAAAAATACACACGGATATCCTTACCATCATTACCGGATTATCCTTAGCTAGGAATGATGTTTCGTATACATACATACCAACAAACATTGCCCGAGGTCCAATCATAAAGCCGATTTGATAGTAAATAAAATTTGCCAAGTTATATACCATACGGGTGCTTTATTACTATAAATGTAAATTATTAAAAAACTTATATATTACACCAATAAATTAATAATCGCAAACAATCATTATTGAAACAAAGCACAGAAAAACCATATCCAACATGCTATTTTACTTACAGGAATGCATTTTGATCGCAACACTAAAATAACAATTTAAATCAAAAATTTATGAGTAGCCAGACTCGTCACTGGTTTCAAAACTGGCAACACCAAAAAAAAAATAAACAAAAATATATTTCCGAAACAAAACACAGCGAATTTCTTTTTGATGCAATCTAAACAACAATGTGTCTAAAATAATCGTACTAACGCAACTTACGATTTAAAACTAGGTCTAAATTCTTATTTTAAAATGTTTAAAAATAAATACTAATTGTTGTCGAACACAAGCCTTAATGTATAAATTAATTGCGATTCCTGTGTCCGTGATCACATTTTCCTTTGGATGATTCACTGATTAACTAAGTATATTAAACCTATTATTACTTATAAACTTAAGGTTTTAACATGTCGTAGTCCTGTGATAATCATTTGTTGTTCACTAAACTTGTTTGAACACCAGCGATACACCAAACGTATTTTATACAACCTTTTGCGAAACTAGTGCTTTATATACCTGCTCTACAAAGCGAGTATCCAATAACACGGACACAGGACAAGTTGAGACAATAAATGCAGGCACATTTGTAGCTGTAAGACCAAAGACAATGATCACTTATTAATTATTATCCTGGCTGTATAACAGGCCCGTAGCGTTGTGATTTGTAAATAGTATTAGAGGAACTCTCTTTCCAATACATGGAATAAGATAGGGACTTCCGCTACAAGGTCCCAAGTGTCCGTTTAATATTAAAATTAAATTCAATTTGTAGATGTAAAAAGTGGCGAATATAAAAGACAATATAGCGTCACAACAACAATACCTAAAAACAATAATAGTTTAAAATTTGTAATCAAATAAGTCGCAGCTGAAAGCTCAGTAGCCATATTTCTCTAAAATATTGTGGCAACACTTTAAGATTTCTAAGGGATACTTGGGTCATTCAAAAGCTTATCAAATATCTTTTATTAGCAAGAAATTTCCGTAATTTTTAGGGCCGTGTGGTTAGTCAGCATCAAGAAATAGTCTGACGTCTTATCCCCCAGACCACAACCTGCCAAGAGAAATGCATTTTTAATTTGTCACCTTTAAAGTTCAAAACGACATAACTTTTGATAGGCTTCTGGGCGGGTAGAGGTGCACATTGTCTTTGGACTTATGTTTCAAATATACTCCATTTGGAGTCCTAAGTGTGGTACTGTAGCAAGTGCGAGTTATATTATACAAGGTAGGATCCAGCCTGCCTCACTGTTCCGAGCAAATAATTGTTACATTTTATTATAATACTCTCACGTGTCTTTTATAACAATTAGGATGTACAAATTAGATTCAATGAAATGTAACCGTGACCAAATTGTAGTAACCTTATTGTAAGCCTTATTAAAGGATAAAGTTTATACAAAAATAATCAGCTAATACTTGTATAGATTACGAATTTATGTAGGGTGATACAATATACAGTGTCACTAATTATTTATTCAAAATTTATTTATTTACGTCTAATTTTATTCACGTCTACAAGCTACATTAATTTTGTGATAGACATTTGATACGAAATTTATCAATTTGATACGAAAATATTGATCAACATTTTGCATGTGTTAACAATCATTTGCTTAGCGAATATATCTCCGTAGCCATTTCAAGTATTTTAGTATCAATAATCATAACAATTGACTTTCATTAAGTTTATAACGGATACGCAACTTAGTCGCAGTGACACGGCTTCTGCCCTTCAACTGCCTTCATTCTTGACTTTTCTCGACTGTAAGCAAAAGGCATGGCGGCCCATGCCTCCCCCTACATTTCACGTAGGGTCCCTAACACGTTTTTCGATTACTCTGATCAGATATTCAATATTATTAAATGCGACACAGTCACTTAATTACATGCAAAATGTACAAGGCGTTAAAATACAGTAAATTGTTTGATATAAACATGCACCCATTTTTAGACGCCATACAGTCATTTTGGGGTTTTTATAAACAGATAAATTTGATTGTCTGTCTATAGTTAGAAGCATAATTAGTTTTTGTTGTTATTCTTGTCAAATAACAACAAACTGACCAATGGTAAAATTTAAAAACTATTTTTACGTTCCAATCTTTGATTATTGTTTAATTACTGCGTCGACGTACGACTGACTGTATGATAAGCGACCGGTAATCTGAATGCAATCATTCATCATTCACTTGAATTGTGTACATAACGTGTCTCAATCACATTACACTATATTATAAGTCTGATCACAATTTCACTAGCCTCTGTGGGCGCACACACTTGCAAAGCATTTTGGTGTTTCATCAATCCTATGTACATATAATGATGTCTACTTAAAAGCTAAAACTGGCTATTGACAGCTCACTGAGTACTCACGAAAAATATTACAGTTTGAAATTGATGGTTGTAACGAATAGCATCTGATATCATATTTTTCCCCAACAAATAACTATACATCATAAAATTGTAAGATCCATAAGCGTCATTTACATCTGTACAGTCAAGATTATAAATATATGTATGTCTGTGTCACCCTATGCCATGGCTATAAGATATACATATATCATTGGGCAATGTACGAGTACCAGGAGCTCAGAAGTTGAGGATAGGTGAAACACCAAAGCAGTGAGGTCTGCCGCCCTAGTAGCACAGATAATCGCGCAGGCGCGGCGGCGGCTGCGGTCACTTAAGGCGCGGCTTCTTCGCCGGCGCTGCCTCCTCGAGACTCATCTCGGGCAGCGGCGGCAGCGACAGTTCGGCGCACCGCCGCTGGATGTACTGCTCGAGGCGGACTCCCGCTCTGGAATTAAGAATTTCATTAAATATTTGCTGTTATGTAAGAACGTAATATATCGAGTGTGTCTCGCGTCGAGATTGCCTGCCAGTCCCTTTTAAAATAACATAGTAAGAAAAAGAAGGGTAGCCTATATCGAGCCAATTGGTCATACCTAAGGGAGTTTTCAGAAAAAAAAAGTACAAAAATAACGTTTTTTTTTTTTAAATTGAAAACTGACCATCGTTTGACCGCAGTCACACCTGATGGTACAGTCAAGTGCAAAATACGTACCGAAAGAATGCTTTCATAAATACGTCCTTCCACGTTATTTACTGTACAATAGAGATGCTCGGTACATATTTTGGAAACTTTGGCAGTGAACGAATTTTTAGACTTGACTGTAAGTGTCGAGGAGGTCTAGGGTGCAGCACGCTTGTTCAGTAACAGCCTGTCTACTCTTGCCTTGAAAATACCCAAATTATATCTTTCCAGGAATACAGACGACGGGAGCGAATTCCATTCCTCAGCTCAGCAGTCCGCTTTAGGAAGGTAGAAGCGAATCGCTTCGTGCCAATGAATGGAATTAAATCGTGCAATTCCTGTGGACACTCCAAAATGTATCCTGTAAAACACAAACAAAATGGCAACCATGCGACGATGCACGAGGCTCTGTAACCTTGCACTCACTAACTCAGGATCGCCAATGAGTCTGCGAGCTCGTGACAAGTAAAAAAATTAATAAAAGTTTTGTAACGATAATTAAGCATTAATTTTCTATAAATAAATAGATTTGGTTATCATTTCACAAACTGCAAGTAATATTACAATGCAACAGAAAAAGCAAGAAATTAATTTTCTGACAGATTCATGCGTAATTATCTTCGCAAAGCTGACATAATGTAACTTTTTACTTGTCACCCTACTGAGTACACTTTTTACTCACATAATTAACACTCAAAATAACCAAGACCATTTTATAGACCTCTTGGCACCTAGGCGTTTATGACAGTGGATTACAAAACAAATGTGTTGGCGACATACTTGGCGACAGGATGCGTGTCCTTGTTGTAGGTGTAGCAGTTGTGGAACACGAGCGCGGCGTCGTCCAGCAGCTCCGCGTCCGTGGCGTACTCTCCGCCGCTCAGCTTCTCCTTGATCCGCGTGAAGTCCATGGGCGTCTTGATCACCTCCAAGTAATCCGGCACCTGGGTTAAACGACACATCTAGATTATACTGATTTAAACTTTCACTGTTTTTACACATTATTAACAAAACAAACGGGACTTAACCGCGTATGATAACTTAAAAAATTGCGTCTGTCGTTTCGAGGACAACGTTGTCTTCGTGGTTTCGGAGATTAGTCTAACTTACTACAGTTTTTTTTTACTTAGCTCACTTTCGCACTCACGTACTTGTTGGAGCGTGACAGATATTGTGACAAGTGATAAAAACCCGACCATAATAGGCTAGCAGGAGTCGCGAGTTCCAGGCTCGCTCGTGGCAGTGAATTTTTCCGATTTGAGGAAATGCCGCCAGCATCCTTGGTACAATGCCTCATGTGCCTTTTTTAAATTTTATACTGTAACAGTTAAGTACTTGTAGTTATCATAATACGAGTGTAATTTCTGTAAATTTGATTTGAATTTTAGTTGATGTATCCTTCTAAACGTACCATATCTGTGTCCACGGGGTCCCAGAAAGGCCAGCAGTCCTTGTGTTTGAGCACCTCTTTCAGAAGCTGCTCCAAGCCTTCTGTGTGAAGTGACGCCTCTTTACTGCTTCGCTTCCTTCCATTTACTTGTTTCTCTTCTGCTATTAACACAATACAATAATAATGTAGTGATGTTAGATGTAACTGGGGACCGAAGAGCTGGCTTATTTACACAACGTACCGAAATTGCGATACAACGAGGAATTGCCGCCAGCATCCTTGGTATAATGCCTTAAGGGCCTTTTTTAGATTTAATGTAGTAAGTAGTTATTATAATATTGTAATTGTTGTACACACCACATTAGATCATTACCATAGGTCGGAATTCGTTTTAGTATTAGGCGGCCAGTCATTGGCGGGTAGCCGGTAATTGACGAGTTCTTTTAAATATTAACTCCGTTTATAAATGACCGAAATTCATTTTTAATGTAAGGTGGCGAGTTATTGGCGATTTAGCATATGAAGTCCTGATGCTATACAATTTGGACGTCGCAAATGTGTCGATACTCTCAATTAAGGTGCGATTATTAGCTATTGTGATAAAGTTCAATTTTAGATAGCCAGGAATATCTTCCAAGAAAGACGGTAACAGCGAACCAAACTGGTAATCACGTTTTTCGTATTCCACCCCCTTGGTCACGCTTATATGTATAGGATCATAAGGATAGATAAGGAAGATAGTAATATGTTCATAAACGCTAATAAAAAAAATACTGACGTGTATTACGTGAAATTAAACCAAGAATATAATTTTTGATATAAAGTTTGCTGTCGAAAGCAACTTTGTACAGAATGTTTTAAAGCTAAAGTAAACACAATCTCACCGTGAACGCCATTCGTGAGAGGCGTTTTCGCTTTTTTACTCGCACTCGTGTTGATATCGTCTTTTGATCTACAAAAAGAAAAAAAAAATATTGACAGGTGTCTTTACGAACTTAATATGCTATTAGACATGTCCAATGTGAAGATGAGGATTTTTTTTTAAATTGTATTTGGTTTTTAATCACTTAATTTTGTCGAGGTTAGTCTAAAACTAAATTTCCATTAAATGTAAGCTTATTATATTTAGAGCATTCCGAAGAGTTTAAGGAAACATACTGAAACTTCCCATTTATACTTGACTTGAACTTTACATGGCGACCCTGCCTAAGGAACGTGGACTTACTTGCGAGATCTCCTATTGGTTGGCGTGTTTCCGTTGACGAGCGGCGAGGCCTCCTTGCTCTGCCGTGATCTCGTCTTCTTCAGTGCTATTAGCGATGTGTTGTCTTCGCTGTCATATGAATCTATAACATATTTATTTTCATATTACTTCTGTGTCTTTCATTTCAGTCTTATTTTTTTTGATATATATAAAATTTATTGGGGTGATTTCAACAAAAGTAGAGGTTAAATCCTTTTTTTTCCATTACTCAAAATTACTTCAATCCCATTTGTAATATAATAAGGCAATTTTTGAAATTATCCGAGACTCAAATACTATCGACGCTTTGACGACAGTTTTGTCCTAGTGGCTAGTGACCCCGCCTATGAAGCCGACGGTCCTGGGTTCGATTCCCAGTAAAGGGAATTCATTTGTATGATAAGTGCAGATGTTTCTTCGTGATTCATGGGTGTTGTCTATGTATTTAAGTATTATTATTAAATCTAAAATAGAATCCATTAGTCCTAGGAACAGATTTCGCTATCTCTCATAGTTTCTGACCTCCCCCTACTGACCCATTTGGATTGATCACCCTGTATAGTTGGCTAGCTGAGTACCCACAACACGAGCCTTCCTGAGCGTACCGTGGGGCTCAACCAATTTGTATAAGAAGGTCCTATATCTAATATTTATTTATCGAAATTACCCCAATACAGTTTAGTTAATCGCTGTCGTTTAAAAATATTTAATTATTCATGCTTTACGTTTCGATACCAATCGAAATTCAGAAGATTCCAACCAATGACTTATTTTAAATAAATTAATAAGCCTTGTGAAAGTTAAAAGATTCCATGTTAAAGCACTGGAGACCTATCGAAGCCATAAAAATAAAGAAAGACCTGGTTAGAATTGTAAGAAAATGCGTGAGTTCTAGTGACATAATGTTAGCGTGTTAAAGAAAACATCAATCAACCAAGAGTGAGTATAGAAAACTTATGAAGAATGAGATACTGGATGCAAATCAAAGAGCATGGTAAAAATGACAAAAAATCAAAGATGGACGAAATGGGAATTCGTGAATCCTCAAAATGCAAAAGGGATGTGGGGTAAACCACCATTTTTTTTATACTACGACGGCGGCAAACAATCATACGGTATCTGATGGTAAGCGGTAACTCCAGAGGAGTCCCAAGCGGGTTGCCTACCCTTTAAGGCTCTGGGCTCTCTGGCGATTTTACCAGCAGAAACACAACACTATGAGTATCTGTAATAATAATTTTATTGGCAACCAAAATAGTGTAGCATTAAAACTGAAATTTCAATGAAGACGTATTACAAACGGTTAAAAGAACAATATCGTACAGCATTTACCGACGTAATTAGTTCGTGACAAATTTGACTGTCAGTGATTTTGAAAAGGCGCCTCGGGGCGTCATGTGTCTCTTCAAATCTGTGCATAGGACGTCAACACTTCTCGAATGTATAAGAATTTTGAACATTTTCAAGTTCCGTATCGACAGGTAGGTTTACCCCGTGAAGTTGGCAAGATGCAAGAATGAGATGAGCCCATGTACGTGAGGGAGACCCACCGTCGCTGCCGCGGCGAGCGTGCAGCGCGCGTGTGTACTGGTGGATGTTATCCAGAGCGGCGGCGGCGCAGCGGCGGCTCGACGGGTCTTGAAACGATTAATATAATTTGTATTCAACTTAAACGTAATGGCGATCCTAGAGTTATACTAGAGATACTTAGTCATATGATCATCGAGAAACAACTTTCTTGGTTTCGTTCAATTCTTCGTAGTTTTTAATTAATTTGTAACACGGATGTTAGTGAACAAGTTAATTACATTATAATAAGCGTTCTCTAGCAGTTTTTTATTGTTGCAAAACATTTTTTTATTCAAAAGCCAACACACTAAAGATTCCGTAATGTACAAGCTATGACGTCGTACAATGAATTTCAGAGGCAATTAAATCGCTAAATATAAACCCATTTAAGGTAAGCGTATTATTTGTTCTTCGTTTCGATAGGAATCATTGCGAGTTCTTGTGTCCTGTCCTGAGGGCTGGCACGATTGGAGAGGAGGCCTGCTGACGAGGTGGACTACCCGTTTTTTTTCCTATAATTAAAGACGGCGGAGCTCACCTCTGTGGCGCGCGGGCCGGGGCGCGGCGGGCGGCGCCAGGCAGGCGGGGCAGAGCCAGCGCTTGGCCTGGCGGCTGGGCGGCGCGGCCACACACTCGGCGTGGTAGCGCGATGCGCACTGCCGGCACGCCGCCGCCAGTTCTCCGCCGCTTCCGCATGCACCGCATAACCCGAGGTCCAGCTCGTCTTCGGATTCCTCGCTGAAAACACACAATTTAATTGAAGAACCCTGAATATGTCTACAACCTTCCAAGTACTCCCGACGGGTTACTAGCGCGAGGCCCAATAAGCCGTCGAAGTCGCATGTCGTCGACATTGCATTACGACTAAATATCACTTCGTGAAGGAAGTTGAAATACACACTAATACACATGTTGGTCCGGACTAAAATCAAAATTAGTTAAGAGCCCCAGCCGCGAAAGCTGCAGATGCGGATTCAATATTTTTTTCTTAAGTATGTGTCATCTATTACAATTTATTTCGGTGTGGTACCGGC
Source organism: Grapholita molesta (assembly GCA_022674325.2). Taxonomy (NCBI): domain Eukaryota; kingdom Metazoa; phylum Arthropoda; class Insecta; order Lepidoptera; family Tortricidae; genus Grapholita; species Grapholita molesta. Next base: position 1,260,324 of record CP053138.2, read on the forward strand.
TGACTATAATAGCGCCAGCCCATCTCCTCCCACTGTGATCGTAAAAGACGACAAAGGGAAAAAATGCGACAAAGGTAGGCCTATGTCCGGCAGTGGATGAATTACTGCTGAAATAAGTGATGAAACTTCAATTTATAACTTAAGTTATAAGTTATAACTTATTCAGGAGTGTTACTACCACTTAAAGGAAAATAAACGGAAACCTTATAGGTTAACTTTGTTGTCCGTCTGTCTGTCGTGCAAGACCTTTTTCTCAGGGACGCGTGGAGGTATCAAGCTGAAACTCATATCAAATACTCAGGTCTACTGTCCCTTAGACCTGTAAAAATAAACTTCAAACCGCAATCAAAAAATACAACCGTTTATGCCGCAAATATTCGACACTCACAGGGGAACCAAAATTTAGTAATAAGCAACGTCTAATAAGATAAACGAAAATTGCAAAACGCATAAATTTAATCAGACTAATGATAACGCGTTCTTCACAGGTTCTGGTGCCCACATATTTGTGCCATAAATGTATCCATATTTTCTCGAGTGACCATATATTGTATTGCACTACTATTGTAATTTCTTCAGCGCGTATACGCTGACTGTAGGGCATACGCCTCTCCAATCTACCAAGTTTCTTGATCGGAATTTCGAATCATAGAGAGTAGTATGTCATGCTCCCGGGTCTATATTGACTCCCATAATGTTAAACATTCGATTTTTTTTATCCATACCAATGTTTTTCATACTCGTTGGTAGACATATTGTCATTAGTCATAACTTCAAAAGTCAGAATTTTCTATTACCCGTTATCATTAGTCATAACTATTGAATTTCATACTGTTATTGGTCATAACGTTCAATATCGTAATTGTATTGAAAGGTAGAAAGTCAAAAGGCATACTAGTTGGATCTGTGGGGGTCGCAGTTCTAACCTAACCTAACCCACTTTTCTGGTAACAGGTTGGATCTTTAAGGGCCGCAGTTCTAACCTAACCTAACCTAACCCACTTTTTGGTAACAGTTCGTGTCTGCAGGGGTCGCAGTTCAACCCTAACCCACTTTTCTTTTCTTTTTTCTGTAAAATAATCGTTATGAATAATCCACTTTTCTGGTAACAGTTCGTGTCTGTGGGGGTCGCAGTTCTAACCTAACCTAACCCACTTTTCTGGTAACAGGTTAGATCTGTAAGGCTCGCAGTTCTAACCTAACCTAACCCACTTTTCTGGTAACAGTTCGTGTCTGTGGGGGTCGCAGTTTTAACCTAGCCTAACCCACTTTTCTGGTAACAGTTTGTATCTGCAGGGGTCGCAGTTCAACCCTAACTCACTTTTCTTTTCTTTTTTCTGTAAAATAATCGTTATGAATCTTGATATTATGCTGATTACTTTTATCACTTTTGTCTTATATGATGTGTAACATTATGGCATTTAACACTTTCGCAACCAGGCAAAATTTCAAACAATACCCCAGAAACCGACAGTACTCGCTAGTCGGGCAACGACGTGCAACTCAATGCCGCACGCCGCGAACCCGCTAGTCGGGCAAGCGCGGACGCTCAGGGCTGTGCCAAGTAACTTGCGTATAAGTACGTGGATAAAATTAAATCTGCTGTCTCATCTGTTTAGGCTCGTATTCGTAAATACAAATTAGGTTGTACGATTTACGAAAATTCTAACTCCTATTGATACATACCCGTGTATGCAATTTCACGTAACCAACTAATAAGAATTTTTATTTTGTAATCGCATTAGGTAAAGTAAATAAAAATACAAAGTGAAGTAATAAAATATAATAATCAACTGTACCAACTTTTCGACCACATAATAATCAGAAGACTTTAAATTTTTTCTGTTAGTGGCAGTGGCAGCCCTGTGAAGATGCTTGCCCGCCTGTCGGGCACTTCGGCGTCGCGTGAAGGTTTAGCTCTTGCCCGACTAGCGGGTATGCCGGCATCTAAGTCAAGTTTACGAGTGCCCGCCAGTCGGGTTCTTGGTTGCGAAAGTGTTAATTATTATATTTATTTAGTTGTATGTCTAATAACTATTATGACTATTGATAGTTATGACTTAATAAATTATGGGTAACAATTTCTGACTTTCGATAATCGGAATAATAAAATTATGGGAATCAAAGGGATCCCCATGCTCCCATCTGGCCAGAGGTCTTGGAGCTAGTCTGGTCTACTATTGTAAGTTACTTACTGTACCGTTTGGAACGCAGTAGTGTCTGTAGTATCTTGGCGCATGACGATAAGTTGATAGTGTTTTATCACGCGCCGATTCAGTAAGATTAGGATAGTACAGATGTAATATAATTAAAACTGTTGTCAGCCATGTAACTTAGTTACAAATGGGTAAACTCACGTGTAATTATATCGCAATAGGCGACATGTTTCGGGTAAGCTGTGGTAGCCATTTACAAGCCGAGTCAGGACACGCCGCTCACGTTGAGGGTGTGTCGCTCACTCAATACACCCTCAACGTGAGTTTATCCGTTTGTAACTAAGTAGTTGCATAGATGTAGATTAAGAACGTAATATTAACGCATTCACTGCCACCGATGCACATGTGCGTTCATTTCCATACATTTTTGGAGGGGGTGACAGCGAATGTGTTAAGGAAGCACAGGTGTATATGTGCACTAGTGCACGTGTAAGGTAGGTGTATGTATAAGTGCATCTTGGGGGGTAGTTGCCATTGTCGCCCCGCTTGGCAGGCGGGTTGGCAACCGCAGTAGCTGTAGTTTGGGTTTCGACGGACGCTGCTGCCCGTCCGTAGGATTTTTCCCTTTGTCGCCTCTTACGACACCTCCCGCGGGTGGTGCTATTCTACTCGGCCGGCATCACACGGAAAACTACGGTTACCCATACACTCACCTTTTACTAGAACTGTCATCGTTGATGGGTTCCTCGACCACTTTCCTCCGCTTGCGCGGCGTCCGCTCCTTCGGCCTACATTGCTCGCAGAACCAATCGCCTTCAGGGACTTTCTGTTAATAAAAACATACACAAAACTTATTACTTTGTAGTTACTTGATGACAATTACAGTTCTTAGAAATGAGGGAAAAATGGAAAAAATCAACTGCCTGGGCGAGACTCGAACTCGCGACTCTGGGATGCCCATCGCTCTACCAACTGAGACACAGTCGTCATCAGATATATCGGAGCTGTGGAGGTAGTCACAAATATCAACATGCACTTCATCGCCTTAACAATAGAGGCGCTGTTCAGACGTTTGTGACCACCGCCCCAGCTCCGATATATCTGATGGCGACTGTACAATGATAATAATTACACTTCATTCGCACATAAAACCACTTCAAAGTAAAATCATGCCAAAGTATATTTAAAAAATCTAATTAGGATAAAACGCTAGGAATTGGCCACCTTTTAATAACTGGCCAGTTGTTAAAAGGTGTTCTATTTGTATGTAAAACAAAATTCATTTTTAGTCCAGTTATTGAAATGAGGCCATTTTCTGACGAATTACCCTACTTTAAAACAATATGCAATCAATATTTAAAAAAAAACCTTGGGTCTGTATAACAACTTATAATATTAGTGGATGTATCTTTTCTTCCACCATCGCAAACTTTCACATTTACAATATTAGTAGGATATAATATATTTGTGACATTATCTATGACAAGGGACCTTATTGTCGATGGCGCTTACGCCGTTGTTCAAGATACCGCAATACAAACGCAACGCGGTTCGACGTAAGTGCCATCGACATTAAGGTCCCCTTTGCTAGATAATGTCACATTTAATTTTAAGCTAAGAAACAAGATAACATGCCAAACGTCTACCAAAAAGTAGCTGTAGTCTACGGGTACTAAAAATCTACGCTATTTTATTTATTACTTTACGCTGCGTCAAGTTTAAGTTCGCCTGACAGCATGAAATTAACAAAATTATTTCACTTGTTAAAATGGTCATATAATATTCGTATTCTCTACTCGCGATAATTATTAGATGCAACGAAATGGTGGTTTGGCCGGATACCAAATATTCGGCGGTGTCATTGGCCGGATAGCCGCCGAATATTCGGCCAGAAGTTTTACCTACAATCGAGTTGGGTGTTAAAAAAAAATGTAGCGAATTTGTTCATTTTGAACTTTGAAACTATGTTTAGTGATTATTTTACCATTCGTTTAACGTTATTTGTGTTTTAACGTACAATGCGGTATCCGATCGTATACTACACCACTATCGGTATCGGTATTCGGCCGAATAGTAAAATTATAGCCGGATACCGAATAGTGGCCTGCGTTGCATCTCTAATAATTATTTATTTATACTTATAAAAACGGTTTATATCACGAAGTGAATATAAATTACAACTACTCAGTTACAACTGATGAACGCACTAGGGGACCTGTTTCGGGTAATCCCTGTTACCCATTTTGAAGTGACGCACCCTTACCCTGCGCGGTGTGTGGACTCGACTTGAAAATGAGTACCAGAGATCCGCAACATGTCTCCTAGTGCGATATAAGTACACGTGAGTTCATCCATGGAACTGAGTAAGTATTACACAACTTGAATTATGTAGTCCCAAGATTATTTAAAATGCAAACTCACCGTAAGCTTAGGCTTCAAGCAATATAGATGATGTCCCTTATTGCAGCCGTCACAGAGCAGCATGTTGTCAGGGTCCGTCTTCCTCCGGCATAGCCGGCAGCTGGCGTTGAGAATGCTGGCGGACCAGGTCACGCTGGAGTCCAGGGTGAACAGGTGCAGGACGATCTGGGCGAAGCTGCGGCACTCCATTAGGGAGACCTCCCAGCGCTCAAGGGCGTCCAGGTCTAGAGGCTTGTTTTTGGCTTCGCGCTCTTTGCGCTCCTTGTCGCTGAGGCCTGGGGCGGAATTGCAATGTTAAAACAACATTAAAAAATAATAAAATAAATCATAAATTTAAATAGAGGCTAACCCAGGCCAAATGGCAGCCCTGGTGACATTTCGACTGTTTCATCACCCATGCTTCAGGAACAAATCACCTGTGCTCATCACATAAATTAATGTCCTTGGTGGGATTTGAACCCAGGACAATCTTTGGCAGGGTCACTATACTAGGCCAAACCTGTCATATATATGTATATATAGGGTTCCCTTTATTTGGCATAATTTGTTTTGTCCGAATCTTAATATGCATACCAAGTTTCGCATAATTTATTTACGCTGAATGTTACTGTTGCCGTATTTTTATTTAGCATAATTCTGTATAAGCCGAATACTACTTTGTCCGAAAATATATTGGCATACTACTGTATTATTGCGGCCGAATGCTCCTAAGTGGGTTAGGTTAGGTTAGAACAGCGATTTTGACAAAAACGCACTTCCTGGGAAAAAAATCGTAATAACACCATTCGATTTTTCCAAATTATGCGTACCAACCATTCGGCTTATTTAAATTTTGCGTAATAGAATTCAGCGGAAATGAACTATGCGAGATCAGTTTCTGCTTATATACAATTATGCCAACACTGGGTATGCGAATCAAAATTATTACAAAACAAATTATGCCTAAACAAGGGGAACCATATATATAATATGTGTGGCCTGTAATAGAAGCAATAATTTCAGGGATCGCTTTTACACCACGAACGTAACAACGTTTTTTCTACATAAAAAAAATGTGTAATTTATTACTTGGGATTTTTTTGAACAAACTAAATAATAGTTTCAATGAAAGCATCCAATAGTTTAGTTGACATTTACTGTAAGACTACGAACTTCAGTTTTCACAATGCATTGCTTGCTTGGAATATTTTTTTTATTAATATTATGTAAACTACAAGTGTTTTAAAATGTCGTAGAACAAACGTTGCTACGTTTGTTGTGTAAAAACGATGCCAAAGTTATTGCTCTTATCACAGGCCACACCCGGCAACTAATTTAGGCATATATGTAGATAACTAATTTCCAGATTGTTTTGTCTGTCTTCATTTTAACATCCGAAAGTAGTATTTAACGGTATGATATAAAAGTAGCGAGTCACCTAGCGGCCGCTTGATGTACTTGTGGTGCACGGCCTGCTCCACCTGCAGCAGCGCGCTGGCCAGCCCGCGCACCGCCTGGCCGGCCGGCGCCGCCTCCCGCACGCCGTTGGGCCGCGGCTCCAGGCAGTGGCCGGGGTCGCGGTACTTGTTCTCCGGGATAGGCGTTACGTCCGGGTTCGTATCTGGAATGTTTTGTTCTAATTAAATTGGGTACAGTCAAGCTAAAAGTTATCGATACGGAAAAAGTTACATAATATGTATTCATGTGCTTTAATATTGAGTCTATATGTGTGTATACATATTTTGGCACTTTGTTCGTACCTTGACTGTATAATATTTTTTGTATGAAAAAGTTGTCAGATGAAAGTTACTAGGAAAAATACATACTTTATTAAATGGAACATTAATAATGATGATTACCCCTATGCCCATAGTTTAGTGAAAACTTCTTATTTTGTTATTATTGTTTTATATTTCTTAACATTTTTAAGTGGCATAAACCCACAAGCCAGGTTCACGTTTCGATAAATAACGCTGGAATTCACTGCGACCTTAGATCGTAGCGAACGGTTCGGAATGTGTTAAATGATGCTGCGGCTACTAACTCTTTAACTGTCAGAGTTAGAAAGAAAGTTAATAAGAAACCGCCAAAGAACGGGCAGCAAGAGCGGTGAAATACTGCGACGCATCTGCCAAGTGGACGACTTCAGCATTGAACTTCCCCATGCTTAGTTTCGTTCTGTGGCGATCTATGAGCGAGACTATGTGTTGTAGCGGGCGTACGTGGCTGACAGGTAGGAGGAGGGTTGCAGCGAGCAGGCAGGCGGTTCCTGCGGGCGGCTGCATGATGGTACATGTTGTCGGAGCCATCCTGCGCACCACATGCGGTGAACGTAGCCAGTACCTGCTGTCGGAGCCGTCGTGCGCACCACATGTGATCAACTTGGGCAGTACCTGTTGTCGGAGCCGTCCTGTGCACACCGTGCGGGTCAACGTGGGCAGTACCTGTTGTCGGAGCCGTCCTGTGCACACCGTGCGGGTCAACGTGGGCAGTACCTGTTGTCGGAGCCGTCCTGTGCACACCGTGCGGGTCAACGTGGGCAGTACCTGTTGTCGGAGCCGTCCTGTGCACACCGTGCGGGTCAACGTGGGCAGTACCTGTTGTCGGAGCCGTCCTGTGCACACCGTGCGGGTCAACGTGGGCAGTACCTGTTGTCGGAGCCGTCCTGTGCACACCGTGCGGGTCAACGTGGGCAGTACCTGTTGTCGGAGCCGTCCTGTGCACACCGTGCGGGTCAACGTGGGCAGTACCTGTGGGCGCGGCCGGCGGCTCGCGGTGGCGGCGCGCGGGCCCCCAGCACAGCGCGGCGGCCTGCCGGTCGTAGCCGCGCAGCATGATGGTGCCGCGCCACGCCTCGCGGTCCTGCGCACCACATGTGGGTCAACGTAGGCATACACAATCATTGCTCACCAACACTAGCACCAAACGACTTAAGAAGTTAAAGACTACGATTTCAGTGACTATTCTTATTATGTTTAGATATATCCATCCCACAATTCAAAAAAAAATCGCATGCTATTTTGTTCTTTTAATATGTTTAGGTATATAATAAAGCATTCTTTCATAATAGAGATAAAATGTAAAACTTTTTTCTTTTTCTATCAGATGATCAAGTAAATTGCTGAAAGATATTAAACACTTAATTATTTTCATAACATAAATACCCATAATATCTGGTTACAATTTTCCTTTAGAAACACCGTATTTTTCGTGCCCCGCGGTGTTAACCGCAGTTTATTAGGGAAAAAACGTAGCCTGTGTGTTAAACTAGGATGTCAGCTAAGTCCATACCAAATTTAATTAATATCGCTCCAGCCGTTTAGATGTGAAGAAATAACAAACATACACACTCACAAACTTTCGCCTTTATAATATTAGTGTAGATAAAAATTTGTACGCCTTATAATAATAAATTAGGGTTAATTTTTTTATCGATTGTTATACCCCTAGCTGTACAATACTCTTTATCACTGAGAGATTAAATAGAAATTTGTGTTTGGTTTAATCCCTTATTGAAATTTTAAATTAAAATGCAAATGGAACAAACTGTTTTACATTAACTTTCAGCACACCGAGGCATCCATGGAAGATCTTCTCCTCTAACTCCAAGATGTGGTCTCTGAGAGACAGCTCCAGGGCCTCGGAGACCGAGCAGTCGTCTGGCACTTTGAGGGAGGGCTGGAATTTGTGCATGCGAGTCGGTGGGACTGGTGGTGCCTACGAAAGAATATATATTTATAAATTAACACATTTGAGGTATAGTTGATTTTGCAAAACTAATGGAAATTAGTGGCGTTAAAAATGGCACAGCAAGACTGTTGCCGACCTCATCAGTTAAAGATTCGGAGACCACTTCCGAATCGTCGCCAAAATAAAAACAGATAACCTTACGCTTTACCGCGATGTTTTTCGTCTAATTTGTCATTATGTGTGAGAATCATGGCATTCATGAAAATAATATTAGCCGTATTAAATATATATTTTTATACAGGTTATTTTAGCTGTATTTAGGAGAAGTACCAAAAATTTGTTATTCTAAGAGGATTCTTGGTGGTTATATCTGAATATGAACTTTATAGTCTTGACAATAAAGGGGTAGTTCAGATATTTCAGGTAGATCTGATAGCGACTGTACGACCGTTTTTTTTGGGTATCTTTGCTAACAACCTAGTGATTCTGCAATAAAAATTGTTACAACGTCACATAATATACCAAAACGTTTAAGAAACAAAAAACTTACCGCCTTGGCAGCTGGATTTAATAAATGCAGTGGACACTTCTGTATATACTCCAGTATGTTGTCCTTGTCCAACTCGAGGTTATGCTTTAAGTCGTTCTCCCTCAGACCTCGCTTGTTCAGCGATTGGATCAGGCCTTCGATTTGTTCTTGGGTGTGATACACCCACCAGAATGGGCGATTTTCGTCCTAAAAAGCAAGTCATTTAAATATACCAGTCTACAGTCCCAATACATTTAACGATTTTTTTTATAACAACTTAACCTAAAATATGGTCAATTGATTTTAGCACCAAAGTAAAGTGTACACATTTGTTTCAAATGTCAAATATCTGGTGTACTTAACCCTTTAACGGGCATAACGGTGTCATAAATTACGCCAAACTAAACCCCATTACTTTGAAATAAAGTTCAAATATTGGTGGGAAATATATTCCCCACGCCTTATAAAGGCTTATTAAACCTTGGACAACTATCCAAGAATTGTATTTATTATTTTTAATGCAAAAAGTTTTACAAAACAGGCACAAACACCCATGGTTGCTTTGAGGTCATCTATAAAAGTGAGGGTTTTGCAATGAACCCAGATCTCAAACAGTTGTCCACGGAACCCTTACTATGGTAGCGAGTGACAGGAAAAAGTCGGTTCCTTCATTTGCAAATTCCGAAAAAATCAGGGCGTTACACTGTATTTTTAACCGTTTTCAGCGAGAATGCTTACCTTTCCATGCACGTTACAAGTAGGAGGATCACCGGTGCACAACATAAGTTCCTGCGCCTGCGCAAGGCCCGCTTCTAGCCCGTTGAGCTTGTTGGCCAGCCCGTTGATGTTGGTCAGGGGCTTCTTGGGTGATCCACCGCGGGAGTTGGCAGCTGACTCGTTCTCTTTGTCGCTGCCAGCTGTAAACATATCAATTAAAAATAACTGACTTAACCTTCTAATCGCACAGAGACAAAAAGGTCTTCTATTTCAGATCATTTCGAATTTTAAAAAACTTAAGAAATTATTGAAAGTTAATCGACTTTCACTCGGAAATTTTTGTCGTAGGCAGCTAATTTATTATTTCACATTCCTATAGGCCAATTGGTCTATGTAGTAGTAACGTGTATACACGCATGTCGGCGTTCTATATTAAAATGTTGACGTAAGTTCCATATTAATTCTCTGCACAATTACATATACATGGTACACATTATAAACGATAACAGAAAAACTTAGTGGTGTTTATATTTTAAATCGAAAGAAACTATCGATGATATGCTATTGCTAGTAGACGTTTATGCTTAATATAAAAACAATTTAGTGGTATTGATGTAATTTTGTCATGTTTGATAAGTCTAGATAGATCAGAAGCTCGAATTTTTAAATACAAAACAATTATCAAAATCAGTTCAGCTAGAAAGTTCCGCGGTAAACCAAAACAGTCTAATTGATTACATTCTCATTTATTCTAGGTAAATAGAGGAATGAATAGTTAAACAACTGACAAATAAATAAGCAAAAACGCCTGGTGCCTAACACCTTCGCTACGGCAATTAGTTAACATCGCAATATGAGGCCGAATCGACCTCATGCCGCAGCGAAGGTGTTAATATGCGTGTTATACGAGCAATATCAATTATGCTGTGTAAGACGACGTCAATAGACGTTGCTCGCCTGATAGGGTTGCGTATTTCCATGTTTTTGCATGCATATCCCTCAATTGTAAACCTTACTGCAATAATGTAAGTGCCATTATCGCATGCGTGCAGTTACCTCGCTCTCTATGCAGGTCGGCCATCTTGTCGCGACACGTCCCGCGGCTCTCGGCGCCGCTCTCCACGAACAGGCCGGCCACGTGCTGGTTCAGCCAGTAGCGGCGGAACGCGCGGTCCGAACCTGGGTAATGTTTGACAAATTTTAAATCATTATCATCAGCCCGTTGCAGTCCACTGCTGACCATAGACCTTTCCCAAGGTACGCCACAGAGCCCGATCTGCTGCTTTATGCAGTCGCTGTAAATTACTATTTTAACTCGAGTTTTGAACGTTTATAAAAATAATATCTATTAACCATGTAGCATGATAAAAAACAAAGACCTCTCACTGTGGGCCTATTTGGGGGCGGCCTATGTCCAGCAGTAGACGTCCTTTGGCTAATATGATGATGACGACTTGGTCTTTTGGCGATTAACACACTGCCACGCAGCGTAGCGCGTGTATGCGTGATCTAACGTTGCTTGTATCGATATATGTATAGATAGATAGATTATTTATTCAAATTTTTTGTGTTATTATACAGGTCGCTGCTAAACCGTTTGAACAGTTTTTCTGCAGGTTTGGGAATATAGCTACTTAATGACTAATTATTTAATTAATTTCTTAATTAATTAAGTGTTTCTAATAGGTGGGCAATTTCACTTTCAGGGACACCCAATTACCTTAATTGTCAAATAAAAGTTAAATCAGTGGTCAGTTTAGTGACGACAATTAAGCTTTAAATTTCAATATAATCTACTGTTTTATGTTCAATCCATAAATAATACGTGTTATTGTAATAGAACAATGCGAATAAAGATGATTTACATAAAGATTTAAAGCTTAATTGTCGTCACTAAACTGACCACTGATTTAACTTTTATTTGACAATTAAGTTAATTGGGTGTCCCTGAAAGTGAAATTGCCCAGGTATATCATGAGCTGTTTTTTAAATTTGGATTAATCTGCCTCATGTCAAATCTTATGGGGTAGGCTATTAAGGTTGTACGGTAATCTTAAAACATGAAGTCCACCACACAGAAAAGACGCATCATTCAGCGTGGTGCGTGGCAGTGTTAGTCTCCTTTTAGTCCCTGCTGCAACTGTCCTGAACATGATATATGCAAGTTTGACGACCGGTCTGGCCTAGAGGGTCTGCCTTTGAAGCCGATGGTTCTGGGTTTGATTCCTAGTCAGGGCATTTATTTGTGTGATGAACACAGATATTTGTTCGTGAGTCATGGGTGTTTTCTATGTATTTAAGTATTTATATGTATCTATTTATTATATATATCGTCGTCTAGTACCTACAACACAAGCCTTACTGTGCTTACCGTAGGACTAGGTCGATTTGTGTACGATTGTCCCGAAATATTTATGATGTAAATATATTTATGATGTAAAGCGGTAAATATTGCGGCTGCTACGTTAGAGTTTTCCGCCTAACAAACCGAGCAATATCCTCCCAAGGCCCACCATACAAGTAAAATCCTACTCGAATTCGTTCTTTATAGTGTAGGAAATAAAGTATAATCTCTTTTTTGTCAAAATCGACTCTGTTCCAATTATATAAAATGCAAATTTCTTTAAAGTATATTAGTACTACATAGCCCGTGGGCCTTAGGAGGATATAAAATTGTAATCATTGTAAATTCAGCCGTAAACTTACCAAGGTAAGACGTATAATCGAACAGCTGCACTCTAAGCTCTTTGACCTTCTTCTCGTATTCCGCCTTCAGCCCCTCGCCGTCCTTGGCGAGCTTCTCGAGCGCGGCCTTGAGCGCCTCGTCGTGGGCCTTGGCCTGGTCTCCGGTGGGTTTCTCCTCGGCCTTCTTGGCTGCGTACTCCTTTTTCAGTTCTTGCCGCGACGCCAGCAGTGCGGCTTCGCGGCGTCGTTCGTTTATCTGTCATGAAGTTGAGGCAATGAGCGTAAACAAGTCGGACCCGCAACAGTTAGGTTTACAGCCTCAAAAGGATAGCGCCATTGCCAACATATATATTTCTCAATTAATTATGTAGTATTAGCAATATCATTTTATTGCACAAAAATTTAGTAAAAAAAAATTGAATGCTTCATACATTTGGACATTACATACATTCTCTTTTAGACACTTTTAGTAAACACGTACTTTCAATAGATGTAACTGACACTTAAGCACCTCAAATATGCTTTCCTATCGAAAGAATACGAGTTTGCGGTGCTCGCAGTAGAAACTCTAGGGCCTTGGTCAAGTGACACCAAAAAATGTGTAAAAGAAATGTCGTCCCGGCTTATAGTTGCCACAGGGGACTACAGGGCCGGATCCTTCCTGGCCCAAAAACTAAGTCTGGCAATCCAGAAGGGCAACGCTGCCAGTATTCTGGGCAGCATACCAGAGGCAGGGGGATTTGGCGAGGTTTTTTTACATTTAATTTTATTTTATTATAATACCAAGTGTATACTTAATTTTGTAAATGTTACATCTATTGAAAGTACGTATTTACTAAGTGTCTAAAAAAAATTAAATAAATCAGAGTAATCTAAAGATAACTGAACTTGGATTTGTATGTTTTACGAGTCAACTAGAATGGAATTATATTTACATTGCTTCTTTCATGAGCTTCTATACGTGCCAGTTTTGTTAATGAAATATATTTGTGATAAACAATGCAATACCGTTATTGCACTTTAATGCAAATTTATGATTAATTTATTACTTCTTTTTCATTGCTCCTTTGTCTAGACTAGACTTCTGACCGATATATAGAAATAAAGCAATACATACGTGCAGCGACCTAATAGCCTGTTTCGTGTTACGCATCTCGTCAAGTTTCTCCTCTATGATGTCTCGCACCGTCGCGTAGCTGATGATCTGGTTCATGAGACACTGCAGCACGAGGAATTTGTCGCCTGCGGAACAAGCACGACCTTAATAAACGATGGTTAAATTGGAAGAAATTGTACTGGTTTCTAATCAGAATACAGTCTGTCGTCTAGTACCTGCAACACAAGCCTTAATGAGTTTACTATAGGACTTTGCACGAAAACATATATTTATTTATTTATAAAGAATAGTGAAACAGAGAGAGAGAGAGAGACAGAGAGATAGCTCTGCTGCTGGTGTACCTAGGAGGAATAATGACTGGAGAACGCATCCACGTACGCCAATAAGGGACAAAGATATTTTGGCTTTTGCAGCCCAAAATGTAACAATTCAGTATAGTTTTGTTTTTTATGACACTCTTTATAGCAAAAAAAAATGCTTATTATGTATTAATTACCGCAACTTCGGTTGAAAACACAAAACTCCAATTGTATTTGTTTGTTCACCTCCAATTTTGACAGTTCTGAAGGGTCCAGTTTGGAGGGGAACAAAAATATGTGAAACTATGATAAGGCCGGACGAAAATAGTGCCGTCTCTGCCATACCTATGGAAAGTTACATAAAACCAGCCATTTCGATCGTGGTATTATTATTAGCACGCTCCGTCTAGGTAAATGGTATGACTATGTGGTGTACTCACCCAGCGCCAGGTCGGCGACGTGCTGGGTGTGCAGGCCGCGCAGGATGTCGGGGTGCGCGAGCCGCAGCCGCAGGCCGGCGTCGTCGTGGCTGCTGTAGCCGCCGCGCTGGTGGTAGCGCCACGTGTCTATGTGGTGTACTCACCCAGCGCCAGGTCGGCGACGTGCTGGGTGTGCAGGCCGCGCAGGATGTCGGGGTGCGCGAGCCGCAGCCGCAGGCCGGCGTCGTCGTGGCTGCTGTAGCCGCCGCGCTGGTGGTAGCGCCACGTGTCTATGTGGTGTACTCACCCAGCGCCAGGTCGGCGACGTGCTGGGTGTGCAGGCCGCGCAGGATGTCGGGGTGCGCGAGCCGCAGCCGCAGGCCGGCGTCGTCGTGGCTGCTGTAGCCGCCGCGCTGGTGGTAGCGCCACGTGGCGCAGCGCGAGCCGGGCGCTGCTCCGGATGACAGCAGGTGCAACCTGAGGGAGAGGGGTACTTATAATACAGTTTATACGATGTCATCGAAAAAAGAACCTGATAAAAGTATGTCGGGCACTGCTCAATGTAGAGTTCCGTAGTTTTTAATCCGTAACCCAGTAACGGTTCAAAAAATCCTTGAGTCATTATTAACCTACACTGTCGTGTTTTTTTTTTTGGAGTTGTGGTTCAAAAGTTAAGAGGGGGAAGAAAAATTTTGTACCTTTAAAAAAGCTAGTTTTATTTGACCACTTTGTACGTGGATTGATTTAGATGTTATGATTTGCTTTCCAGGACTATCGATCACTGGGGACATTCATATAAGGGTTCCTAGTTGACTACAGAACCCTAAAAACGTGACAATGAAAAGCTGAATAAATCACTCCAAAAGAAGTTACCTGAGCACTTCAGTGACTGTTGTAGGGTCGAGCGGCAATTTGCTGAGCGGCGTACCGAGGTAAGTCTGGGACCACTTGCTGGCCTTTGTGGCCAAGTCCACCGCCTTGTCCACGCCTTGGGTCATGGGTTCATAGTCTGCACAAAAAGGGGTACCATAAGCAGGGACAGAATCTATGGAGCGTAGACTTTTTGTATTTAAACTTTCGTGAGACATATCTGATAAATTAAACCTTAACACGGCTCTACTCACGTTTATTTAGTCCCTCGCGCGACATGTTTCGGAGAGCATAGGCCTCCATTATCAAGCACTAAGAGTGCTGAGTGTCCGTTCGATTCGGCGATCGCGTCGCCGGCCCGTCGCGCACTAACGCGCGCCGCGCTGCCCGCGCCGCGAGTGATGTCAAAACCGGTTGAGGGCGGTCCGACAACGGAGCCGCTGTAATGGTAGGACGCGGGTTCGAATCGTCCACCAACAACGACTCTAAGCACACCGAACTCACTGTGTCCACTAAACTGTTACAACACTCCCTAAGGTTTTGATGTTTGCCATAGATGGCAGGCTTCCATGCTGGCGGTACAGCCCAACCACCATCACGATTAAAATTTGGACGACGCCCGATCTCAATCGCTTCGCGTATTTTGCGTGGTACGAAACATTTTTCACGCACCAGCAATCGCGCCTTATCGAAGCGAAGGAAATGGGACGGGCCCGCCTCATGAGCGTGCTCTGCCACCGCGGAGTTACTGCAGTCCATCTTCTTCACACTCCGTATATGCTCCAACAGTCTCGTGGACACGTTTCGTCCGGTTTCGCCTATGTACGACTTACCGCAACTACACGGTATCTCGTACACGCCTGGGTTGCCCAGCGGATCCTTATCTTTCGGAGAGCGCAAGACTTGCCTTATTTTTTTATGGGGATGGAAAATTGTCCTAATGCAATATCTCCGGCGTAATAGGCGTCCAATTCCGTCCGTCACGCCCTTTACGCGCGAGGGACTAAATAAACGTGAGTAGAGCCGTGTTAAGGTTTAATTTATGAGCGTAGACTTCTTAAGAAAACAAAAAGTTTTTATCAGTGATACTAAGAGCTATACGCCAAATTGTTGGTGTTTTTGATTCAGTTTTCTTGTCAGTCCTTCTGTACGATACCATGTATTAGATTTCATAAAATCATTGTTACTCCTTCTTTTTTAGAGGGTGAACTAAATTCTAGAACTAAATCCCGACAAAACCTAGTTCCACCAATCGTACCGCATCGGATCGCGTCCGGCAGAATGTCGACGGCTATTTCTGTGACCCTAGTGAAAAAGAGTGCAAGTCAAATTGGCTAAGTAAAAAGGCCATAAGTTCTATAAAATGTACGGCACTTGGACCCTTTTTCACTTTGCTAATTTAACTTGCACCCTTTTTCACTAGGGCCACAGATTTATCGGCACCGTACCGTCGCTGGCCTAGCGATCTGCTCATTGAACGAGCACGCACAACGTACTAAGCCTCGATCGTACGCGACGATAGCCGAAAGGACCCGATCGGATACAGCGACAGGGAAACGGAGCCGATCGGATGCGGAGGCAGTCGAACGGAGCCAATCGAATGTGGAGACAGTCAAACGGAGCCGATCGCAAGTCGCAGCATTCTTTCGCCTGCGATCACATGTCGCGGATGACGCGCAGACTGCTTGTCAAATATGATTAAGTATAACTTGTACACACAGCAAACACTCTTAGCTGTATCGGTGGACCTTATGCCTTATATAATAAGGTCTACCAATGTACAGCTAAGTGTTGCTGTTAGTACAAGTTGTTGTTCCGATCCCATGCGAGCCGATTGGTGGAAATCGCTCTTTTTTTATGACATAGGCGGCAAACGAGCAGACGGATTGCCTGGTGGTAAGCAATTACCGTCGCCCATGGGCACAACACCAGGGGAGTCATAAGCGCGTTGCCGGCCTTTAAGGGGGTTGGAGCTCTGGTAACCTTACTCACCACCAGGAACACTACGTACCTGAAAGGTAGCAGTGCTATTATGGCTGTGGTCTTCTGTAAGGAGGAGGTATTTCCCCAGTTGGGCTGCTCTAGATCCAAGCGTGATGGTCATCGCTCTCTTATTAACGTCACTGTGACAAGGTTCGAAGTGGCCTAGAAATCAAATTGGTTGACTATACCTGTAGACTCCTGTATGCCGCCGCTCTCGTTGTAATCCTCGGCCTCGTCTTCCTGCAGCTGGAAAATGGTGGTGAGGAACATCTGGACCAGGTCGCTGAACACGCCCGCGTGCTCCTTCAGCGTCAGGGCCTTGCGGAAAGTCTCCACGTCCAGTCCGTTATGTAGGGTGTCTTTGACCTGAAGAATTAAAAAAAAAAAGTCACCCGTCGGGCCCTTGTCAGCGTTAAAGTGCCTGACATTATAGGGTGCCTACCGGGCGTCTAAATGATAAGTCCGTTGTAGACACACTATTTTTATAATTACATAAAGTTCACAAACAGCTATAAGCGTAAGAAAGCACAGGCACAGGAGGAATGAAGCAAGATTTGCAGTCTAGAAGAAAGAAACACGAAATAACATAAAAATAGGCGCAAGCACTGCACTCGCGTATTAAGCGGTTCGCTAGGCAGAGGGACATGCATTCGCCGTCGCAGACGTGAGAGCACTGCCGGAGCGGCGCGAGCGCAGCCTGCCGTGCGCAGCTGGACCGGTCGCGCGGCCGTGCTATTCCCAACCACGTCACGCGCTAGCGTCGCTCGCCTCTTAACCGACTTCGGCGGGGAGGACGATGTTTATATGGGACGTGTGTTGTGATCGCCACAACATCTTAGAACCAATTGGCCTGGTGAAAGACGATGGCAAGAGCCCTGACGGTATGACATTAGTGCCTTGGAGGATGGGACGGTTTAGGATGCTACATATGTCGATACCCTGGCGCCGTCACATCTTCCAGGGACTAGCAGCGGTGCTGGTCATGCTGCATCCACAGCTGAAGACCTCAAACGTCGTAGTCGTTAAAATAACGAAGTTTGATTAAATTATGTACTTTTTTTTATTTTATTTCCTTATTTTTTTTAATAACTAGGCAGCCGACTATAGGGCTCATTTTGCCGACTAGTCGCCGACCATAAATGTGGCCGGATAGTCGGCTTTCCCGACTAGTCGGCACATCTCTAGTTATCATACTTTCAATAGATGGCCTAAAGAACAACTTCTATGAAAACAAAACGGTTACGTAATTGGTGGTTGTAGGTACCTTGAGGGTCTCTTGATGAATGTGGACGAACTCGAGCACGGAGAGGAAGTCCCCGAAGTGTTCATGCGGTATGCCGTCCATGTCCACTGGCGTGCCTTTTGGTATTATCTGTTGAGACAAAGACATAAGTTATGATGAGACTAAAGGAGTGACAGAATCAGAAATTTAACCTCTTAACGGCCAGTGTGCATTACAATGTACACTCCCTTTCAATGGAGTTGAAATCTTTTATAAAAGGAAATATCGTAGGATTTCTTTTGTTTCATTAGTTTTAGTACAAAAGAAAATTCAACCCAATTCACTACAAAGTAAGGTCGGTTTTTACTATTAAATATTTTAGTATGGTTGGCGTTACGAGGATAATCAAGATTAAAATTAATGTTTTATTGAGAACTTTTTAAATAATGAGCATAGCCTTATGATATATATAGCCAGCCTGAACATGACATGCTCACTTAAAAGTCTTTGCTTACGGTGGCGTTGTTGATCGGGTCGCCACTTTCCCGAAGAAAGGTTGAGGGAGGCGATGGCTGAGATACGCGTCGTACTCGTGAACGGGTGCTGTTTGTGGAGACCGGTCTGTTTTGGCTATATGGGGCTATAATTTCCTTCTAATTGTATTTCCTTTTGCTTATAATATTTAGTGTGATACACTTCATTCGGTGCTTGTTTATTTAAAAAAAAAAGTGTTTTAAATAATATATGTAGATCGAGACACCTGGAGACCTTTACATCTCTAAGGTTAATTTGTAATAAGTATATTTTATATTTTTGTCAATTGGGAACAAAAATAACTATAAAAAAATCAATATGTATTTTAAAGTGTTGATGATAAATTATTATAATTTGGAAATTAGAGTGTAGGACACAGTTCAGATAAGAAAGCATACCAAACGTCATATTAATTTAATTCTAAGCAGTCATATTTGGACTTGTAGGTAATTTTCTTTTCTATATGTATATATTTTTTGTGGTATTTAATTACTGAAATTGTTTGATATGTTTTCTTACAGAATTACGCATGTATGTTTAAGATTTTTTTGTATAATGTTTTGAAAAAATAAGTCCCGCCGAGTTTCTTGCCGGTCATAAAAGTCAAAATACTTCTCGGGTCAGAGGTGTAGGGTTAGAACCGGTGTAGTTTTTATTTTTCTCTTTTACTTTTGTACATATACTCGACGTGTAAAAGTGCCCTTGTGGTCTACTTACTGAATAAACGTTTGAGTTTGAGTTTGAGTTTATAAAAATGAACTCTATTTATGTGGCCAGTTATTGAAGGGTGGCTTAATTATTGGCGATTTACACTATTTTGATTTGAGTTGGTAACATACTAGGTTGTTGGAATGTTTTTTATATACCACAAAGGTGGCAAACAAGCATGCGAACCGCTTGATGGTAGGCGGTCACCGCAGCCTATATGGACGTTTACAATACCGAGGCATCATTCACGCGTTGCCAACCCCGTAAAAACCAGATAATGATATTAACTTGATTAAAAGGTGAGAATTAAGAAGAACGGCGAATAGACTTTCGCCGCTGACGCTCCAACCACTCGACTACATGGTAACAGTAATCCGGAGTTACAAAGTATATGCAATTTTTGAACGGAGCACCGTTGTCCACACTCTGAGGGCATGCTAGCACATACATTCAAAAGTGTCTGATACACACATACATTTCAGCCGTATGCAGTCCACTGCTGGACATAGGCCTCCCACAAATCTGACTTGTATCATCTTGGGGGTAGTTGCCATAGTCGCCACGCTTGGCAGGCTGTAGATTGGGTTGCGACGGATGCTGCTGCCCATCCGTAGGATTTTTCCCTATGTCGCCTACTACAATATCTATTAGATACAACATCTATTTTAAATAATGATCTCACTTTATGATCCTCGAGCTCCTGATCTTCTTTGACCTTCTGCCACTCCTTGAGATACGCCTTCTTCTTTGCCTTCTCTTCCTCTTTCCGCTGTCGCATCTCTTCTTCTGCGCGCCGCATCTTCGCTGCTAGTTCTTGCGCATTCTTCTTGGCGTTCGGGTCTGAAGGTGTCTTTGGTTTGGGTGCTGGTGATATACAAATAGATATTATTACAGAGAACTCTTATAATCCTAGATAGTAGTGGCGGCGCGTCCATAGAACTCGATTCCCGCCGGATTGTCAAATTTTTATATACTTGCGGGGTATTCCTTCAGCTGCAGAAAAGGAATGCCATATTGGCTACAGCTTGCCTAAGACCAATTCTAAACCCACTCGGACTGCCTAGACACTTTTGCACCTTATAACAAAGGATTAAGGTAAAAAAGTGTTAACACATCTTTTACGTCGACTACCACACAGATTCTCCACTGATTTAAACAATTTCTCGAACAGTAAATATTTACTTTAAAAATATTTTCGTGATGCATTTTTTGTGATAGGTTAATTCACTAGTACATGTCGATTCACGAGAGTTGGCACGAATGGAATGAATGACTGAATGAAAATGTCTATGTGTGTGTCACATTAACCAATAAAATAGTGGCTCGATTGTATACCGATACAAGTGTCACTTATACAATGAAAGTTTCGTTCAATCCATTCGTGCCAACTCTCGTGAATCGACCTGTAATTAACCTCTACAATAACTGGCCACGTTATACTAATAATAAACCCTGTTTATGTGTGATCAGAGTTCATTCTAGCATGAGGTAGCCAGTTACTGACGGGTTCTTTAAAAAATGAACTCTGTTTATACGCAGTCAGAATCCATTTTAGTACAAGGTGACAAGTTATTTAAGAGCTCGTTCCCACTATGTCGGATGTCGTGGCGATTTTTTATCGTACGTTCCACTGGCAGAACATTTTATATGAAGCTGTTCACACTCGTCCGACAACGATTTTGTGTCGGATACGACATAAAATGTTGTGCGTTTTGCCAGCCCTCCCAGCCCGGAAAAAAATCGTGTCGTGTCTCGCTCGCGTACGAGTGAATATAGCGCTGTTCACATTTTGTCGGATGTCGGAACGATGTCGCCCGCGCCGCCCGCGCGGCACCCCCTCACACACCCGCGCGTCGCTGCCGCGCCAGCTGCGATCGTGCACGACAGACGACTAGTGGGAACAGTACAGCCGACACTCGATTGAAATCCGGATCCGACATCCGACATAGTGAGAACAGCGGCAACGACACACGATTAAAAATCGCCACGACATCCGACATAGTGGGAACGAGCTCTAAGGGTGGCAAATTACTGGCGATTTATCCTATAACTTGTCTGTTCTTTTATGAACATATAAGAGTTTTCTGAGACAGTACAAGTTGGAGAGTTTCCAGTCATCCTAAAGTTACTAAAAGGACGTAAGTGTACTTACAATCATTTTTATCCGTCTTCTTGACAAACTTATCCATTGATTGCTGTCCCTTTTTATCCGGTGTGCCTTTCTTGGCCGACTTTTTTAACTTTGTGGCTGATCCCGGTTTGGCAGGGGTCTTGGTGGCGGGTGACTTGAGGAGCTTTTTGGAGAGGGAGAACTCGGGTGGCGAGCCAGTGAATATCTGGTCAAAGTTAACTTTGCCTATGTTGTATTTCTCTAGCGCTGATTTCTGCAAAGAAGATTTTACAATGTGAGTAACATACGCATAAAAGCATACCTATAAAAGGGACCTTATTGTCGATGGCGCTTATGTCGTTGTTCAAGACGATACAATACAAACGCAACGCAATTCGACGTAAGTGCCATCGACAATAAGGTCCCTTTTCATAAATAATGACACTTATTCAATGTAGGTTGCAAGTTAATATGTGATAGATTTTGTCTCTGCCTTAATGTCAAGGTATTTGTTCCTGGGTTATGCATGTTAGCTATACTTATTTAAGTTATCTATTATTATTATTTATCTGTACTCAGGGCTTGAATATCATTACTAACTTACCATTTATAGCTCCATAAAAAAATAATATTGTACAGACTTGATCCAAGCGTAGTCGACAAAGAGCTGACGTCACTCGAAATGAGCCGAGTACATAACGCAATAATCTGTGTAATGTGTGCTGTAATATTTATGACGTTCCGCGGGTTAAGGTACCTTATGGCGCTAATGTTGCGAAGCATCAGATTAATACTGAAGCGTCATTAACAATAGCATAAGCGCGGATCGCCATAAGGTAGCATTATCCACGGAACGTCACATTTATATATTTATTTATACGGAACGTTGCATTTATATATTTATTACTAGCTGTGCCCTGCGGTGTTACCCGCAGTTTATTAGGGATAAAAACGTAGCCTATGTTAATCCAGGGTGTCAGCTAACCCCATACCAAATATTAAAATCGCTCCAGCCGTTTAGATGGGAAGAAGTAACAAACATACACACTCAATCACAATAGACCAGAAATGGTCGCAGTGATACACAGGCTATATGAGCCGTGGATAGCCCCTAACAACAACAACATACACACTCACAAACTTTTGCCTTTATAATATTAGTGTAGATAGATATCGCATTACCTTAATGACAATGATGCCCTCCGACTGCTCGACGAACTGCTTCAGAAACAGGCGGTTCTTGTCGCGCGAGTAGACGCCCTTGCGCCGGCGCACGCGGTCGTGCGGCGCGAGACCGATCTTCCCCCCCGCCGGGTTGTCTTCTTGGTACTGTTCTACTTCGTAGCAGTATGAGGAGCCGGGAAGCAACACTTTGCTGTAAGAAAATGATGAATAATTGAACCCTACTCTATTGTAATAAATTAAAAATAATAGAAAAAATACTAGAAATTTGAATAAAGAAAAATCAGGGACCTTTTTCGTTCGAAAAAAAGAAAAACAAGTTTATTAGCTATTTTTAATCTCATAAAGCCCAGTGTGCATTACAATGTACAATCCCTTTCAATGGACTTGAAATGTTATATAAAAGGAAATAGTGTAGAATTTCTTTTGTTTCATTAGTTTTCGTACAAAAGAAAATTCAACCCAATTCACTGCATAGTAAGGTTGGTTTTAACTATTAAATATTTTGGTGGGCATTACGAGGTTAAATACAAATAAATAATGAACCTGTGTCCCAAGGTAAGGTACCCTGTGTTACACAACTCAGTTTAAAAATTACAGTTTTATGACTTACATCTAGTTATAACTTAGTTTGTACTAAGTTTGACATGAAAATGTGATTTAGTTCATATATGCACTAAATGTAGTGATTTATAATTAGCTTTGTATGTGAGACAATTTCCCATAAGATTGTCATCTTATAAGATTACATACAAATAATAACTTAATAACTGAAGGAGAAATAAAAATTGAATGTATTTTGGATTTTCCAGCATTTGCTAATGGTTTAATTGGTACAGTCAGCGTCATGTAGTTGGTAGCATCTAAAGTACTCATAAAGTTCGTTGTACCATAGAATTTATATGGTGTACTGAACTATTTGACTACTTTTAATGATGCAAACTATATGATGCTGACTGTACAATAGAGCTATAAAAAATGTACATGACATCATAACAGTATAATTTTTTAACTATTATTAGCAGTTCTGGAGACCCCTTGTAGATTGCAATCTTAGAAAATTCTTGTGCAATGTAAAGTAAGTGTCTTTTTAACTTTTCTTATTAGAACAAGTCTGCTACTATTATAAGCTGATTATAGTACTGTTCTGTTAGTCAGAAATCAGCTGATAGATGTAAAGTAAATTAATATTGTAATATAAACTATAAAAATTGAGTGTGAATGGCTGAATATATTGAAACAATTAAATATAAATTTAATAAAGATTCATATGATATGTTAATTGATGTATTAGAAACATGAATATGTATTGGGAGAAGATGCTGTTATGATGGTTGTATATTTCAAACATTTGGACCAAAAATGGTGATACTTTATATTTACAAGTACTAATATTACTACTAGTATTACTACTAATATAATTAACATTAACAGACAAACCTTACATACTAATCAGCATTGAATTTATGGTAAGTAATTTTAATTTTACAATATAATAATAAAAAAAAAAAAAAAAAAAAAAAAAAAACCGCTGACAATGACAGACGTCTTTGAAAATTATTTTTGCTAAAATTATATTTTTTAACCAGCGTGTCGTTGTTTTTTTACCGTCAATCATTTTTAACATCATATTATGAACTCACAACAAGGGCTAAATGTGGGTTCATGAAAAAATTACGTACCTATAAGCGCAACATACGTAACGGTGAAATACGTATACCTATATATAAAAGTAACAATGATTACAAGAAGTCGAACGAGAGCGGAAGCTACCAACGCACGACCACCACCCCCGCCCGCCTCATCAAGTTCCCCGTCTGCATCATCGTCAGGTGACGAGTTTGCCACAGCGCCTGACACAGACGGGTCCAGCGACGAGTGCGGGCCGCCGCCGCCGCCACGACCACCTGCGCGGCGAGGACGGTTGCCGCTGCCGGCACGCTTGGGGCCCGCGGGGCACACTGCCCCGCCCACGGCTCCCGCTGCCGGTGGTATAGTGCGTCGCATGAGATGGACTCCATCAATAAATGAGAACGTCATGCGAGCGTACTTTGGAGCTACAGAGGGGAACTAACCTGTGCGCGTATCGTGTTCGGATGCTTCCTCTGTTTCAGGCCCTCGAACCGACCATCAACACGACTGCGCAGCGGCTATCGGATCAGGTGCGCGTCATCCAAAGGCTCAAGCGGTTGGATGATTCGACACTTGATCGGCTTCGCCTGGAGGCTCTCTCTGCTCACGCGGCCTCCGCTTCGGCGCAGGACCCACCCGCCACGTTGCCGGATCCGGTGCCCGTACCCGACTTGGCACCGAGGGCGCCGCGGGTGGATCTTTGTGTCGACGAGGAGGAGTTCGCGAGTCAGAGTGTGAGTACTACAGCCAATGAGCAAATGAGGAGGACTTTGGAAGAGGCAATTACGCAGTATCGCTCAACAAAAAACCCTAGGCCTCGACTACCACGCTTGCCAATGAATAGACGCAATCTAGCGATAATGGAGTCTTGAATGCTTTACTAGAACCATATATGCGGACTAGTAAAGACTTAGATGATACACACTCGATCATGTACTGCGGGGCCATCGCGACGTGCCGTGTTGTTCGAGTCAAGTTTCCGGACGCTGAACGTGCACCTAGGACCGCCGGGGGTGCCCCTGCATGGCAAGTACGGATCGAGCGTCGTATCAACTCATTTAGGACTCTCATTGCAAAGCTGATCTGCTTCAGGGGGGGTAATAATCGCCCCGAGTGATGCGTTTTGTGAACCAGGCGTTCGTGGGGACGGATATCGAGCCCCACGACTATATGGCCAATATCGCAGAACGCATCGACTTTCTGAAGCAGAAAGTCTATGCATGGGCAAGCCGTATTCGTCGCTACAGACAGCGTGTGGACCGATTCCAGCAGAATCGTCTCTTCCAGAGTGACCAAAGGAAGGTGTACCGAAGGTGGGAGGAAACTGATCCCCGTGTGTCTAACATGCAGCTACCGGATGGTACCGCCATGACTGATTTCTGGCGTAACATCTGGTCAGTGCCTGTTGAACACACGGAGGGCGAATGGATGAACGTTGTTGAACGTGAGTGCGAGTCCATCGAACCTATGGGGGCTATCACCATCAGCCCCGACGACGTAAGTTGTGCAATCCGCACGGCCCAGAACTGGAAAAGTCCTGGGCCGGATGGATTACACAATTTCTGGTTGAAATGGTTTCGATGCTCGCACTCGCGGTTAGCAACACAATTCCAACAAGCCCTTGAGCTCGGTTCCCTGCCACCTTCCTTAACAACTGGTACGACCTTCCTGCTCTATAAGTCCGGTAGTACCACGGAAGCTAAAAACTATAGACCCATCACGTGCTTGCCTACACTGTACAAGCTCCTTACATCCATTTTGAGACCAAAACTTAACGCGCACATTGCCGCGAACAACATTTTGGCCACCGCTCAAAATGGATGTACGGTTGGGTCCCGTGGTACTAATGAGCGCCTCCTCATAGACATGACCATTTGCCAACAGGCCCGGCGGAACAAGGGGCCCTCTCGGCCGCCTGGATTGACTACAAGAAGGCCTATGATTCGGTGCCTCACTCATGGCTGAAGAGGATCTTAGAGCTGTATAAAGTCAATACAACTTTAAGATCCTTCCTAGGTGCGTGTATGAGTCAGTGGACCACAGTCCTTCGTCAACCAGGAGGTGGCGATGACCCCCCTGGCCCGCAGGACTTCATAAGGATCGAGCGAGGAATATTCCAGGGTGACAGTTTGAGTCCCCTATGGTTCTGCCTAGCTCTGAATCCGCTCAGTACTCTACTGAAGGATTTGGGACTAGGTTGCCGGCTTCGGAGAGAGGGTGAAGTCATTTCTCACCTTCTGTATATGGACGACCTCAAATTATTTGCGCCAAACAACCAAGTCTTGTTGGAACTACTGAAAACCACTGAAGTATTCAGTAGTGCCATAAAGATGGAGTTTGGTGTAGATAAATGTGCGGTTATGCATGTACAGCGGGGGAAAGTAGTAAATTCAACAAATTTACAGCTTTCTGAGACGATGTCGTTCAGATCTATCTCCGAATCAGATACCTATAAATATCTTGGTATGTCAGAGTCTTTGGGTATTGAGGATGTGGCTATTAGACAGTCGGTGAAGGAGCGCTTCTTGGTCGGCTGACAAAAGTACTTAATAGTCTTTTGTCAGGTGGCAACAAGGTTCGCGCCTTCAACGCTTGGGTAATGCCCTTACTCATATACTCCTTTGGCATACTAAGGTGGACTCAGACCGAGCTGGATGCCCTGGATCGCAGGGTCCGACTACTACTCACCACACATCGTATGCTACACCCACGCTCGTCGGTTATGAGATTGTACATCCCACGGAAGTATGGAGGCCGCGGCTTTTAAATGCCAAAAGCCTCCATAACAGTGAGGTGTGCAATCTCAGGAATTACTTCCTTAACCACGAGTGTGGGATGCATCGTGATGTGGTGGCAGTAGACAGGAACCTCACACCGCTCTCCTTGGCAAACGAGAACTGGCGCAAACCAGTAGTACTAAGCACCGAGGATCGCAAGGCCGTATGGAAGAGTAAGGAGCTACACGGGCGGTTCTACAGGGCCCTAACGGGACCAGACGTAGACCTGCCCGCGTCGGTGAACTGGCTACGATTCGGGGACCTCTTCGGAGAAACCGAGGGTTTTGCCTGTGCAATTGCGGACGAAGTTATCATGACGAATAACTACCGGAAGTATATCCTGAAGGACGGTACGGTCGACATTTGTCGGGCATGCCGCCGTCCCGGAGAGTCACTCAGGCATATCATTTCCGGTTGTTCTCATCTTGCTAACGGCGAGTACTTGCACAGACATAACCTTGTAGCCAGGATTATACACCAGCGGCTTGCTCTTATGTATGGTCTTGCGGACCACGAAGTGCCGTACTACAAGTACATACCTGCGCCTGTTCTCGAAAATGGTCGTGCCACGCTCTATTGGGATCGATCTGTTATCACGGACAGGACTATTGTAGCCAATAAGCCTGATATCGTGGTAATAGATCGTTCGCAGCGTCGCGCAATGCTCGTTGACATCACCGTCCCATGTGACGAGAACCTCGTGAAGGCCGAGAAGGACAAGTCCAGCAAGTACTTAGACTTGGCTCACGAGGTAACCGCCATGTGGGAAGTTGATTCGGCGATCATTGTACCGATAGTTGTTTCCGCGAACGGTCTCATAGCGAAGAGTCTCGACCAACATCTTGAGAGACTCTCGCTACGTGGTTGTGGTTGGATCAAGGGTCAGATTCAGAAGGCGGTAATCCTGGACACGGCGCGCATAGTCCGGCGGTTCCTCTCTCTGCAGCCCTAACCACCGGCAGCCTGGGCCCTGCCCCGTTGCCGGCGGCACTCTAGGTTAGGTTTTTTATAATGTTTTTATTGTTTTGATACGTTTTAGATGTATTTTTATATTTTACTTTTATAAAAATGTTATAAAACCTAATCTAAGATGTAAAATGAATAAAGATGAAAAATAATAATCAATATTCAAGAAATACATGTATATATAGAAATACATGGATATTATAATCAGATAGAGCTACAATTACAAGGACTAGTTATTGCCCCTAATCAAGATTAGCAAAATCTTAATAATAATATGTATTACCAGTAATTTCTTAGTTTTATTAGTAAAGCATTCTGATAATCTTTTCGCTGCACAGTTTGTTGAAACTTAAGTATCAAAATAATAACTAAAATACTGCGAAGTCAAAAATATGTTGATAAATTCTCTAGCAATGCAATAAGACATTCAGTCAAGTGTGATGAAAACTAGACAGCATAATATTTATATGCCACAGGTACCAATTGCATAATTGTAAGAAATTTTACTAATATTGTTAATTTTGCACCCTTAACATTACATACTAACCTTCCGGGCGGCTGTTTCTGTGATGTGATGGATAGAATGTGCGACTCCTGCCAGGAATCCCCTTCCAGACATGCCTCCACTGTTTCCCCAACAAAGAAACGCTCCCTCACATAGTTGAATACATCCTCTGCCATCTCAGCAAATGAACTCCTCTTGGTCTTTGAAGCCAAGAATAAAATAGGAATCCTAAGCTCCATAGGAAAGTCTCTGAGTGACCTTCTTGCAGCCTTCTCACTCTCAAGTGCCTCTGCATAGGTCAAGTTGTTCTTGCCCGTCATCTCACATGACCACACCATGGAATTGACCAATATGATCCTCTCACAATATTCTCTGTAAACAAAATAATAACAAAAACATGAATAAAGATCGTGCCGCGACCTCGCGCGACAGCGACGGCGCCGAACATCGTGTCACGCTCACGTAATTACGCTGTCTCCCGCCCGTTAACAATGTCAGCGGTCTTTCTAGCCGACCGAAAACACAATTATCTATCATAGCGCCAAAAATGCGCGGGATTTTCATGTACACTAATACTCACTCATAGTCCTTGAAGATCTCGTCGGTGATTTCGCAGTGGAAGACCTCATCGTCGTCCCGCAAGTACCCGGACGCCGTGGATTTCTCAAACGCTTTTCTTTTCAACAGAGGCATGTTATGAGTTCGCGGGTCACTGCGACGGCACAACGAATATCACACCGATTTTAGAGCACACCGAGCTTAGACTTCACGCAACTTTATGTGGCGCATCGAAAGCAATGTTTCTTTGGATAATACATCAAGAAATTACTTAAATTTACAGCAAATATCGAGAGAAAATTGTTGCGTGGTTTCGATTGACAAGCCAAAAAACGGCGCGCTGAACCACAGATAAAAAAGATCGCGGGACCTTTTTATAAACGGTTTGGAGGAGGAGGCGGGCGGAAGTAAGTATTCGACACACAAAAAAAGCTCGGAATCGATTTGCAAATAAAATTAATACAAAGAAATGATGACTGGCTGACGCTATTCTTACAAAATGGTACATATTTTTTTAACAATTGGATATTGTAAAATAGTGAAATTTGGGATACTAACTTGAAGGATTTGGATTATAGTTGAGAAATAAATTAATTATTTAATTTTTAAACCTCAAAGTTCCGACATGACGTATTGTCATTATGTAATATAAGATTAAGCTTATAGGGCCGATTTGTAACCAATTACAAAGGTCCGTTCAACATTAAATAAAACTAAAATAAAAATCTCATAGCCGTGACGGCTGGGCTGGCCCTTGTGACTTAATACCTACCTCGTGAAAACGAAAAAGCAAGTAGGTACTTATTTAAACTTGACTCACTAGATAACTGCCATATTTACTCGTCAAACATTGAACTGAATATTGTTACGACATATGGTCTCATGGTAAAGAGTCTTGTCTCAATCGACACTTTAGGCTTGTTTAGGCTCCTTAGTGAGTATTATATTCTTTTAGGTTTCACAGTCAACGCGTACGTAACTAACAAGTCAACTTATTATTAAAGCCTTATTTATTATTTATTCCATAGTTTTAACGTTAAGTAAGTTGACTTGTTAAAACTCAACTTACCAATTCTTTATTGAAATATTGAAATCGTGATTATAACTATGATGTATCATAATCACGATTTAAATTACTCAAGAGGAGGAAACCAAGTGAAGGGACTAACCTAAAGCCAATTTTATGATCGAACTAGTTACATTAATAAATTAAAATAATGAACAGCACATTGTTTGCTGCCCTATCTAACTATTTAAACTGATGATAGGAGCAACATAGTTTTTAAAACAGTTATGTTGTAAATTAGCTAACAGCTTATAACTTTAAGATAATCTTGTTACAAAGCGATTATGAGCCATGTCTTCTTGAAATAAAAATATAAAATAAAAACACCGGGACCAAACGCTAATAGGGAGGGTGAGAGATTTAAAATCGATAAAGTATCGAGTCCTAAAAGAGATGACAGCATCGATATTTTAGAAGGAGCTCAAACAGCTGTGCTTATTGACAACTTTTTGACAGGCATGCCTTGCTAAATCAGATGATTTAGTAGCTGTATTTATTCAATAAAGAATTAGTATTTTAAATTAAATATGATTTAAATTAGTGTCTATATAATTTTTAACGATGCCTAAGGAGCAATATCGTGAAACGGACGTCGGTAGAAAAATGTAAGTTAGGTTATGTTTACTTCTGAATGTACTTTGTGATTCTTAAGTGTTTGGGCTTATTGCATTATTTATTATTAATATAATTACTGGTGTATATTATATAGTTTATTTCATATGTTTTAATTGATATGAACGTAATTTTAATGACATAAACAATTTATTTTGAATATTAGAGGTCCAATAAACTTGCTACTAATGAAGCCATCTTCTCCCACTATTCTTAGTCCCTTATCTTCAAGTTATTATGGTTTTTACTTATTAAATTATTAGTGCAATAATAAAGGGATTTAGGTAATACATGTTATTACCTAAATCCCTTTATTATTGCATGAAATCCACAAGACATTTTTTTTAGTACAGATTAAATTGAGAAGGATACTTGTTTTTTAGCTCCCATGTCACATTCAACGTGGACAGTGGGTCTGACATCCAGCAGGCCGCGCACATACGAGTGATCACCAAGAACCTGTACGCTCAAGATGGACAGCGGGTGCCTGCTGCTTACGGAGTGCTGGATCGGAGAATGGTATGACTGAAACAACTGAAATATTTTTTTGTAATGCAATTTTTCCCCATAAAATTTCGTGTTAAAATGTCTCCTATGTCTTTATTTTGTATAATAAAATATTGATAGATAGAAATTTAAACATAATTTCCATGTATCATATATATTAGTAAAATATTATTGCAGTTTATATTGTCTTTGGATGCCACGATAATTACTTATGAATGCTGCTAAAGGGTTTGAAATATTGGGATGACTTTTAAATTAGTATACAATATAATATGTTTCAGTTGTTTTATTTTTATTATTGTAGTTATTTTCATGTTTTTTTTTTATGAAAGACCAGCATTTGACCTCAGTCGCACCTGATGGAAAGTAACGATGAGGTCGAGGGTATAGCACGCTGGTTCAGTAACAGCCTATTCACTCTTGCCTTGAAAAGACCCAAATTATATTTTCATGTTGTGTGTAAATGATATTAACATTATAGTTGTAAGTGTTGGTGATATTTGTTTATTTTACAGGGCACCAATCAGAAGAATGCCAACTGTGACACATGTGGTTTGGGCCTCGCCGAGTGTGTCGGCCATTTTGGCTACATTGAACTGGCACTGCCAGTCTTCCACGTTGGCTACTTCCGGTCCATCATCACCATACTGCAGACAATCTGCAAGGTAGGTTACAAAATTCCTAAAGTTAAATTCATATTATAGTTTATTCTTATTTCTATTACTACTAAATGGGTGCACTCACTTGTACTTATATCATCATGTTTCGGTTGAGCTCTGGTACCAATTTTCAAGTCAAATTAGGACACCACTTGGGGTGAGGGTGCAATATAAGTACATGTGAGTTGATCTGTTGTAACAGAGGACTGAGGAGTAGTAGTATAACTCACAGCAATAGCATGACTCAAATCAACACACAAATTTCGTTTGTATGAGGTACTGAAACTGAAGTACTGCGAGATTTAATGGTAGTCTAACCACAGAAAGTATAGAAATATGGATAACGGACACCAGGATAAATGGAAACCAGGACTATGGATTTCCACTGTCAAGTATTTGCCGTCTAATGATTCGCAAGTTCACAGACCGCAAAGTGCCTGTTTAAAGCAAAACGTTCGAAATGACGCAGTGAGTATTGTATGTCGCGACCATGATGGAGTCTCAAGTGAGAATGTGAACGTTAGTAGTGATATTCAACAAACAGCGCATCAGAAAGAGGGTAGATCGCTACGGATTGGGGTTTGTCCACCGTCAAATCTCGCAGTACTTCAGTTATTCCGTGAGGATGGCGCTTGCAACAGTGTAGAAATATTCGACACTGTTTCAATATATATATGGTAACTATCTCGTTTTAAGTAATAGTTGTAATTCTCAAAGTGACATATAAGAACAAAACATGAATTAACTAACATAGCTTTAATATACGTCTATAGCCGCGTCCCCACAGAACACACGGCCTCGCGAGTCAATTTCCTCGCGCGGCATTCGGTAAGTGTGCGTGCCTCAAGCGCAGCAGAGCGCGCGTTTGCCTCGGCCGCGGCAAATTCGTACGTCCACACTTACCGAGTTAGGTCGCGAGGCCGTGCGTTCTATGAGGACACGGCTTATGATTAAGGGGTAAAGTACAATTTCCACCAAACAGCCGGCATCGGATCGGATCGAAACGAATTTTATGCTGTTTAAACGATACTGAATTATATACGCACTACTTTAAAGTCTACATTACCATGCTGCGCACAACAGCCCGGCGACGGCCGTCGCCGGCGACATGTGAACGTAACCGAAAGTACGCTGTGACACGTGACCGGCTGCGTTCGCTTGTCGACGTTTTCCACGGCACGCGATCGGCGCCGTTCGTTTGTCGTCGGAACCGTTCGGATGTCGACGTCGCGTCATGGCCGGATCGGCCGAGCCTATTTTTCAGTCATATTGGTCGTTCCTACGATACGTTCGCAAACAACGGCGCCGAACGTCGACGTCGACATCCTGCCGGCCGCGACCGGCTGTTACCACCCGATCGTATGCGGCGACATACGGCCGGTGTCGTTCGGATGTCGCCGCCTCCGTTTGTTTTCTTTCCGATCCGATCCGTTTCCGGCTGTTTGGTGGAAATAGTACTTAAGTCACTTAAAGTTTTTGCACTTCATACATGTTACATCATTACAGGAATGTTCCAAAGTAATGCTACAAGAGAACGTGAAGAAAAACTTCCGCCGCAAATTCCTCAACCCGGAGCTCTCCTACTTACACAAGAAAGCTCTTAGAGCAGCAGTCTTAAAGAAGGCTAAGACCTGCACTAAATGCCCATCATGCGAGGCCCTCAACGGTATTGTGAAGAAGAGTTCTGCCGGGATATTGAAGATTATACATGATCGCTATCGCACCAAGAAACCTACGGACCCGATGGTGCAGAAGGTTTTAAAGGAGTTCCATGAGGCGAAGCAGTCGAATAAAGAGCTGGCGACTATGGTTCAGAGCGGATTGATTATTGAGCTTAGTCCGTTACAGGTGACTTTCTTGTTCAGTATAGTTTTACTATTAGGCAATAATTAACATAACATTTTCGATAATGACATTAATGACCCTGCCCTTAAGGCTGCTTTTCCACCGGTAAATGAGCGATGCGAGTTCGTGTAGCGTTGCTGCGGAACGTTGTAAGTGTGTGCACGCACACACCGCACGGTGTGATTCTATTGGTTCTTAACAGACTCATCCATCGCAACACTGACTCGCACTGCTCTGGTGGAAACGCAGCCTTAAGCTGGGACTCCCAGTTTAAAGAGCAGTTCAAACTCAAACGTTTATTCAGTAAGTAGGATAAATGAATACTAACCTCAGTCCACCCGATGACCACGAACGCTGCCAAAGGGTTCGAAATGTCGGGATGATGTTTAAATTACTATACGCGATATAATCCGTTTTAGTTGTTTTATTTCAAAATATAATGTAACTATATCGTACTAGGCGACTTGTTTCGGGTAAGCTCTGGTAGTTGAGTCAGGACCATACGTCGGACTCCAGCGGGCATTTTCGTGGCATGTCAGAATGATAGGTAAGGTTCGCAAATCAATCAATTCACTTTCGAGTATTTGGTACATAGTATTTATAATGTGAAAATCTAAATATCATAGCAACTAACTACGTTATTTATAAACGTACCTACTTGGACAACACATAAGTCAAAATGGCGAAAAAGTTCGTTTGGCTTTATCCGTCACTCAGACAATTGCAGCTGTGAGAAAGGAATAAAACACAACTTCAAAGAGTATTTACACATTAAAGATGAATAAATGTTAACGGGTAACTAATTTAATTAACTATGTTACAAATACTAGGTACATTATAATATTCGTAAGTTAAGATTTTTTTGTAAACTTTACCTTGCCCCCAAACTGCCCCCTATAGTCCGACGTATGGTCAGGACACACCGCTTGGGGAGAGGGTGTCACTCGGCTTGAAAATGGGTACCAAAGCTTACCCGAAACATGTCGCCTAGTGCGATATAATTACACGAGAGTTTATCCGTTTGTAACTAAGTAGTAAGTTGCTCACAACAGCATTAACATTTCCACCCTCACCACCTGGATAATTGGAAATACTGTGCGTTTCTCTAGAAACTTCCTATCTCGCAGATCAAAACTGTGGAATGATTTGCCGTCAGTGGTATTTCCGGACCGATACGACCATCATACCTTCAAGAAAAGAGCGTACACTTATCTTAAAGGCCGGCAGCGGGCTTGTGACTCCCCTGGTGTTGCGGGTACCCATAGGCTATAATTAATTGCTTAATTATAAAATATGTGTAGGTAATTAACCTGTTCCGGCGCATCCCTGACGAGGACATCCCACTGTTGGGCATGAACGCGAAGATCTCCCGGCCCGAGGACCTGGTGCTGACGCGGCTGCCCGTGCCGCCGCTGTGCATCCGGCCCAGCGTGGTGTCTGACATCAAGGCTGGCACGTAAGTACAGTTAAAAATCTTCGATATTTAAATCTAAAGAAAAATAGAAAAAAATTGACTTGCAGCGGGACTCGAACCCACAACCACTGGATCCCTAGCCCAGTGCACTACCAATTGTGCTATACGATAAATAAATATAATAAATTGTCGTGTGCAGTATTTCCGGACCGATATGACATCCAAACCTTCAAGAAAAGACCGTATAGGAGTAAGGTTCCCAAAGCTCCAACCCCCCTTAAAGGCCGGCAACGTATTTTTTTTTTTTTTATGTCATAGGCGGCAAACGAGCAGACGGATTGCCTGATAGTAAGCAATTACCGTCGCCCATGGGCACCCGCAACACCAGGGGAGTCACAAGCGCGTTGCCGGCCTTTAAGGGGGGTTGGAGCTTTGGGAACCTTACTCACCATCAGGAACACAACACTACATACCTGAAAGGTAGCAGTGCTATTATGGCTGTGGTCTTCTGTAAGGAGGAGGTACTTCCCCAGTCGGGCTGCCCCAGATTCAAGCGTGATGGTCATCGCTGTGCCCTACCTCTCATTGTTGGACGTAGTTTAAGGACATACCGGGGTCCAAAGGTACTTGTGACTCCTCTGGTGTTGCGAGTGTCCATGGGCGGCGGTAGTTGCTTACCATCAGGCAATCCGTCTGCTCGTTTGCCTCCTATATCATATATCAAAAAAACGAGTACCGCTTAGACTTTTCAATTTTTTTCAATTTATCCCTCGTCGTATACGTCATCCATCATGGATGACGTCGAAGATATTCGCTAGCAGACGTTTCTGCTTGATAAAAAAAAATTACAGTTTAAAATAACTATACCTAGATATTTTTCTAGCAGGAACGGCATTTGTTTTGTGCTTGCCACAATAAAAATATCGACAATCCTGCTATCGATAAGTACATACTACTTCAACTTCAAGATGTACACACAGTCTTATATCGGCTACCTACCTAGACGCCGCGTGTCACCGATCTTGAACAAATTAAACGTAATCCGTATACTTTTGATCCAATTTACGTTTATAATTTGCAATGAATAGTTCCAAATTGTTTTCTGAAGTAGGTATTTAATATAAATAAATTGACTTTTATTATTGTTAGTTATTTTTAACCCTATTACCCCATATTTGTCTTTGTATTACCTGTATGGAAATTGAAGGGGTACTTATCGATAACAGGACTGTCGATGTTTTTATTTTGTCAATCACTTACAAGAAATCGTTCGTGCTAGAAAAATATCTAGGTATAAAAATAACTATTACTAGGCGTCAGCCGCGATAGCTGGAGATGCGGGTTCGAATCCCGTCTCGAACACCGGAGGTCCTCGTCGTTTTTTCTTAAGTATGTGTTATCTATTTCAACTTTTAATTTATATAGTAGTATTACTACTTAAAAAAAAATCAAAGCATATCAAAATATTTCATAAAAAATAATTGTTGAAATTGAATATACTCGCTGTATATTTGGGCATACCTATTACCACGCATTACAACTAACAATACGACACGACGTTGTACAGCAACGAAGACGACTTGACGATGAAGCAGTCCGAGATCCTGCTCATCAACGACGTGATTGCTCGGCATGTGGCCAGCGGCGGCAAGGTCGAGCTGGTGCAGGAGGACTGGGACTACCTGCAGCTGCACGCCGCGCTCTACATCAACAGCGAGATGTCCGGCATCCCGCTCTCCATGCAGGTGACGTGTTTAATTCTATTCTATTTATTTGACCCTTAGGTGCATGAAGTTTCAATCAATTTGCTTTTAAAGTGCCTTATGTACAATCACACAGATGTAGCATTTGAGACTCTGTATAGACCTGTCACATTCTATAATTTACATTCCTTTGAATACGACTTGTGTCACTTCAGTTTTGTTAAACGGTATCATTTTTGATACTGTATGCACTAAAGGTCCTACCTATAGGCTTAACTAACACTGTCATTCAGACCCAGCTCCTTTAATAGTTGTGCAGTCATAGCGTACCATGGTCCTACCCGTAGGGCATATTAAGAAACCCGAAATTTTCAAATAAAATCATGCGGGTTGGCGACTGCAGTAGATGTATGATTTGGGTTCGGCGGACGCTGCTGCTCCTCCGTCGGTTTTTTCCCTTTCGCCTCTTACGACAACCGTGTGAAGAGATGGAGTGCTATTCTAGTCAACCTTCTTTATTTTTCCTTCATATTTTTTATTTTATTTTCAGCCTAAAAAACCCGGGCGCGGTCTAGTCCAGAGACTAAAAGGCAAACAAGGCCGATTTCGAGGCAACCTGTCCGGGAAGCGCGTGGACTTCTCCAGCCGAACCGTCATCTCTCCGGACCCCAATCTGCAGATACAAGAGGTATGA
The DNA here is from genome assembly GCA_022674325.2 of Grapholita molesta. NCBI lineage: Eukaryota > Metazoa > Arthropoda > Insecta > Lepidoptera > Tortricidae > Grapholita > Grapholita molesta. Next base: position 1,297,883 of record CP053138.2, read on the forward strand.
TCTCAGCATGTATGGTTCCCGAGGCAAGCTGTATGAAAAGAGTGTAATCTGACGACAGGTCTGGCTTAGTGGGTAATACAAATCCCAGCAAGGGCATTTATTTGTCCGATGAGCACAGATATTTGTTTCTGAGTCCCTGTAATAAATATTTAAAACAAAATATTCTCCGCAATCGGTAGCACTGTGGCAGCCACCGTCACCAAGGTATCAGGGGTCACCGAGGACTCGGGGACATGGTCTCTGTGTGCCATTCATGGGGGGTAGATGCCATGCCAGTGTTTTACCGCACTCCGCTAAATTTTAGATGCATATAAAATTAATAATATACGCGTGAAATAAAACAACTGAAACAGATTATCGTCTATACGAATGCGTTTAAGTTGTTTTATTTCATTCGTGTCAACCGAAGACAATATTATTTAATGTACGCCGTTAAGTCCCGTTTATATGTTGTATTTAAAGAAAGTGTTTCGATTCAAGTTACATTATTTTTTGCTACGAATTTGTTAAAAAAAATCTCTGATAGAAGCCGCCACATCAGGTGCTTTATACATAAGTACTTATTTAATATTCAGTGTATAATATCCGATCTACAAATTGGCTTTATAGAGGAAATGTGAGTGCCTGCCTGCCCGCTTGCAAATAACACTGATAACGATGCAGGCGGACACTCGTAAGGCAAAATATATATGTACCCACATATACTTATTGTGTTGATTACCTGAATAAGGGTAAGGGTAAATAAAAAAAAAGGTTATTATTATTTGGCGTCAATGAATAAAGCGATAATCCTAAATAATTTGGTTGTTAACCCCAGGTCGGCGTACCAGTGCACGTGGCCAAGATCCTGACGTACCCCGAGCGCGTGTTCCCGGCCAACCTGCAGTGGCTGCGGCAGCTGGTGCGCAGCGGGCCCGACCACCACCCGGGCGCCAACTACGTGCAGCAGCGCGGCCTGCCGCACAAGAAGTACCTCAAGTACGGCAACCGGGAGAAGATCGCGCAGGAGCTGAAGGTCAGACTTGCCGAAGCCATGGTCATTACAGTCATGGTCACTGCATACAGCCGTAAGCAGTCCACTGCTGGACATAGGCCTCCCACAAATATGACTTGTATCTTGGGTAGTTGCCATAGTCGCCACGCTTGGCAGGCGGGTCGGCGACCGCAGTAGCTGTAAATTGTGTTTCGATGGACACTGCCGCCCGTCGGTAGTATTTTTCCCTGTATTGCCTCTTACGACACCCGCGGGAGGAGATGTGGTGGTCCATTTCTAGTCAGCCGGTATCACAAGGTCATGGTCAACTTCATCATTATTATTTTTTTGACAAAGCTGGCAAACCATCAGACGGATTGCCTGATGGTAAGCAATTACCGTCGCCCATGGGCACCCGCAACACCAAGGGCGTTGCCTGCCTTTAAAGCGGGTTGGAGCTCTGGGAACCTTACCATCAGGAACACAACACTACATACGTGAAAGGTAGCAGTGCTATTATGGCTGTGCTGCCCCAGATTCAAGCTGTGTGGTCATCGCTGTGCCCTACAACTCAGAAAATTATTTTTTATTAACCGGCAAGGCGCTTGTGTCTCCCCTGGTGTTGCGGGTACTCATGGGCGACGGTAATTGCTTACCACCAGGCAATCCGTCTGCTCGTTTGCCGCCTATGTCATAAAAAAAAGATCTTTATGCACTTATGAACACCAAAGTACATTATAAAGTTTAACAACAACTCTAGAGTTTGGCCAGTGAAAAAAAATTGGTTTACTCACTTAAAGCATAGACGATTGAATCATACCGTCTCTTTCTTTCGCTTGCACTACGACCCCAAAAAAAGGGATGAGTATAGTTTATTTTTTCAACTTTAAGAGTAACAATCGAGTAATAATTGGTTAGCCAGACTCTATCTTGTTAAAATAAGGTTCATTTTTCAGTGCGGCGACATAGTAGAGCGACATCTAGTGGACGGCGACGTTGTACTATTCAACCGACAGCCTTCGCTTCACAAACTGTCCATTATGTGTCACAAAGCGAAAGTGCAGCCCCAACGGACATTCAGGTATGCGATTACCGACCTTATCTCGACTACATTAGGTTCAAATCAAAAATTATGTTTTCCTAGAACGTACGAAATAGAACTTAATGGCAGTAGATTTAAGGTTCAATTTTAATTGTCAGGTTCAACGAGTGCGTGTGTACGCCGTACAACGCGGATTTCGACGGCGATGAGATGAACATGCATTTGCCGCAGACGGAGGAAGCGAGGGCGGAAGCGCTTATTCTTATGGGGGTAAGGTTTATATTTCATAAGCAAGCAATCCTATCAAACGTTTGATGTTGAGTAGTGTCTTAATACGCGCTGGTGGCCTAGTGGTAAGAGCGTGTAACTTGCAATCCAGAGGTCGCAGGTTCGAACCAATGAGTTTTTCGGGACTTATGTATGAAATATCATTTGATATTTACCAGTTGCTTTTCTGTGAAGGAAAACATCATGAAGAAACTGGGCTAGTTCCAATATGGCCTAGTTTACCCTCTGGTTTGGATGGTCAGAGCAGTCGCTTTCGTAAAACTAGTACCTACGCCAAACCCTGGGATTATTTGCCAAGCGGACCCCAGGCTCCAATGAGCCGTGGCAAAATGCCGGGATAACGCGAGGAAGATGATGTTTGATGTTGAGTAGTGTCTCATATTTTATTTCTTAACCTCGTAAGGCCCACGGGCCTATTTGTAGTACTAATTATTATAATTTAATTTAAATTTTATACAATTGAAACAGAGTTGAATTTCATTTGTTTACTTCGATTTTGACACAACAGAGATTCTACTTTATTTCCTACACTATAAAGAACAAATTCGAGTAGGATATTATTTGTATGGTGGGCCTTAGGAGGATATATAATCATCGAGGCAACTGAAGGCAAAAGTATGAAAAAAGATGATATGAAATAGTTTTCGTTCGGTACACTGAACAATGCCTAATAAAGATGGATGTCAAACAGAACAAGTCAAACCTCGTGACGCCGCGCAACGGGGAGCTCCTAATCGCGGCCACCCAGGACTTCATCACCGGCGGCTACCTCATCACCCAGCGGGACACGTTCCTCACCAGGGAGGAGGCGCAGCAGCTGGCCGCGTGCCTGCTGGCCGGCCCCGACGCCGGCATGAGGATCGACATGCCGCCGCCCGCCATACTCAAGCCCAGGAGGTTGTGGACCGGGAAGCAGATATTCAGGTAACTGATCAGGTGAAGCAACTCCTTCGTCAGGGAGGAGGGTTAGCAGCTGGACGCATGTCTTATATCAGATGTTCAGGTGAGTATAGGTGAAAAACTTAAGAAAAAGAAGAAGAAACATCTATTCAAGGCATACAGACAATTACATACTTAGAACTAGCAGACTAAACTAGGGTGCCACGAAATGATCCCGACTCAGCATGCTTACCTGATGGCCAGCGCTGGTCTTCCGTCGGACTTAGCTAAAGCAGCTGGCCTATGTAGTACTTACCTAGTAACGTGTGTACACGCATGTCGGCGTTCTATATTCAAATGTTAACGTTAATTCCATATTCATTCTATGCGCAATATGTGTGACTTGTAGAAAAAATGAAGTATGTCAGTTGCGTGACGATAATTAAGCGTAAAACTTCTATATATACTTAGATTTGGGGATCGGTCATAAACTTTAAGCAATATTATAATGGAAAAAAAGGCAAAAATTCAAGTTCCATACAGATCTCATGCTTAATTATTGTCACAAAACTGACAATTAACTTTTCTACCAGTCACGGTAAACCGTGTAGAGATCATTTTGAACACTTGGCCCGCTTAGCAAATTCTGCTGCTGGCTCAAACATTTTCTTGTGTAATAAAGGTGAAATAAATAAACACCTAGCCGTACTATACAGTTTCCCTTCGTTCCTAGTCTGATCCTGAAACCCAACAAGCGGTGCGAGGTGAAGGCGAACTTGGAAACGAGGGGCAAGAACTACACCAACAACAAGGACATGTGCGTCCAAGATTCATGTGAGTATTTTGTGTCTCTTCCGTACACGGAACAATGGTGTTCCGGACATTTGGGAGGATTACGCGGAGTTGGATAGAGCCAACGCGCAGAGGCCGTTTCGACAATTTAATGAAATGTAAGGGGTACACTAAGCGGATGTTGCCTCTGTCCGTATCATGGGACGCGCACAGAGACAGCACCCGCCATGGTGTAAGGACTATTGAGTTTTAATGGAATCTAGGATGTACTAGGCTAATGGGTGGAAAAGATGGACTAGCTACTGGGCTATTGAATAAAATACCGCACGCTTGCCTAAATGGTATACAATTTTATGTCTGGCAGACGGTGACTCGCCCTATGCGAGATGGGCCCCCAAAAAGAGCGACATCAAAGATGGTTCAAGGGAAACACTGGTGCAGAGAGCTAAGGGTAGAGAGGTGTCACTGGACTTTAAACATATAGCCAACTCGCCACATATGTTTCCACCTCTACCCCGAGAACGCAGCTCTAGCGACCCCACTTTGGACGTAGATCCCCCCATTCTGGTGTAGATTGGGTTTCGACGGACGCTGCTGCCCGTCTGTAGGATTTTCCCTTTGTCGCCTCTTACGACACCCGCGGGAGGAGAATGGTGCTATTGCAGTCAGCCGGCATCACACGGAAATGGCGGAATTAGATCGTTTTATTTTATGCCAAAGGCAGCAAACGAGCAGACGGATTGCCTGATGGTAAACAATTACCGTCGCCCATGTTCACCTGCAACACCAGGGGAGTCACAAGAGCGTTGCCGACCTTTAAGGGGGGTTGGATTGGAGCTCTAGAAATCTCACTCACCATCAGGCACACAACACTGCATACCTGAAAGGTAGCAGTTTAGCTTCTCCAGACTCAAGCGTGATGTTACTTCGCTGTGCCTCTTATAAAATCGTGCAATTTATTTAAGGTGTTCTTATACACAGATGTGATAATCCGGAACTCGGAGCTGATTTGCGGCTCCATGGACAAGAGCACGCTCGGCTCCGGCACCAAGAGCAGCATCTTCTACATCCTGCTCCGGGACTGGGGGGAGGAGCACGCGGTGCGCGGCATGTGGAGGTCAGTCACCGGCACGACACCCCCCACAGCTGGGCAAAGGCCTTCCCACAGTATCCTCGTAAGGCCCACGGGCCTATCTGTATTACTACTAAATATCGGAACAACGACTTTATTAAATTATATTATGCAGAAACGTCTGCTAGCGAATATCTTCGATACTTAAATCGAAAGAAAAATAAGCGGTACTCGTATGGCACAATTGGTAGTGCACTGGGCTAGTGCCAGTGGTTGTGGGTTCGAGTCCCGCTTCGAGTCAAATTTTTCTATTTTTCTTTCGATTTAAATATCGATGATATTCTAGCAGACGTTTCTGCTTAATATTTATAAAAATAAAATGCATTCACTAGAAGATCGTCATCATCACAATAAGTCATATAAAAAATGACAGATAATAATGTACATATAAAAAAAGTATGTCGATAGATGGAGGTATACAATATACATGTCTTGAAATCCTAGGTTGTCAAAGTAAAAATATACAAATTTCAATTCCAAATATAATCCGTTTGGATGATTTCCAATAATTGTTAATAATCCCTAGGCACTACAGTATGAGGTTCTTCAAAAAAGGAGTGTATAGGTTATTAAAGGGTATAGGCAATGTATCCATCATTGGTGCCTGTCAGCGCAAAGTGTCCAAAATCGGTGGCATCACTTGATTTCAGACTGGCGCGCATGGCGTCCTACTACATGATGAACCGAGGGTTCAGCTTCGGGATCATAGACGTGACGCCGGGCCGGCGTCTCATCGAGGCCAAGAACCGGCTGCTGGAGTCAGGCTACTCCAAGTGCGACGCGTACATCCTGGAGATGGAGAAGGGGACGCTGCAGTGCCAGCCGGGGTGCACCATGGAGGAGTCCCTTGAGGCTGTCATGCTGAGCGAGCTTAGTAGTATCAGGTATTGAATAAGCTTTTTGTCAAAACTTTCTATACGTGCGGTACGTGGGTCGTATGGGGTCTTGCGGGTCCAGAATAATGATGGACTCGTAACGCTTTTGTACGGACCGAGAAAGCGTAACCCGAGAATTGAAGACCCTGCAATCCGAGTACCTACATCATGGTCGTCAATTGATGGGCTGTACATTCCGGGCTCAAGCATTGTTAGGTTGCGTTTTGGTGGTCACTTTATTTTGAAAGTTGTTTAATGTGACGGCACTCGAGGCTTAATTATAACCGCCTGCTTTTGGGTTCTTATAATCCACAGATAAAAAATACATAAGTTATGCTCAATCATGGCTGCCTCCTTATGGGTTCTTATAATCCACAGATAAAAAATTCCAAAGTAATTTTTCTAAAATAAGATACAAAAGTAATTTTTCTAAAATAAAATATTTTGATTACTTCTCATTATTTTTATTACAAAACAAATATCTATAATTATTATTTCACCGAAACCTACTTAATGAGATACATTTCATATTTTATTGTTATAAATGTGAAATAGCCAATTTATCATTAGATTTTTTATCTGGCATTGATTTGTCAAAATGCATGCATGAAACAGTTTTGTGATGACATATTTAATCATTTTTTTTTTCTATACATTTTAAATATGGTGCAAATAAAAACAACCATCAGCATTAAAAAAAATGTCAATGGAAAACCTTCACAAAAGTATGATGTACGCTGCCCGTCCTCCAATGGTGGCAGTTTAGGGACAATACCCGGGTCCATAAAAGGAGACCTTTAATTTTTTTTTCTTTTAGAGAGTTAGCCGCTAAAGCGTGTTTCCGTGAGCTTCACCCGACTAATGCACCGCTCATCATGGCTCAGAGCGGATCCAAAGGTAATTATAACATTCCTGTCAGCCCGAACACTTAAAAAAATATTGTAAATATATGACATAAAACAACTGAAACGGATTATATCGCGATGGTCCACCCGATGACCACGAACGCTGCTAAAGGGTTCGAAACGTTGGGATGAAGTTTAAATAAATATAAATAAAAAAAAAATGACAAATACAATAGGCGAAAAAACAAAACATATGTACAAGGGCGAACTTATGCTTGCGTCTGGTGTCTGCGTCGGTTAGCCAACGCGAATGGCTCATGATTATGCTCCACGTTACGGAATGAAACATGTCGCGCAACTTCGACTTATAAAAAGTGAGTTACCCGCTTTTATACAATTGATATGTTTCAATCTTACGATAGTTTTGTGTTTAAAATTGACTACAATAATAATCGCATTGCAAAATCAATCTTATTTGTATGCCAACAGGGTCGAACATCAATATATCGCAGATGATTGCCTGCGTGGGCCAACAGGCGCTTAACGGCAAGCGAGTACCCAATGGCTTCGAGGATCGGTCGCTGCCACACTTCGAGAGACACTGTGAGTTATAAAATGAACCCTACACTTTTAGTAATAAAGGCTATTATCCTATCACACTTTGAACTATATAAAATAGGATGGAAATACATGTAAAGGGTGGAAAGATCGAATGCCACATGGATGGCAACTGCCTTAAATATTGTAAATAGTACATTCTCTGAAAAGGAGACTTTCCTTTGTTTTTAAAAACAATAAATTCTGCATTTGGGAGTTTTCAAAATTAGGTACACCCAACTAGCGAATGTTGTTAAGAAAAGTTAAATCCCTGTCAGTTTCGTGACGACAATTAAGCATTAAATATTTATGAAGATCGACTTTTTGCCTTTAATTATGTTGTAATATCGATTGAAGTTTATAAAACGAACATCAAAACCAAAAGTTTTTATCGAAATTTAACACTTAATTGACGTCACGAAACTGACAGTGATTTTTCTTAACAACTTTAACTAATTGGGTGCACTATTTTTTGAAAACTCCCGTTTATGGATTTATGAAAACTCGCTTCCGTCAGTCCGGACTCGAACCGGTCAAATGTGACAAAAAATAACATGGCGTATTTGATTGAAAGAGTTACTGATGAATATCTTTTTCATCAAGTAACAAATACAACCTAAATTAATGATACATTTTTTTTAACCTACTAACATAATTTTTAAGTAAGTACTTAAACTATGTGACTAACCATAGCAAATATCAATATTATTATGAAATAAATTTATTTATTATTTATCTATTTAATTTAATTAATTTACACTTTGTTCTTATTTTACGGTTAAGGATTTTTTTTTTAAACAAAGCACCAACTTTTTAAATCTATCGAGAAAAAATCCGTTCGATGCCGTTAAAAGGGTTCAATACTCTTTCGGTAGAGGTGTCTACACGTCACCAGTAATAACGTATACCAGGAAGGATAAAATAGAAAAATTTGACAAGTCCAAGCGGTACTCCTATTGTTACATAATTGGTAGTGGCCTAGTGATCCATTGGTTGTAGGTTCAAGTCCCGCTTCGAGTCAAATTTTTCCATGTTTTTTTGTGATTTAAATATCGATGATATTCGCTAGCAGACGGTTCTGCTTAATAAAAAACACCAACAATTTGACCCTATATTTATGACTCTAGACAAAATATTCTAACCTTTCAGCTAAGATCCCAGCCGCTCGAGGGTTCGTCGAAAACAGTTTCTACTCCGGTCTGACCCCCACCGAGTTTTTCTTCCACACGATGGGTGGAAGAGAAGGCCTGGTGGACACAGCCGTCAAGACTGCCGAGACCGGCTACCTGCAGCGTCGTCTAGTCAAGGTTTCATTTGCAATTTAAATTTATTTCTTCTTGATAGTACAAAACAGAGGCTACGGTAACTGCTTACCAGCAGCCGTATGCTTGTTTGCCACCGTCGTTGTATAAAAAGAGTACTGATGAAAAAGTGTTGGTGACCTAGCGGTTAGAGCTTGCGACTTGCAATTCGGAGATCGCAGGTTCGAATCCCGGCATGTACCAATGAGTTTTGCTGAACTTATGTACGAAATACATTTGATATTTACTAGTCTCTTTTCGACGAAGGATAACATCGTGAGGAAACCGTACTAATCCCAATAAGGCCTAGTTTACCCTCTGGGTTGGAAGGTCAGATGACAGTCGCTTTCTTAAAACTAGTGCATACGTCAAATCCTGGGATTATTTGCCAAGAGGCCAAGAGTTGATCTGTTCGACGTCCGAATCACAAAAAAAAAAAAAACAATAACAAGTGCTTGACCTTTTAGTAAAGAAGAGAAAATAGGCTTTACAATGATATTTCGCACTTTGTCAAATTAAACGTTATTATGAGAGTGACTTTCATATAGATTTCATATAATATATTAGTTTAGCCGTTTCAAGGTGATTGACTTTTTAAATGTTCACGATTCTTTTTTACGTTAGTGTTTTTTTTAATTAAATGTGTTATCCACCCAGTCCCTCGAAGACCTGGTGCTCCACTACGACATGACGGTGCGCAACGCGTCCGGCGAGGTGGTCCAGTTCAAGTACGGCAGCGACGGGCTCGACCCCAGCTACATGGAGGCCCAGGGCCAGCCCGTCGACCTGCCGCGGGTGCTGCAGGACGTGCGCGCGCAGAACTTACACAGGTGACATTCTCGACCTTAATGCGACGAGATACAGGCTACCGGTGATCGACTAAGTAAAGAAAGACGGAGTCAGCTATGTTAGGGCCAAGGGCCAGTCGACTTACCGCTGGTGCTGCAGGACGTGTGACGCAGAACCTACACAGGTAACATTCTCGACCTTAATGGGACGAGATAGAGGCGAAGGTCAACCAAGTACAGACAGACGGAGTCCCGGCTATGTTGGGGCCAAGGGCCAGTCGACTTGCCGCAGTTGTTGTAGGACGTGTGGGCGCAGAACCTACACAGGTAACATTTCCGACCTTAATGCGACGAGATACCGGCTACCGGTGGTCGACCAAGTAAAGACAGTCGGACTCCTAGCTATGTTGGGGCCAATGGCCAGTCGCCTTGCCGCGGGTGCTGCAGGACGTGCGCGCGCAGAACCTACATAGGTGCCATTCGCGACCTTAATGCGACGAGATAAAGAAGAAATTCAACCAAGTAAAGATAGACGGAGTCCTAGCTATGTTGTGGCCAAGGGCCAGTCGACTCATCAATTCATCCATAAAAAATGCACTTCTAGACATAGGCTTGCCCCAAATATGGCTGGCGGGTTGGGGATTGCAGTAGCTATGTTTTTTATTTCGATGGACGCTGCTGCCCATTCGTCGGTTTTTTCCCTTTGTCGCCTCTTACGACACCCCGGTAGTGCTATTCTCGTTCGTTTCGCAGTTAAATATATTTTATTTTATAACATAACTTGCTGTCCCGGCGAACTTTGTACCGCCTGAAAACCTATAAATGGATATCTTGATTGATTGTTTTTTTTTCCTTTTTTTAGCGTACTATTGAACTTTTAACTAAGACGACCACAACGAACCAAAAATCGTCCAAAACCGTTCAGCCGTTCTCGAGTTATAAGTGCCGGAACTAACACAACTTTCTTTTATTAATGTAGATTATACCCATCGTTGGTAGCTTATCGGCAGAGCCCGGGAAATCCATAGCATAACAAAAGACTGTCGCAATCAAACTAGTGTTAGAAACATTTTTTTATCGATATCGAGTTCATCGATGTCTTACGGAATACTAATTATCTGAAGTGAGGTTTTTTTTGTTTGATGAGGTTGATTACATCTTTGTCACCCGACTAAGGCCAAGCCAAAAGGGAAGGGTTATAACTTAACATGAACTATAAGTAACGTTGATAATATAAGTTACGTTGCGTTTCAGATGAAATAACACATATAAAACAAACCCTTAACTTACCATTTCTTTTGCGATTGGCGTGAATGATTAAAAATAATGTAGCTAACATATCGGTATGATTTTTTTTAGACAAAACTTACTCGATATCGATAAAAAAATATTTCTATCACTAGTTTGATTGCGACAGTGTTTTGTTTTGCTATGGATTTTCCGGGCTCTGCTTATCGGTATGAGCGTGCGACTTGCAATCCGGAGATTTCATGTCGACCCCCGGCTTGTACCAATGAGTCGGAACTTATGTACGAAATATCATTTGATATTTACCAGTACGCTTTTCGGTGGATGAAACTTCGTGACGAAACCGGACTTATCTTAATAAGGCCTAGTTTACTGGGTTGGAAGTTCCGAAGGCAGTCGCTTTTGTAAAACCGGAGCCCAGGCTCCCATGAGCTGTGCCAAAATGCCGGGACATCGCGAGGAAGATGAGTAGGGGTGTACCTACTTAATTATATCGATTGTTCACCAGGGATGAAGAACCACTGGACGGAGATGGCATCGTGCTGGCGGCGGAGGAAACCCTCGCCTTGGACGACTTCAAAACTTGCACTCAGGAGTTCAAGAACGAGCTATTGTGAGTAGCTCAACTAACTCTTAGCTTGATAATGGCGACCTATAAAATAAATAGGAAATTCTGACACAAATTGACTGAGCTCCACGCTAAGCTCAAGAAGGCTTGTGTTGTGGGTACTCGAGCCAATGATATATTATATATGTGTCGCTTAACTTCAAACTCAGGTAAATCCATTCTGCTCTAAGTTTGATTAGCATTCAGATTTTTATACATTTTTTTAGATAATCGACCTTAAAGCAGAATGGATTTACCCGAGTTTGAAGTTAAGCGACACATATATCATTGGTTCGAGATATTTATATACATATATAAAACACGCATGACTCAGCAGAAAATATCTGAGCTCATCACACAAGTAAATGGCCTTGGGTTCCACTGTGTTCAAGTGTTTTATGGACTTTAGCTAGTTGGATGTTCTTTTTTTTATGTTTTTGAATAATAAATGTTTGATATAAATAATTTCGATCACATTTTTAAAGTTTTAGAGGAAGTTTAGAGTTTTCCTCGCGATAGTGAAGTGAAAAATTGTGTGTTGCACTCGGTAGCAAAGTGTGTCCCCTCTCGTTCCTTGCGACCCTCCAAATACTCAAGATTCCACTCTTTGAATTTTGGAATCTTTCGCTAGATAGGGTCTCAATATTAGCACGAGAAGGTAAACACTGACTTTGTATAACTAATAACTATTTCCATTTTCCGTCTCAGCTTAGTAGTAAGAGCTTACCAGCCTGTGTTCCCAGAACGTTCCTGAAGGTCACCGCCGACAAGGTGCGCTCGCTGCGCGCCCGCTACTCGCGCTGCGGCAACGTGGCGCTGCAGCTGGAGCGGCTGACGCTGACGCAGCTGGTGAAGTTCCTGCGCGTGTGCCACGACAAGTACCAGCGCAGCGTCATCGAGCCCGGCACCGCCGTCGGCGCGCTGGCCGCCCAGGTATACCACCACCGTCGAGACCAGCCAGTCCACTGCTGGACATAGGCCTCCCCCAAATATGACTCTTGGGCAGTTGCCATACCACGGTTAGCGACCGAAATAGCCGTAGATTCTAATTTTACGGACGCTACTACCCATCCGTCGCCGCTTTCGACACTCGCGGGAGGAGATGGTGTGGTGCTATTCTAGTAAACCGGATCTATTGTTTATTTATCTCACAATCGCTCTAGTAGCGCCACCTATGTAGATAGTTATAGGAACTATTTGGTTTATTGACACTTTGGAATGCATATTAGAATGAATTGTATTTAACACTTTGGCGGACAGTACGCCTATAGACGTCGCGTATGTTTTTGTTTCCTATGGTCTATGACAGATGACGTCATTTACTATCCACCAACATGTTAAGTTCCAAACTAACTGTCCCGGCGAACTTTGTACCTGAAAGTCTATAAATGAGGCTTTTTGATTGATTGTTTTTTTTTCTTTTTTTAAGCAAACTATTAAACTTTTAGCCAAGACGATCACAACGAACCCAAAATCGTCCAAATCGATTTAGCCATTCTCGAATCATAAAATCCAGAACTAACACAAGTTTATTTTATTCATATAGATATAAAGTTCCGTCAATATACTTTCGATGCTCAGATCAACATGGCGTTTTCATTATAGGATCAAACCATATCAATGCCATAATTATTAGAAGAACGAGACTTAACTGCGTAAAAAATTACCTCGGACGATTGTCCGATATCGTTAGTGTCGACCGAGTCACATCCCTAGTGAGCAAAACTTTAAGTTGATACCACTGACATAAAGAAATGGCCACGCGAACAAATTATGAAGAAAAATATGGCACTATATGACATTTCTGTCACGTTCCAGTTTATGCTAATAATGCTAATTTATAATCGTCTTTTAATAATATAAACAAACAAAAAAGAGCTCAGTGTTCTAATTATTAAGTATCGAACTTCACTATTAATGAAGTAATAACTTTTTAGTCATTGTTGACACACTGACAGCGGTTCAAAGAAGACTAACTAAATGTACCGCCCAAGTTGTTCGAGCGGTTGTTTTTTAGAGCTATTTTTGGGGCTGATTGTTATTCTACGTTTATTAATTATTATACATCGATGGTTGATACACTAGATAGCTAAACTCACGCGGCTTATGTGATATGTGCCGCTTAAGTTCAAGCTAGGATAAATCCATTCTGCTTTAAGGTTGATTATCCAACAAAAACGTATAATAATCTGAAAACGAATTAACCTTAGAGCACAGTGGATTTAGCTGAGTTTGAAGTTAAGCGACACATATTTATGTGACCTTTAACCTTCATCTTTCTCCGGTCTCTCGTGATGAAATAGTATTTAATAGGTATAATAGATATTTTTCCAAATTTTTGTTTACTTTGTTTTACTTCATCCCCAGAGCATCGGAGAGCCCGGAACTCAGATGACCCTGAAAACCTTCCACTTCGCCGGCGTGGCGTCCATGAACATCACCCAGGGGGTGCCCCGGGTCAAAGAGATCATCAACGCTTCCAGAAACATCTCCACACCCATCATCACGGCGGAGTTGGTGCAGCCGTTGGACCAGGAGTTCGCGAGACGAGTCAAGGGGAGGCTGGAGAAGACAACTTTAGGAGAGGTAATGTAGTTATATGTATATGACCAGGGTTCGGACAAGTCATCGCAAAACAATCGCAAGACGGCTATAGAACAAGATCAACAGAATCGCATTATGTAGAATATTATTTAGTTATATTTTTCAATGACATTTATTACTGCAACCCAGAATTTACCATAAAGTGTGAATTATTGGGTTGATGCCATGGAATATTAGCAGAAATTAGGAACATCAACAAATCGATGCAAAAAGTTTCATAAGAAATTTCTGGCGGAGCTGTCTTCAATTTGTGATTTTTTGACCTAATATGTTTATCAATATTATCTTTCTTTAACTGTTTAATACGAATGTCAAATGCTGTACACAATATTTCCTTGACATTTTCTTGATAACAGAGCTCGGGGTAGTCCTTAATCCACTTGTTAATTGTATTTATTTGCACCATATTTAAAAGATTTAGAAATAACCATAAAAAAAACAAATATTAGTTTAAATTGTCACCACAAAACTGTTTCAAGCATGCCACTTTGACAAATCCATGACAGACATGCGACTAAAAAGGTCAAATGTTTAATTACGATAATAATATATCAGCTTTAGATAATAACAATCTTAAGTCGCAACTCTATAATAGTCTTGTCCCATGTCCATATCAGTTTCTGCGATGACTTGTCCGAACCCTGTATATGACATCCAAACCTTCGAGAAAAGAGCGTATAGGGATCTTAAAGGCCGGCAATGTACTTGTGACTCCTCTGGTGTTGCGAGTGTCCATGGGCGGCGGTAGTTGCTTACCATCAGGCAATCCGTCTGCTCGTTTGCCTCCTATATCATATAAAAAAAAAATTTAAGACATCATTCACAACTGATCACATTTTTTTTATGCTGATTTTTAAGTACTTAAACTTGGCAAATGTTAATATTATTACGGAAGAAATTCTGAAATAAATGTCTATTTAATTTTAATTTATTGTCAGAATGGAAAGAACTCACAATTTTAAGACAAAAAATATGTCTATTACTCATTTTTAGGAGAACTATTAAACGCAGTACGTAAGCGGAAAGAGAGTAAGTGAGCAGGATGACGTTACATGTTGTTTCATACATTTAAAAAGACGTTGAAGTACAACAAATTTATGTTTAAGTAATAAATAAACACTTACATAGAAATATACATGTCACAAACTATTGTCATTAGACTATCAAACGGACAACCAGAAGCTACAATATCAACGCTATAGTGGAATGCGCTTCCTACGGAGGTCACCCCAAATATGGGGTTCTTCAAAAAGGGTGTAAAGAGGTTTTTACGGGGTCGGCAACGCGGGAATGATGCCTCGGTATTCTAAACGTCCGTAGGCTGCGCTGACCGCCTACCATCAAGCGGGCTGCATGCTTGTTTGCCACCTTTGTCGTAGAAAAAAAAATATGACTGCTGTATTCGAACCACATTATCACTCTATCTACCTTTTTCACCGTTTCTTGATTAAAGATTTAAGTCAGGTGGAATACCAACCTCAATCACTTGCGATGTTTACAGATAACGACTTACATAGAAGAGGTGTACTTGCCCAACGAATGTTTCCTGCTCATTCGGCTCGACGCTGAACGAATTCGTCTGTTGTCGCTTGAAGTTAGCGTCGACTCCGTAGTTTACTCGTGAGTATGCTTTGTTTGCCGTGTGATGCCGGCTGACTAGAATAGCACCACCCTATCTCCCGCGGGTGTCGTAAGAGGCGACAAAGGGAAAATCATACGCAGCAGTGTCCGTCGAAACTCAATGTACAGCTACTGCGGTGGCCAACCCGCCTGCCAAGCGTGGCGACTGTGGCATACGGCTGAAATGTATGTATGTATGCTTTATTCAGTGACTGAATATACATATGTAGAACACCTTTCCAGTACAAAATTTATCCCAAAAATTACCCCAACATTCTACTGACAGTAATTCTTCTTCTTACCCCTTTCCTCGGCTTTTATATTATCCAATACGCAATTTCAGCTATTTAAAAAAAGTTGTGATTAGTCCATCAAAGTTCTGATAGTAAGTGTCGATGAGGTCGAGGGTGTAGCACGCTGGTTCAGTAACAGCCTATTCACTCTTTCCGGGAATACAGACGAAGGGAGCGAATTACATTCCTTAGCAGTCCGCTTTGGGAAGGTAGAAGCGAATCGCTTCGTGCGAATGAATGGAATATTCACAACGTGATGAATAAGGATGAAACCGCTCCCCTCGTTTGGACGTCCGGTGGTGGAACTTGGCGGAATTAATTACATGTTCGGTACCTAGTTGCTTTCATTATAGTTTGCACCTTATGAACTCCGAGTCCGAGTTGTTAAGTGTACGAGTGTGCAACACTCAAAAATTAACCCCCTGATATAAAAAAAAAATATTTTTGTAGCATATGCACGTCGAAGTTGAAAGTGAAGCCCGGCAACATCGAAGTGGTGTCGGACTGGGCCGTGAAGGTGGTCGCGGAGCCCGGCAAGCAGGGCGGCTGGCTCAACATGTCGCTGCAGCAACTGTCGCGGCAGCTGCCCGCCGTCGTCGTCAAGGGGCTGCCACAGGTAACAACATGCAGTGGAAAACTTGACTACATCACCTGGCCCTAGGAGGAATAACTAATGGAGAACGCATCCGCGAGCGCCAGTAAGGGACAAAGATATTCTGGCTTTTGTAGCCCAAAATGTAACAATTCACTATAGTTCTTGCTTTACAGGACATTCTTTATAAGAAAAATATTAGCTTATTCTGTATTACTTACCGCAACTTTGGTTGAAAACCCAAGAAAACTCCAATTGTATTTGTTTGTTCCCCTCCAACTTTGACAGTTCTGAAGGGTCCAGTTTGGAGGGGAACAAAAATATGTGAAACTATGACAAGGACGGACGAGAATAGTACGTCTCTGCCATATCTATGGAAAGTTACATAAGACCCTTTCGATCGTGGTATTATTATTAGCACGCTCCGTCTAGTTAAATGGTATATCTATGACCGGCCTATGCAGTAGTGACATGTGTGTACTAACAGCAACACTTAGCTGTACATTGATGGACCTTATTATATAAGGCATAAGGTCCACTTGCTGTGTGTACACGCATGTCGGCGTTCTATATTCAAATGTTTGACGTAAGTTTCATCTCTGGACAACTACATAGACTACATAGCTTTAGTTACGTTTTTCACATTTATTGTAGGCGGTGCATTCAAATTAACACTTAGATATTATTCACTACTTAAATACATGACGATACATACATCACTTACATATACATACGTATAACATAAAAAATGATAAATACATACACAGGACACATATGAGCAGGACTTAGCCCACGTATTCAGATAATGATAACCTACTGTTCGTAACAGTCTTAGTGAAAATAATAATCTTTGTTATTTGAAGTTTAAAAAAAATAAGTTTTCAATTATTTACAAAGTGCATGGTCACCCTACAATATCATTGCTCCCGCCAAATTAGATGTCATCAACTCATCAGTCTGGTTACCTACTTTTGACAATTCACTTTCTTCATAATCAAAGATCTGTCATAACAATAAAGAGGAAGGTATTCATATAGGAGGTGCAAACACGTAGTGTTTCACCTTAGAGCTGGTAAAACGGTGCCTAAACCGTTAAAATAAACAAGATCACATATACTTGATTAATTTCGACGGGTTCCGCTGTGTACGGGTGGCCAAATTGGTTAAGGCGTCAGCCGCTATAGCTGGAGATGCGGGTTCGAATCCCGTCTCGAACACCGGAGGTCCTCGTCGTTTTTTTCTTAAGTATATGTTATCTATTTCAACTTTTAATAAAGAGGATTTATTTTCACTAATTAGTTGTTGTAGGGTGACCATAATTTCTGAGCAAGATATTGTTTATTAACAAAAAGTGCAATAAAAAAGAAAAAGGTGCAGGTGTTTTACTTAAGTGCGATACCTACTAAACGATACAGTATAATAATTTACTGTGGGCTCGGACCTGCTCACGTCTCATGAATCGCCCTGTATACATCAATTCTTGAAGTAGATACTTAAGACTCTTTAGAACTACCACCAAAGAAATGACGCACATTTGTTTTTATTGTTATTGACAACGTGTTACAGGTTGCGCGGTGTGTGATCGCTTGCGACGACACGGGTGGCGACGTTAAGTAAGTATATGCCTAGAATATTTGTGAAAAAAAAAACATTTTTTAATTGCTATAAATTATCGATATTTAAATCGAAAGAAAAATAGAAAAATTTGACTCGCGGTGGGACTCGAACCCACAACCACTGGATCACAAGCCCAGTGCACTACCAATTGTGCTACACGTCGTTGTCGACGTTTCTGCATAATAAAAAATAATAATTTAGAATTGGGTAGCATATTGTTATCGATGAATTCTCAATGAAAATTGAGAATTCGATGCCGTTGAGTGTTTAATACGATGGCGGTAGATGTGTTTACACGTCACCCATGATGACGTATACGACGAGGGATAGATAGAAAAATTTGACAAGTCTAAACGGTACTCGTGTAGCACAATTGGTAGTGCACTGGGCTAGTGGTCCAGTGGTTGTGGGTTCGAGTCCCGCCGCGAGTCAAATTTTTCTATTTTTCTTTCGATTTAAATATCGAAGATATTCGCTAGCAGACGTTACTGCATAATAAAAAATGCTATAAATTATTTAAAGGTGTTTTTATCATCATGTAATACATATTGCTACCTTTGTGTGCTATGTTGTATATGTAACGTTTAATATATTTTCAGATATAAATTGTGTGTGGAGGGCGACGGTCTCCGGGACGTGATGGCGACGTACGGCATCGACGGGAGGAAGACCACGTCCAACAATATATTGGAGGTAACTGGTTGAACTCATTGCTTATTTGTGCATTAATCTTTTCATAGTCAAATGATCTATTTAGACCCTTAATTACTTTGGAATTCGTTCATAATCCTCTATACAACCGGGCAACAACACCTCGCGGCTTCACGTACCCACAGTCACCATCAGATACATCGGAGCTGTGGAGGTGGTCACAGATATCTGAACAACACCTCTATTGTCAAGGCGATAAAATGCATGTTCAGATATTTGTGACCACCTCCACAGCTCCGATATTTCTGATGGCGACTGTACTACGGATAACCCTCTCAATATTACAAAATAACATTAATAAGCTATAATTTATTCATTTCACATCAACTTGAGTCAATAGGTTACGGTGATTGCTTACCATCAGCCGGGGCGGTGCTTGTTTGCCATCATCGTTGTATAAGAAAAAAATATAAACTTTCTGTTTCGGCGAATACAAACATGTTTTGGTCGAACATTAGTAATCTCCTTGCAATCAAAATGAAAAGCAAAGTGTTTAACACGGGCGTAAACTAGCCATTACACATTCCTCACTATATCCCTTTGTTATATCTAGTATACCTAGGGTGATAGCTCCTTTGCATAAATAAGCACAAATGTCCATGATTAGTTCCTTGTCCATCACTGGTGCCGTCACTCTATATCATTGTTGTATCTGTCAGGTGTACCACACGCTGGGCATAGAGGCGGCCAAGTCGACGATCATCAGCGAGATCCAGGCGGTGATGGCCGGGCACGGCATGAGCGTGGACCGGCGGCACGTGGAGCTGCTGGCCGGCCAGATGACGGCGCGCGGCGAGGTGCTGGGCATCACGCGCTACGGGCTGGCGAGGATGAAGGATTCCGTGCTCAATTTGGCCAGCGTAAGTAATTCTGCACCTATAGATGACTATCCTGAGAATCGAAAAGGCAAAGATGTTTTGATGATTTAAATAAATAAATATTTTGTGACTATCTTACACAAATCGACCTGGTCCTACTGAAGGCTTGTGTTGCAGCTACTAGATGTCGATAGATATATAATAGATCGATACATATTAATACTTTAATACATAGATAACATTATTTTCATTGCCATTGCGTTTTATAAAAACCTATTTATTATTAGAATCCCGAAAGTGATTCATGTAGGGGGCACAAGCACGTAGTGTTTCGCGTTAGAGTTAGTAAACAGTGCCCAAAAACTTAAAAATAAACAAGATTAGAGAAGAGCATATACTTGAAAAATTTCGATGGGTTCCCCTGTTAAAGCGTCAGAATCCTGCCTCGAACGCCGGGACTCCTCGTCACTTATTCTTAAGTATATGTCAATTATTTTCAATTTATGATTATTATCTTGGCTACGGTCCCTGAGAGCTCGTATTGTAGCGTGACGGCGTAGTTAGAAAGTACTGTCAAGGTCGCCATGTAACGTCGTGCTAGTCGTCTAACCCTGTAAGTGGGTGTAAGGTAGATAAATACAAATTTAAATAATACGCGTTTGAAGGAGCTATTCTAGCTCCTTTTGCGACTTCGTAGGCCACTAAGGCCGAATTTTACCCTACAGTCAACCAATTTGATTTATGGGCCACTTCGTTCCTTGTCACAATGAAAATCTATATGAAAGACGCAAAATATCTCTTATTAACGTCACCGTGACAAGGTTCGAAGTGGCCTAGAAACCAAAATGGTTGACTATACATGTATGAATGATAAAATGAAAAATGGGAGAGTAAAAGATTTCTGAACTATTTGTCCTCAGTTCGAGAAAACCGCGGACCACCTCTTCGACGCAGCGTACTACGGGCAGCAGGATTGCATCAGCGGCGTCTCCGAGTCCATCATCCTGGGCGTGCCGTGCGCCATCGGCACCGGCGTGCTGCAGCTACTGCATTCTCCGGCTCCGGAACCGCCGAGGACTTCCAGGGAACTGCTGTTTGATCGTCCCGAGTATCATACCTCCATATGGGATTAGAATGTTAATAAAAAGTTTAAGTTTTATGTTTTTTTATTTCTTATTTCTACGACAACTGGTTAAAATGTCCTTACCAACACTTTCCAAGGATCCTAAAACGTTATAAAACTCATATAATTAAAACAGTTGTGAGCCATGTTACTACTTACAAACGGATAAACTCACGTGTAATTATATCGCACTAAGCGACATGTTTCGGGTAAGCTCTGATACCCATTTTCAAACCGAGTGCGACATATACACGTGAGTTCATCCGTTTGGAACTAAGTAGTTGTAAAATTCCTTGATGGATCAATAAACTGATTCTGACGTAAGTACCAGGCGCACATATAAGCAAGCAAGAATCACAAATAGTGCGCCTTTCTACGACAGGCCCATTGATGGTGCATTCTCCAGCACCTACCACATCGGATCAGAAGCGCTAAGAACCTTCCAGGGAATTGCCAGTTGATCGCTCCGTTTGGCCCCGAGCATCATACCTCCATATGGGATTAGAAGAATATTATTAAAAAATATATGTTTCTATGTTATTTTATTTCAAACTATAATGGTCATTGTTTATTAACCCCTTTTTGACTACCTGGTACGATTTGTCAACGATATTCGTGTCAATTGATACCGGCATAGGAGAACGGTCTTTTAGACACAAATAAGTTTCACTGGCATAGGAGGTCAATATTTTTTGATCACAGACGTTGTGTCACAGGCAATGGAAAAGGATTAATAAGATCACACACGTTGTGTCATCGGGGCTGACCGTGTTAAGCAACACGTCGAGTATTTTTTATGCGATTTTTTGTCTTAGTCAAGTATTACATAATATGTATACATATTATGACCTTTAAAATTAAGTACTATACAGCGTATTTGGAACGCATACAGCTTGCACATCGTGAAAATAGTGCACCTAACAGTAACAAAAATAAAAATATTGAAATATAACTTTCATTGTGAATTATTGAACACAACTAAACTGTAAAGCATAATTTGTTATAGTTTTTTGACCTCTTCGACCCGTATTCATTAGCAGTAATTCAGCAATAATCGCCTCGCGAAATTACATGTTATTAAAATGTGGATCAATCTCTTTGCATTCAAGCGCATTGTGATGTAGAAAAAAAAATGAATGTTGTTCTGTCAAGACTGTCAAGCGCACGTGTTAGGTTATAAATTATCATTTCCGCAAAATACACAATATTACAACAAAAACTATTGATCATTACTTCATAACACGAAAATGGGCATGGACGAAATCAATTTAAAAGATTTTAAACTAAAACCAATGAAGTGTGAGCTGAACTTTCTAAGTAAATCAGATGGCTCCGCTATTTTGTCTCAAGGTGAAAATTCGTTTAAATTAACTATTTAATTCTGTATTTCTTAGTATAAATGTAAGGTCTAATTACCATACTATGTTTTAGGTGGTACAGTAGCATTAACAAGCGTCAACGGGCCGCTGGAAGTGAAGATGTCTAGTCAGAGTATAGAGAAAACAACATTAGAAGTTCTGTTCAGTACTAAAGGCGGCAAACCCTCCGTTAAAGACAGGTACGTACAATATACTCTAATGTACATGCCTGTGAATTCTTAAAGGTAATGAATAATATTTGGATAACCTAGCCTCGATAACAATGTCAGCCATACATAATATAAAACAGAATCGCTTCCCACTGTCTGTACGCTTAGATCATCTAAACTACGACGGATTTATATTGCGATTTTAAGCGATAGAGGGAATATTAGCGTATAGAGGGAAGGCTTATAGGTAATAATATGATTATGAAATATTTTGATTTCCTTTGACTTTTAAGTAAAAAAATCAAAATCGACAGCCGGGAAAACTGGACGTGAGTTATAAGCCTGCGTTTTGAGACCAGTGGACCTGGTCTCTTTTTCTTAAGCTTAAGGTCATAAAGACAAACAACATGTTATTTACAAAAACAACATAATTACAATGGATGTACCTATATATAACATGAGATCATATATATATATATATATATATATATATATATATATATATATATATAATATATATATATATTGGCGTATTATTTAGGCCTTGGTTATTTAAAGAGAAGTTAATCCAGTTAAGCAAGCAATCCCTCCTTACATCATCCTAGATTTGAATTTATGTTTCTAGGTACAAAGAGAATGTAATCCGTCAAACATGCGAAGAAGCCATTATGAGCAGCCTGTACCCGCGCACGGGCATCACTGTCACGGTTCAGGAACTGGAAGATCATGGAGGGGTGAGGATGTTTTAATAATTTATGGGTACCTTTATTTTGTATTTATACTATGTGTAAAGCTATCTCTGCTGCCATCTGCCTCAGAAAAATCCTGAGCTTCTTTGGGCACTTTGGCCCGTTTTTTTTTATTTTTATGACAAAGGTGGTAAACGAGCAGACGGATTGCCTGGTAAGCAACTAAACCAGGAGAGTCACCAGCGCGTTGTCGGCCTTAAAGGGGGGTTGGAGCTCTGGGAACCTTACTCACCACCAGGAACACAACACTACATACCTGAAAGGTAGCAGTGCTATTATGGCTGTGGTCTTCTATAAGGAGGAGGTACTTCCCCAGTTGGGCTGCCCCATATTCAAGCGTGATGGTCATCGCTGTGCCCTATCTCTCACTCCGACCGATTATCAACTTTGTATTGAATAGATTGTTGTATTTGAAAGATGTATTTATTTTGTCGTAGCTCCTGTCAACGTGTGTGAACTCCGTGTGTCTGGCATTAATAAACTCCGGCGTGGCCATGCGGCACGTGTTCGCGGCGGTGCTGTGCTGCGTGGACGAGCGTGGAGACATCCTGCTGGAGCCGCCCACCGAGCGGCTGGACGCTGCGAGGGCTGTGCTCAGCTTCGTGTTCGACGAGCGAGATAAGAGTCTTGTCACAGGTATTGTGTATTAATATCATAGCAAGCCTAGCAAGCGCAGCGTAGGACGTCCGCCCACAAGATGGACAGAGGACCTCATTAAGGTCGCCGGAAGACGATGGATGCAGGTCGCTTCCAACTGGTACATGTGGAGGTCCAAGAGGAGGCAGTGGACGTCTTATGGCTGAGATGATGATGATGATTTTATCATAGACCTCGACCCAGTAAAACAATACTATGGTATGTTACATTCGCCATCAGATATATCGCAGCTGTGGAGGTGGTGACAAATATCTGAACAACGCCTCTATTGTCAAGGCGGTAAAGTGCCTGTTCAGATATTTGTGACCACCTGCACAGCTTCGATATATGTGATGGTGACTGTACTAAATACGAAAAATCCTTAAAACAGTCTTGTCTCTTTGTTACAAGTACAAAACCACTTTTAAATACAACATAAAAACTCAATAAACAAGACAACTGGGAAGAACGCATCATATATTTATATGCTTACATATTTGTTTAGTAAATAACTTCCTTTAAGTATGATGACAGGGCCGACGTGACAAAATAAATGAATTATACTGAACTACGTAGTAAAAGCTTATAGGTGAAATCTAAAATCCTGGTGTAGTGGTGTAGTTAATTAGCATGAAACTCATGAAAGTCATCTCAAAATTCAAATGTAGAACGAAAATTTCTGTATTCACATTACTTCTACATAAACCTAAACCTTTAATATTTTTTTGTCTATATTTTATTCACGTTTGCAGTTTCGTGTATAACTATTAAACATAGAAAAAGTACAATTTGTTCAAACTTTTCGATGTGCTACGCTCAGTGCGCTTTTACTCACTTCTCAATTCGGCCGCTCGCCGCTAGATGGCGCTGAAATCAATATTATATAACCCACCGTTTCAGGTTTCACCGAAGGGAATTTCAGCGAAGACACATACAGAGAGGCCATGGAACGGTGCCGGGCAGCCAGCGACCTGGTGTTCGCATTCTACAGGGATATTGTTAGTAAATACTCTAAAATTATTGGATGAAAGATATTAGAACTGATTATGGTTGTAAATATACTGTTAGATCTAAGATAAAATGTCGTCTTGAAAGCAAATGAAATGTGATTATTTGGGCAGGGCGG
Source organism: Grapholita molesta (assembly GCA_022674325.2). Classification (NCBI taxonomy): domain Eukaryota; kingdom Metazoa; phylum Arthropoda; class Insecta; order Lepidoptera; family Tortricidae; genus Grapholita; species Grapholita molesta. The sequence goes on from CP053138.2 coordinate 1,322,667, forward strand.
AGTTCGTTCGCCGCCTCACTTTCCTACTTTGCTATTTAAGCTCGCGTGCTATCAGTACGATTGTTTGATATAGGTGGAAATCTTAACTTAAGGATCATATCTATATGTAGTTGTGTAGCAACAGCGGGAAATCCATGCGAGCCGATTTTCGCCGGCTTTACTAACTATCCCTCAGTTCAACAATATAAGGAAAGCAACTAGTTGACTCTCCACCACTGTTGTGTAGTAAATTAATATGGAACTTACGTGAAAACTCGAAAATAGGTAAGCATTTCTCAAAAAAATTGTCTCTTCAAAGTTTTGTTATTTTACGTAATTTTTATGTTTACTACGCAGAATCAAGAGCTCTTTTTAATACAATGTTGTTTTCCTACTTCGTTCCCATCGTCCATATTTTTGTGTGGCGGTAACAAAAAAGGATATTTACTTAAAGAATTCATAAAATAATATAAAATATTTTTTACCGCTTCTCTACAGGCAAGTAGGATTAGATTTGTCGCTATTTTATCACCTATCAGTTAATGCCTCACTTTATCACTTGTCGTAACGGGAACTACGGGAAGACAGACGATAAAAACCCGACCATCTTAGAAAGACTTCCGCTTGTACAGTCAGCAGCAAAAGTGGCTAGGCGTTTGAAGTGTTCTAAATGACCTACACGCACACTTATTCTCTTGACAATAGTGATGTGTTGACCTCATTTTGAACACCTCAAACGCTTAGCCACTTCTGCTGCTGACTGTATTACAAGTTACAAGTGTTTGAGAAATAGACCCCAGGTCATTTCGTTAAGATTTCCACGTATACCGGATGCAAAAAGAAAATGGTTTCTTTTATGTTTAATAAACACAGTTATTAATTACCTGATTACAAATATAAGAGATTAGTAACAGTGAAGAGACATTTTATTTCCATATAATTGTTCCCTTAAAATTTACTACCAATTACGCTGACGTATTTGATAGGCATCACCGGGGCCCGTAGCTCCGGAGCGAGTACAAAAATAATAGAATACACTCCAGTTCTTTGTGCCGCCGCCGCCGAATATACCCGAGGACGGACGGCACGCGAGGCGAGGCACACCACGAGCAAAAAAAAAATTATAAAAAAAAATTACAGGACAGATTGACTACCACGGTAAGCTCAAGAAGGCTTGTGTCGGGTGTAGTTTACTATATATAATATACAAATACTTAAATACATAGAAAACACCCATGACTCATGAACAAATATCTGTGCTCATCATGCAAAAAATGTCCATGGGATTCGAATCCGGCACCGTCGGCTTCATAGGCAGGATCCCACTAGTCGAAACCCTTTGGTCCTTACAAAAATTGACTTAACCACATGGTAAGCTCAAGAAGGTTTGTGTTGTGGGTACTCAGCCAACGATATATACATATATCTCTATGGCACCGCAGTAAAGGCTGCTTCGGCTGCCAACTTGGCCGAACTCCGGAAGCGGCGCAAATATGCAACCATAAACAGTAGTTGCATATTTGAGCCTTTTGGGGTTGAAGCCCTGGGACCTTGGGGGGGAAAGCGCCCACAGGGTGTAGCCGTAGGCTAGTCGAGTTGACGCATGACCAGAGGGGTGGGTCATACCTCGCATAGCGGATCAGACGGCGATTTGGGGCAGATTTCCTATTTATAGTTAGTCGGGGAGTCCGTTGCTACACGGGGAACCGGTCGTGGTGGAGGGCGGCTTAAGCCTCTACTATCTTTTTTTTTCTTATTTTTTAGCTTTTAAGTATCATTTTAGGTTTAGTTTTAAATGTTATATTACTTTATTGCAATAACTCGCGTCTTCCGCGGTTAGAGAGTTCATATACAAATACTTAGAAAACACCCATCACTCATGAACAAAATCTGTGCTCATCACACAAATAAATTCCCTTTACTGGTATTCAAACCCAGGGCCATCGATTTCATAGGCCTCGTCCCTACCTATTAGGCCGTGTCACTCATTTATTAGGCTATTTTGTCAAAAACATCACGTGAGTTCTATGTTATATTGCTTAAACAAAAAAAAGATAGTCATTTTTATAAAGTGAAAGTGACAGTGCTCCCGGTGCGCTCCCGACCGCCCGACATTTGCGGAAAAAAGACCAAAATGGCGGATCGACGCGATCTCGGATGCAAATGGCCGACAAACGTGCCGCCGCACATTTAAATGTCACCGGCCGGTACTCCGGCATTGTGCCTAAATAGCCGGGCCCTTTAATAAGTATACATACATGAATAATATTAGAGAATCCAAGTTTTTCTGAGCGTTGTTTTTTTGACGCGAGTTGCAGCTTGCTACTTCAATCGGATACTTTCGTTTGTTCGTGTCGTTCTTTAGTATTTCAACAAACTTGTTAACATTAACAGTAAGTAAGTTTATTTAAAAAATAGTCTAAAAAAGGTTAATGTACCTATATAATTACATTAATTACACAACTGTGTTGCGCCGCTTAATTCTTAGATACTCTTAAATTTTCATGTACTTAATCCTAGCCTGATTATATTTACGTTTCATTGGGCAACTCAGGTTTTTAGAGATTAAGCTAGCAGTGCTGTTATGGCTGTGGTCTTCTGTAAGGAGGAGGTACTTCCTCAGTTGGGCTGCCCCAGATTCAAGCGTGATGGTACTTCGCTGTGCCCTACCTCTCATAAATTGCATTTACAACATTACACGACTACATCATAATCACAATTTAACAAAAAGCCCGGCGATCTAAGGACCTCCGCTTTTCATGAAGTCGGTTAAAAATAATAATAGTATATAGTATGATTATTCGGGTATAAGTGGCGAACTCCGAAGATATTTGAATACCACCGTTATGCCATTACAATAAGAGTCTCGTTATTTATAAGCCATATTTAAAATTACATAATTACCTGATACTAAGAAGCGCCTCACCATAATAAAAGTTGTGCTAGGTCAATACCTCGGCCCATAACCTGCGTACAGGCATGCTTCTAATATGACGGGGAATAAAAGCAAGATGGTCGCCGCGGGAGGCGCGTTTAATTGTAGCAGACTATACGTCAGTGCGGCCGCTGGTCGATGTGGTCGGCAGAACAGGAATAGGTAGGTACATATATTATAAAGGAGTTATCAAAAAATAGTGCACCCCATTAGTGAAAGCTGTTAAGAAAAGTTAAATCACTGTCTTTTTTTTTTGTTTTTTTTTTTTTTTTTTTTTTTTATGACATAAGCGGCAAACGAGCAGACGGATTGCCTGGTGGTAAGCAATTACCGTCGCCCATGGGCACCTGCAACACCAGGGGGGTCACGAGCGCGTTGCCGGCCTTTAAGGGGGGTTGGATTCCATCAGGAACACAACACTACATACCTGAAAGGTGGCAGTGCTATTACGGCTGTGGTCTTCTGTAAGGAGGGGGTACTTCCCCAGTTGGGCTGCTCCAGATTCAAGCGTGATGGTCATCGCTGTGCCCTACCTCTCATTGTTGGACGTAGTTTAAGGACATACCCGGGTCCAAAAACTGTCAGGTTCGTGACGACAATGAAGCATTAAATTTCGATAAAAACTTGGTTTTGATGTTCATTTCATAAACTTCAATTCGTCTGTATTCCCGGTAAGATATAATTTATTGGGTCTAGGGAAGAGTCGATACTTACCATCAGGTGCGACTGAGGTCAAACGCTGGTCGTTTTTATAAAAAACTTGGTCTTTTATACATATAAAAGACCAAGTTTTTTATAAAAATAGCTTTTGCCCGCAACTGAATAGATTCCTCACAAGTATGAAAAGGTAACACACAGTCAGACGAACAGACAGACAAATGTACATGGATGAGTAGCAGTGGCGGCGAATATTTTTTTAGGCAAGATGGACATTTTTTTAAACTGTGGGGCAGTTAAGCCGGTGTAAATCGGCTATGGACGCGCCACCACTGATAAATAATCTAGATTTATGCTGCAGTCGCTACAGTTCATGCAACATGTTATTACTCCTAGTAATAGCAGCGTGCTTTACGATCTTCGCGTGTGTGGTAGCTGCGCCTAAGGCAAAATTGGCATAAGTCAAACATAGTCTTTATATCGTTGCAATAAAGTTTACTATTGCTCAGCTGTATCGACCGTGTAGTACCGCAGACCTACCGCAATAATCGAAATACGCAAATTTGGTACAATTCTCTCTGTTGCTCTAATTACGCCTCAATTGGTGTAAAAGAGAAAGATGCAAGTTTGGTTTTGCGGTAGACCCTTTGTGTCGACGTATAGTTAGTACTAGTAGTTTTTAGATTGTATCCATATCGAACTAAATAAGAACCATAAGTCAGACGTGGGTTGATATTTTGCACTGACCAACGGGAGCCCTTGCACGACTTTTAATTACTTATTGATTTCAAATGTGAAATATGTAACAAAGTGTATTTTATGAGAATAACGGCTTTGCTCACGTTTATTTAAGAACAGTCGCGCGACGGCGGCGCGAACGGATACTCGGTACTCTTAGTGCTTGAAAATGGAAGCTTATTACGCTCACAGAAATATTTCTCGCAAGAGACTAAATAAACGTGAGTGAAACTGTAATATTGCATATAATATTATAATTAGATACTCACGAAAGTTTAATTACAAATGTAACAAACAAAAGTTAATTGCACCTTTTTGAGTTTCTCGTTCCAATCAGAATTTGAACTATAAAAGCTCAGTCAATTTGTGTAAGAATAACTTGTATTTTTTTAATGACATAAGGTGGCAAACGAGCAGACGGATTGCCTGATGGTAAGCAATTACCGCCGCCCATGGGCAGCGGGAACACCAGGGGAGTCACGAGCGCGTTGCCGGCCTTTAAGGGGGGTTGGAGCTCTGGGAACCTTACTAACCATCAGGAACACCACACTACATACCTGAAAGGTAGTAGTGCTGTTATGGCTGTGGTCTTCTGTAAGGAGGTACTTCCCCAGTTGGGCTGCCCCAGATTCAAGCGTGATGGTCATCGCTGTGCCCTACCTCTCATTGTTGGACGTAGTTTAAGGACATACCCGGGTCCAAAGCTCTAAGCTGTTAACTGAATAATTATTTCAGTGTAATTGACATGTTTATTTGTAAAAAAAGTTCATAACACACATATATTTAAAAACTTAACTGAAAGCCCATGTCTATGTAGTTGTGCAGAGCATTAATATGGAACTTATTTACGTTAACATTTGAATATAGAACGCACACGTTATACAGTCGCCTTCAGATAAATCGGAGAGCTGTGGAGGTGGTCACAAATATCTGAACATGCACTCTATCGCCTTGAAAATAGAGGCGTTGTTCAGATATTTGTGACCACCTCCACAGCTCCGATATATCTGATAGCGATTGTACCAAATGTAAGCTCCTAACAGTCCTAACATTTTTGTCGAGAAACAACAACGAGGAAATGCCGCCAGCATCCACGGTGCAATGCAGCAAGGGCCTTTTTTAGATTTATTATACTCGTAGTTATTATATTGTAATTATAGTAAATAAAAAATCTGTTTTTATCGTAAGTAGTATTAATTTAGTGATCTGATCAGTCTTGATACTCGCCGTGGGAATGTCGTCGATGCAAATTCCACGCGGGGACGAACCTCATGGCTATCTCAGTTGTCGTTTTTTTCAAACCTCAATTAATTTAATATTGAAAATAAACTTTAGCATTGCAGCAATAAGGTTTTAATTACAAATAAACGGATTATTGACATAAGCTGTTATAAATATCCTTGAGTTTAGGTTGTGTCCAATGATTTACGTTTTCGGATTGTGTTTGTTAAAATTATTTGATGCGTGAATTCGGTGAAGTGCTTTAAATTTTTGATTCATAACTAGGGTGGATAAGGCATGCTTTCGATGAAACCTTCGAACCTCAGCGCTAACAATCATAAAGCCGGGACTAAGTTTTAGTTATGATATCTAACAATTCAGCTGATGTCCATCATTACGAGGGCTGCCTTTTAAGTTTTGTCGTTTGCCTACATCCCGCGATTATTTAAATAAAACTAATATTATCGTAAAATATTTGAATTTATAACACGAAAACAAAAGAATGACTCGAGATCGGCCGAATCGTTTCAATACAACGTCTGTTCAAAGTTTACAAGTCAGTTGTGCAAATGGAAATTTCTAAGGAAAATTTACGTGCGATACTTTTTTACATTTTCAATAGAGGTTTAACGCGTCATCAGTCCTTTGAAGAGTTGACTTCTGTTTTTAATAATGAAGCACCATGCCTCAGTACTGTGGATCGTTGGTATTTAGAATTCCAACTTGGTTGCTCTAGTTTTAGTGATAGGCATTGTGAAGGTCGACCAAAAACAGCCGTGACTCAGGAGAACATTGATGGCGTACGGCAACTGATCGTCGAAGATCGCCATGCGACATACCGTAAGATAGAAGCTTCATTGGGCATTTCAGGGACCAGTGTTTAAAATAATTTGCATGACCACTTAGACGTAAAAAAAATAATCTCACGTTTGATACCACATTTACTCAGTGAAGACCAAAAAACGGCTCGCGTTAGATGGTGTCGCAAAACTCTACGGAAATTCAAACGAGGAAACTCTAAATACGTTTACGACATTATCAGTGGTGACGAGTCTTGGATATATGCCTATGATACGGATTCTAAACAGCAGTCAGTCAGCAGCAGTGTTTGGGTGTTCCAAGATGAGCCAAAACCGACCAAAGTAATGCGCTCACGGAGCACTTCGAAAAAAATGGTCGCCACGTTTGTAGCGAAAAGTGGCCACGTTGCCACCACCGTGCTAGAGGATCGTAAAACGGTCAATGCTGACTGGTATACTAATGTCTGTTTACCAGAAGTTATCAGCGAGTTCCGAAAAAACAACCCGAGATGTAGTATGATACTGCACCACTATAATCCGAGCTGGCACATATCGCTAGGCAGATAATTGAGTTTTTAAAAGAGCAAAATGTCGCAACACCCGCCGTACAGTCCAGACTGATGACTTCTTCACTTTTCCAAAAATCAAGCAACGACTTCGTGGTCAACGGTACCGAACACCTGAAGAAGCGGTTGAGGCTTTCAAAACGGCCATTTTGGAGACCCCGACTTCGGACTTTAATAAGTGTTTCGAAAACTGGTTCGATCGAATGAAAAAGTGTATTACGTATCACGGTGATTACTTTACAAACAATAAATACTAATAACACTTATATTGTCTTTAATTTCACCAAACGACAGAACTTAAAAGGCAGCTAGCCCTCGTACCTATCATCAAGGCCCTTATTAATTTTTCTCCTATCACCGGTCTGATCTACATTCATAGATTTTAAAATAGGGTTTTATTTAACGTAAGTTACGTAAGTTCTAATAGGTAACATTAGAATATAAAGCTCACGCTGGGCTATAATGTTGGAAAGACAACGCAGACTGTGTTTCCACAAGAGATGTGCGAAAATATGAGGATATCATCAGAGTATCCTCACATCTGGTCATCTGACATCAGTGGGCAGTCCACATCGACATCAGTCAAGAGTCCAGATGTAACGAGCAGACTAGTCACCTGATGCCTGATGGTAAACAATACCATCGCCCATGGATACCGGTTTGGTTAGAAGTGCCAACCCTTCAGATAGGACTACCCCCTTCTTAGGGTCGTGTTGGTCCTTAATAAGTTTCTGTCAAAAATTTCCTTTTTGATACAAGCTTTTATTGCTGACTGTACTTTTTTTTGCACAATCATCAATTACAACGAACCTAAACAGGACGGATTTATCTTGTGTATTTAGAACGTGCTATATGGCTACTTTGTAGCTTTAGCATCAGATCAGATCTTTACCATAATATAGCATGTCACTGAACTTACATAGGTAGTACCTAAGTGTTATTTTCATCTCAATATATTAACGCTAACTAGTTTAAAATTGAGTTGTAAGATTTCATCTGAACATACTTACATACATCATTGCGATACAACCCCGGAGTACTAGGTTTCTTTATCTGTGGATACAAGGAGGAAATGCCGCCAGCATCCTTGGTACAATGCCTCAGAGCCTTTTTTAAGGCTTAATGTAATTATTATATCTACTTTTATTTACAGAAATTACAATCGTATTATGATAACTACAACTACTTAACTAGTTACAGTATAAAATCTAAAAAAGGCCCTTGAGGCATTGTACCAAGAATGCTGGCGGCATTTCCACGTTGTATTTCAATGCTGATACGTTGTGCGAGGAAGCTGCCAGCGCTTCGATCACCAGTTACATCAACCAGACGCTTCGCGATTTCTGCACTTTCAAGTTAAAGTTACCTATCTACTTATAACAATAGTTATTTGTTATACAAGAAAAATAGAATCCTGAGCGTAGCGAGTGTTTCAATACGCGAGAAGTAAATTACAATTGCACCCGTGTGTAACACAAAACTTTAAAATATAATATTTCACATACACACTTATATTATTTCAAGTTAAAGTTACCTAGAAGTGTTTGTAATAGTTCCGCGGTACCATATTCCATTGTTCTTCAAGTATTCAATTTCTAATAGTTTATCCGCTAGGTTCAATGTAACAAGGCGATGAGCAAAATAAAGCTCACTCGTACAAGAGCAGCTTATAGATACAGTCGCCATCAGATATATCGGAGCTGTGGAGGTGGTCACAAATATCGGAACATGCACTTTATCGCCTAGACAATAGAGGCGTTGTTCCGATATTTGTGACCACCTCCACAGCTCCGATATATCTGTAACATGTACATATAAACATACCGGGTGTTATAAAAAAACGTGATGCAAGATTATCAAGGCGGCATCTGGTCATGATTTGGAACAATTTTTATTATGGGGTCAACTTAGTAAATTGTAAAAAAAAACTACTTACTCTCTCATACATATTCGTCAATCTTGATCTTTTCTATGGTATAGCTCAATTTTCATTTCATTTTACAAAAAAACCCCATTGTAAAAGATGTTCAAAATCATGAATAGATGCCGGTTTGATAATTTTGTATCACGTTTTTTATAACACCCAGTATATTTCCAGGGCCTAGCAAGATACACGGTACCTGTACCTCGGGATATTTTTAGTACATGAGTAACATGGCGGTGTTAGGGGCCCACCGGGCTGCGCACGCGCCCCCGCTGAGCGCCTGATTGAATGTACACCTACACTACACTACAATGTATCGCGTATTGAAATAACATTACATATTCTTTATTTACAGGCCTATAAAGGTATAAAAGGTACTGTCGCCTGCTCCCAAGAAAAAAAAGTCTTCATAATGGATCATTATCCTTTTTAAATTATTCATTTTTTTTTATTAAAAAATAAAAGTGGTTTTACGCAATTAAACTAAAATTGCGCCGGATATAACCGTTTTTAAGAATTCAAATTCGACTTGCAAGCTATGATTAAGGCAAGAGTTTAATAATACACTGTATAATTACAGGTTGCGATGGGCAAAGGATAAAAGTTGTATTTTCTTCGGATTCTTACACTTTTAAGGTACATTTTGGCTTGGACTGGCGGTGTTGGTAACTCGCTCACGTAAAAAGCACACATTGGTGTGCATTATGTAATTAAGCATCCTTTATTAGATGAAAATTATTGTTTATGAGTGCCTTAAGGACTTTGATAAAGATAGTTGATTAAATCCACATCCATATCCATACTTACATTACATACATAGATTTCAGCCGTATGCAGTCCACTGCTGGACATAGGCATCCCACAAATATGACTTGTATCATCTTGGGGGTAGTTGCCATAGTCGCCACGATTGGCAGGTAGGTTGGCGACCGCAGTAGCTGTAGATTGGGTTTCGACGGACGCTGCTACCCGGCCGTAGGAGGCCTTACGACACCCGCGGGAGGAGATGGGGTGGTGCTATTCTAGTCAGCCGGCTTAACACGGCATATCCATACTTACTTATTATTATAAATGCGATAGTAACTTTCTCTGTTTGTGTGTCTGTTACCTCTTCACGCTGAAACCGCTGAACCAATTTGGCATGGAGAGAGTTTGAACTACGAGAAAGGATATAGGATACTTTTTATCCCGCAACCATATTTTAAAGACGGGCATGGCTGACCGACGAAGTCGCGAGGAAAAGCTAGTACCTAATATAATAAATGCGAAAGTAGGTAACTCTCTTTCTGTCTGTCTGTATGTTACCTGGCCTCTTCACGCTTTAACCGTGAAAGCAATTGGGATAAAATTTGGTATGGAGAGAGTTTGAACCACGAGAAAGGACATAGGATAATTTTTATCCCGCAACCATGCTTTAAATGAAGGGCCGATGAAGTCGCGAAGAACAACTTGTGGTTTATAATTATTTCATTCTCGTGTCGTGAGTTGACGGCAAAGAGTAAACTTACTCTTTCCTACTAGCAGAGTAAAAGAGTACCTACTCTTTGCTGCTAGCAGAAAATATATATAGTATAGCAACTACTATGCTATATAGTTTCTGCACCGAATTAAGTGAAATTGTAAGTTAGCACCCCTGTTACCTGTTTGAATGTCTTAAAAAAACCGGCCAAGAGCTTCGGCCCATGCTTAGTGTAGGGTTCCGTAGTTTTTCAACCGTAACTCAAAAACGGTTGAACCTATTCACCTGATAAAGTTTAAAATAATTAATTAAGTGAAGTAGGTACCTACCTTAGGTACCTACTTCATGGTTCTTTTTCTATTTTTTGGAGTTGCGGTCCAAAAGTTCTAACTTTGGAGGATGACCTTTTTTTTAATACTTCCCGTGTGATTATATTCTAAACTATTAAATGACCTCTTTATCACAAGTTCTGTTAAGCTTCCATTATTTTTTAAAAACCTATCTAACAATGTAGTAACAGTGTGAGGTACACCTACGATTAAACAAAAAAAACTTCACATGTAGGGGAGGTACCATATCTAAAACTTAAAATTTAATATTCAAATAATAAACTGAAAAGATATTTATTCAGTCAAAAATACATTTTACCGGCTAACTTAAGACTAACTTAAGCCTAGTCAAATAGTCCCTCTCGCGTCGTCCCTGGAGCAAAGGTACCCATTACACTAGCCGCGTTACCACGCTGAATAGCGACGGACAACATTTGCACCAGATACGAACCCGCGCGGGCGTCAGACCCCCTCTCTCCGATTCGACGTCCCACTTCCCTAATGAAGGCAATAGCCTCTGACCCCCAGCACCCATATCTAAAATATATATATTTGATTACTTTGTTCGCGTGATTGATTTACATATTCACTGAGCATAGCCGGGGCAGACAGACAGACAAGGCGAAACGAAAAAGGTTCCAACTACGGAACCTTAAAAAGGATAATTACAAAATTGGATCGTTCGATTTACGACGCGCAGGCCAGTAGGCGCGCGCCCCGCCCTATTATTATCTGTGGTCGTTTTTTAAACGGTTCAAATTTCGAACACATAGGAATTAAAATCCTATTACATAGGGGGAAAGAAGGAGAGGTCCGGGAGCCCATTTATGTCATAATATACTCGTTCGACGAATAGGGCAGCTAATATAATAAAAAAATGCACTTATATAGCGAAAACGTTATGTATATGAAGCTTGTTAACATCGGCCCCCAATTTTACATGAAATGGTAACCCAAATGGGTGAAATGGATATTTATGCCACGAATCTGCCCCGAGTGTTTTTTCAAGACAAGTTTTCGAGCTATTTTTTAAGCCCCGAAAAGTCAAGGTCTGGAAGAAACAGATGAAAACCTGAAAGGTTTTGTAATGGGGTAGCCCATCGAATTCTTAATATGACTCGAGACTATAAAAAGTGTCGACACATTCACGGTAGCTGTCGCTAGGAGTCTCTTAGGTGCAGGGTATGGTAGAGAATTGCTTAGCCTTTGCCCAAGCTTCTGCTCAGTTGGTGGAGCGTTGGACATGTATCCCAGCGTCGCGACTTCGAGACTCGCCTTGGGCAGTTGTTTTTTCCTTTATTTCTAAGAATCATGGTTACAGTAACAGACGTACAGTCAGCAACAGAAGTAGCTAAGCATTTGAGGTGTTCAAAATGAGGTCAACACGTCTCTATTGTCAAGAGAATAAGAGCGCGTGTAGGTCATTTTGAACACTTCAAACGCTTAGCAACTTTTGCTGTTGACTGTACCTACCTGTTTATCCATTAAGTGTTATTTATCAAAATATTCACCTATGTTCTAATCGTTACACCTATCAAACCTTTCTTGTTTATTTTATTTGACAAGCATCTTCTTCTTCAATAGTCGCGCGTTGTCATGTGGTTGTCATCATTGTCATCGGTTATTTGTCAGAGTTAGGTTAGGTTATAATGCATTTTTGTCCAAATTTTTCCCAAACTATGTCTACATACAGTCTATCGAATGTTTGCTGGAAAGCCATTGAAAAGAAACAATACCATAACAAAAACTGTATATTAAGAAGATTCAATACGCTGTTCAAAAAAGCGACAAATGATAAACACATTTGTTTGATGGGCAATAGGTAAGCATGATTTATGACCAGCAGTGGTGAGCCAAATCTGCGCAAATTGAAGTTCGTTAATTTCTGGAAAATTCTCCTTTACTCCAATTGCCGCTTTCGTAATTAGAGTGACAGGTACTATCGTCCAAAATTTGCCAATTTCGGTTTTCGTCGTAGGGCTTCTTATATATCAGTAGAAAAAATGCTATAGGTACCAGGTCACATTCATCGCTCCCATTCGAGGGCCGGATGAGACCGGATTTATTCTCGATTAATCCAGATGTTGACATATGTACCCCACATTTGTAGCATTAAAAAAGTATGACCACGACACATTACGCTGTTAATCTTATTAGAGTTATTTACAGCGTAAGTTTTCCTCACGGGCAAAATATTAGATATGTTTGATCTCGATAGACTGCTGTTCATATTGTTTAATCATAATCATAATTTATTAGCTTGTAAAACATAGGTAAATACAATAGGTAGGTGTTTCATACATGTATACATTGCGAACCACTATGTTCTTGCCTTTAGGCGTACAAGATGGTGAAGCTTATCCTAGTACATTACTTAAAAATACCCTGATACACCGATTCTTGCAAATATTCTTCAACAGAGTAGAAAGCTTTTTTTACCAAAAAATCGTGTAACATTATTTTGAAATGTATTATGTTCTCACAGTCTAATATGGGTTTTGGCAGATTATTATATATTTTGGGTGTCATTCCAAATATGCTTTTTGCAAGTAAGGCAGTATTGTATGAATTCGTACTTATTTTATCACAATGTCTGATGGTGTTAAGCTTTACAAAAAGACTAATATTATTTTTTACATAAACAGCGATTTCATAAATATATAGGCAGGGTAGTGTTAGTATTTGAAGTCGAACAAACAGCGGCTTACATGGTTCCGGAGGAAAGGTGTTACATATGACCCTTATACATTTTTTTTGTGCTATAAACGCTCTTTTTCTTTCTGTTGAGTTACCCCAAAACATGACACCATATCGTAAAGTGGATGTTACATACGCATGATACGCTGTTATCACCGTTGACTGGTTGGTTATTTTTGTAAGTTTACACAAAGCATAACGATATTGGTTCAGTTTACTACATATTTTATCAATTTGAAATTTCCAAGTTAATTTACTATCTAAGTTTAATCCTAAAAAACGTGTTATATCAGTTTCTTCTATTTGGTCATTATTATATGTAACAATTAAGTCAGGTGTTTTGTTAATTCTTTGTCTAAAATTCAATATTTTTGTTTTACTTGTATTAATTTTAAATTATTGTTATTCATCCAGTCGATTATTAATTGAAGTGTTGTATTAATATTATCTTGGTATGTATCTAGATTATCTCCTGTGACAATGACTGTGCTGTCATCAGCAAAGAGTGTCATTGGGTACTTAATGGCTTGAGGAAGGTCATTGATGTATATTATAAATAACAAAGGGCCTAAAACGCTCCCTTGTGGAACCCCGCGTGTTATGTCACGAGCATCTGATGAGAGGGTTATTTCAGTTTTTGTTTCTAAACAAATCTTATTTACTTCAGTAATTTGTTTTCTATTACTTAAATAGGATTTGATTAAATCGTAGGCATTACCTCTTATACCATATTTATAAAGCTTTTCTAGTAACAACTTGTGGTCGACGAAGTCGAAAGCCTTCGTCATGTCCATATAAACTGCACAGACAGGTATGGTCTTGTCTACATTTTTCATGATTATTTGAAGTAAATCGTTCTTCGTTCTCGAAGTTCTTGCGAAAACCATGCTGCTCTTTGGAAAATAAGTTATGTGTTTCAAAGTACGAACTAAATTTACAATGAATTACTTTTTCAAAAATTTATGAGAAAATTGGTATTAAAGCTATGGGTCGATAATTATTAATATCCAGTTTATCACCTTTCTTATAAAGAGGTTTTATGATGGAGGTTTTTAGCCTATCCGGAAATATTCCTTTTTCAAAACATAAGTTTATTATGTAACTTAAAGGCTCTGAGATAATGTCTGTTACTGATTTTATAATTTTAGTTGCTATTCCATTTAGATTCTTTAATGTTTTGTTTTAGTTTTCTCGATTATAGGATATATTTAGAGTGTCTCTGCGTGATCGCATCAGGAATGATTTCATCCGCGGTAGAACCAAAAAATTACCGATATAGCCCTCCGGATCGCCAAACTTAAGTGGTAGTGGGCGGGGCACATTGCGCGCAGAACCGATGGCCGGTGGGGCGGAAAGGTTCTGGAGTGGCAACCACGAACTGGAAGACGCAGCGTAGGTAGGCCTCCTACAAGGTGGACAGACTACCTAGTTAGAGTCGCGGGATACCGCTGTATGTGGAAGGCGCAGGATCGGTCTTGGGTCGTTCTGGGGGAGGCCTATGTCCAGCGTCTTTCGGCTGACATGATGATGATGATTATAGGTAAAGCTATATGGCTTAGTATATACATGTCTAAATAAATTGGTACCCAAATCCAGGCGCACTTACTCGAAGCATGAGCCTCTGGATTGGCGCGAGGCTCTAGCCCACGCCGAGCGGACCGTGGGCTTCCCAACCTCCTTCCTGAACCTGCGCTGGCTGTTTAACGACGAGATCGCGAGCACTGCCATCCATCTCAGGAAACTGGTAAGGATTTATTGAGACAGACGGTTTGTTTAGTCTTCTTCATAAAATGTTAGATAGATTCACGAAAATTTAATAAACAGATAAATTGGTAAGCACCTTCGCACAGGGTCGTAGATATTTGTCGTGCCAATATAGGTAGAATAGGTAGCCGATCCTTGCAGTTTTAACTAAGTTTCCCGTTGACCCTAGTTCTTCAAGGAAATTTGGCTCAACCTAGCCTAAGGATAAGAATAGACCCGTCCACACTGGAGCATACCTAATTTACATTCCGCTGAATTCTGACGTTTATTGGTAAAATCAGGAAGCAAATAAAGAACTAAAATAGTGAACATTAATGGTCATGTCATGTCAAATATATCGTAACACATCCTTACTGTTATATAAATAATGATCTATATCGATATATTTGGCCATATACTGACTGTACCTAAATAAGTATATGACGCTGACTGTAAATCTCTTAAAATCCTTCAGGTCGGCACAAACCATCCACTTCTGAAATCGGCCAAGAACCTCCTGATCGGCTCCAAGAGTAACCTGCAGTCAGTCGGGCTCATCATCCTCCTGGTCTCCAAGGCAGCTGGACTCAACACTCGGGACTTCACTGAAGACCAGTACCATTCAGGTTTGTAAAACAAAGGGAACTTGGTGGTTAAGATTTTTGGTTTACAAGTTTTCCTACGTATATTCAATATTGTTTAGAATTCGTCTTTGTAAAGCGTAATACTTCAGAAACAAAAAAACCTTTCGAAAAAATATTTCTTGTTTATTCCATTATTTCAAATATCCTTAGACTTCACTAATGTTCTCTGTAGGAACAGTGACAGTGACTTAATTATTTTGTAGTTACACTATAGGGGATAGTTGGGCCACGTGCCAACGTTCATCTATCTATATTAATAACCTTCGAGGGGTACGGTAGACCGGAACGAAATGTTACTCAAGTAAAAGAGAGTAATCATAATCATAATTTATTAGCTTGCATAACATAGGTAAATACAATAGGAAGGTGTTTCATATATGTATACATTGCGAACAACTATGTTCTTGCCTTTAGGCGTACAAAACGGTGAAGCTTATCCTAGTACATTAGGTACTTAAAAATACCCTGATATACCGATTCTTGCAAATATTCTTCAACAGAGTAGAAGGCCTTTTTTTCGTGCCAGAAAGTCGTGTAACATTATTTTGAAATGTATTATGTTTTCACACATACAGGTTTTGGAAGATTATTATATATTTTGGGAGTCATTCCAAATATGCTTTTTGCAAGTAAGGCAGTATTGTATGAATTCGTACTTATTTTATCAGTTATCATTATCACAATGTCTGATGGTGTTAAGCTTTACAAAAATATTAAGTATTATTTTTTACATAAACAGCGATTTCATGAATATATAGGCAGGGTAGTGTAAGTATTTAAAGTAACAAAAAAGCGTAAAAAAAATAAAGTTTTGAATTGAGGACATATTATATCGGCAAAATTCGTATTGTCGCGTATTTTGCGTTTAAAAGTGTTAATTTAATGACATATTAGGTCCACCATATTTAATTTATTGATAGACAACTTGACTTTGTTTGAAATGGCAGGTTGGCCCGTGAAGGTTTATTGCCCGAGCGAAGCCCCTGCATCGTCTAGTAACTTCAAAATTAGCCGAGTAATCAATAAATAAAATAATGACCGACATATCCTGAAGTCGTGTTATTCCCGATTTACGTGACTCACTTTATATTATGTTTATAAACGCATGAGATCTTTGTCCAGCAGTGAACGTCTTTCGGCTGATGACAATGATGGTGAAACGTTATGAATCATATTCATCAATTCCAGGAATCCTGCACTCGCAGCGAGCCTTAGCTGAGATCGTGGAGATGAAGCGCACTGGCCACATGATCCACAAGACCATGGCCAACCTGCAGGAGAAGGAGAAATTTGGGGACAAGTTCCAAGACCTGCTCTGTGGGAACAAGATCGTCCTTTTATCAGGTAGGTTACCCACGCTAACTATGTTTACTTATCAAAGAATACTCTGTAGGTGCTGAACGGGGCTCTCGCTGTATGTAAAGATAAAACGCCTCAACCATAATATAGTTAATGATACCATGGCCTGCCTGAAGCAAAATAATCACGTAAATAAGTAAACTACAAATTTTACGATTTTGCACATATATACAAATTAAATGGAACCTAATAATAATCGGTAATAAATTAAAGTGTAACCATCACCAAATAGCTTGAAATAAGAAGATTATAGAAGATGGAGAGTCACCGTAACCAGCCGATAAACAATTTAAACCTTCTTTCGATGAACCTTAGGTGGAAAATTGTTTATTGAAGTTCAACTTCAGTTTTGACATTTCGTCGACGTGGCGTCTCGTCTGAGCGGTAGCGTTTGCGTTTGACATGCCGTTGAAAAGGTTAATTATATATCTAAAATTTTCATTTTCTCAGGCGACTACTTACTAGCCAAATGCCTTCAACATCTCGGCGGCTTGCGGAACAACGAGGTGACAGAGCTGATCTCAACAGGTCTGCGTGACCTCGTCGAGGGAGATTTTATTGGAGAACGAGGTCCAGATAATACTCCCTTGCCTACAAAACCTAAAGGTACTACATCTAAGCTCCATAATGCCTTTATGAGAGGTAGGGTACTGCGATGACCATCTCGCTTGAATCTGGGGCAGCCCAACTGGGGAAGTACCTCCTTCTTACAGATGACCACAGCCATAATAGCACTGTTACCTTTCAGGTATGTAGTGTTGTGTTCCTTATGGTGAGTAAGGTTCCCAGAGCTCCAACCATTTAAAGGCCATCAACGCGCTTGTGACGACCGTTGTTGCGGGTGCCCTTGGGCGACGGTAATTGCTTACCACCAGGCAATCCGCCTGCTCGTTTGCCGCCTATGTCATAAAAAAAATAGTAGTCTTAGCACTAAAAGAGTAGACTGAGTATTAGATGTCGGTATCAATCAATTAATTGTCAATGAGATATTTTCTTTTGTTCTACCAGCCGTGAACCTAGTTGAACCCTACGACTGGGAGAACGAGTACAACCTAAACAAACTTGGCAGCAACGCATATCTTGGGCAAGGGAAGGAAGAGTGGGTGCTCCGTACCATGCTGCAGTCGGGCAGCATTCTCGGCAAAGGCTGCCAGGGGGCCATGAAACTAGCCCGCCGTGGCGAGATGGAGCGAGACGCGTATATACTCGGCGGGCATCTCGCGCTGATGTGGCAACTCTATTTAGACATCAAAGACTTCTTCATCCACCCGCATTCTTACTCCCTGGTTGGCGCGCCTGTCATCATGGCTATGTGGGAATATCCTTCCATTTACGGACACCTTTGGATACCTAAGGTCGAAAGAAAGCCTATTGAACTAAAGCAGCTGCACTATGCGGTACGCAGCACGCGTTGTATGGAATATCTCACTGGACTTTTGGACGAGGAGTTGGCGGCCATCTTGAAATATAGTGATCGGTTTCCGGTGGATGACGCCCGTGAGGCTCTGCAGAGTATGGCGCGAACTATACACGGAGAAACGCTGCAGTATATGGAGAAGTGAATAAAGGTATGAATTCCTTACATTTTTTTTACTGTAGGAACTTAAAAATCAACTTTTAAGTGACAAGTCAATATTTACTTGACTTAATGACTTGCTTTTCTGATCTGAGCAAGGTTGATATTACGACTTCTCGAGGCTGACCTGCTGACGCGCGAGTATATTATATTCGTAGCGAGATTTTTGTATTTGCCAATTCTATTGTTGATAAGTAGTGGGTTGGAAACCTCTAAAGCCCTGAAATAAACAATTATTGTGGACATCACAGCAAAATACATTAGACACGAGGTTATTCAAAGCCGAAGACTTCGTCTGCGTAAACCAAATTGATGTTGAATAAAAAAAAACTGATATATGCTAAATATCAATTAGGTACTAGGAACAAAACTTACACTGAATAATATATATTGTACTTACAACTTGTAGTCAACAATAGGTTATTACTACCTGTTCAGCAGTTTAAGCATACCTAGGTAAAGAGGTATTTAAACTTTCAACGCCATATCAAAAGCAAAAGCTACCGTTCAGACGCCACGGTACGCGGTACCGAAATTGAAGTAGAACTGAAGTAGTACTTATTTTGCTATGTGCTCCGTGATCATTTGTTTTATATAAAATATCAGTCGTCGGCGTTGGACCTGCGGTGCCGATATATGAGTCATTGGCGTCGAAAAGGTTAACCGGCATACAAACTTTTACATTTATGAGAAACTGGCTACTGCCCGCGACTTCATCTGGGCTAGATTAGCAATTTGAGTGGCATATTTACAATGTGGCCAATTTGTACAATATCTTTATAAATTATATTTATCTAGGCTTCATTACACATTATAGATGAAAATTATGGACCCGGGTATGTCCTTAATCTACGTCCAACAATGAGAGATAGGGCACAGCGTTGACCATCGCGCTTGAATCTGGGGCAGCCCAACTGGGGAAGTACCTCCTCCTTACAGAAGACCACAGCCATAATAGCACTGCCACCTTTCAGGTATTTAGTGTTGTGTTCCTGATGGTGAGTAAGGTTCCCAGAGCTCCAACCCCCCTTAAAGGCTGGCAACGCGCTTGTGACTCCCCTGGTGTTGCGAGTGCCCATGGGCGACGGTAATTGCTTAACACCAGGCAATCCGTCTGCTCGTTTGCCGCCTATGTCATAAAAAAAAAAGAAAAACTTAACTGAAGGACCATGTCTATGTAGTGTTAATATGGAACTT
Organism: Grapholita molesta; assembly: GCA_022674325.2. Taxonomy (NCBI): domain Eukaryota; kingdom Metazoa; phylum Arthropoda; class Insecta; order Lepidoptera; family Tortricidae; genus Grapholita; species Grapholita molesta. Next base: position 1,342,491 of record CP053138.2, read on the forward strand.
ACGTCAAAATTTGAATATAGAACGTCGACTTATGCGTGTACAACTGTACACACAAGTTACTACTACATAGGCCACCTGGCCCATGTAGTAGTAACGTGTAAGCACCTGCTTTAGCCAAGTTTTATTAGACTACCTACGATAGAGTATAGACATATGGAGATAGGGATATAGGTGCCATTAACGTTGCATAGGTAACTAAATACCTGGCCCGGTACCGCGAACGTCGAAGTTCGTAAATTACGGGCATCTTTCTCTTTTACTCCAATTAAGGGTGTCATGAGAGTGACAGAGACAATCGTCCGAAATTTACGAATATCGTTGTTCGCGGTAGCGCCGCTGTATTATGCATAGGTATGCAAAAATCATGTGTATAATTGTTCACCGAAATATATCTATTTATAACTGCTTAACATGGAAATCTCATTAACATTTGATGAGCGGGAAATCTGGCGGGTGACAAAAATCGTGATCAGCGAAATAATTTTGAATTACGCGATGTCAGTCAGGTGTCGTTGGATCACATCCCGTGTCGAATTATACTAAATGAGACTCACTAGCGGTTCTCGATTACAATTCTGGAGTTAATCATCTACGCGAATTTGGGGCCGGTTTTTGAACGTCGTGAACTAAACTCGTGAATTCTGTCAGAAACGAAAAAACAGTATTATTGGAAAAATGTATGACAGAAATCTTGGTTATCAAAATTACCTATTATGTACAAAAATGATGGCTATAAATTTTATTATGCCATTATTTTCGTCCTCTTAAGTTTTTGAAATTGGGCTACACACATTTTTACACCTTCATAGTAATTTATCCTTTAAGTCAACAGTTGTGAGTTGCATAGAGTATATTGAATAAGTAGTAGAACAGTTGCACAAATCTTAATATGTAAATAAATTCGTGCGAAATTTTGCAACATAATTTTCAAGCAGATATCTTTAACCGATTGATCTGAACTTTAGCACACTTATGAAAGTTCGGTGACAAGGCCACGCTTATTTGATCTGATGGTGAACCTAGAAGGTAGTCATAGCAACTCCTACAATACACAAGATGTAGGTGGTGTTTAGGCTTTATAGAATCCTCTCGATGAGTATTTGATGTTTGTGCAAAATAAATACAATGCAATAAATAAAATGTCAATTTTGACAGAAACTTAAAATACATTTTCTATTCATTCAAATTGAGTCGCTTGATGATATGATGACTGTATCCAAAGGGTCCTAAAGGACACTAATATCGATTTAAAAGTCCCCACTGTAGGTATAAGGAGTACCGAAGTACAAACAGTCTCGTAAAAAAGGGGACCCAGGAAAAGCTCGTGGTAAGGTCGCAGGGCTTGTGGGACGGAAATGCATCGGAAATTAACTCCGGTGCCCCGGCGACGCGTAATGCGCCGAAATTGTTTATTTAATATATTGAAAATAACACTAGGTATTTGCTTACGAAAAGTTAGGTTAGCTATACAAGGTATCTGGTTAAATTAATTATCCACATCGAGTACATTTGTATAGCCTATCTATGGGCATGTGATGTTCATTACAAAGGAAAGGAATAAGTACCTAAGTGATAAAATATCTATTTTTCTTTCGATTTAAATATCGAAAATATTCGCTAGCAGATGTTTCTGCTTGATAAAAAATAATTTAGAAAGGGGTAGCATATTCTTATCGATGAATTCTCAATGAAAATTGAGACTTCGATGCCGTTAAGTGTTTAATACGCTGGCGGTAGATGTGTTTACGTAACCCATGATGATACATACGACGAGGGATAGATAGAAAAATTTGACAAGTCTAAGCGGTACTCGTGTAGCACAATTGGTAGTGCACTGGGCTAGTGATGCAGTGGTTGTGGATTCGAGTCCCGCCGCGAAGTCAAATTTTTCTGTTTTTCTTTTGATTTAAATATCGATGATAAATTCATTTTACTATCCGACTACCTACTACTACTAGCCGCACATTTCGGTTTACCTCCCGGATTAGAAATGCTTAGAATTACTCAAAGAATATATTTGATGAAGCACATAGCTCTACAATTTTTTTTTTGGTCAATGTCATAACTGCCTCCACTATACCTAGTGCGGAATGGTCCTGGATTTTCCCCAGGCTACCTTCCCATCACACAGTTCGCTCGCTCTAAACTGTCGGAATTTTAGAGCGAGCGAACTGTGTGATGGGAAGGGAATCACCAAAAACGGTAGTTAAAAGTATATGGAGTTAAACAAGATAGGTATATAGAAACATGTATTTATAACAGCAGTAAATCTTTCAAATAACAGACAACTATGTAAAACAATTATAAATGCATTAAAACATAATTATAAGTTCACAATCGCGTTTGTTGTACATCTACCTATACATGCAGCATTCCTATTTATTATTACTTGTTCTTTTGGGTTTATATTTAAATCCAACAAGCAGCCGACTTTTCCAGAATTTTCTGGGGTACATCCATTTTAAGAGAGTACTAGGCTATGGGCTTAAAGTTTAGGTCTGTCAATATATTTAAGTATCAATAAAATTATAATGCTAACTAAAAATATGTATACAATTAATTTGTACTTCTTAAATACCAACAAAACAGCGTAAATTGAGATCGGACTTCAATAAGCTTTTTTCTTATAAAAAACTTTGTTATTTTACGTAAATTTCATGTTTTTCTACACATATTCACGCGCGCTTTTTAATAAGAAAAAACATTCTCTCTACATTTTTTTTTCTATTTTGTTACCATCTTCCATATATTTGGTATGTAACAAAACCTCTTTTGACAATAGACAAAATATTGTCTATTGGAGTGGAGAGCTCGTAATTCTGAGTAGAAAAACACTTGTTTTGTAATACACATTTGTTAAGCGACATTTTTTTAAAGAAACGCTCCAATATACATTTTCATTACAGTCAATATCATATAGTTTGTAGCATAGTGGCTAAATATATCGTAACATATCCTTACTGCTATAGAAATAAAAATCTGTATCGATATATTTGTCTACTTTTGTTGCTGCTAACTTTTTGACGCTGACTATATCGCTCCTAAAGGTAACAAATTAATGCTTGGCAAAAAAAAACGAAGACAGCTAAATATTTTTTTCACAAATGTGACATGGTTAATATCATCTATTAAAATTTGACACCATTTATTATAGTACATCATTAACATAGTACACGAGAAAATATCCACAATTTACCAATAATAGTATAAGCGGACCTCTCTTTCTAATTAAATGAATTGGAAAAGGATTTCCTCTAATATTACAAGTTGTTATGCAACAGGCCCAGACAGCACATGGGTGGTGCGACAGTATCTCGACATGGCGTTCTTTTTTTTCGTATGTTAATTAAGAAGGACGGGTGTCGAGTAGTCTATCTCGACGCGAAATATTGTCGCAACAACCATACGCTAGTTCAACTGGTGTACAGTCAGCGTCATATAGTTGGTAGCATTCAAAGTAGTCAAATAGTTCGGTACACCATACAAAATCTATGGTGTACCGAACTTTATGAGTACTTTGGATGCTACCAACTATATGACGCTGACTGTACATTAATACATTGAACATAACTGAATTATTGACATTATTATTATGTACAATTAGCAGCTGAGTGTAAAAAATCTGCACATGCTTTTATTTAGATATGTATCATGCCTATTTGTGTCGCTGACTATACATACAATTTAATGTACACATCAGTTACTTTCTTTATTCAATTTCCTTAAATAATATTGTCGTCTTTTTTGTTTTACTTTCTGATTACAATAAATTTCTGCGGAAACTTTATACAATATATACAGAATATAATAAATAAAAGTAATAAAAGTAAAATGAAAGTGACCATTCCACTGACTGCTATTTATTACTGATGCAAATGTAAATGATAATTGCTATTCTAAGTTAATAATGATTTGCTTTAAACATAAATAAACAGTAAATTAAATTGTCACTTTTATTATACTTACGTTGATTTACTCAATATCAGTTTGTACATATTAGTATACCTACTGTTCAAGAGAAAATAGTATTAGCATAAAAATTTTGTAAGTTTCAAAAAGGATTCTTGAACAAACACAGATAAATCAATTTTTATGACTTATTTATGATTTTGATTATAAATTTTTAATTAGCCTTTTAATTGTATGAACTGACTCATTATCACCAAACATGTCTGCAAAATACTCAGCTTTTCTAGCATTTTCTAAATGGAGTAACCTAGTTCTTTCCAGTGCCTCTGTCTTCAACACTTCCTCCTTCAAAAACAAGAAGTCTACATCCGCTATATTGTCTCTGGAATTTTCTATAATATCATATAGTTTAGGATTTTCATTTAATGCAAATAAAACTGGGGCACTAGCTAAAGAAAATGTTTCCTTATTTTCAGATGTGAATTTTTGTAACTCACTCGCCGATTGCCATGCTAAGCATAGATGACAGCCAAATTGGTAGGCCTCTTCTTGCTTTATCAAATCCTGGTCTCCTAGTAGCAGGGCTCCCTGACAACCTCTACCAAATAAAGAGCCACCATTATACATAGTCCGTAAAGTCCACTCTTTGGTTGGTGAGCCCATAACATCTTTTGTAGCCAAGGGTAAAGTGTCCGCACAGATTTCAAACTCATCCTCTCCTATTTGATTTGGTCTCCCTGGTATAGGCATGTTTTGTTTATCGCGTTCACCATAGAACTCTCCCTCACTAATATCTCTTAGTGCTGTTGAAATAAGATACGATAAATCCTGATTTTTTAAGCGTGCTAGCATACCGTTTGCTGTTACAAGTAAGTAATCACCAATTAGGAGGGCAATTTTATTGGCAAACATGGAGGTTTCAGTATTTTTGCCTCGTTTGTCAAATTCAATGTTGAGTAGACCTCGGTGGACGTAGTGTCCAGTACGGATCATTTCTGTAAGCTCTGCTAGTGTCCGTTGTTGCTCAGAGGAAGAGTGCAGGATAGAGTTTGTTGGTGGTGGCCGGATAGCCTTTGATAGTAGTAGGATGACGAGGCCCCATGGTTGGAGATTGTTGTGCTCATTATAAAGGACTGTTTTGGCGGTCTGAATTATCGGATGATTACTGCCAACCTGGGAAATGAGAAAACAACAGTTTAATGCAGTTTCATTCCAAAATAATGTTAATGGATTTTTAACAGTGACAGAATACTTATAGATAATTAACACTGACACTGACTTATATATAACTAGCTGACCTGGCGAACTTTGTACCGCCTATAAAGTGACAAAAGTAGTGATAGCTTTCAAAAATCACAGGATTTTTGTGATTTTTTAGTACTTAATGTCTCAATCAGGGCTGTGACGATTCCAACAAATCCAAAATCATTTTAATTGGTTCAGCCATTCTTGAGTTATTAGCGGTTGAACAAACCCCACTTTCTTTTATATACATAGATTTTTGTGTTCTATAACATTGTTTAGTGTGTAATAATAATAACTTATTATGTAGATATCTAATGAATTATTATGCAGCTAATGAAGAATTGATCTCAAAATGCATTTGACCACTTTCTGGTCAACACTCGGCAGTCCAGAGGCCTCGGCTGTATCATGGCTTTCTGTGAAGTCCAGCTACCCTTTATAAAATGCAAGATGGGCAAATTTGTTGTTATTTAATTTTTTACAATTTGCCGCAATCACTTTGAAACTGGCATAAACATCAGAATTGATGAAAGCCATTTTAAAATCTATCTTACTATCTATTATTCCTAGTCAACAGTTAAAATTATATCTTGGGTGCTGAATAAACAAACAGTAATCAGTTTCACTTAGTTATTCATTAGAAACAAAACGCGAATGACGAGGCCAAACAAACGAGTATTTTATAAGGAAATAACCTTGCTAGCGATATGGCGCGGTCACATGGTATCAACGTACGAACGTTGCATAATCCTTGGTAACAAACTTAATAATAAACAAAACTCCATTCCTACCTAGTTATTAAAAAAAAAAAATATTAACCTGTATCTTACTAAAATTTGGCCAAAAGTAGCCCATTTATAACATTCAGAATAAAAGAAAATCGCAAAAATAATAACGTTAATGTACTTACAACTTTGCGCAAATGCATAGCCATATTAGCGAATTCGTCGCTCAATAACCATCTCAGGTTCATGAAAGAGGTCGGATATCCAACTATTTTCTCTGCTTCTCTTATAACTTTGGTCCATTGTGCGAACGGAGGTCGAATTAAAAAGTCTTCCTGGGTTACGTTGGTCATGGTGGATTCTAGGCGAATTTGATGTGAAATCAACGCCGTTCGGCGCAAGTGACGTATTAATGCGTAAGACATTTTTGTTTTATGGGATTTTAGGGCACTTTATAACACTTTTACATTTAAAGTATTATTATTTTTCATTACTTATTGGAACACTGTACGATCCGCCGTTGTGGTTATGTCACATTTATTTTGACGTTTCCGTGATACGTTCCGAAACGCGCGGCTATCGGTTCGTTTGGGCTTCGTTCGGAATTCGAACCGTACACATTTGTATATTTTGTATGTGGTAAACTAGAAACGCGCTGAGAAGAAAAGAAAAATACGTATCACTTATAATTACTACACAATATAAAACTAATTGCACAAAAAGCGAACATAATATACCATTACCATTAGTCGTTCTCTATTTTATTTAAGGTATGATTATCTTTTGCTATGCTTTAAGTGAGAAACTCCCGGACCAATTAACTCCCTAACTCCTAGTATAGATAGGTGTGTAGATATAATAGGTATAATATTTCCGTCAAATTCGACACCTTTGTTTGAATCCTTGAGAATAAGACCGCGTGTAGGTCATTTTGAACACTTCAAACGCTTAGCCACTTTTGCTGCTGACTGTACTTATATTTGTACCTACCTACATATTTATTTAGGATTAGGTACCTAATCCACCATTCACCAGAGACCAGCGCTGGCCTCCCCGGCTAGTACAATGCTGAGTCGGGACCATTTGGCTCTTTTGTTTTAATAGCCCACCAAACGAAAACCAAAATTTGCCTGTCAAGGGAAAAAACTCGTGTATAAGCGAATTTTGGCATAGTTGTAAGGAATGGGGTTTTAAACGACATACTAAAAGTACTGATGGGTGGGGGTGAAGCTAACGGCGGGAGGGGGGTGTAAAGGTCCCTTTTTTTAGTTTTTTGCATTAAACTCGTAAACTGTGGCCTATAGCTAAAAATAGTCTGAAACACAAATAATGTACGTAAAATTCTCTACAAAAAAGTTGTAGACATTTTTTCTCTGGGATCAATAATTTATGAGATATAAAGGGAAATAGTTGACCAATAAAGAAAACAACACATTTGTTTAAGTACGGCACGTATATTCCTATAGATAAAATCTCTAATTATTGTCTAAATCTAAAATATTGTCATCGTATGTATTATTCTTATTTTATTATTCTCAGTTAAGTTAGTTTTGCAAGTGGAGAACAGCAGGCAGATTTCCGGTTATCACGGAAAAAGAGAGATTCCCAAGATCGAGCGAAGATTCGAGAATGGTTTAATGACAATGCCCCTTTCCCAAAGTTGAACTCGCTTATGTCGCTGTCGACGGGCATCCTGGGATTTTTTTTATACCACAAAGGTGGCAAACAAGCATGCGGCCCGCTTGATGGTAGGCGGTCACCGCAGCCTATGGACGTTTACAATACCGAGTCATCATTCACGCGTTGCCGACCCCGTAAAAACCTCTTAACACCCTTTTTGAAGAACCCCATACTTTTTTTTTTATGACAAAGGTGGCAAACGAGCAGACGGATTGCCTGATGGCAAGCAACTACCGTCGCCCATGGGCACTCGCAAACACCAAGGGAGTCACAAGCGCGTTGCCGACCTATAAGTGGGTTGGAGCTCTGGGAACCTTATTCACCATCAGGAACACAACACTATATACCTGAAAGGTAGCAGTGCTATTATGGCTGTGGTCTTCTGTAAGGAGGAGGTACTTCCCCAGTTGGGCTTCTCCAGATTCAAGCGTGATGGTACTTCGCTGTGCCCTACCTCTCATTGTTGGACGTAGTTTAAGCACATACCCGGGTCCAAAAGTGAAGTGATACTGTAGTCCTTTGGGATGACCTCCGCAGGAAGCTCATTCCACAACCAAATTCTAAAGTGAACTGACACAAATCCTAGATATTGGAACCAAAACAATGCATGTTTCACAGGCCAGGCAAATCCGGTGACATGAAGCAATCTAAGAACGTGGTTTTATCACTTACCAGTATGAGCAGTAGCATTAAAATCAATGACGAGACAGTTACTATTAACCCTCTGACAAATTTCCAAAGAACTGTTATAGCAAAAAAGAACGAAGAAGATGTTGCAGACCTTTTGACCTATGAACTAACTCCATTCCCCATGGCTCTGTTCTTCGAGGGTGGAATACGAAAGGGGAAGAAGTCATCACTCTACGATGTATTGCCAGCAGAGAACAACGTTGCTCTTGATCTACATCAAAGCTTCAAAGTAGTAGATGGTGGTTTTCTACTACACCGTATGAAATGGAAACCGTCCTCCAGCGTTTTTTTGATTTGCCATCAATATATTACTTATGTACAGAAGCAAGAGATGCTGATAGCATTATTGTCAGGTGCGGGTTGGAGATGGCTGCCTTACATCCAACTGTTGTTATTGGGGAGGACGTCGACTTGATAGTCCTCCTCAGAGGATTGGCTCCACCACATATCAAAGTGTTATTTTTGAAATCAGGGCGTGGGAAGGTTGAGGACAAATTGTTTTCAGTGCAACAACTTCAACAGCTTCCATTTGCAGAAACAATTCTCCTTCTCCACAGCTTCTCCGGATGCGACACCACCTCTGCGATCCATGGAAAAAGCAAAGTGGGATTGGCTAAATTGTTCACGGCTAAATCAGACTTTATCCAAAAGATATCCGATATTTTCAGTGGGAACTCGTCACCAGAAAGTATTGAACAGGCCGGCGGCGGCGAGAAGTTGTTTTTGTCGATATACCAAGCACCTATCCAGGAACAAAACCTCAATAAAAACCGCTACTCATGCAGTTTTTTTAAGAGCATCAATGAGACCAAAATCAGATCTGGCCACTCTTCCTCCTACTAGAGGAGCTTCGAAGCAGCACTCGTTCAGAGTTTATCTACAGGTATCTTTAATCACACACGTTATGTATTATTTTGTCTTCAAAATACAAATATATATTTGACCTAAACTTACTTTGATCTTATTGCAATTACAGATACAACAATGGCTCGGCAACCCCCTACAACCAACCCAATGGGGATGGACCAGAGGAGACGATGGCATCCTAAAGCCAGTGACAACCGACGACCCAGTGGCACCTGACTCAATTCTCAAAACCATATTCTGCCGGTGTAAGACCGGATGTGGGATGCGATGTGGAATTCCCTGCTCCAATGTCTGCGGTGTATGCTCCGGCTCATGCACTAACGGAGCTCTATCGAAGTAACCGCTGACGATGATGATTATGATAATATTTTAGATTTAGACAATAATTAGGGATTTTATCTTTAGGAATATGTGCCGTACTTAAACTAATGTGTTGTTTTATTTATTGGTCATCTACTTCCCTCTATATCTCATGAGGTATTGATCCCAGAGAAAAAATGTTTATATCTTTTTTGTAGAGAATTTTACGTACATTATTTGTGTTTCAGACTATTTTTAGCTATAGGCCACAGTTTACGAGTTTAATGCAAAAAACTAAAAAAAGGGACCTTTACACCCCCCTCCCTCCGTTAGCTTCACCCCCACCCATCAGTACTTTTAGTATGTCGTTTAAAACCCCATTCCTTACAACTATGCCAAAATTCGCTTATACACGAGTTTTTTCCTCTGAGTTTACTTCGTTTGGTGGACTATAATGTACTTGTCCTTTGTATTGTAATGTTTGACTTTATGGTGACGCAAATAAATGCTTTTCTTCTTCTTTTCTTCTTCACCACCGTCAATCTTTAGGTACTGCTGCGCATTACTAGTACGTATATGTATCATAAATCATAATACCTAACCATTTCCTAACATTTGAGAAATGGCATATAAAAACAACTAGCTTTTGCCCGCGGCTTCGCAGGCGCAGAAGAACCCTTTAGGGTATGAAATTCAAATAACGCTCACTTTTCTTGTATTTGAATAAGGAGTGTTTACACAAAATTTCAAGTCTCTCGCTTTAAATTTTAGACAATCCCGAACGTTCCTGGAACATGTAATAGTATAGTTTTAAGTAGCTAACTAGGTAGTTATAAGCAGTATCTGTATCACCTACGATGATTACTTATGTGCATATAGATATAAGATTGTAACATTTGCATGCTTAATCGGCAAAATATGTCATTGTACAGAAATACGTCACAGTACCATCTTATTGTACCATGTTTTGTGCAAATAAAGAAATTTGAATTTGAATTTGAATTTGAACAATAATCGGTACTATGCTGATCGCCGTATCAAGCGTTGTTGTCTTGCGAGCGATGTCTAAGTACCTACCTTCTTGGCCTTTCCGAGGTTTTCGACACATGACGGTGATATCGACGAGCATAGCCCGTGTTGTGGATAGAGCATAGAACATTCAACGCGATATTCTGCTTGTTACCTAACTGCAATTCTAGAATAGAATAGTCCTGTCTGATAACAGAGATAATAAATAAATAAATATTTCGGGACAATCTTACACAAATCGACCTAGGACTAGGACGGTAAGCTCAATAAGGCTTGTGTTGTGTTGTAGGTACTAGACGGCGATAGGCATATATAATTGATAGATACATATAAATACTTTAAATACATACTTAGAAAACAACCATGACTTAGGAACAAATATCTGTGCTCGTCACACAAATAAATGCCCTGACTGGGATTTGAATCCAGCAGATTACTTAAGCAGAGTTATTATTTTTTAGCTATTCTTTCGATTGACATCGTAAAAGTAGGGCGATTTTTTTTGACGTTTAAGTCGGTTCGATTCCCAAACGAAGCAAGTAATTTTTAGAAAATCTATGAATGCAGAATTAAACTTACTTTAAAAAATTGCAAAATTACTTACGATATTTAAGGTACTTCCCCTTCATGTCCCATAAGTTTGGGACGCCCTGTATATATACTCTCAACGTAACTGTAATCATTCAAATTACCATACATAAAAATATGGTAACTATCCCGTTTTAAGTCCCGTAGTAGTTGTAATGTGGACGACTTAGCTTAAAACCGTCTATTAATGGAATTATCGAAACCTTATTATTACAGCTTATCGTAGCCAATCTATTTGTCGTGACCAACAGCGATTGTCTTTACTTATGGCATTCGACCCATCGCCATTGAAAGGTTTTACCATTTTCAATTATACTGTTAAGATACAGTCATACATATCAGAAGTCAATGAGCGGCGCAACACGCAAGCGGTACATACATATAACATGGTCGTTTAACTCGGGCACGATTTATTTGGACTATGTCCGCCTAACCGTGTTTAAGGTGCGTTACTTACCGTGCCGCAACTAAACTAAACTATTTGTATGTAAACTTTCGTGAGACATATTATATAAATTAAAGATTAACACGGTTCTACTCACGTTTATTTAGTCACTCGCGCGACATGTTTCGGAGAACATAGGCCTCCATTTTCAAGCACTAAGAGTGCTGAGTGTCCGTTCGGTTCGCCGATCGCGTCGCCGGCCCGTCGCGCACCGAACGAGATATTTTTTCCTGAGTCATGGGTGTTTTCTATGTGGACTACCACCCGATGACCACGAACGCTGCTAAAGTTTAAATTAGTACACGCGATTTAATCCGTTTTAGTTCTTTTATTTCATGAGTAATTATCGGGGCAACCGAAGACTATTATTTATATGTATCTATCTATTATATATATCGTTGTCTAGTACCTACAACACAAGTTTTACTGAGCTTACCTTAGGGCTAGGTCGATTTGTGTAAGATTGTCCTAAAATATTTATTTATTTATCTACGAAATATTTTAAACGCCGGAGGTTCTCGTCGCTGTTTCTTAATTATATGTCATCTATTTCAATTATTTACTATTTCGTTTCCATCCCATTTGTATTTTAATCCTTTAACTCGTTCGACTGAATACGTCAGGAGCAAGATGCCATTAAAAAAATAGGTACTTATTGCATCTTTTTTAATCTACTCATGTCAATTAAAAACCAGGTTATTTTTTACATAATTATGTAACGCTACTACTTAAAGTTACGCCTCTAAACACCTCTCGCTATTTAGTGAGTGGATGTAAATGTAGCGGACTTATTTATTTTTATGTTTGTAGAATTAATATATAAAAAAACATATTCTTATGGGATCATCCGTAAACGATAAAAATTGGTTTTAAACTTAATGTTGTATTAGGTATTTAGTTATAAAAAAACATTAAATTCATCGGGTGCTCTTAACTTATTATGACAATTAATAATTAAAGCTAAATATGATTATTAATTAATTATGCTAAATATCTAAATGGCTGTACCTACTAAGGGCTATGTGTAAGGGTGTGAAAAAACCAATAGTTTCGTTCTAGCAGTTCTTACCTAATGTTTTCAAGTAGTCAACAATGAGTAGGTATTCTAAAACAACTGCAGTAGCCACATTGTTAATTATGGTAGCGCTTAATTATACGGTAGCGAATCAAATTTTGATACAATCGTACCTATCTCTTCTAACGGTTTTAAATAAAACAAATATTATATTAATATAAACACGTATACCTCGCTTACATGTTAGCACGACAATATTATCCGTATTAGCGTAGTCTAATCAAAAACTTTTAAATTATGTAACAACATTAAATAAAAAAATGCCAAGTTGTATAAACAGCAGGTTCCCAAATTTCTTTGCCCCTTAACAGACCACAGAGCTCAATCAGACGAACGCAGATCAAAATGCAAATGCACATTTAGTCGTTTCGCGGCGAGGCAGCGACCCGCCATAAACTGCCAACAAATTATACACCGCGTTTATTTTTTAATTGCTACGGACCAGCCACCGTCTTGCCGGGGGCAGCATGGGTTCTATTTTTGAATTATGGCGCGCACACACGTGATTGGCTTCTAACTGTTTATTTATTTATTATGCAGGTGGGTAACAATGACTTGAGTTTTGGATCGATTCATGTGCCTGCAATATTTAACATTCTGAGTATGTAATGTCAAGTAAAATACGTACTTTATTATATGATCTACGTAGGTATTTAGGTATCTACATTTACATAGATGTAATCGTATTTGCATCGCTGTAGATTTCGAGCTCTAGATTTGGACTTTGGTGAGACTTAAGCAAAAGGGACCGTCTCATAGAAATTTAAATATGATATCGTAGTATGTTACCTATGCTACAGAGTAGTATTATACAATTTATTTATTTGTTTAAATCGTTATTGCATAAAAACCTTATTGTACAAAAGGCGAAACCTCAGCATTTAAAAGTTATCAGCATCATTGTATAAGCATTAAAACGACCTGCGGTAAAAACTTTTGTGATATTCACCCATTTATCATATTATATCATTTATTATTGGATTTTACCTGTGCAGTCAATCTGTAGCTAAACTTTATTATAGACTGGAAAGCCGGTGTCAATATCTATGGACGCACTGCTACTGTTTGAACCTTAAGATCATATTATTGGGTAAAGGTACCGATAGTGAGAAGGCCAAAAATATTTGAATCAGCTCTCTACGCATTGGTGCGTGGGAGGCATTGCTTAGGTAAGTATTGTGTTTCTACCTTGGTGGGGTTTCTTTAAGTATATCTGATAGTGACTGTAAATACTTTAGGTACCGACCCTACCAACCTTAGTCAGATAATTGAAATCTAACTATCGGTCCGAAAGCCTGGCGTCCATCTTGAAACCATAGAGGATACGGGTATTTTATCTGCGCGCCATCGCTGCAATTATCCCTAATTGCGGAGCGCGCAGCGTGAGGCCACGCCTCGTCAGCCAAAAGCCAGAAATTGTAGATACTTTATATTATAATATTTTGAGTTATTTTAATGCCTTTGATTAAAATATAAATTGACGAAAAAATGTAATAACATGACATGAAAAAAAGCGCGTAGGGTCGATTTCTATATATCTTTTTTGTATTATTGCTGACTGTTTGACAGACTAATTCTTAATGATATTGCTACATTGCTCGATAGCGAACTCGCTTGAATTACCGATAGTTCAGCTACTCGTACATTCCGATCACGTTACCACTTCATCCACTTGGCACTCATGGCAGTGCTATACTAACTTACCCGCTAAAACATACATTCACTAACACTGGGGTGGGAAGAATCGTGTTTATTTCTTGTAAATGATTATTACTTACCAGTGGCGGGTTATTTTTTTTCTTAGGCAAGGCGGAGCACAGAAAACTGTTGAACTGTGGGAAAGTCAGTAAAGCCGGCTTATATAGAGTTCCGCTGCTGTTACCCAGGTACACCTAAGCGGAGCTACTACGAAAAACGAACTATTGTGTTTGTTAACTTCAAGACGCCTTATTTAGAGTAAAAAAGAAACATGCTCGAAATATACGAACTTCGATGTTCGCGGTACTAAGCAAGGTTTTTTTGTAGATATGTACTTGTCCTCACGCGTAAATAAAACATAGTTATGTAATATTAAACATATTCTTGAGATAATTCTTTCGAAGTTGCGATTATATATGGAGAAGACGTGGACCCTCCCTCCCTTATATGGTGGACTTAGAGCATGTTTTTGTAACAGTTTAGTTGACCACTATACTTTTTGAGTTTATTTTTGCATGGAACAAATATATGTATTAAGTTTTGTTTCAAATTGATTATTGTTTAATCTGCCAGAAAAGTGTGATAGAAGATTTTGTTTACAGGTTTGGAAAAAGTTAGATAATTATCGTCTTGCACGACATATTCTGCGGCACAGGAGCCTATCGCAAAAAATCGGGCATCTTTCTCTTTTACTCTTATTAAGGCGTTTTTAAAGTGACAGAGACAATCGTTAAAAATTTGTAAATTTCGTTGCTGATGTAATTCCTTCATCATCTAATATGAGTAGGTCATATGCGTAGTTTCCAAGTAGTAGTTAGTTTCCAAGAATTCCAAATGTGGTCAAAGGATAAGGAACTCATAGGCTACATCGAATTAGAATCTAGTAAATTAGCGGTAAGTAAATAGTCGACAGTTGACAGAAAGCAAGAAAAATAAATAAAAGCTTTTATCATATAATTATTATTGGACATAGAGATACACTCCTTATCTTCCTAGGGTACTTCGTAAGGCTCGGCCTGACTTCCAATTATATTTGCTGAAAAGTCGTATATACTCCTAAAAGCTTGAGGGGTGATTAGAAATTATCAAGAGTGTGACTACCCAACATGCTCTAATCTAAGTAGGTACTACGGAAATGGAGATCATTAAACTTAAATTGTTTACATCGCTTAATTTGAAAACTCGAAAGCATCAAAGCAAAGCAGTTAAAATTTTACGCTTAGTTAAGACTCATCTATAGCCACCGTCCACTTATGAATATGCATAGAGTAATTTTTGAAAAGCGAACACTTAATAAGTGAGGTGCGGTCCTCGGGCGGACGCTAAATTGCTTCTTCGGTTATTATTCTCCCCATCGCCAATCCTATCCATTTAAAACCAATTATGTTTTATTATAGTCAGAGGAGGAAAGGAAATTACCAACACGCCGGCCGAAAAGGACGGGCGCATGCCTCGGCCACAGACAAGAAAGCGTAAGCGTAACTTTTTTTTAAAGCGCGCGTACAGGCACGGGCGCGCTGTCTTGGAGCCGGGTCGTGAATGGAGGTCTAATGGACGCTTGGAAATATAAAATTAAATCGGATATAATGAGTTACATAGGCTATCACGATTCGACGGGTCGTGGAAGGCTTTTGTTCTTTCGGCCGTTGACCCGGCCGGTTCCTTCGCGTGATTATGCGTCTGTAATTAAAATCTAACTTTTTGTGCTTTGTTTCACGAGGCTTTTTAATATTTGACAGGAGATGAAAGCTGTACGGCTTGCTGGGGCTATTAAGTTGATATGGGTACTTTGGCCGTGGCGTACCGGCTGTTAACTGTTTAGTAGGTACCTAATAGATAAAGATAGATTTTGAAATAACGGGGATTCGTAAGGCCTATTGATTTTTCGAAGTCTTCTAAGTCAACTTGAGCTACAGATCTGGATAATTAATGTAACACACTTATTATAATATGGTAGATAATATACATTTTATTAAAAAAAAATACTACATTATATAAATAAATGCCGCAATTACTGTAATGAGTGTTGAATATAATTTTTCTATTAGGTACTTGTAATTTCTAAGCTCGCATTGTCTTTTCCATTCATGGTGTCTAATAAGCAGTGATCGGTTTTTTGGATTCGACATGGGGTGAACGACTTCAAACATTATGTTAGTATGGAAATGCCCCGGGAATCCGGGCTTTAGGTTGTTAGAAAAGACATAAAAAATACATTGTGTTTATTTTATTATTCATTAAAACATCTAAATAGCTGATATACAAGCGACTTACTCGCCGTTATTTTGTCCAAATTGAACAAATGAGCACAAGTTTTCACACTGACAGCTCATTTGCTGCCACCAAATCGGCATATTTTGTACCGTTTGTACAAAAGTTCGACAAGTAAGTAAAAAATCTCTTTCACACAATTTAAATTGTTTTATTTTTGATTAATTTGTTCGGTATCGCGGGAAACTGTCGTATCTATATTAACTTTTTACATGATATCCCGCGAGGGTGAATCCAAAAAACCGATCACTGCTAATAAGGAATTGACGACTAAAAACACGAAATAATACAACTGAAAAATCAAATTCAGTAAATCAAGAGAATAAATATTTACTTGTATAAGCCACACCTTAAGTGAGAAGTGCCAAAGTACAGCGATCGTCAAAGTTCGAAAATTTCGAGCATCTTTCTTTTTTACTTCAATTAAAGCGACAGAGAGAATAGTTCGAAATTTACGAATATCGATTTTTGCAGCAGCTCTCATGATTTTCGACTATCTAAAATGTCAAAATGTAAGTCGTTCACGGAAGATACTTTGAATTCTCACTGTGCGCGTGCAAGGAATATCCAGAAAAATCATCGGAAAAATTTAAATTCTCAAGAATTTTTCGGGAATGTTTTCAAATCTGCAAATTGAGGTATTCCTATCCTTAACTATTCTCACTCACTCACTTGAAGCTTAAACAGACGGGATCATATTAGTTACTTCAGTCTTGTCTTAGGTATACCTACGCTAATACTATCAACCTAAAAAGGGTTAGTGTATTTTGTTTGTTCTATTATTATGAACTTTGTTTAGGCAGGCTATATTTAAATCTAATTACTCTCACATAATGAAAACAACACGAACATGGTACCGTTAATCATAGTTATAGCTCTAATATATAAAAAAAAATATGTATATAGAAAAAAAATGACAATCCTCAACGACATGAACTGTCAAAATGGTCCAAAAACCGAAACAAATGGCGCAATGTTTAATTGTTGTTAATTTAAATCGGTAATTATCGCCCGGAGCCGAGCGGTGCCGCGGGTGATCATATTGTAATTGCTGATCACTGCTAGGGGCAGTTTACATGTTGGAAATCTCGTCGTCTTCTCATTTAGTATACTAGTATACTAAGAAGACTGTAGTTTAGCCGGGAACCAGGATAATTCTCGCTTAGAGTACAAGTATTTACTTACCAGTGGTATTTTTTTATCCAGTGGTTGTGGGTTCGAGTCCCGCTGCGAGTTAAATTTTTCTATTTTTCTTTCGGTTTAAATATCTTTGATATGCTAGCAGACGTTTCTGCTTAATATAAAAATAGTATTTACTTACGTTAGTATCTTAAAAAAAATTGTTAAACAGTGTCGCACTTTCTGGATATATATTTATATAGTTATGTCTTTTTTTATCATTCTTACTTGAAATATATATTTTTCTTCCTTTTTTTGTATACTGTTTGTAAATTAGTCCCGCCGAGTTTCTTGCCGGTCATAAAAGTCAAAATACCTACTTCTCGGGTCAGAGGTGTAGGGTTAGAACCGGTGTAGTTTTTATTTTTCTCTTCCTACTTCTTACTGAATAAAAGTTTAAGTTTTGAGTTTTTTTTTTAGTGTCTGTGTTTTTGTAGTTCAGTTTGTAATTAAGGTATTTTGTGTATAATACATTTTTTAAATTGGCTATAAAAAAAATACCGGAATTGCGGAATTTCATCTAGATTACACTTTGACACCAGCGGCACCAGAGCTAGGCCTAGGCCGCGCCGCAATTTTTCCTACCCCGCCCGCAGAGGACCGAGGTCCAACCTGGGCCCTCAACCGCCACTCCAACCATTTATGGGCAGCACCCTGACAACAAGGGCGTTGCATACCCTAAAAAATTTGTTGCTTGCCGTAGCATTACCTCAAAAAAAACTGAATGTGTCACATCACACATCTCCTACCTCTGGTAGTCTGGTCTGGTCTGGTCCGAAGTAACAGTTGTTGTAGCTTTTGGGCATGCAGAGGCTGCCAGTATTTAGTATTTTATCGCGCATGTAACCGCACCATGAACAACACTAAATTTTTATGTAAATTGTCTCTGGTCGTTTTAGTTTTAATTGACGGCTAGAGGGCTCGTGCGCTGACGTCGGCTCAATTGCTAGACTTTTTTTAATGAAGTTGTGCCTGTTGTCGATATTGTAATGGATAACAGCCGTGTTATTTATGGTTGTTTTATTTTGACATTCGAATTAGTCTTTGGAAACATTAAATTTGTTTTTGAATGAGACTTTTTAATTCTTTTGAATAAAATTCTTTCGAATCTCGTTTAGGACTGACGAACTCGTATGTAAATGTGTTAACATAGTTAATACCTACATGTCAACTTCCAAAGGGCGGCAACGCTCTTCTGACACCGGAGTAAAGCGTCCATAGGTTGCGGTTCGCGACGTTTAATTACTACTAGACGCACCGTACGCTTGTCAGCAACCGTCAGCCGTTGTAGTGTAAACAAAATCAATGAGCGATATTGTCATACACATACATACCGGGTGTTTTCTGTAACAGAAGCAATAATTTTATGGATCGCTTCTACACCACGAACCTAGCAACATTATTTGTTCTACAACTTAAAAAAATGTGTAATTTCTTACTTGTGATTTTTTCGAAAAAACTGAATAGTATTTTCAATGAACAGCATCCAATCGTCTAGTTGACATTTACTGTCAGCCTACAAAATTCATAGTTTTCGCAATACATTGCTTATTTAAAGAATCTCTTTTTATTAATATTTAGTAAACTATAAGTTATTTTCAAAAGTCGTAGAACAAATATTGATACGTTTGTGGTGTAGAAACGATGCCTAAAGTTATTGCTCTTGTTGCAGGAAACACCCGATATAAATATCGTGTTCTGTCGTAATACTGTAAATTTTAAAATATTTTGTTTGAATATCAAGTTAAACGAAGAATCGGGTACGTTTGGTCACGGATTAAGTATAATCTTAATCTTTTCATTGAGCATTAAAAGTCCCGAATGGCTAATGACTTATCAACGAACGCCCAGCCCAACCCGTTGTACAGTCGCCATCACATATATCGGAGCTGTGGAGGTGGTCACAAATATCTGAACAACGCATTTATTGTCAAGTGGGCAAAGTTCATGTTCAGATATTTGTAACCAGTACAGCTCAAATTTAGCAACTAGTAACAATGGGTTTTTAGAAATAGGCGTAGAAATGTAAATTTTCGTAAATATTTCATATGGTGAATGGTATGAAATTCGCTGGACCAGTATGGGGTTCTTCAAAAAGGGTGTAAAGAGGTTTTTACGGGGTCGGCAACGCGTGAATGATGCCTTGGTATTGCAAACATTGCACCGCCTACCATCAAGCGGGCCGCATGCTTGTTTGCCACCTTCGTGGTCTAAAAAAAACCAGCTAGTAGGTACGTAACTTACGTTTTTTCCCGTATTTAAGTATTAAACGACACATTTAAAAATGTCACGCAAGCAAACCGTCTTGACAGCGCATAAGTCGCTAGCCACTACTAACCTTACTGAATCACATTTGAATACTCAACATGAATAGAACTGCAAGATATTGCAACAGTTTGGAAAAGTTTTTCCACCACGCGAGTCGCGGGGAGTTAGGCCCGTGTTGCACTAAATGCAGGAATTAGCGTACAATGCAGCCACATGCACTCGCTTTGATGCGCCGACAGGCAGGCCGTATGCAAACTTGGAGACTTTTTGTAAAACGAGCCGGGTGAATCTCTTAGCAGACGGACTTTGTGTAAAATGCTTATCGCGTTATATGTACTTTGTTGAGGACATCTTGCATTTTATTTACAAGACTAATGATTCGTTATCAGTTAGTTTCAAAATAAACGTTACTAAAGTTACATGTAAACCACATGTTTTATACGATTGTAAACTAACATGGTTGTTTACAATACAACTACCTATTATATTACTTTTTTTATGACAAAGGTAAATTAATAAAATAAATAAATATTTCGGGACTATCTTACATAAATCGACCTAGTCCTACGGTAAGCTCAGTAAAGCTTGTGCTGTAGGTACTAAACGACGATATATATAATAGATAGATACATATAAATACTTAAAAAACACCCATGACTCAAAAACAAATATCTGTGCTCATCACACAAATAAATGCCCTGACTGCATGGGAATCGAACCCAGGACCTTCGGCTTCATAGGCATGGTCACTACCCACTAGGCCAGACCGGTCGTCGGCAAAGGTGGCAAACGAGCAGACGGATTGCCTGATGGTAGCAATTCAATACCGTCTCCCATAGGCACCCGCAACACCAGAGGAGTCACAATCTCGTTGCCGGCTTTTAAGGGGGGTTGGAGCTCTGGGAACCTTACTCAATGGGACAAGTAAGTGCCCCACACTTGGGTGACTATAACCGACCAGAGCCCTGAGTGTGTGTTTAACGTAACTTTACGTCACGAACGCGTTTGCGTTTCCCATATAAATAACATTGTCACTTACAAGTTCGTAAACGTTTTTTACGTCAAAAGAAACTTACACTAGAACCTCTGGTATACGCATTGAAATCAAATCACTTCCTACAGCATTAATGGTGCTCATAATATAAAGATAAAAAATAAAAATATTATGTAACAGGCAGTTCTTGCAGTATCTGTGCCAGAACCTCTCTTTAAGTATTTTGATAGTTGTATTAAGAGAACAACAATTTCATTTTCATTACCAATAATCACAATTAAATCTCATAAATCTAAGAAATAAACTATCATGCTACCTAGAGATATATATTGTATAAGATAATTCTGATTTCTCTGTTAATATTTCTGTTAGGTAGACAGCACCATTCTATACTATGTTACTATAGTAATACGAGTGCGTCTACGTATCCGGATATTTCTTAGTGACCCGTATGTGGAGCACGGACGTACGATGAAAGTAATGTGCTTGGATATATAAGTTATATGAGTGATCGAAACATTTTGTATGGGGACTGTGAACGTGTTAAAACTATGTTTTCGGACTTCAGCTTACAGAGTTAAAGTTCAATCACAAGTTTTCCGCTTTACGTATAACATTTATTGCACAAAAGATAATCTTAAGAGTAAAAAGGGCGGGTTTGATACTAAGCGCCAATTTCTGCCAGTCAAAAGGCAGGGCAATGTTTTGTCGAGATGGTGCTGCTCGGGAATTACAAGACATTGAATGGATAGATACAAATATATACTGTATACATACTTATGATTAATATTTTTTATATTATACGCGACCCCTTACGTCTTCTAGTTTAAAATTGTATTAAAAACTAAGGTCAGACTTGTTATCGTTAGTCTTAGAGTTGAAGGGGGTGAGAGTTTATTTAAGTTGGCACACACCTAATGTAATGTTCCGACTATCTACCTACCTAATTTTAATATTACTATGCACTTACATTACATACACAGTTGTTTCTCTAATAAAAAATAACTTGGTACATTTTTGTTGTTTACGGTTGGGGTAAATGAATAGCAATTACTCGACAACATTGTTTAAAATAACTTGTAGATGGCGAGCCGTAAATATCACACTTGAAATTTAAACGTTAGTCCTTTACAACCTAATTATAATTACAAAAAGTCGAAAAACTACGATTTCCTATCATTACTTAAAACCGAACCTACAACTGAGTTTTCTGCGCTCCCACTAAGTTTCGCTATTCAACACTAGATGGCGCTAGGAGTATCGTTTTTAATAATCTTTGACATGAAAGTACAATAAAATATATTTTACGGTTTTAATCCGTCATGTAGTAATTACAATAATCTTAAGTAATATTTACATCGATTATAAAGTATAAACGAAACTTATTAGTTAGATCTTATAAAGTATGACATAGATAAGTAAATCAAATAAAATAAGGATCAAATCGGATTATTGGTCAATTTATAGTTCAAAAATAAAGTTAGGTAATAAAGGAAAATCGTAACGTAGAGAAACACAGAAGCAGGTGGAGTCCGTTTATGGGGAACATTTCCGAATAACGTCAGTTTTATGTTTGAGTTGCACCTGGTAGTGGTAATACTGAACTATGTAATATTTACCATTCACTGAAATCAAATCGTTCTTTTTATAGTTATTTTACCGGTTATAAAGCTGAGGTTAAAAAGTTGAGGCTGTAAGGTTCCTGAGCGGTGATTGAGCTAACAAGTTGGAAAGAGAGTATTGATAATGGTTGGATGAGGCATCGAATGGTCGTTTTGGAGATGCTTATAAGGTCTGTAATCAGTACGATCTTACGTCGATATTTTATATATAATAAATATTACAGGAGAGTTTCACAAATTCACTGAACCCGAGTAGCTCAAGAAGGCTTGTGTTGTAGGTCCTCAGCCAATGATATATATTATAATCAACAAATACTTAAATGTATACAAAACACCAATGACTCGGGTACAAATATCAGTGCTTATCATACAAATATATGCCCTTACTGGGGTTTGACGCCTAGGCCATTTCTTCACCACTTGTTCACTACTTGTTTTTTTTTTTTTGACAATTTATCTCCTAGATTATCCTCGCGACTTCGTCAGCCAGCTATGCCTGTGCTTAAACTATGGTTGCGGGATTCAAATTATCATGTCCTTTCTCGTAGCTAAAACTCTCTCCATACTAAGTTTCATCTCAATTGGTTCAGAAGTTTAAACGCGAAGTAACAACCGACAGACAGAGAGAGTTGCTTTCGCATTTATAATATTAGTATGGATTTTGCAACACAAGATATTTTCAAGTAAAAAGTCGAATGATGTCCGGTTTATAAAATTTTGTAAATATTAAAAAAACTTCGATTTATCATGAAATTTTGGGATCTAGTAGTCCTAAAATTGGACACTTAGCTAAATACCTGAATACAATTTTGATTACATCCTTATCTATAAATTAGTGTTAAACATACAAAATACAATTAAATGTAAAAAACCTCGCCAAATCCCCCTGCCTCCGGTATGCTGCCCAGAATACTGGCGGCGTTGCCCTTCTGGATTGCCAGACTTAGTTTTTGGGCCAGGAAGGATCCGGCCCTGTAGTCCCCTGTCCTAAAAGTACTTGATGTGAATGTGAGATGAATATGAATAATATTTATATAATTTCTTAATTAGGATGCTCCTATATTACCGCTTAATGTATACCCACTTAATAAATTTATAACAAATATTGGTACCTATGTATTTATTTCTTTCAAAGTTTCGCTTATCTACTATACTGGGTTAAATAAAAATGGTGATACAAAGTTATATTTTCTGAATCTATTCATGATTACGATCAACTTTTACTATGGAGCCATAACTAAAAAATCAGTTAAAAAAATGACCTGCCCATACTAACAACTACAGCTACCTAGCAGCTAATATGGGAAGGTCTTTTTTTAACAGATTTTTCTGTTGTGTCTCCATAGTATAAGTTGATCGTAATCACGAATAGACCGATAAAATATATTTTTGTATTACCATTTTGATTTCATCTGGTAGTATAGGCATGTATATCTACCGCGTGTCTCCAACATTAGGGTTTTATATGTAAGGATTGATTTAGCTCATAAAACTGAGCTAAGATCAACGTGGATAAGACCGGCATACTATATTTTTAAGGGAACTCCGTCATATGACACTAATTACCTATGAGATAATGTAGTAAATTGGTTGGTAGACGGTCTTTCCAGGTAGACGGTCTTACCCACATTGACCTTACTTTTATAACACGACTGTTTTATGTATTCAAAAGATAACACTTATCCGAATGATGATAATACTATTTATTAGACTTCCTAGTACATAAACTGTCCTATCGTAACACCCGTGTTACATTACATCTTCCAAGATACGAGAATTCTTATCCTGATCTATTCGACACCATTAAATACGTAATCGGAGGAATTATTAAGGTTTGATAACCGATAGTAACCGACGGAGATCAACTAGTGATGTTTTCTACTTACTTTCTCTCTTATACTAGATTTTACAAATACGAATGAGAAAGTAATATACATAACAGAAAAACAATAAAAAAGATAAACACATCGTTACTACTTAGTTACAAGTTACAAATGGATAAACTCACGTGTAATTATATCGCACTATGTGTTTCGGGTAAGCGGGCAATGAGCGATAACGCGAGCAGTGTGTCCTGACTCGGCTTAAAAATGGGTACCAGAGTTTATCCGTAACATGTCGTCTAGTATTTATCCGTTTGTATCATGACTCACAACATTTTAATTAAATAAATAAATATTTCGGGACAATCTTACATAAATCGACCTAGTCCTACGGTAAGGTCACAAGTGTTGTAGGTACTAGACGACGATATATATAATAGAAAGATCATATAAATACTGAAATACATAGCAAACTCCCATGACTCAGTAACAAATATCTGTGCTCAACACACAAATAAATGCCCTGACTGGGATTCGAACCCAGGACCATAGTCTTGGTACAGTGACGTACGCGTCTAGGACAGACCGGTGGTCATAATTGAAACACATTAAACACATTATATAAAACATAACCTAGAGTGCCCCAGGAAACGGGGCAGGGCCCAGTCTGCCGGTGGTGGTTAGTGCTGCAGAAAGAGGAACCGCCGGATTATGCACGCCTTCTGAATTTGATCTTAGGTGCAACCACGACCACGTAGCGAGAGTCAAACAAGATGTTAAACAGGAGCTAACCTACAAGCTCCTATTTATATAAGTAAAAATAACGTGATTTTTTAAATTATAAATTTAAATGGTGTAGATTATTTTCAACGTACATGGTCGTATGGGTCCCCTCCTATTCCAGGATATTATTATTTTTTTAGGTCATAATGTCAAAATCTAAGCATAAGCATAAGCATTTATTTGTTTGTTCAACATAGGTACACACGGCCACACTCCTATATGACCATTAAAGACGGAACTGAGAAACTGTAAAAAGAGATGAATATAGATTTTACATATTAATGTCACGTGCGGGACAGAGACAGTTTTTGACAGTTTGTCTTCAATGGTCACTCAGCTCTGTGGTCGTCTGTACAATACATGGTGTTAAAAATATAGGAAAGTCTCACTATGTCGTGCCTATTGGCATACAAATGTAGGTACTAGAACATGCTCTAGTCACAGCTATACGTCACAAACTACCAAATATTTACTTATTTACAAGTATTACAGTTTTATAATAACATACAATAATACATATAATCTAAAAATGGCCCGTTAGGCATTGTACCGATAATGCTAGCGGCATTTCCTCGTTGTATCGCAATTACTTATTCTACGTTATCAAATAAATCGTATACAAAATAAAATATGTATATCAAAGGGCTTGCCATCTTTAAGGTCTGAATGGAAAACTTGAGCTACTTCACACTAGAAGCAGGTGCTGCCCCCTACAGTAGACGTATGCTTGCGATTGTTGTCTGCCATCTAGTGGAGTCATTCGGTAACTTGTGCTTTATTTTGGCAATTGTATCCAAATCATGGTCATGTGATCTACAATTCACGAACATTCCTTATCTGACAAGTGTGTCGATGAACTTCAAATTCAGATACATCATGTTTTTTTTTTTAATGTCATACAAGCAGACGGATTACCTCCCTTGGTGTGGCGGGTGCACGTTGCCAGCCTTTAAGAGGTTTTTATTTTATTTTATACAACGACGGCGGTAAACAAGCATACGGCGCGCCTGATGGTAAGCAGTTACCGCAGTTTTTACCTAATAAACCGCGGGTAACACCGCGGGACACAGCTAGTCAGAAATAATTTATTCGTTAAACAAGTACAATCATTAGGTCTTTATACTGGGTACACTTTGGTGAAGTTCTAGGCTAACTTTTTTCCATCAACTAGCACATATAATATATCCTTGATCAATAGGTAGCTAGCTACAGTCGCCCGGAGGCAGTAAGTCAGCATCGAGCTCCTTCATTTCGGAATTCCCGCTCACAATCATTGTAGCAATTTTCCGGGGCATCCGTCGCGAGACGCCGCCGGGGGCTAGGAGGCAGACACGAATTTTCACCATGCTACTGAAAAACTACATAGGTACTGCTGTTGCCAACCCGCCTGTGTATCGTGTCAACCATGGCAACACTCCCTCCCAAGAAGATACAAGTCATATTTGTGGGAGGCCTATGCAAATGGACGTGTTACGGCTGAAATGATGATGATGATGATGATGAATTTAAAATATAATGAAACACTTATTATCTCTTTAAAAGCACCATTTATTGCTCATTTATTATACAGTAAGAGCCAAAAAGTGTTTGTTTACGCGTTTGGATAAGTATGATAAAATAAATATATAAATATTACAGTTCATCCTTGACAAATTGACTGAGCCCCATGGTAACCTCAACAAGGCTTGTGTTGTAGGTACCCAGCGAAAAATACCTATATATTATATTGACGACCGGTCTGGCCTAGTGGGTAGTGACATTCCCTATGAAGCCGATCGTCCTGCGCTCGAATCCCAGTAAGGGCATTTATTTGTGTGATGAGCACAGATATTTGTTCCTGACTGTGTGGTGTTTTCTATATATTTTAAGTATTTATATGTATCTATCTATTATATATATTGTCGTATACAACACAAGCTGAGCTTACCGAAGGACTAGGTCGATTTGTGTAAGACTGTCCCGAAATATTTATGTATTTATTTAATACTTAGAAAACACTTACGACGACTCAGGGACAAATATCTGTGAGTATAGATGGAGTTTGCCTCGTTCGTTCGATTAGTATTTTACGTCGTGACTGCACTTTCCCTCGCAGTTTGAACCCTGGCTCTCGGCCTACAGTGGTGGCGGGCGCCGATAGGGTGGCGCGGGGCGCGAGACTTCAGCGTGCGAAAATTACATTCCGAGAGCGCCTCGCATATCTATCACTGGAAATTCACGCGCGGCCAAATGCCACTGTTGGGCATTTTGGGCAAAATGTGGCGGTTTCCCCTCGGTGGTCGCCGCGGTAGACAGTGAGCGTCGAGCGTTGTTGGTCGATGATCGGGACTGTAACGTTGCTGGTTATCCGAACGAGACAGTTCAGAGCCGGTACCGCGAAAATCGAAGTTCGTATATTTCAGGCATCTTTTTCTTTTGCTCCAATTAAGGCGTCACGAGAGTGACAAGAGACAATCGTCCGAAAACGAATATCGTTTTTCGCGGTAGCGCCGCTAGGTATTAGTTTCACGATAGTTGAAGTCACGCACACAACAACATCACGTGTTTACAGTTATTTTGTACAATTCAGATCAAAGCTTTATATAAATATTATTTGAGAACGTAACTAGGTGAGTTCAAACAATAACTGAAAAATTTGATTTATTTTATTTAAGTATTCATTTATTAAGGGAGGGGCCGGCCCAGGCGGAGACGGCGGGACGACCTAGACGCGTTTGACGGGAACTGGCCCTCCGAACAGCGGATCGGGAGTCATGGAAAGCAAGAGTTATTAAGGATTACGGGTAATATTTTAAAGATTTTGAACAAAACAAGCACACGATATGCCACTACCTAACTATAGTTGTAGACATTAAATATTCACAAATAAACGTTGCCGTTCAACTATCAAGAACAAAAAGTTCCGCAAACATCAGCCGCCCCGGTACACCGCGTAAACAACGCGCTTGCATTATTAACCGCCCCGCGACATCAAACATTCAGCTGGTTTAAAATGTAGGCAAATGTTTACACCGCCGCCGTTTCGACGTCTCCGGGCCTACGTGTCTTTTATTCCAGGAAATTTGTGGAAACGGAGGCGAGCGACGGATTTAGAGACGGCTACTTTGGATACGTGATAAAATATTTCTTCTGTACTGTACAGATGCCATCAGATGTATCTGAACAACTCTATTGTCAAGGCGATAAAGTGCATGTTCAGATATTTGTGAACACCACAGCTCCGATATATCTGATAGCGACTGTAGAAGGCAGGATTAAAGTATGTTGACTATAGAGATGTGCCGTTCCCAGTAAATTTTCAATATCACTAACTATGAGGCATTTTCACAAATGGTAAATTTTCCATAGGTTTTTTCAACATTTTGAACTATTTTCCTTTCGCTCCAAAATGTATTGTGTACGCTAACGTCTCGACTAGTGAAAAGCGAATTTCAACCTTATCTGTCAGCAGAAAAATTGCTTTGAAAGCGTCCGTCACTATAGGGTATAGGCACTTTAGGGGTCGGTGCCGTGATAGGCACATCACTTCTTCGCACCTTATTACAAGGGAGTAACATGCAAATGTGTAAACATAACTTTGACGTCGCTGTACCTAGTGTAACCTGTAACCGGTCACTTGCAGCATAAAAAAATATGTTTCGAGACTTAATGGCTGAATAGGTCTGTCAAGTGTCAATGTTTAATACTTATAAAATATGGGCAACGCGCTTGTAAGCCTACTGGCTTCTTCAACAAGTGCCGCATTGTTTTTTTATGCTACGAACGTGGTAAAAAATTCGCCTGATTGTAGGCAGTTACTGTAGCCTATTGACGCCTGGAACTCCAGAGGTTAGCACACACGTTGCTTACCCTATAGGCCTGTGAGCCCTTTGGGCTTTACTCACCGGCAGGAGCACTACACTATGAGTAGGGCTTAATACTATTTGGCTGTGGTTTTCTTGGAGGCCGCGTCTCGGCGAGCGTAGTGTAGGACGCCCTCAGGCAAGGTGGAGTGACGACCGGCGCAATATGGCTGGCAGGAGTTGGATGCGAACAGCCGAAGATCGAACACGATGGCGTGAAATTGGAGACGCCTATGTCCAGCAGTGGACCGCGATAGGCTCATGATGATTTGCGTGGATAAGATACCTTTACCGAAGGAAGAGGGCATCATTACTTTATCACTCGTGGTACAGTCAGAGTCATATAGTTGGCGGCATTCAAAGTAGTCAAATTATTCGGTACACCATATAAATTACATGGTGTATCGAACTTTATGAGTATGTTGGATGCTACCAACTATATAATACTGACTGGTACTTACCTGTTCTGAGGGTGCAGTGACTGCATGTATTAAAAACAGCGTAGTAACATTAAATGTAAGGTATGTAGTGTTGTATTCCTGATGGCGAGTAAGGTTCCCAGAGCTCCGACCGCCCTTAACTGCCGGCAACGCGCTTGTGACTCCCCGGCTGTTACCTGGTGGACGGTAATTGCTACCAGGCAATCCGCCTGCTCGTTAGCCGCCTATGTCATTACAAAAAATGGATTGAAAGGCTACAAAATAGGTAGATGTATATTATTAAATTACCACATTTCACCTCGTATTTTGCCTCTACATGTAATTTGCATAATTTGGAATCTTCTTAGTCTAAAGCCATTTCTCTCGCGAGTTTGAATTGTACGGTTTATTTTTAAATTAACAATTGAAGTAGACCAAAACTTTAAGAATAAAAATTTGAGAAATGTACATTTGTACAATTCCGACTTCCGACCCGTTTGTTACATATTTACTAATACGGAATCTGTTATTTATTGCAAAAAATATTTCACAATTTTTTTTGAAATCCTAAATATTAATCCGTCCTGAATTAAAAAAAAATATTTTGTTACAAAAACATTGGCAGAGAGTATGTTTATGTAACAAATACGAGTACTGTTTTCGAAAAATGAAGTTACATTTTTCTAAGTCATATTTCACTTCACCTTAAGGACTAACAGTCTAACAGTTTGAAATTAAAAATGCATTAAGAACATATAGAACTCATAGGTCTTTCCGCCATTTTGGTAGAGTTGCGGAGATGGGGGGCGGCTGGGGTGGGGGTGGCCGGGGATGGCAAATGAGGTGCAGTAATGCGTTTCTGATTGCGATGCAGTTATTGCAGTGCTGCTTGGTTTAAATAGGTGATGAAACGAACGATGATTAACTGGTGTGTTTAAGTTCGGTACTATAGGTTTACATGGGGTTGTGATGATGGCGTTTTATCGCGTTTTTATATAAAGATTATTTTCTGTTAAAGATAATATATCGACGACCGGTCTGGCCTAGTGGGTAGTGACCCTGTCTCTGAAGCCGATGGTCCTGGGTTCGATTCCCAGTCGGGGCATATATTTGTGTGATGAGCACAGATATTTGTTCCTGAGTCATGGGTGTTTTCTATGTATTTAAGTATTTATATGTATCTATCTATTATAGCATCCAAAGTACTCAAAAAGTTCGGTACACCATAGAATTAGTATGGTGTACCGAACTATTTGAGTACTTTGAATGCTACGAACTATATGACGCTGACTGTATCTACAACACAAGCCTTACTGAGCTTACCGTAGGACTAGGTCGATTTGTGTAAGATTGTCCCGAAATATTTATATTTATGTCGAGAAGACGAATTTACCGATGGTAAACAATTATTGGCAGTTATTGGCCTTTGTAGAGCGTCCCTCTCAGCGGTGGAACAAAGTGTGATCGCCAATCCGTCTACCAAGCGTGGCGATTAAAAGAAGAATTTTTTTTATTTTTCAATTTAGGCATATTATAATGCACTTATGAACGTTAAATCTACCGCTTCAACCCTACGGTTGTTGGATCGGGGCGGTCACATTTCGAGAATAACCAAATTATTTCTAATCATATCGCAAGCTAAATCCAATTTGATAGGACACAAAAAGTGTCCTCGCCGCTGCCAGGCCTCCGGGTTTTCCGTTTGTCACTTCCTACGACACCCGCGGGAGGAGATCAGGTATCTTTTAGCGAACGATTAATGATTAAATATGATGTAGGCATTCAGTAGAATTTTATAAGAACATTTTCAAGTATTCCGATATTGATTAAGCTTTGTGTCTCCTGTCTCGCTTTTCCTTTGATTTCTTATGTTGGGGCCCACTAATTACACACTCCACATACATACATTGGGTTCCAAAATATGTTAACACTCTTTTTAGGTATTTGGTCCATCAGACACATCTATAATTCAGCAATATTACCAAGACCCCATAACTCAGAGGACTTCGATATCTTCTAATAATCCAATCAAAGCACTCCCCGAACTAATGTTATTGTCAAACACCATTATCCCAGCGGCCAACTTAATGTCCAGTCACGTACCCATACGAAAGGGACCCCAATATGCAACCGCTAAGCGCAAGAACGGGACGAAAGCAATAAACAATGTGCACTTCAATTATGAAGAGTCGTTATTAATTTAGTACCGCAAGCGAATTTATGCTTTATGGCAAAGTTTGAACCGCTACAATCGGATAATGCGTCGTTTTTCAAATTTGGAAAATCTTTGATTGCGGAGTGTACGCTTACAATTTACGACCCTATTTCAAATAGTATAAAGTTGAGTATTGTCTTTGTTTTATTTTTCATTAGTTTGTAAGAGTAGTGATGTGATGACATCGATCTTGTTTCTTTTATCAACATTGCCGTTGGTCGGAATTGAAATGAGGTAATAAAGAAATTGCAATTCCTTTTATGTATCTTTTTAACATTTCTTATGGGCAATAATGAATTCAATTAATTGAATAATCTCTTTAGACTGCCGCTCTGGCGTAGTGCTTGTATTATGTTTGTATTTAAACTTACGTGAGACATGTCTGTACATGCTTATATATTGTGCGTGTATGCTGTATATTTTGTACACGTGGTATTTTATTATAAATTATAAACTTAATAATAATTCCCTAGCTTTAGGTTAAGTTTGTTTTGCTCAGTACTTCTAAAATAGCCCTAAATATCTTCCATTATTACACTTATACCTATGTTCTCCTTGTATTTACTTTTAAGTCTTTGAACTATGTTTGCTGCTCCTCGCCTAGTCTGAACTCGCTGCTTGTCTCCCTTTTATGCACTCCTGGTACTTCGACTACTTCGAGTTACGTATTACTGAGCGCCTGGTGATACAGCAGAATATTAAGAAAATATGGAAAAGATAGAGCTTTTTTTGTACATTTAGACATTTTGTACCAAATTATATTATCGACATTACTAATTTGTATGAACAATTTGACATATGCTGCCAAACGTTACTTAATCTTACTCAAGCTTATCATATACCTACAATTTTTTTTTCTTTAGCCTATAGTGTCCCACTGCTGGGCAAAGGCCTCTCCCGTGGACCCCCACAATTCTCGGTCTTTTGCTGTTTCCGGCCAAGTGCTGAGGAAAGCATCCAGATCGTTCGGCCATCTCTGTTTAGGCCTGCAAATTATCTACCGGAATTGGGAAAAAATACGTAAATACGTATTAAGGCAAGTGGTATAAAAATGACACAGTAATGGTTTATATATGTTAAATAAATAAAATCAGGCCTAACGCTAAATCCTGTCCTTGTAAGTTACGCCAATACTCATTAATAATCATACATCCAAATTAAAAAAAGCGCATTGTTTTAATAGTCGATATCCTCCTGTCACTCAGCACTCCATTCAACGCAGACACAGGCAGTAAATACTAAGCCGAAACCTAACTGGCGCGGGTTCGCAACAAATGCGTAAAACTGAGGGCCTACCGCGAACCACGTCGTTCGTCACTTTTCTGTTTGCCTCTTTATCCCTCGTATGCGCAAGAGCGATAAAGATGGACAGTTTTCGATTTTAGCGGTAGTCCTTCAGGGCCACTGCTAACGAAGCTGGACGCGGGCATGTGTCACTGGCTAGGGGAAAAAGGACATATGTATGAATGATTTTGTGGTAGCCTTATGTAGTTCGTGTTAAGGTTCATAATCATAAGGTCAAATGTTTTATCCTGAAGAAGCGGGTTTTAATCAACTGCGTTTCGTTTGTTTCATTAGGTACATAATACATATTATTGACAATTCGAAGTCCGAGGAATTGCAAGGAAGGCCTGACCTTGACGCTGTCTCTAAGATTTTTTTTGGTTTTCACTACCATATACATAGTAAGTCAAGATAGTACCTAATAGGTATGTATTTTTTACAGAATTCAAGTAGTTATGTAGACACCAAACACTATTCGACCGGTGTAAATCTAAGAAAATATTTGGTGAATATTTGGCCCATGTTTTGAAGTTTAGATGCCAAAATTTTCCGGTCGTTGGTGAGTATTATATCTGGTACAGAAGACTGGGGCGACCTACTACGGGCTTGAACTTACGACTGAAATATTCAGGTCGTGAAATATTTGAACGATGTCTCTGTGCCAGTGCTTATTCTTGCCCAGTTGCGGTCACTAATAAACTAAGTAAATAAAATCGCGGAAACAGCTTGCGTGGGTGGAATTTAATGACGCGGAAGACAACGAATGAGACTAACCGTTATAAAGCATTGCGACCGCAGTGAAAACAATAAAAATAATTTCAGCGAAAACGGAGATTTCGAGAAAAATCGTTAAAAACGCCGCCGGACAGTCCGGCTTGCTCCGGGTTATTTGGTCCATTTAACTTGAAATAGTTGCAGCCGATGTACCAGGCGGGCAGAGACGGGGGAGGGCGAGGTTTTAAAATACGATTTATGGAGGCATCAGCGGTTTAAAGGGCGGCTCACGCTGCGCGGTGCTGCGCGCCTGGTAGGCGCATGTCGCGAACGCTCGCGCGCAGCGGGGGCCTGCTTTGATACCGGCCGTCCGGTTCGATTGCGTGATATAGGATGCATTTATTTTTCGTGATTTACGCAGAAAACATGCCGATCCTAGGTAAGATTAGACGCAATCTATTTTGATGTACGATACTCCGTAAAACTTTAATGTTTATTGCAAATTACTGATTTAAGTATCGCACCGCAAGGATATTTCAATTTACGAGTGGTATGGCTATTCTTGTCCTCGTAAAACTCGGGTCTTATGTTGCGTGCACCTCACCAGTGGCATGTTTCATACTTTAGAGGCCGCTGCTGATATAAAATATGATGATTAGGTCAGGATGATTAAGCCCTATTTTACTCTAGCCGGCTAAGATAAATGACAAATGACAAACATGTGAAGCGCAACGTTCTTCCTGTCGGGGAACATTGTCGGACCGACGTAGCGAGAAACAAGATGCATGGTACCTACAGGTTTGCCAAGACTATGCTGCTTTTATGTTTGACCAGCGAATCGTGAAACGTGATAATATGGAATCCTTGGACAAACTAGGACTTAACCATTTTGATACTTTTGTAATTATAGACAAATGAAGCGCGTGTTGTTTTTGTCTGTTCCGTCATTTCCAATGCAAAACTACAAGGTCACCTGCCTTACGAAAAGTTCATAATCCATGGGCGTTTAAATCAAGAAAGAATCGATTGAACATCATCCTATATACGAGTGGATACAATCGGCTCATTAGTGGTTAACTGTTTGGACTATTTGATAAGATACAATCAACGTTACTCCATCAGTCAACGATGACAAACTGCTCTTGAAAGTTTCTCGCGGCTTCTGTGCCCCTGGTAACTATTAGTTTGACCTCGAGTCACGAATTTGACGTTTGCCAATTGATTGTGTGATTTACGAACATATTTTTAAATAGTATATTTTCACTTCTCATGCTCTAAAAGTGTGTCATATTATGCTTGCCAAGGCGGACTAAAGTAGTACATTTAGCCTCTTGGGATAATATGTATACATATTTATGATATACAAAACGTTTTAAATTGACCAACCAGAACACTTCATCGTATTAAATCCACCAATCACGACAGATATCGAAGTTAATCGCAACTCTAGATTATTTTTTGGTGTGAATACCGTTTAAAAATGTGAAATCATTAAAAAAAACTTTGTATAAAGTATCAACCAATCAGATAATACCACAATATTAAAATCGACCAATGAGGAAACGCAATCAAATTGTCAAAGCATTAGGTGCTTTTTAGTTCCTACTTCACAAGCATTAAAAAAAAGTAAATCGTTGGCAAACTCTTTGAAGTCCCAATTATACGTTGTCTATGGCATTTATTCACGGCGTAGATATATCCTATCTGTATCAAAGCAGTGAAAAAAATACAAAGACTGCCAAATTAAACATTTTTGACTCAAAATTCATTGCGGTCGAATAAAATTGTATGTGTTAATGGTTGAAATGTTATCTTATTTTCTCGCAATCGAAGTGAAAACTAGTATGCATAACTCGGGTTTAAGCGCCATATTACCCCTCGAACAATTTTCCCTCACTTCGTTCGAGAAAATAACCACCTCGTGGTACTATGGCCTACTTTAGCCCCTTGTCAAACAATCTACTATTGCTTACAATGTCATCCACGAAACTCGCATCTTCGCTAGACTAATAATGCCAGTACGTTACATACTTCCTCGGTTCACTTCTAGAGGGCTATCGAACGATATCTAGAGGGATATATAAAGGCCTTTCTCCTGTTAGGTGATGAACAAGGCTTGGCGAGGAATAGAAGGCTGTGGAACCTCGTCTTCCACAGATACCTACGTCTCGATCCGTAGCACGAGGGAAAAGACTGATGATATTTGCCTCTTCCTCTATTTATGGCAAGTTTTAGAGTCAATCCTGGAATTTGAATACGCCATAGCCATTTAGATCCAAAGAGGCAAACACACTGTTCTGTTGAAGATGGTCTGAGCTCTGAAGAACTGTCCCGTTGAAAACTTCCCCGTAATAAAGTATCGGTTAGTAAAATAAAACGTTGCTTAAAATAAAAGCGCTCCATCGGTGAAAAGCACCTGTACCCTTACCATGAGTTGTGACATTGACGTTTTCTATAACGAGTATCGAGTTTACTATCTGTGCATCTCGCTTGTACCATTTTAGTGCGAACGAGATGCACAGATAGTAAACTCGATACTCGTTATCGAAAACGTCAATGTCACAACTCATGGTAAGGGTACTGGCCTATGTAGTAGTAACGTGTCTAGTACAGTCACCTTCAAATATATGGAAGCTGTGGAGGTGGTCATAAATATCGGAACAACGGCTCTATTATAAAGACGATAAAGTGCATGCTCCGATATTTTTGAATACCTTGGCTGCTCCGATATATTTGTAGGCGACTATACACCCATGTCGACGATCTATATTCAAATTTCAACGTAAGTTCCTTATTAATTTTCTGCATAACTACATAGACATGGTCCTTCAGTTAAGTTTTTCACATATAGAATTCATGTGTAAGACATCGCATTATACTTATTTATCATATTTATATCATTAATTTATTATTTCTTGTTATCTTTAATGTTTGTTAAATTTATATTTCTATTCTCCGTATTGACGTGTACACCTACCAGTACCTAAATGAGAAGTATATTGTAAGTTATTCTTATGTATTTATTAAAGTATGCCAAGTCAAAATATATTATACTGGTGGCTGTTATATACTAAATGCCAGTCAAAATTCGGATATTTTTTACATGTTTGTATGGAAATTTTCCTTTTTCTAATTAAATTTCCTATATTTTTTTTGGAATTTCTAAGAACATCTCAAAATTATTTACAACTTTTGCAAATTGCACATCTGTACACAGCATTCCTAATCCAAACGAAATATAACCAGCGTCAGCTGAACAAATCAGACAATTACCAGTAAACAGAGCCAGCAGCCACCGGGACATCCATCCAGTGCGTTTTCAAATGTTCTAAATCGCGAGCTGGCCAGCCATTCCTACAGCCTTACCGAGCTGGATCTGCAAGTCAATACAAATAACACAATTAATAAAACGAAATACGCACTCAGCACTCTTAGTGCTTGAAAATGGAGGCCTATGTTCTCCGAACCATGTCGAGCGAGTGACTAAATAAACGTGACTGGAGCCGTTATTACCATATACCATTAACAAAATATTACTATGTCTCACAAAAGTTCAAACACGAACAGCTACTTTCAAGACTTAAATAGAAACTTCTTCGGAAGACGTATTAGGTCGTAATCGTAAGGTAAGTTCATTTGGCGTCTTCGCCTTTGCCTTTGCCTTAGCGGCCGCCACTCGACGTTTTCCTCGCAATTTCATAGTAATCGGCAAGCTGTGTTAAATTTTATATGGAAGCGCCGAGAAAAGGCGGGACTGAAATCTCTGGCGATTCGCTTCTACCTTCCTAATGCGGTCTGCTGAGGATTGGAATCGCCCTTCGTTTGTATTCCCGGAAAGATATAATTTGGGTCTCGTCAAGGCAAGAGTGAATAGGCTGTTACTGAACCAGCGTGCTACGCCCTCGACCTCGTCGACACTTACCATCAGGTGCGACTGAGGTCAAACGTTGATCAGTCTTGTTTAAAAAAAAAACATAAAACCGAGAATGACTCTCGCTACTACATTGGGAATGAGCGGGTTGGTGGTCGCGGTGAAAAACGTCCAGCGGTCCGACTAACGATCGTCCCGGACGGACAAAAATAGCTAAATGTGGACGTCGCTTTACAGCGATTGCCGGGCTTGTAGAACTCGTGGACAAATATATGTATCCGTTTTCGTTAAAAAAAATATTTTAATAACGCGCCTTTATCGTCTAAGTATTTTTTTTAAATGGCGGATTCAAAAGTTTCACTCATACCAAAAACAAATCGATAAAGCGTTTATGTGGCGATTTCCAAGCTTAATGGTTCTTTTCTTTAATCCCATATTGGGGTAAATTTGTTAATGCTGCTTGCTTTACATATTCATAACTGTGAACTACCAGGCGCCCATAACACATTGGTTGCATGGCAAACCTTTGGGGCGACAAGGAGCGCAGCGATATTCAATGGCGGGCATAGAATTTTTAAATGTACATGTAAATCACCAGGGGTAAATGTACCAGGCGCACATCGGCTCGCGGCACAGGCGATACGGATATCAATATAACCCTGGTTATAGAATAGAGAATGCAACCTACATCACGCGAGATCTCTCGCAAATTATTGAGATTTAATCTCGTCGTCACAAAATCCTGATGTTTGCAATCACGGTCCAGATCATATAATTAAAACTGCTGTGAGCCATGTTACTACTACTTAGTAACAAACGGATAAAATCACGTGTAATTATATCGCACTAGGCGACGTGTTTCGAATAAGCTCTGGTACCCATTTTCAAGTCGAATCAGGACACACCGCTCGGGGTGAGGGTGCATCACCCAGATCGTGTATTTAATAATTTGGAAAATTTATGATCAAAAGCATTTTTTAAATCTGTAATCACTCAATTAGTTCTACGCAGTTTTCAGTATTTTCTTTTCAGTATCGGGCGTAAAGCCCATGTAACCGGCTTTCCAATAAATATTTGTATTCACCAGGCACGCAACGTTAGAAAGTGCGACCTACTAGCGGTAACAGGCGCTCAGAAACATTTGTGCAGTACTAGGGGCACAGAGACGTGGATCAATCTGTACCAGGAGCACATACACAAATCATTGCCATTAGTTCACTCTTCAGGCTTCATGTTGTCAATCATGTTATCATACAATTATTTTGCATTAATAAGCGAAAGTCAATATTAATTACTCATAATTTGGGGCTTTGGTCGTAAAACTCTGTTTACCGGGTGTCCGTTACCCATAATCACCAGGCGCACAGCGGCGGGCGGCGGTAACGATAGAAAGTGCGCGTAATCGCG
The DNA here is from genome assembly GCA_022674325.2 of Grapholita molesta. Classification (NCBI taxonomy): domain Eukaryota; kingdom Metazoa; phylum Arthropoda; class Insecta; order Lepidoptera; family Tortricidae; genus Grapholita; species Grapholita molesta. Next base: position 1,381,434 of record CP053138.2, read on the forward strand.
TGAATAAATCGCAAACTCTGCTTATTGTTTCGCTGGCTTTCAGGTATGGTAGCGTCGGCAGACTAAGGTTAACTTAGGTACGTCGATACTTAATACATACGTATTACTAGCCCGGTACTTTATCTAGAATAGACAATGTATGGAGTGGTGAGTACTTGTACGAATGACGTGACCGTTTTTATATTACTATATTACTTATTCTCAAAAATAGTATGTGGATACGAAAACTGGGTCTAATAGAATTAAAAATTGAAGTAGATGACATATACTTAAGAAAAAGCGACGAGGACCTCCGGAATCCGAGACAAGATTTGAAGCCACATCTCCAGCTATTGGTTAAGGCGTCTGCCGCGATAAGCAATTAAAAAAAAATTGTTCTTAGTTGCTTAGTTCTAACAAAATGGAATATAATAGTACATTACGATACAAGTGCGAAGAATAGGAATTACCTACTCGGACATGTATCGTACAACGTTTTACATTACACAAATACACATTATGACTCTTTTGAGTTGCGTAATGTGCTCATTATTGCCGTAATGTATCACCTTATGTATTGTAAATGTCATTGCTTCACGATTTTTGATGAAATATTTTGAAATATCTAGTCCTGTAATGGGGCTTAGAAATTAAATATTGAAACGAGTTTTTAAAAGTTTCATGAATATTAAAGGCGAGTATTTAGTTTAGCAAGCTGGCCTAGAGTTAATATCGGCCGCCAGATGCGCGATCCGTTACTCGGCCTGAAGCCCGTTCCGTGTTCTCAATTGCTGCAAGATTCTGATTCTCGGACAAACCAATCAATGTATTTTACATTTTCTTTAAGTGTCGCTACTTAGAGTAAGAATTTAGTGTATGTACAACGTGTATAGTATTAGCAACTTGTATTTGCCTATTAATTAGGTGAATACTTCGATTTGTTCGTGAATACCTTACTAAAAATGAAGGTGACATGGAACAGGTTTTCCCTTTTCATCGCCGCAAGGTTGCTAGTTTGTCTGTGTTTTACAGGATACATTTTGGAGAGTGTGCTCAGGAATTGCACGATTTAATTCCTCCATCTCCTTTCCATCACCGGACGTCCAGGCGAGGGGAGCAGTTTCATCCTTACGTTGTGAATATTCCATTCATTCGCACGAAGCGATTCGCTTCTACCTTCCTAATGCGGACTGCTAAGGAATGGAATTCGCTCCCTTCGTCTGTATTCCCGGCAAGATATAATTTGGGTCTCTTCAAGTCAAGAGTGAATAGGCTGTTACTGAACCAGCGTGCTACACCTTCGACCTCGTCGTCACTTACCATCAGGTGCGACTGAAGTCAAACGTTGGTCAGTCTTGCATAAAAAAAAAAAAAACAGTATGAGGTTCTTCAAAAAAGGAGTGTATACTGTATAGGTTCTTAAAGGGTAAGCAACGCGCATGTGAATCCTCTGGAGTTGCAGGCGTAACTGCTTACCATCAGACGGGCCGTATGCTTGTTTGCCACCGTCGTATAAAAACTTCGTGTATTAGGAGAAAGCACTGCAGCCGAGAACTTAGCCTTGTGACGTAATAAACGGTACAATTAACAGGTACTAAGCAAAACTCGCCCACTGAGGGTGCCGTACTCCGTAGGTACATACCTCGATGTTAGATTACATACTTTAAATATTACCATTTGCTTAAGAAAATATAGTTTTTAGGTTTTTCCCTGAATTTGAAGCATAAAATGAAATAACAGGGTCTTGACAGACAGACGGACGACAGAGTGTCTTACAAGGGTTCCTATTTTCCCTTTTGTGGTACGAAACCCTATTTGACTTAAGATTTCTAATTCACACGCCATTCAAGTAGGCTATGAATTTTATGTCTGAATAAGAGTACCTAAACATATGCATTTATCTTAACCTAGTGTAATAAATACAATACAATTTTACAATTAAAACATTTTTTCTACTAAGTTTACAGGCCACTTAATTCCTTGTCTCAGTGAAAATCTATATGAAAGACGCAAAAGATCTCTTATTAACGTTACTGTGACAAGATTCAAACTGGCCTAGCAATCAAATTGGTTGACTATTTTTTATCATGGCGGGTCCCAGGGAATATTGGAGCGTTGGACTTCGCTAGCGTTCGTCAAGAAACTGGAACGCGTGTGTAGCTCGAGATATTTTATAGCTGCATTATTGTACGACAAACTGCTGCTAGTAAGCTACTCCGATTTATTGCATTTTTCATCTTTCCTTTAATATACTTAAAAATAAACACTAGAAAAATCATGTACAGTCGCCATACGCCGTATACGAGATAAGAAGACGATCACAAATATCTGAACGTGCACTTTATCGCCTAGACAATAGAGGCGTTGTTCAGATAATTTATGATCACATCTACAGCTCTGATATATATGTGATGACGACTGAACTATAACCTCTAAAAGATTACAATAGTTATTTATTAACTAAATTCCTGCTAACCTAGTCTGTAGTAACCATGCCCACGAAGCGATAATCCTGGGTTCGAATCCAGGTAAGGGCGTTTATTTATGGACGTTATATTTGTGTCTATTATATGTATGTATTGCTTAATACCTACGATACAAGGCTTACAGAGCCCTGAGTGTTAGTTTTTAACGCAACTTTACGTCACGAACGCGTTTGCGTTTCCCATATAAATAACATTTTTTTACGTCGTAAACGTTTTTTTACGTCAAAAGTAACTTATACTAGAGCCTCTGAGCTTGATGTGTTAAGATTGTTCCAAATATAATGAATATAGTGAATATATAAAAAAATAAAAATAAAAATCCCTAAAATTTTATTCTGGACTGTCACATTCTATTTTTAGATTTGAATAATTATATATTTTTTATGACCTACTAATTACATGGTGTGCGGGGACTTATTCTTACCAGATTATAAGGTTAAAGAATTTGAGTTCTATTCTAAACCAGCATTATAATTTGCCAATTGAATAGCTAACAGGTTCATTGAAAAAGTAGTTTGCTTTTAATTATAATGTCTATATATATGGTATATAGACATTAGACCACTTAGACCATATTATAAAAAAATGGCACGGTTGTTTTTTTTTTGTTATATTACTGTTTTTAGTCTTTATGTATCGTGAATCAAAAGGACACGTCTGTGCTTGTTTTGCACCCCGTACTTAGTTCGCCTAATCTCGATTCCCCGATAACTCGTTTCGTGTACTGAACCCTGCGCCCCTGGTACCTGTTTTCGCGTAAAACTTTAATTAACCAATAAACATGTCGCCCGCGGCCGTCTTAAATTAGCCCCCGAATTGCGATACAGCCGCCTGATGCTGCGGAGGCTTCAAATAGTTCAGATAACTTAATTTTAAGCTATGAACATTGAATATACTCTAACGTTTTCACTAGGACCACAGAAATGTACATAGATATTTGTGACTACATCATTGTCAAACATCATCACTGAAATGTAACTGAGAATCATACCGTTGAATCGTTTGTTGCCAATAATATAAATACCGATAATATAAGAATTACTTTTTCTGTGGCAAAGGAGTCCTAAAACATACTAAGAAGTAAGACGAGTTGACGTTACTTACGCCCTAAAAGGTTTTGGACACACGCTTTTTCTTATTAATTTACGTTTACTTTTTGGTTTGTTTGTTCGTTATAGAATCCTACGACAAATAGACGGACAGATTACGGTGTGAGTAATAGTGTTTAGATTACTACATATTATATTAAGAATAAATTTCATTGGTAACTAAAAACTGTTGTTCTATTTGTAGATTATTATAAATTACAATGTTAGAGCTGCAATGAACTCTGTCAGTTTTTGGATACACAACTTCTAAAATCGTTCTAAAACCATTATTGAATTAAAAGAAGAAAAAACGAATACCTACACAAATAAATAAAATGTGTAATTTGTGCATGAAGAAGATTATGCAAGGGTCCAAGTTGTATTTAGGCTAAATAGACATTGCAAGAGCTATCATTTGACAATACATTCGTCATATACGTACTAGGGCTACATAAATGGGGTATAGCTTCAGTTTCATCTGGAGCTATGTCAATTTGGCGTTTCTTTCGAGTTCGGAGGGGGCACGGGGAGGGTGGGGAGGGGGCTAAGGTTGACAAATGGTCCGCTCGGAGCATCCGCGAGCGATACAATCGGTGCGTTGCTTACTGTGCTCCGTTGTGGGAAAAAAACAGGGTTGCCGATGTGTGAAAATGTTTTATGTATTGACAGCTTTATTTATACATGTCAATGATATTATTATACGAATAACAAAAAAATAACTCCTGCAATCTACTGGCTGTTAAAATACACAAAAGTTATATTTTCATGTATTTTAACTGAATAATTGTGTTCCGAATATGGATTTCGATTGGATGATTTACACGAGGCTGAAGTCAACGTACCATTACATAAAACACAGTAAAAAGTTGTTCCGTGTATATCTCCTTTTGTTTCTCTACAGTACTATTCATAAAACCTAGCAAACTGTTGTTAAATTTGATCCCTTCCAAACAAACCTGAATGTAAAATATTAATAACATGTAATAATGTTAATGAATAACCTCCAAATACGGTATTTATGTACCTACTTATTTATATTTATAATATAAATGCGTTGTTATAATTATTATTTTAATAAAAAAAACACTTAAAATATTTCATCTCGACGTTTCGAAGACTTTAGCGGCGTTCGTGGTCATGGACTCATGGATATGGTAGTGGAGGCGGGAACGTCGAGACGAAATTTAAACTAGTGTACGCGATATACGTATAACCTGTTTCAGTTGTTTTATTTCATGAATAGTTATCGCAGCAACCGAAGACATATTATTATTTTAAGGTTAAGTTAACTAACATAGCCAAAGGTCGGAGTTAAGGTTAAGGTAAAGCGAAGAGGCTGTAGAAGGAGCTACAAATACGATTTCACAAAAAAATTATTACGATTCATGAGCCCAAGGAAAACTGTAGAAAAGTTAGTAAAGCAGACGGGAATCGGCTTATATGAACGTTCCGTCGCTGATATTCAGTAAATATGGAGCAAACCGCAAGTCCCAGAGAAGGTGTTAATAAAGCTTACTTTTGGAGCATACGATCTTATCAAATGTACAAAACAGATAGCTATATGACATTGTAATAAAATAGGTTAAAAGTAAAAGTCATCCACACCCATACTGGCTGACTAACATATTTCAGACAGACCAGGAAAATAAAAAAAAACGAACATAAATAATAATACCGGTATCGGTTGGCAGCCCTGTGGCACGCGTCACCGGACTCGTCCCAGCGTGCCATTAGTCACTGTCGGCCGCCATTTTCGAGGCGCCACGCCCGCTACGCCGCTACGACGGTACGCCGCTACGCCGTAGCCTGGCGTGCTCCTTGCGACTCTTGTTACCCTGGTATTTTGGAGTTAATTGTGACCCTGGTACTTGACAATTACTTATTTGAGAACCGTATACGTATCGTAATCGTAGTTTATGTTACTACTCCATAATGTAAGGCATAAAAATATAATTTTGTTTTGGTAAGAAACTTTTGTGTGCGATTATTTTCGTTCACAATTTTTTTGTATTCGAGTGCACGTTAAAAATCGACCCCCAGTCTCGTGCGATTTGGATTAACATTTAGCATATTTACTAGGAAATATAAATATATTACGCTAAAAATATATTAACGTAAGAAAGATTTTTCTCCTTTCAGATTATCCGTAAGTTTCTAGATTGACCTAGATTCACAAACTTGCAAGTGTTGCAAGCTATCTAGTGTTTGTGCAAACTATCCGATGTTACTCTTCTTCTTACTGTAATTAGATTTAGATGCAATGGAGAGAGTTTCTGCGCTTCAGTAAAAACAATCGTGGGAGAAAAATAACGAGGCAAAAGAATCGAAATAAACATCATTTTACGACATTTGGTAATAAAAAATAAAAAAAAACCTATTGCGTGCGTAGTAAATGACAAATGACATTCGTTTTTTACTTTTATTTATTTGTGCAATCACTATTTCTATCCAGTATTCTATAAAGGTGACAGTAGGATTGGGCAATGAAGTAAGGGTTGGTAAAAAATTCTAAGAATTGTAGATACACCAAGTAAATGCACTGCCCGCAGATGCAATGTATCTTTACCAGGAGCCCATAATAAAAATGTACCAAGTAGCAAGTGTTCAGAACCATAAGAGGGCTGCTTGAAAAGTACTAGGCTCCCAAAAGCGTTCTGCAAGTACATATTCCTACCAGGATAGCAGAAGTCGCAGAACATTGTTGTACCTTTCTTATCTGAAATATATCAACTTTGGTGATACAGATTCAAATCAATAAAATGATTTGCGTATATTATGTAGTTTATTTGTTCTTTATGGAATTAAAAGAAAATTGAAATTAATTAATAACAAACTCCTAAAATAGACAAGATAAACCTGTCGTGTTTAGGCTCATTAGCTGAATTCTCTTGATGAGTACTTTAATTGTGCAAAAAAAGTACAGTTGGCAATTAAAGCTTGTAACAAAAAAAAACATTTTTGGATAAAAATTGGATTTATATCTACCTTAACGCAGACGTTGTTTTAAATAATAAATAATAATAAATGTTTTGGGACAAGCTTACACAAATAGACCTAGTCCTACGGTAAGCTCAGTAAGGCTTGTGTTGTAGGTACTAGACGACGATATATATAATAGATAGATACATATAAATATTTAAATACATAGAAAACACCCATGACTCAGGAACAAATAACTGTGCTCATCACACAAATAAATGCCCCGACTGGGAATCGAACCCAGGACCATCGGCTTCATAGGAAGGGTCACTAACCACTAGGCCAGACCGGTCGTCGAAACTTGACCTTCAATAACAAATAAAATTTATGAAATATGTTGTCTTGAGTTGGGCGATCCCAGTCTTATTTATATGTAAATCATAGTTATTTAAAACTTTAGTTTTTTTTATTCTTGCTTTGCATAATCTGCCAGTCAATTTATTTTGTTTGTTAATTTCATAAATTGATGAAAAACTTAGGTACGTGTTATTGACAATGATAATGTACCTACAAAATATTTATGTCACAAAAACCGGTCACGGCCTATTTCCAGCGATGGAGGTCCTTCGGCTGATATTATGATAATGTAACTAATAACTTGTGGGTCGGGGTCCATGGGGTCCCAGCGTGCACAAACTATTTGCAGATATCGCGAAGCTTCCTCGCACAGCGTATCAACTTTGCGATACAACGAGGAAATGCCGCCAGCATCTATGGTTCAATGCCTCAAGAGCCTTTTTTAGATTTAATGCAGTAACTAACCACCGATTGACGACCAAAATTCTCTCACAACCTTCCAGCTCCTTAATATATTAGACCTTATTATTTTATTATACCTACCTTGTAATCCAGGAACCAGGTATTTCTGCCGTGCAAAAGGTGGGGGTTAAAATGTTTTCATTGATATTGCTTAAGTATAGGTTAGTTATGAAAAATGCGAGTTTTCGACCTTGAGGAGTTGGAGCGTTAGCCACCATCTTGAATTAAAGGGGCCCAAATTTGATCTTTTTCATATGAAACTTCAAAAGCTCATTTGTTTTATCTTCGTTTTCTTGTACCCTACAAACCTTAAAAGGGTGTCGTTTTCCCGTTTCAAGACCGGAGGAGGTGGCAAAATGGCACCGAAGGACGAAGTTTCCGAGGACCTTCAACACTTCTGCTGCGCCAACTTGATGTAGAATTGAAACACGTCGAAATTTTTGAAGGTATAAGTTTTCTTGTCTGATAGAAATTTGGTAATAGAATCAAATGCTTCCATGGGACCAATTGCGTAGGAACTAGAGCTTTTTACAACCGCACCGTTCCAAAGTAAAATTTCATAATTTCTGAAACTTATTGACTGAATAAGCTATAGTGAAACATGTCGACCAATATTCGACTTATAAAACGTGAGTGCCCGCTTTTATGCAATTGATATGTTTGGATCTCACGATAGTTTTGTGTTTAAATTTTTTTGAGACTGTTGTAATGATTGTTGAGATACTTTGTAGACTGGTTGTAAATATACGCATATGGATACCTTTTAGTACGTACGTTTCAGTTTTATCCAATGGCTATGATTTTTTGGCTATTTAGGCATCATTTCTACACCACAAACGTAGCAACATTTGTTCTACGACTTTTGAAAATAACTAATAGTTTAATAAATATTAATAAAAAAAGATTTTCCAAGCAAGCAATGTATTGCGAAAACTATGAAGTTTGTAGGCTGACAGTAAACGTCAACTAGACTATTTAATGCTGTTCATTGAAAATACTATTTAGTTTGTTCGAAAAAATTACAAGTAATAAATTACCCAATTTTTTAAAGTTGTAGAACAAATGTTGTTACGTTCGTGGTGTAGAAGCGATCCCTAAAATTTTTGCTTCTATTACAGGTATAAGTATAATATATTATATATCATTGGTGTAACATATTGTATTTTTTACATTTAAGAACAGTTTGACATGTTAAGGAAATGTCTTTCTTGACCTAATACCTATCTACCTATTTATTTCTGTACCAGCAGCATATCGAGGGATTTGACATTTTTTTAGGGCTAATGGCATGATTACAATGATCAGCTTGCATTTAGTTGAATAAACTTGTTGAAATATTCTTTCGTAAATGAAATATTCTTCGGAAAAATAGTTAAATGCGTTTAGTTTAGACATATATGAAATCATTTCAATGAGACTTGACCAGTGTAATTGAGCCATTCCGTATTGTACTAAAAAATGAAACAAACGCAGCTTTTTTTAAGGTTTTAATATTTTTTACACAATTGGTAGCATTCATAATGCCGACACTGTCCGTCAGTCCGCGCCAGCTGCCATACATAATATAAACCAGTTCTATCATGTATATTTATATTCATATAACGTGTGCCTCACCGAAATTATACAATACAAATATATAATTAACTTTTTCTTGAACCGTTTTATAATAATTGAATCGACGACAGACAATGCTCTCTTTATTACTATATTTACAATAACTTGATGACTTTCAAATCAATATGTATAATGTACATATACATATATAAGAAAGAGAAAAATCAAAATAAAATTCTCCAATTAATACATTAATATCTAACAACTATTATTTAAGATTTTTCTCTTAATAAAAATATATTACACACAACAATAATAGGGCAATATCAACAAAGGCAGATTGCAAAAGATACCGAATATTTAATACTGAAGTTGACTGAACAGAAAATATAATACAAAAAGACATGACGTGTAATTTATTTGATGATATATTTACAAAAGTTAACAAACCCTTTTACTAAAATGAGATGAGACATTGTGGGTTGACTGAGGCGAGCTACTGTCTGCCAGTGCAATGGCAAAATAATTGTCCATCGCTTTCTAAATAGTGTAATGTGGGCGAGACGTAGTTAACGTACCCGACGTACCGCGTAGTGAAAGATATTACAGTTGAGCATATTATTGATGTCAAAGAATACTAAGACTTCTTTGTTTCTCTCTTATCATAATTATCAACATAGCCTCAGTAAAACCACAATGTCTAATCCAAAAGTGTTATACCAAGTGTGAGAATAATAACTTCTATTCCACTTTTACATGTAAGTTTACACGAAGCTATTCTGGCTCAATAGGAGTTTCCAACTGCGCCTGTCACTCGTTAGACTGGAAACATCTACTTTTCCATGTGTTTACATAGCTCACTGTAAATTGGTTCTTAAGTATTTTTCAATAGTTGGTACAACACTTTCCCACAAGTCTGGTAATTACCCTAGGTATAAAGCTTGCTCCGGATAACTAATCCTACAGTTACCACGGCCATGACCAATTTGACGTTTATCCCGTTCGTATACATGCATAAGGCTGTAATGCGAGCATTACTTAGTGTTCTCATCGTTACGTGATTGTTCCGTTTGATATAATACGATTTTAGTCAGTATCAGAAGAAACAGCAAATTCATCTAATACTATTTTAACTGTCGTTAATTCGTTTATATAAGTGACCCTTCAAGTATAAAATAAAACTGCTAAACTCGTGCAAACGAGGCACTATGCATTAAGTTTGTCATTTCTTCAATTTAGGCCATTTTACGGTTTTTGTTGTATTAAAGTTAAAACATTCAAGTAACAAGTGGTTTAAGTTACTTTACTGAATCATTGAAATTGTTCAATAGTTAAATCTCTCTGATGCGACTAAAATCTTCTAGGTCACGAAAAAAAGGTTTAAACTAACGGTTTATGTTCAGATACGGAACGTAATAGTAACCTATGAGAAGCTCTCGTATCAGTCGAGGTCACGCAGAAGAAAACAGTCCACTATTTTGACGTATGTCATTGTAGAACCTTGTCACATCGTATCAACTATACATTTTACTTTATTATTAGTATATATTCGAATGTTATACGCAGACAACGTTCTAAGACGGCCAATAAAACAGTGGACTGTACCTTTTATTTCATAAATACCAATTTTTTTAAGGGTCACCATTAGGAACGCTCAAGTTAATGTTTATTGGATCTTACAAGAGCGTTTGCGTTTCCCCTTGTGAACCCTTTGGTCTGGTGAAGGCTTAATATGTCAGGTAATCCGCTACAAGACAAAATAGACGTAAAATCTCTTTGTTCAACATCGTAAAATATATTTTTGTCATCGTATACATCGGTTACAAATTGTGCTACATTAATGAACACCAAGGCAAGGTGAAACAATCATACCCGAACCACAATATCATCACTATATAGTATATAGATAGGTATATATATCAAAGATATGTATTCAACCTGTAACGCAAAATCACGAAAAGTTTCGTTCGCAATTAAAATTTACTTGGAGAAATTGACGTTACTAGAAGTACGACTGAGCTGATGAATAAATAATCGGATGGTAACAGACGCAACGCCGGCACGGCAGTGCAAGTTACACAGTAACCCGCGGGAGAATGTAACTACACGCACCGCCTGGGACACACGAGGAGCTGGCCCTCAAGTCACCGGTCGAGTAACTTAAGCTATTCGAACGCGGCATCGGCATGCAGCTTCAATCTTGCATATCCCAGTCTGTGCATAAATTGGGTGTTGAAATCATAAATAATCTATTTATTACATACATAACGCCTTTACAAAAGTACCATTTCTATTATCATTCGTCCTCCTCGACCCAGTACTTCCAGTGATAGTTACATTACAACTTACAACTAATCAATTATTTATATTTACGTAATAACAATACACAATTAGCTATAAATATTTATACGATAACTATCAAACCATTTTTTATTGTTACATTCATCGATCCACTATGCTCCGAGTGATAAAACCGTTGTATTTATTTATATTAGGCGATTGCACCGTTTTTAGCGTCCACGTTGTCACTTCGCGTTAATTTACATTATTTAAACATTAAAGTTGACTTTAAATCTTAATTTAGGAGATCGTATACTGTTTCAAATATTACAAAAATGTCGCTTTATGTACACGTAGCATCCGTTCTCCTTTAGTTCGTGTCGCACGCGTCATGTGAACGTCACGTCGTCGTCCCGCGTCGCGTATCACATGAGGCCGCGCTGGCCAGTCTCACGCCGGGAGTGGGCCTCGGCCGCGGCCTCAGGGTCGGCCTCCAGGGAAAGCCGAACTGCGCGAGTGTTATTCATATCTGAAACAAATTACGAAGAAATAATAATCTAATTTAATTACGAAAGCAATTTTAATGATGCTGACTGCATTAAGATTTTATTTGATACACCTCGATTATAGGGAATCTCACGATTAGTTAATTAATTAGACAGGTGCACGGTGCATTAGTATATTGGTTTTCATGAGTAGGTGTGGCAAATCCACTTAACTGCGAATGAATCTGTCTTACTTGACTACTTACTATTCTAATGTAAACGAACCATAACCATACAAGTCCCTGCTAGTTTTCGATAATTACCAACTTTGATTCTTGGATTACCAACTTTGATTCTTGGTTAATTAAAGGTTAATTAAGAACACCAGACAGTGACTTGAATTACCAGGAGACTAAGAATAGAAAGAGATTCTACTTACATGTACAATGCTTGTATTAGAGGTGGTGGCCGTAGTACTCGGCCGGGTACTGCGCGTAGCCGTGGTGGAAGGCCGGGTCCGTGGGCGGCCTGTGCATCATCTGCTGGCCTTCCATCATGTAGCCCATGGTCGCCTCGGGGCTGTATGCGCCGCTGGGTCCTGCGTGCGGGAACACTGCGGGGTAGAACACTGCGTGGTTAATTAAGCTGGCTGTGCATGTGCCTGATGGGGTATGAGGCCCTGGTATATAGATATGGTAAAAACCTGGCTTTAGGGAGGAGGGAAATTTAAAAATGTATCTAAGTTCATTTTGTCATGTGCAATCTGAGGAACTCTTGTAAACTAAAAATAATACAGTATTGGGTTTTGTAAGGAATATTGGTTTGGAATTTGGTTGGAACTACATCCACGTATCTGCAATTTCTTCACTTACACAAACCATCCCCTAAAATGAGATAGGAATCTGATTACAATACAAGTATGATGTTGGAATTATTGCTAAACATATTTGCATGTAGTTATAGCACAAATGAATTGTTACAGTTACGGCGAACGACATTTTTATTCGAACAGGAAGACGAAAGCCATTCCATCGAAAACTTTCAATAGCCCAATTTAAACTCGAGCGACAAGCATGCAAAACAAAAAAACGTCGCAATTGTCATTCGGAATCGTAGGAATTCGCTCAATTTTACCACAAAACTGTTATGTCTTCCGATTGCTATATTTCGCGGGGATTATCAATCGTAGAGTAATGGTGTTCGTCCATTATAGACGGCGATTTCCGCAATCCTCGTGGGGTCTTTATGGTGGCACGCGCCATTGGCTCAAGAGTTCGGGACAAACACGCGATCGATGTCGAGCTACCCTCAGATCAAATATCGCCGTTTTTTTGGGAGACCTTTTAGTCTGATAACTTTTTGTCTTTCATCTTCCTTATGAGGCTAGACATTTTAGTCCCTCGATGCCTTAATGACACATCCGTTTCAACGTGTGATCGATTATTATGACTTATCGCAAAAGTTCTTAGTCATTCTTAGCTTGCGATCTTTTTCATTGTCAAGCCAACTTTACAGCGACGCAGCAAAAGTATTAAAAGTCGTCGATATGGAGACATCTGACCAGTAATCCGTAGTTCCTGTGCCGGGGTCGACAGGAAGTAATAACGGAGCCCCCGAGGACCCCGAGCAGCCCCCGTGTATGTACCGGGAAACTATGATTTAGAGTGATAGAGCTCAGGACGTCTTTGATGACGTTATTGGTTAATAATGGAAAGTTACTCAGACTAAAACATAACGATCCAATTGTCTAATGTACAGGGCATCAGAATTCTGGCGGCGATGCACTTTAAAACAGAGGCGAATTCTAAATTTTCCCGTCGGCGGATGTGGACGCCGCCAAGTTTGCCGACGACGGAAAATGGAAAAACCGGAGGGTGGAAGGATAGATGGAAAATTGTTTTGGCAATGGACTAAAGAAAATGGCCACCGCATTTCCTGTGGTCAAGCCAAAAGTCGCTTTTCCAATCACTTTATTATTCGACCGAGCGCGTTTATTATTCGCGCTGCGTGCGTGCGCTGGCGAGCGCGATGTCTCAATCAATCGCTTTTTGTTTACGCACTACCATATGTCAATAATGTATTGTTTGAGGCTCATCTTGAGCGAAAAAGGTAGGTGGTACTCGGTGGTTTATTAATAGGAGCCGGGTAGGCGCGTGGCCGTGAGTGGTCCGACGGGTACCTACCGGGTGGCGAGCGCGGACAGGCTCCGTGTTTCAGCGGAACGGCGTTGGCTAATGAATTTATTATAAGGGCATAAATTGCTCTCTGATGCGACGCCATTACCGAGCCGGCCTGTAAATTACAATTCGTTCGAGCGCGGCCATCGCGTATTTCCGACCGATCGTTTATTGAGCTTTTCGCAAGGATTAAATTGTGTTGCTCTCATCACTCCCCGTTCCGCTCGGCTTATTGAAAACGTGCACAACGAATTAAAAGACGATGCGATTCACGAAATTACAGGCAGACAAAAAGGGAGAAAGATCTGTAATCCCGAATAGGCCCTCGAATACATCCACACATCTAGATAAAGGTACCAGGCGAGCATACATTGGCGATAGTCGCCGGAGGGGCGAGTGATGGATCGCCCGGGACGGGTCAACGAATTCGGACATTATTCTTTTTTACCCTTCTTGCGTTCCCGGCGTTCGCAAGAGTAAGCCCTTTTTCTGCGATGTCCTTTTTTTCCCGGGCAGAATTTTTGTCCCGAACATTCTATGGAGTGCGCGACCATTACAAAGTAAAAATAGAATTGGCCGTTTGTAATTCCATTCCGTATTGTGGGTAGCGACGGTTATAAAAGGTTCTCGTCATAAATTGAGCCCGTTCAGTTTCTTGTTTTATTTTCTCTCTTATTTTTAACTCTTGTGTAGGTTAGTAAGCACCTACACAGTATACAGGCACTTATTTTGTTTAATCTAGTCATTATTTGAAGTGCGCAGCTGAGCCTGGGTACCAGGGGCGTATATCTCACAGGCGGTCAGCGCTAAAAGCCGGGCAAGACGGCTGGCCCCGCGGGACCTTACTCAGGTGCATGCGACTGCATACTGTATGAACCCACTCTCTGTGGTCAGCAAACTCAATTTTCGACTTCAAAGTCGTTTTCGAACGTGCGGCTTCCAATTTCAAACGCGAGCGTAATGGGTATTGATGGGGGATTGGAATTATTGCCTTTAGAAAGGGTCAAACGTGCCACCCCTTATTTCTTGGAAGCATTGTGGTACATTTTAAAGTGGAACCTAGTTTAAAGTTAATAGATGTACAAGAAAAATGTTACCTGCTCTATTTGATTGGTCTATCATTGGCTGCACTATCCTACGTCTCGCATTGATGAACCTGAAACAAGAAAAAACAGTAATTAATAGGAGATACATGTTTTATATTTACATAGTTAATTTGTCAATAACGGTACGGTAATAACAAGAAAACGTTTTTAACAGTACATATAGTTTCGTTACAATATTACACATAAAAAGTTTGATCAACTATGACCAGCAGTTCAGCAAGCAGAGGAGTTTATAATTGAATCATGAGTTTATATAGTAATCAATTATCAGTGCAATATGTTCCGTGTCTGCTGAATAAGTAATCTCGCTGCGCCCCTGGTGCGCGGTGCGGCGGGTGCATTTCCAAATTAACTGTCATTATGAATTTTGCACGAGTTCCCAGATATTCCTCAGATTGCTTCGTGATTCGATTAGTTTTTCAGGTAATCATTGTAATTACCAGACTGATGAAAACTCGAAATAACCACATGACGTATGCGGCTAGACGAATTATACCTTATAAGTATTGTACTTTTCGATTTTCCCTTGATACTGTTACTCAAAGAATGAAGAAGATGTATACCGGGTGCGGCCTGTAATAGGAGCAAAAATTTTAGGGATCGCTTCTACACCACGAACGAAACAACATTTGTTCTACAACTTTAAATAATTGGGTAATTTATTACTTGTGATTTTTTCGAACAAAGTAAATAGTATTTTCAATGAACAGCATTCAATAGTCTAGTTGACGTTTACTGTCAGCCTACAAACTTCATATGTAGTTTTTGCAATACATTGCTTGCTTGGAAAATCTTTTTTTTATTAATATTTATTAAACTTAAGTTATTTTCAAAAGTCGTAGAACAAATGTTGCTACGTTTGTGGTGTAGAAACGATGCCTAAAGTTAAAGCTCCTATTACAGGCCACACCCGGTATACTGTGAAGAATGAATGAATCATTCGTAATTTCAAAAATTGTTTATATAGGTATTTTAGTAGTATCTGAAAACTATAGAATATCGTCATGTTGCTTAACAATGAAGGCAAGAAAACTCGGAAACCCAAATGTTCGTAATAAACATTAGAAATTATCTCCAATTTAAACTTTGTAACGAAATGGACATCGGCACAAGGGCCACTATCCCCTTCGTAATTACTTAGAGCGGAACACGCCGATGCGACTAATGTTTTGTTAATATCAAGATTAGTTCATTAACTCTTCATCCGGGGCCTGGCCACGCGTTCCATTCGTATGGCGAACACTCTAGAACAATATCCAGTGTAAAATGACCTCGAAATCTTTGATCGTGTAATCGAACTTACAATGGTTACAATGAGCCCATGTACGGTTTGAAGCGCTCGGAACATCAGTTCTGCACCCTTTTGCCATGTGTGGCGCAAATTCAAAATGGCCTAAGCATTATGCTTGGGTCGCCAAATATGGCGTTGTTCGATGGATGCAGATTTTACGACGCTTGGGATCTGTTAAATCGTGCTTTGTTTTAATTTCGGCTTTTGTTTTGACTGGATTTTTCGATTATAATGTACGTCGATGAGCTGGTTCAAATCGGATTTGTATTGAATTGATCGCAATTCGGCGGCACAAGGCGGAGAATGTAGTATTTGTTTACTTTGTATAAGGATACCTAAAGCTATTGATGTAAAGAAATAAAAAAGTTCTAAAGTATATATTATTAAATGGCGCGTGTTTGATGAATATCACTCTCCATACAATATTAATGCGAGGTTTGAATACTCATTGTTCTGAAAACAGCGACTAGCAATTTAATTTTAATCCCTTTTATCTCATAGATACACCATCCATAAAGCGCAACTACAAAATGAAATAACAGATATACAAAAGCAACACAGAATTTACATTTGTATATTATTATTTTATTTCAAACATAATGGCCGACCCCCGATAACCAGGGGCTCATAAATCATAACGACTGATCTGGATTTGTTAATTTTGCCGGAGGGTTTTAAAGCCAGGGTGTCAAATGGTCATAGCTGCATTGTCCAATGCACTCTTGCACATGCGACGTGATACATCTGTTTTCTATGCAAATGCGACTAATTGTAATGAGATTTAAGCATTACAGTGTCAAATACGACACCCCACGAATATGTTAGTGGCCATTGCTTCACGCGTCGCGTAGGGCCGTTATTATTATTGTGAGATTTCCTTGGCTTTTCCTAAATAGGAAAAGTTAAAAAGGCAATTTGGTTCCTGGGACACGTCCGCCGCCGCTCGCAGCGCAGCGCCTTCGCTCAGCGGAGAATAAAATTTAATTTCGACTAAGTTTTTGGATTTTAATTACCTGAAGGCAAATTAAATAACGAGCGAGGGCTGAGGAATTCCGTTAATTCTCAGTCGAGGGAGCGAGTAATTTTAAATTTATTGTTTCTTCAAGAATGTGTCACGTGGAGCGTTAGGTTTATTGCGTAAGGCTAACAAAGGTTGTTGCCTGTCGCTCCAAATGTAATTATTGCACGCCCCCTTTCGAACAAACAATAGTGTACGTCTTGTACCGTTTTTCCTAAATATTACTTACGGGTTTTCACCGTTCGGCCGGTTGGGTAAGTAAACAGAGGGCAGGTGGGCGAAAGTGAGGTATTACCTAAGCAATAAATTCTGTTTTTCCCTAATTAAGCTTTAATTCCTTGTGAGTCGCCGCGCCCCGCGCTCCTCTGGGGAGCTATACCTCACCGAGGCTAGTCTCAGAAGATTAAGTTTTTGTTACTTTTTAAACTATGTCTATACCTTCCAATCCGAATAGTAATACGGATTGTCATGAATATCGGACCGCTATTTGTTTTCACACAATGATACTCAATGAAAAATTAATAAACCATAAATGAAAATTTTGTACGTTCAGATTAACCGTTTAAAATTATAGCGACGGTATTACTAAACGTGGATTCCCAAATGTTCTTAACGCCTAATTCAAATCATTTAAATTACAAACACGACCGGACCTCAAAGTTTTTATCTCCGTCCGGGCAAATCCCGGATTCGTAATCCCGGGTACCAGGGTGACATAGCTTATCGCCGGTGGCCGCCGCCAAATGAAGGCATTAGTTTTCATAAAGCCGCCCAGAGATAGCCCTCGGTCACTCGCCCTTACTTCGAGCTCTCCGGGCTGTGCGCCTGGTATCTAAAGATTGATAAATTGACGCTAATATTAAGGAGCCTCGGATTCTTAAGGAATACAGAGATTGGGTCCGGGTAATGGAAAATAGTGGAATTAATCATAATGTCCTAGAGAAAGTTGAAAGTTTTCCTACTCCTCCTACATAAATATTAGGGACATTCTTTCTTAAACAAATCGAGATAGCCAGATATAAGTATATTCAGTTAATATTAATACTTATAGTATAAGTCATGTTTTATATGTCGAATATTGAATAATAATTATAATAAAACGTAAGTTACGTTTTATTACGTATATACGTATCACGAATCACGATAGTTTTGTGTTATATGGACATCTAAACGTGTATAAGACTTAACCAAAATCACGATATATCCTCTGGCCACACTAATAAAGATGCAGAAGGGTCTTTGAGACTCGACTCAACTAAGCCATTTTGAAACAAGGTACAAAAAATATGAGCAAATATTTGTGAGGTCCGATTCCTTGAATCCTAAGGCTGAAAATCCAAAAATCGACCCTAGGTCTAGTTTTTAGATTCGAAGTATCCCGGTACTGTATAATATAAACTGCACAAGTTATTACAAAAATACATAGCATTATTTGACCTCCTATGCGAGCTATCGCCTCTCCGCTGCTGTCGTAAGAAAAAAATTATCTATGAGCAGCAGTCCAAATCAAGTCAACAGCTACTGCGGTCGCCAAACCGCTTGCCAAGCGTGGCAACTATAGCAACTCCTAAAAGTCAAATATGGCGGTCCAGGGCCTATGTTCAGCAGACGTCTTATGGCTGATATAATGATGATTCCATAATTACATGGCATTCCATATATTAATAATATGTACTCGTACGTACATATGATATTCAGTAAGTAAACAAAATACAAGTGGTACTAATTACAAGTGCGTTGAACGAACAGTGCGGGCATTACTCCGGCCGGCAGGGTCGCCATAACTCATTATTACCAAGTTGTTTTTCCTGCCCGTGACGCAAACTGTTTTAGTTTACCCCGCCGCGCTGTCAGCCCTTACCGAGGAAACGTCTTACTGCGCCAGTGTAAACGGGGCTTTAAATGTAACTAGATAGTGAATTTTCCATATTTTTTTGTGTTTGTATGTGAGGATAAAAATGTATACAAGCATACTGTAACTGTATGATTTAGATGTGGTTTTAGAGAAAGGATTTGTTATACGGAGTTCAGAAATATCGATACGAACAAAGTTCCTAAATATGTAGACATGCACCTTGTCTCAATATTAAAGCACATATATACATATTTTGGAACATTGTTCGTATCGATATCTCTGACCTTGAATGTACATGAACGTCAATTCTTAGATTTTTTTTCTTAGTCGTTTAGTTGCTTCTTAGTGAAGTTAAGAAGAATTTCCAATAAAAAAATGTAGAGTATGTGCATCTCTGTCACTCCAATAAATAAGAGCCATAGATGTAGGTACTCGATTTTTGTAGACTAAACTAATGCCAGAGACGAATAGCGGGTGAGCAAAGAGAATAAGGCATGATATGTTTTGCGGCTAAAATGTTTTGAGTTTTAGTTCCGAACTTTGCATTTCGCCCTGTTTTTGCTCAAACTCCAAATTTATTGACATGACATATCTAATCCGTAATTTACATCAGAAACAACAACTGGTAAATGATTCGTGGTGTAGAATACACAATGGAGTAGACAAGGCTGCCAAATCTCGCAGATTTGTAACTGATTCCATAGAAATCTCGGAGTCCAAAAGGGTGAATAATTCTACAGTTACCTGTCTGTAGTTGGACGTTATCTCGTCGGGATAAGGTTTAAAGCTGGTCAGCTTGTGTGTTTAGTACAAATGTTCCCGGGATCCAGTAAATCCAGTCCGGACAGACGGACAGATCGCGATTTGATGTCTTGGTATCAGCACTGAGGCCGTGGTGATGGATTGGGGTAACTTGTAATGTTTGTCTTTTTTGGAAAATGGAAGGTTTTCAAACTAAATCCATACTTAGTATTATATGAATGCGATAAATTGTTATTTATTTAAGGATATCACTGGACCAATCAAGATAATATTACGTAAGAGGATAGTTTTAGTTTCAAGGTAGGACAGGAATATATCTAATATAAGGGATAAAGATAGTTTTTAGTGAGAAAGCTTAAACTACATGTTATACGAAACTAGCTGTCCCGGCAAACTTTGTACCGCCTGAAAGCCTATGGGGTATTTTTGATTGATTGTTTTTTTTTTCTTTTTTAAGCATACTATTAAACTTTTGACCAAGACGATCACAACGAACCCAAAATCGGCCAAATCGGTTTAGCCGTTCTCGAGTTATAAATGCCGGAACTAATACAACTTTTTACCCGACTGCCAAAGAGGGAGGGTAATGTTGAGGGAGTGTATGTAAGTATGTATGTATGTCTGTTCCTTTGTGACCTCCTGTAGCCTAAACGGCTTGATGGATTTTGATGTATGAGGTATCGTTAGATTTGTCTTGATTACGGGAGTGTCATAGGATACATTTTATCATAAAAGTCCCACGGGATAAAGACATAATAATATTTTTTCTAAATTTCCCTTTAAACAACAAAAATATGTATGCGGTATCATTAGATTCATTTCAATCACGGGAGTAATTAATATAGGATACGTTTTTTCTCAAAATTCCCACGGGAACATGTTAATTCTGCGTCAACGCAAAGCAACTCATGCGTGAGCAAGCAAAAAGATAGGGCGTGGCCTGGCATGCGGCGCGCGGCGCGGTGCGGAGGGGGATATGCTCGAGTATACAGCCCGAATGCGGGCACACGCATAAGGGCACACGTCGTTGACGGTCGTCTCTAAATAGCGATTTTTTCGATACTTCGTCGTCTGACGCGAAACTTATAAAGTATAAATAACTCGTTCTTTTTCTTTCGTGTTTCTCTCTTTAAATTTATTCGTTCTTTCTAATTAATTAACTCGTTCTTCCGTTCTTTTTTTTTTGGTTCTTTCTTAAATTATTCATATTAATTAATAATATAATAATAATTATTAATAAAATAACTAGGTAGGTAGATATTTTTGGTTAGTTTAAGTAACATTCTTTTAAACAATCCTCACTTATTCTTTTTGTATTTTTTTTTTAGTTATAGTTCAACTGTTTTTTTTTTATTATTATTAAGTACTTCTCCATTAGTACTGATTTTTTCGGCAATAGGTATCAGACCATTTTAAGAAATAAAAACATACAATATGGGATTATCTCGCAAAACAAAAAGGGCTCAGGCTCGGGCTAAAAAATTAAAAGCCGAATCTCCTGAGGCACGCGAAAAACGCCTTATAGAAGCAAGAGTAAGAATGTCCCAACGGTACAGCCAACTTTCACCTACTTCACGTCAAGAGCTTATAAATAACAAAAGTACCCGTAGACGTACTTTACAAGCACGTGAGTCTAGCGTTGATAGGGAACAAAAGCGGCGTAGGCTTGCAGCTAGCAAATCTGAAAAGAGAGCTGCTGAGTCCCCGTCGTCTCGTATGACACGACTCCAGCAGATGCGGGAATATGCCACAAACGTTCGTAAACATGAGTCTCCATCATCTCGCGCTGCTCGACTCGAGCAGATGCGGGAGCATGCGGGAAATGTTCGCGAACACGAGTCTCCACCAACTCGCGCTGCCCGACTCGACCAGATGCGGGAGCATGCCGAATTAATTCGTGAGCATGAGTCTCCATCATCCCGCGCTTCTCGACTCGAGCAGATGCGAGAGTATGCTGTGCAGTCTCGTAACAACGAATCACCTGGCTCGCGTTTAGAAAGACTTTCGGCTATGAGGTCACAGTCTCGTGTTCGACGGCAGTTGTTTACAAATAGTGATGCCACATTCAATGAAGCGATTTCTCAAGTGGCGGATGTGGTGTGCTACGTATGTCATAAGCTTCTATACAAGAAACAGTCACGCAGTATCTTAACTGCTAATATTACTGTTCTACCACAAAATGTTTCAGACCGCATAGATTGTTGCAATAGATGCGCCAACAAATTGTCAAGGAATCAGTGCCCGTCAAATGCATTTTGGAACAACATGACTGTTGCACCTATTCCGCCTGAAATTGAATGTCTATCAGAGATGGAGCTGCGGCTCATTTCTCGGATAAAACCGTTTATAAAAGTGGTGCGTCTGGGTGGTCGTTACGGACAACAGGGATTTAAGGGGCAAGCCATCCTCTTTGCACAGCAAGTTGAAGAGATACCTGAACAGCTTCCATTGAATATAGCAAATGCGGGAATAAGTGTGGTCACTGAAAATTTAGATAACGTGACAAACAATCGACGATACTCGGTAGACATCGAAAAAATTAAGAAAGCATTAGAGTGGCTATTGCGAAACAATCATTTGTACTCTAATGTGCAAATTAATACTAACATTACCAATGAAGAGATACGGTCAAGTATTCTGGAGGCAGTTATCACATTAGAAAATGCAGATCACATTAGAAATGAGCCAAAAAATCACTTCAAGGCTTTGGGACATGACCGTCACATCTTGCGTGGGTCTTTTCACCAAGGCAGTGATCGGTTTGAAGAGGAATCCCGTGGCCGCCAGTGCACGGCTAATGCCGCCACGGCTATCGCCTACTCCAGTTCCAAACCATTAAATGAATGGGCCCCATCTGACTTGGATCGAATTTTATTAGCTGGTAATACATATTTCAACAGGTGCATGTCACGACTTGCAAACAGACCGCAATTTTTAATAAAAGAATTATTATTAAAAAAACAAAATACCCGACTGCACACTAAAAAAAGAGTAAAACAAGCCACACAATAATATTGATCAATCAAATGCTAAAAACTAATTATGTAATACCGTTTAAACAATACCTATATTAAAATACACTACAATATGTGTTCGTAATCGATAGTTAAATAAACAGAAACTTATTTTGAATACAAATTTACTGAATATAATTTATAAATGTTGATGGAAAGCATCGCAGGCGGGGACCACCTTGACCGCCACCAACGAAAATTCTGCTAAATGGTGCACAACCGAAATGACTATAAATAAGCCTCTGTTGGTCCCCGCCTGCGATGCTTTCCATCAACATTTATAAATTATATTCAGTAAATTTGTATTCAAAATAAGTTTCTGTTTATTTAACTATCGATTACGAACACATATTGTAGTGTATTTTAATATAGGTATTGTTTAAACGGTATTACATAATTAGTTTTTAGCATTTGATTGATCAATATTATTGTGTGGCTTGTTTTACTCTTTTTTTAGTGTGCAGTCGGGTATTTTGTTTTTTTAATAATAATTCTTTTATTTATTAATAAAGATTACATGAATGTGTAGTTAAAAAAAAGGTTTGAACGAAATGAGACAAAAAGGAACGAAGTTAAAAACAATCAAAAATCAGATAAAACATACTTTCTTCTGTAGAAAATTTTAACGCTTCTACTGTCCCGAAGTTTGACAAATATCTCACAAAAGCTCGGGCGGCGTAAAGATAACAAAAGGCCCCAGAAACGATGTCACGTACAAATTCATCTAATCCATACGTCCCCTGGTCACCATAAATATTTTTCATGAAATCCGACGGTCGAGCGCCGCATGGAAACGGCCCCAAATCAGGCAATTATAGGTGCGACCAGTAAATACTATAACCGGGGGAGCTGATCGCGTACCTTAGATACAGCACATTGGTAGTGGAAAGGATATAATGCTAAAGCTTTTGGCAGAAGCTGCATTCGTACTTTTACACATGATTCTAATTTGACATCGATTAGCCATTAGGTATCATCGTCATTGATTAACTAACATAACTCGTGTTTAGGTATTTGCTGCATTAGTAAAGGAAAACGTATGTCAAATCAAAATTTTGCACAGCAGATGCGATTGTGCTAAATAATAACCTATAGCGAGTACCAGGGATAGAGCCTGGGCTGTTTTATTATGATATTGTGCATTACTAAAGCAAATTGACATGTTTTGGGAGAAGTGCAAAGTCATAAAATTATTAGCCAATACTCATTAAAAATTCACTTAGTTTATTTAGCATGACATTAGCAAATTGGTAAATTCATTAAATATGCGAACTTTGTTAAAAAAACGTGTATTTTTCAGCGAAAAACTTACTAACCGTAGAAGAGCGGGCACAGAAATATTATGTTTATTTCTAGTCATATTTTTATAGATATCACTACTACAGATTCTATGGGATGTAGTCTG
This sequence comes from Grapholita molesta, assembly GCA_022674325.2. Taxonomy (NCBI): domain Eukaryota; kingdom Metazoa; phylum Arthropoda; class Insecta; order Lepidoptera; family Tortricidae; genus Grapholita; species Grapholita molesta. The sequence goes on from CP053138.2 coordinate 1,405,672, forward strand.
CGAAGTAGTATAACTATGGGATCAGAAGTAGACGGTATAAGGATTGTTTGGACAGTGCCATTGGACTTCGTTATTCGACACAAACCTACTAACAATTATTCTTATTACTTTTGATCATGCTACAAATAGTTATGGAGGTGATTTAGATAATGTTAGTGTTTCCAATACAAATTGTGTCCGAATTACTACATATTTGTATGTGATGACAGTAAATCTTACTTGTACACTTTTCAACCAATATCTCTTGACTAGAACTTTATTTTGTCATCTTAGAAGACAATTAAGGTTGTACCCCGATGGTTTCTTTTGGATTTTGAAAATTCTTATATTATTCCTACCATCTCTTTCGATAATAAAAACAAAAGTGTCTCCAAATTTTCATACAAATTTTGTTAGTCCGTTAGACCATTACGAAAGTCGAAAAACAAGAAACGTCAATATTCTGCAGCACATTAAAATGACCAAAATACTCCCCCTCAGATATTATAAAACTGGAAATCTGTATCGCAATAGCCCCGACAATTAACAGAAGTAGCATGTGTTCCGTAACTCATTTCGAGTGATGAGAGACCCCCGGAGGTCGGGGTCTCGGCGATATATTGCTCCCAGTAATTACACGGGCTACCAGGACCTCAGCGGATTAAGGAGGTTTCTTAAAATGAAGCATTTTCCGCTGGGTTATTTATGGGACCGATTTTTGCTTTTCGCATGTTGCCTTGGTAAATAAGGTTGTGTTGTATTCCTGGTATGTTGGTTTATGTGTTTATTTATACTAGTAACACTTATCCTCTATTTTATGGCGTTTGTAGTTATTATAGAAGAGGTTTTCACATTTCTGATACAACCTAACTATACAAGAAAATGCAGCAAATCTATAGTGTAAAAATTATTAGTTTGATAGGAACCAATAAATACGAATTTCAATAAAAGTTATACATTACGATGCTAGAAGGCAAATTAATTGACTAACAGCATTAAGTGTCACGCCAAAATGTTTTATGTACATTGCACAGAAACCATTCTAGAGTCTTAATTATAAAACCGACTACAGACTGCGTAATTAAAATCTAGTAAAACGAACAACTTTTCTACTTTATTATCCATACAGACATCAAAATGAACCTGGCGTATAACAAATTAACGCTTGCCTAATTAGATACTAGGGCGGCATAAGTCCGCAGTAAATATCTCACAGTCGCAGATGGTGTCAAACAGGGGCTCTGAAGTCAGCGGGTAAGACCCTAGGTTGGTCTCCGGTGTTGCCAGATGACGATATGGAAAATGCTTTTATTACGTATATACTTGATTTCTGAATAATTTTTAATACAAGAAACCAGCGTGCTATACCCTCGACCTCGTGGACATTTACCATCAGGTGTGACTGAGGTCAAACGCTGGTCAGTCTTGTATAAAAAACAAAAAAAATTTCCTTTTCCAACTATCAATTAACCGAACCGTTTTCGTTATTCTTATTTTTCTTTTGGATGAATGGAGTAAAAATGATCGCTTCTGATGAATTTCTTTATAGACACGTTGGGTATTCCCAAACACGTAGAAAATTGGGTTATCTGGCAACACAGATACGAGTACCTAGTTGTTCATTTCGCGGCCCTACTTGACTCGAGACAGGGTCACAACATGCCCTGGTAATAGGTCGACCCGGCGCCATATTGCGTTGATTGCTGACGTGCGAAGGGCGATTTTATTTCCTATCAGAAGGGTTGAGGTGCGTGTATTATTTACGGCAACAGTTGCGCTCGGAATTGAGCTAATTTTCGTAGTAATTTGATTTAATTAGATCAGAGACGAGTTGAAAACAAATTTTAGTATTGTCAAGTCGCGCACGTCATAGTTTATAGCGCCACTTATGATAAAGGTGTCGCTAGATGGCGTTGAGCTGTATTTCCACTTCTTTAAATCAATTCAAGGTAGACATGTGATAAGTGGAGAGCCAATGGACGTTTGAAGTACAGTCGCCATCAAACATATCGAAACGACCAAGGTATTCAAAAATATTTGAACATGCACTTTATCGCCTTGACAATAGAGCCGTTGCTCAGATATTTGTGACCACCAAATATTTGATGGCGACTGTACGTGACAATTGTCACAAGTACGTTGTAAATACCTTTTTATCTCAATTACCCATAGAGCGTCCTATGACGCGAGCTTAGCGGGAGTTGAGTGTCAGTACCACCCGTGGAACAACTCTCTCAAATTTTTAAATTAGGCGTGTTACTAAATCACAAGATAGTTAAACTCGAATCAGTATCGAGCATAAGACTTTCGTTTACAATCGTAACTATTCCTCGGTGTATACAATGATATACCTACTTGACAAGTTGTAGCTTCATATTGTTACATTTTGCGGTTTGAGACATTTCACCAAATAAACCTATTTTGAGAATTTAGGATTTTTTAATAAGTACTACGACGGTGTCCAACAAGCATATAGTGGTAAGAAGTCACTGTAGCCTATGGACGCTTGTAAATACATATATAACGATGGGGCCTACGACTTTAGTGTAATATGCAGTCTATATTATTCACAAGTCTCCGATTAGATTTAGATGCGACCGCTAATGAAGGCGGTGGCGCCACGTGGCGGCGGTGGCGGGCTTGAGAACTAATTTGCAGTTGTGATGGATTGCATTGCAGTTGCCAACATGTATGTGTGTTACGACTATGTTATGATAACTTGGTAATTACATATATCAAATGAGATTTATTTGTAATACCTACTATATAAAATCAGTGTCGAAAATTGAAATTGTAGTCGTAAAATCGCACTTAAGTAGGTAGTTTTTGTATTTCGGTAAAGGAAACAAAAGGAATTTAGTCCTATCTTTTCATTTGACAGTCATATTAGAATGGAAAATGTATGGCCAAATATATCGATACACATTCTTACTGCCACGTAAAGAGATTTGTATCGATATATTTGGCAATACTGACTGTAACTAACTATATGACACTGACTGAACAGTTGCCATCAGATATATCGAAGCGGTGGAGGTTGTTACAAATATTGGAACATGCACATTATCGCCTTGGCAATAGAGGCGTTGTTCCGATATTTGTGACTACCTCCACAGCTCAGATATATTTCATGGCTACTGTCCACTACCAATAATATCGAAAATCGACCTATCTATACCACTTGCATATACGTATAATTATCGGAGGAGATATAGAAGAATTGACGTACAAAGCCTAAATTAAAATGTAAATAACATTAAAAGCAGAATATTATTTATTTTTAAAATTGATGGGTAGAAAATACCATAGCGTAATATTAAGCCCTTTTGTACACTAAAGAACGAAATAAAAATGCCAAAAAGCAGTTGCAGATGCAAAAGTACTAATCGCGTTCTAAATCCAAATAAATTGACAAAGGCGCGAAACTCACACTTGACGGCGTTCCATTTGTCACTTTAATGACACGGGATCAAAACCACCTGATATAGACAACGGATATCTTTATTCGTTTTTTTCTGACAGCCAAACATAATATATTGTTTTTATATATACATTTCGTACTTTGATACGGCTAACGGATTATAATATGATTATATAAGGTATTTTAAAGTTGAATTTTAGGTTCTGAATTTTTCATATTATTTTCACTAAGTCACGGCTTTTTCTATTCGAATTCTGTACACTTTTGCTGCCCGTTTTGTTACGCCGTTGAAAATGTAACCAGGACTAAAAAAAAGAGATATTTGTGAAATAGTAATATGGAAATTTCTAATTGTAAACATAAGGGTTCAATTAAAATAATAATACATTATACCATTTTACACGCAACTTTTGTCTGCGTAGGTATATTAGTAAAAAATATATTTGTGATTGATAAAACACATCTAGTGTATTTCCCATGGACTCCACTTACCTCCATACTAATTTCCATCTTAAGGGCTCGTCAGTTTAAGCGCGATTAGGTAATAGATGGACATACATATATTTATATTATTAAATACGAATTTCCTTGTTTCGACTCGCGGTGGCGGTGGCCATTGTCACTTTAACGACATGAGATCAAAATTTGCCGCCCGACATAGACAACGGATATCTTTAAATGTATTTTTTTTTAATTTTGTAATGGCGTCCTCGCGTGTAAGCCACACGGGAATTAGCGGTGCGCGTACCGTAATCGCCATGTCGCAATCGGAACCAACAATGCCGAAGCGCGCGTTTTTTGTTTTGGAGCCAAAGGAGATAAGGCTGTTGATTATACCGCGCTCCTAGTGTGAATCTTTGCTTTGGATTTAACGATGTCGTTCACATGCGATGTGTTTGCATTAGTAATCTTGGGAAATTGCGTTTGAGCTCTATGAACTTTCCGGGTTAAGAAGTTATTATGAACCTCTCGTGTCCGATAAGTGGAAGCTATGCCGCCATTTGCATAGCTTGCGTTAGCATTTTTAAGTTTGCATGTGAAACTCTTTTCTAGCCATTTATTGTACAATGTATTTGAAAGGCTCGTGATTTTAGTCCGTAGAATGAATTTAAATAAAGATACATATAATTTTATAATGTAGAAACGGCAACCCTAAGTAAGAAAGTAATTTATAATGTCCCGTAAGAATGCTTCAGATAAACAAGTTGATCGAAGACGCTCTCAGTTGTATCGCGCGATATCGTGATGCCGACGCCATTTTAAAACATACATTATTTTAATGGAGCCGGTGACGACACGTGATAAATAGTTTATTTTAATTATTACTAATTTCCCGTCTTTGAAGTTGAGATTTCATTGCGTATGATTTATTTATTGCAATATGTTATCCATCTAGATCGTATGCGCTGGGACTGTTGCCCAATTCCTTATTTCTGGTAGATTTAGATGTAACATGTTTATTAACGTGTGTCCCCTTGGACGTTCTAATTGCTGGTGAAATATAGCATTCACCGGCATCAGCAAACTAGACTAATGACCGTCGCCGGTGATGCGAGATGCGGCGATAGCGGCTGACAACCCTGTCGACCACATAAATCATATGGCAATTAAGCTTTTTAAACGACTCATAGATTTACGACGATTTCCAAACGATTTATTAAACAAGTAATTAAACTGAAATGAAAATGGAACACACTTTTCCTTTCAAAAACAAAACAAATGCAACATACCGACACAGAACGGAAGTCTATACGATTCCTGTTCTATAATCGAGACGTGACTGCAATGAAACGAATGCACTTGTTTTCCTCTATAATTTGAAAACCACCGCGGAAAGCAAGTTCGAAATCATAACGAATAGATTCCTCCACTCGATAGCTGTATCGTATAGCGCGAGACAAAAGCGACTATAAATAAAAGGATGGTTAAAATTTTAAGGGCCGGTCGGGTTCAGGCGCGCCATTAGAGGCCCTTAGCGGACGTAACGAATGTGTCTCTGGTCGAGATGCCAGCACAGATCGGACAATTGTTGCCAGCCAGCGTGAAATCCGCCATAACGACTTATAAAAGAAAACCGATTTGATTTCCGAACGTATGAATGGAGCCGCGTTGATCGGAACGTTTTGAATTAACTCCATTTGCGTATTCAAACCCATTCGCATGCCATATCAATTAAATAAGTTAGTTTTGCAATGAATCTAGTGTATATATGTACGTGTACGGATGACCTAGTGTATCTATATTATGTTTTTCGGTATGTTTTATGCTTTATCATGACGATAGAGTTATCTGAAAATTAATAAATAACTTCGAACCGATCGCCGTTGCGTTTCTTTATGTAAATACGTCTAATGTGATCATAGCTGCGGTCAGATGGCTTATTATGACAATTTTATTGCCGAATATTTAATTAAATGTTAATCTTGACACTTATTAATTGTTTTACTATTTTATAAGGTTTTAACGACAAAAATACCATTATAAGAAGCGATTGCCAACCAGTTCCGTGTGACAGGTGATGGCGTTTAAGTAATCGTTGTCTATAAATCAGTTGCGTTTAGAAACATATAAAGTTTGAACATTTTTATGGCGTCATGTAGCTCGTGTGAAGGCGATGACGTTTACGTCTGGGAATACAGACGTGTAAAAATGTAGGCATGACTTCATTCCCTTGCAACCAAGTTTGTTTGTGGTGTGGTGCGTCAATGTGCGTAAGTCCGTGCAGTAACGGAACGTAGCGAACGCTACTTCGCGTCTTCCTGTCACAATTAATTTTCGGGCGTGAAAATTGGCGCGAAAACTGTCGCTACCGGGACGAGGGGGGAGGCGGAGCGGGGCGTGGGGCAGCGCCACCACGACTGGAATTTTAATTACGCACTCGTATTCCGAATACCAATGTCGTCTTGTTTAAATTAAATATAAATTATTCGCTCCTAGGCCCCGCTGCACTCCTGGTATTGTACGAATTGTGAAACGGTGAATAAACCGGTTTAATTAATAATTTGCTAAACGATTTTAATAACGACATGCCGTTGGTTCAAAATTAATGTCACCTACAAGAATGAAAAATCTCTTTGCCTATTACGATATTAAACAGACCAAGAGCGATTACCGTAAATGGAAATTCTTAACATAATTAGACGGGACGTGTGCACTTCTTAGCATTTAACAAACTTTGATAAAAAGATTAAGTATGACAGTTTGAAATATAGCCACCGCAGTAAGAAAAAAATAACACTGCAAAACTTTCTCGGGCGGAGCGGAGTCTCCATTGTTGGCAACTACGCCGAGTTAATTTTGTAGGAAAGAAACAAGGCGAGGCGCAGGTGTTCCGCCGCCCCCGTTGTATTAATTTGAGCGTCCCGTCTAATACCTACGTATGATTGCGTTATAACAGCAGCTGAATTTATAAGCAAAGTTGCACGCGTCTGTTGCTCGTAGCTCTGTGCAGATTATGATGTCTCCTGTGACAACTTGGAACGCACCCATTACGCGGCCGCTAGTTCATTCCGCCATTACTGAACGCGTCTTTAATTGTAAATTATTGCGCCGCTCCGGCCGACATTAACATAATTGTTTCAAAAGAATAAGTAAACGATCTACTACAGATCGTAGTAAAGATATTTCAAGTAATTAAGATGTATATTTGCATAGTGATGCGGTCGGCGCTGTGTGACATTTCCCCGGTTCGCCATTTTGTTTTTTATCTCTGCGCTGGTTATCATCTTCTTAGAACCAAAATACGAGGGCGGTGTTCATTAACTAGCCGGTAATGTTTTTTTTTATCGCTCGCATCTCAATTCCGGTTACAACGGAATAATTATGGAACACATCAAACGCCTAAGCACACATTCTTAGTCGTTAAAATGATCCTAATTATCATTTTGGAAGTGGTAAGTATTCGTTTATTACATGTAGTACTACACTAGTTTGTACGCTTTGATTTGATAGTCAATTTTAATTAGAACATCCTTGGTTTTATAACCTTTTTAACAATTTTATTAAGTGAGTGGCTCTGTCAGGTACTTTTTCGAACTACTAATAGGTGCCTTCATACATTAGTTAAAAATGTATTCGTTTTTTTACACACGTTTTTGGTAATTATTTCCTTCCAAAACCAGGGCGTAAGAAGCTTTGAGAGCGTATCGGTAAAGCGTAAAGCGCAACCATAGAGATTACAAGTTAACTTTTCCGATCACAACACCACAGACAAAGGTTTAAATTATACACGGGTGGATTGGCAGACGGATTCACCCTTTGACAGTGCGCGCGGATTGGGGTGACAAATTGTCTGTTATTTCGCTGTTATCTACCATGAAATAACACTTGCATTCATTACACAAACTTTTGATTATATTAACTTTGGGAATCTATCTTCTAATCTCCTCACGAATTAATGAGATTACGAAGCCGTGAAAAACGATTGCAACAACGAGTAAAAACATGTGACCATAGATAAGATTATTTTACTTCGCAAGTTTGTAACTAGTAAAATAAACAGTCTGAAAAATAAAGTTAATTAAGGGTAAGCAAAGTTTCAACTGTTGGAGAATCTAAACAAGCTACGGCCATAACTCAAAACGAGGAGGCCTTAGGAGGCCGTTGATAAGAAAGTTTCATTACCCGAATGTTGAATTTAAAACCGGGCTTAATCAAGTTTATGGGAATTTTGGGGCTTATCCGAAATCAAGCGCCACCTGTGTGCTTAGGGCATTTCGTTTGTATTGGATATTAGATTTTGCTTGGGATTAAATTATGGGTTGTAATTAGAACGGGTGGGAAGCGCAAGTTTGCTTTCATCTTTGATACCTGAAATTGTTGGCAATTTTCAGTTCAAAATGCGCGTTTGAATTGATGTTGGGGCTCGCAGTTTTGTGATTAAAATTTAATTTTAACAGTTGAGCCGTATGGTCTTTAAGACTGAAATATATTTACTTATGCCAAATGCTTCGGTTAACTCAACAGAATCAAAAGTTATGTGTTTCAGCCATACTCACAGTCTAATGCGAATATATTTAAACTAATTAGATAACAGCTCACTTGACAGTCTTTATTAAACTGAATTATACTGAATTCATTCGTTTTATGATAGATTTTGCGCTTTTTGCTATGAGACAAAATACTTAAAGTAAACCTGGCAACTTAATTTTACCACTTATCATATTTTCACAGTAGGGTGTAGAACCACATTGCCATACAACCACCATTGAAGCATTTTTCATGATTTAAATGTACATAAGTCTGTTAACATTTCCGACCGTTGTATGTCTCTCGGCCATTCCTAAACCTCAATTCGAAATTCAAAGGTCTCCGCTCCGGTTTAACTATAGATTAAAGCGGAGATTAAATGTATCTGCGAGTATGTTTGTTTGTTTCGTTAACTAAGTCGTTTTCTGTCCGCCGACAGCAGCACCGGGCCAGGAGCCTTCCCTAACCCCTTCGCAGTTTGATAAATGGCCAATTACAGCGCGGCCCGCCCCGTCCCTTCTGTTAGCTTGTTGCCTATTTTGAATTGCTTTTGCTTTTTCGTTTAGATTAATATCTAAATAGGATAGATACGGATCCCGCTTAGGTATTTATATTTACGTTGTTTTTAAACGTAAATTTCGGGCACAAAGCCGGCCGCCTTTTGTCCGCCTTTTTCGCACGCCTTTGTTTTAAAGTCTTAATGCGCATCTTTGTTCCTCTGTCTTGCTCTGTAATACTTCTTTGTGTTTTGACTTAATGCAGTTGCTTATGAAATCCTGGTAGATTACGCGCATAAATTGTTTTCCACTAAATACTTTTCAGGGAAAAGGGAATGCCGATATCACTTTACAAAGTTTAAAAAGTTCCCAATGTCCTATTATTTAACTGACATTGTAACTTTTTTTTTATAAATCCAAAGGCTCAGGTGTGAAGCATTCGTGAATTCTTAATTCCCGTCATTAGATGATAAGGGTGCGTACCACGACCCTCTGTTTATTTTTCCTGTATTCAAATTCGAGAGTGGGCATAATTGCACAAGACTTAAGCCTATTTAATTTTTTTATCTCGGCAAAGCCGACGCGGCTCATTTGACCGCGAGTCTATGCGTTCATTTATTTAAATTGTCTATGGTTTATTTTTGTCTGTAGCCCTCTGGCTAAATATTTCGACGGGGTAGAGGAACAAAATCAATGAGAAAAATATTACTATGCTTTTTTACTTAAAATATAAGTATGTAAGTGCATTCATATACTCTCAATACAATGTCCAGTAACGTTCCGTTCTCACGTCATATTACATATAATAAGCTCATACATACAATAGTTGAAACGAATCCGAAATGAGGTCCAATCACGGCGCGTCACCGATTAAGCACACGTACAATGGAACGTAATAACTATCATTAACTTGCGCATTGTGATAGAAGTATCTGTTTCAATTGCTCAGCGGAACCAATGAGTTTACACTTTTTTTTACAAGCCACGATACGACTGGCTAACGAACTACCATGGTCGGCCATTAAAAAAACTCTAAAAGTGACATCGCCCAAAGCGTAACACTCGCGGGAGGATTCTTATGTCGCCTTCTGGCTATGTGTACAAATAATAGTAATATGTCGCTATTTTGTTAAATTGCTTTAATTGTAGCATAAGAACACACATATTTCACTTAGTTATGCGCTAAGTAATGGAAAATAATAATATAATATTGTACAGTCGACTAAAAAGAAATGTATACATTTTTTCACCTTAATCGTTTGTAATAGAGGTGCAAAAGTGTATACATAACTTTGCAGTCGACTGTATCATATGAAACTAAGAACAAATCATTTTTTTATATTTTGATTTACGTTGATGTCAATTTACTTGTAACCTAGGAAAATGCCCGGTTTGATATCAAGTCCAATATTTTGGGAGTAGTCACTTTATATATGTAACACCAATGAATGTCAATGAGACGCATGAGTACAGTCAGCAACAAAAGTGGCTGAGCGGGTGAAGTGTTCAAAATGACCTACACGCGCTCTTATTTTCTTGACAATAGAGATGTGTTGACCTCATTTTGAACACCTCAATAGCTTAGCCACTTCTGCTGTAGCAAGTAAAAATCGTAACCGTGTCGTGACGTTTGAAGGGCGTTGGGTGCGCCGGCGCAGTGGCGCAACCAAAATAATAGTGAAAACAATAGAAAGACTATGAGAAATGGCCCGAGCGGGAAATTGATGACCAAGGTGTAATTTTATTACGATTTGGGAGCCCATGTTGTTCTAATAAATACATTATGTACAAAACACTGGCGTATTTCAAACAATAATTTAAAACGAACGAAACGGGAAATAAACATTATTTTTTTAGGTTTTCCAAGGTTAAGTAATAGTATCGATAAAAAAAACTGATTTTTAGTATATTTTTTAATTTCAAATGAAACTCCTGAGCGTATACTATATATTCCTAAAGTCACAAATCAACCTTCTATTAAAATAGCTTGAACTGTACTGAGCTCGAGAAAATTAACATTGTGGTCCCTATTCCCTGGCAATAAGGTTGAGTGACAATAATAATTTAACAAAATTTTGGAAAAATCATCGAAATTCGGCTAAACAGCTTCCAGCACAAACTTGAATATCCGTAATGTCACACAATACTGACGTGCCGACTAACTGTCCTTCTGAACGATGGGGCCTATTAGTTGGACATTATCGCAGCATATCTCGGCAGTGGGTGTTTATACTGTTAAGCTTGAGTAAATTGTAGCCATTTTTAACTCAAAGTATCGCTTTTATTAAGGCTAGTTTCGACGTGGGATTGTATGCTGCCTGATGATCCCCGCACTTATCATACTGGTGAGTTATATCAAATTGTGTTACCATAACTGGAAACAGAAGTCTACCGTTGGGGAAATGCCAAGGGTCTTGCGCTGCTGTGATCCAACAGCTATTTGCGCTAGATCATCACTTTATCTTGTATGTGAATGGCAGTTTACTATTTAATAAACATAAGCCGTTTTAAAATAACATGGCCTTAAGCTTTTCCATATAATACGGCCATTTTTAACCGAAGAGTATCGCGTTCATTAATGGATGTCCCGATATAAGTAAAACGCTGGTTTCGCGCCATCAATCTTGGAGTTCGTCGACTCCACTACCCACGTGCTCATGGGAGCCTAGTACTTTGCTGATTGTTTTTTGTTCGTTAATTTAGTTTAATTAGTTTGTTTTTGTTGGGAACGGCAAAAAGTTTAGAAAAAAGATTGATGCTTAAAGTTCGTTATCGTCAGATAGCATTTAATTCGCAGAGCATAAAAAAATAGCAAAACAAAGATAATTGGTTAAAATCATTTCCAGCAAGGTGATTGAACTTACAGAAAATTACGTGAACGTAAGTGAATATAAATTAGTGCAAAATCGACTTGCGTGTACCAAACCTGCTTACTTGTCACTTGTCGATCTATGCGATATCTTTTAGTTTGATGAGTTGATTCGATTAATAACTGTGAGCACTGTACTACTCCGATGGTAATTAAATCGATAAAACTGGCTACTAATTAATACGACACATGTTATTCGATTATCGAAGTTCGCGATAGGCCCCCACCGTTGTCGGTCAATAGCAAAAGTTGACTGACCACCAATCAAATGCTTAAACTAAAATATATGGTTCATAACGGGGCATTGGTGTCATAATCACGAAACAAAAAGCCTAAACGCGTTAATGCGTGTTCCCGTGTCGACTATTAACTTTTTCCACCATCAATCATCAGGCCAAATTGCTTAGACGAATATGAAACTCCATGTTCGAATTGTTTTTTTATCTTTGATTAAGATAGCCGTTGGAGATTTGTTTTAGATTCTTTTTAAAAGGGACCACAATGAGTTTGTGAATGTGTGCAAACATTAAAACGTCAAAGGTCAGATTTTTCAATCTTTAGATAAGCACACATTCCGAGGAATACCTACTTAAAGAGTTATTCATCGAATAGGGCTTAACTGAGAATTGAAAGATCGAACTTAAGTTAGAAGTAGTAGCCTTACACTTGAAGTGGCTCTTAAAATAAATATAAAGCTGTACCTTTGCAGTATTCCCATAAGTATTCTTAGATATCGTTTAAAATTTCTTTATAATTAGTCGTATATAATTTCTTAGTCTTGTCCGTCAAGAATTGAGACTCTCGATCAACAGTAAATTTAAAAATACGCATCTTTAGTCCAAAATAATACAAGACTAGAGATAGTAACTTGGGGAGAACGAAACGTCATTTTTATTTTTTAAATTTAATTGGGGTATTAACGGGGCACAGATAAAGTCAGTCAACGCTCGTTCTTTTTTAAATTTTATCTGATGGCTTACCGTTTGAATTTAAAGGTACGTCAGGCTGTACGAAGTTTTAATAGACTTGCTACAATCAGATCTTGGGATAAAAAAAAGCTGCCAGACCGGATTCTAAAAAATTAATCGTTGACAATTCTTTAAGTGTTTTGCAAGTTATTTTTACATTATCTTCTTTCGCAGAAGTTATAAAAATTATCCAACTGTTTTGTTTGTCAACTCCTCCTCTTTCTATGATCTGCATTTAACTTGGCGTAACAATAACATTAAATGGCATAAAAAATATGTCTATATCCAACTTTTGCATCACAACCTTTATTCATAAAGTCACATATCAAATCAATACAGTTTTCCTTACGGTAACAAACATGGAAAAGGCAAAAAAAGAAAATTTGGTCACTGCGACCGACCATAAATCCAGCTCGACTGGTGCGAATCGCTCTAATTCCTTTGTTTGCTAAAACTGAAAACTGCCACGGACATTCAGCAACGAGCAATACAATATTTTACTCTTTCACACTTGACCGATTTTTCTACGTTAGAAAGTGACAGACGTATACGTATTTTTGCTACATAAAGCTTATTCTACACGCGTTAGGGTCTACAATCGCGCTACAATCTTGTTCGAGGATAAAAGTTATAGGTGATACTTCATGTATTTATGTGACTCTGGTCTTATTAGGGAGTAGGTATTAGGTACATATCATTTCTATATTTGCTGGGGTTTCGTTTCGTGTGTAGTTGGCTTGGCTGTCGGTGGTTGGAGTGATGCCAAGTGCTATGTTAAAAGCTCGGAGTCGTGAAAAGCTTTGTCCTAAAGCTATGCGCTTTATTTGGTGCTTTCGGATCGGTATTATTTAAAGTGTGGTGTGAGCCGGTGGGATTATGTTTATTACACTTAACTGTATTGCAGTTACAGTGGCAAAATTAGGTGCTTGGAAATTGTGAAGTAAATTTGCTTTCCTATACTATCCGTAGCTGTTTTCTTGTTTAATCGTAAGTTAACGTAACCAGGTAGTGACTGCTACATTTCGGGAATTGAGATAATCTCACGCAAACATATGTAAAAAAAGAAGTACGCAAATTAACGCGTAGATGGCGCTGCACAGAAACTAATAGGCGATTTAACCATGTCATTAGAAAGTCTGCTTTGTGCAAAATTCTTAAATTAAATACATGCTCGTATTAAAATCATTACGAAATTTTTTATATTTATCGTTCATCATACTGTCATCGTTAATAATCCACTATTTGTTAAATAAAAAATAGTAAACGGCGCACATTTTTATGTTTGACGTTTAGGGAAAGTTCATTTGCCAATACTTCAAATCGTCAATATTGCTGCCAATAAATGAAACCTACCTATATAAAGTAACCAAAGTCGAAATGAGATAAATATCTGAAAGCAAAAATGTCATGCCTATAAAATGTCAATAAACGGTGCCGTAGAATGAAGGTATAAATTTCGATGCCCAAAAGACTTGGAAAAAGCGTATGAACACATCAAATCGGTCATGTTGCTGCCAATAAATCGCGGCTACCCGGCAACAATGCTCGCAATAATGCCTTGCATTAGCCAGGGACACAATGGCCCGCTGATTTATAACACCCGGGATAAGATGGGGAAACGATGGATACCAGGACTTCAGGACTCTAATGGAGTTTGAATGTTTAAAATTCAGATCCAGGTTTAGCCGTGCTGGCTGAGTACGATAGATTACTATCGGGCGGGATTTTCTGAAACTTGTAGGTTATAATGGCATTTGATATTTTCTGTGCTTGATTTGAAATTGTCAACTAATTTATCGCTTTACCTGATGTAGAATTACATTTTATTTATACTTAATAAAAGTAATTAATTCATATATAAAACTAAATTAAAACTATGTATAGGTATAAAACTAAAATTATTTTTCTTTTTGTACGGATTGAAGATCCATGACACTTTTGACAAAGTGGGTAGGTACGTTTTTCTGCAAAACTCAGTCTGTCAGTTTTATGATGAAATCATCACGCACAAACGCATCGATCAATTTCAGTCAATTGCAAAGATCCGAGAAAACGTCTTAACTATTTCTCATTATGATAAACTTTTTAAATAGTATCAAAACCTAGCCAGCAAACCAGCTCAAGTATATTTACACTTCAGCAGAGATATTATCCTCATTAGATATTCTGTAAAGACGGCCAACAATTATTGCGGCATTCACTGTACAGTTTCAAAACAGCCTATGACTATACAAGCCTTGAACACTTAAGTCTTTTGCATACTGAGCGTCACATGCACGGCTCACTTACAAGCCTGCATTGCAGCCGGTTGCCAAATTTTTAATTATTCAAGCGGAAAACTCCATGAGTAACCTATATACGAGGAATGTTCTATATACTACATAACCCTCCAGCGTTCGAAGTAAAAGGGATCAAACGCGAAACTAGGACCCTTTGTCACCGTTTGACAGCTCAGAATGTAGTCTATTAAATTTTAACCGGCCCTTCTCACCTTCGCATTTTTATTCAATGTAACTCCTAAACAGAAAGGATACATTATAGATACGCGACGGAGCAGACACGTACAAAATGAAAATAGGGGCGCGGAGCGAGGGTGGTATGGAAATGTTGGTCAAATATATCATCCGGTGCCTGACAGGCCAATTCTCTTATCGCGCGCGCCCGCCGCCGGCGCGATCTAAGCTAGCTTAGCTAATATAAAATGGTTTTAAATTCAAGTTTAATTCGGGCTATCTGCAGCCTCCCGCACCGTCGTAAATACGCCCGCCACACACAAAGGGGCGATTTACGATTTTGACGGATTTCGAATATTTTACCACCAGGATACCAGGATTAGGGAGAGTTACGCGAGCCGGCCGTGCGTCTTACAACGGCCTGTCATCTTTCTCAAGATTTGGACAATAAAGATGGCTCGGGACTGTTCTCTATAGAGCCTTCGTCACAAACCCCAACCACACTCCCACTATTGCGCTTCAAATAAAGAAATAATTATCAACTAGTCATAGTATAGAGTTCTTAGTCAGCAGCTGTGGCGGTAGTTACAGCTTTAATATCGCCGCTACCGCACAGCGTACATTACGAGTTCACGCAACTTCATTGCAACTTGGAGCTGAAACGCGGCATTTCGATTAAACGAAACCGATGTCTTGTTAAGTAACTTAGTTTGATTTGTGTCTTCTCCCTACAAAATAATCTTCTTTCCGCCAAAATAATTCTTTGTTAGCTGAGGGAATCTGTACCGCATCAGTTTACAGCTCCAGGACATCATAAAGTGTAAACAATGACGGCGTTTTCCATTACAATATGTTTACCGATCCGTGGAGCGGCGCATTATGTATGTTATCCTGGTGGGACGGGGGTGAATTTATGAGACTCTGGCAAATATTTGGCGCTCAGAGTTCGGACGCTCCAGTCCTGACAACGGGAAGATTGTCGGCAACTGTTTGCACAACGGGATATGGTAATTTTTCAGTCCTTGCTGTAAGTGGATTCTGTTCATGCTTCCGCCCTAAGCAAGAATACACAAAAATCTTTCGCAAAATCCACAGGAAAATTAGCATGTCAAATAATTCAAATATTCATCAAGTTTTATTTAAAACTATTGCAGTTTAGTCCTTTGAATGATAAAATTTCAAGGCACCACAACTTCTTCTTGTCCAATAAATAACCTTGGCTTACACATGCACGTCTTTTGAAGTTGTAGCAGACATCAGAACAGTTTATTAATCATTTATTGTGTCAATGAATTCAATATGTGTCCTGTAATATTCTTTTAGGTTTCCTTTGGAATCTACTTGTAATCAAAAATTTTCTTGGTCAAGAAGGTCTGTCTAGAGAGGAATAGCTAAAACAAAGAGCTGACGTTTAGTATCATTAAATTTCGTAATAGGATATCATAAATTGCAGTAGGTCGGTACCAGGCTAGCCGGGCGGCTGTCATCGTTTGTCAGAGCATTTCACGCGTTGTTGGACAATAACGCAGCCGGGGTATTGTGCGCGCCCGGCCGTCCGCGTGACGTGACGCGCGTACGATATGCTGACCGCTGCGATCTATGCAACCCTGGCATGTAGCTGTACTATGTCACACTGACAGCTGAAATTCTAAAGCACTAAACCAATTTGAGTGCTGCCATGTCTTTTCCGTTTGCACTTACGTCTGATTTATAAGGACAGCTGGTATCGCGTAATTTTGGTGCCAAAAAGACCAGGACGGTGGACGATCGTTTCTCCTCCAGTCCATCTCTGCCTTCTATGATAGCGATATAAAAAAAATTGAGTATACCCCAATTAATTGTCTATGTTCGTCATACTGCCACTGCTCTTAAAAATTTGCAACTTTCACTCCGCGAGACTTTACGATTGAAAAAGGCAGTAATTCTCACTTGTAAATACCCTACGTTCCCGCGTATGTGGGCTTACATGCACCAAAATCAAATTTATATCGTCGGCCGAAAAAAAAACATCAAATATGTTCGGTATGCGTCCGTGAGATCAAATCAGAATATAAACCGGCCGGGTGGAAAAAAGAAAAAAGTAAATCTCGAACGCTGGACGCGTAAATTCGAATCAAAAGGAATCAAATGTCATTTTATGAATATTTGTAATTGTGGCTCGTCTTAATAATCTTCCAGTCATATTTGAGTTACTTTGTTGTGTTTAAATATGACTGACGTGTATGTAACCTTCTATGTATTTAATTCTACAATCAGAAAAGCTGAATCCATTGGAAAAATAAACAACGACATTTTTGACAGACGGTTTTTGTTTTGTTTGACTGCTGCCAAAATGTTGTAAATGCCAAAACATCTATCAACATCTACTGTTATATGTCTGTAAAATATTAAACTAGGCCTCATTCTGTAGTTAAAATTTTCAACGCTTCGTTTGAATTATCAAAAATAGAAGAGGTACTTACGACATTTCAAGAGCATATTCCATATTTAAAAAAAAATGCGTTTAACGATTTTTAATTTTTCACTGTATTTTTGGTCAGTTTATGTCTAGTTATTATGTACTGAGGCTCTGACTTAAAAAAACGTTTACGAATGCGTAAGTGATAATGTCATTTATATGGGAAACGCAAAAGCGTTCGCGACGTAAAGTTACGTTAAAAACTTACACTCAGGGCTCTGTACTATAAACTGATCTGAAGTTTGATCAGAGAGTTATCACGTTTCTTCAAACATATTGATATTGCAAGATTCGCATAATTATATAATACTTCTTTCTTTAACACATTGTGTCAGTTACTTATATGACTTGGTAATCTGACAACGGCAGCCATATTGTTTTACAAGCGATTAATACTTGTAATCGTTAGTCGTATGTTTTAGGTTGTTTTCAAAAATAATGTCAGCGTGAGGTCTACAGGTAACCGACGGGGCAAAATGTATTTTTGGAGAAAAAACCTCGGGTGTGGGGTCATACGGAAATATCTAAGTTTGTTGAACTTTCGGGCTTTTGGCGAAAGAGTATTGACCTTATTATTTTATCTCATATTTTCAAATGTTTTGGGAGTAATCTAACACAAATCGATCTAGCTTCAAGTTACATAAGTACCTAATGGTTATAGAGTCATTCAGGGTAATATCACGCGGAGGGTAAGTAGCTTGATCTCCAGAGGGGGGTCCTATACTATCGTCGCTGACTATACCTATATACTCAGCGACGATCATCATCATCATCGGCCTATCTGCTTCCACTGTTGAACATAAGCCTCCTCCATGCACGCCATCGCACATGATCCCCGGCCACTTTGGCCCAATTCTTGTCAGCCTGGATGTCGTCTCTCCACCTGGCGTGGGTGTCCTGCACTACGTTTACCGATACGAGGCCTTTTTTTATACAACGTTTAACCTCAGTCACACCTGATGGTAAGTGTCGATGAGGTCGAGGGTGTAGCACGCTGGTTCAGTTACAGCCTTGCCTTGAAAATACCCAAATTATATCATTCCGGGAATACAGACGAAGGGAATAAAGCATCCACTCATGAAAACATCAACTTGGGCTGCTCTTCAAAGGGTATATCCAGCCCACTGCCACTTCAGCTGACTAATCCTCTGGGCTATGTCTGCGACTCTAGTTCTTCGTCGGATCTTATCGTTCCGGATTCGATCCTAGTATCTAGAACATTGGAATATTCTTAACAATGTTATCCTAACCGGCATTAGATCCCAGGACTACTAGCTTCGTAGGTAAGGTAAGGCTACTACGGTTGTCAAAATTTGAAGAACGCAGTCAAGAACGCAACAATGAAATTGAATTTGTGAACGGTAGTAAAAGTGATATTCCACAAACAAAGCGCATCAGAAAGAGGGTAGCTTGCTACGGAGTGTGCTTTGACCACCGTCAAATCTCGCAGTACTTCAGTTATTCAGAGATGGCGCTTGCAACAGTGCCGGAATATCGAAAACTCATTAAAATTAACATATATGGTAACTATCCCGTTTTAAATAATAGTTGTAATGGAAGTTTTCGTATGAACGAAACATCTCATGTTTTATGAGAGGTAGGGCACAGCGATGACCATCACGCTTGAGTCTGGAGAAGCCCAACTGGGGTAGTACCTCCTCCTTACAGAAGACCACAGCCATAATAACACTGTTACCCTTCAGGTATGTAGTGTTGTATTCCTGATGGTGAGTAAGGTTCCCAGAGCTCCAACCCCCTTAAGGCCGGCAACGCGTATTTAATCCCATGGTGTTGCGGGTGCCCATGGGCGACGGTAATTGCTTACCATCAGGCAATCCGTTTGATCGTTTGCCAACTTTGTCATAAAAAAAATGTTTCCTCTTAACGAATGACGGATGTCTTATCCACATCGATAACCGACATAAACTCGCGTCGACCGCGACCCCCCCGGCCGGCCAATTTGGTTATATCATTTTCATTCCAAGTAACTTTGATATCAACAACAAAGTTATTATTCTAAAACTAGCGGCCATAACTTACGGACGGACAGACAAATGAGTTCTCACATATCGTGATGGTATCTAGCCGGGTTCGATTCCCGGGTCGGTATCGCCGCTTTTGCGGTTAGTGTTGTATATTGGTTGGAATTGAATTTGGTGTATTAATTACATTTCAAAGTTTTTTTTTTAAAGGATTGTGATTGTGACTTTAAAATTCATACGAGTATAGTGACTTATTGATATGTTTATAAGTCTTTTTATATTTAAATAAATCGGACATGTACTGCTGTTTCAGATTTTGTGTAATTGTTGAAAATAACTGCTTTATTAAATATAAATATAATGTTTTTCTTGTGCTTTGCAATGATCTTTTATTTTATTGTATTTATTCTAGTTTTCGCGGTAATTAAACCGACTCAATATTGTACACTAAAGAGTAGTTCTGAAAGTATCTGCTGTGGGTATTTGAATTGTTATCTTACTGCTCGCCAAATAATTGTGATGTTTTTCCTTACCTGTAACAAAACAAATACATAATTAAATATTTTACTAAATAATGTTGTCTTAAATAAATATTAATATCATAAGGGACTTGTAAGAAATACCTAAGTTGGTTCAAAATTAGGTAAGCCGATGGCCATTAAGAGGCGCTCTGCCATTATAAAATAAATAAATATGAACATTATAGGACATTCTTACACAAATTGCCTGAAGGTAAGCTCAAGAACGCTTGTGTTGTGGATACTCAGCCAACGATCTATATAAAATACAAATTGCCTTTACTGGGATTTGAACCCAGGACCGTCGGCTTCATAGGCAAAGTCACTGCAAGGCCAAACCTGTCGTCAAAATTGAAAATGATCTTTAACATCCAAAGTCAAATTATGAGAGGTAGGGCACAGCGTTGACCATCACGCTTGAATCTGGGGCAGCCCAACTGGGGAAGTACCTCCTCCTTACAGAAGACCACAGCCATAATAGCACTGCCACCTTTCAGGTATGTAGTGTTGTGTTCCTAATGGTAAGTAAGGTTCCCAGAGCTCCAACCCCCCTTAAAGGCCGGCAACGCGCTTGTGACTCTCCTGGTGTTGCGGATGCCCATGGGCGACGGTAATTGCTTAACACCAGGCAATCCGTCTGCTCGTTTAAATTCGAAGAACGTAAAAAAAAAACAAATTATCTATGGGAAATCCCAGCAAGCATTAAACCTGCATATCGCAACCCTCAATCCGAAGTCAATTGCACCCAAATTGCACCCCATATGTTCGCAAATTATCATCTAATCGAATCAAAGTAAAATTAGTGGTTGGCCTGTATAAAACCGCCACTGTCGTGTAATTGTGCTATAAAAGTGTTGTAACGTGTCATTTGACTGCTGTCGTCGGCTATGGTAATGTCTAGGTGCCATTTACTGGTAATACGTACTTGGATATCATTCAAAGTTCATGTCACGAGGTTTTTTTTTATGACATAGGCGGCAAACGAGCAGACAGATTGCCTGGTGTTAAGCAATTACCGTCGCCCATGGGCACCCGCAACACCAGGGGAGTCACATGCGCGTTGCCGGCCTTTAAGGGGGGTTGGAGCTCTGGGAACCTTACTCACCATCAGGAACACAACACTACATACCCGAAAGGTAGCAGTGCTATTATGGCTGTGGTCTTCTGTAAGGAGGAGGTACTTCCCCAGTTGGGCTGCTCCAGACTCAAGCGTGATGGTCAACGCTGTGCCCTACCTCTCATTGTTGGACGTAGTTTAAGGATATACCCGTGTCCAAAATTGTCGATGTACAGTCAGCAGAAAAATCGCTAAGCGTTTGAAGTGTTCAAAATGACCTACACGCACTCTTATTCTCTTGACAATAGAGATGTGTTGACCTCATTTTGAACAACTCAAACGCTTAGTCACTTCTGATGCTGACTTTACAGAAAAAACTAGAATCAGGATTTTTTTTATTACGCTTAAACGTCTGGTAGCGAATATCTTCGATATTTAAATCGAGAGAAGAATAGAAAATAGTACTCGAATAGCACTTTTGGTAGTGCACTGGGTTCGAGTCCCGCTTCGAGTCAAAATTTTCCTATTTTTCTTTGGATTTAAATATCGAAGATTCTGATAAGTTCCAAATGTAATTGACGAACGGTCTGGCCTAGTGGGAAGTGACCCTGCTTATGATGCCGATGGTCTTGGGTTGAAATCCCAGTCAGGGCATTGCGTGATGAGCACAGATATTTGTTCCTGAGTCGTGGGTGTTTTCTATGTATTTAAGTATTTATTAGTATCTATCGTAGTAATTTTATATATTTATATTTATATCGTCGTCTAGTACAACACAAGCCTTACTTAGCTTACTGTTGTATTAGGTCGATTTCTGTAAAATTTGACTAGAAATATTTAAAAGTAGAAATAGATGACATATACTTAAGAAAAAGCGACGAGGACCTCCGGTGTTCGAGACGGGAAATATTTATTTATTATTTATTATCTTGTCTCGCTAACGGTTTGTAAATTCTATAATTCTAGACCGTAATTTTGGTAAATAATAAAAAATAAGCATTTTGTGTGGTATGATATTGAAAGGCTAAAGAAAACTCTCATTTGTCAGCGACTTACACAAAAATTTACACCTATTTTTTGCCTGTCAAACAAAAAATAAAAATGTCCTGACATAGAAAGGTAATATATTCTTTCTCTATGCCTCTAAATATAAAGTGTCCGACAAGATGGTTGATGTAGTAAGCGCTTAAAAAAATTTTTTTTTAAAACATTTTAAAGCAATTTTTTTTTTCAAACATTTTACAGTTACATATTCTCAAAGTGAGCAAGTCCGTTGCGCCATCGGCCAGTCAGAGCCATGATATGTAAATTGTACTTAATTGTCCAATTTGTTCCGTTTGCAACTAATTCAATTGAATTTTGTTTACGTGACCGAGGCATTGTTGTTTTTAATGCGCGTAATTTTAAATCGCTCCAGCTACGCCATCTATTATTAAAGACTATTACTATTGTTGGTGTAATTTAATAATTTTCGCTTTATGATGGCAAATTGTCTGTGGATATACAACAGATTACGCTCAAAGAGTAAACTGTTATTATAGTAATTTGATAAGATTTTATGTTTTGTTTTCGAGGAAGAATTGAGACTCAACAGGCGAAATAATAATCCAATTTTGGCAAAGTTGTCGTAATTATGAATGGGGCACGGAGCAGGCGCTCATAAAGAGTAATGAGTGGCGCACAATGCCCGCTCTAATTAACTATGAACGAGCGATGCCTACTTCCACGTTTTTCTTCAGATTTCCCGACTGCCTTAACCGTTATAAAAAAGGAATTCCTCCCATCCCATTCTCTCAAGTTGCACCTTGCACCAGGTTATTATTTCCTTTTCGCTCTTTTGTTTCAACGATGTCGACATCTCGCTCCGCGCCCCGCCCATTTGTAAAATCGACTGCCCGCGCCGTCCTTGCACCTGTCTCTTTCGTGTCCGGCTGATTTATGTGAGAGTGAGCGGGTTTGATCGACGCTTTGTTTTTCCGCTTCAACTGTCGGACGCGTTAGTTTTTTTTTTAAAAAGGCGCGCACTGACCCAAGGATTAGGTTATACGTTATTACCGGGTGTAAATTCAGATAATGCGTCGCGATTGCGACGCGAATTCCTGCGGCTCGGGTGTCGTTAGAGCTTTTTTTTTTGTAATGCGCAGTAAGTGCGCCGTTTTGTAAAACTATATTTACGATAATGTTATCTCGCGCGGTATTACATTACGTACCTACACCGCGGGAACGCCCGTGATTAATGATTAACTCGAGCCGGCCGTTCGAGAAAAATCAATTCTAAGAAGCTCTTTGAGGTACAGTTATTAGATATAACGTTGGTACATAATCAAGCCATTAGCGGAGAGCATATTGTCATCGTGCGTCTATAAATCGAGGTTTTTTTTTTTTAAAAAAAGCGCGGAATTAAGATTTTAAGGCGGGCCGCGGAATGGAGGTAAAAACGGGCAGAGTTGACATGTTGAAAAATGTCGCGTCGGCCGCGGCTTTTTGGCGGGAATGCTATTCTAATCAAAATAGTTTACGCGTCGATTGGCCCATCGCTCTGCCGGCGTGGGAACGATTTTTTTGCAACATCGATCGTCTTCGATTTGGTTTCGTATCAATTTAACTTGGAAGCAATTGAGACACGAAACTTAAACAAAAGCTTGACAATCTAACAAACTGTGATAAATCAGGAGAACAAATAAAAACGCGCGGCGAGGTGAAAACGTTATTATCTTTATAATTGCACGTCAAGGGGAGAGTGGGGGCATTTGGCGCGTTTTTTCTCTCGCGATGATATATCGCCCATGAATACGGGATACGCGACACCTGCTAGGCGAGGCTTCCTTATGAATCCGAAATTGCGACTGTGTCAGACGTGTTTATCAACTAATATTTAAACTGCCAGAAAACAAAGATAAACGTCACGAATGTTAGGTACCCTATATGTTTTCTATGCGTTTTTTACGCGTAATTTATTTATAATCATGACAAATAACTTATTTGACTATTGCATTGTCTTCACAGAGATGTGAATCAGATTTCTATAGCCCCAAAAATGCTGTTATCGAGCCATCAAAAATAAAACACACGATAACAATGAACTTACAAGGCTAAAATCAAACATAAGCCAACAATATACGCTGTAAGTCGTCTGTGCGCGCCGCCGCCCCGCCTCGAAGGTAACAAAGCGCCTCACTATCGATGTCTCTGTCAAAAACTGTCAAAAACCTGACAGGCGCCGTGTCAGGCTAACGAGCCGTGCGGGTCGCCGCGTCACCGTGACGGCGCGCTTTCGAGCTGTAGCCGTACAGCGCCACCTCTCGGCGAGTAGTCGAACTTTTAGGGGTGTTTTTCATATTGCTTACTGAGACGAGTTGAAAGCTTGCGGTCGTTATGAACGTTTTATATATCTACAATTATAAATTCCGCTGATTGCCTCTATTTCCAATAAATCTCGTTTGTTGGCAGGAAAAGCAGACAGCAGAACTAAAATGTGTATTAGCTTTATTAAAGGTGCCCAAGGTAAACAGATGTTGTATAGTCAAGGCCAGAAATACCGACACTTTATTATTTCAATGTAAGGTACAGTCAGTGTCATATAGTTAATTACAGTCAGTATGGCCAAATACATCGATACACATCCTTACTGATATACAAATAAATATCCGTATTGATGTATTTGGCCATACTGACTGTAACTAACTATATGACGTGACGTTGACTGTACATGAATACATATTTTGACACTTTGGCCGTACCGATATCTTTGACTGTGGCTGTATCATCGCCCTCGCCGATAGTTTTCAACCTTGTTCGTTTACACTGGTTTGTCTAAGTGTTCGAGTATGCGATGGCTTACATTATGTAAGTTACAGGAACACACGGAAAGCCTATTGAGTGATTATTACTAAAGAAAAATAACAATCGATGTCTGGATATAGAAATACATAAAGATGCAAATGAGCGCCCCCGGGCGGCGGGCGGCGAAACGAATTTATTGCAGCGCGCGCACCTCATTATCGCTAACAAGCATTCGAACTCTTTCTTTACCCCATAAATATTATATTTTACACCTGCGCTATGGCGAGACGCGAATGTTCGACTCCTCCCGCTCGTTACGGGCCCTAATCGCTCCCCTTGTGATCCCAAAATTCTTTACTATTCGAATAGAATCGAAGTAAAACCGAGCCGCTTTTTGCGAAATTAACTTGTGCAATTAGTGCTCACGCCGACGTATAGATGTCACTGGCTGTCCAATTGTCCGGTTTAAAAGTAGTTGAATAGCTTATTTATGAGATCAAGCTAAAAAGGGCAACGTGTGAGGTCGGTTTACATTAATGTATCTGTGGAAAAATGCCGTTTATTCGTGTTTGAGAGCGATAAGACAATAAGTAATTTTATTGTATAAGGTCAGTGACCGGTTAGTTTGTTGGCAGGTTATAAATTGTTTTTTTTTTTAATTTCTTATAATTTCTTTTTTATAATTTCTTTGCCAGTGACATAAGTATTGGTATACATTCATTGTGATAGTTTTAATGCATTTTTTTAACCAGCGAGTAGTAATGTCATGTGTAATTTGTTAACGGTTCTATGGACAAGTTAAAATTTGTATTCAACTCTGCAGATTTAGTTAATTAACGAATCAAAAATCGGAATGATCCCATCTTTTGACAAGTTATCGTAACAAATGTGTATACTACATCTAATTTGTATGGACTGTTGTTATGTCGAAATGGGGAATAATTTGTAGTAGCAGAATGATTGAACTAAATATGACCTTTTAGACTTTCTGGGCTATCAGTTAAGTTCCAAATTGTTCACATTACCTTGTTACCTAAGTACCTACATCTCTTATGCTTGTTTCATAAAATATTTCTTTGCTCCATTGATAGAGCCGAAGTAAAGTAGCATAAGTGCAGTTCATCGCGTGAGCAAAATGCATTGTTTTGCGTGCTGAACCCTACTTACGGCTCGCGTTTGCATTGAGCAAACCCAGAAGTCATGATTTTAGACTTATGGGCTTTTACTAAGAGGTGGACGCTTGAATAAATTAAGTATTTGTGTTGGTATAACTGAGTTTTAAGGTTTTAACAGCATTACTATAGAGGTTTTCCCCGGGGACTACAGTATGAGGTTCTTCAAAAAAGGAGTGAACAGAGGTTCTTAAAGGGTAGGCAACGCGTATGTGAATCCTGTGGAGTTGCAGGCGTCCATAGGCTACGGTAACTGCTTATTATCAGACGGGCTGTAAGCTTATTTGCCACCATCGTTGTGCAAAAAAAGAAGTGCCTACTAGGGTTCACAATGCCTTCATTTCATGATTATAGTAATATTGAGATAGTCAGATTAGATTTATCGGAGCGTGCATGGTGGTCACAAATATCGGAACAACGCTTGTATTATCAGGGCGATAACGTGCAAGTTCCGATATTTTTGAATACCTTAGCTGCGCCAATATATCTGATGGCGACATTACCAAAGTTTTCCTAACCTTATGTAACTTTGGGAGACCTCATAAGCTTTTAGGTATTTTGTCACTGTTCTCGAAATCTATAGACATTGTAGTTTCTGTTGTCAATGTATATTTAATCCTACTAAGATTAAAAGGGATTATGAATGAATTTAGAGTATAGAATTTATAATGAGATAGAAAAGACGAAATTCAATCATAATCTCTGTAATGTGCCAGACACCAAAAATAGAACCTCTTACCTACTTCCTATTCTATCAGTGGAGTTATGTGCATTACTCGTATTGAAACCCGAACACCACGGAAATCCAATACAGGAAAATGAACAGTTGTTTTATACGTTTCCCAACAAATAACAAGGAGTCGCGAGATTATTGTCAAGATAGGAAGGAATATCGCCGATTGATACCGCAATGGGGTCCCCCGGGACCTTATACTGGGAAAAAATATCCAACTATCGTACCTATACATATTTAATGTTGAGGCGTGGCCACAATATCTCCAGGAGTACCAGGCCAGCAGAAATTGAGAAGCGTTATCGTATCGAAATCCACCGTATCTGGGCCGGCGGTCTCCGAGGAAATCATTGGGAAGGCATCCGGAAAATTTACCGCACATTCCGGCTCATGTGGCGTAACACACCTGCCTCTTGCTTATGCGAACCTAGTACGTGATCTATTTTAGCCGTGTATATTGGAAGAGGATTCTTTTTATTTTGTAGGTACATTGTGGTACAAAAAGCTATTAGGCAGCCATCGATTGAAACCCTAAATATTCATAAAGAAAGGGGGTTATTTACTGAATGTCTAGCAATTTCAGTTGGGGCGCCATAATGGAAAGTCTTGTTAATTATTCAAAATGTCGACACTATAATGGGACGTGCGTTTATAAATATTCAATAGCCGATCGGATCGAACGTTCTGCAAGGCAATGTTATACGTGAAACATTCCAGTTATCCATAATAACAAAACAAGCGGCTTATTGATACACCGTTTATTTGGTTCGCGGAATTGAAAGGCACTTCTTAAACATGTGCGAAAATATTGTCGTAAAGACCTGACTACACATTGATTAGTGTTAATTGTTAGTAAAGTCAGCAGCAAAAGCGGCTAAGCGTTTAAGGTGTTCAAAATGACCTACACGCGCTCTTGTTCTCTTGACAATAGAGATGTGTTGACCTCAATTTTAACACCTCAACCGTTTGGCCACTTCTGCTGCTGACTGTACACACATTTGCTACTACGACAACTAACACAGCGGTAAATGTATGAACTCGCACTTAACACTAATCAATGTGTAATCAAGCCCTTAGTGATAACAAACTTGATTGGACTTGATTGCATTTTTATACTACATTATACAAATATATGGACATCATGTCTGGAATAAATTAATTTCATTTAATTAATTTCATTCATTTAATTTAATTTCATTTCATTCATTTCATTCCATTTCATTTAATACATAACTAGTAGGACTGTAGAGATCCGGCACTGGCGCAGGAAGACTAACTTAGCAAATACAAGTGAAATCAGATATACATATCACCTCTACAGATACTTATCTCCAGCTATTAGTATTTTATTGATTTTTTTTTTTAAACAAGACTGACCACCAGACGTTTGACCTCAGTCGCATCTGATGGTAAGTGTCGACGAGGTCGAGGGTGTAGCACGCTGGTTCAGTAACAGCCTATTCTCTCTTGCCTTGAAGGCATGTGCCTTCTGCCATGTTTAGTTGGATAAAGGACTTGGATAAAGTCAAATTATATTTTTATGAACTACTACTACGAAGAATATGGTATGGTATGGTGCTACTATGAAGATTATGGAGAATATATCGTATGTCGTCACTGACAGGATATCAATACGTGAGATATGCGCATAAATAAATTCTAGGATATAACATTCAGAAATCATACGAACAGAACAAGGTTACTATCTACAAGTTTCAAATGCACATATTTAACATGAATTTAGGTATTTTTTTTTTATGACAAAGGTGGAAAACGAGCAGACGGATTGCCTGATGGTAAGCAATTACCGTCGCCCATAGGCACCCGTAACACCAGGGGAGTCACAAGCGCGTTGCCGACCTTTAAAGGGGGTTGGAGCTCTGGGAACCTTACTCACCATCAGGAAGACAACACTACATACCTGAAAGGTAGCAGTGCTATTATGGCTGTGGTCTTCTGTAAGGAGGAGGTACTTCCCCAGTTGGGCTGCACCAGATTCAAGCGTGATGGTCATCGCTGTGCCCTACCTCTCATTGTTGGACGTAGTTTAAGGACATACCCGGGTCCAATATACCACTTCCCTGACATGAAATTGGTGCATTTTTTATACAAAAATCGTTTTCGTGTAATTTTACACCATCTATAGAAAATTTGCTTTGTACGTCCAATTAGAAATTTTGATTTGAGCAACGGCCACACGACCGGAACTTAGCCAATTACAGCACATTGTCAATCCGAAAACGTTGAATGCAAAACCGCAACCGCGGACAAACACGGTGTAATGTGGACGTTTAAAAAATTCACAAACGACTTGACATTTGGCTCAAACAGAGCACTGTTCGGGTAATAATCGTTGCGGTCTCAGTGTGGGTCAAAATAGGCCAATTTGTGGTCGCGCCGAATGACTTGAAAACATCGTGACATTAACGCAGGATCTCCGCTCGCCGATTGGCCAAATTGTTTTTGATTGCGCACGCGTTTCGGTCCGGTAATTGTACGTAATTTCGCTTCGAATAGAGAATAACGGGATAAGTATTTTCGATTAGCTTTCGTCGAAGTTTAAAGATTTCGCCGGCCATCTTTGAGGTTATGGCGGTGTAATGGCGGCCGGTAATCCTTGTAATTCGTGTAAGCGGTGTAATAAGCGTAATTCGTGTAATCGCGTAATGAGGATCGCCGGCCATCGCAGTGACGTGGTAATGGTCCGACGTGACTGGCCATCTAATTGTTTTGCTTTTGCAGCCAATGGTCAGATGCAATACGTATTGGATCCCTAGAAAACTTTGTCTGTTTTTTTTTTTTTTTTTTATAAAAGACTGACCAGCGTTTGACCTCAGTCGCACCTGTTTTAATGCAATTCTCATCTCAATATGCGCTTATACATTATTTGGTGCAAAAAATAAAATATAACTATAAATGCTGAAGTAACATATATGAGAAACTCAAAGTAACTGGCATTACTGTATTTTTAAGCAAATTCAACTTAACAAACGAAGTATGATTTCTAGAACTGGCAATAACATGAATGATATCTGCAATAATAAGTGCCATCGCATTAGCATGTAACAATCAGGAAGGTAAGTGCTGCAATCTGTAATTTGCGTAATTGTAATTGCGGTAATAGATCCGGCCCGGCCTCTGATTGGTTATCTGAGATGGACATTGTTGTAAAATAATTTGCGTGGGACTAATAGGTAAACTACGTCTAAGGTTTACCCTACATACTTAGAATAAAACTATACTATACTATAACGCAGACTATAGAATCTAGAGAAGTTTGTTTGTCTAAATAAAAATAAGAATTATCCCACTTGATATGTTCACCGTTTTATCTATATCTATTACCAGGTTAACATGAGTATGTAAATGCATAGACAACCGTACGTGGACGGTACCATCGCCATGTACGGCAAGTCCCGCTGAGCTTGCAAATTGCGACAACTCATTGTTCTCCAAACATGCTCGCCTGGTATCCGGTGTACAGGTACCAGGACGAGATACCGGAATGAATAACCGAATAGATAAGAATCGTCGTTGAGAAATTATCGAGATAGCTTACAGACTATTTTGATTGTAAGCACGACTCTATTTATTACTTTTGTCTCATACATTGATGAGTGGATTTATTTCTAAACTTCTAAATAGATTTGAGCACCTAGTAGTGTTTTATCGATTTAGGTCAGAGTATTTTTTCATGGCAACAACTAGGTCTTTGACCTGAATAGATACAGAACAACAAGGCTTCAGAATTCCATTGACATTAACTTTATTTGATGATGTGAAAATAAAGGAAACTATGACTTAAATTAGGATCAAAGTATCCCAATGACATGTGCAAACTGTAAGTATAACATTTAAATGGTAAATTAAACTGGAAGACATAAAAATCAGAAATCAAAGCGACTCCAATGTCCATATATCAAGCCCGGTAGTTAACACAATATTGTCTCAACTGACGGTCAAACGGCGTTAATCCTTGTTTCAAATAAAATTGATTTTAACGGTATTTTTAATGTTCCACATAAATCAGTCAGTTTAAGAAAACAATGAATCCTTTGTAATAGTATAGCCTATTAAATTTAGACGTTAAGACGTCGTATTCTGGACAAATGTATTTGGATGTTTTTCCAGTCATTTTCGGGCCGGCGCTAGTCTGGGGAACAATTTTAGAATGATTTACAACTCGTCTTTATTTTGAATGACATTTTATTTGCAGTAAATATTGTGGCGTTTATGCTCCGGATGTTTATTTTTATTAATTGGTTTTCTAATTTGATTTTTGAAATTATACAGATTAAATAAGTTTAAGATAGCAATACCGATAAAACTCGAACTGAAGTAAGTTTCTTAAGGTTTAATTTAGTTTCGATTCTGGTCTCGAAGATCACTCTTAAATTACCACGGCGACCGGGCTAACATAAGCGCGACGTGTTTTACCGTAGTTTGGGTTCCCATGTGGGGCATTACGCTCAAGACGAGTATGGTCATTAGGCGATATTAGCTATTAACCGGCACCCCGGCGAGCATAAGTTACCTCTCGCTGTCTCTGCGTACCTGGTGCACGTTTGTTCCATGTTGTTGGTAATTACTTATATTTTGTGTTGCTTTAGTTTTAATAGCTTGTTGATGGTTGAACGTGAGGCAACATTAGTGTCAAATAACACCGATGTCCTAAGTTGTATTTGACCATAAGTTAAGGTATCTTCACATTTAGTCCGCGTACCACGTATTTATGGCTCCAAGCGTTGTCTTAGGTCATACACTTAGAAAAGTCCCATACATATTCACCGTCATAGCTACTTTTGACTACATAAACCGGGATAGCTGCGGTGCTATCGCGAAAAACGATATATGCATGTTTTGGACGAATTGGAGTAAAAAGAGAAAGATGCTCGATATATATGAACTTCGATGTTCTCGGTACCAGGCTTGCTTTGTAAATATGCGTTCTTACACTATATTTAAGAAGACGAAAGAGTAAGTAAAACGCAGGTTGATTATATCGAATATTATTCGTAAATGACTGCTCTTTAACCGGTACGGATAAAAAAAATCGTAACGCTTATCAAATCTCAACGCGCATTCTCAGCCCTCCGGCCCACGGAATAAGTGTCACCGACTTTGACACCCGCTCGTAAACTCAACAAGTGAGCAGAGGTCGCTTTACGACGTCGTAAACGTCTGTGTGACGTCTCACTGCGAGCATCCTCGATCTGACGTTATGGTTTACGTCTATTTGCACTTTTATGACAATAGTACAAGTTAGACGGCTGTAAAGTTCTGTTTCGGCGTGTTTCGATCGGTGTTATTTGCTGGTTGCTTAGAGGGAATACTCGTATTCGTTTTTATGTAGGGAATTTTGTATTCTTCTGTCTCTTAGTCTGTTCTGCGTTGGTCTGTGTATAGGTGAAAAACTTAGCTGAAACACACTGGTCTATGTAGTAGTAACTGTTTCTACACGCATGTCAGCGTTGTATATTCATATTTTGACGTAAGTTTCATATTCATTATCTGCAGAACTACATAGACATGGTTTTTCACCTACAAAGTGGCGAAGGTGGTTAAAATATCGGAACAACGCCTCTATTGTCAAGGCGTTATAGTCAATGTTCGGATATTTGTGACCACCTCCACAGCTTTGATATATCTGATGGCGATTGTATCAGTGGCGACGCGTAATTTTATTTATTACTTATATTCCTCATCATAACATTTCATGAGTCAACTACCCCTCGGCGTCTTACGCGACCAAATAAATCAATTTATATTTTCGTTATAATTATGTATTTACCAGGGTATCAGGGCCCCATTACAAGTAAAACAACCCGCTCCCGAATCCGCAAACAGAGGGCGCCGGGGGCATTAGCGGCGCTACCGTCAGCAACGCGAGCGAAATAGAAAAACAATCTTAGAATAGAATACAATAATGATTTATGGCAACAAACACACACTCAACAAGAAGGAGAAAAGGCAATGTAGCAGGAACTTATGTATAAATAGGAAAATAAGTATCGGCTGTTGTGACCACAGGAAGATTCTGCGCTTAGGTTAAAAGTTAAGCTGTCCTGCTCTTTTTGTTGATAAATAAATAAACCTTACAAAGTAAGTATGTATTAAAATTAAACAATGCTGAATTATTTTTATTAAGCACAAACGTCTGCTAGCGCATATCTTCGATGTTTAAATCCAGTGGAATGGATCCCGGGTTCGAGTCCCGCTTCGGGTCAAATTTTTCTATTTATCGAAATACAATATTTATAATTTCAAACCAGGCGAGTGGAATATATTGTCCACTATCACTTTAACTTTATTCCAAATAAATAAAATTATATTATGCGTCATTCACGAGATCCTTATGCCCGTTAAATGGGTTAACTCGTAATTTTTGTACATTTCTTTTAATAATAATTAACCTAAATAAGGTTATAAACCTTAAGCCTTTGTTTTCATCAATATTATCCGTTCAACTGCACATGACATCGATCCAACAGGCTACAGCTCCGAGTGGCAACCCTGGCCGCAGGCTCCGTCGGCAGCCCTGCGGACGCCGTGATTAATTGTCAGGGGGTCTGCAGATAGTGTTCGGGGGGTTATCTTTACTATAATTAGTAAATACATCCAAAATATAGTCAACCCCTTGATAAACTTAAAATGGTGTAACTTTATTTTCAAATAATATACCTACAAGGTAAGCTAGGAGTTACAATAACTACTTACTACATTAAACCTAAAAAAGGTTCATCAGGCTTTGTACCAGGGATGCTGGCGTGGTTGCGTAAACATTAAGAGTCGAATATTTCAAAATGGCAACCAGCGGCAATTTTAATAAGTAAACTAACACCTACTAACACAAAACATTATAGTAATTTTGACAAAAATCAAAACATTTGACATGCTCTTCGATTAGGTATTTTTACGAAAGCATTTAATTAACATAAACGTATTATTTAATTTCATTAATATTATTTCTGATCCTTATAACACAGATTTTAAACCTATTTTAATATCAACAACAAGATTTTACGTTTGAACCAAATGTTACCATAGTCAAAAAAAATCTATAATAGCATTACTTTATTTTCTTGGCACATAAATTTTATTCCTATATTCGCTTTGTTTTAAGAGTTAAATGCCTGTGACATACGTTCAGACAAATGTACTCTATGGTAGATGGATTATTAGTAAAAGTAATGACAATGACTAAAAGAGCTCAACATTAAGTAACAAAATGAGAATCCAGCGCCATCATTTCTCACTTAGTAGACCCGGACCTAATTAATCGGCGACAAATTGCCAACAGCTAGTTTTTGCCTAATTACCCCCTTTGCCGCCATTTTATTTCACCAGCGCGCGAAATCTTTATCTCCATTCCTAACGATATTTTTAAAATTATATATTTATATTGAAAAAATGCGTAGTTAAGTATCAACAATTCCAGTTTTATAACGACGACAAAATACCAATGCAATTGCTCATTCGGCCACTTAACAAAAACCCAGCACTCGACGCAAACATACAATCGATTGCGTCTGCACAAAAACAAGTCGCCTCTTATTTCTACCCCTATACTGTAATTAATTTGTCGATTAGTAAAAAATACGTCCAGACTCTCGATGTTCCTACGTTCCTTTTAATTCTCTACATGTACTGGATATGCCGCGTTTTTATCATTAAGAAAAACATCTGCACACAGTCAAACGGCATTTATAAGAACCAAATAAAAAACGCCTAGAAACTTGAGCGACTCAAAGGCGTTTTTCATCATTTAAAAATAAAACGCAATCGGAAAAGTCAACACAATTCGAAAATGGAATTCGCACAATGAACGACTCCGGAACTCGCCGATGCCGCCCGACTGCGCCCGAATGCTTCCGAAAATTGTCGCGAGGGCGGCACAGGAAGATGTAATGATGTTTGTCAAATGGAAAATGAGATAGGGAAATGTAGCGACTGGGTGAATTTGCGACCTTTTCGCTGACGCAATTCACCCCCGCTTACGTTTCACCTAATACTTCATTATTACCGTAACCGTCGATAAAAAACGCCCCGATAAATGAAACAGATTACAGGCTAAACGGTTAAACGGTATACAGAATTAATTAAATGCTCTAATAAGCTATGCCCTTTTCAATAAGGAATGTTGACATTTAATTAAAACGAGCCGCTCCATTCTTACATGTTGAATTAAGCGGTTAAGATACGACGAGATATGTGATATTAAATGGTCAGATTAGCTTTACTATACTGACCACCGCGGCAGTTTTACATCACTATACAAGGCTGGAAACTTTTTTATTTATAATCTGTGATTTATAATTTGAAAAAAGTTACCAGATCTCAATTTATAAGCTAAGTTTTGTCTCTCTATTCATGAAAACTTAATTAAATGTTATGTTAAGTAAGCAGATCCCAAATTCAAATGTTCGCGAAAAACGTTGACGTTCCATATTCAAACATCCAACGCTCATCATAAATCTTACACAGCTGATGTTCGAAATTCGAAACAGCGCCGCTATCGTACCGTCGGAGGTCGGCGTGCGGTGCTCAGATAAAATAAATGGAGGCTGTGAAAAATGATGACGCTCCGGCGCGGAAAGACATCTGAAAGGGGTCGCTACCTCCACTGGGTCAAAATGCTTTTTGTGTTTTACTTTCACAGTAGCAATACTACGAAATATTTATTGCATCTCGAAGGATTTTTTCATAGAAAATTCTAATTTGTTATATTTCTGACACTGCCAGAAATATATCTATAAGCCCATTCTTGCACACGTTCTAAGAGTTTTTTGCCTTTTTTTTCTCCTGGGGCGTCCGGCCCGAAGTTACCAGGCTCGTAAAAGCTCGAAGAGGTCGCTTAATACGCTGTTAAGTGGTGCGGATCTCCACCGTCATGCCACGCCGCACCGACCACTCTTATTTATTTAGAAAATGTTTTAGGGCCCCGACTCTTTGTAGTTTGGATTAATTCAGAAAACATACACAACTCACGATGCTACCTTTTTTATAAGTACAACCAGTGTAAAGTTTCTTTGAAATAACTGTAATCAGAAATAGTTATTCTTACTATTTAGTGAGACATAAATACCTTATAGGAACTGGAGAACGTAAACACCAAATTCCACTTACCTGTAAAAAAAGAATGGGAAAATTAATTAACATTACAAAAGAAGTACCTGCCTTTTAATTTATTTATACAGAAAGCATTCTTAATTAAAATTAATATTTACAAGACGAGGAAAAGAACACGGCGAAGATTTCAGTTTGACGCCCGCGTACCATGGTATTAGACGCCACATTGATATCGTTTATATTCAAAATAAATCTGTCTAAAACATGCTTATACACCGCTAATATGTGTTGAGAATCACAGCAAAGCATTCTAAATTAATAACATGAAATTAATTACAAATAATCCTCGCAAATTGTAATGTTTTATGGAAATGTCAAACAGCACATAATCGCCGGCTAGGGGTGAAGATCGCTCGGTACGGGGGCACAGTAAAGGTCTAGCAATAAGGGCCTTTAAGGGACTCCCCGAGTTATCTCGGGTAGTACCATCGTAAAAATAAAGGTTTACTAGCCCGTAAAGAAAATTAAAATGAATTATTTTGACGAGTGTAAGGGGTTTTTTGAGGCTTAGCCCCCTCTTTATGTGCAAGGTGAATTGTTATGGCGTCATGAAGCGTAATTGTTTTCCTTGTGTTTAATTCAAGCTTGTTTTTGGTGTAATTATTCTTCGGTAACTGCGGACGGCGGGATTTGGATCGTAAAATTAGGGTAATGCTGCTAAGCTGGCTGATGGCATGTTGGCTGGTGGTTATTGGCGATAGTGATTTGAACGGCTTGTTATAGTTTATGCTAATTTCTAATCTATTTGACTTTATTGAGCCGTTTGTGTTCATCGTTTCATTTATCTTGTCATCGCGGCCATTTTATGTCAGGACAGATCTAAATGCATGTTGTTTTACTAATTACTAGAAACCAATTAATTTGTCTTTGAATCCTGGTAATTATCATACTGTAGACTTGTAATGTGTGTGCTTAGCTAACGACATACGCCCATGACTCAGGAACAAATACCTCATCGTGCTCATGGCACAAATAAATGCCCTCAGTGGGATGTGAACCAAGGACCATCGGCTTCATAGATAGGGTCACTACCCACTAGGCCAAACCTGTCGTCAGTTCTCAGTTAAGGTCAATAAATTTAGATCAACATTTTAAATTCATGTAATGTTTAATAAATTTATACAAGTACCTCATATAATAATCTCATGAGCTATTTCCGAACATGTTAACTACAAGAACCACCCTTCATTTTATTGAAAAATCCCCAATAACACCAATAAAAAAAGCAAATAAACATTGACGACGCCGAAAAAATCAACTAGGATCCCAGGAATCGCAAGAAATGTCCCATTGACGGTTAAAATGGGCTGATACGCATCTCGGCTAAAAATTCAGGCGATTACAGCACAAAACGGCAGTTTTATCGCGCCTCGGAGCCATCTCGTGGTGATTCTTGGAGGGTGGACTGGTCGTTGAGGGATAAAGATTTTTTAAACGTAATTTTAAAATTGGTGCGTTTATTTGTGGACGGCTCCGTGAAGACTATAAAGCTTCTGTGCGATTACATGGAGAATCAGGGTAATTTGTAAATGTATTATAGGCCCCGAATTTGTACGCTTTGATCATCGTGGCGCACAAAATGTTATAGAAAGTGATAAAAGCTACATGTTTTCGTGCAGTCTATGTAAGTATTTATTACTTAATCCATGTTAATTTATTTACAAACGCCAAATTTAAACAAGAATTTCAAAAAATATATCTTGATCAAACAATCTGAAACGGCTCAAACATGGTAAGCCTATTGATATTTGAACACCAATCCTTTTCCCACATATTTCCCATCTCAATCGCTTACACCATGAAATTACCATAGAAACGGTTCAGCAATGGGATCTAAAACACCAGGGCCCCATAGGCTGTTAGAGCTCGTAGATGGCAGATAGTGCTACGACTCTACGCCGTAGCGATTCGTAGGCGTTAGGGTAGGGATTACATTTAGGGGTTGAGTATTATGGTTTGGATGTATTTTACTTTCAAGGATCTATTTCCGTTTATACGTGTTAATGAAATTGTAAAAACGAAGCAGACATTTTTCATGAAGATTTCAAACACACAATATGTACCGTTTCTGTTGATGTTTAATGTAACTTTTATCCCTGTAATATTAATCCCCAAGGCATATAAAGGACAAAATAAAATACAAGACATTCCACAAGTTTTTAAAACTAAGTACTAATGATCATAGAAGGTAATAGGAAATATTAAATATTTTTTCCTAACTAGTGCGTAAAAAGTGCACTTTGCGCACGCTTCGCCTGCGTAAATTTCACTTTTTAAGGCACTTGTTATGAAAAATTGGGTTCGATACACGTGAAAAAACTTCTTTAAGATTCGGGTGATTGTCACCCTCGTTTCACTCGGGCTCCAACTTTCACCCTCGTCGAAAAAAAATTTTTTTTACTAGTATCGAAATGTACTATTTCCTATTAATGGTTAATGTTTTTTTTTTTATTAACAGGTATAGTAAGAGAAAATAAATGGACACTAGGTCAGTGAGATCCAATTGCAGAATATTTTTAGTTAAGGGAATTTCCTTGAAATCAAATATAAATTGGACGGATACAATATTACATTTTCAACCCTAAAGTCATACCTCATATAAAACAAACGACTTAAGAACCCACTAAACTTATACAAAAATCCAGAGGTATTAAACCTGAGTGTCGTTCGCGAGTTTTACGGTGCAGGGATCGTAAACCGCGGGCCGTGATTCCTGATGGACAATTTGAGAGTTGCAGGGGAGCTCAGGGCTGGTTCGGCTTTTACAGCTATCAACTTTATCATTGAATTGTCTTTAAAAATTCATCATTAGATTTTGAACTTTATTTTATAGATACTGTGATTCATTTTTTATATTGTACTTTTGGGTAGATATGAGGTATGAAAAGTAGGTAGGTGTTTGTTTTTACGTTTCTTTTGTGAGATGTAAATTGTGTTTATAACCTATTGTAAGGTATGGTTATGAATGTTTTATCAAGATGAGCTTGTCATACTAAGAAAATGGTTGTGATGGTGTTTCTAGTGGTATGGTAGGAGTTCCGAACGACCAAAGAACCCATCTGCGACCTTACAAGTCACATGATTACATTTTTTTATGACCAAGAAAGCATAACTAACGCTGAGGTCTCCTGTCCTAAGTTCTTCGCTTGTTCTGTCGCCCTGGTATTTTTAAGTCGCAGGTCTGTGTTCCTAGTTATCAACAATCTGACCAGGGCCCCCAAACATTTTATGTGACTTGTTTTTTATACTTTTAAATCGAGTGTGACTTTAGAAAAAATTCAAAAGAAATTGTAAACAATTCAAATGAACCGTACGTCCAATAAGGTTAAGGGAGACTGATGATATACGAGTAGATAGGATGTGGCTCAAGCAAATTGGCAAACGATGGATCAAACATCCCGAATGATAATTATCCTCTTTTAGTAAAAATCGGTACAGTGTGCAGCGACCTTAAACTGTCAAAATTCATTACTCCGGACGCAAATGTTTTTACGGCAAATCTAGAGGTTGTTTACTTGGCAAGTAAAGCGTACCCTCGTAAGAATGTACTTCAGTTAACACTTTATTGTTACGTTATGAGTGATGCGGACCCGTCTGAGGTGTGGCCCTGTGACAGCGATTTTAGACTTAACTATCCGCTAACGCGTATGAGACGAGCTGATCAAAGCGTCCATCCGTCATCAGCAGCATCCTTAATTTTAAGCATAAATAAAGAATTCTATAGCTACTGTGGTCGCCTGCCAAGCTGGCGACTATGGAAACTACCCCCCAAGGTAGACATATCATATTTGGTGGAAGCCTTTTCAAGCAGTGGACGATTTATGGCTAAAATGGAATTAGGAATTTATTTTTCATGCAGGCCAAGGTTAGGTGCAAAAGACTTAGACAAAGACATATGCTTAGCTTGGTTATCTAAATTTTAATATTATCTACTAACGTCTGCGTTTACCAAGAATATCTTTGTTTTATACAGACAGATACACGTGTTATTAAGTATACTAATTATACAGGATATATTACTGAAATCAAACCCTACGCGGCTTATGGAAATGTAGTTGTTTTCCATCACTCATCCAAAATTGCACTCATAATTGTTAGTTCAGTAAGCTAGTGGCACAACCCTTACCCTATAACAACCTCTATCCCGCAAACTCTTTTATATTTATAAATGTTGAAAGTTCTTTCGTTTTATAATTGTTCAAGTGTTATCTTTATGTTTAGTTTATTTTATCAGGACCATCTTATCACATGCGAGGATATTCCCCGCCAACAGAAGGCCGTACCCACTCCGTTTACGAGCTACGTTTTACGGCCTGCGAATTACGCATTGGGACAGGTCGGGTCTTTTAAGGTCTTGTACTCGGCTGACAGATGCTCGTCTTGTATGAGGAAATGTTGACAGCCGTCAAAACTTTGATCTAAATATCGATTTTTTTTTTATGACATAGGCGGCAAACGAGCAGACGGATTGCCTGGTGGTAAGCAATTACCGTCGCCCATGGGTACCCGTAACACCAGGGGAGTCACAAGTGCGTTGCCGGCCTTTAAGGGGGGATGGAGCTCTGGGAACCTTACTCACCATCAGGAACACAGCACTGCATACCTGAAAGGTAGCAGTGCTATTATGGCTGTGGTCTTCTGTAAGGAGGAGGTACTTCCCCAGTTGGGCTGCCCCAGATTCAAGCGTGATGGTCATCGCTATGCCCTACCTCCTATTTTATATCCTCGTATCTTAGGGGAACTTGTTAGTTGTTTCTAATTCTGTCAAGGGCATTTATTTGTATGTTTATAACAATTCCTGGTTTAGAGACGTTATTTTTATATTTATTTACGAAACTATATTGTCGTTTAGTTACTATAATACAAGTCATATCAAGCGTACTGTATCTTTCGGTCGATTTGTGTAAAGTTTTTTTTAAATACAAAGACAGTGGCAAACAAGCATACGGCCCGCTTAATGGTAAGCAGTTACCGTAGCCTATGGAAGCCTGCAACTCCAGATGATTCACAAGCGCATTGCCTAAGATTTCCCCAAATAAAAAAATAATATTACAGGACATTCTTATACAAAGTTACTGAGCCCCACGGTAAGCTCAAGAAGGTTTGTGTTGTGGATACTCAGCCAACGATGTATATAATATACAAATATTTAAATACATAGAAAACACTCATGAACCAGGAACAAATATCTGATCAGTGACAATTTATGTAATCTTCAACATGAGTACCTCTAAGTTAGAGAAAGATAGGTTAACCTTTTGAACGCTTTTCCTCTCGCGTCAAAATGTGACGTGTACGCCATGGTATGACTTGTGAAGAACAAATATAAACCTTATCTGTCAGTAGGACAATTGCTTTGACAGCGTCCGCCATAGCCACTTTAGTGGTCGGTGGCGTGGCAAGCACGACATCACCCGACTTTACTGGCGCTTGGCGTTCAAAAGGTTAAAGATACTCTCTCTTATGATAGTAGGTGTAGTCAAAACAACTGATCTCTCGATAATCCGCCATTGTCACTTGGCTGTATATGTGTTGTGTGTAGTTGTGTACGTATATCTTAGTGTGCGTCTGCGTGTTTAGTGTGATCCCGTCTAAGCCCACTAATCTCAACTTGACGTGTTCCGTTCCGGTGTGTGACTTAAGTTTGGACATTTGTCTTGTGTCTGTTTAAGATACTAATTTAGAAATCGAAGATTTCGCCTTTGTATTTGGTGAGAAAGAATACATTTTATGCCGGTCTTAAACACTAATCATGTGCTTTCTAATATTTTAAATTTTGGACCCGGGTATGTCCTTAAACTACATCAAACAATGAGAGGTAGGGCACTGCGAAATACTATCACGCTTGAATCT
The DNA here is from genome assembly GCA_022674325.2 of Grapholita molesta. Taxonomy (NCBI): domain Eukaryota; kingdom Metazoa; phylum Arthropoda; class Insecta; order Lepidoptera; family Tortricidae; genus Grapholita; species Grapholita molesta. The sequence continues at coordinate 1,447,512 of CP053138.2, forward strand.
GGAGGACCCCAACTAGGAAAGTACCTCCTCCTTACAGAAGACCACAGCCATAATAGCACTGCTACCTTTCAGGTATGTAGTGTTGTGTAAAGGCCGGCAACTCGCTTGTGACTCCCGTGGTGTTGCGGGTGCCCATGGGTGACGGTAATTGCTTACCATCAGGTAATCCGTCTGCTCGTTTGCAGCCTTTGTCATTAAAAAAAAACGAAATTTAAAACCGTATTCTGATAATGGGCGTTTTCACTTAATATCGTCCATTGAATACTGACGGTGGATGTCAACATCAAACTGCCTAACTTCAGTCGTTTTTTAAGGTACAAATTAAAGTTAAAATGCTTGATATAATTAGGACTACCTTGTGTAATTGACATTTTGCTAAGTCAAATCAGGTGCATCCAGAACCGTCCAGGTACCAGGCTAGCAGCCTATTGTAGGAGCGTCCAATTTCACATGAGATGAGCCCATTGTCCTGAGAGAGGGCCATTCCGAAGTAATTGATAGTGTATTGTGCTTTGATTTAGTATTGGCTAGTTTGTTACCGTGATGGTTATAATATATATTCAAATCGGAATGATGTGAAGTGGCTGTATTGTCTCGTAGAAGGTGCTACGCCGTAGCACAAATTAGGTAATAGCTTATCTATGCATTTTTTTTAATTGGGTGTTCGAGCAGTTCCCAAGTACTTTATTCCCACAAAACCCACCCAAGGTATACAATTAAACAAAAAAAATATCTATTCATATCCTCAGATCCATTGACTAGTTAACAAAAATAATGTCCAAATACATATAACGAATACTACATGTATACTGTGTAACTGAAGTCTTTATCAATTTGTCAGAGACAACCCTTTGAAATAGACCTACTACACAATTCAATTAAGTTAGTGTTACGTCACTTATTCGACTATACAAATTAATAAAATAAAAATAAATGGAAACGAGGGATATCTTTAGTATCAGCAAAACACTCTGATAATTCGCAAATAGAATCACGAGGGAAGCTGAATTTAAATTTAAAACGTCCCTCCAGACGCCTTATCAATTACAAGTACCAGGGACTCAACAATGAGAGGAGACATTTCCTTATTCCTATTCTTTGCCGAATTTGCATCTTCAATATCTTCATACAATCACAATTAGGGGCGCGCTCATTAATTCGACAAGGTCCCAGAGGCGTAACGCCTACAGTCGTTTCAATTTTATAGAACGGGGATACCACCTTTTCGTTGTAATTGGGACGTTTGCATCAATGTTGTGTGTTAACTAACCGTTACATTCAATATTGGATTACTGCATCCTCAGAGAATAGTCTGGAGATAATAGTACATTGTGCAACGAGGATGGTAAGTAAGGTATAGTAAACGCGAGTCTATTAGAAGCTTTTAATGACTCGAGTTTGTTATACACTTACCAACCGTGGTACACACAATGTTTTTCATCACATTTGCGAGGAAATAAAATAAATAAATAAATAAATCCTCAGTCCGAAGTGAAGTACGAGTTCTATATATTATTAAAACTAAACTTAACAGCCCGTGTGAGCTAAATCGGCTATAACTGTTCTGTACTCTCGCAAGTAACAACGCAATTGACGAGCAAGTGTGATGAAAATTAATGTACCTACGTGCAACAACTTTTTTCAAAGTATCCTTCAGTATGAAAACTATAAATAATATAACAAACTAGTGGCCAGAAACTATGAAAGTCGCCTATTGGCATTTAGAAGAATGATTGCTCAAACGACAAATACACTCTTTTACGTCATACCAAAGATCCGTCCGATAGTCACCATATTGGCATAAACGTCATACAATGACGTAAATCTTCCGATTTCTGGTCAACACGCAGCGTCACATGTTTTGGCGTCAGAGGAACGTTTTATTATGTTTTATGTTCACCTACAAGTAATTATACATTAAACTCCTAACTTTACGACACATTAGACAACCACACAATACCCCAAAACGCGCATCTTATGCAAATAGTTAATTTAGAGATACGATACCGGGAACATAAATCGTCGGTAGCATTAATAAAATATTTACTCTGTTATAGCTCTCAAGAGAGAGCAGTCATCTAGGGATATCTGCCAATACTTACCAACCGTATGCGCGTTTCAAAACTAGTTCAAATTTCAACTTTATTGCTAGCATTTAAGGTGTAACAACGAATGAGGCTTCTACTGTCCGTAGTGTAATGTTCTAAATGCTGTAGATTTGGACACCTGTTTATACAAGGGAGCAACCCTTTCTAATGGTTTTAGTGTTAGTAAAAATGTTTAACTCGGAATTAATATTTCAAGTGTTTGACCGGGTGTGAATCCTTGATTTAGGTGTAATAGGATTTTAAAAGGGTTGAAATTGTTTGATGAAATTTTTATTAGGTGTTATTGAAATTGCAGGTGATATTAATTTTGTTGGACGTATTAGAAAAGCAATGCTTTTAAACAGTTTTAAAATATTAAATTAAATAAATAAATGAAAGCCAAAATTTTGCGTAGAATAAATGTATGATATACTCATAGCACCAAAGGTAATATGTTAAAAAACTAAAAAAATCGAGTATGTGAGTTATAGCCAAACCTTTTTTACCCTGTGCCAACCAAAATACTAAAGTTATATCCTGCTACTACCTATTGTGATAATTATCTGTCCTAATCTGATTGACTACGTTTTTTAAAGTCCCTGTTAGTCATAAACTGAGAAAAACCACAACAACTGACAAATTTAAGAAATAAGAACGAACATACAAGTAACTGTATTCGATTTTAATAAATAGGTAAGTTAAACATATATTTTTAAGTGATGCTGATACTATCAACAAATTCTACCATAACCACATTTTAAGATTGACAACTTAGAAAGGCCGTAATTACCACTTTAATGGTATAGCGGTACCAGGCGCCCATAGACGAGAGGAGACAAAGCCTCCGGCGACCTCTGACCCTGTCACTCAATCTTGAGATTCGTGAGGTCTTCAAATATCTCTAGATGCGGCAGCGGGTACCATAAAGTTGACAAGCAGAGAATTTTAAGTATAATATGGCTGGAGCTTTTAAAAGGTTACTTGAATTCTTTCTTTTTAGGTTATAACCATTTATAATTGTTGTGTTGCGATTCCAAGCAGGTCCGTTTTGTAACTTAAAACTATCATTCGAATGGCGGTCGATAAACTTGATAAGAATTTCCAGCGGTCTATAATGTACTGTCTGATATTTGTCTGCTATCGGATAAGCCTTATGCTTGTTTTGCGTCTGCAGACTTAAATATAAAAATCAATGAGCAAATAAGCTCTCTGAAAATCTATCCATCGTTTTATTGTTACATACGTAATCTAAATCGAAGTTTTAGTATCGATTGAGATCTTCAACATGAAAAATTATATAATTAAAACTGTTGTGAGCCATGTTACTCCTACTTAGTTACAAACGGATAAACTCACGTGTAATTATATCGCACTAGGCGACATGTTTCGAGAAGCTTTGGTACCCATTTTAACATGACGCCTAGTGCGATATAAAAATTACACGTCGGTTTATCCGTTTGTAACTAAGTAGTATCAAAATTGATTCCTAAGTCTAATACATACTCATACCACATCCAAAGCCGGTTTGAACCGGTCTAAATATATTTCTGTATTTTCTATACATTCGCCCGCGGCAATGTCCGAGTCATTAAAGCATAATGGCCATCTAACGTAATAATATCTGTACGTGTCTATACGTCCGCTGACAATGAGCAGAGTTCATTAACTTTGTATCAAGATTTATCGACTTCGGTGTTATGTGTTCCTGGTAGTTGATTGTAAAGCCTTACATCCTGGTAAGGCTGGCATTTATTGTATACTAGCTTCTGCCCGTGACTTCGTCTGCGTGAGATCCCACGGGACCGCATTAAATATCAAAGTATCCTAAGTCTAAGATTTTTATTCTCTTAGCGAGATGCCAATAGATATTAGTTAAGTATATTGAGTTTCTCACATTCATTTACGTGTGTCCCTATCACACCTAACAAATACACGAGTATGAGTGCAATGCACATTTGTATCTTATAAAATGACAGCAATAGTATATTTTATCTACAGACTCATTGATAATATCCAGAAGCTTTTATATTATGAGAACTAGAAAGATGCCCGAAATCAAGAAGGTACGTAATTGAAGTGGTATCATTGAAATCATCGAGTGTTGCCACTCGAGTTACAATGCTACTTATACCACTTCCGGCCAATAGACGCTAATTACAATAATATTATCGTTATGATATTTAGAAATCGGTGTACAGATACAGTTATTAAAATTTTAATTGTCTATGACTTGCCGCTTTCTTTATTTTTATCTACCTTTTTTTTGTAGCGATGGTTGTATAATATTTACGAAATAAAAGTGTTCAAAAGGTTCAGTTTTAGTTGTTATATTTCATGACCTTTCATCATTTAAACAGACTCGTTTCATCTACGTTCAGTCTTGTTTTTGTGCAATAAATTATTGAAATAAAATTTATTTAGACGTGATTTATGTGATTCTATCTGACTCAGTGCCGGTAAAAAGTAATCATAGGTCACTACGGTCGTTATCCGATAGGCATTCAACTTGCCTTTTCCATTGAATTAAAATGAAATAAAAAGTACAGTCACAATGTACTCGTAAACTCCTTTCAAAATGCTGATAAACAAAATAACACTGTTGCAACAACGAATAAACTTTTTGTCACTCGCAACAAAAATGCTACCTACACGCAAATTCACTCATACCCTCGATTTCGCTAAACAGATAAAATCTCTATGGTCGAAAAAAAGAAAACAAGCGCGAAATGTTGAAGTCGGCCATTTTAGGGTTGACAGTACGTATCGTGGGCCATCCTTCGCGCATTTTACTGCCGCGCCGCGCAGCGTGACACCCACACAGGCGTATATGGAGATGTTGTCCGTTTGATTGGTAATTTACTACTGTAATTCCATGCGGCCCTAGTACTTATAGCTTTAAGTGGATTGAAATTAATAATAATATCGACTATAATCGATACCTTCGCTCGGCTTTTAATTGTAATGACATTTTATGTTACAAATGGGTTTTGGCTTTTAATTCATAGATCCCAGATTATACGAAGTTTTATTTTTTAAATTAAACACGTGAATCTTTACACCAATGCAAAATAAGAAAATACTGTGATGTTACTCAATAAATAACACCAAAAAGAATGTTAGCACAAATTGCTCGCTTTCACCGCATAGTTAATACCCAATTTCAAACCAAGATACTCTGGAACACACCCTCAACTATTATATGTAGAAATCGTACATAGAAGTGGTCTGATGGCACTGCTCTGCTCATTACCAGGCGCACTAAATGCCATCGCCTGGCTCGTAAACACCGCGTTTTACGTGCACCCAATGATCACCTCAAGCATTTTAACTGGCCCCGGAATAGATGGCATTTGACAATATGAGAATCGGCGTTTGAAGACGGCGAGTATAATTGATATGTGGGGTCTGCTAATGCAGAAAGCGAAATTAGCGCGTAGATTTAAGCATGTTTGAAGGGATTAACTGTTGCTTCAAGTATTTTCAATTTCATTGTCATGAAGTTGTTCTCATAACGCTTTGACTAAACTATCTTATAAGTAAGCCGCTTAATAAAAAATATCTGTTTGATTGTAACACTCGCATATTTTGTGATTACTGATGATTATTAGCTTCTTGGTAGTTCTGCGGGGCACATTTGAGTCGAGCAACTTGGCATTACTTCAGCAGAGTGATCCTGAGATCCAAAATCATTCATTCATTCATTGCTTGAATATAAGATAACCATCAAAAAGTTAAGAATTTTCTACAAATGACTTTACATTTTATAAAAATGAAAACATTCCTTACACTGACAATCCATGCTATTTTGTCATAAACTTTTGTAAGATAGCAGAAATTCCAGAAACGTAATAACAAATTGCCAGCCACCAGGCTATCATGATCTAATAAGATGTCGAACTGTCACTTATCACATTTTATAGACCATCCGGTCGCGTGTCACGGTCTCCCGAAACACAGCCGGCGCCACGGGGAGCCACTTTTCCTTGCGTTTAAGGTTACCTCGGCACAGATGGTGTACTGGTATTAGTTATTTACGATCAATGCACATATTTGCATATTACGAGGTGGCTTTGACATTTGTTGCAATTAATATTTTGAAATATTGAAAGTAATGTAACTTGCCTACTTTAAAATGATTTTCCTAACTAGTGCGTAAAAAGTGCACTTTTCGCACGCTTCGTGTGCGTAAATTTCACTTTTTAAGGCACTTGCTATGAAAAATTAGGTTCGATACTCGTGTAAAAACTTCTTTAAGACTCGGGTGATTGTCACCCTCGTTTCACTCGGGCTCCAACGTTCACCTTCGTCGAAAAAAATTTTTTTTTCTCTAGTGTCGAAATATACTATTCTCTCATTACATCTTAGGAATAGCTTTATCTGTCACTTCTTATAAAATAGAGGTTTATTTAATAATATTGTGAATTGATTAAATTCTAAGACTCACCAATTATTTACTTGTAGTATCGTTAACCCTGTGTCCTGTGCTAGCTGCTTCTTTTGGTCTTCTGAGGGGTACGGATGCTGCAACAAAATAATGATTCCATGTACGTGTGTATTTTATAATATTTCACATAGTTTTTTTATCAAACAATTTTAGGGTAAATTGAATATATAATATGATAAAAAACCTATATAACATAATCTATATTACTGGTGACCGGAGAGCTGGCAGCTTGCTCGTTCAACGCATAAGCATTGCGATACAGCGACGAAATGCTGCCAGCGTTTACGGCACCATGCCGCGGGGGGATCCCTTATTTTAGATAAGTATTTTAAGTTTAGTTTTTAGTTGTTTATAGTTTTAGTATTTTAATTTATTTAAGTTTCCCATTGTAATCTAATATCGAATAAAATATCCACCTGAATCTATAAAAACACAAGCGGAAAAACGTCACAATTAGGTTTTTACATGGGAAAACTTAATTACTCTTTTCTTTTTTGATTTGAATATACAACTGCATATTCTGTGAACATTTCACGTCTACTTGTTGCCCTTATTAATATCGACCAAAAAATAAATATGCGTTTTATTCTATTTTCGATATTCATTGTTATAGCGGCATATCTGCAAATATCAACTGTACTAGCTATCATGGTTCATAAGATACAGCCAGGTGACAAACATACAGCGGAGTCTTAGTAATAGGGTCCCGTTATTCTATACGGATCCCTATAAAAAAGCAAATATCTGTGCATTTAAGAAAACCGACAATCCGTGAAAAGAATAAAAGATAATAAAAGCTCGGTCAGAATTAACGCGAGCCTCAAGTGTAAACAAATTAGATCTAATGCACTAATTACAGGAACCTTTTGCGAATACTGTTAAAAAGTTAGAACTGCACTCAATGTCTAATGAGTTAATTCAATAGGTATCGTGTTGGATGCAAATGGGATTGGATGAGAGTGGAGGTGAGTGCGTCCCGGGAATCGGGGCTTGATTACATTTTGTTTTGTAGGTTTGTTGAAGCAGATTTGAGTTACAATCGACATGGATATAGGGTGAGAATAGAGATAATACCTACGTTTATATAGTGTCCGATACTCGTAACTAAATTTTATTGTACTTCTTTTATTTACAGAAATTACAATCGTATTATGATAACAATACGTACTTAACTACAAGTATTTAACTGGTTACAGTATAAAATCTAAAAATGGCCCTTGAGGCATTGTTCTGGCGGCATTTCCTCGTTGTATCGTAATGGTGATACGTTGTGCGAGGAAACCGCCAGCTCTTCGGTCACCAGTTACATCAATTCGCGATTGCTGCAAAAAAAATTTGCGCGCTGGGACCCCATGGACCTAGCGTCACTACGCCTAAAACTAAATTAAAACTCCCCTATGTTTTTGTTTATTATCTATTGCCATACCTCAGAATCTTCACCTGAACGTGAAGTAAAGTAACAAATAAGGAAAATAATTATCAAGTTTGCTCTTAAAGCGTGATGTTGTATGAAAAGGTTTATTTACTAATACAGCGTTACAAAATAATTAAGACACTGTGTACTGTCATGTGCTAGGAAACCCTGTATTGTGTATATATTTTAAGTTTTTTTGTTCTTTAACGTTGTTTAATGTGTAATATCGATAGCTTGTTATGCAGTGATCTAACGCACAATTGTGCCACTAATGAAGAATTGATAACAAGAATTGAAGTAATAACCCGGCAGTCCCGTGGATTTCTGTACAGTCTAGTTACCACTTTACAAAACGCAAGGCCTGCAGTGCTACCGTACACATGGTTTAAGGGCAAACTTGTTCTGTTATTCGATTGATCTGCTACAATCACTTTGACATCATCGGATTGATGGAAGCCATATATTTTTTTAAACTATCTTTTTTTTAAAATACCACAAAGATGGCAAACAAGCATGCGGCCCGCTTGATGGTAGGCGGTCACCGCAGACTATGGACGTTTACAATACCGAGGCATCATTCACGCGTTGGAATAAATATATTTTTATCTAGTAGTAATTAGTAGCAAAGTAGCTAAATATATCGGTACAGATATTTAATTCTATAGCACAGAGGATGTGTCACGTCATTTGGTTGACTGCTACTAACTCACACTGACACACGTAAAGACTTAATTAGTATTAAGTACCAAAAATAATATTGCTTCGCTAGGTACCTACTGTTAATAATACGGAATTCCGCAGTAACGTACATTTTGATAAAATTGGCATGTTTATATGAAAATAACAGCCAGTTGAGTCATCATGAAAGGTCCTCCATAATTTCTCTTCTGCATATCTTTAACTCGATTGCGAAACTCGCATAAAATTACTTTATGGCCGTGTGTCGTCGTTTGCAAATTAAAATACTTGCTTGATTTATATATTACTTTTTAAAATCTTAAGTTTTTTGTGAAAGGGCTTTCGTAACTGCAACTTCGTTCGTGACAAACGGATAAACTCACGTGTAATTATATCGAGTGATATACCCTCACCCGAGCGGTGTGCCTGACTCGGCTTGAAAATGAGTACCAATAGCTTACCCGAATCATGTCGCCTAGTGCGATATAATTACACGTGAGTTTATCCGTTTGTAACTAAGTAGTAGTAACATGGCTCACAATACTTTTAATTATATGAAAACATCCAGTACATTTTATCAATAGATTAATATTGTCATAAATTGGAACAACTTTCGAATTTAAATAATAGAGCGCGTCACTCTAATTACGTCTTAATTGGAGTAAAAAAGAAAGATGCTCGAAATTTTCGAACTTCGAAGTTCTCAGTAGGCGTAAAGTTCCCAGAATTATAAGAATATCTTAACAAGAAGAATACTTTTAAACTAAACTGACATAATGCCATCCATTAGAGTTCTCTCGCGTATCTCTAAAAGACTAGTGGACATGACAACCCTTTGAAACAATATATTAAGTAAATATCCCTACATAAGTGGTAGACACCTTTATTGTTAGTTGCCGCACCGCCGGGAATCGAACCTGGCGTTAATAATTTATACACACGTGACTGGGTTCTACTAGGGTCGCATAAAATAGAGGGAGGTCTCTGGAGTCCGCAAAAAGCTGAAGTATTCCAATCGCTTTCCGAATGTGGGCAAAATAAAGAATCGGAACAATCAACATGTTTGAAGTATTACGAGTAAACGGTACTTTTAAAATAGATTCACCAAATTTAATTTTTTAAAAGTTTTGAATGTGTAGTATTATTTTAATCAAGTTATTCATAAGATAAGATAAGATAAGATAATCATTTATTTGCATTAGTCATAGTTTACGATGTTAGACTTTACGGACCGTTTGAATTGTCGTCATTCGGCTAAGGATTTTATGTTTATGGCGGGGCGCCGTGTCACTTTGTGTTAGGCAAGCCGGGAGGATACGGCTTCGCCTTTTCTCCGTGAGCCTAGGGAAAACTGTGGGAAAGTTAGCAAAGTCGGCGGGATTCAACTTATGTGTAGGTGAAAAACTTAGCACCTGGTCTATGTAGTAGTAACGTGTGTGTACACGCATGTCTGCGTTCTATATTCAAATTTTGACGTAAGTTCCATATTCATTCAGTTAAGTTTTCGCCTATAGGCCATATTATGTCGGTAACAAAATATCACCAGCGCCCGTGCCCGTAGGAAGCCCACGGTTTGGGGTAGTATTTTAGATGATAACTGAGCGCCTCGCCAGACTTAACCAGCATAACTACTAGCCAGTTATATATTTATTATAATGATGTCGAGTTTTACTTAAACTGGTTCTCCAGGGGTATGGAAACACGTAGGTAATTGCGAGTAGAAGTTAGGCTAGGACTTACAGTTTTGTGGACGGCGAAAGTTAGCTTAGAGCAGTGAATAACTTTTGGCTTTAGAAATTTAGAGTTTATTATAATTACATACGTGTCGTTTAAACTTTGTTATCGGACCTCAATGGGAGAATGTATTATGGTGACCGTGCCTGCAACGTTTAAAAAATATAGAATATGGGAGATCTCAGAAAGAAGTGTACCGAATTAGTGTGACTTGCACAAAAGTTAGTAAGTAAGTGAGTTTTTTGACGATAATAAAGCATTTAATATTTTTAAATAGGCTACTTAGAATCGGTTATAGTTTCATGAACTATACTATAAGCATTATTTCCTACCATACAAAAAAAAAGGAAAAATGTAATTTCCATACAGTTTTCATACTTTATTGTCACAAAACTAACATAATTTAACTTTTCGACAAGGCACGCCTATTACCTAAGCCTATTGCGCCTATTAAGCCTAGTCGCCATCAAATATATCGGAGCTGTGGAACTGGTCACAAATATCTAAACATGCACTTTACCTCCTTGACAATAGAGGTGTTGTACATTTTTTGTGTGAACTCCCATATTCTATATTTTTTCTCTTTTTTCCTTACATATGGGTCGTTTTGGGGGAGGATGGGGGAGGGGGGGGATTAGGATCTGAACGCTGATATGATGATGATCCCAGCAATCTTGTACAAGTCATACATCAAAGTCAAACCCGAGACCTTGAAATGTATTTACTAAAAATAAGAATTACATTGAAAATTAAGAGAACTCCGTAATAAATTGAACAGTCGTATGTAAAATAACAATATCCGGCGATCGGCGGGCGCAGAGGTCGCCGATGCGCCGATAGCTGCGCTGGCGCAATTGATACGTCAGCCGCCATTGTGCGGTGCGGCCTACACGGTCGAATATTTTGCAAAAGACATGAACAATTGCATTTTATTTACACCTGGGGTATCTATAGACTATAGGAATCGTATATTTATGTCACTGTTAACTTGATAAGATAAATCGAAAGAATCCAAAAAACTGTATCTAACTAATTAGTTATATAACTTTTAATAGAAAACTCCCGTGAGACTCAGACATACTAACAACGAACTTACGAAACATATGTCGTGCGGTTTTTGACCTTAAGATACGTGAGTGACCCGTTTATATATATTTCTAGTAGTTATATAACTCTAAATAAAAACTAAAGTTGGCGTTGGGTATCATTATAGAATAAACATCGATGCTAATAATAATTCACGGAAATATTTTTTTTTTATGGTTATTATTTATAATCGGATAATAGTTTTAAAGGCGCCTTTGCCTACGCAAGTGAAATAATATACTAATTTTCATATACTAATAGCAATACTCTTAGCTGTACATTTGTGGATCTTATTGTGTAAATCATAAGGTCCACCGATGTACAGCTAAGAGTGTTGCTGTGTATAGTATAGAAGGTAACCTGACAAAAAAAATGTCTTAAGTTGTTAATATATTTGCTTAATTTTCCAGCTTTGTGCTATAACCATCACTGTGCCTGTGCTTAGCCACGGACAGTAACGAAACTATGAGGGTTCTTAGTTAACAAGAGAACCCAAACAATTATTAGTACAATTCCGTTACAAGACTCCGTTACAAGACATATTAACCCAGTACTGAACTTCTTGTTTTAGTTTAATGTGCTTAACCAATATTTTCCTACCTATTGTTTGTTGCGAATGCACACCATGACTTATATTTTTTTTTCCAATAAATCATCTATACCATCTGAATCTGAATAGACTACGCCATACTAAAAACTTATTGAGCTGCCGCGTCGGCATACTCTCCTGCAAAAAGCGATATTAAACATTTAAAAAGCCTATTACGAAACCGAAATATAACTAACAAGCCACTCGACTAACGGGGTTTGTCAAATTTATACAGTTCTGCTTTTTGTCCAACCAATTATTTTAAATTTAACCGGCTCACAGCTATTGAGATATCAAATTTCGAAAAGCAATCCTCCAGTACCGTTATAAATCAGCTGGTACATTAAAATCACGATTATCCCGGGCATAAGTTTGCAATAAATCGAAATGGGAAAAACGCACGAGCGCGCGGTGCCCCGGGGTAAAAATTCGCTTCTCAGACTATAAATTTTGTTTCGGTATGTGGAGAAAACAATCCATTTGTTGGCACCTAAATCTATAGGGTGCGGGAATGGGGATATGTAAATGCGAGGGGGTAACGTCTTGATTCCTCACTCCGGCCATGAAAGATGCCGGATGTCTAAAATTATTTGAAACTAGTGCTTGTTACTACGCTTTAACTATTCTGTAACCCCACCTGCTACAATTTGCCACCGTGATTAGGTTATTCCTTTGCTTGATAACAAGAAACTCTTCACAAAATAACTGCTTATACATAGTATAGTATAGTAGTAGACGTTTCCAGTACGAAATGACTCCCAAAAATTACCCCAATTTTCTACAGCCATTACCCTAATACTCCTTTCCTCAGCTGTAGATTCCAATAAGCAAATTTCCGCTGTTTAAATGAAGTTGACATTAGTCCATCAGTTTTGGTTGGCTAAAATTAAACGTCATACGTCAAACCTTGTGCGTAGTTGAAGGACTAACTTTAAGACTTTTGGACCCGGGTATGTCCTTAAACTACGTCCGACAATGAGAGGTAGGGCACAGCGAAGTACCATCATGCTCGAGTCTGGAGAAGCCCAACTGGGGAAGTACCTCCTCCTTACAGAAGACCACAGCCATAATAGCTCTGCTACCTTTCAGGTATGTAGTGTTGAAACACTACCATAGAAAGTATCGCGAACTCCCTGACTTCTATTCTAGGTAGACACCTATGTTACAGAAGTCAGCGTCCTCTTTCAGTTCATAATTATATAGAACCTTAATGATGGACAAGTTCACAATGGGAGATATAAAACTGTTGGCCCTCTCACTTCTAACATGATAGGGAGAGATGAATGCTCTACACCACCAGCAAAAGCAGTTTGAAGTCCCGATTCGATTTGTCAGTTACTGTCATGCTTTTAATTGAACAAACATACATAAGGTAAACACTGCAGTTGCATTAGCTGCATTAGTGCATTGCCACTGGACCTCACACGATGACATATACGTGACGGATTGACAGGTGGTTTACACAAGAATAACACAAGCGGTTATCATGAACAATATTCTACTCGTAAATTCTGTTCAGTTTTGATTTTTCTTCATTGTATTTTTTTCTAGCATTGGGCAGCTCACCTTCATATATGTGTAATACAATATTTATAGTAAACTATTATTATAATTTAAATAAGCTACCAATATTGCGCAGTAACGTAATATCCGGTATCCTCCACCGAAACTTTATAAAGCACAATTTAAATAACAATATAAGTAGCAATAACTCTTGTCAGACGCCGCCGCAAATAAATAATAAATCCCTATGCATATGCGATGAAAAATTCAGAGCATCGCAGAAACCGAAATTCCCTAATGATATGCTCTAGAGGAAATTCCCGCGAAGTGTATGGCGTATTTTACAATTTTCCAAGCGTTCGGTGTTGCCATAACAATAATAATATATTCAGGGCCCCGGTGATTTCCAGACGTGTCGTAAAAATCATAGCGCGCGTCTCCGAGGAGGTATCCGAGTTTCTGAACGGGGCCGAAGATACAAAACTACGGTATATGACGGATTAAATTCTTCGCTAGTGTGACGTGGCATTTTTGGATTGAAACGTAAATTATGCATACGCTTTGCGTTGCGTGCGCGGAACGCGTATGAATACGCAACCATATTCCCTTTGTAATTTCTTGCTAAAAAAGGAAGCATATTTTCGCATTTTAAATAAACTATGAAGAGTTATTTACTGAATAGTTGTGTTGTGTCGTTTGAGGGCAGAAGGCCGACCACAAATAGATGTCAAAAAAGTAGGGTCCTCGAGTATGGGGCCTTTATTTCTCACCAGGGACACATAAAGGTGCGGAGGTGGCCCTAACCCTATCGAAGCGATGTGACCGCCTGATGGATGGCACTATCGCGACCCTCCCTGAGTGTATCCTTCTGTTCCATGCTTCGCGTTTCTTGTTTATTTATCTTGTTTATGTGCGAACGAGTGCGAAACACCCATTCCATCTGATTCTTAAACCTTAAATCCTTTTTGTTGCTTAAAACACGTCGCTTTTATTTTCTTTATCACTCCATTGGATTCTATTCTCGTAACATGTATAGTGCGAGCAAAAATGGCGTTTTTTAAACTGATAATTGTAACTGACACCAAAAATAAGTGTCGTAAGTGTCCGACAGTGTGTTAATTCTGTCTAGCCAATTAACTTTAAAACAGTTTAAAGTAGGAATAGTGCAACAGAAATATCTCGAGCAGAAGCTTAATTGAACGACACCTGCCAATTTTTGCAAAACTCCGTACTTTTTCACCAGGAGCGCACAATTCAGCAGGATATAAAGAATTCAAAGGTCCAATTCGGGAGTTACCGCGACAGGATAGCTTTTAAATTATGCAGATCTGTAATGGACGGCGAGCGGGGCATTTTAGCGAACGAAAATAGTTTCCGCGCGTGACTACACGCCACCATTTTAAAACCGGAGTGATTTTAATTTGACAGTTTCATAAAAACATATTCGCATTTCATATTTAGTAAATCCCCGCTCGCATGAATAGAGATTACGCTTCGGAATTCGAAAATCAAAATTGAAATTTGAGAGGCAATGTGGACTGCCGGCTGAATCGGCCAATGGAAACAAAAGCAGCAGTGAGACGGTAAATGGTCGATACTAATCTCGGAGCCGGAACAGCCGAGCTGACGGCCGTTCGGAAGCCGCAACTGGGCTAGGAAATGAGATAGGTGCGCACAACTCCTACTGTCCACTGTTAGCCTAGTAGGTAATGTGACGCTTGTGACGGCTTAATGGAATTGGGACGAGACGTGTGACGTTCAATCAAATAGGGCATCGTGCTAACATAACATTTGTATCAGGTGCAAAACTATCTGGAATCTACAACAGTACTCATGTTTCCATGTCCAGAATGTTTACTTAATTAATTACCGAGCGCGGTAATTATTTCAAAGCACGAACGTAACTTTTTACCTCGCTAGCGGACCAATTATGGAGTAAAAAATATGCGGTACGTATACAGAAATGTTGAAGTTTTGCATATCAATCGGCCGAAAGAGGCGGTATCATTAAATACGGCAAAAACGATTGTGTCGGGTGCATCAAAGGGGCAAAGAGAGGACTTATTCATGAAGTCGGAGGCTGAATGAAGCGCGGGTATCGCCAGGGCTACATGCATTCTCAGATTGGAAACGATGCATTTAAAATAATGAAACATCTCATTGAAGCCAGTACCTAAGTTGTTTTGAATTTAAAAAATATCAGGTCAAATATGGAATGATGATCACACAATGTAGCGAAAAATGTTTTTCGTAATTTATACCGCCACTTTTCTCTAACAAACTCCTCGGTTTGGCGAAAAATAAATGGATACTTAGAGCTTCAGTTTCTCTTCAATCAATAAATAAATAAAATAAAATAATGTTTCTTACCTAATGTTCAAAAAATATACGATTTCGTCAGAGTAAAATCAACAAAGGTTAGTACGGATATGA
The DNA here is from genome assembly GCA_022674325.2 of Grapholita molesta. Taxonomy (NCBI): domain Eukaryota; kingdom Metazoa; phylum Arthropoda; class Insecta; order Lepidoptera; family Tortricidae; genus Grapholita; species Grapholita molesta. Next base: position 1,463,480 of record CP053138.2, read on the forward strand.
CGCAAAACAATATGCGCAGCAAATAATTAAATATTATGTGCAACGTCGTACGCACTGTAGTATAATGGTAAATATTTAAACACCCAGACTCGGACCTTGTCCCCATGACCTGAAACCACCGGAGGTCCGGTATCAGCGTCCCTTAGTGGGATCGCCAACCCGCCTGCCAAGCTTTAAATATTTCGACACGGGCGTAGTTCGCCAGCCCTGCGCTCTCAATGCCGTTTTGCATTCGGCTCGTAAGTAACGATTCGCGACTTAGATATACGGACTACGGAGCCTAAAACTATCAGTTTGCTTGACCTGGCCCGGTACCGCGAACATCGAAGTTCGTATATTTCGAGCATCTTTCTCTTTTACTCCAATTAAGGCGTCATGAGAGTGACAGTGAGATAATCGCTCGAAATTTACGAATATAGTTACCGCTGTTGACTGTATAGTAACCATTAAAAAAAAATGGACTGTATGTTATTACAATGGACTTAACCCTACTTTAATAATATCATCGATAATTTGCAAATATTCAGAACTGATTATCGTCTAAGGTACAGTCAACTAATTTGATTTATAGGCCACTTCGTTCCTTGTGACAGTGAAAATCTATATGAAAGACGCAAAAGATCTCTTATTAACGTCACTGTGACAAGGTTCGAAGTGGCCTAGAAATCAAAATGGTTGACCGTACCTAACCGCTCTAATACAATTGACAACTTCTATTTCTTTTTAATTATACACAAGAGGAGCCGCGTTCAGTCTCACATACAATCGATATATCAACGGTACTCAAAATCAAACAGCGATATTTTAGCTCTGATTAGTGCTGGGAATCATCGACTCTGCAGTTTAACGTACTCGTAGGGATGGCATGTAGTTGTCGATGTTGCTTGCACTCGGCTGAGCGTTATGAGATACGAGGATAGGCAAGTGTTGTTTTGTTTCCAATCAATATTGGGGAATGATTTTATATTGTAACTAAAACTTCATCGTCTTGAATACTGCATCATTTATTTTCCTGCGAGATAACCATAATCCATTCTAATATTATAATTGCGAAAGTGTGTCTGTTTGTTTGTCCGTTTTCCACGGAACGGAGCGACGAATTAACGTGATTTTTTAAATGGAGGTAGTTGAAAGGATTGAGGGTGAGTTAGGCTACTTTTTCCAGCGGGAAAACATCTCATTCCCACGGGAAGACTCAATTTGTTACATTTTTCTTTAACCATGCGATGCGGGCGAAGCCGCGGGCATCATCTAGTTAGTAATATATTTTTATTTCAAAATAACATAGAGTAGATTTCTTTAGTAAAGAGAAAGAAAAGGATGTCCGAAAATTTTTGAACTTCGATTTTCGCGGTAGCTTTGCAAGCGTATCGATACCGGAAGATAAACATCATCATCATCATGCAATTCTATGAAAATTACACTATTTTCCACCAGGACAAGAGAATCCATACGAAGCTAACCCAAGTCTGGCTATTCCCTGTCCGCATACGCGAGCGCGCATAAACAGGCGTCGCTGACAAATTTCATATCTAACTGATATCGACGCGTGTAAATCATCGCGCGCCTTACGTCGCCGCGTGAGTTATCGGTGTGAACGCGGCTTTATTTCACTGCGTGGCTTATGCATGCTATGCGATATTATGTATTAGGTTTACTGGTACAGAATGCTGTTTTATTATGTATGCCTTTTGTACCACTGTTTTTCTCGTTTATCTAAATTAAACAAGACACATACTTTTGGTTAATTAGGTAATAAACTAAAAAATAACTGTTGTCCATAAGTTTTTTTTTATTATACAACGACAGTGGCAAACAAGCATACGGCCCGCTTGATGCTAAACAGTTACCGTCGCCCATGGACGCCTGCACCTCCAAGGTACTCAGATGCGCGTTGCCAGCTCTTTAAGAACCTATATACACTTCTTTTTTGAAAAACCTCATAGTCCCTAGGGAAAACCTCGGCAGGATATGTAGAGAATCGAAAGAATAATAATGCTAATAATTTTAATGGTGAACCAAATATTCCTTGTTGTACAACGTTCTACTAACATCGGTGGCCCTTATAGAGTTTGGTAGATATGATTATAATTTTATACCAATTCAATTTTAAGTCTGGATTATGTAAGCGAGATAGATTGGTTTAACTCAAACATCTACCAGGGAAGCATAAAAGTTGAAGTTAGTGGCACCCGGCTCAGCCGAGCAAAGCAAATGTTTGAACAACACATCCGTCCCATGTTTGCCTGGTACATAGCTGTGTTGGCTATAGCTCCCGTTGCCCTGGTATTCCAGAAAAATCAAATGTTTGACGTCAAATAAGTGCCCAGGTTTGATAAGATAAGTTTAGTCTTCATTTTTTTTGGTGAATGGATTTGTTTGGTATTTTATTCGTATTTTACAACCAAATCAAGAGCTCTTTTACATTTTGTAAGTTAAACACTCCGTAAGACAATTGAAGTACTGAGTTTGGTATAGGTACTGGGTGAAATAAAAATGGTAATACAAAGTTATATTTTCTGAATCTAGTTATGATTACGATCAACTATGGAGCCACTACTTAAAAATCAGTAAAAAAATCACCTAGCATCTAGTATGGGAAGGTCTCTTTTTTTAACAGACTTTTCGATTGTAACCCCACAGTAAAAGTTGATCGTAATCGATATAACCAGGGCATTATATTTATAACGCTCTATCGCGGCACCGTTGACAGCACATAACCGATCTCTCTGTCTTGCCAGTAAAACTGTCACACATCTTCAGTTAATTTTTAACACGGTGTGTCCATTAATCAAGCAAGTCCCGCCCCGAGCGCGCGACACAGTTTTGGCGGGACCGCCGATTTGTGCGGCGTGTCGGCTCGTGTCCTGTCACCTATCGTGTGGGCAGGTACCGTACTATTCACGGGACTTCTGTGCTCATCTGCGTCTACAACGCTGAGCTGTACATTTGTGAAGACTACTAGTTCGGAGGGGAAAGTTATACTGGTTTGTTGAGAAGTTGGTGAGTCTGGTGAATCTTGGAACATGGGCTGTGATTTGGGCAGATAAATGTCAAGGTGTGATGTTGGTCGATAGTCGATAGGATGTACTAAATTCTGTTTGAAACAAATGTATAGTTTGCAGGTGTTTAGTGACACTTACGATGAGTCATTACCTACCATATTTTAAAGGAACTAAACTAAAGTCATTTCAACTTAACGTTCCTCAAATACATACTTATTAGAAAATAAAAAAGAGACTCTTTGTGTTCTATGGTCTTTCCATATTAATGACGAGAGAAATAATCATCTAACTTATTGATAAATAAATAACTATTATCAGATAATTCCACTTTAAAGCCAAAAATACTTGTTTTGTATTAAATTTATACCTAGATACATAAAAAGATTTAATGCGACATGTGTTAGAGCATAGAGCGAGTATCCCGTCTGCAAGAGGCGAGGCGAACGGGTACTCGGCACTCTTAGTGTTTGAAAATGGAGACCTACCTATGTATGCTTTCCGAAATATGTCGTGCGAGTGACTAAATAATCGTGAGTAAAGCCATAATTTTTCATAAAACATTATAAAGACTCACGAAAGTTTAAATACAAAGAAAAAACTTAAATACCTAGACAACGCCCATAACTTGGTGGTGATTTGCATACAAAAAAAATGCTGCGAACCAAGGGATTCGAACCCGTAACCCCCAGCTTCATATGCAGGGTCACCACCGACTAGCCTGGGGGCTGTTGTTATCTTATAAACACACATATAACGTAATTGTTGGTACATCTACTTGTAATACAGATTTCGGATTTACAGAATATCCTCCCCTGTCATGCTCCCCTGGACCAAGCACGGATATATTGTAGAATACCTAATCCCTCGTAAGACGTCCGATCACACCCGTCCCGATAAATCAACCGGACCCGGTCGGATAATTGATGCTGTTTCATTGTACCGAGTGTCGGACCAAGTGTTTGACGGTTGCGAATTTGCATTCGATTTTCGAAAGTAGGTACGTTTGAATTACAGGATTAACTAGCAGATGTGTCTTTACAAAATGGGGACCATATGAATCCTTAGTCATTATGTCATTAACTTTGTGCAGCGATGCTGCTGCCATAGCTTGAAAATATCATATCAATAGATATGTTAATAGGCGAGACGAATGATTTTTAATTATGGTATCAATCGATTCATTTCGTTGTGGGGATCAAATATCTGTATGGGACCTATGGCGTAAAAGCTACCCAAAAGTCAGAAATGAGAGTCAAAGTCTTACATTTGCACTACCCGCTCGAAACGCTCCCTACAAAATGATACTTAACGGTGACGTCACGGCTACGTTGTCGCCCTCTTTAAAGTATGGAAAAGTAATGATTTTGCTATTTTGAAATGGTATCTTTATTTTTTTAATTTTGTATTTTAAAAAATCTATAAATTTTGAGGTCTCGTATCTTTGGATCATTTGAATCGATTCTTCCAATTTTCACTGTTTTAAGATACATTGCACATTTTTTATCCATTTCGTAGCAAATTTCAACATGTGTCATCATCCCTATTGTATGCAAAGAAACATACGTCTTCTGTACATTCTGTAGGTTATATTTTGTTCCAACACGGTTAAAAACATTGTAATCAGCGGGTTTCAAATGCTATAATAAATGTGTTTAGGTCGTTGTAGAAAGAGCAAAATGATAGCTTAACACAATGTGCAATTAAAGAAAGTCTACCACGGTAAGAGAAAAATATCCTTTCTAGTTGAAAAGAGCGATGCGAAAAGTTGGAGCTATTTTTATGTGGGATGTAATAATGTAATTGCTACACGGGCCGCGAGCGCGCACTTTTTAGTTTATTTAGCACCACCCCAATTAAAGCGCACGAGCGCCCAAACACAAGTTTTTCTAACGATTCCCACGAGCCAAGCGCGCGTAATTATAGGTTCAACTTTGTAATAACATATCACTTCAATAAAATTGTATATCATTCGGTTCCTTTCCCGCGCGGGTGATTAGAGCAGCCATCTTGTGGGCGGGCACACCCGAAGGCGACACGATCCCTGATTCCATTTTCAAAAATAACACTAATCGGCAAATCGAGCACGCGCCCAAACTCCGAACGTGTGTTTTTCAAATTGGGAATGTCCTTTACCGTTATTACTGGGCGGGGATTTGACTACTGTCACTTTTGACAGCTGTGATTGACATTTATAAATACCGCGAGTCAAGTGAGAGCTTGTTATATTCCGTTCAGAAATGTACGAAACGTTTTTTATTAAGACGGAGAGCTTTTGATGTCACTGCGTTTTCTAAAATCTGGATCTGACGATCCGGACCCTTATTGCTTGGAAGTTAAGGTTGATTTTTGTAGATGAGGTTAGATTTTAGAACATGTCTTCGAGGTATAATGTTAATTAAGTCCCCCGTTTCACCGTACCGCAGATGATTGCATATTGAAACGTCAAAAATCAGTGTTTCTTTTTACTTCTCATTTTCGGCCAATTCCAATATCCTACACGTCACGAGGCGCGGACAGCGCCGGATTTGAGAGACGTAATAGAGAACAGACTGTTTTCCCAGGAAATAGACGCGAAATTGGAATTTTCAATTTCATTTTTAGTTGTCTACGTACTGAAGAGCTGCAAATGGACGAGTTGATTACTCTGAGGATCCCCCAAGTGACACGTGATATGCAGCCGGGGATTCGATTTGGTTTCCCAAACCCCTTTAAGCGGCTACGATTTCACTGTAGAAATATCTGCAGAAATATGAACTTCGAGCCGAAAAAAATATTCGCTATTTCCCAAGCGGAAGCTAGATTTGCATACTACTTACGCAAGGATGCATCTAAAAAGTTTAATCCAAGAAACGGATAGAAAATCATTCATTCATATTCATAGTGCAAGCGAAGCTTTCACGAAAATGGCTCGTGTTCTCCGGATGAGATGCATGAATATTAACGCAAGCTACCAGGGCTCCATAACTATGTTAGCTCGTAGCGTACGCTGCATTCCAAGCCCCACGTTTGAAGTTGCGCGCTCCGGTCTGAAATTTGACATTTTGACAGCTCCCGACGTCGGCTGCCTTGTCCCCCCACCCCCTACCACCCTACTAGCAATAATAACATTACGTATATGAGATTCGAGTTTCTGCTACGTTTGACTTCTGATATGAATTGTTAATGCATCGGTAATTGATATTATAATTTGGGATCGTTTGTTATGATAGCCAGCTGAGTAGTACGATTCTTGGTTAGTACAATATACATCCAACTTTATCTCTTTTCCTTTTTTTTATTGCGTTGTCTCTTAGCTGTATAAAGATAAGGTTTCCCTGCTCCTCTTAAAAGTCAGAATAAAATGGACAACAAACAATAAATTGTTACCAAGCCTTGGTAACCTATACGTGCGGTTACGTGTAGTTACGGTATTTTTTCATTAAACTAAGTTGAAAACTGGCAAAAAAATATTTAAAATGTAAAACGGCCGTCCGTCAGTCTAAATGTACACTATTGGGAGGAAATGGAAAACCACGTTAGTGGGCATTGTTCCGGTTGGATGGAGCAGCTTTGTGTGGGCATTCTTTTTGTTCACAAAAGAGGTAGGCAGAAGTAGAATGAGAGCTTTACCGTAAATACAGAATGTTTTTTTTATTGTCTCTCTGGCCATTGACTTTCATGCCATTTTGTATTGACCTAATCATAGGTACTTTTAAGGGGACAAACAATTTGAGGTACGTCGCTAAGAGAACCTAAAACGAAATTATTCCACATTAATTGGTTATAAATTAACCAGAGGCATTCGCTTAGAGTATAAACAGATATAGTTCATATGTTAGTCCTATTACACTGAAAAAAAAAGGACGAGTAAAGGTTTGTTTCTTCTTGTTAATAAGGAATTTACACTTTGTAAGTCCTGTTTTGAAAAAATATATCTTTTTTGCAATTTCGCTGTGTTAGTGATTGTTTTTGAATGCGGGTTTTTTATGTTTATTGCAAATGAATATCCATATTCGTAGTATACAAAGGGTAACAAGGGTTTTTAAACCAAACACAATTCTTTGATAATTCAGCCATCATGTTACGCAAGTACCAAGGTATCATATCTGTAGCGGAGCTTCAAAGAAACTACAAACAAAGTGAAAACAGGACTTCACGGTTGATTAGGCGTTCTCAGCATCGCCTGAGGGGCCGCTTTACCTTTGTTACAAGTAACAAACGCAATCAGAACGCTTTGATATCGTTTACATTCTGGTCGATCCCAGCTTCAAACTGACATGAGCATAAATAGGATGTTATCTGATTGAAACTGTTAAAAGGACTAGGGCATTTGCGTCTACTTACGCAAGTTTTGGCACTTCTTGTGACTCTTATCTCTTTTTTTGATAAATGTATACATGTATAATATATCAGATCCAACATTTGTAAATAAAGTTCAATACGAAAACAATAAAATACTATCGCTTTTCAAAACGATACAGTGTCATGCAAAAAAACCGCGCGCGGACGGTGTCAATAAAATTTGATGTTTATGCGCGTGATAGCCGCGCCGCGGTAACGGATAACCACCCGTTTCGCGCCCCGTGGGTTTCACTGCTTTAACGTCATGAAATCCTGGTAACTTTTTACATAACAATGATCACAAAAAAACATAAGATATGCTGGATCACTGAAACTTAGAAATGAGCAATGAGCGGAATTCTTCATAGCAAAAATCAAACTGTCAGAGGGATTGACCTAACTGTTTTATCGACTTATCGATATATATTTGTCACTTAACGAAACAAAGTTAAAGGAATGAAATCAGGTTTTTGGATATACCTGCAAAAAAAATTAACGGTGTCCCCAATTAGCTGACCGCCACTGTATTAGTATAATTGTAAAGAATAAAACAGAAAATAATTTTAATTTAAACTTATCATGAAAATTTTAAAACAAATATTGTTAAGAGTAGGTCACTAATTTTCGTTCAAAATAACAGAGTCGAAATCTAAATCTGTACTAAATATGTTTTCTTTATCTTCCCTGTAGTAAAATATATGGAAATGCAAGTTGCTTATCAAAAAGAGGTCAAATGTTATAGAATAATCTCTTACGATGATTATGGATACCTAAGGCGATATTATTCCGTAACATCGATAAGTCGATAAAACAGTTAGGTCAATCCCTCTGACAGTTTGATTTTTGCTATGAAGAATTCCGCTCATTGGAAATGAGATAACGTAAGTACTCATGTCTTTATACTAGCCGTACTAAAGTGGACAGTTTACGTTTTAAGGGAAGTGACTATATAAGCGAAGAAGTTAAAGCTCTATATCAGGTATCGCTAATCTCGTGTTCTTAGTTCACGAAATTAACTCGGAAACTCAATAATCCCCGAACCAATTAGACGTAAAACCGATTCCCACATCATAAACGACAAAGCGAGACAATTAGTCGTATATCGATCGCGACGGGAGTCGATAAGCGACGTAAACGTAATCAGAAGACAAAACATAAAGGCGTGTTCGCTTCGACACGAAATTCACGAGCGCGTTAACAATAGTGATCGAGCGCCAAGTTATGGAAGGTAAGCGGGTTGCTTTTTATCGGTATTTTTTAATTTGAAAACAAAATATAGATTTAAATATTTGTAACCAAACGGAAAAACATGGCAAATATCTCCTGTATGCATCTACCAGATATATATAATTCAGTTAGTATGAATATTCTTGCCACACATGCCAAGTTGACTGTCGCGAGAAATGGTCTTTTATTTCTTTCAAATAAATCCAGCGGTGAGTAAAATATATCGCGCTCAACTGTAGTATGATATAATGCAAGAGGGATGGAAGTTAACTAGGTAGATTTTCCAAAAATATTCTGCTATAATACTAAATGCCACGTCTGCCTAAGATAATGATACTTGCACACTCGAACAAAACATTTCCATTTTCCGCCGCAGCTCCCTACTTATTCCGTTAGCTTGCCTCCCCTAAAAAACCAGCATACGAACGTTCAGCAATCAAGCTACATTAACGTGCATCCAGCTCATAGTATTCTGGTTTATTAAAGAATTGTAGGTGTGTAAGCAATCTGAATGGTTGGCAAGTTCTCATTGTGTCCGATAACCCTGTCAGCGGCGTGACGGAGTGGCGCGGTTATCGCTACCATTGTGCGCCATTGTTGCCCTTCGACGTCTTCATGCGCTCTGCGCCCCTGGTACGCCGACGTGTTTGTTTATTGTTTTAAATTCCGTTTCAGTTTGGAATTAAGAGAGTTTTGAGATAACAAGCTTTTAGTTTTTTTTATTTCAAGCCTAGCCGTATTAGATGGAAATGAAAACCTTGGTCTCTAGTGTATTTCTTTGCAGTGCACTATGTTCTACATCTATCTTTTCCCCACTTCTGTAAAAACAATTAAGATGACAATTCCTAGTCATCTTAAAAGTAAAGTTTTTCCACTAATGGACAATTCATAAGTAGCTGGCAACATTGTAAACTGGTGTTGTTAAAAACGTCCACATTATTTGAATTTCACTATCCAAAAATGGAACGCGCTCGTGTGTTCTTTACTTTTATTGCTAAGTTCTACTAGACCCGTAGACTCCGTAAATGGCGAGAATTACAGAATTAGCTATACTCGAACACGCCTGTTTTCCGCTCGCAATGTATAGATTTCCCGAGCTTCTGTGATTGGTCGTGAGACAGCTGTCTTAGTTTTGATTGGTCGTTGTTATACAATTATACGGTATTGGGCGGACTACGTTATGAATTAAAGTATTTGATATTAAATTATTGAGCAGTGCGAATGCTTTGTGCCTTGTTGTTTTATTTATTGGGAAACAACTGGTCTTTAATGACTAGCTTTTAAAGTGAAATTGTTGTAATGAAAAGATAATTACGGAATCGAATTAGATACGGTTTTTATTATCGATATTTCTATTCAATTTCTGTCAATGCAACTCAGTTGCGGATTTTCATTAGCATTTATTTATAATTAACTTTAACAAAAGAAAGTGATAAGTATCTCGAACTAAACTTCTAAGTTCTATACTCATAAAATGTCAAGTCACTCCAAAATTAAAGACATTATAAAAAAAAAGTATTCATCATCATCTCAGCCATAAAATGCTCACTGCTAAACATACAGCCTAATCCTTGGACCTCCACTCCCTCCAAAAAAAAAAGTATTGCTTAAAATGACGTTACCTATTTTAATATAAAGTTGCCATTTCAAATTATTAAACACCCTAAGTGGACATTAATACCCGTTTCAAATAATTAAGTAAATATCATACTATCACCTATATCTTTAACATAATGACCTTATAACAACTATTAAAGCCACTGGACTTTGCCCACTAGTGCTAATAAACAAAGGTTTACTTAATTATCGCCAAGTTCTAAGGAAAAAATAGTAACTAAGGTGACGGCACCAGTAATGGACAATGAACCAATCATGAACATTGGTGCTTATTTCAAAGAGTTAAGTGTTGTGCATTTGTTGGGACCTATTCAATTTATAACTTTATGATTTTTGAAATAAGAACTAAGTGTCCATCATTGGTGCCTGTCAGCTTAAAGTGTCCGACATTAGTGCCATTACCTTACCTAAGTAGGTAAATTGTCCTTTAAATCAACTATTATTTCAGTTCAAAGTTCAGTGTGTAAAATGTATCACACAGCTTAAAGTTATAATTATCTGTATTTTAATGTCCGAAACGGATTTTGTGTGAATTTATGCGCGTTACTTTCCGCTCTTTATGGTTATAAATGGAAGTTTTTACCAAATGATAAGATATTATAACATGTTTAATAATTAACCTACCTATATTGTTTTATTATCCGACTCCAAGAGAGAGAGAGAGAGAGAGATTCCAATTCCCCATTTTTAATTTTAATCATCATTCATCAGCATCGCGTTATCCCGGCATTTTGCCACGGTTCATTAGAGTCTGGGGTCCGCTTGGCAACTAATCCCAGGATTTGGCGTCGGCACTAATTTTACGAAAGCGAGTGTTACCTGACCTTCCCAGAGGGTAAACTGGCCTTATTGGGATTAGTCTGGTTTCCTCACAATGTTTTCCTTCACGAGCGACTGGTCAAATGATATTTTGTACATTACTTCCGACAAACTCATTGGTACTACCCGGTGTTAGAACCTGCGATTTCCCAATTGCAAGTCGCACTCTCTTACCGCTAGGCCACCAGCGCTCTTTTTAATAAATGTTTGAAAGTTACGTTAGTATTAAATTATATAATTAGTCCCGTGAAAAACCGTGAAAAATACCAGTATTTAATCGAAAAATATACTTGTTCCCAGGTTTTAATAAGCCAATATTGATTCTCCCTCCTCTGAAATACATTTTTAATGAAATAGAATGTCACTTCCGAACTTCTTAAAAAGAGAATCGTACCCAAAAACGAGTCACGACAACTTTTAAAAGGTCTTCTAGACAATGTCTATGAAACAATTACTTAGCCTGAAAGGTGCAGTCGGGAAGTGGGGGGCAAGGGGGAGCCATTTTCATAATGCACCCTGAGTTCTTTAAACTTTATACTTTAAATAATTGCCTGCTGCGACCAGGTGTCTCGTCTGGGGGTAATTTCAACCCCTTTAAGATTTAATATAGATGTACCTAATTCCTGACATACATAGCAATATAAATGCGAAACTCTGTCTGTTACCTCTTCACGCTTAAACAATTGTGATGAAATTTGGTATGGAGAGAGTTTGAGTTACGAGAAAGGACGTAGGGATTTTTTTATCTCATCACCATACTTTAAAGACGGGCATGTCTGGGCGCAAGGATATACTAGTAAATAATAAATAGATAGAATCATACATGTTTTTACGCTAGCATTTTCGCTATCACTGGAGATATGTCTTTCGTTTTCTGGAAAAATGGTACTCGAGTGTTTTTCTTCTTCTACCATTCTACTGTTAGTGATAAACTGGGTTTGCCAGACTGATAAACATAATACATAGCAAAAGTAGGTATAATTTATCACTCATTTTTTTAATAGAAATGTTTGGTTTGTAAACGCGAGTTTCAGAGTAACATATTACATAAATATCGTTATAAAGTATAAATAAATAATAATAAATAATTACAGGATATTCTTACACAGAAAGAGCTCCACGGTAAGCTCAAGAAGGCTGGGTACTCAGCCAACAATATACATATAATACAAATGCTTAAATACATATATAAAACACCCATGACTCAGGAACAAATATCTGTGTTCATCACACGAATAAATGCCCTTACTGGGATTTGAATCCAGGTTCATCGGCTTCATAGGCAACTAACCCACTAGACCAAAACTGTCTTCAAATCTACTGTCAATGCGTCTATGACAAAAGCATCCTTTATTCTTGAAAAGTTGATCCATGTTGCCCCTTGAATCAAATTACCTAGTTTACGGTATATTTCAAACGTCATTGAAGTGGGGAGTATGTATACGCAGTCGTACAAAAATCTGTATTTACAATTATTCGCAATTTTTTTGGTTTACAGTAATTCGCAGCAGAACTCACTGCTACCGGGTGGTCTGTCTTATTATTTTCATCTCTTACAGTCACATTGTCAAGCATCTTGACAGTAGACAGGCTGTCATAATGGCACAGTTTCACGGCATTACAGTTGGCTGTACTGGCCTGACTCACGCCTTTTACATGCTAAACTGGAGCGACTTTTTGTTTTAAGGAGGTATTACCACGTGTAGAATAAGTTACTGTACAGTCTAGGGCATAAATATGTAAAGAATGCCATGTTATAGCAATGATATAGGGCTCTTAACTGTACCACCCGAAACCTCAAGCATCTTTTTTTTTAAACAAGACTGACCAGCGTTTGACCTCAGTCACACCTGACGGTAAGTGTCGACGAGGTCGAGGGTGTAGCACGCTGGTTCAGTAACAGCATATTCTATCTTAGTCTTTACTCTTTATCTACAAATATTATCAAGATCTAACCGCAAGACAGCTTTAGAAAGATTGACGACTTTTTTTATCAATAGCGCCCTGTCCCATATGCGTTTAAACTTTTTTCAGCGAAGTAATAAAGACATATTTCCGACATTCCGGTACTTAGTTCCGAACGACAATATATCCGTCGGGCCGGGCGCGGCGCAAATCCGGACTGACGGGGGCTCAGACCAATTCCACTAATGGCGGCTTAAACTTTACTTTACTTTATTCCCGGAGTTATGAAGCTTTAAAAATACATAGTGCAGCCAAACCTTACTGGAGATTTTATGTGTTTGCATCCGGAAATACGTACCTGCAACAAGACAAATAAAAATTAGATTTATGCAATAAATAGAAGAATCTGAAAAATAAGGATCTGATCTTTTAAGACCGAATTAAGTATTCTATCACAATCTAAACCATTTAGTATTTAGAATTTTGACTAAACAACAAGTATTTAGAATTTTGATATAGCGGTCAGTAAAAAAATACAGACGGAAAACCGGAAATGGAGACTGCCTAATTAACCTTTCGTGTTTGCACAATAAATTCAAAACATAAACAAGATTTCATGCTCTAACAAACCCAATCCAAAGGTAACGGACACCAGGCGTCCAGAAGTCCCGGGGTGGTCAGCGTGCCTAATCGCGCAAGAGGTATTATCGCGCAGCCCGAGTTAATCGCCCGCCGGCACTGATTAGCTAAGCTCCCGGCGTCTATGCCCCCTGGTAGGAATTATGCAGGCACGACTTGCCCTGACCCCTGATGATAAAAAGGATAGTAGAACTAATTTTATGTAGTGCTGTTGCGTCTGTAACTTGCGGTTTTGATGGGCGTAAGGGAGACAATAGGCAATCAATCTTTGATGCTTTAAAACAAGTGGGTATATAAACAAAACACGGAAAGATTTTTTTTTTATTAGCATAACCGCACTATTTGATGTATTTTTACAGTCAAAATGTAAAGGATCGATCTGGGTGTGTATTATTATTTATTTATTTATACTTATGCTAGACTATTAAAATACATACCCAATTAATAAAATCTTAAATGTGTATATTATAGGAATATTATTATTACACCAAGTTCTAAACAAAAATTTAAATTTGGAACTGGCCTACCAGGAGCGTAAGACTCGTAAGAAGATAAAACAATGCTGCAATGTCTGTTAAAAACAGAAAATGAAGTTTTGCATAGAAAGTACGTCAAACACCCTCCTGATCCCTCGCCTAAAACTGACCGTTCTCACTTCCAAAGCTTTTAATAACCGAACTAATTAAAAACATTGACAGAGGACAAACAGGGCCGGAGTCACCTGCGCGATAACTCGCGTGGATGCAAATGTAGCATTATCAGCGCGCCGCACTCGTCAGCGTTTGGGTATGCTAATCGCGAATGTTAAAATTAATACAAATACGGCCCGGGCACGTATTTTAGTATTACGGAGTTGTGATTTATTTATTTACTTTAGTTGCCATTAAAGCTGGGTTTCAACGCCATTACATTTAATTTAATACTTAAAAAACTAAATACCGAGCGCTATGAGAGAGAATGAATGTAAACGTCCGATGATTGCTGCGTGCCTAGTCAGTTTTGTAAAAATTATAGTAGCAAAAAAAGTAAAAAATAACCATCCCTTATATAGTCAATAAAAGTACATATTATATTATATTTATAGATTTAATTTGAAAAGTGGTGCTTCTTATTTTAACTCATTTAAATCGTATTTGCGTATCTAAGCGAAAAGTCAATGGTCGAGTCTTGTTTATAAGATTTAGGAAAACATTATGGGAACTCAAATTTAACCATATAAGCTCTAAATTCCCTAGCTAACTGACGTACGCAGAACACCAAACTTACACTGTTTCCCTTCAAAGTTCTAAATATAATTCGCAATAATCCTAACATCAAAACTTCTACGTTACCGCAAAGTGAATGGGTTACATGGAGAAAAATTTCACGCTGCGAACACCGTTCCCGGGAAAGTTGGTGCAAGTAATCTAAAGTTAGGTACCAAGGCGGCAGAGGCTATTTAGATGCACATCTTAACTCCGCCATATATCTAGATTGTGCGAACTTGGAGTGGGTAAGTCGGAAAGTGTTTCCCGCTTTTTAATTCGGAGAAACAAAATGGCCGCGACAAGAGGGAAGTTTGGCTTTTCGATTTGGTGTTAATTGAAAAGTATGCACGCGATGTGCGGGGTTTTGAATTTGGAATTAGACTTTTTTTTGGTAGAAATTCGTTATTTTCGTGCGTTGTGTTGCTAGGTTTAATGTTTACCAACGAATGTTTAATATTTTTTAGTCGCTTGGTCGAGACAATGACTTCTCACAGGATCATTTTGAAGATGTTCATAATGGGTGTTTTGGATATCTATAATTAAAACCATAAAAGATTGGCCTTACTAAGAACGCATAGAAACTTCATTAGTTAATTTCTATCATAACTTAGAACAACTGTTTTCACTACCCATTAGTCATAAACAACGGTAAATGCCGGAGCTTCGCTAATGCATTGAAGTACTCGCTTTAATTATGAGCCTCAATTATAATAACTATTATCTATTGCAATTGAATGTTAACAAGCCATATGGATGATGTATCTTTCTTTTCACTTTCATATACGAGTATAATGTACCCTAAGTATTTAAAATACTTGCATGCATCTATATTTTTAACTAACTTTTTTGGCTGGTATACAGGAACAAGAAATTCGAAAATTACCAACAATTGTCTCTGTCGCTCTAATTACGCTTTAATTGGAGTAAAAAAGAAAGATGCCTAAAATTTCCGAACTGAACTAAAATCTGTTTGGTAACGTTAGATCAACAAGGAACTTACGGGGCGCCCAGAAATTCCAAAGACTGAACGTAGAGTATTGGTCCGGCAATGAGATAAGAGATAAGCAAATGAAAAAGAAAAAAAAACTGTCTTTACATGTATGCAAAAATTTACTACAGATAGCGATATATCTCTGTATATCGTCGTCACCCATTGCCTCTTTATTCCCCAAGGCATTAAACCATATCTCACGGAGCGCAGGTGTGTTCACATAAATAGAGCCCTTTTTAATATACCCTAGATTTGCAATAACACCAGGGCGTCAGGGTAGGGCGCAATAACTGTGACATCGGAATACATTAATCAAAAAGGTGTTAGGCGAGGTTTTTGCGGGACTAGGGATATTGCGCTGCTAAGTTATGGTGTCCTGGTACGTTTAATAACTCATGAGTGGATTATGGGTTCATGCGAAGAATATCTTTAAGAAAATACTCGTCAAGGGATGTAAATAAACCAAAATATAGCCTCTGAAAATCTACCTCACCCACCATATGGTAGGTTAAGCGCCCGTGTCGAGGAATCTCCCGCAACGATTACGTAAATAAAGTTATTTATATAATTGTCTGAAGTTATGATCATTGATAAGTATAAGTAACATACGTAATATAATACGTACCCATTATAATAATTTATGTCTTTTCCGTTTTACCTGGCAAAAGTCAACAAATAAAATGCCCAAAATGCCTACATGCAATTTCATCCATTTTCCATATTTAAACCCCCGATCGCAACCTGAGACGGACCGTTGTCCACTCCTAGATACGTTATCTTAACGACCATCCCTGGGGGAGTTCCCCTCCCTGCCCCCTCTGATCTCTCGGCAGATATGATGCCCTGGTCAACTCTAACTACTGGCTTTATGGTAGTTGTTGTTAGGCTTGGATAATCTTATTGTATTATAATGGCCACGTAGCCTAAACATTTAAGTTTAGTTTTTAATTACAATACGTGCTTTTTCTGTTTGTATAATAAGTATTTGCTAATAATTCTGATTTGTACCTACTACATATATATTTCGGAGCCGAAACCTAGGCGCACAGCCTTTTTCCACTATCTAATAAAATTTAAGGGGTACATTTAGCGGATACTGCCCCCCGTGTCATAGGACGCAAAAATATTGAACATGGATTCAGGACAGTACCAGTGTAAAGGGCTCGGGGTAGAGAGAGGACTTTAAACAAATAGCCAACTTATGTTTCTACATCTACCCTCAACAACGCAACAGTTGGTTTTTAGTAAATATTTTGTATTGTAACTGATTTCTCGCAATAGTTTCCCATATTATATGTATAATTACCAATACCTTATTGAGATTGTCTGAAAATCGAATATAAACAGAAAAAAACTTAAGTCTTTATTAAGTTATATAATTATACAATACCTAAACTAACTAATATTAACTAAAATATAAAATAACTAAAACTGAAAACCTAAGTTTAAGTTAGGCCCCTGTGATTCCAAGCATGCTGGCAGCATTACCCGGCTTAACAGAAAATAGGTGCTAGATAAAAATAAATATGGAGAATTAGTATATTGTTATCGGATATAGTTGTGTGCCAAAAGGGTTGTTTGCAGTGTCCCGAGTTCGACTCTCGTCCGATCAGATTTCATGTTTACTTTGTGAGTTTGACGGGATAATGTGCTTGGAATAATAATCATTTTGCAGATTTGGTCATCAAGAATGCTTTAACAGCTTTTAAGTAAGTCAAATTTAACATGTGCCATCAAATAAGTATTAATACAGGATGATACGGAGTCATGGAGCAAGAGAACAAGGCATGAAACAAAATTCATAGGTGAAGCTAATTTATGTGAGTCATTAATTACTTATCACCGAAAGTCATGATCATTTCAGATGGTAAGTAGAAAAAAATCACTTACAATTTGGTCACCCTACTCTATGTGAATTCTTGTCGCTTTCCCATACTGCGTATGTCAAAAGGCATAGGTTGACCATCATTTGGTTACTTTAAGATTATTCTAATTGAAAAAAAAATGAATAGATTTGACTTTGTTTTGATCAAATATCAAATACTAGCATAAGATAACATTGACCATCATTTACCGAGTCAGAAAAACTGGCTCTTGATCATGATCTCGAAATTATCCTGTATATGTACATTTTAGTCATTGGGGCAGAAACCACAAGTCACATGTTTAAAAAATAATGTAACACATAATGGACTAGGGTATCATAAACTTCAAGCATTTGATTTCAAATCACGCAAGAAACCCAATAGTGTCCCATTCGACTGCACCAAGATCCGCCTTCCGTCCCCCTCGGGCCTACATCACTTCACATAAGGCGGTCTCTCTCGCACACTCCATTTCCGGTATAGTCGAATTTCCTGCTGGACCGGCATAAACGTCGCGGACTTAAAAAGTGGGTAGTTTCGGTGTATCTACAGGAAGCGAGGAAATGATGTGTCCTTCACGGGATGACTCGCGGATCACTATTCCATTGGAAATGGTATAAAATGGCCAACCCTTTGAATATAGATTTTACCTTCTAAAGGACCGGTGGTACATTTTGTGTGACATTTATTGGTAAATGTTTAATTTTAACCCTTTAGTGAAATAATTTTTTGCGATATTTATGTGTAGAATTTAATGATATCACGAGTAACACGAACGCTGCTAAAGGTTTCGAAACGTCAGGATGAAGTTTAAATTAGTATACGCGATGTAATCAGTTTTAGTTATTTTTTTTATCTTATGTTATAATATTGATGAGTAGCGTGGAGGGCTATGCCCAGCCGTGGGACAGAACATAAGCTACGGAAAAAAATAGAACAATTTATCACTCAAATATATAATTTATAATATATTTCGAACGCATCGCACATTCCTCATTAGATTTTTGGATTGTTAGTAAAAGTATGTAGCCTTCAGGATTCTGATCAGGCAAAACACTCGCCAAGCAAGAAATAGTCAAGCAATATTCGACGTCAGAATATATATCAAAAAATTGTATGTTTAATTGTGATTGGCTTACTGTCAAAATTTTGCCTGTGTTACTGAGCCTGCAATAGCATACTCTTGATACAATACAAGACGTATGGCTACGAACCATCATCAGCAGGTGGTCCCGGCTGTAATTACCGGCTAACTTGTCTGGCTGGTTAGTTATTGAATTAACCGATGATTAGTTATTGGTTAGTCGATACGGTGTTATTGGTCCTGTGTGTACGTGGGTGTATAACAAATATTAGAATTGTAGTTAATATTAGTTGATACTCATACAATTCAGTTAATAATTATATAAGTATATTTGGTTATATTTACCTGTTGCTCTGTCGAAATAATAATTACCTATAAGTACTTAAGTCTGGTGCGGAAGGGTACTGTTCCCCAGGCTACCTCCCCCCCCACAGTCCACCCGCTAACATCCCGAACGGAATATAGAGCCAGGTCAGATTAAGGTAATAAAAATATACTTACGTCGATTTTAGGGATTAGGTTGTAGGGAATGCTAGAATAGTCATGATGAGACTTAATAAAAAGAAGTCGAAATAATCACTTTTCGTCCAATGTGAGTGAAGCCCCTTAAAACAGCATTGGACTAGTGTGGGACCATAGCCCATCCCAAAGCACCATGTCAGAGGCATGTGCCCAGCATTGGGTGGAATGGGATGCTGATATCCAATATTCGTAGCTTATAATATTTTTAGATTTACATGTATTGCATAATTTTAATGGCCAATAAAATAAATATTAGTTCACATGCTGGCAGAGCATTTATTCACTTTTAACGACCCGGTCGCATGCTAAGTGCATAAACTAAATTCCTATTTCTAATATTAGCATGTAGGTACTAGGAAATCAGAGAATGGCAGAGATATTGCGAAACGCTGGATTCCTGAACGTGCAGTGTTGAGTTACGTACTATCGCAGACACTGTTAACTGTTTCTTCTTAGACCTTAATGCGAGAATATAAAGCCTACAAATGGTCTGTTTGGCGTGTAGGTATCAGGTTCGCTTTGAGACGCCGCGGCAGGAGCCTAGCTCCAACTTTAATATTTTATTTATAAACTGTCTTCTATGTTATGTTATCCTGGTGCTTTATGGTTATTATAAGGTTTAGGTTGGTTTGATTTGTGTTGGACGAATGCACGCAGACGCATGAACGTTTTATAAGTGTCCACTGTTTGTTAGAATTTGTTTTTTTTTTTACAAATTATTATCATGAACATGACAATACGATCGTCGTAATACTAAATGATAGTCTAGCCTCTGAATGTTTTGTACAGAATTTACCGATTTCCTCAAATTTTCTGTACACAAAAAAACATGCAATTTCCAAAAAAGTACCTATTCTGTCTAAACCATTGCTGAACCTGTCTGTTTTTAAAACAATTTATGACCCGCGAAACTTGCTCTCAGATCTCAAATACTAACTCATAAAATATCCTTACGTAACCAAAATACAGCTCAATTTCCACGTTAAAAATCTCGAGGAAACTTCCCTTTATTTAAGAGAAGGGCGAGTCATAAGTTTTACTCCGCTACGGGCAAATTGCTGGCAAATCCTGGCAATGAGAATTTATTAATATTGGAAGACTGTGTTGACGGAGGGACAGAATTAAACCGTAAAAGGATGTTATTTGGTGCCAAAATATAAAAGTACAGGGTCAGCAAATGAATATACGGGGGTTGTAAGTCTGAGGAAGCGCAAATTGAGTTGTAAGTTAGAGGTTCAGCTAGGCTTCTGCACGGGCTTGCCTATATACCAAGGTATGTCCACACTGATGCGTTTTGGTTAAACTTCTCCCTTTTTGCTGATTCCTTGGTGTGACTTGACCGTGACGTGAGACAAAAAGTCGTCACGCCTTTATGTTTTTTTCGTACGTGACCATGCGCTTTGCGAGGGACAGAAATCTACGGAGGAAACTTTAAAAAAAAGACAAATGTCACAATCTCTAGTACGGGAGGGAATGACTGTTGATGATACTTTCCCATAAACTTTCGCAGTTATAGTAGATTAAAATCAGTCAAAATTATACGGAAAATATTTGAATCCGGCATCAAAAAGAACGTTCGACCTACATCGGTGCATAGCTGTCAGCATGGCGCGTTTGTAATATTCATTTGATTGGGAAACGGGACACCGCGGCTGCCGCCCGCGCCGCGGTCTGCGAATCAGCGGACACGTTAATGCTGAAAGTTGGCGAGCCGCTGCGGGGGTCGAGTCGACCAGGCACACCGACCAAAGTCTTGTCTATGTTTGACACTACGTTAGTGTTCAGTGAAAGGCATATATATACGCTATTTTACAATGAAAGAGTATATATATATGTTTACAGCCTTGACTGCAGTACTTTGTGTACAGTAACGCAGAGACCAACTAGGACAAAGGTTTATAGACGTAGGGGAGAAGAGTGAGTCAATCTAACATTTTCTGAAAAACACGGCGTTACTCGTCGTCATATTTCGCAGAACATATATATGTTTCCATTTTCAAACACTAAGAGTGCATAAAACACGGACTCAGCTTTATGTATGCCGTGTGTATGATGCGGCGTCGACGCGGCTCGGCACTCGGCACTCTTAGTACTTAAAAGACTTAGAGAACTAGTATCTTTAATAATACGAGTATACAGTACTCACGGCGTATTTTTAACTCGCGTTCGTCCAAAGTATAAGTTTCTTTTGACGTAAAAAAAACGTCACGAACGCGTAAGTCATAATGTTATTTATATGGGTAACTCTAACGCGATGGTGAGGTTTTGTTACGTTAAAAACTTACACTCAGGGCTCTGGTAAGCGATCGCAACAACCCCAGAACGCCAGCCACAAGCACAATACTCGAATATGGAACGTTTGATTTGTGATTACACAGTTTGACCGTCGCATGATCCGATCGTTTCGTATTTGAATTAATTCCGAATCGAACACGGACGTAGAAGGAAAGTGAGCCTTGTATGCAACGAATTTATATTCAGCGCACTGCAGATATTGGTAACAATCTGCCGTGAAAGATTTGAATTTTAAAGTCCGATGTACGTGTCGCGATAAGCGTTTTGAATTTAAATGTCATTCAGACAGGGATCTACATCAAACAGTAGTTTGTTCCGGGAGAAGGATTTTCCACGCTTGTTTTTGCGGCGATGTGCTGTGGAGGTGTTTATTATTGCAAGTTTTCAAACTATTATGACAATATACTCGTATGTTAATCCTGTTTCTTATTACGATACTTAACTGAAGGACTATGTCAATGTGCAAAGAATTAATATAGAACTAACGTCAATATTTGAATATAGAACGCCGACATGCGTGTACACATACGTTACTACTACATAGGCCAGGTGCTTAAGCTAAGTTTTTTACCTATACCAAATAGATGTAGAGAAAGAAACGTAAGTAAACGAACTGATCCTAATAAGAACTGCATATATTCATAGCTAGGTGGTGGTGTTTTGTATAAAAATCTACGCATATAGTGTTTGGAGAATTTGGACTTCGCTTTTTACCCTTACGCATCGTGGTGTACGGCATATTTTTGCTATAACTTTTGTAAAAACAAGCAATGAATAGCTATGTCATTGAAAAACCTTCGTTTCTCGCAGATCAGAAATTTGTTACCCGTGTAATTGCGCTGTAGCTACTTAATGTTTCCGCAATGTTGCAAGAATATTAACATTGTTTCCGAGAAACTTCCATGCCGATAACAAATGTCAGAATCCGTGACATCCATCATGGAGCCCCGTGATCCCGTTAATCGTTTGCTCATCCTTGTCGCCTCACTAATACTCACCTGCTAAGAATCCAGAAATAATATCGGAACGCCGACTTAGCCCAAATCCCGGTAAGCTCGGGGGGCTAAAAATAATTATAAGTCGCGCTTAATCCCGGGAATATTGTTTTATGCTGCTCAATGTTTATGGTAGCTTGGTACGCGAGCCGTAACAATGTTGATTTTTAACCCGTTTTTTAGGGATAAAAATATAAAAATGATGAAGAACATAATTGTGAATTTATTTAATCTTCATTGCTCAAAAGAAAACATTCACACGAGGCATTCTATACCAGTTAACCTAAGGGAAAAAAAAGTAATGATTCTGATAGAAAAGAAGGTGCTTCTTACAACTAATACAAAAACTAAAAATACCGCTTATGTATTCGAAACGTATAATAAAAATAACAGGATACAATTGATACATATAAATAATTACATAAGAAAATATACTAGAGATGAGCAGAAGATATAGTCATGGAAATTTCAACGAAAAGAAGCTTGGGCAGCTTTTTTAAAGACGTATGGACACGGGAGCGTTCCTAATGTCCGGGAAAAGACCGTTCCTAAGACAAGCCATAAGTCTGTTCGATAAAGTGATGAAGTGGGATAGAGAGGGAGAGATTGCCCGAAGAACTGAGGCTCTAGTGTAAGTTACTTTTGAAGTAAGAAAACGTTTACGAATGCGTAAGTGATAATGTTATTTATATGGGAAACGCAAACGCGTTCGTGAAGTAAAGTTACGTTAAAAACTTACACTCAGGGCTCTGATGGTCAAGGGTGTTAGTAACATATAGTTGAAAGGAGGTGGAAATATAAAATAATGATTGCCGTTTTCACAAATACGATTTAAAAATGCACAAGGGATCTGTAGCGAGTTAACATTGACGTGTCTCGACCTACGGAACTGTTGTTGTACTCGTAATGAAAGCACTTAACGCTAAGCGAAGCAATTATAAGTAATTTGGAGCAAAATGGCGGCGGACGCTGCTGCAAAAACGATGCTAAAAGCCCCCTAATTCGATTTTTCGGCGTTTAAACTGCGAAATCTAGTATTCGGCAATAAATGTTTCAATATTATAGCTAACAACATTTCTAAATTGATACATATGTAATTTGACTTCGGAATGTAATTGAATGAAAGATCATCCATACTAATATTATAAATGCGAAAGTAACTTTGTCAGTCTGTCTGTTACCTCTTCACGCTTAGACCACTGACCAATTAAGATGAAACTTGGTATGGGGAGAGTTTGAGCTACGGGGAAGGACAGGATAATTTTTATCCTGCAACCATACTTTAAAGACGGGCATGGCTGGCCGATGAAGTCACGAGAAAAAGTTGGTAAATAAATAAATAAATATTACAGGACATTCTTATGCAAATCGACTCAGCACCACGGTAAGCTAAATAAGGCTTTTTTTTATGACAAAGGTAGCAAACTATTAACGAGCAGACGGATTGCCTGATGGTAAGCAATTACCGTCGCCCATGGGCACTCGCAACACCACAGGGAGTCACAAGCGCGTTGCCGACCTATAAATGTGTTGGAGCTCTGGGAACCTTATTCACCATCAGGAACACAACACTACATACCTGAAAGGTAGCAGTGCTATTATGGGTGTGGTCTTTTGTAAGGAGGAGGTACTTCCCCAGTTGGGCTGCTCTAGATTCAAGCGTGATGGTACTTCGCTGTGCTCTACCTCTCATTGTTGGACGTAGTTTAAGGACATACCCGGCTCCAGCTTGTATTGTGGGTTACACAAATAAATGCCCTTACTGGAATTTGAACCCAGTACTGACGTCAACAGCTTATTCATCATGCTTTTGCTTATTTTAGAAGACGATTTTGACAACAGGTTTGGTCTAGTGGGTAGTGACCCTGCCTATGAAGCCGATGGTCCTGGGTTCAAATGCCAGTCAGAGGGCATTTATTTGTGTGATGAGCACAGATATTTGTTTCTTGAGTCATGGGTGTTTTCTATGTATTTTGGTATTTATATGTATTTATAGGCATATGCCTATATATTATATATATCGTCATCTAGTACCTACAACACACAACTTACCGTAGGACTAGGTCGATTTGTGTAAGATTGTCCCGAAAAGATTTATTTATTCTTATTTATTAAGACTAGAGCACTATAAGGTACAATTGATGCCAATATCTGTAGGCTATGGTGACCACTTACCATCTAGCTTGCAGTACATTATGCCACTCTACTTGTACAAAGTTCATTAAATTAGCAAAGATTCTATTGCAAATTAGAATTCCCCGGCAATATTTAATGAAGCCCAATGGCAAAGCTTGTAATTAAAACTTGTATAATTCACGCGGAAATACGCGGAATTCATAGCCATAAAGAAAGTAGGATTCGGGAATGAAACACAAATACCCTGGCTCAAAGGAGTCGCGTCACCTGAACTCCTTCGGCCCTGGTGATTTATGTGCTCGGATCCGGACCGGTAATGAAATGGCGCCCCCCTCCCCCACAGCCATTCTAGAAATTGCTACGCAACAACCGTGCATCGCTGCGCTGAAATCCTGGTGGCTCTTATGCTAATGTCATTTTTGCAAAAAAATATTTTTTTCAATTGTGGCCTATTGCATGATAACCGAAAGTCCCTATCTTATTCCGTGTATTAGAAGGAGAGTTCCGCTACTAGTACAATAAGTTACAAATCATTACGCATAGGACCCTGATCATAAAGTAGATATTTTGCAATGAAAACTATTAAGAAAATGTACTGAGTTTTTATACCGATAAATTTTCAACTCCATCTTGTTCATTTCATATGCTCTTTGGGGGCGTAACTAACTGAGATATTTAATACGATAAAAATGTAGAATTTTCTCTTAATTGAAATATTTAGTAGTCATTATACCGCAAATTGTAAAGAGAAACGCATTTATGGTTTTTGGTATTTATTTTATACGAATTGAAATATAAATTACCCTATTGTGTGTAAACAATTGACAACGCTCCAAAACCGAGACGCGTGACGATTTTCTAATGAAATATCACATTTTTAACCCTTCCGCGATTCACGGCAAACTCGCTACCATTAAATTGGCCCATGAATGCTTGGAAAACATTTACAGCTCAGCTTTACGCATTCGGTGAACAATTGGAGGCAGCCGCGCGTTCAGCCCGCGCTTTTCAATTAAAATTTCCCTCGGGGGTAATAAATTTTTCATTGCGTAGACAAAGAACGGTTCAAAGTGCTCTCAGACATCGGAACAATTGCGAACTGTGTGCGACACGTGGAATGGAAAATCATCTCACTCTTATTTGGAACATCCGTGAACTAGCCAACTAATGCCACCTTATAGAAAACTCTGGACACCAATCTCACACTTATAGTCCTGCTAAAGCACCCATAGAGTATTTATACTACTGTTAGACGTTTATTCTTCTTTTGCAATATAGCTTCAGAATACTTTTGGCCAAAGATGTATTCGAGTCACCACATCTGAAGTTCACCTTACAGATACCTCCAGTACAACGGACAACCTGACATTCCGATGCTAGGAAGAATTGAAAGAGCTTATTTGGATTCGGTAGATTGTTCTTCAAAGGGAAATCACTAAGCTGCTCTAGAGCAGCATGCAGCAAGAATGTCCACGGCATGCTACCTGAATACAAGACGATAGATGGATTAAACTAACCGAGAGCTGGAAAAGACATAAAGGGAAACCCCTAGAAAAATGTAAAAAGGCGATAACTGGATGACTGGCGAAGATCAGAACCACGGAGAAAATGGAGGAGGCCTTTACTCATTGACATGTCCTTGATAATTTATCTACATCCAACTATACCTACAATATTTGTAATGCCTTTACAGAATTGTTCTTCTACCATTTGTTTTTCACACTTGCGGACAACTATGTTCTAGAACTTACCGTTAAATGCTGAAATAGCCACGCCCGCAGGATATTGGTGGCGACCTTGGGGAAGATGCCTCGTTTCTTTTGGTTTTTCTTGCCGTTGGACTCGTCGTCCTCCTCGCCCGTGCCCTCGCCTGAGCCGATACTCGCGTTACTTGCGTCCCCTGGTGACAAATACAATTAATGTTAGTTGAATACATTTTTAAAATACTGTTTGTAATTGCAAAGTTAGGAAGGAAGGTCTTTTCGTAAAGAAATAACGGGCTAATTGGTTGACAATAACTATAATTACAGAGTCTGTTAGTTTGTCTATGGTCCTAGTGTCATTAGAGGGTTTCTTATTTTTTTAATGTAAGTTCATCGATTTCTCTATTTGAGGACTGATTCTCATTTTCTTTTTGTGTGTGATTTCTGAAGTTGTAACCAATAGGAAAGTTGTAACGAAGATCGAAGTTCTCTTACCTTTTGCTCGTGATTAGAGTGTCAGAGACAAAATTTTCGATTTTCGCAGTAGGCCTTTAGCCTCTCCTTTTGCAATGACAACATATTTTAAAATAAATTCATATTAATCATAATTCAAATGGTTAACAACGCGCATGTACCAGGCTCACAGACTCGCAAGAGTCACGTCACCTTATCAGCGGTGCGTCTGGCATATTAATTAGCTAACCTGTATTTATTTAATCACCTGCCACTGATGCTATCAAGTGAGTAATTAATTTGTACCTCAAATATCAGATTTTAGTCTTAGTTCGATTATAGGATTTTGGTTATGTTATGATCATGGGTAATCGCTATGAACATCGTATTCTACTCTAAAATAAAAGCATGAAACAGGCACACAAAAGTAACGTAAACTCCCCAACAACCCTTTAAGTGTACCTGTTGAATAATTTAAGGCTTTTCAACTTGGCAAGATGTACTAGGAACACATACTCTAATATAATTGGCGAGTTCGATTACCAGGCACACAGAAGTGTGGAGCACGATAAACAAATTAGCGCACACTGAGCCGCATTAAAAATTCATCGGCAGCACAAATCGAATCAGCCGCCTTCGTCTTACTCCTGTGAGCCGTGTACTTTTAAATAATCAAAGTGGGTTTATTCCGTTTCTATTCGATGTTCGGAGGCTGCAGTTGTGTGTAAACAGATGTACTTATTTAGTCTAAAAGTGTATATAATGGATATAAAGTTATTTTTAAATGTATAAAAAAATTAGCCGACTACTATTCTCTAGTATGTCTAGAAGTGTATGGACACAATTCGTCATACGCAGTGACCATTTTAATTTTATAATATTTACAAAATACGTTTTAAATTGAGAACGAACAAGCTCGTAATGAAGCTTACTGAAAAATAATACCTTCTATATTACAAAAATATAACATGTATCTATTTTAACAAAACTAGTGATGTGAGTTGTCGAACCCGAGTCGATAAAAATTAAAATACAATGTCGAAACGCATCTCGATATTCGACCGGTTGCATTGTGATGTTAATGGGGGCAAAGTAATAAAATTACTTTTAGGCCATTACACCCCCCTATAATGTGGGCTATAGGGTGTAGAAACAGTAAAACGTTTGAGAGTCGCGCAAACAACTGGCTTCTCTTTATGATTGTTTTATTCGTGTACTGAGATTTATTTGGGTTTTATGCAAGTTGTAACTGATTAAGGAAATGTAAATCAGGTTACTGGGTTGCCGGTATTTATGTCAGTGTTATTTTCCAAAAAAAAATTGATTATAGTCAAAAAATACAGGTAATAATAAATTTGCGTACTTTTTAAATGTAAGTTAATAGCCACTTTTAAATTAAGAAAGAATTTAGTCTATCCTTCTAAGTTTAAGTTCTGTAGAAATTCTGTAGTTCTGAATAGGTTTAAGGTCTGTAGTTCTGTAGAACTTATACTCAACAGTCAATACAGGATGCCTATAGTTTAAACACTACTAATAATATAACCTAACAACCAGGGCACCCTGTACACGCACCGTGCAAAATCAGAGTGCAGTACCCTGATGCACTATGTAATCCCCTAATTCATCTTACGCACACACACGCACACCCCTCATACATCTGCGTGTGAAAAGTCAAGGGGTGTTCTACCAATCGCTACCGAGCTAGAAGCATACCAGCATCACAACTTTTCTACCATTTACTACTAGTAAGGACCGTGGGTTCTCATTACTCTGGCCTCCCCGTGCCTCTGGCTAGTTAGACCAACAAGAACACACATCAAGAATGTTTAAATTAACTTTGCCATAATGGAATTGCATTCGCTGTGTTTGCGCATTTCGGGTACTGTTACTAAATAAATTTTGGCGTCAACGCGAGAATGAGAATTGCAGAAGTTGGCTTTTGAATTTGAAATGAGTTACGTTACTTACGTTAATAAATGGGATTATTCATATTTAATTTTTTAGTTTTCCTGATTTAACATCCATCTTGTTAGATCATAACACGTCGGAGTTATGTAATTTTCTTAAAAATGCATATGAATCATTTCAACTTTTGAAATTTTACTTAACTTATTTATATGTATTACTTTAAATTATATTGCATAATCATATTGTTATTCTCAGTAGGTAGACTAAATGCTTATTGTACATAATTTGACGATCGGTCTGGCATAGTGGGTCCTGGATCCAAATCCCAGTCAGGGCATTTGTGTGATGAGCACGGATGTTCCTGAGTCATGGGTGTTTTCTATGTATTTAAGTATTTATATGTACATCTATCTATTATTTATATCGTCGTCTAGTACCTGCAACACAAGCCTTACTGACGCTACCGTAGGACTAGGTCGATTTGTGTAAGATCGTCCCGAAATATATATACACGCATTTGTTTTATTAGATTTTCTTTCGCAAAGGGACAAAAAGATAATCAATTTTGTATTATTTTCTTATGATCTCATGTTGCAGTGTCAGAAATATTAAAAAATAATCAAATAATGGGTCCGTGTAGAGTTTCGCGCGGTATCAATTATGCGGCGGTTCCCATGGCCGCTCATTAGAGCTAATCCAGCGGCCCTGGTCCCCTGGCACGGGGAGTGTAACCGGAGATGCGCGGGCGCCGGCACGCGCCGAGGGTGCGCGCCCTCTGTGGGAAGTTGCAGGAATTTCGCAATATCTTTTACGCGGTTTTAGACAATACATTTAAGGTGCCAAGCGATCATTTAAGCATTGAAATAGTGTGTTATTTGTACAATATCTTGGTAATAATACTTATGTTTGGCATATGCTAAGAAAAAAGGCAATTATCGTTGAGTTTTCCTTTTAAAATAAGTTATTTTTAAGTAGAGTAAGTAGTTATTGTAGCTATACACAATAAATTCCTAAGGATACCGATCATCATCATCTCAGCCACAAGACGTCCACTGCTGAACATAGGCCTCCCTTTGGACCTCCACATGTACTGCATCCAGGCGACCTTAATGAGGTCGTCTGTCCATCTTGTGGGTGGACGTCCTACGCTGCGCTTGCTAGTCCGTCATCTCGAGCACCTTTAGACCCCATCGGCCAAGTATACCGATATATGTTCGGAAATTTCATCATACCCGTAATATATCCCATTAAAAAAAATGGTATTATTAAAAAAATATTTATTATTATTTATAGTTAATATGCATTGAGTATAAAGCTAATGCAGTGTAATAGACACATAAATCATTTTGTTATAACTTAAAATATTTATTTTTAGATTTTACCGGTTTTTGCATGAATTCCTAAACGATTTCTTTGGATATTAATGTTGGTTCCATAGGATTCCACACAATCTTGACGTGATATTACAAACGTGTGTTAAGTCCTAAACTCAGCATTGTCCCTCGGATTTATGCGACCATTACATTAGTGCAGCAAATGAGTGCTATCGAGTTACGGCAATCAGCTGAAAGTGCTAGAGATGGGTCGCGGGGAAACTATCGATAACGGTTCGAGAGTCGACTTGAGCATTGATAATAAATTAAGCACTAACTTACATTATAATAATAATTTATAAATTCTGTTGTTTTTTGTCGTCTAGTGTAATGGTAAAACATTGTAGCCCGCGCATTACCAATACTGTTCTGCATACCTATTTACTATGTATATATTTACACTCAATATAACATTAACCATAATTACTATATTTAGTCAGCAATTTTTCTAGATTCAACTGAGACGGATTAAATATTTTTTAATCATAATATCAAATCATAATACAATAGGATTTGATTGTTATGCAATCTGGTAATAAATATTACAGAAAAAAATATAATTGCTGTCTATCCACAGCTGAACTATCACAATAAATAAAGCTATGTTACAACACTTGAAAAATCATTAACAGGAATTGATTCATCGACATCGATATCAATTTCCATCGATATTTTTCTCACCCGATCGCGACAGCAGCGGTGTCGTAATGCGCTAACCGATTTGATGGATTGGCTTCTTTGCAGTCCCTTCTATTTGCAAACACCCTCGCAGGGATCGGCGGGGCGCGGGGCGGGAGAGGGGCTAATTAAAATTGGCACCCAACGTGGGACCCTTAGCACTACGAACAATTTTAATTTTGCCAGCGCGGTAACTCTCACAGCATTGATTTTAGGGTTGAATTTCGAATGATTGGTAGTCTTCCGGGTTGGTAAGGATTTGGTTGCAAGTGAAAATATTGGCTGGTGACGTAATGACGTCATTTGCGTCGAACTGGATGTAAATCGAGGGGGGGATTAATCTAGGGTTTTTTGGGTCTCGCCACTATGCGGAGTGATTAATGTCTGCATTTCCATAACTTAAGCTTCGGAACGTATGGGACTGTTTAGATTTATTCCTTTACGAGTTTGCTTCCTTTTACTAAGGATTCAGTCATATTTAACAGAATTTGTCGGGTTTTTACTAAGACATATATCTATTAAATTGACTTCTTACACTACTTTCTAACCTAGAG
This sequence comes from Grapholita molesta, assembly GCA_022674325.2. NCBI lineage: Eukaryota > Metazoa > Arthropoda > Insecta > Lepidoptera > Tortricidae > Grapholita > Grapholita molesta. The sequence goes on from CP053138.2 coordinate 1,494,816, forward strand.
TATTATAAATTAAAACTTTGATATGCGAATCATTTTAAAATTGTTTTAAATTAGTTAAAATTCCAAAAAGTTCCAGTATAGAGCGAATAATAACTTTTTAATGATCGTATATTCGACTCATTCATGTTTAGCGAATGATTTTAAATATACGTACACCGTTACACTGTATAGAGCTGCCACAACCCCCTCGTCAGCTATACCTGTATAGAGCAGATACAACGCCGCGCTTACTCTGCTTAATTACCGAGCCATAGACAACGGATGAGTTGACACTCTATTTGTGGGCACTGCCGTGCCTTGAGAGGATACGTGACGTGCGCAAAATTAAGTGCTTTTACTCCTTTTAGCCGACTACGGGAAATAAAAGGGTTGATTTCAGTGACGTTTCTCTTAGCTAACCAATTCGTAATTTTAAGTAATTTTATGTAAGTATTCTATTCTGCTTATAAGGGATTGTTCTAATGACCACAGATTTTATTATAATCACGGCCTGTTAAAACTAAACTGGGAATACGTATGATTTTGGTTTATTCTGCCAAAAATTTGAAACGACCTTGAATATCAACTTAGTTTGAGTTATTTACTTCCCAGCTGTAGATACGTCGTAAAAAACTAAACTGACATAACTTGAAATGGCTCGTAAAACTACCAAAGCTAGCGAACATTTAGTGTACAAAATATTGAAGCGGCAGTCCGTAGACAACCATAAGCAGACTCCGTGTCGTACAGCGTTTACGGAGATCGCTAGCTCGCTACACATAGGCGTTCGTATACTTATTACATACACGAAAGTAAAGTACTTTTATATTAGTTCGACGTACGGAATTCTCGTTTTGTAACGTAACTAATGTTTACTAATTGCCTACGTGGTCTTGTTTCTTACTCATTAGACTGTGTCTGTAATAATTGTTTATACAAAACATGATAAAAGTCGCATATTTTATCACTTTAAATTACCTACAATATCCCACCTGGAACACAAAAATTCAGCTTTTTGTTAATCTTCATCAGAATATGTAGTAACCACACTCAGCGACGTGGTATTCCAAATAATTTCCTGGCTCGCACATAAATATAGTGTTGTATTAATACCTTTGTCATTAAAAAAAACTATGTTCACTAGTACATTATATGTACCTTTTGTGGGATAATTAATGGCAGTATTGCGCTGATAAAATATATGGGAGTATACAGAAAATATCCGCATTTTTTTATTCACAAGTTTTATTTCTGCTCCAAGTTAGATTACGATATATTACAGAATCAAATAGTTACAAAACTAGAAAATAGAAATATAGTCCTAGTAGAAATAACCCAGAATTTGTTGCTGTTGTTAAGTGTGCCTTACGTTAAGTCAAATCTAGTAAGTGATCTGCGCGCGTAATGGTCTATAAAGGCACCCCGTAACTCGCTATCTGCAGGATAATTCCAGATTCGAGTGTTATACCCTCTTAATTGGCCGTTCCGTCCGGAATCGTCAATTCGAGATATTAAGCTAATTTTCAATGCGCGTAATCGCGGAGACGTGAGCGGGTTATGAATCGTAAAATGATGTTTTAAAGCGCCGTAGACAATGTTCGTTTATAATCGTGCTGTAATAAAATTTGTTGAACACTGTTGTTGATTATTACAAGCTTTTATTTAACTTGCATTGTATGTATGTATGATGAGGTCCAATATTACAATTAAAGCGTTTTTACTCAACCGTTTTTTGGACCGACGATACGACCGATTTATAATTTTGACATGTGCATTTTTATATCCGATTAAGTAACCAAATTTATCAATAATGTGCATATTATGGTGCCCCTGATCTGATCTGATGCTGGAGCCAGAAAGTACCCGTTGTGTCGACTCATTAGAATCCCCTCGATGAGTAGCTGATGATTGTGCAAAAAAGTACAGGAGGTGAAAAACTTAACTGAAGGACCATGTCTATGTAGTTGTGCAGATAATTTAATATGGAACTTACGTCAAAATTTGAATATGCGTGTACACACACGTTACTACTACATACAGCTTTATTTATTTATTTATTTGAATTGGTCGTTAAAAAATGTTGTCGTAATACTTTTAATTTAAGAGCAAATTAGTAGAGTGCTTGGATGCATTACGTTAATTACTATCAATTTCACTGATGTTGTTCTAGGAAAATAAATTAATTACATTATGTATTCATACATGGTAAGTTCGATGTTAGGTTAAATAAACATGTATTATTCGTAGCCTGTACAGCGGACTTCGAAGTTCGTATATCTCGGGCATCTTTTTCTTTTACTCCAATTGAGGTGTCATGAGAGTGACACAGACAATCGTCCGAAATTTACGAATATTTGTTTTTTATGACATAGGCGGCAAACGAGCAGACGGATTGCCTGGTGGTAAGCAATTACCGTCGCCTATGGGCACCCGCAACACCAGGGGAGTCACAAGCGTGTTGCCGGCCTTTAAGGGGGGTTGGAGCTCTGGGAACCTTACTCACAATCAGGAACACAACACTACAGACCTGAAAGGTAGCAGTGCTATTATGGCTGCGGTCTTCTGTAAGGAGGAGGTACTTCCCCAGTTGGGCTGCTCCAGATTCAAACGTGATGGTAATCGCTGTGCCCTACCTCTCATTGTTGGACGTAGTTTAAGGACACACCCGTGTCCAAAATGAATATCGTTTGTTCACGGTAGCGGTCGCCATCAACACCAGACAGCAGACCATGCGCATTGATTTCAATTTCAATTTTAATTGCGGAATATTATACAAAATTACATTACTTAATATTCACCCCCGTACCGTGATTTTTGCATATTTTTAACCCTACGGCCGTTTGGGGCCGCGCGGGCTGATAAAAATCGCATATATTAACTCTGTGGCTTCGCTTAAAAAACGATACAACTCCCATACAATTTGTATGAAACTTGTAGCTTTCTCTACCAGGATCGCAGAAGTAAGGGAAGGATTCTGCAAGGAGATAGTCCGCCGGTTTTCATTAAACCCGATACGGCTGAGATAGGTGTCGTATTTTATTGCTGAGAGCTTGAAACGTCTTTTGCATCGTGGAATCGGAGATTGCGTCCCGGACGGGTCCCGTGGATGGCTTGAATCAATTTGAATCTCAGTCTTACATCGAGTAAGTTGACATTTGAATATAACATTAGTACCTACAGGTTAGTACTGGATATTTTGTAACCATACAGAATGCATACAGAAGCTAGATAGCTTACAGTAACTGTTTTGTAGCGAATGTGTTTGGAGTAAGAAACTTCAATTAGTTCTTAATGTTTCAATAACTTATTATTTGTTTATACACTTACGACAGGTTTAGCCTAGTTTATAGTCACCCTGCCTATGAAGCCGATGGTCCTGGGTTCAAATCTCAGTAAGGTCATTTATTTGTGTGATAAGCACTGATATTTGTTCCAGAGTCATGGGTGTTTTATATGTATTTAAGTATTTGTATATTGTATGTATCGTTGGCTAAGTACCCACAACACAAGCTTTCTTGAGCTTACCGTGGGGCTAAGTCAATTTGTATTAGAATGTCCTGTAATATATTTTTTTTGTTATTTTATTTATTTATTAGATACAACATTTCTGCCTTTTACGCGCTTGTATAAAAATTATATTTATTATTTTTAAAAATAAGATGACTTGTGTCGAAACGTCTTTAAAGAAGAAATGTTAAATAAACACATAAAAAAAATGCAACCAAAATCATCCGAACACACTTTAACTACGTCAACAGCGGAATGTGTTTGACGAGCAAGTAGGCATTAGTCCATCTAAATAGGGTTAAATGTGGCGGGGGTCGACGTTTATGACGTTTCGACGTTATGACGTTTCGACGTTTAATGACGTTTACGAGCACCCGCTGACGGACTGGTGACGTGATTCGATTTTGATGTGGCATCATTAAAATGTAAATGCGATGGACGACCTCAGACTTTCAATGTGCGTAAGGGGTCGTCCATATACGAAAGTACATTTGCAATTATGTGGCCCTAGTAAACAACGGTATACATTTCATACTGTACATATTATCTTAGACTTTCTTTACTATGGTTTTCAATGTCATACTACAAATACAAAAATATGTATGTATGCCTGTCTTGAGTTTAGACCATTTGACAGACAAAATAAAGGTGCCAATTGATGATTGAAGTGACGCGGAATTTCACCCCTTTAGAAGTCAAAGGAGGTGAGGAATTTAAACTATAAATAAATTAATCAAAAAGCTTTTAACATTTTTCTAATACCAATTCTACGCTTTATTAAGTGGCGGGAAAGGCTAATCCTAAATTTCTTCTTCTTTTAAAAAAATATGGCTTCAAATCAATCGATGATTTCGCCAGTGTTAAGTAGAATAACAAATAAGTATAATAACATATAAGTTTGCCCTTAGAGCATGACGTTGTTCGGTAGTAGGCCGTGCGTTTTGTAAAGTGGTAGCTGGACTTTACAGAAAGCTAAGAGGCGGCCGTGACCCCGGGATTGCCGGGTCATGACAAAAAATTGTGGTGAAACACGTTTTGAAATCTATTCTTCATTAGCTGCACAATTCTGCGTTAGATCACTGCATAATACGCTATCAATATTACACACTAAACTACGTTTGAACAAAAAACAAAAAATATATTTTCAAGACGACTTCGCCATTTTGAGGTTCAACCGTCAATCCCTAATCCTAAATTTACAAGAGAACAAGTCACAACTACATGTCAAGTTTGACCAAAATGCATGTATTTATTTAATTCGCATTGAAAAATAGTATTAACCAGCTGATGAAGATAAAAGATGAGCCTGTCGGGGACAACACCGGAGCCCTGGAGCCCCCCGAATTAATCACCTGTATAACGTTACCAGGCGATCATGAGCGGTGTGCGGTGTCCATAAATACGCGATATGACCGCACACGGCGCCTTCGATCAGAGACAGGTAGAAATAAAGACTTGATATGCTTAAAGCTATGTCAGTATGTCACTATTGTGAATCTTATACACTTATCATATATACAGAAATAAATTAATAGCTGATTGTTAGATCGAATGTTAACCGTCATGGACGTCGGTATGGCTCGGTAGTTCTCGGTAAACCTTATTGATTCCAAGGCCAATTAAATTCCAGGGACCTTATTGTCGATGGCGCTTATGCCGTTGTTCATGACGATACAATACAAACGCAACGCGATTCGACGTAAGTGCCATCGACAATAAGGTCCTTTTTCCTAGATAATGACACAAATATAGATATGTGGCTATATATTTTCATAGTGACTCTACCAGTGATAATTTGCTATTTTCTGTGTTAAATTCTTAATTTACGCTTTGGACTTGTGTGTAGACCTAAAAACTCGCTCTTAATTATAACATATGCCCTATAGTGGGATCACTAAGGAATTCAAAGCCCTATTGTGCTCTTAACTTTCAAGTACCTAGAGAAATAAATGTACATTAGTGCTTGTAGAAGATCATTACAATAAAAAAAAAACATGAAAAGCGTAGGTATCGCCTAATCAATTGCTGATACCTGAACCTTCAATACCTCCCCGGTTACTGTCTTAATCGCGGTCAAAAGATTACAGCTTTCTTACTTAGATTATCGGAAATTAAAAGTCTTTATTAAACTAGTCTCTGCCTCGATTAATGCTACCCTGGTCCATGCGTGTTGCCCGCGTGGGTTGGAGCCTTGGGGATCTTTTTTTACACAATTTATAATGTTGGCTAAATGTACTTTAATATTTACACGACAAAACGTCTCAGGAAATGTAAATTATATCCTTATTTCTCCAAAGTATCAATCTAATCTTTATTGTTTAAGAGCCAATAAACTCAATCTAAATCTTTATTTACTATTAAACAACCCTAAAATGCGCGTAAAAGAATATGGCACAATCAAACGGATACCTACCAAGACCCGCTTAACCCCCTGCTGCTCTTTAATAGCAATTTAAGATTGCATGTCTTTAAAAGACTTTTTATTCGGTTGTAAATTGCTAATTCTGGACGCTGTTTAAAATGCAGCGTGTAAAGTCAATATAAAAGTTAGCTTTGATTGATTTTTGACGCTGGTCGTTAAAAAGTTACGAGATTATTATTCTGAACATTTTTGGATCATCCTTGAACTACGCCTACGTTTTATTTTTACCAAATCTGAAAGTTGGTGTAAATATAATTAATTGCTATTGACAGATACATTTAACTCATGGACTTTTTCGAAATGCCATCTGCCGTATCAATTTATATATTACCAGTCAACTTAATGCATTTGTCAACTTCATTTAAATAATTGATAAAGAATACGTTCTAGTATTTCAAAAATATGTGTAAGCATTTTGACAGATGAGTCAAGCCCGTATATAATATTGGATAACGAAGAAACCTGTATCCAACGTGTATCTCGAGACGTAAATTAATACCAAAACAAAACGTATAACTGGAAATATTATCAAAAAACGGCACGGTGTCATCGGACTTTACACCGATCCTCGATACTTGGTGATACCATCGGATTCCTTGCCTTCAACCAACCATGCGACCCCTCACAACACAAAACCAACCGTATTCGAAAACTCATAAGAACTAGAATCAAATGAACAACAAAATTAGCTGCATTAATTTAAAATTAAAACCATAGGTATGTGAAAAACGTATTTAATTAAAACGCGCAGAGGCCGATCAGTCAATCTCGCAAAAGCATTTTCAAAATGGCGTCGGCAAAATGAAGGATTAAAAGATCCGGCTGCGAAGGCTGCATGCTAAGCGTAGGCTAATTATTATTTGAAGAGGCGACTCGTGTTTTATAGACGCACGTTTTTAGAATATTACGAAGTTAGGCCACCATAAAACACAAACAATAAAAAGCTAATTATCTAAAGAATGGCGCCAAAAGTTTAGCTATTACGCGCTGCCAACTTAACCGCGCTGTCATCGATTAGATATTAGAATGTTGGAATCGAATGATTATCTATGGTCATAAAACACGTTTTATGTTACCCCGGTGCCCTAGCCGGGATAAATCAGGTGTACACACAGATATTACTGTCAGTGCGCGTCATAAACGCTGCGGCTATTTATTCCGTACGAAAATAACCGTAGCTGCGTCGCATCGTAAACTGCAGTTTTGCTTTTGCGAATAATCCTCGGATTAACTCGGATTGATGTCGTTTTGGTGCGTCTTGCGTGCATAAATAAGAGCCGTAACAAGCTTGAATAGTAATTGCTCGCTTGTTATGTTTTCCTGGTGCGCGAAGTTAATTAAGCCGCGTCTATTATTTATCGTCGTTTTCTGACCACGACCACGGCTCTACATGACTTTAGACTGTTTGCCACCATTATACACACTACTGTTAATGACGACCGGTCTAGCCTAGTGGGTAGTGACCCTGCCTTTGAAGCCGATGATCCTGGGTTCGATTCCCAGTCGGCATTAATTTGTGTGATGAGCACAAATATTTATTCCTGAGTCATGGGTGTTTTCTATGTATTTAAGTATTTATATGTATCTATCTTTTATATATATCGTCGTCTAGTTAGTACCTATAACACAAGCCATACTGAGCTTACCGTAGGACTAGGTCGATTTGTGTAAAATTGTCCCAAAAAATATTTATTTTATATACACATATATGAAAAGTAAAGAAAATAAGTTTAAATCTCAATAAAAGTAAGCCTGCCTATAAGAAGGTATGTATAAATTGATTGTAGACCACATAAGCACTCTGCCGCCTAATTCGTTTTGGTCAAATCAGATTTTTGGCACGTTTCTTGACTTGCACTTTGACCTCACAAATTGTATCTTGAACTTTAAGACGTTACCCTGCATTGTAATCTGAGTACAAATGACCAGGAGCTCAAAAAACCTCATCCAAGACAAACAGTGTCCAACCCGGCAAGGAACCCACCCACCTCGTTAAACACTACCAACCTCACAAAACTAACTATCACAAATCTGCAAACCAATTTCAGACGTAAAGTCATTCCAGTACGGTTTAAATTTAAGTGTTGTTGTAGGAACTTAAGACGTTTGAAGGTGAGGGGCAAAGTGTGATTTATTCTTGAACGTCGCCAGAGTCGGTTGGCAATGTTTTGATAGAAGTGTTCGCGGAAATTGTATTTTTTTTTAATCCAAGTTGGGGCCAAAAACAGATTTTACTGCAAGATTCTAAGCGCTTAATGGATTTATATTTGTATTATCATTAAGACGACACAACCGTACGTACTTAGCTAAGAGGTACCAACGATTAATAATTATGTGGTCCTAGTTAAATCGGTATAAGTTTCAAACTAGTTGTTTGTCTCTTGTGCCCTTTTTCACTAGAGTCACAAAATTAAAAGCACTAGCATCATTATATTTACGTGTGGTCAAAACCTTACCTTCTTTCACCCGTATGGGTTATTCAATCAGTAGAATAAAGTATATTTACGATATGAAAAGTGGCCATAAAATTGGCAAAGGAGACTCTGACGTGACTACGTAGTTTGGCACCAGAATCGTATGACGTCACTGCGCATGTAATCACATTTGCGTGATCAATCAGCCGCGACTCGAACAGCCCGTACAATGGGTGTGTTTCGGACACCGGAATAACAAATATATTTGTCACGTGTCGAGATAATCTTGTCTTGGGCCTTTTAGAATTATATGCTAAAGTTACGGTTGAATAAGACGAAAACAGCAGTGCTACCGCGAAAATCGATATTCGTAAGTTTCGAACGATTGTCTCTGTTATACTCATGACGCTTTAATTGGAGTAAAAGAGAAACATTTTAATGCTCGAAATTTCCGAAGTTTGATGTTCGCGGTACCAGGTCCTTAAACTACGTCCAACAATGAGAGGTAGGGCACAGCGTTGACCATCACGCTTGAATCTGGGGCAGCCCAACTGGGGAAGTACCTCCTCCTTACAGAAGACCACAGCCATAATCGCACTGCCACCTTTCAGGTATGTAGTGTTGTGTTCCTGATGGTGAGTAAGGTTCCCAGAGCTCCACCCCCCCTTAAAGGCCGGCAACGCGCTTGTGACTCCCCTGGTGTTGGGAGTGCCCATGGGCGACGGTAATTGCTTAACACCAGGCAATCCGTCTGTTCACTGCGTATTTATTCCAATGTTTGGTTAGTTATTCAATGGCAGGGTTTTCAGTCTTGATTTTTAGGGTTCCGTACCTCAAAAAAAAACGGAACCCTAATAGGATCACTTTGTTGTCCGTCTGTCTGTTTGTCAATACCATTTTTCTCAGGAACGTAATCGTAGGTACTTACCTCATAAGTATACCTACGATTAAATCTGCTACATTGAATTGTTATTTTTCGTCGACTAGAAAAGCTTACGCGCGTAAATCTAACGTTATGCAACGTGTTATAAATAACCTCCAGTGTGCTGTGTGTCCGTCGGGCAACGGCTAAAACGCGTAAACACACGCGTGTTATTTTTAATTGCCGGGTTCTGTGAGTGTAACGCATCCTTAGAAAAATCCGAGCGCACTTTTCTTGGAAAAACAAATCTTGTTAGCGCGCGTTATGATCTATTTTCGTATATCAAATTGATGATTTATACGACGCGTAACATGTTATAGCATTAATTGAATGTCAACGCGTTGCTAAGACAACGTTGACGAATAATGTTTACCGTTATATTTTGTTTTAGCGTTCTATTTTCAAATTTTCAATTTATTTTCGTGGAAGCTTGCTAAAATTGTTAATTTGAATTGTTACTTTGACAGGTAATATAGGCTTGGTACTATATTAGACCTTTTTGTATGTTAGTTCTAAAACCGTATCAAATTTTAAAATTGAAATGTTTAGGACCAATAAATTTTCACATATTTATTTCACTTGTATGAGACATGCTCGTTTGCTTAATGCGTTTTCCAAGAAAATATTTGTCTTATTAGACTTTTTATATTTCAGTTAACCTCCTATGCGTTTGGAAATGTCGCGTCGGGCCGTTAAATCTAGATTTATATGCGAAACTAAGATTTATGTGATAGCCTGATGATGGACGTTCCGAGAAACAATAAAACTTCGACAATGTTTACTTGATTGTGGATAATATTAACGGCGTATAAATTAACTTAGCATGTTTTACTAACTAACGTCTATAGCATAAAGATAACAAATAAGTATGATAATTACTTATTATCGATTTTTTTTATAAATTTTAAAGATGTCACGAGATACACCTGCCGCAACGAAAGTACTAGGGCCGTATAAATATTAAAGAGGCGAGCCCGAGCCACATTTGCATACGATGTTCAATTACGATTCCGGAATATGGTACGCATTATAGCCAGTTACCTATATTGTTATGCTTTTCTGGTATCCGCATGATTGTTTCTTGTTCATGTATTTTTCATAAGGGGGAAATTTCTTTTATGAAAATGTGCTAGATAGCGTCAGGGAATTGGTACAATAAAAATATGCATTTAGCAACGATCCAATGTATACGCAATATATGGCGTTTTGGAAAAAGTTATGTGTAGTATTTATATTAGAAATATTATAGTGCTAGATTTTTTACTGAAGGTGTCGTCCGAATAGAAAATAAATATTATTCTAATAAGAATAACCTAGCTGTAACTGTTTTTGATCAACTCTAACACGATTTCGCTGTAGTGCTGCTAACACCACCTACCGGCGAGTAGCGGCAACGAGCTAACAAAATCGATTACACTATTTCAATTAGGATCTGACCTCGGGCCATTACCTGAGGCGTTGTAATTTAAATAAAGAACGCGGTACCATGCATGAAGACCATTTTCTCAAACTAGTTTTCTTTTAAACGACAAATGGCCTGCGGTGGGCCCGACCGCAACGCTCTATGGCGTTTATGCCAACCTGAGCATTATGACTAGCTCTTGTTAGTACCTACTTGTTTTATTGTGCGTTTGTTTTTTTTTAATAATTTCCTAACAAGTTAGCTTTTACCGCAACTGTGGTGAGATGGTAATCGTTAGGTGCATTGCGCTTTAACTCATGTCGTACCACAAACCTTTTTATTTTTCTTTCCTATTTTTTTAATTTACATAGTAACGTAGTTACAACAATGGTTTCTGTTTCAAAATATAATCCCTTTAAGTTGTTAAAAATAAGTACATTTAAGTACTACTTCTCACCACCCTAGTAAAGCATCAGTATCTGTATTGAACGGCCCTTCACTCAACGATACGCTACTCTCAAGTGACATTATCAATGAGTCCTTGGTCCTTGCTAACATTGTTATGTTGGCAGTACGTATAGGTACAGCTAAGCCCGGCCAGCGTCAGGTATCGATCACTGGCCATTATTAGTCGCATGTCTGTTTAATCTGTGCCATTATTTCGAATTTCGAATGACCTATTAGACGTACTTAATCCCGTTATGGCGGGTTTGGTGTTGCCAGTATTAAAATTTTGAGGTAAAATTGTGGTAATAAAAATAGTGTTGTGACACTTGTGAAAAAAAAATACCGTTTAATTTTTTTACTATTAATTCAATAAAATATGTTTTAGAAGTCTTGATTATATTAAATTGAAATAATAAACAAAATAATGTACAAAAATTCCATAAATTGAAAAGTCCGTTATGATACTTTTGATACTCGTATACTATTAAAATATTCCCTAAACTGTTTTGAATTTTATTAAGAATCATCCGCAAGTGAATGGATATTGACGGCGAAGCGGGAAGGCGCGAAGATTTTTACTTTTTCTTATTGAGCCAAGTGACGCCGGCGGAGTGCGCATTATGCCATGCTTTTTTTTTATCCACCCCCACTCGAATTACTCACTCAGCATGCGCGTAGTGTCATTATACCTAATTTTATAAAAAAGCATACGATATGGGTAAAGTTGTCGTTTTTCTGGTGTGAAATATTGGCTTGCGCGTTCGGCACGCCGCTTAAATTACACCAGGTTTAATTAAAAACGTCTCTGTGACCGGCGTCTCGGCTGAGGTTACACACATCGGCAACTTTTATAATAAAACTTAATAATAATAAGGGCCGTAGCGAAAAAGCAATAACATGCACGTCAGAAATAACTTGAATTACAATTTTAATCTTGTCAAATCCCCGTTTTTATTGGCATCGGGCGGAGGACATAATTTTCGTTTTCAAAGTTTATTTAATAAGGACTACTCGCTATAAGAAATCATATTAAGCCGAGGGTCTCATATAAATTCGCGATTTTTATAACCGTCTCATTATTATTTTTGAACGCTCGAAATGGCCGCTTATGAATAAAAAGTTGTCTTTATTTTGATGCAAAAATATTGTTAGCCGACAAAAAGTAACGCGAGGGCGCTGCGTAGGCTTGTTTTTATCGGCGAATAAAATCATGTAATAAGCGAAATTCTCTACAGCGATGACATATGTCGGCGGGCAAAAACCGAAGAGCTTTTTCTGGGTTATAACGGGTCAGCTCAAATCAATTATATGGGAGGAAATAAGAAGGCTTAGGCTAGCCGGCGATGTAGGCCCGATCGCGGGAATTATAAAATTCCCGGAGTCACCTGGTCTGCGCCGGGCCAGCATTCCCGGGATGCCTGCTCTATTACCAAGTGCCCGTTTTAAATCATACATTTTTTTAAAACGACGTTTATTTTAAGTAGATGGTTATTTTGTCAAATTACTATAATTTCGGTCAAACATAACTACGACCTGTCAAAATTGAGGTCGGTAAATCATCGGCTTGACCCTTTTTTGTGATTCTTTAATAATTTCTTTAAGGGGTTTTTAAACGAGGTGCATATTTGGAATAGCTGCTGACGGGTACGCTATGGGCTCTAAGTGGAGCAATCAGTAGAAGAGCCCATCTCGGGCCGATTAATGTAACGATACTGTCAAAATTCTCTCATACAATTTTAAAGGCAGCAGGTTCATTATATTGTAAACGTTCATGAATGGAAACTTTGTAACTTCAATGAATGAAGACAAACAAACAGCAGTTTTATCCGCCTCGGCCGGAGCGGAACTATCGGAGCGACGGAGATTTATCCTCTCTCTCATTATTCATATCTCCAACAAAGAGGGGCATAAATTACAAGCCCCGAAAATATCTAAATCCTAATCCATTCGACTCGCCTGTCCCCGGCTGAATCCGATTTTAAAATATTTATGAAAAGGCAACAAAAAAGCTAAAAAACAACTCCAGAGACAGATTTAAAAATAATAAAAAAAAAATACTCGAGAGCCGAGTCGGAAAAAAGTTAAAATGATTGTAGGGCATCGAGATGTTGCGTTGTTTTTTTTTACGTATCCCCAGTTTCATTAGATTCGTTTCAATTCGGAGATTAGTCGGAGAAAGGTCTCTTAAGGATAAACGCGTTGATTTATAGGGATTCCTGGGACGATTAGAAGTTGTCGATTAATTGTAGTGCTAGTGAGGTGCCAAGGAGCTGGTACCGAGTCGGCGGCGGAGGCAATGGGGCGCGCACACGGTCGAGCCCACGTGCGCGGCGCTCTGGCCGTGACAGTTCCGAAAATTAGTCACGTGGCCGTTAATAGCCGCGAGGGTGGCACTCGCTTTTTTCCCCAGTTGTTTACAACAGTTGGTGGCTATCGATCCGCCCGGATATAGACGTAAATACGGCGTTATTCATCGGAACGCTGTTTGCCCGCCGCCCCCGTTTTTGTTGTCTCGGCTGTTTTTCATCGATTTCCCGCCGGTGCACGGTCCGGCTCATTGCGGGGGTATTATGTGTTATCTTCGGAGGTTCGCGCTTTTACATGTAATCGGCGGTATCGGGCCGCAGGCTGTGCGTGCTTGTGTGCGTGTGTGCGTCGCTTCGGCTCTCGGGGCGCACTGCTCGATTAGCGCGGCCGGCACCGCCACGCCGCCTGATTGGGCCATCCATCACCGCCGCCGCCCGCGCGCCCCGCGCCCTCCACCCTCCGGCCCTCCGCTGCGAGGACTCCTCTTGCACCCGCCACGCGAATCGAAGCCTTGTGCCACCCTCGAAGAGGTCACAGTCGCTTGGAGCAGTGCTGGGCCGGCGCGTTAATGCCGCGACGCGCGCAACAGAGATCGAGGCGTATTTTTAAGACGGATACTTAGTGCGTTACATTATTATAGTTTTGTTTTTTTTTTTCGTCTCGGCCGTGTAACCCACACGGTTCGTGTTTTCATATGGCGGCCGGGTCGACGCACTGGCCGGTTATGATACCGAATGCCTTTAGATTTTTGATTGAGGTTTTATTTTATTTGGCGCGACGTTCGTCCCGATTACGTTTCTCGTATTCTTTTACCGCTCGGCCGGTTTTTGTTTCGACGCGTTTCATTGTTCGTAACAAGATCGATTTTAACGATAAGCCAATGCTTCTAATGAAGACGTGGGTGTGCCCCGCTTTAATGACCGGGGCTTTTAGCGGCCAGCTACTAGCAACCCGCGGCGGCTAGCACTCACTACCTATCCGCATAAACTACTACCAACATAACGCAGCTGTCAACATAGCAATGCTGCCAGCGCTAGAAAAGAATTACCCCGTTTCGAGAAACCTTTAAAAAAACCCAATCATACCGCTATTAGCATACCGCAGCGTGGGTGAAAGGTCGAAGAAGCTAACAAATTGCATTCTCACGCGCGGACCGCACGACTCAAAAAAAAAATACGGAAAACCGCAAATTATAGTCAATATCTTATCGGTATCACCAAAATGGGTGTTCATTATTAATATTGCCAGATTTTACGAGGTTTTTACGCTGCTTCCGCGTTTATTGGGTTAGTACATGCATTTTACGATCGCAAGGCAAGCAGTTTGCTTGGAAAATATTATCTCGCAACGGCGAATTGACAGGTGACATGGACGTGAAGTGTTTTACGGCCGGGCCGTGTTTTACTGCGGGTCTAGCCTTAATTAGAACCGCTTTATTTAACGAAGGGACTTTATGTGAACCGCCTGTAAAGAAATAAAATTGAGGCGGTGCCATGTAAGTACTTGAGGTATACGGGATATACATTACGGGCTCAAAAGAAACCTGCTTAGGAATCTATCCTCAGGAGTCTGAAGGTTTTTGTTTGGTTTTTTACCTCGGATCTTTACTTAATTTAATAACACAAAAGTATTTATGATATTATTTCCTTTATGTAGACACAGATGCCTCTTATAGCTATGTGGTTCCGGCTGGGAATAGCACCACCCTATCTCCACTCGAGGGTGACGTAAGAGGCGACAAAGGAAAAAACTGAAGGATAAGCAGCAGCGTCCGTCGGAACAGCTACTGCGGTCGCCAACCCCATAATGTTGACAACGGGTTTGGCCTAGTGACCCTAATGAAGCCTAAGGACCTGAGTTCAAATACCAGTAAGGGCATTTATTTGTACAATGAGAACAGATGTTTATTCCAGAGTCATGGTTGTTTTCTATGTATTTAAGTATTTGTATAATATATTATATATATCGTTAGCTGAGTATCCACAACACAAGCCTTATTTAAATTACCGTGGAGCTCGGTCGATTTAAAATATAAATACTTACTTAAATAAATATTTCGGGACAATCTTACACAAATCGATCTAGTCCTGCGGTAAGCTCAGTAAGGCTTGTGTTGTAGGTACCAGACGACGATATATATAATAGATAGATACTTACTTAAATACATAGACGATTTGTGTAAGAAGTACTAATATTTATTTATTATTTTTAAATATGATACAGGTTAGTCAACTTTTGTTGCAACGTGGAAACTTGATAAAAAGGACGGCAACGCGGTTGTGACTCCCCTGGTGCTCATCTACTATGTCTACATCTGCTTACCTTCAGGCAATCCGTCTGGTCGTTTCCTACCGTTGTCATCAAAAAACATCTACTGCCGCTATAGATGCAGAAATGTTGGCTAAACCGATAGAACGTAATGCAAACTATGTTATCTGCCTATGTTTTTAATACGGTGGCAAACAAGCATACGGTCCGCCTGATGGTAAGCAGTCACCGCGGCCTATGAACGTCTGCAACTCTACAGGCGTTACATGCGCGTTGCCGACCCTATGTGCTTCAGCTGTGTTAGTGGCCTCATTCATCATGTATTTCAGCCGTAGGTTTTTTTTTTTTATGACATAGGCGGCAAACGAGCACACGGATTGCCTGATGGTAAGCAATTACCGTCGCCCATGGGCACCCGCAACACCAGGGGAGTCACAAGCGCGTTGCCGGCCTTTAAGGGGGGTTGGAGCTCTGGGAACCTTACTCACCATCAGGAACACAACACTACATACCTGAAAGGTAGCAGTGCTATTATGGCTGTGGTCTTCTGTAAGGAGGAGGTACTTCCCCAGTTGGGCTGCCCCAGATTCAAGCGTGATGGTCATCGCTGTGCCCTACCTCTCATTGTTGGACGTAGTTTAAGGACATACCGGACCGGACCCGGGGGTCCATGGTTGTCCACTGCTGGACACAGGCCTCACCCAAATATGACTTGTATCTTGGGATTGTTGCCATAGTCGCCACGCTTGGCAGCCGGGTTGGAGACCGCAATGGAGATTGGGTTTTGACGGACGCTGCTGCCCAACCATAGGTATTTTCCCTTTGTCGCCTCTTACGACACGCGTGTCGCACCCCGCGGGGTGGTGCCATTACAATCAGCCGGCACCAAGCGGTCACGACACAGCGTTAATGACCCTAGTACTGCTCACAACCTTGACTCGATCATCGACATCGCGTCATTGCTGATTGCATGTTAGAATCACACGGCCGAGCCCTGTTACTTATTAACCACAACCCAGCATAAGCCTGAACTCGAGATCTGTAGCAGCAGGGCGTAATCAGAGATCAATATAACACTGGTTTGCCTAACATTAGTTCTAGAAATATCAGCCCTGGAGGCGGGGGTCGCGCCGGTAATGAAGTCTGACCCGATCGCATCGCCTTTAAAAGGTTCAAGCGAAATGAGTGCCTTGAGACCGCTGGCAACACTGAAATGCATTTCTGAGGCGGTGAGCTTTGACTTTCTCAAACCAGATGAAGATTAAATATGGACACGTGAAATAGGGTTTTAAGACGTTCAGGTAGAGAACAGTTTGGTGTAATACGTGTTTGGTGGTTAAGACGTTTTGGAGCGGAAGAAACGCTAACGAACAACGATTCCAGCTCTAATTTGCGGACATGGCGAACGATCGATCTCATTGGACTTTTGAAAAAGGAAACCGAAGGCACCTTATGAGACTCACAAATTGAGCAATTTAGTGCTTTCCCGCTCGCTCGACACGCCACGCTGGCAGTCTGTCTCTCTCTATCTAATTTCGAATATTGAAGGTGAATTCGAAATGAGAATATTAAAAATTTGTTCGTTTTTCAAGTTTAGGCGGGTAATTATGAGCGCTTGAATAATGTATGTGGCTTGGACAATTGGCCATTTAATATTTAAATTTTAAATAAGTATTTTGGCTAAAAAAATATAGTTAATTAGCAAAACACGTGTAAATGCAAGTATTCTAAGTGTCAATCAATCAGGTGGTAATAGAGTCGATAAATAAACATAGACAACTCAATGACACATTGTACCTATTCAACACACACATACATACATACCTATCCACATTGAAAAACAATACCTCCTAAAACACATTGACATACTTACTAGTGGTTTAACCGTTAATACCTAAGTGCTCAGACAAACATTTTACCAAAACAGGCAGGTAGGTATACCGTAGGTAGGTAATTATAAAGTGTTACGAGATTGCAAATTTTAAGATAATTATTATTATTTTTTTTTTTTAATTAGAATGGTAATATCGTTGCGCGGATATGAAACATTCTGTTATTCTCTCTCTCATCATCAGGCTAATAATATCTAAGTACGTTTGTTTACAACGTGGTAAATGGATACATATATATCTCACTAAACGATTAAAGAAGTGTTTTAATTTAGTTCCGGAACACTAGTTAAATATTAAATAGATACTAAAGCACTAAAAGCGTATTACAAAGCATTTATTACAATTCTCATTAGCCGTAATTAATTATTACTTCTTAATAGATATTTTTCCTCCTAATCGGGGTAAAAACATCGCTTGAGCGGGTAACCCCGCGGCATTCCACACCCGTTTCTATGGCAACCGACGTCGTGCATCCGACTACAAACCTCCCTCTCCCCCGCACACAAATAACGACCTTATTTTTTACGACAAAAGGATCTAATCAGAAATACCGCTAAATGAAGTTATAACATTCCGTTACGATACCCCACAATCGTCAATACGCGCTCGTAACAATGAAACTGCGACCTTAATGTCTGCCAGTAACGCGCTTTTTTGAATGCGCAAATGACTTAAGAATAGCGACATAAGGAATTGTTTTATCTCTTTCACACGTCGTAAAGACGCGATCTCGCGTGCTCGCTCGCGAGTCCTTTCTTTGAGGACGGAATCGATTCTGCCGCGGCGTCTCTTTCCTGCGGAGTTTTTGTTCACAGTTATCCGTCTTCGGCGTTCATTCGAGACGTCAGATAAAATCGTTATTGTAACGAACCTCCGAATAAATTGACTGCGCTTCTTCCGATTCCATTTGCGATTCTACTACTTTATTATATTTTATCTGCCGGATTTTTTCTCTTTACCGTTCTCACAAACCTTATGGGATTCTTTTATTCCTTCAGCATCGATATTTCGAAGAACTATTAAACCCTCATATGAAATTAAGATGACAGTCAACTATGCAATGGCCGGTAATTGATATAGTGTAATGGAAACAGGCAATGAAGCTGACGTGTTAAAACAAGAGGAAGACAGATGCGCGCCAATCACACGCGTGAGAGCGAAATGGAGATTACCGAGCGACGGAGACCGTAACGGTGCAAGTGCATTTCATTGTCAAGCTAATTGTAACCGTAAATATAGCGGCGTTAAGTGTCATTTAGATCTACGGGTGACAGCTTAGTGTTATGACAGATCGCTCAATAGATGGCGTTACGGTATAAGAGCGGTAATTTTGGTCGGCAGTAAAATAAATTTGATGACATTGTAAAGTTGTTTGGAAAGTGTTTTGTGCGATTATTGTGGGCTATATTCGTACTAAAGTTGAGATAATTACAGGATTTTAGTGCTTAATGTCTGTTAAAACGTTTCGCATAACGATTTTAAGTCTTTGCAGCAATGTGTTGTTAATGAGCTTGTTCTTATGGTACCTACTACCTGTTAGAATGAAATGCATTTAAATAGGTACTTTTATTATCTACGCAATTAAAATAATAATCGTAGGTAACTTTTTAAATATTATAATCAATATTAGGTAAATAACCCTCTAATTCCTTAACGGCATTAAGTATTTATATACTAATCGCTTTTAACATATTTTTGTTCATTTGCTATTAAATCTGAATTTAGATAGACTTCTGTTTTCATACTTTATCTTCGGTTTCAGTTAATACTGTATTGTTCAATATTTGCTTGAATTTTGCACATTGCATAGAAAAAGCGGAAGTGTGATACAAAAATCCCTAATAAATCGATTACACCACTTTAAAAATATATATTTGTTGTAAAAGAATATGAAATATGACCCACAGCGCTTCGACCTTGTAAGACGGATAGCACTCGAGCCGACGGTCGCGGTCGATACAATCGATGCGTTCGACTCGTTACCGCATCGATTTAGCTGTCAACGGAATCGATTGTTCGAGCGGCAGTGAGGTTGACAACTTGACAATATTAAATTTTGAAACTTAAAAAAGGAAAATAATAAACGAGTTATACATTATATCAGTGGGTTACGGAAATAAAATTTAGTTTTAAATTATCTGTGGCAGACTACATTAGAAATTAACTTGTGAAATGTCAGACGCCATTTTGCTTGAACTTGCATATCATAGCGACTTAATTTTTTTTTTATGACAAAAGGTGGCAAACGAGCAGATGGATTGCCTGATGGTAAGCAATTACCGTCGCCCATGGGCACCCGCAACAGCAAGGGAGTCACAAGCGCGTTGCCGACCTTTAAAGGGTGTTGGAGCTCTGGGAACCTTACTCACCTTCAGGAACACAACACTACATACATGTAAGGTAGCAGTATTATTATGGCTGTGATCTTCTGTAAGGAGGAGGGGCTTCTCCAGACTCAAGCGTGATGGTACTTCGCTGTGCCCTACCTCTCATAAAACTAATTGATTGATTCAGATCTATACAAGATCGCATTGCCGTAATTTAAACAAACGCAACGAGCGTCATCTATCGCCTTTAACCACAATAGATATATCTCATATTTTGTTAATTAGAAATTCTTATGGAATTATGGAAGTCTTGTCAAACTAAATTCAACCCATTTCGATAGGTGGCGCTGTGCCACAAAGTATCAAAAACAGGGATTTTTTAAATCCTTGTAACTTGTAATAAACAAGATAAATTTCATATACATATAGTTTTCTGTTTATATGATACCTACTAAGAATAGTTTTTATGTATTATATTATACAAAATTGAAGATATACTGGTAGGAAATTTTAAAATTATCAATAGCGTTTCCTCTCCAAACTTCGGATTCGAACCCACTAATCTGGCCACTCAGCCTTAATATAATCTAATCTGTTTTCTTATTTCTTCCTTATCGATATCCTTATCGTCTGACCTTGCCAAGATTGCTCTGCACGCCATGATGGATGACTCTAGGTACGTTGGAATATTTGACTCTACGTGGTTGTGATAAAGGGTGTTTGTTTGTTTGTTTTTAAGTGTCAGTTTTTTCCTATAACATTACTTAGTGTTTGGCTCACAATCTAAGTATGCATCATTGAAAGTATAGTCAAATAGTTCGGTACACCATATAAATTTTATGGGTACTGGATGCTACCAACTGACGCTGACTGTTCAGTTCTGGATCATAAGGATCTTTTTTTTTATCAGTCACAGACATGACGACTGGTTAGGTCTAGTGCGTCACTACCCTGCCTATGAAACTTTTTTGTAGGATTATTAATTATCGGCACCAAATTTTTTAATATCGGTCACTCATAACATAAGTCAAAAATCATCCCACAGTTTGGTCACTTGGTGATAGCGTGGGTACAGTCAGCGTCATATAGTTACTTACAGTCAGAATGGCCAAATATATCGATGCACATCTCTATTTATATAGTAAGGATGTGTATCAATGTATTTGGCCATACTGACTGCAACTAACTATATGCTGACTGTACTTCCAGGGTACAGGAGGACCTACCTGGGTACTCGCCGGGGCTGCCCAGGAACACGGAGGAGTAGACCCGCCGTGCCACGTCCGGGGGGGAGGACCACTCGCGCCGCGATGGACACCATTTGCCTGGAACACAAACAAACATGTTTAGACACATATTTTAATACTTTAATTTTTATGACATAGGTGGAAAACGAGCAGACGGATTGCCTGGTGGTAAGCAATTACCGTCGCCCATGGGCACCCGCAACACCAGGGGAGTCGCAAGCGCGTGGCCGGCCATTAAGGAGGAGCTCTGGGAACCTTACCATCAGGAACACAACACTACATACCTGAAAGGTAGCAGTGCTATTATGGCTATGGTCTTCTGTAAGGAGGAGGTACTTCCCCAGTTGGGCTGCCCTAGATTCAAGCGTGATGGTCATCGCTGTGCCCTACCTCTCTCATTGTTGGACGTAGTTTAAGGACATACCTGAACTGGGAAACATAATACTCTACAACCTGTCCCAAAATTAAACGATAATCCGGCAACCAGAGGATTGAGCTACTTATGATTAGTCGAGAATCCGAAATATACGAATATCGTTTTTCGCGGTAGCGTCGTGGACTTTTTTATCTATTTGTATACCTACTTTGGAACACAAACCTTGAGCAAGATTTTAGTTTATACCTATCAGCCAATAACATACATAATATTTTTGCGTAAGTAGTAGTTAAATTTTTATGTCATGACAAAACTATTTTTTATTAAAAGAAAACACCTATACAGAATGCTATATTTTATTATAGAGCTAACAACGAATACCAAAAATATTTTTATTACATGTAAGTAGGTATAGTTTTTGGTTCTTCTGCTGTTATTGTCAAATATAGTTAACCAGATTATAACTACTTAAAGTTATGTGTGTTTGTAAACGTATTAATTATTGAAATAATGAATATCTATAGAGCTTTCTTTCCAATTTTTGTTTTCCCCGGTTGACTTTGAAAAGAAGTTAGACTGCCATCACGTGACCCTCCGCTAAAAGCCATTATGTCCTCACATGGGACGATTCTCGCCGATTCCGATTTAAGAAAAAAACTGCTACATTAGTCCTCCCGCCTATCTAATGGATTCAGCCAACTCTCGCAGGACCCGAGCGTCATTACGAAAAAAAAAAATAAAAAAAATAAAGTCCTGGGAGAGCGAAGGTGTTGCAAACACCCTCTGTTTTCTTGCTTAGGGGAGGCAATATCATACACCATTAACAATTTTGGTGCTTTTTTAACGGTGTCGTAGAGGGTAACATGCGTCATCGTGTCTTGGCAATAACAATATCATAATAATATTCCTTACTTAATAAAAGTTACTTGAATTGTGATAAAATAACCTAATTTTGCAAGCTTCTCAATTTTTAAAACAACTCTTACGATTTCATTGTATTTGAAAGATCGATATTACAAAAGGTAGAATGTTTCGTTTTATCATGTATCATGCGTACGGTGAAACTATGGTGCTACAATGGACGAACAAATACACAGCATTTATATAATGATATGCATGTGTACATACAAAAATAACCGAGCAATAATAAGGTCAAGCTGCACACCGCTAGCAAAATAACAAACAACTGAATAAATGTTTAAAAAATACCACTTATGTTGCTCTTTTTATTTTAATTGACGAATAATAACGAGCGCTGCGTTAGTTGCCGCGGGGGGCACAAATCGAACTTCGAAAAGAACCCAACCGCCATTATTTTTACCCGCTTCATTCCTTTTTCGAAATTCGAACAAAGCGCCTGGGCAATGGTGCATGTATGATTGATAGCGAGCGACGCGAGCGAAATGAACATTCGATCTTTGAAAATAAAAGCCCTTGACCTCCGATCCTTTTGTTATTCAAAATACATTTTGTTATCTCGCGTACACGATCCATGCTATCCTGGTACAGCAATTTAAAAGTAACCCCAAAATTACACTATAAAGTAAAATGACATCGTACAAAAACTCGAAAATTACCCCATCACGGTGAGGAACAAGTTAACGCCATAAACAAATACTAAAAATCTGGTAACCGAAATAAGGCGGCACTCTAAATAAGAATTAAAGTAAAATTGCTGAGGTGTGACTCCCCCGGGTAGGGAAGGCGAAGACGATATTCATAACGCGAAAAATTGTAATAACCTGCTGAATATCAGCTAGGGCGAGGTGGCGATGCCGCGTTATTTATCGGAGGGCGAGTGACGGGGATTTGTTAAGGAAATTGTCTAAATATGCCTGTTACCAAGGATAACGCATAACGCCCTTACAACCCAAAGAGTTATAAATTGTATATATACCTCCCAAACGCTTGTAATTCCAAATGATACGGTACAATACCCCCATTACCGAAAAACAATGGCCGTTTTACAAAAACATAGCAATTACACATTCATAATTCTTTTTTCACGATACCGAATTAAAACAATTGGTGCCTCGAAAGCTGTTTTGATTTCTATCATTCTTGAAACGGCGGATTGGTGTTCGGGCAACAATCCGTGCCTAATAACAGTGATTGCCTGAATCGGGAATTAGATCTTCCCAGGGGGCGTAATCCAAAGAAACCTACAATTATTTTTACTCGATAATTACTATTAATTATCGCCGGAGCGATTCTCCGACTCCATCGTAGTTGTTTCGGACTAAAATTGCTCCGGTTCCGAGAAACGGTGTTTTTGTTTTAAATTCTGTTTCATTGTTAAGTCGTCAGTGTTGCATTTTTGCTTTTTCTACACATTTTATTTCGCTTGACGTAAAAGTATATGTCTTGACATCCAATCAAGGCTGGTTAGAAAATATAATCACACGAACTGATTTTATAATAACCATTTACCACGAAAGTTTTAACCAAATGAATTTAGAAAATCGGAAATAGACAAAAATATCCACCAATCTAAAATAACATTGAATATATAGGTACATTTGTGTGTCTCAGGTACCAGGCCGTAAGCACCTGCCAAGACTAACCTGCATCCGAAATATAAAAGCAGCCGAGGATGTCCCTCTTCTCACGATAAATCACTCGGACTTTTTCTGCTCCGGAGAGACTCTCCGTGTTTTATGTGAGCCTGGTTTAGTCGACGCTCCTTGCCTATGTTTTTTTTTCTCTTAGTTATTTCGAAACGTAAGATGTTTTAGAGATTTTACGGTAAACAAAAGAAGATCCTTCTCGGCGTAATGCCGGAAATGTTAAAAATATTTTGATACTTTTGCGTTTACTAAAAGTTCCATATTTATATTTTATTTATTACATAACCTGCAATTCTTCTAATAGGACTTTAACAAAACATAATTGTATTAAAAAGCCCGCATAAAGATAGATGACAACATAATTTGTAAACTTATTTGTACATGCATGAATATCTAACAACCCAGATACGGCGAGTCACAAAAAATTACATACAAACAGAATACTCATATTACAAAAAATTAAAACAATATGAAAGTTATTACAGAAGTGGTTATGTATACCTTAGGTATTATCTTACCTTACCTTAGGTGTTATCTTCGTTACATTTGGTTTCATAAACCAATAACAAACATCATTACGTTGAATAACATTTACATTAGGCTATCATTTTAATTTTACACAAAATAAACAATATATATTTTAACATTGCTCCCAAATTTAATGTTATTATGCATTTCATTGTGCAATAAAGCTAACTCGTATCGTTCGTTCCTGTCGACAGGCAACATTGAAACCTGTCATACCCCCGAACTGTCCCCGCCGAAGACACTGTCTAAGTGCCTATACAACCTCTATGCGCCGGGTATAAAGCAATTTCCCTAATGGCCGATAGTCGCTCTGCTGATCCCGCCCGTGTCTGTGTATACCCATATATAACCGCTATAGCACCTCTATATCTCCTCTATTCCGCACGTACCTATAATGACAATTCCTGACATATCGTCTAAGTTATTGGAAAGTAATGTCGAAGTTACAATAATGTGATTTTAAAATTACATATGTCATCTTAATACGCCAATTTGATAGCTTTGTTATTAATGTAAAACCAAAAAACGGTGTTATCTCTAGTTATAAAAAATATTTTATTAAAAGAAAGTAAAACTAACATTGAGACTAATCATGGGTTTTTATAGTTTAATTAGCCATATAAAACCTTATTTAGAGATTATAAAAACGCGTGTTGCTAACCTGTTAATCAATAATTTAGTATGAAACGATGTTTGCTCCCTGTAGTTGTATAAAGAGCCTCTAAACGACCTTAAGGGTTTTAGCACCTGCGTGCGTTGGCGGTAAAAACATTCGGCCGTGCTGAATAGTCGTATGTCCTTGAACGTGGAACTATTATCAGGACTTTTTTGTAATAACACCAAGTTTACTTATAAGGGAATATGCTTGTTAACCTAGTGGTAAACGAAGAAAATGTCAAGTTTATGTTTAAATAATGTTTTACCAACTATGCGTTTCTATTAACGTCTAAAGAAATGAAATTACCGAGTATAAATATATTTAATTACTACTATAAACTATTTTCTCTGGTATTTATATTTATGCGAGTTTGATATTTATATTTGTTAATTTATATCATTTAATTAAGTACATTTCGAATCAGATGTTTTAATTGTAAGTACCTACCTATTAAAGATTATGAGACAACCTTACACGAATCTAAAATAAATCTTAAGATTTTATACGAACTAAGCCATTTTGCTTTGCATTTCTTAACTGTGTTTAGCAAAAATCTGTATAAGATTTAGGGTACCTACCATTATTATAAATAAAACTTTATCAAATTACGAGTTTTGTAAACTTTTCTGTATTTATCTCTGTAAGTGAATTGAATAATTCTTATGAGAATAAATGATCTTAAACCTAACTTTAGTTATGTTACATTTTAAAAAGAAAGTTACCTATTTTCGTGGAGTTTTTGACAGTTGTAAGCGGTTCGGTTGGCGAACATTTTCAAACGGCACGACTGCATAAGTTCTCGTTCCAAATTTAAAATACCTACTGCGATATTTCATCGCATAGCAGCCAGCGAGCTCAAACGCCTTCCATGCCGACTTCACAAGTCCGCCATTACGGACGAACCTGAAATTTCCACGTCCCGAACTAATAAACCAACAAAAATGCATTTTTAAACTGAAACTTACCTAATTGCTAGCATTCGACGCTTGAGAATCTATCGCTCTAACCCGAAGCAGTAAGACTTACAATCGTTTGAACGGCATTTGTATTTACTGTCTTATTGGAGTTCAAACTTGACGGGTAGACTTGGAATCGTCATAAGACGGCTTAGGAGAGCCAGTGGAGAATGTGTTCTATTTTGACTTGAATAAGGTTCTGTTTTAGCTAAGGGAG
Source organism: Grapholita molesta (assembly GCA_022674325.2). NCBI lineage: Eukaryota > Metazoa > Arthropoda > Insecta > Lepidoptera > Tortricidae > Grapholita > Grapholita molesta. The sequence continues at coordinate 1,521,252 of CP053138.2, forward strand.
GGAAGGGTCGTTGGCTCAAGGGGTGGTTCCTGGGAATCTGACGTATAACTCATCCGTAGGTACGGACGGACGGATCGATAATATACCTACCTATTAAGCCATGTTTGTTTTTCGGCGTCTTGCAGTTATACGTATAGAGGTGTCGGCATTGGAGAGGCATTTAGGTGAGGTGAAAGATATATAGCTCTTTCATTCGTGGAAGTACGGATGTTACATTCAGTTCAGCTCAACTAAGTTGGCGAGGAAACTATAGAAGAAAAAGGGGACTTATAAAAGTCAAGGAATTATACTATTAAGTATTTGATTTAAAAAGTATATACCCCCATGTAAAGACATGAACTCAATAGCAAGATATTTATTTAGGTACAAAATATACGCCGAAGAATAATGTGGATTCCCAGCGGAAGACCAAGTTTTTAATGGATCTAAAAGATATTAAATTTCAAGTCGGAATTTAAAATCAGGGTATGATGTAAAAACAAGGTAGGTATTTCTTTGTTCATTAGATTTCGGAAAGTTATTCCACAGTATGATGCTTAAGTTTTTACAACCGTGTTCCAAGATCGGTGCATGTGAGCTTTCTACCTCCTTATCCGGTAAGAAATCGGCCCGAATCTGCCGTTTTTACCCAGTACCGCAAAAACACCCTTATTGTTCCACAGTTTAAAAACAGAACACTGGCCGCAAACGAATTCGTAATAAACAAAAAGCGGAAAAAGAAAAAAAAATCAAACATCGAACACGGTAAACCGTTAAAGGTTCAATGGCCCCGAAACCATGATGGCGTCCGGAAGGCTATCCATAACTGGGTGACAGGAGCTCGCGTTTTTCGCCCGCCGTTTGACAGCTGTCAAACGCGACCTTGACACTGCTTGACAGTTATCGATCATGGGTCACGGCCGCGGTACGGTCAACGGCGTAATGTATAGATTAGTCTGATTTGAATTATCACTTCAGTCCCGGCTGGATTTAGGTTCAGACAGATAACCTTTTTAGGCATATAGCTTAAAATATTATAGTAAAATTGGAATCTATAGAAAGTTTGCCCGTTAAATATTATCGCCGACCACTTGATTCTAATTATATGAATTATATTATTTAAACAAATATTAAAACTTGTTAACATTAACGCATAATGAACAATGAAGGTACTAATTATACTTACCCGGACTTACGACTTAACATAAACATACTGAAAATTTACGTAAAATTTCGATCGTGTGATTAATAATCGCTTGCCTAGATAGACAAAGTACCTAGATAATACAAAATGGAAAATCTCGGGATAACTCGCACTATACCGTATTGTAAAATGGCTGCCAGAGAGAAAACTTCACGTATATCCTAAAAGTTGGTTGGAAACCTGCCATATATCAAATTACATTCAACTATGCATGAAATACTGGTATATCCTTGGAGTTCACTCTGTTTTTTAGTTGCTGAACTTCTAGAACAAGTGTATTTTATACTTGGACGCTTTTTAATTGTTAAGTAATTACAGGTAACTACAAAAAGATTCAATGCCATGGTTTTTTAGAAGAAGCCTATTAGAAAATGCTAATCAAAGCCTATTGACCCTTACAAACCCCGAGGTGTCTTTGGTTTTGTTAGGCTGTTTGATACCCGAACTGTAGCAAATGGTTATATTTCAAAAATTAAATAATACCCTATAGCGTTATCCATATCCTTTACTTTAAAGTTTGAATGATTTAAAGAAGCAAAACCTAACAGACATTTAAGTTTTATAAAGAAGGGATATTAGCCTCCAGGAGTGTTACAACCCACCCCACAGTCGCAACTATAAGAACTAAGCTGCTATATATTTTCCATGTCTTGTTCCTCCCTATAGCTTGCCCTGTCTCGCGCTCCAAAAAACTAAACTACTATAGTTTCCCGCGTTGTAAGTGCAGTGTAAACTATGGGCGTGGTAATGGCGTTCTGATGATGACCGGCGTAGGGGAGTCGCTCAAAAAACGCTTCCTACTTTTCAGGGGATATTTTATTAACTTGAAATCGCTACCGTTTTTGAAAGTTATCTGTGAAATCTAAAAGGATAATCTGTTAAACAGACCATATTAATATCCAACGATATCAATTTAAGCCATCGGTAAACTTTTATATTTTATTAGTATGAGTATGAATGCGTGTAAGAACTGAATAGACTAAACATTACGTACCTAAAAATATTGCAATATATTATAGGTAACATTACCATTACACAAAAATCATGCACTGCACGGAACTGCCCAAAGCGGGGCGAAAAAAAAAGAAAAACACCACGAGTCGAAATGTGCTCGTCACGCGGGCTCGACATACCGTGGCGGTACCATTTTCATAAATTTCACAACCCTAACTCTCTACAATTAAAAATCAGCTTTATCGACGTTAAACCAGAGTCTATTTTTCAAGTTTAGCATTATAAGGCATTTTGAAAACAGGGTTGGTGCTCGTATAAATGCGGAACGTATAGAAAAATGTGATTACTCATGCCGACGCCGAGAAAAAAATTACAAGCCGGTATGACACGGCCTTACGAGGGAACGTTTTTAGAGCGTAGGTCTCTCAGTTTATGGGTCAATGATCTTGCTTGATTAAAAGGTTCAAAGGTGATATATTGGCGGGTTCTGTTGAGTGTGCTAGGCGTGATGCTGCTGAATCGGTACAAGCATCGATTAAATTTGTAAAGCTAGCTGATTATAACGAATGACTGCTTTTCTATAGCTGCACGGATTGTATCAAAGATGGAGTTTGCCGTTTGGTCTATAAAATGCGTCAATAAGATAGCGATAGAAATCGTCGTGTCAGTTAACAAACGCAAACGCAGTAGCAATGTACCTCAAGTTAAAGTATGGGAACACTAATATGCAGTGGAAAACACAGTACCGAATACTGAACTAAATATATATTATAAAACTTGTCATAATATTTCTGCCTCCTTCGACTGAGTACATAAATTGTTTGCGAAAACGAGATGGAGGGATTTTCTCTAACATGTTTCAATTACAAATATGTCCATGTTGTCTGATTATAAATGCAGATGTTTTGTATTACCTCATTTTTCCACTGACAATAATGGTTTGGACAATTATATATCTACTCTAAAGTTTAACCTTAAAGCCATTTTTATTACAGTGTAAAATCCTAGGTACAGTTAAGGACATAAATACATATACATTTTATTATAACAATGGCAAAGGGTGAAAAGGTTGACTGCCGCCTTCTATATTTAGTTATATTTTTGAACAGACTACAAAATTTATAGATTACAAGCGAAAAGCTGAAACAACGACAAACTTTCTAACTGAACGAACACTGTTCAAATTTATAAGTATCTATGACTGTTTTGCAGTGGGGTGTAGTTTCGATGACAATGCAATATCGTCAGCTAACTTGTCTTTTCCTAACAAGTTTCTGTTAGCTTTGCAACTTTAAGTTGGAGTGTTTCCGTGCAGAATACCGAGGAAACTACCACCTAGACCGTTGTCTATGACAGAAGATTTGTCAGCTGTTTTTGTGGCAGGACTCGGATAGCTACCTCCTATTTCGTAAGAATTATCGATTAAATCGTCGAGTACTAGATTAACTAGTACTCCTTATATCCTATATTGTTTTATGAATATCAATGATAAAGAGAAATTTCATTTTATAGTTACCCACTTTTGGAAATTATCTCATGATCCATGTTAATCATTAGATTATTACCAAACAAATCAAAGACGTAAGCCGAAATTCTCCCTGATATTTAATGATTTTTTCGATTTCCCGATACCATCCAAATTACCAGGCTCTCATAGCTCAGCGGCAAGTAATTAGCAACGTGAACGTCTGGCGATGGCACCGCGGCGGGGCATCCTCAGGGTATCATTCCAGACACCTACCGACCAACAAGCTAAAAAGCAATTGAGAAACTCCTGGCAACTAGTATAAGAACGTTCGGTGATAACGCGAATAACTCGAGGTTAAGTCACACTGGTGGATATAGTAGTAAGACTTGGTTAATAGTAATGTAAGCAACTGGAATATCAGCTGTCTGCAGCACGCCCGAACTTGGATACATCGCTCTTATGATATTATGATCCCCTGGTTATTTTGATCGAAATTTTGATATACACGAAGTATGTGAGTGGAAGCTGGGGCTATAAAAAAAAAGTTTCGCCATAATCATTAGCGTAGATAGGTACACAAAACCGCCAATAGTCATTCATACTATGTCCAATAGCTGTCACATATAGTTGACTATCTTAGAAAGACATAATACTACGAGATTACATATACTTGACAATTTTCTGTCACTTTTTCTTAAGTATATGCCAATTATTTTCAATTCATAATACTAAAAGTTACTCGTATACTCAGAGTTTTTTCCGAATAATTTATACTCGTTTTAACTATAGAGTATTGAAAGAGAGAGAGTCTTTTTTTTAGATCTTAAACATTGTCAATGGGGTTTTCTTGTTGATCGATTGCACATTATGATAACTAAACCAAGCCCTTTAACTTATCTAAGAAACTAACCTAAACTCAACAACTGCATACTTCGAGATGTAGTGTATCAATGACCAATGACAGCCGGCAATAAAAAAGTGGTTTTCTCCATTTTTCATTTATTTTTCTGTAACTTCCCACTTTCTCCAATTTCCCAGCGAGCACTCTGTATCATTAAACCCCCCTCTACCCTATCCAGGTGCGGGGAGGGGGAGGCGCCCTCCGTAACTAAATTTTGAACTGTCACGCAGATTAATGACGTTAGACCGCGCGATACGCTAATGCTTTCATAGTGTGGATACGACTGCTCCGGGTTTATATTTAAATGTAACTTCAATTTAGTTACTATACCTACTAGGTCATTTCTTATTGTACACCTTATTGAAAGGATCTTATAAAACAAGCGGTATTATTGTATACAAATATTGCCAGAAAATTAAAATATGCAAGATATAAAACGTTTACAGTAGGTATGAGCTGAATTGTACTTTAGGAGCCAATATTGATAAAAATGATAAGTTTTACTTTATTGGATACATTTCAAAATAAGCTAATAGAATCGTAATAGAAATTGGTAATTATTGATAAAATCTTCTATTATTTTTTTACTATTAAAAGCCTGTTATTCGTACATTTATTACGTAAGCACTGTCATCTTGATCTCATTCTACAGCTTTAAACACACATGTAAATCTACAACGCGACTAAGAGATCGCAATTATCTCCTAATATCGCAAACATCAATCAATAACTAGTAGTTAAGGTAATAAAATTATAATCATGAAACTAAATTATGAGATTGCTTGTTGTTAAAGCATATCCATATTAAGCTTGTACACAAGAATGGATTTCCGAAATCGATCGCTCCAAATGTTCCGAAAATATTCCCGGCGAGCACATGTCGCCCGCTGTACGTATTTTCGTATGCCATGTGTAGGCACATGCATTCATGGCCTTATAATGATGAAAAACTTGTGAAGTTGTTAGGTTATTATTATTAGGTACTAACATTAGTGAAAAACTTAACATGAAGGACCTTCTCTATGTAGTTGTGCAGAGAATTAATATAAACGTACGTCAAAATTTGAATATAGAACGCCGACATGCGTGTACAGATACGTTACTACTACATAGGCCAGGTGCTTCAGTTAAGTTTTTCATATGTGTAACAGTTTTAATACCAACACACGTCCCATTTTGCTAGTTGTCATTATCATTGGGCGTCAAGAGGTAGGTATTATATTATCACACTATCCGTTATTACGTTTTAGCAGCCACTAAAACAAATTTGTACAAAATGAGACCGGCTAAGCTATAAATAATGTTATTACGCGAGAAAAACCGCAAAATTGCCCATTGTGCACAGATTAAAAACATCGCGCCATTTAGACACTAAACACATTAATTAAAATTAAAGTGACATTTGGTAAACAAATGGGAAATTAACGAAACCGCGATTTATCGTCATGGCGGCCGATATCCAGCCATTAGATAAATATTCGACGTTATAAATAAACCACGACCTACCCAACTTGAATAAAAACCGTATTATAAATTATGAAAAACATTACACACGAGGCACGAGTTGTAAACGTCACTACGATCAGCTGATCAAATATACTGCTACTATAAAAAGTGAAAACGCGCACTAGTCTGTGGCACCAGCCTTTATCTCGCTCGCACTAACCTATTATGCTCCAGTAAAAGCGGGATAGACCGCGCGCAGTGCCTCCACCGCGTAAAATGATATATTTAATGTCAGCTGCGTTTAGGACCTCGTGAGTCTACAAAATAATAGATGGTCACAAATAAATTACAGCGAGTGCATTTCTGAACGAAATTCGGCCGGTTGTCGACCTCGCGCGTAAATCATTGTGCGGTGTGAAGGTCGCCATCTTGGAGTGTTCCAAATTTGAATGTTTGCTCGGTTGGCGCGCTTTTGGATGTCAATTGGGCGGTTTGCAGATTGTATATGGCGGTTGTCATGTTGTAAGATATTAAGTTGACGGTTATAAAATTCGTAATTTGAACGCAAGTGTTTTCACGATCCTGTTTGTGATTAATTCGACAAGTTTAGCAGTTTATGCGATAAATGAGGTTTGAGATGTTCCGAAGTGCCGTTTTTGAGTTTGAGCCACGTAATTTTCACTTTCTAGACTTAAGTCTCGGTAGGTTTTAGATTTATTTAAGTCGTTTGTTTTATTTCATTTTAATGAATGACAATTACTTATCTATCTTTTCATATAAATTTCAATATTACTGGTATAATTACGCTTTTTGCTTGACGCTAACTAACAGCGTCTATCTCACAACGCATCACACGTCACATCGCCTCATATCGCGTCATCTTGTTAATGGCCATTAGCCTTAATTACGTCTTTTCAACTTTTTATTGTTAATTTTGCATTCCTAAATTAATTTTCTGCATCTGATTAGATTCTGAACACGCATGTTGAGCTTTCCTTTTAGCACGTTTTTAGTATACTTCCTTTGAGATAGCTACCTGCCGCAGAAAACGATATTCGTAAATTTCGAACGATTGACCCTGTCACTCTCGTGACGCCTTAATTGGAGTAAAAGAGACAGATGCTCGAAATATACGAACTTCTTTGTTCGCGGTACCAGGCTTTATTATAACAATTGTGATTTTGTCTCGTGTCTAACAGACTGCCCAGTGATGCAACCATATCGTTAAACGCCGTGTGTAACCGGCTAATTACGTTTTGTTGTCGATATCGATTGGATTCGGACGCCATTAATCAAACTCTGGGTTCCCAAGGCAGCGGCGTATTGGAGAAAAGGGTTCGGTTTCCAATCGGCAGCTAATCGTATGATGAAATTTGTGGTAAGTAATTGTTATTACTAGTCGGTTTATCAAAGGATTCTGCAATTTGTTTTTAAATAGAAACTTATTTTTTTATTTTGCCTCGGGCTATGGTAATGAGTTTTTATATCGCGTGAAGCCTAAATAAGTTTGTTTCGGCTGTTTTATCACTTTTAATCACAATAAAGTATCTAAAGGTATCTAAAGTAACCACGTACTTAAAATTTACTTAATTTAGGTAACTGACTATTTATAATAAAATAGAACTGGTGAGATACTGATATAAAAGGTTTACCATTGAATTGCCGACACTCTTTTTAATATATAGGGTACACCGATATAAAAGATAATTCATATTTGAATTTGTTAGGAATGTTTTATTGTTAGGTATAATTATTAATTGTTTTTCTACTTATTGATGACTGGTCTGGCTAAGTGGGTGGTGACCCTGCCTGTGAAGCCGATGGTCCTAAGTTCATGTTCCAGTAAAGGCATTTATTTGTGTGATGAGCACAGATATTCATTCCTGAGTCTTTTATTAAGTATTTATATGTATCTATCTATTATATATATCGTCGTCTAGTACCTACAACACAAGTTTTAATGAGCTGTGTCGATTTGTGTTTTATAAACGTATATAAAAATTACATTATTTAATTTATGTTTCGTCTTTATCATACAAAAACAATTTGCAAAGTGACAGAATAAGGACAAAACAGAAATGACTTACTTATTCATTAGGTTTCATATAAGTTTTGGAAAAAGAGGTAAGTATGATAAAAGTATAAATCGTGTCAAGTGATATAAAACACTCGAAGAATGCAAGGAGTTGCCTATAAGATTCTTTTTTTTTTTTTTATTATTATACTGAACCCTTTCACGCGCACACAGATCACAATCTTTCAACGAAACAATACTCATTATACCTGTAATTAATATCCCACCGATACCAACGTGAGCCGACAAATCAACGACTTTCAACGTTCCCCGTCCCGCTCGCGACCGCCGAGACGGACAGAGACGGACGAGTCCAATTTCGAACGTCCATATTTTATGATAAATAGCGAAGTGTGTTCTCGTGTTCGATTGATTGTTAGTTTTTTTTTTTAATTTGTTTTCACGTTCTGAATTTAAATAGGTAATTTTTGCAAAGGCGTATCACGATGTTTTTTTTATTTTTAACTTTGTGTCGTTTGGAATACAGTTGGTTTTTTTAATTAAGTCTAATATTGCAGTCCTCGGTTTTCGATAAAATATATTGTGATATTTGAAAATGATTTAATTTCGTGCATTAACGCGTACGAATGTAGGTACAAGTATTATTTTTCTATCCTATAAAACTAGGATATCACAATTAATAGAGTATTTATAAGTTACTTAGGTACCTACTGTTTAAATAACTTTATACTGATTTAACCTCCGTAGTCTTTTAGCCTCCCTAGTTGTTTTTTTTTTAATTATTATAAGTTTAGTTTATTTTGTTGTTATAATTATTTATTTTATATAAGCGCATCGGACTGAGTAGGTTAACAATGATACAACTTTACAGTTGGTTTAATGTGTAAAGCTTAAATTATAGTCATTGAACCTTACAAAATACTCATTGTTACCAGCTTTAACAAGAAAAATATACTAATTCAAATTCAATAAAAAATAAATAGTGGTTTTGACCCCGTGTCATTTTACGAGCTTATACCGTAACTTAATTACCGCAGAGGTGATTTTCGATTACACGCGGTCATCGTCTATCAGAAACGTCATAAAACACATAAATAACTACGATCTATTTTCAACTTTAGTTGTAAAGTTATAAAGTGGTTTTTGGATTGTTTATAGGTCCGGGTGCGTTCGAAAGCTAATAAATTAACATGCTTTAATGACCCAATCAAAGTTTATGACGCTTGGCGAATCCCCTCCGGACTCCTGTGCTCCTAGTCTTCAAATTGACTTATTTTGCGTATAAAAATATTTAAAAAAAAACGCTCCGAGAGCATAATGATTTTTCGAATTTTATGAAGATTGGAATTTTTGTTAACACAAGTTTTATGTGTAGTTTGATTTACGGTGTTTCCTGTGCTGACTGACTCACCCATTGCATCTGGAACAAAAGAAAACATGCTGTTAGAACTCATGTTGAGCTGGTAACACTGAACCAGAAAATATTGAAACTATTAACATTGCAATAAAAATTAAAAAAATTACATCCATCCGTTTGTTTGTAAAAGTTTGGCCAGTTCTGAGTGTAAGTTTATTTTGTCGTTAAAAAAAAAACGTTTACGAACGCGTAACAAGTGATAATGTTATTTATATGGGAAACGCAAACGCGTTCGTGACGTAAATTTACGTTAAAAACTTACACTCAGGACTCTGGTAAAGTATAAACATAGAGAACGTTAATACTGTTTTTTGTCTAAAGCTGAGTACTATTGCCAAAAAAGGGATGGGCTTATTTCTTCTACTGTTACTGTCAAACCCGTTAGCCAGGCTATAGTTACGAATCCAAATCTGGCTATAATTTGAAATAAGTTTCTGTCAATATATCATTTTTGTACTAGCTTTTATTGCTCTACTTTTTTTGCACAATCAACAACTACTCATCGAGAGTATTTTAATAAGCCTAAACAGCACGGGTTTGTCTTGTGTGTTTTAGGAATTGCTATTGCTACCTTCAGTTCTTCCATCAGATCAAATCAATAGTACCATAATATGGCCTTATCACCGAACTTACATAAGTAAATAAATTACGGCTCATTCTGTTAAAGATATCTGATAAAATAGAATTGCTATATTTCACTTGTACATACTTAAATTACAAGTCAAATAAAAGCATTAGGTAAATTGTCCAGTACTAAATAATATTTAGGTTTTGATAGAAAAAAAATACACATAAGTAAATAAATTATACTAAAATATTAAAAACAAAACACTCTGCCAATTAAAATTCAAAGCCACTTTTTATTTTTATTTTTTATGACCCAAATATTTTGCGATAGTATGACATGTTAAAAAAAAACAATATTTTCTGTATATCTATATACAGTCCCATCAGTCACCTGTCAAACGCCGGGCTGTCAATTGTCTGTCAAGATAGGACGGGATAAGATAAGGGCTCCTTCGATAGCAGCTGATAATTTGATAATTTACGAAACACATGTTGTGTTTTCTTGTATCTTGTAAGCATGTTAAAAATTCTCGTTTTTTCTATGGAACTTAATTTCATAGTCATATTGTATAAACATAAAATAATGTAGCTTGGATAGAAAACGATACCCACACAGAGTAAAAAAGTCGTTAAGTAAACTAAAATATAACACATTATAATTATATTTGATCTAGTTGACATGGCAATATTAATGTCATAAAAAAAGTAAAATTTTAAGGCTACAGATATCACATCCATGTATTAATGCCACCTTTGTCATAACATGAAAATACTGAATTAACGGTATAATATTTTTTGCAATATAATTTTTAAGGCACACAACCCTAAACCATTTATTTAGATTTTTCGTGATTTTCTATAAAAAAAGACACTTACATTTTTAGTTACGTAACCTCCAGTGCTCATCGCAGGGCACTTTATACGAGACGAGACGAGTCCGCCCCGTGGTCGTGACGTTACGGCATCGAACGCGGATGTTATTTTCAATAATTAAAAGCGTTTTTCTTAGCAGAGCGTGCTTGCCTCGATTCTATTTACATTCCTTGCAACGGGCCACGACGGCCCGGTGGCACTAGCTGCAGTTAAATAAAATAAAAGTATTAACCGCAATTAATAAGAAATACACATGAAGAAAGGAATGGTAAAATTAGCGCGAAGGAAGTCCTGAGGCTCTAGTGTAAGTTTCTTTTGACGTAAAAATACGTCTCGAACGCGTAAGTGATAATTTTATTTATATGAGAAACACTAACGCGATGGTAAAGTAATATTACGTTAATAAGTTACGCTCAGGGCTCTGTTTCAAAATGGCCTAACGTGGTTGGCTGACGATTTAACCAACATGATTCCTCATAATAGAGATTATTAGAAAGACCTTGTTTCAACGAGTAGAGAGTTACAATCATCTAAGATCGATAGACAGGTAAGAAAGGTTATCTGCTTTAAAACTTATAAAGGCAATTAAAGAGTCCACAACTGGATTAAATACCATAAATAATATCCAATAGGTATATTTTATTGCGAGATTGCCAGCATGAAAATATCACGTAATCATGTAATAAATTCCTTCCATTCACTGTATCGCGCCATTTCTAATCTCACTAAAACAATGTACAATACAAATGTCTATTCTTTACTCAGGATACATATAATTAGGAGCGAAGCGTCGCGTCAGATAACCCCTTCAGCTGTCAGAGATAGCAGCGAGTCGCGGGATTTGCCGCAACGAATAAACAAGAGAGGGTTAGGCCAAGTTCGTGTTAATTTTTGATACAATATGATGTTTATTTTTTAAAGTATAAACAAGAACGCACTAATAACAGACTTGGGCGTAAGTGGTCAAATGTGATATTAATCGAGCCAGCGTAAATGGTTGCGACGTTGAATTGTGACTTGTAGCACCTTTCTCCAACAGATTAGTCGTTAAATGCGAATAGTTTATTTACCAAACCAATAAACTATCCTGTGACGCAGCCATGCATATGCCATTGACACACGGTTAGTAATTCTGAGAAATAATGGAAAAATAAATAACTGCCGCGAGCGAGACTCGAACCCGTGACTCTGTGATAAATGCCTCTACCAACTGAGCTACTGAACACGTTGTTTGCTACGAATTTATCCACCATTTACTTCATTGCACTTTCCGCGTTTATGTCTAAGAATGGTTTCGACAGCAGACGTTTCCGCTCAATACAAAAATAAACGATTAATTGTCCGATTAGTAAAGATGTTACAAAACCTATTTGGGCAGTGGAAGTCTTACGACCTGAAATGAAGAAACGGTTAGTTAGCCGGCAATGACGGTGAAGCTAACCGTGCGCAGTGCAGCCGGGCCCGTGACGCAGCCATACTTGGAAACGTACGTATGATTCCACTTACTCGCGCGGCGCGCTCACATGACGCCATGCCGGTCTACCGGCTTTCACAGACGGTTTCGATATTCGTACCAAATGCATTAATGCGTCCATTATGCAAGCATTGTTTAATACATTCTTTATGTGTGTTTAGGGATGACATACTTAAAGGTTTTGCCAACGCGGTTTGCCGATTTTCTTAAGTTTGAATGTAGTTTTGTTATGTTTATATTACTTAATATTACTTGAAAATAATCTTTGAGCGACAAAATCAACAATTTCTTTTAAGAAAAAAATAAGGTGGTACATGTGCTTGTAACATTTTATAATAAACTCTTTAATAATTCTCAAATTTTACTCTGTCAGTTTTAAGTATTTTTTTTTAATCAAATTAGTATTTTATTACCGCTTGTTGTGCATTTTAAGCAAGTATTTTAGTTGTACAACATGCGATGCCAACGCATTGTGTGATATCAAGCAAAATAAAAATGTTGAACTTATTAGAATATTGCGTTTGAACTTCACATAAATAATATGTCAAATGTTAAACTTGACTTGTGACAAATAAGTCTGCATTTTATTTTTAAAACACGACTAATTTACTCGGTGAACTCTAACTTAGCGGAGTAATACGAGAAGAACACGAAACATGTGTTTTGAAAAGGTTACACGTTAAATGTTTTTAATGTCAAAGAACTCGAATGTTTTACAAATCTTAATGTCATGACGGCAAACAACCATCAAGACTGCTAGGCACTAACTACACTACATTTGAAGTTAACTATGGGTGTTCGTAATTTTAATTTTATCACATGTAGGTAATTTGAAATTACTAATGACTTGAAATTAATAATTATTATCTTTGGTTTTCGTGATAATTATTCATGAAATCAAACAACAAAAAAAGCGGAATATATCACAAGATTTCAATTATATCCCGACGTATCGAACCCTTTTGTAATGTTATAGTCACCAGATAGATATAATTTAGTTTATTATTAGTTTTATTGAACTATTAATCAAGCGGCCAATTCAGTTACATTCGTTTCGTTTATTGATGAGTAAAAAAAATTTGGATTAAAGATTAAAAACATTATTAATAATACAAATATAATTATTTTTTATAGTTGCATGTAACACCACGCTTACGACGTTGCGTGCTCCGCGCGAGTGGGAGTCGGTCCCAATAATCGGCTTATATACAATAATAGCTGGCTCGGCCGGCTTGACGCACACATGACCCCCAGGGTCACATTCCTCGTAATCCCTGATATTTGGTCCCGGATTTAGTCAATATTCTTAAGGCATAGCAGGTAATGGACGGGAATGATAAGTTTTTTATTTTATTTTTAAATATAAACTTTTTTTTTGCGTACTTGCTTTAAAATTTAGTAGGACGCGCCAGTCACTGGTTCCTGCGAGCTTAAAGTGTCCAACACTGGTATTATATGTTGTTAGGTATTAAGAAAAAAGTTTTTTTTTTTTATATTTGCAACTAGATCGTGTTCGAAATTGATTAAAAAATATTTTCTCCTCACTAGCTCGGAAAGAACTGTTTTATTATTTAATAACAGATAGCAGAGTTGCATTTTATTCACAAGAGTGCAAAGTAACTTCACAAGTAATCAAGTATTTTTTGACCTTAGCTAATTGGATGTTTATATTTAATGTTTTTGAATGATAAATGATGGATATCAATAATTTAAATTACATTTTTAAAGTTTTTAGAGTCAAAGTTTTCCTCGCGGTAGTGAGGTGAAAAATTGTGTGTTGCACTCGGTAGCAAAGTGTGTTCCTCTCTCGTGTCTTGAGAGCCTCACAATGCTCAAGATTCCACTCTTTGAACCACTTAGCCGGCGTGATTTGTATTTTATGCCAAATTACAGCTTCCTAATACTATTGGTTTCATAGCTTAGCAGCGTGCAGCGGACAAACAGACAAACATGGCGAAACTAAGCCTTACATTGACTACGGAACCCTAAAAAGGACACGTCGTACGGTTATTCACCACCAACACATCAACTTACAAAGTACCAGGGCCGCATGAACCAAAGGATTTATCGACTTGGCGACTCACTAATGCAGCGTCGCGACTGACTGATACCACGCGATATGATACGATGACGCGTAAGTGCGATCGCTTGTTCGCCGATACCATGGGACTCCTACGCTATACTGGTATGATCTATAAGAGTACATTATTTTTTCCCTTTGGGAATTAAGAATTTTCCATGATCCCTCGGGCGCTTGATTGACGGATTTGAGTTAATTGTTAATGGTGTCATTTGCAGTGTGTTGTTCTTAAAATAAAAGGGGAACATGTTTAAATAATTTGATTGACAGTACCGGACTCGAGGACAAAAGTAGTAAGTATAAATAAATTATTTAGAATAATGGTTTGGCCGTGTGGTGCCGGCTAACTAGAATAGCACCACCCCATCTCCTCCCGCGGGTGTCGTAAGAGACGACAAAGGGAAAAAACCGACGGATGGGCAGCAGCGTTCGTCGCAACCCAATCTACAGCTACTGCGGTCGCCAATTCGCCTGCCATGCGTGGCGACTATGGCAACTACCCCTCAAGATGATACAAGTCATATTTGGGAGAGGCTTATGTCCAGCAGTGGACGATTTATGGCTGAAATGTATGTATGTATGTAATGGTATTCCCATAGTCGACAAACCCCACCCATTGTGACTATTTTGTCCTTTGAACTTTAAGACAGCAAATAAACAAAAATGTCTACTGGCAATAAATAAGGATTTTTGTACCTAATTCACATTACGAATCAGCAGAGCAAAAGTGTAAACGTATCCTTGACATGGACGGGACCAGGTACAGTCGCCATCAGATATATCGGAGCAGTAAAGGTATTCAAAAATATCGGAGCATGCAGTTTATCGCCTTGATAATAGAGGCGTTGTTCCGATATTTGTGACCACACAGCTCCGATACATCTGATAGTGACTGTAGCAATTATTCTATAGTGTAAAGTAAATTGGCATTAAAGTCTCCGCATTATGTCAGTTGCAGTATGTATATTTTTTACAATTATGGTAAAAAAAAAAACAAAATAGTTTAAATTGAAGTGCGCTTTTATAAAATGATTTCGAAATTCGTGTTCAACCATGCTCATAACAGTCATATAATGCAGAAAATCCAAAAAGCGTACAAAAAACATTGTACGTACAAAAACCGTACCTTATATCATTTCCACCGGCCGAGATCCGAGCAAATCCCCGTATCCGGGGCGCCGGATAGGGATCCGGTAATCCCGGTTAATAATCCCGATCCCGGGATCGGGAACGGGTGGAGACGTTTGATAATGGAGTATTAGTGCGAGTTATAATTGCTCAGTTATTAATGCGTATTGTCATTATCTTGCAATAGCAAACCACTATTGATTCCAGCTTTTGAAACCTTTGTAGGTAAATTGCTAGTTTTATTTTTGTGTAAGAGCTGTGCAAAGGGGGGCAGGGTTGTTAATAGGGAAGGAGATTTTATATAACTAATTAGATACGTGTATTTTACTTTTATAATTATGTTCTTGTCAAAATTGGACAGCAGATTTGACACTTATCTTATTTGTTTGGATCATTAAAAAAATATTGGATCAAGACTTGAAAACTGTGTTGTAAAACGGGATTTAGATAGAACGCAAACTTTCGAAATTGGCTTCCAACACTAGAAATACGATTTTAGCCCTTCAAAAGACACACGTGTAATTGAAGTGCTCCCCAGCACCAAGTTTTTCACAAAACAAACTAGGGGAGTGGAAAATAAGAAGAAAATCCCGGAAAATTCGGCAATAGTTCCCTCAACGTACCAGTCTCATACGAGGGCTAGAGGCTAATGATCCCGGCAAATCCCGCCAATATGGAGTGCCGAAAATACCTGGAAAATGGAAATGTTATTTCCCTTGCGTTAACGGGGAATATATTGGGTGTAACGGAGTCGTCAGACGCTGTTTACAGTCGGGGCTCTGTCATCGCGATGCGTTGCGCAAATGTTCTTGCAGATGTTACCCAACGGATTTATTGTTTACGAGTAGTACCTGTTATTAGATTCGACTGTACTGTTTCGCTTATTTTATTAATTGATTACGAATGAAGGGGGTCGACCAACTAATATAGACTCATGCGTACCTGCAAACAATACTGTGGTTGTGGTTGATTGCTGTAACCTACAAAAATCTACGCAGAATCACCGTTTCTAGTGACTGACTTTTAAATCATATTAACGCCTTTTTATCGCCACCGAGTCTTTTGATGTGGGCCCATCTGGTCGGGATTCGTTGTAAGGGCTGACCACACACGACCGTTTACGATCCCTAACAGTTTTACAACGTACAAACAAACACGCGGTTCCAAGCAATGCTGTAACGCTAAACGCTCGTATCAAAGCTCCGAAGCGCTCATGAGTTCCTAGTACTCTTTTACTAGTAACTCGGTTTAAATTTTATTTCCAAACGCGGTTAATTACTTTTCTTTTATAAACGTTCAAATTACCGGTTTTCCCACTAATTTCTTTAACACAAACAAGCTATTAAGCGTTTATTAAAAACCGCAAATAACAAACCCTTTGCGCGGTTAACTTAACGAGTTGTCTCAATACAAAGCACAGTGATTTACATTTAAAAACGTCATAAAACGAAAATGGCATTCGCATTCCGTAGCTGAACATGGAAATTTTCTATTTGAGTGGACAAAGGGTTGAAATTAACGCTTATTGTTCGAAAAGCCCCGCACCGATTACTTCGTTATATTCCAAAACTGAATTTTATGAGACGCGGCTCGTCTTGGACAGACAGAAATAGTTCTCTATGAATAGACGGTAAATATCATTTTATGATCCTTAGTTGGCCGCAATTAAATGTACAGTATTCTCAAATAATTTCAGTAAGAAATGCGGCTGCTATTAATCTTATTCTAGGCTTAGACTTCATCCAGCGCATGTCAGAAATAAATCTGTGAAGGAATTTGAGGCATTCTGTTTGCGTATTGTTTACCCCACGGTGTATCAATAAGTAAAAGATATTCAGGATTGCCAAAATTTCCACTTTTAACAAATATGTTTTTCCAAAAAAATGTGTTTTTTCCCTCATAATAACGGGCTCTTTCTATTTCAATATGTAGACAAAAAAAATGTCTCAAAAATTCGATACATTTTTGATGAAATATGTAGAAGATGGCGAACAAGACAGGAAAAACCAACTTTGGGACAATAGTTTTTCTCATTGTATTCTAAAAAGCACTTGAATAGGAAAAAACATAAAACTTACGTAATATGACAAAACTTTGCAAAGGGCCATTTTTTTAGAATGTTCAGATTAAATGTGTACTAAATAGATGTCGGTAACTTTAACTTTAACCTGAATTCATGGATATTTAGTGGTTGTCATTTCAGCAGTATTGGAAAACCGGCTCAACATCAGTAGTGATATACATACTAAATCTTAAAAACATGTATCAAAGATGTCAATTACTGTTTTCCACAGATAGAAAAGTACCTTAACATCTTATGAAATATTCTTTAGATTTTTTCCCAAAAACTTTTAAACCGTAACCAATTAAAAATAACTGAATTATTTTAGGATACGTTTGTATGTAACGACAAAGGAACGAAACTCGTTCTAGGAACCGAGCGCCGTCGTACATCCTTTGATATCGCAGCAATAATAAATAGAACTCCGTTAGATGCTTCCGCCCTGGTACTCTCTTTGAAACAATGGTGCTATAGAAAACAAATAAATGTTCATCTAGTCGGAATGTTTCTTTCTGGGAATCTTTTAAAATGTGGTTTTAAGGTCCATCACATTAAAATTGTTACACCTAGGACTATTTGTTTTAAGAGCTAACAGATGAATCATGTTTCGTAATTAAACATCACTCCAACGATAATTGTAACCTTGTAAGTTTATAGCAAAATTTGTTTCGTCATTCAATTAAGTGATCAAGTTAGTTTTACAAACTTTCTAATAAATTAAGCACGGCATAAAATGCTTAACATGAATATTCTAAAACAACTAGATAAGCAATTTTGACATAATTTGCCTCAATGCAAAACTTTCTCAGTTTCAAAGTCTGCAAAACAGATGTAATAAAAGTTAACCTAGCATCAAAAGAAGACGTTACTCGACAAAAATTCTTAGGTGTGACGACAGCAGACAACAAAGTCATAGCCACATCAAAGAGACGTTGTTTACGGTGAATCTGTGGACAGTTGGAGATCGCGAGACAGGTGCCATGAGAACTGTTTCAGATCCTCACTCCGACGAGACATGACATCAATTCATATTGAATGTCATAAACGTCTGACATAAATATGACACGTCCGTCACTGCGTTAGCGGGCAGGCTGAGGTTATAACGAACAAAAGCTTAGAAAAACCTGTTCCAAAAATAATTATTTCAGAGAACAAAAACAGATTTTGTTATGTAGTACATCAGAACAAGATTCTGCAGGTATTAAGACGCCGAAGTTTGAAAGCATCACCGTCGTAATTTCTCCCACTGCAAAGCCTTTTACAGAAGTCAGCATATAAACTGCAAAGCGAATGGTAAATGTTAAATTATTAAAATTAATAGTCATAGTAGAAGGCCGCATTCAAAAATCTAAGCGGACATTATCACTGTTTTGATTGCTTCCTAAAGCTAAGCAAGAAAAATGGTTAATCTAAATCTTAATGAAACGTGCCATTCCCTCAACGTTGATGAATCGCCGCTGAAACGGAGGGAGGTGCTGGCAATTACTCCGCACGCGAGCGGTAGGGAGAACAAATAAATACCAAGTGCAAGCGGAATTAAATAAATGTGCAAGGCGATATTGCAACGATGGAGCTTTTTGTTGAGATGATAGCGATGGTAGCAGACGACATTTGATGGACGAAATCAGACTGACATTATCGAAGAGGAGAAAAATTACCGGACCAGAGCTTACAGATGTGAATAAACAAGCATTAACAATCTGTCAAATCTATAGTGCCCATTAAGAGAAGATTTACAAATAAGCTATGACAGTGCAAAGGTTGATACGGATTGCAAGTTTTCTTTTCACAATTCAAAATATTGTTGGACAAGTTATCTACAGAAACGGTATAGGAATTGCAGTGGACCATTTCATTTTGCCTTTGCAGCTACACGGTTGAAGTAGTCCAAATAGAACAAGAAGAATCAACTTTATTTATAAAATAATCAGTTTAGATTTTAGTGAGACGATTCGCAAGAACCGAGAAAATCAAAGATCTGCGCTCACAGTAATAGCGAATTAAATGAAAAATCATTTAGAGGGACAAATGACGTTAAGGCATTGCTTATTATCACGCATGGCTCAAATCGTGCTATCAATAGTCTGCCATACAATCCAAACACACGGAAGTCATGATCGACCTGCCTCTCACCCAATTGCAAACCTATCTACACCGCAATAGCAACCGGAGGTCATAACCGGCGAGTTTAATAAAGACGGTTCGTCCAGGCTAAAACGCAGGGCGTGCCTCCACGCCCCGCCGGCTTTACGCCACGACTGACTTTACTGCGCGCTTTACGACCGGCCGACGTCTTTTTTGGTGTCTCGAACTGTTTAAAATTAGTTTTGCACATGATTATTGCTAAGGGTATGTGTGAATGTCTGCTCTTGGAGAAATTTGGGAGCATTGATCGGGGTCAGAATAGTCGTTGCCCTTAACTCGTAAGTGTAACGTCTCGCCATAAGTAAAAGGTAATTACTTATATGGATAAGCTGATCAAGTTAATATCATATGTAAGAGATTCAGTTACTTTCATAAGATTTCAATAATAATTACATGAGAAGTACAGGGAGAGATGACCCTTCAGAATTCTCTAAGGGTTGCAAAACTGCGAAAATCCAAGATAAATTACTGTCCAAGTGGAGTTAATAGAAGAATAATGAAACAATTATGCCTTGCGTGCCGCGTAGGTGAGGTCCCACGGCACCCCACGGCACCAGGGGTGCATAAGAAAAAAGACCCCAAAATTATTTTGATAGACACTTCGCGTGCGATCAGCAATTACTTTATGCTCACTGGTAATTCGAATTTAGCACATTATCGGTGCGTTACGATTATTTTCGAATTTCGAAATAACAATGGGAAGATCGTGTTCGCACCTTTTTTTGTTATTTTAATACGTCATTAAAATGTAGTTTTACTGCCATATGTTATATCGGGGTGTTTGGACAGTGCCATGCGGACCTAACAGGCCTCTTATAGACAGGTGGGGCATGAACGACTTCACAAGTTGTGAAATTGGTCCCTTTATTATTTTATAATATGAGATAATCAATTTACCTGACACCTATTGACACCAGATTCAAATTTATAAATATTGCAACCAATAGCCAAATTGGTATATATGGTAACCTAGAACTGATATATCTTTTGAAATTTATCTTTTAATAGATAATCTTCGATATTTAAATCGAAAGATAAAAAGATAAAATTCTATTTTTCTTTCGATTTAAATATCGACAATATTCGCTAGCAGACGATTCTGCATAATAAAAAATAATTTAATAGATAATGTTGTATGTAAAATAGTTTTATCAGGTTGGCACAGAGCAAATGCAGCCTCTGATCTCGACATCCGCTGCTATCTAATCTATGGTCAGTGTTTGTGGAAGGGGATCAACAGAGATTAAACGTCATGATGCTTGTATGTGATAAATAACATATACCTACCTCTATATATTTTTTATGTAAAAATATTACGAGACTGGATCAGTACTAAATGCGCCAATGATGGCGGACATCTAATAGGATTGGATATTTCATCACACAAAGAAACAAAAGAATGAGGCCATGACGGCAAATCATGACAGCCTAGTGGATATAATCAAATATAAGATACAGGGTTATAGGAAAACCTTCTCGTTGTATAATAGTTTCCTCGATCTGCTAGATAGTCTACTCGCTAGGCCTACTCTTGGAGCCACATCCTTAAGCTTTTATTTCCTAGTCACAATCCATCAAACTATAGGAATGTGACTGGAATACTAATACTGACTAGAATAGCACCACCCCATCTCCTCCTTCGGGCGTCATAAGAGGCGACAAAGGGAAAAATCTTACGGACGGGCAGCAGCGTCCGTCGAAACCCAATCTACATCTACTGCGGTCTCCAACCCACCTGCCAAACGTGGCGACTGTGGTAACTACCCTCAAGATGATACAAGTCATATTTGTGGGAGGCCTATGTCCAGCAGTGGACTGCATATGGCTGACATGTATGTATGTATACTATGTATAGGAATGTGTGATAGGCCGACGGCACTTTCGAGTGTCAAATCGCCCATTAACAGCAACAAGAACAACAGTTCTCAAGACCAAACAGCGAGCAGTGATGCGACACAAACGACACCTCCGCACCGCGGTCTCGAGTCGACATCGAGTGGTTGCATATTTACACAGTCCATATTGTCACTACAGATTATTGCAGCCGTGTTTGCCCCACCATTGAGACTCGAGTGTTTTAAACAAACACCATTGGAGAACTCTTGTGCCTGACTCGGTAAATAAAGTTAGAAAAATCTAATCTCTGTAGTGTTTTATCTCCATATCCGGTAGAACACTTAGTTACAAATATTTTATATGTTTGTTGGCGTTTCTCACGGTCGCTTTAAGACCTTATTATTAAGGTTAGGACAGTTTTCCTATGATTCAAGCAGTAAACTGCACTCTAAGAATATTCTAGAAATATTCACACGCCAATAAGTACAAATTCTAACAGCCAAAAGTAACTTTCATAAATATCATTAGTTACTCAAACAAGTCTTTTGAAACTTCACGTCAAAGCATTTTTAAGTTAACCCGAGTTGTAATTAAATACAAATGTCTCCGTGTCTCTATTATGATACACACAGTGCGCGTCTGGTGTCTCGAACGGCACCATTAATGTGACAGTTGACAACAACGTCATTCATTAAAACTATAGCGTCATAACTCAGAGAAAGCAAACATAGTTATTCTGCCAAGCGGACGACAGATTCCCACAAATTGTATACGAGCTGTGATCTCGTTGGGTGTAATGATAAGTTGGTTTCTATTTTCGATATATTTAAAGTTTTTCTCCTGCCAAAACTCGTGTCGCACGATGTTAATTAATCTGGAGTGTCTCGGAGAGAGCGGGGCATGAATGGGGTAGTCTAATGAGGTGCCTTCGTGAGTGTGCGTCAGTGTGTGAACAGTTGCAATATCAATGTGACATGTCTTTGAAATATCACTGGCCTAATATATGTAATCTATACTACATCTGCTGTCAAATCATCATTTGAACATCTTTTTTTTACTTGTATGTCATACATACAATCAAGACATATGGAAATGGAAAACACAGATTAGGATTTATTGGTATAGAGCTAGTATCCTGTATACGAAGCAGGGCATATTTGTTTTAACGTCTCCTAACAAATATTCCATTAGCAACATGCAGTAAATACCATAACAAATTGGCCATCTTGGACCTCATGGCCGACATGACCAAACTGTATTTGCCCTAAGATAGAAATAGTGTCATACAGCCTAGAATGACAATCGATATTCGTAATTTTCTAACGATTGTTTCTGTCACTCTCATAAGTCTCATGACGCCTTGATTTGAGTAAAACCGAAAGATGCTCGAAAGTTACGAACTTGGATTTACGAAAGGTTCAACAAACATAAACACATCTCAACATGTTCAGTTAACGGAAAATGACCCCAAGATTCTGTCTAAATCCTAGTCAAGTAAAGTATATCATCATTGGGGTTTTGGAAAGGAATGCCTGATTATGAGCTTCCAATTAGTGGTCATAGTTTTGATTAAAATATATACCACAGATAGTAGTAGGTAGAAAAGTATTAAAAATAATATTATTAGTTGTTCTGCACAGAGAGAGAGCTGTAGATAATCATAAATTATGTTATCTGTGAATGTCTGGAAGACGCATAACATGTAATAAAATAAGCACTTGAATGATCCTACAATTTTTGTTACATATATCGGTTGTTTTACCTATACTAAAATATTTTCGAAAATTTCTACCAATACAAACAAATGAAATGCACATAATTTAATCTGCACACAAACACATTACTTCCAAATGGATGGCTGCCTGAATTATGCCGTTGCTCGTCAAAAATCAGAATTAAAAAACAAAACGTCCACGCTCGCAACCACTCGCAGCGAAATAATTGAAATCGGCAGCGACACAAATCAAATTTCCACGTCGCATGTATCATAAATAATACATAAAACCTATCTATTAATAAGTTACAATTTGCTAAACTGTATATGCATTAGTATTCACCGCTCAAAATATTCAAATAGTGAAGCGACGGTCGAATACAGAAGTTCGATTCGATTTAACATCGTGTACGCGGCGTATCTTTTTCGGTATCGAATTATCGATTGTTTGCTTGTTACATTGTACTTAATTTTTACGCGCCTATTGCGTCTTTTGAAGCGTGTTATGAATTTAAAACGATTATAGTATTCGGGCCCCTTCTGGGAATCGATTAGTGTACTAAGCTCATTGTTTTTGCGTTTAGCTACGTCATCACGCAAGGATACGTCTTGAATGCTCAAAGCGGGTGAATTCTAAATTTTATTGAATTCGGTGTAGGTGGATGCGATTATGGAAAACTTCAAGTTTGGCACTTGAAACTACCCAGACAGCATAAATCGCATGGGCTTTTTTGCATAATCTGCCCTAAAGGCGTCCCTCAAAAACCTAACAAAGTAACAGTGCCTCAAGTGTTCGCAAGTGGTCTCTCATTCGATTACCGACTAGTGGGGGACTCGATTCTAAATAACTCGGTTTGCTCGAGTGTCGTTATTCGATTTGAGCGAGATTACAATGCGTAAGTGTTGTCGAGTGGAAAGCTTCATTGTTGCGTTTTTAAGGTTAAGAGTGTTGTGATCGGTTCACTATTTTTGTGGTGAGCCATTGTTAACTTTTGAATACGAATTAAAGAAAATACACAAATCACTTTGTAGTTGCTTTTATTGTGTTTTATCAATGGTACGTATGTAGGTAAGAGTTAAAAATATAATTTTTTGATCACTCATATGCAATAATCATATAATTTCTTTTCTAGTCTGATCAGAAGCCTTATTTTCTGCGAAGATACTTGGTTCAGTAGTTAATTGTGATAAGACTTTCCGTTTGTGTATACAATTAATGACCAACTTTGAACGCCATTTACCCAGTAGCTAAATGTCCAAACGATCAAAAGAAGTAAACACTCCCAGCAGATGAAACCCCGCCATCCTACACCTTTAGCATTACGACCCTTGAGACGCAGGAGCAAGGGCCGACGTAAAATCTGTATGGCACGTTAAATAAGACCCGAGGTCGTAAAACATCTCTTTACGCTTTGTTTAGGGCCCGATTAGGGATCGGGCGACATTGTCGCGAGATGGCTCATGTAAGGATCTTTCATAGGCCATCAAGGTGTTTAGGCACTTTTGACATTTAAGGTCATTATTTTTGTCGTGAATTCTTAATAGGCGACATTTACACTGCCATTTGCCAATTTCGGCTGTCGTTTATATAGTCATCAGCTTTTTTTACAATAAGAAAATTCGTTCATCAGTATCGAAATATCTAATTTGAGAATACTTAAGTATTCAGACAACAGCTGTTACTTACACCAAGCGCAAGTAAGCCTTCATTAATCTTAAGAAGCGTTACAACTACAGATAAATTTAGCTGCTGTTTATATTTCCAAATGTTCCCAAGTTTTAGAAAACATTTGCAATCTTCGCAGTCGGAAGTACTGGCGAGTTAATTTCCGAAAACATTTGGTCTCTACTGAGCGGCCATAAAGCAGCCGGGTCTTATTTAATCATCACAATAGAACGTCACAGTCTGCCTGACAAATTCGCACGCCCTCAACATCGCCTTAAACGCGCACTTAAGCCCTACCCTTCCGCTTTCACCCTTGGACGCCTTCATTCTTTTATATCGCAACTTTATTAACGAATAAAGGTCTGGTGATGGCCTCTTAAGAATTAGGATGCGTCCCGTGGCCGCGTTAGAGCCAGCGGACCCGAACAAATGGAGTGCCGGGATGGCCGGCTCGAGTCGAAATTGTCCAACTACGCCCATCCCTAGCGCAAATAACTGAATCATTATCGCGTCGTTCCGAATTTGAATTTTGGTGAACAAATTAATATTGAATTTCTAATGGGTTTTTGAGTAATAAAATTGTGGCTTCCGGCAGAATGGTCTCATGACTAGTTTTTTTACATTTAACATTTTAACATACAAGGAACTTTTTGATTTCATGTTTATCATCATTATTATGATGGCCTATATATCTGTGTGTAGATGCCGCCAGCAGTTTAAAAATCTTACTAACTCGGTTTTAAAACTAATCTTGTTTTCGAAGTTGTTTGGGAAGACATGTACAATTCTGGCAACATTTGTGTGTAGTAAATTCCAATTTCATTTAGATGTTTGTTACGTGTAAGTATGATCTTATCAAGCGCTCGTATCTACTCGATTTCTTTCTCCCGGACGAGCGCAGATAGAGCGACATGATCCTTTGTTTTATGTTATTGTTACGGCGCCAGAATGGGATGGGAGAAGTTTCTATTACCGACGTATTACCCCGCCGACACCACGTAATGCGACGCGATCTCGGCTCGTATCGACGCTGTAAAACCAATCCGATTTACATGTCTACCGTCCCCGTAAAACGAAATCATGAATGAACTGTATAGGAAACCCAAAACATTATCCTTATGCTCCCATTTTACGACCTTTACCCCCATCGCGGCGTCGCAACCGAACGCTATAACCGTCTCTGTCCGACTCGGGTAGCACTCGTAAAAGCCGAGAGAGATAATCACGAAGATGAGTCGAAAATTATTTTTTTTATTATCACCATCGGCGGTGCTCTTTTATTTCCTTTTTACGGTCCGAGTACCTCATAAAAAGACAATAAACTTACTATTTACAGACCATCAGGAAATTGTTAGCTGAAGAGGTCCCTTTACGACACATGTTCCTCAGCCGAGTGCGGTTTACGAGAGCGTAAAATGGACGAATGATGATACATTTTTATCTGCGCGTATAGCGCGAATCGGGCGCCAACTGCACGGGTTAGGTGCAGGCCAGCTAGTTTAATATCGCTAAGTAACTGCGGCCCAGCTCTACTTCCGCGAACAAATGTTGGAGGGACTTGCTAGCAGTAACATTCTTGATTATATTTTTCACATTTGTTTCTTACATGGACAGAGTTTGCTCCTCATTTTACAAGATTTCAGTAGTATATTGAAATAATCTCGCGCATTTCCTGATGCGTTACTTGATTTTAAGCAGCTGTTTTTAGCTGACCATACCGGTAAAGTAAGTAAAACCATCGAAGCCCAAAAACGCGTAGTCCAAACAGTAGCTCGCTCGCTTCAATTTTATTGAGGAATTTAGTGAAGAGTCTTAATAACTATTATTAAAGTGCTGCCGTAGTTAATGCGCGCTTTAAGTGCTCTTTTTATGATTTACCACTGATTCTCGCTCGATATTACTACCCATAAATTACACCGGATTAGTGCTAAATTGTTTTATGATATGTTATGTTTGAGTAAAGAAGGCATTATGTAAACCGAGCGATTTACTCATTCGTGTCGGATGGCAATATAGCGACATTTACATCGGGCTGTGCAATATCTGGAGCGCTCGGGGCGGGGCGGGGGACTAAAGGATTCAATATTGTGAATTCCAAGGATGCTCTCCTAGTGCGTGTAATGAATTTCAGGATTGTCTTGTGGTTTTTCGGCGCCCCCAGGCCCGGGGGAGCGCTTAGCCGCGCTCCATTGGCGCTACCTAAATAAAACACTAAGTTATTTGTTATTTGAGGAATTCCTTTTTCGGGTTCACGAAACGGTGCGAGCCACCGCATGGCACGGCTATGGAAATCAGGCCGGTTATTTAAGTCCGGCTATTCGTATGATAAAACAGAACGACTGATATTTGCCCGCAGACAATTTCTATGGAGATTTCGGTCTTGTTTCGGGGGTTAAATCTGTGCGGGCATGATATATGGACGGGCAGCGGGTATTTTCTTTCTCGGAAATATTGTAGTGGAAATATTGGGGTAGCGGGCACGCATGCGATGGAAAGGAACGTACAATGCGTTGTCTGCTGGCTTCGGTCGACCGTAAATTGTGATCGCTGCTTTAATTACCAGAGAATCATGAGACCTCTGGTAATCAAACCTTTTCTTAAATCTTAAAATCATTTTACGACTTCTAATTATTCTTCTTAGTGCTTAGTTTGTAAGTAACCTTTCGTGTCATAATTTTTAGTGACTTTCTTGTGAAACAAATTATCTTACATAGAATAACGAAAGTAAATTTAAATATAAATGTCTTTTGAAATAATTTAAAACCAGTAGCAGCGTAATAACAAAGGGAAAAAATATTTTCCATTTCCATCCTCGGATTGTATACTAGGCTTACATGAGGCACAGGTGGTCATTTGCATGCGTAATGGCCGAGACAAAGAGCTACGCCTTGCTTTGCTATGCCACCGCGCTTCTGCTGCCCTGGTAACGCATTGTAATAATGTATGATAATAGTGTTTTTTAATTCCATAGCCAAGTACTTAGTTAGATCCGTGATAAGTTTAAATTTGAATATACATTCAGTTAACCAAGGTACATTGTACAAGGTACATCATTTGAATCGCAAGCTGTTTTAGCCTCTAATGGTTTAATACATTTTTATTCATCTGACCACAATAGCCATCAACAATAATCGATGATACAAGTTCTCATTAACATGTAAATTAGTTACAACCCACAAGCAGAGCAGGCAAAGCGTTTTAAAGGATGAAAATGAACCACAGAAAACGAGGCGATTTTAATTAGAGCGTCGGGCCCCGGGCGAGACCGCGGCCGTAAACTGGAACTACCAACCAGCGACCAGAGCTGCATTAAAAAATTAACTTGTTTCCTTTGTAATTTTTGACTTTTTGATAGTCAACCAGTTCAATCACATCAGAAATACTACAGATAGTCCGATAAGGACATAGAGAGCTGTCAAATTTTCATACAAAAATTTCTACTATTCGTTAACAGATGTTTTGGTAGAAAAATGATATTTTTGGCTAATAATATCTGATATATGACGCCAAAATACATACATATCATTCGGCGATTGTAATATTACATACCCCCTCACTACCATCATGGCCCTACACCAGGCCCGGGGGGGATGCGCAAACGCATTTTCCCAGCGACAAAAAAAAAAAAAGGTATGCACGCCAAGAACTTTTGAAAATCTTTAAATAAGCGCAACCTAAAATTTTTACTTACATACAGAAATACAGAGTCTGGGCGTGTCGTTACTTCACCATGACATGTAATGAATATTAATTTTGACAATCCGTAGTAATATTTAAAATTCGAAAGCATATTTGTCCGTTTGTTATTTGTACAAACTTAAACTTTTAAACCTAGTTAAAATGAAAATGATATAAATGAAAATGGTTTGGAGGCAGTTTGAGTCCTATGGAATAGAATATAGAGTCGTTTTCACCCTTAAAGGGTTGAAAAGGTGGTGGAAGTTTGTATAGGATACCTATCACTAATTTTACTGATTGGTAATTCTTGCTAATTCTAGGTAGAACAAGTCCCACGCAAACTTAGTTGTAAATAAATAGAAAGGATTGGTTTTGGGCGGACGGCACGGGCGTGGTTGAAGTCAAACGTTTTAACTTTATAGAGATTTGACCTTTGTGGTAGTAAAACACGAAACACCTCTATACTTAAAATACCTCATACCTATGATTAATATTAAAAAAAAACTCAATTACAAATCACAATCTCTATTATAACTAATGTTCATCAAAATATTATATACCTAATACATTTAAACAAATAATTTAATTCTGATAAAAGCTCTTACAAAGAGACCCGGTACTTCTTACTTCGTTACTAACGACTAGCCTAGGAGGATTTTGTATGTCCTTAAACTACGTCCAACAATAAGACAGCGAAGTACCATCACGCTTGAGTCTGGAGCAGCCCAACTGGGGAAGTACCTCCTCCTTACAGAAGACCACAGCCATAATAGCACTGCTACCTTTCAGGTACGTAGTGTTGTGTTCATATTATGATGGTGAGTAAGGTTCCCAGAGCTCCAACCCCCTTAAAGGTCGGCAACGCGTTTGTGACTCCTTTGGTGTTGCGGGTGCCAATCGGCGACGTTAATTGCTTACCATCAGGCAATCCGTCTGCTCGTTTGACATAAAAATAATCGTGTGTCATAAAAAGAAACTTAAAAAAAAGTTTCTGTGATTGTTTGTTTCGTACATTTCCTAGCAGAGTCGATAGTAAGTACTCGTAGTTGTACTAAGTTATCTTAAAACGTGTCATTAATAAATCAAGTATTATTTTATACGAGAAAATGGGAAAGCGGCGGATCCCGCCGGCGCGTAACCGTTTTTGCTTGTAATGGCGGTTTCGATTGCCGCTCAAATTTATGAGCTGTAGATGGAGCCCCACTTAGGCACTATTTAATAGTGCGTAGAAGTGCATTGTAGTGCATAACATTTAATAAATCAGTATGTCTGTAGCGGTAAGGCGAGCGAGTTTCAATCCGATAGCCACCGGTTCGGACCCCATCGCTTACCAATGATTTTCTCTATACTTCTGTACCTATGAAGTATTATATATTTGAGAAACCGTGGCTTATGAGTGATACTGTATTATTAATATAGATACAGACATGCAAGGCAAAGAACATTCAAGACAAATTTTAAATGGCAACAACAAGACATTTAAATGGCAATAATAAATAAATCTCGCGTCGAGTCAAAATTTTTCTATTTTTCTTTCGATTTAAATCTCGATGATATTCGGTTGCAGACATTTTGTGCATAATAAAAATAATAAATAATTTTGGGGACAGTCTTACAAAAATCGATCTAGTGCTACGGTAAGCTCAGTAAGGCTTGTATTGTAGGTACTAGACGACGATATATATGATATAGATACATAGAAAACACCCATGACTCAGGCACAAATATGTGCCTAT
Source organism: Grapholita molesta (assembly GCA_022674325.2). Classification (NCBI taxonomy): domain Eukaryota; kingdom Metazoa; phylum Arthropoda; class Insecta; order Lepidoptera; family Tortricidae; genus Grapholita; species Grapholita molesta. The sequence goes on from CP053138.2 coordinate 1,551,615, forward strand.
CACACAAATAAATGCCCTGACTGGGCTTTGAACACAGGACCATCAACTTCATAGCAATGTCTATACAAAACCGCGTCCCCCGTATCCTGGCACATTAGTGATATCGTTTCATTTTTTTACCTGACTTTAGGGTCTATAATGTTAGAGTTTACACTTTTTTTTTTTATGACAAAGGTGGCAAACCAGCAGACGGATTGCCTGATGGTAAGCAATTACCGTCGTCCATGGGCACTCGCAACACCAAGGGAGTCACAAGCGCGTTGCCGGCCTTTAAGGGGGGTTGGAGCTCTGGGAACCTTACTCACCATCAGGAACACAGCACTACATACCTGAAAGGTAGCAGTGCTATTATGGCTGTGGTCTTCTGTAAGGAGGAGTCTCAACCGAATGTAAGTACAAGGTACTACATATGCAGATTTTTTTTACAAATGTCTCCGTTATTGTATCTCTTTCAAACAAGCATGCACTCCAAATTGACTGATAGTGACAATCGATTTTAGGTCTGAAAAACATTTACTCAAAACATCTAAACGTTTCACCCGAACACTTCTTGAGTAGAATAAAAGTTAGAAACGCGGGTAGATGAAGCTGAAGCGAGGAGACGGCTCAGCCGAGCGGCGGACTTAAGTCCCAAAGCGGCTTACTTTAAAAGGTACTCGCGACTTGCTCGCGATCTTGTAAAATTGGTGAGTGCAAAATGAAACATACTTGAAATGTTCAAGATTATATTTCTACGCATAGATAAACATTAATAAATAAATAAATATTTTGCGACAATCTTACACAAATCGACCTAGTCCTACGGTAAGCTCAGTAAGGCTTGTGTTGTAGGTACTAGACGACGATATATATAATTCAAACTCAAACTCAATCTCAAACGTTTATTCAGTAAGTAGGCCACAAGGGCACTTTTACACGTCGAGTATACAAAAGTAAAAGAGAAAAATAAAAACTACACCGGTTCTAACCCTACACCTCTGACCCGAGAAGTATTTTGACTTTTATGACCGACAAGAAACTCGGCGGGACTTATTTTTTCAAAACAGTTTACAAAAAAAAAAAGATATAATAGATAGATACATATAAATACTTAAATACACAGAAAACACCCATGACTCAGGAACAAATATCTGTGCTCATCACAGAAATAAATGCCGCGACTGGGAATCGAACTCAAAACCATCTGCTTCATAGGCAGGGTCACTACTGTCACTAGTCACTACTTACTTAGGCCAGACCGGTCGTCAAAATTACATTAATTAACTAATATATGTAGGTTTTGGTTTGTTTATGAATAATCGGGTTTAAAACTAGATCTCTTAACCGTTAAGTTAAATTCCCGGATTTTCCGAGTTAGTTTTAAACCTGTAATCAGATAAACGTAGGCAGCGAGCGCGACGGGCGATAATTATCTAAAAATGCGTATAATTAAACTCTGCATTAGACGCTACATTGCGCCGGCGCATCTTGTCCTAGAACAACAACGTCATATGTGCATATGAAGTCTGTATGTAGGGACGACCCTTTTGTTTTGTCTTCGAATTACTTAAGTAAAATGGTAATGGCAACGAGGATGAGCACGGTCTAGTTGAAGCTGGCATTTTATAGGGTGTCACGTGCGCGTTTGTGTCAGGTTAAAAATCGGGTCTTTTGCAGCGATGGTATAACCCCATATCTGATATTTATTGACATGGCGTTTATCACACTATTGCCGAGCGGAGTGAACAAAGCGTAAACAAGACAGCGCTATCGAAATGCAAGGTGTTGTCCATAGGACTAGGTCGATTTGTGTAAAATTGTCCCGGAATATTTATTTATTTGTTTAATGTGTTGTCCTTACCCTGTAAGTTAGAAATTTATTATTTTTGTCTAATAAAGACTAAACATAAATTAAATAATTATTAATGTATGTAGGTTTGATATACAATATGAATCAAACCTAATATAGGTTTGATTCATGCGTGTCTGAAAAAAAATGCTACTGTCGTCTACAGGCCATAGTCAATTTAAGGACATACATTTGTTTAGACTTTTTACCTTATGTAGCAATGGTATAGAGTGAAAAAAGAGTATATATTATATATAGTATATTCCAAAAACTACCTAGTTCGATTTTGATAAATAATGTGTAAGTATAAAAATCAGATTATTATCATGTACTTAATATAAATATACGTGCATTCAAGTTAATTTTTCCACACCATACAACAGATTGGTTGACCAGTACTTAGAATTAACTCCGCCATTTTATTTCTGTCACTGTCCCATAAACCTTAATCTCCAGAAATTATACACATTAAAATGTAAAATTGTAAACAATGCAGAATTCAGTTGTAAACACGCGCAACCGGCGTGACTCTATTATGCCACATTCGTGGGTTAATCGATACTAACGATTATAACCGATTTTAATCGATTCTGTTATACAGACCACCGGCGATCTATTTTTTTTTACTTTGTTAAATTTGCGTAAAATGGGGATAAGTGAGTTAAAATATTCTTTTAACATATTCTAGAATAACACGCACTGTATTCATTTATTACATGCTGAGATGGTATATATAAACATACGTTTTTTATCGATGAATGTGGCCCAACATACCATATATTTAATCATATAGTTTAATTTGCAGTTACTTGTATTCTAAATCGTATTTGATTGCTAACGTTAGGAACCTAACGTATAAAAACGTTAAAAATAAATCAAATTATTTATTTTAGTTCATCGACTTATCGATTCGTACATTAGGAACAAACATAGACCACCAACGATTGAGTTTTTAAATTTCGAATATTAAAAAAAAGAACGCTAATCACAATGGCGGCGGCTTGATTTGCAAACAGAGAGATGTGACGATTGTATGGTGATTGTATGGAGAACTAATCGTGCTATGACATTTGTATGTACGATCTGCCTACGCGGTTTATGTACTTGAATGGCCCCTAACTCGTGATAAAAGTCACCGCATTAGTTTTTTTTTTTTTTTTTTTTTTTTCGTCCATCTGGACAGGCTAAAGCTCTAAGCCATACTGCCTTGTCATAAGTAGTTTGTTTTCTTTTTCATAAGTTCAATCCGGTCAACGTCTTCAGTAAGTACTATTCATATTAGGTCAAATCCGAGTTCAATGTCTTCAGTTACTTTTATTTTCTTATACAATTTCAGTATGTATGTATCATCCATTAATTAAGTCAAAACCGTACGTTCAATCTCATAATCCAGTTTAATTATTGTCCTTTCCAAACAGTACAATCCTGAAATATTCTAGTAGCGATATTTAGATTTATTTTAAATATATACAATTTACATTTATATGTTATCTGCATTAAGAACCTAAAATTAAAAAATTGTATTAAAATATTTACAACTTATTTATGGTGTTATGTACAAATTTATACAAAGACATATACGTGGTAGGCTCTCTTAGCAAATCTGGTACTGACAGCGGGATTATATTAGATGCCTCATAAATATTAAGCAGCTCATCCATCAGCACAAGGCGCTGAATGCCGAAGGACGGGCAAACGAAAATGATGTGGTCGAGAGACTGAACTTCATTCATTTGACAACGATCACAATAAGGAGAAGAAACTATATTTTTCGATGAAGATGAAAATTTAGGCAATAATGACCAATGCGCATTCGATTGATTATAGTATAGAAATTTCTATGAACAAAATGTTTAAGCTTGCAGAACCATGGCGTACTATTAACAGGAACGTCTAACAAAGAATATATATGAGCTTTATTTTCAACTTCTCTACAAAAATACCAATGTTTTCCCCAATTACTAATCATGCGCTTTTTAAGATTAGATATCATATCCGTATACGGCAAAGCGACATCCAACTCCTTGATGGTTAAACTTGAGCATGAATCAGAAATATTAACAATGGTTCTGGCTAAAAATCTGCATTTTCATTACCTAAGACTCCTATATGCGAAGGTACCCAAACGAATTGTACTACAGTGTCAGTTAAGGATAACTTCCACCATAATTCTTTAATAGTAAAAATCAGGTAGTTAATGTTAGCATTCATTTTGTTACTTGACAAACTTTTTAAGACACTCATACTATCACTGACTATTACCCAATTTTTGTTCAACTGATTTCTTTCCATAATATGTTTTAAAGCAAAAGGATGGCTGTTACTTCAGCAGTGAAGATGCTAGCATATTTATTAATTTTGTATCCCACTCCTTATTGATTTCGGTCTGGTAAATTGCAAAAGATACAGCATCATTATTTTTGGACCCATCAGTATAAATAAATTTATAATTAGTCCATTCTGACAATAACAGATAAACTTCCTCCTTAGAAGACAAGCTTGAATCAATTACAATATTCATTGCGGCATATTTACTTTGGAATGTGCCTGCATAACAAGGAAGAACATCATCGTTCAAATGTATATTAAACTCTTCAAGAGAATGAAAAAGCAAGAAAAATCTTGCAAAATAAACATATGTTGCTTATAAGGAGCAGATTGAGAAGCAATTAAATTGGTAAGAAGATCATTATTAGGCAAACTATGAAGCTTCAAGATAAATCTTTCTTTCAAATAACGGAATCGAACACTAATGGGTGGCAGTTTTGTTTCGATTTGCAAAGCAGCAATAGGACTAGTTTTAAAGGCACCTAGTATTGTGCGCATACATTTATTTTGTATTTTGTCCAAACTATTCACTAATTTACTATCTCCAGCAAAACAAAGAAAACCATATTCAAAGTGACTACGAACGAGAGATTTGTATAACACTAACAATATTTTGGGATCTGCTCCCCAAGTAGTCCCGCAAACAGATTTTAATACATTATAAGCCTTGTTTGCTTTTGTTGTTATATTATTAATGTATTTTGTCCATGAGAGTTTTGGAGTAAAAGTTACACCCAAAAATTTTACTTCACTATATATAGGCAATGGAATTCTGTTATACAAAATATTAGGTGTAGCTACACATTTACGACCGAAAATGAAGACTTTTGATTTAGTAGGATTAACATCTAAATTAAGGTATGAAAAGTATTTATATAAACTGGAAAGTGCGTTATTTACAGTAGAAGCTAATTGACTTAAATCCATTCCAGATGTATAAACTACTAAATCATCTGCATATTGTAAGTTTATACATTCGATCCCAAAATAAGATTCAATCGTCTAATATATAAGATAAATATTAATGGAGACAGAATTCCTCCTTGACATACTCCTAACGACGAGCATCTTGGACCATATAAATGATTATTAAATTTAACAAATACTTTTCTATTGGTCAAAAATGCTTGTATCCAGTTTATTAATTGCCCAGGTATCCCTATCACTGACAACTCGTTACAAAGAACCGAAATATTAACACTGTTAAAAGCACCAGCAATATCAAAGAAAACGCATAAAAGATATTGATTATTATACAGACTGTGTTGAGCATCTAATACTAGCTGACAAATGCTTTCACGAGAAGACCGACCTCTGCGAAAACCAAATTGGTTGTAAGGTAAAAGACCATTTTGTTCTACATAAAATTCTAGGCGTTGTTTTAAAAGCTGTTCAAATATCTTTCCAATACAAGACGTAAGAGCTATGGGTCGATACGAATCCGGCAACAATTTATCTTTACCAGGTTTTAAAACTGGAACCAAACAATCAGTTTTCCATTCCTCAGGTATAAAGTTTTCCTTCCACATACGATTAAGTAAGTTTAAAAGATTATGAGACAATTTGGGGTTAATTTTTTAAAGTATATATGGAATCCCATCTAGACCATGGGATGTATCTCTTCTAGAAAACAACGCAGAATGGAGTTCTTGATACGAAAATGGATCAGTCAAATAATTATTTCCAATATTATCAGTTTTATTATAATTTAACGGCTCATTCAAAACAAAGTCAGGAGTGTATTTACATATAAAATCTGGAATCCAACTATCATCAAGAGAATTATTAAGAGTAAATGATTTATTAAATTTACGCATGTACTTCCATACCAATGACAATGAGGTACATCTATTAAATGAGTTGCACAATTCCATCCAGCTGTTGGTTTTTCTGTTTTAAGTATTAGTTTTTTAAAGCTCGCAATCTCTTAAATTCAATATAATTATCCTCAGAAGGGTTGTTTTTAAAATATATATAAGCATTCTTTGAGTTTTGAACAGCTTCTGAACACTTTGAGTTCCACCAGGGTAAACTAGGACACTTAGAATGTTTTGGTAAACAAGGTTTAGCAATATTATTACATTTATTAGTGGAGGTAGACTGTGGAATTGACTGTTCAGCAACAGAATGTATTATGTTACAAAACAAATTGTAGGATTCTGGTGGAGACATAGCATTAAAGTCAATATTTTTAAATTTGAATCCATTAATTGACTATATATTTTCCAATTAACTAATTTGTAATTATGCTGAAATGGTAAATGTACATTATTGCATTGTATATTATTCTGTAGATTACTTTCATTTCCAACAACCAAATTTATAATTACAGGCAAGTGATAACTGCTACCCAGAGGATAATCATAAACAGACCAATCACATGAAAGTGCCAAAGATGGAGAAACTAAAGTTAAATCAAGAGCATTAGCTCGCCAAGATGAAGAACCAATTGTAGTGGGACTGCCATTATTCAAAAGAACAAGATCATTTTCATCAATAACATCTAAAACATCCTTACCTCGAGGCAGGGTGTCGACACATCCCCAAGACATGTGATGAGCATTAAAATCGCCTCCAAATATCATAGGTTTAGGAATGGACTTAAGCAAAACGTCTAGATTATTTTTATTAAATGGTGGATTTGTATTAGATGGACTGTAAAACTAACGACACTTAATTCATTGTTATTAATTTTGATTTTCACACAAACATTTTGTAAAGAACTATCAAAATGAGTTGTAATTTGAGAATGTGTTATAATATTATGAATTAAAATTGCAACACCATTGTGGTTGTTCCCACAATCATTTCTAATAATATTGTACCCTTTGATAGAAAAAATTGATGTGGTTTCAACCATGTTTCAGAGATTATGGCAATATGTATGTTGTTATCATATAAAAATTTTGTTAAAACTAGCCTATTACTAATTAAACTTTGAGCATTCCATTGCACTATATGTAATGTATCCATAAAAAGGTTAAGGTGTTTTTTCTTAAAAGTGTTATCTAAAATTTCTCTAATGCTTTTAGAATTTTTGGCACATCAGGTTTTGAACATATTTCAAGCATTGCTTCAACTAATAAATTCATAAATTTGTCAGATTTAATTAAATTGGATATTTGAGTATCAATGTATTTTGAATTTAGCTGTGGAAATTGAGCTGCACTAAAAGATCAGAATATCTTGCATTTTTTGCTTTTATTTTGTTTTCTTCTAGTTTTTGTTTTTAAGTGGACATGTGGTAGAAATTGCAATATGGTCACCGCCACAGTTAGCACATTGAGTTTTGGACTTGTCACATTGTTTAAAATTATGGTTGCCTGAGCAAATTGAGCAAGTTTCATTGTTTTTACAAAATTTAGCAATGTGGTTGAATTTCATGCACTTCAGGCACTGTTTAACAGGAGGAACATAAACTCCTACCTCATGTCTCCAGTGGTCTAAAGTAACATACTCGGGGAGCTGCGTTGAAGCAAATGTAACAGCAACTGTCTGTGTTGGAAGAAAGGAAACGACACCTTGAGCGTCTTTTACCCGTCGCATGAAACGTCTCACACTAATAACTTTTTTACTAGAAGCAATAAGCTGAAAGATTTTTATTGGAATAATCGCAAGGTACAGATGTGAGAACCCCAGTGGCTTCTGTTTCGGCAGCCGGTATTGAACCAACCATCCTCAATTCGTTTAGGAGCTTTTCGTTCTTAAGAAAAACATTAGCGTTGTTAGGGAGGTCGAAAGTTATACCAATTTTGAATGCATTAATTGACCTCAGATGCATTACACCTGAAACACAATGTTTTCTGATGCCATTAGATATGGCCAACCTATCCTTATCTGTAATTTTAGTGTTATCTTCTTCGCGATTGAGGAAGACAATAAAATCTTTCTTCTGCGAGTTTTCGTCATAAAATCTGTTATAATTTCCTGCTTTATAAGGTGTGTACTTATCCTTTTCTCTTTTCTTCGCTAGTGGACGATCATTATTTTCAGCATCAGAATATGAAGTCGTCGATGATGATGAAGAAGGTAAGTCCTGATCTATTCCTTCTGTAAGAGACTCACCCGTAACTCGCGATCGTTTACGGCCGCTACGCCCCGTGCGCTTCCCCATTATGGGGAAACGCACTAACGTAATATGTACAAAACTAACACTATATAGACTATTTTACATAAGAAATATACAAAGAAATGTACAAATCTAGAATTTAAAACTAATTTACAAAATTTAATTTCAAAAGCGCGCCTATTCTTTTTAACGTTCCCGCCAAAAAAAAAAACTCACCGCATTAGACTATTATACACCGTTTCGAAAATAAAATTTACTTTTATTCCGATGCGACCTGCCAGTTTGAATTACTTTTTCAAGAAACGAAATTACAACGTACAAAATTACATCCCTTCTAACGTTACTCGAAATTCAAATATTCATAACACCGTTACCTCACCCGCGAAGGCATTCTTAATTCAAAATAATGTGTTTTTTTATTCCGAAAACAGAACGTGTTCTATATTTGAAAGCGTCGCGGGGGCGCGTTCCCCTCGCGCGCCAAAAAATATAAATATCGATTGGAACACTCCCGAGAACGAGTGATAAATCACCTTCGGGAAATTAAAACTGTCTTTAAAACAATACTTTCTTTGCATCCTAGCGCCCCCATCCCCCATCTCGCTCTGACACGCAACTCTTGTATACACCCATCCCGTTTTCTTTGGAAACAGAGGGGCTGAAATGACATTAGATTGACGATAAGGCTTTGTTTAGATATTTGCAGATGATTCCGTGTGCATTTTAATTACCGCAAAGTTTTATCAAGTTCCATTCTTTTTGCCGTGATAAATATTATTCATTCCTGAATGCATTTGAAGTCGCACAATCAAGCATTAATTAAAACACAGAGGAATCGCATTTTGTATTGGTATAATGTAGTTCTATTGCCGACAACCTCGTAAGGTTAAGTCTCTAGGTTGACTGGTATAGAACGCCTTCTGGCATCACGTCCATATTTTTAATTTAAGATTTGTTGATTGTTGATACAATTTTGTGTATCGAAGAATTCGAATTTCGAATAGATCTTGGAACAATAATAATCAAGAACTTTTTTTTCTGTGTATATACAGTTATATTAAACGATAATTAATCGATTGTAACTAGTACTCGCAATTTACGAACGCGCCCATTCCAAACACATTAGCGCTCCGATATCTAATTTCTTTTTTCAAAAACAAAAACTTAATTACTCTCTGGCTATCAGGAAAAGGCGGGAGATAAGAACGCTATTCCAAGGCCCGTTATCAAGGCTTGATACTTTTCACCCTTCGATTTTTTCTTTTCTTTTGAACCCCCTAGAATACCTATCAGTAATTTTAAGATAACTAATGCCTCGAGTCATTAAGGGGACGGGAAAAGTAAGAAAACCTGTTCTACTGAAATAGGGTGTCTGAGTAGCTGTCATTTTGAAAAATGCGCATCGCCATTTTGAATTTAGAGACGTAAGTATTTTTCTTTATAATTTCTGTTACGTGTGTAATTTTATGGTTTAAAAATTTTATGACACCAAAAAAATGACATTTAGTTTTTGATTAAGGGCTATAGTTATTGTTTCCTGTACCTGTACAATTTTATGATATTATGCGACCAAAAGATCGTCCCAAATTATTTAAGCAACTATTAAATTTATACGACATGACCGTTAAAACTATATCTATTAAAAAAATAGGGCAACTGGCCGTATGATACTAAAATGTCCAGAATTTTACGACTCAAAAAAGCAACAAAGAATTCAAATTAAAAAAGGCACAATGGTGTTTCCCTATCTAATAATCATATGGTTGTAAAATACTATTTGACGTTTACGGCAAATCCAAAAACATTGACTTCATAAATCTGACTAAATTTTAAATTTATGTTTTCTGTATAAAAAGGTTTTATAAGGCATTAAAGCGGGCGGTGGATAATTCTAGAAAATTCATTTTAATTAACTTTAACGTGGGGGAAATTAAAAATGGATAATTCCCTTCTTTATTCTTGCTCCTTTTCTTAATTTAAACTGGGGAAAGGTGAAGCGAGATGTAGATTTTAGATTATATATATTTTTTCTAAACTTGTTTTGTTGTCGTCGTTACTGCTTTTGATATAAAGTCGCGCAGTGCATTTAAATTATGAAGGCATTATTATTGTCTAAAGTAATCAGCGTTTGAAGTTTAAAAAAAAAAACATAAAAAGTGTTGCCCACCTAGAAAAATATTGTAAGGTTGCCAGGTGAATGTTAAAAAGTGGTCTTGATTAAATAAAATGTCGTCGCTCGAGGGGTGGAGGGACGTGAGACGAATAAGTACTGGCTGCCCATAAACAATGAGAAACGGTGTTAGATTTGTTTTTAAAATGCGTGATCAACTTGAAATTCGAACGGACAGTCATTTAAGACATTTTATAAAATATAGGTACATTTTCGTTTGTCTTGTACCTGATACTCAATATTGTATAATTACAAATGTGCAAGTTATCAACATATTTTCTTGTTTCTAATAATTCATTCGATGAGCAAACGCTAGTCCTATTTCCTTCGGTAACCTTAAATAAAAATAACTCTTGCTTACGCACTTTCTTCAATAAAAAATATTTTTTCCTCTATCCATTCAAAAACTTACCCTCACTGGGTTCCTCCTTGAAACTGTATTTCGTGCTTACCTGCAAAAGAAATGATACGTCAGTAAAAACCACCAGGACAACAGAAACGGGAGGCGGTCAACCGAAACGAGCCTATATTTTTTCTTAACAAAGACGCACGCAAATTTGAAAAGCAAAGTATTTTCTTTCTAATAAATGGAAATGACCGTAAGTCAGGGGGCGGGGAAAGAGCCTATTCAAAGTGGTATTTGTAACAGCGTTTATGCAAATATTGCGTCTTAATAAGAATAGCATATTCAGCGTACGTACATAACTATTTGTTTTAAAATGATTTGCTATATAAGAATATCTTATTTAAAGCGGCCAACATGTTTAGCAACATTTTAGTACTATACAAATAAGTGTTTGATTCCGGAACTTGGGCACAAATGGCTTTAAACGCATTATAACTAAGTTCAATTAAAGCGAAATTAAAATCCGCTAACAGTAATGAGTATTACAAACCAAAATAGCCTTGTGTGTTAAGCTTATAAAATAATGTATAGGTACACATATTAACAATATAATTGATTCTACGAAATATCAACGTATACCGCTTCCCCTTTTACGTAATACTTTACCACAAAAACATAATTTGTAATAGCCGTTAACTATTGACCACAGAAAAGACGATTTTTGTTTCAATCAATCTGTTTGACCCTTGTGCGGAAGACGCAAAAGTTCAAAGTGTTAGATTTTTTTAATACACTATTTATTTTGAATCAAATAAAGCGATCGTGTGCTACACAAGTGAGTGGTCTGAGCTTCAGGGGTTGGTATACGTAATGAAAGGGCACGGCACAATGCAAGGAAAACTATCGGCGATATATCTCGCCGCAATGGCCCGTTTGTATTACATACTGTATGTATATACATACATGTTTTATCTATATTTAAGGGAGTGACCGTTTCTTATCAAACTGATGGCATATTTTTTCCAAGACTTTTTTTTATACAACGACGGTGGCAACCTAGGAAGCGTTGCGCGTTGCCTACCCTAAAAGTTGTTGGAGTTGTGGGAACCTTACTCACCATCAGGAACACAACCTACATACCTGAAAGGTAGCAGTGCTATTATGGCTGTGGTCTTCTGTAAGGAGTAGGTACCGAGTTGGGCTTCTCCAGACTCAAGTGTGATGGTACTTCGCTGTGCCCTACCTCTCATTGTTGGACGTAGTTTAAGACCCGGGGGTCCTCGGACTATATATCTATATCAGTTTAATTTTGTATTTTGTGGCTTTAAACTTTTTATCCTTCGACATATGAGGTATCTAAGGTGTTGTGTTCCTGATGGTGAGTAAGGTTCCCACAGCTCCAACAGGTAGGCAACGCGCCTATCAATGCTATCAATGCACTACAGTTGCAGTTGTCCATAGGTTACGGTGATTGCTTACCACAGACGAGCTGCATGCTTGTTTTCCACTGTTGCAATATAAAAATATTATCTTAAAGAAATTTTGTTTCTAGCGACAAAGCATACATATATATATATATATATATATATATATATATATATATATATATATATATATATACATATATATAAAGATAATAATGATATTATTGTTATATTTATAAGACTTGTTGTAATCTTTTCAAGTCAAGTCTGAATTCGCTAGTACTTCGGCGCCACCGCGAACAACGATATTCGTAAATTTTGGACGATTGTCTCTGTCACTCTCATGACACCCTTAATTGGAGTAAAAGAGAAAGATGTCCGTAATATACAAACTTCGACGTTCGCGGTACCGGCCCTGTAATTCGAGAGACCAGTTTAATAATTACATATGTATTTAAATTTTGAGTTGCATACGTACATGAGAAAATTAAGTCCTTTATTCAGTAGAAACGTTGAAGCAGCACAAATAATCGTAAAACATTCAAATTCGCACATATTATTATAAAAAAATCTAACTCCCAATGAAACTGAGCACACACCTATCACATGAAATTACAATAATATCTGCGATGTAAAGATATAACGAGTGATCGGGACGGACGGACGGACATTAATATTTATAATGTGTCACTTGCAATCTTCCGCGCGATGAGACGGCGGGGTAGCGAGTGCTAGCAGTAGTGCAGCAAGCGAGTGCATAGGGTAGCAAGGGATACTCATTCCCCGTTTGCATCTTTCCAAATTTTGTATGCGATTTTAGTTATTTATGACCCGGGTATGTCCTTATCCTTAAACCACTGACAATGAGAGGTAGGGCACAGCGAAGTACCATCACGCTTGAGTCTGGAGAAGCCCGACTGGGGAAGTACCTCCTCCTTACAGAAGACCACAGCCATAATAGCTCTGCTTCCTTTCAGGTATGTAATGTTGTGTTCCTGATGGTGAGTAAGGTTCCCAGAGCTCCAACCTCCCTTAAAGTCCATGGCGCGGTAATTGCTTACTATTTAGTTGTTTTATTTCATGAGTAATTATCGCAGCAACCGAAGACAATATAATGATAACTGTGTTTGTTTTAAATATTGATTCAGAAATCTATAGGTCTTTGATATAGCCTCTCTCGCTTGCGTTCAAAAACGATTTTTCAATTATCATTCCCAAAATAAAACATGCAATAATCGTTTGTGGCATAAAATTGTTAATCAGCAATGCTAATACCGTAAAAAAATATATAATTCGACACCCATATTTGTCATTTCGTTTTGCACTATTCTCTAAAGTTGGCGCTACAAAATAATACCATGGTCACAATAAAAAAAAAACAAGTACCAGCATCCCTCATTCACACCCGTTGCAGATTGACATCTGTCAGTGCGGGGTTCCCGCAGGGGTCCGCTCTGGACCCCATATCTTTTCTCTGGTAGAATAAATTTTTAATCAAAATATTTTCGGAGGGTACCGCCGTTAATTTCTTTATTGTGAGTTAACTCTAGACGGGCTGTAATGAATAAATTAGGTTAAAAGGTAATTCTGGTGTTGTTATAATTATGCAGATTTGGGTGTGGGTAGGGAACTAGGGATAAGCGGTAGTTGACGACTTAACGAGTTTGGTGAAATTCATATATTTGACGAAACATGAATATCTAAATATAATATTATAAAGACTAAGCGATTCTGAATTCATCCACAAAAATAATATAATATTTTCATTTGGTTCGTACCAAATATTATTATATGTATACCCGTATATACTCTGTGGAGTTTGACTTGCTGTGTATTCAATAAAATAACTAAAATATGAAATTATCATTTTTATTTAAATCGAAAGAAAAATAGAAAAATTTGACTCGCAGCGGGACTCGAACCCACAACCACTGGATCACTAGCCCAGTGCACTACCAATTGTGCTATACGAGTGCCCCTTAGACGTGTCAAATTTTTCTATCTTAACCTTCCTAGTATACGTCATTGTGGGTGAAAATTTTCAATTTTTCTTTCGATTTAAATATCTTTGATATGCTAGCAGACGTTTCTGCTTAATATAAAAACAATTATTATTTTTAGTTAATAACCACATGTACCTATTTCATTCAATAGTATTAGGTATATAATTTACATTTTCCAAAATGCTGTTCAAAGGAAATAATACATATGTATCTGCTCAAGTCATCCTGTCACCTCATTTAATAACAATAGAGACTTCACGTAAAATCAACAATAATTATCAACCAGGACAAGAGAATAACACAAGACAAGGAAAAAAGAAAAGCTACCAATTAATAAAGAAGCCTATAGAAGCCTAAAGAAAGAAGCCTATAGCCCCAAATATCTTTGCCTAATGCGTGAAAACTATGCGCATAACTACAATACTGTTAAAAGGATATAGTTTTAAACAAATGTTGATTGGCGAGATTGGTCACGCGCGTCAGACGATAATTTTTCTATGATTTTGAAGTTTTTCTTGAATATGTATTAGCGTCTGGCTTCTTTGAATAAGATGAGCCGAGCTGTATTGTTTGAGGCCTCATTCATGGTTTTGATATACAGAAGAGGTTTTCGAATATCTTAGTTGACTTGGTACGGGTTTAGTGAAATAAGTGAGTCATGTTGTGTAGAATTTTGTGGAAACCAAACTATTAATGAATGCAAGAATTATATCAAAAAACCAGTAGCGATTTTGTACCACTTGATCGGTATAAGTTATCACCACAATGCCTCACGTTTATTATTTGGAACACACTACCCATGCGTTCTCTTAAGACAAACAAATGAACAGCATAATTGAAAATTGCAGTGTTCTAAATTTGAAAATTAATTTCAAAATTCCTCGCGACTAGAAACAGTTACGGCGGAATCTAATTTTCCACGTAGGCATGCAGTCACTGCATTCCGCTCCCATACTTCAGTTGCATTGCAACTGCATTGCGAATGAGGTTACTTTTCTACCCGGAACGCGGGATGGCAGGATGTGAGAGGAGTTTGAAATTTAAATGTGGAATAGTAGTGCGAATTGGACTCTTTCTTTCTTTTTAACGATGTTCGTTACTGCACTGCATCGGTCCGAATTGGACTTTCTCTGAGTTTACTTGGAATGGAATACTGACTTACTGAGGAATGTTCATTCGATTTTAATGTAGAAAATATTCAAGAGCACGGTAGTTTACATGTTAATTTACAGAAACAAAATGCTCAAGCTAAGCACAAAATGCATTACAAATATGTAAATTACAATTTTAACTAGACCAAACTATTTCATTGTAAATTCAAGAACGCTTCCAATGATTTATTACTAGTAGTTTCGGCCCTTTGGTTGTACGGACAAACAGCGTGGCTACTTAAATAAATATTTCAAAGTTAAAAAAATGCTAATTGGTTACCATTTTACTTTGGTCCCTCATATATTGGGTTCTATACAATGCTTGTATGTGTTTAACTAGAACATTGGGCACTAGGAGTTCATAAGTACATTGGTGTGTAGAAGAATGCAAGTAAAGGAATACAGTAGCCGGGTAGTAATGAGAGAGATGTTTCTTACGTGTTTGTATATTGATGAGACTTTACAAACGGGAGCTGGGGGCATTAAGGTCAATTTGCAGGTGGGCAATGAGTTCGCTTATTTGGAAACTAACAATACAGAAATAACGCTTAAAATATAGTTTTAACTTCATATTAATGAAATTAAAGTGTTCTTCTAAAAAGGAGGTTATGAAATAAACCAACTAAAACGGATTAAATCGCGTATACTAATTTAAACTTCATCCCGACGTGAACCCTTTAGCAGCGTCCGTGGTCATCGGGTGGACATCGATTTAGTTGTTTTATTTTATGAGTAATTATCGCGGCAGCCGAAGACAATATATAGGTTCTTAAAGGGTAGGCAACGGGCATGTGAATTCTCTGGACTTGCAGGCGTAAATGCTCACCATAAGGCGGGCCGTATGCTTGTTTGCCACATTCATTGTATAAAATAAAAATATAAGTTTTTATTTTAAAAAGTTTGTATTGCGTAGTAAAATTAATAATGAATACCTACGTATTTGTTATAATAACTGATAAACTTTTCTACACCAACGATTGTATTTTTTATGTCGAAAAGCATTCGAAATCAGAAATTACAAAAGGCATAATTGCGCGCTCCCTCTCGCATCTGCCGTGTGACGAATCATTCCATCACTTTGACAGCTTTTTGTCATTTTGTCTGTCAGTTGTAATTCACACCCTACACTGCAGTCGGCGTAATACTGTATGACTGTATGAATAATATTATTTATTGAGACTTGTAAGGAAACGATAATTATTCAATGAATTTATTGATATGTTAATTGTCCTTAGAACCAATTAATAGGAATTCTTTGCAAAAAGCATTTTGTATACATTTATAAAATCGTGCACTGTCGATGTTATGAACTTATTAACAGAGGGTAAAATGATAAAACCTAACGTTTAATGCATAAACTACTTTTTATTTTATTTTTAATACGACGTCGGTGGCAAACAAGTATACGGCCTGCCTGATGGTAAGCAGTTACCGCAGCCTATGGACGCCTGTAACTCCAGCGGTGTCACGTGCGCGTTGCCGACCCTTTATAAATCTATCTCCCTTCTAAACTCGTTTTTTTGAAGAACCCCATACTGTAATCCCTATATATGTATGTTTAACGTATATTTTATACACAATACACGAGAGGCAGCTATAGTATACCTACAAGTTTTCAGACAATCATACAATAACATATTTCGCATTCATCGCTCAAATCATAATACGAATAACCATACAAAAGCTCCATACACGTCACATTCATGCAGGCCATCCAAAATGAAATTACACGTGAAATATCAAACAAGACTTCGCCGACTACGGATAAAAAAAGGGTAACACCTTGTCATTAACCATTTTTCAATAAGTCAAGAAAAATATACACTCCAATTTGAATCTTAATCCATCAATCGTAAGATTAAAATCAGAGTTACATATTTCGCACATAGTTCGATTTTGTATTGGGTAGAAGAACGAATAAATAAAAGCATTAGATCCGTCACAATGGAATAATGCAGCTTGATTGTATTGAAGCAACCCTTTTTTATTATAAAGTCCTGGTAATTGTTAGGATAACACTGGGCTAGTTTGAGCTATTTGTTTGGGGTGAGATTATGTAGAGTTTGAGGGCTGAGCTGGTGAGAGCGATGGTATTCTAATAGAAATTATCTAGTTATTCAAAGAGGCTTTCGTTTGATTTCAATTGGCGTAACCATATTCACAAAGGGACGCTTAGCTTATAGTACAATTAAACCAATTCTATTTGGAAAAAAGGCCACATACTTTTACATGAGTTAAACACCTACAGGCATCTGTGATTAAAATGCATTGTGGGTATATAGCATAGCCTTTGATATCATGATTTTTTTGAATGTACGTTCACCATCAGATACATCGGAGCTGTGGAGGTGGTCACAAATTTCGGAACATGCACTTTATCGCCTTGACAATAGAGGCATTGGTCCGATATTTGTGACCACCTCCACAGCTCCGATATATCTGATGGCGACTGTGCTTACTTAGAAAGAAATATTGAAAGTAAACTAAAGTTTGTGTCCACAAATGTTAACTTCTGAATGGGTTGTTCTTGCTAACAGATGACAATCAGATGGATAGTTAATATGATGTCAATAAATATCGTTGACACACCTAACAAGCAAAATATGTATGACAAAAATGTCACTGCGACTAAAGTGTATGCGCTCACACTCCATCTGGTTATTTATTGATCTTTGTATTCTGACGTTTAGCACTAAACACATTTCAACGCCAGTTTTATACTACTTGAATGTGTTCCCCCTTTTTAAGCATTTAGTAAACCTGTTATAAACACGTAACCCGAGCCTTGGGCGCGCTTAGCGGACGCTGCGGTTTGGACAGACGAATCTAGCGTGAAATTTAATCACTTGTTTTTGACCGAGAACCGCTGACTTCTGGAGGCCTAGTAACATTATATATTTTTGATTAGACTTGCTCATTAAGGATCCTGTTTGGAGGAGGGGAGTTGAATCCTATCATACTCCCAGGGCAGATATAGATTGTTTGAAAATTATGTAGCTCAATCATAAAGGCCACAAAAGTTTTTAAATATCAAGTTAGGTAGAGATTTACTTTTAAAATACTGATGTTTATAATATTTTTTTCATGATTATTAAAGTTAAATTTGAACAATTTAAGAGTCGATTTAAGTACTTTAACGCAATTTTAATCGTGGGTGAATGCTAACCAGTCTGTGTCGTCCATACTTAACCTGTCAAAGAATTGTCAAAATGGCGGACATACTTGTATGTATAATTTCATCGAATTTAACGTATATTTAATTAAAAAGTTTTTTTTTTAAGTATGTAATGGTGTGTGTCAAGTGAGGTATCGGGTTTTTAAAGACTTTCGTTAAACATTTTGGCCATAACTCCCTTGTTGCATAATATACTATAATTGAGTTTTGAAACAATACAAACAGTTTGTTGGTGCATGTTTTAGACTGAAACAAACTTTTGAACCTGTACTTGAAAAATCTGTAGTTGAAATTTTACAGCGATTTTATATCGATTGTATTTGCTATAGTAAATTTTATTAAATGTTTCAGTGTTGTACATTTTATTAAATTGTAATGTTAATTACAAAATTAAATAATTTATTGTATTCTCTAATTTCATTGTTATCCTTGTCATGCGCAATAATCAACAAATTTTCCTAACCTGAAACTAGTTCCTTTGGTGGTTCAACTAGTTTCATAAAAAAATATTGCTAAGTGTGAATTTCAGGGCTCGCCTCAACTTATCGGAATGCCGTTACAAGTGCAATAAAAATATGCCCGTGCCCAGGTGAACTCCATTTCCAAATGAGCCCGTCCAATCATAAGTCAAGGAAAATTCCGACCAACCACGCCCCGGGGGAAAGCCCCTCTTAATCTAATATTAAACACATTCGGATATTAGATACAAAGTGAGCATTCACAGAATTTAATAATCCCTCTCCTACACTTCTCCCTCTAACGTATACAGCCGTCTTTATCCACTGAATTATTAACAACAAATTTTATGATTACATTTAGAACTGAGTGCAAGGAATACGTGACGAGAAAGTCGAGCATGGCGTGAAAAATGGCGGGAAATCGACGGTTAATATTTTATTGGTTTCGATAGATTTGAGTTATGGGGCGGCGGGGTAATTTTCAATTTTGTGACTGAAATATTGATGACCCCTGAGATCTAACCCGGATTAAGTGCTACGTGTAACAGACCCCATACTTCCCGTATCGGCTCTGACCGGAGTAGGGCCTGGCAGTATCGCAGAATACATAACAAACCTTTCATAGATATCCTTTTTTTTATGATATAGGAGGCAAACGAGCAGACGGATTGCGTAATGGTAAGCAACTACCGCCGCCCATGGACACTCGCAACACCAGAGGAGTCACAAGTACGTTGCCGGCCTTTAAGGCCTTGGTCTCCTATAAACGCCGTCGGCCGCCTACAGCGTTTGCGTCACAATGCTGCCTATAGAGATGTACTGCTGTGGTCCCTCTCACACGTCGACGTCGGCGTCATTTTTGTTCCGGAACGTTGACGCTGACGTCGGACGTCGCGTATAGCACAAAATAGGAGACCAAGGCCTAGATCCCTATACGCTCTTTTCTTTTATCCTGTGCAGAAAGTACACTATACTGAAACAATTAATTAAAGGACAGGGTATAATGTCGTTTCACTCTCATCATCATCATCAACATCTCAGCCATAACCCGTCCACTGCTGAACCTATGTACAGAAGGGCGAAATAAAATAGGGGCAGGCCTATAGGCCTGCCCCTATTTTATTTCGCTATATGTACCTAATACATGACAATGTCTCTTCAATTGGTAAATGCTCATCGTATTTTCTCTGCCGTATTCTGTGCACCGCCACAAACATCAAGTTTTAGATTACCTACTTTAAACAACAAGAATGCGAGATTTTTAGGGAATATTCCTCTCGGCTATATTGAAAACGAAATCAAAGTCGCAATATTTGAGTATATGAACTATAAACTCAGTCATATATAGTAACGTAAAGCATCTCAGTATTCCATGGTTTAGTGCCAAACCAATAATGAGACGGATTTCCCCGCATGGTTCCCATGATACAAGCCAAACCAAAGTTAGTAGAACTGATACAAAATGCAAGAGTAACATTGGGTATTGGGAATTCCATGAAAATTGTAAAACTTCAATGTAATAATAAGAAATTTCAATAATTGCAATAGGTATTAACTAAGTATAAGTACTTTTATTTCGAGTAAACTGTAACTAGGTCTGCACCTATCCCTATGCTTAGATGTTTTGTTTTTAATTTCATAGAATAAAACGGGCGTTGAAATCTAGGTATTGAGTACTAAAATTTTGAATGCTTTCAAATAAAAAAAAAAACAGTAACATGGGACGATAATGGTAGTTCGCATTCACAATCTAATGATACAACACAGACTTATTGTAATCGTATTCGTATCGTAGTCGTGAAGGGTAACACATCAGTATCACGACACTACAACAAAGTTGCTAGAGCAGTGGCCATCTTGGACCTCACGGCCAACATGACCAAACAGTACTTGCCCAAGATGGTAATAGTATCAGCATAGAATGACCTGTGGCGAAAATCGATATTCGTAAATTTCGAACGATAGTCTCTGTCACTCTCATGACGCTTTAATTGGAGTAAAAGATAAAATTCTTAAAAACGAACTTTAATGTTCGCAGTACAGTCAGCAGCAGAAGTAGCTAAGCATTTGAGGTGTTCACAATGACGTCAACACTTCTCTATTGTCAAGAGAATCAGAGCGCGTGTAGGTCATTTTGAACACTTCAAACGCTTAGCAACTTTTGCTGCTGACTGTACCAGGCTGGCATATAAGGTCACGATATCTATGTATTTATGCTATAACTGCACAACAGTGGCGATGCATCCATACAAGCCGATTCCCGCCGGCTTAACTAACGTTCGCACAATTCAGTTTTATTTAAGCTCCTATTCCTGTCTAAGAAAAAAAAAAATACGCACCGCCACTGCTATTCAAGTACAGTGTACTTGATTTCGCATTCCACGCATTTCTCGAAGCGTGAACAGAAATAACTGAATCGCCTCATCTAACAAGCTCTATAAAGATAATAGGCACTGACACTTTGTAATCATTAGGGGGGCGACTATGTTCGTGATCTTGTCGTTAAAAAGTCGTAACACGTGAGATTAAAAAAAAGTATTTTTTTTTCCCCAGATTTTTAGCATAAGAATAATTTTATCTAAGAGAAACCGCACTGTTGCATGGTACAGAAGATACGGCGAGGCGGCCAAATTAGGCCAAGCCTGTATCTTTTTAGCTCAGAGACAATTTTACTCTGAAAATCATTGACATGATGTTTTTTTAATCGTAGACAAGTACCTTAAACTAGTCAACTACTTCTAAATAGAATCCCGAACATTTACATTAAAATCTGCAAAAAAAAAATACATATAAATATGTGTTGACATAGCGTTTTGTATATATTTTAGTACCTGTGTGTACGCCAGTGTGTAAAAGTGCACAAGTGTAGATTATTATTTTAGTTCTAAATGCCTTACAATTTAAGTACACTCACGTGACTAGAATCTTCCAACTGGCGAGGTTTATGATGATAATAGGGCCCGACGTGCGATAATTTTATCGAGGGCCCCGGCTAACGCAATAATGGTCATATTTTCCCGCTTCGGGTTACCTAGGGAACCCTAGTTTGTGCTTTTGGAAGGCCAAAAATAGATTCGATCGATAATTATTATTGGTGCTGTCATTTGGGAAGCACATATTTGATGAGTTAAATCAATACGTATGCGTTTAGTAGCGGATTAGGTGCGGTTTTCACCTAAAAGCATCATTTAAAACAAGAAAAAATATTTTTAATTGTTTTACTTTATGATATATGATTACTTAAGGATATTAAAATAGCTTATATGTATTCCGCATGATGATATCAAAGTCAAAAATCCATCTGCGTTAAATATAAACCTTAGATATATCATGGGCCTTAATGCTGATATAAAGTAAAAATTCTGCTCAGATGAAATCTGCAAATTACTTCCCACACGACAAACAAGGACTTTATACTCAATCAAATATGTCAATCTAGAATTGAGAGCTGCAATCGTCCATTTCTGTCCTAGGCCATAAAGGATGATTCCCCCGGGAAATCCACAGCATATATTATTAATTAATAAAGTCCACGCGATTGACGGCCGCGCGTATAATTGTCAACTGTAATTGAAAAACGAGATTACACTGACTAATTATTAATTCGTAAATAATTCACCCCCTCCCCCCTTCCCCTGGGGGCCCGTGATTGAATTTAGGGGGTATTTTGAATTTTGCATAATTCAAGTTAGCCCTTTATGGCTGTTGAGGAGTTTTCGGCGGTTGAAATTGGCATATAATTTTATGTGGGGTTAGGACCTGAATTCTGATGGGCTGAGAAAAGGATTAGGCGGCT
Source organism: Grapholita molesta (assembly GCA_022674325.2). Taxonomy (NCBI): domain Eukaryota; kingdom Metazoa; phylum Arthropoda; class Insecta; order Lepidoptera; family Tortricidae; genus Grapholita; species Grapholita molesta. The sequence goes on from CP053138.2 coordinate 1,574,363, forward strand.
TGGCACATTCCGTTAATTAAAATTACATTATTTATAATGGCTCGTAATAAAAGTTATGACTGTTAAAAGGTATATAGTATAAAAAATCTTAATGGCTTAAATTTAGGTTGAGACATTTTAGACATTATCTAGACCCTTTGTAGATATTAACTTTGTGACTACAGTCTACTACTTTTTGCAGCGAAGTAACGCATGATTTGTTTTATAGTCATGAATATTAATGACAATTTTCCCGATCAAATTGGTACAAAAACCACGCACGTTCATGCACTGTCACCAGAATTTTCCCCATATAAACTGTTATAGCAGAATGCTGACTGACGCACAATACTCGCCGACAAAGCTCCGTTTCCCGGCCGGAAAAGTTATTTTTTTAATCCTCAGATCACTGTAACGCCACAGAATCCAATTTACCAGTCATTTTGCCGTCGCGCGACAAACCGAACAATTACATATACGTGCGTCGAAACTATAATTTCCACCCATGTGCAAAAAGCCACCGCTTTGCGCCCGCCGCGTCGCTTTTGACGGGGTGTCAAACCTCGATAGCGCTTTTGTGTGACACTTCAATTTTTTTAGAACTAAATCTGAACACAATGTCTGCCCACACAAATTACAGGTATTCATATGTATGCGATTATCGTAGATGCGGACGATACCACCTCATTTCAATACCTATTGTATGTGCCTCCGTGTTGTAAGGGCCTAAGTACGTTTACTACCATATTGCGTTTGTCATTTGTGTCTGTGTTGGCGCCGCGACGACTGATGCCTGTGACAACTGGTTGTAATCATTTCTCAGGTACCTTTGTGGCGATAGACGTGACGATGGGTCCCGTCGTGTGACGTGAAGAGGCGTTGACGTATCGTGTCGGATCTAGATCGCGCGGACATGTTAATTGTTAGCTCGTTCACACTTCGGATATTTCTGACTGAGTTGCGACAGTCCTAAATGCTGCAATTATGATTTTTCCTCGGCCGAATGTGGAGAATTGACAATGCTTCCCACTAAAGAAGTTGGCTCAAATTATCGTCAGATTTATGAGTTGAGTGGGTGAGACACTGACTACTGCAAAAAATTTCTACCGAAATTTTCCAAATTGAATCTAACCTAACCTAACTGTGTCTGATCAGATACTTAAAACAGAAGCAGGTCCACTAACTTCACCTAGCTAAACGCGTAAGATCTGCATCCAGAAGTACCAAGGCCTCAGGCTAAGGAGCTCACCTGGATCTGTCGCGTCGAGGGTCTGCGGCGGGGGCTGACTGAGGGGGCCGGGGGTGCCGCCGGAGCCGGGTGACCGGACGTCGTCGTTCACCGCGCCGCCGTACGACAGCGACGACGAGGGCGGTCTCTGTTGACAATACACCACCAGTTATGATCGCCTGGTAATCCAGCCAAAATTTGTGGCTTATTTTTTTATTACCAGGTTTTTGAGAGAATTTGGTGTTGGTTAGTTAAGCTGAAGGCTTATTAGTCATCAGGCATACAATGAGAAAAAAATGATGGATGATTTAGCGATCCCAGCTCTTTAATTAATTTAAAGGTCTGTTGAAAATAATTTCACACCCGAGCTCTCGGCACACCCCGGCCTCGTTATAAAGCGGTAATTTACTTAATTACTAGTTATTCTTTCTGTTGTAAGTGTTGCAACTAGCAGTTGGTTCTTATGATAATAAACAACTTTTAGACGAGCACGCGATTCTTACCACTGGTTCTTCAGGGGTCCTGGTCCATTGCACTTTAAGACGTGGGGTCAGCAGTTGCTATTGTTAAAACTCCACGTATATGTGTCCTTTCCGATTCAGTCTTTGACTGAATGTAAATTACGATCTTCAGCTATTCTTAGTTAAAGTAAAACTTTCATACTAGGCTACTCAGTCTACAATCTTCCGCAGAAAGTAACCTAATATTTTTTTTTATACAACGACGGTGGCAAACAAGCATAAGGCCCGAATGATGGTAAGCAGTTACCACAGCCTATGGACGCCCACATCGCATGCCCCTTGCCAACCCTAAAAGTTGTTAAAGCTTTGGGGGCCTTACTCACCATCAGGAACACAACACTACATACCTGAAAGGTAGCAGTGCTATTATAACTGTGGTCTTCTGTAAGGAGGAGGTACTTCCCCAGTTGGGCTTCTCCAGACTCAAGCGTGATGGTACTTCGCTGTGCCCTGCCTCTCATTCTTGGACGTAGTTTAAGGACATACCCGGGTCCAAGTTTTCATTGAAGCAATAATCTAATATTCAATTAAATCTATATGAGTTTTAAATTCATGTCGGTTTAACCCTAAACTGCACAGCGCTCTATGGCGCGTGACACAACAGCTGGAGGTAATGAACCGTGGCGCTTATGAAATTCCTTACCAGCACTGTTTCCTTAAAGCCAAACACTACCATCAATTACACATTATATAAAAAGTAAACTAAGCGAGGGCTTGAAGCATTCTTGAAATTTAATAGTGGGTGCTCGGAGTATTTCTTTATGATAGAATCAGACATAGCATGCATGGCACTGTTGAAGTGACCATGCCAGGCCATGTAATCTGGAGAGTCGGTGGCCGTCCCAAAGTGGCGACCACGAATAAATAAATATTTTGGGACTGTCTTACCCAAATCGACCTACTCCTACGGTAAGCTCAGTAAGGCTTGTGTTGTAGGTACTAACTAGACGACGATTTGTCTAATCGATAGATACATATAAATACTTTATGTGGGCATTTATTTGTGTAATGAGCACAGATATTTGTTCCTGAGTCATGAGTGTTTTCTATTTATTTAAGTATTTATATGTATCTATCTATTATATATATAGTCGTCTAGTTACCTACATACAACACAAGCCTTACTGAGCTTACCGTAGGACTAGGTAAATTTATAAATATGTCCCGAAATATTTATTTATTTATATAAATACTGCAGCGTCCTTCGAAATCCAATATACATTTACTGCGGTCACCAACCCGCCTGCCAAGCGTGGCGACTATGGCAATCTGCCCGCTAAAATGATACAAGTCATATTTAGGGGAGGTCTATTGTCCAGCAGACGGAAAAAAATGCCGAAATTATGAACGAATCAATGAAAGTATTGTAACTATACTATACACCTCAAATGCAAATACATATGAATCCGCGTCTTCGGCAGCTAAATTAAAAAAAAAGTATACGTTACATTTATTTTATTTCCAAACAATAGTGTTTTAGTTTTAGCATCAAGTAGTCTATCACTAATACTAGCCCAGCCGTAATGTTTCGGAAACACATGACGAGCGCCCGCGCACGCCACCCGGCCATTACGACACCTGCCTTATGGTCCTTGTCAAATGGCCGCATCACAATTAACTCATTACCGGCCCGTTTGCGATTTGGTCATAAGGAAGACGTTACGGAAACTGGTTGAGCCGGAAAACTTATATAATCTACATCAACAGTTCTTGTTGGGCTCAAAAAGAAAAGGCGAAGATATCTTCACGCTTTCCACTTCTTCTCCATACATTTTTCGCCCATCTTTGTCGGACTTCAAACATATTTCGTCCGTGAAAATGGCAATGTGTTTTGTCAAATTTTTATAAAAATCCCGCCGCAACTGATAGATGTACCACGTGTCATTGGAGCTTCAAATGTAAGATTTTTTGGCAAATTGCAGCCAATATGATCTTTTTTCTTCGTGAGCCGAAAGAAAACTGTTGTACCCTTGGAAAATTGGTAAAACCGGCAGGAACCGGCTGGTATGGACGCTCCCGCTGCTACCTATAATCAGCCATAGAGATCCACTGTTGTGTTTAGACCTCCATAGCAAGAGGGTCCAATGCTATGGTCGCCACCCTCGGCAGTTCCACCGATTTAAAGAGGCACTTTCTAACGACTGTCACTGTTACTCTAATTACGCCATGAGTACTGAATTTATTTATCAAAAAAAAAACTAATGCTACTATAGTGACCGAAAAAAAAATTAAGACTTAATATAAACTATAAATAAAATTGGAGTAAAAGAGACAGACGTCAGAAATTTACGAACTCCGATTTTCGGAGCCGTCTGCCCTCTGTTTTTGCATTACCACAGTTTATGGATAATACCAGATACACGATACATATTTCTAAACGCTATATTCGTGGTCAATAGAAATCGAAAATAATCTAAACAAACCCATATACCTAAGTCCATAAATTCGTAAGTACGGAATTTTAAAAAAATGTAAAGCTACTTACAATCTTTTTTAGTTCAAATATGCGATAATTACCTATATATTTAGTGTAAAAGAACTTTTTAATAATATTTTGTAAAGTTTTTTTTTCCTTAAAGATTCAGTAACCATTCAGCCTTAATTGTTTAGTTTAGCCATTACTTTTCTATTGACCCCGAATATAGCTATGTACATCACTGCATAGGCGTATTTCGCCCTAGATTACCATACTCGTGATTGATAATCGCACAGCCATGTAATTGCCGAAAAAACGCCTAATTGCTGTGCATGTAACGGAAAATTGATTGTACTCCTAACGATCGTTAGGTGTCTTACTTGCGCTAATTTAAAGTAATCTGGACGCCGATATGGAGTTTCACAATCCAACTTGGTTATAAAACTTATGAAGGTTATGATACAAATGTCGTTTGCTCTTATACTAGTAGTGTTAAGGTCGAATCATGTAAATAACATAACAAGTTGGATTTTCAACTTCGAATCTACATCTTTATGATTGAATAGAATGTAAATTAAATGGGAATCGGACCCCAATACAAGAACTAAAGTTAAGGCTTATAGAGAAATAACTAAGGATTCATGTCGGTTTAATATATGGAAGGCATTGCGTATATAAGTATTAAAATCACTTGCTCCACTTAGAAATTCAGCCAACTAGTTATTTATCTACAAGGAACGCTGACATTTTGATGTTAGCACGCGATGCTATTTCAAAGGAAATGGATACTTCGTGAAACATTTGTCATGATATCCATTGATGTTTTAGTATTGCGGAGTCCTTAAGTAATCCACATACGAGCAGTATTGAAGCGTTTTACAGACGATAAAATCGATTTGAATTTAGAGCAGGCGTCCGTTCCATTACGCCAATCCGCTGACGCTTAGATCTAAACCTTAATTTGAATATCGAACACATGCTCTCAAGGACTTCAAATTGAATGTCTGTCGGTTGATTTCAAAAACGGAACGTTTAAATAATAAGGTTGGAATTAGAGTATTTTTAAAATTTGAAAGCGCGCGTAGCTCATTCAAATTACGTAGAACTTTTTTTTAATAGGTTCTTTTTGTGGCAGGAAATGTGGACGCTAATGTGTTCCGTTCACACCATGTGTGGATCAGAAATGACTTACTTGCATTCGTCATTATGGTCATTGTTATAATTTTGTTTATTCGTGCAAAGGCCGTAATTTTGAGTCGTTAGCCAATATCTGTCAGAACATTTGTTCAATGGTGTTGAACCATTAAACACCTTTTTACAGTAACTAGCAATCGAGTATACAAACTATACGGTAGAAAGTAGGCATACAAAACGACATTTAAGTTATTTTAGTGTCCTTAAATTATAAAATACATATTAAAATGAAGTTGATTGATAAAGCACGTACTGTTTTTTAACAGACCGATATAATAGCAAATTGTTTTGACGTTTCATAAAGAGTAGCTGATGATTCGAGTCTGAAATACGAGTTGTTATGTTAAACATAACAATCACTGCAAAAAAAACGTTAACCAGAACTTATTACGTGTCCTTGCAAAATAAACGGGTATTCTTTGAGTTATTTCGCTAACAATAATATCCACTTACAGTCACTATTGTGACCACATTGTAAACCATGTCGATTCCTGGAAGCGTCAGATTTGGGTGAAAGTTTTTGTGGCAACACATGTGCTAATCAAGTGAAGCTTCCGTGGTTTATGGGAGCCTGGTACATTTTTGTGTAACAGATGATGGCTGACGCGTTGATGGATAAGCAAAAAATAATTGGTACCATGTTTAGTTTTAGGACACTATCAGTATCTAGTTATATGCTTTAGAAAACTGAGAAAGATACCTCCACTAAAGTGAAGTCATACTAAGCTCACGAATACAAGGTCATCTTTATTAATGAGTCTAGCAAAATACCTTCACGACAACTTATAACAAATGACAGCCTTATTCTATTTCCCTCTAATGAAACGGTCAAACACCCAGCACACTTTACAAAAAAGAAACAAAAACCTTTGTCAAACGAACTTTTCTAAAACTAGCCAACGACAAACAAGTAGCATTACAGATGGCGTCCGAGGGGAGACTGGACTTTTCCATTACCATTAATTTGGCCGAATGAGAGTTTACTGCGTCATCTTGAAGAGCTCGTATGTCTTCATGTTGCTGGGCCTTTATTTGTTTTTCTCGTGTCAAACTGGGATTAAGATGATTTTGGTACAGTCTTCCAAAATATTGCCAAGATTAATCAGATTTTTTGAGATGTGTGTAATCTTAAATACTTATTAGCCTTGGAGAGTATTTTTCACATTTATCAAAACTATTTTCTTAGATTTTAAATTACTTGCTTTACCTACTCAATATATTTATTGAACTATTGAACTTATTATTTATGTTTAGAAAACCAAGTTGAATTATGTTTAAAACAAATAATTGATTGCTGGTAAGCTTCTCTGTTTGTCCATAACATGCACATTAGTTTTAATACAATCATAAATTACCGTAAGAAACAAATATTTTTAATCACTCCTTTTTATTTGAATAATAAAAGGTTTCTCGCAGTATAAAAACTATAGACAACTCCATTAGATTTGTATTCACTTCTCAATTTCGCTATCACTCGCAGCCTACATGATCTAGTGTCGACAAAAACTCCAATCAGTCGTCAATCACACTCGCGCGCAGCCACAATGGCGCGTGCGCCGTGGGAACTGCAAGTTCATAGTTAAAATGCATTGATGGCGGGAAAAAATTTACGATATGCCTGTTTTTGCACTTATACTTTTATGATAGACGAAAGAAAGGAAGATTGAAGAATAATAACTAGTCTATAAAATGACCCAACTACAGATTCCAAATTGGAGGTCGTGCGTCGGAAACCTGTTTGATACCAACAATTTTCTATTAAGTTTGTGTACCACATGTATCATACAAGTACTAAATCGAATGGGTATAAATTATTCTTCTCGTAATCTTACCTTCCCTTAGGTTGGAAAGTCGTGTGATAATCGCTGTTGTAAAATCTGTGGCTGCACCAATTTTAGGGACGTCGCTAAAGCATGGGCTATTAAAAAAAATAACAGAAAACATATCTGAATTGACAGTTATAGTTTTGAAATGGAAATTATACTAGCACCTTGTGACAACCACCGATGGTTTTCTTTCGACATAGATATATGAATTATTGGTAAAAAGGCAAATCTCCTTTTTGAGCAGAAATATGCTATACCTACTAAACTCCAAATAAGTATGTTCCGTTAACAAGCCGTCCACCTGGCCTGCGCACGCGACCCATACATTTAGAGCCAGAACAAACATCACTACTCCCCCGTTATTGTTCTTTTTTCGATTTGTATGCGCGTGCGGTTGACGTGCGTTTGTTTCACCCCTTCTCTCGTATTATTAAGATTTGAATAAAAACATACGCGCTTTGCAAACATACAAATGATATAGACATTAATTTGCCGACCAGTATTGTACTTTGTTTTAGTACTCAGGATTTTAAGGATTTATATCTAAAATTTTGTGCAAGACCTTTTTCAAATAATACTATTACCCCAGAAAGGGATCGGTATTGTATTGTTTCTCCTACTTTAACTGACTTTGGATCGTCAGACTAAATTTTATGAATGTTCTACGAAATCTTCAGGAATATATTGAATTGCTTAAGACTACATAATGTTACAGAAATAATAATTGACACTGACAAACAGAAACATGCAAATAATACTCGTAAGTTCAAGTTTCTAGTAAAGTAGGCCCTAGTAATCCATGCGGTTGTTACTTATGATAACTGGTATACCTATAATATATAATCAATACAGACTGATATACTCAAAGTGTCTCACTATACAAAGGCGTGGATATATTAATACAAAGAATAAAGAAGTAAAGAGAGGTGAATCATTAGAATGAGTAGGTATCTAAGCAACAATAGGATATGATTTTAGAAACGTGCAGTAGATTCCGGAAAATATTTAAGATTCAATAAAAACTCCTGATTATTGTATGTATCTAAAAGGCAGGATTGTCTTAAAAATATTTGGTCTAAGAGAAGTGTCGAGAACTATTCCTGTTTTTATTCCGTTAAAAATACTCTCAGTGTCTAATTATTCACAATATGTGCCTGTTTATATTTTACTGTGAGACTTTATGATTGTTATAGAAGCGGTGACTATGACGTGTATATTTATTATTGATTCTATTCAAAAACTATTCAGATCGTGTGTTGTCGAGTATATGAACAACAGACATCCTATTAAAACAGTCATTAAACTTGCATTCGATTTTATTATTGCATGTTAATATAAAAGTAAAGTTCTTATTAACCAAGATTTTATGATCATTGTTTTCTAAAATGATTCATAGTGTATCACGGAAGTTGAAGATTTGATATTATCTGTTTTATCTATGGCAATGTTTTTTTCGATCTTTTTACTGTTTCATTCTGCATTAAGTTTCGTTCACACGTTGGTTTCTGTCTCACGCAGAGAAAGCTTCATACCTTTTATTTTATAGTTTATAGTTCATTAGCTTTATATAGTTTTCGTGACTGCAATAAGTAAGTTTATCTATGGAACTGTCGCCAACACAGAAGCAATCAAAAAATAATAACCCATCAATTACTACGTTTCCGCTCAAGGTCAATTTTTATTGTCGTTACCATCCTTGTCACCATCATTGGCATGATTCCCATCATGCCCAGGATTTATGACTCCGTGATGACAATTATAAGTCATCATGGCGCCAGGGTTATTGACCGTCATGGGAAGCGAAACACGCACGTGATAAGAAAAAATACGTATATAAAATTAATAGTCCTTATTAGTGAAATCATAGAGTCCATTTTGTAAATACATATTATCTAATTTCGCGTATCAAAATGTTCAAGTGTTTGTGGTGCCCTAATTTTATCATTTTCTTGTGATACTAAGTCGAGATTAGTTTGAGATAAAAACGCAACCGGGCGCGCAGAAAATAAAGGAGTTGTAATAGAGACTGGAAAAGCGTCTCGTTACCTAGACTCGCACCTCGCGCAGAAAATTAATATCGTCTCATTTAATATGCAAATAGTCCAGCCGGTCTCTTATCTGCGTTGTCCAGTCCGTTCAATCAAAGTGTCCTTTAAGCGGGCTATCTACTTGCAATCTCACCTCCTTGCTCTCATGCCGCCTTGGTACCTTCAATTTATTACCGGCCGGTATCATTAACGTAATCTTCATTTTATCTATTTCTATTCAATAGGTTTTTGAACCTCGTTATGTTTGTTCAATGAGTAGAAAATTTATACCCGATGTAACAATGTCGGGGTTTTAATTAGGTATAACATTACAATTTTATTCACCTCGACGCCGTTTAACATGTTAGAAAAACTTGAACAAATAAAGGTTAATGAAATAATGAAAGTGTTATAACAAAAAGTTAACCGAACCAACCTACATCGTAGCCAAACAAAAAGAAAATTGGGTCAAAGTTTCAATAGCTAATCAAGAGTAATTGTGTTGTAGTACAATGTAGGGAGGGTCACAGTGATTCGATCTCCATTGTTTGGCCCGTAACCGGAGATGGCACGCTCCTGCCAGACCCTTAGGGAAAGCTGGGGAAATGTCAAAAGAATGTTGGGCCATGAATTATTTTGTTGGTTAATGATCAAAATGGAACTGTTCTACCAGAACTAAGTGCTTTTGAATGTGGGAAAATCTTTCTTTTAGTTTATTTAATGTTCAATAATCGCATCTTATAAATTCAAACAACGATTTACAGCTACTTACGAATTTGTATCGTCTACAAATCATTTAAAAAGAGCAATCGAACACATGTAGGGAATAGAGAGAGGCCGACAATGCTTCCATGCGGGACGCCGCCCAATAAAACATATCGTGGTCCCACCAGCCGCGTGGCGGGGTTGAGTTACCTCGCTGATCACCTGGTGCTGATCAGAAACTAATTAAATAATTTGAATACGATAGCCTCCTTAAAATTCATAGTACTTAACGTCTGGTGTTTAAAAATAAACTGACTATTCTAAGTTTTCTTAGAACCAAATGATTTAAATAGTTATTTGAGTAGTAGGAAAGGCTGGTCAGACGCGAGGTAGACTAGGGCATCAGAAGTCAAGGCACGCTGTCGCCCGAGCATTAATATTAACAATGTAAATACGCAGCGAGGCACACGTCATTAGCTATTCAACTTAACGGAACGAGCGGCATAAATAATGCAAGTGCCGTCTCTGGCCAGCTTCGATTGCTTGGCTTCCTACTCTTCCGCCGGATTCACTAATTGTTACTTTAATTCTTTTATTGTCGTGTTATTTAAATGAGAGCTGGATTTGGGTCGTCATTAGGAGCTCGGGAGTGTCTATGCGGTGATTTGGCCGTTTTTACGACCCCGGGGCGTGGGCGACGCGATTTGCCTAATTGTAGGCACATATACGCTTGAATCACTTCTTTATTTGGAGGAAAATAGCAGCCTTTCTTCGCCAAATTAGTGTCCTCATTTATATGTCCATCCAACGCCATCAGTAGCTTAATAAAAAAAATCAGTACTTTTCTCTAGCTTGACAAATACATAACTGGTTTCTATTGTTTTGACCTAATATAAAAGAGGGCGTTATAAACATCAAACAAATGAAACGGAAATCGACTTGCAATAACAGACGGGACAAAACTTCCATATAGAAAAGTCCGTCAATGGGCTTTCGAAAGCTGAAGTTTAATTAACCGACGCTTTAAGCTTAATTGTGTGCAGCTAAGCTGCGGAACACGTGGCCTGGGTACACGCGTCGCGGGTACCCGCGGGTACTCTTTTATACTTGGATTAACGGGTGACGGCCGCGGTTGTATTTGCATTTTATTAATTTTTTGACGACTGTTTGTTTTGAGTATTGCTTTTGATAGGTCTAAAGAGCTAAAGAGAAAAATAGTCGATTTCGTTTAACGTTATCATTATTAAATATATACAAGTTAAATATTTCTTTATGGAAATATTACCTTGATATGATAAAAGTTTTACTTTACTATAAAGAAAGGGTGTACATAACAGAGAGCCATGTGGAATAAGCTACAAGTAATTAAATATGATTAAGGCAACTGGAAATCATCATTTCTGGCTAGTCGAGTTTCCATATTCGATAGTCAATACAATTTCAGACTCCGTTGGCATAATAAATATACAATGTTAATAAATAAAAAGTTTTACTTATTTGTTTGACTAGCCAAAGATCGTGATAGATACTATTAGGCCTTGATCAATGAACATTCCTTAAAATGCATCTCATAGATGACTTAGTACGTTATTATGCCAATTTTGGTAATTTGTCTATCACTGGTCTGGCTTAGTAGGCAATGACAATGCCTATAAAGCCGAAGGTTTGGCTGCTATCTCATTCGAGGAATTTATTTGTATAGTTGAGAACAAATATTTGTTCCTAAGTCATGTGTGTTTTTTATATATTTAAGGATGTGTATATTATACTAGTATTTATATAACTTACTAGTAGCATATGCTGGCTAAGTACTTACAACACAAGTATTTTTTTACTTACCGTGGGGCTCAGTCAATTTGTGTAAGCGTGTCCTGTAATATTTATTAATTATTTATTATAAAGCGACAACAGCTACTAGAACGTCATTTCTGACTCTATTGACTACCGATAACAAACAAGAAATATATCTTATTCATACTCGCCCCATGCACTATTCGGCCATAGTTATTAGACCGCAAGCAATTACACACAAAAACAAACAACCGAGCTGGGGCGAGGGCGACAGAGAACGAGTGTAGCTGTCAGGGGTAGCAATTAGGTGGTATTGGGATTTTGACTCGCTCACGACGTTCATAGACTTAGGATTTTTTTAGAGAGATTTTTTCTAAATAAATATTACAAGACATCCTTACCCAAATTAACAGAGCCCCACAGTAAGCTCGAGAAGGCTTGTGTTGTGGGTCAGCCAACGATATATATAATATACAAATACTTAAATACGGAAAAAAACCCCTATGACAGAAGAACACCTATCTGTGTTCATCACACAAATAAAATAATGAATGGTTTTCGAACCCAGAAAAATGTGCTTAATAGGCAGGATCACTACAACCTAACAAATGGTGAACTTCAGTGGTGACGCATCCACAAAAGTCTATTCCTGCCGGGTTTAACTAACCTTTCCGCTGTTCAAGAATTCTCCTTAGGCTCAAAAAGAAAAGGAAAAGCCACGTTGGCTCCACCTTGCCAAAAAGAAAAAAATACCGGCCGCCACCGTCGAAGAGTATCAGTAGACTATTAACTGAAGTAACTAATATTTAATTACTGAACTACTATTGTTTCCTCAAGCTACATATTTCCAGTCATACTGACTGTGGCATTTTATCTGCGGTTGATTTAAATCGGTGGTATGTAACGAACCATGGGTGATACGTTGATAAAACGCGGAGCATTCCAAGGTTGAATAGTAAGCGGCGGACATCTATTCGGTAGGGATTGTAATGGCCAGTGATTTATGGTCGCAATGGCCTGTTTGTTATACGAGGGTCATTTTAAATTTTATGTATTTTTTTGCTTTCCTTAAGCTAAGAAAAGTTAACGGATAAGAAAATGTTTTTTATTTTATTTGGATTTAATAAAGAAATAACATATTTCCTATTAATTTAGCGGAAGTAGTAAAATTACTGTAAGATACAAGTGAAATAAATGTCAAGACTGCTTTCAGTTTACGAAATGTCATAAATACTTTTTGGGCTTAAAAACGCTTCTTCAGCAAAATCCCGATTCCCGCGTAATCTTACAGGTTCCAAATTTTATTCCTGCCATATCCATTTCCTCTTCCTCCCTGTAACCTGACACCTCAGCATTGTCCTCCCCCGCGGTATAGTTCAGCACAATGCTCGGTTTCCATTCAGGCCTTTGTTGAACAACATATGGAGCTGAGGGTTGGGAGGAAATTAAAAAGCGGCAGTTTTGAGCCTGATTTAAGCTCGATTGTTTTGTTGATGGGGTGACTTGGTCTAATGAGTCGACGCTTGAGAGGTATAAAATACTTCATACTTCTAGGTAGATTACAAAAGGCGAATAAATAACCCCTAGAGAACTAATGTATAAAATCAAAGTTTCTGTAAGATTGTACAAGCAAAAATTGTAATATTACAATCTATATTCAGCAATACTATGGATAGACTAGACTAGACGACCAAAGACAAATCTAACTCGAACAGATCACAATTACTGAGATAGGCAATCTGCCAAATAACAAACGAGTCCTTATCTAAGCGAACCTAACATACTGCTTATTGTCCCCATAACCAACCGAATGGAAACAAGAAAAAACAAAAGTACAGTTAAATTCGAAACTCCGAGACAATCCGCTTCTAAAAGCGAAGTGTACTTACATAATAAAAAGGAAACTTTCAAAGATATTAAGAAGAAACTTAAGAAAAGGGATGATTGAAACAAACCCTAGAAGTTTGGGCACGTCCCTCCCAAAGTGTATTAAACCGCCTTAACTTTGGCAAAAAGTGAAAGGAGACAAAGTGAAATAATATAAATATTTTTAGTAATAAAAACTTGATATTGGTGGGTTCTGTTGTGGTGTCGGCAAAGAGAGACAGCGGATTTACATTTTAAAATATGAAACAAAACAGCGAATATTTTTTTATAAATATTTGTTGATTGTTATTAATGGCAAAACCTAACAGTTTAATTGATATATTCATATTTAACAAACTTTGTTTTTTCTTTATTAAAATATTAGCTGTTTAATCGATTAGCCTCTTATTCACATTTTTTTCCTTTTCTTATTTCAAGATTTATCAGCCAACGCGAACGGTTCATGATTATGCTCCTCGTTATGCAGTGAAACATGTTGCGCAACCTATAAATCGTGAGTTACCCGGTTCTCTACAATTAATATGATTAAATAATAAATATATATTACAGGACATCATACACAAATTATATGGCTAAGAGTTAATAATAAAACGTTTTTGGGTTATTTATAAAGCCAGATTCTCAACCATATTCTCGTGTCTTCGGCCAACCTCCCAGTTGGAAGTTAGACAAGGGGAGCCCCGAGAGACGAGGTGGAAAATTTTAGGATGCATCGCGATAACGCGTCTAACCATTCCGAGCATGTTTATTGTAACGCCGGAAAGTTCCCAGACGTCAATTACCCACGAAACGTCGACATCGGGAAAATGTATACAGATATTTTACAAGTTTTGATAATAATTTACTTTCAAAGGCTGGTTTTGTGCGCGAGAGGCTGGAAATAAATTTGAGATGGTAATTTAGAGGTATCTTCGTTTATGAAATGAAGTTACAATAGAAAAACGTAGTACCTTTATCGACATGACTAGTTATTTTAAAAGAAGTCTCGACGGAGATAAAAAGAATAGCTCAATATTGATAAGAGAGTAAAGAATGCGAACAAGTAATCCTCGAAGCAATTTCTAACACTTAAAACCATTTCAAAATACCTTGTATTTTGTAAGTGAAACTTAACAAACTCTTATCGGTCACTCGAGTTTCGACGAGATCCTTATCAGAGCTATCTGCCGATAGCTGAACGTTCCCATGTTACGTAAAGATTCGTTCTATCAGATTTAGTTGAGGATTACGGGAAATTTACAGCTTTATCATTATTACATTGTTGAATAATGGTCTTGCCTGTTCTGAAATAGAAATTCGGGTTTTGTGTTGTAAATAAAAATCTAAAGTCTACTACAGTTATGCTATCGCTTACAGTTAGTACCAAACTGTATCCAATATGGATATCCTTTTCTCCATGAGCCTAGTTCCTGCTTAATCGTGTAAAAAAAATTGTGGAGTTGGATTCTATAGACGTGCCGCCATTCTAGAAGTTCGTATACACTAGCCAAGAAGGTGTTCACTTTTATCTTTGATATTATTTCAACATATAACCAAATGAAAGCAAATGAAAATGAAACTATAAGGTAAACATAATATTATATGCAGTAGAATACAATTTTGCTACGAACCCCGGCAAGAAGCTTTGCCTATCTTTTTGCACACATATGGCTATACGTCCGTTTTTTTTAGCAATGGAGACGAAAGTACGAACATGATGCTCAAATGTGTACAAAAACATGTACTCCCAGCTTTGGAAGTAAACGCATAATCAGATATTAACAGCTTGAATACTTGAGTATTCATTTGCGTAAGTACTCTATTTTATTTCACACATGCAATCAAAAATCCACACCTACTGCTCTCTCTCAGTACATGTACCCAACATTCCATACAGCACGCAATTCATAAAACAACCACATTCATTAATTACAGTTGATGTAAGTCAACAAAAGAACAAACAGTTAAAATAGCTCAGACAAAAGCATCATAACTCTCAGCAAATGACATCAGTAATACCGGAGAAGGCATTAACCAGATATCAGAGCAAAGCCGACATTGGCTGATACTAATAATAACAACCCTAAGAACGCACCCTTTAAGAGTCTCGACTAATAGAAACCGGAGAGACAGACAATCCATCACGACCCCTCCAATGTATTATTTATGGGGACGTGCGTACCACTGCTAATCTTTCAATATTTTGAGAATTCCAGGGGACATGTCTTGAGGAACTTGCAAATGTAGAAAATGATAAAATCAACCTTGATACGAAAAATATAGAGCTCAATGTTGAAAGATTTGAGAACGCTGATAACGTTTGTGCTGCAGTGGAGAATGCAAGAGATAAAATCAGCTATGCAGATAATGACGACCGTAACTATTAAGCCATAGAGGTCTTTTTAGATTATAGTGACGATACGGTGGCATGGTTTGGTAAGAATAATTGTAGGATTTGTTTGTTTTGGTAGGAATGGTAGTAATGACACTGAACCAGAATGGATGACGTTTCCTTAATGAATATCGGTTATGAGAGTCACCGCTCTTATGGCTAATGGCAGCTATATTGTACAAGTCGAGGGATAAATAATTAGATTGCAATGGAATTCACTACAGATTTATATGAGTACTTACTTCAATAAAGATGGGAATGCAGTAAGGTAGAGCAATATTTTAAGAAGTTGTATTATATTATACGAATATATTACACATGTTAAAATTACATTTATCAATATAAAACCTTTTTTCTTGAATTTGGTTAAAGCCAATAGCAATTTTAGTATCATGTTTGAAACTGATATATATTCCAAAAAGCAAAACCGGCTGTACAGAAAACTGTCCGCCGTCTATTTCTATAAATACATCACTTAAGAGAAAAAAATAGAGATTCAACGCAGAGGGTACCGAGAATAGATCCCTGAGGGACTCACTGCGCGAACCGCCCTGTTCTACAAAACTAGTGGTTTTATAAAGTTTTTATTGTGAACGACAGAAGGAGGAATATAGCTTTTAAGAAGTTTTTGATGAAATAGACATGAAACTATGCGGTGAACTTGATTTGTTGGTATTGCCAAATCATGTTTTTCTCCAAGAATTGCTGAACTTTGTACTTATGGATATATAACTACAGAACAGAACTCATAATATTTGACAAATTGTTGAGAAGGCACAGCGCCCAAGTATATTTTTGAGGTAAACTAAACAAAACAATAGGTGACTTTAATGGTGCTATGAAATTTAAAACAAAACATCTAAGCAGGGCAAGATAGATATTCCAAGCATAATCATAATGTTCATCAACAACGAAACCATCTTCCAATTCTACAACCGTCAAGCCGTCAATCTCACAAAACTTACTGTTCTTAATTTAAAAAGCAGCATAACGCAACTCATTAGCCCGTAAGGTAACGATCGTAAACACAGGCGTAAATCGAAACGTAAATTAAGCGAGCGTAAATCAAGCGAGCACCCGCGGCCATTGTCTCTGCCATATAGATGAGCAGAACGAATTATCGATTTATTAACCGATTTTCTGTTATCGATTCCATTAGGATTTAATTTCTCACAAAGATTGCTTTTCTGATTTTCGCTTCCGGAGCTATTATTACTGATTATAGATTGAATAAATATAAATGCTTAAATACATTCTAAATTAAAGCCGACCTTCATTGTTGTTTACGCTTTGCAATTCAAAAGTCAACCTTGATCGGAAACAATACAACTCAGAATCGAGTTGAACAGGTTTTTAGACACAAAGGTGATCTTGGACATCTTGACCTAGAATGCGAGAGGCGGCTGCCAAATAAACGACGCGGTGTCATCGCAGACGCACTTGCCAGGGAGAAAATTTCGCAATTATAAATCTAATTCTAGTGCATTGTGACAGGCAAAGATAGCTGGTGGCTTGGCTACTCATATTATATGTTATTCATCCTCTTTTGTAGAGTCAACTAGTCTTATTCAATTTTCGAATCATGTTGGTGATTTAAAGATTTTTGAATATTCTGAATATCTTATAATGGATTTTGAAAACGGCTCTTATCTTAGAGCAAAAGAAACAAGTCTCTAACTTCTCCAAGATATTTAAAAAAGAAATCGACAATAGTTTGAAAAACAGCGACAACTCCAAACACTCGAGTGTCAACACTTCGAAGGTGCGCCAACGGTCGTAAATAATTATACACTTAACGGGTGCAACAGTCCGTCTAATTCCGGCATTATCCATTCGAAATTCAAACCCGCATGCTCAAATTAATGCCTGTCCGTTTAAGAAAACAATTGACACAATCGCACGTTCGGGATAGTTCGTTCAACTCGTTCGTGAATCATCGTGCGCGCTCGGGTTGGCATCGGGCCTAATCGTCGGGTGTCGAGCTCGCATATATCTTTGCGTGTGTCATCGGGGTTCATTCCTGGGCTGGTTGGAGCGCTCGCTGACTGACGGGGTGGTGGCAGGGTTTGTCGTGGGACAAATTGACGGCTCGTCACCGGTTACCTGTGCGACGGCCATTTGTTGCTGGCGCTCGTCCTGTCGAACTTCAACGAGACGGAACTTCCGTAAACAAACAAACTTGCCGAACGTAAAACGCAATTTCGGCGTATTTAAAGCGATTTTGCTGTAGATAAACATAGATATTTTCTACTGCACATTTTAATCCTTATACCTATATACATGGGTGCTTGCATGTTTCCCTTAAACGTCATACACGCTTAATAAACTTTAGGATCAAAAAAAAAAAAAAAAACAATTCAATTTGAATGCAAGAAAATAAATTCAACTAACCAAACCGCCTTACAGTGAGGAAAATTAAGGATGCGAAAGTATGAAGTATCAAACAATATAAATACAAGCTTATTAGCTCGTATTCCTACACGTCTTGACTCGAATCTTTCGTCCTTTCCACCAAGTGAGATGTTTAAACACTGAACAGGTTATAATGAACAGTTTTCCTAAGTCGTATCAGTCATATGATATCTCCTTAGTATACAGATTATACATCAGAGAGGAGAAAAACATCTCTAATTTATGCTCATTTCTTTTATCGATATACCAAAATGTTCCAAAACACATTTCCCTAAATAAACCGCCCGACAACCAGGAGTTATTTCCGACCATATACAAAGTATCAGGAGACAATAAGCAAGCCGTCGGCTAACGAGTGTAACCTGACGCCGTAACGG
This sequence comes from Grapholita molesta, assembly GCA_022674325.2. Lineage (NCBI taxonomy): Eukaryota > Metazoa > Arthropoda > Insecta > Lepidoptera > Tortricidae > Grapholita > Grapholita molesta. Next base: position 1,593,097 of record CP053138.2, read on the forward strand.
ATCCGTTCATTAGGCGCCTCGCTATTCAGGGCTCCTGGTACCTCCCGTCGTATTTACTTACATAGCCTATATTATATACTTTATGTAAAAACTTTGCTGTAGACTACGGTTAAGGTTTTGCTAACTACTTATATTCTGTTCCCTGTCCAAAATGGGAGACTATTTTGGCAACCCAAATGTCCACATCGCATATTTCAATCTGGTACTGTGTAAAATTTCATTTAAATTTGTTTCAAGAGTGACAAATTTATCTTAAATCTTAGAATTATTTAATTTTAGTGGAATAGATTGAATTCGATGGATCATTAGAATCTCCGTGAGTCTATCAAGTTTTCCCCGAGCAATGATTATATTATTAGCGACGTATAAGTTAACGCTAACTGGGCAGTAAACAAAAACTTGTTAAGTGCCTCCGAACACGTCTGCATCCTCACGCTTGGAAGAAGCCATAAAATGTCACCTAACTCGCTCGCTTCCGATCTCTAAAAAGTGGCACCAGCATTCCCTCGACTCCTTTCGAAACCATGGGGATTATATCGGAATTAATTTAAAATTAAACTTAAAAATTGGAAAATTGCGAGAAACTCCAAGAAAATCTGGTGATGAAAGCCATCAATTACTCGTAAAAGTCTGAAAAAGTGCATTTCAGTCGTTCAAGAACGATTAAGAGCGTCTCATTTATCTGTCACTTTTAGAAAAACCGAGTTGTCGATGCAGGAATGGAGCCCTAACAACTAATTAGCGACCGTAATAATTAAAGCGGAGTTAATATTATTCGCGCGGCGACCGCAAAAAGCTATCTGGCGTTCGGATTTCGCTCGTCGTATTTTCAAAATCGTCGCGCGGTCATCTTTAAGCTTGGATTCTTTACTGCTAGTAGCTAAAAAAGGCGTAAACTTAACACCGTGGCAATCAAAATTAGCCTTTATTAACTTCTTGTTAAGTCGGGTTATTGGACGAGGTGGGATTTAGGCTTGTGTGAGTCGGTTGGGTAATACGTATTGGAGATACGTGTGATTGTATTCCGTGAGACGCAGGCGCAGCGCACGAGTGAATTATTCTCAAGATAGTTCCGGAGATATGCGCTGTGTTCAAAACAAAACGAAACGGAACGAGCAAATTGAGCTTTCGACTGGATTTTAATCTTTCTTAGCTTCACTTGTTTAAATTATTGCGGATCAAATTACGCTTTCGGTCGTTATTGTTTTGTGTCAAGTTCTTTTTCAAAATTATAATGCGAGAATATCGTTCATCGTTATCTACTACGAGCGCACTATTTATTACCGCTGTAATAAATCCACATTTTATGCGAAAACTTTTAATAAATCAGCTTTTATTCTAATTAAAATCATTCACTTTATTCTCTTCAGCTACGTAATATATCTTCCTCCGACAACTATAATACCTAACAACTTCGTTTATCAACTGCTCTTCTACATTATTGCAGAAAACAAAAAATAAGTCAACGCCGTTTCGTTTTTCACTAGTAAATGCAGCATTTACATCGTTACCAATACGATCATTCATTGCTTATCGACGGAGCCGCCATTCCGCAAAAACTGCAGGAATTTCGCGGTTAAATTTATTTCTTTATCCAGCTGCCTAGATGTTAAGTTAAGACTCATTGTTGACTTTAAATCCTTGAAACATATTTAAAAAAGTGATATAAAACTTGATCGTGTTTATTATTTTGACTCTTACAGCTCGCAATGCTAAATGTGGGCAGAGGAAAACAAATTCCAAGTTCAAATGATGAACGAATCCAGAGAAAGCGCTTGCTCGTGTCAGCTCGAAATCAAAAGTGCAAAAGTGGTAGCACTGGTCCGTTCCAAATTTGGAATTGTAATAACTTCCAACGCTATAATATTTGAAATTTATAAATGGAACCCGTTCGCGGACGCCACTTATACTTTTTAATTTTACGATTATCTCGATTGACCTTCGATACAATGCCCGAATGAATACATCGCGGCTTTTTTACCGCCGCTGTCTCTTCGATAATTTTTTGTTTGCCACAAAATTGAAAATTCTTACTTGTATAATTTAAATCATAACAGCGTACGGGAATATTTTTAAGTTTACTCAAGTTAGTGTGCTAAGTGAATACACGTGTGTCCCGGGTTCGTTTCTCTGTTAAATTTAGAACGGCCGCGAGGGGGGATGGGAATTAGTAACGAAGCACCTTTTTATAGAAGCGGAGCCGGAGTTGCGTGACATCAGTATCTCGTAAACACTCAAACATACGAGTAAATGATATACTATGTAGGTGTCCCCTTACATGGCTCAGGTTTACTGAACTTTCCATCTGAATTTGAATTAGAGACATCCGCGTGCACCGCACTCGTACATCTAACTATAGACAAGTATTGTTTTTTAAGGATCGTGAAAATTAAAGTCCTGGGAACCGCCAATCAGGCGCGCGCGGGCGGAATTAAAATGGCGGATTTTTACATGATTCCACAGTAAATGTGGCGAGAGACGTAGCTTAGCGCTGGTGGAATACAAATATAGGTATTATAAGTGCACAGCATTTGCATTTTGAATTTAACGTGGCCGCGCCGCGTGTGAGATCCGCTTGCGCTTGGCAAAAAGGTCCAGACTCTGCGCGACTCTCACGGGGATACCTGGCCACATGCAACCCAAAAACCCGCCATCTTTTTTGACTCCTTTGTTGCTCGTTTCCCTGAAGCCATCTCTTTTTATTGTGCAGCTTTCACGCGAAGAAATCGACGAGCGTGTATGACAGGCGTTGTCAGCGTGAATTTTTAAAGTTTTTTGATTAGGAATGCAACAACACCGTGATATCCTGTTCGTCGTATTCTAAGCCGAAACACCCAATTCAAATCTCGTAACAGACCGGTGCGAAATGTACGGTCATACATAATGTATTTAGAATAATTGTGTGTATGCATGTCTGCGATGAGATCGCAATCTCGCGCGATCCGTGTAATCTTACGATAACTGTTTCATGGCGACTTGCGTTAGATAAATCATTTTGAAGCATTTCTTTCCTTCTACACGGACATACATGCGTATCTGTTTTTAAAATTAAAACATTTATTCAGTTATCGTGATGCCACCTGTGAAAGGCCTCTAGTGTATTTTTTTCTTGACACTGGAAAACATCTTCAAGTTTTTCCCATTGTGTATCTGTTCAGCCATTAGTACCTAAGAGAAGTTAAATTTCGCAGAACAGCTACCACTGCGTCCCTTATTCCTAAAAAACGTTGTCTCCAACCCCCACCGATTTCTCAGTATCACACTTCATAGATAAACCTTTTTGCGACTACGTTTAGGACAACCGACGTGCCACAAACGAGTTTAAAACGACGTTAGTACGAGACAAGCATTATTATGAACCCGACAACTTTAAATATATCGTCACTAAACAGAAGTATTCAACAGTCGACGACTTTATTTAAACTAGCATAAGGTGTAAACTTTTTGTCATGTTATGCATCAATAAATTTGTCAATAACAGATATTGGATTGACATATCGTGAACTCAATCTAAGTGTTTCCAAGTTTTTTGAACTGTTTGCTCATTCTGGTATGGGAATCGGCTTATGTTCTGTTTCTTCGACGTTTAATTGTGTCTCTTTTTGTCTAATTGGGGCCTGTGGCACCTCGTTAGGGTTCTCTATAAGGTAAATACCGAACATGACATATGTAAGGCTATCTAAATCTTTGGCTATTAGACGGTAGTGCAAACTATAGCTTTTGTTCCTAGTGAACAACTAACGGTAACTACGATGCACATAAAACAACTGTTTATTCAGTTGCGTTAAGATATTTCGTCAAACCAAGAACACGTATAAAAGTAAAAAAAGGACCTAAATCACCAGTTTAGCAGATCACCAACTTGGGAAGTTTTCCAGCATTCCCAAGATAATAATTGTCGAGGGATTTATGGTCCCTATTCACGAAGCACTATTTATTCTCACCACTGGTATTCAGTGAAGTCTGTTCCATCTCCTGATGATCAGATGTCTCAGGAATCAAAGGCACCTATAAATCCACCTCCAATTAGGATTGAGGTGTTCCAAGACGTGACCGCCGGCCATCTGTCACGTTTGCAACGCGCATGTGCACTGATTAATTGAAATGTATTTCTGGTTTTTTGTCACCTGATTTCTGGTTTTGTGTCTATTTCAGTTAGAGCCTTGTGGTGGAAAAAGTACCAGCTCTTAGTAGTAAGTCTAACGGTATTAAATACAAGGAGAGTAGCATCAAATGTGTAGCTCAGTCAGTCCTTTGTGTATGTAACCAGAACCGGGAGTATGATGAAGAAGCTCTTTCCAAATTATAAGTAGTACATAAAGCAAGTTTCAGACTACAATTGTGAATTTTTTACTTCATGTTGAGCGTGAGGATTTCGAAATTTCCGGATTCCGAATCTTTTCCGGAAATGTTGCAAAAAATCGGACCACCACAGTTGATTCATTGATATACTAAACGTGTGTTCTTTAAATTGACCTTTTATCAAAGCACTGAAACTATCTAGATAAATGGAGTCGTCATCGTTAGCGGACGATGACAAAGTGCGACTGCTTATGACAAGCACGAGCGAGATACAAATACAACTCCAACACAAGTAAGAGCTGGATGGCAAATGACACTCTGGGTATAAAAACCGGAGCCGTTGATTTTATAATTTATTTGTTACACATTTGTCGTACCGTGAAGATGTGAGATACATTGGCTTTTTGTAGACGAATACGCATCGTATGTGATTTGAGGTATAATTTATGGTCGGACTAGCGGATGTCGCACACGACGACAGAAACAGCCGTTCATTCATAAACGCCATTGCTGGTAATGGATAAGTAACCACATTGAGTGGTTAAAATGGCCGCGCAACGTCACACGTTTTTAAATTGAGCGGACGGAAGACCTAACACAATTTCTCATTTACACTAGGTTCAAAATTGTCTCTAATAAAATTATTTGAGATAATGAAACATTTATATAATACTCCCTGACCTATGTGGTTGTAATTTTTTTTAATACTTATTTCTTAAGCCAAATAAGTGAATTTAGATTGCAGAAATTTATTGGTATTGATACCATATTATGAGTAAGTAAGAAGTTCACCCTTGTTAATTTTTAAAATACGGGAACATACGAGATTTAAATTTCGAACGCTGACCGTTCGGAAAGCAAGAGAATTTAGATCTCTAATTCGCACGTAAATCAAATTCAGATTCTCACCGGCCAGTCCCGAAATCAATCATGCGCGTATTAAGCGTTGCGCACACGTCGGCCGTATTTCAAGCGGAGATATACTATGCTTAACATATTTAAAATATCTCTATTTGAAAATGTATTGTAATGTGTACCTTAAAGCATGATAGCAAGGTCTAGATCTGTATGTGTTTTGAAATGCAGTTAGGTCGGATGGTATAGGAGAAGTGTGCTTTATCAATGCATCGTCGCTGATTTCGATGAGTTATATCCAATTATTGCCCTTGTCGCTGTCGTTGGGCAGTTTTTCTTTTTAATTTGGCTGTCCTAGATGAACAATGAAGTTCATTTCTCATGTCTTCTGTTCTTGTTACTATCAACGTTGTAATTCTTTATGTCGTTAGTGTGTGTAATTGTTGCAGAGTTTCATTTGGACTGGGATGTACGATCTTAAATGAATGCATTTAACATTTTTGAAAAAAAAAAACATGTTATCAGCAAACATCGAAAATTTAATTATACGCCATGGACTAAACCGAAAACGCCGGTCTGAAATACCGTAACATGACATATATCAGACAGACACAATATCATTCCATGACACTATTTAAACTTTAACGACTTCAAAAATTCAGAATCGTCTAACTACCCTTTCGTACACACTTGAAGCGAAAGTTGAACGGCCTCTCAATTCTGACAGTTTACTCAGCCCAACTTGGGATAAAATATAGCTCGTGTTCAGACGGAGAAGGGTGGGAGGGGGCAAGAGGGAGGGAGAGCCACAAATAGCGCGCATCTTCGAACAAAACAATGCCAGAATGATATGAGTGCTCTTGCCAAACCAAAAAGACTTGACATTTGAAAATCCGCTGGGAGTTGGGGCGTTTTGGAATATGAGATTACGGTGTTTTGATGGTTATACTGCTGGGCTTTTGTTTACCTCAGCTAGACTAAATGCAATTTCAAAAATTTTGTTTTGTTCCTGCAATGTTGATGATTGCTAAATTAAAACAGAAAAATTACTTGTCCAAAGGCTCTTAGGCAGTAATGTTGAAGAGAAATTCGTTTTACTTTTAGTTTGGAACTGTTCGAAAATCCAAATTAAAACCAATCTAACAGTAACAAGAGTCAACCGTATTATTGTATGGAGAGACTTGAACTTGAATGACTAATTTAGTTTCAGAACGCTCCTTTTTCAACGCTCGAAATCAAGGAAAATGGAGCAAGACGAACATAACGAGACAAAGAGGCATGGACGCCTATACATAATAACCGCATACAGACATACGGACGAGCGACAGCCGCGAGACGGACTATAAATAAATAATGCGCCAACATTTTATTATTATCATAGCGGGGCACGTGTGGGCACATTCCAGACGAAACTGGCATCTTGTACTGGCTGAAACACTGACAGGCGAAAGTCCAACGGGAGTTTGAAAAGAGAACGCCTTTAACCGATATGTAATCATATGAACATTTGAAAAAGGAACGTGAACACATATGGTATATTGTCTATTACGAATACAGTTTTTTTTATAAACAACTAGCGTACAAATACCAGCATATATTCAGTCTCAAGTTACATACTTCTAGTTTACGAGTGTTGTCTATATTGTTATAAAATCGAACGAATAAATTAATCAAAGTGCTATTTACTGTTTTTTTAATTTAAATTTCGAATTCATTTCTGATTTGAATACATTGAATCGGTAGTAGCGTTCTATTTGCAAATGCGAACGGTTCGAGCGGTAGTCGCCTCATTGATTATTATTTTAACGGACAATTAAAATTTGATGTCCACTTCGCTTCGTTCATCTCCAACTTGCTTTGGTATTAGTGCTGTGGCTTCCCATTTAAACAACCACAGTTGTGACCACAAAATAAATATTCTCGACTGTATTGTATTTAAAATAAGGTCGGCTTTGGAAATGCTTGCAGGAAATGTATGATCTTCATTGGCTGCAAGTGCTAAACATGAGTGTCCAGACTAAGCGTCAATAAAAATAGTCGTAAAATTCTTAACATGCACGCAAAACTAAACCATAACTACCGCTTTTATGGTCGTTTTTAAACCGCACAAATCCTCCGTTTAATATCCAAAAGAGAAATGTGTGAAATAAAAATCATACGTATGCACACATTCGTTAAGAATTGACACTTATTAAGAGATAATTTTTTTAATTGGTATGACGACATCTCTTTATTTAACACCATTGATGCCACTTGCGTGCTGCTTGTGTTTGATTCGGAATTTTTGCTTTATTACCATGATTGGCATTGTTAACATTCATTAAGGCTGTTTGTTATTGACACCTTAGCAGCTACAACAATGTGTTATAACAATTCAGCTACAAAAAAATAAACTTTTACTACTGGCTAGTGCGAAAATCCTTTTAGTACTGCTTAACTAGTGTTATTAAAAGAAAACTTTAATCCGAATGGTACTGGCTGGTTCGAAATTCAAATTGCCCGATTCGGATTCACCGCGATTGGCCGCGGGGCGCGTGTCCAATCGCTAATTAGAAAATGTGTTCCAAGATGTGCTTTTACGGAAGTTGAACGTTTAATTAAAGATTTAAAAACTGAATGGGAATTTTCGATTTAAAACGCTATTTCCACTTCTGGTGTTACTGTATCGGCTTTTATAGCGATTTTTTGTTTTTAATTTTATGACGGAAGCTGTAGCCATAGAAGTTGATTGAGTTTTTTTTCTGAGAGAATAATTAAGAATAATAAAATGGTATCGATTAGCGCCTGTTTGGATGAGTCGGATCGTGGAATTTTGCTTTCACTCTTAATTAAAAACCTGACGGATCATTGACATTGTTATTTCATTGAGCTCATTCATCCAGAGTCAGTAAACAAGTTCGTTCGACTTCAATGGCGGATTTGATGAAGTGGAAACTTGTGGTTTAACCGAATTTGTTTCATATTCTGTTACAGTGTCAGCTACTACATATTAATAGGTGACTATCTGAAATACTTTGCAAACAATATCTTATTTCACGAAAATGTATTTCTTAAATGTAAGTTTTTATTTAGCCATAAGTTCATAGACACAAATTTACGAAGAGCAATAAAAGCGATTAAAATTTGAGAAAACTATCTACATATTTTTGGATTTTGGACAAAAAGGAGGAAAATCTACAATCAGGAAATGCACAGATGTAACGACAAATTTCCATTGTCCTGAACCGAAGCCTCTTTTGCAGCAAATAGCGCCACGGGGGCCCTGGGCCCTCCATTCACAGGCCATGGTCCGCTATAACCTGAGCTTACAAATCCTTTCAGCTCTTAGTTACCAGAGGTCAGATACATGCTGGTTACTGGGATGCCACAGGGAGCTGCCCTCGGGAAGGGAGTCTTGTAATGTTGCATGCTTCGGTTGATCTTGCAAGAACTTGTTATTGTTGCCTCGATTGTGTTTTCTAAACAGCTGACGGTGGTGTGACATGTATTTTATATGTAGCATAGGAGGGTCTTATGCACCCTTTATGTAATACTTCTATTACAAGCATAGTAGGTATTGCAGATGGAAAGAAAATTCTTTAGCAAAGAAAATTTTCAATCTTCTAAAATAAGTAGGATATTCGCTAAGTATTATTTCTACAATCATAATTCCATTGACGACAGGTATAGTCTAGTATGTAGTGCCTATGAAGCCGATGGTCCTAGGTTCAAATCCCAGTAAGGGCATATTTATATGCTGAGCACAGATATTTGATGTTCAGTTATTTAAGTATTTGTGTATTATATTTATTGTTGGCTGAATATCCACAACAAACAGCCTTGTTGAGCTTATGATGGGGCTCAATAAATATTTGTAAGAGTGTCTTGTTATATATTTATTCTTCTCAATTTGTTTAGCTTGGGACTACTACCTACTTAAGACAAGCTTCAAGTTAAAGAAATACATAAAACAGTCAACCAAGAAAAACACGTAAACTTTTATCACCTGACAATAGCTCCAGACATTTCCAACAATAAATCCCCCAACGTTCGCAATAATTCACAAAACTCTCGCATTAATAAGGGAAACAATCAATTTATCCGCGGATGAAGACATGGGCCCCCTGCCGCGGCCAAATGGGCTGCGTCAGAGCCCCAGCGGGGTCTATGCTAGACCCTTAAGATGAAACCAAAGAAAAACAATCCTGAATCTGGCAGGCCTTTGACAATTTTGTTGCATTATTTCTTCCCCTAGTCTTGTTTTAAATAAATGCGTCTGAAATTTTTGTTTTCCGTTGATAATCAAGTGTCTTAATATACATCTTTGCTACATTTAAGCGCTTATATGTATGTCCAACTCAATTGTCTCATTTTCTAACTAATCCTTCATAGTATTCCAGATCATAATTTTGTCATTCAAATACTTAGGTTTGTTGCTCGTGTGGTGTGGGTGATGCTCAGGAAACCGTCACCTTCATGGAGAATACAGACTAAGGTTCCCAGTTCTTGTTACTGGCTCTCTCTGATCATGGTCATGACTCAAGATATTAGTATTTCTTGCAAAAAAACAAACACAGGCCTCTTGAAAGACCACACATGTTTACCCTTCGACTGTTGATTTCTAATTTGCACCGAACAGTAATGATGTTATTTCTTATAAAGGAAATAATTACGCTGAGCGCAATGATAATAAATTACGCGGCTTTTACGACTAATTTATTAATAGAAATTTCGCGAGTGAGCCTTAGGTAGTCGTAAATAAGTAAGAACGCGTCGGCCAATGGGCATTAATAAAATCTGTCCGAGTCCGTGCATTGGTCAGCCTCCAGCCAATCGGGCGCGTTCCAGATTTGAAAGCGACGGTTTACGATCGTCTGTCTTTTTGCTGTTTTGGCGCCAAAATTGATATGTGTAAGTGCAGCGGACGGGGCAGTTTGGCTGCTGTGTTAACAGATGACGGTAGTAAATTAGGTTAGGTTGACGTGACGTTTAAATGTCTGGATGACCTCAAGGTGGCGTCGTTTCTAGGAACTGTGTTAATCCTGGCTTCGGCAGTTAACTTCTCTTATTATGATGTCATTACTATCGGTCACATTTCATGACCCTTATAATTGTAAGTACCTAATCAGTGTATTTGTTCATCCTACAATTAAACAACTTGATTTTAGTAACTGATTATGGTATTTAGTGTTCATTCCTTTTAATATTTTTATCCTATTTATATCACTAATTTCCATTAAAAATTTGTACGAACGTGTAGTTCACAGTTAGTATTCATATACAGAACTATACAAGGATAGGAATTAATACAAACCGCCATATACAGCAGAGTCTAGGAACTAGACATTCCCAGGTGTGAATACTTGGTACCTCCATACCACGAACCCACAATATCCAAGTGTAAAAAGTCTTATAATCTATCACATATCTATACAGTTAGGTCGCTTTTCTTGTCAGGACATAAAGTAGGTCAATAAAAGCGTATTCTACTCACACGTGCCTTCAAACTTGTGGTGAAAATGGTCGTAAGTGACTATGAAACTCGTACGCACTTATGACCTTTTACCATAGCTTATGGCAGTTCCGCGCATGCTTATTAGACGCGACGTCTGTCAGTCTGTCCGTCTGACGGACTGCTTTATCGTACAGCTGTTAACTTATTCTATTGAACTGTTCAGTTTGATACTATAAAGTTCTGGTTTAAATTCATTGCTGACCGGAGACTAACAAGTTGAAATCTTTATATGATTCCTTGTTAGAATTTGAAATGTCCTTATATACCTAGAACAGAATGCAAAATAATATTTCAAAATTTCGCTGAACTGTTAAATTCAAGATATTAATTGCTGCAAAATCTAATGCAACTATCAAAAACTGTACAGCTGCCATGTATCTTATGTATATCTTGTATTTTTTTTATTATATAGGAGGTAAACCAGCAGACGGATTGCCTGATGGTAAGCAACTACCGCTGCCCATGGACACTCGCAATACCAGCCTCTGGTGACTCCTCAGTCACAAGTACGTTTCCGACCTTTAAGATGGATATACGCTATTTTCTTGAAGGTTTGGAAGTTGGAAGTCATATCGTTCCGGAGATTTGTGCAAAATAAAAAAAAACAGTATCTATCACTGAATTACATAAAATCCTATCGTTAGATAATCCCAAGCGGGAGGTAGATAAAACATATAAATATAAAACACATAACATATTACAGGATATTCTACACAAATTGACTCCAGGGTAACCTCAAGAAGGTTAGGCAAGTTATGATTTTTTGTATTTTTTTTTTGTAGGGCTGTGTAAAATTATATGTTGTCAATAATCAATAATTCAAATTATAAAAAATAAATATTTTATTAGAAACCTAAAGGCCTTTACTTCCTTAATGATACCTATTTTACAAACACGACATGAAATCTATATTATCTTAACCAATAATTTTGACACTTATTTTCCATAATGCAATTTTCCATGTCCAGCAATGTTACGTAAAAACTGACATGTCTATTATGTAACATGTTACATGGTGCAAGACTTGTTACGAGGGTTGACCTGAGACCTATGTCAATATTGACGTTTTAATTCTTGTACTTGCTATTTGTTAACTTTTATATACCTAAATGCCAAATTTTTTATAGAAAACTCCCGTGAGACTCAGACATACTAAAATATAGATAGGTCACTCACGTATCTTAAAGTCGAATAACGCTCGACATATGTTTCGGTCCAATTCGCGAACCATAGTCATGAGCTTCGTGCCGCACCGTCGCTGGCGGCGGCCCTTCGAGAATTGGACCGAAACTTATGTAGAGCGTTATTCGACTTTAAGATACGTGAGTGACCCGTTTTCATCTATATTTTAGTATAAATGCCAAATTACTTATGGGGTAAACTCTGGTCCTTAGAGAATCAGTCATACTGTACCTATTATCATACGTTGAGCTAGCAATTGTGTTTTTCACGAAATGAATAGCTGCCAATCCGTTACCTAGCATAAAAAATTGACACCTGCCACCGAGTCTAGCTTATAGCAGCTTGCATTTCCTTATAAAGAGATCTGATATTACTTAATCACGAAATTTCACCCAAAACCCCAGCAGTCCCAAGCCGCGGCCGCCTCGTGGCTTTCTGTAAAGTCCAGCTACCACTTTACAGAACGTTATTTGTTGTTATTCGATTAATTTGCTACAATCACTTTGACACTGTCGAAATCATTAAAATTGATGGAAGCCATTAAAAAAAAGATACCTATATATTTATTTTTCGATTGATTTGCTACAATTTATGAGGTTCTTCAAAAAAGGAGTGTAAAGGTTTTTAAAGGGTAGGCAACACGCATTTGAATCCTCTGGAGTTGCAGGCATCGGTAACTGCTCCATCAGGCAGGCGGTATGCTTGTTTGCCACCGTCGTTGTATTAAAAAAAAATACTTTGTCACTGGCGAAATCATCAGAATCGATGGAAGCTTTTTTAAAACTATCTATCTGTTACCTTCTGTAATTTGTTTGTAGCTACAGTTGCTAAGTATTCCTATATTAAAATTGCTTTATTTCCATCAAAATGAAGAGCAAGCTTGTTGCTTCTGTTCTCGCAAATTAAATTCCAAAAAGCCCGGGTTACGAATGCCTCTTGTCAATGTTCCCATGTGTGTGGAGCCCTTAAACCCGGCGAGACGAATCCGTGACGAATCGTCGGCTCAGCGCCCCTTATTATTTCGCCGGCACCCAGCCTGCCCGCTCCTCTACATTATTCATGGCACGTCGCTAATCTGTTTAGATACTCCATTTTGACTTGTCTAATGAATGTTTATTGCAGTTTTTTTTGACCAGGATTAGTGCGGTGTGAACCTGGACTGAATTTTTTTTAATAATCCTATCAAAACAGTCATCGATTTGATATCTTTCTGTGTTGTTTTTGTACATTTATAAGGATTTAATGTATAGTATAGAATTACAGCAATATCTACGCTAGCATTAAAAAACAAATGTATTTTTTTTTTATTTACTGAGACTCATAATTAATTTAATTTACTACTTATTTAGATTAATCTCTTAGACTGTCTGTCATATAGCTATACATTATATAACTGGAAAAGGTCCCTTACAATTATAAGTTCTCCTTTTATAGTCTAAAGAATAAACAATTAACTCGATTTTTACGAGAAAGATTTAATACACGCACGAATAATTTTCAGTTATTATTTTGCTATTTCCCGACATAATCATATTTTTTTTATAGTAATCGTTATGTCAAAATAAGCCAACTTTCCTGAAACTCGGATATTCTTCAAGTATTCTAAAGTGTATTTCGCTTTTTAGGTAGATTCGTCGGTCAGCTAATACAAACGGTTTGTATAAAACCTCCTCTTTCTGGAGCGAAAAAACACTAAACATTCTACTTTACAAACGCGTTACCCGTTCTAATATCATTTCAATTAATACTTAACAAAAAAAAAAAAAAACAAATTACCAGTAAACGACTCAATTCCTGAACGTGCATAATTCAAATTTGGAACCAATTATTCGTTTCCCCAGTCCCCCAGTCGTCCGTCAATAGCAGACTATAAAAAATAAATAAAATATCAGATTGTCGGCCCAGGTCGCTCAGATTAGCGCGCAGGGTGCCATAAGTCCGCCAGATTACTCCCCCACTAGATGGATCATGCGGTTGGTAAAGTCCAGTCCTCAAAAATCTTAAGAAAATGTATACTTCCTCTCAATCATTTTTGAAGATTATTGAAGATAGGTCTTTTTGCTAAACTACCTCCTTGTAAGAAAATTAGTGCATGATCACTACGCGTTTGATGTTTCAATATTAACCAAGCAAGTACGAGTGAAATGTTTGAAAAAATGTATTGATATTAAATTGTAATCATTGTTCTTACGCAAGATGTGTGATGGTCGCAAGTTATGAGACTTATATTTAGCTAATTCAGCTAATGTTCCATTTATCATAGAATTTTTACATCATGCTACATAAGAGGCTAGGCACTTTTTAATATCATAACATGCAGCCTTCCAAACTAAATCGAAAATCAGAATCATTTATTATTAACATTTTCACGGAACTTGTAGCCTCTATTAAGTGTAAATGATTTTATACTTGACATACTAAAATAACATACTCTTTTTAAACTCGTTCCATCAGGTTTGTAATAGTTCCAATATGACATTATTCTAATTTTGTATTGAGGTAATTAAGGCAGCTTGACAGCCACAGTAGAGGTCTCATATCGAGGGTTATAGGGATAAACCCGTCGAGTAAATGAGATTTTGAATTTGGAACTATACGTCAATTACGTAAGATTGTTACACAGTGAAATATTATATCGATTCATCGGGTTTGACCACGCAACCCTCGATATCAGTGTCTTAAAAACATTTAATAATCGCGCAGTGTCTACAGGAGGTAGTCTCCGCCTAAGCCATAAAGAAACAATTTCCTCCCCAGTCCCGCGGCTTACGGGATCCATGATAAAAATGCGTTATGGCGTCTCCAGGCGACTGTCAAAGGTTTCTGTAAACGGCTGAATTTTTCAGGAAGTTGTGAAATTTTCAAGTCTATTAAATACAGGAAATGTTGCGCCGTGTGCTTTTTATACGCGAGAGATTTTGTGAGCGTTTTTTTATGTCCTACTCGAATATGTGATACTTATAGTTAGGCATCGGACGGAAGAGTGCAAATGACATAAGGAACAGGACTTATACTATAATGGAGTAGCTATCAGCGTAACATATTTTATACAGTCGATAAATTTGTCGATGTCGTAGATAAAACGTCTACGTAATTATTTGGCCATTCTTTTTCAAGGTGATGAAGTTCGTCAATATAAAATGGTTGTCTATAATTATATACATTCTTCTTGGCAAACAAATTAATTTCGCTCTAAATGTATTTGGTAAAAAAATATTACTAGGCTTTAAATTACTAAATTTAACACCATTAATAACGATGAAATAATGATGACATCGAAAAAAAAATTATAAAATGTGTTACGCTGATAGCTACTCCATTATAGTATAAGTCCTGTTCCTTATGTCATTTGCACTCTTCCGTCCGATGCCTACTTATAGGGCTATGTGAAAACAAATATTTCCTCAATAATTTGTTAACTTTAAGACTTGCATTGTAGATATGTTTCAATACGACAGATTGCTTTAATAGTTAAATTACAAATCCTTATTTAAGGCCTCTACTTTTATGTCGAAGCGGGACCTTCTCAATTTTCGAACTGGCGACCTCTCCTTTCCCTTTGCAATATTTCGTTTTAAAAAGCTGGTATAAAGTAAACTGCCAAATTTAATTTAAAACAGAACATTTTATTGTTTAATTCGTTCAGAAAGTAATGTTATAAAATTAATCACATTGACATACAAGATGGACGTACACCAAATAGCATATTAATACATTTACAAGTTAGATTTATGAAAATAAGTTTCCAAACGTCATAAGAAACCTACTTGTGTTATTCTAAAACCTAACTTAGACAACCAACTACACAGTATGTTAAAGAAACTCATATACAGACAAAAAATAACTATAGCCATAGAATAAAATTTACCCCAGTCAACTTTAGGACGCTTACATTAGTTAAGTATGGCTTGTTAACAATATGGAAAATAATAATATATAACACAAACAAAACAATCAGTCTCAACGCCCAAAATATTCCTTAAGCAATATTAAACAAAACTGAGAACGTTTAATTAATCCAAGTCCGTACAGTAGCCGAATTTATTTTTGTACTGAAAACCTTTACCAGATTTTCCTTGTCTTTCTTGCTTAGAAACATATACCTTTTTCATACCCTGATAATATAATATCAGTACCAAGTTTGTTTTTTCTCATTCCGTTCAGAAACCAGTGCTACCAACCGTTCGGTACGTTTGCGACTCCATGTTGCTAAAACCGCTACGAAATTCCAAATTCAAAATACGTAAAATTAATCTTAACTTTATGAAGAAGTCCGTTAACTATTTGGAAATGATCGGAACACCTCTAATCAGTTAAGCATCTAGTTTTCTAGTAGTAACGCGTACATTTAACCGATCTGTCTTGAAGATTCATCTCGTGATTGGTCAGAGTAGGAGATGGTCGAAGAACTGTCAAATCTTGATATTCTTGATAATCGTCTATAGCCCAAATTGACTACAGCCTAGCAAATCAAGTCATTAGGTAACAAATTATATTTATCCCCATTTGGAGAACAAATCATAACAAAAGAGAAAACAGTAAAGACAGGATTCCTCTGTCTATACTCTTAAGATTTTCAAATATGAGTCTATTTGAGAAATCAACTTCTACATTCAGCATACAAGTATGCCATGACAATTTAGTGTCATAAAAGTCATCAAATGGAAGCATTATTGGAAGTTTGAGGTAACACAATTACGTGTTTAGAGGTTCATATCCATCCAGGATAATGGTTGTGCAGGGTTAAAATGAGACAGATGCTTCTGCGTCCCTCTCTTATTCTCGATGTTTCACGAGGTGAACCGACAAGCCGCAAGCTTCTCAGTAGAGAACTGATCTATACCGCCTTACAAACGTAACCAGCTTTTTTGACGAAAATATACAATTATCTATTTAATTATACGTCTTTTCATAATAGTACTGTAGATTTAATTATTACATTTTATTGTACTTTTGTTACTATCAAATACAACTAAAACCAATAAAATATTCCGGGTCACTACAAAAATTTAAATTTAAATCGACATCTATATTAGGTACATATTTTATTTCTACATGCACTTAGAAATTTTTGCGAGAATAATATGTAAACTGTGACTTTAGCAGGTCTTATTTTAGCCTAAAATATTTAACCTAAGAATATTTACTAGTACCTGCTACTTTTTTAAAAATAGTCATATAACTGAAGTAACAAAGACTAATTGTAAGTAGGTATTTTAGATTGGTTTAAATGGCAAGAATATTTTGTTAATAAAGTATCTAGCCATTTAGTAACGTAGATAGTTAACGCTACCCGATTGTAAGTTATCTCATTAGATATTGACATATATTAGTTATTTATTGCGAGCTCTGTTCCACTCCACGTCGTGTTTGCTTCTCTCCACTTTATGGTCGTAAGTCAGAAGTGCAATATAAAACCATAATTACGAGGCAGAACGTATCGTCCTAAACATGATATTCCAATTCTATCCCACTGCCTCGGATTACTTATCGCGAACTATCCCAAATGCAAGTGGGATTCTGCTCCACTGCTGCATAATTATAATGTACTCACGACCACGAAGTGGAGCGAAGCGAACCCTGAGTGGAGCGAAGCAAACACGGTGTGGAGTGGAACAGAACTCCCAATATATAACTAGTCAATTAACTAAATTACCACAAATCTATTTAAGCATACTCTTATTGTAAATTTTCGTCAAAACAACGCGACCACGTTTCCCGAACCGCGGCAAGCCTTAACACCTAGCGTATACTGCATACGTATTTTCATCTCACTAACTAAAACGTGCTATTGACATACCACTATTACGTATATGTGATTCACTGACATTTATCTGAAAAACATTTTGATCGTTTAAGAGAATTACTTCGCTAGTCGTAGTCCCCTGTCATGTGTTCTCGGAAACGCTATATCTTGATGCAATTCTAATATGTTTATAATAATTGCATCAAGATGTATATTAAATATTTTTAATCACAATCTAGCGTCTTTAATAAGCTATCGAGCGATTATAAACGCGATTAAGATGCTACGAGCGATTTCTATTAAAACCGTTGATGCGAAAACGCTAATATGTAGAAAAAGATTTCTCAGATAAATGCCATGATACCTATATGTGTACTAGCCAAACAATAACACTAGCAACTACCCAGTAAAATAATTTAAAACTCTTAAGTAACCTTACTCTCACTTAGGCAAGTTAAAATTGTATCTTTTTACGTATACTTCGTTTTCCAATAGTTTTTTTAATACATCTAATTACGTTTTTCTTTATTCTAAGCTCTGAAACACGTAGCTAACTGGGCTTGCAACATGGCAATATTGTTAGGGCAATATTGCCAATGACAGTTCAGCAATATTAGTAGACATGATCAGTTGCAATGCAAGCCACTGGGATCTTTTAATATTGCTGGAAATATTGCCAACAATGTTGCCAACGTGCGAGGCCCAAATATAGGCGCGGTATCGCTAGAGCGGCGGCCTCACGGTCTTAACGCCTCATTACTTACTAAGTTATTAGTATACACATATTACAATCAACGTTATACGTATGTTTTTTTTTAATCGTATACATAAATTTCGGTGCAAAAATTACCGAATGCAACGCAACGCAAAATCCAATAAACCAGAACATCCACCGCAAAATAATTCAAACTCGTCGGATCGCACCCGATTTCACCCCTCCACTGTTACGTGCAAATTTTGATTTTAAATGTAAATTCAACGTGTTAGATTGAATCGTACAGTGAAAAGAGGTTGGCCAATTGCAAAAACGAAGATTTGTTCTAAAGGAACTTAAACTAAGGCTTTCTGGGAGCGTTGCCAACGAACGCTCTCAGAGGCCGAGCGTACAATGAAAAGCGAGGGAGGCGGAAAATCTAACTAAAATGCGAGCACCCCCTTACGTACTTCGTTTTTGCAATGGCCAAACTAAGAGCAGGGGTGCACGAGGTAGCTCGTGGTAGAGCTGGGTGCTAGTTGGGGATCGCGCCTCTGAATGAGATGGGGTTTGCTATTGTAGGGGGTACTCACGACGTCAGGGGTGGAGGCTCCGTCGTGGCTGGAGTCAGGGGCGGAGCGCTCGCCGTTCGCGTCGGGCGGCCGCGCGGACTCTCGCTCGTCTATCACCAGGTCGATCGGCATCTTGCCCTTCAGACAGCTGATGTAGCGGTGGCAGAAGTTGTCGCACAACTCGTGGACCTGCGCAGAAAGACGGCGTTGAAGACTACGCTCATGCTTGGCTACACTGCTATGCTTTAAGTACTGAGATTGATGAGGAATAAGTTGGTTCGGCTACGCTACAACCGTAAAACCTATTTCCTAACCTAAATTATTTATAAGATTTATGTCTACTATTTCAATTGTCTTCTAAGAGTACTTTTTCTTGGCATGCAACATGAACATTGAAGTTCAGGCAATATTGTATTATATGTTCAGGCAATATTGTATAAAATCTGAAAGAAATGGTAGATCACATTATCACGGAGTTCTCGTAGAATAAGACGACTATGTCACTTCAAGTTTGCTTTATAAATATGTTAGTTTAAAGGTAAAATGGTAAACATTAGTTTGAATTAATGAGACATACAATAAGTAATTTATGTGAAACTTGAATGTCATCCTATTTGTCAAAAACAATTATATTTAAGTAACTATTGTGTTACCGATCAAACGGTGTCAAACAAAGTGACGTCTAAATTTCTCTCCGTTACTCATTAATTCATAACTGCGGATACAAAGTTCGACCTTTAAACTAATATCAGCATACAAAGCTAAAGAAAAAAACATAAGAAAAACAATACAATAGAAACAAAGGGAATACATTTGGACGCTCGGCCAACTGTCGCTTCTCTTGTAAAAACTCCAAATGAATCGTAAAAACGGCACAAAACTCATTTTTAGTGTTTTTTTCTCTACGGCCCCCAAGTGCGTATTAATTCCTCGCTCGCTGTATACATTTTCATAGGCATAATTAGCTTAGAAATTAACATCAGGCAATAAAAAGAATAACGAAATTTTTAGACAGCATTTACACGGAGCAATAAAGCTGGCAGGTGACCCGCTCGAAAAAAGTATCGAAAACGAAAAACGAAAAGCGAACACGCACGGCGTCTTGGCGGATTTCGAAAATAGAACGGAGCAGCGGAAGCGGAAACGGTGCTCCCGCTGTTGACAGCTAATTATGTCTTCGGGATACTAATTTCCTAATCGACAGGTTTTTGTAAATTATACATTGGAGCACGCACGCGCTGCATTTTGTTTATCATAATTTGAATTTTACAACCGACCGTTGAAATTCATATTTATGACTGTGAGAATTTTATTGACACTACAACGGATAAACGCTACTGCGCGAACCCGAGCGCTGTCAATGTCAAAATCTTGATTGAGTGTGCTTTTATAAGCTCACGGATGACAGAGTAAACACACTGTTCAAAATAAAATCAAACATTTTCAAGTCTAATCCCGCGTTTGTGACCGACGCCGATACTATTTTCGATTTAAGTGACAGCGACTAAGATTTGACATCGTAACTCTTCGGGGATTCAAATTTGGGACTGTTTTCTCAACGATTCGTGAAAGACCATAACGCAATGTTATTGTTGATAGAAATTGAGCCGTAAGTCGTCAAGAAAAGGATTTAAAGTCGTTTGCGTGATGTACGTTGATAAGTCGTTGTTTATTACCAGTTAATGCTTTTAATGAGATATTACGGCATTCCGACAGTCGGGTTCGAAGCGATTATCGTTTCGAACATCAAACTCTTTCCAGAAATTTAAATTTGGAATGAGAGACTCACGGATTGAGATATGGGGTGTTTCTGAAGGAATACTTTTTATTTAAATTTGGAATGTAATGTGATACAATGGCGGTTCGTTGACGTATGGACGTTCTCTATTCGGGCTGCTATAGATCTTTTCAACTTGAGATTTAATTTAAGTTCCTGTTTTATGGCCGATTATTTAAGCAGTATTATCCGTTCCTTCAGGGAGATCATTAATGAGTATTATGAACTTTAGACATTTAGTCAGGAGTTTATTGTTCACGTTTGTTTCTGGTCTATACTCAATAATTTAGGTTTGTTACTATGGTTGACCGGTACAGATTAACTTAGAACATTAAGTTCGCCGTTCGTATTATTTTTAATGTAAATAAAGTTCTTGTGTATAAAATATTTACCTCCGTTTGGGAAATATTGCCAGACAAACAGGACACTTTTGATACAAATAAAAACACGTCTTCACTATAGTGACTATTGTCTTTTACAGTGTTGTTTGTCGTATTAAATGCTGTTATTTTACTGTTTTATTTTTAATACTGTGCTTGCTATATCTAATGAAGTTTTCTAGTATCATCTCAGGTCGGCGTGGGCTATCTGCCACAATCGGTGTCACGGCCGGCTAAAAGGGACCGTTATATGCCATTTCCTTCGCTAATGCGACGGGCGACATTTCTGATAGCCACGTTAGATTAATCCTTACACATTTTTAATCCAAAACGCAGTATGTATATACGAAATTCTTACTAACATACAACTCTTTGGTTTTGCGCGGCCGTCTTAGTCGCGCTTTGCCAAAATGTCGTATCGCGTATGTTTTTTTTAGTTACTTACACCCTTTCATATTTGGTTTGACTTGTAAACTGAAGCACCATATAATAAGGCAATAAATAATTTCAATCATACACAACACTCAATTAATTATTAATTTTGAATATCGGATTTAGTTTTGATTACAGAATGCATCCATCTAATATATATATATAGGAACCCAATATATATAATCCCAAAGTAAATCAATTTTAAAAGGTAGGGTAGTACAAATTTACTTTCCATTGTCAGCAACCAAGTAATATTAATCGAACATATTTTTAAAAAAACTAAACAAAAATGTAATAAGCGAAGCCACATTACTTTCAAAAAAGGAAGATTTAAATGACAAGGGTCTGAAAATTATATATATTTTTCCTTTTGTCAAGGGCATGTATCCCTAAATAAATTGACAATATTATCCTTCGACGTAAATTGGCAATATTATGCTCCAATATAAATTGGCAATATTTATGTAAATCCTGCGCGATATTGCATAACGCGGTCGGCTCGGATTCTTTCGTTTTTTTTTTATAAAAATAAACAACCGGTCCTTTGGGCCGCATCGCATTCAAATCGGTTGGCACCTCACTCCGCTTTGGTTAGCATGTGATTTAAAAAGTTAACTGACAACCGAAATTTAATGACACTCTGATTTGTTAATATATAATTCGCTTTACGACTTATACTTATAACAAAATTATATGTAGTTTTTAATTTATTTTATCTTAATATTGAGTTTGTTGTGTTTGTAATCCAGACAAAGCATTAGCTTAATAAAAAGTTATAAAACCGCATGTCGTAAATGGGGTCCCGGGTTCGGTCCGGGCCCGTAAACCAACAAATCTGACCTGCGTCGTAAATCACTTAGCCACGTCGCCCAGATAACGTTTACGACGTACAAACTAAATATTAAAAAAAACTACAAGAAGCGTTGTTTAGACTTTATTATGTTACTTTTTAATAACGGCTTTCTTATAATTTCAACAATAAAAACCCTGCAATTAAAGATAGCGTGTTCGTATTTCAAATTACGCGTTTGGAGCTAACAAGCATCAGATGCGTTTGAAAATTAAACTTTTAAAAATAGGTTTTTTATATAGCGCGTTTTGCCGCAGGAACCCATCAAGCATCTATCACATAACATAATTAGGGAACGCTGTGGGTACATTAAAATACCCAGCGACGGCCAATCAGCTGCGCAACGAAAAAGGACTTAGGCCCGATCCCCGCCAGCGGCCATATTTAAAATATTGAAAACATAAATCAAACACGTTATTGGATATTAAAATGTAAACATGATTTCTTTAAGAATTTAAGAACGTTTTGAATTCTAAATCTCGAACTCATTAAGCCTTTGACATTTTTTTGAACAAGAAACCCTTTTATAACGCTGCTCATAAAAATGTTTTATCAAAAAAAGCGAAGTAATTACAGCAAAGTGGGGAAAAAAGTGCACTTAACAAGATCTCATTGTGCGCGGGCCGGGCGGGCGTTTTTATTTTATTTTTAATTATTAGTTTTAAGATCAAAACCTTCACCTGTGGACGCGTAGTGGAGCGGAAATGGATCTAACTAACGGCGTGTTTTTTTTATCCTCGATAAAAACCGAGACGAGATACAAACAGACGTGTATGGGATATGAGCACAGAGCAAAAAACATTTTTTCGATAGCAGGGACAGGTATGGCGGTTCTAGGAGCGACCGTTTTGTTTCTTACGCTGCGCGCCACATTTTGATTTTCGAATACTTCTTTTTTAAACCGCTTTTATCTCTCCAGCCAGCATTTCGTACAGAGGTATCGCATTACATTATCTCATTACACTTTTTTTGTGTTTTTCCTTCACTAAATTTACCGGTCCCTATCTCAATGTATTTACGGAATCCACTAGCGACCGAAGGTAGCTCGTTTCTCGAGATCTCGATATAGACGTTAGTCAAACTAGTTTCCAAACGTGACCATAATATTGATATAAATTAATTCCAGAGGAGCTCGATTTGAATTTTACGGGATTAATTAAATCGCGTGTAGATTGTACGATTTGATTGCGGATAGCAAAAAGCTCCTTGCGTTTACCGTTACGTGTGGGGACAAAAACCGGACTCGCCGGAATCGGCGTCGAAAAACCGACGAGGTTCGCCCCCATTCACCGCTCACCTGACTATACGATATAGTTTTCGAAATTCGAATGTTTAAAACAGAAGGTGAGACCGGTTGGGAGATCGATACCCTATCAGGGCTCGGGATCGGCATGTCATTTGTATTGCGTGCCCAGAACTGGTGAGTTGGCTCCAGTGAACCAGTATAAGTAAGCTTTTAGCGCCTTTGCGCTTCCTTTGACGTCTTCAACTTGAGCCTTGCTTTCCAAGTACATTTCTCATCAAAGTCATTTGTTTGTTATTGACACAGTAGTAAACTTCATTAGATTAACGATTTTTTTATTCGGATTACTAAAAACCTTAAACATTCCGAGGTCTCGTATGGCTGGTTCTTTCGAGAACACAAACCGCCTGCGTCAGCGCATGATCGGAGCACACGGCCAGATAATCGAAGCAGTATTATGTTCGGACAATGTTAGGTGATATTTTTGGAAACTGGTTCCTGGCCGGTCCAGATGCATTCCACTTTGGTATAATCAATCGTTACTTACTTTTTCTAATTCTAATAGGTGAAACCGTAATACTTGTATCGCTTGCACCATCTGTAAAGAAAAATATATATTAGTTCTGCCACTTAAATTATATCTACAATCTTTTTTTATAACAGCAAGTTGGTTCATCGATTCAATTCTTTGTCCAAGGAAAGATTAGGCAGATACATTGTGTTAAGAGCAAATGTATCTTATATTATAACCAATCGATCCGAGGTTGGAACATGATCAATGTTTTTGTATCATGTTAACTATCTTAACATCTACACGTACTAAATACAAAAACAAAGATGGTATCAAATGTTATATTCGTAGATGCAATCAAATCGGGTATAATATCTGGAGGTAATGCTTCTTTAATAGCATCTGTGATTGAAGATGCGATCCGATTTAAATTTGTATTTATTAGTTTTATTACAGTTGTAATTAGTATAGTTTTTTGGTCATTAAAGACGATTAAGCCAATTATGCGAGTTGAATCAGTTTGATAGCGCCATAAACCTCATAAATCATTCTTATTTGACTTTAATTGCTTGATTTCTTTAGGACTACCCCACTGAGATCTGTCTGGTATCTGTTAATGTGTCATATTCAGGTCCTGCATCAGAATTATCACACACTTTGGATCCACTTCCAGACATATTTCTCTCACTTTGAATATTTAGCACTTCTTCATCACTATTAGCATTCTGTATGTCCATCCATTTCAGACGCTTTATTATAGAAATAATAACTATAATATCAAGAGAAAGCTATGGTTTACAAGTAGTCGTAACGTGATAAGAGCAATCATGAGTATTATGATATGTCTTTCAATGGTAGATAAGGTTAATCTCGACGATATACACCATCGACCCTAAATCATGAATACAAAACGTATTAGTATACCACGGAGCTACCAGGCATGCATAACATCTGCAGAGGCAATATCAATTAAATCCATATCCAACACAAGACAAAACCGTACTATCTCCAATTGCTATATCCTTCAATTCCAAATTCTAATACGTAGGCGTTAGGATTGAGTTTTGGTTCGGACAATTTTCTTTGAGTTCGAAGGTTCTACCACCCTCAGGCTATTTGCTCAGACGCGTTGACACAGGCGAACAGATAAAAATATGTTTTAACTCTGTGTAAACTTGCTCCTGTTTGTTTTGTATGGGATCCATGGCATCTCGGTGAAAGGGCGTTGCGCTCTTCAAAGCCATTATGTTCTGGTACTTTTTAAACCAAACGTTGACGTTTTCCGTTGCATTGTACTACCTAGACCAGATACGTTCGTTGATTCAATAGTCTGGACTACATCCTTGTAGATCTATTAGGTACCTACGCTTTATCTTTCAAGTACCTCTAATTCCATGCTGGGTATGACACTTATTTTGATTTCAGTAGTGACTTATAACTTCTATCAAACCTCTACACTATAGAGGAATTAGGAGTTTATGTTGTAGATTGAGTAAAATTCTAAAACCAGCAATGGTTCAATCATGTGCTCTACTAAAATTCTTAAGCCCAACTGACCTAAATTTTGTCTAGACATTCTAAAGATCCAGTATAAAAATAACACTGACGTTTACAACTCAAGACACCTCTATTTATAAGTGCTCCAGAAACTAGATTCCTATCATACCTTGAACGTAGAATTTTTTATTTAAACAGAAAAACCAACATTCGAAATTCAAACAGTGTCAATGCGCGGATCGAACGTCAGAGCCTACTATCGCTACAAACCACTTTAAAATGTGATCCTCGGATTCCCATTGATGTCATTACTTTCAAGATCAAGTTACGCTGGGAATTATATATTTTGTGTGTTTGCGTAAAAGCATCTGTGTTGGTTGTGTCAAACATCTGTGTCTGACAGTGAGTTGTGCAAACAGTAGCACAAACATAGGTGAGTGTGAACTTGTAATATGTTTGTTGAAAGGTCAACGATTAGACATTTACACTCTTTAGACAGCAGCCTGAGCGCCGTTAATTCGAGCATAATAATTTTGAAACATTGATTTTCTAAACTGTATTCTCCTTGTTTTTTTTTTTTTTATGACATAAGGTGGCAAACGAGCAGACGGATTGCCTGATGGCAAGCAACTACCGTCGCCCATGGGCACCCGCAACACCAGGGGAGTCACAAGCGCATAGCCGACCTTTAAGGGGGGTTGGAGCTCTGGGAACCTTACTCACCATCAGGAACACAGCACTACATACCTGAAAGGTAGCAGTGCTATTATGGCTGTGGTCTTCTGTAAGGAGGAGGTACTTCCCCAGTTGGGCTGCCCCAGATTCAAGCGTGATGGTCATCGCTGTGCCCTACCTCTCATAAAATATTACCTCTACCTAAATACTACCTCTCATATAATATTGGTGCTATTCGCTTATTATTTGTTACTCTTATGTTTTTATCACGATATCATCTGACATATGTTTTAAGCGTAGAAACATAAAATGTATCATGTGACTGTAACACCTCACTTCGCCCAAATACAACCCTAAACGCCAGTTCAAACACACTTCTCTCATTGAATAGTATTGTATCCTTGACTAAAAGTATGTTAACGAGGACACCTTGCAACCGAACTGCTTTTATGTAAACGTAAACAATGTCTGTATGTCTGTCAGTTGGTCACAAAAGTACCGCTCGCAGCAGACATGTGGTTACAAAGAGACTTAATTCAATTGGCCCAAATTACTTCTTGTTAAATACTCGTTGAAAACTCAATTGGGCCTTTGAGGATTTTTGTACTTTCGCTTAGTTTTTTCGCTGGAATATATCTTACTAGCGACATTGGGGGAACAGTGGTTCTAGCTGTCTGATGTTCCGGACAAAAACAAAGCATTTTTATGTCAGTATGTTAAAAACAGTGTTGCACTAAATTCCTAAGTATAATACGAGGACATACGACCTTCTTCCCTCCATAAACAAATCGATCATACATATATGGAGAAACCTGTAATGCCTCAGTCGGATTACTAATCCAATGAGAATGTTTTGACTACAAATTTTGAGTGTTTTTACGTTCGCTGCGCAAACTAACAGTGGTGCCACAGCCCACATGTCACGGGACAAACTAACAGTGGTGCCACAGCCCACATGTCACGGGACAAACAATTTAGCTATTTTTCTAGTAAAGTTTGTCGAGCGCCCGGATGTCGTTGCGTTTGTTTGGGCCTCTTATCTGTGCATGAATGACGCTTATCAGTGCAGGTAAGACATCTTAGTTTATGGCGCTCAGGCTACTGTTTTTAAACTCGGTGGTTAAGTTTGTGTTTGCTCGCCGGTTAAGCTCCGCTGGTTATCATGGTTTTTGTATGTACCGACGTTGACGTAATGCGAAGTATGTTGAGGATATGAGGGCTAATATTCTTATCCTACGGCGCGTACTCGCGTTGGGTAAGCCAGTTTGCGTGGTCTCCGATTATGGATGTATGTTGTGGATCTAGAGGTCACATAGTCATCGGTTCGCTTTCAACAAGTGCACAGTACTTCGCCGCGGCTATGGAGGTCGTGTGTGTAGAACGTGGGCTTTTGCAGGCGATGCGTCAGCGCGCGGTCGCCTGCGCCGATTTCCCTAACAAAGTCAAAATATTGAGCGCGTCGCCCCCGCTGCCCAGCGATTCGTAATGCCTAAGATTTTATTTGTTAAAAATCGGTTAAGTATCCGTGTCGAACGGCGTCGGTGGGTGGCCGCCATCTTAGTTTTATTATTTCACTTTTTGTCCCAGCTAGCCGCGGGAGGCGCACGGTGCGATTCAGCTTTTTATGAGTGACAATATATATTTTTTATTCGTATTACTCTATTTCTTTATTCCGAGAAACATATCTCGTTTACCTGTGGTTAATTTTAGACAGCTTTTTAACTAATCAAATCGTAAATTACTTGGTCGCTGGAGGCGAGGCGACCTATAAAATGTTCACTACTTTATGGCGTATTAAACTGATCCCTCGCAGTTAATTTATCTCCTCAGTTCGGTTATGTTAAAATAAAGTTTAATAATACTTACTAATGAGTCTACTTCAGGGTCCGCTATATAATAAGGTTTCTCTTGGCGTATCTGTGAACATAGAAAAAAGGTACATTAATAAAATTGTTTTTTTTTTTCAAATATGTAAGTACATAAAGTGTAATGTTTATGATATAGGTTTATAACTTTATACATGATACTATGTTTTGGACTTATACTGATGGAGCGGCGCGAGCGCAGCCGGGTGGTAATGCTAGACGTGTAATAAAATGCTTGCTCGGTTCGGTGCGCGTGAGCACGCTAGAGAATAAACTCGCAGAGGTGACACTCTTCTTACATCAACCTGACCACTACGTCTCATTTATAGCCACGATTATTTATGCTCTAGCAAACATCAACCATTTAAATTAAACATTTATGCATAAATATGTGTCATGTTGGTCTTCCTCGGTCTTCCAACGCGTTACGGAGCGAAACATGTCTAGCAATATTCGACTTATAATTCGTTTTCATAGTTCGGTAGTTTTTTTATTTAACACACATATATCGTTAACGAGTAATAGTAACGCCAGTATATTACCTTAATTAGCTATATTTTAAAACCTAATCGATTTATAAACTGCCATATATCAGACGCGTGTTAACAGTGTGCAAGTTTGTTGAGTAATCGCACATTTTTGCCTACGCGCATCCTCTGCTATATTTCATCGTTAATACTTAAGAAGCACTTTTTTCGACATTGAGTCTTGACCGGATATGCGATGCTATCACACCGCCCGCTGGACGGATTTTTTTAATGTTATTGACTCTTTCAACCTTTTATAAAGGCATGACTGACCTGTGATTACCAGCTTTAAAAACACTCACCGATTTATATTTTAAAATAAACATTAGGTATATAGGTATTATTAAAAAAAAAATTATATGTGTCTTTCCCGTACACGGAACAATGGTATTCCGGACATTTGGGAGGCGGATTCGGAGCCGGATCGAGCCAATGCGCAGAGGCTCTTTGACAATTATGATTAATGTAATGTAAGGGTGTAATAATAATTGTTACTATTTGTTTGTATTCCGCATTTAAATTAGTAAATATTTTTGTAAAATAGAAATCATAGTCTACTTCCGTTGATGATGGTTCGGTCCACTGTGCAGTCTCGCTATTACCAATAGCCTCAACAAAAGTAAACAAACGAAACACATTCATCAGGCTCATTTGAGAGCTACACAAATTTTCACATAATAAAGTTTCACAGTTCGCACAGTGTTTCGAGGCGCGGGCAAAACAATCAAAACTAAATGGACAAAAACCAAGCACAATCAAGCTATTAAAATAAAACACGTAGTTTTTTAAGATTTTACTTTACATTTTACGATTCTGCGTCAGCTTGCGTAAAGTTATGGTTTGTTAACTGATGTACTAAATGATTTTAGTTAGCGGTATATTTTATATTCGAAGAAATAAAACGTATTTAGTTTAATGTTGGGTTAGCGGTCTAGTAATTGGAGATATATATCCTTCTTCCAATATCCCGCAGTCTCAAGACGAAGGTCTTCGACCAGTGTGTGTTGCCAGTGACACATGGTGCTGAAACGTGGTCGCTTACTATGGGCCTCATAAGAAGGTTCAAAGTCACCCAAAGGGCAATGGAGAGGGCTATGTTGGGAGTGTCTCTGCGTGATTTCATTCGCAGTATAACCCTTTACGATATAGCCCTCCAGATTGCCAAACTTAAATGGCAGTGGAAGACGCCCCGTAGGCTTCCCACAAGGTGGACCGACGAAGTGAAGGTCGCGGGATGCCACTGGATGTGGAACGCGCAGGACCGGTCTTTTTGGGTCGTTTTGGGGGAGGCCTATGTCCAGCAGTGGACGTATTTCGGCTGACATGATGGTGATGATATATATATACCTACGCGATATCGAGTGCGCGATATGCAAACGTCAAATTACACTTCGAAAGCGTTATGGTACGTTTAATTTTTTACGCGAATTAAACTAAGTAGGTTTAATGTTTTAGTACAAACAGCAACACTTAACTGTACATTGGTGAACCTTATTATAAAAGGCATAAGGTCCATTGATGGACAGTGAGTAGTGTGGCCGATGGTACTGATATGGGAACCATGAATATGAACATCAGTTTTTTTTGCTTTTAAATATATGTTATATTTTCTTTTCTTTGTATGCCACGAGGTTGCTATTATGGGATTTTAGAATTAGGTGTATTTTCTTAGACGGAACTTTTGGAAATAGCATTTTTTTAAGGGCATTTCGTTCAGTCATATTAGTGTCTGAATTAATTATAAATTAAAAACAAATATATAAACATCTGTATTATGAGCGTAACTATGATATGCCTGATGTCACTTATCTTGTATCAATCCAATAACAATTATAACATAATTTTAAACTTAAACCTTTAAAACCTAAAGTAACAAACGCATGCATTCCCTTACACGGTGCTATATAAATTATGACCATAACGCCGCAGGATAAGGTATAAATTCCTTTGACCTTTAGTTAAACGGACGATATTAAAATGTATGGAATCGATTAAGATCTCTGGCTCATAAATGTCATCTAAGAATTATTGATTATGAGGAATAATTGACGTTTCAGTTCGATTTTTAAATATTATTAAAAAATACGTTGCATTCTTAAACGAAAGTAATTTTCGGCCAGTATTTTTAGGCGGCTAGGGTTGTCACTAATGTAGTCAAAATTTTGATGTAATATGAAATAAAAAACGGTAATAACCGGGCCTAATGGTGGACGTGAGGTAGCCGGTTTGAATCCCGCCCACTACGTAATAGCTATCATTCTTGACGCTGTCATTATTTTATATTATTACCTGTTTTATGTCACACTCGAGTTTAGTTAGTATAAAAATAAATCTAACCGTTTCTACACACTGGTACTATTTTGTACTCTATGGTCAAATCTTTGATTCAAGTTTCGATTTTTTTAATGCCCCGAATGACAATACCCGGAGGGATTATTCCCACAAAGGAAAGAAAACAAAACTAATAGATCACGGCGATAAGTCGACTCTGGCCTTTAGAGCAGGTGCTTTGAGATTACCGATAACATTTTTTCCTCTACAATTTCAAAGATTCTTTTATTTTTTATTATTAATTTAATAACAAAAATTTAGTTTATATATTTAGATACACGAATCTATTTGAGCCACCTTTATAGATTGTTTTGTGCTCCGGTTTTGTAACTATACACGGCCTGAACGCCTA
Organism: Grapholita molesta; assembly: GCA_022674325.2. NCBI lineage: Eukaryota > Metazoa > Arthropoda > Insecta > Lepidoptera > Tortricidae > Grapholita > Grapholita molesta. The sequence goes on from CP053138.2 coordinate 1,624,382, forward strand.
CAGTTACTATATCTTAGTAGGTACTTAAAAGTCCCCAAAATTGGTCTCCAATCTAACCAATCAAAAATTCAGAATCGAAATTACGTGTACCACATAACCCTCCCCCGCCGCGGGCGAGGAAGTCCGTCATTTGGGGGGGCACCGACCCGTGAACCCCCACTTTTTACCACGAATTAAATGCTAATAAGGTACCCGATCGGCTGATATCGCGTCTTGGGTGGAAATGGTCAATTTCAAGTATTTTTTTCACTGTTTTTATACGCTTTTTGTGAACCTGTTTCGATGCCGATTTGATTCCCACCGAGATTTCGTTTTATTTCTGTTTTTGTATTCAATGATGTGAGAGATTTGCGCCGCATGTGTCTGTTAGATATTTAATATGGCTCGGGTACGCTTAATGCCCCATTATATTTGATATCACCATAAAAACGGTGCATCGCTGACAAAATGGTAGGTGTGGAACGCGTCGCCAAATGTATCTATACGAAGGAGCGGGCGGCCATTTTTACCGGCCCAACATCCCGTCGATTTAACTCGAAAACTATTTCTAAAGAGTTTTTATTTCCCGTTTGTCCTTATGTCTCGTAAAAATAAACAACCGTAACTTTTGACTCGTCCCTAAAATCTTTGTCTGACGACAATTGTCGTTCTCTCTATTCATTTGACTTACCTGGGCCCTTTATGTATCGCATTGTGAACATTCGGTCGAAATACAGTATTGTTTGTGTAATTGAATAAATGCCTTCGTGTAAGCCCTTTTGTGTCGTGCAGGGCGCCCGGCGTCCACACGCCGCGAATCTTACTATACAGCTCGCAATATTATTATGGCCCGTGAGAATTCCATAATAGACCAATGTCGAATCTCTTACGAAAGAGTTTGTCTTCCAAAGCTACCTGAGAGGTGGAAAAAACTACGGAACCTGAAATTAAATTCGTAAGGTGAAGATCGACCGAGGAATCACAACGCTGTTTAATGAAGACTAAACTTTATCGGACACAAATTAAAGCGCATAATGAATTGACCGTTTAAAGGGTACTTATTACCATACGCGGGACACGAGTGACGGCATCAAAATCGCTACCAAACGTGGTACCCTGTAATTTGTAATAAAAAATCTATTTATAAGATAAAATAAAGCACCGAAACGCTACCTAAGATGCCGGCTGATCGATCTCGTCAGACTTTTAATAAATCAGCCGGGCACGGGATTCTGAAGCTTGTCACACGTAAATATATGATTTAGAATCGAGCGCATTCCAGAAGCGCTTTAATGGTAAATTATTCTATAATGCGCAAAGGTCGAGTTTTGTAATTTAGTTAAGTCGCCTCCTATTTAATAACTTTTTATGAAGCCGAGCGAAGGCAGGTGATTTTTTTTTTTCGTTTTTCTCTTATCGAAAAAATGCTGGCCGGTCGAGCCGCTACTGAAGTAGTTCGGAATTTAAAATTATAGTGTATTAATATGACGCGTTCCTGTTACAAAATATTATTTATAGTGAGCGCGTGCGACGGGGCGAGGCGGGGACGGGACGGTGACGACACGGCAATCACACATTCTGACAACGACGTGCGAATATAAGTATATCGCCGTTTACTACCGGCCGTAAACCGACGTAATGAACAAATGTCTTTATAGTATCCTTGTAAACGTCAAATATCAGTCATTTCTCCTTGGGGCGTACAAAAAATGCCATAAATATTCCTAACAAAATGACTCCTACTGAATATTATGGCCATAAACGAAGGTCTATAAAATGAGGTTTGGTTGTTTACCTTTTGTCTGTGCTGGAATTAAAAGAACTTAGACGTGGGACGTTCCTTTTGTTCGCAGGGGACCCAGTAAATATGTAAATGATTGAAAATTATTCATAACGGAATGTATTAACGCTTTGCGCATTGTCGTCGAAATGTGCAACGTGTGATGGTGGCTTTATGTAGAACTACCCGATGGGGTGGTTATGGTAATGAGTAGAAAGGGATAATGCAACGTTTTGTTATTCCATGCGTTTATTTCCACCCATCGCTATCTCTTTCGCTATACATTTGCTAATAAGCGTTTCGTTAATCCTACGCTTCCTAAGATACTTAAAAGCAAAAATGTCGAAATGACGCTTCAGTTTTGGCCTGCGTATCGTCATCCCCATTAGAGCAGGACGCCATTATCAGTAGGAACGGGAAGGATCATGAAAGGAGCGTTTTTCTTACGTTTTTTGCCCCGAAATGCGTGCGTTCAGAAATTTTATTTTAATACAAGAAAAGTATTCAAAAGATACGAGGGCAGGTAGACGGGACGGGTATTTGCTTAGTTTCAGTTTTTTTTTACAAAGAATTCAAGTTGATTTATGGTCCGGCTGTGTGACGATTTGTGACCTGTAATTTTTGATGTGAGGTTTGTCACTAGCGAGTCTTGATGTTTGATTTATATATTTCCAAGATGACGGAGGCGTCATCGTTTTGACAGATGTTATAACCAGCAATTTGGCTGGACATGTTATTTGGAGACCTTTTTGACTAAGTGGATTTGTGACCCCGGTGATTATGTGATTAGGCGTATTTTGTCCTCGTTGTCCATAATGATGTACCACTGTGCAAAACAAACTTATCAGTTAAGCAATGCGTCAGAGACGGGAATTATTTTTTTAATGATTGGTGATGGATTTAATTTATTATTTATGTCAAACAGTATCAAAGAGTTTCCATAGTAAAAACATATACTTAGGGCCCTAAGGGGCATTGCAACGCTAGCTGTGGAGACAGACTGACATGTAATTGTTTTATTGGTGTATTTGCTGTCCCCTAATAGTAATAGTTTATTTGTGGGTCGAAATATCCCTGTACGCTGTAGAAGCACTTTTTTCCAAAGCTAAGTGAGTGACCTTCTATTTTTTTATTGCAAGTTTCCTCTTTTAATTCCTCTGAGAATTTGTTATATATTTACATCGACAAGATATTTATCAAGAGACTCGGGTCCTAAATGAATATAGTCACGGTTTAAAGTTGATCAGAGTCTTAAAACAGTGACAATGCCACTAACATAACACGTTAGTGTTCCCCTGAGGGTCATTGAGGGTCAGTTAGAGGGCCAGAGGAATTATTGGGCGCAATAAAGGTGGCATAATGAGTCACTTCGGGGCAGTCGGTTAAATGCTGCGCCGTTAAGACGATTACCCCATCCGTTAAGTTTTTATTGGAGTCGTTACACGTCTTGGTTAAGTAAGGTATCTGAGAGGAAATCTGATGATATTCATTTGGTTTGCTACGTAATTAAGGTTGTGTTGACATTTGTATTTAACCCTTTGAACGCATTTCCTCTCGCGTCAAAATGTGACGTGTACGTACGCCATGGTATGACTTGTGAAGAGCAAATATGAACCTTATCTGTCAGCAGGACAATTGCTTTGACAGAGTCCGCCATAGCCACTTTAGTGGTCAGTGGCGTGGCAGGCACCATATCACGCGACCACTTTTGTGGTGCTTGGCGTTCAAAAGGTTAAATTTACGTGAGACATAATATATTGATGAACAATTAACACGGTTCTACTCACGGTTTTACTACTTAGTCACTCAACGAACCGACACTCAGCACTCTTAGTGCTTGAAAATGGAGGCCTATGTTCTCAGAAGCAATTGTAATTTTTTACTTATTTATTCAGCAACACACCTAATGTGTTTATATTATATAATACACCTTCACCCGATTTTAATAATAATTAATACGATAGATACAGCCGTGTGTTAAAATGCTATAGAAATTACAATTAATTATGATTTACTTTGCGTTTAATCACTCGTCTAAGGCTGTATACAAAAAGGTTATTTCAGCCCTTAGGTCTAACTGACATGTCAGTTCAATAGTCAATCTACTTTGAACCTTATGGCATTCAACTTAAAGCACACATTACTAGAGTCAAGTTCCAAGTATCGCTTAATTTTTACGATGTCTAGTTAAAACAAACTATTCCATCTATGATTGCTAGCGGATAATGTCACTGAAAATCAACCTTATGATCAAGGTAAGAAGGACAATTATCGATTAGCAGGTATTGCATTTCATGTTTCGCATACTTAATTTAATAGTCTTTTTGAAGGCGAGCTAAGTCTATGCGGTTTTACGGTTTTATGATTGATTAAGATCGTAATTAAAAATTCATTCATAAAAGTTGTAATAAAGACGTAAGCTTTTTTATAGCATTTTTTATTTGATATTTAGTTCTATATATAATGAGTGCACCTTTTAGGTGAGGAAGAAAACAAGCATTGTAAAAACATATAATAGTACAGAAACGGTTTTTTAAATAGAATAGTAACTTTTGTGTAACAACTCACGTCTATGAATTTATAAATACAAGATTAAAAACTTTTTTCATTCCATTCGCCTCGGATTTAAAAAAAACATCGTAAAAAAGTAAAATAACGACGTTTGTATTGTGCATTTGTCGGATCACTAGTTATTTTTATAGTAGTTGACAGTCAAAACAAAACACAATATTGTATTATTTATATAACAATAAAAACATTTCTACCGAATGAATTTATTAGCCCCATTATAAAATCTCAAATGTTTTTTAAATAAACAAATATTAACTTTATAATATTGTGTGCCGTAAAGGAACCACTGTGTAAAGCAACTTAACCCTTCAAATTTCGGACCGACTTGCAGTTTATCTAACATTGTTTTGAGCACAAACTCCGACCGCGGTGAGTGTTTAAACAAAAATAAAGTAAAGTGCACCACATGAATAAATGAGCGATCCACCCTTCTTCACTTTTAAAAAGGGTGAGTGAACGTATGGACCCCTAGTCGCTTAGTTCCTTTTAAAAATAGATACGGAACCCTTAGAACCCCTGGCAGTCCCAGCGGGAAATTAGAGCGTAATGGTGCAATGTTTGATAAGTTAGCGGGTAGCGGCTGTGTTAATATAATTTTTAAAGTTAATTCTTTTAAAGGGATGAGAAAATCGATACGAGTCGCCATTTTTATTAAGTTATAGAACGCGTTACTTACCTCCACCAATGTTTACCTTTGTTTAAAATGATTCTAAATTTTGTTTTAATCAATTATATTGGTGATATGTTGAACTAAACACACTCACAAAAACGTGGTTGCAATTTCATCGTTAAACGTTATTAAGGATACATAATATCTTAATATAATATCCATTTAATTCACAGTTTTAATTCATATTCTGTAGCTCTGTTTCTTCTGTTTTAATCCCAGTCTAACTTTTAGCATACCAAATTTCGTCTAAATAAGATCAGCCGTTTAAACCTGAAGAGTGATATACTTTTACATTTATAATATTGGTATTTATAACAAAATTTCTAATAATAAAATTTGTAAATATACTAAGATGACATATGTCTGAATCGACTCGTAATCTGGCCAAAATGAAAGCACAATGTGTTATTTTTGTAGAATAAAACCACTCGCATTACTTGCTAATCATTGACACATTGACGAAGCAATCGGACCCCCGGGGGGCAGAAGGGTTAACGCATTACTGGACATAATCTTGATTGATCTGCCTCGTACAAATAACCCTGGTTTGCGTGACGGAACCCCCTTACGGGACCCTGCGCAGCGGGAGGGTTGATTGCACTTTTCGTGTTAGTATAAAACCACGATAATATGTGTCTTAGAACGTGCGCTAATGACAAAGGGGTAGTTATTGATTAAATTAACCCTTTGTGATAATATTTTATTATTTATTTATATATTATTGTCTTATACATTGTGGATAAACAGCGGTTTTCATGCCCCATGGCTTTCTATACCAATATTTATTTTCTAGCATTTCAGTGGGCAATTGGGCATGTCATTCTTAATAATAGATATGCTTTTTAAAACTTAAATTAGCTATTAAAAAAAAATTGCCGATGCAAGACTAATCGGTATTTTTTAATGGATTAGTAACTTCATATGGTCGAATGATTTGCTTAACATATATATACTTAACATATAGTGTTAAATTGGGGTCATATATGATACATAAGTAGTTAAATATCCAACCTAGACTTGGGGCCGTTGCAGCCAAAATGAAGATCTTTAACAGAAAACTCCAATCAAAACGAAAATAAAGTTTTTTTTTTTGACATAGGCGGCAAACGAGCAGACTGATTGCCTGGTGTTAAGCAATTACCGTCGCCCATGGGCACTCGCAACACCAGGGGAGTCACAAGCGCGTTGCTGGCCTTTAAGGGGGGTTGGAGCTCTGGGAACCTTACTCACCATCAGGAACACCACACTACATACCTGAAAGGTGGCAGTGCTATTATGGCTGTGGTCTTCTGTAAGGAGGAGGTACTCCCCCAGTTGGGCTGCCCCAGATTCAAGCGTGATGGTCATCGCTGTGCCCTACCTCTCATTGTTGGACGTAGTTTAAGGACATACCCGGGTCCAAAGTATGAAAAAGACGTGACTTTGCATTTGAACTATTCCATATTTTTTATCATTGATTTTCAGCTCGGCAACGACTGCTGTTTTTGTGCCTAGATTTAGCTTGGCTCCAAGAATCGGCACTCGCACGTATGACAAAAAATAGTATTGCGTTAAGAAGTAAATATGAGTTAACATTCCATCCAAGAACATATATGGGTCATACATATTAATACAATTATCATCTTTTCTGTGACAATAATTAACGGTTAGCGTGATAAGTTATGTTTTTGTGGTTATGTAATGTTGTTAATTCATAGAATCTATTTGGCTTAATAACCCTTAGATAAGAAAGCATATTAAAGTATGTCTATTTTGTGAAGTCGAATTTATTTATACATTATTATTTTTACTTTTATATTTTAGTATTTTCATATCTTGTAATAAACTGTTTGAACTACGCATAATTATGTAAGTACTTTAAGATTTGATGTATCACTGTATTGAAAAAATAAGTCCCGCCGTAGTTTCTTGCCGGTGTCTTCACGGGTCAGAGGTGTAGGGTTTGAACCGGTGTAGTTTTTTTTTTTGACGTTCATAAGTGCATGTAATGTGCCTAAATTTTAACTTTTACAATGTCCACAGAAAAGACGAGGACCTAATTGACCTGTTTGACCCATAGGTAATTGACCACTCCCCTTTAGCCATTATCAGACAGTAAATTAAGGTAAGTAGCATATCGTCTACCATGCATCCTACATAAGTTATTATCACGTCCCACGACTCTACTTAAACACTAGTTCTTAGTGTTTTAACCTATCATTTAGACTAGCTAGTATTCTCTACGATTCCAAGCCTTATTGCTTGCAATTCTGCCTAGGGTTGTAATCGCTTTAAAATTACAGAGATAGTAAGCGTTTGATCCGTTGATATATTCATAAAAGGTCGCCGGCTGTAATAGCGGCCTGAAATGTAATAATACTGTAATTTCCTGGCCGCTATTAGCCTTTTGGGGACTTTCATAATTGCCGTACAGTTAGCAGCAAAAGTGGCTAAGCGTTTGAAGTGTTTAAAATGACCTACACGCGCTCTTATTCTCTTGACAATAGAGATGTGTTGACCTAATTTTGAACACCTCAAACGTTTAGCCACTTCTGCTGCTGAATCGGCGTGAAGCGTCGGTAGTTTTACATATTCTTGTCACTTTTTGAGGTCTCATATTTTAGGTAATAATTTTGGTGTTGTCATTTTCTGACACATTCATGCAGGTATTAAATTTTTATAAGGACATTTCTATATCGAGTTCTAAACGACCAACGATAATAGTTATAACTATTAGAAATAAAGAAAAAAAATTAAAAAACAACTGCCCGGACACGACTCGAATCCGCGACTCTCGATTTGCAGGCTTTGGGCAAGCCTCTGTCGGTAGAGTGACTGGCATGTATCCCAGAGTCGCGAGTTCGATTCTCGCCTGGAGCATTTTTAACTTTTTCCTTTATTTCTAAGTATTATGGTGTCGTTAACAGACGTTTCTCTTTAAAAAAATTACGTTATAAAGTTAATTTCATGTAGATATATTCGATTATTTCATGTATAGATAAATTTGCGAGAGCGTGGAATTGCATCTGTAGTGGTATTGTGTGTTTACAGGCATTCTACATTTGAAATTTCCTTATTCCCGTACAACCACTACAAATACAATTCCTCGCTAAATTATCTATACAAGTATTTCCCTCCTTGGGCCGTCAAGTAAAAGCGCAGTATCACGTTAACCTACATAAAAGCAACATTATTGTAACACACAAAAGAGGCTTAACATTTCCAAAGTATATTTTACTTTTTACAAAATATTGAATTCCAATGGCAGATGTCCGTTAATCCTTCTTAACGAAAAACCAATTTAAAAAGATATCTCTTCGAATCGATTTAACATGGCAACACGGTTCAACGTACGACAGGCATATGGATTCATAAATGTTTTTTTTTCTTTTTTTTTCTGTGGCTGTTTGCGTGCGTTCTCATGCCGGATTAAAATAAATAAAAGTTAGTTCTACTTATTAAGAATTCATGGTTCATTGAATATTTTTTTTTTATTGGTTGCATTTAATTAAACATATCCAACTGGTATTAAGTGCAACGTATGTTTATTTTGTATAATTTTGTTGTACAGTCAGAAACAAAATTAGAAATATTACAATGTGTAATTGTCGTGGTATGTATACATGTAGTTTTTATCGTGTTCATGAATTCTTTATCCATACTTAATATTATAAATGCGAAAGTAACTCTCTCGTCTGTCTGTCTGTTTATTACCTTTTCTGCTGAACCAATTGGGATGAAATTTAGTATGGAGACAGTTTCAGCAACAAGAAAGGACATAGGATAATTTTTATCCCGCAACCATACTTTAAAGATGGGCATGTCTGGCCGACGAAGTCGCTAGAAACATAGTATAATAAAACCCAGGATGATAATTGATTTACACTAGAAACTTAATTAACATTTCTATTTAAATAGATCATTAGCTGATATAGGAGCTATATCTAGTGTTAACTGATACAAACCTAAGATCTCTCACTCATAAAATAAGTATAAACTTATATAGTATGTCAAGTTTACTACACCTATTTAAAAACCAACATAACTGCCTTCCATAACAGACCACTCATATAAAAATAGCCCGCCGAAAATACCTACCGACATTTGTAGGTACAACACCCTCTAAGCCGTCAGCTGCTACCGACTGGCCCTCCCTTTCTACCCCTATTTACTCAAGACCTATCACCAAACACTACACACTCACAACCGGAGACCTCATTAGACTGGTCTTTGAGTCATCGTAGCCAATTTAAACTGACCCTCCCATCCATGTAAAGTTAACCTGAAATACTGTTATGTTTCAAGCCCGCGTGGTTCAGAACAAGATGGCGGTAGTCTGGGATCTGGCCTGTCAAATACATAATGAGTATATTTTTTTTCGGTATGTTTAGGTACGATCGATGGGAAACAGGTTCCGTGCGAATTTCCGCTTAACTTGTTAGAGGGTGGGATTTTTAATGAGGTCATGGTTTGGTATGTTGGTTAAAGCGATTTACACTATCTTAAATGTGAAACTTTTTTTTTAACAATTTCAGGCACGTTACTCATGGCAGTCAAAGTGCATATGAAATATAAATGTTATTGTAGTTCATAATATTTCCCTTTATATTTACATTTTCTTTAGTAGAAACATGTATTTTTACAGAAATTAAAATTTCCAGTGCCCTTCATGGCATTTATGATCCAAAAATAAAACGTTGTGGCAACCCTGTCATCGAAATTCAATCATAACCGTTTACCATTTAAAAATGGAACGTGTAGATAAAGTAGGCGCTATACAGTATTATGTGTGTGAGAATGAGATGGCATTCGGCGCGACGTGTCGCAAGGTATGCGCCGAGAAGCTCGTAATTACAGTGCACAGGATGATGTGAAGATGACAGTCTAGTGAGAAAAGAACAGAACTTAGACAGAATGTATTTACGTGTGCAATCACTAATAAGTTATTCCTTAAAAATATACTTAACTAAGGATTAGAAAAGGCTTTGCCTCAGCGTAAGCTTAAGGTGTTTAAAGTAAACACGTTTAAATAATGATCATATAGTCAAACTCTAACTTTTTGGGTACGGCCTCTTCTTTTATTTTTATGAAATTTATATACTCTATTTGAATTTGCGTTGCACAAGTACGCGGGAACTTACGAGGTTAATGTGCGTGAATAAGATGAGAGTTAGTTAGTCATAATCATATTGGGAATAGCCTTAGAACCAATGAAATCACCTACGTTTTAAAGATGACTGAACAGCCTGTATTGCGCGGCGCGCACCTAGTGTATTTATGTCATTATTAACCGGTGCGAATTAATACTCATTTGGCGTCCATTTTTGTCGCATTTTGTGTCGGGGCCGCAAAAACCGCCATTCCTGTCCCGCCGCAAAAACTACACGCCTGGCGATCGCCAAAAACGGAGCGCTAATCGGCCTGTATTGTTCGCTTTCTATAAAGAAAATGCATTGGAAAACCAGAACGGCATTTTAAATATCAATACCTAGTCAATATAATTCATATTTTGTAGGGAAAGGAACATGGAAAGGTTTTCTAGCCTAGCCTGTAGTGACTCTGTCTCCAAAGCAAGAGATCCCTGATTCGACTCCTGGTAAGAGTAGCTATTTATTTGTATGTTTTTCACCAATACTTTGTCCTTGCGTCCTACGTTATTCACACACGCATTCTAGTACAATGATATTAAGTAAATTTATGCAACCTTGCCGCGTTAAAATACAAAAAAAAAAACGATTTCACCAGCTTTACTCGAATCAAGCCTATTCCGTATTGTACAAGATTTCAACCGAATCACAAACCTTAGATGTCTGTATTTAATAGTTATGCCAGATATACCAACAAAACCCTGACGCAAGCAACTGTAAAAAAATTCAATGTATCAACCCTAACAACGTAAACTGACCGACCAATCGCGTTGAAGGACTGTCGCATTGGCTTATTCTAATGTCGAACCCCTGAATTTAAATTTCGTACGTCCCCAGTAAATCGTTCTGAGTTTCTGTTTTGAATTGGACAATTTAACGGCATTAAACATTGTTTCATATTTTCTTTTGCTAAATTGTAGATTTTTAATGGTATTTCTTACAAAGAGTATTTAGGAGTTACTAACTTTTTTTAGTGAAAAGAAGTGTTACTAAATATACCTATACTCTATAGGCAAATCGAACGGTTCCGTTGTAATTTAAACTTGGAACGGCCAGTTGAGTTCCGTTTTCCTTTTTCAAACAAGCCGTTTGATACAAACTGCGGTACGCCTAGGTAAACGAGTGATGAAAGAGCGTAATGATTAGTTCATCGGCATATTAAAGTCGTTTTAAGTGGACAAAAACGCGACGTGAGTTGGCCGGCGTGTCAGCACTAATTGAGCGCCGCACGCGATCCAGTGTTGCCAACTGTGAATTACTTAAACGAATCTAGCTAGGTTTTAAATTGCCAAAATTAGCAACATAGGTCGTAGGAATGTGTCGAATTTGTGCAATTTACAAGCGTCAGTATTGCCAACTCTGACTTCCAATGCAGACTGTAATTTGAAGTCCCAGGTTCTAACAATGCTATGAATAATATGATGTGATGATAAATATACGCGCTTGTTTATCAATGATTAGGTACCTTTATAACGTTTTTTCTTAGCCTGCTCGGTTTGTGACCTTAATTACAATTAAGGTTTCCTTATTCACTAAGGATCGAATGTGTATGATTTCTACTAGACACGCGTAGCTGCGTATACCTATAAACTTGACAGTCAATGGTGTAAAATTAAGCGTTTAAATGCCAAATTCCTGCTGTTTTTCCAAACATTGGCAACACTGAGGCCGTTGCATGGTTTTACTAGGCCTGTCTCCAAGTGCGAATGCCCCTACTTTCCGATATTGTTTTTCCTTACCGGCCTAGATTTTGTAATCTAGCCGGCGCGTGCAACTGCTTTGGATCATTAACACTAAGATATTTCAGACAATTACATATTTTAACGCGTAGGTAATTTTTCTAATAAACACTCAAATGTAATCGGCCTGGTCGATCGATTAATAAATAATAAATATTACTGGACAATCTTACACAAATCGACCTAGTCCTACGGTAAGCTCAGTAAGGCTTGTGTTGTAGGTACTAGACGACGATATATATGATAGATAGATACATATAAATACTTAAATACATAGAATACACCCATGACTCAGGAACAAATATCTGTGCTCATCACAAATAAATGCCCTGACTGGGAATCGAACCATCGGCTTCATAGGCAGGGTCACTACCCACTAAGCCAGACCGGTCGTCAAATTAATTAATTTATTTATTTATTTTATTACATTACCAAGATTTTTTTTGCGTCCTATTATTAAAATAACGTTTTTTTTGCGCCGTAACCTCAATGCGTCCGTTACTAATTCCATTATAGTTACATATTAAACATAAGTGCCCCATCCCGCTCCCACGTCAAACTATTAATGTGCTATCTCTTTCCCTAATTAATGAAAATGGCCGCATTTGGCTCCGTGTTAATTGAAATAGTGTTTTTGAACTTGGATGAGTAAACATGGTTACAGTGCGTAAATTCCTTATTCATCTATTTTTTCTATTTTGGAATAGTATTGTAATAACGTGTAGCTATAGAACTCATAATATACTGAATTGTGTTGTATTTAATAGTTAAATAGATATGTAGTATAGTTTCGCCAGAAAGTTATTAATTTTCATTTTTTTCTACTAGGTGCTATTTTTTCTACTATTATTACTGTGTATCTACTTGTATAACTAGTCTTATATATATTTTTGAAATATTTTTGTAAAATACTTAAATATGATTTTTTTTCTTATTTTCTTTCTTCGTACGTGGTGGACATCTCTTTGTTTGGACATTATTATTTAATTATTATGATGATTTTTATCAATCATAGCCTCAGAGACTTAAATTTTTTTTTACTTCTTTTATATCTATATCGTCATTATTGACATGACTTGTATTATGAGTTTATGAGTGTTTGACATAAAAGTTTTAAATTAAACAAAATCATAAACAATAACAAACGCAACTCTCGAGTGAAACCGAGAGCCCGAAACATGGAATCCGCCGCAAAAACTCTGGGGACGATAAAGCGAAATCGCCGATGCGTTATCGAGAAAAAAAACCTCGTGTGAGCGAAACAAAAAACGTATCGTATCGCCGTTCCGCTCTAGCGCGCTCTGGCGCAGCTGCTCAGCCATTTTTTCTTTTTTTTTTAAATTGGATCAGAGTGACAAAGGAGTAAATTGCGCGGCTTGATCCTATGACAATTGATTGTGTTATTGTCGAGGACAGATGTAAACAAGGATTGTGGGTAAAAGAGCAACGGTGTTGGCGCGGTTTGGATGTCAAATAGACACCAGTGCCACGATGTTATCTGAACTATGAGATATCTAAGTATTTCCAGAGCCCTGTACCTTTACCATGAGTTGTGACATTGAGGTTTTCGATAACGAGTGTTGAGTTTACTATCTGTGCATCTCGCTTGTACTATTTTAGTGAACGAGATGCACAGATAGTAAACTCGATACTTGTTATCGAAAACCTTTGAGTCACAACTCATGGTACAGGTACTGAGTGTAAGTTTTTAACGTAACTTTACGTCACGAACGCGTTTACGTTTCCCATATAAACAACATTATCACTTACGCGTTCGTAAACGTTTTTCTACGTCAAAAGAAACTTACACTAGAGCCCCTGGCAAACACAGTCGTGACTGCTTATTCTATATTTACTTAATAATTACATCTATATTTGAAACTGAAAAATAAATATATACTCCCTTAATATGGCATTTTTGTATGAATTGATTAAATAATACTTTTCATGTCATTGTCGTTCTGTTCGCTAAGTTTTTCAAATACAAGTTTTCTTTGATATATAAACATATATCAACTGTCACAATCATAAATATTTTTCACATGGTTATTACCTGTTGACGTTATATGATTTATTACTCGTTATTTTATACATCAATGTGTGACCAGTATTAATAAATAGTGGCATAATAAAGACATTATGTGGCAACACATTTGAAATTTTAATGTCACCGCCAAATACAGAATGACACGTAAAAAGTGATTAGCAAGGTTTTGACACAATTAGTGATACGGCCAAGTTGTTTGATTTTTTGTTAATATGACATACCTTGCAACAATGTAATACATATGATATAATATCTGTAAATCGATAAGTATCTATGTCTCTGTTAGTAAAGTTTTTTTGGAGTTTTCAGAAAAAAAAATGGCCGCAATTAACGTGACTTTTAGAAAAGTTAATTGTGTCAGTTTTGTGACGATAATTTCTATTAAACTAATTAGTATTAAATTTCTATAAATACTTAGATTTGATGCTCGTTTCGTAAACTTCAAGCAGTATAACAGTGCGATAAAAGGCTAAAAAAATAATTTCCATACAGAGTTCATGCTTAAATATCGTCACAAAACTGACATCGTTTAATGATTTTCACGTCACGTTAATTGAGGGCACTTTTATCAGAAAACTCTCTTGTGTTTTGTATACAAATGAGGCAAAAGTGACAGATATAGTTAGGTAGACCTGAGGGTCTAAACTAAATCGTCTTTAAACCCAAGAACATACGCATAATAAGAATATGTATTCTGAGATTTGAGAGCATTATTCAATATTAATAATAAATGACCAATCGATATATTCGCTTCAGCAATCAGCTGAGCTCGGCAACCGATAAAGCATGTATGCGCGGGAGTGCGACTAAGCCACGAGTGACTGAAGATAACCCGTAAGTCGCCGCAGTAAGGTCCATGCCTCAGTCGTCTTAGATCGACGTGCATCACGGTGTGCGCATAGATCATGCTGCGCGCGCGCTGGACCGTGCCTGCGTTTTTTCGACGGCGCTACTCGCTTGTAATTAAAATCTCATTGTTGCAGCCAAGTTCTTAAGAGTGGCTCAAGCTAATAATTCAAGTTTTTACTTGGCTTGACTTTACTGTACTTTCGCGTGGATACAACAATTTTAGTGAACAGTAAGTCTTTAGAAGGTCAGATAAGTAATGGCTACAAACTAAGGCTATAGAACGATAGATGGCATTAAAAATTACCGTCTTTAAGCATGTTACTGATAGTCTCCTACACTTTCGTGTACCTTTTAATATGCAAAGCCAGACGGCGACATAAGGTTGTAAAAAACGCAACTGTGTCTTAATCAAAATTAACACCGCTTTCGGGGAACTTGGCCTTCCACTTCCATGCCCGCACTCGTTATTGCTGCGCGGGTAACGTACTGTGCCAAGATTGATATGTTATTATAGCTCGAATATGCATCGATACATTACGGCGCGCTCTGTAGGACTTGGCCTAATTTTTCATCGCTACTTTTAAAAACATGCTTTCGATATACAAGTTTAATAATTTCTTTGTTATGCTTTATTGATGGTGCTAAATGTTAAACCAGTGTTCTATCTTTTTTTATGATGTAGGAGGCAAACGAGCAGACGGATTGCCTGATGGTAAGCAACTACCGCTGCCCAGCATAGACACTCGCAACACCAGATAAGTCACAAGTACGTTGCCGACCTTTAAGATAGATATTAGTGAATATTAGATGATAATATCATAAATTGGGTGTACAGGTACACAACTTTATACAAATTCTTCGCCTTTTTTTTATATGTCATTGTAATATCTTAGCATACTACTGCAAATTGTCTCTAATGCTGTTAATAATAGAAGGATTATTCCACACATACTTCCAAGACGTTTGATTTCCCATTCCAAGTAATAACAATTGCATATTACAACTATTACTTAAAGCGGGATAGTTACTATGTGGTGTGGTAGTTACCGTAAGTATGGCGCTTACAACAGCGGCGCTACCGCGAAAAACGATATTCGTAAATTTCGGGCAGTTGTCTTTGTCACTCTCATAACGCCTTAGAAGGAGTAAAAGGGAAATATGCTCGAAATATACGAACTTCGGTGTTCGCGGTACCGGGCCAGTGCCGAAATGTCGGAAAGTCATTCAAAATAATATACATGGTAACTATCCCGCTTTAAATTAGTTGTAATGTGAATGACCATGTTTAGCTTAAAAACAATTGCATATTCTTTTTTTTTTTATGAGATAGGCGGCAAACGAGCGGACAGATTGCCTGGTGTTAAGCAATTACCGTCGCCCATGGGCACTCGCAACACCAGGGGAGTCACAAGCGCGTTGCCGGCCTTTAAGGGGGGTTGGAGCTCTGGGAACCTTACTCACCATCAGGAACACAACACTACATACCTGAAAGGTGGCAGTGCTATTATGTCTGTGGTCTTCTGTAAGGAGGAGGTACTTCCCCAGTTGGGCTGCCCCAGATTCAAGCGTGATGGTCAACGCTGTGCCCTACCTCTCATATTCAGCAACTTGTTATAAATAAATAAATAAATAGTAATAACATCCACTGATTGTGAACTAATAAAGACGTAAACTAGAAAGCGGAGGCTCCCACGTTGCAGTTGTTTACCGTCGACATGATTGCAGTATTTACAATAAAATCTGAAATGAATAAATAACTGTCTAGGCTAAAACGCGAGTCAATTAACAGCCATTACAATAATTAAAAATGGAAATAATGAATCGATATCTGTATCGGAACCCCATTTATAAAGTTGTGTGAACTGCGCGAAAAACTGCACGCAATGGGAATGTTTCAATACCACAGACTATACAGCGGTTAATGTTGCTAGGTCACGAGCAGTGTTGCCTGTGTTAATAAATAAAGTTTGGTTAAAATTGGTTTTAAAAATCTTGAGGTTTTTCTCGTTTCCTGTCTTATTTATGATAAATATATCCAAAAAATATGTTTTAAGCGATTTTAGTGCCATCTGCTTTTGGCTTCTGACACTATATAATTCTCATTAAATAGGTATGTTATTACGGGCGGTTTATTTTTATTTAATTATATGCGTATGGTTAAAGGAAATTATATCAATTGTAATAATTAAGTATAATAATATCAATAATCGTCGGTTTTCCATTAACTACTGTTTTTATTGTTTATTCGGGGGTAGCACATTTATGATCGCAAGGTTTTTCGTACTTAAAATTTGTAGTAATTTACTTTTTTAAAGAATAATTTCACTAAATATCCAGCCAGCATTTTACTTTTCAACTTGTGCCGTCATGGAAATTAAATTATAATATTACACAGTTAAGAACCGCGGTCTTAAGACCAGATGTGTCTAATTGCCCCTTGTTTCGATTCCCCCACAGGCACAATGTGAACCGATCGCCCGCGAACAATTATCATTGTTGCATTATTCTTAATTACTTGTCATTACTGAGCTCTATTAATACCATCTCAATACCAATTAACTATTGTAGCGCCAATTTCGCATTTTTTCATATTGATGAGTTTCTTTAAAAACTATTGACAATTAACAACTATGTAAAATGTAATATGACGACCGGTCTGGCCTAGTGGGTAGTGACCCTGCCTCTGTGTGATGAGCACAGATATTTGTTCCTGAGTCATGGGTGTTTTCTATGTATTTAAGTATTTATATATATCTATCTATAATAACATCCAAGAATTCAAACTTAACCGTGATATCCATAGCTTTAACACTAGAAATAAAAATCAAATTGCTGTGCCCGGCCACCGCCTCGCCAAGGTTCGTTCATCTTTCGCTGGAAACTGTACACGCTTTTATAATAAAGTTCCTGCTGATGTAGTTAATTTGCCACAAAATAAATTCAAGTCATACGTCAAACACTAGTGTCCAGTTTGTTTGACACGAGACATGTTGTTCTCTTCTTTTTTTATTTTATTTGTTATAATGTTTTTTTTTTACTCTTTAGACACTTAGGGACATTATACATCCCTAATTATTGTATTTATATTATTATTCATGAATATTTATTTGCATAAATAAATATTTATAGCTTCTGACGCATAGAGACATTTCTCTATATGCCTTTCATAACTAAAGTGTTATTTAAGTATGTAATGGACAAGCACAGAATGTGGCTTCTCACCAGGATGTACATGTGACTAAATTTGTTAATTGATAGAGCCTGCCAGCCTGAACATGTCATGCTCACTTAAAAGTCTTTGCTTATGGTGGCGTCGTTGATCGGGTCGCCACTTTCCCGAAGAAAGGTTGAGGGAGGCGATGGCTGAGATACGCGTCATACTCGTGAACGGGTGCTGTTTGTGGAGACCGGTCTGTTTTGGCTATTTGGGGCTATGTTTTAGGTAGTTTTCTTCTTGTTTATTTACGTGATACACTTCATTCGGTGCTTGTTTATCTTTAAAAAACAAAAAGTGTTAGTATATTGAAATCATGACACCTGGAGACCTTATACATCTCTGAGGTTTATTTGTAATAAGCATGTATTTCTATTTTTGTGTATATTTTGAAAACAAAATAACTATAGATATAATATTTTTTTGAAAATTTTGATTACTAATTTTGTAATTTCTAAATTAGAATAAAGGACACAATTCAGATAAGAAAGCATATCGAACGTTTTGTTAACTTCGTTCTTAGCAGTCAGATTTGGACTTTTGAGTAATTAATAATTATTTTTATTTTTCCTTTGGCAGAATTTTTTTGTAATTGTTGGATATGTTTTCTTAAAGAATAACGCATTTTTATGTAATTTGTATAAGATATCTTTTGTAATACTGTTTTGAAAAAATAAGTCCCGCCGAGTTTCTTGCCGGTCATAAAAGTCAAAATACTTCTCGGGTCAGAGGTGTAGGGTTAGTTTTTATTTTTCTCTTTTACTTTTGTATACTCGACGTGTAAAAGTGCCCTTGTGGCCTACTTACTGAATAAACGTTTGAGTTTGAGTTTGAGTTTGAGTTTATTATATATATCGTCGTCTAGTACCTACAACACAAGCCTGCTTACTGAGCTTACCGTAGGACTAGGTCGATTTGTGTAAGATTGTCCCGAAATATTAAATATTTATATTTAAAATATTTATAAGAGGTCTTATTTCATAAGGTATTGATTTTTCTAAAGTAAATATTTTAAAATTACGACATGTGAGATATATGTAACTAACTTAGTTTATAAAAAAGTATAGACCAATAAACGTGTAGGTACTATTGACAGCAATGTTGGAACTATAGCTGAGCAAACAAAAGTCTTGACGTATGTCATCACTCAAAATCGGAAGCTACTCAAAGACAACAAAAACTGACAATGTCAAACTTCTCGAGATCTGACTCAATTCAAGTTAAATTGTCAAATTTATGTTTTATTGTTTATTATGCTCTGCTCCGTTCTGTTTCATTTTATATTAAATTCTAGGTACTACACTGCTATCAGGCAGTATTACAGACACAATAAATAAATGTTATTACACTTTTACTGGTATACTAATGCTTACTAGTCTGATTACATATGTGTAAGAGTGGCAGTGGGTGTCACACACGTGTTCTCAATTATTATCCCACGTGTGCTTGTAGGGAGCAAGAGTTCAGAAAAACAACAGCTAGTTCACATATAACATTATTCCTGATAAATTTATATTTCAGAAATATTTTAATGTACGAAGTGCTTCCGATAAAAGTTTTGCGTGTAACGAAACGCACTTGTCATTTGTGTAACTGTCAATCAGAAATGTGTTGTCAAAGGTAGTTTTACTAATAACCATTATTTTAAGCGTGGCATTCACAAGTGGCTCTATATATCAATCAGCCGGCCACTTAAATAAATTTATAACAACGTCGAAAATAAACACGGTTTATGATTTATTGCGAGTCGTCATCGAATTTTATCTCACTGCACCCGATAAGTTTTACGATTGCAATTAAGGCGATTAACGCACGTATTTAATGATTGATAGTTTATTAATTATCAATCGTGGCCGTTTTGGTGACAGATTTTTTGTGATTAAATATAAGGGTGATTTTAAGATATCAGTCAGCAACTGTGACTCGTTTGCTTCCTGTTGTAATAAAGTCAGTAAATTGATACTAACAAAATAGATAACGGCTTAAAGGTTTAATGAGCGTGAATATAAAAAAATACAGTTCTGTTTTTTTTTTACTATTTTCCTTGTCTCTTACTATTATTTTATCATCTTTGATGTAGGTAGGTTGAAGCTA
This sequence comes from Grapholita molesta, assembly GCA_022674325.2. Classification (NCBI taxonomy): domain Eukaryota; kingdom Metazoa; phylum Arthropoda; class Insecta; order Lepidoptera; family Tortricidae; genus Grapholita; species Grapholita molesta. The sequence continues at coordinate 1,644,451 of CP053138.2, forward strand.
TAAAGAAAAAAATATCATGTCTCTTGGTACATTAAAAGCTAACTTGTGTAATATATGTACTTCCTCAATCTACAATAAATAATAACGGTCAGTTCCACGACCAGCTATCTCAGGTCAAAAGTTGCAATATAACAACTATAAATACCATTTACTTCCAATAATTACAGTACAATGAAGTCTTTGACTGATAACGATTTAATAATATTGGTAATAAAGGGAAATTTCATATCATTACGACGATACAAAGTCACTTCCGCCAGAATTGATATTAAAACCTCTTTCGTCAAGTGAAGACGTTGGCTGCTACCGCAGCACGTCAACGCCTATTGTATTAAAAAAAAAACACTTGCGGTAACACAAATTGACAAAATTACACGGTTTTGATTGTTGGTACTACTGATTGCCGGTTCTACGGAACGATTGTAAAATTACTCTATTTGAACGTTTTATTGTTATTCAAATGATACGTGTTAGGTTTCGGCTTGTCATGTCATTACAGTTATTGGGTAAATGTTATGGTTGAAACCGCTTTCTACAATGATTTTATACTTTCGCTTTTTAACAAAAATTTACCCATGGGTAATAACAGTGGTACCTATACCCCATTGTTCGACTCTTCGACTTACTTAAACTTTTAAAAATGGCGACAGTCACCTGACGTTTGTTTTTCAATTCTGTTTTTACAAAAACTGGCTTGAGACGACATCTTGCCTCGCTAAAAACCAGCAATTCAATTTGCTCTGGTACGAAACGCAGGAGTTATGATAATTAAAATAAAAACGCGTCGGATCGATTATGTCCCACTGATACGAAACTTAATTTAGTTGACGATAAAATTTGCGTACAAACAAGCATAGAGCTTAACGATTACGATTTGAACCCTGAACAATCGATACTGAAACGCCTACAGCAATCCGATCCGATTCGATTTTACCGTTACTAATTACGCCTAAGACTTATTAAAGCATTTACTGTAAGAAATTGCAGCTAGTGATTTACAGCCGCCATTTTGCGCGACATTTTAATATGCCAATGCGTTCGCGCGCTTTTTACTTTTTTTTCTTTTTTTTAATCGTGATGGGACGGCAGGTGCGTTCACAAAGTTATTCCGGCCAGTGTTCTGCAGAGTAATTTCGGGCAGTGAATGGACGCTGTGTATGGAATGGAAATTGGGGAAGCATGGATTTTTATTACGGATTTCGGTCCGCCGTTGGGTTTTTTCGCAGAAAAATGAAATCGAATTATTGGCGGATACGATACTCGACGCGTGGAATTTTTAGCCTTTCGTGTCTAAAAATTCTCCATTTTCTGAGCTATGTTTTATAGTATCAGAAAAAACTAAGACTAAAACCCTTTATTTAACGAACACGTTATGTTTATAGGAAAATTAAAAAGGTGACGGTTATGTAGACAACTACTTAATAGTGAAGAGCAAAGGAAACGGTTACGTTTCACAAATAATTGTTTATGACCAGAGTGTAGATACGGCATAGATATTAGCAATTTATTCTGTATTTACTACGCATGGTCAAGTCAACTAACTGGCAACCTACGAAGATCTTATCGTCATGGTAATATTACTAGTGCAATGCAACACTCATGCTTATACCTACTTTTACTTACTATTTAAATTTATAACATTGAATTTATTTTTAGAAGAGACTGAATATCTTTAGAATATGTAATAACTGAAGATCGTACTTCAAAATCTACCTCCAGAATCTACAACAGAATTGACACTTGATGCTAAAAGGATATTTATTCTCGTAGCAGTACGTACAGTCGCCATCAAATATATCGGAGCAGCCAAGGTATTCAAAAATATCGAAGCATGCACTTTATCGCCTTGATAATAGAGGCGTTTTTCCGATATTTGTGACCACCTCCACAGCTCTGATATATCTGATGACTGTACTCATAGTTAATGCTGGGATGAATGCTTAAATCCTTTTTACATGTATTGTTTATGCAAAGCGATCTAAAGCTGACTTTGCCACGATTGTACACCTTGTCTGCGTTGTCATACGTAGCCACTTTATTTTAGGTAGGTATCTTTCCAAGCCTAAGATGAGCAAAAGTCATGGGACCCTGATACATACGTAAAATTCTGTCAACTATTTAGTCTACATCTGTGTTGTCCAGTATCGTCATGAAGGAGCACTCCACGCATTGAATTTATTCTAAGATGTGATTCATGTGATTTTATAATACTCAAATCAGGCAGCATATAAGTCCTTGTGACCTTCAGAGGAAATGACTAGGAGTAAACGTACCTGTTTGCTGAAGACAGCGATGTCCTCGTTGAAGGACTCTGATGAGCAGACGTCGCCGCCGGCCACGCCGGGGTCTCGCGGGGTGCAGGTAGCCAGCTCGCACTTCTCGAAGATCAGCGCCAGCAGGGGGAACAGGGGGTGCCTGGAACAGGTCACCAGTTAGTCAGAGAAGCTACTGATGTTGGTGACAATGACAATGAGGATTCAAGGGAGAAGGAAGAAGTATAGTTAAAGGTAGAAAGAAAAACAGTTGACGTATTAGTACTATTTGATGGTAAAGCTACAGTAATCCTTGGGAACATTCGACAACTAGTAGCTTTAGTAACGACGGTCTTTTAGTTGGATCAGGATTGTAAGAGCAAGCAATAGCTTGTTACTGACTTTCGTTACAGTGATCATTTGAGAAAGAAGAAAGAAGGAATAAAGGTAGTAAGTAAAACAGTTGACGTAAAGTAGATATTGGTGGTAAACCTACAGTTCTGCCTGGTACTGGAACTTTAGTGATGACGGTCTTTTAGTTGGATCAGGACTTAGGAGAGCAGGAACTACTCCAGGCTAGCTATTCAGAAGTTGGTAGTTTTTGTTAATAGTTATTTGTAGCCATGTGCCCACAGTATGCTTGCCACATTTATCAGAACATATGTTAACGTGAGAATAACATAATATATTCAGTTTTTAGAAGATGCTTGAAACTGTTCACTAATTATTACAGTATTTAATAAATAATGGACACAACGAGACAGGACGTAACAAAGTGTATGTTGAAATACGGGTGGCTTGTGTGTAAAGGAAGACCTTCAAAAAATGCTTTGTGAACTTTAAAACACATCTGATCTTCATGAAAATGAAATAATATGTTCTACTTTGCCCGCTAAACATTTAAAAGATCTTATTATATTAAATTTAAGAACAAATCAAAGTAAACCACACCCTTGACAGTCGCGGCAAATCTTATAAATTTGAACAATAGGATAATTGAGTGCGCGAGATGAGATCTGATGCAGATTGTGATGAGACGTGCTTCCGATACCATCTTAGTGTCTTGGATATGGGGTCCCAGTGTCAGCGGGCACTTAGTGACACTTCAGTCTAGAACAGACAGAAGTAGTCTGATATGCATTTATGGAGAAAAGTAACAGCTATTAGCCAGTTACAACTAAAAGACTTAATCATTGCATGTTGGATGGAAAAGGTTATACGCATATCATGTTTTAAGTTCCATAGTAATAGGAATTAAATAGTATTTGTCGGCATCTAATACATCCATATAATTAATATAATATTTACGAAAATTGCGTAAAATTTATTTACCAGTGAAACTGCTGATATCAAAGACTCTCAAGAACACAAATTTATGCTCATTTTTTATGTAAGTTTTGAAAAATATACATTTTCGATTGCGTCAAAATAATAGTTAAACTGGAGCAAACATCTTTAAATCAAAATGACAACGATTTACGAGCTCATGGAGTTTATAGCAGAAAATTATAAAAATACAACATTTATTATTAGATATTAACATAATACGTGGTTAATGTACTCACGTTGTTACGCATCTACGCACAAAACATAAAAAACTGCGTAAAACAAATAAAATACAGTACTTGAAAGTGTAAGAAAGTCATTAAAGTAAAAAAGTGACCTTTAAAAAACACGTAGTTACGGCGGAAAATTAAAAATATTCATTGTTTATAGCCGGTTAGATTTATAGAAACATGAGTGCAACGGAGCGGTGAGTTATGAATATACTATTATATAAAATTCGTGGTTTGTGGTTTGATACGTGTAACGTAATAAAAATAGGAAATTAGTTTTGAGCAAGATCAGATTTAATTACATTTTCATGTCAAAATCTCTAAATGGGAACAGCATTACATTAAGTATGTGCCAAATACAGTAAGTTAAGAACGCGCTAATGTTCATTTATTACACCAATTATATATTTAAAGATGGCTATAACAGCTGACAAAATGGCTGCTATTTATTTGACTACACGACTAATATTTTTTCCGGATTTGAATGTTATTTTTAGAGGATCAGGATCATGGAATTAGAAGTTTGTAATCTAAATTCGCTCTCAGTCGCCCGTACCCTGCCTTGACAACTTTTGGTCTGATAAAACTAAGCTCCTTGTAATGGGGTAAGTGGCAGAGATCGCGCTTCCATTTTGATACCATCTCATAACAAAACATTGATTATCCTTCTTAGTATATGGTAATGTTATTAACCTTATTTTACTAAAATGTTAACTTATTAAAGTGGATTTGCGAAGATGAAGTCGCAGGCAAGAGCTTGTAGTAAATGTTATGTACCTAAACATAGTAGTTAAAAATAGAAATACGAGTACCATAAAGTAAAATAAACCGGTTAGATTTTCCCACGCCATGTCACACAAATATTAACAACCATAAATAATAAATATCATCGTAAAAAAATTAAAATCAAATTAAATTTTCTTATTTATCTCGTCCATAAATTAACGGTATCGACTCGTGCCCAGCTGTTAATGTCACTGATAGCTGCTGCGTTAGAGCCATCAATGTCCTAATATGTCACATTATTTACGTTGTTAGGCTGCTGGTGATATTCGTGACAATCGTTTTTAATTTTCTGTAATAAAATATGTGATTGGCGAAGATAGAGACATTAACTTACTGATACTCATAAAAGTCACACGTAAGAAAAGCCTAAAAAAGGCAACGGGAAAGAAGACTGTTAAATACGATGCAAAACAGTACAGGGAACTGATTTCACGTAATAGATAATGCGCTAAGAAATAACACTGATAAACAAAAACACCATTGAAATTTAAGAAATACAGATGTTATAGAAGTAACACGTGAGACAGAAACGAAAGAATAGAAGTTAAGTACGAGTACATCTATTATAAAAACTAATAAAGAAGTTCTAGAGAAAGTAAAAATAAATAGTATTCTCTAATTGATAGAAAATAGAAGAGGAAAGACATCAAGATTATTTTAGAGGGAAAGAAAGGTAGCAGGAAAGAGAAAGAGAAGTAGGTATATTGATAAAAAAAAAGAAAAAGTAAATGTCATATTGTATCCAGATGTGACGGAGGAGGCCCAGGATAGAGATGCATGGAATTCATCCACCGACAAACCCAGCTCTTTATATCTGAAGACAACATGTGGAATGTGGATACAGACTAAGAGTTCTATTGGTTGAATCGAGACAATATACCTACAGTTTCTTATGGCAAATGAAAAATTAAGTCATTTCAATAATTTCTCTCGAGATTAAGTTACAGCTGAATACATACATACAATTTAACATAATAATAACAAACATAAAAATGATGACGTGTAAACAATATCAGATTATTTCTGATCAGCGCAATGATATGAATCCATAATTATGTCTTTATCAGGTAATAACTGATAACATGTGTCGTCACTAAATCATAGTACGTGTAATAGTCACCAATAGAATTTCTAAACAAGTTTAATATCGTTACAACACTATATTTAAAAACATACTTAAAACGCAAATTGAGAATTTAGTAGTGATAGTCACTTGTCAGAGAACTGACTCTCTGTCTGTCAGTGACTGAATTAGGATTAGTGAGAAAATTAAACCATTAGCAATAAAATGTATGAAGTTAAAGGCAATTAAATCAAAACGGCTTAAGAAAATGTATGTTGATAGTAAAGGATTGCACTTAACTAAAAAAAACCTTAATTCAAACAGCAAATAGGACATAATGAGTTTTCAGGGTGTAAAAAGATGTAATGATAAAATTGATGAACAGTCAAGGTTAGGTTTAATACTTCAGGGTAACTAGCAAATTACAGAGAGTGTAGTAGAGGGCGATCACACAAGTAGAATAATACTTAGATAAAAATTCCGTGCTGTTCGTCTTTTCTACGGCAATTAATACTATGCTTCTCTTGTCCCATGGTCTTATACAGTTCGTGGCTTAATATTTTCTCGCAACTTACATGCAATAAAGATATGTATTGTATTGGCGATTATGGCATTGATCTCCCCATGCTCAGACATCACTGCCTACGGCGATTTACGGGGGGAGACCAGCAGTGGACGTCAATGGCAGATAGGCTTTATATAGAGGAAGTTTCCTGTGTGATGAGAACAAGTTAGGAATTGTGTCCCAATTCAGTACCTTGAGGAACTCTTACTGCTCCACTCTTTTGAATTTCTAAAGCTTAGCATCTAAGTAAGACAGAAGAGTTTACCAGCTCATCAAAAATATAGAAACATCACACGTTACCACCGGACTCACCCGTATATTGCGTCCTTGTCTCTCTTATGGACGAGCGGCTCTCCGGGCAGCGCGTGCGCGGGCGCCGCGGGTGGGGGGTAGTGCACCGCGGGGAGGTGGGGGTGCGTCAGTCTGTGCTCGTGGTACATCGCGCCCCCCTCCATGTAACCACCCCCGTGGAGGCCCTCGTCGTACTGCAAGAGGAAGAACGTTAGTTTGGGTGATGGAACAGGTTTTTGCAGAACTGAAGCTACGAACCAGTTTATAAGAAAGGCTGGACTGATAAATTAATATATATGCCGAATGAGTCGCATGGTATCTACTCGCTATAAAATATACTGTTTTTATAAAAAAATACAATATATTTTTAAATTTTACTTAGATCATGCTAGAGCTGTTCGAAGAATGACGGGTGTGTTAGTGACTTAAATTGCTGGTTTTGATTTTTGTAAAGTCACTGAACACCTGTCTCGAACAGTTTAGAGAATGACAGGAAATATGCTATTATTTCGAATAATAGTGGTATTATTTCAAATTTCGAGTACAATATCTATAGTCAAATAATTTTATTATTAAAGCACTTTTGAAAAGCTTGACAATGTTCATCAAAAACCAATAGACACCTATTTTGCAAAGGAACAAGTCATCGCGACTAAAGACGGCATTACAAATCAGAATAAACTCCTTCATTCACCTCTCATTCTATTTAAGTGCCTAAAAAAGGGATAAAACATAATCCTTTTACACCTCACTCTTACAATTAAAAAGTTTTAAGTTGTCCAAAAAGAACGTAGGGCACTGAATATTCATTAAAATAGTCGAGTCATCGACCCATGGCTATCTGCCATCAATTAAACTTGCTTAAGCTTTTAAAATATATTCCCTTGAGATTACGGGGCTTAAGAATATTTGACAGGCCTCTTAGTGCCGCTTTTGTTTTAGTACAATTGTAATTAATTGAGACATCCTTCTTTTAAAAACAGATCTTGTCTGTTCAAACAATTCATATCAATTGTAAACAATTGGAAAATACAGCTTTCAAAATCCCAAAACTGAGAAACATATCGTTTTAAAATGTTCCAAATTGCACGTAGCATGTAACTATACTATGCATAGACCCTACGGTTTTGAAGAGTGGGTCTGCTATCAAATACGGTGACTGTGCGATTTGGACCGATCGATGCCGCGTCATTACCGCGCCTAAAACGTTAGTAGACATTTTTGTTGTCGTAGGCATGACAAACACGCTCCGATAAATTTAAGCTTCGGAAAATGTTGGAACTTTTTTTTTTTCAATATGTCCGCGCGAAAATACTGGCGGATTTTTCTGGACCGACATAAAAATATGAAAGAAAATAAAGTTACATTCCAAATGCATCTGATTTTCATATTTTGATTAGTATTTAAAAAAAACTACTATAAACCGTTAGACCATAACAGTAAGCGTTAGTAGGACTGTGGATTTTTATTGCCATGCTACTGTATTTTTTATATTTCCGCGCGCAGTATCAGTTTCAGTCGATAAAGTAAGCACTAGGTCTCGTTACTGGCTACCTACTTAGCACTGGCAGGTAAACAATACATACAGGTACAGTCAGCATATACGGCTTACAATTTTAAAAAAAAATCTGTATTTAAATGCGAAAAGTAATTCAAGTGTTGCAATATTTTCACTCATACAAATTCAATATCTGAATGACATTCGAAATGACAAATTGATGACAATCACGAACGATATCGAGACGAAATATTGTCACATTGATGTTATCTTTGAGATTAAATATATCCTGTGCGATTAGACATTTTATTAGATTACAGAATACTATTAAGATTGAAATACGTCAAGATAGTTGTGTGACCGGGAATGATTGTTAAATTGATAAAAAATGGGAAAAACGTAGGGCCAACGATTTTTGACTGCTAAAAACTTTGACAGCGTTTGTCAAGACCGTTGTTCTAGAATGATTCATGGTATCTGCTTTTTACAGATGATCTGGTTATAGTTGGTAGATCGTTTAGCTGTTACAAAGACGTTATATTATATTGGCTATGAATGATGTTCGTCAGAATTTATTGACATAATTATTGAAGTGTAGGTGTTTGGGTAATTCGGAATGTGTAAGTGGCGTAAAATTCCGAATGTTAGTCAAAAATCACTTATTTCCATTTTAGATGCTATTCACGGAGTTATCAGCTATTTCTACAATTACAAACCCTCTTTTCCTATTGTACTTATAGTAATGATTGCTCCCACACTAGCTTTTATAAATGTTATATAACATGCCAATTCTCTCTAACAAATCAATGTACGTGTTACTGTCCCTGTCAAACCGTGTTATATAGCATTAAGGCTCTAGTGAAGGAGCACTGTTAAGCCCACGTATTTGTATTGTATAATTTGCAGATGACAAGAAACTACAATATGACATTTGGACGCTCGAGCCAGAAATATTAATTCAACTGAAGTCTAACATCTAATAAACTATTTTTTTTTTAAGCAGAATCGTCTGCTAACAAAACCATAATTCTTAGAAATAAAGTACAGCTTAGACGCCTCCTAAGCGCATTGAAAGATATGCTGAAGAAATTCGCAACCTTTGGGCAAGCTTATATTTCTCAGTTGGATGGGTATGTATCCTAGAGTCGCGTTGTTTGTCCCATTTTCCCTTTTTTTCTAAGAACTATAAAGTTGTCATGGTATGATCGTGAAACTCGCATATTTTTCTTGAAAGTAATCATGGCGGTGCTGACCCTACTTGCAGTTTATGGCGCGTTCACGTGACTTTATTAGTATACGGCCGATGTTAAATGCAGTAATTGTTTTAGATGCGAATACTATTGGAGACCTTTGCTGATAACTTAAGGTATATGACATTAATATTTAATTATTTGACGTCAATGCAGCTTTAGGCCAATATAATAATTATAACTAACTGACCTTAGAAAATTACAAGCAATTTATTGTCGAGAAATTAACGAAGTTATTATTATTACGTTATTATTATTTATATATTATTAATACGAAAATGTAAGTGAAGTTTACGAGGACTAAATAACCGTACAGTATCTAGGTACTTTTAAATAAGATATATCAAGGAAACCTCGTTAATAAGGATATATTCAAGGATAGGATAAGAAGGATAAGATTCAAGGCTACTGTACATCGTATAACCGTTCCTTAATTTTTATTGCCATTTTGAAAACCTTTTATCACTCATTTATGAAACAAATTGTATTTACTTTTATTAAATAATGCCCTTATTGTGTGTAATAATATGATCCTGTAATAGTACTAAGTATTCACGTATAAAATGCAAGTATTTAAGTTACCCCTAATTGTGAACTATATAAACCGCAAAACACACGATTCCCTCATTCGTGCCATAAAAAATTCAACGCTAAATTACACACCGCAAACATCACTTACTGAGAAGGGAAATTAAATCATTACTTAAAACTGCAATAACACAATAATGATTTGTTATTAGCCATTTACTAAACCTTTATACGGCCATTATACGACTATAACTAAGGGACTGCGAGTAGCAATCTAGGGCCGCCGTTTACTCCCTAGGTTATGGTATATTAAGCAAATTATGGACTAGGAACCAGAGCCTGCTACATTGATTTAAGTGGTATTAATCGCGACTACCACCTGTAGTCCTATAGCGCAGGTGGTCGAGTAATAGTTATATATGGTGGGCCTATTCAAGGTGTTTTATTGGGGTTATAATTAATATTAAGTTTTTTAGCTGCCAGTCCGTTATTCATTTGCTTTAATTAGTTGTATAATTGCTGGATATGTTTTATTCATGCGTGAAAACTAAACTACTTTTAATCGTTACCGTATAATGGCGTAATTTTAGATCAGCTTACTATGTATTTATCGTTACAAATAAATTAAAAAAAAATTGTTTATTGCAGTGTTGTCCTTTAAAAAACTTTATTTTAAATATTAGTGTAGAAAGAACATTGTTTGGCAATTGTAAAATACTTTTACAGTATCAATTTAAAGTCAACCTTATTTGTATTCAATCAACACAACATTTTAAAACATATGATAAAAATATTATGTTTCTATAAAATTATTTTCCGAATGTACCTACAACGTTTATTTAGCACAGTTGCTAAGATTGTACCTACCTACGCAGACGCAAATATTCAGGAAAACCTACTATTGTACTGTAAAATACAAAATTATCCGTTGGCTCAACCTCATTACCGGCGATTTAATAACAAATCATATGCAGTAATTCCAAACCGTACAAATCTAGCATAGATAATAAAATAATGCCAGTTATTACGTGGTTAGCCTAGCTTGTACAGTCGGCTCGATTAAGACCTTTGTACAGTCAAGTAAGCATACATTATGGCGTTTAATGACTTCACACTATTTAAATATGCTAAAGTGTTTAATGGCCTATCTTCCTTGCAAAATGTATCTCAAGTTAATTAAATCAACTTTACTTGGTTTTAGTTTTACACGCATTGTTTGAAATTAGACACTCAAATTAGTATACTACTTGATTTTAATGTGACGGATTGACAAGTATAATAAAACTGTCAAATCAATGCATCTAATGGCGCATATTTATGCAAAATTGGTCCAATAAAGATACTAATATATGCGATACTCAGCTGATTATACTACGTATAGCTCTAGAACGTTATAATTATTAACATATTTTTATTGTAAAGAAATGCACTTGCATTTTTAACTTTATGACTTAGCTGAATTCAAAGTCGATCATAGACATAGGCAACTATATTTCTTTTATGTAAATTTCTTAATTCATCTTACTATGTTGCCTAATTAAAATTGACAAGTTTTAGATAAATAGTTAGGTATTAAGATAAATCCTAGCTATTATATCGTATTTCACTTGGCTCCATTAGCAAATCTAATCGAATAGGATAATAATATCCGCTGCAGCGACCTTCGGACGTAATCATGGTTAAATTATCATCGCCGTGGACGCTGTATAACGAGGTACACGACGTTTATATGACTAGTTGTGGTAAGTAAGTGTTAGATGCTTGAATGAGGCCTTTGAGACAAACTCATCTTTATACCTGATTAGTATAAATATAGGTATAACGTAACTCTGAATGTTACAAATACTTTCTAAAACTTGTGTATATCCGATAAACCTAGCTTAACTTAATATTGTATAGTTTGTATTTATTGAACGTATTTTCTTGTATGCTAAGTAGGTATTTAATGAAATAATGAATATTCTACTGTATGCACAGAAATATGGCGAAAAATAAACAGCAATGCTCTTGATTATTAATAGACCATATAACATTGCAATAAGATTTACGATTGATAGGTAAATTAACTCTTGGAGTGTACATAGGTATATACTTAATACAAACTCTGTAGTGGAAGTACTTTGGTTGTAGATATTACAAGTTCATTATGATATTGGCCATTGAACGATTAATAGTTTAAATCCTTTGAATAAATAAGATCACATAAAATAGTAAAAGTTATATTATGTCCTGCGATTAGAATTATTACGTCACATTTTTTGCAGCTTCTAAGTAGGTATCATTAAATGTATTAATTATTCTTGTACCTATTAATATCAAGTTAATAATTATGTCCATGCCAATACTATTGTTTACAGAATATCATTCACACCTTTCATGACATAGGCATTTATATCTAAGTAGGTTCTATAAATGTCTTTAAACGGCTGTATTAGTTGTGTTACCTTATAAGTCATAAAATGTTTTAATTAAGTTGCTTAGGTTGAAGGTGTTTCATGTCTTGGAATTCTCGATTGACAACCTCTGACAAATATACATATTTATAATGTAGGATTACTGTATCTATAATATTTCAAAGGTAAGAGCATAGATTACACTAAAACACCTAAATATGCTATGATGCACAGACGTAGCCCATTTCTGATGCGATTTTGAACGTTTTACTTGTCGCTCATTAGAAAGTTTACATACTTAGAGGCGTATGAAGCATTCGCAAAATATATGTAATATATAAATATCTTAATGTATCCAATAAGCCTTTGTTCGTATTATCAGTGAAATAACTAAATACGAAAGATTTTGTTTACATACGTGCGCCATCGCGGCGTGTGTGCTCACTGTATCTGGTGTCTTGATAACTTATCATAATGTCATAATTATTACTAATCCAGTATTGACGTAGAAATTACTACTGAATCGTAATATTTTTGAACGGTTTTGGTACTTGTGATATTGTTGTACGTAGAGTCATGTTTTGGTAATCATAATCAATAACAATAATCTAGTTTCGTAATTATGCTGTTTTATTATAATAGATGGTGCCAGTCGGTTAGTGTCAACCCGTTATATATAACTTATATAAGTACTTCTTTATTTTTTTGTCTTCATAGTAGTTCCTACTTTCCTAGGGCAAATTCATCTGGAAATAAATATAAGAAGCACCAGCAACACGAAAATCTTGTTAATATTTTGATATCTATACGCTTCTCATAAATAATAAAAGTTACCAAAGTCATAGTGTGAAGAAAGGGATTTCTTCCTGACCTCAAGACATTTTTAATCCTACATCCTATATCTTTATGAATTCCTGGTACGTATGATATAATATTATGTAGTTGATATAGAAAATAATATACCACGTTGTGGTAAATTTTGAGCTTAGTCTTTGATGTACTAAAATAATACCCCTGTTCTATTTTAGTCCATTTAATAAGAAACAAAAATGGCAGCCACAATTAAACGTCAATGGGAACAAGATGGCGGCCGCGCGTTTTGGACACGCACGCGATAACGAGGGAATTGAATTAGCATCGGATTTATATCGCGTTTTAATCACAAAGTAGTTGTTTAGACACAATGATATTGTATAAATGTAACCTATATTTTATATATCTTATAAACAAGACCTATTCAACTATTCTTAAATAATCAGTCACTTATGCTCAAGTATTACCTATCTATTTATATCCTCATCTAGACTCTATAAAAAAAAAACGAAAAACGTGCAAAAACGTGCGTGGGCTATGACTTTGCATTTCACTTAATATGTTCATTATCGGTACTAGTCTGATTATACCTACTCGCACCTTTTTACTTAAATTGAGCAACAAGTCTGTTCTGCGACTGTTTACTCACCGGTGCGACGTTTGGTGATGAAACTAGATTCCTCATGACTAATTCACAATAAGAAGAAATGACGTATCCGAGGATTTACCTAGATTAGGTTCCCAGAACTCTGTTCTTAATAACGTTTCTCAAACAAGTCATACCTATCTCGTGTTTATTTCAAGCCTTTAAGTAGGCCTTCGCAAGATTACAGTTCGACCGTCCCCTCTTGCATTAAACGAATGTCCATCCTACGCAGAGATCCGTTACATCGAATGTCCAACAAGGACTTAAATACAGTGCTTACCAATCCCTTCTCACCAAACCAGTCTAAGTTTGATTGAGAACCTTCAATAATGTATACGCATCGAGTTCATTGGTTATACTGGTCTTCATGAGATTGAAATAACAGTCAGGCATTCGAAGTTTAAAACGATTTTCAATTGTTGCTCCAACCTCAATAACTGCGCGTTCTTCCCTAAAGTGCTTTTTCACATTTCAATATTATTTAATTCGAATTCAGAACACTGACTGATTAAAATAATTCCAACGGCTGACGCAACCGTTGTTCGAAATTCAAACGCATTACTGAAAGTGTTCAATGTTTTGGAGACGCGACGATCAATCAAAGCGGGCTTGTTGGAGCCGGGACGCGCTTACGTCACCCGTAGGCGGGTGTCGCTCCATGTGGCAAGTGTAAAAGCGTGTGTGACCGCTTAAATCACTTTATTCTAATTTCGAATCATAACGCCCAGAAAAAAAACGTACGTGCACTGGGTCCAAAGCGTAGACAAATATTTTCCCATAAATTATTTAGGTCAGTGCCGCATCGCATTCCTACACGTAAAGGGATGGGGGTAATTAAAATTCTGTAATGATACCATTGACACCTCCGTCGCAATCGAACCGGTATACGCGTATTTAAAATGCGAAAAGGCCACTTTTTACGCACTATTTCACGTCACAATGTGCCTATGAAATTGATCAAACTAACGAAGGAATTCCACAGGGACTTTTTTCGACCATAACTCATAAATAGAAACGTAATCTACAGGGCGCTAAGCTATCAGCCACAAAATATGTAATGACTACCTTTTGACGTCTTGAGAGCCGGTTCCAAAATTAAATGATACGTTTTAAAAATGGAATCGCTCTGTCCCGCCTTTTTTCCTTCGAGATAACCTTTAGTCCATTTGTGTTGCCATAACGAAAAAATAAAAACGTGCGTTTTAATTTTTTTTAATGGCATTCCTGTGGTTTTTGCTGGGAATCTCTACGAAGTAATAAGTTGTTTGGGTGGGTTTTTGCGAGCCGTATGGTTTTACGCATTCGTTTCTTCGGGTTGCTAATGCGCACACGGAACGAATCTACCTATATGATCCACATATGTCTCAGTCAGTGTTGATGACTGGACTTCTAATTAAACCTTGATAATAATCGTGGTTATTTAAATTTTGTTCCCAAATCCGTTTTTTACGATTGCGGTTTGGAGATTAGCGTAGGTCGGTCAGTTCTGGGAAGTAAAAAATTAACTTGGATATGAGTAAGCGAATGTTGTGGCTTTCTGAAAACGAAACTTTTGCGGCCGGTTTAATGTTAGATTATTAAAAAACATAGAAGTACGTTTCAAACGCAGGCGAGTGTTCGCGACGCGGGGTGGGTCTGTGACGCCACCCTTAGGTTTCACCTCGCTTGCACCCGCGTCTATAACCTATATCTATCCCGCTCAGCTCTGTCATCTGGCAACGCATTCATACGTCTAGGGGGCCACCAGAAGCGATTCGTAACAGTGAATAATGTATTCGAACACACAATACCTAATAACACGTAGGTATTTATAAGCGATACGATCACATGTAGGCAATAAGAGGATACGCAGATTGGCACAATAAACGCGAACATTAAAACCAAAGTAGCGGATTCGTGTGTGTTTTATGTATTTTCGTTAGATTGATAGTGGTAAATCAAGCATCGTTAGGACGGTCGTATCGAATTTTACAGCGTTCGCGGTAGTAAAACTTAGAAAAACTCTATTATATTACCTTTACTAGTTTTACTACGCCACAAGTCATAAATTCCTCTTCATTCATGACACGATATAAGAATGTCTATTTGTTTCAGAACCATAAATACTAATAAAACGTCCTCGTTACAGGGACAGTTCAAAAATCGGGCACACGACTTCTTAACGACACCTATTAGGGATCTTCTGTCTGGTCGATTTAATTGAAAAATTGTATCCAGGCGCGTTGTGCCGACGACGTCTGCACTCCATCACTTCGACGGACCAGTATAAGCGCGCGTCGAAAACTACGCGTAGTTGATATGCACGACTGGTACGCTGGTCAGGATCGCTTGCGCGTGGTGGTTTATGAGAATGCTCTGGCAGCGCTGCAAGAGTTGTATCCGACTCCCGTGGCGGATGCGGGCCCAGACGACCATTTATTCCATTTGCCCATCCGCATGGGGACACCGCGCGACGCCCAACGCACAACCAACGCCTGCCTTAATTACTGGCAACACTTCGCCGTTCTATATTTGAAATATCGTAGGGCCCGTTCTAAAACTAACGAAGGTTACTGGCCAGCTGCAAAAGTCGCATTCGATATTCAATTTGTTAGAGTGTTTTTCTTCGTGAGTTTTATAAATAGACGCGTGAGCTATGTTCGACGTTGGATTCTACAGATTCGCCGGCAGATTTATCGTAGGAAGCCATAACATTCGACTAAAGGCGTCGGATGAAAGTTTTAGTTTCCATTCCATTTTTAAATTGCACTGTTTAAAAACAAACGTGGACCCACCGCACTCTAGTGCTATCTGTGGTCTCAAAATTGATTTTAAGAGACCGTTAACCTTGTAGCCTTAGATTAGGTTTACAAATTGAAAGTGCTCGAGTTATCGCGAATTGCGCGTATTTATGGAATATATCTCATAGAATGTAAACAGTGGGGTCAATAGCTGGCCCGCGACCCGCGATAGTGGTATCGTCTGAGGGACCCCAGTCTCTGATTTCACTTAGGTAAATATAACCTCGTTAAGATAAGTATTTCCTTTCGACGCGACGCTCGTCTCCTTTTGCTCTTATTAAACAATCAAAATAAGTGCTTAAAGGACTTTTATGTGAATAATAAAGTTGGATATGCTTTTTTATTTCCTTCTCTTAAAGATACGTATACGCAAACATTAATTAGCCGTTTACAGGTCTGAAGTCTGGTACTAACGTAGGTAGGTACCTATCCATGATTATTGTCATTCTTTTCATCTTGTTTAAATTGGAAAGTACCTCTTTTAAAAAACTACTATCAGTGTTGCAAGCGTAAAAAATCTTTAAAAAAAGGTCGGATCATAAATAACGTTGACATAAAGCCGCCCACGCGCGCCTTATTGCGCTGTCCGCTTGTCCGTTCGTTACCGGCATTGTGCCCGTGAATGCGAGATTAGCCACACTGCTCGTGATTGACTATTTAAACTTCGAATTCGAGTGACGCGCTCCAACCGCCACATTTCTGTCTTCTTTCCCCGTCCAAACCCGTTTTGCGCATAGGAACTAATGAATTACTATATTCAAATATCAACAACATTAATATGAAAGATTCTACCTTATCTTGAATAATATTCTGTCTATTCCGGTATTAGGTACAGAATGTAACCTGTTTGATTTCTCATAACAATTTGTTTTTATTTTATCGCAAAGCTCGCGACGCGGGACGCGTCGGGTGTGCCACCGGCGGGACTCGTTCTTGGCAATAATTTGGTCATCGCCCTGGCCTCATGTTGTGACCGACTAAACCGCTCGAAATAAAACCAAATCGACACGTAATTCAAACGCGGCGCCGGACCAACGCTAATCTAACAGATAAGGCACACTAATTACCCGTAACGGCTCTCTATTCATCTTACAGCGGCCATAACTCTGAAGTGTCATCGAAAAAGCGCGCTAAACAGACCAGCGACGCTGCGTTCCAATTTCAAACCTCGTTATCATCCCGTAAAAAGAACGCACCAAATACTACACAGTAAAAAAGCATTTTTTGAATTTAGAACCGTACGTTCGGTAAACACTAGCTGGCCGGCCAGTGCGTGGTATTTAGAGGCATTGTTGCAGCCCCCAGCTGGATAGTGGCGAGTCATCTCCCGTCAATTAATATTGTTTAATGTACGACTCTAAATCGTGGCGGCGTATTAGAGGACTTACGGAGGACACAGTTATATCGATGGGCGATAGCAGACTTTGTGTCGACGAACAACTACTTAGCTGCATTAGAAATCTTACGTTTGTATTATAATTTTAACATGTTTGTTCAAATTTCTTTTTAGTACTCTGTTTATAATTAGGATAACCAAAAGGAAATCATTTGGCGGAGTTACGGTTATGATTGGTCTTACTCACGCACGCCATGTCGTAAAGAAGCTAAGTAATAAAATGGTAAAGAGAAGCGCGGGTTCGCGTATTACGGTGTCATTAATGTAGGAGTAGTTCCGACTGTCCCGAGTATTTATTTTCAGGTATTTAGCGCTACTAGGAATAATATTTCAAAGTCCAGGTGACACGAACCACTACCATCACTCTGTATTTAATTCGAGAATTATTTATTACACGCGAATATCTTTGCCAGCTCAAAATTACGTTTGATTTATGTACGCTCCTAGATTACAGCTGGCAACACCACAACTGCGTCGGCTAGGTGTTTTATTAAAATTCTGTGCCGATTTTAAAAAGGATGTCAGACATTTTGGAACACAATAAACGGTCAAATTAGCGAGCGCGGGAATTAGCACTGAATCCAAAGTGCGCAATTAAGGCGCGTCTACAAAGAGCCAATTCGAAAATGAACAGCGATATTCAAATTGAAAAAGGAACGCGCTGCGAATAAAACAATGAGAGTTCAGTACCTGCCCTCGGGTATGTTCGACTGCGGTCGGTATGCGCGCCGAGTCGACGCATCTAGAGCTCAGTTCGAATCCAAATTCAAATTTGAAAATGGAATGGAACACCGAAATTTAAATAACAAATTAGTGGGTGCGTTTATAAAGCGCGTCGGCCATAGACTGATTTGTATTGATTTCAATGTAGGCATTATGCTAAAATACGGTTTTTTGCCGAGCAAAGTGTCTTCGGAATTACAAGACTATAATGGATTGTTTGTGGCTATATCTTGTTTTATTTCAATGTTTATATTATTCTGTACATTTCTACTAATAATACGTTTACGTATAGGTACTAAAATATTATTGTATATTTAAAAAGCTCTTAGCCTGTTATATGATTATATATCAAATGTATGTACCTACCGACCAACTTTCATGTTGTCGTACTAGGTACGTGTCTCCAATTATACAAATGCATTATAGTTAGGTAGTGTAATTTATTTAGTTTAATTACTTATTAACATCTTTTTAGATGTGAATTTATAGGAATTACAGAAAAAGTTTAACATTTTCATAAAATTAAATAAAGTTTGATGTTCTCGTAAAGCTCGCGGAAGCTCCCGACGGCTGTAAATTTAAGTCCCTCAGTTACTGTCAAAATGACATTTCTTAAACACTTTTCAGTTAAGCAGCTTTTGTAAGCTCATTCAGTTCAGAACTTTACAATTACTAAATTGATAACAAACTAATGATTTGGAACTGGTCTACTTAGGGACTATCTAATAGGCTGTCACCGTGTAGGTATTTCCAATGTAATAAAATAAATATCTAGTCTTTATCTCAACTAATCAACGTTGGAATACACTTTAGAAACGGAAAAGGTTTTTTTTTTTCAAAGAAATGACGAACCAGTCAGTGACATCCCAACGCATTTTAACAAAAATAATGGCCGCTTGTAATCGCTATATCGCATTAAAAACTTGAATGAGCTAGTCCCACCAGTTTATATAAAAACCAATATATCATTTAGCATATATAAACATACATCACTATTATATAACTCAACTAATTTATCTGCTCACGGCGGCCGAGGCAATGACCGTTTTAAGTGACATTTATCTGTTACCGAAATGGACTTCCATATTTGAAATTAGAAAACAAAATTACTACGAAAAAGACGCGTTCTTTTTTAGACTCGCAGCATTTTTAATCTGTATTGAGTAATGGATGAAACGGTTTATTTCGAAAAAGCATAATTTAATCATTAAGAGTTTTCCCTGTTAGGTTACGATAGTAAAATTACCTGACGAGTCGCTATCGCTAGTGTCTAGTTAGCAGCGTAACTTCCGTAACAGGTCGTAACTTAACACTTTCACGGCATTATTGCAAGTCCTAAAAATTCAGAAAGAGACCTAACGCGGGTAACGTTATCTCTGAACGCGACAGTACTAATGGCGAAGCGTTTTCCAACACTTAAAACATAAAATCGACTTGTGTTTATCGTGAAATGTGAACAGAATTGCCTATACAATACCGGCATTATCTTTACTGTTCGAGTAAGTGCCAATAATAAGTTTAATGCGCTAAGAACGGTCGCAACGCCCGCGGATCGGCGCCATCTTAGAAAAATAAAAAAATAACTTCAAACGAACCTGTAATTTAGTTTATCGTATAAAAATGTTTGTGTTTAATGTTTGAAACTGTCGTGTGTGCATTTGGTTCGTTTTATGAGGTTTAAAGTAGATTTTGGGAACGGCTGCCAAATATTTATTACCATTGAGCCTGATTCGATACCCCTGTATACGCGATACGTCAGCGAATTTTTAACGGCCGGGCATGCGCGCCATTGGCTCAATTGTTACAGATTTAATTTCAGTTCAATTCGATTTACATTTTTTTTATTTAGTATAGAATAAATACCTTCAAAGAGACAGATAAAAATAACATTTTAAGCTAATATTTAATTCACAGCATTGCATGGTGCATCAATCAATTTTACAATCAGATCCTCGAATTTATGATTTTTTTATGTGTTGACAAAAAGCGAGTATTACTGCAAATTGAAATGTTTTAAAATAAGGGAAATTTCACTTTTTTTAGGGACGAAATTTCGTGCCTATCTTGACTCAAATTATTTGCTTTGTTTTTTATTCGAAATATCCGCGTATCGACGATAATATACACAGTTTATCTACTACATTATTACTCAAGTATTTTGACCAAAATATGCGTTTCCAAAACACGTGTTATCAATCTACAATTACTGGGCCACAGGGGCTATTATCGCCGATTACCGGCAGACAAAAATGATAACACTATCAGATATATCATAAAGTTTACGATATGTTAGTCCACGACAATACTCGGACAAGTCTTGTGTAAATATAATTTCGGACACCGATATTGTTTTTAGGCAATTTAGAGCTACATTTTTACAAGCGTTTTGTTTATTTTATACTGGCAACATTGTAGCGGCGGCGGCGGGTTGGGAAATTAAAAAAATTCCGCGCGTTACCATTGCTTGGTTTCAAAAAGGTGTGCAGAAATGTGGTATTATAACTATCATTTCGTATAATTTATTGTATACACTTAGATTATTGTCAATATGTAAGTGCCTATATGAAATCGATATTCATATTGGACATATAAACCAATATGATGGAGTAACACTAGTTGCTTACAATTCGACATTTCTCATGAAATGAATACCTACGACTATACGTGTTGTTATATATGAACATCTTACTCGTACTTTTATGTTTACTTGCATGTAATCTTTATTTATCCTACCTGCCTCAATTTTAAACCTGTAATATTAATTTGCAGTACTAATCTATAAACTTATTATCAATATCCGTGATAAGATGGACAAATCCGTAAAATTTCTTCGCCAGTATCATAAAAGGATTATAAAGTGCTTTAGTTGTAAATGCCCAAATACTGATCCTAGCGTCTCTACCTGGCATTGTTCCACAGGCTAAATATTTTATCAGTAATTGTTAATAGTTTTTGTTCTATAAGCTACACAGTTAAAGCAGGTAGGTACTGGTTAAAAAAAATTATATCTGTAAAGGTGATTTAAAAGGACAGTTATATAATAAATATCTTTATTACTTTACGCATTTAGATATGACTTTGTTTATCAAATTTATTCCTACATCCCTAAATGCTCTGAATAAAATTCACTAGACAGTAGGTACCTACGGGTAGAGCTTTTTGCGACTAGTAGGTATCAGACGGTAAGACACTCCCCAACCAACGCGAAGGTTGGGTTCGACCGACGGCCCACGGCGCGATCGACATGATTACAGGGGCTTCATTCAAACTACTTTATACATAAAATTGTTACTCTTTTAGTACGTTTTAGAATCATATTTATTTAGCTTCATCTTTATATTTGTACTCTGTCGTACGAGAAGGACGTATCTATTTAGTTTTTAATGTCTTTTATATACTTTCTGACTTAACTTAATGTTATACTCGAATAAAAATGGCTTTCTTTACTACTACTAGTACCTAGCCCGTTAGTAATTTTATTGTTCCCAATGTCAGGAATATCTAGCTACGAACTAGTTTTGTAACTATTTTTATAGTCAATTCGGTCATTTCGTTTTTTATTAGTATCTTAACTATTTAAAGTTTAGAAGGTAATTAATTAGATGTTTTGACTTAAGAAATAAAGTATCTTATGCACATTCAACAAGGATAAAACCTACCTACATATAAGCAGCTTTATTTAAACCTTCCGTAGCTTATAAAAATCTTTATGCTTCTATGATTACTATAAAAATATTACTGATATTAAATAAGTATTAACATTCTTGTAATTTTATTTAGTTTTACCTCATAACCTCACTGATGTTAACTTTGCGTTAACTACTGAGTTACCTCAAATTTTATTATATTTAGATTTCCTAAGTAATATGAAGTATAAAAACCTTTTTATTTTATATCTCATGTTCAGTTTTATAATTTAAAGAGATTTATAGATAAAATGCAGTTGAATGGGGTAGGTGGATAGGTTAATTTACCGACCTTTCTTTTTTTACAGTATGCAATGTTTAACAGTAAATACGAGATATCATTAATAGCAATATATAAAAAAAAACTGTAGTTGTTCAATTACTTTGATAATTTATAGTAGTTGTGTGATATTTAACCTGAACACTGCCGACTTTATAGATAGGTAATACAGCGGAGTTTTCATTAGTACTAAAGTTTTATGTCGAGTGTATCTAAGTGTCTAATTTTAAGTAGTAGTTTCTCTTTCAACTATTTCTATTCTATTAAAATGTCAAACTCGCGTGTGGTCAAAAGAGGGTAGTTTTATGGTCTCATAAAATCTCATGACACTCGCTCTACCAATGTTATGATAAGCTGATTGTAATAGCATGTCCCCGTACGCTATCTGGCAGATAAAATAATAACAGGTTTTTGTTTAATGCATTTTAATAACATCTTTTTTTATTAACGCCGACTTGAGTTGAAGTTTTAGATGAGCGCGCCGACTCTAGTTACAATGCTGTGTTATCGTTGTACGCGCAACTATAAATTTGTATAAATGGGATATAATAACACTAAAACTGATTAATTATGGAAGAGATACTATGTAGTAATGTCTTATTAATGCAAAGTTAAATCCTCTACTAGTTTTAGTATTAAAAAAGAGATTTAACTGTGTAAAATTGTTTTAAAGTAATAAATAATTGTCTATACTGTTTTTAACACTTTCAAACATGTTACTGCCCTAGTAGTTTAATAATAAAAGCTACACAAAACCATACAAAGTAAAGGATTAAAAACAATAAGATGACAAATCTTTGGAAACTCCCAAAAAAATCCGTTAGTGCATCTTTGTGGTATCAAAGGACCTTTTTTCTGTCATTGTCAATTGAATTTTATTGTTGGTTTCTCAGATAGGCCCTTTTGTGCCCAACCGTGCGTTTAAAGCTGCTTGTACCTAGCCCCATGGAGCCAAGAGAGCAGCTAACAAAAGCCCCCCGCTGTACACAATTTTATCTCCTTTATTCACGGTCCCGGCTATCACCTCGCGTGCTACGGAACCTGACTTTAACAATTTCGTTTTGAATGCCTACTCACTGTTACGGCTAGGCTTTTAATGAATCCGACGCATCAGTTTTTACGACGCGCGAGATACTTTATAATGTTGATTACGTTATCGTCAGTTAATTACGTATGAAATCCATTTCGTTTTCTTCCCAGGCCTCGTTACGTATTCCTAACGCGCGTCACTTGTTAAAACAGTTCACTGGCATGGCCGTGCTTAATGTGCCTCAACATGTCTCTATACTGATTTAAGTTACTGCCTCATACATTCGTTTAACTGAACGGATATCTTAATAGGTGTTGTGAGATTGTTTATCGTCGAATTATGCATAGTGAGAGTGTATTGTTTGTTATGAACATTGTCAAGCTCGCTATCACTTAGGCCGTCGACTCTGCGCTATCAGCTGATTGGTGTTCGAGGTACATACCCTAGGCTGAGCCATGAAAGCTCGGCCCGAGCCCGGGTGCAAGGCTCCGCTGGCCACAACGAATGTTTTTCGTCACGGGCCCCGACACAACACACAAGCACGTGCACACATACACAACAGACACCGTCACAGCGGCCCGCTAGCTCACTAGTGTCATACTGCACTCGCGACGGTTGACTTGAATTGTTCGATCACGGGACGCGTGGCCGAGCGAGGCGCGGGGAAGCGGGAGGCCCGGCGCGCTCGGCAGTCTAGCGGACACTGGCGCGGCCGGCGCGAGCGGGCCGACGCCGGGGCGTGGCGGCCCGCCCGGCGCGTCGCCTCCAATCGGCGCGCCCGCCGACCCTCCGCGCGCCGCCGACCCTCTCCGCCGCGCCGACCGCGCGCCGCCTCACTCCGCGCCGCCGCGCCGACAGAGATGGTCGCGCGCACTTTTTCTTCGCTTCAATCAGAGTTTCCCTCGGATTTTCTGTAGCTAATCAAAATTGCTGTCCTCTCGTACGGAACGTGTGTGGCGCCGATGTGCATGCGCCTCGGAATGTCTGCCTTTATTATGGTATGCATTTTTGAAAACAGAGGATAAACAAGTGTACGTAGGGTGGTACGCATGCGTCGACTCTCACATGTAGGTAGAAGTGCTTAATGTGAAAACTTTGTGACCGCGACCCATTCATTTCATGAACGAGTATTTCCGTTATTAAATATGTTGTTTCGGTAGTTTTGAAACAACTGGGTTAGAAATAACTCTTAAGCATTTCAAACAAGATAGCTCATCCACCATGATGATGTGGTCCCTTTTACACTCAATAATACCGCCTAGTTAATCCAATAAACATTTTAAATTCTAATTTGAAATGTATATCATCCATTTTAAGTTTCTATGAAATGATTTTCCTTAAATAAAATTTTATTTTCGACTCTATCTCTACTTGTTTTAAATTATGTGTCTAATCATTACTTATAACCTACGAAAAGCACAACAAATATAAATCAAAACAATTGTACAAACTTATAAGTTGATTGCATATAAATATGGATAAATTTAGGACATAAGGTCTAACATAAAACATAACTGTTAAAGAAAGTAACACTTAAGTATAAAAATGGTAGGTACCTACAGTTTCAAACCAAATGTCTCATTTAAATAATATAAGAAATAATAATTTTATTGGTAGGTACGTCATGCCTTCACCTACTTTTTTATCTTCTTTAAACTCTCATTACTAGAAACATACAAATTCTATGAACTATTTTAGTAAATAACAATAAATCACCTTAATAGGTGTTTTATTTCTCATAACTAATAATGTTATGAAAGAATATTTACAATACCTTTGGAAAGATGGTGTCATCCAGAAATAAGTTTCATAAATAGAATGGGCTCCTTAAATTAGGTCGCAGTTTTGTTAAAGAAATTGATAAAGATTAATTTCATTTCATCTTTTACCGTTTTGTCTATAACTATGTCTGGATCAGAATACAGTCATGCAAGAAAATATATCAACATATATTATTTTGTGTTCTTGCTAACAACGAATACGCAAGAAATATATATTTTTTTAAATTAAATATTAGGCATTAAGGTAGTAGGTAAGGTTATTTAAACTTCCTTCCAATTTCTCTATATAATCCTTTATCTATCAACAATCATAATTGAATACCTCACCATGAATAGCGAGTCAAACACACAATATATATTTTTGGAAAATGTTTCATAGGTACTGAGACGTTATGATAGCATCTACTTAATATTTCCTTGGTCGTATACAGTTTTTCCCTTAGAAAATTCTTCCTTTTTTTTCCTTCAAACACTAGCTAAAAAACAGTCATAGTTGTCCGTTAGGTAGTGTACATGCAAGTTCCATTATAATTTGATCAAATGAATTGAATCGGAAATAATTTATTCAGTAGTTTTTGCGTGAAAAAGTAACAAACGTCCATTCATACTCACAAACTTTCACGTGTATAATATTAGTAGAATATTTATTACATTCAAGTCTTGTTCAAGAATGCCCATAACAGTATATCCTATCGAACAGTATATCCCATTCTGCCTAAATTACATAGTTTTAAAGAAATAGTTTGCTTGAGATATAAACTTTATACAATTATTTAATAAAACATACCTGCCCTTTTCATTGTCTAGCCATGATTGACAGATTTTGTCATATTCTTATCTAAATATATAACATAGATGCCGAATATAATAGAAAAATTTTGAGCGTCTATATCATCACACCTTATAAGTACGTATAACATTTACGATCCGCCGGTCACGCCGACGCCGCTCAAAACGCCGCCGTCGGTCAACAAATTATCGCCACGCCGCCGCCGTTATTTTGGCGATCGGCGTACAATTTCTACTACGTATGTTTAGTATATAATGACGAAGTGTCTCTAGTTGGGCGATTATTGTTTCGAGTTTATATATATAATGAAATAATATTAAATGTTTGGTTGTATGAAGGTACCAAATGGATGATGTAGCAAAAATATATGTAGGTTCCTTTTCCCTTTTTTAATATTACAGCAGTTTACGTGTGTTACCACTTACCCGCGGCAGCCGGTTACCGCCGGCTTTAATAACATTTCCACAGTTCAACAGTACTCCTTGGTCACGTGAAGAAAAATCAAACCATGTTGGTTCAGTTTTGCTTTTTTTTTTCGGTATCGATTTCTTAGGTACCGGGATATACAAATAGTTTTTTTAAGACGGTTAAGAATCAGTTTCAAGGTATATTTATGCCCTATCAGCCACTGACGTCCACTGCTGGACATAGGCCTCCCCCATATAAACAGGGAGCGATATCTGAGCATGGGAGATTCAATGATATAATTGCCACGCTTGGCAGGCTGGGTCGCGATCGCAGTATCCCACGGTACTAAAAGGCGCTGCTGTTGACCTGTGGTATCTGGTCGCAGGTTAGGGATGATACCGGACTCCGGGTTCGGGTTTATGAAAAATACTTACGGTTTTAACACATTAGTTACTTCGCTAACACTAAAACACTAACACTAGAATGAACCCCTGAGTATCGGGAACGACATCGACATTGTCATAATAGTACCGAAGAATGGGAATGGTCCCTATACTCTTCTATAACCTTCTTTCCTTCCTTCCTTGTACTTGTCAGGTCCTTGAGGATATTTTCGGGACCACGAGAACGATGTAGTTCTCAAAACGTCGAAGGTAATTTTTGTATTTATTTATCCGTGAAACATTGTCATCGATTCTGACTTCAAGGAGACGAAAGATTTCCCCCCATCCCTCATCTGCTCCCGCGGGTGTGGTAAGACCGACGGATAGGCAGCAGCGTTTGAAATCGAACCTAAAGCTACTGCGGTTGCCTACCCGCCTGCCAAGCGTGGCGACTATGGCAACTAGCCCCTAGGATGATACAAGTCATATTTGGGGGAGGCCTATGTTCCGCAGTGTATGACTTGTGGCTGAGATAAGACGAGACGCAATTTCGAGACCGAGCACGAATGTCGATCTCGAAACGTCGGAGGTTTTTTTTACCTATATATTTACTCGTTTAAGTTCACCTCAGGTGGAGTGTACGACGGCGGCCAGTCCCCTGCAGTTGCACCCACTGCAATTACTGCAACGGGCTATTACCAACGTACTTTCATTTTCTAGGTAATTCTGGCTCACTTGTAAAACCCTGAACGAGCAGCGGGAAATTAATAAAGCTTTTTTAAACACGCAAAAATGCTTTTGATCACAATGTAGGTAGCTGCAAAAGTAGTATGTTCTATTGGTAGGTTTTACATACTTAATAGTCTAAATCTAATTAAAGTCTAATTAAGTCTAAGCGGCACTCGGATAGCACAATTGGTAGTGCACTGGGCTAGTATCCAGTGGTTGTGGGTTCGAGTCCCGCTTCGAGTCAATTTTTTCTATTTTTCTTTCGATTTAAATATCGAAAATATTCGCTAGCAGACGTTTCTGCATAATAAAAAAAATTATACTTAATTTTATAAATTTCGTCGTTGGCTAGCCGTCTTTAAAATATGATTGCGGGATAAAAATGATTTTATGTCCTTTCGTAGCTCAAACTCTCTCCCAAATTTCATCTCAATTCGTTCAGAGAGAGAGATATTAGTATGGATGTCTGTGGTTAGACTGAATTCCGTCAAAATTCATACATCAAGTAGTTCTAGTAGGTATGGAGATATAATATGTATATCTTGCTTCAAAATTAGTAAAGCCATAAAAAGTTTAGGTAAATCTTGTTGTTTTTTTTTTGTGTGATCCTTTTCAGCTACGAAACCTGGCTTTACCGACCAAAGGCCGTTATAAGCTGGATACTGAAATAATCTTTTCAGCCGTTCGCAACTGCTGCAGTTTTGATTTAAGAGTTTCCACTTGTTTTTCACGGACAAGACATTTATATATTTCTACAGAGACAGTTGCCATCATATTTGGACGACCGGTCTGGCCTAGTGGGTGCCCTGCCTATGAAGCCGATGGTCCTGGTTTCAAATCCCAATAAGTGCATTTATTTGTGTGATGAGCACAGATATTTGTTACTGAGTCATGGGTATTTTCTATGTATTTAAGTATCTATATGTATTTATCTATTACATATATCGTCGTCTAGTACCTACAACACAAGCCTTACTGAGCTTACCGTAGGACTAGGTCGATTTGTGTAAGATTGTCCCGAAATATATAAATATTTCGCACCATTGTCTAATGGTACGAATAGCTAAGACAGAGCCCCGTGTCGTGCGGCTCCTACTCATGTATCAGCACCGTTGGCCTTTGGGCATTTAAAGCTACCTCACTCACTAAGCTAACCTACCTATTCTTTTATATACCATGGGTTTCCCCCAAAGAATACAAAGTTTTCATTCGAAACTCGAGAAAAAAGACTGGAAACGCCTAAGTCGCAACTGGTTGCGAATCGCAGTTGCGAACACGGTTAAAAGGGGAATAATTTCAAATAGCTACGTAACCCCTTAATTACGCATGCAAGCCGCATGCCTCCTACGTTTACAGGAGCACAGGACTCCCGGCGACTCCTGCAGTTTTTGCCGTGTTGCTAGAACTGTTTACCCGTAGACTCGCGACTGACATCACCTCAGCAAATACCGTGTGACTGTGTACATAAATAAATTATATACTCGACGTGACATTCCACGAAATGACTTATCGTCTTTTGACTGAAGATACCTAAAAAAGTTTTCGCTTGTCCGAAGTTGAATAAACAGAGAGAACTCAATAACAATGTAAGTCAGCGTCAAATATTTAGTAGCAACGTACTCAAATATAACGATATATAATATTTATGTGTAACTATTCATAGCAGTATATTTGGCATGTCTTTGATTGTTAAAACTTCTTGGTACTTTCCTTGCAGTAACGGTAGGTAAAAATATTTCTTAAGCTAACTAATATGGCTTTCCTTTTCCTCATGACCTGAAGATTCTGTAGAAATTCTGCTCCAGTAGTTGGGCAAACCCGCATGAATCGAGTTTCACAGGCCCACCGCTACCAAGGCTATTACAAATCTCAATACAACATCAAGCTATATTTAATCGGAATTATTCCGCGATACACGAGAAACACATTTTGAAATAAGCGTTCTCCTTGAATAAAACCTTATTTTATTATTAAAATTGACAGTTCGCTTCGGAACGGAATTCGTTTCCAATTTTAAACTTTACGAATGGAACTTCCAGAGAATTACCGGAGTTGAATGATCCCGCTATTCCATTTTTAAATGATTGATTATTTTAAAACGGCTTTGGCGCGTAAACATTCACCAATGATAGGTAATATGAACATTTAAAAATTGTAGGTACGGTCTACCAATTTGATTTCTAGGCCATTTCGAACCTTGTCACAGTGACGTTAATAATAGGCCTTTTGCGTCTTTCTTATAGATTTTCACTGCGACAAGGAACGAAGTGGCCCGTCAATCAAATTGGTTGACTGTACCTACATCTTAGAAACGACGTTTAGTTAATCTTATTTAAGTAAATCTTAGTTTGTGTAATTATTGCTGTACTTACCTATATTAAATTATGTGCGTCAAATGATAATTGAATAGTAGTCACACGTAGGCATAGGCATTAACTATTTTTTCTACTCTCGTTCTTTTATTAGTAATTTACAAGTTGTGCACACATGTAAAACTTTAACCTATATAATGTCATTCACGTATTGCTTGTCGTAAACGTATTTCTGCTTTAAACACAGTATCTTTTTGCATTCGATACTGCGTGTACACACACTTATAAATAAATCGATTGCTATAGATGAAAACCTTAGCAAAAGCATCTGGCCTATGTAGTAGTAACGTGTGTGTACACGCATGTCAGCGTTCTTAATTCAAATTTTGACGTAAGTACCATATTAATTCTCTGCACAACTACATAAAATGTAAATATTTCGGGACAATCTTACACAAATCGACCTAGTCCTACGGTAAGCTCAGAAAGGCTTGTGTGCTCAGTAAGGTACTAGACGACGATATATGTAATAGATAGATACATATAAATACTTCAATACATAGATATTATGATCCTTCAATTAAGTTTTTTACCTATACCAACTTAACAAATCTCTATATTCAAACAATTCAACTTGTATAAATTTTATATTCTACCGAATACATTGCTGCCAACCTTATATTAAATATCTGACAAATGTAATGTAGGTTGCATAAAATACTATTGAACAGTCAGCGTCATATAGTTAGTTGCAGTCAGTATGGCCAAATATATCTATACATATCTTCATTTATTTAGCAGTAAGGATGTGTTACGATATAGTTGGTCATACTGACTGTAACTAACTATATGACGTTGACTGTAGGTACCTACGTCACCCATTTTAAGTACTTACCTAAATAATAAGTAGGTATATCAAGTAAGTATAAAAATAGTTATAAGCATCCAATAAGTTTCAAGAAATGAACTCGTAAAGCAGCAAAGTCGTTAAAATTTATTTCTAAATCTCATTAAAAATTCATAGCGTAGCATTAATTCGAAACGCCACAAATTGATTAAAAATACCGGGTTCGTATTAAAAAATGTATTCTATATTATAACTGCCGCCATAAGTATTATAATTTACATTTTTTTATGCCTAACCGAGCTATGTGCTAATTATAGCACTACTAGCGACCCGCCCCGGCTTCGGGTGCAATGCTGATATTAGTATTTCTCCACTATTTAATGGATGTTATTATACATACAAACCAACCTCTTCAATCACTCTATCTATTAAAAAAACCGCATCAAAATCAGTTGAGTAGTTTTAAAGATATAGCATACATAGTCGTGTTAGCCGTGTGATGCCGGCTGACTAGAATAGCACCACCCCATCTCCTCGTCGTAAGAGGCGACAAAGGGAAAAATCCTACGAACGGGCAGCAGCGTCCGTCAAAACCCAATCTACAGCTACTGCGGTCGCCAACCCGCCTGCCTAGCGTGGCGACTATGGCAACTACCCCCAAGATGATACATGTCATATTTGAGGGAGGCTATGTCCAGCAGTGGACTGCATACGGCTGAATTGTAATGTAAGCATACATAGGGATATAGGGACAGAGAAAGCGACTTTGTTTTATACTATAATATTTTTATGTAGTGATATTACTTTTTTTTCTTTATACGACGTCGATGGCAAACAAGCATACGGCCTGCCTGATGGTAAGCAGTTACCGCAGCCTATGGACGCCTGTTACTCCAAAGGTGTCACGTGCGTGTTGCCGACCCTTTATAAATCTGTACACTCCTTTTTTGAAGAACCCCATACTGTAATCCCTCGGCTAAGCTCATTCCACAGCCGAAGCGTATTATTATAAATTGTCACAAAAATTTTAAAGTTTAGAATGTAAACAATACATTTTATTAGTCATCTACTTATTAATTGTAAATTTTAATGTGTACAGTTTTCGTTACTTCCATTACCTTACACGATCACGGCGAATGGCAACCACGTACCGGAAAATACAGAGCGGGCAGGACCCCCACAAGGTGGACGGACGACATGGTAAAGATCGTGGTAATCCACTGGATGCGGGTGGAGCAAAACCTGTCACTATGGGTCTGTTTGGGGGAGGCCTATGTCCAGCAGTGGACGTCCTTCGGTTGACATGATGATGATGACGAATCCCTTACAACGTATTTCTATTAAATGGTGAATGAATGGAATAAAATAACGTACGATTAGGACACGTTCTCTCGTATTACAAGAAGTTGTGAATTTAGTTCAATTAAATAAAAACAGAATATCTAAATAAAGAAGTTGTGTAAATAAATAAATATTATATACAAGAAATTATTACACAAATGTTGCACTAATGTTACACAAGCCCTTGACTGAGTACTCAAAACACAAGCCTTCTTGAGCTTACTACGGGGCTTAGTCAATTTGTGAAACTATGTACCTAATATTTAATTATATGTTCAACTATATTCATTCAAGATGCTGGATGCTGGTCGCTTCCAACCGGCACATGTGGAGGTTGAAGGGGGAGGCCTGATGATGACGATGATATTCATACTAGAAGACACCCGCAATACCAGGGGAGTCACAAGCGCGTTGCCGGCCTTTAAGGGGGGTTGGAGCTCTGGGAACTTTACTCACCATCAGGAACACAACACTGCATACCTGAAAGGTGGCAGTGCTATTATGGCTGTGGTCTTCTGTAAGGAGGAGGTACTTCCCCAGTTGGGCTGCCCCAGATTCAAGCGTGATGGTAATCGCTGTGCCCTACCTCTCTCACTGCTACTAGTGCTGGCACCGAAGGTTCAACGACGTATCTATATGTCCTCGTCCACAGAGCAAATTAGATCTACGTGCACACGGATAAAGATCAACTTCAGTTTTAACATCGATGACGTGCAATGTGAGCGTTAGCTTTTGCGTTTGACATGGCGCCGCAAAGTTTTAAAAAATTTTAGGTATTATTAAATTTAATTTTTGATTATTTTTATAACCAGATTCATTAGAATCAGACACACAATCGATAATATTTATCTGATATTGCGTTATTAATTTTTATAGCCTTTTACGATCAATTTGCATGGAAAGTCCTGAATCTGTAATAATACTTATATCAAGGAATAACATAAAATCTATTGAACAATAGTTAATAGAACCCTTTCTTCTGAAACGGTCTCAATATCTTTAAAAAAAAATAGGTATAGGTTGAACCTTTAAATATATAAAACGTACCACACACAAGTTGTACCTTATTTTTCATTTCATAAGAATGTGGACGTAAATGAAAATAAGTGCCTAATGATCATAATAGCTATCGTTTCTGCTAAATAATAAAGTTCATTAAAAGACGAAAAAGAAATTTTAATTAAAAATTGCTTTCTACAACATTGTAAAGTGTTTTACAATTGCCTACTTAGCAAAAGGTCACTACCACCTGCATAGTATTTAATTAACGAAAACGAAAAAACGACAGTTTACATACTTATACATACATGGCATATTAATTTTCATATTAAATAATGATTTGCAAAACAAAAGTTATTTTTATCATATATTTCATTGTCTAAATTATGAGATAACAAGCACGTAGTTCCTATATTCGCGGTACT
This sequence comes from Grapholita molesta, assembly GCA_022674325.2. NCBI lineage: Eukaryota > Metazoa > Arthropoda > Insecta > Lepidoptera > Tortricidae > Grapholita > Grapholita molesta. Next base: position 1,678,002 of record CP053138.2, read on the forward strand.
GCTAGCGCCATCTCGTGCCGAGTAGTGGAACTAAAAAGTGGATTATTGTTCACGAACTGCTGAGAATAAATTCGTTTGTAACATTTTAAAGAATGTAACTTTGTTGTTTATTAAATGTGCTTTCTTTTTATTTCGCCTAGTTTAGAATATCAATATAAATTTCTGAACAAAATTGATGTAATGTGTCTACTTTATGATCTTGGTATTTTACAAATGTAGAGTCATAGTAATAGTGGTTGGTAATACACTTTATTGTGTGACAGGACAAATAACACGTATCGTTACAATAAACAAATGTATTAAAGATAACTCTTTAAATAATTTCTTAAAGTTAGCCTTAATATTACTTGACTTTTTTACTAATGTTGTGTAGTGAATACATGGTACTCGTATAGAGGTTGTAATAAATTGAATTATATATCTACGCAGAGCCGTAATTTTTCAAAATACAAGTAATAAAATGTTAAATATTTGACATTAACCAAATGTCACGGTGACACATATAGTCGCGTTAAAAAATATGAAAACACGTTACTTTAATAATTTTCCAAATTACTAGACTTGATCACATAATCCCCTTTCTTACGGGACAGATTTCAAACAACTAATATAAAAAAAAATCTTATGTCACTTCAAAATCCGAAGCACCATGTCTATGTAGTTGTGCAGAGATTTAATATGGAACTTACTTCAAAATTTGAATATAGAACGCCGACATGTGTGTATACACACGTTACTGCTACATAGACCAGGTGCTTTAGCTAAGTTTTTCGCCTTCGCCAAAGTCACAGTAGAGAAAATGAGACCTATACTCATCCCTAGATTTGTGGTCACGGTTCTAGTGTAAGAGAAAGAAGATATGATTTTCTCTGACTATGCTAAAAAAAAAATGTCCAAACGATGTATCTTCGGTTTTAAATTTAATTTGGCCTATTTAACGGAGATTAACGGCTTCGTTTGAAATTGGAATTGAAAATGAGGAAGTCTAGTTTCCGAGAAGTTGCTGACATGATGTTAACCAAATCATTTACCTTTTTTTTATTTTGAGTTGCCGTCTGAAGAATGTATAGGTGAAAAATATGAGATATATGATTTATGAGAGGTAGCGCGCAGCGAAGTACCATCACGCTTGAATCTGGAGCAGCCCAACTGGGGAAGTACCTCCTCCTTACTGAAGACCACAGCCATAATAGCACTGATACCTTTCAGGTCTATAGTGTTGTGTTCCTGATGGTGAGTAAGGTTCCCAGAGCTCCAACCCCCCTTAAAGGCAGGCAACGCGCTTCTGACCCGCTGGTGTTGCGGGTGCCCATGGGCAACGGAAATTGCTTACCATCAGGCAATCCGTCTGCTCGTTTGCCACCTTTGTCATTAAAAAATAAATAAATAAAGGACCACAGAAAAAAAATATTTGATTAAAAAAATAAACAATTAAGAACAAATCAATTTTTTTTTTAAATGAAATATTTTGATTTGCTTTGATTTTTACTACTATAATCATAATCATCATCATCGTCAGAATATTGAGTTATATATTCACTTTAAATATACATAATTAAATTAAAATAAAATAATTTAGGTGGCCCCAGACAACAATATTGTTTTTTTAAATACAATGACGGTGGCAAACAAGCATACGGCCCGCCTAATGGTAAGCAGTTACCGTAGCCTATGGACGCTTGCAACTCCAGAGGATTCACATGCGCGTCGCCTACCCTTTAAGAACCTATACACTCCTCTTTTGAAGAATCTCATACTGTAGTCCCTTACTTAAACTATCAATTTGCTATTGTTAGAGCTCTATTGATTCTCTTTTCCTCCTTTGCTTAGCTGCTACCGTTGCGTAATAATAATTATACAATCTGTGGTATTTAGCAATTTCCTAGAATAGTTATTAGTTTACAACCTCGTAACTTTTATATAGAATAGTTAGTTTTTCACACATTCAGTTTTAGTGCTCATTAACTGCGCTAGTTTTACTAACCATTACACAAAGGTAAATGAATAGCTAATGAGTTTGTATAAGTATTACGATTGTGGCAGAATATATTTTACTGTTATTGAACTGTGCAAATATTACTTTAGCATTATTGTTGATTGAATTTTTAATAAATACATAAATATTACAGAATTTACTCAAATAGGTTTGTGCTGTGGGGACTCAGTCAATGATATAGGTATATATCATACACAAATACTTAAATATACATAGGAAACTACCAATGACTCAGGAACCAATATCCGTAAGGAGTTAGTTTATAAGTTTTTTTATGTAACGACGGTGGCAAACAAGCATACGGCCCGCCTGATGGTAAGCAGTTACCGTAGCCTATGTACGCCTGCAACTCCAAAGTATTCAGAAGCGCGTTGCCTACCCTAAAAGTTTTTGGAGCTCTGGGAACTTTACTCACCATCAGGAACACAACACTACATACCTGAAAGGTAGCAGTGCTGTTATGGCTGTGGTCTTCTGTAAGGAGGAGGTACTTCCCCAATCGGGCTTCTCCAAACTCGAGCGTGATGGTACTTCGCTGTGCCCTACCTCTCATAAAGTAATATTGCAACCCTGCTATTTGTATTCATTATAAATAAGGTGTTTATTCAATAAAGTCGGAGTCTTTAGTCTTTAATCCATGCATTTATTTATCTTATTCAATATTATTTATCATAAGAAATGTATCTGTAAAGTAAATAATTCTAAAACTGACTTGTAAAATTATGTGTTTTACCAATAAAATTTTGATTCTGATTCTGATTCTGATTCTGAACCCGACACCTCACGTGGCAGGGTCGCCATGTAATACGGGTAGTGCAACAATTAAACAACGATAATTGCATGGATTTGAACCCTGGACCATCGGCTTCATAGACAAAGTCACTACGACTACAGCAGTAAGGATGTGTATCGCTATATTTGGCCATACTGACTGTAACTATATGACGCTGACTATAGGTACATTTTTATAAGACCAACGTTGAAGCTATAAGAGTCCCTAGTTGACTACAGAATCCGGAAAGTACCTATCTATTAATTTATTTTTGTTACATAGGTAGGTTTCTGTGCAAAACCAAAATGTTGTTTTTTTATAGTTCCATAAAACTCTTCCTGTAGTCTATCAACAACAAATTTTTTTCTAAAGTAATTAAAGTTTCTTGAACTCGTGTGCAACGCTAAGCTCGCAGTCTATAAACCACCTCCACATGAAGTCAGCTCCAACTAATCCGCGAAATACTTTCCCGAATCACGCAAATACAAAATAATTTTTAGCTGTATCGTAAAATGCTAAAATGCATCGTGTATCCAGATTTCAAATGAATGATAACCGAAGGTTGGCACAAAGCTTCCTCGAAATCGTTAATAACGGCAGAATATAGAATTAAAGTCATATTAGGTGTTTACTGCTTTTAATTCGAGGCCCTAAAGTACAGGTATGGCGGGTCTGTAATTACCAAAAGAGTTATTCCAATCGGTTATAGGAAGCTAAGTTTGAACGAACCAGTATTACAGCTCAGAGGCTCTAGTGTAAGTTTCTTTTGACGTAAAAAAACGTTTACGAAAGCGTAAGTGTTAATGTTATTTATATGGGAAACGCAGCAAACGCGTTCGTGACTTAAAGTTACGTTAAAAACTTACATTCAGGGATCAGGGCTGGTAGACGCTTCGTATAGGTAAAAAACTTACACTACATAGACATGGTCTTTTAGTTAAGTTTTTCACCGATAAACCATTATTTATACCTACCACTGATATACTTATAGGTAAAAAAAATTACTAAATCACCATGTCTATGTAGTTGTGCGAAGAATTAATATGCAACTTACGTCAAAATTTTAATACAGAACGCAGACATGCGTGTACACACGTTACCACTACATAGGAAGGGTGCTTATAACTAAGTTTTTCATCTCAAACGCTCACTCGCTTTTAGCAGTTCGCAAAATTGGTAACATAATGTATATCCACATACTTTTAACTATTTCCAATCAGTTCCCAAAGATCACATATTTTTATATGTTCGTTCTTACGGTCAATTCAATCAAATTGGGGAGTTATTTTTGTCTCTTTAATATTTAACCTACATTCAAGAGGAATTAATTCAAACTCTTTAAACTTAACTTACTAACGTAATAACAAATTGTACAAATTGGATAGATTAAAGCTTATCGAGTTATCCATTGTCCGTACAGTTAGGATCATATTGTTAGTTGCAGTCACTATGTCCAAATATGTATTAAAACATACATATTTGTACATAGTGACTGCAACTGCAACACATCCTTACTGACAAGTAAATAACGATTTGTATCGATACATTTGGCAACTTTGGTTGCCACTAACTGTTCGTCGCCGAATGTACAAACGAAAATAATCAATAATATTTTTTTTCTTTATTTGTCTATTATTATTACATTATACTGCTTATTACCAGTGCTTGGACAAGTCATCGCAAAACAATCGCAACTCGGCAATAGAACAAGATGTATAGAGTCGCATTATGTACAGTATTATTTAATTATATTTTTTTAATTACATTTATTACTGCAACGCATAATTCACCATACGTGTGTGAATTATGGTGTAATTACGTATTAAATATTTAAAACTAACCATAATTAAGCAAATAATTGTATTAATTTAGATTGTCACCACAAAACTGTTTCACTTTGACAAATTCACGACAAAAATGCGACTAAAAAGGTCAAATGTCTGCTTTAGATAATAATAATCTTAAGTCTCGACTCTATAAGAGTCTTGTTCCATGTCAATATCTGTTTCTGCGATGACTTATCCGATCCCTGCTTATTACCTTTAAACCTTTGGTGTGACGAAGAGATCAACATGCTCAGAAAGATAATTATCTGTGTAAACGACTGAAAATAAAGTATAACATACATTTACATGGACAGTGCGTAGAATGTTCCTTAATCAGTCGGCAATCACTACTCTCAGTGGCGCCATTTGCAAATTATTTGAGATCAATCGATAGTTTATTATAATTATTATATACCTCTCCGTTATAAACGTCTTAGATAAGCCAGACTAATCATTAACGTTATGGCCGTTAGCAATTCACTCCAGCCATCGCGTGGCTGCACCTCCAATGAGTTTTTTAATTTACTTAAAAGTTTAATTTGTAAATTAGAACCTCAGACTATGCAAAGTAGCTTGTACAGTCGCCATCAGATAAATCGGAGCTGTGGAGTCATAAATACATACATACATACATTTCAGCCGTATCAGTCCACTGCTGGACATAGGCCTCCCACAAATATGACTTGTATCATCTTGGGCGTAGTTGCCATAGTCGCCACGCTTGGCAGGCGGGTTGGCGACCGCAGTAGCTGTAGATTGGGTTTCGACGGACGCTGCTGCCCTTCCGTAGGATTTTTCACTTTGTCGCCTCTTACGACACCCGCCGGAGGAGATGGGGTGGTGTTATTCTAGTCAGCCGACGTCACAAATATCAGTACAATATTTGAACAACGCGTCTATGACCAAGACAATAGAGTGCATGTTCAGATATTTGTGACCACCTCCACAGCTCCGATTTATCTGATGGCGACTGTACAGTACATATCCGCCAATGGTTTTAAATTTATCGAGTATGCTTTGCAGTGGGTATATTATACGTGTGACAAAGCAAGCTCTTTTTAACACCGCGAGATTGAAAGAGATAGACTGTCACTATTGAGCTATCATGTATACGGGTATAAATGCATATATGTACTGAAAACGCAAAGCATAAAAATACAAGGGATCCTAGTCTAGATATAAGGTAATGGCACCAATGTTGGACACTTTTAGCTGACAGGTATCAATGATGGACACTTTGTTCTTATTTCAAAAATCATAAAGTTATAAGTTGAATATGTCCCAACAAATGCACAACGCTTAACTCCTTTGAAATAAGCACTAATGTTCATGATTGGTTCCTTGTCCATTACTGGTACCTTAGGGTAAATCGCCAGTAACTGGAATTTTTCAATAACCTTCCACCTTATACTGAAAATAAATTTTGTTTACCTATAAATAGAACAAATTTTCTAATAGGGTTATTATTATATTCATTTTCTAATAACTGACCACATTGTAGTTGAGGAGTGGTGGTATTCTAGTCAGCCGGCTTCACACGGCAAACAACAGTAGTGGCGACCAATTTTTTCTTAAGCACGACGGAATAATATGGCTTTCATTTTCTTCATGAGCCCAAGGAAAACTGTTGAAATGTGGAAAAGTTAATTAAGCCTACTGGAATCGGCTTGTATAGTCGCCATCAGATATATCGGAGCTGTGGAGGTGGTCAGAAATATCTGAACATACACTTTATCACCTTGACTATAGAGGCGTTGTTCAGATATCCCGCCTTTCCGACAGACCCGTTCTATTTTAGTTAATACGCGTAGGTGCAAAACGCAAATCTTTCAAATTTTATAGAAGTCCACAGTTCTGAGGCTCTAGTGTAAGTTTCTTTTGACGCAAAAAAAAACGTCTTGAACGCGTTAGTGATAATGTTATTTATATGGTAACTCAAACGCGATAGTGACGTTTTGTTGCGTTTAAAACTTACAGTCAGGGCTCTGATATATCTGATGCCGACTACGCACGCGCCGCCGCTATTAGCTAGTATATTGTAAACACGAAATACGCTGTTAAAGTTGTATATCACTGAAAGTTGAAATAATCATCCAGTAAATCATTTGGCGCGCGTCACTCGTCGGCGCTCGACCTAGCAGCTCGTAAATTTGGCCGCTCAAAATATTGGGTGGTGGCAAAAAACCTAGCATCTGGGGCGCTTCAGTGCACGCCGGTTCTGAAACTTTAGAAATGTGATTAGAAATTTGTATAACAGAACTGTCAGTACATCATCAAATTTGTAGACGGTACCTACCTTACGTTGCTCTCTAGTCTACTTTTAATTAGTTAGTACTTTGACCAGTGACTTTTTTTTTAAATTAGAGCATACGAGTAAAAAGAGTTAAATACTAATTTAGGCTTGCTCGATTCTCAAATACATACTAATATTATAAATGCGAAAGTAACTGTCTCTTTCTACCTTCTATCTGTTACCTCTTCACGCTTATACCGCTGGACTAATTGGGATGAAATTTGGTATGGACAGAGTTTGAGCTACGAGAGAGGACATATGATATTTTTTACCCCGCAACCATACTTTAAAGACGGGAATGGCTGATCGACGAAGTCGCAAGGAAAAACTAGTATAATTATAAATTAGACGGGGGCACAGCACAACACTTCCTAAATGTCGGCAAAATTTAGGTGCAATTACATTTCAATGCATTAACATCCCGTTTCATTTATAATTATCACACGATTACCAATTTTTATTTCTAATATTCTAATAAGTACTTTTAATTGACTTTAAGCTTCAATCAAAGTCTGCCATTATTCTACAACTTAGTTATTTATGAATTTATTTATATACACAAATATTACAAAATTTATTCAGGCACATATAACAAAAACCATATGATTTAATTAACAGTGATATATTTATCAAAACCAATCACAGTTTGAGTGTCACAGCCAAACTAATTTGAAGTGTTTCCCGTCACCGCGGCTTCTAAGAAACGGCGCGTCCTTTTTCAAAGCAAAAGTATGCGCCCTAATCTCGGATCTTAGCCGTGATGAGATGAGTCAAGCCGGTTCAAACTCGGTTCACTCAATATACACATATGTATAAAATATTGCATAAATTTTTTGAGATATCAATCAACATAGACATCACTATAATTAAAACTTGGGATTTCTCTATAATAAAAGTAGTTAGGAGATTTTTAGTCTTTAAATTCTTGATTTTGCTCATTCTCTATACAGAAATTAGACGAAAAAAATTAAATGTTTTATAAATTACTATTATTACTAGCTACCCGGACTTCGTACGTGTACGATTAATAATAAAATTACGTTCCTCTTCGATTACTTTGTCTTTTAATGGATCGCATTTAAATCCATTGCGTAGTTCAATTCATTCCCATGAAAATATTTCTAATAGCGCTGAAAAGGGTTTTCATAAAATCATAGGACCTATTCTGAATGTTGGAGGTCAAGATAAGTACTTACTTATCTATTTTTGTTAATAAGCGTAGGTACAAAACGCAATATTTTCAAATATTATAAAGAAAATATCACCAGGTACATAATTTGAATTAATACTTATATTGTGGCGAGCTATGTGGTTTTGTATGTGGCTTTTGAGCTTAGTGAATCCTCTTTTGTAGTCTGTTTCGGTAAATACTCCGTTAACAGTAGTTGTTATTAAAAAAAACAATTAAAAACCGATTATATTGCGAATAGGGTATTGGGGAAAATTTCATCCCGCCATAATAACAATGCTACCTTTCAGGTATGTAGTGTTGTGTTCCTGAATAGTGAGTAGGCTTCCCAGAGCTCCAACCCTTCTTAAAGGCCGGCAACGTGATTGTGACTCCCCTGGTGTTGCGTTGGCATTAGGCAATCCGTCTGTTCATTTGCCACCTTTTGAAATAAAAAAAACCCGACTTATCGAAGTCTATAACAGCATTCGTGGCCACCGGGCGGAGTCGGGCGGTAACATACAATCCGTGTGTATTATATTGTTTGATACGACCCGTTGTTAGTTGCTTTATTTCATAAATTGATTCAGCAACGGAAAACACGTACTTGTAATGTCTTTGACCATGATAGATAGAGAGACTACTCTTTATTGGCTCACCTCAGTAAAAAGATACTAAACAAATAAACATGGATTATTTTTACAGACACACAACAGGCGTCCTTCGCTTGGCATTCACTTCATATCATGCAGTTAGTTATTTAGTTAATTTTCGTATAAAAGGAAAATATTTATTACTTATTACGTACCAAGATTTGGGTTATGGTTATTCGGATTGGGGTTACTGGCCTTTATTCTTATTTTTAATATACTTACTTAGTTTAACAGATCTTTATAAACCCAATCCATCAATACCTAATCGTTGTCATGGCGCCAGCCGATAGATAAAATAACGCAATTTCCTTGTTTTGAATAAAACAAACTTCGTATTATACAAGTACAAACCAATTACTTGTAATTACTGGTTCTGTAATAATTACTAGCGATCGTTACAGCTCAAATGTGGCTCATTTGTACAGTTTACATATTACAACCAGTACGCTATCTGTCTATTAGGCACAGATCCACTGGTGGACATAGGCCTCGGTCTTGACCGCCACATACTGCATACGGATTTCAGCATACTGCAGCCACCGACTCCCAGCTTGTACGAGGTCATACGTCTAGTTTTTGGACATCCTTCACTGTGATTTCCTGTCCGTGCTTTTACTCTAGGTCTTTATTGCCCCATCGACCATCCGTAAGTTGCGTGCTCATAGCCACATAACATAACTGCTTAACCCTGCTAGCTATGGTACAACTAATTTCAGCACGATAATTCAATGACGAACTGGAAGACGCAGCGTAGGTAGGCCTCCCACGAGGTGGATGCGGGATGCCGCTGGATGTGAAAGGCGCAGGACCCGTCTTTTTAGGTCATTTCGGGGGAGGCCTATGTCCAGCAATGAACGTCTTTCTGCTTACATGATAATGATGAATTCAAATTACATAAAAAATAAGCTATTTATATTTAGTTACTCAATCCGATACGAAATTTTATAAGTAGGTTACATCTATAATTCTTTGAGAACTGCTTATTGTAACACTAAGAAACATAGAGCCAGTCTTCCAATCGAAGTTCTATTAAGATCGTTTAATAACAACGGTAATAACCACCAGGCCCGGTACCGCGAACATCGAAGTTCGTATATTTCGAGCATCTTTGTCTTTTACTCCAATTAAGGCGTCATAAGAGTAACAGATCGAATCGTCCGAAATTTACGAAGATCGCGTTTCGCGGTAGCGCCCCTGTTCTCAAATCTCGTTTTATATATTGAGTTGTTGTATTATTTTTCAAGATTATTACCAGTAGTAGCGTCAAATAGCTTACTTACAAAAATCAAAGGCCAGCAAGACTCGCTCCTTGCATGCAACAATGTATTGCTTGTGTTATAAGTGACTATTGTTTTCTAATAAATTATTATATGACGGCGGGCTACAGGCAATAGTTTTAATGCTGCTATTCACATCAACATCAACTTGTGTTGTTCTGAAACCAGTTGCGCCAACCTACGTACTGACCTGAAAAGTTGTCTTAGTGAATTTATCTTATTTTCTAAATGCACAAGCTAAGTTCTGTGAGCCTAGTGGAAAACGGTATTAGTACACAAGTATTTACAGTATTTTTATAAAAAATTATGGCAGATAATGAGTAATCCTAATCTTTTCTTCCTAATGCGGACTGCTAAGGAATGGAATTCGCTCGTCTGTATTCCCGGAAAGACATAATTTGGATCTTTTCAAGGCAAGATTGTTACTGAACCAGCGTGCTACACCCTCGTCGTCACTTACCATCAGGTGCGACTTAGGTCAAACGCTGGTCAGTCTTGTATAAAAAAAATAAACAAAGTACAGTAGCCATCAGATATATCGGAGCTGTGCAGGTGGTCACAAATATGTGAACATGCACTTTATCGCCTTGACAATAGAGGCGTTGTTCAGATTTTTGTGACCACCTCCACAGCTCCGATATATCTGATGGCGACTGTACAACCATCTAATTACCGATTACTATTTGTTTCTAGTAACTTTAAATTCTTCTTCTTCCATAATATACAACAACGACAGTTTGAAGCTAAGGTAACGTAAAATTACGTATTTCACTATTAAACACAATATTTAACATAATAAAATAATATTATTTAACAAATCTGAGATGAAACCAGCTTATTAGTTATCACAATACATAATATGTTAGGCATAAATACTTCTCAGTATCTGCTTATTTGCATCTATCTTTATAGATAATAATAATCGAAATATACAAAGGTTAAGGACGGAAACACAAACATTCCTAAGATTTAATTAAGAAGAAGACCAGTCCTTTTCATGGAATTCGTTCCTCTTGATAACCAGCTATGTCAAAATAAAATGGATATTTGCCTTATTACCCTGAAAACTAACAAAACTTCTACCGAACAAAGGGCTGTTTAAACTAACCAAATTTTACATTAAACTAAGTTTTAACAACAGTAAATATAATGCCTCGTTTATACATCTTTAACCTCGCATAATCTTAAAATGATTCACAAAATTCACATGACGCGTGGGCGAAAATTCTAGGTATTTTATCCAACACAATCCTACTTGATTGATGCCTCAGTTAAACTAATGCTTTAACCTCGCGGAATGCCTAACCGCTGACCGCAGCGCCAAAGCGTCTACGATATCTACACCATAAAAAAAACTAAACCTGACAATTGATGGTCTTATAATTGACATGTCATCCTTCGACTTTTTTGTCTTTCACTCATTGCGTCTATTGTGAGTGGGCTTAGTCAAATAATACCCCTAAGAATTAATACAATAATTTTAGAAATTTTAAATGGTGATTGATTATGGTGACTTTGCGATTTTCACTCTGACGCTTTGGTTTAAAAAGTGTATTATATTGTCTATGGTAAGGTTCGTTATAGTCGGCACGGTGAACCCTGTAATCGGACCATACTTTTTTCTTTTAGATGCATTTTTGGGCTTGACTGACGTTGTGTCATGTGACAGCCGCTGTCTTGTCCGTGGTCAGTGAATGCTGTTGTTTTAAATGATGTCTTTATATTATATAGTCGAAGTTTAAGTTATAGTTATCGATCGTCGAAGTAGAGTGCGGTATAGTGAGAGATCATACTATTATTTTAAAACTAGTTTTTTCTATTGATATTAATTAGAGTAAACAATTCATATACAATTCGATGCATAATATCCACTTTAAACCAAAATTATATACACTATTAATAAAATACTAAAATATTTAAATACCTAAATGTTTTGTTTGTAAAAAGATCATAAGTAAGACCACAAGTAATTCGACAGCAAATAAAAATAAATATAAGTACTTAAATAAAGTAATTTATAAAGGAAGTATATAAAGAGCTAAAGTTATCCTTTACGTTACAAAATAAATGATCAAGAAAATAATAACCGCCTTCGGTACCCAAAACGGGTAACCTATAACTCAAAGGCTTTCAATTTAACATTTTTAAAACTATCTTTATAACAGTCAAATAAATATGTTAATATAATGCAAACTGCCAGCTTATATAGACATAACCGTTAATGGTTTTACGTTGGAAAAAAGCAAAAGTAATTCAGTTATAAGAAGTTTATGTGAAATGGTGTGCAGAAATAATAATGCGCTAAGCACCTAGTTATATTATTATGTTACCCGCGACGCTATGCGTTTTTATACCACAAGAATTACTTAATGTTTGAGAATAAGCGAACACGCTAGCTCATTGACAGTTGCAACAACAGAAGTGCAAAAACATTAAGTAGAATGAATGTTAAAAAAACATATATTATAAAATAACATATTAAACAAACAAAATGTATCTTTGATCAGTTTTTTGTCGGCGTCTGTATCTCGCATCTCGAGGGAGATGGATGACCGAACTATCCCGACTGTTTCATAACGTCATATTTGTATCAAGATCAAGAATCATTTGAGTCTTTTTACTTTTTTGTACAAGTTTACTGTCACGCGGTTCGGTAAAGTCACGGATGTATAGTAAGCTAACGGTTGTTGATTTGTTTTGGAACTGTTAAGTGTTTGGTGACCTTTAGAACACCGCGGCTAGAGTTACTCGGGGTTGTGAGGTTATGTATGTAACCACCGTAGCGTAGTGACGGGCATGTCTTACTGGTCGTTTCTTTAGATTAGAAATCGACTTACACCTTAAAAGTCTATAAACAAGAATCAAAGAGTAAGTCGATTGGATAAGTTTAAATTAAATACTAATATGTGTCAGATTTCTCTCGAGATGTTTTTTGTTTGTGGAGTAATGATAAAAACATTTTACTACTGTTCAAATTAAATTAAAAAACTAAAATCTCAAAAATATCAAAGTCGTATTAAGAAATAAACGTGTGTTTTCAAGTTGAAACAAAACTCAAAGTAGGAAATAATCGTATGTACCTTAGTCGTACTTATGTTAGCCTAGCCTATTATTACAAGTATGTAGCTTTATTGATACGAAAGAATGAAATATTTTATCAATAAAACAAAAAACCTAGTAGGTGCACGACTGCACGCACTCAAACCGAATCTTTGAAAAAGTTAAAAGATTTCTGCCTAGAATTAGATAACCTACATAAAATTGTCGAATTAAAATTTTACGAAACATAATCTATAAGACTGTGCGTTATGTTTAACTATGTTGTTTATAAGTATATCATAAGTAGGTAGTCCACCTGCACGATAACCCGGCATAATACCACAAAACGCAAATAGGAAAGCAGTAAGTAAATCATTTCAAGTCAATCCCGTCAAGTAAACAAACAGCCAGCGCCATAAATCTGACGAGACCCTCGACGCTAAGCGCTCCGATGCAACGCCCATTTAGCGGATTTCCTAATAACTAAGAAGATCAATTCGCATAATAATAATTTTGAAAAGCCGCCCGCTGGCCCATGTGGCCTCAACTTCAAATGAACGCTACAAAAAAACACCTATCCGCACATGACGCCTGTTCTAAATCCGAAATTCCCTCCAAAACGATCTCACGCTGCGTCCGAGAAAAAAATAATTCTCTCTGGTCCGTTTCTTTTTTCCAATACTTTTTTTTTTCTCTTGCCATTGTCGGAGGCATCCGAGCGGGCCCTAGACTCTTTATTAACAAGATTTTGAATATTCCATTGTCGCTAACACTTTCTATGTTCGAAATTCAATTTTTTTGGAACAGTTTGGACATTTCGCTTGAATTATCGCCGGCCAGTTTTGTTATAAGGTTTAAGACGGCGATTGCTCTTTTTTTTTCATAAATGTCAGTGAATGGGTCGTTTTTGACGTGGGTGAGCGCGTGTATAATTGCTATCAGGTAGTTTTGAGCTGGAGATCTGTAATATATGGATAATTAAAGGACGGCTTAAGGTGGAATTTTTGTCAAAGTTTATCGGCGTTTTGATTGAGGTTACGAGAGCCGTCCCGCGCCCGCGCCGGCGGTAGCTTTATGGGTCCATATTTAATATTCAACACATATCTAGTTTCATGGCCCAATCGAGAGTCGATTTGTCTTGCTAGATTATAAAAACATTGGAACTGGTCGTAAACGCGATACCATCGTAGGACCTCCTTTGATTAGGTTTCGGTAAATATCCCAATTGGATTTTTACGCTGGTTTTTTTTAATTATGGTCGATAGAGTGGCTTTTATGGGCCAGTCTACTGACTTCATAATCAACCGAATGAAAATATAAAATACAGTTTTACTATTAATGCCGGTTAATCGTGTAAGGTCGTAAAATAAAACGGGCTGATTGTGGCCCCGACACTTTGGTAGCGCACAATGGCGGTTGAAATGAGCCTCTTTAATAGGAAAAGACATAAAAATAGTAAATAACTTAAGAGTTTAACAGACCTTTAGTAAAATTAACTATAAAATGGAAATCGGGATATTACAGGGACGTTAAGATTCAGGTAAGCAAATAATAAGTATGTATAAGTACGGTTTTATTTGGTAGTAAAATATCATAGATTTTGCTTCATCATCATCATTTCAGCCTTAGGTTGTCCACTGCTGGACATAGGCCTTCACCAGAAATGCCTTCTACAATCTTGGGAGGAAGTTGCCATAGTGACCACGCTTGGCAGGCGGGTTGGCGACAGACGCTACATCCCATCCGAGTCATTTTAATTATATTTTGTTTGCTTATTTTATGTTTAATTCATATGTAATTGCTCAGGTAATCAGATATAAGATATACAGGATATGATCTACCATTATAACATAGAAGTAGTCATTATAAAGTAAGTGAAGAAAATTGTTATTGAAAATTATAGTTTCATAAACGCCGAGTTAAATTAAACTACGCTTAAGTTAATATGTATCGTGCAAATAAGTAGCGAAGCAAAAACGGATACAGGCGTACAGTAAATAAAATTAATTTTGCAATGAAATGCTACCGCGATCAAGCACAGATAAGCTAGACCATAGATAATTCATGTTCTGTCAGGCACGGGCGGCTGCTTGACAGCCAACGGATTCTTTTTCTAAAATTACTGGTACGTAAAAATACATTTGAGCCTTACTTACGCATAAAGACATTTGATTAGATAGAGCTTTTTAGATTGTCTTAGAATTAATTGGATATTTTTACGACTAATCAGCGTAATATTTCACGCTATAGACTATAAACTGGACGGTCCTTCAGGTGCAAAAGTTTTAATTGTTGTAAATAAATTAGAGTCGTAAAATTTCGTGGTCAAAATTAGCTATAAAAACGCAATTACAGAATGTTAAGGTAATCGTAATTTTGATAGTTTAGGTGTTTTTTGACGTATTAACGACTGTTTCCTTGAGGCGGGGACGTTTATGATAGTGACCGTCGATTCATTCATCTATTTCTATTTGCGAACCTACAGTTTATTCTAGACAGGTCTGGCCTAGTGAGTGACCCTGCCTATGAAGCCGACGGTCCTGGTATCAAATCCTTAAGTGCATTTATTTGTGAGATGGACACAGATACTGTTCTAGGGTATTTTCTGTGTTTAATTAAGTATTTGTATATTATATGTAGAGTTGGCCGAGTACCCACAACGCAATCTCTTGCACTTACTGTGTTCCACCCAGTGCCCAGTTCATTTGTGTAAGAGTGTCCTGTAATATTTATTTATATATTGATTTTCCCGAGCTGTAAATTGATTGGATTATTTCCAAATGAAATTCTGTAACTGAAGTGGCTTATCGACTAAGGACCTTAAGTTTTGTGGGAATCGGTCTTTTAAATTGAAAACGTCATAATATATATATATATATATATATATACATTCATACTGAAGACACGGAATGGATATTTATGTTATTTTGTGCACTATATAATCTATAACTATGACTTTTAGGTTGTCCGTGGCGTACCTAACGTCAGTATGATCCGGTTTATAAATAAATGAAAGTACCTAATTAGCTAATTACAGTCAGTATCAGAAGTAGCTAAGCATTTGAGGTTTCAAAATGAGGTCAACACGTCTCTATTATAAAGAGAATAAGAGCGAGAGTAGGTCATTTTGATCACTTCACCCGCTCAGTCACTTTTGCTGCTGGACAGTAGCGTGTCTCCTCCAACTAGCTGTACAGTTTGGCTGATTCAGCTGCCATGTAATTTGTTTAAGTACATATGATAATTAAATAAACTTAGCTTGAAAATAACATTAAAATCAAAGTTAACGCTCAATTTTACAATGCACTTCCTTCCATTACTGGTGTTATTACGATTTCTTAAATATATTACCGATTTCATATTGAACATAATAGTCTTTAGTGTATCACTCGGGCTTATGCCTTAGTGATATATCGTGAGTAACATCATATCAACAACAGTTTTTTACATCCGAACGCGGCTCCAGCTCATTCATCTGTGCCAAACAATTACCATTACAAAGCAAGCGGCTCGAAGGAAACAGTCGATTCTAGAACTTTCTATACGGTCCAGGAACAAAGAGTTGGAAAGCTAGGTAACAATTGGACCGTAAATATTTACTTCTTATGTATAACTTGTTATGTCTATCTGTGGAACATGTATATTCTGTGTATTACTTCTGAGGTGTGTTATAAAGAGTACCTTATTTACTTTTACTTTGTTTTATTTTACATCCTTACGGTTTTTAGAAATGCTGTTATGTAATATTACATTTAAAATAAAACCCTGCATGTTTGTGTGTTTAAATGCTTAGAACATTAAGGTTTTTGTTAGGCATTATAAACATTAGTAAAATAATGTGAAAGAAAATCAAACTTTGAAATGATATTCCGTATATTTATTATATTTTCCATTGCGATTCAACACGGCAATGCAGCGAGCGTGATGGGCACCATAGCATCAGGAACGGCTCGGAGTAGTTATTTTGAATAGTTTCATTTTTATAGGTATATCATTTATAAGTTAATTAAGCTTCGTTTAGTTCATTGACGGTAATGTTTAACTTATTATGTAATTTTGAAATCTTAATTAAAATTTTCAAAATGTCACTTAAATAGTTTTAATTTTACGTGCACAAATAGTGCTTTGAAATAAAAAACAGTACCTGTTACCGATATCTATAAGTACCTACAGTCAGCAGCTAAAGTTGCTAAGCTGGCGTAATGTTCAAAATGAGCTTGATACGGCCTTATTGTTAAGAGAAAAAGGCTTACCAGTAACAAGAAAAAAGTTGTTTTATATTTTAAATTAGTCTTATTATCTTCTACACTGTCATTAATTAAATACTACGCTTTATAAACAAATATCGAAACCTCAAACCCAAGTAAAACCGCAGGCAAACACTATAATCAACACAAAATTCACAACAATGCAATAATTAACAAGCATGCGATGCACCCTGAACACCGCCATCTTGAAAAACGACGTGATAAATTAATTTCCAAATCGCTCTTTCAAACGTCGAACGCTAATCGAACGTCACTAACTGCCTTCTGTTTCTTAGTCAAATAAATACCATAAACAATTTATTTTTTTAAGACTAACGTTGCAAACGCCACGGGCTGACTAGAGCTACTGTTCGCATTTAACTGTCAAATTTGAAATTAAAATTGGAAGGCGTGAGTTTGATCGAGGTTTTACTCAACGAAAGGTTGGCTGGTTCAACTTTATGAATAACTTATTAGTTGATACGAGATTCAGATAAATTTGACGTAACAAATGTATTAAAACAATTTAAGCTTTTCATAGTATCTAGATACCTATACTCGGAGTGAATTGAATAAGTAAAAAATAAATAGACAAACCCATTTACCCTCATAACTTATCAATTACGCAATTTTTAAAAACGACCATGATTTAAGTGTCATTGTACGCGTATACACATAAAGTTACTTACGTTCTTGTTTAGTTATAATATGCGATAATTACCTATATTCAGTGAAAACGAATTTGAATAATAATATTTTGTCATGTGTCAAATTTTTTTTTGCTTAGAAATTCGATGTCAGTCAGCCATATTTGATTACCATATTTTATTTTTCTTCTGAACCTGAATACTCGTATACATACCTACTATTGTTTTTATTAGTCAGCTATATATGTTTTTTTTTTTCATGTCTCATCCCGCTGTCTGAATTTTATTCTCTGTGCAATTCTCCTAGCACATTCAAGGAGGTTTAAAGCTATGCAATGAAGCAAGTAATTGTATTGGGTACTCAACCGCATTCTACATCTCTTTAATTGTTCCTGTGTGGTGCCTTAAACCATGCCATTCAATATGGGTACTCATTAAATGTAACCGTAAATTTTTGATGTATGCCCAATTTCTGATCAGAACAATCGGTTCCATCAAGCTTAACCCAAATGAAGATGATTCTCGGCCTTCGGGAACGTCTTAATTTTCTACAACAATACTCAATAACCCCACCTCTGCTTGCTTATTGCTAATTGTAAAACCACCCATAAAAGCTATAATATTTCACAAGCAACTTTTAACCTTATCTGAAAGACGTATAGATAATATTGCAATGAAGGCTTCTAAGATGTACTTTTTAATGTTTCATTCGGAAACATTTACGATCGAAACGAGAAATTGTGTGTAAAGTCTGGAATTGTTTATGTATTTGCGTAAATAAAGCGGAGTGAAGTGGGATTTTTACTTTTGCTACTAATTTTATTAGTCAGTGGCGGTGGGTAACTTTTTTCTCAGGCTAATATTTTTTTTTTATATTGCATTTTTCTTATGAGCCCAAGGAAAACTGATGAAGTGTTAGATCAAAAATCTCGCCTAGTTGGTAGTGATCATACCTATGAAATCGATGGTCCTGGGTTTAAATCCCTAATAAGGCATTTGTTTGTGTGATGAGCGTAGATATTTGTTCCTGAGTCCTAAGTGTTTTCTATGTAATATATGTATCGTTGGCTGAGTACCCACAACACAAGCCTTCATGAGCTTACCGTGGGGCTTAGTAATATTGTGTAAGTATGTCCAGTAACATTTGTTGATTATTTAATATATATATGTGGGAAAGTTACTTAAACCAGTGGGATTCATCTAGTATGGAGCTCCCGCCACTGCTACGCAATTTACTATAGTCAAGTTATGATGAAATTATTTATTACTAGATTATCAGCTATATAAATGGTTGCCTGTTAGATATATGTCTATGAATCTATAGAATCAGTGCCTAAATCTTACATTTTTAATGAAGATGGTAAACAAAATAGATATCATTGAAATCAAATACACAAATCATCGGAATTACTATACGATTAGGTAAAGTTCAATCAAACTTATTTTATTGAACCAAAATTTTCCCATTGTTTTATTTAATCTTACAGGAATACATAATAATGTATAAATGGATCTATCGTAGTATTAAGTTAGTTAAATTCCGAGTTTAGATGTGTCGACACATGTTTCACCGTTTTTAGACAATACTTTTAAGCGTTGAATTTTAAATGCTATAAAAATCATTAACAGAGATGTGGACACAAATGAACAATTCACCCACCCATTCGCCTCGACGCCATTACCCAAATGTCGAATGTTTAAACAAATGGATTAACATTACTGCAACACACTTGTCTAATTCAGTAAACAGGCCGGCCTGTCAAGCTGTCATGTCACCGCGACACGGTGTAAAACATTAGCCCTATCGGTGACAGAGTGACATACGCGTGACTGGTCAGTCAATAGTCCTTTGATAACACGGAGCTGTATATGTGGACAGGATTTATTTTTTATACAACCACGGTGGCAAACAAGCATACGGCCCGTAAGCAGTTACCGTAGCCTATGGACGCATGCAACTCCAGAGGATTCACATGCGCGTTGCCTACCCTATGATGATTGTATTCCTTGGTAACCAAAAAAAAACATCTTTAGTCAAATGTGCTGACCTCACGGGAAACTTAAGAAGTCTTATGTTGTGGATACTTAATCAACCAACGATGTATATCGGGTGTTTCTTGTAACAAAATCAATAATTTAAGGCATCGTTTCTACACCACACACGTAGCAATATTATGACGTTTAAAAAATCGAAAATAACTTATATAATTTAGTAAATATGAACAAAAAGATTTTGGAATAAATAAGCAATGTATTGTGAAAACTATGAAGTTTACAGGCTGATAGAACACGTCAGCGTCAAATAGACTATTTGATGATGTGATGTTCATTAAAATACTATTTAGTTTGTTAAAAAAATCACAAGTAATAAATTACACAATTTCTTAAAGTTAAAGAATAAAAGTAAGAACAAATCATTTTTTTTTTTAATTATGAAATATATACATTTTTTTTATTATTATTCTATTTCAACTTTTAAAGAATAAATATTACCTATACGTACATTGTGTAGAAGTTATCCCTAAACTTATTGCTCTTATTACAGGAAGCACCCGATATAATATACATCGCTATTGTACCGAGTACCTATGCTGGCGGCATTTACTCATAGTACCGCAATGCTGATACGTTGTGCGAGGAAACCGTCAGCTCCTCGGTCACCAGTTACGTCAATTAGACGCTAAGCGATTTCTGCAAAAAAATTGTGCGCGCTGGGACTTCATGGACCTTTTCTACGCCAAACGGTACAAAATGGTACTCTCTGCTTATGTATAACTAAATGTGCCCCGCGGTTTATTAGGGAAAAAACGTAGTCTATGTGTTAATCCAGGATTTCAGCAAACTCCACACCAAATTTTATTATAATCGCTCCAGCAGTTTAGACGGGAAGAAGTAAGAAACATACACACTCCCAAACTTTCGCCTTTATAATATTAGTGTAGATATTTAGGTTCGAATTGTGCCAACCTAACATTCCGGAGTTACATTGTAACAAAATGTAAGCAAATGTTTAACATCATGCATTATGAAACTATTGTTTACAAAGATACCTATAACACGAAGCAGCTCGGGTGTTGTTTTATTATAACAATTAACTCGTACTGATTAGCTATTTATGAAATGTAAACTTTATTGCATTATATAGAAATAATAAACTCACGTGTAATTATATCGCACTAGGCACATGTTTATAGTAAGCTCTGGTACCCTTTTTCAGGCCGAGCCAGGACACACCGCTCGCGTTGAGGGTGTATCGCTCACTGCTAGTACGATATAAATATAATTACACGTGAGTTTATCCGTTTGTAACTTACAATATTTTTAATTATATTAGAAACACTAAGTTTTGCCCTCGACTGGGTCTTCATAAAATTAGTATGAGGTAATTGGGATGAAACTCTTTTACGCCCTTTTCAGGATTCAGTCTAGTATTTCATTGCAAATTTAATTGTGAAGAAATCTGTGTATTGAAGACATATTTTTCAATTTGTCATGAATGGATAGCCAAACTATATCGGAATTTGTAATATATTTAGGGCCATACAGACTGATAAAAACAAAAATCGTCTTTTCTGTGTGGGTATAATGTTACGTAAGGGGACCGGGTTAAGTTAATATTCAACAGGAAAGACGCAACTATACAAACTTTTGAGTTTGTAATATGAGCGAAGAAGCGTAGTTATTAACTACGCTTATTCACGCGAAACTACTAAACGCATTTGAATTAAACTTTACAATAATAAAGCCTCATACCTCCATTAGAATAACGAATAAGCTGGATAGCTACAAATATCCATACAAATATTATTAATGCGAAAGTGACTCTCTCTATCGTCTATCTGTTCCTCACGCTTAAACCGCTGAACCAACTGGAATGAAATGTGGTATGGAGAGAGTTTGAGCATTGGATATTTTTTATCCCGCAACCATAAAGACAGACATGGCTGGCTGACGAAGTCGCGAGGCAAAAGCTAGTAATTTATAAAATTATCATTCGAAAGTTCATCCATGAACTAAACTCAAAAAAACACTCAAAATTTGTATCTATTAAATGGCTTTGCAATATTGTACACAAAATGCGGTTCTCCTATAAGTTTAAAATAATCAAAAAAGGCTTTCCGAACTAGTGTGGTGTAATATTAAATAAACAAGCTATTCGGGGGCGCCGGCGCAAGCTAAATTTTCAACATGGCCGTCAACATGTGTAATTAATCCTTTTAATAAAGTCTGCGCACACGCAAGATTAGCCTGTGCTCAGTTTACAAGAGCTTAGTAACTGATGCTTAGTACTTGTCACTTAACTTACTATGTTTACGCTGTGATAGCCAAGCGGTAGCGAGAAGGATATTTTGTGAAGAAAATACCATGAAAACTTCTTCATTACCTAATTCAAATGAAAAAAAAAACGCTAAGCAACACCAACTATATTATGAAGCCAATTTTATTTAATTTTCTAGCTATTACTTTCTCTTGGTTTTCTATTACTACAGGTATGACACAGATTGTATAAAAATACATAAATGTCTCTTAATAATTATATAATACCAAATTTACAGACGTTTATCATGAGTGGACACGTTTTTATAAATTTTATTGTTTGTAAAATTTGTAGACCAAAATTCCTTCTCTCCTCGCAACGTTCATCAAGACCATATTGATAACACGAAACTGCTACATTTACTAAAATAAGTTTCCGTAAGGGATATAGAACAGACTCCCAAATAAGGATCTGACCATACTCTTAAGAAGCTCATAGTAAAGATTAGTTCATCACTAAACTCGTGCAAACTTGGCATAACAAGCGCTGGCCAAAACGTCACCCCGACGAATCGCGGTGCGAAAACTTTTACAACACTGCAACTATCCTAAATCACTTTACAATACACTTAAGTATTTACACTGCTCCCATTACAGCGATTTAGCGAAACGCATCGCAATTTCCGAGCTGCGTGGACATCTTAACAACGCTAATAATTCCAGGCGCACGTTCGCCCCACGCCTGACGGCTGATTGACAGGTGAAAGGGCGCGAAATTGACCGCCATTTTGGTATTGTACTCATTAACGACGCATTTACAATAGGAATCAAGTTGTAATCAGAGTACATTTTGAATAAACTTAAACTTTTCGGAAATTTTGGCTTCAATAAATCTAGGTTATTTTTTTCAATCTAGGTAGGTGCTTACTGAGTTTTTAATTTATTAAACAAAATATGACAAGAGTTTATCAGAATGTTATCCTTATTGATTACTACTAATGTTAGAGTAGGTTTTCATGAGTTTCTAAGTCGTATCTTTTGAGAACGTATACCTATGTATTTATGTAGGTACTTTCATCTTAATATGCAACCTCGCATCTTGCTCGATTATATGTATCTCATTCGATCAGAGAGAACTTTTTTCTCAGTTTGTTTAATAAAATAGGTACTCATTTTATTAATTCTCTGCGTGTGTATCGAGTCCATTATATTTGCACATTTCATAGTAACATATTGTTTAAATATTTTACACACAAATGTCTAATTTGTTCCGCAGATTAAACAAAAATAGCACAGGCTGTTAGCAAAAAAGGGTATTTAGTTTTAGGGCTTATTGTTTACCGTTTCATTCGGTCCATTAAGTGTGACATATGCTGTCCACAGATAAGATAGAGCCGTATGTCATAAATTTGAGCTACCGTTCGGCTCTGAGGATGTCGGGATTAGTGAGCAAACAGCGAGTTGTTGTTACATTGTTATGTTTGTTGTGTTAAGTGATAAAGACGTGGGACAACAGAGATGTGAGATAGTGTTAGATCAGTAGGTAGATGGAGATGTGTAAGATGTGAGAGTTTTCAATGTAACAAAAACGTTATAGCAACGACGATACCACGGACGTAAATTTCGGACGTTTGCCTCTGTCACTCTCATGACGTCTTAATTGGAGTAAAAGGGGAAGTTGCTCGAAATATGCGAGCTTTGATGGCCAGAGATCTAGAAAATGCACGCGTTTCTGCCAAGTAGGACAATCTGGACAGATTTCTATACAATACGCTGATCCCATACTTACAAATTAAACGACAAACTCATGGTATTGTTACTAACTTCTTTCGATGATTCGGAAGTGCTGGGACTGGGCATCGTATGGTGGTTCCATGGTCTAGTCATACCTTTAGTTTTAATGACAATATGTCCCGTTTTATTTGTAATTATCTATACTATACGGCCCTTAAAAAGGAAGCTGACCTAACTGTGACCATAAAGAAATATTTATATCTGCATTTTGATAACAACGTATCTAAGATGAACCTATATAAGAATAAAAATCGTGCATATATCAATAGTTAAACTTTATTATTTCTATACTTACCTATTTTTATTCCAAGATAATCGAAAAAACAATAACAGTTTGATATAGATTTATAAAACTAAGGAACCGATGGCTTATTATTTTGAGTTCAAAGTAAATGCATACTTAAATAAGTTTAGAGGCCAAAATTATCCCTTGATAAATCTATGTACCTACACAACCGAGGCAATGCTAGATCAATAATTTGTAAAAAAAAAAAACATTTAATAAGATTAAATCAGTACTAAGTAATAAGTCAGTATGGTTACGGAACCACGAATGGTAACCCAAAAAAATAAACAGAATTGAAATTGATTTATTTATTACAAAATCATATTCATATTTTTTATTTTTCTCTAAATTTCATGATTATACGATGATTGTACAGGATTTTTTTAAAGCACCATAGTTTGCCTACACGCATGTACTATAGTTTTTACTCTATATAAGTATAACAACGAACTAATTTAAAAGTGGGTTCAGTGGCGGAAAGCGCTGATATTTTTAAACGTAACAAATATAAGAGCTAGGGCAGAGAGTACCTTTTTGTACCGATTGGCGTAGAGACAATGGGATCCCAGCACGCACAATCTTTTGATAGAAATCGCGAAGCGTCTAGTTGATGTAACTGGTGACCGAAGAACTGGCAGCTTCCTCACACAACTTATCAATATTACTATACAACGAGGGAATGCCGCCAGTATTCTTAGCACAATGCCTCAGGGGTACTTGGATGTAAAATAAAGTAGTTATATTGTGTTTGTATTGTAATTTGAAATTAGCTACATTAAAATAGATTATGATAAACGGGAAAATCGAATCAATTCATGTTTTACAAAATGTGACCAAATTTTTTTATAAGTGAATATTAATTATTATCTCTATTCTCTTTTTATTTATATAAAGAACAAAGAAAGGAAAAGCCTGGATAGTTATAGCTAATTCCACAAAAAATATTGC
The DNA here is from genome assembly GCA_022674325.2 of Grapholita molesta. Lineage (NCBI taxonomy): Eukaryota > Metazoa > Arthropoda > Insecta > Lepidoptera > Tortricidae > Grapholita > Grapholita molesta. The sequence continues at coordinate 1,703,205 of CP053138.2, forward strand.
GTCATTACAATGGTAAATTTTCATTGGTGACACATGAAGCTTGGGACCATATTCCGTTAGGCCGTAAAAATGTTAACTTATTCCTAAATAATGTACAGTCGGACTGCATGTCATAAGCAGTTATCGGCACTATGGGTGCAAAACTTTAACAAAACTTGTAAAGTGGTCATAAAAGAGTATATAGCGCCATAAAAACAATTATATGCTTACACCCAAATACATGCATATTGAGATTCCGATATACAATTAAATTAGACAGTAATTTGCCAAAGTTATTCGTATTTTTCTTGATGGTAAGTATTACTAAACCTCAGTTCAACAAGTTTTGTTAAAGTTTTGCACCCATAGTGCCGATCACTGGTCATAAGATACGTTTTGAAGCAGAAGACTAATGTAGGTACCGTTCTTTAGTGAAAGTTCGCCCACAATGTGGCAACTTTCATAATGTAAATTAAATAAATAAATATTTCGGGACAATCTTACACAAATCTACCTAACCCTACGGTAAGCTCAGTAAGGCTTGTGTTGTAGGCGTCTAGTAAGACGACGATATATATAATAGATAGATACATGTAAATACTTAAATACATAGAAAACACCCATGACTCAGGAACAAATATCTGTGCTCATCACACAAATAAATGCCCTGATTGGGAATCGAACCCAGGACCATCGGCTTCATAGGCAGGGTCACTACCCACTAGGCCAGACCGGTCTTCAAATTACAGAAAGTTAATATATATATATATACCAGAATAATATAATATACCAGATCTAAAAGCTGTGACGCGCCCTGGGAGCCTAATGTGGTCGGGTGTTTATCATTTGTCACAATATCTATCACTATCTATTTAAATATCGAAGATATTCGCTAGCAGACGTTTCTGCATAATAAAAAAATAATTTAGAATGGGGTAGCACATTGTTATCGATGAATTCTCAATGTAAATTGAGACTTCGATGCCGTTAAGTGTTCAATACGCTGACGGTAGATGTGACTACACGTCACCCATGATGACGTATAACACGAAGGATAAGATAGAAAAATTCGACAGGTCTAAGCGGTACTCGGATAGCACAATTGGTAGTGCACTGGGCTAGTGATCCAGTGGTTGTGGGTTCGAGTCCCGCTTCGAGTCAAATTTTTCTATTTTTCTTTCGATTTAAATATCGAAGATATTCGCTAGCAGACGTTTCTGCATAATAAAAAATAATTTAGAATGGGGTAGCACATTGTTATCGATGAATTCTCAATGTAAATTGAGACTTCGATGCCGTTAAGTGTTCAATACGCTGACGGTAGATGTGACTACACGTCACCCATGATGACGTATAACACGAAGGATAAGATAGAAAAATTCGACAGGTCTAAGCGGTACTCGGATAGCACAATTGGTAGTGCACTGGGCTAGTGATCCAGTGGTTGTGGGTTCGAGTCCCGCTTCGAGTCAAATTTTTCTATTTTCTTTCGATTTAAATATCGAAGATATTCGCTAGCAGACGTTTCTGCATAATAAAAAATAATTTAGAATGGGGTAGCACATTGTTATCGATGAATTCTCAATGTAAATTGAGACTTCGATGCCGTTAAGTGTTCAATACGCTGACGGTAGATGTGACTACACGTCACCCATGATGACGTATAACACGAAGGATAAGATAGAAAAATTCGACAGGTCTAAGCGGTACTCGGATAGCACAATTGGTAGTGCACTGGGCTAGTGATCCAGTGGTTGTGGGTTCGAGTCCCGCTTCGAGTCAAATTTTTCTATTTTTCTTTCGATTTAAATATCGAATATCTATCACGCTCCATGTATGTAAGTTCAAAAGTGACGGATAACGCGATAGACGATAAAATGACACCCATCATGCTATCCGTTCGTTCTGGCGACATTCTGCGGCGCTACCACGATATTCGTAAATTTTGGACGATTGTCTATGTCACTCTCATGACGCCTTGATTGGAGTAAACGAGAAATATACTCGAAATATGCGAACTTTGACGTTCGCTGTACCAGGTTTTTTTTTTTAATGACATAGGCGGCAAACGAGCAGACGGATTGCCTGATGGTAAGCAATTACCGTTGCCCATGGGCACCCGCAACACCAGGGGAGTCACAAGCGCGTTGCCGGCCTTTAAGGGGGGTTGGAGCTCTGGGAACCTTACTCACCATTAGGAACACAGCACTACATACCTGAAAGGTAGCAGTGCTATTATGGCTGTGGTCTTCTGTAAGGAGGAGGTACTTCCCCAGTTGGGCTGCCCCAGATTCAAGCGTGATGGTCATCGCTGTGCCCTACCTCTCATTGTTGGACGTAGTTTAAGGACATAGGTACCGGGTTTGGTATTGATATACAAGTACAGACAAAGTATTCTACGTTCTACTACCTACTTCGTTGGGCGTTGAATTTCTACTTACGCTCAAGAAGTCATGTGTTATGTGTACTCAGCCAACTGTATATATTAATAAACAAATACTTAAATAGGTACATAGGTATTAGACAATCATGACTCAGAAACAAATACCTGTGCTGATCGTCATCGTACAAATAAATGCCCTTACTGGGATTTGAACCCAGGACCACCGACTTCGTAGCCAATCATGTAGTAGACTTAAGAATAACACAGATTTTTTTCCATGGTTAGACCTATAGCCAGATTTAATTGAGTTTTCATCCAGTAGGTCGTACCTGAATGTTTTAGAAGTTCACTATAGGTATACGGAGCTTTCTAGTTTTCACTTCAGAAATCAACCACTATTATTTATTTATTTACTTAATCTTTATTGCACAAAACACAAAAGTACAAAAACGGACTTAAGCTTTCTCCACCAGTCAACCTTTAGGCAAAGCAGATAAGTTCATAACAAAACAAAATAAACATAACCTAACCTAACCTAACCTAACCAAAACACAATTAAATATTTATTAAATATACCTACATAATACTAACATAAACTGACCGAAATATAGATATGAAATCAGATGAAACTCTACAAAACAGAAATAGCTAAGTTATATAATAAGTAAGAACTAGAAAGTTATATAATTTAAACAGCATGAAACATTGAGTTGTAAACAAGATAAGAATGGAATGTAACAACTAAGTAACGCAGGTGTTAAGAGAACTAGTACCAAGTTTTACTCAGAAACCGCCATAATCCGCGTATCAATCTAATAACTTGACTAGACATTTTGTGGTGCTCTCTTAACACCTGCATATTTATTATTGTATTCCAATATAACCGGGTAACTGATAATAACTTGAATATAACTGAACAACTTTACTGAAGCACCATATCTATGTAGTTGTGCAGAGAAATAATATGGAACTTACGTCAAAATTTGAATACAGAACGCCGACATGCGTGTACACACACGTTACTACTACATAGGCCAGGTGTTTTAGCTAAGTTTTTCACCTATAGTTGAAATATAGGTAGTATTTTACTTCCTTGCGAGTTATATCTGTATAATTAGCTGTATAGCTGTGCTGTTAGGTTTAAACACATGTTGCGTGACTATTTTATCTATTCCTACAACTAATCTGATAAAGCTGACACTAACTTGTTATAAAAACGTTTGCACCAGTTATTATAGAGCATAGCTTTAACGAGCACGCCAGCTTTCTGTTCCATTAAGAAAAACCTAAGTGAACCTTAACTTTTAATTGTAATTAATAGCTTTAGATAGAAAACAGGCATTTTTAGCCGTTTACGCAAAAAAGTGTGTTGCAATATTTATGATGCAAACAAAAAATAAACATCGCAGCCCAAACACTGTGGTACGTTAATTAAGGATTCGAGTAATTAATTTACAAACACTAAAAGGCAAAAAAGGTTTTAGTGCATGAGTTGTAAATTATAAACATTGTGGTATTGATGCGGCAAAAAGGTCGAACACCCTTTCCACAAGGAATTACGAAATACCCAGTAGCCCGCCCACCTGAGCCAGTCCCGATTTATCGTCATATTAATCGCGCCACAACCAATAAATCCATCAAAGATCCACATCACAACGTGTTAATTTACACTCATAAATCTTCGACAAATTTAGATACTTATGTTAAAAACCACGTTAAGACGCCATTACAACCCAACTAAAATAAAAAGAGCTTTTAAATATGGAACGTTCTAACCAACAGGTGTCGCTAAAACCGGCCAGTTACGCCGGGCTAGCAACCATAAACAAGTGCTGAAAAAACATTTACTTCAAAAATAGAATTCGAATTCCCGCGCTTAATTGCGCTCCCGCCAATGAGCGAGCGTCGGGTGCGAGCGAGTGGGCGAGTTTTTTGGGTGAGATAGAGTGAGAGAGGAGGTGCGGCCCCGCCCCGTTAACAACATGGCGTATTTGTTGATTGGCAGGCTGTTGGCGGGAACCTCCCTGCGGGCGGGAAAGCGGAAGGCGCGGGAAAATGCCTCTGACGCCCGTACGTAGAAAAACTTGCCTTGAAGCGAAGTCCAGTTCTTGTCACAGACACATTTGTTATTTTTATTTACATGACCATCATGTAGAAGAATTTCTTGACTGCCATTATCCTTGATCTCGTGATTGTGACTAATTATTTGTTCTTACGTAGGTTTAGTGGCAACTTATCGCTTATAATGAGTGTATAATTTAATGCAATTAGAGTTGAGGCTACATACTTCTCCGCTATTATAGGTAAACAGTACCTACCTATAAAAAAGTGTTACGAACATCAACAACTACAGCTATATATAATGTGTATATGTAGTGTAGGGACGCCCGCCCGGACTCAGGCGGGCTGTCGATCGCTTGTAGCAGTCATTCAGCCCAGTTCCCTGTAGTTGGAGCTGTCACGGTTTTGTTCCCACACCATGCTCCTCAAATCTTCCGATTTTCCTGCAGAGCATAAGGACATCTTTCAAGTCGATGTCCTTTAGTTCACTCTCTTTCAGATCACTTCCAAAAACTTTGTATTGCAGTTTCCTCAGCTCGCCACAATATCCCTTATGGCGAGCTGTTGACTTAGGTAACAACCCCACAGATCCGAGTTCTAAGGAGTAGTTCAGGGACTTTTACAAATTGTAGTGCCCTTGCAGGGTTCACAGCTGAACTTCTTTGTGTTATAATATCTTGTGTACCTATGAAAGCAATAAATTACTGATTACTGACTTCCTCATTGCTGTATTGAGTATCTGTATGACTCGGATCCGTCTAGCCCTAATTAGGCACCTAAAGAAAACTTGCAGGATAGAAGTGAAACATACTTAGGTACGCCACGCCAGTGGGCACAGTCAGTGGATGCACTAACACACCGAAAGAGAGGTAATGGCCACTACCAATGTCATCTTGCTATAAGTGTGGGCTTGGAGAATAAAATCTCGCGCAAATCTGGGGCGGAGCCCGACTGGGGAAGTAGGCCTCCACCTCACAGAAAACCGCAGCCAAATAGCCCTAAACCCTACTCAATTACTCATAGGTTGTATTGTAGGTGAGTAATGTCGCCAGAGAGCTACAAAAGTTTTAGTCACGCCATAGTTTCTTCCCGGTATCTTCTCGGGTCAGAGGTTGGAACCGGTGGTAGATTTTTCTTTGACGTTCATAAGTGCATGCATAATAAGTGCATGTAATATGCCTAAATTGAAATATAAAGATATAGATTTTATATTTTTTTTTAGTGTGAAACCTCTGAAGTTACAGGCGTTTATAGGCTACGATAACTGCTTAGATGGACCGTATGCTTGTTTGCCACCGTCGTAGTATAAAAATACGGGTTCACGTCCTGAATCGCTGACACCGATATTACTTCTGGCTATCTACTCTAGTCTACCCAATTAGCGGCAGAAGTCACTGCTTGGCTGGATAACGGAGTAGTAAAAAGATTAGATTCTGACTGAACGTAGAGACACTGTTGAACGTAGGCCTCCCCAAAGGATCGCCTATATGACCGATCCGGCGCTCTTTGCCTCCAGGATGTTCTCACGACTTCGGGTTGTTTAATTACATGAATTTATTTGTTATGTGAAAATCATATGTTATTTACAAGATGTAGTGAATAATCCTTTCCTATCGGCAAAACTCGCAACAACGATAACACCCGAATAGTGCCGATGTGCCTATGAATTACTGTATTATTAAATTACGTGTAGGTATCAAATAAATCGCATACTTTATTTATCAATGTCAAATGTCAAACTGCCCGTTTGACGTATATTACACTGAGATGTTAAAACCACCACGATTATATAATATAAAGAATTCGTTAGGTAAACAAAAATATAACTAGTTACCGAAGACGTTTTATTTCAATAAAACGCACTGATAAAAACCAAATTCCGGTTGCGATGATCTAATGATTCTATAAGGATTGAAACCCTAAAAGTCTAACTATAAGTCAAAACTACAGTAGGATTTTGCAGACCTTTTTTATAACAATAAATTTTTGTAAATAATTAAAAATACTATGACATAACAAAAAAGACACCTCAACATAAAACAAAACAAACCAGCAGAGAAATTAATATAAATAAGTATGGTTTTCTGATTGGATGAACGACTTCGATTATGACAGCGGGATAAGAGGAGGAGGAGCAGGGTGGACCGTGTGATGCGAAACAGTACTTCCAACTTCCATACCACAGTCAGAATCAGAACTATTTTCTGGTGTATCATCGTCAGAGTTTTCATGAACGGTGATTACAAAACTAGCCATATAATTTTCCAACTCAGGTTCGTGTTTTTGGTATCGTTTTCGCATTTGATGGGGTGGTCACATACAAAAATGACAGACAAGAGTGACAATTAAAAAGTCTATCAAAATATAGGTGGCCTGCATTAATACACGAGTCCATGAATTTTATTACAAAATCTAACATCAATAAAATATTACAACAAAATATTTCTGTGGTATTAACTACTCTATATAGATACTTCCTCTTGCAATGCGACCGTTCCCTACGTTGTCTCGATGGGTACTGAGTGCGAGTGAAGTAGTAAGACAAAAACGAACATTTAAAGAAAATACGAAAGGAAAGGATTATTCACTACATCTGTACATAAAATGTGTTAAAATAACACGGACTAACGTTATTGGAAGGGATTTTTTTAAAACCCAACCTGAGAGCCTACCGCAAAAATTCAAATTTGCAAATTCCAAAATGATTGTCTTTGTCACTCTAATTGCGCCTTAATTGGACGCACGAAATTTTTGAACCTCGATGGTCGCGGTAGGCCTTCTGATGAACCTTCCCCGGGCCCGGGGGATGCGTTTAGCATTTTCTCTGAGGAATCAGCCAAACTTGAGCACCAAATTAACCCAGTTTTCTTTTATATGTTAGGTACTAGATTTTCCTCGCGACTTCGTCGGCCGGACTTGCCCGTCTTTAAAGTATGGTTGCGGGATAAACATTATCCTATGTCCTTACTAGTAGCTCAAACTTTCTCCATGCCAAATTTCATCTCAATTAATATTTTAATTAAATATTAATATTTAAATTAAATGTATGGGTTTATAATAGTCGTAAGGCGGACTGGGAGGGACCGGTTCTACTGAGGTAGCTACCACATCAAAAGTTTCCAGGAGTTGTTTTAAAAGTGTTCTGATGTTGAATCTACCTTTATTCCCGTTCCTCTCAAACCTATCAAATGTCACGTGTATCAAAAAAGGAGCCACTAGAACAGTATTTGTAGGTAATACCAATAGTAGATTGTATTACAAGGGAGCAAAATGACTTATTTCGGTCGAGGGATTCAAGTGACCCAAGATCGAAATAATTTTGCTACCGCGTAGTACACTCTATTTTTCACTCCTTCTATGAGAAAAACGAAAACAAAGGTACTAAACATCAAATTGTAATCAAACAATTTTATTAATGTAATAATATTAAGACTATATTATAAAAAATATTTATAGCATTATTTATTTATCGTATGGCATTTTGTAACACTATTTTAATTATCGAGTATTTTCTATTTAGTAGCGTGTTTAAGGAGACAGAAGCGCTACCGCCAAACACGATATTCGTAAATTTCGGGCGTCTTTCCCTTTTACCCCAATTGAGACGTCATGGGAGTGACAGAGACAATCGCCCGAAAATTACGAATATCGTTTTTGGCGGTAGCGCCTCAGACACTTGTATCATAAAAAACGCTCAATGAAACAGTCTCCTTGAGCGCAAAAACAATACAATAGAGAAGATTCCTATACATTAATCAAATTGGTTCTCGACGATCATTCGATGACATTTATAAATTTATATGCATAAATCAATTTGAAACTTACTTGGTACAAACGTACTTGCACCGATTTTAAAATGAGTAAAAACTGATATTAAGGAAGTGGCTTAGCTAGGCCAGGAAACACAGATTTGACGTTTTATTAAGAGTAAGTATTTTGTATTTGACTAACTAGGAATCTGCCCTAGGGGCTCATTTAAAGATCATGTGATCGTTTTTGGCCTTATTCTGGTGATCTTAACGCTATCCCAAGGTCAAGACCACGTGTAATTTTCGAGTGATTTTTGAGTCGACACATTTCACTACAAAGTCAACGAAATAATGTTACATCACACCGAAAAAAATACTACTAAAACTGAACCAAAGTACACGTGATGTGGACTCCCCCCTCCCCCATCGTGATCAATCGTGAAATTTCTTTGACCCCCTCCAACCCCCCCAAAACGATCACATGATTTTTGAATGAGCCCTATTATGTCTGTGGTTGGTTTTTAATTGCTCTATAGACGTACCGTTTTTGTTAACTGTCAATAAGCAGGAAGCTATCTGCTAGAAAGATAAGTTATATATAATGTTGTCTCATTTTAATCGGTTGCAAAGACTGGTCGTTATGTCTGTAGAATTCTTAAATCCAATGTGTCTATGAAGAAAGTACAGGGAGAAAACTTAAGATTTGCTCCCTGTTCAAAGAAAATTTTAAAAAAAACGCAGAGGGATCAAAAGTCACTTTTGCTCCCTGTAAAAGGGCAATAAATTACCCTTTTCCGAAAAAAATAGTGATTTTGTGTTAGGTAAAACTGTAGTTTAAATAATTTAAATTTGTCGGCTCTATTCGAATGTCTTCTTGCAAAACCAATGGGTTACCAAACAAACGTGTTTATGAAAATGCAAGTAAAGATGGTTGTTGCCCTTAAAGTTTTTGACGATCGCGTAACTAACACATTAAGTTTATGTGAATTGGGTTGGCATGAAAGATAGGTTTTAAGAGTGAGCCAGGATATCGTAACCATGGCAATGAGTCACAAGAAATAGTTGATTTAGCCAGGTAGGTACCTACTACGTAAGTCCATGGCTTTTTGATACCTACTTACCTCTCTTTGTAGATATTCCCTTGATTTGTTATCTAGCTACTTGCCGTTCCTTTATTAGTTCTATTCTTCCCTAGGGAAACCTTTCTACCATAGACATACCATTTAACTAGACGGAGCGTGCTAATAATAATGCCACTATCGAAAGGCATGGTCTTATGTAACTTTCCATAGGTATGGCAGAGACGGCGCAATTTTCGTCCGTCCTTGTCATAGTCTCACATATTTTTGTTCCCCTCCAAACTGGGCCCTTCAGATCTGTCAAAGTTGGAGGGAACCAAACAAATACAATTGGAGTTTTCTTGGGTTTTCAACCAAAGTTGCGGTAACTAATACAGAATAAGCTAATTTTTTGTTATAAAGAATGTCCTGTAAAGCAAAACTATAGTGTTATATTTTGGGCTACAAAAGCCAGAATATCTTTGTCCCTTACTGGCGCACGTGGATGCGTTCTCCAGTCATTATTCCTCCTAGCATTCTACAGTTTCTTCCAATCTCTAAACTTTTTAATCAGTTAACTTTGTATGTATACTCCCAACTACTAGATACTCGTGTAGTCTGACCAAGCCAAACTGGTCAGGATAAAAACAATATGGGATACGTACATATTGTCTTTATCCTTTAATTCTAGTGTAAGGAAAATACGGTAAATCTCTTTCTATGCGCTAAATTGGAAGGTTCCTGACCAAAGTATGATTTAAGTCTACTTGTTCGCACGTCTAGTGACGCCTAGACTAGTACTAAACGCCTAGTGACATTTTCACAGCAACAAGTGTTGATCATAGCTTTTTATAGATTTATGATTTATGTAATAGAAACTGGACCGATGCATGGCACTACTTTAGTACAGTCAGCAGCAGAAGTCGCTAAGCGTTTGAGGTGTTCAAAATGAGGTCAACACATCTCTATTGTCAAGAGAACAAGAGCGCGTGTAGGTCATTTTGAACACTTCAAACGCTTAGCCACTTCTGTTGCTGACTGTACGGATAAACCCACTACTTATATCGCACTAGGCGCCATGTTTCGGGTAAGCTCTGGTAACCGTTTTTAAGCCGAGTCAGGACACACCGCTTGGGGTCAGGCCAGGTACCGCGAACGTCGAAGGTCGTATATTTCGGGCATCTTTCTCTTTTACTCCAATTAAGGTTGTCATGAAAGTGACAGAGACAATCATCCGAAATTTAAGAATATCGTTGTTCGCGGTAGCGCCGCAGGTTGGGTCACTCACTGATGTCCGCTGCCTTGCACCGCCGATGGCCTTTAAGCTACATCAATCTAATAGACATAGCTTGTTTAATAAAAGCAGATAAAAAACTAAACGTTCCCCTTTTTAACTTCTTTTTCATCCCCATTGGTGTGATAGTATGGTGTGCTTATATATATAGCTTAGTGTTTACAATAGGACCTACTAGCGCAAGAAAAAATACGATTGTTAATTTTAAAAAAAATATCTTAGGTACAGTTGACCAATGGAATAGTAGATTGCTCAACAAGGGACTAAAACTGGTCATTATGGCTGTTTAGTCCCCCGTCAAACACGATACTTTTCACTTCGAATGCGAGGAAAAAAGCTATGTTCTACACAATCACATAGAAAGAACAAAAAGTAAGAAATATACCGTTAACGTTATGGTTTATTTGCAGTGTGGTTTTAAGTATGGTATTATGGTATATATACTTCAAAGTGATGACGATTGATATTTCATCAAAATTTGACAGAAGTACGCCAGTCGAAAATGATGTAATTTGTTTTCCAGTTTTCCAATCCATAAAAGTTTCGTACGCTTTTGAATATCTAAATTCCACTGGATTTCGGCGGCCTCTTGCTTACTTTTCCATTCTAGAGTTAGGCGTTAATGATGATGATGATGACGATATCGTAAATTATACAATTAAAAACTTGGCTAAATATTACTTATGATTGGCCTAAATCCAAATAAGCAATTTTGTTCCGCATTTCAGTTTTTTTCTGTAAGTATTCCTTTTTCGAAATGTGACGTTTTAAATATTTGCATATTTAGCCAACAAATTTTAACTATAAAACTATTTTGAAGCTAATTGGTATGCATAATAAAATTAATTCCAATTTTTACACGAAAGAAAACCACTGCTGATGATGATGAATTAACACTGTATGGTTGAAAAACTTAACTGAAGGACCATTCTATGTATAGTTATGCAGATAATTAATATGGAACGTCAACATTTGAATATAGAACGCCGACATGCGTGTACACACACGTTACTACTACGAAGTCTACGTGCTTTAGTTAAGTTTTATACATGTACATGCTGAACCTGAATTTGACAACATTGTTTGAAATCACTTCGCGTTAATAATATGCTGCCTACAGCGGCGCTACCGCGAAAACGCTATTCGTCCATTTCGGACAATTGTCACTCTCATGGCTCCTTCATTAGACTAAAAGAGAAATATGCCCGAAATATACGAACTTCGATGTTCGCGGTACCGGTGCAGGGAACGTACATGCCAAATATTGACAAGAATTTGTCAAGATTTATTTTTTATTTTTTTTAGGACCACACAGAAGTCCCGGCAGGAGAGGCTGTCAAAATAGCTGCGCGATTGATTTATCGCTAAGCGCCGTAGGTGGCAGCACGTGGGGCATCTTTATATGTCGAGTGTGTGTAAAGTGCAATGTGACATTGTTTTTTAGCGTACTAGCTCAAAAAGAACTGTTTTTTCTTCCTTTCATTCTTTGCTATGTGTTCTTTAAAAACAGAGAGCAATAGTTATTTGTTATGCAAGGCTGCAAAGTGGTTATTTGGCGTTAGTGTTTAAATTGAAAGCTGAGCAAGCGAAGGAAGCTAAGATTGAACCATGAGCGAAGCGAATGGTTCAAAGATAGATTCCCGAGCGTAGCGAGGCTTTCAAGACACGAGACGCCAAATAATTTTGCAGCCATGCGGAACACACAAGTTTTCACCTCACTACAGCGAGGAAAATTCGAGCGACAAGAAAAACAATAAAATAAACTTATCGCGCGATTTTCAGGGAAATCATATCGGCATCGCTGCTAGAATCACTCATTTTTATAGTACAAACGTTGAGTTCAAAGAGCTTAGTACAGGACAAATCCGACAAATTTGCGATTACGTGAATTGTGACAACTTAAAACTTTTTAAATTTTTCTTTTGTTTTCGCTTGCGTTCAGAAATTACAATATTAAGTACATTTCAATTTCTTTATCAAATAAACAATATAATTGTGTTTTATTTAATGGATCAATTAGTTAAAACATGTAAATTAAACTGAAATACTATTAGTAGGTATTTATTATAAAACCTATTTGACATAAAATAAAGTGTAGGTAAAAATAAAGAAGTTAAAAATCTGTAATCAAAAATCATGTTTCTGATTGGTTATTATCTATGGTTAATTAATATGAACTCAGGCCCGGTACCGCGAACATCGAAGTTCGTATATAGCGAGCATTTCTCTCTTTTACTCCAATGAGAGTGACAGAGACAATAGTCCGAAACTTACGAACATCGTTTTTCGCGGTAGCGGCGTCAGCCACGCGTTGAAGGAGTTTTATATTTTTAAAAAAGTTATTTGCACCACAGAGAATTACAACAATCGGCTTCGAAATTCGAATGACTATTGCACGTTAGCGGATAAAATAGGCTTTTCCACGCAGATTTCGCGTTATAAACTAAGGTTTTCCGAGCGAGTGAGGTGAAAAGAATTTTATTCTTATTAGTGCAAAGTAAATTTATATGAAATGTACAAGGCCAGTAAAATTAAGCGTAGTTGCGATTTGTGAGTGGCTACTATATAGCCACACACACAAGGTACATAAAATATATGTATGAATGTTTATTTTAATTAGTATATATGTATGTTTATATATATGTATATTTAACAGTATAGCATGTTATTTTATTTTTTAAGTTTCGCCTTTATGTTTACCCTGTACCTATTAGGATGATGGCACCAATGTTGGACACTAAGCTGACAGGCACCAATGACACAAAAATGTTAGAGACTTAGTTCTTAATTTCTAAAACCATAACGTTATAAATTGAATATGCACCAACAAATGCACAACACTTGACTCCTTAGAAATGTTATTAAAACTGTTATAAAAAATGTTCATGATTGGTTCCTTGTCCATTGTCCATTACTGGCGCCGTCACCCTAAATCTTTCTGTTTTCCCATTTGGTTGACTGGTAGAAAATGCCTTGTGGCATTTAGTTCGCCATTTGTACCTTCTTCTATTGTACATACAATAAAGAATAAATAAATAAGTAGTCTATAATATACACCAAGAGTTTACAAGAGAGATTTATTACAAGTAAAAAGTAATGCAGAACGGATAGTATAAACTATTTTATCGTCTATCGCGTTATATTCCGTCACTTTCACACTCACAATACTCACATATTTGTTGGAGCGTGACAGATATTGTGACTAACCATAAAAACCCGACATTAGGCTAGCAGAACAAACAAATAAAACCGCATTTAAAGAAAGCATTAATTTACTAATACACTCACTGACACTCTAGTATTTCTAAATAAATACTGATATAAAAACCAAATGTGTGTCTAACTTCGTATAACGGAGGGTTCCGTAGCTTCTGTGGCTATATTGGTACATATAATCGTGTTGCCCCGTAATATTCACAAATATATGGTCCAGGGATTTCACGGGCCAGATTTCGTCCTTAACCTACGTGCAAAAGAGCTATGGACACTGTGAATGTCATATTGCTTAGTGTTCAGTCTTGCCTGGCACGTTCAACTAATGACAAAATCTCTCAAATCTGCCTAGGAAACATAAACATTCAGAAACCACAGACAATTAGTACTACCTAGACCCTACTTATACGTCTATACTATGAGTTGTGTTCCTGCCACTATTCAGATTCGGTTGAGACCGTCTCAACCAATCTCGCTGGAAGCGTAAACTCAGTAGGAGAATTCCACTAGTACGAGTCAAGTCTGGGGCGGAAGGGTCCTGGACTATTGCACGTTAGCGGATAAAATAGGCTTTTCCACGCAGATTTCGCGTTATAAACTAAGGTTTTCCGAGCGAGTGAGGTGAAAAGAATTTTATTCTTATTAGTGCAAAGTAAATTTATAAAAAATGTTTATGACTAATCGAGTGTTTACTTGAGTTCAGCTGGTTCAGTGTTCTTTTATTTAATGTGTTTCAATGATTTTGATTAGTGCTGAATACCAAAAAAAAAAATTATTTTTAATGTTTTTTACTCAATTTCTCGCAGTAGTGAGGTGAAAAACTATTTACTTTAGCAACGGCGCTACCGCGAATTTCCGACGATTGTCTCTGTCACTATCATGACTCATTAATTGGAGTAAAAGAGGAAAATGCTCGAAATATACAAACTTCGATGTTCGCAGTACGGGGCTAGGTCAGCACCATGCTGAGTCGGGATTTCGTGGCAACCTTGTAAAGTCTCTAAGTAGTTGTAACTATATGCCTCAAATTTGTTTCTTTTATTTTTTTTCTTTTTCAAATATCCCATTTCTCCAGCACGGGAAACGTTACCAATCAGCTCATCTAACCTATTCAAACATATTCATTTATTCGAGTAAAGGTGTCGCGCCTAATTACCGCGGCAGCTGCCGCACTTATCGTGCCGTTAATGCTAATGTCCTGGTAGAGGACACTCCATTTATACACAACAATATAGACAAGAATACATTTATACATAGGTCAAAAATGTCTATAGGACAAAAATAATTAGTGCTGTTCCAGGCAGCTAAAATGATCAACGTCAAAGTCATATACCTACATAATATTCATAACAATAACTTTATTATTAGGTAACAAAAACAACTAAATACCTACGTTAAAGTAATTTTTAAAGTTAATATACGCGGTAAAGTCGCGTTTATGTATAATAAAATGTGTAGTGTCTGATCCACTAGCTGTTTCGCCCTTGTGCAATCGGTCACACGAAGAACAAGAAAGATGGAGCATGCATTTTATGACATAAGTTTACACGTTACAATTATATTAGCAGAGGTAAAAAAATATTCTTAAAACTAATTATATTTTTTTTGTCTAAAATTACATTTTTGCGTGTCTATGGCGTAACTCAGCGGCGCTACCGTGAACAACGATATGTAATAAATTAATAAATTTCGGACGATTGTCTCTGTCAATCTCATTACACCTTAATTGGAGTAAAAGAGAAACATGCCCGAAGAATACGAACTTCGATGTTCGCGGTACCGCTCCAGTTTACACATTTAACCGTTTTCCAATAAGGTTCAAAAATGTAAGCCTCGACACCTTTGACGTCGATAGATTTGTTTACATATTTACATTTTATATATATATTAGAGTCTACCTACGTGACTCTTAATATGTGCAACAAGGTCTTTATGGTATAAACTTAAAAATATAGGTAGGTCCTATAATGCCTTAAAGCTCTTATCATGGTAATAATTCAAGGAAGACAAGCGTAGTTACTTTACAACTACTTAACCACTCAACACACTCAGTATATTTTTTAATTAATTATATATAAGTACATAGATGTCCAGTTTATAGTATCGCAACAAAAACGAGATAGCGAAACAATGCAGCGGAAGGTGGCGGCGGAAGCCTGCGACTTGAGCGGCGCGGGCGCAGGTCACCGGCGCCGGCGACGGACGCGTGCGCCACATGTTTTTATTACATATACCTCCTACATGTACAGTCAACAACACTCCTAGCTATACATTGGTAGACCTTATTATATAAGGCATAAAGTCCACCAATGTACAGTTAAGAGTGTTGCTGTGTGTACCTGTAGCCCTAGTGAAAAAATATACTTATAAATTTGTATCAAATAACTTGGTTTTCATTTAGGCTAAAAACTTGATAACATGATAACCCTCAGTCACTTTTAACACCTTCACTGCGGCAATTAGTTAACATCGCAGTTAACCATACTTTCTGAGGGGTCAATAGGCCCCTATCGCAGTGAACGTGTTAAAATGAAGACTCCATAGGTAATTAAGTAGGTACCCACTTTATGGGTCCCTGTGCAAGGGCGGATCCACCGTTTTGGGCACGATGAGCATACCAACAACCCTAATAGATATAGGGAGTTCATTCGCTGGTCTATGGTTTAAAAAAATATTTCACTAAGATACGAAATACGTAACGCCGCCATTCCAAGCTGTCATTTGTTTTGTTCGTTGACTTTTTAATGTTTCAAGTAACACTAGTAATAATGCAGGTCATGTCCCTACGGTTCCTGAACCCATCTTAAAACACTTATGATATGTGTGTAGATAAAGTAGTGTATGCAACTATACATAATTAGGCATTACAACACTCGTGTGATATTATTATGAAACCCACACTCTTGTTGTAATGCCCTTCATTATGCACAGATACATAAACTACTAGTTTGTCAACTATTTTCCGTTTCTGTTAATTGCCTGCACCTACATACAACCATTTCTGTTTAACCCGATGGTCGACTGGTAGAGAATGCCTACAGGCAATAAGTCCGCCATTTGTACTTTATATTATGTATTGTGCAATAAAGTTTAAAATAAATAACTTAAAGATACAAAATAAAATAATCTGACTTAAAATCTTCATTATAAACGTTCGAATTTCCGATTTTCTTCACTTTGAAGTTTTAGTTTATTTTGTATTTTCGTAAATGAATATTCAAAACTGCTTCAGCCTCTCGCTTGGACGCCGGGACATTACGTCAGCTGATTCCGCCGTATACGACTCATTACTACTCTATATCGTTTAACTATCTTGTTTAAAGCCTTCACCGATGTTTTGTTGTTATAAACTTTGTACTTACTAAGTATAGGTCAATGCAATAATTCTATGAAATGTACAAAGCCAGTAAAATTAAGCGTAGTTGTTGCCATTTGTGAGTGGCTACTATATAGCCGCACACACAAGGTACATAAAATATATATATGTATGTTTATTTTTATTAGCATATATGTATGTTAAGTTTATTATGTTAAGTTTATATATATATAAACTTAACATAATAAATATATTAAAACTTAAACTTGGTATACTTAAATATATATATATATATATATATATATTTAACAGTATACCAAGTTATTATAGGTTTTAAGTTTCGCCTTTATGTTTACCCTTTTTTTTTGTTGACCCAGTGTTACGCATTACGCATACCACTACGTAACAAGAGACCCCCGGGGTTGAGTCAGTTATTACGTATTGGTTATGTGGGACTCTCCGGTGAATCGCACCGGCCTACCCACTAAAACACTGGGATGCTGCCGTCACCGTGCCTGAGTGGTAGTGTCGCGGGCTCCACGAGGCTGTCACCGCAACACCATCGGCACCAGCGCCCTAGGGCGCACCCTCACCGCAATAAGGCACGCTGTAGCATAACCAGCGTGCCTTCCCGCACCGGCTTCCCTGTTCCCCGAGGAAGCCAGGGACCTCGAAAGGACCCACCCTCCCCTCACCACTCCGACCTAGTTATAAGCAGCACCCTGCCAACCAGGATCGGAGCGGCCCACCACGCAACGGCGCAGGATCCTGGTTTCCCTGCCCCTAGTGCGCCCTAAAGAGACCGCAGAAGGACCGAGGTCTATCCTGCAGCCACCGTCTCCTGCCGCGCCCAGGGAGAACCAGCTCAACCCGGCGCGGAACCCCCCATCCCCCCCACACAGGACATTTGCAGCACCGGTAAGCGATCTCTTGTGAGCCAACAAGAAGATTGCTTACCGTTACCCCCAGTGTGCACCGTCCAGAACTCTTCCCTTACCTTTGGATCAACCGGATCAAAAGGTATGAGAAGAGCCCTGGCACTCGGGGCGGTTTCCTGTTTAGCACCCCGCCTTTATGTTTACGCTGCACCTATTAGGATGATGGCGCTAATGTTGGACACTAAGCTGACAGGCACCAATGATGGACACTTAGTTCTTAATTTCAAAAACCATAACGTTAT
This sequence comes from Grapholita molesta, assembly GCA_022674325.2. Taxonomy (NCBI): domain Eukaryota; kingdom Metazoa; phylum Arthropoda; class Insecta; order Lepidoptera; family Tortricidae; genus Grapholita; species Grapholita molesta. The sequence goes on from CP053138.2 coordinate 1,721,438, forward strand.
AAATTGAATATGTACCAACAAATGCACAACACTTGACTCCTTAGAAATGTTATTAAAACTAATTAATGTTAATGATTGGTTCCTTGTCGATTACTGGCGCCGTCACCCTAAATCTTTCTGTATTCCCCGTTGGTTGACTGGTAGAGAATGCCTTGTGGCATTTAGTTCGCCATTTGTACCTTCTTCTATTGATACATAAATAAATAGTCTATATACACCAAGAGAGTGAGTTATTAGGTTATTACAAGTAGAAGGTAATTCAGAACGGATAGCATAAACCATTTTTTTAAATACAAGACTGACTAGCGTCATTTACATTTTATCGTCTATCGCGCTATCCGTCACTTTCGCACTCACATACTTGTTGGAGCGTGACAGATATAGTGACTAATCACAATAACCCGACCATATTATATAAAGAAAGCATTAATTTACTTACACACTCACTGACACTCTAGTATTTCTAAATAAATACTGATATAAAAACCAAATGTGTGTCTAACTTCGTATAACGGAGGGTTCCGTAGCTTCTGTGGCTATATTGGTACATATAATCGTATTGCCCCGTAATGTTCACAAATGTTTGGTCCGGGATTTTACGGGCCAGGTTTCGTCCTTAACGTACGTGCAAAAGCTACTGGGCACTGTGAATGTCATTTTGCTGGGTGTTCAGTCTTGCCTGGCACGTTCAACCAATGAAAAAATTTCTCAAATCTGCCTAGGAAACATAAACATTCAGAAACCACAGACAATTAGTACTAGACCCTACTTATACGTCTATAGGTACTATGAGTTGTGTTTCTGCCACTATTCAGATTCGGTTGAGACCGTCTCAACCAATCTCGCTGGAAGCGTAAACTCAGTAGGAGTATTCCAGTAGTACAAGTCAAGTCTGGTGCGGAAGGGTCCTGGATTTTCCCCAGGCTACCTCCCCCCCACACAGTCCGATTGCTCGAATGTGCCGCAATGGTCATAGAGCCCCATCAGTACCCTAACCATGAGTTGTGACATTGACGTTTTCGATTTTCGAAAACGTCAATGTCACAACTAAGTAAGGTAACTTAAATAAAATAAAATACTAAAACTATAAATAACTAAAAACTAAACCTAAAATACCTATCTAAAATAAGAGATCCCCTCGTGGCATGGTACCGTAAACGCTGGCAGCATTTCCTCGCTGTATCGCAATGCTTATGCGTTGAGCGAGGAAGCTGCCAGCTCTCCGATCACCAGTAACGTCGATAAGACGTTTGGCCAAATTTTTGAAAAAGGCATGGGCACTTGGTCCCCACGGGCCAAGGGTCTCGACGCCAAAAGGTACAAAATTGTATTAGGCCCCGAGACCCTTATATTTTGCCTTTTTCAAAGATTCAGCCGTCTCTGCAGCTGCCCCGGGCTTAACTGCCGTGCCATGGAGATGGGAAGGGGCCAGCGTATCGACGCAGGTGGCGTCCCACACTAGCACCCTTCCCAACTTCCATGGGATCAGCGACATCCCGTCCGGTCTCTTGCCGTCGTCCCGGAGAACACCAGTAAGGTCGCCTGAGAGCTCATAGTCTCTTAAAGGGTAGGCCCAGAAGCCACGGCGACTGCTTACCGTCAGACGGGCCATACGCTTCTTGTTAAAACTATTCTCGTTTATATATCTACGTATAATTAAAGATAAGGACCCATTTTTTTTTACTTTCTGTGCGATTATTTCTGAAAACATTCAATACTTCATGTTGTTTTCAAAGATCTATCGATTGATATGCAACATGTTGGTTTTCTTGAGTATTTATTTTAACATTTAGAAGTTCCGTATTATGTACCTATTAAAAATATACTACAACTGTAGTTACTACAAAACATACTTTCAGTTGAATACGAATTACGAGTTAAACTCAGACAGACGGACTACTCGATACGGGTTCCGTTGTTACCATTTCGGCTGCGGAATCCTAATAATAGCTGGTAATAGATAAGCGATCTTCACTTAATGCAACCCAATTAATAAACTGCAAGCAATTTTTTTCTTATTTTGTCTGACTACTTACTTTCTACCGTCTATCTAACCTAGATTCTTAGAAAAAAAACAGAATTGCACGTGAAAGTATATGTTCGACATCTGCGGTTTTGGCGACAAGCGTTTCATGGGTATCGCAGTGGCGGCGCGTCCATAGAACCGATTCCCGTCGGCTTACCTAATTTCCAGCAGATTCTTGGCTCCGTCTTGCGTAAGACAAATCCTACATACATCCACTGATAGGTAGCAGGGTGGCCAATATAGATCGGTCAGTATGGGCAAGTTAGTTACTATGAGACAGGCCCGGTACTGCGAACATCGAAGTTCGTAAATTTCGAGCATCTTTGTCTTTTACTCCAATTAAGGCACCATAAGAGTGACAGAGACAAACGCCCGAAATTTACGAATATCGTGTTTCGCGGTAGCGCCGCAGATGCTGGAATCGCATACTGGTATTATTTTCATATAAATTAACCGGTATTCAATTTGGATGCAAAAATATATATTATATATTTTTGCATTTTGTTCGAATCAGATAAATTATTTTCATTACCAAAATATCATTAAAAAAAATAACAGAAAACCGACCGTATTAGCAAGTTGACGTGGCAGTGGGCTGGCCATATTAAATAGCCATAGAACCGATAACCGTTGGGGTAAACGAGTTCTTGAGTGGAGACCGCGTCTCGGCAAGCGTAGTGTAGGACGCCCTCAGGCTAGGTAGAGTGACGACTTGCGCAAGATGGCTGGCAGGAGCTGGATGCGAACAGCCGAAAATCGAACACGATGGCGTGAAATTGGGGAGGCCTAAATCAGCTGACTGCGATTGGCTGATGATGATGATGAACAGAAAGATCGGATTAACGACAGTATTTAGGTTTTTAGTCATACCGGAAACGGTCCCGAATAAGACATGCATATCATCATCGCATTTGGGGACAAAAAAAACTGCATTATAATCAGGTTGTATTGTAACCTAAACTTTTATTTTTCTATTTGGATTTTTAATGTCCGGGCAGTTTGGCAGATTTTGGGATACCATTATGACCATCGCTCTACCAACTGAGCTACCGAGGCTTGCCGAAAGGCTGCGAATTTCTCCACCATATCCTTCTATCGTTCATTTGTTATATAAATTATAATTAAAAAAAAATAAGAATATAATATTGTTTCAGTTTTATTTTATGAATAATGATCGCGTGAACCGAAGACATTATTAAAAAACAATAGGTATAAGTACTAAGAGATGTCAAGAGTTCCTTAACATATGACTACTTTATGTATATGCAAATTACGACAAGACACAGTTCTTTGACCCCGAAATATGATAATACACTTCGCTATTATATTTCACTTTACTTGCAGTGTTCGATGACTGAGGCTTTGGTCTCCTATTTTATGCGATACGCGACGTTTGGCGTCAGCGTCAACGTTTCTGAACAAAAAAGACGCCAACGTCGACGTGTGAGAGATACCACAACCTTACCAGTACAGTATCTCTATAGCAAGCATCGTGGCGAAGACGCTGTACGCCGCTGATGGCGTTTAAAGGAGACTATAGCCTGTATCCTTACCATGAGTTGAGTATCGAGTTTACTATATGTGCATCTCGTTGACACTAAAATAGTACAAGCAGATAGTAAACTTGATACTTGTTATCGAAAACGTCAATGTCACAACTCATGGTAAGGGTACTGAGACGTCGGTCTTCGGTTGACGCCGTGCTCTACGCAGAGCACCACGTAACGAACAAAAAATATACAGTATGTATCAATACGAGAGGCAAAGCATTTAACCCGTTAATGGCCATGACAAATGTAATACTATTTCGTACTTTCTGTTAGTGTTTACGGATTATCTTTTGATTTATCATTGTATTTATAATTGACAAGTTACCTTTTCCAACTCGGACAACACTTCCCATATCATCCTGTGAAATTTATGTCATTGTCATAACAAAAAACATCTCGATAAAACAGTAAACACAAATATTAAGGCATTTCCCAATTAAAATAGGTTTATCATTATCTGAAACTGAAAAAAAGAGGTTGTATTTAAATAATATATCTACCAAAACGTTATTTCTTGTCTATCGTATTAATACTTACATACTGTATACAGGTAATAGATAATATATCGTATCATAAGATTCAAAAGACAATCTTACTAAATTCGATATATTCCCACAAAAGTACCAAAGTAAACCTAATAAAGGTGTAGTGGTACAGTTGCCATCAAATATATCGGAGCTGTGGAGGTGTTCAGTAATATCTGAACAACACCTCTGTTGTCAAGGCGATAAAGTGCATGTTCAGATTTTCTTTAATATGGAAGTGCTAACTTCTGCTCAATGTAAACTGAACCCTATATGTCTCAACAATTAAAGTCCCTTATTTATTTATCGTATGGCATATTTACATGTCCCTGAGCGTACAAGACATCGATATAGATACATAATTATTTATTTCACTAAATGATTAAGGTAGGTACAGAAACGATAAAAATAAAAAGGTACACAGGCGTGTAATTATCCCTTCAAGGGACGCCGCGTGCGGATTACTATGGACTCATCGGGAAAACGTCGACTGACCGATGTTAGTGTGCACAGGCCCTTAACGTAGCCGATTATATCGATGCAAGAATAGATATTCCATAAAAAGCAAGATTGCTTTTAGAAAATTTTCCATAACGAGCGAGGCTATGAAATACGTGCGATGGACTAAGAGTTATGCTTTTTAATTTCGTTCCTGTTTCCTGGTATGATGTCATAGACTATGAATGTAATAAGTAAATGTACCAAAAACTAATACACATCAACGCAAAAAAAACGACTTGATAGTATTAAGCCAATCTCATACAATGGTCACTTATTAATCAGCGATCTTTAGATAATTTACAAATAGATTGTAAGCAAAGCTGCTTTTGCTAGAACTTGTAGAAAACATTCTTAACCGACTCAGCAATGGAATAGAATATCGTTGGAATCTCACAGCGTCTATCGAAATTGAAAGTATCGTGTTACGCAGACCCTATCACTGAATGGAAAGGTGCAGCAACATTTCACCAACTATAAAACGTTACGAGCATCGCACAATGCATCAGTTAACAATTTGTCGTCGAATCAAACCAAACAACATGATCGCTATAGTAAGTGTTGATTTAAAAGTGAAAAAACGTCTCCACGTAACGGATCTTGCAACTTGGTTAATAGAGTGAAAAACGCGTCCCATTTATTGGTTATTCTTATTTTAAATTTATGTAAGCGGTTATATCATTTGTGTGTGCTACTTCCGTATTTGAAATGTTGTTACATATTTTGTAGGTCACTATTTGACTAACTTTTAGAGTTTAATGTTTTAGACTACATTTTCTTGGATATTTTTTGACTGAAAATTAGACATCAATGGTCTGAAGTCTTTAGACGTCATATGTCAACATGATTTTTACAGTTTAATTTAAAAGTTGGCGACCAGCATACCTATATGAAAAATTGGTGTGTCCTCGTAGTCCTGAAGAAACACGAATTTCTTTGTTCAAATTTATATCGCTTTTTATGTTCCATTGCATTCACACTTAAAATTCAAATCATAATCATATTTAACATCTCCTACTAGTTACCTAACAGCTCTATACAGTGAACACATTTTATAACCAATTTGCAATTTCCGTAAATGGCCTAAATAGGTCAATGTGGGTAAGACCGTCTATCGGGAAAGACCGATTTCCTACTTTAAGGCTTGAACACATAGGCGCGTTTTGTGAGCGTGGCGCAGCGGGGCACAACGCTGCCGTCCGATTATGTGCCTTATTTCGTTTCGGTATTTAGTGTCATATGACTGACTTCCCTTAAAAGTATGCCGGTCTTACCCACATTGACCTAACTTATATTTTTTGCTTTAACTTTAAGAACACAAACTTATCAGTGAAACTGTTTCCAGAAATCAACCACCATCCTCCTCCTAGTGGCCTGCGTAGCGGCCTTCCCGTACCCCGACGAGTGGGAGCCCGAGGGCCACTCGCACTCCGAGCACACCAAGCCGTACCATGTGACGGTGGTGAAGAAGATCGGTGTGCCGGTCCCGCATCCGGTGGCGGTGTCCGTGCCGCAGTACGTCAAGATCCCGATCCCGCACCCGTACCCCGTGCACGTCACGGTGGAACAGCCGATCCATGTCCCCGTTTATAAGGTAATATGTCATGAAGGCTAAAGCATGTGAAGCAAACTACAGCGTGTCATGCTAGATTCTCATTCTCAGCCATAGGACAACCTTAAGGTGCCTTTCTACCAGAGCTATGCTAAGCTACGTTTGTATACTTAGATTGACCGATTTGTATGTAAACATAGCACAGCACAGCTCTGGTGGAAAGACACCCTTAAGCTTTCTGCTATTCCTGGCTCTTGTAATAATGAGGTACAGCTCATAGTGTGTTCGAAAACAGGTAGAGCCAAGATATTCTTTCTGTCCGGTTTCTTTATTTTGGGAGATATTACCAGCGTAACAGTATTTAAGACAATATGAGTGATATGAATTACCCAGGGCGCGTACAGATCTATTTATATGCCATCTATATTATTAACTAGCTCCTGCTCGTGACTTCGGCTATCTATAAACTATTGAAACTTTCAACCCCTATTCAACACCAAATTTCAGGGTTTTTAAGAGCATCGGCAGGATTTTAGACTTTGTAAATTCTCCATTAGTATAAAAATAACATCAAACAACTCTGAATAATGCAGTTTTTGTTAAAAATAGAGCGAAGACAAAAATACTTCCTCTTCGACGTCATCTGTTCTTAAGCTTTAGCTCTTAACACGGGTCAATTTATATGGCAATTTCTATAAAAAATGACAAGTTATTATTGCTCTTGAGTGTATATCACAGCCATAGCAAGAAGTCAATGAATGACAATGATAAAAGATAAAAAAGATAAAAGAGAGACTTTATAGTATACTTATCAATTTGCAAAAGTAGGTGAAGCTCAATTACATAGACTTTTATGAATTGATTATTAACTGTTGATATTCTGTCCCATCAGCCAAGGGAAAACATTGGTAAAATTTTTTAGAAGAAATATGGCACCGCGTTCCATTAACATGCTCGGTTGACCTCTTATGGACCTATTATGACCTCGGTGACCTATTATGCAATGGACATGTAGTTACCACAAAAATGTGTGTTTACTGTCTTTAGATGTATTAAAACTGTGGTTTAAAGCGTTACCCAAGGGACCGTAACCATGTCAACAATCGACATAAAATATTTATTGAGCCTTATATTACAAAGTACTTATGCCAATGTCATCTATAATTTGAATCCCACAACTCATATCTATTATTTATTACTTGAGGCCTGGCCTGGTACTGCAAACATCGAAGTTCGTATAATTCGAGAATCTTTCTCTTTTACTCCAATTAAGGAGTGATAGAGACAATCGAAATTTACGTTATTTTCGTGTTAGCGCCGCTACATCTAAGGTTCTCTGAACGCATACCGTATTAAGCAATCGGCAAGCGGCTTTAAGACTTCTAAACCAAAGATTTGTACAACTTTATAGTCTGTCTGACATATTCTATCCATTGGGACCGAGCGCGAATACAGCGCCACGTGACATGCGGCCATTATGGACAATATTGTCACCGCTGTCAAACAAGAAGTAAGTAAATATTGTGAAAAACATGAATGAAATCTTGTGTTATTTTACTATACTACACAATTTTGGACAATGGTAGTTGTTACTGACTACCATTGTCCAAAATTGTGTAGTATATTAAAACGATTAGAAAATGTTTATTGCAATATGGATTTGACAGCTCAAGTCAGCGACAAAAATGACAATTTTAGCCGTAGCGAGCGCTGTGATCGTTTAGGCTACCCCCTCCACCCGCTTTGCACTCTGCCAATAGAGTATTGAAGTTGAGAGAGCATAACAATCCTATTACGTCATCGTCAAATGTCGTTTACATCTGCAAATGTCGTGTGCCGCATAGCCATTGAGCAATTAATTTTCTCTTGGCGCCACAATCTGATTGCTGGCGATTGTACTTAAATGCCAATCGTTACTATTGTTTTAAAACCTTTTTGTTATCTAAGATATCTTATATATTTGTGTATAAAGTCTACACAAAAATAGCTAGATGTTTTTTTGGACCTGACATAGGTTATATAAACCGTTCGGAATGTTAGAGCGATCGGAGTGTATGGGGAGAAGATAGCCTAGGATAACTCTAGGACGCTTCTGCACCAGACTTTTACTCCTGGAATTGGCACTTCTACTGAGTTTACGCTTCCAGCGAGATAGGTTGAGGCAGTCTCAACCGAATCTCAGTGGTCTGTGGAGTCGAGTTAATGGGAGTTTTGTCGCTGGTCTGCTAATCCTAGTCCGAGGAGACTCCAGCAAAACTCGGCTAGGTCCGACCGTTGATGCAATGACTTTATCCGGCGGTACGCTTATAGGTGCATACAATCATATAATAATCATTTCAATTATGGCCGGAAGTAACTAGCAAAAACAGGTATTAATTTTGAATTCGCAATAGCCATTTAAAAAGGAGATCAATCGTAACATGACCGACTATCACTATGCTCGCTGCAAGATAATCTCATTCAAACCTGCAACTGTCATTACATAAAAGCCATTTGCTAAAGTAAAAGTGACAGTTACTAGAGCGTGTTCTTATTTTAAAAAAACGTCCATTCTTCCCGCGTCCGCTGACTACAGTGGCGTAACGTTCCAAAATCGAACACCAGCGGAGCGACTCATTGGGCATTATTAAATTTAACGCTTCGGTTTGCTTTACTAGTTTAAACACAAAATAGTATTTTCAATACTGAATGGGTTCAAGTTTAGTTGTCTGTCAATATTTAATTTGGGTTATAAATTAAATTGAATTCGCGACTTTCTTGTCAACATTAGTCAATGTTAGTGCAGATTTTTTAATGAATGATCAAAGGAACTAATATTCGCATAGAAACGAATTCCTGATAAATATACCACAAAAACATGAGTTATATAAACTCAAGCTGTTAATTATTTACCACAAAAGATACAAAAACAATGTAATACATTATTTTTTATTCGGCGGACACGGTCGTATGCATATAATATATAATAATATAATATGAAATAGTCGATAGGATACCTACTCATATCCTCTAACCGCCCATAATATCAAAATCTGCAAAGACAAATCCTTATGACTTCTCATAATCAAAATTCAAAATGGCATACTGGAAGACCTTTTTACAGGCCTCTAGGAGGCTTCTCTCACAGGTGTAAGTTACGTCAAACAAACATGTAAACCCTTTTTTCTTCCAGGTCGTCCCTCAAATCGTGGAGAAGCCCGTGCCCTACACCGTGGAGAAGCCCGTCCCCTATGAGGTTGAGAAGCCCTACCCCGTCGAGGTCGAAAAGAAGGTCGAGGTCCCCATCCCCAAGCCGTACCCCGTCCATGTTCCCGTCTACAAACACATCTACCACCATAAAGGAGGCAAGAAGCACTAAGAAGGAAGCGTAAAAAAAATATCCGGGAAAGAAAAAAGTTTACAATGTAAACTTTGTCTTTTACCGTTGTTTTATGCCAGTTGGTTTCCTGTAAATAAATAGTTAATGAATGTTTAAGGCTAGTTCGCGGGTTCGATTCCGCACCGCAGTTGATCATTGTGATATTTATTGTGTGTTGTTATTGTTTGATCGTTGTTGACTAATGAGTAATTGTTGTTAATTGTACTTTTATGTACTTAAGATTGTTAAATAAATAATGTACAAAATATTTATTGACTCTCCATTTACCTTGTGTTATACAATTTTAACGTTGCTAATAAAAAGGTATAAAAGCTCATGATTATGCTCCTCGATACGGAGTGAAACATGTCAAGCAATATTCGACTTATAAAACGTGAGTTACCCGCTTTTATACAATTAATATGTTTCAATCTCACGATAGTTTTGTGTTTAAAGTTGCTTATAAATATAATGCTTATAGATTCAAAGAGATTCTTGCACCTTTATTGCGTCACTGTTTATTGCGGTTATGGTTTGTTGTGGAAATATAATACCTACAGATTAGGTATCACCTGACAAATAATACATTTTGAGTTATAAGAGGTGAGATAGAGTGGAATATAGTTAAAAAGATACTCTTTGTAAGATACAAAAGGTACATACATACATACACCTCTAATTCAGTCAGCCCCTACTAGAATACTAGGTCATAATTATCTGAATGCAGTATACAATGCATTAAAATACATTCATGTCATTTATAAAAATAACAACTCTATCTTATGTAAACACCTAAACTGGAAATAAAAGGATTTTATAGTTTGGAAACCTGCGTGTTTGGGTGTGCTAAAGTGCTGTATAAAAATTCAGCAATTCCAGGGGAACCACATGCGCGTTGCCTACCCTAAAAGTTGTTGGAGCTGTGGAAACCTTACTCACCACAGGAACACAAGAGTACATACCTGAAAGGTAGTAGTGCTATTATGGCTGTGGTCTTCTGTAAGGAGGTACTTCCCCAGTTGGGCTTCTCCAGACTCAAGCGTGATGCCCTACCTCTCATTGTTGGACGTAGTTTAAGGACATACCCGGGTCCAAAAGTCGGGTGCATGTTCCGATATTTCGAATAACCTTGGCCGCTGGGATATATTTGTTTGCTGACTGTACGCTTTATAAATATAAAGTACACATGAAGATACCTACCCAACTGTGTAATGTTGTAAAGTGAAAAGGGGGTAGACTGAAAATCAGCGTCGCGCGGTCGTATGCACTATGCAATGGCTGACGCGACATATGCTGAGTCCACTCCTTTTGTCACAAACAAATAGTATTGCAATAATGTACTGGATAACTTTGTGTGGCAATAAAGTATTCTTATTCTTATTCTTAAGATTGTCATTGATCGGGTACGGTCGACAGCGCAGACGGCGAGGAAGTGCCCGCGCGAGACAGATCTCGCGGTAATGACTTTCACTGCGGTCACGGCCGGGGCGATGACACCGTGACGTCATGCGCGGGCGCCGCTGCCGCGCGTACTGGGGCGCTACCGCGAAACACGATATTCGTAAATTTCGAATTGTCTCTGTCACTCTCATGATGCCTTAATTGGAGTAAAAGGGTAAGATGCTCGAAATATACGAACAACGATGTTCGTGGTACCGGGCCTGCTTGTATAAAAAAAAGCATAAAACCAGAGCGAAAATATATGATAAGTCACCTGTAATACTTCGGTATACGGGTGATATATATAGGTGAAATACTTAACTAAAGCACCTGGCCTATGTAGTAGTAACGTGTCTGTACACGCATTTCGGCGTTCTATATTCAAATTTTGACGTATGTTCCATACTAATTCTCCGCACAACTACATCGGCATGGTGACTTTCTTAAGTTTTTCACCTATACCCTCATAAGAAGTCGTTCAATTTAGTTTTCTTTGCCGGTCAATTTTACAAACAGTTTAATAAAATTACTGCTTGTACCTTCCTAAGGTGTCAAGACATAATTGTCATCATAATACTTCACAATAATGTTTAATGTACATTAGAGAGCGCATCATTTGCCAACAAAGTGTATTATACAGTTTGGCGAAACATATGTATTTTACTTTTTTTTTTTCACCATCAGGAACACGACACTACATACCTGAAAGGTAGCAGTGCTATTATGGCTATGGTCTTCTGTAAGGAGGAGGTACTTCCCCAGTTGGGCTGCCTCAGATTCAAGCGTGATGGTCATCGCTGTGCCCTACCTATCATTGTTGGACGTAGTTTAAGGACATACCCCAGGGGATACTTTTAAGTACTTTTACGTTGAGTTAAATAAATAAATAAATAAATATTTCCAAAGGACGTTCACTGCTGAACATAAGCATCCAGTGGTCCCGCGATCGTTACTAGGCCATCGGTACACCTTGTGGGGAGTCTGCCCATGTTCCGGTATGTGGTCGCCACTCGAGAACCTTTACGCCCCAACGGCCATAGGTTCGCGTGCAATGTGCCGCGCCCACTGCCACTTAAGTTTAGCGACCCGAACCGCTATATCGGTTACTTTGTTTCTGCTATGCATTCATATAATTTCTATATTAGCCATTAGATATATCGGAACTGTGCAGGTGGTCACAAACATCTGAACATGCACTTTATCGCCTTAAAAATAGGGGTACAGACTCTATACTATAGCCTCCAGAAGACTGGTGTCCTACATATAGTACATATGCCCCAATGAAATGATAACTCTTTGTCAATCTGACAAAGTCAAAATTACGCTGGCAAACTTTGATACTTAGTTCTCAGGAGGTTAAAGCTAAAAATGTAATACAGTTTTTTCTGAAAATACCTAGAGAAGTTTTATAAAGTTTGTTCATCAAAATCATTTATTTATTAGTTATATATAATGTTTATTTTACAGTTAAGTACGTGATATAGGATTAATTAGATACATGTTTTCCATCCGAACCGAAAAAAATTACTTGCGTCTGCAAACTTCAAAAGTCACTTACAAGAAGATTAACCGCAAAAGGAAAGCCATCCGTATCAGATGTACTCGGCCTCTCAGATTGCAGAACAAGCGAAAGTTAAGTGTTGCCAAGATGAACGGTAGCCTGCAGCTTCCTGTACCAGTTGTGTAACAATACACTTATCTTGTCAGTAAAAATACTTGTAATAACACTAGCTTATTCCTCGAACTTATATGGAGGTGTATAACATTTCAACCCCAAAGCCCTTAGGAGTCGAATTTCTAAAAATCCTCGCTTAGTGGTAATACCTACTTTATATAAAGAAAACAATGCTAAAGTCTCACATTTCAATAAGTATACGGAAGTGACTTGAAGAAAAATATGAAAAGAGATCTCAAAGAGATGAAGAAGAGTTGGAAGCATTCGAGATGTGGTGCTGGCGGAGGTTGGAAGGAATAAGCTGGACAACGAGTTACCAACCAAAGGAAAGGACAAATGCTAGGAAACGTAATAGAAAGGAAGATAAATGGAAAGAGATGGAGAGGTAGACGGAAAAGTATATAAGTTGTGTTGTCCTGGACGTCAAGAAACTCAAGAGGCTCACCTCCTAGGAGGATATAACCAATATGGAGTAGCCATTAAGAGGCGTTCCCCTCTGCCAAAATTACTCGGCCGCCGGTCATTATTCTTGAATTTGTGTGAATATAGCTTATGCTAGTGTTTGATAATTTTGTCGTCTGCGTGTGTAGCGACGCACGTAAAAATGTATTTGTTAACATTATTTATGTGTGTTACCTCACCCCCGCGCCGAAAACGGCAGAATTTTTCCGATAGAAATTAGTGCGTGTGTCGGCTCCATAATGGTTATATCTTCCTAGCTCGCCTCGGACCGGCAAATAAAGTGGAGAAGAAAGACAACTACGCCGACCAGAGCCCAAGCTCTTCAAATAAAGATGACCTTATATAAACTTTTTGATTAGGGCCTCCCCCATAAATAATAAATAAATATTTCGGGACAATCTTACACAAATCGACCTAGTCCTACGGTAAGCTCAGTAAGGCTTGTGTTGTAGGTAGTAGACGACGATATATATAATAGATAGATACATATAACTATTTAAATACATAGAAAACACCCGTGACTCAGGAACAAATATCTGTGCTCATCACAGAAATAAATTCCCAGACTGGGATTTGAACCCAGGATCATCGGCTTCATAGGCAGGGTCACTACCCACTAGGCCAGACCAGTCGTCTAGATTAGATTCATTTATTTTTATCTTAGATTTCCTATATGTATATTATAGTTACATGAACTGAATTTCATCACTACGTTTCAAACCCTTTATGCAGTATACGCTTTAGCAGTATCTGTTTTAGTACTTTCAGCTAGTACACATGTTAATATTGAAAAGACGTCACATCACAACCCACAATTAAAAATTCTAAAAAACACAAATACAATTCAACGAAACAAATGTTATTAGAAGATTACACGGCCGTTACTAGATTTCCCGGCCGTCACGGATCCGTCACGCTCGTCCAAACGCGCGTTTTTGACGGCCGTGACGTCAGTTAAACTTCAACTTGTATTGATTAACTCCAGTGGACTCCGCATTCTGAAGTATTTCAAAACCTCTAGCCTACCACAAAATGTTCTTTATGAGCTAATAGATCCACTTACACCATCCAGGGTTAGTCAACTAACCCGAGCTTCACCGGCGAAGTCCATACTTATCTAACCCTCAACTCTGATTGTAATTTTATATAGAGCCTTCACCCTCTATGACTTTGACTGGGCAGAAATAGTTAAAGATTATACGCGGGATAAAAACTAAATAATTAAATAAATAAATAATTAAATATTACAGGACATCCTTACACAAATTGACCCCACGAATTCCCACAGTAAGCTCAAGAAGGCTTGTGTTGTGGGTACTCAGCTAACGATATAATATACAAACATTTTTAAACACAAAAACCTGCGATGACTTCACGAACAAATATCTCTACTTATCACACTAATAATTGCCTTTACTAGAAATTGAACCCAGGACCACAGGCTTCACAGACAGGGTCAATATCCACTAGGCCAAGCCTGTCGTCACCCATCTCAGTTTAAAGAAAGGTACGAACAAGTGGACAGCGGATGGTTTATCCTGGAACCAGTCGATAACTAACGAACCAAGGGTCCAATAAATACTCACGTATATCGCGTCAGTCATACTTTCATTATATCTCACGCAGGGTTTACGTACGACATACATGTATGTACGCCCCCAGCGCGTCATCTAAGTGTAAGGTAAGTGATCTGTCTCTTTCTCTTGTATAGTCTGTGGCAGCCCGCTGCGCCCGCGCCGCGTCGATTTGATTTATTTGACTGATAATGGAATCTGCGAGTGTTTGATGAGAATATGTGACTCACGTCATTCGGAATGTTCACTTATCTTTATTTTCGAATACAAATCGAATGCTAATTTCCTATTAGAAAACAGTAAGCAAAGGCCGGCAATGCGTCTGTGACCCCTCTAGTGTTTTTGGTCCATTGGCAGCGGTAGTTACTTACCACCAGAGTGTAAGTTTTTAACGTAACTTTACGTCACGAACGCGTTTGCGTTTTCCATATAAATAACATTATCACTTACGCGTTCGTCAACGTTTTTTACGCCAAATGAAACTTATACTAGAGCCTCAGGCAATTATTGTGCATTTTGCCTCGTATGTCATAAAAAAACAGAAATACGTTATAGTCAAGTAAAGTCCGTTTTCAATTATCCTTTAGAGTTAAGTAGGTACTTACAGTTTTCATAATATTGTAATTACTGCATACATAGATTTAAAAAAAAATCTGTTCGAGAATCGACACCAGTTGATTATCTATTTGTTTATGTATCAAAAAATATTAGTCTCGCTTAATTTTAATTATCTAAGACCATCACAGTTTAATTAAGTGCAGACTGCAGAAGTGAACCCCACAAATCTGCTTACGAGTAGATACAACTACAGTGCACCTAGAAAGCAATCACATAAACCTGCATCTATTTAATATTACAATCAATGATGATGAAACCAATAGTCCATTGCATCCATACACCCAAACGTGCATACGATATTTAGACATGTGAGATGCCCTGTTGGCAGCCGCTACTGTTTGTTGACGAAGCGCGAAATTATCCAGATTTCGCAAAGTTTTACCAGGCAAATCTGTTTATATTTCCACAAAATTACAATTACTGTCGGTAGATAAACAGTTTAGCCCGTAATAGCTGTATAATAAAGGCGAAGATTGCTGTTCGTTTTTTTTTTCCGTCCGCAATTTGTAGGTTATACAATGTTTACGTTTCCCGCGCAAAGCGTTTGGACGCACGCGCTGTTTGCTTTGTTATTAAATTTGGGTTCGCAATGGCCTCTGTTATTATTATTGTGTTTACCTGTGTGGGTAGTTGCAATCAGCTGGTCGGATGTAAGTAAACTTAGATCTAGGAGGAATAATGACTGGAGGGACAAAGATATTTTAGCTTTTGTGGCCCAAAATGAAACAATTCACTATAGTTTCGCTTTACAGGACATTCTGGATAACAAAAATATTAGCCTAATCTGTATTCATTATCGCAACTCTGGTTGAAAACCCAAGAAAACTCCAATTGTATTTGTTTGTTCCCCTCCAACTTTGACAGTTCTGAAGGGACCAGTTTGGAGGGGAACAAAAATATGTGAGACTATGACAAGGACGGACGAAAATAGCGCCGTCTCTGCCATACCTATGGAAAGTTACATAAGACCATCCCTTTCCATCGTGGTATTATTATTAGCACGCTCCGTCTAGGTTAATAGTATGTCTAAGACTTAGATGCAATATAGAATAGTAGGTTTCTGCTGTAAGTTAGTCATTTATAGTTACATTATGAGCTGCTCGACTTCTATGAACAACGTGGTATTTATCAGACTATTATAACTTAAATAGATTATGATACGAATCCATACATGACTTTATGGTAGACTAAGATAGGAATATATTAAATTCTTTATTTCCAATTAATATACAAAGACATAAGAGATACAATATATAACCTATACTCTCTACTTGAAATCTAAAAAAGCCCTTGAGACTTGAGGCATGCCAAGGATGCTGGCGGTATTTTTTTGGTGTATCGTAATACTGATACGTAGTGCGACTTGTGCGAGGAATCGGTCACCAGTTACGTCAACCAGACGCTTCGCGATTACTGGAAAATATTGTGCGCGCTGGGACCTGATGGACCCAGTGTTTCTATGCCAACCGGTTCAAAATTTTAGGTACTCTCTGCTAAGATAAGATTATAATAAATATAAGATTATATGAGTACCCACTACCCAATGATTACTAAAATTAATTACACTTACGGGTAAATTTGATTGTCTATCAAATTCTTTTTTAAAAGAAGTCCATCGGCTATTGCGCTATCTACTACATATTACCATTTACTGGCCATCTCCGTTATTATTAAAATAATTCCTATTTTTAAACCAATAATTAAATTCCCCTACTTTACTAGGATATCACAGTGTTAGAAACATAATTATAAAACGTTTAAAATATTATAATTGCTGTGACCTTATTAAACTAAACGTCATTGTAAAGTTCGTCTTAGCTTTTTTTTTTCGATAAACATGAAACCCTGGCATTATGCCGTCGGATTTCCCGGTGGGTGGTTGACAGGTAGTGTTGCTAGTGGAAAAAAGTTGACATAGGTCAGCGCGGGTCGCAATTAAAGTGGGAAAGAGCGCAATTAATCGTAGCAATTAAAAGCGTTGCATGAGTGTATTCGAAATTAGTTTTGAAGGAAACAACATAATACGTCATCAAAATCGAGGATTAATTTATTTTTTCTGGATTTCCTTGGTCAACTCTACGAATCGAAAGTTTAAGTAGCCGCGAGAATTCAGGCATTTTCATTTGTAATTGTTTCTCTTACTGTTTCTGTCTACTGACCTATGTAGGTAATGTTTCAAACATTTTTTGCCCTAAATGTAATTTCATATGTACATTTAAAGTTACGATTTTTATTGTAGATATTTCAATCTTCACCGAACTATGTGTACAGTTAGCAGCAAAAGTCGCTGAGCGGGAAAAGTGTTCAAAATGACCTACACGCGCTTTTATCCTCTTGGCAATAGAGATGTCTTGACCTGATTTTGAACACCTCAACCGCTTAGCCACTTCTACTGCTGACTGTACGAGTAACAGAACGCGTTTTTCGGAAAACAAATCTATTTAAGTAATACATATATTTCTTAACAGAAAGCAACAAGCAAGGATGTTTTTATAGTCTTTATCCTCTTAAGTACGAAAGTAGTTCATGAAGTATTGATTAAAACACCATCAGAGTTCCCCCAGGTCAGTGCCCGGAAAATTCGTAATCCTCGCAAGTGGCACTTAAAAGGGGGCAATGACGGAAAAGTGCAGTTTTATCGATCGCCGGAGCAATCGGCGCTAATGTGCACTTTGTATTCATAGACGACGAGTTCCGTGAATCATTGTTGGTTGACATGGCAGGACCTATTAGGTATAGGTAGTTTCACCAAAGTTGAAGTCACTCAACAACATCTCATGTAATGATAGGGAGAGTACTCATTCATTCCATTCGTTCACTCTTTTGCAATCAGTACTTTATATAGTTGTGTGCGTAATCCATTCGCCTCAACTCTCGTGGAACTAACTATACTAAACTGACTTAACTATGAAATGAGAGCACACGGCCCTCCTCGAGTTTCTATTTAAGACTCGATCGCAGAGATTTTTAAGGGAAAGTAAATGGTTTTATTTATTGTTTTTATTTTATTTTTTATGCCGTGTGGTGCCGTGCCGGCTGACTAGAATAGCACCACCCCGTCTCCTCCCGCGGGTGTCGTAAGAGGCGACAAAGGGAAATAAACGACGGATGGGCAGCAGCATCCGTCACAACCCAATCTACAGCTACTGTGGTCGCCAACCCGTCTGCCAAGCGTGGCGACTATGACAACTACCCCTCAAGATGATACAAGTCATATTTGGGGGAGGCTTATGTCCAGCAGTGGACGATTTATGGCTGAAATGTATGTATGTATGTAAATGGTTTTGAAGACAAATTTTTGGCTGGACTCGTTATCAAGCACAAAGGATACCTCTTATATAATATATATCTTGTATGGTGTTGACCTTTATGGCCTTGCGGCCGATAGAGTTTTCATGCAAAAGAGAGCCGTCAGGATACTGGCTGCGGTGCCGCCGTTTACTCCAACACAGGAGCACTTCAGGAGGCTTAAAAAATTAACGGTTGTAGTATGTTTATTCTCGAAGTTGCCTAATTTATGTGGAAACATAAGGATAAATTCAAAACGCGCCGTCCGGATCAGCGGAGAACTGCTGAATTACATGAAACCTGTACCCGCCAGACTAGCAAAAATGTTAAAGTCTTTGTGGGTAGTGGGGGTACAAATATACAATAAGCAGTACCCTTACCATGAGTTGTGACATTGACGTTTTCGATAACGAGTATCGACTTTACTATCTGTGCATCTCGTTCGCACTCAATTAGTACAAGCGAGATGCACAGATAGTAAACTCGATACTCGTTATCGAAAACGTCAATGTCACAACTCATGGTAAGGGATCTGGGTTCTGAGATAAAGGAGGCACCTTTGTATGAGCAGTATGTTGCCAGGATAAAGACATTTTTACTAAAAGACACTTACAAGTCACAATTAGGCTTTTTTTAACAAGACTGACCAGCGTTTGACCTCAGTCGCACCTGATGGAAAGTGTCGACGAGGTCGAGGGTGTAGCACGCTGGTTCAGTAACAGCCTATTCACTCTTGCCTTGAAGCCTAGCCTCTATAGATGCCATTGTACATTTTTAGTTTATTATTGTTTTATTGTTGTTTGTCGGTATTTAATAATTTCATTTTTGTAATTTATGTTAATTCTAATTTATTTGTATATGACATGTGTTTCTATGACACTAAATAAATTGAATTGAATAACTCTTTGCGACAAACACATGACATTCAAGCACAACACTCAATTTTGTCCAAAGGAAAGATTATTTTTTCTTTGCTGTTATGAATAAGACAAAAGTATTTTTTCCTAACCAGTGCGTAAAAAGTGCACTTTTCGCACGCTTCGTGCGTAAATTTCACTTTTTAAGGCACTTGCTATGAAAAATTAGGTTCGATACTCGTGTAAAAACTTCTTTAAGACTCGGGTGATTGTCACCCTCGTTTCACTCGGGCTCCAACGTTCACCCTCGTCGGAAAAAAAAAATTTTTTCACTAGTATCGTAATGTACTATATTATAACCTACCATTATTAAAAACTTACATCGCTGCAACCCGAACCGCCCGGCGGGCGCGACCAATCCACGGATCAAACCGGAACATTATGTATGTAGTTCTTTTATGCGTGATTTATTTTTTATTAAAATTAGGAACTGCGAGTTGATCGAATTGACTTTAAATGAGTCTATGGGTTCTCAATATAGGGGTATAGATTTGGACTATGAAAGTCGGTACTTAGCTGTCTTTTTGTCATAAAAACAGATAGACGTTGTGATGGCATGCATTTTTTAATATTTTTTTAAATAAATTTGACAAATTGTTAATTTGAATTGTTTTGCACATATTTCGAATACGAAATATAGTGGAGAATAAATAAATCATAAAAGAATATGGGCGTTTTCAAAAAATTGTGCATCCAATTAGTGAAAGTTGTTAAGAAAAGTTAAATCACTGTCAGTTTCGTGACGACAATTAAGCATTAAATATCGATAAAAGCTTGGTTTTGATGTTCGTTTTATAAACTTCAATATATATTACAACATAATTAAAGGCAAAAAGTCGATCTTCATAAAGATTTAATGCTTAATTGTCGTCACGAAACTGACAGTGATTTAACTTTTTTTACATCTTTCGCTAATTGGGTGTACCAAATTTGGAAAACTCCCATATATAGGTACGATATGTACGCACACAATCTTAAAAATCATCGTTTGATCACCCTGTACGAAGGCATGTTAAAAATGTAAGTTTATTATTCTACTGGGTCCTGTAACACAGAGAATCCTAGCTCAGGGCCTAAAAGCTTGTAACCATGTGTTTTGTCAAATAAATATTTTCTATTTTTCTATTTTTTTTCTATGTACTACATAGCAACGTCTAATGCTTATGTTTAAATTCATATTTTCAAGTCAGACAACTTTTATTAAACCATTTGCTTATCACCATTTTGTTTAATATATCAGACTATATATAACATCGTAATGAATAACCAGGTACCCAAGTACAAGCTGCGATACCACAACTATCTGTAACTATTAACTAATCCAGGAGGAAGTGTTCACGGAACCCATTTCAATTCCAATCAGCATCGCGTGCCGCGAGGCATAAAGCTAGCCCTGATTGCCATTACCGACCGTCTGGTAGCCCGTGGCTCTGCCGAACTAGTGTAAATGAAATCTCTTGTTCCGTGATAACTGATAAGTGATAACACATTCTATTATAGCCACATTAGAAGAGTAACTTCACCCTTGGGCGTCGCCAAGGGGTTCTGGTAGTGTGATGCCAGCCGTCCCCAGGCACAGACCCTGGACGGACTGGACAGACCTGGCAGAAAGAACCAAACCAGGGGTTTATTTTATAGTAATACATAACTAATAATGTTAGCGGAATTTTCTTACTCATTAAAACAATTGGAAAGAGTGTTCCACTAATATTACATTTTTAGTTATTATGCAATGGACCCGGGGACAATATTTAAATTTCTCATTCTAACCGGGCGGGCCTAAGGCTTTGCTGGTAAATGTTCATCAGCATTTTTTTCATTCTAAAGGCCTTCTGACCCTCTCAGATAAGAAAGCATATCAAAGTATGTCTATTTTTGTGAAGTTAAATTTGTTTATACTATTATTTTTACTTTTATATTTTAGTATTTTTTATTATAATGTATGTTGTAATAAACTGTTTGATATGTTTTCTTTTAGCACTACGCATATTTATGTATTTTAAGATGTGTTGTAACATTGTACTGAAAAAATAAGTACCGCCGTAGTTTCTTGCCGGTCTTTTCTCCGGTCAGAGGTGTAGGGTTAGATAGAACTGGAGTATAATTTTTCTTTGACGTTCATAAGTGCATGTAATGTGCCTAAATTGAAAAATAAAAATATTTTATTTTTTAATTTTTTTTCTTTTCTGTCATCAGTAGGCAACACCTTCACGACTCCTTTCATAAGATCACAGATTTTAGTAATAAGTGTAATATAATTTATATAATTACTATCGATCGCATATTGAGAAGAAGGTATTTTTTAACCAGAAATCGGACCATAAGTTCACAATTACGTATCAATATTGCGGGTGTGTCAGAGGTCACGATTATAGTGGTTTGCTTTACGGGACTCCATAGTGTTAGGAATGAGTGGTTGCATGTGCAACGTACCCTGTAAGACCACACCTAACCCGATCTTACCTACTGCTTCGTAACCTAGTCGTTGGACCATTGGACGCAGTGTTGCATATAAAATATAATGTTGTACCTACTTTTAGTCGTATTTCATGATGAAAAAAACGTTTATTTTTTTATTATTATTTAAGCGACATGTTTCGGGTAAGCTCTGGTACCCATTTTCAAGCCGAGTCAGGAGCGTGTTCGCGTTGAGCGTGTATCGCTCACTGCCTAGTGCGATATAATTATACATGAGTTTATCCGTATGTAACTACGTAGTAACATGGCTCAAAACAGTTTTAATTATGTAATATTGTAATTTTATATGTATAGTATGTCACTCCGATAACAGAAACGAGTCCACTTTCACCTCACAAAATGAAATCCTTCAAATGATCGCTGTAGGCTGTTTGTTCTCAAAAAATACACAGATATTACACAAACCTACTCTTGGAAAAAAGCATACAGAATGCTCGCTTTCAGCAGTCGGGTAAATGACAGAGTTGCGAATCGATGATCGATGCATTCATTCCTAGACTATTAGGGTATTGTTTTAAAGACAAGGTTTTTGAAATTAAACGAAGCTGTGGGAAAAGTTGCGAAGAAACTTTGGCCATGTTCATATTTAGATATGTCTCTACAAAAGTGTTATTCTTTGGAAACATTTTTTAGTATTATATGTATATTTAAGTCGAAAGAAAATCCAGTGGTTGTGGGTTCGAGTCCCGCTGCGAGTCAAATTTTTCTATTTTTCTTTCGACTTAAATATCTTTGATATGCTAGCAGCCGTTTCTGCTTAATATAAAAATAGTATTATATGTCTTTAAGACGAGATTCGTTTCACGAAAATATTTTTAAGATTGAATAAGTATTTGTAGGATTGTTAAGGTACCTACATGTTTTTTGTTATCTAAACAAAGTACCAGAACGTTCTTAAATCAACAAGAACGCTAACAAAATCTACAGCAAAGCTTTTAAAATTCAATATATGTATATGTAGAGTGCGTATAGTGTACCCGTGACGTGTTACCATTTTTAGACAATAATAGATATAATTAAAAACTCATTATAATAAAAAAAATATTTTGAGACCCGGTATACTAATTACAAATGATTAGTTCAGTGTTTAGTTCTTTTACACACGGTGTCTGCGTCGGTTAGCCAACGCGAACGGCTCATGATTATGCTCCTCGTTATGAAGCAATATGTCGAGCAATATTCGACTTATAAAACGTGAGTTACCCGCTTCTATACAATTAACACATTCGCTGCCACCCCCTGCAAAAATGTATGGAAATGAACGCACATGTGCGTCGGTGGCAGTGAATGCGTTAATATGCTGTTTGTTCTTATATAATATGACGGATATACAAACCTATTCTCGGAAAAGAGGATACAGATAGCTCGCTTTCAGAAGTCGGGTAAACAACAGAGTTGCGAATCGATGATCGGTGCATTAATTCCTAAACTATTATGGTATTGTTTTAAAGACAAGGCCAGATTTTTGATATTAAACGAAGTTGTGGGAAAAGTTGCGAAGAAACTTGAGCCATGTTCATATTTAGGTATATATATATGTCTCTACAAAAGTGTTATTCTTTGAAAACATTTTTTTGCATCTTTAAGACGAGATATGTTTTCACGAAAATATTTTTAAGGTTGAATATAATACATATATAATAGGTACCTACATGTTTTTTGTTATCTAAACTAAATACCAGAACGTTCTTAAATTAACGAGAACGCTAACAAAATCTACAGCAAAGCTTTTAAAATTCAATATATATGTAGAGTGCGTATGGTGTAGCCCGTAACATTTACCATTTTTAGACAATAATAGATATAATAAAAAACTCATTATAATAAAAAAATATATTTTGAGACACGGTATGCTAATTACATACAGTCAAAGATAGAACCTCCTCTTTTTTTTATGATTTCTGAAACCGGTTAATATACAATGGAATCACTTGGGTATAGGTTAGTTAGTTAGTTAGTTACACGAGTGTTAAAGTCACGCACACAACACAATCGCATGTAATGTTAGAAAGATTTTGTTACTGTTCTTTTTTCATAACAATAGTTCAACAGCGATTTGAGTGAATATAGACCAAAAAGTTTTTTATTAAACCTCTTCAAATATGATTGAAGTAACTGGCACCTGGTGACAGTTTAAGTGTTTTTATTTATTACTCATTCATTAAATTCATTCACTCTTTTGGTAATCAGTATAGTAGAGATAGTGTGCGTAATCCATTCGCCGCAATTCTCGTGGAAACCTATACTGAGAATGATGGTTTAAAAAAAAGAAGTTTACAATAACTGCGCCTGTGTCCCGCAAGGCAGACATTAACACACACGTTTAAGTCAAAACTGGCAGTTATACAAGACATTAACATTGTGTCAGCATAAACAATAGGCAACTACCATCTTAATTTTGTGCTAGGGAACATCGCTGAAGGCGACTTAGATACTTAATAGAAGAATGAAATAACTACTTCTAAAGCTCATGTGCATGCTAAAGAAAAAGGGACCTAAACTTAGAAGTTAGTACGTTTGTTTTTCAATAGCCATAGCCTCATGACACGACCTGACTACCTATGTCCTTAAGGTCCTTTTTTCAATAGATGACACATTCGTACTCTTAATACATTCTTGTATTAAGACGGAAGGCCCGAAGAAGTGGTAACGCGGCTAAGTCAGTAGGTAAATTGCTAACGAACCATAAACGACTTCAGTCTTGACCTCATTCATTTCAGCTCGTGAATAATCTGCGTTATATGATGTAACAAAACCTAATCTAACTTATAACTATTAACTCTTATTACACGAAGGAATGGAATTCGCTCCCTTCGTCTGTATTCCCGGAAAGATATAATTTGGGTTTTTCAAAGCAAGAGTGAATAGGCTGTTACTGAACCAGCGTGGTACACCCTCGACCTCGTCGACACTTACCATCAGGTGCGACTGAGGTCAAACGCTGGTCAGTAGCGTATAAAAAAACCTGATGGTAATTCTAAACTTCTAAGTCCCGTATTTCGGTGCTGTTAAACGCAATAATATTTTGTGTCCAGGCCGACAAAATAATACCTATATTAAAAAAAAATATCCAGTGATTAAAAAAAATGCTATTTTCCATGTGACTGCATGATATAGAGCGTCTTTCCAAACGGGTGTGGGGAACAAATGTATCTTCAATTTACTGGCATAACATTTACAACTGTAAGCGACAAAATGTTTCAATACTTTTTATTGTACTGCTACCATAGACTAAGACAAATACTTTTTTTTCTCCGCCAGCCAGGCATGAAGCACTATTACCACAGGTAAGAAAAGCACATGGACATGTAGTAGTTGTATATACCTACGACCTTTTGCTTTAAGTTAAAGTTATCTAAATACATTAATCTTTAAAAAATTAACCAGTACATGCGACCGATCAGTTCCCACTCAAAGATAAATAGTCATGTTTGAATTGAGACGTCAAATAATCGACATAAGAATTTTCTGCCAATTTTAAAATGCTCCTCCCGAGTTGTCTTAAGCTTCTTAAAACTGGTTGTTAAGGGGGAGTTTCGAATGATTTTGTTGGGAGGTATGTTTTTTTTAAGTTGGTACCCGATCGGTACGTTCGATTAGAAGCAAGATGGGTTATCGAGTCGGCATTCGAGGTGGAATGTCAACCGATGTTGGTTTGTTTATGTCGCGGTGCTTGGAGCCGACGGACGGAGTATTCGGGACTGATCTGGTCTGCAATCAGTCTGACCTGATCACACCGTCACAGTGCTAACCTTGAAGAGTGTGGTCATGAAGCTGGCATGAAAGTTAATTGAATTTTAAAGTATTAATTGTAAAGAACCGGGTAACTCACGGATTTATCAGTTGAGTTGAATACTGCTCGACATTTTACGCTCCGTAAGGAGGAGCATAATCACGAGCCGTTCGTATGCTCCTCGTTACGGAGCGAAATATGCCGAGCAGTATTTGATGTATAAACCGTGTGTTCGGTTTTTTACCATTAATAAGGTTTAGTCTCACGATAGTTGACTGATAAGTGATAATACTGAAAATTAAAAAAAATATGTACCTAGAGGAGAGTGTATTTTAAAAATGGTTAATATGGTTATCTCTAGCTAGAGTTCTGCCCTACTCACTCCGCACCAACTTTTCAAGTGAAATAGGAAAGAGTGAGCATGACATACATCTTATACTCTTTCTAAGGTCAATTTGAATAACGGAAAAAAATACAATGGAAAAAGAATGGAACGTCACAAAATTTCAAATTCTTGGCATTCCCGTTAATGACACCTCCGTTCACACCCGCACCTCCATCTTTATTCAAACGCCAAACTTCTCCCGTTTTTACTAGACGAGCATTAGTCAAACTGTCAAACGCGCACACGACTGTCAATGGCTCATCCATAAACCTGTCAAGAGTCACCGGTAGCTATCGAATTAAATTTGACAAGGACAATGGACCCGCTGATGTATAGTGACGTTTGAACCACTGATTTTGATTAACCGTCCCCTAAATGACGTTTTGTCAAAATCTCTAATAGAGTTGGCGATTTGTTTTCGATTCGACAAAAGTAATTAATTGTCTGTGGTTAGAGTAACGGTGATTTAAGTGATGTGGGAGCCGTTCATCACGTTGATAAGTCGTTTAAAAAATGAGAGAAATAAAGTGGTTGGCAGACAACAATGCGGCTCATTTGAATTGAATTTAAACTGTTAGGTTTGTTTTGTTTAGACAACATCTAGCGTTTTAGTTTTGTTGAAGGGATGGCGGGAGAATAAACGGTAAGTCTGCGATGCCGTCACAATCGGGATCAGTGGAATAATTTTAATGCTAAAGTCAAGTCAGAATTAATATAAGAGGCCCATTCACCAGGACGTTACCATAGACTAGCTACACAGAGTTACCCGCGTCTATACAATTAATATGTATAAATCTTACGATAGTTTTGTGTTTCAAATTGTATAAAGAAACGTAGTTTTAATTATTAACAGAACTGAACTTGAAACTCTCGTTAAGGCATCATTAACGCTGCTGCTGAGGGCATGAAAACTGCCACTCATGAAAACTTGGGAAAAAATCTATGTAATGCAATAAAAAATAACGCCTAATAATTTTTAAAACGTCATTATGTAGGTTGATGTCACTATTGAATATTCGAAGTTCCAGTTACTTTGTTGTACTTTTAATAACTCACTCGGAATAATAATTATTGGCGCACAAGAGTAATGGCGTCGACTACGAAAATCGCAGGTGCATGCAGCAGGCTGCAATTAAATAAAGAAATGCAAATTACCGGCCTTTCGCCTCCGAGGTGTTAAAATGTATAGGACTTGAATTTGTAGCGTGCAACCAGCCAGGTGGGTGATTCGATCAATAAAAGGTAAAGCAAAAGAACATTTTTATATACATTAATATGCGGCCTAATTTACTTCCATTTGAATTTGAAAATTAAAAAACAATTATCTATGGATTTCGGCGGCAATACTTTGCCGCCGGCCATGTTTGAAAAAAGGCGCGGTGTGTTCCATTTTCGATTACGACGCATGTAATTTGTCAGCGAGGGGCGTTCCAACGTCGGTAATTGGCGGTCGCTGGTTAAAAATTGCATTGTTTATTCAGCAGCACACAACACGCCCACTGGTATTTATAATTTCTAAATGATACCCACATGGAATTACCATAATGAATTATTGAATGCAATTGCTTAAAAGTCATATTTTTACGTCAGGTGATTATGGCTCAACGAATAGTGCAACTGTTTTTCAAGTAGAATAATTTCACATTAATGGTCTGTAAATTTATATTTTTCTAAAGAACTCGCTTTAACTATTCTATCGTGTGGTTGTAACAAATTAAAGAAAAAGTGTAGTTGAAAAATTAGTGGTTAAGTGAGATATTCTCCAGGAGGTTTATATTTATTAATATAGGTAGACATAAGTTTATGCAATATAATATATCATACTAGTGGTACGTACATTGCTTCATGCTAATAATCATATTGTGAAAAATAATGATAAAGAATACTCTCTTACACTAAACACAAAAAAATATTCGGCTTCCTCGACTGCCTGGACACATGCACTGTTTTTTGTTAACCTAATTCATGGACATATTTGTAGCTTAAACAAACAATCCACGGCATCTAGCATGTAAACGAATTAACAGTTTTCGACGATAACACAATTAATATTTCAGTCAGCAGCAGCTCAATACTCTTGCTAAGTTCATCATTCCCAAATTCACCAGTAAGAGAAGGTGATAACAATTTTTTTTCTTTATTTGTCGTCACGTTTAAATAATCACAGGATTTTTTCAACTTGTATAAACTGCCAACTATAGCTTTGAGTTGCAAATCCTTTTTGTCTTATCGGTGTTCTTATGTACTTCTGTTCTGTATCGAGATAACTTTTCAAGTAATTACAATTATGTACCTAACTCCTCCGCGACACGGAACAGTCCGAAAACCTCCTCTTGGACGTATAATCCGTGAAAATGTACGAAAACAAGTCACTGAAACGAGATTTTAATATGCAGAACACCGTATTCAACATGTTACTATTAAGGTTATACAGTAAACATGCTAGAACATATAATCACCGCTAATTCGTAGCTCTTCAAGCACTTATTCCCTTTTAAGTCGCCTAAAGGGTTTAAATTAGGCATCGGCTATCTTCGGACGACATCTAGCGTCTCAAACTGGAGCGGCACATTGTATGCAGATCCGTTGCATTTGCATCACGTTTCGGATGGATACGTCTAATTATAGCTATAGCTGCAGCTATACAGGATGACGTGAAAACATGCATTTCATCTTAGGGCCTCATAAGTCTGAGCCTAGTTGGCACGAGCTCCCAGATTCAAATCCTGGCAAAGGGACTTCATTGGACAGTGTCATGAATGTCTGTTCCTGGGTTATGGGGGTTAAGTTGCATTTAAGTTTCTTGCAGTTGATATATATCTATTTATTGTGTTTATTGTCGTCAAAATCCTACAACACGAACCTTATTGAGCTAAATCTAGTACTACATCTACAATTGTAGTAGGCAGGAGACTAGGATGTAGACAAATTGCTACGTATGTATAGCATAATTCCTGTCTTGCGCCCGCTTACCGAATTTTCCGCCTTCAGGGACATCGAACACTTGCAAGAATCAATACGAAAACTGACCTAACCATTAGGACTGGAATCTATTAACAAACGACTGTATTCAAAAAGCAATTGTAAATGGTAAAAATAGTAATAGTAGAATTAATAATAAATATTTCGACCTCATCATCCATGTAAATGAAAATAAACATCGATTTATATAGGATGAAACACAAATAGATACGAGAAACCCGCTGAACTGTGTAGGTGTTCAACAGGACCTTTCAGTGGTAATGTAAATCTAAATTTGCCAGTGAAAAATTACTGTCAATTTGTAAAGATAAGTCATAAACTTTTCCCTTGCATTTTTAACATTATACTGTGATGGCCATTTTATGATCACGTCTTATATGTCACCCTGTACTGTGTAGCGTGGGTAGCAGTGTCTATCACAATATATAGCTAGTTAAAAAATAATAAGACATGTTTGACCCTCATTATTGTGGCATTACTAGATGTATGTACGCGACATTTTGATTTAGCGTATTGTATAAATTAGCTAAACTGATAGACAAACTTTACAGGTGATATAAGTGAGTAGCTTTCCTAGGTGTTTCGAAATTGTTTAATCGATCGAGATAAAGCGCAAAGTGTGTTAAGTGTTCTTTAAGATATAATTTTCAATAATAGAAATAATGGTTATCGAGAGCAGCCATTGTTCACATCACAATGGGCCGCTCATTACTCAGCGGCTCGTTAACGTCGCGACCGCCGCAAAACACTAACTTTATCAGTCCCTCACGTCAAATATCTACCGATCTCAAACTATATCTCTCTCGGACACAATCGAGCTAAAATAAAACCGAGGCAAAACTCTCGGGAGCCAGATGCATATCGCCGCGCCAAAAAACAAACGCGAACGGACGATGATATGACGTTTCCCGCGTTCCTTTTTCGAAATGCCCGCGAATTGTCAACGCGGGCATAGACAAGCGGCTGATTTGAATACGCCGATTTGAATATAAAGGTCGGCATTCACGTGTCGCCGCTATACATCAAGCGCAAAGGCTTTAAGTCTTTCGAGTGCTTTTCGGACACAAATAAGCGTCTGATGTCCGACGGGGCGCGCATAATGCGCTCGATTTACTGCAGTTTACGAGACATTTAGCATTTGCGTGAAAGTTTTAGCCGCTTCAGGTCCAAGTGACGATGTTAAAGCCGGCTTAAAAGCGTCCGTATTTAAAATACTTATATCGTGTAAACGTCGATATTAAGACGGTAGACACCCACAAGAGAGGGTTCGTCCGAGAGTTCATATCGACCGGTGCCATAATTCATTTGGCCACAATTACAACCATTAAACTGGGCGCAACTCTTTGATATCCTCTTTTTATTTATTGCAGCAAACTTATTAGTATACGCGGCATTAATGATGACAGATGAGGCGGGGAGCTTTAATGCGTTTTAATGTTCAGATTCTGTAACGATCAGTATCGTTGTTGAAAAAAATAGTTTATTATAAAGTAAATTATTTCATTTCAATGCACCTAATTAACATAAGTCGTGGGTGGACAGCTGGAATATCGCCTATTTATTTGTGGTCATTTTTCTGTGCCCCAGTTTTGTAATCCAACTAAGTACTAACAGCTCTTTTAGGACATAAATAATCAATGTCACATTACGTTGTGTGGCCTCCGCCTGTTTTTAATGTAACTTCGTGTTAAGACCCTACGTAAATGTCCCCTTTTGAGTTATGAATTAGACATTCCAAGGAAGGGCACAACTGTCGATTTAACAATTAGCCTAATGCAACTTTCTTTTTAAATTAATAGCTTCGGCCCATAAACAACAAAACACAATCTGCTTTAAACAAAACAATCGTCTTTCTCATTGTGAATGGGTGAACATTAGTTTCATTTAACGAGTAACAAATGTTCGTCGTTAGTGCACCAAATTTAATTATCAACTCATTATTCCTTGACCCTTCCCATTGTTTCATAGAACAGTCAGAACACACAGAAAGACATTCTCGTATACAATTTGTCCACAAAGAAAAAACGGTTTTTTCTATTTCTCGGTACGCTATCTGACTACTGGAGGCATAGACAAATTAGCGCAGATCGAATCTATTTCAAATTTGAATAGCGAACGCGGCGAACGGAAACACGTTGTTTTTACCGCGTTTTAATTTAATTCGAATTCGGAATGTCGTGTAGCGCGCCCCCGCTGCGCTTACAAATGGCGTCGATACATCAACCCGATGATATCTCTTTCAATTTTTAAAACGTTGGAGGATTAATAAATGGTGGGACTAACAAAAAATAACCCTTCAAGGTGATTTTAAAACTTAAACCTAGTAGATTAAATAATTAGTATTGTGACCTCATCGGAGGTCAGGTTACCTTGGCTTGATGGATTAGGTGATTTTTAATTTAGCTAATGACACAAAAGTTAATTATTTCAAGTTGTTAAAAGCCCCTTCGTATTAACAGAAACTGAACTAAAGTTAAGTGGTAGTACTTACATAAAATATACGATACGAGTACGTATTCTATTATGGTAATTTCGAAAGTGTAAAAATGACTGACAATTCCTAAAATTTTACCTTTTTACTACGGGGTAAAACTTAGCTAAAACACCTGGCCTATGTAATAGTAACGTGTGTGTACACGCATGTCGGCGTTCGCGCGTTCTATATTAAAATGTTGACCTATTGCAAAACTACACACCTAGACATGGTTCTTCAGTTATAAGTTTGTCACCTATACGAGTGATTTTTGTAAAATTTTTGTTACTTTTGACGGAAATTATCCATACCTTATATGTAGGTACCTACTAAATTTTTAAACTGGAGTTTATTTCGGATTATTAAAATGCCGATAGCGAAGCATTTAAGTGCCACTGAGCCACCTACCTAGATTTACCCTTAAGCTGCGATTTTTTTACCATAACCTTACCTATGTTATCAATATAATCTGCATTAACAACGGAGTTTGAAGGTTCGAAGAGATTTTTTTGAAAGTTTGTACGAAATATAATCTGATGCTTTCGGTAGTTTCGGTGAAGTATCAGATCCTTTGGAAACTGCACGTACAGTCGCCATCAGATATATCTTCACACTTGATATGCACTTTATCGCCTTGATAATAGAGGCGTTGTTCGGATATTTGTGACTACCTCCACAGCTCCACAGAGCTACAAATATTCGAACAACGCCTCTATTGTCAAGGCGATAAAGTGCATATCAAGTATGTAATCACTCATATATATCTGACGGCAACTGTATCTAATTCCTGATAAATCCTAGTTTTTCCAGTCAGCTCAGTCAGGCAGTCTTCGCCAAATTATTAAAATTGCAGGTTCCATTAAGCCATGCCATAAATACCGGGACCAGACCCGGCCAGGTCTAGTGAGTTTAGATGAAATATGAATATGTGGTGGCCATCAAAGAACGTAGATCCAAGAACTGAATTAAAAACGACATGCGTTATCTCCTTATTTCAATTAAAATGTTGTTAAAATCCATTTATGTCTGTCCATGCACTTAATGAATGTATCAACAGCTTATCACCTAGATATAATGTTAATGGGTTCCAGATTTAATATAAACAGTGGAAACTGTCATTGACGTCTAGTTGTCAAAATGGCGCGAATAGTTACGTTGTGTTTTATTTTCATGATGGCGGTGTGCCTTGTCTATGGTAAGTTTAAAAATGTAACTTTCGTTTTACGTGTCTTCTTTTTTTCTTATTTTTTTTTTTCAAACTCAAACGTTTATTCAGTAAGTAGGCCACAAGGGCAATTTTACACTTCGCGTATACAAAAGTAAAAGAGTCTTTTAGAGAATATCAAAGAAGTCGCATGAGAAAGTAAATATAACTATACTTTTTTCCCTAATCCATAACGAAGATTTTTTTAAGCGCAAGTAAATAGTATGTGCTTCAATGAAAGTTATAAAGTCGGGTAAACTTTTACGCGAGAAAGTAAAGTAAGAGTCTCTTGATAGTTTACTTGGCTACTGGCGATTAAATAATGTCTCAGCGCCGGTAGCACGATCGTACTGTCAGGTATAGGTCGATTCACGAGAGTTGGCACGAATGGAATGAATGACTGAATGAAAATGTCTATGTGTGTGTCACATTAACCAATAAAATAGTGGCTCGATTGTATACCGATACAAGTGTCAATCATACAATGAAAGTTTCGTTCAATCCATTCGTGCCAACTCTCGTGAATCGACCTATATAAAGCATCCCTGTTTCCACTAAAGTATGTATACTTATGGTAATGGCCGTATGCATTATTTATCTCAGACTTAGAGCGTAGACGCTCTACTAAGATATAAAATAACGCAACAAAATACGCGTAAATCAAAAATAAAAATCTACAGCATTTTCAAAATTGCTCATAATTTTTCAACTTCCGAAATCAAAATTAAATTCCTATGGTATTATGAAATTCCTATTTTTAATAAAAATACACTGTAGTACAACTGTAAACCTCGTTAAATGTTTTACGGTCAAAATATTAATTTTCTTCTTTTACCATGAATTAGGACATAATTAGGGGACTTTTTTGTTGTGACATCATAAAGCATTTAGTTGGAGGTGTTTTGAATTGATAGTTGGGCCAGAATGGCAAACTTAACTCGTTTCTATAACCACTTGTATTACTTTTACGTAATTGGTCCTATACAGACAATTTTGATCCTCACAAAAGAGG
Source organism: Grapholita molesta (assembly GCA_022674325.2). Taxonomy (NCBI): domain Eukaryota; kingdom Metazoa; phylum Arthropoda; class Insecta; order Lepidoptera; family Tortricidae; genus Grapholita; species Grapholita molesta. The sequence continues at coordinate 1,755,187 of CP053138.2, forward strand.
AAAGATTGACACCATCATTTACAAACATTTGTCAAGTTGTCAATTTGGTTCTTAATCTGTTAATTTAGACCTTAATGTTAAATATGTTGGCACATTCCAAATTCCTATAACATTTTAGGCGAGTATATAATAAAATAAATATTAATCATCATTTGGTTATTTCAAGGCGCCGGATCGGATTGTGAGCTCCCGAAAGCTGTTGGCGATTGCCGAGGCAGAATCCGGAGGTAAGAGGTACTTACTAACGTGGAAAACATTAAACAGAAATAAAGAGAGAGAGGTCTAAGGGCTACGCTTCACAATCTGATGTAGGCGACCGTCAGAGCTGCGAACATCACTATTGGGTACATATCGCTCTAGGTACATCCATCAGTATGGATCATGAATAGGGAGACTGCGAGATGAAATTTGGTGTGGAGCTAATTTGATTCCTACGGAAGGAAATAAAGAAAGAAAAGCATTTATTCGTGGCACCAAAAAGTCAAACATTACAATACAAAGGACACGAAATGGTCCCGACTCAGCATTGTACTAGCCGGTCTACACAGACGGAGTTGCGGTCAATAGATAGTCAATAGTCCCTTAGCTCATCTATTAGTAATAGATAAGCTAAGGGACAATTATTAAATTTTGAACTTTAATGGTTATACCGCTACAGTGAGCGATCTCTAAGCAGACGTAGGTAAATGAAATTGATCCCCTAAAACATTTTAAAAATTGCGGTTGGAAATTATCTATACAATAAGGTATTGCGACACAAAATAATACTAATTTATCACACATGATGAAACATTAAAGGTTATACTTTCACGTTATGTATATGTATGTCCATAGTATTTAGGTTTTTTTACTGCGACAAAGTTCTATAATCCTCGGCACATATATGTATATTACTTTTGGCAGCACGTAGTTTTGGGTGGATGGCAAGGGTAGAATACCTTATATCGCGATTTTTCATAGTTGTTAACATAAAACGAAATCCCTGTTACGTATAAGACTTAATTACTAGCTACTTGTTCAATTTAACTCCTGTCAGTTAAGTATGGGTTGGACTTTCATTAGCATATTTGCTATATTTATTTTATCAGGAGCAATGTAATAATCAAGCGATGATTCTGATATTGTGAACCATGTCACGGATATATTTTGTTCTAAAAATACTTTTTTCCGTACACGGAATAATAATGGTGTTCCGGACATTTGGAAGGCGTATGCGGAGCAGGATCGAGCCAACGCGCAGAGGCCTCTGTTATTATGATAGTTGTCAATTACGGTTTTATAAATTATTATGTCTCCATAATAGCTACCTACTTTTAGCCGTGTGATGCCGGCTGACTAGAATAGCACCACCCCATCTCCTCCCGCGGGTGTCAAAGGGAAAAATCCTACGGCCGGGCAGCAGCGTCCGTCGAAACCCAATCTACAGCTACTGTGGTCGCCAACCCGCCTGCCAAGCGTGGCGACTATGGCAACTACCCCCAAGATGATACAAGTCATATTTGTGGGAGGCCTATGTCCAGCAGTGGACTGCATACGGATGAAATTTAATAGCTCCTTATGTGCTTACGATACGTATTTGTGTATTGTGTGTACCTAGATAAATGAACTACATATAGCACGTTACATGTCAATATAAAACGACAATAAACCACGCGACTTTACGGTAGCAAACCCGCCTGATGGTAAGCAGACCCTGTACCCTGTGGACGTCTGTAACTCTAGAGGATTCATGTGGGGTGGTCGTTACCACCGGCAGGACCATACTATGACTAGGATCTAGTGCTATTTGGTTGTGGGTTTTCTGTAAGGTGAAGGTACTCTGTTAACAGCGTACCCTAGTAAATGGGCTAACTATAATCAGCTATAATTAACTGTTACAGTTACTTCTTCGACACAACGAGCCGCCAGTGCCGCCCGTTCATATACTCGGGCTGCGGAGGCAACGGGAACCGCTTCTACCGTGCCAACGAGTGCCACTTCGCCTGCCACTACTTCATGAGCCTGCAGCCCAAGAACTGGTGACTGGCGTGATTACTGCCGTTTTGAGTAGTTTATTGTTTTGTGTTAATAAAATGTTTGATTAATTTTGTATTTATTTTGCACGTCACTAGACTAGAATTTCCTCCCGCGAACGCTCCGGTTGCGGAATGAACTCCCTGCCGAGGCTTTTCCTAGGGATAGGATAGAAAAGGAGGGTAGGCAACGCGCATGTGAACCCTCAGAAGTTGCAGGCATAGGCTACGGTAACTGCTTACCATCAGGCGGGCCGTATGCTTGTTTGACACCGTCGTTGTATAAAAAAAAGATTAACCTATTGAGAGCCAGAGAATAAAGAAATATGCTGTACAGTCGCCGTCAGATATATCGAAGCTGTGGAGGTGGGCACAAATATCCGAACAACGCCTCTATTATCCCCTGACAATCAAAGCGTTATTGCATGTTCAGATATTTGTGACCACTAGCTCCGATATATCTGACGGTGACTCTACCAGTGACGTCACGCTATCCCATTTGTTGAGCGTAGTTGAACTTTACGGAATCCCCCGTAGGTCCGTATTGCATTAACAAAGCTGAAGTCCGTAGGCGCCTTTGGCGTCCATGGCGCGACTTCCCGATGACTGCCGACGGATGCAGTGGACGTTTTGAGACAGCGGACCCAAAGGAAACAAAAGTTCTGTCATATTAGCTTTTCTTCGTGACTTCGTCGGTCAGCAGTGCCCGTAGTATGGTTGCCGTGTAAAAATTATCCTATGTACCTCATAGCCCAAACTCTCTCCATTCCAAATTTCATCCCAATTAGTTCAAATTTAAGCGTGAAGAGGTAACCAACAGGCAGAGTTACTTTCGTATTTATAATATTAGTATGGATTTAATTTACATAGAATAAGTCACTTCCCACTGCGCACTAAAATATAATACGCAGCATGCTAACTTACACTTTTAATTCTTCCATGAATATATAATGATTTGAGGGGAAATTATGTACAGTCGCCATCGGATATATCGGAGCTGTAAAGATCATAAAAATCTGAACAACGCCTCTTGGCGATAAAATATGTTTAGATATTTGTGAACACCTCTACAACTCCAATATATAGTCTTCAGTATAACAATCTTTAAGATTGCATCCCTGCAATGCCGTATTATCATAAATGACGACTGTATAAAAATCATTAACATTATATCCCTACGATGTCGTGTTATCACAAAAAAAACAACAATAAGCAATAACTATATTTATTATTCATTACACAAAACCTTAATTAATCCGTTAAACTAGGCATAATAGCTGAGATTAGCCTTCTTCTTAGCCTGCACCTCCAAGATGGCGTCCATGAAGTCCTCGTGGGTGACGGCGGTGGCGGAGCGGCGAAGGGCGATCATGCCGGCCTCCACGCACACGGCCTTGCACTGCGCGCCGTTGAAGTCGTCCGTGGAGCGAGACAGCTCCTCGAAGTTGACGTCGGGGCTCACGTTCATTTTTCTGCGGAAAGATTGTTATCAGTTTATACGTACAATTTATAACCTTTAAATTTGGAGATCCATCCTTCATAAACAAAATTGACCACAAAACAGTCTTCTTATATGTGACGTTCCGCGGCAAAAAGTACCTTATGGCGGTTGGCGCGTTCACGTTTGCGAAGCATCACATAAGTATTGAAACGTCATTAACAATAGCGTAAGCGCCATAAGGTACCTTTTGCCGCGGTACACATCCAGTCAAAGCCTCCACATTGACATTTGCAAAATGCATCTTGTTAAAATTGGTCTATAATAAAAAAAAAATAAAAAAAAATATCATTAAATCTCGGAACATTGATCGAAACTGATAGATTTAATTTCTATAACTTAACTCTTGGTACAGTCAGCAGCAGAAGTAGTTAAGCGGTTGAGGTGTTAAAAATGAGGTCAACACATCTCTATTGTCAAGAGAATAAGAGCGCGTGTAGGTCATTTTGAACACTTCAACCGCTCAGCCACTTTTGCTGCTGACTGTACAAATACTTAATAATGATATAATAATAACTATAACATCGATATTTAAATCGGAAGAAAAATAGAAAAAATTTACTCGAAGCGGGACTCGAACCCACAACCACTGGATCACTAGCCCAGTACACCACCAATTGTGCTGTCCGAGTACCGCTTAGACTTGTCAAATTTTTCTATCTTATCCTTCGTTGTATACGTCATCAATTTTTCTATTTTTCTTTCGATTTAAATATCGAAGATATTCGTTAGCAGACGTTTCTGCATAATAAAAAATAATAACTATAACAATTAACAATATCATATAACATTTCCAATTTCCAAGCGCGGATCCACCGTTGTGGGCACGATGGGCATACCCGCAACCTTAATTGTGACGTCATAATTACAATTCCTAAGACAGCGTAAAACTACCTATCTACCCAGTCGAGTGTCCTCCTCTTTTGAGGGCTAGATGCGCTCCTGCCAATTTCTTCGCCTAAGGAAAACGTCAGGAAATCAAATAAAATCAGTAACACTATGGTCTCCTATAAACGCCGTCGGTCGCTTACAGCGTCTGCGTCACAATGCTGCCTATACAAATGTACTGTTGTGGTCTCTCACACGTCGACATTGGCGTCTTTTTTGTTCACGAACGTTGATGCTGACGTCAGACGTCGACTATAGCACAATATAGGAGACCAAAGCCAACATACCGTGAATGGATCTGCATGATCCTAGCCCTGGCCTCTTCATTGGGATGCGGGAACTCGATCTTCCTGTCCAGCCGCCCGGAGCGCAGCAGCGCGGGGTCCAGGATGTCCACTCTGTTCGTGGCCGCGATCACCTGGAACAATATCATTTTAGTCTCATTTAACCCTTTGAACGCCAAGCATCACTAAAGTGGTCACGTGATGTCGCGCCTGCCACGCCACCGACCCCTAATGGCGCCTGCGACCCCGGCTATGGCGGACGCAGTCAAAGCAATTGTCGTGCTGACAGATAAGGTTTAAATTTGTTCTTCACTAGTCGATACGTTGGCGTACCTACACGTTACATTTTGACGCGAGAGGAAAAGCGTTCTAAAGGTAAAAAAATACCCTGTATGCTGGTAAGCAGCATATGGGCATAAATAGTTTTAACAAACTAACAATTTCAATAAAGTGCGTAAATACTTCAAGCCTTTTAACTGCAGGATACATTGTGTTAAGAATTGATGTCGTAAAGATCATTAATACTTAGTAACATACGTGATTACATTATAGATAATGTAATATGTATATTAAGTATCTTGATTCATAAAAAAATGGCACCACCCACATTTGGACTACATGCGAACTAAATACTACAAGGAATTTTCAAAAATGAGTCTGATTTTAATTTATATAACAAAGACTAAAACAGTTATAATGAAAATTCCATCTTTCTCATATTTGATACATAGGTAAATATCAGAATATAGCTTTTTTGCGTAGTTGGTAGTGCCTATAAAGAAGAAGATATTTCAAATATTTCCTGGGGATGTTACATATATAGTTAAGTAGTTATGGTGATGGCACCAATGTTGGACACTTAGTTCTTAATTCATAAAAGCCATAACATTATAAATTAAATATGTACCAACAAATGCAGAACACTTGATTCCTTTGAAATAAGCACTAATATTCATGATTCCTTGTCCATAACTGGTGACATCACCCTATATGTATGGAGCCTATAGTATTTCTCACCTTTATATCAGCAGTAGAACTGAACCCATCAAGCTGGTTAAGCAGCTCCAACATGGTACGCTGCACTTCCCTGTCTCCGGCCTTTTCTGAGTCGAAACGCTTGGTGCCGATAGCATCCAACTCATCAATGAAGATGATGGCTGGGGCCTTCTCCTTGGCGAGCGCGAAGGCGTCACGGACGAGCTTAGCACCATCACCTGAAAGCAAGGTTATTAGATTTTAGTTTAAAAATGGCAAGAAAGAGGTATAATAAAAATTTCCATAAGATTTGTATAGGAATCATCATTTCAGCCAAAAGACATCCACTGTTGAACATAGGCCTCTCAAGGATCGCACAAATCACAGGTTAAGCACTGTTGCCTGGTTACCTCCAGGTGGTGTGCAACTACTAGACTAATAAGCTGATAAGTAAGAGTAATCAATATTAATAATTAATCACATACCTTTGTGTTAGATTGGATAAATAAAAAATGCATCTGAATAATTATTATGTGACAAATACTTATTACAGTTTTTAGCTACAGTACCTGACTATATCAAATTTAATTACTATGAAAAGCTAACCAAACACTTGTTTCTACTTTTAGATAAAAAATTATTCAATAACACTGTGTGCATATGCAGGCATGTTTGTATATGGGCGTTTTCGGAAAAAAGTGCCCTAAATGTGATGTGAAAAACATTAAATTATGTAAGTTTTGTGACGATAATTAAGCATGAAATCTGTATAGAAATTTTTTTTTTTTCCTTTTTTTGCATTGTACTACTGCTTAAAGTTTATGAAACAAATACCAAATCTTAAGAATTTACAAAATTGTTATACTTAATTATCATCACAAAACTGACATAGTTAATGTTTCTAACACGTCACACTAATTGGGGGCCATTTTTTTTTTGACGACCGGTCTGGCCTAGTGGGTAGTGACTCTGCCTATGAAGCCAAGGTCCTGGGTTCGATTCCCAGTCAGGGCATTTATTTGTGTGATGAGCACAGATATTTGTTCCCGAGTCATGGGTGTTTTCTATGTATTTAAGTATTTATATGTATCTATCTATTATATATATCGTCGTCTAGTACCAACAACACAAGCCTTACTGAGCTTACCGTAGGGCTAGGTCGATTTGTGTAAGATTGTCCCGAAATATTTATTTATTTATTTATTTATTTATTTATTTTCTGAAAACTTCCATATAGTTAGAAAGTCATCAATATCTGTATAGCAACTATACAATAGCAATTTTAATAAATAAAGAAGTTACCAATAAACATCTGCACCAGTTGTGGGCCAGCCAGCTTCAGGAAGGTGGACTTGGTTTGTGCAGCGCAAGCTCTGGCCAGCAGAGTCTTGCCAGTACCCGGGGGCCCGTACAGCAGGACTCCCTTAGGTGGGTGGATGCCAAGATTCACAAACTTCTCCTTGTGGGTCATGGGGAGCACTACAGCTTCAATAAGCTCCTGGAATGTTAAAGAAAAACGTGGTACAACTGCGTTTGGTTGTATGGGGAAAACCAGCTTTAATCTTTCATATGCTAATTAATTGAATCAGGCGTTACTTTGCGGAAGTCCATATTATTATTGTTGTTACTTTCATATGCTTAGGAGCAGGTCTGGTCCATGTGTGCTAATTGCTAGAGCAGATCTACACCAATGAGATTTGGTGACTTCTCTTCGCCCACTGACATTTCATGCACAAAGACATTCAAGCAGGGGGCACAGTTGTTGAAGGTTAAAATTGCAAATTACATTTTCACCTACAAAATGATGACAAAAAGATAACAAATTAAAAAACTTAATGTATTGCCAATGGTGTTCCAGTTTCAATTAGGAAATGGTATACTTTGCTAATAATCACTGTTATATTTCATAAATTTAATATACAAGCCATTTTACATACAAGTCATGTGTTGGTTAACTAAAACAAAAGACTATGCAACTGCTATAACATTCATATCTGAATATGTTAACAAATACAATTGTGGCAGCTTTTGTTTGTTGAAACAATGTAATATATTATTTTTTTAATTTAAGGATATTAATTACTTTATTTAAGATCCTAAACCATCATAAAATACATAACTATAGATAACTATAACAAGTCAAAATGATTTATTATCTTTTCACTAGTTGTTTTTACACATAGGACCTCTTTATTATATTCATAATGTTTTCAGCTAATTGATTGACAAAGAAAATTCATGTATAAACACATCAACACCGGAAACTACTGACCTGAATTTGTTTGTCCAAGCCTCCAATATCAGAATACTGTTCTGTAGGTCTCTCATCCACTTCCATGGCCTTCACACGGGCATCGTACTCCGCCGGCAGCGTCTCCAGGATCAGATACGAGTCCTTGTTCACACCCACCAAGTCTCCAGGCTTTAACTTCTCAGCATCAACTAGCCCAATGACTGGCAAAAAGTAGGTCTGACGAGTGGACGTCTTGATGACTGCGCATTTTCCTTTCCGCTGCGAATCTAAATCTACCACGGCGCCATCCTCTTCCTCCTCTTGAGGATCTACGTCTAGCAGTTCGATCACATTTGATACTAAGTAAGGCAGTGTTTTGTTCACTTTGATTTTTTCGGTATTCTCTTTGATTTTCTCATTCTGAGCTTGTAGCTCGTGAGATATCCTCATGACCTCGCTCTTCATGATCTTTATCTCATTGTCTAGCAGGCGAGTCCGGCTGATAATTTCATCTGTTGGCATCCGAAGAACTTCTTCGCTGAGAGCTTCCTCCCCATCTTCCCAAATTGATTTGTCTTCAAGAGTTGTAGCCATATTATTGAGATAATGTTAATTTTAAAGAAAACCAATATATCAATTTACAATTAAGCGAAAATTACAAAAAATAATTAGTTTCGCTTTCAGTCACAAACATGGAAAATGAATTGTCATTATTGGAGTGAGTGTTCCCCATTGAATAAAAAAGAACTCTACCAAAGATCTATATCTAAAAATAATACGCTAAATACAAACTAATTAATAACTTAAACTAATCATTAATAAACATTTAATGAAGTAGTCATACAGTTCCACTAAAAGATAAAACTTGAAACAATTTACGATAAAATATTCTACTAAACTTATAAATCCGTAATGAATGGCAACCTCCCATGTCATTTAAAGGCCGCTATTGAATATCAAGCATATCCATGTTAACGTACACGAATGAGTGATATCTCGAAATGAATGAATGAAAATTAATAATGTCAACATTGAATGAATGATACTTAACACGAATTTCGAAATTGGCGAAAGCAATCGTGGAATTATTTTTTATTCCACGCAATAGTTAAGTGTCCTGTGACTTTTTAGTTTACACATTTGAATAAAAAATGGCTTTCTCCATGTTTCTTCGTAATTCAGGTAATATTCTTTTATCAGTTGTATATTTAATGTTACATAACAGATGTTTTGTTTTTCTTGATGTATATCGAATGCACGGCAATGGAAGTTATTTTGAAAACCTAAGTTATTTAATTATTACGTAGTTGTTGCATAACACTTTTTATGTAGGCTTTAATAAGTATTAGTATAAAAAATATTGATTACATTTTAGGTTAGAAGTGCTACATAACACAACAATCTCTTGTTTTTTTATTTTATTGAAAGTTTTGATATTCACTTATAAAAGCTCTATATCTTTGATTTTCTACATATATTATTATGCGCATTATAGTTATCAATTATTCTTGCAGTTTTTATTTATGTATAATTAAGTACTCTATTAATTAGTTGATGTTTGGGTAATCAAAAATTACTTAATGACTTGAATTATTTTTGTATTTAGTATATATTCGGATGTTGTTAGACATATAACATGTCATAATCACATGTTAACCTATTCATAATAAAACTCTTCAAATTAATTTGCCTATAACCACTATAAAACTGAGTAAAATAACCTTGCTAGCAAATGACACGTTTAATTAAGCACTTATATCACCACTAAGTGGCTGACAAGGTGTGCACATACCACAGCACAAAAGCTTTCCCAAGCAATAGACATAAATAAAATGTGTCAAAAGTATATATTATGATTTATGAATAATTGCTACATCAAACTAACATAAATAAAATATATATACAACAACATATAGTTAATAGCATTCTATGTAGCTTGTGCTAGCTTAGTGCAGTACTAGTGGAGTTCATTCATTCTTAACCATTTCTCCACCACATCAGTGATGAAATGAGTCTTTCATCAATGTCATGTCAAAGTTGCAATTCTGACCAAGACCACAACTTGTTATGTAGTTGTGGTGTGTGTGGCATCAAATGTACTGACTTTTGTATCAAGTCAATGACTGCGAAAGTGTTAATAATCACATCCATTGCTACACATTGTCCCGCAAGGTTGAAACGCAGCAGCCATTACAATTTTAATGAATATTATGTTCCAGCATGCACAAGCCGCATTTTCAGTCAGCAAGTAATGCGGCTGGCAGCACAACCTGCCTTTGCGAAGCATGCTGCAGCAGCCTCCGTGCCTCTCAAGAGCCTAGCGCTGACCAAGAGCAGCACACCAATTCTTAATGCTGTGAGTAAATGCCATAATTTCTATGCATATGATTATTATTTTTCACCTCACTAGCTCAGTAAGCCCTTTTTATTTGAAAAACAGTTAGCAAGACTGAATTACAACTTTCTTCACTTTCTGCTTTCTGGTAGGATGGAATGATAAATGATTGGCACTTTCCTTGCCATAGTGCGATAATTTTTTTTGTGTTTTACTTGACAGCAAAATTAGTTGTGTTGTTGTGCTTTCTCTTCCTCTCAACACTCAAGATTTCACTTGAATCACTTAGTCATATCTCTTTGTACTGTGAAGGGCAAAAATATTTATACATAACTTATAACAATGGCATAGGGTTCAAAAGTATATTATATACACATTACATATGCCCTTGACTGCATGTATAGTTAGTTGCAGTCATTACATTCAAATATATTGATATAGATCTTTATTTATATAGCAGTAAGGATACACAGTTTATACAACAAATATTTCTGACTGTCAACCCGCTCGGCAGGTGCGCTCGTTCCGCACGTCGGCGCCGGCGCTGGCGGAGCACGCGCACGACCACTCCAAGCTGTGGGTGATCGAGAAGTCGGTGACGGCCGCCATGGTGCCGCTCATCCCGCTGGCGCTGCTCATGCCCAACAAGCTGTTCGACTCGCTGCTGGCCATTCTCATCACTGCACACAGCTTCTGGTGAGCTCTCCCAACTTATAGGTCTACACTGATGTCTACCTTCCATTGAGGATATTCAATTTGTACAGTAGGTAACGGACCCTTACATCATCTTCACCTTCCTCGCGTTGTCCCGGCATTTTACCTTGGGAGCCTGGGGTCCGCTTGACAACTAATCCCAGGATTTGGCGTAGCCACTAGTTTTACGAAAGCGACTGCCATTTGACCTTCCAACCCAGAGGGTAAACTTATTGGGATTATTCCGATTTCCTCTCGATGTTTTCCTTCACCGAGAAGCGACTGGTAAATATCAAATAATATTTCGTACATAAGTTCCGAAAAACTCGTTGATACAAGCCGGGGTTTTAACCTCCGACCTTACGGATTGCAAGTCGTACGCTCTTACCACTAGGCCACCAGCGCTCCCCTTTCGTTTCCTCCTATTTGTACCTACTTAAACTTTCATGAATAATCTTATACTACTATCAGCCACAAATGTCCACTGCTGTTTGAGTGTGTGGGGTTTAATGCCATAATCGTCACGACAGGTTATGTCACGTTGGTTGGTGATCCAATTTTTTAAAAGGATGCTGGTGCCTGTCCCCCTCTGGTATAAGGCACAGTTTTAAGACAATACCCAGGGCTAGAGCCGTTCATTCTATAACATTTTATTATATGGCACTAAGAGTGCCGAGCTCTGTCCGAAAAATGAAGCATTAACAATATGAGAAATAAACCTACGTGTACTGTCAATTCCCTATTATACCCTTATTCCCCAAATACGATGAGGCAGAATGGTTCTTGAACGGCGACTACGCGAATACGTAGCGTTGGAAGACCACCAACTAGGTGGACCTACAGTCAGGGTCGCTAACATCGTTGGATCCGGGCAGCACAAACCGGACATTGTAGAATAGCAGTGGAAGTTTTTCGGCTGATAGTGCTTCCCCAAAACCACTCCAATATCCAATCCCACCCCTCTTCCATCCCTTTCCCCCCAGGGGCCTGGAAGCCATGGTGGTGGAATACCTCCGCGTGCTCGTCGTCGGCGAGCTGGTCCCCAAAATCGCCATGGGCGTGGTGTACCTCATGACGGCCGTGACGCTGGGCGGGCTGTTCTACATCAACTTCAACGATATAGGAATTTCTAGAGCGTTCTGGAAGATCTGGAAGAATATGAAGAATACGGGCGGGCCCAGCAGCTCGCAGGTTACCGTTTACAAACCTTCTGGGTTGCTTGCACCAAACTGTCATCCAGTAGTTGAAATTTCCTATTTCGTTACCATCTTCCATATATTTTGTGTGACGGTAACAAAAGAGGAAATATTTTAAAAATATGGAATTTAGTGGGACATTTATTTGTCTATTGAAAGAGTTCGTGTTCTGATTAGAAAAAAACATATTTTATTTTGAAAACATATACCTAAGACATTTGTTAAAAGTGTAAATTCTTAAGAGAAACGCTTCCCTGATTAACCTTTTCAACCCCTTGTCAAACACAAGAGCTACCGCTCAGACGCCGCGTCACCGAAATATCAAACTGAAGTTTAAGTTTATGAATGTCCATCTAGGTTTATTTTTCTGTTTTCTGTGACCTTTATATCAGTCGCTAACCTTGGATCTGCAGCTCCGATATATATCTTGCCGTTGAAAAGGTTAAGATTAAGCTAATGAGCCTCGAAAACAGGAACACCACAATTTTTCCAAATATTTTTACTGACTTCCATAAAATTAAAGAAGCATCTTCCTTTTCGTCCACAATCTTCTCAGCTGTCGAAAATTAGACTTGGTTTTCCCATAAATATGTATTTTAAATAATTACTTTTGATTTATTTTAAATATAGTAACTTTTATCAACAGTCCAATCTAATTATAAACCAAAGTCGAACCCTTAGATTGTAATTTGACACGAAAGTGGTTGATAAATTATACGAATCCTGGAAAAGGAATAAAATTATTGGCCCCTCTGTCACTCACTTATAGATAAATATTTAACGTAAAACAATAATTCCAGGGGCCTAGAAGCCATAGCTGTTGACTACGTCCGCGCCAGCATCTTCGGCCCCTTCATCCCGAAGCTGGCCATCGGCCTCGTGTACCTGGTCTCCATCGCGACCCTCGGCGGCCTCTTCTACCTCATCAGCCATGACGTCGGCCTCGCCAACGCCGTCAAACAGTTCTGGGCCATCAAGGCTAAGCAAGCGTAAATTTTGAGGTTATAATTGTAACCCCTTTTTTGCATACAAGCGGCTATATGTGAATTTTAACCGCCTATTTTTTCTATTTTATCAGCTAACCTTTTTTCTGGTGGTTCTTACCTGATTGACTTACCTAAATCAACGAAAATTGCAAACCATTGTTATACACAGAATGCGGAAATGTGCTCAACTGACTGTTTATATAAAGCAGGCGATCACTACAAAGGGATTTTTAGATATTCAACTCCTATAGGGGTCAATTCGGGGTTGAAATTTTGCATGGCGGTACGAATTGCGCGGGTTCAAATAGTTTGTTATAATTTCCGAATCTAAATATTAAAATGATATTATAGATGACTAGGTAGGAATCTCTTTAGAACATCGAAAGATATTAGCAAAATTCTTGAACAAAAATAGGCGGTTTGAATGCTCCAATGACAAGCTACGTGTATGAAAAAAGGATTTAATAAGTGTATGTAATCGCAAGAGCTAGTATGAAATTAGTCTAATGTAATAAAGTTTAACCCTTAGGGCGCATTTTCAATTTAAAGATTGTCTGGGACAATGGAATATAGCAGCGCTAGAAATGTGTAAATTCCCAATATTACTATTAGGAATATCCCCGAATGGTAATTTCCAAATTGTAATATTGGGAATGGCATATGCATAAACAGTATATACTATTAATTAGGGTAATCTTTATTAAAAATATCTACTAGCTCCTGTGATTAAACAGCTAATGTTATTTGTACTATTTGCTGCGAACTCAAATTAAGTAAATATTAAGTGAACTCCATTCTGTATAGGAATTGAGAGGACAGCATTTTTTTAATGTTGGATAACTGTAGTTATCTGTTTTGACATTGAGACAATATTTTGGGAATCAGCAAATGATACTAAAAACAAGGGAAATATGAAGAAATTGCCAGATTTTTGAGTCGAGAATGAATTATTTTATAATCATGATAATTTTATTACTCATGATGTTATAAGGTAGTGAGATAAAATTCAAAATTTTATTGAGATTATTTTTTGGCATCAATGTATTTAATTTGAAATTATTTCTTAGCACATGGACTATTTTTAGCATATGTATATTTGCATGCTTGTCTCGAATCAGACATCTGGCTTGAAGGCCATTTATTTATTACAATAGGTGATTCTGATTATTCGAAAGTGCTATTTGAATAAAAAAATAGATGAAACTGTCACAACTATTATCATTTATTTGTGACCTAAGTGTCTATAGAACTCGTCAACTTAAATTAACCCTCTGAATGAATAGTTAGCCTATTGTGATATAAAAAATATAGAGTCGGGTTAATAACATTTATAACTCAAGAAATTCTGAAAGATTTGGAGGGCTTACACGCCGAATGAAATAGGCTTACCAGACTATCTAAAAAGGAGGGTAATGTTTATGTTGTTCGATTACAGTAGTAATAAATAAATGCGTCAATTCGAGACAATACCAGGTACTTAATGTAGCACAACTTTACTTTTTGAAAGTATTAATTCGGTTTAGCGTTACGACAACTGTGCTGTGACGTATCGGTTTTGATGTGATTAATTTATTATAGTTTAATAAATGAAGTACCTTTTAATCAGCTTTTTATTCAATATCCCATAAATATTATTTTCCTACGTGTGGATAAAATTGCTTTTTCTATAGATTAGAAATTGCGTATCGAAATGCGTGTAATGACGATTTTTATCTGACTAATGCTTTGCCACGTACAGTTCGCAGCAAAAGTTGCTAAGCTTGACACGACTTTTTGTCAAACGCAAAAAGATACCGCTCAGACGCCACGTCATCGAAATGTCAGAACTGAGGTTGAACTTTATGCGTGTGCACGTAGGTCTCATTTGCTCTGTCGTCGAGGACATATATATAAGTCTGGCGTGGAAAAGGTTAAGAGAATAAAATCGGGTCAAGATCATTCTAAACACGTGGGTTAGCAATTTCTACTGCTGCCTGTATTCTACGTGCAGACTTAAAACCTGTTTTTCTCCATACAAAACCAAAACCGATTGTAACCCAGCCCTACCACGTACGAAATGCAATAAGCTGGCCCTCGTACGCTAACTAAAGTGCAGGGTAAACGTGTCTATCGTTATATTTATTTACATCTTTGAAGACATTACAATAGAGGTACAAGATCGGGTGACATATTTTTGTATTTTATAGCGTGGTGGTTTACCTAACCTGATTTAATCTCATGGTACCTATCTCACAAGTCTAAAAAAACTCAAATTAAAAAAAAAACAAACAATTCAGACATTTTGGAGTCTTACTGGCAGGAAACAGGAAAACAAATTAAATACTAAAAAAAAAAAAAACATTTTTATTCAATAACATTAATATAAATATTACAGTACAATCTTAAAATCATAGTTTCATCATACCACAGGTAACTTTTAATTTAAGATATAAAAAACATCGACTATTTTACAAACTATTACAATTTTCAAACATTATTTAAGCTATTTTGCGCTTTATTGTTTTTTATTTGTCATACGTATCATATTAGCGTACGTATAAAATTATACTATTAGACCTCTATATAGCACGTGTATGGTCACGTCTAAAAAAATAGATAAATTGAATGTGTCAAAAACATGTGTCCAAGACTTTACGCCATGGTGTCGTGTATATGTGTCACATTAAAATATCCATATTTTTAGACGGGACTATACTACTCCCAACATTATCAACTTCCTTCGTTTATAACATTAGTAGTACTAAGTATCTTCTTTAGACTTATGTTCATAGAATTGTGTGTTTTTTCTACTAGCATTCGACACTCGCGACTTCGTCGGGATAAAAATTATCCTTTGTCCTTTCTCGTAGCTCAAACTCTCTCCATACCAAATTTCATTCCAATTGGTTCAGCGGTTTAAGCGTGAAGAGGTAACAGACAGAGAGAGTTACTTTCGCATTTATACATATTAATAAGTATGGATAAAAAATCTGTCTAAATAAATTATTTCTTAGTTCAGCAATAAAATTCTATCACATTAAAAATCGTGTATAAAACAAAAATCACAGATACGAAATGTGTGAGGATGGGTTAACATTTGAATGTATGGGAACGTATTTTTTTATTTGTGGCTTTTGTGCCGTAACTGTCAAACAGGATAGATAGACATCAAATGTGCATTTGATATAAACTGACTATTTTACTCAAAAATATCAAAATATCAATCGTCGCCATATCAAATGCAGGAATGCCGCTCAGACATCGTCACTATCACCGAAATGACAAAACTCAAATTGAACTTTATGCATGTGCATTTAGGGCTATTTTGCTCTGTGCTCTGTGACCTATATATCAGTCGAGCGTTGGACCTGCGGTACTGATGTCATTGTTTGGCGTCAAAAAGGTTAAAAACATAGTGAAGGTTTAATAGTATCATGGGATCTGACAGCTGCCCTCACGGACCCATTTGGAAAATTCGTTGCACAGCAAAAGATCCAAGAGTACAGAGTATAGTAAAGTTGTTATATACTAACTATAAAAAAAAAATTACCTGTCTCACAATTCTAACTATTAGATGGTACTTCTTTGATTTATTAGTCATTTTCTAACTATATTTACAATGTTATCATCAGTGATCGGCACTATGGGTGCAAAACTTTAATAGAACTCGTTAAGCGCACATAAAAGAGTGTATAGAGTCATAAAATCTATTATATTCTTACACTCAAATATTGGCATATCGAGATTCCGATATTTAATTAAATTGGACACTAATTTGCCAAAGTTATTCGATTTTTTCTTGACGGTCAGTATCACTATACCTCAGTTCAACAAGTTTTGTTAAAGTTTTGCACCGTTAGTGCCGATCACTGGTTATCATAAAGCATAAAGGTATATGTCAAACTCTCAAACAATTACAACTACTTGCCACAAAAATCGCTGCACTACAAGTGTAGCTATTTTTTTTGTCTGTCGTGCGAAATAATACAACATTCGAAAATTTCGGAACCTTGTCATAATTTTGAAAGTTTATACTTGAAGTACGTTACGTAAAGTTTCAGGAAAGCTTCGCTACTAGCACGCCACTTGACGACCGGTCTAGTGGGTAGTGACACTGCCTATGAAGCCTATGGCCCTGGGGTCAAATCCCAGGGCATTCATTTGTGTGATGAGCACAGATATTTGTTCCTGGTGTTTTCTATGTATTTAAGTATTTATATGTGTCTATCTATTATACAATTATACATATAAATCGTCGTCTGGTATCTACAACACAATTACTGAGCTTACCGTAGGACTAGGTCGATTTGTGTAAGTCCCGAAATATTTTATATTCACACCAGGGTATTACGACTGGACATGTCGGTTGTGGAATATCTGGAGGGCCTCCCACTGCTTCGTGTGTAGAAGGATGTGCGGCCGCCGCGCGCGCATGTGGTCCACGGCTTCCGCTGGGGACCACCCGTTTTTCTACAAATATAGATTATTAGTATTACAACCTGATATTTATTAAGTACAGTCAGCAGCAGAAGTGGCTAAGCGTTTGAGGTGTTCAAAATGAGATCATCACATCTCTATTGTCAAGAGAATAAGAGCGCGTGTAGGTTATTTCGAACACTTCAAACGCTTAGCCACTTTTGCTGCTGACTGTACCAAAAACAAATAAATATAGGTGAAAAACTTAGCTAAACCACCTGGTCTATGTAGTAGTAACGTGTCTGTACACGCATTTCGGCGTTCTATATTCAAATTTTGACGTAAGTTCCATATTAATTCTCCGCACAACTACATCGAAATGGTGACTTTCTTAAGTTTTTCACCTATAACAAATATTTTTTAATGAGTATTGCTTAATATTTTTTTATATAAGTTTCGACTTAAGATTAAGAAAGACCCTGCACCTATTAAATCTTCCCGTACTTATAGCAAGCAGGAATTTAAAGAAAAGTTTGCTCAATTAGCGTGACAAGTAAAAAGTTTTAATTATGTCAGTTTTGTGACGATAAATAAGCATTTATGTACCGAAATTAAAGTGCTGCCTATTTTTGCATTGTAATATATAATATTACTTGTTGATTGTAAAACGATTACCAAATCTAAGTATTTACAGAAAATGTATACTTAATTATCGTCACAAAACTGACAGCATTTATCTTTTTACTTGTCACGCTAATTTGGTACAGTCAGCAGCAAAAGTGGCTAAGCGTTTGAAGTGTTCAAAATGACCTACACGCGCTCTTATTCTCTTACCAATAGAGATGTGTTGACCTCATTTGAAACACCTCAAACGCTTAGCAACTTCTGCTGCTGACTGTACATTTATTTCTTAAAACTCTCATATACTATAAAGTTATCATCGAATATACAGGAGCTGTGGTCACAAATATCTGAACATGCACTTTATCACCTTGACAATAAAGACGTTATTCAGATATTTGTGACCACCTCCACAGCTCCCACCCTGTTGTACAGTAGCCATCAGATATATTGGAGCTGTGGAGGTGGTCACAAATATCTGAACATGCACTTTATCACCTTGACAAAAGACGCTATTCAGATATTTGTGACCACATCCACAGCTCCGATATATCTGATGGCGACTGTACAACAGGTCACAGTTATCCATCGACAAATTGGGGGGTGAAAAAAGGGTAAAAGGGGGTGAAGCTCACCATCATCAGGTAGCAGCCGACTAGCGTCGCGCTGCGGGTCCGTCCGGCCTTGCAGTGCACGTACACCGTACCACTGTTCACACCGTTTTCGCTTGATAGCTTCTTTATTTTACTATCAATAGGTAGAAACCTGTAAATAAATAAATATATAAATATTACCATACCCTATAAACCCACACAACCATACCCTATAAATAAATAATAAATGTTATAAATATATACATAATACATATGTATAGTAATAATAATTCCTGTATTATTTTTAATTTTATTTGTAATAGAACTTGCTAACTTGAGTGCCGCCGCATATAGATTTTTCACTAAGATCTCGGTTCCAACGATATAGGCTGTATTGTCAGTCTGTAAACTGTTTCATTTTGTGTAATAAATATATTTGATTTGATATTTTTAATTTCGGGACAAACTTACAAAAATCGACCTAGTCACACGGTAAGCTCAGTAAGACTTGTGTTGTAGGTACGAGACGACGATATATATAATAGATAGATACATATAAATCCTTCAATACATACCTTCAATACATAATAGAAAACACCCATGATGACATAGGTGTTTTCTATGTCTAGGAACAAATATCTGTGCTCGTCACACAATTAAATGTCCTGACTGGGATTCGAACCCAGGACCATTGGCTTCATAGGCAGGGTCACCCACCCACTAGGCCAGACCGGTCGTCAGACACAATAGACTAGCTAGAAAACTACGTTTTTAATCTTTGAAAACAGATAGAAAACCTGAATTTTATGCACCAGAGAGTACTTACAAATTTAAAATGTTATTTTTGACGTTAGCTGGGTAGATGTTATTAAATGATACAATTAGTGTCAATACACTATTCATTTGGAAATAAATTTGAAATGTTTGATCATTTGTATGTTCCTCGGGGTAGTGAGGTGATAATTTTTGTATTTCACTTAGCAGCAAACTTTTTCCCATCTCTTGACTTAAAACCATCCCAACGCTCTAGATACCCACGCTTCGAACCACTCGGTAAGCTCATGGTTCAATTTTTTAATCTTTCGCTAGCTCGGGTCTCAATATTAGCTCGAGAAGGTAAACACTAAACCTAACGTCTCCCTGCTAACTTAAAAAAAAAACAAAACACCCATGATTTAGGAACAAATGTGTTCATCACCTAAATAAATTCCCTTACTGGGATTCGAATCCAGGACCATCGGCTTCGTAGGCACTATCCACTACACCACGGTCTACAAACAAGTCTGTATTTACTAGTACAGTCAAGTGCAAAAATATGTACCGAAAGAATCCTTTCATAAATATGTCCTACAAAGGTTGTAACAATACTCGTATAGTATCTAGACATAGACATATTATTATACCTAAACTAGCAAGTCAATGTGGGTAACACCGGCATACTTTATTTTTAAGGGAAGTCCGTCATATGATATGACACTAAATATCTATGAGATAATGTAGGAAATTGGTTGGTAGATGGTCTTTCCAGATAGACGGTCTTACCCACATTGACATCTTTTGGAGACTTTTGCAGTGAAAGATTTTTTACACTTGAATGGACGTTGTTGTTGAGTTAGTTGTACGTTTCTAGTAACTAATTATCTACGCATTTCCGCGTTCTTTCATTATTAATTATAACTATATTAAGTAAAGTGGTTATTCGCACTGACCTGTTAATAAACCTAACTCCCTCGTACAACTTGTCTTGGTCCGGAGTCTCGAATATGTCCGTGGTCGCTAACTGTAGAAATTCTACGCCGTGTTCGCGCCATTTCTGAAAAATACGATTCAATCTTTACAAAGGACAATAGTTAATAAATTTCATCTTAACTCTTACAGGGTTAGGTGAGAACGAAGAAAACCGCTATCTACTCTACCAGCCCTAGTCCTAGGGCACTATCTTTATGGCACCTACTTAGTTACCACAGATATTCAATGTAGATACAATGTGGTCATTATCAAATAAATGAATAGTTTGACACATTCCCAGTTGTTCTCGGCTACGATTGCAGTGCCATCTGTATGCAGATTGGCGCGTGTTTCTCATTGCTAAAAGCCTGACTTCTACTTGCGAAATACATCCGGTTTAATTCACTATTAGAAAAACAGGTTGCAAACCAAAAAAACCGGTAAATGAATAAATATTTCTGGACAATAGAAATATAAATTATTTATTCTAGACATACACAGAAATAACAGACGACAGAAAGATACATAATTAAGAGATATAGGTAACGTATGCGGAGTGAAATTTGAATTTGGACAAAGTTTGAATATATAAAATGTAAAAAACAAAAATCTAAAAAAAATATGTGTGTATGTCAATATCAAGTCTATATATCTGTCAATCAATCTGGTAAGTTTCATAAGGATTGGATGTTGGATTTTGTAATTATGGTAAATAACCAAGAACGCCGTCGTAAAACTGTATGTAATTTCTACAGTATACATCCCCTATGGCGGAAATCGAAGGTGGTGGAACATCTTGTACAAATGGGTGAGAGTCGAAGCACCATTTATAATATTTTAGCGTCTTTTACCATAAAAACAACCACTGCTAGAAAGCCTGGTTCTGGAAATTATCCCAGCTTGAGCAAGTTTTCTGAGAGAGCTCGACTAAAGAA
The DNA here is from genome assembly GCA_022674325.2 of Grapholita molesta. Classification (NCBI taxonomy): domain Eukaryota; kingdom Metazoa; phylum Arthropoda; class Insecta; order Lepidoptera; family Tortricidae; genus Grapholita; species Grapholita molesta. The sequence goes on from CP053138.2 coordinate 1,776,559, forward strand.
AATTACCGCCGGCCGTGTTGCTAAATCTTACAGAGAGCTCGGAAGAAAATTTTAATGTGACGGAAAAACTGTCTAAAAATATCTTGAAGACATGGGCATCGATAACCGGTGTAGAAAAGTTAAATCCACCGTCTCCGAAAATCAAAAATCCACTCAGAAAATACGGCTGCGTGAATTGGTCAAAGAAATATTTTACGCCAAAAACAATGTGACTTGCGTCATGGATGACGAGTCATATTTCACGTTGGATGGAACCGAGTGGCAAGGTAATTACTATTTTGAGAAGACCAATGGTCCAACTGATGAGAACGTGAAATATATTGAGCATACCAAGTTTCCTAAAAAAGTTTTGCTATGGCTTGCCATCAGGAACGCGGAATGTCCAAGGCGGTGTTCTTTGAATCAGGTTTAGCTGTGAACGCCGATCGCTACATAGAGCGTTGTTTGCCATTAGTGCGAGATTTCATAAATACGAGTCATAGAGGAGAAAATGTTGTGTTTTGGCCAGACTTAGCCTCAAGCCATTATTCCAAAAAAACACTTAGCAAAATGGCGGAGCTAAACATTCCATATGTACCGAAGACATCAAATCCACCTAATGTTCCGCAACTTCGCCCTATTGAAGATTTTTGGGCAAATCTGAAGAGGCGAGTATATTGCAATAATTTTCGGTCCATAAATGTGCAAAACTTGATTCGTAAAATAAAATTGGAGTTGAATAAAATGCCCACATCTATGTTTTCGACAGCGATGGACAAAGTTCCTCAGAACTGCCGTAAAGCATCTCGCATGGGAGTAAACTTAATTTTACATTAATCATTATTAGGTACTTTATTATAAAAACATAACTATTTAAAAAAATCATGGTGTTTTTTTTATTTAAAACAATATTGCACTTTGTCCAAATTTCACTCCGCATACGTTAAGTCACAAAATGTCTACTACTCAGCATGAGGCAATCTTACACAAATCGACCTACTCCTACGGTAAGCTCAGTAAGGCTTGTGTTGTAGGTATTAAACGACGATATATATAATAGATAGATACATATAAATACATAGAAAACACCCAGGATCATCGGTTTCATAAGCAGGGTCACTACCCACTAGGCCACACCGGTCCCATTCCTTGCATCCAACTCAACACGCTCGTTTCATGGTTATACGCACATACCTTCCATTATTAGTCCGAAAAACTCTTATAACATGACTGATTCAGTAAACAAAGGTTTAAAATTATAACAACAAAAGCACTATTCTAAATTAAACAAAGATGTAAATAATACAATAAAGGTACCAAGTAAAGAAAACATGACTTCTGGCACGAACGCATCTGGATAACTCGATGAGATGTAATTCCTTACAATGGAAGTCTTTGATAGATAATCTACAGTTCGTTCCTTATCACAACGAAATAACCATTCATAAAGATAAAGGCAATATATTTTGGGAACAATATGTAGCTATTTATCTTTGTAGTTTGAACCTTATTTGCATTTGAAAAAAATCTGACGTTGGTTCAGAGGTATTGTACAATGCGTACCTACATTTTTATAGTCAAAATCATCCGTATCTTAAAAAAGGAATTTAATGTAAACAGGTTTATTTAAATTATTAAAATCTACAAATCGTTACAAAAATAAAAAAGTCAGGTTATTTTTAACTCTTTAAAAAAATATACCATTTAATTCCTGCCATTAGAAAAAAAATGTAAAACAACTTCCTACGCAATATTTCAGTCAAAATGGCAAAGTTCTTGAATATCCATACATTAGGTGTGGTGAATACTTGCGTGTAATGTCTTCGTAACGTATGCGGAGTGAAATTTGGACAAAGTTTGAATATATAAAATGTAAAAAATAAAAATCTAAAAAAAATATGTGTGTATGTCAATATCAAGTCTATATATCTGTCAATCAATCTGGTAAGTTTCATAAGAATTGGATGTTTGATTTTGTAATTATGGTAAATAACCAAGAACGCCGTCGTAAAACTGTATGTAATTTCTACAGTATACATCCCCTATGGCCGAAATCGAAGGTGGTGGAACATTTTGTACAAATGGGTGAGAGTCGAAGCATCATTTATAATATTTTAGCGTCTTTGACCTTAAAAAACAACCACTGCTAGAAAGCCTGGTTCTGGAAATTATCCCAGCTTGAGCAAGTTTTCTGAGAGAGCTCGACTAAAGAAAATTACCGCCGGCCGTGTTGCTAAATCTTACAGAGAGCTCGGAAGAAAATTTAAATGTGACGGAAAAACTGTCAAAAATATCTTGAAGACATGGGCATCGATAAGCGGTGTAGAAAATTTAAATCCACCGTCTCCGAAAATCAAAAATCCACTCAGAAAATACGGCTGCGTAAATTGGTCAAAGAAATATTTTACGCCAAAAACAATGTGAGTTGCGTCATGGATGACGAGTCATATTTCACGTTAGATGGAAACTAGTGGCAAGGCAATTACTGTTTTGAGAAGACCAATGGTCCAACTGATGAGAACGTGAAATATATTGAGCATACCAAGTTTCCTAAAAAAGTTTTGCTATGGCTTGCCATCAGGAACGCGGAATGTCCAAGGCGGTGTTCTTTGAATCAGGTTTAGCTGTGAACGCCGATCGCTACATAGAGCGTTGTTTGCCATTAGTGCGAGATTTCATAAATACGAGTCATAGAGGAGAAAATGCTGTGTTTTGGCCAGACTTAGCCTCAAGCTATTATTCCAAAAAAACACTTAGCAAAATGGCGGAGCTAAACACCCCACACGTACCGAAGACATCAAATCCACCTAATGTTCCGCAACTTCGCCCTATTGAAGATTTTTGGGCAAATCTGAAGAGGCGAGTATATTGCGATAATTTTCGGTTCAAAAATGTGCAAAGCTTGATTCGTAAAATAAAATTGGAGTTGTATAAAATGCCCACATCTATGTTTTCGACAGGGATGGACAAAGTTCCTCAGAACTACCGTAAAGCATCTCGCATGGGAGTAAACTTTTTTTTACATTAATCATTATTAGGTACTTTATTATAAAAACATAACTATTTAAAAAAATAATGGTGTTTTTTTTATTTAAAACAACATTGCACTTTGTCCAAATTTCACTCCGCATACGTTATCAAATGACTTAGTTAAGAGGAGATCGTTTAGTTCGAATTCGAACAGCAAACTTTGATACTTATTTTATTTGTGATTGTGTGTATTACTTTTGTCTTTGGTCCGATACAGACAATTGATCAAATATTGACAAGAATCCAATCGTTAAGCGTGTAGATGTATAATTTTTTCTGTTTTTCTGTAAAGCAATTTGTAGAATGATGTATACTTTTAGTGTATAGGATACCTATTCTAAGCGTCTTCGTAGTTCTTCACAGATGAAACAAATAAAATGGATCAGTCACGCAATTACTCATGAATATCGTAGAATTCCGAAAGGTGAATTCAGGTCAAAAGGTGGTCAGAGAGTAGTGTGACACATAGTATTGTAGGGGAATTAATTGTTCCATGCTATTTCATGGTTTAAGATGGTACAGTCAGCAGCAAAAGTGGCTAAGCGTTTGAAGTGTTTAAAGTGACCTACACGCGCTCTTATTCTCTTGACAATAGATATGTGTCGACCTCATTTTGAACGCTTCAAACGCTTAGCAACTTCTGCTGCTGACTGTACAAACAGACGGGGGTTTACGATTTTAAGTTTACATGATCATTCACATTACAACTATTAATTAAAACAGAACAGTAACTATAGGAGCTGGATGCGAACAGCCGAAGATCGGAACATGATGGCGTGACATTGGGGACGCCTATGTCCAGCAGTGGACTGCGATAGGCTGATGATGATGATTTACTATATACAGTTGACGTCAAAGATATGTAAACATTTTTGCACCTTATTACAAAGGATTGAGGTGAATAAATGTATACATATCTTTGACGTCGACTGTACATATAATAAATATATATCGGAAACTCTATTGTTTCCGATATTTCGGCACTGTTATAAGCGCCATATTCTATCCAGTTTTAAGTACAGACAGCAGCAGAAGTAGCTAAGCATTTGAGGTGTTCAAAATGAGGTCAACACGTCTCTATTGTCAAGAGAATAAGAGCGCGTGTAGGTCATTTTGAATACTTCAAATGCTTAGCAACTTTTGCTGCTGACTGTACTAGTTGTAAACTTAATCGCTGTCGTTTAGGCAGAACTAATACCAGATTCTGATTAACAGATTTTAGGGAAATTGATGATCATAGCTAATGTTTCAGCCAATATTTAATAAAGCTAAGTCTATATTGGTGCATGGTTGCATTGTCTGGGTGAAAAATATTCATTTTTTATTACAAAATGATTCAAACTTAGTTACTAACTCGCCAACAGATCTGACCTAGTGTGTAAACTACCTACCCATCTATGAAGTCTAGGTCCTGAGTTCAATTCACAGTAAGGGCATTTGTCTGTCCAGTAATGGGTGTTTTCTACAGATTTAAGTGTTGTATAATATATTGTTGGTTGAGTACCCACAACACAAGCCCTCTTGAGCTTACTGTGGGGCTTAGTTAATTTGTGTAAGGGTGTCCTGTAATACTTATTTATTTTAACTCACAACCTTGAAATTAGAGAAGTAATATTCTTTTTTAATTGTAAATATGTGGTCATGTGTAGTTGTTGTGTAGCTTAGTTGAGTAGATAAATAAAAAATAGATCAATATTTCGGGACAATCTTACGCAAATCGACGTAAGTCCTATGGTAAGCTCAGTAAGGCTTGTGTTGCAGGTACAAGACGAAGATATATATAATAGATAGATATATATAAATAATTAAATACATAGAAAACACCCAAGACTCAGGGACAAATATCTATGCTCATCACACAAATAAATGCCCTGACTGGGATTTGAACCCAAAACCATTGCTACCCACTTCATAGGCAGTGTCACTACCCACTAGGCCAGACCGGTCGTCAAAATATAAGCTAATGAATTGTATAATATATGACAAACAAAAAAAACTGTCAAAATCTCACCTCAGCAGTATTGGAAAATAACTTTAATTCATAAGTTTCATTCATTGACACTACTGCCTTTAGGTTCTCTTCCTCCTTTAGCTGAAAATTAACAAAATTTATACTTGATGTAATTTCATTAACAACTAAATGTACAGTCAGCAGCAGAAGTTGCTAAGCGGAAGAGGTGTTCAAAATGACATTGACACAACTTCATTGTTAAGGGAATAAGAGTGTGTCAAGATCATTTTGACCATGTGGCCGGCTTAGCAACTTCTGCTGTTGACAGTACAAGAACAATAATTAAGGTGGTTATAAAATAAGCTGTACAGTCAGCAGCAGAAGTGGCTAAGCGTTTCAGGTGGTAAAAATGAGGTCAACACATCTCTATTGTCAAGAGAATAAGAGCGCATGTAGGTCATTTTGAATCCTTCAAACGCTTAGCCACTTTTGCTGCTGACTGTACCTAATATAAATCATAGTAGATACTATTTTAAAAAGTAACTACATTTTACAACCTAAATGATATTTATTAATATATAATTTTAAATTTTAATAGCAATCAATCCTCAAATATAGATTGATCTTTATTTGCATCCAAGTACATTTTTTTATATTATATTAAAATAGATACATGGTAGGGTTTAGCAAAGTTTTGTAATATTATTATCATTTCCTTTATTCATATACATTATCTTGTTTATTCATCTTATCTCTTACATTCGGTTTTTTACGATATTTTTATAAAAGTAGAATATATAAGAACTATTATTATTAATATTTTATTAATTGCTCAAGAAAGTATTTTAAAAATAATGTTATGGCAATATTTACAAATAAGTTTGAACTTTAAGAATTGATACTTTTAAACTTCTTGAATAAAAATTTTGATCACTATATATATACAAAATGTCATATTTCATTAATTATTCGGAATGAATTAGGCACATAATTCTGACAACTCATGAAATATCACCTGTACTTCAATATAATAAAAGAATCCATTTTCAAAAATATAAATCATTTTCAAAATTATGAAATTACCTAAACAAACGCCTTACTTGATAGCTAGTTGGTTTTTGGCTGTGTATCACATATTTTATAATTGGACATAGTTAATTAAAAAGGATCCAGCCTCAAACATATTTAATTGAAATATACCTATATGGGTTAGTTATTTAAGGTTTTGACAGATAGTTAATTTTTTTTTATAGATTATTTTTTCCTAAACTACAGCCAAATGTAATACTCAAAACGCCTCTGTAAGCCCATGTTACTATTTCATCATGCAGTTATTTAGAAACTCAATCAAACAGAAATGTACATATGCTGCTCTATAAGTATAACAATAAGTGTGAACTTGTTTGACTAAAGTTTTTTTGTTAATTATCAGTTCCACAGGTGTACTAATGATTTACATCATAAAGGCAGCACCATGCCTGCGCAGGTAATTGTTTGCTATTAGTTCATGACACTAGTTCAATTACTAATCACTAACCAAACAACTTATTGACATAACTAAGCTTATACCCATAAAAGACTATAGTAAATATATTTGAAGTTCAACAAAGGGACAAAAAATAGCATACAAAGTTAAGAAAACTATGCAAATAGGCATCACTAGCAATTTATTAAATTAAATCTACCTCTAAAAGTTTCTCTTTACAAGGCAAACACTTAAGTATATAACCTCTAATGAGTACCTGTTTCGTCATCCCCTGGAAAGGCAGAGCGCCCAGGATCACCGTGTCATCCATCCGGTCATACCAGCGCCGGCTGGTCATTCTTTCCATCATCACATTGTAAAACAGAGTGGGATAGAACGTCACCCTCGCGAACATAGCTGTGCCCTAGAATTTACAGTTAACTTAAATTAGCAGCGTTAGGAACGGACCGGCGTTCGAGACATGCCACTTGGTAATGAAGGTGCCGTACCATGGTGAAAGCGGTCGTGGTGGGGCGATTTGAATTAATTTTGTTGTGCGTCCTCCTTTTTGAGTCTGCTTTGAATGGAACTATCAGTATCAGCTGTCAACAAGGCAGTGACAGTGACGTTTTGTAATGTTGCCTGTATGTAACACTAAACGCGCCATTCACTATCATTCTTATCATGCACGCAGACGAAATGCATTAAATGGACTGAAAAAACTGAGAAATATGGAAACATTATAAGTTAGTTTTTTAAGTTTTACACTTGCAGAATTGCAGATAGCTTGCTCTTGTTTTACACGACTTCAAAGTCTTCAAAATATGTACTTATACCACCAATTTCATTGTAGAATATAGAAGTGTTACATCAGTCTATAACACGGCTATTTATCTGCGTACAACGAAGTGTGTAGCGTAGCCGCCATATTGTTTTGGTTGAATTTGACATCTTGCTTACCTGTGTGTGTGTCGCAGTGACAGACGGCACCTATACCTACATCACACCTACACATATGTCGGTCATGGAGTATCACTTTCATCAGTCAGACATTTTTAACAATAGTTTATTAACTATATGTATTTTTATTTTTAATCCAAAGTTCTGGGCAAAACTTGTAGGTGCACTCCTCAGGTATACCTAAACCACTTGACATTGGCAAAGTGCCCTGGCAGCAAACGCCATGTTTGTTTTCAACACTGGATTATTTTATTTCTATTGCCGTAAAGTGTTGATCAAATTAAATACTTGTTTTTATAGAATAGATAACAGGTCTGGGCTGTAATTATTTGTGCCTTTGACAAAATGTATTATCATCGTTGTGTATGTAAAACTTTGCGAAAGGGCGCTGTTATCGTGTTGTCGTTTTCCTGGTTCGGAGAAAAGACTCATGAAGTGCATTGGAGATTATTCTTCGCCGGAGCAACTTTCGAAAGATTCAATTTGCGAAAAGCATTACGAAGAACGCTTCATTTCGTCTTAAAAACGACGTCTCAAGGCCATAGCGTATTCTTTGTTATTTACACAAGATGAGATTTGGCGCGGAATCCCATTACAGAAAAATACCGGTAAGTGTATAAAAAGTATTAATTAAAACTATATAATAATAATTAAGTGTATATTATAGCATATGTTTTAATAATAAATCTACAAAAATTACTTCAATATCAAATTATCATCAACTACATGGCGATTTTACTATAATTATGTTGGTACACTTAACTGCATCGTAGTTTTGCGGGTTCCGTAATTAAGGTATCTAATTATCTATAGTTATGTTTTGAATTCAACGAGGGAATTTCTTTATCTTATTAAAATCTTGTAGGAACATCCATGGTTTATTCATTTGCATAGCACTGTCTTTTTATACCTTTATAATATTTATTGTGTTTATTACCACACATTTTCAAATTAGGAGGGGAATAAAGAGTAGCAGTAGCCATTTACTATTTGAGTGTTTTAGGGCACTCATCTCACTGAACATAGTCAATTTATGTGTGTATTATTTAATTAATACAATCCTTTGTAAGTTTTGTATTTTCATTAATTTTATGGGTATTTTATTTTAGCACATATGGGAATAAATGCTCCACAATTAAATTTGGGAGATAAAACAAATCTTGGACTTCCGGTGCAACCTGAAGGATTCTTAAAGAAACGCACACAGTGGAATTTGCGGCTTGAAGTTCCTTAAAGCACAGTTGCAGGTCAGTAAATGACATAAAAAAATATATATTATACATTTGATATTTAAATCGAAAGAACAATAGAAATTTTTTAACTTGCAGTGGGACTCGAACCCACAACCACTGGATCACTAGCCCAGTGCACTACCAATTGTGCTATACGAGTATGACTTAGCCTTGTAATTTTTTTTCTATTAATTCCTCATTGCATATGTCATCATGTGTGATGTGTAAACACATCTACCGCCAGGAGCGCTCAATTTTCATTGAAAATTCATCAATAACAATGTGCTACCCCTTTCTACTTTATATTATGCAGAAACGTCTGCTAGCAAATATCTTCGATATTTAAATCAAAAGAAAAATATAAAAAAACATACTCGCAGGGGGACTCAAACCCTGGACCCCCCACAACCACTGGATCACTATATTATATATATATGAGACTTTTAGAACTTTTATAAGTTGTAACTTGTATATTTATATTATTGTTTTTTTTAGGTATTGTTCAGCCAAAGCAGTGAAGGAGACGGTTAGTTGGGCAACTAATGAACCTAACTCCTTCATAATATATCATGAATATAAAAGATCAAAACGTCAAGTCAAGCAGATTTCCATCAGGCTTTAAATTCAGTAAGGATGCTTCATTTCACACATTGACAAAAAGAATTAATCCTTATGCAACAACTGTGCAAATCAACCTTTGCAAGAAACATGGGAAAGGACATTGGTTTTCACTGGAGAAGAAACTTTTCAATTTGTAACTGGTGCAATAATATTAATTAATTTATTGAAAGCACTGATAATGCTCGTGTAAGAAACTTTGCTATGGAGAAAAAAGCCATGTTAAAGTATATGAAAAGATTAAGAAATAAATAGTTTAATAAATAATATGTTGTTTCATTTCATTTATTGAGACATGTACGATTCCTGGCATTTAAATTGAACACTAACTAATATTGAGTTAGTGTTCAATTTAAATGCCGGGAATCGTACGTGGAAAATGTACAATTTTAAGTAAGAAGCCGTGCGACATGGAAGTATACGTTACTTCCTTTGCCACTGTTCATTAAAAATTAAAAAAAAACGAAACGTCATATATCACCAGGAGTACAGATAAGATAATATTGTATAACGTACATAACTTTAGTTCCCGAGAGAGCGGTCTGATGTCTTACTAGTCTGTGGTCTATAAGCAAAATGTACAGTAATGAAATGGATTTATGTTTTACTTTTGCTTAACAAAGATATTCTTTGGATAGCGCTGTCGTGAATATTATATTCGTTTGATTAAACATTACCATTCCGAACTTTAATAATACATATGCCTTTGACTGCGTTTGAATCATTAATTATATTAAGGAAGCTTTGTAATAATAACTATTATTATAAATTTATTAGGTACCAAACTTAAGTAAAATAGAAAGAACCAATTCCTAATATTTGATCAAGATTTGTTGACGCATTAAATTGAACGTAGCCTAAACCTGTAGTGCTAAATTTGAAACATTGAAATGAATCTGTCAAAATTTTTGTGATCTTTTTGAATACCTTTTTAAAAAAGGGTAAAATTAAACCCAAAAAAAGAGAAATGTGAAATTATTAGTGCAAAAATAAATTCTTATCGCCTGCGGGACACCTTGAACGGGATCGGTCCTTAACTCGTAAGTAACCTAGACAATAGTTTGACGAGATATTAAACGTTTAAAATATGTTGTAATGCCGCATAATGTTATCGATTTCTGATAATATAAAACATAATGCAGTTGTATGTGTTTCTGCTTCGCTCTTCCGACTGCGGCTTGCGGGATGATCGTAATTTTACTTGTGCAAACTGATTGGCTTAAATAACCGTATAATATTACCTGTGAATTTCTGTATACCCATTATTTATCTAAATCACTATATTCCAAATTATTTATTTAAGTATTTCATTGTTTACCTGTGTGCCAGCTGGTTCTTTGGCTTTTCAAATGAGGAAGATGTTAATGGTATTTTCCACTACCAGAGTTGACTATCCAGAGACCCTGTTGCCCAACAATAAATATATTTACACACTTAAATCGTATTTTATGTCATTTGTTAAATCTGAGCTTTGTAGTCCTGTTCAAGTGAGAGGAAGCAATTTAAATCTAATGCAATACAGCTAGTGGGGAAATAAAACATAAATATACAAAGACAAAAATACAAATAAGAAAAATACAAACATAAATCAGCTTTATTTAGCACTTACAGGACTACAAGTCAGATAAACAGCTACATTTATATATAGAAACATCTATCTATATCAAGAAAAATTTTGAAGGAAGACATTAAGCCTTACTACAATAAAGTAACAGTTTGTTTTCCTTATGTTGTTGTGAGCCATGGATCCCGCGGAGGAGGCAGTGCTTGTGAGTAAGACCTCTCCCGTCCCGGACATACCTAGGGTACATACAAAATGCAACCGTCCACATACCAGGTGGTCCACCCTACTTTACAATACTGTTATTATATATATTATATTTCCTTTTTCACAAGATACTAAAATGACAATTTAAGTGTAAAATTTGTTCCTGTTCTTTCTTTAATATGACATTTGAGAAGAGGTGGTAAATTAGACTTCTTTGTTGTTTTACAACAAAAAGGTTAGATTAGTCAGATTAGGAGATTGTCATTTTAGTATCTAATAAACAATTAAACACTGTCCTGAACATTATGATCTTGAAATCCAATCTATACTGTGTCTGTAAACTACATATATTTATTTATTAATCCATACAAAAAAGAAACAGGTTGTACTGTTGGACCAGATAAAAAAAAACTTCAATGTCTTCATAGTCTAAAAACCAACTGTAGAAAAAAAATGTTATCTATGGTTATTGTGAAATGTGGAAAATATTTTGCCATTGCCAGAGACAACGGACCTCATTAAGTGGGGCTCTTATTTCTGGTCAGTTTGCCCTTCAGGCATGTGAAGCAACCTAACAAACCTAACTTACCTATCTATTAGTTTAATCAATTATTGCTATTAAACTATTACGATAGGAATATTACGATTGATAGCTGTAAAAATTTTTTATTGTTTATTTATGTTCAACAATTACTATTTATGGCTATATTCTGTTGAAACTTATAACATTAGTAACTGTATTTCCAGTATACAGGAATAATTAATAATAATAAAAAAAATGTTACTTGCCCTATTTTCTGCCAATTTTCGACCACCCTGATTTCACCTCTTAATCTTCCTAATGGTCCTATAATTTTGAAATTACGGTTTATAAAATGCTTATTTGATTTCAAGATCATTAATGTATACATAATGAAAATACATTTTTTATTAATCTACACACATTAGCACAAAATTTACTGCCTACTGCTTGATGTAATAGTGTTATCGTATAAGCAGCTTAGGGCCGACCGCGAAAATCGAATGTCGTAAATTTTCGGTATTATTCTCTTTTACTCCAATTGAGGCATAATTACTAATTATTCGAAATTGTTCGTAATTTGAGTATTTCCATTGTCGCGGTAAGCCTTCTGTATGTTATGTACTTTTAGATTTTTTTCTTAGCTTTATAGGTTGCTTTGATATCCACATCATTAATTCTTTTATGACTTGTAAATATCACTTCCTTATTGTTTATAAATAATGATTTAGAAATACGGGGAAAATATGTGTTTAGATTTTAAATTTAGCTCTTTACCTTTTTTCTGGTTTAGAAATAATATTAGAATACATAATACCTATATTTCTCAATTTGCAAAATGCCTACACTTTATACCAGTGCTATAGTTTTTAATTCATGACACTGAATATCAATTTCAAATTAATCACATGTTTTCGCCTTGCATAATAATCACCCTAAGTGGGTAACTAACGCGTCCATCATCAGCCAACCGTGTCGCGTTTGAAAACACACTACAACATTAGTAACCATAGCAACCTCGCAGTTTTCCAACCAGCATCTTGTTAAAATTAACAATCGATAAAAAATACTGGCACTCTAGCTCGTCCATGGACAATCAATTGTTTTTAAAGATTTGTAATTTTCGCGCTTATAAAAAGTTTTCGCAGAGCGAGACGCGCTTATCTCTCCTATATAGTTGTGTCTCGTTCAACCGTAGCTGATGTTTTGAACTGTCAGTCGCGAGGTGACTCAGCGCCGTAACGCTGTGTCCACCGCGTCGTGAAAACTGTGATGGGGAAAATTTTCGAGTGAGTTTTGTTATTTTTATATGTAGGAAATGGTTTATTGCAAATTATAAATAGCAATAAGGGTTCGTTTTTAATGTAAATTAATCATTGATTTAATGCTCGTTATATTAAAAATTAAAACCTTTTTAGTTATTTTTTTTTAAATAACTTCGGATATTAATATACGGATCACTTTCAAGTTTAATAGTTAAATATGTTTGAATAACTGAATATATCTACCTTTAACCAAATCGCAAGTGCCTGTTACTACATACTTTTATTGACTTTTTACTAAGCATTATTGATTATTATTATTTTACATTGATTTTGTTCGTCGTTTCTGAGGACATGACGAAAGTTAAAGATTGCAGCCCTCTTGAATGACACCATCTATATTAAACCTAACTTAGGTATATGCACACAAACTGTCAATAGGACCACAGGAGAGAAAAAAAAGAAAATATTTTTTTAACCCAGGTGCTTTACAAAAAAATACTACATACAGATACTTTATAAATTAAGGTTTTAGGTGAAACTTTGGGGATATTGTGAAACTTAAGTCAAATATTTGCCTTTTTTCTGGTTTAGAAATAATAGTAAATAGATGACGTATACATATTAAAAAAAATGACGAACACCTCCGGCGCCCGAGGCAGGTTTTGAATCCGCATCAGCTGCCACTGATTTGAGCCGTCAGCCGCGATAGTTAATTTATATATTGGTGCTACTACTTAAAAATCTAAACTTAATAAATATATTTTTTATTTAATAAATATTTCGGGACAATTTTATACAAATCAACCTAGTCCTACGGTAAGCTCGGTAAGGCTTGTGTGTACGTACAACACGACGACGATATACGACTATATAATAGATAGATGCATATAAATACTTAGGTAAATACATAGACAACACCCATGACACACGACACGAACAAAAATCTGTGCTCATCACACAAATAAATGCCCTGACTGGGATTCGAATCCAGGACCATCGCCTTCATAGACAGGGTCACTAGGTCACTGTCTACTAGGCCAGACCGGTCGTCAAAAAATATTGAAATATAATTTTATTTGTTCTTAGTCTATTTGCTTCAAATGTATCAACATAAACCACTTTCCCTCTTACGTAACACTACACTTTACTACAAAAACATAACATATACTTTATAATCATATAAGCCGTTAACTATTGACCACCGAAAAAACTTTTGTTTAAATCAATCTGTATGACTCTTATAGGTCAATATGTCAAGTTCTCACTACACCTATAGCAATGTGATTAAACCTTAAGTCAATACAGCTTCTTATATTTCCATACAAACTTGAGTCGATTGTAAACATCCGTATACGAATTACGCTTTTGTGTACATACCTAGTGACATAGAATTTCACGTTATGGCGCTAGAAGGCCTACTTAATTGAAATACAAAAATTCTCTATCGCTCTTGCATATACGAGCGAGAAAGAGGCAAATAGACGAACGAACGATCGACGTCGTTCGTGGTAGCCCTCACAGCGTGTTAAACAATCAAAATTGACCTTTCAAATCTGCCATGTCAACACAAACAGAAACCAGTTTTTTCGTTAATAGATGCATTTTATAAAAGTGAAATCAATTTCAAAACAAAGCGTTATGTTTTCAGTTAACCTACGTTTTAAAAAGTCTGGTAACGTGTGTACCAAACGTCCGTAAGCTACGTCAAACTCTCACCGTCAGACGCGATGTGTGCTTGTTATCGCTTATTGCTGTTGTACATACCTGTACATGTACATACCTACCCGCGGCTTCGTCTGCGTAGGTATAGTAAAGGACTTTTCTCCGGATTAGAACTATTTCCATACCAAATTTCCTCTTAATCAGTTCAGCAGTTATGTAAGGGAATACGTAAGGGCCAGACGTACCGAAGCAAATAAATTTCATGAATTTCTACGTTTACAAAAATATAGTTATTGTTATAAATATAAAGTACTAGCTGTCCCAGCGTACTTTGTATCGCCTGAAAGTCTATAGTAGGGGTCTTTAGGATTGTTTGTTTTTGATTTTATCTTTTTTAAGCATACTATTAAACTTTTTGCCACAACGATCACAACGTATCCAAAATCGTCTAAATAGGTTCAATCGTTCTCGAGTTATAAAAGCCGGAACTAACACAACTTTCTTTTATTAATATAGATAGATATAGATATAGTTGACCCCTATGAAAAATTCAAGAACACATTAAAATCAAACGTACTGCCACGTATTGCCGGTCTTTCTTCGCCATATTTGTCGTATTCGCGTCCCAGCTCAGCCTGTGACTCAGGAGTGTGACTAACCGAAGCTTATAGATGCGTGATATGCCAGAATTTATAATTAGGCTTTAAAACACTGGGTGACATGTTACTTTAATTTGGGATTATTATGTGAGGAGTTACCCTTACCTAACATATAATTGAATGTCGGAATTCATCATTTCGCAGAATGTTTTATTTCCTGAAATTAGTAACTTTCGCCTAAGTATTCCAGAAACATGGTAACTATACATAATATACCTTCATAGAGCTCTGCATACTATTTGTTGGTGGCGACTGGTTGCGCCGCCATGGTGTCCCGGTGAAGTATAGGCATGGCTCAATCAACTATTCTTTGTCCCTCGTTGCCATGGTTACGTTCCCCTGGGTCTCTCCAAATCACAGTTTAATTGCATCTAAATACCCAAAACATAAATATTTGTGGTAGCGATACGATTTGTAGTAGCTTCCATAATGGGTTACCGACCAAGCGCGTCAGTAGTACGCAGACCACATTTCTTCTAAGCAACTATGCTTCAGTTGTCCCTCGGGTGATGGGACAGAATAACAACACATAGCCAATCTTAATAAAGTTATTGATGACATTTCAAAATGTCCTTGGAACATATAGGTTAAATAAATTGTAATGGTTATGTTGATGTACAATAGAAAATATAGTGGCCTAGATTGAAAGCGGTTTACAAATAGAAAAATACTAAGAATTCCTTAAACCTACGTGCCTATTGAAACTGTAGTTTCGGACTTCTATAACATGCGGTTAACGGAAGGCATTAAACAATGCGAACAAAACTATATAACCTTGAAAGGCCCAGCCCCGGCCGCTCCTAATGTATTAATTTTTCACTGTCCATTTCTATTTCTGCATCGTACTGTAGAATAATTTATAGAAACATTGACCGTACGTGTAGCGTTCCCATGATCGAAATTTACTACAACTAAGCTGTAACAGGCAGAATAAAGCTGCTCTCCATAATAAAATCTACAATAGATTAGTCTCTAGATTTTTTTTCTCGCCTTTTAGTTACGCCTACCTGGAGGTCCACAACTATTAATACATACACGCAAAATATTTTTGTAACTCCTATCACCACAGATGGTGACCCGTGCGTTATATAGATGAAAAACTTAGCTAAAGCACCTGCCCTGTGACTCCAATTATTTTTATATAACAATGCGGGTTTTGTAAACCGGACTCAGAGGTCCCGAAATTTTCATGACATTACCTCGCCAAAAATACGATTTGTTCCCTTATGTATTAGTAACGTGTGTACACGCATGTCGGCGTTTTATATTCAAATTTTGACGTAAGTTCTATATTAATTCTCTGCACTACTAGACATGGTTCTTCAGTTAAGTTTGGGTACCCCTATTAGAGGGCACAGACCTAGTTATGTTTACGGAATTTGCACAGGAATTGACGAATAGGAATGGCAATAAAGTGCCATCGTAAAGATGGAGAATTCATACTGCATATATTTTACGATTTATAGTTTCAAACGTAACTTCAGTAGATCGTTATGTAAATTTTATTTATTATCGTTTTAGTTTAGGCATTACGCTTAGGAATAACCTAATAATAAATTAAAGGTTTGCAAACCCGAAACTGCCAAGTCCAACAGACTTTTACAGCTAATGTTAAGTTAAATATCGTATTTTCATAAAAATATCGAAACAGGTATTCTGAAGAGTCAGAACCTCGGAAATACTCAAAAATATATAAAAAAATCGCTCAGCTTGTAATGTTTTGGGATGATTGACATGTTTTAGAGTTGTGCCTTGAAACTTGAAACCCTCCCAAAGCTCAAGATTCCACTTTTTGAACCACTTGCAATGCTCGCGGCTCAGTTTTGGTATATTTTCCTAGCTCGAGTCTCAATATTAACACGAGAAGTTAAACAATAACTTTGCTCCCTTGTTTAACAACTAACTATTACTCAGTTATACATATGTAACATAGCATTGCTAAACGACAATCTTACCTATTATCAATCTGTTAGCATATTTAATAGCTGTTGTCACAGCTTGGAAATTTATAGCTGGTGTGTTCCAAATACGGTTATAAGTATGTATTAAAGAGACAGCCCATCCACTTGATACTTGATGAGAACCTAGCTTGAAACGATATTTGCTAAGCTTGCATGTTACGTTGCACGAATGCATGGTACAGTGGGGTGGTAGAGTATTGACGAGCGAGCGACAGTTGGTGGGTGGGTTTGGAAAACATAACGTAGTTTTTAAGCCTTTAAATATTGGTGAGAAATAATAAAAACAATGGCAGATACATACTTGACAACATTATTTTTTACATCATCTGACTTTTGATATTAGTTTTACATTTAAGTTTTGGTAGTCTATGGTCTTTAATTCTTTAGTACTTTTCAAGAGACTCCTAATTACAAATTGTCGGAAAACGCTAATTTTCACGCCGCTTGCATTTTAACAATTTGTTTAGATATAATTATTAGGCATAAACGAGGCTTATCCGCGTATATTAACTTTAAAAATGACCGCCGACGTTTCGAGGACGACGTTGTCCTCGTGGTCTCGGATTAAGACTGGCTAAAGTTCACATCAACATCTAGCAGCGCGAGTTTTTCAAACTACCCGCACTTGATCTTGTTATCCAACTTGAACGATTAGCGCACTAGGGATGTCACTCGATCGGTATTTTTAATTTGTGGTATTTGCACCGTGAAAGTTTAAATCAGTATTTTGTTTAGATATCAGTACAAACTTGGCTTTCTGTAATGAGGGAAGTGACTCAACGATCTGCATACGATCCCCTACGGCCGTGACCTTCCCCTTTGTTTCAAACCTGTCCATTAACTGTCCCTGCGAGGGCTAACTCAACACGTGTACCATCGTCACAATTCACTCGTTGTGAACCCTATGTCAACCGCAATAAGGTCTACAAACGATCACTGTTAATCTCTGGATCGATACCCGAATCGCGTTGCCAAGGCAACCGCAGACACTTTTATTCTTTTACTTGGTTCGTGTGAAGTACTGAGGGCATGTGAGTGGTTATATTCTTCACTACAACCGCTCGATAGGAGCTTGATATCCCAAAGTAGTTTCAATGAATAGATGGAGGAATGAAATTATTTATTGTCAGTAGATCAGCAAAATCGCGTTTTGTACACTACAGTGAAACCTGAAAAGTAATTTCGTGCATGTTTTGACTTGTTTTTCACAATGTTTAGAGGGATACGTAACAATGGGTCATATTTCATAGCAATTGTTATCCTCAGAGTGACATTGAGAAAAATGTTGTTTTAGACCCTCGTAACAATCAATCAATAGGGGTAAACAACAACCAGCTCCCCTATATACTATTTTGGACCTTATGCTGCTGTAATAAAGTGTACTATTGGACTTTAATTGTCTCTGAGCTGCCTAGAGATTTTCCTTTTATCAAACTCTACTGGGTAACAGTTTTTCATTGGCTAGCCCTTATGCCTCTTCCATATCTCTCTATCACGATTCAATATTTTCTTTCCATGTCGTCTCTCACATAGTCCATGTCGATATTTTCCATAGTTTGACTCTATGCCAACTTCGCTATAACCCTCTACATTCATTCTTAATACCTGTCTTGTCAGGTGAATTTTATTCATTCGCATCAAATGTTGACCTGGACAACAATTAAGTACTTTCAAGTTTACAAAAGTATAAATAAAATGCGTGCAATCTTATTAATATTACCTACGGGTACCTCAGTATAGATAATTTAATTAATTATATATATTTAACAGCATTTGTAGTGATTGTACGGGAAAAAGGAAATTTCAAATATAGAATGCCTATAAACCCACAATACCACTACATAAAATGCCTATAAACACATAATACCATTAAAGATGCAATTCCACGCTCTCGCTAATTTATCTATACCTTGTTTTGAAATACAGTAACGAATTCCCCAGTAAGTACTCTTTAAAAGCCCGTAACGTCAAAGAAAGTAGGTAGACTATCTTTTCGTGACACCTTCGCCTAACCAAACATAACCATTCATCGTCAATCGATAATATTGAACGTTAACGCGCCTTAAAGCAAACAAACAACAAATCCAAGCGAAACGTGGCAATTCCCCTCCAAATTCCCACCTGACACCGATTTCCCGAAGCAGGAACTATGGTTGCGTGTCGGATCAGGGAATATGCAGCATATTTCCCCCAACACGAATGCCTCGGCCATGTTGGCGACACCATACAGATAGTGTCTAACCGTTTAAACGAGCACATGTCAAGCTAGTTTTGTAACGCCTAAAAGCCAAGTGGAATTAAACATTATATCAATTTAAGAAAGTCTAGAAAAAATATTGCACGCGTCCATCTCAGCTTCGCTCCGCTAAAAGCTTGGCCGTGGCAGACCATAGAATGCCTTAAGATTTGAGCGAATTATTTATAATGACTCCACTAATAATTGAGGTTTATTCTATGAGTTGTAATAAGGATATAGAGTGATTCGAGTATACGGAGTCCTCCTGACTCCTGAGTTACCCATCTCTAATGACTGGTGATGTCTAGGCGTGAAGTAAATATTGTTGTGGTGGAGCATAGGAATATAAGGATTTGGAGACAGCTGGAGAAAGGATTTTTTTACTCGTGAGTATCAGCATATAATTAGTGTTACAGTGAAATTGAAATACATGACATATAGGTACTTAAGATAAAGTGACGAGGACCTCCGGCATCCGAGATAGGATTTGAACCCGCATCTCCATCTATCGCGCCTGACGTCTTAACCAATTGGGCCACCGGAACACAGCGGAATCCGTCGATATCTACAGTTTAGTCTTACAGTGTCAAAATTCACGATTCTTTGAGACTGTAATCAATATGATTCGAAGATTGCAATACAATAAGTACGATTCGTTAAAGAAAACGGAAAAATGAATAAATGAATGTCATAGACTATTCAAGACACGTAACTATTAATTGAAAAACGTTATAAACAATCTCGGCATGTCGTGTATGAATAATAAATAATAATAATAACATATTGTTATGGAATCAGTAAATGATAAATAAATCACATTCAAACACACCACGTAACACTTTCTTCCTAATCAACTGCTTATTGACTGTAATAAGTTCTAGAACATTTTCTAACAAATTAATTATACATTAATAAAATAAATATTTGGGGACAATCTTATACAAATCGACCCAGCCCTACGGTAAGCTCAGTAAGGATTGTGTTGTAGGTACTAGACGGCGAAAAATACTTATATATATAGAAAACACCCATGACTCAGGAACAAATGTCTGTGCTCATCGCACAAATAAATGCTCTTACTGGGATTCGAAACCAGTACCATCGGCTTCATAGGCAGGGTCACTACCCACTAGGCCAGACCGGTCGTCACATTAGTAATACATTATTTATATAGTTATCAGTAGTAGTCAGCAGAAGTAGCTAAGCGGCTGAGGTGTGCAAAATGAGTTTGACACGTCTTTATTGCTTAGAGAACAAGAACGTGTTAAGATCATTGTGGACACCTGGCCCGCTTAGCTATTTGTGTTGCTAACTGTACATACGGTTTCCAGCTATTTTTGAATTCCAGAAATAAGTAGCATTTGATTGCCCCGAATCTCACTGATATCAGACAAGGTTCTGTATTTTTTTAACATTTTGCTGTCGCTTAAGCTAGGGATAGACTAGGGAACAAATGTCCTGCAACCCGTATCGCCAGCAACGTTGGGTGACATAGATCGACGTAGCCGGACATCGCCCGACAAGCCATGACTATGCCTGCAAGTGTCTGGCGAAGTCGCCGGACTTGTCGGTCGAGTTTGTTTGATATCTCGCCGACAATTGTCGCCGGACATTTGTCCCCTTAGATCCCTTTACTTTCTTATATCAATTATAAAACTACTAATACACTAATAAATCAGTAACTAGTTGTAATACTTGTAATATCCATTAACACGCCCATTGCGGTACCTGTAGCTTTCGCTATGAGAGCCATATCAGTATCACCGCTATTAATATACAAGTCAAATACCGCCGTAAGTGTAAGAAGTAATTCCCGTAATTTGTCAATCACAATATCACCCACGCATTAATTACGAAAAATCATTACCCTCGTTTCCTCGGTCGGATGATAATGACATTAATGACACTTTCGTCACGTCTCCAAAATAATGGCGACTTATCCGATATGGGCATCCGATGGCCCAATGCATACCGATTTCCACGAATAGCTTTTAAAACAACACTTCTTAGCCCTAATAAGCGATCCTGTGTCTATTATAATAGAGTTGATATTCCTTAATCATTTAGCACAAGATAAGATATATGGAAAGTAAGTCTAGTTAAAATTACGTAAGACACCTACGTTTTGGTACTTGTTAGCGCAGTAAAAGCCTATCTACTTTATATTTAATAAGCACATATGCCCTTTTGCTGTTTTAATTGTAAGGTTCAATCAACTTTCTTGACACTTTTTTGTAATCCCGCATCGTATTAGATTGTGCCAAAATGCTCGAGTCGGAAATAGGTTTCCATTGACGGATATTAGGTGAATGGTTTATTCATGTATGCAACTAAATGCGCAAAGTTGTCTAAATGTGTATCGTTTGTATTAGATTAGCTGTTTGGCCATGTCCGTCCATCCGTCTGTACAGTCAGCAGCAGAAGTAGCTAAGCGTTTGAGGTGTTCAAAATGAGGTCATCACATCTCTATTGTCAAGACAATAAGAGCGCGTGTATATTATTTTGAACACTTTAAACGCTTAGCCACTTTTGCTGCTGACTGTACGTTGCATAGCTCAGTTATAAATATCATTAGAAAGCAGAAATTGAACTTGATATACCCAAAAAATCTTCTTTTAAGTGTTTTTTTTTATAGGTATGGTTTTTCTAATAGAACGCATGTGCTCTTTTCACTCCAATAGGCAAAAAAATGTCCAATGAAATTCGGTACACAAAATTCCTGTTGTGTTACCACACTACAAAATATATGGAAAATGGTAACAGATTGAGGAAATACTTTGGGACTTGGGATAATGTTCTTTTTCGCTCGTGATTCTGAGTGCAAGAAACATAAAACTTGCGTAAAACAACAAAACTGAAGTGTTTTTTTAAATGCTCATATGTATTTTGGGGTGTCATTGAATAGGTTTATATATAAATTCGATAAAATTCGCTTGAAAAATCGAAGAGCAAGATATTCTTACAATAAAAAGTATATGGAATTAAATCTGTAGAACCGTTTTACAGTGATCGCAACTAATTTCTAATCTTTACTAATCGAGAACGGTAACTACGCGGTGAACAGAATACTGCAAATAGCTTGTGATATTTTTTGCTACTGAATAAAAACATATATTTCATATAAACGTGCAAAAACAAATATGAATAACTATTTTGGGACTAAATATACAGTCGCCTAGAATAGGTATCTAGTACAAAAACGTGTTAAACTTCTTGCTGTTTGCATTTATTAGCATTCAAAATGCAATATACAGAATGAACTGAAAAATGTAATCATCTCGCGCTAAATGCTTTACCAGCTTTTATGACTAGTCTTCATGACGTCACGTAATTGCGCTCAGATTAGGCCTAGCCACCATCGGTGCCAGACGGGCGGGCAGTCAGTCGATAGACGCTATAGTTAGGAATACGGGCATATGAAACTAGCTAGATACAGAGCAAACGCTATATATTTTTTTATGATATAGGAGGCAAACGAGCAGACGGATTGCCTGATGGTAAGCAACTACCGCCGCCCATGGACACTCGCAACACCAGAGCTCAGAGGAGTCACAAGTATATTTGAAGATCACTCGGTTGACAGATTTACGTTTTATCATGTGCAAGGATCGGACAAACGCCCGTCATTTTGAAAATATAACCGTGTTCCGTACAGCAGGGACTTCCTTATGTTAATAAAAAAAAAATATATTTTATACATTTATTGCACCGTAATTTATATCCAGTACAAATTAATTTATGATTGACATTCCAAAATTTACTTTCGCCAATAAAATGGAATGATCCAATTTTATTCAAAATTTTCAGTTGTGAGCCTATAAAGATGTGAATTTAGGACCCATTTATGCGTTGAAAAAGTCCGTTCACAGTCTACGAACGTTATAGGGGCACATATAATTGTTGACATTGGTATACTGTTATGTCATTAAATAAATCTTTTACAATAAAATATTTTAACATCATAAAATAAGGAAGTCTCTGCTGTACGGAACAGGGTTATATTTTCGAAATGACGGGCGTTTGTCCGATCCTTGATCATGTGACTAATTTAGCCTCCTAGCCTAGTCCGTGGTCTACAAAGCAGATGGTCCCTGGCCTAGTAGACCAGGAAAATTACCGAAACCCGGACATAATTCGATAACTGTAATTTTATTTTTCTATGAACTAAAGTAATGTTAGTTCTTGTTAAAATATAAAAAATTAAACAAATTAGGGTTCCGCGTCAATATGAAAATCCCTAAAAACTAAATTTAGGACACTTTCTAATTTCATAAGTGCAGCATAATAAATAACTTCGTAAAAGTGCCTCTATTATGATATGATGCTTGTATTTCGGTAAAAATAATCAAAATTAAACAAATTAACCGACCGGGACTATCATTAAAAAAGGAGATTCCGTAAATTACACGTTTTCTGGATTATCATCCCGGAAAATATTGATAACTGTAATTGAACAATTTATACTGAATAGTATATCATGTTTGATGATAAATTGTTGAAAATTAAACAGTTTCTCTTTGCAGATCTCTAATAACACAAATATGGGTAGTTACTGCAAAACCAAAATACATAACTTCTTCAAAAGTGTTTAATTCATGTCGTCAGCATATTATTATTATAATAAAATACAAATTAAACAGAATATATCCACGGTTATTTATAATTTCTCATTTTTTCTTACTTTCGTATCAATATGAACGTTATTTTTTGCACCGTAAGGTTGGTATTTTCGTGCGTGACTCCCGCGAGCCGCGAGCAATTCTCGCGTAGAAGAAATCGTCTCATAGATACATAGGCTAAGTCAATGATTATTAAATTTAATAAACACGTGGGGTACATATACCTACATCACCACGGTTCGGCTAGAAGAGAGATTTATTGAAATAGTGTGTTTATTGGGTCGATAACAACTAAATTGTTCAGGATGAGAGTCAATGTGGACAAGACCGTCTATCAGGAAAGTCCGTTTGCCAACCAATTTCCTACATTCTCTGATAGGTATATACACTGTGTAACATGAGGAAACCGAATAATTTTGACAGCGTATTCCTGAGGCCAAAAGAAGTAAAAAATATCATGTAACTTTTGATCAACTCCGGCAAAAAAAAATTGTTTCGTTTTCATATTTTTTGATATAAAAAATACATTTTATTGAGAAAACTATGCCTGAAAACAAACAATGAGTACAAAAGTGGTAAAATCGCCTTTAAGAAAGCGAACGGTGCTGAGTTATATTAGACCCCGCTATCAGAGGTGCAAAATGGTAGCTGTCAAGTTCTTATGGATGGGTAATCAACTAATCATATTTGTGATGTCGATATCGATACTCGATTTTTCAATATATTTTTTTTATGTACAAGTACCATTTATTCATTATTATTTTTTTTCAGATTAATCTAGAATTTTAAAATATTATATATTTGATAAGAATATAGAAAAACATTTAAGAAATTTCTAGATATGACTGAGATAATAACGGGATCGATAAGGAGGTAGAAGGACATTGGGGTAGAGGGCGGGTTATGTATCTAAGTACTACAAACCAGTAATATTAGTAACATTTATTTGTATACAATTATATAATAATTTTTAGGAAAAGAAACATAAGAAAATTAATAGCATCCATAGATTTTTTGTTGTACTAATAACGATTTATATTTTTAATGTCAATGATTATCATAGATCCCAAAAAAAGTTAAATTATATACAAATAAATGGTACTGTTAATACAAAAAATGTATTGAAAAATCTAGTATCGATATCGACATCACACATATGATTAGTTGATTACCCATCCCTAAGAACTTGACAGCTACCATTTTGCACCTCCGATAGCGGGGTCTAATTATAATCAATTATTTTTTGTAATGGGTTATAACTCCAAAACGAGGTTAATTTCTAAAAGGTTATTATATATTATATTATTGCTTTTGGGCTATTATTAGCGCCGCATCGACCAGGTATGATCTATTGTGGCAGCCCTTTTTTATAGTTCATTACTGATTCCCGTTGAGTCCAGAAAGCTCCAGATTCTTTGGGCTGTAATGCAGTGCAGTTCAACTTGCAGTGCCCGGTTAGAATTCTCGTAACTGCACAGGCTTTGTGTCTTTTGAGCCCAAGCAGCTCTTTAGTGACATTGTTGTTGAACCCTTGAATTAGAGCTTTCGATTGAGCGTTGCCTTTGACGGACTTCCACTCTGCGATTGCTCTAGTTCTTTCTAGATTTTTCAGCAGCGAGTAGACCTCCCGTTTGGTGATCCCGCAAAACGGTTCTGGGCCGACCATGGGTGTGTCCGCGCCCTTCCTGGCGAGTTCATCTGCTGCTTCGTTTCCAGTAATGTTGGAGTGTCCTGGTACCCATCTAAGTGTAACTTTGTTGGAGTTAGCCAGAGCGTTTAGGTTATACTTGCAGTTCTGGACAAGTCTAGAGTTGACCTCGAGGGACTCTAGTGCTAGCAGTGCAGTTAGTTTTCTGTCCAGATTGATTTCCGCGCATATGTTAATAGCGAGGACTTCTGCCTGGAAGATTGATTAAAAGGTTTATTGGATATTTTAGTCTCGAAATATGGTCAGGGTAACTCTGGCAAATTTATTCGGTTTCCTCATGTTACGCGGTGTAGAGTTATATGATGGACGTCCCTTAAAAGTAAAGTATTAGTCAATATAACTCTAATCAATGTGAGTACGACCGGCTTAGTGACTATAGTCAATGTGAGTAAGACCGGCATAAGATGAAACTTGATAAATGATAAGCTTACAAAAATACAACTGAATGGACAGGACATACCGGTCTCAGATGAGGTTAAGAACCTAGGAATCACTTTCGACCAAAAGCTAACTTGGAACCCTCACCTGAAAAACATTTTACAAAAGGCAAAAATGGCCTTGTGTACGTGCTGTCTAATGGCAGGAGCAAGATGGGGGATAAGACCCAAAATTGCTCTGTGGCTTTTTACAGCGGTAGTAAGGCCCATAATTACTTATGGCTCCGCGGTCTGGTATAACAAGACCAACCAAAAGACAGCAGTCAACAATGTTAAACAGCCTGCAAAGCATGGCCTGTATAACAGCAACAGGGGCCTTTACCTCGACACCGTGGGCGGCCTTAGACGACACTCCCCATGCAGGTCAAAGGGAGGCCAAGCAGTGCAGTGCAGCAGCAACAGAATATGCACGCTAAATCGGCCTAAATAGCGCTGTGAAGCCCTAATCAAACTGAACGCCTGGGCTTTTAGCATGCCAATAGACGACATGCACAGCAAATGTCAATTCTCTAAACTCTACACAGTTGAAATACCTCCAAGAGTCAAATGGATTGAAGACCAAATGTACGTAGAAGAGAGAAGCCACCTATGGCATACAGATGGATCCAAAAAGGTTTACGGGGGAGACCTAGATTCAGAGCTAACGTCAGCATGGGGACGAGTGCCTCAATATTCCAGACCGAAGTCTTCGCCATTAACAAATGTGAGGAAATTAACCTGGATAGAAACCTAAGAAACCAACACATCTACATTAACTCGGACAGCCAAGCTGCTCTGCTGGCACTAGATTCTTTGGAAACAAACTAAAAACTCAAACTCAAACTCAAACTCAAACGTTTATTCAGTAAGTAGGCCACAAGGGCACTTTTACACGTCGAGTATACAAAAGTAAAAGAGAAAAATAAAAACTACACCGGTTCTAACCCTACACCTCTGACCCGAGAAGTATTTTGACTTTTATGACCGGCAAGAAACTCGGCGGGACTTATTTTTTCAAAACAGTATTACAAAAGATATCTTATACAAATTACATAAAAATGCGTTATTCTTTAAGAAAACATATCCAACAATTACAAAAAAATTCTGCCAAAGGAAAAAATAAATATAATTATTAATTACTTAAAAGTCCAAATCTGACTGCTAAGAAAGAAGTTAACAAAACGTTCGATATGCTTTCTTATCTGAATTGTGTCCTTTATTCTAATTTAGAAATTACAAAATTAGTAATCAAAATTTTCAAAAAATATTATATGTATAGTTATTTTGTTTTCAAAATAACGTATGCGGAGTGAAATTTGGACAAAGTGCAATGTTGTTTTAAATAAAAAAAACACCATTATTTTTTTAAATAGTTATGTTTTTATAATAAAGTACCTAATAATGATTAATCTAAAAAAAAGTTTACTCCCATGCGAGATGCTTTACGGTAGTTCTGAGGAACTTTGTCCATCCCTGTCGAAAACATAGATGTGGGCATTTTATACAACTCCAATTTTATTTTACGAATCAAGCTTTGCACATTTTTGGACCGAAAATTATCGCAATATACTCGCCTCTTCAGATTTGCCCAAAAATCTTCAATACGGCGAATTTGCGGAACATTAGGTGGATTTGATGTCTTCGGTACGTATGGGGTGTTTAGCTCCGCCATTTTGCTAAGTGTTTTTTTGGAATAATAGCTTGAGGCTAAGTCTGGCCAAAACACAGCATTTTCTCCTCTATGACTCGTATTTATGAAATCTCGCACTAATGGCAAACAACGCTCTATGTAGCGATCGGCGTTCACAGCTAAACCTGATTCAAAGAACACCGCCTTGGACATTCCGCGTTCCTGATGGCAAGCCATAGCAAAACTTTTTTAGGAAACTTGGTATGCTCAATATATTTCACGTTCTCATCAGTTGGACCATTGGTCTTCTCAAAATAGTAATTGCCTTGCCACTAGTTTCCATCTAACGTGAAATATGACTCGTCATCCATGACGCAACTCACATTGTTTTTGGCGTAAAATATTTCTTTGACCAATTTATGCAGCCGTATTTTCTGAGTGGATTTTTGATTTTCGGAGACGGTGGATTAAAATTTTCTACACCGCTTATCGATGCCCATGTCTTCAAGATATTTTTTGACAGTTTTTCCGTCACATTTAAATTTTCTTCCGAGCTCTCTGTAAGATTTAGCAACACGGCCGGCGGTAATTTTCTTTAGTCGAGCTCTCTCAGAAAACTTGCTCAAGCTGGGATAATTTCCAAAACCAGGCTTTCTAGCAGTGGTTGTTTTTTAAGGTAAAAGACGCTAAAATATTATAAATGGTGCTTCGACTCTCACCCATTTGTACAAAATGTTCCACCACCTTCGATTTCGGCCATAGGGGATGTATACTGTAGAAATTACATACAGTTTTACGACGGCGTTCTTGGTTAATTACCATAATTACAAAATCAAACATCCAATCCTTATGAAACTTACCAGATTGATTGACAGATATATAGACTTGATATTGACATACACACATATTTTTTTTAGATTTTTGTTTTTTACATTTTATATATTCAAGTTTTGTCCAAATTTCACTCCGCATACGTTATACACAAAAATAGAAATACATGCTTATACAAATAAACCTCAGAGATGTATAAGGTCTCCATGTGTCATGATTTCAATATACTAACACTTTTTGTTTTTTAAAGATAAACAAGCACCGAATGAAGTGTATCACGTAAATAAACAAGAAGAAAACTACCTAAAACATAGCCCCAAATAGCCAAAACAGACCGGTCTCCACAAACAGCACCCGTTCACGAGTATGACGCGTATCTCAGCCATCGCCTCCCTCAACCTTTCTTCGGGAAAGTGGCGACCCGATCAACGACGCCACCATAAGCAAAGACTTTTAAGTGAGCATGACATGTTCAGGCTGGCAGGCTCTATCAATTAACAAATTTAGTCACATGTACATCCTGGTGAGAAGCCACATTCTGTGCTTGTCCATTACATACTTAAATAACACTTTAGTTATGAAAGGCATATAGAGAAATGTCTCTATGCGTCAGAAGCTATAAATATTTATTTATGCAAATAAATATTCATGAATAATAATATAAATACAATAATTAGGGATGTATAATGTCCCTAAGTGTCTAAAGAGTAAAATAAAACATTATAACAAATAAAAAAAAAAGAAGAGAACAACATGTCTCGTGTCAAACAAACTGGACACTAGTAGGTAAAGACCATATAGTAATGGAATAATCTGTACTACAGTATCAAGCTACAGGCTTAAAGGCATCCTTATCCTCAATGAAGTCTTTCAGAGTATAGTATTCCTTACTTAACAAATAGTGTTTGACGTATGACTTGAATTTATTTTGTGGCAAATTAACTACATCAGCAGGAACTTTATTATAAAAGCGTGTACAGTTTCCAGCGAAAGATGAACGAACCTTGGCGAGGCGGTGGCCGGGCACAGCAATTTGATTTTTATTTCTAGTGTTAAAGCTATGGATATCACGGTTAAGTTTGAATTCTTGGATGTTATTCCGCACATACATAATGTTTTCTAGTATGTATTGAGACGCTACAGTGAGAATATTTGCT
The DNA here is from genome assembly GCA_022674325.2 of Grapholita molesta. Lineage (NCBI taxonomy): Eukaryota > Metazoa > Arthropoda > Insecta > Lepidoptera > Tortricidae > Grapholita > Grapholita molesta. Next base: position 1,806,226 of record CP053138.2, read on the forward strand.
TGCTTAAATTTTTCTCTTACGGATGCTCGACCGCGCATTTTATAAATGCCGCGGACAGCTCGCTTCTGTAGCACAAATATGGTCTCAATATCAGCCGCTTTACCCCATAACAGAATTCCATACGACATAACACTGTGAAAGTAACTGAAGTATACCAGCCTGGCAGTCTCAATGTTCGTTAAATGGCTGATCCGCCTCACTGCATAGGCTGCTGAACTAAGTTTCCCTGCTAGGGTGGCTATATGTGGATGCTATTGCAATTTCGCGTCCAGAGTGACTCCCAGGAAAACAGTTTGATTTTCAAATTCCATTGTATCACCGTTTATTGCAATCTTGCTGTTGTTAATCTGCTTGACGTTGGGAAGAGTAAATTTGATGCATTTCGTTTTCTTGGCGTTCAAAAGAAGGTTATTTGCCGTAAACCAGTTCTCTACTGTGGAGATAGCATTGTTAATGCTCTCGAAGTTACTTTCCCTTCTGTCCACTTCAAAAATCAGCGATGTGTCGTCTGCAAACAGCACTATGTCATGTTTATCTTTCACAAGTTTCGGTAGGTCATTAATGTATACCAAAAACAGAAACGGGCCAAGAATAGAGCCCTGAGGTACGCCAAGTGCTATAGCGGACCCGGAAGATTGAGCTCCATTAATAATCACTCGTTGTGTTCTGTTCGAAAGATAAGACGAAACGAGATCAAGGGCCCTGGTTTTTATCCCATAATGGCACAGTTTTCTCTTTAGATTTTCATGATCGACGCAGTCAAACGCCTTCGAAAGATCGCAGAACATTCCAACAGCGTCTTGCTTTTTTTCCCATGCGGCAAATATATGATTGAGAAGGACAGCACCTGCATCAGTGGTCGAGCGACCTTTAGTAAAACCAAATTGATTTCTATCGAGCAATTTGTTTCGGTCGAAATGTGTCAAGAGTTGATTTAGAATTAGCTTCTCGAAAACTTTGCTCAAAGCCGGCAGTATTGAAATTGGCCTGAAATTGGTTGGTTCTAATCTCGATCCTGATTTAAACAGGGGGATAACTTTGCTGTGCTTCATTATATCCGGAAATACTCCTGATTCAATACATCTGTTGAAAATATCAGCTAAGTGTGGTGCAATCGATTCAACAATGGAGTGTAGTACTTTGATAGATAAGCCCCAAAGATCTTCAGTTTTTTTTAAATTTAGTGATCTAAAAGTTTTAATAACTATATTTGGAGAGATATAAGAAAATGTGAAAAGTTCTGTACACTCCACTACATTCGTTTTCAATATTACCTCAGCGACGTCAGGCGATGATTGAAGAGACTTCGTTGTTTCTACCGGTATATTAGAGAAAAACTGCTCAAAATGATCCGCTACTTCCTGGTCAGAACTTACCAAAGTATTATCAATACGAAGGTTATAGTGTGGATCTCTGATCTTACGTTTCCCAGTTTCGTCATTGATTACTTGCCATACCGTTTTAACTTTGTCCTTGGAATTCTGGATTTTTTTGGACAAATAATCAGCTTTAGCAGCGGCACACAACATCTTGAAAGATTTGGAGAAGTTCTTGACATATTCCAGAAATTCCGGATTTTATTAATACTTCTCAAATCATATAGATCATAGAGCTGGCGTCTTTTTTCATGGATATCCGGCGTAGCCCAGTCGCTAAATTTAGTCTTGAGCTTGCCCTTCACCTTCCTCTGAATAAAACAGGCATCAAATTCCCTTTTAATACAGTTAAACAACTCGACACTCATACGGTTAGGGTTTTCCTGGGTAAATGGAAGACAACATAATCGTTTCTTCATATTGCGACTGAATAAATCTAATCTCTTTTCTGAAATTGGTCTGCACATGGTGTTTTGTGGAATAACCTCAGTTTTTCCTCTAAAAGAGGCTTTTTGTCCACAGTGGTCAGAGCTCAAATTGTTTATTATGGATTTACTAGTCGCGTCCTTGTAAAAAGTAGTTCAGATATGTAAAACAAACCTAAACGCACTGGCTAACTCCAACAAAGTCATACTTAGATGGGTACCAGGACACTCCGACATTGACGGAAATGAGAAAGCAGTCGAACTGGCTAGGAAGGGTGCGGACACTCCCCTGGCCGGCCCGGAACCTAGAAAAATCGAGAGCAATTACTGGGTGGAAGCTGACTAGAGAGAGCTCTTGAACACTCGAAAGCCCTAATAAAAGGATTCAACACCAAAATTGCTAAAGAGCTACTAAGAGCTCAAGAGGCACAAAACTTGCGCAGTGACTCGAATCTTGACAGGCCACTGCAAGTTGAACAAACAAATGTTTCAGATGGGTAAGAACGCCACGTGCAGGTTCTGCCAAGAGTCAGAGGTAACGGCAATGCATTTTGCTTGGCTTTATTTATATTGAAATTCCATCCGACTACTTCATATTATACTTAATACTTAGTATTCCGACGGAGTTGCAATCGGAGGACCTTTAGATCTCAAACCTCTCTTACGCGGATGATACCACCTTATTTGCTACTAGTGATTGTAATATGGAGGATCTGCTGCGCAGGATGGAGAGGATTAGCCTGGAAGTTGGTATTAAGATCAACCTCAGTAAAACCAATTATTGTCGATCTTGTCAACATCAACACCCGAAGTCACACAAATAGCGAATTGTGGTGTCGTTAAATCGTATATTTATCTAGGAGCTCTAATTTCTATCAACAGAGGATGTGTAGATGAGATCAACCGAATTGTGGCAATCACTAGAAGCGCTATGGACTGGTGACGAAAAATATGGCGGATTCGTAACGCCACAAAATTACAAAAATCAGGCTCCTTAAAGCGCTTGTATTGGCCATATTTGTCTACGCCACTGAGACGTAGACCCTGCGGAACAGAGAGTAAAAGACGGTGGATGCGCTGGAAATGTGGTGCTGGCGAATAATGCTTTCGGTATCGTAGACCAAAAATCGAACCAACGTCTCCATACTCCAAGAGCTTGGCATCAAGCAGCCTCTCGTCTATCCTCCATCGTTCAAGCTCGCATCCTCGCCTTTTTAGACACGTTTCTCGGCGTGAAAATGTGTCCATCAGCGGCGGCGCGTCCATACAAGCTTAACTAACTTTTCCACAGTTTAACAATTTTCATTGGACACATAAAGAGAAGGCGAAGCCATGTCAGCTCCTCTTGCCTAAGAAAAAATAAATGGCCGCCGTTACTGGTATCCATAGAGCGACTAGTGGTGCAGGGAAGAGTAGAGGGTGCCCAAGAGCGAGGAAGGATGCCCATGAGAGTGACGGACCAAATAAAGGCAGCCAAGGACCGCCCTTGCACAAATGCGCTAAACTAGCAGCCGTCAGGGAAGAATGGAGACGAGCCGTCAAAAGCTTATAATATTTGCACGATTGCATACAAGCTAGATACATGAATCATAATGTTACATAATTACCATTGTAACATCCCTGTACTGTGCACATAAATAATTTCTGATGTCTAATTTTATATTAGGACTTTTATGACAATTAAGTTATGGTTGTTTTAATGACACATAGTAATAGACACATTAAATAACGTCAAACAAACTCATCGTAATAATCTCCGCAATATGAACCGAACCGAATAACCTATGCTATGAAACGAAAACTACTGAAGAAATTTTAATTTAAAGAATAATTTTACACTGATGCAGGGATAAAATTAAGTTTAAAGTAACACCAGTTACTTTAAAAAAATGACTTTAATTGACCGCCTTTAAAGTTATCAAAAACACGGTGTATGCTACACCTTTGATTTTCAAGAAATTGTTAACTTGTAAAACCGATTTTTAAGCTTTCATTTCTCTACAGAATCATTTATGTCAATGTGGGTAAGACCGGATACTTTATTTTGAAGGGAAGTCCGTCATATGACACTAAATACCGATGAGATAATGTAAGAAATTGGTTGGCAGACGGTCTTACCCACATTAACCGAAATCAAAATATGATGGGCGATTCACAACAAGTAGATATTATACTAGATGTGACCGCGGCTGCGCCCGCGTGTGGCGTGGAATTTGGTCTGTGCCGGTAACTGTTAAGTTTTGTGACCGGATTTTAGGGGTTGAAGTTGGTTTAAAATTAACCCGGACGGTGTTTTTCTCGACAGATTACTATCGAGAATGATTGAATCTAATTTCAAGAATAAACTAATTAAAAAAAAAATCCACTTAATTGACTACGACAATTTCATGATGTTTTTCATTTGATTAAAATGACTAATTTTACTTTGATCCTTTCTTTTAAAATACAATGTTACTTAAGCAGAGTTCTCATTTTTAGCTATTCTTTCGATTGGCATCATAAAAGTAGGATGATTTTTTTTTTGACACTTAAGTCGCTTCGATTTCCAGACGAAGCAAGTTATTTTTAGAAAATCTATGAATGCAGAATTAATAACTTTTAATAATAACATAATGTCTTCTTTCAGCAAAATACTTTATCTACGATATTTAAGGTACTTCCTCTTCATGTCCCATGAGTTTGGGACGCTCTGTATAAAGATAAATAATGATATATGTAGCCTCTTTAGTTATAAAAATCAAGGTGATTTGTAGAAGATAAGATAGACGTCACTGCCATAAAACAAGTGCATTTTTGAAATAAACTGGTTACAACTGGTCCGGCGGCGCACGTTAGCCGGCTCGCCGCCGACGTCCGCTCCCCCTACGTCTCGCACTCCCCGCGAGCATCCCCCTCCTCGACAGGGCCGTGTGTATAATATTATCTATTCAATTAGATTTATAATTTCTTATCTGTGTAATAAATATGTTTAATTTTGACGAAAACGTGATCATAGTACACAATAAGCTATTATTAAACAAAAAATTCTCAGTTATGATTTTTAACTACCGAGAAATGCATTATTATTGAAACGTTAAACACAAACGTTTAATTTTTGTCTTAATTGTCTAAATAGACGTTATAAAGCTTAAAAAGATATAAATATCATAGTTAACATTTTTACTTATCTAGATATTGAGATCAGATAAAAACTACAAAAAAAAACATACATGCGAAATTGGTTTCAGTTTAATTTTGCTATTAAGTGATAGCATTTAAAGGCTATTTAAAATTATACTAACAAGGTATTTGGTTATCTTTTTTGCTTTTAGAAAAAAGTTAAGTAGTATACGATAACCCTCGATTTTTTTTTTATATAGTTACGAGCGGGGATATTTTACTGAATATATCTAATTTATATTGAATACTGAATATGAATATGCAATAAAATAATAAAAACAACGAGTTATTGAATTATGTCCAGGGTACGCTAATTTTCCTGGTCTATAGTTTGAATCCTTATACGGACAGGTATGACTTATGACAAATGTTTGTTCCTGTGCTATGATGTATTTATAGTAGATTGTTTGACAAGGGGCTAAAGTAGGCCATAGTACCAGGAGATGGTTATTTTGAAAATTGTTCGAGGGGTAATATGGCGTTTAGACCCGAGTTATGCATACTAGTTTTCACTTCGATTGCGAGAAAATAAGGTAAAATAACATTTCAACAATTAACAAATACAATTTTATTCACCCGCAATGAATTCTGAGTCAAAAATGTTTAATTTGGCAGTCTTTGTATTTTTTTCACTGCTTTGATACAGATAGGATATATACGCCGTGAATAAATGCCATAGACAACGTATAATTGGGGCTTCAAAGAGTTTGCCAACGATTTAAACTTTTTTTTAATGCTTGTGAAGTAGGAACTAAAAAGCACCTAATGCTTTGACAATTTGATTGCGTTTCCTCATTGGTCGATTTTAATATTGTGGTATTGTCTGATTGGTTGATACTTTATACAAAGTTTTTTTAATGATTTCACAATTTTAAACAGTATTCGCACTAAACAAGAATCTAGAGTTGCGATTAACTTCGATATCTGTCGTGATTGGTGGATTTAATACGATGAAGTGTTCTGGTTGGTCAATTTAAAACGTTTTGTATATCATAAATATGTATACATATTTCCCAAGAGGCTAAATGTATTACTTTAGTCCGCCTTGGCAAGCATAATATGACACACTTTTAGAGCATGAAAAGTGAAAACATTGTTTTAATCTCCGGAGTCTAAGGGACGGTCCGCTCTTTCTCATATTTATAATGAAAGAAGAACCCCACTTTTATAAAACCCACAACAGCTCATTCTGCATTCCCGACAGGGGACTTCATACAAGGATCTTTATGGACCAAAGTCCGTAAGCGTCCGTAAGCCGGTAAGGGCGGTAAGCGGTTTCATTACCCTTACCATGAGTTGTGACGTTGACGTTTTCGATAACGAGTATCGAGTTTACTATCTGTGCATCTCGCTTGTACTATTTTAGTGCGAACTCGATACTCGTTATCGAAAACGTCAATGTCACAACTCGTGGTAAGGGTACAGGTGCAAATAAAATATACACAAAAGACATGTTATAACCATTTTTTACGATGTAGTTGGACATGTAATGAATGTTTGGTCGTAGTAGTTATTTGTCAAAAGTTAACTGTGGTATTGACATCGGCTCGCCCACGTTATTGTAATCAGGTACAATGACAAGATGTCTAATTAATTATAATTGCAGTCGGATTCATACATTATGCATGGCGGATTGCAAAAAACGTACAAGTTCATTAATATATAACTAGTTGATTTACTACCGTCAGCCCGCAACTTCTTCCGTAAGTGGGAGTGAGGAGTTAAGTTTAGTAGTCAAATAACTTTTATTTATAAAAAAAAAAAAAAACATTTTTACACGTCAATTAGATTTCTAAAAACTTTTGATAATAGTAACACAGTTTTATAACCTTATACAATAAAGCTGCAAAAACTCAATCCAATTAAACCAAAAAAAAAACCTTAGTACTTAAAAATTACCCTCTCAAGGTGCCCATCACGTTTAGAAGTAGTCAATATTTTCGAGTGGGGTTGAAAGAGATAGCAATTAGACAAACCTATGTATAGTCTGTTGTTGCTTTAATGGTTTTCTGTTATTAATGAAGAGTATATACACTTGTACATAATAACTGACGCTATAACTATGTTATGTTATAATTTTTGTCATATTCGTTGTCCAAGACTCATTTTTTTACATACGTATAACAAAATCGCGAATGTAATATAACAAACTTCCACAAAGAGCCTAATTTATCCCTGCCCTACCAGATTGTAATTTTGTAAATAAAATTCATGAAATATTTCATGTCACTAATCGTCAAAACTCATAAATGTCTGTGACAGCTGATTGATGTACAGAAGCAAAAGTGGCTAAGCGTTTAAAGTGTTCAAAATGACCTACACGCGCTCTTATTCTCTTGACAATAGAGATATGTTGACCTCATTTTGAACACCTCAAACGCTTAGCCACTTCTGCTGCTGACTGTATGAGTATGAGTTAGTTAAAATCACTCGCCTTTTGAAACAAGCAATGCTCACACTCAATCTACAGTTTATAGCCTAAACTTGTGTACCAAGGTGTATCATGCCTACATATAGCACCTGTGCAACTACGGTATTTATTACTCACACATACATATATACACACACAAATATTTCGCCAACAATACTTATATACTACATTACAATATTGTCTAATGAAACCCTGTGTATTATGTATTACTACCTTATGTATTATGTATTAAATCGTGGTTAGTAAAAATATATTTAGATTTGTATTATTGCCATTATGCGAAACAATAATGTTTAGCAAGTTATCAGCCAATTCAGCCATCCACTGCAGCACAGACCGCCCCCAGGGTGTAATGCCGTAATCTTCACGCTTGGCAGGCGGGTTGGCGATCGTAGTAGTTCCACTGCTCTAACCGACGCTGCTGCGCGCCCCCCAGAGATTTGCAGTCGCAGTTTAGGGACAGCAGTTAAGTAGTTGTTGAGAAACTTGCGTAGCCTTGGAAGGCTCCAACTAGGTGGGCCGACGATTTGGTCAGGGTCGCGGGAAATCGTTAGACCCGGGCAATATAGGACTCATTGTGGAATTCATTAGGGGAGGCCTTTGTCCAGCAGCGGACGTCTTTCGGCTGATGATGAATCGTATGTTATAATTGTTCCAATACCGAGTTCATCTTTTGACATATAAGATAGGAATGCATCTATTCAACAATGCATAGTAGGATCCATTAAAATACTTTTGCATCGTCAACTTGTTCATTATTTTCTAAAACAAGACAACTTATAAAAAAAATATTTCCGTTATTTAAGCTAGACCTGGTATGGTTTGATACAAACAATTTTTTTTCATTTACTTCGGCTTTGGCCACGGTCCATTGCTGCCGACCGTAATTTTAAGTCATACAGTTTCGTAATAATAGCGAAGTATAAAAATACCGAGCCCACATTCTGACTATCACACCGTGCTGTACTAACAACACATTTGGCTGACCAGCTGAGGCGGCGTTTATTGTAGTGGCAAATATACACGAGTGACGTACACACTTTTTGAATTACTCGAATGTAATTAATATATATTTCGACAAAACCTTACCACCATTGTTAGGTCAGATTTAGACTGGTAATTTTTACTTACCTATAAATAAATATTACAGGACATTCTGATACAAATTGACTGAACCTCACGGTAAGCCCAGGAAGGCTTGTGTGGTGGGTACTCAGCCAACGATATAGATAATTAGATAATATACAAATACTTACACATATATTATATGTATATAAAGCACTCATGACTCAGGAATTAATTTCTGTGCTCATCACACAAATAAATGGCCTTACTGAGATTTGAACACAGGACCATCGGCTTCATAGGCACTACCCTCTAGGCCAAACCTGTCGTCAAACTATGTAGGGACGATGCTATTAGTGACAATGAGATAGTGATAATACGGATAATCATCTCCCATTTTGAACGTATAGCTTCATCCTTACTTATGTAAATAAAACTTGTAATTCTGTACCCGTACCATGAGTTGTGACATTACGGTTTTCGATAACGAGTATCGAGTTTACTATCTGTGCATCTCGCTTGTACTATTTTAGTGCGAACGAGATGCACAGATAGTAGAAAACCGTAATATCACAACTCATGGTACGGGTACTGGCCTTACGCGATGGTGTAACACTTAGCCCGCGAGTTATCGAACAACGTCGACCGCGTCAAATCGAAGCTGACCTTATTTGGTCGACAATCGACCATTGACCATATGTTCGCACTGCTCGCACATGCCGTCATGCCGTATTTGCATAGTGCATGTGGCACGTGTGAACCATTGCTAGTTACACCGAGTTATTGACGGGCTTCGGGGACAGTTAGGCCAGGGGCCTATTTCTAGAACACTTCTAATACAAGCAGAAGTCTCTTTCTAACAACAGTTGTCAAAAAGTGACTTCCGCTTGTATTACAAGTTACAAATGTTCAAGAAATCAGACGGAGAGTATCATACTGTCTCTTCTTTCATAAGTACTATGCTATCTCCAAAAATGAGATGCATAGCGCTTGTGAACTAGTATAGTAGAAGTGGGTGTTAAGACCGCCAAGCTTGATTGGGGTAGGGCGGGACACATCTGCCGAATGCACTCGGACCGTTGGGCCAAAGTGGTAACCTTGGACCCCCTAATTTGACCGAGTCAGAGGTAGGCCAAAGAAGATACGACGGGAGAACTTAAATGTTTTTGTAAATACACACAAAACCGTGATTAGTGGCAGAACGAGGGGAGGCCTTTGCCCAACATTGGGACTCAAAATATAGGCTAAAAATTGATAGCAAGTTATATTCCAGTAGCGCTGCGTCTTAAATACACATTCCCTCCCAACACGTCCTCGAAAATATTTCGTGGTAACACAAACAAAAATACATATGTATACTGTGTATATATTCAAAAATATATATGACACAGTCAAAGTCAAATAATTAATGTCGTCATTTAACACTACATCTATATTTATTCATGTCCCTTGACATGAATCTATACAACGTCCGTGCATTACAGATGATGCACTAATGTACAGCGCCATCCATTTCTGACGTCACGTGGACTTGACAGAGCTTGTTTGACGGTGCATTATATGTTATGCACGGACAGTTATAGTTATAGGGTTAAATAAACTTCTTCTTAGTCGTTCCCTCATAACTCTCATAAGTCATAAATGAAGATTGTGACCATATGCAATTGTCCTCCGCCCAGTCAGGTGTTTGACTAGTTTACTGTCTTGTAGAAGAAATAAAGTTACTTTGTTCAAATAAAAAGCTGTAATTATTTACACAAATAAGATAAGCTAAGTAGTTACTATAATTACTTGTAAGACTAGTTTACAACAAATGTACTTACCGGGTTTAGTCCTATATATGGTACTTAGTGAATTGTGCTAATACTGTCTGCATGGTTATGTAGATGTTGCAGTTGCTTTTGCAATACTCTATTGAAAAATAAATTGCGCAGAGTTCCTTGCCGGTCATAAAAGTCAAAATTCTTCTCGGGTGTAGGGTTAGAACCGGTGTAGTTTTTATTTTTCTATTTTACTTTTGTATACTCGACGTGTAAAAGTGCCCTTGTGGCCTACTTACTGAATAAACGTTGGAGTTTGGCTGTATCAAAGTGTATGATCATGTTAGGTTAAGTAATATTTGTAATGAACTGTAGGTACGTCATATACGTGTCCATTACCTTACGGTACTTAGCATGCAACTTCTAATTACATATCGCATGTGTTGGCTTATTTCGCTTTTCGTGGCGGTTTATAAGCTGCTTGCATATTTCCATATTAATTATGTAAAAGCTAAGTATTTAAATTGACCTACTTTGTTTACCTTACACTCACATCATTTAGTAATAAGTTGATAAGCGATAGTTACTTAAATCCTTAAAAAAATGCGCAAAATGTCTATGTTGACGATTCAAGAAAAACCTCGTGTTTCGTATCAAACAATACAGTCTTAAAAGTCATCTATTTATTACGCTGATAATGTAAACCCAGTGTGGGTAATTCCGTCTGCTGGATATTTCCGTACAGTATATGCAAAAGCAATAAAAAAATAATTCAACGTAACTACGCCGTTTACAATAGGTGAACAATCTTAAAGGAATTGCAATATTCTGTGTTACTTGTATTTAGTTTAACCTGCATAAGAATAAGAATACAACTGCACTTTGACCTTACTACTAACTACTTATACACTAATTAATATAATCAAGGTAATAATTCTTCTGTTAGTTTCTCATTTTTGATGTTTCTGGGTGCAGGCAGGTTTGTTAAAGATGTTTGTATGCCAAGGAAAAGAAAATCTTTAAAAATGGTAATACGGCAGTCTTTATTACCAATCAATACCGTCGACGATTGATCGCGAGTTTTCGGAAGGTATATTTATCTGTAGGCCTTATAACCGACTAGTTACAATCCGCTGTTCACAAATTGGCTTGAAACACTTACCTCTGTCTACTTCCTCATGATTTTTTACTAAACTTATTCCAATTTTTCAGTCCACATGTCCTATCATCGGGAACTTCGAATCCGTCTACCTCCGGCCTTCAAAACGAAACAACACAAAACAGTATGAAAACACATGATGAGGAGGTCAATACAGGGAGAGACAGGGACAACAAGGAGGCATGCGTGACCGACTGGATTTCAGGTAGGTTTGTATAACTCACACACTCACTTTATTATTACTATGCTAGTTTGGATCTCTTATTTAATGTTGAATAAAATCGCACGAGAGAAGCCGTTTTAAAAAATTGACAAAATTACTTAACGACAATCTCTAACTCTAGTTGCAAATACGGCATAGTAACAATGTATTTAGTTTCATTGTAAGATACACAACGTTCATTAAACAGAAAAAACTCAAAAAAACTACCTAAATCGGTCTCCTAAAGATGGTTGGATGATGGATTAAGCATAAATATATCAACTAGTAGACAGTCGGGGTTAAATCGTCTGTAATCATAGCTGTGATATTCTGACAAGTAAATGCAAAAGTGACGAATGACGCGAATAATGCTTCGCAAACGATCTGACCGCAGTGCTTGTACGAAATAACCCCACTATGCGGCATGTGTAAACAGCAAGACACTGAACTGACAACATTAGACCTTATCATGTTGCAATAGAGTTGATGGTCAGTTAACAGCGTGGGCGATGCTTGCAGGCGGACCCCTAGGCTCCAAGGGCGTGGTCCTCGTGTTCCGATCATGTGTCCTCGCCTCCCGGACACCCTCCATGGAGTCCACAACCAAGTCTGCAGGACAAAACACAGGTAATTGTTTTACCCATTGGTATTTTAGTAATTTATACGAATAGTCGGTAGTTTCTAAACTAAATAAATTAAAAATTATTTAATTCGGACAAAAAAAGTATCCATAGAATGATAGTAAACAACCAAAAAAAAACTTAAAAAGTGTTGGTAGTGCTAGTTTATAATTATAATTTAATAATTTACCTATTGTACAACTTGCGCTACAATCTTTATTTGCTCTGTCCAGTATTTTAGGATCGGGCAATCAAACCTAGCAGCAATGTTTTTTTTTTAATTCGCAACATTATTGCTAAGGTGGCTCGTATTTTCCATAAATGCTAATGATTTTGAACCCTATTTAAAGGAAATAGATAATAAGTAAGAACATTTGTTTAAGTCACCTGTACCGTCATAGGGATTGCACGTCCGATGGCCACACGCTCGAAGCGGAGCGTGCCTTAGTTACTCTGATTTAAAAGAAACACGAGACACATACTAACAACTTTTTATTTGTAAAACAAGCATTGCAGGAACAGGCATAGAAGTAAAAACAATTTAACTAGCGAATATTTAAATGTTTTAATTAAATCTAGAATGATTTGAATACTAGATTAATTTCCGAGGGAAATTACAAAATAAATGATTAGCCGGACTACTGCTTGTTACTTTACGTAAATATTTAACCTCTAGCCGCCCGGAGACCTATAAAAAGGACTCCCATTGCGTCTAACAACTATTGTCGATCGTGTATTCAGTCTAGTTAGTCTTAGTCTAAAATGGTGCAGTCGTGCAATAAATATCTAGGAAAGCGACATCATTTGATTAGGTGCTGCCTTTTGTTTTCTGTTGGTATGTGCAGTAGGTAAGTTTGTGTATATATTTCAGGCACGTCCATCTTACTGAACAAAGCCAAGAACATGGCCAAGCGGTTGGTCCCGGAGCCGCACACCTTCAAACCAAACAACATCATGCACGAAGTCATGGAGACTTTTGGCAATAGCAACAAATTCGCTAGTCAAGCTTATGTCGTCCGACATGTTAGTGAATCAGGTAACGTATTATGATGATTGTGGTATTCAACCCATTTGGGGCAGGCCTACGTACAAAAGCCGTGTGATGCCGGCTGACTAGAATAGCACCACCCCATCTCCCGCGGGTGTCGTAAGAGGCGACAAAGGGAAAAATCCTACGGACGGGCAGCAGCGTTTGTCAAAACCCAATCCACAGCTACTGCGGTCGCCAACCCGCCTGCCAATCGTGGCGACTATGGCAACTACCCCCCAAGATGATACAAGTCATATTTGTGGGAGGCTTATGTCCAGTGGACTGCATACGGCTGAAATGTACCTATGTATGTATGTCCAAAAGTGGACTGTGTAATAGACTTAGCAATAGAATAAGTCTATGGCTCAACTCAAATAGCCACATCATGTACAGAAAAACAGAAATGAGAGGGTAAAAAGGCGAGTACATAATTATAATAAGTGTCTACTTAAACTATGACAATCTAATCAAAATTAGTGAAACAATTTCCTGGATATATGCAGACCGCCACTTGAAGCGATCTCTACCCCGCTTGGCAAGCGCGTTGGCGATAGCAATACTCCCGTGTCCGTGAAATAATTTATAGATTCCGTTATAGCTAGAGATAGTGCTGACATCTATGCAAAAAATTGGATTCAATATTATAACAAATAATCTTTTTTAATTAGAAGTACCAGAGGCTATATTAATCGAGGACCAGGGCCACGAAACGGTGGAACATAAAAGGGATATCCAAGATGTTCTAAACGATCTCAATAAGATTACGTTGAAGAAACACCTCAACATTGAGAACACGACCGCCAACATCAAGCCGCCGGAAGATCCCCCGCCTCCCGCTGTCGGTAAATAATAAATATCCTTATCCGTACTGCCCATTGCCAAAATGAGTTGAGTTAGACATGAGAAATGCGATGAATCGAACCCACCACCCTCTATCGAAAATGGTTATACATTCAAAATTTTTGTTGATGCTCAGCAGAAAAATTGTCTAGCGAAACTATGATTTTGTAATATTTTTTTATACAAGACTGACCAGCGATTGACCTCAGTCGCACCTGATGGTAAGTGACGACGAGATCGAGGGTGTAGCACGCTGGTTCAGTAACAGCCTATTCACTCTTGCCTTGAAAATACTCAAATTATATCTTTCTGGGAATACAAACGAAGGGAGTGAATTCCATACCTTAGCAGTTCGCATTAGGAAGGTAGAAGCGAATCGCTTCGTGCGAATTAATGGAATAGAAATAATAATGAAAATGAGTTTATGTATATTTTTGTATATCCGTATGTATCGATGTATTCATTTGTTTTGATTTTGCTATTAGCAGCACCGCCATAAATTTCTCTGCTTTGCCTAAAGGTTGACTGGTAGAGAATCCTTTGTAGCATTAAGTCCGCCTCTTGTACTGTAAGATTTTATTAATTAATTAACTAAAAATTTACCACTACTAAATTACTTATTCTTACTATGTATCTACTTAATAATTTACTTTCAGAAGAGAAAAAAACCAAGAAGAACAAATTAAAAAATAAAAGAAAAAGTAATGTAAATAAGAAATCCTTAACAAATTTACAAACTGGCAGCCCAGTAGATAGCGACGATTCGGAGCAGCTAATCAAAGAGGTGGACAGCATAAAGGTATGAATATCATTTATCTATGTCTATGTGTAAGTATGTGTAAGACCGAGTCCGTTGAGCGAGCTAGCTTCCAAAGGATTTGAGCAGCGTCTACAGATTAAAAACTTAGTTAAAGCACCTGGCCAATGCACGCTGTACGCTCAACTCGAGCGTCCGCTGAGAGCATTCGCGTTGAATGTTCGAGTAGTCGGAAGGTAGTCGAGCGTCACGAGTGTTTACAATATTCGAATATTCAGCATAGAATGCTCATTACTAGCAATTGCTCTCAGTGGGGACACTCCTATATTATAATGATTTAGAATGTAATCATTACTCTCGTATCATCATCATCATTATCATTATTATTTCAATCGTAAGTCGTCCACTTAGGACATAGGCTTCCCCTAAGTATGATTTGTATGAACTTGCCATAGTGACCACGCTTGGCAGGCGGGTTGACGACCACAGTAGCTGTATTGATTGGGGTTCTATGGATGCTGTTTCCCATCCGTCAGTTTTTTACCTTTGTCACCTCTTACGACACCCGCAGAAGGAGGTGTGGGGAAATCTCCTGTCTATGTTTTCAATCGGCGTTTCTCAATGTACAGTCGCCATCAGATATATCGGAGCTGTGAAGGTGGTCACACATATCGGAACATGCACTTTATCGCCTTGACAATAGAGCTTTTGTTCCGATATTTGTAACCACCTCCACAGCTCCGATATATCTGATGGCGACTGTACTTAGTATAAGAATTCTTCGATTGTTTTTGAGTTTTCTTATCGTTTTGTCGTAATTAAGAGTAAATTTCTAATTTAAACTCAAACATAATTTAAAAATCAACTAATTATATCAATAGATTATGGATTATGACTCGTATAAATCCACCACTTGGTAACCTACAATAAAGATTTCGTTCAATTTGTCGGGCGTTGACAAGTTTAATTGCGTTAAATTGTGAACTTTATTACAAAGCACTAAGGGCTATTGATTTAGTTTCAGTTTTTTCCTATATTTTTTAAGCCGCCACGAGGCAACAGGTATAATCATTGACCTTCTGGTAAGGCGTTTTTATGCTTGTCGATCGTAATCTCTTTAGCTTTACTAATAGGATTTTCACGGCGAAGCTACCTACTATATTTATAGGTGATAGGTTAGCACCTTATTGTTAGAAACTTCTTATCTCTATAGATATTTTTACTATCGTGAATATGGATTAGGTTACTTGATAAAAATAATAAATAGGTTCTGAAACCAGTACTAAAAAACAATGGGGTCTTGGGGTTTTTATTATTTTCTATTTTAAAAGAGTGTTCTTGTTGTTCTTTTATAAAATTAAACGTAGTGTAATTTAAAAAAAAAAGCTTAAATTATGTTTTATTCTATGCTTTATACGTGCCTAACGTAGAAGATTTAAAAAATGGTTACCGAAAATAACGTACCCCTTGTTCCCTTTTTGACCCACTAGCACCACGTAGGGTTAGCCATCAACTAACCTGAGGTTAACCGGTTAAGTACATATTTAACCTGTTTGCGTGCTATTGGGCCTTAATACAAGTTCTTTATTTACTGAAATTTAAATAAGCTTTTTAAGCGACATGTATTTGAAACGGTTGATGATAAATGATTGTAATTTGGAAATTAGGGTAAAGGACACAGTTCAGATAAGAAAGAAAATAAAACGTTTGTAACTTTTCGTTCAAAGCTTTTTTTTATGATATCAATTTTTGTAATTGTTTGTTGTAGAATAACGCAATTTTATATACCTATGTTTAAGATTCCTTTTTGTAATATTCTTTGAAAAAAATGAGTTCCGCCGAGTTTCTTGCCGGTTATAAAAGTCAAAATACTTTCGTGTTAGAACCGGTGTAGTTTTTATTTTTCTCTTTTATTTTTATACGACGTGTGAAAGTTTCCTTGTGGCCTACTTACTGAATAAACGTTTGAGTTTGACTTTGAGCTTTAGCTTCTTGGACTCCATCACTGATTCCACCATCTTCCAGGTCCTCGAAAGCAGCTGCATGCCCGCCCGAATGCTCAATATCACATACAAACTAGTCAACACAGAGACCAAGCTACTCCACCGATTACTCCAGGCCCACGGTCTCCAAGACGCAGGGCCTGACTCCAAAGACTTCAACCTGATGTGGTCCGGTCTACATCCCAAACCTGATGTGCTGAGATCCCTGTCGCCTTATCAGCGAGTCAACCATTTTCCGAGGTAAGGCTACAGTCGACTACAAAGATATGTATACATTTTTTCACCTTAATCCTTTGTAATAAGGTGCAACAGTGTATACATATCTTTGTTTATATCTAGATACAATTATAAGTCTACCAGATTTCAAACACAGCTGATGCGTTCCGGTCTATATCCCAAAATGAGAGGTAGGGCACATCGAAATACCATCACGCTTGAGTCTGGAGAAGCCCAACTGGGGAAGTACCTCCTCCTTACAGAAGACATAATAGCACTGCTACCTTTCAGGTATGTAGTGTTGTGTTCCTGATGGTGAGTAACGTTCCCAGAGCTCCAACAACTTTCAGGGTAGGCAACCCGTATGTGAATCCTCTGAAGTCGCATGCGTGCATAGGCTACGGTAACTGTTTACCATTAGGCGGATCGTATGCTTCTTTGCCACCGTCGTCGTATAAAAAAAACCGGACTTGCTGGTATCCCAGCCACCTCTTCAAGTAGCCAATCAATTTTATGACTCTCGAATAAGTCAGTAGTATTAAGGTAAGACTTTGTAATATGTTCTTTAATTTAAAAGTACAGACTATTGTGAATCTTCAAGATGCCTGATCAGATTCCAAACGCTTCAGCCTAATCCGCTTTAAGTCCCATAAGAGATTTGTTGAGATCCCAACAAGTCAAAGAGTTAACTTCATCTATACTAAGGTATTTTGTCTTCAATCTGAATACATAGACTACTGAGTCTTTAAGATTCCTGACCAGAAACCATACTTTTTAACTAGTTCCGGTTTGCCTACCTCGCCTACCATACCTCGTACCAAATAGTGCCTATCCCCTTATCAGAGACAACTATTTATGCTGGTAACATTTTGTGCTATGACTAGAGAATCATAGTATAATATTAACTCCAAGCCCGGACCCGGGTATGTCCTTTAGCTACGTCCAACAATGAGAGGTAGGGCACAGCGATGACCATCACGCTTGAATCTGGGGCAGCACAACTGGGGAAGTTCCTTTTCCTTACAGAAGACCACAGCCATTATAGCACTGCTGCCTTCCAGGTATGTAGTGTTGTGTTCCTGATGGTGAGTAAGGTTCCCAGAGTTTAAACCTCCCTTAAAGGCCGGCAACGAGCTTGTGACTGCCCTGGTGTTGCGAGTGCCCATGGGCGACGGTAATTGCTTAACACCAGGCAATCCGTCTGCTAGGTTGCCGCCTATGTCATAAAAAAAAGCCCATGGTAGAAAAGGCATTGCTAGGCTCCAAATAGCGTGGACAAAAACACTAAAACCAACCAATCCAATGACTTCTACTTATTTTCTCACTTGCACATGCACAATACACGTAACCTACACTACAATGATTTATCCACATGCAAACCTCAAGACAAGTTGATTTATAGTATTACTTCTTTAACCAGCAAAGTAGGTTACACTTTGAAGTCTTTTTGCCCACCGTAATGGTCTCCCAACATGAACGTAGTAAAAAGCTGAGCTGTAAAAAAGTAATCGCTCATTCCAACGTGAGGACTGTAAAGTATTTTATTTGCCAAGGTACCGACTACCATGAGTCGGGGAATGTTTGAGCTATTAACTTTTTTGTCACTAGTTTTTTTGTCACTTTTAATCAACTTATCGGAGTGTTGCGTTTGTAGGGAGATTATTATAATATAAATTTTGACTGAACATGAGATTTACGGCTGAACCATTAAATACGTAATAAACATTATTTGGCTAGTTCTGGACCCCTTCTAGAAAGAAGTTTTAACTTTACCACATCCAAGTGACGTATATATTCTTTGTATGATGTAGGCATAGCTTAACTGCCAGGAATGTTTTTACAAGTAGATAGACTTTTTAAATTACCTTTGACGTTTCGAGAAAAACATTTTACTCGTGATTCGGATGAAGACATACACATATAAGGTCCATTTACTTGTAACGTGTGAAAACCATAAAAAAACAGTATTACAGTAATATAACTACTTTTTGTACCGGCAGTGCTTTAGCTGAGCCTCGGCTTGCTCGAGATGAACAGCATTCCTCGCGAGCCTGCTCGGTCTGAAGATGTTATAGATTTTGGACATCTCAGATGGAGCCTAGACCTACAGCTTTTACAGGCAACAGCAACTTTTGTTTTGTTTCGTCTTCCTGACCCCATTTACTTGAAAATGAACATGTAGGCGAACATCATTAGTTAATATAACAGCTGTGTTAAATGGCCCTCACTTAACTGTAGCAGGTAAACAGTGTTTGTATGAGCCTCCTTGTCCACAGATCATACGAGCTCACCCGCAAAGACAAACTGTTCAAGAACATAGAAAAGATGCAATACTTCCGCGGCCTCAAGCACTTTGATTTCATACCTACGACGTTTCTCATGCCTGCAGAGTTCAAGGAACTGTGCACGGCGCACTACAGGACGAAGGGGCCGTGGATAGTGAAACCTGCGGCTTCTAGTAGAGGACGGGGCATTTATATTGTTAATACGGTGAGTACCCACGTACCAATCAGCAGCTGACGTATACTGCAGGACACGAGCCTTCCGCTTATATCGTCACGCAGTATGTGGTTGCAGGTTTGGGTAGACGATAGCCACGAGAGGTCGTTAAGAGCAACATTGCCGGTCTAGGCCGGCAAAGTCCTCTTTTTTTAGACGCCCAGAGATCAAAACTGGTCAGTCCAAATTCAACTATGGTTTGTCATAATTACAATTCAAAATGGCATTCAATGGTAGACCTTTTTATAGGTCGGGCGGCTAGAGGTTATATAAAATAAATAAATAAATATTACAAGACATTCTTACACAAATTAACTGAACCCCACGGTAAGCTCACGAAGGTTTGTGTCGTGTGTACTCAGCCAACGATATTTATAATATACAAATAAGTATTAATATAATAAATGCATGTTTGAGAAAAGCACTGTGCATAACTCGACGTGAAAAGGGGTTGCCGGCCTCGTAACAATCCTTGTAGCGGCCGGCCGGCAACCCCTTACTTCCCGACCTTTAGTAATGTACTATGTTTTGTATACTTATTCGACATCTCTTTCAGCCCGAACAAATACCAAAAGGCGAGAATGTAGTAGTAGCGAAATACATAGACAAACCCCTCCTAATAGGCGGTCACAAATGCGACTTGCGCCTCTACGTGTGCGTCACGTCGATCGACCCGCTGCTCATATACCTGTACGAGGAGGGCCTAGTACGTTTTGCCACCGTGAAGTACGACAAGACGAACAAGAATCTGTGGAACCCGTGCATGCATCTGTGCAATTATAGTATTAATAAATATCACACGGATTATATCAAGTGAGTTTAGATAATTAAACATATGACATCTCAATCAGGCAGCATAGTAACCTATAAGACAATGCAGCTAAATTATCTACTTCTCACATCATCTGACATTCGAACTTTCCGCTCAAAACGCTCGTTGCACAATTACATAAGTATGACACTATGAATTATGACGTCTCGTCTTTATTTCAGTAAAACATGTGAAATCGAATGGTACAAAGGATTTTTGAAATTTCGCGAATTCAAAAATCTACTATTCATTTGCCACGAATAAAGTTACGTGTATAAGTTCATCCGTTATAATTAAGTAACAGTTAGCATTACTCATAACAGTTTTAATTATATTCAAAAAGGTTTTTTTTTACAATGTGATATTTTTAAATAATTTCAATACCGGATCTATCGCCAGCAATAACTCGCTTTCTTAATGGCCACCTCACACTAAAATAGGTTATATTTATAGGTAAACACAATTCATTTTCAGTATAACATGGCCAGTTATTAAAATATAGTCAGTTACTGGCGATTTAACGTAGGATGATGGCACTAATGTTGGACACTTTAAGTTGACAGGCACTAATGATGGACACTTAGTCCTTAATTCAAAAATCATAACATTATAACTTGAATATTTACCAACAAATACACAACACTTGACTCTATTGAAATAAGCACTAATGTTCATAATTGGTCCCTTCTTCATTACTGGCGCCGTCAACCTAGGTGCCTTTTTAATTTTTGCTAATTGGTTTTGAACATTCCTATAAATATATCAAAATCTCTACGAACACGGCTACTACATACATACATGGGAGGAGACGTGGTGGTGCTATTCTAGTCGGCCGGCATCACACGGCTACTAAGCAGACACAATTCCCAGATGCGACGACCCAAACGCCGGCAACATCGGCCACAAGTGGACGCTGTCGGCGCTGCTCCGCCACCTGCGCAAGCAGGGCCGCAACACCACCGCCCTGATGGCGTCCATCGAGGACCTGGTGGTCAAGTCGGTGCTGTCCTCGGCGCAGACCATCACGGCCGCCGCGAGGGTGTTCGTGCCTAATTTCTTCAATTGTTTTGGTAAGGATCGACGCAGCGGCGGTGTAGTCAACCAATTTGATCTCTAGGCCACTTCGGACCTTGTCACAGTGACGTTAATAAGAGATCTTTTCGTCGTTCGTGCGTCTTTCATATAGATTTTCACTGTGACAAGGAGCGAAGTGGGTAAATCAAATTGTTTGACTGTACGTCCATAAAAGCTACTATCATAGCTAGCATAGCATAGCTACTAGCTCGTAGTGAGACCAGTGCCTTGGAATACCTACGCGCCGCTAACATGGTAGTTGCCATTGCTTATACAAACTACAATAAAAATTACTCACGTATTCAAATGAAATATATATTTGCGAGAATACGTTACAGTAAGGTTTTAAAAGGTTATTACATCGAGACAGTATTCCGTCGATATAGAATCAACATGCAATTTAATAATTATAACTTAGATATTAAACTAAAAAATGTCAATAAAATTATCATTAATAGGTACAATCTAGTAACAACAAAAATATTTATATATTCTCTAAACTGCACCAGATACCAGTGGAGGACGGGCCGCAGCGTCTCTTATCGCTGCGATCACCAGCCCGCCTCCGAGCATGGCGATTATGACATTAAACTCCCCATGCTGTTTATCACAGTCTATGAGACCATGTCCAGCAATGGACGTCCGCGTTGTAGTAGGGATCGACATTATGGAGTCATCAACTGAACATAAAAAATGCAAATACCTTTCAGGTAACAAAAGATACTATACAATTGTTAATGTATTGTTGTACTTCCAGAATTGTTCGGCTACGATATCCTCGTGGACGACATGCTGAAGCCGTGGCTTCTTGAGATCAACTTGTCTCCGAGGCAAGTACAACTTTTTACAATTAGAACTGGTCATTTTTAAGGCCTGTACCCACAGGTTATAAACGGGACCATGTTACTAGGACTCCACTGACTGTCAGTCGGTTAGTCACCGCGCTTAAGTACTAAAACAGGATAAAAATTTGTATGGGAGCATTGAATATTAATTCAATGCTCCCATACAACAAACATGATTTTCCTGCCCTTTATTATGATATTATATTCTCTAGATAATGGTATAGGACCCTCTGTGCGCGAATCTGATTCGCTCTTGCCTGTTTTCCATAGATGTTTCTATGATCTATGGACTCTTTTCTCCGATAACATTGATATCTGTGTCAGACTGCGTATTTTTTTTGTTTTTAAGTGCAGCTCTATGTGTGTATTAGCTATTTTAAATATTTCTTAAAACTACTCACTCAACTATACAGTCGCCTATGGTAAGCAGTTACCTTAGCCTATGGACGCCTGTAATGCCAGAGGAATCACGCGTGCCTACACTTTAAGAACCTATACACTCCTTTTAAAGAACCTCATACTGTGGCCTCTTGGGGAAACCCCGATACTATGTATTATGTTCATGTTCTCATGTTACTAATTTCCATACCCACCCACAGCTTAGCCTGCGAGAGTCCACTAGACGCACGCGTCAAGTCAGCCCTTATAGCTGACACGCTGACGTTAGTCGGGCTGCCGGCCATCTCCATGGGGAAGATAGAGATGGCGGCACCACAGAATTCGCTCAAGATGAGGATAGGAGCGGTAAGTGATCTCTGATTTATACTTTAAACCTATTCGGACCGGTGGCAACTCTGGTTTATACGCGTCAAAAATACGCAAAGTGTTGAGATAGACTTATGAAATGGATGGGCTAATTAGGTTATAAGTATTATAAATAAGTAATTTTGTAGAATGGGTCAAATAAAAAAAAATATTCGTGACTCAAATCGTTTTTAAAAATAATACAATGGCATATTTCAACAGCGACAGGACGTAAAAGTATGTTATTGTTTTGCACATCAAAGCACTGTACACACCTCGGTGTTATCGAGGGTTGCCGGCTTCGTGAGAATCCAATCAGCCGTCTACATATACTCGGCCGAGAACCCTTTCCTTTCTGGCCTCTAGTATTGCATTATCAATGTAAATGAAGACAAATCAATGTCATTGTTGATTGCAGTGTCGGCGAGTCCATTCCGCCGAGAACGTGTGCGCCGGCAAGAGCAGCAACAAGGCCAACAACCAGGGCTCCCCCGCCGCGCTCACCAGCGAGGAGCTGCGCCTCGTGCGGGCCGTGCGCGCGCAGTACGCGCGCCGCGGCGGCTTCGTGCGCATCTTCCCCAGCCAGAACAGCTGGCAGAAGTACGCGCAGTACCTCGGTCAGTATACTGTGGTAGTATACCAGGGATGTAACGGATGAGGTTTCATCGGAACCGAAAGCGGAATCAGATGTTTTACATTTAGATTATCGGAACCAGAAACGGAACCGGAACCGAAAACGAAAGCGGAACCAGAATCGAAACCCGTGAGATAGATGGGCGACATATTAAGAGTGTTTCACAGATTTTATACCAACACATACTAATAGGGTTTTTTAATGGAATAATACTTACTTAACAAAACAAATACGATTAGTGCAGCACGTGGCAAGCGGGACATGAGAAAATAAACCTTTTTAATTTTAATGTACGTCGCTCATTTTCCCCGCTGCGTTGCTGTAACATCCAATATAACTTCTGTTTTAAAAGTAGCAGAACCGGAATCGGAACTGAAGCGGATGTCTCAAACCCATCGGAAGTTCCGACTTACCGGAACCGGAGCTCTGTAACATCTCTGACTGTGACACTGTGTCACTGAAACAGGATCGCATTAATTAACGATGTGAACCGCTTGCACAGATCCGGTGTCCGGCATCCCGGTGTGCTCGACGTCGCTGAACAACAACGTGCCGTACAACGTGGTCCCGCACAACTACAACCTGCTGGTGCACGCGCACGTGCTGCCGCACTTCGCGCACGCCACCGCCGCCACCAGCGCCACCCGCGCCGCGCCCCCGCCGCCCGCCACGCCCACCAGGTGCGCACACCTGCACTACTACACCCTGCAGGGCCCTGCTCGTGCCCTACTACACCCTGCAGGGCCCTGCTCGTGCCCTACTACAGTCTGCAGGCCCTGCTCGTGCCCTACTACACCCTGCAGGCCCTGCTCGTGTCCTACTACACCTTGCAGGCCCTGCTCGTGCCCTACTACACCCTGCAGGCCCTGCTCGTGCCCTACTACACCCTGCAGGCCCTGCTCGTGCCCTACTACAGTCTGCAGGCCCTGCTCGTGCCCTACTACACCCTGCAGGCCCTGCTCGTGCCCTACTACACCCTGCAGGCCCTGCTCGTGCCCTACTACGCCCTGCAGGACCCTGCTCGCGCACAACTACACCCTCCAAGCCCTGCTCGTGCACAACTACACCCTGCAGACCCTGCTCGTTCACAACTACACCGTGCAAGTCCGTGCTCGTTCACAACTACACCCTGCAGGCCCTGCTCATGCACAACTACACCCTGCAGACCCTGCTCGTTCACAACTACACCGTGCAAGTCCGTGCTCGTTCACAATTACACCCTGCAGGCCCTGCTCGTCCACAACTACACACTGCAGGTCCCTGCTCATTCACAACTACACCTTGCAGGATCCTACTCATCCACAGCCACACCCTGCAGTACACAACGCCTAGAGGCGTCTCATCTTCCTTCTCCTATAGTATCTTCACCTATTTTAAAGTCCGTTTTACCCAAACCCCGTGGTCGGCCGCAGACTGAAGCGCTACGAGACCGTGACCATCACCAGCACGGCGCCGGCCATCAGCCTGGCGGAGCACGCGCCGGCGCCCGCGCCCAACGACTCGCGCTACGCCAAGACGCTCGTCAAGAAACAGCTCGGCGAGGGCATGCGGCTCACGTGAGTGGAACATTACATATATACATACATACATACATACCTACATACATTTCAGCCATATGCAGTCCACTGCTGGACATAGGCTTCCCACAAATATGACTTGTATCATCTTGGGGGTAGTTGCCATAGTCGCCACGGTTCGCAGGCGGGTTGGCGACCGCAGTAGCTGTAGATTAAGTTTCGACGGATTCCTGTTAACCTGGAAAAACCTGTTAACATCGATCTCGAGCGATCATGTGCTGTTTTTGCATCCACACTAGCGATCTTGATACGCGTCGGTGCAACGCGACGGAGATACGACACGACGAAATGATGCAAATGTGGACCCGACTTTAAGTAAACAGAAAATATGCGCTCAGTACAACTGGCTTACGATCAAATCTGGGATAACTCGGGGCAAGGGCAAGGGCAAGTGTGTGACCAGATATTTTATCGACAAAAAATATATCGATGTTAATGACAACATCTAAATTTTATTAACATATAAATATTACAAACTTATTTTCTAGACATTTTTAAATAAAAAAAATAAAACGGGTATTTACATGTTTATTTTAAAATAGTTTGCATAATATAAAGCCTGACAAGTTCCTTTTTAGCCCTCGCCATGTTGCGGATTTTCAGTGGAACAAATTAATTTTAATGGCATAAATTTTTTTTTGGGAACAGACGTTGAAAGTGATTAAAAGTCACCGATGTAAACAAATCGAAAATAATTGTAATTATTTCAGAATGATAATAGATTTTGCAATCAAAATACCAAAAAAAAAACACCCACATGCAAAACAAAAAAAAATTGAGTACATTAAAATACTGGCCTATGTTCAGCAGTGGACGTCTTGTGGCTGAGATGATGATGATGACATTAAAATAATTGCAACAAAAAAGGATGAGGAATTCAGTAGTAAAGTAACCTGAACTAATCGTCTCCCTAGAAAAAAAATTGAGGTCACTGGTAATTATTAATATTCAATTATCAAATAAACAACAATTTACATGTACACAATTGTATATCTTTTTTGACGACCGGTCTGGCCTAGTGGGTAGTGACCCTGCCTATGAAGCCGATGGTCCTGGGTTCGATTCCCAGCCAATGCATTTATTTGTGTGATGAGCACAGATATTTGTTTCTGGGTCATGGGTGTTTTCTATGTATTTAAGTATTTATATGTATCTATCTATTATATATATCGTCGTCTAGTACCTACATCACAAGCCTTTCTGAGCTTACCGTAGGACTAGGTTGATTTGTGTAAGATTGTCCCGAAATATTTATAAAATATTTATTATATCTCACTCGCTCTTGTACGATGCCAACACACACTGTCCCGACTATTCATGACGTAGACGTATTGTTGCTATATCGGGTGTGGCCTGTAATAAGAGCAATAACTTTAGGCATCGTTTCTACACCACAAACGTAGCAACATTAGTTCTACGACTTTTGAAAATAACTTATAGTTTACTAAATATTCATAAAAAAAGATTTACGAAGCAAGCATTGTATTGTGAAAACTATGAAGCTGTTAATTGAAACTACTATTTATTTAGTTCGAAAAAATCTTAAGTAATAAATTAAACAATTGTTTAAAGTTGTATAACAAATATTGCTACGTTCGTAGTGTAGACGCGATCCCTAAATTTATTGCTTCTATTACAGGCCACACCCGGTATGTAAGGACACTATATAGTTTGCAGGGACACTATATCAGGGTTAAAAACGAACTTGTCAGGCTTTTCAATCAATATTTTTTCCATGTTCGTCGATATTAATGATTGCCGACTAGATGAAACTTTTCTTATCTTAAGAGGCTCGATATCAGATATGATATTGAACCTCTTTATAGTAATCCAGATTTACCAATGAGCTCATGTAATAATTTAATTATATAGACATCTTATTTAATCGATATCAAATACCTAGAACTAGCCCCGAGCTATCTCAGGTATGGCCTATTACTGTTTACTGATTTATACACTGTGCCCGTGACCATTGCGAGAGATTTTAACCGGACATTCCAGACCATATTTTAAGTTAAAAATATTAATTAACGTTTGCTAAATACCGCTCGATTTTTAGAGATATTTTACCATAGCAACGTCAGCATCCGTGCAACTCGCGAGATCGGTTATTGGCTAACCGAGCTTTGTTATAATCTGACCATAGCAACGTCCGCGTCATTGGTGAACAGAGATCGGCAAAAGTCGTTAATAACGAATAAAGCTTTGTTATAATGTAACCACAGCAACGTCAGCATCCGTGCAACTCGCGGGATCGGTCATTGGCAAACCGAGCTTTGTTATCATCTAACCATAGCAACTTCCGCGTCATCAGGTTCATATACCATTTATTAATCCTTATAGCCTCTTGAATTCGTGATTAAATTTCTCGCAATGCTCACGGGCACAGTGTATATCGACATTTATTTATCGATATGAAATCCCAACAACTTGCCCCTCGTTGTCCGCTTACGACGTGTCGCTCCCCCGCAGCATGGGCGAGGTGCGGCGCGCGTTCGGGCTGTACCTGACGCACGTGCTGAAGCGCGTGGCGGGCGCGGGCGGCGAGCTGGGCGCGCAGCACGCCGCGCTCGTGCTGCGCTTCCTGCGCCGCGCCGCCAGCACGCTGCGCATGCCTTACAATGTAAAGGTGCACGCTGGCCGTCGGCGCACTCCTTCTTGTAGTTCAACCACCGATGTAGCTAGTTTCACGACAGTTAAAGTCACGTAAACGACAACATCTCATGTAATGATAGGAACATTTTGAAATTACAGTTCTTTTTTCCGTCCGATAGCAAGTTCAACGGTGAATTGAGTGAATATAGACCAAAAAGTTTTTTTATTAAACCTCTTCAAACATGACTGACATTCATTCCATTCATTCACTCTTTTTGCAACCAGTACTTCATATAGTTGTGTGCGTAATCTATTCGCCTCAACTCTCGTAGAACAACTTATACCTACTGGTATTGGACCATGCACAAAGAAGGGTACGTAGGTACGATACAAAAGTCGTACACGAAAAAATGATTTATTTTCGACTTATTTAATCACAAATTAGATTATTATATAATACATTTTTTTTAGCGAGAACACGAACACTTACATAATTCTAAATTCACGTTTAGCCCTTTACACTTTTTGTCAATTTCAATACAAAAAACCGTATAATCAGTAAATTATTATCTCTCGATTAAAGCTCCTAAAGTACTATTAGGTCCAATAGTTTCTCTCTTGGCACCCCGCCGCTCACACGTCACCGTCCCCAGGGTCCATCGGCCAAGATGTGCGACAAGGACCGCTGCGCCGTCGTCGCCAAGCAGCTCAACGACTTCCTCTACATGTACTACCGGGAGACGGACCTCTACACCGACAGCGAGGACAGAGACAACTGCGTTTCCAACATCAACTTTGCACAGTTCCTCTATTCTGCCAGGTGAGACAGTTGACACAATTCCATTTACAGTTTACACATCTAACTAAGTAGACCCCAGATTCTTCGGAGTAGTTGGAAAAAAAATGATAAGGTAAAAATATATTCATTGCACTAGAAAAAAAAATACGGGTTTTAACCGAATAAATTTTAATCAATGAAGAAATTGGTTAATCCCTTTCTCTTTCTAGCAAATCAGAATTTAGTATAGAGTTTATATGGCTGTTGTAGACTTTGACGTCACAGTCCATGTTCAATCTCTCTGTCTAATTCGTGGCTTAAAATGCTTATATCTTCCGCATTTCCTGGCCGATTTTAATTAATCTTCACTTTTAGTCTTCTTTTTTCCTATATTTTCACATTTTCTTGAAAAATGCGAGAAAAATAATAATTCATGCATATTCCGTATTCTTATCGTTTCTTGTCGAGTTCTGAGCGACGTTGAACTTCAAACTCTTTGACGTTGCTTTGAACGAGATGTCTCCAATCTGACCGGTGTCCCTACACACACACACACACTCACACTTCAGCCGTAAATCGTCCACCGCTGGACATAGGCCTCCCCGAAATATAACTTTTATCATCTTGTAGTGCTATAGTCGCCACGCTTGGCAGGCGGGTTGGCGACCGCCATAGCTGTACATTGGGTTGCGACGGACGCTGCTGCCCATCCGACGGTTTTTTCTCTTTGTCGCCTCTGACTACACCCGTGGGAGGAGATGGGGTGGTGCTAATCAGCCGGCACCCAATACACTAAATGTACTAGTATGTTATTTGAGTTATTACTTTTACAGTGAAGCGGACCTTGAAGACGTGCTGCTGCTACAGCTGAAGATGGAGAACTACGTGACGCTGTTCCTGGGGGACACACGGGCGCCGTTCTGCGTGGACCTGCCGGCCTCCAAGCTGGGCCAGCCCGGCGGCCGCCACACGCTGCTCAAGTACCTGGCGTGCCTCGCGCCCGTCACCACCAGGCGATACAAGTATGCCGCCATTATCGACCCCAGGGATTCCCAATCTTTTTCAACCTGCGGCGCAGCTACAAAATTAGTATTTTGTCACGGCTATTTCAAAAAGATATACTGTCCTGCTAAGCAGGAAGGCGCTAAGTCTGAGATACGCCCTTTTAGGTTTTTTTACACCATTCGATAGCTTGAACTATTTCGCATCCAATGGTATAAGCCAAGTGGCGATATCTTATTTCTGTCATAAGAAAAAATTTAAATTTCAACCAAAAAAACTATTAAGAATTTTTTTCATATCTCAATTTTGCCTAAAATAAGGAATTTGGCGGCAAATTGATTTTTTCAAGCCAAAAAGCCGTATATTGACATAGGCTGAAAACGCTTAGATGCAGTTGATAACGTCTTTATTCGTGTTTATTTATTTATTTATTTGTATAGGTGCAAAAGTAAAATTTACTAAAAGGCGATTATCTCGCAATTTGCTCTAAATGAGATCACGCCATTCGGCTTAGCAGGGCAGTATAGTAGATAGAAATAATTACCAACATTACCTACAGTAATAGTAGCCAGCTTAGGTTAGTTTAGTTAGAGGGAGGTAGGAAGAAAATTAAACATCCACAACATGAATTTATCGTCGTTGTAGATAGATAATAATAGATGATCGACTCACGGCGCCCCTCGGAACTTTCCACGGCGCACCAGGGCGCCACAGCGCACACTTAGGAAACCCCTGATCTACCCATCTGTCAACCAATGCTGCGGCGCTACCGCGAACAACGATATTCGTAAATTTGGGACGATTGTCTCTGTCACTCTGATGACACCCCGCAATTGAAGTAGAAGAGAAAGATGCCCGAAATATACGAACTTCGATGTTCGCGGTACCGCTGGTGTTCTTCGAGTGTGATTGTTGTGAGCAGATCCCGGAGTATAGCTAAACAAAAGACTGTCGCAATCAAATTAGTGATAGAAACATTTTTTTATCGATATCGAGTAAGTTTGTCTAAAAAAAATCATACCGATATCTCTTGGTATATTATTTTATAGTCATTCACGTCAAACGCAAATGAAGTGGTAAGTTAAGGGCTTGTTTAATTGCGTAAAAATATAATATTATTTCTTATAACCCTTTGAAACCGACTTGTTTGATATACCTACGTATAATATCATAATATTACAGTTATTAACATAGATAAACATGAGAAGGAATTTCATCTGTTTCTCATATATAATTTCAAACACTTTTCACGTGATTTATTTTATTTGGTGACATTTTTTCTGTTACTACACAATTATCGATATCAATAAAATAATGTTTCTATCACTGGCTAGATTACGATAGTGTTATGCCGTGAAAAATCCGGGCTCTGATCATAACTTACTCATAAGTAGTGAAGACGCAACGGTCATTCATTTTTCATTTTCTTGAAACTTCCCGCAGGCCGCCCTCGGAAACATGCAGCAAGACCGAAGCCGAAGACTCCATGAACTCCTCGGAGCTGCCCTCCTTCACGAACTCGGACGTGGTGATAAAGGAGTCCATGAAGCAGGAGAAGCCTCTGCCCCAAGCCCTGAAGTACGCGCGCTCATAGCACATGTTCACCTCCAGGGAACAGCTCCCACCTATCAAGTCGTGAGACGTACACTATTCCTTAATTCGTTCGTGGTGCAATCTACCCTTAATAAGTATGTACTAGCAATAAAAAAACAGCTTAATCTTGCATTGAAGTAAAGCAGTAACATTCAATTATAATATATAAATGGTTCGTTATTTTAAATGTACCTACAACAAATGAAGAGACCAACCGAGTTGTCGATATATAGGGAGGTTGCTGCAGAATGAATACACCCCGTTATCTTATGCTCAGTTTAGGGGCAAGTGATTGGGCAGTTACGATAATATGAGTCGATAAAAAATTAAGTTGACTTAGTCACTCAATAACATGTCAAAAGATCTTGGGTCCGATTTTTGAAATAGTCACCAATTGATTTTCATAGAGAATGAATGAGAATCTCTATGAAGATTACTCGGTGACTATTTCAAAAATCGGACCCCAAATTGACGATATTCGATATTTATAATTGTCGCCCTCCGATTAGACTAAAAAGAGGAATTAATGTGTCTCTATAGCTTTCACTGAAGAAGAATTGTAGTTTGACACATAACTTTTATTTTATAGATAAATATGAATTGACTAATTATGTTAAGCAACATCACTATTTTAGATTGCCCCCAAAATGAGCATTAGATAACGGGGTGTAAGAATGAATATTTCCACTAGCTATAGTTTAATAAGTATAGATCAGAAAAATAAATTACAACGCACTAAAACAGAGCAATTCGTAACTATTAAGTGTTCACGACTTGTCATAGTTCTAATGTCGTGGAGTTTTGTACTGGCATGAGAATACAGATCGGTAGAGTACATAAGTTTGAGGTGAAAATGCAATAAATAAATATATTATATAAGTGTTCCATATGAATCTACGTGTTGCGATGTAACTTAAAACTTTCAACCGCCACGTTTTTCATAAGATCCACAAGAATAATACCAGAACAATTTGTAGGAAATAAATTAGTAAAAAAGTAAAATTTCTTTTGTTTGATAACTGAATGATACAAAAGAAATGCAACTCTGTTCCAATTGCAAAAGTTTCATATTAGGCCGTGGGCCTAAAGGATAAAACTCGCCTTTTTACGGTTCTGTAACTCAGGAAGACACACTACATAGACACCGGTACAATTTTACATCTGTACGATTCGAGCAACCCAGCTCAATAGCACCCATTACAAAACTATTATGAGAGCCATGGTGACTTCCATTTGTCTTCTATTCTCAGGATTCAGGACCATGTTTTTTTACAGTCAACCAATTTCATTTCTGGGCCACATTACCTTCACAGTATATCTTTTCATACGGGACTTCTTGCGGCTTTTATATAGATATTTATATTGTAGTAAAGTACGAAGTAGCCCAGGGGGCCTAACCGAGATACCAATCGATATCGGATCTTAGAAATGGATGACAGATCGGACGATCGATCACGTGATCTTGTCCATGCATTATTTTTCATTTCGATTGCATTTCTACAATCGATTGTCATTGTGACCCTTTGAAATAGAATTGATTGGCTACAGGTACAGTCAGCAGCAAAAGTGGCTAAGCGTTTCAATTGTTCAAAATGACCTACACGCGCTCTTATTTCCTTGACAATAGAGATGTGTTTACCTCATTTTGAACACCTTAAACGCTTAGCCACTTCTGCTGCTGACTGTACGTGCTTTCTTGCGAATTAGTATTTAATTTAAATAGTTATGTGCGAAGTTACAAAAGTGAATTTTAAGTTGTAAAACAGTCGTTGGCGGTGAAAGGGTTACAAACGTAAGCACAGAGAATTATTATCTCCAATTATCAATTCCGAGTATTTATCCACAATTGAAATTAATAATATACTGTGGTATTTTTTTCGGTCTCTCTTTGCTACGCTTACCTCGCTTGAAACTTATGGATGTGAAAAGAATTAATTAATATAAGGAAATATTTATTTTAAAATATCACGTGATAATAAAATTGTAATGTAAAATTAGGCCGCTAGATTTTGGCAGTGTTAGTATCTTAAGGAGTTTTAGAGGGAAATTTGTAAGTATTCTGCTATTCTGATGGACAAAGTATTGAAGGCAAGGGGCTAAAGCCAAATATAAAGAGACTTGTAGTTTTTGCCACAAGTGCCACCCAGTGTAGATCTCAGACCTTACATAGTTTGTAGGTTGATAGACGCACACCCAGAGTTTCTATGGGTTCAATATGATTACTCAAAAGTGCCCCGAAAAATCCAGTTCTGATAAGTTAAATCGAAATACCTGTAGTGAGAGTTTGAAGGTTGATTGATTGCTTGATGGGTCATAAACACCGAGTCTTAAACAAATGAAATTAGTAAAAGTTTAAGAAATTCAAGCGGTATTAAGTATGTTCGTAATAAATATCATTATATACTTTGTCATATCAGATAAAGTAGTTACAAGCATGAAGTTCTTAGCGGATTTAATGATTTCTGTTCATAAAATTTAAAATTTTATCTAAATTACTTGGGCTAGCTTTGCGTCTTAACTTGGAATGTACTTTCGATAATAGGTAGTAAAATTAAAGTTTAAAATTAAATACAAATATATTTAATTTATTTTTTTGTGGGATGTTCTCAGCGGACCCTTCATAATTCGGCAGCTAAATCTAATCCAGAAAATAAAATATTAACTACATATTTATTAAATATTACTATTGTGTACCAAAGTAAATCAACATACCATTATCAAACAAATAAGTAATACACACAATTGCGTTTCATAATTTACAATACAATTCCCATCTCTTTCCAACGAATATGGTTGTAATTATTATGTCCTAGTTTTACGAAATGACCAAACACTTCGAAATTTCATATTTAATCATGAAATTTTGGAACATAATCTAAAGTGGTATTGTACTTATGTGACTCCATATTCTGTTGTCCAGTTTAAAAATATTTTGTACTACTGTAGCGCTTGGCTTTGCATATGTGATATTATTGTACATATTA
Source organism: Grapholita molesta (assembly GCA_022674325.2). NCBI lineage: Eukaryota > Metazoa > Arthropoda > Insecta > Lepidoptera > Tortricidae > Grapholita > Grapholita molesta. The sequence continues at coordinate 1,840,405 of CP053138.2, forward strand.
ACCTTCTCCTTGAATAATTCGTATTACTTGAATCAACTTTTTCGTGTCACTCATTGTCATAGTTTCGGTCCCATGGTTGAATAAACTTTCTCTTCTAGCATGGATATGTATCTCAATCATACAGTCAGCAGCAAAAGTTGCTAAGCGTTAGAAGTGTTCAAAATGACCTATACGCGCTCTTATTCTCTTGACAATAGAGACGTGTTGACCTCATTTTGAACACCTCAAATGCTTAGCTACTTCTGCTGCTGACTGTACATCAACACCAATCGTCAAATTATAGCCTAAGTAATAATGAAACATCTAATGTGTTACAAATGATTTTAAAATGTTGGGTTCACCCATTGGTCTAGTAAATCTATGTACAGTCAGCAGTAGAAATGGCTAAGCGGTTGAGGTGTTCAAAATTAAGTCACCACATTTCTATTGTCAAGAGAATAAGAGCCACTTTTGCTGCTGACTGTATATGCACATTATTAATTACAAATAGTCTACTTCTGAGGCAATTTTTATGACATTTCTGTTATATATTTGTTTTAAGCAATACTCAAAATGAAATATTAAATACGGATTCAATTCCAATCAGTATTATATACAAAGATACAAGTATTTTTAATTTTCGATATTATCTTAAGATTCAGATTAGTTTAATATAAACCATGTTTTTTAATTCCGTTAAATTTAATATGTTGCAACAGAAACTACCTGTTTTTATGTAATACGATTTTATTTAGGTATTTCATACATGAACACATTGTAAAGGTTCATTTAGTGTTACTCCAATGTCGATGTTGACTATTATGGCATCGAAATTGAATTGAAACAAAATAATATTAATTGTTGTGTATTTTTTGCCCAGCAGTGAGACAATGAAACAAGCTACAAAAAAAATGCTTTCGTTAAACTTAACGGAATGAAAAAAAACGGTGTAGATACACTAGAATCAGCACTGCTGAATTTGTAGTGTAACTGGTTATCCTCCAAATAACCTGAATTCATATATTGTCAAATGAAATTTGATTTACAATGATTAATTAAATAAATATATTATTATTATTTTTTTTAGCCGCGCTCGTTGCAATTCTTATGTGATTCATGTAGCTATCGCAATATTTTAGTGTTCATTAGCGTAGGTACGAAGATTTAGCATAGTGCTAGTGATGTGAAAACCGATGCTAGTCCGGACAGGTCACACCTAGGCTAAAGGCACCAAAGTTTATTTATGTACATCCCTAGTTCATAGCTGAGGCACAGTACATGTGTTACAAGTTGATATTTAAACAAAAAGCTTGTAATACTTGTATTGAGCATCAAAATTATATATTTGGGGTTATTTCGAATGTTTAAAGGTGTGAGTAATTCCGAAAATAAGACAAAAATCACTTGTATTCCATTGTAAGATATCATTTTCGAAATTATCCCAATACACCTTAAAGGTTTTACAGTATAACTACAATTACATGAATTTATTTTTTATTATATTATTCATAATTTATGATTTGAAATTGTTTGTACTTAACTATATGTAAGCGTGTACCAAAAAAATGTATTTACCTCCGTGGACAAATATTTTAGATGTACCCTTTATTTCTTCTGTGAAATAGAATATAAAAAGCGTCAGAGAACCATTTTTTTTCCATTTCTATAGTTAAAACTATTTCAAGTAAGCTGATCCACTTAAGCTCACATTATAGTCTATTCTTTTAGGTATTTAAAAAAGGTAAACTATCTTGACGTGTTTTTTTATTGAAAAACGCTTTTAAAAAATCAGTGACTATTACTTACGAAAGCAAAATAATGTAAATAACCATATGTGATTCATAATTGTCACATACTTGTCATGATTTATTTTTGAAAACTGATTTTCAATAAAAAGACATGTCAATATTGTTTACCTTTTTTTAACTACCTGAAAGTATAAACTATAGGTACCATTGTACCACAAACTAACCAGTAGCTATGTTCATTTAATACTACAATACGTAGTCAAGATCAAGATGAATAAGACCGGCCAAAAACGATGTTAATCCTTTTTAATAAGGCATACAGTCGAAAATATATTATACATCCAATATACTTCTAACCTTGCCTTATAAGTAACTGGTAGCGATTACGAAAACAAAAGCACATACAGTCGCCATCAGTAATATCGGAGCTGTGGAGGTGGTCACAAATATCGGAACAACGCCTCTATTAACAAGGCGATAAAGTGCATGCTCCGATATTTTTGAATACCTTGGCTGCGCCGATATATTTGATGGCGACTGTACATCATTCTAGTAATACATTGTCATTGTGTATACAGGTAAGTCACAGAAAAGATAAGCTCACTTAAAATAATTTCAACTATACCTACACTCCTGATGTGACACAGTATAGAAGGCTGCTCGGGTGCGAATGAGATGCATGATTAAAAATAAATCGCCAGACTAGTAATTTGGTGCTACAGATAGTAACAATTGTTTCCACGATTTCCTCATAGTTATGCATGATATAAATGTCAGTACAGTCAAAGACATAATATGTAATACACTGTCATGAGGTAACACTATCGCTGCGGAAATTAGTTAATCGCAATTAAGCATACTTGTACATGGTCGAATCGACCCCGTGTCGCAGGGAACGTGGTAAGATTCAGTTGTGTATACATATTTATGCTCGTGACATCGTCGCTTTGTTAATGCTTTGGCTTGTAATTCTCTTTATTAATCATTTTAATCATAAATAAATAAAAATTGAGTCATTAATACCTAGTAAACTTGAAATATAAAAAAATGTTTGTTTTCCATGATTTTACTTGAATATGTATCTTATTATGATGAACTGGCTTAACTTACTTTCCCAAAATTCAACAGTTTTCTTTGGGCTCTTGAAGTATAATGGCTCTCGCCAAAGAAAAAAGTTGACACGCCTTTGTAGACCAATGAATTATATTAGAAAATGGCATTTCTTTATGCAATATCTTTAGATCAATTCTTACTCATAATGTGCCATATGATGTAAGCTTAAAACACTATATTTTGTTCTTGCAATTTGTTTAAACATAAATAATATTAAATGATCATTTAAAGTGAAGCTTTGCCTCGCCAAGTACAAAGTGATGAATTTAATATCCACCAGAAATGTTTAACTCGTACTGTGAAATATATTTTTAGCTAATAAATTAACATTTCAATAATGTTTTTTATTTATGGTATATCAAAAGGTAAGAAATATATTATTGTGGATAAAATATAGTTGTAAATATAAAATTAAGTAATAAAGGTAGCAGGAAAGAGAATTAGACCCAGAACATAATATATTGATCAAATAAAAGAAAAAGTAAACGTCAGGATGTCAAGCAGGCCCAGGATAGAGATGCATGGAATCTTAACAAGAGCCCAGCCCTTAATATATTAAACCAAAGAACTGCCCCTTCCGTTCCTCGCTGTATGGTCAAGTTGTTTAGATGAGCGAGGAATATTTCAGCTCTTCTATCTAAGTAAATTTTGATTGATTTGCATTTTCACCAAAGTGTGAATACAATCGCTCCGTAAGTTATAAAAAGTATTATTATTATTACCCAAGATACTATAAACTTTTTTTTAACACGTTCACTGCGAAAGGGGGCCTATTGACCACTCACAAAGTATAGTTAACTACGATGTTAACTAATTGCCGCAGCGAAGGTGTTAAGGCAAACCCCTATTCTTTTTCAAATACCTATCTAACAATTCCTCACACTGTATGGTTGAACTGGAAAAATAAACCCCCCTCACTTCATATGTCGGGGGCGTATCTTTATAAAACTAAGGATTCCTAGTTCGCACCCTTAAAACGGGACTTATTAAGAATACACTTGTTTTATCCGCTACGATTTTACGATAAACGAATGGCAGATGCATTGATTTGATTTGAATTAACCGCGATTTTTTCCCAAATGTTGCCATTTATCAACCATAACTCCATAAATCCTGACATGCACTATCAAGCTCGTCTTAATAGAACTTTAATTCGTATTCTGGCCTTCATAGGTTAATAAAAACGGTATAAACATACTTTGAATTATTTGCCAATATATGAAAATGCCATTATTAATTAATATATTCTTTGTAGAGAAACATAATTTCAAAGTTACACCATGTTCATTATTTTTTATCTTTCATTGAACTAGCAAGTATTTGCATGATTTTAACCAATCAGGACTAAGCGTCAATAACCTGGCGGCGTCATTTTTCGGCGCCATTTTGTTTCATGTGAAGCTGGCTCGAGTGTGGTGTGCCGCGTTAAATCTTATACTAATTATATTAATTATTAAGGATAGATTTAAGAAGTGAACATTATGGTGCCGGTAAGTGTCATCTACATTATAAAACAATATATATTTTATTAGATAACCTGTCATTTACGTCTTTTGCGTGTTATTTTAGCAAACGAAAGTATTCATCGGGAGCTTGCCCCAGGGCTCGAAGCCGGAGGAGCTTCGTAAACTGTTTGAACGCTTCGGAGTCGTCACAGAATGCGACATAATGAACCGGTGCGGCTTCGTGCATATGCAGACCGAGGATCAGGCGGCGGCCGCCATCCGGGGCTTAAATAACTCGACCTTCAACGGCGGTGTAATCACAGTCGAGCGCGGTCGGATCAAGGAGCGTGGTCAGCGCGGCGGGCCCGGCGGCGGCGGTGGCCGAGGTGGTATGGGTGGCCGCGGCGGCATGCGAAGCGGTGGTATGGACCGCAGAGGCGGAGGCGGCGGTCCCATGCGTGGTGGCCCAATGGGCGCTCGTGACGCACCTTACATGCGAGATTCTCGCGGTATGGGCCCGATGGGTGGACGGGACATGCGCGGGCCGCCGATGGGTGGTGGAGGCGGCATGGGAATGAGGAACGGCATGGGAGGCGGCGGCTACGACCGCGGCGCGGACCGAGGTTTCGGAGGCGGCGGCGGCGGCGGTGGCTACGGAGATGACCGCTATGGCGGTTACGGCGGCGAGGACCGCCGAGGCTTCGCGCTTGCCCGCGACAGCGGCTACGGTGCTGCCCCGATATACGACGATCGGCGAGGAGGCTACGGCGCGGAAGACATGAGCGGCATGTACGCGGACGACCGGCGCGCGCCCATGTATCCAGATGAACGTGATATGATGGACCGACGAGCCCCTATGCGAGGCGCCATGCCCATGTCTGGCGGCTATGACAGAGGAGCACCTCCCCGCGCAGCACCCATGGGCAATGGAGACATGTTCAGCAGAAGGTCCCCAATGTGAGTAAACTTTACAATATTTTTTTATTTCAGATAAGGTAGATAAAACAGTATAAACACAATACAATATTGAGATGACAAACTACCTTTATACTAAATCTAAAAAGGGCCGAAGATTCTGACTGCACTGTGAGACTTAGCAGGGTAACTGCCAGCTCTCCCATTCCCTGTTGTGCCATTACATAGTCTTACAATCTAATGGTTAGTGTGGTTAATTAACATTGCATTTAGTGCTATACTTGTTGGGGAGCTGATTTACCAATGGGGCAGTAAAAGTGACTATACAAGCTCAAAGCTTTATTACTCCATCATCTTTAGCATTATCATATTAGGCAGCTAGATTAGAATTGATTACCCTACATAAGATAATGTTGTGTAACTTCTTGATTTAAACTGCTTGTATAGGTTTCTATGTAAATAGTTCTTATCACCACGAAACTTTGATCCTGTTAATGATTTAAAAATATCCTTCCATTATTTTTTCTTTGTTGATTTACCCCTCTTAGCTCAGGCCTGTTGCCTAAACCACCTTTTATGCTAAAATGTCTGCCAAAAAAAACATAAATCATGGAAATGTGGAAATTGTTGGAGTTGAGTAAATCCGTCAAGAGCCGGAGGCAGTTGATTTATACAAGTTTTCCTTTATTTAGGTTGCTTAGTGGTCAACTCTATTTTGTTAAATTTACCTTTTCAAACATTCAGTCAGTTTAATATCATTAAATATCCAAGATCTTAACATTTAACAATTTAGTCTATTTGCAAACTTTTACAATGAGTCACAACAACACTTGAATGAACAACAAAATTGGAGATCTCTTTGGTACCATAAACTATGTGCGTTGAATCTCTGGTGTTCATAGTTAGGATTAGAACCCTCATCTCCAGCGTTTGCTGCTGATGCTTGAAGGATTGTTAAAATTCTTGGGAAAACCAGCTTAACACGTTCACTGCGGCAATTAGTTAACATCGCAGTTAACCATACTTTGTGAGGGGTCAAAAGGCCCCCGCCACACTGAATGTGTTAACCTTTTGCAAGAATTATTTTATAGATTTATCATAATTAAGGTTTACCATTATGATCACCCTCAGCAATTTGGTCAGATGGTTAGGTGTATGTCTATTCCTCCTAATTATTACTAGTAGGTATGTCATCAGGTACAGTTGTCAATATTAAAATATGCATTCATTATTACAGGCGCAGTGGCGCGGGAGCTGGTGGCTATGACCGGGACCCTTACGCCCAGCAGTACCCCCCTATGGGCCGGTGAGTGCTCTCACCATGTGCATTTGACTGTTACCACTGAGTAAACAGATGGGGTGTACAATAGTAATTTTAGTTTAGTTTAATATTTACATTTAAAAATTTATTATTTGAATTATTATACAACAATTTACAACTACAACTGTCATGGGTTTTTCTGTTTATTATATTCAATATACTTGCATAAACACTAAAAAATTATTGTTTACTTATACTGCATTAAAACAACAAGTATAAATCCCAGAAACGATATGAATCCTTGTAATCTGTTTACTCTCTGGTTTTCTTGCATAGCATAATGAGTCGCTGTTTAAGTCATCAATGTTACACATGCTGAGTGACTAATATGTGATATATGGTCAACTAGATACAGTTTTTGAATCGATAATAAACGGTATAATATAATAAGCACTTACAGTCAAATGGAAAATTGGATAGTTTAAAAAAAGTAATAATTTTTATGTGTATTTCGTCTACGCCTAACGCATAGTTAACGCAGTGGGACGCCTCTTAGGTCGTAGCGACGTAGAACTCGTACGTACGGACTCCGAAACGTTTCTAACGATCACATACCTCCATACGAACGGATATCCGCTCGCGAATAGCATACGGAGCGTCGGAGCGCGGAGCGCGGGGGAGGGGTAGTCGCGACGTCCACGAGCTAAGCGGTGTCTGCGGTTGTCTATGGCGGCGTGTGCGGCTGTGGCTGCGGCTCTGACGGTGGGCGGTGCTCTGTCCAGCGGCGGCGCGGCGCGAGGCGGGCGCGACGGCGGCGCGCGGCGCTACTAGCGGCCCTAGGGCAGTGCCGGGTAGGGGCCGTAGCGTAGCTAACGGGTAGGGCTCGTACCGCGCCGTGCGGCCCTACACATGTAAGTTTCGACGGTGGAATACGATGTCGATCGCTTTGTAATTTTAATAAAATAATCATTTCACGAGACGGTTTCATTTCACCGGTCGGAGCGTCCGTTCTCGACGATATCTTGATTTGTATAATTTTACCGATAACCTGTTCCGATTATGAAATAAGATTGAATGAGAATATTGGTAGCGCTATTGTTTTAAGTTGTATATTTCCGTATGAATTAAATTTCGTAGAATAAAATTTATTTTGATTTTCTCCTTCCTTGTCAGTTCATGCATGCTATCCTCGATCGCCCCGATGCTTCTCCTATGGTTGCGGTGTCCGATTTACTGATATAATTATGTCTAGTGACAACGATCAACGTTGCAAAATGCTATTCGGCTGTAAAGCTAAATATTACTGAATACGGCCTGTACACCAGGGCGAGCGCCTCGTCGACCACACGTGATCTCAGGGCACTAGGCCCTGCGGCGACTGAAGCTCGGTCTGTAGTTAGAACAGGCTGCTAGGCGTCACGACCTCGCCCACTTGTAATGTAATATTCGCCAACATTGTACCTAACGAGCGTCAACATGGAAGTGCGTGCGAGTCCTTTCAGATAGTTAGTAGCGGCTTGACGGCTCAGGCACTGCGCTGCGCCGGCTAGGACGACAAACCTCCACGTTACGGCGTAAACGTTAGGCGACACCGACTGAAGACGGCGATGCGATATGTCAATCGTAAGTACGGCGTATGCCCACCGATCCACGGCATGCGATCATTATCAAGTTCTCCACTAAAACGACTCCTACACGAGCTACTTCAAATTTAAACTCAGCAGTGCTAAAAATTACTAACAAGAACTTCAGTTTAAAATCTACATTAATAAGCTATTGTCAAACATTCTGAGTTCAGTCTAATGTGACGTATAATGCTGCTGTCGATAAACACGTCAATAATTCGGTTCGTCGTTGAATGGAAATTGCGATGTGGCGTACGATAAATCTAGCGGCAAATTGTGTTAAAAATCGTCTGACTAATTTGATCGGGTTTAACGGAGAACGCCAGTAGGTCGAACACAGTCTAGCCCGATGTTAACATATTGTTGTTTTGCAGGATTGGGATGCCTGGTTGAAGACGCATCAATGAAGTTCTGGTTTGAGAACTACTGATGCTGCTCGGTGTCGCCCTCTGGACTTGGAGACCATACAGTAAACTGGCTTCCTTATAAATGATGATAATTGGTTATGGTCCGATTGCTGGGAGACAAATAAAGATTTTTTAAAAGTATTTTAATGTTTTATTTGAATATTTCTTAGGTCCTAAAATAGTATATAATATAATCTTTTATATAATAGACTAGTATTTACATAAATCACATTTTTTTAGGCAAATGGTATTACACAGATGTTCAATTAACATTTTCGACTCCGAAAACTCATAGGCACCGCAGCTAGCAGGCCCAACCATAGAGTATATTGAATAGTAGGGTCCAACGCCTTCAACTGATATATAGGTCATAGACCACAGAGTAAAATAAACCTAAATGCGCATGTATAAAGTTTAACTTCAGATTTGACATTTCAGTGACGTGGCGGCCGAGCTGTAGCTTTTGCGTTTGACATGGCATTCAAAAAGTAAATATAAACTAGTATACTGTGTGTAAGTTTAATACGGGCGAAAAATTAAACCAGACATAGGATTTATCAGTATAATCATTAACCCTTTACCAGGCTCCAAAGAACTACCGTGTCTTCATACGTACTGTATATACCGTTACAGCCGTATTGAACGCCTTGTAAAAACTGCATTTACGAAAGTCGGATATGCTCCTTTAAACCAGAAATAAAAATGTGGGTTACGGTTATCCCATCACCTGTCTAAGTAATTAACTGTCATACTCGATTTTGTCTTATTATATTCTTGATCAGGCGAAGGGAGATATTCTTCGCACATCTTATATCGGTTATCACAGTCAAGGTTTAACTCCAAACCTACTACGAAACATTATATTTATCAATCACTGAAAACATTATTTTATGATCTTCAGTTTAATTACGTACATGAGTTTTTGTGACATGCAAGACAATTTACCGGGCCATGGGAATAATAGCTCCCACACAGTTAAACTCTAACAAGGCCATGGGATAATGTCAACCCACATCCTAATTCTGGTCATACACAATAATGCGTAAATATTTAGCAATGTTTACGATTACATTACCTTTCAACACTCAAAATCTACAAAATGTCAAAAAATTGTTCAACCTATCTACTTCTGTTTCAGAGAAATTAAGGAAAGTGTTCGAATTTCTCTGTAGTTTACTGAAATTAGCGTTCAAGTGAAATTAAACGTCTGCCAAAGATATATCACGCGATTTAGAAGCGTGTTGTGAATGTAAATTATAAAATACAATTTTTAGGGATTGACAAAATATTTTGTAGGAGGTTTGGAGTTAAAACATGACTTCGGTAACCGATATAAGATGTGGGACGAATATATCCCTTCGCCTGGTAAAGGGTTAAACAAAAGGTTTTTCCTTAATTATACCTATTATACATATGTAATTATTTTTTGTAAAATTTCTGGGCAGTAATGTACTGCGAACATTACGCGACATGAGCTTTTGAAACGAACTGTCAACGAGTGTTTAACTCGAGTGTGTTGCATTACATTGCGGGTCGAATTTATTTATATGTATAATTTTTTATTGTACTTCTAAGCAAAAGTTATCTAAATATATTTCTTATGTCCTATTCTACCCTCCGTTACGAGATTTGCCCGTATAAGATTTACACACTGTATATTAAAAAAGGTGTGCTAATACTAGGTAGATTCCCCTAAGCTTGACAATGTGCTAAGATATCTATCGATTATGAAAGCCGTCATTTTATTACAAGGAGTCCAATATTAGTCTAACAATAACCAGTGGCTTGGTCTGAAAACTTAAAAAAAATATCATGGAAAACATGAAGTAGCGTTTTACCTAGAAAATATAACAGACTTATATTAGCTGTGGGTCGCTATAGTAGAGACGTAGAGACCTCTGTCCAGCAGTGACTTCCTTCGGCAGAAATGATGATGATGATAATACCTAATTAATAGCGAGTTGAGTCATCAAATGTCATCTCAAAGAGTCCAAGTACATGGTGGCATTATTCACAGATTTCAACAGTCTGATGACCTTCAAGTTGACTGCCCGTTTTATAAACTCGGCCACGTTATAGTTGCTGATGGTCCCGCACTCCGCCTGCGTACAGTTGAATATGTCCAGGAGCCGCGCCGTTACTTTCTCCGGATCGCTATGATGAACGGCTTTTGGCGATATTCTTTTCGCTTTTTTATACAAATTCTCGGCCGCAATCGTCAAGTTGAATGATACGATTTCATTGCTTCTCTTGACATCGTTCCGCGACATGCGGCATAATAAATAACCTGGAAAATATTTTAGATGAGGTAATAATGCACTGCTAAAACTAATGTGGACTGTAAATGCATACAGTTTAAGTTCTGTTTTGATTGTGATGTCACGGACGATTGTGTGAGTTATGCGGTTAAGACAACATCTTGCCTTCATCAATCACTCGGTAAAGGTTATAAGACTCATAATATTATCGTTCCGCTGATATTCAATAAACTTCTGAACATGTGTCTTAAAACTCATAAATGCTGACAAAAATCGCTTGTAAAAACAATTTGTCACTACACATAAGTTTGTTAGTAAATAAATCAACTCTTACCTCCAAAAACACAGATTACTCCGATAAAAAACACAATGGTAGCGCAGAGGCGCTTGGTGACAGGGGAGGGCCCGCTGCAGGGCCGAGCGCGCTCGATGCTCATAGCGAATCGACAACTATTTAACAACAACTAGTAGTTTATGTCCCGATGCGCCGCGAAGTCGACATGCAATGCCGATATTTTGGTGGCGGGAGCGTTCCCGCGAAACGGCCGTGTTTGAGTTAATTTTAGCCGCGGTCTCACGTTATGTCTGCGGTGTTAATGTCCGTCCATCATGTTCTCGCCGAAGCATTTCATTTTTGGTACAATATAGGAAGAAATTAGTTATAAATAAATAAATATTTCGGGACAATCTTACACAAATCGACCTAGTCCTACAGTAAGCTCACTAAGGCTTGTGTTGTAGGTACTAGACGACGATGTATATAATAGATAGTTACATATAAATACTTAAATACATAGAAAACACCCATGACTCAGGAACAAATATCTGTGCTCATCACACAAATAAACTGTCTGGGATTCGAACCCAGGACCATCGGCTTCATAGCAGGGTCACTACCCACTAGGCCAGAACGGTCGTCAGTAATAACTGTAATAAGTTTTGGAGGGTAAATTAATAGAAAACAATCATCTTGTAATTATTATCATTTATTATAAAATAGACAGTCTCTTATAACCATTCAAAGATTACATTTAATATCATCTATAAATCTAAAGGTAGAAATTATTAAAATTAACATGATGTCAAGTATTAAATTAAAAATTGTAATATTCATTAATTAACCATTATTTTCAACCCGAAGCGCCAGTGTCGTAAGTAACGAAATAATAAGGTATACTATAGTTATATCAGAATTATTTACAATCACGTATTCGTTACTTATCGCACTTTATCATCTATTGTAACATTTATCTCAGTATAATTCAATTCACATTTATTAAAGAAACATTCAAATAATTCTCAAAAGCAAACATGTATTAAACATTGAAATTGCGAGATTCGCTAACGACACCCACAATACCTGCCATAATTATCAAAGAGCGTAATTAACTTGGCTAATGAGAATAAAAATCTTAATAGGACATACAACGCGTCCTGCGCGCGGTCCTAGGTACAGTCAGCGGTTCAAAATGAGTTTGACACGACTTGTGTTAGGAGAATAAGAGCATGGCAAATCTTTCTGAGCTTAGCAACATTTTGTTACTGACTGTACCATTTCGTGTGTCATGTTGTTATGATTTTAAGCTTTAATTCGGCTCAGGTCGAGTTCTTCCGTGTCCATGAACCGTAAACAGCATTATTGCATATGGGGTTATTCAAGTGGCGTTAAGTCAACGAGCCTGTGCCTTTGATATTGCTGTTCATCTTCAGGTTCTTCGATGCTGAGTTGGGCACCAATTATTACGATTTGGAACTTCCGGACGGAACTTGGAACTAACATCTAACCGCCCAGTTCATAGGCGGAAAACTGTTCCTACACGCCGTGGCTCATAAGTATGACATTGTAAAACGTATGACGTCGTGATTAGGTTCCTTAGCTATTGCTGACACAGATGGTCAAAAGGTCAGCATTAAGAATTCAACAATCCCTCAATGTTTGTTACACCTAGTTGTCGATTTTTTTTTCTGTAGCACTAAGACACACTTCAGTGCTTAGATTCTTGACGTTGCATGTACCCTGGACAATGTTTCTTGTTTAAACCGACGTCTTGTAATATAAGTGGATGACTAATATCAAGGAACTTATTTTTTTTAATCTTTCTAAGCACTATGTACAAACTTCAGCGCTTATAAAGGATGTTAAAAAAACGTGATACAAGATTATCAAACCGGCAGCTGGTCATGATTTTGAACATCTTTTACTATTGGGTCAAGTTTGTAAAATTAAATGAAAATTGAGCTGTTCCATAGAAAAGGTCAAGTATGAGTTGACGAAAATGTCTGAGAATGTTGTTTTTTTTTTACAATTTACAAAGTTGACCCCATATCAGGACCAGATGTCGGCATGATAATCTTGTATCACGTTTTTTTTTATAACACCCGGTATTCTAGACGTTGGTACCCTGGACTACTGCTGGCCCATGTTGAAGAGCACCTTCAGGTCCTCAATGCTGAGCTTGGAGGCGCTGGTGTGCCGCGCGCCGGTGAGCACGTTGGCCGCCATCTCCAGTTTGGCATCCTGCAGCTTTCGGATGCTCTGCTCAACGGTGTCCACGCACATAAATCTTTGGACAAGGGCAAAAAATAGATAGATCAATAGGCTACCATTTTGTCCATTCTAGTCGTAAAACAAAGTAAATAGTGCAAAATATTGAAGACATGTCAATGGGTTGGCAACTTCGCACTAAGGGCCGGTTGGACCTACATCATAATAGAAAAAAAAACGTGGATGAAAAGTCAAAAAGTTCTCTACGTGACAGCTGTGCAGCCATATTTACTTGATCAGTTCGTTAAAGATAAAATAAAAAAATACAGTGCAGTGGTGCAATCCATACTTAGTATAGGTAATAAACTTAACCGAAGGACCATGTCTATTTAGTTGTGCAGAGAATTGATATGGAATTTACGTCATAATTTGAATATAGGACGCCGACATGCGTGTACACGCGTTACTGCTGCATAGACCAGCTAAGTTTTTCACATATATCTTCTTTTGAATTGAAATAAATATGGTAAGTAACCTCGGGAGTTCGGGACGGGAGCTATCTAGAACTTTATAAATCTGCATAACATGTTATTTACACAACATTTTGCCAACCAAGTGCTGCATTACTAACCAAGGCCCCTTACTTTATCGCAGCGCACGCGCCAAATATCCAGTTCCCTGGGAATATTTACGAGATGCGTGTGAAAAACGTAGTAAATGGTTATCTAGTGTTTGGGTCATGTGACCTTTTGGAGATGAACGACAGAATTGGCAGCGAGCTTTCATTAGCGCGATACACGGATAACGAGAGAATAGATGGTGCGACCAATTCTCTCACGCTACGTTTTGAAGTAAACGCCTTTGCCCCGCTAAGTCTCACAAGCAGCAAAAAAACTACTACTAGATGATGCTCGCGGCTTCGCCCGCATGGTTTGAGGAAACATTTAACACATTAAGGATTCCCGTGTGAATGAGATGTTTTGCCGCTGGAAAAAGTAGCCTATGTCACTCTCCATCTCTTTAACTACCTCCACTTAAAAATAACGTCAATTTGTCGCTCCGTTTTGCCGTGAAAGACGGACAAACAAGCAGACACACTTGGTATTAGTATGGATAAAGTGACTCGTTATGCCTGCCCTGAGCATGTAGTGTAGCTATCAATGGCAGAACGTCATAGGTGACAAGAATTTATTTCGCCTTCGGCATCTTACGCAGTTTTAGTAAAACTTTGACAGTTCTCCATGAGATGACAGGTGTCCACCTCTATGGCTCTGCTGTTAACTTTACTTCTGTGTACGCACGTTACGTATCAGATGTCTCCTAATGTGTAACATCTTTGTCCTCACCGGATGTTCACGTCGAAAGCCAACGGCTTTTTCCGACAGGAAATTCCGACATAACGATGGCCATTAAGAAAATAGTCATATTTCCAAAATGTTTGCTTTATTATAATATTGAATAACACCCTCTATACCCGCAATACCACCTGGCGGTTGTGGTCATAATGCTCTCATTTACGCTTCCTAGAACTGAGTAAGATTAAAAGAGAGGGCATGATTTTTAGTCGCCAATTGATACTACGGGTACTAATAGTACTTTTGTGAAGTGCAACTTGGTAAAAATGTAGAAGTGTGTTTTCATTACTGATATATTTGTAGTAACGGAATGGTCAAATATTTATGACAACAAGAATATATATTGTATGAGGCAGTGGCGCACCATCTAATCTCAATCACATTCTTAAAACATGATTGTAATTCATTAGATGGAGTCAGCGTTGGTACAGTCAGCGTCATATAATTGGGAGCATCCAAAGTACTTAAAAAGTTCGGTACACCATAGAATTTGTATGGTGTACCGAACTACTTTGAATGTTACCAACTATATGACGCTGACTATAGTATGTACGAACTCTGTTTTATGCGCCAAACTAGTACAGAACACGCTTTTATGTGAACCATTTAGATGACAGGCAATAAAAATGAATGATAAAATGTGGTCCATTCGTAACTATTACATTTGCGCTCAATGCCAATGTCAGCCATGACGGTTGATCGACAGCTTGCAAATTACGCGAACGCGCCCACGCGCCGCCTCAAATGTGTACGTTGAACTTCGACGGAAGTGACGCGACGCGGCAAAGGTGGTGCCACACCGCTGCTCAAACGCCTTTGACGCACCAGAAACGCAGGGACGCGTCATATATGTATAAGTATGAGTGCTATAAAAAACTGTGAATGATGCATTGAGATGTGGTGAAATGGGTATTTGAAAAAAATAAATTTGGACCTTTAAACATTTTTTGATAAAGTTAATATATTTGGTAATAATAATTCTCTGGAAGTTAATAAAAATGTAGGAGACACATTCTAATTCGTCTTCTTGATTTTGGAACCGAAAGCTCAAGAAATATGAACAAATCCTGAGAGTACAACTTAATAAAGACTTTCAAGGAAAATTATCTTCAATTTGATCAGATGGTCTTGGTCAATTAATTTATTAATATATTTGAATAATAATGAACAATAATGAATTTCAAAAAGTAATCAGAACACGTGGATACCGCTGTAAACTCTTCCCATTAAAACATTAGTAAGATCACAAATTATTATAAGTAATAATTCATAAGCCAACATTATAATGCTTTTAAAAGTTTACGTCAAACTAGAGACACTGCTATAGATTTTGATTTCGAATAATTAGTGATGAATAAATATTTTAATGCTAGTATCCGCTATAATTTTTCCCATTTTATTCTTTAAAACAAATACATAATCAAAAAACAACCATGGCGGTCTGATTATAAAGTTAAATTTCGAGACGTAGAAATTCATAAAATGTCCAAGTATTTCGTATATGGCGCGCCCACGCACCGTCTCGGGAAATTTGTCAGCGATCATTGCATTTTCGCGGCGTGTATAATTGCTATTTTTATGAGGCGAAACATATTTCCATTGACAACTTACGTGTTTTACATAGAAATGAGAATTAATGATAATACTGAATCATAATTTCAAATGTGACATGATGTTTTGGTTTAAAAGGATGCCGAGTCATAAACTACCGATTTGCAGACAAATGTGCAGGTTTTTAAATATAGTATAACTCTAAAAACTAATTGCGTAATTAATTAAATAATCTTATAGGAACCAAAGAACAACATGCATGACACGAGCTATGGCATTGAAAGTATTTGATCTTTAGAGAAATCTCAAGTATTTATTCAGCGAATCCGTTAACTAATTTATTATTGATGCACGATGAAATCCGGACGTATTCAAATGTCCCTACAGTATTAAAATAAGAAGGTAAAAATCAAGTTATTTAGCAACAAATGACAAAGGTGGCAAACGAGCAGGCGGATAGCCTGATGGTAAGCAATTACCGCCGCCCATGGGCAACACCAGGGGAGTCACAAGCACGTTGCCGTTGGAGCTCTGGGAACCTTACTCACCACCTACAACACAATACCTGAAAGGTAGTAGTGCTGTTATGGCTGTGGTCTTCTGTAAGGAGGAGGTACTTCCCCAGTTGGGCTGCTCCAGATTCAAGCGTGATGGTACTTCGCTGAGCCCTACCTCTCATTGTTGGACGTAGTTTAAGGACATACCCGGGTCCAAATCTCACGTATTTATTCTGCGAATCCGTTAACTAATTTATTATTGAAAGACGATGAAATCCGGACGTATTCAAATGTCCCTACAGTATTAAAATAAGAAAGTAAAAGTTATTCACCAACAATTGTATGGCAAGTTGAAACTGATCGGTAAGTAATTGTTAATTAAGCTAAAGGATGATTTTATGTTGTCTACCCGCGACCTAAAATCATACTTCACGAGAAGAGGGGGTTAGCGAACCAGCGAAAGGATGATTTTACGTTGTCTACCCGCGACCTAAAATCATACTTCACGAGAAGAGGGGGTTAGCGAACCAGCGAAAGGATGATTTTACGTTGTCTACCCGCGACCTAAAATCATACTTCACGAGAAGAGGGGGTTAGCGAACCAGCGAAAGGATGATTTTACGTTGTCTACCCGCGACCTAAAATCATACTTCACGAGAAGAGGGGGTTAGCGAACCAGCGAAAGGATGATTTTACGTTGTCTACCCGCGACCTAAAATCATACTTCACGAGAAGAGGGGGTTAGCGAACCAGCGAAAGGATGATTTTACGTTGTCTACCCGCGACCTAAAATCATACTTCACGAGAAGAGGGGTTAGCGAACCAGCGAAAGGATGATTTTACGTTGTCTACCCGCGACCTAAAATCATACTTCACGAGAAGAGGGGTTAGCGAACCAGCGAAAGGATGATTTTACGTTGTCTACCCGCGACCTAAAATCATACTTCACGAGAAGAGGGGTTAGCGAACCAGCGAAAGGATGATTTTACGTTGTCTACCCGCGACCTAAAATCATACTTCAGGAGGGGAGGGCGTACGCGAGCCCGCGAGAGGCTGATTCTACGTTGGCTACCCGCGACCTACAATCATACTTCACGGGGAGAGGGGTTAGCGAACCAGCGAAAGGATGATTTTACGTTGTCTACCCGCGACCTAAAATCATACTTCACGAGAAGAGGGGGTTAGCGAACCAGCGAAAGGATGATTATACGTTGTCTACCCGCGACCGAAAGTCATACTTGACGGGCAGCGGGGGTTAGCGAACCAGCGAAAGGATGATGTTACGTCGTCTACCAGCGACCGAGAATCATACTTCGCGAGAAGAGGGGTTAGCGAACCAGCGAAAGGATGATTTTACGTTGTCTACCCGCGACCTAAAATCATACTTCACGAGAAGAGGGGGTTAGCGAACCAGCGAAAGGATGATTTTACGTTGTCTACCCGCGACCTAAAATCATACTTCACGAGAAGAGGGGGTTAGCGAACCAGCGAAAGGATGATTTTACGTTGTCTACCCGCGACCTAAAATCATACTTCACGAGAAGAGGGGGTTAGCGAACCAGCGAAAGGATGATTTTACGTTGTCTACCCGCGACCTAAAATCATACTTCACGAGAAGAGGGGTTAGCGAACCAGCGAAAGGATGATTTTACGTTGTCTACCCGCGACCTAAAATCATACTTCACGAGAAGAGGGGTTAGCGAACCAGCGAAAGGATGATTTTACGTTGTCTACCCGCGACCTAAAATCATACTTCACGAGAAGAGGGGTTAGCGAACCAGCGAAAGGATGATTTTACGTTGTCTACCCGCGACCTAAAATCATACTTCACGAGAAGAGGGGTTAGCGAACCAGCGAAAGGATGATTTTACGTTGTCTACCCGCGACCTAAAATCATACTTCACGAGAAGAGGGGTTAGCGAACCAGCGAAAGGATGATTTTACGTTGTCTACCCGCGACCTAAAATCATACTTCACGAGAAGAGGGTTAGCGAACCAGCGAAAGGATGATTTTACGTTGTCTACCCGCGACCTAAAATCATACTTCACGAGAAGAGGGGTTAGCGAACCAGCGAAAGGATGATTTTACGTTGTCTACCCGCGACCTAAAATCATACTTCACGAGAAGAGGGGTTAGCGAACCAGCGAAAGGATGATTTTACGTTGTCTACCCGCGACCTAAAATCATACTTCACGAGAAGAGGGGTTAGCGAACCAGCGAAAGGATGATTTTACGTTGTCTACCCGCGACCTAAAATCATACTTCACGAGAAGAGGGGGTTAGCGAACCAGCGAAAGGATGATTTTACGTTGTCTACCCGCGACCTAAAATCATACTTCACGAGAAGAGGGGGTTAGCGAACCAGCGAAAGGATGATTTTACGTTGTCTACCCGCGACCTAAAATCATACTTCACGAGAAGAGGGGGTTAGCGAACCAGCGAAAGGATGATTTTATGTTGTCTACCCGCGACCTAAAATCATACTTCACGAGAAGAGGGGGTTAGCGAACCAGCGAAAGGATGATTTTACGTTGTCTACCCGCGACCTAAAATCATACTTCACGAGAAGAGGGGGTTAGCGAACCAGCGAAAGGATGATTTTATGTTGTCTACCCGCGACCTAAAATCATACTTCACGAGAAGAGGGGGTTAGCGAACCAGCGACAAACTCCTATAACAGATTCTGTTGAGACCGTTTCACCCAATCTCGCTGGAAGCGTAAACTCAGTAGGAGTATTCCAGTAATACAAATCAAGTATTAGAGATGAAGTCTGATGAGCGGAAGGGTCCAGGATTTTCCCAAGGCTCCTTACCTTCTCCCCACACAGTCTGATCGCTCTAATAAGCCGAAATAGTTTAGAGAATTGTCGGCACTTTACCAGTCAATGTTCGCCTGTCCATAAATTGAGTGTTAGGTTGCGCCATACTTTGTATCGTGTGATGCATGTTGTCTATTGACATATTTTTTTTAATTTTCACATTATTTTCTGTACATATTTATTTGACTTATTGTAATTATGACGCTACGGATTAGCAAGGGCAGTGTAGGATGTCCAACCACAAGATGGACAGACGACCTCATTATTAAGGTTATTAAAGTCACCGGAAGACGCTGGAAATAGCTTCCAACCGGTACATGTGGAGGTCCAAGGGGGAGGCCTATGTTCAGCAGTGGCCGTCTTATGGCTGAGATGATGATGATGAATTATGACGATCTTCTAGTGAATGCATTTATTTTTATGCGAAATACTGTGCCATTTTCTGGAAGAAATAAATAAATCTATCTATCCATATGTTGTATGCGACCGAAGTTGCGCGGCAAAAAAGGCAGCGCCGTTACCTGTAGATATGCACGGGCCGGGTCTGGCCGACGCGGTACACGCGGTCCTGCGCCTGCTCCTCCAGCTGCGGGTTCCAGTGCGGGTCCAGCAGCAGCAGGTGCGCCGCGCCGCACAGGTTCAGCCCCACGCCGCCCGCGCACAGCGACAGCAGCATTATCTGCACGAGGACACCATAGTACATTACTAATACCGCTCTCGTCAGGTCCTGCAGCAGTATGCCAGTGTCCGTACCCGCACGTCGGAGGCGGGGTCGTTGAGCGCGGCCACGAGCGCGGCGCGCGCCGGCACGGGCACGGCGCCGCTCAGCGTCACCAGCGCCAGCACGGACGTCCACTGCGACCCCACCACCGCTCTCGTCAGGTCCTGCAGCAGTATGCCAGTGTCCGTACCCGCACGTCGGAGGCGGGGTCGTTGAGCGCGGCCACGAGCGCGGCGCGCGCCGGCACGGGCACGGCGCCGCTCAGCGTCACCAGCGCCAGCACCGACGTCCACTGCGACCCCACCACCGCTCTCGTCAGGTCCTGCAGCAGTATGCCAGTGTCCGTACCCGCACGTCGGAGGCGGGGTCGTTGAGCGCGGCCACGAGCGCGGCGCGCGCCGGCACGGGCACGGCGCCGCTCAGCGTCACCAGCGCCAGCACCGACGTCCACTGCGACCCCACCACCGCTCTCGTCAGGTCCTGCAGCAGTATGCCAGTGTCCGTACCCGCACGTCGGAGGCGGGGTCGTTGAGCGCGGCCACGAGCGCGGCGCGCGCCGGCACGGGCACGGCGCCGCTCAGCGTCACCAGCGCCAGCACCGACGTCCACTGCGACCCCACCACCGCTCTCGTCAGGTCCTGCAGCAGTATGCCAGTGTCCGTACCCGCACGTCGGAGGCGGGGTCGTTGAGCGCGGCCACGAGCGCGGCGCGCGCCGGCACGGGCACGGCGCCGCTCAGCGTCACCAGCGCCAGCACCGACGTCCACTGCGACCCCACCACCGCTCTCGTCAGGTCCTGCAGCAGTATGCCAGTGTCCGTACCCGCACGTCGGAGGCGGGGTCGTTGAGCGCGGCCACGAGCGCGGCGCGCGCCGGCACGGGCACGGCGCCGCTCAGCGTCACCAGCGCCAGCACCGACGTCCACTGCGACCCCACCACCGCTCTCGTCAGGTCCTGCAGCAGTATGCCAGTGTCCGTACCCGCACGTCGGAGGCGGGGTCGTTGAGCGCGGCCACGAGCGCGGCGCGCGCCGGCACGGGCACGGCGCCGCTCAGCGTCACCAGCGCCAGCACCGACGTCCACTGCGACCCCACCACCGCTCTCGTCAGGTCCTGCAGCAGTATGCCAGTGTCCGTACCCGCACGTCGGAGGCGGGGTCGTTGAGCGCGGCCACGAGCGCGGCGCGCGCCGGCACGGGCACGGCGCCGCTCAGCGTCACCAGCGCCAGCACCGACGTCCACTGCGACCCCACCACCGCTCTCGTCAGGTCCTGCAGCAGTATGCCAGTGTCCGTACCCGCACGTCGGAGGCGGGGTCGTTGAGCGCGGCCACGAGCGCGGCGCGCGCCGGCACGGGCACGGCGCCGCTCAGCGTCACCAGCGCCAGCACCGACGTCCACTGCGACCCCACCACCGCTCTCGTCAGGTCCTGCAGCAGTATGCCAGTGTCCGTACCCGCACGTCGGAGGCGGGGTCGTTGAGCGCGGCCACGAGCGCGGCGCGCGCCGGCACGGGCACGGCGCCGCTCAGCGTCACCAGCGCCAGCACCGACGTCCACTGCGACCCCACCACCGCTCTCGTCAGGTCCTGCAGCAGTATGCCAGTGTCCGTACCCGCACGTCGGAGGCGGGGTCGTTGAGCGCGGCCACGAGCGCGGCGCGCGCCGGCACGGGCACGGCGCCGCTCAGCGTCACCAGCGCCAGCACCGACGTCCACTGCGACCCCACCACCGCTCTCGTCAGGTCCTGCAGCAGTATGCCAGTGTCCGTACCCGCACGTCGGAGGCGGGGTCGTTGAGCGCGGCCACGAGCGCGGCGCGCGCCGGCACGGGCACGGCGCCGCTCAGCGTCACCAGCGCCAGCACCGACGTCCACTGCGACCCCACCACCGCTCTCGTCAGGTCCTGCAGCAGTATGCCAGTGTCCGTACCCGCACGTCGGAGGCGGGGTCGTTGAGCGCGGCCACGAGCGCGGCGCGCGCCGGCACGGGCACGGCGCCGCTCAGCGTCACCAGCGCCAGCACCGACGTCCACTGCGACCCCACCACCGCTCTCGTCAGGTCCTGCAGCAGTATGCCAGTGTCCGTACCCGCACGTCGGAGGCGGGGTCGTTGAGCGCGGCCACGAGCGCGGCGCGCGCCGGCACGGGCACGGCGCCGCTCAGCGTCACCAGCGCCAGCACCGACGTCCACTGCGACCCCACCACCGCTCTCGTCAGGTCCTGCAGCAGTATGCCAGTGTCCGTACCCGCACGTCGGAGGCGGGGTCGTTGAGCGCGGCCACGAGCGCGGCGCGCGCCGGCACGGGCACGGCGCCGCTCAGCGTCACCAGCGCCAGCACCGACGTCCACTGCGACCCCACCACCGCTCTCGTCAGGTCCTGCAGCAGTATGCCAGTGTCCGTACCCGCACGTCGGAGGCGGGGTCGTTGAGCGCGGCCACGAGCGCGGCGCGCGCCGGCACGGGCACGGCGCCGCTCAGCGTCACCAGCGCCAGCACCGACGTCCACTGCGACCCCACCACCGCTCTCGTCAGGTCCTGCAGCAGTATGCCAGTGTCCGTACCCGCACGTCGGAGGCGGGGTCGTTGAGCGCGGCCACGAGCGCGGCGCGCGCCGGCACGGGCACGGCGCCGCTCAGCGTCACCAGCGCCAGCACCGACGTCCACTGCGACCCCACCACCGCTCTCGTCAGGTCCTGCAGCAGTATGCCAGTGTCCGTACCCGCACGTCGGAGGCGGGGTCGTTGAGCGCGGCCACGAGCGCGGCGCGCGCCGGCACGGGCACGGCGCCGCTCAGCGTCACCAGCGCCAGCACCGACGTCCACTGCGACCCCACCACCGCTCTCGTCAGGTCCTGCAGCAGTATGCCAGTGTCCGTACCCGCACGTCGGAGGCGGGGTCGTTGAGCGCGGCCACGAGCGCGGCGCGCGCCGGCACGGGCACGGCGCCGCTCAGCGTCACCAGCGCCAGCACCGACGTCCACTGCGACCCCACCACCGCTCTCGTCAGGTCCTGCAGCAGTATGCCAGTGTCCGTACCCGCACGTCGGAGGCGGGGTCGTTGAGCGCGGCCACGAGCGCGGCGCGCGCCGGCACGGGCACGGCGCCGCTCAGCGTCACCAGCGCCAGCACCGACGTCCACTGCGACCCCACCACCGCTCTCGTCAGGTCCTGCAGCAGTATGCCAGTGTCCGTACCCGCACGTCGGAGGCGGGGTCGTTGAGCGCGGCCACGAGCGCGGCGCGCGCCGGCACGGGCACGGCGCCGCTCAGCGTCACCAGCGCCAGCACCGACGTCCACTGCGACCCCACCACCGCTCTCGTCAGGTCCTGCAGCAGTATGCCAGTGTCCGTACCCGCACGTCGGAGGCGGGGTCGTTGAGCGCGGCCACGAGCGCGGCGCGCGCCGGCACGGGCACGGCGCCGCTCAGCGTCACCAGCGCCAGCACCGACGTCCACTGCGACCCCACCACCGCTCTCGTCAGGTCCTGCAGCAGTATGCCAGTGTCCGTACCCGCACGTCGGAGGCGGGGTCGTTGAGCGCGGCCACGAGCGCGGCGCGCGCCGGCACGGGCACGGCGCCGCTCAGCGTCACCAGCGCCAGCACCGACGTCCACTGCGACCCCACCACCGCTCTCGTCAGGTCCTGCAGCAGTATGCCAGTGTCCGTACCCGCACGTCGGAGGCGGGGTCGTTGAGCGCGGCCACGAGCGCGGCGCGCGCCGGCACGGGCACGGCGCCGCTCAGCGTCACCAGCGCCAGCACCGACGTCCACTGCGACCCCACCACCGCTCTCGTCAGGTCCTGCAGCAGTATGCCAGTGTCCGTACCCGCACGTCGGAGGCGGGGTCGTTGAGCGCGGCCACGAGCGCGGCGCGCGCCGGCACGGGCACGGCGCCGCTCAGCGTCACCAGCGCCAGCACCGACGTCCACTGCGACCCCACCACCGCTCTCGTCAGGTCCTGCAGCAGTATGCCAGTGTCCGTACCCGCACGTCGGAGGCGGGGTCGTTGAGCGCGGCCACGAGCGCGGCGCGCGCCGGCACGGGCACGGCGCCGCTCAGCGTCACCAGCGCCAGCACCGACGTCCACTGCGACCCCACCACCGCTCTCGTCAGGTCCTGCAGCAGTATGCCAGTGTCCGTACCCGCACGTCGGAGGCGGGGTCGTTGAGCGCGGCCACCAGCGCGGCGCGCGCCGGCCCCGGCGCGGCGCCGCTCAGCGCCACCAGCGCCAGCACCGACGTCCACTGCGACCCCACCACCGCTCTCGTCAGGTCCTGCAGCAGTATGCCAGTGTCCGTACCCGCACGTCGGAGGCGGGGTCGTTGAGCGCGGCCACGAGCGCGGCGCGCGCCGGCACGGGCACGGCGCCGCTCAGCGTCACCAGCGCCAGCACCGACGTCCACTGCGACCCCACCACCGCTCTCGTCAGGTCCTGCAGCAGTATGCCAGTGTCCGTACCCGCACGTCGGAGGCGGGGTCGTTGAGCGCGGCCACGAGCGCGGCGCGCGCCGGCACGGGCACGGCGCCGCTCAGCGTCACCAGCGCCAGCACCGACGTCCACTGCGACCCCACCACCGCTCTCGTCAGGTCCTGCAGCAGTATGCCAGTGTCCGTACCCGCACGTCGGAGGCGGGGTCGTTGAGCGCGGCCACGAGCGCGGCGCGCGCCGGCACGGGCACGGCGCCGCTCAGCGTCACCAGCGCCAGCACCGACGTCCACTGCGACCCCACCACCGCTCTCGTCAGGTCCTGCAGCAGTATGCCAGTGTCCGTACCCGCACGTCGGAGGCGGGGTCGTTGAGCGCGGCCACGAGCGCGGCGCGCGCCGGCACGGGCACGGCGCCGCTCAGCGTCACCAGCGCCAGCACCGACGTCCACTGCGACCCCACCACCGCTCTCGTCAGGTCCTGCAGCAGTATGCCAGTGTCCGTACCCGCACGTCGGAGGCGGGGTCGTTGAGCGCGGCCACGAGCGCGGCGCGCGCCGGCACGGGCACGGCGCCGCTCAGCGTCACCAGCGCCAGCACCGACGTCCACTGCGACCCCACCACCGCTCTCGTCAGGTCCTGCAGCAGTATGCCAGTGTCCGTACCCGCACGTCGGAGGCGGGGTCGTTGAGCGCGGCCACGAGCGCGGCGCGCGCCGGCACGGGCACGGCGCCGCTCAGCGTCACCAGCGCCAGCACCGACGTCCACTGCGACCCCACCACCGCTCTCGTCAGGTCCTGCAGCAGTATGCCAGTGTCCGTACCCGCACGTCGGAGGCGGGGTCGTTGAGCGCGGCCACGAGCGCGGCGCGCGCCGGCACGGGCACGGCGCCGCTCAGCGTCACCAGCGCCAGCACCGACGTCCACTGCGACCCCACCACCGCTCTCGTCAGGTCCTGCAGCAGTATGCCAGTGTCCGTACCCGCACGTCGGAGGCGGGGTCGTTGAGCGCGGCCACGAGCGCGGCGCGCGCCGGCACGGGCACGGCGCCGCTCAGCGTCACCAGCGCCAGCACCGACGTCCACTGCGACCCCACCACCGCTCTCGTCAGGTCCTGCAGCAGTATGCCAGTGTCCGTACCCGCACGTCGGAGGCGGGGTCGTTGAGCGCGGCCACGAGCGCGGCGCGCGCCGGCACGGGCACGGCGCCGCTCAGCGTCACCAGCGCCAGCACCGACGTCCACTGCGACCCCACCACCGCTCTCGTCAGGTCCTGCAGCAGTATGCCAGTGTCCGTACCCGCACGTCGGAGGCGGGGTCGTTGAGCGCGGCCACGAGCGCGGCGCGCGCCGGCACGGGCACGGCGCCGCTCAGCGTCACCAGCGCCAGCACCGACGTCCACTGCGACCCCACCACCGCTCTCGTCAGGTCCTGCAGCAGTATGCCAGTGTCCGTACCCGCACGTCGGAGGCGGGGTCGTTGAGCGCGGCCACGAGCGCGGCGCGCGCCGGCACGGGCACGGCGCCGCTCAGCGTCACCAGCGCCAGCACCGACGTCCACTGCGACCCCACCACCGCTCTCGTCAGGTCCTGCAGCAGTATGCCAGTGTCCGTACCCGCACGTCGGAGGCGGGGTCGTTGAGCGCGGCCACGAGCGCGGCGCGCGCCGGCACGGGCACGGCGCCGCTCAGCGTCACCAGCGCCAGCACCGACGTCCACTGCGACCCCACCACCGCTCTCGTCAGGTCCTGCAGCAGTATGCCAGTGTCCGTACCCGCACGTCGGAGGCGGGGTCGTTGAGCGCGGCCACGAGCGCGGCGCGCGCCGGCACGGGCACGGCGCCGCTCAGCGTCACCAGCGCCAGCACCGACGTCCACTGCGACCCCACCACCGCTCTCGTCAGGTCCTGCAGCAGTATGCCAGTGTCCGTACCCGCACGTCGGAGGCGGGGTCGTTGAGCGCGGCCACGAGCGCGGCGCGCGCCGGCACGGGCACGGCGCCGCTCAGCGTCACCAGCGCCAGCACCGACGTCCACTGCGACCCCACCACCGCTCTCGTCAGGTCCTGCAGCAGTATGCCAGTGTCCGTACCCGCACGTCGGAGGCGGGGTCGTTGAGCGCGGCCACGAGCGCGGCGCGCGCCGGCACGGGCACGGCGCCGCTCAGCGTCACCAGCGCCAGCACCGACGTCCACTGCGACCCCACCACCGCTCTCGTCAGGTCCTGCAGCAGTATGCCAGTGTCCGTACCCGCACGTCGGAGGCGGGGTCGTTGAGCGCGGCCACGAGCGCGGCGCGCGCCGGCACGGGCACGGCGCCGCTCAGCGTCACCAGCGCCAGCACCGACGTCCACTGCGACCCCACCACCGCTCTCGTCAGGTCCTGCAGCAGTATGCCAGTGTCCGTACCCGCACGTCGGAGGCGGGGTCGTTGAGCGCGGCCACGAGCGCGGCGCGCGCCGGCACGGGCACGGCGCCGCTCAGCGTCACCAGCGCCAGCACCGACGTCCACTGCGACCCCACCACCGCTCTCGTCAGGTCCTGCAGCAGTATGCCAGTGTCCGTACCCGCACGTCGGAGGCGGGGTCGTTGAGCGCGGCCACGAGCGCGGCGCGCGCCGGCACGGGCACGGCGCCGCTCAGCGTCACCAGCGCCAGCACCGACGTCCACTGCGACCCCACCACCGCTCTCGTCAGGTCCTGCAGCAGTATGCCAGTGTCCGTACCCGCACGTCGGAGGCGGGGTCGTTGAGCGCGGCCACGAGCGCGGCGCGCGCCGGCACGGGCACGGCGCCGCTCAGCGTCACCAGCGCCAGCACCGACGTCCACTGCGACCCCACCACCGCTCTCGTCAGGTCCTGCAGCAGTATGCCAGTGTCCGTACCCGCACGTCGGAGGCGGGGTCGTTGAGCGCGGCCACGAGCGCGGCGCGCGCCGGCACGGGCACGGCGCCGCTCAGCGTCACCAGCGCCAGCACCGACGTCCACTGCGACCCCACCACCGCTCTCGTCAGGTCCTGCAGCAGTATGCCAGTGTCCGTACCCGCACGTCGGAGGCGGGGTCGTTGAGCGCGGCCACGAGCGCGGCGCGCGCCGGCACGGGCACGGCGCCGCTCAGCGTCACCAGCGCCAGCACCGACGTCCACTGCGACCCCACCACCGCTCTCGTCAGGTCCTGCAGCAGTATGCCAGTGTCCGTACCCGCACGTCGGAGGCGGGGTCGTTGAGCGCGGCCACGAGCGCGGCGCGCGCCGGCACGGGCACGGCGCCGCTCAGCGTCACCAGCGCCAGCACCGACGTCCACTGCGACCCCACCACCGCTCTCGTCAGGTCCTGCAGCAGTATGCCAGTGTCCGTACCCGCACGTCGGAGGCGGGGTCGTTGAGCGCGGCCACGAGCGCGGCGCGCGCCGGCACGGGCACGGCGCCGCTCAGCGTCACCAGCGCCAGCACCGACGTCCACTGCGACCCCACCACCGCTCTCGTCAGGTCCTGCAGCAGTATGCCAGTGTCCGTACCCGCACGTCGGAGGCGGGGTCGTTGAGCGCGGCCACGAGCGCGGCGCGCGCCGGCACGGGCACGGCGCCGCTCAGCGTCACCAGCGCCAGCACCGACGTCCACTGCGACCCCACCACCGCTCTCGTCAGGTCCTGCAGCAGTATGCCAGTGTCCGTACCCGCACGTCGGAGGCGGGGTCGTTGAGCGCGGCCACGAGCGCGGCGCGCGCCGGCACGGGCACGGCGCCGCTCAGCGTCACCAGCGCCAGCACCGACGTCCACTGCGACCCCACCACCGCTCTCGTCAGGTCCTGCAGCAGTATGCCAGTGTCCGTACCCGCACGTCGGAGGCGGGGTCGTTGAGCGCGGCCACGAGCGCGGCGCGCGCCGGCACGGGCACGGCGCCGCTCAGCGTCACCAGCGCCAGCACCGACGTCCACTGCGACCCCACCACCGCTCTCGTCAGGTCCTGCAGCAGTATGCCAGTGTCCGTACCCGCACGTCGGAGGCGGGGTCGTTGAGCGCGGCCACGAGCGCGGCGCGCGCCGGCACGGGCACGGCGCCGCTCAGCGTCACCAGCGCCAGCACCGACGTCCACTGCGACCCCACCACCGCTCTCGTCAGGTCCTGCAGCAGTATGCCAGTGTCCGTACCCGCACGTCGGAGGCGGGGTCGTTGAGCGCGGCCACGAGCGCGGCGCGCGCCGGCACGGGCACGGCGCCGCTCAGCGTCACGCAGCGCGCGCGCTCGCGCCGCAGCTCGGCCTCCACCAGCGCCAGCACCGACGTCCACTGCGACACCACCACCGCCTTCTCGCCTGTCGCAAACACGAGCATCAGTTCTCGTTAGTGACACACTTTTATCGCAGAATTGCGAACACACACATGCGATCTATGTGGAGCGAGCTATCTTTAATTGATGCGCTTATTCAGCTTGACTTTAGTCATACCGTAACAGGTTCCTGAACCTCAAAGTGTAAACGCGGCGCTACTTTCCTAGCATTGGTAACACTGCGCGAATTCAAATCAAAATATGAGGCAGATTTTCCTAACTATAGATAGTATAGATATTACGTTTCTACCTTCATCAATAACCTTCTAAGACCCACTACACAAAAATGCCACTTGAATTTATTCTCTATATTGTAGAAAATCTACACTAATATTATAAAGGCGAACGTTAGTGAGTGTTTGAGTGTGTATGTTTGTTACTTCTTCACGTCTCAACGGCTGGAGCGATTTTAATAAAATTTGGTATGGAGTTAGCTGATACCCTGGGTTAACACATAGGATACGTTTTTTCCCTATTAAACCGCTGGTAACACCGGGGGCACAGCTAGTAAAATACCACAATACCACAGTGTAGCTATTATACAGTGGGAAAACACGGCTATTTTCAGAATAAGGGAGGTGCGCAGGGAAGGGGGCGGGGAGGATTTACCGCGCATTTTAAGGGGTGTGAAATTATTATGAGTAAGTAACCAACTTCGGAAAGGGCGTGTGCATGTAATTTTTATAAAAGGTCTGAGATGTATTTTAATACAAATCCAGAATTTAATAGTTTTATTTTTTTTACTTATAAAAATTATGACTAAGAGTCAGAAAGAGTGAAACTAAGAGTAGAGTAAATTAATAAACGTCTGATGAAGAATATAAAGTGAATGAAAACCGGCATCGGCTCCAACTCAAATTTCGCCATTTTTGATCCGACTATATTTAAAATCGATATCTGAGAATTCGAAACGGGTCTTACCACGATACTGGAGTCAACATTCAATTTCTTATTCGCCATCTTGAATTTCTTCATCTTTGATGCGATCATGATGAAAATCAATATATGGCAATCCGAGAGACCTCTTCACACGACACTAAAGTCAAAATTGCAAAAAGCAGCCGCCATCATGAGTTTCGTCATTTCTGATGCGATCATGTTGAAAACCGATATGTGAGAATTCGCGAGGTAAGAGGCCTCGCGAATTCTCAGAGGTCGCTCGGCTTCTCAGATATCGATTTTCACCATGTCAGATCAAATGTGACAAAAATCAAGATGGCGGCCATTTTGTTCAATTTTGACTTCAGATTCGCATTAAGAAGTCTCTTGGATCTTCAGATATAGATTTTTACCATGACCGGATCAAAAATGAAGAAATTCAAATGGGTGGCTGTGTTTCAGTTCAGATCCGTATTAAGAGGTCTCGGATATCGATTTTCAACATATTCGAACAAAAAAGATAACAGCAGTCTTTTGAGATTTTGACCTCAGATTCGTATTAAATTAATTCGATCACTTAATTTACAAAACTTAAGATGGCGCGAACAATTAATTTCTCTATAATAACCATACGTCGTTACCGCGGGAGCAAAAACGTTGACAGTACGCAAAGATTATGATAAACAAGCAATATCAGAAGTGTAACTTATATTAGGAACATTTTATGCCTACAAGTTCAAAATTTATCAATATTATTCTAATATCAGACCTCCATACTTGACTTTTTTACCAATTTACTGTAGAAAATTTAGATTAAATATTTATAATCTATTACGAAAACCACATAAAACACAAGTAAAACACGTAAATAAAAATTAAATACATTGTTGTCTTACTATTTCAGTAAACGTTTTATCTTCTAAGTAGGTACCTAAGCGTTTGCATAGAAGATAGTTTTGATAGACCTTTTCCAGAAAATATAACATCTGTTTTGGCAACAAAATTTTTTGACAACCCTGACCCTCGAGTGCAAGCCGTCAGCCGAGGCGATGAACGATCCGGTTGTATTGAAGCTTTCCGACTGTATAATCGTTAGGCTGTGGACAAAAGGACAAAACCGACGGATACTATAGCTACTGCGGTCACCAACCCGCCTGCCAAGCGTGGCGATTAGCAACTACTCCGCAAGATGCTTAAATGTCATATTTGGGGGAACCCTATGTCCAGCAGTGGACAATTTAAAGGTGAAATGATGATCTTGAGAATCTCTTTCGAAATGAAACAAAGAAATGATATCTGTTCCAATAGAATAAAATACAAATTTCATTGAAGTTTGGGGTACTGCATGTAGATCAGTAGGCCTTACGAGACTATGTTTTTAATTAGCCTTGTTTGTGTCCCACTGCTGGGCAAAGCCTTCGCCCCTTATCATGGTTAAATACATATTCCCGTCGCTACAAAATACGTCCCGTAGGAGTAGCACATGAAGGTGGTGCGATAATCTACCCGTCCTTTTCTTACTATATTAATAAAAGAGGGACGGCTATTCTATCTCGGCTGGAGATATTGTGGCGCCCTTCATGTGCTAGACAAACAGGGCATCTCGCCATCTCTTGTTTGGCCTACATCTGCCTCTGGCAACTTGTGTTGTCCACTTGATTATCCTCTAGCCGCTCAGAGATCAACTTGCCAGGCCAAATGCAACTATGGTTTGTCATAATTAAAATTCAAAATGGCATTCAATGGGAGACCTTTTTATAGGTCTCACTTTGGTCCGTCGGCCGTGAGTTATAGAGGGCTATACCACTGACATAAAGAAAGACTCCTACACGCGAACAAATAATGTACAAATATATGGCACTAAATGACATTTCTATTTACTAGTTAAATGACAGTTTACTTTATGCTAATAATGCTAATTATCTTATATTATTTATGGTCTTTTA
The DNA here is from genome assembly GCA_022674325.2 of Grapholita molesta. NCBI lineage: Eukaryota > Metazoa > Arthropoda > Insecta > Lepidoptera > Tortricidae > Grapholita > Grapholita molesta. The sequence continues at coordinate 1,872,152 of CP053138.2, forward strand.
GATAATATAAACAAACAAAAAAGAGCTCAGTGTCCTAATTATTAAGTATCAAACATCACTATTTAGAAAGTAATAACTTTTCAGTCATTGTTGACACTTGCACTGACAGCGTTTCAAAGAAGACTAACTAAATGTGCCGCCCAAAAAGATGTTCGAAAAGATGTTTTTTAGAGCCATTTTTTTGGGGCTGATTGTGAATCTACGTTTATTATACATCGCTGGGCTATACACACCTTTTTTCGAGAGTACATTTTTTTTAAGACAATCCATGACCGCTTGGATCTTGGAGGAGCGCGTGGTAAGTTGGAACACGGGGTTGTTCGGAGACAGGACGGATCGGATCGCCTCGGCCGCCGTGGTGCCTTCTTCTTCCGGGGCCGTTGTCGAATCGTCTGCCTTGTTGCGGCTCTAGAAAACACAAGGTAAATATTAAATATGTTGTAATAGTTGATGAATAACATGGTCTCATAGTAATTGAAACTACGATATTTAAATCGGAAGAAAAATAGAAAAATTTTACTCGAAGCGGGACTTGAACCCACAACAACTGGATCACTAGCCCAGTGCACTACCAATTGTGCTATACCGAGTACCTGGGTTCACGAGTATCCCGAGTAATGGGTTGGAGTCCCGCTTCGAGTCATTTTTTTCTATTTTTCTTTCGATTTAAATATCGAAGATATTCGCTTGCAGACGTTTCTGCATAATAAAAAAATAATAATTGAAACTAATATTTTACACATTATTATAAAGAAAATCATTCGCTTAGTTTTAATGTGTATAATCCGTGCAAGTTTAAATGAGTAGTAGTAATATCTTAGTATAAGGACGTTGGCGTTCTATATCCGAGTTTTGGTGTAAGTTCCATTTTTTTTTATGACAAAGGTGGCGAGCAGACGGATTGTCTGATAGTAAGCATTTACAGTCGCCCATGACAAGACCAGGGGAGTCATAAGCGCGTTGCCGGCTTTTAAGGGGGGTTAGCGCTCTGGGAACCTTAGTCTCATGAACACAACACTACATACCTGAAAGGTAACTGTGTAAGGATTGTACTTCCCCAGTTGGGCATCTTCAGACTCGTGCATGATGGTCCTTCGCTGTGTCCTATCTCTCATCATAATCTCGATATTAATTTTCTACACAACTACATATTCCCCCGTCCGTAGGATTATTCCCTAAGTCGCCTCTTACGACACCCACGGGAGATGGGGTGGTGCTATTCTAGTCATCCGGCATCACACGTCAAAAAACCTACGGACGGGCAGCAGCGTCCGTCGAAACGCAATCTACAGCTACTGCGGTCGCCCACCCCGCCTGCCAAGCATAGCGACTATGGGTGGCGAATACAGCAACTACCCCCAAGATGATACAAGTCATATATGTGAGAGGTCTATGTCCAACAGTGGACTGCATACGGCTGAAGTACAAGTTCCCCTAGTTGTTCACCTTCGAGTCCTCTAGAGTGAGCTTGTTGAGCTCGTCGAGCAGGTCCTTGCCGCCCTCGTCCTCGCGGAGGTCGCCGGCGTCATCAGGGTCCAGCATGGCGGCGATGAGGCCGCAGTGGCAGCACACCTGCCGCAGCCGCAGCAGCAGCACCAGGATCTCGTGGGCTTTCACCGGCTTCGCTCCTGGGGAACAGGTGGAAGTAAAATTAGTGGAAAGTCAGGTGTAACACACAGATTTAAGGCGGTTTCCACCGAGACGAGGGACGATTTTATTTATTTGTACGCAAAATTAAACCGTGATAACCAGTGCTCGGGCAAGTCATCGTAAAACAATTGCAACACGGCAATAGACGGGGTACAAACTGCGATCGCCAACCCGCCTACGCCCAGCAGTGTCCATGGGTGCTGGTGATCACCTTGCAACGCGATCATCTTCTTGTGCATCTCATAGTAGGCAGAGTCCTTGGGGGTCTGGCGCGGCATGAAGCTGCCGTCGGCCTCCTTCTCGGCCCGCTGGTGGAGGAACTGTGCGAACAGCGTTTTCGAGAACACCAACACCTGTGGTAATAGTACAATACTGTAGAGGCCAGGAAACGAGGGTTGCAGGCCAAGTAGATGTATACGGATAGGGTACGAGGCCGGCAACCCTGTTCTCACCGAGACTTGTATATAGCTTTTCTAAAACTTGCAATGAAATAAAACAAAAATTGTAGTCAATTTGTTTAATTTGTGAGTAGGTAGAGGTAACAACTAATTTCGAATCCAAGTGTTTTTGCCATTACAAGCTCATAGTCATCTTCATACTATTTACAATCTCAAATTGTAAAAAAGGGTTAATATTACAGTTTTTCATTCATTCTTATGTTTTTTTTAATGCTGAACGTCAAGATGTTGTGTCATAATTTGAAGTTAAAAACAAAAGAAAGTTGCATTGCAGTCTTAGATGTGAAAAGGTTACATGAAATCCCTTTACATATCATCTTCACTTATCGCGACGGACATGTAGTATTTCCTAACCTAATTAGAAGTAAGTAATATCAACATTTCATTGCATGTTAGAAAAAGTATTTTGTACAATTTACATTATCGTCATATACTTCACCGAATCGTTGCGTCTTCCATTTAAAAAACAAATGTCTGTGGCGGCGAGCAATTATTTCATGACGCGGCAGGCGTGCCTTACTCCATATAATGTGAAGACACTCCTCTCGTGTCATACGACATAAGTTAAAAAGATTGATGACTCGTCTGTCGTGCCATCCGCACTGAATCGGTTTATTGCATTGAAACGGATAATTCAAGTTTTAGAAGTGGAATATTACTCGCCACCGTAAGTTTCGCAACGTAACGAGGAGCATAATCAAGAACGAAGTCTTCAATCAGTCTTCGTTAGTGAGTCAACGCGAATTTAATCATATTCTTAATTATTATTTAAATACCTCGGCCCTGCCGTTCTAGAGTTAAGTGTTGCAAACAATATAAACTCATAGATAGATTTTTACATGTAGTATGGTCACATTCAATGTGACAAAAACATGTATCCAAGACTACGTCGTGGTAAAAGAATCGTGGCTACTTATTGGTAATATTGGTCCCTTTTATAGGACTAGTTAGGAGAACACTAAACTTGTGTGCCTATATAAGAATTAGTATGCAAAGAATAAATTTGTCAGCGGCACCCTATATTCTACTTCAGGGGTCATAGTATCATCTATCAGTAATAGTACTAGTGATTCTCTACCCTTTGCGGGATGAGTATCTGGGGCCAAACTACAGGTAGTACTTACTTTTTGGTAGACGTTCATCTCTTCTTTAGTGAGGGTCACGAGGCACTGGTGCGCGGTCCGCTCCGGCAAGTCCTGCAATTATATATAGTAGTGACGTTAACACTTTGTGCGGAAAACGGTCCTCGAAGTCATCATCGCAACTCATACGTGCCCTCGGACCTCCACTAATATCCAGTAAGATTAATGTGTCCATGCAATTTTGAATCTGGTGTGAAAAAAATTATAGGCCCGGGAGGGGAACTAATTGAAATCCATAATATAAAAAAAAAAATTTTTCCTAAGAAAAATAACTGTTTTCACATATTTCCGAACTCAAACTATTTTATTATACGAATCGGTTATTGTTCAGGATAAATTTTATCTAATAACCTTACCGATTCGTATAATAAAATGAGCTAACTAACGAATTAAAGTACTAAGTTACCCTCCAGAGCCCACAGATTTTCCACACTCAAATACAGTCAGAATCATACAATAGCGGCCGCACTTTGACTGCTACTATTACGAGTATATATCGATAAACATCCTTACTGTTATATAAATAAATATCAGGACTGATATAGTTGTCCATACTGACTGCAACTAACTATACAGTATGTGAAGTTACTAAAACCATTTATTTAAATCCGGGCATGGCTAGGCGATAAATAAGGTTGTGGTATACAAATTATTAAAATCTTATCGACTTTTCGAATTTATAATTCAAATACAAAAAACAATGATTAATTTATAATTCAATAATATCCTGTATTATTTGTTTAAAATCAAGAGACGTCACATTGAAAATTTATCTTGACATCTGATAGCTAACCAAACTTTTTTGTTAGTTTAAATAAGAAACAAAATTATGACAACAAAGTCACATCAGTGAAACTTAAATACATGGCATGGATTGCTGCTATTTACATGATAAATTATAAATAATTTAGTTAATCACTTTTATTTACTTTAACAAGATCGTAAAATCTGTGTAAAAAGTTATTTCTAATGAAAAACAATGGATTAACGGTCATCTGTCACGACGTAAACATTAGATCACAGGATGTTACTCTTAGAGTTTACCGACTTCGAAAACGGTATGATGGATTAATTTGTCTACAGTGGAAAAAATATAAATATTACACAAATACTAACAAAATATGTCGTAAAATATTAAAACAACGTGAGTAACTCAACTGGTTTAAAGAGATGGTTTTAGTAAGTTTACATACTGTATGCCGCCGATTCTACCTTGAGCTGCCCCTTGGCCTGCAGCTGCGCCTTGGTGCGGCGCAGCATGATGCACCGCATGATGGTGCTCAGCCTCTCCTGCCCGCCCTGGCTCTTGTTGTCGATCCACTTCTTCCACATCTGGAAGAAATTGGTTGGTTATTATTATACCTACATATTTTTCACTTCCCTCGCTCGGAAAACCTTAGTTTATAGCGCGGTATGCCTGGAAAGGCCATTTTATCCGCTAGCGTGCAAGTCATTCGAATTACGAAGACGATGATTGTAATTCTCTGTGGTGTATGTAACTTTTTATTAATATAAAACTCCTTCAAAGCGGAAGGTACCGTGAACTTCGAGTAGTTCGTATATTTCGTGCATGTTTCTCTTTTACTTTAATCAAGGCGTCGTGAGAGACAATCGCCCTAAATTAAAAAACATCGTTTTTCGCGGTAGTGCCGCTGATTTCATAACAACCAATCAGAAACATGGTTTTTGATTACAGATTTTTAACTTTTTTATTTTTATCTATATTTTATTTTATGCCAAATAGGTATTATTATAAATACTAATAGTTACAGTCTAATTTACATATTTTGACTTGAAACTGTCAAGTTGAAAGTTATCGCAATTCACGTAAATTTGGCGGATTTGTCTCTTTGAAACTATAAATATGTTAGTTGTTGTCAAAAATGTATAATTTACAATCGCGCTTTTGGTTTTCTGTTAGTTCGAAGTGGTTTACGACGGCTTCACGGTAAATAGTCGTATAAGACCATTACCATTGTATAGGGGGACCTTTAGATAGACTTGGCACATTACAGTTAACAAGAGTGTATATAAGGGTAGGCACCAGCAGGTCGTCGAAGGGCGTGCAGCGCAGGAACTTGAGCAGCGCGAACAGGTCCAGGTCCTTGTTGTGCAGCGGCGTGCCGGTGAGCGCCCAGCGCCGGCGCGCGCGCAGGCCGCACACGGCGCGCGACGTGGCGCTCTTGTGGTTGCGCACCATGTGCGCCTCGTCCAGGATCGCGCGCCGCCACGCCAGCCGCATCAGCACGCCGTTCTGATTTTTATTTTTATTTCATTTTTTTTATATAATATTTATTTTCTTAACTATTCGATCCAAGTCGATATATACGAGTACACCCACAAGAATTGTTAAATGTATTGAAATTCGGGATGAACTGAAAACCAGCGCTGTGACAGCCAGTCTGTAACTCAGCAAAAGCTGAGTCCATCCCTGTTGTCGCACTGTCTTAGATATTTTTTTTTGTATATAAATATAAGCAAATTACGATTACTGTCTTTGGTTGTTTTAATTTCTATGTTGTCTGTGTATAGTATGTGTGGCAATAAATCATTATTCTATCCTATTATATTCTAAGTAAAGTGGCGACGAGGCATGTCACACGAACAGGGTCATATTATACAAAATACCATATCCCCAGTCATAAAATCCGACAGATCGTAAATGTCTTAGGAGACCTAGAACATATAAAAAATAAAAGCGCCACTTTGTTCCCTCCCAGCGGGGAAGAAAAGTGCCTTATACGACCTGGTAGTATCACTACATAATATAAAACAAAGTCGCTTTCTCTGTCCCTATATGTGTCATTATCTAGGAAAAGGAACCTTATTGTTGATGGCACTTACGCCGAATCCCGTTGCGTTTGTATTGTATCGTCTTGAACAACGACATAAGCGCCATCGACAATAAGGTCCCTTTTCATAGATAATGTCACATATATGCTTAAATCTTTAAAACTACGCAATGGATTTTGATGCGGTTTCTTTTAATAGATAGAGTCATTGAAGAGGAAGGTTTATATGTATAATAACATCCATTAAATAGTGGAGAAATCCTAATATCAGCATTGCACCCGTGCGAAGTCAGGACAGGTCGCTAATAACAAATAGTTTTTCTCAAACATACTAGTGTGTAATGTTGACATTATGTTTCTTATCATAAGCTTTTGGCTAGACGAGAGGTACGAGGCGTCGTTAAGGTTGTCATTATAGGCCTAAGGCGGGTCCTCTTTTTTAATTGCTATTCCACATAAATTTGTGACACAGCATCTTAGAGATTGATCACGCAAAAAAAATATTGTCGGATTTATGACATTGTGCCACTACGTCTATTAAAAACAATAATCAATTTACTATATTTTGCTGTTTTATTGGCATGTTTACTTTCAGTTTTTCTAAAAAATTAACGTTTTATATCTTAGAGTTCTTATTAGTTTATGTATATTTGTGAATGACATGTTTGAGAAAAACACTATAAATACCTCACCGTGAAAAGGGGTTGCCGACATCGTAACAAAACTCGGCCGGCAACCCGTTACTCCCCGGGCTCTGTAGCAATGTAGTATAGAGTACCTTCTCGCTGTCCCGCTGCAGGATGTTGTAGGTGGTGAGCACGATGTCGGCGTGCGCGAGCCGCTGCGGCTGCGTGGCGCGCGCGGCGCCGTGGTGCAGCACGGTGGTCACTCTGTGCGGCAGGCAGTGCTTCTTCACCTCGCCCTCCCACTGCGTCATCAGCGACGCCGGGCACACCACCAGCGTGCCGCCGCGCGTCACTGCAACGTGGGCGACCGTGCCGTGTAACGTCCTTCAACTATATGCTTCCCCGTGGGATATCGGCAGGATAAGGCGATTAACACACTGTATTAACCACCAGGGGGTATTAACCACTCTATACCGATGTCGATCGTCGCTTATGTTGCATTGATGAGTGCTGAGTTTAAAAGAAGTAGCATGACGAATACGACCACTTCCAAGAAAATGAAAAAGGATTTTCCACTATCTGTAATCACTGTAATCATTAAAAAACTATGTTTTTATTAAGCGGTTGGCTCTCCTTAAATAAATAAAAAAAAAACATTACATCACGAAATATGATGGACTATAAATATAAAAAAAATATATATTTCGGGACAATCTTACACAAATCGACCTAGTCCTACGGTAAGCTCAGTAAGCTTGTGTTGTAGGTTAGTACCTGAGGAGACGATATATATAATAGATAGATATAGACATATAAATACTTAAATATATAAAAAACACCCATGACTCAGGAACAAATATCTGTGCTCATCACACAAAATACCCTGACTTGGATTTGAACCCTCCTGGGTTCAAATCCAAGTCAGGGCATTTTGTGTGAGCCGATGGTCCTCCATCGGCTTCATAGGCAGAGTCACTACCCACTAGGCCAGACCGGTCGTCAAACAACCTGTGTTTAAGACAATACACAATTCAACTCACGTTTGCCCTTGGATCTGTCGTCGCCATCATCATCATCCGACTCATCATCACCGGATATCTCCCGGTCGCCCGCGATCAAGGATATCATGGTGATGGTCTTCCCCAGACCCATGTCATCCGCTGCGGAAGAAGAATAGGCTAAGCAACAACAACTATTTAAACTGTTTTTAAAGTTAACGTGAAAAACACGAATATTTGTTTTATGATATAGGAGGCAAACGAGCAGACGCATTGCCTGATGGTAAGCAACTACCGCCGCCCATGGACACTCGCAACACCAGAGGAGTCACAAGTACGTTGCCGGCCTTTAAGATCCCTATACGCTCTTTTCTTAAAGGTTTGTATGTCATATCGGTCCGGAAATACTGCACACGACAATTTATTCCAGAGTTTTGCTGTGCGAGGCAAAAGTTTCTAGAAAAACGCACAGTTGAGGACTGCCAACCATCTAAGTGGTGATGATGGAAGTGTTGTCGTGTAGAGCGCTGGCGGAAGGAAGCAGCTGGGATTAATCCGAACAATTCCTCGGAGCACTCTCCGTAGTAGATGCGGTAGAAAATGCAGAGTGAGGTCACATCTTTACGCAGTGCCAAGGAGTCAAGCCGGTTCGAGATATCCTGGCTACCGACAATTCTAGTCGCTCTCCGCTGGATGCGGTCCAAAGGGAGAAGCTGGTATTGGGGTGCCCCTGACCAGAGATGAGAACAGTATTCCATATGTGGCCGTACTTGCGCCTTGTACAGTTGTAGGCGGTGGGCCGAACTGAAATACTGCCTCGATCTGTTGAGCACACCAAGCTTCTTCGAGGCCAACTTGGCCTTTCCCTCTAAATGACCGCGGAACTGGACTGAGCTAGAGATGTCGACACCCAGAATACCCATACTTTAAACGTATCGCGTATACTACTCAGTAGACCCCGGATTCTTGTTGGGATGACGTCACAAAGGGGTAACTTGAGGAGTTAATGGAACGGTGGAACAAAATAAATAAATAAAAATATATTCATTTAAATCTGAATAATATACAATAAAAATTTACCAGTGAATTGAAAAATATTATTTTTTGGAATCGATATATTCTTCTAGAAAACGTAGCCTCCTAAGGCTCTTACAATCATTTTTGATCTGTTAAGGAGAGTCTGTTATCCTGTCGATAGTAAAAAAAAACTGAACATTGATTAATAGGAAGTTTGGAGGAAATATAAAAAATAGCGTCACTTTTTTATGATAATGGTTGCAAACGAGCATACGGACGCGGTGCCGGCCTTTAAGGTAATTAACACTATATGTTTATTTATCTTATCTTAAAAATCTCGCGTGTACTTATATCGCACTACACTCTGGTACCCGTTTTTAGGCCTCATACGCACCCCTCGGGTGCTTATCATTTTGTTCCACAGTTTAATTTACTCCCCAAGTTACCTTTTTGTGACATCATCGAGACAAGCTACTTGAGCGTTTTTTGACTCACGGCGTGTCCTTACAAAACTCGTCTGAAAATTGCCATCCATGCCAGAAACAATACCCGGGTTGGTTCCAGCTAGGCTAGTACAATTTTTTGGGCATGGAAGTAAGTTCTATTTGAATAGACTCACCAAGGATGCCACCATGCGGGTTGAGAGCCTCCCTCCACCTCAGCCAAGCCAGGGCGTGTTTCTGGTGCGGCATCAGCTCGGTCTTCATGGCGGCGGGCGCCGGCGCCTGCTTCTCCTCCGAAGGCCGCGAGTCCAGCGCAGAGTGCAGGTCGCGGAGTCGCTCCAGGATCAGATTACGCTCCGCGAGATGGGTGGACATTGCTGCACGGAAATATTCAACAATCTCATAATTCGAGGCATAATAATTTTAAAAATCAAACTATCGTGAGTCTCAACCTTATTAAATGTATAAAGCGGGTAACTCACTTCGGATTAAATTAGTCATCCTACCTTAAACAGTAATCGTAGTAACCCTACTTTAGATGGAATTTTTTTTTGTGGTAACTCGGTGCTTTGTGTGGACGGACCCTTACCTACTGACGTAGTGGCTATTGACAATATTTGGGTAGTTTCTCGCTTTTTCGGCTTCAGCCGTCGCCGACATCGATAGCCAGGTCAGCCAACACGAACGGCTTAATTATGCTCCTCGTTACGGAGCAAAACATGTCGAGCGATGTTCGACATACATAAAACGTGAGTTACTCGTTTCTATACAATTAATACGGCATATATAATAGTTCATAACCATACAAGACATGTAGGCGTTGGATAATGTCATCAATATCTAAACAGTCAATAAAAACGCTCAACTTCAGTGCGACAAGATAGCCATATTTACTCGAATGTAATTATATATATATTTATATACAAGACTGACCAACGCTTGACCTCAGTCATACCTGATGGTAAGTGACGACGAGGTCAAGAATGTAGCACGCTGGTTCAGTAACAGCCTATTCACTTTTGCCTTGAAAATAACAAAATTATATCTTTCCGTGGATACAGACAAAGGGAGCGAATAACTTACCCTGCTTGCCAAACATCCTGGGCTGTACGGCATTGCTGGCCTTCTGCAGGTCATCCCACGTGAGCCCCTGGTCGCTGAACCCGTCGCGCGCCACGTCCGCCGGCGTGGGCTGGCGGGGCTCCACCACCATGTTGCCCACGCGGTCGCCCTGCCGGCGCACGGCCGCCTCCAGGTCGGTGAGGCGGGTTATCAGCTTCGAGCCCCCGTCCGGGAGGGTGCTCACGTCCATGTTGTCCAGAAGGTTCTGCAATAGTGGGTGCAATTAAAACGGGACTTAACAGTGGATTATACATTTTAATCGGGATTTACTCTTTTGACTAAAAATAATAATATTAAGAGAAAAAATACAGCGAGGTTTCAAAAAACAAGTAATCAAAATCAACTTGATTGTATTAAATAAACAGATATTATTTGTTAAACATACAAATAAAGTTTAAATGTGTAAAATATTAAATAAAAATAAATAGAGTAACTTATTTATCAGTGTCAAATCTCAATATTCGAGTTAGAAGTATATCATATTGAGATGTTAAAATCTTTCAGCTAGACTATGAAAAATAACTACAGATGTATGTATAACAAATACTCTGGTGTACTACTCTATAACTTGATGGATACTGAGTATGAGTGAAGTAGAAAGACGAATACGAACAGTTCCGAGCAAATACGATGAGAAATGATTTTTCACTACCGTAAAAATCCCTAACTATAATCAAATAGTGCAACTAAGGTCTAAACCTTTACTTGTTTTTATATTAAGCAGAAACGTCTGCTAGCATATCAAAGATATTTAAAGCGAACGAAATATAGAAAAATTTGACTCGCAGCGGGACTCGAACCCACAATCACTGGATCACTAGCCCAGTGCACTACCAATTGTGCTATACGAGTACCACTTAGACGTGTCAAATTTCTTATCCTTCCTGGTATACGTAGTGCACTGGGCTAGTGATCCAGTGGTTTGGGTTCGAGTCCCGCTGCGAGTCCAATTTTTCTATTTTTCTTTCGATTTAACTAAACCTTTACTTCGTAATTAGGTATCAATCCTAATATTATTTTTGGTTTTTCCTCCATTTATTCATACATTTACAGCCGTTGGCTTTTAACTGCGTAGTTTAATAATACTCGCACCTAAACGAAGATATTCAACTTAGTTTTGGACCATTGTTGGGAGCTTTTGGACTATAGTTGGAGTTTTATAGTATTGTCAACCAATTTGATTTTTAGGCCACTTCGAACCTTGTCACAGTGACGTTAATAAGATATATTTTGCGTACATATAGATTTTCACTGTGACAAGGCACAAAGTGGCCTATAAATCAAATTGGTTGACTGTACATCTGTACTCAGCTTAACATACATTTTAAAATGAATTTAATATAATCCTTACCCTGATATTCTGCAAGTCCGCTTGCATGCCATTGAGCTTGCTAAGCTCGTTATCCAAGACATGTTTTTTCACGTAGACCACCTGGTTTGGATAGCTGGGCGGAGGCAAGTACTGCTTGATGGTATTGTCGCGCTTCTCTGGTTTGGGCTTGGGGGAGATTTTCGTGGTGACTTTTGGGGGGTTTATCTGCGAACATATAACTATGTTAAGTCACGTGATTTTTACAGTAAAGCTGTAAGAGAGCAACAGGGCTAGAAATATATTAATGATCCCATATGAACAAAAAGCTATGTACAGTCAGCAGCAGAAGTGCCTAAGCGTTTGAGGTGTTCAAAATGAGGTCAACACATCTCTATTGTCAAGGGAATAAGAGCGCGTGTAGGTCATTTTGAACACTTCAAACGCCTAGCCAGTTTTCCTGCTGACTGTATATATTAAACGTTGATCGCCAACCACCTAAAATGCCAGCAAAGTTATTCGCCCCGCGAAAGATTTTCAAAGAGAAGCTTTTGTTAATTTCCGTTTGTATTAAGATATCTTTGAACATTTAATTCGCCTTTTGTACACTCATGGTACTGTGCAATAGATTTATATAAATAACTATATAACTTTATAATGCACAGAGAATATATTTCCCACCATTATTTGAACGTTATTTCAAAGCAACAAGGTTCAGTTTTGCGTAATTATTGACACCCTTATGCCAGTTAAAAGGTTAACTTAACTAAGTAGGTATGTAGACATATCATCTATCAAACATAAAAATTGCGACATGTAAGCATAAACAAAAAACAACGTTATTTAATAACGTTTTTCGTAAAACCAGTTATGTTTCACAACTGATGGGAGATAATTAAACTTAACATACGTGAAAACTAAAAGCAAATTCTACAGACTTAAAAACAAGATTACCTTATCCGTAGATTTTCTAGGCATTATTACTTTGTTACACTACAATGACTACATAAATATAGGTAAATAAATACTTTAATGTCACACTGATTACTATAATTAAATTAATATTCCACTGTTAGCCACGTTATCCCGTTCGCTTTTTGTCCGTTATAAATTTGGAAAACTACCTTCAATTTTGAGACAACATTTTTGTTGCACAATAACTACCCTTACTCTCATAATAACGATTCTTAGGCGTTTTCGAATAGGTTAAAACATGTAAGATTTCGTAAAATTGTATTAATTATTAGGTTTAAGAAGATGATTCAAACAATTTGAATTTTCGTGTAAATGTCAATTTAAATTTCCTGACTGGCCAAAGTCAGTTAGATAGATTTTGTTATAAATTAAATGCTCAAAAACATAAATGCTGATAAAAATCATAAAATGATGTAAATTTTCTATGATTTTCTAACAAACATAACGCTAGATTTAAATAAATAACCTTTTTGTATTATTTGATGATCAGTGATCGTAAAGCTCATGGAACTGCCTAGTTCGTCTTTTGTTGATTGACTTATGACTTATGACTCATTTCTATCAAATCACAAGTACATTGTTTTAGAAAGATTATCAATGGCCGTGTGATGCCGGCTGACTAGAATAGCACCACTCCATCTCCTCCCGCGGGTGTCGTAAGAGGCGAAAAAGGGAAAAATCCTACGGACGGGCAGCAGCGTTCGTCGAAACCCAATCTAAAGCTACTGCGGTCGCCAACCCTCCTGCCAAGCGTGGCGGCTATGGCAACTATATACTAACATATTTGTGGGAGGCCTATGTCCAGCAGTGGACTGCATACGGTTGAAATGTATGTATGTATGTGTCAATGGTTGTAACTATAATATAACCACCGACAGACCATATAACAGTAGCACTTACCTCCTCCTCGTCACTACTCAGCATTATAACTTCTGGAACGGACTCTATCACAGCTACGTCGTCATCTTCACCAACCTTATTCTCCTTCTCCACTTCTCTCTCCGTCCTTCCATCTTCTACAACTGTCACTTCACCGTCGTAGTAACTATTCTTCTTAGCTCTGCTTTTCGGTTTGACGAAACCATCATCAACTACTGTCACTTCTCCATCGTAGTAAGTTTTCTCTTTCTTGTCATTCGCTAGTAAATTATTTAAAACTTTTTCTTTAAGATTATTCAGCGGAGTTTTAGGTTTTGATAAAGAATTATTAACATCTGTAGTGACATCCCTTAGTGGGCTTTGAATCGGAGAGCAGGTTAGCACCGAATCGTCATTATTTTCCTCTACACTTTTTGTTGGGGTTAAAGGTTTGGGTGTTTTTGTTTTATGTGGTGTCCGAGTGGTTATGTTAACTTCAGGCAAACTCCCGTCGCTGTCATCCTCAAAGTTGATGCCTGTGGCCCGTCTTGTTGATTCCGCGAGAGGTATTCTGCTTGCAGCACCAACAGCGGGTACGTCTGTCAAGCTTTCTGTTGAACCTCTGATGCTACCTTTAACACTCTGAAAAATGATATTTTATAGAGCAAATAGTAGGTATGGCACTTAGTTCGTAATTCAAAAACCATAACGTTAATACGATACGTACGAAAAAATAAATGCACAACACTTGACTCCTTTAAAATAAGTACTGGCGTCGCCCTACAGTAAATATGATATAGTTAGCTGCAGTGGCTTAATTAAATACATATCCTTACTGCTACACAAGTAACGATCTTTAACGATACATACCGCGAAAAGTGATATTCGTAAATTCGTCACTCTGTTTTTGTCACTCTCAAAGATAAAGATAAAGATACTCGAAATATACAAACTACGATATTCGTTATACCGGGACCGACTATATTTATAATATCCGAATTAAAAAATTGTTGATCCACATGCCTAAGGATAAGGAACAAGGTACAGTCAGCAGCAGAAGTGGCTAAGCGTTTGAGGTGTTCAAAATGAGGTCAACACATCTCTATTGTCAAGAGAATAAAAGCGCGTGTAGGTCATTTTGAACACTTTAAACGCTTAGCCACTTTTGCTGCTGACTGTACTAACTACTAACCTAGTTAATGGTTTTAACGCTGATAATTCTCTTACAATTCTAACTTGTCTACATTGAACAGTATATTTACGAATACAGTATATTTACGGTACACTTACGTTCTTTTGTTTAAGAACGTTTTTTCGACGTCTCAATGTTGGTTCAACCTATGTTGAAAATAAAATATGTTTTGAAGGTTTATGAAATGTATAAAAGCATGGTATAGAAATAAATCAGTGTCCCGATCTTTTTATTATGAGTAAAATATTATATTGTAGTCGCAAAATTCTCGTAAAATAATATAATATTGTAGTCGTACCAGAAACTACATGATTCTGTACAGTAAAACATAGTTTCATTATTTTGAATATGCTGTTACAATAAGCGTTAGTAACCCGCCTCAAATAGGATGCTACAACGGCGCGCCCAGCAATAGGGCCGAAATAGTTCATACTGTGATGTATGGTTGGTCACACATCTGGCGAAGGTTTTGCGACGTAGCCGCGGCCTCCCAGTGTGGCAAGGGACTTAGTGCTTTTTTTTTAAGAACTTTGACAGTTTACTTTGGAACAATCGTTGCACCGCTTATTTAATTATTCCATTCTATATTATAACTCTTCTTTTTTTTAAGTCTTAACACTTTTACATTGGTGAAATATTTAAATTTTAACAGATATGTAAAATAACATAACAAGTTCGATCTTAAAGCACGCCGTTGCTTGGTAGTACCTACGCCTTCTATAAGTGGTAGCTAGACTGTACACAAAGCCACGAGGCGGCAGCGACCCCGGGACAACCGGGTGTTGACCAGTGAATAGCTGCACAAATCTGCGTTATGCTACCGCCACACATTCGCACGAGTAGCGAGGCGAATAACGAGGCGAAACACGAGCACGTATGTGTACGCGGACGTCTCGCTATTCTCTCGTCCCTCGCATCGCGTTTTCGTATTGGCAAAGTTTCGTCGAACGTTTCGACGAATAGCGAGGCGAGTGACGTGCCAGCACGTCTAAACGCGGAGTGAGACCACTGCGTAATGAGCTACCAAAAAAGTACATACTATTAGAATAAAAAATAGGAAATTATCTAAGTTACTAACCTCATCAGACTCGATAAAGTCCGACTCGTCACTGTCGTTCTGTTTCGGTATTATTCCCATAATACTCATCCGTGTTGCGCGCGACATGACCATCTGGTCTTCGTCCGGACCATCATCATCATCTGTTCGATCTTCGTCACTATCCTCACCGGCTTTAGAGCCTTTAAGAATAAGACAATTTGTTATAATGCTATACGAAGTTAGGCATCTAATCATTAAAAGGACAACTAAAATACATCCAAGATGGAAGTTTTAATAAAAAATATCAGTTCTCCTACTTTTCCTTATTCTTCAGTTGCAATTCAGAATTTACAATGTCTTTATCGCGTTATTAGACGACGATATAGCTAGATATGTATGTATAATAGACACACACTCAATCATTTTATAAATGCCCATTACCACAGATTATATAATACTATACTAGTACCATTACCAAGATTCGAATTTTCATTAGGAATCTCCAAATTCGCAAGCAAGATTTATTGCCGTTTTAAATTTCGCTCCGCTCGCCTCAGTACAATGACATAGAAATAAGAATACTTCTAAATCTTTTTTATACTTATCTACTATCTTAGACGATCGAACACATGAAGAGACCGTAAAAGGGCAATAGACGTAAGACAAATAACCAAGGTAAAGACGTCACATTAAAAACAAAAACACTGAAATGGAGGTGGGCCGGCCACATGATCACAGAAGGTTGGAAAAAGTGGACAGAGGAAATAACCCAGTGGACCCCCAGATTCCTCACAAAGAGAATTAGAGGTAGACAAAAAAGCGATGGTCGGACCAGATAAAGAGGACCGCAGGTCCATTATGGTACCGAACTGCCTTAAATAGAGAGGAGTGGTGGGCGTTGGAGGAGACCTTTGTGTCTTTAACACGTAGATAAACGGAAAAGAAGTTTATCAGCAATAAAGGTTATTAAGATTAAGACTGTCTTAGACGATCAAAATATAGCATTGTTACTTGTAAATTTACTTACCCTTATCATCATAAACAGCGCTTTCATCACAACTATCCTCTTTGTCGTCTTTACTTTTTCCACCGTCCATAGCTTCATGACTAGCATCGCTTTCAACACTACTATCATTATTGGCTTTATCATCACCAATCTTCATGTCTTCATCATCATCCATAGAATCATCACTATCCATGGGAGTTCCTTTCCTCTTGTCAACCTTTATGTCATCATCATCACCCATAGCTTCATCATCAGAACTTTCCTCGCTATCATTAACTTTGTCATTTTTCGCCGCCTCAATCTTCAACGGTGTGTCTTTTAAGCATTTCATCTTAGATTTTCCATCTTTCTCTATGATTATAGAGTTATCAGTGTCTGAATCGAGGAGAACCATACGCTTTTTGACTCTGCGTATGATGGGGGAGTCTGTGGTGGTGTCGAGCGATTTTTGGCGAGTAGGCGGACGACGTTTCGGAACCAGTTCTGGAGATACTTCCTCTGAGAAAATAAAGTTTAGTGGAAACATTTTTTGGCCATCTCTAATTTTTGTTTTATATGATATGAGTTTTAGTAAAGGTTTGCGCAAACCGGTGGAACGCAGCGCAGATCACTTTAAGTTTATCAATGTAAATTCTTTTCTATTTTAATTACATCAAGGTATAAATTTGAATGCTCTGAGACCGGCCTTGAAGCATCACGCAGGATTTGTGCTCTGCATCGAGAAGCATTTTAGAGGATGCCGCGGCAGAAGGCGGCGGCATACCGCGGCATGCCCCGATATGCGCCAAGGACTCGCGAGTGAGCCAGGGTAGTGGGGCCCATATATTTACATTTGTTTAACGCCCACCGTACGTCCCGCCCCGCTACACGCTCAACATGTAGCGTATCACATGATCGTAAACATTTAAGTACGAAAAAGGTTGTTGTGCTGGAACTTAACCTGCTGGGTGGCGTCTATGGGTATTGAATGCTTTAATGCTGAGCTTCCCAAACTTTTTTTTTTTACGACGTCCTTTGGCATCCTCCATTTTTTGCGACGCCCCCCTGTAGCCTAAAAGTAACTACCACAGGGGAGTACCCAAAGGGTTCCGGTGGTTTGCTTTCCTCTCGAAACTATGAAAGTTACGGACATTATACGTGCTGTCTACATTTTGCCAGATTTTCACTGGACCCTCCCCCACCTCCAGAGTCAAACCCCCCTGCTAGACAGCCAAGCTACGCCTCGCTACGCCCTTGGGCCCGTCAACACGTCGTGACGCACAGTTTGGGAAGCCCTGCTTTAATGAATTAATATGAATTGTGACTTAATAAATGAAAATCTATATGGCATACCTTCATCAGAGGACACCGCGGCATCACTGGATGGAATGTTATGTGACTGCCTGCTGGCTCGCCTGCTGCCATCTATGATGAGTTGACAGATAACACATAATGTCATTACTTTTGTAAACACAAAGCTATCATCAGAATCATACAGGTAGTTCCACGAGATGTCAAGCGAATGGGTTACGCACACAACTATATAAAGTACTGATGCAAAAGAATGAACGAATGGAATGAATGAGTAATCTCCCTATCCTTACATGAAATGTTATTGTGTGAGTGACTTCCACTCTCGTGAAACTACCTGTACAGATGTAGTGAGTGTAGTGAGCAACCCTGCTATTGACAATATTGCCGAAAATGAGGGTAGTTCTCGCTTTCCCACCCTCAGCCGGCGGCGTCGAGACATGTGGCCCACAGTTTTTCGTCGGTCAGCCAATGTGAACGGGTCAAGATTATGCTCCTCGTTACAGAGCGTAACATGTCGAGCAATAATCAGTGGGGTTATTTACTTGAGTCACTCAACTTTCTTTTATTTTGTTTTTTTGTGAGCATTACTCGGGAGCATGAGCTCTTTCGAGATTCATACATTTTTTTACTACCTTTAATTCTGATACCACTGTATGAAGACTATGAAAAATGTTAATGTAAAGAAAAAAACTTGAGATACTTTGCTCTTATCAGGATCAATGGATAAGAAATATCAATTGAAAACAAAGTTGAGTATACAACATTACATAAAATATGAAAGATAGAGATTTACTGCTGTGAAATACATTCATTTTTCAAAATAATGACAATGTCTAATAATGAGTAATGTGCTACCTACAGTTTATATTTAGGTGTAATGATATGATAGTGTTTGATTAACTTATTTAAACTTTTACACTACTTCATCATCATCATCATGTCAGCCGAAAGACATCCACTGCTGGACATAGGCCTCCCCCCACTATAAAATAAATAAAAATAAAATAAGTCAGACTATGAATGAAAAAGTACCTTCAAAATCTTGAGAACAATATTGCCCCTTAATTCGCACAGAAAGAGGTATGAATAGAGAGGTTTAGAGAATATTTAGTTTAGAATATACAATCTTTAAAATTTACGTATTTATTCCCAGTCTAATTATAATTCTTAAGTTTTGTTCTCTTTAAAAATTTACATTCTACTCAACTGCCTTTCATAGCAGGCTTAAAATTATCATAAAACTTGTATTGTGAGTTATAATGCAATAAATCCCGGTCTAAAATTGTTTGTCCAGGGGACCATAACTGTGGCAATGAATAACACAGTAACATGAATGAATGACATAATAATGTTGTACCGATTTAACAAGGGACAAACAATTATGAATTGATTGTGTGATTTGTCAAGCAATAATAAAAAATAGCTTAACCCCGCAAGACCCAGTATGCATTACAGTACACTCCCTTTCAATGAGATTTCAATAAATTTTACAAAAGGAAAGAAAGTAGCAATTCATTTGTTTTAATATTTTTCTAACAAAAGAATGTCAACCCAATGCACTGCATAATAAGATTGATTTTAAATATGAAAATGTTATTATGGATAAATAAATAGTATTATACTTATAATTACCATCATCACTACTGCCTATGGCGTAGTTCTCGGTTATGCTTTTCCTTACTACAGTTTTAGGAGGTTGTGGTGAGTCTTTTTCGTCTTCTGATCCATCTGGAAACAATATAAACAAAAATATTATAAATGTTTATGTGACATTACATCCTGGCACTCTAACAGATAGTTTATATAAAATATTAAGTATAAAATATTAAATGTAAAATATATAACTTAGTGGCATCTTTAAAAAAATAGTATAACAAAAAAGTGTTAGTGATGACTGCAGAGATGTCAGGCTTTCTTACGCAACTCATTAGTATCACAACACTGCAGGGGATCAAATGCAGCCAGCTTTCTTGGCACCATGCCAAAGGCACCCAATTTACACATTTAAAAAAAGAAAAATATTAATATTTCTTTAGTTGTATGGTTTAGGTAAGTCCCCTCCAGAATTTTTGTAAAAAAATAATGTGCAATATAAAATTTAAGCATTATTACTATTAATTTGTTTCATTTTATTTTATAACAAAATAAATTGTACTTCTCTCCTATACTGTTATACTCGGCGCGGCGAATGATGATCCCTATGACACTGCCAGTTATTCCTACGACACAAACTTGTAGTGGCGTCACCGTTACATTATAATCAAATTGGAGGCGTCTAAAAATGGCGTTTATTAATTTTAGGGTAGATACATGCCATTACAATGATTTTCCGTTGGTATTGTAACAATTCTTAACATTTACAAGAAGTTATCTCAATCAGATATTACGTTTACGCCCTGCAAAACTTATTTCGTTTGGAAGATATCGACTAGTGCAAACAGTATCTAAAACAAATGTCGATAATGGAAACGAGTGTACAAAATAAATAGTATACTTTCAGTGTCCGATGTACCTATAATCGTTTTCAGTTATACATATACTACTGGGCTGAATGAACGCAACAGGCGATCGACAGCCCGCCTGAGTCCGGCCAGGCGTCCCTACACTACATCTATACATATACTAAGGTTATTTCAATATTATGCAATTTTTTTTTGATAGCACTATGTTTAAGATGGATTTTTATTTTTACATTCGTCAAGCGTGACGTAAAATACTAGATGCGAAATGTTAAAAAGTTACATTTCTCGGCCAAAAAACTTAAATCATTACTAGAACAACAACATAACAAACATATGAAATGCAGATTATATTTTTAAAATCACGTTTACTAACGTGGCTGAATGCAAGTCACCCCTTTGCCTATAAAAAAGTTAAGTTACATCGACACAACCCATCACTAACATGAACTGTCATAGGGATCATGATTCGCCGCGAGGAGTATAGTACAAAATCCACTAACTATTCATAGTAGGGCTGCAGGAGGATAAAATATTTAGGCAGATACAAACTTCTGTAATATATCATAATACTTTGATTTGATGACAATGACAGTGTATTTCATATTATTTTCAAATTTTCTTATATAAATTATAATCAGGAACATGTTCAAAAGCAACAATCAATAAATTACATTAACTCACTGGTGCAATTTGTATATATTAATAACACAATGTTTAAGGCTAAGTATTAGAGTTAGTATTATAAATTATGTAACATAATAATAACGTAACCTATAAATAAAACTCAACTTTTTGAACTGCTTATTTCAAACGTTTATTGCAAAGCTGTACGTAAACACACACTGTAAAGTCATGACAAAATCCGAATGAAATTATACTAAAAAATCTACACGAGAGTAAAAAGGCATAATTGTCATAAAGGTGTATAGTTAATGTCGTAATAGAATTTTACCCACCGTAAACAAGAGATTCCTCTGAATCAGGTACAACTGTTTGGTTATTTCTCATGGGAGTTTTCATTGGAGTTTTAGGCATCAAATCTTCGAGAACACTTTCTTCAATAATGTCGGTATCTGAATCACTTTCTACTTCCACTCCCGACTGGTCGCGATATTCAAAAAATGAATTCTCCATTCTTGTATCAAATTATATTACAATATTATTGTATTTCATACAGTCCAAATCTCCATTCTAATTTCTAAAATATTATTTTGAAATGAAATGTCGTTGTCAGCGTTTCGACATTGCTTTAGTTACAATTCAAGAAAATAATTATTCCAAATTAATGTTTATTAATAGCATGTTATATATGAAGTGTAGAATAAAGAGTTTTATATAATATTTACATATATATATATATAATAAACAAATACAGTAAAATATACTTTTGCGTTTTGTGTATGCACAGAAATCATTCCAAAAATTTTACGTTCCGTTTATTACAATATGGAGATAAGAATGTTAAATATAATCGTTATCAGAACAGCGTTATTTTTTTATTTTAGTACTTACAGAGTTTTCGGGTAAAAATTATCATTCTCCGTGAAGTTATTAAGCATTTATTTAGACAAAGATTATTTAATTTAGGCTCATTTATTTATTTCTGTTTCAATTTGATGTGGCCGAATATCTATCTTTTGTCTAGGCCTGGCTAAGTAAAAAACACTTAGCGTCAATTTGTGACGTTTGTCACGTTTGTATTGTATTGTGCTTTTTTTTTTTTTTTTTTTTTTTTTTTTTTTGGCGGGAACGTTAAAAAGAATAGGCGCGCTTTTGAAATTAAATTTTGTAAATTAGTTTTAAATTCTAGATTTGTACATTTCTTTGTATATTTCTTATGTAAAATAGTCTATATAGTGTTAGTTTTGTACATATTACGTTAGTGCGTTTCCCCATAATGGGGAAGCGCACGGGGCGTAGCGGCCGTAAACGATCGCGAGTTACGGGTGAGTCTCTTACAGAAGGAATAGATCAGGACTTACCTTCTTCATCATCATCGACGACTTCATATTCTGATGCTGAAAATAATGATCGTCCACTAGCGAAGAAAAGAGAAAAGGATAAGTACACACCTTATAAAGCAGGAAATTATAACAGATTTTATGACGAAAACTCGCAGAAGAAAGATTTTATTGTCTTCCTCAATCGCGAAGAAGATAACACTAAAATTACAGATAAGGATAGGTTGGCCATATCTAATGGCATCAGAAAACATTGTGTTTCAGGTGTAATGCATCTGAGGTCAATTAATGCATTCAAAATTGGTATAACTTTCGACCTCCCTAACAACGCTAATGTTTTTCTTAAGAACGAAAAGCTCCTAAACGAATTGAGGATGGTTGGTTCAATACCGGCTGCCGAAACAGAAGCCACTGGGGTTCTCACATCTGTACCTTGCGATTATTCCAATAAAAAATCTTTCAGCTTATTGCTTCTAGTAAAAAAGTTATTAGTGTGAGACGTTTCATGCGACGGGTAAAAGACGCTCAAGGTGTCGTTTCCTTTCTTCCAACACAGACAGTTGCTGTTACATTTGCTTCAACGCAGCTCCCCGAGTATGTTACTTTAGACCACTGGAGACATGAGGTAGGAGTTTATGTTCCTCCTGTTAAACAGTGCCTGAAGTGCATGAAATTCAACCACATTGCTAAATTTTGTAAAACAATGAAACTTGCTCAATTTGCTCAGGCAACCATAATTTTAAACAATGTGACAAGTCCAAAACTCAATGTGCTAACTGTGGCGGTGACCATATTGCAATTTCTACCACATGTCCACTTAAAAACAAAAACTAGAAGAAAACAAAATAAAAGCAAAAATGCAAGATATTCTGATCTTTTAGTGCAGCTCAATTTCCACAGCTAAATTCAAAATACATTGATACTCAAATATCCAATTTAATTAAATCTGACAAATTTATGAATTTATTAGTTGAAGCAATGCTTGAAATATGTTCAAAACCTGATGTGCCAAAAAATTCTAAAAGCATTAGAGAAATTTTAGATAACACTTTTAAGAAAAACACCTTAACCTTTTTATGGATACATTACATATAGTGCAATGGAATGCTCAAAGTTTAATTAGTAATAGGCTAGTTTTAACAAAATTTTTATATGATAACAACATACATATTGCCATAATCTCTGAAACATGGTTGAAACCACATCAATTTTTTTTTCTATCAAAGGGTACAATATTATTAGAAATGATTGTGGGAACAACCACAATGGTGTTGCAATTTTAATTCATAATATTATAACACATTCTCAAATTACAACTCATTTTGATAGTTCTTTACAAAATGTTTGTGTGAAAATCAAAATTAATAACAATGAATTAAGTGTCGTTAGTTTTACAGTCCATCTAATACAAATCCACCATTTAATAAAAATAATCTAGACGTTTTGCTTAAGTCCATTCCTAAACCTATGATATTTGGAGGCGATTTTAATGCTCATCACATGTCTTGGGGATGTGTCGACACCCTGCCTCGAGGTAAGGATGTTTTAGATGTTATTGATGAAAATGATCTTGTTCTTTTGAATAATGGCAGTCCCACTACAATTGGTTCTTCATCTTGGCGAGCTAATGCTCTTGATTTAACTTTAGTTTCTCCATCTTTGGCACTTTCATGTGATTGGTCTGTTTATGATTATCCTCTGGGTAGCAGTTATCACTTGCCTGTAATTATAAATTTGGTTGTTGGAAATGAAAGTAATCTACAGAATAATATACAATGCAATAATGTACATTTACCATTTCAGCATAATTACAAATTAGTTAATTGGAAAATATATAGTCAATTAATGGATTCAAATTTAAAAATATTGACTTTAATGCTATGTCTCCACCAGAATCCTACAATTTGTTTTGTAACATAATACATTCTGTTGCTGAACAGTCAATTCCACAGTCTACCTCCACTAATAAATGTAATAATATTGCTAAACCTTGTTTACCAAAACATTCTAAGTGTCCTAGTTTACCCTGGTGGAACTCAAAGTGTTCAGAAGCTGTTCAAAACTCAAAGAATGCTTATATATATTTTAAAAACAACCCTTCTGAGGATAATTATATTGAATTTAAGAGATTGCGAGCTTTAAAAACTAATACTTAAAACAGAAAACCAACAGCTGGATGGAATTGTGCAACTCATTTAATAGATGTACCTCATTGTCATTGGTATGGAAGTACATGCGTAAATTTAATAAATCATTTACTCTTAATAATTCTCTTGATGATAGTTGGATTCCAGATTTTATATGTAAATACACTCCTGACTTTGTTTTGAATGAGCCGTTAAATTATAATAAAACTGATAATATTGGAAATAATTATTTGACTGATCCATTTTCGTATCAAGAACTCCATTCTGCGTTGTTTTCTAGAAGAGATACATCCCATGGTCTAGATGGGATTCCATATATACTTTTAAAAATTAACCCCAAATTGTCTCATAATCTTTTAAACTTACTTAATCGTATGTGGAAGGAAAACTTTATACCTGAGGAATGGAAAACTGATTGTTTGGTTCCAGTTTTAAAACCTGGTAAAGATAAATTGTTGCCGGATTCGTATCGACCCATAGCTCTTACGTCTTGTATTGGAAAGATATTTGAACAGCTTTTAAAACAACGCCTAGAATTTTATGTAGAACAAAATGGTCTTTTACCTTACAACCAATTTGGTTTTCGCAGAGGTCGGTCTTCTCGTGAAAGCATTTGTCAGCTAGTATTAGATGCTCAACACAGTCTGTATAATAATCAATATCTTTTATGCGTTTTCTTTGATATTGCTGGTGCTTTTAACAGTGTTAATATTTCGGTTCTTTGTAACGAGTTGTCAGTGATAGGGATACCTGGGCAATTAATAAACTGGATACAAGCATTTTTGACCAATAGAAAAGTATTTGTTAAATTTAATAATCATTTATATGGTCCAAGATGCTCGTCGTTAGGAGTATGTCAAGGAGGAATTCTGTCTCCATTAATATTTATCTTATATATTAGACGATTGAATCTTATTTTGGGATCGAATGTAAAAACTTACAATATGCAGATGACTTAGTAGTTTATACATCTGGAATGGATTTAAGTCAATTAGCTTCTACTGTAAATAACGCACTTTCCAGTTTATATAAATACTTTTCATACCTTAATTTAGATGTTAATCCTACTAAATCAAAAGTCTTCATTTTCGGTCGTAAATGTGTAGCTACACCTAATATTTTGTATAACAGAATTCCATTGCCTATATATAGTGAAGTAAAATTTTTGGGTGTAACTTTTACTCCAAAACTCTCATGGACAAAATACATTAATAATATAACAACAAAAGCAAACAAGGCTTATAATGTATTAAAATCTGTTTGCGGGACTACTTGGGGAGCAGATCCCAAAATATTGTTAGTGTTATACAAATCTCTCGTTCGTAGTCACTTTGAATATGGTTTTCTTTGTTTTGCTGGAGATAGTAAATTAGTGAATAGTTTGGACAAAATACAAAATAAATGTATGCGCACAATACTAGGTGCCTTTAAAACTAGTCCTATTGCTGCCTTGCAAATCGAAACAAAACTGCCACCCATTAGTGTTCGATTCCGTTATTTGAAAGAAAGATTTATCTTGAAGCTTCATAGTTTGCCTAATAATGATCTTCTTACCAATTTAATTGCTTCTCAATCTGCTCCTTATAAGCAACATATGTTTATTTTGCAAGATTTTTCTTGCTTTTTCATTCTCTTGAAGAGTTTAATATACATTTGAACGATGATGTTCTTCCTTGTTATGCAGGCACATTCCAAAGTAAATATGCCGCAATGAATATTGTAATTGATTCAAGCTTGTCTTCTAAGGAGGAAGTTTATCTGTTATTGTCAGAATGGACTAATTATAAATTTATTTATACTGATGGGTCCAAAAATAATGATGCTGTATCTTTTGCAATTTACCAGACCGAAATCAATAAGGAGTGGGATACAAAATTAATAAATATGCTAGCATCTTCACTGCTGAAGCAACAGCCATCCTTTTGCTTTAAAACATATTATGGAAAGAAATCAGTTGAACAAAAATTGGGTAATAGTCAGTGATAGTATGAGTGTCTTAAAAAGTTTGTCAAGTAACAAAATGAATGCTAACATTAACTACCTGATTTTTACTATTAAAGAATTATGGTGGAAGTTATCCTTAACTGACACTGTAGTACAATTCGTTTGGGTACCTTCGCATATAGGAGTCTTAGGTAATGAAAATGCAGATTTTTAGCCAGAACCATTGTTAATATTTCTGATTCATGCTCAAGTTTAACCATCAAGGAGTTGGATGTCGCTTTGCCGTATACGGATATGATATCTAATCTTAAAAAGCGCATGATTAGTAATTGGGGAAAACATTGGTATTTTTGTAGAGAAGTTGAAAATAAAGCTCATATATATTCTTTGTTAGACGTTCCTGTTAATAGTACGCCATGGTTCTGCAAGCTTAAACATTTTGTTCATAGAAATTTCTATACTATAATCAATCGAATGCGCATTGGTCATTATTGCCTAAATTTTCATCTTCATCGAAAAATATAGTTTCTTCTCCTTATTGTGATCGTTGTCAAATGAATGAAGTTCAGTCTCTCGACCACATCATTTTCGTTTGCCCGTCCTTCGGCATTCAGCGCCTTGTGCTGATGGATGAGCTGCTTAATATTTATGAGGCATCTAATATAATCCCGCTGTCAGTACCAGATTTGCTAAGAGAGCCTACCACGTATATGTCTTTGTATAAATTTGTACATAACACCATAAATAAGTTGTAAATATTTTAATACAATTTTTTAATTTTAGGTTCTTAATGCAGATAACATATAAATGTAAATTGTATATATTTAAAATAAATCTAAATATCGCTACTAGAATATTTCAGGATTGTACTGTTTGGAAAGGACAATAATTAAACTGGATTATGAGATTGAACGTACGGTTTTGACTTAATTAATGGATGATACATACATACTGAAATTGTATAAGAAAATAAAAGTAACTGAAGACATTGAACTCGGATTTGACCTAATATGAATAGTACTTACTGAAGACGTTGACCGGATTGAACTTATGAAAAAGAAAACAAACTACTTATGACAAGGCAGTATGGCTTAGAGCTTTAGCCTGTCCAGATGGACGAAAAAAAAAAAAAAAAAAAAAGTATTGTATTGTATTGGAGTATTGCTTTAGCTTAGCTGTTTTCGCTTGTAGATTCAGTGGATTTTTAAGTAAAATCCTGATCATTGTAGAACTATAACCCAGATTCATTATTTATTATTTAATTCATTACAACATGACTGAAGTTCAACTACAGGAATTCAAACTAGAGCCCGATTCAGAGCTTCGGTTCGAAGTCGAATCCAAGAACGAGAAAGTTGTTTTGGAGGTAATACAATAACAAATCCAATTTACCAGTACATTGCGATGAAGGCTACCATAATTCCGGTACGGACAAATGTTTTTTATTGGTGTTAATTTATTTCGTAGATCAAGAGCGGTTATGCGGAGTTGTTTGGTACAGAGCTGGTTAAAGGGAAGCCCTATGAGTTCCATACGGGTGCGAAGGTGGCGGTATTCACGTGGCACGGCTGCACGGTGGAGCTACGAGGCAGGACTGAAGTCAGCTACGTAGCTAAGGAGACTCCTATGGTATGTGATTTTTACTTGCTTGTTGTATTTCAGTATGAGTCACATTTGAGTATTATAGGAGATGTTGACATTAAATAATATAGACTTATACAAAATAGCTTTGGGCATACTGGAGTTAAATTTATTTATGTACATTAAGTGTGGTGGACAGTTTTGTTATGACTCCTTGATCTGTTGATTTCACAATGAGCACAATGTTACATGTATATTGAGTAACTCAAACAATATGGCATGTTATCAAGCTGTAATTTGTTTTATAGAATTCTGTATTTGTATTTATTACTTTAATATTAATATGTAAATATAAACACATTCTTTTTTTCCATAACTGTAAAGGCTGGGCTTCTCACCAAGCAATTAAAAAGGCTATCTTTTACTTATTTATTTAAATATATTGCGGAAAATACTATAGAAACATACAACTGGCAGACATAATGGCAAATGGCAGTCAAACAGAAGGTTAAAAATATATAGGTAAAAGTGAAGTAAAGAGAAAACTATAAATACATTATATTGGATTTTTCATAAAACTGGAGCCTGCTTCAGACACTGATCCAGTTATCAAAAGGAGGGATGCTAAACTTTGTAGATCTTGGTCCTGTCTCTTGTAACTGAGGATATCACATGTCTTATATGGTGGATCCAACCATGGCCTGCTTAGCAAGCACTTTCCAAATATTCAAAATTCATTTATTACTTAAAATTGTACATGTTTATGATATACGGGATAGTGTCTGGTGGTAACATTGAGGTATAATAAAAGTAAATTCACAATCAGCCCCAAAAAATGGCTCTAAAAAACAACCGCTTGAACAACTTGGGTGGTACATTTAGTTAGTCTTCTTTGAACCGCTGTCAGTGCAAGTGTCAACAATGACTAAAAAGTTATTACTTTTACCAATAGTGAAGTATGATACTTAATAATTAGAACACTGGGCTCTTTTTTGTTTGATTATATTATCTAAAAGAAGATTATAAATTAGCATTATTAGCATAAACTGGAATATGATAGAAATGTCATTTAGTGCATATTTTTGTACATAATTGCGTGTAGGAGTTCATTTGTTTATGTCAGTGGGTGGTAAGCAAGATATTTGTCTGGCGGTAAGCAAGATATGTGACACAGCTAGCATTTGAAAGCTAACTTACATTTTTTGTTCTTTAGGTTGTTTACCTAAATGTCCACGCAGCATTAGAACAGCAGCGAGTTGCAGCCGAGCAAGAGAACACCAGAGGGCCAGTCACCATGGTAGTCGGACCTGGTGATGTCGGCAAGTCTACCCTCACCAGGATACTGCTCAACTACGCTGTGAGAATGGGCCGCAGACCGATATATGTGGACTTAGATGTGGGACAGGGACAAATTAGTGTGCCAGGAACTATTGGTAAGTATATAATTTCTGTAAATGGATTATATCTTATGAATGTTTTGTAATCTCTTATTTACTACTTTATTTATTTATTTACTGCTAGATACTTTTCACTTTTCCTAAACCCTTACCAATACATATTATAAATACAAATGTAACTCTCTGTCTGTTACCTCTTCTTGCTTAAACTGCTGAATGGGATGAAATTTGGTATTTAGGGAGTTTGAGCTACGAAAATTATTCTATATCCTTTTGGACATAGGATAATTTTTATCCTACAACCATACTTTAAATACGGGCATGACGGGCCGATAAAGTCGCAATGAAAAGCTAGAATTCAATGTAGTCACAATTCACAAGAATCACACTATTTGTAAATTTTGATGCTAAATAAAAATTTTGTGTTTTTAATATTATTTTATGAATATTTTTTATTTTATTTGTAACAGAACTTGTGCTTAGTCTAGCTTATAAGTACTTTTTTAAATTTATAAATGTGTCTACATATAGAGAGAATAGACAAGGACAAACAGGCAGAAACACAGATAAATAGACAGACATGGCGAAACTATAAGGGTTCCTAGTTGACTACGGAGCCCTGAATAGTTCGGTTTCGGACGAAACTAGAATCAGAGCCGAACCTTTGATTTCGGGAAAAAAAACATGTTTCGGTCGGACACTAGTATCTATAAATCGCCATGAAATTATATTAGAAACTGCTTGTTGTTGAAAAAAAATCTAAGCGAAATGAAATACTATTACATATGATTTTACTCATGTAAGTGAACGACTTAGCAATAGCAATAGACAAAAAGTTAGATGTAAGGGCCAGCTAACAACTATACAGTGTTCATATTAATTTTCCAGGAGCTCTACTTGTGGAAAGGCCAGCGTCAATAGAAGAAGGCTTCAGCCAACAGGCACCTCTAGTATACCACTTTGGGCACAAGTCGCCGTCAGAAAACTTAGAGCTCTACAATACCATAGTTTCAAGGCTGGCTGAGGTCATAGCTGAACGGTGTGAGAACAACAAGAAAGGTAAAGAGTTCTCTTATTTTTCAGCGCCTATCCATCCAGGGTTGAGCATAGCCTCTCCAATCTTACTTCAACATGCCCGATCTGAAGATCATCACAGTGGCCTCCAGAGTGGGCCTGCCACCTTTCATTCCATTTGGTGTGAGGACATGATAAGACGCGCTGGCTCCACGTATCATATCGATTTTTTTAATGCAACGACGGTGGCAAACAAGCATATGACCCGCCTGATGATAAGCAGTTACTGTAACCTATGGACGCCTACAAGTCTAAGAGGATTACGAAATAGATTTAAATCTGAAGATATTTAAGATTTTCCCGTAATATTTATCAATTTACATTATTATTCATCATCATCATCATCATCTCAGCCATAAGACGTCCACTGCTGAATATAGGCCTCCCCCTTGGACCGGTACTGGTTGGAAGCGACCTGCATCCAGCGTCTTCCGGCGACCTTAATGAGGTCGTCTGTCCATCTTGTTCATATTATTATTATAGCTTTATTTCCACTTAACATTTTTATTCTATTTTTTTTTATGTTGTATTTTGTTTCCCTATTTAGGGTAAAATTGATTAATTTACTGATTTATAATTGATGCTTTATCGCTTCAGCGTCGACGTCGGGCGTGATAATCAACACGTGCGGCTGGATCAAGGGCGCCGGCTACAAGATGCTCACCCACGCGGCGCAGGCCTTCGAGGTATCCATTATATACTGTGTCAACCTCCAAACTCTATCCACTCAGCCACTGACGTGCAATGACATACACCAGCACAGGGAGCGGATTTCTGAGGGTGTGGTTCAATGAAATAACTTGGTTGGCGATCGTAGGTTCCATCATTCTAAGGGACATTGCTGTCCTGTATCTGGTCGCAATTTAGTGAGAATACCCGAATGCACCTACAAAACAATCTTAAATAATTAGTTTTTTTCGTAGTTGCATAGATGGCAGCACCGTCTAACTCGTTATATCAGAATTCATAAATGATTCGAACAGACGGCGCAAGCACGTGTTGCTTAAATTATTATGATTTTCTTATGCAGAAACCTCTGCTAGCAAATATTTTCGATATTTAAATCGAAAGTTAAATAGAAAAAAATTACTCAAAGTGTGATATTCAGTTGCGTTGCTTAGCCTTAACTATGTCGGCTAAAACCGTTAGGTTAGGTTAACATTATTAAGAATTAAGAACATAATTAAGAAATTTCGACGAGACGCAGTGCCTGTGTGATCTAGTTAGAGAAGTCGGCGATTAGCACCACCCCAGCTCCTCCCGTGGGTGTCGTAAGAGGCGGCAAAGAAAAAAATAGACGGATGCGGATGGACAGCAGCATCCTACGAAAATAAACCAACGGCTAATGCGGTCGCCAACGATATGGTAACGCCTCGCCGATTTTATACAGGTCATATTTCGGGGAAGCGATGTCCAGCGATGGACGTCCTAACCATTAAAAAATAATAGGAAGGTTTCAATTAAATATTTCACAAAAGTGTTTGTTTTGCAGGTTGATGTGATATTAGTACTGGACAATGAGAGGCTGTACAACGAACTCAAAAGGGACATGCCGAAGTTTGTCAAAGTCGTATACTTGCCGAAGAGTGGCGGGGTAAGTACCTCGTTGTATACACGTGGCATGATCGTTTCACCATCAGTCACTGTACTTTTTCCAGCATTCTTGGTGCAGTGCTAGGGTTGTCAGTAGTGCCCAATATCAAACTGTTTGAACCTAGGAGGAATAATGACTGGAGAACGCATCCGCGAGCGCCAGTAAGGGACAGTGATATTTTGGCTCGTAGAGCCCAAAATGTAACAATTCACTATAGTATTGCTTAACAGGGCACTCTTTATAACAAAAATATGAACTTATTCTGTAATTAATTATCACTTCGGTTGAAAAAACAAGAAAACTCCAATTGTATTTGTTTGTATCCCTCCAAGTTTTACAGTTCTGAAGGGTTCAGTTTGAAGGGGAAATATGTAAGACTATGACAAGGATTCTGCCATACCTATGGAAAGTTACATAAGACCATCCCTTTCTATCTATCTAATGGTATCTCTATGGTTTGAACCTAGAATCAAATAAAAGCAAAATAAATAGCGTATTAAACAAATCTGAAATACAGACAATATTCTCAGAACATGTAAAGCGTAATCCAATATGCATAATTAAATGAAGAGTTAATTTTACTACGAGTATATGAGATAATGTAACCCAGTTGTAATAAATCCTTATCTCAGGTTATAGTTCATATTTATGATTAGGAATTGATATACTGACTATATAAAAAATAAAAGAGAAAAATAAAAACTACACCAGTTCTAACCCTAGACCCCGGATCCGAGAAGCATTTTAACTTTTATGACCGGCAAGAAACTCGGCGGGACTTCTTTTTTCAAAAGTATTATAAAAATTAGTAATTTCTTGCTCTTACACGATAAACAGTTGATAAAAGATAAAAAAAAGATAAAAGATCTTTATTTTTCAATTTAGGCACATTACATGCACTTATGAACGTCAAAAAAAAAAAAAAATCTACACCGGTTCAAACCCTACACCTCTGACCCGTGAAGATACCGGCAAGAAACTACGGCGGGACTTATTTTTTCAAAACAGTGATACATCAAATCTTAAAGTAGGTACTTACATAATTATGCGTAGTCCGATAAGAAAACATATCAAACAGTTTATTATTATTACAAGATAAGAAAATATTAAAATATAAAAGTAAAAATAATAATGTATAAATAAATTCGACTTCACAAAATAGACATACTTTAATATGCTTTCTTATCTGAACTGTGTCATTTACATTATCTGGCAGTACATACAATTGTTGAATAAATTGCTAGGCGGTTTGGTTAGTTTCTGGTTTGGGCCATGCATGTTTGTCTGTCAAATAATCCTCTACTCTGTAATAGCCCTTAGACATCAAAGACTTTTTTAAGTAATTCTTAAGTATTGGGAAGGGTAATTTTAAGGCATCATCAGGTAACTTGTTATATAAATGAATACATTGCCCAAAAAATGATTTATACACTTTACGCACACGACACTTTCTAATAGCAAGCTTATTCTTATTTCTAGTGTTATAGGTATGGATGTCACAATTTTTGGTAAACAACTGAAGGTTTTTAATAACGTACATAATATTTTCATATATATATTGACAAGCTACAGTTAATATATTAATTTCTTTAAAAAGTTTTCTAACAGATGCACCTGCTCTTAAGTTATACATAAAACGAATGGCTCTTTTTTGTAATACAAATATAGTCTGTATGTCAGCTGCTTTGCCCCAAACCAGAATACCATATGACATTACACTATGGAAATAACTATGATAAACTAATCGAGCTGTCTCAATATTCGACAGTTGCCTAATTCTCCTAACGGCGAAAGCGGCCGAACTTAATGTTGCTTTTTCTTACTTAACAGGTCTTAAGGTTTTGTTAAGATAATCGTTTAAGTCAAATGAAATCTAGTTTTAACTAATATTTTAATGTAAAAAGCAATTTAAACTTCATTCAGATTTATAAATAATTACATGGTTGAACAGGCAATCGAACCCGCTCCATAACAAAAAAAAAACCCCCATAACTTTATCATACCGATCGAAACGCTTCATTATACAGATTATTTTTCGCTAAATAATATAGTGTCAGAAATAATCTCTCATACTGTATACTTACGCTAGCGTGAAGCCACCTTATATTAGACCTCTTCACTTTATCAGTATATGAAAATCTTAATTAAAGGACTCTATCTATGCTGTTTATGTTGATAATCAATATGAAAGGCCCTGAGCTGATCAGTGTGTGTGTGTGTCAGGTGGTGGAGCGCTCGGGCCAGGCGCGCGCCGAGGTGCGCGACTGCCGCATCCGGGAGTACTTCTACGGCAAGCGCACGCCCTACTACCCGCACTCCTTCGACGTCAAGTTCCAGGACCTTAAGATATACAAGGTATGTCTCTTTTTCTATAACTAAATAAAAATATAAAATATTACATTTCGATACTAGTGAAAATATTTTTTTTTTTCGACGAGGGTGAAAGTTGGAGCCCGAGTGAAACGAGGGTGACAATCACCCGAGTCTTAAAGAAGATTTTACACGTGTATCGAACCCAATTTTTCATAACAAGTGCCTTAAAAAGTGAAATTTACGAAGCGTGCGCAAAGTGCACTTTTTACGCACTAGTTAGGAAAAATCGTTTTAATCTCCTAAGGCCCACCATACAAGTAAAAACCTACTCGAATTCGTTCTTTACAGTGTAGGAAATAATAATTGTAAGAGCAATGTCGCTAATTTTGGATTTCTTGCCTATTTCTATACATGCACTCCAAGAAACATGTGAGCGTTATGAGCTATTCTTGTGCATTCTGAGTAGAAAGTACAAAAAATATCAAATAACAACACAACGTGTGAAGTTGGTATTTGTTGTTGTGTAAACAGCTTTAAACAAAATGGCGAGTTCGTTATAGATGTTAGGTTCGTAGCTGGCCCTCATGGTTAACTCTTTGTCTATTGTTAAGTAAACCGCGCGAGCTACTCACTGCATAAAACATTGCTCGGTCACTTTAAACGGTTATTGAAATACCTCTCTGTGGATATTGCATTAAGATTCAAAACAAGATGTTTGATTCAGTACGCGTGGCGACCACACAACAAATCGAACCTTTGCTTTATACGGTACGGAAGTAGCAAATAGGGCTTTGTCTATTGTTAGTTTAGAATACACAATAGATCAATTCAATAAGGTCAGTAAAGTACGCATAGCCGCCGCTGTTGGCGCTAGTATCGTTCGCGTAATGATAGGCCAAGGCAGGAACGGTCGGACGAGGGTGAAGACCTGATTTCTGTTTATTTTTTTATTTACTTCTATTGTGTTTTTAATTTTAATATTGTGTTAATCTGTATGTGGTTGTCTGTCGTGATGTCTCCGCCTGGTGGCCTCACGGAAGACCAGCACTGGCAACACGCTGGCAATATGCTGAGATAGGGCCATTTAGTGGTACTTTGTACGTCTGGGGGTTAATTTTGAGTGTGTTGATGTCGGGCGCAGGTGGGAGCCCCGTCGCTGCCGGACTCGTGCATGCCGCTGGGCATGCGCGCATCGGACGCGCTCACCAAGCTGGTGGTCGTCACCCCCACGCCGGCCCTGGCGCACCGCCTGCTGGCCGTCACCTTCGCCGCCGGGCCCGACGACGACGCGCCCTGCTCCAACCTGGCCGGCATCGTGTGTGTGTGAGTACTGGGCACGCAGGGGTGGCCGTCACCCCCACGCCGGCCCTGGCGCACCGCCTGCTGGCCGTCACCTTCGCCGCCGGGCCCGACGACGACGCGCCCTGCTCCAACCTGGCCGGCATCGTGTGTGTGTGAGTACTGGGCACGCAGGGTGGCCGTCACCCCACGCCGGCCCTGGCGCACCGCCTGCTGGCCGTCACCTTCGCCGCCGGGCCCGACGACGACGCGCCCTGCTCCAACCTGGCCGGCATCGTGTGTGTGTGAGTACTGGGCACGCAGGGTGGCCGTCACCCCACGCCGGCCCTGGCGCACCGCCTGCTGGCCGTCACCTTCGCCGCCGGGCCCGACGACGACGCGCCCTGCTCCAACCTGGCCGGCATCGTGTGTGTGTGAGTACTGGGCACGCAGGGGTGGCCGTCACCCCACGCCGGCCCTGGCGCACCGCCTGCTGGCCGTCACCTTCGCCGCCGGGCCCGACGACGACGCGCCCTGCTCCAACCTGGCCGGCATCGTGTGTGTGTGAGTACTGGGCACGCAGGGTGGCCGTCACCCCACGCCGGCCCTGGCGCACCGCCTGCTGGCCGTCACCTTCGCCGCCGGGCCCGACGACGACGCGCCCTGCTCCAACCTGGCCGGCATCGTGTGTGTGAGTACTGGGCACGCAGGGGTGGCCGTCACCCCACGCCGGCCCTGGCGCACCGCCTGCTGGCCGTCACCTTCGCCGCCGGGCCCGACGACGACGCGCCCTGCTCCAACCTGGCCGGCATCGTGTGTGTGTGAGTGACACACTCGCTAGTGGTCCAAGATCCCAGAGCGAGCAGACATAACTTATTTTCACACAGATGAAACCTTAGGTTCTTAGTAGCGTCTCACGTGCTCTGAACACCTGCTTGTTTGAGGAGCTTAGCCTGTAAAACCTGGGTACCAGATGAGAAAGGTAACTAAAAATAAGAGGATCTTAAATGTGTATGGCCGATTTTTATGTATATTTCGTAGATTATTCTCAAGTAGTATCATAAGGGCCATAATCTTTTTAACACGCTTTAATGTTCTACAAAAAATAAATTAAATATACTTATTTTTTACGTTCTTGACTTTTGAAATTATTTTTTTATTTATGTTTCATTAGTCAGACAAATTGTAAAGATCAAACATCTCCTAAATACATTTAAAAATCAGCCATTACAATTTAAGTTACCCTAGCGAATAATTCACGCCTCAATTATTTTTGTGTTTAGGCAATGTATTTTCATTACAATTTGTCTGACCGATGAAATACTGTGAATAAAATACTGATAAAATTCGTTGGTTTAAAAAAATGTTTTTTACAAATAGGTAAGGTAATATACATCTGAGCTTGTTTCCATACTTTTTACGCTGGATTATATGACCAATTATATCGATACTGATATTTACTTACATAGCAGTAATAATGCGTTACGATGTATTTGACCATACTGACTTCAACTATATGATGCTCACTGTACAGTCAAAAATATGAATGTTTGCTCACAATAAAACCTACTGACTTGCAGGACGGCCGTGGACATGGACCGGCAGATGCTCACCATCCTCTCGCCGCAGCCGCGACCCTTGCCCAACACCGTGTTACTGCTCTCCGAGTTACAATACATGGACAACCATTAACATTTCAAACTCCAGACGTCGAAATATGCCGTGCCTGTGACGCCAACACGCAATCTGTTAAACGGAATTGAACTTTACGGAATCCACCGTAGGTCCCTATTACATTAACAAAGCTGACGTCCATGGCACGACTCCCCGATGCAAACACAGACGTCTTTAGCGGTCAAATGATTAAAGGTCTAAGACTGACATCCCGTAATGGCCTAAAATTAACCTTATGGTTTTTGTAATAAGAATTACAAATCTATTTTAAGATCAGACAAATTTTGTGATGTATGCAACTTTGTATAGTGGTTATTAAATCCCTAGTTTTAGCATTGATATGATCTGCGAGGATCTAAATCTAAAACCCACAAGACTGTAAATAAATTATATTTGCTAAGATTATGTAATAAAGAGATATTGAAAATAATGTTAATTTGTTTTTTTTTTTTTATATATACAAGACTGATCAGCGTTTGACCTCAGTCACACCTGATGATAAGTGTCGACGTCGAGGGTGTAGCACGCTGGTTCAGTAACAGCCTAATGCCACATACCTCAAGCTACACTGCTGAAGAGAGCAACTGTACTGACAGCAGTAGGCAGAAGAGGTAAAAAATACACAATTCATAATTTAAATATTTATTGACGAATTGATAAAAAACAAAGGAAGACTAGTAATGAATTGAATTCACGAAATTTCGAAATTACATGTGTTATTTTATAACTCGGTATTCTATTCTATAATAATTAAATAATACAAAACAATTATTACTCCAATCGCTTTACGTTATC
Organism: Grapholita molesta; assembly: GCA_022674325.2. Taxonomy (NCBI): domain Eukaryota; kingdom Metazoa; phylum Arthropoda; class Insecta; order Lepidoptera; family Tortricidae; genus Grapholita; species Grapholita molesta. Next base: position 1,910,292 of record CP053138.2, read on the forward strand.
AGCCTTATAAACAGTACAATTACATTATGAAGTATTATATATTCAAGGCATGCCTACATTACTTATTAATATATTCCATAATAGAACGTAGTTTAGCGAAAAGAATCCATATTCCATGCTCAATTTTATTTCATTCGAAATTAATTGTTGGCAGAGTTTTTTTTTAATGGAACATTTTTCCAAAACTACGTCCAATATTGGGTACACCGCCAAGCGGGTTCCCGGTTGTTAACATTCGTTGAAGCTAAAACCATATCATTTTGTGATGTAAGTAATCAGCACCTATAATTCTGTGAAAAAGGGCACAAGTGACGAACTACTAGTAAGAAACTTATACCGTTTTCACTAGGCACAGAATTGAATTATACCTTTATAACATGTCAACGATTAAAACTAAATTGATCACTTTCACTTTTCAGCCAAAACGTAAAATATAGTAACTTAAATCAAGCGAAGAATCAAATTCTTGCTGCTATGAACGAATAAACCATTGCATTAGCGATTCAGCTACGCTGTAAGTCTGATTTATTCGTCCATATTTATATTAATACTAGCTATGCCCCGCGGTTTAGGGGACAAACGTAGTCTATGTGTTAATCCAGGGTGTCAGCTAACTCCATACCAAATATTAAAATCGCTCCAGCCGTTTAGACGTGATGAAGTAACAAACACACACAAACTTTCGCCTTTATAATATTAGTGTAGATGTAGATTAGAGCACCTAAAATAATAATACAAGAAATACCTGTTGAACTGGTATTTGTTATCTGTGAAGTTCGACCATGTTAGATCGCCAGTCGACTCATAGACGAGTTGCCTGCGTCAGATCTAATTCTATTACTAATGCGGGAATCTGGCAGCTTTTCGGTGGAGGCCAGAGTGACTGACACTTAAAACAAACTTACATTAAAATTACCATAGTCAATCAGGCAAGTACCAATCAAGGTCAAAATATAGATGCGGTCAAATTATCAAAATATGTATACATGCACCTTTTTGTCTTAATATTAAGGTATAATGTATACATATATTAGCACTTTGTTTGAGTCGATATCGTTGACCTTGATTATACCGATTGGAAGCGAACTGCGTCCAGGGTCTTCCGGCGACCTTAATGAGGTCTCCTGTCCATCTTGTGGGTGGACGCACTACGCTGCGTTTGTTAGTACGTGGTCTCCACTTTACTACTACATGGGCCATATTCTCTGCGTGCAATATGGCTCGCCATTGCCACTTAAGCTTGCTCATATATTACTATGTTTCAAAGTTAAACAGTCGGCAGCAAGAGTTGCTAAGCGGACGGTTCAACATTAACTTAACACGACTTTATGTCAAGAGAATAAGAGCTCAAAATTATTTTGTACACCTGGCTAGCTTAGAAACTTCTGCTACTGACTGTACATGTACCGGGATGTTATGCAACCCTGGTAGTTTCAGTTGGTAGACGCCAGTTTAGAATTGGAGTTGTCTGTGGTAGTGTGCGTGTTGGCGAACTTGATGGCAGCGCGCATGGCGTCCTGTACTAGCTGCTCGCATGTGATCAGGCTCACCTGCAAGACAAACGTGCTTTTTAAATTTATTTTTCACTAGCTGTGCCCCGCGGTTCTTTAGGGAAAAAACGTAGCCTATTTAACACATAGGCTACGTTTCACAAACGTTCCAGTGTCACAAAACTCCATACCAAATTTTACGTGCAGAAGTAACAAACATACACACTAACACAATCACAAACTTTCGCCTTTATAATATTAGTGTAGAAGTATAGATTTGACAGTTACAGCGTTTTGTGTAACCGGAAGTGAACCGTATTTGAATGTCCGAAGGTTCATTTTAGCTGTAATAGTTGATGGCCAGGGCAGTCAGTAGTCAAACGGGTTGTTGAGTTGTTGTAGCGATCTTTCGGTTTCTATAAGGTAATGCTTTGTTTAAAATAAAAAAATAAAAATGATAATGTAATCCTGCACACGGCGCGTATAGTCCGACGGTTCCTCTCTCTGCAGCCCTAACCACCGGCAGCCTGGGCCCTGCCCCGTTGCCGGCGGCACCCTTGGTTAGGTTTTTTAAAATATGTTTATTGTTTTGGATGTATTTTTATATTCTACTTTTATAAAAATATTATAAAAAACGTAACATAAGAAACAAGATAAATAAACAAAATGATAATAATCGGTAGTGAAGCGTTGGTTGTACACCTACTCTGTATTTAGAATCTTATGTACGAAATATCATATATTACTGAACCACAATTAGAAACGGATAGGGATAGCTGTCAATCCATATTGATTTTGACGTAAGTGTATTTTGATGGAAATATGTAAACTTCTAATCTCTTTCTGATCCAAAAAGGAAACTTTGCAATATAGGAAAACACGGACAGGAAGCCGGACGTTAAGGCAAAAATTGCTAAAAGGGCTGATATCGAAATTCAAGCACACTATCTCTGCCTCTATCACTCTTGCAAATACGAGCTATTGAGGCAAATAGACGAAGGAACGAAGAGGTCAGACTGCATCGAGTCGGGACAAATTCTAGGAAGTACAAAAAATCTTTAAGATATTGTTATGACGATAATACCTTTGTGCCGGTCATCTCGGCGAAGGTGTCGGACTCGCGGCTCGAGGGCAGCAGCTCGGCCTTGAACACAGGCAGGATGCTGGTGAGCCACCGCTTCGCGTTGAACGACTCGGAAACCATGTCCTGAAGGAAAAAGTTTATTGAAAATAAAGAGTTGTTTTGATTTTTTAACATTCGCGTGTAGTGATTGTCACACGAGCTCCGGGACTGACCTTGGGGACCACACAGACGGCGGACACGACGCCCTGGCCGCAGCCCAGCAGCAGCGCGGGCGCGGGCCCGGCGCCGTGGCCGCGCAGGGCCGCCGCGGCCGCCGCCGGCTCCATGATGTACGAGCAGCGCAGGAAGTGCACCACGAACCGCCGCCCGTCGCGGAGCGCTTCCTCGGTCGCGGCTCGGATCTCTTCTTCCACGAGAGCACTGCAGAATGATATATCTGTTGTATAAACTAACCTCTGTTGTGCAAACTATACTTTTTAAGTTGTTTATTTCTATTATTTTATATTGTTTGAAATTCCTTGGTTACTTCGTTCTAATAAACACTCGTGTCAACACGCATCTTTAATATATTTTTCTCTTATATTTATATTTATTTACAACACGTTATCAGCACGAAGCTCTAAAATAGAAATAGAGAGCTTAGTTTTAATGTGAATTTAGTGAAAAATAATTAAATTTGTTTATTTGTGACTAAATAATAGATACATTTTAAAATGTCACTTGAACAAGAAGATGCTACGTGTGTGAAAAATTCCCCTACGACCAGCTCATCTGTTCCATTCTTCTGCTTAAAAGGAAAAGATGGATACCCTACGTGGAAATTTAAGATGCGCAATTACCTTGTACATGAGGACCTGTGGGAAACAATAGGTGGCTACCCCGAAGGTGATAAAACTCTTGCCTCTACCAAGGTACGTCGTGATTCTAAAGCACTCGCAAAAATATGTTTAACAGTAGACGGCGCAGCTATTACTCACGTGAGATGTGCGAAAACTGCGGCTGAAGCATGGAAATCTTTGCAGAACGCTTTTGAAGACAAGGGAATGGGACGAAGGTTAGCTTTAGAGCGTAAGCTGTACAGGTTGAGTCTGTCGGACTTTGATGACATGGAACTGTACATTAACGCAGTAATGTCAACCGCACAGGATCTAGCGGATATTGATGTAGTCATAAAAGATAACTCTATTGCTGCGATACTTTTGGGAGGTCTTACTCCAAAATACGAGCCTCTCATTATGGCTTTAGAAAACAGTAATGTCGAAGTGACTACAGAACTGCTGAACGAAATGTCCAAATCTGCAACTTCATCTTTAGATTCCGTTTTTCATACTAAAAAGAAGCCGAAGCTAAATAAAATAGTATGTTACGAATGCAAAAAGCCTGGTCATAAGAGACCAGACTGTCCATTGAAGAGCAAAAAGAAGGAAGCCAATGCGGTAACTGTCAATAATAAAGGGTGAACACTATTAAATTGTCGCCTACATTTTTACTTTGCTAGCGTGTTGCATCGAACCTTTTTTGAATATTCTTTTAAAATTTTAAATTTAGAAGGCTCGTAATATATTAGACAACCATAAAATGTTCATTTGTTTTTTATTTATGAAAATGGCGTTACACGAAAAAAATGTTCGCGAATTAATTTTGCAAGAATTCAGTAAAAATCCTCATTTATCAACTTTAGATCTGGCAAAATCTTGTCAAACAACTCGGAGGACGGTTCAACGAACCCTAAAAAAAATTAAACAAGGTGAAACTATAGATAGGAAGCGGCGTGAAGGTCAACCCACCAGAAAATCTAATGTTAAGTTACAATCAAAGGTGTGCAAGCTATTTGATAAGAATCCGAGTATCTCTTCCCGGGATGTGGCGAAAAAGTAGGCACTAGTCAAGCAAATGTCCAAAAATTAAAAAGAATGCGGCATTACAACATATAAGAAGCAAAAGGCTCCCAAGAGAACTGTGGATCAATATAATCGTGCGGTTAGACGTTCTAGGTTATTGTATACCTTGTTGATTGAGAAAAAATGTTGCCTAATTATTGACGATGAAACCTACGTCAAGGCATATTTCAAGTCTTTACCAGGTAACCAGTACTATTCCTCTCGTGACATCTCGAATCTTGACGAATCGGAAAAGGTGATCCCGGTAGAAAAATTTGCAAAAAAATACCTTGTTTGGCAAGCTATATGCCAGTGCGGCATGAGGAGCTCACCATTTATCACTACCGGGACAATTAACACCGATATTTATATATCAGAATGCTTGAAAAAGAAACTGTTACCATTCATAAAGAAACACACTTCCTCAACATTGTTTTGGCCAGATTTAGCAAGTTGCCATTATTCGTCTCGAACTTTGGAATGGTATAAGGCGAATTCAGTCGAGGTAGTGCCTAAGGAGAGTAACCCACCTAACTGTCCTGAACTTCGCCCCATCGAAAAATATTGGGCTAATATAAAAACTAAACTGCGAAAAACTTGCCAACCTGCCACTTCATTACCAGATTTTCAACGAAAATGGATTAAATGCACAAAATTGTTAAGCGATGATTCCGTGCGAAATTCAATGAATCACGTCAAAAGTAATGTCCGGAAATTTTCTCGTCGTTCGATGAAATAGCCCTAATATTTTTTAAAATGATTTTACGCTGTATAAAATTAGTCATATAAAGAATTTTGAGCACTTTGGATTTTTATTTTGTCGTCTGTAGCATGTTCGACCTGCGACAATTTAATAGTGTTCACCCTTTACTACAATTACATCGCTCAACACTTCTAGTAGCTCCTGCAAGGACATCTTCTATATTGATTCGGGCTGTACTAGGCACATGGTTTCTAGACGTGATTGGTTTGAAAATATAACGATGCGAAATGAAGGCACCGTTACTGTCGCAAATGGAGAACAGATAAAGTGCTGTGGAGTTGGAAATATTTCTATAAATACACCAGAAAACGTTGTAAACAAGATTAGTGATGTTGCTTTTGTACCAGATTTAAAAGCTAATTTACTATCTGTACAAAACTGTTGAAAAGGGTTTTGTATGTGTTTTTGATATAAATGGATGTAACTTTTATAAGTCTGATAATTTTCGTTTTACAGGTGAATCTGTTGCTCATGCCTCGCCCAGCGGTGGACTGTACGTTTTAGACGGTACAGTCAAACATCCCGTGAATGCGGCGGACAATTATTTGACACACGATGTGCACTCTGACTGTCAAGATAGTTATAAACTTTGGCACGCGAGGTTAGGCCATTTGTGTCGTATAGGTATGAGACAACTGAAGAATCACGAGGTAGGCGTAAAATTTACAGTTGTAGATAAAAATAGTTGCATCGCTTGCGTGGAAGGTAAACAAGCGCGAAAACCTTTCAAGAAAGTAGCTTCCAATAAGGCTACGTCCGCGTTGGAGTTAATTCATATGGATCTCATGGGACCGGTCTCTACAACCTCTTTTCAAGGTAATAAGTATATGTTAACTGTAGTAGACGATTATACACGAAAGGTATTCACTTATTTTATTTCTTCCAAAAATGAAGTTAAAAATAAATTCTGTCTGTTTCAATCCTTTGTTGAAAATCAATTAGACAAGAAAATAAAAGCTGTTAGGACTGACGGAGGCAAAGAATTTGTTAATAAAGAGTTCATTGATTATTTTGCTTCAAAAGGTATCGAGCATCAAACGACGACGCCTTACAGTCCTCAACAGTGTGGAGTTGCGGAACGTACGCATCGCTCGGTTACAGAGAAGGGAAGAACGTTGCTGGCTGATAGCTCACTGTCGAAAGCATACTGGGAAGATGCATTCAAAGTTGCCGTATATCTGAAGAATCGGTCTCCTCACAGAGCCTTGGGTGGCAATATTCCTTATGACAGATGGTATGGTCGAAAAGGTGATCTAAGTCACCTGAGAGTGTTCGGATGTAGAGCACTTGTCCATATACCCTCGTGTCATCGGAGGAAGTTAGATGTTAAGGCGCAGGAGGCGATATTCGTGGGATACTCAGAAATTACAGGTTCTTATATTTTTACAGATCCTGTTAATCCACGAAAAGTACTTATATCCAGAGATGCAACCTTTTTCGAGAATAAGTTTACAGCCTTAAAGCAGTGGCAATCTGAGCCAGTAGTACAATCTGACTCTATGTTACTGTGTGATACAAATACAAAGAAAGCTGAGATTGAGAATAGCCAGCCTGTGGTACAGTCAGACTGTACGCCTCTATTTGCAGAAAGAATAGAGCCTGACCCTGATAATAATCATGAAGTTGAATTCTATGATTGTGATGAGAGTACTGATCCTGTGGCTGAAGCGTCTTCATCAATAAATCTAGAGCCAGTGATATTGGAAGAGCAAAAGCCTCCCAATGATTCGAGGCTATCTTGTGAAGAAAAAGAGCCTGAAAATGTGGAAGAAGAAATTATTTCTGAACGTCGGTACCCATCAAGAAATAGGAAACCACCTGACTTCCTTACTTACAATATTTCTATGGCTGATTCTAGTGAACCTACAACTTTTAACGAAGCTACTCATGCCGATGATGCTGACAAGTGGCACCATGCTATGGCTGATGAGTACAGTTCACTGAAAAACTCCATACATGGGATTTAGTAGATAGACCTAACAAACGGTTATACCATGTAAATGGGTTTATAAGATTAAGAAAGACGCATATGGTAATATCACAAAGTATAAAGCGAGACTCGTCGTCAAAGGTTTTCATCAAGTCGAGGGAATAGACTACGTGGAAACGTTCGCGCCGGTGATTCGTCATTCTTCCCTCCGCACGTTGTTTGCATTAGCTGCAGAGTTGGACCTACGAATGAAGCATTTAGACGTGGATACTGCGTTTCTTAATGGAGATTTAGAAGAAGAAGTTTTCATGGAGCAACCACTTGGTTTTATAGAAAAGGCAAGGAAAACAAGGTTTGTTTGCTCAAAAATCTCTTTACGGTCTTAAACAGGCACCGCGAGCGTGGAACAAAAAGTTAAACGATACGCTGTTAAAAATAGGTTTTAAAGGAACTCCTTCCGAGCCTTGCGTATATACGAAACTTTTTGATAAAGAACTCGTAATATTGGGTATATTTGTCGATGACATAATAGTCTTCTATAAGTCCGAGTTGACATTTGACATTGTCAAGAATGATTTGTCGAAATATTTTTCATTAAAGGATCTCGGAATATTAAAATGTTATTTGGGACTACAAATTGAATACGATTCCGACTGTATTAAAGTAAACCAGCGTAATTATATTCTTTCTATATTGGAAAAGTTTAATATGAAGGAGTGTAAGGATGTCAATACTCCATTAGTTAAAAAACATATGGAACGGAGACCTGATGGTCAAACTGGTGAGTGTTATCCTTATCAGAATTTAATAGGATGTCTGATGTATCTGTCAGTAAACTCACGACCTGACATCACGGCATCGAGTTATTTAAGTCAGTTTAATACGTGTTTTACTAAAGAACACTGGAATGCTGCAAAAAGGGTTCTGCAGTACCTAAAGGGTACTTTAAACTATTCATTGGTTTACAGAAAGAGTGGAAAACCTTTGAAAGGTTTTTGCGACGCGGACTGGGCAAATTGTCCGTTTGACAGAAGGTCATACACTGGTTATGCCTTTATGTTGAGTAGAGGTCCAGTATCCTGGGAGTCCAAGAAGCAACCTACCATTGCCCTTAGCTCAGCAGAATCGGAGTACATGGCATTAGCCTCTGCTGCGAAGGAAGCGTGTTATTTACGACGGTTTATCTACGAGATAACAGGTAAACTCTATCCAGTTAACTTAGCTTCTGACAGTCAGAGTGCCATTAACCTCGTACATAATCCGGTACACCATTGCAGGACGAAGCATATAGATACCAGATTCCATTTTATAAGAGAAAAAGTATCTAATAATATTATTAATGTAACATATATTAAAACTTGCGATATGCCTGCAGACGTACTTACGAAGCCACTTGGGCTTATTGCACATAAAAGGTGTACGATTAATTTAGGGATAGAAACTTAATTTGTATATTTTTTGTTCGTCTGTCTGTCACAACTTCGATTAAGGGCGGCTGTTGTATAAACTAACCTCTGTTGTGCAAACTATACTTTTTAAGTTGTTTATTTCTATTATTTTATATTGTTTGAAATTCCTTGGTTACTTCGTTCTAATAAACACTCGTGTCAACACGCATCTTTAATATATTTTTCTCTTATATTTATATTTATTTACAACAATATCAATACAGAGAGATTTCGAATGCGCTGAGAAATAGGATGTCTTTGCAGAACACACGAAAATAAAACGCTTGGAAAAATACCATTCTGAACTGAACTATGGTAGTTATCGATAACTTTACACTTGATGTGGGACGAATTGATTTGTATCGAGAAGTCTATGAGGTCGAGATTTAATCTTCTTTCTCCTCACCACTTCCCGTTACGCGAAACGGCTTTTTCAATCGCGAGGCGCCACTTGCTCCGCTCAAAAGCATCGTCGGGAGTCAAGCCGAGGTCCTTCATGTCTCTTCGGACATTCGTCATGCAGGTAGTCTTCGGCTTACCTCTCCCTCTTTCATGCACATCCATGTAAAGGCACTTCTTCACGACGTGATCATCAGGTCTTCGCACAACATGACAGTACTATCTTAGCTGTGTTTTGTTTAGTTTGTCGGCAATAGGCGCTAGCTTAGCGAGGTCGAGATTTAATAGTTACTAAAATGTGTCATAAAATTTTAATTAGTTTTGTGTTAATTCTGCATATCATATTGACCCGCTGTCAAAACAGGCGAAAGAAAAAGAAGGTAGTTGCTTTGCTTTTGTGGCAAAATTTGATAAAACGACAGCATAATATTGTATTAGGTTGCCGTGATATATTTTTATTTATTTATTGAGTGGTGGTAGTGTTGCTGTTACTGTTTTCGTTGCTACGTTTATTTTATTCCATGCATTTGGGGTCCTAGTCCGTATTATCTTCAGACCTATAATTTACTTAGGTATATAGAACAACAAACGAATGAAAATGTATGCGTCCGAAGAAATAACATAATAGTGACACAGTTGTATAGGAAAATAAAGTGGGGAAAAACACGAATGGAGCAAAAAATACCTATTGGAGAACAAAAATCTTGAGTAGCTATACTATACACTACCGAGTGTATAGTATAGCTACTCAAGATTTTCGCCCGACCGATGACGACGAACGAAATGGAGATTAGGTGTTCGCGTTATTAGTTCAGTTGATATATTTTAAAAACAACGGCAATTTAATTCGATATTGTACATAGTTAAATCAAACATCCATGTTTGATAAGTCATATATTGTCGCTACTTTGAAAAAAACTCGTATCTGACACAGATACTCCAAGTTGAAACGCAGTAACTCTGCACTCATCCCATACATTAGTTATTTTATTTTTCTTTTGATTGTCAGAATGAGTTACGAAGTTTTTTTCAAAGTATCGACTATATGCGGGAGGCCTACGTCCAGCAGGGGACGCCTTGCGGCTGAAATGACAATACCATATGATGAAAAAAAAAATGAATGTCCAGAATGAACTCACTGCAGCCCCTCGTCGTGGCTGGCCGCGGCCCTCTTCTGCACCTGGTCCAGCAGCTGCAGACACGCGCCGTAGTCGGCGGCGGGCGCTCCACCGCCGGCGCACAGCTCGGCCAGGCGCCGCCGCACGCCCGCCGCCTGCTGCCGGCTGTGCGCCGGCTCCAGCAGGTCCAGCACTTTGAACAGCTGCTGCGCTTTGCAGAACAATTCGCGGGCCTGAGATAATAACAATAATAAGCTTATAAACCTCTTACTTATTATTAAATCGTCAAAAGGGCCGCTGCGCGTTGGCTCGATCCGGCCCCGCATACGCCTCCCAAATGTCCGGAACACCATTGTTCCGTGTAGACATACAAATACCGACAAAAAAGTTTGCACAGATATATTGCACATGATAAGAGTATAGCAAACAATGCTTAAAAGCAAATTGAATAGGAAAATAGTTCTGCTTGAGTCCACTCGAAACGGTGTACAGGACACACTACACTGGTGGTGCTGGACATGTCTCCACTAGCCGTGGACGGCACGTGCGTCCCGCAGCACAGTCTCTGGTCACCCTGCAGGTGCTGCACATGTGGCCACATACCTCGGTGGCCCTGGAGCCGGTGATGGCGTGGATGTGCGGCGCCGTGCCGCCGGCCGCCTTCACCAGCGTCACGCACAGCTCCCCGACGTGGCCCGTGGACGGCACGTGCGTCCCGCAGCACAGCTCTCTGACCACAATAGAGCAGTCACCATAAAAAAACTTGTAAGTCAATGTGGGTAAGACCGTCTATCTGGAAAGACCGTCTACCAACCAGTTTCCTACCTTATTTCATAGGTGTTTAGTGTCATATGACGGACTTCCCTTACAAATATAATATGCCAGTCTTACCCACATTGACCTGTAATTAAATTATATATAGCAGTTTTATGTCTTAATCCAAGTCTTATGGCCGTTTTGATCATAAAGGCAACCGAACAATAACTCTAGACACGCAATGGGTTATTATGTTGAAGGTGTTAATGAGTACTTACTTGGAAGGCAACGGCCCTTCAATCTGCACCAGCCGGAGACCGGTCTCCGGGTAGCTCTCCCCGGGGACGGTCAGCACGGACCCGTCCAGCTGCAAGCTGTCTATCACCCGGGTCTCCAGTGGACTGTCTGCCCGTATTGATTCACTGTTGGACATTATAGTATAATGCTGTATAAAAAAAACGAAGGTTCCATATTTTTTATGAATGGGTCGATGAACCTTTTCTTATCACTCGATGCCATAGTAATGGTCTACTGGACAACTATTTTAAGACCTAGTTTTATTCATTAAATTGTATTAATAAAATTTACAGAATATGCACTTGCGTGCTAAGCGCATAGTACCATTTATCGATCACATGCGAGTCAATTTAATTTCAACCTAAGCATTCGGCTTTAAGGTTCATATTAGATAAATTTACAATATTTAAAATAAATAACCAAAACGTAATTATAAACGTATTATTTAGAATATGTTTGGGATTTCTGGGTAAACCATTCGGATTGGTAGGGCCTTTGTAGAACCATTATGAACATTCTTAAGTGAATGAGCTCAGTTAGACAATCTACTATAAGATGATAACTCACCGAATTAACTCCTGCGCTCGCTTAATGGCATCCTGCGTCAGCCTTTGCCCATAAACCGATAAATTTAAAGACAGGCCGTTGTCCGTAACACTGGACCCAGTCTGGCACACCACACTCTCTGGTAACACTCTCCTAATGGCCGCGTTCAATAAATGCACGGCGGTATGGTTCCGCATGGCGTCCAGTCTTTTATCACTGTCAATTTCTAATAACACTTCACTATTACAACCGAAATCATTGTCTGTGGTATCCGTTATTGTGAAACAACCTTTATGGAACACGAAATCGCGAATTTTAAAAACACTATTAACTTTTAATTGCACTTTGTTATTGATACGTATGACGCCGCTGTCTGCGATTTGGCCGCCCTCCTCGCAGTAGAAATTAGTGTCTTTTGTGATTAGGTAATAAGGTTTATTTTCGGTTGGCTCTAAAAAGTCTATCCAATCGCCGTCTTCATTTAAAATGGCGACTAGTTTAGTTTTAAGGGGTTCGAATTTGATTTGTTTATTTTCTAGTGAGTATTTGTATTTGTAGGAATCGTCTGTTGAGGTTATGTTTTCTTTTTTTAAATTGTCTATGGCTTTGTCGAACATCTGCGCCCGGCTGGCTATTTGCTCTTGGATGGCAGTCTTGTGCCTCGTTTTGTGCTGCTGTAGAAGTTTCCAGAAGCCTGGCTTGTCTATGGTCACGTTGTTTAATTTTGCGATTCGTTCGATGACGTCCTCTTGAAAGCCGTGTGTGTCGTACAGTTTGAATACTAGCTCTCCTGGTATCACGGTTGAGTTTTGCTTGGCCATGACCTAAAATTAAGATTCGAATGGTAATATAAATAGCAGCATACAAGGACCATAAACATTCTAAGCTAACACAAATGTCTGATGTCTTGATGAACGGTGATTCATACTGTGATAGCCAACCTGCCCAGCGTGGGTTGATGTGGTATTCCACATATCCAAAACCTTTGTCTTATTTCTATGTCCAATTAATGTAATATTTAATTAAACATGAACGGGACTTAACCGCGTATATTAACTTTAAAATTTACCTCCGACGTTTCGAAGACGACGTTGTCCTCGTGGTCTCGGATTAAGTCTTAATCCGAGACCACGAGGACAACGTCGTCTTCGTCTAAGACTCGGGTGATTGTCACCCTCGTTTCACTCGGGCTCCAACTTAAAGAAGTTTTTACACGTGTATCGAACCCAATTTTTCATAACAAGTGCCTTAAAAAGTGAATTTTACGCACGCGAAGCGTGCGCAAAGTGCACTTTTTACGCACTAGTTGGGAAAAACACATTTTTTTAACCCCATTTTTTACAGGATCTAGACAAATTACTATGTTGTTGGACAAAGATATCGGACAGGTAAGTTACATCCCCTACATAAAAGTCGTATAAGTAAATACTTGGCTCAAGCACCTGGCCTATGTAGTAGTAACGCGTACACACGCTCGTCGGCGTTCTGTATTCAAATTTTGACGTACCTAAGTCCTACATTACATTTTTACACAACTACACAGCCATTAGACATGGTACTTAAGTTACGGTTCTCATCTGTAGAAAAGATTATGTCAGGTGCTCATTACCTCCTTGAACTCCTTGTATCCTCGCGGGAAGCCAGCCATCTCCACGTCCACCATGGCTTCAGCCTCCGGATGTTGCGCTAACAAATCCCTCCACTTTTTATTGAGCTCCGTCCGCAATCTAAAAATAACACCATTTTATAAAATGTAATAGAAAAACAAATATTTATTATCACCTACAAACGGTAATGCAGTTTGTCAAATGGTTTTAAGAATCACGTTGTATTTAGGTTTAAGGTGTAATACGATACAATACTTGTGTAATATTTTATCCTAATCGCTTTTAGTTTAACATCGCGAATGGTCTAGACCGGAAAATGACCAGTTTTTATATCGTTAGGTAGGTTAGATACGTTACTTATATGTAAATATGTAAACGAGGACAACATCGATTACGTAAGGATAAAACGACGAAGTAAGCATTTTGCGTTCTAGACCGTCCGCGAACCCAAAAGTATGGGATTCGTGGTTGCGGACGGTCGTCGGTTCAAACCTCGACTTTCATGAAAAAAATATTACAAGATAAATAATTTCCTAGAAAGAAATAACGGCGATACACGTAAATAAACCAACACAGGTATTACTTTGCTTACTGGGAGGCACCATCCCCTTAGATTACAAATATTTGTAATCATTATGATTTTTTTTTTAATTAATAAACGCCTTTGACAGGATTTGAACCCAGCATCTGCTCCACAGGCAGTCAGTGCCACCTAAGTTGGTACACAAACCTCTTGTAAGCCTGTTCCTCATGCTCAATAATCAGCTTGGCGTCCTTAGCCCTGGCGTGCAGCTCCGGGTAGGCGTGGCCCAACGTGTCGGCCACGTTGTCGTACAGGATGCGCACGAGTCGGTGGTTGCCGAACACGTCGCTAGCGATCTTTAGTGACGTGCGCATTATCTGTTTTAGGTTTAGGCTGAAACAATGGTAGATTTCACACAACAGTCAGAAGTAAAAGAGGAGTAGGCGTATAAAATAAAATAATAGAAACACCTGAGCGTGAGGGACAGCTTATAGTGAGGGATTCGAGTAATAAATCCCAAGGTGAAAATATATTTCTATTATGTGACACTGATACATAAGATAAATAGAACACATTTTCTAATGGAGGTCCACCACGCCACCGTTCAACAATTGGCTACCTCACACTAAAATTAAATTCTAATAGCCTTATTTTTTTTTAATACAACGACGGTAGCAAACATGCATACGGCCCGCTTGATGGTCCGCAGCTAGCAAAGCCTATGGATGCCTGCAACTCCAGAAACTAAAATAAACAGAATCCATTTTTAGTATAATGTGCCCAGTTATTAGAGGGTGGCCAGTTGCTAACGAATTACCCTACTGCTTTCACACCTTTGTAAATTAATGTATAAATGCCACTAAAAAAAGGATCATCATCATCATTCCAGCCACGTCCACTGCTGAACATAGGCCTCCCCTTTGGACTTTCACATGTACCATTAAAAAGGATTTCACCGTCCATTTAATATATAGTTAAGTCCTTCAAAAGAGGAATGATTACGTCAAAATAAAAACACTAAGGCCTATATTTCACCAGGAGATCATGGCCGGAGAAAAGGACCGGAATTTTTCATAGCAAAAATCAAACTGTCAGAGTGATTGACCAAGCTGTTTATCGACTTATCGATGTTACGGAATAAAATCGCATTACCCATTACCAACTGAAAAGATTATTCTGTAACCTTTGACCTCTTTGATAAGCAAGTTACATGTCCAAATAAATCATGTCAGCGTCACATATGTCATTTATGTCTCTTGAATTTTCATAAGTGATTCCCGTGTCGTGTTACTAAAATGGTAAATCCTAAAAGAAAAAACAATTAACAAACGGATATAGAAGGATTCTTCTCTTAGTTACAAAGAAGATTATTCCACAATATATTGCTCTAAATGTAACGTATAAAAGTATTTATAATTTTATTCCTTACTATTATGCTAATATCCAGTGCGGTCAACTAATTAGGGACACCGTTATTTTGTTTATACGTATACCCAACAGCCTAATTTCATTACTTTAACTTTTGAAATAAAACAACTAAAACGGATTAAATCGCGTATACTAATTTAAACTTCATCCCGACGATAAAATACACGACAATATTACTTTAACTTTGTTTCGCTAAGTGACAGTTATATATCGATAAGTCGATAAAACAGCTTGGTCAATCCCTCTGACAGTTTGATTTTTGCTATGAAGAATTCCGGTCCTTGAATATAGACGTAAGGTGGGCTCACTTGGTGTTGGGGAAGGCGCCGTCGGCGAGGCACACGGCGAGCATGCGCGCGTGGTCGGCCAGGCGGCGCAGCGCGTCGTCCAGCGCCGCGCCGCCGCCCCAGCGCCCGCCGTAGCGCGGCGCGCCCGGGCTGTTCTGCCGCCACACCACACGTCAGCACGGCCGCTCCCGTGGCCGGCTTACGGCCCTGGTCCCATGGCGAGCTAGTAAGCTATGAGCTATCAACTATTTCAAAGGACAAAAGATAATCGCTCCCGTGTAAATAAAAGAGAGAGATATATATTTATAGCTCATCGCCCGGCGATGAACTACGATCGCCCGGCTATGACTATGACATATATGTCTCTTTTACTTAGACGGGATCGAATATTTTTTGTCCCTTGAAATAGCTGATAGCTTACTAGCTCGCGGTGGGAAAAGTGCCTACAGCCCGGCCACGACAATGCGCGATTTGCGGCGCGGCAAGCGTCTTATCAGTTCGTTGCGCGGTCAACACGCGCAATGCACTGCGGTTAGTTGGGATCACACGCAATGATCACATAAAACGCTTGCCACGCCGCAATCGCGCAATGTCGTGGCCGGGCTCTTACTTTGATTCGTGGGGTAACATTGATCGCTTATTTTATAACTAGAAGTTGGTTTATGAATGCGAGCTTTAGAGTATAATATGTGGTTTTCGCCATTAACATTTTTTTTATTTAGTATATAGTCAATGTTAGCTCGTGAATCAAAGTAACCGCAGTCTACGGTACAGTATTTTGAAGACAAGTATTTCCGCTGCATCATTAAGCGGATGTTATTTAACACAACGTTTTGTTATACTAAGAGAAATCGGAGCGGAATACCTATAAACATTTAAACTTCGAATAAACTATCTTAAATTAAAAAACGTACGGTTCACTTCTGCTTGTTACACTATGTGTTACTTGTGTTGTTAAAAAATCTGCCAATTAAGCAATCAAATAAATAAAGTAAAATTTAACACCACGAGTGACATGGACACGCTCTCCATATCAGGCATACGGTGTATGGAAATCCTGGTCACAGCAACAATTGTAAACATTTAGCTTCATAAAATGCCACTCAACATACCCTTTTTTTACTTTACACCCAAAATTACTTTTTGTTTATAAAATTGGAACCCTTAATACTTAACAGTTTAAAAATAAGGCCTGTACCGAAATGTTTTTTTACATACTATATTTATGATATTAATGAAACTATAATAACCAGCAAAGATATTTTATTTTAGTTATATTATGGATAGTGTCTATTTATTAAAAATATATACTTTTTATTTTTTGAGAGTTTTGCGGCTGAATAAGCGGATTTTTCTCTTCAAGCCTGCCATTAAGTTTTGCACAGTGGTTTCGGTGACTTTGTTGGCGTGTTTTTTCCATTTCTTTTTAAAATCTGCCTCTGATGTTGCTGGTGAACAGTTCTTACGCAGCTCTGCTTTTACTAATGCCCAATAACGTTCGATGGGCCGTAGCTGGGGGCAATTCGGGGGGTTCATATTTTTGGCCACACATTGCACGTTATTTGAAGCCAGACACTCTTGTGTGGCTCGGGCATTGTGTGCAGTAGCCAGATCGGGCCAAAACAACACATCCCCTTCATGCTGCCGTATAAATGGTAAAATATAACCTTTTATACATTTCTGGACATAAATATCTGCATTTATGGTACCTTTCGTGATAAATGACCCAGTGCGTTTTCCGCAGGAACATATTGCTTGCCATATTAAATATTTTTCTCCAAACTTCTCCATTAAAATATATTTATTTTGATCGCTTACATTGCCCTTAGATTCGGTTGTAAAGAATTGATCACCAGGCAAAGTCGAAAAATCTTTTTTTACATACGTCTCATCGTCCATGAGAACGCATGCTTCGTTCAAATCGCAAAGCAGCTAGTACAATTATCTTGATCTTGTAACGGAACTATTGAATTGTTTTATCGACTGTTTTGGGGCTTTTACTTTTTTATAGAACTTTAAATTTTGACGTACTTTCGTTCTCTGGACCATAGATGTACTAGTTTTAAATTTTTTTGCCACATCCCGCACCGATAAACTACAATTTTTCTTATAAGCAGTCACTATTTTCTTTTCTAAAGTTTTACTTGACGGACCTTTCGGGCGTCCACTTCGAGCTTTGTCTTGAATTCTATATTCATTGAAGTATCGATCAACTATATGTCGCACTGTTGCACGACTTACATTCACCATCTTTCCGACCGCCGCAAAAGATGAATCAGGATTTTCCAGATACGTTCGCAAAACATTTTCTCTCCGAGTTATTTTTTCGTCTTGCATTTTTAATAAAAACAATGCGTAGCCAAAATTAACAATGTCAATTGATACATCAATATGACACAAGCTGAATATTATAAACAGAAAAAAAAACATTTACCAGCCAGTATTTTAGTAATATGCAAACTTTGTAAAAAAACTTTTCGGTACAGGCCTTATATTCGCTGTGGCAAGATTCGATAGCCACTCTTAACCCTGGTGTGGTAATGGTGTATGATTTAATAATTAACGATTAATACGGTACTACTCACGTTTATTTAGTCACTCGCGCGACATGTTTCGGAGAACATAGGCCTCCATTTTCAAGCACTGACGCGCGCGACGGGCCGGTGACGCGAGCGGCGAACCGAACGGACACTCAGCACTCTTAGTGCTTGAAAATGGAGGCCTATGTTCACCGAAACATGTCGCGCGAGTGAATAAATAAACGTGAGTAGTACCGTATTAATCGTTAATTATTAAATATGTCTCACGTAAGTTTAAATACAAATAGTGGATGATTTATTTCTATTAAGTTATAAATACTACATAACACTCACTCACCTCCTCAATAGCACGCATGAGCGGCATAAACAGGTCTGTGTCGTAGTTAGACTTGACTCCTTGTATGAGGGCTGTGGTCCGCTCCAGACCCATGCCGGTGTCCACGTGATGCTTACGTAGAGGTGTCACTGAACCGTCAGCTTCCCTGCAAAAAACATGGTATGTTTGAGCAACGACATCATGGCAACTAGCCAATAAGAATATGCGATTGACGTGATAATGTTTACTCAAAAAATTACGCGAAGTGCTTTCAGTATTCCAACTAATATTAATAGTTATACTTAGTGAGATAACTTGCGGATTTTGTAGGACAAGTCAATATTTTTTCTCGACTCTGTAGTCTTAATATTGTCAAAAATTACCCACACCGCGCCTTTTTTTAACTTCCTTATGGTATAAAAAAATACCAGCTGAATATGATTTATATAGGAAACCGAATAATTTTGCCAGAGTTATCCTGACCATATTTAGAGACCAAAATGTCCAATAAACCTTTTAGAAATTCATCTCGTTTCGGAGTTAAAACCAGGGACCGGAGCCGGTTACCAAATAAGGGGTATTACCCTGGGTTATTGATAGGGTTGTTTTTAAATACCCTATCAGTTTGGTAAGCGTATCATTGACTTACCCGGATGATAGGCTAACCAATTTAATAGACTAAGTTTGAGTAAGCGCTTACCAAATTCAAAAACCCTCAATAAGGTTACCCTATCAAGTGTTTTCAAATGCGTTTAAGCGATTTTAAACTCTAGAAGTATCTGCCTACGTGGAAAAGAGACGCCCATACTGCCCATAGGGT
Source organism: Grapholita molesta (assembly GCA_022674325.2). Classification (NCBI taxonomy): domain Eukaryota; kingdom Metazoa; phylum Arthropoda; class Insecta; order Lepidoptera; family Tortricidae; genus Grapholita; species Grapholita molesta. Next base: position 1,929,524 of record CP053138.2, read on the forward strand.
AACCCTATGAAATGGTAAGCGCTAAACATTAAAGCTATTTTTACTCCATCCGAGCGGTAACCATGTGAAATCCGGGTAAGCCTGTCCATAATGGTTTCTATATCGATAGGGTAACCCTATTATAATAGGCTAACCACATCGTTACGTTAAGACTTCTATAAGGCTACCCTATCAATATGATTAATCAAATGAAGGGGTTTTCCGGTCCCTGGTTAAAACCCATTACAAAAAAAAATGATTATAACTCAGCACCGTTCGCTTTCTTAAGGGCGATTTTACCACTGTTGAACTCAATAAAATTTATTTTTTATGTCAACAAACATGAAAACCGGAACAATTTTTTTTTGCTGGATTTGACCTGTAAAAATTATTCGGTTTCCTCATGTTACACAGTGTATAAAAGGAACTAAATAGAATTTTCAATGTCTTAAAATCGAGCGAAACAAAAGAACTAACTCTGTTCCAAGCTGCATATTCATTGGTACAACAGGTTCAAAGGTTGAAAGAGTATGTTAATCACAATACAAGATTCTACCAGGGATGTCCATTGATCGCCATTCTATATATTTAATGGCCTTTTGGTTTACAATCAAAAATGTGTCTTAGCACTTCTTCGTTCGACACGCACTTGGTTGAATCTATTTCAATTCCAATGTGACTACCAGTAGATAACCAATTAAAATTCTAACAGCTTGTTTCAAATCAATTCGATATAGAAGTCTTGTTTAAATAGTAGTCTTGTTTAGTGACCACGGTACTACATGTGTTTCGTTCTCCTAATTAAATATTAAAACTCTTAATATCAAATAACAAGATAGTAATGGCGAACATTCGAGTGATAGTTGCATTATCGTTGGTTTTATATGCGAAGATGTCACAAGGACAATTACTACGTACGCTTTTTAAATAATTTTAGTAAGAACATCGTTAATGGTATTTTAATTATTAGATTAAAGACTATTTATGTCCTTTACCAGTGGTGGGCATTTTTTTAATTGGCAGAACGTTTTAGAAATGTTAAAGTGGGTCCAGGATAATTTTAACACCATTGCAGTGAATCTATCACGGCTATCCTATCACTATAGTCAAGAGCCCGCGATACATTCAAATTCTTTTACCCTACGATATTTAAATCGAAAAAAAAATAGAAAAAATTGACTCGAAGCGGGACTCGAACCCACAACCACTGGATCACTAGCCCAGTGCGCTTCCAATTGTGCTATCCGAGTACCGCTTAGACTTGTCAAATTTCTCCTTCATAGTATACGTCATCATGGGTGACGTCCCGCTTCTAGTCAAATTTTTCTATTTTTTTTTCGATTTAAATATCGAAGATATTCGCTAACAGACGTTTCTGCATAGTAAAAAATCTTTTACCCTAGTCAAGCTCTTACGACTATCACGGGAAGAAAAGGGTTGTGCTTGACACCAAAATACTAATACGTAAAAAGTTTCTGTGATAGCGGATCTCCTTGCTTGACGCCACGGTGCACACAAAATCACGGAACGCAAGACTGGAGCTTGATGTCCCGATGCCCTGGATGCTTGATCCCGGATGGAAGCCTAATTGACTGCAGTTGTTGCCGACCGATATAAATATAATTCTACTAGATGAGAACCCGGCTTCTCTCGGGCATAATAAACCTACACGGGCCAAAATTCAGGACTGAGTATCCGATCGCAACCCGCGCACGTGACCGGTCACTGTCATGTTGTCAACCAAATGTAATATGGCCGACCGATTTGTCATTAAATTAACACTTTAAAACGAAAAATGCGCGGCAATACGAATTTTGTCCATATATGTCCTCGATTCGAAACTCCTTTTTTATATGCTCTTTCATTTGAGTACGATTTCGTTCGGGTCTACCGTACCCCTCGACGGAACTGTTTATAGATCATATAAATATTTCGGGACAATCTGACACAAATCGACCTAGCCCTACGGTAAGCTCATTAAGGCTTGTGCTGTAGGTACTAGACGACGATATATATAATAGATATATACATATTAATACTTAAATACATAGAAAACACCCATGACTCAGGAACAAATATCTGTGCTCACCACAAATAAATGCCCTGACTGGGAATCGAACCCAGGACCATCGGCTTCATAGGCAGGGTCACTACCCACTAGGCCAGACCGGTCGTCAAAATAAGAAGTAAGATTCTAATTAATATAAAAAATAGTTTTAAAATATGTATTTGATTACAGCCGACGGCGCAGTAACTCCCGCAATATCGTATTTGCCTATGAACTACAACGACAAACTGTGCACAGAGATTGCGTGCCTCAAGGCGTGCTCCGAGAGGTTGAATCGCAACTCCGGCTACTGCTTCAGTCACGAGTTGTGCGTGTGCTATGACAAATAAACTCATGCTCTGTGGTTTTATTTATTGTACCCTTTTACCCGTTGTATCGAGTAGAACAATGGAACTAGTGTTGGGCGTTAAAGGAAACACTGACTTGTTTATTTACTGGTATATTCTGACGTATATGATGCCGGATAAGGATAAATATGAGAGAGTTTGCATGTCGTATACATGACATCACTACAGAATCTGAAACTAGAAAATATACGAAAAAGCTGTTCTCATACACAATGTCGATTTAGTGACAAGGAAAAATTAAAAGTTGAAATAGATAACATATACTTAAGAAAAAAAGCCGCGACTTAAGGCGTCAGCCGCGATAGCTGGAGATGCGGGTTCGAATCCCGTCTCGAACACCGGAGGTCCTCGTCGTTTTTTTCTTAAGTATATGTTATCTATTTCAACTTTTAATTTATATAGTAGTATTACTACTTAAAAATCAAAATATAAAATATAAAATAAAATATTTCATAAAAAATAATTTGATTTGTTCTTAGTTTCAAGGAAAAATTAATTCATACATTAAAAAAAATCTTATTTCGCTTAACTAAACTATCAATATTACTAGTAATAGTGAGTTTTTTTTCTATACGGGCTCGGTAGAAGTTTTAATTTAAACAGGTCCAATTCTCGAATTGAGTACAATTACAATTGTTTGTTTAAATGGGTCATTACTCAAACTGTAAACATGCAAGTTTTTCTTTAAATCTATGATTACAATTTCACTTGCCAAAGATTTTCGTATATAATCTTGTTTCAGACACATGCTAATGGGCGTGTGCGTATACGGGGTGCCATATAATTTTGCATGTCACAAATGTGGCGGAGACTACTTCGGAACATTTTAACCACCACAGATAAATAATTAAAAACGGCATGTTGAATTCTATAATGATTTACTATGGTGTCATTTGTTGTCACTTCGTCGCATATACGTTTAACCCTTTAACGCCAAGCACCACTAAAGCGATCTCAATGTGTCGTGCCCACCACGCCGCCGACCCTTAAAGTGGCTATGGCGGACGCTGTCAAAGCAATTGTCCTACTGAGAGATAAGGTTTATATTTGTTCTTCACTAGTCGATGCGTTGGCGTACACGTCACATTTTGATGCGAGAAAAGCGTTGAAAAGGTTAATAGGTTATATATATACTTACGGCTTTTTCATTACAGCCGTAAGACGTTTACTGGTGGACACAGCCAGACGGATATGATATGACTCGTATCATTTTCCGGGTGAATTGCCATAGTCGCCACGCTTTGAAGGCGGGTTGGCGAATTGAGAAATTGCAAATAAATAAACAGCACAGAAAAAAATACCAAACCATAAATATCCGTTGGCCCCAAACTAAGCACAGCCTGTATTAAAAAAAAATGTAATTTGTCACCTCTTACGACACTAAAGAGGAGATGGTTTGGTGCTGTTAGCAGCTGACACTTCACGGCACACGGGAGAAGAATATGGCCTGTTAAATTCGCAAATGATAAATTTACTGACCTGTTGCACTGAATAAACACGATGTTCCAAATCTCTGTGAGACTGCCATCTTTGTTGACATAGTGTATCTCGGTACAGGGTCCACAGGGACCTGTGGCACCCATCTCCCAGAAATTGTCTGCAGCCCCGAGCGCCTTGAGTCTGCTAGACTGCACGCTAAAATACATAATACATTTAAACTTTCTACTTCATGACTGTAACAATAATACAGTACTACCCCGCTTTACGCGACTCTGTTTAACGCGGATTCGCTATAACGCGATTTCAGCGCTAAATTGCCCCGCTTTACGCGAGTGTACCGAATTGAGATATCTGATTGGCTATTACTTGCGCTTATTACTTTTAGACTACCGTCTAAATACATTATTACGATATTGAGTGTTTTAAGTAAAACAAGTGAATAACTACGAATTTAATATGCCTCCTGAAAAAAAGCCACCCTGAATTTTTATTACTGTTTTAATACAAATTTAAATTTGTTTTAACAAGCGGTTAAATTGTCATTTTCTGATTTAAATGTAAACAATTTTCTAATAAAAGCGGTTTGATTCTTTATTTATTTACTTTATTTAAAAGACCCCGATACACGCGAAATTCGCTTTACGCGATTTTCCCTGGAACGCATCTCTCGCGTAAAGCGGGGTATTACTGTATGTTTAAATTATAAATAAATATTATAGGACATTGCCAAGTCAAATGCAATTTTGATATTATTTTACTTAATATCTTAAGTCCTTTTTATCGACTTCTGGGCGGCTAGAAGTTATGAAAAGACTTGAAACATAACACCCATTTAAATTTATTAAATTATGGTCTCTTTAGTGCATGTTGTGTGGTTTTAGGTAGGTGTGAAAATTCTAGAAATGACTCTTACAAGTTAAAAAGAATAGTAGTTTTTACATTATATTATGTGTCATTACTAGTGTTGCATTGCATTGTTGCATCTAGTAAAGTGACAGGGGAGTCAACTACTAGTAATTAGCACCAACTCCAATACTTCTTATCGAAAGAATAGAACTCCCGAACCACAACACAATTTAGGCTGAATTTGGAAGGTTCAAAATTATACTGAATTTTATAAACACATTGTTTTATGATCTTTGATATAACATAAAAACTATCTTCCTTTTTAACACATTCGCTGCCACCCACTGTTTTGAAAAAATAAGTCCTGTTGAGTTTCTTGCTGGTCATAAAAGTCGAAATGCTTCTCAGGTCAGATGTGTAGGGTTAGAACCGTGTAGTTTTTATGTTTTCTTCTTTTGTATACTCGACGTGTAAAAGTGCCCTTGTGGCCTACTTACTGAATAAACGTTCGAGTTTGACCCCCTCCAAAAATGTATGGAAATGAACGCACATGTGCGTCGGTGGCAGTGAATGCGTTAAGAAAAGTATAGAATGTGAATAAGCATGTTTGAAATAAATTTCTCATTTTTTAAATATAACTTACAGATAAAGAGCTATGAAGGTCACTAAGATAACAATAATTCAAGTAAATCTTGTACCTTACATGTAAGTAGACACAAACATTGTTATTTGTGTTTTTGAATCTGAACATGGATTTAGTCACCAGTGTTTAAACTGTTAAAGAATATTAATAGAAACAAAATATTATTCATACACCACATGTACTAAGTACACAAATGTATTTGTAGTAGGTTCACAAATAATTATTAATTCATTAAAATGAAGAAGGCTATTGTCATATCATAATATATATATTAAAAAAAATATGATAAAGAAAATTAATGTACACACTATTAAAAAAAAATGTAATGAGATCACAAATGTTTAGATCAAATTTATTAAATATTTTAGATATAAATTGATTTCTTGTGTGTAACTATGCAGTAAATACTACTAATATAATACTGCCTTTTATGTTTAAATATAATATAATATGGGCTCAAATAATAAACAATCAAATCCAAAAGCAAAAAATAATAATTACTAAATACATATCTGGGGCACAGTTTCCAATCAAGTTGGGCAGTCAAAAGTTTAAGCACTCTTACCCTAGGGCTCTCCAAATGTCCCTACACTCCCTGTCTTCTGTAATGCCAATGACAGGATCACCCTCGAAGTATGTCACCACCAGGTCTTCGGGCTTGAACCTGTATGGGCCTAGGAGAAGATCCCATGCCATTTTACAGGCTTCTTTCTGAAAAATTGAGATAATTATGAAAATTCAAAACATGTATTATGTCTTACCAAATAGTTTAGAAACAAATAACAAGATTTAATGTAAATAAGAATTCAGTTAAATCCAAAATGTACCTTATGATAGTCTCCAAAAGACCAGTTTCCTAGCATCTCAAAGAATGTATGATGGTGTCCGTCAGTACCAACCACATCAAGATCATTGTGTTTGCCTCCAACACGGACACATTTCTGAGAGTTGACTGCGCGCAGGCAAGGTGGTTCCACTTTCCCAAGAAAAACTCCTTTAAACTGAAAGTTTTTTGTAATTTAGTGTTTCAAACATTAGCTTCTCATTCTCTAAAAACAATGAAGCTTTTCGAGAAAGATATCAACTGGTTTCTGGAATATAATAGAAATAAATGTTTGTGTTGTTTACCTGATTCATGCCAGCATTGACAAAGGGCACCGAGGGGTCGCACAGGGGCACCACTGAGCTTGATTTGACATGCTTATGGCCATGGTTATGTACAAAATAATCGATGAAGGTACTCCGAATAAAGCTGCTTGACGACTTCATCCGAACCAGCGACTTTTCAAGGCCCACTCTGCTTCGAACCGGTATTCGTAACATTCTTATAGGTTATACTGCTATCCACAGTTTAAATCACAAATTAAAATGATAAAAATAAACAGAAAAAATTAAATATCAATACATTTTAAAACGGGTATGTAACTGAACATCGGTTTAGTTTAACCGCTTTTGTTTACGTAAAGGAGAATATCTTTTTAAATAATGATTTTTTTTTTTTTTTTTTTTTTTTTTCGTCCATCTGGACAGGCTAAAGCTCTAAGCCATACTGCCTTGTCATAAGTAGTTTGTTTTCTTTTTCATAAGTTCAATCCGGTCAACGTCTGCAGTAAGTACTATTCATATTAGGTCAAATCCGAGTTCAATGTCTTCAGTTACTTTTATTTTCTTATACAATTTCAGTATGTATGTATCATCCATTAATTAAGTCAAAACCGTACGTTCAATCTCATAATCCAGTTTAATTATTGTCCTTTCCAAACAGTACAATCCTGAAATATTCTAGTAGCGATATTTAGATTTATTTTAAATATATACAATTTACATTTATATGTTATCTGCATTAAGAACCTAAAATTAAAAAATTGTATTAAAATATTTACAACTTATTTATGGTGTTATGTACAAATTTATACAAAGACATATACGTGGTAGGCTCTCTTAGCAAATCTGGTACTGACAGCGGGATTATATTAGATGCCTCATAAATATTAAGCAGCTCATCCATCAGCACAAGGCGCTGAATGCCGAAGGACGGGCAAACGAAAATGATGTGGTCGAGAGACTGAACTTCATTCATTTGACAACGATCACAATAAGGAGAAGAAACTATATTTTTCGATGAAGATGAAAATTTAGGCAATAATGACCAATGCGCATTCGATTGATTATAGTATAGAAATTTCTATGAACAAAATGTTTAAGCTTGCAGAACCATGGCGTACTATTAACAGGAACGTCTAACAAAGAATATATATGAGCTTTATTTTCAACTTCTCTACAAAAATACCAATGTTTTCCCCAATTACTAATCATGCGCTTTTTAAGATTAGATATCATATCCGTATACGGCAAAGCGACATCCAACTCCTTGATGGTTAAACTTGAGCATGAATCAGAAATATTAACAATGGTTCTGGCTAAAAATCTGCATTTTCATTACCTAAGACTCCTATATGCGAAGGTACCCAAACGAATTGTACTACAGTGTCAGTTAAGGATAACTTCCACCATAATTCTTTAATAGTAAAAATCAGGTAGTTAATGTTAGCATTCATTTTGTTACTTGACAAACTTTTTAAGACACTCATACTATCACTGACTATTACCCAATTTTTGTTCAACTGATTTCTTTCCATAATATGTTTTAAAGCAAAAAGGATGGCTGTTGCTTCAGCAGTGAAGATGCTAGCATATTTATTAATTTTGTATCCCACTCCCTTATTGATTTCGGTCTGGTAAATTGCAAATGATACAGCATCATTATTTTTGGACCCATCAGTATAAATAAATTTATAATTAGTCCATTCTGACAATAACAGATAAACTTCCTCCTTAGAAGACAAGCTTGAATCAATTACAATATTCATTGCGGCATATTTACTTTGGAATGTGCCTGCATAACAAGGAAGAACATCATCGTTCAAATGTATATTAAACTCTTCAAGAGAATGAAAAAGCAAGAAAAATCTTGCAAAATAAACATATGTTGCTTATAAGGAGCAGATTGAGAAGCAATTAAATTGGTAAGAAGATCATTATTAGGCAAACTATGAAGCTTCAAGATAAATCTTTCTTTCAAATAACGGAATCGAACACTAATGGGTGGCAGTTTTGTTTCGATTTGCAAAGCAGCAATAGGACTAGTTTTAAAGGCACCTAGTATTGTGCGCATACATTTATTTTGTATTTTGTCCAAACTATTCACTAATTTACTATCTCCAGCAAAACAAAGAAAACCATATTCAAAGTGACTACGAACGAGAGATTTGTATAACACTAACAATATTTTGGGATCTGCTCCCAAGTAGTCCCGCAAACAGATTTTAATACATTATAAGCCTTGTTTGCTTTTGTTGTTATATTATTAATGTATTTTGTCCATGAGAGTTTTGGAGTAAAAGTTACACCCAAAAATTTTACTTCACTATATATAGGCAATGGAATTCTGTTATACAAAATATTAGGTGTAGCTACACATTTACGACCGAAAATGAAGACTTTTGATTTAGTAGGATTAACATCTAAATTAAGGTATGAAAAGTATTTATATAAACTGGAAAGTGCGTTATTTACAGTAGAAGCTAATTGACTTAAATCCATTCCAGATGTATAAACTACTAAGTCATCTGCATATTGTAAGTTTTTACATTCGATCCCAAAATAAGATTCAATCGTCTAATATATAAGATAAATATTAATGGAGACAGAATTCCTCCTTGACATACTCCTAACGACGAGCATCTTGGACCATATAAATGATTATTAAATTTAACAAATACTTTTCTATTGGTCAAAAATGCTTGTATCCAGTTTATTAATTGCCCAGGTATCCCTATCACTGACAACTCGTTACAAAGAACCGAAATATTAACACTGTTAAAAGCACCAGCAATATCAAAGAAAACGCATAAAAGATATTGATTATTATACAGACTGTGTTGAGCATCTAATACTAGCTGACAAATGCTTTCACGAGAAGACTGACCTCTGCCAAAACCAAATTGGTTGTAAGGTAAAAGACCATTTTGTTCTACATAAAATTCTAGGCGTTGTTTTAAAAGCTGTTCAAATATCTTTCCAATACAAGACGTAAGAGCTATGGGTCGATACGAATCCGGCAACAATTTATCTTTACCAGGTTTTAAAACTGGAACCAAACAATCAGTTTTCCATTCCTCAGGTATAAAGTTTTCCTTCCACATACGATTAAGTAAGTTTAAAAGATTATGAGACAATTTGGGGTTAATTTTTTAAAAGTATATATGGAATCCCATCTAGACCATGGGATGTATCTCTTCTAGAAAACAACGCAGAATGGAGTTCTTGATACGAAAATGGATCAGTCAAATAATTATTTCCAATATTATCAGTTTTATTATAATTTAACGGCTCATTCAAAACAAAGTCAGGAGTGTATTTACATATAAAATCTGGAATCCAACTATCATCAAGAGAATTATTAAGAGTAAATGATTTATTAAATTTACGCATGTACTTCCATACCAATGACAATGAGGTACATCTATTAAATGAGTTGCACAATTCCATCCAGCTGTTGGTTTTTTCTGTTTTAAGTATTAGTTTTTTAAAGCTCGCAATCTCTTAAATTCAATATAATTATCCTCAGAAGGGTTGTTTTTAAAATATATATAAGCATTCTTTGAGTTTTGAACAGCTTCTGAACACTTTGAGTTCCACCAGGGTAAACTAGGACACTTAGAATGTTTTGGTAAACAAGGTTTAGCAATATTATTACATTTATTAGTGGAGGTAGACTGTGGAATTGACTGTTCAGCAACAGAATGTATTATGTTACAAAACAAATTGTAGGATTCTGGTGGAGACATAGCATTAAAGTCAATATTTTTAAATTTGAATCCATTAATTGACTATATATTTTCCAATTAACTAATTTGTAATTATGCTGAAATGGTAAATGTACATTATTGCATTGTATATTATTCTGTAGATTACTTTCATTTCCAACAACCAAATTTATAATTACAGGCAAGTGATAACTGCTACCCAGAGGATAATCATAAACAGACCAATCACATGAAAGTGCCAAAGATGGAGAAACTAAAGTTAAATCAAGAGCATTAGCTCGCCAAGATGAAGAACCAATTGTAGTGGGACTGCCATTATTCAAAAGAACAAGATCATTTTCATCAATAACATCTAAAACATCCTTACCTCGAGGCAGGGTGTCGACACATCCCCAAGACATGTGATGAGCATTAAAATCGCCTCCAAATATCATAGGTTTAGGAATGGACTTAAGCAAAACGTCTAGATTATTTTTATTAAATGGTGGATTTGTATTAGATGGACTGTAAAACTAACGACACTTAATTCATTGTTATTAATTTTGATTTTCACACAAACATTTTGTAAAGAACTATCAAAATGAGTTGTAATTTGAGAATGTGTTATAATATTATGAATTAAAATTGCAACACCATTGTGGTTGTTCCCACAATCATTTCTAATAATATTGTACCCTTTGATAGAAAAAAATTGATGTGGTTTCAACCATGTTTCAGAGATTATGGCAATATGTATGTTGTTATCATATAAAAATTTTGTTAAAACTAGCCTATTACTAATTAAACTTTGAGCATTCCATTGCACTATATGTAATGTATCCATAAAAAGGTTAAGGTGTTTTTTCTTAAAAGTGTTATCTAAAATTTCTCTAATGCTTTTAGAATTTTTGGCACATCAGGTTTTGAACATATTTCAAGCATTGCTTCAACTAATAAATTCATAAATTTGTCAGATTTAATTAAATTGGATATTTGAGTATCAATGTATTTTGAATTTAGCTGTGGAAATTGAGCTGCACTAAAAGATCAGAATATCTTGCATTTTTGCTTTTATTTTGTTTTCTTCTAGTTTTTGTTTTTAAGTGGACATGTGGTAGAAATTGCAATATGGTCACCGCCACAGTTAGCACATTGAGTTTTGGACTTGTCACATTGTTTAAAATTATGGTTGCCTGAGCAAATTGAGCAAGTTTCATTGTTTTTACAAAATTTAGCAATGTGGTTGAATTTCATGCACTTCAGGCACTGTTTAACAGGAGGAACATAAACTCCTACCTCATGTCTCCAGTGGTCTAAAGTAACATACTCGGGGAGCTGCGTTGAAGCAAATGTAACAGCAACTGTCTGTGTTGGAAGAAAGGAAACGACACCTTGAGCGTCTTTTACCCGTCGCATGAAACGTCTCACACTAATAACTTTTTTACTAGAAGCAATAAGCTGAAAGATTTTTATTGGAATAATCGCAAGGTACAGATGTGAGAACCCCAGTGGCTTCTGTTTCGGCAGCCGGTATTGAACCAACCATCCTCAATTCGTTTAGGAGCTTTTAGTTCTTACGCAATACATTAGCGTTGTTAGGGAGGTCGAAAGTTATACCAATTTTGAATGCATTAATTGACCTCAGATGCATTACACCTGAAACACAATGTTTTCTGATGCCATTAGATATGGCCAACCTATCCTTATCTGTAATTTTAGTGTTATCTTCTTCGCGATTGAGGAAGACAATAAAATCTTTCTTCTGCGAGTTTTCGTCATAAAATCTGTTATAATTTCCTGCTTTATAAGGTGTGTACTTATCCTTTTCTCTTTTCTTCGCTAGTGGACGATCATTATTTTCAGCATCAGAATATGAAGTCGTCGATGATGATGAAGAAGGTAAGTCCTGATCTATTCCTTCTGTAAGAGACTCACCCGTAACTCGCGATCGTTTACGGCCGCTACGCCCCGTGCGCTTCCCCATTATGGGGAAACGCACTAACGTAATATGTACAAAACTAACACTATATAGACTATTTTACATAAGAAATATACAAAGAAATGTACAAATCTAGAATTTAAAACTAATTTACAAAATTTAATTTCAAAAGCGCGCCTATTCTTTTTAACGTTCCCGCCCTTAAATAATGAATCGAAGTTGCGCACAGACAATAAAATATTAAATTGACACTGACATTGACATTGACTGACAGATTATAAATGACGATATACGTGGTCCGATTTACGTTTTGAGCACTGCGCCTGCTCAGCGGTGCTGCCGCAAAAATAGATATTCGTAAATTTCGGACGATTGTCTCTGTCTCTATCATGAAGCGTTAATTAGAGGAAAAGAGAAAAGAGCTGGAAATATACGAATGTCGTTTTTCGCGTTAGCGCCGCTGATTTGAACCCGCTGTCAGCACTGTAAACTCTGTGATCAGTGTGAGTGTGATTCGGACCACGGTTACCGTAAGCTCTGAAAGTAGTCTGAGCGTGATTCGGACCACGTCTCGGCTGCCAAGTGCCAAGTTGACAGTTGTGTTGTGCATTGGATGGATATTTTCCAGAAATTATTTTTGCAGCAAATACTACGAGTACCACTATATAGTTAGCAACTTTATTAAAAACGATACACGTGTTCCTTTGCTAATGGTATTTGCCAACAAATATTTCCGCTTTAAATGTATAAAATCAGTGTTAAAAATGTACTAATTGACACATTGGGACACGTAAGTCTTCACTAATGAAATAGTCGGTGCCTGTTTACTAAACAATGAGGGGGATTAAAGTTTTTATAATATGTATGTGTGTAATTGTTTCGGCCGCGGAGTTGCTTGGGCCTGAAAGCAAGAAAAAAGATGATAAAGAGAAGGAGGAAAGTGAAGATGACCGTGCCGAATCAGACTCCCTGGATTTCGAACAAGAATACATTAAAGGTCTCAACAAGGAGATTATAACGTTGACTGAATATGCAGAAGCTATTCGGAAGAACAAGGATTTAATTAAAGAAGACGATAATGTTGATGGTAAGACACCAAGTTAATATTAATGGATTATGTTTAAGTATAATAAGTGACTAAAATATATAATAGTTTTTAGAAGGGGAATCGACTAATTGTTGACTTGCTGAGTCTGTATTAGTAAAAAAATTACAAATAGGTAAGATAAACATATCGACAGTGGAAATTTCAAATGTCGTAAGGGACATACTTTTATATGCGACTTACGACATTTGAAATTTCCACTGTCGATATAGAATGGTTTATGTTAATATTTACAATATTGTCATTATCATTGTGCCGCAAAGCTGAACATTGTGCAAGGAAGCCACCAGCTCATTGGTCACCAGTTACCTCAACCAGAATATTTGCGATTTGTGCAAAAACTTTGTGCACACTGGGACAAAAATTTTTTTTGTTAAAAAATATTCTGAGTTATCTTTAGATTCTTAATACATTTAATTGCAATTGCTATGTTATTTACTTTGTTATATTTTGTAAAAAGAAATAAGAAACTGCTACTACCAGTTCCATTGCATAACTTTGTGAAAAAAAAGAGGAAGTTCTAATTGCAGCCTGGGTATTTTAACCTAGTAACAACCAGTGTGCGTACAATGTACACTTTCACCTTTCAATAAAAAAATTATATGAAATATCATATGTAATGTAATTTTCTAAAAGGATATAGAACTAGTTTTGTTTCACTATTTTTCAATCAAAAGAAAATTCAACATGCACTGCATACTTTTTGTATGGTAGGCCAACAAGATAAAGTTAAAAAAAAATGCAATTAAACAAAACCCCAATAAAGCATAGTTTTGCTCTGGGTTGAAATGACAACTAATAGGACTTTTATAAAAGTTTATTTGGTGTCAAATTTTCAGATTTGTTTTTGGTTGGGAAACTCCACTGAACTGTGACTACATGAGAGATCAATGCTAGGCAGATAACCTTAATTATCATATTAGGTTTAAAAGTAATCCTGAAAGCTAATTGGGCATGAATAATTCTAAATATTTAAACCAAACTTGATGCCAATTTCAACTTGTTAACATTTTTGCTATATTTTTTATGTGCTTTTCTATTAAAGATAATCAAATGAAGGAAATGGAGTTTTCACTGAAATTGCTGAAGAACAGCCTCCTGAGGCACACGGAGGGCACCTGGTTGGGAGACTTGAAGAATGAAGACTCTGAGGGAGGGGATCTGGATGTAAGTCTATGTTTTGATGTATATGTTCTGATGACAGGTCTGGCCTAGTTGGTAGTAACCCTGCCTATGAAGCCAACAGTCCCGGGTTCAAATTCCACTGAGGGCACTTATCTGTGTGATTTTGGCCATAGTTGGTCATTCTTGTACAGTCTGGACAAATAGTTACCAGCTACCAAGCCAAATATTGTACCATACTGTAATTGGCACACAGGTTTAGCTGTGTAGCAGGAAATGTACTAGAATATAAATTCAATGTCTATTTCATGTGATTATTGATGTTCAGTAATTTATTTTTTGTTTAGAAAATAAATGAGAATCCACAAGACCTTCTTGATACACTGCCGCCTTTGCCTGAAGAAGATGAACCAGAGCTTACTCCAGAATTGAAAGAAGGTGAGTTTATTTTGTATTGTAATGGTAAAATCTGCATAATAAAGGACTATACAATATTGCCAAACTAAAACTATAAAATTATGACATCTGCGGTTATGACGCAACAAATGGCGTTAATGAGTTTTCCTGTATGACACTGTTTTTATCCCCTCATTAAAAAATCGTGAAAACAGAGAATAGTAATTTCGGGTTATTTGGCAATGGGGGAGAGATGGCCAATAGAAATTATTTTGCAATTATTCACAAGGTGTTGCTGCTTCAGTTTTGTTGAAATGTTAACTGTATCTTAAGTTTAACGCGTGACACGTATCAAATTGAACAATACGCACCTCGCATGTTTAATTTATAATACGCACCTATTCAACAATTGCACAAATAATTTCTATTGGTCATCTCACTTTTTTGGGCAACTACCCCATAATAAACCAACTTTCAAAAATACTGTTTCTTTTTTATAGACTAGCTTGAGTGGGAATAAGATTTGCGGATTTTGCCTACACAGTTTCAACCCAGATAAATGACTCTTAGTGTTTAGTACCGGAAAAGTCAGATACAAAAAAAAAACATATTTGTTCTTGGTAAAACATTAATCTTAAAATGGTTCCAAATGTGTCTACTAATATTTCTTCATACCATTAGGCCTAGCACATGAAGGGCGCGACAGTCTCTCGAGCCGAGATAGTCTACCCATCCCTCATTGCATAATACAGTAAGAATAGGACGGGTAGTCTGGCGCGACAGCACTGTCGCGCCCTTCATGTGCTAGGCCTATTGAACCCTCATTTGACGTGAAGACCTTGTCTAGAGTCTAGTCTGTCATAGTCTGCGGCCCTGGGCCGTCCAGATCCAATTGTGCCCTTAGCAATTTCATCTACACAGCATTCCAACGGCAGATTACTGTGACTTTTTATAGGGCCTTTCCAAGCTATACCTTGGAAGGTCCAGCTCTTAACCTACACTTCAAAAAGCTCAGATAATAACCTATTTGTATATTACAGCAAAGGCCCTGTATGACGCAGCCATCGCGAAGCTGAACCGCCGCTCCCCCGACCTTCGAGCCTCCATCCTACAAGTCAAGGAGGCAGCAGACATGGGCTACCCCCCGGCCAAGATCAAGCTGGCCTGGAGCTACCTCTTCGGTGAAGGTGTTGAGCTGGACATGGATAAGGCCCGGGGGATATTTGAGGAGCTGGTTGCTGAAGGGAATGCTGACGCTCATGCTGTGAGTACTTAGAATAATACAGTTATTTTTGTGTCTTTCCCGTACACGGAACAATGGTGTTCCGGACATTTGGGAGGCGTATCCGGATCGAACCAACGCGCAGAGGCCCGACAATTTAATGTAATGTAAGGGGTACACAAAGCGGATGTTGTCCCTGTCTGTATCATGGGACGCGCACAGAGACTGCACCCACCATGGTATAAGGACTATTGAGTTTTAATGGAATCTAAAATGTACGGCTATTGGGTGGAAATGATGGACTAGGTACATACAGTTATTTATTATTACAAAATGTTTTTCTTAAATCATCATCTGCATTCAGCCCCACGATATATGGCGTGGTCTGATGCGTGTTTTAAGCACGCTCTCGGTCGGTGTGATTCATTATCAGTGATCGGATCTAGGATTTGGGGTGAACGACCTCAAACGTTATGCTTATCGTGGATGTGCCTCGGGATTTCCCGGGATTTTGGATAATGGGCTATTGCAAATAATAAGTTTTTGGAGGGTTAAACTAAATAAACAAAATGAAAATGTTTGCTATAATTGAAAAAGGCATCAAATTAAAAATACGTCAGTTAATATTTGCACACTTAGAGAACACTAGAATTGTCTAATAATGGGTATTTGTAATGAAATGATTATTATTTATCGACATGTTGAGAATGTGATAAGCAGAGCTCGATTTAAATGACAACGTCAATCAAGACATTATACTGCTCATTTCAAGTGGTCATTTCTTTAATAAAGGAGGTTGATCATGAGTTATTGTTTACGAAACGAGTATTTGAAGGCATCATATGTGCGGTGCGACGTCATCAGTACTTAAAGCTCAAGCTTTAAGGGTGATAAGATAAACAAAACAGTGATACTAATAAATAATAACAATTATCAGTTGTACATGTATACTCTGGTAAACATATCAGAATAACATAAATAGATAAGACATACTAGTCACGTTCAGTTCTTTTATGCAGTAGGTACTCTAAACACTTTTGTTGCTATTACAGTCATGTTTTGATAATTTTCTACTGTAAACTACTCAAAATTAAAAGTTATTTACCTTTATGTAATGATAATAAAGTAACAAAAAAGTCGCGGCATTGTAAGTCATATCCACCTTAATATTACGGACTTAAACCCCGCGAAATTGCATCCTAGATCCGATCACTGTTCATTATTTCTAGATTGAGCTGTCAGCACTGTTAGCTGAGAGCAGTATGAGCGTGATTCGGACCACGGATATAATCAGATTGGACGAGAAGTGCCTAGTGACATGTTACTATTGATACTGAATATATTTTTTTTATGCCATAAGGTGGCAAACGAGCAGACGGATTGCCTGATGGTAAGCAATTAACGTCGCCCATGGGCACCCGCAACACCATGGGAGTCACAAGCACGTCGCCGACCTTTAAGGGGGGTTGGAGCTCTGGGAACCTTACTCACCATCAGGAACACAACACTACATACCTGAAAGGTAGCAGTGCTATTATGGCTGTGGTCTTCTGTAAGGAGGAGGTACTTCCCCAGTTGGGCTTCTCCAGACTCGAGCGTGATGGTACTTCGCTGTGCCCTGCCTCTCATTGTTGGACGTAGTTTAAAGACATAGCCGGGTCCAAAATTAATTCGTTTTAATTTCGTCCAGGGCATGGGCTTCCTCTACGCCACAGGCATCGCCGTCCCGGTGTCCCAGGCGAAGGCCCTAGTGCACTACACGCTGGGCTCGCTGGGCAACTCGGACTACGCGCAAATGGCGCTCGCGTACCGCTACTGGGCGGGCGTCACCGTGCCCAGTTCCTGTCAGAAAGCCATGGACTTGTATATGAAGGTTGCTGCTAAAGGTTTGTTATTAAAAAAAATTGGTTTGCTAATCGCTGTAGAACTTGCTAAGGAAAACTGTGATTTCAAAATCTCGCTGTTACATGATTACACCCTGTTATCTTATGCTCAGTTTAGGGGCAAGTGATTGGGTAGTTACGATAATCTAATATGATAAAATATGAAGTGGACTTACTCACTAGATTATTTTTTTTACTATGCAGAAACGTCTGCTAGCGAATATATTCGATATTTAAATAGAAAAATTTTGACTCGCAGCGGGACTACAACCGACAACCACTGGATCACTAGTCCAGTGCACTACTACCAATTGTGCTATACGAGTACCGCTTAAACTTGTATTTTTTTTTCTATTAAACACATCTACCGCTAGCGTATTGCAGCGGAATGTAGTGAATGTCGCACTCCGAGCGGAGTGTCCTGACTCGTCTCGAAAATGGGTACCAGCTTACCCGAAACAAGTCGCTTAGTGCGATATAAGTACATGTCAGCTCATCCGTAGTACCTATAGGTGAAAAACTTAGCTAAAGCACCTGGTCTATATAGTAGTAACGTATGTACACGCATGTCGGCGTTCTATATTCAAAGTTTGACGTAAGTTCCATAATCTCCGCACAACTACATAGACATGGTTAAGTTTTTAACCTATATCTGATATTTGGTACCAGTGGCCAGCAGCGTGACGCTGAGCGGCGGGCCGTCCATCCAGCGCACGCGGCTGCTGGACGAGGCGGAGGGTGCGGGCGGCGGCGGAGGGCTGGACTCCGACCTCATCGAGTACTACCAGCTGCTGGCCGAGAAAGGGGACGTGCAGGCCCAGGTAACTGCTGGACCAGGGGAGGGCGCGGGCGGCGGAGCGCTGGACTCCGACCTCATCGAGTACTACCAGCTGCTGGCCGAGAAAGGGGACGTGCAGGCCCAGGTAACTGCTGGACCAGGGGAGGGCGCGGGCGGCGGAGCGCTGGACTCCGACCTCATCGAGTACTACCAGCGGCTGGCCGAGAAAGGGGACGTGCAGGCCCAGGTAACTGCTGGACCAGGGGAGGGCGCGGGCGGCGGAGCGCTGGACTCCGACCTCATCGAGTACTACCAGCGGCTGGCCGAGAAAGGGGACGTGCAGGCCCAGGTAACTGCTGGACGAGGGAGGGCGCGGGCGGCGGCGCGCTGGACTCCGACCTCATCGAGTACTACCAGCTGCTGGCCGAGAAAGGGGACGTGCAGGCCCAGGTAACTGCTGGACCAGGGGAGGGCGCGGGCGGCGGAGCGCTGGACTCCGACCTCATCGAGTACTACCAGCGGCTGGCCGAGAAAGGGGACGTGCAGGCCCAGGTAACTGCTGGACGAGGGGAGGGCGCGGGCGGCGGCGCGCTGGACTCCGACCTCATCGAGTACTACCAGCTGCTGGCCGAGAAAGGGGACGTGCAGGCCCAGGTAACTGCTGGACCAGGGGCGGGCGCGGGCGGCGGAGCGCTGGACTCCGACCTCATCGAGTACTACCAGCGGCTGGCCGAGAAAGGGGACGTGCAGGCCCAGGTAACTGCTGGACCAGGGGAGGGCGCGGGCGGCGGAGTGCTGGACTCCGACCTCATCGAGTACTACCAGCTGCTGGCCGAGAAAGGGGACGTGCAGGCCCAGGTAACTGCTGGACCAGGGGCGGGCGCGGGCGGCGGAGCGCTGGACTCCGACCTCATCGAGTACTACCAGCGGCTGGCCGAGAAAGGGGACGTGCAGGCCCAGGTAACTGCTGGACCAGGGGAGGGCGCGGGCGGCGGAGTGCTGGACTCCGACCTCATCGTGTACTACCAGCTGCTGGCCGAGAAAGGGGACGTGCAGGCCCAGGTAACTGCTGGACCAGGGGAGGGCGCGGGCGGCGGAGCGCTGGACTCCGACCTCATCGAGTACTACCAGCTGCTGGCCGAGAAAGGGGACGTGCAGGCCCAGGTAACTGCTGGACCAGGGGAGGGCGCGGGCGGCGGAGTGCTGGACTCCGACCTCATCGAGTACTACCAGCTGCTGGCCGAGAAAGGGGACGTGCAGGCCCAGGTAACTGCTGGACCAGGGGCGGGCGCGGGCGGCGGAGCGCTGGACTCCGACCTCATCGAGTACTACCAGCGGCTGGCCGAGAAAGGGGACGTGCAGGCCCAGGTAACTGCTGGACCAGGGGAGGGCGCGGGCGGCGGAGCGCTGGACTCCGACCTCATCGAGTACTACCAGCTGCTGGCCGAGAAAGGGGACGTGCAGGCCCAGGTAACTGCTGGACCAGGGGAGGGCGCGGGCGGCGGAGCGCTGGACTCCGACCCCATCGAGTACTACCAGCTGCAGGCCCAGATGACTTCTTAAACGGCCTCCTCTAGCTAGCCAACTCATTTTTTTTTATGACATAGGCGGCAAACGAACAGAAGGATTGCCTGGTGGTAAGAAATTACCGTCGCCCATGGGGGTGCAACACCAGGGGAGTCACAAGCGCGTTGTCGGCCTTTTAAGGGGGGTTGGAGCTCTAGGAACCTTACTCACCACCAGGAACACAACACTACTTCCGAAAGGTAGCAGTGCTATTATGGCCGTGATCTTCTGTAAGGAGGAACTTCCCCAGTTGGGCTGCCCCAGATTCAAGCGTGATGGTCATTGCTGTGCCCTACATCTCATTGTTGGACGTAGTTTAAGGACATACCCGGGTCCAAACCGGGTATGTCCTGTAAGTCCGGGTCATTCCGCACCTCTGACGATACGACGGGTCCCAAGCAAAATAGCTTTTAAAATACCTTATTTTATATAAACCATCAAAAAATGTAGACGTCTGTTCAAAGCCTACCGTCGACGTAATTTGTTAGCTTTGGCTTATAAGGAATTTTAAAGGACAGGGGACACAGTAATAAAAGCGTGTATTAAAAAAAGTTTATTATCAGTAGGTCGTATCGGTAGGTACGAATCAGGGCGAGTACAAATTCGGCCTCGGACGCTTGGTCACTTTTTTATAAGTATAATTATGTTATCTATTTCAATTTATAATTAAAATATTTTATCTACAGGTTTTTCAGTCCTTGTTTGCGAGCTCTCTGTAATTATATTCTATACTTAAGTTACATTGTTCTTAAATGCGAAATATATGTTTGTTGTCGTTTTACGCTTCACTCTAAACTAATTTGAGTTGGGTATCTAGATACCCTCGTTTTGTTCTCCATAACATTTTTACTAAATTTTTCACGCTTTAACCGCTTAACCTTAAGAAGTTTGGTATATAGGTAGTCTCGAGTCCTGAAGCCATACTCATACCAGAAATCCTAACGAACTAATTCTAACCCGAATTTGCGGGCGATATGTCTTACATAATATAAAGATTAGTGAGTATTCCCAAGCTCAATATTTAGTGACTTTTGCTCCTTCCTTCTGCGCGTGTATTCTCGCCACACTTCCCGGTGGCTTCGAAACGATAAGAAGAATATAATAACCCCTATCAAACTAACCATGCTCACTATACACACTATGTTATACAAATAATCCTGATTGAATATTATGACTAAAGTTAGAGGGAGATAGGAGAAAACGCCCGAGGTTATACAGGCGGCGAAACATAATATAATCTTCTCGTAAATATACTTTTTAGAACTGCCGCCGCGTATGGCTAGAGCTATCAGTGTGTACAATACGGTTGCGTAAATACAAATATTTATTACTAGTAACAAACTATTGATACCCGTAGTGATATATTCTACTGCATAATCACTTAACTGACAGAAGAATACTATAGCAAACATTACAACTGACTCCACAGCAGGCGATCCCCAGACGAATATATTAGTAACTAAATACTTCCGCCTTATAAAGTTATTATACACTTTCACAATATCCATATAAAACATCAGTGTCGCCACAAACAGCCAATGACTCATCGATAAACGCAGCAACACACTAATCACTAAAATTAAAACGTAACACTCTTGCCGATGAAAAAAAACTTTGTTAAACGGATAGCTACTTATATTTATAGCGAGGAACATAACTATAGAAAACACGGCAGTTAACGATATCACGTTAAGGAACACGTAGTTTTTGAACTGTCTGTATTTCACTATGAGAGTCCAGGACACGACGCCGAATGTTATGGTGAGGGCGGCCAAACACACGCTGATGACGAACAAACCGAATGTTGTCCAGAAGATGTAGTGGAATGTTTGTGAACGTAACGGCCGGAACAGCTCCAACTCATGGTCGGAGCCGGTTGCGAATGTCTGGTTGATGGCAGCCTCCATACTCGCAGTGTCGATCATGGTTATTTTTTATCCTCTTTCAATGCAATTATATCTCCATAACATTTGTTAAGATATCTCCATGTTAGATATTTTTTTTATTTTTAAAGGTTCTCAAGAGACAGATTTCAGAATCACAGCACTACATAACAATATTGAAAACGATAGCTTATGGGAGATAAATTTCTCTTTCAATTCAATTTTATTTCTTCTTCCCGCTTATTAGTTTATTTTTAAACCAAAGCCCTCAGCGACAGGTGTTAGAATGTGCACCGTACTATACTATAACAAACACTATTAAAGATGTTCTTTGAGGGTTCTGGGTACTCACTGTCACTAAACGTATACTATAGTAAATTGCTTTGCTCTACTGAACAATATATCTTTTAGTTACATTATTGCTGTACTATAGATATGACTTCGTGATAATTTTATAGGTACTTAATAACTGGGGTCACTTTTTATCTTGGAGCAATATACAAAATTAAACAAACGAACAACTGGTAAGATAGACTAATTGAAACTAAAATTGATTCCTCCATTGCTTATGCCAAAATGGCACTATGAGGTAATAATGAAAGCATTATATAATTCTCAGATATCAATAGTGACACAGGTGTAAATTCACGTATTCGTGACGCATCAATAAATGTGTCATTTGGCTATTTTATTCGATTATATAAAATAATTTGTAAGTGGTCTGATTGCTGTACCAATCACCGTAAATGGTTTTAAAGCGGTGTATGACTGTGTAATACGTTATTCTAATGACAAATACACTTGTATAGTGAGCTTCATACAAGAGTCAATTGTCCTGCATTTCGTCGTCGTAAATATTCGCGCCACGTTTCTCGGTGGGCCCGCAGCGACAAGAAAAAAAAATGTGCCCAATAATTAACATTAACTTTATTATAGTCACTATATTCATCACCGTCCGAGACTGAGTGTACAAAAACATATATGTCATTGTTATATACGAGAAAATACCCGATGTTATACAGGCGGCAATGCATAAGATTATTTTTTCACATGCCTCTCTCCTCGAATTATTGTCTCGTGAAATTAACGTTAACAAAGCATACAAAATTTTCATATAAATAACTACGTTTGTCGCGAATAATATACTGCTAATAGCTGTAGTTAAATACTCCACTTGACTAGCGTTTAACTCACAGAAAAATACTATAATAAAAAGTATTACTCCTTCCACGATCGGCGCCAACCAGATAAACGCGTTGGTGACCAAATACTTCCGGCTTATGCTGTTATTGTACACTTTAACGATATCCACGTAAAACATCACTGTGGCGACCGACAACCAATTGCTCATTGCCAGCCTCAACAACACGCAGTGTACGTGAACCATTATAAAACACAAGTTATGGTGAAAGAACTTATGGTTGTTCGGGTAGCACCTTATACTGTTAGCTAGTAAAACGACCACAGGTAAAAGCGCCATCAAGATAATCCCGTTGATGAATACATAGTTCTGGAACTGTCTCCACTTTGCGATGATAGTCCATGAAATAGCTCCGAATGTTATGCTGATGATGGCCAGTAATATGCTGAATATGAATAGACCGGAAGTTGTCCAGAATAGAAAGTCTTTGGACACACGACTTAAGTCATAGTGAAAGAATTCATGAACATGTATCGATGCGTTATCCGCGGACATCTTTTCATGGGTATTGAACATCTTTAACACTTCCAGCTATGGTTGGAGGAAATGCTTAGAATCAATTATTTTTCAATAGTCTGTATTTTAATAGCTTAGTTATTTCACACACAGTAGCATTAACTAGATTGAACATAAATAATAACATATCACAAACGATTTCCACGTCAGATTCTATAAAACTGAATGTATATAGGTGTACCAATTAACGAATAAGGATAAAACGGTGTTATATAATATGAATCACAATCACACGTAAAATTAGTTAATAAGTCTAATTTTCATTGAATTTTGTATGTAACTAGGTATAGGTGATAAACTTAACTTCAGGACCATGTCTATGTAGTTGTGCAGAGAATCAATATGGAACTTACGTCAAAATTTGAATATAGAACACCGACATGCGTGTACACACACGTTACTACTACATAGACCAAGTGCTTTAGCTAATATTTTCACCTAAACTTACTTATACTATGAAATAAAACAACTAAAACGGATTAAATCGCGTATACTAATTTAAACTCTGTCACTCTCATAACGTCTTCATTGGAGTAAAAGAAAAAGATGCTCGAGTTATTAACTTCGATGTTCGGCACCGGCCCTGAATACAGATGAAATTGGTTCTTAATGTTATGTAATAAAGTGTTATTTCGTTTGGCAGGTCGGACTGGGCCAGCTGCACTTCCAAGGAGGGCGCGGGGTGACTCTGGACGTCAATAAGGCCCTTCACTACTTCTTGCAGGCTGCCAAGACTGGGAATGCTGTGGCCAACGCTTTCCTTGGAAAGGTAAGGACTTGCTCATTGCCTAGGATTGCCATAAGTATGAGGACTCAGAACGGGACATTTGTGGAAATAGTAGTAAGGGTAAAAAAAACTTTTATTACAAGAATGGGTGATCGTATCCGTGTCGGATGTCGGGCCCGATTATTTTAAATCTTACGTGAAAAAATACCTAAACTCTGTTGTTGTGGCCAAAGCCCTATTTGACCACTAAACATTATTTTTAAATCGGATCTATAAGCAACATTTAATCTTAATACTAATTATGTTATGGCGTGTATATAGGTCGTGTGTAAGTATTATATAAATGGAAACGTTTGGCGACCGGTCAACCGATCGGTCGAATCGATCCGCCAATTAAATTTATCGTTGATTGAGTACCCATAACACAAGCCTTCTTGAGATTACCGTGGGGCTCAGTGAATTTGTGTAACGTTGTCCTATAATTAATTTACCTGCTTAAGCAGCCTAGGAAGAAACATCAGTAAAAAAGTAAACATATTAAACTTCCAATGTTTGGTCTGTGTGCAGATATATTTGGAGGGCGGCGACGGCATCAAGGCAGACAACGAGACTGCACTGAGGTATTTCCGCAAGGCGGCGGAACAGAACAACCCGGTTGGACAGAGCGGGCTGGGCATCATGTACTTGCAGGTACGAGCACCCAGGGTCGATGGCAACATTATATACATACATACATACATTTCAGCCATATGCAGTCCACTGCTGGACATAGGCCACCCACAAATAGGACTTGTATCATCTGGGTAGTTGCCATAGTCGCCACGCTTGGCAGGCGGGTTACCGAGCGCAGTAGCTGTAGATTTAGTTACGGCTGACCCTGCTGCCCGTACTAAAGTCCGGAGATTTTTTTAATAAACTATCATGATTTCAATGGGAGATTTGGTATAAAACCAATAACAGCATAAAACGGATCACAAAATGAATATAGCTTTGATCACATGTCATTATTAAAAAATAGCTTTTTTGATAATGACATTGATTGTCTCTGTCACTCTTATGATGCCATAATTGAAGTAAAAGAGAAAGATGCTCGAAATATACGAACTTCGATGTTCGCGGTACCGGTCCAGTTCGTTAGAAGAGCGTTTTGCAACTCACCCTATATCGTACGGGAAATTTATGGGTTTAGAGGTTATGTAACAGGGAAACTAGATTATCTGTCAATGTCACATCCTTATTTTTTTTACTCACCTTACGAATTCAAGTGTTTGGCCACGAATTACTTAAAAGAGGAACAAACATAACTCAAGATGGGGTCTAGGTTGTAAATCAAGATGTCACTTACCTGAAACAATAAAATGGAATAATTAATAACTGTAAATAAATGTAATAGAGTATATATATTAAATATAGATGTATACTAATTACGGTAAGTATTTTCCCCGTGAATATATTAAAAATAAATAAGTTTTCGAACAATACACACTCGTAGTATTTTGTTAGCAGAAGTATTTGCTTAGTACAAACGTAACTAGCAAAGAATTGTATGAAAAACAGTAGTCCCACATGAATAATTATTTTTAAACAAAAAAATATAGCTGTTGGATAAATAACTGGACATCATAGACTTGTCCAATAATAGCTACTTTGCTTAGCAAGTTAGTTCAATGAACACAATCCGCGCGTGTATCTACGTCATAATCAATTCACTCGCTGGAAAACAATGGTAGCTCGGCTACGATTTGTCCGCACCTTTATAGCCTACATCTGACTATTCTGACACTTGACAGCTGTTAGCTGACAGTTGACAGTCGTCCCTGTCAAGAATGGCTTCACACCTTTATTGGGATTTGAGGTTATAGGCATACCTACAACTCTAGGAACAAGGAACGTTGAACAATAACTTTTTAATTTGCAACTTTTGTTTGTAAAGAGCAGATAAGTTGCAAATTAACATTTGCTTAAGAATATATAAATTTAAGCAAGAAGAATTGTTACACAAGGGGGTAAACTTAGTGTTTACCTTCACGTGCTAATATTGAGACCCGAACTAGCAAAAGATTACAAAATTGAACCACGAGCATAGCGAGTGTTTCAAAGAGTAGAATCAAAAATTTACTCTTGGACTTTAAAAAATATACAAATTTATTGGCATCCATCATTCCATCATTCAAAAATATTAAATAAAAGAACATCCGACCGAATAATATAAAAAAAACGATTAGTAATAAATAATTGGTATGAAATGACATTGCACTCTTGTGAATAAAATGCAACTTTGCTATCTGTTTTTAAAGAACAAAACAGGTGAAAAATAACATTTAAATTCGTTCAGGGGCGAGGAGTGCCAAAGGACACGAGCGCAGCCCTGAAGTTCTTCACGATGGCCGCCAACCAGGGCTGGGTGGAGGGCCAGCTGCACCTCGGTTTCATGTACTTCAGTATGTATATGCTTAATGAGTGAATCAACTATTTGTTGTTGTTATTCTGTGCCATCAGCCAGGGGACAACAGAAGCATAGTATGTTACAAGAAATGAGGCACCGCGTTCAACTAACGCGCTAAGTAGGTGACCCATTATGGAAGGGACATATAGCTTCTTCAAATATCTATGTTTTGTGTATTTAGATGCAACTAAACTGCGGTTTGAAGACTGACCCAGGGGAATGTAACCATGGCAACGAGGGACAAAGAATAGTTGTTTGAGCCTTATGCTATCTTCTATGCTAGCACTACTTAGCAGCCATAAGCAGCAGCGGAGTTTAATGCTATAACCGCCACGCTTGGTAGAGTGGTTGGCGTTTGCAGTTTTTTCCACAGCTATGAGAAATAGTTGTTCTCTATAGTTTATACTTTTAGGTAGTTAAAGGTAAACAATCTTGACATGTCTTTTTATTGAAAATCAGTTTTGAAAAATAAATCAAGACAAGTATGTGACAAGTATGAATCACATATAGTTATTTACATTATTTTGCTTTCGTAAGTAATAGTCACTGATTTTTAAAAAGCGTTTTTCAATAAAAAGACACGTCAAGATAGTTTACCTTTTTTAAATACCTAAAAGTATAGACTACAGTGGTTTCTGGTCACTATTCAGGGATACCCCCCGGGTCCTGGCTATTATGCTATGATATGTAGCTATCTTAGATTATCTGTTTACTGGCGGCCAAATCATGACAATATTTTTTATGGTTGAAATTCGAGAACGTTTCTGTAAGAGCACTTGCTAACTCTCACATTTACTTGATGGAATATCTTGATTCTTGATAATAGTTAATAACACGAAAGATGGTTTCTTGAGATAAAAAATATTTATTTAACTTGATAGGTGTGCACACTTATAGACTAGCGAACGTGTATTAACAAAGAGAGTGATTTTAGGTACTATAAATACATACTTGGCTAATTACGAAACATTATACAAAGAAAATGCTGAAGGTGCTAAATGAGCATTACTACGCATGTAGGTAAAACGGGTGCAATGTACTCGTACATATTCCGGGGGCGGAAGATGCACGGGTGATGTGCTGAATAAAATGTTGATAAAGAAGGAATATAAACCAAACAGCTAATTAAAAGCGACTGCCCTAAACGTAGGAGACGTAGCTTTATCTACTCGTGACGCATTTCTTGTGTCGTCGCTGTCCTCATCGCTGTGCCGGCGGGCCTGCCCGGCTGCGGAGCGCGGGCCGGCGCGGGGCGGCGCGGCCGGAGGCTCCTCGACGGTGGCTCGCGGCGGCGTCGGGGGCACGCTCCATCTCAATCTTCGAATTATGATAAACAATGCGGTAGCTCCGATCAATCCTAGGATCACGTATATCATAGCGTAGTGATGAATATCGTGATATGATATGTTTTCGGAGATAATTTCAGTTTTCTTCAAATACTTGATTTTCTCTCCGAGATCGGTAGTTTCCCTTTGTAGATCTCTAGATTCTTTCTTCTCTTGTAGTTGAGGTATGGTGATATTGATAACATGATTTATCGGTGCCATAATTGGGTTGTATAAATCTGGTTTCATTTTCATTTCTGACCAATGGGGCTTATGCGAGAATACTGAGAATATATCGGTCTTGATAATGCAGCCTTGACCGATGTTAACAAGGCCGGCATTCGTCAGCTGATGAGCGGTTACTTGATCTGCGCACAGTGTTCGAACTTGACACTGTTCACAACAGAAGTAAATATAGGTATTTAAGGCATTACTTTCGATCCAATTATTTAGGCATGTTGATGTGACAGTCTTACATCCCGCTTTGTCAGTCTGACAAAACTGTTATCGCCTTTCATCTGATAAACTGGTTTCTTGATGTAGCAAAATAGGATCCTGATGATATTGAACATGCCCTGACATCGTATTCCGAAATGGGAATGTACATATCTTTTTTCATGTTAATAGACACGTATTCTGATACGGGTATTACGGCGATTGTCTTGCTTCCGGCCTTTTTTGGAATTGGGATGATCTTCAGGAGTTCATAAACATCTCTGCTGATGAGAGGCATCCTTATCTCAAAAAGTAAAACGTCTTCCATCATCCTTGTGCTTACTTTTAGGAGGTCGTATATCTTGTGTAAATCCGTATGTAAGTTGTCGATTGGCAGTGAAACGTCTCTCGACAGGGTACTTGCTATGGCGCTTAATTCATTCCTAAGTTGATCCGGCGTTAACAGGTGTAAGTTAAAACGTCCATGATAAATGTCAGTGACGGTGTCCAATAACACGTTTTGAATTTCTTTTAAATTGTGGAGCATATTACTTGCTATAGTGGCTCCTACGTTGAAATCGTTAATAATGTTGTTAGATTCAACCTTTTGTTTTAAGTTCTTGAATGCTTCGTCCAAATTATTTATATGTTGATGTATCATTTTATGCTTAAAAATAAACTTGAAAAAGCAGCTTTAATTTGGTGGATAGAGGCGTAAGCCAACCCAAGGGATCAAATAATTTGGAGATTTCTGACAACAGTTGACGCTTTGTTGTGTGTTGAGTGACGTCAGGAACGATTTCCATTTTTGACTGGAAATGAAACACGTCTTGAGAGGGATCCCACTGCAGCCCTAATGTTTTTCTTGATTCCAATTCTTTAAAATTGTAATTAATTTCGATCGGGGACTCTTTATCATCAATTTTTACCAACTCTTGGTAATTTGACATCCATTTTCTCAAGAAGAAGCCTCCTGATTGTAGCAAATTTTGTAGTTCTTGCTGCAATTGCTTGGCTGACGATACGGAATGGGAACCGTGAAGAAGGTCATCCATGTAGAAACATTCTTCGAGCGCGTCAGCGGCCTCAGGGTAGTTCGGTCTTTCATCGTGGGCTAATTGCTTCAAAGTCATCATAGCTAAGAAGGGTGCTGCTTTTTGACCATAGGTAACTGTCGTCAGTTGATACTCTTGTAATCTTGCTTGAGGTGAATCTCTCCATATAATCTTCTGTAAACACTGATCCTCTTCGTGTACCCATATCTGTCGAAACATCTTTTCTACGTCAGCGATGTAGGCTACACGATGTTGTCTCCATTTAAGGATAAGTGATAAAAGGTCCTTTTGTAGATTGGGCCCTTTGTGCATGATATCATTAAGGCTCACTCCAGTTGAGGTCTTTGATGATCCATTGAACACGACCCTGAGGGCTGAGGTGGTTGAATCATCCCTTAATACACAATGATGAGGTAGGTAGCACTCATTAGTGTCACGTGCCTCATTAGATTTCTTTTTTGGTGCTAAAATCATATGATCCATTGATTTATATTCGTGTATAAATGACTTATACTGTTCGGCAATATGTTTATTCTTGTAAAATTTATGTTCCAATTGCCGAAATTGCATAACAGCTTTGCTTTTGGAGCTACCGAGTCTTTTTAGACCAGCTTGTTTCAGAGGAATCCGTACTTGATATCTTCCATCTGCTAACCTTGTTGTCGTTGCTTTGTAGTATACCATACATTCATCTTCTTCGCTGGTGTTGGTTAGATTAGTGGGAATATCTTCAATCTCCCAAAATCTCTGGATGTCTTCGAGGTTATTTAACACTAAATTGCATTGATGGGTTTTAGGTGCTCTTCCCCATAGAATCCATCCCAGGTAAGAATCTTGTACAACTAGGGGTGTCTCTTCATGTTTGTACATCCCATTCATAATAATAGTTGCGTATATTTCAGCGCCAAATAATACGTCTATTGAGTTACTGACGTTATAATTGGGGTCTGCTAGCGGCAAGGTATCCAATAACTCCCATCTTGTTTTGGGAAATGTGTAATTAGGCAGTTCTCTTGTTAATGTCTTCACTATGAACGCCTCGGCGTAGAATGTATGCTTTTCGTTAGATGAGAAACAATTCAAATTTAGCATGCCTTTACACGTGCTATCATTAAGGCACACTCCTGAGATTACGCCCTTAATTTGTTGTCGTGGCAACCCTAGTCGTTGGGCTGCCTTTTCAGTCATCAAGCACATCTGAGCACCTGGATCTATTAAGGCGCGCATCGTATGTAATACTCCATCGTTTCCCAGGATCTTGACCATAGCGGTTGCTAAAAGTATATTTGGGTGTATGTTGCAATAATCACGTTGTGCCACGTGCGTCCCAAATACATGTTGTCGAACTTGATTTCCGGACGTATTTCCCGACGCTGCATTTTGATTGCGAAATGCGTCGTGTAATAGTGTATTATGATAACCGCTGCATTCTTGACACCGCTTAGTAGAATGGCAAGGTTTGCCATTATGATTATATAAACAATTATTACAAAGATTTAGCTTTGTAACTGTTTTTCGCTTAAGTCCCGGAGCCATGTCCTTGAATTCGGTACAGAAGTATATGCCATGATCTTGCTGGCAAACCGGGCACTTGCGATGGTATTCTTGAAGGCCATTACTTGTAGCTGCCTTGTTACTTGTAAAGTATTGTTTAAAACTGCTTGGTTTGTATTGATTGTTTGAAGTTGAGTTTACATTCGTTCGGTTTACAGCTGCTTCTTGCTTGCGCCGTGATGACTCCATAGCGGTAAACTTGCCCTCCAAAAATGTCAAAAAATCTTTTAAAGACGGCAACTCTCTTGGTTGCTTCAATGCCGTCATGTACTCGTTGTGGGTTTCGGAATCCAATTTTTGTTGTATTAAATGGACTAATATCGGATCCCAGGTGTCAATATTGACACCTAAATTTTTTATACCGTTAATGCTTTCTATGGTGACGTCATGAAGTCGCTTGATGTGAACTGACGTAGCTTGTTGTATCACAGGAAGCGTTATGACATTGTTTATGTGCGTTGTAAATATCAATTTCTTGTTATTGTAACGGTGATTTAATATTTCCCAACATGTGGAGTAATTTTCGGAACTGATGGTTAAATGCTGTATGAGTCGCTCTGGTTCTCCCTTGATCTTGCTTTTCAGAAACTGCATTTTTTGGGCATTCGATAAGCACGGATTGTTATGAATAGCCTCGGTAAACAAGTCTTTAAACGAAACCCATTGTTGATAGTGACCATGAAATATGGGAATGTCTAGACGTGGGGTAGACTTCTCTCTATGCGACGTAGACCATAGCTTGCTGTTGATCTGTTTCTTCATCGTAGCGTGTTCGTTTTCGTACTTGGTAAAAGTATCTTCGTAGTGCTCGTCAGTTCCGCCGAGTACACTGTCTATTTCCCAGTGCAAGGAGTCGATGGCAGCCCATCGGGAGTCCAGAGATTTAAGGATATCTTCAAATTCCCATTTCTCGGCGACACTGTCCAGCTTGATATTTGCCAGCGTCCGAGCTAATGCCTTGAAATTGCTACTTTGCTTGCGTAACATTTCATCTAACTTGCTGTTATTTCCTTGCGAGGTAAATGAATATTCAGGCTGCCCTTTATCTCCTCCAGATACTGGTATTGCGACTCTGGCTGGTCCTGGCAGCTGCCTTGGCGCAGGTTGAACATCGATTGGATTAGACTTGTCTGTATCCGTGGGCGTTGGAGAGGTTGATTGTTCAATTAATTCTCTTGTCTCTATGTACAGTTTAGACGTATCATCGTAAATATTGTCAAAAAAGTAAACGTGATTGGGATTTTTAAACTCACGTAATTTTTCGTCATTCTTGCTGAACTCCTCCCAGTGTAAGTCGAGAGAAGCTAACTTCCTCTTGATATATTCTGCTGTCTTACGAACTTGGCTATCTTTTTTGAAGTTGATCTTCACTTGCTTGATTGAAGTCTGTAGCTGGATCTGACTGTGATAAAGATCCTCCATTCTTGCTGATTACTATAGTAATATGCTAAAAACCGGAATTACTTTCTTTTTAACTGCTTAATAAATGGATATAAACTTGCTTGATTATCCTTCTTGATAGTGATCACTTTTCTTGCTTGATATTTTACTTGCTCATTAGCGTAGTATGTATGTATTCTTGACCTTGTTGTCTCACTTGATATCTTGATAATTGCTTGCTAGTTTAGTATCCTTCGCACTCTGCCACTAGATCTGCTTTCTCAACCCAATCGGTGGAACCCGCTTGTGGGAAGCCGACTAAGTCAAAATGCAATCAAATGAAATGAGTACAAAAGACGGTTCGAAGGACCATTAATGTAAGAGCACTTGCTAACTCTCACATTTACTTGATGGAATATCTTGATTCTTGATAATAGTTAATAACACGAAAGATGGTTTCTTGAGATAAAAAATATTTATTTAACTTGATAGGTGTGCACACTTATAGACTAGCGAACGTGTATTAACAAAGAGAGTGATTTTAGGTACTATAAATACATACTTGGCTAATTACGAAACATTATACAAAGAAAATGCTGAAGGTGCTAAATGAGCATTACTACGCATGTAGGTAAAACGGGTGCAATGTACTCGTACAGTTTCTAATATTATTTGCCCGGGAATAAACCACACACTGACGGATATTTGTATTTTGATTATCGTTCCGATTATACCGCTTTAGTTGATTTGATTGACTTACGATACAATTTAAGACTATTTTAAACATGGCGATTTATTCAATAAATAATCGAAAGAAAAAATAATAATAGAAAAACTTGACTCGCAGCGGGACTCGATCCCACAACCACAGGATCACTAGCCCAGTGCACTACCATTTGTGTTATACGAGTACCGCTTGGACTTGACTTTTTTTTTTATATCCTTCCTGGTATACGTCATTACGGGTGACGTGTAGCGACATCTGCCGAAAGAGTATTGAACCCTTTTTACGGCATCGAAGTCGCAAATTTTGATTGAGAATTCATCAATAACAGAAGCAGAAACGTGTGCTAGCATATCATCAATATTTAAATCGAAAGAAAAATAGAAAAAATTGACGAAATGGCGATATATTAGGTACGTTTTTTGTTTTACTTGCAGGCGGCATTGGCGTCAGGCGTGACTTCAAGCAAGCCAACAAATACTTTTCTCTGGCTTCTCAATCGGGCCACGTATTGGCCCTGTACCATTTAGCGCACACTCACGCGCAGGGACTGGGGGTGTTGCGCTCCTGTACCACGGCCGTTGAGGTTAGTTAAACTATTTCAGACTATACTATTGTTTTCTGTTGCGCGAAAAACTTAGGTAGGTTGAGTACTTTTTGACCTGAAACTCTCTTTTACAACCAGAACCTGCTTTTCTTTCAATAGTCAACCTCTCTTTGTAGCATCGTAAAACCTTTCCGACAGAAGGTCTAGGCAGATTTAAATATTTTACATCACTAACCTGACTCCAAATGGATTTTAAAGATGCTTGTGTTTGTGTACGTCGACTAATTTTAGACGAAGACATTGTTGTAACCAGGGATGTAACAGATGTAGTTTTATCGGAACCGAAAGCGGAATCAGATGTTTTACATTGAGTTTATCGGAACCAGAAACGAACCCGGAACCGAAAACGGAAGCGGAACCAGAATCGGAACCCGTGAGATACATATGGGCGAGATGTTAAGATTACTTCACAGATTTCACACCGGCACATACTAATAGGGATTTTTAATGGAATTATAATTATTTAACAAAACAAATACGATTAGTGCTGCACGTGGCAAGCGGGACATGAGAAAATAAACCTTTTTAATTTTGATGTACGTCGCTCATTTTCCCCGCTGCGTTGCTGTAACATCCGATATAACTTCTGTTTTAAAAGAACCGGAACCGAAGCGGATGTTTCAAACCCATCGGAAGTTCCGACTTATCGGAACCGGAACCAGAGCTCTGTAACTTCTCTGATTGTAACTAACCTTAAAAAATGATGTCTAGGTACTAAAGGATAGTCATTTGTTTATAATGTCTTCTTTTTTATGAACAGTTTGTATAAGTACATTTTTTTGAACCACTCTTATTGATTTATTTAATAACTAGTGAAATGCGAGTATTACTAAATGGCGCCGTGACCAGGATTTACTTTTTAAGAATACGACATTATTTACTTTTAGATAACTGATTCTCGTTAGGTTTAGTTTTACATCACACCACTTAGGTATATTGACATCCGTGAAGGCGTGAAAGCGACTGATCTCGTAATGTTTCCGTGTCAGCTGTTCAAGAACGTGTGCGAGCGCGGCGCGTGGGGCTCGCGGCTGATGCTGGCGCACGCGGCCTGGCGCGCGCGGGACTCGGACTCGGCGCTGCTGCAGTACCTGGCCCTCGCCGAGCGCGGCTACGAGCTGGCCATGAGCAACGCCGCCTTCCTGCTCGACGCCGGTGAGTGGCTCCACGTGTGTCCTGGGGCTCGCGGCTGATGCTGGCGCACGCGGCCTGGCGCGCGCGGGACTCGGACTCGGCGCTGCTGCAGTACCTGGCCCTCGCCGAGCGCGGCTACGAGCTGGCCATGAGCAACGCCGCCTTCCTGCTCGACGCCGGTGAGTGGCTCCACGTGTGTCCTGGGGCTCGCGGCTGATGCTGGCGCACGCGGCCTGGCGCGCGCGGGACTCGGACTCGGCGCTGCTGCAGTACCTGGCCCTCGCCGAGCGCGGCTACGAGCTGGCCATGAGCAACGCCGCCTTCCTGCTCGACGCCGGTGAGTGGCTCCACGTGTGTCCTGGGGCTCGCGGCTGATGCTGGCGCACGCGGCCTGGCGCGCGCGGGACTCGGACTCGGCGCTGCTGCAGTACCTGGCCCTCGCCGAGCGCGGCTACGAGCTGGCCATGAGCAACGCCGCCTTCCTGCTCGACGCCGGTGAGTGGCTCCACGTGTGTCCTGGGGCTCGCGGCTGATGCTGGCGCACGCGGCCTGGCGCGCGCGGGACTCGGACTCGGCGCTGCTGCAGTACCTGGCCCTCGCCGAGCGCGGCTACGAGCTGGCCATGAGCAACGCCGCCTTCCTGCTCGACGCCGGTGAGTGGCTCCACGTGTGTCCTGGGGCTCGCGGCTGATGCTGGCGCACGCGGCCTGGCGCGCGCGGGACTCGGACTCGGCGCTGCTGCAGTACCTGGCCCTCGCCGAGCGCGGCTACGAGCTGGCCATGAGCAACGCCGCCTTCCTGCTCGACGCCGGTGAGTGGCTCCACGTGTGTCCTGGGGCTCGCGGCTGATGCTGGCGCACGCGGCCTGGCGCGCGCGGGACTCGGACTCGGCGCTGCTGCAGTACCTGGCCCTCGCCGAGCGCGGCTACGAGCTGGCCATGAGCAACGCCGCCTTCCTGCTCGACGCCGGTGAGTGGCTCCACGTGTGTCCTGGGGCTCGCGGCTGATGCTGGCGCACGCGGCCTGGCGCGCGCGGGACTCGGACTCGGCGCTGCTGCAGTACCTGGCCCTCGCCGAGCGCGGCTACGAGCTGGCCATGAGCAACGCCGCCTTCCTGCTCGACGCCGGTGAGTGGCTCCACGTGTGTCCTGGGGCTCGCGGCTGATGCTGGCGCACGCGGCCTGGCGCGCGCGGGACTCGGACTCGGCGCTGCTGCAGTACCTGGCCCTCGCCGAGCGCGGCTACGAGCTGGCCATGAGCAACGCCGCCTTCCTGCTCGACGCCGGTGAGTGGCTCCACGTGTGTCCTGGGACTCGCGGCTGATGAAGGCTGTGCCAGTTGAGTTGTGTTTTATGAAGAAACTAAAATTTATAACAGGAAAGAATTTGTATATGTCACAGGGCAACCAAATTCCGTGCACTTTTACTGAGGTTGGATTTTTCCCGCAGGGGAAGTGAGCCTGTTCCCGGAGGAGGAGCGCTACCGGCGCGCGCTGCAGCTGTGGGGCCGCGCCGCCGCGCAGGGCTACTCGGCCGCGCGCGTCAAGCTCGGCGACTACCACTACTACGGCCGCGGCACCGCGCGGGACCTGGAGGCCGCCGCGCACCACTACAGGTGGGGCTGCGGTCCGGCGGGGCGGCATGGGGCGGGACAGGCTCGGAGCGGGACAGACTCGGAGCGTGCCAGGCTCGGAGCGGGACAGACATGGAGCATGACAGAAACGGAGCGTGACAAACATGTAGCGTGACAGACACGGAGCATGACAGACTCGGAGCGTGCCAGTCTCGGAGCGTGCCAGGCTCGGAGCAGGAAAGACTCGGAGCGTGCCAGGCTCGGAGCGGGACAGACATGGAGCATGACAGAAACGGAGCGTGACAAACATGTAGCGTGACGGACACGGAGCATGACAGACTCGGAGCGTGCCAGGCTCGGAGCGGGACAGACTCGGAGCGTGCCAGGCTCGGAGCGAGACCAACTCGGAGCTTACCAGGCTCGGAGCTTGCCAGGTTCAGACCGGGATAATCTGGGAACGTGCCATGCTCGGAGCGAGACAGACATGGAGCGTGACAGATACAACGTGGGACAGGCACAACAACACATTCTTTCCGCGAATACCGGCCGGTTCTTCCGCGTCTGCGTGGCCATGTTACGATAAATATTCGTAATACATAATATTTTTGTCTACCATGACACATGTCTAGAGACCTATATAAAACATTACAGCCACTGTCAGTGACGAGGTCGGTGATATTCTGACGTTTAAAGTAACGTATGTCCGCTACAGGATAGCGTCGGAGCAGCTGCACAACGCGCAGGCCACGTTCAACCTGGGCTACATGCACGAGCGCGGGCTGGGCCTGGCGCGCGACGTGCACCTGGCCAAGCGCTGCTACGACCTGGCGGCCGACACGTCGCCCGACGCGCGCCTGCCCACCGCGCTGGCGCTGGCGCGGCTCAACGCCGAGGCCGCCATCGCCAGGCTGGCCGACGTGAGTACACAGCCGACCCCGCCACCTGGCCGACGCCGCTCCGACCTGGCGGCCGACACGTCGCCCGACGCGCGCCTGCCCACCGCGCTGGCGCTGGCGCGGCTCAACGCCGAGGCCGCCATCGCCAGGCTGGCCGACGTGAGTACACAGCCGACCCCGCCACCTGGCCGACGCCGCTCCGACCTGGCGGCCGACACGTCGCCCGACGCGCGCCTGCCCACCGCGCTGGCGCTGGCGCGGCTCAACGCCGAGGCCGCCATCGCCAGGCTGGCCGACGTGAGTACACAGCCGACCCCGCCACCTGGCCGACGCCGCTCCGACCTGGCGGCCGACACGTCGCCCGACGCGCGCCTGCCCACCGCGCTGGCGCTGGCGCGGCTCAACGCCGAGGCCGCCATCGCCAGGCTGGCCGACGTGAGTACACAGCCGACCCCGCCACCTGGCCGACGCCGCTCCGACCTGGCGGCCGACACGTCGCCCGACGCGCGCCTGCCCACCGCGCTGGCGCTGGCGCGGCTCAACGCCGAGGCCGCCATCGCCAGGCTGGCCGACGTGAGTACACAGCCGACCCCGCCACCTGGCCGACGCCGCTCCGACCTGGCGGCCGACACGTCGCCCGACGCGCGCCTGCCCACCGCGCTGGCGCTGGCGCGGCTCAACGCCGAGGCCGCCATCGCCAGGCTGGCCGACGTGAGTACACAGCCGACCCCGCCACCTGGCCGACGCCGCTCCGACCTGGCGGCCGACACGTCGCCCGACGCGCGCCTGCCCACCGCGCTGGCGCTGGCGCGGCTCAACGCCGAGGCCGCCATCGCCAGGCTGGCCGACGTGAGTACACAGCCGACCCCGCCACCTGGCCGACGCCGCTCCGACCTGGCGGCCGACACGTCGCCCGACGCGCGCCTGCCCACCGCGCTGGCGCTGGCGCGGCTCAACGCCGAGGCCGCCATCGCCAGGCTGGCCGACGTGAGTACACAGCCGACCCCGCCACCTGGCCGACGCCGCTCCGACCTGGCGGCCGACACGTCGCCCGACGCGCGCCTGCCCACCGCGCTGGCGCTGGCGCGGCTCAACGCCGAGGCCGCCATCGCCAGGCTGGCCGACGTGAGTACACAGCCGACCCCGCCACCTGGCCGACGCCGCTCCGACCTGGCGGCCGACACGTCGCCCGACGCGCGCCTGCCCACCGCGCTGGCGCTGGCGCGGCTCAACGCCGAGGCCGCCATCGCCAGGCTGGCCGACGTGAGTACACAGCCGACCCCGCCACCTGGCCGGCGCCGCTCCGA
This sequence comes from Grapholita molesta, assembly GCA_022674325.2. Lineage (NCBI taxonomy): Eukaryota > Metazoa > Arthropoda > Insecta > Lepidoptera > Tortricidae > Grapholita > Grapholita molesta. The sequence goes on from CP053138.2 coordinate 1,968,428, forward strand.
CCTGGCGGCCGACACGTCGCCCGACGCGCGCCTGCCCACCGCGCTGGCGCTGGCGCGGCTCAACGCCGAGGCCGCCATCGCCAGGCTGGCCGACGTGAGTACACAGCCGACCCCGCCACCTGGCCGACGCCGCTCCGACCTGGCGGCCGACACGTCGCCCGACGCGCGCCTGCCCACCGCGCTGGCGCTGGCGCGGCTCAACGCCGAGGCCGCCATCGCCAGGCTGGCCGACGTGAGTACACAGCCGACCCCGCCACCTGGCCGACGCCGCTCCGACCTGGCGGCCGACACGTCGCCCGACGCGCGCCTGCCCACCGCGCTGGCGCTGGCGCGGCTCAACGCCGAGGCCGCCATCGCCAGGCTGGCCGACGTGAGTACACAGCCGACCCCGCCACCTGGCCGACGCCGCTCCGACCTGGCGGCCGACACGTCGCCCGACGCGCGCCTGCCCACCGCGCTGGCGCTGGCGCGGCTCAACGCCGAGGCCGCCATCGCCAGGCTGGCCGACGTGAGTACACAGCCGACCCCGCCACCTGGCCGACGCCGCTCCGACCTGGCGGCCGACACGTCGCCCGACGCGCGCCTGCCCACCGCGCTGGCGCTGGCGCGGCTCAACGCCGAGGCCGCCATCGCCAGGCTGGCCGACGTGAGTACACAGCCGACCCCGCCACCTGGCCGACGCCGCTCCGACCTGGCGGCCGACACGTCGCCCGACGCGCGCCTGCCCACCGCGCTGGCGCTGGCGCGGCTCAACGCCGAGGCCACCATCGCCAGGCTGGCCGACGTGAGTACACAGCCGACCCCGCCACCTGGCCGACGCCGCTCCGACCTGGCGGCCGACACGTCGCCCGACGCGCGCCTGCCCACCGCGCTGGCGCTGGCGCGGCTCAACGCCGAGGCCGCCATCGCCAGGCTGGCCGACGTGAGTACACAGCCGACCCCGCCACCTGGCCGACGCCGCTCCGACCTGGCGGCCGACACGTCGCCCGACGCGCGCCTGCCCACCGCGCTGGCGCTGGCGCGGCTCAACGCCGAGGCCGCCATCGCCAGGCTGGCCGACGTGAGTACACAGCCGACCCCGCCACCTGGCCGACGCCGCTCCGACCTGGCGGCCGACACGTCGCCCGACGCGCGCCTGCCCACCGCGCTGGCGCTGGCGCGGCTCAACGCCGAGGCCGCCATCGCCAGGCTGGCCGACGTGAGTACACAGCCGACCCCGCCACCTGGCCGACGCCGCTCCGACCTGGCGGCCGACACGTCGCCCGACGCGCGCCTGCCCACCGCGCTGGCGCTGGCGCGGCTCAACGCCGAGGCCGCCATCGCCAGGCTGGCCGACGTGAGTACACAGCCGACCCCGCCACCTGGCCGACGCCGCTCCGACCTGGCGGCCGACACGTCGCCCGACGCGCGCCTGCCCACCGCGCTGGCGCTGGCGCGGCTCAACGCCGAGGCCGCCATCGCCAGGCTGGCCGACGTGAGTACACAGCCGACCCCGCCACCTGGCCGACGACTCATTCAGTCACTTTTATAAATACAATTTCACGAGCCCACTTGGTGACGTTTTGAATGTGTGTTCGCAGTCGGTGTGGGTGTCCCCGCTGGCGGCGGCGCTGGCGGGCGACGCGGTGTCCAACTGGGACGTGTACCTGATCACGGCGCTGCTGGGCGCGCTGGGCCTGCTGCTGTACCTGCGGCGCGCGCAGCACTGACCGCCTCGCTACCACGTACTCCGCCGGTTTGTTCACTAAACGCTACGAGTTAGCGACACGGATCGTAGAATAGACAGTATCTATACAAAATCGCGTAATTCAGGCGACTCGCTAGAGTTATCTATTGATTCGTCTCAGTTCTATAGCTGACACTGCGGCGCTATGTCAGCAAATACGGGAAAGAAAAAGAAATAGTCAAAACTTTTAAGTAACGCGACTTTGTATAGGCATTGTCAATGTTTTATGAAATCTAATGTGTTTTTCAAGCGATACTCACGCCTACTCTCTCCTTAATTTATTATATTGTATTTCCTGACGCCTCTATACTACAGAGGCCACAAAGAACGCAACGTGGACTATCTCTATAGAATCCATAGAGATAGTCATACATTTCTTCTAGTTACGATGGCCGTGTCGAAATCGCTGTTCTAAATACGAAAGTATAAATACAATTATCTATTGTTTTTTTTTTTTTTTGCGCTACTGAGATGAAATTCATTGTATATGAATACAGTTGAAGAATGTTTGGACTGAAAGATCCCACTTTGTTGGTTGTAAGTTACTAATTACATCCTAAGGTCCCACTATACAAGAAAAAATCCAGTTGATTGTGTTCTCTATAGTCTAGCAAATAGGGTTGCATTTCTTTTGTAACGAAATCTAAATTTTTCGAAGTAATTGGTACGACCGGTGGACCTTAGCACGTTAACATGAAATAAAACAAAATGTTATAGTACTAACATGAGTAGTCATCCCTTTGGACTTAATAATATTTTAATAAGTTAAGGGATGTTCGACGGATATAATCAAGGTGTGTCCTAAGAACCTGCCGCGAAAATCGAAGTTCGAAAATTTTTGACAACTTTCTCTTTTACTGGTATTAAGACGTGATTAGAGTGTCAGAGGTAATAAATAGTTCGAAATTTGCGATTTTTGGTTTGGTTCTGAGTTCTGAGCATTATATTTGGTAATGATACTAATGATAATTTTAAACAGTATACAATCAAATAACTTAATCATTTTGCACAAGTCGATTTTTTTTTCATAAACCACATAAACGTTAAACTTTTCATGCGGTAGGCGCAATGTTGGACACTTTAAGCTGACAGGCAGTACAGGCACCAATTATGGACACTTAGTTTAAAAACCTTAACGTTATAAATTGAATATGTACCAACAAATGCACAACACTTGACTCCTTTGAAATAAGCACTAATGTTCATGATTGGTTCCTTGTCCATTACTGGCGCCATCGCCCTATTTAAAATGAACTAAAACTTACTATTAGTACTTTAATCTTGAAGAGCTAAAGAAAGCGTCACTGGATCGCTATCTACAATTCTACAGTCGCCATCAGATATATCGGAGCTGTGGAGGTGGTCACAAATATCTGAACAATGAACATGCACTTTATCGCATTGACAACAAAGGCGTTGTTCAGATATTTGTGAGCACCTCCACAGCTCCGATATATCTGATGGCTACTGTACAAGCTGTAGAGACGTAGTATTAAACTGGTCGCGTGGTGTGCCTGCCACGCCACCGACCCCTAAATTGGATATCGTCGGGCATAGTGCAATACCGCGTAACTACAAATATCGACAGAGTTCAAAACTCTAACAATGTACAAAGAAACTGTATCATAATGCAATAATGCATTTGTTGGTTACGCGGTATTGCACTCCGACGATATATCATAGCAATTGTCCTGCTGGCAGATAAGGTTCATATTTGTTCTTCACTAGTCGATACGTTGGCGTACATGTGACATTTTGACGCGAGAGGAAAAGCGTCAAAAAGGTTAAAATACCGACAGATTGATTTAACTTTAATGAAATATTTAGCATGTGACGCAATGCATTAAGTCCATACATATTTAACCCTCCCCTCTGGTTTAGTTGGCTAACCCTGGATGGTGTGGACTTAGAAAAATACACAATGTGATAGTTTTATGGATATTTATTTAATTTTTGTTGAAGATTTACTTTATATTGATTTTGGTAGTGAGATTGGAAACTTCTATAAAAAATAATTTATACATGTTTAAACTAATACGGCGATAACCTACAGTATAATCTATGATATCATAGCATATGCTTTCAATATCCTCCTAAGGCTCACCATATAATTAAAATGCTACTGGAATTAATTCTTTATAGTGTATGAAATAAAGTATAATTTCTTTTGAGTCAAAATCCAAAGACACAAATGAAATTCAACTCTGTTCCAATTCTATAAAATTCAAATTCCTTTAAAGTAATTAGTACTACAGCAAGGCCCGGTGGGCCTTACGAGGATATATTTCAGGTGAATCAATTATTTTATATTCCGTAAGCCAGGGGACAACAGAAACCGGCCCAATTTTTCACAATCAACTTGACACTACTTTATTGTAGAGATACATAGGAACGTGTTAAGCTGCGTATTCACTTAGTGTTCTGAGCGAACATTTTGCATACAAATTGTTCGTTCGTTGTATGCGAAATGTTCGTTCGGAACACTGAGTGAAAACGCAGCTTCAGGATCATTTTGTACACCCTAGCCACTGAGCACCTTTTGCCGCTGACTGTACATGTGGCCTTGGTAGGTGACCCATTATAGAAAAGGTAAAGTCACCATGACTGTTTTAAGAATAAACAAATGGACCGTAACCATGGCAACGGGTGATAAAACAATCGAGCCGTATAACGCATTCACTGCCACCATGTTTACCTAGACATTCGCCAGGTGCCGCCGCACTTCTGTGTGCCCCAAACGCACAAGTGAGCTAAACCGACTATCATCAATATATCATACTAATTTTACATTAGTTTGTTCCCAATGGAACTTAATAATTATTCTAACAAGATGAACACAGTGTTTTGAATAAAATAAGTGTATTTGAATAAATAAGTATATTAGACCTAAGTAGCACATTTCAGAATTCAGAACTCATATGTGCGTAGAAGGCACAGGGTGAAAGGAACTAAATATGAGACAATTAATGAAAAGGGACCTTATTGTCGATGGCACTTACTTTGTATTGCGCCATCTTGAACAATGACATAAGCGCCATCGACAATAGGTCCCTTTTCATAGATAATGTCACATATTATGAACGCGTCTGTGCGTCAAGGCACTATATGAAAGTCACGAAAACGCATATACGCGTCGGTGGCAGTGAATGCGACAATTGCAAAAAATAACCGATCCTCACCTACTCTCGCGGATCAACGTTTCAACATAAGTGTTGAATGTTTTATTACTAAAACTTTTTAAATAACTTGTTTTACAAACGCCTTCCTTTTATCCTTACGGGAGTATCAATGTTTTATAAATTCCTTTGTATATCTTAAGAGTAGCAGAAGTTATTATTGTAACGAAATGTGTATTTATTTATCAATTTCTGTTACTGATAGGCACTGGTCCCACCGCGATATATGTCATAGCCAGGCGATCGTAGTTCAACGCCGGGCGATGAGCTATAAATATATATCTCTCTTTTATTTACACGGGAGCGATTATCTTTTGTCCCTTGAAATTGCTGATAGCTCATAGCTTACTAGCTCGCGGTGGGCCCAGTGCCTTAGACAAGAGGATAGGAAAACAAAATTTGTGCAATAGATTAGTACTAGATAGGTACACGAAGAGTAGTCGAATGTATGGTTTGATGTTAAACTTAAAATCAATTTGTAAATAAAACGTGAAATATAGATTTGTAAGACCATTTATTGTTTTATTTATTCCTACAATCAGTCTATACAGCGTGGGAAGGAGTATACCGACAGGTTATAACCAAAGATTCTAATGCTTATTTGGACAAAAAAAGATTATGTAAACATGGGCCAGTAAAGCCTAATTTTCGAAATATTATTTTTTTAAATAATTCACAAGTTCAAAAAATCCCAAGGGTAACGCGCCCTAATAATATGACGTAACTACACACACCTTCACACAAGTACACTCGTTACCGGCCATAATTTTGGCTACGGATAAGTTTTTTATTAAAATTTGAGTTTAAAGAGCAAAGAGTTTTTATTTTATTAGGTGGGTATTGGAATAAATGAAAGTGAGTTGTATGCCTAATGCAGAACAGTTATCATTCGCTGTGTACACACTACAAACTAAGATACAACTAGACAATTTGCATATGATATCTTTAATCAGAAACAGAGGTATTAACTTTAATTTTATTATTAGTTTTGTCTTTAGTTTACTTTCTGCTTTCTAGTTTCTACCAGCAAGTCGGCAAGTATGCAAACTTTTTCTGTCGAAAAACGTACTGGCCGTAAATCAAATTGAAATCGTCATTACAATTACTACAAAATAATAACCAATGTCACCTGTGTCAAGTTAATATTGTTTACTCGTGAAAAAAATAAATTATCATGCCGCAACATTTTTCTTCTATTGAATTAGCAGATATCGTGTTTGTGTATGGATACTGTTTAATGAGATTGGACACCAAGCAGCTATCGAGTGTGGGAGACGGTTTCCTCGCCGTCGCAATCCGCATCATACGACCTTTGCAGATGTTACAATTCCGTGAAAGTGGCTTATGCAGAGAGAGTAGCAATGAATTTAGACTTGCGGACTGAAAACCGTATCATGAATCTAATTATCGAAGATCCCACATTATCGTCAAGGCATGTGTCAAGAATTGTGAACGTCAATGACAGAGTTGTGTTACTTGTTTGTATAACGTCATTACTGAACACGATTAAATCTTTGTGTTGAAAACTACGGTTTGCAATTTTAGAATTTGGTGCAATAATTTAATAAAATTATTAATTATTATGACGTTTTTTTTCTTCATAGTACACATAAATTGTCCACGTACAATCATACGACAAGATCGTCTTGTGACCACACGACTAATGCGATCGAATTACTATTCCCAACGCACTTTTGATAGTATTAGAAACATAATGTTGTAATTAGCAATTCAGTTCAGATAACTTCTTAATCTTATCTGACGTTTGTTGCCTAAATCTAGTAATAGTCAAGTTGTAGCCAACTGACGTTGACTTCACTCGTCGTTTATCGTATTTTGTCGGGGTCTTTCGTGAAGTTTGACGTTTTCTATTTCACTCTTCGAACTAAGGTTTTGTTCACAAGGAAGTATTATTTTTTTTGTTCTAAAAATAAAGTAAGTTAATAAAGCCGTTTTAGACCCATATTGATATAGCATAATTTACTCGTAATACCACCAGGAATCCTTGGTTACAATTTGTCGGTATACCCCTTCCCACCCTGTATTTATACAATGCAAGTTTAGCAGACTTGTATAAAGGGTGATTCACTAGATGTGAGGATGATTAACCCCACAAATGCAGTTAATAATAAGCTACAGTTTCGTACCAGTCTTAGTGAAGTTAATAATCTTTTTAAAGAATAGTTTTTTCACCTCACTAGCTTGGAAAGGACTGTTTTATTATTTAAAAACAGCAAAGTTGCATTTTATTCACACAAGAGTGCAAAGTAATTTCATACAAATTGTTTATTACCGGTGACTGAATATATATAGACACAGCTCTCCATACAAAAATGCCTTCCAAAATTGACCCCAGGCGCACTGACACTGACAGCAATCCCCTCTTCATAAATTGTCAGAGCAGCTTGGAGTTTATCCAATAGACAATTTCGCGCTATTTAAAAAAAGTTGTGATTGGTTAAAAAAAGTTTTAAGCGTCAAACCTCATGCGCGGCGTTGCAATATTATGGCGTTGTCAAACTTACAGGGATGATACTAACCGAGATGGAACCAATTTATATAAGTTTTATTTTGACACGATTTTGCTATTAAGATTACGTTTGTCCATACTTTATAAGAAGGTATAGTAATGTCATATTGGACAACACTGCCACGATTTTGCATTACGACATTGCCTCAGTTTTCCTCCAGTAGGTGCCACGGGATAATGTCGCTCGGGAATATCGGAGGTGAATTTTCGTAAGTTTTTGCGCGACTAAGTCCCGTTTATCGTTATACTCAAAAGCTGAAACATAATATTAATGTGTAGTACATATGTATTTTGGAATAATCGTGTAGTGTGAGTACAGTCAAGGAGTTTAATTTCCAACCCACTAAGGTTCAATATCGTATTATCGTATAGCAAACTGTCACCATAAGAGCAAGCTAGAATAAGACGTTACTTTCATATATCGCATGCATTTTTTTTTTACTAGGCAACAGATTAATAAGATCGACGTGGAGTACTGAACTTTGGGATGTAAAGACATTTTGCCAACAATAGACGACTACCGAGTCTATATTCATCTTTTTCGTTCTTGCAATATTCAAATGATAGTAACGCAAATAACAAAATTTCTTTAAAAAACTCACTAAGGAGCTGGAACCGCTTTCAAATTTAGAAAAGAAAATGATAACTTTTCACAAAGAGGTTATCTGTAATATGCAATGACAGATAGTAAGTATTTCAATCCTATTACTGAAATACAATTTTCGACCTTAAGGCATCGCGAATGTCTAACGACAATTCAATGATTGCCCATTTGGGCAGAAAATTAAATTCCGTGAAAAATATAATTTAAAATAAATAATAAATCCTTTCCGCGGCCTCCGGGAAACTAGAATGATTATGACGAAAAGTTTACCAGCCGAACATTTATAGCGTAGGTATTTGCGTTTTTAAATATAAACATATAATAGGAATTGCTCGTTACTTGAACATAAAATTAATAGTTTACTTACTAGTAGAAATGTTGCATAAAATTATCACCATTTTGTCACTCAGTATCATAAAGGCATAAGTCATTATAAAACTAGTATAGAGTTACGACATTTGGTTCAGCGTATTAGTCTATATATCAATATGTTACTTTAAATAATTGTTTATCTTCTTCAGGGTTAAACTTACACATTCCAATGGATCCCATAGATTTTCTTGTATTTTTGTGGAGTTGTTCAGGTACTATTTTCCGCAGAAGAAAGCATTTTATATGGTTTTTTAATTTAACAATTTTATATTAGCTGACATCTTATGTCATAGAAAGCTTCTGTACTACTAAAGCTGTCAAACTCCGCCGTGGCTCAGTCAATCGTTCGCGGCACACTAGCCGTGGGGTCATTTTTGAACTCGAGTCAGACTTCTATAGTATCACTAGTTCGTTGTTTATTACCAATCTAGTATTTTTTGAGGTCAGCTGGTTTAATGTTCTTTTATTTAAGGTTTTTGAATGATAAATAATGGACGCCAATAATGGAATATTTTTTAAAAAAAATTGACTTAATATTTTCCTCACAGTGAGGTGAAAAATTGTGTGTTTAACTCGGTAGCAAAGTGTGTTTTGAAATCCTCCAAATACTCAAGATCCCACTCTTTCAATCTTGGAATCCCTCATTCAAACAGCGAAAGATTCCAATCTTAGAATCTTTCGCTAGCTCGGGTCTCAATACTAGCACGAGAAGGTAAACACTATTGCCCCCTTGTATAACAAATAACTATTAAATTTATTCACGAAATGCAATGGTCATCCTACAATCTGCATGATGAATTATGCCAAAAGACACTTATGACAAACGAAATTACGTGACCCGATATGGAAAGGTTTCCATTAAGCCTTTTACAGGTGTAAAAGGCTTAATTTTTTGTTCACGTGTCCTCCATACTCTCAAGCTGCTCGATCTTTCGAGCGATGTCGTCCGCCGAGTAAATAAAGTCCACGGTTGGCTTCTCCTCACTCTCGCTTGAATCCTTCTGCGTTTTCTGAAACATTAGTTAACACAAGTATTATATTATATTTCTGAGTGTTTTATACTGGGTGCTTCCTGTAATAAGAGCAATGACTTTAGGGATTGCGTCTACCCCACGAAGGTAGCAACATTTGTTCTACAACTTTAAAAAAATGTGTAATTTAATCCTTTATAAGGCAGAGACGATTTGGAAACCACTTAGTTAATAAACATTCACAAAGAAAGAACATTCTCTTTTTTATTTAACTATAAGTTTAAGTTGTTAGGGTTTTTATTTTCTTTATTATGTTTTTATACTTAATTGTTACAGAAAATTGTAAACAAATAACTTAAGCTCTTAACCACTATAATGGTATTATATAGCAAATATATCAGGCTTTCTTTTCTTATTTATACTTTTTCGGTCATTATTTAATTTTGGTGTAATTAATTAATCTAAAGTTTGTGGTCAATGAATGCACTGTGCCCGTTAAGGGAAGCAAGCATTTGTCACTGTTTCCATTATACTGAACTACGTTGTTTGTAGTATCAGGAAAGTGTATCATTTGCCACTTAAGATTAATAAAATTATAAAAGGTTACATGCTATATCGATAAATATTGTAATATGTAACTATTTGCATAGTATTACGTACATGGCAGTTATGACAAATGAAGAAGTATTGAGTATTGCCTGTCACGTTTCTGTCAATGAATAGGTGTATTGGAAACAGATCATCTGAAAACTCGAGTGCACTAACGGGCTGAGTGCATATAATGACCAAATGTTTTTATTAATGATTTCGGGTTTTTTTTTGCCGTAGATGTGTTCCCCAGTGCATTACAAACATGGGAGTGTATTTAACTTTCACGTAGCATATCTGTATAACAATACATTGCTTGCTTGGAATATTTCATCTGATTAGCAAAATAAAATGCTAAAATATGCAATAACATCCAAGAAACCGAAATGGAATACCGGTTAATTTGTATTAAAATAATACCGGTAATCGATCCCTGACTTTGATACATCAGTCTCTCACCCAGAAGTCAGCATACTCCGGCGATACGGCCTGCAGCTGCGCTATCCTGTCCTCCATCTCCTTGAGCCGGCGGTAGATGTCGGGCGCCACGGGGCCCACGTGCAGGAAGCGCTCGATGGCGAGCACGCGCTCGGCGATGGCGCCGGGCAGCGGCGCGGGCGCGAACGAGGACACCGTCTGCGGGCCCCACTCGTTGTGCACCTTGCGTACTGGGGGATAGAGGCCATTATGGAATGCATACTATAGGGGCATACCGTGAAAACATTTTGTCGCTTACGTACAGGTCGATTCACGAGAGTTGGCACGAATGGAATGAATGACTGAATGAAAATGTCTATGTGTGTGTCACATTAACCAATAAAATAGTGGCTCGATTGTATACCGATACAATCGAGCCACTATTTTATTTTACACTCATACAATTAAAGTTTCGTTCAATCCATTCGTGCCAACTCTCGTGAATCGACCTGTAACGCTATGGCAGCTACCAGAATAAAACATATTAGCCTTTAAGAAACACCATCATCCTTAAAGCCTTATTATATTGCATTGATGATAATTAGCTTCCTAAATTTACTTCTCGGTGGTATTCAAAATGTGGTGTCGCTTGACGTAACGTTCTCATGGAATGCTCCACTAAGACCCAGCACACATGGTGAAACGCAACTGCAACTACTAGTTACTTTTGAGTTTAATTTGAGTTTATGCCATAGATACCTTTGAGAGACAACACACAACGCAACTAGTTTGAAACCGGTTTGAAACGCGTTGCAGATCAGTTGCTTTGAAACCAGCGTGCAGGAAACTCGTGTCACATTTGGCGTCTTTTCTGTTCGACAAAATGGCTGACGACGAAAATAAAAACATTCAATTCGTATTGGAAGTTGAGAAGCACCCTTGCTTGTACAATACAACACTTTCAAGCTACTCTCGCAAGAATGAGACTGATAAAGCATGGGCTCAATGTAGGGATGTTACCACATACTTTTTCTTTTACGCCTCCTTCTTTGTCGAAGATACAAATACAGAACCAGAACTTCTTCATCACTTGAACTAGACATTTTGGAGACTTTTGTCTGGGTTCAAAATCGGAATGATTGTGACTAATTTCATCATATTTAGGTTGCGGCGTGTGTGGAAAACGTTTGAAACTGGTTTCAAACCTATAGTTTCAAAAGGGTTTCGTTGCAGTTGCGTTTCACCATGTGTGCTGGGCCTAATCCATACTAATATTATAAATGCGAAAGTAACTCTGCCTGTTACCCTTTACATGCTTAAACCGCTGAACCAATAGGGATGAAATTTGGAATGGAGAGTTTGAACTGCGAGAAAGGACATAAGATCATTTTTACCCCGCAATTATACTTTAAAGATGGGCAAGGCTGGCCGACCAAGTGCAAGGAAAAGCAAGTAACTATAAATTTCGAGTAATGGAGTATGAATGGGAGCAAAAACAATTTATACATTCTTTTTAAATAACCATTTCCTGGCGACAAACAGATAATCACGTAACTGTCAATTAAATATTATCAACAAGATATACAAGAACAAAAGAAAATGTTTCTAACCGGAACGCAATAAAGAGTATTTTTCAATTGTATTATAAACAAGTAACAGCCTGTAGAATTTACGAGTACAATCTACTCGTATGTATACTAACTCTTCAAATGCCCCTTAGAATCACTCCGTTTAACGAATTGTGTTCTGACTCTTGCGCACGTGTCTTCCGTCTCGCTCTCCGTTTCCACTCCGGGGATGAAGTCGTGGATGTTGCTGATGTTCACCTGCCAGGTTGAACACACTTTAGTGGATAGCACAAATAAAACGATTTAAAACGATGTTATAGATTACTAGCAGTGCCCCGCGGTGTTACCCGCGGTTTATTAGGGAAAAAACGTAGCCTGTGTGTTAATCCGTACTGGATTACCATGAGTTGTGACTTTGAGGTTTTCGATAACTAGTAACTAGTTTCCTATCTGTGCATCTCGTTTGTACTATTTTAGTGCGAACGAGATGCACAGATAGTAAACTCGATACTCGTTATCGAAACCTCTAAGTCACAACTCATGGTAAGGGTACAGGGTGTCAGCGTTGTGTCAGCTAACTGCATATGAAATTTTATAAAAATCGCTCCAGCCGTTTAGACGTGAAGAAGTAACAAACATACACACTCACACATTCATAAAGTTTAGATTATGTATCCTTCCGTGGAAGCTGAAACATTGTGGGCGCATAACGATTGTACAGCACATACAGATTGCATTGTATAATGCAATCTGTATACTAACTCTTCAAATGCCCCTAAGAATCGCTCCGTCTAACGAATTGTGTTCGGTACATTTTTTTATAGTATTAGTCGCAATAACGCTCATTTGATATAATTATAAAATCATATAACAACATATGATTCAAATAATAATTTCTTCATTATAATTTCAACCATAATTCGTTCACTGCGTTACATAGGCCTCCCTCCAATATGACTTGTATCAGCTTGGGGGGTAGTTGCCATAGTCGCCACGCTCGGCAAGCCGGTTGGCGACCGCAGTAGCTGTAGGTATATTGGGTTTCGACATGGAGTGGTGATGGTGGTATTCTAGTTAGCCGGCACCACACGGCGGCATTTTATGTAACATGCTTTACGTTCAGTATAGCGTATAGCCTTAGTTTATGTAATTAACTAATGGTATATGTATAGATGTATAATTCACCAGAAAGGTAAGTTTTAAATCTAACTTTTAAAATATTAAAAGTTATTAAAGGTTAACAAGAGAATTACAAAGTCTAGCTTATAGGTATGGGACTTAAAGTTTATTAGTTGTGAACTACATTCGACTGATACGAAATAGGGTACACCGCCAATAATTAGCTACCCTTCAATAACTAGCTACTTCAAAGTAAAATGAATTCTGATCACCTATAAACACAGTTCATTTTCAGTATAATGTTGTCAATTATTGGAGAGTGGCCAAAAACTAGCGAATTACCGTTTCTAGGTAGTTGTACTTTACCTGTTCTCTTTTCCTCTCAATGAAATTCTGTATACGTTTCTTCAATTCTTCCGTGGACACGTTGATTTGAACAAGGTTCCTGTCCACGATTTCTGGCGAGGGAGGCGTTGGGTCACCTGAAAAAGCAACATTTTTTGGAGAAAAGTTGCAACACATTGTTGACATTCCGTCGATGGACCTTATGCCTTTTGTAATATGATCCACCGATGTATAGTCAACCAATTTGATTTCTAGGCCACTCCGAACCTTGTCACAGTGACATTAATAAGAGATCTTTTGCGTCTTTCATATAGATTTTCACTGTGACAAGGAACGAAGTGGCCTATAAATCAAATTGGTTGACTGTAAAGTTATGAGTGTTGACGTTTTTACATTACCGTTAAAAATACAAATAAACTTATTTTCTGGTGCTTATCTTGGTTAGAAGTTTTTATTTGTGTGCCTACAGTCAGTGTCATATAGATAGTGGCAACCAAAGCGGCTAAATATATATATACAGATCTTTATTTATATAGCAGTAAGGATGTATTATGATATATTTCGCCACACGGACTGCAACTAACTATATCATGCTGACTGTACGAGAAATTTATCCTAGATAATGTAGTAGATGATGTCTGCATGTGTCTTTGCACCTCTTTCTCATATTATCTCTGTTCAGCCATTTAGTTGACTGGTACAGAATGCAATTAGGTATTAAGTAGGCCATTAGTACATTTTGCTTATTGTGAAATAAAGTTTAAATAAATAATATTACAATCCACTGTTACCCGCTGTTGAGGTTGAATATTGCGATATTATTTCTTAACCAATAGTCTTATAACTTTCGTATTATAAGTTATAAACATCGTGACTACTAATTATTCAGTTTATTTAAACAGCCGTGTGACTTTCACAGATATTAAGATACAAAGGTGTTTACGAAGTACCTACAGCACGAAGTCCTATACACTCATTTAAAACTGAAGTAGTCATTATTAACTATGTTTGTTCGGCAAATATAAACAGCTGAATTTAAGGTATGTTTTCTTCGCATATTATTCATTGAATGGTAGGTACAGTCAAAAATATGGATACATTTAATGTGTTACGTAGTAGTACAGTGAGTAAAGTTTAAATATACCTACACATATTTAAACGTGCACTAAATATGTGCTGAGTTAATGTGTAACGAAATATGTGCCATTGCTCTTACGCCAGCGAAATAAAGGCGTAGTACTTATTTACGCGCAGACTAAATATTCTAAATATATTTTTGAATTGGAATGTACCGTTTTAAATTACAGCGCAATAAACTTTATGAATAATGGTTATTTATTTCATTTTATTACAAAAGACAAACATAAGTTGCAGCTGTACATACAACGTCCATCTGAAGGTTAAGGATTGACTATTATTTCAGATACCTATTCATTATTTAATTTAAATTTAGTTTTATACCATTGACCCTTTTAATAAAAATATGTATAAAGACTTAAGGCAAATTTAATGGGACTTCGAGCACGAAATAAAAATACGTAAATAATAACTAACAAAGTATTTTATTGTAAAATATTTCATCTACGTATAATAAAACAACCAGTGCAACAGTGCTAATAAAACTTCTTTGTTCAGTAACTATAAATAACTATATATACGAAGTAGCGAATTCGCTAGTAACTGGCCACCCCCAATCACTGGCAACATTATACTAAAAATGAACTCTGTTTCTTGGCGATTAGAATTCATTTTCGTGTAAGGTGGCCAGTAATTGAAACCCCGTTAGAAAATGTGTTTTATTTATAAGTAAACAGAAATCATTTTCACTATTAGATGGCCAGTTACTGGCGATTTACCCTATAAACAAACAAACATAATTTCGTCTTTTCGGCAACGAGGTAGGCCAAGTCATTATGTATACACTTACAACCTAAGGCATCGCTATAAGATCAAAAAGCGTATACATACTTATGCTCTTGACCGTTCAACGGTTTGTTCAATAGAGTTATATTATCAGTTAAACGTTTAAAGACCGCTTTGTTTGCTAACGTTTAAATCCAAATATGTATGATACACTTCCATATATGTATTATACTGCACTTATTTAGTGTATTACAGTTACACTAACCTCTAAACAAATAGAAAACTTACCATATTATGGTATATTAGTGTCATTTCAACAGTTGGCTAAATTCGTGAATAAGTAAGGTTTACGATATTTAAATCGAAAAAAAATAGAAAATTTTGACTCGCAGCGGGACTCGAACAACCACTGGATCACTAGCCCAGTGCACTACCAATTGTGCTATACGAAAAAAAATATAATAATAATTAAGTAAGGTTTACTTTAAGATTCAAGTTTAGTGTTTTCCTTACAGATCTGCCACTTCCAATACTAACAACACTAGTCAACAATTGCAACTTCAGACCAACGACCTCTTAAGTATAACTTATGGTCAAATAAAATATCTCACTAATACGTAATAATGTACGTATATATTATGCGAATAACGTATTATCCTAAGTCCCACGAGCCTACCTATAGAAGAGTAAATCGCCAAACTGGTCATTTTTTAATAACTGGCCACCTTACTTTAAAAATAATTCTGGTTACCCATAAAATAAACAGTTTATATTTAAAGGACGAGTCAATTACTGGCCACCCATTACAGGCCGAGTGGCCGCCTAATACTAAATCGTATTCTGACTACTTATAAACATCATTCATTATTACTATAATGTGGCCAGTTATTGGATAGTGGCCAGCTACTAGCGAATTACGCTACCATTGTATTAAAATTTAGATTTTATTTTCATTCGAACAGAGTTGTGTCTCATTTGTTTTGTTCGAAAAACATCTACTTTATTTTCTATTCCATAAAGAAATGGCATTTTTATTGTACAGTCGCCATCAGATATATCAGAGCGGCCAAGGTAGTCACAAATATCTGAACAATGCCTCTATTGTCGTTAGTGCATGTTCAGATATTTTTAAGTACCTTGGCCGCTCCTATATATTTGATGGCGACTGTACGGTGGGCTTTAGGTTATATATTGCACAATAGCGGTCTCGTATTTATATTAATTATGTAAAACATATATGTACTATGTACCTTAAGTATATAAATGTACTTATTTCAATATAATTTGCTATAACTTTAAGCGTATCCATCCATGAAGAGCTAGGCTCTTGTTGGTGGAGGATTCCATGCATCTCTATCCTGGGCCTTCTTGACATCTTGACATGGCGTAACGTTTTTTTTCTTTTATTTGATCAATATATGTTCTTCCGGGTTTCTTTCCCTCTAAAATAACCATGATGTGTCACCTTTCACATAACGCCTAACATCTATTCTCTATCTATTTTCTACATATAATTGTATATTTCTTTATAGTTTGGTTATATAATATGAGGAACCCTATTTTATTGTCTTATTATGACACCTAGGTAACTATTAGTAAAATTGCTCATTGTTCTTACGAGTAACGACTTGTAGCACGTATTATGTATTTTTATTAAAATTGCATTTATCCCTACACTAGGTGACTTAAAAGATGTGACTTCTAAGTTCATTTGCACTTTATAAAGCAAATACACGACCGAAAAAAAGGGCCTAAAATGTGTGTATAATTAGTAATTACATAATGATTTTTGTCTATACTATGTCAGTGCCAATAAACCTCAACCAGATACGAGGACGAGCAGCAGCGTCCCTTTAGAGCGGCGGAACATACTACGATCGCCAACCCGCCCGCTAAGCGTGGCGATTATGACCTTAAACCATGCTCCAGAGATCACTCTCTATGGCTGTGAAAGGCCTACGCAGCATCATACTTCCGTGAGTGGCGGGAAGGAAAGATTCTTCTTGTTTGTGTAAGAACCAAGTGATAAATACCTATTCATTGGCTAGAAGCAAACGGCCTTGTAACATTTGGCATCGAGTAGCTAATTACAGACATTATCTAAACATATAAATATTTAAATGTTGGTTTCTAGATCACTAGCTAGGTAACGTAAATAAGATAAGTAACTAGTCGTGTCTAATAAACGTAAAGATAAAAAAATACCATGTAAGTTCGTCTAAGTTTATAAATTTGGTAGTTTGTTTTTCTAATACAAACTTTTTAAATTGTTTCATGAATAGTTTTCGCAGTCAGGGATTAGGGTGCCTAGGGGACACATGTAACCACCGGGTCGTGGCAAAAACGCTTAGGCTTGCTTTGATGACATCGAAAAAGAATTTATTCAAAATTGGACGTTTTTTAACCAAAACGTAATAAAAAACTAAAATAAGGTTCTATACCTATTTAAAAAGCTTTATAACTCGTTAATTTAACTGCCATCTATCAAGAAGTTAAGCGTTTATTACACATACTGCCATCTATTCACACCACAATATAACTCTAAACGCGCGCTACGGACAATTTGAAATACATTTTTTTATTTATACGTGTGATTTTGAAAACACCGCCATCTACTCGAGTACACCCTGAAAGGGACAACGCCATCTACTCCAGAGCAACTTTTAACTACCAGTCAAATGTTTCAAAAACATTTACCGTAAAAAAAATATTTTCTTAGGTACGAAGCCCTATTCTTATTCAAATTAATAATCTAGAACAAGAGTTAAATACTCTTAATATCCTTTAGTGCCAAGATTCCGAGTTCCTACTTCTAGGCAGCGATAGTTAAGAGTTGGTCTCCGGTTGGCGCCATATAGAACATGTATAAAGCAAACGAAGTCGCAATTTACGGGGTCCGCAACGCGTGAATGATGCCTCGGTATTGTAAACGTCCATAGGCTGCGGTGACCGCCTACCATCAAGCGGGCCGCGTGCTTGTTTGCCACCTTTGTGGTATAAAAAAAGGTCAACGGGAGAACAGCTCCTAACCCTTGAACTGCCGAGTTTGTCGACGAAACTATATCCCAGACGAGACGCCATCACACGTTTGACACTGCTAAGCGACTAACATTACAACTTTAACGGTTAAACTTTCTGCCCATTTGGGCCATTACAACTCCTATGTTTACTACTCCACGCACATTCGACATTCTCCTTCCAAGCTGGATCCGCGTCCTCGTAGACCTCTCGCTTCCACACGGGCACCTTCGCCTTGAGCAGCTCGATGCAGAGCGAGACGGCGTCCAGCGAGTCACGCCGGTGCGGGCTGGAGACTGCGATGATAACTGACGCTTCGCGGCAGGGGACGTTGCCTAACCTAGGAATAAATTGTAAATATTAATTAAACGTTGTATATAACTTAAACTTTCCTTTTTTTTATCGTTCAAGTCAATAACTTCAAACAAGCTTCTTGAATCTTACGCGGATTGAATCTGTATGGTATTATTTCGCCGGCCATACTGGCAAATAATTTCATCATAATTCATCGGAATTAGAATTTTTTTTTAAACAATAAATCCCCTAACAGAGATGGAAATATCAATACTTTATTATTTTAATATCGATTTGTTCATTATCATTAATATGACTAAAGAGCAAGCTGGTATCTTAATGTCATATAAATATAATATATTTAGTATATACGTGTTCCTATAACATTATTCGTATGAATTGGAAATCAAACCTACGGACTACTTTATCACTAATTAAGTAGCAATATTATGCAACAAACTTAAACATTAATCTTGTACAGTCGCTATCAAATATATCGGAACTGTGAAGATATCTAAACGACGCCTGTATTTTCAAGGCGATAAAGGGGATGTCCAGATATTTGTGACCACCTCTACAGCGCCGATATATCGTCGAAACCTACCCCAATGCTTGTGCAAATAAATAAATAATGTGCACTATGACCCGTGGACAATGAGGCAACGCGATAGGGAAAGGCTGGAGGCTTTTGAGATGTGGTGCTGGCGGCGAATGGCAAGGATCAGTTGGATGGAGAAGAAAACCAATGAAGAGGTATTACGTATGGTGGGAGAGAAGAGGAGTTTGTTGAGAACCATAGAAAATAGAAGAGGAAAGATGCTCGGACACCTGCTACGACACGACGAATTTATCAAAAACATAATTGAAGGCAGAGTTGAGGCAAGGAGACGGAGGGGGAGACCAAGGAGAACATACTTAGATCAAGTAAAGGAAAAACTCAACGTTGTGTCGTATCAGGCTGTCAAGGGGAAAGCAGAGGACCGACACGCATGGAAATTGCTCCACCGACAAGAGTCTAACTCTTAAATAGATGATGATGACTATGACTCGGTTAAACCAATTCATTCATTACTTATTCATCGAGTTAACTGAAGTAGTAAGTTGACCTCTAACCCTGAGTTATTTCTGTATCAGAAAGAGAAATAAACAGAGATAACGACCTGACAACAAATGGACTGCGATGCGGTGGGATAAGAGAAACCATCTTATATCTGTAACTTACAACTTAACTATTAGACGACTGGTCTGGTCTATATGGCACTGGGCCACTATAGGGCAGTGATTCTGCCTCTATCAAGCCGTTGGCACTGGATTCGAATCCCAGTAAGGGCGTATATCGTTGGCTGAGTAGCTACTCACTAGTCACATCACAAAACTTCTTGAGCTTAACGTGGAACTTAGTCAGTTAGTGTAAGGATGTCTTGTAATATTTATTTATTTAGATTGGAAATAAATTACCAAAACGTATTTGCGTAACGATTTACGGAAAAACATTTGGAATGTTATATTTGCAGAGAAAAATATACCCTTAATAATAAATATAGTAGACTAGTACATAATAACAAGCTGATTATAAATAGTATCATTCTTACGTAGTAATCAGTATTTCATTTATCTCGCCAAAAGAAGTCGAGTCGAAGATGCTCTTATCAAATGACGTTGAAATGTTATCAGTTGCATAATAACAGTAAATAACATGATGTAGTCAGCTGCTTAATGTCTGACTCGATTTGTAGAAGAGAACGAAAGTTTTCATTCAATGTTATTACTAAATTAGCGGTAATCAAACAGAGCGGCGAAGCGTGATCGTCGGTAATTCCGAGTATTCAACAAATAAGCAACATCCTCTTCTTATTATATGACAACACATCCAACTGTACCTTGTTTCCAAATAACTGTGTTATTACAAAACAGCTCTAAATAAAGTTACAATATAGTTCAAATTCTACAATATACTTTCACTCTCAAAACTCTCAATCAATCACTCACATGCTCAAAACTATTGTGAGACTCAACCATTATCATCATATCAGCCCAATATCAAGCGACCCAAAATTACAGAGTTTGCGCCACCCGCATCCAGCGTAGCCCCGCGATCTTTAAGTCGTTGATCGTTTAAATTATGCCTAATCTCTGTCACACTTTTGCCGCCTAAAAGTAGCCTACAAAAAAGTAAATAAGTTTTTGTAAGTACAGTCAAGTGTAAAAATTCGTTCACTGCCAAAGTTTCAAAAATATGTACCGAGTAACTCTATTGTACAGTAAATAAGGTTGTAGGACGTATTTATGAGAGGATTCTTTCGATACTTATTTTTGCACTTGACTGTACCTACAGCTAGGTCGATCAACTTTTATCTTGTTGTTACTGTGTCCTGTTGTCTAACGACGACGTGATTAAAATTAGCTCGGAAGTGCATTGTGAATTTTGATACAATAAAACTAACAAACCAGAGGCGCTACCGTCAAAAACGATATTCGTAAACGGACTGTCACCCTCATGACGTCTTAATTGGGGTAAAAGACGAAGATGCCCGAAATTTACGAATATCGTTTTCTGCGGTAGCGCCTCAGCTGTCCAGGAACCGTTACTATGGCGACCCGTGATACCGAAAAGTTACTCATACCTATGATATATAGCTATGCTGTGCACGGCGGTCCACTTGCCGCGAACTTCTTCGCAGATGGCTTTCATGGCTTTCAGCGCCATCGGCTCATACGCCTCGTACTCCAAACGTAGCACCTGCGTCAACAACGGGAAAACCATTAGATAAGGCGTTTTAAAACAAAAACATATTTTTAAGTCAAAGTAACCGATATAGCCCTCCGGATCGCCAAACTTAAGTGGCAGTGGACGGGGCCAGCCGATGGGGCGGAAAGGTTCTGGAGTGGCGACCACGAACTGGAAGACTCAGCGTAGGTAGGCCTCACACAATGTGGACTGACGACCTGGTGAGGGTCGCGGGATGCCACTGGATGCGGAAGGCGCAGGACCGGTCTTTATGGGTTTTTTTGGGGGAGGCCTATTGCCAGCAGTGGACGTCTTTCGGCTGACATGATGATGATGATTGCAACCAATCTTTGCATTAGCTGTTATTACATTAAAGTTGGGAATATTTTAAAATAACTTAAAAACTGGATAAAAAATCTCTTTTGCAATATTTTTGGACTTATGAAATTTCAATCTTCTAAATTTAGGGGGAGGCAAATTTTGGACTTAGGAAGTGATTAGTCCAGAAAGTTTTGCCTTGATCAAAATTTTGCTCTCTCACTTAAGTCATAAATATCATGTATTTTATGGCTAAAGTGATATTCTTAATGACATATTGATTTTTAAATTTTGTTTTGTAGACATTATGAAAAATGAAATAAAAGAAAAATTATTATACTGTGTTCAAACCAGAAATATATAACTGACACTTATGAAGACAAGCAGACAATTTTATCACTGGAATACAACAACATTGTAACTAAACATATCTCTTCAACGCAAATAATTTATAGACTATTAAGAAACTGTTTTTTTTTATTAACTGTTATATTAATGTATAGCACGGGAACTAACATTGTGTGAGAACAATTTTTATGGTATGTGCTATGCGTACATATGACTAGTTTTATTTAAACAACTGTACATAGATGGTAAAGTACATTAGAATTTATAATAGGAAGCAAAAATAAAATGAACAATCCCATTTACCTTTAGCTTCATTGCATACAAATATTTATTTACTTACATTCTTGTTCAGTTCAAATATGCGATAATTACCTAAATTCAAAATTTTGTTAACCTAAATTCTGAAAATCTATAATCATCTTTTTTAAGTGTCTAATGCTTTTTTAGCTTAGAAATTCAGCTGCCAGCTGCCATATTTGTTTACCTAATTCTTTTTCTTCCAAATTACCTTCATGATTCCCTAACACTATATACATAAAAGTAAAAACATTGTTTTATCTACGAATCAAGTTTTCATAAAACTTACCTTTTTGCCATCAAAATTATCTCTAGTAGTTCCAACAAATATAGAGACAGCACCGCAACTGTTGTCTACCACCAGCTCGCTCACTGCATCCACAGACAACTTGTCTACTGTCAACTTCAAGTGATCCATGATGAGTCCGTAAAACTATACCAGGGCGGGCTAACAAACTATATGCAAATCTAGCCTCCACTTAGTGGCGGAATCACAGCAATATGGTCCCTTTCATTGATCTCAACATCAACACTCTCGTCGCAAACTTCCTCGTTCTTCGCCAGCAGTATATTATTCTTAATCGCCTGCAGGTTATAGTTTTCCGTAATGGTGTTTAACAGTTGTTGGTAGCTGAGTTTCTTCGGCAGTAGAATAGAAGACTCTCTGGTACCCGCCAGGTCCTTAGATTGAGCGAAGAATAGAAGCTTCACATTAACCACATGCTCAATTTCCATATTTCATCCTGTAATAAAAAATATGAAAAAGACAAACAATAAATTTATGCACACACAGGTAAAACACAGGTAAAATATTATGAAATGTTATTGGCAATTAAAATAATATCATTAGCCTCATTTTGTTTATGTATATATTTCTAAAAATACTTATTATATTAGCATGACTATTATACAGAAATATAAGAACTAATAAAAGGGATAAAATGTGTATAAAAACAAAGTGCACTGGTCGTTAAAAGTTTGGTTAAGTGCTTGCACGTACAGTAACAATGTGGAAAAATACGTCCGCACATATAGACTTTCACGCATGGACTGCGGATTGCATTCGGCAACGGAGGAACCAGTTTCGTAATGTATAGAGATCATCCGAGCGTAAAAAAACAAGAACTACAAGTTTCATTAATTCGATTATAATACATCGGTACTTAACCTTGACTAGTAATTAAAGCGCCGGTTAACATTCTTAGAGGTTGTGTTCTATTAATTTAATTAATTGCAGTGGTGCATTTCATTAAATTTCGTGAGCTAAATATAGCAATTTTCATCAATTTTGTTCAAACACGCGTCGACGTCGCCCGTCGCTCAGTTGACGTTGACGTTGACACTTGACAGCTCAGGTCCAAGGCCGTCGCCGGAGCTTGGCCAATGGCCGGAGCCGGCAAAGGAAACAAGTTATGTTGCCATTTTATAAAATATACCAAAACATATAGTTTATTTATATATGGTTTGGATAGTAATTTGCAACCAAATTTATCTGCAATATTTAAAAAAGGTAACTCACAAGTCAAATTATGCAAATATCGCACTTTTGGTATATCCACAGTGAAGTCGCTTTTGTACTTCATCGTGATGATATACCCCACGACGTGCAAAGTAAAGAACAAAAAGAATCTATCACTTTCTGGCTTATTATCTAGTTTTAATAATCCATTTTAATGCGTATTCATAGACATGATTACACCTGGCACGCTATATACATCTGCACTATGTATCAACACGTGACGCAAAGCATTTAATCCATTAATGGCCGAGTTGAGAATAAGGAATAATGACTGGAAAACGCATCCGCGAGCGCCAGTAAGGGACAAGATATTTTGGTTTTTGTGGCCTAAAATGAAACAATTCACTATAGATTTACTTTATAAAAAAAATATTAGCCTATTCTGTATTAATTACCGCAACTTTGGTTGAAAACCCAAGAAAACTCCAATTATATATTTTTTTTTCTTTATTGGATGGCTTTTACACCTTGCCGATTTTAGCAGGGTGGATTTCGCCAATGTCAGATAGAGTGAACTTTTGACTTTATTTTAGGATACCAATTATATTTGTTTGTTCCCCTCCAACTTTGACAGTTCTGAAGGGACCAGTTTGGAGGGGAACAAAAACATGTGAAACTATGATAATGACGGACGAAAATAGCGCCATCTCAGCCATATCTATTGAAAGTTACATAAGACCATCCCTTTCCTTCGTGGTATTATTATTAGCACGCTCCGTCTAGGTTAATGGTATGTCTATGAATTTAATACGCTATCAATATCTTTGACGTCACGTCAATGTTAATTTCTTTTTCTTAATAACATCAACAAATAAGGTTGGCATTTTAATTTACAAACTTTCTTCAACTGACGTTCATTTAGATCTTGACCTTGACTTGTCAGATCTTAAGATGTAGTAAATGCATACAGGATGCTTCACCATTATAATAGATTTATCATTATATAAAGGAAAAATTTAGTAAGAGCTTGTGTTTAAATAATATATACTAAAACCTTATTTCATACTTACACTTTTGCGGGTTTAACTTATTCCATGTTATATTTTTGAATATTTTCATATGACAAAAAGAGCAAAGAGATAAACTAAGCACATTTTAATAGATGAGAAAGCGTTTTCGTTATATATTTAGCGTTTAGCGTGATATCAACATGGCAACATTATTTAAGTTCAATCGTTTGTGGAGGTAGTTACGATCACCACAATGTTATATTTCTTAACCCCTTAATTATAGTATTCATAAAAAATAAATATTAGTCAAATTAATTATTTTTTTATATATTTGTTATGGCTAAATAAAATACGACAGTAAATTATTACAAACAACTAACAAGCTTTATAAACAGTTGCTACAAAGGTTCTGTTCATGTGCAATCATGCTGCACACGCACAGAATTGGTTTTTAAATTTAATTAATGAAAAAGTGTTGACCACATTTATACTATTAATGAATACCTTCAATATTGTTCCAATTATATATTCATGATCTTAAAAACATGTGGTTTCGGTAAAATCCTAGAACAAAATTTTACCAACGTGATTGTTAGTGAATAGTTGCTTTAATGATCAGTTTGATGTTTCAACTGACACTACTGTCAGTTGAAATATAAAAAAGTTACCGGATTTCAAACAACGGTCTTCGCTGTGAATTTACGCTCGAGCTCAACCGCTTTTTGGCAAGTTTCCCTCGGGCGCGCGCGTTGCATAAAACGAACGTGGTACTGCGCGCACTACAAAAAGGATAAAAATAGATTTTCAGTGTGTGTTGCGCGCATTCAGCGCCGACATTTTTGTTTTCAAATGACATACATACCGAGACGACGCTCGTATTACGTATTAGAAATCTAAAGTGAAACTTACTGAAATCGGTTAACTGTAAACATTGTACTGATTTTTTGTTTGCTTCTCGTCTCCTGATCGATTGGCAGTGTGGAATAGAATATTCATTGTGGTCGCGATCGTGTTGGTTTACTGTTCCTATGGATTTGTTCAAGTGAATATTGTGGTGCCAAGTGAATAATAAACCCGTTAAGATGGCTCATCACGCGGAGCCGATGGACATAGACGATGAGGGTGATTTTGATAATAAGGAAAACACATATCAACATAGCAATGTGCTACCAAAGACTCCTAGCACTGAAAAGGGATATGAGGAACTTGATGTGTCTGAGCTCAACATGAAACTGAGGTATTCCATTACCCCCGCAGCCTCACCAATGTCCAAAAGTATGTCACACTGCTTGGACCACAGGCAAAATAATTTAACAGACGAGTCTCTCAACAACACTGTAATCAATGAATATGAGAATAATTTGACACGGTCCTTAAATTCCACATTAAACAAAACTGAAATTAAATTATCAAAAGTACCCTTGCAAGCTCTACCAACAGATGTCGATGGCAACAGGAGTTCTGTTCTTCGATCATTGGACACTGCTGCAGGCAATGATATTACTATAACTGTTAGCAATGACAATGAAATAGACAACCTCTCATTTCCAAGCTCTTCTTCTTCTATGACCCAAACTCCGGAAGCGACTACACCGACAAAAGAAATACCAAAGCATGATGGTGGTTCTCCAATTATGAGAGGACTCAAATCTGTGTTAAGCATGTTCAGATCCTCACAAAGCCCGATACCACCTGAAGAAGAGGATCCCAGGGCACATTCCGCTGTAAATCCTGCTGATGTGCCACTGCCAGAGTCAAAGCCAAAAGCTATTGCATCAACCCCAAAGAGCGAGAATAATAAAGAAAAGAGTCTGTCACGAAGAAATAGTCCACACAAGGAAAGCATAGTGTTTAATGAAGATTTAGAAAAAGAATTACAATGGAATGATGACTCAACAATTGTGTTTAGCACAGAGAAGATCCCGATACACAAGTTATTTTTCCAAGATAAAACCTCCAAATCAGCTATTTTGAATGATAATCTTAAACAAGAAGATGCTAATTCCACTGTTGAATATATGGATGTTTCATACAATGATCTGTCTGTAAAAGACAGAACTTTAAATGGTACTGTAAATAGAAGCAGAGTTAGTGAATTCCCAGAGTCTGATGGTGAATTTGTTGATTGTGAAACTACATTTACACAAAATGAAGAAGTCGCTAATGCAGAACTTGATGCTATCAAAATAAATGATGTTCAAATGACAAGTGGTCCTGAAAAAGAATTAGTGATAAATAATACAACAGTTAAAGAACCATTTGCTTTAGATACAACTAAAGATATTATTAATTCAATAGAATCTAATATAGTTGTAGAAGGTGATATTGGAAAAACACTTGATTTTTCGACTACTGATATTGTTAATCAGTTGTCTGACCTTATAAATGAATCCGAAACAAATGCAACAAATGTAATTTCTATTGAAAATAAAGACACTGTAGTTGTAGATAAATATGAAACTTCCAATGTAAGTGATGTTCAACCTATTAATAAGAATCAACCAAAATTGCCTGAAAACCAAGTAATAAGTCCTGACAACACTGTGACAGATCCTTCATCTGCACTAACTGATCAGGTAAGTAAAGAAAATGAGAATTTAGCTCGCACAGCTGGTATTGTATGTCATACTATTCTGCCTCATTTAGTATCTGTAGAACCTAAAATTAGTTTAGCCCCTATTGATGCGGACACAGACACTACTAACAAAATAGCTCCTCAAATATTGACTTCTAATGAATCTGCATCTTCAAAAGCTTTAGAATATGAAATGGAACCTGTTGCTGGTTACCCTTCACCAGTTGACATTCCTTTACCCAATGATGATGATATTAATGAAATTAATGATAATTTGGATGGAATTGTATCAAATGATTTTCAAGGTAAAGATATGCTGAATGCAAGCATCCCTCAAAATGTATTGATGACAGCCTTTGATAAACCAATGTCAGAAGATACACCAATTGATCCACAAGGTGAAGTTACCACCTGTCTACCTAATTTATTACCCAGTGATGCTCCATTACCTAATAAAAATGAAGATTTAGTAAATACCACTGTTCTGCACCAAGCTATTACTGCGGCTCTTGATCCTGTACATTCACCAGTTATTGATAAACCTCATACAAAAGACAATGTTATTGATAAAACAGTCAATATGTCTATCAACAAACCAACTGTTGCTTTAACTCATGCAGAACCTGAACCAAGCATAGAAGCTGATGTCCCTTGTCTATCTAGTGTGTCCCCTAGTGATATTCCACTTCCCGGTATGGATGACGACCATCCAAGTGAGACACAAGATTTAGCACAAGCTGTAGTGATTGATGGTGAATTAGTTTCTACTACAGACAATTCAAGCAATATTTCAATCAAAGATAAAACAACTATTAGCACGAATTTTGAAAGCAAAATTCTTAATTCAGCAGATATAGGAAACAATGTAGCTGTAAACATAATGCCATCAGATTTAGTTAAATCAGAAGAAGAACACATGGAAACATCTTTTGTTGAACCTAAAAACGACAAACATTCTGAAACTATGACTATGGATGTGAGTATGGTTGATGCAAACGTAAAGGTGGAAGATACTTTTAGTCAACCAGAGTTTGATCAAAGTGGCACTCCATCAGCTCATGTCATTCTAGAATTACACGAACCTGTTAATGGTAATATCAATGCTGATAATGTAGGTAAAAATGAACAACACGTGCAAATACCGGACAGTACAAACAATGAATTAGAACAGAAAATTGAAGTAACCGTTCCAGAGATTGAAACTGACAAAAAATCGTCAGTAAACGAAATATGCGAAAGTTCTAATTTATCTACATTGTCTCAAACGGTAGTAAGTAACGTTGAAACCAACGTTTCGAATGATGATGCCGCTATAAAAGTAGATTCTAATACCCTTGATGGACCTGCTCCGGTTGTCTTAGATATAGCGAACAACTTGAATACTGCATCAGCGGCAACAGTACCCAGGCCCAACGAAAATGAAATTCCTGAAGGTGAAGAAGTTATCACACTTCAACATCATGCTGCTGACACTACAATAAAAGGAGATTCCACATGCAAGGCAGAAATCGCCCCAGAAAAAAATGACGAAGAAATAATTTTATCAGAAAGCAATAGTCCTTTTGTATCAATGTCAGCTGAGGAAGATTTATACCCTGAATCTAAAAAGGATGACTTTGAAAAGATTGATATTCCATTGACGACAAAATCAAATGTTGCTCAATCACCGCCAATATCTCCAAAAATAGTTTCGAAAGGGTATAACTTTAACTTTGATGATATTGATAACATCAATCCTTTTGCTACTAAAACGAAAGTTAGGATGTCGCCACCTCCTGGTGCATCTCCAAATAATTCACTAACAACGGACAGGCTCAACAAAACTGAAATGGTAGAGCCTGTAAGGACTGAAAAAGATGTCAATAGAAGAAAGTCTATGCCAGAAAGAAAGAAGCCTTTAAAAGCAAAGAGACATTTAAATTCTAGTGTTGATAATACAGAAAAAGGATCACCAAAAACAACTCCATCTAAAAGCAATGAGGTTAAACTTGATTCAAAAATCCAACCCACGGAGGAACAGTCACACATTATTCAAGACGAAATAAGTCAACATGGTATCAGTAAAGTAGCTCCTCTGAAGGACGAGGTTGATTCTGATAAAATTGACGTTGCCATACCATCGGATGTGACTATACATGAAGAAAAAGTCAGACAAGAACTTGCACCTGCGCATATTATAAACTCTCATAAAGATGTAAGTGAGGACAAGTCCGACAGTGAAACAAATTGTACGCAAAATCACAAAGTTAACGTGGTCGATGTTGATACAAGTGTTAGTGGAATACCTCCGGTAAAACCAGATACATCGTCCTCTGAACAATCTACATATTTCTCGGCCGGCGCTTCATCTACAGAACTAACAGAGTCGAAAAACGTGTTCAACTTGCCTGAACTGGACGGTTTTAATCCGTTTACATCGAAATCTAAAATACGCCAATCACCATCGAAAGATTTCGATATGGAAGATCCTTTTGCCACTAAAAGCAAAATTCGATCCTCACCGGAAACATCGATGGTTGTCACACAGAAAGATTGTAATAGTACTGTAATAATAGTCAATGAAGAGGAATTGAAACCAGCAGATTGCAGTGGATCATCTAAGGTAAGTGACGAAAAAGATATCACTGTTCACGAAGTTCACACTGAGGATGAAGATACTCTAGAAGGACCCTTCCTTGAAGCCGATGATGGTAACGACTGTGAGAATATACCCGAGCTACCCGACGATAAAGTAGACGTGGTAGATTTTGAACATATCAACCAGCAAGAGAATGATGATGCTGCAGAAATGTTTATAGACGCAGAAGCTTTTGAATTTTTGATGAATCAAAATAAAACCGACGAGGTTGCTTACAGCGGAAAAGAAAGTTTGTTCCTCAAGTTTGATCCACTTTTTGCAAGAAGGGTCACGACTGAAGGTGTCGCAGCCGCTTTAAATGATATAAAAAGAAAGCAATGTACTCCAAAGAAATCTTCTAAACCTGTTCCCCCTAAAGAAGTTGAACTTTTGTCATTTGATAAACCTGCGGCTGGACCTTCTGATCTAAGTGGAACGAACAATGTAGTCGACGAAAAACCCGAAGACATGAACGTCACTGCAACTAAACCTATGATGGCCGTAACACCGGCCGTAAATGCGGTGACGCCCAGGAAATCTTTGACGCCTAATAAAACAAACAGGCTATCTATGACGTTTACTTCTCCGGCCATGGCAGTGATTGATAGACTTCTTTCTTTAAGCGGGAACAGTCCTAATGCAGGCCTCGACACTACAGTTACACACGCTGATAGGTCACACAACGAAACAGACCAAGCCCTTACACAACTTAGAGAACTATTAGCTGAAAAGGAAATACATGTCTATAACTTAAGATGCGAAACTAAGGAACTAAAAGATAGATTATCGACTTTAGAAACACAGATGAAATCTCTCGAAGCAGAGAGCGAAGAGAGATTAAAGAAAGTAAATGATCTTAATGAAAATCTAGCTGAAAAAACTAAAATGAACAGGAACATGGCGGCAGTGGTAGAAGAGTACGAACGGACCATCGCTAGTTTAATATCTGAAACTGAACAAGACAAGAAACGCTTCGCCGAGGAGCGCAATCAGCTTATGAATGATAGGGACGAGCAGACAGCGCATCTAGCCAGCATGGAGGTCTCTTTCAACGACCTCCACAGCAAATACGAGAAAAGCAAACAAGTGATAATCGGCTACAAAAACAACGAAGAGACCTATAAGAAGTCTTTACAAGATTTTGAGGAGAATCTCGCTAAAATGCACACGAATTATGAGCTACTCAAACAGCACGCGACTTCAAAGCTAAATCACGCGAATCAGGAATTAGAGA
The DNA here is from genome assembly GCA_022674325.2 of Grapholita molesta. NCBI lineage: Eukaryota > Metazoa > Arthropoda > Insecta > Lepidoptera > Tortricidae > Grapholita > Grapholita molesta. Next base: position 1,999,605 of record CP053138.2, read on the forward strand.
AGATGAATAAAGCTCACGAGGGTGAAATCTTGAAATTCAACGCTATGCTCAAACGTAAGGAGGTGCACATCACGTCGCTTGAGGAGAGCCTCGCGCAGAAAACCAAAGCGAACGAGGAACTGACGGCCATATGCGATGAACTTATCAACAAAGTCGGCTGAACTAATTTTAGTCGTTCGTAAACATTCATGTTTTATAGTTTTCCTTGTGTAAGAGATATCTCGGGACTTGTTACTTGCGTGCTTATCGTCGGTAAGCACTGCTAATGTGAGCTGGTCTCTATTTGATGATATGCAAACCGTAAATAAAACTAAATTTTTCCTCCTAAAATAAAGACTGCAAATTGTGATAAACCTCAATTGGATATAATTCATTTTGTGTACCATTTTGTTGCTATTCGTTCGTTAGTTCAAGTTAACGGAATAGCTAAATACTTAAATAGTGGCGACATTATATGCCTAACACATTTTGTACTATGCTGGTCATAGTGAAATTGTGTGAAACATTAATTCTTTCATATTAATTAATTATGCGTAGTTTATATTGTGAATAGTGTATATTTTTGCATGTTTAGTAGTATTTTTGTAAACTTCTACAAGTAATTATGTCAACAAAACATATTTTTGCAACAATTTACTCTTACATTAATTTCATCGTATTTTTATAAATTTTACTGAAAATTCCACAAATGGGAATTAGATGTCCATTATGATAAAAATTGAAAATGAATTGTGAAGGACTGAAAAATATTGGGTTTCGACCCATATCCTATGTTAATCAGTTCTACATGCTTGCGATTACACCAGGGGCCTATTTCTCGAAATCGCTTTTTGACACCTGTTGTTAAAAAGAGACTTCTGCTTGTATTATAAGTTACATGTATTCGAGAAATAGGCCCCAGCACCTCCACAATAAAATGTTATTATGACAAGAACTAACTAGCGAAATCTGTTCCAGCATTCAGCAGCGGAAGTGGCTAAGCGCTTGAGGTGTTCTAAATGAGGTCAACACATCTCTATTGTCAAGAGAATAAGAGCGCGTGTAGGTCATTTTGAACACTTCAAACGTTTAGCCACTTTTGCTGCTGACTGCACACGCATGTTAACCTCCAAGCCCCCAACTCTGTTGTATACTGAAAATATTGTTTCCACAACACTTGACATTATGAAACATAATTATGTAACAAAATAATTTTATAGACATTTTGATAAATATAAATTTTAGCATTCAGATCTCTCACAATAATTATGCTTAGTATATTTTTATATAATATCTAAACATTTTTAATATAATTTCGAAATATTTTTAGAAATAAAATTGTACAAGTTTGAGAATTGAAATGGTATTTTATCCACACTTGTTTCCATGTTAAAATATTTTTTGTATTATATTAGATAATAGATTATTTTAGTTATTAAAGTTCTTGACTTTTTAAATATATTAGTTTTACTTGCATGAACTTGAACCCCGATCTTAATAAATTGTAAGTACTTACTAAAATTAGCTTTGGTAAAACCCGGTAAATCTTAGTCTAATTTTTATATCATCCATTGTTGAAAATGTTGATCAGGGCTACACCCCTGGGTTAGAATTAGAACCGGTGGTAGAACTTTTGACGTAAATAAGTGCTTTATAATATACCTAAATAGAGAATGAACGGTCTTTTATCTTTTGATTAATCTGGTATTTTACGCGTACTTTGACAGTACTGGTTTGTCTTTAAGTTCAGAGATACTTTTAAGGCGCCCTTGTCTGTGTCACTCTCATGACGTCTTAATTGGGGTAAAAGAGAAAGATGCCCGAAATTTACGAATATCGTTTTTGGCGGTAGCGCCCCTGTATACTGTACACACAAATACCAGAATAAATGTGATTCCAAAATTAAGCTGTCTTTCAACGATAAATGAATGTGATATGCCGACACGTTGCTCAGTACCACGCCGTGCCATGCTATCAGAGCCATCATTTTTAACAAAAAGTCCCAGTTTGCGAGGGCATTGCACGGCTCTTTTTGTCCCAAGAGCTCGATCAAGGAGGTTCGCTCGTGCGTCCGTTGCCATGGCAATGCGGGACAAACACTGTCAAACGTTTCATGAGGAGAGCGAAGTTGTCACCGATTCCCCCCGGGTTATGTATGACGAAACAGTGGAAGTCAACGCTAGGGAAGTCGAAAGCCCTTCTAGTTCAGACGAAGAAGTGGTCAAAGCGGCTATGTCCAAGTTTAATCCCCCCGCGCGTCACACGGCGCGACACGATTTCGATTCGGAAAGCGAAAGTGATTCGGATCCTGAGAATGAGAACTTCTTAAACAATATCAAGCGCGATGCGGTAAGATATCTTTTAATTGTATGTGAGAAACTGTTTGTTATCTCGTTTGTATATGGCCGGTTGTGTAACAGAGTCCGGAGCGGAAGCCCGGCGAGAAAGCTGCGGAGTTATCCAAGCAGCCTTCGAAGGATGAGAGCGCCAAAGCCAGATCGACCAAACGTGCGGATTCCTCGGATAATTCAGGTAGGGATACCTGTTCTGATATAGATATAAACAGTAAATACTTACTAGCTAGCTTATGTATTGATTTGAGTTGTTCAACGATGTCTAATATCTTTATTTGATTACAAGTACGTAAGTTTGCGCACTAAATCTATAAAACTAATATGTAAACATCACATAATATTTATTTTTAATTATATACAATATAGTTTATATATTATACCTATCCTTATACATTTGATGAGGTAACAATAGTCAATAGGTAATTGTTATTATTTCTTATAAACTTTTCTTTATTATATACGCATTAGATTGAAAATAGCTGCCATGATGTGTCGTTTTCCTTTGTCCATTGCGGTAAGTAATAAAATCGTCTCAGCGTTTGCATTGTGGAATGCGCGTCGCGTAGGTGGGAAGGTTAAGAAAAAAACTACTGATTACCAAAATGAGTCGAGGGCTTGGAACATATTGGAATAAGCTTTCAACTTCAGTGGACTAATTACGGTAATATTAATATGTGGCGCTCATGCCAGTTCTCTCGAACGCCCTAAGCCAGTGATTCCCAAAGTGGTCCAGGTGGACCCCCAGGGGTCCACTGGACGCTCGATGGGGGTCTACGTTGGCTGACGACTTATGGGTATGTAGTGGAAATGTAGCAGCAAGGGGGTCCACCGAAACCAGTAAAATTTTGAAAGAGGTCCACGAGAAAAAAAAGTATGGGAACCTCTGCCCTAAGCGTTCCCTATTGGCTGTAGACTCGTCATCCTAGGCGACCCAGGTATGGCAGGAAACTTATTGCCGTTATTAATTTTATACCGGTACGTACTTCTTTTAGACAATGGTCGGTTGCCAAAATGGTGTGTTTTGTTTGCCATATATTTTATTCATGCGAACTCTTGCCAACTAATATCATCTATCTGATATGTATAAAATAAATGTCGTATAGCTACTATTTTATCGTATATCGTTAAAAATCTACAGAAAGCGACAGCGCAGAACTTGGACTCGACCGGCCTCTAGCCAGCGGGCGGAAGCGGGCTGGTGTCGTCATACCTGCTGAAGGGGCCTATGATCCCAAGCAGTTCCAGGACCTGAAAGTGCCTGCTGACATGGAGAATATTTTCCAGTACATCATGAAGTAAGTACACAGGAGACTACATGTCATGCTGTAAGTCTCCTGGTCGCTGTCGCCCTTGCCACGGGATTTAGTCGAGGCCGCCTCAACCAATTTTGCTACAAGTGAAAAGTCTGTAGAAGTAATTTAGTAATACAAATCAAGTCTGATGCGGATGGGCTCTTGCTTTCCTCAGGCTACTTTCCCCCCGTCACAGAGTCCACCTGCTCTAGCATTCAGAAACTGAAGTGTAATAGAGCCCACCAGTACCCTTACCATGAGTTGTGAAATTGAGGTTTTCGATAACGAGTAATCGGATTTACTATCTGTGCATCTCGCTTGTACTATTTTACTGAGAAAGAGATGCACAAACAGTAAACTCGATACTCGTCATCGAAAACGTCAAAGTCACAACTCATGGTAAGGGTATAGAGCCTAAAAAAGGACCTAGTACCACTTACGCTAGTAACGTAACTTGAGCGTCGCTCGTCGTCGACAATGGTCTCTTTTATATATCACGGTGGTGGACATCCACTTTGCAGAACACTCCTTTAAACTTCACGGTTTTTGGACATTAAGTATCTATTACAATTAAACGGGTCCTTTCTCCGGGACCACGAGGAGTCTCCGGGAAACTGTTTTTGAAATCTTGGAGGTAATTTTTCAAATTCATATATGTTGTATCCCGTTTAATTGTAGGACACTGTCGTCCCTGAAACGTTGGAGGTAATATTTCAATTTAATATATGCGGTTAAGTCCCGTTTAATTGTAATAATGTCCACGTTACTATATGGAGTTTCATAAATTTTTCAGTAGATTATCGTCGACTGTAAGGGTTTTATCGTAGACACGAAGAGACAATCTAATATTTCTGGGTTCGCAAGACAACGACAAAATCGTGTGTGGACGTTCACGGTAATTAATGTCAAACTTTCAGTGCATGTTGACTTGAGTGCGTGTTCCAAGAGATATTCCAAAAATAAAATACGGGCTTAATGACGATGATCGCATTGATGTCTATTTTAGTACAATTATGGAGAACGCAATATCCGATGTTAAACACAAACAATATGGGTTCATGCGTTCGTCCATTTTCTCCGTCAATCGTGTTCAAAATGGTTAACTAAACTTTGCCATTAGACAGCAAGCTAATTTTATTTAACATGACTGCATTTTCTAGAGTAATTTTACATTTTACAGTTATTAGCGAAATCACTGATGCGTGCGTACCTACATGGCGGCTGCCCAATAAATATTCAATACCCAGTCCATTATAAATGCTAATAAAGTTTTTTATTATCTGAATGCATGTTGAAGTGCCAACGATGCCGCTTCGTACCGAGAAAAATAGGGTATATATATCTATACTATTAGTAATTTTTCACTTCTCATGCTCTAAAAGTGTGTCATATTATGCTTGCCAAGGCGGACTAAAGTAGTACATTTAGCCTATTAAAACGTTTTAAATTGACCAACCAGAACACTTCACCTTATTAAATCCACCAATCACGACATATATCGAAGTTAATCGCAACTCTAGATAATTTTTTGGTGAGTAACTGTTTAGAAATGTGAAATCATTAAACATAACTTTGTATAATATATCAACCAATCAGAATACCGCAATATTAAAATCGACCAATGAGAAAGCGCAATCAAATTCTCAAAGCATTAGGTACTTTTTAGTTCCTACTTCACAAGCATTAAAAAAAAGTTTAAATCGTTGGCAAACTCTTTGAAGCCCCAATTATACGTTGTCTATGGCTTTATTCACCGCGTAGAGATATCCTATCTGTATCAAAGCAGTGAAAAAAATACAAAGATTGCCAAATTAAACATTTTTGACTCAGAATTCCTTGCGGGCGAATTAAATTGTATTTGTTAATTGTTAAAATGTTTTTATTTTTTTTATTTTCTCGCAATCGAAGTGAAAACTTGTATGCATAACTCGGGTCTAAACGCCATATTACCCCTCGAACAATTTTCCCTCACTTCGTTCGTGAAAATAACCACCTCGTGGTACTATGGTCTACTTTAGCCCCTTGTCAAACAATCTACTATTATTGCTGTGTAGATAGATCATTATATGGATCTTATACAATTAAAGAAATGTTGGTCCGTTCTTCTGTGGACATTGTAAAGGATAATTAAGCGTCTACGACTGCTATAAAAATAGAAGTAGTAGATATAAATATATGCAGTCAACTATTCTACAGGAAAGAAGATTTGTATTTGACTTGTATATATGACACATGTAAGTACTTACTAATCGGGCCCAGTAGTGGCGCTACTGCGAAAATCGATATTCGTAAATTTTCTATCACTCTCGTGACGCCTTTTGAGTAAAAGAAAAAAATGCTCTAAATTTACGAACTTTGAAGTCTGTCAGGTCGGATCTGTCTGTACTGCACATTTTTATCAGCTAAATTAAACAAAAATTTAGTAATATATCCATCACGATCGCACAAGTATTTTTATTATTCAAATAGGTATACTTACTGAAAAAATATAGTACATACAAGTAGCAATATATGGCGGAAACGATAAGGAAATACTGATGTCATGATGGCAGGTGTTTAACGTAGTTACTGATTGACATATAATAGATTTCAAAACGTGTTTCACCACTATTTTGGTCATCACCCGGCAATCCCGGGGTCACGGCCGCTTCTTAGCTTTCTGTAAAGTCCAGCTACCACTTTACAAAACGCAAGGCCTACTACCGAACAACGTCATGCTCTAAGGGCAAACTTATATGTTGTTATACTTATTTGTTATTCTACTTGACACAGGCGAAATCATCGATTGATTTATTGATGGAAGCCATATTTTTTTAAAAGAAGAAGAAGAAGACATATAGTTATAAAACTACAAGCTTAGTAAAACGTGAAAATGCTAAGTACCATTTAGCAAACAGGGTTCATGAAATGGAGTCATCGGTTCGTTGACATTGGCTTTAAAATGTTTTCCGACTTTTGTTGATAGCGGCTTCACTTTCTAACAAGAATGTAGTAACAACGCACGGGAACCACATGCGCTTACGACTTTCTGGTTGGAGACGTACGGAGTTGAGCTACGTAAACAATTCTCGCCCACAGACGACGTGACTTTGTTTTGAGTTTGAAAATACAATTTAAAGCAGTTCATACGAATCGGTTTTTGTTAGATGATTTGAATTCAAAAACTGAAAAATTTCATTATGTTATAATACGTTAGGTCTACTACTAGCTACTTGTACGTACCTAAGTACTGTGAGCTAAAAAATATACAAATATCTTTTCTTATACAAGACTGACCAGGGTTTGACCTCAGTCACACCTGATGGTAAGTGTCGGCGAGGTCGAGGGTGTAGCACGCTGGTTCAGAACAGCCTATTTATATCTAGTATATTAAAATTAATAAATTAAAATAATTAGTATTATAAATATACAGTCAGCGTTAAATAGGCAGTAGCGACCTCAATAAAAACACCAGATACTACGATTAGCCCAGTGCACTACCAGTTGTGCTATACGAGCGCCGCTTAGACGTGTCAAATTTTTCTATCTTACCCTTCTTGGTATATACGTCATTCAGTGGTTGTGGGTTCGAGTCCCGCTGCGAATCAAATTTTTCTATTTTTCTTTCGACTTAAATATCTTTGATATGCTAGCAGACGTTTCTGCTTAATATAAAAATAATACTACGATTAGTCTAACACTATACTCTCCTCAATATCAACAGCCTTTTCTTTTAAGCTCCCTAACGCTCCCTAACTAGGTAAGATTGAAAGAGATGACATTATGTTTTTTAGTACCCAATTGATACTGCGTCTACTTTAACACTATGTTTTTTTTTAGCTTCTCAAGCTCAGTGTTTAAGTATTCTAACAGTGGCTCAGTTGTACAGATCTAGTAAATCAGTCCCAGATCATTTCCACCTTCATCGCGCCACTTTGCCCGCCCTCGCGCTCCACTGACCGCCACAGCTAAAATTAACCGTGTGCTCAATAAGATACGGTTTATATTTAATTGGACTAATTAGCTTCAGTGTAGGTTGGTAGTGTCACAGTTAATTTATTAGTAGGATATTATTTAGCAGGTTAGAGCGCGTAATCCGAGACCAAATTGTCGATTTCATCTTTGAAACAGGGGTGTATGGAGTACCGTAAACTGAGGTTACTTTGATTCACGCGGTATGATTCATAACAACATTATAGGTGAAAAATTTAACTGAAGGACCATGTCTATGTAGTTGGGGGCTTACGTCAGAATTTGAATATAGAACGCCGACATGCTTGTACAGTCAGCGTCGTATAGTTGGTAGCATCCAAAGTGCACGTACTCGATAAAGTTCGGTACACCATATAATTGATATGATGTACCGAATTATTAGACTACTTTAAATGCTACTAACTATATGACGCTGACTGTACACACACGTTACTACTACCGCCTACTACATACTTAGACTACGTACATAAATATACTATAATATGCTTTTGACAGTGTTGATAACGTATACAGTTAAGGTCAGAAATATCGATGCAAACAAAGTTCCGAAATATGTATGTATATATATATGCACCTTAATATTAAATTACATGTACAAAATTTGGATTTTTTTCCCTATCAATAGTCAAGGGACTATATCGATTATTGTTAAGGGTGAAACGCACAATATAACACTTAAGCCAGCGATAACTGTGATACAGCTATAACGATAACATGTGTTACCCCACGAAAGTAATCCCAGTCGGTCATGAAGACAGTTTTAGGTTAAGGTCGACAGTAATGAAATATCGTAAACGTCACGTCCTCGGCGGTTCAAAAGCGACCGTGGTTGCACCTCATATATTTAGCTCATCTGCTTCTCCATGACGTTTTCGTGGCCGTGTATTGCAAAGTCATCCATAAAATATTTATCTGTTAAAATATACTAAACGGCATCCGTCATAAACATCGTCCACATCAGTGATAATCCGCTACAGGCTTCGTCAAAAGTGTACAATTCCGCAATACGCTTCGTCCGGAATCCTAACACTACCTACAGCTTAACATCAATCCCCAAAACGACAGGTACAGTCAGCAGCAGAAATGGCTAAGCGTTTGAGGTGTTCAAAATGAGGTCAGCACATCTCTATTGTCAAGAGAATAAGAGCGCGTGTAGGTCATTTTGGACACTTCAAACGCTTAGCCACTTTTGCTGCTGACTGTACCCGGTGCAAACGTCCCAAAGATGCTAGCCGCATTACCACGGTGCACCGCCAGCAATATCCGCTGAACTAGGTCCATAAAATTAGTTTATTTCTACGACCTCCAGAGTCTGTAGATACTTCCTTCGTTGTGCTTCTTTTGGACCAAGTCCAATCTAATACGAGTTCAAATATAGTTTATTTGCTGCTTGTTGTTTGTTTGTTGATTGGTTCATTTATTTTTACGCTACGCTGTGATAGTTATCACCAAAGCCCGGAAATTGTGTGGGACTTTTGAACTATCGTACTGAATTCTCATTTATCGATCGAAATGTACCTAAATGCTTGAAATTACGTTCAACATACTTCAAACTTGATTGTAGCAACTCTATGAGTTTTATGTATGTTTGAACTAAATCAAAATTTTGACTAAGAATTAAAAATTATCTGTATCTTTTATAAGTTTCAGTAAATAGATATAAAACATCAAATGTTTGAACAGTGATTTTATGTGAAATAATATTTACAAGTAAAACATTCATGATCCTGCGCCAAAGATGCCACTATCAAAATTTTATACTTGTAACCGTTCCAATACCTATATATAATTTCGCGCCCTTGTTCAGGCGCGGTACTGTAGAAACCGAAGTTCGTATATTTCGAGCATATTTCTCTCTTACTCCATTTAAGGCGTCATGAGAGTGCCAGAGACAATCGTCCGAAATTTACTAATATCGTTTGTTGCGGTAGCGCCGCAGTACTATTATACTTGCGCAGTATAACCGTTTATTGGGAATAACTTATTATTATTATATTATCCTATCCGTAATATTAAATGTTGTCGTTAGGTACACGCCCCAGAAAATCGACATAGAGTTCAAACTGCAGCCGTTCGTGCCGGAGTACGTCCCAGCGGTGGGCGACATCGACGCGTTCCTCAAGGTGACCACGCCTGCACGCGGTGTGCGCGGCGAGCCGCTCGGCGAGCAGTTCCTCGAACACATCGACAATCTGGGTAAGTTATTTGACCAGCAAAAGTGGCTAGGGGGCAATGGAATGGGCTATACTGGGAGTGTCTGTGCGATTAGAAATGATGTCATTGGCAGCACAACCAAACCAAACCAACCGCTCCTAGCAACCGCGCTAGCAACAGCCTCCCGGATCGATAAAGTAAAATAATAGTGGGCGGGCACATTACGCCTAGAACCGATAACCGTTGGGGCGTAAAGATTCTTGACTGGCGACCACGAACCGTGGGCATGGGTGGACTGACGATATTGTAAAGATCGCGGGAATCCATTGGATGCGAAAACCAGCCTTTGTGGGTCGTGGGGGAGGCTTATGCCCAGCAGTGGACGTCCTTCGGCTAACATGATGATGATGAAGTGGCTGATTCAATGCATAAAACTACACCTGCGTTTTGTTTAATTTCATTTCGTTCTTTATGAATGTCTTCAGAAAGCGAATAAAAGAGTTATCTGTTGATCTAATTGTTGATACGCGATGGATCGTGTAGGGCGATCAAGTTTACTGCATGGCATAAACATAGTTAATTCAGGTATTTCATGATTGCTGTCAATTCTCATTCCAGGTCTAACGGTGTTGGACGAGCCAGCGGCAGAACAAAGCGAGTCGGCACTGCTACACCTGCAACTGCGCGCTTTATCTAAGACCAGCAGCGCAAAACCCACCGTGGTGAGTGCTCGATCTCTACTGGAAACTCTGGATTCTAGAATTAGGTGTTAGACGCATCTTCAGGTATTAAGTAACCGATTTACTGCGGATGGCACGACAGGCGAGTCTACAATGTTTTTAACATGTAGCGTATGACACGAGAGCAGTGTCATCACATTCCATGGCGTAAGACACGCCTGCCACGTCTTGAAATATTTGTTCGTCGCCACAGACAAAAGTATTTGAAAATGGAAGACAACGAATCGGTTAACAGGTCTATCATGAATCGCGCCGTGTCGGTTGACTAGAATAGCATCACCCCATCTCTTTTCGCGGAGGTCGAAAGACATGACAAAGGGGAATACCTACGGATGGGAACTAAGATGATACAAGTCATATTTGGGGGAGGCCTATGTCCTTTAGTAGCAAGGTGCGGGTGAAAAGATGATGATGATGCGACATAGGCTTCACTGGCCGTGGGTTCATGTTCCCGGATAACACAAAACTCGGTAACTGTCAAACCACAATTAGACAGGTATTAGATACGTTTGTTTTGCGTGCGTACATACTTTCTATCAAAAAGTTTGTGATAGCTATAACATAACTGCAATCCGATATTCGACACTGTCAAATTTCTGACATAACCATATCTGACATCGGTTAAATAAAAAAATGAAAAATAATCTAAAAGTGTTATGAAATTGGTTCGTAACCTGCGGACGGCTGGGCGAGTGCGTTGCGACGAGCGAGCGGACGAGCGGAACGGCGCGTATCGTGTTACAAGCGAGTCGACAGCCCGTCAGTTCTGCTGACGGCTCGCTACTGTATACATTCGTGATAGGAGATTGTATGAGCGATGAGTTAATGCTTGTATACTTATTTATTATACAGGGGCGAACATTATTTCCATTCGTATTTAATTCTCTTTGACTTGAGCGAATGATTCCAGAATTCAAACAGTGAAAATATGAGCGTTGCAAAAGTCTCAATAGACGGTAGCTTATTCGACTTAAAATTAATGCTATAAAATAATGGTTATTCAAAATAAAATAAAAATTATAACTTGATGTTGTGAATGAAAGTAAATGTTTTAACGACGGGTCTGGCCTAGTGGGTAGTGACCCTGCCTGTGAAACCGATGGTCCTGGGTTCAAATCCCAGTCAGGGCATTATTTGTGTGATGAGTACAGATAGTTGTTCCTGAGTCATGGGTGTTTTCTATGTATTTAAGTATTAATATGTATCTGTCTATTACATATATCGTCGTCTAGTACCTATAACACAAGCCTTACTGAGCTTACCGTAGGACTAGGTCGATTTGTGTAAGATTGTCCCGAAATATTTATTTATTATTATTATTATTTATTAATATGTAAAAAAAAGTTATTTTTGAAGTAATATTTTTTTTTTATTCGACTACGTTGTCCTCGTGATTGACCTATCTTTCTAAATCACAGATCTGTAGGACTAACAGTCACTGAGCTTAGCCGAGGACAAAAATACATAACAAAATTATAAAGGTTCCAAGTTGACTACCACACCCTAAAAAATAACTCACTCAAGAACTAACAAATAAATCCTTATGTGTATAAATAACAGTAGGTATAATTTTGTCATATGGCTATAATTTATGGTTATGGGCGCCATATAAAGTTAGTTCGCTGAGAATAAATTGGAATAAATGCTTTTTAAATTGTTGTCCACTTTTCATTGATACCAGACAATGTGATGCATCGGTTTTCAATTGGATAGTTATAGTCTCACAAGCCATGCAAGTTTGTTAGTAACAGTAGGAGAAAATTATTCCAATCTTTTTTTTGAGGAGATTAACCTACGAAAACACATTATAGCAGACAAACTTAACTGAAGGACCATGTCTATGTAGTTGTGCAGAGAATGAATATGTAACTTACTTCAAAAGTTGAATATAGAACGCCGACATGCGTGTGCAGCACACATGTTACTACTACATAGGCCAGGTGCTTTAGCTAAGTTTTTCACCAATATGCCTTAAATAGCTCCCTGGTGAAGCTATAATAATAATAACCCTATACCAGATTTAATTAAAATAACTTTAAATGTTAATTACAGGTGACAAAGAAGCTGGAGAATGCTGAGAAAAACGGCAAAGCCCTGGACCGCTGGATCAAGGATGTCAGCGACCTGCATCGTGCCAAGCCCCCGCCCACCGTCGCGTACTCCTGGTGAGGTCCTGGTTTATAGTCACCTTATAACATAACCAGTGCTCAGACAAGTCATCGCAAAACAATCGCAACACGGCAATAGAACATGATCAATAGAATCGCATTATGTACAGTATTATTTAATTATATTTTTGTAACTAAAAGAGAGTGATATATATTTATAGCTCATCGCCCGGCGATGAACTACGATCGCCCGGCTATGACATATATGTCTCTTTTATTTACACCGGATCGGTTATCTTTTGTCCTTTTAAATAGCTTAGCTTACTAGCTCGCGATAGGACCGGTGCCTTATTTCTCAGAATTATAGGTTTCGTTAGTAGGCGTTTCTGCTTTAAAAAAAAAATCTAATTTTCCTTTAAGCATTTCCGCTTCGCACAAAACTAATAAAGTTGTCCAGGGGACGGTTACTAAGGCGAGCGATATTCCAGCAAAATGCCGGACATCGACTCGCTGATGGAGGAGTGGCCGGGCAGCGTGGAGCGCGCGCTGGAGCGGGCGGGGCTGCCGCCGCCGGCGCTGCGCTGCTCGCTGGCGGAGTACGCGGCGCTGGCGGGCGCGCTGTTCGACGTGCCGCTGCCCGGCGCCGCGCTGCCGCACCGCGTGCAGGCGCTGCATCTGCTGTTCACGCTCTACACGCACGTCAAGCACTCGCAGCTGTTCGCCGAGCGCCAGGACGACAGTGTCGGATAATAAATGTTGGCTTGTGCGTTATCTTTGTTTGACTTTTAACGTTCCTCTCGCATCAAGATATAAATACATGCACTGGTCCCACCGCGAGCTAGAAAGCTATGAGCTATCAGCTATTTCAAGGGATAAAAGATAATCGCTCCCGTGTAAACAAAAGAGAGAGATACATATTTATAGCTCCTCGCCCGGCGATGAACTACGATCGCCCGGCTATGACATATATGTCTCTTTTATTTACACGGGATCGATTATCTTTTGTCCCTTGAAATAGTTGATAGCTCGTAGCTTACTGGCTCGCGGTGGGACCAGTGCCATAGCATACAGTTAACTCATTCGGTGCGGATGAATATAGAGATACATATAAATACTTAAATACATAGAAAACACCCATGACTTAGGAACAAATATCTGTGCTCATCACACAAATAAATTGCCTGGTTGGGATTTGAACCCAGGACCATCGGCTTCATAGGTAGGGTCACTACCCACTAGGCCAGAATGGTGCGTGGCAATATGGTTACAGTAGTACATTGTGTATTAAGAGCGGTACACAAGAAATTACGAACGAGTGTTAAATTCAAGCCCGACGCCGAAGGCGAGAGCATAATTAACACGAGTTCGTAATTTTTTTACCGCCCGTGGCATACACAATATTTTTCATCACACTTCATTTATAATTTATACACATTTCATGCAACGTTTTTAAATAGAGTTTCACCAGCTGATTTGCATGAGCCAATATGGCGTATCGAATCCGGGTAACGTATCTCGTCGTATCTATCGCAACGTACATCGTATCGGTTTTGGGCAAGCTCTGGTACCCATTTTCAAGCTGAGCAGGACCACGCTCGGGGTGAGGATGTATCATTCACTTACCCGAAACATGTCGCCTAGTGCGATATCATTACACGTAAATTTATCCGTTTGTAACTAAGTAGTAAAACATGTATACATGGTTGTCCAGGGGATCGTCACTATGTACGTACCTCATTCATGCTAATAAACTGGTACCCAGGTATACCGACCGGTAACCGGTATTACCGTGTTTTTTGGAATATGAGTGTAGGGAGTATAGGGAGTAAATAAGTCATCTTAATATGACAAGTCACCTACTTGTATAAATTGGTGATATTGTAAAGACAAAACAACAATTACTTTGGCAATTACGTTTATTTTCCAATTTCGTTACAATGTTCTAAATAAAAATATACACTTTATTTTTATTTAATATTAATACTAGCGTTTTAATAATACCGAATTGCGATATCTAAACACTTGATCAATAACATTTATTTAGACTCCTTTATTTTACATCTTTAAACAATGTACGCACTGACAAACACAATTACTTTTTCAGTTAGGTGAATACTACAACCGCGGGTTCCATTGTGTTAATTTTTTGTACAAACACCATCAAAAATATCAGAGCGGACAAGCTGGTACAAATATCTGAACGACGTCTCTATTGTCAAGACGATATGTTCAGGTATTGATTACCCTACCCGCTCCGATATATTTGATGCCGAATGTATTATAAAAATAATACACTAAAGGAATCCGTGGTAAACTCGCTCATTATATTCACCCAGGTAAGACTAGATCATCAAATAAACATATTAAAATATCACATATTCAATTACACAGTGGCAAAGCCAAACGATGTCAAATTGCAAAACTAAATTTCAAATTCTAAACCCTGAGACTTGGTGTCATAGTACAGTCAGCGTCACATAGTTGCAGTCAGTATGGGCAAATATATCGATTACAGATCTTTATTTATATAGCAGTAAGAATGTGTATCGATATATTTGCCCATACTGATTGCAATTAACTATACGACGTTGACTGTACAGTCAGTATCAGCCAAAGTGACGAAATATAATAACACATCCTTAATGCTATACAAATAAGGATATGTACAGATATTTTTGGCTTCTATTTGATGCTGAATCAACATTAAACAACACAAAACTGTACTAATTGTCAGACAGCTGTCTCGGGCTCCTTTAGAACTGAAATTAGCTTTCAAAATAAAAACAAGAAATCAAAAAATTAACTTCACAGCAGCGAACTTACAAAACATGGAATGAAAATGTATATTCAAAACCGCATTCCCCGCATCCTGGCAAACACATTAGCGACATCTATCACGTTTAACAGTACGTCTCAGTGCTATACTAGTTGTATTGAGATGTCTCGCTGTCAAAATAACTTAAACATGTATCCATAGATGGCGCTTCGCCACATACATACAGAAAAATAACATGTCGGAGGAAAGCGACTTTGTACAGATATTTTCATGCCATGTTCCTTGTACGTTCCTTGCTTCATAATAAGTTTTGGAGCCTCGCAAAATCGCCGATAAAGGAGTCCAAAGATATAACATGTACACAAACTAACGGTGTTGGCAGAATTACTTATAACTACCACGGGCCGCAGTCAATATGATAATCGTTCATAGATAACGCAATCGTTTAATTCCTCCATCAACTTTTCGTTCGATTTGTCAATTTGAATCGATTGCGTTTCCTACATTCGATTATCGAGTCGTCTAGGCTGCGGCCCCTGTTAGCCTAAGATGGTTGAGTTTAAATCTGTCACCAAAGCTGTCAAGTGCGACAGACGGATGACGCGATATACGACAAAATGACAGCCTCTGTCGAGGAGTGTGGACGGCAAATCGTATCTGATCATGTCGCTGAGTCACACTTTGGTCCACGTTTTGTTATATAAAGAAACTAGGGTGAAGAGGGACTAATGCGACTATAAGGTAATCCGGTAATAACTATTACGAGCATAGTTGCCATTTGCGTAATGTTACTTTGTATGGATGCACGATCAAGAATGTTAATATATCAACCATAATGATGTCATGACAATTTTGAACACAACGCCCGTATACTAGGAGGAGAACGCATCCGCGAGCACCAGTAAGGGACAATGATATTTTGACTTTTGCGCCGTCTCTGCTATATCTATGGAAAGTTACATAAGACCATCCCTTTCGATTGTGGTACTATTATTAACACGCCACTTCTACTTAAATGGTATGTCTATGCCCGTAAGCTACTTTTGTTTACCGGCTGACTTTGTCTCTACAAACCTGTGTGACAGTGATTTATTATAATCTGGACCAAAGTGTACTTCCTAAAACACGAATTTAAACTATAAGATCATCTGTAGGACACGTGACATTACAATAACCAATTGTCATTGAGAAGTTAACTAGCAATAAACTTTGAAAACATGGTCACGTGATATATAGACGTCCCCAGTGATTTTGAATGTATTCTAAGTGTCAGGAGTAACGCGATAATGAGATCTACGTCATTAACAATAGGGTTCATAGTTGGAAGACTACTCGTAAATAATTTACAGTTAAAATGGGCTACGCTATAAATAAATTAGAGTGAGTAAAATTTATAGGTAATTTATCAAGATATATAATATCGTATAGTGTGGGGTTATTATTATTTATTAATACGGCAGAAAACATTTTTTTTACGCTGTACTCATTGCTTGTTTACATATTGGTTGTGCTATCCATCAAATGAAAGGCGAAAAATATTTAACATGCTAAAGTATTCGGAACAACATTGCGAGTTGAACCATGTTTAAAAAAATATATAAAATAAAATAAAAACATAATAAAGAGAATTCTCAGAAAATAGTGTACAGTCGACGTCAAAGATATGTATACACTTCTCCTTAAACCTTTGTAATAAAGGCGCAAAAGGGAATACATATCTTTGACGTCGACTGTCCAGCAGCAGAAGTTGCTAATCGGGTGAGGTTATGATCTAAACACGACTTTATAGTTAAGAGAATAAGAGCGTGTCAAGATATTTCTGGCTGGCTGCACCTTCTGCTGCTGACTGTACACAGCATGAGTTATAAAAGCATCAAACCCTGAGGACACAAGTGGCACTAAAAAAAAAATCGCTGTCAGTTATGTGATAATTAAGCATTCAATTAAAACTTGTTTTTGTTGGTCACTTGTTAATATATGGATGTTACAATGTAAAAAAAATAGCCTAAAGTTGATTTCCTTCAATATTTCATGATTAATTTTTCACAAAATTTACAGCGATTATTTTTTATTTTTTTAGTACCACTTGTGTCTTCAGGGTTTGAGTAGACTTAACCGGTTAACTGCGGTTTTGTTTGCTAACCCTGGTTTCTGAATCGGCTACACTGTTTTCTGAAAACTTCTTAAAACGGTATCAATAATTATTTTAAAGGTATACGATGGATACACATAACGTAACAAGCGATTCACTGCCTTATGTGTTCAACACTAAGATACACGCTATATTTACACGAACCTGTCCGATATCACAGCGCGTCGCGCACATACTATATACAAAATTAACACGGGCACGCGTTGCAATATGCACCTTGCTACCTACGTCCTTAGGTACATAATGGGTTTGATAACGCATACTCTTAATATGTTAGGATTGTAGTTCAAGTATATCCACTGTTGACTATCAAAATAAGCTTTATTGCTAAGTATCGCTATTTTAATGCCATTTTAGGTACATAATTACCAGTATCAACTTCTTCTCATTAATCAGTCCCGTTGTCCAGGGGACATTATTGGCTAGTTTTGCTTGAAAAATTGATATACAGCGTTCTACTAATATGCTTAGTAAATCACGTGTACGTTCTGTAAATTCTAATGCAATAAAAACAGTTGTCCAGGGGACCGTTACTATGGCAACGTGTAATGCGAAGAAGTTGATCCACTCACATATGCTCGTGTTTATGTCAATTATTGACAAGAGAAACTGATTTAAATAACTTCACTCTCTTTTAGCATAGAAAGTAAATTGGCAGCAATCTGGATACAACAGCTACTATGGTCGGGTTTTTATGATTTATCACAATATCTGTCACGCTCACGCAAGTAAGTGAGTGCGAAAGTGACGGATAGTGCGATAGACGACAAAACGCCGACCATGCTATCCGTTCTGAAGCTTTGATAGTCGACAGTGGACATGTCTAGATGTTACAATGTTTATATATTACAAAGAAGATTGAAATATAAGATTCTCCTCAAAAATATGTGACATTATACTATTTTTTTAAGATTAGGAAAAAATTCAATAAAACAACTGAAGCGGATTATACAGCGTATAACTAATTTAAATTTCATCATATATTGTTTTAGTTGTTTTTTTTCGTGAGTAATTATTGCAGCAACCGAATACAATACCTATTGGGAAAAATATTGCATAAAAGTTTCTCAGGATATCACATATTTTCGAGGACAGTTTAGAACAATTATATAAACTCGGATTTTCTACACGTCTTATCGGCTAAAGAAATTACTAGGAATTTTTGTAAATCGTTATTTATACGTCATAAAGTATGGGCCTTCCCAGATCTGCCGACGCGGATTCAGCTAAAAACCAGTAAGAGCGAAAAACGTCGAGCCGATGCGAGCCGATGCGAGCCGAATGATGTTTGTTATGCTCTTACTGTATGGACATAATAGTAGATTATGTTACTGCTGCATAATATAAGGCATAAAAATACAAGTTTGGTTTTATAAAATGAAGCGAAGCTGAGTTTCATTATAACATCAAACGAGTATTTTATGCCTAATTATGTACAGTGACATACAATGCTTTATCTACACACAATATAATACCTAAAACCGCAAATGGCGGCGAATGAAAACTTTTGCAAGCAACCGTAGTTTATTTTTTTTTATCCAGAGACTATCTAGATTCAAGCTTAATTCTCATATAGTTTCTATAGTAAGTAACCAATTGCTTTTTTTTTCAGAAACGTTCGAAATTTAAATATCATTACGCTATAGATTTTGATATAGTAATGAACAGACATCGGATTCCGTGGGGCGAAACTTCTTGACAGCTAGGGACTTCCTATATCGATAAACTCATTTATCGATACTAGTTCTATATACTAGTGACCACCCCCAATTGTGTGTTTTTCGTAACTATTGTTCTGAAGATCAGTATTAATGTATTTAAAAATATGTTACCAAATGTACCTAAAATTGAGTTCTTATTTTGTTATATAATATTTTAAAAGCAAACCTTTGTGTGATCACTAGTATTTAGAACTAATATCGATAAATGAGTTTATCGATATAGGAAGTCCCTAGCTGTCAAGAAGTTTCGTCCCACGGAATCCGATGTCTGGTAATGAAGTAATTATAACATTTGCACATATAAGAAATATGTTGTAACAAAGTAGTTTACTATTTATATGGGTTGTTATTTGCTGTTTGAATGCATCATGAAGGGGTTGTGTGTGTAGGTTTTTATGATCGGCGAATCCACGTCGACTGGTTTAGGGAGACCGTAAGAAGATATTACTAGAGATAGAAGATCTAATTGAAGAACTATGTTTAGGTCAGAATGGCCGGTGTTAGCTACACTGCGTCAGATCAAGAGATTAGGTCAACTACTAGAATTTATTAGAATATTATAAAAGTCTACTTTGAACTGCGCAATGAGTACTTATTTAACAAATTACTTAATTCTAGTTTTAGGGCAAAATGTTACCCTTGAATTATGTTTTTATTTTTCGTATTTTTTTAAAGATAATTTTGCCTCATAGTCGTAAGAATCCCGTTCGCGTGATTTTAAATATTTTTTTACGAAAAGACTCACAGAAGTACAATTTAACTAAAATATTATATTATTAAAGTAAAAACTAAAGTATAAATTGTTTCATATCACACAAATTATATCCAAGCGCATACAATCTCATATAAACATTGTCTTTTTGTATTTTAAATAATAAAATTAACATTCCTTCAAACAAACATCTCAAGTCCAAAACTTAATTACTCTGACTAACAAAAAATTAAAGCACTATCTATATTAACAGAAATAAAAGCTGAAATAAAAAAATTAAATTCTCAGGGGTCAGGTCAACTTATTTAATAGAAAATGTTTAATCAAGAGTAGGATACTCAATAATTTAATTTAGTTTAGGAGTTTATTAAATAACCCTACCCTGAGAAGTTCAATAGCCTCTATAGTTTAGGTGTGAGGCCTGAGTGGACGCTACAAGCGGAGCGTGTAGCGTTGAGCGTCTACGGGATTTGAGCAGCGTGCGCGGTCGCTCCCATACGGTTGCACTTGTTTAATATACACGCCACCCGACCCGCTGCACGCTCAGCGAGCGTCCACTCAAATCTTACACTAACAGTTTACAAACCTGTACACATCGGCTTCTTGCACAATTAGTATCAAACTAACATTTAATAAGAAACTAGTGCTTACGAGCAATTAAAACAAAAATATAACTTAACGAAAAGTAAAAAAAGCTGCAAATTTTACCTACAATGTGATCTAGCTAAACTTCGTAGGCATTCTTAAGGATATATTTTTGTTTAAATGACCCAAAAGTTCACATAGTCTCACGATTTTATCGCCAAGTTAAAGACAAAACTATAAGATTAACACTGAATCCATCTGTACTTGTATCACTCAAATTTATTCACATCACTCATTGCAACGTTCACTTCACTGTTGCTTTTTAAAGTTTACTACTATTTCTAATTAGTGAAACATCAAATAGTGCCCGTTACTAATATATCTATATTTTTACATTAATTTTAATCACATTCTCGTTTCTTAGTCCATAAGATGTTCCATTCTGGCCATGGAACGTGTTCCACTAGTAGCAGGTTCACTAGCGCTTATGGAACTAGAGTTCCGTGTCACTAGTAACAACTGTTCCATGACATCACACGGAATGGTATCTCTATAACAAGCCTAGAATAAGTGTGGGAATACTTATACTTATTAAAGATATTAGAAAGTGCTTGTTCAATCAATGATGCGCAGCATGTCGTTATATATAGGAACTTTTTAAATAGTGGTATTGCTAGTACTGAAACATAATATCACTAGTGATACTTTGATACTTTTGACCGAAAACTGTTCCAGATTGTGTGTAGTAAGTATGACTGTAAAGCGTCCCACAGGATCCCGTCGACGTCACATGCGGTAAATAGGTTGACAAGTGTTACTATTGAACACGGGTGACTAATGGAACTGCTAGTAGTGTTGGAACAGTGGCTAGCCCTGGAACAGTGGTAATGGAACAGTACCTCTAGTGGTAATGGAACAGATTGAACAGCCTCCTGTTGAAGGGGAAGCGCTGCTGCTTGAGCTCAGATAGAGGTTCTTCGTCGTTTCGGATGCAGAAGTATGACGTGATCGCGCTGCGGCAGATTGGACATTTGTCCAGTTTTGCTGTAACGATAAAATACAATTTTAATACTTTGCTTTTGTTTCCTTGTCGTAGGCCTTAGGAGACAGGCCCACAGAGCTACTAGTAATATGAAATTACTATAATGGAAATTGACATCTTTGCAATTGGAATAAAGTTGCTTTTACTAAATTAGTAAAAATAGTTTGGTTCGTTCGATTTTTAAAGGGTTCGTACATAAATCAATAATAGCAGCATTTATAATGATAATGAAAGACAAGGTAAAAATCAATGATTTTCCTATAGATTTTCTGCACGTTCTTGATAATTAATTCATAAGGATGTCACGTCTTGCAGCTTACGCGATGTTGTGGTGATGTAATGGCATTATTATCGATCTTTAACCTCCGTCTAACATATATGGTTATGGCTTTGAACCTTACGAAGAGTTACCATTTCGGTATTTTGAGTTACCTTTGTTTTTGTTACAGGAACAATTTGTCTGAGCCCCACGGTAAGCTCAAGAAGGCTTGTATTGTAGGTACTTAGCCAACGATAAACATAATATACATATACTTAAATACATTGAAAACACCCACGATTCAGGAACAAATACCTGTGCTCATCACACAAATAAATGCCCTTACTGGTATTTCAAACCAGGACCGCCGGCTGCCTTTGAGCAGAGTCACTACCCACAAGGCCAGACTCTCTCTCAAGGCAAGTAGTTAATCTTTTAACTTATAAATTATTTGCTACACAATACAGTGTGGAAATTTAACTCGGGCCCTGGAGGGAAACTACCTTAAATCCTTGAGCTACGGGTCTTGTTACGGGTCTTTTACTTGTTAAAAAAGTGAACAGTAAACAAATGTTTGTTAGAGAAATTTTATCCTGAGTATTAATACTATCGATTAGTATAATAAAATAGAGTGTGAGTATTTTTTTTTATTTTAGTTGGTTCGAGTCCCGGGCGAGGCAAGCGAGTTTTAGAAAATCTTTGAATGCAGTTTTGTTTCTTTTTAAAAATAAAAGATTGTCTCCTTTAAGTAAAATGAGCTAGCTCAAGGATTTAAGGTAGTTTCCCTCCAGGGCCCGAGTTAAATTTCCACACTGTATATCTCTAATGTCTTGCCTTTCAGAGTAACAAAACACATGCTAGCAGGATGTCGATACACATTTTCCTCTGGATTTCCTTCGTGATCGGTAAAACCAGCCCTTGGTGACACCTAAGGATATCACGTCTCTGGCACGCTGATGCTACGGCTGATGACATCAGCGATCATTATGTCGAGGCTGGACACGCGTGGTATCCTTATTATATCATTAGTTTAGTTTTAGGTACGCGGCCGTTCTTTGCGCGGTAAGAGCGGGATTGAATGTTTTTTTTTTTTTACTATTTGTATATCCTATGAACCTGATAAAAAATCCTATTTTTTTAGAGGTTACTTTGGATGTAATTTCTATAAAGCAGAATTAAGTAATCGTGTTTCTGAATAGTATGATTTATATAGATAATCCTTAAATATGTAACTTATGACCATAGCTCAGCGGGGATGAGCTGTTTTCAGAGTTTGCACAAGATGGACATGCCTTGTCATTCGATATGTGGTGTAATTTGATAACTAAAAAAAATATTTTATTTAGGCTGCCTTTCCTCTACGATATTTGCGTCGCCATTCTGTTGTGTTATTTTATTATTTTTATAATTAATAAAGTTTTATTTTCTTTTATTTTAATATTTCTTTCTGAGGTGTATCTAATAGTATCTATATTAATATCTACACTTGACAAAAGTGACGTCAAAATGCCGAGCTCTGCTTATGATACACAAAGACTAATAATATTAAACACATACAAAAAAGGTATCTAAAACAATCGAAACTAAAGCATCTGCACGCGAGTAAAAAAACAAACTTGTTAGTCTAATTTAGTAGCCAAAACGCGTCTCTGAGTGCAGCATTGGTGGTGGACATTAGTATTGTAAGCGTGCCGCGTCGGATGTTAGGACGTGACAGAATAGTTTGGCAGTGAGGACGCTCGATACTGTCATGCGAGCTATTACAGGCAAATGTTATTGACATTATATTATTAAAGATGTAAATATGGCAGCCTCCTATTAGAATATGGGCAATTTCACTTTCAGGGACACCCAATTAACTTAATTGTCAAATAAAAGTTAAATCAGTGGTCAGTTTAGTGACGACAATTAAGCTTTAAATTTCAATATAATCTGCTGTTTTATGTTTAATCCATAAATAATACGTGTTATTGTAATAGAAAAATGCGAATAAAGATGATTTACATAAATATCTTAAGTTGCTTGCTCATATCTTAGCTTAATTGTCGTCACTAAACTGACCACTGATTTAACTTTTATTTGACAATGAAGGTAATTGGGTGTCCCTGAAAGTGAAATTGCCCATATACATTTATTTGCAGGCCAAAACTTTATGCTTATAAATAACTAGATTACTTAATAAGAGGAAAAAAGATGACCAGAACGGTACTACATCATATGTAGGGTGTAAGAAAAACACTATGAATATGTCTATTTTTCTACCCTCTGACGCCTGGCGTTCTACTTGTAGTACAAAAGCTACCAGTGGGTATTGATTTTACAGTTGAGATTGACATAGGTACCAATATTTACGCTAGCAAACTTTGTAAGTTCAGACGAACATTAAAAACACAGACACCAAATAGTAGAACCTATACTCAAAAATGTTCGTTGCTTGCTCATATCATAACTAACTGGCCAGTTACTTACTTAAAAAAGGGGTTCCGAAATGGTGTTCAAATAAGAGTTTTCTCTCTCAAAACCTGCAATCCTTCTGCTTATGCAAATAACTCTAGTACCTTGTTATCCTCAGTGGAATACCAAAGGGGTCATTGTATTGCTTTGAAATACAATAATTACTTATCTTAGCTGTATACTAGGTCCGCAGCAAAAGTGGCTGGCTGAGAGTTCAAAATGACCTACACGCACTCTTATTCTCTTGACAATAATCTCTATTGTGTTGACTTCATTTTGAACACCTCAACCGCTGAGCCACTTCTGTTGCTGACAATGTATCTAGAGCCTTTTTTAAGGTAAAATAATTATCAGAATGCCTAGCTTAGCTCGTATTTAATCTAGAAATAAGGTTTTAACACACAGCCACCTAGCAAGTTTATTTGATAGCCTGAGTGTTCGATATTCATATCATGAACACTTCTTAGGCTCGGAGGTCCGACGAGGGCCAAGGTGACTCGTGACTAGAATTAATGGCCCACAATCGATACCTTTTGTTATCGCCAACCGGCATTGCTGCATCCCTGCTTACTACCAACCGGTAATTAATAACCAGTAGTGTTTGGCAGTAATAATTCGTTCGTATAGATCATAGATTCCCAAACTTTTTTGAGCTAGCGCCCACTTAGGTATCACAAAAAAAAAACAGCGCCCACCATCACAAATTAATAGCTAAAATAAGGTACATATTACGTCACTTCTTAAAAAAAAAACATATTTTCTTCATAAAGACTTCAGAAAGACGTCTTAACCTTATATGACTTACCTAACGCAGAAAGAGATTTTGTTAATGTGTGACTCAATTTTGCAACCAACAGCCTGAACCCCACACAATTGGCTGAATAATCTATCCTTCAAGGAATTACTACTCATTTTATTAACAGGTTTAATTACATATTGGAGCGACGTATGCAGAGATTCGCTAAGATTTTTTGCAACCATTTAGTGAATGAACTAAAATAAATTGTGATGCAAGAATTTAAATAATAGAGAAATACTACAAATACACCTTAAATTTAGGTATTTCTATTTATAGACATTTATAAATGTAATTCTATCACTCAAATTTAAGTTTTTTTTTACATGTGGGAGCGCCCCGTTGGGCAGCATAAACGCCCCCCAGTTCCTTCCGAGGTCCCTAACGCCCCCCTGGGCCTCTTCAGCGCCCACTGGGGGGCGGTATGGACCACTTTGGGAAACTATGGTATAGATAAATTGATGATGCCGGCTGACTAGAATAGCACCACCCCATCTCCTCCCGCGGGTGTCGTAAGAGGCGACTAAGGGAAAATCCTACGGACGGGCGCCTGCCAATCGTGGCGACTATGGCAACCTACAAGATGATTTAGATGATACAAGTCATATTTGTGGGAGGCCTATGTCCAGCAGTGGACTGCATACGGCTGAAATGTCTAGATAAATTAGCGAGAGCGTGGAATTATCTAGACATACATAAAAATAATCTTAAATTATACATGTACTGATTACGTAGGTAAACAAGGATCTAAATTATGACGTTAATATCAATAAATGCATAGAAGTTAATTACATCTACCAATAATTTCACTAAAGTTAAAATGAATGTGACGTTAATAAACACAAAACTCTTTGTCGGAGAGGTGTCAGTTATGACACTTGATTGTAAGTAAATAAATTGTTTAAATTGATTAATTCAATATGTATGTTTATTGGTTCTGAATTAATTATTAACATCAATAGCATATTATTTATAGCATAAAGCCGCCTTTTGTACTCTTTCATTTATATACGCGGTTAAATAAATCAGCTAAAATTTAAATACGCAAATACGTCAATATATTAAGTAGGTAGTAGTATATTTTAAATAAGTAATTAAATTAGCAGCTGCATATCTGGTTTTATCGGTTTACAAATTTTACTTAATAGTTAATACTTTTGCAATATATTATTAATTTATTACCACATAATGACTTTTTAATCGCACAAGGCGCCAGTCACGTAGGCTAGGTACTCTAGTTATTTATAGATATAAAGAAACAATGTAGCCTGAACACTGAGTGTAAGTTTTTAACGTAACAAAACGTCACCATCGCGTTAGAGTTACCCATATAAATGACATTATCACTTACGCGTTCGAGACGTTTTTTACGTCAAACGAAACTTACACTAGAGCCTCTGAAACCTCGTAAAGTTAATTTATTATTAAAGCAAGTGAATTAATACGCGACTTTTTTATGTTTTAGGCTCTATTTAACCGTTCGGCTTATTAAAACGATCGGACTGCGTGGGGGGAAGGTAGCCTGGGGAAAATCCAGGACCCTTCCGCACCAGACTTGGTTTGTACTACTGGAATACTCCTACTGAGTCTACGCTTCCAGCGAGATTGGTTGAGGGGGTCTCAATTGAATCTGAGTGGAAATACGACGCCAGAATACATGCCCTCTATGCGTTCGACTCTCGCCCGAGGCAATGATTTTTTTATATTATTCCTTCTAAAAATTATGGTTTTGTTAGCAGACGTTACCGCTTAACAAATTGAGTGCCAGGAACCGGCTAGACGGTTTCTCTATTCGTAGCGGCTATTCGCTACATACGGAGTGTGAGTGAGTTAACGAGTAGGTATATTGGTTGATACATTTTGATGTCCTGAAAATAGGCTCTCGGGCCTTACGAGGTTTACTGCCAATCATGTGCCAAGGTATAAAATACTTATGAAGTTTAAATAGAACCGGATAGTTTGTGGTCGCGTAATATGTATATTAAAGGCTCGTAATGAGGATGTAACGATGATTCGTTACAGGTAATTAGTTGATTAGCAAAACGCGTGCTTGCACGTAGCACGCATTAATTTATTAATAATTAATTATACACCTGCCGTAGCAGAATAAGGGGAAAAATTGCGCTTTCAGAGGCTGACAATCAAAAGTACTTGTTTAAAAGAGAAACACTGAGTAGCAATTGTTAGGCGATGGAGTCGCAAAATACACATACAGACTTGTAATGTACTCCACCCCGTTATATAACGCTCATTTTGGCAGGCAAGCTAGTGATGTTGCTTCACATAATTAGTCGATTCATATTTATCTATAAAAGTTATTTGGCAAACTAAAATTCTTCTTCAGTTTCTTCTTCAGAACGCCCTTAAACATATATTATAGAATATCGTATTTGGGGTCCGATTTTTGAAATAGTCACCGAGTAATTTTCATAGATATTCTCATTAATTCTCTGTGGAAATCACAATCGGACCCAAGATCTTTTTTGAATGAGCAAGTCAACTTCATTTTTTATCGACTTAGATTAACATAACTGCCCAATCACTTGCCCCTAAACTGAGCGTAAGATAACGGGTGCCCTTACCATGAGTTGTGACATTGACGTTTTCGATAAAGTATCAAGTTTACTATTTTACGCTTGTACTATATTAGTGCTAACGAGATACACAGATAGTAAACTCGATACTCGTTGTCGAAAACGTCAATATCACAACTCATGCTAAGGGTAGGGGTGTAATAATGTCATACTTACGATTCCTGAAACATTTTAGTGTCCCTACTGTATGTTAGTGACGACAATATTTTAGCGCGATGGATCCAGTCCCACAGGTACACAGAGTAGATACTCACGCAGACAGTGCGCGCACAGACAGGCGTGGCGGCACGGCAGCAGCGCGCGCGACAGCGGCGCCGCGGCGCACACGCAGCACAGCGCGCCGTCCGCGCCGGCGTAGCGCTCCGACGGGTCGCACTGCTCGCCCGTCACGTACAGTTGCTGCGACACAACACCATACGTCGTTATCGCGGCAATAACAAATATGATAAATAACACATATAACAGAATGTCTATTTGGTCGCGTTAAACTGTTTTTCATTATTTCGCTCAAAGATCTACCTAAAGCACACACACACACACATACACCGACAATAATGTAGTTAAAACACGCAAAACTAGTACGGTTTAATTATTAATTTAAGCGTTGCACAGGTAGTCAGGTTCTGGCAGAATACCAGCGATGTGGCATGCCGCATCAACATGCTGAGCCAGCATCTTTTCTTTGCCACGACACATGGCGCCATTTTGATGTTGTAAATAGAATAATAGTGTTAAAATTACATGCCTTTTTATTTCGTTTGTGTTTCAATGTTAATGCCATGTAAATTGTGGGTATGAATAAAATGTATCTATCTATCTTGGTAGAAACGGATATACTGCCTACAAATATAAAGCATTTATGAATTTCTACATATCGGAGAGTTTTCGCCAGAAAGGGTCAATCAAAATTATATTATATTTAAACTCATACCTACTTAGAAGACACCTACTTAAATAATAAGACAACAATATGTTGAATTTTTATTTACGTGTTTTACTTGTATTTTATTTGGTTTTCGTAATAGATAATAAAATATACACCGGTTCTAACCCTACACCTCTGATCCGAGAAGAGACCGGCAGGAAACTACGGCAGGACTTATTTTTTCAATACTTTTCTTATTTTTTTAGTTTTCAATAAAGATTTAGAACCAACTACAAGAAAACAAGCAAGTATAAGAAGGAGTGACCCAGAAATCAAGAAGTTTAAGAAGAGAATGCAGACACGCCACATGACCTGAAATGTACTCCTACCTTGAGACAGGAGAGATGCCCGTTGGCCTGTTTGAGGTACTGCGCGATGATGCCGCTGGGCAGCGGGCACTGGTCGTCGCGAATATGCACCACACTCACTAATGCTACCTGAAATAGGAACGTTAAACATCAGTTCGAAGAACCTTACATGAGTTGTGACGTTGAGTTTATGGATAACGAGTATCAAGTTTACTATCTGTGCGTCTCGCTTGTACCTACTATTTTAGTGTAAACGAGATGCGATAGTAAACTTGATAGGTACTCGTTATCGAAAACCTTAAAGTCACAACTCATGATAAGGGTACTGAAATTCTGATAACCCGTTTAAGGGGTATTTACGAGTACCAGATTATGATTCTGAAAAACCAGGTCAAGCACAATCGTTCTCTCGAAAGAAATCATTTTTTTCGTTATACGATTTTAAGCTAAACATGGTCATTCATATTACAACTATTACTTAAAGTCCTCACGGAATAACTATTCCGTGAGGATGGCACTTCCAACAGTGCCGAAATATCGGAAACTCATTCAAAATAATATACATGATAACTGATAACTATCCCGCTTTAAGTAATTTTTCTCGTTATTCACAATAGTGTTGCCTCGTATTGTCATTAGATCTAGTGTCTATCAGAAGTAGTGTATGCAACTATACATAATTAGTATACCTAGATATTTTTCTAGCAGGAACGGCATTTGTTTTGTGCTTGCCACAATAAAAATATCGACAATCCTGCTATCGATAAGTACATACTACTTCAACTTCAAGATGTACACACAGTCTTATATCGGCTACCTACCTAGACGCCGCGTGTCACCGATCTTGAACAAATTAAACGTAATCCGTATACTTTTGATCCAATTTACGTTTATAATTTGCAATGAATAGTTCCAAATTGTTTTCTGAAGTAGGTATTTAAATATATATTGACTTTTATTATTGTTAGTTATTTTTAACCCTATTACCCCATATTTGTCTTTGTATTACCTGTATGGAAATTGAAGGGGTACTTATCGATAACAGGACTGTCGATGTTTTTATTTTGTCAATCACTTACAAGAAATCGTTCGTGCTAGAAAAATATCTAGGTATAATAATTAGGCATTACAACAATCGTGTGATATTATTATGAAACTCGCCTTCGGCTTGTTTCATAAACCCACACTCTTCATTATGCACAGATACATAAACTACTATTATAGTAAATATCAGTGTTGTTATGGATATCCATATCCGTAACCGAAACTATCGGATAATCCGAAAGAATTTAATATCCATAACAGTAACCGAAACCGATATTATATTTTACCAATATCCATATAAATATCCGGATCCGAAATTATATATCCATAACATCCTAGTGTCTATGTAACTGCTGTTTGAGGCTGGCAATAACCACGTCTATATTTTAAAGCCGTTTGCCGTGTGATGCCGGCTGAATAGAATAGCGCCACCCAATCTCCTCCCGCGGGTGTCGTAAGAGGCGACAATGGAACCCGCCTGCCAAGCGTGGCGACTATGGCAACTATGGCGTACTTCTTGGGGGTAGCCCCAAGATGGTCCAACAGTGGACTGCATACGGCTGAAATGTATGTATGTAATTATTTATAAGTTAAAACCATACCGTATCGTCAGGTCGGAGCTCAGTGGTGTCGCGCGGGTCACGCGCCAGGATCACGACTAGGGGGTAGCAGGTTCGAGGCGGCGGACCCAGTTGCAGGGGCTCCTCGGAACTCAGCCGTAGGGGCCGCTCGTCGTGTTGGTTACTTCTGCAATAAACACTCAGCAAGTTTAGTTAGTTGATGGAGGACAATTTGTGATTAAAAAAATGGGTGCAATGGTTCCGAATTTTTTTTTTATGAGATAGCGAAAAGCTATATTATTGATGGCACGTTGGATTTCACAAGTATTTATATATAACGCCAGAACGTTAGAAATATTTATTAATGACTCGAGGAAAATCTATAATTTCTACAATTAAAGATACTAGAAATTACAATAGACTTACATTAATGGAAAATTTACAAATAGAACAACTAGTTCTAACGCCTTTTATTATTAAAGTAATTTTACGCAGTTCATCTGGTAGTTTCTATAATGAGACTCTATTACAATGGACTAGGGGTTAGAATCGAAAAACATGACTTATGAAAAATTCGGCTGTTTGTTTACATTTATTTGTCCTATTTAACCTTTCACTATCATTTTAGTTGTAATGTTTCGTAATAAATTCTTACTCTCTTATCAAAACTACATTAGTTAATTTATGTTTTGTTTTTATCATACAAAAACAATTCACAGAGTGTCAGATAAGGACAAATCGCCCCTGCTTTGGGCGCATTCAAAAATCATGGGATCGTTTTGGCCTTATTTTGACGTGATATTTCTTTGACCCCCTCCCCCCCAAAAACGATCACATAATTTTTGAATGAGCCCTTTTAAGTTTAAGGGCAATATCCAAAATTAAGTGTAGTGCAGTCTTACAGTCCATGTTAAAGATACGTTTATTTTTGCACCTTATTACTAGCTATTATTTACATATCCTCGTAAGGCCCAGTGTGCATTACAATGTACACTCATTCATTTTATAAAAGAAAATAGCGTAGAATTTCTTTTGTTTCATTATTTTTCGTACAAAAGAAAATTCAACCGAATTCTCTGCATAGTAAGATTGGTTTTAAGCCTTACGAGGCTATAGCGAAAAATTGTAAACATATTGTATTGTATCTATGTTGCGAAGATTAGGTAATATCAATTTAAAAATTCCGCTAAAACACTCCGATGGTTATAAATAATAGTTGTAAAAGTTAATTGAAAGATTATATTTGAAGTTGAGTATAAATCGAAAGTTGTTCGTCCGCTTTTGATTTTCAATGGTAATTGCCTTTTGGTTAAATAATATTTTGACGTTGGTTAGCTATTCAGGTACAGTTACAAGTTATGCCTTACTAATATTATAAAAGCGAAAGTTTGAATGGATGGATGTTTTGTTGCTCTTTCACGCCAAAACTACTGGGCGGATTTTATTTAAACTTTACAATAATGTAGCCCCTCATCTCAAACTCAAACGTTTATTCAGTAAGTAGGCCACAAGGGCACTTTTACACGTCGAGTATACAAAAGTAAAAGAGAAAAATAAAAACTACACCGGTTCTAACCCTACACCTCTGACTCGAGAAGTATTTTGACTTTTATGACCGGCAAGAAACTCGGTGGGACTTATTTTTTCAAAACAGTATCAATTATATAACAAGGATAATGAAAATAATGTCTATTAAAAAAAAATCTCACTCTCGCAAAATTAACAACAGTAGGTCTCATTTCTATACTAGATCTTTTGACATGTCTCACTGTCAAAATAACTCGACATGAATCCATTGATGGGGCTGCGCCATCATAACACCGAAAACCGACAAATAGCCAGACAGAACGCGACTCTATATAGACGTTGTCAATCCACTGTTTCTGTCCTTGACATATAGGAGCTATACATATAATCTATAAAAAAATATGTATGGCCACATTCTAGGAGGAATAATGACTGGAAAACACAATCGCGTAGGCCAGTAATGGACAAAGAAACTCTCGTTTTCGCAGCCCAAAATGTAACAGTTCACTATAAGTAGTTTTATTTTACAGGACACTCTTTACAACAAAAATATATGCTTATTCTTTATTACCGCAACTTCGGTTGAAAAAACCAGAAAAGTCCAATGTTTTCTATACAATTTTTATTTACAATAATTACATTCATTAAAATATGAGTACTTAACTAGTTATTAAATCTAAAAAAGGCTTTTCAGGCATTGTAACTAGAATGCTGGCGGCATTTCCTCGTTGTATCACAATGCTGATATTTATTTCCCTCCAACTTCTGGCAGTTCCGAAAGGTTCAGATGGAAGGGTAACAAAAATATGTGAGACTATGACAAGGACGGGCGAATCGTGGTATTATTATTAGCACGCCTCTTCTATTTAAATAGTGTCTGTTCTCTCGAAGTTTATAATATACATTTGTTGACATACATCGAACGGAAGCGACAATGTATATTCATTCTCCAAATACAATGCTCATTGAATAATTAAGTGTACTTTTAATATCATGACTTACATTGTACATTTCCGACCTACACTTCGGGCAATATGAGAACGATATACAAACACTACCCTTGAACAAAACTAGACCTTATTCCCTTGCTATAGAGTTGCATACAGTTCACAGTTGGCGAAGGTATAGTCGATGGCATAAATACATATACAATTATACCCCTTATTATAATGGATTAAGGTTGAGTAGTATATACATATTAAATGCGGTAGTGTGAGATGGGCGTGGCGGTTCAACGACTCAGCCAAAACAAGACGTTTAAACACGTCGCGTCGTCAAGGGCAGCCGGTGTGCGAATACTAGTTTATATACTTTTTTTTTTTATATTATAGTAAACATATGATGGTTGTTACGGTATTTTTAAAGCTTTGACAGTTAAAACTGTCAGAACTACGTGACCGCAGGTTTATGGTGCTCCGTCACTACAGTGTTATAATGTTATATTTATAACACGGTTTGACAGGGACAGTGGCACGTTACAATTATTTGTTAGATAGAGAAAACTTGTATTATATTATAGAACATTTATAACAGTTAATGTGGGAGCACTATTACACTACCGACCGGTCTGGCCTAGTGGGCAGTGACCCTGCCTATGAAGCCGATGGTCCTGGGTTCGATTCCCAGTCGGGTTTATGATTCTGAGTCATGGGTGTTTTCTATGTATATAAGTATTTATATGTCATCTATCTATTATATATATCGTCGTCTAGTACCTACAACAGAAGCCAAACTGAGCTTACCGTAGGGCTAGGTCGATTTGTGTAAGATTGTCCTAAAATATTTACTTATTTATTTACTAGATGTCTGTGACTACCGGCGGTACAATAACATTTCCGTCGATTTCCGTCGGCTTAACTTATTTTATTTATTTTAAGCTCCGTCATACCAAAATAAACACTTATATGCTTTCATTGACATACATATAATATACAGACACCGAAGACATACATATAATTAGATTAAATAGGTATATCGCGTTTAACTCAGTCAATTTTCGTTATAATCACACTATTAATCCCCAAGCACGCGTACAATAACCCTTACCAGGAGCGGTACCGGGAAAATCGAAATTCGTATATTTCGGGCATCTTTCTCTTTTACTCCAATTAAGGAGCCATAAGAGGGACAGAGACAATCGTCCGAAATTTACGAATATCGTTGTTCGCGGTAGCGCCGCTGGATTCGACCCAGGAGACCCAGGAGGTTCCGAGGCTACCGCGAAACACGATATTTAGTAAATTTCGGACGATTATCTCTGCCACTCTCATGACACCTTAATTAGAGTAAAAGAGAAAGATGCCCGAAATATGCGAACTTCGATGTTCGCGGTACCGCTCCAGGCAAAAGAGATAGGACCCCCGCTCCGAGTCGTTTCTGGTGCAAAGGCTGTCTATAGTAATTCAGCGCGGTAATGCCGCGAGCATTACCGGCTCTTTTATTTTTATTATTTTTTTTTATGACATAGGCGGCAAACGAGCAGACGGATTGCCTGGTGGTAAGCAATTACCGTCGCCCATGGGCACCCGTAACACCAGAGGAGTCACAAGCGCGTTGCCGGCCTTTAAGGGGGGGTTGGAGCTCTGGGAACCTTACTCACCATCAGGAACACAACACTGCATACCTGAAAGGTAGCAGTGCTATTATGGCTGTTGTCTTCTGTAAGGAGGAGGTACTTCCCCAGTTGGGCTGCCCCAGATTCAAGCGTGATGGTCATCGCTGTGCCCTACCTCTCATTGTTGGACGTAGTTTAAGGACATACCCGGGTCCAAAACCACCAGAAACGACTAGCAGTTATTAAATTTTAGGGTTAATTTAGTTTTACTGTAATTTTTTTTGTTAAATTTATATTCTATTTAATGTAAGTAAATATGCCTTATTCAATGCTATTATTTCACATAGTAGAATATAATTATAAGCTATGTGGCAGTTGAACAAAACTCATAAACATTCATTGTTGATTAAAAATTCCAACGAACTTACGGAATTAAAAACAATAGCGATTGTGTCCGTACAATAGTAATAGGCTATAAACTAAGCAATCACATAAAACGCATGCGTAGAAAAACGTATTCAGGTTCAAAGTATTCACGTCACAAAGTCAAGCCTCGTAACTCATAAGAAACTCGATAAAGTCTTACAATTGCTATCGGGTATTACAATGGCATTGTGATTACTGGCGCAATCAGAATGAGACAAAAAGTTTAGGTTCAAGAGTATTGTTCCCGGGTTAGCAATCATTGGAACAGAATTACCCGAGCATTCACTAAGTAGAACACCATGACACTGAGGTGAAATTAATGTTACAGGACATCTTAACACAAATTGACTGAGCCCCACGGTAAGTTCAAAAACGCTTGTGTTGTGGGTTCTCAGTCAAGGATCGGACAAACGCCTGTCATTTAAAAAATATAACCCTGTTCCGTACAGCAGAGACTTCCTTATTTTATGATGTTAAAATATTTTATTTTATTCTTATAAAATAAAATATTTTAACATCATAAAATACTGTGTACGGACTTTTTCAACGCATAAATGGGTCCTAAATTCACATCGTTATAGGCTCACAACTGAAAATTTAGAAAAAAATTTGATCATTCTATTTTATTGGCGAAAGTAAATTTCGGAATATCAATCATAAATTAATTTGTCACTGGATATAAATTATGGTCCAATAAATGTATAAAATACAATTTTTTTATTAACACAAGGAAGTATGTGCTGTACGGAACAGGGTTATATTTTCAAAATGACGGGCGTTTGTGTTCCTTGGACTCAGCTAACGATATATATACTTTTTTTTTTTAATACAACGACGGTGGCAAACAAGCATACGGCCCGCCTGATGGTAAGCAGTTACCGTAGCCTATGGACGCCTGCAACTCCAGAGGATTCATATGCGCGTTGAGAACCTACACTTACATACATATACATATAAAGCAGCCATGCCTCAGGAACAAATATCTGTGCTCACATAAGTAAATACCTTTACTGGGATTTGAACCCAGGACCCTCAGCTTCATAGGCAGGGTTACCCACTAGGCTAGACCCGTCGTCAAATATAATCGAGTACAGTCAAACATGGCTACGAAAATTTTCTTCATCTAGGACCTAGGTTCTAGGTCTTTACCTACGACTTTTCGTCCACTGCTAAAGATAGACCTAGCACAAATATGACTTTTAGTTATAACTTGTGATATACTGTTTGATATGTTTTCTTTTGGGTTTACGCATAATTATGTACTTTAAGATTTGATTTATCACTGATTTGAAAATATAAGCCCCGCCGTAGTTTCTTACCGGTCTCTTCGTTTTCTTTCTCGCGGGTCAGAGGTGTAGGGTTAGAACCGGTGGAAGATTTTTGTAAAATAAAGATCTTTTATCTTTTGTACCATCTTGTTGGTAGCTGCCATAGTTGCCACGCTTGTCAGGCGCATATTATGTAATCCTTTACATTATCGAAACGCTACGCAAAACTAACGTAAAATGTTTCATACATGTGTTAAAGTATTTAACAGGTTCTAAATCAAATTAGCACAGAGGATTTTCACAAACAATTAGTGAGGTGTTATTATAAATAGAGTAGTAGTTTAGCGAAAATGATACAATCTACAAACATTTCATTGAAATAAATGATTTGATGTTTTGGTATACGGTTCAAAGTCTATTAACAAAATTCAGGACATAGGATTGTTCCCTCTTTACATAGTTACTATCAATGAAAACAGAATGTATGCCACACTTATTTGAGAGGATAATCGCTCGTATCAGTCTCACGATTCAGCAAGGAATGCTGACGGTGCAACAGGGGCCCTTTCAAATGTTAGTTATCGTTAGATTAATGTCTCTTCCGTACACGGAGCAATGGTGTTCCGGACATTCGGGAGGCGTATACCGAGCCGGATCGAGCCAACGCGCAGAAGCCCTTTCGACAATTTAATGATATAAGGGGTACACTAAGCGGATGTTGCCCCTCCGTGTCATGGGCACAGAGACAGCACCCGCCATGGTTTAAGGACTATTGAGTTTTAATGAAATGTAAAATGTACGGCTATTGGGTGGAAAGGATGGCCTAGTTACTCGCCCTCCGAGTGATGGAAATATTTAAAATCATGAACGGTAGATTAGAAGTTGTGAAAGCTACTGAAGGTGGGCTGCACTTTTTCAATTAATGGTTACACTCTTAAATATCTTACAAAGACATATATCGTACAAAAGAAACGAGTACAAAAGTACGAACAAAAGAAATATATCGTAAATACGTATGGGTCACGTACAGCGAGTTAGTGCGTTTGAACTTAGTAGTATAGTGTGAGATACGAGATTTTTTCAAAGTATTCCTTAATTAAGTGGCGACCTTCTTTACAGTTCATCCATTATGCACTATGCATTCATTTGGTCATGAATAGTCATAATTTCATAAACTATTCAGGGTCGCGCGCCCCGTCCTGGGTTCCGTATCACCACTCATTCTTTTTTTTTGTAAAACTATACTGACGCCCATTTAAAGTTTGCAGAGCATTCGTGGTCATTGAGCAACTTAGAACTACAACTATATAATATATATTTTTTAAAACAACAAACGAAAAAAACGCTGATTTTTAATTCTTACTACATTTTTGAAGCAATTTAATTAACCATACCTCCAATTGGCGAAATACTGTTTAAATACCTCTCGTGTCGTGAAACCCTCCCAACGCTAAAGATCCTCGCTTTTAACCACTCGCTATTCTCGCGCTTAAATTTTGGCATCTCTAGCTCGGGATACAATATGAGCACGAGAAGGGAAATGCTAACTTTGCTCCCTTGTATAACAAGTAACTATTGTGCCCTTCGGGAAAGGAACCGTGAACGCAAGTCGTATATTTCTAGCAAAGTGTCTTGTAATAGTTATACCGCAACACGTGAAGGTCGTCCGTGGTGTATTAAGCTAGTATACAGCACTTTTTCTTGCCTTTACACAAAGGTAAATAAAGATTACAGCAATTAAGAAAGGTATACAGGATGTAATTTTTTACATAATACAAAATATATTTTAAAGCTTCATAATCAACTAGCAAGTGATTAAGATAAAACATTTTTTTTTTACTTTTATACATTATCTTATTGTATTTTTTTACTTGTAAAGGATATTATGATATTAGTACAGCTTTTAAAAGATATTTAAAATGTAAATTTCACTAAATTACCTTTTAAACTGGCATAAATCACAAAAAAAAAAATTTATTGACAGTCATTCTAACAGTCCATCCAGATTACTAATTTAAATAGCCTAATAAACCGTTACAATATCCAGAAACAGTTGTTAAAAGTAAAAAAAAAAAACCATTTAAAATACTTTGTCTGATTTCAGCGAGAGTAGGAGCATTCAATTGCAAGTTGTTTATGGAGTTAGAAAAAAACATATTTTGTATCATGTAAAAATTACACCCTGAAGTCACGCAGTAGGTAAACGAAGTGTGACAGCGAGTTGAAAACTTTCTGTGGTTTGTGGGATGAGTTTAGTTAAAAACATAATAAATCATAATATTTATTAAACTGCACAACATCCACTCTTCGTTCCTTTATTTGGAACAAAATAACACATGAATAATGCAAAACAAACAGACAGATCCGCACGACTTGTTTGCACAAAACGGCCCCACAAGTACAGTGACTTTTTTCTTTGTCACAAGGTTTCGGTTATGGTCGGTGAACTTGTTGCAGTTGTCGAAATCTGAGGTAAAGGAATGATCTCGAATACACCCGTGCCCTAATAAGGCATACCTTATTAGCTTCGAATGGTAGCAGCAAGACCTTTATAAGTATAGTCAGCATCGTAACGTATGAAACCACGCACGCTGAATCCTGCCATCCTTGTATTTTTTTTTTATGACATAGGCGGCAAACGAGCAGACGGATTGCCTGGTGGTAAGCAAGTACCGTCGCCCATGGGCACCCGTAACACCAGAGGAGTCACTAGCGCTTTGCCGGCCTTTAAGGGGGGTTGGAGCTCTGGGAACCTTACTCACCATCAGGAACACAACACTGCATACCTGAAATGTAGCAGTGCTATTATGGCTGTGGTCTTCTGTACGGAGGAGGTACTTCCCCAGTTGGGCTGCCCCAGATTCAAGCATGATGGTCATCGCTGTGCCCTACCTCTCATTGTTGGACGTAGTTTAAGGACATACCCGGGTCCAAAATATGTGTATTTCTTTACAAATGATAGATTTTGTACAGTTCGCGTTTCAAAGTTTCTAACGCACATGCGACACATATGGGTTCCCTTTATTTGGCATAATTTGATTTGTCCGAATCTTAATAAGCATACCAAGTTTCGCATCATTCATTTACGCCGAATGTTCATGTTGCCGAATTTTAATTTAGCAAAATTCTATAGTATATTCAATATTCTCTAGTCTGTATGCGGTTTAAAAATTATTACCAAAAAAATTATTCGTAAACAAGGGGAACCGACACATAGCGCATAAGTATCAATCTATAAACAGGCAAAAATATTTTTACTTTTGTGAAGGAATTTAAAAAACCGTAAGATACTTTTTGGTGCGCTATTTCATACGCTACTATTAATGCTGGTTGTACTACGTTTAGCCATTCAAGCAGCAATGAATTATATGCTTTACTTCCTATTGCTTGATCTGCCATATCTGCAGACCTAATCCACCATATCAGACGCATTTTCCTAAATCATTGATCTTTTCATGGGTATGTTTAAGTTACTTAACACCTCTGACCTAAAAGAGTTTTCCCTAAAATCTCCAATGACAACCGCTTGCGTAAAATATTGCAGGCAATCTAGAAAAGCTAAGAAAGGGCGTAAATTGTGGCGCGCATACGTGCTGTGCAGAAAATTGAAACAAATCGTTTCGCGTATGTGTGGCTTTATTTTATTACAAACATGGTCGCCTACGTCAACAATTCTTCTTTCTTTAGCCTATAGTGTTCCACTGCTGGGCAAAGACCTCTCCCGTGGACCCCCATAATTCCCGGTCTTGCGCTGTCTCCGGCCAAGTGCTGAGCATCCAGATCGTTCCGCCATCTCTGCAGCGCTACCGCGAACAACGATATTCGTGAATTTCGGACGATTGTCTCTGTCACTCTCATGACACCTTTAATTGGAGTAAAAGAGAAAGATGCCCGTAATATACGAACTTCGACGTTCGCGGTACCGGGCCTGTTTAGGCCTGCCCCGTCCGCGCCTCTCTTGTGGCATCCAGTTGGTGGCTACGCATGCCCAACAAGTTATCCTATTTTTTATTTAACTATACATTTACTTTTATTTTTTACACAAGACAGACCAGCGTTTGAACTCAGTCGCACCTGATGGTAAGTATCGACGAGGTTGAGGGTGTACAACGCTCCACGCTGGTTCAGTAACACCCCTATTCATTAATTTAACGATTTTTTTTTTAATTTATCCTCATACTCATTATTATTTTGTATGTATCATAGAAATGTACAATTACTTAACACACTTTATGTGTCAGTCTTATTGAAAACTAATCACAAAACATATATATCGTTATTTAAATCGAAAGAAAAAATAGACTCGCAGCGGGACTCGAACCCGCAACCACTGGATCACTAGCCCAGTACACTACCAATTGTGCCATACGAGTACCGCTTGTCAAACCTTTCTACTTTATCCTACCTGGTATACGTCATTACGGGTGACGTGTAGCGACATCTACCCAAAGAGTATTAAACTCTCAAATGGTTGAGAATTCATCGATAACAATGTGCTACCCCTTTCTAAATTGTTTTTATAATAAGCAGAAACGTCTGCTAGCATATCATCGATATTTAAATCGAAAGAACATATCTTTAAAAATAAAACTCTATCTGTTCTCTACGTATATTTATATTCGTAAAAGAGATCGTTCTTTGTTAACGTGTACATACGCTCATAAACTTTTATCGGCCTGCATTACTCGTATTCGCACCGGAAACCACAAGCCGTTTACAAATTTAGATAAACTTCCTGTCGATTTCTTCTACACATATAATAGTTATTTGTTTTACTAGGGAGCAAACTTTGTGTTTACCCGTGTCATGTGCTAACATTGAAGCACGAGCATAGAGAATGGTACAAAAGATAGGTTTCATGGCACGAGAGAGGCACAAACTTTCCTTCCGAGTGAAACATTTTTTTCCCTAACTACAATAAAATTACGTAAGACACTTTTACTTAATAGATAGACAACATTTTGCACG
Source organism: Grapholita molesta (assembly GCA_022674325.2). Lineage (NCBI taxonomy): Eukaryota > Metazoa > Arthropoda > Insecta > Lepidoptera > Tortricidae > Grapholita > Grapholita molesta. The sequence continues at coordinate 2,040,875 of CP053138.2, forward strand.
ACTTTTAAAATTTGGTATCTCTATTTACGGTATAACTTAGCAGTTCATATTATAGACAAATAACAGCCTTATGTGACCACTTAACGAGTAACGGAGTTTATTTAGTACATCGGGAAAGTTTAGGAATAGCTAATCTTTCCCGATGCACTAAATATGTATAAATAGGTATCTTAGAGATTAAGAAGTGCCGAGGTGTCTGAGCCCTGAGTGTAAGTTTTTAACGTAACTTTACGTCACGAACGCGTTTGCGTTTCTCATATCAATAACATTATCATTACGCGTTCGTAAACGTTTTTTTACGTCAAAAGAAACTTACACTAGAGCCTCTGGCGTCGAGGCATTTTGACGAATCAGAATTTTGCCGTTACGTGACAAACCTTCAGCCAGTATGGGGTTCTTCAAAAAGGGTGTAAAGAGGTTTTTACGCGGTCGGCAACGTGTCAATGATGCCTCGGTATTGTAAACGTTCATAGGCTGCGGTTTGCCACCTTTGTGGTATAACAAAAAAAAGTCTGGTGGTAGTGTCGCTGTCGACATGTTACCTGGTGAAGCTGAGGTGCGGAGAGGCCAGGATCTGGGGCAGCGAGCCCCACAGAGTGGCGTGCAGCTCTCTGACCGGCGCACCCCACCAGGCGGCGTGGTAATACCGCACTGTGGAAGACACGACGCTGCTCACACCTATAAGACAAAAGAAAGAAACATTAAGTACGTTTAAAGATACATACTCTTGACGTACAGTCAACCAATTTGATTTCTAGGCCAATTCGAACCTTGTCACAGTGACGTTAATAGAAAATCTTTTACGGTTTTCATATCGATTTTCAATGTGACAAGGAACCATGTGACCTATAAATCAAATTGGTTGACTGTACTTGCTATAAGTACTAAACATACAAATTTATTTTAGGAATCTCTTCCAGTAAATGTTTAATGTTCTGCACTAGCCACAAGGGCACTTTAATACATGACTTTTAGTACGTTCCGGACACATATTTCAGTTTAAAAAATTACCTTAATATTAGTAGTAGTTCATCATTTACCATAATTATTCATTTAATGTTATTCTGAAACTGGATATCTCCAGGACTTAAGACACAATCCCGCCAACCCTTCTTTACTGCATACGAAACTATATACGTCTGTTATCATTTTCAACTCTATTGCAAGCGAATGAAAGTTAAAATTCAAACAAATATTTTTTTATGTCATGAATTAAAGGGTTAAATATTTGTTTTATTTTAGGTTAGGTTTGTTTTATGACACTCCTGAAAACTCTACAGATTCACCAAAAATATATTATGCCAATGGAAAAATTATCGCAATCATTTTATGCGATATTATTGTCATACATTATCGTAACATTCAACTGTTTAAAATATCCAACTCACACTTTTAGTTGCATGTAGCCATGTCAAAACGACCATAACAAACGCGAAACGCGAAGAAAATAAAGATACGATATGTAGATGTAGGTACCACTAGTTTAACCCTATTTGGATATTAGTGGAAGGACCGGATAGCCCTAGTCAGAGTGGCGTGAGCTATTTAGCTCAAGGTGGACAGTAATGGTTGCCTAAGCCAACTGCGCTATCATGCCATTAAACCTAACCTAAGTTCTTTGCGGCACTAGACAGCGATTTTGCTGTCTTATACCTTTATAAGGCGCAGAGAATATATTTCCCACCAATATTTAAACTTTATTTCAAAGAAGTAGGGTTCAGTTTTGTGTAATTTTTGATACCCTTTTGCCCGTTAAAGGGTTAAGTACTTTAGACAAAACTGCAGTTTGATCGCGACAACCGAAGATTAGAAGGCCGAGGAGATAAGGGGATATGCGATGAAGAATAAATAAATATTGTATTCATCGGCTAAATAATAGGCATCTTAGCCATTCACCGGGGGAATGTAGCTAGCGTTATGGGCACCATTCCGCAAGGGACAGACTTAGAGAACTTAGATTAGTGAGTATATTCTTCAACTTGGACTTATCTCTTCAATGTCATTGCACTTAAGTATTTATGAATATCGAACAAAAACTAGTTCAGGTTCAAACCCGATAGCAGCACATTTCCTTTACGAGTTTATAAAAAAATAGTAGCAAAGAAATTCAACGTAATAAACTAATAGACGATACGGATAGATAAAATTGCTTTATCATAAATCTTATACGAGTATGGTTGCAAACTACAAAATGCACAAAAAAAAACTTTCAAAGACATATTTTTGCGATATTGCAGTAGCCTACAACTAAGTTTACGGTGCAAATCTTACAGGAATACTAATATATACTACATGATCTCACGACGATCTATTTTTTATTAAATTAAGCCTTATGATAGCTATGACTTGTACAATACAAGTATGCTTTAATCTCAACGTTCTATTCTACGAGTAGCAGCTATCCTTGCCATTTTTAGATATGTAATTTAATCACGGAAGGGTTTTAAACAGGGATCGTTACCGGTATTCTTAATACCGCTTAAAAATTAGGTATAACCGGTTATAGTTGCATTTCGCTATTTATATCGATAAAGCTCAGATTAGCGGTATAATCAAAACCGATATTCAAATATATTAGCGGTTTTGCCAATTGACAGCAATACCTCTATTTAGCACTTTACCCCTAAAAACTATTACCGGTAATAGCCGTCAGTGTCAATATACTCGAGTCGTATGACAAACTAATTTACTTATACAGTATTTAGTTGACACTTCAGCCAGCCATGCACATTGTCAGCGGGACTCATAGGGGTGGCGAACCTAAGCCCAATTAAAACAAATATAGATTTATCCTATTCAAAACATAATAGAAAAAAAAATTTTTAGTACTTAGTAAAAGTAATAAAAAATACTATGTATGTATATTCCTTGGCTGAATAGGGGTGTTGACACATATTTAATTTATAACAAAATTAAGTAAAATGGACATATAATTACAAACATAATCAAGGCAAACGCGTAAAAATAATTAAAAATATATGTTGACGTGATTCATAGGTCACAATTTAAAAAGTATAAAATTCAGATTGTATATGTATAACCTTGGTACCATTCGATTTCTCACGTTTTACTGAAAAATAAAATGCAATGCAACTATATAACATAAACACAAAATCTCTCGGACTCAATAGCAAGGAAGCAGAATTAACATCTTTATTTCCCGAAGTCATTACCTGGTAATGGGTAAAATAAATAAAAAACCTTATTTATTGGTTGCCCAGAAACTAAATAAGGAACTAACCAAAACATTTTCAAAGAAATACGGCTGTAGCATTTTTAGGTATATATACTTTCGTGGGAATCAGAGATGTTTAAAGAACCAACGTTTAATATAATTCCTATTTATTTAACATAAAAGTAATAAATCAAGTAAGTCTAGGTACAAATACTTCTCAAGTGTAGTGACAAGTTGACAACCCTGTTCCGACACTGTTAGTTCTGTCATAAAATTATACATGAAATGGCGGCGCTACCGCGAACAACGATATTCGTAAATTTCGGACGATTGTCTCTGTCTTAAGCCTTAATCGGAGTAAAAGAGAGATTCTCTAAATATACGAACTTCGATGTTCGTGGTACCGGGCCTAAAGTGATGAAGTACGTCTTGTCATTCAATAGAGATTTTGACAGCCATCCCAAGTAGCAAAATTCTCCTATTAGAAAAAATTATAAGACTAATACCTCTTATGAACATGTGCAAAATAATTATTTATTTAAAAACCCACACAAATATAAGATAAAAACATGATAAAGATACTAACTAAAAACTTAACTATAAATAAAAAATTTGACCTAGGTCCTGGTCATTAGGTAGGGTGCCCAGAAGGCTGGCCGCGTTTCCGCGCTGGATAGCAATGCTAATCCGTTGGGCGAAATAGTGGCCAGCCCTCTGGTCACCAGAAACCTCTATAAGACGCGCCGATATCTCCTTGTAGAGTCGGCGTGCACTTGGGCCCCACGGCCCCATGGTTTCAACCCCAAACGCCGCAAATATGTAACTACTGCCCAGTGCGACATACCTCTTATTGTAGTTTTATAAACGTTTTTGACACGACCTACCGGCTCGGAGCTCTCATAGAAGTCTTATAATAGTCACGTTTTTGACCAATAATCTTATAACAACATCATACAAGACGATTTGATCCTCAGACGAATTGATCCTATAATTTAGTCTTAAAAGCGTTTATAGGATAAATTTATATGACCCTTACAAACACCAATAGTCTTATAAATACATTTTATACAGCTGCTATAAGTACGCATATTTTAATCCTATAAAAGCATTTATAAGAACCGCTACTCCTATTAAGGTTTTATATCTATCTGTAATGGGACAATTAATCCTATAAAGGCTATTGATTTTACTCGTTATAGGTCAAAAAAATTACATGACTGATCTGACTTGATGGTTACTTCTAATAGATCACTAGCATGAAACTAGCATTAAGTTTGATAATTATACGTAATTTTGGGCTTATAAGGGTTTTATGCTTGTCATTATAAGCGTGATTGAAACAAGTGGCCTAAAAAATAAAAATGGCAGGATTTTTTGTCTTATAACAGCACTGGCTTAGTATGAATGGTATTATTAACGTTCTGATACTAACTGTTAAAGGAGGCAATCTGAAAATCCACAATGGCAATGGCAAGTGTTAGCACTTTGTACTACTTAACCAGTAAATAATTAATAAGCAGATCTTTATTATGTATTTTTAAAAGGGGGCGTTAAAATATGTGTCTCTATGATTATTACTTTATCAATAAAATTTATTTTGCAAGTTATTTTTTTCTAATTCACTTCTCAATCACTGTTAAAAACAATTCCTTTTATATACTATAATTATGATACAATAAGCACATTTACTTATACCCTTTTCCAGTTTAGTTTTATTTTATTAGAGCACAAACATACACGTCACCACGGGAGATAAGCCACTGGCCACTATAGGAATGATTACTCCATTACCAGCATGCACCAGACCATTATAAGACTAATTGTGCTTGTTAGTTGCGTTTACTAGACACTTATAGGAGCAACTTATCCTGCAAGAGCATTTAATATGACGATATTAAAACTGAATTGCACTTTATAAGACTGTAATAAAACGACTATAGGTTTATTTAATCCTATAAAAAGCGCCCAATTGTGGTTTTATAAACGTTTTTGGGAGTTCTATAGGACTGAAAATTTCATGGTCTTAGGTTATTTACAGGAGGAAATTTTGCTGCTTGGGATATCTTAGGAAATAAGGGATAATTGATTAACAATTTGTAAGAAACTATCGCCTTAACGACTTTAGTGCTGGAATAATATAAAGTACCTATTTTGCTCGCAAAAAAAGCGTAAGATGTATGAAATCCTGCGTCGCTTCCGTCTTTCTCGAGCGAAAGCAAAGACCATTTTACCAAAAACGCGTAAGATGTATGCAATCCTGCGGCGCTTACTGTTTTTTCTAGTTGATAAAGTTTGTATTGGAGAGATATCTTCGATTTTTAGTATATTAGGTACTTCATTTTTTTCATACTATTTTACCGTTTAAACCTTCCCTGAGCTACTACAAATATTTCGAGACCAAAATTAAAAGAGAAATAGGGGTTCATTTGTATATATATAGATAGATAGATTACAGATATAGTGAGAAATTATTTTCCTTCAGAAAAACTCGTACCTCGATAAAAATAAGACAGCATCCGTACTATCAATTAATGATTGTATTATATGCATGACATTTTCATATCCATTAATATGAAAGTTTATTGTTTAATGCCAAATATAATTTTTCAGTTTGACGTATAATACTAAACAATAAAGTTCCATATTAATGGATATGAAAATGTCAGTTATTTAATACGATCATTCTTGGCAGTTCAGAGGTCATCGTATTCCGATAAAGATCCGAGTCTTCCCGAAACAAAATAATCTCTATAGTAACCATTTAGTAGTAATGTTTAATTGACATCTTATCTTTCAATTGCAATAAATACCGGTATTTAATACAGGTATTTAATATCGTAAATAGTCTAGCCATAGAGGTATGCATAAAAGCGAAATGACAACAATACCTCTAATTAGAATACAGGTATTCTTTTATTAGCGGTAATAGTCTGTCAAATGTATACAGGTATTTAATAAAACCGGTTTTACAATCCCTGGTTTTAAATACGGAACAACAAATTACATTTGGAGTGGTGGTGGCCTGCCGTGCGGTGCGATTTTGTTTAGCTTCAATATCTGTTTCTGGTGTGTACCACGATAGCAACGCGTTATTTCATAGTAATACTTTTATAATGTAGTCAACAGTCATATTTCTGGAGCCAACGGGTTTTATTGGCATATTTGCAGCCTTCATCTGTAGGTAATGTTCAAGTAACAACAGGCGATTAGTTAAGTTTAGCCCTGAATTTTCTAATTCTGGAGTAATTTTCCTTGTCCATTATGTACAATTACAGCGTCATATGTTTAATGTGGAGTGGAGGAGAGTCAAATAAAGATCCGTACAGATCTTTACTCATATACACCACAAGGTGGACCGACGACCTAGTTAAGGTCGCGGGATGCCGCTGGATGTGGAAGGCGCAGGATCGGTCTTCTTGGGTCGTTTTGACGGAGGCCTATGTCCAGCAGTGGATGTCTTTCGGCTGACACGACACTGATTAGGGTCCGCTCGGTCCGGCGGCCTATACACATTCTCTCGGACCCGGACGACGTACTCACAGCGACCCTCGAAAGATGGGCCGCTGTGCGGGCGCCGTCCCCCGCGGACACAACGCGTACACTTCGGCGTTCCCGCCGGCGGGGACGTCCACCACGCGACAACACCGACACATTCAGTCCTTTATCAACACGGTACCGCCGCGTACCGGATAGAGTCACTCCGACAGCGGTCGGGCCTGCTGGGTTTCTTTACCAGCAGGCTAGGGGTAGCGAACCAGCAATAAAACTCCCATTAGTTCGATACCATTACACACCACTCAGATTCGATTGAGACCGTCTCAACCAATCTCACTGGAAGCGAATACTCAGTAGGAGTATTCCATTCCAATAGTACAAGTCAAGTCTGGCGCGGAAGGGGCCTGGATTTTCCCCAGGCTACCATCCCCCACACAGTCCGCTTGCTCTATCGCACCACACATGTGCATAAAGCCAAAGTCAGGTTAAAAAAAAAAAAATCGACTTACACGATGATAGTATACTATATTCGACTACTTTGCTATTCACTAACTATTTCACGCTGATTGTGCGATGCCGATGGGAAGAAGCACGGTATTGTTTCATTTGTCTCACTGAAATTTTTTGTCGTATAAAAATGCAGTTTCATTTTAGGCACTTTATAATGCACTAACGATTGTTTAACACCAAGTATAGGTATCGATCAAAACCAGCCTTAAGGCGCGGCCGTCTACTCGGGAAGGTCACGTCTATTTCCGCCAACGATTGGGTCGCTAAAAGGTTTTGTTGTCTGCTTCGGTGACGGTTGGCGTTGATTGTAATTTTTGGGTGCGATTCCGTGATTTAGTTAAAAGCCTTTAAGTACTATAAATAGCGATATATAAAAACTAGAGAAGCTATTTGGACTGTCGAAACAGTACTACTGAACGAAAAAGACCAAGGAAGCCATCAAGTTAAATTAAAACTTATAAACTTACGTGTAATATCGCTTTAGGCGACATGTTTCAAGTACGGACGTCGGACGTCCTTTCGGCCGCCAGCACTGTCTTACAACTAATTGTCTATGAGAATTTATTAGTCTTAATTTCATGGGATAAAAGAACATTACATATTTGTATTCGATATTGGCCGAAAGGGTTCTGGTACCTATTTTCAAGCCAGGTATTGCTGAGAATCTAAATTTAATTATCTCGAATAAACATTATTTTTACCATATTCCTATATCTTAAGTTGTGCTCAAATATTTTCGATGACTCGTGGAAGGCAAATCAAAACCTTACATTCTGCTAGTCAAGGGACCATAGAAAACAATATGTTCTAGTTTTAGACTATTGGCAAGCTCAGGGCTGTTGAAGATTTATAAGTAGTACGTTCTAGTTTCTGCAGACTATGTGCTGTCGATGTCATATAGAAGTATATGCTGAATATATGCAAATCAATCATTATTTTCGGATAATCTTACACAAATCCAGTTAAGCGCAATAAGGCTGTGTTGTGGGTTGTGGGTACTAGACGACGATATATTAAAAAATAAAACCATACATATATAAATACTAAATAGAAGAAAGCTATTAAACAATATATTTCCAATCAGTTCAGGTCAGATGTTTTTCAATTTAATATTCATAATCTGTTTTGATCAGTGCTATTAAGTATTATCGTTATCACTAGTTTCTTTATATAAGTTTTGTTTTCAATGATAAAATATCCATAACCTGATGAGTGATTAATACTGCACACTGAGCCAATGAGATAGCCCTAGCCGTCAACGCTTTCAGCTTAAAACGAACCTTCAGACATTCCAGTACGGTTCATTTCTGCGTGTTATATCGTCGTTTACTTTAAACCCCGATAAATGCGAACTCACTTTGATAATTCGTAAATGTCACAAAACTTCCGGACTCTAATTACACACCAAGCAATGAAAAATGATTTGGTCAAAATTATTTCCTCCATTTTGTTTACTAGGTACCATTAAAAACATTATAGTAAAGAGCTCGGGGCCATTAGCGGAGCCCTAACCGCAGCTGCGGTCAGCCACTAACACGCTGCGATTCATTTTCATTAATGTTTTATGACAAGTTGCAATTATTTCAGTATATAGTCCAACTCTACACGCGTGTCATTATGAGAGTACAGTCAGCAGCAAAAGTGGCTAAGCGTTTCAAGTGTTCAAAATGACCTACACACACTTTTATTCTCTTGACAATAGAGATGTGTTGACCTCATTTTGAACACCTCAAACGCTTAGTCACTTCTGATGCTGACTGTACAGGGTTAAACGAAGTTTTGGAAACATCTTATCCACTCCATTATTAGGTAAGTACAGTATTAGGCAATCCGGAGAGAAGGAGCACTTCGCCATAACATGCTTGGCGTCAGAGGGTACTTTATTTGGCTTCATTTACTTTTTCAAACTAAGTTGGCCTGATCTCGAAATAATTTGCTATAAAAACTAATCGTTTAAATAAAAAAAACTCCTACAGGTATGTTCCGCTTTATAATTTATGCGACAAAGAGTTATCTTATCTATCTATCAATGATTTGCAATTTGGGTCTTTTCAAGGCAAGAGTGAATAGGCTGTTACGGAACCAGCGTGCTACACCCTCGACCTCGTCGACACTTACCATCAGATGTGACTGTTAAACGCTGGTCAGTCTTGTATAAAAAAAGAGAATGTAACGTTATAATAATAAGAGGTTGGGTCGCCTGCATGACAATGTAGGAAAAATATGCGGACGCGTCTCTCAATAAAATCAATATTGATTCTAACGATGAATCAAGGCCAAATAAAATCTAGACTCGTTCCAGACGCTATAATCAATTATAATCAAATATTTATTAATGTCCACTTTACAGCTTTGCTTTATTTTTAAATTCCTTAATTTATTCCGGTCTTTCCCATATAAAAAAAACGTGCATTTCAAGCTGTGCAGTCTGTCACTTTTGAAGGGAATTTACATAATTTAGTTTCAAACAGTATAACGTGACTATGTAGTCGACTCGGACAGGGGAAACATCCGCTTAGAATATCATATAATATTCTTAAAAAACTTAGCTTAAACTTGTATACTTAATTAAATTTTATTTTTTTGTGACATAAGGTGGCAAACGAGCAGACGGATTGCTTGATGGTAAGCAATTACCGTCGCCCATGGGCACCCGCAACACCAGGGGAGTCACAAGCGCGTTGCCGACCTTTAAGGGGGGTTGGAGCTCTGCACTACATACCTGAAAGGTAGCAGTGCTATTATGGCTGTGGTCTTCCGTAAGGAGGAGGTACTTCCCCAGTTGGGGTTCTCCAGACTCGAGCTTGATGGTACTTCGCTGTGCTCTGACATTGACGGACGTAGTTTAAGGACATACCCGGGTCCAAAATAAATAATCTAAATATCTATATTAATAAAATACTTTTATAATTCGAGAGCGGTGAACCGATTTGGACGATTTTGGATTCGTTGTGATCGTCTTGGCCAAATGTTTAATAGTATGCTTAAAAAAGAAAAAAAAAAAAACAATCAATCCAATAGACTTTCAGGCGGTACAACTACAAAGTTCGCCGGGACAGCTAGTATGTAATAAATAAACCTAAGTAGAATAAGTTTGGTCTGTACATGTATCTACAATGTAGTTCAACTACAGAATTGAGAGCGCACTCTTCGCCAACAAACCGTCTGCAGTTTGGCGAAAATTTTGTATACTTGGTTTTAAGTGTTTTGTTGAAATAAATAAATTAAAAAAAAATGTATTTTATTGATTGCGTACTGGATGGTGAGCACGTGCATTTTTTTTTTATATAAGTTTTGCCCGTCATACAACGTGTCCACTATAGGACAATACGTTGCAACTTTGTATGGATAATCTATCTTATGTGCAATTTGAAAAATGGCTTGCAATCAACATATCAATAAAGAGCACCATTGTTGACAACTGAACGGCTACAACAATGATCTAAAATCATTTATTCATTTCAAATAACTATACGGACTCGTTTGTGAGTTGTGGTTAGTACATTCGCCATGAGATATAATAGAGCTGTGGAGGTGTAATAATTATCATTAAAAATACCTTTCAGTTAATGATTATTATTTAAGACTTCTAATTTAAATATAGTTAAAACACAAGTCCGTGAATGGCTAGTGCAAAAATGTTTATATTATATCAATGAATTTTTTGGATTATTTAAAATGATGTTAGATTATGTTGACCAATAAAATGAATTGATTATTTATGCATGTAATTGATTGATTATGCGTTATTTTAATCATGAAATAAAACAACTAAAACGGGTATACTAATTTAAACTTGCCTGGTGCATTGCCTGCCCGGGCAAGGATTTTCCGGAAAACTTAGAATCCCAAAGGACCTGGGACGACATGCAATCAAAATTGATATATGACTCACTACTAAGCCGCAGCGCTGGCTCCGTACGCGCTAGACTACTGGCTGTGGGGACAAGGGAAGCAGGTGCCTGGCTACAGGCATTTCCATCTGTAACCACCGGTACTTTCCTTGAACCCCACACCTTACGCGTCGCAACTTGCCTGCGGCTTGGTATTCGCGTGTGCGCTCCACACAGATGCCCCTGCGGCAACAACGTTGACTCTCTGGGTCACCACGGGCTGTCGTGTCAGAGGAGCGCTGGCCGCTTCTCTCGGCACGCTGCCATCAACCACATCCTCCGCCGGTCTCTGGCCAGCGTCTACGTAACGGCTTTTCTCGAGCCACCTGGTGTTCTCCGGGACGACGGCAAGAGACAGGACGGGATGTCGCTGATTCCATGGAAGTTAGGAAGGGTGCTAGTGTGGGACGCCACCTGCGTCGATACGCTGGCCCCTTCCCATCTCCATGGCACGGCAGTTAAGGCCGGGGCAGCTGTAGAGACGGCTGAATCTTTGAAAAAGGCAAAATATAAGGGTCTCGGGGCCGAATACAATTTTTTACCTTTTGGCGTCGAGACCCTTGGCCCGTGGGGACCAAGTGCCCATGCCTTTTTCAAAGTTTTGGCCAAACGTCTTATCGACGTTACTGGTGACCGGAGAGCTGGCAGCTTCCTCGCTCAACGCATAAGCATTGCGATACAGCGAGGAAATGCTGCCAGCGTTTACGGCACCATGCCACGGGGGGATCTTTTATTTTAGATAGGTATTTTAGGTTTAGTTTTTAGTTATTTATATTTTTAGTATTTCATTTTATTTAAGTTTCCTTGTGTTTTTAATTTGATCGTTGGATAAATAAATATATATTACGTTATTTTAATGTTAAACTCTAGGTTTAAGGACACTTGTTTGTTTGTACACCTGTAAAGGTAGAGTTTGGTTGTGCCAAAAATAATTGTCTCTTATACACCAGTAATGTAACCTATTTCTCACAAACAATAAAATATGATAATGATTATACTAGTAAATCCTATGTCTGATTTAAGTCTTCGCCCGTGTTAAATTTACACACAGTATATTATAAAAAAATCAGAATACCCGCCTTTAATCAAAATCATATCTGAGCCCTGAGTGTAAGTTTTTAACGTAACTTTACGTCACGAACGCGTTTGCGTTTCCCATATAAATAACATTATCACTTACGCGTTCGTAAACGTTTTTTTACGTCAAAAGAGGATACAACGCACACTAAGTACCTACGACACTATAGTGTTCCATACATACATATCATACCAAATCATGTAGCAATCTAAACCGTAGCCAGCATATCTGTTATTTCATGACAGAAATGTTAATATTATTTTGAGACTTCGAAGTGGAGTATATCAGAATATTTACATAAACCGCGATGAGTGAGTCAGATCACATGTTTGCGTTCCACTCCGTAATAGAATTGGGGACGGAATTAAATATGTTTCTTTAACCGGAAGTGCTCGTATATATTCTGTCAAATGTAAGTCGATGATTGTAGAGGATTCCTTTCCAGCTTCGTTCCATCATGATAACATACATGATTTACTGTCCATGTATAATTTTACAATGTTCGCCGTCCGATTGTCCTTCTGTCTGTTTGCGGCATAACCTAGAGAATTTTATATTTAATCATGTCCACAAAAAACATGACGCGGGTATGTCCTTAAACTACGTCCAACAATGAGAGGTAGGGCACAGCGAAGTACCATCAACGCTTGAATCTGGGGCAGCCCAACTGGGGAAGTACCTCCTCCTTACAGAATACCACAGCCATAATAGCACTGCTACCTTTCAAGTATGTAGTGTTGTGTTCCTGATGGTGAGTAAGGTTCCCAGAGCTCCAACCCCCCTTAAAGGCCGGCAACGCGCTTGTGACTACCCTGGTGTTACGGGTGCCCATGGGCGACAGTAATTGCTTACCACCAGGCAATCCGTCTGCTCGTTTGCCGCCTATGTCATAAAAAAAAATTGAAGTTTAAAAAAAGTTCAGTTCTAATAAAATACACTGTCTTCCTGTAACTATTGCACAATGGGTCATAATTATTGTATGTAAAGTGTGTTTCAGTTTTCCAAATGTGAAGGGCGAGCAACTACAAAGCCCTACATTGAAATGGCCGACAATTTTAGCCAATATTTATATGTTGGTGTTAAAAGCCTTGAAAATAAGAAAAAGATGTACTTTCAGTGTCATTAATTGAACTAAAAATCCATTAGGTATATTATTTACTTCGATATTTAAATCGAAAGAAAAATAGAAAAATGTGACGTGAACCCTCCCCCCACCAGTCAATTTTTTCTATTTTTCATTCGATTTAAATATCGAAGATATTCGCTAGACGTTTATGCATAATAATAAAAAATACATATTATTTACTCTTAATTTGTCAGAAAAATGTTGTGAGTTCAAGTCTCCAATGAGCCAAATAGAGCAATAATCCAGGAGTTAAAAAAAACAACAATATAATCATATATTATTGACAGTAGGTACATTACAATGGCAAATTAAGAATTGAAGCTGTGTAAGAGTCGTGAGCGTTACTGCCCTTTAGGTCCGAATCCTCAATCCTCAGATAAGCATGTATCCGAACAGACTCTCTTAGGGTTATTTGTCGAGTAGGTCTTATCTGAAGATTGAAATATCGGACCTCAAGCTGACATACTCATTTATAGTAAAGTTAAGTGTAAAAATTCGTTCACTGTCAAAGTTTCAAAAATATGTATCGAGCAACTCTATTGTACAGTAAATAAGGTTGTAGGACGTATTTATGAAAGGATTCTTTCGGTACGTTTTTTTTGACTGTAGACATAAAAAACATAATTATTTCTTTTATTTCGAGATTACTTACTTTTGGTTGCGGGCGTTGACATAAACACATTAACGTCCTTAATTAAGCGCAAAAATTAACACTTATAAGTATTTATGTTGGTTAATCGTAACATTGACCTCAAGCGAGGCATTTTTTTTTATTTCTGAATTATCCAGTGTCTAATTATGCAAGTCCATGCTTAACTTAAGTGTATAATTAAATAGGTACATTTGTTATATGTCGTTGACAACGATGATAAATTGAGAAATATGCAGTTAAGGTTATGTGTATGAATAAGGGAAACTGTCGTATACTGTGTGTCAGTCTAATACGGGGGAAGAATTAAACTAGACATAGGATTAACCAGTACAATCATTAACCAAATGATTACACATATGTTTTTTTTTTTTTTGTATAATTTCTGAGCAGTATGTACTACGAACATTGCGCGATATAAGCTTTTGAAACTAACTGTCAACGAGTGTTTAATTCGAGTGTATTGCATTGTATTGCGGGGCGATTTTTTTTATATGGATATAATTTTAATTGTACTTCTAAGAAAGAGTTATCTAAATATATTTTCATCACACTTGCTCGTCTATGGCGTTGTTACTTGTGAGAGTACAGAGCAGTTACAGCCGATTTAGCTCACACGGGCTGTTAAGTTTAGTTTTAAAAATATACAGAACCTATACTTCACTTGGACTGAGGATGTTTCTAAACAGCCAAGGTGTATTTCATGTCTTCAAAAGTTTGCTACAACCAACTTTTGATATGTATAAAACATATCTTTATATTAAATTTGACTGCAATTTAATGTTTAGTATTTATTAAAAATAGTTGTTTTCTATTTGATTTTGATAATTGATACTATTTGGCAGAATGATCTATCAACTTCGAAAACAAAACGCAGTTGTTAACATTATCTGTGGAAGACATTGAAAAAAGTTGACATTGTTGACAATCTTTTATAGTGGATGCGGTCTGATAGGTAAAACTACACTACACTAGTAACTAATATTTTACCAACGAATTTATTTTATTTCCTCGCAAATGTGATGAAAAACATTGTATGTACCACGGGTGGTAAGTGTATAACAAACTTGAGTCATTAAAAGCCCTCCGACTTCGTCGTCGGGCTTCTAATAGACTCGCGTTTACTATACCTTACTTACCATCCTCGTTGCACAATGTACTATTCTTATGTCCTATTCTACCCTCCGTTAAGAGATTCGCCCGTATAAGATTTACACACTGTATATATATAAAAAAAATACTATATACAGATTTTTATATACCGATCACTGCTTATATCGCACAAGCACGGAGAGCTAGCTATTAAATATTTACAAGGTGACAGAAAACCGTCGATAATGTAATGGTACGAGGCATGTAATTTGTTTGATGGAACCCAATGGAAGTCAGTTTTTAAGAAATTATACGGTTCGACAATTTTTACGATAATTATGTACTTCTTTACATTTTTTTCCAATTAGGAAGCTCGTAATAACAGGTTCATAGTTAAAGCCTTAACATAACTATAGTATATCTAACTCGCACATAAAGTATGTGAAATTATGTATTTAATTCACATTCCTTGGAGTATTCCTGGCATTAAGGGCAGTTAAATTATGTGAGAGATTAAAAAAGAAAATACGTATTTTGGCACTCTCAATAACTACTGATATCATTAAATACATATTTTATGTACCAAGCCCTTACTTACTCTATCCATACTGATATAAAATAAAATAAATATTTCGAGACAATATTACCTACACAAATCGACCTAGTCCTACGGTGAGCCCACTAAGGCTTGTGTAACTTGTGTTGTAGGTACTAGACGACGGTATATATAATAGATAGATACATATAAATACTTACGTTGATGGACAGTAAATGACGTCATCTGTCATACACCATAGGAAACAAAAACATACGCGACGCCTATAGGCGTACTGTCCGCCAAAGTGTTAAATATATAGAAAACACCCATCTTATTCAAGAACAAATATCTGTGCTCTTCACACAAATGGGATTTGAACCAGGACCATTAGCTTCATAGGCAGGGTCACTATCACTACCCACTAGGCCAGACCGGTACCGGCAGTAAAATAAATATCTGTACGGACATATTTGACTATTCTGGTCACAACTATTTAACACTGCTTGTCAATGCTTCAAACGGTCATATTTAAATAGACTTTTAATGTATGGCTAACTCAATACATTTTTTAGGAGAACCAAATTGAAACGTCCGGTCGTATCTATCTAGTAGTTTTTTGAGATATTATATTAAATAATGCGTGAAGACGGTTATGTTTTTATTAAAAGTTATTTTTCCAACCAAGACCGATAAAAAGGCTTACGAATGATCTAAGCTCTAAGCTAGGGGTTGGTAAACTTCGTATTGGGCCCTAGGAAAATATAGACGGCTTACATTGTACAAGCGTAAATAAACATAAAATTTGCACTATTATGTTGTATTTATATTTAACTAATACAGTTGAAACAATTGCCAGGTTTCTAAGAACCATAACCGTTTACCTTACCTATATATCGCTAACTGAATTTCATAAGTTCTTGGGTTGTTGTAATTGCGACCTAATTCCTGGTGGATAGGATTCAATTTTCATTAGCAGAAATGAGTCTTGAACCTCTCGGTTGACCTTACGGCGTTGCAATACTGTCGCATACAACGCAAGACTTACTCGTCGGCTTTCTTATTTGTATTACTCTAGTACTTCAATAAAATATTTTTACTTGCAAGCATTTACTATGCAACATACAAATATTGTTCGTTTGTCCCACGACTTAAAGTATTTCCATACTTACTAAGTTTCTATCTAAATCGCTCGTTATTGCATTGTAATTTTTACATTTTTAAACTGTATAATTACGATGATGATCTATGTTAGATATGTAGTGGAATAACGGAGGCAATATGATGGCGAAGGTTCTTAGGAACCTTCGCATCTAAACCACGAAGCTTAAAAATAGATAACAGACATGTTTGAAAATAGATAACTGCAGTTAACAGACCGGCATACCGGCAGTTACCTTGTCATCTTGAAGAGACCACTTTAAAACTTAGTATCTATTTATTTTATCAAAAAAACAAAAAAAGATACAACGCTTCCTATGAAGCATAAGGTTTTAAGTTTAAAATAACATGTATCTCGTAAAAACGCTTTTATATTTCATTCACACCACAGACAAGGAATTCAGAAAAGTTAGTGGTTACCATTATGCCTAAAGCGTTATGCGTCACTTTCACACTTAGTTGTTTGGAACGTCAGAGAAATGGTGACAGACTATAAAAAGTCGACTATCGTAGGCAGTAGTAACATCTCTATGATTTCAGAAAAATATTACTAGGGCTACACAGGACGTGTGTCTAGTAATCCCTAACTGGACCTAATGCCATTGATAGGATTTGCTGGATAGGATTTACTGGGTGCAAATCTAAGTGAACCAATTACTGGTATTACGGTATAAGTAAGGTTCTAATACTTAATAATCTTCTGTGAGTTTTTTGCCGGTTATATAGTTTTTTTTAGGAGAGCCTTTCAGTACGGTTAGAACCGATGGCAGTTTCTTGTTGTTCAGTTAGCAGCAAAAGTTGCTGAGCGGGTAAAGTGTTCAAAATGACCTACACGCGCTCTTATTCTCTTGACAATGAGAGATGTGTTGACCTTTTTTTTATGATATAGGAGCCAAACGAGCAGACGGATTGCCCGATGGCAAGCAACTCTACCGCCGCCCATGGACACTCGCAACACTAGAGGAGTCACAAGTACGTTGCAGACCCTTAAGACCTCATTTTGAACACCTCAACCGCTTAGTCACTTCTGCTGCTAACTCTTCATGAGTAGTACAGTGCTGTAATGTGAAATGTGCCTAACTACAACGAAAAATAGAGATCTTTAAATCACGTGGTTGTGGTTGGATCAAGGATCAGATTCAAAACACGGTAATCCGGTACACGGCGCGTATAGTCCGGCGGTTCCTCTCTCTGCAGGCCCGGTCCCCGGCCCCACTAATTAATCAATTAGTTATAAATTACACCCGGCTAGCCATCTTGAACCTTATTCCACCGGCATAAGGTTTCATGTAGGTACAAGTACACTGTTAAGCCACGGTAGCCGCTCAGCAGTTCAACGCTCGATGCACTACACCGAACAGCTGTTTGCCAACATGTCTAGGCAAGGACGCGACCTTCCTTATCGATTGCTCTTTCCATATGTCAACAACAGCGATTGTCAACCGTTTCCCTATGGAAATAAGGGTTATAATTGAAGTAGTATATACTAATCAGTGAAAAAATTAAACACGGGTGCTTACGAATTCGCAATCGGTAGAACTGTTTGTTATTTAAATTTGAATAGTCTAGTTTGGTGAAGTAAAATAAATATTCTGTGGTCAAATATTTCTGGTAAAGTTCAAGGATTACTATATAAATTGCCTACCTATAGAAAAGTATTAACATATACTCTTGATGCGTTTACATTTTACGTACAAGTCGTACAAGGAGCTCAAGGTCGTCATAATTTAGTCGTTCACTTGTAAATATCATTACATAAAATAGGAAAAACGTTTGAACTCACTAAATTCAGTAGGTAAAATATGAACTGACCTAAAGTCATTATTGTACTGAACATTTTTCGATGACCGACTGATGATGAATTTCGATAAAATACGTATACTTAATACTCGTAAAAAATTGCGAAGAGCGAAGAAACCTTGGAAGCCTTACTGGATGTAATCTTAATATATTATTATATAATTTATTAAGTTCTAAAATTATTTATTTACACGAGTACATAGGTAGACCAACCAGGCAAACAAAACTATATTGAGACTCAAAACATTTTCTAAGTCGACATGGCTGTCCTGTTTGGTGTCGACTTAAAATAGTACATTTCGATACTAGTGAAAAATTTTTTTTCGACGAGGGTGAACGTTGGAACCCGAGTGAAACGAGGGTAACAATCACCCGAGCCTTGAAGAAGTTTTTAGTAAAAAATTGCGAAAATTAACTTTAATTAACTTTTTACACGTGTATCGAACCTAATTTTTCATAGCAAGTGCCTTAAAAAGCGAAATTTACGCACGCCAAGCGTGCGAAAAGTGCACCTTTTACGCACTAGTTAGGAAAAATGTTTTTTTTTTTGGTCCTGGCTGAAACTCTATTAAACAGTCCGAAATGTTAGCGAGCGGACTATGGGGTAAGTAGCCTGGGGAAAATCAAGTTCCCTTCCGCACCAGTACCCTTACCATGAGTTGTGACATTGAGGTTTTCGATAATGAGTATCGAGTTTACTATCTGTGCATCTCAATCGCACTAAAAGTTCTCGTTATCAAAAACCTCAAAGTCACAACTCATGGTAAGGGTACAGCCTTGATTTGTACTTCTGGAATACTCCTACTGAGTTTAGGCTTAAAGCGAGATTGGTTGATGCGATCTCAACCAAATTTAATATTTCTGGACCATGTTCATTAATCAAGCATGACGCATACCCGTCTTTGTTGGATATTTACCTGGAATATTTTTGCAAGGACAACTTTTTGGGTCTGTATAATATATGACTCATTTCACATTCAACAGGACGGAAATCTTATATTTTTATACCTAATCTCAATGAATTGCGTGGAAAAATGGCAGTAACATATCTCTGATAATTAAGAAATCATATTCTCATTAGCAATGCTATTATTGTCACCCAAATAAAGAATAATGATGTAAAAAATAAAAAATATACTTTTCTCAAACATGCAATGAAATGTCTTCGTTACGTGCGTCATAATAGGCTTCGAAGTATCACGTTTAGGGCGGATCGACTCCAGAGGACAGGTAACTAATTTCATATAAAATTAAAGGCCTAGGCCGGGAAGTAATTTTTTTTTAATTTTATGTATACCTTTCGTCTGTGTTCATGAAGCCTGTTCAAACAGCTGAATTATATTTTTTTATAATTTTTAGTGACTAAATGATTAGCGGGCTAAAAAATAATCTCGCTTATTTCAGACGAAATGGTATGAAGAGATTTATTTTATTTATCATGTAGATGAACATTCATATCATCAGGTTATTACATTATTATATTTATTATTCATGCTCTCAATTTTAAAATTGTATTGGCAACACCAAACACTACTCCACGCATGCGCGTTTTTGAACGCATTTTTGAGTCAACCAATCACAGGACACTTTTACTTGTTTTAATAATGGCGGAATGTAAAAGTTTCTCGGCGTGTAAAACTCTGTTTATTAAGACTAAATAGTGGTAAATGGTGTGATTCAATGCTTTTGTGACTTTAATTTTATGTATACCTTTCGTCTGTGTTCATGAAGCCTGTTCAAACAGCTGAATTATATTTTTTTATAATTTTTAGTGACTAAATGATTAGCGGGCTAAAAAATAATCTCGCTTATTTCAGACGAAATGGTATGAAGAGATTTATTTTATTTATCATGTAGATGAACATTCATATCATCAGGTTATTACATTATTATATTTATTATTCATGCTCTCAATTTTAAAATTGTATTGGCAACACCAAACACTACTCCACGCATGCGCGTTTTTGAACGCATTTTTGAGTCAACCAATCACAGGACACTTTTACTTGTTTTAATAATGGCGGAATGTAAAAGTTTCTCGGCGTGTAAAACTCTGTTTATTAAGACTAAATAGTGGTAAATGGTGTGATTCAATGCTTTTGTGACTTAGTTAGATATAGTGTTACGGGTGTATAAAAATTGAATAATCTAACCGGGCCCGGTTTTATTTATCTATATTTTGTTATTGATTGTGTACCGCCAAAGGCAGATGCCGTAGCGCCATCATTTAAAAGGTAAGTGCATTCTTTTTTGGTGGTTTTTCTAAATGTTGTATATAGTAATTATAGCCAGACTATTTATGATAGTCATTAATTATTACATCGAAGGCAAAAATACTACAAAGCGGGATTGGAGGGAAAATTAAAAAACTTATGTCGTGAAGCTGTTTTGTTCAGTGGTATTTTTTTATTTATTTCATTGCATTAGTTTGAGAAAAGCACTATACATGCCTAGCCGTGAAAGGGTCTTGAAGGCTTCGTATACTATCCGGCCTCCCTACGGTCGGCCGTATATACAACTCAGCCTTCATCCCTCTTTTTCCCGGCGGCTGCAGTAATGTACTATTTCGCGCGTTTCGACAAAAAACATGACACAAACTAAAAATCAACTGCCTTGGTCGAGATTCGAACTTGCGACACCGGGATACATATCAGATGTCATCGTCATTTTTCCTTTATTTTTTTTTATGACAAAGGTGGCAAACGAGCAGACCTGATGGTAAGCAATTACCGTCGCCCGTGGGCACCCGTAACACCAGGGGAGTCACAAGCGCGTTGCCGGCCGTTAAGGGGGTTGGAGCTCTGGGAACCTTACTCACCATCAGGAACACAACACTACCTGAAAGGTAGCAGTGCTATTATGGTTGTGGTCTTCTGTAAGGAGGAGGTACTTCCCCAGTTGGGCTTCACCAGACTCAAGCGTGATGGTACTTCGCTGTGCCCTACCTCTCATATTTTAAGTAATATGGTTTTTTTAGCAGACGTACGTTTCTGCTTATTAGAAAATTAATTATGAAAAATATCGACGGTGGAAATTTCAAATGTCGTAAGGGACATACTTTACGACATTTGAAATTTCCACTGTCGATATGGTCAACATTTTAAAGGTATTTAAAATATTTCTTTTTTGAATTATTTGTGAATTCAACTTGAAATTATCATATAGTACTATGCGCACAAGCCATGTTTGTTTAAACGGACTACTGTATACGAGTTGACTTTGGTACGGTAAAGTTCAACGCTCGCGCGGCGCCTGCGCCGGTGCGCGCGCACTCACCAATAATAAAGAATACATATAAAGATCTATAGGCATCCAGAGCCTACCGCGAATATCAGCAATCGTAAATTACAAACGATTGTCTCTGTCACTCTACTTACATTTACACCTTAATTGAAGTAAAAGAGATGATGGAGGATGCCCGAAGTTTTCGAACTTCGATTTTCGTGGTAGGTATTCCATCTGCTTAGCGCTTAAACTGCTTGGATTAGGATCGACATAAAACATAATAAATAAGCAAGGGCATTGGTTATCATATCAAGCTTTAAAAAAAATCGTGGGCCAGCAACGCGTCCATAAAGGCCGATTCCCGCCGGCTTAAAATAAAAGTATTTTTTCCGTAGCTCTCGAAGAGAAGGAAAGCCGTTATAGGTTTGGTCTTGCCCAAGACACTTGAGCGGCCGCCACTGTATTAAGTCAATAAACCTAATGGGTCCTACATACTCGTATACAATTGATGTCTGTTAGATACGCGTCTTTTCTGTGGACATTGTGAAAGTTAGTCTAATAGTATTCTATAGAACTAGAACTTTGGTTCTATAGAATATCACCGGAAACTACTCTTACATAATACTTATAGCGACAAAATACAACATCGATACTCAAATAAACCATCATTCCATACAGGACGGATGATTTTTGTTTGTCAAACGAAGTTTAACTAATGCCAAGTGACTCAACATCAAATTTATTTTCAATTTATGTATAGTAAACCAATTTGATTTCTACGCCACTTTGAACCTTGTCACAGTAACGTTAATAAGCATACATCGTTATCGCGGGAGCAAATATAAATTTGTTGTAGAAGTAGTAAAACAGACTGTCCATTTAGAAAAAACAGACTTGCCTGCCTACACATTATAAGCCTACAAGAAGTTCATTATAACTAGCACGAAGTTTTTGCTGCATAATGTTAATAATAAATCTTGCTTTACACTCTGTTAGTAAAAAATTACCTGGAATTGACATATCAACTTAAATAAATATAAATGTTTTAATTTAATACGACTTCATTTACTTTTTTTGATCTTAAGTGTGTCTTTCAGAGTTAAAATGACGTTTCAGAGATTTTGTTTGACAAAAACTAACATTGCACTTCGAGCAAAATAGTTTTGTATCGCGAGCCTCTAACTCAGGATAATCTTGTATAAACAATCCCACAAATTCATCACACGTTATTTTCCTTCGAACCATTATAAAAGGCAACTTCTATTTGATTATGTTTTTACAAATACAGATTAATCAAGAATGACTAATGTCTAAAGTGACTGAAGAGGTTGCGTACCTAATAGGTAATCTTTTTAACTACTAATCAAGTCAAGTATGGAGGTACGATAGCATTGATATTCAATAAAATAATTATACATTTTTAAAGTCGGTAGGTATAAACGTTCTCTACACGAATGTCATTTCTGTTTTTGACTGTTTTTTATAATCTTTCAGTACTGTCAAATCGAATTCGCTCCCGCGATAACGATGTATGTTAATAAGAGATCTTTTGCGTCTTTCATATAGATTTTCACTGATTTTTATTTTGTAAAAAAATGTCGTAATATCATTAAGATGGAAAAAGTGACGGATTGGCAGCAGCGTCCGTCGAAAGCGCCGCGGTCGCCAACCCACCTGCCAGGCGTGGCGACTGTGGCAACTCCCTCCCAAGATGATACAAGTCATAATATTTGGGGGAGACTAATGTCCAGCAGTAGTAGTAGGGATTCGCCGTTTCTGCCGGATTTTTTTGGGGCGTGTCTTTGTTTTGCTCCGCCCCGGCCAAACATGGCCACCATAGATCGATTGGGCGGGGTCCCAGAGGTGTCAGGGGACGTCTTCTTGCTTTTATTGGATGCTCTAGCTACACAATACACAGCGGTCATAAACCTTTCTCGCACCTCTATTGTTTCTTATCCCGGGCTCACTATTGTCCTCCAGGGTATTACCTGGCTCCGACATATCTCGCCTATCCCTTCTATTCTTTACCTGTCCCTCATATACTTTGCAATGCATTTACTATATACCACTCTCCTTTCTTATGTAAAACCATTATTATTTACTTCTTTACTACAATTGTGTATTACGATGGGATAA
Organism: Grapholita molesta; assembly: GCA_022674325.2. Lineage (NCBI taxonomy): Eukaryota > Metazoa > Arthropoda > Insecta > Lepidoptera > Tortricidae > Grapholita > Grapholita molesta. The sequence goes on from CP053138.2 coordinate 2,064,750, forward strand.
GGTTCACTATTTTAAAGATTTTGGTTCAATTATATTATTTACTGCGCCATTCAGTGTACTTTGTACGTACAAAATGCTATAATATTACAAGTTTTAACAGGTTCAGTTTTGACTTGTTACATACTATTTCTTTGAAAATATCTTATTGTCCTACTCCAATGAGTCTTGTCAAAACTAGTTGTGTTGATCAGTAACGGGTATGTTTTTTATAAAATCGGTATTCATATAAAAGGCTCCGCTGCATGTTTTTATTTAAATAGTCACTCAGAATCAACCGGCCTGTGTACAGTTCCAATATAGTGAAGTTTAGGTTCAAATAACTTAAGTATTTAAGTCAAGTGTTTTTATCATAATAGCTGCATAATGGATGTAAGTATGAACATTAAGTAATTTTATTAAATGGTTATAGAATAGTGATCATTTTATGAATAGTTGTGTAATTAATTTGTATTTTGTTTCAGTTCTCAGAAAATACTTTCAAAAATTACTACTACCCAGAGAATCAAGAGGTATCTTCTGACGAAGAGGGTACGGTGGGGTTAAAAATAAAGCAAGCTATCGCAAAGAAGCGACCGCACAACAGCATCGAAGGTTTTTTTGAGAGACCGAAAAAGAAAACTAAATCAACCAAAAGGTCATCGAATGTGTCTCAGAGTGTTACAGATGGGGTAGCATATTTATCGTCAGGACAAGATGATGGCGCGTATGCATCGCATCTGATTAAGATAGAAGTGTACGACTTAGAAAAATCCGAAACGTCGCGCCTGCAGATCACTGGAAACACTGTGATGTGCGACTTAAATATTATACGTTCAATGAGGACGATTCTCATTTAAAAAGTGCTCGAGATGTGATTTTTAATATAACAAAACAATTAGCTTCTAAAGAAAACTGTGTGAAATACTTTATAGAGACTGATAAGAAACAGTGAACGAGTGATTGTAATTTAGGTTAAACTATAAGTTAATGTATTTAGTTGTAGCACTTATATCGTCTCTGTTTTAAAATGTACACCATATTCATATGTCCTTTGTACTTTTGTAAATAGCTGTAATATAAACTACTTATTTTATATTCTTAATGTGTCCTATTTTAACATGTTGTAATCTAAATACCATAAATAAAACATTTTCTTTCTTATTTGTATTTTTTATTCATAAAAATCGATTTAAACATAGTTCTTAAAACTAGATCATTACATAATGAATTATTCGAAAACTGGTTAATAAAGTCATGCATAGTTTTACATCGAAACTTGAAATAAAGATAAACTAAACAATATTCTCCACAAACGGATGTAAAATAGTTTTGGATGGTTTGACAGTTATAAAACCACCTCTTTGTGTTTCTTTTTAAAAATAACCTATGATAACCAGTAGGTTTTCTACCAAAACTATCAAAGTATTCACCTACGCCCTTTGCATCAATGTGAATAGCAATCCAATGAGAGCCGGGCTTTGAATCAGGATCCAAATTACTAACAATAAATGTAGGTAGATTAACCCAAATAGGGATTTTGTTTGCGGCGAAAACATTGAATTCAAACAATGGGTTTATTTTCTCATACATAATTGAATTTCATTAGTATCCATAATATAAGTGACTTAATGATAAATTATATGGATGATGTTGTAAACAATGACAACAGCAAAGTAAAGTTCATGATGGAAAATCGATGTATTTATGTATTTATCAACTGTTGTAATCTACAGACACATCTCGATTTTTGTTTATTTCAATAATATTATCAAATTCTGCATACACAATACAATTAATGGTGCTAGTTAGAGCTGAATCAAACCGTACTTCTATCCGAACACTTCCATGTCTAACAAGGTTCCAGTGTGAAGTTGAACTAGCAGATAAATCTGGGGTTAAATCAAAGCATAACAAACAGTAACCTCCACCATAATCTGTTCTACTTATTCCATTACCCTCGTTGAGAAAATGAATACCAGTTCCAGAAAATAAAGTATGATATGTTGATGCAATTTTACCAGAACTAAATGATGGTTGTAATGTTTTAGAAGGAATTTCGTGACCATCTACAAACAAACTAAATGAATTCATATTATAGTGTTGAAAATTAAATGGATTCAAAGCCAAATTACCATTGAAAGCTGAATTTGATACAAATCCAATAATACATCTTTTAGGTATTTGTCCGAGAAATATATTATCCAATGTTTTCCCTGGACCCCTGTTGGTATTGTGAGGACCTTAACTTCGGCTCTCGTAATGGGATACTTCGCAGTCGTTGTTGCTAATACTTTTGGTGAGCTAATAAAACGCTAGGATTTATTCTTGTTCTTCTTACAATCAGACTAGCATCCGTTATTTGTACTTTAAATTTTTTATCTTGATGACATATAAGATTGAACGATTCTTTTGATCGAACCAATTTAATACGCAATTCAACACCATTTATCAAAAACTTTTCCTGGTTGAATATATCACCATGCAAATGTCCAATCATTTCCACTTCATTACTCTCTTTGGTAAATTCAACCCTTTGTTGAAATCCTTTATTATTAGCATCTACGGTATCCATATATTTCGGAGTATCCTCATACCACAATCCGCAAGTAAGATGAGTTTCTTTGGCTGCTGGTCCATAGTTGAGAAGATTTTCCATATAAGCACGGTAAGCATAAGTATTGTTCGGGGGAGATATGAGTTTTGATTCAAATATACATCAAGTTGATTGAATAGGGAATGTAACCAATTATTGATGGGTCCCACTGCAGCATCTGCTTTTATTTTTGTACCATCTTGATTTAATATTTTAGCAGTACAATGAATCATTGTGTGTGATAGATCGATGTAGTCGTCTCCTGACCCAGGCACTTGAAATTCAATGGGACCGTCATCACTTAAAGACGAAATTGGTTTGTAATGAATCCATTGTCCGCTTTCAATACTTGTTTGAGTTGATGGAAGGGCAAATATATCTAATTCAGATTTTGCACATTCACACGAATGACTATGCATGAATGACATTATTTAACTTGAAAATATATCGTTGTTTTTGATATTTTTATTTTTTTTACTTCCTCTTCGTCGCGATGCTTTTAGGAAATGAGAGGTTACCTGCTTTTATTCGACATTTGATTCCCAGCTCATGACATGAGAGAATCAATTTTTCATCGGCCTTTCTTTTAGGTTAGCACTTGCTTCCTTGAACCGTGATTTAATCGAACTATCCAATGGACGTGAATTTACCATGTCTGATAACAGCCCAACCCCTGCATCCAAAGTTTCTTTCCCAATGGTTCTGAAACCACTGGACAACAATGGAAGCACTGATCTAAATAACCCACCCAAAAAACTGCCTATACCATGTCCTCGTTGATACGGAACTCCCTTATAAACAATGCCTATGCCGGAGCCGGCTTGGTGTGTATAATAATGCTGGTAGGGACATGAAACCGACGATCTGTTGTAAATCATTTTACTCGTTGGAAGTGTAGCTTCACACAAGAAGATCCAAATTGAAATGGCACCCTGACACCAGTCGTTGTTCTTATATCTATTTCAATGGTATCAAACTCTCTTCGTAAAACTGGTACATAATGAGCGGGTGAGAAAATATGTGTTTTATGAGCTCCATAAATGAATTTCGTTGGATCTAATGGTATAATTCTTAGCAATGAGGTAATAACATCCCCAACTACTTGTGGTTGAATTATATCGGTATAAACAAATATTTGAGATGGTAAACCTAAATAAAGATTTGCAGGATTTTTTCCTAACGCAACTTGTTTCAAATTTGTTCTTGGTTTGAAGCCCAACTGGAGGCTTAGTATCGGAGTAGTTATAATGGAAGTTATTTCATCAGTTGTTGTTGATACTCCAACCATTTTTGTTAATTTGTCATACCGAAATTTCACATTATTTTTCAATTGAGGGTTTTCATTAAAAGCTTGAAGAAAATGATCTATATTATCATAGGTAGTGGCTGGTATATGAGTTTTTAGTTCCACTATTTTTGAAGTCTTGTCGGTGGGTGTTAACAATTTTTTCTTTATATAAATCATATTTTCATGTTCTTGAACATTAAACATGGAACAGGGATATTGAAATTCTACTAACCCAACTACCCATTCTCCATCCAATTTAATGGTCTTTGGTAATTTAGTTAAGAAATGTGCAGTTGTATTATCCGTGTAATAATTTGATGAGCTATTACTTAACAAAGTTAAATAAAAACTATTTTCACTCATATTTTCTTTAAGTTTGATTCGAGTATCCAAGAATTAAATTTATTGGGATAACCTTGCCACTTCACAAGTATCTCCTTTCTGCCAGCAACTCGCCGCGAGCGTATTATTTTATCAATTTTATACTCGTTGGTGGGGAGGTACGTCACTTTTGTAATTCCTTGGAATAGAATGTACCAATAATGGGTTCACCATACAAATCCTTCAAAGTATAAACAACTCGTGGTGATCTATTGATAATAGAATCAATAGTGAATATTTCTTGACTCCAATTACTTTCGTAACCTTTTTGAAATACATGTTTATATTTAGTGATTCTAACATGATCACCTACATTTAGTTTTGTATTGTCTACTGAAGGTTCCCTATCTTTTTTGCGATCATATAAATTAACCCAAACATTCATAATATTATTAAGGTTAACATCAGTTGGACGCATTTTAATACTAGAATGATAAGTATGGTTATAAGAATGAAGAAGATCCTGTAGAATATTAGTGTAATTATACGTATTCTTATGAGTGAAGTAACGCCACATTTTCATTTTAAGAGTTCTTTGAAACCTTTCCACTATACTAGCTTTAATGTCAGGATTGTTGGTGGTATAATAATTTATATTTTTACTCTTAAAGTAATCTCGAACCGCTTTTGAAACAAATTCTGTGCCTTTATCGGATTGTATGTGACGAGGAACAGAGTTGGCTTCAGTAAATATGCTTTCAAAACATTGTTTCACTGTTACTGAATCCTTCTTCTTCATAGCTCTTGCAAAAGCATATTTACTGAACACATCAATAACACAAAGAATATACTTGTATCCATCATTGTATTGACTATAGGTACTCATATCACTTAAATCAGCTTGCCAAAGTTCATTAAAGTTAGATAGGATGTATTTATTTCTAATAAATCGTTTATGAATAGGTTTATGTAACGTATATGTTTCTTGAGATCGTAACCAATTTTTAACTTCCTCTTTATTCATTTGACCTTTCATTTCTCTTGATAAGTTATTTAAACTGCTGTAACCAGCCGGATTAGAGACATCGTAGTAGATACTATTTATATCTAATAAGGGCTCCATCTTTCCCACTCTATTTTTTTTCCTGAATCCTTATGTGACCGTGTAGTAAGGGGGGTAGATGTGCTATGCTCTTTATCTGATGTGGCTCTCGTTTTTACGGAATTGGAGGGGGTAAAGCGTTCTATCGAGGGAGACCCATTTATAAATGCTAAATTTGTAGGATTACCTATGCACGACCTAGGAACTTTGATGTCTTTTAGAAGTAATGCAAACACTTCCCATCCAACTGGCTTAGGGCGTTTAAGACATCTAACCGTATCGCTCACCAAATCAATAATATTACTTTCTTGAATCGTCTGGTTGTTTATAACTACTTCTCCTGTTGGTTTCCACCAAATTTTCGGTTTACTTAAAACAATGTAATCTAACAAAGTTCGAGTTTTCTTTTCATAAGATTTAGGGAGTATTGTTAATATTTTTGAAGGTGTAATTGACATTGGTTCTTGATTTATTTCACCAGGTGGTGTATTAAACGATGATGGAGTAGCTGTGTCAGTTACATCACCTGTAACTGTTTCATTATTTTCATTCTCCTCCTTTTTGTTCACTTCTGATTTTATGAGATTATTACTTTCATTGTTGTATTGACTAACCCCTTCCATTACGATGGGTATTTTAAAAGGTTTTCGATCTGTTTCAATAAAGTGTAGAAAGCGTTGCAATGCTTGTGAATATAACGTCCATTTTTCACGATCATTCATTTTACTCTTAAGGATTTTTGCATTTCTTCATCTAGCCGAGACGATGAATTTTCAGGTGGACTTTCATTTCGTTTTAACCTTTCGATGAAGTCTGATTCAACTAATAACATTTTTTTCGTGTTTTCCATTTTATCTATGATAACGAGTTCACTAAGGCACTTAAAACTGCACCTAAAATTATAGGTAAAATGCACCCCTTTTGAATTATTACAGTTTTTCTGATTTTATGTTTTCCTTTCGAAACCAATTTTCTTAATACGTCTTTATATCGTTTTAGTCTTGACTTTTCTTTTTTTTCTAATGGAATTTTTCCATTTAGAACGTTATAAATACATTCACAAATAATATTGATCTCATCATCATCACAAGATTTAAGTAGCGCAGTACGATATTTTGGTTTGAGCAACTGCAATGCTTCAAGTAAATGTTTATATGTGTTTACTCTTGCATGCATCATGTAGAACTGACTATAACATGCTGGTTTTATCATATTTAAACCCCTTCTTGGGTACATACACTGTGCAATGACCATCAAATGGAAATATTTTTGTTTTAAAACGACAAACGTCATTTGTGTTTTGTTTCAAATCAATCATGAGGTAACCATGAGCATCTTTTGTAGCATCTTTGTAGGCTTCATCAACAAATTTTGAATTTTCGGGGTAAACTTGTCGTGACAGGTAGCGTATTTGAGTTTTATCCCTGGGATTCTTAAAAATATAATGTAGGTCGTATTCAACGATATATCACGTTGACCTCTACCCTGATGAAATATATTCTGTGTAATATAAAAAACACTTAGGTTTCTATGATGGCTACCTTTCGTAAAAATATCGACAATTCGACCATCAGACTCTCTCATCAAATCATCTATAATAAGGAGTTTAGGCTGTTTTCCATCGAAAATTGAAAAATCTGGTATTCCTTGACTGTAATTTACATTCTCCAGGTTATAGAGTGGTTGCATTTCATCATAACACCAAATAATTTCTTCATATGCGACATTACATATCTCTTGAGAATTATTCAAAAAATTTGTAACGAACTGAGTTTTACCGCAACCACTCGGGCCTGCGACAATAGCAGTGAAAGGATGAAAAAAGTGAATCATTATGAAATATTGATATGTGAATGTGTGTTGATATGATAACGGGTGAACGTCAAATGGTGTTATTTATGAAAGTATTAACTCTTTAAACAAGTAAAGTATAAGAAAACCAAAGAATTGTAATAAAATATAACATTTATGTTCGGTTTGTATACTTATTTATTAACTTAATTATCCACCACCATTGCCTTTCTGTTTGAACATATTTACAAGTAAATTCTAAAATGTACATGAAATTAACCAAATTTCATTAAAATACTTTTTATAAGTAGTATTCTAAAACATGTTATGTACAAAAAACATGATACACTTTACCATTGTCTTTTCTATGATTTAACATATTTAAAAGTAAAATCTAAAATGTACATAAATTTATCCAAATTTTATTAAAATACTTTACAAGTAGTATCCTAAAACATGTCTTTTCTCTTTTAACATATTTACAAATTAAATTTTAAAATATACATAAAAATAAACAATTTAATTAAATTACTAATTACAAGTAGTCTTTTAAAACATGCAACGTACACAAAATAATGATACAATTTATATATTCTAACATAAAATTAAATGAATTTTCTTTAAATTCTAAATATTTACAAGTATTTTACAACATGCAGAGTACAAAAAATAATGATAAAATTGAAATGTTCTTTGATTATAAATTGCAAGGGTAGAATTACTGTGGTATTTTATAATGACCCCACGCGAGAGTATCAGTACAGTTGTCTAGCAGGTACCGTTTTGTATCATTATGCGATAATGAGACCTTATTTATTTTTTGTGTAAATATAATATGTTTAATAGATTTGAATCGTTGCATTTGAGTGTATTTCTTTTTATTAAATAAACAATTTTTATAATCATCAACCGTAAATTTTTCAGTAACACATTTATTGATTCCTTTAGCTTTTGATTTAATACCGTGTGTTTTATTGGGTGTTATTTCAACGTCTAAGGTATACATTTTAGATCTCAGACCTACAAATTCTTTGAAAATTCTACCATTATTTTCATCTTTAAAAAAACCTAATCGCTTTTTATTTATTAATGGTACACCATATTTATTATTTGGAGGATAATCAGATGTATCAAAATACAGATCCACATCTGATTGCATATCTGTATAAAAGTTTTTCGTGAAGATTTGATAGATTAAGCTATCAGTATCAGTGTAAAAGCAGTTTGAGGTTTTTGGTATTTCGTTTTCATATAATCGTAATGAAATTGATACATTAATGTTTTTAATATGTCTAAAATGCAAAAATCAAGGTAAATTGGTTTGGTGTACAAAACCTTGGTTTTTTCAGTTGAACAGCAACTAAATTTTCTGAAAATATTGAGAGACTATGGAATTCTGGTTTCGCTATCAGTGATTGGACTCCTTGAGACTTCCCATGATTTTCCCAGTGATTTAATAATTTTACGTTAACCCGTTTCAAAACATTTTCCATGGTTTTGCCAAACACTGAATTATTCATTAGCTTGTAAAAATCTTTATCAAATTCTGAAGTTGCCTGTGATCGCATGTTAGTATTTAAATCAATATAGCTTTTAACCATGGAGACTGATTGAATTTCAATACTTTATGAATTTTAAGCAATCGTAAACCATTGTTTAAACACTGTTTAAGATTTCGGTAATGTATCACATAGTTTCTTTTCTTATTTAAATTGGGAATTAATTTATTTTCTTTAGTATTGCCTAAGCAAATATTTTCAGGACAAAATGGTAAATCTGAATGAGAGTCGTGTAATTCGTGGGGATATTCTAAGTCGACTTCTAAAATGAATCCATGATCACAATCGTCTGAAATATTAAAATCCACATCTACATCTACCCATTTAAAGCCATCAGTGGGAAGATATTGAGACATTGCCCATCCATACAGGTTATTGGCGTCGAAATACATGAGAAAGGAAGAGGGAACGTTTACATCATAATCAGACATGAATTTATTATTAGCTTTGGCATGCCTGTTGCTGCATTGAGATATACCCCCTCGAATATTATTTGCGATGAAAGTTATCTTATCAATATCAGTCAAAAGTTCTAGTTTAATTTTAGTAACCTTTAACATTGCATCCCAACTCAATCCTGGAGCAGTATAATAATGAGCAGGATCTAAACCATATGTTTTAAGACAAACGTTTCTAAAATTTTCGAATATATCTGTTAGTAATAAAACGTCTGTCTTCAAGTATAAATCTGAATGGTCCCCATATTTTGACAATTAAAATGATTCCATACATCAATAGCATGGTTGTAATCATCTTCTGAAATATGACTATCAGTCAAAGAGCTGTAGAATTTTTCACGGGAAGGAAGAGATGTTAATTTCAAAGAATTAAATGATGTCATGTGTTCATATGGATAAACACCCTTACGTATTAAACGTTGAAAATCTTCTTCTTTTGGGAAATTCAATTTCAAGTCATGGAATTGTTCTGTTGATAGATTTTTAGCTAGTTTTTCAAGACTGCTAGGCATGAATTTTAGAGAATCCACAAATCTCAACTTCATGACCCGATTATTAACTTTTAAAACTTTAGTGAAAGATATGTACTTCTCTTTGTTTTCCGGAATAAGTTCTATATCACCATCCTCAAAACCAAGGCCATGCACTATAAAGTGACTGTCATAATTGCTTAGGTTGTGGAAAAATACAGGTACAATATTAGGGATCTGTATTTATCACAACAGAGTTCGTGGGCAACCCTTCGTAAGCACCGGTATACCAATTGTATGAAATTACGCGATCCCTATTTAAAGCTCTATCACATATATAACACGTTTTACTTAGTGCAATTTTTACTTCGTGTGCAATCGTTAAGGGTAAAGGTGATTTTGAAAAATATTGTTTTTGCAAATGACCTGTAAATCTTTTAATGAACTCCATGAATGTTTTTGGGCAATTTTCACCTTTATAAGTTCTGAAAATTGATAACTTATCATCGTAGGAACATTTAATATAATATCCAAAACTATATACTTCATGTTTTTGAACATTAACAGTTGAGGACTGTTGGAGGAGTGGATCGTTGGAACATGAATGAATAGGGTTTAAAAACGCTTCAAAATCGCAGTATATTACAAACGGATGTCGTAATTGACGTTCGTAATTATTGAAAGTAATTTCATTTGTGGCTACCATTTCATTAAACCAATTTTTGGTTCTTTCATTTTGTAGAGGTAAATTCGTGCAAACATGGAAGCAGTCGTTTCTTTGGTGGTTAATTAAATTTTCATGTGATGTAAAATTTATCAAGCAACCATCGCATATGTGAGCAGCATGTTGGTGGTGTGTCAATTGAGCAGATACTAATCTAGATAAACTTTTAATTAAACAGTAATGGCCTTTACTTCCTTCAGTTATGTACAACAAGTTTAAGTATGTGTTTTTTTTTGCATTTCGTAAAATGCAATGGCCCCACAATAAAATTAGTTTTACTTTGGGAATTGTATTCTAAACCAAACACGTTTATACTTAAATCATTCAATTCCTCAAATTTATGTATATCAGTCAGTTTCATTGGGAAAGGAAGTTTCCCAAATTTTAACTTGTCTGTGTGTGCTTTGTATGCATTGACATTATTTGCACGATTACTCTCTTGTGGTGGGTATAATCCCGATAAAACTGCCCAGCGAAAACATTCATGGTCATTATTTTGAATGTTAATTACCGCTTTTTTAAGTTTGATATCACGTGGTAAGTCAATATATGAAGAACCACGCAATGGGTTATATTTGTTCACATTGATATCTAGATGATTTACCTTCACTAAACTCCATCCACTATCTTTTCTTTCAAAGTTAGTTAGTCTCACGGAAATTTCTTGTAAAATATGTGATACGATATCATTTTTATTACTGCTAACGCTAACCACATTATTACTCAATTGAAAATCAAATGCGTTATTTAGCTGTTTAGTTTCTTGTGTAAAACTCGCATTAAGAATAAAGTTAACTTTTAAAGCACTGTGATTTAAAAGTGAACGATCTAATAATGTGAATATGATATCTTTATTTTTTTCTATAAATGCTTCAGGTTTTTCAAGGCACTGTTCTTCTTTAGATGATATTCTGTAAGTAGCTATCCTATTCCTGAATGCATTTTCAATTAATTGGACGTTAATTAATTCACTGTCAGATCTTTGTGGAACGTTTCCTTTGTGGGTATTGCTATTTAAATGACTTGTTAAATATCGCTTTGAGACAAACACATGACACACAGAACATTCAATTTTATCATAATCTTTTGAACTTACATGATCATCAGGTGTTTGGGTTGTTGTTTCCGCATAACTGGTTGATGGACGATCCGCAGCACTTGTTGATGGATGATCAGCACAGCTGGTAGATGGACGATCCGCAGCACTTGTTGATGGATGATCAGCATAGCTGGTTGACGGATGGTTTCTTTTGGAAGACTCGTTCGTATCCTCAGCGCGCCTTTTTACTCCTCGTCCTTCTTGAGAAGATCTATATAAAAATATATATATATATATATATTATACCTGTTATGTTTATAAAATAGAAATAATTTATTGGCGGATTATATACTAACTTAATTTTTTTCGACACTGTTTACAATATGCCTGCATCATTAAAACTCCATCAATCACATCTGATGATGAAAAATCAAGTTTGGAATCTGTGATATGACCGTCACATGGAGTAAAATATGGTTTGATATCAGAATCTTCCAATAAAGTAAGAGGTAATTTATTTGCTGTGTACCACATTCTTACGTTTCTGTGGAAACAAGCTAAAATAAATTCTTTACTTAAAACCTCAATCTTATCACGAGGTAGAGTAAGGCCAACATGATAGTATGATAACACCATGGTGAAAATTTGTATAACAACACAAGCACAGTCCAAACACTGAATGATCTCAACCCCTAAAATCACGTTTATATAAGCAATCCTCCCCCACCTTACGTTAACCCGAACAAATCGATCAAGTCACAACAAGATGGAAAGTCTCTCTTTTTTTATGAGGTCTGCAGGTAAAGAACATTTAAACATGTCTAAACTAGATCAAGTCACAACAAGATAGAAACACACCCTTTTGTTCCGGAGGTTGGCGGGTGACGAACATTTGACCATGTATAAATATAAGTATTTTATTGAAAATATTACTTACGCCGCTCGGTGAAATTGACTCACAAGTCGGGCAACCTCGCATAGTTCTTCATTTTCTTCCGCTTCTTCACAGAGTCTGATGAGTTCAGGATCGTAGATATCATAGCTCAATGAGTCCATTGCGAAATGAGGTAACGCGCACTGATTTCCTTCGGTTAAATACTTAAATTTTTAGAGACAAAGTGGGGGTTTTTAAATATCACTAATATTTTCCAACAACTTGAAGAGCCCCTTTTATAATGAATAACAATGTTATAAAATAATAAAACCCTCATTTATTGTCTTCGGTTAAATACTTAAACTTTTAAAGACAAAGTGAGATTATAAAATAACCATAACCTTTTCCAACAACTTCACTTGAAAACAACATTTTATAATGAATGGCAATGCTACGAAAAAACTAAGCATTACTGTTTAGTTCAACCAGTATGCAGGCTTTATTTTATTATTACAATGTATTGTAAGATAGGTTGAATAACTTCCAAGAAACACAATAAAGCTTGTCTTGGACTGTTAAAACTTATGAAATGAATGCGTTTCACACGAGAAGTCCCTTTTATATGACCACCAAGACAAAAAGGTTTGAGAATAGAATGAAGCGTATCTAAGTCATCGTCCAGTCGGTACCTGTTGACACCAGTTAAGTTATCACGTATACCTGAGAAACGAAAGTTGAGGTCCTCAGTCCTCACAATACCAACAGGGGTCCAGGGGAAAACATTGGATAATATATTTCTCGGACAAATACCTAAAAGATGTATTATTAGATTTGTATCAAATTCAGCTTTCAATGGTAATTTGGCTTTGAATCCATTTAATTTTCAACACTATAATATGAATTCATTTAGTTTGTTTGTAGATGGTCACGAAATTCCTTCTAAAACATTACAACCATCATTTAGTTCTGGTAAAATTGCATCAACATATCATACTTTATTTTCTGGAACTGGTATTCATTTTCTCAACGAGGGTAATGGAATAAGTAGAACAGATTATGGTGGAGGTTACTGTTTGTTATGCTTTGATTTAACCCCAGATTTATCTGCTAGTTCAACTTCACACTGGAACCTTGTTAGACATGGAAGTGTTCGGATAGAAGTACGGTTTGATTCAGCTCTAACTAGCACCATTAATTGTATTGTGTATGCAGAATTTGATAATATTATTGAAATAAACAAAAATCGAGATGTGTCTGTAGATTACAACAGTTGATAAATACATAAATACATCGATTTTCCATCATGAACTTTACTTTGCTGTTGTCATTGTTTACAACATCATCCATATAATTTATCATTAAGTCACTTATATTATGGATACTAATGAAATTCAATTATGTATGAAAAAATAAACCCATTGTTTGAATTCAATGTTTTCGCCGCAAACAAAATCCCTATTTGGGTTAATCTACCTACATTTATTGTTAGTAATTTGGATCCTGATTCAAAGCCCGGCTCTCATTGGATTGCTATTCACATTGATGCAAAGGGCGTAGGTGAATACTTTGATAGTTTTGGTAGAAAACCTACTGGTTATCATAGGTTATTTTTAAAAAGAAACACAAAGAGGTGGTTTTATAACTGTCAAACCATCCAAAACTATTTTACATCCGTTTGTGGAGAATATTGTTTAGTTTATCTTTATTTCAAGTTTCGATGTAAAACTATGCATGACTTTATTAACCAGTTTTCGAATAATTCATTATGTAATGATCTAGTTTTAAGAACTATGTTTAAATCGATTTTTATGAATAAAAAATACAAATAAGAAAGAAAATGTTTTATTTATGGTATTTAGATTACAACATGTTAAAATAGGACACATTAAGAATATAAAATAAGTAGTTTATATTACAGCTATTTACAAAAGTACAAAGGACATATGAATATGGTGTACATTTTAAAACAGAGACGATATAAGTGCTACAACTAAATACATTAACTTATAGTTTAACCTAAATTACAATCACTCGTTCACTGTTTCTTATCAGTCTCTATAAAGTATTTCACACAGTTTTCTTTAGAAGCTAATTGTTTTGTTATATTAAAAATCACATCTCGAGCACTTTTTAAATGAGAATCGTCCTCATTGAACGTATAATATTTAAGTCGCACATCACAGTGTTTCCAGTGATCTGCAGGCGCGACGTTTCGGATTTTTCTAAGTCGTACACTTCTATCTTAATCAGATGCGATGCATACGCGCCATCATCTTGTCCTGACGATAAATATGCTACCCCATCTGTAGCACTCTGAGACACATTCGATGACCTTTTGGTTGATTTAGTTTTCTTTTCGGTCTCTCAAAAACCTTTGATGCTGTTGTGCGGTCGCTTCTTTGCGATAGCTTGCTTTATTTTTAACCCCACCGTACCCTCTTCGTCAGAAGATACCTCTTGATTCTCTGGGTAGTAGTAATTTTTGAAAGTATTTTCTGAGAACTGAAACAAAATACAAATTAATTACACAACTATTCATAAAATGATCACTATTCTATAACCATTTAATAAAATTACTTAATGTTCATACTTACATCCATTATGCAGCTATTATGATAAAAACACTTGACTTAAATACTTAAGTTATTTGAACCTAAACTTCACTATATTGGAACTGCACACAGGCCGGTTGATTCTGAGTGACTATTTAAATAAAAACATGCAGCGGAGCCTTTTATATGAATACCGATTTTATAAAAAACATACCCGTTACTGATCAACACAACTAGTTTTGACAAGACTCATTGGAGTAGGACAATAAGATATTTTCAAAGAAATAGTATGTAACAAGTCAAAACTGAACCTGTTAAAACTTGTAATATTATAGCATTTTGTACGTACAAAGTACACTGAATGGCGCAGTAAATAATATAATTGAACCAAAATCTTTAAAATAGTGAACCTTATCCCATCGTAATACACAATTGTAGTAAAGAAGTAAATAATAATGGTTTTACATTATTATTTATTTGGACGTTTCGGGTTAATCCCAGCTGCTTCCTTCCGCCAGCGCTCTACACGACAACATTTCCATCTTCACCACATAGATGGTTGGCAGTCCTCAACTGTGCGTTTTTCTAGAAACTTCCTGCCTCGCACAGCAAAACTCTGGAATAAATTGTCGTGTGCAGTATTTCCGGACCGATATGACATCCAAACCTTCAAGAAAAGAGCGTATAGGGATCTTAAAGGCCGGCAACGTACTTGTGACTCCTCTGGTGTTGCGAGTGTCCATGGGCGGCGGTAGTTGCTTACCATCAGGCAATCCGTCTGCTCGTTTGCCTCCTATATCATAAAAAAAAAAAAAAAAAAAAAAAACATAAGAAAGGAGAGTGGTATATAGTAAATGCATTGCAAAGTATATGAGGGACAGGTAAAGAATAGAAGGGATAGGCGAGATATGTCGGAGCCAGGTAATACCCTGGAGGACAATAGTGAGCCCGGGATAAGAAACAATAGAGGTGCGAGAAAGGTTTATGACCGCTGTGTATTGTGTAGCTAGAGCATCCAATAAAAGCAAGAAGACGTCCCCTGACACCTCTGGGACCCCGCCCAATCGATCTAAGTGGGGGGCTATATGTTTTTTTTTTTTTTTTAGGTTTGGTGGCCATGTTTGGCCGGGGCGGAGCAAAACAAAGACACGCCCCAAAAAAATCCGGCAGAAACGGCGAATCCCTACTACTAGCAGTGGACGTTAAGGCTGAAATCATAATAGTGATAAAATTGTTGACCTGAGCAAATCATCTATTTCTTGTTGTTATTCTGTCCCATCAGCGAGGGGACAACTGAAGCATAGTTTGTTAGAAGAAATGTTCCGCGTTCTACTAACGCGTTTGGTAGGTGACCTATTATGGAAGCGACATACACTCAGCAGCAAAAGTTGCTAAGCGTTTGAAGTGATCAAAATGACCTACACGCGCTCTTATTCTCTTGACAATAGAGACGTGTTGACCTCATTTTGAACACCTCAAATGTTTAGCTACTTCTGCTGCTGACTGTACCTATATCCACCAAAATACGCATGTTTTGTGTTTAGTTGCCATAAAACTATTGTTTTAAGAGTGACCCAGGGGAACGTAACCATGGCAACTAGTGACATAAAATAGTTGATCGAACCACCTAATATTTTTTTATTTAAACATCTAAATATATTTTAAACACCTCATCCGCCTAGTTGCCGACTATACTCGTATTCCACTACATTGCAGCACAATTCGTAATGGAAGGGGTTAACTGACATCACCACTTTCTATTTCAAATTGGCTTTCACCCACCAACTAACTCGTTTACGTAGGACATTAGCGCCTTTCCTTACTGCAGAGAACCTGATTTGTACTTAATACTACTACTAGGTACTACTACACGTCCACTGCTGGACATGGGCCTCCCCCATAGCCTGTTTTGAGCAGTATGGAGCTGTGGCAAAACGTTTTTTGTCTGAAATGCGCTTTTGTCATAACAGACTTGGCGTAAGCGATTTTCGGCGAATCGTAATGTAGCATAAAGTTTGGCATAATTAACAATGTTTATAATATTACTTTGCTTGAAAATATATTGACATAATAATTCTGAGGCCGAGTGTTATGTTATGCAGAAAGTAGAAAAGCATTGATACCATTATCAATAACTAATTTAAGGTTAGAACTGTGAACTCGACAGTAATTCACTTGTAGTTCAGCAGCACTTCACTTGTAGGACAGAAAATTCATAAAAGCATTTTATGGATACGTAACTTATGCCTCGATCATCATCATTAATTTAAGCGCAAACAATATTCGAACGACTCGAATCCTACATCAAATATGCTAATCATGACTATGTCACAACAGGTTATGCACAAAGCCCATTATGACATTTATGACTATAAATTATGCCATATAGATTTATTCCTAAAAGAATTGTGCTGTATTACAAAAATTAAAATATTTTAATAAGAAACAAGCAAATAGAAAAGGAAATGCCAATGTAATTGAACACACGGCTTTTATCGGCAGTCTTATACATTTACGGTTCCATAAAATTCGAAATAGATTGCTTTGTTTAAAATCCACGCCTATAAATACTTTATAGCTTGTCAGATACGTTAAATCGAATTGGGACAAGCTTATGTGGCAATTTTATTTCTTTGGCTATTTACTTTTGGTTTGGATAAAAAAAAAAAACATTTGACTTTAAGATAGGGTAAATCGTCAGTAACGGGCCACCTTTTAATGGCCACGTTATACTGACAATGAACCTTGTTTATATACCCCATAAATAAAACCTATTTTAAAATTAGGTAGCCAGTTATTGAAGAGTGGTGATTAATTGAAGCCATATTAGAAAATGTATTCTATTAATAGGTAAACAGAATTCATTTTTAGTATATCACAGCCAATTATTGAAAGGTGGCTGTTACTGGCTATTTACCCAACCTACCTAAATCTTATAAAGCGTAAAATATTTTGTTGCTATTAAAACGAATTGTCTAAAAGGAAACCTATCAATATACACTTTTATTTTGAATTGAAACTACTTAGATAGTAGAAGCAAAATAACGTGTACAGCCACTGCCATAAATATATACACACTTTTTTATTCTATATCATTGCTATAAGGTGGAAAATGTATACATAGTCATAGTCATGAGAATGAGACATAAATTGTCACTATGTGTCTCTTTTGCCCGGTCATGTCACTCTGTAACCGTCATATGTGTCACTTAACTTCAAACTTATTATAAACTTATTATAAATTTTTTTTAGATAATCAACCTTAAAGCAGAACGGATTTACCCGAGTTTGAAGTTAAGCGACACATATACAATATACACATTTTCGACACACTCATTTGCAAACATCTACTAATCACCATCAATTATTCGTTACTACCGTGACGAACGAACACATGTACGTACAATTGTTATTAACGTTACACAAGCTGTTTCAAAGATTTCTACATACATACAAAACTTAACAAAAACGTTTTGTTTGTCCTTACGTCCGTACTTTAAGTAGGTATTCACAATAGAAAAGCCCCATCAAGAGTAATGCGAGACGTCATTCAGAAATATATATCTTGTAACGCCATGTAAAAAAATCGCTTCAATTTGGAATTTATCTCTGGACAACACGGTATATAATTGAATGAGTTTTTCAGTGGCTGTTACGGCTCTTGTTTGGTAGGATTGATTTTGACTATTGTTTTGTTTTGTGAAACTTCTACCACCGGCTAAGTTTCATAATTTTCTGTTAAAGCGATTCCTTTGAACGAAGTCGTTACGGATAACAAGCGTGGTAAAGCTTTCTTTTTGAAATAGCAAAAAAATGTTACGTAATACAATGTTGATGTAAGAAAATGTTACATACTTTATCCCCCGAAAGACCCGCAAAAAAGCAGTTGTTTTAGTTTTGATACTTGAAACCTAATCAATAGGTCGACTTTCGAAAACTTCTGGCATCTTGCTCTTTTACTCCAATAAAGGCGTAATAAGAGTGACGGAATATCATTATTTTAATGTGGGAAACTTATATTAAAAAATGTTGTCGAATAGATAGAAACTAGCAGCCTTTATTAGTCACTAGAAATGGGTTACATTATAAGGCAATGTCTATACAAAATTACCCGTTATTATTGCTCTTTAGTGTATATTGAAGCTGCGGAGGCGGTCACAGGTATCTGAAAATTCACTTTATAGCCACTATAGCCTTGACAACATAGGCGTTGTTAAGATATTTGTGAGTATCTCCACAGTTCCGATATATTTGATTGCGACTGTAGCTACTACCTATTAGTCTTTCCACATACGTTCCTCGCAATATGTAGGTACAAAGTTTGTAAATTCTCAATGAATCAAGGCGAGTTACTCGTAACCGGAACCTTTAACTTCCCGTGTGTACTTTACAATGCACATGTTACTTGTAATTATAAGGACATTGGTTTTTCACCCACATATGCAATTGAGGTCTTTGTTTCTTTAACGGCTTGGCCAATTAACATAACGATGCGCAAATATACAACTAGGTGTAAGTTCAGTCGCTGTCAGATATATCCGAGCTATGGAGGGGTCACAAATATCTGAACACGCACTTTATCGCCTTGACAATGGCGCTGATATTCAGAACTGTAGATAATGGATTTTTTTTCTTTCTCTTTAGTTGCTTAAAGGCATGGCTCACAACGTGGACCGACAACATGGTAAAGACGGCGGGGATCCACTGGAGAAGGGTGGAGCAAAACTGGTCACTGTGGGTCGCTTTAGGGGAGGCCTATGTCCAGCAGTGGATGTCCTTCGGCTGACATGAAGAGTTTCTTAGAGATTTTTATTTTGTCACAATTTTAGCATTATGAATTTGCCTCACTCAATCCATATCCAACTAATCCATACTAATATTATGAACGCGAAAGTAACTCTCTCGGTCTGTCTGTTACCTCTTCACACTTAAACCGCGGAACCAATTGGGATGAAATTTGGTATGGAGAGTTGGAGCTACGAGAAAGGACAAAGGATAATTTTTATCCAGCAACCACACTTTAAAGACGGGCACGGTTGGACGACGAAGTCGCGAGGAAAATCTAGTAGAAATATATGGGAACGTAAACTCTGATTTTGAAATTTCACACAGGTAAAGTGTTGTAGAATCAAGTTGAGTGTAGTAGATTCTCCATTTTGTGAGAATTTTCTCACCCAAGTTAATACAATATAAAGAACATTGGACGTTAAAATACAACTCTAAATAAGAAATTAAGAACCATCGCGGTGGAATCCTCGCCAAAATCTTAAGCGTAGATTCGCATGCGAAGTTGTAAACGGGCAAATTATACAATCGGAAAATCCCTCGGAGCGGTGCCAAATAGCCATAAAGATGTATTATGTTTGTCCCACTTATTTGACCGCTAAATTTGTGGACATTACGAGAATCGCAAATGGTTCATGTCGACCGCCGTATTTGTAAACACACGCAGACAAAAAAACTGCATGGACCGCGTAATGCATATGTATGGTGTTTAATGTGTATACTGTAGGTATAGTTAGATGCCTTCAGCCGGTTGATTTTGTTTTTTGTAATCATTTAAGGTACGTATAAAAACGTTAGTGGGTAAAACTGTATGTAACATTAATATAAACAGGATAAAGTGACCTTGATTGCACATCCATTATCACATTTTGTAATTATAAGTTACATAATAGTACTTGAGCCACGGGTAGTTAAATTTATCATTTCCCTAACAGGAAAATGATAAATATTTAACTATTTTATTTGCTAGCAGACGTTTATGCATAAAAAAAAAATTAGAAAGTGATGTCGATGAATTCTCAAAATTGAAAATTGAGACTTCGATGCCGTTAAGTGTGTGTCATGATGACGTATCCGACGAGGGATAAATAGAAAAATTTGACAAATCTAAGCGGTACTCGTATAGCACAATTGGTAGTGCACTGGGCTAGTGATCCAGTGGTTGTGGATTTGAGTCCCGCTGCAATTCAATTTTTTATATTTTTCTTTCGATTTAAATGTCGAAAATGGTATTAAGTTATATCCACGTAGGTAAGCTTAGAAAAAGCACAAAAATCTGCGGACAAATGTGGAACTGGGCTTGGTATGTCTGCTGCATGCCGAATGAGTTGACGACCAAGATCGTCACTAACTGGCAACCTGACAGCTCAAGTTGAGGATCCGGCAGACAGAAGGTTCTAGAAATCGATAGCGTAGGTGTAAATCTAGAAATAAACGTTACAACCTTTGAATGTTCGTTGAATTCAGTACAGATATAGTGTGAAATTATTTTCCTTCGGGAAAACTCGGATCTTTATCGGAATACGATGACACCCGAACTGTCAAAGAATGATCGTATTAAATGTAAAGTCATTGATTGACAGTTCGGCTGCCGTCATATGCCGATCGAGAAACGAGTTTTTCCGATGGAAAATACTTTTGCACTACATCTATAATTACCTTCTTGGTGTTAAAATCTTAAGATTATTTTCTCACGCGTATTTTAATAAACAAGAATAAAATTAAATCAAACGGCAGAGAAAATGTTAAATTAAAATACTCGTCGCTCCAGTAGGTATGATGACGATAAACACTAGGAAGCGGAATGCTAAGTGCTCATTGTTTAACTCATTAATTATGTTCATCTTACGTATCATAATATTTATAATGCATGTATAATAAAAAAGTCTACGCTGTATGTCTAGTTGGCTTCGTATCTATTAGCCACGGACGTACAAAAATAAAAATTGATGACGTAATTTATGCACAGCCCCTAATAAGGAGCCCTCATCATGCAGTTCGCGTTGAATGACCGATGTCGAGTCTCACGAAAATTTTCTATTATATACCTACTAACTGTTTCTTTTTATATCTGATTAACAGATTTATATGTGATATAATTGTTATCGGTTAATTACTCATACTTCCCACGTCCGCATCCTGGGTCCAACATCAGACGTTAGTATCAGTAGTGCGTACATTGCACGCTAAATTTCATCTCATACGGACATCGGCGTCTAAGTATGATCTTCTGTCCACTGCAGCGGAGCAAGGCGGCGGGGCGTTGAGGGGACAAAAATCAACCAACAGAATTTTCGCTACTGTATATACATAGGAGAGGATATTTTATGCAACTCTATTGGTGGGTATCCAGTTCCGCTGCCTCGCTTGGCTGCAGTGGAGAGGCAACCTAAACCTTATGTATGACCTTGACAACTTACAAAACACTTTGTCAGTTAAATAAAAACGAGCTTGGCCATAGAGTAAGGCCGTAGTCCGTAGATACACGATTATCATTCGACCCACCACACCCAGCCATAATTAAAAAAAAAGTGAACAGTATGTGTCCCTACACTACTAAGTCTAATAAATAAACTGCTTATATTACATATACTTGATTAATTTCGACGGGTTCCGCTGTGTACGGGTGGCCGAATTGGTTAAGGCGTCAGCCGCGATAGCTGGATGCGGGTTCGAGTCCCGTCTCGAACGCTGGAGGTCCTCGTCGCTTTTTCTTAAGTATATGTCATCTATTTCAACTTTTTATGTTTACTCCTTTTTTAAGAACTTCACGACAGCAGATCCTACGGAAAAGCTCGGCACGGATCTAAATTTAGAGGAAAAAGCCATACGCGCAGAAACGCGGATAAAAATGTCAAAAGTAATTTCTAATGTATATTAATTTTAAATATACTGAATATTTCGCAATATACGGGTAAGTGACCCTAGTTAGGCAATTAGCAACCTAACCTTTCCATTGTCTCCAAATAATAGGTCACTCGGTATCTCGGTGACCGCTATCGTATCAATTAGCAACAATATGTGAGTGTGGACATATCAGCTAACTCGTAATCCAGTCAAGGGAAAGACAACTTTATTGCTGGTGTGTAAGGTTCAGTGTAGGTTGATATGGGAAACGGATTAAAGACCTTGCTTAGTGGGTAAACATGCCAGTTGAACTGGCACAGTCGAGTGAATTTGCAGAAGGATTTCTCTCTATTTTATGATGAATGATACATTTATATTAATATATTGTCGGTATATATGTTTCACAGCTGGGAATACGCATATTTTCCCGTCGGTTTCGGGACGCGTAATGTAATCACATACTTTTCACAATTGTATCCAAATGATACAAGATACAAATAACAGATTTTTCACATTTGACAGTTATTACTTCATTTAAATTCGAGCTGTTCGCATGGTTTCATATCTTATTACATATATCTTAGTTACAAATGCCTTGTTATAATACCAGGTGAACTCAAAATGGTAATACAAAGATATATTTTCTGGATCTATTCGTGATTACAATCAACTCTTACTATGGGGTCACAACCGAAAAAGCTGTTAAATATAAGAGACCTTCTCATAATAACTGCTAGCTAGCTGTAGCTGTTAGTATGGGCAGGTCATTTTTTTAACAGATTTTTCAGTTATGGCTCCAAAAGTTGATCGTAATCATGAACTTTGTATCACCATTTTAATTTCACTCGGTATAACAGTGTACAAATCTATATAAATCGCATTTGTAACTTTTCCACTTCAGTTGAAGTCTTATTAACAAGGTAAACATTATTGAACTTATCCAAGTTCCGTTGGAATCCGTACGGTAAAGCCGCTGAGAGAACTGACACACTTCGATATTGGTGGCACACAGCCCGCCGAAGATGGTCGGGTTTTTATAGTCACTATGGCCGTCACGTTTTAACAAGCATTTAATATATCGCAGCGGCCAATGTACTCATAAATGTCTGAACATATGGACTTCTCCTTGACAATAGAGGTGTTCGGATATTTATGGTCACCTTGGCCGCTTCAATTTAGGTGCGTAACCGACGCATGACACGATAATTCTTGGTTTTCTTGACACTACATGTGTCTGATGTCTGCGCCATAGTATCACCACCATAGGATCCTTTCTGGAATATTTACTCAGTGTTTTTACGGACAAAAGGCACATATTCAGAGACGTCAAGTTTTAGTACCGGTTGCTTTCACCGCCTCGTCAGAGGCCCTCTGAATATCGACTTCAGTGCTAAACGCGTCCGCTTGTTGAAGGCCAGGCTCCGACCAACTCTCCTCCAAACCATGATAGGATCTGAAACATTCCAGTCAAATCTGGAGAACCGATTCGCTGCCATGGTCGCTGCCAAACTGGTTCGAAGAGGTTTTGTAAAATGCAGCGTAAGGGCAAGACATGGAAGCTTTCGGAGGAAACACTGGGGCTAATGATAATGAAGCAACGACGTGAAGACCCACCCGTCACTACGTCAGGGAAACGGACTCTAAACCGTGAGAAGTTGGCCACAGCAAGTGGAGCAGTCGTTGCTTCGAAGCCAACAGATCTTTCCAAAGTTGAAATTTTCTATGACCGGTTATACGCCTCGCATGCATCTCGACCTGATCCCGGAAATGAGGATTCTAGAGCCACTCTAATACGCCACCACACCGAAGACCTGCCTGAAGTCAGCATTGGCGAAATCGAGATAGCTCTTGGGCAGCTTAAGAGTGGAAAAGCCACTAGAGAGGATGGCTTTAAAACAGAGTTGTTAAAAGTAGGAGGTAAACCTGTACTAAGGGAGCTCCAAAAGCTTTTTAACGCCGTCCTGTTCGAAGGGCTCCGGGTTAGCTTAATGCAGTCACCCATTCCCCTGTATAATCAAAACAGAGACATAACAGAGACTTCCTTAGTTCTACAGCGATCAGAGGGGCATTCCCCTTGCATTTCTAACGTAACCTAATCGGTAGTGACCCTGCCTACGAAACAGAAAGCCGAAGAAGAAGGGCATTATTTTCCTTTCAGAATTCTGTTGACTCAATAGTTTATGTACATGGGATGTGTACACGCTGTACTCGCTGAATAGGCGATAAACTCTTGTTCCTAAAGACTTTAACCATGGACTGCTGGAAAAAGGCCCTATCGATCGAAACATAATCGCTGAGCATGGGGGGTTCAATACCATAATCTCCAGGCTTGGCAGTGCGGTTCGCCTATGTTCCACCGTTTTATAGGAATATTCTTGCTTGCTTCTGGTCGCAGTTTAGGATATTATCACCCGGGTCCACTAAACGAGCTATTAGCTATTTGCACAACTCACCGCTGTATCCTATGGAGTGGTTCTCCTCCAGTTTGAACGTAAAGGGGATGTGTACGCGCTGCATCAGTAGCCGTGGACGCTGCATCGCCCACGCGTCGTGGTCGCGACCCTCGCCGACTATACCGATAAACTCCATGTTCCTGGGAAAAAATAATTTTATAAAAAAAAAAACATTTTTTTTTATAAGAATAGGTAAGATCGCGCAATCCACTAGAAACAATGACTATGGACTTCTTGTTAATTTTTAACAGAAACGAAATCTTTCGGAAAATGAATTTAATTTAATTTGGTAAGGTTGACCAGAAGTTTTATATTCATGTCCAGATGTAGACGATTTATTACAAGCGGACCTCGAGGAACCGCTGCCATCTTGGAAAACGTGCCTTATCCTTGTTTTATTGAGCAACATATACCTAGGTGCCGATTTAAGTAGGTATAGGACTTTCCGACAATACGATACGTTACGTACTCGTATTGTTTTAGGTATGCTGTACCTGGGATAGATAAGTAATAAGCAATGATGGCCATGAACTTGGGAACGCCATGATAAGTGGTGGTAAAAACCAATGGTCTCTTTAAACCCTCTAATAAATTTGATGTGGTGGGTTTCTGCTCGAGTTTAATTTACAATAAGTACAGTCAAGTTCAAAGATAAGGCCAAAGTACTATGTACTACAAATGTTACTTAAAATGGGATAGTTACCATTTATAATATTTACCAGATTCCGCGAAGATGGCGTTTACAACAGTGCCGAAATGGTAACTAACAATCCCAGGTACATACCTAGTTGTAATGTGAACAACTATGTTAGCTTAAAATTGTATATTATACTTTACTATTGTGACAATAAAAACCTACATGTTTACGGTACCTACCAACTAACAATATATCAACTTATTGTATGACACAGTTCAGATAAGAAAGCATGTTAAAGTATGTCTATTTTGCGAAGTCGAATTTGTTTATACATTATTATTTTTACTTTTATATTTTAGTATTTTTTATCTTGTAATAAACTGTTTCATATGTTTTGTTATCGGACTACGCATAATTATGTAAGTACTTTAAGATTTGATGTATCACTGTATTGAAAAAATAAGCCCCGCCGTAGTTTCTTGCCGGTATCTTCTCGGGTCAGAGGTGTAGGGTTTGAACCGGCGTAGATTTTTTTTTTGACGTTCATAACATAAGTGCATGTAATGTGCCTAAATTGAAAAATAAAGATTTTTTTTTTTCTTTTTTATGGTAATATATAGGTTAGTTTGTATAACACATATTCTCTCTGTCCTAGTGGGTAGAGGGTCACTATTGCCTATGAAGCTGACTGTCCTAGGTTTTTTTGTTTGTGTGATGAGCACAGGTATTGGTTCCTGAGTCATGGGGTTATTTATATATTTAAGTATTTGTACATTATATATATTGTAGGAGTAACCCACAACACAAGCCTTCTTCAGCTTACACTGGGGCACAGTAAATTTGTGTAAGGATCTCTTGTAATATTTAATATATATATTTTTTATTTAAATATATATAATGTATCATTCAAAAAATGCATGAACTCTTGAATGACAGAATTAAATGAAGTAATATACTGAAGTGATATATAGTGATAGTGTAGCCGTGTGATGCCGGCTGGCTAGAATAGCACCACCCCATCTCCTCCCGTGGGTGTCGTAAGGGAAAAATCCTACGGACGGGCAGCAGCGTCCGTCGAAACCCAATCTACAGCTACTGCGGTCGCCAACCCGCCTGCCGAGCGTGGTGACTATGGCAACTACCCCCAAGATGATACAATTCATATTTGTGGGAGGCCTATGTCCAGCAGTGGACTGCATATGGCTGAAATGTAATATACTGAAAGATAAAATACTAAAATAATACACAAGAAACTATCAAAAATATTTACGTAATGATTAAGAAAAAGAAACATTATTTTGTGCTCTTGATAACATCTCTTACAAAACATGTAATAAAGACTGATAGCTATTTATCAGAACAGTGATAAGTGATATTGTTTGGACATTCATACCAAATATGACAGGTCTGCTGATATATTAAAAATGGTATTTAATCAGTAAATTTTTTTTAAATATTAATTTACAGCTAATAAGAATAATGGAATACTTGTATAAACAAAAATCTATGATTCTATACATGTATGTTTATTTTGTAGGATTGTTAACATCAAATTTAGTTTTGTGAGTTGTTTATTGTATTCTACTAATAAGCCTACTCTAGTCAATAGCTGTTAACAGCATAATCATGCTTATAATAAGCAAAAGTGCATGTATTCTGAATTTTAATATAATTACACTAATAAAACTAAGTCTGTAAAAAGTTGTCCCGACCCTACTATAGCCACAAGTGATATAGAAAATTTAATAGACCCATATATTGGCAACCATAATGTTCATTTAACTTACATATAAACATAATAAAGGAATTCATCAGGTTATTGCTCTCCTAATTCTATACCTTTATCCATTTGTAAAGTATTAACCTTAATGATATTTCACGGCTAACCTCCATTGTCCAATAGACGTTTAAATGACTATAGTCCTTCGTAATAAGCAGTGATCGGCACTAACGGTGCAAAACTTTAAGAAAACTTGTTGTAATGAGGTATAGTAATACTTACCATCCAGAAAAATACAAATAACTTTGGCAAATTAGTGTCCAATTTAATTGAATATCGGAATCTCAATATGCCAATATTTAGATGTAAGAATACAATTGTTTTTATGGCTCTTTACACTCGTTTAAGTCCGCTTAACGAGTTTTGTTAAAGTTTTGCACCCATAGTGCCGATCACTGGTAATAAGACACACTGTTCCTTGACCCTGAGGCATGTGTATGAAGGACAGGGAACCTGTTTAAAGTAAATACTCCAAACAGCATTAGCTTCCTAACATTTTAAAGGCAACATTTACATATCAACCGTGAAGTACCAAGAGCTCCTAACTACAAAAAGCTGATTTTACAGGAGACGAAAAACACAAAAATAATTTTATTTATTCATAATAATATGGGTTCTTTATTTATACTATATGTATATTTGATGCCTTTAAAATAAGCTTATAGTATAAATAATGTATATAAATATTAATATATAAAATTATAAAACATTTTTTTCGTCTCCTGTAAAATTAGGTTTTCGTAGTTAGGAGTTCTTGGTACTTCATCGTCAATATATAACCTTTGTGTGTAATAAGGATGTGTAATATGGAAGATTGGTGTTCTCTTGACACAGGTATATTGAATACTTACTAACCTATTTTGTTGTAAGCCATGTTTTGTTACTGAATAATAATATTTTTAATTTTTTAAATAAGAATTGAATCCTGGGCTCAACATTGCAATTGTCATTTTGAAATACCTACAGCATTGACTTTTAACTTTGACAAGTGTCAAACAGAATTAGCACCCTTTTGTAAAGGTCTAATAATTAAAAGGTAAACTAAACTGGGGCCTCATATTATTAAAAAATCAAATATTTACATTTATCCTCTTGCTGGACAGTCTTTAAAAAACACATGTTATTAATTTGTATTTGAATCTTTATTTGGTAAAAAGAGACATAATTATCTAACTAATGTTTCATATTTTTAACCATCATCAGACTGCAAATTAAATAATCATGGGAACAGAAGAATATATCATTAATTTGTGTTGTTATAAACATTAATATTTTTTTTAATGATTTAATATAAGTACTCATATTCTAC
Organism: Grapholita molesta; assembly: GCA_022674325.2. NCBI lineage: Eukaryota > Metazoa > Arthropoda > Insecta > Lepidoptera > Tortricidae > Grapholita > Grapholita molesta. The sequence goes on from CP053138.2 coordinate 2,093,311, forward strand.
CAAAATTGCTCAAGCATCATAATGAGATAAAAATTATTTGATAGTAATGACCAAATTTCTTCAATTTTCACATATTTGTATGGATGAAATTACCAGTTATTTGTCAGTACTAACTTGTTTGTAAAAAAATAAGAAGATTACCTTCTACCTAAATGTTGTAACCATTATTATTTTTCACATTTAGCTTAGTCATATAATATTCAAAATTGGCAACTATGGTACTAAAAAAAAACAACACAGACACAGTTAAACTGGTTTTTACATAAATAATGTAAGTAACATGTCTGAACTAATGAATTTTAAATATGTTGTCATGTGTTAAAAGTAAACAAAGTAATATAACTAGAATTCTAAAACTATGTAATATTATGTTACAGTAACTGTGGCTTTAAAATAGCAACTATGTTTAAGACTAAGGCCACCAGATCTCATAAAACATATGTACATATTTTTTGTTGTCAAAACGTCACATTATGAGAGCTCTTATCTTAACGCAAAGGCCAATCTAACCTATCTAGAGGACAAAGTTAGAATTGCGCCAGCCTACATAACAAATACCTTCTAATTTTAACCCCTGTGACTCACCTGAGGAGTATAACGAGCATCGCGAACAACGCTACCAGCGCGCCGATCATAATAAAAATATTTGGCAAGTCTGCCAATGTGAGCCCCGTAGACCCCATCGCGGCAAGCACTACGCTTATCAACCAACAAAAACACTGCACTAGAAACCACCAGAAACAATAGAATGCATCAGTTCCCACGCACTACTCCAGACTCTCTTGACCTTGCCAAACGATCTATTTTACAAAACCAAAATGGATATTTCATGACAATTTAAACCCGCAACGCTTTCAATTTAGCACAACACTGATTCTATTTCTAATTCCCGCAAATGTTTTCATTTCGTGCGGGCACAACAATAACAAAATCATTGATCGTGTTAAATAAAGACGACTACAGCGAAACGGAGTACCGCTGCGTTTGACACGGTTTGACAGAATGGCGTTTCGTTCGCTCGTGCGACGGCCAGCGAAACGTGAACGGAACAAAACAACCGCGACGGATGCGTTCACATTCACGAGTCTGAAGCCGGTCGGGCTCGCGTGATCGCATTTTTGTGCTTCAATGCTATTTCGCAAGAATAATCATGAAGTGGTAATCACATCGGTTAAAATTGACTCATTTGCATCGTAAGACTAGATTCGCACTCGTAAGTCTTACGTAAGTAAGGATGCAGTTTTAGTTCAGAATGAGAGATGAATTACACTATTTTTTTTTTCTAGAAAATAATCTCGTTCTTATTTACGTAAGTAAACACAGGTGTAATGTGTAAATGCAGCCTTATATGTACCTACATGTTATATTGCATTTAGTTAATTATAGTACTGAGATATAGTACCTACTATTTTCTACGTATTATGTCCATAATAAGATTTATGAATTATGAGTTGGAACGTTGGAACACCGACTTCAACTTGAAGAAGTAACTTCAAATTTAAAAATATATACAGTGTGTAAATCTTATACGGGCGAATCTCTTAACGGGGGGTGGAATAGGACATAAGAAATATATTTAGATAACTTTTGCTTCGAAGTGCAATTACAATTTTATCCATATAAAAAAATTCGGCCCGCAATGTAATGCAACACACTCGAGTTCAACACTCGTTGACAGTCAGTTTCAAAGGCTTATAAGTTATATCGCGTAATGTTCGTAGTACATTACTGGTCAGAAATTTAACAAAAATTAATTACATATGTATTATAGGTATAATTAAAGAAAAACCTTTTGGTTAATGATTATACTGGTAAATCCTATGTCTGGTTTAATTCTTCGCCCGTATTAGACTTACACACAGTATAAAAGATACGGGTCAGTAACATTGTAACTAGTTATTCCTTTGTTTTTGTGTCTCGTGTGATCATTAATTTTTTTTTGTATGCATAAGTATACCTAAGTTATTTTATGTTTTTGACACCCACTAAAATAGTAAGTACTTACACAGGAAGTTGTAGGTAGTGGTAAACCCAAAGAAAACATTAAACATGTATTATGTAGGAATTTGTAGGAATATAGGGGTAACATAGGATTGGCGTGGCGTGGCAGTTTTTCCCGGCGAGATAGACCCGACTTCTTTGGTGATTAAAGAGGGTCTATATGTTTAATAGAAACTACAAACACTTAATAGGTAATTATGCTGATATTATATGATGATTTTATTATGATTATATTATGATTATATGTAGATAGATATTATGATGTAAGTTGACAATAAATATTGTATATACATTCGATATTTAAATCGAAAGAAAAATAGGAAAAATGTGGATTCCACATCCAGTGGTTGTGGGTTCGAGACCCGCTGCGAGTCAAAATTTTTCTATCTTTCTTTCGATTTAAATATCGAAGATATTCGCTAGCAGACGTTTCTGCATAATAAAAAATAATTAATTGTATATATAGTTGCCTATTTATGCGTATTTATATGCTCATAATTTATTTACTTACAACACATCCGTCAATATATAAACATTGTTCTATCCTCCACTTGTTCTTGTCTAGTTTTAGAAAGGTGCTCTAGGTAGTCAAGTTATTTATACCTTCATTACCTGGTGTCTGGTGCAACCTCGGTTCAACTTTGGTATTTCGCCAACCTTTCCACGCACATCGGTAGCGTGCAAAACATACGTGGATATGAACTGCGGAAGTTGTGCTAACTTTAGCTCGACCTTGGGTACGTGAGGCGTACCATAAGTTTTTAATATCTTCGTACACTACACGTTTACTCTATGTTCAAAGTCAGGTTTTCCGTCCAAAGGCGAGTAATATAGAAATAAATAGTTATTTGTTATACAAGGGTGCAAAATTGTATTTTAACTGCGAGTGTGGGATTGAACCTCGAGCAAGCGAATGGATTCTATAGTTTAACCACGAGCAAAGCGAGTGGTTTTAAGATAGAATCCTGAGCATAGCGAGTGTTTCAATACCACACTCGCAGTTAAATTTGTCATTAGGGTACCTATTTAGGTTATGCCTTTATTATTGATTTTTTTACACAACGACGACGGTGGCAAACAAGCATACGGCCGCCTGATGGTAAGCAGTTACCGTAGCCTATGGACGCCTGCAACTCCAGAGGATTCACATGCGCGTTGCCTACCCTAAAAGTTGTTGGAGCTTTGGGAACCTTACTCAACATCAGGAACACAACACTACATACCTAAAAGGTAGCAGTGCTATTATGGCTATGTCTTCTGTAAGGAGAAGGTACTTCCCCAGTTGGGCTTCTCCAGGCTCTAGCGTGATGGTACTTCGCTGTGCCCTACCTCTCATTGTTGGATGTAGTATAAAAGACATCCCGGGTATGTCCTTAAGCTCCGTCCAAAAACATTACATTAGATAATTAAATAATACATATTATACTTTTATCAATAATTTAGATATATAACAACTATTACTTAAAACCGGATAGTTACCATGTACTTTGAATGAGTCCGATATTTCGGCACTGTTACAAGTGTCATTCTCACGGAATAACGGACCCTCGCGGAGTCATTATCTAATGGTCTACCACGATTTTAAACCGCGATCACGAACTGAAAAAAATAAATCGGAATTACAATAAAATTTAAAAAAAAACTTTCACGCTGTCAAACTCAATCACTCTATATCCATATATTTGATATTATGATATGTCTGATTTAAGTTAGTTTTTGGATAGTTTTATAGGAAAATTGTGTTAACCTCGTAAGGCCCACCGGCCTTCCTGTAGTACTAATTACTTTAAAGAAAATTGAATTTTATAACATTCGAACAGAGTTGAATTTTATTTGTTTCTTTCGATTTTGACACAAATGAAATTATACTTTATTTCCTAGACTTTAAAGGACTTTATAGGTTATAATCTAGAAAATTATAAGTAATGTAGGTAAGCAAGGTCACGCCAGGTACAAAAATGAGATCAATTCTAACCTAGCTCCAAGTATTAACTTCGATTCCAAATGCCTAAGGTCATGAAAGTGTTATAGGCCAAGAGCCATGCACTGAAACTTAGACGCTGTTTAAAAATGACGCTGTTTTGGGTTAGTGATAATATGTATAATGCAGATATTTATTTATTTTTATTATAAGTACTAATCATAAACATAAAAATTGAAAATGTAGATCTAAGAATTCCGAAATTTCTCACACAAGTGACCTACATGCATTTTTGACCGTCAAAAAGAAAATTATCGGTTACACTAACCCTACTCGGAGTAGATTTTATTACTTACCGGCAAGATAATCATCTAGGGTTATTTTTCAATACAGTACCTAATATAGGTGCATCAAATTTCGAAATTCATGATAAAGCGTTGTTGTACCAGTTCAAAAACAATTCTAAAAAATTACAAGACGTAACAGAAAAAGACAAAATTGACATATAGGTAAATTGTAAATATTTTATTTTTATTATTTAAAACAGGAATGTATTTATTGTGGACAGTGGTTTACGGCTAATGGGAGTAACAACTACTTGTATTTTTGTCGATCGTGAAGGGGGCAGTTTATGCTGATATTAAATAGAGTAAACATCAGGATTTGGATTCCACAGGATAAACTCAAACCTAAATCTGTGTAGGTAATCAACTAATCACCAGACCTCGAAGTCGCCGTGGCACGAATACAATTTTGCTAGGGAGAGACACACGATATTATTTTATCGATAAGTTGTACTTTCTTATGACAGTACTTATGTTATGATTATGAGATACTTAATGATAACTTGCAATATCTATTAAACTGTATTATTTATACAGTATGAAGATTGAAGTCCGTAAAGGTCGATTAACGAAGATAACGGTATTCATACTTTATGGATGTAGGTATAAAACATGACGTTGACATAATATGACAATCTTGTCCGCTCAGAGAATCGATGGAATTAATATTACGCGTAAAATGCCACCTAGAAAACAGTGTCGTGAAAATTTATTACGTTCTTGGCTAAAAAGGTAACATTGACGGGAAGTAATCATCACAGTTTAGTTAATTTTCAATTATTCTGTAAATTTTACAGCTAATAATATATAAAATGTCAATTCCGAATAAGCATTCAGTTATCGATAAATTTTATATCGGAAGGAAATCCCTAGTTAATTGATGTTATTGCCACCGCGACTTCGAGGTCTGCTAATCACCCATATATGCAAATCTGTACATCTATGTGTTTCATTACCTAAACTGTGTCCTCTAATCTAATGAGTAACATGAACAGTGGTACACAGCGACACAAAATAGAGTCTTAATGATATTTATTTTTGGTAAGTAAAGTATCGCCGCTCTAGGTCTACCCTTTTCCCTACCACTGCGGTTGTCATGTACACAGCCCTACTCAAACTGTAAACAAAACCCCGATCGATATTACTCTATACTACAACTAAAAGGCTTGCAGCTTTCACGAAGAAAACACCTCAGCGCTAAAAAAAAATTAAAAAAAGCTGTTTCTATTTTACCGCGTAATTTGACGTTAATTTTGGCGGGAAATGCGCAAAGTGTTCGTCCGGGAACGCGAATGAGTGATACGTCGGAGAGTTCTAAATTCAAACTGTGGAACAACGTGGCGTCCTGTATGGAGAAATGGTTCGGTGATAAGCGGCTGTGGTTATTCGGTAACAACCTGCCTTTGCTACCGAGGAGGTGAGCTTTCTCTTTAGGAATCAGCATTATAAAATTAAGTGCCTAGTTATTTCCTAGAACCAATAATGATAAACAAAAACAAAAATACACGAGTAACTTTCTTGTTGACTGCGTAAGAAATTGAAAAAACTGGAAGTGGCCAGGGCGATGACACTTTGTCGGTCAGGATTGAGATGGAAATTATGGATTGTGGTCAAAACTTATAAAAGGTTAGCTTGGAGACGATGGACAAATGGTCAGTTGATTTTCGCCGGACGGTGGGCGTGCCTTGGATAGAATTGGACGGGTTCTTAATAAAGAAGAGGCCTAAACCTCATAGTCAGCAATGATGGAGGTACAGGTGAATGTAGAAATAGATTAGGCAACAATCCCAACCAAACCCATTAGCGCAGGAGCCCGTTGATGGCAATCTAATAAAGTTATCCATTCCAAAAAAAGCTTTATTCGAAGTTAAAGCTATAAAAAATCGTATGAGAATATATTAAATTAAGACGTCACAATAAATAATGATGAAGGTTCGAAAGGAAACGGGGTCGATATTCAATCTCTATTTTTTTTTTCATGTCATTGCATATTAATACATTTATTTACAGAAATTATAATCGTATTACGATAACTACAAGTACCTATTTAACTAGTTACAGTATAAAATCTAAAAAAGGCCTTTGAGGCATTGTACCAAGGATGCTGGTGGCATTTCCTCGTTGTATCGTAATGCTGATACGTTGTGCGAGGAAGGCGCCAGCTTTTCTGTCACTAGTTACATCAACCAGACGCTTCGCGATTTCTGCAAAAAGTTTGTGCGCGCTGGGACCCCATGGACCTAGCGTCTCTACGCCAAACGGTACAAAATGGTACTTACTGCCCAGGCTTTTATATTTGTTAAGCTATCTCTATATTTTAATTTACTGAAAGATGTGTATTTAGAAACTCTGGTTCCATGGAGTCCCACCTCGCACAAGCTTTTTGCAGAAACCACGTAAAGTCGCTCGAGCATTGCGATACAACTAGGTAATGCCGCCAGCATCCTCGGTACGATGCCTTAAATGCCTTTTTTACATTTAGGCAATGTAGTAAATAGTTAAGTATCTACTCGTAATATGGTAATTATTGTAAATAAAATATTGTTTGTTTATATTTTGTCTTTAAGTTTTTTCGGTTCTTTATTTTTTTCTCTCATCATGTACTACAGGTATTTCTTATCAAATTACTACATAAATTGCAAAATTAAGTGAATAACTCAAACGGCACTCAGCTGCAGTCATAAAAGCTCAATTAGGCAATTAATAAGTAATAGGTACTACGTGACATCGGGCATGATATCGTGTCGACATTAATTGCTCGAAATAATCAAATTTAATTACAAATGGTTCTAGTAATTTGTTTGCATCATTATCAAATTACATGAAGTTATTTTTATTTAGTTTATCATTTGTTATTTTGTAATAGTTGCAAATTATTAAAATAAGGGTTATGATTTATCTGTACGTATAAGCACTTAGATACTCAATTAGTAATTAAATACAAAAAACTACAAAAGGGATTATTGGTTATGACTATTATGAGTAATGGACACAGAGTACTAAGAAAATACTACGTGACACTATAAATTTTGTAACAAAATTACGTTAAACGGTTAGGTATATGGAACAAATAAAAAAATATATATAGAATTATGAAATTATGATTTAACTGCACTGAAAGATTCGAGAATTACAACAATTTTTTTCGATACCTTCCCACCGATATTTTTGCATGGCTATTTTTTGGGCTTACATATTGATTAATCTCGCGTCAGAAATAAAGCCAATACAAAAAAGCCTTCACGAAAATTTTTATTATTTTGGTACTTTTAATTAACGCTGACAACCCCTTTCCACCACCCGATCGATTTAATTTTTTTTGGGTGCACAGGGAGTACTAGAGCAACTGTTTGAAAAGTGAATTAAAGTCGCTGAGCCCACATTTTTTTTTCTTTGTTTTTCCCCACCCCGCTACACCCGCACCCATCGCCCGCGGCCTGCCAGCACGAAGATTATAGGAAAAGGTTGTTCAGGGAAGTACCTAACGGAGTTTAAATACAGCTGAAACCCCATGACCGATTGGTTCGCTAGCTCTTATACTATATGTACTTACACTTTCAATAATCTTACATTATTTTTTTAATTTTTATTTAATTATGTACAACCTCATTTATCTCTTTAAAATGTAAACTAGCTAGCTTCATTTACTTGCTTAAGCCAATATTAAAAAACATGATCCTTCTTTGACATTTTCTGCCAATATTTTTTACTATAAACTTTTACTTTTTTTACTTTTATACAAAGCAAACCCCTGTTTTAGTTATGAAAATTTTAAACGCTTACTATTTACCTTAAATCAAATGTGTTAATGCTATTGCATATATTAACAAGTCCTTTCGCTGGACAAATAGTTCCGTATTTACGGTCTCTGGCGACTGGAGGGTTCGGGTTATGGTGAAATTACAGAGTCTTCATGAGAGGTGAAATATATAGGGCGCTGATATCGCCCCAAACAGTCTCTGAGTCGTGCGTGTTTTGTTAAATATTAATCTTATTTCTTAAGTTTGTTAATTAAAGTATACGTAAAACATACAATCTAAATCACGGGGCTGTCGGTAAATCCACCGGACGATGGGGGCCATGTTCAGAATTATCGCCTTCTGAATTTGACCCTTGGTCTAAGAACGACGTAGTGAGAATGTATTCTGAGACTTAATCTATGAGACTTAATATTGCTATTATTTTTATTCCCGAGATGCTCGAATCCTTGAATTTACTTGTGCGTTTATCACATGTATTTTGTTTCTGGATTATGGATGTTTATTATGTATATATTGTCATATCCATACTAATACATACTTCCATACTAATATTATAAATGCGAAAGTACTTATCTGTCTATTAGTCGCTTCACGCTGAATCCGCTGAACCAATTGGGAAGAAATTTGGTATGGAGACAGTTTGAGCTACGAGAAAAGACATAGGATATTTTTTACCCCGCAACCACACTTTAAAGACGGGCGTGGCTGGCCAACGAAGTCGCGAGGAAAAGCTAGTTTGTATACTCGTATATGTCGTGCACTTTATTGCCTTGACAATAGAGGCGTTCTTCAGATATAAGCGACTACCTCCACACCGATATATCTGATGGCGACTGTAGATAGTGATCCTCCGAATCCGATATATATATCTGATGGCTGTACCTCAAGCTTAGATGTATTGACTAGTTCGATTTGTGTAAGTTTGTCCCAAGTTTTTTTTCATCTTTCCAGATCGCGCGCCAGCAGCCGCGCGATGGAGCGATACGAGAAGTTGGCCAAGCTTGGCGAGGGGTCTTACGGACTGGTGTACAAATGCCGGAACAGGGACACCGGCGAAGTGGTCGCCGTCAAGAAGTTTGTGGAGAACGAGGACGACCCACTCATCCGGAAGATTGCGCTTCGAGAGATACGAATGCTTAAGGTAAGGATTCTTTGCATTAGTTGATATAAAAACCCATAATCATATATTTTTTTTAAATATTACAGGACATTCTTACACAAATTGACTGAATCCCATTTTTTTTGCGACAAGGGAGGAAATACTCATTGTATACGGCCAGGCCCGTACCTGACCACATGCACGACTCAACTGGGAATGGTGCCCAGTCGCCTACGGACTAAAACCTCCCCCGTTTTTGTGGAGTGTTGTTTGGTTTTGGTTGGGGTGGGTGTTGTGTGTTTGTGGGTAACTGGCCCTCGCTATTGGTATACGGGCGGACTGAATCCCATTGTCTCTGTCTCTCTGACGCATTAATTGGAGTAAAAGAGAAAGATGCTCGAAATATACGAAAACGATGTTGGCGGTACCGGGCCAGGCTTAACTCTGTTAGCGATTGTACGGATTAGTTCGTATTTAATACCGTATAGAATTATACCGACTGATGACGCCAGCGAAAAACTATATTCGTAATTTTGGACGATTTTCTCTGTCACTTTCATGACTCCTTAATTGTAGTAAAATAGATGCTCGAAACATACGAACTTCGGTGTTCGAGGTACCAGGCCAGCGGCGCTACCGCGAAAAACGATATTCGTAAATTTCGGTCGATTGCCTTTGTCACTCTCATGCCGCCTTTAATTCGAGCATCTATGAAACATACGAATTTCGATGTTCGCGGTGCCAGGCCAGGCTCCCATGAGCCGTTGCGAATGCCGGGACAACGCGACGAAGATGATGAAGGATTGTACGGATTTGTGTAATGACTCAATCATTAAAAAAAATAAAAACTTAATCCCTTATCTGTTCGGTTGACACCATATCATATTGTATAGAGAGATCATTTCATCAACTAAGGTAGGTCAGGCATATAAGGCCCAGCTGGTTACAAGGCCCAGAAGCCAAAAATCACATTTCCAATAGTATAATTCGTTCGACACTTCACGTACACAAAGAAAAAGTCGATAAAACGAGCTGGCAGTAGCGGTTGGATTCGTACGCGCCGACATCCTGTCAATACCTTCCAAACAGTCTTTGGGTGAGGTTGCGGCTGCGCTTGATGTAAATTTTACTAAAAGAAAATTGCGTTTTCTCGAGGTTTTTGATTATGCACTGTGTTATTTTTTAATTTGGATCTAAACAGAGGTTAACCTGGCTGTATGTAGAAAGGTAAGTTTTTAGTTTTTTGTCTATTTTTATGTTTAATAATCGTCATTATTCTAGAAACTTTACTTTAGCTAATAAGGCCCACTATTAGAGTAGGTAACAAGGCCCGGGCCCCGGGCCTTATTAAACGTATGAGACGTAATGGTATAAATAAATAAAAAACAGCACTAAATAGCTAATTTTTACAATGTATTTAGACTTTTTCTTTCCAGACAAAAATGTCGTCACCGACAGCACCTGGCAGCACCAATCTTCGTCAAAAACACAAGAACAAGATTATTAGCTTCTATTAAAGCCTTTAGTTCAAAAAGGCCCACAAAATTATGGTTGATTGATAAATTATGATTCTTTTTTATTTTGTTAAATATTAATGTTACCAGTGCTGTAACAAATGAAGGTTTAAATTTATGTTAATTCTTACTATTTTAAAGGAAAATCGTTGATTTCTTATATGTTTAGTATAATAAGGCCCAAAGGCAAATAAAAAGGCAAATTATAAATATCTTCATGTTATGAAGATACCCAATATTGTTTCATGTGTAAGTGTGACGTTAAAAAGTTTAAAAACATGTTATTTACGTTAATATGATCAATTCTTTGGCGGGCTTTATTACCTACATAGTGTTTAATAAGGCCCAAAACAGTAGTTTAAAAAGACTTTCAGTAACCTCAAATACACTAATATTTTCAGTGTTATTTTGATTTATGAAGAAATTTAAATAAACGTGTCGTCTATATCGAATGAGTTTTACTTGTTATCCTGATTATATCGACAGATATTACGTTTTAAATAATGGTGGGCCTTATATACCTAATCTACCTTAGATACTAACACAGAAAATGTTAACGGTAAATAGTGGTAACAGTAGGTAATATTTCGCAGAAATAGTAAATGATATAGTGACAAATGAAGCTTATACATGTCAACACGACTAAGCCATTCTGCTCGGGCGGGTCTTGTTTTCACTTTTCGCTAATGTCATGAAGGTTCCGTTAATAGTCCTATTACTTAGTTGCGAAGTTATTTTTGGCACAGTAAAATGTGGTACAGGTGGTCAGAAAAACTGGTGAGGGATCACGACTCAGAAATCACCCTGTGTAACTTTATTTCTGTTTTTTTTTTGGACTTTGTACATCAATTCGAAAATACTAAGACTTATTAATGCAATATTTACAAAAGGTTTCGAGGTTGTTGCTTTTTATTGTGTTTGCAGTTTCATTGTTACCATTTTTACGGTGTTCAGGACCACGTGAGCGTACACACGTGAACATGAGGTTTAACGGGTCAATGTTTAGAATATTTTTAGTTACTTATTATTTTTAGGTTATATAGGTTTTTCTTTGGTAACTATTTCGTGTATCATACCGGGTGTGGCCTGTAATAGGAGCATTAACTTTAGGCATCATTTCTACACCACAAACGTAGCAACATTCGTTCTACGACATTTAAAAATAACTTATAGTTTAATAAATATTAATAAAATAAGATTTTCTAAGCAAGCAATGTATTGCGAAAACTATGAAGTTTGTAGGCTGACAGTAAACGTCAACTAGACTATTGGATGCTGTCCATTGAAAATACTATTTAGTTTGTTCGAAAAAATCACAAGTAATAAATTACCCAATTATTTAAAGTTGTAGAACAAATGTTGTTACGTTCGTGGTGTAGAAGCGATCCCTAAAATTTTTGCTCCTATTATAGGCCACACCTATATATCCCTTTATTCCCTGCCTATGAAGCCGATGGTCCTGGGTACGAATCCAAGTCAGTGGGCATTTATTTGTGATATATATGTTTTCTACTTGTTCGCCTCAAGGATACACACCTCGGACACATATTTCAGTACGCCTTTACATGCAGTACTGCAGTACTGGCACTTTCGCGTTTCATGTCTCTCTTCCTATTTCGTCCTAGATTTACGAAAAAATATTAGCTGCCTTCTTATCCTCTAGACGGCCAGAGACTTGCCAGGCCAAATGCAACCATGGTTTGTCATAATTAAAATTCAAAATGGCACTCAACGGGAGACCTTTTTATAGGTCTCCGGGCGGATACAGGTTATCAACACGAAAATGTTAAACAAGTGCATGATCAGTGTAATGACGTTGAAAGCCGAGACGTGGACACGGACTGTGGACTTAAAGTGGCTCAATTCGCTACAGAAAGAGTCTCTCTGAAGGATAAGATTCGGAACGAAGTGATCCGTCAAAGAGCCAAAAGTGATCGACATAGCTCTAAAGGTTAGCAGGTTGAAGTAGCAATGGGCTGGCCATGCATCTCGCAGAAACCGATCACCTGAGGAGAAAACGTGTTCTGAAGTGGAGACTGCGTCTGCGTCTGAGCAATCATAGCGTGTAAGGTTCTGGTCCCACCGCGAGCTAGTAAGCTATGAGCTATCAGCTATTTCAAGGGACAAAAAATAATCTCTCCCGTGATAGAGAGATACCTATATTTATAGCTCATCGCCCGGCGATGAACTACGATCACCCGGCTATGACATATATGTCTCTTTTATTTACACGGGATCGATTATCTTTTGTCCCGTGAAATAGCTCATAGCTTACTAGCTCGCGGTGGGACCAGTGCCTAACACCCTCTGGTCAGATGACGGGACGACTTGCATAAGAGTGCTGGCAGGGACTGTACCCTTACCATGTGTTGTGACATAAAGGTCTTCGATAACGAGTATCGAGTTTACTATCTGTGCATCTCGTTAGCACTAAAATAGTACAAGCGAGATGCACAGATAGTAAACTCGATACTCGTTATCGAAAATCTCAATATCACAACTCATGGTAAGGGTACTGGGTGCATAAAGCAATAGACCGGGCTCTATTAGGAGAGCCCTATGTCCAGCAGTGAACTGCAACGAATGATGATGATGATACCAATATACTATGGCCTGTACAATTCTGCTGTTAGGGACTGTCAAAGGGAGTACTTATAGATAATTTTATCTTTGCAAACGTAATTATTTTTACGGCCTTGTCTCTAATTATAATTGCCTTCCCTTTGTCTAGCGGACACCGACATTAGAGCAATTTACTCGTATTAGAATATTCATATGCGTGCGAGTGAAGCCGAATGTGATCGGATCGGTGACTAATGTCCGAGTCACTCTGTATTGATTGAAATTATTCTCAAGGTTGAATGGGAGCACAATTATTTACTAGCCTCAGCTCATACTGGTATTTTTTTGTATGCACAAAGGTATTCCGATATTCCTCATACAAAAAATATAGTGCGCCTCCGTCTTTGTCCGCGTGGATGTTGTTAAAGCCTAATTCCCATTTTAGGTATCCGTAGTCAACTAATAACCCTTATACCTTCGCCTTGTCTGTCTATCTGTCTATCTGTACCCGGCCACGCTCAGTGATTGTTAGTCATAGAGAACTGTATACCATTTGGTATTAATATGTAAATCAATCACGCTATGTCCATCTATGTCCGCATAGTGATCAAATAAAAGATTGATATAAATGATTGATGATTTTGTCTCGATTTTCTCACCATCCATGTATTTACAAGCTTTTATTTAACTTGTTTTATTGGAATGTGTATCCGGATGGATTCTAGCAACTCGATTTTGAATCAGACATCTTTAACCGATTGAGCTGAAATTACACACTTAATGTAAGTTCGGTGACAATGCAATATTATGGTACCACTGATCTGGTCTGATGCTGGAGCTAGAAGGTAGCAAAAGCAACTCCTAAAATACACAAGATAAACCCATGGTGTTTAGGCTCGATAGAATCCGTTCGATGAGTACCTAAATGACGATTGTGCAAAAAAATTGTACAGTCGCCAATAAAAGCTAGAACCAAAAATGTACTTTTTGATAGAAACTTATTAGCTATATAGGTTCTGCGTGCTATAAAGTAACTAAAAATGACACTATATATGTTTTTTTAACCTGACTTGGGCTCTATGACCATTGCGGCACCTTAGAGCGATGGACTGTGTGGGGGGGAAGGTAGCCTGGGGAAAATCCAGGACCCTTCCGCACCAGACTTGATTTGTGCTACTGGAATACTCCTACTGAGTTTACGCTTCGAGCGAGATTGTTTGACACGATCTCAACAGAATCTGAAGCGGTACCGCCAAAAACGATATTCATTGTTTTCGGGCATCTTTCTCTTTTACCCAAATTAAGACGTCATGAGAGTGACAGAGACAATCGTCCGAAATTTACGAATATCGTTTTTGGCGGTAGCGCCTCTGAGTGGGCTGGAAAATACGTTCATACCTCGCCTTTGAGAACAAACAGCTGTGTATCCTGTGTCGGTAACTAGGAAGCTTAAATAAATTCTAACATATCTGTTAGCGTATGTTTGCTGTTCATCTCTGAGAACCGTCATCTAATTGCTATACAACGACGTAATTAATTATGCACATAATTATTTTAAAAATTACAAAGGTAAGCGCGTCCACGTGCTATCACAAATTTGCACAATGTCAAGGAAAAACGTGATTTTTAAATAATTCACAATAATATATTAAGTTGACGTGTCGTCCGATTGTGTTTAAAAACAAAAGACATCTTCATTTTTGATGAAATAATTGTGAGGTACTCAGGCCCTACCGCGAAAATCGATGTTCAATAATTGACAATCTATCTACATATATTTATTGCTCTGGCATATGTGAGTGACAAAGAGGTAAATAGACTAACGAACTAACGACGTGGTTCGCGGTAGGGCCTCTGATGCCAAGTGCAAAATCGGGTTCGCGTCTAAAAGGTAATATTAATATCATAAATACAATGTATGCCTACATTTCCATTTTTAGTTAGTAGGTAGTTATAGTAATTTTAGTACATATTAGTATATACATATATGTATACAGCTTCTTTAGCCTTAGGTACTCCACACTTACGATCGATCACACACGCTGTGGATTACAAATCATTTTTTTTTTAAATAGAATGCAAATAAATACAGTATTTGTTTTCGTATTTATAGATTTTTTACACATTTCTCATAACGACTTCACGTGCGAATATAACTACATACCCTTTGTAAAAACCGTGAAATGTACGTAGATACATATTACAAATATAGATTTAGCGAGAGTGTGGAATTGGATTTGTAGTGGTTGTACGGGAAAAAGGAAATTACAGATAGGGTAAATCGCCAGTTACTGGCCACCTTTCAATAACTGGCCACCTTATACTGAAAATGAATTCTGTTCACCTATAAATAGAACACATTTTCAAATGGGGTTTCTATTACTGGCCACCCTTCAATTACTGCCACCTTATACTTAAACGAATTCTGTTTATAGGTAAATAGAGTCCATTTTATTGAAAAGTGGCCAGTAACTGGCGATTTACCCTATATAGAATGCCTATAAACACATAACACCACTACATAGAATGCCTGTAAACACACAATACCACTACATATGCAAGATGGAAGGGAAATTTCCCTCGCGCACCCGCAGACTGCCAAGATACATAGGCTTTTTTTTATGATATAAGGTGGCAAACGAGCTGACGGATTGCCTGATGGTAAGTAATTACCGTCGCCCATGGGCAACACCATGGGAGTCACAAGGGTGTTGCCAACTGTTAAGGGGGGTTGGAGCTCTGGGAACCTTACTCACCATCAGGAATACAACACTACATACCTGAAAGGTAGCAGTGCTATTATGGCTGTGGTCTTCTGTAAGGAGGAGGTACTTCCCCAGTTGGGCTTCTCCAGACTCGAGCGTGTTGGTACTTCGCTGTGCCCTACCTCTCATAAAAAGGCTCAGCCTAGTTTGGAGTCTGATGGATATATATGCCTCTATATAAAAGTGTTTTATTAAATAATTCCCTTATTTATTTATTATTTTACAAATTAAAATGGACTGATTTACAAAATAAGCAATCAGCATGCTCAATAAAACAACAAGTAGGTAAGGTAGCGGAGAGGGAAAAGTAGACCTTAGTAAGACATATTACTTAATTAGACGATTATTTTGACTTGAGCGATGTGAAAACTTGTCAATGGTGCATATGAGTGTCGCCATATTTATTATCATGTTTAGAAACCCTGCGCGTATGTGCATGACATAATAGGAATATGTAAATGCATACTTTAAAATTGTGCCAATTAATTTGTAAAAAGACCTATCATTATTGCAATTAAGTAAGTATTATGTCATTCACGTACGCGCGGGGTTTAAACATGTCATGATAACGTACTCGTGTTTCCCAGAGTGTCATGGCCGCGAAGGTTAATTGCCTATTTTAATTTGTATGTTTTTGCTTTGTATTTTAACTATATTTAAAATAATTCGGGGTTACGGTACTTTAACTGCATAAACATTTTTGGATGATCTCTAATCATTATTTTACACACCTGACTTGACTTTTACACATAACTTCCTAAAAGTTGTGTGTAAAAGTCTAACAAAAATTTAAGTCATCGAAGGAGACAGTACTAGGTACAGGAAAAAAAACGACGGATGGGCAGCAGCGCCCGTCGAAACTGAATCTACAGCTACTGCATCGCCAACCCGCCTACCGAGTTAGACGACTACGGCAATTACCCCCAAAGTGATAGAAGTCATGTGGCGGCCAGCAGTGGAAATGATGATGATGATGACATAATGATCTGCCGCGTAAATTAACGCCTTTTTAAAATCACAACGAAATTGTATCAGTACAAATATATGCGCCTGCGCTTATGCAAGTGCAAGAATACTTACTTATTCTGTTTTTGTGGTCAACACTTTACATACATTACTATAATCAAATGTGTAGCAAGTGCATATAGGTAACTAGTGCACAATCAATCAATAAAATATGTACAATATTGAACCTTATTCCTTAGTGTATAAGGCGTTAAAAGCAAGAACAGTTTAAATTGTGCCATTATTTAACCTAGCTATAGTTATAGGATACGTTTATAAATCAAACATGCTAACTTTCTATTAGGTACATGTGTTTCAATTTATATTACAATTATTTGTTTGTGATAAACTACATTAATACTACAAGTTTTGAATTTAAAATATATAAATAAAAAGGTTCCCACGAAATGGGCCGCCTCGGCATAAATGCTGACCCGAGAGTCAGACAGTCTGACATTCTATATTATATTAAATCAGGGGAAGTACGGACAAAATGACAGGCTGCTCATTATGGATGGATTGCAAAATTTATCAGTGATTACCCTTAAATACGGCGGCAAGCTGTCATCCCATAGAGAACTGTCAAACTTTTCATACCACAAATGCTGCGAAAATCGAGGTTTTCTAAAACGGGCTACTGTCACGTTTTCTCCAACGAAGACGTAATTAGAATGACAGAGACAATCGTTTGAAATTGACTAACTTACGATGTATTTGGTCCTACCGGTCTTTTGTCTGAAAATATGTTTGTTGTTGCAGAATCTGAAGCACCCGAACCTCGTGAACTTGATCGAGGTGTTCCGTCGCAAGCGCAAACTGCACCTGGTCTTCGAGTATTGCGATCACACTGTGCTGAACGAGCTGGAGAAACATCCTGCTGTGAGTTATATTTCATAATTTAACCCTTTAAATATAAGGCAGAGGCGATATATGACCACATATGTATTCTCACTTGGAAATTGGACCATACTGTCTTAATATTGAACAAGTACAGAAATTTAAATATTTAGGTAGCATCATAACAAGCGACTCCAGGTGTACTACGGATATCATTGCGCGAATAGCTATGGCCAAAAAGGCATTCAACTCCAAAAAATATATATTTAAATCTAAGATAGCACTTAACATCAGGAAGCGATTTATTAAGACTTACGTCTGGAGTATAGCATTATACGGAAGCGAGACGTGGACATTAACCCAGCGTGATAGGGAGAGACTAGGCGCATTTGAAATGTGGATTTGGAGAAGAATGGAAGGAATATGCTGGAGAGAAAGAAGAACGAATGAAGAAGTGCTGAATATGGTGGGAGAAACAAGATGTCTGCTAAAAACCATTAAAAACAGAAGAGGAAATGTGTTGGGGCACCTGATACGTCATGACGATTATATAAAAACTATTATGGAAGGAAGACTAGAAAAATGCAGAGGTCGTGGAAGCCCACGACGTGCGTTTCTAGATCAAACCAAAGAAAAGGTCAACGTCATGACGTATCAAGAGCTCAAAGAAATAGCAGAAAATAGAACGGAATGGCAATTACTCCACCGACAAGAGCCAGGCTCTTAAATTTATGATGATGATGATGATGATGATGTCTTAATATTATGGCACAATGTCGCTTGTACTTATTGGAAATTTAACTCGCTCTTAAAATAGGCTTTGAAATGTAGGCTTCTGATAGCTGCAACCAATTCTGCGATACCATGTCTCAGTCAATGGGGTCTTATAAAGAGGTAAACTTATGAACGCTATAAGAACGGTTAGGATTTGGTTTCCTATTTTGTGCTACACGCGACGTCTGACGTCAGCGTCAACGTTTCAACAAAAAAGACGCCAACGTCGATGTGCGAGAGAGACTACAACAGTACATCTCTATAGGCAGCATTGTAACGTAGACGCTGTAAGCGGCCAGTGGCGTTTATAGGAGACCAAAGACGTCGTAAATTGGGCCCACATTGCCAATAACGCATATAGGCAGGCGGTCTGGCGTACGTTGTCACAGTTACCTTCAGACTTTCGAGTTAGGTTTAACCCTTTGAGCGCCAGACGACAAATAAATTTGCCGTTTCTTGCCGCATTTTGTTGAGCGAAGATGAACTTTATGGAATCCCCCGTAGGTCCCTATTGCAATAACAAAGCTGACGTCCATAACCGTCGTTGGTGTCCATGGTACGACTTTCCGATGACCGCCACAGCCTACTTGGAAATTATTATTCATTATTTACCATCACCGCGTAAGAAAGTTGGTTCGTGTGCCACAGTGCATATCGTAGTGCAATAGTAAAGCTAGGAACATACTATTTTTAAGCGATGATCTAGGATTTCTTATTCAGTATTTTATTAGAATTAAACGTGGGTAGGTAGTTTACGGTAAATAACCAAATCACAAGAGCGGTAGTACAATTTGAATGATCGCTCAAAAGCTAAAGTCATGTTAATGACAATATCAGTGTTTTTCGCTGCGTTACTATTGTTGAATGTTAAATTTAACTCTATGTATGTATATCAAGTATGGGCACTGCAAATTGTCGTCTTGCTAAGTATGGTAGGGCACTCAAGCAGGCTTGTGTTGTGGGTACATAGCGAACGATATAATATACAAATACGTAGAAAACACCCATGACTCAGGAACATATATCGTGCTGAACACGCAAATAAACGCTCTTACTGGGATTTGAACCCAGGACCGTCAGCTTCATAAGCATACCCATTAGGCCAAGCCTATCGTCCAAACTATGCAGCTACGCCAACGTCACATACATATATACATGTGACAGTGTTTTGTAAATGACACTTTCTTAAGTCATGATAAAATTCAAACTGGCGCGTTTAATATTGACATATGGCAGTTTAAAGGTTGAACATGGACGAGGAATGGTAAACTTAGCTTTTTCTACTACCAGTGGCCGCGCGTCCTTAGAACTCGATTACTGCCGGTTTGGCTAATTTTCAGATAGTAGAGCAGTTTTCCATGAAGAAAAAAATTTACATAATAATTCAGGCTTCCCGGCTTATCTAGATACCTAACATTGCCTTAGTAGAATGTATCCTCTTGAAAAAAAAACATGATGATTGATGACCATCCTTTTTCAATGTAATGAAAATTCACTAAAATTCCCGCAAGGTTTGAATAAAAGCTACTTTTATTAATGGTACAGTTTAGTATGCAATTGCATTAAATGAATTCGTCGCAAGCATGCAAGGGTCAGGCGGGGTCGAGTAGCCGCCGCAACAATGTATTGTGTCTTTCTATATGTCATGCTTGTAAAGTGAGTCATTGTTTACAGTTAAATCAGGTGGAAAGTGACTCGTTTCCGGCCTAGGTCGTTTGACTTTCAAGTTTATATATTTTTAATCTATATTGCCTTTTCTTAACCTTTCGGCTTATAGAGCCAGGGAGCCTGAGGAAAATCTAGGACCCTTCCGCACCAGATTTAGCACCAGGCTTTCTTTATGGCCGTGAAGTTAGTTTGCAGTTTGCGGCACTTATTACTCCTATTAGTTAAATGTAGGTGCGTTACCGATAAGACAAATTTCTATTACATAAGGTATGTACTTATATATAAACCTTCTTTTTAAGTCAGTGAGAAAAATAAGCTTGTTTTCTTTTTGCTAATTTGCCAAAGCTAAAGGTGATAGGCCAAAAATGCAAAATATAGTTACATTAAATTAAATTTTTAGATTTGAAAACAAAACCCAATTAACTTACACTCTGTACCTTTACCATGAGTTGTGACTCAAAGGTTTTCGATAACGAGTATCGAGTTTACTATCTGTGCATCTCGCTTGTACTATTTTAGTTTTTTTTTTTTTTTATGACATAGGCGGCAAACGAGCAGACGGATTGCCTGGTGTTAAGCAATTACCGTCGCCCATGGGCACCCGCAACACCAGGGGAGTCACAAGTGCGTTGCCGGCCTTTAAGGGGGGTTGGAGCTCTGGGAACCTTACTCACCATCAGGAACACAACACTACATACCTGAAAGGTGGCAGTGCTATTATGGCTGTGGTCTTCTGTAAGGAGGAGGTACTTCCCCAGTTGGGCTGCCCCAGATTCAAGCATGATGGTCAACGCTGTGCCCTACCTCTCATTGTTGGACGTAGTTTAAGGACATACCCGGACATAGTGCGAACGAGATGCACAGATAGTAAACTCAATACTCGCTATCGAAAACCTCAATGTCACAACTCATGGAAAGATTGATAAGGATACAGAAGGCTGGCCACATTCCCGCGGTGGTTAACAATTTGCGAAATAGTGACCAGCCCTCTTATAGTTATAACAATTAAGTGAAAAATAAATTATAAAATCGAGGCTTAGAGGATTTTAAAATAAAACCCAATTATACTTTAAAACACTCTGCTGTCTTGTACAGTCAGCAGCAGAAGTGACTAAGCTTTTGATGTGTTCAAAATGAGGTCAACACATCTCTATTGTCACGAGAATAAGAGCGCGTATAGGTCATTTTGAACACTTCAAACGCTTAGATACTTCTGCAGACTGTACTATTTGCCGCTGAAGAGAAATAAAATAACTGATGGCATCAGTGCAACATTGTGCACTAACCACAACGTACATTTCACACAACACTAACCCGTTAAGGTCACACGTGAGTGACCCGGTAACGGCTAACTGTTCAAGTATTTTTGCTAGTTGGAAACCGGAATGGGCTTCCGCTAATATGTTATAATATCGATTGGAGACAGGTGACTAAATAAGACTGCAAATCGTTTCAATGAAGCAAAAAAGAGTGGTGTCTATGCGTGTTTGACTGTATGTGTTTCTATCTGTGCAACCCGGGTGAGCCGGTTCTTAGCCATTTTGTATTAGCCAGTGCAGCCGATATTTAGCAAAATGTAGGTATTGTATGTTGGATTTGGGTTTAAGACGGACTAGTTTAAATACTATATAGGTAACGTGATATATGTTGACATGTGTAGGTAAGCATATGATAAACCTTGGTGAAAAACAAAGCTAGTACTGATTATCATAACATTATTTCTCGAGATAGTTATTACATAGTGTTGTGTTGCTATAATCTTCACTTAGGTAAAACGAAGTTATACAATTATTGTTAGTTTAACAGTCGTCTTTTCCGTACACGGAACAATGGTGTTCCGGACATTTGGGAGGCATACGCGGAGCCAGATCGAGCCAACGCGCAGAGGCCCTTTCGACAATTTAATGAAATGTAAGGGGTACACTAAGCGGATGTTGTCCCTGTCCGTATCATGGGACGCGCACAGAGACAACACCCGCCATGGTGTAAGGACTATTGAGTTTAAATGGAATCTAGAATGTACCAAGCTATTGGGTGGAAAGGATGGACTAGCTACTGGGCTATTGGATAAAAAACCGGACGCCTGCCTAATAAAATGGTATCCAATTTTATTTCCGGCAGACGGTGACTCGCCCTGTGCGAGATGGGCCCCCACAAAAAGCGTAATAACAGTCGTTATTATTATCGGTCTTTGATAAGAGAAAGGAGTTGGAGACTCGACTGGACACTATGTTTACAAATACATATATTAGCGAATATTAAGAGTGAATTTCTTATCTACCGAAAATGGAAAGTTTCTATGAGTTATAAATTAATTATTCATTCCTATTATATCACATTCGATTATGAATTAATTTTAGATGAATGAACACATGGATTTGATCATTGTGTAACATATTACAAATTAAAATATTAGCGGGTCTCTCTTTCTAATAAAAGTAATTGGAAAGGGACCGCTTTACAAGTTATTATGTAATGGGTAGACCACTGATGTTGTTTTGTGTAATGAAGATCTTATGTTGTTTTTCATAAATGTTACGATAACATTTTATAAGATAATTTAACGTTATTGTTTTTATACATTTTACATAAGTACGTATTTAATTCGCACACACTATTTATTAATTAAAACTACTAATGAAAAAGGGTACAAGTGTCGGGCAACTAGTATGAGACTTATAACGTTTTTCATGTAACAGGCTCCAACTATAACTTTTAAAATCAATATAATGCTTTTCGATACTTGGTTCAAATCATGTTTATTTATTTGCTAATATAGTGTGAAGGTTCTATTGACACTGTAGTGTCAATACAACCGTGTCAATCTATTGCAACAAAATTTGAAGATTGCATTGACCTGAAAATAAGGCACTTGTCCCACCGCGAGCTAGTAAGCTATCAGCTATCAGCTATTTCAAGACAAAAGATAATCGATCCCGTGTAAATTAAAGAGACATATACGTCATAGCCCGGCGATCGTAGGTCATCGCCAAATATATATCTCTCTCTAGCTCGTGGTGGGACCAGTGCCTTAGCTTATACACGATTTACTTACGTAGTAGCTGTCAAGGTCAAATAAACCGATACCGTGCTAAAATATGTACACGTGTACAGCTCCCATCAGATGTATCGGAACTGTGGATCACAAATATCTGAATAACGCGAGGCGAAATAGTGTATGTTCAGATATTTGTGTATGTTCATAACACTTTTGCTGGCCCCCCAGCATGTTGACAGCATTGCCAACATTAGGATAAATTGTACGAAGAATACTCTATTTTTTGTTTCTCTATTTTTTGTTACTCTATGTACAACTTACTCTATGTACAACTTACTTTTTGTAAAACTTTACTTTAGAACATGGCGCCGTGCCGGGTGCAAATAAACTTATTATTCAGTGCTTGAAGAGAACCTTTCTATACAGTCCACCTAATAACCCAACTTTCAACACTACACACAGCTCCGATATATCTGAAGGCGACTATACAATAAAGTGCATGTACCTACTCGTTTGAATGTACTTCGCTGACCCTAATTCGGTCCAATAGAATGGGAGTGAAAGAGAACAGTACCCTTACCATGAGTTATGTCATTGAGGTGTTCGATAACGAGTATCGAGTTTACTATCCGTGCATCTCGCTTGTACTATTTTAGGGCGAACGAGATGCACAGATAGTAAACTGGATACTCATTATCGAAAACCTCAAAGTCACAACTCATGGTGAGGGTACTGTGCGGTGTAGGAATGAATTGACAACCGGCTTGATAAAATACAATAAAATACCGTAAGCAAGCTAAAGTACCTACCTTAGTAGGAAAAATTGAATGTTTTTTATAAGGGGTAATAAATAAAAAGAATGTCATCCATTTCTATATATTTATTTAGTTCTTTTTATCCATTTTCTAGGTTCTAGTAAACGACATTAACATTATAGGTACAGTCAACAGTAAAAGTTGCTAAGCGGGCGTAGCGAGGTTCAAACCGAGCATAATACGACTTTACTGTTAAGACAATATGGGCGTGTCAAAGATCATTTTGAATAGACCCGCTTAGCAATTTCTGCTGCTGACTCTACTTAGTCTTACACTGTCTTTGGTTAAGTAGCATACAGTGTGTAAATCTTATACAGGCGAATCTCTTAACTGAGGGAAGAATAGGACATAAGAATAGTTATTCTTATTTGTTATACAAGAGTGCAAAATTGTATTTTACTGCGAGTGTGGGATTGAAACTCGAGCAAGCGAATGTTTCAATACGCGAGAAATAAATCACAATTCAGCACCCGTCAAATAAAGCACCCGTGTGTAACACAAAACTTTTCCCCTCACTACAGCGAGGAAAGTGAAACATGCAAAAAAACGTTTTGAAATCGCATTGACTTTTTCTTTGCGTTTAGATACATTCAACCTTTTTACAAAAGGTGCCTTTAGCTTGGTTAGCTTGTGGTGGCCAGTACGATTTTCGAATGTTCTAATTCGATTTTCAACTCGGTGCGTTAGCGAGGCTCGCCCGCGCCCGCTGCCGCCGTCGCGGGGGCAAGTGAGCTGTACTTCGCGAATTTAGACTTTAAAACCATAGCAATAAGAGCTATGAGAAGTCAACTTACTTTAATCACTAGTGGATAAAATGCGTTTTTACCCTCTCGTATTAAAGGATAAACAAGCGGTTTACGAGCTAGTGAGTGGAAAATATATTTAGATAACTTTTGCTTAGAAGCACAATTCAAATTATATCGATATAAAAAAATTCGGCCCGCAATGTAATGCAACACACTCCAGTTAAACACTCGTTGACAGTTCGTTTCAAAAGCTAATTTATCGCGTAATGTTCGCAGTACATTACTGCTCAGAAATTATACAAAAATTAATTACAAATGTATAATAGGTATAATTAAAGAAAAACCTTTTCGTTAATGATTATACTGGTAAATCCTGTGTCTGGTTAAATTCTTCGCTCGTATTAGACTTACACACAGTATATGTCTCAAACAAAATATACCACTTAATTTTAAGTGATAGTTTTACCACTGACATTTACTTTTCATTTCTACATTCAATATATGGATTTAAAAAAAACATTGGTTTTTCGTTTCCATCATGTCATTGTTTGTTTTTTTAACTCTCTTTACACATGCTAGTCTGAAGGGCAGAGGTTACACTGTGACCCTGACCCGACAGACATTATGTTTTTTCACTGATGTCACATTACATTTAAAACGACGTAACCACGCGTTGATCCTTCATAACATAGGCCTATTTCGAGCTGCAGAATCGTTTCAGCTACGATTCTATTACGAATTTAAAAGAGCTTAAGTAGCCAAAGATTTAGGTATGGTTAAGACCTTTTACAAGTTTACTTTTAAGCTAATTTGGTAGCGCCGTCTGCAGAGGTTTGTTGTTGGAATGTTATTGTTAATCAGAAATCTATTTTTAGGTATTTAATCGACTTCTTTTGTTAAAGTGGCATAATAGGAGTGAGCTAGGTTAGATGATCGATAAAGAATAGTACATTTCGATACTAGTGAAAAAAAATTTTTTTTCGACGAGGGTGAAAGTTGGAGCCCGAGTGAAACGAGGGTGACAATCACCCGAGTCTTAAAGAAGTTTTGACACGTGTATCGAACCCAATTTTTCATAACCAGTGCCTTAAAAAGCGAATTTTACGCACGCGAAGCGTGCGCAAAGTGCACTTTTTACGCACTAGTTAGGAAAAAGAAGTTTTCACTACACTTACTTGGAAAGTTGCTCGCTTTTTTGCAACTGTAGGGCAGGCTGCATTTTACCCACAGAATGGAAAGTAGTTTGATGCAAGTTTTGATTTTTTTCTTGTCACTTCAACTGATAGGTACTTTAAAGGGTATCCATCGCTATACAGCGTGGTAACGCAGCAAGTATTATGGGCACCTTTGCGCCAGGGGCATCTAGCATGAGTTACTTGATTAGAGTTATGCATATAAGTTTTTTTTAGAAATAACGAATAGTGGTTTGGGCCGGATACCGGATACCAAATATTTGCCGGATAACCGGGTATTCAGCCACAAGTTTTATCCAAAATCAAGTTACATGCAACTTTTTTCTCGCTGTAGACAGTCATTGGTAGAATTTACGCTAATTCTACACACATCATTAGATTTTGGACATTGGTATAGGTAATTTGAAAGATTTAACTGATTTATGATAATTGCTTACCTGTATTTTATTTATTTTTTACCCTTCGTTGACCATTATGTTTGTGTTAACGTACTATCCGGTATCCGGCGGGATACTCCGTCACTATGGGAGTTTTCAGAAAAAAAATGCTCCCATTTAGCGTGACTTTTAGAAAAATTAACTGTATCAGTTTTGTGACGATAATTAAGTATTAAATTTATATAAATATTAGGTACTTAAATTTGTCATCCCGCCGGATACTACGTCACTAAGGGTGCCTTCAGAAAAAAAATGCTCCCATTTAGCGTGACTTTTAGAAAAATTAACTGTGTCAGTTTTGTGACGATAATTAAGTATTAAAAATTTATATAAATATTAGGTACTTAAATTTGTCATCCCGCCGGATACTACGTCACTAAGGGTGCCTTCAGAAAAAAAAATGCTCCCAATTAGCGTAACTTTTAATTTTATTATATTTATTTAAATAGCGTAAAAATTAACTGTGTAAGTTTTGTGATGATAATTAACTATTAAATTTCTATAAATACTTAGATTTGATACTCGTTTCATAAACTTTAAGCGGGTATATACAATGCCAAAATGACAAAAATAATAATTTCCATACAGAGTTCAATCTTATTTATCGTTATAAAACTGACATAACTCAACGTTTTTCACGTCACGTTTGGGGGTACCTTTTTCTGAAAACTCTCATATCCGTACCCTTACCATAGTTACCATGAGTTGTGACATAGGTTTTCGATAACGAGTATCGAGTTTACTATCTGTACATCTTGCTTGTACTATTTTAGTGTCAACGAGATGCACAGATAGTTAACTCGATACTTGTTATTGAAAAACTCAAAGTCACAACTCATGGTGAGGGTACCGGTGTTTGGCCCAATAGTAAAGTAAACATTGCATCATGGATATCCGTTTCCTCATTTTCATAATTTAGAAAAACATGGCTTTAAATGTGACCTAGGGTTATTATACCTAGTATAAATTGATGTAGGACAGCGGCCCCGACGGAAGATCAGCGCTGGCCTCCCCGGCCAGTACAATGCTGAGTCGGGACCATTTCGTGGCTCTGTTGTTTTAATGTATTTGTCCTTGTATTGTAATAGTGCCACAAATAAATGCTTTTTCTTTCTTTCTTCCTTTTTCTATACGTATAAGTACGGGTAGGTACTGAAACATGTGTGGCGTATGTAGGTAAGTTGCTATCATACTTGTATTAACACATACATATTTGGTCAGGTCAGGGATAAGACGTCAGTTGAGGTAATTACAACACTTCATCTTAATAACAGTTTTAAAGATATAAACTGACACTAAGGATTATTTTAACGTATTTATTACTGACACTGAGATAAAAGTACTTTTTTTTTATGACATAGGCGGCAAACGAGCAGACGTATTGCCTGCTGGTAAGCAATTACCGTCGCCCATGAGCACCCGTAACACCAGGGGAGTGACAAGCGCGTTGCCGGCCTTTAAAGGGGGTTGGAGCTCTGGGAACCTTACTCACCATCAGGAACACAACACTGCATACCTGAAAGGTAGCAGTTCTATTATAACTGTGGTCTTCAGTAAGGAGGAGGTACTTCCCCAGTTGGGCTGCCCCAGGTTCAAGCGTGATGGTCATCGCTGTGCCCTACCTCTCATTGTTGGACGTAGTTTAAGGACATACCCGGGTCCAATAAGAGATATAACTTACATTATCGATGTAATTTTATGTATTGTATTTTATTTATCGAGTTTTAAGATACGAACGTCAGAGATGATTAGGTACCTACGTTTGACATATTGTTTTTGGAGAAATTGTCGTAAAATTAAAATACATTCTTAATATTATGAAGTTGTAAAGATAATTTAGGTAGCTACCTACAGGTGATATAAAGATATTTCAATTTCGTTTTAGATTGAAAGCTAACATCCATACATACGAGTACATTTAAATTGGTACTCCCAAACTTTCGCATGTATATTACTTATACAGCCTTGGGCAGAAGTATTGAGCATCCATGCTTTTTTATATGTAAACTCGATATTTTAGTGTAGTTTTTACATCTTTTCTGATTACATATTATCTATTAATTTAAACTGATTAAGTATTGGTCGTTGCAGTGACTAGTTGCATAGAAAATTTGCTATAAGTCACCTCGTTATACATCCGAATTTTCGGTAAATTGCATCTAGAAAGAGCTGTTTTAGAGTTAGAAGAAAAGTGTGTGCTCGATAGTTCTGGCCAAAACTGAGGATCTGTCGTAGGATGTGATCTTAAGGTTTTACTCCCACCAAGAGCAAGAGTCCCTCCATTCCAATTCTACCATTGTGTGTGGCCCTACATCTTCTTTACAGACCGATACCTACAGATCAGCTTGCTTGAAAATGCAGCCGAAGCAGCGTAAATGCAATTCAACTATAAATGAGAATGATTAGCATTCAGAACAAGTCTAAATTGATATAGGCCGAGGTCTCTTCTCAGTGTATCATGAAGATTTTCTGATTCCGATGCACCGCATCAATCTATCCCTCCACGAACAGCAAGTGGTGGACATAGGCCACCATAGGAACCGATTTCTGACCATGGGGGGTTCTAAGCCATAATCGCCGCCGGCTATTGTCCTTGTTGTTGCTACTAGAGTATGCTACCAGATACCCAGAAGACGTGCAGCAGAATTTCATAGAGCGGTGAAAAATACGGAGATCGCTAACCCGCCTGCCAAGCGGTATTACGGTAAGAAACACCACATGCTAAAGAGTATACGAGAGGCACGGGCTTCCCGCCGTCCACTGTTAAGAGGAAACGGGAGTATGAAATTTTCCATACAAACACTCGACTGATTCCTCTCTGGTTTTTAACCCTGGAGCAGTAATTTTTCCAGCACAGATTGATATCATCAATATCTGTGTCGGACCGTTTAGTTTTATTGGATATTTTAGTTTTAGAGCTCTGTAAACATTGCTAACGGCTCACTCAACTATCTCACATACAGTCGCTTACCATTCTAATATTATAACATCAAACACAGAAAACGAAACAGTCCGACACAGAATAAAAATAAATAAAATAAATATTTATTTATTCTCAGATTTCGATGATCCATACAGAGTTTTTAGTTACAAAACACTTAAAAACTACAGTAGTAAACTAATATTAAATTATACTTAAAACCAAACTAATCTACTTATTTTTAGGTCGCAAGATATGAAGTTCGATATATCGCCGAAGGATATCCGAGTCCATCTTTCTGCTATCATTTTGAGAATGCTGCTTGAGCTACCCCTCATACACATTACCAAGGATGCCGTTTTCTTTCGCACTATAGCATAACATAATATGATATAATAAATAATAATAATAAATAAATATTTCTGGACAATCTTACACAAATCGATCTAGTCCTACGGTAAGCTCAGTAAGGCTTGTGTTATAGGTACTAGACGACGATATATATAATAGATAAATACATATAAATACATAGAAAACACCCATGACTCGGGAACAAATATCTGTGCTCATCACAAATTAATGCCCTGACTGGGAATCGAACCCAGGACCATCGGCTTCATTGGCAGGGTCACTACCCACTAGGCCAGACCGGTCGTCGAAAATAATATAATAACATAACGTAATAAACTAACTCTTTCCATTCTGTTCCAAAAAAAAATTATTCAGATTGGTTAAGTTTTGCAGTGGAAGGCTGAGACTGAAATAAAGTAGAGTCAAGTTTAATATTCAAATCAGGTTTTAATTGATAAGCACCAAGGGCATCTCAGCGTCGTAATGATGCAAATTTCGATGCACCGTGCACTTGGGTCGAGGTCTACTAAAGTTCTAGATTTAGTTGAATATTTTAGCCACGCGATGTTCGCGTCTGTTATATAATGTTTGAGCTATAACGGCCCGGCCACGAGCCCACGACATTGCGCGAATTGCGGCGCGGCAAGCGTTTTATCCGTTCATTGCGTGTGATCCCAATTAACCGCAGTGCATTGCGCGTATTGACCGCGCAATGAACAGATAAAACGCTTGCCGCGCCGCAAGTCGCGCATTGTCGTGGCCGCGCCGTAAGCAGCATAGGTATAGAATACGTAAACTGAAAATGAATGATTTTAGTTTCAGGACAAGTTCCATATTTTTATTAATGACAAAGATAGATAATTAAAGCTAGTCTCCTATTAGTTTTTTTGAAAAAAATCTTAGTTAACTAGTTAAGTATTAAAAATACAATTAAATTGTTTTTAGGATAGCTATGATTATGATTTTTATTAACTATTCTAATGCTCAATAGGAAAGCGTAAGTTACACCTAAGTTAATTAGCGGTTACTCTTGTTCTCTTTGATTCGAATTTCAAAAATAATATACTGAGGCTAGAAGGCATACAATCCGTTTGTTATATGTATTTATTTTAAAGTTTAATCAATACAGCTGTTTTGCATGACGGCGACAGTTTCAGTTATTCATAACATTTAACCTGCCAACGTTGTTATGAATATTCTACCAGTTCTACCACACACAGCGGACCATAGACCAATGCATGTTGCTTTTATATTTAACCGAGGACGTAAACGACACGATTTTGCTTTCAAAACGGCGCTACCGCGAACAACGATATTCGTAAATTTCGGACGATTGTCTAAGCTCTGTCACTCTCATGACACCTTAATTAGAGTAAAAGGAAAAGATGTCCGAAATATTTAATTCTCGTGGTACCGCTCTATCCTAACATCCCAATTTGCAGTCACCACAGATACCTAATTCAGTTGCTTCCGTGTTTATTAATAATATTTCCAACAAAAATATTTGTGTACCTAAACTAGTTTGTGCAATTAGGAATCTATATTATGATTATTTAGTTGTATAGTTAGAGTAGTTTCGACGATGTTTTTTTTTCTTATATTAGATATACATATAGTGATATGAAAAACTCGTGAGGTTAACCAGGCTTTTTTCTATACAATGCCGTTTTCAAGCCGTATAAGGTTATTTACCTAATTTTAAAAATATTTTGATAATAAATAAATATATGTGATATACCGGATTGAAATATATCGGAGTGGTCAAAGTCATAAACATCGGAACATGCACTGTACATTTGCCATCTGATATATTGGAGCTGTGGAGGTGATCAAAACATCTTATTATTTTATATACAACGAAATTGGTAAACAAGCATACCTACGGTCCTCCTGATGGTAAGCAGTTACCCTAGGCTATGGACGCCTGCAACTCCAGAGGATTCACATGCGCGTAGCCTATCCTAAAAGTTGTTGAAGCTCTGGGAATCTTACTCACCACCACCATCTCATCACTAACACAACACTACATACCTGAAAGGTAACAAGTGCTATTATGGCTGTGTTCTTCTGTAAGGTGGAGGTAGGTATTTCCCCAGTTGGGCTTCTCCAGACTCAAGCGTGATGGTACTTCGCTGTGCCCTACCTCTCATAAAACAGCATCTGAACGTTTAGACCTTAACAATAGAGGCATTGTTCACATGGCGACTGTATAGTCAACCAATTTGATTTTTAGGCCACTTCGAACGTAGAAATCAAATTGGTTGACTGTACATCTCGTTGGCAATAGAGGCGCTATTCAGATATGTGAGAGCACCTCGGTCGCTCCGATATTTCTGACGGCGACTGCACAGGTGCGGTGCACTTGTCCATGACCAGAGACATTCACAGTGTTGCCATAGACGGGGAAGGAAGCACGTCCGATGTGGCAAGCGCGACCTTCAGCCGGCGTTGCACAGACTTCCTTTGTAATGTTATATGATACGAAACGTGTTTATCTACGATATATACAATTATATAATTATTAAATTATCATTGATAAAGAATTAATTTATACACCTTTAAACTAGATAGGGAAGTGAAAGTTTCAAATGAAAACTAATTAATGTAACTATAAGAACAAATCAAATTATTATTTATGAAATATTTTGATTTTTAACACTACACTACTATATCGGGTGTTCGGGTTGGTTAAGGCGTCAGCCGCGATCGATAGCAGCAAGATGCAGGTTCGAATCCTGCTTCGAAAGCTAGGCTAGCTAGGTATATGTCATCTATTTTAAATAGGTAAATACGTTTAATGTTAGAGGAATAAGTATTATTTGATTTTCTTTACGCTACTGTAATTCGTCAAATAAAAATGAAGGTCGTTAGTTTAAACTTCCATGACAACTATACATGTCAGAAAAGGATAGTTGAATGGCAAAGGATAGTTAAACATTATGTTAATGATAGTTTAATATTTTAAAAGGACCCAGGGGAACGTAACTATGACAACGACTTACATAAAATAATTGATTAAGCCAATTAGTACCTATAGTTGCCATCATATATATCGGAGCTGTGCAGGTGGTCACAAATATCGGAACATGCACTTTATCGCCTTGACAATAGAGGCGTTGTTCCGATATTTGTGACCACCTCCACAGCTCCGATATATCCGATGGCGACTGTACCCCAAGGTGGGCGTTAGGTCGTTATGTATGTCAAGTGTATTAATTTTGTATCAACATTATCCTCAGGGTTGCCCAGAGCTCCTCTCCAAGCAGATAATCTGGCAGACCCTGCAGGGAGTGGCGTACTGCCACCGCCACAACTGCATACACCGAGACGTCAAGCCGGAGAATATTCTGCTCACGAGCGACGGCGTGGTCAAGCTGTGCGACTTCGGCTTCGCTAGGATGATCAGTAAGTAACGCGCCTCGTAAAGTATGTCGTTCATGCACCTATAGTACCCTGCGGCGCTACCGCGAAGAACGATATTCGTAAATTTCGGACGATTGTCTCTGTCACTGTCATGACGCCTTAATTGGAGTAAAAGAGAAAGATGCCCGAAATATACTAACTTCGTTGTTCGCGGTACCGGGCCTGGTACCGCGAAAGTTCGTATATTTCGACCATCTTTCTCGTTTAAGGCACGTGTTCACTATAAACATTCTGTATATAATACAAAATAGTACAGCTAAAGATGGTAAATTACTATGGCAAAAGAACATCAAAATGTCTTGTACCTAAAATTTTTAATAAAATTAGCATATTACGAGTAAGTCCTAAGTTAAGCAAATCTATGATAAAAACAAAACTAAAATAGTATCGATACCTCCTACGTATACTGGGACAAGTGCAAAATCACGATTTTAGAGCAGAGCTGTTTAAAGGTACAAAGTTCCATAACTAGCTCATACTTTGACATATTTTCATGAAATTTTCAAATATGTATGGTGAATATATTTCGCTTAAATCCACATAATTACTATTTTAAAATTATTAGTAGTTTTTGAAAAAACTGTAGTTAGTCCAGTATACATGAAATTAACGAGTTCAATTTTTTGATAAACTGAGATAACTACCACTTGATCCAGTATACGTAGTAAATTATTATTTGATGAATATGGACATAATCTTATTAAACTAAACGCCATGAGTCACGTATCATTCTTAGATATCTTAAAAAACTCCAAAATCCAGTTCGGATATATTTTATCGGTTAAATTTAGCCTGATTTGTCACTTGTACCAGTATACGCCTGTGAAATGCCTGAATGAATGAATTATGTACCAGTATACTATTAACATTATTTTGTATGTTGTGCTCATTATAGAAAGTTTAAAGAATTATAATGATGATATTTAGGCAAGTTACGTTTGTGAAACTAAAAATAAAGCAAGTGGATACTAAAGTTGCGTTTCTTATAAAGGTAATAATTATAATGAATTACTCAGAGCCATTGTTATTATCAACGTAATACTGATTAACCATTGACTTTATATGTTTCCTTACATTCTTCATTCTCATTGCTTAGTATATCTACAAAATTATTAAACAACACTTTTTCATAATATTAACAATAAAAATTAAAATGAATAACTCTAAATATAACAACTGAGATCAGTTTAAAAGGTAAAATAGCATATGAATCCTCATAAAAAACAAAACTTCTTATTATTGCCAAAGTCATTTGCATAAAGGACAAGAATCAAAAAAAGGGATCAAGTGATAGTGAGTGAAGTAAATGACCTGACCCGAGAAGATACCGGAAAGAAACTACGGCGGGACTTATTTTTTCATAACAGTGATAAATCACATCTTAAAGTACATAATTATGCGTAGTCCGAAAAGAAAACATATCAAACAGTCTATTACAAGATATAACTGAAAATACTAAAATATAAAAGTGAAAATAATAATGTAAAAAAATTTTACTTCACAAAATAGACAAACTTTGATATGTTTTCTTACCTGAAAGTGAACTGTGTCATTTACATGATATAGAAGTACATACAATTGTTGAATTAACTGCTAGGCAGTTTAGTTAGTTCTGGTTTGGGCCATGCATGTTTATCTGTCAAATAATCCACACTCTGTAATAGCCCTTAGACATTAAAGACTTTTTTAAGTGATTCTCTAAGTACTGGGAAGGGTAATATTAAGGCATCATCAGGTAACTTGTTATATAAATGCATACCTACATTGCCCAAATAATGATTTATACACTTTACGCACACGACTTTTTCTGATAGCAAGCTTATACTTATTTCTAGTGTTATAATTATGGATGTCACAATTTTTGGTAAACAACTGAAGGTTTTTAATAACGTACATAATATTTTCATATATATATTGGCAAGCTACAGTTAATTTATATTAATTTCTTTAATAAGCTTTCTAATAGATACACCTGCTGTTAAGTTATACATAAAACGAATGGCTCTTTTTTGTAATACAAATATAGTCTGTATATCAGCTGCTTTGCCCCAAACCAGAATACCATATAACATTACACTATGGAAATAACTATGATAAACTAATCGAGCTGTCTCAATATTTTCCTAACGATGAAAGCGGCCGAACTTAATTTATGTGCGAGTTTAGTTATAAGAAGACTCCACTGTAGATTAACGTTATATTTTCATAGTTCGTCGATCCACATATAAAAAATATATTTCCTCCCGTAGCTCCTCAACTCCCAGCGGCAACGGGGACACTAAAATATGTTACCATAACCATTGAAAATCCACATGCATTGATAAAAGCAATTCAATAATAATTTGTAACCTCGTATACTGGACTAACTGACAAAAAGTCTGTAAATATCTCCATAGTTGTTCAAATTAGGTTTTAATTAAATGTACTGAAAAGTATGAAATCAAATTTAATTACTTATCATTAATAATTACTAAAAAAAACCATTGAAAACCCACGTGCATTGATATAAGTAAATCAATAACATTCTCATTTGAAACCACGACTACTGGACTAACTAACAAAAAATCTGAAAATATCACCATAGTTGTTCAAATTAGCTTTTTAATTTAATGTTCACAAAAATATACAATTAAATTTACTTGCCTACCGCTCGTTTCGCTTTAAAATGGTTTATTTAATGCCACTGCAACCAGACTTCTTCCTCTCGTCTGCTTCAATTTGATGTATTTTGTGTTTAATTAAACAATAAACTACTACACAACCTCATAATAACAAAATCATAATATAAAAAGCTTTATTTTATACGTAGTAGGTAGAAAACGGGTAGAAAAGACGTATGCCGCATCGTTTGTCGCCCGCGCATAGTGAGACAAGTTCCCCCCGCAATGATAGCGAACGAGCATACTGAGACAACTGCCACTTGCGCCGCGCCCGCGTCGCCCTCCCCCGCGAGATGTACCGCGTATACTGGTACAAGTGACTTAGCTCAGTATACGACGTTCGAATTTAAAAAATAGTGTTAGTTGGGTCAGTATACGTCACTTTATTTCGAAAACTAACAGTTATTTCGCTACGAAATTTTAGTATACGTAGGAGGTATCGGTATCTTTTTAAGCTATAATTTTTTTTTGTCAAGTATCTTGTAAGCATTTAAAATTTATATATATATTAACGTATGCGGAGTGAAATTTGGACAAAGTGCAATGTTGTTTTAAATAAAAAAAACACCATTATTTTTTTAAATAGTTATGTTTTTATAATAAAGTACCTAATAATGATTAATGTAAAAAAAAGTTTACTCCCATGCGAGATGCTTTACGGTAGTTCTGAGGAACTTTGTTCATCCCTGTCGAAAACATAGATGTGGGCATTTTATACAACTCCAATTTTATTTTACGAATCAAGCTTTGCACACTTTTGGACCGAAAATTATCGCAATATACTCGCCTCTTCAGATTTGCCCAAAAATCTTCAATAGGGCGAAGTTGCGGAACATTAGGTGGATTTGATGTCTTCGGTACGTATGGGGTGTTTAGCTCCGCCGTTTTGCTAAGTGTTTTTTTGGAATAATAGCTTGAGGCTAAGTCTGGCCAAAACACAGCATTTTCTCCTCTATGACTCGTATTTATGAAATCTCGCACTAATGGCAAACAACGCTCTATGTAGCGATCGGCGTTCACAGCTAAACCTGATTCAAAGAACACCGCCTTGGACATTCCGCGTTCCTGATGGCAAGCCATAGCAAAACTTTTTTAGGAAACTTGGTATGCTCAATATATTTCACGTTCTCATCAGTTGGACCATTGGTCTTCTCAAAATAGTAATTGCCTTGCCACTAGTTTCCATCTAACGTGAAATATGACTCGTCTTCCATGACGCAAGTCACATTGTTTTTGGCGTAAAATATTTCTTTGACTAATTTACGCGGCCTTATTTTCTGAGTGGATTTTTGATTTTCGGAGACGGTGGATTTAAATTTTCTACACCGGTTATCGATGCCCATGTCTTCAAGATATTTTTGACAGTTTTTCCGTCACATTTATATTTTCTTCCGAGCTCTCTGTAAGATTTAGCAACACGGCCGGCGGTAATTTTCTTTAGTCGAGCTCTCTCAGAAAACTTGCTCAAGCTGGGATAAATTCCAGAACCAGGCTTTCTAGCAGTGGTTGTTTTTTAAGGTAAAAGACGCTAAAATATTATAAATGGTGCTTCGACTCTCACCCATTTGTACAAAATGTTCCACCACCTTCGATTTCGGCCATAGGGGATGTATACTGTAGAAATTACATACAGTTTTACGACGGCGTTCTTGGTTATTTACCATAATTACAAAATCAAACATCCAATCCTTATGAAACTTACCAGATTGATTGACAGATATATAGACTTGATATTGACATACACACATATTTTTTTTAGATTTTTGTTTTTTACATTTTATATATTCAAACTTTGTCCAAATTTCACTCCGCATACGTTACATACATACAGCTGAATGTATATATATATATATATAAGGTTTAACTAGTTGAACTGTATAAAAAAAAACTGCGCGCATCTCGCTATGTAAGTATATAAATAAAAAAAATAAAACAACGGTTTCAGAAACAGAAATCCACGTGTTTCCGAAACGCAAGAAACAGTTGCGGTAAACATTATTGTTTATCGTCTTGTTTCTGTGCTGCCTGTGAAGGTAGGCAAATTTTACAGGGAATTGACACTTAACACGTCTTGAGTTCTTAACAAATAGTTTCTAATCTACCATTTCTTCCTTTTCTTACGGCTACATGGCTTAATGCAAGACAATGTAAGCAGCAGCTGGCAGCTGTAGCCTAAAATACTACCTCAGCTCAGACAACATTTCAACAATTGGTGCCAGTAGGAAACTTATCGAATTATTATTTCTGTTTCTGAAATATTGTTATGCCATGGTAAGCATTGTATCTGTACACTATGTACGCTGAAACACAGTTTCTGTAAACATCTAGCTACTTATTGTTTCCGAAACAGGGGTTTCCCAAACATTGTCTGTAGTGAATACGTGCCTGTACTCCAATTAAGACCATTAGAGTGATAGAAACAATCGTCCGAAAACCAATATCGATTTTCGCGATAGCCCTCCTATACCTATCCTGTCCTAACCTCATTTTCCTCTCCAGGCATGCCCGCCGACTACTCTGTCCACGCCCTGATCCCCTACGGCCAAGATGTCAGAAAAAGAAATAGTAACTATTTATTTTTTCCTTAGATTGTATTACAGTCGCCGTCAGATATATCGGGGCTGTGGAGGTAATCACAAATATCTCAACATGCACTTTATCGCCTTAACAATAAAGGCGTTGTTGCGATATTTGTGACTACCTCCACAGCTCGTATGATATATCGCAACAACGCATTTATTGTCAAGGCGATAAAGTGCCGGCTGAATTCATCCCTAGTCTGTTTTAAAGGGAGAGATAACATAATATAAATATACTTTATTGTATACCTAAATGAATGGAACAAAGTACACACAAATAACAAATAAGGGTAATACAATTAACGGTCTTATCGCTGAAAAGCTATCTGGCAAAAGCTATTTTTTTATGGTAAAGGTGGTAAACGAGGAGACGGATTGCCTGAACCTTCGCCCACAGGGGAGTCACAAAGCTTTAGGGACTCGACGTGTGTTATTTCGCACCTACCTAAATTGCAGCTTCATTGAAATGAATACCGACACAAACATCATATAACTAAGAACAAAACTGCTCAATTTAAAACCTAACAACGATGTATGTTTAAGATAAATAATAAGTGCAAGACATCATTGAAAATGTAAATACTCGTAGTTATTACCAAAGCATATGACATACGAGTAACGCGCAAGTTAAAAATTTAAATTCTCAGCATTCTGCCCGCTACTAGATCACTATCAATATTTGTACTGCTCTTGAAATATTAAAAACCGTATTCGTGTTACTAGGTCTAAAGTCGTTTAAGAGGAAAAAAGATCGAGTTGGACACCAGTGACACTACAAGCTGGGTTCCATACAGTCACCATCAGATATGTAGTTACCTACTTTTGTGCTAATAAAATATTTCTTATCTTACTTTATATATCGGAGCTGTGGAGGTGATCACAAATATCGGAACATGCACTTTATCGCCTTGACAATAGAGGCGTTGTTTCGATATTTTTGACCACCTCCACAGCTCCGATATATCTGATGGCGACTGTAGGTACTATCACACAACTTTTACAACAGTTTTACTCAGATCCACACAAAAACCCACAAACATTTTCAGACTTAGCTGTCAGAATGACAATATAATAACACTATGTCGTATCACATCCTTATTTTTACACAAATAAGGATAATAATAGGTTTGACGACCGGTCTGGCCTAGTGGGTAGTGACACTGCCTATGAAGCCGATGGTCCTGGGTTCGATTCGCAGTCGGGGAATTTATTTATGTGATGAGCACAGTTTCATGTTCCTGAGTCATGGGTGTTTTCTATGTATTTAAGTATTTATATGTATCTGTCTATTATGTATGTCGTCGTCTAGTAGGTACCTACAACACAAGCCTTACTGAGCTTACCGTAGGGTTAGGTCGATTTTTGTAAGATTGTCCCAAAATATTTATTTATTTATTTATTTTTATTTATTTATAAAGATGTGTACCGATATATTTGGCTACGTTTGTTGCTACTAAGTATATGACGCTGACTGTACACACCGTGAAAGTTTAAATCAAGTTACAAATAGGTTTTTGCGTTATTTTACTACTAGAAAGTGAGTTCGTAAACAAACAGAATTGTGGTGCCACAATAAATCCATTTGATGATTACACCTAGATATTTTTCTAGCATGAACAACATTTGTTTAGTGCTTGTCATAGTAAAATTATCGACAATATCGATAAGTACAAACTACTTCAACGACAAGACGTACAAACAACCATAGACTTGTATCGGCCACCTACGTAGACGCCGCGTGTCACCGATCTTGTACAAATTAAACGTAATCCGTACACTTTAAATCCATTTAATTTTTAGAATTGTTTTCTGAAACATGTAAAATATAAATAAATCGATAGTTTTGTCATTATGATGTCAATTTTGTTATTTTTAACGCGCCTTATTACCCTATCTTCTAGCTGCCCGGATTTTGAATTTTAATTGTGACAGAACATAGTTGCATTTGGGCTGGCAAATTTTTGATCTCTGGGCGGCAGGACCAATTGCAAACTCATAATCGCAAGAAAAATATGTTTTTCATCACACTTGCTCGTCAATGGCGTTGTTACTTGCGAGAGTACAGAGCAGTTATAGCCGATTAAGCTCACACGGGCTGTTAAGTTTAGTTTTAAAAATATACAGAACCTATACTTCACTTGGACTGAGGATGTTTATAAACAGCCAAGGTGTATTTTATATCTTCAAAAGTTTGCTACAACCAACTTTTAATATGTATAAAACATATCTTTATATTAAATTTGACT
Source organism: Grapholita molesta (assembly GCA_022674325.2). Taxonomy (NCBI): domain Eukaryota; kingdom Metazoa; phylum Arthropoda; class Insecta; order Lepidoptera; family Tortricidae; genus Grapholita; species Grapholita molesta. Next base: position 2,133,930 of record CP053138.2, read on the forward strand.
GCAATTTAATGTTTCGTATTTATTAAAAATAGTTGTTTTCTATTTGATTTTGATAATTGATACTATTTGGCAGGATGATCTATCAACTTCGAAAACAAAACGCAGTTGTTAACATTATCTGTGGAAGACATTGAACAAAGTTGACATTGTTGACAATCTTTTATAGTGGATGCGGTCTGATAGGTAAAACTACACTTCACTAGTAACTAGGGCTCGCGGTCGTGTCCGTGATTCGTGAACCCGTAGCCGTGCGCCCGGTTTCGTGAATCACGGCAACGGTTTTCTGGTCCGTTCCGCACGTGACATTCGGTTACGTGAAATTAGGGTACGTGAATCCGTGTATCTTAAGAATAAAACTTAGTCCTTATTTATTATATTCCCGGGCGTGGCGAAATTACGAAACGTGCGATAAGTATCCAACGGAATCGAGCCCGAAGCTCCACACACGGACGCAGGTACGGGCTACGTGTCACGGCGTGTCACGGCGTGTCACGTGAATCTGGATGCGAACGTAGGTACGTGACACGTACCTGGCCGTGTTCGTGAAATTCGTGATCTTAGTACCGGCGGTGTTAAGAACACGTAGCTACGGGTCGGCGTACATCACGGATACCAGGAGCCCTACTAGTAACTAATATTTTACCAACGAATTAATTTTATTTCCTCGCAAATGTGATGAAAAACATTGTATGTACCACGGGTGGTAAGTGTATAACAAACTTGAGTCATTAAAAGCCCTCCGACTTCGTCGTCGGGCTTCTAATTAGACTCGCGTTTACTATACCTTACTTACCAACCTCGTTGCACAATGTACTATAGTATTTTGATAGTAATATTTACATCCATGGTAATACATATAAGGCTTCTAAAGAAAGCCTTGTGACAGGGGGACAGCAGAGGCTAATGAATTATAAATTTTTTGAGCGTAGGCACAGCGTTTACGTACACATATGACGGTGAAGGGGTGCTTATCTATAACAGGACTGTCGATGTTTTTATTTTGTCAATCACTTACAACAAATCGCGCTAGAAAAATATCTAGGTGTAGTGATGATTGAAATATAAGTAAATACATAACATACTTATATTGTCTGATTGTTTTCGCGTTTTGATATCATGACCGCCTTAAATAACCAACCCTAAAATAACAAATCAACCCTATTTTGACACCGCTAGTAGTTTGAACTTTGAATACTTTCCCAAGTCTTTTACTACCAAAATCATTGTTTCCTGTCTACACCCTATTTTCATCACTAGGTATATTATTATAGGTAACATACGTGTAGGTCATTTTGAACACTTCACCCGCTCAGTCACTTTTGCTGCTGACTATACAATACCTAGTAGTGTATTCAGTTTAGGCTTTTCATCTTTCAAATTGGTTAAACAATAACTAAATGGTTACCTACATATAATTTCATTATTAATTAACATAAACGTTTGTCATTGACAGTTGTCAAGTAATTAATTATATTGTCACATTATCTAGGAAAAAGTACCATATTGTCGATGGCGCTTACGTCGAACCTCGTTGCGTTTGTATTGCGTCATCTTGAACAACGACATAACCGCCATCGACAATAAGGTGTCTTTTCAACATATGCGATTGCGACACAACATATAACAAGGGCTTTATTTAGGTTTTTAGGTGTTTTGTGTTATTTGGGTTTTTTCATATTTTCAAAGTCAAATCGGGTCAACAAACATGCAGTGATGTTTTTAAAAAGTGACATCAGACAGATTCTTCACTTGCATGTCATGTTCATTATTTAAATGTTCATATTATATTTAAGAATGATTTGTACTTATTTAAATACAACATATATAAATATAATATGGCTTGTTGTGTTTTAAAAGTATGGGTATCTATTTACTTCTATTAACATATTTAACCAAATATGTGTCAGTAATTAACATACATCATTCACCCATTCATTCAATTAACATAAATTGTAAAGTTAGATTAGGTACTTAGGTTAAATTAGTCTTCTCATATATATCAGATGTTTGCTGTAACAAGAGCAATAACTTTAGGCATCGTTTTTTCACTACATACGTAGCAACATTTGTTATACGACTTTTAAAACTCAAAACTTAAACGTTTATTCAGTAAGTAGGCCACAATGGACTTTTACACGTCGAGTATACAAAAGAAGAAATATAAAAACTACACCGGTTCTAACCCTACACCTCTGACCCGAGAAGCATTTTGACTTTCATGGCCGGCAAGAAACTCAGCGGGACTTATTTTTTTCAAAAAAATATCTGCATAAAAAGTGCATTATTTATCATTGCATGGCCTTAAATGTCACCCCTTCAAGTTTTGTCCACAAACTCGGCCGCACTTGATAACTATTAAGTGGTTTGTTTAGTAGTTTCGAGGTAAAACCTACCTGTTCAAACATACATTTCAGTCAAAAATGTCGCAGAAAAATTTAGTACCTGAGTGAAGTAGACTATGATCGAAATATTATGATCACTTTACATTGCGCAGGTGCAACGCGACTGGAAATTTGGATAATTTGATGTGACAAGAATAGTTTAGCGAAAAGCATCCATCCGTCGATATGTTTCCACCAAGGCTCGGAACCTCTTTAAATAATAGCGGTTAAAACGGGTTTGTTTTGGTTTTACTCCGAACTATCATAGAACGTGAACGTTTGAAGAACTTAATTAAAACCTAAATAAACCGCTTTTTTCGACGACTGACGAGGGTGGGAATGGTGGGATGCCGCGTGTTTTCAGCAGTTTCAAAAGTCAAAATTAAACTAGATATTACAAAAATATTTTGACCATCACCATGAAATTATAGCAATGCAATTATTTTTTCTCAAACATGCAATGAAATGTCTTCGTTACGTGCGTCATAATAGGCTTCGAAGTATCACGTTTAGGGCGGATCGACTCCAGTGCAGAGGACAGGTAACGAATTACATATAAAATTGAAGGTCTAGGCCGGGAAGTAATTTTTTTTTAATTTTTATGTATACCTAGCGTCTGTGTTCATGAAGCCTGTTCTATATTTTTTAGCTGAATTATATTTTTTAATCATTTTTAGTGACTAAATTATTAGCGGGCTAAAAAATAATCTCGCTTATTTCAGACGAAATGGTATGAAGAGATTTATTTTATTTATCATAAAAATGAATATTCATATCATCAGGTTATTACATTATTATATTTATTATTCATGCTCTCAATTTTAAAATTGTATTGGCAACACCAAACACTACTCCACGCATGCGCGTTTTTGAACGCATTTTTGAGTCAACCAATCACAGGACACTTTTACTTGTTTTAATAATGGCGGAATGGAAAAGTTTCTCGGCGTGTAAAACTCTGTTTATTAAGACAAAATAGTGGTAAATGGTGTGATTCAATGCTTTTGTGACTTAGATATAGTGTTACGGGTGTATAAAAATTGAATAATCTAACCGGGCCCGGATTTATTTATCTATATTTTGTTATTGTGTACCGCCAAAGGCAGATGCCGTAGCGCCATCATTTAAAAGGTAAGTGGATTCTTTTTTGGTGGTTTTTTAAAATGTTGTATATAGTAATTATAGCCAGACTATTTATGATAGTCATTAATTATTACATCGAAGGCAAAAATACTACAAAGCGGGATTGGAGGGACAATTAAAAAACTTTTGTCGTGAAGCTGTTTTGTTCAGTGGTATTTTTTTATTTATTTCATTGCATTAGTTTGAGAAAAGCACTATACATGCCTAGCCGTGAAAGGGTCTTGAAGGTTTCGTATACTATCCGGCCTCCCTACGGTCGGCCGTATATACAACTCAGCCTTCAACCCCCTGTTTCCCGGCGGCTGCAGTAATGTACTATATTACTTGCTCAACGCGCCTTCTAATTTAAATAATCCGGAAAATGACATCGCCGAATATTCGGTAACCACTATTCGTTGCATCCCCAGTGTATGTTATTGCTGCGAATTGTTACATTTTCCAAATAAACATTAAATAGGAAACTAAAGAACAAAAAAGGTCCATGGGGTCCCAGCGCGCACAAACTTTTTGCAGAAATCGCGACTGCGTCTGGTTGATGTAACTGGTGACCGAAGAGCTGGCGGCTTCCTCGCACAACGTATCAGCATTGCGATACAACGAGGAAATGCCGCCAACATCCTTGGTACAATGCTTCAAGGGCCTTTTTACCCGACTGCCAAAGAGGGAGGGTAATGTTGAGGGAGTGTATGTAAGTATGTATGTATGTCTGTTCCTTTGTGACCTCCTGTAGCCTAAACGGCTTGATGGATTTTGATGTATGAGGTATCGTTAGATTTGTCTTGATTACGGGAGTGTCATAGGATACATTTTATCATAAAAGTCCCACGGGATAAAGACATAATAATATTTTTTCTAAATTTCCCTTTAAACAACAAAAATATGTATGCGGTATCATTAGATTCATTTCAATCACGGGAGTAATTAATATAGGATACGTTTTTTCTCAAAATTCCCACGGGAACATGTTAATTCTGCGTCAACGCAAAGCAACTCATGCGTTAGCAAGCAAAAAGATAGGGCGTGGCCTGGCATGCGGCGCGCGGCGCGGTGCGGAGGGGGATATGCTCGAGTATACAGCCCGAATGCGGGCACACGCATAAGGGCACACGTCGTTGACGGTCGTCTCTAAATAGCGATTTTTTCGATACTTCGTCGTCTGACGCGAAACTTATAAAGTATAAATAACTCGTTCTTTTCTTTCGTGTTTCTCTCTTTAAATTTATTCGTTCTTTCTAATTAATTAACTCGTTCTTACGTTCTTTTTTTTTTGGTTCTTTCTTAAATTATTCATATTAATTAATAATATAATAATAATTATTAATAAAATAACTAGGTAGGTAGATATTTTTGGTTAGTTTAAGTAACATTCTTTTAAACAATCCTCACTTATTCTTTTTGTATTTTTTTAGTTATAGTTCAACTGTTTTTTATTATTATTAAGTACTTCTCCATTAGTACTGATTTTTTCGGCAATAGGTATCAGACCATTTTAAGAAATAAAACATACAATATGGGATTATCTCGCAAAACAAAAAGGGCTCAGGCTCGGGCTAAAAAATTAAAAGCCGAATCTCCTGAGGCACGCGAAAAACGCCTTATAGAAGCAAGAGTAAGAATGTCCCAACGGTACAGCCAACTTTCACCTACTTCACGTCAAGAGCTTATAAATAACAAAAGTACCCGTAGACGTACTTTACAAGCACGTGAGTCTAGCGTTGATAGGGAACAAAAGCGGCGTAGGCTTGCAGCTAGCAAATCTGAAAAGAGAGCTGCTGAGTCCCCGTCGTCTCGTATGACACGACTCCAGCAGATGCGGGAATATGCCACAAACGTTCGTAAACATGAGTCTCCATCATCTCGCGCTGCTCGACTCGAGCAGATGCGGGAGCATGCGGAAATGTTCGCGAACACGAGTCTCCACCAACTCGCGCTGCCCGACTCGACCAGATGCGGGAGCATGCCGAATTAATTCGTGAGCATGAGTCTCCATCATCCCGCGCTTCTCGACTCGAGCAGATGCGAGAGTATGCTGTGCAGTCTCGTAACAACGAATCACCTGGCTCGCGTTTAGAAAGACTTTCGGCTATGAGGTCACAGTCTCGTGTTCGACGGCAGTTGTTTACAAATAGTGATGCCACATTCAATGAAGCGATTTCTCAAGTGGCGGATGTGGTGTGCTACGTATGTCATAAGCTTCTATACAAGAAACAGTCACGCAGTATCTTAACTGCTAATATTACTGTTCTACCACAAAATGTTTCAGACCGCATAGATTGTTGCAATAGATGCGCCAACAAATTGTCAAGGAATCAGTGCCCGTCAAATGCATTTTGGAACAACATGACTGTTGCACCTATTCCGCCTGAAATTGAATGTCTATCAGAGATGGAGCTGCGGCTCATTTCTCGGATAAAACCGTTTATAAAAGTGGTGCGTCTGGGTGGTCGTTACGGACAACAGGGATTTAAGGGGCAAGCCATCCTCTTTGCACAGCAAGTTGAAGAGATACCTGAACAGCTTCCATTGAATATAGCAAATGCGGGAATAAGTGTGGTCACTGAAAATTTAGATAACGTGACAAACAATCGACGATACTCGGTAGACATCGAAAAATTAAGAAAGCATTAGAGTGGCTATTGCGAAACAATCATTTGTACTCTAATGTGCAAATTAATACTAACATTACCAATGAAGAGATACGGTCAAGTATTCTGGAGGCAGTTATCACATTAGAAAATGCAGATCACATTAGAAATGAGCCAAAAAATCACTTCAAGGCTTTGGGACATGACCGTCACATCTTGCGTGGGTCTTTTCACCAAGGCAGTGATCGGTTTGAAGAGGAATCCCGTGGCCGCCAGTGCACGGCTAATGCCGCCACGGCTATCGCCTACTCCAGTTCCAAACCATTAAATGAATGGGCCCCATCTGACTTGGATCGAATTTTATTAGCTGGTAATACATATTTCAACAGGTGCATGTCACGACTTGCAAACAGACCGCAATTTTAAATACTGAAGAGCTATTACCCGCAGTTTCTGTGGCCGCTACAGAATTCGAATTAAATATACAGCCCGATGTTGTCGTTGGAGTTGTTAACTCGAGTGCGCCATCTGACGTTCTTGAAGGATACTTCCCTAATTTGTCTTCGGGGATTGAATATTTTTACAACACACGATAAAGGAATTATTACATGTCAAACAAATATTGCATTGGCGGTAATGAAAGTAATCGTCGAACGCAATCAGTCTCCCGATGTCGAGATCCCAGAATATTACTTATTCGACTCACATTCTCGGGGACCCAAAGGTTATGTTGCACCTAACAGAGGAGCCTCCATGTTGATGAAGTTTGCAAATCAAGGCGATTTATGTCAACATCTTGCTGTTGCACTACAGGTAAGAGGCCATCGAGATATGCAGTATAGTATCACAGCTATAAATGCAACACCCTTGGTCATCCCAAATGAATCGCCAGTACTGAATGAACAACACGACACTCAGATAGTTAGCGACGGCAATCTGAATAGCAGTGATCCTGTGCACGAAGAACACGCGTTTGTTACTACAGCTCTTATGCCGATTGATACTAATATTCCAGATCTAAACGAAGTTGTTTCGAACGCTAATACCGTAGAAGAGAGACCAATACCTATCTACGAACTCAAACGGAAAACTGTGCCCCCGGTCAGCGTCTTGAGAGAGCAAAGAGCAGAAGAGCTAGCGTGGATAAGGTTATTCCCAGATGGTCGAAATGGGCTTAGGGAACAAAGACCCGTTCCAATAACACCGCTCGATTACTACCAAACTCGAGTGATGAGCAATGACAAACGGTTCCAATTTAACGAGTACATATTTTACGCCCTCTCGTTAGTAGAACTTTGCAAGGCTCAACAAAATGTTTCAGTCTGTGGCCGGTTGCGTCAGGATGGAGCTGAGCCCACAGATGTTGTACAAAATGTGCACCTGGTAATGCGCAACATACGTGGCACGTCCGCGTACTGGCACAAAGCGTATACGGATCTTCTTGCCATGGTGAAAAATTTAGGTCCTCCTCATTGGTATCTTACTCTCTCTTGTAACGATTTAAATTGGCCCGACATGCTAAAAGCCCTTTTAGTTGCCGATGGCCGCCCAAATTTTCTTTTGAAGATTTGACCTTCCTTGAAAAGCAGCACCTTGTCGAGTCCTACCCAGTCACGTTATCAAGACAATTTATGTTGCGCCTAAACACTTTGTTTACTAGGCTGAGAAGAGAAGAGGATCCGATGTTAGGAAAGAAAATTATTGATTGTTGGTGGCGCATAGAATTTCAGCTACGAGGTAGCCCTCACGTTCACATGGTTTTATGGTGTGCTGATATGCCGGCTTTTGACACCCCTGAAGGTATTCAGTTGCTGGAGCGTGTTGTCACGTGTGAGGTTCCCGACGCTGAGGACGACTCAGAGATGCATGATTTAGTCGTTCAGTTACAAACACATCGACACACTCAAACATGCTTCAAAAATAACCGAAACGTTTGTAGATTCGCTTTCCCGAGACCAGTGTCTGAAAACACTACAATCTTAGACGACGAGCAAGCAATGAGAAATGGTGGAAGATTTTATATATTAAAAAGAACAGATTCGGAAACCATGATAAACTGCTACAATTCGAGATTATTAAAACTGTGGCGCGCCAATATTGATCTACAGCCTTGCGGGTCAGCTTTAGGTGTGGCGTACTACATCTCAAAGTATATCTCAAAAGCTGAACCTGCAGAGGTCTCTAGATCAATAAGGCAAGCTATAAGTGCTGTAAGAGACCGCGGTGGAAGCAACTTGGGACGGCTGGTTTTTGCTATCCAAAACGCAATCTTGTCTCACAGAGAAGTCTCTGCCAACGAATGTGCGTTTCGATTGTGTCATTTAAAATTAAGAGATAGTTCACGTAAATGTGTTTTCGTAAACACTTGCGCGCCTGAACAAAGATACCGAATGCTTAGGATTGACACAGAAAGTTCCGAACCGTACAAAATGTATTTGATAGGTACGTTCACAGACCTCTTTCTCTGGAGCAACTTAGTTTAGGTGAGTTTGCGATTTGGTACGAGGTTGCCTCTACTAGAAACGATACAGAGGAGGATGAACAAGATGCTGATGCCTATGATGCTGAGGATGAGGACGTGTCTAGTCGTCGATACATTACCTTATTAGACAACGTAGGTAGGATGAAAAGCGGACACGTCCAGCTATACTCCGAACGCGTTATTATACGCTGTCTTCAGACCCAGAAGCATATTACTACTCATTGGTCCTGACTCATATTCCGTTCCGAGCAGAGGAAGAGTTGTTGGATGGTTTTAATACTGCAAAAGAAGCTTTCTGGGCCAAAAGGCATCGACTACGTCCGCTGCAAGAAGGTTTTGACGCCGAAACTATGATGCGGTGGGAAACTGAGATCCAACAAGCTATAAGCCGCATTGTGGCAGAAAACTTGGCAGCAGGAACCGTTGAGGAACAAAACGATGACGCAAATGACAACAATGACGTTCAGCCTATTGAACACATACTCGACGACGGCGGTCATAATATTATGATCGAAGAAGTCGAAGATGAACCAACTGACATAGGCATGCCAGACAATCAGTTTGAAACATTTGTAGCTTCGTTGAACATGAGTCAACGACAACTGTTTCAAAAAATTTCCCAAAAGTTATTGGACGTGTCAAATTCTGATCCGTTATTAGTTTTTGTTACTGGAGGAGCTGGTACCGGAAAAACATTTACCTTAAAAGTTATGACTGAACAAATTCGTAGGTTGAGTAACACTAAAATAGGTAAAAACGTGATTGTTACTGCACCAACTGGAGTAGCAGCCAGACTAATCGGTGGAACTACACTGCATTCCACTTTTGCGCTACCAATTGAAAAGGGAAGAAATGAAACATTACGCCCACTAACAGGTGAAAGGCTGCAAAGGGAGCGACAAAAGTGGAGGCATATAAATTGGCTCATCATCGATGAAATATCAATGGTGCCCTACTTAACACTGCGAAACATTCACATTCGCCTCCAGCAACTAAAACAGGATCAAGGGAACTTTGGTGGTATCAATGTAATTTTGTTTGGAGATCTCATGCAGTTACCACCAGTTTCCAGAATCACCGGTGGTTCTTACTGCTTCCGACAGCCGTCGAACTTAACTGGTGAAACAAATCTGTGGCAATTGTTCAGCTTTTGTGAATTGCCACAGAATATGAGACAGGCAGGAGACAATACCTTTGTGGACATTCTCAATAATATTCGTGTTGGTGAGTTAACGATGGACCAACTTGAGATCCTGGACAGCCGCAGAATTCCACTAGAGGGTCCATTTGCCGATGGAGAGGCAGTTCGAATTTTCCCTACTACGAAACAAGTCGATGCTTATAATTCAGCCATGACTAAAAAGTTGGGCAAATCGTTAAAGCTCTACCAAATAAACGCTGTTGACATCTCCCTAGAAGCTAAAACCTACGGTCAGTGCCCTCGCAAACAATACATTTCTGACGACCCGAACAAAACAGGGGGCATTCTCGGCACACTAACTATTGGAATTGGATCTCGCGTGATGTTACGCCGCAACATCAATGTAAACCACGGTCTGGTGAACGGTGCTATGGGTATCATAAGAAGAATTGAGTGGCCTTCTCTTCGCAGAGAGCAGTTAGAACCAGGTGAGTTACCGCAGGCAGTATTCGTAGAGTTCGACGATCGTTCTGTTAAGGGCAATGAATTGGGTGTGGGGGTTCGCATAGAGCCCTCCACTGTCGACTTTGATGCGCTTCGCGGACAAGGGAAGATTGAACGTCGGATGCTGCCTTTGATACTTTGTTGGGCTGTAACGGTACACAAACTGCAAGGTACCACCTTGGATCGGGCTGTCGTGGACCTATCAAACGTGTTTGCAAAGGGCCAGGCTTATGTAGCCCTAAGCCGTGTTAAAACACTTGCTGGGTTAGCAATAAAACACTTGACCCAAAAAAGCTGTTGGACCGGCCCCACGACGAATGTTCTTTAACTGAACTTAAACGTTTGCGGGATCTTCAGCAGTAATGACTCACCTAATTCTTTTTCTTCTTCACTACAAACAGTCCAGATTGGCGGTAAATTTATGTTGCGGAGTAACATCACTCGTAATCTAAAGCCAAATGTCGTCGAAATAATTTAAAATGGTACTTACATATACATAGTCTTCTACATCTACAACATTTTCGTTAAATAAAAACAGCTAAAAAGTTATAAATAAAAGAATTATTATTAAAAAACAAAATACCCGACTGCACACTAAAAAGAGTAAAACAAGCCACACAATAATATTGATCAATCAAATGCTAAAAACTAATTATGTAATACCGTTTAAACAATACCTATATTAAAATACACTACAATATGTGTTCGTAATCGATAGTTAAATAAACAGAAACTTATTTTGAATACAAATTTACTGAATATAATTTATAAATGTTGATGGAAAGCATCGCAGGCGGGGACCACCTTGACCGCCACCAACGAAAATTCTGCTAAATGGTGCACAACCGAAATGACTATAAATAAGCCTCTGTTGGTCCCCGCCTGCGATGCTTTCCATCAACATTTATAAATTATATTCAGTAAATTTGTATTCAAAATAAGTTTCTGTTTATTTAACTATCGATTACGAACACATATTGTAGTGTATTTTAATATAGGTATTGTTTAAACGGTATTACATAATTAGTTTTTAGCATTTGATTGATCAATATTATTGTGTGGCTTGTTTTACTCTTTTTTTAGTGTGCAGTCGGGTATTTTTTAGATTTTATACTGTAACTAGTTAAGTAGTTGTAGTTATCATAATACGATTGTAATATCTGTAAATAAATGTATATAGAAAAAAAAAAGAACAAAAAGTAACAATATAAAACCGATATATTTACCTGTGACAATAGCAAGCAATAGCCTAAGTTTTTGACCTGCAGTGTTCAATAACCTCTGCCACCTTCACTAATTCTCTATTAAAATTTACCATGCTGAGTCAGGACCATTTCCTGACAGCCATGTTATAAGAATCTATACAATAATACTGTAATTTGCCTCGAATAAATGTTTCTTTCTTTCTTTTCTTATTAGATAATACTGTTAAAAGCTTTGACGTTATCAAAAATTGTTGGAGTTAGTAGTGGTACTAACTTAGTACCTAATGCCGTGGACCCTTATCGTCCATCGTCCTTGGCGCTAATAAAATCTGTTGTTACCACGAGGTGGGTCGATAACGAGCTTAGCTATAGTCAAGTATATAATATGGATGCATACAACGTCTGCTAACGAATGTATTCAATTTAATGCTTTGAAATGAAGGAAAAAATTAAATTTGAATAAATATTCCAGGACATTCTTACACAAATTGACTGAGTCCCACGGTAAGCTCAAAAAGTTTTTTAGCTTACTGTGACAGTGGAGATCCTAACTGAAAAATCAGCTAATAAAATGACCTGCCCATACTCGTACTAGCTAGCTAGCTGGCTGCTTGTATGGGAAGGTTACTTTTATACACAGATTTTTTTTTAGACCGCAGAAGGTTTAGGCAGTGTAAAAACACGAAAATATTGTGATGATAATTAGAAAACAATGATTCTTTATTCCCATACAAATTGTTCCTACCTATGTCAGTCATTGACATTCCAATTTATAACCATAGACATAATAAGATAAAAAGAGAAGTTACGGGTGTTACGAAGTTCAACAGGTCATCTAGTATGATATATACAAATACTTAAATACATAGATAACACCCATGACTCAGGAACAATAGCTGTGCTCGTCACATAAATAAATGCGCTTGACCCACTTGAAGATTTGAACCCAGGACCATCGGCTTCATAGGCAGGGCTTAACTACCCACTAGGCCAAACCTGTCATAACCCAGGACCATCAGCTTCATAGGCAGGGCTTAACTACCCCCTAGGCCAAACCTGTCATAACCCAGGACCATCAGCTTCATAGCATAGGCAGGGCTTAACTACCCACTAGGCCAAACCTGTCATAGAACTATGTTGCTAATTCATGGGTCATACAGAGTTGGTAACTTAGAGTATTCTCGTTACAACACGTGACTAAGTAAATGCAGGTTGCGTCTCGTGTCGAATATAGGTAAGACATATATTTCAGTATTTTGACGTCGAAAAAACGCTCTATTGTGTTTAATTCTATTGATTAAAAATTCAGGCCAAAGCCTTCTTAGGCAATTCACACAGAAATTAAGTTTATGTAGGTAAACAATTTTAACGCATTTATTTATGTAGGTACACAATTTTAACTCATTTGATCAATTGAATATAGTGTCACAGTAAGCTCAAATACTTATCGTGATATTAGCTAAATATTAGGTATAATGTAATATTTGCATGCTTAACGAGCAAAATATGTCATTGTACAGAGATACCTCCTTATTGTACCAGATTTTGAGCAAAAAAAGGTTTTTTTATATGGTTGCTAATGCTTGGACTATTGGTCATATATTTCTTACTGGTTCGTAATCCACAAAAATATTAGAGTGCATATTGAAACCTCACGCATTACCATATACATTTTTCTCATCCTTTGTCAAGGTCTGAGACCTAAGTGTAAGTTTTTATTGTAACTTTACGTCACGAACGCGTTTGCGTTTCCCATATAAATAACATTAGCACTTACGCGTTCGTAAACGTTTTTCTACGTCAAAAGAAGATTACACTAGAGCCTCTGAACCCTAAGTGTAAGTTTTTAACGTAACTTTACGTCACGAACGACTTTGCGTTTCCCATATAAATAACATTATCACTTACGCGTTCGTAAACGTTTTTTACGTCAAAAGTAACTTACACTAGAGCCTCTGGTCAGTTATTTGGCACGTTTATAAGTGTTTAGTTATATAATCTGTTATTTTGTTCGTCCCTATGGCTGCCGTAGGTTAGTAAATTATGATTAATTAACTCGCCTCGCTTTCTGACAAAGAACTGTTTATTATTTTAACTATAATACTAAAATCTCGTGTCAAACCGGATTCCTGTAGCCATGTGGTCCACGGTTGTCTACAAGTCAGACCTAACCTAACCTAACGTCTCTTAGTTTAAACCTGTTGAAGACACACGTTGCTTCAGCGCCTCGACTACACTCACTAAATGGCATTTAACATTCTTTACCTTAAATTGTAGATACGATTTTACCTTTAAATATTTCGTAGTTTTATTTTTGCTAGATCGATACTAATCGGGTTGGCGACAATGGCGACTGTAGTTTGGGTTGTGACGGACGCTGCTGCCCATCCGTCGTTTTTTTTTATGCAAGACTGACCAACGTTTGACTTCAGTCGCACCTGATGGTAAGTGACGACGAGGTCGAAGGTGTAGCACGCTGGTTCAGTAACAGCCTATTCTCTTGCCTTGAAGAGACCCAAATTATATCTTGCCGGGAATACAGACGAAGGGAGCGAATTCCATTCCTTAGCAGTCCGCATTAGGAAGGTAGAAGCGAATCGCTTCGTGCGAATGAATGGAATATTCACAACGTAAGGATGAAATTGCTCCCCCCTTTTTCTCTTGGTCGCCTCTTACGGAGATGAGGTGCGCTATTCTATACTATATTATAGTCAGCACACGGCAAGCAAGCACTACTATGGCATATAGTTACTTCATGGGGCAAGTCGGTAGAAACTGAGTATGAAGTGAGCATAATTCTTTGACAACACAAAAATAAATAACTGTCTAATTTATAAGTCGACGAATATATGTTTTCCTAAATGAATTTAAATGTAGGTATTTACTCAATTTTGGAGGTCGTTGAAGAATGGGAAGAATTTCGACACACCCACTATAAATAATGCATTGTAATTGAATTTACACAATTAAACAATTTTAATTAATTTGAATTGGTTAATTACTTAGTCTCAATGAAAATACTTCGATTGTTTTATTTATTTTTGTTTCAATACTGCATCCGTAATTAATTATACAATAAATTATTGATTTATTTAAATATATCCACTGGCAATTGTGTAAGCACTTTACATATTTAGTTATTTTATGTTCAAGTTGTAAGTACCTATAGCTTTTGTTTTGTTTTGGTGTGCAATACATATAGTATTATCAGAAATTATTAGAAATGAGAGGTAGGGCACAGCGTTGACCATCACGCTTGAATCTGGGGCAGCCCAACTGGGGCAGTACCTCCTCCTTACAGAAGACCACAGCCATAATAGCACTGCCACCTTTCAGGTGTGTAGTGTTGTGTTCCTGATGGTGAGTAGGGTTCCCAGAACTCCAACCCCCCTTAAAGGCCGGCAACGCGCTTGTGACTCCCCTGGTGTTGCGAGGGCGACGGTAATTGCTTAACACCAGGCAATCCGTCTGCTCGTTTGCCGCCTATGTCATAAAAAATAAATTAAAAAAATGCGAAAATATGTTGGTATTTCGGTTCACTCTACATTATATTTACCATTTCTTCGTAGACGTTAAGACCAGTTGTATTATAGAGTACTTACAGTGACAAATGACTAAAGTGACACCCTAACCCACTAAGCAACAATGACTAATGATTTGATAAATTAGCGTTTTCACTTAAATACGTAGGTATGTAAGTTTAGTACTATTAACGACCGTGCTGAAAACATCAAAAAAGCCCGGGCTATAATCTAAAGTTTACACTAGATATGAAGTTTATTCTAATATCGTATACTACATATATCCTACATACTATCCCATTTGATTGTAAAACGATTACTGCGCCATTTGCACGTTGTTTTACCATTGTCGGAGAACCGTGAAATTATAATTTATGGTTATAAAACCCGAGGCTGTCAATCGTTTGGCGAAATTTTCCCAAATCATATTTAGATACTTAATAACATTTGATGACAGGTCTGTCCTAGTGGGTAGTGACCCTGCCTATGAAGCCGACGGTCCTGGGTATGAACCCAGTAAGGGCATGAGTTTGTGTGATGAGCACAGATATTTGTTCCTGCGGCACTACCGCGAACAACGATGTTCGTAAATTTCGGACGATTGTCTCTGTCCCTCTCATGACACCTTAATTGGAGTAAAAGAGAAAGATGCCCGAAATATACGAACTTCGATGTTCGCGGTACCGCTCCTGAGTCATAGGTGTTTTCTACGTTGTGCGTATTTCCACAGCACAAGCCTTCTTGAGCTTACCATGGGGCTCAGTCAATTTGTGTAATGATGTCCTGCAATATATATTCATTTAATTTAATTATTAATATTATAATCAATGACCTTCTTTTTTGGAAACAATAAAAAGAGCACAAGTAGGTACCTAAAAACAAAATTACCAATTTAATTATTAAGTATATGTTCAAAATATATGTGTCAAATGTGTTGTGCTCCTTTTTGACCGAAGCGGTTGTTGCTCCGTCTCCGACCGGTTATATGCTAAATAGACAAGCAACAGCATTGGAGATATTTATAGACCAACAGTCACTGATTTGACGTTACCGAGACGTTACTGTATAATCGGTACGATAGCGCTGTCAAATACCGTTTTATTAAATTTATTATAAAGATAGAACTATTATACCGGTATAATATAAGGGTACGGTACGCTATCGATATCTTACTAGTAGTATAAAATTTGTAAACGTGCAATGTATCTTATTATTACTTATTTGTATCTTATTATAGGCTATAATTTATAAAGATACTAGATGATGCCCGCGGCTTCGCTTCGCCCGCATGCTTCACTCTCCATCCCTTCAACTACCTCCACTTAAAAAAACACGTCATTTCATCGCTCCGTTTTGCCGTGAAAGACTGACAAACAAACAGACACACTTTCGCATTTATAATATTAGTATGCATTAGTAAAGATTAATAGTCAAGTAATTTCGTCTTATTATATTATCTTACAAGTGCATAAAAAAAATCAAATGTATCTATAAAGTCTACTTTGAAATGTACAAGATAAACATCAGCTAATAAATGCCATGGTCGAATGAAATTGCCAACTATTTAACGTAGTTTGAGTTGTTACTAACATAATGATTACTGTGTGTACTGCATGCCGCAACCAATTACTGCAGCAATTCAGTCAGTACACACAGGCCAATATATTTTCAATTCAATTAATGTTTTTTTTCAAGTAAATAATCTATATTCTATAAGTACCTACACATTGAACAGACCGACTACCTTCTAATACTTAGGTACTAACTCCAATCAAAAGTTTCGCCAACACGCTACCTATTCTCGTACGTCTAATGTAAGTTTGTTATTGTAAGCCTAACAATTGAGTAAGAATAGTTCAAGTAGTAGAGCCGGGTATGTCCTTAAACTACGTCCAACAATGAGAGGTAGGGCGCAGCGAAGTACCATCACGCTTGAATCTGGAGCAGCCCAACTGGGGAAGTGCCTCCTCCTTACACAAGACCACAGCCATAATAGCACTGCTACCTTTCAGGTATGTAGTGTTGTGTTCCTGATGGTGAGTAAGGTTCCCAGAGTTCCAATCACCTTTAAAGGCTGGCAACGTTCTTGTGACCCCCTGGTGTTGCGGGTGTCCACGGGCGACGGTAATTGCTTACCATCAGGCAATCCGTCTGCTCGATTGCCATCTTCGTCAAAAAAATAAGTCGCCTAAGTACAGCCGTGCCTAAAAATATTGAGCACACAATTGTTTTTCGTATAACTTAAAACTACCTGTTTCGATATGCAGCTTTAAACAATTTACTGTAAATCGGTAGGTACAATAGCCCTGTCAAATCCTATCGTTTTTTCATATCGTCTCTGGCATTTCTGGCACAATTCGTGCCAGATTTCTTTTTCATTTGCCTTTCCGCTTACTATGAATAATATGGAGAATTACTACTCATGACATAACTTTTTAACTCCTATTAGTTCTTTTAACTCCTTTATTTATTCTCCCCTTAAAAAAGATAAGTACTGAGTGTAACAGTTGTTCGCTTCTTAAACATTTAACGGAACATTGAAGCGGCAGACAGGCCACATAGGCGAGGTGGCATTTACCAATTCCGGGCCTCGGACTGATGAGAACCACTTGCCTTTCTAGCCCAGCCCAGTCTAACGCAACTAGGAACAAAAAAACTTTTATATGGACTTTACATGGCAAACAATAGCCACAACTGAAATACAAACTAATCCTTCTAGTCTGTGGTCATACTTACCTGTCTTGTCATTGTCAGTCATGTTGTTTTACTTGTCATTGCAGAGTTCATAAGTCTTGTTTGTTGATATTTGCTGATTTCTTATTGATTTCTTCCTAATTTCTAATCAAAAGGAGTAAAAGGTGATCGGGCACTGTTTAGTGTGTGTATTTGTGACAATGTCACCGAAAAGACGGTTTATAGCTTGTGAAATTTGTGGAAATCGCGCTAGTCGTGAAAATCACGAGAAACGGATGTTCATAGCGAAATTTGCATTGGGAGAAGACCGGTAAGCATAGATTTAGCTATTTTTGGATATATTTGAGTGCAGCAGGCTAAACACAAACGAAATAATATATTTAATATTCATTTGTATTGTGTACTAGAGATGTACTGTATCTATCGATAACTATACGGGCTTATTTATTTATCAGTGCCACTAATTATATTAAGTAAGTCGAATTGTGTAAGAACTAGCATGAAATAGGATTACATAAATACTGATTATTTTAAGATGCACAGGCACAGTGTTGTTCCAGTCGAACTTTGGGGATGCCATAAATTCGAGACGTAATTTGCCGTATGTCTAAGGATCGTATATAAATATTTACCGTATCCTAAAAATACCTCTGAAAAGTGCAGGAAAATATGTATAGAGATACGGCAATGGGTCCGCTTCCGTATACCGCATGTTTGACTCTAAACCCTCGGAATGACAGAATTGCCGTATCTATAACAACACTGTACAGGCAGCTTACACCTGATGCGTGCGAATCAATATTAATTTGATTTTTATAGTTTCAAATTTGTTTATAGTTTAATAGTTAATCCTATGATTGTTTAAAATTGAAATATGTATGTGGAGATCACTTTGAGAACAGAGCTTTCAATAAGAAAAAAAACCGTCTGAAAAGGTCTGCCATACCGTCAAGGATAAGGATAAAGGAAACAAAAATATTAATATACAAACAACAATAAAAAAGCATTAATATACTATTTTGTTTAAAAAGTTTCTTATTTTATTTCGGGTTCACATTTAAGTCCAACCTGTATTAGTCCATTTAAATAAATATCTGCTGCACAACAAACGACTTAAATGTGGACTCGGACTTAACCTAATTTCGTTTAAAAAAATTGCTGCCATATTAGCCTGTATTCTAACCTTGTTCATTTTATCGATATCGATAAAAAGTAAGCACATATAGGTCACTACACTATTTTAGTCTGTTAGGTTGGTACTATTGCTGTTTGTTGTTTTTTTGGTGATCATGTTGGTATCGATTTGCCATGCAAACTAATCGCTAGTATGAGAGTCCCGCCTCTTATAACGTAGTGATTATATTCTCTTGGGCCCAGCCCTACGGGTCCAGTCCGACCCTGGAAGACGTAACTAACAATACCTTTCCCCAACATGCACAGGCCCCGGTGAGAGCTACACAGACTACGTGGCCACGCGCTGGTACCGAGCCCCCGAGCTGCTGGTTGGAGACACGCAGTACAGCGCGCCCGTTGATGTTTGGGCGATTGGTGAGACATTATCAACCTTTTGAATGCTTTTCCTCTTATGTAAAAATGTGATGTGTACGCCGTCTCGACTAGTGAAGTACGAATATAAACCTTATATGTCAGCGGGGTAATTACTTTGACAGCGTCCTCTATAGTCACTTTAGGGATCGGTGGCGTGGTCGGCAGAACATAAGGTGACCTCTTTAGGGGTTATTGACGTTCAAAGGCTTAAAGAAGTGTTCTTTTTAAAGTGTTTGTAAAGCCTCAAAGAAGTGACAATAAAATTTGGGACATTTTTTACATACTTCTATAGTAAACGGACGCTGCTGCCGTCAGTTTTTTCTCATTGTCGCCTCTTACGACACTCGCGGAAGGAGATGGGCTGCTGTTGCTCAGTTTTATTACCATGAACTAGACTATACCTAAAACTAGAGTAAATTGAAAATTACGTGTCATTTTTAAAACTAAATACGCCTGTTATTTCAATACATTTTTGTGGAAGTACTTTCATCGAGAACATTTAACTTCACAAATCAATGCAACAAAGCGTGTAGGTACTAAACCAATCCCAGCCCAGCCCAGCTTAGTTCTCCATGATAACTTTCCAACGCCTTAATATTCACACTGAGCAATGTCTCCAGGCTGCGTCTTCGCTGAGCTGTTGTCGAGCGAGGCGCTATGGCCCGGCAAGAGTGACTTAGACCAGCTGTACCTGATCCGGAAAACCCTGGGCGACCTTCTGCCAAGGCACATGACCATATTCTCGCAAAACACATTCTTTCAGGCATGTATACCCAGCTGGTATCTTAGAACTAAAACGTTTATGAATTTTAAAATTGATTAGTTACTTTTGTGTTGATGTAATTTATTATTTTTGTGGTTACAGTTAAACATCTCTTCCCAAACCAGTCGAAGCAGATTCCTAAAAACCTCTATGCTTTTTGAAAAACGCATCGAAATTGGTTCTCCCGCCCGTTAAGTGCGACCGGAGACTTAATATATGTATGGTACACTATACCTACCATACATGTGCTAAAACTATAACTATATGATGCTGACTGGTATAGGTACTTAAAACTTAAACATATATAATATTTTAGCCCATTATATATATGGTCTTAAAACATGGACACTTATCTAAAATATCTATTTCCGTTGTGCAGGGCATGGCGCTACCAGAACCCACTACTCTAGAACCTCTAGAATCCAAACTACCACAGAGATACGCCCACAATGTACTCGTTATAGACTTCTTAAAGGTAAGACTGGCATACATTCATTCATCATTAGAATTTCGCAGCCAAATTGCAAAAAAGCAACCCTCACAGTTTCCTCTTTTCCGTTTCTCCTTATTGCAGATGGTCAATATATCCATAGCGTATGGGTGACTGTTAATTGTTCCTCTTTTTTATGTTCTTCCATTGTATTTAGGTATGTACCTACTCTAATAAATAGCAAATACATGCTTTGAAATGTGAATCAAGTTGACATGATACGAAATAAGTTCTGCTATATGTTATGCCAATTATTATGTCTGTTATGCGGGATGCATTTCAGAATTACAAAAGTAGGTACATAGACCAAATAAGGGGTACCCTTATCTAGTTAGGAATCTGATCAATGTCACATACCCATTTGCTATCATCTGACGCACGAAACTAGCGCGCATATTACAGTGCGCAATGACGCACTGTGGTAGAAATATTTTTAAGAAGGCAAGACCAGCACTGGGGCATACTCGTATTTCATTTATGCCAAGGCATATGCCAAGATGATGACAACAGTCATGTTTTTCAATAAATGTATTTGCTTTTTTTTCAACAGCCGACCTTTTTTAATGAAAACAAAAAACTTAAATGAAACAGTTTCACAATCTAGTCATGTGCTAGGGAAAGTTCCATTCCCATTTCATAAACACATTAATATAAATTATTAGTTTTTGCTCCTAGTCTGATTATCTATCGTGTGTCTAAAGTCTGATATACTAAGTTGATCAGCATGCTTGGTTTATACTGTAAGTGTTAGTTGTAAACTTTATGAATAAAAAAAAAGAAAAACCTCGCCAAACTCTAACACCGAAAACAATACAATAAGGGCCCTAATTGCTTTTCAGAAATGCTTGGACAAAGACCCGATGATGCGGTGGACGTGCGAGCAGCTACTCCGACACTCCATATTTGAGAACTTCCTCTTCACGGTGCCCAACTCCGAGCAGGCGGACTACGAGCGGCTGAGGAGGGCGCAGGTATAAATACTTGCATAATCAGATTCTTCTACAGACCCGGTCTTCGAGAAACTTCTTCAATGTGCGATGTGACGTGCCTAATAATGGCAATATAACTAGTTCGGTCGATGCCACCGCATACCCTCAGATTCGGTTGAAACTGGCTCGGCTAATTCGCTGTAGATAAATCAATTCTGGAGCGGAAGGGTCCTGGATTTTCGTCAGGCTACCCTTCCTCCACACAATCGCTATAGCATCCCAAACGGAACACAGAATCTAAGTCGGAAAAAAAAAACAATAAATAGCAGCGCTTCTACCTTCCTATTACTTAATTACCTACATCAACTCCCACCCACAGAATAACCTTTTCTAACCTTACCTGTAGGAGCTACAGAAGCGCTGGTGGTCTCATGTTCAAACTCCAGCCAGTATCATGAGTTTTTCGGAATTGAGTACGAAATATAATGATATTTCGTAAAAGTACCAGTCGCTTTTCGGTGAAGGAAAACATCGCTAGGAAACAGGACTAATCCCAACTAATCCGGACTGAAACTAGTGCTCCCAAAACGCGAGGAAGGTGATGGCTACACCCCGTTATCTTATGCTCAGTTTCGGGGCAAGTGATTGGGCAGTTACGATAATCTAAGTCGATAAAAATTGAAGTTTACTTACTCACTCAATAACATGTCAAAAGATCTTGGGTCCGACTTTTGAAATAGTCACCAAGTGATATCCATACAGAATTAATGAGAATCTCTATGAAAATTACTCGGTGACTATTTCAAAAATCGGACCACAAATTGACGATTTTCAATAATTGACGATATTCGATATTTATAATTGTCGCCCTCCGATCTGATCAAAAAGAGGAATGAATGTGTTATCTCTATAGCTTTCACTAAAGAAGGATTTTAATTTGACAAATAACTTTTATAGATAAATATGAATCGTCTAATTATGTAAAGCAACATCACTACTTTAGAGTGCCCCCAAAATGAGCATTAGATAACGGGGTGTAGTGATGGCCTATAGGAGCTACAAGCACGAAGACTGAATTGTTTAGTCGCAGATGCGAAATGATAAATTGTTGTTTCATATTTACAATCCAGGACATTCCCAATAATTATTTGATGTCTCTTTGTCTACCCAAGAGGGAACTGCAGCTGCGATTCCCTTGTATGGTCCTGATCCCCTTCTTTATTTTAGATCGAATTCCTGAATTCCGAGGGGACTGCTACTAATACGTAGCACCATAATCGTGGACAAAGTGTAAGAAGCTCAAGTCTACCAAATGTAACAGTGATAAGAACGCTTCTTCCCGTGATTTTAGTTTGACTTAAAAGTGTAGAAGCATTATGGTAGCAGTATTTTTAAAAACCTTGGTAGGTAGTCGTATATAGAATTAAGTATCTATCTATATTTAGTCGCAATAGGTGACAGAATTTAAGTAATTAGGTCGATCGGTATCCATTAGCCAGCAATGAACAGAAGTATGCTTTAGAATACATTAAAAGCTTTCCTTAAAATTTTCAATTGAACGCTTTTGCTGTGGCGTTTTAATCTGATGTACAGTCAGCATCAAAAGTGGCTTAGCGTTTGAAGTGTTCAAAATGACCTACACGCGCTCTTATTCTCTTGACAATAGAGATGTGTTGACGTCATTTTGAGCACCTCAAACGCTTAGCCACTTCTGCTGCTGACTGTACCTACGCCAACGTTTCGAATAGTGAAGAACAGAGAACAATTGCGTTGACACAGTTCACTATAACAAATTTAGGTGTCGGTGGCGTGGCAGGCAAGCCAGCATGCGACGCCTTAAGTCGTTCTTGGTTCTTGGCGTTCAAAGGCAAAGTACATCGGTTTTCGGTAACCTTGTTCATCATCAAATGTCGAATTTAACGCTTGTCACCTAAGTATCCTCCTTCTGTACGTCTCTATCTTTCTGTGTTAGATAAGAGGAAGTGCCGCGGTGTCCCACAGGTGCAGTCGTCCCCGCTGCTGCCGCAGCTGCCGGCGGAGCGCGCGGCGCCCCCGCGCGGCAAGAAGGAGGCGGGCGCGCGCGGCCTGCTGCCCACCATCTGACTGCAGGGGCTGCCTGCGCTGCGCCGCGCGCCGCTGTAGGGACACGCCGATGGCAACTCACCACGGAATGCTGGAGACTTACCGCGAATTTAAAACGATTCTCTGTTACTCTAATTAACTGGACTAAAAGGGAAAGATGCAAAAAATTATTGATCTTCGCGGGAAGCCCTCTACTTCACACGCATATGATATGACTCACAGTGTCATACTTATGAGCCATGTTAATGACGTCTGGCCCGGTACCGCGAACGTCGAAGATTGTATATTTTGAGGATCTTTCTCTTTTACTCGAAAAGGCTTGGCACGTTTTGGAAGCGTGGCGCAGCGGGGCGCGACACTGGTATAGCTAGTGTAACGAAATAAGGCACACATTCGGACGGCAGCGTCGCGCCCCGCTGCGCCACGCTCACAAAATGCGCCTATGTGCCCAAGCCTTTAAAGCATCGTGTGGATTGGCAGTGACGATCGTCCGAAATGTACGAATATCGTTTTCCGCGGTAGCGCCACTGGAATGGTTTTCCGTCAACGACTGGACGGTCAAAGAATTACCTATTATTCTAGATATTGCGGGAACTCGTTCGACACATCGATACAATGAGGATAAACGCGTAAAGGCGATGCAATCGTTTTAATAAAATATCTCGATGGATATATTAAATCCAAAGAAACATGAACTATAGACTTTTGTTGAAACCTATACCAATGTATATAGCATCTGTGAGTTCACCCAGATTCGTTGCACTTTAGTCCTACTGGAGGCCATATGGCACGGCAGTCGAAGGTCTAGCTGGTATACCGCTTACATCGAAGTTCGTAAATTTCGAGCATCTTTCTCTTTTACTTCAATGGCGTCATGAGAGTTAGAGAGACAGTCTTTCGAAATTTACGAATATCGATTTTCGCGGTAGCGCCGCAGAGTATTAAGGTAACGTCAACGGTGCATCTGTTGAATGCGTGGCTCGACTGGGCATATATTTGTAAACCTAAAGTTGGTGCCCACTTTACCATTACGAGGCATACGCAAAGAGAGCGAGGGCGGTACAGTCGCCGTCAGAAATATGTGAACATGCACTTTATAGCCTTAACAATAAAGGCGAGTTCAAATATTTGTGACCACCTCCACAGCTCTGATATATCTGATGGCTATACATTTGACATATCGGCACTACTTTGAAGAAACCCTGTAACTTATTGTTCTGTCAATGAAAAGAAGAATGTAACTATCAAGATATGCTTATATAGTTACTGCATTTTAATTTAGAGTAGCGTGAGAACAGCGGTGCGAGGTACAGTTGCCATCAAATATATCAGAGCGGCGAATGTACTCAAAAATATCTGAACATGCACTTTATCGCCTGAGAATAGAGGCATTGCTCAGATATTTGTGGCTACCTTAGCTGCTCCGATATATCTGAAGGCGACTGTACGAGATTATTCAAAGTAATGACGATATTAATGGACATGACGAATTTCAAAATAAAAAAATAGGCGCGTTTTTTCATTCCGCCAAACAATTCAATGAAGTTTAAGAAAGATTAGTGAACCTGCTTTCTTCGCATGATTTGGATGAAATAAGTTGATAGTTTTGTGCATTGAACAAGCCTACACGGCAATTATAAATACACACTAATAAATCAATGATCACACAGCACTGAGGTTTTATTCTTATCCTTAATCGTGTTACTTCCACCGATGCCATGGGCCACGAGTGATGTATGACACAGCCTTACAATAAAACTATATTAACACTGGCGGCCAGTACGCCTATAGGCGTCGCGTATGTTTTTGTTTCCTATGGTCTATGACAGATGACGTTATTTACTGTCCACTAACGTGTTAAGCTGTAACCTTTTCGCAGCCACGTCAATCAAATTCTGACGTGCGTCACAGGCCAAAGGTTTTGCGAGCAAGCAAAAGTAAACCTTACCTCTCAGTATGTAGCTACAAGGCCTCGACTTGATATCAAGTTGTGGCATCTGGGGCACGAAATTGTTGGTACTTCATATCAAGTCAATAGAGCATAAGTCAATGGCGGCAAAAGGTTTAACTGTTCCTTGCTTTCACCGCTGACATGAATTTATATGTCCATTTCCGATGTCACATGGATTTGACAGAGCTAGTTTGATGGTGCCTCACATGTAAGGGCTCCTGTAATACAATACTATTTTCAAAAGTTGATATCCACCACCTGTCTTAATCCATCTCCTTACATAGAAATTTCCCAACATATAATAGGCTTATTCCGGCCCGTACCGGTTCACAAAATACTGATTTAAACTTTCTGGGTTTGTACACTTTATTAAACATGAACGGGACTTAACTGCGTATATTAACTTTAAAATTTACCTCTGACGAGTCTTAATCTGAGACCACGAGGACAATGTCGTCTTCGAAACGTCAGAGGTAAATTTTAAAGTTAATATACGTTGTTAAGTCCCGTTCATGTTTAATAATGTGTACAAACCGTGAAAGTTTAAATCAGTATATTATATACTAGGCTTACTTGTTATTTGATTAGGTAAATAAGCCAAAACTGTATTTTACAATTTTTTAATAATAATCTTAGACATTACAACTGAGCACTAAAATTTTACTAAAAATAACTTATTTCTAAAAGCATCACTCGACTCCATTGTATATTACATATTTACAGATTTCATCTGCAATTCTTGCTATTCGCTGCTACCACCAACTGCACCCAGTTTCTTGAAGAACTAAAAACAATGAAAAAAAAATCTTAAAAAAAATGCTGAAACAAAAACATTACTCTTAATGCAGGATCAACCCATCCGTCTAAAATAAACTTAGTCATCTTACAATATACGGTCTAGGGTCCACTATTAGAAATAAGAAACCTGAATATATGATATAAATGTAGGTATGAGTTTCTACATCTAAGAATGGCCACTGCACATGTATTAGGTGAAAAACTTCACTAAAGCACCTGGCCTATGTAGTAGTAATGTGTCTGTACACACATATCGGCATTCTATATTCAAATTCTGATGTAAGTTCTATATTCATTCTCTGCACAACTACATAGACATGATCCTTCAGTAAAGATTTTCACCTATAAGTTTGTGAATAAACCTTCATTTGGAAAGCCAAGGGGGCACAGGAATATCGATGTTAGTAGTTAAAATAAGCATGTTTTGTAGAAAAAACTTCTTCAAAATAAAAATCACTGAAATATTTGATCCCAAAGTTGGTACCAAATTAGGAAATTAAAAAAGCCTACAAATTATATGGGTATTGGTGTCTTTATAACACTTATTTAAAAAAGAAATATAAAGCTAGAATCACTGTTAGTTACGACAATTAGCGAAGCAAGGATTGTTAGGTTAGGTTAGGTTAGATGCAAGATACCTAACAATCCAGGATTGTTAGGTATCTTGCATCCCCAACACATCCAACTTGCTACTATTAATCAATAACTTTTTTGCACCCTTGCTTTAGGCGGACCGGATTCTTATATAAGAATATTCCTAATTGTTGGGCAACAACTAAGTAAAAGCTGCCATAATTTAAAGAAGAGTATGTAACACACTGTTTGTTTACATATGACATATTCTACTGGTGAAATTCGAGTACGTCTCTATGTCGGAAACCGATGATAAGTTATCTTCAGAATGGCAACTTACGGTAAATATTGGAAGCTTTTCCCGTTCTTCCTTAGACACTAGTCTGTCGTCTTGCTGCAGCTGATACCAAGTGTAGTGACTGCCAATGATGGCTGGTACCATGACTATGGCCAGCAGGTTCTTCGATATAAACGCCCGAACGTTCATTTTCGTGTTTTATGTCAGGATATCGTACTGAACTTTAAGAAATAGGCTATTTCGACGCTTTTCCATAACCATAAACAATAGTATCTCGACTGTAGATAGACTACCCGTAACTTTAATGAATATAGATAAAAAAGGACAGGTATCACAGGTAGTCCATGTCGCCTAGAGATACTGTCACACCAATAATTTCATGTGCTAGGCCTACTGTATTTTTATTTTATTTTATTTTATTTTTATACGACGGTGGCAAACAAGCATACGGCATATCTAATGGTAAGCAGTTACCGTAGCCTATGCACGGATGCAAATCCAGAGGATTAACATGCGCGTTGCCTACCCTTTAAGAACCTATACTGTATTGCTGAACGTTAATTGCATAGATATTAATACATATTATTATAGTCACTTGACTAAGTAATCAATTTAGCTATGTGAGTGAATCAACTATTTGTTTGTTGTTATTCTGTCCGGTCAGCCAGGAGACATCTGAGGCATAGTTTGTTAGAAGAAATATGGCACCGCGTTCTACTAACACGCTTGGTAGGTGACACATTATGGAAGGGACATATTGCTACCAGAAATATGCATGTTTTGTGCATTTAGATGCCATAAAACTGTGGTTTTAAGAGTGATCCAGGGGAACGTAACCATGGCAACGAGGGACAAAGAATAGTTGATTCAGCCATGTAATGTAATTGCTGTACATACTAGATCAGCCCTATTTTTGTTAATAATCTAAGTTGGTACAGTCAGCAAAATGACCTACACACGCTCTTATTCTCTCGACAATATAGCTGTGTTGACCTCATATTGAAAACCTGAACCGCTTAGCCACTTGTGCTACTTGGGTATGGTTGTCTTTTAAAAGTGTGTGTGTTTACTTATACAAAGGTAAATGGGTTTGTTTACATTTTTTTCGTTTTCTATTGATCCAGGGCTGTAACACACATGTCAACATTAACATGTGATTGTATTTGTCAGATCTTCAACACCTTTAGATCATGAATAAAGATTCGTTTTAATCTGATGTTGATAAAAATCAGTAGGACATTTGAGATATGCTTTAAATAATACTTGACACCAACCCGCCATCTAGATTGGCAACTATTGTTGCGTGAGTGTTGGGGATGCAAGATACCTAACAATCCAGGATTGTTAGGTATCTTGCATCCCCAACACATCCAACTTGCTACTATTAATCAATAACTTTTTTGCACCCTTGCTTTAGGCGGACCGGATTCTTATATAAGAATATTCCTAATTGTTGGGCAACAACTAAGTAAAAGCTGCCATAATTTAAAGAAGAGTATGTAACACACTGTTTGTTTACATATGACATATTCTACTGGTGAAATTCGAGTACGTCTCTATGTCGGAAACCGATGATAAGTTATCTTCAGAATGGCAACTTACGGTAAATATTGGAAGCTTTTCCCGTTCTTCCTTAGACACTAGTCTGTCGTCTTGCTGCAGCTGATACCAAGTGTAGTGACTGCCAATGATGGCTGGTACCATGACTATGGCCAGCAGGTTCTTCGATATAAACGCCCGAACGTTCATTTTCGTGTTTTATGTCAGGATATCGTACTGAACTTTAAGAAATAGGCTATTTCGACGCTTTTCCGTCTATATTTTGTAACCTAAACATTCATTAATTATTCATTTGTTAATAAATGTCACTGTCAAAATATTACGTCTTAATTCTTATATAAGTTTCATTCCGTTTAAAAGTCTGAAAAACATTGTATTAATTTTTAAAGTAATTATCATACTTAGATAGTAATAATATAATTGATTTATAATTTTGCCTTTAAATATCATAAGATTTCTTTTCAGCCTAAGCAAATATATTAGGAAATTAGAGCTTCCCTAAAGTTTAAATTTTGGTATTTGAACGGGCTCCATACTTGATGCGTTTTGTTTCACAACTAGATTGCGGTATCCGTTTTTGTTATAAGATTATAGGAAACCATTAAAGAAGCATATTGAAAATCGTGATATGATGGCTTACTTCATTTATTATAATAATTAATAAATACAATGAAAAAAAATATCACGAAGAGTGCCTTCATATCTAAACGTAAACTATCATTTATTTACCAAATGTTCCACCAATCAAACGCAAACAATATCGTTGTTATCCAATCACAGTGATTATCAAAGAAAATTTTCTTTATTTTCAGTGGATAGAAAATCATGAGAACTAACTTCAATTCGTATCACTGAATGTGAAGTGAATCACGAATCGTTCAGTCAAAAACATGGTGGCAGCTCAGTGAATAGGGTGAACATTTTGACTAGTCATTAGAATTCAAGAGGCTTATTTAGCAGGAGTGTTTGATACAATTGGTAAGCCCTAATTTTGCATAACGCAATATTTCGTAACACGTACCTTAATCTAAAAAAGCATTTTATTTCAGATAAACACCGATCCAATAAGCTTCACAAAAACTCGAAAGATGACGTCTGAAGATACCAAAAACGTACAAGACCTGAAAGGATGTTATGAGAATCTGATCGTTGTTGATGTGGGCGCAAACCTGACCAATAAGAAATACGGCCGTGATCTAGACTCAGTGGTACAAAGGGCAAAAGATGCAGGTATTACATTATGTAGTGAAATTTCTTGCGTTCCATGTCAACGCACAGTAGCTCAACACAGCTGTTCAGCTAGTCGTCGATTGTAATGAATGCCTGTGTTGTCGGTGTGAATACGCTCTAATTTATTCAAATGAGTACAATTGTTGCGCATGCTGATTATTTACTGGCCTGGTTTTCGAGTTAACAAGCAGAAAAAAAATGTAACATAAGAAAGTTGTTTATGATAATCAGCTGCATCCTGTTTGTTGCTTACCGTTTCTATTTAAGTTATGTTGATTGATACAGTTTTAGAATTGTTGTTATTCAATTGTTCTCTATTTATAGGTGTCCAGAAAATAATGGTCACGGGAACATCAGTGAAAAACAGTAAAGAAGCCTTAAGATTGACACGCCTCTATCCAGGAACCATTTACTCTACAGCCGGTAGGTTTTGGACATTGTTATGTTCTAATTTGTTTAGAATAATTTAATTTCTTCCAATGTCTTAACTTATGACGCACAAAAATTGTCATACTTACAAATATTAACTAAATTATTTGCCATGTTACAAGACCAATAATATCTAAACATATTAACACTTTGCAGTAATTAGTTAATATTGCAATTAACCATCTTGTACAAGTCGACTTTGCCTCGTACCGCAGTCAACATGTTAAGATACATGTGCTTGATTAAGCATACTATGCAAAAACACCCTACCAACTAAGACTACCCAATAAAACAGTTCTTTTATAGCGGATTTACTGTGTACACACAGCAACACTCTTAGCTGTACATTGGTGGCATACAAATATTAATGACCTTATGCCTTATATAATAAGGTCCACCAATGTACTCCTAAGAGTGTTGCTGTTTGTACTGTTAGAACAAAGAGTACAGATTGAGGGGTCACATTGGCTATGAATGTTAAGGTTTAGAACTTTTATGATTAAATTGTCTTTATCTATACATAGAAATCTATCTCACTATGATATTGTTTGTAAACAAACCAGGTGTCCACCCTCATGATGCAAAGTCTATGGTAGAAGAAGACATGTGGGCAGAACTACATGAGACAGCCCAGGCTCCGGAGTGTGTGGCCATCGGTGAATGCGGACTCAACTATAGCAAGGATTTCTCTGAACCCAGTGTGCAGCGAGAAGTATTTAAACGACAGGTATGTTTTTTGTTATTCTAGCTGAGTCTGCAAACTTTGTAATGGTATACAATATTTAAACTCCAAATGTACACCATTAGGGAATAATTTTTTAAAAATTCTTCTTAGTAACTGCCAACTTAGTAGTTGACAAGTGATATGATATGATCTGTTGTTCTGTGAACAGAACTTTCCCATACCATCATCATCATCAGCATCATTAAGGCATAAGGTGTCCACTATATGAACTCTCTGTGATGACCATCACGTTCATGAGAGGTAGGGCACAGCGATGACCATCACGCTTGAATCTGGGGCAGCCCAACTGGGGAAGTACCTCCTCCTTACAGAAGACCACAGCCATATTAGCACTGCTACCTTTCAGGTATGTAGTGTTGTGTTCCTGATGGTGAGTAAGGTTCCCAGAGCTCCAACCCCCCTTAAAGGCCGGCAACGCGCTTGTGACTCCCCTGGTGTTGCCATGGTGTGACTCCATGGGCGATGGTAATTGCTTACCACCAGGCAATCCATCTGCTTGTTTCCGCAATCCGCCTGTCATAAAAAAAAATAATAATAATAAATATAGGCCTCCAACCAAATATGACTTATCATCTTGGGTAGCAAAGATAGTCACCACTCTAGACAGGCGGGTTGGTGTCAAGTATTATTTAAAGCATATCTCAAATGCCCTACTGATTTTTATCAATATCAGATTAGAACTTATCTTTATTCATGATCTTAAGATCTGACAAATACAATCACATGTATGTTGCAGCCCTGGATCAATAGAAAACGAAAAAAATTTATAACTAAATAAACCCATTTATCTTTGTATAAGTACATACCCCAAGTAGCACAAGTGGCTAAGTGGTTCAGGTTTTCAAGATGAGGTCAACACAGCCATATTGTCGAGAAAATAAGAGCGCGTGTAGGTCATTTTGAACATTTCACCCGCTCAGCCACTTTTGCTGCTGACTGTACCAACTTAGATTATTAACAAAAATAGGGCTGATCTAGTAGGTACAGCAATTACATTACATGGCTGAATCAACTATTCTTTGTCCCTCATTGCCATGGTTACGTTCCCCTGGGCCACTCTTCAAACCACAGTTTAATGGCATCTAAATGCACAAAACATGCATATTTCTGGTAGCGATATGTCCCTTCCATAATGTGTCACCTACCAAGCGTGTTAGTAGGACGCGGTGCCATATTTCTTCTAACAAACTATGCCTCAGATGTCTCCTGGCTGACCGGACAGAATAACAACAACAAATAATTGATTCACTCACATAGCTAAATTGATTATTTAGTCAAGTGACTATAATAATATGTATTAATATTTATGCAATTAACGTTCAGCAATACAGTATAGGTTCTTAAAGGGTAGGCAACGCGCATGTGAATCCTCTGGATTTGCATGCGTGCATTGGTTACGGTAACTGCTTACCATTAGATGGGCCGTATGCTTGTTTGCCACCGTCGTTGTATAAAAATAAAATAAAAATACAGTAGGCCTAGCACATGATTGGTGTGACAGTATCTCTAGGCGACATGGACTACCAGTCCTTTTTTATCTACATTAATTAAAGTTACGGGTAGTCTATCTACAGTCGAGATACTATTGTTTATGGTTGCGATACGGTTTATCAGACAAACAGTAAACAATGATTGATTCGATGTTGCTTCCATTTCCTGATTTCAAATACTTTGTTCATTCCTACTTTGAAACACGTACATTTGATTTATTAGACATTAAATTGTTAGGTACTGCAGTTTCAATCATATTTAATAACTTCCTTATTAGGTTAGAAACATGTGCATTTGACTTTATCACGGCAACTTTAATAATAGATATAAATCAGATATGCAATACTCACGAAATAAACATATTAAAATCTGCGTGTGAGCTAGTGAAAACTGTATTTAAATCGTTCTAATAACATCTTTGATTGATATCGCCAAACAATTTGATAATAAAAATTAGTTTTAATTAATACACTATCGCAAGAATCAAACATTCCTTCTATTAAAATAGGTAACTTACGATTTATAATTATTTATTCAAATTGTTTTCCATATATTATAGTTTTTTTTCGTTACCAAACGAAACATGGAAAGAAATTAACATTTTTTGTCTTAGACTTTTTGATAAATCGCCAGTAACTGGCCATCTTTCAATAACTGGCCACCTGTTACTAAAAATGAATTCTGTTTACCTACAAATAGAACACATTTTCAAATGGGGTTTCAATTACTAGTCATCCAATAATTGGCCTATCTATTACTAAATATTTTATGCTGTTACTGGCGATTTATCGTACTTAATATACATATAGTCCATTCGTCTATAGTTGTCCAGTAGGCCTAGCACAAGTGGGGCGAGACAGTATGTCGAGCCGAGATACACTACCCGTTCTTTTCTAACTACATTATTTAAAGAGGGTACGGGTAGTCTATCTCGGCTCGAGATACTGTCGCGCCCCACTTGTGCTAGGCCTACAGAAAAATAAACACACTTTTATTCGTACGCACGTACGTAACAGTTTTGCCCGTCCTTGATTGCAACTATCATTCCGCTGTCGGAATTAGTAATAATTTGCTCTTAAGGTTATTTTAATTTAGAAGTCGTAGACGCATTTGCAGCGGCAATGATAGCCACGTATTAGCCACTTAATTTAATGCTAAATGGACGTCGGGAGAGAGATCTAACACACAAAAGTCAAAATAAACTAGACTATATTTAGATATTCGAGTGCAAGTACATCTTTGCCGCGTGATGCCGGCTGACTTTGCCGTGTGGTGCTGACTGACTAGAATAGCACCCCATTTCCTCACGCGGGTGTCGTAAGAGGCGACAAAGGGAAAAAGCTGACGGATGGTTAGCAGCGTCCATCGAAACTCAATCTACTGCGGTCGCCAAGCCGCCTGCCTAGCTAAGACGATACAAGTCATATTTGGGGGAGGCCTATGTCTAGCAGTGGACGGCTTGCGTCTGGAACGGTCATGAAGGTTTACCTGATATAGATAGGAACTAGAACCCCAAACATTTTCCCCTACCGATTTCTACACTAGCTACTTACTCATTAGAAATGTTACGATTTTTGTACGACATTCGTATTCTAAAAATATGAATATATTCATGAAAGCACAGCTTAATGCTTAATGCTCTAAAGTCACCGGCATAGCAAGCTGAAGTGGCAATGGGTAGGCCACATTTCACGCAAAGAAGATGGCAGATGGGGTCGAAAAGTGCTCGAGTGGAGACCACGGACTCGCAAGCGCAACGTAGGACGTCCACCCACGAGATGGACAGACGACGTCATTAAGGTCGCCGGAAGACGCTGGGTGCAGGTCGCTTCCAACCGGTACATGTGGAGGTCCAAGGGGGAGGTCTATGTTCAGCAGTGGACGTCTTATGGCTGAGATGATGACGATGACGAAAACATGGGAACCCTACACTGAGCATGGCCCGACATGATTTTGGATGGTGTTATTTTTTTACTTACAAAGTGCTTCGCGCGGCAATATCCTCGCGAGGTTGGTCGAGGTTGTGTTTATTGATGATTCATGACGATCATTACCACATATAATGTACACTGTGTGGCAGGCGGCGGAGTCTAGTTTCATATTTCACATGTGTCTATTTGAAACACACTTGGAGCTGTAAAAACGTATTCGTATCATTTATGAATCATGAGACTCACATAATTACACTAACAAAAAATGGTATTTTTTGTTTACAAAACAAACACAGCTCATCAGATAATTTGACTCATTATTGTAAATAAATCTGTGCTTATATTTGCTCGATTTGCTTTGACGAATTATATATCGCTGCTGATAGTATGGTATCTTAAAAGTTATCATATTAATGAGTGACGTTACATATTTATTGAACATTATGGTACAGTCAACAACACTCTTAGCTATACATTGGTAGACCTTATTATATAAGGCATAAAGTCCACCGATGTACAGTTAAGAGTGTTGCTGTGTGTACCTATATTCGGGGCCAATAGAAAACGAAAATAATGTAAACATTCTCGTTTACCTTCATAGCTTCGTAATTAAGCAATTTTATAAAACAACCATGGTTATTTTATTTTTTATTATGCAGAAACGTCTGCTAGTGAATATCTTCGATATTGAAATCGAAAGAAAATTATATATTTTTTAAATTATAATAAATAATAATTTCGAGGGGTAAATAGAAAAAAAATTACAAGTCTAAGCTGTACTCGTATAGCACAATTAGTAGTGCACTGGGCTAGTGATCCAGTGGTTATAGGGCTCGAGTCCCGCTGCGAGTCAAAAAAAATCTATTTCCATTTTAATATCGAAAACAACCAAGGTTTCATTCATTGTTATTGGATACAAATCTATTCCTTACATTCTTGTTTAGTTCAAATAATATATGCAATATTTTTTTGCTTAGAAATTCAGTTCGTTTTCTATTGGTCCCGAATATAAAGCCTCCGGGAATTGTCTTCAAACTAAAAACCACCAGGTGGCGGGCAGCAGCGTAACTTTAGAGCGGTGTAACATACTGCGATCGTTAACCCGCCTGCCAAGCGTGGCGATTATGATATTGAATCCTGCAGGGCTCACATAAAAGAAGAATAACGTACTTATATGTATTGTTTATGTTAGTCAAATCTGGTGCCGTTGGGCCGTAAACGTAAACGATATTCGTAAATTTTGGACGCTTGTCTCCTTCACTCTCATGATGTCTTAATTGGAGTAAAAGAGCAAAGTGCTCGAAATATCCGAACTTCGATGTTTCCGGTACTGGGCCTAGATTTTCCCCAGGCTACCTTCCCCTCGCTCAGTCAGGGCGCTCTAATAAGCCGAACGATTTATGGAGCCTAAGTCAGGTTAAATGAAATACTGATCTGAAATAACCTGATATGAGAGGTAGGGCACAGCGAAGTACCATCACGCTCGAGTCTGGAGAAGCCCAACTGGGGAAGTACCTCCTCCTTACAGAAGACCACAGCCATAATAGCACTGCTACCTTTCAGGTATGTAGTGTTGTGTTCCTGCTGGTGAGTAAGGTTCCCAGAGCTCCAACCCCCCTTAAAGGTCGGCAACGCGCTTGTGACTCCCCTGGTGTTGCGAGTGCCCATGGGCGACGGTAATTGCTTACCATCAGGCAATCCGTCTGCTCGTTTGCCACCTTATGTCATAAAAAAAAAACCTGATAAATACTCTACTTATAAAACTCTGGTTCTAAAAGCTGTCAGAAACGAGCAAAAGTATTTTTGGAATGAAATAAATTTCATGCAAAGAAATGGGTGACAAATTGTATTGTCCTTCAGGCCATTATTTATTTTTTCTAAAGTGAAGTGTCCAAGCCCTTCATTGCACACACAACTACATGATTGGCCCAAATATTTTCTTCACTGTCTTTGACTGAGACAGAGTTCTAAATCGAAATTGAGATCGCCAGTTGCCGCGCGAATAGCCGGCCTGGAATTTTAAATTGGTCCCATTGTGTACTCTTTGCCACTTAATAATGTTATTGTTGGTCAATATCTTGGACTGCTAGCAGGAAAAAATCGAACAGTACCTAGACAGTGTTTATAGATTAGAGTGTTATCTAGTAGGCCTAGCTAGCTAATAGGTATCAGAGTATCTCGGGAACATATCACGTTAATCAAAGGGGAACGGGTAACCTATCTCACTACGAGATAGCCCGGCTGAAGAACTTTAGTTTTTTTTTTCGTAATTTATGATGTAAGTGTGTCTAGAGTTATTCTGATTCGGATGGCCATTAAACAATTATAGTTGACCTACTCATTGTGATAGTTAATACATTACCTACATACATAGCTTCTTTACTAACTACACTCAACATTTACTACGTTGCGTATAATGCGTTTGATTTAATTACAAAATACATTATACAAAAAATATTGGGCTCATTATTCAAAATAAACATATGACACTAACGATAAATTCCATTAAAAAAAAAAACAAATCAAATTATTTTTATGAAATATGTGTATAGGTATGTCTTACGTGGCCCTGCCTACGAAATATAAGGTCCCTGATACAAATTCTGTTAGGGGTATTAATATTGTGTCTTGATTACGAATAAATATTACCAACGTACTTTATCTATGGGTCTATTTTATTACAAGCCTTAAGCTGACTATTTGACTATTTGTGTACGATTGTCCCAAAATATAAAATATCTACATTTATTAATAATTTGTCCACAGGTTGAAATCGCGTGCGACTTAAGAAAACCGCTATTCGTCCACGAAAAAGAGGCACAAGACGACCTACTAAAAATACTCGACGAATTCAGCAACCGTTTACCCGCTGTCGTGATACACTCTTTCTCCGGCTCCGTCGAACAGGGAATCAAATATATAGAAAAGGGATTCTATCTAGGCATAACTGGTTACATATGTAAGGATAAGTCGGACGGGGGTATACGGAGGTTGCTGTCTGAGAATATATTGCCTTTGGACAAGTTGCTGGTTGAGACGGATTCTCCGTTCATGTATCCGAACATGAGGGCTTCCAAGCTGCCATTGCACGTCAAGGATTCGTTGACAGAGAGGTGAGTGCTATAAATATGATGATTTTCGAAATAAACAATTGTTTATCTTCCTTCAAGCGTTTATAATAGTAGATTGTTTGACAAGGGGCTAAAGTAGGCCATAGTTCCACGAGATGGTTATTTTCCCGAACGAAGTGAGGGAAAATTGTTCGTTGGGTAATATGCAAGAATATGACACACTTTTAGAGCATGATAAGTGAAAAAGCATTATTAAAGCCTCGCTGGCTGCTAGGCAAATTTATCTCAAGATTGGCGTAGACACCATTTTTTACTGTGTTGAAGCCTGTTGGAGATGATGGAATTTGTTGTATTGGGAATAATAACGAAGCCTGCGTTGTGGATGAAATTTGCATTTAAATTATTTATCCAAATAAATATAATTTATCTCTTAAGCGATTGTTATCTGATCTTTCAGCCCGGAAAGACTTTTCCCAAAATATTATCCGTCACTTACTGTGAAGTTTTAATAACTTGAGGAAAGAAAAGGAGAATTGTTCTAAAGTAGTTTGACCGTTACGTGTAGCTGTCGGTGGCACTGTAGTTCTTACCGATTTGAAGAATTACACATTTTATCATGACGGAAATCTATTTTATAAAATTCTTGTTTTTATTATAACCTAATTATATAAATCAATTATAAATCTTAAACAGTTTTACACAGACCAAGTTTTAAATACCACAAAACAATTTATTAATATCTGCAACACAGACTTCGTCGTCAGATGGGCTACACGTGTAATATCGTAACATGCTTCGTCAAATTTACTCACTGATAGGAATTAGATCTCGAATCATACCAGGCCCAAATGTCCCCATAGCGCTGGCACGTTACGCATCGTTTTAATATACTTGTATGTTTGTTTACAAAATATGGTATGTATAAAGACACTCCCTCCGTGACTAGCGGGCCTTGACACGTGTCGATTAGCTGCAAACGATCCTTGTAACTAGAGCTATTTAGCGACCTCCCATCAAAACTGACTCATGATAATCATATGGAGGTATTATGGAGGCTTAGGATTTAGGTATTATTCAGTTTCGTATGTAGGCGAAAACGCCGAGACTTCGCCGCTTACGTGTTTTGTATAGCAATCGCTCAATTGTATGATAACGCTCTGGGTTGGTGTAAGTATAAATACGACATTCGACTAGTAGCTTCGTATAGTTAGCAACAGTGAAAGGGGCCAAATATATCGCAACATGTCCTAATTAGGAATCTATATATCTCTTGCTAAACTTGCTTACTATGTGCGGTTACACTTGACTAATAGTTTCTTAAACATGTAGGAAACTAATTAGGAGAAGTGTAATAATAATAGCTTAAAAAGCCGATCACTATCTATCAATGTCTGCAATTGGTAGCGTGTGGGCCATTTTGTATAAATTTAATACAAATGCGCTTGTTTCATTACTTTTACAGTTATTCTTAAGTTTATACGATGGTTAGGAAGGTAGTTGTCGAGGCAATAAAGTGCATGTTCAGATATTTGTGGCTATGAAATGGCCCAACTTAGATTATTTTAAAACCCGAGATCTACAAATGGATTCTACTACGTAATTTGAAATACTCCATGACTAGGCGGGCATGTCGGTATGTCGCAGTTTTTTTGATAATTGCCCGAACCTCTTTGTGGCGCGGGATACAATTATTTTTTGTGTTGTTTTTTTCTGCTGTTTTTATATGTGAAACGTGTTTAATATAGTTCTTGTTACCCAAGTTGTATTGTTGCTGCTGCGTAGATAGATTCAGTAGTCACGCAAGTTTGAAATAGCATTCATATTATCAATAAACTCATTTTCTTAAGTTTATGAAAACAAGAGTTTAAGTAAATGTATTATATTTTTAATCGATTTGGTTACAATACAATTAAAATCAGTTAAGACTTCGGCCAACTTCGGTAATTTTCGTGAATTCCTCGTCTAACACATAGAGTTATCAATTTACAGATTTGACCTTTAATTATATATATTACTCGTTGTCTTATTGAATACAGTAGGTACAAGAACGATATGAGCAACGAAACCTCCTTTGTAGCTCAAAACTAACACAACCTTTATATTGAAATAAGAAAGATGCTAGCAAGTACTAGACTAGTTTGACAGTCTGCCTTCTTAGTGTCAAATAAAAACAGTTTGACCTATATCATACATTTATACAGTCGTTAATGTGAATACATATATTCGATTCTATCAAATTTCATAAAACTTTACTTACAATGGTTACGAAAAGTAGACATTTCTAACAAGATCAAACAAAAAATATATTTTTAAATTTTGAGCTTAGCTTTGTTGTTTTACTATATGAAAATGAAATATTACCAAAATCGGCCAAGCCGTTTACGAAATATGAATAAAAAACGGTTGAAGTCGGTTTTTTTAATTTTTAATTTCATGATTATTTTATTATCAATGATTAATGCGACATAATATCGTACCTACTTACACCAAACAGTAAAATATTGACTCATGTATACTGTATACAAGTATAGCTTCATTAAATAATGTATGTTCAAATTCATGTCGCTTCTGCATAACAAATTTCCTAGGTCTACCCGTTAATAATGTCATCTTGGCAGGTGCTTAACATTGCGTTTATGATACTTCAAATTAAATGCTACCTAAAAGTAATCGCGGCAATGTATATCGTGTCATTTCCGACTCGGAAATTAAGCGATGATACCCGAGAAAAACCGAAGTCTTAACTGATTTTAATTGTATTGTAATTTGACTGTTGTGGGTACTTAGCCAACGCTATAGCTATATATAATAAATATTTAAATATTATTTATTTAGTTCTATAATTCTAATTGTAAGTTTTAGTTTTTTTTTATTTACGTGTTATATGTTTAATAAAGTGAAATATTTATTTTAATATATTAGGTCATAATACAGAATGTCAAAACAAATTTTTCAACTTACAAAATAATTACAAATCGTAATTAGTCAAAAACCACCCCTTGTCGCTTCTGGTCCAAAAGTGTCCAAAATGCTCGCAGCGTTGCCGCGCCGGATGGCCATGGTCAGCCTTTGCACCAGTAACGACTCGGAGCGGGGGTCCTCTCCCTTCTATCTACGTCGACGCTCTATGTCACGAACAAACTGTTGCATCAGCACCTTTTTTGTTAATTAAAAAAAACTGTTTCTCCAGATCCATGGCGTTCGTGAACCGCTACTGCACGTTCCAGCGCAACGAGCCGTGCGCGCTGCCCGCCATCGTGGAGCTGGTGGCCGGCTTCCTGGGGCAGAGCCCGGAGGACGTCGCGCTGGCAACTGCCTTCAACGCGCTCAAGATCTTCGGCCTCAGCCAGTAGGAACTTGACTTGGTAAACTAAACGTTTCAAAGTTCTATTTGGGCATCCGTTTAAGGGCATTCGGTATCGTGTTCTGCTAACCTATGGCACTGGTCCCACCGAGAGCTACTAAGATATATACTTATAGCTCATCGTCCGGCTATGACATACATGTCTCTTTTATTTACACGGGGTCGATTATCTTTTGTCCCTTGAAATTGCTGATAGCTCATAGCGTCATAGCTTACTAGGTCGCGGTGGGACCAGTGCCTATTATGGTCGGGATTTTATCATTTCTCGCAATATCTGTCACGCTCCAACAAGTATGTGAGTGCGAAAGTGACGGAAAGCGCGATAGATGATAAAATGGCAACCATGCTATTCTCAATGGCGTTAGGCCACAGTTGTGATATAAAAGAATTCATATTCAAACTCAGAATATTAATGAGGTTCTGATTACCATGTGTAAGTATCAGAGGTCGAATATCATACTGTGTCATATTGTCACAAACACATAATCAACCAAAATTGCTTGATTATGTGTTTCATATACTTGAAGAAATTCTTTTGAATCGTATGTTATAAACATCAAAATCGAAGTAACGTTTAGTTTACCAAGTAGCAATGACGAAATCAGGTATCCTTGGTAATATTTGAGAAATTAAAATGCATAATAAATTTATTTATATACAAGATTTAACAATTTATATTGGGGTCAAGTAATGTAAGTGCCTTTCAACAATAAGTGATCGAGGATCGATTGTAACGACCAAAAAGATTATTTATTAATGGTAATATTTAATTATATGAATATTCTATATCGTGTTACATGAATTTTAGGTCGCTATGAGCGACGGGTCGTAAGTATAACTCAAATGTAAAGTTATGGTATTGATTAAATCTCGATTGAATTCTCTAAAACGAATCAATCAATGCATTGAACCCGTTATGATTAATTCTGAAATAAATAGATTGAAATTGCCTTCACTTCAATTGAGTGTTGGCGCGTAATGATGGTATCTTCAGACGTTATATTTGTAAGGATACGAAAGGGCCGTAGCTATTATGAAAGTAAATTATTAAAACAGATGAACATGTCTAGTTCTTGATTTTAAAATGTTATCGAGTACTCAATACTCGAGTACCTGATAATGAAAATGTGTAACGCTATGGTGCCATTGACGTATATTCCAGGCAACATTTTATGGAAACACAGGCAGAATTTTTTTTGAAGTCGCAGAAACATTAGGGCTTCTTAGCTACGGCCCGGCGATTTAGTCTCGAAAAGCAATACTCAGATTTGGAAAACGAATGAGTTTCTGATCGAAACATTTGCAATACGAAGGTTGATCGAATGATTAGGTTAACAATTAATTTAGTGTCTTAACCCTTTAAATGCCGGCAGACTTTTACGTCGGCGTTTGAGGGTTGTAGTGTGAACTGATTGCATTCGAATAATCTTGCCATTGACTAATGACTAACTAAATCTCCAATTGGCTATGAATAACTAAGAATATGACTTATCCGAGTAATTATCGACTCTAATATAGTATCGATTATGACGAAATGATGACAAATTAAATTGAAGTGATGGAGAATTAAAAACGTGTCTCCAGCAATACTTTAATTAATATATCGATATTGCCAGACCGAAAAAAACTACCCACGTTTTTTTAATGAGCGTACCTGAACATAACGTTCACTAGCTCTCAAACCGAGCATAATATGACGCAATTTATTATTATTAATTATTATTGTCTATTTTTTATTATGAAGCTTTTTATGTTGTTAGCGTTTTGCACAAGTGTTTCCCGATAGTGGCAACTTCGCTTATAGTCAGAATGATCTCAATTCCTTGTGTGTTTGCCTTGGTTACTTGCCATTTGTGGCGTTTTATTTTACTGTAGTTACCTTTAACGCACTTTTAAACACTATTGCATCTAGAAAAAGACGGCAGTAGTGTTTTTAACTCTTTCATCGCCATACGCGCACATCTTTGCTATAAGCTAAAAACGTCTAAACGGTGGAGGTGTCACATTTTTTTACTCTAAATGTCCTTACAATGTTGAACGACTTTAAGCGTCAGAGCCGTTGAAAGGGTTAAGTGCGTAGGTAATATTACTAACAACTCCAAATGTTCGACGCAACACGGCTCCGTGTGGCGATCTGTCGCCATATTGTTTTAGAATTACGTCTGCGGAGTCGAGTCGCGTGTTGCCATTAGAATTTAAGCATAGTTCATATTGCCCTCAGTAAGCCATAAGAGTCAAGCCAAGCAATAAATATTGTGCCTTATTGTCAAAGCAGTAGAAGCGAGAATTGGGTGAAACTAAACGGCCTTATGGTTAACTGTCCGAGTTCTGTTGCCACTATTTTTTCCGTGCACGGTGATAGGTTAAGCATAGCTCTGCGCAGAGCAGCAATCTATATTTTTATCGAATAATATTGTAAATAGTTACTTATACCTTGTTGAATAATGCTGGTAGTCACAACGAAATCAAAGACTGCAAGTATTATTGAAGAATTACATGTTAATTGTTTTGTACTGTATTTTTTACATATTTAATCGCTTAGAAGTATTGTTGATTCCTTTATTTTTTGACAATCACTTTGTTGTAGTAAGTGCGCGGGTGATGTGTATTTACGAAAATGTTACGAATGATTATGTAAATGTTATGTAATTAGTGTAAATACGCCCCGCGGGTGTAGTAGTGCCTTCGACAAAACGTCCTTTTGTGATAAAATATTATTTTCTGTGGATTGTACAGATTATTTCTTTCAATATACAATTAAAAGATTTATATGTCTTTTATTTCACTATTTTTCCCGTGATTCGTTAGTTCAGTGACGTTGAAATCGTAAATCATAATATTTTTAATATTGTGTGTGTATTGGGTTAAACCCTTTGAACGCCAAGAACCACTATAATGGTCGCGTGATGTTGCCTGCTACGCCAGCGACCCCTATAGTGGCTATTGCGGTCGCTGTCAAAGGAATTCTTCTTCTGACAGGTAAGGTTTATATTTGTTCTTCACTAGTCGATACGTTGGCGTACACGTCACATTTTGACGTGAGAGGAAAAGCGTTCAAACGTTCACAACGCCTCACGTGTTTACTTCTGTTGTCTGTCTCCGAGCTTAGCTCTCAAAAGTTGCCAATCTGTAGAACACTGGAACTGGTTTTTCGAAGGTAGAAATGAAAATCATAACATTGAGACTTAACTTTATTATTTAACTAAACGTAAATTATTTACATATTTTGGTATCTAGTTAATATAATTGCTGTCAAAAAACAGTGATAGCTGTCAGAACATAACAGGCAATTGTTTTAAATATTATTTTCTTGTATTAATAAATATACATACATAGGTATATTGGTAAAATGTCTTTTTAAAAGGTAGTTCCGAGACATAAGTGGTTTATTTAGCAAGACCTCACTAAAGCTATTTTGATCGACTCAAAATCATGTTCAA
Organism: Grapholita molesta; assembly: GCA_022674325.2. Classification (NCBI taxonomy): domain Eukaryota; kingdom Metazoa; phylum Arthropoda; class Insecta; order Lepidoptera; family Tortricidae; genus Grapholita; species Grapholita molesta. Next base: position 2,178,279 of record CP053138.2, read on the forward strand.
ACTAGGTATATTAATTATATAGAAACGTGCAACTCACGTTTTATAAGTCAAACATGGCTTGACGCATTGTAAGGAGGAGCATAAGGGAGTTTTCAAAATTTGGTACACCCAATTAGCGAAAGATGTAAAAAAAAGTTAAATCACTGTCAGTTTCGTGACGACAATTAAGCATTAAATCTTTATGAAGATCGACTTTTTGCCTTCTATTATGTTGTAATATCGATTGAAGTTTATAAATCGAACATCAAAACCAAGCTTTTATCGATATTTAATGCTTAATTGTCGTCACGAAACTGACAGTGATTTAACTTTTCTTAACAACTTTCACTAATTGGGTGCACAATTTTTTGAAAACGCCCATAATCATGAGCTGTTTGCGTTTGAATATTCGAATTACGAACGAAGATTGAATATTCGAATTATAAAACCTAAGTCACCCTTTTCTATACACTTAATATGGTTGAGTCTAAAATATCACAAACATATCAATATCATTTATTGAAAGAAACGAGTGAACTGGTAAACTAGACTTCCCTCGCATAACATAACTAATTAACGAATATAGACATGTCATAGATTAAAAAAATGTACTATAGTCAGGGAGAAAATCTTAGCATTTCGGTAACAAAGACTTGTTGATAAAAGGGAATACTTTCTTAAGTAAAAACAGTCATATCTTTTTAACCGTGTCAAAAATAAAAAAAATATGATGTTAAAGTTTTACTAGCCCATAGATTGCTTTGTTCGCTTCAAGAATCATAGACAATTGACTCATAAAAGCGGTTTAAATAGTTTTCTCAGCGATTGCGAATAGACGCTCAAATTAACTCGATTTCCTTTCAACAGATGGCACTGCGGTATTTAATACAAAAACATTTTGAATCCCGGTGGGTAAACTTATGACTTTTGGTTAACTGCCCGGTGGTGACCAAAATGTGTGGTAAAACGCGTTTAGAAATAAATTCTTCATTAGCTGCACAATTCTGCGTTAGATCATTGCATAATAAGCTATCATGTAATACACAAATTTACGTCAATGAACAAAAAATATATTCTCAAGACGACTTCGGAATTTTGAGGTTATAATTTGTATAGAAATGACAGATGTCACTGTACCGTCAGGCCCTATGTGAAAACCACTTAACAAGTTCACGAGCTACGTCGACAGACGTGGCGTAATCGTTTGTTTTCTTTGGCCTATGACCACATCCCGTTATCTAACGCTCATTTTGGGGGCAATCTAAGATAGTGATGTTGCTTCACATAATTAGACGATTCATATTTATCTATAAGTTATTTGTCAAACTAAAATTCTTCTTTAGTGAAAGCTGTAGAGATAACACATTCAGTCCTCTCTTTAATTAGATAGGAGGGCGACAATTATAAATATCGTCAATTTGGGGTCCGATTTTTTTCTTCATAGAGATTCTCGTTCATTCTCTATGGAAATCACTTTGTGACTATTTCTCAAATCGGACCCAAGATCTTTTGATATGTTATCGAGTGAGTAAGTCAACTTAATTTTTTATTGACTTAAATTATCGTAACTGCTCAATCACTTGCCCCTAAACTGAGCATAAGATAACGGGGTGTACCTATGACACACGGTGTCACGAAGTGCCCGTGAACGAGTTACAGACTGCAGAAAGCTATGCGTTTAGACCTACGCGCGGAGTTCATGTCTTCAACAGAACTACACGACGTCACAATCCTCAGCCTTGGAGGAGCGAACGAGCCACTCATATTACACAAAACGCGACTCTATGCACTACAAAATAAAGTCCACTAGCTTTTATCCAACTTCCGCACTACTCCAGGAGGCGGCGAAGTGAGCACCTTCTTGGAGAGACGCACTTGTCCCGAGACGGGGTCTCGCCCGAAGTATTTTACTTGAATTTCGGAGCCCACGTCGAGACCCAGCACTGATGGGTGCATTATCTGTAAAAGAGGTAGGTAATTTAAAGCAAAAATCTATTTTTTTTTGCGGGGTGATGTGGGCCGGCTATAGCAGCAGAAAAATTATCGGAAACTCATTCAAATTAACACATGATAACTATCCCGTTTTAAGTAGTAGGTGAAAAATTTAACTGAAGCTTGAAGGACGTAGTATGTATGTAGTTGTGCACATAGTTAATGCGTGTACACATGTTACTGCTACATAGGCCAGGTTAGCTTGCTTTAGCTAAGTTTTTCACCTATATAGGTTTTATAATTGTTAAAATTAAGCCTATCTATTATATCTAGGGAGTGCCGCCGTAAGTAAAAATAAGCCTACCTTTCTATGATCTAACTGTGAGTTATGCACTAATGCCGGCGCCATGCCAGGATACAAGGTCACTAGGACCCCAATATCCTTAACTTCGACGACTTTAGCTTTATAGATGGCGCCAAACTCGAGGTCCGGTGTCCGTTCCGCGCTGAGCCAGGAGTCTATTTTAGCTCGGGCCTCGTCCATCGCCGCTTGTGACGGCGCGAACACGCTGTATTTTGTTTCATCTATTGGGGTAATCTGGAAAACAATAAGATGAAATGAGAAAAACAGGAAAGTGCGGGAAAATTTTGATGTATTAAATTATTTATTTTGATTATTGAGAAATTAGGTTTAGGTAGTAATAGTAAAAATATTGCAATTGTTTTTTTTCTTTGACATGTGATATCTTTGAATCCCTTCAATACTTATATAATTTATACCTTCTTTACACTTGTTAATTTTTACATTTTGTACCAATATCACTGCATAATATGCACTGAAAACGACCCTATTACCAAACGCTTTTCCTCTCGTTTCAAAATGTGACGTGTACGCCAACGTCTCGAGGAGTTAAAAACGACTATAAACCTTAACTGTCACCAGAAAAATTGCTTTGACAGTGTCCGCCATAGCCAAAATAGCGGTCAATAAAAAGAGTGAATAGGCTCTTACTGAACCAGCGTGCTACACCCTCGACCTTGTGGTCACTTACCATCAGCTGCGACGCTGAAGGTCAAAGGCCGAGGTCAAACGCTGGTCAGTTTTTTATAAAAAAAAGTAGAGGACCCATTTAGGTTCTTGGCGTTCAAAGGATTAAGCTGTATACCTGTACTCCAGTTTCCACGTACAGCTTCTTGAGGTTCCCGCCGCCCAGGCCGAGCAGCTTGGCACGCTTGTGGACTTCCACGTTCAATTCTTCCATCACAGGCATGTTTTCTTTACGACCTTGTCTGTTAAAAAAAACTATTTATAGTTGCGGCTAGATAATTAAGGACCTGATTATTTATACCATACAGTTGTATATTGTTATACAGTTGTATGGTATAAATAATCAGATCATTCAGTTGAATAAAAACAAGACATTTAAAATTTGATAAAAATATACATTTAAGCACATATAATTAGCAGAACAATTATATATATAAAAAAAACTAACAATACGGGTTTTTAGAAAAAAATATGTCCACGATTAAGTGACTTTTGAGGATAATTAAACATTAAGCTTCTATAAATACTTAGATTTTGTGCCCGTTTTATAAACTAAAAGCAATATTACACTGCAAAAAAAGGCAAACAATTTATGATCGTCTCAAAATTGTCAAAAATATCAAAATTCAACTTTAGTGCGTCACGTTAATGGGGGGCACTTTTTTCTGTAAACTCCATTAACCTTTTCCACGCCAAAGACGTATATATATGTCCTCTACCGCAGAGCAAATTAGACCTACGTGCACACGCATAAAGTTCAACTTCAGTTTTGACATTTCCACGACGTGGCGTGTGAGCTAGCTTTTAGCTTTTGCATTTGACAAGGCCCCGAAAAGGTTAAACAAGATTTAACAAGGGTCATAAACAATTTAAATTTTTTAAATATAAATAACAGACAGTTCTAGAAAAATTCTCTCTACGTTTTGGATCTATATCCCTCAACCTACCAAATGATCGAGATGTACATTGACCATCAGATATATCGGAGCTGTGAAGGCGGTCACAAATATCTGGACATGCACTTTATAGCCTTGATAATAGAGTCGTTGTTCAGATGTTTGTGACCACCTACGCAGTTCCGATATATCTGATGCACTTTATCGGCTTGACAATAGAATCATTGTTCAGATGTTTGTGACCACCTCCAAAGCTCCGATATATTTGATGGCGAGTGTACAATATCCTTAAATGAACAGTCAAGGTCAAAAATACGTACCGAAAGAATCCTTTCATAAATACGTCCTACAACCTTATTTACTGTACAATAGAGCAGGGATCGGAACCGGTTTCAAAATACCGGTTAAAATTGTTCGTAAACAGTTTAAATTTCTGTTCTGTCATTAACCGATAATTAGCAATAACGTTTTCATAAAGAACGAATCAATTTCGGTTACCGGTATTTATGAAGAACAGAATTTATTTCGTTCCGTGAAACTTTATTGAACTGGTTAATAAGTGACAAGTTTGTCAATTAATTTATTTATCTATAACAGCCACTTCAACCAGCAATAGGTACACTGATATCGCATGTTAAGGCTCACCTTTTTATTGTGATTAAGTCATAAATCGGTATGTCAGACATTGACATTAATCAAATGAAATAGCTAATTATAAATTTCATTTCTCTCAGAAACGTTTCTTGTCAATTATGTAATTTTCAGAAGTATGTATGTGTAATATGTTAAATGTTTCAGAAATTGCCCATCGCTAAATACAATACAATACTTTGTGCAATTCTGACAGTCAGCACCCTATTAGCGTTATTTCGGCACCAGCCACAGTTCTAGCGAGCCTGGGGTCCGCTTGGCAACCTAATCTTATGATTTAACGTAGCACTATTTTTTGTGGAAACGCCTTATTGAGATTAGAGACCGGTTTTCTCACGACGTTTTCCTTCACCGTAAAGCTAGTTCTGAATATCAAATGACATTTCGTACATAAGCTCCAAAATACTCATTGGTTCGAACTGGGGTTTGAACCCAGAATCTTCCAGATTGAAAGACCAACGTCTGCTACCTACTACGACCAGTAGGTCACAACCGTTTAATTACACAATTAAACGGTTATTACACAATGCTGAAAGTAAAAACATTAAAAACACTATCTCGGACACAAACTGTCGAATAACTTTTTTTTCCTGGTTGATACATAGGTAAGGAAAAGATTTAATTCTCTATTTTAAAGCTAGTTTGGTCTCTGTACGTGAAAAATCATAAAGCGGGTCAATAACACCCAATGACCTTTGAAGACAGACCTTAGAAGCTTCGGTAGCCTAGTCGTTCAAGCACTCGACTTTCAAACACGCGGTGGTCGGTTCGATCACCGTCCGTACCCCTGAGTTTTTCGGAATTTATGTACGGAATGTCATTTGATATTTATCGATAGCTTTTCGGTGAGGAAAAACATCGTGAGGAAACCTGCATACCTACATCTGAGAAGAAGTTTGACGTCTAGAGGCAAAACCGGTTTGGTTGAAAATACCGGTATCCGATCCCTGCAATAGAGTTACTCGGAATGCTCGGTACATATATTTGAAATTTTGGTAGTGAACGAATATTTACACTTAACTGAACCACAAATAATAACAGTAACCTGGGTTTGCTGATGCACTGGTTCATAATATTGATGATGGCACTCTTCGCATCGCAGGCCCGCTGCACAGATTCCATCACCACCTTCAAATTAGATAACAGTTTGTTTTAATCTTCTCAGTCAGAAAGAACTAGTGAATAAAAATGCTTACTAAGCACATAAAAAATAAGAAAAAGTTATAGATGAAAAACTTAGCTAAAGCACCTGGCCTATGTAGTAGTAACGGTGTATACGCTTGTCAGCGTTCTATATTTAAATGTTGACGTAAGTTCCATATTAACTCTCTGCACTACTACATAGACAAGGTCCTCCAGTTAAGTTTTTCACCTATACAGCAGTAATCGAATAATATAGTCATATTTGAAAATATGGATACAATTAATGTGACAGAAATATATAACCAAGATTCTTTTACCATGACATGCAGTCTTGGTTACATGTTTTTTTCTTACAGCACACGTGTTTACTATAACTTGTTTAACACGGTTTTTACCGTATATTGTACGCCGGTACTTGATAGAAGCCATATCTTTAAGGAAGTAACAAATTTTCAACTGACCTTAAGAGGCAGCCCAGGAATCTTGACGTCGGCTTGAAGCGCGGTGATGCCTTTTGTCGTTCCAGCTATTTTGAAATCCATGTCGCCCATGTAGTCTTCAATGCCCTGGGATATTAATGGAACATTACTACAGAGGCCTGGAAGTAAGGGGTTGCCGGCCGAACGCAGTGACGCCGGGTTGTTACGAGGCAGACAACACCTTCTCTCTTCGAGGTATGTATAGTAATTTTCCCCAATATGCAATACATTAATTTAAAAAACTCCAAAATAAATAAAAGTTTTATTTTCAAAAAAACTATGAATAAACTTGCAAAATAAAACTGCTAAATTTGTTATTATTTTAAGTGGCAGAGTGTCATCAAACCAATTCGCAAATGTGACCAATTTTTTTATGGTACGGTCAGGGAGTTAAATTGTTGAGCCATTTAGAGTTCACTTTACATTGGGAATTTCATAGAGTAAGTATTTAGAATAGCTTGAACTGTAAGTGGCTCAACAATTAAAGTCCATGACTGTACATCACCATGCTGTTCAATTGTATGTGGAATGTCAATTAAAAAAGAGGAGAATTTTAACCTTAACGGTCTCTCATGACTCTCGTCCCAAACCTGCAACTACATACTTCGCAGCCAACAAGGTCATAATGTCAACATTGCAATTGTAGTGCAAGTTTGAAAAAAAAAAAAAACAAATAATAACACATTTTACAATTGGGATGATGACACATGTTGAAATTTGCTACGATTTCTAATTAAATGGATAGAAAATGTGCAATGTATCTTAAAACAGTGAAAATTGGAAGAATCGATTCAAATGATCCAAAGATACGAGACCGCAAAACTTAAAAAAATAAAGGTACCATTTAATTTCTTCCATTATACTTAAACAAAAATTGTACAACAACTATATACATAAACGCAATATTTCACGCTCAAAATAGCAAAATCATTACTTTTCCACACTTTAAAGAGGGCGACAACGTAGCCGTGACGTCACCGTTAAGTATCATTTTGTAGGGAGCGTTTCGAGCGCGTAGTGCAAATGTAAGACTTTGACTCTCATTTCTTACTTTTGGGTAGCTTTTACGTCCCATACAGATATTTGATCCCCACAACGAAACGAATCGATTGATACCATAATTAAAAATCATTCGTCTCGCCTATTGTTAGGTTTCAATTTTAATTCATGTTTCCTCCGGTACTAAAAGTAAAGGACTCACTCACTAACAAATCCGTGAGTATCCTGTAGTCGGCCACGTGCGAGGCGTCGTCGGGCCGCGTGACGAGCCCCACCGCCACGCCGGCCGCCGGGCCCGTCAGCGGCACGCCCGCGTCCAGCAGCGCCAGCGAGCCGGCGCACACTGACGCCATCGAGCTGGACCCTGGGGAGAACGCGAGTTTAGAACCCGTGATATATGATGACAGGTTTTTTTTTACGGTATACCTGATGGTAAGCAGTTGTGGGAGGCCTAGGTCCAGCAGTGGACTGCATACGGCTGAAATGTAAAAATGTATATGGGCCACTGACATTGAACGGGAACGAAAGGTGTTTTGTGTCAGAGACATAATCGCCCGAAGGTTTGCGACGTGTTCCGGGGACGCCCTTGTTTCCTCCTGGGTTCTTTTTTACCACGGCGCTAATTCTTGTATGGCGGGCAGCAGGCCGCGCTCGGCCAGCGCGCCGTGCCCTCGTGACTGGTATTGTGTACACTCACCGTTGGACTCGAGCACCTCGGCCGCGAGCCGCACGGCGTAGGGCAGGCGCGGCACGGCGGGCAGCAGGCCGCGCTCGGCCAGCGCGCCGTGCCCTCGTGACTGGTATTGTGTACACTCACCGTTGGACTCGAGCACCTCGGCCGCGAGCCGCACGGCGTAGGGCAGGCGCGGCACGGCGGGCAGCAGGCCGCGCTCGGCCAGCGCGCCGTGCCCTCGTGACTGGTATTGTGTACACTCACCGTTGGACTCGAGCACCTCGGCCGCGAGCCGCACGGCGTAGGGCAGGCGCGGCACGGCGGGCAGCAGGCCGCGCTCGGCCAGCGCGCCGTGCCCTCGTGACTGGTATTGTGTACACTCACCGTTGGACTCGAGCACCTCGGCCGCGAGCCGCACGGCGTAGGGCAGGCGCGGCACGGCGGGCAGCAGGCCGCGCTCGGCCAGCGCGCCGTGCCCTCGTGACTGGTATTGTGTACACTCACCGTTGGACTCGAGCACCTCGGCCGCGAGCCGCACGGCGTAGGGCAGGCGCGGCACGGCGGGCAGCAGGCCGCGCTCGGCCAGCGCGCCGTGCCCTCGTGACTGGTATTGTGTACACTCACCGTTGGACTCGAGCACCTCGGCCGCGAGCCGCACGGCGTAGGGCAGGCGCGGCACGGCGGGCAGCAGGCCGCGCTCGGCCAGCGCGCCGTGCCCTCGTGACTGGTATTGTGTACACTCACCGTTGGACTCGAGCACCTCGGCCGCGAGCCGCACGGCGTAGGGCAGGCGCGGCACGGCGGGCAGCAGGCCGCGCTCGGCCAGCGCGCCGTGCCCTCGTGACTGGTATTGTGTACACTCACCGTTGGACTCGAGCACCTCGGCCGCGAGCCGCACGGCGTAGGGCAGGCGCGGCACGGCGGGCAGCAGGCCGCGCTCGGCCAGCGCGCCGTGCCCTCGTGACTGGTATTGTGTACACTCACCGTTGGACTCGAGCACCTCGGCCGCGAGCCGCACGGCGTAGGGCAGGCGCGGCACGGCGGGCAGCAGGCCGCGCTCGGCCAGCGCGCCGTGCCCTCGTGACTGGTATTGTGTACACTCACCGTTGGACTCGAGCACCTCGGCCGCGAGCCGCACGGCGTAGGGCAGGCGCGGCACGGCGGGCAGCAGGCCGCGCTCGGCCAGCGCGCCGTGCCCTCGTGACTGGTATTGTGTACACTCACCGTTGGACTCGAGCACCTCGGCCGCGAGCCGCACGGCGTAGGGCAGGCGCGGCACGGCGGGCAGCAGGCCGCGCTCGGCCAGCGCGCCGTGCCCTCGTGACTGGTATTGTGTACACTCACCGTTGGACTCGAGCACCTCGGCCGCGAGCCGCACGGCGTAGGGCAGGCGCGGCACGGCGGGCAGCAGGCCGCGCTCGGCCAGCGCGCCGTGCCCTCGTGACTGGTATTGTGTACACTCACCGTTGGACTCGAGCACCTCGGCCGCGAGCCGCACGGCGTAGGGCAGGCGCGGCACGGCGGGCAGCAGGCCGCGCTCGGCCAGCGCGCCGTGCCCTCGTGACTGGTATTGTGTACACTCACCGTTGGACTCGAGCACCTCGGCCGCGAGCCGCACGGCGTAGGGCAGGCGCGGCACGGCGGGCAGCAGGCCGCGCTCGGCCAGCGCGCCGTGCCCTCGTGACTGGTATTGTGTACACTCACCGTTGGACTCGAGCACCTCGGCCGCGAGCCGCACGGCGTAGGGCAGGCGCGGCACGGCGGGCAGCAGGCCGCGCTCGGCCAGCGCGCCGTGCCCTCGTGACTGGTATTGTGTACACTCACCGTTGGACTCGAGCACCTCGGCCGCGAGCCGCACGGCGTAGGGCAGGCGCGGCACGGCGGGCAGCAGGCCGCGCTCGGCCAGCGCGCCGTGCCCTCGTGACTGGTATTGTGTACACTCACCGTTGGACTCGAGCACCTCGGCCGCGAGCCGCACGGCGTAGGGCAGGCGCGGCACGGCGGGCAGCAGGCCGCGCTCGGCCAGCGCGCCGTGCCCTCGTGACTGGTATTGTGTACACTCACCGTTGGACTCGAGCACCTCGGCCGCGAGCCGCACGGCGTAGGGCAGGCGCGGCACGGCGGGCAGCAGGCCGCGCTCGGCCAGCGCGCCGTGCCCTCGTGACTGGTATTGTGTACACTCACCGTTGGACTCGAGCACCTCGGCCGCGAGCCGCACGGCGTAGGGCAGGCGCGGCACGGCGGGCAGCAGGCCGCGCTCGGCCAGCGCGCCGTGCCCTCGTGACTGGTATTGTGTACACTCACCGTTGGACTCGAGCACCTCGGCCGCGAGCCGCACGGCGTAGGGCAGGCGCGGCACGGCGGGCAGCAGGCCGCGCTCGGCCAGCGCGCCGTGCCCTCGTGACTGGTATTGTGTACACTCACCGTTGGACTCGAGCACCTCGGCCGCGAGCCGCACGGCGTAGGGCAGGCGCGGCACGGCGGGCAGCAGGCCGCGCTCGGCCAGCGCGCCGTGCCCTCGTGACTGGTATTGTGTACACTCACCGTTGGACTCGAGCACCTCGGCCGCGAGCCGCACGGCGTAGGGCAGGCGCGGCACGGCGGGCAGCAGGCCGCGCTCGGCCAGCGCGCCGTGCCCCGCCTCGCGCCGCCCTGCGCCGCCGCCCGCGCGCCCCACCTCGCCCGTCGCGTACGACGGGAACTCGTAGTGGAGGAAGAAGCTTTTCTCTTTTATACCGCTAGGAAACGAAAGGCACAACGCGATTAATGTCAAGCTCACGTTTATCTGACGTCTTATATCGCGACAGTACAACAGTTTGGCTAGATTCACACGGCATTGTCATGCACGTTTCTTTTTGCAGTATACGCCTTGACACATACTTTGTCCAGAGCACCGTAAAAACGGCGTGTGCACTGCACAAACGTACACTGTATGTACTTTTAAACTGATACTCGGCGGACTTGTCAAGCAAATCGAAAGGACTTTGACGTCTTCGGTTTGCAGTGGCAAGCAGTATAGTTATGTTTCATTCAAACGCCACGATGATAATACGTTTTTTTTATCAAATAGAAACCGAAGATAGAAGTCTTTACCCTCACTAGCGCATACATTTTCGAACGTATAGATTCTTTATTTAAGGTATGCACTCAAAGCTGTCGCTATCAAATTTAATAACAATATAAAAGTACGACGAAGCGTGCATCTATCACACGTCTGTCCATTCTTCAACTTCTTGACAACTGCGGGCCTACCGCGAAAACCGAAGTTCAAAAAATACGTGCAATTGTTTCTTTTACTCCATTTAAAGCATAACTAGAGTGACAGAGACAATGGTTTCAAATTTGAGAATTTCGATTTTTGCGTTAGGCCCTCTGTAGCTATTCGACGTGAAAACGGACGGACTGTGAAAGACTGCCCGGAATCCCGGATACAAAACCTGGCACAAGTAGACAATATCTCGAGGGTATCAGTGATTGATCATATAGGTACATAGATGACGTATTGACTCTGCACAGTGAGCCAACACAAACTGGTCCTCAGAAGGCGGAGTCTAAAAAATGGTCCTTCAAGTTGTTTAGTTTAAAAATGGCGACCTACCCACGCGGTCAGTGTGGTTCTACATATAAGTAGTGAAAAATTAAACAGATATGTATAAAAGATATAGATATGTATTGGTGTAAAAATCCATCGGGCAAGCAAACCAAAACGGATAGGATTACATTTCACGTATAGGAAATGATTCAATATATAAATTTCTATTAGCGATGATTTTATATGGGGATGATGTTATGCTAAAATTATTAACAGCCAATTCAAATTGTTGTACTTTAGTTTTTACATTATATATGCCTAACGTTCATACAGGGTGAATTCTGAGTATTGATCCAGAATCAGTTTTAATAACTCTGTTATTGGTCAATAAATAAGACCATTTGATCAAAACAGCATTAATTGTTGTTTTATTATTTTTCGCTTAAAATTGATCTTAATCTAACCGAATAGCCTATGGGTTTTGACATACGCAGTATGGGAAACGACAAGACGTGACATTAAGCAGGGTGACCAAATTGTTTGCAAAAAATATTTTTTTTTCTTATAAAAAATAGTTTAATAAAAAAAGCTTAATGATTAACATAATAAGCTTCACCTATAAATTCTGGGACGCCTTGTTTTCTTGCTACTCAACCCCACAATCGCCCCGTGTAAGATTAAATAAGTTACCATCCACACACGACGAAGCACACAGTAAACAGCTTACTTTAAACGTGACCAAGATATTATTGCTTTACCGTTTTTGGCCGTTTGTTGTATGATTTTGTTGTTGTAGTTGAAAATGGCTACCAGAGCTTACCCGAAACATGTCGCCTAGTGCGACATAATTATACGTGAGTTTTTCCGTTTGTAACTAAGTAGTAAAATGGAGACTGATTAATAATATGCATCATGCAAAAGATATTACACTCCTAATATAAGGAATTGGCTGGTTTATTTATTATGTCGATATTTCGCATTTGTATATTTTTACCCTTTGCAACTGTAAAAAAAAATCGCACGCTACTTCATACCAAACGGTTTGAGAGTTGAGCCCAGCATTAGTCTGTCTTTAAATAAAATAAAATCAATCATTTCTCGCCATTCCTTTTGTTTGTTTTATTTAAAAGCGTGCAGTTACTTAAAAATTAGCGATCAGATAGTAATATTGACATTTCGGGCACGCCACCTGATATCCGCAACATAGCAACGAATGTAGTAAATGCATCACTACGTCTGAAGCAAGCCGTAACTTGCGGTTTCTGAACTCATTACAAAACGTTTTAATACGTGTGTAGATAAAGTAGTGTATGTAACTGTACATAATTAGGCATAAAAACACTCGTGAGATCACTTCCAACAGGGCATAAAGAATGACGTGCATATTTATCAAAATAAATATAAGTCAACATAACAATTATGTAAATTGGTTACCTTTTGGTTAGTATCATCCACGTTTAGTTTGACATCTCTTAATATTGTTCCACCAAGTTTGACGTGTGACATTAAAACTTAGCCAATTAAAACTTTGATGAAATTGAGAGCTATTTTGTACTTTTGTCCTTTTTTAACTAAATCTATTGAATAGGGACGGGTAGTCTATCTCGAGGCGAGATACTGTCGCGCCAGTCATGTACTAAGCCCGGCAGGAAGAATGGACGATGAGGGGGCATGTCTTTGAGGGACCCAGCCCAGAGTTGCCCAGCAGTGGATGGGACATAATAGGCTTGCAAAAAAAATGTTACCCCAGTACGGAGACTGTGTATTATTGTAGAAAGGTTTAGTCTTACCTGGTAAGCATAGTGAGCGTGTCCATCTTCAGGGCACTCTCCGGAGAGTCGAAGGCTACAGTGCACAGCACCTGTGTCTGCCCGCGCTGGAACAGGGCGCTACCGTGCAAAGGCTCGTATAAGCCCACCTAGAATATAATAATGATAATGAAATAATAAATAGCCTTTTATTCGGATCAAATAAATTACCTAGAATATATATATGAATCAATCCTGATATTGTAATTATATCAACACTATTTATTTATTTAACCTTTATTGCACAAAACACAAAAGTAAAAAAGGCGGACTTAATGCTACAAAGCATTCTTTACCAGTCAATCTTTAGGCAAAGCAGAGAAGTTGCAGGCGGTTCATAGAAAACAAAATAAACATAAACCAAAACACTTTTAAATAAAAATGTAACATACTTATATACATTAATATAATATACATGCATAAACATACATACATACATAAACTGGTGGAAATACAGGTATGAAATCTGATGAAACTCTACAAAACAGAAATACTAAGGTTTTTCAGTTCTACCAGTAAAGTAACTATAATATATATGCATCCCATACTTAGTTACCACGTGTTTTTGGTTCCGTGACCAAAGGGTAAAAACGGGACTCTTTAACTAAGACTCCGCTGTTTGTCTGTCTGTCTGTCACAAGGCAGAATCTCACGACAGTTAATATTTTCAAGGATCTCTTGCTGCTATCAACAAATACTTAAAACAGAATAGAATTAATATTGAAAGACACAAATATAGAAACAGAATTTGTCGCTTTGTTCACACATATCACATTAATATTAAATATTAACAGTTGCAGTACTATTGAATATCCACCAAATTACAATATTTACAAGCAAACGCTTATTCAGTATTTTTCTTTACATATTCAATCACTCCAAACCTTACATGGCGACCCTGCCGCTACATACCTGGCAGCTTATCTTCCTGAGCTCATCCAGCCGTCTGCCGTCACACCGCGTGTCCGTCTCGAAGATCATATCCCTGAACGTCTGACGGAGATGGTTGCTAAAGCATTCTTGCAGCTGTCCTGGTTCCCCTTCCTCTCGGAGCTGGTCTAGGATGGTCTGTCGGAGGTCTGATATCGCTACGTCACGGGAGGTTTTGTCGTGGGAAAAGTCACTGGAACAATATTGATTTTTATACTCTGTTAAATAGTTACAAGCTCATTTAAAACTTACGATTTTTTTTTGACCAGACTCAGAAAAAAACGACAATACACAGTAGATCAGCTTAATAAGGCAACAATTTGATGATGTTAATATTTTTTTTTTGTCTTTGTTACCGCGCTTATTACATATCAAACGTATTACGAATATTTATTTAAACTTTAATGCACAGTATAAAAATTACACGGTACAGTCGCCATCAGATATATCGGAGCTGTGGAGGTGGTCACAAATATCTGAACATGTACTTTATCTCCTTGACAATACAGGCGTTGTTCAGATATCTCCGAGAGCTCCGATATATCTGATGGTGACTGTACAAAAGTCGGGCTTAATGCCGTAAGGCATTCTCTCCCAGTCGATCGGATTACATTGCGTGGAGTGTTATTTTTTTTAATTATCCGTTACCACATAGGCTGAAAACGGTTTGAAATGATAGGATATCATCACACATCATATACTCAGATATATTTGGTGGAACAGATGGCTAATGCACTGTCCAGAGGCGTAAACCAGGAATAGCCTGGATTTTAAAGGAACGCGTAAATCTTTTTTAATTAACATGTCAGTTTTTGTAATAAGTTGTTCTAACTCCTTGTAGTACAATCAAGTGCAAAAATATGTACCGAAGGAATCCTTTCATAAATACGTCCATCAACCTTATTTACTATACAATAGAGTTGCTCGGTACATATATTTGACACTTTGGCAGTGAACGAATTTATACACTTGACTGTACTAAATGTGTCCTTACCTAAGTATCTCCCTAATCTTCATAGTGGACAGTGACTTGACAGCGTCCACGACATTTTGAGCGACCGGCACATGCGTTTCGTATTCTCTCTTCGTCTTTCCATGCTCCTTTTGTAGTTTTTCGATTCCGCGGACTATGTGCATAGCTTCTTTGGTACCTGTTGACACAATATGATATTGTTTTTTATATTAAGCAGAAACGTTTGCTAGCAGACATAATTCAAATATCTATGATATTTTAATCGAAAGAAAAATAGAAAAAAAATTACTCGCAGCGTCACACACTAATGTCACGTCACCCGTAATGACGTATACCAGGAAGGATAAAATATAAAAAAAATGATAAGTCCAAGCGGTACTCGTATAGCACAATCGGTAGTGCACTGTCTGGTGCCACTGGTTGTGGGTTCGAGTCCCGCTGCGAGTCAAATTTTTCCATTTTAATAAAAAATATGATATTATTTATTTAACAAAAAGTAACCTTATGCTGTTGTTAAAACATTTTTTTTTATATTGGATAAACGGCCGTCGAGGTCAAGGCAAACCAAAAAGGAGATGGCGGGACGAATTTGACGTATCCTCCATAGAATAGCGCGAAAATATTATAATCAAAAAGGGTGAAGCGTAAGAGGAGGCCTTTGCCTTGTAGGGGAACAATAAAATAGGCTAAAGAAAGTTTTTTTTTTATAATCAACTTTAACCCTTTTTCAGGCATAGTAGAACTTCAACAAATCGAAGCTCAACAAAGCGTATTTCATTTATTCCTATAGACAGAACGTCCAATTTTGGTTGACCCACTCGCCTTCGCGAAATGCAAGCTATACTAGATCTAATGTTAGTGGTAGGTTGGGGTTTTAACCCAAAACTAACTAACAATAGGTCTCACTAACAATAGGTCACTAATACTATATCAGGAATACATTACATCATACATTTGAGCCGTATGCAGTCCACTGCTGGACATAGGCCTCCCACAAATATGACTTGTATCATCTTGGGGGTAGTTGCCATAGTCGCCACGCTTGGCAGGCGGGTTAGCGACCGCAGTAGCTGTAGATTGGGTTTCGACGGACGCTGATGCCCGTCCGTAGGATTTTTCCCTTTGTCGTCTCTTACCCGCGGGAGGAGATGGGGTGGTGCTATTTTAGTCAGCCGGCATCACACGGCACATATCACGAATGTGAGCTGATAATAGGTTCTGACTTTTTTAATTTACTGAATATTGACCATAATTTAGACACAATAAAGAACTTACCGTACCTATTTTGATGGCTTTAAGCAAGTCCTGCTGCAGCACGTCATTGGCACTGCCTTCCAACATCACAACTAGGTTCTGGGAGGTTGCGGCCACAACCAGGTTGAGGAGAGAGGTTTCCAGGTCCTTGCGGGTTGGGTTGATGATAACTTCATTGTCTATTAGACCTAGTCTGAAATAAAATGAACAACAGATAAAACTAAAGCCAAGGTTCATATAAAGGATCTCCTGCTTCCCTTGATGGACTTGAGTATGACATTCTGTCTAGGGCTCATTCAAAATTATGTGATCGTTTTTGGCTTTTTGAATGAGCCCCTACTAAAGCATTAATAACTTATGAACCTTATTACCAGTGATTGGTTATTTTGATTAGACATGGGGTGAAAGACCTTAATCATTATGTTAGTATGGATATGCCTCGGGAATCCGGGCTTAATGTTGTTAGAAAACGTAAAAAAATACAATGTGTACATTTTATTACACTTTAAAACATCTAAGTAGCTGATAGACACACATACTTACTCACTGTTCTTTTGTACAAATTGAATGCGAAATTTTGTATCATTTCAATAAAAGTTTGGCGAGTAAGTAAAAAATCCTTTGCAGAATTTTTTTTATTTTTTATTTTTGAACAATTTGTTCTGTATCAATCTGTTGTATCTATATTAACTTTTCTACATGATATCCCATGAGGGAGAATCCAAATAACCGATCACTGCTTATTACTGAATTGTTGAGTGCAATTGAGCTGAATGTGAGTGAATTGTACAGTTGCTAGAATTATCTAAAGTAGTTTGTGTAAATAGTTACCTGACAGCCCCAATAGGTCCGTTCCATGGTACATCAGACAGTGCTAACGCAGCACTGGCAGCATTGATGGCCACTGTTTCTGGGGGGTTGGTAGCGTCCACTGCTAGCATGTTGCAGACCACTTGTGTGTCAAAGAAGTAGTTACTCGGGAAGAGTGGTCGGAGTGAACGGTCTATGAGACGTGAGGTGAGGATTTCTCGTTCTGTGGGACCTGGAAGGAAATAAATTATTAGTATCATTAAAAATGAATAATAGTTACAGACAGAGTATATAAAGATTGAAAATTTACTATTATGACATCAGTGATTAATTTGAATTGGGTTGCTTAATTTAAAAATGCTGGTAGAGGAATATAACTGTTTTGTATTATTACAAGCTTATATTTAAGTTGCAATCAAATGTAAGAAAGTATGTTTGGGTGAAATTTTGCAAACTTAATTTTCAAGCAGATATCTTTCACCAATTGAGCTAAAATATGTCACTACATAAGTGTGACAATGCAAGTTTGGTGTCAAAATGTCCTTTGATCAGAAGTTATCAACTTTAATCTATTAGGATTCTATAATATAATAGCCTTGTAAATTGTTTTATACTTGTAAAAGTACAACATCAAAATCCCAGATATTGGGGGGTGTTTAATTATGTGGTTAAATTACTTGACAATGTAAAATGACTGACTAATTCAATATCTGAGTAAGGCTATTACTAATTACATACTAGCTCAATAAGTCTTATAGAAAATTTGGAGTACCTAGTTCTCTCCTTAAGAAGTTTGTAGGTATCCTCCCCGCAGCGGCTGCTTTCTGTCTATAATCCACTGTTAGTGGCAGGAAGGAGCTACTGCTCTGCTTGGCTCGAGACACCACAGTGGCCAGCACACTGGTGTGCCCGAGCGTGGCCACACACGCGCCGTCAGCGAAGCGCGCATACTGCCCCGTTGTTAGCTTCAGTGTTGTCCTGAAGAAGAAAACTAACTTAACTAAGTGTTCATAAAGTTTAAGAGGCAGCTGTCAAGCATGATGTGATCGAAATGAACACACACACACACAATTATAACAGTCTGTCTAGAAATGTTATAGGTTTTAAGTAAATGTTTTGATAACCTAACATAACCTTAAAAATATTGGAACTTACTCATTTGAAAATGTGACGTCTATTTTTCCCACGGCCGCTTGCGTTGAGAGAACATTGCAATGGAAACTTGCTCTCGTTTTTAATTTAGACAGTATTCGATGTTTAGATAACATTTTTTATAATTTCGGCAATGGGTGAAGTAAACGCATCAATAACAAATACACAAGTGAATTACGTAGCGTTTAGCTTTGCTAAACAGAACTTATATTGGATAGTGAAGAAGCACCCAGAATAATATTTTAAAGGAAATTATAATAAAAGGCCAAATTTATTTTAAACTAAATTTTTTCGACTTTGACTGAACTTGAAAAGACGTTTTTCGACATTTAAACATGTATGCTCAAGTTGCTCAATATAATTATGAAGATATTAAAATGATAGTAAGGTATACGGTACAGCACATAATTTTACAATGTTCATACTAAAAAATAACATAAATATTTTTTTTATTGAGGGGCTTTCTAGTATTAGCTATTTAAAAAATATTTAACTATTTTTTGATACAATGAATTTCAAAACAACGCCACATAAACGTCAGATGCGTTTTATTACTGCATTCTCACAATAGCGATAAAGTCTACAAAAAAGTAATTTTTTAACATTATTAGTCTTTTTATCCAAAATGGATAGGTATGTATAGTTTTTCTCTTCCATTCTAATCGACAAATTAAAATATTGGCTTAATAAAAAACAACGTATCTTCCATACAATTTGTGTAAAACTTATATCGTTTCAGTATTGCACTATAGCACTGGATGCAGAAATGCACAATGTCAAATGTACAGCTGATTTTGACAAATTCATGAATCTGTCAAAACGTGGTCAAACAAAACAAAACCATACGCATTCCGTGGACAGTGATGTTTTTATAAATCGTGTTTAATGAAATAACAAAAATGGGAGCTACGAAGAAAGTGCAAGGAAATGATTCGTTTCATCGTATAAATTTCTTGTATCAAGTAAGTAGAGTTGTAATACTTTTCTCAGTTCCTAAGTCAAAGAAATAAGCCGGCTTCATATGACTGTTTACTGACTTCGAACTGTCTGTGGGCACTGACTGCCTAGAGCGAGTATTTATTTATGTACTAGTATATAATATAGACGGCCATGGGGTGTCACATTTTGAGCATAGGCCCAAAGACTCATACTTTGTTTCTTAAAGTGTGTAAGTGTGTGACATAACTGTATATAATCATGTAAAGGAAATAGAAGAAAAAGTCTATAAACCAAGCTTTTTATCTGAATTTAGATTACACCAAGATCAATTAATTACATAACTAACAGAATTGTTTTCAGACCCCAGTGACAATAATTTCATAAAATTAATATATTAAAAAAAAATAAAAGATACATCCTTGATGTTTTTTAAGTTGTTTTCTTAACCTTAAAGCCACATTTTAACCTATCAAATATTACATATTTGTTTTTATATTGCAGATAAGTAAACATATAGTTAAAGTAAATCCAGCGTTGTCTTCTTACTATGGCAACTTAATGGTAAATGTTGCTAAGAAGAATGTGTTGAAAATGTAAGTATTATTAAACATTCGGACTGTAGTTCACCACTAGACTGTCTAAATAAATAAAATATAAATAGAATATTTCGGGACTATCTTACACAAATCAACCTAGTCCTATGGTAAAGCTCAGTAAGGCTTGTGTTGTAGGTACTAGACAACGATATATATAATACATAGACCACCCAGGAACACATATCTATGATCATCACACAAATAAATGCCCTGACTGGGATTTGAACCCAGGACCATTGGCTTCATAGGCAGTGTCACTACCCACTAGGCCAGACCGGTTGTCAAGGCAATAACTAGGTTATGTTGTATACAGTGTGGTGCCCAGGTGACCTTGTTCGTCAGAGCACAAAAGCTAAAGGCGCAGGTTCAAATCCTGCATCAAACAGTTGTGAGGTTGGTCTTTTCCACTAAGGATGTGTCATCTATTTTCATTTTTAACCCGGGTATGTCCTTAAACTATGTCCAACAATGAGAGGTAGGGCACAGCATTGACCATCACGCTTGAATCTGGGGCAGCCCAACTGGGGAAGTACCTCCTCCTTACAGAAGACCACAGCCATAATAGTGTTGCGGGTGCCCATGGGCGACAATAATTGCTTAACACCATGCAATCCGTCTTGTTTGTCGCCTATGTTATAAAAAAATATATAATTTTTTTTACTTAACTGAAAAAGCACCACAAATCTAAATATTTCATGAAATACTTTAAATTAGTGTCTAGTTAACAATGACCATTGTTACTTAAATACTAAACTACCTATGGCCTATGTCCAGCAGTGGAATTCCTTCGGCTGATATGATGATGATGATCTAAACATGCATAGCATTTTGTAACATTATTAGTATGCTTCATCTGCAAAATAATGTATTTTTTCTATTATCCTCATTGTACCATATTTTGTGCAAATAAAGAATTTTTAAATTTTATATATTTTTTCAGACATCCTGACATAAAAAGACAGATCTGTAAGAAATGCCGATGCATCCTAATCTACGGGGAGACTGCAAAAATGAAGATTAAGAATAAAGATAAACGAAAGACTATTGAATGGACCTGTAATACTTGCAACACTAAAAGATATCTGCCAGCGAGTAAAGACAAGGAGCCACTGTGGTTAGAAAGAGACGAAGCTGTTGTAGAGGTTATTAATTAAATGTTTTACTGAAAAAAAAAAAGTAGTTTAAATACATATGTAGCACTGTATGACGAAAACACAACTTGTAATCATAGGAGCCTTTAACTATTGACCACAGAAAAGACGATTTTTGTTTGAATAAATCTGTATGACCCGTATACAAGACCTGAATGGTCGATATTTAAATCGTAAGAAAAATTTTTTTTTTTCGATTTCAATATCGAAGATATTCAGTAGCAGACGTTTCTGCATAAAAAAAAATAATTTATGTTAATGGTGCTCCTACACTAGAGTTTTATAATTTATAATCAAGGATCGGACAAACGCTCGTCATTTTGAAAATATAACCCTGTTCCTTACAGCAGAGACTTCCTTATTTTATAATGTTAAAATATATTAGAAGAACAGTATACCAATGTCAACGATTACATATGCCCCTATGACGTCCGTAGACCGTAGATATTTTCAACGCATATATGGGTCCTAAATTCACATCGTTATAGGCTCACAACTGAAAATTTAGAAAAAAAATTGGTCACTATTTTCAATCAATCAATCAATCTTTGTGTGTGTTATGGCTCCATCGATGGTGTCGATGATTCCGCCAACGTCGAGGTTAAGAGAGACACGTATTTATCGACTTGGTCCGGTGTTTATCGATGGCAAGCTCACTTAAAGGAGAATCTATAAAAAAAAAGAAAAAACAAACTTTTGTTGTTAGACAAATGTTATAGAAACAAATTATTAATTATTGGCGAAAGTAAATTTCGAAATGTCAATCATAAATTAATTTGTCACTGGATATAAATAATGGTCCAATATATGTATAAATTACTGTTTTTTATTAACATAAGGAAGTCTCTGCTGTACGGAACAGGGTTATATTTTTAAAATGACGGGCGTTTGTCCGATCAAGGTCCGATCCTTGTTTATTATGTTATACAGCGTGTATTGTATATTGTAGTGTATAACACGGTTTGACAGGGACTGTATTACGTATTACGGATCTGTTAGAAAGAGAAAACTTATATTGTATTATATAACATTTTATAAAAGTGTGGGAGCACCATATAAGAGATTTGGCTACATTTATTTGTCATAGTAAATGTATCGATATTTTCGGACATGACTCTGTACAGTCAAGGTCAAAGATATATACATGACAAAGCATTCAAAATATATATACATACACCTTATTGTCTCAACTTCAAGGTGCCCGTATACATATTACGGCACTATATCTTATACCTTGAACGTATACTAGTCGCTATTAGATATATCGGAGCTGTGGAGGTGGTCACAAATATCTGAACATGCACTTTACCGTCTTGACAATATAGGCGTTGTTCAGATTTTGTGACTATCTCAACAGCTACGATATGTCTGATGTCGACTGTACATCAGAGGCGGCTAGATTAGTATACTAGCCGATTCCCGCCGGCTTAACTACGTATCCCTCATTTCTCTTCAGCTCATGAAGCCAGCAAAGCCATATTGGTGTCTTAAGAAAAAAAAAGATGTGCCACCTGATACATAGGAACAGTTTCTTCGCTTTAACCCTATTGTGTGGGGTGGTCGCAGGAAAGGTACGTACCCATATTTCAAAGAGGGGCTCTTTAAACATATAAAAAGTTATCAGTTACGGAGTAAAACGCTTTTGACGTAAAAAAAAAAGATAAACAATCTTATTCTATTTATACATACCTATAATAAAGCTGAAGAGGGGAAAAAGTCTGGACATGAAAGATATTAAAAAAAAAGGTTATCGCAGGACTGTCTAATGAACACGCCACTTTTTGTTAAAACAGTTTATTAACACCAGAAAGTAACGGAAGAACAATTAAGACAATCAATCGACACAATTTTAAATCAAGGGTTCGGATGACGGGTGTCTGCGCGTGCGCGTTGTTCACCACTCGACTAACTCGCACGAGGCTAGTTTTTCAAGCCAGTATAGTAAGCTAGTTAATAAGCTAGTAAGCTAGTAAAACTGTCCTGGCTTGAACCCAGGCTAGTGCTGTCTACATGATGCCAGTAATTTTAAGTCAGTTCGAGTGCAAGTACCTTTGCAAAGTGTCGTAAAAAAATCGTCAATATGAACGTAATTCGTAAAAAAATACATAGCATGAATGAAACAATTACTTAAAAAGCTATGTAAATGTGTACTAGATGAATTACTTGAAGATATATTAAAAAAAACGTGTATGGCCACATGGCACTAGCCGGACGGATACTAGCTTCACCGGCCGCACGAAGATAGTACACAAGCCAGGCTAGCGAAATCGGTGGTGGGGGGCGCTACTAGCTCAAAAAATAGAACGGCAAGCTATTAAAACTATCCTGGCTTCAGCACTAGCTTACTAGCCTGAAAGTTAAGCTAGTTTTGTATACACGAAGATAGACGCACTAGCTTGCTAGCTTACTAGCACTAGCTTACTATACTGGCTTGAAAAACTAGCCTCGTGTATTCCGGGCATTAGCCGCTGCGCGGTGAATTAAAATGGCGGCGCGGGCGGGCGACCGTCATGCTTCTAGTCATGCGTCATGCACCTGCGGCTTAGCGCGTTAGAAAGCGAGCCGGAGGTGTACCTCTATTGGTCCTTTCGAGCAGCCGCCTCATTGGCGTGCTATCCCGCTCGTTTGTGACCCTGTCACTGTCACACGCTACAAGGTGACTGGTGATACTTAGAATCGACAACAGAACACGTTTTTAGTATTTTTGTCTGTTTATTTGAAACATGAAAACTGCTGAACGGATTTTTGATTTCTAATCTGTGGAAAAAAACACTGGCCAGGTCGATCGAATCAACTGCCTCGGAAAACTCGGAACTCCTGACTCCGGGAGACATGCCCGTCGCTCTGCTATCTGAGCTACCGAGACATCCATTCGCTGGGAATTTAACCATAATTTTCTAATCGCTAGCTAGTATTGCATGTGCGACTCCACTAGCGTTATTTTCACATATAATTTTATTCAAATCTCCACGACCAAAAGGTTGTCCAAAAGATCGCCCGTTAGCTATAACCAATTATCGGTCAAACTGCCGTCATTTTGAAAATATAACCCTGTTCCGTACAGCAGAGACTTGCTTATGTTAATAAAAAAATAGTATTTTATACATTTATTGGCGAAAGTAAATTTCGGAATTGAATCATAAATTAATTTGGTGAAATAAATGTGTAAAATACAATTTTTTTATTAACATAAGGAAGTCTCTGCTGTACAGAACAGGGTTATATTTTCAAAATGACGGGCGTTTGTCCGATCCTTGGTTATAACCTTCTGTTAATTAACAGGTTCAGCCCAATCAGCCCCGACTACACAACGTCTGTGTTATTACATTCTCCAATGCCAGTGACACAACGTTAGTGATCAAAAAATTATTGAACTCCTATTCCGTGACACGTATCGTGTCTAAAAATATTTTTCTCCTATGCCGGTAACACGTAGGTGTGTTCAAATAAATTTACCGGCTAATGCCGGCGACACAACAGCTGTGTTTAATACCACCTTGATTTATGACAGTGGCATAGGGATAGAAAGATAGTATAATACCAGTGACGTGCTCTGAGTAATCAAGATAATTTCTAGCGGACACTGGCTTATTGTAAAAAAATAAAAGGGGCGCTGCAGCTAATAGGTACCCCAGTAGGGATTAAACTCGAGTCTAAAGAGGTACCATATTCTACAACTATTGTACGATTGTATTGACCCTACTGTATTAACAGCTCATACATTACCGACCATTTGACGACAGTGTGGCCTAGTGTTTACTGACTCTGTTCATAAGCCCACGGTTGTTGGTTCAAACCTCAGTAAGTGCATTTAATTGTGTGATGAGTTAATTTATTTGTTCCTGAGTCATGGTTGTTTTTACGTATTTAAGTATTTGTATATTTTATATATATCGTTGGCTGAGTATCCGAGATACGAGTACCAACTACGTCCAACAATGAGAGGTAGGGCACAGCGACGTACTGTCACTCTTAATTCTGGAGAAGCCCAACTGGGGAAGTACCTCCTCCTTACAGAAAACCACAGCCATAATAGCACTGCTACCTTTCAGGTATGTAGTGTTGTGTTCCTGATGGCGAGTAAGGTTCCCAGAGCTCCAACACCTCTTAAAAGCTGGCATCGCGCTTGTGACTCCTCTGGTGTTGCGGGTGCCTATGGGCGACGGTAATTGCTTACCATCAGGCAATCTGTCTGCTCGTTTGCCGCCTTTGTCATAAAAAAAAACCAGCCTTCTTGAGCTCACCGTGGGGCTCAAGTCAATTTGTGTAAGGCCGTCATGTAATATTTATTTATTTTATTCTTTTCGTTGCGGAAACAGGCTAACATTAAAATAAATCGTCAGAATTATCTGCTCGAAAATAGTATTTCGCCATTAACATTTAATTTGTTCGTTAACTCGTAAGAATTCTCGTCCCGTTTGATAGCTAGGGGACTTTTAACACCCCTATTAAGCTGCCTACCTGACAATCCACCGAACGGCCTCCCTTAACGAGTACTACGCGAATATTCTACCCGCAGAGTTTCTGCTATAGACACCTCATATGTGGCATGTCAACTCATGGTCAGCGTGGGGGTATGCTTGCCCTTTCATCTTTACATTAATAATTTTGTTTATTGTTTAATAAAAACAAACGGCTGTATTTATTAACACTACAATGTTAGTAAATGATAAAACCTCTTTAGGTACCTAATTATTATTATTTTTATTTTTTTCAATTTTTTTTAAAGGTACCTAATTAGTATCGTTAATTAAGGTACCAACATTTTACAATATTACTAATAGGTATTGTGAAACCGCAAAAACCTAACCTAGCCCATATCCTTAGCAGGTTATGGATTTTAGTTTACAATATAAAAAAATACTTCGTTTACCTAAAGAGAATTTACAACAATCATAATTTTAAGTAAGTAGGTCCTACTTATTTTATTTTTACTTGATGTTATTTGTAATCGTTGAAGAATTAAGTAAGTGCGCAATAATACTGTATTTCCGAATAATATTTTAATATCCTTCAGGCTGGGCAGTCAGCCCTATTCGATTTACTTGACTCACTATAGTGACACAACATACCCGCTTATTTTTTCCTTTGCACCATATTCGTTCATTCCTGCTACATTCTGGATGACGGCAAATCAGTTCTTAAAAAGATAACATTTTTTATATTAATTGTCATTCATATTTTTAATTTAGATGACTGTATCAAGTGGACGTGCAATCATACATATTAAAAAAAATGGTGAGCATATGAGAGACCCAATTGTGCTAACCAGAACCGTGGTTATAAATACACCATCTATCCATTAAGTGATCTATGATTCTTCCATATAAAAACCAACATAAACTTTATCACATTGCATATTTCGCAATTCAACAATCTCTGTTTCGCCATAATTTTATTTTACTGCCAAACACCAACTAAAAGGTAAATGCAATGGAAAAATCCGAAAAATGAAAAGAATTCTAATATCGTTATCCCTTTTGATAACGTTGTCTCAGACTGATGATTATAAAGATAACAAGCTATATTTAAGAACGGGAGACCAAAACGGGGCGTTGCTAAAAAATAATGATGATAATAAATTTCTAAACAAATATCTAAATACAAAAGGAAGTGATGAGATTAATGCAACACTTGCTAAAGAGAGAGCAAGAAAGGCGCTGAGAGCGCACGAATCCAATGAACATACCGTTCACGGTTATCTAGCTAACAGACTTGGGTCGTCTGAGCATATAAAATGGTCGTACCAGTTAGACCCTGTTCTGAACGAGGTGCGGCGGAAGGGAGGGGACAAATGGAGTGACTCGGGAAGCTCGAGCAGGGAGTTCCGGGACTGGAAGGAGGAATGGAGAGAGCTCTGGAGGAAGAGGAAAGCAGAAACAAAGAATTTCTCCACCCAAATTGATGGCGATTTCGTTAACATGGTCGCTGCAAGTAAGATTTTTATTTAAATGACCGGGGATCGTGACTGGTTTTGAAAAAGCCAAATATTTTAAATGTATCTATACTGTTGTGCATGTAGGTCTGAGTTCTAAATTATAAGTATGTTTAGGTAAGTAGTGACTCCGAATTACATGTAGGTACCTATTATAGGCATTAACATGAATTAGAAAAAATAGGCATTTAATTGTGGTGAGAATACCGGTTTATCCTTGAATTTATTTAACAGTTGTGTAATGATAGTTATACGAAAAAGCGTACGTCTTTAATTCTACATCTCTATCAGTTTGAGAACCTAACGTCTCCCTTCTAAACTATGAAAGTTTAGTCGCATCCGTAAGAATGCACTTAAAACCAAAAGTAGAAAGACTCGTGGTTCAATTTGTTTTGTTTAACCAGGACCATGGGGCGTCCCGTGCGGCGACCCTAGCCAGCACGACATGCCCTGGGGCACCTGCATGCTCGCATCCGAGTGCAACGCCGAATTTAGAATCTACAAAGGAGACTACTTCTGCGGACGCACTGAATTTGTCTGCTGCTCCTTAAACTTCCACACCTATGACTTGTACGAAGGCCTGGATGCTTCTTTCCAACAATCCAGCATGGAGATAGATAGCGCCCTAGAACGAGAAAGAGCCAAGAAGAAAACCCCAAAGGAACGCCAGAAGAGATCCGAGCGCAGAAGAAAACGACGCAAACGCTTAAGAGAAGAACGAAAACGTAAAATCAAACGAACTATCGCGAAAATCGTCAGGGAGGTCCATAAAGTTCTCAACAAAGCTTACAAAAACAGCAGCAAGATTCGCAAGAAGAAGACTGGCACTATGAAGAAGTTCATCAAAGCCCTTAAAAGACAGTATAAGCTGGATCGGGAATCGGCTAAAGACATCCACGAACAGCAGATGATGGAGGTCGATCAAGCGTTCATGGACAAATTGATGCAAATTAAAGATTTGAACTCTGACTTCATGACCAATGATACGTTTAGGAACATCATAATGAATCATACCATCAGTCTTCGAACTGCGAAGAGGTTGGCAGAGGAGTATCCTGAATTAAAGGGTGTCTTACCTGTCGTCATGTTTCAGTCGGATTATACGCGTCAAGGAAAGAGCGCTCGCCGAAGTGGTGACTCTCGCTGGGGAGGGGGCTCGCGGCGGAAAGGGGACTCTCGGCAGAGAGGGGACTCAGCTCGTCAGAGATCACACCCCTTTCGTCTAAGTGGTCACACGTATATGAAAGGGGGAGTTATGCGTCCTCGAATTCGTTGGAATCGTCGTAATTTTCATGACTATGATGTTGAATATGGGTTGATGTATAGTTGAATAAATGCCGAGTTGTTTGGTAAACATTGCTTAGACTTTCCTTCATATCAATCACGGATGTACACTGCTGGATACTGGCCTCACCCATAGACTGTCACAGAGATCGAAAAGAGATGCTGTTGCCCGTCCTGCGGTGGTTTCTGATCGCAGTCTATGACTTCTTTTTTTTTTATACAAGACTGACCAGCGTTTGACCTCAGTCGCACCTGATGGTAAGTGACGACGAGGTCGAAGGTGTAGCACGCTGGTTCAGTACAGCCTATTCATTCTTCAATTTAATTATAATTATCAAGGATCGGACAAACGCCCGTCTTTTTGAAAATATAACCCTGTTCCGTACAGCAGCGACTTCTTTCAAAATGACGGGTGGTTGTCCGATCCTTGACTGATGATCTACTACAGTCATTTTCATCCCGATATTAGGATAAATTTAGAAAGGTGTTTAAGACCATGACAGAAGTATTTTTTTTACGTATTGAAGTGTACCCGCCCAGTTGAGTGTCCCCTGACTGTTGAAACTGCCCCGTCTAGAAATCTTGATCACTCTAATAAGGTCACTAAATTCCGACCTTACTGGCCACTATGCATAAATACCGTTGGTACAGTCAGCGTCATATAGTTGGTAGCATCCAAAGTACTCAAAAAGTTCGGTACACCATAGAATTAGTATGGTGTACCGAACTATTTGAGTACTTTGAATGCTACGAACTATATGACGCTGACTGTACCTACTTATAAAACGATTTGAATTATCGAGGTAATTAGTTCTCTGTTTAGTTAATTCAACAGGCCTACATAGCTACTATCACATTCATTAGAAACACCTACATTTATGTAGGTATTAGGTATATAGTATGGTAGGTACATAGTAGTATAGTAATATGGTAGTATATATAGTATAGTAGGTAGGTGTTATGGGCAGCAGTAGTGGACGTCTTATGGCTGAGATGATGATGATGACATTTATGTTACGGTCTTATGGTTTGTGTTATTTTAAAAAAAACACAAGAACATACTATATTTAGTACATTTATAGAATCTATTTTAGTTTGGTAATAATTAGAACGTGTGTAAAGCCCTTTATCTACTAAAATACGTTTTGCTTAAAGACGCCAACACATTTTGCCTCAGGTATTTTGTCAAATTATATGTGTTATATCTTATATATCTTTGATTAGTCTAGGATATATGAGAGACACGCAACATGAACTCAATTTTGTAGCGGGGTATTGAATGCAATAACTGACCAAATTTAATAACGCGTTATAAATTCGGTTGCGATCGAAAAATAACCGATAATCGGTTAACATCGGTTTCAGCTATTATTGGCGCAAATTGATAAATTACAGCCTTAAAATTAGGGAATTCAAGGAAGTATGACTTCGTGCGCCACTTAGTTTTTCTGTCGTGAGATTGTTCTATGACTAACGAAATATCAAATTATTTACAACGAGTTAAATTATTTATGAAATTTCAAATGACCAAGGTTCGGTCAAACGCCCGTCATTTTGAAAACATAACCCTGTTCCGTGCAACGGAGACTTTCTTGTGATGTAAAATATTATTGATTTAAACATTTTTATCATCATTTATAATTATACACTCAGCGACATTTCATCAATGTTGCTGGAATGGTAACTTACCAAGTTACCATTCCAGGTGTGATTCAAAAAGAATGAGTAATTATTTCCATGTCATCTTGTGCGATCAATGGATATTGCGATTGAATTCAGGTCGGATAATAAAAAGACGTATATAAATTAATGAGTAAAAAATTAATAATATAATATAGTAGCTTCACAAGGAAGTCTCCGTTGCACGGAACAGGGTTATGTTTTCAAAATGACGGGCGTTTGTCCGAACCTTGCTAATGACACATATTTTTTGACAACAATTAAAGCAAAACTCTAGACTTAAGTAAGTAGAGCTTGCGCGAGTAATATGAAAGTCAGACTTGATGGCCATTTCTAGCTTTGGTGTAGCATTAAGGCAATACATTTGCTCCCTCCCAATCAAACGAATTGATAGACAGAATTTAAAAATTAACAGTCGGCTAGCCTATTCATTCATAATTACTTACCTCATTCTAGGTAACTTCGTATAACTGTCACAAACTGTAAGTAAAAAAAAAAATATTTTATTATCATATATTTTATTGTTATAATAATCCAGTTAATAATCATTAAAACACCACCACAGTAACCACGAATACTGCAAGACACCGGGAATAAATATTACAATAAAAGACAAAATTTAATATCTATACAGGTTTCATGCTTAATTACCGCGTTACGATAATAGGGGGTATTTTTTTCTAAAAAGTCCAACTAGTCAAACAAACCGGTTATAACCGGTTATTCCAATTTCGGTTAAAACCGGTTCGAGTTTCCTAAGAAATTTCATGAGTGAAATTTTAATAGGCCAAAAGGCTACACAGTTCGCCGAGAGTGAAGACTCGAGGGTAATCGTCGCTCTAGATTTTCCGGTCACATCACCGGCCTCGCAAGAACTCTTGGAATTTTCTGCCACATAAAAATGTGTTGGATCTATTTTTTTTTTATGACAAAAGGTGGCAAACGAGCAGACGGATTGCCTGATGGTAAGCAATTACCGTCACCCATGGGCACCCGCAAAACCAGGGGAGTCACAAGCGCGTTGCCGACCTTTAAGGGGGGTTGGAGCTCTGGGAACCTTACTCACCATCAGGAACACAACACTACATACCTGAAAGGTAGCAGTGCTATTATGGCTCTGGTCTTCTGTAAGGAGGAGGTACTTCCCCAGTTGGGCTTCTCAAGATTCGAGCATGATGGTACTTCGTTGTGCCCTACCTCTCATTGTTGGACGTAGTTTAAGGACATACCCGGGTCCAAATTTCTGTGGCCCTAGTGAAAAAAAAAAGTTTAATTTTTATACTAGTTGTTCGTCCTTTGAACCCTTTTTCGCTATAGTTTATCCTTTTAGGTATTTAAAAAAGGTAAGCAATCTTGATAGGTTTTATTGAAAAACGCTTTTTAAAAATCAGTGATTTCTACTTACGAAAGCAAGACAATGTTATTAATCATATGTGATTCATAATTGTTCCATACTTGTCGTGATTTATTTTTGAAAAGTGATATCAATAAAAAGACTAGTCAAGATTGTTTACCTTTTTAACTACCTAAAAGTATAGACCTAGGGTCACAGATTTTCGTACTTACCCGCACGCCATATGTGACATTATCTATGAAAAGGGACCTTATTGTCGATGGCACTTATGTCGTTGTTCAAGACGATACAATACAAACGCAACGCGATTCAACGTAAGTGCCATCGACAATAAGGTCCCTTTTCCTAGATAATGACACATATAGTTAATATTTCGATACCTACAACGAGGAATTGCCGCAAGCATCCTTAGTACAATGCCTCAAAGGCGTTTTATACGCCTTAACCAAATTGGTTAAGGCGTCAGCCGCTATAGCTGGAGATGCGGGTTCGAATCCCGTCTCGAACACCGGAGGTCCTCGTCGTTTTTTCTTAAGTATATGTTATCTATTTCAACTTTTAATTTATATACCTAGTAGTATTACTACTTAAAAATCAAAGCAAATCAAAATATTTCATAAAAATAATTTAATTTGATCTTAGCGTTTTATAGAGTTAATCTAGAGTAGTTAAGTATTTAATGCCTAAGTCAACTTGTATTTTATTTGAACAGTAAGTATTTGGTAATTAATCGCCACTACTTTAGATCGTTATCTTATCAGTATTACATTTTTGCGATTTATACATATACAATACCTACTTAGACGCGGCGTATTCGTCTCCATACAAAACTCACTTGTGAATCGCAAGTGTGATATTATTTCATTTATTAATTGCTTTCATACATGTTTGTTTAATTCTAATTTACATTCAAATTAGAGAAAAACCACATATCGAAAAGCTCTGATCATTGCAAGTTGGACATTGACAGTGGTAGTTCGAAGTGACATTTGTTGATGTTACGTAAAACGAGACAGTTACCATGCCATGTATGTTAATTTGACTGAGTTTCCGATATTTCGGCACTGTTGCAAGCGCCATCGTCACGGAATAACTGAGGGTTCTGACCTCACCTTTAGACTCAGTCAAATTAACATAGGTACATACATGTATAGTGATACACCTTCGCCCCGAGCGGTGTGTCTTGACTCTGCTTGAAAATGGATACCAGAGTCGAAACATGTCACCTAGTGTGATATAAGTACACATTAGTTTATCAGTTTTTAACTAGGTAAGTAGTAGTAATATGGCTCACAACAGTTTTAGTTATATAGGGGCAATTTTTTTGTTATATACATATATCTTTCCGTGTAAAGCAGGGTGAAGTGCTAGTATTAAATAAAATATCTCATGTACACATGGTTGATGTTTTACTGTACTATAAAAGAAAGCTGAAGACGGAAGTTAAATGCTAAAAGAATACCAGCACCGAGCAATATCCTGTCTTTTGTTTCCAAACTTTCGATTCGGAAGTTTAGGTACCTTCCGAAATTGCAGAGATTAGTACAAAATAAAACTGCTAACCAAAAAGACTGGGAATGAAAATGTCTCTACAAAGCCGCGTTTCTCGCGCCCTGGCAATGTTTTTTTTATGACATATGGTGGCAAATGAGCAGACGGATTGCCTGATGGTAATCAATTACCGTCGCCAATGGGCACCCGCAACACCAGGGGAGTCACAAGCGCGTTGCCGACCTTTAAGGGGGGTTGGAGCTCTGGGAACCTTACTCACCATCAGGAACAGGAACATACCTGAAAGGTAGCAGTGCTATTACCGCTGGTCTTCTGTAAGGAGGAGGTACTTCCCCAGTTGGGCTTCTCCAGACTCGAGCGTGATGGTACTTCGCTGTGCCCTACCTGTCATTGTTGGACGTAGTTTAAGGACATACCCGGGTCTATACGTTAGCGACATCTATCACGTTCAACTACAGCACGTCTCATTGCTATATTATATTAGTTAGTCCTATGGAAATGTTTCACTTACAAAATAACTCAACATGTATCCATAGATGGCACTGCGCCACATAGATAGTACCGAAAATACAGAAATAGCCAACAAGTCCGAGGAATGCGACTTTTTATAGATATTGTATTTTATGCCATGTCTTGTGTTCCTTGCTTGTAACTAATATGACATTCCTTAACATTGTCGATGATAAGGAAGTTTTCACTTGGACAAAGTGACGCGATAAATAATACACCCACAGATACAGTCAGCAGCAGAAGTTACGAATGTTAGCCCATATAATATATTCATTGGGCTAAGTACTGCAGTTAACCTAAGATGCAAGTTAGGGACGGAATTTAATTATGTAGCTCTATTTTTAAGGTTTATATGGAATGAAACTTACAGTCTTTAATATTTATTCGTCGTTAGTTATATGTTAGTTCCCTTTCTGGCTTAAGATAGTTGTTAGAAAAGTTTTGATAGAATGGTTTGCGAAATGGCGTATTATCGACTTCTTGTTATGGATACCTTTCTTACTTAGCCAAACTATTTACGAGATTACAGTATGTTTTTAATGCGGAATCTTGATAGAAGAAATTTAGAGGAATGGGTAAATTAGACAAAAAATAAATTATATTGTACAATGTCTCCTTAGCCATTGTAAAATCTCACGTAGGGTTACTTGTCTGGAATGATCTATAATGTTATTGTTTATTAAATTAAAACAAAACATAAAAAAAAACAAAATTCATCATTAAAACAAATAGAATTATCATTGGGAGTTTTCTCGACTATACCATATTGGAGTGACCTGGGAGTGACACATCAGTACCCTTACCATGAGTTGTGACATTGACGTTTTCGATAACGAGTATCGAGTTTACTATCTGTGTATCTCGCTTGTACTATTGTAGTGCGAACAAGATGCACAGATAGTAAACTCGATACTAACTATCGAAAACGTTAATGTCACAACTCATGGTGAAGGTACAGAATCACGTTAATGTTTGATAATAATGACATTTTGTCAAAAATAAAACCGTGAGGATGTAATACCTCAGGAGTTAACACATAAGGGTTGCTCCAAAGTTAAAAAAAATTGCAATTTGTTAATGTCATGGTAACCGCTACACAATAATTGTTTTTCATCTGTTTACTTGTTTGAGTGTCGAGTACATTATGGTTTGATTGTATTCAGGTCGGACGATAAAAAGGTGTGTTGATAAATGAGTCAATCAAAATGGATATGAATAAATATCTTAATTGAAATACATTGAATTAAATTACAATAATGTGTTTCTAGTCACTAGTCAACATCTTTGACGTATGTTTACATGATAAGACAAGTAAGGATGAATGGACTTTAGTTTACGATTTTAAGCTAACATTGCTGCTCACATTACAACATAAAACGGGGTAGTTACCATGTATGTTAATAAACAAACCGTAGTGTCTGCTTTAAAACAAAACATCCGAAACTGCAAGCCATTACCCAACTGCGCTCGCTGTCTCTACTCACCCCGTTTTACTTATGTTATTAATATCGAGATACCTAAAAAGTGATGCCCGAGCCTTCCGACTGCCTAGTACTCAAATTCCCTAATATTAGCAAGTTTTTAAATTTACCTACTTAGATAAGCCGCGTAAGATACTGGCGTGTGATGCCAGCTGACTAGAATAGCACCACCCCATCTTCTCCTGCGGGTGTGGTAAGACGCGACAAAGGGAAAAATCCTACGGACGGGCAGCAGCGTTCGCCGAAACCCAATCTACAGCTACTGTGGTCGCCAACCCGCCTGCCAAGCGTGGCGACTTTGGCAACTACCCCCAAGATGATACAAGTCAAATTTGTGGGAGGCCTGTGTCCAGCAGTGGACTACATACGGCTGACCCGGGTATGTCCTTAAACTACGTCCAACAATGAGAGGTAGGGCGCAGCAAAGTACCATCACGCTCGAGTCTGGAGAAGCCCAACTGGGGAAGTACCTCCACCTTACAGAAGACCACAGCCATAATAGCACTACATACCTGAAAAGGTATGTGGTGTTGTGTTCCTGATGGTGAGTAAGGTTCCCAGAGCTCCAACCCCCTTTAGCGGTCGGCAACGCGCTTCTGACTCCCCTGGTGTTGCGGGTGCCCATGGGCGACGGTAATTGCTTACCATCAGGCAATCCCTCTGCTAGTTTGCCACGTCATGTCATAAAAAAAAAAGAAAAAAAGAAAATGAAAATGATGAATGACTTAGATAAGTCCGTCCTTCACTCTTTGTGTTCTCCACTTACTTGTCCCTGACATTAATGTGTCCTTAACGCTGAAGCTTATAACCCTGGCGTGTACCGTTTGCCTCAGTGGCCGGGTTTGTGGCGCGATAAAAGAATAATGGCGGATACATTAAGTCCGGTCTCAGTACCCTTACCATGAATTGTGACATTGACGTTTTCGATAACGAGAATCGAGTTTACTATCTGTGCATCTCGCTTGTACTATTTTAGTGCGAACGAGATGTACAGATAGTAAACTCGATAGTCGTTATCGAAAACGTCAATGTCACAACTCATGGTAAGGGTACAGCTGTAGACTTATTAACCGTAGACGTGCCATGGCTATAACAATAGCAAATCGAACAGGATTATTAAACTTTCAATAGGTATGACAGAGAGCCGCTATCATCATTCGTTATTATAGTCTCACATTGTAATGATTGCTCACTACTACTGTAGACTCTAGTACAATATAAAGATTTGTAAGCCTATACCACGTATTGAAGAGAATCCAGAGAATCCGACTAAATTATGTAGGCTAGCTACGGTATGCAGTCGGCCATTTTGAAATGTCTTTTCAAATTGGTCGCGTTGGTTGTATTCAGTCCTTCCTTAGCATACGTGTTTCAAATCTTGAGAGTATTTACATCCTTAAAGTTAGCGCACGAACTGTTTTATCACTTTATGTGGACGGTTTTGAAATACGTGCTTGACTTTTACTAACATTTTCTTTACGATACTTTTAAGAAGCTTAACAAGAATACGTTTCATGGTTTAATTCATGGAGGGTAAGTACTTTGCTCATGCATAGTTAGGTATTCAATTCGGTTTTGTCGATGTGAATCATTTATTGCTGATTAAATGATGTGATCTTCAGGGGATTTTTATATGCTTAACAATGACATTGACATTAACACAGAATTGAGTTTTAATTATAACGAGAGTCAACCAAGATGCCTAGCTAAAGAGGGGTGCGACTGTGTCTCTCGGGGAGAGAGTCCTTTTCTAACTATATTATTTAAAGAGGGATGGCTAGTCTATCTGGTACTGAGATACTGTCGCATCCCTAGGTTGCCAAACCAACCGTGTATAAAGGACTATGCTAAAATATTTGGTATACATTTTCAGTACTGTAAAATAGGGTAAGTATTTACAAACGTGGCATTCAAACCTCGATAAAAAAATGTTTATACTATTTTAGTTAGTTAGTATAATTTCATTTTAAAGATAAACACAACATAGTTAGGATATTTTATTTCGTAGTGGGGATGAAGTGGAATTTCACATTAAGATGAGTTGGGTAAATTGTCTCTTAGACACCTTTACAAATTAATATAATATTAATACAGCTCTATTAACTATGATGTTTTATAAAAGACTGTTAATTCAATGGAAATAATTACCAGAAGCACCTTTTGACATGACCTACATCCGATTTTAAATAAAGTACATTCTGTTACTTTTTATTTTTATTACAGAAAGTAAGAGTACTGTACATCAATCAATATATATAATTATATATAACAAGCTCCATTTGTGATATGATTATATTATCAGTAGTGTATCAGTGCGCGACGGGCCGGTGACGCGAGCGGCGAACCGAACGGACACTCAGCACTCTTAGTGCTTGAAAATGGAGGCCTATGTTCTCCGAAACATGTCGCGCGAGTGACTAAATAAACGTGAATAGTACCGTATTAATCGTTAATTATGATTATATTATGTACGATTATGATATGATTGTATGTATGACACGCGTTGGTCGCCGGTCGCCGGCAGCGGGTGGTAAGATAAACCAGGGCCTAATGCGCTATCATATACTTCTGTAATCTCAACAAGGCTCCACAGGGCTGAACCGCGTCATGTAAAGCTTGAACACATTGTCCCAAAACAGCTTCCTCCGCCAGTGTGGCTTCATCCCCATAACCAGGCTGGAGGCGAAGCGGAGGTACGCCATGTTGTGGGGATGGTCAATTCGGGGCCACGCGAATGGAAGGAGCGGTGTCAGACGTGGGGTTGGGTTGCTGAAATGTAACAAATACTATCATTTAATGATAGGTCTAGCCCAGTAGGTAGCTAGTAACAGTCCTGGGTTGAAACAAGTACCCTTACCATGAGTTGTGACATTGACGTTTTCGGTAACGAGTATCGAGTTTACTATCTGTGCATCTCATTCGCACTGAAATAGTACACGCGAGATGCACAGATAGTAAACTCGACACTCGTTATCGAAAACGTCAATGTCACAACTCATGGTAAGGGTACAGGGCATTTATTTGTGTGCACAGATATTTCCGGAGTCATGGGTTCTATATGTATTAAAATATTTGTCTATTATGTATACCGTTGGCTGAGTACCCACAGCACAAGCCTTCTTGAGCTTACCGTGGGGCTCAGTCAATTTGAATAGCTCAGTCAGGACAACCTCCTGTAATATTTATTTATTTGTTTATTATTTTATAACACTTAAAACTTCGCGTTTTCTGCACATATTAACCAAAAATAGTTTGCTTTTAGAATATCTACCCTAAACTTCTCACAGACATTCGACGGGTATTCGACAGTCGACACACTGGCTGGGATATCAGTTGTCAGCGAAAATAACTGGCGTAATGCCTATACGGAATCACGGTCCTCCAAAGTGCTGGCGAAACGTATATCATTCCTACTTTGAAAAAATCTCGTATCTGACACTGATACTCCAAGTTAAAACGCAGTAACTCTGTACTCATCCCATACACAGTTAGGTCATTTTTCTTTTGATTGCCAGTAAGAGTTACGAGGTTTTTCAAAGTAGCGACGATATTTTTGGTACTAAGTACGCAAAGCGCCATCTGTCGAGTATCGTGTGTAGTTATTTTGCAGACGTTTTCCAGCGAACAAATTGCATGCAACTAAGATCTATTGAGGAGATTGGTGGGGGCAAAGCTGCAAAGCCTCGAACACCGAAGGAAAGTCGCATGCCTATCGGTATTTTATAGGATACATTTCGGCGAGTGTGCGAGTGGTTTGCATGAACTCATTCCACCATCTCCATTTAAATATTATGGGACGAGGCGTGCGTTGAGATTCCATCCCTATGTTGTGGATATTCCTTCAACCAGAACAAAGCGCTTTGCTTCTACTTTTCTGATTCGCACAGCTAGGGAGTGGAATTCTCTTCCAGCTGATCTTTTCCCGGAGCAATACAACCTGGGTATCTTCAAGTCGAGAGTGAATAAGCACTTGCTAGGTAAGCATGTTCCATCGTCGGCCTCATCGTCACTTACCATCAGGTGAGATTGGGGCCAAATGCTAACCTATCATTTATAAAAAAAAAAAAAAAAGGCTGTGAAACAATAGATGGCACTAGAATCTTAGCCAGCAGTGCGGGAATTATATATTGTATGGCATTGCCTATGCAAGCTAATACGATAAAATTTATTCAAAAACTTGACTTATGTCAACTGTGACATGAAAATATACAAATAAGAACATTGCACACTTACTCTTGCTTCACGAAATTTGTAATACATTCAGCGAACGTTTCCACCGCTTTCATATCTTGAAAGTTTGTGATTAGTGACGTCACAAACGCATGCTCCCAGCCTGCGCTATGCCCAGCCGACGTTATGTTCTCATACATCGGCTCGTACACCTTGAGATTGCTTTTATAAAAAAACTCCATCAAGTAAACGGGCATGTGTTTACTATGATGTTCAGCGGATTTCAAAATTCCGTGCAAAACTTGGCTATCGCCAATATACGCTAAGTTTGCGATGAGTGTTTGCTCGCTTATGGTTTTATTCCCGAAATAGAATATCTTTATTGCTTCAGCCAAAATTCTTCTGTTTTCTTCCGTCTCAAACACTAAATTTCCAGGCAAGAAGTATTCGAAATTATTTTGCATTCGTTCTCTAAAAATCTGTTTATAGTACTGCGAGCTTTTAAGAAAAAGCCCTTCCAAAGTAGAGTAAATTACCATTACAGGCACGTGTTTATATTTACCACGAAGCAGCGTATCGTAGGGCGACTCGGTCAGAAACTGTCTAATGTGAGGTTTCCTGCGGGATGTCTCGACACACGGAGCAAATCCAACAGTACCATCAGTTAAACTATAATGGTACAGCTCATTCGCTGTTGTTAAATCATCTATAGTCTTATTTTTAAAAAACTGAGCCAAATTATCAATATCTTTTGGGACGAAATCTAAGGTTTCTGCTAATTTATTTGCTGTTTCGATTGGATTGATATCAATTGACCAAGGCGACGTGGCTGATCCAGATTCAATTATGGCTCCTTTGAACAAGCCGTCTCCCATTCTTGAAAGAATTAGAAGATCTACAGAAACAGCTCCTGCATCCGTACCATAGATGACAACATGTCTTGGATGTCCTCCGAAATTTATAATGTTTCTCTGGACCCACTGCAGCGCGGCCACTTGGTCTTTCAAGCCAGCGTTACCAGGTACGTCGTCTGTGCCGAGGCATAGAAAACCAAGAACGCCAATTCTGTAGTTGAAAGTCACTACTGCTATGTCGTGTTTCAAGAGGTACTCCATGCCTGCTATTGGGGCTGTCCCTTTGATGAAACTTCCTCCGTGGATGAAAACCAGGATTGGTAAGGGTCTTCGGAAGTGCTGTTGTTTCTCAGGGATCGGGGTGAATATGTTGATGACCAGGCAGTCTTCTTCGCCGTAGCCAGCTTGTGGGCACTGGACTGTTCTGTTTGCATCGTATACTCCGGACCATGGCATTGCTGGCGATGGGCTCTGGGTAACAATAAACGTATCTACGTAAAAGAATTATAATCGTTAAGAATATTTATGAAAGTTTAAATCAGAAGATTTCCTAATTAAATTCTGTGTAAAGCAGGTCGACCGATTAAACCACGCTGTGGTACATTGACTAGGAATTTTGTCAGCAGCAAGATAATGACTGCGCAAAAGATATGCGCACATGGAATACATCTCTCAAAATTATAAGTTTAAAGATTTTTGACAAAAATAAGGTCTGTGGTATGGAAAAGGCAGTGAGTTCATGATAATGACCTACAAGATGCAGATTACTCTAAAAGTTTATTATTGTCCACAAATGCTTGTATGAATGCTTTTCCTTAAAACAAAATTTTGCCAATGTCTGCGTTGAGATCCTTTACAAATGTATTAATTTACCTTAAAGCGATTTGCTCCAGTAGGCGGCGCAGCGTAAGGTATTCCTAAATACGCCATGTACGAAAAATCAACACTCTTCATTAGATGCCCTTTCACAACCCCATTTTCCGTCAATATATACGGAGGTTTAAAAAACATGTCTTCACTTCTCGTCTTACTTAATAAAAGGGTCCACAAGTAAATACATGCTAGTTTAGAAAACCAAGACATTATGTTTCTAGCCCGTCTTCCGAACAACTAGGTTTCAAATAGACAGTAGAATAAGGCACGACATACATGTAAGGTTCCTAGTTATTTACTGTACATCACACACTATTGATTGAAGTTATGAGTAGTTTATGCAAAACAATAATATTTTCATCTATTGTGATGGTTAACAATACTATATGACGATATTGCCGTGTGATGCCGGCTGACTAGAATAGCACCACCCCATCTCCCGCGGGTGTTGTAAGAGGCGACAAAGGAAAAAGTCCTACGGACGGACACCAGCGTCCTTCAAAACCCAATCTAAGGCTACCGCGGTCGCCAACCCGCCTGCGAAGCGTGGCGACTATGGCAACTACCCCCAAGATGATACAAGTCATATTTGTGAGAGCCCTATGTCCAGCAGTGGACTGCATACGGCTGAAATATATGACGATCATACTTTATGCTCTATTAGAATCAGTAGCATTGCACCGTCGACAAGTTTTGCAAGTTGCGATGTTTACTACCCGGAATGTTCTCAGAATTTAAATGATTAAATCACGTACTAAATGTACATATATGTTAAGATTTTATTAACATTTATCTAAGTACCTAATAGAAAAACAAGAGATTAGTACGAAAATCTAGACTCGCGGCAGCGTGTCAAGCCAATATCAAGCAAAGGAACTGGCTAGCCATCGCCGAGTCTAATATTACACGAACCGCCAGGTGTTATATGATATGGGTTGATGAGAGGTAGGGCACAGCGATGACCATCACGCTTGAATCTGGGGCAGCCCAACTGGGGAAGTATCTCCTCCTTACAGAAGACCATAGCCATAATAGCACTGCTACCTTTCAGGTATGTAGTGTTGTCTTCCTGATGGTGAGTAAGGTTCCCAGAGCTCCAACCCCCCTTAAAGGTCGGCAACGCGCTTGTGACTCCCCTGGTGTTACGGGTGCCCATGGGCGACGGTAATTGCTTACCATCAGGCAATCCGTCTGCTCGTTTGCCACCTTTGTCTTAAAAAAAAAAAGGTGCCACTAATATAAATATAAAATATCAATATAAATATTTCGGGACAATCTTACACAAATCGACCTAGTCCTACGGTAAGCTCAGTAAGGCCTATAAAATAAGATCATAGACACCCTAGCGCCGTCTCATCTCCAACGAACTAATGAAAAAGCGGGTATAGCGGCGGAAAGTGCCGAAATTCTTAAACGTAACAAATATTAAAGCCTGAGCAGAGAGTGCCATTTTTTACCCTTTGGCGTAGAGCCGCTAGGTCCATGGGGTCCCAGCGCGCACAAACTTATTGCAGAAATCGCGAAACGTCTGGTTGATGTAACTGGTGACCGAAGAGCTGGCGGCTTCCTCGCACAACGTATCAGCATTGCGATACAACAAGGAAATGCCGCCAGCATCCTTGGTACAATGCCTCAATGGCCTTTTTTAGATTTTATACTGTAACTAGTTAAGTACTTGTAGTTATCATAATACGATTGTAATTTCAGTAAATAAGTAATATCGTATATATGTAAATTACATGTATAGGATAGTCAGACTTCGATATAACGATAAACATCACGAAAGAGCCACCAATTTAGCAACC
Organism: Grapholita molesta; assembly: GCA_022674325.2. Taxonomy (NCBI): domain Eukaryota; kingdom Metazoa; phylum Arthropoda; class Insecta; order Lepidoptera; family Tortricidae; genus Grapholita; species Grapholita molesta. Next base: position 2,220,682 of record CP053138.2, read on the forward strand.
ATTATGTTTTTAAACAACATTATTGTCAAACTTTTTGTTTGATCTAATTAAGTGAGTGATATGAAATAACAAATAACAAAAAGTGGTTGCGAAAGTTCGACGGATATCTAACATTATCTATCCTCATAATGCCCACCATACAAAATATTATACCTTTATTTATTTTTTATGACAAAAGGTGGCAAATGAGCAGACGGATTGCCTGATGGTAAGCAATTACCGTCGCCCATTGGCACCCGCAACACCAGGGGAGTCGCAACCGCGTTGCCGACCTTTAAGGGTTGGAGCTCTGGGAACCTTACTCACTCATCAGGAATACAACACTACATAGCCGAAAGGTAGCAGTGCTATTATGGCTGTGGTCTTCTGTAAGGAGGAGGTACTTCCCCAGTCGGGCTTCTCCAGACTCAAGCGTGATGGTACTTCGCTGTGCCCTACCTCTCATTGTTGGACGTAGGTTAAGGACATACCCGGGTCCACTTTAAGGACATACCAGGGTCCAAGGGTAAGGACATACAAGGGTCATACCTACATGATTTATGTCTCATTGAAAATTTCCATTGGATTGCAACTATTGTCCAGTATGGCCCCGGGGTCAGATATATTATCTTTCTTGCTTGTTCCCATTAAATGTTCTTAGTAACTAACTAAAGTCACACTGATATTGTTTGTATGACGTGATGTGAACGATGGGAATGTCCCGGATTCCGATCACGTCGACGTAGAAAAAAAAAGTTACCGTAAATCCGAACAGGCCACGACGATGTGGCTGGAGTGTGGTAGAATCTGGACCGCTAATGATGTGAAAATTTTCGCCATTTTACAAGCTTTTATTTAACTTGCAATGTATATAAATATGGAAGTACCTACTTAATCTTCGGGTGAAATCTTGCAACTCAATAGGTATGTGCTTCTAGCCTTTAACACATGTACGGCGAAAAACTAAACAGGGCTATGTCTATGTAGTTGTGCAGAGAATTAATATGAAACTTACTTCAAAATTTGAATATAGAACGCCGACATGCATGTACACACACGTTACTACCACATAGGCTAGTATCCTTTCCATGAGTTGTGTCAATGACGTTTTCGATAACGAGTTTATTATCTGTGCATTTCGCTTATACTATTTTAATGCGAACGAGATGCACAGATAGTAAACTTGATATTCGTTATCGAAAACGTCGAAGTCACAACTCATGGTAAGGGTACATGTGCTTCAGCTAAGTTTTTAACCTATAGAATAGTTATGTAAGTTCCGTAACAATACTATATCGTGGTACCACTGATCTGATCTGATGTAGGAGCCAGAAGGTAGTCATAGCAACTTAAACACAACTAAAATACACAAGGTACCTATAGTCCGTACACGCTCCCTTTGATGGCTAGAATTGTGATGTTGGACGATATAACTGTTAAATAAGTTGAACATATTCGTTACTTTGTTTTGTCCTAAGTAGAATATAGATATTTTACATGTCAGAAATCGTTGTTAAAATATTACAAATAATTTAAATACTTTAGTGCTGGCAGCTTTCTCTCCCAACGCATTGGCATTGCTATATAACTACACAGTGGAAATGCTGCCAGAATATTTACGGCAACAATTTTGAACACCAGCGTCGTGCGCTGTCGTGTGTATGTGCAGACGCTGTCAAAACAATTATCTATCTGACAGATAAAGTTTATATTCCTCTCCTCAATAGTCGAGGTGTTGGCGTGTACATCATATGTTTACGAGCGAGAAAGTATTAAATTTTTTTGTTCTTTAAGAAAGTTAATTTATATTAAAACGTCCTTGTGTTCTTGGTTTATACCCAAATATTAACAAGACCTTAAGTTAATACTTGGTTACAAAAGTAGATAGTAATTAGTAGATTACTTATTACAAATGCATCTATCCTGTTAAACGCATTGCACAGTAAGTTACCTACTTGCTTGGACACACGCCAGCAGGATATTTATGTGGGTTGCAACTCAAACTTTTCTCGTACGTAATAATACAACTTGCCAAGAGAATTAAGTCGCCGTTGTTCTGGGAAACGCAGTCTTTTCTAAATATAGTTTGTAATATTGATGTTATGGTTTGGTTACGGTGTCTGTCAATAGCACAGACAGCGAAAATTATACTGTTTTGAAGGTTTTGTAGTCAGTTGACTACAAAACCTTAAAAACAGTATGAATCTACTATTCCTAACAAGGATAGGTACCCTTGTAGTTAGGAACCCTTGTAGGTTGGCCATGTCTGTTTATCTGTGTGACCTTTATGCCTAGAGAACTAAAATTTGGTAGTAATGTGTGAAGTGCGATTCGCTTCTACCTTCCTAATGCGGACTGCTAAAGAATGTCGAAAGATCTTCGTTTGTATTCCCGAAAAAGATATAATTTGGGTCTCTTCAAGGCAAGAGTGAATAGGCTGTTACTGAATCAGCATGCTACACCTTCGACCTCGTCGTCACTTACCATCAGGTGCGACTGATGTCAAACGCTGGTCAGTCTTGTATAAAAAAAAAGTCAATCACGCATAAAAAGTGATCAAATAAACTAATCATCATGGTGATCACCATTTCTGCCGTAAGTCGTCCACTGCTGTCTCCCCCAAATATGACTTGTATCATCATGGGGGCTTGTTGCTATAGTCGAAACTCTTGGAAGGAAAGTTGGCGACCGCAGTAGCTGTAGATTAGGTTTCCACGTACACTGCCTAGACGTTGTTTTTTTTCCCTTTGTCGCCTCTTACACCCGCGGGAGGAGACGGGGTGGTGCTTTCTAGTCAGCCACACACGGCCAGCAAAACATAATAATACAAAAAATAAATTTTGCCCTACATATGATATTTCAGCCGTATGCAGTCCACTGCTGGACATAGGCCTCCCACAAATATGACTTGTATCATCTTGGGGGTAGTTGCTATAGTCGCCACGCTTGGCAGGCGGGTTGGCGACCGCAGTAGCTGTAGATTGGGTTTCGACGGACGCTGCTGCCCATCCGTAGGATTTTTCCCTTTGTCGCCTCTTACGACACTCCCGGGAGGAGATGGGGTGGTGCTATTCTAGTCAGCCGGCATCACACGGCAAATGTGAACGGGAGGGTTAATTTTTTTTCGGTTCAACCGTATAATTTGAGCAATAGGGGTTTGCCTAAATCATTGATGACGTAAATATATTTGGAAATAATCGCTGTAGAAATTAAACAAAAAAATAAATCTTAAACTGATTTCGGTTCAAAAGTATATGAAAATAAAAATGAATGTAGTCGTATCTTCATTTTATTTATATATAAATAAAGACTTTCAAGAAATATTTTTTTGAACTTGATCGGTTTAACCGATTTTGAGTTACGGATTTAAAACTACGGAAACCTACATTGAGCATAGCCCGACATGCTCTCGGCCTGTATTTTACTCTAGTACAATCAAGGTTAGATATATCTATGCACCCATGCACCTTATTATATCAATATTAAAGCACATGTATACATATTTTGGAATATTTTCCGTATCAATATCTTTTAACTTGGCTGTACTATTACATTAAATGAATGAATTTGGACCCGGGTATGTCCCTTAACTACGTCCAACAATGAGAGGTAGGGCACAGCGATGACCATCACGCTTGAATCTGGGGCAGCCCAACTGGGGAAGTACCTCCTCCTTACAGAAGACCACAGCCATAATAGCACTGCTACCTTTCAGATCTGTAGTGTTGTGTTCCTGATGGTGAGTAAGGTTCCCAGAGCTCCAACCCCCCTTAAAGGCCGGCAACGCGCTTGTGACTCCCCTGGTGTTGCGGGTGCCCATGGGCGACGGTAATTGCTTACCACCTGGCAATCCGTCTGCTGGTTTGCCGCCTATGTCATAAAAAAAAAATTAAAAAGAAATGATCAGTGTAGGTTTTATTAGTTTACTGACAATGCACAAGTAAGTTTACACTTTTGGCAAACCGGCGTCACACGTAGCCGTTTGGCGTATGACAGTACCCTTACCATGAGTTGTGACATTGACGTTTTCGATGACGCGTATTGAGTTTACTATCTGTGCATCTTGTTCGCACTAATATAGTACAAGCGAGATGCACAGATAGTAAACTCGATACTCGTTATCGAAAACGTCAATGTCACAACTCATGGTAAGGGTACAGGTGTCGTCATATACTATCCGCCAATGTGTTAACTACTGGTTAACTATGTTCCCTGTACAGTCAACCATCCGGTTTCGGGGACAGCTATAACCCTTCGTGTGGCAAATTCCCGCACCGGGAAACAAAAAAATGGACTTAATATGGCAGATGTCATTTTTGATATTAGCGTGCTTGTGGCGTTTGTCCCGCTCCGGGAGACATAATTATTTCGCACCTCTGGCGACCGGCCTGCTCCGGGAGAGTAGCTAAGTGCTTTTTTATACGTGCATTTAGAGACTAGTTGCAATTGTCCTTCCTAGGCCTGTACCAAATGTGGTAAAATTTGCAAAATGGTGGTTGCCATACATAGTCTTGTCTTTTCTCTCCCGGAGTACCCTTACCATGAGTTGTGACATTACGGTTTTCGATAACGAGTATCGAGTTTACTATCTGTGCATCTCGCTTGTACTATTTTAGTGCGAACGAGATGCACAGATAGTAAACTCGATACTTGTTATCGAAAACGTCAATGTCACAACTCATGGTAAGGGTACAGGTGCCAGATGTGCGTAAATGACTAAAATGGCGGCGCCAGGCGAAGGGATAAGGTGTTTTATGTATAAAAACAGCAACATAGGGGAGTAAGAAAAATAACTTAATGTGCATGACTTAATATGTATTGACATTATTTATTGTTAAATAATGTGTCAATTAGTTCTATTAATCGAGGTGTGATTAAGGAGTCTTGTCGAGTTTATTCAATATAAATAAAATATTTGCTACGAATACTATTCTTTAATTTGCATAACACTGCTTCTTAAGGTAACAAATAGAAAGACAACGTAAGGTAACGGCACCTATAATGGACAAGGACCCAATATGGACGTTCACTCTTATTATAAATAAATAAAAACCATACATAAATGTTACGTCAATTAACCCTTTACCAGGCTCCAAAGAACTACCGTGTCTTCATACGTACTGTATATACCGTTACAGCCGTATTGAACGCCTTGTAAAAACTGCATTTACGAAAGTCGGATATGCTCCTTTAAACCAGAAATAAAAATGTGGGTTACGGTTATCCCATCACCTGTCTAAGTAATTAACTGTCATACTCGATTTTGTCTTATTATATTCTTGATCAGGCGAAGGGAGATATTCTTCCCACATCTTATATCGGTTATCACAGTCAAGGTTTAACTCCAAACCTACTACGAAACATTATATTTATCAATCACTGAAAACATTATTTTATGATCTTCAGTTTAATTACGTACATGAGTTTTTGTGACATGCAAGACAATTTACCGGGCCATGGGAATAATAGCTCCCACACAGTTAAACTCTAACAAGGCCATGGGATAATGTCAACCCACATCCTAATTCTGGTCATACACAATAATGCGTAAATATTTAGCAATGTTTACGATTACATTACCTTTCAACACTCAAAATCTACAATATGTCAAAAAATTGTTCGACCTTATGTACTTCTGTTTCAGAGAAATTAAGGAAAGTGTTCGAATTTCTCTGTAGTTTACTGAAATTAGCGTTCAAGTGTAATTAAACGTCTGCCAAAGATATATTACGCGATTTAGAAGCGTGTTGTGAATGTAAATTATAAAATACAATTTTCAGGGATTGACAAAATATTTTGTAGGAGGTTTGGAGTGAATACCTGACTTAGGTAACCGATATAAGATGTGGGAGGAATATATCCCTTCGCCTGGTAAAGGGTTAACTATCAACCAAACGATCTTAGACTTAGGAATGAAGTGTCCATCACTGGTGCTTCTACCTTATCGGACTATGGATAATTTTCGGACCATTTAAACGTCCTAAAATTTTAATTAATTTAATTGTGCTCCTTTAGCAATATGGCCTATTACCATTGACGCCTGGCATTTCTTTAAGCTATTTCGGTGACTATATTTATTTTGCGGATCTCACTGTACAAAATCGATTTCTTATAATTTAAGAAATCACTTTAGTGTCCAACAATATAGTCCCTTAGCTGCCCTTCCTCGCATTGACCTTATATATAAGACTCATCATCATTATCATCTCAGCCATAAGACTTACTGCTGAACATAGCCTCCCCCTTGGACCTCCACATGTATCGGTTGGAAGTGACTTGCATCTAGCGTCTTCCGGCGACCTTAATGAGGTCGTCTGTCCATCTTGTGGGTCGACGTTCTACGCTGCGCTTGCTAGTCCGTGGTCTCTACTTTTCACTTTTCGACCCCATCGGCCATCTTTTCTGCATGCAAAGTGGCGTGCCCATTGCCACTTCAGCTTGCTAACCCGGTGGGCTATGTCGGTGACTTTAGTTCGCCTACGGATCTCCTCACTTCTGATTCGATCACGTAGAGAAACTCCGAGCATAGCCCTCTCCATAGCTCGATAAGCGACTTTGAGTTTTAAGATGATGCCGATAATGAAATACCACGTTTCGGAGACGTAAGTCATCACTGGTAATTTAAGAGTATACCAAACTATTTAGTCAGTACAATAGGATATAGATTATGACAAAAGTGAAATTTTTGGAAAACCTCATATCGCTCGATTACATCACTCGGTCTTGTTACATGAACGGTTTCCTTCTAATCTTCTTTTTCTAAGTAAGTTCTTGTCAAAAAATTGGATTGAATATCTGCGTACATAAACGTAACACGACACGTTAGGTCCATATACGAACAGAAGTAAATGTTACCTATGGGAAAGACTTAGTCAACCTTCCCGTATAATAAGTTGTACATAAGTTAAAAGTTGAAATAGATAACATATACGAGGACCTCCGGTGTTCGAGGCGGGATAGCCGCGATAGCTGGAGATGCAGATCCCGCCTCGAACATCGGAGGTCCTCGTCGTTTTTTCTTAAGTATATGTTATCTATTTCAACTTTTAATTTATATAGTAGTATTACTACTTCAAAATCAAAGCAAATCAAAATATTTCATAAAAAATAATTTGATTTGTTCTTAGTTTTGTACATAAGTTCTATAGATAAATTAGCGAGAGCGTGGAATTGCATTTGTAGTGGTTGTACGGGAAAAAAATCGAATCGAATGAGAGGTAGGGCACAGCGTTGACCATCACGCTTGAATCTGGGGCAGCCCAACTGGGGAAGTACCTCCTCCTTACAGAAGACCACAGCCATAATAGCACTGCCACCTCTCAGGTATGTAGTGTTGTGTTCCTGATGGTGAGTAAGGTTCCCAGAGCTCCAACCCCCCTTAAAGGCCGGCAACGCGCTTGTGACTCCCCTGGTGTTGCGAGTGCCCATGGGTGACGGCTCGTTTGCCGCCTATGTCATAAAAAAAAATATAAAATGCATATAAACACACAATACCACTACATAATCAATTCGACGCTCTCCCTAATTTACGAGTATCCATAACAGATGTCGCTCATAGCCGACGGTGTCTGGTTTAGTCTTAAATGTAAATAAACGGGTTGACAGCTTGCACGGGTTCCGCGTACAAGGAATACAAGTCTTGCCAGAGACGTTTTCTTGTGGAGTTGGACAGCTGGTGCACGCTGAAACTCTGTTCCAGGTGGAGGTAAGTGAGGTTACCGGGCTTGACTATCGGGCATCTTACTGGCAGCAGTGGCGAGTGAGTTGGCGTCGGGTCCCTGTAAAAAAAACGTAAATTTCTTATTAGTGTGTTTATTATACACCACCATTCTCGCTTCTATATTATTATTATTTAATATTCTGGCTATTTTTCTGTTTCCGGTACTATGTGGCGCAGCACCATCTAATATTAATTAATTTTAATTTTAGCACTATTTATTTCAGAAAAAAACTTATAACAAGATAACAGTAATTTTGCAAATCTCTTTGCGAGATCATGTGCACGGTTACTCTTCTCGCATGTGTAGGAACAAAGTTTAACATCTGTTTGGAGATTAGGTATAAATAAATTAGCTTAGGTATAATAGTTGTACATGTTTACATATTTAATTTGTTTACATATTTTCCCGTGTATCGGTCAATTGTAAAATAAATTTTTAGAATATTGCCGATTAGACTTGTTTTTTTTTGTTTCTAGTGACTTTATCTATGGAGTTGTGTTTAATTATTTTGACTGCAAGGCATCACACTCATGTTTTTTTTTATGATATAGGAGGCAAACGAACAGACGGACTGCCCGATGGTAAGCAACTACCGCCGCCCATGGACACTCGCAACACCAGAGGAGTCACAAGTACGTTGCCGGCCTTTAAGATCCCTATACGCTCTTTTCTTGAAGGTTTGGATGTCATATAGCATAGATGGCGCTAATGTGTTTGCCAGTGTAAAGGAAACGCGATGTGGTATAATAATATGACCACAACCTCCAATCTATTCAAACACGGGCAAGCGAAAGGTTATAAAATTAAAAGTTTATAACTGGAATTTAAGCGTTACGACGGTTATGAGGCACGAAAGGTAATCAACTTTATGCCCCTGTTATACCTACCAAACGGCATAATTCTTGCAATTAAATCTAAAAAATTCTATATCTTAATTACAGTAATTAGATTCAAACACAAAGTAGCATATTATTGACAAACCTTATTTAAAGCAAAAAGGGAGAGTGAGATATGTTTTTATTAGTGTTTATTTGGATTTCTAATAACACTTTAAACGGCATTATTGTTAATAATAGCAGCAATGGCAGCCATTAACAGACTTAATTGGAATTTATGACATGGCACATTAATTAATTGAAACAAACACTTACGCAAAGTTGGCGAAATTTGATATCAGTCGTGCTAGTCGCTTGACTGTCAGATTGTCACTTCTACTAGTAATTGGTTTAGTCGATATTAGATTTTTCGCTACTTCTCCGTGACCTGGCAAATTTATGTACTCGTAAAACTGTTCGAATCCTCCGCGTTCACTCTTATAAGCAAATTCCATCAAGTAAACTGGCTTCCCGGGTTCAGCGTACTTTTCTACTGAAGTGAACATTCCGTGCAGAATAAGGGAATCCCCGAAAAAATTTAAATATCCAATTAAATGCTCATCATCCACTATACCGTTCACGCCAAAGTATTCTCTTTTGACTTTCCTGATAGCTGGGTTTCTAGCTGGTTCTCTATCGATATAAAGATCTCTTGGCATAAACGCAAGGAAGTTCTTATTCATGCGGTGTTCGTAATCCAACTCGTAATATTCGGAACTTCTTAGATACAGACCTTCTAGAGCACTATACAAAAACATTAGTGGGACGTCAGTATAGTTCTGACGTTCTAAGATCTCAAGGGGTGGATCCAATATGAATGCTTCACCTACTCGCGAGTTACTCATGTATTTGTTCTCAATACATGGTACGAATCCGAACGACCCATCCGTTAATGAGCGATATAAATTATAGTTTATTTCGCTCAATTCATCTGCCGGTCTATGTTGCAAGAAGTGTACTAGTTCTTCTAAATTCCTGATTGGGGTTTGTGGTTTTAGCATATTGGCGAAGTGTTTAGCAGTATTTATTGGCTCAGAGTCCACTGCCCAGACAGCTGTGGCGGATCCAGATTCAATAATTGCGTTGTGGAATAAGATTTCGTCCTTCGATCCAGCGAGTACGTGGTAATCGACTGAAGCAGCACCTGCGTCTGTCCCGTACAAGGTCACCTTGCCTGGGTCGCCTCCAAATTGCTGAATGTTTTTTTGGACCCATTGAAGTACAGCGGTCTGGTCTTTTAAACCCGCGTTTCCGAGGGCTTCCTCTATTCCCAAGCATAAAAAACCCAGGACTCCGAGCCTGTAGTTGAAAGTAACAACGATGAAGTTTTGACTGACGAGTAGGCCGAGTCCCTTCGTCGGACCGCTGCCCGTGAGGAAGGATCCACCATGGAAGTAGACGATGACGGGGAGCTGAGTGTGGACGGAGGTGGGGGTGAACACGTTGACGACGAGACAGTCTTCTTCGCCGGTACCGAGTTGGGGACACATGACCGTCCGATTAGCGATGAACGGTTTGAGCCATGGCTTAGGAGGAAATGGGGCCTGTAAGCGAAACACAATTGTTATTTATTACTCAAATACTCCAAACATTATTTGTATATGGTTGTGTTGAAATCTTACGTCTTAGTTAAATTAAACGATGGAGCAAATCAAGTTTAATGCCAGTATAGTGATTGTTAATAATGCAGTGTCTAGCAATAATAGTGAACATTTATATATTTATCTTAACTGTAATTTTATATCGGCAGAATAAATACTACGAAAAAATGATTTTGCACACACGACAAAAACACGAACTTTACGGCCATGAGCAATGAAAACCATATTTGAAATAGTTTCTATGGTCTATTTCTTGAAGAATTTAGGAAAATGCATGTCTGTTTTTTTTAAATTAATACATATAACAATTACAACATTACTACTTCTAGGCATTTTTGAGGCATTGAACCAAGGATGCTGGCGGCATTTTCTCGATGTATCGTAATGCTGATACGTTGTGCGAGGAAGCCGTCAGGTCTTCGGTCATCAGTTACGTCAACCTAACGCTTCGCGATTTCTGCAAAAAGTTTATGCGCGCTGGGACCGTTTTAGTGCCAAAGGGGACAAAATGGTACTTTGAAAATTTCGACGCTTTCGGCCGCTGCGCTTTTTGTTTTGTTGGAGTGTGGGACGGCGTTAGTGTCTACGCAAGTAGCATCCGACACCAGCATACATTTGGACCCTGGTATGTCCTTAAACTACGTCCAACAATGAGAGGTAGGGCACAGCGATGACCATTACGCTTGAATCTGGGGCAGCCCAACTGGGGAAGTACCTCCTCCTTACAGAAGACCACAGCCATAATAGCACTGCTACCTTTCAGGTATGTAGTGCTGTGTTCCTGATGGTGAGTAAGGTTCCCAGAACTCCAACCCCCCTTAAAGGCCGGCAACGCGCTTGTGACTCAACTGGTGTAGCGGGTGCCTATGGGCGACGGTAATTGCTTACCACCAGACAATCCGTCTGCTCGTTTGCCGCCTATGTCATAAAACAAAAAATACATCCAAAGCTTGTCTGAATCATATTTTACTTACCATAAATCGATAACTCCCTGTCGGAGGTGCGGCATAGGGTATACCCAGGTAAGTAAAGTATTGTATATCGCCTTCTGTCTCCAAGCGACCTCTGACTACCCCACTGTGCACTCTCACGTCTCTGGTGCCAGTGGGGTCACGGTAAGTCCATATTTTGAGGCTATCCGAGAGATTTGGCGCCAAAGTATGACGTAATGTGTCTTCGGGGTCGTAAAGCGATGGCTCTTGCATACCACTAGGTCTCCACTTATCGGGGTTAAAGGCGAAGACATAGGTGAATAGGATAAAAATAAGTAATTTCATTTTAATTTGTCTCAGCAAATGTTGAATCACCAAAGTCGTCTATTTGATTTTTCTAAAGATTAGTTTTTGGTCCTTGCGGTAGCGAATTAGAAATACGTCTGACTAGTATTTAGAATTGTAGAGCTGTTGTCAGTTTGTTGACGTTGTGAATAGATTCTCTGCAGGACGTAACGACCATTAACAAACTCATTGAATTTTTTATTATATTGTCGTTCAATAAATTCTAAATTCGTTTTTACTTTCTCTCGCGCGCGGTTGGAAACGTCTGTCCGTTGAATTACAATGTAATGAGCTATTGTTGTTAGAAACAAAACAAAATTTAGCTCAGTCTTTGTTGCTTGGTTGCATTGTAATATAATATTTGTAAACACTTTTCGGTTGATTAGAATGGGTTTATACATCATCATCATCATCATCATCTCAGCCATAAGACGTCCACTGCTGAACATAGGCCTCCCCCTTGGATCTCCACAAGTACCGGTTGGAAGCAACCTGCATCCAGCGTCTTCCGGCGACTTAATAGCGGAATAGCAAGCGCAGCGTAGGACGTCCACCCACAAGATGGGCAGACGACCTCATTAAAGTCGCCGGGTTTAAACAGATGCTAAGAAATTTAGATATATTTCAGGTCAAATTAACAAAGTAAAAACTTGACAAATTATCTTAATATAGCTAATTTAATATATTAAGCTTAAGTTAGTCTTAAGTTAGCCTGTTTAGTATTGGATAATAATATTTAATTTTACCTTTTTTTTTTAATAAGCCTACGGAGTGTCCCACTGCTGGGCAAAGGCTTCCCCTCTTGATTTCCACTTTTCCACCCATTTTCTCTTCCCTGTCATGTGAAATCTTTGTGGAATGAATCCAAGTTGTCCCGCCACCTCCGTCTTGGCCTACCACTTGCCCCAAGTCAACCTCACCTGCACGTGGTGCCAAATAACAAACGAGGCTCTGACGACCTACCAACCCACACTGGACAAGCGTGGTAGACTTAATGTCCAAATCCCCCTTTTATGATATGTTACAATTTTACCTTATGAGAATATAATAAAATGTTTCATTAGCTATACCAATTTTTTTCTTCCATTCCATCACCAATCTTTATATATTTCATATAGCGGTAAAGGAACGAAAGTAACACAATTAGTATGAAAATTCCGGGACAATTTTTCTCCTATCATGGTCTAAATGGGTCGTGATTCTGAGTAGAAGGCACACATTTCGTTGAGTATGAGTATTTAAATTAAATAGTGAGTGACGGACCCTCACCCCTCTCGGTGTGTCCTGGTTCTCTCCCAGAATATCACTCTACTGCTTACTCGAAACATGTTGCCTAGTGCGATATAAGTACACGCGAGTGCATCCATTTTTAACAGTAGTAACATGACTGGCATCATTTTTAATTATAATTAAATAAACAAGCCCAAATGCGAGTTGTACTCTTATACGCTTTGACTTTAACGGCTGGTTGGCAGACGTTACAGAACTGACGGTCAATGTTATAAAACAATACAAATTAATTACTTTCTTTTCAATTAAAAAAATACAATAAAAACTGTTGTGAGCCATGTTACTACTACTTAGTTACAAACGGATAAACTCACGTGTAATTATATCGCACTAGGCGATATGTTTCGGGTAAGCTCCATCTGCTCGGGTAAGGTACATCTGGTGGTATGGTTGAAGATGGGTACCAGAGCTTACCCGAAACATGTCGCCTAGTGCGATATAATTACACGTGAGTTTATCCGTTTGTAACTAAGTAGTACTTTCTTTTCGTTAGCCTTAATACTAGTAATATTAGTTACAGGTGCAGTGCAAAATATTTTCCATCGGGAAAACTCGGATTTCGATCAAAATGTGACTGCACCCGAACTGTCAATCATGTCAAATATGAAAATGTCACTCATTTAATACAATCATTAATGCACAGTACGATTGACGGTTGAACCTCAAAATGGCGAAGTCGTCTTGAAAAAATATTTTTTGCTTTTTGTTCAAAAGTAGTTTAGTGTGTAATATTGATAGCGTATTATGCAGTGATCTAACGCAGAATTGTGCAGCTAATGAAGAATAGATTTCAAAACGTGTTTCACCACTATTTTGGTCATCACCCGGCAATCCCGGAGTCACGGCCGCCTCTTAGCTTTCTGTAAAGTCCAGCTACCACTTTACAAAACGCAAGGCCTACTACCGAACAACGTCATGCTCTAAGGGCAAACCTATATGTTATTATACTTATTTGTTATTCTACTTGACACTGGCGAAATCATCGATTGATTTATTGATGGAAGCCATGTTTTTTTTTTAAAGAAGAAGAATGCACAGTTCGGCTGTTGTCGTTATTCCATCGAGACACGAGATACCAATTTTTCCGATGGAAAATTGCACTACATTTGTGATTCTGATCTTGTAGCCTTTTGTGAGTTAGATTGTGAATTTGACTGTTACTATGACTATTTCCATGATTATTACTGTTATAGCTATTCATTTGAATTGACAAAATATCATGTGACCAAATGCCAAAAACACCGAAGTCATTGCAATAATATAACATAGAAACCAAGCTGAACTGAGACTGATCATATTTAGGGAAATCTGAAAGAGAATAACGCAGTCTCATTGTTTTTTGAGTAAAATTTATTAATACATAATCCAATAATTCGAGTAAGTAAACACGATTCTAACTACCCACATAATTGAAGTAGCTGTAAACAAGAGAATCTGGCACCTAAAAACCTCATTCTGTTTGTCTCAGTAATTCAATATTAGCATTGCACTCGCACTAATTGCTTTTGTGTAAGAGAGAGCGAGTGCGGAATTGTCGATTTTACTCAATGTTTTTTTTTTTTTTTTTTATGACATAGGCGGCAAACGAGCAGTCGGATTGCCTGGTGGTAAGCAATTACCGTCGCCCATGGGCCCGTAACACCAGAGGAGTCACAAGCGCGTTGCCGGCCTTTAAGGGGGGTTGGAGCTCTGGGAACCTTACTCACCATCAGGAACACAACACTACATACCTGAAAGGTAGCAGTGCTATTATGGCTGTGGTCTTCAGTAAGGAGGAGGTACTTCCCCAGTTGGGCTGCCCCAGATTCAAGCGTGATGGTCATAGCTGTGCTCTGTGTGTGATATGTAACGTTTTAGTCTGTGAATACTCGTAAGCCTTTAGTACAATTTCTGGCCGCTCTCCAAACTCTAGTTTGTGCATGTAAGTTGGACAATACAGGATGTAGTTGTTTGTCTATGATTTTGTGTCTTGATTTGATAAGATTTGGAAACACGTAAGCGTTTGATATATGTTTATCTAGGAGGATATAACCACTATGGAGTAGCCATTAACAGGCGTTCCCCTCTGCCAAAATTACTCGGCCATTGAACTAGAACTTGTGTGAATATAGTTTATGCTAGTTTTTGATAATTTTGACGTATGCGTGTGTAGCGACGAACGTAAAAAATGCATTAGTGTTAACATTATTTATGTGTGTTTGCTCACCCCCGCGCCGAAAGCGGCAGAATTTTTCCGATGGAAATTAGTACGTGTGTCGTCTCCATATTGGTTATATATCCTCCGAGATGTTTATACAGTGTGTAATTCTTATACGGGCGAATCTCTTAACGGAGGGTAGAATAGGACATAAGAAATATATTTAGATAACTTTTGTTTAGAATTACAATAAAAAAATTATCCATATAAAAAAAATCGGCCCGCAATGTAATACAACACCCTCGAGTTAAACACTCGTTGACAGTTCGTTTCAAAAGCTCATATCGCGTAATGTTCGCAATACATTACGGCTCAGAAATTTTACAAAAATTAATTACATACGTATAATAGGTAAAATTAAAGAAATACCTTTTCGTTAATGATTATACTGGTAAATCCTATGTCTGGTTTTATTCTTCGCCCGTATTAGACTTACACACAGTAGATATTAAAAACGGTAGCAGTTTGACAGCTCGGAGACGCTGATGTGAGAAATATTAGTTTACATACGACGATTTTTATACATAATTATAAATTAAACGGGACTTATTTATTTACTGTTGTGTAGATTTTGGCCGACGTTTTGGAAATCCTGTGAACTATATTGCCACGGCTGGACTGAAGAGGCGGCCAACGTTTTTTTTTACAAGTTTTTCCAACTACCCGGACATGGTCGTCATAAATCATAGACGTAATAGCTATAGTCATGCCTTATTAAACTTTCAATAGGTATGACAGAGTAGTAGTAGTCTCCGTGTAATTATTGCTTATTACTTAAAGTCCTTAATATATCTGTTACCTCACTGCTTACCCACGGGCAACTACGAAACCGACAAAATTAAGTAGGCTAGCTACACAATGCTATCAGCCATTTTGAAATGTGTTTTCAAATTAGTCGCATTGCGTTTATTCTTCCCTTGTTTAGCGACACGTGTTTCATCTATACAGTTATACTTGCCTTGAGCCATAAATAATTTTTACACCACCTTAGGGGTTGAATTTCCATTTTCAAATCAACACGTTTTTTATGCTGCAGTTAAAACCGAAAAAAAGTATTAAATAAATGAGCTGAATAGAACACCTTGTATGCAAAAGTAATAACAATTTTACTTTTTCCACTCAAAATGTTTTATTCTTTACGTCATAAGGTTGTTTTCTGTGTACATCAAATGTATTATGTTTAAGATGGCCCTCGTCCGCGGCCAATGAGCCGTGCAGGGCGGAAGAATGGTCGAAATAATATGTATTTCTGGTTACTGAATTCCTTTATATCAAATTTACTTGCTTTTATTGTTGGCACAACTGTAAGGAGTGGAATTCCCGCAAAATACCAACATACCGATTTATAACATCGTACAATAGGTAGTTTTTCACACCACTACCACTATCCACTACCACTAGCTACTACTAGTTCCTTTTTATTATTAACAAATTGCATTTTATTCACAAGAGTGCAATTAATTATGCAATACAATTTTTCAGTGTTTCTATGACGTTAGCTGATGTCTTTAAATGATGATTTTGATAGATACCAATAATAAAACTTGTACTTTTGATGTTATACAGTTACTATTTTCCTCGAGGTATTGAGGGTGAGTTTTTTTAAGTTTGTGTACTTACAATAAGAAAATAATCTTCACAGCTTTTTTTTTATGACATAGGTGGCAAATGAGCAGACGGATTGCCTGATGGTAAGCAATTACCATCGCCCATGGGCACCCGCAACACCAGGGGAGTCACAAGAGCGTTGCCGGCCTTTAAGGGGGGTTGGAGCTCTGGGAACCTTACTCACCATCAGGAACAACAACACTACATACCTGAAAGGTAGCAGTGCTATTATGACTGTGGTCTTCTGTAAGGAGGAGGTACTTTCCCATTGTGTGTTCTCCAGACTCAAGCGTGATGGCATTTCGCTATGCCCTACCTACTGCTCATAAATAATCTTCACAGCTTTTTCAAACGTCGGCAATAATCTAGTTAACAATAGTCTTAAAGTGCAGTAAAAACACCTACTTCATACTTTTATGTAAAAACCGTTAGTGTAAATCAGTATTTTAGATTTGTCAAAAAATACTACATGAAATATGATGCGGTAGAAAGTAACGCGAGTATAGTCGGGTAATTAATGAATGCTTTCATAGAAAACTGTCCTTATATTCTTCCTTATGCCGTGTGAAGCCGGCTGACTAGAATAGCACCACTCCATCTCCTCCCGCGGGTGTCGTAAGAGGCGACAAAGGGAAAAATCCTACGGACGGGCAGCAGCGTCCGTCGAAACTTAATTTACAGCTACTGCGGTCGCCAACCCGCCTGCCAAGCGTGGCGACTATGGCAACTACCCCCAAGATGATACAAGTCATATTTGTGGGAGGCCTATGTCCAGCAGTGGACTGCATACAGCTGAAATTTTAAAATAGCAATGAATCATAATAATGTTAATTGTATTTTATTGTCTCGAGTTAAATTGGAATGCCAATTATTATTAAAGCGTGAAATATAATATAGCATTAGGTACGCTGAGATGAGGCCATTTCGTGGCACTTTTTTCACCTTTGTGTTGTGTGTTCACGAATAAACAAATCGCTCAAATCAAAAAATAACGCTATATTTCGTACAATTTCTTATTTTTTTTCTTTAATACGAACCTTCTCCTGACAATACTTAACACAAAAAAAAATTTGCGAAATCGGTTCAGTCGTTCTCTCGTGATGCTTTGACCAAGGAAAATAGGCATTTATTAATAATAACTTAAATACATAGAAAACACCCATGACAGGAACAAATATCAGTGTGGAAACAAAGAAATACTTACTGGGATTTGAAGCAAGGACCGTTGGCTTCATAGGTCATTAGGTCATTACCCATTAAGCCAGACCTGTCGTGGCCGGATAACTATATTATTTCATCATCATTACCACAAAGAGAAAATGGACGGCAAAGGTCAACACTTAAGTATTCATTTATGCCGATCGACGTCAATCAGCAGTCTGCATTTTAAATGTACTGTAACAACTATTTTTTTAAACCTAAAGGAAAAATAAATAAATAATTATTTTAAGCAATTTAAAGTACCACTAGCGCCATCTAGCAGAGCCTGCGGGAGCTGATATGGCTATTCACATAATTATCGATTTTGTCCTTTAGGAAAAATCATTATAATTTTATTTCAAAGAATTATGTAGATTTGGGTTTTTTTTATTAAATACGTCTGAAGTTGGATTGTGGTGAATTATATACGGTTTGTCGCCTCCCTAGTTCTGTCATCGTTGTGGTCAACCCATAGATATACTATTATAACTAGATCGAGTACTAGCCCGAAAAAAGCGAGCCTAGTGAGATAGCTACCACGCAGACCTTTGTCTCTTTCTATAGGGTGACCACGTTAATTTTAGAAGTTAGGAAAATCCCTTTAAATACAATAGTGTTCTGATGTACTAGACCGGTGTAGAGACCACGCCGGCAGCACTGTATTTATTTGACATACTACATGCGTTTTTTTGCTTCCCAAAAATTTTAACTTCGAATACTTATAAAATTTATTAAAAATCGTCTGTGGTATCTAATTACAAGAAATTAAATGGTAAAAGAGATTATGACGATGAATCTAAAATTAAATATAAATAACCAGATAGTGAAAGAATAAAAATAAGCTCTTGCTGTGTTCAAATTTAAGAGTGTCGGTGGAGTAAACACCAATCTTCTTTTCTCTCCGACAGCCTTCTTCATATTTTTTAGATACGTAAATCGGTAATGTCGGACATCAACAAACCAGTCGGACCGATGACCGGGTCGCTGGTAGTCGGTGGCCGCAGTATGTTAAAGTGTTCTCCATGTGTGTGCTCCATGTGGCAGTCTATGGCAGAGGCCTATATTTTGTCGTGTTGATTAAATTACAGCCTATACTTTTACATCATATAATATAATCGGAAATATTTATGTATTACATATGGTTTTCTTATTACAACGTATATTAATGTGTAAATCAATAAAATGTTACGTTCAGTTTTCAATGTTCAGATTTTCATTTCACTTGAAAATTATTTTTGATCTTCAACCACCATTTTGTTATTTACGATTCTTATTTTATAAAATTAACCTCATAACCATTTTTGTGTGTAATTTCCTGTAATTGACACACACGATTTGAGTTTTTTTTTAAATCTTTACCGGGTGAAAATTCTCTTTTTGCACACTTATATATTCTATATGTTTATTAGGTATATCAAAAAAATACACGCAGGAAATTAAACCACTATAACCCCGCTTCTGTGGGAATTACTTTGCCCCAATTGCTATATTCCCTCTACTATAATATACAATGACAATGAAACCACATTTTACAAATTTTAATAAATATGTTTAATGTACTTTATCTCAACACCAACATTAATGTTGTCCTGTTGTGTAATTGTCCTCGTCCATGTACAAGCATGGTTACCCTAGCATCTAGTTGACTTTGGGTTGCCATAGATCTAATATTATTCTAGGAATACCATCATTCAGAAAGGGACGGAGGTCTGTGTACTAGCTGTCCTACTCGGCTCGTTTTTTTTCTTCATATTCGGCGAGCGAAACTAAACCTTAACTAGATGCGTATAAAGCACGTTTCACTTATTGGTATTTTTCACAGGGCTTATTCCAGTTATCCTAAAAATTCCTTGGGTCAACCTGCGTTTCAGTTGTCAAATCTGACAGCGTCACCGCTATGGCAAAGGAGAGGTCGTTATTTGCAAAAATGGAGAGAGAAGCCTCCCGTTATATTATAATCTGGTCCCATCGGCCTTTTGAGTGAGTTTATTATCTATCGTTGGTTGTATTTCCATCGAGAAATATAAATAGTAATGGTTGTTGTGATTATTTATTTTCAGTCCCGGCATCTCGTGTCCTGGAATGACCCGGTAGCCTTATTTTACGACGACTTATTAGGCCCCGACGCATTGACATGCAATCAGTATAAGATGAGAGGGATTCTTTTCTGCGTCGGGTAAGTAAGACAGTTGTTTGTGGCTAGCCTTCTACTCCGCCGCCGGCATGTCCAAGCCGCAACTTATAAGTTGTCTTTCGTTTGCAGGGCCTACTTTACAACCCTATTTACCAGCCTGCTTATGGATTCGGATTCGCTGTTGTCTGGCACCGCGCTGTCGCGCCTTACGGTCGGTGCATCATCTGCAAGTGGTAGCCGTCAGCGGTTCTGAGGACAGGCCTTCCCCAGAAGATGCTGAGCCGGTCCCCTTCGGCCCCAGGTCACCGGAGTGAGGTCAGACGTATTGTACCTATCTTATTTTTTTTATTTCTCTCAGAGTTGTCCCGGAGTGAGGTCAGACGTATTGTACCTATCTTATATTTTTATATATTTCTCAGAATTGTCTGAGATGGCGCCCCTACGGTATTTAGTTGTTGACGTGGCAGTGGTAACAAGCACTAGGAGATAAGTTAGTTAGCCCACCGAGTCTCTCCCTTATGCCTTCATTAGAGCCCTTAATTTATATTAATTTAAGCTCTCGAGCTAGTCGGCACTATTTGTTTATTTTTCTTAAATAAACCCTTTATAATATATTTCTTGTTTTCTTCCATACATATATTTACCCTCTAGGGCCCTTATCCCCATAGAGCAATCTTATATGTAACAGTACTGACGTATTGTTATTGATGGTATGTAGTTGAGGTACAAACATAGACTAGCCCTTGTGCAGCCCTGCAGTGTTCGTTTAGAAACATCATCATGATCACCAGGCTATAGTCCACCGCTGGACATAGCCCTCCCCTAAAGTGCGCCATAGCGCCCTGTCTTCAGCTTGCCGCATCCAGCATCAACCTGCTATCTTTCGCAGAGGTCAGTCTTTTCTTTGGTCAGAGGGCATCCCACACTCCGTTTTTCCGAGCGGTCTCCACTCAAGAACGCGTTTACCCCAGTGGTTGTCTGTCCTTCGTATACCTACATATATGCCCACTGTCTCATAGCTTGCTAATTCTTTGAGCTATGTCGATAACTTTGGATCTCTGTCGGATGCTACGAATCCTATACTCCAGAGAAACTCCGAGCATAGCTCTCTCCGTAGCTCGCTGAGTGACTTTGAACTGGCGGACCAACGCTATCACGAGTGTCCCATGTCTCGGCTCCGTAGGTAAAGACAGGTAGGACGCACTGATTGAACACTACTATGAACTAATTTGTTTATGGCCCTGTTAGTTTAGCAGGCTAAACAATTTTTTGAATATCTTACTTTCATACAAAGTTCGGTATCTGCTTACAAGTAACTTCAATACTCGATGCATTTAAATATGGATCCCAAAAACATATCTAAGACTATAAAATACTCCTTGGAACCCATTTACCCAACCCTACTTTAACTACTAGAATCCAGAATGCTACAGTTACACTACCTAAGATAATAAAGACTTAAGTGTAATAGTATGAAGAAGGAAAATGCTTCGTTTATGTTTTAGTTCGTAATTTTACGGGATCTAAAATTTAAGGGCATGGTCCCTTCGTAATGGGTTAATTTAACGTCAGCATGGTGTCTCTGAATAACAGTATAAAGCATGGTTGCGCAGCCTAGGGCGTAAAACTAAAAAATGGTTTGGAAAAGCTTTTGAGTCTAAAAATAGATTTTCGCTTAAAATAATAACTTTCGTAGCAAACCTTTAGGCACATTTCCGAACACCGCTCTAATCATTGATATAATGCCATGAAAGTCCTGGGTTCAGATCACAGTAAGGGAATTTATTTGTGTCATGAGCACAGGTTTTTTCCTGAGTCAAGGGTGTATTCCACGGGTAACTATGTTTTCTACGTGTAAGTATTTAAGTGTATTTACCCGATGACCACGAACGCTGCTAAAGGGTTCGAAACGTTGGGATGAAGTTTAAATTAGTATACGCGATTTAATCCGTTTTAGTTGTTTTATTTCATGAGTAATTATCGCGGCAACCGAAGACAATATTATGTATTTAAGTATTAGTATATTATATGTATCGTTGGCTGAATACCCACAACTCAAGCCTTCTGGAGCTTACCGTGAGGCTGACAATTTGTGTAAAGATGTCCTGCAATATT
Source organism: Grapholita molesta (assembly GCA_022674325.2). Taxonomy (NCBI): domain Eukaryota; kingdom Metazoa; phylum Arthropoda; class Insecta; order Lepidoptera; family Tortricidae; genus Grapholita; species Grapholita molesta. The sequence continues at coordinate 2,242,679 of CP053138.2, forward strand.
TATTTATTCATTTATTAATATGTATATTTGTATACTATGTGACTTACATATACCCTTTGTTGTTTATTCTGCTAACCCTGAGAAAAAATTTGGATCTCATCGTAAATATATATTTAAATAAATTGATTTGTTTCGTAGCAGACCTTAAACATCGAAGTTCAAAAATTTCGTGTATCTTTCTCTTTTACAATTAAGGCGTAATAAGAGTGACAGAATCAATCGTTCTTGCAAATTAAAATTAAATGTTACGGTAAGCCTTCTAGTTGTATTTCTTCTCATAACTTGACGCGTTTAAAGACTTGTCACGACATTTTTTGTCACATTTAATGTATCCATACTTTCAGGCTTGACTGTCGCTATCAGATATATCAGAGCTGTGGAGGTGATCACAAATATCTGAACAGCGCTATTGTCAAGGCGATAGAATCCATGTACAGATATTTGTGACCACAGCTCTTATATATCTAATGTCGACTGTGATACTATTTCATACTCCTACCCTATCAAGTGATGGGGCCATAGCATTTTACAAGCCACAAATCATCGCAGGCTTCACAGCCCTGATTACACCGCTCGAGCCACTTACGGGATTGGACGCTAATAGCTAGGGTTGTCGACGATTAAATGTTCATTTTGTTTTTATATGTCTAAATGTCTTTAACGAGTCTGTCCAGTTAAGGTGACACATTCGTGTTCAAATAAAGATACTCCATTTATATACACTGAAGGTATAGTGTCGTAGTCTAAACATACCTTTATGAAATGCGGAGCCGAAACGTCGATCTAACAATGCGGTTGGTTCACTAGTTCAACGTGGCTTAGCGAGTTATGGAGAGGGCTATGCTAGAGGATCGGATTTGTAATGATATGATCCGACAAGAAACAAAAGTTATTGATATTTTCATTCAGTGGAAGTAGACCGGTCAGATCTACAGCAGAACCGACAACTGATGGGGTATATACTTGTGATGAATTGATCTAAATTAAAATAACTTAAAAAAAAGTAAATAACAAATTTTGGGTACTAGGCACTCCCCCATATACATACTTAAACAAATGAAATTGCAAAAACATATAAAGAGCATAAACATTAAAAATATTTTTTTTAATAAGCTTAAGAAATATAAAAATATCAAGGTCGTTCATCGCCATCAGATAACTGACAGTCCTACCTGTCAGATAATACTTCCAGAAGGTTATTGGAACTACACCTAACTCTTTGCATTAAAGTGGCTGCCCTCACACGCAAGATGTAGGCAACGAGCGTTCTGAAATCTCTCTAACAATTCCAAATATACAGAAAATAGCTCCAATCCAATTAATCTAGCGCGGTGACAACCCTACATTAGATCAATGAACCGCAGTGGGGCCTCCAGCACTCCTTGCGAAATAGCAGATTAGAGGTAATTTTGTCTCTCTCTATTTTCGTCCGTATGAACTACAACTACAGGTTGATTTCTTAGTCGTGATGCTGAACCAGTTTCTGTCTCTAACTGGTCGATATTATCTCATGATAGTATCTGATCAACACAGCGTACATTATTTTTTCTTATTATCTTCCCTTGTCTTTAATTAAATAAATGATCATCGTCCTATGACTTTTGATATGCGCAGTATGAGAAGCAACGGCACGTCACACAAAGAACTTCTTAAAAAAACATTGTTTTTTGTGTTATTCTATACACAATAAATAATTTGTTACTTATATTCTTGCAATTAAGAACAATTTTTTTTTTAGGTTCATATTTTTGATTTATTTTATCTCATATTTGAACTATACAGCATACGAGTATACTTAAGCATCGCAATAGTTGGAGATGCGGGTTCAAATTAGGATTTGAAGCTCGGTATTGCAAAAGGCGGTTTCCTCATCCGTTCGTCACCGGCATTCAAGACTGGTCTCGAACGCCGGAGGTCCTCGTCGCTTTTTCTTAAGTACATATATGTCATTCATTTATTTATTTTTTACTTACACTTTTGTTTGGTTCATATATGTGATAACAACCTATATATTCAGTGCAAAACGAACTTCTATAAAAATATTTATTTTGCCATGTATCTAATGTTTTTTTCCTTCGAAATTTAGTTGTCAGTCATCTATATTTGTTTACATTATTTTCGCTTTATATTGATCCCTAATGTACATTTAAATTCAGGTCAATTCGTCAAGTATATTACCTTAAGGTTTAACTACGAACAAACACAATTAGGGCGGGCGAACGGCCCGGAACCGGAAAGGCGATAGTGCGGCTCGCTGCCTCTTTTTAGATTAGAGGAAATGACAAGCTAGAGTCGTAATGGCGGAGCAATGGGCGTCGGAAAGAGGACCATACCGGTTTTTACCGGATTTACGGGTTTCTTTTGACGGCGGACGGAGCTAAGAATTTAAAATCGGTAGACTGTTTATTGATATGGTTCTTAAGTTAGAATGTGTACTTTGCCGCGATAATTACTCATGAAATTTAATAAAGGGAAACGTATTATATCGCGTATAATATTTTGAAATTCATCCCGACGTTTCGAACCCTTTAGCAGCGTTTGTGTTCGTCGTGGAGCGGTAGCTTATATTTTGTTGTTCTGATGTCTGAGCTACATATAATATTTTAATGTAGAGTTTCATAAGAATCCGCTCAGTAGTGTTTGTCGTGAAATAGCCCGGACATCCAGACGAGGGGAGCGGTTTCATCCTTACGTTGTGAGTATTCCATTCATTCGCACGAAGCGATTCGCTTCTAATGCGAACTGCTAAGGAATGGAATTCGCTCCCTTCGTCTATTCCCGGTAAGATATAATTTAGGTCTTATCAAGGCAAGATTGAATAGGCTGTTACTGAACCAGCGTGCTACACCTTCGACCTCGTCGTCACTTACCATCAGGTGCGACTGAGGTCAAACGCTGGTCTTGTATAAAAAAAATCATCTATACATAATAACTTTAGCATTTACAATTTTAGTAATCATATACTTTTTTGCAGAACTGCTTGATGCTGCCTTAAAACTGATGCAACAACGAGAAATCAATCTAACACTCTTCTAAGCAAATCGTTCTGGATTCACTGGCAGCATATTGCCTTCGCGACAGTGAGCAGAAACGAACTAAGTTCATAGAATACTTATGCCGCTTAAGCCTTTTTGGGTGTACGTAGGTTTTATGTGTAGTTTGGCCGAGATAGTTTTGTCAATATTACCTGCTGTTGCACTTTGTCATTTCTTTGTCTCCTGAGTGTTTCATTCTTTTGTTTTGTTTTTGAATCTGGAATTTTATTATTTATTTATTTAAACTTTATTGCTCCAAATAAGAAAAAAAATACAAATGACGGACTTAATGCCTAATGACATTCTCTACCAGTCAACCATTGGGCTAAACATTCACATTGGTGCCAAGCAAAAAAAGTAAGAGAATATTGGTATCTAAAATAAAGAAGCGAACTAAAAAACGTTATAATAGACTACAAATGAAATACACAAATATAATAAATATTTAAATATATACGAATAAAAAATATACTACCATATAATGGTTGCATATTATAGATGATGAATTTTGTCAATCTATAAACTCTATCACGGCAGCGGGATGCGATCACCAACCCGCCTTTCAAGCGTGGCGATTATGACATTGAACCATCTATGCTCATAGATTGCTGTCTGTGGCGATATATGGGTGAAGCCTCTGTCTAGCAATGAACGTCCGTGGTTGAAAGGAAGGTAGGTATGTGTATAAAGTGAGTAATGAAGAAAGAAGGAAGGTTTATAAATACTACAGACCCCGCGAATATTGTACTGCCTTACAATATTCACTAAAAACATTAGTTAAACATTACTCTTATTTTTGGATACTCCGGTAAACGCCTGCATAAAACTTAATAGCAAATATTTAATAAGAGCACAATGCTTTGTATTCCACTATGGCACTGCAACGACACCCTTTTGTCCTTAAAAGGGATGAAATTTGACATAAATTATAACCTATATCCTTTTGTGATATATAAGGTACTTAATTGGAAAGTATCATAAAAATACTTTAAGTAGTTTTTGAAATTAAGTGGAACGTACATCCATCCAACTTTCACGTTAGGAGATAAGTGATTACTATCTATACTATCGGTAAACTATACCATACTTGACCATACTAACTATTCTCTAACTATACTATCGGTAAGAATTAGTTCCAATATCAAATAATATCTAATAGCTGTCACAATAAAGAAGAACTTCAGATGCGCCATTTTTATTAAAAGCTACTAAACAACAACTCGGCCATTTTGTGATGAAGTTAATGGCGTCGTTAGGAGAAATTACTCTTTCATTATTTGCTCTGGCGAAATAATAACAGTCTTAATGTTGATACTTTCAAGGATGTACTCGTATATAGAAATGTTGGAGTCATTTAAATATCTGGGTCATATATGGGCCATACGTCTGGCCACGGGGCAAACACTGACATTGAACGGGAACGAAGGGTGTTTTGTGTCAAAGACTTAATCGCCCGAAGGTTTGCGACGTGCTCCGGGGACGCCCTTGTTTCCTCCTGGGTTCTTTTTTACCACGGCGTAAATTCTTGTATTTTTTTAATACAAAGACGGTGGCAAACTACCATACGGACCGCCTGATGGTAAGCAGTTACCGTGGCCTATGTTACATGGGTGTTGCCTACCCTAAAAGTTGTTGGAGCTCTGGGAACCTTACTCACCATCAGGAACACAACACTACATAGGTACCTGAAAGGTAGCAGTGACATGGCTGTGGTCTTCTGTAAGGAGGAGGTACTTCCCTAGTTCCCCAACTGTCTCCAGACTCAAGCGTGATGGTACGTTGCTATGCCCTACCTCTCATTGTTCGACGTAGTTTAAGGACATGGCCGGGTCCTGGGTTTTTGTTACATTACATGTTTATATTGACCGTAACTTATAAAAAACTACTTTTAACACTAATTAAACCCTCTCCTAAAAAGTTATTTTTTTAATTATTCCGTGGCCCTAACTTCCAAACTCCAAAGCCACGGATCCTCAACTGAATACTTCGTGCAGGAGTTTTAATTAATCCATCGAGAATAGAGGTAAGGTTAGCAAGTTGCAATATATCATGGCGCGGTTTCGGCACACGAAACTTACCCGATCGGTTAGGGGATTCCACCCTGTATATCTATAATAGGTTCACTACCTTATACGTAATACGGCTTGTGCGATAGTTAGGGTCAGGGACTTTAATTGTTGAGATATTTAAGGGTCATAAATACAGTGCATATTTTTCATACGGGCGTATATTGTAGTGGCGGTTAGTATTGGACCTTGGGAACCTATTTCAAATCAGTTTGTTAAAAATTAGGTTTTTTTTCATACATAGTAATTCAGCACGCAATGTATTGCATCCATAATAATTAATATACCGATGCGTCATGTCATGTCAGTATTACTTGTCATGTCAAAATAAGTTGGACTGCGTACATTGCTGCCTGGTCAGACTTAAAAAAATGGGTAATACTATGACACTTTAATAAATTTATTAACATAATACGAGTCGTATTACTGGATACTATATGTGGACAACGTATACGCCCGTATGGAAAATACACACTGTATATGGCATATCAGTGGCTCAACAAATAAAGTCTGTGACACGTATAGTCACAGTGTACGTGTGAGTTAGTAAACGGTGCTTAACCTCGTAACGCCCAGTGTGCATTACAATGTACACTCCGTTTAAATGGAGTTGAAATCTTTTACAAAAGGAAATAAGGTAGAATTTCTTTTGTTTCATTAGTTTTCGTACAAAAGAAAATTCAACCCAATTCACTGCATACTAAGGTTGGTTTTAACTATTAAATATTTTAGTATGGTGGGCGTTACGAGGTTAAAACGGTTAAGTTTTTACATACACTTGTTACAATGCAGTGCTACGACAGTTCTGCTACGCCTGAAGCCCCGTAGCACGCGCTACGAGCTACGGCTGCTACGATATTAATCATTACAGATGGATTTGATAAGAATAAAATAATATGGCGTTCAAAACATATATTATTTAAGTTCCAACATATATTGTCTAAGGTCCAATATGCTAAGTTTTTCGGTATTTATACCGTACGAAATATCAGTCGCAATATATCAGTTCGGTAAAGGAAAACATCGAGGAGCCGGGGGAACCGGACTAATTCCAATAAGGCCTAGTTTATCCTCAGGGTTGGAATCTAAAGGACAGTCTCTTCGTAAAACTAGTGCTTACGCCAAATCCTGGGATTAGTGTCCAAGCGGAACCAGGAGCCGTGGCAAAATGCTGGGACAACGCAAAGAATGTGAATTAGTAAGAGTTAAAATAACTTTCAGTAAGTAAACAGTATAACAAGGTATATATAAAACAAGGTATAGGGTAATTCGCTAGTAACTGGCCACCCTCCAATAACTGGCTACTTTATGCTAAAAATGCACTCTGTATATAGGCCATTAGAATTCATTTTAGTGTGAGGTGGTCAGTTATTTAACAGCGGCAAATAATTGACACACCATTATAAAATATGTTCCATTTGTCGGTATACAGAATTCATTTTTAATATAAGGTGGCCAGTTATTGAAAAATAGCCAGTTACTGGCAAAAAACAACAAATGTAAACAAACCTCGATTGGCAGGTTATCTAATTACAGGGAAAATCTCACGCTGTTTGTTTTCACTTCGAAGGAAAAGCTCAAACATTCTAGCGAAAGTGGCGCAAATGGCTTCGGGTTCCTTTGGAAGTCGAATTTTACTTTTTAACATATATATTTAAAAAAGTTTAATATTAATATTGTCTTCGGTTGCCACGATAATTACTCATGAAATAAAACAACTAAAACGAATTAAATCGCGTATACTAATTTAAACTTCATCCCGACGTTTCGAACCCTTTAGCAGCGTTCGTGGTCATCGGGTGGACCCATCCGTTTTAGTTGTTTTATTTCAAGTTAAATATTATTCAAGTGACACAATACAATATTAATAAATATAAAAAACAACTATACCTCGTTTTTTTATGATTAGTAAAATAACGGTCCATTTTGCCTACATTTCATTAATTATTTTATTTCAGTAACCTCGTTATAAACTCGTAAATGAGATTTAAGATTCCTCTTTTAACGTTACTTTGATGAAAATAAGAGGCAAATATGACAGCTATTAAATTGTTTTCCTAATTCAGCAGGGGTTCAGTGGACATCGATAGTTTAAGCCAGTAATCTTGGTGAAAGATATATCTCTTGACACAATAACAAACAATACTAAATTATCAAGGAACTGTTTCTATGGTACATTTCAAACCTACTCTTATGTCAGATAGAGTCAATCGCCAATAACTGGCCACCTTATACTGAAAAGGAATCCTGTTTATCTATAAGTAGAACACATTTTCCAATGGGGTTTCAGTTACTGGCCACCCTTCAATAACTGACCACTTCACACTAAAATGAATTCTAATCGCCTATAAACAGAGTTAATTTTTACTATAATATGGCCAGTTATTGGAACGTGGCCAGTCACTAGTGAATTACCTTATGTCATGTGGAATATTCAACCAGCATACGCATATGCAACCTCTAATAAATATTGTAAGTTATATTTACAGCCATACTATTATTTTATCCAAAAAGAAAATGAAAAATTCGATTGCTCTAATCTTAAGACCACTTATTATGGGGGTCAATATCGTCTCACATATTTTTTTTATTCCTATTGACTCTTTCACTACATTACTTACTATTTTTAACTTCATACTATTCTGTTTCATAACTATTTTATTACTACTAACGAAGCTCATAAGCATAACATACAGTGTCTATTACACCTATACTGTGTTTACTGTGTTATGTCTGATTTTTTGTTTTCATAATGTTTATAATTATATTATTATGATTCAAAAAGAAGTCAAAAATAGGCGCTTCGTGCCTTGAGGGAATTCTAATCTAACCTAACCTACTTATGTCACTCAAATTGACTTAAATGACATAAAATGTTTTATAATTAATAAATGTATAAAAACTAAAATTTGTATAAACAAGGTGTATGATTAGTGATATTATGAATTCTCATGATTATTTCGATCGTTATGGATATGATAAAAATCTATGAAAAGTAATCATTATTATCTAAAATGGTATGAGACACATTTACGGATTTCTGATAATAGGACTAAAAAGGTATGTAAGATAATCTTATAATGTAACTGTTGCATAAAATACTATTAACTTTTTATATAATTGTTTCTTTATATTTTTACCACGGCTCGCGCTTGGTCGCTCAGATCGGCTTGTTTTGCAATCCATTAGAGTGTTCGCGACAGCTTACTAATTATGTTGCAGGCTGTATAAAACTCCATAGTACTCCATTCCCATCGGGTTTCCTAAATTTTAGTATTTTTACTGCTCTTGTGAAAGGGCAGGGGAGATTTGCTCCACCTTCTAATGCCCTGACTGGGATTTTAACCCAGGACCATCGGCTTCATATGCAGGTTCTCTACCCACTAGGCCAGACCGGTCGTCTATATTTTTGTAAAATTTCATTAAAGCCCGAGCGGTACTTTTTGCGTGAAATAGCGACAAATATACATGGAACCAGTATCCGAGTAGACATCTTTAAACATAAAACTATCGCGAGTGTGAAGTGTGAGTGAAACATGTCGAGCAATATTCGACTTATAAAATGTGAGTTATCCGCTTCTATACAAAAAAATCCGAGTAGCTACCTAATCTTGCACAGACGAAGCCGCAGGCAGAAGATAGCAATAAATCGACACTTATGGGTTTTGGTTTGAGTCTGTACTTTGATACTTTATACTTACTTTATCTTTACTAATATTATAAATGCGAAAGTAACTCAGTCTGTCTGTAACCTCTTCAGGATTAAACCGCTGAACTAATTGGAAAGAAATTTGGCATGGAAAAAAATTAACCTACGAGAAAGGACATAGGATAATTTTATCCCGCCACCACACTTTGAAAATAGGCATGGTTGGCCGATGAAGTTGTGAGGAAAACTTGTAACTTATAAGTCAACGTTGATGAAAACATGCCTTATACAAATTAGCTTTGCAATCTGAAAACTAATGTACACTTAGTTAATGAATTTATCTGGAACATGTCCACACAATTAAGCGTGTAGGTTTATATCTGTCAAAATAACAAGCGCGGACATCTTGATTAAGGTCAAACGATGGATGGGGTCAGGCCTAGCGGGTAGGACGATAAATATCACTTATACGTAACCACCCTTTAGCCCGTATTAAGTATTAAGCCATCTGCCGGTGTTTTCAAGGCTTTCTTTCATACTTTCAGCGTTTTATTTTATATATTTTAGTATTTCGTACCCAAAAGGTGTCTGACTGTCTGTCCGTCTGTCAACAGGCTGTATCTCATGAATCATGGTTCTGTTTTTATTATATTTTGTTCTTACAGTGACAATAGAAATACATCATCGCCAACTCTCAACAGACAGGTAAACAGACGCACAGACCGACAGACGGACTGATGGATAGACGGACAGACAGACAGAAGAACAGACGGACAGATGGAAAGACGAATAGACAGACAGCACAGAAAGACAGACGTACAGTCAGCATCATATAGTTAGTTGCAATCAGTATGGCCAAATATATCGTAACACGTTCTTACTGCTATATAAAGAAAGACCTGTATCGATATATTTGGCCACTTTGCATGCCACTAAGTCTATGACGCTCACTGTACAGTGGAGTCTTAGTAGTAAGAACCCGTTTTACCCTTTTACCCCTAATAACACAAATGCGGGTAATTCGAAAATTCCAGTGTCAATCAAAATAATAAATGTTTTTGTGAATACAAATGAATCACCAATGAAGTGCTTATCCGAATTTAATTACATAATGAACATTCCGTGCATAAATAATGACGTCATGTGTCTGCACGCCGACAGCTATGACGTCACTGATTTACTAACGAAACCTTGACATTGATTTATTTGGTGTCTAATATTATTAGTTAATCAAAACGTTTTTATTAGTTAATCACAAAGCTCAGCGTGTGAAGCGCTGATGGCCTATCGGTAAGAGCGTGCTACTTGCAATCCGGAGTTCGCAGGTTCAAACCCCGGCTTGTACTATTTCGAAACGTATACACAAAATATCATTTGATATTTACCACTCGCTTTTCGGTGAAGGAAAACGGTCACTCCTAAATAAGTATATCTAACTATGATCGGGAGAAAATGGAATTGTGTACAACATTAAACGTGTTAACGTTTTGCCTGTAATATAACACTTGTCCTAATAATCACAATCACACGGTCTTTTATCCCATAGCCCAGTAGCTAGTCCACCCAATATCCTAGTACATTCTAGATTCCATTAAAACTCAATAGTCCTTACACCATGGCGGGTGCTGTCTCTGTGCGTGTCCCATGATACGGACAGGGGCAACATCCGCTTAGCGTAACCCTTATATTTGATTAAACTGTTGAGGGCCTCTGCGCGTTGGCTCGATCTGGATCCGCGTACGCCTCACAAATGTCCGGAACACCATTGTTCCGTGTACGGAAAAGACATACAATATATATATATTTTTTTTATGACATAGGCGGCATACGAGCAGACGGATTGCCTGGTGGTAAGCAATTACCGTCGCCCATGGGCACCCGTAACACCAGGGGAGTCACAAGCGCGTTGCCGGCCTTTAAGGGGGGTTGGAGCTCTGGGAACCTTACTCATCACCAGGAACACAACACTACATACTTGAAAGGTAGCAGTGCTATTATGGCTGTGGTCTTCTGTAAGGAGGAGGTACTTCCCCAGTTGGGCTGCCCCAGATTCAAGCGTTGATGGTACTTCGCTGTGCCCTACCTCTCATAAAATAAATAAATGGTATTAAAGGACTTCCTTACACAAATTGACTGAGCCCAAGAAGCTGTAGAAGGTTTGTGTTATGGGTACTCAGCCAACGATATGTATAATATACAAATACTTAAATACATAGAAAATACCCATGACGCAGGAACAAATATCTGTGCTTATAGCAGGCCCCGAGGCAGGATTTGACCCCCCATCTCCAGCTTTTGTGGCTGATGCATTTACTAAGTTTGGCGGCTTTAGTAATACATATGTCATGACAAAATAAAATAAGTTTAACTACCATCAGTAATTCCAAACTGCACTTCAAGACAAAAATCTTAACCCTAAATTTTGTAACACAACCGCCATATCTCAATGTGAAATTATGCTCCAGTCAAATTACCCTTGAGCCAGAAATAATGAAAACGTCACTTTGAAATATTAAGCTGCATCAATCAGCGAATTCATTAGAGTCGTCCGTCAGTTAAATTATTATCTCCGGGAAGCTCCGCAACCGACGAATCAATTTAAAAGATTATAACCCCCGTTATTAATAAACGCCGTTTCTTAAGACAACATAAATAAATAACCTAATCGCCTTCCAAACTTCTTAATATCACACCCCAAACCACAAACGACAACACAAACGCCTATACCGCAACTTAGCAAAACTTCTGACAACTTCCCCAATTTTAAACTTAGTTTAATAACTTATCGCGAGCTAATAACCTTTTTCCTACAAACTTTCTGAGCCGCTACCTAATCATATTCACAACAACGCTGAACGTGTATAAAACCTAAGTGTTCGCATGTGAAATTTAGTTAACCGCAAGAAGCTTCCATGGTGACGAGGCGGGGGGTGGGACGGCGTCGCGACGCTCAGTCGGGCGCAGGCCACGAGCAGCGCCGGTCGCCGCGCATGGGTGGCGTCAGGTAACGCGGCATGCGGCCCGCGCTCGCCGCGCTCGCGGCCTGCTGCGTGGTGGCCCGCGCCGAGCCGCCAGCGCGCCCCGCGCCGCGCAACGCCACCACCCCGCACCGCCTCCTCTGCTCCGAGGGTGTCGTCCTCCCCGTCTGGCATCCCCTCGAAGATGTCCCGACCCTCGACATCGCGCTCCGCGGACTGGTCTATTTCCTCGCGCTCATGTACCTCTTCATCGGCGTGTCCATCGTCTCGGACCGCTTCATGGCCGCCATTGAAGTCATCACGTCGCGTGAAAAGGAGGTGCGCGTGCGGCGAAACGGCAGCGACCAGATTATTGTCGTTCGTGTGTGGAATGAAACTGTTGCCAACTTGACTTTAATGGCCTTAGGGTCAAGTGCACCTGAGATTTTATTGTCCGTTATAGAGATAGCTGGAAAGAACTTCGAAGCGGGCGATTTAGGGCCGGGAACTATAGTGGGCTCCGCTGCTTACAATTTGTTCGTTATAATCGCGATATGTGTAGGTGTGATACCTGATGGTGAGGTGCGGAAGATCAAGCATCTACGAGTGTTTCTAGTGACCGCCACTTGGTCTATATTCGCTTATGTGTGGCTTTATCTCATCCTGGCTGTTATATCACCGAACGAAGTCGAAGTATGGGAGGGCGCTGTCACCTTCCTCTTCTTTCCAGCGACAGTAATGACAGCTTACATAGCAGATCGCCGGCTGCTAGTGTACAAGTATCTAAAGAAAGGCTATCGTGTTAACGAGCGAGGAGTGATCGTGGAAGCCGAAGGCGATGGTTCCGTGGAAATGGCTTTAAAGCCAGGCGATGACTTCGCATCCGATGACGATGAAGGCCGAGAAGTGGAGAAATCTCGCCGCGATTACGTTGCAGTTCTCCGAGAATTGAGGAGACAACACCCGGATGAGGATTTGGAGACCGTAGAAAGGATGGCATTAGAGACCCTGATGGCCAAAGGTCCCAAATCTAGGGCTTTTTATCGTGTGGCTGCAACCCGGAAGATGACTGGCGGTGGTGATTTTTCGCGGAAAATATCAGAAAGAGCTCAAAGTGATCTCAGTGAAGTGAAGGCTGAGCTGCAGCGGCGTGGATCAGGCTCTCCTTCGATCGAGCCTCGTGGTCCTAACGTTCGTTTCGAGCCTGACCACTATACCGTCATGGAAAACTGTGGCTCGTTTGAAGTTCGAGTGGTTCGTGCCGGAGACTTGAGCGGGGAAGTCTCCGTGCAGTACACAACTGAAGACGGAACTGCTGAAGCTGGATCAGACTACGTTGCCGCCCAGGGTTGTCTAATCTTCAAGCCAGGAGACTCAGAGAAAACCTTTACCGTCCAAGTTATCGACGACGACGTATTTGAGGAAGACGAGCACTTCTACGTGCGCCTGAGCTCGGCTAAAGGAGCTTGTTTGGCTTCGCCATCATCAGCTACTGTTGTGATTTTGGACGATGATCATTCGGGTGTGTTCTCGTTCCCTCAAAGGGACTTTGAGTTGACGGAGTCTGTGGGGACGTACGATCTGCGTGTCGCCAGGACAGCGGGCGCGAGAGGCAAGGTGCGCGTCCCGTACTGGACGGAGGACGGGACTGCCAAGAGCGGTACTCAGTACGAGCCTGCTGAAGGACACATCATCTTTGAAAACAACGAAACTGAGTGAGTACTTAGTGAATCTCTTTTTTTAATTTTGTTCACCCCAATTAAGATTCTTTACGAAAATAACCAAGGTTAGACAGAAAGCTTGGTCCTTCGCTAAACAAACAAAATTGAAGAATAGATTATGTCATGTGTTATATTTCAAAGCCAATCATAATTATGTAGAACAGATCTTAAAGCGTCCTTTATTTATTTAGAAACTCTTCCTATGTGACTAATTAAAAAATAGGCTTATTTAAAACGTAGATCAAGTTTAAGAATTTTCAAGATGATACATGTCATGTACCTAATTGAAAAAAAAAAAAACACTAAAGAAAGTCCGTGCGTTAAAAGTTTTTCGGTCCGTGTAGAAAGCAAATGGTTTGCATATTCGCCCGTTTAAATTTCGAAAATGAACCAAAAACTAAATAATAGTTCAAACATTGCGATTTAGGTAGATTTAGTCATCAGACGATTATGCAAATGGGGCTTAACCGATGTCCGTTGCTACCCTTGTTAACTCTGGCTGCTTCGCGTGATGTTTCCCTAAATAGAAATGTTATCATTATAATTATATTAGATTACCATTAGTACTTGATTAAATATTCTTAACCTCCTAAATATTTGTATTCAATATTGTAGGAAATAAAGTAGAATTTATTGGTTTCAAAATAGAACGGAACAAAAGAAAGGCAACGATGTTCCAATTGAAAATGGTTTTAATATCATTGAAATAATTGTAGTAGGCACAGAGTGCCTAAAAAAGGGAGGGCCGCGAAAATCGAACTTCGAAAATATAGGCCATTTTTCTCTTTTACTCTAATTATGGCGTAAATCGAGTGACAGGCGCAATCGTTCTTGCAATTTAGTGTGGGTTGATTTAAGGATTTTTTTTTTAAATATTTGCATTGGAACAGCGCTTTGTGTTCGTGGCAAAACAGATGTCGCTTTTTATAACGCGATAGAAAGAGAAACACTGTCATTAATTATTACACTGTCAGCAATTGGCTACCAAACATGATTAGTCAGCTGATCAATAACTTAATTTACGTAATGTGACATGTCATCACGTCATGTTATGTCAATTCATGTTAGATCGGCAGTGGCGTAGAGGCTACGGATCTAGGCTTGGGTGACGTCGCATTAGCGAGGCCCTATTTATCCTTGCGATCGAATCAGAATAAGTCATCCAAGAATGCTAATCCCGAAAATGCCTCGCCTAGGTACGTCACTGAATAGCGGTCCTTAATAAAGTGCTATTCGTGAATCCCTTTCGTAAAGCCCGCGACACACGACAACGATTTATCATTACGATTTATCGGTACAGTATCTAGTAAGTACTTTAAACGGTAAATAATAAATGTTTCGGGACAATCTTACACAAATCGATCTAGTCCGACGGTAAGCTCGGTAAGGCTTGTGTTGTAGGTACTAGATGACGATTTATATAATAGATAGATACATATAAATACATAAATACATAGAAAACTTAGGAACAAAAATCTGTGCTCGTCACACAAATAAATGCCCTGACTGGGATTCGAACCCAGGACCATCGGCATCATAGGCAGGGTCACTATCCACTAGGCCAGACTGGTCGTTAAAAATAAATATTTGTTTCAACTCGTTTCTGTCGGGGTTCCGACTTTTGTCGTGATCAGACGCTGACTGCACTGTCTGACTTCCATGTTTTGGAATGACAGACTCAAAATTTGAAGATTTTCAGAATTAACATAGACAATAATATAGGTACAGTGGAGAATCAGATATTGACAAAAACTCAGACGAACGGTCTTACGAATCCGACGAAACGGTTTGGGTGCGGTTCTCATAAACTTACATTATGATCATCCTTGTGGGGGCTCTGCCCACGCTGGGCCTTCACAAGGTGGACCGACGACATGTGATCGCGGGAGTCCCCTGGATCCCCTGGATGGTGGAGCGGTCGCGGTGAGTCGCTTTGGGGGAGGCCTATGTCTAGCAGTGGACGTGCTGATATGATGATGATGATTGTTAACGTCAACGGCTTAATCGACATGTGTTATACTGATAATATTATAGGCAAAACACGGTTAAAATTGGACACAATTCCATTGTCTCCCGATCTTTGACGGATGTTCTTGTTTAACAGTAATTGGTGACTCACGGTAATTTCCACAATTGCACATTGCTGTTGTGGGGAGCAGAAATAAGCACATGTTACAAATATGACACATTGGTAACAGACTATTAAGACATTTTTCTTTACCTACGCTATCAATAGATGCTATGCGAACGTGCTTTGAAGACCTTCAGTGAAAATCATAGTTCGGAAATTTAGGACATCTTTTTCTTTTACTCCAATTGAGGCGTAATTAGAGTGACAGAGAAGACAATCGTTTCGACTTTCGACTTTCTTCAGCCCTCTTAAATGAATGTTCGAAAATGGAAGCCATGACGCTTGCGGCATTTCCACGTGAATCACTCACAAGTGACAACCTTATTACCAGAGCCCGGAAAATCTATAGCATAACAAAAGACTGTCGCAATCAAACTAGTGATAGAAACATTTTTTTTATCGATATCGAGTGAGTTTTGTCTAAAAAAATCATACCGATATGTTTAGGTACATTATTTTATAATCATTCACGCCAAACGCAAAAGAAGTGGTAAAGTTAGGGTTTGTTTTATTGTTATTTCATCTAAAGGGCAGCGTAATCATCAACGTTATTTATATTTCATATTAAGTAATAACCCTTACCTTTTGGCTTGGCCGTAGTCTTGTGACAAAGAGGTAATCAATCTCATTGAAAATAATAGACTTCAGAGAATCAGTATTCAATAAGACATCGATAAACTCGATATCGATAAAAACATGTTTCTAACACTAGTTTGTTTGCGACAGTAGTTTGTTTTGCTATGGATTTTCCGGGCTCTGTTTATTACGTGCATTTGATATAACGTGTAAGTTAGAGCGAGATACACTGTAATCAAGAATTTTGAGATGTCTCTTTTTGTAGTTGCTTACTAGTAGTAAAATTTTGTTTTTCGTGTACAACTGTTTGGGATGAGCTTTGGGATTTAAGTTAGTCGACTCAGTCGGTCATTTATGTTATAACTAGATGATGCTCGCGGCTTGGCCCGCATGGTTAGAGGAAAATGTAACATATTGAGTCTTCCCGTGGGAATGAGATGTTTTCCCGCTGGAAAAAGCAGCCTATGTCACTCTCCATCCCTTCAACTACCTCCGCTTAATCACGTCAATTTGTCGCTCTGTTTTGCCGAGAAAGACGGACAAACAAACAGACACACTTTCGCATTTATAATATGGATGAACAAGGCGTGACAACAGAATTCATAGGTGAAGCTAATTATATGAATAATTAATTATTTATCACCAAAAATCATAATTATTTTACAGGTGACAAGTCAAAAAAAAATAGTTTGCTTACAATTTTGTGACCTTACTCAATGTGACGTCTTGTCGCTTCCCATACTGCATATGTCAAAAGGCATAGGGTGACCATGATTTGGGTAAGTATAAGATAATTTTAATTCTAAAAATAAAAAATAAATTTAACATTGTTTCGATAAAATACTACCATAATATAATATTGAACAGAAATCATTCTGTATATCGGTTTCTTTCTGCTTAGTAACGTATAAATAGTTTTTACTTATTATAAGTTACTAGCATAGTTCTCGGCTTTTTGCCAGGGCTCAATGGAGCGTGAGGTCCGATAAATTCGTCCAAGCTAGGGCAAGCAAAGACTACTTTTTACAAAAGCGAATGCTTTCTTACCTAACCCAAACAAAAACTAGGTCTCATTTTTACATTTTTTATTTTAATTATTACGAGTCGGTTTGGTGACAGAGGTTACAATATTAATTGTATAGATAATCGTGTAGTGAGAGTTTCAGCAGAACCATATCCCTTCTAAATTGAAAATAGATGACAAATACTTAAGAAAAAACGACGAGGACCTCCGGCGTTTGAGTCGAGACATAGCATTCTTAAAAAAAAAAAGTAAAATATTTAATAAAAAGTAATTTGATTTGTTCTTAGTTGCGTATCCTTCTGTTATTTATATAATTGATTTATTAATTTAGAAGAACAATGTAACAGCATTACATTATATACCAATGCGCTGAGAAACTAAGCAATAACATATACAATACATAATCAAATAATAATAAAAAAAATAACTTATTTATATTAAGGTGCTGGATGGATCATCCATCAACTCACAAAACCTCAAGCATTCACGGCACACAGCCGTCCATTTCCAAGCAAACAGGTCACATTCAGGTGATGATGTCAGAAGCGCATTGAGGAGTGTTAAAGCGCGCGGAAGCGGCGAGTTAATTAAATATAATAAATAAATATTTCCGGACAATCTGACACAAATCGACCTAGTCCGACGGTAAGCTCAGTAAGGCTTGTGTTGTAGGTACTAGACGACGATATATATAATAGATAGATACATATAGATACTTAAATACATAGGAAACACCCATGACTAGGGAACAAATATTTGTGCTCATCACAAATAAATGCCCTGACTGCGAATCAAACCCAGGACCATCGGCTTCATATTTAGGCAGGGTAGTGACCCACTAGGCCAGACCGGTCATCAAATATAAATACTACTATTATATTGTATATGTTATACTACTCGAATAACATATCCGTCTGTCTTTTCGGTACAGGGTTTAGTTTCCTCAGATTGCTCACCCAAGAGCGGCTGATAAATATCAAATGGTATTCGTATTGCAGACTTTGATTAGATGCCTTATACAAACTTTGGAGTTCCCTAATTACTTCCCTAAATTTCACACTTCAAAGCAAAGAAAGCCGGCGGGTAGAGTTAGCTGTGTTCACAAGTTCCTTCGTGAATTTTTAACGAGACCAGACGACGGGATCCGAGGCATGGCGTCGAACTAACTTATATCTGGGGCGCTTTCGAATTGCCAGTGACGTAAAGTGACGTGGGAAAAGGTATCACACTTTATACTGCAGTTTTATTTGTTTATAACAGAACAGAAAAAAAAAATATCTTACTAGCTCGGAAATAACGGTTTAATTCTTTAAAAACAGGTACCAAAGAATACAAATCATACAAATCCTTTATTACTAATCGAGTGTTTTTTGACGTTAGCTGCTTTGATGTTCTTTTATTTAATGTTTTGGATTATTTAAATGATTGATGCCAATAATTTTGATTACTTTCTTAAAGTTTTATAGTTAATTATTTCCTTACGGTCGTGAGGTGAAAAATTGTGTTTCACTCGGTAGCAAAGTGTGTTTACTCTCTCGTGTTTTGAAACCCTCCCAATGCTCAAGATACCACTCGCTATGCTTGTGGTTCAGTTTTGGAATCTTATGCTAGCTCGAGTCTTAATATTAGCACGAGAAGGTCAGAATCATAATCAATTTATTCGATAAAAACTTAACAAGAGTTGACAAGTGTTGAGGCCTCCTAGTAGGTGTGTAGACAACTGTGTTAGGAGGACTCGCTCGTCCTTAAGTGGTAAGTATATTTGTAATTCTATATTTCAAAACTTATAGTACTATTTATACACACTTACACACTACACACTACACTTCAGCCGTAAATCGTCCACTGCTGAACATAGGCTTCCCCCAATATGACTTGTATCATCTTGAGGGGTAGATGCCGTAGTCGCCAACCTTGGCAGGCGGGTTGGCGACCGCAGTAGCTGTAGATTGGTTTGCGACGGACGCTGCTGCCCATCCGTCGGTTTTGTTCCTTTGTCGCCTCTTACGACACCCGCGGGAGGAGATGGGGTGGTGCTATTCTAGTCAGCCGGCACCACACTACTTACACAATAACTTATTACTATGTACAGACGTGCGCGTGATTGAAGGTAAACAATAACTTTGCCCACTTAAACAAATAACTATAATGGCCCCACATTTTCAACCCCAAGCTCCGCAAACATGTAGCTGTTATGCCTGTTGTGTATCATATTACTACTGAACTGAAGAAGTGGTGGTGGCCTAGCGGTAAGAGCGTGCGACTTGTAATCCGGAGGTCGCAGGTTACAACCCCAACGAAATATTATTTGATTTTTACAAACCGCATTTCCACGAAGGAAAATATCGTGACGAAACCTTTCCCGCGCTGATTTGCTAAGGAAATTCTTTGCGTGTGACGCCTGTGGCCACCAGTGATATCCCGTATCTATAACTGTAATAAAGTATTTCTCCTACACATACAATCCAACATTACCAATTGGAATTCCTAGAAAAAGTATTTTAACATTTTCGTCGTAAATTTTTAAGGAGCTTCACGGTGTGGTACATTGACGTGAATCTATCGAAGGCCATTTACTTGCTTTCAGTTAAAACTATCGTTCGCTAATATTATTTTTTTTAATCTAAAATACATAATACAAATGTTTTATTAAGTGGTAATACAGGATTAAATCTGGGTCATGATCCAAAATGTCAAAATCATACTTAACAACTTTTCCCATGGGACCAATATTGAAATCGCATGCTCCATATTAATATATACTCGCAATTAAGTCACAGTATGTACCAGCATGTATATGTATGTATATTTTTATTTTTATTTATACAAGACTCTCGCAACACCAGAGGGTGTAGCACGCTGGTTCAGTACATACAGCCTATTCACTCTTGCCTTGCCTTTCTTGAGACCTTTCTATTGAAAAGAGGCCCCTTCAGGCTCTTGCGTGAAAAGACCCAAATTATATCTTTACGCGAATACAGATATATCTAAATAACTAGATGACCCGGACGTACCGGAAGGCACACCGTGGGTAAACCCCGGTGGACCGACGACATGGTAAATAGTTAAATAAATAATTATTCGGGACAATCTTACACAAATCGACCTAGTCCTACGGTAAGCTCAATAAGACTTGTGTTGTAGGTACTAGACGACGATAAAAATAATAAATAGATATATATAAATACTTATATACATACTAAACACCCATGACCCAGGAACAAATATCTGTGCTCATCACACAAATAAATGCCCTGACTGGGAATCGAACCCAGGACCATCGGCTTCATAGGCAGGGTCACTACCCACTAGGCCAGACCGGTCGTCATTCGTCGTCAAAATATAAAGCGAATCCATTGGATGCGAATAGTGCACAACCAGTAATTGTGGGTCGCTTTGGGGAAGGCCTATGCAGTAGTGAACGTTCCTCGAGCCTCGTGGATGGTTTTATTTCGCGATAGACTCGTAACTCAAACTCAACCGTTTATTCAGTAAGTAGGCCACAAGGGCACTTTTACACGTCGAGTATACAAAAGAAGAAAAAAAACTACACCAGTTCTAACCCTACACCTTTGACCCGAGAAGGATTTTGACTTTTATGACCGGCAAGAAACTCGGCGGGACTTTTTTTTTCAAACAGGATTACAAAAGAGATCTTAAACATAATACATAAAAATGCGTTATTCTATAATAATAGTTTAAAGTATTATTTGGCCATCATGCGCGCTGGACGCATTCGTTTCGTGGCCAGAGCGTAGTGAGGTAGTCTTTATTAATTCAATGTAATGATTATCATTCAGTACCTGCCCTTACCATATATGAGTTGTAACATTGAGGTTTTCGATAACGAGAATCGACTTTACTATCTGTGCATCTCGTTCGCACTAATATAGTACAAGCGAGATGCACAGATAGTAAACTCGATACTCGTTATCGAAAACCTCCAAGTCACAACTCATTGTAAGGGTATGGTTAAGTAATTGCCAATACGCGCGTGATATGTTTATCATCATCATCATTTCAGCCGTAACACGTACATTACTGGGCATAGGCCTCCTTCTAGGAGTTGCCATACTCACCATGCTTAGCAGGCTGGTTTGTGATTAGGACTTTGACGAACCGATCCGTCGGTCATTTCTTTCTCGCCTATTACCTTTGCCTATTACCAAACCCGCGGGAGGATATGGAATGAAGCTTTTCAGGGTATGCATGGCATCGCCGTATAGTTCAATCAGGATTATATTTGTCTTCGAAACATTCAAAATACCCGGTAAGCGCTTACCGCGGCGCTCCGTGGATGATCCGGGATTACCGCCGCAGGTCAGCGCACTCGAGCGGCGGTGATGCCTATGGCTTCTGAAGCCCGACCGAAAGATGTGGGTTACCTGATTGAAAAACGGTACATTAACAAATCGCCCATAGTAATTATCATTCACCATTTCAACCTAATATCATAGAAGAGACAAAAGCCCACAGACTCCATTGGCTCGATCACCTACAGAGGATGGGGGAAGATGGGAAGGTCAAGCAGGCGTGCTTCGGTCACCCGGAAGGTCGACGCCGTGTCGAGTGTCCTAGATGTCGCTGGAGTGATATGGTCGACGCGGACCTGCATGAGCTCCGAGTTACCAATTGGCAAGAGTTAGCGCAGGACCGAGAAAAGTGGCGCATTCTTGTGTCGGAGGCCAAGACTCATTTTGGGTCGCTGAGCCAACGGAGTAAGTATCTAAGTAAGTATTTCAGCCGCAACTCGTCCACTGCCGGAAATAAGTCAAATATGACTTGAGTCATCTGGTTAGTTGCCATAGTCGCCACGCTTGACAGGCGGGTTGGCGACCGCGGTAGCGAGAGTTTCGACGGACGCTGCTGCCCATCTGTCTGTTTCATCCCTTTGTCGCCTCTTACGACACCCGTGGAAGGAGATGGGTGGTGGTATTCTAGCTGGCATCGCACGGCCAATGGCAATTATGGCAGTCTATAATAGCAATTATAGTCACCAACAATGCTTTTGAAAGGTCTGTGCGTGCTTTTTTAAGGAATTTTCTGCAATTTAAAGTTTTCTGTCTTTTCTATAAGTAATTTCCTTGGCGAGATTAAGTTATATATATATATTTATAATATTTTTATATTTGTTTTATGTTTATGTATTATATGTATGGTAGTCTGTGTATATGAAGTAGGTATAGTTGTCTTTATAAAATTGTATTGGATGGCACCGCCAATAATATTTTCTGTTTTGCCCTAAGGTTGATTGGTAGATAATTCCTAATGGCATTAAATCCGCCTGTTGTACGTTAAGGCTTTCTTATGTGCAATAAAGATTACATAAATAAATAAATGGTGTCGACAGTATTTCTATAAATAGTAACTAAATAATATATTAATAATATATTAATATCATTAATAATATATTACAATGACTCAAAAGTTTACAGACAAAAATTGATATTGGCTGGTTGTAGGTACTAAAATGCGTAAAAGCATTTGACTTCGTCAAAAAAAAGGTACTAAAATGACGATATATATGTAATAAATGTATATGTAAATATAAATACTGAAATACATAAAAACATCGTATTGTGATAACATTTAATGCCCTTTCAGTATTCGAAGATAGTAGAAAACACCCAAGACTCATGAACAAATACCTTTACTAATCACAAATAAATGCTAGGTTTGAATCCAGGATCGTCGGCTTCATAGGCAAGGCCTCTATCCACTAGGCCAGACCTGACCTATAACACCTTTAAAGCGAAGTATAACAGTATTAAATTCACTCTACAAAGCGTCCTATTCAGCCATCCATTACTTTTAATCATCAATTTATAACACAATGGCAGAACTATCTCGCCGGAATACGGGTAAATCTATTAAGGAGGGAAAATTACCCCGTTTGCAGGGAAATTCGATCGTACAAAAGTGATTATTAGGAAATGGGTTACTGAGTTGTATGGTTAACAACGGGATAGTATGTGACACAATTTGTGTAGACATTTTGGAAGTTCTTTTTTACTTGTCTCTGAATTCGCTTTACCTTCAATTTGTAATTTTCACCTCAATAGGTCGTTTATTCTTTAAAAAAAAGAATTGCATGCATTTCAATTACATGGGAGCGAAGTAATTTCATACAAATGAATCCTGTTTTGCTGAGAGCTTGGTTGGATGTAATTTTAAATAATTGGTACAAATAATTTGGAGTGATATGAAATGATTTAGAGTTAGCATTTTCATTCGGCAACAGTTCCCAGTTTGTTACCCTCTTGTGTCTTGTAAAACAAATTTCAAATGCATTTGAGCTGTCATTTTTGTCATTAATAAGCTGATTAAAAAAATATAATGCTGTGTGGTACTGACTGAGAATGGTACCACCCCATCTCCCTCGGGTGTCGTACTCGTAAAAGGCGCCAAAGGGAAAAAACCGACGAATGGGCAACAGCGTACGTCGAACTGAAAGGCTACTGCGGTCGCCAACCTTCCTGCCAGGCGTGGCGACTACGGCAACTACCCCCAAGATGATACAAGTCATATTTGGGGGAGGCTGATGTCCAGCAGTGGACGATTTACGGCTGAAATAATGAAAATATATGTCACGAATAGTGAATCAGTCAGTCTGGTGAAATAAGGGCCTGGGGCCCATTGCGTAACAATTAACAACTAATAATATTAGTGGAACTCTCTTTCTAATAAAACGAATTGGAAAGGGACTTCCGCTAATATTATAAGTTCCAAGTTGTTATGCTATAGGCCCCTGGTTGTTATTACTCGTGTCTCTTCCCAACTTCATAGCTCTCTAAACCAGTGAATTTCTAGTTCCATGGTACATTTAAGTGCAAAAATATGTACCGAAAGTATCCTTCCATAAATACGTCCTGCAACCTTATCTACTTTACCGTCGCCTTCAGATATATCGGAGCTGTGGAGTTGGTCACAAATATCGGAACAATGACTATCTATCTATCTATCTATATATTGTCCAGACGATAAAGTGCATGTTGCGATATTTATGACCAGCTCACAGCTCCGAAATATCTGATGACAACTGTGTAATAATAGAGTTGCTCCGTACATATTTTTTATTATTATTCCAATGTAAGTACATTACATTATTGTTTATTTCACAGTGTACGCCAAACGGGAACGTTTATCGGCGTTCAGATGAACTCACAATAAAAGTTCTTATACTAATACTTATATTATTTTTTACACTTGACTGTAATAGTGTAGCCCTATGATATTGAAACAGCGCGATAATTGGAGCCCTGCGGTCTGCTCGATACGATTAACGCGTTACGGTTACGCTTTGGGTTGATTGCATACATTTATAGTGCCATTTTATTCTCGACTTTATGTGCAGGTGTTAAAGTTTGTTTGAAGTTTGTTCCAGGTTTAATGCACAGCTCAATCTACGTAGCATAATCCCAAAAATCGTATTACACTCTTATTTATACGAGTCTGCTATCCGAACTTCGTAAATAAAATTTTAAGCAGAAACGTCTGCTAATGAAACTATATTTTTTTTTCTTTTTTATAAATGATAGGTTAGCATTAATAATAATAATATACTATACTACCTCGCCACAAGCTGCCCTGCGTTGACTGATTGCACTGGAGAAAACCAGTGGGCGATGGGGTCGTCACATCCCTACGCCAAGATATACTATAATACCTACTTAGAAATAAAGGAAAAATGGATAAATCAATTGCCTGAGCGAGACTCGAATTCGTGACCCTGAGACACATGCCCTTCGCCCTACCAACGAACGGTTCTTGCCAACGAATGTAGAAGCTACAAAAAAGTATGCAAAACAAACTACTTAAACTGTCATAATGTTGACTTTTATAAACAAATAAATGTCAAAATAAACAAATGACGTCACTGATAATAAAATCCTAAACAAAGTATCAAAATCAGAAAGATTTCGGAGAGCTGTCAAAGAAAGTACGCCGATGACAAATCGCTCAAATACCCCATTTGGATACGGCCATCGCTCATCGAGAACGGATGACTTTCTCTCAATTTCTAACGTACACAAAGATTTATGACAAAAATGACAGATGGGAAGTTACTGGCTTACTGCACCAGTAAGAGATAAGGCATGTGTTTGTAATTGGAATAAATAAATGAATATTACGGAACAGTCCTACACAAATCGACTTTGTCCCAAAGTAAACTTGTGTTGTACAGTTAGCAGCAAAAGTGGGTGAAGTGTTCAAAATGACCTACACGCGCTATAGGTATAAGTGGCAATTTTTTATATAAGTGGGTAGCATAGCCGCGTCGTCTATGTGCTGTGGCTTGCACCTGGGCCACAACGGAATTGGCGCTGGCTACGCCAGCTTTATGCTGGGCTGTAGCCCTTTTGTGGCAAACAGGTTACATTTCAGCCGTATGCAGTCCACTGCTGGACATAGGCCTTCCTCAAATGATTTATATCATCTTGGGGGGTAGTTGCCATAGTCGCCACGCTGGTAGGGTTGGCGACCGCAGTAGCTATAGATTGGGTTTCGACGGACTGCTGCCCGTCCGTAGGATGTTGCCCTTTGTCGCCTCTTACGACACCCGCGGGAGGAGATAGTGTGGTGCTATTCTAGGCAGCCGGTATCACGCGGCACAAACCATGACACGGCAAACAGGTTAATCTAATGTAAATGTTTGTATATTTTCTTTCTTTCTCTTATTCTCTTGACAATTAGAGATGTGTTCACCTCATTATGAACACCTCAGTCGCTTAGCCTCTTCTGCTGCTGACTATTGAACGATGATATATATTCAAGGCTCGATTCTATACATTTTACTGATGTAATTTTGTTTTGTGATTTATTCAAAAAATACTAAGTATTTGGACAACTTATTAAACCTCAGTTTAATCGTGAAGTAAGTGTATTTCATGCACATAATGTTCTCCAAAAAATGTCACGCAAGTGACTAAATAAATGTAAGTAAAATATTACCTATTTAAAGTCAACTTAAAACTAAAGCAAACCTAAAACAGCGAGGTAACTGCCCGCTCTTTGGTCCCCGTTCTGTCTCTCGGTTCTCTTCGATAGGTCACCGAAAAGACTCGGCGTCGAGACCTTGGGTCCGCGGGACCCTAGCCGAAGGTCTCGACGCCAAATAGAGCAAAGACCACGAGACCGCTATACTTCCCCACTTTTGCGTTTTCTGCCGCATCGAATCTGCCGAAATACCATGGTCGGAAATTGCTACCTCTGTCCAGCAGTGGATATTTCTTGCTAGTAGGTACGATCAATGTAGCTTAGATAATTAACAGACACTCCATTATTCTAAAACGGTATTTTGAATGACTTAAACCAAGTGAAATTGAATTAATGGAACTGTTTACGAGATCAGTAGACTGTTTATTGTAAACATGAGGCATACATTATTCATTACCGCTCCTGTGCGGGAAACCTCTCGAAATGTTTATTTTAGCAATTATGATTTTTGACAACGTTCCGTCGAGTTTGCGTCATTAATTTTAACGAATACTCGCATATATTTACTTTACATGTACTTAACAAAAACTATCCTCCGTATTTATAAACGTCTCTAACATGTACCTGAACTACAAGTAATACTCAATTCTCCTCTGTACCCTTACCATGAGTTGTAACTTTGAGGTTTTCGATTACGAGTATCGAGTTTACTATCTGTGCATCTCGTGCGCACTAAAATAGTACAAGCGAGGTGCACGGATGAGCTGTGACATTGACAACTCATGGTAAGGGTACAGGTATCTGTCACATACACAGTCGCGTTTGTTAGAAATGGACAAAGCATAAATTAACTTTTTTTATATACACGACTGACCAGTGTTTCATCTCAGTCACACCTGATGGTAAATGTCACCGAGGCCGAGGCTCTAGCACGCTGGTTCAGTAACAGCCTATTTATTATTACCTTGAAAAGACCCAGATCATACCTTTCCGGGAATACCGACGAAGGCAGCGAATTCCATTCCTTAGCAGTCCGCATTAGGAAGGTAAGGTAATGGCACCAATGTTGGACACTTTTAGCTGACAGGTACCAATGATGGACACTTAGTTTTTATTTCAAAAATCATAAAGTTATAAATTGAATATGTCCCAACAAATGCACAACACTTAACTCCTTTGAAATAAGCACTAATGTTCATGATTGGTCCCGTGTCCATTACTGGTGCCGTCACCTTAGAAGCGAATCGCTTCGTGCGAATGAATGGAATATTCACAACGTAAGGATGAAACCGCTTCCCTCGTCTGGACGGTGGTGGACGCCTAACTACCTAAGCTGGTTAACTACCTATAGGTTTTACCGTAAAGGAAAAAAAACGGTGTATACAAAAACGAATTTGAAAGCGCTTAACAAATTGGATTGAACTGAACGGCGCCATTGACACGCCACGCCGGAATAGCCTGAATAAACATTCCTTTTTATTCACGACTCGAATTTATATTGACATTAACAGCCATATTGATTTACTAAATGACCCCGCTAACTACGAGTACATACCGCCATACAAAATTTCAACTCCGAATTTACCCTCTTAAGAGTTGAATTCCTAAAAATTTCTTTAATTTTACTTGTCAGGATAATGTTAAAGGACGTGTGTATGTAAGGATTAAAATAAAATTTGGTATGGAGAGATTGAGTTCTCCGAAAGATCCTTTGCATTTGCTATTTCAATATCAACTATATAGTAACTTTGGCCCATCACATGATCATTTTACCCCATCAAATTTCAATTTTGTTACCCAAAATTTATAGAAAACAGCTTGGATCAAAAACAATACCGAGAATAGTTATATTCGGACAAAAACAAGTTTTGTATAAAAAACATTTTTCAAGGTTACAAAATGCCAAGACGTCTCCTAAAGAAGTTCGTTAGAAATTCATTATTAATTCAATTTCAACTCAATTGTCCGATGAATATGTATGACGTTTTAGGCTTTTGGTTGAAATTCATGAAAATATTAACTGTCAAAATTAATTCCGACAATGACGAGCCTTTTATTACGGTTTTGACGTTTAGGGCTGAAGTTAATTTTGCTAACGTAGATTGCTTAATAAAGTACTAGCTTTTTGACCAATAATTCGTCAGCGAAGACTTAGAAATGACTAGTGAAAGTAATAAATTATTGATCCCTATACAAATCTTAACCCTGATGTGCTCTTTTGCGAATGATTTTGGGATAAATACTAATAACCTTTGTCTTTCCCCTGGACAAAATTTTTCATACTCTTAAGCGTTCAAGCAGTGTAAGCGTAGGTAAAAAGTTAGCGGGGAAACATAGTTTCTTCTTCATACTTATTTTTTTTATTCCTGTCTTATAGCCATCTGGCGCCTAACTGTAATGGTATTCGATGACAGAATAATATGGCTATAATTTAAAAACCAACATATTGTGTAATTTAGCCACATTGAAAATAGGTTATCAAAGTACACTGATACATCTTGGGTATACGTGAAAACTTAACTAAAGCAGGTGCTTTAGTTAAGTCTGGCCAGGTGGCCTACGTAGTAGTAACGTGTGTCCCGCCTGTCGGCGTTCTATATTCAAATTTTGACGTAAGTTCCATATTAGAGTAAGTTCGTAAGTCCTTCAGTTAAGTTTTTGGCTTATAGAAGCTAGCAATATGTAACTAAACTAATTATTTAGATAGAGAATATGATCTTGACCTCAAATATAGATGGTTTGATATTCGGACCCCGTGTCTATAATGCGGATCCTAATGAATAGGCCCTAACGAGCGCCGGAGGACCACTAATGATCTTTTGTCACTACTGTTGCGGGCATGTTTGGACATGTTTCACTGCATACTCGTATTGAAGAAGGTAGATGGGCCATTTTATTTAAAGTTGTATACTCAACTTTTTTTTTTAATTTGGATTTTTTGTGTGGTTTATACTCAGAACCATGATTTCTTTCGAGCCTAGAAACCATACAAAAAATCCTATTTAAAAAAAAAAGTTGAGTATACAACTTTAAATAAAATGGCCCAGATATAATGTGATGTGATTATACTGGGTGGCATCTTGCTCTCATTGATTAAAAACCACGATGGGTGGCACATTTAGATCGGTCTGTTTTAGTAAGAAAGGATTTTAAGGGAATGAAAAAAATGCATGTTCTAAAAAAATTTAGTTTGGGTATTGGGTAACAACCAGGTGGTTGTTTTTAAAAATAAAATAAGTCTTGATTATTTCAATTTGGATATCGTTTCCTCATCTCCTCCCGCGAGTGTTTGTATAGTTACATATTTGGCATCTGTACTTTGTACATGTACTGTACATTCTGTACTGTAGTTTTCCCAGAGACTCATTTAGAATAAAATCTTACTGTTAATTTCTTACCCTAGTCAGTTCCAGACTCAGACTTATGTAGGTGGGATTCATTATTTACGTTATTTTATCTACAAAATCGAGAAGAAAGTTGCGATCTTTCTTACATACCTATTTAAGTCCTATTATCGGAAGAAGAAATACCTCAGAGTTCCAAGTAACAAGCTGTATTATTTTCCACTCCGGTGATACTGCACCTATTCAACGCAGGAAAAATGTTAGAATGCAATATTAAACTGACAATTCCTTTATAAAAGGCGGGACAATGCCGGGTTTCTCTAATAAAATATGCAACGACACGAAGGAATCTTGATAGTCTGAGATCCGGTTCCACATTAGGCCGCCGTACTTTTTAATACTTAACCATCAGTTCAGCCGTATGACATCCAGTGTTGGTCATAAGCCTCCCCTAAATGTGACTTGTATCATCTAGGAGTTACCGTAGTCGCCACGCTTGGCCACCGCAGTAACTGCTGGTTTAGATTCAACAGACGCCGCTGCCCATCCGTTTTTCCCTTTGTTGTCGCCTTTTACGACACCCGCGGGAGGAGATGGGGTGTCAGCAGGCACCACACGACAAGTGTATCTAACCTCCTAAGGTACTACCAGTAGTACAAATAAAAATACACTGGATGTCAGATACTTTTGGTTCGTTGCTTCATACGCTGGAATTCCTGTACTGTGCGTTTCTCTAGAAACTTCCTGCCTCGCACGTCAAAACTGTGGAATGATTTGCCGTCAGCGGTATTTCCGGACCGATACAACCCTCATACCTTGGATAAAAGAGCGTACTCCTATTTTAAAGGCCGCAATGCGCTTGTGACTCCACTGGTGTTGCGGGTGCCCAAGGGCGACGCTAATTACTTACCATCAGGCAATACGTCTGCTCGTTTGCCACCTTTATCATAAAAAAAAAACCTTAGCAGCAATAGAATAAGAGCTAACTACTGTAACCAGGATGAACCTGGCTTTTGAAATAAAGGACTCCTAATTTGAGGGCCACACTACCAATTTTATCATAACAATCTTTGCAAAGAACTGCAATTGCCTTCGTGGAATAAAGGGGTTTCCCCAAAGAGTTACAGTATAAGGCTCTTCAAAAAAGGAGTAGATAGGTTCTTACGGGTAAAACGGGCATGTAAATAATCGTGAGCTTGTTTGATTATAAAAATAGAAGATTGCAAACCAATTACTAGTATCAGATAAGGTAGACCGGCTCCTGTACTATCCAGAGTGTACTCCACGTCTGAAGGAATCATTTTAATGTATTTACTCAGTTACTGATGCTCTTTCTTTAAGTTTAAAGTTGATTCCATTTTTGCTATTGTACTATCGCGTTCAGATATATCGGAACTGTAGAGTTCACAAATATCTGAACATGCACTTTATCACCTTGATAATAGAGGCGTTCTTCAGATATTTGTTACCGCCTCCAAAACTCCTTATTTAGTATCCTCCGTTTATTTAGTATTTTATAATGCAGATTTAAAGCCCTGTCAAGGTTCTATATTGTCTTGCAGAAAATTTATTAACTAGCATACCCTTTGCCATAATTCATCTTTTTGCATAATTTGTTTTTTCGGAAACTGTAGACTTATCAGAATTGTTATACAAGAAACCGAATATATTTTATCTACGTACATTTCATAAGTGCTCTAAAATGCGTCCAGAAACCGTAGGCAATGACCAGCATTACCAACCATCAGAAAGATTTCAGTAGGTAATGTTAACATTACCTACTGAAATCAGTAGGTTATGAATTTAAATTTGGAACAGCTGTCAAATTCAAGTGGGGTGTCTAATCTAGTATCTATAGATATTAAAACAGCCATTGATACGAAACGCCAATTCGATATGTTTTTTTAATATAAATCGAACGACATTTGAACTCGAGTGACAGTAGAATAGGGAGTTCATTCGCTTGTCTATGGTTTAAAAAAAAAATTGACTGAGATACGAAATACGCAACGCCGCCGTTCCAAGCTGTCATTTGTTTTGTTCGTTGACTTTTTAATGTTTACAAGTAACCCTAGTAATAAGTCATTTCCCTACGGTTTCTGAACCTATCTTAAAACACTTAATGATATGTGTGTAGATAAAGTAGTGTATGTAACTATACATAATTAGGCATTACAACAATCGTGTGATATTATTATTAAACCCACACTCTTGTTGTAATGCCCTTCATTATGCACAGATACATAAACTACTATAACCTAATCAGCCCTGAAAATTATACATATTCAGAAAATAACACGTTCTGTGAAATTATCGATGAATTAGATAGGTATGCTAAATTATGAATTCTGACATTAAATTTTATGCCAGACGAGGGTAACTCCGCTGTCAGCTTAGGATTGTTGATTGGACGTCAGCGCCAAATAGCAAATTAGCCAAATATATCGGTCACACGTCACAGTCAAGTCATGTCGGTCATAGTGGTTAAATATTTTCGAGCGCTGTGGAAAGGGGGCCAGTACAAATGACTTTACAATAATAGGGAGGGAGGTCAAACTATGAAAGTACATGTTAAAGGGATAGGAAAATTATGTGACATGGTGTAAACGTAGCACAGTATAATGGTGAAAAGACATCCTAAGTGTAAAAATATATTCGTGTTTTTTCTTTTCTGTCGTAAATACTTACTCAATGTGACATGTTTTTGTAAAAAAAGGCGTCTATGTGGATTTCGGTCATTATGACAATATTACACCCACTATTCTTATATAATACAGGGAAACTCGCGTAACTGGCCACGGTATTTAAAAATGAATTCTGTTTGCCTATAAATAGAGCGCATTTCTAATAGGGTTTCAAATACTGACCACCCATCAATACCTAGGCAACTAATACTAAATAGGTTTTACTCGTATTCATAGGTAAACAGCTACCGCGATTTATCCTACATATAAACTTTATTGAGTGAACTATGTACATTTATCTATCTTAACAGTAAATTCCCTAGGAGATGCTTAAATTGCAAACTAACCTGGTTTTTGCACTGGAGAGCATAAATCCAGAATATTCGAGTAGTTAATGGCTGTTCTAGCAAAAGAATTGCACTTTCTAGAAAAATAAGAGTAAAAGAGTTAAGAGTGCAAATGGAAGAACGAGACGCCGACACGTCGCGTTTTGCGAAAATACGGAATCTTGAAAAACGGAACTAATTATTTTTACGAGATTTTATTTAACTTGCAATGTGCTTCAACGAGTATGTTCGGGTGAAATCTTGTAATTCAACTTTGAAGCAGATATGTATTATACCGATTGAGCTGTAACACACTTATTTAAGTTCGTTGAACGTGCAATATTATGGTACCACTGAGCCCTGAGTGTACGTTACTTGTTATACACATAGTATAACATGTAAGTTTAAGTATATTTAAAAATAAACCATTTAGTTAATGATTATGTTGATTATATTAGTAAATCTTATGTCTGGTTTCATTCTTCGCCCGTGTTAGATTTACTCACAGTATAATATGAGGACAGGTTTGCCCTAGTGGGTAGTCACTCTGCCTATGAAGCCGACGGTCATTTATTTGTGTGACGCAGATATTTGTTCTTGACTCATGGGGTTTTATATATGTATTTTAGTATTTGTATATTATATATACCGTTAGTGGTGTACCGACAACATAGGCCTTCTTGAGCTTACCATGGGGCTCAGTGAATTTGTGTAATATTTATTTGTTTATTTAATGCTATGTACTTCCTGTACACAGACACTGACTCGGAAACTCTCTATATGTGCAAGCTAATACGTCTGCTCTCACCAGTACCCTTACCATGAGTTGTGACTTGTACTATTTTAGTGCGAACGAGATGCACAGATAGTAAACTTTCGAGATTCGTTATCGAAAACCTCAAAGTCACAACACCTGGTGAGGGTACTGTGGCTCGCGCGTTCACAATAATAATTAATACTATTGGATCAAGAGTCAGATTCAGAAGGCGGTAATCTTGGACACGGCGCGTATAGTCCGGGGGTTCCTCTCTCTGCAGCCCTAACCACCGGCAGCCTTGGCCCTGCCCCATTGCCGGCCACCCTAGGTTAAGTTTTTTATAATATGTTTATTGTTTTGATATGTTTTGGATGTATTTTTATATTCTACTTTTATAAAAATATTGTGAAAAACCTAAGTTTAGAAACAAGATAGATACAGAGATATTAATACCTATTTTCTGGGTCCTCATCGTCCTTAACAGCTTGCCAAAAACCTTCTACTCTTCTTAAGTGCATTATATTCCTTCTAATTATTTGTCTCATTTCCTCGTTTCGTATTTATAATGCACTGCTTGGAGTTCCAATCCGTGACGTGATAGGGTTTGAAGTTCGACACAGAATCGATTGTGACGATCCGGTCGTACCATAAAACAGTTTTATATTTCCAGTATGTTGAACGCGAATAATCATCTAGGACGTCGTTCAACAATTTTATAGTCTAATTTTAGTTCACGTGACTGCTGTCTATATTAGCATTTCTCTAAAAATAATGCCACTTTTGAAAAGGTTTTTTTTTTATTTATGTTTTTTCTAGCCAGACTCACGAGCTCTTTCTGGTACAAGAATAAGAATATTATTGTCGTAAAATATTGTTTCAAAGTTTTTTATCCCTATTTTGTGTCCATCTTCCATATATTTTATCAATACCACAATTACGTCATTTGAACTTCACCTTTAGTATTTGACATAAGAGTTTACAGTAGATTATTTGTGCATACAGGCTTATTTATTTTAATATTTTGTCCGTCACAGCTTACAAAAAGGTTTTTTTTTAGTATTCGAATACGAAATAACGGTTACTAGCGCAAACTGCAAACACTGGAGACCATATTGGCTGCGAAGACATTCGTAGTTTCTAGTTCCTGAACTAATACCGTTATTCGACAAAATACGTGAGAACATTAGTATTCTAGACCAAACATTTTGATATCGTTCGCAATAGTCGTAGATATACTAGAATCGGTATGTTAGAAATGTTAGAGTGCTCTTATTATTACGCAATACAAGAAACGACTTTGAATTTTACATGATAGAATTTAAATTATAAATACAAACCATTTGAGTTGTCAGTGCTGTGATAAAAGTGTAACCATCTCCCGTGGGTCTTGTAAGAGATGATAAAGGGAAGAAACCTTAGGACGTCCACTGCTGGACATCGGTCTCCCCCAAATACGACTTGTATAGTCTTGGGGCTTAGTAGCCGTAGTCGCCACGCTTGGTCAGGCGGGTTTGCGACCGCAAGAGATCTTGATTAGGTTTCAACTGACAACGTTATTGTCCATCCGTCGGTTTTCCCTTTGTCGCATCTTTCGACACCAGAGAGTGGGATTTTTTAGGCTCTATAAACCGTTCGGCTTATTAGAGCAATCGGACTGTGTGGAGTAGGTAGCCTAGGGAAAATTCAGGACCCTTCCGCACCAGACTTGATTTGTATTGCTGGAACACTCCTACTGAGTTTACGCTTCCAGTGAAATTGGTTGAGGCGGTCTCAACCGAATCTGAGTGGTGAGGAGTGATGGAGATTGGATGGAGAACTCAAAGGTGAAGCTAATTATGTTCTTCATTATCCAAAGAAATCACTCTCTATAGTTTTATTGATCAAGACAAAAATAGCCAGTTAGTGATAAATTGTGCACAATCAGCAAACATTCCCGTGAAACGTCGAAATTTGTCAGGCTTGGTAATAATTTTTGCTCATAATTTATCAAACACGAAGCTAATTAATAGATGTTAGCGCGAGTGCTGTATGGCCTCAGGCAGGGACATAAGTCGGCATCATTATTGCTGAAGGTCTTGTCTAGCCAGAAATGCCGACAGTATATGCACCACGCTTTTCCATGTCGTTCTGGCTTCTCAGCACCTTAATAAGATGTGACCAACGGGTAGGCGATAGACCATGCGGTCTTTTCCGGTCTTCTGGGCCAACTACCATTTTTCCAAATAAGGTCATCTATCTTTATTGGAAAATGTGATTTTGTTTTATTGGGTATAGTTAATCCTTTGAAGGTGAACCACTCAAGTTGTCGCTTGATGTCATGCCTGTCACGCCGCCGACCCCTAAAGTGGCTATGGCGGACGCTGTCAAAGCAATTATCCTACTAACAGATACGGTTTATATTTGTTCTTCACTAGTCGATACGATTCAACAGTGTCATCCGTGAGCATGGTGTAGTGTGGTTTGACCACCGTTAAATCTCGCAGTACCGTAAAACGGGGTGAGTTGGGTGGAAATCGAAGTTCAAACCTGGATAAAAGTTTATTTTTATATGTGGCACATTGATTTATATACAAAAAAAGTGTTTTGGAGGTATGAATTTCAGTTTTTTATGAGTTTGTGTAGTTCCATTTTATAACTTTAACGATAAACAAGAAAACCCACCTCACCCCGTAGTGCCTCGTATTTGGGGTGAGAGGGGTTTTCATATAAAGGTGATTTTCGAATATTGTTGGATCGATTTTTTTCTATTATGCATATTACTATAGCTCCATTTTAAATTGGAATACATAATTTTTGTAACGGTAGCCTTAAAATCCCTGCTCACCCCCCTCTCAAACCTTCTCACCCCATTCGTAACCAACCTCTCCCCGCGAAACCTACTCACCCCGTTTTACGGTACTTCAGTTATTCCGTAAGGATGGCGCTTGCAACAGTGCCGAAATATCGGAAACTCATTTAAATTAATATACAAAGAGAATTACTTTCGCATTTATAATATTAATAATATTAGTATGGATTTTTTATATGTATATTTTTTTATTTTGATGAAAAATCTAGCTGTATTTCTTTTCGATCTTAACTAGCTCTAACTAAAAGAATTTCCCCTCCGGTCCCGATAGGCGGACTAATGACAATGGGAGTCCCAATAAAGAAAGTTTCTCATTAGTGGACGAAGAAAGCAACACAAAATACAATAAAGCAGAAGGAGAACTTCCTTCAAACACACAATGGAATTCCGATCATAAAGATTATTAGAAGTATTTTATTTATTACTAGCTGTGCCCCGCGGTGTTACCCGCGGTTTATTAGAGAAAAAAATGTAGCCTATGTGTTAATCCGGGGTGTCAGCAACTGCATAACAAATTTTATTAAAATTGCTCCATTCGTTTAG
Source organism: Grapholita molesta (assembly GCA_022674325.2). NCBI lineage: Eukaryota > Metazoa > Arthropoda > Insecta > Lepidoptera > Tortricidae > Grapholita > Grapholita molesta. Next base: position 2,279,277 of record CP053138.2, read on the forward strand.
ACGTGAAAAAGTAACAAAATACACATTCACAAACCTTTGCCTTTATAATAATAAAATATATAATATATTATCTACACTCAAAAGTGTAATCATATGATTACACTTTTTCACTTAATACTTTTTAATAAGGTGCAAAAGTGTAAATATGTCTTTGACGTCAACTGTACAACTACTTTTCCAAGTTGTTTATGTCTGATACGTTGTTCGAACAAGCCGCCCTAGCGTCTCAACGTAGTAGTTCGTTGTGATGTGTCTACGCAGGTAATCCGTACACACCAGCATCCGTCCCAAGCTCCAAGGCACTGAAGACACCCCATCATCAGGCCTCTTGCCATCATCTCTAAATGTGAACTGCGCAAGAATACGTTAAACAATAGAATCGTATTTCAAAGGTTGTGACGGCTTTTATGGATGGTAAAGCATAACTATGATTCCGTCTAAAATCAAAACTGATTTGTTTTTTTTTATCTACATTTCCTATATCCATACTAATACCTCAAATGCGAAAGTAACTCTGTCTGTCTGTTACCTCTTCACGCTTACACCGCTGAATCAATTGGGATGAAATGTTGGTATGGAGAGAGTTTGAGCTACGAGAAAGGACGTAGAGCATTGTTTTCCCGTAACCATACTTTAAAGACAGGAATCTCTGGCCGACGAAGTTGCGAGAAATAGCTTGGCAATTTTATAATACGACTCTGACTACTGTACCATGCTATCGTCTGTGATACCTTGAAAAGGTCTCAAGCAGGGAGCGGGTTGAACAAAGGTAACTAATTGCTAATTACCGAACGTGGGTTTTGGAAACTTGGCACGAAACTGAAAACACTTTACACGTTCAAAAACTTACAAGATATGAGCGAGGAGACTTTTTTTTGTAATTAGAGTTATATTATATGGTATTATGGAAACTAACATAACCCGACCATGTTTGCTTAAAATCGAACAACATTCATAAGATTGGAATATTCAATTGCTAGTTGTTTATTTGAGAACAGGTTTGGCCCAGTGGGTACATTAGTACATTATATATATCGTTGGCTGAGTACCCCCAACACAAGACCTTTTTGGCTTGCAATACATTTTACATTTACATTTCAGCTGTATGCAGTACACCGCTGGACATAGGCCTCCAACAAATATGACGTATATCATCTTTGGGGGTAATTGTCGCCACGCTTGGCAGGCGGGTTGGTGACCGCAGTAGCTGTAGATTGGGTTTCGATGGACGCTACTGCCCGTCCGTAGGATTTTTCCCTTTGTCACCTCCTTACTACATCCGCGAGGAGATGGGGTGTTGCGTTCTAGATTCTAGTCAGCCGGCATCACACGGCATTCAGCCGGCATCACACGGCATTCAGCCGGCATCACACGGCATTCAGCCGGCATCACACGGCATTAGGCTTACAATGCCCTGTAATATTTATTTGTTCTTGGAGTTAGAAAAACATGATCTCGAGTATCGAGATCTCGGTATAATATACATTCCAGCATTTATATTCTACTGCCTATTACGAGCTTAACCAATTAATTGAGGTATGTACAGAAACGCCCTAAAGTGTAAAGCTAAAAGTACCTATTAAGTACTCACTACACGGACCGTAATTTGGGAAATAATTGCTTAACACGATAAATATTAGGGACATACGAACCGGGGCGTATTTGTAAGCGGACAATGTAATTATAATTTTATATACATATTAATGCTGGTACTATTTGGCTTGTCAGACTGCCAAACCCAAATACCAACCCATTCCCAATGGACACCCAATCTATAGCTACTGCGGTCGCCAACCCGCCTGCCAAGCGTGACTATGGCAACTACTGCCCAAGATGATGCAAGTCATATTTGATGACTTACGGCTGAAATGATGATGATAGTGAGACTTTTAATAATTTTATTTGAGTAAATGATTGCATACTTTATTGCATACCTTTGTTATTCCTTCTAACTAAATGTTTAAATTGATTTAATTGTCGGTTTATTCCTCATAGTCACGCATAAATACAAAATAGGTGTTTTTTTTGATAACTTCTACATAGAGATTTTATGAGAGGTAGGGCACAGCGATGACCATCACGCTTGAATCTGGGGCAGCCCAACTGGGGAAGTACCTCCTCCTTACAGAAGACCATAGCCATAATAGGATTGCTACCTTTGAGGTATGTAGTGTTGTGTTCCTGATGGTGAGTAAGGTTCCCAGAGCTCCAACCCCTCTTAAAGGCCGGCAACGCGCTTGTGACTCCCCTGGTGTTGCGGGTGCCCATGGGCGACGGTAATTGCTTACCACCAGGCAATCCATCTGCTCGTTTGCCGCCTATGTCATAAAAAAAAGATACGAGTAAACTTTACTATTAAGTTTACTTAAGTTTACTATTAATAGTAAAGTAAATAAATAAATAAATATTTCAGGACATTTCTCACACAGATTGACTGAGCCCCATGGAGGCTTGCGTTGTGGGTACTCGGCCAACGATCTATATAATAAGTATACAAATACTTAAATACATATATAAAACATCCCATGATACAACAAATATCTGCCATTGCACCATGCAGTCTGCGTCGGTTAGCCAACACGAATGGCTCATGATTATGCTCCTCGTTATGAAGTGAAACATGTCGAGCAATATTCGGCTTATAAAACGTGAGCTATCCGCTTCTATACAATTAATATGTTTAGAGTTTTGTGTTTAAAAAAGCTGGTCAGTGGCTATGGCTGACGCTGTCAAAGCAATTATCCTACTGACAGATACTTACGGTTTGTATTTGTTCTTCACTAGTCGATACGATTCAACAGTGTCATCCGTGAGCATGGTAGAGTGTGGTTTGACCACCGTTAAATCTCGCAGTACCGTAAAACGGGGTGAGTTGGGTGGAAATCGAAGTTCAAACCTGGATAAAAGTTTATTTTTATATGTGGCACATTGATTTATATACAAAAAAAGTGTTTCGGAGGTATGAATTTCAGTTTTTTATGAGTTTGTGTAGTTCCATTTTATAACTTTAACGATAAACACGAAAACCCACCTCACCCCGTAGTGCCTCGTATTTGGGGTGAGAGGGGTTTTCATATAAAGGTGATTTTCGAAGATTGTTGGATAGATTTTTTTCTGCATTACTTCATGCATATTACTATAGCTCCATTTTAAATTGGAATAAATAATTTTTGTAACGGTAGCCTTAAAATCCCTGCTCACCCCCCTCTTAAACCTTCTTACCCCATTCGTAACCCACCTCTCCCCGCGAAACCTACTCACCCCGTTTTACGGTACTTCAGTTATTCCGTGAGGATGGCGCTTGCAACAGTGCCGAAATATCGGAAAGTCATTTAAATTAACATACGAAAAGAGTAACTTTCGCATTTATAATATTAATAATACTAGTATATATTTTTATTAAATATTTTATTTTGATGAAAAATCTAGCTGTATTTCTTTTCGATCTTAACTAGCTCTAACTAAAAGAATTTCCCCTCCGGTCCCGATAGGCGGACTAATGACAATGGGAGTCCCAATAAAGAAAGTTTCTCATTAGTGGACGAAGAAAGCAACACAAAATACAATAAAGCAGAAGGAGAACTAACTTCAATCACACAATGGAATTACGATCATAAAGATTATTACAAGTATTTTATTTATTACTAGCTGTGCCCCGTGGTGTTACCCGCGGTTTATTAGGGAAAAAAGGTAGCCTATGTGTTAATCCGGGGTGTCAGCAACTCCATACAAAATTTTATTACAATTGCTCCAGCCGTTTAGACGTGAAAACGTAACAAACATACACATTCACAAACCTTCGCCTTTATAATGTTAAAATATATTATCTACACTCAAAAATGTAATCATATGATTACACTTTTTCACTCGTCTTTGACGTCAACTGTACAACTAGTTTTCCACATTGTATATGTCTGATACGTTGTGCGAGCAAGCCGCCCTAGCGTCTCTACGTAGTAGTTCGTTGTGATGTGTCTACGCAGGTGTAGCATCCCACACCAGCATCCGTCCCAAGCTCCAAGACACTGAAGACGCCCCATCATCAGGCCTCTTCATCATCATCTCTAAATGTGAACTGCGCAAGAATATGTTAAACAATAAAATCGTATTTCAAAGGTTGTGACGGCTTTTATGGATGGTAAAGCATAACTATGATTCCGTCTAACATCAAAACTGATTTGTATATTTATATTTCCTATATCCATACTAATATTATAAATGCGAAAGTAACTCTGTCTGTCTGAAATTTGGTATGGAGAGAGTTTGAGCTACGAGAAAGGACATAGGGTATTGTTTTCTCGTAACCATACTTTAAAGATGAGCATAGCTGACAACGAAGTTGCGAGGAAGAGCTTGTAAATTTTATAATACAACTCTCACTACTGTACCATGCTGTCGTCTGTGATACCTTGAAAAGGTCTCAAGCAGGGAGCGGGTTGAACAAAGGTAACTAATTGCTAATTACCGAACGTGGGTTTTGGAAACTTGGCACGGAACTGAAAACACTTCACACGTTCAAAAACTTACAAGATATGAGCGAGGAGACTTTTTTTGTAATTAGAGTTATATTACATGGTATTATGGAAACTACGCAGACGGGTTATGTAACCCGTTTGCTTAAAATCGAACAACATTCATAAGATTGGGATATTCAATTGCTAGTTGTTTATTTGAGAACAGGTTTGGCCCAGTGGGTACATTTGTACATTATAGATATCGTTGGCTGAGTACCCCCAACACAAGACCTTTTTGGCTTGCAATACATTTTACATTTACATTTCAGCTGTATGCAGTACACCGCTGGACATAGGCCTCCAACAAATATGACGTATATCATCTTTGGGGGTAATTGTCGCCACGCTTGGCAGGCGGGTTGGTGACCGCAGTAGCTGTAGATTGGGTTTCGATGGACGCTACTGCCCGTCCGTAAGATTTTTCCCTTTGTCGCCTCCTTACTACATCCGCGAGGAGATGGGTTGTTGCGTTCTAGATTCTAGTCAGCCGGCATCACACGGCATTCAGCCGGCATCACACGGCATTCAGCCGGCATCACACGGCATTCAGCCGGCATCACACGGCATTAGGCTTACAATGCCCTGTAATATTTATTTGTTCTTGGAGTTAGAAAAACATGATCTCGAGTATCGAGATCTCGGTATAATTATACATTCCAGCATTTATATTCTACTGCCTATTACGAGCTTAACCAATTAATTGAGGTATGTACAGAAACGCCCTAAAGTGTAAAGCTAAAAGTACCTATTAAGTACTCACTACTCGGACCGTAATTTGGGAAAAAATTGCTTCACACGATAAATATTAGGGGCATACGAACCGGGGCGTATTTGTAAGCGGACAATGTAATTATAATTTATTATACATATTTATGCTGGTACTATTTGGTTAGTCGGACTCCCAAACCCAAATACCAACCCGTTCCCAAAGATGATTCTAGTCATATTTGACGACTTACGGCTGAAATGATGATGATAGTGAGACTTTTAATAATTTTATTTGAGTAAAATGATTGCATACCTTTGTTATTCCTTCTAACTAAATGTTTAAATTGATTTAATTGTCGGTTTATTCCTAATAGTCACGCATAAATACAAAATAGGTATCTTTTTTGATAACTTCTACATAGAGATTTTATGGGAGGTAGGGCATAGCGATGACCATCACGCTTGAATCTGGGGCAGCCCAACTGGGGAAGTACCTCCTCCTTACAGAAGACCTTAGCCATAATAGGATTGCTACCTTTGAGGTATGTAGTGTTGTGTTCCTGATGGTGAGTAAGGTTCCCAGAGCTCCAACCCCTCTTAAAGGCCGGCAACGCGCTTGTGACTCCCCTGGTGTTCCGGGTGCCCATGGGCGACGGTAATTGCTTACCACCAGGCAATCCATCTGCTCGTTTGCCGCCTATGTCATAAAAAAAAGATACGAGTAAACTTTACTATTAAGTTTAGTTAAGTTTACTATTAATAGTAAAGTAAATAAATAAATAAATATTACAGGACATTTCTTACACAGATTGACTGAGCCCCATGGAGGCTTGCGTTGTGGGTACTCGGCCAACGATCTATATACCTAATAAGTATACAAATACTTAAATACATACATAAAACATCCCATGATACAACAAATATTTGCCATTGCACCATGCAGTCTGCGTCGGTTAGCCAACACGAATGGCTCATGATTATGCTCCTCGTTACGCAGTGAAACATGTCGAGCTATATTCGGCTTATAAAACGTGAGCTACCCGCTTCTATACAATTAATATGTTTAGAGTTCTGTGTTTTAAAAAGCTGGTCAGTCTTGTTTAAAAAAAGCATGGTGCTCTTCGATTATCAGTAACCAGATTAATATATGGCAGTACTGATTTAATTCACAAACCATATCCATCTTAACAGTCTTATTAAAACTTCTTACCTCCCGTGCACTCAAGGGGAAATGGCCTAATAAAGTGGCGGAAACAAGACTCGATAGCGTCAGTATACTCAGTATACGTAACACAAACATTTATTTGCCATTTAAAAACAGTAAAACTAACCTAAGAAACCCCTTGAAAACTGCCGAGTAACTGCATTCATAAAATTGCACACGCACAACTTTCAATTCACTGGATTTTAAACTGTATTGTTAGGTGATAAAATAGAAAATTGCGTGGCATTTTTTTGTCTTGTTTGGAGAATGTGTGTAAACGATGAAGTTCCTATTTAGTGTTAAATATGTACATCCCACGGTATGCTGTTCTCAATTTTGCGTCAGGATGACTTAATGCGATGATAGCATGATGATGTGATCGTTATGTGGTGGGTGGATCTATTTGAGCGTTTTGAAGCCGCTGAATTCATTTTAATAAGTGTCACTAAGTCTCTATAGATGTAATAGAACTCCCCTTTTTTATGACATAGACGGAAAAAGAGCAGACGGATTGCCTGGTGGTAAGAGAGAAGATATCCTTTTTTTCCGTGTTAGCATCATTTACAATGTATATATTTAACTCAACCCTTAAAGTAGGTAATAATAATTTAGTATGGAGCAGAAAGTTACTGGATTTTCCCCAGGCTAAATTTCCCCGCACAGCGCGGCCACTCTAACGTTCCGAATGAAACATATAGCCTAAGTCAAGTAAAAAAAAAACCACTAAGCCGGACCTATCGTCAAGAACACAATCTTTATAATTGTAGTGATGATGCCACAGAGTAAGTAAGGTTACGGCTGCCGTGCGAGATCGCAGTTTGATACCAGGTCCCTGTAATGCATTTTGGAATGATAAGAGTCACGCGAGCCTTACCGAGAGTGCTCAAAATGTTGAAAAGTTCGCTTCCGTTGCTTCTAGTCTTGGTTATGACACAGCACTTAGCTGAGCTTTGATGATGATTACTACTTTTTTATTCTTGTGTTTTATATCCATACTAATATTATAAATGCGAAAGCGTGTCTGTTTGTTTCTCCGTCTTTCACGGCAACACGGAGCGACGAATTGACGTGATTTTATAAGTGGAGTTTGTTGAAGGGATGGAGTGTGACATAGGCTACTTTTTACACCGGGAAAACATCTCATTCCCACGGGAAGACTCAATATGTTACATTTTCCTGTAAACTGCGGGCAAAGCCGCGGGCATCATCTAGTTTATTATCATATAAGATAAATCTTGGTATGACTGTACTTTTTTGCACAATCATTTACTCATCGAGAGGATTCTAACGAGCCTAATCACTACTGGTTAAACTTATGTAGTTTAGGACTTGTGTGGCTACGTTCGGACTCCAGCATCAGATCAGTGCTATATCAATATCATAGTATTGGATTGTCACCGAATTTATAAGTATATAAGTGTGACTAAATTTCAGTTAAATCGGTTAAAGGTGTCTGCTTCAATATTGAGTTGCAAGATTTCACACGAACATGCTTACATTGCAAGTTAAATAAAACCTTGTAAAAAGCAATATATTACAATTAAATTGCAGCTGTACAGAAGATTTTCTTGAAAATGTAGATAAAAGTATTCTCCTACAAAGGATTTTTTGCGTCCATGGCGGCCGTTTTCCTATATTTCCCAGGGGAGGCTTGGCGCGAAAAGGAATATAACTTTACATACAAATCTGTCGGCTTTTGAGGTGCTTGTAAACGAGTTTAGTTTTAGATATCATCCTTTTAGGATTTTAGTTTGATTTACCGAATAAAATAAATAACGAAGAACAAATCATTTTTTTTTATATCATATTTAGATTTATTTTGATTTTTAAATAGGTAGTAGGTAACACTACTATATATAAATTATAAATTCAAAGGCCTGGCGCCTCAAATGCCGGAGTTACTCGTCACTTTTTCTTAAGGGAACAAATAAATTAAGCTTTGCTTATTAATGCTTTATAAAAAAAAAGTATATGTCATCTATTTTCAATTTATAACATAAATAACACAAAAATAAAATAACCTACAACAAAATTCTATTAAAATATAAATCTTAATGTGTAGTAAACTGCTGAGGCATGGCGCTTGTTTAAAATATAGATGGCTTCTTTTCAAAAAGTTTACTTAATTTTACTGTAATGTGCAGCACCAGCACAACAGTTTTGTGAGTATGACAAGTCTTTCACATAAATAGTGAAACGTTTTATTTCGATTGATTTCAGTAATGTGTCTAAATTTGTATTTAATCTTTGGCGAGTCATTGTAATATGTTATAAATGAAAATAACGGCTTCACTCACGTTTATGTTTATTTATAAAATATTATTGGACAGCGCTACACAAATTGCATAGCTGATTCCCTCGTGCGCGGTAAGCTCAAGACGGCTGGTGTTGTGGATGCCCAACGGCAACTATAAATACATATAATATACAGATACTTAAATACATAGAAAACGTCCAGTCTTCGGGAATAAGTACCTTTATTAATCACACAAATACGTTTATTTGTGAGTTACTGAAACTGGACCCTTATTGGAAATCGAATTTAGGACCATCGACCTCACAGGCACTAGGCTAACCCGGTTGTTGGTTGGCCTGTACGTTAATGAATGTTTTTATTGTTTTCTAAGTACCTAACCATAACTTAGGTTAGGGTGTCTTTGCGGGAGGCCTATGTCCAGTAGCGGACGTCCTTCAGCTAATACGGTGATGTACCTAACTTTCCAACAAACAATTCTACTTTCCGCTTGAGTTGTTATTTAGTTAATAATTTAAAATACATGTACAGCATACTACAATTTGGGTCTTACATAGTTCTAGTTGAAGTTCAAATTTGATTGTCGCGTATCCGTTTCCATTATCCCAAAAAGTTAGTTTGCCAATAGTTATAATGAAATTACTTTGTTCCCTCGTGTTGGAAAACAATTGGAAATAAGATTTTGTACATGAGCTGGACATATAAAATTATATTTATCAGAATTATTCATTTCGTACTGCAGTGTATTATTTAACATGATGGGTTTTAAAATTAAGACTTGTAAGCTTGTCTTCCACAAAAAAAAAATATCATTCTCAGTACTATTAAGAACAGATTTTTGTGGATCACCGGCAGAGTTTGTGTATGAATGTGGCAGTTAATAGAAATCATTTAAAAAATTGTTTGTATTTAAAAGTTGAAAATGATGAATAAAAAATTGTTATCAATCAAGTTGTATATTTTTCCTCGAGACAACAAGAGAAGCCAAAGAAGTTTCGGCTTGCCTACGAATATTGTAAACGCACTGTTCTCTAGAGTCTAGACTTTAGAGTGATTAATTTTGGTCTAACAAATATTCTAAAGAAAAATAGTATCATTACTCCAGAGGCCGTGAAGTAAGGGATTCAAGGACGAGATTGCGGTAGACGGATAAATTGAGTCCTTTAATCCCTGTTCAGGCCGAAACCTGTATAGTGCTTTTCTCAAACATTTCAAAAATAATAAAATTAAAATAACAACAAAGTAATCAAGTAAAAAAACAAATTCGACAAAGCTGTTCGTACACCTTTTTTCACTGCTTATAAAAATATGACTATCTATGGTTCATAAATTTCGTTTTTTTTTAATGAAATGACATTGGAAAAAGCTATTCCAGCACCATGTTTAACCGATTATTATAATACCAATTATGCTTTCAAAGAAATTGTAACTTGGATGTATGTATTTTTTCCTTCGTCAGTCTAATCTTAGTTGGCAAATTTAAAAAGTTAGAGCTGCGGACAATAATGTGCTTTTCATACTAACTCCATACATTTATTCACGGCCTAGTCCATAAATGTGCAACTTCTTGGCATCATTTCGTGCCATTAACGCATACATTTCGTAGTATGTTTGAGAAAGCAGTATTATTTATCTCCGACACTTGCTAGGTATCTGAAAAAACACGTTTAAAATTTTAAGGAAAATCCTTCATGAATCAACAAAGTACATTAAGCGAACGGCTGGACATAGGCCTCCCCCAAATATGATTTGTATCATCATTCGTAGTTGCCATAGTCTCCACGCTTGGCATGTGGGTTGGCGACCACAGTAGCTTACGATTCGGTTCGACCTTTTTTCCCTTTGTAGCCTCTTACCACACTCATGGAAGGAGATAGGGTGGTGCTATTTAAGTCAGCGGTAGAATTTGTTAAAAACCTTCAAATTCAAAACCTCAAGTTGACGAAACTCGAATATTAAGAAGGCCAACTTCAATTTCGAATGCTCGACTCTGACACTTAAAACTCTGTAAGAAACTCTAAATGATAGCACCTACTTTGGAACTTATTCCTTCTATGCGAAATTAAGGAAGATAAAGTTTTAAGTGTAACGCGCTGGTGGCTTAACAGTAACAGCGTGCGCCTTGAAATCCAGAGTTCGCTGGTTGGAACTCCGGCTCGTACCAATGAGGTTTTCGGAATTTATGTTCGAAATATCATTTGATATTTACCAGTCGCTTTTCGGTGAAGGAAACATCGTGAGGAAACTGGACTAATCCATTTACCCTTTTTGTTGGAAGGTAAGATAGTCGCTTTCGTAAAACTAGTGCCTACCCTAATTCCTGTGATTAATTGCCAAGCAGACCCGTGCTGGCAGAACCGCGGCAATAAGCCAGGACAACGCGAGGAAGATAAAGATCATGAAAGTGTAATTATTTTTCACATTTCCATTGGTTTAGAAGCATTGCATGAAAACATCAACTTTTTGTCGCTTACGTAACGCTATCAACCAGAATAAAACGTATTAGCCTTTAAGAAACACCATCAATCTTAAAGCCGAGTTATTATATTGCATTGCTGATAATTATCTTCCCAGATTGACTTCTCGGTGGTATTGGAAATGTGGTGTCGCTTACGTAACGTTTTCATGGAGTGCTCTTTTATCACTTCCGTTGGTTTAAATCTCATTCCGAAGGAAAAATGCGTGCAAATTGTTCCACAAAGATCGTATGGTTTCGTTAAGCCACCAGTTAATTGTTAGCTCAACACAGAACAGTGTACAATAATGAACTAGTTGCGTTTATGACAGCTCGATCACGGCGTGGTCTAATATCTGCTACAGACGGGAAACAATGGAAACGCGCTAATGAGAAAATTATTGTAGCGTAATATATTCGTAGCTTGACCATAAACTTTGAGCACGTATAGAAATAATCGTATTGTCCTTTTCTTACACTAGTGATTGAACTCTAAAACAGCGCTAAGTATAGTCTTATCATTATAAAGCGACTAACAAATTTTGATTCAGAAACCAGATTATTAGGACAACTTTTAAAAATGCAGAGCCAAAAGATTTTTTCACATTGTATAGTGTTTTAAATCAAGATTAGAAAGTGCATCATTAAATTTGATGTAATGGTCTACGGGAGTAATCCAGGAGGCATATAATAAATAATGCTTGGCTATAATAAATAAAGAGCTGGATGCGAACAGCCGAAAACCGAACACGATGGCGTGAAATTGGGGAGGCCTATGTCCAGCAGTGGACTACGATAGGCTGATGATGTGATGTGATGTGATAATAAATAAAGAGGTGGTGTAATGGCGATGATGATGATAATACCAGTTTATTTGAAAAATGAACTTTAGTCGACATAAAACAATCTGCCTGTAAAGCTAATAGAAATGGATGAAATACGGTGTATATAGGCTGCATCTCTTTAGCAACTTTAAATAAACTTATGTATATGTATTTAAATATAAATATTTTTGGATAAACATAACTGATATATTTAACTTCTATTAAAATACAAAGGAATGTGTCGCATTTAACGATATAAAAATCACGGTATAGAACTAATTCAGTAACCCGCGTGGGAATACAACCAGCCCAAGAGACTTGGGCCAAATTTTCTATCTACTTTTATTTAAGTAGGTTAAGTTGTTATGGTTTTTAGTATCTATATAAAGTCTTTATTTACAATAAACACAATATTACGAACACTTAACTGTTTACAATAAATGTAAAAAAGGCTGTTGAGGTATTGTACCTCGGATCATCATCATCATCATCATGTCACGTCATCAACATGTGACCGATCCTGCGCCTTCCACATCCAGCGGTATCCCGCAACTCTAACTAGGTCGTCGGTCCACCTTGTGGGAGGCCTACCTACACTGCGTCTCCCAGTTCGTGGTCGTACCTCGGATGCTGGCGGCATTTCCTCGTTGTATCACAATGCTGATACGTTGTGCGAGGAAGCCGCCAGCCCTTCGGTCACCGGTTATATCAACCAGACGCTTCGCGATTTCTGCAAAAAGTTTGTGCGCGCTGGGACCCCATGGACCTAGCGTTTCTTAATTGTTTCTTTACAAAATTGTACTCTCTGCCCAGGCACTTATATTTACTACATTTAAAAATTGTTTGTTATCATTATTATGTTTGAATGCTTAAGTAAATAATTGGAGTTAGTCAGTATTTCATTACAACATAGTTTCCAAATGGAGTAAAGGTTAGAAATGTTAGAATTCTTACATTGAATACGAGAGAACAAACGTGAGTATTATCTTACGCCTATACAAACAGAAGAACCAGGCTCGTATTGACTTAGTTCTTACTCAAGTGTGGTGTTGTTTTAGAGAAGACTTATTGCGAGCCTTACCTTTGGGTGACACTTCAAATAATTGGCTAATTTACAAGTGAAAATACACTTTCTAACACCTGTCAAAAGGCATTCAGTATATAAATTTTTAGAAGCTGTAACTGTTTATATTTCACAAATTCTTTATTTTACATTTAGTTTCAGTCGCACCTGATGGTAAGCGTCGACGAGGTCGAGGATGTAACACGCTGGTTCTGTAACAGCCTATTCTTGCTTTGAAAATTATATTTTTCTATAGGAAGGTAGAAACGAATTGCTTCGTGCAAATAGAATTAGTGCGAATTTGTGCATAGGGAATGCATATTTATTCTAACATCTTGTAATATACGTGTTATTTCATCTCAGTTTTAATATTATATGTAATCGTTCTTACTTATGAATAAGAAAGAGAGGTAGATATAATGAAAGATGAAATAGATGACACATACTTAAGAAAAAGCGATGAGAACCTTCGCCAGCATTCGAGACGGGATAAAAATAATTTGATTTGTTCTTAGTTTTTTTTAGATATAATGAACTTGAACTTTAAAGAATAACAGTAGTAACCGATGTCAAGTTGGGATTCAATTTTAAAAATTCCTTAAAAAAATAAGCGACAGTATAAACTACATTTTATAAATAATTAAAAAAAAAATTGCTGAAAAGTAACAAACCCGAGAGTCTTGAGAAATCTATAATTGATAAATACTGAAAGTAATACTGTTGTTTACACAACTGTGGACCTTTTACCCTAACCAAGAAATTTATTTTAGTTATTTTAACAGAAATAGGTACTCAAGGACACTAATTAGTATTAATTAAAAATAGCTGAGAAAAACAAAGCTAACACAAAATAATGGCGACTAAATAAAACTTAATGAACACTATTGACAAACAATACATCTGTTTGCGGGTCTGAAAGCATATTTTCCTACCCCTGCACAAACAGTATAAGAGATCTTTTATTTATTTAGTGCCCGGATTCTGATTTATGATGTCACAAAGTGGATTGCTGAAATGTCTTTGGCATTGTGTAAATAATGAGAAATTCGTTAAGGGATTCTATTTGAGGATGATTCTCTTTCCCATGTTATCGCGTTTTGTGTCGGATATAGGAGAAATCCAGGGCTTCAGCAGAGGTTAAGTGGACTTAGAAGAAGGTATTTACTTTTTTTTAATATTTTCTCTATGAAATGCCCAGTGTAACGTGAACCTTAAAAGGCTCAACATTTAAAGTCCCTAGCCGTACATTTTGAATCTATGCCGGATATGTTCGGTTCGAACATACACCAAAATGTTGTGCTCATTAATTACACCCTGTAATGTTAGGTCAACTCCAGAAACGAATCATATTAGCTAATTGCATGCACTTACATAATTGCAAAATAAAAAAACTCTAATGCACGAAGCTGCTAACATCTAAGCAACTAAACTTGTTTGTTAAAATATCATATTTCACAATAGAAATATGGGAAAAAGTGTAGAATCCCTGTGAGGAATAGAAAAGTGTGAAAGTATAGAATGTTCTGGATGCAGCTGCAGTTAACGGCGAAGTTAGATTCGCGCCGGGTTCAGATAAATTGATTTTACTTCGAATGTTTAACTGATAGCTGCAATAACTTCACTAGGGTTGCTAACAATTTTTACCGTTCATTTTTTAAAGGTATTCAACTACTTTTACGAACGTCATATTTAATATATACCTATATATTAAATATGACGTTCGTTTCTGAGGACGTGACGTGACGTGACATTCTGTTTTACCGTGTTTGCTGTGTTGTGACAGCAGAGAAAAGCATCACCTAATCTGCTACCACGGGTCGTAAGAGGCGACAAAGGGAAAAAGTGACGGATGGATGACAGCGTCCGTCGAAACCGAACCAACAGCTACTGCGAACCCGGTTGCCAAGCGTGGCAACTACGACAAACAGCCTCCAAGATAGTCATATTTGGGGAAGGCCTATGTCCACCAGATGACGTCTTACAGATCCGGCTCAATTTTTTAACCGCTATTATGATTAAATTTATTTATCTAACTGTTATTTATTACTATTTTTACGACCGGTCTGGCCTAGTAGGTAGTGCCCTGCCTATGAAGCCGATGGTCCTTGGTTCAAATCCCAGTCTGCGCATTTATTTGTGTGATGAGCACAGATTTTGTTCTTGAGTCATGGGTGTTTTTTTATGTATTTAAGTATTTATATGTATCTATCTCTAATATATATCGTCGTCTAGTACCTACAACACAAGCCTTATGAGCTTACCGTAGGACTAGGTCGATGTAAGATATTTTTTTCTTGGCGTTTAATTGAGTCTTGCCCAGAGTTATATTATAAGATTAAATATATATATATGTTTATGTTATGAATGTTCTAACCAAGTTAGATTGAAATAGTTTTGAGAGTCGGCCACGGATACCAAAGTTCGCGCAATGAACTGCTTTTCATTAAGACCTAATAACTGTTACTTCGAAATACTAGATTAGTATGTAGAACTAGTTAACTTCTACTCCTTGCAACGCCCATATTCAAAGGAAACTTTGTTTCCGTTGACATGATATTGCTTGGGACTTTATAAGACATATTACGTTATAATTCAGTTACATATAAATATAAATAAATAAATTACTGTAAATTGACCTTAATTTAATAATCTAAAATAAAAATAAAATCACTAGTTTCTTATTCTCTAATTATCTGATTACTATCATTGTAATCTAATATTGACATCGATGCAAATATGTTATTTGACAATGAATGCTTTATACGAATAAATGAATATAAATGCATATTAACTGTGACTCGTTATCTGTCTGTATATTTGTCTGTTTTTCATCGCTTGACGATTAGACTGCTGATCCTATTTACATGAAATTTAATAGGTATGGAGATTGTATTAGTCCCGGGGAAGTAGACTCTATATTTATTTTAAAAAATCATTTCTTTAATAGGAATAGTTAACTATGAAAGGTAATAAAATGCATTAGCTCCTGTTCTACGTGTATTAATAGATTTGCTATTAGATTTCAATAGGCGTTTAATTATACCATATTGGTAATTTAATGCAGATAGCGGGCAGATGCTAGTCGAATATAACTATGAGTATGCTGCTCAGTCTGGTATTTTTTTACTACACGCTGGTCAGTCTGGTATTTTTTTAAATACCAGACTGACCAGCGTTAGACCTTAGTTACACCCTCATGCTTACCATCAGGATCAAGGTGTAACTGTACCACGTTGGTTCAGTAAGCAGGTTCAGGCAGGTAAAGCCTCTACGTGTAGTATTACAGTCCAAATTGATTATACAGCAAACTTCTAGTTTAGTTGACATTGGGGCAGTCATCAAATAAGTAATGGTTCTGGGACACAGTGAACTCAGCAGGCATTCTCCTTTGTCAAGCACATAGTCAATAGAGTTAACGTATTATGTACGGAGGTATTGTTCCGCTCAATGTGGATTAGACTAAGGTCAGTATTGAATCAAATCGATCATGACTATCTGTATTCACAAATCAGATTCACTCTGCTGTGACTGTATAACCATATTATAAAAAAATACAGGGGAGTCACAAGCGTCAGTCACTTTCATCATCACCACTTAGATGGTTGGCAGTCCTCAACTGTGCGTTTTTTCTAGAAACTTCCTGCCTCGCACAGCAAAACTTTGGAATAAATTGTCGTGTGTAGTATTTCCGGACCGATATGACATCCAAACGTTCAAGAAAAGAGCGTATAGAGATCTTAAAGGTCGGCAACGTACTTGTGACTCCTCTGGTGTTGCAAGTGTCCATGGGGGGTAGTTGTTTACCATCAGGCAATCCGTCTGCTCGTTTGCCTCCTATATCATAAAAAAAGCGTAGCAGTGCTATTATGGCTGTGGTCTTCTGTAAGGAGGAGGTACTTCCCCGGTTGGGCTTCTCCAAACTCGAGCGTGACGGCACTTCTCATTGTTGGACGTAGTTTAAGGACAATACTCGGGTCCAATGGATAAAGGAACACACATTTAGCGTATTTGCTTCTATATTCGTGTTTTATATTAGAACGGGTAACGATCACGTTTTCTAACTCGTATAATGTTGACATGTTTTGCCAGTTTAAGCAATAACTCGAGTATTTTTATTACGAATAAACAAGCAAATACCATCATCTTATTTCGGTATATATATTATCATATATTTTCTTATGATCTGTTTATCTATATTACTTTTCATTACGCGCCTAAACATTCATTAGTGTATGGCCTTTCGTTTAGGATAATGAAATGAGTAAACACTTGTCTATGGGTAAAAGGATCATCTTAATCAGTGCCCTCAATAGTTGCTTGTTTATGAATAGGTTTGCGTTAATAGAATCCCGTCTAATCACGGCCTACGGTTCTGGAATGATTAACTAATAGCTACACCGTAAATGGGACCTAGGCTGGAGTTTAGGGATATCTAATGGTTAAGTGAGCTTTTATAATCTTAAATCCTAGTCCTGGATGGGATTTCGACTGGATAGTCGAAATCCTTTGTTGACTTATTTCAGACATTTTTGCATAAATCTAAGCAACATACTAGTTATTATCAGAGGCGTATTTATCGAACACTAGTAACTTGTGATACATGCGGAAGTCACTTTTTCACACCTGTTGTTAGAAGGAGACTTCCGCTTGTATTACAAGTTACAATTGTTCGAGAAATAGGCCCCACGCCTTAGTTTTTATCTCATCATCATATATCAGCTGGAGGACGTCCACTGCTGGACCTATGGCTTATGCCTCCCCCAAAGCGACCCACAGTGACCGGTTTTGCGCCACCAATGGATTCCCGCGATCTTTACCATATCGTCGGTCCACCTTGTGGGTGGTGTGCACACGCTGCGCCTTTCTATCTAATTTATATTTATGTATCTTGACACACATAATTTAAAAAAACAGCATACATTGTATCTTATTAATAAATGTTATTATAAAATTTAGGAATATTTGAATAGCAAAAATGAAAAAACTTTGTATTGACTGGCCTATTTTTATACTTACCTTATGTTACTATTAGTTATTATTTTTGACATATTATTGTGAAAAATATTCTATAAGAATAATAATACTTGTTTACTTGTTATTAATTTAAGTAAGACTGTTTTCTTTTATTTTTTGTACACCTGTATTGCAGGTAAAACATAGTGGTCTAAATCTATATTTACCATCTTTCACTGTTACCTATGTTTAACAAAATGAATATTCTATTCTATGTGTCAGAATCGCGAAACTTTAAATCAATCTCTTTAACCCTATTCTAGCATCTAGGGTTAGCAAACTAACCTGAAGTTAACCGTTAAGTCCACATACCTATTTCGTCACTGGGTTAGCGCAGCGGCTAATACTGAATGGTGTAAGTGGACCTTAAAAATGCTTTCGCTTGTTTTAATTCCTATTTAATAAAAGTTTGTCAAACTGACCATGTTTGTGTCTTGTGTCTCTATTCGTCTTTTTGAAATTTTGGTAGATGTTAGATAGGGACTAAAATCAGACGTTTGCTAAGTTTTATAAATAAAGTACTGCAGGTTATTAAAGATCGCAATAAAACGCATCAAATACTTTCTTAATGCGGACTGCTAAGGAACGGAATTCGCTCTCTTCGTCTGTATTCCCGGAAAGAATTTGGGTTTTTTCGAGGCAAGAGTGAATAGTCTGTAACTGAACCAGCGTGCCACACTCTGGACCTCGTCGACACTTACCATCAGGTGTGACTGAGGTCAAACGCTGCTCAGTCTTGTATATACAAAAAACATATCTTTGACGACTGTACGTGGTGTAACCCGCCCTTCGTGTAACCTTCCCGCCATATTGTGGAAACAAGTGCACATCGCCTGGAGAATCAAATGGAATGTAATTGATGTGCATAAAGCTAAGTCCACATGAACGCCTGACGTGCGGTTTCCACATCATTGCCCTGTTCGCTCGTGTGTACCTTTTACTAAGCATGATTATTGAATACAATTGATTATATTATTATTCCCTTTATTTATTTAATGTGTTACGTTAGGTTTTTATAATGTTTTTTTATAAAAGTGAAATAAAAAATACATCTAAAACGTATCAAAACAATAAAAACATTATAAAAAATTTTACCTGCTTATTATATATATTTACATATGTGTATATATTAGAACTTTAATAATGAAAAATATTTGTCTAAATCCCAAACTTGCCAACCCTCCAACCTACATACATAAGTCGAAAGTGAAATTTTTTTAGGAAAAAACGAACGTTTTGTAGGACAGATACATTTCTGTTCGTAATATTACTTATTCTGTGTACTCGTAATTAACTCGAATAATATGAAGAATGAAACTGTCCTTCATTTATCATGATTTATGTAATTTTCATGCTTGATATAGAAAAATACTAATGCTTTATTGTTTTTTGTTGCAGGTAAGTCGAGCAGTCTTTCAGGATAAGGGAGGTGACGTAATTGACAAAACTTTTTGTTAGATACGACCTAAAGTGTAAATACAATTTCATTGTTTAATAACAGAAGCTGTACAAAATGATCCATGTAATCCGTAACAGTATTTCCGGACCGATATGACATCCAAACCTTCAAGAAAAGAGCGTTTAGGGATCTTAAAGGCCGGCAACGTACTTGTGACTCCTCTGGTGTTGCGAGTGTCCATGGGCGGTGGTAGTTGCTTACCATCAGGCAATCCGTCTGCTCATTTGCCTCCTATTTCATAAAAAAAACACCAAATAACAACATACATAAACTATAAACGATTTAAAATACCGTTTTTTTATAGCATTTGGTCCCAATCTCACCTGAGGCTTTAGTGTAGGTTTTTTTTGACGTAAAAAAACGTTTACGAACGCGTAAGTAATAATGTTATTTATATGGGAAACGCAAACACATTCGTGACGTAAAGTTACGTTAAAAACTTACACTAAGGGCTATGATCCTCAAACTCAAACTCAAACGTTTATTCAGTAAGTAGGCCACAAGGGCACTTTTACACGTCGAGTATACAAAAGAAGAAAACATAAAAACTGCACCGGTTCTAACCCTACACCTCTGACCCGAGAAGCATTTCGATCCTATGATGGTAAGCGACGATGAGGCCGATGATGGAGCATGCTTACCTAGCAAGTGCTTGTTCACTCTCGACATCCAGGTTGTATTGCTCCGGGAAAAGATCAGCTGGAAGAGAATACCGTACTTACAAAAAAAACTTTTAAACGATATGAAAGAAACAAAATTAAAAGTTGCTCACTACGACGCTGTAAAAGTGCTATTAATTACAATTTACTGTCGCTATTAATGTGTTAAGAAAACTTATATGTTTTGATTTAACGGTCAAAGCAAAATCTCGACAGAACCAAATAAAGAAAATTTATGAATATTCCAGAAGAAATACCAACAAAATGGCACACGAAGCACAAAACGTTCAATAAGCACCATCCGCTCTCCTATAGTGATGAGGAATTCCCGCGAATATTGCCAAGTGGGAATTATTACTGGAAATGTTATTCGGAGTGGGAATGTCATGCATTAAAGTTTTTGATGATTAATAATGTCCTGTGAAACCATATATGGCTTTAATGGGATGATTGGTGGTGCAGACGAAAGCGATTTTAAGAAAGATAATATTTCTTTACGAAAGACGTCATACAAGATATAAAAATACACTCGCAATTTTTTTTTGTTTAATATATTCAATAAATAAAATCGCTTTCGTCTAAAACATAAGAAGGCATATTATGTTGTTCATAATTGTTGGGATATAGTATTTTATACGTATATTGACGAGTTTTGTGAATTTCGTGTTGATCATTCGTGGTCAGAATCTTTAATCCATCAGATATTCATATTATTTGAAATTAGTCCGATTCCAATAATCCTACTTTATTATCTAAGCAAAATTATGTCTCATATATGATTCGTACTAGAAATGCTTAAGACTGGATTGCGGTATCGGGTCGATTAGACCCCATGTTAGTAACTTAATATTTAACTCATTGCCGCCGTGAGTGTGTTGACATAAAATCAAATTTATAAATAACAATGATATGCGAAACGTTCGCATAAGTGATACAGGAAGGGTATGCCTATGAAAATTATGCAGTCACATCTCTAGCCTCCGATGAAATTCCTCGGATATTGTATTTTTTCGTGAATTGAACATGCAGGGCTAGCTCGTTACATATGAATATTTGATACGAGCCTTTGTGGAGGTTCGCGACAACCCTAGTTTACAAGATTGGAATTGGAACCGAATTCAATTTAGAATGTTAACGGTCGCTTTGAAAAATGAATAATTTTGGAGTTTGCCTTCTAGGTCGTAGACTTAGTATTAGCCATAGACGAGCCGTGGTAATAATAACACCTAGATTGACCGGGGTCTTATTAAACTGTTACAACAGAGAAGGCATTATTATCGTTCGCCCTTTGTCATAGTCTCACATTGTCAATATTGCTTGCTACTAAAAGGCTCTAAGTAAAAACGTAAAAATAAAATAATATCTTGGGTTGAATGTTTGTTTTGTGCTACTCACCCCGTTTTATAATACAAGAAACTCGGCGACGCGTTTCAAAATATAGTATCTTTTCAACATTAGTTATTCAAGTCTTGCATTCCGAAACAGCAACCGCAAAGATCTCACGACAGCATTCGTAGAATCATACTGTCCAAGTTTTATCCAGGGACACAGTCGTTCTGGATTTTCGAGACAAAAAACACAATTCATGAAGGAAGGACTCGTAATGTGGATGGTCTAAGCTTTAAGAAATTAAGCTGCGTCGGTTTTAGTACTTTTGTCTGAGACTGTAGTATTTTAAATAATAATTTTCTTTATACCAAATTAAATTATGGCAACACTCAGTGAAAAACGCAGCAATAAACGTCAAAAGATTTTATTTTTAATTCCTATCGCTTTCCTAAGGTAATGTTTGATATGTGTAAAAAGGAAATAGATAGATTTCCTCATATCTGTCTTTAACTGTAACATTCAAATTGTTGATAGTAATTTAGTAACTATGACTTTATTGACAGGTCTGGCCAAGTGGGTAGTGACTGCCTATGAAGCTGAGAGTGCTAGGTTCAAAGTCAGTTGAGTTTCGTTTATTTGTAATAATATCATATTACATTTTTGAGCAGAAGATATTATGACATCAGAAACTCCTAGCAAATTAAACAAGTTTGAGAGTAACCAAATCAGTCTGAATTTAATCTCAAGTTGGCGCCGGGCAAGTTCTGGTTTCGGGATCCCAGACGTGATTAACTTGGATCCGACCGAGTTACATTCTCTTGGACAACCAGTGTACAGTGGACTTGGGGGCCTATTTTTGAGCGTCGAGTAGTCGACTCGTCACATTTTGAACTCTGTCAGTAACAAAATAAATTGTGTTTTAGAAACATGGATAATATAATTAATTAATCATGGGCATCGAAGCTATACATTTTGTTCAAAAATATTTTGAATTATTATTTCAAATTATTTTTTATTATGCAGATACGTCTGCTAGCGAATATCTCCGATATTTAAATCGATGACATAAATAGAAAAAAATTGACAAGTCTAAGCGGTACTCGTATAGCACAATTGGTAGTGCACTGGGCTAGTGATCCAGTGGTTGTGGGTTCGAGTCCCCCTGCGAGTCAATTTTTTTCTATTTTTCTTTCGATTTAAATATCGAAGTTATTATTTCGAGTATTGAATTCGAGTGCACGACTCAAAGTTTTCTATTAACCGTGAAAGTTTAAATCAGTATTGGATTGTAATTAAAAAGTGTACATACACGAAAGACTGACCGCTTCGTTCGTTTATTCCTGAATATATACGCAAGAGCGATAAAGAGGGAGATAGTAAATATTCGAATTTCGAATTTAGTAGTAGGCATGCCATTCACTCACCCGTTCTTGTCATGTCATAGGAATGGCGTCACAGACACGACGGTTGTAAGAGCGGCCGTGCACTAACGATTTTTTAATGTAACAACTATTCGTACTTGTAAATAGGTATCAATAGTAGGGAAAAAGCTATGAAATAACGCACCAAAAGTATCTGCCACGCTGTGTATTTTTTACAGTTCGCGTTTCAAAGTTTATCTCACATATTTCAATTCACTTCAAAGCAATTAAAAACAGTAGATACTTTTGGTGCGCTGTGTCGTACGCTACTTATATTGATGCAAGTATATCGAGACGTAAACATAATATTGTGGTTGCTGTCATATCGCGTACATTTGGTGCCCTAAGGAGAGCGTACATTAACACATTCGCTGCCACCCCCTCCAAAAATGTATGAAGTTCATTTTCATACATTTTTGGAGGGGGTGGCAAATGTGCGTCGGTGGCAGTGAATGCCAAGAATGTTAAGTGTATGAAATAAGTAAATTTTCGTCATAAACAAATGTCAGCGTTCGATTAAATTATGGCGGGATTAAAAATCTAGAAATTATCCTAAATATTCTTGATTGATTGACTGATTAATTGTCTTGATTCGCGATTACAAGTTTGTGTCTGAAACAATTCATTGATAAATTGATTATAAACTTATCTACTCGATTATAAACTCCTATCAACCTATCTGCCCCAGCTTTTCACGGCTATAAGTGAGAGTCGGACCTATTCGGCCTCACGTTTTAACCTTTGACCGGGTTAAAGTCGGTCGCGTAACGGAGCCCTAATGTAAGGTTTAATACACTTAACCCGAGTTCTTGAGAATTTGAAGTGGCAAAAACAAAGAGAGGGTTTAGTTGGGTCGTTTTGTGCCCTGAAGATGGATTGTTATAGGCTTCATGCATTGTGAGACTAAGGCATTTAACTTAGTCAGATAAGGGGTCTCATTTCTACATAAGAGATAAATAAGTTTGTAACGTGGGCGTTATAAAATACGTCTTTAAGAAACTATAAAAGTTGTCTATCGCGCAATAAAATTACCTTGAGTATGTATCGAATTTTCGTCGTGGGTTGCACCGGTGATTCTCGCGGACATTTAAAGTCTCAGCAAGTGTGAAATCATATTAAGGGGGTTTAAACGGGTTGTATAATCACGAATTATGTTAGCCCCTATGTGCTTTTTACAAAGGTAACAATGCAAAACTATAAATATAATATATAAAGCATTATTGTGTAGATTTTTTAAATTTCAGTACATTGTATTAAATTGTAAAATAATACTAAACAACTACCCGACGAATGTCTGTGAGGAAGCTTAGGGTAGATGTTGTAAAAACAAAACTACCCTCCCGCACTTATGTTAATTAGTAGTGGTTAATTTGTAGTAGCCGGCGCTACAATCTAGCGGCGAGATATGCCTCCCGTTCTTTTCTGAAAATATTAATTAAGGAGGGACAGGTAGTCTATCTCAACTCGAGATACTGTCGCCACAATCATGTGCTAGCCCGGTTGATCTCTATTCGTATAGCAGTAAGGATGTTACATTATAATTGGCCACTCTGACAGCTACTAACTATAAGCTGACTATACAGTAAACAGCAGAAGCTAAGAGGGCTAGGTGTTGAATGAAAAATGATCTAAACACGCCCTTATTCGCTTTACAATAAGGCCGTTTCAAGCTGATTTGAAGAAGTGGGTGAGGTTGTACATTGATATTTCAAATATTTAGAATATTAGTACAGTTGCTTACCGTCTGCAGGGAACAAGAATGCCGTTTGGAAATACTTCGGTTGATCGAAACATTCTACTGTAAAATTGTATGAAATTCTTCGATCAAAATCATAATAATATTATCTTGATAAAACTGGGAACTTGCCATGTCTTTTACTGTAAAACGGGGTGAGTAACTGATACCAAAATTAGTGTGGTTTTTTTTATACACTGACCAGCGTTTGACCTCAATCACATCTGATGGCAAGTGTCGCTGGTTCGTTGGTCGGTTGTCCGTGGCTGGTGGTTGGGTGTAGCTGGTTCAATACCAGCCTATTCACTCTTGCCTTGAAAATGCCCAAATTATATCTTTCAGACGAAGGGAGCAAATTAAATTACGTCAGCCGCGAAAGCTAGAGATGTGGGTTCAAATCCTGCTTCGGACGCCTGAGGGCCTGGTTTCATAAATAAGTATATGCCATCCGTTTCAATTTATAACCACAATTATTTCCCAATACATGGGGCTGCAATGGATCACCTATGAAATTAAAAACACGTAGACCTTAAATAAACTTTTGGTTGTATATCATCAGACTCTTATTTTAAAAAAGTCCCTCCTAATATTACATCGCCGCATCTCCAGCTGTTTATTGCTTATCCCAAAGGTCTATAGAAATATTTATATCCAAAAAACAATATGGTATTCTACTTCATAATAAAAGCGCCAAGTCTCCCGAGGGTAGTCAAGGGCTTCCCTTCATCAAAAACTGGAAAAATTGACCTGTTTCGTGTTTCCCGATTTCATCTCGAGTGTATGTGTTACAGATTAACGCTCATAGACTCCGTTTTTATAGGAGACTAGCAGTGCCCCGCGGTGTTCTGCGAAAAAAGGTAGCTTATGTATTGATCCAGGGTGTCAGCTAACTTCATACCAAACTTTATTAAAATCGCTTCAGACGTTCAGCCGTGAACAAGTAACAATCATACACACTTACACACTCACAAACTTGTAAGTGTAGATGTAGACTAACCAGCGTTTGACCTCAATCGAGGGTAGCACGCTGGTTCAGTTACAGCCTATCCACTCTTGCCTTGAAAAGACCCAAATTATATCTTTCCGGGAATACAGATTATTTATTTATCGTATGGCGTTTACACACTGGGTGCATGAAAAATTAAATTAAAAACAGATGAAAGGAGCGAATTCCTTTCCTTAGCAGTCCGCATTAGGAAGGTAGAAGCGCGACGCTTCGTGCGAATGAATGGAATATTCACAGTGTCCTCTTTAACTAGGTGGGCTGTTCGTACAGCTCATTCACAAGAGTTGGCGTGAGTTTTGTACTCAACTGCGAAGGCTCCAATACACATGGGCCATCGTGGGCCATCATAGAGACACAGCACATGCGTTAGACAGAGAGAGTTACTTTGGCATTTATAATATTAGTATGTGTAGGGTTTTTGACATCCTAGAAGAGGCCTCGTATGAGGAAATCAAAAGACTGGCTCAAAAAAGAGAAGATTGGAAATTACTCCACCGACAAGAGCATGGATCTTAAATAAATGATGATGATGAGAAGAGGGTAGACTAAGAATTAATAGTAATGAATAAAAGGAGTGACACTTGGTTGACAGCCGTGCTAGCGCGTGCTTCTAGCAACGATAAGTCTTGTATCCGATACTGCATAGTATAGACACTGATTAAGGTTATCTAAATAAGAAACGGAAAATAAACTGATACAACAATATTGGTGCATTTTATTATACATATATGGATTTAGACAGTGTAGTAAGTGATCTGTGATACATTGGATTTGACCATTAGTCAGTACTTTTTTATTGGATCGAAGCGGAGTTTTAGAGATTTCAATCAACCTCGATCTGAGCCACAGTTTAAAATGGACAAATCAATTTACTTTCCAATCAGAGTTTTGTGAGAACGTAAAAACTAACATTCGGTTCATAATCGTTAGAGATGTGCCGACTACGGTTTTGGCCGACTAGCCGACTAGCCGACTAGTCCGCAGTCAGGTGGCCGACCAGTTGACCGACTAGTCGGCGCAGCATAGTAAAATAAAGAAGTTTGATTAAATTATGATATTTTATTATTTTATTATCTTTCTTTTTAAGAACTAGGCAGCCAACTATTCGGCTGATTTTGCCGACTATAAATGTGGCCGAATAGTCGGTTTTCCCGACTAGTCGGTACATCTCTAAATCGTATCATCATTGACTCACTGAATTTAGATTATACATACATACATATTGTATATATATGTATATATACATACGAGTAATCTAAATTCAGTGTAACAGAGATACACGTCCATATCGTCACCCTAGTTCACAACCGTACTAACTACACTTTGAGCAATTTTACGGGAGAGCAAATCTAATGTTTGCATATGAATATTATATCATTGGTATAGAAAAAGTTATAAATTATGTATTAGTGTTGTAAAATAGGTCTTCGAGATATTATATTTCAAATATAATATACCACTTAGAAAGATTTCATACTGAAAATTGAACTTTAGACAACTAAACCCCTCACTTAGTACAAGTGTGCACGTGTTAAATACGTCAACGATGTAGTTAGGACATAAGGTACTGCAATTATTAAAATATTTAGCCAATGGAAATGAAAAGAAACAACTAGACATGTTATGAATTATTACTTTTTTATTATTAAAACAGACATTTTAATAAATCTGAACAAAAATCGAACTTTAAAACATAATTATACTGAGCATTGTGTGTTAAAATCGTACTATAAAAAAAAAACAATAATTAAAAATAAATGCAAACTTTTGCGGTTCTAATTAAAAAAAAATGTAATTAAATTATTTAAACATTGTCGCATCTTACTAATATAATAATGAAAAATCTTGAGATCCTTAATTTCTGTATCAGTTTTTTACTGTTAGTTATAATGGATTTTCTTATTTATCGCCGAAAATTATATGGCCGAATATCACTTCCCAACTCACGTTTCGCGTAATTTTATTTCGCCGAACGTTCATTTCCCAAATTATCAAAACAAACATGTTTCATTTGCCAACTTAACTGTTACCAACTCAACATTTGGTCTGTGTTTTATAATGTCAATTTTCAAAACGCCTATTTTCATGTTGTAGTATGTTTTAGTTGGCATAATATAAATTTGGTTGTTTATTCTTTTTAACTTTACTAGTAGAGGCATTTTGTGGGTAATGTATAGTATTAAAAAAAGTCTGTTCTGACGCTTCGCCTGCCGCTGCCAAACACGAATCAAATGTATCAACATCACTTCCATTATTATGTTCTACCACACTATGTGCTATTAATGTTAAACCATTCATTGAATACGACTAAAATGCTAGCGCACAAGTGTATTTAAGTGCTGTTAGTGTCATCAAAATCTAACCTTTACAGTATAAAAAACTGCGCACAACCACGTTAAGTGCTGTTATAGTATCTAGTAATTATTTATGTTTTGGTGATATGTTGTATGATGATGTTGATATTGTGTATGTTGACATGAGATTCTGCTTTACCAAATTACAAGTCTTCGACCTTTACTTAACATTGTCACGAACGTAATATTTTTAATTACTATTACTACAACGACTGACTCCCTCCGAAAATATAGGTTGAGACTGTTGTAGGTATATTTGTTTTTGTTTTAATAAAAGAATGGCGCGCGCAGTTTTCCTACCCCGGCGCCGGCGCACGGCGTGGTACAGTAGCGCTCACGCTTCCTATTATGTAGGTGTATAATAAAAAATAATACGTATTTAAAATGGCTCAAATAAATAACGAAGCATGTTAGTCACCGTTTTTTTCAATTTCGCTTTAAAAAGTTTACGAACATACCGACTGTATTAAAGTAACTTAACATGTTTGTCAAACAACCAGTTCAAAAGACATTCAATTAACAGCTCTTGTGACAATCTTGTTACATGTTTTTTTGTAATGTTTTGTACTAAAGCGACTTAATACATTACTGCATACAAAATACAATAAGTTCCAATTGAACTAACTACACTTAGTACGAATGTGCATAATTTCAAATAGGAGTCAAATGACCTAAAGTCACTTAATGCTTATGTACATGAAATTTTTAAAAATAATGGATTTTAGTACAAAAGCGCATGCTTTCTTCGTACTTAGTACCATTGTGTCACATTGTTTTTCATGGAAGGAGAAGGCTTTTAAGGTTTTTGTTAATGCCATACGATGCAGAATTCAATTTTATATAGGTAGCGATAAAAAAACAAATTTTGAAAAAAATGCAATTAGTACGGTTGTGAACTAGGGTGACGATATAGACGTGTCTAACACATTGGGTCGATCATTAAACATAAAACTGAAACATAGAAAAAACAAAAACGAGCCAGGTTGTTTTCCTTCGTTAATCTAAACTTTTACGTAATTTATGAAATATTATCGTCTCTTGGAAATGCCTAGAAAATCGCAGAAAAGCTCTTCAGCTTACCGAGGCAACAGGCTTCGTGAACGAGGCTAAGTGGCAGCGAGGCTACTTGAGGATCACATACACCGCTTCGCATAAAACCGTTTTTTTAAGGGGTGGTTCGAAATCAGTTGCTCAGGACTAAATAGTAGGGCGAATATGGATAAAACGAAAATATGGCGAATGTCCATGCCTTGCACTGTAATTGTTGGAAACTGTGCATTCGAAGTTTATCTAGACAAAACTGCTAAAACCTGCGCAAAACTGTCAAAAATCAGGTTCAGTAGTGGACCTTCTTCGACTAATATGATGATGATGATGATGTTTATCTAGGAAAGTCCAGGCAGGCAAGTCCAACTTCGAAATGGAGGTCCGAGAATCCAACTCGTTTGGGAAGCTGCATCATATTTTCTGGTTCAAAATTCTTTAGTGCCTGAAGACCAACGTCTTCGAATAGTGCGTGTTGCCAGTGATGTCCTATGGATCTGCAACTCACAGTGGGACTCATCAAACGGCTCAGAGTTGCCGAGCGTGGAATGGAATGAGCTTTTATCTGATGGAATCAGAAATGAAGACATCCAAAGAACCAAAGTGACCGACGTAGCTCGCACAATTGCACTGTTGAAGTGGTAATGGGCAGCCAACCCGGAGAGTCAATGGTTGTCGGGGAAGAATAGTCAGAGTGGCAACTATGCACAGGGGTCGGTGGCTGCAATGTGCTGAAGATCGCTCTCTGTGGCAGTCTATGGAAGAGGCCTACGTCCAGTGTATGTCCGTGGCTGATAGATAGATGGTTCCAAAGATATCTGACGGGATCATGGTACAGTATGAACACACATATTCGAAGAATACGCTTGATAAGGTATGTTTCAGCATTTTGTCTTAATTTACTTAAACAAAATTGTTTCATCATTAATACCTACGCTCCACTTAAGTCTTTAAACGTAGGAACGTAGAATCGTAGAAACGGAATGCAAAAACGAAAAATATGGAAAAAATCACGTCGGTCGATCTGTTATTCCAATACTTTAATTATTTTTAATTAGAAGAATTACAAGTTGTAACAATTATTTTCCGAACTCAAGACCATAGAGACCGAATTGTTACGTAATAGGCCCCAAATTGTCAAAACAGTTGACGACAGTGACGTTGCAGATCCAATATGGCGGCTGTTTCCCACACACCGCTTAACGCCATGAGTTCGCGTCGCGAAAACCCAATTATGATATCATATTCCGTCCCCAATGCCCTTCCAGTAAATTGTTTACTTTATACATCTTCCATAATCAGACCCGTGGCATTCCGAATGCTCATCAAGCGTTCTACTCGCCAATCATTGCTTATGAAATACGTTATATTGAACAAGAAAACAAAAAAAATATTATTCTTAGGCAGTGTTATTACGGGCGTCCTATACTACGATTTCCGAGGCGGTTGGTTTGCTGTTGCGATAGATGTGATCGACATACTGCCATCTCAGCTTGCTTCCTTTGGGCTATGTCAATAAGTTTATCGAATCACCTGATTCAGTATCCGATCCGTTGGAAAAACTCCTAGCATAGCTCTCTCCACACCTTGAGCGACTTTGAGCTGGTGAACCAATCGCTACTAGAAAGCTAAGCGTTAGGAATTCAAGGCTTGCGGCAGATGATGTCATAACTCCCCCCTTATTATTCTTTATGTTAATAAATGTAGGATGAATATTCTGTTTCGTGTTTAAACGAAGAACCGAGGGAGAAAGGGGCATAATGTTGCTATGAAATTTAATGCCGGCGTCACTGGCGTCAGTTTAGTTTTGCGTGATGCACGATCGCCCTGAGAGCGAAAATAACACTCTTCTAGAAAGTGTTGCCATTATTTACCCGGGAAGACATTTGTGGTTAACTTTTTTTACGGGATTTAGGCGTAATCTTTTTAGTGAGTAATGGTGTGTCGTGTGTAAACCTATACATCCAAACCTTCAAGAAAAGAGCGGATAGGGATCTTAAAGGCCGGCAACGTACTTGTGACTCCTCTGGTGATGCGAGTGTCCATGGGCGGCGGTAGTTGCTTACCATCAGGCAATCCGTCTGCTCGTTTGCCTCCTATATCATATAAAAAATGTAACGTTCGTAGATGGAAATATAACAGTGAAGGAATGCGTAACTACTTGAAGTCTCAATGTTCGTTAATTTGTCCGCATAAAATTATTGTAGAATCAAGGTATCTTCTCTCAATCCTTAATATTCCGGACTAAATTTCATCGACCCGTAAATCATTTCAGCAGTTTAGGCTTCAGTAACATACAGAAATTCGGCATATTATAATATACGAGTATGAACATTGATATTGGATATAGTATAAGGTAAAAAAGGTGTATTTATCATATTGTATTTAACAGACTTAGCTTAGTTGGTAGTGACCTTATGAAGCCAATGGTCTGGGGTTCAAATCTCAGTAAGGGCGTTTATTTATGTAATGATCATAACTATTAGTTCTTAAGTCATATATTCTATATATCGTTCGCTGAGTACTCACAACACAAGTTTTCTTGAGCTTACCGTGGGGCTCAGTCAATTTTTGTAAGAATGTCCTGTATATTTATTATTATTTTTCTTGCCCGTACACGGAATTGGGAGGTGTATGCGGAGCCGGATCAAGCCAACGCGCCCTTTCGACGCCGATGTAGCCCTTGTCCGTGTCATGAGACGCGCATAGAGACAACACCCGCCATGGTGTAAGGTCTATTGAGTGTCAATGAAAACTAAAATGTACTATTGGGTGGCTATAGGCTATTGGATGGAAACACAGACCAGTAAACCTCTCTGTGGATGGAAATGATGGACTAGCTACTGGGCTATTGGATAAAAAAAACACAATTTATTCAATAAGCTCAGACAAATTCCTATCACACGACAACCAAAATGTATAAAATTAACTGTGTACTGAAGATTCATTATTCCCATATAATCCTATTTGTTACAAAATGATTGAATTTAGTTTATAGTTTCGACTGCCCAGCGCAGCGTATAAATTTCATTACGGTTTGTTTAAACTCAACTAACAGACAGTCCAACCTTCATTTGCCTAATTAAATGGTAAAATATTTACTTCTCTAATTGCAAGTTTTTTTAAACAGATTCAAAATTAAATATAACTCGTCAAAGGTTTATTCGATGTAACGTTTAAGTATGAAAAATGCCAAAGTTTAGCCATAATACGACTATGCATAAAGTTTTCGAATAAGCCTTATGCCATCCTTTCTCTCCTCATTAAAAACCTAACTGTCCTTTCAATCCTAACTCACCCTATTTTACGGTACGTTTATATGATTTAGTTATCATCATCATCTCAGCCATAAGACGTCCACTGCTGAACATAGGCCTCTCCCTTGGACCTCCACATGTACCGGTTGGAAGTGACCTGCATCCACTGTCTTCCGGCGACCTTAATGAGGTCGTCAGTCCATCTTATGGGTGGATGTCCTACGCCGCACTTGCTATTCCGTGGTCTCCACTCGAGCACGTTTCGACCCCATCTGCCATGTTATGATTAACTGTACTAGTCTCCAGTGAATAATATTTTATTCTCTATAATTGAGTATTTTCCTCTCTAGAAGCAGTAGAATAATTTTGCAGTTGACAGTCCAATGAAATATGCTGCAAAAAACAATTAGGCTGAACCTTGAACCAGTTTTCGTTGGGGACGTTTGTTTCCCAGATTTTAATGGCTGCTTTCTGTTTATATTTAAAATATGACTGCATATTGAATTGCATGCACACTGCAAAGTGCATTGATAAAAAAAAAATGTTTGGATTTTAGCTGGTGGTAAAAACCATTTGTCATGTACACAAGAAATAAAAAAAAAACTCTTTAGAAATAAAAAGAAAACTTGCTGTACAAAAGCCATGAGGCATTCGCTACCAACTAAGAATAAATCATTTTTTTTATGCTGTGATATTTAAGTACTAAACTAATATATAACCTCCTCAAGGTCCACCATACAAATACATAATAATCACATGATCATTATAATGACTTGTCTAATTCTAACACTAAGTGAATGTGAATAAGCATAATGTGTAATAATTCAACGTTTTAGTGTGGTTAATTTATACTGACATTAGCTAACGCCTTGTTACATGTAACCTAAAACCCGAAAGTAAATACATCTTGCTAGTTTAATGGCGATGAGGTTGCAATCTTGTATGTTGTTTTATTTTCTGTTGTATATTAGTCGAAGATCTTCAAGGCAGCTGACTATTTTCTTAGAACTATTGTGTGAAATAATCATCATAAAAAAACTTTTAAACCAGTGTAAAAAGATTTTTTTTTATACTAGACTGCCAGCGTTTTACCTCAGTCGCACCTGATGGTAAGTATCGACGAGGTCGAAGGTGTAGCACGCTGGTTCAGTAATAGCCTATTCACTTTTGCCTTGAAGAGACCCAAATTATATATTTCCGGGAATACAGACGGGAGCGAATTCCATTCCTAAGCGGTCCGCACTAGGAAGGTAGAAGCGAAACGCTTCGTGCGAATGAATGGAATATTCACAACGTAAGGATGAAGCGCCTGGACGTCCGCTGGTGGAACGGAGATGGCGGAATTAAATCATTCTCATTTGAATATTGCTCGCTGCTGGACACCATTGGAAGCGCTGAGTTCTGCCCGAAGAGGGTAGTATTACGGATGTTCTGGGGCATTCACCGAATCCTGCGCCAATGCTATCTAGATAGTTTAGTTTTATTTTATATTATTTTATGTATTTAGTTAGGTATGTTTATAAAGCATTAGTTAAGTCTTATTCATCGTACTTATGTGCGTAAGGCATATTGTATGTAGGTCGCTTTCGTGGAGGCCTAAGAGTATGTTCAGCAGTGGACGACCTTCGGCAGATATGATGACGATTATTTGGGATGAACTCTTAATCATACATCGTTGTAGTATACATTCAGCTCTCGTCTTTGCCTGTAAAATCACATGTGTTGCAGTTACTGTCATCACACCGTATTTGAGAGTTTTCAAAAAATAGTGCACCCAATCAGTGAATCTTTATGAAGATCGACTTTTTGCCTTTAATTAGGTTGTAATATCGATTGAAGTTTATAAAATGAACATCAAAACCATGTTTTTATCGAAATTTAATATATAATTGTCGTCACGAAACTGACAGTGATTTAACTTTTGTTGACAACTTTCGCTAATTGCGTGTACCAAATTTTGAAAATTCCCATTAAAAGAAAAACTCACTCAAAAGGTGCCTTCAAAAAATATAAGTGACAATGATCTTTATTTCACTCGTAACATGGTTAGTTTTCCATTTTTTTCCCATCGGAACGATTTAAAGTACTGCGGTAAAGTGTAAATGAAGCCATTTCGTGGGGCATTTTTTTCTCATTAGTATATTAATACTTTTACTTAAATATACATCTGCCCACTCGTAGTTAATTTTTTTTTTATATCAATGATATGACGCAGTGAAATAATAGTTAGCGCGATATTGCCGATACGATAGCGCCATCTACCGTAGAATCAGGCAACTATAACATAACTTACAATCGTTCTGCTTCGTGATAACCTTCGGAGTTGGAATCGATGGAGATAAAATGCTCAAAACTTAGCAGGAGATTCACAGCGGTATTGGAAACATCAATTCGAGAAACTTCTAAAGTTCAGCAATACTTACGACTGAGTTCGAGTTGTAGTACCGACTAGAGTTTATAGCCTTTGAGCTATTTGATTTTTGTACTTAAATCTTCATATCTCTTGGATTTTTAAAATAAGAGTACTATAGAGATTTAGTAAGACGTCACCATTTAGATTTACATGAAATTTGGAGTACTGTAAAACTGCTTTAAAATGCGCGGAGCCGATTTTTGAGCGCCGAGTACTCGAGTCCTGACTTTTAAACTCGGTTAGAAACGAAAAAATAGTATTTTAGTAACATGACATGAATAATATACTTTAATAATCGTGGGTATCGAAAATATTCATTTGGTGCAAAAATAACGAAGAGAAAGTTTTGTGTGCGGTTTATTTCATCCTCGAAGTCTATTTAAATCGGGAACAGAAATTCTCAAAATCATGTTTATCGCTAATATACAGCTTTTCTCAACGCCAAACTTTTGTTATATGAAGACTACATAGATAATTCGAACAGTTTACGAGAAGAGATCTGGTAATTCGAATATTATTACTTTTATGACAGTTTAAAAACTGTCAAAGTAGCCTTAAAATCTACACTCACTCCGTTTTACATTACAGTATAGTGTGAGATTAGAATTGAGCCAGGATATTGACACCTCTGTATTCTGTGTGTAGAATCTGCAAACGAACTCGCGGGCAGACGCTAGTGTATATACAAAAAAGCAGTGAATTTTTTTTTTTTATGACATAGGCGGCAAACGAGCAGACGGATTGCCTGATGGTAAGCAATTACCGTCGCCCATGGGCACCCGCAACACCAGAGGAGTCACAAGCGCGTTGCCGGCCTTTAAGGAGGGTTGGAGCTCTGGGAACCTTACTCACCATCAGGAACACAACACTACATACCTGAAAGGTAGCAGTGCTATTATGGCTGTGGTCTTCTGTAAGAAAGAGGTACTTCCCCAGTTGGGCTGCCCCAGATTCAAGCGTGATGGTCATCGCTGTGCCCTACCTCTCATTGTTGGACGTAGTTTAAGGACATACCCGGGTCCAAAGACGTCACAATTTAGAATTACATGAAATTTGGAGTACTGTAAAACTGCTTTAAAATGCGGGGAGCCGATTTTTGAGCGCCGAGTACTAATCGAATCCTGACTTTTAAACTCGGTTAGAAACGAAAAAATAGTATTTTAGTAACATGACATGAATAATATACTTTAATAATCGTGGGTATCAAAAATATTCATTTGGTGCAAAAATAACGAAGAGAAAGTTTTGTGTGCGGTTTATTTCTTCCTCGAAGTCTATTTAAATCGGGAACAGAAATTCTCAAAATCATGTTTATCGCTAATATACAGCTTTTCTCAACGCCAAACTTTTGTAATATGAAGACTACATAAATAATTCGAACAGTTTACGAGAAGAGATCTGGTAATTCGAATATTATTACTTTTATGGCCGTTTAAACTGTCAAAGTAGCCTTAAAATCTACACTCACTCCGTTTTACGTTACAGAATAGTGTGAGATTAGAATTGAGACAGGATATTGACATCTCTTTATTATGTGTGTAGAATCTGCAAACGAACTCGCGGGCATACGCTAGTGTATATACAAAAAAGCAGTGAAATTTTTTTTTATTTTTTTTTATGACATAGGCGGCAAACGAGCAGACGGATTGCCTGATGGGAAGCAATTACCGTCGCCCATGGGCACCCGCAACACCAGAGGAGTCACAAGCGCGTTGCCGGCCTTTAAGGAGGGTTGGAGCTCTGGGAACCTTACTCACCATCAGGAACACAACACTACATACCTGAAAGGTAGCAGTGCTATTATGGCTGTGTTCTTCTGTAAGAAAGAGGTACTTCCCCAGTTGGGCTGCCCCAGATTCAAGCGTGATGGTCATCGCTGTGCCCTACCTCTCATAAAAACACACGTAAACACGAAATACACGTATTTTCCACGCATGTATTTTAGTCACGATGTTAACTCAATTTTAAATATGGTTCGCTGGCCTTGTCACTTCCCGCCCGAAGCCAAAGATGCCACGTTCCAAAATAACACCGCTCCTAATGAGCTTGTTAGCCATTTGCGGCTCGCCGTACGAAAAGGGTTTAAAGCCGTATACAGAGTGGAACTTTGAAATGGGATGATTCTGCTAGGCTAA
Source organism: Grapholita molesta (assembly GCA_022674325.2). NCBI lineage: Eukaryota > Metazoa > Arthropoda > Insecta > Lepidoptera > Tortricidae > Grapholita > Grapholita molesta. Next base: position 2,316,124 of record CP053138.2, read on the forward strand.
ACTTTTTTTAAGCTATTGCATAGTTTTAATACCACAAAGGTGGCAAAGAAGCCCGCTTGATGGTAGGCAGTCACCGCAACCTATGGACGTTTACCTAGGCAACATTCACGCGTTGCCGACCCCGTAAAAACCTCTTTACACCCTTTTCGAAGAACCTCATACTACAGTATAATAAATAGTACTAACGTACCCATACTGTAGTCCTTTGGAAATTGCCTAGTCTACCATGTCTACTGCTGAACAATGCCTCCCCCTTAGACTACATCGCTATATTTATAGTTTCTGGAATATTCAGATCAGACAAAGGAGTAACATATTAAAAAAATACATTTTTATGGTCTCATAGTTTGGGTCATGATCACTAACTTAAAATAAAAATGATATATTTCTGTTTATATCATAACACACGAATTAATAATATATCATATTTATACTTTTGTTGAGGTCTACAATCAACCAATTTTACAGTACAGTCAAGTCTGGAAATATGGATTCTGTGCGCATCCGATGACAGGGGCGCGGGCAACATCCGCTTAGTGTACCCTTTACATTTCATTTAATAGTCAAAAGGGCATCTGCGCATTGGTTATCCAGCCTCGCATACGCTTTCCAAATGTCCGGAAAATATTATTGAATTGAAAGTTCGTTTTTATATAAAATTCTTGAATCATATGTATTTAATTAAAAAATAGATATTAGAATTACTTGCTTCGTCTGGGAATCGAGCCGACTAAAATGTCAAAAAAAAAACACCCTACTTTTATGATGCCAATCGAAAGAATAGCTAAAAAATAATAACTCTGCTTAAGTAACATTGTATTTTAAAAGAAACGAACAGCGTAAAATGATTGAGCGAAATTTCAAGAATTAATTAATTTACAAATAAATACCCACTTAATTGACTACGGCAGTTACAAGTATGTTTTTAATTTGATTAAAATGATTAATTTTACGTTGTTCCTTTCTTTTAAAATACAATGTTACTTAAGCAGAGTTATTATTTTTTAGCTATTCTTTAGTAGGGTGATTTTTTTTGACATTTAAGTCGGTTCGATTTGCAGATGAAGCAAGTTATTTTTAGAAAATCTATGAATGCAGAATTAACTTTTAAAAATAACACGAAGTCTTCTTTCAGCAAAATACACTATCTACGATATTTAAGGTACTTCCCCTTCATGCCCCATAAGTTTGGGACGCCCTGTATTTTACCACTCTGTATACATAAATGAGAATACCATTTTTAAGCAAACGCGTAATTGCATTATTGTTACCCTAAAGGGGACGTGATGTTGAATTTAATTATATTCTACTTTATTTATGTAAAAAGGCTGAAAATTTTAATAAAAGTTATATAAGTCTCTATATATGTAAAAGAAAGTGGGGTTTGTTCAACCACTTATAATTCGAGAACGGCTGAACCGATTAAAATGATTTTGGATTGGTTGGAATCGTCACAGCCCTGATTGAGACATTAAGTCCTAAAAAAACACAAAAATCCCGTGATGTTTAAAAGCTATCACTACTTTTGTCGCTTTTCAGGCGGTACGAAGTTCGCTGGGTTAACTAGTTACTTATAAAAGTGTTTCGGGACTAAGAATATAAGTGAGTATGAGCATGAATATGAGTTACATTTTAGTCTTAATATCGACTAAATAGTTTTCTTTAATATTACCGTGCGATAGAAATCAAGTACCCCTATCACTAAAAACCAAGACATTATCACCTATAAACCAAAATTTGCTCTGTAAGATTTTTGTACCCAAAAAAAATGGAGCTAATACTACCGCCACACATTTGCACGAGTAGCGAGGCAAATAACGAGGCGAAACACGAGCACGCATGTGTACGCGGACGTCTCGCTAAATAGCGGAATATTCCTCTCGTCCCTCGCATCGCCTTTTTGTATAGGCAAAGTTTCGTCGAACGTTTCGACGAATAGCGAGGCGAGTGACGTATAAACGCATATATAAACACGGAGTTACGTTTTACTTTCATACTAGGCGATCCGAAGTTTACAGGGTCAGCTAGTTTAAAATAACAACAAAACGTATAAACACGGCGTGTTTTAAAGGCAATTACACCACTTCCTAATCCCGCTACAAATAGTACGAAGGCTGCGAAGCCCTACTTCCGCCACAACCTCGACGGTAATTCAATTACTGGGCTTGCATTAATCGTTATGTAATCACTTATGTATGGAAATCATATGATATGGTTGACATCTGTCACAATACTGTGTGTGAGTCTAATACGGGCGAAGAATTAAACCAGGCATAGGATTTACCAGTATAATCATTAACCAAAAGGTTTTTCTTTAACTATACCTATTATACATATGTAATTAATTTTTATTTCTAGGTCCTGGTCATTAGGTAGGGTGACCAGAAGGCTGGCCGTATTTCCGCGCTGGATAGCAATGCTAATCCGTTGGGCGAAATAGTGGTCAGCCCTCTCAAGTTAAGGTATTAAAATGCCTATTTGAAAATAAAGATTTGTACTTTTCTGTGTGAATCAACTATATTATCCTTTGTTATTCTATCCCTTCAGCCAGGGACAAACCGTGGCATAGTTAGAAGAAATATAGCACCGTGTTCTATTAACACGTACGCCTGGTAGGTGACCCATTATGGAATTGACATAGTTACCACAAAAATGTAACCATGGCACGAATAACAAAAAATAGTTTATATTTAAAGGCTCAATAGCCTCTTGTTATCCTTTAATAAAATTGAGTCTATGCAGATTTGATAAACTGCTTTAAATAAACTGTTGTCTCTTTGATGTTATCAATGGATTGAATTCAGTAGCATAAATTGGTTAATTATATGAAATAATTATTCAACCATTCGTTCTGTGTTTGTATTATTGAGTTTGGCAGTTATGAATAATGACAAAAGTTAATTATTTCCATTTCATTTCATCGTTCAGTTCGATTCTCGTGAGATTACAGCGTCGACTTCTCAACTTGTACGCAATATGTATGACGACGTGGAAATAAAATTCGATCAAAATGTAGGTCGCGAAAATAGGTCAGAATTACCATTATTATGTATTTCCTGGTACATATTCCAAACGCGAGATTTTCTAGAGATCCATTGCAGAAAGTATAATATCTTTATTAAGTATAATATAATTAAATGTAATACAATTACACTTTAACTGGTGACCGAAGAGCCGGCGGCTTCCTCGCACATTTAGCATTGCGAGGAAATGCCGCCAGCACTCTTGGTACAATGCCTCAAGGGTCTTTTTTAGATTTAATAACTAGTTAAGTAATCGTAATTTGATGAATGTAATTATTATAGTAGTATTACGTTAATGAAACAGAATAACCTCACGTGTGTTTGTAAGTATATCGCACTAAGCAACTTGTTTCTATACCACAAGATCGCGGGTATCCACTTGCACTGGATGAGAGTGGCGCAAAACCGGTCACAGTAGGTCGTTTTGGGGGAGGCCTATTGGACGCCCTACTGATATGATGAGGTTATATACAATATCAACAGAAACTTTTCTTATTTACGATTACCATTGACTGTAGTCCTCCACTAAGACATTTTCACGTCATTAGCTCGGAAATAACTGTTTTCTTCTTTAAAAACATTTAGCAAATTTCCATTTTATTCACAAGAGTGCAAAGTAATTTCATACAAATTATTTATTACTAATCGAGTGTTTTTGTAATATTATCTCGTCGGATGTTCTTTTATTTAATGTTTTTGATTGATAAATGATGGATGATGGATGTCAATAATTTTCACACACACAGCGTCGTTGCTAGTAATAGTAGCCTCAATGAATCTCACTGGAAGCGTAAACTCAGTAGGACTATTCCAGTAGTACAAATCAAGTCTGGTGCGGAATGGTCCTTTATTTTCCCCAGGCTACCTTCCCCCACACAGTCCACTTGCTCTAACATTCCGGATTATATGTCCTAAGGCTTTGGTCTCCTATTTTATGCTACACGCGACGTCTGACGTCAGCGTCAACGTTCCTGAACAAAAAAGATGCCAACGTCGACGTGTGAGAGACCACAACAGTACATCTCTATAGGGAGCATTGTGGCGCTGACGCTGTAAGCGGCCGAAGGCGTTTATAGGACCATAGCCTTAGTCAGGTAAAAAAAAAATACACCCTCGACCTCATCGAAACTTACCATCAGGTGTGACTCAAACGCTGGTCAGTCTTGTATAAAAAAAACTTGTGATACGAAAAAAAAACGATGTAATGACTTCGCACCTTGAATGGAAAATGAGTTTTATTTTCGGTTTCACCAGAAATTAGTCAATCGAGAAAGTATTATAGAACAAATTGCGTTATTGCGTGTTATTGGAAAAACCTTTTTATATAGCTTGTTATAAGAAAAAGGATGTATGTTTTTTGGAAAACTTGTGTTTTGTTTCCTTTTTAGGTTAACGTTTTGTGAGGCCAGTGGCCGGCTTATGTTATTTCTACTAATGTAACGAAATTCGGATGATTTGATAATGTAATGGTTACAATACAATATATACTAACAACCTCTAAGAAATATCTAAGAAATAAGTGGCCGACAGCATCCCAATGGAGATCCCAGTCATTTTCAATGTTTACTACCTAGAGCGGAACAAACATCATTCGTCCTGATATTTTAGAGTTTTCATATTATTCTCATTTTTTTTTGTTAAGAGTACTCCTGAGGTGGTCTCATTGGCAACATGGCAGGATGTAATGATGTAAAATCGAGGGCAACCCCTTAAGGCTTGGCCAAACATATCAGCACGACGCAGCGCGGCGTTATGGCGACGCGACACCTGTTCAACAGGACGCGCGCGCAATGTTCCGGCCTCGCGCTCTCAACGCGATGCAGGCGTGACTCCCACCGTTACCGGAGCGGTATCGCGACCATCGAAGTTCGTATATTTCTCCAATTAAGGTGTCATAAGAGGGACAGAGACAATCGTTCGAAATTTACGATTATCGTTGTTTGCGGTAGCGCTAAAGTTCGCGCGGATGCGGAAGGTCCAAAAAATTTATAATCGATTACGATATTCATTAATATTTCTAAATTCATAAACTTAGAATAACTAATTTTATTTATTACACTCGCACTACGCGCCACGCAATGCCTAACGAGTATGTGACTACGGCGCAGCGCCGCGCGTTTTTTTAAGGTTTATTTACAGACGGCTCTCCTTGAATCCGCTTCAGGTTTTATGAGACCCTAAGGGGCTTGTAATATAAGTTATAATTCTTAGAGTACCTAGGTTAAGTACTATCTCTTCTATATAATAACAAACGCACACATTTTCTATGAGTCATCTCCCTCCCAGCATTTTGTCACTGCTCTTGGGAACTTAAAAACTAATCCCAAGAGATGGCGTAGGTACCTACTAGTTTTACGAATGCGACTGCCATCAGACCTTGGAAGGAGTTTGACAGGGCCTTAATAATGGGATTAGTCTGGTTTCCTCGCGATGTTTTCATTTACTAAAAAGCGACGGTAGTATCAAATTATATTTAGTACCTACATAAGTTTCAAAAAGTCATTGGTACGAGCCGGGGTTGAAACCATCTCCGGATTGCAAGTCGCACGCTCTAACCGCTAGGCCACCACGGCTCTATACACATTTTATATTAGTATTTGATTAATATTCTAGCTATATTGACATTGCTTTAGGTACATTACGACCACCAGCGACTGTTATAAATACTATTAACGCTTACCTGAATAAGGCCATTATATTGGTCATAAAATGTTATATTAAGGTATTTAGGGCGTTTTTAATAGTCTTAATTACATGGCTGAATGACTGTTGGAGCATTTGTTGAGGCACTAATGTCATCATCATCATATGGTGGAAATAGGCGGCCCACAGTAACCGGTGACCACCACCCGCATCCAGTGTATTCCCGTGATTTTTTGTTGTTGTCGGCCACCTTGTAGGGCGTAGCGTGGCAAGACTCCCCCACAAGGAGATGATGATGAAGCTAAATCTGCCGGACGAAATCGGCCTATCTTCAAAAAAATAAAACTGTATCTTTCACGACAAGTTAATCATTAACTCCATATTAGAACACAAAACAAAATCGATCCACTTAACACCCCCACAAAAATGTCATTAATGATAACAGGGTCGGCAACACACAAGCAAAAGGTCGTATAACTCGACACGATTCATATAAAAATGTCTGTTTCATTATGAAAGCGCAGGCCTAGGTTATGGCGGAGCATAAAGAAGAAAAGTTTATACGTGTTTCGGCAATTTCGGCAGATTTCGTTTTATTTCAGACCAGAAGACCGACATTTCTGTTAAGGCGTTTCTACACTTGTCCGATAAGAACATTATTTGGTTCACCATTTTCGGTCTGGCAAACCAAATTTTTCAGAGAAGTGGGTAGTGGTTAGTGACCCTTCCTATGAAGCCGATGGTCCTGGGTTCAAATCTCAGTAACGGCATTTATTTGTGTAATATGCATAGATATTTGTTCCCGAGTCATGGGTGTGTTTTATATGCAAATGCAATACTTAAATAAGTATTTTTATATAATATATATCCTTAGCTGAGTACTCACAACACAAACCTTTTGGAGCATGTCCTGTAATATTTATAAATTTATGCTAGCGTAAAAATACAGTATGATTGTATGCGTTTGTTCTAAACTCAATGGTAAGTGTCGACGAGGTCGACGGTGTAGCACGCTGGTTCGGTAACACCCTTTTCACTATAGTCTTATAAATACCCAAATTATATATTTCCATCAACGAGGAGAACATTTCCTACAGACGAAGGGAGCGAATTCCATTCCTATGGAACTTACGTCAAAATTGTAATATAGAACGCCGACATGCGTGTACACACGTTTCTACTGCACATGCCTGATGCTTTAGCTAAGTTTTTCAACTTTATAACTGATAGTTTAAAATCTCTGCAGTTTCAACGCTGTGTTACTGGACGCAACAAAAATACTAGTGTACACCTCGCTTTACTTTTGTTTACTTGTATTTATGGCGATTTCTTATAAAAGCTTAGCGAGGATTGTTGTAACATTAACGCTGTTAGTTTAGTTTAGTAGACATTAGTTTGTTTCGAGTTCGTTCCGGAATTGTTCCAAGTATGGTGCGGTCTTGATCACCATTAGATAAATTGACTTTTTTTTTATGACATAGGCGGCAAACGAGCAGACGGATTGCCTGGTGTTAAGCAATTACCGTCGCCCATGGGCACCCGCAACACCAGGGGAGTCACAAGCGCGTTGCCGGCCTTTAAGGGGGATTGGAGCTCTGGGAACCTTACTCACCATCAGGAACACAACACTACATACCTGAAAGGCAGCAGTGCCATTATGGCTGTGGTCTTCTGTAAGGAGGAGGTACTTCCCCAGTTGGGCTGCTCCAGATTCAAGCGTGATGGTCATCGCTGTGCCCTACCTCTCATTGTTGGACGTAGTTTAAGGACATACCCGGGTCCGAAGTTTCTGCTTAATATAAAAATAACCAAATTATATATTTGCATGAATACAGACGAAGGGAGCAAATTCCATTCCTATGGAACTTAGGTACGTCAAAATTGTAATATAGGACGCCGACATGCGTGTACACACGTTACTACTGCCCAGGCCTGATGCTTCAGCTAAGTTTTTCACCTTTATAACTTGATAGTTTAAAATCTCGGCAGTTTCAACGCACAACAAAAATCCTAGTGTAAACCTAGCTTTACTTTTGTTTACTTGTATTTATGGGGATTTCTTATAAAAGCTTAGCGAGGATTGTTGTAACATATTGTAGTTTGTTTCGAGTTCGTTCCGGTATTGTTCCAAGTATTGTGCGGTCTTGACCTTATATAACCATTAGATAAATTGACTTGTGTATTTGCAATTAGATTATTTATTAATTGTTTACCTAGAAGCGGGTAACTCACGTTTTATAAGTCGAATATCGCTCGACGTGTTGTCCGTTTCTTTACAATTAGTGTGGTTGAATCTCACTATAGTTTTATGTTTAGACTAGCTGTGGGAAAATAAATTTTGCGGGAAATAAAACGTAGCCTATGTGTTAATCCAGGGTGTGAGCTAACTCCATACCAGAATTAAAATCGCTCCAGCCGTTTAGGCGTGAAGAGTGTGTATGTTTGTTAACATACACACTCACACACTCACAAAGTTTCGCCTTTATAATATTAGTGTAGGTTAGTGTAGATTATTTATTAGTTAGTTTGCCTTTTTGTGGGCCGCGGAACTGACCTTCCCTTCCCAAACTAATGATTTCGATCGATTTGGCCGTGGCTTTTAGGGGACTTAAATTACAAACCATTCCTAAAAAATCCTGAAAATTAATCTTTGCTGAATTGTAAGGTTTGTGATCTGCGCGATTATTGACTTCCGATCATTCTTCATAAATAAAACATCAATAAACAGCACTGTAGGGCACAGGGATGACCATCACGCTTGAGTCTGGAGCAGCCCAACTGGGGAAGTACCTCCTCCTTACACAGATCACAGCCATAATAGCACTGCCACCTTTCGGGTATGTAGTGCTATGTTCCTGATGGTGAGTAAGGTTCCCAGAGCTCCAACCCCCCTCAAAGGCCGGCAACGCGCTTGTGACTCATCTGGCGAAAATAATCGCACACACAAGTTAGTCACCGTTATTTCTGCAGAAAACTTATAACTTCCATAGCCACGATTTCTTCCTTTTAGATATATTTACTTTTTCTTAGTTCTTTTCTGACAGAATTATAAATGTCAGAGGAGAGTGCATGGCTCTCAAAACTTGCCTCTCAGTTACTGAATCACGACCCAGGAATCGTGTTGTGATCTCGCGAGCTGTCAACTCGACAATGGCATTTTGATTTGGTGAAACCACTTAATGGAAAGCCGTTTACCACGTATGTATCAGCTGATTGTGTGTTATTTATGCATGGGCTACAAAACTATAGGAGGCAGAAGGCTCATTTTATATCAATTTCTTTTTCGACCACCAGGCAGTATAGATGTCATGGACCAATTGATAACTTGGGTATTATTGAAAATGCCCGGGCATTATGAAAAACGCCCAATATCAGAGGGCAATTTGATTATAATTATTCAAATTATTAAGTTGACCGGGCATTATTAATAATGTCTATCACCTATTGGGCAGAATACTAAGCTAACAATATCCACCAAATTACAGATGAGATATAGTTAGAAAATCCCCGGTCCATCATTATTTTCATACAACTAGTACTGAGCTTGGACAATCATATTAGGGCAAAACAGAAATTCAGTCCCAGAGTCACAGGTAGGTACGACGACGAGCGAAGCGGGGAGGAGTGTTAGGTTTTTTGCGTTCACAACACAGCCGACTCGCTAAGAAAAAAAATCAGTTTAGCTTGTCACTTGCCACTTGGCCCAGTATAGCTAGTCATTATTCATAATGCCCGGGCATTACAAATAATCCGTCCTTATCACTTGGTCCATAACATAGATACTACCTACATATCACTACAGACGTCCACTGCTGCACATAGGCCTCCCCCATAGCCCACCAGAGTTACCGATGGTATGAGCATGGAGTTTTCAATGACATTATCTCCCCGGCGTTTACGATCTTGGAATATTGGAACCACGCTTAAAGGACGTTGCATGCCCGTCGTTAACTTTTCTAGTCGCTTGAGGAATATACTGGGTTCGGAATAATGAATAATAATTTATTTGAAAAGATCTAAATTCGAAACTGATTCTAAAGGAAAAAATGAAAAATAACTGCCCCGAGCGAACTGCCGTGGCGAATTATAACCAACAGTGGATGATATGTAGCAAGATGACGTCAAATCGTTAAAGATCGCGGGATACTTGGGTGGCGCAAATTGGATGCGCGCAAAACTGGTCATACTGGTTATTAATATGATGATGATGATAAACAGTTTTAATTTCTGTGTTACATATCGCACCGTCAAGTTTAATATATAAAAGCAAAAAGGGACCTTATTGTCGATGGCGCTTACGTCGAACCGCGTTGTGTTTGTATTGCGGCATCTTGAACAACGGCGTAAGCGCCATCGGCAATAAGGTCCCTTGTTATAGATAATGTCACATATATCATCTGCGGTTCGTTAATAGTTGCGCATTCTCGTATAGTATTTAATTAATTCATGTCACTCAGCTTAAATAATTCCATTCGCACTGATTGTGTTCCACCACAACAATGTTTTTGTTTGTCATGCAAATACTCATGCAAAAACGCTTTTAAATCGTACTGAATTTAGTGGGCATTTTTGTGCCAACTTTTTCAACGCTTTGGGAGTTTTAAATTTCTTTCCAATATGCGAGCTCTTTCCATCAAAACTGAAAAATGAATTAACGGTAGTTTTGGGTCCATTTCGGTTTATACAACCCCACATGTGACACAATGACATATCAGGAATCGAAAAAATCATGTTATGAAAATAATAATTATTACTACATTAAATAGCGGAATCATCACCGGTGTGATTAAAAATAAAATATAAACCTATTTAGCAATTGTTTTTATATTAAGCAGAAACGTCTGCTAGCATATCAAAGATATTTAAATCGAAAGAAAAATAGAAAAATTTGTTGTGGGTTCGAGTCCCGCTGCGAGTCAAATTTTTCTATTTTTCTTTCGATTTAAATATTTATCAATTCCTAAAAATGCAAGAAACTTCTCAAAAGTAGGTATCAGAGAACTTTCACGAGAATTTAAAGTAAGTTTATATACCGTTTCCCTATGAGAACTTTTTACTGTAATTTTGGTACTATTCTACCTATTTATTATTGGTTAGGTAAATCTTAAATAAACAATAACATAAGTATTTACATATAAAGTTTTGTACTGTTTTTAATAATTAGTTAAACTTTCATTTGATTAACAATCAGGGATCAAAATTTTGCAACACTTCAAACTTTTCAAGGCATTGCCATGCACGTATTCAGTTATCATTGAACTAAGGTAAAGTACTTAATTGTTGATGTTTTTGTTGATTTTCTTAAATGCTATTTAGACAAGGACAATAAATTACCAAACAAATATAATTAAAACTGTTGTGAGCCATACTACTATACAACTTACATAGTTAAAAACTGATAAACCCACGTGTAATTATATCGAACTAGGCGACATATGTGGTAGTCCACATGGAAAGGTACCTTATGGTGCTTGGCGCTTACGTTGCAAAGTGTCTCATTAGTATTGAAGCGTCATTAACAATAGTGTAAACGCCAAGCGCCATAAGGTACCTTTCCATGTGGACTGCCACATATATCGGTTAAGATCTGGTTCCCATTTTCAAGCCGAGTCAGGACACTCAGGATGTATCACTCACTCAACACCCTCACCCCAAGCGTGTGTCCTGACTCGGTTTGAAAATGGGTACCAGATCTTATCCGAAACATGTCGCCTAGTGCGATGTAATTACACGTGAGTTTATCAGTCCGTAACTAAATAGAGGCAAACTAAATATTATGTAGTACCATCATAACTCAGAGGCTCTAGTGTAACTTTCGTTTGACGTAAAAAAACGTCTCGAACGCGTAAGTGATAATGTTATTTATATGGGTAACTGTAACGCGATGGTAAAGTAATATTACGTTAAAAAGTTACACTCGGGGCTCTGATATTAGATTGAACACCAGTGAATGTATGAAAATAATACCGTTATACAATCCCCGTGTGTAAAGTAATACCGTTTCCTCATTTCACTCTGCAAGTGCCTTCTGCAATTCCTTCCTTAAGTATTTGCTGCTTTAATATGACACGAAATCTTGACAATTATCATTTATCTACTTTGAACGTTATTTCCTTGTCATAAGACTTTAAATGTGATTGATGTTTTGTGGTAAACAAGACTTATTTTAGGAATTGTGTAGTATTCGAAATTTAAATACAATTAGGGTGTTTCTAAACTTCTTAATTGAATATAAACCTAGTGGGATCTCTAAGACTTGGAAAAGACGGCAAAGAGGTTTAATAGAGCTTAGTGTTTTGTGCCAGCTTAGAAATTTCAAAGTGAAAACCCAATTCCGATATAATGAGTGCGCTGAGCAGTTTCGTCTTAATTTCAGAGGGATTTAAAACGGTTTAAGAAAAATTGGAAAACAATTACAATTTAAAATTTTTAGCTTTTTTCCTGTTCCATAAAATTATTTAAGATTTGAACTTAAATCATTAAATGTTGCCGGCTACCGGGCATCTTAGGTACCATGCCGCGGAGGGATTTTTAAATATAATCTTAATATATTTTTTTCTTAATTATACTTTTTTGTAAGTTTCTCATGCCAATCATGTTTCTTACTTGTATGGTTTTGAGTTTTTCGAAAAAATATTATTTGATATTTACCAGTCGCTTTTTGGTGAAGGAAAAAATTGCGAGGAAACAGGACTAATCCCAATAAGGCCTAGTTTACCCTCTGGGTTGGAAGGTCAGATGGCAGCCGCTTTAGTGAAACTAGTGTCTACGGCAAATAATGGGATTAGTTGCCAAGATGAAGATAATGACTTGTATATTAGGTTTTAAGTCAATAAAGATTTTGCAATATAGACTTAATGACACTGAGTCGGAATAAAATGTATAGAATGAAATAAATCATTCTTATAATGAATAAAACTGTAATGTCTTTGGAGTTAATTTAAGTTTTATTTTTTATATAATACAGGCGGCAAACAAGCAGACGGATTGCCTGCTGGTAAGCAATTACCGTCGCCCATGGGCACCCGCAATACCAGGGGAGACACAAGCGCGTTGCCGGCCTTTAAGGGGGGTTGAAGCTCTGGGAACCCTACTCACCATCAGGAACACAACACTACATACCTGAAAGGTAGCAGTGCTATTATGGCTGCGGTCTTCTGTAAGGAGGAGGTACTTCCCCAGTTGGGCTGCCCCAGATTCAAGCGTGATGGTCATCGCTGTACCCTACCTCTCATTATTGGACGTAGTTTAAGGACATACCCGGGTCCGGGTTATTTTATTTATCTACGTATATATCATTAGTGCTCTAAAATGCGTCCAGAAACCGTAGGCAATGACCAGCATTACTATTATGGATTGCTAGATGTCAAACATATCGTATTATAATGGTTACTTCTTAAGATGTAGACATATTTTGACGACCGGTCTGGGCTAGTGGGTAGTGATCCTGCCAATGAAGCCGATGGTCCTGGACCGAACCTGAATCGAACGATTCCCAGTCAGGGCATTTATTTGTGTGATGAGCACAGATATTTGTTCCTGAGTCATGGGTGTTTTCTATGTATTTAAGTATTTATATGTATCTATCTATTATTTATATCGTCGTCTAGTACCTACAACACAAACCTTACTGAGCTTACCTACTAGGGCGATTTGTGTCAGATTGTCCCGAAATATTTGTTTATTTATTTATGTATATCTCAATCTAAACTACAACTGAAATTTGTGCACGTTACGGTCTGCATATTAACAACAAAAATTCCTCTCAATTAACTCTCAAAGCAGATATTATCAAAGTAATAACCACGTTTAGTAAAACACAAAATTATACATACTTGAAAGTTCACAAGTCCGGTCGCAAATTAGTATTTTAAACAAGCTAATATGTGTAGTGTGTCGACATATCGTGTTGGCTTACTTGTTTAGTAACTATTAAACCGAAACTTCAATTTTGGACTTTATTGTACATGAAATAGGGTTTAAATTTTAAATAACATGCAGCCATAAATTTTGTGCAAAGAGCTGCTACGTCTTTGATATATTAAAGCAGATAATTTCTGTTGTCAGCGGCAGTTCTTTTCTGATAACGATGTTGGTTTTGTTACGCTCAGACTAGATCTTATTGCTTAGTATGAATTTCTAGTTATATATTTATAGTATGTAAGCCCTGCCTATGTACTAGGGTATGTTACATAATCAGTGGCAGAATAAATCATTTTCATTAAAGCAAATGTTTCATTACATCGTCCGTCGTACATCGGCCGTCTATACATGGCGACCCTGCCTTTTATGTTTGCGAATATAGAATTTTGCTCTTGCGAAAGTGGCTTGACTATACATATATATGTAATTAAATCATCATATCATCATCGTCATTCGGTCCAGGTCTTCAACTATGTCTTAAGAAGAATAGAAAATGTTTAACCGTAATTAATAACCGTTAAAAAACAATCCAAAATGTATCATGAATTAGGTAGAAGCAGCAATTTGCCGCTTCACATAACTTCACGCTGATTTATATCGCCTACATACCTACTGTATGTCCATTTCAAATCCCATGCAACTCTCAACCTTATCCTTAAGGAATAAGATACAGATTCGAATAAACTGAACATAGTCAAGTATTATGCACGATAGCAGAATGTCGTATAAGTAGCTAGTTAAATGGGTTATAGGACCTTTAGTCTTATGAAGAGTACTTTGTATGTTTAGTCAGCGTAGTGTATCTTTTAGTTGTAGTTATTTTATAATTTGATTCAGTATTAAAGTTTATATAAACGACGACCTCAAAGTCTCAAAGGCTCAAAGTCACCCAAAGGGTAATGTAGAGGGTTGTGCTGGGAGTATCGCTGCGCTGATGTCATTCACAGCAGAACTTAAGTGGCAATGGGCGAGGTACATTGAAAACCGATGGCCATTAGCGTGTAAAGGTTCTGGAGTGGTGACCAGGAACTGAAAAACACAAGGTGGACTATCGACATGGTAAAGATCACGGGAATCCACTGGTGGCGTAAAACCGGTAATTGTGGGTCACTTTAGGGTGAAGCCTATGTACAGCAGTAAGCGTCCTTCGGCTGATATTGTGATGATGATCTCACCACGCGTTACCATTTAATCCATTTTTACGTCGATTTCTTAAGCCCTATACAATTTCTCGATACAAATGTTGTACAAAAACGCTTGTGAGTACTTCTATGCGAACTCGTGGTAACACTGAAGACGAATGGAAAATTCTCGAGCTGAGCCGTATTAAGCGGAAAGTTAGACGAAGCGTAACATTGACGTGTTGTTGAAGCTTTACACGTGTTAACGCCGTTCGACAGGGAAAAACCCAATCCGTTTAATAGCTCACGAAGAATTTCCATAGGTATCAGAATATTGCAGTAGGTACCAGTGGCGTCAGCTTCATTCTATTCTTAGGGAATACAGGCCATGAATAGGCAAAGTCATGTTTTTGCCAGTTCTTCATAGTTGTGGAAAACACTTGAACTGTAGGAGACTTACAGGTCGATTTACAAGAGTTTGAGCTAGTTTTGTACTCAACTGTCATGATTTATATAGATATACGTCGCGAACTTTTGTGAATCGACATGTAGATAGTTTAAAAAAAATGGCTTCCATCAATTCTGGTGATTTCGCACGTGTCTAATTGATTGTAGCAAATCAATCAAATAACATAACAAGTTTGCTCTTAGAGCATGCCAGTGTACGGTAGTAGGCCTTGCGTTCTGTAAAGTGGTAGCTGGACTACAGAAAGCCACGAGACAGCTGTGGCTCTGGGACTGCCGGGTGTTAACCAAATAAGCGAGGGCTAATGTAGTAATGGAATTAGTCAATTAGGTTAAAAATTGCATCTGTTGTTATGACAGTATAACAGAATAACAGGTTGAGAAATTATATGTTGATCTTCTAGCCTAATATGGAATGTTTATGATTTATCACATTATCTGTTACGCTCCAACAGTATGTGAGTGCGAAAGTGACGAGCGCGATAGACAATAAAATTGCAACCATTCCATTCGTTCAAAAGTTTTAGTAGTGTACTGTAGTAGCTGGCTCTACGAGTATATATCTTCCTCACTTCTTCATTATTGATGTTCGTGGCCACTGAAGGTCAATACTTTGTACAGTCAACCAATTTGATTTATGAGCCACTTTGTTCTAAAAGTAGTGAAAATCTATATGAAAGACGCAAAAGATCTCTTATTAACGTCACTGTGACCAGGTTCGAAGTGGCCTAGAAATCAAATTGTTTGACTACACACCGATGGCTTTGGGTTTTGGCACATGATGGCTTTGAGGCCCATCGCACTGAAATAAACTGTGTGCTAGCAGAAATCAATCAATTTGATGGCAAACGTGTGTTTGAGCACGGTCCCATTGTATAGGCATGTCAGTCAAGAGGCTTTATGCGACTTTTTCTCTTTCAATCCGGACAGGGGTTTCCTTGAGCCTCTTGACATGTATTGTCCAGCTAATCATTAAAGGGTAGTTCAAATATAAAGATTGAATAGGTGTCCAGACCGGACTCCCTATTGGTCAGCAGTCAGTGTCAACATCATCATCATTTCAAACGTAAGACGTCCACTGCTGGACATAGGCCTTCCCCAAATTTTAGGAGTCCTAAAATTTTATTTGTCCTCAAGTCGCCACGCTTGGTAGGCGGGTTGGCGACCGCAGTAGCTGTTGGTTCGGTTTCGATAGACGCTGCTGACTATCCGTCGGTCTTTTCCCCATCAGTGTTAATAAGGTTTCGGCCAGTATGGTAACAGCAAACAGTAGTATCAAAAGTAACAAAAGTATGATACCGGTTTGAATTAATCAAGTGATCTTGTTTTTATTTTAACGGTTTTAAGGCACCGTTTTACCAGCTCTTAAGGTGAAACACTACGTGTTTCCCCTTATATCCCGTCTCGAACATCGGAGGTCCTCGTCATTTTTTCTTAAGTATATGTTATCTATTTCAACTTTTAATTTATATAGTAGTATTACTACTTAAAAATCAAAACAAATCAAAAATATTTCATAAAAAAATAATTTGATTTGTTCTTAGTTTCATAGATGGCAGCACCAACTTTCTAGCTATATCAGAATCCCGAAAGGTATTCATATAGGAGGCGCAAACACGTAGTGTTTCACCTTAGAGCTGGTAAAACGGTGCCTTAAAACCGTTAAAATAAAAACAAAACCAGGTTTGAAATTTTCTATGATAGAGATTATCTCAGAATTAGTAAATCTATTCAGTATATCTAACGAAATAAATGTTTTGATACTGGATTAAATAAAAGTTTGAGATCAAGTAAAATAGGATTTTAAAATGTAGGTAAACGATAATCTCAGTGAAATTAGGGAAAGCAAAATCAGCAGAGGAGATTTAAGGTACCCCAAATTATCTTACCGTTTTTCCTGTACAATGACTTTTACGATAAAAAGGCTGGTCATTTAGCCAAATCCCTTTCCTTACAAGCGTGCTTGGGATTTGAATGGTAATAGCTTTCGTTTACAAGGGCATTGAGGATTCTTTTGTTATCAGAAAAGTTGTTAAAAATATATTATTGGCTGAAGGATTGTTTATAAGCAAATTCATTTAACAAGTTTGGCTCGCTTTTTGAACAGTTAGTAAAGAAAACCCGAAAAAGGGAAATAGATTATAGGTATTATATGTGATTTTTTATGATTCGAATTACTGCTTTTTACAAACATTGGATCTTCGAGATATATTTATTCAACTTTGATCTATTAATCCTTTCACTTGTTACATATATTATGTATATTTAGATATTATTAAATGCTCAAAGGTTTTAGCGCCATGATCACAAAAAGGAGTGGAAAAACGTTAAACTGACGTTAAACATTAAATATGAGAGGTAGAGCACAGCGAAGTACCATCACGCTTGAGTCTGGAGAAGCCAAACTGGGAAAATACCTCATCCTTACAGAAGCCCACAGCTATAATAGCACTGCTGCCTTTCAGGTATGTAGTGTTGTGTTCCTGATGGTGAGTAAGGTTCCCAGAGCTTCAACCCCCTTAAAGGCCGGCAACGCGCTTGTGACTCCCCTGGTGTTGCGGGTGCCCATGGGCGACGGTAATTGCTTACCATCAGGCAATCCATAATGCTCATTTACCATCTTTGTCATAAAATAAACTGGCTTAAAACCTGAGTCTGAAGAAGTTAGAATCTGAACTCTACTTCAGGATTAATATTATGTTTCCAATTGCTGCCACTGATAGCAAAAAAGTAACTGAAAGTAGAACACAATAGCAACTGCTAGCAAACGGAATTAATGGTAATGAAAGTAATTTTTCAGTCTTCCAAAATAATTCTTCCATTGTCAGTCATCCTAATGGCCAATGATGATATTAATAAAATTATGGTGATGGGAGCTCACGATGACTTGCATACTGTTCTTTTCAATTGACCTTCTATCTATGTAATTTTAAGAATAATTGATATATTCAGCATCTGCATATGATGACAATATAATGTAATAATCTTCTTGTATCCGAGGTGTCGGGTTAGAATCGGAAGTACTATGACTATGACTATCATGTCATTCGTGTAGTGTTTTAATAGAAGTATAAATATATTTATCTTCATTTTCTTTTCCAATGTGCATATTGACAACTTCACCTTTATCAAACGCCTGTACGAAATGCCACAATTTTAACATCTAATAAATATCATTATTTATGTATGCTTCCATTCTACATGACATCTTCATATCACGAAATATTAATGTAACTTCTGAAAGCCTTTTATTACGAAGGCATTAAGAACTATTATTACGTGTAGGTTGGTTGACAAGTGACAAGTGAACTAATCCTCAACAGAAGAATCTTCGCCGTTAAGTCCGTGAAAGGGCTTTGCAAACAGCCTTGTTGAATGAGGTTTTGAATATGGCTTCAATGGAATACCTAAAACTGCTCATTTGTAAACGTGTGCTTGTTGCCGGATCGCGCGTGGTGCGAAGGTGTGATCGTGTGTTAACCTTTTCGCCACCACGTCAAAAAAGTTAAAATGTGTCATCAAAGCCTCATCAAACATTACACTTATACTCCTGACCAATACCGCGAATTAATATGAAATCGTGGCGAGTGGGACACGAAATGTATAATTAATTAATTTAATTTAATTAACTTATTACTTTAATTTGATCAATTTTAATGTTGAAGTATTTTTGTATTTTATTTGGACTTAGAAAGTTGAGGTTAACGACACTTAGACAGCTGTTCAGTAGATTGCAAAAATATGTATCCATTTAATAAAAGGTCTAGTTATTAATAGGTTTTACCACATATATTGCCGGCATAAGAGCTATGAGACATACTTACATAAGTTGTCCGAACCTAAAGACTTAGATGTATAGACTAAACTTAAATGTATGGTAAACTAGCTGACCCGGCGAACTTCGTACCGCCTAAAAAGCGACAAAAGCAGTGATAGCTTTCAAAAATCACGGGATTATTGTGATTTTTTAGTACTTAATGTCTCAATGAGGGCTGTGACGATTCCAACCAATCCAAAATCATTTTAATCGGTTCAGCCGTTCTCTAGTTGTAAGCGGTTGAACAAACCCCACTTTCTTTTATTTATATATATAGATTAAACTAAAGCTTAAAAGGATTTCATTTTACTCAAACTATTGTAAATCTTATACTACTACATAAAAAAAGCGTCTAAACTAAATGAACACCTTTTAGCTAATTTGATCACTCTACTTTTCATTTCTAATATGAGAACTTTGTACCTTAGAAGACGAAATTAAACATATACTAGTAGTATGTTGTCCTGAGCCATTTTTTATTGAACAATTAAAATAAATCCTTATTTATGGACAGTTAAGAGAATGAAAACGTTATGATTTACGACAAATCCGTTTGATTGACCGTGTTTTGATATTTCATAATGGAATTGAAAAAACAAGCCAACCCGAATAATAAATCGCGTTTAAATGAATCGCTTTGAATCCGATTTACGGGTTAACAATGACTCACATTTAGATCACAAAAAATGAAAATAAATGAAGCCAAAACAAAAACATAACTACAATCAACGTAAAATATACAGAGAGGAAAGATCGAATGCCACATGGATGGCAACTGCCTAAAAAATGTAAATAACACATTCTGCTTAAAGTAGACTGTCCTTTGTTTTAAAAAACAATAATCTATGCATTTATGAATTTATGAAAAATCGCTTACCTTAGTCGGGACTAGAACCGGTCAAATGTGACAAAAAATATTGTGCCGTATTTTATGATGTAGATTGAAAGGGTTATTGATAAGAATGTTACTTTAAACAATGTAGCGTTTCTACTCCAAACGGTTGTACCGTTTGGAGTAGAAACGGTTAAGGCTTGGCCCGGGCTCTATTTATTATGATGAAAATTTCGGCGCTTTCTGCTGCTGCGCCTACTTTTACTGTAATAATCTAATATACATTTTTATGGGCATGAAATACAAGTATAATTAATTTATTTTAATTTACTAAAGTTGGAGTTGGGACTGATGTACACATATAATGTACCCATATATCAGAAATGACTAAACAACTAAACGAGAATTTTCTCATATAACGCAATTGTAAGAGATTACACATATTTGTGTGCAGGGAATCCTCGAAATGTTTAATAATGCGGGTATCTTGGCACAATCAGCCGCACTTCTGGTGACACTACGATGGCAATTACATGACACAGCAACAAAAGCGAGTTCATATTAAATGTAGATCTTTTGACAGGATCACATATTTACTAGTGTGATGCCGGATGACTAGAATAGCACCACCCCATCTCCTCCCGCGGGTCTCGTAAGAGGCGATAAAGGAAAAAATCCAATCCTACGGACAGGCAGCAGCGTTCGTCGAAACCCAATCTACAGCTACTGGGGTCGCCAACCCGCCTGCTAAGCGTGGCAACTATGGCAACTCTATTATGAGGATGACACAAGTCATATTTGTGGGAGGCCTATGTCCAGCAGTGGACTGCATACGGCTGACGGCTGGTATGCGGTATGTGCTTAGTATTTAAAATCATCTTTATTTTTATACAAATGGCAAAATACTATTATAAAACAATTTTTGACGTGGATTGTATGTATGCGTTTACGATATGTATGTATGTACATATTTATTTCCTATATATAAACACAAAACTATCGTGAGTTTCAAACATATTAATTGTATAAAAGCAGTAACTCACATTTTATAAGTCGAATATTGCTCGACATATTTCACTGCGTAACGAGGAGCATAATCATGCGCGTGGGCGCGACTTACTGATATTGGCTGCGTCTGTTAGTAAATTAATGGTTTTAGTAAGTTGACTGTACATATAATAATGGGGTCGAAAAGTGCTCGAGTGGAGACTATGGATTAGCAAGCGCAGCGTAAGACGTCCACCCACAAGATGGACAGACGACCTCATTAAGGTCGCCGGAAGATGCTGGATGCAGGTCGCTTCCAACCGGTACATGTGGAGGTCGACGGGGGAGGCCTATGTGGACATCTTATGGCTGAAATGCTGATGGTGATAATTATATAGTAAATGTAAATAATTAAATAAATACAATGAAAACACCCATAAGCATGACCCAGGAACAAATAGCTGTGTTCATCACACAAATATATACCTTACTGGGATTTCAACCCAGGACCTATGTATGTAGGTATGTTATGTATAACTTATGTAGTAACATTTATATCTACAAATAATTTCTAATTGCCAACATTTATTTCGACACGGCTCGGATAACTAAACCCTCTTTCATCCTACAGAGACTAAATTTCTTTCACGAAATACGAGAAATACACCTTCGTAGGTTTAAGCTCTAGTCTCTAAGTAAATTGACTATTTTATATGCCTATTAGATGCCTGTACAACACAATTAGGAGCGGAAAAAAGTAAGAGACTACTGTAACACCCGGGAATTTCCTCATATCCCCAACAATAACGAAGAATACGGAGCAACTTCGCGAGATTACATCTCCGGGTGGCCGGAATCCTAGAAATTCGTATTATTGTGGACGTAACTTGGGTACAATCAAAAAGATATCGATACAGCCAAAGTGCCAAAATATGTATACACGAACCTTAACTGATTCAATGCGGAGGGAACGACAGGCGAGTCATCAATGTTTTTAACGTGTGGCGTATGACACGAGAGGAGTGTCATCACATTCTATGGAGTAAGGCACGCCTGGCGTGTCATGGCATAATTATAAGCCGCCACAGACAAAAGTTTTTGAAAATGGAAGACGCAACGAATCGGTTAATATTAAAACAATAATTAATTGTATAGAAGCGGGTAACTCACATTTTATAAGTCGAATATAGTTCGACATGTTTCACTCCATAACGAGGAGCATAATCATGAGCCGTTCACGTTAGCTGACCGACGCAGATCGCCTATTCGACTTATAAAACTTGAGTTACCCGCTCCTATACAATTAATATGTTTGAATCTCACGGTAGTTTTATAGTGCGAGTATATATTTTGGTACTTTCGTCGTATCGATATTATTGACCGTGTCTGTACTATCTTAAGACAGCAGTATAACGTTGCATATCGCTACTTTCTTTCCTGGAAATATTATAAAGTGTAATTAAGTTAATTAACGTGAATGTTTATTATCGCAATTTTTAAATACTATGTACTTAATATAATTGAAATTATTGTGAGCCATGTTTCTACTACTTAGTTGCAAACTATTAATTTATAGGCAGAATATTTACTATTTTTTTCGTTCAAATACCCAAATAAAATTCTTCCATTTTAGACTTTTCTTACATCATTCTACTCAGAAGATCATGTTAAAAAACAACAGAATATCTACAAAAACAATTAATAATAAAATCTAACAATAAAATTAAACTAAATCTAGCATTATACAAAAATATCCACTGCGGCCTTGTCACGCTATAAAAAAACGTAACGAAAAGACATGGGTCTGTCATTAAAAAACTCGGCTTCGCCTAGAAAGAAACAACAAATCATTTTTTTTTTATGATAAATATTTTGTTTTGCTTTGATTTTTAAGTAGTAATACTACTATATAAATTAAAAGTTGAAATACATGACATATACTTAAGAAAAAGCGACGAGGACCTCCGGCGTTCGAGACGGGATTCGAACCCGCATCTCCAGCTATCGCGGCTTCGCCTTGTTTTGTAACGAACCTCAAATCTCACCCTTATTATGTAACTGTTGCATAATATACCAAGGCCGTAAACACGACGATACAAAATCAATTACATCCAATCTTATCTCTCTCGTCCGGTATTGCCATGTCGCTGCGCATTTCCAAGACACAGCCCTGTCTCGCAAACTTCCAGCTCTCGGGACCCGTGATAAATGATCTCGCCCCAGCTGACTTACGCATCTTTTTACTTTAACACAACTAACTTTACAACATCACATCTCGCTCTAACACTCCAATCAAAATACAACCTTAATGCTATTTAATAAAGAACAAATTACAGTTGCATACGGATTGAAACTTAGTCTTATTGTGCGTAAAATGCTTATACGGCATGCTTATGAACTAATGCGCGCGTGAATAATTCATTGAGTATATTTTATGGGATACGTATCGAATTTTTTGGCAGGTTAGGGGCTTTAGGTTCTTATTAATGGATTAACTGTACGTGTATTCGGCGAATAAGTTGCTATGTTGTTTACTGGAGGTACGCAAAAGAATTATTCAGTACCCTTACCATGAGTTGTGACATTGACGTTTTCGATATCGAGTATCGAGTTTACTATTTGTGCATCTAGTTCGCACTAAAATAGTACAACCGAGATGCACAGATAGTAAACTCAGGGGTTATCGAAAACGTCAATGTCACAACTCGTGGTAAGGGTACTGGGGTTATTTATCACACTTGAGCGATTAGCAAGTGATTTTACAACACTCCTACACGTCGAAATCGTGGCGTATACGCTCAATTGTGATATCAGCTTTAGCGCTTAAGAGTCATCGACTCCTTGTACCTATTTTTTACAATATTTATAATATTATAAAATGGGCTTGTATTGAATAAGTATGCAAATTTCTGTATTTCAACCTATGAACGGTGTGCAGATATATTCTCTTCTCATGCGGATCAAGGAACAATTTCTAATAATTCTCGCCTTACGTGACTGGAGTAGGGACAAGTAGGAATTATGGGACTACATCTATATGAAAATTGAAAATGAAAATTCTCTTTATTACCGGATTATGTTACTGTCACAGTGCACCGTGGTGAAAATGGTACAATATAAGAAACCAGATTCAGATGCACCACTCATAAGTCGACTAAGAAATGAACTAAGGGTTGTTTCACACGTACCACAACCACACCACGTCGCAGCGTCAAAATGTGGTCACGCAGTGGTTACGTGTGAATTGTGTAGTTGCTGGCCGTTGCCACAGACGTGGTCGATAATGACTGCAAAATGTGGTACGTGTGAATTGTACTATTTATTTCTAATACAAAATTTGCACCTGACCACGTGGTCCCGCTTGTCGCGTGGTCGTGGTTGTCGCGTGGTTGTGGTTCGTGTGAAATGACCCTAAAGATACTAGTATGTCAGACTATTTTGTGAAATCACCAGGCCAATCACCAGTTGCTGTACATTCATACAATCAGACATGCATACAATTTATAATATAAATAAATAAAAATTGCAAACTTATTTATAATTTTTATTATTTCATCTCTTTCTAAATCATTATGCAATGGCTCTCTAATAAAAGACACATGTCCAACAATCTAAAATCTACCTGATTAATAGATAGTGGTATACAAAGTTGAACCACGCTAAGTACCCTAACTGCCATAAGTGAAACTCGCTGCAGAGTGAAGTGGCCTATTTTAGCAACAAAGCAAACGATAAAGCTATGACACATTGCTCTCCCATTTTTCCCTAATATCCAATAACTGAAAGGTAACATTAGGACTTCCATGGCAGCGATTACGGAGACAATGTCAAAGAGACAGGCGACAGCGTTGAGCGACAGGGGCGTGCCTAACATTTCCTATGGAGAATGCTTCTCTTTTACCTTACTAAAGAGGGAACAGCTATTTCAACACTGGGGTTTCTCAATGACCGATGTAGGAGTCTTCCAGTCGATATTGGCGGTACCCCTGTCCAAACCGGCAATATTTATTTATAGTTTTTTTTCACACCTGACACGAATTTGCTATTGTAATTTTATTTTTATATTTTCGTATTGTATAATAATATGTATAATGAGGATACTACTTTGTAGAGGTCAAACGTTAAGATCTATCTGTTTCTAGATACTATTTAATGTAGCGTAGTAACTTTCAAGCGTAATACGTTCAAGAAATTTCAATCAGACTAACAGATATGAGACAGCAAATCCAATTTTATGACAATTATGCTTCAACGTGCATTCTTGATAAGATAATGTATAATACCTACCTATATTTTTTTAGAGGCGCGTTGTATCATACCTTTTCTTCATACCTTTTGTTGTTTACAACAACATTCTTTAAGAAATTGGGTCGGCTTTGTGGAAAAAGAGTGCGTCAATTTACATAGTTACCAAAGTTGTTATTTTTTTAAGGTAAGGAGGGTCATGTGATAGTTATTGTGATAGTATGCTTGAAATGTATCGTTCACGGCGATCGTGTTACATTACAGTTACATTATAGCTACGCGGCGAACGCTCGCCTTGAGCGCTCTGTTCGTTTGTGCTCCATTCTGTTTCAAAATGTCGAACCTGTACTGACTTGTAATGTAGCACTCAAAGGGATTCGCGTAAAAACCGACAGCTGAGTGGAGCACGCGGTGCTCGCGTCGAGCGGCTCGGCTCGCTGCACTGACTGCTGTAATGCTCGGGTTGTATCATATTCATAAATAAATATTTAGGGACAATCTTACACAAATCGACCTAGTCCTACGTTGAGCTCAGTAAGGCTTGTGTTGCAGGTACTAGACGACGATATATATTATAGATAGATACATGTCAATATTTAAATACATAGAAGACACCCATGACTCAGGAACAAATATCTGTGCTCATCGCACAAATAAATGCCCTGACTGAGATTTAAACCCAGGACCATCAGCTTCATAGGCAGAATCACCACTAGGCCACAGCGGTCGTCAAAATCGGTCGGCCGGTTGTTACATTTCACCGAAATGTTACAAGTCAGTCGCCATCTTAATAAAAGTAGAGTTTTCTAGACTTGCACCGCACCGGAACCGATCAGTCGCCATACGTCACGTTATTGAAGGGCGGTCGACGCACAATGGCTACAAATGTGCCGTAAGTGCTTCGCACTACGTCGATTGTTACAATATCATATTCAGAATGTTAGAAAATTCTACTACTAACTTCAGAAGGTGCTACATTATGGTATATTCAAATGATTGTCTCTGTCACTATCTAATCTATATAATATAAACGTGAAAGTCCTGACTGACTGATTAACGCGCAGCCCAAACCGCTTAACCTAGATAGCTGATTTTTTCATAATAGGTAGTTTATATATCGTAAGGACCCACTAAGAAGGGATTTTTGGAAATTCCACCATTAAGGGGGTAAAAAGGGGGTTGAAGTTTGTATGGGGACTGTGTAAAATTTAAAGCTAGAGACTTGAAATTTTGTGTAAACACTCCTTATTAAATTTACAACAGTAATTTCAGCATTTTTTGAAATTCATTCCCTAAGGGGTCAAAAAGGGGGTTCTTCTGCGCGTGCGAAGCCGTGGGCAAAAGCTAGTTGAGAAAAATGCCCGATTTTTTATTGAACGTCAATTTTCGCAGTGATTCCTCACGCTTGACAGGAGGGTTGGCGATCGCTGTACATTCCACCGCTCTAAGGGATGCCGCTGCTGTCCTCCGGTGAATTCTGGTTGCAGTTTAGGGCTATTAATATCTATTCTATCCATTCTATACTAATATTACAAATGGGAAAGTAACTCTCTCTGTATATCTGTTACTGAACCAATTAGGATGAAATTTGGTATGGATAAAGTTTGAGCTACGAGAAAGGACATAGGGTATTTTTTATCACGCAACCATAATTTAAAGATGGGCATGGCTGACCGACGTAGTCGCGAGGAAAAGCTTGTGGGACGTTCTTATTGAGTAAGCTGTAACTTTTGTTTATGTTAACAAAAAAATAACAAAATACAGGGGCTGAATTTAGCTGTTGTCAGCCTCTAAAAGGCGTCAAGTTAAGCACCAAATTCACCCTTACTCGTTACGGGATTGGAATGAACCATGAAACACGTCGCGACGACAAAACTCGTCGTCTAATTTTACGACGCTGACGCATACGACGAAATTATCTGTCATAAACGAGCCATGAGGCATGGAAATTATAGGAGTCGAAGCATAATTATTAAAATGAGTGTAGCAAAATAAAATTGCCCTGTGGTGTCAGCTAATTAGAATAGAGGTATCTAGTAAGAGGCGACTAAGGGCTAAAACCGATAGATGGGCAGCAAGTGTAGGCGTTGGGCTCTTTAACACAAGGTTTCTCCTAGTAAAAGCTCTTTTGGCACACATAATTATAATGGCGTTAATTGAATACGAATTATAACGTGTTTTGATTATTTTACAAATAAGAACGGCTCTATTCACGTTTATTTAGTCAGTCGCGCGACATGTTTCGTAGAACATAGGTAAGTTATTAACAGTCCGTTTTAACGTAGCAAATATGTTTCCTAGTTTTCTCAAAAACATAACAAAACCAATGATGTTTCATACTTAAATGTACTCCGAGAACCGAGTACTATCAGCTGTAAGAATATACGTGACTAATTTATTAATTATATATTTTTACAGCACCTTATATTTCTTATATCCTATGCTAGGTTAAGAGATTAGCCCGTATAAGATTTCCACGCTGTATAGTGATCGTTGTTTTTATTCTTATATTTAATTTCTTTATGACTGACGACTGCTTCTTCATTTTATATTGATAAGAAGACAAAATTCATACACTAAGGCCTAAGAGCCTGATTACACATTGATTAGTGTTTAGTGGGGGTTCATACATTTGCCACTTGTGTTTAGTAACATCAGAATCAGAATCAGAAATTGTTTATTACCTATTAATTTTGTTACATCATTTAATTCCCTTAGGATTGTGTCAGCTAACTTATGTCTAAAAGATCTGTGTAAGCTGTAGATATTGTGTCACAAGTGTATGTTAATGATGTTATTTTTTTTTTCCTAATTTAATTATTTAAGCAAGAATTATTTAATTTATTCTAAGAGGACGAGGAGCCGCCGCCCCGTGGGGCCAGCGTCTTTATTTGCAATGTAGGTTATTTCGCCTATTCTGTGATTTGTGAGAAGTGGATTAAATTCACCGTGAGCTAGGTAAACGTCACCAGGTGTAGTCAGATCTTCTATTCCTAGAGTTGCAATCTTATACAGCATTTTATTATTTAGATTGGCGGCTCGAAGGTGCCACGCTTCAAGGTCTGCGATTTCCTAAAGTGTTACCGTCGGTAAACGTCGTTTAGTAACATGTATATATGGACTCGCACTAAACACTAATGAATGTGTAATCAGGCCCTTAGATATTTTATTTTGTCACCGTAATTCTATTGTTTCTGAACAGTTCAGCTTCGCTCGTATATCTACTAAGCTCCTGGACCTAACACACAAACATGTCCTAGCCGAAATCTGGCAGATAGCCAGGCTTATCTATACGCAGTTCAGCTAACCTAGCAATAGTCTAGACTTTATTCGAAAACGACTTAACAGCCTTGTATTTCCCACTCAGATTAGTCCTTTTACAAAACTGGGACACTCCTATCGAGATTGTGCGGGCAAATTGTAACCTTATTTCCACACGCATAAAGCTACCATGAACGTAATTACTTTACTTATGTTTGCTACTTATGCGGGCGAATTAAGCTATATTGAACCTTCTGTGCTTGCATTAAGCCTATTATCAGTCGTATTTATCAACGCTTTGGTTTATACAGACAATGTTTTCGCCCTGTTATGTAGACGAATATGGTTTTTATCGATGTAGAAATCTAAATGCTGATTAGCTAATCTAATTTCAACCTTTTTAATGCTGAAGTAAGGGTTGAATTGAAATGTCGGCAAATCTTTTCTGTGTATTCAATAAGTTTTAGTGTGCTTACTAACTCGGATTAGTCCTGACACAGATGTAATCTATCTATCCATACTTACTTACTAATATAATAAATGCGAAAGTCACTCTGTCTGTCTGTTACCTCTTCACGCTTACATCGCTAAACCGATTGGTATGAAATTCGGTATGGAGAGAGTTTTAGCTACGAGAGAGGACATAGGGCAATTACAATTAAGGCTGGCCGGTGAAGTCGCGAGGAAAAGCTAGTCTAATATTTAAATGAGTGGCAAACAAGCAGACAGATTGCAACACCAGGGGGTCACAAGCGCGTTATCAGCCTTTAAGTGGAATGGGAGCTCTGGGAACCTTATTCACCATCAGGAACACAACACTACAGACCTGAAAGGTAGCAGTGCTATTATGGCTGTGGTCTTCTGTAAGGAGGAAGTACTTCCCCAGTTGGGCTGCTCTTGATTCAAGCGTGATGGTACTTCGCTGCGCCCTACCTCTCATAAAATAATCCTGGTCACGGCATCACGCGTGAAAGCCTGAATCAATTTCGCTAATTTATTTTTTATTGTGTTTGTTATTGTCAAGATAAGGTTTATGTACAAAAAAAGGCGCGTGAAGGTAGACAATTTAAGAGTAAGCCATATTTTAGTCTAATTTACCTTGGCGCTTTTGACAAAATTAAACCTTTTTAATGTTCCCTTATGTCGTTTCATATAACATTGACGGAATTCGTGATGCAAATATCGAAAAATAAAAAATTTATAAGTGTATGACACGGGTAATTCGGGGTTTTACTATTATTAATTCATACTGTGGAACATAGGAGATATTATTTAGTAGTAAAATATAAGGCGATTTAATATTTTATGAAGTCTAAAACGGCAATATGGCGGAAGTAAGAGAATATTTGTTGAAATAATTTGACATAATTGTAAATATTAATATAAAACCTGTTATCTGGTCAACCATAAGTATTGGCTGTTATTTTGTAATTTTCTTTGTGTGTACCGGAAAATGGAGAAAATCCTGTAAACAAAATACAAAATTATCTCCTTTGGATATCACTGTTACGGGTGTATTTTAGTTTTTATAGTTTTTATTTTAGATAGTTATATTTCAAAACTTTAAAAATAAACACAGAATAGTAGGACAAAACATCTTATCCTGTAGTTGGGGTAATATGGGATTTCATACAAAATTTGGGGAAATTCTTGGATCAACACTTTTGGATTATGAATACTAATACCTCAATTTGTAATAAAAACACGTTATTTAGGTAACACTAGCCTTAAAAATCTGCTCACCCCTAAGTCATCCTTACCTACCTCATATAACGGTATATATTTTTTCATATTTTACTTGGTCATTAATTTCACATGATAGCTTTCCATACGATCAAAGAAAACAAAATCACTAGGCTTGCATCAATGATTCGCCAAGATTGGCTATCAGGATGACGTAAGAAGCCTTTATAGTGATTTAAATAACAGTAGTCTAATATTTGTTTGTCAGCCGAGGCAAAATCATGTTTTTTCAAAGACAACGAGTAACTGGTAGAGAAACCACTGCCATTTGGCATTAAGTTCACCTTTGTACGTCTTTTTCAAATTAAAAGTATTTATTTATGATAAACTACATAACATAAACATAAAATACTCTTTATTGCACACCTCAAAACAAGGAAACATGGCATATATAGGTTACATGGCATTATAAAGAAGAGGCCAAACAATTAGCGATCTCTTCCAACTACATTAAACTACAAACATGTAACAATTACTATATAAAAAAAGTAAATTGAAAAATTTACCACGAAATGGACCCGCCTCAGCATAAATGCTGACCCGAGAGTCACCGCTGATCTTCCGGCGGAACCATTTTTGTGGGCCACGATTGCTGCTCTACAACACTGCCCGGCGAGGATTTGTTGTGCATTAAGATTGAAGAAATAAATAAATAAACGAGTAAACTACTGTTGACCAATTGCTGATTTCCTTCACTAGAGTGTTATAATGTTATATTTTCCTA
The DNA here is from genome assembly GCA_022674325.2 of Grapholita molesta. Classification (NCBI taxonomy): domain Eukaryota; kingdom Metazoa; phylum Arthropoda; class Insecta; order Lepidoptera; family Tortricidae; genus Grapholita; species Grapholita molesta. The sequence goes on from CP053138.2 coordinate 2,346,908, forward strand.
ACTAGTGCGTAAAAAGTGCACTTTTCGCACCTTATTTACTGTACAATAGAGTTGCTCGGTACATATTTATGAGACTTTAGCAGTTAAAGAATTTTTACACTTGACTTTCCGACATAGTTAAGGTAATTTATTTTATGCCAACTGAAAAAAATACATGACAAATGTCCATTTGTCAAATTACTCTACTAACAAGAGTGACAACGTATTTTGTCCTACTTAAAGGACGGCGATAACAACCCATGTGATTATAGTTTATGAATACACGATTCTTAAACGCCAACCAAATGAAGGGCATGGTCATTGAACAAGTTAACCTACTGCCAGTTCGTGTTTTGTTCTGCTTACTTGAAGGACGGCTATACTTAGCCGGTATGGTGGCGATACGATCGATAGCGCCTTACTGATGCAGCGGTCACCGCTACCATTCAAAATACTATAAGTAGAGATTACCACGAAAGTTGAGGTCACGCACAAAAATTGCCTTAATGACAGCGGGAATTGTTATGAATGTAATATTTCGTATCGATAGCAAAATCAACTAGCAGCTGGAAGACGAAAACTTTACCGCCGAAAACGATATTCGTAAATTTCGGGCATCTTTTTCTTTTACCCCAATTAAGACGTCATGAGAGTGACAGCGACAATCCTCCGAATACGAATATCGTTTTTGGCGGTAGCGCTTCTTACGTTACAGTTTCCATCAGATATATCGGAGATGTGGAGGTGGTCAGAAATATCTGAACAACGACTATTGTCAAGGCGAAAAAGTGCATGTTCACATGTTTGTGACTGTCCTGAAACTGCAACCAGAGCCCATCGGGGGAAGGCCAGCAGCGTCCTACGATGCAGGAGGTCTCGGGATCGAAGCCTGACAGGGCATTTCATCGCAAATATTTGCTTATGAGTTATCAATATCTTTGTGTGTATATTAAATTATTATATTCTGTTATTATTCGTTATCTATAATTATATCGTCGTCTACCTACAAAACAAGCCTTTTTGAACTCACTGCAGGACTTTGTTTATTACTGGCTGTCCCAGCAATATAAAAAACGTTCGGAAGGTAAAAGTTTTTTACAAAGGGGAAGAATAAACGTCGCCTATGAGAGTTTTCAGAAAAAAATGTCCTCAATTAACGTGACTTGTAAAAATCTTAAATTATGTCAGCTTTTTGACGATAATTAAGCATTAAACTTTGAATACTTAGATTTGGGGCTCGATTCCAAATTTTAAGTAATATTACAATGCAAAAAACTGACGTAATTTAAATTTTCTACAAGTCACGTTAATTAGGGGCACTTTTGATGATTCCCCTTTAATAATTCCGTATACGAAATGTATTTTATCTTACCTCCCCGAAAAAAAAACTTACCAAAATTTGTGTTTAATAAGATAATAAGACGCACAGTACCCAAATGTGTAGCGTGTCAGTCCCTAAATAGGCCTAATATCCCCACAAAGTTATTACTAACCAGCGTCTCTCTGGACCTTTTTTCCCGACGTAAATCGTTTAAAGCTGCCTTCAAGGGTCACACACGACGCGACCCGGTCTTATGTTCCAACTTGCCTCAGCCGTAACTAAATTACATTGAAAATTTATTTAGCTGCGTCCTCGTTCGCTCTTGGCCCTATGATTATCCTTAAACTGTGAGCAAAAACCACTGGTCGCCAGACCGTAGTTCCCTTAAAGTGTTGGAACATACTCAGACCGCCAAACCGCCTGCTGTGCCACTAAGCTGCTTATAATGGTCTACTACATGCTGAAGTAGTAGTCGGCTGCTCTTGTAGCAAATACCGGTATATAGTTAGGAGTGTCGGTATCGAATTTCGGTATCTGGTTATTTATCTTCCTTCCTTCCCTTCTAGCCTAGTCGGCATTGCCCCTGTTTGGTTCGAATCCTGGCCAGGGCAATATTGTGTTTGTTGTCGGTAGTCACAAGATTTTTATATTATTATATATCAGGTCTTGAAACATGAGGATCATTTATAAATTTAATTTGTATATTTATACGTGGGGATACAATACATAACAACCAATTCAATTGGTTTTTTATTCAATAGCCCAATAGCTAATCCATCCTTTCCACCCAATAGTCTAGTAAATTTTAGATTCCATTAACTCAATAGTCCTTACACTATGGCGAGTGCTATCTCTGTACGCGTCACATGATACGGACAGGGACAATATCCGCATAGTGCATCCCTTACATTTCATTAGATTGTCAAAAGGGCCTCTGTATTCGATTTTCGTTTCAGAATACGCGCCCGTAAGGGTAATATTTTCTCACCTAAACGAGTTACCGTTATCGAGGCCCCAGGGGGGTGTGTTCCGTAAACTGTTGTGAAGATTTTTTGTCTCCCTAGTTCCTTGTTGTTTTATGGAGTTTGAGATCATTTTAGGCAGTTAATTTAGCTTTTGTAAAGATAAAAACTAAGTCTAAAAAGAAAACATTTAATCATCAATTTTTATTTATTTTGATTATACTGGTATTAGGATCTATTTTGTTATGTACACAAATATAATAATAAATAAAAAAATATTTCGGGACAATCTTACACAAATCGACCTAGTCCTACGGTAAGCTCAGTAAGGCTTGTGTTGCAGGTACTAGACGACGATATATATAATAGATAGATACATATAAATACTTGAATACATAGAAAACACCCATGACTCAGGAACAAATATCTGTGCTCATCACACAAATAAATGCCCCGACTGGGAATCGAACCCAGGACCATCGGCTTCATAGGCATGGTCACTACCTACTAGGCCAGACCGGTCGTCAGATAATAAAAATAGTATCGTGATATTATTATTTTTAAACGACAATCATTCCTTTTATGGGGTGATATTCAGAGAAAAAGAAAGAAATAATGAGATTATCTCTATCGATGCTGCAAGTGAGAAACTTTAAATGGTTATAAGTCATTTTAAAATTACTATTTTTTATGAAACCCTCTCAAATATTTTGTCCTTGTTTCAGGAAGTTCATCCCGCTCCACATAATAGAAGAGGACAGTTACGAGAAAGACGTGCTCTTCTACGTCAATCTCGGCAACCCGGAGTTAATCGGTGGTATGTAATTCTATAATTCCAATCCTTATACTTACAACTTTATGAAAGCTTTAAATAGCAAGCCTTTTTGCATATGATAGTGCAATACTTTCCATTATAAAAATGCATGTGAAATACTGGCACATGTTCATATCATTATTCCGTTAAAAAAAAACTAATGTCAGTCTGACAGATAGCCATGAGTGACCATTAGTGCTAACGTTAACGTTTTATTATTAAAGTCAACTGGGGCAAGATTGAAAGACTTTTTTAGGGGGGTAAAATGAAATATCTTTTTTTTTATAAGACTGACCAGCGTTTGACCTGTCACACTGATGAGGTCGAGAGTGAAGCACGCTGGTTCAGTAAGAGCCTATTTACTCTTGCCATGAAAAAAGTCTAATTAATATGTTTCCGGGAATACAGACGAAGGGAGCGAATTCCATTGCTTAGCCGTCCGCTTTAGGAAGGTAGATGCGAATCGCTTCGTGTGAATAAATGGAATATTCACAACGTAAGGATGAAACCGCTCCCCTCGCCTGGACGTCCGGTAGAACGGAGATGGTGGACTTTAATCGTGCAATTCCTTAAATATCTTCCACATACCGAAGCGTTACAGTCAACTTTTCTTCTTACCCCTAGTAAAAAACTCTCAATCTTCCCCCACTAGACCTTTATAAAAAAAAAGTGATATATTTTTTTTTATAATTCCAAAAGGAAAACGATAGTATTTTTAATTGGCAGATTTGTTTTATGCTGGCAACAAGAATGGATTTCAAAATTAGGTAAATTGGTAACAAAGTGGAAGCCGACGGATTGTGGCAATGCGATCGAAACTTAAGACAGTAATTTTCATTGTATTGATGTTTTATTAAACATCACTAGTATGAAAATTAGTAATTTAATAAAAAAAACTAAGAAAAAAATATTAAGGCTTCTACTATACAGAATGAAATCTGAGTTGTGATCAAAAATGTCAAAATGCGATTAAGACAATCATCTTACATAACAACTTTTCCAATGGGACTAATATTGAATTCGTGAAAAAAAAAACTGCTACTCCATACTAGGACTTAATTGCTAACAGCTAATTTTTTAGCTGCTCATACATTTTTGCCACAGCTTTCAAGTATGATCGTCTTTACCATTTTTTTACATTTTGGATCTCAACCCAGATTTCAGCCAGTATAAATAATGATCTATTTAATATCATGACATGTTCTCACTACAGTTAACAAAATGATGTCACTGTCATAAGTTTCGAACACAACCGCAGCAGCAGTTCCATTTTCAAACTTCGAAAACGGCCCAATACTGACAACCTAACGATAACGTCTAGCGCTCGAGTTAACCAACACACTCGTGCCAACTCACGAACGGGGAACTTAGCCAACATACAAACTTAGACCGTTCGCCCGTGAGACCAACTAACTTTCGCAAGGTCGAATGTTAACATTTCTATGCTTTAATGAAAGGAAACAAGGTTGATTTCACAGCGACAACCTGACTTAAGACCTTACGGAATGTAGAAACGTTCAACGGAATGTATTTTCTAATTCTTAGTTTGAATTTATTAATGCATCTTACTAGTTTATTAGAGTAATTTTAAGCATGGCAGAGATCCAGTTAGTTCGTCGAGTCGGCAAGTGCATTTACTATGTTTTTGTATTGCTCGGTGAAAACGATAAAACCATATTTAGTAGTTCTTTCTTTTCCCCTCCATCCCTGAATAATTGTTTGTATTTTGAATTCGTAACCATGCCATGTGGTCTCATTAAATAAAGTCAAAAACCGGCAGTTATTTTTTGCTCTTTATACAGACGCCTAAAAGGAAGTACTATTATATTCTCCATCGCTCCATCCTAATAATATTATAAAATTTGAGAGTATGCATGTATAAATTTTGTTACTCTTTCTCGCAAAATCTACTCAATGGATTTTAAGAAAATTAGTAATAATATGGCAAGCTCGAATCTATAAAGATATCGCGTAAATTGTCCTCATTATAAATAGGCTACCCGAAGTACTAATCTTGCGCAGACGGAGTCGCGGGCACTAGCTAGTTAATTGTAAACCAATTACGAATTCTCGACTTTGTCATAATTTACCATCAACATATTTTCGGGATGGAAGAATCTTGGAAAAAAAAATTCAGAACCTTGAGCTCATTACAACTATAGGTGAAAGACTCAACTGAAAGACCATGTCTATGTAGTTGTGCAGAGAATTAATATGGAAATTACGTCAAATTTTGAATATAGAACGCCGACGTGCGTGTACAGACACGTTACCACTACACAGGCCACGTGCTTTAGCAAAATTTTTCACCTGTAATCTTTTTGACCGAGCATTACTTAGAACATCCAAATTTTTATGGCGTTTGTTAAAACATAGTCGATGCATTTGTTTCTTGGCGTTTCAATTGGCTTAACTAATTTTAGTTTATGCATGAATTAATTTTGTCCCGGCAGAAGTATTTGAAACATTCCTGCCCGATGCATCGGCTACTGTCTCAGTAGCGTTTGATCCCGGTAAGTTGTGTTGTGAGATGGGTTACACTTGTTAATCACTGTTAAACATTCCATTGAAGTCTGCGTATATTGTATACACACATACATACTTCTGACTTCTCACAAGTTATACGTGAAAAACTTAACTGAAGAGCCATGTTTATGTAGTTGTGCAGAGAATGGATATTGAACTTACGTTAAAATTTGAATTTAGAACGCTGACATGCGTGTACACACACGTTACTACTACATATGCCAGGTGCTTTAGCTAAGTTTTTCACCTATACTGCCTTTAATCTATTCTCACACGATATATCCAAGTGTGCGTTGTAGGCCAATGTTATAGATAAGCTTGGGCATCAGAAGTTCACGATTCAGTGGACTGTCACGTGCCCAGCGATCCTCTTTTCTCAACCTTAATTATGTAAGCGAGGTAGCATTATCTCTTTATCTTATGGTTGTGTGCTTTTAGTGAGAAGAATTAATGGTATTAATAGTACTTACCAAGTGTAACCCAGTGAGTTTGTTTTCTTGGCTACCGGTTTCATTTTGTACTTTGTAGTTTGCTTTAGATAATTTTTGAAGAGTGTTACTTTGAATGATTTCACTGTTTGGTGTTATATTGAATTTGCGCACAATTTGAATCATATTTCAGTGTTAGCCTAATAATGATAATGTTTTTTGTAAATTTAGATCAGTTATAATTTAATTAGAAACCGTCGTTTTTAATTACTTAACTACCGATGTGGTTAACAGTTATCAAATATTTTTTTAACCTTGTATAAACCACAACGTAGAAGGAAACTCCTTAATAAAATACTTAGCCTTCACACTATTGTATCTTACTGTACTGTTACCGAAGGGATAATAATAAAACAAAAACCAATCACACTTTCAAAATGCTGTACAGTATACAATACTGCTGCAAACTTATCATTGCTGATAGTAAACTCCTTAAACTATCTTGACTTTATACAAAATGTTTACGCATCTGCAGAGCATACGCCTGTTCCGGCAACGCAGTTAAGTTTGTCACGTGTTACCGTAAAAAGTTATGTCGTTTGGAAAGCCAAATACAAGTTTGGGGTGAGAGATAAAAATGAAGTTTGTTCAACGAGAGCAAACTGAAACTTTGCCATTACAGAGGATTTCTTGTTTGACGAGAAAGTCATTTCCGAAGCGTATTTTTATGCAAGTATTAGAAACGTTTTTACAGATTGTTACGAAAATACCGGTGATACCTTAATTTGTATTTATATTTTAATTCTCGCATCGACTTAATATTCCAATCGTCGATTCAATATTCCGCAGTGTCTCAAAACGAAAGTCTTTGACCAGTGTGTGTTGCCAGTGATCACATACGGAACTGAAACGTGGTCGCTTACTATGGGCCTCATAAGAGGGCTCAATATCACTGCCCAATTGCCCTTAGAGTGCATCTCCATTACCCTCTGGCTATGCTGGGAGTATGTGAGAATTTTATTTTATTCTCTACCGCCGAGATTTTGAACAGTTGGTTGGTTTTTCCTAATTAGAGAACTATACTGCTTACAAATTATTAACATCTTGTTTAAAATCCATAAAATTATTACTCAAAAAAATACACATATATTACAAGCCAATATCAATATTCCTTCTATTTAATATTGGCTGCTTATTGAAGTAGAAATCCATTTTATACTTTTTCCTCGATACTTTGAGGCGTGATCACGTAAACAATACTTTTAATAAAACTCCTAAATCCTACGCACAATAAACCCCCAAAATTAAACATCCTTAAGCCCAAAATATGGGATGATTTATAGCTCCAACAGACAAGCGATTTTCGACTTTCTTGTAATACTGTTTGGTCTACGAAACGCGTCAATTTCCTTAACGCCCGATATTACATGACATAATACAGCCAAGCCATGTTTTCCTGTTACGTACAGAGGCAAGGAAACCTTGTTTAACCAGTGTTACTGTGACTTTGCGATACATATCGTGCAATTTGCAAAACGTTATTTTCTAAATGACAAATCAGAAAATTGATGGCATATATTTATTAAGATTAAAATTATTTATAAAAAGATAAAGTGTTTTCAATACTTGGATAGACACGAAATCACCATCATCAACTTACCTTACTGCTGGGCATAGAGGCCTATGGCGTGCCACTGAGCTCTGTCTTGAGTTTTTTCCATTCATTCTGGACCCGGGTATGTCCTTAAACTACGTCCAACAATGAAAGGTAGGGCACAGCGAAATACCATCACGCTTGAATCTGGAGCAGCCTAACTGGGGAAGTACCTCCTCCTTACAGAACACAGCATAATAGCACTGCTACCTTTCAGGTCTGTAGTGTTGTGTTCCTAAAGGTGAGTAAGGTTCCTAGAACTCCATTCCCCCTTTAAGGCTGGCAACGCGCTTGTGACTCCCTGGTATTATGGGTGCCCTTGGGTGATGGTAATTGTTTACCATCAGGCAATCCGTCTGCTCGTTTGTCATTAAAAAAAAATCACTGGTAATTATGTCGTTGATCCTCTAGCTGAAGGCGTTGTATATCTACACTACGCTTTCCGGGGGGTGATCTCTTTGGTTCGGTTGGGGTCTGTTGTCAGTTCTACGATTATGTGACCTCACTTTGGGACATACAAGGTTCGGACACGTTTGTCCGAACCTTGTATGAAAAAAATGGTCATGTTTTCAAAATGACGGGCGTTTGACCGAACCTTGGACATAACACAGATCACAACCTCGAGAGGGGTGGATATTGACTTAACAATGCTAATGTATCCGACTTTATTTATTTTAGGCATGGTCGGATACAACCAGCTGAAAGTCAGAAGGGAGCTAACACTCGTTACATATATCTATAAACTTATTAGCGGAAGGATATACAACGCCGATATACTGGGGGCGGTGAGTTTCTGTGTTCCGCGGTCGTGCGCGGAGCGGCGCCGGCCTGGGCTGCTGGCCGTGCCGAGCGGGCGCACGCGTCTGCTGCGGGAGGCGCCGATGACGCGCGCCATCCGCACCCTGAACCTCATAGCTACGCGAATAGATCTGTTCTCGTGTACTATGAGTGAATTCACAAAAGCAGCATTATTAACTCTTTGTTACTTAGAATAGATAGATATTAAGTAGGTAATATATTGGAATTGTTTAGATAATTGTTATCCTGTTGTATATTTAGTTTTTAGCAACAATATCGCATTGGGTATATCCTGTAATGATATTTGTATGTGTGGAAATAAAAAAAAAAAAAAAAAAAAAAAAAAAAACACTTTCCGTGCGGCAGATCGCTACGCGCTTCGCTCGTTGCCGATTCCAGCGTTTTTCCGCTATGTAGAGGAAAGCCTCTATAAACAGAGAACTCCTCTGGGGAATTCTGGGGGAGTGTTAATACATCTTTTGCCAATATAAAAAAAAACAGATGTAGAATTTCGATAGCCTCTGGATCGATTGAGCCCTCTACTCGCCCATCCTCGATTAGCATCAAGAATATATCTGATCCGGAAAGACCTTGGGAGCACTGACCTAGTTCCTTGATCAAGGGGCCGATAGTACCCGAGCGAGATTGTGACGTGTTTAATTTATTATATTGGACAGTGGAGAAATTTATAAGATTCCAGAGATACCAGTCATGCTATAATTATTACTTGGAACGGGATAGTTATCAATGTTATCATGTTTGTTAATTTAAAGGTAACTTATCGAAATAAGGTAAATAATTGACATAGGACTACAAAATAAAAAAAATAAATAAAACGTTTCGGTACAAGTCTCTCACTCGCACTTATGATATAAGAATGAAATACAATTAAACCAAATTCAATGTGAGTCCCAAGTGTAGGTCCCATGCAGTGTCTGGAGTTAGTTATTTTCTTGAAAGATGGTGTGAAAAGCAGTACATGTCTCATGGTGGCAAAATTTATTATACCTCGGGCAACACTTGAATCCCTCACTACGCTTAGGAGTCTAATTTGGAATAGCTCACTGCGTTCGGGATTCTATTGTAGACCCCTTCATTTAGGATTCAATGTACGCCCTCACCGTAAATATTATTACTATTAATCTTTGCACACTCTACCTTACATACAAGTACTAATTATTGACGATTGAGAGAGATCCGATATGAGATTTAATATTTATGTGGTTGTAGTGAGAAATGGTACAAGTTTCGGTAAAGTTATATCGCAAGTACGGTTTCACCTGGAGCACAGTTTTATACAATTGATCTAAAAATTTTTTTGAAGCTCATTTGCCAACTATCAAATGCAACAATGTATGCAAGAAACGAAAACCGCTCAAAAATTAAGTTAATCAACACAAACAAACATGGAAGTCCAATCGATTTCTTTCTAAAATGTCAGACTCCGACATTCTTGCCTTATAATTTAATAATTACTTCACTTTTCCAATAGGCTTTGCACACATAACATTTCCACTAGTCAATGGACTTTGTACCTAATACTTATTTTTCTATTACATTTATATCGTAAAGTATGTACATAATACAAACCCTACGGCTTGTGAGCTATGACGACCTATTTCAAAGAACTGAAATTATATTTCATTACGTGAAAATTCGTTTTGTAACAAATAGTCAACATTTTATTTATATAATTTAAAGGGTTGTGCTTTAGTGGTTCCCAAATTGTATGCATTTCAAATCCAATCATGTTAATGAATACTACTAATATGGCTGCTTAGACAACCATCGCACAAGTTCTATACATATATTATTATACACTCACTTCAGTCCCACCGCTGGACAGACTTAGGGGGTTGTTAAACTATTCCCAACCTGAGTATGCTCACGTTGCCCCAGATCTGAGATAAATTGGATTAGGCGCGATATGTGTACTTATCGGGCAATTAAGACGGCAGCCATTTTTTTTGTTTCTACCCTTCAGTTACTGTTTTTAGGGAGTATTTTAGTGGTGGATGAAATTAATTAACTGACTGGTGATAAGTAATTATTATGCTGCAAGTTACTGCATACTTGAAACTTCTAACAAGAATCAAAATCTAAGAAAAAGAGAATAATGTAGCAGCTGTCACTCGTACGGCTACATCACATGTATAGTAAACACTTATCATATTCAATCAGGTTTATTTAGTCACTCGCACGACTAGGTCTCCTATTAGACATGCCAGTACAACTGCCCCGTCGGCGAACGGTGTACACCTGGGTCACAACTGAAGAACAGCGCTGGCTTTGCCAGCTACATGCTGAGTTGTGACCCCAAAGGCACCGATTATATGTTACTATTGTTTTGTAATCAAATCACTTTGTTTTTGTTTTTGTCAAAAATAAATCTTTTTCTTTTTCTTTTTTTTCAAGTAGTAAGAGTGCCGACCACCGAGTCGACCATCGCGTCGATAGTCGACTGAGCCGTTATTTAATAAAAAGATTAACCTAAAGGACTCACGAAAGTGTTATCATAATATGATTATCATCGTTTCAGTAAAAAAACACCCACTGCTGGATACAGGCCTTCCCCAAAGCGACCCAATGACCGGTTATAGCCACCCGCACGCATATCATAATATATTTCAGACCAACAAAACGGCAACTTATATTAAAACTGTCAGATAAATCTTATAAAGTTTTAAAGTTTTGTATGAAATCCGACGTCACCCCAATTACGGGGTGAGATGGGATGTCCTAACATTATGTGTTTAACTTTAAAGTTATGAAATAGAACTGCCAAAATCATAAAAAAATTAACACTTCTTAATATAATTAGGTAGCTCCCATCGTAGGAAAAGTGAAGGAAAGTCGCTTGCGTTGGTATGGCCATATACAAAGACGCGAAGACGACTACGTTGTCAAGAAAGTACTCAACATACCAAACTCGATCAGGGGAAGAGGCAGGCCACCTGCCACTTGGTGGAACAACATCAAGAAAGGGATGGACCAGGACAACTTACTACTCAGACAAATCTGGCGCAAATGTACAGGGAGACCCGACCCCAGATAAACTGGGAACGTGGGTTGGACAAAGAAGAAGAGTTTGGATATCAGTTTTGTCCTTTCCCACACCGTATATTATATTTATCTTCCTTTATATTGGGTAAATCAAAATAAAACCAACAAAGAAGAAGTACAGCCAATCGAATTACGTTTGTATTTTAAGATAAATGTATAAAAGAAAATCTAACAAAATCTATCGATTTGCACGAGGTAATAAAATCATCCTTAAGTTTACGAGCATTTAAAGGGCCTTATTACGTTTCGGTTTTGTGTTAAAATGTTTTTTTTATGTATGGTCGATTCTCGCCAGTTCGAGTACGGGCGAGTTTATTTACGTTTGATCTTGGGTCGGGCTAGTTTGGTGAGTCTGAAAGGATTTAAGGTTGGCGTACACGTGTGAATTCCGCCCGCTAAATGTTATCAGATGCAGAAATTGCAGAAGTAAATTTTCTTGTCAAGGATAATACAAATTAGAGCACGATTGCTGAATATTTTAAGAAAATATCAACTTAACTAGTAACATCAGTCATATTTATGGTTGAATTGTAGAATACGTACCTTTTGTGCAATAATTTTCCGTTTCGCTATAAAAATGTAGGTATAAAAATGCGCATGACCATTTTTCTTGACATGACGTTAATTTCAGTGTATAACAGTCAAGTGTTATTTAAATAAAATGTGTAAACGGTTCCATAAAGTAAAAACATTTAAATAGAAAAATACAAGAATATAGATCAAAAAAGAAAAAAAAAACTATGAATGTGTAATGGCCCCATCACAGTGCTAGCGGCAGCCAGCACTGCCGATGAAACCATTGTGTGAGAAATCACATAATTAATAAATTCTAATCAGAAATTATTATATAAATAAAGTCATATACAATTACATACTTAGAACTAAGATTCAGCGCGGTGCAAACCTAAGGACTAGCGCAAGTTTTTCTGTCAGTTTTTCTGTTTTTCAATCCCAATAAATATATGCTTGTAAAAAAATCTAAGTAAACAATTAAACTACATTGTTTTTCATTGTTTTCCTTACATCTGATAGCGTCCGTATTCAACACGCAAGATGTAAAAGAAAAGTTCATTAGTCGATGAGATGAAACGGTAGTGAGTATATGTGCGACCAACTTTAGATTAAAGATATATGGAACATTTGGAAATGCATCCGTGAATAGATTTCTTAATGGTATGGAGGCTTGCTTGCAGCGGAACGCCGCTGAAATGTGAAGATAAATGCACTAGCAATCGCGGGCTAATCGCAAAGCAAAACAATTTTTGTAAGATATTTCTATCCGCAGTAGAACCAAGGTTACCGATATAGCCCTCCGGATCGCCAAACTTAAGTGGCAGTGGGCGGGGCACATTGCGCGCGGAACCGATGGCCGTTGGGGCGGAAAGGTTCAAGAGTGGCAACCACGAACAGGAAGACGCAGCGTAGGTAGGCCTCCCACAAGGTGGACCGACGACCTAGTTAGAGTCGCGGGATACCGCTGGATGTGGAAGGCGCAGGATCGGTCTTCTTGGGTCGTTCTGGGGGAGGCCTATGTCCAACAGTGGACGTCTTTCGGCTGACATGATGATGATGATGATGAAGATATTTTTAAAATAAAAATATTTACCCTTTATGTTCAAGAAATCTACGTCATAAATAAATAAATAACTATCCCAATTTTATAATTACGATAAAACATCGACGGCAATAGCGAAACTACCTTGCAAAGGAATGGAATTCGCTCCCTTCGACTGTATTCCCGGAAAGATATAATTTGAAATGAACCAGTGTGCTACACCCTCGACCTCGTCGACACTTATCAGATGTGACTGAGGTCAAACGCTGGTCAGTCTTGTATAAAAAAAACCTTGACGCCTTCCATAGAAACTAGTTAGAGTCGGCTCAGGACCTCATAGCAGGGTCACTCACCAGGCTCGGCCTGTCGTCGAAGAAAAATTCGTCGTTTAAAAATTCGACATAATTTTATGATTATTCGATATTTAAATCGAAAGAAAAATATAAAAATTTTGACTCAGAACGCACTCGAACTCACAACCACCGGATCACTAGCCCAGTGCACTACCAACTACGCTATACGAGTACCGCTTAGACATGTCAATTTTTTTCCATTTATCCCTCGTCGCATACGTCATCATGGGTGACGTGTAAACACATCTACCGCCAGCGTATTAAACACTTAACGGCATCGAAGTCTCAATTCATATTGAGAATTAATCGATAACAATGTGCTACCCCTTTCTAAATTATTTTTTATTATGCAGAAACGTCTGCTAGTGAATATATTCGTAATTTATTTATGATTATTGATCTTATCCGTACACGGAACAATGGTGTTCCGGACATTTGGGAGGCGTACGCGGAGCCAGATCGAGCCAACGCACAGAGGCCCTTTCGACAATTTAATGAAATGTAAGGGGTACACCAAGCGGATGTTGCCCCTGTCCGTATCATGGGACGCGCACAGAGACAGCACCCGCCATGGTTTAAGGACTATTGAGTTATACTGGAATCTAGAATGTACTAGGCTATTGGGTGGAAAGGATGGACTAGCTACTGGGCTATTGGATAAAAAACCGGACGCCTGCCTAATAAAATGGCATTCAATTTTATTTCCGGCAGACGGTGACTCGCCCTATGCGAGATGGGCCCCCACAAAAAGCGACATCAAAGATGGCTCAAGGGCAACACCGGTGCATAGGGCTAAGGGTAGAGAGGTGTCACTGGACTTTAAACATATAGCCAACTCGCCACTTAGGTTTCCACATCTACCCTCGAGAACGCACTTCTCGCGACCCCACTCTGGACGGCCGGTGAAGGCAAGCCAGAGGCAGGGGACCTGTCCCACCTGTCCGACAGGGCACCCCAGGGGCACTCAGGTACGTGGAGTCGCTACTCTCCAACAGCTCGCCACAAGCTGCCCTGCTTGATTATTATTAGATTGATAGATAATACAAGTCATATTTGGGGGAGGCTTATGTCCAGAAGCGTCTTACAATTGAAATGATGATGTATATAGATTTATTTACCCTTATTTTTTAAGTCCATCTCTTCCCTAAACCCACCTGCTCGGATCGCCAGAGCGAAAAATTGACAACTCGATTTGCTTTATAAACGACGGAATGGCAGTCTCTTTGTTATTGATATTTTCTTATCTTTCGGCAATCTCGTTACGACAGACTATTGTATTTCGAGTATCTACGTTTTTAATAATTTTTCTTGTTATTTCATGCCAGATAGTGGGGTAAAGGTATATATTTAATAATTACATTCATTTATACAATTAAAATCAAGTACGTAACTAGCTATTGGATTAAATCTAAAAAAACCCCTTGAGGTATTGAGTGCTAGCGGCATTTCCTCGTTGTATCGAAATGCGTTGTGCGATGAACCCGCCAGCTCTTCGGTCACCAGTTATCAACCAGACGCTTCGCGATTTCTGCAAATTAGATATTACATAAATTTAGAGGGGAATTAGGTGTGGAGATAAAAAATAATAATCGATATCGATGAATATAAATAAGCGATCGCTTATTAGCGATAAAATCGTTTGTCTCTTTTTACTTTTTGTGTCTTTTTGTTCCATTGTGTGATAACTTTTCTACTTTTTAAGGTGTAAGTTTAGTAAGGTTTTTGAAACTATAATGTACTCCATTCACTCATCGTTCATACAATATACAATACAATACATAGGTACGTATACCATTTATAATTGTGAATTCGCACCTGTATAGAAAAAAAACCTGTAACGAAAATAAATTTATTTGAATCAACATAACATAACAAAGACTTATAATATAATATATAATCTTAAAAATATAATTAAACAATTGAATATTGATAAACCCTTATTCAAAAACAAATAACTAGAAAAAATAATTTAAACTAACAATTCAATATAACTAAAACTAATAAATCTATATAAAGGCCTCTGTGGCATGGTACCGAAGACGCTGGCAGCATTTCCACGCAGAATCATGTGGCTGATACGCTGAGCAATATGGCTGCGGCATCATATACAACTTGAAATACATAATGCTACTGTCTAACCTACGCGGCTACCGCGATAGCTGGAGATGCGGGTTCAAGTCCCGTCTCGAACGCTGGAGGTCCTCGTCGCTCTTTCTTAACTATATGTCATCTATTTCAACTTTTAATTTTATAGTAGTATTACTACTTAAAAATCAAAGGTAATCAAAATATTTCATAAAAAATAATTTGATTTGTTCTTAGTTTCATGTCGGATATCGTTTGTCCCATACTCTCACTTTTTTTTATTTGTTCCAATCTAAATCTAACTTCTTCAAGTCAACTTTCCGTTATTAAGACAAAAGATAAATATTAATTTAATTATAATTTGAATTGAACCTTTTGGTATAAAAACTTTCAAGCCTCGTTATTCAAATTAGCCTAAAATCTCCAACGCAAACAACGCCATTGTTTGCACTTCACGAGCCAAGTAAACAAACAAAAAAAATAATCTCACAATTCGCGCTCAAACAAAGGTTTTACAAATGTTTTTTTTCGTTTAGACAAAAACGCCATATTTACCTTCGCGTCGTCTTATAAATAATTCAACGTCAAGCTTGGACAGAGCTGAGGAGAATTGACACCAAAGTTGACGTTCGTATCACTTACCGACCATGGGAAATTCTAAGTGTAGAACTAACCCTTTACCTCATACTAAAAAGAACTTTGAATCAATAACCACCAACTTTCAGCGACGCCTGTAAGGTTTATCCAGTTTGCGAGCGTCGTAGACTATGCTTTAATATCCGTGATCGTCACTTTAGGTGTTTTAACCGATGAAAAAAACGGAGGAGGTTCTCTCTTGCAAATAAATTTGGAAAAAAAGCCAATCTTAATGGTAAAAAAATATATTGATTTTTCACTTACTGATTGTAATGTATTGTATTGTTATTAATTGTATAGAAACATGAGTTACCCGCTTCTATACAATAATTATGTTTGAATCTCACGATAGTTTTGTGTTTAAAATATTGTATTAATATTGTATCGATTAGGGTCCCAAAAAAATCCAAAATGGTAGAATTTTTTTTGGCTATTTTTATATTAAGCAGAAACGTCTGCTAGCATATCAAAGATATTTAAGTTGAAAGAAAAATAGAAAAAAAAAAAATCAGTTCATCAGTAGTTTTTATCCAGTGGTTGTGGGTTCGAGTCCCGCTTCGAGTCAAATTTTTCTATTTTTCTTTCGACTTAAAAATTTTTTTTGGCTGTAATTTTTTTTGTTAAAAAGTTTTTCTTGTGTGTCTCCTTTTTCGTCTCTCTCTCTTTTGTGTCCATTGAAGGGTCTGTGAGGCCTGCCTCCTGCCTGACCTGATAGGTATACTCGTAGAATAGCTCACAGTATATCGGTTATTTTGGTTCTTCTACGGGCATCCCTATTTCTGATACCATCCTTATTTCATAGAAACACTTCGACCTCCTATTGTTCCACGTTGAGCGACTTAAGTTGCCTGATAAGTCAGAAAACGACCACGCTTCAGATCGGTGGACCATCACTGGCACAACGTTTGAATATTTTGGTACTTATGCGAGGTCAACCTACACAGGTTTGTGTGAGGAATCCTTTTCCACCGTTACTCAAGCGATGGGAAGCTTACACAAATTGAGATAAATTTCGGGATTCCCATATCGCGATATGGCTGGAGCCTGATGTCTTATTCAGTAGTCTAGTCGAAATGATCTAGCACGGACAATAACTATAGATAGCTGTATTACTATACGAAAAAACATTCTATAGACTCTGGTAAGGTATTTGTATGAAGAAATTATATAAGAGACTCTAGGGATCACTTATGGAACTAAAAAATAAAAATAATTACAGTATTATAATAACTACGAGCTACTACTAAACTATTTATTGCTAGAGGCATTGTACCAAGGATGCTAGCGGCATTTCCTCGTTGTATCGCAATGTTGATACGTTGCGCGAAGAAGCTGCCAGCTCTTCGGTCACCAGTTATGTTAACCAGACGCTTCGCGATTTCGGTAAAAAGTTTGGGACCTAATTATAATTGACTGTTTTTTTTTCGTAATATTATAAAACATCCCTATTTATTATGAAACGTTAGAAGGACTTGTATAACAAGCTTTCTTTTCTCTGGAAAATATCATCGATCAGAAAGGGATTTAGCAGTTACATATTTCCATACACCAACGACAAAATCAAAACTAATATGGATTGACAGCTATCTATCTCCCTTTCTAATTGCGGTTTAGAAATAGTACAGTCAGCAGCGAAAGTGGCTTAGCGTTTGAAGTGTTCACAATGACCTACACGCGCTCTTATTCTCTTGACAATAGAGATGTGTTGACCTCATTTTGAACTCCTCAAACGTTTAGCCACTTCTGATGCTGACTGTACTACTGTGACATGGCGATTTTTTATCATTAATATAAGCAACAATTTTTTTTTTTTAATATAAGTGTAATTAAAAACTAAGTCATTAATAGGCTGACACTTAATAAAACTTTTTGTGTTTATATTTATTAATTTGTATTGTTTTCTTTCTCTCTTCTTCTGGCGGCTTCTCTTTTCGACAAGTAAGCATTATTTTGTTTATAATTTGCTCTTGTAGACTGCCTTCGCTAAATTTTGTATGTGTTTGTTTGTTTTTTATTCGTCTTGTTTCACTGTTTTATATTTGTGTTGTTCTTTCGTTTGTCGATCAGCTTTCTCTTTCTCAAACAGGACATATAGTACATTTGTCAAATGTATATTGTGTAGAAGCTTTTTTATTTAGTTTTTATTTTTATATGTGCGTTCTACTGCGCGAAACTCTTTTGAACCCAACACAAGAATAAAAGGGTTACGAATTTTTTATAACTTTTCGTTACCTACTTCCTTAGAAAAATGGTAACGAAGTGGGAAAAAAATACTCTGGGTCACTCTTTTCTGTTATCGGAATTGAAACTGGTCATGATTATGAGTTAAGTGATAAAAATACAATAAACAAGTTGAGTACCTATGCAGGTTCAAATGAAATTGGCCAAAGTGGAAACCGTGGAAACTTCGACTATATTCCGTTACTATGCATGTTTTATAAAACTTTTATGGATCTTTAATACAATAAACAATTACACAAACAAATTAAACGATTTAAAACAAAATGAGAAACAAGTTACTAAACAGCGGAATAGTAAAATAAAATAGTTTGCTTATTTTCTGGGGACTTTTTAGTTCAAAGTTAGGAAGCCGCATTTTATTTTTCATGGACTCTTACCAGCATAGACTCTATGACATAGAGTCTATGTATATAGACACAAAGAAATTATATTTACACAAGCTGATAACTATTGACAATAGGAAAGACTAAAACAAAGCATTTTTTTATGACAATGGCGGCAAACGAGCAGGCGGATTACCTGATGGTCAGCAATTGCCGTCGCTCATGGGCACTCGCAATACCAGGGAAGTCGCAAGTGCGTTGCCGGCCTTTAATAGGGGTTGGAGCTCGGGAACCTTACTCATCATCAGGAACACAACACTAAATACCTAAAAAATAGCAGTGCTATTATGGTTGTGGTCTTCTGTAAGGAGGAGGTAGGTAGGTAGCTACTTCCCCAATTGGGCTTCTCCAGACTCAGGCGTGATGGTACTTCGCTGTGCCCTACCTCCCATAAATGTTTTTGACCGTAATAGCAAACAATTATTTCTATACGTTTAGAAGTTGTAATTAAGTATTTCCATATTTTAATTACGCCTGAACACGTGTTCTATTGACATGTTAAGGCGCCCTTGAGGTCCACTTGAAGAATAAATTGCTTTAACTTTGAATATTATTATTGTTAAAATCGACTTTCGCCAAGTAACGCCCGTTTCAATAAATTACTGAAAATAACGATATTCACTATTCCTTTGTTTTGCGAAGGGCCACGGTTAATGGCGGCGACTTAAAATGTAACAAAGAACGTTGAAATCGCTTTTAAACGATTACAATGGTCCGTGATCCGTTTATACAGCGAAAGGTATCATTAATGTTACTAGCGGAAGCCTTGGCACAGTCAATAATGTCATAACAGTAGAAGCATTAGGATACTGGAAATACGCACTCACTCAATTCCGTTTAGCGGACGATAACCGATATTCGTAAATTTCGAACGATTGTCTCTGTCACTCTCATGAGCGGTAACCGTAAGGACCACACAGCCATGGACTGCATTTGCAAAGAGTTGTAATTCAATAATAGGTTAATGTGATGCTTTTATGCTGATGCCGCCGGCTTTAAAGTTAAGAACTATACCAAGATGTTACGTCATGCGACTTCAAAACTGAACAGCGAACATTACAGATTTGAAATACCAGATAGATAATAAGACACGTAAAAATGTCCTTATCCCTACATCAGAAGTGTTAATTGTGTTGGTAACATGAACACCCATACTCTTGTTGGAAGGTGCAGCTTAGGGCAACTAATATCGAATAGCCAATATCGAAGGTTTCAGAAGGTTAGCAGACGTTTCTGCATAATAAAAAACAATTTAGGGCAACCATTTTTTTTTATGTTGGACTACTTTTTGACGACAGATTTAGCCTAGCGAGTAGTGAATGCTGCCTGTGAAGCCGACTGTCTTGAGTCATGGGTGTATTCTATATATTTAAATATTTGTATATTATATTATATATATCGTTGGCTGAGTAACCACAACACA
Source organism: Grapholita molesta (assembly GCA_022674325.2). NCBI lineage: Eukaryota > Metazoa > Arthropoda > Insecta > Lepidoptera > Tortricidae > Grapholita > Grapholita molesta. The sequence continues at coordinate 2,367,129 of CP053138.2, forward strand.
AGCCTTCTTGAGCTTACCGTGGGGCTCAGTCAATTTGTATAAGGATCACCTGTAATATTTGTTTACTACTGATCTTAACCTGTTTACTGTATCAAGGTGGCAGTACCGCGGACTACAATTTGGGGTCTTTACGTTCTGCTTCGAAATTAAAACGATAAAAAGCACTAACTTTAAGTTAATTGTACAATTGACATTAAAAGAGGCAATATTCGAAAGGTTGTAATAGATTTCTTAGATGTGCAGTCCACGAAGAAGTATTCGAAACATTAGTTTGAGTCACGTACAGTATACTTGAGGCGCTACCGCGAAAAATGGTATTCCGATTTTCGGACGACTGTCTTTCTCAGTCTCATGACGCCTTAATTGGAGTAAAAGAGAAAGATGCTCGAAATATACGAACTTTGACGTTCGCGGTACCATGACTTGGTATCACGTACGAGTACATATGTACTATATGTAGGTACTACCAAGTGAACCCCAGGGATTCGTTAAAATTATAAATAGGTACCTATATACATACAGTTACAGGGATTGTTGCCTATGTTCCTAACTTAGCCGTGGAATGCAATCGGCCGAGACACAACATCGGGATACATCGGCTATTCTTCAAGGCGAGGCAGGCTTCGGTCTTTTCAATGTATATAAGCAGCCTCGCGGTAGTACGTCCGGGTCATCTAGTTATTTAGATATATCTGTATTCCCGGAAATATATAATTTGAGTCTTTTCCAGCAAGAGCCTGAAGGTGCCTCTTTTCAATAGAAATGTCTCAAGAAAGGCAAGGCAAGAGTGAATAAGTTGTTACTGAACCAGCGTGCTACACTCGACCTCGTCGACACTTACCATCAGGTGTGACTGAGGTCAAACGCTGGTTAGTCCTATAAAAGGGGTATAGTATGTATAAAAATTTAATTTAAAAAATTGCCGTTGGGTTGGCGTTATTCCGTGAGGATGGCACTTGCAACAGCAAGCACTACCGCGAAAAATGATATTCGTTAATTTCGGACGATTGTCCCCTAACTCTCATGACGCCTTAATTGGAGTAAAAAAGAAAGATGCTCGAAATATACTATCTTCTATGTTCGCGGTACCGGGCCAGTGCAATACTATCGAAAACTCATTCAGATGAACATACATACATGGTAACTATGACGTTTTAAGTAGTAGTTTTAATAATTATGTTCCTACTTTTTTCTTTGCCTACTAATCTATGCCTGTTTGAATAAACTTAATTATGTTGTTATTAAGTCACTTTATATTTTAGTAAGGATTTTTATTACTTGACATTTTCGTGACTTAATTTTCAATGTTTCTGCGATTAATGCAAATGCTTCAGTCGCTTTAATCAGTTGAGGCACGATACTGTGTCATTTTGCTAAATAGTTTCGTGTGGCACTTATGGCACCAACAGAAAGAAAAAGGGTGCAGACATTACAGCCTTGACCAAAAGTATAGAGCATATAGATTTTTTATCCTAACTCTGTAACCTAACCTTAAATATATAATACTTTTTAAGATTTTTCTTAAAACTGACTATGGACTTACAATCAGAAACTGTAAGTCCATAGTCAGTTTTAAGAAAAATCTTAAAAAGTATTTAACCTTACAGCAATTTGCTAATACCTAAGTGGACGTGTTTGTACCTACTCAGCTTTACTTCCTGCCTGTTTAGTTTTTTTAATTCATTTTTCCAGTCTCTACTACTGTTACATTCGCTACCTACAAAATGACCTGTATTTTATGTTCAGATGTTCACATTTATTTCAGTGTCGTTTTATAGATGTGTAAGTTGAAATTTATATAATGTTTAACTTTTGTCATAGTGATAGTAATTTTTTAATATGTATATTATTTTGTTTTCCTTTCTTTTTTTCGGGGTACACTGAAAATCAGCGTCGCTGCATGGCTAGTCATGTAACGACTCATGTTGAGTGGCATCCTGTTTGGTGTTTTATTTGTAGTCACATCCTGTAATGTTCTTTTCTCTATTAATTTTATTTCGCCAAATAAACAATTTTTCTTTTCTTCTTTCTTTTCTTTAAATAAATAATAATAAAAAAACATCTCTTTCTAAATGCAGTTAAACAAGTGCAGTTAGTGTAGTCTAAGTGCAGTTAAGTTAAAGTTTCTGCTATTTCAAACTTTGTACACAACAAGAGAACATCAGTTTATAATACTTAAATATCGTCTTAAATAAGAAAACAAAAAGGACATAAAATTCGAATCTGCAATTTCTACTTATTGCAAATTTTCTATGCAATCACCAGTCACCGCAACAACCAATACCCGATTAAGTATTAGTTTAAATTAGGTAGTAGTTTAAATTAATTGATAATATGTCATCCCGTCACAATACCATTGTCTATGCCAGTACCAACTCGTAAGTGGATCAGCTAACTTCAAATAATTTCATATATACGTGGAGCTACGCGGGCTGTTTATTGCACTTTTGAAAGTATACATTCCTAGGTTCTCACCTGGATATACCTGGATATATTTTTTGAGCGGAACCGGACGCTTTTTCGAGCGTAGTAGCCGGCGTTCATTGATTTATTTTATCATTATCACGTAAAAAAAATAAGCTCAATCGGTTATCTGCATCAAAATTGAGTTGCAAGATTTCATCCAAACATACTTACATTGCAAGCTAAATATTTCTCTATTTTATGCCTCAAATACAAAGAAGGTAAAAATAATACAATATAAATATACTTAAAAAACAAGTAAAATTAAATTAAAACTAAAGATAAGATAAAAAAAAAACTAAAAGTCGCAAGTTAAATAGAAGCTAGTTGTCGGGGCTTCCAACCTCTGTACTGACCAGACTGACTGTACAGGCTGACTGACATGTTTTGGAATGACCGACACTAAATTTAAAGACTGACAGGCAAAACATTGACAGGAGAAAATCGACAGTCGACGACAAGAACCAGACATAGACGGTTCACTAGTAAAATAGGGACAATCTATATAGGCTTGCCTTATTTATTTACAATTTCGGCAGCCATCATTCAATTCTCCAACCGCCACACTCAAGAATATCGTTATTTCAAATAAATAAGCACCAACATTTCTGTTCTCAACATGGGCTCTTAGATTCAGAAATCCCATCGCAGCTTGTCCGTGCGTCCGCCTCAGCGAGCCTGGCTCAATGGCCGATTGGCGAGGAAATAACATCTTTACTCTGAGGCCACGAAATAAACCTTCAGCGGATAAGCTCGACGCTTGGACCTTTGTTTTACTCGTGTAATTTATATGGAAGCCGCAGTGAGGCATCGAGAGAATACGCCGCTGGGAGCGTTTTATAAGTGGCCTAGTCGTTAGCGTCGGCAAAAATGTAAGTTTCTAACTCCTTTACCAAAGTATCAAAAATAGAAGAGTTGAATATTGTTATTTTCATTTTAGACCATTAACATAAAATGGTCCGAGTAAATGTTAATCTGACCAGAACGGCATATGAGACTATTAGTAATGTTAGGTCTAAAAATTTCAATAAATTAAACTGAAGGAACCTCTTTAGTCTTCGAAATAATTTTCGATTTCCACTCCATATCGGCTGCTTCAGTCAGAAAGATATGTATACATAAAATATATCTTGTACTCGGAATTATTTTAGCGAATATAAACACTATGATCTTTTTTATAATTACATAAAATAGGACAAATAAATGTTATATCACTGATATTAAAAGCTTCTATGGGCTTATGTACCTTGTTGCTTACACGTGAGACTCATTAGATATCATTTTAGTATGAATATAAGACATATTAGGTATTTTAAACCCCGGCTAGTAACCGGCCAATGAGTTTTTCGAAACTTATGTACGAAACATCATTTAATATTTACCAGTCGCTTTTCGGTGAAGGAAAACATCGTGGGGACACCGGACTAATCCCGATGAGGCCTAGTTTACCCTCTGGGTTAGAAGGTCAGATGGCAGTCGCTTTCGTAAAACTAGTGTCTACACCAAAACCTGGGATTAAATAACAGGATTAACGCGAGGAAGATGATGATAAGAATTATTATTTACTTCGTTCGCTAACCGCTTCGTTGCCGCGTTGCTAACAGTTCCGCTCGCCGCTCGACGCTCCGCTCGTATCCGTTCGGTATAACCGCCCTTTTCCATTCCATACACGTTGTGAGTAGGGGCGCTTCGGAACGATTCCGCTGTCAAATATTTTGGAGATATATCGCGCTTCTTGGCAAGACTACGCAGATAACAAAGGAAATGTTTGTTGTAAATTCAGCGATTGCTACTTGGCAAGGAAATGTGTTATCGAACCAATGTTGGAAAAGAACCGGCATGTATTAAAAATCCATTTTAGGTCGACAGTCGCTCACCTAGTCTTTGGGAGTATTCCACTATCATCATTCTATCGTTAGTCCCGGCGTTTTGTCACCGTTCTGTGAAGCTTCTGGTGCGCTTGGCCACTTCATTTCTATATTTACAGTGGAAACCCATACGACATCGTCTGGCTTACCTACCTTCTAACCCAGAGGGAAAGTTAGGGAAAGACTTCCGATGTAGGTTGTAAATTATTTTCACGGTTATTTTTGATTCAAGTTATAAATTCAATTTCAATTAGTCTGCTGTTAAATATAATAGAGTACTAACCTTCTTATTCACAAACGCATATCGAACCTTAATTAGTTAATTTATGTTTTGTCTTTAACATACAAAAACAATTGTCAAAATGACAGAAAAGGACACAAATTAACTGATATAGGGTTGATATAGGACGACATGTTTGGTCTGGTAGTGACCCTGCGTATGAAGCCGTTGGTTCTGGGTTCAAATCCCAGTAAGGGCATTTATATTTATTCCTGAGTCATGGGTATTTTCTTTGTATTTAAGTATTTGTAACTTATGTGTATACAAATATACATAATATATAGACTCAAGGTTTGCCAAAGAGCAATGGAACGCAGCATATTGGGTGTTCGTAGAACCGACCGTGTCAAAAACACCGAACTGCGGTCCAAAACCGGCATTGTGGATGTTGGTATGAAGGCCGCCAAGCTAAAGTGGGACTGGGCAGGGCACGTCTACCGAATGCACCCAGAGCGCTGGATGTATCTAGCAACTGACTGGGTCCCACAGGACGGGTCTCGGGGTAGAGGAAGACCAAAACGAAGATGGCGGGACGACCTTGACACATTTTTTAAAGAGTGGCGAGAGAGTACAATGGATAGGACCAAATGGAGAGAAAGAGAGGAGGCCTTTGCCCAGCAGTGGGATACTCTTATAGGCTACTAAATAAATAAATAAAAAATATGTATATACAAATACTGTACGGGCTGAGTACCCACAACAAAAGCTTTCTTGAGCTTACCGTGCGGCTCAGTCAATTTGTGTAAGAATGTCATGTTATATTTATTATTTATTTATATACGTTTATGAATAACGGGATAAATGTATTGATTATACGGTTATCCCAAAGACTAACCCTATCTCCCTAAAAACCCTACTGTTGCGGTGCATAAACATCTTTACACTGGCCCTTATTCAAATCACTACCATCCAAACCAGGCGCAGAATAAATAGATTTATTATGTGTCCGTAATGGAATAGACAAATTTTCGTGCTTGTGGTGTCTCTGACGGGATTAATGACAACAATATATAAAAGTTATCGTTAAGGGAATCATAGTATTGCTAATTCTAGTTACAAAAAAAGGTTTATTATGCTCGTAGGATGAAAGTAGTCCAAATTGCACACTTATAAATCTTCTGTAAATTCAATTAGTTTTTGTGTGCAGGAAATCCGTTGCGAAATGATGTTACTAATAAACAACGCAATGGATCATAGAACTCTTGCATAAATTAAAAATTATTAACACGGCTCTACTCACGTTTATTTAGTCACTAGTTAGTCACACGTTTAGTGTCCGTCCGATTCGGCGATCGCGTCGCCGGCCCGTCGCGCACTAACGTGCGCCGCGATGCTCGCGCCGCTCTTGATGTGATGGTGGTTGGGCTGTACCGCCAGCTTGGAAGCCTCCCATCTATGGCAAACATCAAAACCTTAGGGAGTGTTGTAGCAGTTTTGTGGACACAGTGAGTTCGGTGTGTTTAGAGTCGTTGTTGGTGGACGAATCGAACCCGAGTTCTACCATTACAGCGGCTCCGGTGTCAGACCACCCTCAACCGGCTTTGACATCAAGAGCGGCGCGAGCAGCGCGGCGCGCATTAGTGCGCGACGGGCCGGTGACGCCATCGCCGAATCGAACGGACACTCAGCACTCTTAGTGCTTGATAATGGAGGCCTATGTTCTCCGAAACATGTGCGCGAGTGACTAAATAAACTTGAGTAGAGCCGTGTTCATAATTTTTAATTTATCTAATATGTCTCACGAAAGTTTAAATACAAATAGAACTCTTGCATTGACAATGTACCTACCTAAATACAAAATCACGTTCTTCTAATTAAGACAATTGTTGAACGTAACAAATACAAGAGCCTGGGCAGAGAGTACCATTTTGTACCGTTTGGCGTAGGAACGCTAGGTTCATGTGGTCCCACTGCGCACAAACTTTTTGCAGAAATCGCGAAGCGTTTGGTTGACGTAATTGGTGACCGAAGAGCTGACGGCTTCATCGCACAACTTATCAGCATTATGAGGAAACAATGCCTCAAGTTCATTTTATTAGTTTAATGTACTATGTAGTTAAATACTCGTAGTTATTATAATATTGTAATTATTTTGAATAAAAATTCAGACGTATGAATTATAGCCATTTTTTACCTCTATTATCTCGTCTTTAGTCAACGTAACAATAAAATTTGTTTAATTCAGTTAAGAGTTCTTATTTACCTCTATCTTTATTGTTTACTTCATTTTAATATTACAAGATAGTATAACATTAAGCGAAGCTCAGCACATAACCATAAACTATCAGAATACAGTATAATATACTTCTCCCCGAGTATCGCTTCTTTATTGCCAGTAAAATACATTGTATGTTGATAAAGAAGATTTAAATTTTAATGTAATCAATGTAAGGTTGATGCGAATTGTGCAACGAGATTCTCATAATAAATGTATGTACAAACATCATTTCTGATAAGGTTTTTTTCGTCGACTGCAGTTTTAGAGTTAAACCTATAATCTCGCTTATCAAAAGGATTCTAACAATCCTTTTGTTAACGGGATTTCTATAAAAAAATGTAATATATAAATATTTTGGGACAATCTTACACAAATCGACCTAGTCTTACGGTAAGCTCAGTAAGGCTTGTGTTTCTTGCAGGCTTAGTGACATTCACTGCAAATACATACAAAACAATGACACAGATAGTATTAAAATAAAAGTGCTTTACAAAATTGACCCAACACAGTATTGTTACTTAAAAGCCGACGCAAATTTCCCGTTGAGGATTCATTCAATTTAAACATCATCTGCCAATGAAGCTAAAAAATAGAATATTAATACAGTTAACACATTCGCTGCTCCCCCCTCCAAAAATGTATAGAAATGAACGCACATGTGCGTCGGTGGCAGTGATTACGACGTCGTTTAAAACTAGCATTCCAGAAATAAACACCGCGAAAACACTTAACCAGATAAAAATGAAAGCATAAAGCGCTCTTAATACCCGAGAACGCGGTGGAAATTCCACGGGTACTCCTCGGAAATTCTATAGGCGCTTTTCTCGCTTTTCCGAGTGTTAACGCGAATTTTTATTAACGATGCCGCTCTTAGTGCGGGATTAAAGTGTTTCTATGCTTCTTTCTTTTGAGAGTTTCGTAGATTTATCTATGCAACAGTAGTCCGTTACATAGAAATATTTTACGGTTTTATTTTATTGCTACATAAATGTGACCATAATTTTTCTGTAATAAATTATGTTATCACTGTTATCAGTTTTATTTTATTCTTGCTTTCACATGCACATGAACCATTAAACTTTTATCTACTTAGGTTCTCGCTCATAAACAATTATCTCTTATAGACAATGGTTGACAGAATGTGGCCATATGTACCTAATGATATAAGTAAAAACATCAATGGACTACCAGTATGGCTACATGATGGCCGAGCGTTAGGCTAGCATGATAGCCATGTGATGGTTGAAACGCCACCACACGATGGCCATATTCAATTGTGATATAATGGTTTTGCCACTCCCTTTGACGTGCGGCCGAAAAACCAACTCCGCGGCCATTCCGTCGCCATCCCGCCGCGCCATTAGCCATCCGACACCACTACCCTTTTTACACGCTTCATCTTAGCTACCTATAAACCATCATGTAGAGGAGTATTAAGGTTCACTCACGTTAGAGCGGCCCGTCGCCGAACCGAGGCCACCGTTGTAACATTTTGTATGGAATTAATCACGTGATCACCGAGCCCTCCGAGCCACTCGGCCCGAGCACGGGCCAGTTGTGCGACGGCCGTTACAGCTATGTAAAAAGGCTCGGCTAGGCCCAGTGATGGGAAAGCAACGTGACGTGGACGCGATGTCAAGGGGCATGCGATGATCGTCTCCTCGCAACAAATGGTTGGATGGAATGGAACGATGCTCGTGTTAATGTCAATGTTCAAGTGTCAAATCGCTCGGGCCTGGGCCGTACCCGGTGGGTCAACGGAAGGCTCGGGCTCGGAAGGGTGACGTGTAGGAGACGCGACTGTGTAACGTGAGTCATCCTTTATACAGATCAGAGTTTTATCAACATTGTGAATCTATGCAACACTGGAACATTTTATGCCTTTCAGCCTTTTTCAGCCTTTTAATTGAATTCACAAACCTAATGCCACTTTTAATCTATGCACACACATATTCTATATTTATTTTCTGAACCAGCGTGCTACACCCTCGACCTCGTCGTCACTTTCCATCAGGTGCGACTGAGGTCAAACGCTGGTCAGTCTTTTATAAAAAAAAAAAAAAAAAAATATTATCCTAACTAAGATTATTCTATAATGCCTAACATTGATACGGCTTCCCCATCAGTAAACAGCTTATAAAATATTAGAAACGAACCTATTCTCGTTTAGCGGATTATCCGGTTCTCTTCCATGCTCGGGCGGATTCGGGTAATCGTTCGAGAAATATTTCATTTCAAGTATTTTGTTGGAAGATATGAATCTGTTGTCTACTCGTACATTGTGCCAGTCGAATTTTGCTCGGGAAATATTCCACTTATAAAACGTGAGTTACCCGTTTCAATATAATTAATTATGTTTGATTTTCACGATAGGTTTTTGTTTAAATATATGTGGTCTTCTTAGAACAAAGGGCTTAGTGACGTATACGACGTATTGGTTTTATGTAAAATCTGAGTAGATACGGTTGAAACCGAGGAGTATACCAGTAGTTTAAATCAAGTCTGATATATAAGGGTCCTGGATTTTGCCTAAGCTACCTCCCACCCACATAGTTCGATCGCTCTAATAAGCCTAAGGCTTTATAGAGCCCAAGTCAGGTTTAAAAAGAAAATGTTTTTATGGTCATACTCCAAACTTTTTGAACATTACATTAAGAGATTACAGATTTTTGAAAATAATTTAGACTATTTAAAAATCTGATATAGGAAACCAAATACTCAACAGAAGCGTTGATGGACTAACATTGCGATTTAAAAGGTCCAAAGATCCAAAGGTCAAGCGTTTGAATCCCAGATCGTGCTACCTACGAAGTTAGATACGAATACGAATAACTTTAACTTAAACACATAAACACCTATATGACTCGAAACAAATACCTGTGCTCATCACACAAATAAATGCCATTACTACGATTTGATCCCAGGACTGCCGGCTTCATAGTCAGGATCAACACCCACTAGGTCAGACCTGGCCTGCGGTCATCACACAAATAAATGCTTACTCTGATTTTAAGGCAGGACTGTCGGCTTGACAGGCAGAGTCACTACCTACTAGGCCAGTCCTCTGTCGTCAAAATATTTAAAAGACAGCGATATACTCGTAACTTAATCATGATAAGGCGCCATTATAATGGTTTTTTTTAAACAAGACTGACCAGCGTTTGACATCAGTTACTCCTGGTGGTAAAATCTTACCGGGGATACAGACGAAGGGGGCGTATCCCATTTCCTAGCAGCCCGCATTAGGAAGGTAGAAGCGAAACGCGTCGTGCGAATGATTGGAATATTCACAATGTTAAGCCCTATTTAGACTAGGCAAGAACTTGTATACGATATTCATTACATTGCGGGCTATCGGCGTACGGCGAATTCGGTCGCCTTATATAATCCCGCAATGTAATCAAAATCGTATACAAGTTCTTGCATGATCTAAATGGGGCTTAAGGATGAGTGTAGTATTAGTGATCTGTCCAAAAACTCAATTCCTAAACAGCTTGTTATTTTTCTAATCTCAAACAGTCTTAAATAGTCCAGAGAACACAGGATTAAGTAAATATCTTAATATTGTCGTGGTTCTGAAAAGGAGAGTAAGACTAACTTTTTGTCTTTTCTTGTACGATGTTTTATCACTTTCAAATACACAAGTACACAAGTATACCTATTGTAACCGTAAGACGTTTTCGAAACGAATATTTGCCATTTTATCGTGTATCGTGTTTTGTGTCCCTTTCGCACATACTATATTTCACATATGTTAGACATGACAGTTAGTGTGACAAAATACAAACATTAGGCTAGCAGAATGGATAGCATGAGTGCCATTTTATCGTCTATCGCGTTATCCGTCACTTTTGCACTCACATCCTTATTGGTGCGTGACAGATATGCGATAGTGATAAATGATAAAAGCACGACCATATTAGGCTAACAGGTTTGTATGTATTTGTGATGTGCCAATTCACTTTTGTTTCGTAGGATAAGCTATATTGTTTTGTGTTTTAATATTTAAGATTATTTTCGTATGAAAACAACAAAATGGCTAGTACTGTATGTGCCGAATACTTACAATTAGACATCATTATGATTTAGTAAAAGTTAAAGTTTATTTAATGAAGGAAAATAAAACTAACCTATAAATTTTAAAATTAAATTACAAGACAAACCTCGCCTAATCCCCTTGCCTTCGGTATTCTGTCCAGAATACTGCCGGCTTGCCAGACACAGTTATTGGGCCAGGAAGGATCCAACCCTGTAATCCCCTATGGCAATTATATAATATGGGACGACACTTTCTTTACAAATTATTTGATCTCACTTCAATATAACACTGTAACTAAACATCTTTTGCAGCGTAATTGCAAAACTAAAACGACGGTATTAATTTTTTTCTAAAACTTTTAACATGGTTCAAATATTATCAAACGGTACCAGTAGATTTTCCTACTTCTGAATAGATACTTATATCAGACCATAAATATTATATTTATCTTGTTCCATTATTAAAAAAAAATATTTTCTCCGCAGATGACGACAACCCCGTCCACAATGAAGCCAATCACCTGGCTACGCTCCCGGAAGAGGAAGCAGCAGTCGCCATGATGGGGCTGCCCCGGGCTGGTGACATCACCAGAGCGCAGCTGAGGATCAAAGAGAGCAAAGAGTTTAAGGTATCATTCAACATGATTGTCTCTGAGACTACGGTCCTATACATTTTGTATCCGGGTGTTGAGTATGGACAGAAGCATTACGTACTGCGACCGCCAACCCGCTTGTCAAGAGTGGCGATAATGGCATGAACCGAAGGTTTGTGTTTTATAAAAAACTTTTTCCCTTATTTATAAACGTATATCAATCCTAAATAATTAATTTATATTTGTCTTTATCATACAAAACCATTATCAAAGTGAATTCATAAGGACTTATTATGCTTAAGGGCCCGTTTTGCCTGCCCAGTTCTTTTCTGTCGGATACCTAGAAGGTACCTAGAAGGTATCCGACAGAAAAGAACTGGGTATTCTCTGTCCTTATCACGGTTCCCACAGATACCCACAGATTCCTAGAAGTTATCTGTTGGGAACCGTTATAAGGGCAGAGAATGACTATTTAGTTCTCTGCCCTGCCCACAAGATATAGTACGAGAAAAGGCATATATAAGCGATACGTTCCTTGTCTTGTAGTGTTGAGAATTTAGATGTTTAGTATCGATAAATCCTGGTACAGGAACCTACCGAATATACATCAAACATATTGCAGTTGTGTACAGTCGCCATCAGATATATCGGAGCTGTGGAGGTGGCCATAAATATCTGAACATGCACTTTATCGCCTTGACAATAGAGGCGTTGTTCTGATATTTTTGACCACCTCCACAGCTCCGATATATCTGATGGCGACTGTACATCCACAGTCTGAATTCAGTCGATCTATTTATTCACTGGAAGTTTCTGAATATGAACGTGTTGAAGTTTTTCTATTGCATAAGTCCTTAGTAATAAGGATCATTTTTATTCCTAAAATTCTACCCATTTCATTAAGATTAACGTATTCTGTGAGTTCATTCTATTTGCATGACCGACGATGTACCGTCCATACTGTCGACTGACTATCTATAAACCTTATTTCAAAGGAATAAAGTTTACTTCTGTACAGTTTAGAGTTGCTTTTAGTACGGTAAATATACGTATCCAGTACCGGCCGGCCTTCTCCCCTTTTTGTCCACTTAGTCTGTCATCACTGAAATGGAGTCTTTTTAAATTCCGAATGCCGTCAAGTGAAGCGATAAACATTACCATCGCAGTCGTTAGTAGCTCGTTTGTATGAGACGAGTATTTTACCTTTTTTCAATAGATGGGTATTGATAAAATTGAAATTCAGACTTTTGATGAGCAGTAGAGGGTATTGAGAAAGTTATACCAAAATACTCGTAAGGATGTAAAATGTTACATAAACTGCCAATTCAGATGTTCTATAATATCTTGCCTATTGAATGAAAAGTATCACTATTTACTATAGGATATAAGTTTTTTAATTCCGCGTCATGCGTTATTTGTGGATTTCGTTTGGCTGCATTTGATTGAATTTCCAGATTCAATATATAATAAACATGTTTATAATTATGCGTTATATATGTTGGCCAAAACAAAGATAGTCCTGTTTGAAAGTTCCTAACACCTACTTTCCTAATGCGGACTGCTAAGGAATGGAATTCGCTCCCATTGTCTGTATTGCCGGAAAGATAAAATCTAGGTATTTCCAAGGCAAAAGTGAATAGGTTGTTACTGAACCAGCGAGCTACACCCGCGACCTCGTCAACACTTACCATCAGGTGCGACTGAGGCCAAACGCTGGTCAGTCTTGTATATAAAAAAACATGACAATTTTTATTCCTATGCTTCTGTCATAAGTCAAGTTCTTACTCCTATGCCAGTGGTAAACGTTTTTTAATACAGCAGTTGTGTCTCCGGCATTGGGTGGCAAATTTATTTAAAGACACTTACGTGATACGGGCATAGGAAGACGATCTTTTAGACACAAATACGTGTCACTGGCATAGGTGTCGTATAATTTTTAATCACACACGTTGTGTCACTGGCTATAAAGTTTAATGAGATCAAAGACATGTCATCGGGGCTGAACGTGAACGATTTAACTTTCACAATATCCAAAGGAAAGACGCGAAACTGATGCTATTGTTAGGCTCTTACAGTAGACAAACTTTAAGAAATGTCGATTTAGTTTTTAGACAGGAAAAGTCGATCGGAAAAATGCTAATCATTGAGACGTCATTAATATTAATATTAAAAGGAGGAAAGAGGGTGAAAATGACCCGGTTATTCCTAAACTGCGACCAAAAACACCAGAGAACGGGCAACAGCGTTCCTCACAATGATGGAACACACTACGATCGCGAACCCGCCTGCCAAGCGTGGCGATTATGAATTTTAAATAATTAACGCGGTGTATCAGGTCCATGATCAGCAGTGGACGAATGGCTGAAGTAGCAGAAATAATACTAAAGTCCTTGTTATCCCTTAATAAAGTCGAATCAGAACAAAATTTCACCATTTTATCAGTGGTGTTTCCATGACATGGCCATCAGTGTTCCGGGAGTATTTTCCAGACTATTTTAAAACCTCTCTTTGTGGGCTCTAAAATGAGCTCGTCCGTATAGTGCTCCCCATACGAAAGAGCTATTTTAAGTATCTCTAAAAACGAAATCAGAATTCCTCTGCAGCTGCTACCATTTTGTACTTATTTAGCATTTCTATTGTGATTTCATAATATAATACTAATTATGATTCTAATGAAAAAGTTTAATAAGAAATCTTTTATTGACTTGTTCTAACTGAAACCATTAACAACTTCTCCTTTGTTTATTTTTTATTATGCAGAAACGTCAGCTAGCGAATATCTTCGATATTTAAATCGAAAAAAAATATAGAAAAAAATTTACTCCCGGCGGGACTCGAACCCACAACCACTGGATCACTAGCCCAGTGCACTACCAATTGTGCTACGCGTAGCGCTTAGACTTGTCAAATTTTTCTATCTATCCCTCGTCGTATACGTCATCATGGGTCACATGTTAACTTCTCCTTTTTTTATAAATTTACTTTTTTGACAATTTTATGTAATTTTAAAGGTTTTGATTTAAACTTTGTTGAGACATTGTAATATTTTATAAAAAATATGGCTTCACTCACGTTTTTTTACGTAACGAGCCGGCGACGTGAGCGGCGACGCGAACGGACGCTCGGCACTCTGAGTGCTTGAAAATGGAGTTCTAATTGGCGCGAAGCCGTGAATTTTCATAAAATTTATCATGGCTATATGATATGATATAATCAAAACTAAATGAACATATTTATATATTAGGTAATTACTTATTAATTAGGCACTTACGTCAGTAAAATTATACGAGCAAATGTAATAATAAATCGACTACTCGACTGATTACACAAATCACGCGAACAGCTTATAATAAACTATATAAAGGCAATTTTTGTTACCAACACGCGGCTCACCATCAACCGACTCTCATTCTTAATTATTTGTAATAACGTCGAAATTAGGATACAACTTGTTTATACCGTTAGCCACAGGATTCACATCATTCGATTTCCAATCTTATGTGCTGAGGATAAGGTTAAATTCAGCTGAATGTAGTTGTTGAATATTGCTTACGTCGTTAGGCACACGGCGCCACTTAGGATCCTTGGAAAGTCTGTCGGTTCTGTTGATTGCGGATTGACGGGCGAAGGGCAGAATATAATGTACCCTGTTACCAGGAAAACGGGGAATATATTACTTGTAGGCATATGCTTGTCTAACCAACCTTTATGAGTTTGCGACGATTGCTGTTTGAACTATGGGCCCCTGGTCTTTATGTGTTGTACAATAACATCATCATTACTGGACACCTTCCTCAAGTATGACTTGTAACATCTTGGAGTTGCCAAAGTCGTCATGCTTGACAGACAGGCTATGCATTATATTATTACAAAAAGGAATGTTTTTTTATTTCGTCTTTCAACATTGAAGAATGCAAGTTTTCTGCACAAGGACGCATTCTTTGACCTCTACTGTTTTATAGCCTTTGTTTCATTGTTACAGAACACGGTGGACAAGCTGGTACAAAGAGCAAACGCATCAATAATAATAGGCACGTCGTCGTGGAAGGAGCAGTTCACCGAGGCACTAACAGTTAGCTCAGGTAAGACAGAGATAACTTGTGATGTCTATGATTCATGATATCTGGGGGCACAGTGGTAAAGTTCCTATAGCTGTGAAACTGGCGCTTTTGGCTACCTATGTGTCTATTGTAAAACGAGATGTGCTACTTACCAGCATAAAAGTGGCCATTACCTCTATGGGCATTGCAGTAACAATCAAAATTCGACTCATTGTCACTCTATAAGGTATATTCAATTAGGTATTTTTGAATATTTTTGAAAATTTCTATGAAAGTGTAATTGAAAAACCGGTTACAAAGGGACAGAAGATTTTTATATGCTGGACAAAGAGTTAGCCGCAATACCCAGTTTCAAAACTTAAGAGTAAGTATAATAACCCAGGCTGAGTTGATTAAAACAAAAGAAGTACGGCCATCTTTTTCTCCAAACTAAAAAGATATAATATAATTGATCAAAAAAAGTCATGTTTAATGCTGCCAAAAGACTATTGCGATAATAAATATTAAGTATATGATGCTACTCATTATATAAATATACCGGTGGTAAATTTTATAATATACTCGTACCTTGCGATATAACGGTGTCCAACCATACTTAAAATAAAATAACATTTATGCCATAGATACTTAGTGGTATGTTTGCATTCACAATAGTACATTTCGATACTAGTAAAAAAAATGTTCTTTTCGCCGAGGGTGAAAAGTGGAGCCCGAGTGAAACGAGGGTGACAATCACCCAAGTCTTAAAGAAGTTTTTACACGTGTATCAAACCCAATTTTTCATAACAAGTGCCTTAAAAAGTGAAATGTAAGCACGCGAAGCGTGTGCACTTTTACGCACTTGTTAGGAAAAGTATTTTTTCGTTAAGAACTATACATAACACTATTGAAACATAATATTTTTTTACTTTTTAATATCTTGAAAAGATCCTGATGCTTTAACACAGATGAAGCAAGTTCTAAATTTAAACAGGTCAACTGCAGGTCAGACATATCTGACTCAAACATCCATAGTCTAGGCGGCAAACCTTTACAGTACCTAGGAGTAAAACTTTAACTTTGTGTTTAAACCCCAGTTTAGTTAAATTACACACTTCACGTCATAAAACGTCCGTAGACAGCAATGAAACTTCTCAAAACATCCATTAGGCAAAAGCTTTTAACCTAAAAAGGTGTAAAAGTTGTAGGCGCGAGATTCATTTCGAAAGTTTACAGTTATTCTAGAAACATAAATTGGGTCTATTTGAGAATATTTCTTTGAGCTAACTTTGATAACACTAGTGGAGATTTTATTGCAAAGTATAGTTTGGCCTAGTTTTTATAAGGAAATGTTATGAAAGTCGATTTGTACCATTTGGTATAAGTAATGCTGCAACCGTCCACTGTCATTTTGACGTTAGAATTTAGCACCTTATGTCAAAGGAGTAAGGTACAAAAATGTAAGTTTCGGTACCATTAGCATCTATAGTAGGGTACGAAAGAACGTAACCAAAGCTACGCATTTCCCTAAAGTTTCCGTTGAAAAGTTTTTGTCGCTTTCCATTTGGTTCACTTCCAGAGAATTTGTTTTGAATTTTGCTGCTATTTCTAAACTGATTGTGAAGCAACTTGAAAATGGGAGCTAGTTTCGGTATGCTGTTTCATACGTTTTTTTAATACCGACTGTATTTTATTGGGTTTTTCAATGACACTAACCCACACTCGCTTCTTTCACATGCTCATTTACGCTCGTCCTAATATTATTTTATAATTATATAAATAGGTACAAAATAGGATATTGCAACATCCAAAAACTATGGAGTGAAAAAACTATCCAAAAAATCTCGCTACAATCACTTATTAATAGTACGAATTTCACTAGGCACTATATCTGCCCATTTGCATATTTGCTGAGTTTATTGGATAATTATTGTTGTCCAACTTAGGAGGTCTATGAAATATTTTTAAGCAGTTTCTTTAGAACAATGCTTGCCGACAAACTGTGTCGGCAAGCATTGCTGTGCCCATATACCTATTATAATCATCAGTGATCGGTCATTTGGATTCTCCCTCGCGGGATACCGTGTAGAAAAGTTAATAGAGATAGGACAGTTTTCCAAAATACCGAACAAATCGTTCAAAAATAAAACAATTTAAATTCTATGTAAGGGATTTATCACTTACTCGCAGATCTTTTATTCAAACGGTACAAAATGTGCCGCTTTGGTGGCAGCAGATGAGCTGTCAGTGTGAACACTTTGTGTTCATTTGTTCGATTTGTTCAAAAGAACGGCGAGTAAGTACGCGTGTCTATCAGCTACTTAGATGTTTTAAAGTGTAATAAAATAAACAATTGTATTTTTTTTTTGCCTTTTCTAACCACAAGAAGCCCGGATTCCCGGGGCATATCCACACTAACATAGTGATTGGAGTCGTTCATCCCGTGTCTAATCCAAATAACTGATCACTGATAATCATACAATCTCGGTACGAAAAAATCAACGCCCAACATTCGTTTTTAATCAAGGCATTAAGTATTATCGACACCATGCTACTTATTCTTGTCCCTGGGGCAACGCTGAGCGTGTGAAACAACCGTAAGAGTTCCTGATGTCGGCACGAGCCTCGGTGTAAATAACAGTAATATCAACTACTGCGACTCTAATAGCCGTATTGGACGATTTAGACGCTGTAAACAATTTTATTAAAATGTTTTGCTTGCATGCGAATAAAATTATGTCTTTACATTTTTACGTTTGTCTAAGAATTATATTATAGTAAACTAGCGACCCGCCCTGGCTTCACATGGGTGTAATTCTGAAATTAAAATTTCTCCACTATTTAATAGATGGCATTATACATATTATAAACCTTTCTCTACAATCACTCTATCTATTTAAAAAAAACAGCATCAAAATCCGTTGCGTATGGTTTTAAAGATTTAAGCATGATAGGGATATAGAGACAGAGAAAGCGACTTTGTTTGATACTATGTATGACAATAGATAATAATTGTCTTTACAAATGCGGTTATAATTTTGATTTTGATATTTTTTATCATAGGCATAAAGAGTCGGTTGCAGAAATGGCCTGATTGTAAATATAAGTAAAGAATAATAATTTATGAAAAATGACAAAAAAGAACCAATTAATTAATATTAATACATTATATGGTTCACGATTATTACACATCATTAGAAATAAACCAGCACATAGGCGACCACGAATACAATGTCGTTCATGAAACGTCGAGGGTATTTTTTAAAGTTAGTAGCCAATAGCACTGTATACAATAATTATATTCGTAATTATATATGATACTAGATGATTCCCGCGGCTTCGCCCGCATGGTTAGAGGAAAATGTAACATATTGAGCCTTTCCGTGGGAATGAGATGTTTTCCCGCTGGAAAAAGTAGCCTATGTCACTCTCCATCCATTCAACTACCTCTACTTAAAAAATCACGTCAATTCGTCGCTCCGTTTTGACGTGAAAGACGGACAAATAAACAGACACACTTTTGCATTTATAATATTAAGTATGGATTGAATTACACTGATTAAAAACCTTTGTTTCAGGTTCGGATGACCCTGACGAGCCACCTTCTGTATCTGACTACCTAATGCACGTACTAACTTTGTTCTGGAAGGTTATCTTTGCTCTCATTCCTCCTACAGGTAAGTAACCATATTTATTTCCAATTTATATGCAATGTAGCGAGCGCGATTATCAATGTAAGTAATCTTGAGGATAAACCACGAACACCGAAATATATTTATCCTTCTTATCGTACAAGAAAACAAGAGTGTCTGAGGAGTATAGTAAATTTTACATTTGCTCTTTATAAGCGACAACAATTAGGGGACTAAGGAGAAGAATTTTGAAAATACCATGAAAATGCATTTAGTTCTTCGGAGTGTCGATCTGATAGCAAAATTAAACATCCAAGAAAGACCTTGTAACAATTTTAATTAAATAATAAACGTACATATTAATTACAGTAAGTGTAAAATAAATATTGTCCCGTAACAAGTTTTTACCGCGATGTATAAAACTCATCAAAACTATTCCAAAAGAAATAGTTATTTATTCGTTTACAAGTACCTGTTATGACTTACCAAACTCATTCCCCAAAGTCAATTATGAAATACATGGTCATGACAATTTCGCAGGTATTAAAATTTTCCCTCGAAGTGAGTCAATCTTCAAATCAAGTCCAAATTTAGGACTACTAAATAGATTAGCCCCGAACACAAATTATCTAACATCACGCATAATTAAATTCTTAGCTGAGTTATGACCACAAAGCAGCAAGCTTAGCTTTCGACGAATAATTTGTCCCTTGACAAAAACACCGCGGTTTAAATGATGCGGTAATCAGACTTGGTCCCGGGGGAGCGATAAATGTTGCGGTTTCGGGGAGCGTTTTTAACTGTGGGAATTCAGTCTTTTGCGGTGCGGTAATTTAACGCTTTGCTGACCGGCATGGTCGTGTAAGTGTTTTTACGGTATTGTTGAGGATTTGGAGAATTGTGGTTATTGAGCTCTGCGATAAGGCTTACACATTCAAGGTTATGGGTAGTGTTAACTCATACAAAATAGTTTTTCGTGAGATTTGTAGGGAAATGCGGATATTCGTCACTGTCCAGTACCAGCCATCTTCAATCTTAAATATCAATCTTATGTCATCATCAATAAAGTAGACATTTCATTACATTTAATAATGATAATTTAATTAGCATGTCGAGCACAAGGACATTTACCTAATAACTACTGAAATTTATAATGTTCCTATAAGTTTCATTCATGCTTACCTACAGGTACCTGGACTACCTGAATCATCATTAACGACTTAAAGAACTTAGATATTTTGTCCGGTGCGTAACTTAGCGGGTTTAGTCGTAAGTAAACTAGGCAACCATTAGTCACAACTAAACATTGGGGTCCCGATGCGCAGCATTTTTTCAGGGCACTGTCTAAAAGGCTGGCGGTTGCATCCGGGGACCGTAGAGCTGGCAGCTTTCTCGCGCAGCAAATTGGTATTGCATTTCAGCGGGGAAATGCTGCCAGCATCTACGGTACCATTCCACCGGGCGAAATTTAGTTTTAGTTTGGGTTTTTAGATTACTTAAATTTGTTGTATTTTTATTTAAGTATATAAAGGTTTTAAGGTTTATTATATCACATTAAAACATAGTAAAATCTATAATGTTTCATACTTAAATAAATAATAGTGAAAAATCCCTAATCTACCTATAATTGAAATATATAATATAATTTGACGACCGGCCTGGTCTAGTAACCCTGTCTATGAAGCCGATGGTCCTGGGTTCGATTCCCAGTCAGGGCATTTATTTGTGTCATGAGCACAGATATTTGTTCCTGAGTCATGGATGTTTTCTATGTATTTAAGTATTTATATGTATCTATCTAGTATATACGTCGTCTAGTACCTACAACACAAGCCGTACTGAGCTCACCGTAGGACTAGGTCGATTTGTGTTAAGATTGTCCCGAAATATTTATTTATTTATTTATTCAAATATATTGTGATTGAAAGTGTAAATAATATTTAAGTTATAAAGTATATTGGCTGCAGTCAGGTCTTGCTTATCTATGTATCATGGATTCATGAAAGTTATTAAATATTTGAACATTGTTTTTGATCAGATATCGGTGGAGGCTACGTGTGCTTCGTGATTTCCATCATCTGCATAGGCCTCGTCACCGCCGTCATCGGAGACGTGGCTTCCCACTTCGGCTGCACACTCGGAATCAAAGACTCCGTCACTGCCATAGTCTTCGTGGCTCTAGGAACTAGTATACCAGGTAAGGTCTGGTTTCCATCTACGTCTGTATCACCGCCATCATCAGTGTGACCCATGTCATTGAAGACGGACACCAACTGGACCGTCACAGGGAGTAGAAAACACCCTCAGGCATGAGCACTCAGGAACAAATATCTGTGCTTACAAACAAATGCCCTGACTGGGATTCGATCGGCTTCATAGGCAGGGTCACTACCCCCTATGCCCGACCGGTCGTCAGTCACTTACAATTGAAGACTACGTGGCGTAGACATATCGACATGTCGCTACAAACATTTTATCCACAGTTGGCTTCTATTGCTGACCATCAGAGATCGTCATTTCAGCTTCATATTCTATAAGAGGATCGAAACTATAATTTTTATGGCACGTCGTATGCTAGGTGGCAAACATGAAACGAGTAATTTCGAATAAAAGTTTCGTGAATAAAAATATATTTTATACCTTGAGTTTAATTGATAATTACGTAACTTGACATATTGGCAGCCAAAGTTTGACTACTTCCAACATTTTTATAC
Source organism: Grapholita molesta (assembly GCA_022674325.2). Lineage (NCBI taxonomy): Eukaryota > Metazoa > Arthropoda > Insecta > Lepidoptera > Tortricidae > Grapholita > Grapholita molesta. Next base: position 2,388,975 of record CP053138.2, read on the forward strand.
AAGGTTATTTTATATTGGCATAGTTCCCCTTTTTTATTCAAACTTTTTAATTTAATTCACAATGTATATATTATTTTGGAAATATATTTTTAAATAACAAAATATCTACAAACTAGGTAAGTGTATTGCGTCGCACCTAGGCAACCTAGTCATAGTGGCTTGGGTCCATTACACAAAATAAGTGGTCTAAACGTGACTCGCCTGACTTACATCGGGTCAGTCTTCTGGGAGATAAGGCTTTTAGCTCTCTGGGACGATGTGACACTACAGTAGGTAACATATATGTACAACGTACAAATGTATCAAATTATCTCGTACCACGGAAAAATATACTGTATTGTTTTGATATCCATTACTTAAGATTCTTTATGTCTACTAGATTCATTTTCCCTAAAAAAGTTGCGTATTAATCATCTATTTTTAAAATATTAAATAGAATATAATTACGTTATAATTTATTAATTGTATATAAGCGAGTAATTCACGTTTTATCTACGTACATGTCATAAGTGCTCTAAAATGCGTCCAGAAACCGTAGGCAATGACCAGCATTACCAACCATCAGAAAGATTTCAGTAGGTAATGTTAACATTACCTACTGAAATCAGTAGGTTATGAATTTAAATTTGGAACAGTTGTCAAATTCAAGTGGGGTGTCTAATCTAGATATTAAAACAGCCATTGATACGAAACGCCATTTCAGTATGTTTTTTAATATAAATCGAACGACATTTGAACTCGAGTGACAGTAGAATAGGGAGTTCATTCGCTTGTCTATGGTTTAAAAAAAAATTGACTGAGATACGAAATACGCAACGCCGCCGTTCCAAGCTGTCATTTGTTTTGTATAAGTCATTTCCCTACGGTTTCTGAACCCATCTTAAAACACTTATGATATGTGTGTAGATAAAGTAGTGTATGTAACTATACATAATAAGGCATTACAACAATCGTGTGATATTATTATGAAACTCACCTTCGGCTCGTTTCATAAACCCACACTCTTGTTGTAATGCCCTTCATTATGCACAGATACATAAACTACTATTATAAGTCGAATATTGAACATGTCGAGCAATATTCGACTTATAAAACATGAGTTATTCCACTTCTACACAATTAATATTTTTGAATCTCATGATAGTTTTGTTGTTTAAAATTAATTTATAATATGTTATTACGTCGTGTCATTTTAGTTGACACTAGTATTTGAGTATGTAATATTTTATAACCATGTAAACATTGTTTTTTTTTTCAAATTTAACTACATTAAAATAACGTGTATAGAAATGAACATATTTACCAAACTTTAACCCTAAAATAACTCTTTACGGAAAAGATTTTTACTTTACTTTAGACTAGGACGTTAATCTAATTACCCACATTATTTCTATACGTATCGTCTCACAGTAAATGATAACCTAACCCATCATCTTCAGAAAAATCTCCTCGCTTTTATTTTCCAGATCATTTAGCAATAGGAACTAAAAACTCAACAGAAGCCGACATTTTTTTTGCGCTCCTAATTATGAAACCTAATTTCGCCATATTCTTTCAGACACATTCGCGAGCAAAGTGGCAGCCATCCAGGACAAGTATGCTGATGCTTCGGTGGGCAACGTGACAGGCTCCAACGCTGTCAACGTCTTCCTTGGTATCGGTGTCGCCTGGACTGTGGCTGCCATCGTCCATTGGAGCAAGGGCGAGAAGTTCCTTGTCGATCCGGGAAAGTAAGTATAACTAACATTCTACAAATCCTATAATATTTATTATCAACAATTGGTGTTGGTGCCTACACTTATGTATGGTAGTGAAAGTTGGGTATGGCAGAAAAGACATCAAAGTCAAGTGAATGCAGTAGAAATGAAAGCTCTAAGAAGCATGTGTGGTGTAAGATTGAGCGATAGGATTAGAAATAGTGTGATAAGAGAGAGGTGTGGAGTGGTTGAAGATGTAGTGACAAAAATTGATATGGCTATGTTAAGATGATTTGGCCATGTAGAGAGGATGGATGAAAGAAGATTAACGAAGAGGGTATATAGAAAGAGAGTAGAAGGATCCGTTGGAAGGGGAAGGCCTAGGCGAGTTTTCTCGACCAAATCGGGGATATTTTGAAGAAAGGCCAGGTCAGGAGTACCCTAAACTGACGAACGTGGATGAGAAACGTTATGAAAGTGAGTGAAGCGAAAGTGATTTGTCAGGATCGTAGCAAATGGAATACCGTGATCTCTGCCTACCCCTTTGGGAAACAGGCGTGATTGTATGTATGTATGTATCAATAATTAGCACAATTTCTACAATATTTCGTTTAGTCCTCTGGTAAATACTTACTAACCCCACTTTTCCTCCCCAGCCTCGCCTTCAGCGTCACAATGTTCTGTACGGAAGCGGCGGTCGCTGTCCTTGTGCTAGTTCTCAGGAGACGAAAATCCATCGGCGGCGAGCTCGGAGGTCCGCGTGGCATCAAGATCTGCACATCCATCTTTTTCTTCTCTCTCTGGCTCATCTATCTCACCATGTCCAGCTTAGAGGCCTATGATATCATACCAGGATTTTAATTTTGTATTTTTTTTTGCTTTTCCAATACAAAACTGTACTACCCTTAAAATATATATGTCTGAAACTATCCCATGTCGCCCAGAAATTCGAAACATATTCGTGCCAATTCTCAGCTTGCACGGTTTAGTGAAGAAGTAACAAACATACACTCGCATTTATAATATGATTTAATATGAACTAGTGACTCGATCTGTGCACAATATAAGTAACTATCATCACTCATCAGGTAGCACCATGGTTTTTTTGATAAATCTTTGGTTACCCAGGATACCGGTTCCCTAGGAAATGGCCGATATATGACGGCACCGTTATCCTAGTAAACTAGAGCTATACTAGCGACCCGCCATGTCGTTGCACGGGTGATGTAATACACAAAACCGTATTGATGAAAAGCAAATTAAAAATATGCGCAGTGAAAGAGATAGGTAGGTGCAGACGCGTACAGGGATTGTTGAGCCATTGGCCAATTCGCAAATTAGAAATGACTATCGATGTCTCTTGATGTTGCGTCACGCCCAATTTGCATTACACAACTAATTACGAATATATGTAAGTAGTGGCTCAACCATCCCTGTACGTGAATGCACATACGTAGTGACTTTGTTTTACTAAATATTTAAGCCATTTGGATAACTGAAGTAACTGTTTTCGGCGAAATTGTAACTTTTATTGCAAAGTATCTAATAATAAATAGTGATCCTAGGGAACTGGTGAAAAATGAAAAAATAAGGAGATTAGGAGGTTTTTTATTTTTATTTGTGTGCTTACAAAACAAAAGAAAGAATTTCTCGGTTCAAGAATTTAAAAAAAAAATTAACACTTGTGAATTGAGGAGTGCTCAATGATGGCAATTAGTGTCCCAACTATTTATACTCGGTAGTCAAAATTTGTATCCGAAATGAAAGCATAAATATGATGGTCAGAGCTCCTTAAAGGGTAGGCAACGCGTGTGAATCCCCTGGAGTACGGCTACGGTGACTGCTTACCATTAGGCGGGCCTTATGCTTGTTTGCCATCGACGTAGTAATCTAAAAAAGGGTTAAAAATTTGCTATTGATAGGTCTCTATTTTCCAAAGTACGGTTAAGGGTATCTTTTAGCACTAATAAAAGAGAAAAACATTTTAAATGTTTTAAATAAAATTGAAAAAGAAGTAAACTTTGCACGTGAAAACATACGATTAACAAAAACATAAAAAATACATGCGCGTATTTTGCTATCGATGGAAAAATTGAGTTGTAAAACTCTTAAATCTTCTCTATCCTTCTCTTTCCTAAAACTTTCCTCTTTTTCATCTATATATATTAATTAGGTCTTGTATCTCTGCCTAGAAGGCCGAAATTAGCTAGAAAACAAAGTTTATAGTCATAATTAAATAAACAACATCTGTTTTTTCTAATTACTTATAGGTTCTTTGATGTCATGTATATTTAAATATATATGTGCCACAAAAGTTTATATGTTTTTTTTTTTCACATGTAATTTGTGATTGAAAATTAAAAGTACTTTTTACCTACATACTAATAGTTTTACATTTTTGACGCAAAAAAGTATAATCATTTTTTCAAATAACATTTTTTGTTGAACAGTTGTTTTGTGAAATATTAATGAGTTGCGACTTATTTTTTATAAACAAATGTAGATAAAGGCAGTTCAGTACATATATTTTAATTATTAATAATTTTAATTGTTATTCGTGATTAAATTTATTTTAATTAGTGGTTTGTAAATAAATTAAGTAGGCATAAATAATTACGTTCAAGTAACAAGTGTTCAATAGCGTACCACGAAAGATAATAATTATTATTTTGAATATGAATTTCCTTTCATAATCAAAATAAAAATGCAGAAACCTAGAATAAAAAAATAAAAAAACATTTTCTTTGAACTGAAGTTAATTTTCATTTCTAAAGCCTAGATATGTATTTAAAGTAGTAAAAAAATATATAATTACAATTAAAATATCAAAGAAAGTTTTAAGAAACGCATATTTTGCTTATAGGTATTTGTTTCCGCAAAGAGCAGTATAATTTTATTGAATTTTACCCCAAAATCAGAGTCTGCGGTCTCGTACTACGATATATAAAATAATAAAAAAAAAAATTATATATCATTTGTCAACCAATGATGAAAATGCGGACACATTTTTGGCGGTTAGTGGGTATAGCTTTGAAATGATCTTATAATAATCTTTTTTGCAGACCATGAATGAGAAAAACACAGATGCGTTGGTTTTATCAAATGAGGATTCCATCATAATCACTTTGCAATTTTTGGGAGTCGTGCACTCACTCTACTCTGACACTTTACTGTCTCAGAAACAAAAAAAAAGGTTTTATTTAAGGTAATTTATTTTAAAACCGTGGGTATAGAAATTATAGATTTCGTACAAATACTGGGTGAAATCTGGGTCGTGATCCAAAATGTCAAAAAGTGATAAAGACGATCATACTTAACAACTTTTCCCGCCTTTTCTTTTTGACGACCGGTCTGGCCTAGTGGGTAGTGACCCTGCCTATGAAGCCGATGGTTCTGGGTTCTAATCCCATTCAGGGCATCTATTTGTGTGATGAGCACAGATATTTGTTCCTGAGTGTTTTCCCATGGGTGTTTTCTATGTATTTAAGTATTTATGTGTATTTATTATTATTTTGGTTTTGGGCTATTATTAGCGCCGCATCGACCAGGTATGATCTATTGTGGCAGCCCTTTTTTATAGTTCATTACTGATTCCCGTTGAGTCCAGAAAGCTCCAGATTCTTTGGGCTGTAATGTTGTGTACCTCATAAGGTTTCAGTACCTGCCTGCCTAGGTGGATACTTCTTTTGTGCATTAGTGGCCCGCAGGAGCAGAGGATGTGCATTGCAGTTTCCTCTGATTCCTGGCAGAACCTGCATGTTGCATCTTGTTTCTTACCCATTAGAAACATATGTTTGTTCAACTTGCAGTGCCCGGTTAGAATTCTCGTAACTGCACAGGCTTTGTGTCTTTTGAGCCCAAGCAGCTCTTTAGTGACATTGTTGTTGAACCCTTGAATTAGAGCTTTCGAGTGAGCGTTGCCTTTGACGGACTTCCACTCTGCGATTGCTCTAGTTCTTTCTAGATTGTTCAGCAGCGAGTAGACCTCCCGTTTGGTGATCCCGCAAAACGGTTCTGGGCCGACCATGGGTGTGTCCACGCCCTTCCTGGCGAGTTCATCTGCTGCTTCGTTTCCAGTAATGTTGGAGTGTATTTATGTGTATCTATCTATTATATATATCGTCGTCTAGTACCTACAACACAAGCCTTACTGAGCTTACCGTAGGACTAGGTCGATTTGTGTAAGATTGTCCCGAAATATTTATTTATTATTATTATTTCCCATGGGACCAATATTGAATTCGCGAAAAAAAAACTGCAACTCCATACATATACATAATGGGACTTAGTGTATGCGAGTTAGTGTATGGAGCAGCTAATTTTTTTCGTGATTTCAATATTGGTCCCATGGGAAAAGTTGTTAAGTATGATCGTCTTTATTACTTTTTGACATTTTGGATCACGACCCAGATCTCATCCTGTATATTGGTGACAATTTGTGAGCTATTATTTTCGACCTCGTGTATTTAAAACTGATTGCTGGATTCGAAGTTCTCTAGTTGAGAAAATGTGTTGAGACATGTTGCATATAATTTATAATATTAGCGGAAGTCCCTTCCTTATATCGTGTAAACGAAAGAGAGTTCCATTAATATTAGTTGTAAATTGTAACGCAACAGGCCTCTGATTGCACAAACACATGAAAAACAGCATAATGATGGGATTTTTGCAGAGGCGTTCATTATTAAGACTCCCTGGTTTTAATATAAGGTCCCTATGAAACAAATGAGGTTGTATTGAAACCGAAAGCGCGTCCTCTTAGACCTTATACTTACACATATGGTCTTTTGGTTACTTATGGGCACCATTTATTTGTTTTCCTTAGATGTACTGCCATTTTTATAGGTAGCATATAAGTTAAGTTTGAAATTAAGCATAATTTTACAGATGAGCGATGTGTTTATCCATACACTTTTGTTTTACGTATTTAAATTAGTTACTTAAAACACCTATTACTAGTAAGCTCTTAGATTTTCGCTGCTAAATGTGTATGGGATTGGTAAAGTTTACTATAGTGAGTTATGAGAGACAAAATATCGAATGTTTTTGACGGCTCAATTATTAGTTTTATAATCTACAATTTTCTATGTAGACAGCAGCAAGCATCTGTTAATTATAAAGTACGTGTGTAAATTGCTTTACTAATGCGAACTAAAAAACAAACAGAACTGTCGTAAGATTTTGAATGAGAAGGACGATGTTTTTCTAAGATAAAAAATTTTAAAAAAATGTTTGATTATCGATTGCGTTCGTGATTTAGAATGAAATCATCTATCCAATTCACTCTAGTAGCCATTTCAACCTAGTCTTACTCTTTCTGACTTAAAACGTAACAATTTTCTGCCTGAATTTGGACCAAATTAATTTCGAATTTATTTAAATTAGGAATTTTCTACGCTGCTCTCAGAACTTTAGATTTTCTAAATTTTTCAATATGTAGATTGCGCTTCGTGATTTAGAAATATTATAACAAATTAATTTTAAATTTAAGATTATCAGAGATATTTGACGATTTTAATGTTATTGATCGACTAATATTTCCCTAGACCTACATTTTATCTTAAATGGCATCAAACTTCACTTATTCGCTCATTACTATTCAGAACATTCGCATTTTCTTATTAAATACGTGACTATCGAAAGAAGTCTTCTATCCTTACAATAATTTGCATATTATAATAAAATGTGGAATATCAATCGATGACAGTAAGTTGACGATACCCCGAGGTATTTAGTTGTTGGTTTCACGTTTAACTGTCGCACTGTTAGCTAAAAAGTTAAGTAAAAAAACCTTCGCTAAATAGATAAACTCCAATTATTGACACTAAATGAATTGATTATAATACCAGTGCATGATAAAACTATCTTCTTAAATCCACAGCTTGGAAAAAATCGATGATAATTGCTCAATATTGCGATCCAGGCTATTTTGTGGTGTATTTAATTACATTTCAGCAAGGGAAATTAGGGGGCAACATTTTATGACGAATAAGGAGTTCTAATATCGATAAATTAAATTTATCGCACTGAGTTTTGATTTTTATTACAAGCGAAAAAATTAAAGTATGAAAACTGAAATAGTATTTTGTGCAACACTTGGATAATAAGAGGTCTTTAGCTTTTGGGGGTCGGTAGTTACAAAACAAGGCGTAGCCAAGTATTGTAATAAGAAACTCGAGAATTTTAAGGGTTAATTATGCACACAATATTTTTTCTATGACATCATCTTAACAGAAACAAACACAACAGTAAAATATAATTCACTTAATCGAGGTAGGAACTCTCTACCTGTCATTAAATATTACCTCCTTAAATTCCCATGTCTTATTATTATGCAGTCTCATTTGTACATTCGATTTGGATTTTCTAAGCTCTATCCGGTTTATCGATTAGAATTTTTCCTTACTAGCGTTTTAATAACAATAAATTTGATGAAGGTAAAGTGGGGTAAGTCGAAACATCTTCCGGATACCGTATCGTTACAAACGCCTTCAATCTCCCTCCTCTTTCCCTTACGTGTTTTTTTACATATTTTAGATGATAATAAACAATATTGTCATCAAATTGTTTTTTCTTTTATCTTTCAAAATATATGACTAATATAATCAAAAGAAATATTCTTATCGTTAAACCTTCCTATCTAATTGTCGTGAGTGTTTAGAGTTTATGGAATTCTTGTAATGTTATTGTATTTTTGCCATCAGATATATCGGGGCGACCACCCTGTTCACAAATATTTGAACAACACCTCTATTAAAAGTTGAAATAGATAACATATACTTAAGAAAAAACGACGAGGACCTCCGGTGTTCGAACCCGCATCTCCAAAAAAAAATAAAAAAATAAAAAATCAGAGCAAATCAAAACATTTCATAAAAAATAATTTGATTTGTTCTTAGTAACACCTCTATTGTCAAGCTGATAAAGTGCATGTTCAGATATTTTGAGTACCTTGCCCGCTCCGATGTCTTTGATGGTGACAATACGCAAATTTGAATGTAGATATAACGAACTGATAGTGTAAATAGATGTCGAGATAAATCAAAATGCATGGTATAGCTTACTCGATAAAATAACAGAAAATATTTAATTTTTTATTTTGTGGTGACTACCGTTATAAGTATTTCAAAATAAGCTGAATACAAGTAAGTGTAGATACAGGATTAGTGTATCTAGGACCATAAACAAGATGTAATTTGTTTGTAGAAAACGCAATAGAAACGAAAGTAAATGAAATGACAGATCGAACAAAAAGTCCAGCGATAGTGCTTAGCTTGAAAATTTGCTCCGACGTGTTTTCGACGTGTTTTTCATTGTTTCGTAAACGGCACATATTACTTACTGCATAAAAAGTTTTGGTCACTGTAACCGGTTCTTTAATTACGACTCTATGGATATCGCAATAAGCTTCAAAACGAACTGACTTTCGACTCGGTACCCCGACAGGGGCAGGTCGAACATTTGCGTTTTCTATTGAACGTTTGCCATCTTGGATATGCTACCAGTTACACTTACCCCGTAGCTACACTTACCCGTATTAGCCTTAACAAAATATTATTTAAGACCGTCCGTTTTAAGGTAAAATATTTTTATATTTACTTACTTACCCATAAAATTAATTTAATTATTTAAAAGTTCAAAAAGTACTGTTTTACTCGTGTACAAATACAACGAATTATTTTCTGCTAATTAAATTAATGTATTTTGTTTAAAAGTTTTTACGCGTATTTAAATGATGTAGTCGGCGGGATATCGTTTTATTGCAATATATGAAAAAAATATAATAAAATAACTTTGACTTGTCGTACCCGTAAAACGGTTGGTTGCGTTCATTGTCATGTGCAAAAAAAACTATTTACAAATGATTTCGAACTCTAGCCTTAAAATTAAAGATCATAATTTATTTAGCGTTAGTTGCAAAAAATATTTATGGAAAAAGAGAATCAATCAGCTTTATGTAGGATATTAAAAATGAAAGATAATGCCATGTATATTAAACTTAATGTAGTTATAGTAATAATAATCGCCAGAAAATATGTGTTGTCGAAATCTTCTGAAAATACTAAAGAGTATTTCTATTATAAGGTAGATGTCTTAATCTCTTTAAATCTATAAAAAATATTGTATTGAGAGTTGTTGTTATGAAATAATTTCAAATTTAATTAGCCTGTATATGGTAAACATTAAGCAAAAATAATTGACTCAACATGTTGCTGAGTAGCCCGTAACGTGTTGCGGGAAACACTGTGTGTTGCAAGGTTGTTTAGGCATGTTGCCGTGTTGAAGCTTTGTAAGCGAACTAGTTTAGCAACCGATATTGATATGTTGACGTGGACAAGTGTGCAACTTGTCAACATCCAACAAACACATGACGATCAAATGTTTACCATGAATATGAGGCTTTGAAATAAAAAACTGCATATTTCATGCAACAATGAGTTAAAGTTAGTTGGTATTTAGAAAAAAATATATATTTAATATTATGTATACAAAATATGTAGGTGGAACAGCAACTCTTAAACAATAGCATGATTGTACGTTTCTCTCGTTAGAATTAACTACTCGTACATATATTTGTTTTAAATCTTGTGGTTCCTATTCAAACTCTATTTCGGGCCTACGCTTTAATTTATGATAATTTAAAATCTATTCTCATCCAAAGCTCTATGTATTTTTAATTAATTAAATAGATTTATTAGTCATTAAAGTTTATTTTGTTTATGGGATAGTGTCACAGTTTTTTAGTTACGAGAAACTCATAAGCAAATTCCTAAAAAACATCGAGGGTACACCTTGTGTGGAATACACGTACAGTCAGCAATAATAAGTATCAAACAACGCACCAGAAGTATCTACCATCCTATGTAAGAATTATCTCATTTGTAAAAAATTACAAATGAGATAATTCTTACAGCTCGCGCTTAAAGTTTTCTGTCTCATTTTTCTGTCAAGTGGTAAACACGCAGAAATCTGTCACTTTTTGTGAAAAATTAAAAAAACGCTATAATTGATGGTGACTGTTCGCCCCTTACCCAAGCGGCGTATATAATTAATATAAAGCGGCGTAATTAAATGTGAAAAATATGTAATTTGCAAATTTCAAGCATTTTTTTGCATTGTCTACTACATTAATAAATACTTTTGTACCATTGAGTATTTTTAAAGTAATATTTTATAAATGTTTTACTTCTTCAGTCGTTTTGTCCGTTAAAAATATTTGGTTCATCATTATCAACTAATATAAAACAATATAAAACATGACTAGGTACTTAAACTAATAAAAAAAAGGAATAAAAGTTATACCTTCAAATCACCCTTCATTTCTTGTCCTTTCTGCAAGGTGCCCATCACACAGGCAGCATTCTCGCGTTGATCTGCTATGGCGAGTGTTTGCACGAGAAAGCTGCTGTCTTTGCGAGTTCTTTGTCGACATGACATTTCATGTTTTATAAGACAATTGTGAAATCATTTATTTGTTTGGCACAGCAATATTGATTAGTATTCGCCCGTAACTTTATAGAGGTAATTAAAAACTTTTAACCCAATTAGGGGGTTGAATCTTTAAACATGCTTTCTGTTTGCAGATTCAACCCCTTAATTGGGTTAAAAGTTTTACTAGAAGATTTTATTTGATTTTATTTGACTAGTAGGTTCCAAGTTTCATGTTTTCCTTTAATTGTATAATAAATATTAGAAAAATAAATTTCCCATGTTGTTATTTCAACAAATAACAGTTTTACATTTGTATTTTGAAGTTTGAGGATTTTTGCTTTTGGCGAATTAATGAATAAATTCAACGCAAAAGTTTACTTATAAATTATGAAATTTATGAAACTGTGACACTATTCTATTTATAAATAGTTTTATATCGACAGCACGCCGGATGATAGATTGATTGTGTTATTTTGATAAATTATTGTTATATTATTAAAGTGTTTGTTAAGTAATAAATATATACAGTGTTTTATTATCCTACCTGCACAAATATTTAAAAATATAAAAACCGGAAGTCAAAATGTACCCTTTTTTCAAAAAATAAATAACTAAATGAACCAGCCAACAGACTAAATAAATCATAATCGCTGGACATTCTTACACATATTGACTAAGCCCCACGGTAAGATCAAAAAGACTTGTGCTATGGGTAACCGGGCACTGCAAGTTGAACAAACATATGTTTCTACTGTGTAAGAAACAAGATGCAACATGCAGGTTCTGCCAGGAATCAGAGGAAACTGCAATGCACTTCCTCTGCTCCTACGGGCCACTAATGCATAAAATCCACCTAGGCAGGCAGGTACTGAAACCTTATGAGGTACACAACATTACAGCCCAAATAATCTGTAGCTTTCTTGACTCAACGGGAATCAATAATGAATTATAAAAAGGGCTGCCACAATAGATCATAACTGGTCGATGCGGCGCAAATAATGGCCCAAAACAGCATAATAAAAATATGGGTACTAAGGCGACGAACACATTACTAATACTTAAAGACCCAGAAATAAATATCTATGATCAGCACACAAATAAACACACTAACTAAAGCATAGTTTGTTATAAGAAATGTGGCATCACGCTCCACTAACACGCTTGGTATGTGACCCATTATGGGTAGAACATGTAGTTACCATAAAATGTATGTTTAGTGTCTTGGGAAACCGATAAAACTTTGGTTATAAGTGTGACCCAGTACACCGTAACCAAGGCAACGGGTTACATTTGAACTAGATACATTGCAAGGAGCAAACTATCATGACATAGGTACATATAAATGATTGCCCTTGCAATTTAAATCTACATCTTCATAATCAGGGTCATTCCCGACTATGCTGAAAAACCATTCAACTTTACAGCTGCATAATCACTACACTATTTTAGTCGTCAGATGTCCACTGCTGGACATACGCTTCCCCCAAATATGACTTGCATCATCTTGGGGGGAGATGCCATAGGCGCCATGCCTGGCAGGGTTGGCAGCCGCAGTAGCTTTTGATTCGGGTTTCCTTTTGTCGCCTCTTACGACACCCGTAGGAGGAGACGGGGTGGTGCTATTCTAGTCAGCCGGCACACACGGCACACACAACACGCAAAGGCGAAACACAACATTACAACTACATTAATCGCAGCGAGCTGTAATGCACGATAAATAGTGTTCTTTATCCATTGCATCTGATCTCAAGATTCATTGCAAGTAAAATCAAATGAGGTTCCAATATTGGAATGCCATTTCCAAACGATGTACCGTATCCCGATTACAAGTTTATGGCTAGTGGCCAGCTCAAGTTGCCTTTATTTAAGAGGTATTCTGCCTTCTCCTACGCTCCTTACTTAGAAGAAAGTAAACACTTTGAGTGCTAGGAGACTGCTAGGGTTCTCTATCCATAGCCGCTTTTAATAACAAGCGGAAAACGCTGCGTTTACCTGAGAGCGTTATTATATGGGAAAAACTTAACTGAACATGTCCATGTAAGTAATGTGCATAGAATTAATAATTAAACTTACTTCAAATTTTAAATATAAAATGTTGACATGCGTAAACCGACACGACACTACTACATATGTTTCTTTAGCTAAGTTTTTTTCTATACTATTTACGGCATAAAAAAGGTTTGTATCTAAATCTGGATGTTAAAATTTTGTTTTTTGTTTTTCATATGTCATATGTTACTAAAACTTTATACATTGCCTGAGTTGTCATTTATATATTAATAATAGAGCAGGTTTCAGGTATGGACATTGTTTGTAAGTCGTTGATGTAAGCTGATGGATTATACGACGTTTATGCCATATTATTGTTTTTGATTATTCTCGATTCTGCATAATTTAATTTCCACACAACGGATTTGATCACATGCGTATTGCTTCACAATCACTATTTCTACGCAATCTTGTTTTTGACTATTCGCGATTTTGTACAATATGAATTCCACACAACTTAGCTTGATCACATGCGTAATGCTTCACAGTCACTATTTCTACGCAATCTTGTTTTTGTCTATTCGCGATTTTGCACAATATGAATTCCACACAACTTAGCTTGATCACATGCTTAATGCTTCACAGTCACTATTTCTACGCAATTTTGTGTTTGCCTTTTCGCGATTCTGCACAATATGAATTCCACACAACTTAGCTTGATCACCTGCGTAATGCTTCACAGTCACTATTTCAACGCAATCTTGGTTTTGCGTTTTCGCGATATTACTAAATATTAATTACACACAACTGAGTTTGATTACACGTGTAATGCTTCACAGACTTTGCTGTTTTTGCCTTTTCGCGATATTACTAAATATGAATTACACACAACTTAGTTTGATTACATGTGTACTGCTTCACAGACTTCACAGTCATTACGCAAGTTCTACACGATGTTTTTTTCGCCTTTTCGCAAATTTTACTACACATAAAACACATCTTAAATACTTGCTTTAAAACCCTTTTAAAACTATAAGAGAAATGTTTGAACCTGTAAATCGCTCGTGTGTGTATCAGGTACCCGGTATGTCCTTAAACTACGTCCAACAATGAGAGGTAGGGCATAGCGATGACCATCACGCTTGAATCTGGGGCAGCCCAACTGGGGAAGTACCTCCTCCTTACAGAAGACCACAGCCATAATAGCACTGCTACCTTTTAGGTATGTAGTGTTGTGTTCCTGATGGTGAGTAAGGTTCCCAGAGCTCCAACCCCCCTTAAAGGCCGGCAACGCGCTTGTGACCCCCCTGGTGTTGCAGGTGCCCATGGGCGACGGTAATTGCTTACCACCAGGCAATCCGTCTGCTCGTTTGCCGCTTATGTCATAAAAAAAAAAAAAAAAAGGCATCACGTCAAAGCTTCCAAACGTCGGAACTGCATTTGTCTCGGGCCAGCGAGCACAACACTAATGGAGTCTAGTCTAGCACGGATAGTGATGTGAATGGGTAGAATAGAATATAATATATTTATTGCTTTTATGTTGTTACAGAAGGTCTTATAGCTAAGTACAACTAAGAACAACAGAAGCCCCCAAACAGGGTGTGGCAAAGTTTTACAGTAAAAAAAAATTTTAAACATCTACAAAATAATTAATGAACTATACAAATTACGAGAGTTTTATGAGACGTAGGGCTTAGCAAAGTACCATCACACTTGAATCTGGAGCAGCCCAACTGGGGAAGTACCTCCTCCTTACAGAAGACCACAGCCATAATAACACTGCTACCTTTCAGGTCTGTAGTGTTGTGTTCCTGATGGTGAGTAAGATTCCCAGAGCTCCAATCCCTCTTAAAGGCTAGCAACGCGCTTGTGACACTCTGGTGCTGCAATTGCTTGCCATCAGGTAATCCCTCTGCTCGTTTGCCACCTTTGTCAAAAAAAAAGAATACAAACTATGTATAATCTATTGATATTAGTAGTATTTATTATCATCAAAATATTCTTGCAGTAAACTGTGTACCGTCACCTGGGATAATACGGGTAAGTGTAACACGGGGCAAGTGTAACAGGACCTTAGCCAAAATGACAATCGTTCTAGAAAAGATTTTTAGAAAAGTAAAACTTTAAAATACATACAAAATTATAAAAACCTTAAAACCCAGCAGATCCAGGCAGTTTTTCGGATGTTATTTTGAGTTTTTTAATTCACGAAGGGGCTGGCTTGCGCAGCATATTTGAATTGAAAACCAGGGGGCAATTCCGTCTGCCTTCCGGCCACCCTTCTTTCCAACTCAGAACTCGAACTCAAGCCTAAATGCATCACTACTTTGAAAAAACCTGGTAACTCATTCTGGCATTCAAAAGAAAAATGACGTAACAATGTATGGGATGAGTACAGAGTTACTGCATTCAAGTTATTCCTTCCAGTATCTGTGTCAGATATGAGATTCTTTCAAAGTAGTAACGATAGGTACAATTCCTAAAGTTAGCTTTTAATTTTGTATTATATACACGTGTGTAAGAACCAAGAGGATTAAAGATTATCAACAGTACAAGATAAATTAATAATAAAAACTTCTTAATTCATCTATTTGTTGTAAAAGTACTGTGTGCTTACATGCTACTTAAAATGCTAACATATATGTAGTATCTTATATTTTGATTCTCAATACACTTCTCATTTGAGATTTTGAATTTTCATTATAATATGTATGTTCCAATGTGATATTTAAGGAAATCTAACCTGAACAGTAAGGATTATATAACACTGATTTTTGTGATTAGCCCTAGCCAATCGATATAGTCGTATAATAAAAATATTAATATAACAAAACAATATATTATAATAGTATGATCACTTAATAATATGAGACATGGTAAAGTGGCGGTGAGATTAAAGTTTTTTTTTTACGAGACTACGGAAGATATTTCGTCTTATCTCTTATAAAACGTCGTTCAATGTTGCCCCACTGCCTACTGCACAACACTATGAACGAACAATAATTGAGTAAGCCGCTCGCAGTGAATAAGTACCGGTACCATGAGTTGTGACATCACGGTTTTCGATAACGAGTATCGAGTTTACTATCTGGGCATCTTGCTTGTACTATTTAGTGCGAACGAGATGCACAGATAGTAAACTCGATACTCGTTATCGGAAACCGTAATGTCACAACTCATGGTAAGGGTACAGCCGACGGGGAGTTAACGTAACGCGCAAGTTTTATTACAGTACGACTGGACTGTAAGTTAATCGATTTTTTTAAACAGACTATCTAAGATCTATTCTTAGCAATTAATAGTATCGAGTTTACTATCTGTGCATCTCATGTACACTAAAATAGTACAAGCGAGATGCACAGATAGTTAACTCGATACTCGTTATCGAAAACCGCAAAGTCACAACTCATGATATGGGGACGTCTTCGATAACGAGTATCGAGTTTACTATCTGTGCATCTAGTTCGCACTAAAATAGTACCTACAAGCGAGATGCACAGATAGTAAACTCGATACTCGTTATCGAAAACGTTAAAGTCACAACTTGTGGTATGGGTACTTAACATTCCCGAACATACCATATGACGCCGCGGGTGACGGTTTAAAACGACCGTAGCCTAAGAAAAACCGAACGTACTACTTCTGTGCTTAAAAAAGGTTTGTTTTACAGGTTATTGAATTACGACCCAATGGAAATTGCGATAAGATTCAAAACGAACTGTACGTTTACCTCAGTTGGTAGGACGAATAAGTAGGATGTTTATACTCAGCATAACTACGTAAGTACGTATATTGATTTAAGGGCCGACTGGAAACCCAACCTTCCTCCAGCTTAAAATATCGTTATACATGTATATATATATTTTTTATGGCACTCATGTTTTTTAGGTAAAGCCTAAATATTTTTTCACAACTATCATTTTTTATGTACAAAGAATTTTATATTTAACCTAGTCATAATTTTGTAGACGGGACAACTTAGGTCATACAAGAAAATGAGAAAATCGTGGCATTCGATATACGTTGTAGT
The DNA here is from genome assembly GCA_022674325.2 of Grapholita molesta. Taxonomy (NCBI): domain Eukaryota; kingdom Metazoa; phylum Arthropoda; class Insecta; order Lepidoptera; family Tortricidae; genus Grapholita; species Grapholita molesta. Next base: position 2,406,123 of record CP053138.2, read on the forward strand.
GAAATTCAGTCTCACAATTCCTACGATCACGATAACCTGCAAAGAAAATAGATACTTCGGAATATTTTCCTTTCGATAGTCTCTCTTAAATTTATATAGTGGTTTGCGCAGTTTCGTGATCCAAAAATCCAAGATGGCGAACTTTGAGCATTTGATTAAAATATGAATGACGACAGGTTGACTTGTAATAATAGTTTCCACCTATTCCTTCTCCAGTGATTATAAATATGTGAAAATGTATTACATGTTTCCTGATACCTACATGATACCGAATTAAGTCGTCATTCTATTATGCTTATGCTTACTACTTTCGAAAGGCAGGGAAGTATAAAATTTAAACCAGTTTTTCTTACGAGTGTCCACTCTCTTTTCCACGTATTCTTATTCATTTATATCGTAAATGCATACATACAATCCACGTCAAAAATTGTTTTATAAAAGTATTTTGCCATTTGTATAAAAATAAAGATGATTTTAAATACTAAGCACATACCGCATACATACATACATACATACATTTCAGCCATATGCAGTCCACTGCTGGACATAGGCCTCCCACAAATATGACTTGTATCATCTTGGGGGGTAGTTGCCATAATCGCCACACTTGGCGACGGACGCTGCTGCCCGTCCGTAGGATTGGATTTTTCCCTTTGTCACCTCTTACGATACCCGCGGGAGGAGATGGGGCGGTGCTATTCTAGTCAGCCGGCATCACACGGCTAAGCGCATGCCAGTCTTGTAAATAATTGGTACAAATAATAGGTACGAAAACAATAGATCTTTTTTTTCTCACGAAGTCAAAACCAATATAATTAAATTAACACTTTAACTGTCCGTGCATTACATGTAATGCACCGTCAAACTAGCTCTGTCAAGTTCATGTGACGTCAGAAATGGATGGCGCTGTACATTAGTGCATCACCTGTAATGCACGGACGTATGGATTCCATGTCCGTGGTGCAAGCGAGGGTCAGTTGATGTGTTAAGAAATAATAAAAACCATCATTACGACTAATTTTCATTCAGGTAAACGTTTAAGTTTTATAGCACACGACCATTTCTATTTTTACTTGGAACTTATATTGTTTAGGGAAATAAGCAGCAGTTATAATAATATAACAAACTATGTGTGCCTGTGTTAGAAGCAACAACTTTAGGCATAAAATAATACAAAATACATAATTTACTAACAACATACATTACGAATAAGCACAATTTTAAATACAAGAGTGCTCCGCGAAATATCACTAGTAATAATTTACCGGGAACCACCGGGGCTGGCATATCTCAAAGTGCGGTATATTTGAGTTCTTCGCTCTGAAACTAGATTCAGAAATGTGAAATATGATCTCCTCTGAGGCAGTATTTTGTTATAAACTGCGTACACTATTAATACAAAATAAATTACAGACGACGCTGATCTGGCCTAGTGGGTAGTGACGCTGCTTATGAAGCCGATGTTCCTGGGTTCGAATCCCAGTCAGGACATTTACTTGTGTGATGAGCTGATGAGCACAGATCTTTGTTAAAACATTACATAGCGTCACACAGTACAATCCAAACAGTCAAGAATCCCTATTCTTGCATATTAATAGGGATTCTTGCCAGAACTGTTACTGCTATTCTTAACGTATTTAATTTTCATCTTTTACTACCAGACTTAAAAAAACTAACAGAACGCATAGCATGGTTGCCACCTTATCATCTATCGTGCTATCTGTCACTTTCACACTCATGAACTCATTGGAGCGTGACAGGAGCGGTACCGCGAACGTCAAAGTTCGTATATTTCGGGCATCTTTCTCTTTTAGGTGCCATTTTAGGTGCCTACTATTAAGGTGCCATGAGAGTGACATTGACAATCGTCCGAAATTTACGAATATCGTTATTCGCGGTAACGCCGCAGAACATGTGACAAATGATAACAACGCGACCATATTAGGCTAGCAGAATACGAAACTGAAAATAGAATAATCAAAGATGAATTTAGAAATTTAATTTCCTAGCTCTATATAAATTGATATCCATTAAACAATTCAATTTTTGCTCGTCTCTTTTGCATTTGACGTAGTATTAATTGGCACATGGCGAACACGTGTTAATTAAAATGAATTCAAATGAACACTATTTTATTTGAATTCTGAATGAAAATTAAACTGAAACTAACAGATTGGATATAACATACATACTCGTAGTGGGTAATGACCCTGTCTATGAAACCGATGGTCCTGGGTTCAAATCCCGGTCAGGGCATTTATTTGTATAATGAGCACAGATGTTCCTGAGTTATGGGTGTTTTTATAATGTTCTTGGTAGTATAAGTATATGTATATTATCATATATATAATATATCGTTGGCTGAGTAGGTACTCACAACACAAGCCTTCTTGAGCTTATCGTGGGGCTCAATCAATTTGTGTAAGAATGTCCTGTAATATTTATTTCTAAACTTAGACTCTTAATTTAGGTCATCCTACAGAACTGCGTGATTTGCAACATTTTTAAGGAGATTTCCAAAAATTACGTCCGTGGGTGCCCTCGTAATCATCTAATATTGCACCTCAGTCAATCTCGCAAAAAACGCGCGAGATATACCTTCAATGACTTAATTCATGACGGAAAATAATTAGATTGCGCACATTTTCGGTAATTTCACGACTTCTTTTCGTAATTTAAACTGTAATTTCGCTAAAACTTCCGCGAAGCCCATGAATTTAGGTCACTTGAAAAGATGAAATGAGCCCGAAAGAAAATTTTAAATGGCGACTTGGAAAAGATACTGAATTTTTGGAGTATGGTATATAAATTAAAAATTAATAATTTTGTTCTTATTTATTATTTTTATTTATACAGGATGACCAGTGTTTCACCTCAGTCACACCTGATAGTAAGTGACGACGCGGTCGAGGGTGTAGCACGCTGGTTCAGTAACAGCCTATTCACTCTTGCCTTAAACACACCCAAATTATATCTTTCCGGGAATACAAAGGAAGGGAGCGAATTCCATTCCTTGTATTTGTGTTCATGCAAATTTAATATCTGAGACTACTAGAACAGTGTGTCTTGGTGAAGAAAGTCTAGGAGAGCCGATACTAAATGATGAGCGAGACAAGGAGAATCGAGAGAGGTTCCCATATACTTTTTGTAAATGCTAGAATGAAATAAAGATATAACACACAACTACGGAATGAAAAACCATGATAATTAAAAGTTTGACCTGAATCGAAGTCATTAGGCAGGCTGCCCGGGAAGAAGTACTTATTCAGCACTCTGGCCCTTATTTCCCATACTGAAAATTGTCTTAATTCATGGATAAGATGAAATATTCCGATATATGAAATATATTTATTCTTCTATATCCGATATATGATATATATTTATTCTCTATTAGGGGTACCCTAATAAAATGTCTAAATCTTACTCCGTTTTACCTTATATATTTTAAGCGACGAGACTTTCCAACATTAAAGTTTCAACACTGATCATTAAAAACAAAACATATCCTTCCTATTGAGGCATGTGGGCGAGGTTTGAGGTCCTCGGCCAAGGCTGGCGCAGCAATGAAACTAAATATGGTTTACTGGACAATTGTTTGGTAGCTTTTGACCATCGGTCAATGGGTAGTGATCCTGTATACAGGGTGTAATTGTTAAGTGTGGCCAGGCCATAATTCCATAAATATAACAGATATCAAAAAAGTTCCAACTGATATCGAAAGTGCGTTACTAAATGCGTAAAATAACAATAATATCATTTTTTTAATAAAAATAAAAATATCCCAAATATTAATTTCAAACCCTTCCATACATTTAGTAGGTAAGCCGTTGATTCAAAGAGTGCACAGCCTAGAAGAGCTAAAGAATCGCGTATGCCGTGCCATTGCTCTAATTGCCCCTCAAATGTTAACAAAATTTAATTTAGAAACAGTCTTAAGAGGGCCCGTGTATGTATCGCACAAGAAGGACGTCACATTGAGCAACTGTTGTAAATAAAATAATATTTCATTCAAAAATAAATGTTAGATGAATTATTTCGTAAACAGTACATTTAATATTTCATTACAATTTATTCGTACAAATAACGAATCTCAAACAGTTTTATCTCTTACGACACCCGACATTCTTTGAGGCAGTAAGTCGACATACTAAATGTATGGGAGTGTTTTAACTTAGTATTTTTAATATTATTTCATCTATTTAAAAAAAGTTTGTGATTTTACTCATTGGGTAACGCACTTTCGATATCAGTTGGAAGTTTTATGATATCTGTTATATTTACGGAATTGTGGCCTGACCACACCTAAGGATTACACCCTGTATGAAACCGATTCCAATAAGGGCGCCGCAGCTATTACAGAGGTGTTTGCTATGTATTTAAGTTTTTTATAGTTTTTATATCGATGGCTGAATGACAACACAAGCCCTCTTGAGCTTACTGTGCTCAGTTGATTTATATGAAGACGTCCTGCAAAATGGATTTATTATAACTATGGTGGTACTTGGATTGAATGGAACTATAAATCTTAAAATTTAATTCGATTCCAGATGAATTCGTAATAAAATACATACTCGTAGATGTCAATGTCCAATAGTTTTCAGGATATAAAGAATAATAAGGATAAAAATACTCAATTATTTAAAAAGAGTTTTTCATATCCCGATAACATGCTTTCCATTCTGTAATTAAGTACAACAAAACAATTTCTGTAGCTATAATTAATATAAGACATGACACTCATACAATATTAAGTTTTAATTAACAATTTGAAGTTCACCAAAAACTTCAACCACATCCAAGAACTGTTGGAGGAAATTTAATAATAATAATTCATTTTTAATATTACATTTTTTTAACGGATGCTATAGAACTGAAATTTTGTATCTAGATATTATGGGCCCTTGTTGTATTTCGACTATTTGTGATATAGAAGCAAAGCAAAGTTTTACTCCGAAAGCAAATATCGTGACCAAACATCTCAATAAATTTTAACATGAACAATTGCTGATTAACTGAATCTGTTATTATTATTATATCTATAGTTGAAATCTGTGTATTATACGTCTCTTTCAACTGAGTTCTGAATCACTTTGATACCGGCTGCCTTATCTTGTAAAGACCTCTTGAGATTTTTCAATTTTTCAATTTCTTCATCTACATATTTCCTCAATAGTTGAATCTTGTATACCATCACTGGCGGGTTCTCCACTATAGGTTTTATTTTGCAGATGGGATCCAATAACTTTACCTCGGGATCAGGGTCTGTATGAAAAGTGACATACCCATAATCTGACATATACTTCGATGGAGCACTGGCGGGTCTGAAAGACGCTCTCAAAGTATACTGCTTGTCAGGACACGGCAGATTTATCCTGTGGGATGATTCTACACGTCTATAAAATACATCTGTTCCAGATTTTGCCAATCTTGGCTTCATACCAGAGATATCTGTTAACCAGTACTCGATTACGAAATAAAGTTCCATTTTTGACACCGGGGAATTGGTGTAAGGTATCCAATCAAAGTATATGGACTTTTGATCGTACGCATCTGTAAAATAGCGCACTGTTAGCTTTGCAGGGGCGGCTAGTTTTGTGATCCTCAATAGATCAAAGTCGCGTGTTTGGTTAACACATCCAAAATAATTGCAAATCTCCAACAGAAAAATAACATGTGGATTCTTCGGGTCCACGTCTTCTAGATTATTTAAGTCAAACATGCAAGTATACGACGGTTTATACCACAATTTTCTTCTGCAGATTTGTGCCATAACAGTTCCATCGGTGCTTACGGCGGACAGTGAATAGTTGCCCTCGTTATTAGGTGTCGACCAACTAATATGAAGAACATCAAAATTCTCGGAAAAGCATTCGAAATCTAGTATTTCAGGGTAATAGTCACCTTTAATCCATCTATAATCGGACGAAAAAGTTGAAGTGCAAGTATTACGACACTCCACAATTCTTGTAGAGTCGCTTGAGCTTGAGACCTTGAAAACTGTTCTGATCGTGGTCGAATTGATAATTTCTGAATGTAGCATGTTGAACTTGTATATCTCAAGTCGGTTAGATGAGTCACACGAACAAAATATTTCGACGGAGTGGCCATATTCTACAAAATGTGTTTTAACTTTATTAACATAAACGCCGCCAATTGCTGTTATTTTGGGAATGCTGCAGTCAAAAACCCTGTCACACGCAACTAGGGCAACAACAAAAGTGAACAGTCTCACTGTGAGATACATATTTCCTCCACTAACACAACTAGTTTGAACGTGACTCTGAGGCGTAGTGGAGGAAACTCTAAACCCTCATTACGGTTTAGCCAAGTAGCTTTTGAAGTACTTAAATAATGGCTTTGTTTTACATATGTAATTAATTTTAATAAGCTTTAATCCTAGATTAGCGTCTAAGTATAAATATTTTTTATTACGCAACTTTGATCTTAATAGCTAGAGTAAATAAGTAAATAGTATGAAATCGCATGCTAATTGACATTGATTTAACTCGTTTTTTCTCAAAGTCAACTAATACATGGGAATTTACTTGATAACAGTTGTTATCAAGTAAATTCTTATTTTCCTTGAGTAATAAATTAAAAAAAAATGTTTATAAAGTAAAAGTCACACGCACCTATAAGAAGTTATATTAAATTTGCTTTTACATACCAAAGTTGTTAGTGTTCTTTATAAATTTTATAATGTGGCAAAATTAAACAGTGTTAGCTAGTACATAGTTGTCAAGTCCTGGTCATAGTTGTCAATAAACTATGACCAGAAGCCACCGGAGGCGGAGGTCGGACAGCAGCCCTTCGAGCATACGGCAATAGCATAAGCAATCGCCAACCCGCCTGCCAAGCGTGACAATAATGTCTATGTTTTGGCGTGGCGTCTATAGATGAGGCCTATGTCCAGCAGTGGACAGCCGTGACTGATAAGTGATAATTAACAGAAAGGACATAGGATATTTTTTATCCCAAAACCACACTTTAAAGACGGGTATGTCTGGCCAACGAAGTCGCAAAGAAACAAAAATCTATGTTTTATCCTACGCCGTACATGTAGGTAACAAATATACTAATAAAGAATCAAAAGGCAAACGGATCTTTGGTCACAAAAACTGTAGTATCGCAGGAGACTGTTATTAGGGAGTCGTGCACTCTCATTCCAGAGACTTTGAGACGAAAATTATCACCTATATTATGTGTGTCACCATTATTTTATGTCGATTTGTATAATTTCAATACCCACGATTATTAATTTCTATAGTTCATGTTTCTAAAATACCATATCTTTGTTTCTGGCAGCGTTTAAAATGTCACAAGTAGAGTACTCGCCGCTCAAAAATTATCGTATCGAAAACTTCAATGTCACAACTCATGGTAAGGGTATTACCGCGCTACCACGAAACACGACATTCGTAAATTTCGGACGATTATCTCTATCACTCTCATGATGCCTTTAATTGGAGTAAAAGAGAAAGATGCTCGAAATATACGAACTTCGATATTCGCTGATTTTTGAGAGTCGTGTACTCAAATTAACACGTTCGCTGCGGCACCTGGCCGATCGAAACCTACTCAACAAGTATGGTTAACTGCGATGTTCACTAATTGTCGCAACAACGGTGTTAAAAACACTTTAAGGTCGGAAATTATCGCACACAAAAGTTTTTCAACATTATTTTTGATACTAATGATTATTAATTTCTATCATTCATCGATATTTAAATCGAAAGAAAAATAGAAAATTTTGACTCGCAGCGGGACTCGAACCCTCAACCACTGGATCACTAGCCCAGTGCACTACCAATTGTGCTATACGAATACCGCTTAGATTTGTCAAAATGTTTCTATTTATCCCTCGTCGTATACGTCATCATCATCATGGGTGACGTGTAAACAGATCTGCCGCCAGCATATTGAACACTTAACGGCATCGAAGTCTCAATTCATATTGAGAATTCATCGATAATAATGTGCTACCCCTTTCTATGCGACCCGCTGCGAGACAAAAAAATAAAATTTCTTTGTTTCTGACAGTTTAAAATGTCATGAAAAGCGCTCAAAAATTGCCCCACTGAACTACAAAATAAGCTGGACTCAGAAAGGAAAACAAGATATCAGCTGAATGTAAAATTCCATCCTAAGTAGGACAGAAAAAGTTCGACCATCGATTGAAAAGTTTCTTAGAAGACGCAAAGGAGTTTTCTTAACAAACAGGTTTGGGTGGAGGAATGTAATCAGAATACGGTAAATGTATCAAATGTATATTAAAATCAAATTCCATTATCTTAATCTGATTCCAGTATAATATATTAAGTAATGTCACTTTTTTCAGATAAAGTAATGTTAATATTAAAAAAAGATAAGATTCAGAAGCTCCTCAACAACAGACGACCTCATTAAGGTCGCCGGAGACGCTGGGTGCAGGTCGCTTCCAACCGGTACATGTGGGAACTAAGGGGGAAGCCTATGTTCAGATATGGACGTCTTACGGCTGATATGATGATGATGAAGAAGACTCAGAAGGCGGTAATCCTGGACACTGCGCGTATAGTCCAGTTCCTTTCCCTGCAGCCCTAACCGCCGGCAGCCTCGGTCTTGCATCGTTACCGGCGTTACGTATATAACAACATTCTGTTGTATTTGGCTTATTGTGTTTCATATTTCGTCTTGTTTTCTATTGTATTGTTTTGTGTATTTCGTGTCAATGGATGCACTGAAAAGCAGCGTCGCAACACCGTGTGCTACAACACATGCTTAGTGTTATCCTTTTCTGAAACCACCTCCAGTCACAACCTTCTTGCTTAGTTTTAAGCATAGCTACAATTAGTTGAATCCGTTTCTCTGTGTGTTTCGAATTCCGTTTATCTGTGGGTATCATTAATTTCATTCATTCATTCAAAACAAAAAGCACCTAAAATTCGGATCTATGACGGTGTGACTTATCGCAAATTTTCTATGTAATCACCAGTCACCGCAATAAACAATACCAAATCAGTTTCAATTAATTGATAATATGTCATCAGAAAAGAAGTAAATATTACACAAAAATATTTAGTTTCCATATAAAAAGCATGGGTGCTCAATATTTCCGGCTAAGGCTGTATGGTTCGGGTAAAAATCGGAAAATGTAAGGATTCTTAAGCAAAACGTGCCCAATACCCTTACCATGAGTTGTGACTTTGAGATTTTCGATAACGAGCATCGAGTTTACTATCTGTGCATCTCGGCACTAAAATAGTACCAGCGAGTTACGCAGATAGTAAATTCGATACTCGTTATCGAAAACCTCAAAGTCACAACTCATGGTAAGGGTGCAGTTATACATTCACGGTACACCTTCGCATGAAGATTGTCTACTCACGCAGCGACGAAGTAACAGCCTAAAGAAATAGTTGAGCGTTACGTCACTCAGAAACACGTCAGGAAAAATATATTTTCAGTACATTTGCGGCCCGGTCACGTAATCTGAGCCTTTCCGGCCTTATCTTTACAGTGGCTGGCTTCTTATTGAAATATACCCGTTATCTAGGGAATTTATTTGCGTTTTAGTTTAGCGTAAAAAATGTGCACGCTAGTAAACATACAGGGTGATTCAGGAGACGTAAGCAGGATTAATCCCATGAAATCAGTTAATAATAAGCTCAGTCAGCAGCAAAAGTGGCGTTTGAAGAGTTCAAAATGACCTACACGTGCTCTTATTCTCTTGACAATAGATATGTGTTGACCTCATTTTGAAAACCTCTAACGCTTAGCCACTTCTGCCGCTACTTAGTGAAATAAATAATTTTATTTTTTATGTGTTAAGAAAATAAATAAGTTTTTAAATAAAAACGCTCCAAATGAAATGTTATCAACTCGTCAGTCGGCTACCTACTTTCAACAAATTACATTCACAATCAAAGTTTTGTCATCGAAGAGGCTTTTATGTTCAATAATTGGTTGTTGTAGGGTCACCATATTTTGAGAAAATGTAAAATAATGTAAAAGGTGCAGGTGTTTCACTTACCTAAGTGCGATACTAAATTCACGGTGTCTATGGGTTTGATCATGTCTCGTGAATTAACCTGTTTATACTTCACCTTATGGAAACTGCATAACCTTCACACTTATATATAGTTCAGGTAAGAAAACATATCAAAGTATATCTTGTATTTTACTTTATTGGGACTACGCATAATTACTTATGTACTTTAAGATTTGATGGTACACACAGCAACACTCTTAGCTATACATTGGTGGACCTTATTATATAAGGCATAAGCTAGGAGTGTTGCTGTGGGTACTACTGTTGTGAAAAAATAAATACCGCCGAAAATTTAATAAAGTTTCTTGCCAGTAATAATCTTCTCGGGTCAAAAGTGTAAATTTAGAACAGGTGATAGTTTTATTTATGACGTTCATAAGTACATTGTAATGTGTCTAAATTTAAAAATACAGATCTTTTGTCTTTTAGAGTCTTTCTTTCAGAGATCTTTTGCCTCATAAAGACTTGTCTTTCAATCTCCAGGATACGAATCACTTTTCCATATATCTTTATATCCGAATTTACCGTCCTAGTTCAAATACAGGTCCCGTGACGTATCACTCCGATGTACAACGTGGAACCAAAGACGTGGAACATGCGAGATAAAGATATATATTTTATTGAATTTTTAGAATGAATAAGCGACAGATCACAAGCTCACAAATATTATACTGATATTAGAATGAGTCAGCTAGTTACACTTAGCGTTAGCGTGATCGCGACCGCATAAAGCTGTAATGCGACCACAGGCGGGAGTTATAATTGTGCGTACGAAGTATACGGATATACTAATATAGTCGAATTTCTAAGGATATGAAGAGTGATTAGGGAATACGGAGAGATATATATCTTTTGTGTCACTCACTCCTGAGTTACCCATCTCAGAGCCGTGTAAAATATTTGTACGGAGAAATGGTATTATTTTTTTTATGACAAAGGTGGCAAACGAGCAGACGGATTGCCTGATGGTAAGCAATTACTGTCGCCCATGGGCACTCGCAACACCAAGGGAGTCACAAGCGCGTTGCCGACCTATAAGTGGGTTGGAGCTCTGGGAACCTTAATCACCATCAGGAACACAACACTACACACCTGAAAGGTAGCAGTGCTATTATGGCTGTGGTCTTCTGTAAGGAGGAGGTACTTCCCCAGTTGGGCTTCTCCAGATTCAAGCGTGATGGTACTTCGCTGTGTGTGTTCTCATTGTTGGACGTAGTTTAAGGACATACCCGGGTCCAAAAAGTCTAACAAACCGATGTAAAAGAACGTGACATATGCCAACTGTGGCAGCTTGTAGTATAGTTATAGGCGCATGTTTGTCCCTTTATGGCTCCCTTACGTGTTTATGACACGTTTTGTGACCCTTATTTATTTAGCATGAAAAACTTCACACTCGTGTCGATAGAGTTTTAAAACTGAGTATTTTGTACTTGGTCGGTACTTGTTACCGAAATAACAGTGACGTAACTAAGTGTTAACATTGTCAGCACACTTACGGCAGATGTCGCTAGGTGCTCCTTTCTGCATATAAAGTATATGATTGCCTGATTGGATAATTCGATGCTTAGGAACGGTTTTTCAAACGGTATTTGGGCACCGTTTACCATCTCTAAAGCGAAACACTACGATAGACCAAACAAGATTATGCAATCTTATTTGGTCTATCGTAGTGTTTCGCTTATATCGTAGTACATATATGCATACTTGAGAAATGTTTGACGGGTTCGGCTGTGTCTGTGTTTAATTGCTCAGAACGTCAGCCACAAACGAGAGAGAAAGAAGAAATAAATAATGTGTCCTAGCAATGAAAACTCTAAAGATATGTAAATACTGTTTAATTTTTCGTACATATAAACAAAACCGTCCCTTCTCGTCTCGCCGCGCCGGGGTAAAGGTCCAGGGTAAGCAATATGGCCATCCGTAGATATCCACCACAGAAAGCTATGTTTACTAAAAATATAAATATAATATTGTTTTTTATTTGGCTGTAAAAAAGTGACTTCAACAGATTAATGATTATCTTCTAAAAACTATACATTGCTAAATATTCGCCCAAAAACGAAAATAGTCTTGGCTACACTAAAGTCTGAGAATAAGATCTGGTTGGGATACTACCAGCGCTAATTAATTTCATTATGACAAAATACTGATTAATTTAATCTGTTTATTATCTTTATTCTGCTCCTGCACGTTATTATCTTATTCAGGTGTGCAATAAACACAATTTTCATCATTTTGATAGTTAATAAATTTAATAATACCTATATGTTTATCTTATGCATCTTTTTTAGATTAATGCTGTAGCATTTTGATACCAGCTACCTTGTCTTGTAAAACCTTCTTGAACTTCCTAAATTTTTCAATTTGTTCGTTTACAAATTTTCTCAAAAGTTGAATCTTGTATACCATCACTGGCGGGTTCTCCACTACAGGTATTATTTTACAGATTGGATCCAATATTTTGACCTCGGGATCAGGATTCGTGTGAAAAGTGCTATAAGCATAATCTGACATATACTTCGATGAAGCACTGACGGGTCTAACAGATGTTCTTAAAGAATACTGCTTGTCAGGACACGGAAGATTTATTATGCGGGATGCTTTCATACGTCTATAAAATAAATCTGTTCCAGTTATTGCCACTCGTGGCTTCATATCAGAGATATCAGTTAACCAGTATTCGATTACGAAATAAAGTTCCATTTTTGACAACTGAGAATCGCTGTAAGAAATCCAATCGAAGAATATGGACTTTTTGCCGAACGCATCTGTAAAGTATCGCACTGTTAGCGTTTTAGGAGCGGCTAATTTTGTAATTCTCAATAGATCAAAGTCTCGTGTTTGGTTACCACATCCAAAATAATTGCAAAGCTCCAACTGTAAATTAACGCCTGGATTTTCCTGATTCATGTCGTCTAGATTGTTTAAGTTAAACACGCAGGTATACGACGGTTGAGACCACAATTTTCTTTTGCAGATTTGTAATATTACAGTTCCGTCGGTGCGTACGGCAGACAATGAATAGTTGCCTTCGTTATTGGGCGTCGACCAACTAATATGAAGAAGAACGAAATTCTCAGAAAAACATTCAAATTCTTGTATCTCAGGGTAATAGTCACCTGTAATCCATCTATAACTAGACCTAAACGTTGAAGTACAAGTATTACGACACTCCAGAATTCCTGTATACTTGCTTGAGACCTTGAAAGCTGTCCTGATAGTGGTTGAATTTATAATTTCTGAAGGTAGCTTCTTCGAGTCGGATATTTGAAGTTGGTTAGATGCATCACTGGAACAAAATACTTCGACAATGTTACCATCTTGTACAAAATATGTTTTATCTTCTTCCACATAAACGCCGCCGTTTACTGTTATTTTTGGAATGTTGCAGCTGAAAGTCGTGTCACATGTTACTAGGGCAACAATAAAAGGGAACAGTCTTACTGTGATATACATATCCTCTGATAACACAACTGGTTTGAACGTGACTCCGTAGCGTAGTGGCAAGAAACTCTTGATTCCTCATTATGCTATTTGACCAAGTAGTTTTATAAGTATTTTTTTTTATCAATTTGTTGCAAACATGCATGTAATTAATTTTAATAAGGTTTAAGGCGATTAGCGACGATTAAATTCATATATCGCGCGACTTTGATCCTAATTGCAAAAATAAGTAAATAGTTTAAATCTGCGCGTCAATTTACTTTGATTTAAGTCATTTTCCTTCTTAGGAAGTTATTATCGGAGTTAATGTTAGCCATTATCAATATAGATTAAACAAGCACTCATGTAACCAGTTCATATTATGAACTTCACAATGTAAATAAGCGTAACCATAGTAAATTTATCCACTAGCACACTGTAGCAACTGTATAATGTGTGTATAATAAGTCCAAATATAACTGTTATTATAGGTAGTTCCACGAGAGTTGAGGTGAATAGATTAGACACACAACTATATAAAGTACTAATTGCAAAAGAGTGAACGAATGGAATGAATGAGTAATCTCCCTATCATTACATGAGATGTTGTTGTGTGAGTGACTTCAACTCTCGTGAAACTATCTATACCAAGTTTGCCAAGGTTTAAGCTGAAGTTAATACATAAATTATTCTGGAAGTTTTTTATCTGGTTGTCACAATTTTTTTTAGAATAGGCTGCAATGTAGCCGACAATTTGCACCAAATTATTAATCCTTCAGTCAATACACTGAAAATAAAATTGATAGTGTCCATGGCCACTTTTTTTTTATTTTTCTCATAATAATAATTATTAGAGTTTTTGTGACACCAATCTAATAAAAGAAAGTTACTAAATTATTCGAACCAAATCACTTGACTTAAAAAATACTAACACACCATATATATTTTCTAGCTTCAAAGTATAAGGTCCAAAACATATTATTATACATTGTCGCCTTTTAAATGTGTATTGGCTAGTTAATATTTTTGAACAAATATACCTGTTACCACAAACATATACCTGTTGTCAGAAAAATATACCTGTTATCACAAAAAAATACCGTTATTTAATACCCGTGACGACTGTACTCTTACAGCCTAAATTTCCTCGCGATACTTAGAGGTTGTAAATCAAAATAATGCGTCTACTTCAGAATATTACGACAGCCATCGAAACCAACGACTTCGGTCTTTTAAAAATTCAACAAATGTCTCTATTTCGCGTCATTTCCATAAAGGGGGGATGTTTCTTTCGCTTTGTTGATGTTTTAGCTTTTCACTGTCTTGTCTCACCTCCAATTTGGGTAAAGGTGCGTATTTGTAATGAAATCTTATTAGAATTACTATTTAATAAAAAAAGGTTAAGAGTAGGTAATATAGAAAATACACAGATTATTTACCTTTATAGCTGGACTGGTTAAGCCTCAGAATGCCAAAGATTTCTTTTTGTGTTTGTTAATTTTTATAGCTTAGTTATTATGCAATGTTCAAGGATGTCAAATTAAAAGATATCCTTCTGTTCTGCAGGAAGATTGGAAGATTTGAGGAGAACTGTGGAACGCAGCCGGAACTGTAACCTGCAACTCCGACTTCAGGGAACTGGGCTGAAAGACTGCTACGAGCGATCGACAGCCCGCCTGAGTCCGGCCAGGCGTCCCTATACTACATCTACAACTCTATAACGTCATCCACTGGCAGTCCCGCCTCGTGGCTTTCTGTAAAGTCCAGCTACCACTTTACAGAACACGAGGCCTACTACCGTATACACTGGCATGCTCTAAGAGTAAACTTGTTATGTTTATGTTCTTCGATTGCTTAGTTGTTAGTCACTTTGATATTGGCGTAATCATCAGCATTGATGAAAGCCATCTTTTAACTAAGTATCTATCTACCATATATTATTATTTTTTTATATATGAGAGAGCTACGCTAAGCTATGAAACCTATGGTATAGCTAATATATTGATAATAATTAATAACATGTCGGCCATTCAATCCGTTTGCCGTGTGATGTCGGCTGACTAGAATAGCACCACCCCATCTCCTCCCGTGGGTGTCGTAAGAGGCGACAAAGGGTAAATCCTACGGACGGGCAGCACCGTCCCCAGCCAATCTACAGCTACTGCGGTCGCCAACCCGCCTGCCAAGCGTGGCGACTATGGCAACTACCCCCAAGATGATACAAGTAATATTGGTGGGAGGCCTATGTCCAGCAGTGGACTGCATACAACTGAAATGTATGTATGTATGTATTCAATGCTATCATAAAAATTAAGAATTTTAAATTTATTCCAACGAAAAAGGCGGGGAATTTACGTTACGCGGAATATTCGGTCCACGAGTCTACCTAACATGGACACGAAGTTTAATTTCATTCGTATAGTTGTTACATTTCTAGCTGGCCCATTGTAAACTTACAATAGACAAAGCCGTGGTCACCAATACCATATCTAAAGGTTAGAGAAGGGTTATCAAGCCTTTAAAATAAGAAATGGAAGGCAAATTAGGGTATAAACTACTAAGGTACTGTTTTCAAATAACTTTGAAATGCAAATGAAGCACGTGATTTTTCAAATGAAACCCAAAACGAGGTCACGTCTTCTAGATAAATAGGGAATCCTTAGGAATCGACGGCAATGCCTCTTTTATACGGATTCAGACAAAAATTTACTTTACAGTAACCAACACAGAGTTGGTTTTCCCTAACCTTTTCTACAAGATACGTCATTTTCGAAAAGAAACTGAAGCAACAGAGCGATTTTAGATTAGAGACATTTGGGGTAGTCGTTTTAAAAGTTGCGTGTGAAAGTATATCTATATTGGGCTATAAGTTTTAGACCATAAGGTCGAATTTGACTTGTCGTTTCAGTAGTGGATAAGCAAAAATGTAGGTACTCGTAAATACAAATTTCAATAAATATTTTTTTATAATAAAAACAAACTAAGACAGATTATACTACTAAAACAGAGTGTACTAATTTAAACTTCATCGGGACGTTTCGAACCATTTAGCAGCGTTGGTGGTCATCGGGTGAAATATTTATTTTATTACTATCATTTGTAGTCACTTTAATTTAATTATTATTATATTAATTTTAGATTACTATAGTTTAATACGTTATCGTAAATATAACGTTAAAGTAAAACTATTTTTAATTTAATAATAAAACAGTTCTTTCCGAGCTAGTGAGGTGAAAAATTATTTCTGATCTATCTGACAACCGGCCTGGCCTAGTGGGTGGTGACCCTGCCTATGAAGCCGATGGTCCTGGGTTCGATTCCCAGTCAGGGCATTTATTTGTGATGAGCACAGATATTTGTTCCTGAGTCATGGGTGTTTTCTATGTATTTATATGTATCTATCTATTATATATATCGTCGTCTAGTACCTACAACACAAGCCTTACTGAGCTTACCGTAGGATTAGGTCGATTTGTGTCAGATTGTCCCGAAATATTTTTTTATTTTATTTATTTTAATTTAATAATAAAACAGTTCTTTCCGAGCTAGTGAGGTGAAATAGTAGCTTGTTAATCAAGGGTTTCTACCCTTGATTAACAATCTACTATTTGCCGAGTTTTTGATGAGTGCCTTTCTAGGCACTCATTGACGACGAGGTAGTTTGGCGCTAATAGTCGCTGTCGAAAATGAGTGATTTTTACCCGAGTTAAGCATACTATTTTTCATTTCGAATGCGAGGAAAGTAAAATAAGAGCAAGAAGAAAGTAAAAAAAATGTCTCTTAGATAATAAAATGACTGACTAAAAAACTAATCTTACCGCATCAGCTTGTTTAAGTTGAAGCATGGAGATGAAGGTTTAAGTTGTATCGATTAATCATTGAAATATATTTATAAAGGATCAGCACACATTCTGACAAAGATTTCACTATTTTCTCGGACTGCCATTTCATACAAGTTAACTGATACGATAACAATACTGATCCGATTTTCTATCGAAACTTGCGGTAGGAGGCTTTCCATGATAACTTGACCTTTATTTCTAATTCCGTCAGGTGTTAGGTCGATTTAGAATCACTTGAATAACCCGTAACTATTAATTTCAAAATATAACTATACTTTGTTTACTATCCAAGTGTTTTCAATAGTTGCGCGGAATCCAGCCTCTAACTTTTTTCTTGCAGCATAATTGTCCACAGATAATTGTCATAACGCACAGAATCTTTTTTTTTCGCGCGCATTATTGGCGAAATAATGGGTGTCTTAAACAGCATTTTAGTTTTATAGAAAACCCCAACCCTTTATTTTTAAAATTTAAGGCTTGTTTTATGTATAAAGTAATAGAAATTGTAATAAAATGGTCCTATTCAATGTAATAATGACTAATAAGAAGGTAATATTTCCAATAAGTAATTATACATTCATGTTTGGCTGTATAGGTTACTGCCGTTGCTTAGCTGCGCATATTAAAGTTAAAAAAAACTTCGTAGGTTTATTCCTTTTTATTACTGTAATATAGAGCCAAGACACTTAAAAATTTTAACCGTAATATAATAATATAAAAATTTGAATTAATTGACATATTTTATGCATGATAATCGCTACAATAAATTGCTATAATTTAAGAGAAAGAACTATTCTCATGTATTTGTTTCTGGCGTCGGTAAATAAGGTTATTTTTGCCACTTTGTTCTACTGAGTGCTCACAAGGGGAGAACTAATAGGAACATGCCAAATTGCGACCCTAGGGCGGAAACGTATTACTTTCCACCCGCATAGTAGATAAACAATGACCCACTTTCATGAGAAATGAAAAATGATTTCAACGTCTGTCATGTGTTTTGTGTTTGTTTATCAGAACATTCAGAACACTATCGAAATGTCAGTGACAAGTAAAATTTGCCTCTTGTAGCCACCTAGTCCATTGTCGTTGTTTTATTACATTTTTCACGGTTTCCGCATTTCGTTGTTTCCTTGTCAGGCCTCGTTACCTTTTGGTTGTTTTCTTTGTTCCCTCCATGTTTCTGTTGTAGGTACATTCGGAAGAATAGCGCTACGGGACGTTTTCGTGGGATAATTTAACAATATAAATGGTTCAATCAAATTTTTTGTCCATCGTTGCCATGGTTACGTTACCATAGGTCACTCTTCAAACAGTTTAATTGCATTTCGGTTTAAAGATATTTATTCTCAGAAAAGACATTACAAGTCACTTATTTGAGAACTAAAATTAACAGTAAATACACAAAATATAGATACGAGTATTTGTAGAAGCTATATGTCCTTTCCATACTTCACCTACCCTAATAAGAAATGTGGCCCTGCGTACTTCTGACGTGCTTACGTCAAAAGTACGCGGGGCCACATTTCTTGTAGCAAACTATGCTTCAGGTGATCATGGGACAGAATAACAACAACAAATAGTTGATTCACTCAAATATAAGAAACATTGTCATTTAAATTAAGATTCGCTTCTTTCATAGTTGCCATAGCCACCACGATTGGCAGACGGTTTGGCGACCGCAGTAGCTGTATATTGCGTTTCGCTTAGGTTTTTTCTCTCTGTTGCCTCTTACGACACCCGCGGGAGGAGATGGTGTGGTGCTATTCTATTCTGCCAGCATACGGCGATGTTAAAAGTACTTAGCAAATATGTTGGCATGATTATTAATTAGGCTACAGAGAATGCTGGGACACACTAGTTAGTGTCTAAATGTGACAAGTTTAAAGTGTTGAAGTTAAAACCGTTTTTCAGAACTAAAACCATCAAAATTTAATTTAGCAGCCGTGTCTGCTTAATAAATTAAGTTTTCATCTCCCTAGCTCGGAAAGCCCGTTTTTATTATTTCAAAACAGATAGCAAAGTTGCATTTTATTCACGAGAGTGCAAATTAATTTCATACAAATTTTGTATTACGAATCGAGTGTTTTTTTTAAGTTAGCTTGACCGATGAATTGTATTATTTTTTTATGCTTTATAATTTTTTTAATTATTGTTTTTCACGCGGTAGTGAGGTGAAAAATTTAGTGTTTCACTAGGAAGCAAAATGTGTTCACCTCTCGCGCCCTGAAACCCAATAATCAAGAGTATACTTTTTGAACTACTCGCAATGCTTGTGGTTCAATTTAGGAATCATTCGCTAGCTCGAGTCTCATTATTAGGACGAGAAGGTCCATTCCATTGTAAAACAAATAACTATTAGTAATGACGCATCGATATCGGTGGATTCTCAATATATCTTGAGCCCCTCATTTTTTTTTTTTTTTTATGACATAGGCGGCAAACGAGCAGACGGATTGCCTGGTGTCAAGCAATTACCGTCGCCCATGGGCACCCGCAACACCAGGGGAGTCACAAGCGCGTTGCCGGCCTTTAAGGGGGGTTGGAGCTCTGGGAACCTAACTCACCATCAGGAACACAACACTACATACCTGAAAGGTAGCAGTGCTATTATGGCTGTGGTCTTCTGTAAGGAGGAGGTACTTCCCCAGTTGGGCTGCCCCAGATTCAAGCGTGATGGTCAACGCTGTGCCCTACCTCTCATTGTTGGACGTAGTTTAAGGACATACCCGGGTCCAAAACTGCTGTCCAATTACTGTTGCTATGCGCTTTATAAGTTTCGAATCCTATAAGACGCGTCCGTCATTTCATTATTTCTTAAACTCATCACCTGGTTTGTTAGGCTCGGCAGGTACCCGGAACGTCGACGGCATGGCTCGTTGACCACTCGGATGTGCCGGGATATTTGTCAGCGGTGACTACGTGACGTATCCTGGAACGGGCCGGCTCGGGAAGTGTCCGAAAAACACGTTGCCTCGGATACGTGTAGGACCCGGAGCGTCCGAGAGTAAGTAATTCTTAATAAAATATAAATTCATAAAATAGATTATTTTATGGTTTGCATCAGGAGATCTAATTCTGAAAATGAGCCATTCTGAAAGTAATTTTACGAGTCAGTCAGACTTCAATATTAGAATATTATATCAAGATACGAATTACAAATATAATTTTTGGATACGAAGTGGATTTTCTTAAAATAGTTACACCTTAAAATTTACGTTTCCGTTTCAAAAAATATCGAATTTATATAATTATACATAAACTTTTAATTTAATCCTTGTATTACTGCTTCAAGTTTAAGAAACGAGCATCAAATCTAAGTATTCATAGAGATTTAATGCTTAACTATCGTCACAAAACAGTTAACTTTTCGACAAGTTACGCTAATTGGGGACATTTTTTTGTAAAAACTCCCAGTTACGCCCTTATACAGTCGCCATCAGATATATTAGAGCTGCGGAGATGGTCATAAACATCTAAACATGCACTTAACAATAGAGGCCTTGTTCAGATATTTGTGACCATCTCCACAGCTTCGATATATCTGATGGTTACTCTACCACACGAGGCATGATCGCCTAAATGTGCGAATTTAATATTTATTGTACGCGAATACGGTATTTATGACCGATACGATCTTTACGATTGAATGCTATATGTACACCTATATATTTATCTAGCTGGAACAACATTCGCTTAGTGCTTGCCACAATCAACATATCGACCTTCCTATAATTTACGATTAATACGGTACTACTCACGTTTATTTAGTCACTCGCGCGACATGTTTCGGAGAACATAGGCCTCCATTTTCAAGCACTAATAGTGCTGAGTGTCCGATCGGTTCGCCGCTCGCGTCACCGGCCCGTCGCGCACTCAGTCGTGAGTAGTACCGTATTAATCGTAAATTATTAAATATGTCTCATGTAAGTTTAAATACAAATATCGACAATCCTGTTATCGATGAGTAATTTAACTGCAACTATCAGACGCACATACAATCACAGATTAATATCGGCTACCTACCTAGACGCCACGTACCATAGATCTTGTACAAATTGAACGTAATCCGTATACTTTTGATCCAATTTATTTTATAATTATCTGAAGGACTTTTTTATTGGAGAATGCTTTTTAAAAATCTGTGACTATTTCTTACGAAATACTTGTATATATTTATTAAAATAGTAAATAATCATTAATATATTTAAATAACTAAATAAAGTAATAAAATAACTTATGAATAAATACTAACTACTAACGATTAAAAAACAAAACACTTGAACACTTAATAGTAGTAGAAATAAACCCCAGTCTAAACTCTGGACCGGTTCTAAAGTATGCAAAATACAAATAAATTGATAGTTTTGTTAGTATTATCTAATTTTAATTAACGCACTCTATTACCCTATTTATGTATGATGTTGAAGTGGTATTTATCGATAACAGAACTGTCGATGTTTTTATTTTGTCAATCACTTACGTCAAATCGTTCGTTCTAGAAAAATATCTAAATGTAGTTATATGTAATAGCATTTCCTCGCGTGGCTCGGTAGCTATCATTAGCGTGATGGACGACTGCCCTTACTTGGGTGCGGGCCTTATCAACGCTACACGGATTATTTAAATTAAAGTTCACACTGAAACTTTTTGGGAAGGATTTGCCGCTTCGAGTATCCGCTTACCGACATTCTTTACAACATTATTTTTTTATACAATTGCTCAAAAAGTCGACTTTATGTAGCGGCAAATCGTGCGTAAAGTTTGATTTTTTTGCACTAGTGCTGAAATGAGTATTAATCGAAACCCGCTTGATAAGTGACACATCTGAAAACGCGCGATTGTTTTAACCTGTTTTTCCGTATTCACTGCCACCGACGCACATGTGCGTTCATTTCCATACATTTTTGGAGGGAGTGGCAGCGAATGTGTTAAGAATACAAGATGTAATTTTTTACATGATACAAATTGAAATTTATACATGTAAAAAATTACACCCTGTATAAAACTACCTCTTTTATTTAACTTGCAATGTATGTACGTTTATCCAGGGAGAATCTTGTAACTCAATTTTGTACATTTTTAACTGGTGGAGCTGAAATTTAGCACATTTATGTAAGTTCGGTGACAATGCCATATTATGGTACCACTGATCTGATCAGAACAACTCCTAAAATACACAAAATAAACCCGTGTTTAAGCTCGTTAGAATCCTTTCGATGTACCTATCTTCATATAGGATTCTAACCTTATCTGTAGCTCAGTTGGTAAAGCAACGCGCATGTATCCCGGGGTCGTGAGTTCAAGTCTCCCCCAAGGTAGTTAAATTTCTTTCATTTCAAAGAATATTTTTTTAACAAAATTCAAGTCCGATAAAACCAAACAATATAAAAAATAAAATCTTACACATGAAGAAATATCGGGTAAAAATGACTTAGACTCGTGTACCGAGAATATGTAACTAAAAAGTGCACCGAAAATAATCCTGCGCAAGAAAAAAATCACCCCCATTATTTATATATTAATTTTCCCCTCACTAGCTCGTAAAGCGCTTGTTTATCCTTTAATACGAGAGGGTAAAAACGCATTTTATCCACTAGTGATTAAAGTAAGTTGACTTCTCATAGCTCTTATTGCTATGGTTTTAAAGTCTAAATTCGCGAAGTCACTTGCCCCCGCGGCGGCTGCGGCGGGCGCGGGCGAGCCTCGCTAACGCACCGAGTTGAAAATCGAATTAGAACATTCGAAAATCGTACTGGCCACCACAAGCTAACCAAGCTAAAGGCACCTTTTGTAAAAATGTTGAATGTATCTAAACGCAAAGAAAAAGTCAATGCGATTTCAAAACGTTTTTTTGCATGTTTCACTTTCCTCGCTGTAGTGAGGGGAAAAGTTTTGTGTTACACACGGGTGCAATTGTAATTTACTTCTCGTGTATTGAAACACTCGCTACGCTCAGGATTCTATTTTAAAAATAGTTAAAAAAAATTTAAACTTAGAATCCATTCGCTTGCTCGAGTTTCAATCCCACACTCGCAGTTAAAATACAACTTTGCACCCTTGTATAACAAATAACTATTTATTCAGTTTTTATTATTTTTTGTTATAGCATTAAAACATTTCAATTACAAACAAACAGAAACACGTTTGTATTTAGTTACGGATCCCTAAAACCCACAAAATTGTAAAATACAATACTTACACCCGCAGGTACAAGCCGCGAAGCCGCCAATATAAGCTTGTAACAAAAAGCAATCTATTTGGTTACCACAAAACCGCCTTTCAGCCCGGTGGATAAAAGATATAATAAATAAAGCCTCCTATGATGGAAAACCTTTTCCATTCGCTCTTCAACTGACCTGGAATCACCGGCGCAAGTTTAAAAAGTTATCACATATTTGTTACAAAAAAGAAAAATTCAAGATAGTTTAA
Source organism: Grapholita molesta (assembly GCA_022674325.2). NCBI lineage: Eukaryota > Metazoa > Arthropoda > Insecta > Lepidoptera > Tortricidae > Grapholita > Grapholita molesta. The sequence goes on from CP053138.2 coordinate 2,429,847, forward strand.
AAAAAATTAGGTTGTAAATGGTTCATCGGTTCTAATGATTTGTTGTCTAATGATGTGTTAAAGTAATTGTAGCAAATCAATCGAATAACAATTTTGCTCTTATAATGTGCCAGTGTACGGTAGTAGGCCTTACGTTTTGTACAGTGGTAACGCATGTATGTTTAAGTTTCTTGCCGGTCATAAAACATAAAATACTTCTCGGGTGAGAGGTGTAGGGTTGAACTGGTGTAGTTTTTATTTTTCTCTTCTACCTACTTTTTTACACTCGACGTGTAAAAGTGCCCTTGTTGAGTTTGAGTCTGGACTTTACAGAAAGCCACGAGCCCCGGGGTTGCCGGATGTAGAAAAGTGGTGAAACGTGTTTGAGATAAATAATTACTTAGCTGCACAATTGTGCAGATCACTACATAACAAGCTATAAATATTAGAAACTAAACGACGTTAATGAACAAAAACCAAAAATATATTCTAAAGAGGATTTCGCCGAAGTAAATTAAAAAATGTCGCAACAATAATCAATGAAAGGTCATCCAATTTAGCCAAACCTCATTACATGAGGCAAAAGATTTTAGAATCAAAAACATTTTCTTCTCCTATGCAAATATGCCTTTTAACTGATGCCCAAATAAGTAATAGTTGTAAAAATAAACACGTAGGAAAGTTATATGTCGAACATCCACAAACATGGTGGCCACATGACATCATACGAGCCGCTGAGAGTCAGTGGCTGTGGTGTGCTGAAGATCACTCCCTATGAGGAGGTTTACGAAGAGGCCTATATCCTGCAATGGACGCAAGTTGCTGATTGGTAAGCTGGTAAGGCGAATTGAATCGCCGAAGTGGCAAGATGTCCACTTGATTCCAGGAGGCTGGCCATTTATTTCGCTCAGAGGATTAACGTTCCTGTCTAGGAGGGAATGCGGGTACCCTACGCAAGGGACCAGGGAAAGATTTTCTATTTTTAAACTTTATTGGTTAGGTTTACATAATATTTCCCTTGCTTCTTCTGTCTTCTTAAATAAATATTTACTTTATTCCTCGAAAATTGCAGTATATTTTCAGGATATTTGACTCGTTAGAAATTACTTTACTTCTAGTAATTTATAAGTACTTTGTTATTTCTTGTGTAAATCTTTACATATTGCTACATTAAGTAAAGCACCTGCGCCAAAGATGGGCCAGGTGCCTTAAGGGTTCCTAAGATAGCCCACATTATAGATTTTATGCTTGTAACCGATCAAATGAATTTAAATTTCACATCTATGTTTGGTAAACATATTTACCAATAAGGGCGTCCAATTTAAATTCATTCAGACGGTTACAAGCATATTTATATAGTAGGCTATATTAGGAGCCGGGCCATCATAGACACAGGTACCTTACTCTTTATATTCCTCACAGGCTGAATGGCATTTCCTTCCAATTTGTATTGTTTTTAGCAGTTTTGATAACCGGTACATTTTATACAACAATTGTAAAACCAACTACTTTATTCTCCGCTCTCCTCTTCACCCAAAAACCGTCATAGTCCGAATTCAATACGTGTAGCCGTCAAACAAGTGATGAATGATGTTCACGCTGACACGGGAATTTAGACCTTATTTACACGAACGTCAAACAGTCTGATAACTTTTCTTCTGTTGACTAAGGGTGAATGGTTTTCAAGTGGATACTTTTGTTTGCAAACCTATATGTGACATTATCCGTGGAAAGGGACCTTATCGTCGATGGCGCTTATGTCGTTGTTCAAGACGATACAATACAAAAGCAACGCCATTCGACGTATGTGCCATCGACAATAAGGTCCCTTTTCCTAGATAATGACACATATGCTCGCCCACACCTAGGTTTGCAAATCAAGAAGCGTGTGATTCAATGCAAGATAGTGCATAGTGTCCAAAAATATTCACATTATTTGACAGGTATCAACTATGAGATAGAACAATAATAGATACAATTTATAGTCGCCAGGGCGGCGCCACAGGCAATCTGAAATTGGCTAGGTACCGGCAACGCGTGTAACGGAATGCGGTACGAGAAGTATCAAAACTTCATCAGCCTGTTTAACTATAGTATCATAGAGTCTCACTTATAGCATTGACATAAAATCTTACGCCAGTAACTGTCACATCAAAAAAATAATTTATCAGTACATTACATCAGAGGACGGGAAAATGAGGATTTCCGGCCAAGTGGGTATATACGAACCGAGCGAGCGTGCGAGCGAGGCCGGGAATCCGAGGCATGTATAGTGCTTTTCTCAAACATACAATGAAATAAAAGAAATGTTTCAAAAAATGAAATTTGCAAAATTACAACTATAACAATGAAATCGAAATGTATTAAAAATTAACATCAGCTGTTTGCTATGACACCCGCTATCTTTGCTTCTGTATGAAAAAAAGTTACTTTGCCGGCCAAGGCCTGCAAATATATATGAAATTCGATATCCATCCCCTTCAGTTACCGCCCAAAAAACCATACTTCCGAGTCTCTTATAAGGAATGTAAAGACAATATTTCATTGCATGTTTGAGAAAATATTTTTTTCTTCTACCGCTACTGACTTTAGTTTACCAGACTATAGTAGATTATAGTAAGTCGTAGCACACGCGCTACGAGGGCGCTACGAACGTGCTACGGATACACATTCGATGCGCTACGAAGGCGGAATAAAGAAGCAACTTTCTTTCTCCGCAAGGTAAGGAGTTTTTTTAACACTCGCACGAATAGTAACTATACCTTATTTTTAAGGCTCGGTAAAACGCCCGTCAATTTGAATCATAACCCTGTTCCGTGGAACGGAGACTTCCTTATGTTGTAAAATATTAAAAAAAAATAAAAAAATCTTAAACAAATAAGGCACAGGGATATCACATAAGGGATGGTGTATGTGTGGGATGGTCTGTCTGAATATTGTTTTTTAAACATTTTTTATACCGTTATTTAATTCTTTTATGTTTGTTCATGTGCCTATTTTTAAAAACAAAACTTAACCAAAAAGTTTTCCGTCTTTTGTAATTCACTGTTGTACTTGCTATCCGTATGAAAATACGGTGTGGAAAGATAACTCGGGCCCTGAAGAGAAACTACCTTAAATCCTTAAGCTAGCTCATTTTACTTAAAGGAGACATTCCTTTAATTTTAAAAAGAAACAAAACTGTATTCAAATATTTTGTAAAACTAGCTTGCCTCGCCCGAATGTCTATGCGACTTGGGAACCTCCTCAGCTTTTTCGTCGGTTTTAAAGAACAGTAATTTCAAACTTTCAAATTATCTTCAAATTGTTATTCTAACAAACTATGCTTTAGTTGTCCCCTAGCTGACTGGACAGAATAACAACAATAAATAGTTTATTCACTCATTTAATACGTACTTTTAAGTATTATTAGGTGATGTTCTCTTGTGTATAGGTTTGAAATATCATTTTTTTTAAACTGCATGCATAAATTCCATCCAATACTTATTTTCCCAAATGATCTTCAATAAATTCAAAATGGCGCCATCTATTTGGCATTAATATATTCGGTATTGTTTTCATATTATTACTTTCCCATTAATAAGAGTCTTAAGTGGCGTCCAAAAACTCGTTCAATTATATACCGTACACTTGGGAATTAAGGTCCACGTTTACTCGAATTTTCTGTTAAGATATTTCTGTCGGCTATTGTGCTGTATAATTTCTAGGCCACCTTTGTTTCTCTAATGATTAAGGATTTGTCTTTTATCACGTTCCGTACAATTATAGCCTTTGTCTCAAACTTCAAAGATCGCGGATAAAATTTATTGCTATAACTTTTCTTCTCATTTAGGTTTTTAATTGTTGACCATATTGGGACCGAGCGCGACGACAGCGCTACGTGACAGGCGGCCATTATGGACAATATTGTCACCGCTGTCAAACAAGAAGTAAGTAAATATTGTGGAAAATATCAATGAAATCTTGTGTTATTTCACTATATTACACAATTTTGGACAATGGTAGTCAGTAACATTATTAAAACGATTAGAAAATGTTTACTGCAATATGGATTTGACAGCTCAAGTGCTCAGCGACAAAAATGACAATTTTAACCGTAGCGAGCGCTGTGATCGTTTAGGCTACCCCCTCCACCCGCTTTGCACTCTGCCAATATGGTGAATTTCATTTAATATTTTTATTTATAATGCTTACAATATTACGAGTAGCTACTTAAATATATACCACATTAAATCTAAAAAAGGGCCTTGAGACATTGTACCAAGGATGCTGTCGGCATTTCCTCGTTGTATCGCAATGCTGATACGTTGTTCGAGGAAGCCGCCAGCTCTTCGGTCACCAGTTACGTCAACCACACACTTCGCGATTTCTGCATAAAGTTTGTGCGCGCTGGGACCCCATGGACCTCCCGTTTCTACGCCAAACGGCACTCACTGCCCAGGCTCTTACATTTAAATTATTTAGTATTTTGCTCGAGAAAGTGAAGCGTGTAGCTAAGTTGTTAACCATTGTATTTTTCTTAAATGATGATAAAAATGTGTAATTTTTTTGGCATTGGCGACATCATTAATGATATTGATGGAAGACATATTTTAAAAGAAGAAGATAGAAAATCCGTTATGTGCCCTACATCTGTATGTTTTGGGGTTACCCATATATTAAGTAGTAATATCAAAAATTACACACATGTAGATTTACTTAGCTACTGTTTACATTTACAGTTTTTTCCTATATATCGCAAAAGGTCTACATCGTAAACGGTCTAGAACGCAAAATGCCTACATCACTTTCGTCGCTTTATTTTTAAGTTAGCGATGTCGACAGAGCCCCGCTATTGCAGGGCTTCTATTCTGTACCGTTTTCTATATTCTTCCTATTTGAAGAAAACTAACGAACCTAACCTACCTAGTGATTATAAGAGTGATATAAATATTTTGCGTTCTAGACCATTTGCGATGTAGTCTGTTTGCGATGTAGGCAAAATATTAAACTAGTCATTTTGCGTTCTAGGTTTTCCGCGAATAACCCGTATTATCTAATACGGGCGTCATCTATGTTTATTTTATTTTCTTAAAAATATGTTTTCATCTCATTTTATACCAGTGCAAAGTCGATGAACGGTCGACGAACGCCTTCCAATTACACTTTCAATCGAAAGTTTACGCCGCCCCGACCCCGAGACGATCGCGTCTAATTTCATTGCAGTTTCATGTCTTACTTGAAAACAGTACATTTTATACGGATATATCTATCGCGCTGGCGTGGGATAAGTACCCAGTGTGATAAAGATGACTGCAGTTTTGACAGATACTGCGTAAGTATTTCAAGACGCGATCGAATTTTTCGACATTTTTTGACAGATACTGCGTAACTATATCAAGACGGATCGATTTTTTCGTCTTCCAAATTTAAACAAGTGCTTCTCGCTACGCGCGTAGCCAAAACCTGTGTATGTAGCTAAGTTGCGCTACGAATATAGAACCTACTGGCGGATACCTGTCGCGCAATGTGTTAACTAATCGTATTGACATGTTGTAAACAGACAATGGTTTTTTTGTGTCGCATTGTTGCTTTTTGTGTTTTTTATTATCAGATTTTAATGCTATACCACTGTTTTCGATGCGGAGCCCTTTTAACAGATGTTTACGAAGCTTACAAAACAAAAATATCTGAAAAAACTACGAAACAGCCCGAAAGATATCGATGATATCAATCAGTTTTAAAATCCTCTTCTATAGGGTTAATGACCACGGTACAAGTCGACGTTATCTCGAAAAATTGCCAGTTCAGCTTCCTCTGTTTAGTCTTCTTTGAGTTTTTGAGAACGAACAAACTTTTAACAGACAATCTTGTTAATCTTTATTTACTAAAAGGAATGGCTCTTCTATAGAAATAGGAAAAAACTTATAAATATTATATTTGAACCATTGCACAGGACAAATATTTGTTTCACGTTATGTGACCAACACCTCCTAGCTCACGGAAAAGCCTAGGACGTCCACTGCTGGTCATGGGCCTTCTCCATAAACCGCCACAGGGAACTGTCTCTGAGCACAAAGAGTTTATCGCCTGATCGCCACTCTGAACACGAGAGCTCCCTGTCGTGCCTTGAAACTCTCAAGATTCCATTCTTTGAATTCAGTTTTTAAATCTTTCACTAGCTTTTCTTTTTGGACCCGGGTATGTCCTTAAACTACGTTCAACAATGAGAGGTAGGGCACAGCGATGGCCATCACGCTTGAATCTGGGGCAGCCCAACTGGGGAAGTACCTCCTCCTTACAGAAGACCACAGCCATAATAGCACTGCTAACTTTCAGGTATGTAGTGTTGTGTTCCTGATGGTGAGTAAGGTTCCCAGAGCCCCCTTAAAGGCCGGCAATACGCTTGTGACTCCCATGGTGTCCCTGAAAAGCTCGGGCCTCAATTTTAGCACGAGAAGGTGAATACTAACTTTGCTCCCTTGTAACATATAACTATTGTGTACCTACTCATACTTGTCTTTTAAACGACTCATATGGACTGAGTACTCTATTCAACTATGTATTTCTTTTTCTTATTTGTATCTTAAAAACTCCTTTATGTTTTATTTATAGTTCCACAAAATTAACCAACTTTGCTCTATTGTATGACGAATAACTAATTCCTTGTCAACAAAACAAGACGTTGTCATTGTAGAACCACTCAGAACGCCTTCCTCTGCCAGAACACCGTCCGATATTAAGTTAAAGCCCTCATTTCGCCGATCTCGCCGTTCGATTACCGGTAAATACTTTACCGATACGTTCGGCCTAGTGATGCCTTAATCTCGAGCGGGTAGCCCTCGAGCTACCTAAAGCTATTTAGGAAACATATTCGAGTTTATTCAATGGAACCATCCAGACTATCTAACTTACGCTGAGTGCTCAATCGTGATTTGCAAGCGATAAATTGCATCAAAAATTTACAACTGTCATTATTTTTATAGCTAGCGTTAACTTTTTGTGCATACCTAATCTGTATAACATTTGAGGAGTTTTCAAAAAGGTTTATTTCTTTATGTCAGCAGAGGTTATGTTTCTAAGAAAATCGTACAAAAACAAGCCCCATTGACATAAAGAAATAAATCCTTTTGAAAAGACACTCCTCATTTATAATGGAATGTTACCCTAACCAGGAATGTTACCCAACTGTCTGGCTCCAATATAATTTAATTTGATATATGTTAGAGTAGCCTAAAATAACCGACACGTATTTTTTATAGATGCCCAATCTCAACATATTGGTAGAAAATTGTCCTTCAAAGTACTAAAAAAATACCATTCCTCCTAACTTCTACAGCGAGTGATGCTTAAGCAACTTGCTAATTAATAGCTGGTTTGAGTGTTTACCTCCCAAAATTTTACGGTAAGCTAGGACCAAAGATGAATCTGATAAAGACTACTTTCATTCCATAATAAAGTGAGATAAGTTTTTATCATTTGTTTTCTTCGACTAGTCATCAGCAGGTCCATTTTCTAGTGCCAGCTTATCTTTGAATTTTGGAACAGGTATGTTTGAGAACGGAAAAAAATTATGAGCTCCTTAAACATATATCAAATTAAATCAAATCGGAGCCGGACAATTGTAAGTATCACCAATAAGCAAATGTTGTCCCTGCCAAGTATACTGCCGAAAAAAACTGCATTTTCTTCACGCAATCGATTCGATAGCTAGCTCAACATTATTACAACACTACTCTAACGAGACATCCCTAATTTGCTGGTATTGAATTGCTGGTCTCGACCGGTTGGAGCCATAATTTAAAAAGGATAAATGAAAATGAAAATTAAACACATTTAGTACCTTTTGATATTTTACTCAAGGTCAATGTGGGTAAGACCGGCATACTATATTTTTAAGGGAAGTCCGTCATATGACACTAAATACCTTTGACATAATGTAGGAAATTGGTTGGTAGACGGTCTTTGCAGATAGACGGTCTTATCCACATTGACCTCCTATCAGAATAATTTGCAGCGTGCTAATACGGGCAAATATCTGAACGGCACGGTGGATATAGGTGATATGATAAGGAATATATTTAGATAAGTTTTGCTAACAATATACAGAAAAATACTACGTAAACAATAAGACTAAAGAAAAAATAATAAAAGAAATTTAAAAAACGTCGTTAAAATTGGGCCCCTTTGGCATGGTGCCGAGTATGCTGGCAGCATTCCCCCGCTGTATCGCGATACTGATTCGTTGCGCGAGAAAGCTGCCAGCCTTGCGGTCACCAGTGGAGTCGACGAGCCTTTTAGAAAGGTCTTTGAACATGATATGGGCGCTGGGACCCCACGGGCCTACGGGTTTCGACTCCGAATGGCATAAAAATGTATTCGGAGCCCGGTATTTTTAGTGCTTTTTTTTTAGTTTTGCTTAAGTACGAGTACATTTATAATTATATCCATACAACATAATTCGGCCTGCAGTGTAATGCAACACCGTGGACTGACCGAGGACACCGCGGGAATCCACTGTAAAACCGATCACTGTAGATCGCTTTAGGGGACGCCTATGTCCAGCAGTAGACGTTCTTCGGTATAATGATGATGACGAATAGAAGCTGGTAATATAACGAAACGTCTGCTAACGAAACCATGACGCGAAATAAAGGAATTAATTCACAATCCTTACTACATACATACTATAATACTGTATACTATTTATACATACTTATATATACTTTTTATACTCATAATATTATAAATCCGAAAGAATTATTTATGAGAGGTAAGGCACAGCGAAGTACCATCATGTATAGGCACCCGCAACACCAGGGGAGTCACAAGCGCGTTGCCGGCTTTTAAGGGGGGGTTGGAGCTCTGGGAACCTTACTCACCATCAGGAACACAACACTACATACCTGAAAGGTAGCAGTGCTATTATGGCTGTGGTCTTCTGTAAGGAGGAGGTACTTCCCCAGTTGGGCTGCCCCAGATTCAAGCGTGATGGTCATCGCTGTGCCCTACCTCTCATTGTTGGACGTAGTTTAAAGACATACCCGGGTCCAAGTATTAAATAAGGAGTATCCAATTTGTTCTACTTTATACACAACCTTGAAAACTCATATTAATTCTGTAATTTAGGCTACATTTAAATTGTTCCAAACACATTTCGCTCGCCACCTGTCAACTCCTACCGCAAAATTCACGGCTTAATAAATCCTCTTTTACGCGATTTCACGCATTTGGCCAAATTCTGTGTACAACATAATGTATCCCAATTGTACTGAATGATATTAATGTTTCTTTGTAAACGTTTTTTAACTTTGATTTTAATTGGTGTTTTTAAATTGTTATTAATGAAGGTCAGCAAAATATTACACCCCGTTTGATGAATTGTTGAGCCGAATACTAAAAGTTTTATTTACCTACATACCTGCAATATTGGTTCCTGAAGTCATGAGTGTTTTATATATGTATTTAAGTATTTGTAACTGTTACTGGCTGAGTACCGACAACACAAGCCTTCTTGAGCTTAGCGTGGGGCTGTCAATTTAAGTCAATCAATTTAGGAATGTCGTATATATTTGTTTTCCCCTCACTAGCTCGTAAAGCGCTTGTTTATCCTTTAATAAATACGAGAGGGTAATAACGCATTTTATCCACTAGTGATTAAAGTAAGTTGACTTCTCATAGCTCTTATTGCTATGGTTTTAAAGTTTAAATTCGCGAAATACTGTTCACTTGCCCCTGCGGCGGCGGCGGGCGCGGGGGAGCCTCGCTAACGCACCGAGTTGAAAATCGAAGTAGACCATTCGAAAATCGTATTGTTCACCACAAGCTAACCAAGCTAAAGGCACCTTTTGTAAAAATGTTGAATGTATCTAAACGCAAAGAAAAAGTCAATGCGATTTCAAAACGCTTTTTTGCATGTTTCACTTTCCTCGCTGTAGTGAGGGGAAAAGTTTTGTGTTACACACGGGTGCAATTGTAATTTACTTCTCGTGTATGAAACACTCGCTACGCTCAGGATTCTATTTTAAAACCACTCGCTTTGCTCGTGGTTAAATTATAGAATCCATTCGCTTGCTCGAGTTTCAATCCCACACTCGCAGTTAAAATACAATTTTGCACCCTTGTATAACAAATAACAATATTTATTATGTATATATATGTATGTATCCTAGTGTGTAAAAGTGTGTGACAAAAATTAAAATAAGTACATATAGCACGTACGACGACCGGTCTGGCCTAGTGGGCTTACCTTGCCTATGAACCCAATCTTGGGTTCGAATCCCAGTCAGAGCATTTATTCGTGTGACCACATTTCGTGTCTAAAAATTGGCGTATCTGTGCAATTTCTAGAGGTTTTTATCTGTTTGTTTCCTCTCGTAACGACAGCCATTGGTGCAATTTTAAATGTGTCTACGCCAGTGACACCACAACGTGACAGCTATGGACGTACAGTTTGATGGGTGCAATTTCACGATCGGAAATAATTCGGGGCATTTATATGTAAATTGGGATAGAGTTTGATTATCGGTTTCGCTTTCAATACACCGGATGACTAGAATAGCACTACCCCATCTCCTCCCGCGGGTGTCGTAAGAGGCGACAAAGAAAATCCTACGGACGGGCAGCAGCGTGCATCGAAACCCAATCTACAGCTATTGCGGTCGCCAACCCGCCTGCCAAGCGTGACGACTTTGGCAACTACAAGATGATGCAAGTCATATTTGTGGGAGGCTTATGTCCAGCAGTGGACTGCATACGGCTGAAAAGTAATGTAGTATGATGTGTAACTTAAATTTGAAATGCCTTACCCCCTTATTCACAAACGTCTCTCAAGGTTAAATTACAAAAAAAAATATTTTGTTGGCTTCTAACTTATTCAGTAAGTAGGTCACATGAGCACTTTTACACGTCGCTTATACAAAAAGCAGAAAATGCCGCCAGCATCCTTGGTACAATGCCTCAACACCAGTTCGAACCCTACACCTCTGACCCGAGAAGTATTTTGACTTTTATGACCGGCAAGAAACTCGGCGGGACTTATTTTTTCAAAACAGAAGAAAACATATCAAAGAATTTCTTTTTCTCCGGTTGAGGAGAAAAGTAACATAAAAAAAACTTTCAGTAAATTAATTCTGACTGCAATTAATTTACAGAATTTTTTTTTCACCTAAACTTGCCAGCATAATGCCGGCGCGCCCAACAATCCATAATGAAACTCGTTGAGTTTCAAGTAGGTAACTCGAAAACTTTTAATGATCCTATACTCCCGGCCCCTAAAACGAGATTATAAATCCATTTTGGTAAGTTAATAACTTCAAATTGTTATGATAATATAATTAAAAGACCAAATGTTATGAATCTAAATACGTAATAATAATCTAATACCATTCAGTGTCGAGACCCTCGGTCCGTGGTTCCCCGGCGCTCTGAGTCTCTTTAAGAACCTTTCAAAGAGACTCAGAGACACCACAGGAGACCGAAGAGCTGGCAGCTACCTCGCTCAGCGTATCAGTCTTACGATTCAACGAGAAAATGCAGCCAGCATCTTCGGTACTATGCCGCAGGGGCCTTTTTTAGATTTAAATTAGTTTTAGTTAAATTTATTGTTAGTTTTAATTAGTTTTAATGATTTATTGTTTTTGTATTTAAACTTACATGAGACATGTTTAATAATTAACGATTAACACGGTACTGCTCACGTTTATTTAGTCATTCGCGCGACATGTTTCGGAGAACATAGGCCTCCATTTTCAAGCACTCGCGTCGCACGACGGGCCGGTGACGCGAGCGGCGAACCGATCGGACACTCAGCACTCTTAGTGCTTGAAAATGGAGGCCTATGTTCTCCGAAACATGTCGCGCGAGTGACTAAATAAACGTGAGTAGTACCGTGTTAATCGTTAATTATTTATTGTTTTTTTTACGTATCTAAATACTTAGAAAAAAATATGAGTATTTTATATTATATAAGTGTAATACTGGATGTAATATTTAAAATAGAAATATATAAATAAAATATAGTAGATACACAATGGAATGTCTGGATATAAATCATAGCGCAAATTAATTTCCACGAGGTTATTACAGTCGCCATCAGATATATCGGAGCTGTGGTCACAAATATCGGAACATGCACTTAACCGCCTTGACAATAGAGGCGTTGTTCCGATATTTGTGACCACCTCCACAGCTCCGATATATCTGATGGCAACTATACTAATACGATTTTAAGCTGATATTCGTTCACATTACAACTATAAAGTAAAACGAGATAATTACCATGTATGTAAGAAACACAACAACAAAGAATAACAGTTATTCCCTGACTATGACAGTTATTGCCTGACTTTGATGACCGGTCTGGCCTAGTGGATAGTGACCCTGCCTATGAAGCCGATGGTCCTGGGTTCGATTCCCAGTCAGGGCATTTATTTGTGTGATGAGCACAGATATTTGTTCCTGAGTCATAGGTGTTTTCTATGTATTTAAGTATTTATATGTATATATCTATTATATATATCGTCGTCTAGTACCTACAACACAAGCCTTACTGAGCTTACCGTAGGACTAGGTCGATTTGTGTCAGATTGTCCCGAAATATTTATTTATTTATGGCGTCTACTACTACTCGAAATCAGTCAAATTAACAAACATGGTAACTATCCCGTTTGTTTTTGTTTTTTGGATTTGGATTTTTGCTTTTCAATCACGCTAACACAGCTGAACATTACATGACTTGACGTGCAGATATGTACATAAAGATCTGAATTAAGACATAGCTGCAGAGACGGCTGAATCTTTGAAAAAGGCAAAATATAAGGGTCTCGGGGCCGAATACAATTTTGTACCTTTTGGCGTCGAGACCCTTGGCCCGTGGGGACCAAGTGTCCATGCCTTTTTCAAAGATTTGGCCAAACGTCTTATCGACGTTACTGGTGACCGGAGAGCTGGCAGCTTCCTCGCTCAACGCATAAGCATTGCGATACAGCGAGGAAATGCTGCCAGCGTTTACGGCACCATGCCACGGGGGGATCTTTTATTTTAGATAGGTATTTTAGGTTGTTTTTAGTTATTTATATTTTTAGTATTTTATTTTATTTCAGTTTCCTTCTGTTTTAATTTGTTCATTGGATAAATAAATAAGTTACTAGACATAGAATACTTGATTTTGCGGCAATGCCATCCCATAGGATTAACCTCTAGCCACCCTGAGATAAAAACTAGCCAGGCCAAATGCAACTATGTTTTGTCATAATTAAAATTCAAAATGGCATTCAATGGGAGACCATTCTATAGGTCTCCGGGTGGCTAGAGGTTAAAACTTGTAGCTATTGTTAAGTTTACGAAATAAATTTATTCTTTATAGCATTATGCAGAAGAAGTCACCGACAGAAACTAAGATGCCAGTACACACTATTACAAAAAAAATAGATTAAATTTTAACTATAAGTTATGTAAATGGAAGCCAAGTTCTGAACCAGATTATCATTCACATGGGCCATTAATGGTCCAGAAAGGTCGCAGCTATCAGCATTGCTAATGTTATTGCCAGATAAATTAGAGGCTTCGACGGATTTAAACGTCCCTGGTGTAATAAATGATCACTGTGTAATTTTAGAACGCAGTGAGGTAAATATTTACTTGATGAAGCCTTTTATTTAATAGCCTAATTTTGGTCGCGTACGAAATAATACAACGATTCTGTAAAATGACTCATAGAGAATGAAATTGTATTCACGGGAACATATAGTTTGGGTCTTTTTAAGGCAAGAGTGAATAGGCTGTTTATGGAGACTCTCGACCTCGTCGACACGTGTCATCAGGTGTGATCTGAGGTCAAACGCTGGTCAATCTTGTATAAAAAAAGCCTTGCTACTAATTACCTAAAATAAGTATTGTTAATTAAATGAATACTGACTCAGACATTTTATCAAGTTCGGCACAAAAAAAAAATTATTAAATAAGAATTGAAAAGTAACTAAGTACAAGTAGTACTACATCTATTTACTTATTCAGATAGTGAGTTATGTTACTGTGCAAAAAATTGCTCAAATTTATTATTATTTAGATATTTATTATTAAATATCTAGATAATCTTGACTTGATCGGATCTTGACGTTTAAGTTACTGAGACTATCAAATGCTAAACAATTTACGTATCAAACCAAAGAGTAGATAAATATATACCTACTCAAATTCGCACAATAATGATCCCTTCACGTGGATACTCCACAGAACTCGAGTTATAATCTGTAGAACGACAATTCCAGTAAAGTGTACGAACTTGGCCTGCGCACTGCCGTGCCCGATCGGGAACTTTTCTTATTAACATGCAGATTGCATGGGACAACTTTGTTTATTAAACTGTACGTTCGGTAAGCGGAAGTTTACGCGCAGCTATGTAAATAAATGAAAATATTGGGCAGACTGCTACAGAGAAATTACATAATTCAGTTACTTTTTGGACCCGGGTATGTCCTTAAACTACGTCCAACAATAAGAGGTAGGGCACAGCGTTGACCATCACGCTTGAATCTGGGCCAGCCCATCTGGGGAAGTACCTCCTCCTTACAGAAGACCACAGCCATAATAGCACTGCCACCTTTCAGGTATGTAGTGTTGTGTTCCTGATGGTGAGTAAGGGTCCCAGAGCTCCAACCCCCCTTAAAGGCCGGCAACGCGCTTGTGACTCCCCTGGTGTTGCGAGTGCCCATGGGCGACGGTAATTGCTTAACACCAGGCAATCCGTCTGCTCGTTTGCCGCCTATGTCATAAAAAAAAAAAAAAAACTTGGCTGGCACCGCGTGCTGCTCCTCCCACGGGTGTCGTAAGGTAAAAAAAAACAGCTGCATCCATCGAAATCGAATCAACAGATACTCCGGTCTCCAATCCGCCTGCCAAGCGTGTCGACTGTGTCAACTCCCCTTCAAAATGACACATTTGGGGAAGACCTATGTTCAGTAATGGACGTCTTACGATTGAAATGATGATGATGATTAAATTCATTTTTTGGCCAGACTGCAACAGAGGACACTAAGTAACCGTAACCTAGTGCAGGTTACTCTAAAAGAGAAGTACATTCGAGACCATCATTCGAGGTGATTAGGGACTTTCAAATCAGTATTAAATTTTATTTTACCCGTTTATGTGGATACAGTTCGGTGTGCTTAATCGGTTGCCGGGTTCGATAATAATACACCACAGACGAGTGTAGCGGTAGCACCTTTACAAAAAGTGTAAGCAATTTCTCAGCGGGCGCGACGAGAGGAAGGCCGTGCAACGCAGTTGACAGCAGTGAGCGATACACCGAGCGGTGAGTCCTAACTCGGCTTGAAAATCGGTACCAGAGCCTACCCGAAACATATCGCCTAGTGTGATATATGTATACGTAAGTTTATTCGTTTGTAATTAAGTAGTAGTAACATGGTGCACAACAGTTTTAATTGTATTATTCAAAACTACTCGATATACTCAATATCGATAAAAAGAAGTAACACTAGTAAGATTGCGACAGTGAAAAGTTCGGCTGGTCATTAAGTATTAAAATTAATTGAATTGATCAAAAACATAAAAAAGAGGTACATCATCATCTCGGCCATACTATGACACGTCCACTGTTGACCATAGGCCCCTTTACCCCTTCAAAAAAAGAAAAGGTTAAGAAGAAAAAAAGAGGTTACGTACGTGTACGAACAACTCTAGATAACTGGAACTTGGTCCAGTCTTCTAGAGTCTTACTTACACTTCTAACCACCTATAGCCGAAACAAAAGACTCTAGACTGTTAAACTGCTTTTCACACCACAAGCGTTACCTGTCGCCTAGACGCTATTATATTACCATATTAACAAAATGCTAACGCATGCCTTTGGAATAGAGTTCATTTTACAATAAAATGTAAATCCGTATATTGTAGACATTTATTCGTATTAGTACCCGCATCTGTCGCTATGAAAGGTTAATATCAATTAGGTTTGCGTCTTTTTTGTGGACATTGTGAAAGTCTCACGTTTTAAAGCAAAATATTTAAATGAATGAAATATGACAGTATGAAATATATAGGTATCAAAAGATATTTCGTACATAAATTTCGAAAAACTCATTGGTACAAGCGGGGTTCGAACCTGGGACCTCTGGATTGCAAGTCGCACGCCCTTACCGCTAGGTCACCAGCGCTTTATAAACTGTCATATTTCATTCATTTAAATATTTTGCTTTAAAACGCTTACCAGCTCTACCAGTCGCTTTTCGGTGAAGGAAAACATCGTGAGGAAAGCGGACTAATCTCAATAAGGCCTAGTTTACCGTCTGGGTTGGAAGGTCAGATGGCAGTCGCTTTCGTAAAACTAGTGCCTACGCCAAATCCTGGGATTAGTTGCCAAGCGGACCCCAGGCTCCTATGAGCCGTGGCAAATGCCGGTACAACACGAGGAAGATGAAATGAAATATGACAGTTCATGTAATATTGATTTTTTTTCAGTTAGAACATTCAGTAGAATAAAGATTTTTTTCATGTAACATGTGTAAATTTGAAAAAAAAAAAAAAAAAAACAATTTTATATATTTTACATTAAAAAAAGCGCTGGGTACTTAAATATACTAAGGAAAGTAGGTAATGTTTTAATTCTATTTTCTATATCAAGTAACCAAGTTTTGGATGTAATTTTATATTACCACATTTGTGTATTTGGGTTTACCCAGTGCGAATGCGTTACTTTACTCACACACACACACTTTATATTTCAATGCAAATAAAAAATATGCATCACGTAAAAAAAAAATATGACGACAGGTCTGTCTGGCCTAGTGGGTATAACCTTGCCTATGAAGCTGATGAGCTTAGGTTCAAATCCCAAGGGCATTTATTTGTGTGATGACTGTGTTCATCATACAAATAAAAATTTGTTCCTGAGTCATGGGTGTTTTCTGTGTGTTTTTAAGTATTTGTATAAATTATAATATCGTTGCTTGAGTCACAACACAAGCCTTCTTGAGCTTACCATAGTAGGCAGCAGTGGATTTGTGTAAAGGATATACTGTAATGTTTATTTATTATTATTATTAAATTGTATCAAAATGCTATGTTTTGTATCATTCTGCATACGTCGTTATACGGCAGAGTAATTTTTTCCTAGTGTCCGTCGAGATAGCGTGTTCTACTTAACATATATCTATGGACAGTGGATTTTTTTATTTGCTTTTATATCTGGGCTATAAATCAGTAGCGTCGAAAGCTTGAAAGCTGTCGCTCGGCTTTTCTATAGGCTGGAGGATTTGGTAAAGCCTGTCGTTCATGGAGTTGGCCTTTTTGACGGCCATAAAGGAAATATTACCACGGCAATATTGCTATACTTATAGTTTTGTCACTCAAACACACACTCAGATACAAGTATACATAATAAATAAATATTACAGGATATAAGAATAGGATATAAGACCTTTTTCCTCGCATATGAAAACTGTGGAATGAGAGGTAGGGCACAGCGAAGTACCATCACGCTTAAGCATGGAGAAGGCCAACTGGGGAGGTACCTCCTCCTTCCAGAAGACCACAGCCATAATAGCACTTCTATCTTTCAGGTATGTCGTGTTGTGTTCCTAATGGTGAGTAAGGTTCCCAGAGCTCCAACCCCCCTTAAAGGCTGGCAACGCGCCTGACGCGCGTGACTCCCCTGGTGTTGCAGGTGCCTATGGGTGACGGTAATTGCTTACCATCAGGCAATGCGTCTGCTCGTTTCCAGCTTTTTCATAAAAAAAAAATGCTGTCAGCCGTATTTCCGAACCGATACGACCCTCATACCTTCAAGAAGCGTACTCCTATCTTAAAGGCTGGCAACGCGCTTGTGACTCCCCTGGCGTTGACAATCCGACTGCTCGTTTTTACGCCACCCGCATCTAGTGGATTCCCGCGATCTTCTACGTTGTTGGTCGACCTTGTGGGAGGTCAGCCCACGCTGCGCCTTCCGATACGTGGTCGCCACTCGAGAACCTTTATGCCCCAATGGCCAGTGGTTCTACGTGCAATCAAAGACTTTACGAACAATAAACATTGACTTATAAAATCGACGTTTAAAAATGTAATTTCATTTAATTTTATTCCGCAAAAAATCGTAAAGTTTGATTAATCATGACCCTCGTTTCGGGATGCAGTAAATTACTAAACGTAAATGCTGGAAAGCCGATTCCACGTTTATAATCGCGACTTGTTTTGTTTAGAAATTAATTTTCACCTCAGTAGTTCATAACAGTGCGTGACTAGCCGGCGGCGCGAGCGACGACTCGGCGCTCTTAAGGTGCATTTAAACGGCGCTCGTTCACACGAGCGAGTGGTTCAATAAATGGACTTTTTTATGACAAAGGCGGCAAACGAACAGGCGGATTGCCTGATGGTAAGCAATTACCGTCGCCCATGGGGGTGCAACACAAGCGCGTTGCCGGCCTTTAAGAAGGGTTGGAGCTCTGGGAACCTTACTCACCATCAGGAACACGACACTACATACCTGAAAGTTAGCAGTGCTATGGCTGTGGTTTTAAGGAGGAGGTACTTCCCCAGTTCGGCTTCTCCAGACTCAAGCGTGATGGTACGTCACTGTGCCCTACCTCTCATTGTTGGACGTAGTTTAAGGACATACCCGGGTCCATATTACATTATATTATATTGAGCACTGGGTTGGTTTCAGTACGTGAGGGGTACAAACTCTGATGCTGAATGAAACACAAAATACTAGAACGTAGCATGGTAGCCATTTTATCGTCTATCGCGCTATCCGTCACTTTCGCACTTACGTACGTTACGTACGTTAGTGCGTGATAGATATTGTGACAAGTGATAAAAACCCGATCATATTAAACTAGTGGATCAAATCTTTGCTTTGTCTTGGAACAGGTTATAATATTGAATGACAATCCACAATCCCACAAATATTATAATGTTTTATTTTAAATCTCTTGAGATGACAGTTTGACAAGTGCTAATAACCGAAACAAATCAAATTGAAATTGTACATTTCAAACCGGATTCCAAGCTTCGTTGCAAAAATTAAAACTCTTCAAGCCGGCTAATCAGATATGGCAGTGGGTAAAGAGGGTTCTCTGAGTTTTTAAACACTCTTAACTTGAACAAAAATCTCGAGTTCAATAAAACATCATTATATTACAAATAAATTAGACTTACTTAATTTATTAGGTACTTTTCAAAATTGCTTACTGCTTTGTTCGCATCGAAGACATGGAATTGATAAATATTCAGTTCTTGCCCTTTATTTGCCTACTTTTTTAATATTTCTGTACTCTCTTTTTATTTTCTTATATGAAAAGGAAAAGAGTGACTGCTGAGGTGACGAGAGATAGATGGGAATGGAAGATAAAAACATGTTTTTCCGACGCGACGTAATATGCGATAAGGGCAAGAAGAAGAACAAGAAGAAGGAAGTTTACTTCGGTATAAACAGTATATTGCGAACCAATGGCAGGCGACACAATATTTTGGGCACGTCGCCGATCATAAAACATGTGTAAAAAAACAGGCCCGGTACCGCGAACATCGGAGTTCGTATATTTCGAGCATCTTTCTCTTTTACTCCAATTAAGGCATCATAAGAGCGACAGAGACAATCGTCCGAAATTTACGATTATCGTGTTTCGCGGTAGCGCCGCAGGGAGGGAGGCGTACGCGGAGCCGGATCGAGCCAACGCGCAGAGGCTCTTTCGACAATTTTAATGAAATGTAAGGGGTACACTAGTATTTATTATTATTATTTTCCAAATAATCAGAAAGTCAAAATTATTTTATGGTACATCAATTACCCCATTAAACATTTTTTGAAAAAATGGCACGTTGATGCATAAAAGTTCGCCTACCCTGGTATATTGTATAGTGTGATAGTACATTTCGATACAAGTGAAAAAAAAAAAATTTTCGGCGAGGGTGAAAGTTAGAGCCCGCGTGAAACGAGGGTGACAATCGCCCGAGTCTTAAAGAAGTTTTTACACGTGTATCGAACCCAATTTTTCATAACAAGTGCCTTAAAAAGTGAAATTTACGCACGTGAAGCGTGGCGCAAGGTGCACTTTTTACGCACTAGTTAGGAAAAGTATATTTTTTGTCGGTTTGCAGTAAATTATCGAAATCCATGTCGCCGTTTAACCCTTTGGACACAAAGAACGACTATAGTGCGATTTGTACTAAGCGAGCGGAGTCAAAGCGCGCTTGAGCGCATTTTACTAGTTGCCAAAGGATCACACTAGACAAATCCCATATTTTAATGTTATTAATTATAGGCAACGCTCTAATTGATTGGATGCTCGCGGACGCGTATGCTGGCGCTCGGCTGCCGTCGCTTGATATCGGCTCCGTCCGGTTACCGACAGCTGCCCGAGCGACTAGCGACGTGGCGGCAGTCGCCCGGTCCGTGGGAATAGAGTTGTCTCGTGCTGTCGTGCCTACTACGCTATCACGCCAAAAATTGTTATGGCGGACTCGGGATGCGCTGTCAAATCAATTTTGCTGCTGACAGATAAGGTTTGTGTTTACGTTTTCCAAAATTCGAGACGTTTAGTAGGTTTGTAATGTTTGTATGGACTGGTTGAAAGATACCTATTTTTGCTAGACCCTCAGAAATATATTCTAGATGCAACGCCCAGCGCAAAAACTAGCTCAGTTGCAAATCTAGCACGGAATCAAATTTATTACTCCCGCCAATTACTGGGCTTCATAACACCGGCGGGAACTCGGAATTAACTGGCTTGTCGTAAAATAGCAGGAATTGCTACAAATCTCTCGAGGCGAGATTTTTGTACTTTTTGATTTCTTGTAAGTCATAAATATAAATTGTACAATAATAATATAGAATTGTGTAGTTAAGTTTTTATCTTTGTACCTACCTATTTTTTTTCTGATGTTTTAAATAAAGTAACTTACATAATCAATAAATACTTCCAATTGGACGGGACTTAGGGAGGCTGCACTTTACACTACTCAACAATACAACGAACTAGCCTTATATGTATGGTTTTTTTATAATTGTCGCAATGTCTGTCACGCTCCAACAAGGATGGGAGCGTGAAAGTGACGGATAGCTGGATAGACAATGAAATGGCAACCATGCTATCCGTTCTGATTATTAAAAATGGTGGTTTACTTACCCTTAGGCCAGATTCCACGGTAATCCTGTAGATGGCGTTGGCTGTTCCTCCCTCTGCAGCCCTGACCACCACATGCGTGAGCCGGGGCCCTTTTTTTGTCGCTGGGAAAATGCGTTTACGCATCCCCCCCGGGCCTCGGGTAGGCCCATTATGGTAGTAGGGGGTATGTGGGACTCTCTCCTCGCTGCTCCTCTTGCTAGCCAAGAGGAGGGGAGGAGAATACCCACTAAAAACCCAGCGGCGACGTCCGCATTGCCGTTAGGGGGAGTGCCACTTGATCACGATCGCACTCGATGGTGACACTCCCCGATGAGCCAGGCATATTTAATCGTTATTTATCCTTTCTATGTATTTATATGTATCTATCTATTATATTTATCGTCGTCTAGTACCTACAACACAAGCCTTACTGAGATTACCGTAGGACTTGGCCGATTTGTGTAAGATTGTCCCGAAATATATATTTATTCATTTACTTTTATATTGGAATAAATTTATTTTAAGAATATATGTTATATAAAATATATATATATTAAGACTGTAAATGTCTAGATTAAAATCTTAAATAATAAATAAAATACATAAGTTATTCACAATATCTAGTTCCAATTTTTTTACCACAGGCAGCAGTATCCCAATTTGTTGTTTAACCATATACAATAGTCTCGGGTCTAGTATTCGCTAGTGTTAGATGTCGTGGTGTCAGCATCCATCAACCGCGACACCGATTTATCTGCCCTGACACAAATTGAGTTCTGTCCGACACTACTCAAGAGACAGGACCTACAGTAGGAGCGCGCTGAAGAATCCTACCTGTCTTAAATTGTTAGGTATTTAATTGTAACTCACAACGCAGACGTCAGTTAGCCAATGCGAACGGTTCATTTCCTCGTTACGAATGAAACATGTCGAGCAATATTCGACTTAAAAAACATGAATTACCCCGCTTCTTTAAAAGATAAAAAAGAGATAAAAGATCTTTATTTTTAAATTTAGGCACATTACATGCACTTATGAACGTCAAAGTAAAATCTTTACCGGTTCAAACCCTACACCTCTGATACGAGAAGATACCAGCAAGAAACTACGGCGGGACTTATTTTTACAATACATACAATTAATATGTTTGAATATCACGATAGTTTTGTGTTTAAAATTGTTAGGTATTTATTGAGTCTCCAATGATGTCACGTTCATACTTATAAGTGAGAACGCGACCTACCAGTTCTGTCGGCCTCATGATATGACACTATGACGAATTACATAAATGTGAATAATAAGAGTGCTTGCTACTGTCATTGTATACAAGGTTATGTTACGCTATTAACACAAAAGTACTGTGATCAGTGGAAGAGGGTAACGAAATAGGAAAAAAACTTTGGGGCAATATTTTCAAAAACATGAAATATACGTAAAATAACTAAACTTTGTAAAGTAGCATTTTTTCGAGAACTGCTCATTACTGCTTAATGAACTAATACCTAAGTATGATAGTAAAGTACAGATTTGTATAATAATTTCCGTTATAAATGTATAACAAAAAATAGCTACGTTACTGAAACAAAAGATCGTTACAAATCAAGAAAAGAAAAACAAAAATGTTCGCATACAAAATGGTTTTCATTTCTACTGTTTCAGTGTTACTTGTAACACAAACTTGAGAACGTAAATTGATCATGTTAACGAAGCTTAAATTAACGAGGCCCCGATTCAGCAACGATACGTCCCCGACGACCATCAGATTTCAGTTCCTGGCACCTGGCAACTACAGCTTGGTAACTAGAAATTCGATATGATATATAGTTAGTGGCCCACTAGCGCTGCTCTCCGAATCCCTGGCAACTATTCATCGGTGGCTGTTGAAGGTATTCCTTGTTTAACAGATGTCTAAAAAAATAACAAGCGGTGCTACCGCGAAAAACGATATTCGTAAATTTCGGGGTTTTGTCTCTGTGACTCTAATGACGCCATTCAATTAAAAGAGAAAGACGCTCGAAACATACAAACTTCGATGTTCGCGGTGCCGGCAAAGGATGCTACGTAAACAAATTCATTATTTATTTTATGATAATAATCAACCTCACAATTTAGTTTAATTTATGGGGCAGATTTATGAAGTACATTCAAAATCGCTGATCCAGTACAAGGACCAGGGTTTTCTCCCATAAAACTGTATCATTAAAACTGTGTAATAGCGGCATTAATAAATTACAAAATAAAAAAACAAATCAAGAGAAAAGTTAGTTCAGTTAAATTTTTATGTATGTATACATAGGTAAAAATTTAACTGAAAGACCATGTGTAGGGACCATGTAATATGGAACTTGTCAAAATTTGAATATAGAACGCCGACATGCGTGTACATACACGTTACTACTACATGGGCCAGGTACTTTAACTAAGTTTTTTACCTATATGGTAATATCATTGCATCCATGTGAAGCCGGGCGGGTCGCTAGTTACATTATAAAGCACATACCCTTCCTAACCCCAGCAAAAAAGCTCAACTTCTTTCGTAACAGCGGCGAGTGGCACTCCATTAATCTACGCTAAAATTTACGTGAAAAATGACGTCGTGTTTACTTCTCCAAAATATCTTAATTACGCTGCTTAATTAAGATATTGTGTCCTTAAACCTAAGTTGATTTATTAGGCGTAATCAAGCTTTATTAGTATTTGTAAATAACGTTCATTAAGGTTTTGATCAAATTTAGAGGAAATATAATTAGTCTTATTTTGACATTCGTAGCTGTCCCACTTTTCGTTCCGGTATGATTATACCGATTGGTACCACTTAAATCGGTAAAATCGGTCTAATGCAAAACTTAACCGGTAATTGAAGAAGATTATTTTTTAATTTTGTCACATTACAATGCACTAATGAACGTCATCAAAAGAAGCAACGACTGGTTCCAACCTTATACATCTGACCTGAAATCATTATTCTTAAAAATTAAATTATAAAATACGATATCGGTATATATACGATATCGTAAATATAAGTATCATATTATAATATTGCTATTCTTGTATATTCACACAATATACCGTTTTAATTACGGTAATTTACCGATATAACTTCGATGTGAGCGGTGACTCGAACGGTATGTAAACAGTTGGGAGATCGCAAAAAGTGCTACTATGTATGTACGTACTAATGAATTATTGAGTCAAAAACATTTTATCCCTTTGTTTTAGTCTCTCGTGTGTTTCAATAGTGGCACGGCTTGAATGCATATTCATTTTTGACATCCATTAAGGATAACACAGGTAATAATGTATATGCGGATTAGTTCATACAAACAGCATCCTTTAACATTGGTCATATGTCATATCCACAGGAATAGCCCGAACGAAACTAGGTTTACCCAGTTGCAATATCGAAAACTTAAACCAATCGGTATGAGACATAACGGTATCATTTTCAATGTTTAATATAACGGTAATGCGTTCTTTATATGATGCTGAAATGACAATATTAAATACAACGACAGATGAATAATAAATTGTAACCACAATGAACCGACAGCTGAAATCGAACTGGACTGTGGATTACTATTATATTGTTCATGGTTTAATTAAATAGTAATGTGACACTCTGGATTTAATGTGGGTTTTATGTCATAAAATAAAAAGGCATTGTGCACCATAGTTACAAAAAAATACACAGATGACAACTAAGTACAAGGTGTGTAGTCTTACCTTCTAAGGCGATCTAATCCTCAACCTCTGAGTAGCAGGAAAATTAAAATTAACAACTTTAAATGTTGAATAATATAAACTAATCTATTCATTACAAGAACTGTACAATAACTAATCTTACTTAAATATAAAAAAAGCTAGTAACCCTACCTATGAAGCCAACGTTCGAGGATTCAAATCCCACTAAGGGCATTTATTTGTGTAATTAACACAGGTATTTGTTCATGAGTCATGGGTGTTTTTGTATATTAAGTTTTTGAATATTATACGAGTATATATATATATATCGTTAGCTGAGTTATCACAACACAAGCCTTGTTACAACTTGCCGTGGTGTTCATTCAATCTGTGTAAAAATACATTTTATATTTTCTGCTATACGAATAAACTTCATTACCTATTATTATAATTTATTATTTACAAGAACAATGTAACTCAGCATTACAATATAAACCAAAGCTCTGAGAAAGCAATAACATATAAAACACAAAAAAAAACATAATTTTTTTAAAAAAAGTAACTTATTTATATTAAGGTGCTGGACGGCTTATCATCCATCAACTCACAAAACCTCAAGCATTCCCGGCACACAGCCGTCCATCTCCAAGCAAACAGGTCACATTCAGGTGATGATGTCAGAAGCGCATTGAGGAGTGTTTAATTTATTTAAGCCCTTTGGTATCTATTAGAAATTTGAGTTTCGATAGATCCCTAATTTTTAGTTTAAGGTTTATGCTAATAAGCATGGCCGTTTATTTTCATTGATAATGGGATTCAAAAAACACGGGAAATATCCAGTCCACCTTCCACGTTACTTTCACACCATTTGCTCCTCGACATTTCTCCTTATCACTCTACCCTTATAATTCTCTCCTTAAGCTTAGTGAAACAAAAAAAGGAAGCCATTTTAATATTTTTAATACCCTAAACCATTTAGCGCGCCTTACATTATACCCTGTCGTTATGCAAAAAAAAGTATGTTATCTATAGTTGTCATGAATTATGAATAGTTGTAGTGATAAGTTTTTTACCTGTAAATTGATTTGTTTGATTTGAATGAAATAAAAGTTTAGATATAATTATTATGTTCACTTTGCGAATATGAGAAAGCAGCGATTCTCTAAAAAAGATACCACTTTTAATTTATTTTGTGCCAAAAAATATTTTTCATTTAGGTACTCAAAATTACCAACTTTTTCCGTTGCAATAGACAAAAAAATTGTCCCAAATGATCCATGCGTTTTTGAAATTTCCTCTTTCGTTACCGCCTCACACAATATATGCACGATAGTCACCAAATGGGAATACAAACTTTAGGACAATATTTTTTCTTAGTATATTAGAAATAGTAGTGATTATGAATAGGAATAATATGAAATTGAAGTAAAATAAAACATTGAAAAGTGACAGTTTTTTTGATAAATGCTTAACTGTACATGTTTCTTTCCCAGTTATTTAATCATGATTTTCATACTTTTCATTCTTTCCATTCCACTGGGATTCCTGCCAAATGCCGCGTGTAATAAATTACGATCGGCAATTAATAAAGTGCTTGTGAAAGGGAATTTGGGAGAATTTTAGCATCGATTATCCACTTTATTATAATTATATTGGTTCTCTAAATTTGTGTGCAAACGAGCATATTTATGTGCATATAGGATAGTTTTAATTAAATGCACCTACTTAATAATAAATTACTGTCAAAAATGTAATTTTTGGTACATACAAGCTTTTATTGCCGACTGTACTTTTTTTGCACAATCCTCTAGAGTACCTCTAGAGTTGCATACGTCCATAGGCTGCGGTCCATATGCCGTGTGATGCCGGCTGACTAGAATAGCACCACACCATCTCCTCCCGTGGGTGTCGTAAGAGGCGACAAAGGGAAACATGCTACGGACGGACAGCAGCGTCCGACGAAACCCAATCTACAGATACTGCGGTCGCCAACCCGCCTGCCAAGCGTGGCGACTATGGCATCTACCAAGATGATACAAGTCATATTTGTGGGAGACCTATGTCCAGCAGTGGACTGCATATTATGGCTGAAATGTATGTATGTGTATAGGCTGCGGTAACTACTACTATCAAAAAAGATCTCCCGCCACTTCTCTGTTGGTAGATTCAGTAGATTGTCTCGCACAGTCACCCGGTTTCCAACACCATCCATTATTTATTAGCGACAGAAATATAGCCACACATTTTTGTCATCGACAGAACTCCGGATAAAGTGAACTTTTGTTTCACGGGAACGGAAAATGGCCCATTTTTATGAAACAAACAGACAGAGAGTAAACACAATTAACGTGTTTGAACGCCATAGGCTTTCGGGCGTTTTGTTTAGTCATTCGATACTGGCGAAGTAAAGTTGGTGAAGGAAATAATGTATATAATAACCGTATTGCTGTCGTTATGTACCTAATGGGTCTAAAACATTAAATTCATATATACTATTGTTACAAGCTTTTATTATTATATAGTGCGAAATTATTTTCCTTCGTGAAAACTCGGATTTTTATCGGAATACGATGACACCCGAACTGTCAATGAATGATCGCATTAAATGAGTGACAATTGTCATATCCATTAATATGGAACTTTATTATTTGGTCTCAACTGTCAATTAAAAATGACATTGACATTAAGCAATAAAGTATCATATTAATAGATATGAGAACCACTCATTTAACCGCTCGCTGCCCGAAGACCTATAAAAAGGTCTCCCATTGAATGCCAATTCGAATTTTAATTAAGTATGACAAACCATAGTAGCATTTGGCCTGGCAAGTTTTGATCTCTGGGCGGCTCCAAAGCAATGGGTTCAAAACATTAATAGGTGAGGTATGAGAGGTAGGGCACAGCAATGACCATCACGCTTGAGTCTGGAGCAGCCCGACTGGGGAAGTACCTCCTCCTTACAGAAGACCACAGCCATAATAGCACTGCTACCTTTCAGGTATGTAGTGTTGTGTTCCTGATGGTGAGTAAGGTTCCCAGAGCTCCAACCCCCCTTAAAGGCCGGCAACGCGCATGTGACTCCTCTGGTGTTGCGGGTGCCCATGGGCGACGGTAATTGCTTACCATCAGGCAATCCGTCTGCTCGTTTGCCGCCTATGTCATAAAAAATAAATTAAACTCATATGCTTTTATTTAACTTGCAATGTAAGTATGTATGTTCGGGTATATCTTGCAACTAAATTTTAATCCTCAACCGATTCATATGAAATTTATCACACTTGTGTAAGTTCGGTGACAATGCAATATTACGGTACCATATTCTGATCTGATGCTGGAACCAGGCCTGGTACCGCGAACATCGAAGTTAGTATATTTGGAGCATCTTTCTCTCATACTCCTATCAAGGCATCATAAGATTGACAGAGACAATCGTCCGAAATTTACGAATATCGTGTTTCGCGGTAGCGCCGCAGAAACGTCGTGTTTATGTTCGTTATAATCTTCCCGTACCCTTACCATGAGTTGTGACATTGAAGTTTTCGATAACGAGTATCGAGTTTACTATCTGTGCATCTCGCTTGTACTATTTTAGTGCGAACGACATGCACAGATAGTAAACTCGATACTCGTTATCGAAAACGTCAATGTCACAACTCACGGTAAGGGTACAACAGATGAGTAGTTGATGATTGTACATAAACAATTGCCAACTCGTCTCGCCTCGTTGATCGTCGAAACATTCGATTCAATTCGTCTGTTCGTTATACTCGCCTGTTCGTTATACTCGCCAGTGAATAGGAATCACATACGAATATTCGGACCCCTAAGTGAACAGGGTATTTTAGATTTATACCGGGTGTGGCCTGTAATGGGAGCAAAAAAATTAGGGATCGCTTCTACACCACGAACGTAACAACATTTGTTCTACAACTTTAAATAATTGGGTAATATATTACTTGTGATTTTTTCGAACAAACTAAATAGTATTTTCAATGAACAGCATCCAATAGTCTAGTTGACGTTTACTGTCAGCCTACAAACTTCATAGTTTTTGCAATACATTGCTTGCTTGGAAAATCTTTTATTATTAATATTTATTAAACTATAAGTTATTTTCAAAAGTCGTAGAACAAATGTTGCTACGTTTTTGGTGTAGAAACGATGCCTAAAGTTAAAGCTCCTATTACAGGCCACACCCGGTATGTCATTACTTTTCCCTCTTGTCTACTTGTTGTTTCTTTGAGCTTGCCAATATTTATATGTATAGCCTTGGTCAAAATTGAGCACACACTTTTTCCTTCTATCTCTAAAAACTATCTCTTTCTAACCTTAATATAAGTACACAACAAGAGAACATTAGATACTTTATTCTACGTATTAAATAAGAAACATAAAGCACCAAAATTCGGATCTACAACGAAGTGACTTATTGCAAATTTTCTATGTAATGACCAGTTACAACAACGAACAATCACTTTAAATTAATTGATAATAAGCCATCAAAAAAACTACACTAAAATATCTCGAGTTCTCATATAAAAAACATAAGGTACCTACTGAAAACTTCTGGCCAAGGGTGTATTATAAATTATTACGCGTGCTCTAAACTGTAACTGCCAAGCCAACTTATGCTAGCACGAATGGCGAATATGTGAACACCTCTTTCGTCTCACTACTCATTCCCTTTGACTTGCGCCCTTCGAAGAAATCGTGCGAATGACTGTCGTCTTGTTCAAGGGACAAGACATCCGCGTACACATGCGTCATGCGTGCTCGTGTTTCGCCTTTGTTTGTGCGAATGTGTGGCCGTAGCATAAGTTAGCAGGAAATAAAACAAGAAGTCTATATATTTGAATAGAAGTATATTTTCCGATTTAAATTATAAGAATCTAATTACTCTTACGTCACTAGACCCTTAACTTAATTATTACAAAAGTTTTATCCGTTTATTACTATTTTGACAAAGATTAACTACATCGCCATTTGAAGTTTGTTTGCCACTTATCTCTTTTACACGCAACTTGTATTTGCTTCTAACATATTTCTTTTGCATGTTCTCTTCTCTCAAATCTGACAGCATGACTCCTTCATCAATTCTCCTCAAAAACTCCACCGCCTCTATAACCGTACGCTTTTCAGTAGAATACCACCCAATCTGAACATCTTTAGGAAAATGAGTCATTATATCCAACACCAACTCTTCTTCTGGAATTGGATTCCACATCCATTTTGCTTGAGACACTATTCTAATTAAGTATCTAGCCATAGGTCCATCTTCAGCACTATAACTGCCGCTGATAATTTTTTTACGTAATGCATTCTGCGAAGGATGCCCCCAGAATTTAACCATAATATAATCTTTAAATTCGTCTATTTTTGTCCAGTGCCTTAAACATGGTCCAACCCAATCCTTAGGATAGCCGCTTAGGCATTCATACGCCGTTTCTATTTGGTCTTCTGTTGGTACTCTTTTGAGATAGGTGTACAACATTTCTAGAAAATTTAACGGATGGTTAACACCAGGGTCTATAAATATAGGCTTCTTCGACTCCAAGAAGCTTGTGCTTGCCCTCTTTTCCAGTTTGGTCAGTTCGTCAACTTTGGCTGTAGCCTTTACGATTGAAGTTCTAAGTTTTTTCCTGTTATAGAAGAAGGCGTCCTTCTTCCGCTGTGTGGTCGAGGATTGGTAGCAAGGTTGGTTGGAGCAGTCATGGCCTCGGTCAACCGTTCTTGGATCAGATGCTGGTCGTGCCGTCATCACGTTCTGAGTTGCCGCCTTATTTAAAGAATTTGTAGTCCTTGGAATCTCCATATTACCTGGAATGTAACAAAGAAAACATGAATAAATTGCAGTAAGCAACACAATTTTTTCTGATTTAATATAATGTTATTGATTATCAACTGTAAATAGATTAATATTTATATCCTAGGTACGGATATAATTAACGCATACCTAATCAAAACAAGGCAACATATTTTTTCAAATTTAATTACATTCCTAGTTGTATAAGTAGGTACTGCCTATTTCAATACGTTGATACGAACACAAAAATTAAATAAATTTATTAGGACGATCTTACACGAATACATTAGGTACATTAAGCTAAATAAGGCTTGTACAGTCGGCGTCAAATAGTTAGTGACAACCAAAGCGGCCAAATATATCGATACAGATATTTATTAATATGTATAGCAGTATGGTTGTGCTACGATATTTTTGGCCATACTGACTGCAACTAACTATATGATGTTCATTGTACGTAGGCATTATAAATACTAAATAAATAAATAATAAATAAGGCTTGTATTGTAGGTACTAGACGATGATATATATAATAGATAGATACATATAAATACTTAAATACATAGAAAACACCCATGAGTCATGGGCCATGACTCAGGAACAAATATCTGTGCTCATCACAAATAAATGCCCTGACTGGGATCCAGGAACCCAGGATCATTGGCTTCATAGGCAGGGTCACTACCCACTAGGCCAGAGCGGTCGTCAAAATACATAACTAAAATACATAGAAAACTAATATTCCAGGAACAAGTAATTATAAGAAACACACAATGCCTTGTGACGGGATTCGAACCCGAGGCTTACGGCTTCGAAGCTAAGAAGCCGTTGATATAAGAATTCCATTAAAAAGTAGTTCACAAATAAAACTTACCTTACAAATGCGATATTAAATAAAAATATAAACACACAATACTGCCGGCGATTTAATTTAAAATATTTTCTATAACCTGTCTTGAGTACGTCCTCTCAAGGCAAGCGCTACACTAACACTGAAAAATAGAAACACAGCCAGGTACAACTTGAATTTATCCCACTCAAACATTTTATTGCTAATAATCACCTGTCTCTTTCCAGCTCATTCATTAGATGGCTAATATTTTGTGTAGGTAGATAAGAACAGAAACAAAAGAATTCTTATCGTATTTTTTGTAACCCGTGGTGTTAAAATGAATAACTTTTACAACGGATTATATTAAATGACCACGTTATGGAATTAAAAATGTATCTTTACCTCATAGCGCCGAGTGGGTTATGAAAAGGTGTACAATGCCAGCTGTAATCTTCATCATCATCATCATCATTTCAGCCATAGTTCACTGCTGGACAAAGGCCTCCCCCAAATATGACTTGTATTATCTTGGAGTGTAGTTGCCATAGTTGCCACGCTTTGCAGGCAGGTTGGCGATGGTAGTAGCTGTAGATTGGGTTACGACGGACGCTGTTGCCTATCCGTCGGTTTTCCCTTGGATGCTTATTACAGTCTCCATCCGATATATCGGAGCTGTGGAGGTGGTCACAAATATAGGAACGTCTTCATTGTCAAGGCGATAAAGTGCATGTTCCGATATTTATGACCACCTCCACAGCTCCGATATATCTGATGGCGACTGTACAACACCCGCAGGAGGAAGTGGGGTGCTATTTTTGTCAGCCGGCACCACAAGGCAAATTGTAATCTTTATTATCACGAATTAAATTGTCAATTGTCTTAGATATTGGACGAATCTAGTTAATAAGTTGTTCAGGCCATGCTTGATTTAGGATTCGAATCCAACACTTCCAGAAATTATCCAAGAATAAACACAGCAGACAAAGCTTATTGACATTACAATAACAGATAAAAAAGAACTAGTTAAATCGGTCTAGCCGTTCACATGGGATTCCGTGGCCCGTTACCGAGGGAAATAGCCGATAGGGATTCATTTTTACGTATATATGACAAATCCATAATATAAATGCAAAAGTAACTCTTTCAGTCTGTCTGCTACCTCTTGACACTTAAACCGCTGAACCAATCGAGTAAATAAAATGGTATGGAGAGAGTTTGAGCTACGGGAAAGAACATAGGATATTTTTTATCCCGCAACCATACTCTAAAGACGGGCATGGCTGGCCGACGAAGTCGCGAGGAAAAGCTAGTAAAGATGTATGACAAACACATATTGCAATTTATACATTTAAAAAAAATTATACGACTAAGCAGTAAACGTGATAGACCCCTTTGTGCTGCTGGCTCTAGCTTCTAGCATAGTCAGAATAAATAGATAATTCACGCGAATCTTTAAAAAACAACTTATTTTTTATTCGGTTTGACTAGGCTAGGTTTTCCATAACCTTTTTATAAAAGTAAAATATAAAAATACACATAAAACAATAAAAAATATTATAAAAACCTAACCTAGGGCGCCGCCGGCAACGGGGCAGGGCCCAGGCTGCCGGTGGTTAGGGCTGCAGAGAGAGGAACCGTCGGACTATGCGCACCGTGTCCAGGATTACTACCTTCTAATCTGACCCTTAGTTTTATCTTTATCTAAAGAGTCTTAGTTTTATCAGGTTTAAGACATTTATTTCTCATAAAGAATTTGCAAAATTCACTTAAATGAGATACACTAATATTTAACAATATTTTTAAAGCTAGCGTGCAGTTTATAACAGAAAGAAGAACTATATTTTCTAGTTATACATGTTAAAGTGGGTAGAATCGTTTTTAACTTAATAACAGCGGTTTAGAGAACGAGTTACTTCGACCGTCCTGTTCAGATACGTCACAGCGCAGATAACAAGCAAATACGAAATATGCATGTTCGCGAGTTATAATGAGAGCGTCATGCATGGATGCGGTATAGGTATAGCCGTGCACACTACTGCTATGGTAAAATATTTACATTTTCAATTACTTACTATTATAATTATAGATAAATTTAACCGTAAAAGTCATTATAGTTGTTGTATTTTTTTTTTTTTTTAAGATGTATATTTACTATATTTTAAGACTTTTTTTTTACAATATATTACCTGAGTGTCTATTTATTTTTGAATTTTGTTTTTTTTTTATCGACTTGCAATCCGGAGGTCGCAAGTTCAAACCACGCGGCTCGTACCAACGAGTTTTTCGGAACTTATGTGCGAAATATCATTTGGTATTTACCAGTCGCTTTTCGGTGAAGGAAAACATCATGAGGAAACCGGACTAATTCCAATAAGGCCTTACCTTCTGGGTTGGAAGGTCAGATGACAGTCGCTTTCGTAAAACTAGTGCCTACGCCAAATCCTGGGATTAGTTGCCAAGCGAACCCCAGGGGGAGCATGGAGGAACTGTGGCAAATGCCGGGACAACGCGAGGAAGATGATGAGATACAAGTATTATTTCTTTCAACAAAAAGGTAATATTACAAATCACCATTAAACACCTAAAATCAGGGAACAAGATGGCTAAAAAGAAAAGCATGTACAAATAATGAAGAAGAAAGAGAGACAGATAGATTGTCGCAGATAATGCCGCGACTCTAATCTGTTCTCTCCGGCACCTGATACAGAGCCGGTTGCACACGTCTTAACCAAAGTTTTAATATCAGTCATCAGTTAAAGATTTTGCGACTAAACTATATATCCGTATCTACTTTTTCCTGCTGCTACATATGGAAATAATAAAGTGAGTTAATGTAAGTAAAAATTCCAAGAAAAACTACATTATAATAGTATCCGATTTGTTATTTAAACACACCTTGTTGCTGGAATGAGATTATTGCTTTAAATCATTATGCTTTCTCAATTTCAAGACTCGGAAGTATATTAGGTTACTACACAGCGGGGATCATCAAAATAGCACACATAATCCTTTTATACTTAAAGTATTTTATCTAACAAGAACTGATTGAAAAGATTAGATGTTGATTTTAAATAATTATTATTTGCAATTTTACCATTGCAATACCGTACCACAAGCGTGGTATATTTAAAAGCAGGTAAGTTTTGCACATATTGTTTTAAACAAAACTACAACTAAACTAAAACAAAAGGTACTGAACAAAAGAAAATACTTTGACCAGTAACGAATCCTTATCTTATCGATTTGAATAGCGACAATGGCAGTAAAGTTAAACTGATAGCCGTGATTTGTATAAGCGTGTTAATTTCCCACACTTTCAAGGTTACTTTTACACCAATTTAATGTAGGGATTACAGAGGTCCAGCATGAATTTACCTGCCCAGCCATAAAATCACATAAAACCTTTCGGAGTTCCTTAATATGAACCGACAAATATATTTCTGTTGCTCTTGTGAAACCGTTACAAGTCCCATACAATTAATTAGATTTTTGTACCTTCTTTCAATAAGACTACAGATTTTAAAAAATCTAGCATCTACTCGTAGTTATTCATCGATACAAGCCTAGTGCTAACAAGCAAGAACAAATCAATTTTTGATAAATTAAACATTAACACGGCTCTACTCACGTTTATTTAGTCACTCGCGCGACATGACATGTCATGACATGACATGTCGCGCGAGTGACTAAATAAACGTGAGTAGAGCCGTGTTAATGTTTAATTTATCAGACATGTCTCACGTAAGTTTAAATACAAAAATCAATTTTTTTTTTTACTAAATATTTTGATCGGCTTTTATGTAGTAACACTACTATATAAATAATAAATTGAAATAGATATACTTAAGAAACAGTGGCAGGATTT
The DNA here is from genome assembly GCA_022674325.2 of Grapholita molesta. Taxonomy (NCBI): domain Eukaryota; kingdom Metazoa; phylum Arthropoda; class Insecta; order Lepidoptera; family Tortricidae; genus Grapholita; species Grapholita molesta. Next base: position 2,465,108 of record CP053138.2, read on the forward strand.
GACACAGTCTAGCCTTCGCGGCTGACGACCTAACCACCCTAATACAGGAGCCGTACCGTGAACATCGAAGTTCGTATATTTCGGCCATCTTTCTCTTTTACTCCAATTAAGATGTCATGAGAGTGACAGAGACAATTGTCCGAAAACGAATATCGCTGTTCGCGGTAGCACCGCTGCATCGGACGCTGGAGTCCCTGGTCACTTTATCGAAAGTATATGTCATTTATTTTAATTTATATTAACTAACAGTTAGTGAAATGCTTAACCGGCCCTGACCCTCTTATTATGCACGGGAGCAGTGGCCTGATTCCGTAAAAACGACACCCAAAATGGATGTATTTTATTGTCCACAAAATGGCGCCGAGCGACCACTGAGAAAATAATAGGCTCTATTTTATCTTAGAAATGGTTTCATGATCTGGTTATTCGATAATGTAATTCGATTGATTCCTAGTTGCACAAATAATAAGACACCAAGGAAAAATGTATACTGTGTGTAAGACTAATACGGGCGAAGAATTAAACCAGACATAGGATTTACCAGTATAATCATTAACCAAAATGTTTTTCTTTAATTATACCTATTATACATATGTAATGAATTTTTGTAAAATTTCTGAGCAGTAACGTACTGCGAACATTACGCGATATGAGCATTTGATATACTCGTCGCGGCGAATCATGATCCCTATGACACTGACAGATATTCCCACGACACAAACTTGTAGTGGCGTCGCCGTTACATTAGAATCGAATTGGAGGCGTCTAAAAATGCCGTTTTTTTATTTTAGGTAGATATATGCCATTACAATGATTTTCCGTTGGAATTGTAACCATTCTTAACATTTACAAGAAATTATCTCAATCAGATATTTATTACGTTTACGCCCTGCAAAACTTACTTCGTTTGGAAGATATCGACTAGTGCAAACAGTATCAGAAACAAATGTCGGTAATAGAAACGAGTGTACAAAATAAATAGTACGTTTTCTCTGTCCGATGTAGGTACCTATAATCGTTTTCAGTTATAAATATAGTAAAGGTATTTTGATATTAAATATGCTATTTTTTAGGATAGCACTATATTTAAGATGGATTTTTATTTTTACATTCGTCAAGCGGGACGTAAAATACTAGATGCTTAATGTTTTTAACATTGTTAGTTACATTTCTCGGCCAAAAAACTTAAATTATTATTATAACAATAACATAACAACCATAAGAAATGCAGATTATATGTATTTGTAAAATCATGTTTACCAACGTGGCTGAATGCAAGTCACGCCTTTGCCTATAAAAAAGTTAAGTTATATCGACACGACCCATCAATAACATGAACTGTCATAGGGATCATGATTCGCCGCGAGGAGTATAGTAACTGTCAACAAGTGTTTAACTCGAGTGTGTTGCATTACATTGCGGGCCGAATTTTTTTATATGGATTAAATTGTAATTGTATTTCTAAGCAAACGTTATCTAAATATATTTCTTATGTCCTATTCTACCCTCCGTTAAGAGATTCGCTCGTAGAAGATTTACACACTGTATACTTAAATTTAATAATATATTTAATCTTAGTACGATGAATGATCTACATTAATGATTTAATAAATTATACTTATTATTTGTGGTTTTTATAATTACATTATTCTTACACAAATTGACTGAGGCCCACGGTAAGCTCAAGAAGGCTTGTGTTGCGGGTAGGTCTTGTATTTTGCAATACAATGCTTGCTCAAATAAGTTTTGAGCCATATTTTAAAAAAATCCAGTAAATTTCAAAAGTTGCAGACCAAAAGTAGCTGAGTTTTATAAGCAAAATCGATCCTTACATTTAAAATTCCAATGTCGACGACACGCGCTATATCACAGGCTTTTTACTATATGAAAGCACATACACCGGCCAGCATTTTATTTTAGTTTTCTTATGTACAGTCACCGACTTTAATTGTTGAGCCACTTACGGTTCAAGCTATTATCTTTTGTTTAATACTTACTCTATGAAATGTCCCTGACCGTACCTAATATAACTTTCTAGAATTTTATTTCTTTTCTAGAACTTTTCACTGTACAGAGCTCCAGTTTTTTAGCATTGTCATCTGAATCCCGTTGCGAAGTCGTCGAAAAAATTTTATACCAGTACTTTCCGTTTTATAGTCCAGATTTAGCACTAGTTGAATGCCCATAGAGCAGTAAACGGGTGATCCTGCCGTAAACCGATACCAAAGACAATTAATAATAAAGATAGTTAAAATTTGTACCATACTACAATAATTATTGATAATGTCACTCTTATTAAGATTGAGAGAAAAGAATGTAAACAGCGTTTTAACTTTAATTTTCAATAATCAAATTATTTTTTAGCCTGGGCCCTGTCGATACCGACAGCACCCTACTAGGTTTTTTAATGTGTTTGTATTTTATATTCTTTTTTTGTATGTTGTATTTTTATACTTTCTCATATTGGACAAAAATAAATAAATACCAAGATAATCATTTCATAATAAGTATAAATAAATATTTTTTTCGGGATAATCTTACTCAAAACGACCTAGTTCTACGGTATTAAGGCTTGTGTTGTAGATACTAGACGACAATATATGTATATAAAAGATAGATACATATAAATACTTAAATACATAGAAAACACCCATGACTCAGGAACAAATATATGTGCTCATCACACAAATAAATGCCCTGACTGGAATTTGAACCAAAGACCAACGGCTTGACGACCCACTAGGCCAGATCGGTCGTCAAACTAATACTTCTTAATATTATAGTAAATGTACTGAACTAGCTTAGATCTAAAAAAGGCCCCGGAAACATTGTACCAAGGATGCTGGCGGAATTTCCTCGTTGTATCCCAATGCTGATACGTTGTGCGTAAAAGCCGCCAGCTGATCGGTCACCGGTTACGTCAACTATACGCTTCGAGATTTCTGCAAAAAGATAATTGGTAATATTCAACCACATGTTGAACTTATTGACATAACGATATATTAGTCATACTTATATTACATACATACATACATTTCAGCCGTATGCAGTCCACTGCTGGACATAGGCCTCCCACAAATATTACTTGTATCATCTGGTTGGTTAGTTGCCATAGTCGCCACGCTTGGCAGGCGGGTTGGCGACCGCAGTAGCTGTATATTGGGTTTCAACGGACGCTGCTTTCCGTCCACAGGATTTTTCCCTTTATCGCCTCTTACGACAACCGCGGGAGGAGATGGGGTGGTGCTATTCTAGTCAGCCGGCAACACACGGCACATACAGTCATACTTAGTATGTGTGTATACGTAGGTTGTAATTACCATTATTTTACTTGTACCATTCTGGCCCGCTAGCAACAGTAGCAACTTGTGTTCAGTCGGCAGCACAAGTTGCTAGCGGGCCAGGTGTTCAAAATGATATTGACACGTTCTTATTCTCTTAACAATAAAGTTACGTCCAGCTCTTTTTGAACACTTCGTCCGCTTAGCAACTTTTTCTGCTGACTGTACCATTACAATATCCGTAGTAAGTACCATTATTTTACTAACACCTTACAACTCTTGGGGAATAACTCTGCTAACTAATTTTTAAGGCCGTGTGGCAAAAGGTATATTGGCAACTTAACTAACAAATAATGAAATACGTGCCTACAAATTCGTCTCAAAAAAACAGTTGCCTTTGTGTTGTGTAAGTCGAAATAATTTGGTTTATTCAAGATTAATCCGATTTAAGCAGGATTACTGAATTGTACCCAACAGATTAAATAAAATAAGTTGATGAGATTTTTATGTTAAAATTATTGAACAAGCACACAAACAACGCGTTTAGATAATGACAGCTGACTGAACTTGCATTTAACTACATTACTAACGGAGATCGGCACTAAGAGCAGTCTTTATCTATAATCTGTCTTTGCCAATACCTAAGCGACATAAAAGGAATAAAATAGGATAAAATTCTTTATAGCCGTACATAGACACACTGTGTGATCTTAATTTTGCCTGTAACACTCGTAAACTTGGCATTTTTATTGTTACTTCTGTAGTGTAATTAAATTATATTGTCATAACGCGAGAGTATGAAACGTGTACTGTACTGTACGTAATGCACATATTGCATGTGCTCTGTTTATTATTAATAAAAAGTTTATTCCGTAAGTTAAATTACAGTTTTAAGGTCACAGCACTCATATCAACTCGGAAAGGGATCGTCACCCTATCAACTCGAGCCGTTCAGTATCATTTGTATGAAACTCCCTACTGCAACGCAGACTAATCGCAATCGTAACGTAATCGCCTCACTTTGGGACAAGCTCACGAACCGCGGTTCGGTGCGTGGTCGACTTGCAGTTCCCGCGTTTGCGCCTATCCGTACCCTAGCTTACGTCTTTTCGTCCACGCCCCTCCCGCGGCATGATTGAATTGGTGCCACCTAGTCGTCAACCGTACGGTCAGCGAGCCATAAGCGCGGCGACGCCTAGCCGTAGTCGAGTCGACGTGTCGGAGCTTCTTATCCGCTTACGTTACGTGGTTACGTTACGTGGACGACCGTTTGACGGCAAGCGGAAAGGCGAGGCGATGACGATTTGCTCCTGAATTGAATATCTCCTGATATGTGTGCTGTGACCTTTAAACACATTTCAGTATACTAAATATATTTATGGCCCATAACTATAAAATGTATGTTATACATGAATGTACAACAACAACACACACACACATATAAGCATAAGCAATGCAGCCTAAAGCCGGGATTAGAATACTGTTGTCTCTTTCTAACGGGCATCTTCTATCTCTTTCCTAGACGTTATAAGTTATGTGGTGGGGCAAGCAGGTAAACCCAAGTCTGGCGCGGAAAGGTCCTGGATTTTCCCCAGGCTACCTTCCCCTCACACAGTCTGCTTGCTCTATCGCACAACACATGTGCATAAAGCCCAAGTCAGGTTAAAAAAAAAGCAGGTAAACAAAGGTAACTAAAACAGATACTGTGATTTTATTTATTAGTGCTCAGTACAACTTCAGACGCTGTGCGAAACGTGTCTCTGGTTCGGTGTGCGACTATTAAATTAAATACAAATAGTTTATTTAAAGTGGTGTCTTCATAACGTTCTTGTTTTTCATAGAAAATTTTCGGTAAGTACATAATAATTAATAAATTGTTTTTTAGATTTGTACAGATTGGATATGTATTTATTTTAGACATAACGACATAACATTATTATGTGTACAGGTTCATTATTTTAATTCAGGATATTTAGTGTAGTCTGCAGTCTGTGATCGCATAATACACGCAAGTTTTATTTTTATTATTTGATTAACTGAAGTTCCCAAATACTGTTTTATATATTATGTCCTTTTGTACATTGGCGTAGGTATATCTATTATGACCTCACCCAAGCTACCCGTCCAGTTTATCAATCATTTCATTGTCTAGCTCTTTACTTTATTTACTAAATATTATCTTATTTTCAATGTGATGTCCTAAATTGTGGTTATTCGTCCTAACCGTTTATATCTACGTTTTGCCTCGTTCTTTCTTATGTGTTCGTTATTATTATTTCATGGCTGCAAATATATATATGACACATGTGCCTAAATAAATAATCATTATATTAATTCGTCACGTACGGTCAGGGACTTTAATTGTTGAGCCATTTAGGGTTCACCTTACGACGAGTAAGCATTAAACAAAAGAAACAGCTTGAACCGTAAGTGGCTCAACAATTAAAGTCTGTAACTGTACAGGGATTGTTAAGCCACTATTAGGAATCTATCGCTGAATAATCAATGTTTCCCAATATCCTGTCATGCCTGCACACGGCTAACTAAAAACAATATCCTATTAGGATGCTAAAACATTTTTATCTCATATGTTTCAGGTTTTTTTCAAAATGGCGATGAAATCCAAAATAGAAGAAATGAGGGAGTCTATCAAACGAGTCATATATAGAAGAGAAAGTAGCAGGCTCGCCCAGAGAACATTATCGACAATGTGTTTAACAGAGCAACAGAAGCAATGCACTGCAATCGCATGCAACGAAAAGGTACTCACGGCAATAATGAGAGTTAACGACATAAACAAGAAACTAGAGGAAATAGAAAAACAACTGCAGTCGGAAATAGCTAATATCAAAAGACCAGAATTCTCGTCGCCAGAATTGTGCCATCCGCTAAACTTCCTAGAAGACCTGATGGATTACTTAGAAGACATACCCAGTGAATATCGCACGCTAGAAACCGTCATTGATTGCTTACAAGGAGACGCGTACAGCTGGGCTACGATATTTAAGCAACGCTGGACAAATATCGAAGACTTTAAGAAGGATTTTCTGGAACAATACTGGGGCCGTGCCGAGCAGAATATGCTGAAAAAAGAAATTATTTGCGGAGTTTGGGACAGCAGTGAAACTATGACTGAACATTTCACTTCCCTAGTAGCTCAAGCAAAATTGCTTACAAGACCAATGCCCGAACAACAGCTTGTATACGATATCATGTCTCATTTCTCTGATCATGTTCTACTTAAGTGGAAATCTATGAATCGTGGTGTACCTATACATGAGCGTAACTATATTGTAGCGGCAACTGATTTTCTAAAGACTATGGATGCCGAGCTCCCAGCTAAATTGAAAATGACTAGGGCACAGCTTAAAAAACGGGTAGCTAGTAATACTGGCAATACAGCAATCATTCTTAACGATTCGGATGAAGATGATGATTATATTGTAGAACCACCTGATATGAGTTATAATGAGAACATTAATACTGTGCAAATTAATAATACGAATGCTGGGCGGTGCTTAAAATAGCACCATCCCATTTCATCTGGCGGGTGTAGTAAGAGGTGACAAAGGGTAAAAAACGTCGGATAAGCAACAGCGTCTGACTAAACCCAACCTGCAGCTACTGCGATCGCCAACCCGCCTGCCAAGCATAGCGACTATGAGAACTACCCCCTAGTAATATTTGTAGCAGGCCTTTGTCTTACAGATGAAATTATGAAGTAATAAGATGACTGTTCGAGTGTGTGTTAATTATACAACAACTTAGATCCAATCCAAACTGTCGAGAACCTTTTAATGTTTTTTAAATCAAACACCTATTATAATGATATTTGAATTGAAATCACTTGTATAAATAAATTTAACCATATGTTGACTGTCAATGTTTTTATTTGTGTAAAAATAAACGAAAATCTCTGCAATTTCATATAATTTATTACTTAATCCTATAATGTAAAGTTAACCTGAGAAATTGGGCGTTACCTCCGCTTTTCATAAAACTACAAGAATCTATGGGGTCTCATTATTTAGGCGACTACAAACTCGTACCATTACGTAACTTTTATTATTAAAGACATAAAACAACCAAAACGGATTATATCGCGTATACTAATTTTAACTTCATCCCGACGTTTTGAACCCTTTAGCAGCGTTCGTGGTTTTTATTATTAACATAAAATATTAGAATTGTGTTTAATAGGTACTAGTTACTAAATATACTATCCGAAAAATGAAGTGCCGAGTGGGGCAATAAACTTCCTTCCTTTCTGTTCTTTTTGTGTCTACCGCTACTTGCACTATTGTTGAACGGCCCGCTTTATGAGGCTTTGCAGGTGCGAAAGAGAGCATGACTCCGAGGATTAATGACCCGAATCTTATCTATGCTTATAGTTATCATCATTGGGTACAGTTTTTTTTTACAAAACTCTCGCATACCTTTCATAGCTCAAACGGATCAGATTATTTATTTTTTCAAAAACTACGATTGCCAGTTAAAATCGGAATTACTGCTCTTTTGTCTTTTTAAACAATGAAACAAAAGACCATGCGATGAAAATGGCCGGAGGGCTTACCGCGTAAAACGAAGTTCGAAAATATCGGGCACCTTTCTCTTTTATTCCAATGATTAGATTACAATAGCGTAATTAGATTGACAGAGACAATCCCTGGAAATCTGCTCGATTTCCAGGGACTTCCAGGGATCTCGCTCGAGTCTCTCACACTCTAGATAAATATAAACATACTATCCATTTCTTTCTTTATGACTATAAAGCATAAAAATGGATGGCTTTAGCTTTTCCTTTTAGTACTGGCTTTGATTTAGACTAATTTGGTTTATAATGCCTATGAAGCTGATGGTCCTGGGTTCGATTCCCAGTCGGGGTATTTATTAATTGTGTGATGAGCTGATAAGCACAGATATTTGTTCCTGAGTATGTATCTATCTATTATATATATATATATCGTCGTCTAGGACCTACAACACAAGCCTTACTGAGCTTACCGTAGGACTAGGTCGATTTGTGTAAGATTGCCCCGAAATATTTATTTATAATGTATAATTTAACCATTATATATACCTCTTATTTTATGCATCAGACGTCTTAACTCAAGTTTTACGCCTGTTTCAGCTCTATTTCCTTTGAGATAAAACTCAAATTTGCCATCAACTAGTTTAATGGTTTGATACTCACTACTCTCATTACGTTTCATAGTGTATTTGGCTACTTTGGCCGCTACTAACTGTACACAACCAAGTTCTAAACCAATACCTACTTCTTCAAACTTTTTAAAATCCATTGCAGCAAGTTTTAGTTTTCGCTGAGCCATTTCGGCCCTCATACTGCTAGCTGGTAGATAAAGTTTGTTTTTACCGCGAATGTGGCTTCTTGCCAATCAGGGCACGTCTCGGCCACAGTTCGGCTTCTACAAGGATCATTTATCATCTACCATAAACTGATGGCTTTAAAACAAAGGGGCGACTGTAGAAAATCATATTTTCGCCAAGATATTGCATCTTTACGCCAGTATTTCGCAATACAAAAGATAATAGAAAAGAAGAGAACAGAATAAAGTAAACCTACTTTTATGGCCGTTTTGAAACTGTCAAAGAGGCCCCAAAAACGCCTAAATTCTCGTTTTATGGATAGTGCCATAAAATGCCGGCATGTTTAAAAAAAATATTTTCCCCTCACTAGCTCGTAAAGCGCTTGTTTATCCTTTAATACGAGAGGGTAAAAACGCATTTTATCCACTAGTGATTAAAGTAAGTTGACTTCTTATAGCTCTTATTGCTATGGTTTTAAAGTCTAAATTCGCGAAGTACAGCTCACTTGCCCCCGCGGCGTCGGCGGGCGCGGGCGAGCTTCGCTAACGCACCGAGTTGAAAATCGAATTAGAACATTCGAAAATCGTACTGGCCACCACAAGCTAACCAAGCTAAAGGCACCTTTTGTAAAAATGTTGAATGTATCTAAACGCAAGAAATTTTGCATGTTTCACTTTCCTCGCTGTAGTGAGGGGAAAAGTTTTGTGTTACACACGGGTGCAATTGTAATTTAATTCTCGTGTATTGAAACACTCGCTACGCTCAGGATTCTATTTTAAAACCACTCGCTTTGCTCGTGGTTAAACTATAGAATCCATTCGCTTGCTCGAGTTTCAATCCCACACTCGCAGTTAAAATACAATTTTGCACCCTTGTATAACAAATAACTATTTAACTCTTGATACTTTCCGCAACCTAACAGTGAAAACTCCATTAAAATCTGCTTCGTCCATTAAAAAATAATGAACAATTTTTAAGAGCGCGCTCTTATTCAACTGACTTTGTCAATCAAAATAAAAATATATTGGGAAAAACTTGCACAGTGAACCAACTCTTTGCAAGCTCAATACTAAAGTCTTGTCTCTAAGGGAGCTTTATACTTCCTCTTAAATATCCTTCGAATAGCTCTCTTCTGCAGAATAAAAAATATATTGATCTCTGAAGCACTGCCCCATAGTAAAATACCATAATACTGCTATGAAAGTAAGTAAAATATACTATACGAGCTGTTTACGTCTGTTAACTAAAGTATCTTAGCAAACGCTCAGTCTATTCGAAAGATAACCTATATGGCGACCCCATTGGAGTTTTAAATCCAAAGTACCTAGTTACTACTAAGGAAAACTGTGCTATCAACTAGTTCCAATTCCTCGTCTTTCACAATAACAATTGCTAACTCGTTCTTTACATTACTAGTTACGAATTTAATACACTTTTACTTATTCTCATGTAATAATAAATACATTAAGATTATTATAAACTTATAATTTTACGTCAAACTCGGGTAAGTCCAACCACATAGCTTAACCACACTCAAATTTATTTATCTGTTAATAATAACAAATTCTTATTTAATACGAGTTATTAACTAGTTATTAAATCTAAAAAAGGCCCTTGAGGCATTGTACCAAAGATGCTGGAGGCATGTCCTTGTTGTATCGCAATGCTGATACGTTGTGCGAGGAAGCCGCCAGCTCTGCGTTCACCAGTTATATCAACCAAACGATTTCCGCAAAAAGTTTGTGTGCGCTGAGATCCCATGTAGCTAGCGTCTCTATACGCCAAACGGTACAAAATGTTACTCTCTGCCCAGGCTCTTATATTTGTTACGTTTAAAAATGTTGGCGCTTTCCACCGCTGTACTGCTCATAATTAGTCTGAAGGTAAGCGACAGAATTATAGAATCCGTTTTAGTCAGTCCGTACAATTTTCCCAGCTGACTAAAAGTTCGCTAACACTGCTTCAACATTTATAGATAGCTATTATACTATCTGATTAGACTTCGAACGATATTTGAACACACTATAGCCTGGTATGTTCCACATTTTTTATGTAAACGTGTTCAATCCTTGCTATAGGAAAAACCACGTACTAAAATAAATAGAACTTACGAAATTAAACCTTGTGTTAAAGAGCGTATGAACTTTGACAAGTGTTTATACTTTTTGGTGTTTTGGGATGGGAAAGATGCCAACTCATACCCTCTCAAGGTAACGTTAACGAGATTTTCAACTTTTAAGCCGTTTGAAGTCTATTGGTGCTTGTTGAATACTTAATTTTACTGATTTAAGTCTTGTTTAGGGAAAGTATTGAATTTAATAAGTGTGTCCTGATTTTCTGAACTTTGGAAAAACTACATTTTTTATTTGCTAGCGTAATTTTTATTATGAATAGTAACGACCAAAACTCCAACTTGCGACCTATTTCCAACTTCCATCGTATCGAGTAACTGAGCTACCGACGCTTTATGGACACTGGTAAATTATTTCTCTCTCTCAGACACTAGAGGCCGATAGGCGCTGTTAATTATCCCTGAAAATTCAAACATTTATTACCATAAAAATATAAGATAAAAACATAATAAAGATACTAACTAAAAACTTAACTATAAATAAAAAAATGACCTAGGTCCTGGTCATTAGGTAGGGTGCCCAGAAGGCTGGCCGCGTTTCCGCGCTGGATAGCAATGCTAATCCGTTGGGCGAAATAGTGGCCAGCCCTCTGGTCACCAGAAACCTCTATAAGACGCGCCGATATCTCCTTGTAGAGTCAGCGCGCACTTGGGCCTCACCGCCCCAGGGTTTCAACCCTAAACGCCGCAAATATGTAACTACTGCCCAGTGCGACATACTAGCGACGCAAAAATATATTGTATATTTCTTGTTTCCTTTGTTATTTTTTTTTTTTTTGTTCCTAACATTATCATCTTCGTCCTTTCTCCTCTGCGTCGTTATAATCGACACCCCAAGTTTCATGAGAGTTAGGCTAGGAGGCAGTCTAACTCTTCCGATAGTTTCATTTTAATAAAAAAACCGCTAATGTACGAAAATGTAACAAATATTTCTAAATCATTAAGTACTCTTTAGGCTACTATAAAATACTTGAGCTAACTGCGAGCGGTAGACCGATAAAAACAAAAACGTGTAGTTCCAATTGAATAACGTCACAACTGCTGTAAAATTCGTATTAGACTTGCACCGTTTTTCATGAGGACCCCAGAAATGTAGTGCTTTAACTAAACACAGTTTTGTAGTTTCCTACTTGGGCAGTAACTTCCCATTATGGTCGCTCTGGGTGGGCACAGTATGCCTAAAATACTCGGTAAAAAATACTTGTTTGTTCTATAAATACCTGGTATAATGTCTAGGGGACGATCTTCGTACTCAAAACTCGCTAAGACAAACTTGAGGTTCTCAAAATCCATCTCTATAATTTGCACCACGACAAACGATAAATATTAAATAACAGATATCAGAATAGAAAACATAAAAGACAATTTTATACTTACAGAGATACTACTAAGTGTGTCAAGTGTATTTTTGACGACCGGTCTGGCCTAGTGGGTAGTGACCCTGCCTATGAAGCCGATGGTCCTGGGTTCGATTCCCAGTCAGGACATTTATTTGTGTGATGAGCACAAATATTTGTTCCTGAGTCTTGGGTGTTTTCTATGTATTTAAGTATTTATATGTATCTATCTATTATATATATCGTCGTCTTACTAGACGCCTACAACACAAGCCTTACTGAGCTTACCGTAGGACTAGGTCGATTTGTGTAAGATTGTCCCGAAATATTTATTTATTTATTTATTCTAAGTCATTACGTGATTGCAGAAATGGCGTATAATTCCGATAATGTATAAATATTACAGGACATCCTTACACAAACTGAGTGCCCCACGGTAAACTCAAGAAGGCTTGTGTTGTGGGTCTCAGGCAACGACATAGGTACTCGTATATGTTATAGCCCCATGACTCAAGAACTACCTAATGTCTGTGCCCGTCACACAAATAAATGCCCTTACTGGGATTTAAGCCTAGGACCATTGGCTTCATAGACCGTGTCACTACCCACTATTAGGCAGTGTTTTCAGTGTTTTATATGTCATCATCATCATCATCATGTCAGCCGAAAGACGTCCACTGCTGGACATAGTTTTTATATGTAATGTAATGGAATAAAGCTGATATTTGACTAATATCCTCATTATAGGTTCCAAATTACTCGAATCCACGCTGTACTTATTTGGTACTCGAGATTAAAACTCACCCCCTCACTAGACAGTGAGACGGACCCTCGTTCCTAAATGCGTCGCTGCCTCTATTTGGGTCACCTCAGTGTGACGTCATTTATGACTTCATGGGTTCTGGTTAAAAAACTAGTGAATGTGTGTCCCCATTCGGGCGGCCAAGGGCGGGAAGTGTAAATGTTTTTCGTCAAACAAACATCCAAGGACTATTGATAACCTGTGTTTAATGGTTGTGTGGTTTTGTTTTAACGGACTCCTAGTCGGTAGTTGCCCGCGAAGCTAAGGATTCCGTGTTTGTATCCTGCAGTGTAAAGGTTTGGGCAGATAGGCGCGTTTTGAGAGCGTGGCGCAGCGGGGCGTGACAGCGGTGTGGCTAATGTAACGAAATAAGGCACACGTTCGGACGGCAGCGTCGCGTACCGCTGCGCCACGCCACAAAACGCGCCCTATGTGACCATGGCTTAAGTTTTTAACGTAACTTTACGTCACGAACGCGTTTGCGTTTTCCATATAAATAACATTATCACTTACGCGTTCGTAAACGTTTTTTTTATGTCAAAAGAAACTTACACTAGAGCCTCTGGACAGAATATTTGTATATGTGTTTATCATGTTGATCGAAAAACGCTTACCATATTTACTTGCCTGCTATTAGAACGGAAAGAAAAAATAATAGGTATAAAACTCGTACTCGGATACTCAGTACTCGGATAGCACAATTGAAAGTGCACTGGGCTAGTGATCCAGTGGTTGTGGGTTCGAGTCCCGCTTCCAGTATTTTTTTTCTATTTTTCTTCCGATTTAAATATCGAAGGTATACTAGTGCGATATAATTACACGTGAGTTTATCCGTTTGTAACTAAGTAGTAGTAACATGGCTCACAACAGTTTTAATTGTATTATCGAAGGTATACCTAAAATAGTTTTTTCCAGTACGGCAAAACACATTCTATTTTAGGTACATGAAATTACTGTGCTTCCTTGTGAATAAAATGCAGTTTTGTTATTTGTTTTTAAAGAACGGACTTTCCGAGCTGAACATAGATTTTATTTTGCGATAAACCGCGATTTATTTTTAATGACCATTTTTGTTCCAAATACGAAATTTAAAATGTTAGAAATAATAAATAATGCAAATAAAAATCTGAAAGCTACACAAGAAATACAAAACGTGTTAAAAGTTTATGTTCAAAAGATATAAAACTATGCAATATACCTACTTAATTAAAGGAAAAAATTAAAAATAATTCAAAGATGACATGATTTCTCACAGTTTACTAAAACGTCTTCTCCCAAAACGTCTCCTAAGTATGATTTGGTAATTGCCAAAGTCACCACGCTCGGCAGGCGGATTGGCGACTGTAATATAGCTGTTAATTTGATTTCGACGGACGCTGCTGGCCATTGTAGACTAGGAAATTCAATTACTTATTATGTGTTATTTCCGTAACAGGACTGATACTGCGAACACCGAAGTTCGTATATTTCGAGCATCTTTCTGAGTGACAGAGACAATCGTCCGAAATTTACGAATATCGTTTTTTTGCGGCGCCGCAGGTTCGACAAGCGGCTTCTGTCTTTATCTATTTATATCAAGCTTGCAATGATAGAAAATCCTAAAACTACGCAAGCCATGATAAAGCTTACCCCCATCGGCTTAGGAACGACCGGAAGAGTACGTTCGACGCCATCTGCAATCCACACACGTCTCACTTCCGGCGCTCGCATCCAAATTATCCCTAAGCTACAATTGTCTAGCTTACATAGTAACAGCTAGTCGAAAATGTCTATATCGAAGTAAAATTTACAAGTCAAGTCTGGTGGGGAAGGGTCCTGGATTTTCCCCAGGCTACCTTCCCCCCACACAGTCCGATTGCTCTATCGCACCAACATGTGCATAAAGCCCAAGTCAGGTTCAAAAAAAAAAGAAGTAAAATACATTAATTCTTATTCCTAGGCGGCAAACTAGCAGACGGATTGCCACCTTTCAGGTATGTAGTGTTGTGTTCCTAATGGTGAGTAAGGTACCCAGAGCTCCAACCCCCTTAAAGGCCGGCAACGCGCTTGTGACTCCCCTGGTGTTGCGAGTGCCCATGGGCGACGGTAATTGCTTAACACCAGGCAATCCGTCTGCTCGTTTGCCACCTTATTTCATAAAATAAAAAAAGAATATCATAAAGATAGTTTTGTACTAAGCTGTGTTAGTAAGTTGACTTGTATCGTGCGTACGCCTAAAGGATGGCTCACGTTACACCGTCGCGTCTCCTACACGTCGCCCTCCCGAGCCCGAGCCTTCCGTTGACCCGCCGGACACTCACCCGGGTAGCCCGGGCCCGAGCCTCGTTACATCCAGCCATTTGCTGCGAGTAGACGATCGTCACACGCCCTTCGATATCGCGTGGACATCACGTCACCTTCCCATTACCGCCATCAGCCTTTTTACATAGCTGTAACGGCCCGGCCACAACTAATCTTACACAAATCGACCTAGTCCTACGGTAAGCTCAGTAAGGCTTGTGTTGTAGGTACTAGACGACGATATATATAATAGATAATACATATAAATACATAGAAAACACCCATGACCCAGGAACGAATATCTGTGCTCATCACACAAATAAATGCCTTGACTGGGAATCGAACCCAGGACCATCGGCTTCATAGGCAGGGTCACTACTCACTAGGCCAGACCGGTCGTCAAAACGCTCGCCGCGCCGCAAGTCGTGCATAGTCGTGGCCGGGCCGTAACCGGCCCGAGACCGGGTCGAGTGGCTCGGAGGGTTCGGTAATCATATTTTTTTTATTCCATACAAAATGTAGCGACGGTGGCCACGGCTCGGCGACGGGCCGCTATAACGTGAGTCAACCTTTAACTCGTCTGAGTCAGGATTTTAACCTTTTGAACGCTTTTCCTCTCGCGTCAAAAGTTGACGTGTACGCCAACGTATCGACTAGTGAAAAACGAATGTAAACCTTATCTGTCAGCAGGACAATTGCTTTGACAGCGTCCGCCATAGCCACTTTAAGAGGTTGGTGGGGTGGCTGGCACGAAATCACGAGACCACTTTAATGGTGCGTGGCGTTCAAAGGGTTAACACGTATTTATTAAGTATTTTGGCTCACGGTAAAAAATCGTGATTTGTGTTCCAAACGCAAAAGTTTAAAATTATCATCATTAGCATTTCAGCCGTAAGACGTCCACTGTTGGGCATAAGGCTCCCACAACGACCGGTTTTGTGCCACCCGCATTCAGTGAATTCCCGCGATCCCCATGTTGGTTCACCTTGTGGGGGTGTGCCCACGCTGCGTCTTCCGGTTGGTAAAATATTCATCATCATCATCATGTCAGCCGAAAGTCGTCCACTGTTGGACATAGGCCTCCCCCAGAACGACCTAAGAAGACCGATCCTGCGCCTTCCACACAGCGTCATCCCGCGACTTTAACTAGGTCGTCGGTCCACCTTGTGGGAGGCCTACCTACGCTGCGTCTTCCAGGTCGTGGTCGCCACTCCAGAACCTTTAAAAAAATAAAATATTACAGATATGAAACATTATAAAAAGGGGTACCTACCTTAATGTACCTTAATGTACCTTATATTACGTCATTTTGAACAACGACATAAGCACCATCAACAGTACGGTCCCTTTTCGTAGATAATATGAATCAAAACTAAAATCAATGAATTCAGCACAAGTGGATTATATTTAAACGGTAAATATTTCCAAAGCACTCGTCATTGCGCTCCAATGCACATATTTACATAGACAAAGCGCAATGTTTCTATGTACCTACTGTATTATACGTATACTGTTTATCCCTATTCGTGTTGAAATTTCGGTAATAGGACATTTTTTTTTTATGACAAAGGTGGCAAACGAGCAGACGGATTGCCTGATGGTAAGCAATTACCGTCGCCCATGGGCACTCGCAACACCAAGGGAGTCACAAGCGCGTTGCCGACCTATAAGTGGGTTGGAGCTCTGGGAACCTTATTCACCATCAGGAACACAACACTACATACCTGAAAGGTAGCAGTGCTATTATGGCTGTGGTCTTCTGTAAGGAGGAGGTACTTCCCCAGTTGGGCTTCTCTAGATTCAAGCGTGATGGTACTTCGCTGTGCCCTACCTCTCATTGTTGGACGTAGTTTAAGGACATACCCGGGTCCGGGTATATTTTATCTCACGTTTGCATTCTTATTGTGTTTAAGGAGGTAAATGTCTCATGATCTCTTTATATAAAATCATCATATTTGGGGTTAGGATTTATACAAGTCATTGGGGGAGGCCTAAGTCCAGCAGTGGACGATATGCGCCTAAAATGATGATGGTTGATGTAACTGGTGACCGAAGAGCTGGCGGCTTCCTCGCACAACGTATCAGCATTGCGATACAACGAGGAAATACCGCCAGCATCCTTGGTACAATGCCTCAAGGGCCTTTTTTAGATTTTATACTGTAACTAGTTAAGTACTTTTAATTATCATAATACGATTGTAATTTCTGTAAATAAATGTAATTTTACTACAAAAAAAATGTATGAGATATTTGACATTGCATTCTTATTGTGTTTAAGGAGGTAAATGTCTCATGATCTCTTTATATAAAATCATCATATTTGGGGTTAGGATCTATACAAGTCATATTACGGGGAGGCCTACGTCCTGCAGTGGATGATATGCGCCTGAAATGATGATGGTTGATGTAACTGGTGACCGAAGAGCTGGCCGCTTCCTCGCACAACGTATCAGCATTGCGATACAACGAGGAAATGCCGCCAGCATCCTTGGTACAATGCCTCAAGGGCCTTTTTTAGATTTTATACTGTAACTAGTTAAGTACTTGTAATTATCATAATACGATTGTAATTTCTGTAAATAAATGTAATTTTACTACAAAAAAAAATTGTATGAGATATTTGACATGCGCCATTAACCATCATCCCTATTAAGTTACCGTTACACACTTGTACAATTTGTCCTAACCAAGGAAACATCTATTAATTTAACCAAAACAATGAAACCCAATCTTCTATCATTCTGTCCCTATTCTGAAAGCGTGCGATATATTGACGAGCGACATGGATCGCCCACAGATTGATTACATGGTAAGTAGGAAGGTAAAGTCGTTTTAAAAACGTCGGGATGTAGTTAAATTAGGAGACGCGATATAATCCGTTTAAGTTGTTTTATTTCATGAGTTCGCGGCAACCGAACGTTCACATAATTTTTAGTTCAGATAATATCAAATAATATGAAGTAAAATATTAAGTTGCCTGAGACCGATTCTACTTAAATAAATTGATTGATTGTCTCTAAAATAGTCACAGTACCAGTTTACGAGTAGTCGACCAAAAGAATGTACCCTGCAAGTAAAAAAACACATAGTGTATAATGAGTATGTACTGTACTCTATTTTTAATCCAGGAACTAAAATTACGATTTAAACGCATAATTACTATCCATTTTTTCATTTTTTTTTGCTGAAATAATAAATATATAAATATTACAGGACATTCTTACACAAATTGACTGAGATCACGGTTAGCTTAAGAAGGCTTCTGTTGTGGGCACTCAGCTAACGATATATAAAATATTCTTATGCCGGTATGCACGCAGTAGTGTATGCAGTATCTCGGCGCGTGACGATAGGTTGATAGTATTTTATCACGCGCCGAGTCAGTAAGATTAGGATTGTACAGATGTAGATTAAGAACGTAATATTAAGGAAGCATACATGTATATATGCACTAGTGAGTAAGGAATAAACTAGTCTAAGTCAACCAGCCAACGGTGTCTTTACTCATCATGCCGCTACCCCTACAATTCTAATACGAGTACTTTATTACATAGAAAACACCCGTGACTCAGGAACAAATACCGGTGCTCATCACACAAATAAATGCTCTTACTGGGATTTGAACCCAGGACCGTTGACGAATACGATGAACCGATAGGATGGTTTTATAGCGCATTTTGATACTTAATAAAAGTTGACAGCTATGGTCTCATATTTAGCTCAATAAAACGCCTACTTTTCGTGACTACACACATCATATATACATATCTCGCCACGACCAATAATTCCTTACTAAACCTGCTGTCAGTCGACCCCTATTCTGAAAGCGCGTGACAAATTAACGAGCGAGAGACATCGATTAAACATCACTTGATTTATGTGACGCTTTGTCTCTTTGTTCCATTGTGTGCTAATGGAATCTAAAGCCCGCGCTGATAATCTCCTATTTGACGAAGAGGTAAATAAGAAGTTTAATGGTTAAGTGGTAATCTTTGAAGTTATTTATTTCATTTGTTTTAAAGGGTACCTGTACCTATGTCGGGTGTTTCCTGTAAAAAAAGCAATAACTTTAGGTAGTTTCTACACCACAAACGTAGCAACATTCGTTCTACGACTTTTGAAAATAACTTATAGTTAACTAAATATGAATTTAAAAAAATCCAAGCCAGCAATGTATTGTGAAAACTATGAAGTTTGTTGCCTGGCATTAGGTACACGTCAACTAGACTATTATATGCTGTTCATTCAAAATACTATTTAAAGATAAAAGATAAAGATAAAAAACTGGCCAAGAGCGTGTCGGGCCACGCTCAGTGTAGGGTTCCGTAGATTTTCGTCCGTCACAGTAAGTGTTCCCACTTAAGAGTAAAAAATGGGCTATTTGATTTTGTTGACATTAATATTAAGTACAGAACCCTAAAAACGGGCCTACAAAGGACGCTGACAGCTAAAGAAAGAGCTATAGATCCCAACTACCTATACATGGAAAATTTGAAAAAAGCATTTATTTGTGACAACACATATACAAAAACAATGACAAACAAAGAAAAACAAATACACCCGGTGTGCATCACAAAATTTAGTTTGTTCGAAATAACACATTTTTTTTTTTAAAGTTGTAGAACAAATGCTACGTACGCAGCTTACTCGCCTACTAATTTAATTAATACAAAAAAAACGGGACTTTGTCGTGTATATGAACTTTAAAATTTACCTCCGACGTTCTAATAACGTCATTGTCCTCGTGGTATCGGATGAAGACTGGCTAAAGTTGACAACAACATCTAGCCGCGCGAGTTTTTGAACTACCCGCACTTGATCTTGTTTATCAACTTGAACGTTTTGCGCACTAGAGATGTCACTCGGTCGACAAGCTACACTAACAATATCGGTATTTTTAACTTGTGGTATTTGACGCCTGCATTTACTTATGACTGGATTCCATGAGAAACAGATCCCTAAACCATCGTCCCGATTGAAATTTGATTATTTATTTTTTTATCGCTTCACAACTTTTCTACTAGGTATAAAAACGATGATTCGTAGAAAGGAATTTAGGAATTTTAGGATTATGATTATTAGCTCAATCCAGTGGATTGGTCCTGAGTATTAATTGTTAAAGTTAGTTGTAAAAACCGTGAAATTTAAAATCAGTACTAGCTTAATTGCTAGTAACTTTAGTCGTCTTCTTACGATTCCAATTCATTATGCCGTTACCACACTATTCTGCAAGACGCTATGTATGTCGATAATGCTATCTTGCTCGCAAACCGTCGAAATTTAACGCTAGCGAGACGTCTATTAACCGACGCCTGATTTATGTGGTTCTTTGTCTCTTTGTTTGCCCATTGTGAAGTTCTATTGGAATCTCGAAATGAGTTTTGGACAAAGAGATCTTTAAAGCTCTAAACACGAGAATAATATATACGAGAACACTTAATATTAAATATTAATTTATTTTGATTCCGAGCATATTTTAGTTCATTAGTACCATATTAAGGTAATGGCACCAATGTTGGACACTTTTAGCTGACAGGCACCAATGATGGACACTTAGTTCTTATTTCAAAAATCATAAAGTTATAAATTGAATATGTCCCAACAAATGCACAACACTTAACTCCTTTGAAATAAGCACTAATGTTCATGATTGGTTCCTTGTCCATTACTGGTACCTTAGTAATCAAAATCATGAGCACAATACATTCTGGATACAAAGAGTTTCCAAAAAATCCCAGTAGTTACTTACTTAAATCAAGAAGTGAAAAGATTCCAAACCGCTAGCTAACCTTATTTTTTTTATTCCGTGTAAATTGTAAAAAAGCGACTACAAATCATTCCCATTCAAAAGCATCCATTTGTTCCGGAATCAAATAAAAATGTAAAATAGATTGCACCATGAAACGAGGTTATTCAAATGACGAAGTCTAAACAAATGAAATTTAAATATCCAATACGGCCGAACAGTGCCATCTATCTTCTTCCGAATGAAACTGTCATATCCAGCATTTTCGTGTTTAGAATTTTATGGCGTTTCTCATTTGTTAGTCAAGGACGAATTTGTGTATAGGTATAATAGTGGGTTAATTGCAAAAAATGTACCTGGTTAAGCTATGTTATGGACCTACAGTTACTCATAAGACATAATACTTCATTTATGTTACGACAATTTTAAGCAGATGCTATTTAAGGTATATGCATTAAAGTTAAAAAAAGTTTGTTGGTGTATGGCTGTAAATATATGTTTGAATTAAGTACAGTAAGCAGCAGAAGTAGCTAAGCGTTTGAGGTGTTCAAAATGAGGTCAACACATCTCTATTGTCAAGAGAATAAGAGCGCGTGTAGGTCATTTTGAACACTTCAACCGCTCATCCACTTTTGCTGCTGACTGTACCAACAATAAATAAAATACAATTTCATCGTCAATTACAGTTCTTAAAACAATTAATATATAATTTACTTTATTAATTAGATTTTACTAATTTATTAGTATACTTACGCGGTAAGAAGCAATTACTAACAATTTTTATAATTTATATTATTTGTACGTAAACCATTTTTTAGTTCAGGGAGTTTACAGTGTATTCCATACTGTATATAGATCGCTCAACTCACCTACCTATAATTCGTATATTATGTATAACTGAGATATCATGAGGTAGAGTCACGTATACAGGCTACCCCGACTCACCACACATAAAAGCCGTATGTCCATTATCAATCCAGTTCAAAATTGGTCTTTACTGTGCAGTAATACGATAAACTATTCAATAAACTGTCTAATAGTTTATGACTTATACATAGGGCTATCACTAAGTATGTTGGTAATTTCTTATGTCTACTTATACTCTAAGATAAATGCTATCGTTAATAACAGTAAATATAATTATGACTACCTCTATTATCAGTTCGTGTGTGTCAGTTTCCGATCAACTTGCCCGGCTAAGAGTTCTTAGCAAGAAATAAATATAGTGTAAAAAACCCTATTAGTGAGATAAGTGTAAAATGTGCTAATGGATCCGGAGAGGCAGCCGCTTATTTCAGATGTGAGGCGTCGGAGAGTTAGGTAATACACGTGTCTAAAACTGTTAGTAAGGTTAAAATATGGTTAGGGAACACGCTAACTTTCTCTATTTCTGAGGGATATGCAGAGATCGTGTCATTTCTTTATGTTAATAGTTACTATCAACGAAATTGAGTAGTTGGCTTCTATAGCCAATGAGGACACACTGCTAGTCGAATGAGTGAAACACCCTTACCCCTGTGTGTCTTGACTCGGCTTGAAAATGGGTACCAGAGCTTGCCCGAAACATGTCGCCTAGTGCGATTTAAGGACACGTGAGTTCCGTTTGTAACTAAGTAGTGATATAATACTCACTAAAACCCACTTGCACAGTTAAGCAGTCCATACATCTGACAATGCTTAAATCTGGGTAAGGAGAGTCCTAACTGTCTCATACATCGACGGTATCGGTGACGATTTCTGAGTCGTGTCTCAAAACCGATTTTCTGAGTAACTGGTTAATAGTATTTTATGTATTTTCTTTTATGTTTGATAAAACAACGTTAATTATCATTTATTTTATTTTTTATTAAATTAATCTTAAACTAACGAAGTCATGGTCACCATATATATTGACATTTTGACATACGCAGTAAGGGAAACTACAAGACGCCACATTGAGTATAGTGACCAAATTGTAAGTATAACCATGTGTGAACCCGGGTATGTCCTTAAACTACGTCCAACAATGAGAGGTAGAGCACGGCGAAGTACCATAACGCTTGATTTTGGAGAAACCCAACTGGGGAAGAACCTCTTCCTTACAGAAGACCATAGCCATAATCAGGAACACAACACTACCTACCTGAAAGGTTCCTGATGGTGAGTAAAGTTCCCACAGCTCCAACCCCCCTTACCATACATAATTGCTTACCATCAGGCAATCCGTCAGCTCATTTGTCATCTTTGTCGAAAAAGCTCACCTATGAATCTGTGTTATGCCTATCTTATTGTTTTCTTGCTCCACTGCCCCGAAATCACCCGGTACTTGAAATTTGTAGTAAACGGGGTGTGCTCTCGTACCCATACCTCAGGAACACTTAAGTACATGTCAATTGCGTTAGCTTTATTTTACTGCAAAAAATCTCATAAACCGTATCTTTCCAGAGCTCTAAACTTCGAAGAAGTCCTCGCCATCCGCCAGAACAGCATCTGGCGACGCTGCCGGCTGATCCTGATCCTCATATTCTGGTCTACCATCGCCCTGTTCCTGTCGATGATTACGTGCCTGCTGCTGCAGTCGCAGTGCCGTCCGGAGCTGTCTGCTGTGAAGGGGATACCGCCGGTGCATCTGACCCTGGCTCCACTCATAGCCACCACAAAAGCTGAACCTTATATATTCTGATTCTCAATATTTTGCGACGATTGGGTCAAAAACGAAATTGTGTTCGCATTCCTGTAGATGTAACCAAAGCAATTTTAGGGATTAGTTGGACATGTTTATTTTAACTTGTACCTTTAGGGCCTTGGTCAAGTTACAATAAAAAAAAAACAGATTTGTGACAATTGGTAATTGCGGCCGTTAAAGGTACAAAACGCCAAAATATTTTTTCACTTCTCATGCTCTAAAAGTGTGTCATATTATGCTTGCCAAGGCGGACTAATCTAGTACATTTAGCCTCTTGGGAAAATATGTATACATATTTATGATATACAAAACGTTTTAAATTGACCAACCATAACGCTTCACCGTATTAAATCCACCAATCACGACACATATCGAAGTTAATTGCAACTCTAGATTCTTTTTTGGTGCGAATACTGTTTAAAAATGTGAAATCATTAAACAAAACTTTGAATAAAGTATCAACCAATCAGATATACCGCAATATTAAAATCGACCAATGAGGAAACGCAATCAAATTCTCAAAGCATTAGGTGCTTTTTAGTTCCTACTTCACAAGCATTAAAAAAAAGTTTAAATCGTTGGCAAACTCTTTAAAGCCCAAATTATACATTGTCTATGGCATTTATTCACGGCGTAGATATGTCCTATCTGTATCAAAGTACTGAAAAAAATACATAGATTGCCAAATTAAACATTTTTGACTCAGAATTCATTGCGGGCGATAAAATTGTATTTGTTTATTGTTAAAATGATACTTTATTTTATTTTCTCGCAATCGAAGTGAAAACTAGTATGTATAACTTGGATCTAAACGCCATATTACCCCTCGAACAATTTTCCCTCACTTCGTTCGGGAAAATAGCCATCTCGTGGTACTATGGCTTACTTTAGCCCCTTGTCAAACAATGTACTATTTCATCACAGATGTTGTGTTACAGTACAGGCCAGTGACACGTATTTCTGTTTAAAAAGATCGTTTTCCTAAACCGTATCACATAAGTGTGTTTAAATAAATTAACCGTTTAATCACCGGCGACACAACAATTGTGTTAAAAAACTTTCAGGATCGTAAACCACTGGCATAGGAGAAAGTGCTTGACTTATGTTATGACAGCGGCATAGGAGTAAAAATTTCGTATAATGCCTGTGACATGCTCTGTGATCTAGATTCTAGTGATCGAGATAATTTCTACCGGCATGTTGTAAGCATTTAGTAAAACGGTACCGGGGGCGAACGTGTCAATAATAACTGAGCAAAGGATGTAACCGCAGTGTGCAATACAAATATTGACAATTTTCTTTATTCATAATCAAATCTCGCCCATTCCCTCCCGCGGGTGTCGTAATAGGCGACAAAAGGAAAAAGCGATGGATGGGCAGCAGCGTCCGTCGAAACTTAGTTTACAGCTACTGCGGTCGCCAACCCGCCTGCCAAGCACGGCAACTATGTGACTATCCCCTAAGATTTTATAAGTCATATTTAAGAGAGGTCAATGGCCAGCAGTGAACGACTCACGAATTATGATAATCAAATATCTATCACAACAATGTTGGTGTAGACTGTAGAGTGAGGCGACATACATTCAACATTATATTTATTATGTAAGCAGTTATATAACTACTCTTTGCCTGTTATTTGGTGAACACTCAAGAAATTTCATTATATATCATGACAATTATGTTTTATTATTTTTTATACCTGTAAACAAATCTTAAATAAATACAATAAAAAACATGTTTTGATGTGTACAGGCCGATTCACAAGAGTTTGCGTTAGCTTTGTACTTTACTGTCAAGGTTTATACAGGGTGAAATAAGAATGGTGATACAAAGTTATATTTTATTAATGTATTCATGATTACGATCAATTTTTACTATGGAGCCATAACTGAAAAGACAGCTAAAAAATGACCTGCCCATACTAACAACTAAAGCTAGCAGCTATAATAGTATGGGAAGGTTTTTTTTTACTGATTTTTTGGTTGTGACCCCATGGTAAAAGTTGATCGTAATCACGAATAGATTCAGAAAATTTAACTTTGTATCACCATTTTGATTTCACCCTGTATAGACATACGGCGCCAATTCTCGTGAATCCCACCCGGGAAAAACGATATTCATAAATTTCGGGCGATTGTCTCTGTCACTCTCATGACGCCTTTAATGAAGTGAAAGAGAAAGATGCTCGAAATAAACGGACTTCGATGTTCGTGGTACCAGGCCAGTACGTATTAGCGTGTTGAAATAAAAGAAGTATTAAAAATAGAACATTTTAATCAACAGTTACAAAATTGATTTTATTTGTACAAAACATGCAAAAGATATTTGTTATTAATTTAATTTCACTCTTCTTAAAAATAGAATACATTTTGGTTTCTCGTTCACTGTTATTATTACCATAAATTAAATGCCCATTTTTAATTATCACTTACATTAATAATAATATACAGCAAACTTATTAAAATACTTAAAATATAATTTAGTACAATATTTATAATCATTGACCACTTATGTTTTCGTTTTAAAATACTTTATTTTCATACTCACACCAGCATCAAAAGTAGCTAAGCGGGCGAGGTATTCATAATGAGCTAGACACAACTTTGTTGTTAAGAGAACAAGAACGTGCCAGGAACATTATGCACACCTCGCCCGTTTAACTATTTCTGCTCACTGTATCTATAAATGTAATTCAACTATTTAGGGTCATACAGATCATTTATATTAGATCTCTCCTGTGGACATTGTGAAAGTTAAAGGTTTTGAAGCCTAGTTTTGATTTTTTTGAAAAATCAACATAAACTGCTCCTCTCACGTAACACGTTAACTATTGACCACAGAAAAGACAATTTTTGTTTTAATCAATCTGTATAACCCATATGAACCACCGGATTGCCAGAGGTAAAAACTTACAGTGAAGGG
Source organism: Grapholita molesta (assembly GCA_022674325.2). Lineage (NCBI taxonomy): Eukaryota > Metazoa > Arthropoda > Insecta > Lepidoptera > Tortricidae > Grapholita > Grapholita molesta. The sequence goes on from CP053138.2 coordinate 2,491,600, forward strand.
TAACTCAATCCCGTTGCCATTATTGCGATCCCCTTCACTCATAAAATCACCGTTACAAATAAGGACAATAAATATACATACTCGTATTTGGTAACTATATGGTACATGTCCATTCCATAATGGGTCACCCCCACGCGTGTTTATAGTAGGGATGTTATGGATATATAATTCCGGATCCGGATATTGATATCGATATTGGTAAAATATAATATCGGTTTCGGTTACGGATATGGATATCCATAACAACACTGGTCTGCCGGCCATTTACTATAAAGTATAACCCGTACGAATTAGATGTGCACCTCACGCTGTGACGTCATTAGGTAGCGGGAGAGCTGTCGCATTCCAGCGGAGTGCACAGTTAATTCGTACGAGTGTAGTATTTACTTACGACTCCGCCCCATCCGAACATCCTCAACTTTTAATTCGGATTCGGTTACGGTTACGGATGTTTTTTTATTTCGGATATCTGATAGTTTCGGTTACGGATATGGATATCCAGAACGTTAGTTTATAGAACGCGGTGCTGGGGCATTCCATGAAAACGTTGTATGGGACATCACGTTACTAATACCACCGAGAAATAAATTAGGAAGTTTAATTAGCATTGTAATTGTAATTTCGAAACTTTCGCTAGCTCGGGTCTCAATATTAGCACGAGAAGGTAAACACTAACATTGCTCCCTTGTATAACAAATAACTATTACGCTACGCTACTCTTTGACGTGGACTGTACCATAAAAGTACAAAAAATATAACGAATCACTAGCCCTGGTTATTTTTTGGCTGTATGCTGTGCACACACCACCATCACTATTAGAGTACGTACGTAAACCCTTTAGTGCATAAAGTATTAATTAATTTGCTTCTAAAATGCCTAATTTATAATTAATTACATGTCGCATATCGTCGGGGATAGTGCAATATCGCGTAACTAGATATATCGATAGAGTTCGAAATTCAAACTGTATCTTATTGCATTTGTTGGTTACGCGATATTGGACTATCCCTGACGATATAATACTCTGTATCGATACGTCACTGGGTGACTTTTAATTGGTGCTAACAACATTAAAAAAAAAAACGAAAAATACTAAAATCGGCTATCATTTTTTCTTTCTTTGTGTTCGTCATTTTGTCATTTATTTTACTTCTAAATGTTGTTTCAGGATAATAAAGAGTCAGAAAAATTATTTTTAATAAAGTTGCTCAAAATAGTGCTTTATTATTAGTGTTAAGCGTGCAGAAAGATTGATTTCACGCACTAGTGCGTTTTAATTTTCAGGGTTATTTAAACTGTTTCATGTTTTGATGACCGGAGTTTTAATGTTAGTATAATGTAATAAGTGAAATAATTACGCGCTAAATGTTGTATCTAGCGAAAACTTCTGTCACGAGCCAAACTCGTGTTTGGCTCATGATACTGGGTAATCGTGAAGTAATGACATATTTTCGCTCCAGCGTCGAAATATACTAATGCATCAATTAAAAGTCAGCTACTCGGTTGTAATAAAATGATTTTCGATACTGTATGAACTTGAGAATTAAAAGATTTTTTTATACATTAATATAACAACTACGTCGTATTGTCGGACGCCAACAGGTCACTTACGCTTTAAAAATTGTAGGGTATATTGCCAATAACTGAATTCCCTAACTGGCAATCTTATACTGAAAATAAATTCCGCTTACCTACATCTAGGACACATTTTCTAATGGGGTTTCAATGACCACCATTCACTAGCCGCCTCATACTAAAATGAATTCTAATCGCCTATAAACAGGGTTCATTTTTAGTTTAACGTAGCCAGTTATTGGAAGGTAGCCAGCGAATTACCCAATATCAGTCAATAATCTGTTTTATACTTATTTTCACATCATAGGGTAATATTAAATATTGTCTATTCCAATCTCCACTTTCAAGTAATAAGCCTACATAAGGAGTCAGGTATGGAATACAAAGCGTATAGCTGAGTTTCATCCGAGGATCGATTCTGGTTGTGTTGTTTGCTGATGTTGATCAATTCTTCTTGCGCTTCTTCTAGAATTTTCTGACGTTTCGGGTATCTAGAATAGGTATGTATGTTAATAGTAATTTAAACTCTCAAGAATTTTACATATTATTACAAATAAATGGGGATGTTATAAATGCTTAAATAACTTTATAAAATACGACGGGCACTGTGAGAGTGAATCTTCATCTGAGACCACGAGGCCAATAACGTTCTCAAAACATCGTTCGATCGATTCTAAGTTCCGATACTTTATTTTTCGTTTCTTTCTTCTTTATTTACAATATAATAGTACTTAGCTACTTACTACATTCAATGTAAAATAGGCCCTTGAGGCATTGTACCAAGGATGCTGGCGGCATTTCCTCTTTGAATCGCAATGCTGATACGTTGTGCGAGGAAGCCGCCAGCTCTTCGACCAGGTACTTCATATCGAGATTTTTAGCGTACGCCAAAAACAGTACAAAATGGTATTCTCTGTCTCTGCCCAGCCTCTTATATTTGTTATGTTAAATTGCGTTTTTCGTTCTACTTATCCTAACGCACAGGCTTGCCTATTCAGGGAGTAGAGTCCTAGTTTTAAGGATATTGTACAAAATTATGTTTTACTGAATAAAATATTTGTATTTGTACATTGCGTTTCTACATCGGTTATGGTATCTTCACTCTGCCAGTGACACGTATTTGTGTAACTGGCATAGTGAAGAATAACAGACACTCTGCGCGTCGAGCGTCGAGCGACGCCAACGGCACTCTCGCCTATCAACAGCTACAGACCACACTAACAGTACTCACTCAGAAACAACCGCAGCGACGGCAGCCTGCACGTCCAGCGCCCGCAGCGGCGCCGCCAGCTGCGACGCCAGCGCGCGCACGCAGGCCGCGTCGCACGCCAGCGCCACGCACGCGCACCGCACGCGGCTCAGCAGCGGCTGCAGGCCCAGGTTCACTAATGTGGAGGTCAGTTGCGTGTTGATCTGAAGATCGATTGACTTGTTAGGATAGGACGCAATGAAAGCATTAGGTGCTTTTTAGTTCCTACTTCACAAGAATTTAAAAAAAGTTTAAATCGTTGGCAAACTCTTTAGAGCCCCAATTATACATTGTCTATGGCATTTATTCACGGCGTAGATATATCCTATCTGTATCAAAGCAGTGAAAAAAATACAAAGACTGCCAAATTAAACATTTTTGACTCAGAATTCATGGCGGGCGAATAAAATTTTAAGTTTTTTTTTTCTCGCAATCGAAGTGAACACTAGAGTGTATAACTCGGGTCTAAACGCCATATGACCCCTCGAACAACCACCTCGTGGCACTATGACCTACTTTAGCCCCTTGTCAAACAATCTACTATAAAAAAAGAAATCGCAACAATGGTAGAAAAGGGCGTTTTTTTGGACGTCGGCAGACTAGATGGACGAATGAAGTCAAAGAGAGTGGTTTCAGTGTTCTGGTGTTTGCTTTCTGTGGCGGTCTGTGGGGGAGGCCTATGTCCAGCAGTGGACGTCGGTAGCCGATAGATAGTTAAAAATTAAATTTAATGACATGCTAGCAAATATATTAGAAGAATGATTATTCGTTAAATGAAAAATTGTCAGCCTTGCTACAGCCCCTCGTAAATTATTTTGTCATATAAGTTTCAAAAAAACTCCGCCGTATTGACTTTGAATATCAATCAGGCATTGAGGTTGGAAGTTCCGATCATATTTTTAACACTTTCACAGTCCAGTGCTCCATACATGGGTCACAACGATCTATCTTCACAAGTCCGTGCCCCACACATGGGTCACTATAACCGACAAGGTACTCGTACGCACTGAAATCGAATAACTTCTAACTGTATTCAATGGTGCTCATTCTGTATATATAATTCTGATTGCTTTGTCAATATTTCTGTCAGAACAGCATTCTATATAAAACGTAATAATCCGAGTGCAAACCTGGGCGTTTCTTAGTGACCCATGAGAGAGCACGGACGTGCGATGGAAGAATTTTGCTTGGACGTATGAGGAATTCAAAACATTTTGTATGGGGAGTGTGAACGTGTTAAATATCAATAAGAAAAATATATAACACATAAATTGTAAATATTGCAGAAACAACACTGTTTCTTATCGCTGAGGCTTGTAGGTCACTATAAATTATAAGAGCCAGTAGAAGGATATTTATAAACAATATAATCTTAATTGCGTCGGTTGCCTTATCGTCAGGGTTCAGTACTAAAGACCATCATAGTAAAAGAGTATTGCAAAAAAAATGTGTATATTAGGGGCGAATCGAAACCAAAAAAAATGTGAACAAAGCCGACATTCGGAGCTTAGCAATTACCTATAAAAAAAGAACCATGATTTCCTTATCTTGTATACACTAGGAGGATATAACCAATATGGAGTAGCCATTAACAGGCGTTCCCCTCTGCCAAAATTACTCGGCCGCCGGTCATAATTCTTGAACTTTGCTGAATATAGTTTATGCTAGTGTTTGATAATTTTGTCGTGTGTGTGTGTAGCGACGCACGTAAGAAATGCATTAGTGTTAACATTATTTATGTGTGTTACCTCACCCCCGCGCCGAAAACGGCAGAATTTTTCCGGTAGAAATTAGTGCATGTGTCGGCTCCATATCCTCCTAGTGTATACATATCAATTTATTACTTACATTTTTGTTTTAGTTCAAGTGTGCGATTACATAAATTCAGTGCGAACGTGTGAAAACTTCTACAATAATATTTTGTTATGCATAATTAAAACTGATGCGAGCCATGTTACAGTCGCCATCAGATATATCGCAGCTGTGAAGGAAGTCACAAATATGTGAACATGCAATTTATCGCCTTGAAAATAGAGTCGTTGTTCCGATATCAGTGACCACCTCTACAGCTCCGGCGACTGTACTACTACTTAGCTACGAACGGATAAACTCACATCTAATTATATCGCACTGTCGTGTAATCATACTCGTGAGTTTGTCTGTTTGTAGCTATTTAGTCCCGTGTCAAATGGTTTTTATTTTTTTCGAAATTTAGCTGTCAGTCAACCATATTTGTTAACCTTATTTATTTATTTATATTACTAGGCAATTCTTGACGACCGGTCTGGCCTAGTGGGTAGTGACCCTGCCTATGAAGCCGATGTTCCTGGGTTCGAATCCCAGTCAGGGCATTTATTTGTGTGATGAGCCCAGTTATTTGTTCCTGAGTCATGGGTATTTTCTATGTAATTAAGTATTTAAGTATTTATAATGTATTTATCTATAACATATATCGTCGTCTAGTACCTACAACACAAGCCTTACTGAACTTACCGTAGGACTAAGTCGAATTGTTAAGATTGTCCCGAAAAAAATAAATATAATAGTGACAAAATCCAAGTGGGTTCATTGCTGGGAATCAGTAGCAGGACAAGGGAAGCTGGAATACTGTAGTCTCACCTGATTCTCGCAGTATCTCTTCGAGTTCTTCGTCATCTTTTCGCTGGCCGTGATAAAAGTGACGGATATATTGGGGCTGTTGGACTTTTCGTCGTTCCAGTTTTGGTACGTCAGGCGGGTGTTTGAACCTAAAAAAATACTATTATATCAAAATCAACTAAGAACAACTAAGAACAACTAAACTTTACTATATAAATTAAAAGTTGAAATAGATGACATATAATTAAGAAAAAGCGTCGAGGACGTCCGGCGTCCCGTCTCGTTCGCTCATCTATTTCAACTAGTATATTAAAAGGTTTTCTATGTTGTGTTTTCATACCTTCCCCTTGTTTACGGGAGTTTTCAAAATTTGGTACACCCAATTAGCGAAAGATGTAAAAAAAAGTTAAATCACTGTCAGTTTCGTGACGACAATTAAGCACGAAATCTTTATGAAGATCGACTATTTGTCTTCTATTATGTTGTAATATCGATTGAAGTTTACAAAACGAACATCAAAACCAAGCTTTTATCGATATTTAATGCTTAATTGTCGTCACGAAACTGACAGTGATTTAACTTTTCTTAACAACTTTCACTAATTGGGTGCACAATTTTTTGAAAACGCCCTTACGCATAATTTGTTAATTTGCGTAAGGCCCCTGGTATGCGTATTAAGATTCGGATAAAACAAATTATGCCAAACACCTGTTTTCATACCAAATAGGTTTTATATGTTTTAAAACTGTTGTCTATGGTAGTAGTTCGCTATTCAAATTTTAAATATATGTCAGTCATACAGTCGACGTTAGATGCTTACACTTTTGCATCTTATTACAAAGGATTAAGCTGAAAAATTGTAAGCATATAGTCGACTGTACATTAGACTCCAAATTAAAACTTTAAGTGTTATTTTTTAAATAGATGGTTAACAGATAATTTAATTTTTTTTTTTTTTATGACATAGGCGGCAAACGAGCAGACGGATTGCCTGGTGGTAAGCAATTACCGTCGCCCATGGGCACCCGCAACACCAGGGGAGTCACAAGCGCGTCGCCGGCCTTTAAGGGGGGTTGGAGGAAATTTCATGTATAATTTAATTATATACGGTATTGTTAATAACGCAGGTCGCGGTAAGGGCCTGCGGCTTGCAATCCGGAGGTCGCAGGTTCAAACCCCAGCTAGTATATAATTTCAAAAACTCTGTGTAAGTAGTGGTTAAATAAAACTCATTACTTTCTGAAGTTCGCATTGTCTCCGTATTCAACTTCTGTTTGACGAAATCCACAGCATCGATGTACGGCACTTTGAACTCTAACACCCTGCAAATAAAGTTCATTATAAAATAAAAGTATGTTTGTTAATAATAAAGAGTACAGTAGCAGTAGTTGCTAAGCGGGTCTGGTATTCAGACTTATCTTGACACGCTCTTGTTTTAAGAACAAATTACATTATTTTTTCTTAAATAAATTGATTTGTTTTGATTTTTAAGTGGCAACACTTATACTTAAGAAAAAGTGACGAGCATCTCCGGTGTACGAGGCAGGATTCGAACCCGCATCTCCAGCTATCGCGGCTGACGCCTTAACCAACCCACCACAGCGGAACCCGTGACGGATTAAATGAGTGACATTTTCATATCTATTAATATGCAACTTTATTATTTAATGTCACATGTAATTTTTCACTTTGACACCAAATAATAAAGTTCCATATTAATGTATATCGAAATGTCACTCATTTAATACAATCATTCATTGACTGTTCGGGTGTCATCGTATTCCGATAAAGATCCGAGGTTTCCCGAAGGAAAATAAATTTCTACTATATCTCCGTTCCACCACCGTACGTCCAGACGAAGGGAGCGGTTTCATCCTTACGTTGTGAATATCCCATTTAGTGATTCGCATCTACCTTCCTAATGCGGACTGGTAAGGAATGGAATTCGCTCCCTTCGTCTGTATTCCTGGTAAGATATAATTTGGGTCCAAGGCAAGAGTGAATAGACTGTTACTGAACCAGCGCGCTACACCCTCGACCTCGTCGTCACTTACCATCAGATGCGACTGAGGTCAAACGCCGGTCAGTCTTTTATAAAAAAAATATCTGTAGTAGGGCAGAGTAGTCACCTGTCTCCATTATAGCACGCCGCTCTAACGCCAGTATCGTCATGCTCCAGCACTATGCCCGCCCCGCTGTTCTCTCTGTCCACGGTGTTGGGGCAGGGGCAGCAGTGGAGGCCGGAGGCCCACAGGTCCCGCGCCAGGTTGGCGCGTTGCGAGGCCGTGAGGCCGTCGCGCCCGCTACCGGCGTTACCGTTGACATTCACGCAGATGAGGGTAGGCTAGAAAAATACGCGAAAATAAACCTTTTGGGGCTCATTCAAAAATCATGTGATCGTTTATGGTCTTATTTTGTTTTTGGCCTCTTTCTAACAACAGGTGTCAAAAAGTGACTTCCGATTGTATTACAAGTTACGAGTGTTCGAGAAATAGGCCCTATGTCTATATAGTTGTGCAGAGAATTAATATGGAACTTACGTCAAAATTTGAACATGAACGCCGATATGCGTGTACACACACGTTACTACTACATAGGTCAGGCGCTTTAGCGAAGTTTTTCACCTATATGAATTCCTAGTTTATGAACAAAAAACTATGGTCCAAGTATAAATAAATTAGGTTACATTCCAATAAAGAACTTAACGATACTTGTAATAAGGTCCAAATTACCTCGCCAGGGACATTTCCTACTTCATTTTCTTAACTGGCCATTCTCTCTAACGCTTTCAATTAAGAACTTAACGTACTTTTAATAAGGTGTATATTACCTCGCCAGGGGCATCGCAGGCCTTTTCAGACTCCATTTTCTTGACTATGGCAGCCATTCTGTCCAAAGACATGGAGAACCCGACACACGAGCTCCTCTGTTTGCCGTTGTCTATGTCTTTCGTTCGTGCTATTTTTCTGAATTCTTCTACTAGCGCATCGTATCTGGGAGACCATAAATAAGTTACACCGTTTTCTAAGTACTAGCAGTAGTATTTATATGTATCTATCTATTATATATATCGTCGTCTAGTACCTACAACATAAGCCTTACTGAGCTTACCGTAGGTCTGGGTCGATTCGTGTAAGATTGTCCTGAAATATTTATTTAGTTATGAAATATATATATCACCATGTTAATAAAGGCTTTGTTCAAATATTTGTGACCACCTCCAGAACTCCGATATATCTGATGGCAACTGTATAGAAGCGGTCATAAACATTTATACCATTTTACATCCTATTTCAAGGAATTAAGGTGATGATATATGAATAGATAATTATGGACACAACTGTAAAAAAGGTAATACGCTAATACCTGGGGACTATTCCTCCAACACTTGTAGCTTGTAATACAAGCGGATGTCACTTTTTGACACTTGTTGTTAGAAAGAGACTTCCGCTTGTATCACAAGTTACAAGAGTTCGAGAAATAGGCCCCTGACAACCTTTCAATAACTAGCCGTCTTATACTGAAATTGAAATTCTTTTTACTGTAGGTAAAAAAAAACACAGAAACCCCAATTACAATTACATTAATATAGATAGATAGATTTTATTATTTCTTTCAGAAAATGGCAGTGTTTTACATAACAAAATAAAATGCATACACTAGAAGATCGTCATAATTACAATAATTCAAATAAAAATGTAGATTTTTTTATACAACGAGGGTGGCAAACAACCATACGGCCCGCGTGATGGTAAGCAGTTACCGTATCCTATGAACGCCTGCAACTCCAGAGGATTCACATGCGCGTTGCCTACCCTAAAAGTTGTTGGAGCTATGGGGAACCTTACTCACCATCAGGAACACAACACTACATACCTGAAAGGTGTGGTTTTCTGTAAGGAGGAGGTACTACCCCAGTTGGGCTTCTCCAGACTCAAGCGTGGTAGTACTTCGCTGTGCCCTACCTCTCATTGTTGGACGTAGTTTAAGGACAATACAAATAATGTAATAAGTTACTTATTGAGAGGTGGCCAGTTACTGGTTATTTAGCTTAGCTTTTTTTAATAGCGGTTAAAGTCGAGCACAATATACAGCCTAATTAGTAATTACCTTCCACCAGCAGCGATTAGATCGCCGGCACGCCGTTTGGTGTGTCGATCGTCGCGCACTACAGACATCTGCCAGAACACGCCACTGTGCTGCGTGGCGTTGTACGCCAGGAACGGCGCCACGGTTATAGGACACTGTCGACAACACGTCAAATTATATCCTCGTAAAGCCTCTGTAGTACTAAGTACTGCAATGAAATTTGAATTTTGTACAATTGGAACAGAGTTGAATTTAATTTGTTTCCTTCGATTTTGATACAAGAGAGATTCTACTTTATTTCCTACACTATAAAGAACAAATTCGATTAGGATTTTACTTGTATGGTGGGCCTTAGGAGGATATAATGACTTTAAAGATGCGGGCGCTACTTCAAAGTCCATATTATTAACAGAAACAATCTTCGTCCCCTGATTAGTTACGTACAACAGTGAGATACATAAGCTACTAAAATTGATTAGGTACTTTTAAAATTGAAATAGATTACATATACTGAAAAAGCGAACCTCCGGCGTTCGAGACGGGATTTGAACCCGCATCTCCAGCTATCGCGGCTGAAGCCTTAACCAATTGGGCCACACGTACAGTCAGCAGCAGAAGTGTCTAAGCGTTTGAGGTGTTCAAAATTAGGTCAACACACCTCTATTGTCAAGAGAATAAGAGCGCGTGTAGGTCATTTTGAACACTTCAAACGCTAAGCCACTTTTGCTGCTGACTGTACACAGCGGAACCCGTCGAAGTTAAGCAAGTATATGTAATCTGTACTTATGAAGTGCATGTATACATATTTTCATGCGCTGGTCGTACCGATATTTTTGTCATGATTGTACCAAAAGTGTAATTTTTGACAGAAGCTTATTTCAAACTCACTTCGCATCCCAAAGCGTTGGCATTCCTATAAACAGCCTCCAACTCGGCGACAGCTTGCGCTACGAGCTTTGCCCATTTCGATTGCTTCACGAATCGGTTGACCAGCTCTTTCACCTCGTAAACCGCTATGTCCGTCTCCATCAGCCCGAGAAGGTTCGACACGTCGCGACTCGTGATGCAGAGGGAGGTGAGGTGGGTTTGCAGCTGTAGGCTTGTTATACGACCTGGAAGAATACTGATTGTTGCAGCAAGGCTCAATCAACTATTTTACAAGAAAGTTACTCCAAAGTTGTCTGGAATAAATCGCTCTATAGCGATAAGACCGCCTGTTGTTTGCCTGTACTCTCAACCTGTGCAATAAATAATATTTGTATTATATTTGTAAGAATATTTGTATATTGGACGGGCAGCAGCGTCCGTCGAAACCCAATCTACTGCGGTCGCCGACCTGCCTGCCAAGCATGGCGACTATGGCAACTACCCCCAAGATACAAGTCATATTTGTGGGAGGCCTATGTCCAGCAGTGGACTGCATACGGCTGAAATGTATATAATGTATGTATTGTATTGTATTGTATTTTATGTCACTAGTTGCCAGAGTTACGTTCCACTGGGTTACTCATAAAACCATAGTTTTATAGCATCTAAACACACAAAACATGCACAATAAATAAAATAAATAAATAAATTGAATTTGTGGTAGCGATATGTCCCTTCCATAATGGGTCACCTACCAGGTGCGTTAGTAGCACGCGTTGCCACATTTCTTCTAACAAACTATGCTTCAGTTGTCCCCTGGCTGATGGGACAAAATAACAACCAACAATAGTTGATTCACTCAAAAACAAACAACCGCGAATCAAACGCTATGGAAGTTAAAAATAATGTGTGTGTGTCCCCCTCCCAACTCTAACTTGAACCACAAGTCGAAAACATGAAAAAATACATAATAGCAGGGTAATTTGCTAGTAACTGGGCCACCCACCAATAACTGGGCACATTATACAAAAAAAAATACTCGGTTTAATATGCGAATAGAATTCATTTTAGTATGAAGTGCCCAGTTATTGAAGGGTGGCCAGTAAATAAAACCCCATTAGATAATGTGTTACATGTAGGGTAAATCGCCAGTAATTGGATAAATGGCCACCTTATAATGAAAATGAAGTCTGTTTACCTATAAATAGAACACATTTTCTAATAGGGTTTCAATTACTGGCCAACTCAGTCTAAAATGAATTCTAATCACCTAAAGTTCATTTTTAGTATGATATGGCCTGTTATTGGAGGGTAACCAGTTAGGCACTGATCCCACCGCGAGCTATCAGCTATTTCAAGGGACAAGACAATCGAGCCCGTGTAAATAAGAGACATATATGTCATAGCCGGGTGGTCGTAGTTTATCGTCGGGCGATGAGCTATAATTATATATCTCTCTCTTTTATACACACGGGAGCGATTATCTTTTGTCCCTTGGAATAGCTGATAGCCCATAGCTTACGAGCTCACGGTGGGACCAGTGCCTTACTAGTGAATTACCCTATAGGTAAACATAATTCATTTCCAGTGTAAGGTGGCCAACTATAAATTATACTTTTATATTCTAAACTACTGAAAACAAGTTAGTATTCATGCCCTAGTAGCTTATAAACTCACCAAAAGTGACATCGACAAGGATCGGGTATATGTCAGCGTGTTTGTCCAACGGGACTCCGCAGGACATTAGCAGAGCCTTCAGGAGTTCCGTGTGGTTCAGGTGGATGGTGACCTTGAGGCCGCTCTCGGAAGCAGCTCGGCTGGAGACCACTAGAAGCTCGGCGTCTGGCCAAAGGGTATCTGAAGAACAACCAAGAGAACCACATGCTACACCTTCGAACTCGTCGGCACTTAACATCAGGTGCGACTGAGGTCAAACGCTGACGTATGCACTAGTTTTACGAATGCGACTGCCATTTGACCTTCCAACCCAGAGGCTAAACTAAGCCTTATTGGGTTTAGTCCGGTTTCCTCAAGATGTTTTCCTTCACCGAAAAGTGACTGGTAAATATCAAATGATACTTCGTACCTAAATTCCGAAAAACTCATTGGTATGGGGTTTGAAATTGCGACCTCCTGATTGCAAGTCGCACGCTCTTACCACTAGGCTACCAGCGCTCTTCACAAATAAACTATAACATTTAGGCATCGGACGGAAGAGTGCAAATGACATAAGGAACAGGACTTATACTATAATGGAATAGCTATCAGCGTAACAAATTTTATACAGTCGATAAATTTGTCGATGTCGTAGATAAAACGTCTACATAATTATTTGGCCATTCTTTTTCAAGGTGATGAAGTTCGTCAATATAAAATGGTTGTCTATAATTATATACATGAACTGTTCTCCAGAAAACAAATTAATTTCGCTCTTAATGTATTTGGTAAATTTAACACCATTAATAACGATGAAATAATTATGTCGATGACATCGACAAATTGATCGACTGTATAAAATATGTTACGCTGATAGCTACTCCATTATGGTACAAGTACTGTTCCTTATGTCATTTGCACTCTTCCGTCCGATGCCTAATAATATTTATATTACCATTAGTATATTACTAAGAATCATTGAGGTGTTGAAATCTTGATTTAAAAATCATCCTATATGCGACTTTGCGTCATTATGACGTCACCGGCACCTTAGTTTGGCTCCCTGACTATTATCTATAAGAGAAATTTTATTTTAAGAAATGTTTTAATTAGGCAAATTTCCAATGTTATGGCATCCATTTATTCTTTTTTTAAATATACTTTTAATAGACGTCGCAATACCGGACTATAAATGTTAGCTAAATATATTATTTAAGAAAGTAGTTCTAAAAGAGAAGAAACTTAAACATTAAACTTCGCAGTTTTTAAACAAAATTGAATCTTCCTCACCTGACTTAGGGTTGAAAATATCAAACGCGCACTCAATGATCTCCCTCGGATGAAATCCCAGAACGTGCTTCTCTCTGAACACCCTGTCGATGACGTAACGCCGCATGTATTTCGACCCGGAGTACGCAATGTGCCTGTAATACATATTAATATATAATAATATATTTTGGACCCGGGTATGTCCTTAAACTACGTCCAACAATAAGAGGTCGGGCACAGCGATGACCATCACGCTTGAATCTGGAGCAGCCCAACTGGGGAAGTACCTCCTCCTTACAGAAGACCACAGCCATAATAGCACTGCTACCTTTCAGGTATGTAGTGTTGTGTTCCTGATGGTGAATATGGTTCCCAGAGCTCCAACCCCCCCTTAAAGGCCGGCAACGCGCTTGTGACTCCCCTGGTGTTGCGGGTGCCCATGGGCGACGGTGATTGCTTACCACCAGGCAATCCGTCTGCTCGTTTGCCCCTTATATCATAAAAAAAAATATATTAATAGTTAATATAGGTGAAAAACTTAACTGAAGGACCGTATCTATCCTCGTAAAGCCCACGAGCCTTCCTGTAGTACTTAAATACTTTAAAGAAATTTGAATGTTATACAATTGGAACAGAGTTGAATTTCAGTTGTTTCTTTCGATTTTTTTTTTTATGTCATAGGCGGCAAACGAGCAGACGAATTGCCTGATGGTAAGCAATTACCGTCGCCCATGGGCACCCGCAACACCAGGGGAGTCACAAGCGCGTTGCCCGCCTATAAGGGGGGTTGGAGCTCTGGGAACCTTACTCACCATCAGGAACACAACACTACATATCTGAAAGCTAGCAGTGCTATTATGGCTGTGGTCTTCTGTAAGGAGGAGGTACTTCCCCAGTTGGGCTGCCCCAGATTCAAGCGTGATGGTCATCGCTGTGCCCTACCTCTCATTGTTGGACGCAGTTTAAGGACATACCCGGGTCCAAAAGGGGATTTAGGGATTTTGACACAAAAGAAATTATAATTTATTTCTTATAGTATAAAGAACCAATTCGAGTAGGATTTTACTTGTATGGTAATGGGCCTTAGGAGAATATGTAGTTTTGAAAATGAAAATATTTATTTTCACTATTAAACAGTGTGCATAATTACTAGGTGGGGACTTCCTGTTAAGTATACAATACTTGTGTTAGGAAGCCTCGCTCCTCCATAGCAACAAGTATGTAATTATTGACTATATGTGTGTGTATGTAGGTATTGCAGAGAATTACTTTTTTTTTATACAACGACGGTGGCAAACAAGCATACGACCCGCCTGATGGTAAGCAGTTACCGTAGCCTATAGACGCTTGTAACTCCAGAGGATTTACATGCACGTTGCCTACCCTTTAAGAACCTATACTCCTTTTTTGAAGAGCCTCATACTGTAGTCCCTAGGAAAATCCTCGGCAGGGAGTTCATTCCATAGCCGGAGCGTTCGCGGGAGGAAATTCCTCTTAAACCGCTTAGTGCGCGATTCTTTAGGCTCCACGGTGTGAGGATGAATATGGAAGTTACGTCGAAATTTGAATATATGCGGACCCCGAATGAACGGGAACGAAGCCGCGGGCAAAAGCTAAATAAAAATAAAAATTTGGTCTTTTGGTCTTACCTTGCAAACGGCAGCCTTAAGTCATGAGGCAGGTGACAGACTGTTCCGGAAGCGGTCATAACCTTGACCGCGTTGGGGTACACGTCCCATGCTTTAACTCGAGGGGTCAAAAATGGCGGCGAGAACTCTACAGCGCCGTGGCTTCTAAAAACCTGTCAAAAGAGTTTTGGTTTAGGCCTAGCTTTGGTTTTTTATTTGACATAGGCGGCAAACGATCAGACGGATTGCCTGGTGGTAAGCAATTACCTTCGCCCATGGGCACTCGCAACTCGCCTTTTAAGGGGACTCCGGGATACATGCCCGTTGCTCGACCAACGTCTGATAATGAAACCAGAATGTTTATGAAGGCAAAATGAAATCTAATCCAACTGAAGTAGAAAAAACAGGCCAAGAGCATATCATTCTTGCACAGTGTATTCTCTATACCTAATTCAAAAACGATACTGACCGATCAAGTTCAAATGAATTTATCTTGAAGGTTAAGTAGCTGTACTTATTTCTTTTTGCTTGACATAACTTGCTGTTATAAGGAGGGAGAATTTTTTTTTAATTTTCAGGGCGATTATTACCGAAAATAAAGACTGTATCGATAATTATAGGAATACACATGAAAAGTGACATATTTTACACATTTTGTATATTTGAACATTAATGTCGTTATGAGATGTACCTTAAACATATTTAAAGCATAATTATTAAGTTTTCAAGTAAGTTGCTCCTGAGCCCTGGCAATTTTACGAACTTGGATTCGTACATGCTTCATCAAGGTGCGGACAACACTAACGGTGACAGATTTGGCCGTTTTACCCTAGTTTTTTTAAATCTGTCTACGGAATCAGCTGCCGAGAAGCGTTGGCGTGGCCTCTTCATATTAGCCCAATATTCTTCTATTGGTAGAGTACTTCAGGGTAGTTGGGCGGATTCATAGACTTGTCTACATATTGGACATCATTAGATTCCATCCACTCCCTGGTGCGAGCAGCATAGTGGCAACTCGCCAAATCAGGCCAAAATAAAGTAGGTTCTCTATGCTGTCAATTCATGGGCAAAATCCGCTTCTTTAAACACTCCCTGATGTAAACGCCAGTAGTCATTGTGGAAGTACTAAAGAACGCTGCGGATTTCATACCGCATTCACATATCGCCTGCCATACCATGGCCTTCGACCCGATTTTTTCGGCGTATATTGACGTTTTACCCTCGTCCAGTTTTTCTCCTTTGCGGACAGTGAAGTATTGAGGCCCCGGTAGTACTGAAAAATCTAGTTTCACATAGGTCTCGTCATCTTGTATTATAGATTGATTATTTTTCGTCAATACGGTGTCGTAAAATTTTCTAAGGCGAGTTTTTACGCTTGCGGCTTGCTTTTGAGATCGTTTAAGCTTTAGTTGCTTCCGATATGTCCTTAAATTGTTTCTCTTCTTTGCCCTCTAAACTATGCCTACCAATGTCCTACACTTTTTGGCCACGTCTTTAATTGTAGCATTAGGTAATTTTTTGATTATTTGGAATATCTTTGACTCCCCATTGCGATTATATGAACCAACTTTTCTACCGCTATGTGGCTTATCTTTGAAGGACAGATCCCGGACATACTTTTTGATTGCATTAAAGGCAGCGGAACCTCTTACATTTTCAATTTGCGCGATTTTTCTCATGGAAATGCCTTTCTCACGTATATATTTGTCCGCGATCCGTTTTCGTTGTACTGGTGTGAGACATCTCATTTTGCAAAATTAAAATAAAGCAAAGAAAAAAAATTTTAAATATGTGCTCTACAATGTGCCACCTGAGACCTACATGTGACGTTTATAGCGTAAAACAAATAAAAAATAAAATGTGACCCGAAACCGTTGTCCCTATAATTATCGATACAGTCTTTACCCTTCTATTTGTCGATTTTCTGTTCGGCTAGTTTGCATGTTACCCTCTTACTTAGATTTAACTCAATATTTTTCTCAGTAAGTGATTTTTGTAAAATCTTATGAGAAATAAATATCTTAAACCATTAAAATATTGACATAATCTAAAACTGTTTAAAGCAAACACCAATTTTATTAAATACCTATCTAACGACACCTTACACATCTGGGTTGAAACCAGGGATGTAACAGATGTGGTTTTATCGGTACCGAAAGCGGAATCAGATGTTTTACATTTAGTTTATCGGAACCAGAGACGGAACCCGAGCTAGATGGGCGAGAAGTTCACAGACAGAAGAATACTTTACAGACTTCACACCAACACATACTAATAGGGATTTTTAATGGAATAATACTTATTTAACAAAACAAATACGATTGCAGCACGCGGCAAGCGGAACATGAGCAAATAAACGTTTTTAATTTTGATGTACGTCGCTCATTTTCCCCTCTGCGTTGCTGTGACATCCGATATAACTTCTGTTTTAAAAGTAGCAGAACCGGAACCGAAGCGGATGTTTCATACCCATCGGAAGTTCCAACTTAATGGAACCGGAACCAGAGCTCTGTAACATCTCTGGTTGAAACAAAGAGTAACATATTTATGACGTCGACCGAACCACGAAGTAAACCTTAAAAACTTACTAAGAGCGTAAGGGAAGGCTATAAGAAGAGACCAAAATACTCACCTTCGCAACACGATCTGTCAACCAGCGCAACTGGACTCTCCTCATCCCATTATGGTAAGTAATATCCTCAGCTGTCGACGGCGTCTGCTGGAGACATGCAGCAATCAACCTCTCGTAGCCACGGGAGCCTCTAGAGCTCAGGGTGTGAGACAGGAGCCCTGATAGTGCTCCTTCGGCCACTGGCCGGGGTACGTGCGAACTGGACAGTAGCTCGGCGCATGTTGGACGGACGCTGGCGTCGTGGTTTAGTAGCCATCTGTAAATTCACAAGTATATATGTTGCTCAATCTATAACAGCCCATATCAAAATCTTGGCAAATTTTCATTTCATAAATACCTAAATAAATAAACATTTCGGGACCATCTTACACAAATCGACCCTAGTCCTACGGTAAGCTCAGTAAGGCTTGTGTTGTAGGTACTAGACGACGGTATATATAATAGATAGATAAATACAAATACTTAAATACATAGAAAACACCCATGACTCAGGAACATTCGGCTTCATAGGCAGGGTCACTACCCACTAGACCAGACACGTCGTCAAAATTTTGATTTGTCAAAATTTAAATTAAAAATGCATTGGCAATAATCCTTTTTATATGCTACTGTGGGGCTAGCTAGTATATAGTTGAAAAACTTAACTAAACCACCATGGACCATGTCTATGTATATGTGTGGAGAATTAATATGGAACTTACGTCATAGAATATAGAATGCCGACATGCGTGTACACACACGTTACTACTACATAGGCCAGGAGCCTATTTCTCGAACACTTGTAACTAGTAATACAAGGGGAAGTCTCTTTCTAACAACAGGTGTCAAAAAGTGACTTCCGCTTGTATTACAAGTTACAAATATTCGAGAAATAGGCCCCAGATTCTTTAGGTAAGTTTTTCACCTATACTTATCTACTTCTTTCTTCTTTGACGACTGATCTGACCCTGCCTATTAAGCTGATGGTCCTGGGTTCGATTCCCAGTCCGGGCATTTATTTGTGTGATGAGCACAGAGCCATGGGTGTTCCTGAGCCATGGGTGTTTTCTATGTATTTAAGTATTTATATGTATCTATCTATTATATTTATATCGTTGTCTAGTACCTACAACACAAGCCTTACTGAGCTTACCGTAGGACTAGGTTGATTTGTGTAAGATTGTCCCGAAGTATTTATTTATTTATTTAATATTTACTTGAATTTATAATATAACGTGTGACATATTTGTGACGTTCCATAACAAAAGGCACCTTATAGCGATTGGCACTTGCGTTGCGAAGCATTACATTTAGTATTAAAGCGTCGTTGACAATAGCGTCAGCGCCAACCGCCATAAGGTACCTCTTGACATATCAAAAGGTACCTTATGGCGGTTGGCGTTCCATAGAACGTCACATTTATATACAAAATATCTTACCTTATAACAGTAATCTGCTTCTCATTATCCTCGCACTCGAAATCTTCCGGTATCAGGATATCCTTAGTCCTCAAATTGGTAAGAACCACCATTCTCTCCATACCGGTATTTAGTGGGGGATGGAACATCTCAAAGAGTATTATACCGAGAGAGTATATGTCTACTTTCTGGTTGTATATCACTTTACTAGCTGACTGGAGAAGTTCAGGGGCTACGTATAATGCTGTACCGACCTGGAATACAAGGGTGACTCAACTGTTATCCGTTTTTATTCTGTTATCTGTAGACCCCGCTATCGGAGTTGCAAAATGGTAGCTGTCAAGTTCTTAGGGATCAACTAATCATATTTGTGATGTCGATATCGATACTCGATTTTTCAATACATGTTATAATTATGTTCAAGAACCATTTATTTGTATACAATTTAACTTTTTTTGGGATCTATGTTACAAAAAATAATAAGAACATAAGAAAAGTAATAGCAACCATAGATTTATTGTTGTACTAATATAGTACATTTCGATGCAAGTGCGGAAAGTACTCGGCACTACACTCGGCCCGAGTACCGCCACTCGCCTTCGGCTGGTGGCAAAATATCTCGGGCCTCGTGAAGTAATGACATTTCCGCGCATGTATCGAACGACGTTTTTTAATACAGTTGCGAAAAAACAAATAAGAAATAAAATAAGAAAAACAACTACTCCTTCAACAACAAGTTCGATTATCGCAGTGACAATTTTTGACATTATAAAGAGGTGTCTTTTTTAGCTTAAATTCGACTAGAGTGGAATTATTTAAGTATTACTATTAATCCATTTCAATTAAAGTTTTTAAATGAATGTTCTATAAAATACATGCCTACTTGTGAATATAAAATATTTTACTTTACGTTTTTTACTATTATTTGTGTAAATTAATAAAAACAATATCGAATGCTACCTTTGGAAACATAACCAGTAACCAGTAGGAAAAACGCCTCTTGTATGACAGGCGTTTCGGCAGCTGTTCCGTTTCATTCTAACAACTTTTTAAAAACGGTATTTCAATATTATGAACAAACTTGTTATAATGATGAAGAAGTAAGTAATAAAATATGACATGTTTATGTTATTTGTTATTTCTTATTCTTACATTAACAGTAGGTTTTTTTGTTTATTAAGATGTTTAAAGGAGACTTATAGAATTAACACCCATTAGTAATCCATGAATTGGAACAAGTGTAAATAAAAAAAAACTGGAAAGTAAAAAGCACTAGTGCGCGAAATCCAACTTTCCGCACGTTAAACAGCTACGAAAAGTACCCATTTTTGAGCAACTGTATTAAAAACGATTTATATTTTTAATGTCAATGATTATCATACCATATTGCACCTCCGATAGCGGGGTCTAGTTATCAGCCAGGGCATAGTTTGTAAGAACAAATGTGGTAGAGTGTTCTATTAACACGTTTTGTAGGTAACCCATTATTAATAAAAATATAGGTAGTTACCACAAAAATGTATGTTTAGGCAACAGATCGACGTATTTAGAGACTGTGGTAGTAATATGTATCTTGAAAACATTAAAAACAAATATAATTCTTTGTAGATAAGCTTATTATTATTATTTTGTATTTTTAATGTCACTGCCTAATTATTAATATTTGCTGATCTAGCAATATTATGATTTATGAATCTCTGGATTTGAATAAATAAATAATTGAAATTGTGTCTTTAGATACATAAATTTAGGAGTCATCCAGAGGAACGTAACCTTGGCAACGAGTGACAAAAGATAGTTGATTGAGGCACAAACTAACAAGTTTTAATTATAT
Source organism: Grapholita molesta (assembly GCA_022674325.2). Lineage (NCBI taxonomy): Eukaryota > Metazoa > Arthropoda > Insecta > Lepidoptera > Tortricidae > Grapholita > Grapholita molesta. The sequence goes on from CP053138.2 coordinate 2,512,395, forward strand.
ACTAATAAATTCTCGATACTATGATTACAGTACCATTATATGCCTTGTTACAGTACCCTAATAAGGCTTTTCTTTTATAATTTATTTATTATTTCATAAATGATTTGCTCTGAAATACTAACTAACGACGATATTTTTGACTGTTCAACACTACTATTTGAATAATAACTAATTTGAAATGCAAATTTTTATAATATATTTGACGTTAACGTATGCGGAGTGAAATTTGGACAAAGTTTGAATATATAAAATGTAAAAAACAAAAATCTAAAAAAAATATGTGTGTATGTCAATATCAAGTCTATATATCTGTCAATCAATCTGGTAAGTTTCATAAGGATTGGATGTTTGATTTTGTAATTATGGTAAATAACCAAGAACGCCGTCGTAAAACTGTATGTAATTTCTACAGTATACATCCCCTATGGCCGAAATCGAAGGTGGTGGAACATTTTGTACAAATGGGTGAGAGTCGAAGCACCATTTATAATATTTTAGCGTCTTTTACCTTAAAAACAACCACTGCTAGAAAGCCTGGTTCTGGAAATTATCCCAGCTTGAGCAAGTTTTCTGAGAGAGCTCGACTAAAGAAAATTACCGCCGGCCGTGTTGCTAAATCTTACAGAGAGCTCGGAAGAAAATTTAAATGTGACGGAAAAACTGTCAAAAAATATCTTGAAGACATGGGCATCGATAAGCGGTGTAGAAAATTTAAATCCACCGTCTCCGAAAATCAAATATCCACTCAGAAAATACGGCTGCGTAAATTGGTCAAAGAAATATTTTACGCCAAAAACAATGTGAGTTGCGTCATGGATGACGAGTCATATTTCAAGTTAGATGGAAACTAGTGGCAAGGCAATTACTATTTTGAGAAGACCAATGGTCCAACTGATGAGAAAGTGAAATATATTGAGCATACCAAGTTTCCTAAAAAAGTTTTGCTATGGCTTGCCATCAGGAACGCGGAATGTCCAAGGCGGTGTTCTTTGAATCAGGTTTAGCTGTGAACGCCGATCGCTACATAGAGCGTTGTTTGCCATTAGTGCGAGATTTCATAAATACGAGTCATAGAGGAGAAAATGCTGTGTTTTGGCCAGACTTAGCCTCAAGCTATTATTCCAAAAAAACACTTAGCAAAATGGCGGAGCTAAACACCCCATACGTACCGAAGACATCAAATCCACCTTATGTTCCGCAACTTCGCCCTATTGAAGATTTTTGGGCAAATCTGAAGAGGCGAGTATATTGCGATAATTTTCGGTCCAAAAATGTGCAAAGCTTGATTCGTAAAATAAAATTAGAGTTGTATAAAATGCCCACATCTATGTTTTCGACAGGGATGGACAAAGTTCCTTAGAACTACCGTAAAGCATCTCGCATAGGAGTAAACTTTTTTTTACATTAATCATTATTAGGTACTTTATTATAAAAACATAACTATTTAAAAAAATAATGGTGTTTTTTTTATTTAAAACCTCATTGCACTTTGTCCAAATTTCACTCCGCATACGTTACATGGCGACCCCGCCATGTAAGAAACCAGTTTCCACGGGCGCCTTTAGTTCAACATGATAATACAGCAGATACCACAGTATAAATACGCTTTTAGTAAGTGATATTCATCATCATCATATCAGCCGTAGGAGGTCCACTGCTAGACATAAGCCTGCCCCAAAACTACCCACAAAGACCGGAATTTGCGCCATTTTCATCAAGGAGATTCTCGATATCTTTACCATGTCGTCGATCCTCCTAGTTGGGGGTGTGCCTACGCTGCGCCTTCCGTTACGTGGTCACCACTCCAGAACCTTTACGCCACAACGGTCATAGGTTCTACGTGTAATATTATTTAATAGTAATATTATTGGCAAGCAAAGTTTAAGCGTAATAGAAAATAAAATTATTACCTAGAACATACCTGACCAGTCAATGAGCCGCTCATTTCTTCCTGTTTGCTTTTTTCTGTAAACAACAATAGAAGAATAAGTAGAATTATTACCTATGTAATAATCATTAAGTTTCGATGTTTTATATCAGGGAGTCAGACTTCGTCAAATGGATACAAAAGACTAATTTCTGACTTAAATAAATATTCGGGACAATCTTACACAAATCAACCTAGTTCTACCGTAAGCTCAGTAAGGCTCGTGTTGTAGGTGCCAGACGGCGATATATATAATAGATACATATTAAATACTTAAATACATAGAAAACACCCATGACTTATGAACAAATATCTGTGCTCATCACACAAATAAATGCCCTGACTGGGATTTGAACCCAGAACGATCAGCTTCATAGGCAGGGTCACTACCCACTAGGCAAGACCTGTCGTCAACTTTACTTTTAACTTTTTAGTAGCTTTAAGACACTAAGTCCGATATAGACATTTGATCCTCTTTCTCTGAATATAAATAATCCTTACAACAAAACAAAATAAAACCTTCATTTACCTTGCAATGTAAGTATGTATGTATATGTAAGTATGTAAATAAATAAGTAACTAGGAAAGTTTGTTAGGGTGAAATCTTGCAACTCTTGATGGGATAAGGACACTTATGTAAAATCAGTGACAATTAAATATTATGGCACAGTCAGCTGCAGAGAAAAGGTACCACCCTGCCATACAAGTTTGTAGGGCACCGGGGTACCTTTTCTCTGCAGCTGACCGTACCACTGATCTGGAGCCAGAAGGTAGCCAGAGATCTGATGTGCGGGCCTGAAGCTACACATAGCAACTCCTAAAATACACAAGATAAAGCCGTCGTGTTTTGGTTCCTTAGAATACTCTTGAGTATTTGATGAGTAGTTGATGATTGGACAAAAGTCAGTACAGTCAGCATCAGAAGTGGCTAAGCGGTTGAGGTGTTCAAAATAAGCTCAACACATGTCTATTGTCAAGAGCATAAGAGCGCTTGTAGGTCATTTTAAACACTTCACCTGCTCAGCCACTTTTACTGTTAACTGTACAAGCCATTTTTGACAGAAACGAATTTCAGATAATTTTTATAAGCAGTTTGCCGTATGATGCCGTCTGACTAGAATAGCACCACCCCATCTCGTCCCGCGGGTGTCGTAAGAGGCGACAAAGGGAAAAATCCTACGGATGGGCAGCAGCGTGCGTCGAAACCCAATCTACAGCTACTGCGGTCGCCAACCCGCCTGCCGAGCTTGGCGATTTTGGCAACTACCCTCAAGATGATACAAGCCATATTTGTGGGAGGCCTATGTGCAGCAGTGGACTGCATACAGCTGAAATGTTTATATGCAGTGAGCACTCAGTAATCTCAAAAGTGAAATCTTACCATCCACAAGGATTCCACTGAAGGCTTTGGTGGCGAGTCCGAAGTCACCAATTTTAACGTGGTCGTTGGAGTCCAAGAAAATGTTTACTGGTTTCAGGTCTCTATGGATCATGCCTCTTTGGTGAACGTGAGCCAATCCTGGAACGATATTTTTTACCATAAAGTGTAAATAGCTTTTGAATGAATGAATGAATGAATGAATATTTGTTTATTCGTAGACACACAACACAAAGGTGTTAGAAATACAAATAACATAAAACATACAAGGAAGAAAGTGCCATGAAATGGCCTCATCTCAGAGTAATGCTAGCGACATCCAGCGCTGATCTTCCGAACTTTGAAGACTACATTGGTGGAATACTGAAGAGCGCTGGTGGCTTAGTGGTACGAGCGTGCGACTTGTAATCCGGAGGTCGCAGGTTCCAACCCCGGCTCGTATAAATGAGTAATTCGGAACTTATGTACGAAATATCATTTGATATTTGTCAGTCGCTTTTCGGTGAAGGAAATCATGGCGAGAAAACCGGACTAAGCCCAATAAGGCCTAACCTCGGGATTAGAAGGTCACATGGCGGTCGCTTTCGTAAGACTAGTGCCTACGCCAATTCCTAGCATTAACAGGCTCAAGCAAGGCAAAATGCCGGTACGGAACCTTAGCTTATTATTATATGATTCCGTAGGGGAATATTGTGCAACTAATATTATATTTCTATATTATAATTCTGTCGAGGGGTACGGTAGACCCGAATGAAATTGAACTCTAATAAACAAAAAAATTAAAATAAATAAATTGAAGATTCCTATTGTCACGTATTTTGCGTTTAAAAGTGCCCGCCATATTTAATTTATTGATTGGACAACTTGACAGTGACGGGTGCGCGGGGTGCGTTCAGAAACTTTTTGACGCCACTGTTCGGAAATATGGCCAAAGATAGATTGAAATGAGAGTAGAATATTGCTCTTAGTAGCACTATTCAAAAACAGTTGTATAATGATTTTATAATGAATTTCAGATTTGCAAAGTAAAGTGTAGTGTTTTGCGGCCTTTTTTACTTTCCTTTTTTACTGTTATTTGTCGATTATTTTTGACATTAGTAACTATTTAAATAAAAAATACTAATATAAATGTTAATAAATACAAACAAAAACATTTCCTTGTCATTCAACAACTGCCCTAATGCGAATATCAATATTACTTTTAATTAAACTGTGTATTATACTGTGTACTCGACCTGTTTCATTTCCTTACATTAGGCATGAAAAGCACATAGTAATGCCTCGGTAGAAAGTGCAATAGATGGACTCGCCCTTCGCGAACTTACTCGTCCATATTTTTTTTTTTTTTTTTTTATGTCATAGGCGGCAAACGAGCAGACGGATTGCCTGATGGTAAGCAATTACCGTCGCCCATGGGCACTCGCAATACCAGGGGAGTCACAAGCGCGTTGCCGGCCTTGGAGCTCTGGGAACCTTACTCACCATCAGGAACACAACACTACATACCTGAAAGGTAGCAGTGCTATTATGGCTGTGGTCTTCTGTAAGGAGGAGGTACTTCCCCAGTTGGGCTGCCCCAGATTCAAGCGTGATGGTCATCGCTGTGCCCTACCTCTCATTGTTGGACGTAGTTTAAGGACATACCCGGGTCCAAAATATATTGCTTACTTCCTATACCTACTCTAACAATGTACTATTGTTTGAAACGGCAGGTTGGCCCGGGAAGGCTTATTGCCCGTGCCCGTGCGAAGCAGGGTTCTCGTCTATTTATATATTACCTTCCACAATCTCTCTAAACAGCCTCCATGCCCTGTAATGCTCCTTAAACAACCCGTTATCTATCGCGTGTCGTAGAGTATTCTTTTCACAGAACTCCATCTGAATGTACAGAACTTGTTTGAGCCTCTCAGAGGGCGGTCTGGTTGGCGGTTCTGATGGTATAGTCTCTGATGATAGGGTCTCCGATTTGTTGGAAAGGTCTTCAAATTGTATGTCGTCGCTTGATTCAGCTTCAGGACTGTAAAAAAATAAATGTTTACTTTTTTATTAATTTTAAAAAATTACTTTGAACTTGATCGGTTAAACCGATTTTGAATTGCGGATCGAAAACTACGAAACCCGACACTGAGCATAGCCCGACATGCTGTTGGCCGGTATTTTTTATATGAAAGAGTTTCTAGAAATGATTGTAGGCAAGTAGTATCAAAATCAGTTTAGCGATTTCAAAGCTATCAGTTATTTTTCACCTTGGAAAGAACTGTTTTGTTTTAAAAAGACTGACAAAATATCAAAGTTGCAAGTTTTTAAGTAATTTTTTTCCTTGCGGCTGTGAGGTGGAAAAATATGTGTTTCACTCGGTAGCAAAGTGTGATTCCCTCTCATGCTTTGAGACCCTCCCAATGTTGAAGATTCCACTTTTTGGAATCTTTCGCTAGCTCGGGTCTCAATATCAGCACGACAAGGTAAACACTAACTTTGCCCCCTTGTATAACAAATAACTATTATCAACTGCTGTAGGGTTAGTTGGAATTTTATTTTGTTATTCGATCTATCAGAACTCTTGTTCTTCCAGTTTCACCCTGTTTCCCAATTTATAATTTTATCTTCGGTCATCTTAAATGGTATTTAGGTTAGGAGAATATATTATCTGATTAGTTGAATAAAATGCAAAAATATGCAATAACAACCGAAATACCGGAATATAATACCGGTTAAACTGTATGAAAATAATACCGGTATTCCATCCCTGGTTTCTACTAACCTGCCATTAAACCATGGATCTCCATCATCACTGTCCTCGCATTTTTGCACGACGCCCTCAGACATGGACCACTCGACCTTGACTCCCTGTCCAAGTTTCGCCACGACAGCTTCTAAACCCAATTCTTGTCGTTTTCTACAAAGGAAGTAAGCATCTTATATGACATTGTTAATCTTAAACCACTATAATTATTTGTGTTGCTTAACTTCAACTTGGGTAAATCCATTTCGCTTTAAGGTTGATTATCTAAAAAAATATATAACAATCTGAAAGATAATCAACCTTAGAGCAAAATGGAGTTACCTGTGCACAGCTGTGTTTGAAGTTTTAGCTAAAGTTTTAGTTGGGACAACCGAAGACAATATCGCTATACTTATTTTTTTTTTTTTTTTCTGTATCGGTTTTATTAACATATAAAGGGTGAAACTTCAATGGTGAACAATATTACGTTTTTCTAACTCCATAAACAAGTAGGGTAAATCGCCTAGCCACTTTTCAATAACCGGCCACCTTATATGGAAAATTGAATTAAACTGAATTGAAAATAGTTTATTTGATTGCTACAAACTGAATTATGTTTAGGTACCTATAAATGGAACATATTTCTAATGGGGTTTAAAGTATTTTTTATAATATCTTTGAATGCAATATTACTAACTTTTAAAAATAGTGATTTGGGCTGGGCGTTTATCAGTCAGGACTTTCACGTTTATATATATAATATATAAATCAACTTCCTCGCGTTGTCCCGGCATTTGCCACGGCTCATGGGAGCCTGGGGTCCGCTTGGCAACTAATCCCAGGATTTGGCGTTGGCACTAGTTTTACGAAACCGACTGCCATCTGACCTTCCAACCCAGGGGGTAAACTAGGCCTTATTAGGATTAGTCCGGTTTCGTCGCGACATTTTCCTTCACCGAAAAGTAACTGGTAAATATCAAATGATATTTCGTACATAAGTTCCGAAATAAATATAGATAAATAACTAGATTATTTGACGACCGGTCTGGCCTAGTGGGTAGTGACCCTGCCTATGAAACCGATGGTCATGGGTTCAAATCCCAGTCAGAGCATTTATTTGTGTGATGAGCGCAGATATTTGTGCCTGAGTCATGGGTGTTTTCTATGTATTTAAGTATTTATATGTATCTATCTATTCTATATATCGTCGTCTAGTACTATACCTATACCTGCAACACAAGACTTACTGAGCTTAACGTAGGACTAGGTCGATTTGTATAAGATTGTCCCAAAATATTTACTTTTTAATATGTATTTAAATAAAGATATATAATACCTAGTAGGTGTTTTCTCTTCGCTAGGACACTCGGACACCTCGACACTAGACTCGATCCAGGCGTTGTAGTATCTAACGACGTTCTCATGGTTAAGTCGCGACAGTAGCTTCACTTCGCGTGTTATCTTCTTATTCAGATTCACATTTTCAGGATTAAGCTGAATACGTTTGATAGCGTAGAAGCCTCCGTCGAGTTTGTTTTTCACCTGCGAAAACAAAATACATATTTTAGTATCAATTTTATCCAATAGCCCAGTAGCTAGTCCATCCTTTCCACCCAATAGCCTAGTACATTCTAGATTCCAATAAACTCAATAGTCCTTACACCATGGCGGGTGCTGTCTCTGTGCGCGTCCCATAATACGGACAGGGGCAACATCCGCTTAGTGTACCCCTTACATTTCATTCAATTGTCGAAAGGGCCTCTGCGCGTCGGCTCGATCCGACTCCGCGGACGCCTCCCAAATGTCCGGAACACCATTGTTCCGTGTACGGGAAATACATATGAAAAATGTTTTATTACGGACCACATTACTGGGTGTTATGAACATCTTTTACTTTCATGATTTTGAACATCTTTTACTATGGGATCAAATTTGTAAAATTAAATAAAAATTGAGCTGTTCCATACAAAATGTCAAGTATAAGGGAGTAGTTATTTGTTAAAATTTACAAAGTTGACCCCATAGTAAAAATTGTTCCAAATCATGACCAGATGCCGGCTTGATAATCTTGTATCACATTTTTTGTAACACCCGGTATAATTATTGGTGTAAGCTATTGATGCTAACAAATGTGTCTTTGGTTACATGAAATAAATAATTCATTCATTCTTTCATTCATAACAAAATTTTCCAAAGGGGCTCTACTTGTTGGATCTGTATCTCAAGCAAGACTACCATATTAGCGGAACATATAGGCCCCTATATGTTCTGGTAATATGGTAGGCTTGGTTTGCTTACTATTGAGTATCCATAAAAGAGAAAAAAAAGTAAAAAAATACCTTCAGTACGTCTCCAAAGGCACCTTTGCCAAGCCAGGTCAGAACCTCAAATTCTGCATTGAGCCGCGAGTGTCCACTCATTTGTAGACTCGTTCTTTGTATCTTCTTTACTGGGTCTTCATCCTAATTTAAAACAATCAATAGAGTAGTCATTTAATTACAAATAAATACATATTTGGGAACGTAAACATCACATCATCATTTGACGACCGCTCTGGCCTAGTGGGTTGGGTAGTGACCCTGCCTATGAAGTGGTCCTGGGTTCGATCCCCAGTGAGGGCATTTATTTGTGAAGAGCACAGATATTTGTTCCTGAGTCATGGGTGTTTTCTATGTATTTAAATATTTATATGTATCTATATATTATATATATCGTCGTCTAGTACCTACAACACAGGCCTCACTGAGCTTACCGTAGGACTAGATCGATTTATGTCAGATTGTCCGGAAATATTTATTTATTTATTTATCATTATACCCTTAGAGTTAACCGGCAAAATTATAAATATTACATTAGTGACAAAATGAGGAAAGCATGTACGCATCGATGCGACACAAAGTATTTGGCAGAGACGCTCTAGAGGAAAGCAAACTAAAGGATGTCAAATTAAAAGATATCCTTCTGTTCTGCAGGAAGATTTGAGGAGCACTGTGTGGGAACGCAGCCAGAACTGTAACATGCAGCTCCAACTTCAGGGAACTGGGCTGAATGACTGCTACAAGCGATCGAAAGCCCGCCTGAGTTCGGCCGGGCTTCCCTACACTACATCTATATTATCTACATCTAGTTAAGCCGGTGGGAATGGGCTTGTATGGACGAACCACCACCAGGTTGTGGCGCATCACTACTCGCAAAACCCGTCCAGAGGCTCTAGTGTAAGTTTCTTTTGACGTAAAAAAAACGTTTACGAACGCGTAAGTGATAATGTTATTGGTATGGGAAACGCAAACGCGTTCGTGACGTAAAGTTACGTTAAAAACTTACACTCAGGGCTCTGGGGACAGCGCGGTGAGGACCTTTATTCGCACGCTATTTGCACTTTGCTGTACGCTTTGTTTAGATCATCATCATATCAGCCGAAAGACGTCCACTGCTGGACATAGGCGTCCCCCAGAATGAACAAAGAAGACCAATCCTGCGCCTTCCACATCCAGCGGTATCCCGCGACTCTGACTAGGTCGTCGGTCCACCTTGTGGGAGGCCTACCTACGCTACGTCTTCCAGTTCGTGGTCGCCACTCCAGAACCTTTCCTTTGTTTACATACAATATTTGTTTGTAGTTCGTGTTATTATTTGATTTACACAAAACCTCCATAGGTCACAAGCTACCTCAGACCCGCTGCCGACGCCATCTTTGTAACTCGCGCAGGGCTGTATCGCAGGTGCGTCGACCAAGAACCCGTGGCCAACCAGCTGCTCAGCCGACCACTGGGATTGCTCTTCTTCTGTCAAACACCTGTATCAAATATTAAGTTTAACCAAATCTCGTCTCGAACGCCGGAGGTCCTCGTCGCTTTTCCTTAAGTATATCAAGTATATATTTTTTTAAACTTAATGTTTCGTAAAATGAGGTAAGTAGTTGTTATGTTTATAATGGTCTTTTATGTAGATCAGTTGTTGTGTTTTTTATGATATAGGAAGAGCAGACGGATTGCCTGATGGTAAGCAACTACCGCCGCCCATTAACACTTGCAATACCAGATGAGTCACTAGTACGTTGTATTTTAAATGGATATACGATCTTTTTTGAAGGTTCGGAGGTCATATCGGTCCGGAAATACTGCAGACGACAATTAATTCCAAAGTTTTGCTGTGCGAGGCAGGAAGTTTTTGGAAAAACGCACAGTTGAGGACTGCCAACCATCCAAGTGGTGATGATGGAAGTGTTGTCGTGTAGAGCGCCGGTGGAAGGAGGCAACAGGGATTAAACTGAACAATTCCTTGGAGCACTCTCCGTTGTAGATGCGGTAGAACATGCAGAGTGAAGCCACATCTCTACGTTGTTACAGTCACCATCAAATATATATTGGAGCAGTGGAGGTGGTCACAAATATCTGAACAACGCATCTATTGTCAAGACGATAAAGTGCATGTTCCGATGTGAGCGCCTCCACAGCTCCGATATATCTGATGTCGACTGTACAAGACACGCACACTTTTAAATTAACAAGTGGTCACTTTAGCGAGTAGAATGTTGTTTTTTGTTTGAGTGTTTTGAGTATTATAGATACATTGATTCTAAATTGTTTTTTACTAAGCTGAACCGTTCGCTAGCAGAAGATTCGATTGTTATCGATGAATTCTCAATCAAAATTTGAGACTTCGGTGCGATGCCGTTAAAAGGGTTCAATAGTCTTCGGTAGATGTGCCTACACGTCACCCGTAATGACGTATACCAGGAAGGATAAAATAGAAGAATTTGACAAGTCAAACAGGGTACTCGTATAGGGGCGTTTTCAAAAAATTGTGCACCCAATTAGTGAAAGTTGTTAAGAAAAGTTAACTCACTGTCAGTTTCGTGACGACAATTAAGCATTAAATATTGATAAAAGCTTGGTTTGGATGTTCGTTTTATAAACTTTCAATCGATATTACAACATAATAGAAGGCAAAATGTCGATCTTCATAAAGATTTAATGCTTAATTGTCGTCACGAAACTGACAGTGATTTAACTTTTTTAAACATCTTTCGCTAATTGGGTGTACCAAATTTTGAAAACTCCCATAACACAATTGGTAGTGCACTGGGCTAGATCCAGTTGTTGTAGGTTCGAGTCCTACTACGAGTAATTTTTTTCTATTTTTCTTTCGATTTAAACATGAATCTAGCAATGAATTTGTTGTTCCCATTAAATACCGCATGCCTACACGTTTAGAGTGAAAAAGAGAGAAAACAGCCTACCTTGATAGGAAGTCTTTAGCGGAACTTGGTAGATCCGAAGGTATTTCGAGCAAGGAACTGTCCTGAGATACTATAGATAGTAGCATCAATGCTGTGGCGTATATATCTTGCGCTTTGGTCTGTCTGAAACACATAAATAAAATTAATAATCATAATCATAATCATTTCATCAATAAATAAATAAATATTTCGGGACAATCTTACACAAATCAACCTAGTCCTACGGTAAGCTCAGTATTATGGCTTGTGTTGTAGGTACTAGACGACGATATATATAATATATAGATACAAATAAATACTTAAATACATAGAAAACACCCATGACTCAGGCACAAATGTGTGCCCATTACAAAAATAAATGCCCACACTGGGATTTTAACCTAAGACTGCCAGCTTCATAGGCAGGGTAACCTTTGATGGGGTGCGGGACGGTAGACCTCCATGTGGTGCACCCTGGGAGGGGAAGGACAGAGACGCTCAGTCGCGCGTTCTCTATCCTTCCTCTGCGAACTACCGTCGTCGTGTGTGGAGCAGTCGAGTATACTCCTGCGTGGGCCTTGTGCCGAGTCTTTGTGGATGCAGCTGTCCTTGCCTGGCGGCGATGGACACATGAGATGGTGCAGAAGCACCCTCAATTGGCGGAGTCCTGTTCAGGACCAGTGGCCGCTTGGCGGCGAGGGATGGCGGGTCTATAAGACTCGCGGCGCGGCGATTGGTGGTCACAGTCAGTGGCTGCCAGGTGGGCTTCGGCCCCCCGTCGGGCAACCCGTAACCCGCACCAAGCGGGCCGGGGGCGCTGCTCACTGAGCGCAGGGCCGCGTGGAGACAACCACTATAAAAAACCCCAATCCCAAGGTGAGCGGACCGTGCCGATGGGATGCATGGCTGGAGGGAGTCCAGTGCCTGGCGTGGGGGAGCTCAGCCCCGAAAAAAGAGACGACGATGTGGAGACATTGTGGTAGTCAGAAACAATGCAAAGTAGCTTAAATATTCCCTGCACATCTGCTTCGGCGGGTGGCGGCCCCATCGTATGCGGGGGGGGCCAAAGCTGCTTCGTAGGCCGGCAGAACGCCGGCCTCCGTGAACACGACCTTAGCTTAGCAAAAATGGACTTTGATATCATCTCACGAATTGACTTTGACAACTGCGGGAAAGTCAAGGACTGCGGCCTGACGTCGCACTCTAACACCTACGACCTCGGCGCGATAAGGATACTGAGATTGCGGGGAGGTGGCAATCCCATACTGGATCAGAGTACAGAACGTGAGAGGTCGCCTCTATTAGGAAGCGACTCAGACGACTCTGATGAGGTCCATGTCCTCGAAGACGCAGTAGAGGAGACGGAGATGGCTGCCAGCCGTGGCCGCAGAGGAGCCCAACCAAAGGGCAGTTCGGCCAAGCGGCGGAGGAAGGCGGAGGTGACGGAGGACGATCCGGTGGAGACCGCGAGAAAGGCTGCCACAGAGGTCCTCCAGCAAATTGACGGGTCCCTCCGGATCAGGAAAGACGCACGCAGCGCCATTAATGACCAATGCGGCGTCATAATAGAGGCCTTGACCCGGATTCAGTCAGCACAGGGAGGAGACCAGCTGCACGCCCTCCGCGCAGACAATAAGCGCATGCGGGAGGAGCTGGCCCTTGCGATGGCCGAGGTCAAGGCCATGAGGACGGCCTTCTCGGAGCGAGAGAAGGGAGGGTCCACGTCTGTAGGCAGCAGCGGTGACGGTAGCGGCAAAAACGTTTTGGCCTCGGTGAAGGAGGCCCTTAAAGAGTTCCGGGAGGAGATCCACAGCAGCCTACTCATCTCCATAGGAGAGATGGTCAACGCTCGCATCGACGACCTTAAGAGCCGCCTCCCGCCGGAACCGATCAACCGTCCGCCACTAAACGGGGACCAAAAGAGGACAGTAGCCAAGGTGACGGCCTCCTCCACGGCACGGATGGGTGGCCTACCCCAGGATCCGTGGAGCCCGTTGGTTCAGGCTCGCACTGCTACGCCCCGAACCCGCGCTCCAGGCAGCAAAGCGAGGAAACCTCCAGCCCGGCCTGCACAAGTCACTCCCGTGCCACGAGCCGAGGGTCCACCAGTGGCACTGCCGCGGCAGGAGGAAGAATGGATCCTGGTGGATAGGAGGAAGACCAAGAGGGATAAGCCGCAGGCCACCGTTCCCCCACCGGCCAAAAAGCGGGCCACAAAAAAGAGGGGCTTAAAAATCCCTACAACGGCAGGCATCGTTGTGGCCTTAAAGCCTGACTCCGAGGCATCATACGCATCGATCCTCAGTAAGGCCACAACCTCTGTCAAGCTGGCAGAGTTCGGGCTCGAACATGTTCGGGTCCGGAAAACAGCAGACGGTGCCCGGATTATAGAGGTTCCCAATACCGACAATGGCAGGGCTGCTGACAGCCTGCGGGAAAGGATTGAGGCCCTTGTGGGGAATGAGGCACGAGTGTACATGCCTGTAAAGATGGCTGGCCTGCGAGTGTCAAAACTCAATGAGGCTGCAACACCAGACGCTGTGGCTATAGCCATAGCGACCGAGGGCGGGTGTCGAGTGGAGGAGGTAAAGGTGGGCGCAATCCGTGCTACCTATAGTGGCACAGGCTCGACACTCGTCAAGTGCCCCATTGCTGTGGCGAAGAAGCTGGCGGACACTGGGAGAGTCTCGGTCGGATGGGCGAGTGCGGCCGTGCAGGTCCTTCAACCGACGCCACTGCGCTGCTTCAAATGTCTGGGGACGGGGCACACGAGAGCCACGTGTCCGTCACCGGCAGACCGAGGCAGCCTGTGCTTCCGGTGCAGTAAGCCGGGGCACAAAATGGTTGGGTGCACGGAAAAGCCTTTTTGTGCAGTGTGCCACCAGGCTAAGCGCCCAGCCGGCCACATAATGGGTAGGCAATCCTGCAACCCACCGCAGACCAGAGGCAGGCAAAGCTCCGCCTTAGCTCCGGAGCAAAGCCAAGAAAGTGCCAGCCCGGCCAAAGAGGGGATGAGTGAAATGGAAAGCTGAGGCCGCCACATCAACTGGAGGTCCTGCAGTGCAATGCCAACCACTGTCTCAGAGCCCAAGACCTGCTCATGCAGCATATGGCTGAGTGGCGCATTGACCTGGTAGTGGTGGCGGAGCCGTATGCTGTCCCACTCAGGCCACACTGGTACGGCTCGTTGGACGGAACGGTGGCCTTAGTGGTACCTGCTATAGGCAACCCTTCGCCCCTGGATGGCGTAGAGAGAGGACAAGGCTTCGCGGCGGCCAAATGGGGGCAAATCCTGGTAGTTGGGGTGTACTTCTCCCCCAACCGACCGCTGCAAGAGTTCGAGAATTTTCTTGGCTCTTTGGAGGGCGTCATTCGGAGGTCTGGTGTAAGGCACGTGATGGTGATTGGCGACCTTAACGCCAAAAGCCAAGCGTGGGGTGGTGTCGCCACAGATCCCAGGGGGAGCAAGCTCCACGACTGGGTAGTAACGATAGGACTGGGCATATTGAACCAGGGACATGCAAACACGTGCGTGCGCTGGAACGGGGGGTCCGTAGTGGACGTCTCCTTTGCGACCCCGGCCGTTGCCGCACGTGTTTCCGAATGGAGAGTCCTTGAGGAAGTAGAGACCCTCTCCGATCATCTCTACATCCGTATGAGGGTCTCCCCAGCACTGGGTGCTGCTCCACCTGGGACTGTCGGCGGAGCTGGAGCAGGCGGCTTTCCAAGATGGGCGCTATCCTCCCTAGACAGGGATTTGGCGGAGGAGGCGGCGATGGTAGAGGCTTGGTGTGCACCTCCGTCAGATGACACTGACGTTGAGGACCAGGCCAAGCTTTTCAGAGGGACCTTGACAGCGGTGTGCGATGCGGCTATGCTCCGAGCCAGGCGGCTCGCTGGCAAACGCCAAGTGTACTGGTGGTCGGAAGAGGTTGCTGCCCTCCGCGCTGCCAGTAACAGAGCCCGCCGGGCCTACACCCGTTGTCGAAGGAGGAGGCACACCTCACTGGAAGAGGCAGAGCAGCGCGAGGCCCTTAAAAAGGCGAGGGAGGAACTCAAGATCCTCATAGCCCGACGGAAGGATGAGGCATGGCAGGAACTACTGGACACGCTGGACAGGAATCCGTGGGGGCGACCGTACAAGATGGTACGGAACAAGATGACGAGAGCCCCCTCCACGGATACCATGGACCCGGAGTTCCTTGACCAAGTGGTCAAGACCCTGTTTCCGCCGGAGGATCAGGAGTTCCTTCCCCCTCGCATGGCAGCTCCGGAGAGGAACGAGCCGGAGGGCCCTCCATTTGAGATGCCAAGAATAACCGAGGCCGAGTGGGACCTGGCACTAGAGCGGCTGAGAGCCTGCCGTAAGGCCCCTGGACCGGACGGAGTGCCTGGGAAGGTGCTTTTCCTAGCCCTAAAGCACCTCGGAGACCGCCTGAAGGCCCTATTTGAGGCCTGCTTGAAGGGGGGGCGCTTCCCGAGGTGCTGGAAGGAAGGGAGACTGTGCCTACTGCGCAAGGAGGGACGACCAGCGGACTCGCCTGCCGGATACCGTCCCTTAGTGCTTCTGGACGAAACGGCCAAAATGTACGAGAAGATTTTGGCCTCTCGTATCCAGCAGCACATGGCCATAATCGGACCCAACCTTTCTGATCGCCAGTTTGGGTTCCGAGCGGGACGGTCCACTATCGACGCTGTTAGGACCCTGAGAAGGCACATTAAACACGCAGAGGACCAGGGGGAGGGAGTGGTGGCGGTGTCCTTAGATATCGCTAACGCGTTTGGCACCCTCCCATACCCGGTGATAGGTGAGGCCCTTCGGTACCATGGGGTACCCCCGTACCTAAGGCGGGTGATAGAGCACTACCTGACCGAGAGGGTAGTGCTCTTTGAGTCAAAGTTTGGTCGGCGTGCGCATGCCATGGCGTGTGGTGTTCCACAGGGGTCGGTGTTGGGGCCCCTTCTGTGGAACATCGGCTTCGATTGGGCGATCCGAGGGACACAGCTGCCGCGCGCGGTCACCATCTGTTACGCTGACGACACGATGGTGGCCGTGAGAGGAAAGACCCTCGAAGAGACGCTGCGGAGGGCGGCCGTCGCGACGACCATGACTGTCGGTCGCATGGGACTGCTGGGACTCAAGGTGTCCCTCCCGAAGACGGAGGCCATCGTCTTCGGGAAATGGCGACAGCGCGGCGGCAACAATCGCTGTGGGAGGGGAAGCTGTCCAGGTTAAGCCTCACATCAAGTATCTGGGACTTACCCTGGATAGAAAGTGGCAATTTGGCGAGCACTTCGCGAGGCTCGCCCCGCGATTGCTGGGAGCTGCGGCGGCTCTGGGGCGCTCGCTGCCGAACATAGGTGGCCCCAATACTACCTGCAGGAAGCTGTTCGCGGGAGTCGTCCGGAGCATGGCCCTCTATGGGGCGCCGATATGGGCGGATCGATTAACGGAGCGCACAAAACCTTTGCTCCGTCGGCCCCAGAGGGTAGTGGCACAGCGGGCAGTGAGGGCTTACTGCACCACGGCCTTCGCTACGGTGTGCCTCCTCGCCGGTACCCCGCCATGGGAGCTAGACGCTCAGGTGTTAACGGAAAGGTACCGGAGGAGGGCAGAGGCACGCGATCGAGGTGAGCCTCCGGACCCCGAGGAGGCAGAGAGGGCTGCGCGGCGCGCCCTGGACAGGCTCCGGGAGCGCTGGAAAACCACGCTGGAGGATAGCCCCTATGGAATCCGCACCATAGGTGCTATCCTCCCACACTTCGAGGAATGGCTGGGCCGCAAGCATGGGGCCCTCAGCTACAGGATAGTGCAGGTAATGACCGGACATGGGTGCTTCGGGCATTACTTGCACAATATCGGAAGGGAGGAGGGGCCCCAGTGCCACGACTGCGGGGCAGTTGATGACACGGCCCAGCACACGCTGGAGGAGTGTCCCCGCTGGGACGCGGAGAGGGCTACACTGCAAGCGGAGCTTGGAGTGCCAGATCTCTCGCTGCAAAGCGTTGTCGGAGCGATGCTAGGCAGCGACAGGTGCTGGAGGGCGACTGCGACCTTCTGCGAGGAGGTCATCTTGCAGAAGGAAGCAGCGGAGCGGCAGCGCGAAAACGACGCGGATGCGCCACCGCTCCGGCGTAGACGGCTTGGGAGGAGGCGTGCACAGTACGCCCAAGCGAATGGCTAGCTCCTCCCCATTGTAGGGCTGTGGGTTGGGGAACTCACACTTCTGGCCCTACTCGTCTGAGAAGAGAGACATTTGCGACATGGCTCTCTTCTCCTAAGGCGCGGGTGCCCGGCTATTGCCAGCTGGGCTGCCGGGGAGTGTCACCGTCGAGTGCGATCGTGATCCAGTGGCACTCCCCCAAACGGCAATGCGGACGTCGCCGCTGGGTTTTTAGTGGGTATTCTCCTCCCCTCCTCTTGGCTAGCAAGAGGAGCAGCGAGGAGAGAGTCCCACATACCCCCTCACTACCATCATGGCCCTACCCCAGGCCCGGGGGGGATGCGCAAACGCATTTTCCCAGCGACAAAAAAAAAAAAAAAAAAAAAAAAAAAGGGTAACCTTTGATACAACCACAACCACGTAGCGAGTTTCTCAAGATGTTGGTCGAGACTCTTCGCTATGAGGCCTTCGCGAAAACAACTATCGGTACAATGATCGCCGAATCAACTTCCCACATGGCCAGATGCCGGCTTGATAATCTTGTATCACGTGTTTTATAACTATTGGTGTAAGGAAATTAGATCTCAAAAAATCAAAATTTTGGTACAGTCAGCAGCAATAGTTGGTTCAAACTTGACACGCTTTTTTCTTAAAAAAAAAAAGCTTGCCAAGATGATTTTGAAAACCTGACGCGCATCTGAATTTTTCTTTTCATGGGTTTTAGTTCACTGCTGGACATAGGCCTCCCACAAATATGACTTGTATCTTCTTGGGGGTAGTTGCCATAGTCGCCACGCTTGGCAGGCGGGTCGGCGCCCACAGCAGCTGTAGATTGAGTTTCGACAGACGCTGCTGCCCGTCCGTAGGATTTTTCCCTTTGTCGCGTCCCGACATGGGGTGGTGCTATTCTAGTCAGTGCTTGCCGCGAAAAGGGCTCTGATAATGTGATAACAAATTGAATTACCTCCCTTACCTATCACAATAGTCCTGTCCCTCCAACATTTCAGCAAGCCTCATGTCCAAACTGGCACCAACCAACTTAACTTCTCCCCCGTCATCCAAAAACACATTCTCACTTCTCACATCCTTATGCAGCACACCCTGCTCATGCAACTCTTTTAAAGCACTGAACACACCGAAACCCACGTGCCTAAGCAACTTAAGAGCTTCATATTTGTCCTTGTACACTTTTAACTTTGTCCTTAGATAACTCAACGATGTACCTAATACGAAATCTCTGAATATGTAAATTATTATTTTTACTGTCCGCTTGTGCTCTTTGGACATTTCCATGGCAGTGTAGGGTACTAAAGAGGATTTGTTGATGCGGCACATGTTTTTTAAGTCTTGCTGTAGGGAGTTTAGCTGACGGCTGCGCGTTTGGTAGTCAGTGGCGGCTGGCAGCATCCATTTTTTTGTTATTAAACGCTCGCCCGTCTCGTCGTCTATTGCTAGGTATGTTGTTGATCCGTTTGACGAGTGACCTGCAAAAAAATAGCACATTACGGCTGGGAAGTAAGGGGAGGCGGCCGAGTATACGGAGACGCATTATTACGAGGCCGGCAACCCCTTTTCATGCCAAGATATGTAATGCTTTTCTAAAATATGCAATACAAATGCATTATGATTTGACATTATTAAATTTTAATGTCTTATTACAGGTTTCTGGGCGGCTAGAGGTTAACTTAAATAAATCAATAAACATTTTTTTTAGTTATTACCACTTCTACAAATCAAGTTATATTCCTTACAGAATTGAATCATTAATATCTAAGATTAAATAGGTTAATAGCCTAAAAAATATAAAAGTATAATAAAAAAAGAAACAAAGTGTGTACTTATTAAAAACACCTAACGGAGATACTACGTATTCTTAGAGATATATTATCATTGTCAAAGATACATTAGGAAAGCTTTAAACATCAAAGTGTTCACTGCTACGTACGAGTGTTGGCTTGCATGAGGGAACCAAACTGGGGTACCCACAGATGATCATATCTACCCACATGTCAATATATTTATAACACATATTTTTGGACCCGGGTATGTCCTTAAACTACGTCCAACAATGAGACGACAGCGAAGTACCATCACGCTTGAGTCTGGAGCAGCCCAACTGGGGAAGTACCTCCTCCTTACAGAAAACGCAGCCATTATAGCACTGCTACCTTTCAGGTACTATGTAGTGTTGTGTTCCTGATGCTGATTAAGGTTCCCAGAGCTCCAACAACTTTTAGGGTAGGGAACGCGCATGTGAATCTTCTGGAGTTGCAGGCGTCCTTAAACTACGGTAACTGACCGACGGTCATGCTTACCGTCAGACGGGTCGTATGCTTGTTTGCCACCGTGTTGTATTAAAAAAAAACGCCTTTTAAACATTCAAATTTAACTAACACTTGCACTCTCGAATTAAATTCCGTCGCCAGAATATTACGTACGAGTGTTGGCTTGCGTGAGCTAACCGAACTGGCGTACCCACAGATTTTCTCATCTACCCACGTGTCAATATGTCCTCGTAAGGCCCATGGGCCTACCGGTAGTACTAATTATTATAATGAAATTTGAATTTTATACAATTGGAACAGAGTTGCATTTCATTTGTTTCCTTCGATTTTGACACAAAAAAGATTCTACTTTATTTCCTACACTATAAAGAACAAATTCGAGCAGTATGGTGGGAATTAGGATATAATACTCACCTAAACAGTTACCAATGTACACCTTCTTATTGTTCCGTTGTGTTACGCGCAGTACTTGCGCCGACTTGATGTTACACGTACACGCAACGCTAACACTTTGACTGCGACACATCTTATTTGGTGTAGCTTTGTTGTCTGCGTAGCTGTAAACAAAACGTCTTATTTAACTACAGTTTTGGCCTAGTGGGTAGTAACCCTGCCTGAATGAAGTCTTAGTTTAATAAATCCGTATTCATTTCATTACTACTGTTCCATTTACTCCCCAAGTCACCCTATTGTGACGTCATCGCGACAAGAATCCGGGGTCTAGTCATGGGTGTATATAGTATATGTATTTAAGAATTTGTATATTATACATTATATATATGTGCCGTTTGATGCTGGCTGACTAAAATACCACCACCCCATCTCCTCCCACGGGTGTCGTAGGAGGCGACAAACGGGCAGCAGTGTCCGTCGAAACCCAATCTACAGCTACTGCGATACAAGTCATATTTGTGGGAGGCCTATGTCCAGCAGTGGACTGCATACGTATGTAATGTATATTATATATATCGTTGGCTGAGTACTCACAACATAAGCCTTCATGAGCTTACTGTGGTTCAGCTATAAGTCCACTGCAGGACATATTGTCAAATATATCCTTTGCCTGCCTCAAATATTACTTGTATCAGATGGTAACCATAGCAACTCGTAAAATACACAAGGCAAACCCGTGGTGTTTAGGCTTGTTAGAATTCTATCGGTGAGTAGTTGATGACTGTGCAAAAAAAGTCCAGCCAGCAATGTACCAAAAATGACAGTTTTGACGAAACTTACTAAGTATTCCTGTGTATATCCTTAATTTAATTATATTACATAATGAAGAAAACTGCATAAGCTATGATAAAACTCAAGTCATTATGTGGGAGTTTTCAAAAAATAGTGCACACAATTAGTGAAAGTTGTTAAAAAAACGTTATATCACTGACGACAATTAAGAGTTAAATTTCGATAAAAACTAGGTTTTGATGTTCGTTTTATAAACTTCAATCGATATTACAACATACTTAAAGGAAAAGAGTCAATATTTATAAAGATGTCATGCTTAATTGTCGTCAACTGACAGTGATTTAATTTTTTTTAACAACTTTCGCTAATTGGGTGTACCAAATTTTGAAAACTCCCATGTACTTTTAGAAAATAATCTTATATCGCAACTATAAGGTTTTCTAATAAGGTATAATATTCAGAGCCCAGAATTTTGAGTCAAAACAAAAAGACTGACGCAATCCAGCAAGTGTTAGAAACATTTATCGAATATTATATACAATAAAATGCTAAATAAGTCTAACTAAAAATGTTTAAATATGATAATTAAGTCTAACTCAATTCTTAGATATAAAGGAAAAATGGAACAGGCAGAACAGATATTTCTGCTTAAAATTAAAATCTAACTTAAGGTATTATTTTCCTATTCTTTTCCCGTTGGGGTAGAAAAGTCCTAGAGGCACTCGCTCTCTGTGGTGGTCTATGGGGGAGGTGTATATCCAGCAGTAGACATCCCTGGTACTCGTATATAGATGTTTGCCATAAATTGATGTTTTAACACTTTGGGGGACACTACGCCAATAGGCGTCACGTATATAAGTGAAAAACTTAGCCAAAGCACCTATACAGTGTGTATTTTTCATACGGGCTTATAAGTTGCCCACATATAGTATCCAATAATACGACTCGTATTATGTTAATAATTTTGTCAAATAATGTTATATTATAACATAGTTGTAACGATATTTTTAAGTCTGACCGGGCAACAATGTGCGCAGTCCAAATTATTGTGACATGATTAGTAATACTGACATGACATGACGCATCGGTACGTTAATTACTATGGATGCAATACAATGCGTGCTTAATTTTTATGTATGACATAAAAATAACCTATTTTTTTAACAAAATGAATGTAAATAGGTTCTTGAGGTCCAATACTAATCGCCACTACAATATACGCCCTTATGACAAATACACACTGTATATGTCTACTACTATGCTATGCTATACTTAGCTAAAGGCCTATGTAGTAGTAACGTGTACACATGTCCGCGTTCTATATTCAAATTCTGACGTACGTTCCATATTAATTATCTGCCAAGGAGGAATAATGACTGGAGAACGCAGCCGCGAGCGCCAGTAAGGGACAATGTGATATATTGGCTTTTGAATCCCAAAATGTAACAATTCACTATAGTTTTGCTTTACAGTACACTCTTTATAGCAGACATATTAGCTTATTCTGTATTAATTGCCGCACCTTCGGTTGAAAACACAAGAAAGCTCCAATTGTATTTGTTTGTATCCCTCCAACTTTGACAGTTCAAGGTTCAGTTTGGAGGGAAAAAAAAATGTGAGACTATGACAAGGACGAACGAAAATAGCGCCATCTTTGCCATATCTATGGAAAGTTACATAAGACCATCCCTTTAGATCGTGAAATTATTATTAGCACGCCACTACTTAAATGGTATGTCTCTGCACAACTACATAGACATGGTTCTTCAGTTAAGCCAATGACACACATCCTCACACTGCAGTGGCGGCGCGTTTATACAAACCGATTCCCGCCGGCTTTATTAACTTTACTGCAGTTCAAAGGTTTTCCTTGGGCTCAAAAAAAAGGCTCCGTCTTGCCTAAGAAATAAATTGTCGCGCCGCCACTGTCACACTGGAATATGAAATAATAAGTATACTCACTAAACCAATTCGGGTGCGTCAGGGCCATCCATGCTATCTTCCTGACTGGCACTGGATCTGTGTACCCTCTGTCTCCCCGCTGCTTTTAGGATCTCTTCTCTGCGTTGTATTTCATCTTCTATTTTCTTCCTCTGGAAATGGTATATAAAGTTTAGTTCCACTCCCAATTTAATTTCACACGGCATGGTGTTCAAAAACTGACGACAGGACTGACCCTGCCTATGAAGCAGACGGTCCTGGGTTCAAATTAGTAAGGGCAATTGTTTGTGTGATTAACACAGGTATTTGTTCCTGAGTCATGGGCGTTTTCTATGTATTTGTATATTTTGTATATTATATATATATCTTTGGCTGAGTACCCACAACACAAGCCACCTTGACTTTACTGTGGGCCTAAGTCAATTTGTGTAAGAATGTCCTGTAATATTTATTAATTAGATAGAAGATGGACTACAATACATATATCATTTCACAGTCATTTACTAATTACATGTCACTTGTTTTGCGAGTCGACACTCGAATGTCGCTATGGAGCGAAACATGACGAGCGATATAAAACGAGTTAAAAGTTACCCCTTTTAATAAAATTAACCCTTTCGCCGCGATTGACTTGATATAAAGTCTGAACATTTCGTGCTCCACACGCCACGAGTGGATATCAAGTCGAGACCTTGGACCTACGTACTGAGAGATAAGGTTTATTTTCGCTTGCTTGCAAAAACCTTTGGCGTGTGACGCACATAAGTTTTTTTTAGACCTGGCGGCAAAATTTAAATAACTTTTTGAGTAAACCTCAATTGCTTAGGAGTTTGTGAGCACATTGCCCGCTGCGATACATATGGCGACTGTAACAGCCACATTTTGCGCTCGTAAATTTCAGACTGTTCAGATATATAATAATTATGTTACCTCTTCATCTTCCTTAACTTGCATGTCATGTAGCTTTAATTGTTCCATTTCTGTTTTCCGTTTCAACATTTCCTCATAAAAGGAAAGAGTCGGCCTGTTGTGGTCGTGTAGGAATTGCTGAAAAATATGAGCGAGTTTTTTTAAAATATGGCCGCTATCTATAACATATTGTCTATGTCAAAGTGATTGTAGCAAATAAGTAGAATAACATAATAAGTTTACTCTAAGAGTAGGACGTTGTTCGGTAGTAGGCCTGGCGTTTTGTAAAGAGGTAGCTGGACTTTACAGAAAGTCACGAGGCGATCCCGGCCTAGAGTCTTCCGAAATGCGTTTTGAAATCAATTCTTGGTTAGCCGCTCAAATCTGTCTTAGAGCAGAAAAGAAACTCAATATGCTCCTAAGGCCCGCCGTACAAATAATATTCTAGTCGAATTTGTTCTTTATAGTGTAGGAGATAAAGTAGAATCTCGTGTGTCAAAATCGAAGGAAACAAATGAAATGCAACTCTATTCCAATTGTATAAAATTCAAATTTAATTATAGTAATTAGTACTACAGTAGGCCCGTGGGCCTTACGAGGATATAAACAACATGTGAATTGTCATGTTACAATTAACACCTACCGATACCGACAATATGTTCTATTTACCTCTTTATCGCTCGTATATGCTAGAGTGATGGAGATGGGATAATCAATTTATGTTAAGGTTTCCACACTTATTTATTAGGGACTACAGTATGAGATTCTTCAAAAAAGGAGTGTATAGGTTCTTAAAGGCTAGGCAACGCGCATGTTAATCCTCTAAGTCCATAGACTACGGTAACTACTTACCATCCGGCGGGCTGTATGCTTGTTTGCCACCGTTGTTGTATGAAAAAAAAATTGCCGCCTTTTTCTATTGACAAAGATTATACCATTTTTGTTCATACTGTAGCACTGTAAACTTGGAAGATTCCGGAGGAGTGCGTGGAACTCCTGACCAGAAGACCAGTCACGTACCCACTAAAACCCGGGGGTGCCTGCCCCTCACAAAGATCTACTATACCTGAGCGTGCTGTGCCAGCTCGAATATCATGACCTCCCCGCACAACTGCCGCGCCAACGCATTCAACTCGTCCAATAGTTTGGTTGCATTCTCTGTTGATAGGCCGTGCATTTTGTGGATATTAAGCTCAGGTGGCCTAAAAAAAAGTTACATGGTTATGTTTATGGTATCAATCAATTTGTTTTGTGTTTTGAAGATCACATGTAAAATAAATAGCTCTTTGTGATTTCATTACGGGTGACGTGTAGACACATTTACCGAAAGAGTATTGAACCCTTTTAACGGCATCGAAGTCTCAAATTTGACTGCGAATTCATCGATAACAATTTAGAAAGGGGTAGCCTTTCTAAATTGTTTTTTATAGCAGTAAAATTTTTCTATTTTTCTTTCGATATTTACTAGCAGACGTTTCTGCTTGATAAAAAAACAAAGTACAATATGTTATCCCATCATACTCTGAAGACAAAGTGCATCTGAATTTTAAATACAGAATAATGGAGAAAATGTGGGTAGGTGAAGAAAATTTTATTTTTGTTGGAAATTAAATATTGTAACCAACAATTGTTTATATGGGAGCAAGTTACCCTAATGTTAAAAATAATAAATATTGTTTTTGTTCCTCCTTATTATTAGTTGGCATGGGTTACAATCAGTACCTAATGACGTATACCAGGAAGGATAAAATAGAAAACTTTGACGAGTCTGAGAGGTACTCGTATAAGCACAATTGGTAGTGCACTGGGCTAGTGATCCAGTGGTTGTGGGATTTCGCAGACACTCGTCAAATCCTTGATTCGTCAAATTCTAGACTGGTCAATTTCTTGATTCGTCAAATTATAGACTGGTCAATTTCTTGATTCGTCAAATTATAGACTGGTCAATTTCTTGATTCGTCAAATTATAGACTGGTCAATTTCTTGATTCGTCAAATTATAGACTGGTCAATTTTTTGATTCGTCAAATTATAGATTCGTCAAATCCTGAGGTTGGAGTCCCGCTTTGAGTCAAATTTTTCTATTTTCCTATCGATTTAAATATCGAACAAATTGTACATTTCGAACCCCATATTACTTATAAAGAAAAGAAACACTATTAACAAGTGATATAAACACAAACATAATTAACGATTAATACGGTACTACTCACGTTTATTTAGTCACTCGCGCGACATGTTTCGGAGAACATAGGCCTCCATTTTCAAGCACTAAGAGTGCTTAGTGTCCGTTCAGTTCCCCGTTAGCGTCACCGGCCCGTCGCGCACTAACGCGCGCCGCGCTGCCCGCGCCGCTCTTGATGTCAAAACATGTCGCGCGAGTGACTAAATAAACGTGAGTAGTACCGTATTAATCGTTAATTATTAAATATGTCTCACGTAAGTTTAAATACAAACACAAACATACTTATCAGGATAGTTTGGGCAGCATATTATATGCAATGTGACCGAGCAATGGACACCTTGCACATTGGAATTGTGCAATGGATGCAGAGTCAGCATCAGGTCCAATGGTCGCCACACTTTCCAGGCATTCTGCCCTCTGTTGTCCATTACTGCATCTCCAAATATGGACTGGAAATAAATATTACAATCTTTACACAAATAGGTGAATATAGATTTTAGGCTTCTTCAGTTAACGTCATATAGTCAATTGCAGTCAGTATGACCAAATATACTGATTTAAACTTTCACAGTTTGTACACATTATTAAACATGAACAGGACTTAACCGCGTATATTAACTTTAAAAATAACTTTAATAAAGTATGACCAAATATCTCTCTTTTTTTTATGATATAGGAGGCAAACTAGCAGATGGATTGTCCAATGGTAAGCAACTGCCCATGGACACTTGCAACACCAAGAGGAGTCACAACTATAACAGAATACATTCCCTACATAAAAAAAAATGCTTCTATACAACCATTATTGATACACATCCTTACTGCTATGTTAATAAAGATCTGTATCAATTGGATTAAAGGACTAGTTTCCAGGCCATAAAAAAAACCATAGATTTGTTATTTTTTATTATGCAGAAATGTCTGCTAGCGAATATCACGAAATATAGAAAAATGTATGAACTATACAAGTAGCTAGACTCAAATAGCACAATTGGTAGTACACTGGGCTAGTGATCCAGTTGTTGTGGGTTCGAGTCCTGCTGCAAGTCCAAATATTTCTATGTTTCTTTCGATTTAACCATATATTTGGTTATACTGACTGATTGTAGCACTGCACAAGCTGGGTAGCACTTTATTGCGTGGGGGCCAAGGTCACTATTTATTTAAATAAGTTTGTACTATTATACCGGGTGAGGCCTGTAATAGTAGCAAAGATTTTAGGGATCGCTTCTACACCACGAACGTAAGAACATTTGTTCTACAACTTTAAATAATTGGGTAATTTAATACTTGTGATTTTTTCGAACAAACAAAAAATAGTATTTTCAATGAACAGCATCCTATAGTCTAGTTGATGTTTACTGTCAGCCTACAAACTTCATAGTTTTCGCAATACATTGCTTGCTTGGAAAATCTTTTTTTATTAATATTTATTAAACTATTAGTTATTTTCAAAAGTTGTAGAACAAATGTTGCTACGTTTGTGGTGTAGAAATGATGCCTTAAGTTAAAACTCCGATTACAGGCCATATATATAGTATACAAATAAATGGTACTGTAAATACAAAAAATGTATTGAAAAATCGAGTATCAATATTGACAACACAAATATGATTAGTTGATTACCCATCCCTAAGAACTTGACAGCTACCATTTTGCACCTCGGATAACGGGGTCTACACATAAGTACAACATATGGCTAAGTTTTCCTATGTTGGACCCTGTATGCAGAAATAAAACCTTAAATTTTAATTAATAGTGTAAGAATGTACCCTCTCTTCTGTAATTAAAAAAAAAAATATAGTGTGTCTGAATAACAATGTTATTTCAACAAAATTATCATTGATTATCAGTATTGACATTTTTGTTGCTTATAATTTTAGTAAAATGATGTAACATAATAAAGTAATATGATCATCTTGGTGAAAAATATTAAAAACTCATAGGATGTATGTTTATATATGAAATTAAATTAAAATGCTATTTTATTGGTTTTTAAGACGTAATCGCGTTTTGTGAAGTTAATTTGAATAAGCTTATAAGGAAGCAATTTGAAACTAATAAGAAAAAAAGTTAAATCCTAATCAGTTTTTGGCCTATTACAGGAAATAACGCAGAAATAACCTCAAAAGTAATTTAATAATAATTGTTTGTGCCCAAATATGTCAAAAAAATAAATAAACTAACCTCCAAAGCCGCATATTCGTTATCTTGCCGCTCTTCCTTAGTTTCGTCACCCATATCGCTAACATAAACGGTACATTTTGCATCAAAAATGTTCACACCACATATAAGTTAATAATCTAAATTAGCTTTTTCAGCAAAATTTTATTCGCAGTCGAAGTTAAATTAAATCTACTCTTACACTAGCTGTCAATTCGGTACCGCGAACATCGAAGTTCGCCCACATCGAGCATCTTTCTCTTTTACCCCAATTAAGATCTTATGAGAGTGACAGAGACATTCGGTCGAAATTTACCGATATCGTTTTTTACGGTAGCGCCGGGTTTATTTAATTTTAATGTCAAATGTTAATGTCAGTGTCAAAGCTGTCATTCTTAGTGTGACCAAATATTGTCCTAAATTTCTTCTAATCCTACACGCTGTAATTAAATTAAAATGTATTAATACCGTTCTAACCGTTATTCCTTGTTGCAATCAAGCCCAATTTTGCCAATATGGTCGGCCAGTATTGATTATAAAATCAGGCTATGAAAGGATTTTTCTGAGGTAAACAAAAAGCAAACGAATTCATAATAAACGAGATTTCAGATTTTACCTGAACACACATAAGGGATCCCAATTAACTTTGAAAATCATGTTCTGGTTAATTTATAATGATGAGTGTAGTTATTAGAACGGATACTAAATATACAGGTATTATAGTTTACATTTATCATTTTATTAAATTGTTTTAGGATATACATTTACTGAGAGCTGTAATAAAAATAAAACTTGTTTTTGCCCTTTCGCGGCTATATAATCTATCATACACGTAGTTAACATAATCGGAGAGGATTCCATTAGAGACAGAAGAGGGCAAAGCGAGGAGTGTGCGCCTGTGCAGTTGACTACTGCTTATGTGCTGTCAATGTGGACGTATATTCACTGCAAATAAAGCCATCTAGAGCAATATAAGCCATCTTAGAGCACATACGTGCCATTCTGATTATGGTTCAAAGTGGTCGCCATGGCCGCAACCACTCAGACTTTCATCTCTCATCAGTAGTGCTGAATTAGTGGCAAAGTAAGGTTGAGCAAAAAAACAAATACTAAAGTACCTATTTTAAATATTATTATATTTCAAAAACTATAACATTTATATACATATTTACTATCACTTCTGCAATTATGCTGAATAAACTATTAATATTTGTTCAACAAATTTTGCCATCAGTCGTTCACGACGATTGCAAAAAAATCATTTGAAATAACTAAATGACCTTTCGATGTTAACAGAAGTCACGGGAAGGTAATTTAAGCTGTTAAAATATTACGCGTAACTTTGATTGACGCCCTCCGGCATATTTACCTCTTTGCCTTCTATCAGCTTTTGCACGACTTTTACAGTACTAAGTGTATCATATTCAATAGTAAATAAGTGGTTTCTATTGAGAACATTTTTTATTTTAAAATAAATTTCTTTGCAAATGCAATCTCAACTTTGCTGTTCTTTTTATCAAGTTAGACACAATTTTTAATGAACATTTATTATTATTTTAATTTATTATTTTTAACATAATACGACGTGCCTTTATTTAGATTAAAATAAACACTTCGCGTAATGTTATCGAATCGAAGGTTCAGCTGCAGCATGCTGCAGTTTATGTATGACAAATTAATGTCATCTTAACGTATATTGTTCTAAAAATATTTAGGGTGGAAAACGTTTTATACAGTGTAGGTTTATTATCTAGAAATGTAATCAAATGTAGGCAATAATTAACGATTAACACGGTACTACTCACGTTTATTTAGTCACTCGCGCGACATGTTTCGGAGAACATAGGCCTCCATTTTCAAGCACTAAGAGTGCTGAGTGTCCGATCGGCTCGCCGCTCGCGTCACCGGCCCGTCGCGCACTAACGCGCGCCGCGCTGCCCGCGCCGCTCTTGATGTCAAAACTGGTTGAGGGCGGTCCGACACCGGAGCCGCTGTAGTGGTAGGACGCGGGTTCGAATCGTCCACCAACAACGGCTCTAAGCACACCGAACTCACTGTGTCCACTAAACTGTTACAACACTCCCTAAGGTTTTGATGTTTCCCATAGATGGCAGGTTTCCATGCTGGCGGTACAGCCCAACCACCATCGCGATTAAAATTTGGACGACGCCCGATCTCAATCGCTTCGCGTATTTTGCGTGGTACGAAACATTTTTCACGCACCAGCAGTCGCGCCTTATCAAAGCGAAGGAAATGGGACGGGCCCGCCTCAAGAGCGTGCTCTGCCACCGCGGAGTTGCTGCAGTCCATCTTCTTCACACTCCGTACATGCTCCAACAGTCTCGTGGACACGTTTCGTCCGGTTTCGCCTATATACGACTTACCGCAACTACACGGTATCTCGTACACGCCTGGGTTGCCCAGTGGATCTTTGTCTTTCGGAGAGCGTAAAACTTGCCTTATTTTTGTGTGGGGACGGAAAATTGTCCTAATGCAATATCTCCGGCGTAATAGGCGTCCAATTCCGTCCGTCACGCCCTTTATATACGGCAAGTATGCTGGAGCCCTCTCCGCGGTATGTCGATTTCGTGTAGAAGTCGCAAACGCTACTCGCTGGCTCTGCCTCCAATTGTACCCATTATTTTCTAACACTTGTCTCACGTGTCGCAGCTCGTCTTGTACATACTGCGGGTCACAGAGCCGCAGGGCTCTGGTAATCAGAGCGCGTGGGACAGAAGACAAGTGTGCGGGATGATGGTGTGAGCCAGCCTGTAAGTACCTGTCAGTGTGAGTGCCCTTCCTATACACTTTATGACTCAAACGACCCGTCTGGTCTCGCTGCACCAATACATCCAGAAAAGGCAATGCCCCATTAGACTCTTTCTCTGTGGTAAACCTTATTTTTGGATGCATGTCATTGAGATAACTAAGCAGCGGGCCTACGTCTTTATCCGACACCACCGCAAACACGTCATCAACATAACGCCACCAGTGTTTCGGTTTATAAGGACAACTTTCCAGCGCCCTCCGCTCAAAGTCTTCCATAAAAATATTGGCCACCACCGGTGCTATAGGAGAGCCCATTGCTACGCCTTCAACTTGCAAAAAATATTCACCTCGCCATACAAAATAACCGCTAGTCAAACAAAACTCAATAAGCTCCATGTACTCAGTAGGTAAGTCGTTATGAGTCACGATCCCTCTAATAATAGCAATTGTCTCCAATACTGGTACGTTTGTAAACAATGAAGCTACGTCGAAACTAACCATTATCTCGTCTCCCCGCAAGCGAACATTTTCAAGTAGCTGTACGAAATGTGTCGAGTCACGTACAAAGCTACTAGTTTTCCCCGTCAAGGGTTGAAGTATCTCCGCTAAGAACCGAGATGCCTTGTACGTGGGGGAATCTATCTGGCTCACAATGGGTCTCAGTGGCCATTCTGGCTTATGAATTTTGGGCAACCCATAAATCTTGGGAGAAGTGGGATTCAACGGTCGCAGTTTCCTAGTTTGGTCTCGGAACGATAACTTACCGACGATACCATTCAACTTAGTAGTTACACGAGCTGTAGGGTTGTAAGTCACTTTTTTGTACGTATTAGTATCACCTACAAGCTGTGTAATCTTCTGTTCGTAGGCGTCTTTGTCCACAATTACCGTCGCATTACCCTTATCCGCCGGTAATACCAAAATTTGCTCATTCCTGCGTAACGCTGCGAGCGCTGACCTCTCGGGTTTGCTAATATTGGGCTTAGGTAGTTTACTTCTTCGTAAAAACGACGAGACATCCTGCCTAAGACATTCAGCTTCCGTATGCGGCACTCTGTTGCGTAAAATCGTGTCCTCCACACTCGTCACAATGGCCTCGACAGGGAGTGACAACGGAGTCAGAGCAAAGTTTAAGCCTTTCGACAACACACTAAGCATATCACCCGATAGAGGCTGTTTCGAAAGGTTGACAACACTGTTGTCTCTTACCGCCGATACTTTTCCACATATGTCATCACTATGAACTTTGCTCTGTGTGCGTATCAGGCGCTTAAACTTTTCTTCATGCACGAAAATACAAATATTGCAAACCTTTACGGTGAGGTATGGCAAACGCGAGTGAAACGGTTCGCGGCATTGAGAGTGAAACGTGAGAAACTCGAGTGTAGCCTTAAGTTCGTGATACGGTGCCGGGATTGTGGTGTTATACCGAACTTTGCGCGTATCAAGTCTGTGAAGTGCATTCGAGATTACGAATCATTTTTCAAAACAATGAATGATAAATTCTTGTTGAGGGTAGTCCGAGACCACCGTCGGAATATTGCGGGAATAAACAATGAGCTTTACACCTTGCACTTGTTGTTATCTTGCAAGTTAAGACGCGATTTGTGGGAGAAACTCGACGTAGTGTCGTTCGGCAGGGCGGAACTAATGAAACAGAACACTCTTTTCGTGCATGAAGAAAAGTTTAAGCGCCTGATACGCACACAGAGCAAAGTTCATAGTGATGACATATGTGGAAAAGTATCGGCGGTAAGAGACAACAGTGTTGTCAACCTTTCGAAACAGCCTCTATCGGGTGATATGCTTAGTGTGTTGTCGAAAGGCTTAAACTTTGCTCTGACTCCGTTGTCACTCCCTGTCGAGGCCATTGTGACGAGTGTGGAGGACACGATTTTACGCAACAGAGTGCCGCATACGGAAGCTGAATGTCTTAGGCAGGATGTCTCGTCGTTTTTACGAAGAAGTAAACTACCTAAGCCCAATATTAGCAAACCCGAGAGGTCAGCGCTCGCAGCGTTACGCAGGAATGAGCAAATTTTGGTATTACCGGCGGATAAGGGTAATGCGACGGTAATTGTGGACAAAGACGCCTACGAACAGAAGATTACACAGCTTGTAGGTGATACTAATACGTACAAAAAAGTGACTTACAACCCTACAGCTCGTGTAACTACTAAGTTGAATGGTATCGTCGGTAAGTTATCGTTCCGAGACCAAACTAGGAAACTGCGACCGTTGAATCCCACTTCTCCCAAGATTTATGGGTTGCCCAAAATTCATAAGCCAGAATGGCCACTGAGACCCATTGTGAGCCAGATAGATTCCCCCACGTACAAGGCATCTCGGTTCTTAGCGGAGATACTTCAACCCTTGACGGGGAAAACTAGTAGCTTTGTACGTGACTCGACACATTTCGTACAGCTACTTGAAAATGTTCGCTTGCGGGGAGACGAGATAATGGTTAGTTTCGACGTAGCTTCATTGTTTACAAACGTACCAGTATTGGAGACAATTGCTATTATTAGAGGGATCGTGACTCATAACGACTTACCTACTGAGTACATGGAGCTTATTGAGTTTTGTTTGACTAGCGGTTATTTTGTATGGCGAGGTGAATATTTTTTGCAAGTTGAAGGCGTAGCAATGGGCTCTCCTATAGCACCGGTGGTGGCCAATATTTTTATGGAAGACTTTGAGCGGAGGGCGCTGGAAAGTTGTCCTTATAAACCGAAACACTGGTGGCGTTATGTTGATGACGTGTTTGCGGTGGTGTCGGATAAAGACGTAGGCCCGCTGCTTAGTTATCTCAATGACATGCATCCAAAAATAAGGTTTACCACAGAGAAAGAGTCTAATGGGGCATTGCCTTTTCTGGATGTATTGGTGCAGCGAGACCAGACGGGTCGTTTGAGTCATAAAGTGTATAGGAAGGGCACTCACACTGACAGGTACTTACAGGCTGGCTCACACCATCATCCCGCACACTTGTCTTCTGTCCCACGCGCTCTGATTACCAGAGCCCTGCGGCTCTGTGACCCGCAGTATGTACAAGACGAGCTGCGACACGTGAGACAAGAGTTAGAAAATAATGGGTACAATTGGAGGCAGAGCCAGCGAGTAGCGTTTGCGACTTCTACACGAAATCGACATACCGCGGAGAGGGCTCCAGCATACTTGCCGTATATAAAGGGCGTGACGGACGGAATTGGACGCCTATTACGCCGGAGATATTGCATTAGGACAATTTTCCGTCCCCACACAAAAATAAGGCAAGTTTTACGCTCTCCGAAAGACAAAGATCCACTGGGCAACCCAGGCGTGTACGAGATACCGTGTAGTTGCGGTAAGTCGTATATAGGCGAAACCGGACGAAACGTGTCCACGAGACTGTTGGAGCATGTACGGAGTGTGAAGAAGATGGACTGCAGCAACTCCGCGGTGGCAGAGCACGCTCTTGAGGCGGGCCCGTCCCATTTCCTTCGCTTTGATAAGGCGCGACTGCTGGTGCGTGAAAATGTTTCGTACCACGCAAAATACGCGAAGCGATTGAGATCGGGCGTCGTCCAAATTTTAATCGCGATGGTGGTTGGGCTGTACCGCCAGCATGGAAACCTGCCATCTATGGGAAACATCAAAACCTTAGGGAGTGTTGTAACAGTTTAGTGGACACAGTGAGTTCGGTGTGCTTAGAGCCGTTGTTGGTGGACGATTCGAACCCGCGTCCTACCACTACAGCGGCTCCGGTGTCGGACCGCCCTCAACCAGTTTTGACATCAAGAGCGGCGCGGGCAGCGCGGCGCGCGTTAGTGCGCGACGGGCCGGTGACGCGAGCGGCGAGCCGATCGGACACTCAGCACTCTTAGTGCTTGAAAATGGAGGCCTATGTTCTCCGAAACATGTCGCGCGAGTGACTAAATAAACGTGAGTAGTACCGTGTTAATCGTTAATTATTAAACATGTCTCATGTAAGTTTAAATACAAAAAAAAAAAAAAATGTAGGCAAGTATTTATTTTATAGTGGTTGTGTAAAAATAGAAAAGAAATAAGTGTATATTAGCTTTTCCTGTCAACCATACATTTTGTCACGAAAATTGCACGTTGATAACGACCAAAAGACCAAAAAGCCTTGACCAGTTTTGACCATGATTCTCATCAATTAAATACCATTATCGGACTAACATAATTAAATACTATTATAGGACTTTTTTTTACTGCTTGCAACATCAATCAGAAAATGGCGGGAAAATAAGTCTAGATTAATCGCTGTCAGAAAAGTTGTGCCTAGTCTACTGTCAGATTGGTACCATACCATACCAATCATATCAAACTCTCTTCTTATTCTGCTTGCAGTGCTGACGTCGGCCATTTTGTGTTTGCCTTCAGAAGAAGAAAGAACAAAAGAAGCACATTGTAATTAAAGTGATTTGATTGCAAATTAAGTCCGTTTATTTAGCGAAGTGATTAAACATGGATGACAATAACAATGAAACAAATCAAAGGCGGTCAAGAAAAGTAAAACTGCCGTGGTACCGCCAACCGCTCCGTTTATTCGATTGTGCATTTTCGATGTTAACATTAGGTCCTTACACGAGGTCCTTTGATTCATCGTCTTCAACGGAGAGTTTGAATGACCAGGTATTACATATATTATGCTTTTCTCATTTTAATAAAAAGTGTGTTTGAACTGATCATAAATACAGCATTGAAAGATTGTAATATATTTAAAAGGTTATCTTAAACAAAAACTTACTCAAAATAGCAGAATGGGACAATCAAGTAATAAAGTTGTAGGACCTCATTTTTTATTCATAATTTTAATAAGAGTTTAGTCAGAGTTTTGGCAACCTTTTTTATTGAAATTTCTATTACTGATTGTTAAATAAAATTATATCATTATGCAATCGTCCTTGACTGATCCTGAAAAACATATTGACTTACTTTCCTGTTTATATATTTTTTTCTAAGCAGTTTACCTGTCTTATTAGCCATATCTGACAATTTTTGCATTGAAGATGTGATGTTTTTCATAATTAAAATTGATATGAAACAGTCACATACCAGAGCTTTTCGGGAGGCTATTAGATATACATATTATATATAGATCTATTAGATTGATGTTTATTTATTTTTTCTAAGTCAGATAGTATGATAAGACTAAGGTAGACTTACCTTAGTCTTATCATACTATCTGACAATATTTGCATGGAAAAAGTGATGTTTTTCATAATTTAAATTGAACAGAGTCACATACAGTCAAACCAGAGCTTTTGGGGATGCTATTAGATAGTCAATCATTGAGAACTATTCACATGGAGCCATTTGATACAGTTATAGGTATTGATAAAGTTCCAACATGTTTGTTTTTTTTTTCTTATAAGAATTTCATGCATGAAGGGTTCAATCAAAAGGAATTCAATTTCATTCAAGGCACCATATACCTATCTCTTAGGATTATGATTAACTACTTTTCCAGAAGATTATTCATTATTGCATATATTTATCTATTACAATTATATTAGGATTAGTTGCCGGGAGTGAGGAAGATGATGATAATCTGTTATAATAATAATAATAATTATTATTATTATTTTTTATTTAGAACACATACAGTGATATAAGTACATAAGTTCAAAAGTGCATACTTGCATAGTACGCACAACAATTAAATTGTTGTAACAAAAAGACCTGGAGGTTCAAAAAGTATGATTCAATAAATAGGTGAAACAAGCATAAGCATAAGCATTAGGCCCAGAGTAGAAACATACAGTAATTATTATTGTAGCACTATGATTTGAACATAAAAAGTAAAATAATAATTATATCCACATAAGGTCCCCCATACAAAACATTTTAATAGTTAAAATCAATCTTATTCTCCAGTGAATTGGGATCAATTTCTTTTTGTTCCAAAAATAATGAAACAAAACAAATACTATTTTATTTCATTTTACAACAGATTTAAACTTAATTGATAGGGAATGGGCACTGGGTCTTACATTTATTCCTTTTATTTATTTCATCTTATATATTTTTTACATTTACTGCCTACAATATAATTTCTTTAGATTTATTCTTGTAAAATTAAATTTGATTTTACTCATTAGCCATGTGTGTTGATAATTTATTCCTTCCATTAAGGTTTTTAGAACTTATACTAATTTACTAATATTATAATTTATAAATGTCATACTGTCTGTCTGGAAAGGTATCCACTTAAAGAACTAAAAGGGACCTGGACTTAGTGTAAGGCCTGAGGTTAGGGGTAGGGGGTAATAAAACATGTATTATTAATTATTATCTTCTTGATTTTCCAGACATCCAGCCCACTGATCCTGAGTGATAATACTGAAGAACCATTTTTCAAGAGCCTGCCTTTCTTTGATGCAAACTATGAGTTTCTTGGTTTCCTTGGCCGAGGGTCATTTGGGAAAGTGATAAAGGTAAATACTTCACAACCTGAGTTGTAGTTACTGGAAACATGTAAACAATCCTATACTATTCTTGTCTACAAAACTAACCATAAGAAACTACCAATTAATGTTCCTGAGTCATGGGTGTTTTCTATGTATTTAAGTAGTTATTATCTAACTATTATGTACATCGTCGTCTAGTACCTACAACACAAGCCAAAGGGCTAGGTCGATTTGTGTAAGATTGTCCCATAATATTTATTATTTTTTTTAATTTATTTATTAACAACTTGTTTTATTTTAGGCTCGACATAAGCTGGACGAAAAGATCTACGCCATTAAATGTATTCCACTGGACAGGCTGGATGAGAAGCATGTTATTGAAACAAAAGAAGAAGTGGAATTTCTATCAAGCCTTGTACATAAATATGTAGTTTCTTACAAAACATCTTGGATCGACAGTATGAAAGAACTACCACATTGTGATGATGGCACAGAAGAATCTAGCTTCAGTGTTAGCGAAGACAATTATGTACACTATGGTCTGGTTAGAAATTCTTTTGATGCCAGGTTAGTGAATTTGCTTTTTTTTATTTGTAGCTTTATATTCTGATATACAGGTTAATTATTAATATTCATCGTCAGCATATCAGCGGAAGGATGTCCACTGCTGGACGTAGGCCTCTCCGAAGCGACTGGTTTAGAACCACCAGCATCCAATGGATTCTGTAGCTACTACTACCTACTTGTCATAAACATCATATATTTTTTTATGTATTGGTGTTTTTTTTTTTAATTTATTGGTGTATGAAACCTCTGCCGCCTGACACAGTGCTGCCATCTAGTGAAAAACGCGATCACAGAAACCCTCACTTACAGCTTTAGCGCGTGTCTCCGACATTGGGCTTACAAATGTAAGGATCGAATTTGCTCATAAAACTGAGTTACTTCAAAACAGAGTCTACAACTTTTTAAAGTTACTGGATCCTTAAAAAAAAGCTCAAAACTTAATTCAGCAACTTGAGCAAGCAATGTATTGCAAAATCACCAGTTTTTAGTTTTTATAGTGTGGCAGACAATGTCATTTGGTTCATTGCATATTTTGAAAATAGTATTTAGTTTGTATCAGGGTTGATATGATTTAAATCACTTGATTTAAATCAGTGATTTAAACCGTGATTTTAATCAAGGGATTTATTCAATAAAATCATTGATTTAAATAAATAAATTTTTACTACAACCAAATCGGCCCAAAATTAACGACAACTATAACTGAAAAAGAATTAGCTATAATTATGCAACTGCTGATTACAGTTGCCTCATCGACTGGGGTTTCAGTGCCAGGAAGGCAGAAGAGAAAGAAAGAATATTTTCGGTATTCAATTTAGTGCACTCCAAAATAAGAAATAGATTAGGCACGGAGAAGGCAGCCAAATTGGTATTCATTTTAAAATGTTTGAATTCTAAAAAATAAATAGTTAAAAAACATAATAAATTTGATAATGTTAAAAGTTATAATAGTTATATCGAATTCAATAGGAATAGATTTATATGTTCGTTTTTAGGTCTATAAGTTTGACTTTAAGAACTTGTTAACTACTGTATTAAAACTTTTAAAATTATAGATTTTAATAATTTTAATTAAAATACGTTGTAATCGTTTATTTAATTAATAAAAAAAGACAAGAAAATGAAAAAATGATTTTAATCAAATAAATCCGATTTAAATCAAATTAATCTGATTATTACGATTTTTTTATAATAATCATGATTTTTATCAACCCTGGTTTGTATGGAATAAATGGTATCATTAAATAACCTATATTTGACTAGTTGTAGTCAATCCTTACATTTGAAACCTCAAGGTCGCAGACACGCGTCATACACTGGAAAGTGAGTAAAAAGTTAAGTAATTATAATTAATTATTTTGTTTAAGGCCTCAACGACAATGGCTGTGCATTAAAATGGAATATTGCGAAACTAGCCTTGAGCATGTTATTAGGACTAATGGATATAAAGAATCAAAGGAGAAATTGACTTACTTCTGGCAGATGGTAAAAGGTAAGATGGATTAACAAAAAAAATGCAAAGTCTGACACTCGCACTATTCGCTCGAAACAGTCGATACGCTCCTTACAAAACCGTTTTCAACTATCACGGTTTTTTCACATTATTACAAATGAACGGGACTTAACCACGTATATTAACATGTTCACTGCGGTACGGGGT
Source organism: Grapholita molesta (assembly GCA_022674325.2). NCBI lineage: Eukaryota > Metazoa > Arthropoda > Insecta > Lepidoptera > Tortricidae > Grapholita > Grapholita molesta. Next base: position 2,551,886 of record CP053138.2, read on the forward strand.
TGATTCGACCCCAAACAAGTGGTTAATTAACTAATTGCCGCAGAGAAGTTGTTCTTTAAAATTGACCTCCGACGTTCTAATAACGTCCTTGTCCTCGTGGTGTCGGATGAAGACTGGCTAAAGTTGACGGGTCCATATTGGCTCATATACAATTTATTGTTCGAATATTTATAATAATACCGCTTTGTAGTTATAATCATCATTTCTCCGAAAATTGTTTCTCATATATTTTTTTCATAGTTATTTGTACTACTACCGACATTATTCATAACGATTCATATTCCGTTTTTTTTTACTAATAATGTTATCACTGAGAATGTATCTGTGCCCATAATGTTATCTGTAAAAATTTCTTTATTTATAAACTTATTTCATACAATCATTTGTACTCATATGATCAGAAGAGTTATATTACATGTTTTATTTATGTTTTCGTCGTCGTACCTAACGGTGACTCTGGGACTGTATTTCTTTTTTGACAGCGAGTCGGGTGTGTTGTGATCGCAAGATACCTAACACTCCTCCTCGCTTCGCTCGTCGTCGTATCTATCGGTGACTCTGGCACTGTATTTCGTTTTTGACAGCGAGTCGGGTGTGTTGTGAACGCAAGATGCCTAACACTGCTCCTCGCTTCGCTCGTCGCAATTGCAGTTTAAATGTTTGTGTATGACCTACGTAAAAAAATAACCTTAATATTATTTACCCAAATATTATTGCTTAAAATCGATATTTCGAGTAATGATATATGCATACATTTTAGTAATAGAGATATTTATGTAGAATGACATTATGGATATAATAAATTCGAAGTTCCAATGAGTATTGTTTAAAATGAAAATGTATTATGATCATTAGGATGTAAAATTGTATGAGATACATTTTCGGAGTTTCAATAATCGAATTCGCAATTTTATATGAACTTTGGCGCACCCAAAGTTGACATCAACATCTAGCCGCGCGAGTTTTTCGATCTACCCGCACTTGATCTTGTTTATCAACTTAAACGTTTTGCGCACTAGGGATGTCACTCGGTCGACATACTACACTACGATATCGGTGTTCGACTTGTGGTATTTGACGCTTGCATTTACTAATAACTGGATACGTAGTTAAATCCCTTTTATTTCCCCCATTTAGACTTTAAGTGTTGGACTTGTTGAAATAGACTAATGACTCTTATTCCGTTTTAGGCTTGGCCTATGTGCACTCTAAAAGGTTGATCCACAGAGATCTAAAACCTGCCAACATTTTGGTCGACGGTGACAACTGTGTAAGGATTGCTGATTTTGGACTAGCCTGCGAGAAATGTACATCTGATGGTAAGTAAATTTTTTATCTGTCTCTTGGCCACAGACTTCCACTGCTGAACGGTTAATTGCGGTAACGGCTAATTAATTATTTTATCGTCTACCACGCTATCCATCACTTTCGCACTCAGATATTTGTTATATTTCGTACATTCGTTCCGGAAAACTCATTGATACGAACCGGGATTTGAACGTGCGACTTTAGATTGCAAGTCGCAGGCTCTTGCCACTAGGCCACCAACGCTCATTAAGATAGTCTTCAATATATATTTTTTACTTTACTTTTGGATTGTATAAAATGTTTGTTTTAATTTTTAAATCATATTACTTTTTAGTAAGTTGAGACATTAAGTCATAGTATATAGTAAATTAAGTAATTGTTTTGATTTGACCGTTAACCTCGTCGACACTTACCATCAGGTGTGACTGAGGTCAAACGCTGGTCAGTCCTGTATAAAAAACTTCTAATGTAGGTAAAAACTAAAGCAACCCTTACGACCAACTCTAGTTACTTTTGTTTCAGATGGTACATATAAATATAGCGAAAATGATGACATGAAGGACCTTGGAGTTATTTTGAACGAGATGTTTGGTGGAGTCTTACCGCTGACTGAAGATTGCCGGTGCAACAGTTCCGAGGAGCTTCGTGAGGCGAATTTTCTATTTCAGTGAGTATTTTTTTAATACGCGAGACGATTTATTTTTATTTATGGTATCAACCAATTTGTTTCTTTGTGAGGATCTAACATCACTATGGGATCAATTGCGTAACAGTTGAAAAAAGACCAGAAATGAGAATTAAAGTCTGATACTCGCAATTTGAAAATATAAGGGAATCGAATGAATGTATATTTCTTTATTTCGCAATATTTTCAAAGCTAAAAGTTAATTATCATTGAACCATTCCAATAGATTTGTTAAATGTTTTCTTTATTAAAATATATTGCTCATATGATAATAAAATACATAAATAAATATTACATACACATTTTTGATGCGACTTAGGCTCTATAAACCGTTTGGAATATTAGAGCCAGCGGATTGAGTGAGGGAAGGTAGCCTGGGGAAAATCCAGAAGCCTTCCAAGCACCAGACTTAATTTGTACTACTGGAATACTACTGAGTTTACGCTTCCAGTGAGATTTGTTGAGGCAGCCTCAACGGAATCTGAGTGGTTGTGAAGCAACTAAAATCTAAATCTTTGAGTTATTTAATAATTGTTTTGTGTTTGTTACAGATGGCTAAAAAAACCATGCGGGGAACGTCCATCGTGCGACGATTTACTAACATACCATAATGCATTTTCTAATAAAATTAGGAGATTTAATGAGGCGTGTAGTCAATCCGTTTAAATTTATATTAGTTAGACCCCCCACCCTTATAAAAAAAGAGACGAATGGATGCTTTTTGTGTGACTGGTATCGCGAGCCGAAAATATTCGGTTCGACATATACGTATGAATGTGTACACTGCACCATGCACACAGTTTATATTAAAGTTTATCCTACTATCATGTACTTAATGAAATTGTTAGAGACGAAAGAATATCTCGTTTATGTATTACGCGTTTCTAAATTTATCAGACTGAGCTATATAAGCATTCATGCAACCCTATGTTATTCTTGACAGAAAGTTACTGCTTTCCTTTAAATGTAATTGTCCCAGTTATGACAAAATTTACTAACACCAAAGGGCATACAGAGAACATCAGAGATCAGTAATTTCGTGCATCTTTGTCTTTTACTTTAATTATGGAGTGATTAGAGTGACAGAGATAATCGTTCGAAATAAGCGCATTTCGATTTTGACTTGTTAAAAAAAGCCAATTAAGAAAATTCTTCGAGTATTTCTCCTAATTTAAAAATTAAATTTTCACCCTGACTCTTTTTCTACATATTTTCGGTATATTGCTCAAGTCTCGTCTTTTTTTACCCGCACATCATAAAAGGGTTATTAGTTTCTCTTACTTTCTGGCGACGAAGTTTTTTTTATAAATGACCTTAGTCAAATTATCTGTCTTAACACCTTTGCTGTGGCCATTAGTTAACATTGCAATTAAGCATACTTGTACGAGGTCGATTCGACCCCGTGCTGCAGTGAACGTGTTAAGCTATAAACTGTGTCATGGATTGAATCAGTGTTCGAATTCGCCGAATTACTTGAAAAGTTAATTACCTCTTGACATTTGTTTTGAGTAGTTAGCCAAGTTTAGTCTTAGAGTGTGGGCGCACTAGCGATTCTGTCCCGCGTTTTCCCGGCGTTTCCATATAAAATTGCACGCAGCGTGAACGTGCGGTGCCGATTACTATGGAATCGCCAGGAAAACGTTGAGTGGCCGCAACTAGTGTGGCCGGGTAGCTGTTGTAAATATTATTTTAAACGGAACATTAGGTCAATATTTGGTAGATCTCTATTACAATATAATCAAATAATGACCTAAGTTTATTTTCTTAAAATTTACTCTTAGTAAGTTTTCGGAAAATGCGAACATAGGAGTTAAAAAAATAAATTTTATTATAAAATTGCATTAGTTGTATCTGACGAAACAATTTAGTTTCGTCAGAGGTATGTAATAAAAATTGGTCCCTGGAGGTGACCAACAAAGCTTAAATTTGGATAGCCAGAAGAAATAAAAAAGTGCAGTGTCATTGTGCAACAAAGTGCAGTGCCTCGTATGTGATAAGTGCATCAAGAAAGTTTTTTTTTATTACCAGTCGAAGTTCTCTCCGGGTCCCGTCCATAAGTTATTTCTACTTGAGAAAAGATATATGGACTATAAGTATAGCTTTTATTTATTGTTGTAAATATACAGTAGGTAATTTAAAAGTTAGTAATTGTACATATACTTAGCTTAGTAGCTTGTATATAGGCTTTGTTCCTTATAATTTATTAACAAACCATGTATAAAAGTATGTGAGCCATAAATGGGGAGAGTAGGCATAACAGGGGTGAGTAGGTTTTTATAAGCTACTGCCGTATAAATAATGCATTTATTTTACAAATTAAGCTATTGTAATGTTCGTAATTTGTGACGATCCAACACCAACATATCTTAGTAGGAAATATCGCCTCACCCCAACTGCGGGGTGAGGTGGGATTACAGAAAAATTCAGTCTATGTAAAAAAAAAAAACAGTTTGCTATGTAATAATGTTTTATGAATAATATGAGATTTAAACGAGATTTAATTATTGTCCCTGCTCACTGCCTGCCCGTTTAACCGTAGTTTATATTTAGATGAATTTTGTTTCGCTCTTAGTCAAGTCTTATATAAAATCAATAGCACCTAAAATCATGTATTTGTCATCGCTGTTCTACAATGACAACATTTGTCCGAATCTGGGCATACACTTGACCTAAAGGGAATGTCAGTGGGAAGAATATTCAAAGAAGCGGGCGGCCAAAAACAAGGACAAATTCCAAGTATTGTGACTTCGGTCATACTTGACTACCCTGACCTGATGCCAAGACTCCAAGAAACAAATGAATCCCCGAGTCGGAGAACTGAGTGGAGCAGACAGACTACTGTGGTTGATCCAGTTACTTCAAGAGGCAACTACAATTGAATCACTGACACAAACTGTTTGTCACTTCTCCGAGGAAGCTGCACTGTCCATAACAGAGGTACTCCTTGTTTTGCTAAATATCTTGAAGTAAACTCCACCCGGAGTTTACTTCAATACAATCTACTTGCATTTCTTTACTTCTTTTCAAGGCGGTGGACATGGTGTCTTCGCCAGACCAGATTGCTGACAGCTGACTGAAAATTGTCTGGCGGAGGATCTCTAAAAGGTATTTTGGGACGGGAAAGGATTTGATATGAAGGAAGGCGGTTTTTACAAAATTTATTTGTGATACTATTACTTCCAGAGTGCTCTTAAGAAACTTCTAATTGAGGGTTTTCCGGAGTTATAATATTGTTGAATTGATGATTGAAAAACGCAAGAGTATATTGTCTATAACTTCTATATTCAGAATCCTAATATGATTAGCATTTGATTTTTATGAAGAAGGGGATGCCAACGGACATTTAAGCAGATTTAACCTTTTTGACGCGCAACGACTTATATATCGGCAATGCAGGTCTAACGCCACCGACTAAAACGAGTACATAGAGGTCACAGACTATAGACCAACTTATAATCTACTCTCTACATATAATCTACTCGATCTACTTGAGTTTTTACTTTTCGGTGACGGAGCAATAGCTTTTGAGTTTGACATGGAGTTAAAAAGCTGCTTATATTGAAAGAAGAGGATAGGAAAAAGAGTTATTTACGGAGTTTACAAGACATACAACTCTACAGATTCAAAAAAATATACGAGAAGGCGTGTTAAAAATGAAAGCTGTATAAACTTCATTGTCGATGAAATATATAGCTAATAGTTTACATTGGTCCATGCTATGGAATATTAGCGCGGAAAGTTATGAATTCCCAAAAGACTTAAAATACTCACAATCCTTTCAAAGATTGTCAACATCACGAACAGAGCAAAAGTAGGTATCTCACACGAGTAAATAACTATGAAACAATAGATGAATAAGATCTCCTGAGAATCATAGGCAAAAGCGTTGGCCGCCCGCCTGACAACTTTCAAAACATTTTCTAGAACAGGACCACTGCAAAATGTATGAACAAAGTTGAGAAAATGAATTCACACATTTTTTTTCTTTTTTTGAACCTGACTTGGGCTTTATGCACATGTGTTGTGCGATAGAGCATATAAATCAAATTGCTTGACCACAAGAATGTATGACAGATACAAAAGTTTTACCCTATATGGAGTGGTATCTTCATTAGTGTCTTACACTAACGTATGCAAAAAAGTGAATCCTACTGAACATGCTCGAGAGAAGAGACGACTTTCGGCAGAATTTTCCAGTAGCCCTGAGAAAATTGAGCTGAAACACCACTGGTTTTATGTGCCTGTATTTATGAGTCCATTATAGGTATTGACTGTTTATAGTATTAGATTTGTTTGTTATATAGTTTAACTTCAAATTTTGGAGGTCCTATACACCCCCAAATATGTTTGTTATTGGAGACCATTTACATCTCCAAATTGTTTTATCATGATATTTTTTGTATTCCTCGTAAGTCCCAGTGTGCATTACAATGTAATGTCCCATTAATGGAGTTTAAATCTTTTGTAAAAGGAAATAGGGTAGAATTTCTTTTGTTTCATTAGTTTTCGTACAAAAGAAAATTAAACCCAATTCACTGCATAGTAGTAGGTTTTAACTATTAAATATTTTAGTATGGTGGGCGTTACGAGGTTAAGATGATTTAAATTTTACTTTTTCTTCTAAAATGCTTGACTTGTAATTTTAATTGTATTATTTATTTAAAGCTTGTTATAGACTATAGTATTGAAAGGACTGTGGAGGGATGTTTACAAAAACAACACTAATACTAGATTAGACATGTTTTATTAGGAAACCAATCAAAGTCGAGAGTTTTTCGGAATTTATGTATGAAATATCTTTTCATATTTACCGGGCGCTTTTCCGTGAAGGAAAACGTCGTTTAGAAACCGGACTAATCCCAATAAGGCCTAGTTTACCTTACCCTCTGGGTTGGAAGGTCAGATGGCAGTCGCTGCCATGGAAGATGATGATATCTCCTTTTATTCTTGTAACCGTCAACAGTACCACATGATAGGCGTGACATTATCTCGAGCTGTCATAGACTGAATGAGCATTTTTATCTTAATTTGTGGTTAACTATTCAATTTAAAACTATATTTTTATTGTCATTCAAGTCAACATGTCAGCTTAAAACTAGGCTAATTAAAATATAAATACAGCTAACTAAAACTAACATAAACTTAATCTATACCATTCAATTTTATTGTATTCTTAAGTGTATGAGCTCAATTAAAAAAACTACAAACTTTTTTCTCACTTCACTATATATCTGTATCAAATTATTATTAATAACAAATGAAACTATTAGTACTGTACTATTATTTTCTATATTTCTTTTTGCTTTTGGTGTTTTTTGCTTCGCAGGTCGGATTGGAGAAACTTCAGAACTACCAAAGTCCTCAGTGAATCATATGACTAAACTGGCGGCAGTTGCAGCCTTTTAGATTCGGGTACAAAGCGGGGCTATTGTCAAGGTTAGACAATTTGTGTGTTATTTTTTGAGGAATCTGTGGTAAATAAGACAGATTATTGTATAATAATTCGCTTTAGTTTTACCTTGATAATATGTATTAAATGTTTAGAGATGCGTGTACAGCTAAGTTAAGCAAATTTCCATGAACACCATGAAAAAAATGTTCAACAATATTTGTGATTTTGTTTCAATTAAGTTTTGAATAGTTTATATATTTTTCTGTTCTAAGGTCTATCCCCCGATTGCATCCGCGTCGGGCATACATTTTGTGCGCCTATGAACAAAGGAAGAAAGAAAAAACCAAGAAACAGAAGACATATCGAAAAATTTCTGATTATGTGTACGAGTTGGAACGAACTATTTAGTGATTGTGCTCCTATGTGTTCAGTTAATAATTAATTCAGACTTTTTATACATTGACGAATTAATGAGATAGTTTAGATGAAAGAGGCGTTCTAGGTCGATATTCGCTTTTCGATGAATATCAATTTTTTTAAAGTTTCCCAGTGTTTCTTCACAAGAGAGGCGCTGGTAGATGCAGACATGTAAAAGGACCAGTGCGGCATACTAGCTAAGCTACCATTACACAACGCGATATACTTTATGACCAAAGTTGTTTAGTTTACCTGTGGCCCACGGGCCTACCTGCCAGTACCCTTACCATAAGTTGTGTTATTGAGGTTTTCGATAACGAGTATCGAGTTTACTACATATACATAACTCATGGTAAGGGTTATGTATTATGTTTTATTTAATCGGAAGAGAGTTGATATGAATTGAGAATATCATTTGTTTCGTTCGATTATGAAACAAGATATACTTCATTATATCTTATATTATAGTAGTATTTTTCTTGTGGGACTTATGAAGCTATAGGTTCTTCACACTTGCCGCACTGGCTCTTATATAAGTTCCTCATTAGGTTAAAGTAGTTAGGTATAATTTGTATCCATGATTTTTCCGTTTTAATGAAGTAGATATGGAATAGATATAGATATATTCTTTATGTTAATTGGACAAATATAGTCTAGGTCTTCAATGTCTTAGTATAGGTACATGTATACATATTTTGGCACTATGGCCGTAACGATAAATTTGACCTTGAGTGATGAAAAATTGTTATATAGTTCCATATTATACATAAAACGTAAAAATAATGAAAGTAGATACGTAGTTTTGTTTAGGATTATTCTTATGAAATGCTAGTAGATTCAGACATGTAAAATAAATATTAATATTTAAATGAGTACCAATATTGTTAAAAATTATATGTTGAAAAAGATGGCTTTCTGCGGAGTTTCTTGCGGCGTTTCTTCTCTTAGCAATGGGTCCTTTCCGAAGCGCTGGTAGAATAAAAAAAAAAAAATATTACGAAATAAAATCTGAGAAAAAAAGGATTTTTGTTTTAATGATATATTGCTGCCTATGAAGCCGATGGTCCTGGGTTCGATTCCCAGTCAGGGTATTTATTTGTGTGATGAACACAGATATTTGTTCCTGAGTCATGGGTGTTTTCTATGTATTTAAGTATTTACACGTATATATCTATTTTATATATCGTCGTCTAGTACCTACAACACAAGCCTTACTGAGCTTACCGTAGAACTAGGACGATTTGTGTCAGATTGTCCAAAAATATTTATTGCAATGGCATTGGTAAGTATCCTTAGGGTCTTTTATAAAGGTATAATTAAATAAAACAACTAAAACGCATCGTGGTCACCGGGTGGGCTGTGGGCATGTGGGTGTCCACCCGATGACCACGAACGCTGCTAAAGGGTTCGAAACGTCGGGATGAAGTTTAAATTAGTATACGCGATTTAATCCGTTTTAGTTGTTTTATTTCATGAGTCATTATCGCGGCAACCGAAGACAATATTAAGGTATAATTAGTTTTGCGGTTTCCCTCTGTTTATAATATAATTTATAAACCATGAGCATGACAGAAAAGGAAGAAAACTGTAATAACTGAACATTAGTTTTATAAAACCGTCCACAAAGCATTGGAAGTTTTTGTAGCAATTAAGTTGGACATTTTCATAAACCTGCACTATTTAAGAACACGGTAAGGATATAACATTGTATAAGTAGGTTGTTAAAATATATATATTGGAGAAGATAATGCGATGAAATAAAACAACTAAAACGGATTATATTACTAATTTAAACTACATAAGAATAAGAAACGTTTATTGCCAAAAAAAAGGAATAGGAAAATTGTACAAGGAAACAATTACAATATAAAGAAGACAGACATTAAAAATAAATAAGTCTTAAATAGGTTGGTACAGGGCAATGGGTATCGTTCTCAGCGTGTGCCGGGCAGATATGCTCGGCGCTGGTTTTCAGACCGGTCCCAGACTAGAGTAGGAGAGTAGCAAAGCATCATACATAATATTTTTTACTTTTTGTGCTCCTATACAACATCCCGACGTTTCGAACCCTTGTGGAGCGTTCGTGGTCATCGGGTGGAGTACACCAGACTGTTTTTTTCATTACCTAGTAATTGTCGCAGCAACCAATGTCATGCTTAAATACATAAAAAACTTTCAAGAGTTTGAAACAAATGTCTGTGCTCATTACAGAATTGTTATTTGACTTATTTGTTACTGGGATTCGAACCCACTAGGTCAGACAGATGTCGACGTTAGTTTATAATAATTATTCACCAACCACCAGTCCCTTGATCTGAATACCATCCGCTGAATGTGCTTCCAAAGATTAAAAGTAGAATATTGGCCGATAACAAAAGAAATACAGATTTACAGTGGTATATATGATTTGATAAGAGGGGCTACAGCAATCAAAGTCTGCCCGGTTTTGGTAGAGCGGAGTAGAAATTCGAGAACATTAAAGTACCTATTAATGAAAAAAAAAAATTGTTCATACTATCACTTAAGTTCCTATACAAATAACAAAAACAAATACGTACAAAAATACTTCATTCCTATAAAAAAGCATTCTGGCAGCGAACGGTAAAAACAACGTTTCAACAGTAGGTACCTAATGTTTTCGCCGCCGCGTCAAAAAATCTGACTTCCGTCACACGTCAAAGGTTTTTTCAAGCAAGCGAAAATAAACCTTAACGCTCGATACGTAGGTCCAAAGCCTAGACTTGATATTAAGTCGTGGCGTGTATGACACAAAATGTTTGACTCATATCAGGTAAATGGCGTCAAAAACCCAAAAAACAAGGTTTACCTCGTAAGGCCCACGTACCGTAGTAATAAATATTATAATGAAATTTGCATTTATACAATTGGTACAGGGTTGAATTTAATATGTTTCCTTCGATTTTGACACAAAGGAGACTCTGCTTTATTTCCTACACAATCACAATTAAGAGGTTAAAAGGGGTTAATTTTGAATAATGTTACCGCTAAATCGGCGTTAGAAAATTTCGGGCATCTCACTCTTTTACACCTATAGGTACAATTTGTTATGGGGCAACACTGGGAACTGTCACTGCAAAGTGAAGACTTTCCCCGACGCTCTAAGGTAGTGTTGCAATATTAACTTTTATTGTTTTACTTTTATTAAAGCCTGAAAATGACTTTAATTATTTATATAAAAAAGCATAAATACGAATATTTTATGTATAATTTACTGGTATTAATTATTGTACTTTCGGTTTTTTACTGCATGAAACGAAACGAAATATAGTCTAGATTGTTCTGTCAGTGTAGTGTGGTCAAGTGGTGGTGGTGGTAGTCTAGATTGCTCCCCTCCCCTTCCCCCAGTGTTATAATCATTAATTAACTGTCAATATTCATTTGGTTTTGTTGAAGTCAGGTATTGCACGCGCGTCAGTTCCTTATCGTTATAGCCGCATGTGCATTCAAATTAAAGAAGAAACACGCGGTTTTCTTGGTGTTAGGTATTTCACTTGATTGCAATCACTTTGATTGTAAACAATGGACTATTCTGATAATGATAATGCACTGAATGAGACTGAAGGAAAACAAGGAGTTTCAGGACTAAACTTAATAACTCCAGCCTCTTCTAGGGCTGGAAGCCCGGTTGATCATGAATTTGTAGATCAGGTAAGAACTTTTTATTTACGTATTTTTAATTGATAAGATTGATGTATTAATAGTATTTATAGTAATAATCACACTACCAACTCCCATAAAAGTTTAACAGGGTTTTCACAAAGTAGAAACACGGATTACCTACGGTCAAATACCTAAACGAGCAAGAAGAAACAAATAATTCTTATAATATTACATACTACTTGTTCCCTAGACTGCGATACGCAGCATGGTGGCAGCGCAACCACCACGCTTGATAGGCGGGTTGGCGATCGCAGTAAATTCCACCGCTATAAGGGACACTGCTGCCCATCCAATGGATTCTGATCACAGTTTAGGGATACCTGGGTCCACTTGCCCCAATCCAGGTCCAATAATTCCTTAATTTAGGATATCAATTTGTTGTCCTTAACAAAACTTCAATCACTCAATTGCTATGACGGCTTAATGAACACACAATCAAAATGCTTTGGCTGCTCAGCTACTTATGCTGCTGACTGTACAAGCCTAGATCACATAGCTACATAATTAGGTTTTGGTACACACTTTAGTTTCTGTTACTTAAAGTACCTAGTAAATAAATTAAGAGTAGAATCTAACTTTGCATTCACGATAATTGCAAATTAGTAATTATTCTGTAAGTTAATAATTATTAATTTATTAATTACTATATTATGGTGTAGTTACTGGTATTCTCTATCTGTTCTATTTTTCATATAGGGGTAATTTCACTAACCAACTGGGACACCCAATTAACTTAATTGTCAAATAAAAGTTAAATCAGTGGTCAGTTTAGTGACGACAATTAAGCTTGAAATCTTTATGTAAATCATCTTTATTCGCATTTTTCTATTACAATAACACGTATTAATTATGGATTGAACATAAAACAATAGATCGTATTGATATTTAAAGCTTAATTGTCGACACTAAACTGACCACTGATTTAACTTTTATTTGACAATTAAGGTAATTGGGTGTCCCTGAAAGTGAAATTGCCCATAGGCATGAACACAAATAAATTACTGATAAAGAAGTTTCTTAACATTATGAAACATAATACATACAACATATTCATAATCAGGTGTTAAATTACCATTCCTTTATGGGGCTTGTGCCTGTAAAGCCTGTGCTCTTTACACTTACATGTTAACAATAAAAGTTTTTGACTTATTACTTAACAATTTGTATTAAATATTTCAAGGGCTATTCATAAAATGTCAAAAATTTACAATGCACTTGAACATCAAAAAATTAACTACCACTAACCTAACCCTACACCTGTCACAAGAAAATATTATTACCGGCAAGAAACTCACAAAATATTATAATTACAATTTTAAAGTAAATACATGGTCTTACAAGAAAACATATTAAAAAAGATCTGAACTCTGACAATAGCAAAATATGGAAATAATATATATAAACAAATCTGACTACAAAAAATAGGCACCTGCTATACTTTTTTACCTTAACTTTTATTTAAGTAATCTCTCAGTACATAGAAAAGATGAATTAAATACTAGGTTTAGTTGTAACCATAAGTGGAGTTTAGCATTATAAGTTGCAAGTGTGCAATATTTTACTGCAGGTGTAAGAGAAACAAGGATAATGTAGCTATTTACAACTGACCTATTTTAAAGTACATCTTATCTTATTTGTTGTGGGGACCTTTTTGGATACACTTTAATATATTGTGATCTTTTGTGTACAAGTTTAGTGTATATACAATACTTCTAAATTTTACAGGATCCATTTATAGAACCAAGAAATCTCCAAAACTATGAATGTTTAACATCCATTGAGGATAATGTGCTGGTTAACTCAATAATTCCAATATCAAGAATTGGCAATGACATGAAAATTATATGTAAAATTGGTGAAGGTGCTTTCGGAGTTGTCATGAAGGTATGTGTGTACTTATTTATTTACAAGAACGGTAACACCAATTACACTTGTATAGGTTTATATACATCAAATAATTACAGTTTTTGAAAATTATACAGTTTCACAGTAGGCTAGGCATTTGGATGTTAGTTTGGACCAGCAGTCTGTAAAAATATCGACATGTAGGTCAGTGCGCAGTAGTCCGTTGAGTGCGATGAGCATGTCACACAGGGGCGAGTGGCGGCGGGCAGACGTGGCGCGTGGCCGGGAGCCGTCCGCCAGCTGCAGGCACGGGCGCCGGCGCGGTCTGTTCGGAGGGACTATGATGCTTATACTATACTAGTTTTCCTTTGCGACTTAGTTGCCAAAAAAAATTATCCTGTCATTTCTCGTAGGTCAAACTCTATCTATACCAAATTTCATCCCAATTGGCCCAGTGGTGAAGCGTTAAAAGACAGACAGAGTTACTTTCGCATTTATAATATTAATATGGAAGTATGGATTGACGTACTAATCCGCCGTGCCGTGGTACCCACTGCCAACTGAGAACAGGGCCATCCCATCTCGTCCCGTGGGTGTCATAAGAGGCGACATAGGGAAAAACTGAGGGATGGGCAGCAGAATCAACAGCTACTGGGTGATTATTTGAGCGTTTGAACCGCTCTTATTACTCTGTCCAGATTTCTGTAGAAATTATCACACAGTTTGGTGTTATTTTTGGTTTACTGGTAGACAGCTGGGCTGGCTAAAGGACAACCAAAACCTACTTAGTATAATGCAGGCACTTCTAAAGTAATCTGAACAGAGTAATAAGAGCGGTTCAAACGCCCGAAGAATCACCCTACTAAGGTCGCCAAGCGTAAGTAGCAACTATCGCAATTCGCAACTACCTCCAAGATGATAAAAGTCATATTTCTGGAGACAGTGATGGTGATATATATTTTTTTAATTATAGGTTCATCACCAGATTGACAAGCAGTTCTATGCTCTCAAATGTATCCCGTTTATAAATGAAGACAGAGAGAATAGAATCAAGATAATGCAAGAGGCAAATACTCTAGCCGAATTAAAACATGAGAACTTAGTGCAATATGGCGATTCCTGGATCGACAATTATCTGGATGGTAATGGTAATACTAGCTGTAACAGGTAAGTGTTAATTGAGGAACATACAAAGTCCCGTTCTTCACTTTCCAGTACCACAAAATAGACAGGTACAGAAATCAATCTCGATACAAGCGCGCTCGATCAACGCACACATAGACACTGCTCACAGACACGATATCTCGGACCAATTCGGACCAGTACAAGCGTGAGTGCCATCCGCTTGACATCGTAAATTATTTTATAAATGCAATAATGAAGCAACGAAACAAAAACAAATTATATCTCATACACTCTCCATACCAAATTTCAATACTATGAAATAAAAATTAGCGTGAATGCGAGACAGACAGAGTTACTTTCGTATTTATAATATTAGTTAGGATAGTTATATAGTTAGGATTCTTCCCGTTTAATTCTTGACAATAAATCACAAACAACTAGATACGCCAGTGCCACGATAGTTTTTCGTGCATAAGCATAGTTGGCAACCCTAGAGCGACCGCCGGGAGTAGGTATGAAAAGTGAAGTACATACATGTGATTGACTTCTGTACCTGTCTATTTTGTGCCAGTACTATGTGGCACAGCCCATCTATAAATAAATGTTTGAGTTATTTTAACAGCGAGACATCTCCATAAAACCAGATAGAAACTGATAAACTTTTTTTTTGACGACCGGTCTTGCCTAGTGGATAGTGACCCTGCCTATGAAGCCGATGGTCCTGGGTTCGATTCCCAGTCAGGGCATTTATTCGTGTTATGAGCACAGATATATTATTTGTTCCTGAGTCATGGGTGGTTTATATGTATTTAAGTATTTATATGTATCTATCTTCTATTATATATATCGTCGTCTAGTACTTACAACACAAGCCTTACTGAGCTTACCGTAGGTCGACTAGGTCGATTTGTGTAAGATTGTGCCGAAATATTTATTTATTTATTTAATGTTTGCTAGGATGCGGGGAACGAGTTTTAGTATAGACATTTCCATTTCAAGTTATAGTAGGTACTCAAATAAGAAGCTTTAAAAAAAAGCAAGTTGTTACAGATCTTTACAGCTATATAAATAAAGATCTTCATCGATATATTTGGCCATACTGACTGCAACTAACTATTTGACGCTGACTGTACTTTTTTTGAACAATCATCAACTACTCATCTTATGTAGAGTAGAGTTGCAATTATGTAGAGTAGAGTTGCAATTATGTAGAGTAGAGTTGCAATTATGTAGAGTAGAGTTGCAATTATGTAGAGTAGAGTTGCAATTATGTAGAGTAGAGTTGGGATGTGTGTAGAGTTGCAATTATAATTAACATAATGAAAAAAAAACTAACTATATGACGCTGACTATTCGGCAAAAGCTACCAAAAATATTGTGCAAGAAACTTATTTTTTTTTTTCAGTTCAAGGACTTTACATCTGTGCATTCTAACAGAATTATGTGACACTAATCTTACGCATCTTATTAATGACGATTTGTACAAACAACCCTCCAGGGCGAGAAGCATTTTTTGGAAGATTGCTGAAGGTATGATTAATTTGATTTCTAAACTAATTTTTGCCTTAATTAAAACTGATCTTAACATTAACTTCTTCTTGAGGTGCGACTGAGGTCAAACGCTGGTCAGTCTTGTATAAATAAAAAAATTTAGACAAATACAGCTAAGCTTGGCATTACAATGACTACTTAAGTACTCTAGATAAAATCAAAAAGGCCTTGAGGCATTGTGCCAAGGACGCTCGCCGCATTTCCTCGTATCGCAATGCTGATACGTTGTGCGAGGAACCCGCCAGCTTTTCGGTCGCCTAGTTACGACAACCAAACGCTACACGATTTCTTTCATTTCTTTAAAAGGCTTGTGCGCGCTGGGACCCCGTCGCGTTCGTCGCGTTTCTAGGGACCTAGCGTTTTCACGCCAAACGGTACAAAACACCATCACGCCAAGTGCCTCTGCTGCTTCAATTACAACATAAGTAGCCTAGAGGAGCCTGGGGTCCGTTTGGCAGTTAATCCCAGAATTTGGCGTAGGCAGACAGTTTTACGTAAACGACTGCCGTCTGACCCTCCAACACAGAGGGTAAACTAGGCCTTATTAGGATTAGTCCGGATTCCTCACGATGTTTTCCTTCACTGAAAAGCGACTGGTGAATATCAAATGATATTTCGTATCTAAGTTCCGATAAGCTCTTTGGTAATAGGCCGGGGTTTGAACTGCGGCAACCGAGGAATAACTTCCAACATCTTCTAACATCTATGATACCTAAGCTCAGTCTACTTTAATTATATTTCATTTCATTTATTCAAATAAGGTTATATGATATTACAGTAAAACCAATGCGTCATATAACTAAGTACATATATAACATAATATAACATAAAAAATACAATAAAACTATCTACAATTTGGCAACGCAGCAGTGGGGCTGTGTTGCACAGATAGCACTGGAGTAGGATTCGGCAGATTGCCCCGGAACCTCCGAAACACTACCCCCTGAGGCCAGAAGTCCGCGTTTCCGATGGTGTCCAGTAGCGACCGCGGCAAGGCTTAGGTTAGTCTACTGTACTTAATAAATATGGTTACGTTTCAGGCTTGGGTTACCTCCACTCAAAAGGTTTCATCCACGGCGATTTGAGGGCAGACAACATTCTCATTAAGAAAATGGACTTATTAAACAAAAGTACGTAATTATCGACCATGTACCTACGTGTACTGATGGGCATAGGCCGTGCAAAAATCGCCACAGCATCTCTTAGCATGTGGTGTCAATGCTATAAACCGCCACGCTTGGCAGGCTGGTTGGCGATTGCAGTATTTTCTGTTTTAACGTACTCGTCCCACCGCGAGCTAGTAAGCTATGTGCTATCAGCTATTTCAAGGGACAAAAGAGAATCGCTCCCGTGTAAATAAAAGAGACATATGTCATAGCCGGGCGATCGCAGTTCATCGCCGGGCGATGAGCTATAAATATATGTATATCTCTTTTATTTAAACGGGAGCGATTATCTTTTCTTTTATCTTTTGTTGATAGCTCATAGCTTACTAGCTCGCCGTGGGACCAGTGCTGAAAGGGATGTGTTGCGTTTATCGCGGTAAAAATTTGTTACTAAGAGATAATTTGTTCATCGAAACCGAATCAACAGCTGCTGTGGCGTACCGACTATGGTAACTCCCACCAATATGATAGTTATATGTGGGGGAGGCCTATGTCCAGCAGTGGACGTTTGTAGCTGGAATGATAATGGATGAAAATAATTTTTTCACCTCACTCGCTCGGAATACCTTAGTTTATAGCGCGCAATCTTCGTGGAAAAGCTTATTTTATCCGCTAGCGTGCAAAACTCGTTAGAATTTCGACTACGGTGTTTGTTGTAATTTGTAATACTCTATGGTGCATGTAACTTTTGATATTTAATATGTGTCCTATTCTCTTGTTTATTTTGTTTGGATTTAAGTGTATCCTTAATTTGATACATATGACAGAGGGCAAAATTAAATATGTTATTTTTTTGCTTGCCTCTCGCATTTGCCTCGCTGTAGTGAGGTGAAAAGTTGTGTGTTCCGCATGGCTACAAAATTATTTGGCGTCTTGTGCGCAGTCTCTCAGGAATCTATCCTTGAACCATTGACTTCGCCCATGGTTCAATCTTAGATTCCTTCACGTGCTCAGCCTTCAATTTCAACACTAGCGCCAAATAACCACTTCGCAGCCTTGCATAACAAATAAACTAATTTATTTTTATTACAGAATCAGAATGCGGTATTTGCTCACAAATGTGCTACAGCTCATCTCGCCTGCCTTGTAAGCATATCTGTTGTCCCCTTTGCGTAAAGGTAAGTTTATTCAACACTACACCCGCATGGGTAGAAATAAGATATTAAGAGAAATTTAAAAAGTAATATGACCGTTCGTCGGGGATAAGGTGGGATTCTAATGGTGAAGGCTTTTCAAATCGTACCAGCTTGGAGTCTACTCAATGCAAACAATCAAATCATTTGTCTATACGATATTAACAGACCTAGGAATCCGTGGGGCAAATTTTGTTAAGAGGTAGGGACTTCCTATATCGACAAATTAAATTATCGATGTTCTTTCTATGTGATCACTCAAGGGTTTGCTTATAAAAATATGTTTTTATTAAAAGTAAAGATTTTAATAATAACTCAATACTCTTAATTTTTAAAGACGTTTTGATAATTGTACTCATCCCAATTTTATTCTTCGTGAATGGTCCATCTACTAATTGTTACAGTAAACGACCAGAATTTGTTCCATATTTTCGGGCCATAGCCTCAAGGTCCTACCTATATGCTTAACTAAGATTGTCGTTCAGACACAGCTCCTGTAACAAAGTTTGAACTATAAAAATGGTGGCCGTTCGCTTCGCCGCTGGCGTCGCCGGCACATCACGCACTGTGACTAAATAAACTTGAGTAAAGCAGTTAATTTGATTTGTAAAATATTAAAATGACTCGCGAAAGTTTAAATACAAATGTATTTTGGTTTAATATTTTATTAATTTTGCTTCTAGGTAATTTCGATTGAGACTAAAGAGTGTGCTATTTGCCATTTCAAAATTCCGTTTGGTTATTTTAATCGTACTGAGAAACAGATTATCCAGTGGGAATACCAAGGAACAAAACGTAAGTAACCTCATAATAATAAATAAATATTTCGGGACAATCTTACACAAATCGGCTACACCTAGTTTTACACCTTTAAATACACCTAGTTTTACGGTAAGCTCAGTGAGGCTTGTGTTGTACTAGACGACGACATTATAATAAATACTTAAATACATAGAAAACACCCATGAACAAATATCTGTTCTCATCAGACGAATAAATGCCCTGACTGGGAATCGAACCCAGGACCATCGGCTTCATAGGCAGGGTCACTACCCACTAGGCCAGACCGGTCGTCTAACTTTACATACAATTTAAATTAATCTTTTTATAGGAAGATATATCTTCCTCATGTTGTCCCGACATTTTGGCACGGCTCATGGGAGCCTGTGGCCGCTTGGCAACTAGTCCCAGAATTTAGCGTAGGTACTAGTTTTTCAAAAGCGACTGCCATGTGACATTCCAACCCAGAGGGTAAACTAGGCCTTATTGGTATTAGTCCGGTTTCCTTACGATGGTTTTCCTTTGCCTAAAAGCAACTCATCATCATCATCATCATGTCAGCCGAAAGACGTCCACTGCTAGACATAGGCCTCCCCCAGAACGACCCAAGAAGACCGATCCTGCGCCTTCCACATCCAGCGGTATCCCGCGACTCTAACTAGGTCGTCGGTCTACCTTGTAGGAGGCATACCTACGCTGCGTCTTCCAGTTCGTGGTCGCCACTCTAGAACCTTTCCGCCCCCACCGGCCATCGGTTCTGCGCGCAATGCGTGTGCAAGGCATGGCGATTATGACATATACCCCACATATATCATTATATATATATCATTCTCAATACTTTGTTAATGTAAAAAGTATGGAAACGACCGCTACATGACTGTACCGCTATCCTAGGAAACTTTAAGGATTATTTTTTTAATTATGTACCTACTTACATTATTGTTTTTTTTATATACGAATAAAAGCGACTGGTAAATTTCAAATGATATTTCGTACATAAATCCGGATAAACTCATTGCTACAAGCCGGGGTTCGAACCTACAATTTTAAATAGAAAACTATGGCGAGATTTAACCGTATTCTTTGTATCAGGATGGTGGCAATACGACGAGCAAAGTAATATCGCATTGGAAAATGCATTCAATTCTGGAAATCTGGAATGCGCTCTGATAGTTAAGAGTACTATGTACAGGATTAACTTCCAAGACATGGTACAGATGCAAGCAAGCGACAGAGCTAAAAGACGGAAGATTAGGAGGGAACCACCATATTTGACAACTGAAGGTATGTAGAGACTATGTGTGACATTATCTATGAAAAAGGACCTTATTGTCGATGGCGCTTATGACGTTGTTCAAGACGATACAATACAAACGCAACGCGATACGACGTAAGTGCCATCGACAGTAAGGTCCCTTTTCATAGATAATGTCACATTTTATGATCATTCTAATCTCCTGTACCCTTACTATGAGTTGTGACATTGACGTTTTCGATAACGAGTATAGATTTTACTATCTGTGCAACTCGCTTGTACTATTTTAGTACGAACGAGATGCACAGACAGTAAACTCGATACTCGTTATCGAAAATGTCAATGTCACAACTCATGGTAAGGGTAATGGGTTGTTTAATTTTGCTTCTGATTTTACGTCGTGTAGGGATTGACGGTTGAACCTCAAAATGTAATCTTAAAAGCATATTTTTTGTTTTTTGTTCAAATGTGTAATATTGATAGCGTATTATGCAGTGATCTAACGCAGAATTGTGTAGCTAATGAAGAATTGATTTCAAAACGCATTCCACTATTTGGCCACCACCTCCAATCCCGGGGCCACGGCCGCCTCGTGGCTTTCTGTAAAGTCCAGTACCCTTACCATGAGTTGTGACATTGAGGGTTTCGATAACGAGTATCAAGTTTATTATCTGTGCATCTCACTTGTACTATTTTAATGCGAACGAGATGCACAGATAGTAAACTAGATACTCGTTATAGAAAACCTCTATGTCACAACTCATGGTTAGGGTACCGCTACCACTTTTCAGATCGCAAGGCCTACTACCGTACACTGGCATGCTGTAAGAGCAAACTTGTTATTTATTCGATTGACTCGCTCCAATCACTTTGACACTGGCGAAATCATCAGAATTGCAAGCCATTTTTATTTAAACTATCTATCTATCGTCGTGTACAGTCGCCATCAGATATATAACAGCTGTGGAGTTAGTCACAAATATCTGAACAACGCTTCTATTGTCAAGGCGATAAAGTGCATGTTGAGATATTTGTGATCACCTCCACAGCTCCGATATATCTGATGGCGACTGTACCTAAGTGAATTTACATTAAAGTTTTGCATCTACCTTTTTGCAGATGATGACGTAGACGATGTTAAGATTGGCGATTTTGGACTTACTAAGCTGGCGTCGGCCCGGGGTAAATATTTTTTAGTCTATTATTTATATTAGATTGTTTGACAAGGGTTTAAAGCAAGCTATATTTACACGAGATGTTCATTTTTCCGAAAAATAGAGGGATAAGTTAATACACTATCCTTTTTACTTCGATTGCGAGAAACTATAACTAAACCTCCTAGCAATTCGTCAATTGTATGTACTGCCAGATCATTTAAATAACACAGTTCTGGTAAGAAAGCATATCTAAGTATGTCTTAGTATTTTTTTTATACATAATTATTTTTAGTTTTATATTTTAGTTTTAGTAATAACTTGTAATAAACTGTTTGATATGTTTTCTTTTGGGACTACGTCTAATATGTACTTTAAGAAGAATTTACGAATATCGTTTTTTACGGTAACGTTGCTGATGTATATCGGAGCTGTGAAGGTGGTCACAAATATCGAAACAACTCCTAGTGCCGAGGCGATACAGTGCATGTTCAGATATTTGTGATGAATTCCACAGTTGTCTGATGGCGAATACATTTTATAGAACTAGAGTGCATTTTATAGTACGAACTTTGCTTCCAAGTAATTATAAAATACTAATAGTTACTTAATAATTATTAACCCTTTCGGCGCCATGTCAGACGCAAAAGCTAACGCTAACACGTTTCGTTATAGAAATGTCAAAACTGAAGTTTATGCGTGTGCACGTAGGTCTAATTTGCTCTGTCGTCGAGGACGTATATAAACGTCTTTGGCGTTGAACCTGCAATGCCAACATATACATCTTTGGCGTAGAAAAAGTTCAATATACGAATTTAATTAAAAAATAGCTAGCAGATCGTAGGAACGTGGTTTTGTAAAGGGATTGTCGTTCGCCTCCTTATGTACGCCTAGTAATAGAACTGGTGGTAGATTTTTCTGTGACGTTCATAAGTGCACATGCACTTTACAATTAGGCGCATTACATAAGTTATTTTAATGTTTGCGAAAACATCTGTTCTCATATATGAATCAGAGGAAAACATCTGTTCTCATATATGAATTGAGTTTCCTCAACGATTAATTTGATTGCCACATTACATTACCTACTGAATACGGCCATCAGAATACTATATAGAATATCAAGCAAACAACATACTGTTTCGTTCATACTAAAGAAAAAGGTTTTTTAATACCTACACTTAATTTACGTACGTACGTCCTTCGGCTGATATGATGATGATGATGATACATTATTACATATACATACATACATAAATTTCAGCCGTATGCAGTCCACTGCTGGACATAGGCTTCCCACAAATATGACTTGTATCATCTTGGGGGTAGTTGCCATAGTCGCGACGCTTGGCAGGCGGGTTGGCGACCGCATTAGCTGTAGATTGGGTTTCGACGGACGCTGCTGCCCGTCCGTAGGATTTTTCCCTTTGTCGCCAATTACGACACCCGCGGGAGGAGATGGGGTGGTGTTACATCATCATCATATCAGCCGAAGGACGTCCACTGCTGGACATAGGCCTCCCCCAAAGCGCTCCACAGTGACCGCTTTCGCGTCACTCGCGTCCAGTAATTAAACAGTAATATGCACCAAAAATAATCCAGAGTTCCGATTAACTTCGACTTTTTGTAATTTGTGGCTTTAATTAATATGGTAGTGTTCTGATTAATCAATTTTAGCATCATTCCAGCTGTAAGACGTCCACTGCTGGACATAGGCGTCCCCCAAATATATCTTGTATCATCTTGGGGGGATGCCATAGTGGCCACGCTTGTCAGGCGGGTTGACGATCGCAGTTTTTTAGATTCGGTTTCAACGGATGCTGCTGCCCATCCGTCGGTTTTCCCTTACGACACCCGTGGGAGGAGACGGGTGGCGCTACACGGCACATATTATTGCTATTGCAAGTAGGTATAGGTGGAAAACTTAGCTAAAGCACCTGGTCTATGTAGTAGTAACGTGTGTGTACACGCATGTCGGCGTTGTATGTTCAAATTTTGACGTAAGTTTCATATATTGATTACAGGTCTTTCAACTAAAAAGGATGACATATACCGCCTTGGTGTAATTTTACTGGATATTTTTCTGTATTCTTTGATTAGCAAGACACAATGTATTGGTTGGACTCAGAGGCAGAAGCTGGAGACTGCCTTACGGAACAAAGAACCGGAAAACTTCGGACTGATTTATGTATTAAAGTGCGTATGCTATCTCATTATGTGGTAAGATACCTTATGGCGCTTGGCGCTTACGCTATTTTTAATGACGCTTCAATACTAATGTGACACTTTGCAACGTAAGCGCCAAGCGCCATAAGGTACCTTTCCATGTGGACTACCACTTATAGAGTTTAATTTACAGGAATATGACTAGCGCAATTAAAGGGTTTTGTATGGTTTTCAAAGAGAAATAAACCCTGGTTAGATAGACACGAAAATTTACTATACATATCGACCGTTGTGGCCTAGTGGGTAGTGATCCTGCCTACGAAGCCGATGGTCCTGGGTTCAAATCCCAGTCAGGCATTTATTTGTGTGATGAGCATAGATATTTGTTCCTGAATCATGGCTGTTCTATGTATTTAAGTATTTATATGTATCTATCTATTATATATATCGTCGTCTAGTACCTACAACACAAGCCTTACTGAGCTTACCGTAGGAGTAGTCGATTTGTTTCCTGGGTTAAGACTTCAGAGTTTTTTTTATACATTACAGAGAACTCCTTAACGAGGATTTTAATGCGCTTCCATCATGCGCTAAACTCTTGGGGCCAATCAGAAGGGGCTACGAACTGATGAGCAGGAGGAAGAAACGTCAAGCGGAGCAATCACAAGAAGACAATACAAAACGAATGAGGGAAACGAAACTTCAATAATTATTTTGATGTTTCCGAGGTACTATACGCAGAATTCCTGGTTCTCTATACACAACCAGAGGTGGGCATTATTTTTACTATTTTAATTTTTTTTTTGGTAACTGCTGATGCATATACTTGTTGGTTATAACTTATAAGTATCGACATAATATTATACTAAAAAAGTTTTTTTATAATTAGGACCAAGTCTCCGTAGCACGGAACAGGGTTATGTTTTAAAATGACGGACGTTTGTCCGAACTTTGATTAGGACATACTATTTGTACTTGTTTTTTACTGCTACTATAATTTAAGTAGATTATTTTATTGTAACTAATTATAATTTATAGTTAAGTAGATTAATTGATTTCTTTATTTTATATCCAGTGTGTGGTCTGTAATAAGAGCAATAACTTTAGGCATCGTTTCTACACCACAAACATAGCAACATTTTGTTCTACGACTTTTGAAAACCATACTAATATTATAAATGCGACAGTAACTCTCTCTGTCTGTCTGTCTGTTACCTCTTCACGATTAAACCGCTGAACCAATCGGGATGAAACTTGGTATGGAGAGAGTTTGAGTTACGAGAAAGGACATAGGATAATATTTATCCCGCAACCATACTTAAAGACGGGCATGGCTGGCCGACGAAGGGCGGAGGGCGAACTGGCGAGGAAAAGGTAGTAACTTATAGTTTAACCAAATATTCATAACATTAGATTTTCCAAGCTAGCAATGTATTGTGAAAACTGAAGTTAGTAAGCTGACAGTAAATGTCAACTAGACTATTGGATGCTGTTCATTGAAAATACTATTTAGTTTGTTCGAAAAAACAACAAATAATAAATTACACATTTTTAAAGTATATATGTAATAAGTTACGAGTCCTTCTGGGTAGATTCTACCACCTAAGCTATAGAGTTCCAGCAAGCACCCTAAAATGTGTATACATCTCCCTAGTGGAATCTATTATAGGTTACTCTCTGGATTGCTATGGCCTCACTTTTAAAACGAATTTGGAAAAAATTGAAAAGTTACAAATAAGATTTCTAAAGCTACTAGTAAACAATAAAACCAAAAATAAATGTAGAGATGATTATTACAAGCTATTTAAATTTTGTAAAATTCTTCCAGCAACTTTAAAGCACAAATATTTATTAGCAGTCCAGCATCATAGCAATCAAGAGAGTTACCTATCTCAAATGAGTCATCAACATGGCACTAGGTCTGTGGCTGCAGGTAAATATTCTGTCCTCAGAGTAAGCAATTACTATGGGGATAGAGTCATAGAGAAGCGCTTACCTTATTTATTTAACGCCTTACCTGCAGCTATCAGAAATGAAAAAAAGAAAAACAAATTTAAGAAAGCCCTTTTCCAACATTACCTGAAAAGTAAGTAATTTAAGGTTATATAAATTAACAATTTAAGTATTGAATGTAAGTTGATTAGACTCTTAGTTATTTAATGTTAGTAGATTGGATCCCGCAGTCAAACTGTGTAAACAGTTTTGTGGGACGATGTATGTAATTTTAAGAATTGTAAATAGATTTATTAAATAAATAAATAATAATAATAAAAAAAAAAGGTGTAGAACAAATGTTGCTACGTTCGTGGTGTAGAAGCGATCCCTAAAGTTATTGCTTCTATTACAGGCCACACCCGGTATGTAAGTATTTTTTAATCATGTAATTCCATTGAATATTACATTATTAGTTAAATGTTTTAGATTACATTGTTATATTTTAAGCACTGTGAGATTTCTAGGTAAGGATTTAGGTAAGTAGACTTAAGGTAAAGGTAAATAGAGCGTTTCGCCTTTTAAGAACGCTAGTAAAAGCAGACATGTAAACTAAACCGACAGACAGACGGACAGACATGAGAATAATATGTAAAAAATAGGTAATATTAGATATTATCATCACTACCTTAGTCTAGCCATAAGTTCTGTTACAAATGAAAATAAACATATTTTTAAAAGAATATAATTTATTTACCATAAGAAAACGTTTATTTCTAGGTAAGTTAATAAGGTTTTTAAACAATATATTTTTTATTCAAAATGCCCGCCCTTAGCTTTAATACACGCCCTCAAACGATCCGGCCACACGTCTATAGATTTACGCACTGTTTCCATTGGGAAATTTGCCACTGCGTCCTTCAAAGATTTTTTTAGAGAATCGATATTGGCATGGCGTTTAGAGCAGACCATGTCCTCTAACACTGACCACAATTTATAGTCCAGGGGATTTAAGTCGGGACTGGAAGAGGGCCAATCATCTGCCTTGATGAAGTCCGGAACATTCCTTTGCAGCCAAATCTGGGTGGTGCGAGCTTTGTGACCCGGGGCTGAATCCTGCTGAAAGGTCCAGTGTATATTTTAGAAACATTGTGTCGTTGAGTGGTTTAACTACTCTTTTCTAAAACCGTATCCTGATACACTTTAGCTGAAATTTTCACTCCTTTTTCGCAAAAATGGACCTCAGAGACGCCTTGATACGACACACCCCACCAAACCATGACGTAAGCTGGATGATGACCTCGCTGAACCCTTCCAACTATCTCTTTAGCTTCTCGAGAGTTGTGTGCGTACACTTTATCATTTTGTTTGTTGTAGTGCTTGCTCGATAGTAAAAGATTAAAAAAAAATTTCATCCGTGAAAAGAATTTTTTTATATGTTCCATGTGCGTATCGAGATAAAAGGCTTTTTGATCTTTCAACTCTCTTGTCCTTTAGTGACTGATTTAACATATGTCCTGTATATCGTCGGTAAGCTGCAAGACTCAAGTCATCTTTGATTATACGCGAAAGTGTCCTATGGTGGTATTTTAATTTCCCTAGAAAGGATCTTCTGTTTTCTTATGGGATTTCGGCGAATTCTGGCCCATAAAGCATTAACGACTTGTTTTGTTCTAACTGTGCGTGGTCGGTCAGATCTTTTACTGTCATCGACAGATGACGTTTTGGTGTATCTTTGAATGGTATGATACACAAACATTCGACTGATCTCTAACTTTTTTAATGTCTCAAAAATGTAGGACGGCTCCATTCCTACCTTATGCAGAGCAATCACAGCAATTCTATTTTCTTTGACACCTGGAGTGGGGTTATTACTTTACTTATTTTAATATTAAATTGTATATAGATGGTGGCAAAAACATCCAAGCACTTACGTCAAAACACAACATTCGAAATTCGAATTATTATTTTTCTTAAAATCATTGTTAACTGCCAGTAACAGAACTTATGGCTAGACTAGGTACTTTGAAAAACTCGGATCTTGTTCTGTCACCAAAAGAAAAATGTCGTAACTATTGTATAGAGTGCATAGAGTTACGGCGTTTTAACTTCGAGTAACGGTATGATATACGGCGTTTAGAGTAGCAGTATGATATACGAGGATTTATCAAAGTACTGACGACATGTTTTTGATTACCGCTATAATTATCCATGAAATGAAACCTCTAATTACGGATTATACTTAGTATATGATGTACAATAACCATCAGATATATCAGAGCAGTGGAGGTGATCACAAATATCTGAAGATGTACTTTATCGCCGTGACAAAGAGGCTAGATAACATATACAACTAAAATGCTACTCGAATTCATTCTTTATAGTGTAGGCAATAAAGTATAATCTCTTTTGTGCCAAAATTGAAGGAAACAAATGAAACTCAACTGTTCCAATTTTATACAACTCAATTTTTTTAATGTAATTAGTACTACATGTTTTTTTTTTTTTTTTTTTATAAAAGACTGACCAGCGTTTGACCTCAGTCGCACCTGATGGAAAGTGACGACGAGGTCGAGGGTGTAGCACGCTGGTTCAGTAACAGCCTATTCACTCTTGCCTTGAAAAGACCCAAATTATATCTTACCGGGAATACAGACGAAGGGAGCGAATTCCATTCCTTAGCAGTCCGCATTAGGAAGGTAGAAGCGAATCGCTTCGTGCGAATGAATGGAATATTCACAACGTAAGGATGAAACCGCTCCCCTCGTCTGGACGTCCGGTGGAGGAACGGAGATGGCGGAATTAAATCGTGCAGTTCCTGTGCACACTCTCCAAAATGTATCCTGTAAAACACAGACAAACTAGCAACCCTGCGACGGTGCTCAAGGCTTTGTAACCTTACACTCAGTAATTCAGGATCGCCGATGAGTCTGCGAGCACGGTGCTCTATTGAATCCAAAGCGGCCAGCTGATACTTGGCAGACCCGTCCCAAAGATGGCAACAGTACTCCATGCACGATCGAACCTGAGCTTGGTAAAGTGTTAGAAGCTGTTCCGGCGTGAAGTACCGCTTCACCCTGTGTAAGACCCCAAGTTTTTTAGCAGCGGATTTCGCTTTGGCCTCAATAGTGGCACCGAAGTTCAGCTTAGTAGTTAATTTCAGCCCAAGTAGTTCGAGGTGGTCCGAAATTGCTAATGATACATTCTGGAAAGCAGGAGCCAAGTTAAAAGGGCTCCTTTTGGCTGTGAATAAAGGCCCGTGGGCCTTAAGAGGATATCTGACGGCAACTGTAGGTCTAGGTACAGTCAAGGAATTTAATTTCCGACCCATTTGTTACCTTGTCATAGTGAATGTTTGAGGAAATCTCTATTGGCTTTTATATTGGTTGTTAATATGACAAAGTACTAAATGGGTTGGAAATTAAATTCCTTGACCGTACTATTCTTTTTTCATCGATACAAGAGTAAAGGCTTGGTCACATAGGGCGCGTTTTGTGGCGTGGCGCAGCGGGGCGCGACGTTGCCGTCCGAATTTGTGCCTTATTTCGTTACATTAGCCACACCGCTGTCACGCTGCGCTACCGCCACGCTCACAAAACGCGTCTATCTGCCCGAGCCTTTAGGAGGATATCTGACGGCGACTGTACTATCCCTTTTTCACCGATACAAGAGTATAAATATAGGTATATGTACATTGTAGTTGTAGAGCAACCGATTGCACTGCGGTGCAGTCGCGCGTTGGAGATATTTGTGACCTCCATATGTGTCTGGTACCGCGAACGTCGATATTCGTATATTTCGAGCATCTTTCTCTTTTACTACATGCGTCATGAGTAGAGGGCGGAGTACCGGTGGCAAATTTCACACTAAATGTATGGAGTCGCCTAAGTATTCCTATGATTAAATAAATAACGAATAAATGATTTGTTTGCATAATAATTTTTAGGAACGTATAGAAATTATCTTACGAGCATACAAATATAATGTAATATGTTGCTAATATCTATAATAATACACGACATAACGTTTAGGTGTTCCTGAAATCGATTTATGAAAATAAATTTTAAGTATTTATATTATATTTTAATTTTAAGTATATATATATTTATATTATTATATTTTAGGTACCATACTAAGTACATTAGGTAAATGAATAATTTTATTATTGAAGCCTAAAATAATAGTTATACAAACGACTCAACACCTTTCGTGTTAAATTTGCCACCGGACTCCGCCCTCTAGTCATGAGAGTGACAGAGACAATCGTCCGAAATTTACAGATATCGTTTTTCGCGGTAGCGCCACTTATGCAAATATCGGAACAACTGTAGTCTTCGATATTGAAATCGAAAGAAAAATAGAAAATTTTTGACTCGCAGCGGGACTCGAACCCACATCCACTGGATGCCCAGTGCACCAATTGTGCTATACGAGTACCGGTTAGACTTGTAATTTTTTTTTATATTTTTCCCTCGTCGTTTACGTCATCATGTGACGATTCAAATATCGAAGATATTCGCTTGCAGACGTTTCTGCATAATAAAAAATAACTCCTCTAGTGCTGAGGCGATAAAGTGCATGTTCAGAATACTAAATTCGAATGCTAAAACAATGACACAGATACTCTAAGTTGAAACACAGTAACTCTGTACTCATCCCATACATGGTTACGTCATTTTTCTTCTGAATGCCAGAATGAGATGAAGTCGTTTCAAAGTAGTGACGATATATTCTTGTTAGTGGTTTTATTTCATTATTAGATGTTAAGTGTTGTTGTTTTAAAAGATTGCTTCCTGCAGAGTTTGTTGCGGCGTTTCTTCTCATGCAATGGGTCCTTTCCGAAGCGCTGATAAATTAAAATCATCATCATCATCATCATGTCAACCGAAAGACGTCCTCTGCTGGACATAGGCCTCCCCCAGAACGACCCAAGAAGACCGCTGTGCACATAGGCCTCCCCCAGAACCAGAACGACCCAAGAAGACCGCGGGATACCGCTGGATGTGGAAGGCGCAGGATCGGTCTTCTTGGGTAGAAATTAAAATATAAAGTGTAAAATAAATACAAATTAAATAAAAAATTCAGTCTTTGAATTTTCCTCAATACATTTTTTTTATATACATTTTTATTTACAGAAATTACAATCGTATTATGATAACTACAAGTACTTAACTAGTTACAGTATAAAATCTAAAAAAGGCCCTTGAGGCATTGTACCAATGATGCTGGCGGCATTTCCTCGTTGTATCGTAATGTTGATACGTTGTGCGAGGAAGCCGCCAGCTCTTCGGTCACCAGTTACATCAACCAGACGCTTATATATTATATTTTTATATCTGAGGTCGAAATTATTTATGGAAACGCTTTAAACGCTATAGAAGTCCTTTAGTTGTGACAAATTCATAAGTCCAACTATGCATTTACCCCCTTATTCATAAACTTATCTATATCAAATCAACATTACTTCAATTCAATTCAATTTTTGTTTATCTGGCTCCGTTAAGTCCTTGACGATTCCGCCAAAGTCGAGGTTGGTAAGTAGGTACTCAATTAGATCATCTCGATATACAGGCTGCAATTTTTTACGTGATACAAAATATGTTTTTCTGACTATAAACAACAAGCGATTTAATGCCCCAACTCTTACTAAAATAAAACATTTTTTTGGGTGTTTTGTTATTTTTTTTGTCGTTTATTTTACCTTCACAAGTTATAAAGTGGTGTTAAACAGCTTTATTAGGCATTTCTGATGAAAAATTAAGTAAACATTTCGTTTCTAACTGTGACAAACGACAAAATTGATGTCCATGACAGCTCCGATTCTAATAGATACTTCAATTCACTAATTTAAATATGTTAATAAACCGCTGTAAAGACCTAAATCCACTGTTGAAAGAAAATTAAACGTCAAAAAGCTATTAAAAAACACAAAAAAAAACGTCTTATATTAATAAGTGTTGAGGCACTAAGTTGCTTATTATTTATAGACTCAGAAAAACATATTTTGTATCACGTAAAAAATTGCAACCTGTATACAGAAGACAGTGTTACTATTTTAAAAAATATGGCGTCCATCAATATGTCAATTGACGATTTCGCCGATTTCAAGTAAAGTAACATAATTACAAGTAAAATAACATGATATTAAGTTTGCTCTCAGAGCATGACGTTCGGTAGTAGGTCTTGCGCTTTGTAAAGTGATAGCTGGACTTTACGGGGATGTAGGTACCCCTGTAGTGGAAGCATACTTCTGATACAAACTTCCAAGACCCCACATTCGGGGGATGCGGATTAGAGAAATGTCTTAACAAAATGGCACAGTCTAAGACCGAGAACAGGAATAAGCTGAATGATTTTGTATTTGTATTATCAGACACCATGTTATCTGATCCTTGCTTCATCTATAAGAATCTAAAATGAAATACTTGAAATAGCCATTTGTTTTAATTTTAGCGCCATCTACCAAGCCTTAAATGAACTACTACTACTTACTGTCACACCAACACGGGCTTCACTACTAGCTTTCGCAAGGATTTTCTAGATGGCGCGAGTTGTAACAGTGTATTATGATGATAATACTTTACACCTCATTTAACTAAGCAACTAAGAACAAATTAAATTGTTTTTTTATTAAAATTTTCATTAGTTGTAAGTTTTTAGTAGTAACACCACTAAAAACAACAATAATCTTCAACATGTGTCATGTACCTAATTTATAATAAGTATTTTTTACTTATATTTTGCGAATAGCCACTATGGCTGTCCTATTAGAGCTTTGGAATCTGATAAGTATAGAATAAGGAGAATAAGTACTGTTAGCATATTTGTGACATTATCTATGAAAAGGGACCTTATTGTTGATGGCGCTTACGCCGTTGTTCAAGATGCCGCAATACAAACGCAACGCGGTTCGACGTAAGCGTTATCGACAATAAGGTCCCTTTTGCTAGATAATGTCACATTTCTCTACTCTACAAATATTAGCTTGTTTGTTTCAATGACTGGTTCTGGAAACCCATTAGCTACATCGATGCTAATGACCCTATCCTCAGAAAGAATATGTTAAGTTGTAGATGCGCTAGAATTAATCCTTAATTTAGAAAAATAAAAAAGTGCGTTCCAGCCTCTGCAGATCTGAGTAGTCCCAAAAATTATAATTCAAAAAAAAAAAATACAAAATAATGTGTACTGCCAAATTGCCAAATCTTGTTCTTGAGTGGAGACTTGAGTGGACAAAATATCCAGCTAGATGGATCACCGATGTACAGTCCAGGTCAAAGATATGTTTACACTTTTCCCCTTAAAGGTCAATTCACACACAGCGCGGGCGCGAGTCGGGCGCGTGTCAACGCGGGCCCGACCCGCGCCAGCCTGTTTGTGAATGGAGCATTAATCCTTTGTAATAAGGTGCAAAACTGTAATCATATCTTAAACTAAACTCGCCACTCTGCAGTAACCACTAACTTTGCTCCCATATAAAACAAATAATTATGAAATATAGCAGTTAATACCCACAGTAATTATTAACCTATTCGGCGCGCATTCACACGCCACGTCATCGAAATGTCAAAACTGAAGTTGAACTTTATGCGTGTGCACGTAGGTCTAATTTGCTCTGCGGTCGAGGACGTATATAAACGTCTTTGGCGTAGAAAAGGTTCAATATACGAATTTAATTAAATAATAGCTAGCAGATCGAAGGACCGGGGTTTTGTAAAGGAATTGTCGATCGACTCCTTATTGATAACCAGTGATTGGCATTAACGGTGCAAACTTTAACAAAATTGTTGAACTGAGGTATAGTAATACTTACCATCAAGGAAAATACGATAACATTGGCAAATTAGTGTCCAATTTAATTGTATATCGGAATCTCGATATAGCAATATTTGGGTTTAAAAATATATATATCTATTTTTTTTTTATGACAAAAGGTGGCAAACGTGCAGACGGATTGCCTGATGGTAAGCAATTACCGTCGCCCATGGGCACACGTAACACCAGGGGAGTCACAAGCGCGTTGCCGACCATTAAGGGGGTTGGAGCTCTGGTAACCTTACTCACCATCAGGAACACAACACTACATACCTGAAAGGTAGCAGTGCTATTATGGCTGTGGTCTTCTGTAAGGAGGAGGTACTTCCCCAGTTGGGCTTCTCCGGACTCAAGCGTGATGGTACTTCGCTGTGCCCTAACTCTCAATGTTGGACGTAGTTTAAGGACATACCCGGGTCCAAAATAATTGTTGTTATGGCTCTATACTCTCTTTTATGTGCGCCTAACAAGTTTTGTTAAAGTTTTGCACCCATAGTGCCGATCACTGTCGATAAAAATCCCTATGCTTACATTTATTACTGTTCTTATCTATCTCCCAATGCATCTAAAATCTAAGACATATAAATTGCATAATTACGCAAAGGCGCCGCTATGGGGGCCCGTTTAGATCTTAAAGTGTAAAGTCTAGATAGTATCTGTTCTTACGAGCCCACTAATGCCGATTTATCTTCGTTACATCGCATGACATGTGTAAATGGCGGCTACATACAGTCAGAAGCAGAAGTCGCTAAACGGGCAAGGTGATCACGCAGAGCCCGGAAAATCCATAGCAAAACAAAAGACTGTCGCAATCAAACTAGTGTTAGAAACATTTTTTTATCGATATCGAGCTTATCGATGTCTTATGGAATACTAATTTTCTGTGGCGTCTATTATTTTCAATGAGGTTGATTAGGTGTTTGTCACCCGACTACAGCCATGCCAAAAGGGAAGGGTTATTACTTAATATGAAATATAAGTAACGTTGATAATATAAGTTACGTTGCGTTTTATATAAAATAACTCATATAAAATAAACCCTTAACTTACCACTTCTTTTACGCTTGGCGTGAATGATTATAAAATAATGTACCTTCATATGTCGGTATGATTTTTTTTAGACAAAACTTACTCGATATCGATAAAAAAATGTTTCTATCACTAGTTTGATTGTGACAGTCTTTTGTTTTGCTATGAATTTTCCGGGCTCTGCTGATCAGAAAGATCTTGACACGCTTTTATTCTCTTAATTACAATTTGTAATAAAATACTTTGCACTCTGGTGGATAAAATGCAACTTTGCTATCTCATATTTGCTAAGATGAAAAAACTTAAGCCATTAACTAACTGCCTACCGAGAAATTCTTAATTCGAAAATTGTCTATCTCCATCTCTATCCCTCTTGCATATACGAGCGATGAAGAGGCAAATAGAGAACGAACGACGTTGTAAGCCCGTATGCTTTCTGTACCCGTACCATGAGTTGTGACATTACGCACTAAAATAGTATAAGCGAGATGCACAGATAGTAAACTCGATGCGCGTTATCGAAAACCGTAATGTCACAACTCATGGTACGGGTACTGCCTGCCCGCCGTTTCGTAACTGCTGCTAGTCAAAACCCTTAAATCATGCATTAATTATGCCCTCATTAGCAAACTGTAACTTTTACCGACTGTTATTTAAGAGCCATTAGAAACAGAAGCTTCAATACGTTATTATTATAATGATTTATGTTGTAATTCCTTACAATAAAAATGTAATTTCCGTAGTTGCCAAGCGCGAGTAAATAGTTATTAAAAAAGTTTGGAGAAAGTTTTTTTTTTTATTGCAACTTTTTAAGGTACATTTGTTGTACAAGGTACAATTGTAATAGTCAATTAATATTTTTTTAGGGACAAAGGAGCGCTGGTGGCCTAGCGGTAAGAGCGTGTGACAAAATCCGGAGGTCGCGGGTTCAAACCCCGGCTCGTATCTATAAGTTTTTCGGAACTTGAGAAAGAAATACAATTTGAAATTTACCAGTTGCTTTTCGGTAAAGTTAACCATGGCGACAAAACCGGACTAATCCCACTAAGGCCTAGTTAACCCTGATGGTCGCTTTTGTAAAAATAGTGCATACGCTAATTCTTGGGATTAATTGCCAAGCCGACCCCAGGCACCGATGAGCCGTGACGAAATGTCGGGAAAACGTCCTAGTAAAGTCGTCATCAGATATATCAGAGCTGAGGAGGTAGTCACAAATATCCGAACAACGCCTATATGTGACATTATCAAGGAAAAGGGACCTTATTGTCGATGGCACTTACGTCTAATCGTATTGCGTTTGTATTGTAACATCTTGACCAACGTCATAAGCGCCATCGACAATAAGGTCCCTTACCTTACCAAAGCGACTTACGAGAGAAATGAAGAAAGAGTATATCTATAAAAATTACGGCCTAACTCACATTTATTTATTTCAGAGAGCATAACACAATTTTCAAGCACTAACATTGCCGAGTGTCTGTTCGCGTTGCCGTCGAAACTTTACGACTTTATCCTGTATAGGTACAACCCAACTTCGCTTAAGGACCCCTAAACCTCCTTACGCAGCTTAAACGAATGATCGCCATTATGGCCGCTGGGCCCGCGTCGACGCAATTACCCGGTGATTTATCTACATCAACCTATCGATAATTAATATCCAACCTTTTTGACCGGATCTTTTGGCCCTGTAGCCCTTGGCTGTGAAGAGGCCGAAGTCAAGTCCATTACAGAGTAAGTAGGTTCTTACATAATAGATAGACTTTTTTGTTACACAATTTTTTCAAGTATTTTTTTTAATCAACGCCTATAGTCTATAGTTTTAGGTATTTTAAAAAAAGGTATACAATCTTGACGTGTCTTTTTATTGAAAAACGCTTTTTAAAAATCAGTGACTATTACTTACGAAAGCAAAATAAATAACCATATGATTCAAAATTGTCACATACTTGTCATGATTTATTTTAAAAACTGATTTTCAATAAAAAAACATGACAAGATTGTTTACCTTTTTTTAACTACCTAAAAGTATAAACTATAGCAATAAGCACTTTCGAATAGTCAATATCGTTAACCTAATAAATAATTCAGAGCTATTTTTGGTGAATTTTTATTTTATTTTTTATAAGCCTACGGAGTGTCCCACTGCTGGGCAAAGGCCTCCCCTCTTGATTTCCACTCTTCCCTGTCATGTGCAATCTTTGGCCATTCGTTGTGGAATGAATCCAAGTCATCCCGCCACCTCCGTCTTGGCCTACCACGTCGTCGCCGCCGGTGAAATTATTACAAAATAATATACAAACGTTATTTCAAAATTGGAGTGCTGGTTGCCAAACGGTAAGAGCGTGCGACTTGCGATCCGGAGGTTGCATGTTCGAATCGCGGTTTGTACTAATGACTTCTTCTGAATTTATGTACGAAACCATACCATAATAACCAAACGCTTTTCGGTGAAGGAAAACATCGTGAGAATAATCCTGTGATTAGTTGACAAAAGCTAGAAACAGACTTAGAGTTTAGTGTTTTGTAATTTTATGCGTTTTTCTTAGATGAACCCGGGTATGTCCTTAAACTACGTCCAATAATGAGGTAGGGCACAGCGAAGTACCATCACGCTTGAGTCTGGAGAAGCCCAACTGGGGAAGTACCTCTTCTTTACAGAAGACCACAGCCATAATATCACTGCTACCTTTTCTATTTTTTTATTTTGCTTCGCTACCCTAAGGTTGTCTGGAAGAGATCGCTTTTTAGCGATAAGATCGCCTGTTGTTTGCCTCCTTTTCTTTTTACTTTCTTGTTCCTTTGTGTGATATTGTTCTACTTTTGAGGTGTGCAATAAAGTATTCATTTATTCATTCTATATGTTTCTAAAAGTTTGCTTAATTTGTATATCGCTTGAGATTCCTGATCAAATAGATAGCGGATAACATTGAAACAATTTCAAGTTACCGCTCCCATTGATTTGGTCATAAAGAAGCTCCATTTGTCAGCTCAATGATCAAATAAAAAGTAAAAAGGCCCTTTAAGAATACTTACACAATCATTCTTGGGCCGCTATTATATCCGGAACGACGTAACTGCTTTTACATTTCTATCGACATTAATCCTTTATGGAATATCGTTTACAGAGCCAAAAGGTTGTAAAAACATAGTTGATAGTAAATTATAAGGCTTTTTGGAATTGTATGGTTGAATAATACACAGACTTGCTGTCGTAAGGGACAAAATTATTAACCATAGATTTTTATCTAATGTATGGCGTAGTTTTGATGTGTGGTTAAGAAGGGCACGGAATTTAGTTTAAAACCACTCTGACCATTGTCTCAGTCACTCTCATGACGCCTTCATTGGAGTAAAAGATAATTTTTTGGACCCGGGTATGTCGTTAAACTACGTCCAACAATGAGAGGTAGGGCACAGCGAAGTACCATCACGCTTGAATCTGGAGCAGCCCAACTGGGGAAGTACATCCTCCTTACAGAAGACCACAGCCATAACAGCACTACTACCTTTCAGGTATGTAGTGTTGTGTTCCTGATGGTGAGTAAGGTTCCCAGAGCTCCAACCCCCCCTTAAAGGCCGGCAACGCGCTTGCGACTCCCCTGGTGTTGCGGGTGACCATGGGCGGCGGTAATTGCTTACCATGAGGCAATCCGCCTGCCTGTTTGCCACCTTTGTCTTAAAAAAAAAGAATAATGCTTGAAATATGCGAACTTCGATGTTCGCGGTACCGGGCCTGATTTAGGTAGCTGTTTCAATGCTGCCAATTTCGGATGCGGCGACGGAGTGGGTAAGAGATAACGCCTTGCGTTTCCTATCCATAGCGCTGTCTTGTTTCCGCTCTGTCGCCGAAATTCGCAGCTGTGTCACATCCTCCATACTTAGAAAAAAAGTTGTGCTTAGATGCCCACTAGATGGCCGCCTTTAACGTTTTGTCATAAGTTATACTAATTCATAATTTTAGTTACTTTTGAAATATTTATACTGCCCGAACTCCCGAAATCACATTAAGGTGACGGCAACAGTAATGGACAAGGAACCAATCATGAACATTAGTGCTTATTTCAAAGGAGTTAAGTTTTGTGCATTTGTTGGGACATATTCAATTTATAACTTTATGATTTTTGAAATAAGAACTAAGTGTCCATCATTGGTGCCTGTCAGTTAAAAGTGTCCGACATTGGTGCCATTACCTTAGGTATTTAGGCACCTACATCTTGAAATTACATTGAATATGCTTAAACATTTTTTTTTATTTATAAACAGATTCAATAAACTCATTCGACATTATTCGCAGTTCGTCTCACTCACACTAATATAATAATCATGAGCACGATATCGAAATGAAAAAAATATTTCTTACATTAAAAAAAAAAGATCCCAAACGGGTTGTATTTGCCGTCTCGCATACCACCCAGTAATAAAAAGTAACATTTGTTTTAATCAACACTATACCCGTCCTGCTTGCACGTTAAGATATGCGTGTGCACTCATTGGGGTGTAATAGAAGATTGCTTCTTAAAAATAAAACGTATAAACAATAGTGTAGCGAGGAAAGTAAGTTAAGCATAAATAAAGGGTTATTTTTTTAGTACAGTCGCTGTCAGATATATCGGAGCTGTGAAGGTGGTCATGGGATTTGTGAAATATCTGAACATGCACTTTATCGCCTTGACAATAGAGGCGTTGTTCAGATATTTGTGACCACATCATCGATTTATCTGCTTGCGACTGTATCGACTCAATAAATCCAGAAGAAAAATACCTACTACGTATGTAATAAGTTCTTCTAGGGATAGATTTCAACTTGATACTATGGTCATTATTGTACAAATAACTGTATGTACATATTTTAAAGGTCTTTTTGTAAAAAAAAAAACATTTTGACGAGTAGACCTAAAGTAATTGATTCTTACTTTGCTAATTGCAAGTAAACAATACAGCTAATATATATATTTTAAAGAATAATATAATTTATACAAAAAATAAAATCAATTGATTAAATAGTGAAAATGTAGTTAAAATATTAAAAACTATATAAATGTCATGTACTTAAATTAAAATATAATACGCTAAAAAATGTATCTTAAGAGATGTATGATAAGAAAGACGTAGAACTATGAGAGGTAGGGCACAGCGATGACCATCACGCTTGAATCTGGGGCAGCCCAACTGGGGAAGTACCTCCTCCTTACAGAAAATCACAGCCATAATAGCACTGCTACCTTTCAGGTATGCAGTGTTGTGTTCCTGATGGTGAGTAAGGTTCCCAGAGCTCCAACCCCCCTTAAAGGCCGGCAACGCGCTTGTGACTCCTCTGGTGTTACGGATGCCCATGGGCGACGGTAATTGCTTACCACCAGGCAATCCGTCTGCTCGTTTGCCGCCTATGTCATAAAAAAAAAAAAACTTTAACATATAAGTAATATAATTGAAAACCGTTTGCTTGTTTGCCACCGTCGTTGTATATAAAAAAAGAATTCACACGCGCACTGTCTACCTCATAGCTAGAGCGTTATATGTAGTTTTAGCTCTGCGTTGATGTGTCAGTCACGGGATATGCAAGTGCAATAGATTGTATTCATAAAGGTGACGTAGGTACGGTCGCGTGCATTTATTTGTGACTCACTTAAGGTTCACAGTCTAGTCAAACTGTATTGCTGTTCAAAGGAATATAAAGCGAAATGTTACAAATTAACGCACATTCTACGCACGTCTCTACATTTAACGCACGCTTGTCAATAACAATGAATGAAGACGCGTCTGTATTTCCTACTCCTCTCTTTTCACTACGACTATCAACTAACAAGCCATTATACCCTAATTAACATACCTACTCATTTACTTGTTCACCATAAACCCATGTTCACCTTGCCTTACAATATCTTTAAACATTCATAAACTTTAATACCTTCTAATAAGGTTCAAGATCGCTCAAATCATATGATACAGGAAACAATAAACCCTGATACACATCAGAAAGTTCCTGTCAAACACGTAATTAGGCTATTTAGCTGGAAGGAACAACAAATCAGTGATTCTATGCCGTAATGGGACAGATTACATATAAACTAAGCATTCTTGTCCGACTGCGGAGAAAATAAAAGAGGGTTATGTGTTTACCTGTGTAGTTATTGTAAAACAGTTTGGAAATGTTTTAGTCTTAAGTGTCTACTTTAAGCTTTGTCGTATAAAAATATATATATACCGGGTGATCAATCCAAATGGCTCAGTAGGGGAAGTCAGAAAATATGAGAGTTAGCGAAATCTGTGCTTAGGAACAATGGCTTCGATTTCAGATTTAATAATAATGGCATTCAAATTATTTTTGAAATCATATATACATAACCGGTAATCGAACCTGGTCGAAGTCTTGTAAATAATGTTAGATGTAAATCTGAAAGATTTTCCGTTGTTATTGTTGATGATACGAAACGTAAATCCATGAGTCATGAACACATTTTTCATCATCATCATCATCATCATCAGCCGTATAAAGAATATTGACAGGTTCGATTCCTGTTATGTATAAGAAATTTAAAAAAAGTTTGAATGCTATTATTATTAAATCTGCATCCGAAGCCATGGTTCCTAAGAACAGATTTCGCTATCTCTCATAGTTTCTGATTTCCCCCCACTGACCCATTTGGTTTGATCACCCTGTATGCAGTCGTGGCCAGATAATTAAGATCAAAATATTTTTTCGCAAACAACTGCATACTTTTTAAATTTGATAAAATATAAATTTCGCTTGTGCTATTTATTTTTTAATACTGACGTGTCCGTGCTTAAACAACATTTAATATGGGCCATTAATAACTTCTGTAAGGTTGAAACATAAAAAAATACAGACGGGTGAATGAACATTTTTTTAAGTTCATACTATAATTAGGAACGATCATACAATTAAAACTGTTGTGAGCCATGTTACTACTACTTAGTTACAAACGGATAAACTCACATGTAATATGCGATATAAATGCTAGTGCATATAATATGATATGATGCTAGTGTGATATAATTACACGTGAGTTTATCCGTTTGTAACTAAGTTTTAGGAAACGATGTATGAAAATAGTTGTTTATATGTCTACGTAGTTGTTTTGTTACTTTTATTAACCTTAATCTTTTTGTAAATGCCTCGCTTACAATCCTCACTGCTTTGCCCCATCCATGGTTGACTGGTAGAGAATGCCTTTAGGCATTAAGTTCGCCTTTTGTACTTTTAGTTTGTTTTTGTGCAATAAAGTTTAAAGGACTAGCTTTTCCTCGCGATTTCGTCGGCCAGCCATGTCGTCTTGAAGTATGGCTGCGGATAAAAAATATGCTATGTCCTTTGTCTTAGCTAAAACTCTCTCCATACCAAATTTCATCCCAAGTGGTTCAGTGTTTTGGTGACAAAATGCACAAACTAACTGTACGAACTATTTCTATCTTCGGTAGCCGCCATAATTATTCAATAAATACAATTAACCTTTTGAACGCCAAGCACCACTAAAGTGGTCGCGTGATGTCGTACCTGCCACGCCACCGACCACTAAAGTGGCTATGGCGGACGCTATCAAAGCAATTGTTCTGATAAGGTTCAGATTTGTTCTTCACAAGTCATACCATGGCATACACGTCACATTTTGACGCGAGAAGAAAAGCGTTCAAAAGGTTAATAACGGATTATACTTAGACTTTGCAAATTCTTCGTAACATAATGTAAGTTAAGTCAAGCATTTTTAAATATTAGCTAATACATTTTGTCACCCGAGCGCCTCCGAACATAGTGCCTCTCTTTTACCCCGGTTCAAAATGTGCATTTAGCCGTTCTTAACCTCAAAACCGAGCTTAACCGACCTCGCCCGATCTCTCCCGACGAAATACGGTATCAATCAGTGCCCACAAACTCCGGGGACCTGGGTTACTTCAATCGAAGTGAATCGCCCCGGCCAGTTATCATCAGATCTACAGGGAACCCTCGGAATTAATGGGGCTACGCCAGGAATCTTAATAGCCGTGATATCGCCTTTATTTCGAAAAGGGCTTAGGCGTCATTTAGTTGTGTGTAAGTTGTGACGTTTAGACGGGTGTATGAGATACGGTTGAACAGAGAAAGGTCTTATCGGTGGTATATTGAGTTCAATGCTTGAAAACCAGTATATATGAGACCTAAGTCACCCTAAGCCTAGAAATTTTAGAGCTAAGGTAATAATGATTTATGACTGGCTATGGGAACCAGGATTCTCACTTAGGCCTAGTGTTGCCCATAGTTGGAAGCAAACAGTATCTAAGTCATCATATTGGGAATATTCCGAGCGTTGCTAACGTTTCTTTTGAGCGTGGCAAAATGTCGCGACAAACGATAGGAAAGTAGTGAGCTAATTATTTGTTATGTATTTATTTTTATTGACATCTACAAAGAAGCTATAGAAGCTTAACCTTTTCCACTCGACGACGTATATATTGGCACCGCAGGTTCAACACCAAAGACGTATACATATGTCCTCGACCACAGAGCAAATTAGACCTAAGTGCACACGCATAAAGTTAAATTTCATTTCGATCACATGGCGTGTGAACGTTAGCTTTCGCGTTTAACATGGCGGCTAAAAGGTTAAACAGTTTGACATTGAGAGCATAAATGTTAAAACTGCAAACAATTGTCATCTGTTTATCAAACGGATAACCGGAAGATTCAGTTTATTTATGATGGCTGAATTGGATCAGTAGTATTACGTCACTGTTCCCGTATTCCGGTACTATTTATTTTTTCAACTTTATCCAAGTGTAATCCTCGTATTTTTTTTGTGTTTTACCAGCGATTTCGCGGATATGGTTATGGATTTCATTCTTTTTATTTTGAAATGTTGTTACTATAATACTCTATTAACCCTTTGACCGCCATCGTCTCATATATGAGACAAAGTGACAACGTAAATGACACCGTCATATATTAGGACAGAGTTCAAAATTTAACTTTACTTTTTTGACGTTCGGCAGGCAAAAGGTTAAATGGTAAACCCAATAATGTATATTACATGCGTTTGGTGTAGAGGGCAGCACTTGCTTTTAGCGCGACGTTCCAGTTTTCCATTTAGACCACAAGATGGCAGCATGCCTTCGTACAGTACTTATAGCAAAACGAAGACAAGTCACAAAGTGAATCTGAGTAAGAAAGGGTTTTAAGCCATTATTCTTTTAAGAGCGTCATTTCATCGGATCAAAGATAAAGTTGGACATAGATTATCCAGAGTATTGAATAATTGGAATGAAAGTTCGGTGCAAGAGATAAACCGCTTTAGGATATATGGCTATTTACTACCACATTTGACCTTAGTTATCAATAATAATAAAGATATGT
This sequence comes from Grapholita molesta, assembly GCA_022674325.2. Lineage (NCBI taxonomy): Eukaryota > Metazoa > Arthropoda > Insecta > Lepidoptera > Tortricidae > Grapholita > Grapholita molesta. The sequence continues at coordinate 2,595,666 of CP053138.2, forward strand.
TATTTATAATATTTTACTATTGGAAACGATAGACGTTTTTTTTTCTTCGTATGGACTTTAGGGCGGTGGTGCCCGTAGTAAGGCTATTAATTACTACTATTAATTAATTATTTTTTTAAATAAGAATATACAATTAGTTAAATAACCGCCCGCGACATATATAGTCTGCATAAAAATCATATTACTTAACCGCATTATTAACTTATACTATCATGTACAGTGTACAAATAAAAACAATAATAATAAAATTTTCTGAATAAAATTCAAAAAAATATCTGATATTAAATTCAGCTTATATTTAATTCAAAGCTTACGTGAGGTCCGAAAAAACATCTTATTTCAGTGCAATAAGGCGTAATTTTAACTTAGCAAGAACTGGTTAGGGTTAACCGGTTTTGCGCTTGCTGACAAAATAACAAAAATAACGACTCTGATGTAAATAAGTTCAACATGATATGAACTCTAATGGTTATCGTATGCGAATATTGAGACTACTAAATGTGCATTTATAGTATTCATACGTATTCGTATACATCTGCTTAAAGCTGGGTACACACTAGCGACTAAACATGATATCCGGATATCCGGGGTTATATCCGGTCAACTGCGGCTGCTAAAATGGTCGCGTTTTTATCATTTGTCACAATATCTGTTATGCTCCAGCAAGTGAGTGTGAAAGTGACAGATAACCTGATAGGCGATAAAATGGCAACCGTGCTATCCGTTTTGTAACGACCGGAGAATGTAAGGGCCCCTTCAGAGTGGAGGATAATACTTCGTTTTTTTATATATGACAAAGGCGGCAAAGGAGCAGATGGATTGCCTGATGGCAAGCGATTACCGTCGCCCATGGGCGCCCGCAACACCAGGGAAGTCACAAGCGCGTTGCCGACCTTTAAGATAGGAGTGCGCTCTTTTCTGAATTGTCCATGTTCAGGAATTGCTCACTGGTCTATGGGTTAGGCCTATCGCAAGTCCAGTATGCATCTATGGACTATCGTGGCTTATAGGTAGGGACTTGATACCATATAGATTTTTAACAAATTATATAAAATACGAGTACCTCTTGAAAGCTAACAAGTTGCAGGGTAAAAAAATCTTTAATATTGTGTCATTTTATTTGTAAATGCTAGAAAACTTAAGATAAAAGCATCGTAGCACGGTAAAGGAAGGAAACACGATCTTTTATTAACATTAGAAATCTTAAAAAAATTTTTCACTTAAAATTTGCAGTCTGGATGAATATTTAATAGTACATTACATCAGAGGCCGGGAAAATGATTTTCGCCGAAAAGAAAGTTACTTGGCAGGCGTAGGCCTTACAACAAACAGGCCAAACATTGTTTTATATAGTTTCATATACCAATTTCATCCGAATATTTACTTATACTATAGGTACTTTTAATACCTAAATGCTTGCGGATATAACCAGTAACTTTATACCTCAACTCAACTCAAACTCAAATATAACTTATACGCCAGAAAACGCAAGTCTGTACGCAGCTTAACAGTAGATTAGTATCTCTTATATTGTAAACAGCAGCGGGAAGAGATAAAATAAATGTTACCTGTATGCTTTTAACCGTTATTGAGTTTCTTCTGTTTTTAAAAGGTCAGGATAATAGTATTTTATACAATCGTGTTATAATAGAGAGCTTTTTAGTTGAGTATCGTGTTTAGGCCACATTTCTTGCAAATTAGTATACAATTTGTATGAAGTTCTATTTTTGAAATTATTATAGTTGTCTTCAGCGAATCGTAATGAATATTATAGTTGAGCGGGAGACATGATAGACAATCTGGTATCGAAAAGTATGATACAATTAAAACTGTTGTGAGCCATGTTACTACTACTTAGTTACAAACGGATAAACTCACAATTATATCGCACTAGGCGACATGTTTCGGGTAAGCTCTGGTACGAAACATGTCGCCTAATGCGATATAATTACACGTGAGTTTATCCGTTTGAAAAGTATGATCTTATAGTTCTGTCTATGTACTCGTAATTGGCAGATTAAAGTCGGCGAGCCTTTGGAATTATATAGAAAATTTATGAGTATATTTATTCGTGATAAAATTACATAATATTATAAACAACTTTAAAATAAACTAAATAGTTTCGGCAACTAGTTTATTATTTAATATTTACAATTGCTGTTCCCTTGTATTATTTTTATTTATGTTCAAATTGTGTAATATAATTGCAATATGATTTGAGCTAAGGTTCGGGAGCTACTCGCTCTGACCAATTCTGCAAACTCATGTATCTAAAGTATTTATTCAACACGAAGGCGGTTAAAGACGGCTTAACATAAAAAGTACAAAATAATTGACTCTTAACGATCAACGTAACATCGCTTACATTGAACACATAAAACGCCTGCACCATAAAAGGGAACAAAATAAAGCAATTTTCTGATACCATTTAGAGTACCTTCATAAAATGGTCTATTAAACAATGTCTTACATTCTTCATTGAAGCGGGGTTTAATAATAGAGCGATAAAAGCTGAAGTGTGGACGCGCTATTACATTATGGACAATGGTTATACTTAGTCATAAAACTACGAACGAAGTATTCTTAAATCATAAAGTCATAATTATAATAAATACCTAAGTTAATAGTGGAAAAGTAAGCAATGAAAATGTAACTGCATTATGAAATGTGTCATAAAATTCTGTTTTAAGCAATAAGCTAGCATACCATACTACGACGCAGTTGATTTTTTTTCTACAAGACTGACCAGCGTTTGACCTAGGAGGGAGAAGCGAATCGCTTCGTGCGAATGAATGTAATATTCACAACGTAAAGGCCCATTTACACGATACAAGATTCTTGAACAAAACTCCGTAATAATTGTATGCTTGCATTTGCCATTCAATAATTGAATTCAAGAATTGAATCAAAGTGTTTACACTTGAGCAATAACCAAAATCTTGAATGAAATTATTGTATGCAATTCTTGACAATCAATTTTCTTGACCGTATCTTGTTTACACCACGGACATTTATTACACGGCAATATTTGCTTGCAAGTATTGACACGCCTAAACTTGGAGTTGAATCAACTATGGCGTATTGAAGCAAGAATTGAACCGATTTGCATTGGCAGATTTTCATTCAATATTGAACGTTCGCTGAGGGTAGCACGATGAGCAAAAATAATTTCAAATTTGGTAGTTCGGAGATAATTAAATTAATAGAAATTTATAGAGGTGACGAATGTCTCTGGGACACAGAAAATAAAAACTATATAAACCCGTGAGCCTCGTGAGCAGCGTTGAAAAAACTAAAGTATATTCCGTCTTTGAATTGTGGGAGTGATTTATCGAGCAAGTATGAAAACTGAGCTTTGTTCACACGAAACATGTTTTTGAACACGGAATCTTCTTCAGCTCTGAGTTCCACGCACAGAGTGTTTGAAGCCCCCAGCATGCTTCTTCTGTGTATTTATTTTCTTGTCCACCATCTTTTTTGCGACGTTTTTCGACTAGTTTTTCCCGTAGCACAGTTGCTATTACAGCAGCGACAAGGACCACACCTTCACGCACGGAATTCATTGTGAAAAAAAAGATTGATTTGATTCACATTTCTTGTATTCAATTAACTACCTAGGCTATGTTTACATGCATACCAGTATTGAATTCGATTTGCTGCTTGAATACAATAATGGCAGGTTATGTTTATACAGTGCAATTTTTTTGTTGTCTCAACTTTCTTGTATTGAATGTTCAAGAAACTTGTATCGTCTAAATGGGCCTTAAGGATGAAACCGCTCCCATCGCATCGGTCTGGTGGTAGAACCCGGGACCCGGGTATGTCCTTAAACTATGTCCAACAATGAGAGGTAGGGCACAGCGATGAACATCACGCTTGAATCTGGGGCGGCCCAACTGGGGAAGTACCTCCTCCTTACAGAAGACCACAGTCATAATAGCACTGCTAGCTTTCATTTATGTAGTGTTGTGTTCCTGATGGTGAGTAAGGTTCCCAGAGCTCCAACCCCTCTTAAAGGCCGGCAACGCGCTTGTGACTCCCCTGGTGTTGCGGGTGCCAATGGGCGACGGTAATTGCTTACCACCAGGCAATCCATCTGCTCGTTTGCCGCCTATGTCATAAAAAAAAGAACGGAGATAGCGGAATTGGATCGTGCATTTCCTGTGCACACTCCCCAATATGTATCCTGTAAAATACAAACTAGCAACCCTGCGACGGTGCTCAAGGCTCTGTAACCTTACACTCACTAACTCAGGAACGCCATGTTTGTGAGCTCGGTGCTCTATTGAATCCAAAGCGGCCAGCTGATTCTTGATATCAGATAAATGACATGAATATCGATAGTAAGTTTAACGGTAAATTGCAATTTGGCGTAATAAAAACTAAAAAAAAAAACATTACAGGATAAAAGAAACACAATTACAATAATATTATAGAGAAAGGATAAACTAAAATTACAAATAAAAAATATCCCCCAAATCGCTGCCAATGGGCAAAGTGCCCAGAATGCTGGCCGCATTGCCTCGTTGGATGGCAATACTTATTCGTTGAGCAAAATATAGGCCAGCCTTCTGGTCACCTGTAGTTTCAATCAACAGGGATGCCAAAGCCTTGTACATCCCACGCGCACTCGGTCCCCACGGTGCCAGCGTTTCGACCCCAAACGCATCGAATATGTAACCAGTCCCGAGGGTAGCATATTTGCGACGTTTGAGGTCTTCGGCTGTGGATGCAGTATGACCAGCACCCCTGCTAGTCCCTGGAAGATGTGACGGTGCCAGAGTATCAACACATGTAGCATCCCAAACTAGGGGCCCATAATTGTTTTGTTAATAATTTTACATTTAAAAAATATATAGGTACGCTCACGTCCGATAATATGGATAAAAAAATTATGTACCTAACAGAAATATTCAAGAGTTTTCGCTATCGTAAAAGAGTCGTGGAGACTTATATTAGTATCATTTTATGGTTCTATATTTTCAGACATGACTATACTCGTACATCGAATACAAAAAAAAATATCGTTATATTATTTCGGTGTCTCGGTTTTTTAATGGAAATGTTCTTTATACAAACCGAAATGGAAGTGACTTAATATATTTTTGTATTATATTCAGTTAATCTAATAATTTATCGTCCTCACCTCATTACCAATATGAACACATAACATTATGAAAAAAATATTACAAATTACACACCATATTTTTTTGCTGTACCGGTAACGATTCCTGGATTATTTGAGGAAGCGAGGTAAAACGAGGTCGTACTCTAGAGAATAAGAGAAGCTTTAATATTCCAGTGTATTTGCTCATGTACCTCATTTAAATGGAAAATATTACGAAAATAAAAGGATTTTAATTTCCGAAACAAAGGATAGGTACACGGTTAGGAACAAAAACGAAAAAATTAAAAAATGATCTAGGGCCGCAACTTTTGGACACTTTTGGACCCGGGTATGTCCTTAAACTACGTCCAACAATGAGAGGTAGGGCACAGCGATGACTATCACGCTTGAATCTGGGGCAGCCCAACTGGAGAAGTACCTCCTCCTTACACTTACCACAGCCATAATAGCACTGCTACCTTTCAGGTATGTAGTGTTGTGTTCCTGTTGGTGAGTAAGGTTCCCAGAGCTCCAAGCCCCCTTAAAGGCCGGCAACGCGCTTGTGACTCCCTTGGTGCCCATGAGCGACGGTAATTGCTTACCACCAGGCAATCCGTCTGCTCGTTTGCCGCCTATGTCATAAAAAAATAAATAAATCGGTTGCCAATCGATTGTTGAAATCGAATGAATATCACGCGACTACTCTCGTTCTCTCATTATAATACTTATTGTTCGTTTGCGTTTGGTAAATTGATTGGCATCTTGGTTATGCCCTGGTAATCTATATATATTATAAAGATATGCGGCCTTTACCACCAACGTTGTCAGATCGCGCTTTTATCAGATTGCTATAAACGTGCTACGAAAAAACGTGCTATATCCGTGCTTTTTGGATGTCTGCTGTGATACATCTGTTTTACGGATATGTTTGTTGAAATGTTCGTAAATAATGAGCGTATGATTATGATGACAGTAGTCCCTCCCCTTCCTTATTAGAACCGCGAAAACAAAAAAAAAAATTTTTTTTTTTTTTTTACTTGGTCTGTTGAACCATTTTTGAGCTACGGAATCCTACACAGAGAATGGCCCGACATGCTATTGGCCGTTTTTTTTTAGTTGATTTGTGCATTATGATATGAAACAAATTAAGAAGCCTGTTCAGCCGGGGTCCTCTGGCAACATTGTTAACCACCTTTAAGTTTTTTGAGATATGATACATAATCATCATCAAGAAAGAAAGAAGAAAGAAAGAAAGAAAGACACCGCAAATATCGTCGCTCCACCTAGTCTGAGGGCGTCCCACTACGCTTGCCGACACACGGTCTCCACATCAGAACTCGTTTAACACAATGGTTATAATTTCTGAGCTTAACATGCTACTTCAGAAGTTGATGGACATAATGGTGTCAAAATTACGCAAAACGGAACCCTATAACTTTGGAACAAAGTTCAAATAATGATAGGAAATACTTTCCCTGCTCCTTATGCAGCGGCACTATCGCAAAAAACAAATTTCCTAACATTCAGACTTTTATATCATTCTCAAAACACCTTAAATGGAAAGAAAAATAGAAAAATTTGACTCGCAGCGGCACGCGAACCCACAACCACTGGATCACTAGCCCAGTGCACTACCAATTGTGCTATACGAGTACTGCACTCGTAAATATATATATATATATATATATTATATATATATTTATAGGAAATACTTTCCCTGCTCCTTATGCAGCGGCGCTACTGCAAAAAACAATATCCGTAACATTCGGACTTTTATATCACTCTCAAAACACTTTAAATGGAAAGAAAAATAGAAAAAAGTGCAGTACTGTCACTCTCATGGTAGTGCACTGGGCTATTGATCCAGTGGTTGTGGGTTCGAGTCCCGCTGCGAGTCAAATTCTTCTATTTTTATTTCGATTTAAATATCGAAGATATTCGCTTGCAGACGTTTCTGCATAATAAAAAATAGCCTTAAATGGATTTAAAAAAAAGATGCTTATAATGTACGAAATCGTTGGGGTACCAAGCCTGGGTTAATATGGCGTATTAACCTCTTTGATTGCTAGAACTATTTCTATTAAACATGACGTTTGAGCCTATAACAAATTATCACACATTCTTACACGTGCTGTCGATATTGCCTACATCGATCGCAGCGTGATACAAACGGCGCGGTGGGTATATTAATTATACTCATTAGTAAAATGCAAAATACATTTCGTTTAGGAGTAAGACGTATAGGTGAAAAACTTAGCTAGAGCCTATGAAATAAAACAACTAAAACGGATTAAATCGCGTATACTAATTTAAACTTCATATTCTTCTTGTTGCGAGAGGATATTGAAATTAAGAAGTATCCAAACTTCAATAGAGAGGATGGCTTTTCTGTACCACCAGCTTGGGATCCTGTGGTTCATTTAATAAAACAGCAGGCAAGACTGTGAGGCCATAGTGTTGGACAGTGTGGACATTGTAAAATTTTTTGTGCTTTAAAATGTAATAACCCCCTCTGGCGTGTATAATTATCATGTGTAAGCCCCCAAAATTGTTTAATAATTTATAAGTGGGTACGTTTACATTTTGTAATTTTTTGAGGATGGAGGTAAATTAATATTTTTCCTCAGTCCACCCGATGACCACGAACTCTGCTAAAGGGTTCGAAGCGTCGGGATGAAGTTTAAATTAGTATACGCGATTTAATCCGTTTTAGTTGTTTTATTTCATGAGTAATTATCGCGGCAACCGAAGACAATATTAGCTAAAGCCTATGATAATACAATTAAAACTGTTGTGAGCCATGTTACTACTACTTAGTTACAAACGGATAAACTCACGTGTAATTATATCGCACTAGGCGACATGTTTCGGGTAAGCTCTGTACCCATCTTCAAGCCGAGTCAGGAAACACCGATCGCGATGAGGGTGTATCACTCACCCTATGATAAAGCCTATGATATTACATACATTTCAGCAGCATATGCAGTACACTGCTGGACATAGGCCTCCCACAAATATGACTTGTATCATCTTGGGGGTAGTTGCCATAGTCGCTAGGCTTGGCAGGCGGGATGGCGACCGTAGTCGCTGTAGATTGGGTTCCGACGGACGCTGCTGCCTGTCCGTCGGACTTTTCCCTATGTCACCTCTTACGACACCCGCCGAAGGGGACGGGGTGGTGCTATTCTAGTCTATTCTAGTCAGCCGGCATCACACGGCAGAGTCAGCCGGCATCTACAGTCTACCCACACCGCGTCTTCCACTCGAGTAGTTTTGGCCTTCTGCCATCCGTTCTTCAGGCTATGTGGCGTGCCTTCTGCAACTTAACTCTAGCAATTCTAACGGACTAAATAAAAGCTCAGACTTATTTAATCGTAAGGCCACTCAAAATCCCAGAAGCCATAAATAAAAATTAAAAAAACACCGGTCATTTTCCAAAAACCAAATGAAACTGTATAACGTTTTAAAATTTATGGTTGGCGATCCAAAACAAACAGGCCTAATTGATCATTCACGTGTCCATGCAACCTTCATTATTTTGAATTAATTATATATCTAGCAACCAGATCGCTGCCACTGGACTCCTTCAGAGCGGGGCACACACTTGTAACCACACCACAACATAACACAACATTTATACCACATAGTGTTACAATAAGAGTGAATAAGCTGTTACTGAACCAGCGTGCTACACCTTCGACCTCGTCGATACTTACCATCAGGTGCGACTGAGGTCAAACGCTGGTCCGTCTTGTATTAAAAAAAAAAAAAAAAAATTATGGTTATAAAATCCTTGCCCGTACACGGAACAAAGGTATTTCGGACATTTGGGAGGCGTATGCGGAGCCGGATTGGGCCAACGCGCAGAAGCACTTTCGACAATGAGATGTAAGGGGTACACTAAGAGGATGTAGCCCGTCCCGGGTCGCAAAATTTAGCTTCGATAAAGTCTCAAATTAGTTCACTTATTAATATAAGAAATCTTTACACACAGGTAAACACTTTTTATGTAACGATTAGAAAATATAAATCTTTTTTTATCAGTGTGAAGAAAAAACTTGTTTCCTTTTTACAAATTCTTCAAATGACGCTTGTGATCGAGGTTTTGGCGTTCGCGAAAAAATGTGTGGTCATTTAGAGCCGTGACTGCATAAGTTAGAAAAACACTGATCTAGTGGACGTGATCTGTGCTCACTTTCCATCCTTTATGACGCTGCCAGTTAGACGTAAAATTAATTAAAATTCATAAACGCAGGCGTCTTAATTAAAGCGTACGTACGCAGTTTTGATTTTCTATTTGACGTCAGGATTAGCTTATAAAATCATATTTCTATGTCATTTGAATTACAAAGTATAGCAAAATACGTAATTTTATATATATTTTTAATTACAACCTATAATAAAAAGTTAAGAGGACGTTTTCGAAGATCGTATTTCGGACGAAAAATAGTTATTTGTTATGCAAGGCTGCAAAGTGGTTATTTGGCGCTAGTGTTGAAATTGAAAGCTGAGCAAGCGAAGGAAGCTAAGATTGAACCATGAGCGAAGCGAATGGTTCAAAGATAGATTCCAGAGCGTAGCGAGGCTTTCAAGACACGAGACGCCAAATAATTTTGCAGTCATGCGGAACACACAATTTTTCACCTCACTACAGCGAGGAAAATTCGAGCGGCAAGAAAAACAAGGAAACAAAACTTATCGCGTGATTTTTCAGGGAAATCATATCGGCATCGCTACTAGAATCATTCATTTTTATAGTTCAAACGTTGAGTTCAAAGAGCTTAGCACAGGAAAAATTCGACAATTTTTTTTCGGTTGCGTTCAGAAATTACAATAGTAGGTATGTAAACCTATATTTCAATTTCTTTATCAAATAAACATTGAAATCGTGTTTTATTTAATGGATTAATTAGTTAAAATATGTTAATTAAACTGAAATACTAACAAAAACCTAACCTTAAAAAAATTAAACAAGATTACAAATAGGCACCTATGTATACTGTATAATAAAACCTATTTGACATAAAATAAAGTGTAGGTAAAAATAAAAAAGTTAAAGATCGGTAATCAAAAACATGTTTCTGATTGGTTATTATCTATGGTTATTATAAACTCACCGCGGTACTGCGAACATCGAAGTTCGTATATTGCAAGCATCTTTCTCTTTTACTCCAATGAAAGTGACAGATAAATAAAATCTCGCCAGTTACGCGTTGAAGGAGTTTTATACTTAAAAAAAAGTTACATGCACCACAGAGAATTACAATCATCGGCTTCTAAATTCGAATGACTTTTGCACGCTAGCGGATAAAATAGGCTTTTCCACGCAGATTTCGCGCTATAAACTAAGGTTTTCCGAGCGAGTGAGGTGAAAATCATATTTCTTACCCTTAATTTGGCAGTATACAGTCAACAACACTCCTAGCTATACATTGGTAGACCTTATTATATAAGGCATAAAGTCCACCGATGTACCTACAGTTAAGAGTGATGCTGTGTGTACACTGTGTACACACATTATTCGTATTTTTTTTTTATAATAATTAGTATTGATTATCCAGATCTGCCGAGACTGGAACGCAAGTTTTGTTTTACCAAATTAAGGGTTAATAAAAAAACTTTTTGAAAAGTGTCAGTTTAATACATAAATTCATTATTAATTGTCACGTTCCTTGTCCCAATGTGATCATACATATTTGTTACATTGTCCAAATTAAGTATGAAACATATATGATCCCCGATCCTAAAGCCTGTTTGAAGTGGCATATTCTGTAATCCCTCGGGAGCCGTAAGCTGTCTAGACATGATCTTAATAGCTGAGATAAAAGTAGACACTAATATTTTATAATATTTCAAGTCATTTAAAGCTAGCTTATTTTAGTATATTTTACTATAAGACTTGATATTATTTTATATCATGAATCAGAAGTTACATAATTTCCATACACTTACGTCAAAATCAATATGGTTTGACAGATATATCTATCCCTTTCTATTCTTATCGCTTGAACGTTTGCCGGTAAACGCGGTACCGCGAACATCGTAGTTCGTATATTTCGGGAATCTTTCACTTTTACTCCAATGAAGGCGTCATGAGAGTGACAGAGACAATCGTCCGAAATTTACGAATACCGTTTTTTCGAGCTGCTGATATGTACTACATGTTAATAATTACCAGCTTATTTTTTTTAATTCCCGAAATATCCAGAACTGAAATGTCGCGTGTGAATCATCTAGAGTTATAGCCATCGAGAAATGTATCCTTGATGTACATTCAGCATCAATATTAACGTATGAAACAACGGATCAAAAGTATCTGCCATCCCGTGTATTTTTTTAAATTAGATATTTAAAAGTTTCTATCCCATTCCAATTGTAAACACGCAGAAATCTGTATCTTTTTGTTATGCAATTAAAAAGCTATTCCATTCATTCACACGAAGCGATTCGCTTCTACCTTCCTAATGCGGACTGCTAAAGAATGGAATTCGCTCCCTTCATCTGTGTTCCCGAAAATATATAATTTCAGTATTTTCAAGGCAAGAGTGAATAGGCTGTTACTGAACCAGCGTGCTACACCCTCGACCTCATCGACACTTATACCATCAAGTTAATTTTAAAAGTCAAAAAAACTTGACCTTTATATTAATTAAAAAAATTAAGAAAGGATGAATACATAAGTGTTATGTGTGAATTTCAAAAATATTTTTCCTATTATTACAATTAAGCGAGGCTTAACCGCTTAACTTTAAGTCCCGTTTATTTGCAACTAGCTGTGCTAACCGCGGTTTATTAGTGAAAAAACGTAGCCTACGTGTTAATCCAGGGTAGCTAAACTCCATACCAAATTTTATTAAAAAAACGCTCCAGCCGTTTAGACGTGAAGAAGTACCAAACATACAGTCAAGTGCAAAAATACGTAATAACCGAAAGAATCCTTTCATAAATACGTCCTACAACCTTATTTACTGTACAATAGAGTTGCTCGGTACATATTTTTGAAACTTTGGCAGTGAACTAATTTTTACACTAAACTTGAATGCACAGCAGCAAAAGTTGAGACGACTTTATTGTTCAGAGAATTAGAGAAGCTTCTCAACACCTGGCCCGCCTCTCCTGCTGGCTGTACTAATCCTCCGCAGGCGAAGCCGGCAAAAGCTAGTATGCTATAATTATAACCGATTTAACTTCAAACACCTCAGTTATCGGTTCTACTATATAATTACTAACCATACTGCATTCTGTGTGGTCGACAAAAAAAAACTTGTATGTCATTCCTATAGCTTTGGGGAGTCGAGGCATCCCAAGATCCAGTATATGTCAAACTGATCAAAGCCATTAGGACCAGACTAAAAACGGCGAGGCTCCTAGGCACTTGGAATTTGAGGCCCGCCCCTACATCCCATTACTTGACAAGTATTTGTAAATATTTTAAACTTTCGTGAGTCATATATAAATAATTAAAATGACGGCTTTACTCACGTTTATTTAGTCACTCGCGCGACATTTTTGGGCAATTTCACTTTCAGGGACACCCAATTAACTTAATTGTCAAATAAAAGTTAAATCAGTGATCAGTATAGTGACGACAATTAAGCTTTAAATTTCAATATAATCTACTGTTTTATGATTAATCCATAAATAATACGTGTTATTGTAATAGAAAAATGCGAATAAAGATGATTTACATAAATATTTCAAGCTTAATTGTCGTCACTAAACTGACCACTGATTTAACTTTTATTTGACAATTAAGGTAATTGGGTGTCCCTGAAAGTGAAATTGCCCTTTTACAACTGGTTTTGATATCAAGAACGGGCCGGAGACGCGAGCGGCGAGGCGAACGGACACTCGGCACTCTTAGTGCTTGAAAATGGATACGCTCTGCGAAACATCCGTCATTATGTGTAATTTATATCATTCGTTGCTGTTTTTTGTGAGTATCAAATGTCTGCCTACGACGAATTACGTAAAAGTAAATAATACAAAAGAGCAGAAATAAGAGTCAAAGTTTACCGATCGGGCCCAAGGATCAAAAGGTCTCTAACTAAATGATGGCCTGGGGTAAGGGGTAAGTAATATGACGTCACAATGGAAAAAAAAAAATCATTTATTATGATGTTCACCTAAATTGCTATTTGAAGCGTGGAATCTTGCCTTTATGAAGTTTTTTTTTTATATTTAAAATGGAAGGAATTAAATGGTTTTGGATTCCTTTTCATCAGAGATAAATTAAGGTTATAATTTATCCAACAAATCTATAATGATGAATTTGTCATAAGGGGTATGACAGTTGGGACGCTAGGTTATGAAAACGAAATTGTCCATATTTAGTCCGTGAAAATATCAAAAAATGGACATGTCTTGTTATTTGTAAAATCAATGACAAAGGTACAACGCGTCAAGTTCGAATCGGGACCTGGTGACGTCATCTCAGTAAACTTTGTACAAAAACATATCTAGAAAACGTTATTACATACATATCAAACATTTCATCTCGATATAGTCCGTTATACGTACTTTAGATGTCCAATACTTTTTTTTCTAAATCTACCTCTCTATTTTCCAAGATCGTTGAAATCATCGTTTGTACGATAAGAATGGCGTCTGTCAAGTCAATCTCATGTCACGCTATCCTCACGATAAACTGCTATCACAGAGCTACTGAACTAAAACGTGTGAAACTATTGGACTTCTCGCCAGTGACTAAGTTCAGATAACACGGGCCGAGTACATTAAAATATACGCACGAACCTATATGAATACACGGGTACAGTATAGTTTATAATTATGTATACAATTTCAAATTTAATTTCAACAGAATAAGGCGAAGATGTGTCTACATATTTATGAATCACAAATAAAATAGTTGACTTACAATTCGCACTCCTAATCCTAACGACATAAGGACTATAATGAGTTGTGCCGCTGTCAGTGTTCACCCTATACTTATTCTTACCAAAACACATCATCGGCTGTCAATTTAATTAAAAAAGAATTCATTTCACGGGTGAACTTGGATGAAAGGGCTTGTTAACCCGTCGTTTCGGGCTCATTATCGCGATGTTACATCGTAACGAGCGTGTTTAATACGCACTTAAGTATACAGGATGGTTTGGAAATTAAAAGAAGCATTAATAACGAAAATTTAAAACGTTTTAGTGTCCTAACCAGCGGAGTAGTCGTATAAGTCACGCTTTTACAGCTATATAATCGATACATAGTTGTAAGAAGGAATTAAGGATGCCAAATAGTTATAATAAGACTATAAGTATTTTCGCATTTTAGGTGTAAAGCTATGTACTTAAACTAAATATTTTCTCCTCGTCTTATGTACATATACCGGGTGTGGCCTGTAATAGGAGCTTTAAGCATCGTTTCTACACCAAAAACGTAGCAACATTTGTTCTACGACTTTTGAAAATAACTTATAGTTTAATAAATATTAATAAAAAAAGATTATCCAAGCAAGCAATGTATTGCAAAAACTATGAAGTTTGTAGACTGACAGTAAACGTCAACTAGACTATTGGATGCTGTTCATTGAGTGGAGTGATTGTGTGGTAACAAATATTTGAACATGCACTTTATCGACCTCTACAGCTCTGATATATCTTGCCAACTCTGGTTTTATAGATATTTTTTTTTACTAAGCGTGTTGAGATTTCTTAATGCACGCCTTTATGTTGATGACTACCGCAATGAATTCAAAATGATGCTATTATCTCCATCCATCCATCTCCATTTTTGGACCGGGGTATGTCCTTAAACTACGTCCAATAATGAGAGGTAGGGCACAGCGAAGTACCATCACGCTTGAGTCTGGAGAAGCCCAGCTGGGAATGTACCTCCTCCTTACAGAAGACCACAGTCATAAACGCGCTTCTGACTCCCCTGGTGTTGCATCAGGCAATCCGTCTGCTCGTTTGCCAGCTTTATCATAAAAAAAAAAATCTTGTTCTTAGGATGATGCAAGGAGGGATAGAGAAAGACAGAAGACATTTACGTTTCACTGGACCCCAGTTGTAAAGACAGTAAATAGTTTTTACTTAAACTAACTTCAGTCTTAAATAGCTTCTTAACTCTTCTTGCGAAGATTAATTTTCCCGCTATAAAAGAAGTTTTTACGGGATTAGAAAACTTTTAAATTATTATTAGCATGTTATATTAAGATTTACTCAAACTTCAAAAGAAAAGTTTCTGTGATTAAGTTGTCGTAGTAAAACCTCGATTTTTATGTGTAATAATTAAACCGAGTTTTAAAAAAGGAGTGTGTAAATGCATTATTTTACTGAAGTTTGCAAGCTGAAGTGGCAATGGGCACGCCACATTGCACGCAGAAAAGATGGCTGATGGGGTCGAAAAGTGCTCGAGTGGTGACCACGGACTAGCAAGCGCAGCGTAGGACGTAATCCCACAAGATAGACAGACGACTTCATTGAGGTCTCTGGAAGACGCCGGGTGCAGGTCGCTTCCAACCGGTATATGTGGAGGTTCAAGGGGGAGGCAAATGTTCAGCAGTGGATGTGATAAGCTCTCAGTTATAATTTCTGGAACCGCAAGCAACACAAACTTTTTGCAACCAACCATAGTTTTTTTTAATTCAGTTACAAACTAGATTCAAGCCCAATTCTCATATTGTTTCTATAGTAACCCCGTTTCTATAGTTAAGTTTTGGACCCGGGTATGTCCTTAAACTACGTCCAACAATGAGAGGTAGGGCACAGCAAAGTACCATCAGGCTTGAGTCCGATGAAGCCCAACTGGGGAGTACCTCCTCCTTACAGAAGACCACAGCCATAATAGCACTGCTACCTTTCTGGTATGTAGTGTTGTGTTCAGTAGTATTGTTGTCATCAGACAATGTCTGCTCGTTTGCCACCTTTTGTCATAAGAAAAAGTAAGTAACCAATTGCTTTGATTTTCAAAGACGTTCGATATATTATTTACATGTCATTATTAATTAAATTTTGATATAATAATGGAGCAATAATAACATTTACACAGATAGTAAATGTAAAAATAGTGTACTATTATGTGGGTCGTTATTTCCTGTTTTTTTTTGTTAATGCACCATAGAGGGGTTATGTTCCTCGTATGTGTGTAGATAAACTAACATTAGATGACTCTAAAGTCCGATTCACACAGAGCGCGCGCGGGCACAGCGGCAGACACGCGGCGGGCCCGTCGCGGGTCCCCGCCGCGGAGCGAAAACGCCCGTGTGAGCTTATAGGCAAATAGGCGATGAATACACTGCCACGCACCACGCAGCGTAGTGCGTGAATGCGTGATCTTAGTGATCTAACGTTGCTTGTAAGCATCTCCGTTTGTATAGAAAACACGCACACTCCAACACTCAGAAAATGCATTCACGCGCGTTCATGCAGATCACTTTAGTTGCGGCGAGACGCATGATGCAGCGTGGTGCGTGGCAGTGTGTTAATCAGCATAAACTTATCACAAAAAAAGCGACCGCCCGTTACCTGCATCACCTCTGTCCGTGACGGCGTGCGTGCCCGCTGCCTGTGTGTCGATGTGCATTTAAAACTTACTGAAGCAAACGCGCGGCGGTCCCGCCATATCACGCACCCGCCCGCGCCCACTGGCTGTGTGAATCGGTCTTAACACTGTTGTCGAACACAGTTGTATGCGTGCTTATCAAACCGGTTTGACGTGGGATGGTCACTTTCACTACCTTTTGCCCTTTGTTATTATTCGTGTCTAAAACGATTAATCTTATGGATAATGCGTCTTCTTTGCCGTGTTGAAGAAGTTTTTTACCTTGCCTTTGAGTATGTAACGTATACACAAGTATACATAAAAGTGTAGTATAGATAAATTAACGAGAGCGTGGAATTGCATCTGTAATGGTATTGTGTGTTTGTATGCATTCTATGTAGTAGTATTAGTAGTATTGTGTGTTTATAAGCATTCTATATTTGAAATTTCCTTTTTCCCGTACAACCACTACAAATGCAATTCCATTCTATTTCTCGTTATAACGTGTACAGTCAGCAGCAAAAGTGGCTAAGCGTTTGAAGTGTTCAAAATGACCTACACGCGCTCTTATTCTCTTGACTATAGAGACGTGTTGACCTCATGTTGAACACCTCAAATGCCTACCCACATCTGCTGCTGACTGTACATGTACATCTAGTGAGGTGCTTACCATTTTTTAAATAATTTCACTTAAGAAGGACACAACAAATATAGCGATTATATTTCATCGGCTTTTTCTATGATATTAATGACATTACATTTTAAGACACACATTTTGCTTGTACGTGCATTCTCCATAGGATTTAATATTTTTCCATGTGCTATATCGATTTTATCGCGTGTAATAAATTTTCAATTGATCGGATTCGTATCCATTGCCGCGTGAGATTAAACTACCGGTCTCTGTTGCACTGTATTAATTATATCACGGATAGAAAGAGAGATATTTTATTAACATTAATGTTGCAGAAATCAGCTTCACAAAATTAACCGAAGAAAATATTAGGTTACGAGTTGCTAGCCTTATGACGGCGACACACGGTATACATCTTCTTTGTCCGGGCATTTATGGCCCGGCTCATGGGAGCCTGGGGTCCGCTTGACAACTAATCCCAGGATTTGGCGTAGACACTAATTTTACGAAAGCGACTACCATCTGACCTTCCAACCCAGAGGGTAAACTAGGAGTTATTGGGATTAGTCAGGTTTCCTCACAATGTTTTCCTTCTCCAAAGTAACTGATATTTCGTACATAAGTTTCATTGGTACGAGCCGGGGTTTGAAACTGCGACCTCCGGATGGCAAGTGGCACGCTTTTACCGCTAGGCCACCAGCGCACAACACTTAGTTGCTATTTGTGTTAAAAGCCTTCCCTGATTTCCATTTTGAAATACATAGAAATAGCAGCTAAGTCTAACTTTGGCTGGCTGCCGTCCATTTAACTGATTATCTATAAGTGCTCCTATTTCAAGACCTGCTTACCTGCTTCACAGTCACAGACCATTTACCAAGTCATCATCATCATTCCAGCCGTAATTCTTTCACTGCTGGACATAGGCATTCAAATATGACTTATATCAGCTTCAGTAGTTGTAATGGTCACCACGCTTGCCAGCCGGGTTGGCGACCGCGGTAGATGTAGATTGGGTTTCGATGAACCCTGCTGTCCATCAGTATTTTACCCAGTAGACGGCTAAAATACCTTTCGCGATCACCATAGCATCGGTTTTGTCATTAGAATTCGTAAGTACAGTCAGCAGCATAAGTGGCTAAGTGTTTGAGGTGTTCAAAATGAGGTCAACACAACTCTATTGTCAAGAGAATAAGAGCGCGTGTAGGTCATTGTGAACACTTTTAACGCTTAGGCACTTTTACTGCTGACTGTACTTACCACGTCTGGTATCTAAAGAAACCATAATTCTTAGAAATAAAATACAAATGGAGAAATCAACTGCCCCGGGCGAGACTTGAACACGCGACTCTGGGATACCTGTCCATCGCTTTACCAACTGGGGAGGCTTGCCCAAAGTCTTGGCCAATTATTTCAGTTTGTACGAACCTGTGTAATATTATATTACCTATTCTAGTAAGTTACAAAATATGATAAAATATATCTATAGGAAATTACAGCGAGACCTCGTTCATGCTTCTGAGTGTTTTTCCAAATATATACCGAAAATGGGCAGGCCACATTGCACCCAGAGGTGATGGCCGATGGGCTCGAAAGGTGCTCGAGTGGAGACCACGGACTAGCAAGCAGAGCATAAGACATCCACCCACAAGATGGACATACGACCTCATTAAGATCGCCGGTAGACGCTGGATGCAGGTCGCTTCCAACCGGTACATGTGGAGGTCCAAGGCCTATGTTCAGCAGTGGACGTCTTGTTGCTGTGATGATGATGATACCGAAAATCTGTCACTTCCAGTTCTAGCCTCTTTTGCTCTTATTCTACTTAGAACCACGAAAAACGTGCGTATTCGATGCTGATAATAATAAAAGTTTCCACTACATACTGATAGGGATAAACAAAATGTCCATACTATACGGACATATCTAACATATCTATATTAATATAAGAAAGTTGTGTTAGTTCCGGCATTTATAACTCGAGAACGGCTGCACCGATTTGGACGATTTTGGGTTCGTTGTAATCGTCTTGGCCAAAAGTTTAATAGTAAGCTTATATATAGACTTTAAGGCGGTATTAAGTTCGCCGGGACAGCTACTTTACAATAGAAAATGCTGGCAAGTTTGAGTAAAATAAGCCCAGAGCCATGAGTGTAAGTTTTTAACGTAACTTTACGTCACGACCGCGTTTGCGTTTCCCATATAAATAACATTATCACTTACGCGGTCGTTCGTTCGTTTTCGTCAAAAGAAACTTATACTAGAGAAAAAATAAGCGACGAGGACATCAAGCGTTCGAGACGGGACTCGAACGCTGGAGGTCCTCGTCGCTTTTTTCTGACGTACCTATATGTCATCTATTTCTACTTTTAATTTATGTAGTAGTATTACTACTTAAAAAATCAAAGCAAATCAAAATATTTAATTAAAAAAAAATTGTTTTGTTCTTAGTTTTACACTAGAGCCTCAGAAAGTCAATTTAAAAAAATGCTATCTGGATAATTTTAAGAGTACTCTTTTGCGATGCGGAGTCTATTTAGTACTAGAATTGTATGTTGAATGTCGGCTCGTTTCTTTATTTGGTACGAAGTTAATGTTATAAAAGTAAAAGAGAGTAGATAACAGTCGGACATCGTAAAAGTGAACTGTTTTAAGCCCGTCCTAGTGGTAGTCTAATTAACAAGGATTTATTTTGGTGTATACCTTTAAAGATATCCCTGTAAAAAGAGCAATATTTTTAGGCATCGTTTCTACACCACAGACTTAGCAACATTTTATGACTTTTGTAAAATGTCTTTTAGGTTATTAAATATTAATAAAAATTCCAAGAAAGCAATGTAATGTGATAATTGTGAAGTTTGCAGGCTGACAGTAAATGTCAACTAGACTATTGGGTGATGTTCATCGAAAATATTATTTAGTTTGCTCAAAAAAAACTCAAGTAATAAATTATATCTTTTTTTAAGTTGTATCTCAAGTGTTGCTAAGTTCGTGGTCCCTAAAGTCGGTGGAAGCGGTTCTTAAAGTTATTGCCTGTATTACAGGCCATACCCGGTATAGAAATACTTTATTTTCAAATAATGTACAAGCTAAGCCAGGCGAATACAAGATAGGCGAATAAATACTTAACTACTCTAAATTAAATCTAAAAAAGACATTGTACCAAGGATGCTGGCGACATTTCATCGTTGTATCGCAATGCTGATACATTATGCTAGGAAGCCGCCAGCACTTCGGTCACCAGTTACGTCAACCAGATGCTTTACGATTTCTGCAGAATACTTATTTGTGCAAAATATTTTACTGGGACCCCTATGAACGTAGCGCTTATTTTTAATGCGTTAATATACGTATTTATATTATAATCGTCAAACAAATAAGTAAAAAAATAAATTAATGACTTTTCAAAATAATTCAAAGTTCATGTCAACATAAGTATTAGGTGCATGCTTAAAATTTCAATAGATACATAATCAAATAATGTCATACCAATTTTATAATAATATTGAAACGATAAAAGTGTTTTAAAGTCTTCGTTGACTGGCCTAAAAGGGCATTGCGCAAGCGCCGCCGTTTCGTCGATGTTTACCTGACCTAAGTCATGTTTATGATGGAAACACCTAAATCTACTACAGTACGTTCTGATCTAAAGCAGGCTACGACAAAGACCTAAACACGAGAATTTACGGCTGAACTATATGAAGTAACGTTTTAAGAAACTATGACAACACAAGTCATGGCTCGGCTTACACTCTTATGTCATGTCCAGACCTAGGATTACTTAGGGCAAATTTTGTTGACAGGTAGGGACTTCCTATATCGACGAATTAAAATATCGATGTTCGTTCTATACACTAGTGATCAGTCAAGGGTTTGCTTGTAAAAATACGTTTTTATTAAAAAACACAATAATAAAATAATAACTTAATAATCTAAATCTAAAGAGGTTGAGATCATTATTAACTATTTTGTAGTGCAATAGGTATTACATCGTATCTTTATATAATCTAGCGATTATTTAAAATATGATATGATGAACAAAACAAAAACACACAATGTTGGGGGCGATCACTAGTATATAGAACGAACATCGATATTTTAATTTGTCGAAATAGGAAGTCCCTACCTGTCAACAAAATTTGCCCCAAGGAATCCTAGGTCTGGCTCATGTCATGCCTCGAAAATAATCAATCGAACGGTTTACATTTTGACGGCTGACGTGCCAAGCGACGCCGATGCGAACAGAGGATCGGACGACCATTTTAGGTTAGCAGAACGGAAGCATGGTTGTCTTTATCCTCTATCACGCTATCCATCACTTTCGAATTCACATACTTGTTGAAACGTGACAGATATAGTGACAAATGATAGAAACCCATATTTGGTTAGCAAGACGGATAGATTGCAATTATACCAAGTCACGCGTCACTTTCGCATAATTACTATTAGAAAAAGACCGAGAAAATGAAAACTCACTCTTTTTTAAAGGATACCTAATAACTGCGTTAAAAAAACAATTATTCTCTGTCTATCCTAAGAGGTGACTTCGGACTAAACTATATAAAGCTCGTTAAATTGTCAACCTTATACTCACGAAATAAATTCCAAATTCATACAGCATTGCCATGTACTTATTACCTTATGAGTGTGGGGCACGACTATGATTGAAATAAACCGTTACTGTTCGAACAAATTCAAAAACGGTCGTTTCAAAAACTATGTTTCTGTTTTGTATAAAAATTGAAATATTCCAATATTTTCTATCTCTATGAATATAGTATGAGAGAGTTTAAAATTACAAATACTCAATACGGTCTTCTCGCCTAGTCGATGGTGATCCGGCAGGTTTCAAGTTTGGCTACAGAACCCTAAAACGACGTATACTGCCAAAGTAAGCTACTAAAGAAGTTTATAACATTAACCTACTTCTACGGCGAATTTCACGTTAAGCTATTGAAGAAAGAAAATTGGATTCAACCGATAGCGTGTTAGAAAACATTATTATGTAAAACTTTCCTAAATCAAGTTGTTTGTATCAACATTATCGAATCAAGTTTAACTATAGGACAGAAAAACGTGTTTACCAACGAAAAACAGAATATACAAGCAAAGCGACTAATTTGAAAACACATTTCAAGATGGCGGATAGCATAACGTAGCTAGCCTACTTAATTTAGTCGGTTCCTTTGTGTCCTTTCTTTACGAAAAATGGGCGTCATAAATGTTTACAATATATTTTGGACTTTTTATTAGTAATCAATAAAAACAATGTGAGATGTGTGATATGCCATAATAGCGTCTTCTATGTTACACCTATTGAAAGTTTAATAAGACCATCTTTTTCTATCTTCGTAATATTACCATGGCACGTCTATAGTAGTATAGCTACTATGATAACTATCAACATTATAAAAACATTTCCATGCAACTTAATGCAGCTGTTTGACTTCCAACCTTATTTATGCTCGATCAATATTCTACGGCCGTTAAGAAAATTAGTGACCGATGTTCGAAGTTTAAAAGCGATAAATTTGAAAAAGGAACGGTGCGTGCTCGCACATGTTAGTATTTCGAAAAATGATTTGTTTCCTCGAAACGGTGGCTACCGGGAGAACAATCCGCATTCTTATTTATTTATGGTCACCTTCTTCGAACGTCGTGTGTGGACTTAGCGCCCTTTCACACCTGCCAGCAGGTTTGAACAGAAAGTTTTACAAGTTGCATGTATTATAATAATATGAAAAATATTTAAATTATTTGTCAATAAGGGAATAATAGGGGAGACGGGGTCTGACGCCCGCGCGGGTTCGTACCTGGTGTAAAGATTGTCCATCGCTATTCAACGTGGTAACGCGGCTAGCGTGATGGGCACGTTTGCATCGGGGACAACTCGGGAGGGACTTTTTGACTGTAAGTGTAAGTATGTATGTACTGTGTAGTGTAAGTATTTTGTTTGCAATAAATTGTGTTGTAAATCTAAATGATATATTAAATATGTCCATTTGTTACGAAAACCTAATAAACTACAAGTAAAACACGTTAATAAAAGTTTGTCAATAAAGTCAATGAAACATACTGTTAAGTGTATTAATACTTTTAACTCAAAATAGAACTATCACTTCTATTTGTGATTTAAGCGTCAGTTATGTCAGTAAAAGCGATGGTTAAAACGTCCTCGTTTTATTCATCGTATGAAATGTATATTATTAAATTGAATAGTTCCGGTCATAAGTTCTATAATTATATATTTTTTTCTTTGTGTATTTATATCCCACAATCTTGTATTTAGTACAGGAGTCGTACGAAAATTTGTAGGCGAGGGTCAAAATAATTCCCATAGAAGCCGAGTTTGTTTTTTTTAGTTCTTTGTATGCATCTATTTGACATACTAAAAATATAGAAAAATACATGTGTGCGAAATGCATGATTTTTCACACGGCAAAGATTTGAAAAACTGAGAATTCTCCATATAAAACT
The DNA here is from genome assembly GCA_022674325.2 of Grapholita molesta. Classification (NCBI taxonomy): domain Eukaryota; kingdom Metazoa; phylum Arthropoda; class Insecta; order Lepidoptera; family Tortricidae; genus Grapholita; species Grapholita molesta. Next base: position 2,619,380 of record CP053138.2, read on the forward strand.
CATATTTTGTGTGGTCTCAAATTACAGGAACTTACACACTAAAACCTATAATGAGGTTAATTTTACAATATAAAAGTAAATAACAAAGTGATGAATAAAAAAAAACATTTATCAAACAAAATTTTTTTTTTCTTTAAATTGAAAATTAAACTTTACCTGTATAGACTATATATATATATATACACATCAATATACGTTATAAAAATAATAGCATGTTTAAAACATGAATATTTCTAATTATACTTATATTATATAAAACATATTAAGCTGTATTTTAATTAGCACGAGAAAATATAGACCTCACCCATAGACTGCCACATGGAGCAATCTTCAACATAATGTACTGCTACCAGCGTTAGTTTAGCGTTTGTGGATGTCCGATATTGCGCTTTCCTAGACGTAGTCGCCACGAGGACTTTTCTGTCTTAACGGCCATCGACTCTCCGAGTTACGTGGCCTTCCCATTGCCACATCAGCAATATATGTGTGAAAAATGCGTTCTTTTGCCCCACAAAAATTGTATCTTCGAAAATTCATAAAATTTATTAAAAATCGTGTGTGGCATCGAATTACAGGAAAATTAATGGTAAAAAAAGGTTATGACGTAAATTTTTATAATTAAAATTAAATAACCAGATGGTAGAAGATTAAAAATAAGCTTGTGCAGTGTTCAATATGTTATACCATCATCAATATTTAAGAATGTTTGTGGAGTCTACTTTTCCCTCTGCCAGCCTTATTACAACAGCCTTCTTCTTTACGTGTCTGAGATATGCATATATTGGCCTTCCTCGGTCTGTCATCCTCTCGATCTTGGTCTCCAAAATTTTAAAATAAAAGGTCTTATACCTCATCAGATGCCCTATCTATGTCTCACTTTTTATCTGTAATAAACAAATTTTGCAAAACGTCTCCATTAGTCATGATTTCTGTCCAGCATTTGTAATGAGGTTTTTGGTAATAACAAAATTATTGTATTACTGTTAATTTTAAGGCTGAATCTATCAAAGATTTCATCATTTTTAAAGTGGCTGCTATAATTAACTTGTTACTATTCTCTGCAAATGGCGCAATGTCATCTGCTAATCTAGTCAATTAAATTAAATTTCACAATTAACGTGTTCTTCATATTTAAACTTATATGCTGTTTTAGAATAGGAATTCCGCCATCTTCTGCAGCTTTACCATTTGGAATATTCGACACGGCTTTGAAAAACTCTTCTTCAAGTATTATTTTCCAATCTATTACCTATTTTACTAACTATGTATACCTATCTTACTACCTATTCTATCATCTCTAGTATATTAGCTCTTCATCTTCCATATCATCTTCATCCAACTCGACAGGACTTAGAAAGTTCTTCCATGTATCTTTTCCAATTGTTTAATGTTATTATAGTAAATCTAATAATCTTAAATCACAGAGCAATAGAGAACATTTAAAACATTCTATGCCATATGTCGACACATATAATATCTGCCACTACAACATTACTCATTTGTATACGGTTTACGGGAGTATCGATCATATTTGCTATTAATATATTAATTAAAAAATCTAGTGTAGGGCTCAATTGACATATTGAGTAGTTGTTTTTTTCCAACCCCCGTTCAAAGGCTTTCTCATAGTCCACAAACGCCAAGCATAGTGGCTGATTACATCGTGGTTCGATCGAGACATTGGCTGTACTTCTATTTCTTCAGCGATCACCGATATTCAGGACCAAGAGCTCTGAGCCAATCCAGCCGCACCGAGGTGTAAGACAGGAAGATGTCATTCTCCGAACCTGTTTGCTGCACTGGAAGATGCCTTTAAGGTACTGGATCAATGTTAACAGCGAACACCTCACTCATCTTCGGTTCCTAGACTATGTCATTGTCATGTCTGAGCACTTGAGGACCTTAGTAGAGTTTCACAACAGGTGGGGCTGAAAGTTAACATAATAGAAGCTTCAAAGATGTCCTTGTCGCCATGTATACGATATCGGTTGGGCACGTTGCTGTCGAAGTTGTTGACGAATATTTGTATCTGGGACATATAGTCCAGTTAGGCAAATTAAACTTCGAAAAAGCAATATCAAACTTGGCTGTGGAGCATTAAGGAAGACTGACCGTGAAGGTAGCGTGCACTGGAAAGACCTATCGCTCGGACTATCGCCACGTAGATGTAGTTCAATGATGTTCCGTAAAAAAAAAACAGAAAAACCACCATGGCTCGTAGAATTGCACTGTTGAAGTGGCAGTGGTGGTCGATGGCCGTTAGGACAGAAAAGTTCTAGTATAGTGGCGACTAGGTACATCTAGGAAAGCGCAATATCGGACATCCACAAACGCTAAACTAACGCTGGTAGTCAGTGGCCGCAGTATGTTGAAGATTGCTCCATGTGGCAGTCTATGGAGGAGCTCTATATTTTGTCGTGTTAATTAAAAGTCTATTTTTTGTATTATTTAAGTATAATAGGAAATATTCATGTACTTATTAAACATGCTTTTCTTTGTGTAACGTATATTGATGTGTATAATATAGTCTATATAGGTTAAGTTTCATTATCAATATTAACAAAAAAAAAATGTTTTGCTTGAAAAATCTTTTTTTTTTTAGTCACCACTTTTTAATTTACGTTTATTTTATAAAATAAACCTCATAACCTTTTTTTGTGTGTAATTTCCTGTAATTTGAGACCATACAAAATTTGGGTTTTATATGGGGAATTTTCAATTTTTCAAATCTTTGCCGTGTGGAAAATCGCATTTTGCACACATATATTTTTCTATATTTTTAGTATGTTAAAAAGATACACACAAAGAACTAAAAACACCAAACTCCGGTTCTGTGGCAATAATTTTGACCCCAAAGGCTATATCTCCTCTACTAATTGTTCATGAATAACAAAACTATTACTACATCAACGTTTTAATTTTCTATGAAAAAATTGTCAGTTTCCCATGGAATCTTATTTAGAAACCCGTCTTGATTTATCAGTGATACTCTTCATTTATGTGTGACATATTGGAATACCTGTTGGATAGTGTGTAAGTACCTTAACTCGTCACAAACTGCATTACGCTCCACAATACACGTTTTGCTTCCGACAAATTGCCACTATGATTTATCGGGGACGTTTCTCGCACGTTGTAAATTGTATGGGATTTACGGTTGACTGGTGTAAATACTACTTAATTCATTCCAAAAGGGCTTAAATGCCATATCACTACTGTGCTTTAAGCGACATTTTATTGCTTAGCGAATAGGTTTTACTTGTACAGGCTGACTAGTAACTTTGACTCTAGTTCTTTGTATCAATTGTACGTGTAAAGGGTTCAAGTTTAAACTGGTTTACGCAATAAGTGATGGAAATATGATGGACGAGTGTTATTTTAGATCCCTGTTCGTATGGCCCCATAACCTAGTTTAAATATTTTGATTTATGTATTGTGTCTGTATCAGATTGTGTAAATTTCAAAATTGGGGCGGTCGATTCGGGAGCGGAGCGGCGTTTGTGATACTCCATATAAATGTATCAGTGTGTAAATGAGAGACAAATATGTGGCATAGACAACAAAATACTTGCTAGCTTAAGGCGATGGGTTTTTGACACATGTCACCAAGTTGTCACATTCTGACAACGATTAAGCTAATGAAAAATTAATTAATTGAATCAGGCGTTACTTTGCGGAAGTCCATATTATTAACAACAATAATATTACTTTGCAATTCCGCTGTTTAATAACGTGCTAGTCAATCAGTGCCAACCCGTTATATTTACTTGCGTATTTTTTCATGCATTAATGTTCCCTCCCTCCCACCGCAAAATTAAATACGCAAATAAACATAACAAACCACCACCAATAATACCAAAACTCGACACGTGTTTCGCCTCTCTACGAGGCATCCTCAGGAGACGCTGGAGATGTTGTCGGTCTGACGTCCGAATAATGAAAAATTGATCTTAAACGCGTTGAACACCAAATTTTGGTCAACATCCGTCCGCGGCCGCCTCGTGGCTTTCTGTAATGTCCAGCTACCATTTTACAGAACGCAAGGCCTACTACCGTACACTGGCATGCTCTAAAAGCAAACTTATTATGCGACTAAGAACAAAGCAAATTATTTTTAATTAAATATTTTGTTTTGCTTTGATTTTTAAGTAGTAACACTACTGTAATATAACATAAATGCTAAAAAAAAGCCGACCGTGTGATGCCGGCTGACTAGAATAGCACCACCCCCTTCTCCCGCGGGTGTCTTAAGAGGCGACAAAGGGAATAATCCTACGGACCGGCAGCAGCGTCCGTCAAAACCAATCTACAGCTACTGCGGTCGCTAACCCGCCAACCCAATACAGCTACTGCCTGCCAAGCGTGGCGACTATGGCAACTACCCCCAATATGATACAAGTCATATTTGTGGGAGGCCTATGTCCAGCAGTGGACTGCATACGGCTGAAATGTATTATGCAACTTTGGTTGCAAATGAGCTCACATTCCGCCCGACGGTAAGTGGTAACTGTAGCCTATGGACGCTTGAAAAGCCAGTAATGGACACTTTTCACAATTGCCGTAGTGTGCCGACTATGGCAAGTACCCCAAGATGATACAGTCATATTTGTGGGAGGCCTATGTCCAGCAGTGGACTGCATACGGCTGGAATGTATATATTTTATAATCGGGAACGTTTAAATCGGTGAATTATGTTTTGTCTGTATTGAAAATCTATATTCTACGAACACATAGAGGCGTGTTAGACCGACGTTCACACTTGTTACTCGCTGACTTACCATAAAATCGAGTACTTAACACCGAAGTACTAAACACCTTTTACTGTTAACAAAGTTAATACCTTCTCGTTGTGAGCCCATATGTACAATAAGCCGCAGAGGTAGCTAAGCGACCGAGTCCAAAATTAACTTGACTAGACTTTATTTTTAAGAGAATAAGCGTTTGGCAACTTGGGCCGTTTAGCAACTTCTCCCGCTGCCTGTACAAATCCAGTACGAAAGTAAAAAGGTTTCGAAGCCTTACTGATTTTAACGGACTTAATACCTTTTAGTTTTAAGCACTGAATTAGAAAACTATTAGGACTTTTGACGGCAACATTTTAAGTGCAATGCCCTTTGCCCTTTGAATGACATCGCAAGTGCATTGCCATTGTTTTTAGATCGTCGAAGAACATGAAGATGGATCATTTAAACAATATTTGAGGTTTTGTTAAACACTAATATTAGTAAAACTCTAAACTATTTAGGATAAACAGTTAAATTTACCCAGATAACCTGACCATCATCGGAAAGTTTGGCCAGTGTTATCATTGTTATCAATTTATCATACAGACCAAAAAAACGGCCATGCTAAAGTGAAGGGCTTAGATCAAAATAATTTTCCTTGAAAGTTTTTATTCAGCTGTACTTTCATGATTTTTTATTTTATTTTTTATGTCTTGAAATTTAAAAGTTAGAGGCGGGGGGACATCTCCGAAAATAATTCACATTATTAAAACATGCAAGAAAATTCAAATTCCTAACTAAAACGACACCTCACACTATAGGGTTGAACCGAAAAATAATATCGCCCTCGTTCACATGTAGAGGAGGTCTTAAAAAAAAGCACTATTTTCAAACATTTTGTACTAAGGGTACAGTCAGCATCAAGCGCACAAAATGTATCTACCGTTTTTTAATTACTTTACAAAAAGAGACAGATTTCTGCGTGTTTATCAATTGAAATGCGGTAGAAACTTTGAAACGCGAACTGTAGAAAATATCTCATTTGTAAAAAAATACACAAGATAGCAGATATTTTAGTGCGTTGTTTCATACGTTACTATTGACGCTGACTGTACAGTCAGTAACATAATTAACAAAATGATCTTAACGCGCACTTATTGCTATACAAATAAGGTTGTATAGGTGAAATACTTAACTGAACTACCAAGTCTATGTAGCTGTGCAGAAAATTAATATGGAACTTACGACAAAACATTACGCCGTATGATGCCGGCTGACTAGAATAGGACCACTCCATCTACCTACTCCCGCGGGTATCGTAAAAGGCGACAAAGGGCATAATCCTAGGGACGGGCAGCAGCGTCCGTCGAAACCCAATCTACAGCTACTGCGGTCGCCAACCCGCCTGCCTAGCTTGGCGACTATGACAACTACCCCTACGCAGTGCACTGCATACGGCTGAAATGTATGTAATGTAATGTAATGGAGACAATTGAACCAAAATGATATGTGATATGTCAAAAATTGAATACAGAACGCCAATACACACGTTACTACTATATATTAGGCCAGTTGCTTTAGCTAAGTTTTTAATCCTATACCACAAGCGTATCTACAGCAACTGCTGCTGTTGGCTGTACTACTATATAAATCATTACCTGTCATTGACTAAATATCCACGTATGTTCCAATGTTTAGGAAATTCTTTCCCAACTATTCTTTCCATTTGTCTTCCGACAAAATATTTTGTCGGTTTTGATTAACTTCTAATTTACATACTGTTTAAAAAGTGACATTAATCATGTAAAAAATATTAAATTATGTTAACTATCTGTATTTAGTTGTTTAGTAACAATTTGTTACTATTATTATAAATTACAAGCTTTTATTTAACTTGCAAAGTATGTGATGTAAATATATTAGTATGTTCGGGTACATTACATACAGATATACATTTCAGCCGTATGCGGACTGCATACGTACTGCTGGACATAGGTCTCCCACAAATATGACTTGTATGATCTTGGGGGGGTAGTTGCCATAGTCGCCACGCTTGGCAGGCGGGTTGGCGACCGCAGTAGCTGTAGATTGGGTTTCGATGGACGCTGCTGCCCGTCCGTAGGACTTTTCTTTTAGTCGCCTCTTACGACACCCGCGGGAGGAGATGAGGTGGTGCTATTCTAGTCAGCTGGCATCACACGGCATGTTCGGGTAAAATCTTGCAACTCTGCAAATCTGAAATTTGAGGTTAGGTGATAATGCAATTTTATGGAACCACTCATCTGATCTGATGAAAGAGCGCTGGTGGCCTAGCGGTAAGAGCGTGCAACTTGGAATCCGGAGGTCGCAAGTTCAAACTCCAATACCAATAAATTTTTCGGAACTTATGTTCGAAATAGCATTTGATAGGACGACGATTATCATTTGTTAGGTATACCGTCGCTTTCCGGTGAAACCGGACTAATCCCAATAAGGCCTAGTTTACCTTCTGGTTTGGAAGGTCAGATGGCAGTCGCTTTCGTAAAACTAGTGCCTATCCTGGGATTCGTTGCCAAGCGGACCCAAGGCTTCCATGAGCCGTGACAACGCGATAAAGAAGACTCATAAAGAAGAATGCTGGAGCCAAAAGGTAGCCATAGCGACTCCTAAAATACAGAAGATAACCTGGAGATTTGGCTTGCTATCCTCTCGATGTAGTAGTTGATAAATGTGCAAAAGTACAGGGCAATAAAAGCTTGTACATACCAAAAATTAAAAAAAATATAGAAACTTATTTAATAAAATGTTATTTATAGCAATTGCCTTAACGACTTACCAGTGGCAGCGCATCTATAGAACCCGATTCCCGACGGCTTCATTAATTTTCATATACTTGAGCAATTTACCATTAGCTCCTACAGGAAAGGAAAGCCATAATGGCTATGGTTTGAAAAGTAAAATCCTAGCCCGCCGCCACTGCTACTTTAATACAAAAAAGGACCTTGAGATATTTATTGTACCCAGGATGCTCGCGGCATTTCCTCTTTGTATCGCAATGCTGATACATTGCGCGCGGAAGCCGCCTGCTCTTCAATCACCAGTTACGACAACAAGACACTTCTTTCTGCAAAAAGTTTATGCGCGCTGGGACCCCATAAACCTAGCGTTTCTACGCCAAACGGTGCACAATGGTACTATCTGTCCAGGTTCTTATATGACGAACACAGAGCGATCGTCAAATGTACATGCTGCAGCACATATATCCTTTTTTTTATGACAAAGGTGGCAAACGAGCAGACGGATTGCCTGATGGTAAGCAATTACCCATGGGCACCCCTAACACTGGGGAGTCACAAGCGCGTTGCCGGCGTTTAAAGGGGGTTGGAGCTCTGGGAACCTTACTCACCATCTGGAAACAACACTACATACCTGAAAGATAGCAGTGCTATTATGGCTGTGGTCTTCTGTAGGGAGGAGGTACTTTCCCAGTTAGGCTTCTCCACACTCAAGCATGATGGTATTTCGCTGTGCCTTACCTCTCATTGTTGGACATAGTTTAAGGACATACCCGGGTCCTAAAAGTCTCGGGTTCATCCCGTATATTTTTTGTTGATACCACAACACAACCGGACCCTGACTCATCCGCCCTTTACACGCATGATCGAGCACCTTAATATATGCCCGGATTATGTTCTGTACAGCATATTGAAATTTCTTTTGTACCCCAAATGTTTAATACCCTCTTGTCAAAATACGATTGAAATGTTCGGATGACCGATAATTTGAGATTGATTTGGAATTCACGGCTATTTTATCAAGCCCAGACGCAAAAAGAGTTGTTAAACGTTCAAGTATGGTATTAGTATCGGTGAAGAAACCGGACTAATCTAGTTTACCCTCTGGGTTGGAAGGTCAGGGCACTCGCTTTCATAAAACTAGTGCCTACGGTAAATCGTGGGATCAGTTGCCAAGGACCCCAGTCGGAAGACTGATGAGTCGGCTGATGGAAATCAGCCGTAGCAAAATGCCGAGACAATGCGAAAAAGATGATAAATTTGAGTATGATTGGTACTAGTATGTGTCTGTGGCCATGTAGGTTTTAGGTGCTGGTTTGGAGAGAACATCGAAGTTCATAATTTCGAGCATCCTTCTCTTTTACTTCATCAAGGCGTCATGAGAATGACAGAGACAATCGTTCGAAATTTGCGATTTTGCTTAGTTTTATGGGAATTGGGAACAATAGATTATAGCGTCTTTACTGTAAAAGTCACTCGATGTCTAGTCTGTAAATTTAGACATTAAATAAAAGAAAGTCGTACATAAACCCGGACCCGGGTATGTCCTTAAACTACGTCCGACAATGAGAGGTAGGGCGCAGCGAAGTACCATCACGCTCGAGTCTGGAGAAGCCCAACTGGGGAAGTACCTCCTCCTTACAGAAGACCACAGCCATAATAGCACTGCTACCTTTCAGGTATGTAGTGTTGTGTTCCTGATGGTGAGTAAGGTTCCCAGAGCTCCAACCCCCCTTAAAGGTCGGCAACGCGCTTGTGACTCCCCTGGTGTTACGGGTGCCTATGGGCGATGGTAATTGCTTACCATCAGGCAATCCGTCTGCTCGTTTACCACCTTTGTCATAAAAAAAGGGAATCGGAAACAATAGATAACAGCGTCTTTACTGTAAAAGTCACGTGTCTGTAACTTTAGACATTTAAATAAAAGAAAGTCGTACATAAACATGTTCACCCCATGTGCCCCATGCATGGGTCACAACGAATTGTCTTCCCAAGTCCGTGCCCCACACGTAGGTCATAATCATAACCGACCAGATACGCATTGAAATCAAATCACTTCCAACTGCATTCAAGCGTGCAAATAATATGAATTCTGATTTCTCTATTAATATTTGTGTTGGATAGACAACAGAATTCAGTAATATATATTGTAGTAATCCGAGTATATATCGGCGTTCCTCAGTGATACGTCGAGCACGGACGTGCGATGGGATAATTTGCTTGGACGTATGAGGAAATCGATACACTGTGATAGATAGATAAACAACTTTATTCTTCTCAATAGGCTCATATGGCCGGACGCAGTTTAAATGTAAATTAACATGATATTTAAATGGAAAGAAAATTTGAAAAATTTGACTCGCGGCGGGACTCGAACCCACAACGACCACAATAAAAAATAATTTAGAAACGGGTAGCACATTGTTATCGATGAATTCTCAATGAAAATTGAGACTTCGATGCCGTTCAGTGTTCAATACGCTGGCGGTAGATGTGACTACACGTCACCCATGATGACGTATACGACGAGGGATAGATAGAAAAATTTGATAAGTCTAAGCGGTACTCGTGTAGCACAATAAAATTGGTAGTGCACTGGGCTAGTGATCCGGTTGTTGTGGGTTCGAGTCCCGCCGCGTGTCAAATTTTTCAATTTTTCTTTCTATTTGAATATCGAAGATATTCGCTAGCAGACATTTCTGCATAATAAAGAAATAGTAAATTAACATGATTGAAAAAACATGCAGCAATAAGTAGGTACTAATTAAGTTGAGTACATACATTATTATATTTCCTAAACAATTTCTATAAAATTAAAATTCAGTGAGCCATGTGATGGTGAAAAGGAGCTCTAGCCCAGCATATATCTGCGGAAGTGTGAACGTGTTAAGTCGTACAGTCAACCATTTTGAATTATGGCCTACTTCGTTCCTTGTCACAGTGAAAATCTATATGAACGACGCAAAAGATCTCTTATTAACGTCACTGCAACGAACTAGTATCTAATACTATAGAAACCTGACTCGAGCTCAAAAATGACCCCACGGCTAGTGTGCCGCGAACGATTGACTGAGCCACGGCGGAGTTTGACAGCTTTAGTAGTACAGAAGCTTTCTATGACATAAGATGTCAGCTAATATAAAATTGTTAAATTAAAAAACCATATGAAATGCTTTCTTCTGCGGTAAAATAGTACCTGAACAACTCCACAAAAATACAAGAAAATCTATGGGATCCATTGGAATGTGTAAGTTTATCCCTGAAGAAGATAAACAATTATTCAAAGTAACATATTGATATATAGACTAATACGCTGAACCAAATGTCGTAACTCTATACTAGTTTTATAATGACTTATGCCTTTATGATACTGAGTGACAAAATGGTGATAATGTTATGCAACATTTCTACTAGTAAGTAAACTATTAATTTTATGTTCAAGTAACGAGCAATTCCTATTATATGTTTTTATTTAAAAACGCAAATACCTACGCTACGTGCTGCTGGTAAACTTTTAGTCATAATCATTCTAGTTTCCCGGAGGCCGCGGAAAGGATTTATTATTTATTATATTTTTCACGGAATTTAATTTTCTGCCCAAATGGGCAATCACTGAATTGTCGTTAGAGATTCGCGATGCCTTAAAGTCGAAAATTGTATTTCAGTAATAGGATTGAAATACTTACTGTTAAGTTTTTAATACCGGAAGGTTTTAAACCTTCGCACATTTTTCATCCATGTCATTCATACATCCCATGTTCTATGTATTTATCTCGCTTTGGGGATGGGGCATGCGCGGAGCGGCAATTTTTAAAAAGAAGAGAAAAATGAAAATCTGATAGCTGTCAAGAATCGCTTGGAAAAATTGGAGCTTTGCGGAATTTGCGGAGAATTGATATACACTATTATTTTATAAGGAAGCGGGGTGAGTGCGTAGGGATTTATTTTATTATATTTTTAGTTTTCCATCTTTTCTTTGTTCATCAACACACAAAAGCCTAAATCAGAATGTGCCAGGAGCCAATCATAATATGAACCAGCAATTATATTTCTAGTGCGAAAGCCAAAATCTCCCTCCAAGAGGGAGAAGGCATTTTCTAACATTTTTGGTCGGCTTCGAACCGGATTTACGGATTTTATTGGCGCCTTGGTACATTCTGATTTGGTTTTTAAACAAATTCATATATTTCGAACGGTCGAAATATTTATTTAATTATTTGCGGTAACCTACACACTACACACAGTTTTTGGGGTATATATATTTTTAGCGGTCGTTTATTACTTATCTTATGTATTGCGGTGGGAAATTTATTTTATTTCAAGTCATATTCATACTTTCATTGACATTCATCTTGGTATGTTCGTCGCGGATTATTTGGATAAAACGTTTGCTATCTTCTGGTATTTAAAGCGAACATTCACTGGGCATCCAATTTTACTAACGACTGAAATTGTTTTATCAATTTCAATTCATCATAATTTATTTTTTTGGAATTGTTTATTTTATAACAGTGTAATTTAAAACAGTTCAGTTGCTAGGTTACGGAACTAGAACTAGGAACTAACGGCTAATTTCGCAGTATGCGGTGTCTGCTATCTTAGCCTAATGGTTATACTATTTGCTTAGTAAGATCGAGGTCGTCGGTTCGATCCTCAGCCAAGGAGTTGTTTTTGTATTTTTCTAAGCATTTAGTATTTTCGTAAAAGCGGTTTTAAACATTATTTATCGGTATTTAATGTTGTTGCGGGAATTTAAATATTTATTTCTCTTTGCGGAATAATTTAAAAATTATTAAGTATTTAAATTTAAGTTAGCGGTACATGCTTAAATTTAAAAATAAAATAAAAATAATTTTAGTATTAGTGTTCGGTGGGGGTGCTTAGTACAAATAGTGCTAATTAAGTGCTATTTTTAGTTTTCATGGTTTGGTTTTTCTTAGGATTTTGGTTGATTTTATTAATTTGGACTACGCACTTAAACACCAACGTGAACATGGCGGCAGCTAGGCGGATTCAGTTGTTGCAGATGAAATATCATACAGCTTGTCGTAGTATTGATATAATGAATGGATTGGCTCGTAATCCAGAATTGTCTTCGGAACAAGAAAGCGATTTTATGGTGCGGTTTCTGGATTTAGAGAAAGTTTACGAAACATTTACGGAAATGTTTTATGAACTTCAGCTCTCTGCTGCGGAAATAGAGAGCTTCGACCTGGAAGGTCACAAACAGGAGTACGAAATCTATAATAAAAATATTACTTTATAAAACAGCGTCATTTAGCGTTGACGAATTCGAACGCTTCAGCTAACTTGGAAAACAGCTGTAGCAGCGGTAGCGGCAATGACACTAAGGGAGTGCGGAATAGGGTAGTTCTCCCTAAAGTGAAGCTTCCTAGCTTTGCGGGCCAGGTGGAGGAGTTTGTTCCTTTTATGGAATTGTTTCAGTCATTGGTGGGTAATGACATGGCTTTATCGGATACTGAAAAATTGTACTACTTAGCAGGGTCACTTATAGGTGAACCAAAGTCCTTGATCCAGCATTTGTCTGTCACGGGTGACAACTTTTCCGTTGCTGTAGATTTATTAAATGCGCGGTACAACAACAAACGATTACTCGCGGACCGTTTGTTGCATAACTTATTAAGTGTTCCACACGTTACTAGTAAAGGGATTAGCGGCTTGAAATTATTTTTAAATACTTTGATCGAAAATACAAAGGCATTGGAAAAGATGAAGTTTCCTGTTGAATCTTGGTGCTATTTGTTGTTTTATATAAATTTCCAAAAACTTGACAATAATTTAAGAAAACACTTTGAAGACAAGCATGCTGACAAAGAGTTGCCAACATTCTCGGATCTGTTAAAGTTTCTGGAGACTGAAATACGGATTTTAGAATCCAGCGCGGATCCACAGGCTGGTACGTCGTCTGCGGCTAGACGTAGTGGAACTGGTCAGAGTCATGCGGTAAAGGCTCATGCGGTTTTTCAGAATGCGGGTTCAACTTCGGTGTGTAAATTATGCGGGAAAAACGGACACTTTATTGCCAAGTGTGAAAGGTTTTGGAAATGAAACCTGCGGCTAGGAAACGTCAAGTAGTAGCACTGAGATTATGTTTTAAATGTTTAAATGGTCACAATATAAACCAGTGTACTTACAATAAAAACTGTTATAAGTGCAATTCGGCGAAACATCATTACTTGCTGCATTTTGATTTACCGGCAACTGGCTCAGATCGTGAACAACGTTTGACGGCAAACAATGTTCTTACAACTGGAAGGGTACACAGCCCCAATACCTCGCACTCTACAAGTACTGCTGCTGCGAGTGCACCTTTGACCAGCGGTCTTCCAGGTAGTGCGGTCCCTGGAGTCACTGGACAAGCGGCGCTACATGTCAATACGCCAAACATGTATCAGCGGAGAACACTTCTTGCAACGGCGATAGTACGAGTACTGGATAGCAGCGGCTGCTACCAGGAGGCGCGGGCCTTGCTGGATGGAGGGAGCGAGAGCACATTTATTTCGGAGGCTTGTGTGCAACGGTTGGGTTTAAAGCGGTTTAGACCTGACACATCTCCGCTTACTGGACTGGGCTGTACTCCTATAACCGGTAATAGAGGAGCGGTCAATCTGACCATGGCATCTAGGTTTTCGGATCAACCTGTGTTAGTGACCACAGCTACGGTCTTAAATAAATTAACCAACGATCTGCCTGGAATTTCTTTACCAATTGAATTAGCGGATAGTTACCGGGGACTTTATCTTGCGGATGATAAGTTCTACGTCGGTCGAGAGGTTGATATTTTAATTGGTGAAGATTTACTTTGCGACATTGTTCTGAGCGGTCGCCATAAGATCAATGATCATATTCCTCGGTTTACAAAAACAGTTTTCGGTTACGTATTGTCAGGCCCAGTCACTCTTTTGGCATCTCAGTCATTCTCTAAAACAAGTCACTCTACCCAAGCTCTTTTCTGTAGCACAAGTACAGACCAGATTTTAGAAAGATTCTGGGAAGTTGAGGACATCCCAAGTATGGTTGAAAACCCTAAGGATCTAGAATGCGAGATGATTTTTAAGGATACTCATCAGCGCATTGAAGAGGGCAGATATATAGCACGCTTACCCTTTTTATCGGATGCTCCGGAGCTTGGAAACACGGTACCAATAGCCATGAAGAGGTTTTGCCTATGGAAAGGCGACTTCTTGCGAAAGGTAATGAGGTCTTTAGAGCAAAGTATATCGGATTTATGCGGGAATATTTACAGACGGGGCACATGTCGCTTTGTGATGGTGAACCACAGGACTACACAAGTGACAGTTATGTGATCCCTCATCATGGAATCTTTAAGGCGGATTCTGACAAGATCAGAGTAGTTTTTGATGCCAGCTGTGCTTCAAGTAACGGAGTCGCTTTAAATGACTGCTTACATGCAGGACCAAAGTTGCAGCGTGATATCGCAAATATAATATGTAGGTTTCGGTTACATCCTTATGTTTTTACAACAGACATCAGGATGATGTTTAGACAGATTTTAATTTCTGAGGAACATCGGAAATTCCAGCTTATTTTCTGGAGGGAGTCCCCGGATCTACCCTTGCTGGTTTATCGCCTGAATACGGTGACTTATGGTATGAAGTCGAGCCCATACCTTGCGATCCGAACGCTAAAACAATTAGCTGACGATGAGGAAACGCTGTTTCCTGCAGCGGCGAATCTTCTTCGCTCTTCGGTATATATGGATGATATTTTAGGAGGAGCAGATTCTATAAAAGATGCGATTAATTTAAAGCAGGAACTGACAGACTTACTACGCTCTGGCGGTTTTGAGTTAAGTAAGTGGACGTCAAACAGTAAGGAGGTCTTACAGGACATAGAAGAGGAACACTTAGAAAAACCTCGAAAGATTTTTGATAATGCGGATGGACCTAGTTTCTTTAAAATTCTAGGCATTCAATGGGATTCTAGCAGTGACAGTTTCTCATATCGCACTAGGCTAGAGGATACGGGCGGTTGTACTAAGCGGTCAATTTTGTCGACTCTAGCTAGGACATTTGATCCGTTAGGATGGATCAGTCCGGTAATTTTCCAAGGTAAGGTCCTCATGCAGCAATTGTGGTTGAAGAATTTATCTTGGGACGCGGAAGCTCCGGAGGATGTGGTTGCGGAATGGCAAGGGATTTTAAGGGATATGCCACTGATTTCACATCTTCGGCTTGATCGTTTTGTCTTATTGGACGTTAAGACTTGTTCCTGCACGGATTCTCAGATGCATCAGAACTTGGTTATGGTGCAGCGGTATATCTGAGAACTGTAGGAAATGATGGAAAAGTAAAGGTTAGTTTGATGATGGCTAAATCAAGGGTTGCGCCGATTAAATCAAAACTTACCATACCTAAACTTGAGCTTAGTGGTGCTATGTTACTTGTTCGTCTCCTGAAGTTCGTCGTTGCTGCTATCAGTGAGAAAATGACGATCGATGATATCGTTGGATGGAGTGATAGCACGATTGTTCTCTCGTGGCTGAAGATATCGCCACACTTGTTGCAAATTTTTGAGGGCAATCGAGTTTCACAAATTGTCAATTGCGGTTTAGATATGGTTTGGAGACACTTACCTTCAGAAATGAACCCCGCCGATATCGCGAGTCGCGGCTGTCGCGCATCGGAGCTGCTTGAGCACACCTTATGGTGGGGGCCTGTATGGTTGTCAGGTGATGCGGACACCTGGCCCAAGAATATAATGGATAAAGCGGAAGATCCATTACCTGGTTTGCGGAAGGTGAGGGTAAATGTCCGGGCTTTAGTCGGTATTGTTGATAATGATAACATTTTACTCGGTTTAGTAGTTTGAATATGTTACTGGCGGTCGTAGCATATTGCTTTCGGTTTATCAACAATACCAGGGATCCAACAAATAAAGTTGTTGGGGTTCTATCAGTGTCAGAGCGACGGTTCGCTTTGCAGCGGTTAATTTGGTTGGTTCAGCAGATGGAGTTTGCGGATGACGTCCACTGCTTAACTCAACACAAACAATGTTCCACTCGATTACGTCGGCTTGGACCATTTATTGGGGATGATGGTTTACTGCGCGTTGGAGGTCGTTTGGAGCATTCAAATTTAACTTTTGAGCGGAAGCATCCAGTGATTTTACCAAAATCACACGCTTTAACGGTTTTGATCGTGGATTATTTTCACGTTTTGTATTGCCACGCGGGGCTACGGTTCTGATGGCCGTTATACAACGGAAGTTTTGGATTCTTTCTGCGGGACAAGTAATTCGTACGCGAATATTTAAGTGTATGAAGTGTTTTAGAACCAAGGCCAGGCCTACGACGCCAATGATGTCAGCGTTGCCCTGGGATCGGGTCAATGCGACTGGCGTATTTCACACCGTGCAAACAGATTTTGCTGGTCCGTTTAGTATTAAACATTCTCGTGTGCGGAACGCAAAAATTTTAAAGGCGTATCTTTGCGTATTTATTTGTTCTGCATCCAAAGGCGTACATTTAGAGTGCGTCACAGATCTTTCAACTGAAGGTTTTCTCGCAGCTTTGACGCGCTTCACTTCGCGACGCGGTATGCCGAGCGTTATACGTTCAGATTGTGGAACTAATTATATGGGTGCGAATAGGTATTTGGATGATGTGCGGAAATACTTGGCATCTGAAGAAGTTCGGCAAGAACTTAGCGACGGCGCGGCTAAACAATCTATTACATGGCGGTTCAATTCTCCAGCGGCGCCTCACTTCGGCGGTTTATTTGAAGCGACCGTAAAATCAGCTAAGACATTATTGCGGCGTGTCATAGGTGAACAGATTTTGACGTTTGATGAATTGGTTACGGTTTTTACTAGGGTGGAAGCGGTGCTGAACTGTCGTCCTTTATGCCCGCTGTCTCAAGACCCTCAGGAACTTGAAGTCCTGACACCGGCCCATCTACTGATTGGTAGACCTTTGCTATCGGTTCCTGAGTACAATTTTGAAGAAATTCCGAGCTCAATGTTGAATCGATTTAATTTAGTTCAGGCAATATCTCAACGCGTTTGGAGAAAGTGGAGCGAACAATATCTACATTCTCTCCAAATGCGTCGCAAATGGACATCGCCAACTGATCCGCCTAAGCTAGGTGATCTGGTCCTCATCAAAGAGGAAAATTTACCTCCTCTTCGATGGAAGATGGCGAGAATAGAGCAGTTGTTACCCGGCAAAGACGGTGTTGTCCGGGTTGTACGCCTCAAAACGACTACCGGTAGTCTTACGCGGCCAGTTGTGAAAATTTGTAGGCTTCCTTTGGATGATTAAGTCGTACCCAACTGTTTTAATTTAGTTTTTATCTAACATAGCTTAATTTGTGTTTTATTTTTTAATTTTTGTTGATAAAGGCATCAGCCTTTCTCGGGCGGGGGAATGTTAAGTTTTTAATACCGGAAGGTTTTAAACCTTCGCACATTTTTCATCCATGTCATTCATACATCCCATGTTCTATGTATTTATCTCGCTTTGGGGATGGGGCATGCGCGGAGCGGCAATTTTTAAAAAGAAGAGAAAAATGAAAATCTGATAGCTGTCAAGAATCGCTTGGAAAAATTGGAGCTTTGCGGAATTTGCGGAGAATTGATATACACTATTATTTTATAAGGAAGCGGGGTGAGTGCGTAGGGATTTATTTTATTATATTTTTAGTTTTCCATCTTTTCTTTGTTCATCAACACACAAAAGCCTAAATCAGAATGTGCCAGGAGCCAATCATAATATGAACCAGCAATTATATTTCTAGTGCGAAAGCCAAAATCTCCCTCCAAGAGGGAGAAGGCATTTTCTAACACTTACTATCTGCCATTGCATATTACAGATAACCTCTTTGTGAAAAGTTATCATTTTCTTATCTGAATCTGAAAGCGGTTCCAGCTATATGCGTTACTATCATTTGAATATTGCAAGAACGAAAAAGATGAATATAGACTCGGTAGTCGTCGTATTGTTGGCAAAATGTCTTTACATCCCAAAGTTCAGTACTCCACGTCGATATTATTAATCTGTTTCCTAGTAAACAAAAAAAATGCATGCGATATATGAAAGTAACGTCTTATTCTAGCTTGCTCTTATGGTGACAGTTTGCTATACGATAATACGATATTGAACCTTAGTGGGTTAGAAATTAAACTCCTTGACTGTACTCACACTATTACGATTATTCCAAAATACATATGAACTACACATTAATATTATGTTTCAACTTTTGAGTATAACGATAAACGGGACTTAGTCGCGCAAAAACTTACGAAAATTCACCTCCGATATTCCCGAGAGAGTGTTTCCACTTGTTTGTGTTTCGTGGGAGTGTTGTCCAATACGACATTACTATACCTTCTTATAAAGTATGGACAAACGTAATCTTAATAGCAAAATCGTGTCAAAATAAAACTTATATAAATTGGTTCCATCTCGGTTAGTATCATCCCTGTAAATTTGACAACGCCATAATATTGCAACGCCGCGCATGAGATTTGACGCTTAAAACTTTTTTTAACCAATCACAACTTTTTTTAAATAGCGCGAAATTGTCTATTGGATAAACTCCAAGCTGCTCTGACAATTTATGAAGAGGGGATTGCTGTCAGTGTCAGTGCGCCTGGGGTCAATTTTGGAAGCCATTTTTGTATGGAGAGCTGTGTCTATATATATTCAGTCACCGCGTCACTGTGACAAGGTTCGAAGTGGCCTAGAAATCAAATTCGTTGACTATACAAATAATACGACTAAATTAATTTAAGTTAGAGTTGTTTTTAAATAAAAGCAAACAAAAAATGAATTTCGCGAGGCTCTCTGTCAGCCCGACCAGAAGTTCGCAGCCACTATCTCCGGTTCCAGTGTTGCCAGTTTAGTCGTGTAAAAACTTTTACTTTTAATAATGTCCGGCTGTTAGTTTAGTTTAATATCGTTGAAGGTAAATACATATTTGCATTGAAAATTAAACTTTGGCGGAGTCAAAGTTCGTGGTTTGCAGCGCCCGTGATCTCTTTGTGGCCCAAACTTTGTGGTCGGGGCATGTAGAACGTTTATCCGGCGCCGTAATATACTTACATAAATATTTTTCTGCTCAAAGGGAGGTATTTAGTTGAAAAAATAACAGACATTTATATAGATTGCAGCCGGATTCAATCAAATATATTTAAATGGAAAGAAAAAATAGAAAAATTTGACTCGCAGCGGGACTCGAACCCACAACCACTGGATTCTATTTTTTCTTTCCATTTAAATATCTTTGATATGCTAGCAGACGTTTCTGCTTAATATAAAAACGGATTCAATCAATTCTTTATAAACGATATACAATATTTAGTTTGATGTACAGAGTCAGCAGGGTCAACCCGGGTCTAAATATTAATATTCATATGAATATTTAGACCTATATATTATAATAAATAAATATTTCGGAACATTCTAACACAGATCAACATAGTCCTACGGTAGGCTCAGTAAGGCTTGTGTTGTAGGTACTATAGACGACGACATATATAATAGATAGATACATATAATTACTTAAAATACATAGAAAACCTAGGAGGAATAATGCCTGGACAACGCATCCGCGTGCGCCAATAATGGACAAAAATATTCTTGCCTTTTTAGCCCAAAATGTAACAATTCACTATAGTTTTGTTTTACAGGACATTGTTAATAACAAAAATATTAGCTTATTCTGTATTCATTACCGCAACTTTGGTTGAAAACTCAAGAAAACTCCAATTGTATTTTTTTGTTCCCCTCCAAATTTGACAGTTCTGAAGGGTCCAGTTTGGAGGGGAACAAAAAAGTGTGAAAATATGACAAGGACGGACGAAAATAGTGCCGGCTCTACCATAGCTATGGAAAGTTACATGAGACCATCCCTTGGTATTATTCTAGTTAAATGGTATGGCTATGTAGAAAACACCCATGACTTACATGTTTTGACGAAGCATGTTGTGGATACTATGTTTGAATAGGATAAATATGACGTGCTGTGGGTATGATTTTGTACTTGTTTTAATTGTTAGTAAATATTTTAATATTGTATTTTTTAATTAACGATTAATACGTAACTTACTACACGCAACGCTGTGCGCGACGGGCCGGTGACGCGAGCGGCGAACCGAACGGACACTCAGCACTCTTAGTGCTTGAAAATGGAGGCCTATGTTCTCCGAAACATGTCGCGCGAGTGTCTAAATAAACGTGAGTAGTACCGTATTAATCGTTAATTATTAAATATGTCTCACGTAAGTTTAAATACAAATATTGTATTTTTGGTCCATAATTCATAGATCGTTCTTGCAATCATACTTATAGTTGCAACTGTTGCAAACGCAGCATGCATGCAGCCGGCCAGTTTATCGGCCTGGGCTAACGACTGCAATTATTGTCTGTGGATTATAGTGTCTGTGGCGTATATTTATGTCTTGAGCAGCCGGATGTGGGCGGACAGCTATTTTCACACACAATATGCCTAAGTGTTTTATCCTGTCCAGTAAAATTCTCACTTCTCATTCTCAGTAATCAAATTTAGATCATGTATAGGCATAATCGTATTTTCTGCTCTACATATAAAATAATCATTTATTGAGACCCTTATTTACTTAACTTTAGAGTTCAAAATCTGCTATACGACTGCCGGATATGAATGAGCGGCGCCCGCGTCGGTTATTACCAGTCCACGTGTCAATCATTAATTTAGTCAACGAATAATATTACAATACCTAAATTACTAGGTGCAGGGAAATATAGGATTATATATAGATGGCCGAGCACAATGATACCAGATTGTTGCGAAGCTAGCAACCCTTATTCACGACGAGGTTTGTATAATTCTGTCTGCCAACCAATTTCCTACATTATCTTTCCCACGACACATGGCTCCATTTTGATTTTATGGATAAAATAATGGAGTTAAAATTGCATGCCTTTTTTATTTGTATGTTTCGTTGGTTTTCAATGTCATTGCCATATAAATTGTGGGTATGAATAATGAATTTATCTATCTATCTATAAAGTTTTTCTTCAACATGCAATACAATTGATTAAATAGCTCCATGAAAACAAAGTTTAATTTTTAGAAACACTAAAAGTAAATTTGCTAAATACGAGTCCAAAATTTACCACCACCTTAACCCATTGACATAAGGTTCAAATTTGTATACATATTGATGCACGCGTAGAATTATGATAGTCTCTCGCGTCCACTTCGATCGTTTGTTCGTATGTTTACCTCTTCATCGCACGTATATGCAAGAGCGAAAGAGAGGGGGGTAAATATTTTCGAATATCGAGTTTCGCGGTAAGCCTGCTGTAGGTACATCACGACATCAGGTATTTACAACTAGGCTGGCAGCTTGGTCCGGTGCCAGCTGTTAGAGCGACGTTATCAGCTGACAGCTCGGACGAATAACGTCACAAGTGCTTATGAATTGTGTATAGTTTATGTCATTCTGTTTATTTACATGGCTACGGGTTAGTTTCATTGAAGATTTAAATGTTTGTTCCATTTTTGAATTTTTCAGACTCCCAGAAAAAGGTTGACTTACGTTACACTAGCCCGCGCCCGGGCCGTGGCCACCGGCGCGGCATTCACGGTCCGGGCACGGGCCGGTGGTGTGACGGCCGTTACAGATATGAATGTAAAATGGCTCTTCTCGGTGATGGGAAGGCGACGTGATGTCCACGCGATATCGACGTGTGATGATCGTATACTCGCAACCAATGGCTGCATGGAACGACGCTCGTGTTAATGTGAATATTCGAGTGTCGAGCCGCTCGGGCTCGGGCCGCCTCGGTGGATCAACGGACTCCTTGGGCTCGGGAAGGCGACATGTAGGAGACACGACAGTATAACGTGAGTCATCCTTTAGTCGATAGTAACAGTGTTTATGGAGCTGGAGGCCCAGGGTTCGAATACTGGCTAGGGGTTTTACTCAATATTTATTTCTTGGCTTTGGAGTTCTGGAACTTATCTATATTTTTAAGTGTTAGGGGGGCACCATAATGTAGAAATTACAATCGCATTTCAAAGCAAACTATAGCTAAAAAGTTGGTTAATGATTAGACATTTCATGTTGAATATTTCTTTATTTGCTTAATAAGGTTTTTACAACATTTTTGTATGTAATTCATTCTTCTCGTTATCTTTAACTGGATGGTACAGTCGCCATCAAATGTATCGGAGCTGTTGAGATGATCACAAATATCTGGATGGTGAAAGGAGGAATAAAGGTCCAACGACTCTTGCAGAAAGTGAGTTGATTAATCATCTCATCAGAGATTCTTGTTATAGGTATAAGAAAACTCCACTCCAAAATTACACCACTAACCACTTTGTAAAAAGTAGTATCCAAAATTTCGCTATCGGCTATAAAAGTAAAAGGGTTGAACACCTACGAATGGGCAGCAGTATCTGTCGAAACGCGATCTACAAACTGCGGTCACCAACCCGCCTGCCAAACGTGGCGACTATGGAAACTATCACGAGATGATACAAGTCATATTTGGGGGAGTCCTATGTCCAGTGGGCGACATACAGATGAAATGATGATGATGATGATAAAAGAGGTAACAAATAGAGAAACCTTTAAGGAAATGAAAACGATTTAAACCTTTCTAAACCATAGTTAATCGGAAATAGTAACTATTAACTATTTGTTGTATTCAATAATCAACATTTACGTTACTTTCAAAACCAGCATATTTCTATATAACAACCCTGTCACTTGCGTCCTTTTTGTGCAGAACAAACATCAAACGGCCATTTTGAAAATCGATTCGCTCTTATCGTTAAGAGTATAAGTATTGTTTTTCAGTGAACAAGGTATACTTTCGTTCATAATAACATATTACATTCTATTTTTAACCTTAAACAGTTTATCTTGTTCTTTAATTTGGTCGATATTTTCTAACTTATGTCAGTATGACTGTGTTTAAACTGTATGGAACTGGCCGGCCTTTAAAAAGTCTTTATAATCCGTTTCAAAACACTTGCGCTCATTTATTTATTATTTTCAAAAGAAAATAACCTTTATGTCTCTTGAAATAGAGTATTAATTCAACAGATATGTAGAAGAGATGCGTTTTTGCGTAATTGCGTTTTTATTGTGCCGCTTACACAGTTTAAGTATTTTCATCAGTATTTTAAGTGGGCCTATTTTTTTCCCCTAAGGACTACAGTATGAAGTTTTTCAAAAAAGGAGTGGATAGGTTCTTGTAGGGTAGGCAACGCGCATGTGAATCCTCTGGAGTTGCAAGCGTCCATAGGCTACGGTAACTGCTTACCATCGGGCGGGCCATATGCTTATTTGCCTCCACCGTTGTATTAAAAAAGAAAATGATTAATGTATGCATTTCACGAAAGTAATTATTTTGTGCAACATAAAACTATTTACGCCTCGTTTTGTAACTTCGACCCTCAAACCTCTTAAGAGCTAAGTATGAAACGTTGCAAACAGTACTTTTTCTGTGACTGCAATGCACAACAGAATCAAAATACCTATGTATAGAACACTAAAAAAAGTAAATGATCAGTTCGAAATTACTTCATCATTTTCCATCCATTATTATTTTCACCATTTTGTTTCAGGCATATAGTAATTTATAAACACTATATTTTCACACAATGTGTTTGAAACCGAAGTCGGCGCATTAATAATGTGTATTGTATGACTGCTATATTAGCAGTTGTGAAAAGTTGTTACTTACAAGTGTACACACGAAATTTTTCGGTCTTACTGCGACGACAGCCTTGGCTATAAGTATTGAGCACCCATGCTTTTTTGAAAACTGGACATTTTAGTGTAGTATTTACATTTTTTCTGGTGACATTATCAAATAATTTAAGCTGATTAGGTATTGGTATTTGCGGTGACTGGTAATTGTGTAGAACATTTGCAATAAATCATTTCGTTAGATCCACATTTTTGGTGCTTTTTTGTTTTCATATTTTATATGTACTTTTAACTAATCTCTTGTTTTGTTCAAATATTAAGGTTTGAAATAGCAGAAAATTGTTTAACTGCATTTAATAGAAAGGGATGGTTTTCAGAGTTAGAAGAAAAATATCTGCTCAATAATTTTGGGCAAGGCTGTATATTCCTATTGGTATATCTATATATATCTCTCGATTTTACATAAGTTAACATACTGTTACATCCTTACATTACATCGACGTGTATTTACGAGTGTAAGCGCCAAGTTCTCGCGTCGGTATCGACAAAAGACCGGTCTGGCCTAGTGGGTAGTGACCCTGCCTATGAAGCCGATGGTCCTGGGTTCGATTCCCAGTCGGGGCATTTATTTGTGTGATGAGCACAGATATTTGTTCCTGAGTCATGGGTGTTTTCTATGTATTTAAGTATTTATATGTATCTGTCTATTATATATATCATCGTCTACTACCTACAACACAAGCCTCACTGAGCTTACCGTAGGACTAGGTCGATTTGTGTAAGATTGTCCCAAAATATTTATTTATTTATTTAAAAGACAAGCTCGATAAAAGCCGATACATGTCTAACGGCGGTACTTCTGTGAGCAAGCGGGACATTGCTTTACTTGCATAGCGTTGTCCCTTACACCTTTTCTTAGGCCATTGTGCTGATGTAAATAGACGTTTATAAATAAACTTATCTTACTAAAGCATATGAACCATATCTATAATTTACTAGTTCTTGTTGCCGTGTGATGCCGGCTGATTAGCACCACCCCATCTCCTCCCGCGGGTGTCGTAAGAGGCGACAAAGGGAAAAATCCTACGGACGGGCAGCAGCGTCCGTCGAAACCCAATCTAGAGTTACTGCGGTCGCCAACCCGCCTGCCAAGTGTGGCGACTATGGCAACTACACCAAAAATGATACAAGTCATATACGTATTAGTGGGAGGCCTATGTCCAGCAGTGGACTGCGTACGGCTGAAAGGTAGGTACTAAAGCATATGAACCATAATATCTATAATTTACTAATTCTTGTCTTACTTGTCTTATCTAAGCTCTTCTTGATCCGTTCGTGTCGCTGGTAGCTGATAGTCGGTTGTTGGAAATCGCACCCCGTGGCAGTTCATGAGGGAAGCCTATGTCTAGCAGTGGACACCAGGGGCTGATAGACTTCAGTCTGCTTCTTCTCATTTTAGCTTCCCTTTTTGTTTCTTTCTCTATTGCAGTTTCTATGAAGTCATTTCACATTAGCGGTTGCAATACCAATGAAATGCATGCATTCCATTGACGTCTTCTAACGTTTTATTAATATAATATCAACATTTTGCTAATGAGACCTAGCAATGGAACGTATACATTTAATAATGTTGACAAATTATGTTAAAGTGACTAATTATCTCAGGAAAAGATAAATTTAGGAATATACTAGTCTTTCCCGTTTGCATATTCATCTCGAAGCTCGTACACCTCATATCAACAAAAGCACCCTGTGTGTAATGGCATAAGGGTCGTATTTGATCCTTGGCAATAAAATGTGCTTGAGAGTAAATTTTATTGCCAAGTAGGTACTAATACTGACTGTAATTTTGCTGTCATTTATAAAGTCATCATATATTATGAGTGATAGAGACATAGACTATCAGAATTACTAGACGACGTATGAGTTTTTTTATCATATAGGAGGCAAACGAGCAGACGGATTGCCTGATGGTAAGCAACTACCACCGCCGATGGGCACTCGCAACACCAGAGGAGTCACAAGTACGTTGCCGACCTTTAAAATGGATATACGCTCTTTTCTTGAAAGTTTGGAGGTCATATCGGTCCGGAAATACTGCAGACGACATTTCATTCCAAAGTTTTGCTGTGCGAGACAGGTAGTTCCTGGAAAAACGTACAGTTGAGGACTGCCAACCATTCAAGTGGTTTTGATGGAAGTGTTGTCGTGTAGAGCGCCGGTGGAAGGAGGCAGGAATTAAACCGAACCTGACTCTGGCCGGTCATGTGACGGCCGTTTCAGCTATGTAAAAAGGCTCGGCCCAGTGATGGGAACGTGACGTGATGTCCACGCGATATTGACGGTGTGACGATCGTCTACTCGCAACAAATGGCTGGATGGAACGACGCTCGTGTTAATGTCAATATCCGACTATCAGGCCGCTCGGGCCCGGGCCGGCCCGGTGTGTGCCCAGTGGGTCAACGGATATTCCATTTCTTTACTATGAACAGAAATGCTTCGTTATTCACTCCACTCATTCGTCCGTGCCAGTCGCTCTCCTCGTAAACGCTTTATAGAGCGGCGAGCGTCAAGTCATTCCTCAATCGAGGCGTACTACTTTCTATTCAGCATCTAATTATTCACCGATTCATTGAGGCAATATGTCCTCATTTATTTATCGTGACCGGCACTGGATGATACTTGGTAACGCCGTACGTAGAACCTAAGCGGCCAGCGTCGAGACATTCTTTAGAAGCGTGCAACGTTGTTTTTAGTTTCTAATTTCTCACCACATTAAACGTGAGGCGATATGTTCCTACTTCTTTATCGGGAATGGCATCGCATCGTACGCTAACCGCTCCGCTCATAGAGTGCGCTAGCGTCTCCTTAAAGCCCCATTTAGACCATGCAAGAACTTGTATACGATTTTCATTACATTGCGGGGTTATATAAAGCGACCGAATTCGCCCTACGCCGATAGCTTGCCTGGTCTAAATGGGGCTTAGTCTGTAATGATGCAGTATGTACACTGCAATTTGCAAGGTTCGCAGAGTCATCGCAATGATCAATACTTGTACAGTTTTCGCATCTACGAGATAAGGCTTACATTATAATCATGTAATGATATAGCAATTTGCACGTACAGAATTAAAATTTATTGTAAGAACGTTCTCTGTTCTCGACCTTTATCGTGTTGAAATCATTGGAATGATCCTCCTTCCTTCCCTTTACGGGATAAATTATGGGATTAAAAGTGTAGCCTTTTCTACATTCAAACGTTTTTTTTTTATTTTATTTTAGTATCAGATCTACAATATGTTTGCAACTAAATACTTTGGTATCTTTTTGAAGGAGTAACAGGCATTTAATACGATAGTCATAGTCCCTACGCTTCCCCAAAGAAGTACCTAAACCCAAATATATTATTATTATATTATATATATAGTCTAGATATACTCAAAATTCAAAAGTAACGCTAACCTGTTTTATAGGGTAATTCGCTAGTAACTGTTTACAGCGGAATAGAATTCAGTTAAGTGTCAGTTATTGAAGGGTGGCCAGTAATTGAAATCCATTTAGAAAATGTGTTCTATTTATAGGTAATAGTACATTGTGCAACGAGGATGGTAAGTAAGTTATAGTAAACGCGAGTCTATTAGAAGCCCGACGACGAAGTCGGAGGGCTTTTAATGACTCAAGTTTGTTATACACTTACCACCCGTGGTACACACAATGTTTTTCATCACATTTGCGAGGAAATAAAATAAATTCGTTGGTAAAATATTAGTTAGTACTTATGTAGGCTTAAAATCAAAATACACTTTGAAAACTACAGTCAGACCTCATCCACTAAAAAAGATTGTCAACAATGTCAACTTTTTTCAATGTCTTTCACAGATAATGTTAACAACTGCGTTTTGTTTTCGAATTTGACAGATCATCCTGCCAAATAGTATCAATTATCAAAATCAAATATAAAACAATTATTTTTAATAAATACTAAACATTAAATTGCAGTCAAATTGAATATAAAGATATGTTTTATACATATTAAAAGTTGGTTGTAGCAAACTTTTGAAGATATGAAATACACCTTGGCTGTTTGGAAACATCCTCAGTCCGAAGTGAAGTATGAGTTCTATATATTTTTAAAACTAAACTTAACAGCCCGTGTGAACTAAATCGGCTATAACTGCTGTGTACTCTCGCAAGTAACAACGCCATTGACGAGCAAGTGTGATGAAAACATAATTAATTTTCAGTATTCATCGAGTCATTTATTATTTCATCCACAGTAGAACCAAGGTTACCGATATAGCCCTCCGGATCGCCAAACTTAAGTGGCAGTGGGCTGGGCACATTGCGCGTAGAACCGATGGCCGTTGGGGCGGAAAGGTTCTGGAGTGGCGACCACGAACTGGAAGACGCAGTGTAGGTAGGCCTCCCACAAGGTGGACCGACGATCTAGTTAGAGTCGCGGGATACCGCTGGATGTGGTTGGCGCAGGATAGGTCTTCTTGGGTCGTTCTGGCCTATGTCCAGCAGTGGACGTCTTTCGGCTGACATGATGATGATGATGATGATTCATCGAGTCACCGCCAGTCACCCTGCGTTTACGCTGCGCTGTTTCACACGCTACTATTGATGCTGACTATTCAAGCCGTCGTTTAGCGTAAGTCGTTACGGACAATCTTGAGTAACAAACGATAAGACTCCATTCTTCTTGTTTCATACGTTACTATGAATACCTGTACTATTCATCTTCATCATCATCATCATGTCAGTCTAAAGATGTCCTCTGCTGGACATAGGCCTCGCCCAAAGCGACCCAAAAAGACCGGTCCTGCGCCTTCCCGCGACCTTCACCAGGCTGTTGGTCCATCTTATAAGAGGCCTACCTATCTTGGCGATCAGCGATCAGGAGGGCTATATTGGTAACTTTAGTTCTACAGCGGATGACATCATTCCTGATGCGATCGCAGAGAGACACTCCTAACATAGCCCTCTACATTGCCCTTTGGGTGACTTTGAGCCTTCTTATGATCTTAAGTGACCACGTTTCAGCACCATTAGTCATTACTGGCAACACACACCGATCGAAGACCTTCGCCTCGTCTGTACCGTTCGCATCAACAAAAATATCTCTTGACATTCCGGTGACAGCAAGTAATTTGGAATACTTACCACTCTGGCAGATAACTGATTGTATGTAAATCGCGTGTCACGAGCTCAGCCCACGCAATCAAAATGATCATTGGATTAATTTATCAAATCACAGCATTCACAGCCCACCTTACATTACACAATTAGGAGAAAACATGTCGTTAGACACCAGTAGGAAACCTGCAGGTAGGTGGCAAAATAATCCGACATGGGTAAAAAACTTAACCGAAGGACCATGTGTATACAATGTGTTACCAGGACCCGGGCTTTTATTAAACCTGATAATAATATGCTCCGTTAACAATCTTTTGTATGTATTAGTAAATCATAGTTATGTAAATTAACTCCACAATTAAAAATTCTACATCGGTAGCTTTAATGTAGTAGACGTACTACGTTATTGTCGTAATTCCTGTCGCTGATTCACTTGGTACAAGGCATGTCGTGGTATGGAGGTAAAAAACTGTGACAACTAGCTATTGTCGTCTTCGTCATTGGGTTTATGCATGGAAGTTTGAAATTAACTAACGAGTTTGTCTATTAATTTATCCTAAAATTTTGACATATGTGACAATTTCAAATGTGTTTACATAGAGTTGTCAAATTAAAACGAGTCCCGCTGCGAGTCAAATTTTTCTATTTTTCTTTCGATTTAAATATCGAAGATATTCGCTAGCAGACGTTTCTGCATAATAAAAAATAAATTAAAACGAAATTCTCAAAGTTGATATCCTTAGTTCTGTAAAATGGTTTTCGACGCACGAGAATTGTCTGATATGCTTTTCATTTACGGCGAAAATGAAGTGTTTGCTACCGACTTGAGCGCGTGTAACCGTGTAGGTCATTTTGAAAACTTCTTTTAATCAGCCACTTTTGCTGCTGACTGTACACACACGTTACTACTACATAGGCCAGGTGCTTTAGCTAACTTTTTCATCTAAAGCGTCTGCTTAAAATATTTGTGTGCAGAAGTTGTACAAAACCTAACACATCGACGTAGAAGATATTCTTTATTTTCCATAGGTTTCTATTTTCTGTTATTTTCTCCATACAAAAACACCGGTTAAGAGCTCTGGTGTTAAGTCCTTTTGGTAGCAAACTTTGTCAACAGATTGTTATTTTTTTATATATAAGTGATGCCAAACTAGCATACTTAGCTGATATTAGCAAGCAGTCAACGCAGCACCAAGTGGTCACTGAGCGAAACCTTGGACAGATAGACGGGCATGACGAAATTATACAAGTTTCTATTTGGCTCCAATACCCTAATAACTAAATGCTAAGGGAGGTAGAGAGAGAGAGAAATAGGAAAGCAATAACATAAAAAATATTAAGTTTATTATGTATTTACATACGAATCCTTACCCTATCCTCTTATATGTAAGATTTACTGTTAAGATCATTTTGAAACAGGAAACATTACTCGTATTTGAGTACAAAATAAATGTATCGTATATAGCATCAAGTTTATTAATTTTGACACGTTTTTTTTGAGCAAGAAACTAACAATCATTTATTAAGTTCTGTTATCCAATTACAACTTTGTTGCTTTTGGGGTCGAGACCCTCGGTCCGTGGGGTCCAGCAGCACAATGCCTGTACCGCCAGTTGGCTAAATGACTGGCAGCTTCCTCGCTCAACGCAAAAGCATAGCAGTTCAGCGAGGAAACGCTGCCAGCATCATCGGCACCATGCGACAGGAGCCAACTTTCGAATTTGATTTTTAGTTTTTTCTTTTCTCTTAGTTCGTGTTTAGATTAAATGATTATTTTTCTGTTAATGTTTCTAATTTAGTCGTATAAAATCACTAAATATATAATTTATTGTTTCTTAGTAATGTTATTATTTTAATATGTAAAATATAAAATTAGTGACATTGTTAAACAGTTTTAAAATACTTTGCCCGGAAATCAAACAATTATTAATTAATAATCATACGATAATGACCAATCGATAAATATCACTCGTGGTGTGGTAAGAGAGTAAGCTGTCTAAGAAGTTCTTGTTTCAAGATTGTTTCCACAAAGTTAGAATACCCTCCCCTGAGTAGGTATCGAATTGGTAGCAGACCATATTTGCCTTACTTCAAAAAATATAGGTGAACTATCTAAGTCAATATCGGCATGGAAAGTTTAACTCTTTTTGCCAGTTTTATCAAGTGTTTTATCACGGCTTAACGGCACGGCCACGACAATGCGCGAATTGCGGCGCGGCAAGCGTTTTATCTGTTCGTTGCGCGGTCAAGACGCGAAATGCACTGCGCTTAGTTGGGATCACACGCAATGAACAGATAAAACGCCTACCGCGCCGCAATTCGCGCAATGTCGTGGCCGGGCCGTAACTAACTACGTTGAGCGGTGTGTTTAGCGAAGCGAAGAGCGCCATTTTTTTTATTTTCTAGCCGCTCAAAGTGCAAGTAAATAGTTTAAAAATTACATATAAAATTAATGTCTCTGACAAAGTTTTACCTGACAGAGTCGGTAGCGTTCGGAATTTGAAAATTGTCTATATTCCAATTTAAATTTTAATTCAATTTTCAATTTTATATTTAAGTAAGTAGGACTAGCAAATAGCTAATACAAAATATCATCTTAATCTAATAATTTATTCAAAGTAATTGCGTCAAGCGTCAAATAAATTCGAGAAGCTTGAATTTCTCCACGCCAAAAACTGATGTATATGTCACAGACTACAAAGCAAAATGCTACATGTATTAGCATTAAATTGCTTCTTCAGTTTTGACATTTGGGTGACGTGGGGTCTGACATGGCGTTGATAAGTTTTTTTTTAATGTACGTGGCGCCCAGCGTAAGTTTGCACAATAACAGCCTCATATGTCCATTGTATTGCCAGTAAATTCATAAATCAGGGTTATATAGACTAAACATAACAAATAACTATGGGTTTCCATGGTTATTATTTAACGGCTATAATAATAGTTAACTTGTAAACTAAGTTGTCAGCGCAAACGCATCCTTTATGCCTATAACGAGTATAGCACCCTTTTGCAATGTCAAGAAGAACGCAAATCTAATTAATAGATAATTAACTATAATTTAGGTTCCACTACATTCGGATCTTCTCCGTCATAGTCATCAAGATTTATGTCAACTTCTAACGCTTGAATTTCGCAGTATAATCGACGTGAATGTTTTTTAATCCAAGGGTAATAATGGGAGACGTTCGTGTACAGAACTATTTCTGGTTTCTGTGGGATCCTGTTGGAAACCAGGCCGACTTGCTGTCCGGATTTGGTTACCAGCGCGCTACCAGAGTCGTGGCTGTAAAAACATAATTGATTAATTTCCTCTGCTGAGAACGTTCACTCACGAATTGATTTGTTCACAACTTTTTTTTATAATATATCAGATGTTACGCTGCTGCGAATGTCGGATGCGGCAAACTTGGATAAGAGACAACGATATACGTTTCCATAGGGCTGTCTTGTTTACGAGGTTTTTCTACCAGTCCAATATACTCGTAGGATTCAAATATGTCTGTGATTGAAACATTGCAATACGAAGTCAAAAAGAATCAAGTACATGGAAGCGCAGGGTAAGGCAAATTAATAATGAATCACACATATTTGCAGATAACAAAGTTTATAGAGCTAGAGAGAGAAAAATAGTCATGTTTCGATTTTCATGTTCGTGATAGGCTCTCAATGTTTTTGACTTCGATCTAATTTATAAGTTTAAGTGTTCATAAGTCGCACCGAGGGCGTGTGGCGTGCATATTAGGACCCTCGCCCACGGCGACTATTTGCAGCGATGCAATCGCGATACAATCGCGCGTTCGAATCGCTACAGACGCGATGCTGTCGCTGGCTGTGTACCCTCGCCCACGAACCACGATGCAAACGCGATACAGTCGCGCTTCTGTCGCGATGCAAACGCAGTTGCTCTGTCCACTCACGCGCCCCAAAACCTTCTTCCCCCGACGTCGTCCGACACGATCGCGCGTTTGCATCGATGCAGTCGAGATGCAGTAACGCGTTGCAAATGCGACTGCATCGCTACAAAAAGTCGGCGTGGGCGCCCGGCCTTAAACAAATGACAATTTATGAAAGTGACCGCAATGTCGATGAAATCTCTTGGAAAATCGGCGCAACGCTGCACTTCTTCTTAGAATTGTTAAAAACTTACACCGTCGGGTAATTCTTGCCATCATTCTCTGCGCACATCTGACCCGGCCATAGAGATTCGTGTAATTTTAGCTCACAACGTGCGGTAGGCTGAATAATTTGCCATACGAACTTTAAGGTTTTTGACAATGCGGTAGTTTTGTCCTGAAAAATGTGCATTGGAGATTATTAAATCAAATAATAAATAAATATTTTGGGACAATCTTACACAAATGGACCTAGTCCTACGGTAAGCTCAGTAAGGTTTGTGTTGTAGGTACTAAACGACGATATATATAATACGTAGAAAACACCCATGACTCAGGAACAAATATCTGTGCTCATCACACAAATAAATGCCCCGGCTGGGAATCGAACCCAGGACCATCGGCTTCATAGGCAGGGTCACTACCCACTAGGCCAGACCGGTCGTCAAACCTAAATGAAAAATTAGGTAAATTGGGGCTTGTATGGTTTTTATTATGAAATTAGGAGGCAAACGAAGCAGACATATCGCAGGATGGTAATCAATTACCTCCGCCCATGGACAACTGCAACACCAGAGAGATCTCAAGCCTTTGGGAGGGTTGGAGCTCGGGGAACCTTACTTACCACCAGCAACACAACTCTATGGCTTTGGTCTGGTGGCGTGGTGATAATTGTCTGTGTCCTTACTTTGTTGGACGTAGTTTAAGGACATACCCGGGTTCACGATGTTACAGGTCTGGCGAAGAATGCTTTTGAGGTTTGATTTTTAAATAGGCTTTTGCATCCTGCCTTATTCCTGACGAACATAGGCCATATGTCATTTTTTTTTGTTAAATACTTATATCTAAATGTGAAAAGGCGGTGCGAGCCGCCAGTATATAATTAACATATGAATAGCATATTGTTATCGATGAATTCTCAATCTAAATTTGAGACATCGATGCCGTAAAAAGGGTTCAATACTCTTCGGTAGATGTCGCTACACGTCACCCGTAATGACGTATATACCAAGAAGGATAAGATAGAAGAATTTGACACGTCTAAGCGGCGCTCGTATAGCACAACTGGTAGTGCACTGGGCTAGTGATCCAGTGGTTGTGGGTTCAAGTCCCGCTGCGAGTCAAATTTTTCTATTTTTCTTTCGACTTAAATAACATATGAATACTTACAGATACCCTTCCCCAACCAGTAACGGCCGCCATCTTAGTATTTATCGGGAAACGTTGGGTCAAAAATACCCTCTTTACATTTCTTCCTAGCGGAAATGGAACCTTTATGCCCAGCAATGCGATATCGTTGCGTAGTGTCGGCCCGTGTTCGTCGAAGTATTTATGTCTGAGGTACTTATATATCGTTCGTATAATGCTTTTGTCCTTAAATGTGAAACGTAATTATAAATATGTATAATCAGGGAATAGAATACCATGAATAGAAGAGGCAGCAGCGTCCGTCAAAACCGAACCTATAGCTACTGCGATCGCGAACTCGTCTGCTTAGCGTGGCGACTGTGGCAACTACCACCTAAGATGCTACAAGTCATATTGAAATGAATGAAATGAAGAAAATTTATTTCGAAACAACAACAACAACAAAACAGTTAACATAATTCTTAAATTTAAAAGTAGGTATGTTGTGTCAGTTGTCTCAAAAAAGGAGGCCACTCAGCATTGGGGCAGCATTGGGTCCAGCAGCTATTGGGGGGCTATGTCCAGCAGTGGGCTACTTACGGCTGAAATGATGTTAGAATGGATGTTGCAATGCAGTGTAAGACATCAAACCTCTCTGCTTCATGCGCAGGATTAACTGCCGACAACGCTACAATGGCTTAAGATATGTGTACGTTATACATCATCATCATCATCATCAACTTATTGCAGTCCACTGCTGGACATAGGCTTTGCCCAAGGCCCTCAAGTTCTTTAGCTCTCTACATCCAGTCACCGCCAGCCACTCACCATGATGTCTTAAGATACGGGTGCTTGGGTGGAATTGCAAGGGTGGATTAGCTGGAAAAGGGTGATTAGAAGTAGCGAAAGATAGATCAACCTGGACTTCCTTGGAGGAGGCTTTTACCCGAAGGGGTGCGTAATGATCGCTATAATGCTTATAAATATAATTTTACTCGCAATAATCATCATTTGATATAACTATTAAAACATATAACAAAACATAATATATTTACAAATGATATAATTATTGTTGTTACAAATGATATGATCATTTTATCGCATAACATTTACTATAACATACAGTACGTATAATGCTTACTTCCAATAATAATAAAATGTTATATCGCTAATATAATCTAAAGCACAGTTAGGATAACCAAGTTTAATATAATTTTTAGGGACATAAGTTCAATTTATCCGTAAAATACGTTAGGTTAGGTTCGTTAGGTATCTGTGGGTGCCCGAAGGACATGCAAATCAGAAATAGGAGCCCCGCCCGACGAATTTAACTATGTAAAAAACAGCAGGCGATATTATTCTACGGATGTTCTGGTAATGCTCAACAATTTATATTCACTGCTTGCTAGTTATATAATGTGACATGTATATGAAATGATAATTATACCATAAGAAGGACACCTATACGAAATAAGCTTTATACAAAACATAATTATACGAAATAAGAATAGATGTTTTGATATTATACCATACGTTTATTATATCAAATAAGTGATTATATTTTTTGAAAATATAGCAAATGTTGTTATATATATTGTTGAAAATATTATCATTAATTATTATACCATTCAAAACACACCCTAACCGAAGGTGGTCCACACAGATTTCAAATTCATAGTAATAAGATAATAAAACAAAAATAATAACATAACTCTAACAAGAACCTTATAATATAATAATAATTTAGGAATCCACAAATAATTTAATTATTGCATGTTGTTAATATTTAAAATTAAATTAATAAAATGTTTAAATGCAATATTTAGTTTGCAAATACAATTTTGTCAGGGTATAATCTGAGCCCAGAGGCTCTAGTGTAAGTTTCTTTTGACGTACAAAAACGTGTACGAACGCGTAAGTGATAATGTTATTTATATGGGAAACGCAAACGCGTTCGTGACGTAAAGTAACGTTAAAAACTTACACTGGGCGTTTCCCATATAAATAACATTATCACTTACGCGTTCATAAACGTTTTTTTACGTCAAAAGTAACTTTCGTCACTTTCCATCAGGTGTGACTGAGGTCAAACGCTGGTCAGTCTTTTATAAATAAAAAAGTTTACACTAGAGCCTCTGTATGGAATTTAATAAAGCTCTATTCAATTTATGTCTTAAGATATGATACATTAATAGTAGTTTATGTATCTGTGCATAATGAAGGGCATTACAACAAGAGTGTGGGCTCGCCTTCGGCTCGTTTCATAATAATATCACACGATTGTTGTAATGCCTAATAATGTATAGATGCATACACTACTTTATCTACACACATATCATAAATGTTTTAAAATGGGTTCAGGAACCGTAGGGAAATGACCTGCAGTATTACTAGTGTTACCTACTTGAAACATTAAAAAGTCAATGAACAAAACAAATGACAGCTTGGAATGGCGGCGTTGTTATTTCATATCTCAGTCAAATATTTTTTTAAACCATAGACAAGCGAATGAACCCTATTCTATTGTCACTCGAGTTCTAGTTAATGTCGTTCGATGTATATTACAAAAACATAACGAATTGGCGTTTCGTATCAATGACTGTTTTAATATCAATAGATACTGGCATAGACACCCCACTTGAATTTGACAGCTGTTCCAAATTTAAACTCATAACCTACGGATTTCAGTAGGTAATGTTAACATTACATCTCCATTCATTTCTGACGGTTGGTAATGCTGGTCATTGCCTACGGTTTCTGGACGCATTTTAGAGCACTTATGATATGTACGTAATTACCTTTTCAATGATTTCACTCCCCGCAACCGCCTCGATTCTCATCTTGCAGTGGATATTTAAACAATGGGCGGCGGTCATTACAATATGCTGTGTTATCACGGATCCACCACACAACCACGTGCCAGTATCTCCAGGACAAGTAAAAAGAATGTACACAGAGTGGGGGTAGTCACCAATGTCCGTAATATTCTTCCCGCCAGCTATCAATGGCATTTTACCTTGACTACTCTTTGATACTAGGAACATAATTATTACTAAAATCAAGACCATGCTTCTGTGGGTTTTCAGTTTAAGTGGCTCGTGTGTGGTTTATAGGTAATTAGACGATAAGGTTTATTGCTGGATAATTAATAGTTATTTGTTATGCAAGGCTGCAAAGTGGTTATTTGACGTTAGTGTTGAAATTGAAAGCTGAGCAAGCGACGGAAGCTAAGATTCCTGAGCGTAGCGAGGCTTTTAAGACACGAGACGCGAAATAATTTTGCAGCCATGCGGAACACACAACTTTTTACCTCACTACAGCGAGGAAAATTCGAGCGACAAGAAAAACAATAAAAGAAACTTATCGCGCGATTTTTCAGGGAAATCATATCGGCATCGCTGCTAGAATCGTTCATTTTTATAGTTCAAACGTTGAGTTCAAAGAGCTTAGCACAGGACAAATCCGACAAATTTACGATCCATGAATTGTGATAACATAAAACTTTTTAAATTTTTCTTTTCTTTTCGGTTGCGTTCAGAAATTACAATATTAAGTACGTTTCTAAATTTCTTTATAAAATAAACAATAAATTTGTGTTTTATTAAATGGATTAATTAGTCGTAATTTACATTAAACTGAAATACTATTAGTATTTATAATAATAATTATTTGTTATGCAAGGCTGCAAAGTGGTTATTTGGCGTTAGTGTTGAAATTGAAAGCAGAGGAAGCGAAGGAAGCTATGATTGAACCATGAGCGAAGCGAATGGTTCAAAGATAGATTCCTGAGCGTAGCGAGGCTTTCAAGACACGAGACGCCAAATAATTTTGCAGCCATGCGGAACACACATCTTTTCACCTCACTACAGCGAGGAAAATTCGAGCGGGAAGAAAATCAATAAAAGAAACATATCGCGCGATTTTTCAGGGAAATCATATCGGCATCGCTGCTCCACACATTTTTATAGTTCAAACATTGAGTTCAAAGAGCTTAGCACAGTACAAATTCGACAAATTTGCGATTACGTGAATTGTGATAACTTAAAACTTTTAAAATTTTTCTTTTTTTTCGGTTGCGTTCAGATATTACAATATTAAGTACATGTCAACTTCTTTATCAAATAAACAATATAATTGTGTTTTATTTAATGCATTAATTAGCCAAAACATGTAAATTACATAAATACTACGAGTATAACAGAAATACTATTAGTATTTACAATAAAACCAATTTGACATAAAATATTAGTATTTATAATAAAACCTATTTGACATAAAATAAAGTGTAGGTAAAAATAAAGAAGTTAAAAATCTGTAATCAAATCATGTTTCTGATTGGTTATTATCTATGGTTAATATGAACTCAGACTCGGTACCGCGAACATCGAAGTTCGTATATTGCGAGCATCTTTCTCTTTTACTCCGATGAGAGTGACAGAGACAATAGTCCGAAATTTTCGAATATCGTTTTTCGCGGTAGCGGCGTCAGTCACGCGTTGAAGGAGTTTTATATTTAAAAAAAAGTTATTTGCACCACAGAGAATTACAACAATCGGCTTCGAAATTCGAATGACTTTTCCACGCTAGCGGATAAAATAAGCTTTTCCACGCAGATTTCGCGCTATAAACTAAGGTTTTCCGAGCGAGTGAGGTGAAAAACCTATTTGACATAAAATAAAGTGTAAATAAAAATAAAAAAGTTAAAAATCTGTAATCAAACATCATGTTTCTGACTGGTAGAACCATAGATAATAATCTATGGTTAATATGAACTCAGGCCCGGTACCGCGAGCATCAAAGTTCGTATATTGCGAGCATCTTTCTCTTTTACTGCAATGAGAGTGACAGAGACTATAGTCCGTAATTTACGAATATCGTTTTTCGCGTTAGCGGCGTCACTCACGCGTTGAAGGAGTTTTATATTAAAAAAAAGTTATTTGCACCACAGAGAATTACAACAATCGGCTTCTAAATTCGAATGACTTTTACACGCTAGCGGATAAAATAGGATTTTCCACGCAGATTTCGCTCTATAAACTAAGGTTTTCCGAGCGAGTGAGGTGAAAACAATATTTACTTTTTGATGTAGTTATTGTTAGTGGGAATAGGATATGAAATACGTATTCAGCTGCCTCGGGTACGTAGTGGGTTTTTTATGACGGGACAGACGAGCTGATGGCAAGGAACTACCGCCACTAGAGGAGTCACAATGTGTAGAAAAAGTAGGTATAAGTTCCGCAAAACTCAAATTTACACTTAAGTGCAAAATATTGGGCGGAGTTATTCATTTTGAATTAGAAAAGCATTGTATCAAATTGTTAGTACGTGCTTTTCCTTTATGAAAGCGTTCCACATGGAGTTGAAAGAAATTCGAATAGAATTGTCGAGCAATTGTCAATTTGATTGTCTAAGCCGAGCCGAAGCCAACGCAGCAAACGAGCAAACGGTGTCAAGAATTTGTTGGCATATTAATATTTAAAAAAAAGTCATCATTATCATATCAGCCGAAGAACGTCCAATGCTAGATATTGGCTTCACCCAAAGCGACTCACATTTTTGCAATTGATTGGCAATGACTATGGAATATCGTGTGATACTTATGTAAATAACAATTAGAATAGGAAACGTACCAGTTCTCGACACGATAGACCTTTCTGTCACTTATTGACGATGACTTAACATTGAACGTGTCAGCCATTGGGACGCTTTCCAGCATAATAATGTTTACATTAGACGCGATATACCGTTTTAGTTGGTTCATTTCATGCATTATTATAACGACAACCGAAGATAATATTAAATCTTCTATAGAGTACTTTCGTATGTTTGAAAAATATATATTGATATAGATGAAAAATTTAACTGAAGGACCATGTCTATGTAGTTGTGCAGAGATTTATGTATGGAACTTACGTCAAAATTGATTATAGAACGTAGACATGCGTGTTTGCTTGTACAGATACGTTACTACTACATAGGCCAGGCGCTTTAGCTAAGTTTTTCACCTATAAGCTCCTTCGTCCCAGTTGCTATAGAACAAGTTAAAACCGTGTAATGACATTATAATAGTTCTATATTGGCCCCAGGCGTCCTGAAATGGCCGTGAGTGGACGTGAATTATTACATGTAATCAGGGGGCTGTGTTCTAACGGGTTTAGAAGCGAATAGACGCTTTATAACTGGTGTAAGCTGACCTTTATACAGTCGATAGTTCAGTACCCTGTCTATCTCATTGATATCTATAGGTAGGTATACTCGTCGCGGCGAATCATGATCCCTATGACACTGACAGTTATTCCAACGATACAGACTTGTAGTGGCGTCACCGTTACATTAGAATCGAATTGGAGGCGTCTAAAAATGCCGTTTTTTCATTTTAGGTAGATACATGCCATGCCAATGATTTTCCGTTGGAATTGTAACAATTCTTTACATTTACAAGAAATTATCTCAATCAGATATTACATTTACGCCCTGCAAAACTTACTTCGTTTGGAAGATATCGACTAGTGCAAAAAGTATCAAAAACAAAATGTCGATAATGGAAACTAGTGTAAGTACGCTTTCAGTGTCCGATGTACCTATAATCGTTTTCAGTTATACATATAGTAAGGTTATTTTGATATTACGCAATTTTTTTCGATAGCACTATATTTAAGACGGATTTTTATTTTCACATTCGTCAAGCGTGACGTAAAATATTAGATGTTAAATGTCAAAAAGTTACATTTCTCGGCCAAGAAACTTAAATCATTACTATAACAATAACATAACAAACATAAAAAATGCAGATTATATTTTTAAAATCATGTTTACCAACGTGGCTGAATGCAAGTCACGCCTTTGCCTACAAAAAAGTTAAGTTACATCGACACGACCCATCACTACATGAACTGTCATAGGGATCATGATTCGCCGCGAGGAGTATAGGTATTGATATTGATATAAACATCCAAGTCCTGACTGACTGACCGAACAACTCCCAGCCCAAACCGCTTAACCTAGATATCTGATTTTTTCACAATAGGTAGTTTATATACCGTAAGGACCCACTAAGAATTTTGGGTAAAAAGGGGGTTGAAAGTTTGTATGGAGATGGAGTCAAATGTCAAATGGGAGCTTTAAACGTTGTGTTTAAACGCCGTATTTAATGAAAAGAAAACAACGATAATTATTGCTATCGGTTATAGCATAGCCTTTAGGCGGAGTACGTCATTTTCTTTACTAGTCACGTTCTGGTTAGGTCACGTTCTGAAGAAGCCACTTTCTGTGGACGTCACGTTCTAAGGAGGCCACTTTCTGAGAGAGTCACGTTCCGAGAATGTCACTTTCTTAGATTGCCACTTTCTGAGTTCGTCACTTTTTGAGTTCGCCACTTTCTGTGTTCGCCACTTTCTGACTTTGTCACGTTTCGGAGAATGCTGAGCCATCAAATAATGAGAGCAATGCTAATTTTAATTCATAAGCTGCACAATTCTGCGTTAGGTATTCTTCTGCGTGTGCGAAGATGCGGGCAAAAGCTAGTAAATGTATATTCGAGAGATAACAAAGCAAATAAAGAAGTTTAGTCAGCAGCTAACCGTGTCGTGGTGTATATGGTTTCCATAAATAAATCAATAGTAGATTTCGTAGTAAAATAACATTATCAAGTTGTCAAGCTCTTAGAACATGACGTTGTTACCGAGGCCTTGCGTTTTGTAAGGTGGTAGCTGCACTTTACAGAAATACGTGACAGGGCTCTGGAACTGCCGGGCGATGACTAAGATATTGGTGAAACGCGTTTTGTGATCAATTCCTCATTAGCTGCACAATTCTCGTGTTATGCGTTAGATCAGTGCATAATAAGCTATTAATATTACACACTAAACCTCATTATTTATAAAAAACAAAAAAATATATTCATAAGACGACTCCGCCATTTTGAAGTTCAACAGGAAGTTCAAAGGTCCATCCTTACTGCTGCTATTAGACAGACTGACTGTGAGTAGATCGGATGAGGGTAGACGGACTTTTAGACGAGCGTATACGTGAGTGCCCCGGTTTGATGGCAGTGCTAACTATAAGTCAAAACGGTGCGCAAGTATTCACATGTTCTGAAAACTCTTTTGTTTAAAAAATGCTTTTAATTGAATAAGCAGTTCAATGTCCTAATGTGTAAGGCTGAAGTACTAATGTGCAGGCCATATTGAACGCAGACAAGATGGCCGGTGTGGTCGAAAAGTGATCTCCCAAGCGCAGCAATGGACGTCCACCCACAAGATGGACAGACGACCTCATTAAGATCGTCGGAAGACGCAGTAGTGTACGTTTTACGGCATAAATAATAAAATAAAATATTTCGGCATAATTTTACACAAATAAAGAAAGAAAGAAAGAAAGAAGAAAGAAAATAATTTTATTAACACACTTAATTTACAGTAGGTACAAGAAAAAGAACTTATCAACCTAGTCTACGGTAAGCTCATTAAGGCTTATGTTGTAGGTACTAGACGACGATATATATAATAGATAGATACATATAAATACTTAAATACATAGAAAACACTCATGACTCAGGAACACATATCTGTGCTCATCACAAATAAATGCCCCCTGACTTGGATTCGTACCCAGGACCATCGGCTTCATAGGCAGGGAATAAATGGATATAAATGAATGTCTGTCTCAACTATTATTCCACTTCAATACCTTGTCATTTTATCTTTTATGAAGCTTCATGAAAACGATAGCGGAATGCTCGCCCCTTCTAAGCAATTGGAATGCTCCATTTCACGCGACGCTATTGTTCACTCTTATTAAGGGCTGCTGACGTTTCGAATAAGTCATCAAGTCGTAATCATAGTTATTCTCGAACATCTGTTAATCTTTTGTTAGTAATGTTGTTTTACATTCTTATGTAATTCTGGTTTAACAGGCTACAACGCTAGGCATTATTTATACAAGACTGACCAGCGCCTCTTTCAGTCGCACCTGATGGTAAGTGTCGACGAGGTCGAGGGTGTAGCACGCTGGTTCAGTAACAGCCTATTCACTCTTGCCTTGAATAGACCCAAATTATATCTTTAAGGGAACAGACGAAAGGAGTGAAATTATATTATAGAACGTAATAAAGGTAGGTTTATGTCTACAGATATTACGGTGTGCCAGACATTTGACGTGACGGAG
The DNA here is from genome assembly GCA_022674325.2 of Grapholita molesta. Lineage (NCBI taxonomy): Eukaryota > Metazoa > Arthropoda > Insecta > Lepidoptera > Tortricidae > Grapholita > Grapholita molesta. The sequence continues at coordinate 2,663,117 of CP053138.2, forward strand.
ACTGGTAGTCATCGTTTATTTTTGTCTACAGACATTTATCGCGCCGGACATGTGCCGGTACAAATATCGACAAGACAAAAATCAATTGCATGATTGTGTAGGCCTAGCACATGATAGAATCTCAGGCTGCGATAGACTATATTAAACATACTTAAGAAAAGAGGACGGGTAGTCTAACTCGCCGCGGGATACTGTAGGCATCAATCATGATTATTTTTTATTTTTATTTTTTATGACAAAGGTGGCAAACGAGCCGACGGATTGCCTGATGGTAACCAATTACCGTCGCCCATGGGCACCCACCAAGGGAGTCACAAGCGCGTTGCCGACCTATAAGTGGGTCGGAGCTCTGGGAACCTTATTCACCATCAGGAACACAACACAACATACATGAAAGGTAGCAGTGCTATTATGGCTGTGGTCTTCTGTAAGGAGGAGGTACTTCCCCAGTTGGGCTGCCCCAGATTCAAGCGTGATGGTACTTCGCTGTGCCCTACCTCTCATTGTTGGACGTAGTTTAAGGAAATACCCGGGTCCAATTACAATAATTAAGTTAATTAAAACAATTAAACTACGAGTACTTAATTGATGCAGTGAGCGATACACCCTCAACGCGAACGGTGTGTCCTGACTCGGCTTGAAAATGGGTGAAATGGGTACCAGAGCTTACCCGAAACATGTCGCCTAGCAATATAATTACACGTGAGTTTATCCGTTTGTAACTAAGTACTTAACTAGTAATTGGATTAAATCTAAAAAAGGCCCTTGAGGCATTGTACCAAGGATGCTGGCGGCATCTCCTCGTTGTATCATAGCATCATAGTTAGGCATACTGGTGCCTTATTCGCAATGGCTGGGAGATAATCACATGTCATCCATTACTGCACAAAGGCGTCCCTCAAATATGACTTGTACCATCTTCTTGGGGGGTTACCATAGTGGCCACGCTTGGCAGGCGGTAAGGCGACAGCTGTAACGGTAGAATGGATTGGAAATGAATAAATGACGATTTTGAGTGAATCAACTATTTGTTGTTGTTATTCTGTCCCATTAGGAGACAACTGTAGCAGTTTGTTAGAAGAAATGTGGCACCGCGTTCTGCTGACACGCTTGGTAGCTAGGTGACCCATTATGGAAGGGACATATAGCTTCTACAAATATACATGCTTTGTGTATTTTGATGCCATAAATCTGATTATTAAGCACTCTTAATTACAGGCTTTAAAACACAGGGGATAACCATGGCAACGAGTGACATAAAATAGTTAAAACCTTTTTATAAAATTACAAAAAAATACTGATATGGGATGTTGTTAATTACAAAACATTACTCCAAACAAAAACTTGCACAACACAACAGTTTGTCTTCCCAGGACGATATCCAAATTTGGACACTCGGGTCAGATGAAATCATCACAATTCATAAAAATCGCAACTACATTAAATAGCCATTTCAATTTGGACTTTAACCTAAAGTAATATGACACATGATTAAATAGGTTTTCTCGGTTGTTATGGCACTTATGTGCAGTTAATTCCGAGGAAAGCTTGATAAGTTTCGTGGCGGAACTGATAAGGCAGATGAATATTTGACAATTGATCAAGTCTAGCTAACGGGACCTTTAGGCTAGGGTAAGTGTATCAGTTAATGAACTTGTGGGTAAAAAATATGGTGGCAGTAGTCAAGTAAATTCGTAGAACAAAGAGATTTTAATATAACTGAAAACCTCTTAAGCATAAATAGGTCAGATAAATTTACATTGTCAGTTTAGGTTTAAAAGTTAACCAAATAAATATTGTCAGACTAAACTCTGACTTCGAACGACTGGTTTGATTCTAAAACTGGGCACAAGTGTTGTGATTAAATACATTAGTCACCTTTACTTTCGTAACATTTAAATATTTCAGTTATAAATTTTCTCAAATGTCTATGCCTACTTAAAAAAATAACCTATATATATATATATATATATATATATATATATATATAATACACTCATATACTTTGTTCTCCAGTAATTATAGGTATAACACAAATAAATGATTCAACCGCGAAATCGGCACATTATACATAATATACTTAAAATTGAATGCACAAAAGCATGATTAAATTAACCGACGTATTCATTTGTGTAGTAAACAGTAATTTGATATGTTATTTGGTCGAACAGTTAACCTCACAACTAATAACACTGTAACGATTGGTAGTATTCATTTGAACATAATTCCTTGTATACATTGAAATTGCTATTTGTGTTGCGTAATTGCTAAAAGTCTATTCTTTCTCAAAGTCATTCTGAAAGCTTCGTGAAAAGAGGTTCGCAAGTCATCACAAGTAGGCTTATCTTGGTACATTTACCCTTAGTTCTCGTGGCCTAGCGGTAAGAGCGACTTGCAACCCAAAGGTCACAGGTTCGAACCACGGCTTGAACCAAATAGTTTTTTACTTATGTACGAAATATCATTTGATATTTACCAGTCGCTTTTCGGTAATGGAAAACTTGGTGAGGAAACCGGATAAAAAGAGTTGTTAAACGTTCAAGTATGGTATAGGTATCGGTGAAGGAAAACATCATGAGGAAACCGGACTAATCTAGTTTACCCTCTTGGTTGGAAGGTCAGATGGCAGTCGCTTTCGTAAAACTAGTACCTACGCCAAGTCCTACGATTAGTTGCCAAGCGGACCCCAGGCTCCCATGATGACTCTTGTTTCTGCCCTCAACGTAATTATAAACAAGTTAGTCGACCCTATATTTCGTAATTTACGGCAGTGACTACACAGTTTAGGAACTAGTTTAGTACTTAATTAACAACTCAGTAAGTAAACTTGAAAAAATACGAGTAAATAAGTTATCTATAACTAAATAATACAGCGTGTAAATCCTATACGGTCGAATCTTTTAATGACTGCCCCAAAGGACATAAGAAGTTCAGAAATAATATTGTAAGTGGTAACTGTGTAAAAGCTTTGCTCGCTATTATGTATGATTTTTGTATATTGTGATTAGTTATAAATAAAAAACAAATAAAAGTACATTGAGATAACTTTTGCTGAAAAGTGCGTACGTGTAAGTAGAAAATAAATTATTATAGAATTTGATAAACTTTCGTTTAAACTGTGAGAAGCACCGCTTTCTATCTTTTCTGTTCTGTCCTAAGTTTAACTAGTAGATAATACCTTATGACATTAAATTCGTCTTGTGTAATAGGTTCTCTTTTATGCAATAAAATAAGGGAAATAAATATAAACAGTCCTTAGTGGGAAACATTAACAGTGGGAAAATTAATATGAGTAATTTTATCCAACAAAATAATTCGCCTGCACTTTAATGTAACAAAAATAAAATACCAGTTAAATAAAAAAACTGCGCGCGCCAACCCGCCTGCCAAGCGTGGCGCGTATGGCCCCCAATGAAAAGTCAAAATAAGCCACGGCCCCGAGGTTCCGGCGACCTCCGGTGCTCTGGCTATTGTGGTAGCGGTCAGAGCATTCGCGGGGTCAGGGGTGCTAAGAATCTCCGGAATAGATCCGGCTACCCACCCCGACGACCACTGGCCCTGGTAACACACAACATACGCACTATGAGGACTGACGAAAAGATCTGCGAGCTGGAAGAGGAACTGAGCAGGTTACACTGGGACATTGTAGGGTTATCTGAAGTCCGTAGAGAGGGGGAGGACACCATAATCCTGAAGTCTGGTAACTTGCTCTACCACCGGGAGGGCGACCAACAGTCCCAAGGTGGTGTCGGGTTTCTCGTTCACAAGTCCCTCGTAAACAACATAATAGCCATCGACAGTGTGTCGAGCAGGGTGGTATACCTAATACTCAGAATATCCAAAAGATATTCGCTGAAGGTCATTCAGGTATACGCACCGACCTCGTCACACTCCGATGAGGAAGTGGATGCTATGTATGAGGACGTAAGTAGGGCCATATATACTTCGAAAACCTACTTCACTGTTGTTATGGGGACTTCAACGCTAAGCTGGGCAAGAGAAGCGGTGATGAGCTGAGAGTGGGGCAATTTGGGTATGGGCAGCGGAACCCTAGGGGCCAGAGGCTGGCCGACTTTCTGGAGAAAGAGGAACTCTTCATGATGAACTCTTTCTTCCAGAAGCCGCCTCACAGGAAATGGACATGGATGAGTCCGGACGGTTCCACGAGAAATGAGATAGACTTCATCATGACCGACAGGAGACGGATATTCAGTGATGTCTCTGTGATCAACAAGGTAAAGACCGGTAGTGATCACCGAATCGTAAGAGCGTCACTGAATATCAATGTTAGACTTGAAAGGTCCAGCCTGATGAAGTCTACGCTCCGACCTACTCGAGCCCATATTCAAAACCCCGAGAGCTTCCAACTTGAGCTCTGTAATCGCTTTGCCTGCCTAGAGAACTTAGCTTCAGTGGACGAGATCAACAACGGGCTAGTGGAAACTGTCCACACAGTAGGGTCTAAGTTTTTTAGACCCCGCCGTAAGGATAGACCTCAGAAACTAACCGAGCGAACCTTAAACCTCATGGCTGAACGACGCTCTCTACAGCTGCAGTCTTCCGATGACGCGGAGTCATTTAGGCAGCTCAATAGACGTATATCTAAGTCCTTGCGACATGATTTGCGTCTCTTTAATACTAACCGTATTAAAGAGACTATTGAGCGAAACCAAGGCTCCAAAGTGTTCGTAAAGGATAAGTCTGTTGGGCAAAGCCAGCTGACAAAGCGGAAACGGGAAGATGGCAGCATAGCGTCGACCAAAGCAGAGGTTTTAGGCGAGATTGAGAGGTTCTATGGACAGTTATACACTTCGGTTGCAAAGCCCGTTGACAGCTTGGTAGGAGATCCAAGAGCCAAGCTGTCCCGACATTATACCGAAGATATCCCGGACATCAGTCTGTACGAAATTAGGATGGCCCTAAAACAGCTTAAGAACAACAAGGCGCCGGGCGAAGACGGAATCACTTCAGAGCTTCTGAGAGCGGGTGGAATACCGGTACTTAAAATCCTCCAGAAGCTCTTTAGCTCCGTTTTGTCCGAGGGCAAAACGCCTGAAACATGGAACAGAGGCGAGGTGGTGCTGTTCTTCAAAAAAGGTGACAATAGCCTATTGAAGAACTACAGACCCATCACGCTTCTGAGCCATGTCTATAAGCTGTTTTCAAGGGTTATCACGAATCGTCTCGAACACAGACTCGATGACTTCCAGCCTCCCGAACAAGCCGGTTTCCGAAAAGGCTATAGTACCATAGACCACATCCATACGCTGCGGCAAGTTATACAGAAGACCGAAGAGTATAACTTGCCATTATGCCTAGCGTTTGTGGACTATGAGAAAGCCTTCGATTCGGTGGAAACATGGGCGGTGCTTGAGTCTCTTCAGCGATGCCATATTGACTATCGGTACATCGAAGTGTTGAAGTGTTTGTATAGTAACGCCACCATGTCAGTCCGAGTACAGGAGCAGAGCACGAAGGCGATTCCATTGCGAAGAGGCGTAAGGCAGGGAGACGTGATCTCTCCAAAACTGTTTACTGCCGTAATGGAAGACGCCTTCAAGCTCCTGGAATGGCAAGGGCGTGGCATCAACATCAACGGCGAATACATCACTCACCTTCGATTTGCCGACGATATCGTAGTCATGGCAAAGTCGATGGAGGAACTCAGCATGATGCTCGATGACCTCAACCGAGTTTCACAACGGGTGGGCTTGAAAATGAACATGGACAAGACGAAAATAATGTCAAATGCCAATGTTGTGCCCACCCCAGTCTTTGTTGGGAACTCGGTACTCGAAGTTGTTGACTCGTATATCTACCTAGGACAAGTAGTCCAATTAGGTAGGTCCAACTTCGAGAAAGAGGTAAACCGCCGAATCCAACTCGGTTGGGCAGCGTTCGGGAAACTACGTAATGTCTTTTCGTCCGACATACCTCAGTGCCTCAAGACGAAAGTCTTTAACCAATGTGTGTTACCAGTGATGACTTACGGCTCCGAAACGTGGTCTTTCACTATCGGCCTCATCTCAAGGCTCAAAGTCGCTCAACGAGCTATGGAGAGAGCTATGCTCGGAGTTTCACTACGAGATCGACTCAGAAATGAGGAGATCCGTAGGCGAACTAAAGTCACCGACATAGCCCACCGGGTTAGCAAGCTGAAGGGGCAATGGGCAGGCCACATTGCACGCAGAGAAGATAGCAGATGGGGTCGAAAAGTGCTCGAGTGGAGACCACGGAATAGCAAGCGCAGCGTAGGACGTCCACCCACAAGATGGGCAGACGACCTCATTAAAGTCGCCGGAAGACGCTGGATGCAGGTTGCTTCCAACCGGTACTTGTGGAGATCCAAGGGGGAGGCCTATGTTCAGCAGTGGACGTCTTATGGCTGAGATGATGATGATGATGATTAATGTAACACACTCGCGTTAAATATTACAGCTTGGAAATTAAAAAAAAATCATAAATTAGCTAGCCCTTGCGGAAATGAAATTGTATACCATTTTATTAGGCAGGCGTCCGGTTTTTTATCCAATAGCCCAGTAGCTAGTTCATCCTTTCCACCCAATAGCCTAGTACATTCTAGATTCCATTAAAACTCAATAGTCCTTGCACCATGGCGGGTGCTGTCTCTGTGCGCGTCCCAAGATACGGACAGGGGCAACATCCGCTTACATTTCATTATCTCGATCCGGCTCCGCATAGGCCTCCCAAATGTCTGGAACACCATTGTACCGCGTACGGAAGTGACATGGCTAGAATAGGAAATTAAAAAAAAATTCTTACTGAATGATTATGCTAGTAAATCCTATGTATGAGTTAATTCTTCGTTCGTGTTGCATTTACACACTGTATAGAAATTGATAAATCAAAATTACCCTTTTTTTAACAGAACTCAAAAAATTGTGTCTAGATATTTATACACAGCCGGGATATTAAATCGAAACCAAATACAGGAAACACGTATATTTCCTTCTCCTTTGATCTAGTATGACAGAATGGTTCATAAATACTTAATAGCTCGGCCAGAGACAAGTAAATATAGAGAACTAGCTTTTCCTCGCGACTTGGTCGCGCAGCCATGCTCGTCTTTAAAGTATGCGGGATAAAAATATCCTATGTCCTTTTTCCTAGGTCAAACTGTCCATACAAAATTTCAGCCCAATTGGTTGAGCGGTTTAAGCGTGAAGAGTTAACAGACAGACAGGTACAGACAGTTACTTTCGTATTTCTAATATTTAGTATGGGTAACTAACGTATTTTTCCCAATAAATACGCATTGTAAAAATTCATAAAAAAATATCGACCGTTGGAGAACTCGTGCAATTCAAAAAAATCCTTAAATCCACCACGAAACGCAAAGTTCCATTGTTGTTTTTTTTTCGGAATGTTAAACAAAACAAATTGTTAAATAAAAACCGAGCACTTCGCAAAATAGTGCTAGTATCAGGTCTATTTTGACCTGTGGAATTTTACAATACAATTGTATCATGGTTGCCAGTCTTTATTCACTTGTCTCTGGCAGTACGAAGATATTCGCGGCGTCACCCAGCCTAGTATGTTGTTTAATATTGATCTTCATCGCCTGAGACATTCTAGAGATTTTCACTGTAATATATATATATATTTATTATATATATTATATACCACAAAGGTGGCAAACTAGCATGCGGCTTGATGGTAGGCGGTCTCCGCAGCCTATGGACGTTTACAATACCGAGGCATCATTCACGCGTTGCCGACCCCGTAAAAACCTCTTTACACCCTTTTTGAAGAACCCCATATTGTAGTCCTTTGGAATGACCTCCGCAGGAAGCTCATTCCACAACCTTAGCGTACGCGGGAGGAAATTCCTCTGAAACCGTTGGGTTTATTCGTTTGATATAGTGTTGAGAGTTTTATACCACTTTTAGTACTTCACCTTTCGTCGTCAACTTGCACTTGACCTTTTCTAGCTCAGTTTTTTTTTATTTTCCAAAGTTACCCCGTAATAAAAGTTGATGAGGTCTGGTACTGCGAACGTCGAAGTTAGTATATTTTGAGCATCTTTCTCTTTTACTCCAATTAAAGCATCATGAGAGTGAGAGACAATCGCCCGAACGAAAATCGTTTTTCGCGGTAGCGCCCCAGATGCCGCTTTGATAATCTTGTATCACAGTTTTGTACAATACCCGGTATATATATTTACTATATTATATTATATTCACTACAAGATTACCAATCCGCTGGTGGAGATCAAAAAAGTAGATTAGCCAAATTATCGCAAAATAATCGTAAAAACATGTGGAGTCCAAGGGACAGTTGTTCAGCAGTGGACGTCTTATGGCTGAGATGATGATGATAATGATTAACCGTAAAAACATTTTGCACATTTCTGTAGTAAACATGACAATGGACATGATCTCGCGACCCAGAGAGAGTACATTATACAAACGGACATTCATACTTAATCACATAGGCACAAATAGATTCCCACTATACATTTTCACACAATGATACAACAATTACTTCCCCATAACCTATTGCCATAACTGCCTGTGATAAACTCATTTAATTATCTATCATATTCCGTTGCAATATGTTCTAAAATCAAACGAGTTATCAAAGTACTTACGACTCTTGGAGTTAGAGAGGAGAATAAAATGTCGTCAGTAGCCGTTTTGAAGGGCTTTGGCTACAATATTGATGTTTAGATAGATAAGTGTACTTATACATAGTGAGTATGATAATACCATTCTCGTGCGAGTAGAAAGTTTATAAAGGTATGGCCCCATGCGATGATACAAATTATACGTATTGCTATTGTATCCGTATTGTAAAAATAATTAGGAGCCTTTTTTAGATAAATTTTATTGTTACTTTTAATTATTGTATTTCTACATATTTAGTTGTTTTTGGTAATAAAGATATTCGATATATAGATTTAATAAACGTTATTATGAAATAACCCTCTTTAAACTTTCGTGAGTAAGAGGCGAGGCGAACTGACACTCAGCACTTTTAGTGCTTGAAAATGGAGGCCTAAGTTCTCCGAAACATGTCGCGCGATTGACTGAATAAACGTAAGTAAAGCTGTAATTTCTTATTGTATAATAAAATATGCCTCTACTTATTATTTTTTAACCGACGCATAACTTTTTACAGAGTAGTCCGATTTTGATAATTCTTTTTGACCTTTACGAATCATGAGTCTGTTTTTTTTTCATACTATAGAGATGGAAATCAAGCAAACGACCCGCCAGATTGAAAGCAGTCGCCGTAGTATATGGACGCATGTAGCTCCAGAGGATTCACGCCCGTGTTACATATCCTTTAAGGCTCTGAGCTCTCTGGCGACCTTGCTCACCGTAGGAACACAGCAGTTGTGTTATGAGTAGGGTCAGCAGGGTCTAGTATTACTCGTCTATGGCTGTGTTTGCTGTACGTCTGTGGGTGTTGTTACGTTGTATTTCTTTAAATAAGTCATACGTAATAGCTTTTCAAAACCAGGGGATTAAGTTAGGTACTCAAATAATAAATATAAAGTGACGCAACGATATCTTGAAAACATAGCTATGACATTTCAAAAATAGTACCCAATTGTAATCAGCGGTTGATAATATATATAGATGATGAATGAAGATTGCATAATGACCCCATAAAAACTGGTTCAAAATGGCGGAGTCTGAAAGATAATCCTTCAACCTCAACCGCGCATGAGGTTTGACTAGAGTTGTCCAGGAACGTACGAAAAAAAAATTATTTTTTTCCACGGGGCACCACTAATTTTTTACCTTTTGTTCATTGAAATATCCATCATACTTAAATTTCAATTCGCTATCTTAAGAGGAAGGGAGTGCTCATCGACTCTTAAGTTTCAATTAAAGTACAAGCGGACTTTTTACCCCATGTAAAATGGTTAGATACTCGTGAAAAATACAGTAAAATCAAAACAAAAACCACTATAGTAAAAAGTGGTGGTTCGTTGAGCATCGGCTTAGTATTAACGCAGGCTGTTGAAATGCTTTGGTCTCAAACGGACCAGAACACAAATTGACTACATATATTATGCTCATAGTCCATAACTCAAAATGACCGAAACACAAAATGACTACAACACAATTAGTCACATACGAAAAAACACCAGTACCCGTACCATGAGTTGTGACATTACGGTTTTCGATAACGAGTATCGAGTTTACTATCTGTGCATCTCGTTCGCACTAAAATAGTACAAGCGAGTTGCACAGATACTAAACTCGATACTCGTTATCGAAAACTGTAATGTCACAACTCATGGTACGGGTACTGATATGGAAAAGTAAACCCACTCTGTCCTATGGATAGGTTTAGGTTATGTTCGTTTTGTATCGGTCCGTAGGGCCAAAGCACCCAGAAATAGGCTCCGTCGACAAAATTTGTTGAAGTCATTTGTGTTTCTGCCATTTTGAATTTTGGACTATGAGCTAATGTACTCATTTTATGTTCTAGTCCGTGTAAGACTAACCTGTTGAGTTGAAATGTTTTATGGGTAATCTGGATGGTAAGTCTTCTTCTTTTAAAAAAATATGGCTTCCATCAATAAATCAATTGATGATTTCGCCAGTGTCAAGTAGAATAGGGTCAATTTCAACAGTACTAGTTTTTTGTGTCATTCCGGTGTAATTCTTTATTTACGTTTCTTCGATGTTTCTTTTAATGTCAATCGACACCTAAGACCGTTCTTTGATAAGCCTCTTACAGAGCACTTGATATCTTAAGAATTTTGTGAATTATCGGAGAATAAAAAAAATTACTCGCACGTGAATGATAAGTATACACAGGAATGATATAACACTCTACCTGAATGACATTTTTCCACCGGAATGAAAAAAAATACTCGCACGTGAATGATAAGTACGTATACACAGGAATGATATAATAGTCCACCTGAATGACGTTTTTCCCATCGGAATGAAAAAAATAAACACAGGAATGATATATATACATTAAAATGAGAAAAATGGTAAGAACTGCCTAAATCAGCCAAGTTCAATAATTAACAGAAAATGTATTTCGAATGCCCATGTTCAATGTAGAAGTACTCCAATCTAGCATATCGAGTATTTCTTTAAAAAGTGCCACTTTTATTTCGCTCCTTTCCTTAATGAGTTTCCGAGTAGAGCTAGAGAGCCTTTTAGTTCTACTGCTCCGTTGGGCCTTGAAGAACTTAGACCCGGAGCTGTGGACAGCTTCTACAAACCCGTCGTTGAGTTCATACATCTCGCTTCCTATACAATCAAAACGGTTCCGGAGCTCTAACTGAAAGCTCTCGGGGTTTTGGATTTGGATTGGTGCTGGCCGGTGCGTAGACTTCATCAGTCGCGAACGTTCTAGCTTAACGCTTATATTCAATGTGCCCCTAACCAGACGGTGATCACTACCGGTCTTAACCGTATTGATCACAAGATACATCATTGAATATATGTTTCTTCGTCGACATGATGAAGTCAATCTCGTTTTTTGTTGCACTATCGGGACTCATCCAGGTCCATCATGCTCACGTTTCTTGAAGAAACAGTTCATCATATAGAGTCCCTCTTTCTCCAAGAAACCAACAAGTAGTTGGCCCCGGTGGTTCCGACGTCCGTATCCAAATTGCCCCACTCTCAGCTCTGCGCCGTCTCTCTTGCCCAGTTTCTTGCGTTGAAATCCCCCATAACAACGGTGAAGTAAGTTTTGGAGCTATGCATGGCCTTTGAGATGTCCTCATACATAGCCTCCACCTCGTCGTCGGTGTGTCGAAGTCGGCGCGTATACCTGGATGACCTTCAACGAGTATCTCTTGGATACTCTGAGTATCAGGTACGCCACCCTGGACGACACACTCTCGAACTTCACCACGTTTTTTACGAAGGACTTGTGGACGATAAACCCGACACCTCCATGGGACTGGTAGTCGCCCTCCCGGAAGTGGAGCAAGTTGCCGGACTTCAGGGTTATCGTGTCGTCCCCCTCTCTTTGGACTTCAGATAACCCTATTATATCCCCATGCAACCTGCTCAACCCTTCCTCCAGTTCGACTATCTTTTCTTCGGTCCGCAGCGTACGAGTGTTGTATGTTGCCAGGGCGAGGAGTCGTCGGTAGCAGGATCCCGCCCGGGGATTCTTAGCACCCCTGACCCCTTTTGTACCCTGGCCGCTACCGGCATAACCAGGGTACCGGGGGCCGTCGGGGACTCGGGGCCATGTTTTTTGGGTGTTCATTTCATATGGGGGGTATATGCCATAATCGTCACGGTTGGCATTTTTTTATTCGTGGCATTCTAAAAGCAAATAAATCTCACATCAAAGTTGGTCAAAGTCGCGAAATTTCAACTATGGACTCTTAAAAAAATTATAATAAATAAATGAAGTAACATTTGAAAAAAAATAATGGTACTATAAACATCACTGATGTGTTTTTAGAATAATAGTTTTGAATAATAATTAGTAATTACGTACTTGGAGAAATTTTGTCAAAATTTGCCAAAAACAGGTGTTTACTAGTTTACCCAGAAACACCCAATTGATGTTAAGGCCTATTTTGTGACCACAACTTCAGGGGTCTAGCTTTACCCATCATAAAAAGACATGAGGTTGAATGGCTTGTAGAAAAAGATTGTACAGCCGGAATGTTATTTTGTCGGACTTGGCGGGGGCATGGCAGTGCCCCCAAATAATACTTAAACACAAAAGTGAAGCTACTTTTGATATCATTTCGGTGTTATTTTCATTCTGGTGGGTATTAAAGCCATTTTACTACACCGAAATCACCGGAATGAAATTGGTGGAATGATAAACCGAGGTGAAATAAAATTATAAAAAAATAACTAAATCCCACATTCTTTAACTATCGCGACATTTAAACTCACAAGTACAAAATACACGATCTGTAAATATTTGAAAAATAACAAATATGAAACAAAAAACATATAGCAAACTCCGGAATGATATTTTTTTTGTCCCCGTAACATCGAAATGACATACTCAGGTGGGTAGCGGATCTATTCGGCATCACGTCGACGTCTTCTTGCGGTGAGAGCAGCGGCACAAGTGACTCTCAAAGTGCGCAGGAGGCGGGGAGGCGTACGAAGTCAAACTTAGCCAATAAACGTTGATGAAATTTGTCCGCGGTAATAAGGATTATTTGCCGGACAAATTTCTTTACACATAATAAAGGGGTTTATTAAACAGTTGGTAAGCAACTAATATTTTAAAGGGTACTTTATTGATATGGTATTATAATGAACTAAGAACAAATTTGATATCTTGTATAGTTTCAGAGTTATGCGGCATTAAACAAGAATAACTGGGTTCCGGAAAACCCACCTGAATGAAAAATTGGGCGTTTATTTATTTTTTTCAATTATTAAATCATTTAATATTTTAATATTAGTTATTGTCCCTGGTCGGCAGCTAAGAGATGTTTCCAAAAAAAAAATAGTGTATGAATATTTTGACTTTCTGCACCAGCGTTTTCAGTCTTGCCATCAAATTTTATTGCTTGGGATATTCACCCAATAACAAATAAGTATAATAACATATAAGTTTGCCCTTAGAGCATGACGTTGTTCGGTAGTAGGCCTTGCGTTTTGTAAAGTGGTAGCTGGACTTTACAGAAAGCTAAGAGGCGGCCGTGACCCCCGGAATAGCCGGGTGATGATCAAAATAGTGGTGAAACACGTTTTGAAATCTATTCTTCATTAGCTGCACAATTCGGCGTTAGATCACTGCATAATACGCTATCAATATTACACACTAAACTACGTTTAAACAAAAAACAAAAAATATATTTTCAAGACGACTTCGCCATTTTGAGGTTCAACCGTCAATCCGGATTGTAACTAAGTCGATATGATTTAAGGCACCTATCAAAAAAAAGTTGGTTTCACGTATGACATTTTTTTTTCTTTAGAGTTTGCTTATTGGCTTATAACTAAACCCCAGGAAGGGAAGGAAGGAAAGAACTGTGAGTTAAATAATGAGATTACTTTCGGAAGCCTTTTGTACTGGAAACGAAGCCAGAATACAAAATGTATTTGAATTCATTTATATCAGTATTTAAATATTCAAGTGTTTCTCCGGTATTAACGAAAAAATGTAGGAGGTATTTTTTTAAATTAATATGCTAGGATAAATACAGTGTATTCTTTTATTTCTAAAAACTGTTGAAGCTTACCGTAAAAAGGGGTGAGAGGGGAAAAACTGACATTCAAAACTCGATAATATTTTATTCTTATATACATATATTATGCAAACGGTTTGTGTTTTAGGTATTTTATGATATTGCGTAGTTCCAGTTTATAACTTTAACGATAAAAATAAAATCCCGTCTCACCCCTCAGTACCCTGAGTGAAATGGGATTTCAAAAAAGGTGCATTTGCATAGAGCTTTTTCTAATGAATATCACTATAACCTCCTTTTGAAATACGAATACATTATTTAGGTAGCAGTAGCCTATAAAAATCATCTCACCCCCTGTTAACAAACCCATCTATCCTCACAAACTGTACTCACCCCAATTTACGGTTTTTCATTTTATTTATAAAAACTGTTAAAGCTTATGTCTGAAAAATACGTAAATATTGAGCGGGGCTAACTATTGAAAATAGTTTAATCTTTATGCATTTTTGCAACGGTAGGTCATCATCATCATTATCCTCCCCAAATATAACTTGAATCATCTTGCAGAGGTGTTGCGATAGGATATTTTTCCTCAGTGTCCGATGACCACGTACGCTGCTAAAGGGTTCTAAACGTCGAGATGAAGTTTAAATTAGTATACGCGATGTAATCCGTTTCAGTTGTTTTATTTCATGAGTAATTATCGCGGCGACCGAAGACAATATTATAGCTACACAGTCAATATATATAAATATTTAAAAAATAAATATTTCGGGACAATCTTACACAAATCGACCTAGTCCTACGGTAAGCTCAGTAAGGCTTGCGTTGTAGGTACTAGACGACGATATATATAATAGATAGATACATATTAATACTTAAATACCTAGAAAACACCCATGACTCTGCTGCCCTGACTGGGATTTGAACCCAGGTCCATCGGCTTTATAGGCAGGGTCACGACCCACTAGGCCAGGTAGGTATATTGCACCTGTTCCGATTATAAAATACTTTTTTAGCTTCTCAATCATAAACAAACATTATATAATAATGCACATAGCGATGACAGAAGCCTATGGAATAGACTGATCAGTAATATTTGGACATGATATCAACATCCTCAGCATCGACGGAACGACAGATGATGATGATGACCATAAACACACAGCTGGAAGCTCAGGTTACACAAAAAGCTCCCGAACTGCATAGAAATGCAATTTAATATCATTAAGTCAACACTCCGGCGGAATGCATTCCGCGAACAATCTAATTTTAAATTCCATCCGTATTACCCTTGACATTACCATATGGTTTTCATTTTAGATGTGTCTTGGGTTTGTTTATTGTGAGCGCGACGGTATATATTAATAATGACAGGGACATAATTGTGTATGCGCCAGATATTTACTTGTATTGCTTACTTGGAGAGCGCTGGCTAGCGGTGAGAGCGTGCAACTTGCAATCAGAGGCTCTAGTGTAAGTTTCTTTTGACGTAAAATAGTTATTTGTTATACAAGGGTGCAAAACTCTATTTTTGCGAGTGTGGGATTGAAACTCGAGCAAGCGAATGGATTCTAGGTTGAACTATAGAATCCTGAGCGTAGCGAGTGTTTCAATACACGAGAATTAAATTACAATTGCACCCGTGTGTAACACAAAATTTTTCCCCTCACTACTACTTTTTCTTTGCGTTTAGATACATTCAACATTTTTACAAAAGGTGCCTTTAGCTTGGTGTAGCTTGTGGTGGCCAGTGCGATTTTCGAATGTTCTAATTCGATTTTCAAGTCGGTGCGTGTGCGAGTTACCGCCGCCGCCGCGGGGGCATGTGAGCTGTACTTCGCGAATTTAGACTTTAAAACCATAGCAATAAGAGCTATGAGAAGTCAACATTCTTTATTCACTAAATAGTGGATAAAATGCGTTTTTACCGTCTCGTATTAAAGGATAAACAAGCGCTTTGCGAGCTAGTGAGGGGAAAAAACGTTTACGTACGCGGAAGTGATAATGTTATTTAAGTATATGGGAAACGCAAACGCGTTCGTGACTTAAAGTTACGTTAAAAACTTACACTCAGGGCTCAGGAAGTCACAGTTGCAAACCCCGGCTCGTACCAATGCGTTTTTCGAAACTTAATATGTATTTACTAGTCGCCGTGCCTAGTAAATATCAAATGCGTAGTATGCCGTGTGATGCCGGCTGACTAGAATAGCATCACCTCATCTCTTCCCGCGGGTGTGGTAAGAGGCGACAAAGGGAAAAATCCTACGGACGGGCAGCAGCGTCCGTCGAAACCTAATCTACAGCTACTGCGGTCGCCAACCCTGCCAAGCGTGGCGACTATGGCAACTACCCCTAAGATGATACAAGTCATATTTGTGGGAGGCCTATGTCCAGCAGTGGACTGCATACGGCTGAAATGTATGTATGTATGTGATGATTTACTAGTCGCTTTTCGGAAAGAAAGCTCACGTGGAACACGGATTGTTCGCAATAAGGCCTAGTTTTTTCTTTTTTTTTATGACATAGGCGGCAAACGAGCAGACAGATTACCTGGTGGTAAGCAATTACCGTCGCCCATAGGCACCCGCAACACCAGGGGAGGCGTTGCCGGCCTTTAAGGGGGGTTGGAGTTTACTCTCCGGCTTGAAAGGTCAAATTTTTCGCCAACAAACTGTCTGCAGTTTGGCGAAAATATTGTATATCTAGTCCTAAGTGTTTTGTTTAAAATAAAAAGCCGCTATCTTCAAAAGTGAGTTTAGTATTTGGCCCCAATCTCACCTGATGGTAAGCGACGATGAGGCTAATGGGCAAGTGAAGAAATAGCGTAATCAGAATTGAAAGAAACTACTAAATGTGTCGTTAAAATGGATTCTGCTATCGATTTTATTTACAGATCACTGTATTTCACATTCAGTATATTTTAAGAAAATCGCGATCTTTATGAGTTTGCTTAAAGATAGTCGTTGGGTATAAAGAAGCGTTCTATAGTTTTAGTAAATACTTAAATATTTGTAGGTATAAAAATTCACATACTAAATATATTTTGCCTCAAGGGCCTTTTTTAGATTTTATACTGTAACTAGTTAAGTACTTGTAGTTATCATAATACGATTGTAATTTCTTTTGAACTTATTTTGTAGCTTATAAGTCATTAGATATATGTTGCTAATTAACGATATTCATTAATATATACTATAGTTTTAAATGAAAAAAATGGCTCTCATTTTACTAAATGTGCACGGATGTGTAAGAATCTAATACATGTATAATTTAATCTCCTGTAGAATTGTGTCCTAAAAATAAAGCGACCACCATCTTGTGTTTATATTAGGGGCATATTTACAATAACAGGGCAATCTCGTCTCACAAATAATGAAAGTACCACCGACATCGTCCACACCTCGCATACTGGGTATTATAAAAAACGTGATACAATATTATCAAACCGTCATCGGTTCATGATTTTGAACATCTTTTACTGTGGGGTAAGATTAAATCTTTAACGCCCAAAAGTCACTGTGGTCGTACGTTCAAGCCTCCTCGCGGCTCGATTGTCCTAATGATTCTTGTTAAGAAAAAAATACAAAAGACGATGTTGTTGGGTGGTCATTTTTGCATTGCAATTTTGAACTTGCCCTATAAAAGGTTAAATAAAAATTGAGCTGTTCCATAGAAAAGGTCAAGTATAAATTAACGGAAATGTATGAGAGAGTTTTTTTTTTATAATTTACAAAGTTGACCTCATAGTAAAAATTGTTCCAAATCATGATGAGATGCCGGCTTGATAATCTTTTATCACGTTTTTTATAACACCGGGTATATCATTAAGAGATTTGTATTCTACACATTTATATACCTTAATATCTACAGGAACATTTTAAATTTATTTCGGAGCGTTAATTTCCGAAAATATTTAATTGATCGAAGAATGTCAAATGCAAACCTTATACATCTCCTATACCTAACCCTATACGCCTTATATATTAAGGTTGAACCTAAAAACCCCACTTCGCATGTAGAAATGGTATTTTTTTTTGACGTCTCTAGCTTGGAAAATCCGTTTTTATCCTTTATTAACAGATAGAAAAACTGCACTTAATTCACGAGGGAGCAAGTAATTACATACATAGGTATTTTGAATGTTTTTTTTGCTGTTAGGTAGATTAGATGTATTACAACTATTACTTAAAGCGGGATAGTTACCATGTATATAATTTTGAATGAGCTTCCGATATTTCGGCAGTTGCAAGCGCCAACTCATTCAAAATCATATACATGGTAACTATCGCGCTTTAAGTAATAGCTTGTAATGTGAATGACCATGTTTAGCTTAAAATAGTAGATTGGATGTACTTTATATTAATTATTTTAAATGATAAATGTTTGATAGAAATAATTTGTAGTAAATAATGTTTTAGATAGTATTTTCCTCGCGGCAGTGAGATGAATAATTTGTATGTGTTCCCCTCTCGTGTCTTGAGACCATCCCAACGCTCAGGATTGCACTCTTTGAATCACTCGCTATGCTCGTGGTTTAATTATGAAATCATCCGCTAGCTCGGGTCCTAATCACACTTAACCTCCTAAGGCCCAACGCAAAATTCAGTACTTCGTCATTGTGAACCACGGTACCTACTACCAGTAGTATTAATGTTTTATACTTATTCAGGCCCACATACTTAGGACACTTTTTTAAAATGTTATTCTACTTGTATAGTACCGATAGTTATTGAGCTTGCTTATTATCACTATAGGACACCTTTTTGGACATTTGAAAATGTAAATTTGGATTAGCGCGAAATTTGAAATAAAAAATTGATTTCATTTGAAAATGTCGGGTTTCTGAATATGTCCTACGGGTAGGACCATGGTACGCTATGGCTACACAACTATTACAGGAGCTGGGTCTGAATGACAGTGTTAGTTAAGCCTATAGGTAGGACCTTGGGCCTTAGGAGGATAAATCTGTGTGTGTGAACGTCATACAGACGAAATGAACACAATGTGTGTCTTAATAGTTCCACTCCAATACCTTGTTATTTTATTGTAATGGAATACAGAATATTACTATTGTATACATAAACGAGTTAATGTATAACCAGCCTTATTTATATCATCACAATAGAGAGAGCATCGTAAATCATCGCGTGCTTGAATTCAATGACATTTGTACAGACTCGAGTGGACGGAGCCCTACACACGTGTGTTGACCCTCGGACATACGAGGAGATCACTACACTACCACTAGATAGTGCAAGTGTCTTACTGATAATGTAAATGTGAAGGTTTGGATAGGTTGTTGCTTTCACGAGTTGAAAAAAAAAACGTTGAAAACTTCTACTGTAAGTTTTCAACGTAACTTTATGACACGAACGCGTTTGCGTTTCCCATATAAATAACATTATCACTCACGCGTTCGTAGATTTTTTTTACGTTAAAATAAACTTATACTAGAGCCTCAGGGCTCTGAAATAAAACTCATACTTATAATATACTAGTTGTGCCCCACGTTACCCGCGGTTTATTAAGGAAAAAACGTAGCCTATGTGTTAATCCAGGGTGTGAGCTAACACCACGCCAAATTTTATTTAAATCGTTCCAGCCGCTTAGACGTAAAGAAGTAACAGACATACACACTCACATGCTCATAATCTTTCGTGTTTATAATATTATTAATATTAGTGTAGATGAAAATGTTGTGTAAATTGGCTCATTGAACATAGACAGATAGAGATCGATAAACGTAGTGTATGACGCTTAAAGGCTAGGCGGGGCTAAGACATCCGCGGAGTACTAAGTAGACTTCGATACATATACTGTAAATGTAAGATAAGTAAATTGTCGTTTTGATGGAGAATACTTTAGTTTATTAATTACAATATAGTCTTTTTTCCATCGATATTTTTGTGGTTTGGCAGAAGATACAAAGGTTTTTATCGTGAATAAAGCATTTATTTATTTTTTATTATAATAATATCTAAAAGCGTTTTGTGAAAGCTAATAATAACTCTGAAATCCTCACGTCTTAATGTTGGCGGATTTAAGCGTGTGAAAAGACGCAAGCTGTGGCGGCTCTGTACGATACAGGATCTAGTGGAAGATTATCTTTACTCTCGGATTTATGCCCGATGGATTTAAGGCTTTATCTTTTCATACGGCCAGCTGGGACTGATGTCGTACCCATGCCATGTTAAAATGATATACAATTGGCTACTTTCGTAACTAGTCGAATCAGCTAGGTTACCTAAAATATAATATTAGGTTACCCGCGATTTATTAGGGAAAAAACGTAGCCTATATGTTAATCCAGGGTGTCAGCTAACTCCATACCAAATTTTACTAAAATAGTCGTTTAGACGTGAAGAAGTAACAAACATACACACTGACAAACTTTCACCTTTATAATATTAGTGTCGATACGTTTTCACTATAATGTGGCCAGTTGTTAGAGGGTTGCCTGTTAAGCAATTACCGTCGCCCATGGGCACCCGCAACATCAGGAGAGTCACAAGCGCGTTGCCGGCCTTTAAGGGGGGTTGGAGCTCTGGGAACCTTACTCACCATCAGGAACACAACACTATATACCTGAAAGGTGGCAGTGCTATTATGGCTGTGGTCTTCTGTAAGGAGGAGGTACTTCCCCAGTTGGGCTGCCCCAGATTCAAGCGTGATGGTCAACGCTGTGCCCTACCTCTCGTTGTTGGACGTAGTTTAAGGACATACCCGTTACTAGCGAATTACCTTATTTATATAGTATGCTCAATTCAAAAGGTTTGAATATGCATTATCGGCGTCAGGTTTCGAAAGACTTTCTTTTTCAATTTTGGCTGTATACTGAGTATGGATAAAATTACCACTTGACATTTAATTTAAACAGCTGCACGCCACGTTATAATTTTCTAAAGTGGAAATTTGATAACATGATTCATCAGCCAATCGTTAGGTCGTCTGCAGTCAATGTCAGAATGGATTCCCGAGAAAAAATTGACCAACATTTTTTTATTTAGAATATAACATTTTGATATTTTTTTAATCACATTACACTAAACTAAAGCACTTTACACTAAAACATACCTATCCATAAATCGCTAACAAATAAGGTAAAAGAACAGGTGCCAGACAGCGTTACAATGCATGCCACTTTCAATATTAAGTTATTTTTAGTAGAGGTGTCATGCAATGGGCATTCGCGTGTCGACCACTGGTTCCTTAGATCAATAACGATGTTTAGTTGAAAAACTTAGTTAAATAACATGGTCTATGTAGTTGTAATGTGTCTGTATATGCATGTCGGCGTTCTGTATTATTGATGTAAGTTACATATTCATTATCTGCACAACTACATAGATATGGGGGCCTATTTTTGACCGTCGAGTACTCGAATCGTGACATTTTAACCTCTGTCAGAAACGAAGAAATCGTATTTTAGAAACATAAAGGAAATAAATTTATAATCGGGGGTATCGAAACTATACATTTTGTGCAAAAATACATACATACATACATACAGTCAGCAGCAAAAGTGGTTAAGCGTTTGAAGTGTTCAAAATGACCTACACGCGCTCTTATTCTCTTGACAATAGAGACGTGTTGACCTCATTTTGAAGACCTCAAACGCTTAGCCACTTCTGCTGCTGACTGTACATTTCAGCCATATGCAGTCCACTGCTGGACATAGGCCTCCCACAAATATGACTTACATATATCATCTTGGGGGGTAATTGCCATAGTCGCCACGCTTGGCAGGCGGGTTGGCGAGTGCAGTAGCTGTAAATTGGGTTTCGACGGACGCTGCTGCCCGTCTGTAGGATTTTTCCCTTTGTCGCCTCTTGCGACACCCGCGGGAGTAGATGGGGTGGTGCTATTCTAGTCAGCCGACATCACACGGCATGTGCAAAAATAATGGTGAGAAACTTTTGTGTGCGATTATTTTCGTCCTCGAAGTTTTTTGAATAAGTTAAGTTTTTCACTTGTACACATTTATTAATATTTTACAATTAGTAAAAAAACAAATAATATACAAAAAAGAGAAAATATGCAAGTAAACAAGTTAAATCATGATCTGCTGAGTTGTAATATTTCCTCTCTCTTCCTCTTTAATTAACTCCTTAAGAGCGCAACGAACGTTTTATTGCGATTTCCTTTACGACCATTGAATTGTTATTGGTCGTTACACTCAGCACGTACGTCGTTATGTTCGTCGGAAACGGTTTTAGGTTTTAAAAATCCGGGGATTTCGGTGGATTTGTCGAGTTTTCGAAGCTAATGGATATTTCAATAGCTACCCACGCGTATTAAATGTAACCCATGCGGCAGCTGTAGCGAATTTGTTTCGGGGAATATTAGTATACTGTTAAAAATAATAGACATAGGTACCATTTAAATACAGTGTGTATTTTTCATACACACTTTTTTATGAGAGGTAGGGCACAGCGATGAACATCACGCTTGAATCTGGGGCAGCCCAACTGGGGAAGTACCTCCTCCTTACAGAAGACCTCAGCCATAATAGCACTGCTACCTTTCAGGTATGCAGTGTTGTGTTCCTGATGGTGAGTAAGGTTCCCAGAGCTCCAACCCCTCTTAAAGGCCGGCAACGCGCTTGTGACTCCTCTGGTGTTACGGGTGCCCATGGGCGACGGTAATTGCTTACCACCAGGCAATCCGTCTGCTCGTTTGCCGCTTGTCATAAAAAAAAATACGGGCGTATATTGTAGTGGCGATTAGTATTGGTCCTTAAAAACCTATTTACATTCATTTTGTTAAAAAAAATAGGTTATTTTTATTTCATACATAAAAATTGAGTACGCAATGTAGTTGCATCCATAGTAATTAACGTGCCGATGCGTCATGTCATGTCAGTATTACTTGTCATGTCAAAATAAGCTGGATAACGTACATTGCTGCCCGGTCAGACTTAAAAAAATCGTTACAACAATGTTACAACACTATTTAACAGAATTATTAACATAATACGAGTCGTATTACTGGATACTGTATGTGGGCAACTTATACGCCCGTATGAAAAATACACACTGTAGACGAGGCGTGCTAACAATAATACCACGATCAAAGGGATGATCCATATAGGTATGGCAGAGACGGCGCTATTTTCGTCCGTCCTTGTCATATTCTCACATCTTTTTGTTCCCAAAGTTCAAGTCTACTGCTGGCAATTGCCATCCCCAAATATTACTTGTATCAATTTGGAGTGGTGTTGCCATAGTCGCCACGCTTGTAAGGCGGGTTGGCGACCACAGTAGCTGTTTCTACTGGCGCTGCTGCCCATCCGTCGTTATCCTTTTGTTGCCTCTTACGACACCTGTGGCAGGAATAGGATGCACCTATTCTCAGTCGGCACACACTGCCCACCATACGTGTTGACATAAATCCCGTCTCTATGAAATATCGTGAAATTTGTAACTACACGAAACTACTATGTCCAACAATTAGAGGTAGGGTACAGCGAAGTACCATCAGGCTCGAGTCTGGAGTAGCCCAACTGGGGAAGTACCTTCTCCTTACAGAAGACCACAGCCATAATAGCACTGCTACCTTTCAGGTATGTAGTGTTGTGTTCCTGATGGTGAGTAAGGTTCCCAGAGCTCCAAACCCCCCTTAAAGGTCGGCAACGCGCTTGTGACTCAGGCAATCCGCCTGCTCGTTTGCCACCTTTTGTCATAAAAAAAAAGAAACTTTAAAAATTTTGCGAATGTCATTTCCAACCTAGTTGCCAAACCAAACATTAATCGAATAACCGCGACATAGACAGAAGGTCCCTAACGAATCGGGTGTATGCTCGTGTACACGGTGCAACTATCAAGTCAGTATATTAACTTATGCGAGGTTTTTTTTTATATACATGACTGACCAGTTTGACCTTACACTTGATGGTAAGTGTCAACGGGATGAGCGTGTCGCACGCTGGTTCAGTGGCAGCCTATTCACTCTTATCAGTTTATATCTTGGACCCGGGTATGTCCTTAAACTACGTCCAACAATGAGAGGTAGGGCACAGCGTTGGCCATCACACTTGAATCTGCAGCAGCCCGACTGGGGAAGTACCTCCTCCTTACAGAACACCACAGCCATAATAACTCTGCTACCTTTCAGGTATGTTGTGTTGTGTTCCTGATGGTGGCTTAAAGGCCGGCATCGCGCTTGTGACTCCCCTGGTGTTGCGGGTGCCCATAGACAACGGTAATTGCTTACTACCAGGCAATCCGTCTGCTTGTTTGCCGCCTATGTCATAAAAAAATATATAAATAAAGTCAAAACTTCCCACGTCCTACCTACTACAAAAAAAAAACGTTTTAATTACGTTCAGTAAGATTCACTTTTGATTGACATTTTCGATCAGTCAGCCTGATAAAGATATAAAAGTGATTGGGGACTAAGAAAATGAGTGAGATGAGTATGAATATGAGTTATATTTTAGTCTTAATATTATATCGACTCCATAGTTTTCTTTCATCTTACCGTGCGATAGAAAATCCGAGGCTTGATAATGAGTTATTACATTTCAACATTGAGTAGCAGTGTAAGTTATATGAGATAATATCAAGGATCGGACAAACGCCCGTCATTTTGAAAATATAACCCTGTTCCGTACAGCAGAGACTTCCTTATTTTATGATGTTAAAATATTTTGGAAGAACAGTATACCAATGTTAACGGTTACATATGCCCCTATGACGTCGTAGACTGTGAACGGACTTTTTCAACGCATAAATGGGTCCTAAATCAACATCGTTATAGGCTCACAACTGAAAATTTAGAAAAAAATTTGGTCATTCTATTTTAATGGCGAAAGTAGTTTTCGGAATGTCAATCATAAATTAATTTGTCACTGGATATAAATTAAGGTCTAATAAATGTATAAAATACTATTTTTTATTAACATAAGGAAGTGTCTGCTGTACGGAACAGGGTTACATTTTCAAAATGATGGGCGTTTGTCCGATCCTTGGATATTATCAAAGTAGTGACAATATTTTAACTGTAACCACGTATTCCAACAGAAGCTGCCATACATCAATTAATTAATTTTATCAGCTATCTAAATTACGGATGGAATTTTCACAAGGCACTAAAATTAAAAAGTCGTCGTGTATGTTTTATCTGTGTAATGGATTTTGAAATCATTCTAACGGCTGTGTCGATAACACTTTAAGACGTAAATTAATGCTTTAGACTTACTTTGGGTTTATAGCTAATCAATCAGTCACTCTGAACTTCTTTTACAATTTGTATTTAAGCATTTATTTATTTATGATTACTACGGTTTCACTCAAGTCTATTTATTTACGCCATATTGCGAATAGTAGAGGTTTCCATTTTCAAGCAATATGAGTGCTGAGTCCTGAGTGTAAATTGTTAACGTAACAAAACGTCACCATCGCGTTAGAGTTACCCATATAAATAACATTATCACTTACGCGTTCGAGACTTTTTTTACGTCAAAAGAAACTTACTCTAAAGCCTCAGTACCCTTACCATGAGTTGTGACATTGAAGTTTTCGATAACGAGTATCGAGTTTACTATCTGTGCATCTCGTTCTCACTAAAACAGTACAAGCGAGATGAACAGATAGTAAACTCGATACTCGTTAGCGAAAACCTCAATGTCAGAACTCATGGTAAGGGTATTGAACGCCCGCTCGTTCACGATGCCGTCACTTGGCGAAGAACTATGATCTACGAAACATGTAACCAATGATAGGTGAGTGAAGCTGTTCAGTTCGTTGTCTCAATTATCCAATAGATGTCGTTGTTACCAGCGTAAACTAGATAACGATTGTGTTTAATAAAAAGTATATAAAGGAATGACAGTGACTAGTTAAAAAAAATGTCTAGTAACGCAGTAATAACTAAGAATTTTTATAGTGTGATGATTTCCTAACGTATTGAAAAATTGTATTACAAAGATACAAAATATTACAAAAACGTGTCCATGAACGACCCCTTTATTCACAAAACTATTCTTAATATAGCTCTTATCCTTTTTACAATTCATAATTGAATCAGAATCATCATGATACGTGAAAAAAACTTATCAAGTTTTGTTACTCTATTATTTTTACCATTTTTGATATATTTCATGCATGAGGGTGTAAATGATTGAAAGTTCTAAACATATAGATACTTCGTCAACGCATTTATAAATTAGTATGGATATGGATATATAGGGATCCCTTTGATTCCATAATTTTATTATTCCGATTTTCGAAAGTCAGAAATTGTTAGTTATATTTTTTTTAGCCATAACTATCAATAGTCATAATAGTTATCAGACATACAACTAAATAAATATAATAATTAAATGCTATAATATTACACATCATATAAGACAAAAGCCATAAAACTAATCAGCATAATATCAAAATTCATAACGATTATTTTACAAAAAAGAAAAGAAAAGTGGGTTAGGGTTGAACTGCGACCCCCACAGATCAAACTAGTATTCTTTTATGACTTTCTACCTTTCAATACAGTTACTATATTGAACGTTATGCACAACAACAATACACTTTATGACCAATAACGGTATGAAATTCAATAGTTATGACTAATGATAACGAGTAAAAGAAAATTCTGACTTTTGAAGATATGACTAAAACGAGTATGAAAAACATCGGTTATGGATTAAAAAAATCGAAAGTTTAACATTATGGGAGTCAATATTGGGATCGAGCGCGACGACAGCGCCACGTGACAGGCGGCCATTATGGACAACATTGTCACCGATGTCAAACAAGAAGTAAGTCAACATTGTAAAAAATATTAATGAAATCTTGTGTTATTTTACTATATTACACAATTTTGGACAATGGTAGCCAGTAACATTATTGCCAATAATATTAAAATTGAATTATTTCTTTGGTCTCATTTCCACCATGGTCTTGGAAATTGGTAAAATTAACAGTCGCTATTCTTCTTGGCGTTATTACAATTCACAACAACACATCTTACCAGGACCATATTTTTATCTCAAAAACTATTAGAAAATGTTTACTGCAATATGGATTTGACAGCTCAAGTCAGCGACAAAAATGTCAATTTTAGCCGTAGCGAGCGCTGTGATTGTTTTGGCTACCCCTCCACCCCCGCTTTGCACTCTGCCAATAGACCCGGATATATGTTCTGAAAGTTTTGGGACACTTTTTTCTTGTATCAGGATCGAACGAGCTCGGGATTTTGTCTAGAAAGCCAAAAAAAAACAAATGTTTGAAAAAAGGTAAAATATTCAATTTTTTATTAAATCGCCTAAGTTTATCAACATAAATACTGACTTGCGCTGATCTTCCGGCGAAAACCATTAGCGAGTAATTTTTTAAGCTTTTTAATAACGGTAAAATTTTAAATTGTATTTTTTTCCTCCTTCACAGCTCTGTTAAAATATTAAGCCATTTTCCAACTCAAGTATTCGTTAGAAAAATAACATTTTATTTGACAACGAGCCATTCGACCCTTGGCTCAAGTGGCGCCCTCTCAAACAATCCACGTTTTATTTTTATTCTCCTACGTTCTACTTAAACCCCGAATTATCCTTACGTATACAAATGCAATATATGTATACAAATGTAGACTGTAATGTAATGGTTTAAGGCTTATCTTTTAATATATATTTTTACAATTTATACTGTATTTGGTATTTAAACGTTATTTGAACGGGACCTAATATTTTGCTTGAAACTGCTACAAAACATTACTTTGTTCGGGTTAGGGCCTTATCACACTTGCGATTTGCGAGCGAGTTGAAAGCGAAGCGAGCGCGCAGCGAATTCGCCGCGAGTGCGTAGCGACTCTGCCACGAGTGCGTCGCGAATTCGCCGCGTGTGCGTCGCGAATTCGCCGCGAGTGCGCAGTGAGTTCGTCGGAATTTGTTATGTAACTGACTGTCTAAGACGCAAATCACTCGCCATGATTTTCACGCGAATACGCAGCGAATTCGTTGCCCACTCGCGGCGAAATCGTGACACGTTCGCGACGAATTCGTTACGCACTCGCAGCGAACTCGCTGCGTGCTCGCTTTGTTTTCGACTCGCTTGCAAATTGCAAGTGTGATAAGGCCCTTACGCAACAGCGGACTTTTTCACCTGGCGACTTTTGACGGCTGCAAAATGTTCCTTAACTATTTCAAGGTGCACTTTGTTCGCCCATTATAAGAACTACTACAACTACAATCCCATTTTGATGCATTTTTTTTGTATTTTAAACGTTTTCTAGAGATGGTTCTTAGCAGGGGCGTAGTCAGTTCAGTCTGTAAGGCTATTCTGTATCATTATTATCAATATAGGTTTTGCAGTTTCTTTTTGACATTGACATTTCAATTCTTCACTTTCATTTCTTCTTTGGGAGTTTCTAGGAATAATATTACCACGTTTAAAGCTTGAGTCACGTTACACCGGCCCGCGTCCGAGCCGAGGCTACCGTGACGACATTTTGTATGGAATGAATCACGTGACCACCGACCCGCCCGGGTCACTCGGCCCGGGCACGGGCCGGTCGTGCGACGGCCGTTACAGCTATGTAACAAGGCTCTGCTCGGCTCGGTGATGGGAAGGCAACATGATGTGGACGCGATGTCGACGGGCGTGCTATGATCGTCTACTCGCGACAAATGGTTGGATGGAACGACGCTCGTGTTAATGCCAATATTCGGACGTCGGGCCGCCCTGGTGAGTGCCCGGCCTCGGAAGAGCGACATGTAAGAAGGTTTTGGACCCGGGTATGTCCTTAAACTACGTCCAATAATGAGAGGTAGGGCACAGCGATGACCATCACGCTTGAATCTGGGGCAGCCCAACTGCGGAAGTACCTCTTCCTTACAGAAGACCACAGCCATAATAGCACTGCTACCTTTCAGGTATGTAGTGCTGTGTTCCTGATGGTGAGTAAGGTTCCCAGAGCTCCAACCCCCCTTAAAGGCCGGCAAGGCGCTTGTGACTCATCTGGTGTTGCGGGTGCCTATGGGCGAAGGTAATTGCTTACCACCAGGCAATCCGTCTGCTCGTTTGCCGCCTATGTCATAAAAAAAAGGGCGACGGTGTAACGTGAATCATCCTTTATGCTAATGATTTAAATATCAAAATTCTTTGGTTATTAACACGCGCCGATAATTTGTTGTGGATCTTAAGATAGTTTCCAATGAAAATAGCCATCATTATCATTAAACATGTGAATCGTAAATGTGCATACAACGCGTTATGTTGCACCGGTTTTTTATGACCCCCAATATCTAAAGCCTCGGGCTTGGTTCCTATTAATTTGAGGTAGTCCATATTGAAAGGTACCTTATGGCGCTTGGCGCTTACGTTGCAAAGTATCAGTGTTACGTTACATTTAGTATCGAAGCGTCATTAACAATGGCGTAAGCGACAAGCGCCATAAGGTACCTTTCCATATGGACTACCACATTTATTGACACCAAACTAGAAGCGACTTCATTTCTTATGGTGCATACGACATTTTAGTCAGTAGTTCAATACGGATTTAAAACATATAGTCATAAGTGGTAGAAATTATAAAGTTCCCTTTATTTTTAAGTGTTTTTATAGTTTCGTTAAAATAAAACACTATCAATATATCACACATTAAAAAACAAATAATTAATACAAGGTACCGGTGGCAACTAGTAAAAAATATTTCTGATCAAGCCGGAGCAAATCAAACAGAACATTGTGAAAGTTGCCTTTAGTTTAAAATAAATATTCATTTGCTTAAATATAAGTCTGGCCTTGTGGGTAGTGACCCTGAGCATGAAGCCGGTGGTTCTGGGTTCGAATCCCAGTATACGCTCCGCCATTGCGACATATTGCGACAGTCAAAAATACTTGAGGTGGTGATCCCCGGTCTGGATCGTACTTGATCCAACAGGTATCCTTAGCAGTTCAGCGCGAACTGCTGCAGCCATTATGGGAACCTTTGTCAGGTACAATGCAGGGGGGGGGTTAAGTTTTTTTTTCTTTTTGTATTATTAAGTGTAAAATGACATTTGACATTTAACAATAAAGTTTGTCAAAAAATTAAAAACAAAGTAATGTAATCCACATTTATAACGTAAACCTGAACTAAAAGGCGCAGCGTAGGAAGACCCCCACAAGGTGGACCGACGACATAGTAAAGATCGCAGGACTCCACTGGATGCGTGGGCGCAAAACCGGTCAATTTAGGGGAAACTCCTGTCCAGCCATAAACGCCCTCCGGCTGATATGATGATGATGATTATAAAGTAAATATTAATCTAATCTAGTAACATGATACTGATTTAAACTTTCACGGTTTGTACACATTATTAAACATGAACGGGACTTAACCGCGTATATTAACTTTAAAATTTACCGCCGACGTTTCGAAGACGACGTTGTCCTCGTGGTCTCGGATTAAGACTGGCTGAAGTTCACATCAACATCTTCTAGGCGCACGAGTTTTTCGAACTACCCGCACTTGATCTTGTTTATCAACTTGAACGTTTTGCGCACTAGGGATGTCACTCGGTCGACACGTCAAAACGTCGGATGTAAATTTTAAAGATAATATGCGCGGTTAAGTCCCGTTCATGTTTAATAGTAACATGATGCTGACATAGCATATAGACAAGCAAAGAAGTTATACTTATTCTCGTAAGGCCCACAAGCCTACCTGTAGGACTACGTACTACAATCAATTTTGAATTTTATACAATTGGTACAGAGTTTAATTTCATTTGTTTAGCCTACATTTTGATACAATAGAGATTCTACTTTATGTTCTACACTATAAAGAACAAATTCGAGTAGGAAATTACTTGTATGGTGGGCGTTTTAAGGGTAGAATCTTATTTAATCTCTATGAGTCCTTAAATGACGGGCTTTAACCTACCGGTATTAATTATAATATAATTACATGCAAGCGACGACGGACCCGATGCTCAGAATTTAATTATAGACTAACATAATGAACAATTATTATGACGTGTAAAAAAAATTAGGGCAGGGCTACACGTGCGTTTGGTAGAATAATTTTAACCTTGCTTAGCTTGCTTGCTTGCTTATAGGAGGCGCAAATACGTAGTGTTTCACCTTAGAGTTGGTAAAACGGTGCCAAAAATCGTTAAAAATAAACAAGATAACATATACTGGAGATGGGGTTCAAACCCATTTTCGGATGCTAGAGGTCCTCGTCGCTTTTTCTTAAGTATATGTCATCTTTTTCAATTTTCAATTTTTTCCTTTTGTGTAGTAGGTTTCAATAGGATTTAACAAAAATAGTGATCCGTTTAAGGGCATTTTATCGCGTTGTGACCAGGAAAAAGATGATGCAAAAAATTTACGCTTTTTTTTTTCTATGGCAGGAGGGAAACTCGTCTAAGTCAGCCAACCTTCCATGCAAAGACAAAAAAAAACAACGGAACATTATCTATAATACAAAAATCAAAAGCAAGGTATATGTCTTTACCTTGGCATTGGCATAACCATTATTAAAAAAATACCAAAAAAAATCTTTTACTTTTTTCTGACCAGGAGGACAGGATACCGAATATGTCAACGGATCCCCATTACTTTTGTAACACTATTACTTTTAAATAGGTTCTCAATTCTAAAACAAAAAAACCGTAGGCTAGTATAATGTGGTAATCGATGTGATGCTTCGTCTTTGTCGAACAGTCACGTGTGACAGAGAAATAATTATATTACATTCTTATCGTATTGTATCGTATCCAGAAGGAAATAATAAGCGCTGTTATCCACGTATGCCATATCAAAACGTCAATTAGTGACAGCGCGCGACGGAAAGAGACAGCTTGTCATTAATGCGGTCACATGTCGATAAGTGATAAACATTTCCGTACAGGTCTTTCGTTTAGAAATTGTGAATATTGTGCCGCCTTAATAACATTAACAAATCTGATATAGGAATATTACCGTTTGTAACACTCTGTTTTCGCATTTTGACGGCGCTTTGTGAGCTTAGCTTAATTTATTCCAAAAGAAGAAAAACAAATAAAAGTCAATTATGTTTGTTGCAAAGCCCGCGTGAACCGGTATTAGATATAAATATGATATTGTAAAGAACGTTCTGTCATTTTCAAGGTATTTGAATTTAAATGACCGAATTGCTTTAATAACAAAAAAAATGTAAAGTTTTTAAAAATATTACCAAAAAATCGAAATGAGCTCAAATCTCGATCTGAAAAGGACAGCTAGGTGTTCAGTGTTAAACAAAACCATCGCCTTTGCTGAGTTTAAACTAGGAATGGTTTATACTACACGAGGTAGACGAGGCAGTCATGCGTTTTCAAAGAACAATGGCTCGTGTGCACCGAGCCTTAGTACCGATGCCTCGAGAGAGCTTTCAACTGGAGTTTTTTAATTAATTAATGTTTGAGTATGGAGACTGTAATGTGACTTGAAGTTATTTGAGTCCCGTGGACTGTCAACAAATGCTGCTAATAATAATTTTGGATAATTCGAGAGCACTGGTGGCAACGGCAAGAGCGTGTGACTTGCAATTCGGATGTCGCAAGTTCAAACCCCGGCTCGTATTTTTTCGGAAATGATGTACGAAATATGATTTGATATTTACCAATCGCTTTTCGGTGACGGAAATCGGAACTAATCCCAATAAGGCCTTGTTTACCGTCTGGCTTGGAAGATCTTATGTCAGTCGCTTTCGTAAAACTAGTGCCTTCGCCAAATCCTGGGATTAGTTGCCAAGTGGATTAGTTCCCAGGTGGCAAAATGCAGGGACAACGCGAGGAAGAAGAAGACAGAAGAAATAAGTAAGAATTTTGTATAATGTATACTAATATTATAAAGACGAAAGTTTGTGGGTGTATACGTTTGTTACTTACATTTTGTACAAAAATAATGGTGAGAAATTTTTGTATGTGGTTATTTTCGTGCTCAAATTTTTTTGAATTCTAGTACATGACGCTCGAAAATCGTCCCCCAGTTCTTTCAGTTAAGTTTTTCACCTGTATACAATATTAATATTTTACAATAAGTAAAAAAACAAATAATATACAAAAAAAAGAAAATATGCAAGTAAACAAGTTAAATCATGATCTGCTGAGTTGTAATATTTCCTCTCTCTTCCTCTTTAATTAACTCCTTAAGAGCGCAACGAACGTTTTATTGCTATTTGCTTTACGACCATTGAATTGTTATTGGTCGTTACACTCAGCACGTACGTCGTTATGTTCGTCGGAAACGGTTTTAGGTTTAAAAATCCGGGGATTTAGGTGGATTTGTCGAGTTTTCGAAGCTAATGGATATTTCAATAGCTACCCACGCGTATTAAATATAACCCATGCGGCAGCTGTAGCGAATTTGTTTCGGGGAATATTAGTATACTGTTAAAAATAATAGACATACCATTTAAATAGACGAGGCGTGCTAATAATAATACTACGATCGAAAGGTATGGTCTTATGTAATTTTCCATATAGGTATGGCAGAAACGGCGCTATTTTCGTCCGTCCTTGTCATAGTCCCACATATTTTTGTTCAAGTTGTCCACTGCTGGCAATTACCATCCCCAAATATTACTTGTATCAATTTGGAGTGGTGTTGCCATAGTCGCCACGCTTGTAAGGCGGGTTGGCGACCGCAGTAGCTGTTTCTACGGGCGCTGCTGCTTATCCGTCGTTATCCCTTTGTCGCCTCTTACGACACCTGTGGCAGGAATAGGGTGCACCTATTCTCAGTCGGCACACACTGCCCACCATATGGCATAAATCCCGTCTCTATGAAATATCGTAAAATTTGTAACTACACGAAACTACTACGTCCAACAATGAGAGGTAGGGCACAGCGAAGAACCATCACGCTCGAGTCTGGAGTAGCCCAAATGGGGAAGTACCTCCTCCTTACAGAAGACCACAGCCATAATAGCACTGCTACCTTTCAGGTATGTAGTGTTGTGTTCCTGATGGTGAGTAAGGTTCCCAGAGCTCCAACTCCCCTTTAAAGGTCGGCAACGCGCTTGGGACTCCCCTGGTGTTGCGGTTGCCCATGGGCGACGGTAATTGCTTACCATCAGGCAATCCGTCTGCTCGTTTGCCACCTTTTGTTTGTCATAAAAAAAAGAAACTTTAACAATTTTGCGAATGTCATTTCCTCATTTCCAACCCAGTTGCCAAACCAAACATTAATCGAATAACCGCGACATAGACAGAAGGTCCCTAATGAATGGGGTGTATGCTCGTGTATAGGGTGCAACTATCAAGCCAGTATATTAACTTATGCGAGGTTTTTTTTTATATACATGACTGACCAGTTTGACCTTACACTTGATGGTAAGTGTCAACGCAATGAGCGTGTCGCACGCTGGTTCAGTGGCAGCCTATTCACTCTTATCAGTTTATATCCTGGACCCGGGTATGTCCTTAAACTACGTCCAACAATGAGAGGTAGGGCACAGCGTTGGCCATCACACTTGAATCTGGAGCAGCCCGACTAAGGAAGTACCTCCTCCTTACAGAAGATCACAGCCATAATAGCTCTGCTACCTTTCAGGTATGTTGTGTTGTGTTCCTGATGGTGGCTTAAAGGCCGGCATCGCGCTTGTGACTCCCCTGGTGTTGCGGGTGCCCATAGGCAACGGTAATTGCTTACTACCAGGCAATCCGTCTGCTTGTTTGCCGCCTATGTCATAAAAAAAATATAAATAAAGTCAAAACTTCCCACGTCGTACCTACTACAAAAAAAAAACGTTTTAATTACGTTCAGTAAGATTCACTTTTGATTGACATTTTCGATCAGTCAGCCTGATAAAGATATAAAAGTGATTGGGGACTAAGAAAATGAGTGAGATGAGTATGAATATGAGTTATATTTTAGTCTTAATATTATATCGACTCCATAGTTTTCTTTCATCTTACCGTGCGATAGAAAATCCGAGGCTTGATAATGAGTTATTACATTTCAACATTGAGTAGCAGTGTAAGTTATATGAGATATTATCAAGGATCGGACAAACGCCCGTCATTTCGAAAATATAACCCTGTTCCGTACAGCAGAGACTTCCTTATTTTATGATGTTAAAATATTTTGGAAGAACAGTATACCAATGTTAACGGTTACATATGCCCCTATGACGTCCGTAGACTGTGAACGGACTTTTTCAACGCATAAATGGGTCCTAAATCAACATCGTTACAGGCTCACAACTGAAAATTTAGAAAAAAATTTGGTCATCCTATTTTTTTACGAAATTTTTTTATGATTAATGAAAGTAATTTTCGGAATGTCAATCATAAATTAATTTGTCACTGGTTATAAATTAAGGTCTAATAAATGTATAAAATACTATTTTTTATTAACATAAGGAAGTATCTGCTGTACGGAACAGGGTTACATTTTCAAAAATGATGGGCGTTTGTCCGATCCTTGGATATTATCAAAGTAGTGACAATATTTTAACTGTAACCTCGTATTCCAACAGAAGCTGCCATACATCAATTAATTAATTTTATCAGCTATCTAAATTACGGATGGAATTTTCACAAGGCACTAAAATTAAAAAGTCGTCGTGTATGTTTTATCTGTGTAATGGATTTTGAAAACATTCTAACGGCTGTGTCGATAACACTTTAAGACGTAAATTAATGCTCTAGACTTACTTTTGGCTTTAAAGCTAATCAATCAGTCACTCTGAACTTCTTTTACAATTTGTATTTAAGCATTTAAAATGTTTTATGATTAATACGGTTTCACTCAAGTCTATTCACGCGATATTGCGAATAGTAGAGGATTTTCAAGCACTATGAGTGCTGAGCCCTGAGTGTAAATTGTTAACGTAACAAAACGTCACCGTCACGTTAGAGTTACCCATATAAATAACATTTTCACTTACGCGTTCGAGACTTTTTTTACGTCAAAAGAAACTTACACTAGAGCCTCAGTACCCTTACCATGAGTTGTGACATTGAAGTTTCGATAACGAGTGTCGAGTTTACTATCTGTGCATCTCGTTCGCACTAAAACAGTACAAGCGAGATGCACAGATAGTAAACTCGATACTCGTTAGCGAAAACCTCAATGTCAGAACTCATGGTAAGGTATTGAACGCCCGCTCGTTCACGATGCCGTCCCCTGGCGAAGAACTATGTTCTACGAAACATGTAACCAATGATAGGTGAGTGAAGCTGTTCAGTTCGTTGTCTCAATTATCCAATAGATGTCGTTGTTACCAGCGTAAACTAGATAACGGTTGTGTTTGATAAAAAGTATATAAAGGAATGACAGTGACTTGTTAAAAATAATGTCTAGTAACGCAGCAATAACTAAGACTATAGTATGTTGATTTCCTAAAGTATTCAAAAAATGTGTTAGAAAGAGACAAAATATAACAAAAACGTATTCTTGATTGAGTAATCCCTTTATTCATAAAACAATTCTGAATATAATATCTTATCTTTTTTATAATTCATAATTGAGCGACGAGTGGTTAAAGCGTGGGGAGGCCTTTGCCCAGCAGTGTTACACAACATAGGCTACGTAAAAAAATAAAAAAAATTGAATCAGAATCATCATGATACGTGTAAAAAACTTATCAAGTTTTGTTCCTCTATTCTTTTACCATTTTTGATATATTTTATGAGGGTCTAACTGATATAGTTTTAGGCATAATTATGTAAGTACTTTAAGATTTGATGTATCACTGTATTGAAAAAATAAGTCCCGCCGTCGTTTCTTGCCGGTATCTTCACGGGTCAGAGGTGTAGGGTTTGAACCGGTGTAGATATTTTTTTTTTTTTTTTTGACGTTCATAAGTGCATGTAATGTGCCTAAATTGAAAAATAAAGATCTTTTATCTTTTTTTTTTTTTTACATATTATAGCGACTTCGTCGACCAGCTATGTCCGTCTAAAGTATGGTTGCGGGATAAAAATTATCCTATGTCCTTTCTCGTAGCGTAAACTCTCTCCATACTAAATTTCATCCCATTCGTTCATCGATTTAAGCGTGAAGGTAACAGACAGAGAGAGTTACTTTCGCATTTATAATATTAGTATGGATAGTATAGACATGGATGTATATTATTAAAGTTTTGGGACACTTTCTTGTATCAGGATCGAACAAGCTCGGGATTTTGTCTAGAAAGCATAAAAAAACAAATCTTTGAAAAAAGGTAAATATTTAATTTTTAATAAAAATTTTATTTTGCAAATAAAACTAACTACTATAATTATAATTAAATTGAAACTAAACAAAAATTAAACCTATATAAAACTAAAATAAATTTAAAAAAATTGGGCCCCTTCGGCATAGTGCCAAGGATGC
The DNA here is from genome assembly GCA_022674325.2 of Grapholita molesta. NCBI lineage: Eukaryota > Metazoa > Arthropoda > Insecta > Lepidoptera > Tortricidae > Grapholita > Grapholita molesta. The sequence goes on from CP053138.2 coordinate 2,700,512, forward strand.
TGGCAGCATTTCCCCGCTGTATAGCTAAATTTATTCGTTGGGCGAGGAAGCTCATTTTTAATTAAATCGCCTAAGTTTAAGTTTAACGTAAATACTGACTTGACCATCAGCGCTGATCTTCCGGCGGAACCATTAGCGAGTAATGTTTTAAGCTTTTTAATAACGTTAAAATTTTAAATTGTATTTTTTCCTCCTTCACAGCTCTGTTAAAACATTAAACCATTTTCCAACTCAAGTATTCGTTAGAAAAATAACATTTTATTTGACAACGAGCCATTCGACCCTTGGCTCAAGTGGCGCCCTCTCAAACAATCCACGTTTTATTTTTATTCTCCTACGTTCTACTTAAACCCCGAATTATCTTTACGTATACAAATGCAATATATGTATACAAATATAGACTGTAATGTAATGGTATAAAGCTCCATTTAGACCAGGCAAGAACGCGTATACGATTTTCATTACATTGCGGGTCTAGGCGTACGGCGAATTCGGTCGCTTTATATAACCCCGCAATGTAATGAAAATTGTATACAAGTTCTTGCATGGTCTAAATGGGACTTAAGGCTAATCTTTAAATATATATTTTTACAATTTATACTGTATTTGTTATTTAAACGTTATTTGAACGGGACCTAATATTTTGCTTGAAACTGCTACAAAATATTACTTTGTTCGGGTAACGCAACTCGGACTTTTTCACCTGGCGACTTTTGACGGCTGCAATATTATTTTCCTTGACTAATTCTGATATGGTGCGCTTTGTTTGCCCATTATAAGAACTACTACAACTACAATCCCATTTTGATGCATTTTTTTGTATTTTAAGGGTTTTCTAGAGATGGTTCTTAGCAGGGGCGTAGTCAGTCTGTAAGGCTATTCTGTACTATCATTAGTTTAGGTTTTGCCATTTCTTTTTGACATTGACATTTCAATTCTTCACTTTCATTTCTTCTTTGGGAGTTTCTAGGAATAATATTACCACGTAAATTTTATTAATATTAATATTACACCGTCCCGCGTCCGAGCCGAGGCTACCGTGGCGACATTTTGTATGGAATGAATCACGTGACGATCGAGCCGCCCGAGTCACTCGGTCCGGGCACGGGCCGGTCGTGCGACGGCCGTTACAGCTATGTGCAAAAGGGCTCTGCTCGGCCCGGTGATGGGAAGGCAACGTGATGTGGACGCGATGTCGACGGGCGTGCTATGATCGTCTACTCGCGACAAATGGTTGGATGGAACGACGCTCGTGTTAATGACAATATTTGAGCGTCGGGCCGCTCGGACCCGGGCCGCCCCAATGAGTGCCCGGGGGGTCAACTGAAGGCTCGGGCTCAGTACGGCGACGGTGTAACGTGAATCATCTTTTATACAAATGATCAAAATTCTTTGGTTATTAACACGAGTCGATAATTTGTTGTGGATCTTAAGATAGTTTCCAATGAAAATAGCCATCATTATCATTAAACATGTGAATCGTAAATATGCATACAACGCGTTATGTTGCACCGGTTTTTTATGACCCCCAATATCTAAAGCCTCGGGCTTGGTTTCTATTAATTTGAGGTAGTCCACATGGAAAGGTTACCTTATGGCGCTTGGCGCTTACGTTGCAAAGTGTCAGTGTTACGTTACATTTAGTATCGAAGCGTCATTAACAATGGCGTAAGCGCCAAGCGCCATAAGGTACCTTTCCATGTGGACTATTTTATTGACAGCAAATTAGTAGCGACTTAATTGGTTATGGCGCTTACGACATTTTAGTCGGTAGTTCAATACGGATTTAAAACTTATAGTCATAAGTGGTAGAAATTATAAAGTTCCCTTTATTTGTAAGTGTATTTTTTTTTTCAAATAGTTTCGTTCAGCACTATCAATATATCACACATTAAAAAACAAATAATTAATACAAGGTACCAGTGGCGGCTAGTAAAAAATATTTCTGATCAAGCCGGAGCAAATTAAACAGAACATTTTGAAAGTTGCCTTTAGTTTAAAATAAATGTTCATTTGCTTAAATATAAGTCTGGCCTAGTGGGTAGTGACCCTGAGCATGAAGCCGGTGGTCCTGGGTTCGAATCCCAGTATACGCTCCGCCATTGCGACATATTGCGACAAATGTTAAAAATATAAAAACAAAGTAATATAATTCAAATTTATAAAGTAAACTTGCTCTGAAAGCCGCAGTGTAGGAAGACCCCCACAAGGTAAACCGACGATATAGTTAAGATCGCGGGACTACACTGGATGCGGGTGGCACAAAACCGGTCATTATGGGTCAATCTAGGGGAAGTCACTGTCCAGCCATAAACGCCCTCCGGCTGATATGATGATGATGATTATAAAGTAAATATTAATATAATCTAGTAACATGATGCCGACATTAAACTAATACGTTATCTTAATAAATTATAGACAAGCAAAGAAGTTATACTTATTCTCGTAAGGCCCACAAGCCTATCTGTAGTACTAAGCACTACAATCAAATTTGAATTTTGTACAATAGGAACTGAGTTTAATTTCATTTGTTTAGCTTACATTTTGATACAATAGAGATTCTACTTTATTTCCTACACTATAAAGGACAAATTCAAGTAGGAAATGACATGTATGGTGAGCCTTATAAGGGTAGAATCTTATTTAATCTGTATGAGTCCTTAAATATGTCTGGCTTTAACCTACCGGTATTAATTATAATATAATTACATGCAAGCGACGATGGACCCGATGCTCAGAATTTAATTATAGACTAACATAATGAACAATTATTATGACGTGTAAAAAAAAATTAGGGCAGGGCTACACGTGCGTTTGTTAGAATAATTTTAACCTTGCTTAGCTTGCTTGCTTATAGGCGCCGCAAACACGTAGGGTTGATAAAACGGTACCAAAAACCGTTCATTTTCTATTCTGCTGTTTTCGGATGGCCCACTTGATGGTTAAGGCGTCATCGATAGCTGGACCAAAAAAAACAACCGAACAGTATCTAGAATACAAAAATCAAAAGCAAGGTATATATGTCTTTACCTTGGCATTGGCAATACGACCTTGCCAAAAACAGCAAGGAGTTAAAGCCATTATTAAAAAAAAGACCAAAATATTCTTCCACTTTTTTCTAACTCCTCATTACTTTTGTTACACTTGTACTTTTTAATAGACAAGGTTCTCAATTCTAAAGCAAAATAGAAAATGTAGGCTAGTATAATGTGGTAATCGATGTGATGCTTCGTCTTTGTCGAACAGTCACGTGTGACAGAGAAATAATTATATTACATTCTTATCGTATTGTATCGTATCTAGAAGGAAATAATAAGCGCTGTTATCCACGTATGCCGTATCAAAACGTCAATTAGTGACAGCGCGCGACGGAAAGAGACAGCTTGTCATTAATGCGGTCACATGTCGATAAGTGATCAACATTTCCGTACAGGTCTTTCGTTTAGAAATTGTGGATATTGTGCCGCCTTAATAACATTAACAAATCTGATATAAGAATATTACCGTTTGTAACACTCTGTTTTCGCATTTTGACGGCGCTTTGTGAGCTTAGCTTAATTTATTCCAAAAGACGAAAAACAAATAAAAGTCAATTATGTTTATTGCAAAGCCCGCGTGAACCGGTATTAGATGTACCATTTTGTACGGAACGTTCTGTCATTTTCAAGGTATTTGAATTTAAATGACCGAATTGCTGTAATAACAAAAAAAAATGTTAAGTATTTAAAAATATTACCAAAAAATCGAACTGAGCTCAAATCTCGATCTGAAAAGGACAGCTAGGTTTTCAGTGTTAAACAAAACCATCGCCTTTGCTGAGTTTAAACTAGGAATGGTTTATACTACACGAGGCAGACGAGGCAGCCATGCGTTTTCAAACAACAATGGCTCGTGTGCACCGAGCCTTAGCATCCGATGCCTCGAGAGAGCTTTCAACTGGAGTTTTTTAATTAATTAATGTTTGAGTATGGAGACTGTAATGTGACTTGAAATAATTTGAGTCCCGTGGACTGTCAACAAATGCTGCTATTTAATACTAATTCTGTATAATAAATAAATATACATTATCATTACTATCTAAAATATATTAATAAATATTACGGGACATTTCTTACATAAATTGACTGAGCACCACGGTAATGGTTGTGTTGTGGGTGCTCAGCCAAAGATATCATCATTTCACACAGGCCTTCCCCAAATATGACTTGTATCATCTCAGGGGGTAGTAGGTTAGAGCAAAATTATGATGCATACTTTTTTTTTCTATGTAATGTATCTTTTACTAATTAGTTGTTTAAAAATCGCCCCGATTTTCGATTATACATACATGGTTGTTTTACTTCACGGTACCGAGCGGTAAGCTCTATTTTATTATTTAAAAACAGATTGTTAAACTACATTTTATTCACAAGCTGCATTTATTCTGTATTGCTGTGTTTGGTTGGCATTCTTGGAATAGTTTTATATTGCGTTTTATTTAATCCCAAGTCGTAGAAAAAAATATGTATTCAACGTTGTATAAAGAGGTCAAAAAAGGTTCATAGCGTTGGCGTATATATTAACAATTTTCGGCTTCGCCTCATATTGTTACACACACCACTCACCTTTTTTGAACCCTCTTATACAACTATTGCATAAAATACTATTTTTTACTTTAGCGATAAATGACTGATACCAATAATTTGCATTAAATTTGTTTTAGACTTAGTATTTTCTCGCGGCTGTCAGGTGACAAAAATTGTGTTTCACTCGCAGAAAAGTTTGTTACTTCGTGCCCTGAAAACCTCGCAACCCTTACTTTTTTCACAATTTTGGAATCTCTCTCTAGCTCGAGTCTCAACATTACCACGAGAGGGGTAAACACTAACTTTGCTCCCTTGTAAAACACAACTATTTCTAGCAAGTATCCATAAACAAAACATCATCTGACCCTCTTTATCTAATCGATGCGAATCGTACAAGTTAGGTATCCAGATTCATTTGCCCAAGTCAGCCATGTTTAATGTAACTTGTTTAAACTTGTCCGTAATAAATTTAAACGGTTTTGCAAACTTGAATACTTACACGTACCTATTCCGGTAATCTGTGAACAATGAACAGTCAGCGATATTTAGTTACAGTCAGTATGACCAAATGTGTCATTATCTAGGAAAAGGGACCTTATTGTCGATAGCACTTACGTCAAATCGCATTGCGTTTGTGTTGTAACATCTTGAACAACGATATAAACGCCATCGACAATAAGGTCCCTTTTCCTAGATAATGACAATATCGATACACATCTTTATTTGTGACATTATCTATGAAAAGGGACCTTATTGTCGATGGCGCTTACGCCGTTGTTCAAGATACCGCAATACAAATACGACGTGGTTCGACGTAAGCGCCATCGACAATTAGGTCCCTTTTGCTAGATAATGTCACATTTAACAGTAGTAAGGAGGTGTATCGATATATTTGGCCATACTAACTGCAACTGACTATATGACGCTGACTGAAAAAGAAAGTTTGAGACCACGAGTGGACTTGTACGGGTGTTGTCCGTAAATTGCGTATGCGCCCCTTTAGAGCTGTGTAACTTACTGGGATCGCCAACCCTGCGTGGCGATTATGGAATTCCCATTCAGATAGATCGATGTGGCGATCTATAGGGGAGACCCATAGACCGCAACAAGCCTAGCACACTACCAGCATGGGGCATTTATTGATATCCCAAAAAGCTTGACTTAGGCTTGACGTCATAGTAGAGAATAAATAAACATTTCAGCCGTCTGCAGTCTACTGCTGGACATAGGCCTCCCACAAATATGACTTGTATCATCTTGGGGGTAGTTGCCATAGTCGCCACGCTTGGCAGGCGGGTTGGCGACCGCAGTAGTTGTAGATTGGGTTTCAACGGACGCTGCTGCCCGTCCGTAGGACTTTTCCCTTTGTCGCCTCTTACGACACCCGCGGGAGGAGATAGGGTGGTGCTATTCTAGTCAGCCGGCATCATACGGCGTAAATAAATATTACAGGACTTTTATACACAAATTGACGGAGCCCCACGGTAAGCTTAAGAAGGCTTCTGTTGCGAGTACTCAGCCAATTATATATATAATAAATAGGTACAAATACTTAAATACATATATAAAACACCCATGACTCAGGATAATTTTGTAGATTTGAGATAAAGAATCATTTTGTAAGCAGCGGTTTGAGCGCAAAGTGCGACTTTAGACTTTAATTGTCATTTCTGTTTTGTGTTTAGCTTACGTAAAAATATAGATTAAATAAAAAAATAGATTGATAGGGTTAAATGGAAACAAGCGGTTTAAGAGGAATTTCGCTCCGGCTGTGGAATGAACTCCCCGCCGAGGTTTTCCCTAGGGACTACATTATGAGTTTCTTCAAAAAAGGATTGTACAGGTTGTCAAAAGGTAGGCAACGCGCATGTGAATCCTTTGGAGTAACAGGCGTCCATAGACTACGGTAACTCCTTACCATCAGCCGGGCCGTATGCATGTTTGCCACCTTCGTTTTATAAAAAAATTGACTCGCCTATTTTGAACTTACAAAAATATACAGTGTAATATTTTACCGGCACTGCAATGGCGTCGACAGATTCGTTAAGAAGGTTTAACGTTTGTCTTTTACCTCTGTAATCCCCCTTAAGCCTAATGAAAGGCATTGTCAACTCGTTGTCTTAGATGCCAGCATTAATAATTACTCGTACAAAGGCATATACAGGGTGGAAAAATCGAATGCCACATGGATGGCAACTACCTTAAATATTGTAAATAGCACATTTTGTGTAAGGGAGACTTTCCTTTGTTTTTAAAAACAATAAATTCTGCATTTAAGGATTTATGATAAATCGCTTGCCTCAGCCGGGACTCGAACCGGTCAAATGTGACAAAAATAAAGTGCCGTATTTTATGATGCAGATTGAAAGGGTTACTAATAAGGTTATTCTATATCACAAAATACAATCAGAATAACGGAAGGCCATGCAAATTATAAACGAAAAATTAAAACACAAAATAAAACAATATTCATTTAAAAACCTTACTAAAATCTTGCTAACTAAAGCAGTTGTTCAAAATGTAGAATTTATTGTTTTTAAAAACAAAGGAAAGTCTTCCTTACACAAATTGTGCTATTTACGATATTTAAGGTAGTTGCCATCCATGTGGCATTCGATCTTTCCACCCTGTATATATATAATATACCTTTCGGGTGTGGCATCAGAATAAGAGCAATAACTTTGGGCATCGTTTCTACTCCACAAACTTAGCAACATTTGTTCTACGACTTTTGAAAATAACTTATATGCTTAGTAAATATTCATAATAAAAGATTTTCCAAGCAAGCAATGTATTGTGAAAACTGGGAAGCTTGTAAGCTGACAGTAAATGTCAACTAAACTATTGCATGTTGTTCAGTCAGCAGCAGAAGTAGCTAAGCATTTGAGGTGTTCAAAATGAGGTCAACACGTCTCTATTGTCAAGAGAATAAGAGCGCGTGTAGGTCATTTTGAACATTTCAAACGCTTAGCAACTTTTGCTGCTGACTGTTCATGCTTGAAATATACGAACCTCGATGTTAAAGCACATTTGTATACATATTTTGCATTTTGATTGAACTGTCAATGTAACTAGAGTGCTCCGAGGAATTTTTCGGGTTCTCCAAATCCCTGCTGCTTCCTTCCGCCAGCGCTCTACACGACTACACTTCCATCATAAATAAATTAATAAAAAATATTTCCGGACAATCTTACACAAATCGACCTAGTCCTACGTTAAGCTCGGTAAGGCTAGACGATATATATAATAGATAGATACATATAAATACTTAAATACATAGAAAACACCCATGACTCAGGAACAAATATCTGTGCTCATCACAAATAAATGCCCTGACTGGGAATTGAACCCAGGATCATCGGCTTCATAGGTAGGGTCACTACCCACTAGGCCAGAGCGGTCGTCTCAATCGTCGTCATCACCACTTGCATGGTTGGCTGTCCTCAACTGTGCGTTTTTCTAGAAACTTCCTGCCTCGCACAGCAAAACTCTGGAATAAATTGTCGTGTGTGTGTCCGGACCGATATGACGTCCAAACCTTCAAGAAAAGAGCGTATAGAGATCTTAAAGGTCGGCAACGTACTTGTGACTTGGTGTTGCGAGTGTCCATGGGCTGCGGTAGTTGCTTACCATTAGGCAATCCGTCTGCTCGTTTGCCTCCTATATCATAAAAAAAAGCAATGGACACATTCAACGTCAGAAATCTATATACATATGTCGCGAATCGTGACAATTGTCGGTGTGGTGAAATAGGGTCAGATGGACAGTATGCCTGTTTGCCATCGTCGTAGTATTACACCTTACTGCTTTCATAGTTCTATTGTTACAGAAATTTACCTAAATACCCTTACCATGAGTTATGACTTTGAGGTTTTCGATAACGAGTATCAAGTTTACTATTTGAGCATCTCCCTTGTACTATTTTAGCGCGAACGAGGTGCACAGATAGTAAACTCGATACTCGTTATCGAAAACCTCAAAGTCACAACTCATGGCAAGGGTACAGAGCCGAACCTGGGTTAACATTCCCTCAAAGCTATCTTACGATTAGGTACACTATGTTGGTTCTCTTACATACAGGGTGATTTTTAGGTCGTGAACCCCAACCAGTTTTTTAACACTAACTGGTTATGGTTGTATTTCAATCTAGAATTAGTTATTTATTCTTATCTTTTAAGTAACTAAACCATGTTCCTGTGACTTTTTTCAGGTAGTTTCCCTCTCCTGTGTGTGGTGATCGCATTATGTGTCCAAAGAATCTAAGAATCCTTTCCTGGTACAGTCAGCAGCAGAATTGGCTAAGCGTTTGAGGTGTTCAAAATGTGGCCAACACCTTTTTATTGTCAAGAGAATAAGAGCGCGTGTAGGTCATTTTGAACACTTCAAACGCTTAGCCACTTTTGCTGCTGACTGTACATTGTTGAGAATCTTTAGGTGATTTTTGGGATTACTCAAAATGTACCTATTTTTTTTCTCACAGCGGTCCAACGGGATTCTTGTTACATGACCCCGAATTAATCCTGTATAGGTTTAAAAGGCTTAAATATTTATAGTGAACCTTAACTCATTGTTATAAGGTGTAAAATCGTATACAAATTTAATTCAACTGTTATAATATACCGCCAAGTGTATTGTTTATATTAAACAATTGAATGAGAGACTACAAATACTGGTTTAATTATTAGATACTATACAGGGTGAAACCAGTGACCAACCATAGACCAAGAAGCATAAAATACATGTATTGGCGGTGTCTAAACAAACATTCTGACTATTTGTCTATTAAGTACTATGGCAGCGAAGCGCCATCTATGGGTACACGTTGAGTTATTTTGATAGCGAGACATCTTTGTAGAACTAGTATAGACTATAGATCTGAGAACTACTGCTGTTAAACGCGCACTAGCGCGCGCGCTGTACTTATTACAGCGCTAGTGCATTTGCCAGAATAGTCGGAACACGATTTTGTATATTGACAGTCCATTATTTCTAGGATCCTTGCCATAGATAAACGGATAACTTTTTATTGCACTATATGAACACAGTAATCATTATGTGACCAGGAAGTTTCTTACTTGGAACATAGAAAAATATCATCATCATCATCATCATCATCATCATCATCATCATGTCAGCCGAAAGTCCACTGCTGGACATAGGCCTCCCCCAGAACGACCCAAGAAGACCGATCCTGCGCCTTCCACATCCAGCGGTATCCCGCGACTCTAACTAGGTCGTCGGTCCACCTTGTGGGAGGCCTACCTACGCTGCGTCTTCCAGTTCGTAGTCGCCACTCCAGAACCTTTCCGTCCCACCGGCCATCGGTTCTGCGTGCAATGTGTCCTGCCCACTGCCACTTAAGTTTGGCGATTCGGAGGGCTATATCGGTAACTTTGGTTCTACTGCGGATGCAATCATTCCTGATTCGATCACGCAGAGAAGAAAAATATAATAATACAATATTAATTTTACTTGTGCTAGTACTATATTTTATTTGGATTAAAAATTGATATAGATGAAAAACTGAAGTAAAGGATCGTGTGAACCGTGTCTGTGAAGTTTTTTTTATTTTATTTTATTTAATAAAGTATTTCCACATCGAGTATATTACTATAATTTGGGAACTTATACTATACAGAAGTTGAAGAAATGCAGAGAATTAATATGGAACTTACGTCAAAATTGTAATATAGAGCACAGATATGCGTGTACATACACGTTACTACTACATAGGCCAGGTGCTTTAGCTAAGTTAAAAGTCACGATAATGATTTTATTTAATTACGAGGAAAATATGGATATTAAGAACATTGGAGTTGACATAATTTAATTGATTTAAAAATCAATTTTTGAGTTTATAACTTCGTGATTCTATAAACTTACATTACTCTATAATGAATATTACCATAAAATTACCAAAAGTGAACCATACCAGTTTCAAATTGATCCCTAATTCCATAGACACCTGTATATTCATTACATGTATCAATTAGTTCAGTCAGTTCTGCTCTATGCAGTACCAGTATGTGGTCGGTGACAACCCTATTGTTAGGGTTGAAACTGTTACGTAAGCGACTCTAGCAAGTAGCAACCCTAATCTGCGTGGGACTTGAATACGTGATATATTAATTCGATAATGAATAATTTCCAGCTGTCATCAACCCCGTACCGCAGTGAAAGTGTTAAAAACACGGTATCAAGGTGGGCAAGGTTGTCTGGAAGAAATCGCTCTAAAGCGATAAGACCGCCTGTTATTTTCCTGTACTCTCAACCTGTATTTTTTTTTTGTTTTTTTTTTTTTTTATAAATCATGGTGTGCAATAAATAATATTTATATTGTATTGTATTGGTACCAGGAAGTCAGCGCATCTAAAAAAAAAAAACTTGTATAAATTTGTATGACTAGCAGACCTATATCGTCTGTAATTTTTGCCAAAGTAAACTCAAAAACCTTAATACTACATATTTGTAATACAATCATAAGAAATATAGTCTTAATTCGAAGTACGTAATCAATCATCGAATTTTGTACGGAACCTTCGGTCGACGAATCGACTCGCATTCGTCAGTACCCTTACCATGAGTTCTGACTGAGGTTTTCTATAACGAGTATCGAGTTTACTATCTGTGCATCTCGTTCGCACTAAAATAGTACAAGCGAGATGCACAGATAGTAAACTAGATACTCGTCATCGAAAACCTCAATGTCACAACTCATGGTAAGGGTACAGGTTTTTTTTGAATAATTAGCGTTACGCTTAAAATACTCCTACTGCATGTCGCCACACTAATTTGTTGACTGACTTAATTGACAGCCGCTGTTTCGACATCAATATTTACATACAAAAACGTCTTAAGACACAAAACTATATCAAACTAACATGGAATTTTCTCCGTTGTAATTGGGTCCAGAATCGATTGTGTTACTCATATAGACAGTTCTTTTTTTCGTAATTTTCGGAATGGCTTCCACATGTGAGAAGTTGAGATCAGACTTCTGTTGACTGAGGCTTGAGTTGGCCGTGAATTTAATGAGTAGGTAAGTATACTTAAGCAAACTCATCTGGAATGAGTACTGATGATTAAGAAAAAGTTAATAACAGTATAAACTAAAAAATATACACAGAAATCACGGCACAAATAAAAAAATAAAATAAAAAAATAAATATTTCGGGACAATCTTACACAAATCGACCTAGTCCTATGGTAAGCTCAGTAAGGCTTGTGTTGTAGGTACTAAGATCACGATATACATAATAGATAGATGCGACCCTATTGCGAGTTATGACCCTGTTTGTCTGTCACCAGCATGTATCTCACGAACCGTAATAATTAGACAGCTGAGGTTTTGCTGCTATAACAACATTTAGTATTTGTACATAATAAAATAATTATTTAATTTGCTTTCATACGACATGATTTTCTTCGGTCTTTGTTCGATATATTGAAATAAAATATTGGATAATTCTTTTGTTTTCTTCTTCGGTATGACCATTCTAATGGACATAAAAGTTGAGGGATTTCAGCGCTAATTTTTAAAGGATTCGAATCTGCATACACTTTTTCTTCATCGTAATCTCAAGCTGATCCCTCTTGACCACAGGAGAGAGAAAAATAAATATCTTTTTGACCCTTTTGTTTCGTCTTGTACTTGTTCTCTGTATGAAAATAAATGTATTGAATATGTAATAAATATGTCAGTACGAAGTTTTCCGGGTCAACTACTAAAATAATGTTGATTAAAACTACATGTGACGTCATTGATTACTTTTTAATGACGGCGCACAGATTAAGAGACTTCGGCCTTCTCCATCAGTCAATGTTCAAGCGGTTCATCAAATAAAGAGGGCAAAAACTTTAACGTTTCGGCAACTTTGATTTTCGCGTGAGTTTTTAATTACATTTAGAGCTATTTTTTATGAAAATAATAAAAGTAATTAAACAATTTTCCTCTTGCCGTATGGAGCCGGGTGACTAGAATAGCACCACCCAATCTTCCGCGGGTGTCGTAAGGGGACACGGAAAATACCGAGGGATGGGCAACAGCGTCAGTCAAAACCCAATCTACAGCTACTGCGGTCGCCAACCCGCCTGCCAAGCGTGGCGACTATGGCTACTACCCCAAGATGATGCAAGTAATATTTGGGCGAGGCATTTTCCAGCAGACGTATTTATCTACGACTGAAATGATGAATTAAACAATCAAATAAACAAAATTTCGTGGTACTAAAAATAAAATAAAATAAATATTTCGGGACAACTTACACAAATCAACTTAGTCCGAGGGTAAACTCAGTAAGGCTTGTGTTGTAGGTACTAGACGACGATATAATTATATAATAGATATATATATATATATATAAATATTTAAATACGTAGAAAACACCCATGACGCAGGAACAAATATCTGTGCTCATCACACAAATAAATTCCCTGACTGGGGTTTGAACCCAGGACCATTGGCTTCATAGGGTCACTACCCACTACGCCAGACCGCTCGGAAAATGAGTGCATAACTATTATTAATTATGTCTCACAAACTCAATGATGACTAAGCAGTGTTAGTCATAATTAAAGCAGTTAATAACATGTTCTCATAACTGGCACTAATGTTATCAATCACGGCACAATAGAGATTGGATCACAAGATAGATTAGCTCGAGCAAATATTTGGGGATTACGAATCGTGGGCAGAGAGTGTTCGTGCTACCAACAGAGTGCATGTCTAGTGGACCAGTGTAACTGGTGTGCCTTTCAGCGGCGGTGTGTCCATACATCAACAGGTTTCCTTGGGCAAAAAGAAAAGGCAAAGCCATATAGCCTGAGAAAAGAGTTCACACAACCGCTACTGGTGCCCTCGTCAATATTAGACTAGAGGATCAATGGTTGGACCACTGCAATGGGGGAGCTGAGACGCCAAAATGTCATTATCATGGGTCTTTTAAGTTATTGTAATTAACAGAATACGCCAATGTAAGCACATGACTTTTTTTTAAATTTAATTGAACCTATAGACGCCTATTAATTAGTTACTGTTTAGCAATATCAATATTCAGTAAAATTGAATGGAAGACTAGTTTTGGCGGATAAGTGTGACGACGAGCGCAGCGAGGAAGAGCGTTTTAGGTTAACCTTAACCGGGAACAAACATAAGAACAAAAAAGGATTTGTCTCCCCTCCCTCCCTCCATACCCCGAAACCTATAGTTGCTTTTAAAAATCAAATATATTGTTACCAATTGCAAATGACTGTTTTTTTATGTGTATTTTTATATGTATTTCACTAGCATTAAGACTTCTTTGAATTTGTATTGTATGTGTGCATTTACGAAATAAATGAATATGTAGGTATAAACATAAATAACAATTCTTAGAGTCCTGTTTTGAGTACAATTATGGAATGTTTTTAATAAAACGGTTCAGTCATCTGATCGGAAACCATCGTTGCCACAGATATTTTGAGATAATAATGATTACCTGAAGAAAATTAAGTAATTCTTTGATGAGTTTAAAGTTTTCTTGGTATCCGGTAATTACAATACGAACACGGGCAGATGAAGATGAGTTTCTACTTTCATATGTTTTTTAATTCTAGGAATTATTCGAGCAAGTAATACCGCTCGTACCCAAAATCTTGTGTCTTGATTTTGGGTACGATCAACCAATTTGACTTCTAGGCCACTTCGAACCTTGTCACAGTGACGTTAATAAGAGATATTTTGCGTCTTTCATATAGTTTCTCACTGTGATAAGGTACGTAGTGGCCCATAAATCAAATTGGTTGACTGTACAAGCCCGCCAATCTGATGCGTCAGCGACTTCTCTAAGTGTTCAGTGTCTACAGGCCAAGTTATTCTGGCAGCAAGCTGACATTAGAGATTAAGGTTTGTGAACCCGGTGTACGGTCACGCCGAGACCTCATTATCTGGGCCATTGTTAGGTTTTTGGGGAAAGTGAATGCAATTCTCTCCGTTATAGTGCGGAAATGGTAGCAGAGGGTATTTTCGATATACATTTTTGTTCATCATGAGTTATTGGGGCGATGATCGCAAAGTCTGCTTTCAGTGTTTATTATATTATGCTAGTTGTGCCCCGCGGTGTTACCCGCGGTTTATTAGCGTAGCCTATGTGTTAATCCAGGGTGTCAGCTCCAGCCGTTTAGAGATGAAGAAGTATCAAACATACACACTCACAAACTTTCGCATTCATAATATTAGTGTAGATTTCCTTGTTATTTTATAAAGCTAGTTTACGGACTCGTCGAGTTTAGGAGTAGCGACTTAACATAGCGCACGAATATTTGGAAGGTATAACATATCAACATTGCGATACAAGGAGGAAATGCCGCCAGCCTCCTTGGTACAAGTGCCTCAAGGGCCTTTTTTAGATTTAATGCAATAACTAGTTAAGTACCCGTATTTTAATTAATGTAATTATTGTAAGTAAACATTTAATTTGGAGGGGTAAGTAAGTAGTATAATTTGGTCCAATGACGAGAGACTTTTGAATCTTTGTCAGCCTGAGGCATTTCATGGACTTAGGAAATATACTGAGGTAATTACGTGACGACAAAACTGTCATAACTGTAACAAGCCAAGTTAGTATAGTATTATTTTCATACAAATTAACCAGCATTCAATTTCGGTATCTCCGTTGTTAGGAGACATTTTTGCATTTTATTCGACTAATCAAATACTGTATTCTCTTTACCTAAATATCATTTGAATAGGTGATTAATTAATATTAAGATTTTTTGTAATACTGATAACGATTCCTGCTTGGCACGCACATATGAATTCAAAACTCTTTCTCATTCTGGCATCATAAGGTACATTCTAGAATTTCCAGGAATCGATTGCCTTAAGCAAACAATTAAGTTCATTAAACAAACTGTAGGCGGCGTTTTAGCAATTCAATCAAATGTGGGCGTACATTAGCGGTAAAACCTTTTGGCATGGCGCGTTACATTGGCAATAGGAAAGTCTGTTAGAAGTGGTGAATTGTAGAGAACAAAATTAATGGACGAACATATGTCAACGATTTATGCCATTACGCCATTAGGCTTCAGGCTGTGACTAAAATGGTTCTTAGTTTTAATTATTTTTTAAATCGAAATAATATTTTTATTTTGGACCCGGGTATGTCCTTAAACTACGTCCAACAATGAGAGGTAGGGCACAGCGATGACCATTACGCTTGAATCTGGGGCAGCCCAACTGGGGAAGTACCTCCTCCTTACAGAAGACCACAGCCATAATAGCACTGCTACCTTTCAGGTATGTAGTGCTGTGTTCCTGATGGTGAGTAAGGTTCCCAGAGCTCCAACCCCCCTTAAAGGCCGGCAACGTGCTTGTGACTCATCTGGTGTTGCAGGTGCATATGGGCGGTCTGCTCGTTTGCCGCCTATGTCATAAAAAAAAAAGACTTCAAATGGCTGTGACTAAAATGGTTCTAAGTTTTAATTATTTTTAAAATCGAAATAATATTAATTCTTTTGCATGATAAAAAGTAAGTAAGTAAGTAAGTAGTGCATGGTAAAAGTGCCCTTGTGGCCTACTTACTGAATAAACGTTTGAGTTTGAGTTGAGTTTGATACCGGTACCGGCACCGAGAACATCGAAGTTCGTATATTTCGACCATCTTTCTCTTATTCCAATTAAGGCGTCATGAGAGCAACAGAGACAATCGTCCGAAATTTACGAATGACGTTTTTCGTGTTAGCGCCGTTTAAAATACCAGCCGACGGCAAAAATAACACATTTACATTTTTGTATAATAGTTTTTTCTATTAAGACTTACGGCTTAGTTTTAATTAAAACATTAGAGTACAGAATACTTGTTCAGATCACATATTTTCAATCAAATCAACAAAAAGACGCAGGATCGTAAGCACTAAAATCCTTCACTCATCTTAATTTATTAACAGACCTCAAGAATCCAAACAACAGAATTACATATGTTTGAGAACGGTCGTTTCTCACAGAAAAAACAAACAGTAGTAAAACACAATTAAGAACGGTAAATAATACAAACTACAAAAACCGGCGGATGCACCAAAAACCGTTAATAAATATCAAGCTAATATTGGTACGATGGTAAACTTAAATTTATGGGTGGTAAATTAAAAAAGTTGGTATTAGATTATTTTTTTCGGTATAACTCAGGTTTAAATATTGATAGCGATATCGCTATCTTTTTTTTTATGACATAGGCGGCAAACGAGCAGACGGATTGCCTGGTGTTAAGCAATTACCGTCGCCCATGGGCACCCGCAACACCAGGGGAGTCACAAGCGCGTTGCCGGCCTTTAAGGGGGGTTGGAGCTCTGGGAACCTTACTCACCATCAGGAATACAGCACTACATACCTGAAAGGTAGCAGTGCTATTATGGCTGTGGTCTTCTGTAAGGAGGAGGTACTTCCCCAGTTGGGCTGCCCCAGATTCAAGCGTGATGGTCATCGCTGTGCCCTACCTCTCATTGTTGGACGTAGTTTAAGGACATACCCGGGTCCCAAAGCTCTTCCGTCACCAATTACAATTATATCCTTATATTTTGTTAGACGTATAAATATATTGTATGTGATTATCGACTAGTCATCCTATCAAGTTTCACTTTGTTACTAAAGACCTTGATTTTAAATAATAAAGTCCTATAAATAACGTGAGATATGCTGTCCGATTGTGACCTATTAGGTAAGCAAAACGTACCGGACAAACCGAAAAGGTCATATGATAGTTGCTCGTAACAACGTTTTATGGCTATTTGTTCCGGAGTTACCAAATTGTCTTAGTTCACGGTCGATTTTAATAGAACAGGTTTGTTTAGACAGAAATGCTGTAATTGATTGAGCCTACTTTAATGTCTTTACAGCGTTGGATGTTGGTTGTATAACTTAACGTTATGTGATCTGACCGTCATTTATCGATTAATCTTAGCAAAGTTATGTAAAGCTAACATTACTTTTATATCGTAACCGAAGTGGGTCAGCAATGAGGTCACTAGCTCTGTCTAACGTAGTTATTTTATGACAAAGGCGGCAAACGATCGGACGGATTGCCTGATGGTAAGCAGTTACCGTCGCCCATGGGCACCTAACACCAGGGGTGTTACAAGCGCGTTGCCGGCCTTTAAGATAGGAGTACGCTCTTTTCTTGAAGGCATGAGAGGGAAGAGATTTGTGAGCAGTTTCTGTAGTACAGTCAACCAATTTGATTTATAGGCCACTTCGAACCTTGTCACAGTGACGTTAATAAGACATCTTTTGCATCTTTCATATAGATTTTCACTGTGACAAGGTACGAAGTGACCTATAAATCAAATTGGTTGACTGTACATCTAGCATGAGTAGCTACAGGCCCGGTACCGCAAGCATCGAAGTTCGTATATTTCGAGCATCTTACTCTTTTACTCCAAATAAGGCGTCATGACAGTGATAGAGACAATCGTCTGAAATTTACGATACATACCTACATTAATACATTTTTTACGACGATGTACGATTTTTCCATTGCAATATTTTATGTAATCAGGTATTCGTCCGAGTTTATTCGTTTGTAACTAAGTAGTCTCTCAATTATATTTGGTTCTATTGGTATACGACTATATTATATTATTACCGACTTTTATAACATCAAATTGTGTCATTATTAACATTTCAGTTTAACAAAACTATAATAATAATACTTTTACAAACTTTTATCGTATTTAAAAACCAATTTCATAGAAATCTTGACCCTATACCAAACCGCTAAAGTTGAAATTTCAATGTAAGATTAGTCTTAATAAGAGCTCTTGAAAATACGTTTAAACGTAGTATAATTTATGAAAGCTTGAATCTGGATTCTTTGTATGGCCTTAAAAGCGTCTGAAACACGCCTAGATGATTTAAACACTGAGGAGATCTGAACAAAGGAAAAAGTGTACATTTGTTTTCGAATTATAATGTGTACCTAATCTGTCAAAGTCATAGCTTAGGAGCTTAATTTATATATAATTTACTTTAGGCATAAGTAATCGCCTAGTATTCTAGATCCACTCATAAACATTGTAGCAGTCATTAATCATTGGAAAAAATCGAAGTATAAACAAATCAAAATATAGGTCGCTCAACGAGCCATGGAGAGGGCTAAGCTCTGAGTTTCTCTACGTGATGGAATCGGAAATGAGGTGATCCGTAGGCGAACTAAAGTCACCGATACAACCCACCGGGTTAGCAAGCTGAAGTGGCAATGGGCAGGCCAATATGCACGCGAGAAGATGGCCGATGGGGTCGTAAAGTGCTCGAGTGGATACCACGGACTAGCAAGCGGAGCGTACGACGTCCACCCACAAAATGGACAGACGACGAGGATACTCTCGTATTAAAGGATAAACAAGCGCTTTACGAGCTAGTGAGGGAAAAAATAATTAAGAATGGGGTAGCACATTGTTATCGATGAATTCTCAATGAAAATTGAAACTTCGATGCCGTTAAGTGTTCAATACGCTGAAGGTAGATGTGACTACACGTCACCCATAATGACGTATACCACGAAGGATAAGATAGAGAAATTTGACAGGTCTAAGCGGTACTCGGATAGCACAATTGGTAGTGCACTGGGCTAGTGATCCAGTGGTTGTAGGTTCGAGTCCCGCTTCGAGTCAAATTTTTCTATTTTTGTGTCGATTTAAATATCGAAGATATTCGCTAGCAGACGTTCCTACATAGTAAAAAATAATTTCCCTAAGATAATATAAGTCATATTTGGGTATAAGTCTTATCTATCTATCTATTTACTCCAATTAATGCGTCATGAGAGTGACAGAGACAACCGTCCGAAAACGACTATCGTTTTTCGCGGTAGCACCGCTGGTCAGGCTTCATATGACAACACGTTGTAACATGTTTCCGAAACCCTCAAGTCATGTGTTAGCCAAATAGATCGATGTCGCGAAATACTCGGAGATAGGTAAACAAGTACCCTTACCATGAGTTGTGACATTGAGGTTTTCGATAACGAGTATCGAGTTTACATACCTTACATTTCACCCGTATGCAGTCCACTGCTGGACTGCCTGCGACAATGACCTGTATCATCTTGGGGGTAGTTGCCATAGTCGCCACGCTTGGCAGACGGATTGGCGACCGCAGTAGCTGTAGATTGGGTTTCGACGGACGCTGCTACCCGTCCGTAGGATTTTTCCCTTTGTCGCCTCTTACGACACCCGCGGGAGGAGATGGGATGGTGCTATTCTAATCAGCCTGCATCACACGGCCAATCGGTATCGAGTTTACTATCTGTGCATCTCGCTTGTACTATTTTAGTGCGGTTTAGATGACCAGATAGAAAAGTCGATACTCGTTATCGAAAACCTGAAAGTCACAACTCATGGTAAGGGTAAAGCACTACTTACATACAATAATATTTGCTCACGTCCCACACATCACTGTCTTGGCAATTGAATTTCGGATCATCGAGTTACCTATATTTGTAACGTTTCTAGCTTATTTTACTCTAATTTATTATTCACGTATGAGAGAGCAACGTGCGATATTTTGACAGGTCTGGTGATATTCATATGAATATCGGGATGCTTGGGAACATGAACTATCCGACAATAAAATAATTTGGCGGTTTATTCCCCCCAGTGCTCCACATTTTGGAGGTTGTTGGGAAAGTAATGTCAAATGCGTCAAATCTCACTTGTTTCGTACGATAGGTAAACAAATACTGTTATTTGTAGAACTAATGTCAGTCCTTTGTCAAATTGAGGTTTTATTGAATTCTCGACCTCTATCCGTTTTAAGTTCTGATCCAGCTGAACCTACCGCATTAACGCCTGCTCATTTTCTTAATGTCACTCCATTGACATATCTTCCAGCTGCGTCTGTTGCGGAAGTGACATCTGATCATCTTCTACACAGATATCAAAAAGGTTTTAGTAGCGTAAACATTTGGCCTAGTGGGTAGTAACCCTGCCTATGAAGCCGACTGTCCCGGGTTCAAATCCCAGTAAGGGCATTTATTTGTGAAATGAAATGAAATGATTTTTTTTTATTTGTGTAATGAGCGCAGGTTCCTGAGTCATTGGTGGTTTCTATGTATTGAAGTATTTATATATGGGGTGTGGGCCTTGCAGTAAGAACAATCATTTTAGACATAGTTTTTACACCACAAACGTAGCAATATTTTGAATATAACTTTTTTTAAACTAAAAGTAGACATGTCAAATAAAACAGCTAAATTGACCATACATTGATTATTGTTTCTAATAGGCGTAGTGGCCAAATGTCTGAAACAAAAAAAAAAGATCAATCTCTAAGATGCTGTTACACAATTGTCATTTCACATAAATGTCAATAAGTCAATAAATAGTAATCAATTTTTTTTTTATGTCATAAGGTGGCTAACGAGCAGACGGATTGCCTGATGGTAAGCAATTACCGTCGCCCATGGGCACCCGCAACACCAGGGGAGTCACAAGCGCGTTGCCGACCTTTAAGGGGGGTTGGAGCTCTGGGAACCTTACTCACCATCATGAACACAACATCCCGGGTCTATTTCAACCTAATCAAGTAAACCGCCGTTGAATATTAAATAATAACTGACACGAAATGTCCAAAACTATTCATAGTTAAAAGTGAAATATGTGTAAATAATGTATACAATATAATCCTAATTAACATCAGTGTTGGCAGATGTAAATAGATAGATTAGTGTAACATAAAGTGATTATAGAAAATCAATCGAATAACAAAACTAGTTTGCCCTTAGAGCACCAGTACGAAGTCGAAGTTTGGACCCGGGTATGTCCTTAAACTACGTCCAACAATGAGAAGTAGACACAGCGATGACCATCACGCTTGAATCTGGGGCAGCCCAACTGGGGAAGTACCTCCTCCTTACAGAAGACTACAGCCATAATAGCACTGCTACCTTTCAGGTATGTAGTGTTGTGTTCCTGATGGTGAGTAAGGTTCCCAGAGCTCCAACCCCCTTAAAGGCCGGTAACGCTCTTGTGACTCCCCTGGTGTTACCGTCGCCCATGGGCACCCCCATGGACGACGGTAATTGCTTACCACCAGGCAATCCGTTTGCTCGTTTGGCCGCCTATATCATAAAAAAAACCAGTACGGTAGTAGGCATCGCTTGTAAAGTGGTTGCTGTGGACTTTACAAGAAGACACGAGGCGGCTTCCACCTCGGGACTGCCTGGTGTGGACCAAAAATGTATTGTAACGCGTTTGAGTGCATAATAAGCTATCAATAGTACTCCCTAAACAACATTCATTTTTTTATGATATAGGCAAACGAGCAGACGGATTGCCTGGTGGTAAGCAATTACCGTCGCCCATGGGGGTGCCCATGGGCGACGGTAACTACCGCCGCCCATGGACACTCGCAACACCAGCAATGGAAGTAATTAATTGAATCAGGCGTTACTTTGCGGAAGTCCATATTATTAACAACAATAATATTACTTTGCAATTCCGCTGTTTAATAACGTGCTAGTCAATCAGTGCCAACCCGTTATATTTACTTACGTATTTTTTCATGCATTAATGTTCCCTCCCTCCCACCGCAAAATTAAATACGCAAATAAACATAACAAACCACCACCAATAATACCAAAACTCGACACGTGTTTCGCCTCTCTACGAGGCATCCTCAGGAGACGCTGGAGATGTTGTCGGTCTGACGTCCGACAACGGAATGCCTTGTCCAGAATGGTCGGCCATATTTATTGCATCACCACCCCTTCTACCGTGCAAGTGCGAGTGAGATGCAAAAATTCGAAGTAACGGTGATGACACAATGTTCAACTGTTCGTTAATAATTAAACCTCTATTTTTGTACCTAATTATTTCTAACTGTTCCAGAACATTCAGACGTAATCCTTTTTCACAAACATGTAAAAGATCAAAAGAGTGATCCTCAGATATAGAATGAGAATTTTCTAACAAATGTTTCGCAAAATTGGATCGTTCTGGATGGTTATGCATATATGAAGCAACATGTTCTTTGTATCTTGTACTAAAACTGCGACCCGTTTGCCCCACATACACTTTATGGCAGTCATCACAAGTTAACTTATAAACACCAGATTTTTTCCCCTTCTCAATTCTATCCTTCCCATTACAAAGTTTTGACCGCAAAGTGTTATTTGTCCTAAAAGCAACATTTATATCGTTAGATTTTAAAATTTTGTAAATTCTATCTGACAACTTTCCAATATACGTTATGCTAGCTTGAAACTTTTAATGGGATCTAAAGATCTTGCAGCATACAACATATTGTTAGCCAATTTATTTTGCTTCTTCCTGATAATACCATCTACAACAGACCTATCGTAGCCATTCGAAAAGCTAAGTGATAAATATTATTTAATTCCATCTGATAATGTTCAGCAGAAAGAGGCACGGTTAACAATCTATGCAAATAACAATGAAAAGCAGCTAACTTATGCTGCCATGGATGAGTGGAAGAAGCCGGGATGACCGTGTCGGTATGCGTAGGCTTGCGGTAAATATTGAACTGATGTTTGTTATTTACTTTTGCGAGTGTTAAATCAAGGAAATTGAGTGAGCCGTCTTGTTCTAGTTCCTTCTTAAACTTTATCTTTGGGTGCTTGTTATTAAGATCAGCCACAAAAGTGTCCAGCTGTTCCATACTTCCCGTCCAACAGATAATTAAATCATCCACATATCTAAAGTAATACAAAATATTCCCATTACCCACAATGTGCTGGTTTTCAAAATGGTCCATAAAAATATCCGCCATTAAAGGACTCAGAGGGGAACCCATAGCTAAACCATCACTCTGCAAATAAAATTGGCCCCAAACCTGAAGTAATTTTGTTTCATACAAATACTAGTTAACTCTATTAATTCATCTACTTCCCTGGATGTAATCGTTGTTTTTCAAATAGATCCCTAAGAATGTCTAAAGTTTCCATATATGGTACATTAGTGAATAAACTATCTACATCTAATGAAAGAAGGATAGAATTTTCCGGAACATTCATGTCTTTGATTCTATCTATTAAGTCCAAACTATTCTTCAAACAATACTTTGGCCGAAATTGGGACTTTTGTCTAATAATGTAATTCAACCTTTTCGCTAAATTATATGTTGGCGCACCCAAATAAGAGACTACTGGACGAATCGGGATATTGTCTTTATGAATTTTTGGAAGGCCATAAAGCATAGGAGCACGTTGATTCATAGGTATAATCATATTCTTCTCATGCTCGGTTTCAAAAACAAAAGATGAATTTTTAACTGCATTCCTTAAATCTTTTTGGAATCCAGAAGTAGGATCTCGACGTAAACTCGAAAAGCCGTCACCTTGAATAAGATCTAATACTTTCTGATTATACTGTCCTCTCTCCATAATTACAATACAATTGCCTTTGTCTGCCTTGGAAACCACCAAATCACTAGCTTCCACTTTCCGTTGTACAGATCTTAGCAACAAACTATCAGAATGATGTCTAGCATCCTCTAATGGATCAGTACTCTTAATAACATTAGCCACTTCAACCTTCGTTTCTACTTCACCTCGTCCCCGCACTATTGCAACCTCTGAATCCACTGCCAAATTCTCTAATACCTTTTTAGTCATTCTCGGCTGGATGTTATATTTTAACCCTTTTTCCAATAACCCAATTTCAGCTCCCGAAAATTCAACATCAGTTAGATTATTTACACGAGGGTAGAAATTATGATGTGCCAATGGTCCTATTTCCTGTCGCTTAAAATATGAACTAGAACTCGACCTCCTTAGCCTTTGCAACTTGTTAAGCTGAGTAGTATACATCTCATGTGCTAATTCAGATGCAAAGTATCTCGCCTTTTGGTCAAGTATATCAAACTCGAGATTATGCAACTTAAATGAAAGCTCCGAATATAACACTTTAAGATGTAATTTCAAATTATCTCGAACTGTAAACCAATGGCGAGATTCTTCGTTCAACCAAACTTTTTGAGCTCTGTCAATTGCCAACCTTGCCGCTCTCGTAGTACTGTTACAGCGAATATGAATATAATTAGGTACAATATTTAAACGCTTGCACTGCTGGTTAAACCATACATTCTGGACAGCTGCACGATGTTGTTTGGTTAATTTGACATAAAGTCGTGCCTGTTCGGCTATGCTAGCCGCTTTTAAGTAATTAATTGAATCAGGCGTTACTTTGCGGAAGTCCATATTATTAACAACAATAATATTACTTTGCAATTCCGCTGTTTAATAACGTGCTAGTCAATCAGTGCCAACCCGTTATATTTACTTACGTATTTTTTTCATGCATTAATGTTCCCTCCCTCCCACCGCAAAATTAAATACGCAAATAAACATAACAAACCACCACCAATAATACCAAAACTCGACACGTGTTTCGCCTCTCTACGAGGCATCCTCAGGAGACGCTGGAGATGTTGTCGGTCTGACGTCCGACAACGGAATGCCTTGTCCAGAATGGTCGGCCATATTTATTGCATCACCACCCCTTCTACCGTGCAAGTGCGAGTGAGATGCAAAAATTCGAAGTAACGGTGATGACACAATGTTCAACTGTTCGTTAATAATTAAACCTCTATTTTTGTACCTAATTATTTCTAACTGTTCCAGAACATTCAGACGTAATCCTTTTTCACAAACATGTAAAAGATCAAAAGAGTGATCCTCAGATATAGAATGAGAATTTTCTAACAAATGTTTCGCAAAATTGGATCGTTCTGGATGGTTATGCATATATGAAGCAACATGTTCTTTGTATCTTGTACTAAAACTGCGACCCGTTTGCCCCACATACACTTTATGGCAGTCATCACAAGTTAACTTATAAACACCAGATTTTTTCCCCTTCTCAATTCTATCCTTCCCATTACAAAGTTTTGACCGCAAAGTGTTATTTGTCCTAAAAGCAACATTTATATCGTTAGATTTTAAAATTTTGTAAATTCTATCTGACAACTTTCCAATATACGTTATGCTAGCTTGAAACTTTTTAATGGGATCTAAAGATCTTGCAGCATACAACATATTGTTAACCAATTTATTTTGCTTCTTCCTGATAATACCATCTACAACAGACCTATCGTAGCCATTCGAAAAAGCTAAGTGATAAATATTATTTAATTCCATCTGATAATGTTCAGCAGAAAGAGGCACGGTTAACAATCTATGCAAATAACAATGAAAAGCAGCTAACTTATGCTGCCATGGATGAGTGGAAGAAGCCGGGATGACCGTGTCGGTATGCGTAGGCTTGCGGTAAATATTGAACTGATGTTTGTTATTTACTTTTGCGAGTGTTAAATCAAGGAAATTGAGTGAGCCGTCTTGTTCTAGTTCCTTCTTAAACTTTATCTTTGGGTGCTTGTTATTAAGATCAGCCACAAAAGTGTCCAGCTGTTCCATACTTCCCGTCCAACAGATAATTAAATCATCCACATATCTAAAGTAATACAAAATATTCCCATTACCCACAATGTGCTGGTTTTCAAAATGGTCCATAAAAATATCCGCCATTAAAGGACTCAGAGGGAACCCATAGCTAAACCATCACTCTGCAAATAAAATTGGCCCCAAACCTGAAGTAATTTTGTTTCATACAAATACTAGTTAACTCTATTAATTCATCTACTTCCCTGGATGTAATCGTTGTTTTCAAATAGATCCCTAAGAATGTCTAAAGTTTCCATATATGGTACATTAGTGAATAAACTATCTACATCTAATGAAAGGAGGATAGAATTTTCCGGAACATTCATGTCTTTGATTCTATCTATTAAGTCCAAACTATTCTTCAAACAATACTTTGGCCGAAATTGGGACTTTTGTCTAATAATGTAATTCAACCTTTTCGCTAAATTATATGTTGGCGCACCCAAATAAGAGACTACTGGACGAATCGGGATATTGTCTTTATGAATTTTTGGAAGGCCATAAAGCATAGGAGCACGTGGATTCATAGGTATAATCATATTCTTCTCATGCTCGGTTTCAAAAACAAAAGATGAATTTTTAACTGCATTCCTTAAATCTTTTTGGAATCCAGAAGTACGATCTCGACGTAAACTCGAAAAGCCGTCACCTTGAATAAGATCTAATACTTTCTGATTATACTGTCCTCTCTCCATAATTACAATACAGTTGCCTTTGTCTGCCTTGGAAACCACCAAATCACTAGCTTCCACTTTCCGTTGTACAGATCTTAGCAACAAACTATCAGAATGATGTCTAGCATCCTCTAATGGATCAGTACTCTTAATAACATTAGCCACTTCAACCTTCGTTTCTACTTCACCTCGTCCCCGGATTTTCGGGAGCTGAAATTGGGTTATTGGAAAAAGGGTTAAAATATAACATCCAGCCGAGAATGACTAAAAAGGTATTAGAGAATTTGGCAGTGGATTCAGAGGTTGCAATAGTGCGGGGACGAGGTGAAGTAGAAACGAAGGTTGAAGTGGCTAATGTTATTAAGAGTACTGATCCATTAGAGGATGCTAGACATCATTCTGATAGTTTGTTGCTAAGATCTGTACAACGGAAAGTGGAAGCTAGTGATTTGGTGGTTTCCAAGGCAGACAAAGGCAATTGTATTGTAATTATGGAGAGAGGACAGTATAATCAGAAAGTATTAGATCTTATTCAAGGTGACGGCTTTTCGAGTTTACGTCGAGATCCTACTTCAGGATTCCAAAAAGATTTAAGGAATGCAGTTAAAAATTCATCTTTTGTTTTTGAAACCGAGCATGAGAAGAATATGATTATACCTATGAATCCACGTGCTCCTATGCTTTATGGCCTTCCAAAAATTCATAAAGACAATATCCCGATTCGTCCAGTAGTCTCTTATTTGGGTGCGCCAACATATAATTTAGCGAAAAGGTTGAATTACATTATTAGACAAAAGTCCCAATTTCGGCCAAAGTATTGTTTGAAGAATAGTTTGGACTTAATAGATAGAATCAAAGACATGAATGTTCCGGAAAATTCTATCCTCCTTTCATTAGATGTAGATAGTTTATTCACTAATGTACCATATATGGAAACTTTAGACATTCTTAGGGATCTATTTGAAAAACAACGATTACATCCGGGGAAGTAGATGAATTAATAGTGCTAACTAGTATTTGTATGAAACAAAATTACTTCAGGTTTGGGGCCAATTTTATTTGCAGAGTGATGGTTTAGCTATGGGTTCCCCAGTCCTTTAATGGTGGATATTTTTTGGACCATTTTGAAAACCAGCACATTGTGGGTAATGGGAATATTTTGTATTACTTTAGATATGTGGATGATTTAATTATCTGTTGGACGGGAAGTATGGAACAGCTGGACACTTTTGTGGCTGATCTTAATAACAAGCACCCAAAGATAAAGTTTAAGAAGGAACTAGAACAAGACGGCTCACTCAATTTCCTTGATTTAACACTCGCAAAAGTAAATAACAAACATCAGTTCAATATTTACCGCAAGCCTACGCATACCGACACGGTCATCCCGGCTTCTTCCACTCATCCATGGCAGCATAAGTTAGCTGCTTTTCATTGTTATTTGCATAGATTGTTAACCGTGCCTCTTTCTGCTGAACATTATCAGATGGAATTAAATAATATTTATCACTTAGCTTTTTCGAATGGCTACGATAGGTCTGTTGTAGATGGTATTATCAGGAAGAAGCAAAATAAATTGGTTAACAATATGTTGTATGCTGCAAGATCTTTAGATCCCATTAAAAAGTTTCAAGCTAGCATAACGTATATTGGAAAGTTGTCAGATAGAATTTACAAAATTTTAAAATCTAACGATATAAATGTTGCTTTTAGGACAAATAACACTTTGCGGTCAAAACTTTGTAATGGGAAGGATAGAATTGAGAAGGGAAAAATCTGGTGTTTATAAGTTAACTTGTGATGACTGCCATAAAGTGTATGTGGGGCAAACGGGTCGCAGTTTTAGTACAAGATACAAAGAACATGTTGCTTCATATATGCATAACCATCCAGAACGATCCAATTTTGCGAAACATTTGTTAGAAAATTCTCATTCTATATCTGAGGATCACTCTTTTGATCTTTTACATGTTTGTGAAAAAGGATTACGTCTGAATGTTCTGGAACAGTTAGAAATAATTAGGTACAAAAATAGAGGTTTAATTATTAACGAACAGTTGAACATTGTGTCATCACCGTTACTTCGAATTTTTGCATCTCACTCGCACTTGCACGGTAGAAGGGGTGGTGATGCAATAAATATGGCCGACCATTCTGGACAAGGCATTCCGTTGTCGGACGTCAGACCGACAACATCTCCAGCGTCTCCTGAGGATGCCTCGTAGAGAGGCGAAACACGTGTCGAGTTTTGGTATTATTGGTGGTGGTTTGTTATGTTTATTTGCGTATTTAATTTTGCGGTGGGAGGGAGGGAACATTAATGCATGAAAAAATACGTAAGTAAATATAACGGGTTGGCACTGATTGACTAGCACGTTATTAAACAGCGGAATTGCAAAGTAATATTATTGTTGTTAATACCAGCAATGGAGTCACAAGTACGTTGCCAGCCTTTAAGATGGATATACGCTCTTTTCTTGAAGGTTGTTGTCTGTCGTGATGTCTCTCACCTGATGGCCTCATCGGAAGACCAGCGCTTGCAACATTCTAGCAATATGCTGAGATCGGGCCATTTCGTGGCACTTCCTGTAATGTCTCTTATCGTCTGTTGCATGTTTTGTGTAAATAGTATGTGTTTACGAATAAATAATTTCTATTTCTATTATTTATATTTTCTATTATATCGGTCCGGAAATACTGCAGACGACAATTTATATCAATCCATGAACAAATAATATGTTCTCAAGTTGTATCCTTCGTTTTTTGGCGCAACCCGAAGGCAGGTTAATAGATCGAGGTGTTACTACGAGTATATAGTACATGGGTATAGATTTCTTGACTATACGTAACGGTTGCTATCCAAATGAAAATAATAACTCCCTCTTGACAATGATCGATCATATATTTCTGGTGAGGGGTTTTATACCAACGATGTGCCAAGGACTATAGTCTATTGATTCAAATTTATTGATCTGGCTATGCAGGGACGAGCTCTCTTTGGTTGGTTGGTAATAAATAATGTAACCGATAATCAGTGTACACTCATACTAAGGGTCATTTCACACGAACCACAACCACGCGACAACCACGACCACGCGACAAGCGCGACCACGTGGTCAGGTGCAAATTTTGTATTAGATAGAAATAAATAGTACAATTCACACGTACCACATTTTGCAGTCATTATCGACCATGTCTGTGGCAACGGCTAGCAACTACACAATTCACACGTAACCACTGCGTGACCACATTTTGACGCCGCGACGTGGTGTGGTTGTGGTCCGGGTGAAACAACCCTAAATAAGGAATATAATTATTGCGTCCACGATCAAAAGAAACTACAATTTGAATCAGTAATAAAGCAGTAATTTGGTATGGGATTTAAGTATCAGTCTGAGATATTTATTTTTTATTGTGTTTTGTGACACGTGTCAAGAAAATATTTATTTACTATAATTACAATATTACGAGGAATTGACTATTTATTACATTAAATGTAGAAAAAAGCCCTTGAGGCATACCTAAGGCTTTGATATATATATTGAACTGAATACACTGGTATCTTCACGGGTCAGAGGTGTAGGGTTTGAACCGGTGTAGATTTTTTTTTTGACGTACATAAGTGCATGTAATGTGCCTAAATTGAAAAATAAAGATCTTTTATCTTTTTTTTTTTACAAGTTTAGCCATGGGCACAGTTATTTTGCGTCTAAACTAGATATCAAGGTTACTAGTACCTATATCTTTGTATGTTATATAGTTAGTTACAGACTTGCCTATACTGACCAGTCTAAATGTGCCATCCTATTGTATAGTAACGTAATGTATAGCCTCCTAGGGCGATAGGATTACATATCAGGTACCATGGAACACAACAGTCAGAAGCTACTCCACGCAAACTCAGAAATGCCAGCAGGTTTAACAAGGAATAAATGAGCTGCAATCTAGCAGATACGCTCATCATCATCATTTCAGCCATAAGATGTCCACTGCTGAACATAGGCGACCTGTATCCAGCGTCATCCGGCGACCTTAATGAGGTCGTCTGTCCATCTTGTGGGTGGACGTCCTATGCTGCGCTTGCTAGTCCGTGGTCTCCACTCGAGCACTTATCGACCCCATCTGCCATCTTCTCTGATACACTCATAAATGATAAATTTGAAGCTCGAATTTCGCCAGGATTTTGTCCAAACGTTGGTAGTTTGACTCAATCTCTCCACACTTTTATGGTTTTGTTACCTAGACACATTTGTCAGAATGATCCGAGGTGCAGTGTGGCTAAAAACTTGACGCCCGACGTTCTATCGTGGAATAAAATTATTTATTATTTATTAGGCCAGTAAAAATCGACAATAAATTAACAAAGCATGATGTATCTCTGATTTTTTAGTATGTTGTTTGGACCGATTAGGACTATATATACCCGAGTTTGCAATTCGCAAAAAGTTGTGGAATTTTTTTTATTCACAAAAAGCCGCAAAAATTTGGGGATTTTTTTAGATTCTGCTGTGTGTCTCCTAATCTATGCATTTCTTGTCAAAAGCTCCTATAAGGGTTTTGAAGAACATAAAATTTGTGATATGGTAAGCCTAATTGGATCTCTATACGTCAATTTGTTACGGAAATATGACCCTTTGAAAATGGGCAACTTTTTGCCCAAGTCGATAATTTAAGTATTATACCATTTTTGAACGTAAATTTTGTAGAAATTCTTAGACCTACGAAAACAAATATTATTAGAATTTATAGGCAATTTATTGAACTTTAATTGAAATGAAGAAGGGGGTCTGTAACCCTCGTAGTTCTCTCAATATTTCAGAAAAACCCAAGACGGAATCGCGTTTGTCTAGGTATGTTCCATGAACATTCCTATTTTTAGTATTTTTTTATACAACGACGGTGGCAAACAACCACACGACCCGCCTGATGGTAAGCAGTTACCGTAGTCTATGGAGGCCTGCAGCTCCAGAGGATTCACATGCGCGTTGCCTACCCTACAATGAAACAGAAGGCTTGAAATCATTAAATAGACAATTAAATGTATTGTTATATAGACATAAGTGATCATATGTAGTTACTTTCTCAATCAATCAGTCAATCAAATTAGACACATATGTAGAGTCGAATACCTACTCTGTCAGATACGAAGATATGGTATTTTAAAAACACGAGTGCTGGAAATCAACCATCGTGGACGAGTACGGGAGTTTAAAAAATAGACCTCGTGGGTCGTGGGTCATAATTTTCATTGCGCTATTCAATAGATAGGTCTCCAATTGGCGGGTTGTCAGAGTTGGAGTTGGTCATGATCATGAAGTCCTCTCGAATGATGGAAATGGCAGCATTCCGGTAAGTTTCTCTAGAAGCTCTTGCATTTTGCAAGAGAGGAGTCCTTATTTTTTTAGTATTTTTGTTTCTATAGTTTTTTTTTAATCAAAATATATATTAACATAAATCTAAAACTTCGAGCGCGCCGTACCAAGGGTTAGCGCTTTCTGAATCTGAGCCTTGATCCTTTACACAACCTTGAACCGAGTCTCAAGATATCGGTCGAGAAACTTCGGTATGAGATCGTTCGCTGAAACAACTATCAAAACAATGATCGCAGTATCAACTTCCCATATGCCGGTTCCCTCTTCAGCCAAGTTTAGTTACTTGCTGGACTTTTCTGCCTACACGAGGGTCTCCTCACACGGGATGGTGATGTCAATGAGCATTGCTCGGCGTAGCGATCGATCATCAGCACCGATATATATGCTTATTGGCTCAAATATTAGTCCTTTCCGCGATAACAACAGAGCAGAGACTGGAACTGGCGCAGGCGAGGGTGGTACATGAAGTATGCCTCCTCGCCGTCCAGATGAGCGGTCTAATCTTAAGAACAACCTGCTAGTGTATAATCCTGACTGGGACTTTATCTGTTCAAAGTACTCGCTGTTAGCAAGAACGATGAGAACGACCGGAAATAATATACCTGACTCTTATTGCAACAATGGTGTTCCGATGATAGAAGTCTGCGAAGTCGATGCTAATGACACGAAAATATACGGGGTACACTGAGCGCATGCTGTCCGTGTCGTACAGAAAGTTACAACACTCGCATACGGTGAAAATCACTATTGAGATTTAATGGAATCTAAAATGTACTAAGGCTAATTGTTGAAAAAGACCTTTTTTATTATTGTTCTGTAATGTTTTAGTACTTTATTATTATATAGGTATAGTACTATTAGGTATCTGAGGTAGGTAGGTATATTATATTCAATGTATAGAAACAGGTAACTCACGTTTTATATAGTTAATAAAAACTAATAGAATGTTGCTTGTAAACTTATAATATAAAACGTGAGATCTCATGATAGTTTTGAGGTAGGTATATTATTTTACATTAGTTTTCACATACGTCTTTATCCAGACACCTAAAGAAATGTGTCGTTTTTATTTTATTTTAAATTTTATTCTTTAGTTAAATAAGTTTTACGTGTCCTAAAATTGGGCCTAGAGGTATCTAAGTTTAAAACATACTTAACATTTGCTAACTAGGAAACCCCTTTAGTCTGATATTACGTATTGCTATGTACTATATTTATTATATCTTCCTCAGTTACACAATATTCATAACTCCCGAGGGAATAACGAAGGCTATTTTTCTTTAATATACATGCATAGTATAAAAACTTTAACGAGTAATCTTTATGAAGAAATGTTCCATAGGTACATATTTGTTAAATGCGGATTTTACCTCGCTTGGGTTTTTTTGAAATTATGACAGAACTACGAAGCCTACAGAGCCCGGTCTACATTTATTTTAAAGCTTATCAAATTGCCTATAAATCGTATCCCATAAGTTGTACTAGTTGGATCAGTAGTGTCGATGCAATTTTAGCCCACAAAAAGGCTATAACTAAAATTTACATATTTTTTTAAAAGTGACCTATTTTCAAAATGTTGCCATTCCGTGACCAATAGCCCTATTGATCTCTAATTAGCTTTAATTTATCACAAATTTAATGTTCTTTAAAACGTATATAGGAACTTTGAACAAAAAATGCATGGATTCGGAGACATAGAGATTAATCTAAAAAAATCCTGAAAATTTCGTGGTTTTTTGTGAATATTTTTTTTTCCACAACTTTTTTTGAATTGCAAACGTGTGTACATAGCCCTAAGGGGCCTAATAACATACTTAAAATTCAGAGATACATCATGCTTTGCGAATTTAGCAATTTTTTGTGTCGATTTTGACTGGCCAGTCTACTTTAAGGTTGCTTATCTAAAAAAAAAATCTGAAAGCTAATCGACCTTAAAGCAAAACGGATTGACCGGAGTTTGAAGTTGATAAATACAAAAAAATAAATATTTAGACGAGAGGTTTAGCCTAGTGGGTAGCAGTGGTGGCGGGTCAATATTTTTCTAAGGCAAGACAGAGCCATATGGCCTTGCTTTTTCTTCATAATCCCAATGAAACCTTTTGAGCTGCGGAAATGTTAGTAAAGCCGGCGGGAATCCGCTTGTATGGACGGGCCGCTGCTGGTGGGTAGTGACCCTGCCTATGAAGATGGACCACGGGTCAAATCCTAGTAAGGACATGTATTTGTGTGATAAGCACAAGTACGTTTTACTTAGTCATGGTTGTTTTATATGTATTTAAGTATTTGTATATTATATATATCGAGTACCCACAACACAAGCCTTCTTGAGCTCATCGTGGGACTCAGTCAATTTGTGTAAGAATGTCCTGTAATTAATTATTATTTCTTTATTATTTTGTTCAAACTGTATTGAACCATTTAGCGCGCGGAAGAGAGCAGAAGTGCTCCATTACAATATATTAAAAAGTAAATTACTAGGAATCGAGTTTTACCGAAACTCATTAGTCTAATACCATATAAATATTAAATAAAATCAACTCCCGCTTCCCGCTGTAATAAAATTCGAATGTCCGGTCAGAAATAGTTATAGGTAGAATTTGTTGATTTTCTTAATTATGATTAACACCAAAATTACTGCGCTTTTACGAGACGATATTTTATTCGGCTTTAAGATAATTATGAGCCTGAATAATTTGAATTCCGGTTTCGACTTTAGAGCATTGATTGGTAGAATTGGAAGCATATTGAATTTTTAAAATCCCAACTACCGCCTCGTCTGAATGTATTTAAATTGCACGATTTTGCTTTTTGTTCCTAATAGAATTTCTGCATTTAGCCAATGAGCCGTGATTTTATCAATAAATTCTACCGATCACCGCCAATAAATAATAATAAATAAATATTTCGGGACAATCTTACACAAATCGACCTAGTCCTACGGTAAACTCAGTAAGGCTTGTGTTGTAGGTACTAGACGACGATATATATAATAGATAGATACATATAAATACTTAAATACATAGAAAACACCCATGACTCAGGAACAAATTAATATCTGTGCTCATCACACAAATAAATGCCCTGACTGGGAATCGAACCTAGGACCTTCGGCTTCATAGGCAGGGTCACTACCCACTAGGCCAGACCGGTCGTCTAGAACTCGAAGCCAATGGAGAGGGCTATGCAGGGAGTGTCTCTGCGTATCAGTGTTGTCATTCGTAGCAGAAACAAAGTTATCGATATAGCCATCCGGATCGCTAAACTTAAGTGGTAGTAGGCGGGGTTGGACGAGAACCGATGGTCGTTGGGATTCTCTAGTGGCGACCACGTATCAGAAGGCACAGCGTGGGCCCCACAAGGTGGACCAGCGACATGGCATAGATCGCGGAAGTCCGCTGGTGCAAAGACGGTCATTGTGGGTCGCTTTAGGGGACGCCAGCGGACGTCCTTTGACTGAAATGATGATGATTAAATATTTGTGACTCCCCTGGTGTTGTAATCCGTCTGCTAGTATGCCACCTTTATCATAAAAAAAATCTTAAAATGACGTTTTGTTTTTAACTTGTTCCGACCTTTCTTCAGTTAATAAAAGCAGTTAATAAAAACGAAATAAAGTGAATGTCTCGAGTCCTCACTACCGCAAAAATCCTTATTCTTAAATTGAACAACTGCCCTTGTCACTCTCGTAAATTGGAGTAAAAGAGAATAACGCTCGACATTTACTAACTTCGACGTTTCGCGGTACCAGTACCCTTACCATGAGTTGTGAGTTTGAGGTTTTCGATAACGAAGTATCGAGTTTACTATCCGTGCATCTCGTTCGCACTACAATAATACGAGCGAGATGCACAGATAGTAAACTCGATACTTCGTCATCGAAAACCTCAATGTCACAACTCATGGTAGTACTGGCCTGTATAAAAGATACTGCTGTTTTGCGGACCAGAAGATATTCAAACGCTTTTTGGAATTTAATATCTGTACTACAGACTCCGACTTAGATGTAAAGGTTTAAGATTACGATAACATAATACTGAATCTTCAGAGTTTTTACTTTTTAAAGACTCCATAAAATGTTTTATATTCATCAGTTTAAAAAAAAGAGATTGCTACAATCACCGGCAACAATATAATATGATGTCTAGCCCGCAAAAGTTTCTGACAGAACCTTATGGCACACGGTGGAACCCTGCGAGGGACAAAAGGTAATCGCTCCCGTGTAAATAAAAGAGAGAGCAATATATTTATAGTTCATCGCCCGGCGACTACGATCGCCCGGCTATGACATATTATACAGGGTGAAACATAAGTCGTAAACAGAATTGTGTATTTCTTATTGTTTAACTTTAGTTTAAACATGTGGAGGTAACAACAGGCAGAAATATGTAAGCATTGTTTTTTAATTCGTTAAGTTAAAATAATGTTTTAAATGTACTGAGTCTCGTGGTCACCCTAATCTGCTACGCTAACTGTCATAGACCCATAGCATATTACTAAAATAATTCATTCAACCTCTTTGTAATTGGCTGGTAAGAACTTGAAAAAAGATTAAATTGACAATGACAGATTCAAAAGTCATAACATTACGCTACAAATTGAAATTGTAAAAAAATATTAAATCACGTTTAAAATGCCGGCTCCGTATCCTTACACTTTTATTGAGCGTTTCGATATGGTAAGATATTACAATCGAACGAACAGTACTGAGCAAACACGAGAATTGTTCCGAGAACGTTACCCCGAGTCACCACTTTAATCACAGCAACTAGCAAGTTTTGTCGAATAGGGTGACCGTAAGGTTGGTGTTTTTGCTTTTATTAATTATCATTAATGAAGTTTAATTGTTTGCTTTCCGAGTTAATGCAATGAATTCGCCTTAAAATACTGTGATAGAAACAAAAAACTCTGTGTACGACTTATGTTTCACCCTGTATGTGTCATTATCTAGGAAATGGCACTTATATCGAATCGCGTTGCGTTTATTTTGTATCGTCTTGAACAACGACATAAGCGCCATCGACAATAAGGTCTCTTTTCATAGATAATGTCACATATGTCTCTTTTATTTACACGGGATTGATTATCTTTTGTCCCTTGAAATAGATAGCTCATAGCTTACTAGCTCGCGGTGGGACTAATGCCTTATGGCCTTGACATAGATGCGATCAGATATTTTTGGAGTCTTGATATGGTAACTGTACTGTACTTCAATCATCACTTAATAATGTTAATGCCATAACACTCCCTGTCTGTCTGTTACCTCTTTACGCTTAAACCGCTGAAACAATTGGTATGTAATTTATCATGGAGAGAGTTTGAGCTACGAGAAAGGACATAGGATTATTTTTATCCCGCAACCTTACTTTAAAGACGAGTATGGTTGGCCGACGAAGTCGCGAGTCCCGTGTAAATAAGAGACATTATAATGTCATAGCCGGGTGATCTTAGTTCATCGCCGGGTGAAGAGCTATAAATATATACTGTGTGTAAGTCTAATACGGGCAAAGAATTAAACCAGACATAGGATTTACCAGTACAATCAATAACGAAAAGGTATTTCTTTAATTTTACCTATTATACATATGTAATTAATTTTTGTAAAATTTCTGACCCGTAATGTACAGCGAACATTACGCAATATGAGCTTTTGAAACGAACTGTCAACGAGTGTTTAACTCGAGTGTGTTGTATTACATTGCGGGCCGATTTTTTTTATATGGATAAAATTTTAATTGTAATTCTAAACAAAAGTTATCTAAATACATTTCTTATGTCCTATTCTACCCTCCGTTAAGAGATTCGCCCGTATAAGAATTACACACTGTATATCTCTCTTTTATTTACACGGGAGCGATTATCTTTTGTCCCTTGAAATAGCTGATAGCTTACTAGCTCGCGGTGGGACCAGTGCCTAAAACCGTTATGTTTATTTCTGAAATTAAATCCTGTTACTCAATTTGATTGAGGATTTCATTAAGTACCGATTAACTATACCTACAACATACT
This sequence comes from Grapholita molesta, assembly GCA_022674325.2. Classification (NCBI taxonomy): domain Eukaryota; kingdom Metazoa; phylum Arthropoda; class Insecta; order Lepidoptera; family Tortricidae; genus Grapholita; species Grapholita molesta. Next base: position 2,738,560 of record CP053138.2, read on the forward strand.
TTACCCAGAAGGGACAGATGTAAGAAGTAATTAAGCGACTATAAAACCAAAAATATATCATACGTTACCAGATTCACCTGTCGACGGGCCATTAAAGTTTTTTTTTTAATGAAGGTTTTGGTTATAAGATATGTTATGAATGTTATGGGCGTTTTGGGGGTTTTTGTTATGTTAATGATACTTAACGGGTCGTTGAACTGATATAGTTGGGTACTATTCAAAGTTTTGTTATTTTACGTAAATTGTATTTTTTTTTCTAACTTCTCTCTTTGTAATATAATAAGAAAAAATATTGTTATAAAGTTTTTTTTGTTTTGTTATCATGTTTCATATATTTCAATGGTACACAAATGGGGAGATTTATGGAATTTTGTGGGACATTTTTTTCAAATTCGTTAATTGTGCACCCCATCTCCTCTCGTGGTGTAAGAGGCCACAATGCGAAATAATCAATGGACGGGCAACCAGCGTCCGTCGAAAACCAATTTGTACCTACTGTGGTTGCCAACCCGCCTGCCAAGCGTGGCGTCTGTGTCAACTGCTCCCCAATATACAAGGCCTATGTCTAGCAGTGGACGACTTACGTCTGAGATGGATATAATTATTTACGGATTTGAGACCAGCAAAACGAGACGAAAGGTTTTTGCGATTTCTGAGATATAGCTTTTTAAAAATTACCTACGGGTCAAGACACGATTTTTTTAACGTTGGGAAAATGCATTTACGCATCCCGCTCAGTTGGGGACTGGCTCAGGTATGACAAGCTTTCAGGAAGTGGAATGAAGTACCGTTTAAATACCCAACGATTACCAATACCAACTCCTGTAGTTGAGAGCCGCAGGATACCTATAAGCATTCAACTGCGCAAGGCAATGACACCATAGATCATTATGATACCTAAATATTTTTCTAGCAGAAACGACATTTGCTTAGTGCATGCCACAATAAAAAATACCGACAATCCTATTATCGATAAGTACATACTACTTCAACGACAAGACGTACATACAACCACAGTTATATCGGCTACCTACCTAGACGCCTCGTGCCACCGATCTTGAACAAATTAAACATAATCCATACACTTTTAATCCAATTTACAATTAATAATTTCTAAATTGTATGTAAAGTATAAATGAATTCATAGTTTTGTTATTATGATGATATTTTTTAACGCAACCTATTACTCTATATTTGTATTTGTATCTCCTGTGTGACGTTGAAGTGGTACTTATCGATAACAGGACTGTCGATGTTTTTATTTTGTTAATCACTTAAAAAAATCGTTCGTGCTAAAATATATCTAGGTGTAATCATGGGTCACTAACCTTGCGTAGGTATGCTATTAATTTCAGCTAAAGAAAATTTCTTATGAATTTCTTATTAAATTTAAATAAAAGCAAGCAAATTTCGTAAAGACTACGAGATTTTTTAATAAAGGTAACTACTAATAAAACATATTAAAATTCCATTTACATTTCGAGCGATATTAAAAGGTTTATTAAACAGTATTGCTTTGTAGACAATTTTGAAACGTTCCAGACTTGATGAAATACACACTTGAAAAAAAAAACTGATTCAAATTTTAATGTCGTCTGGCTTACCTTAACTTAACCCACTTATCAGTCCTTACAGATCATGATATTAAATAAAAACCGGTCAAGTAAGAGTCGGACGCGCGCAGAGGGTTCCGTACCACCACGATACTTACTATACCGGGTGTTTCCTGTACAGCAATAATTTTAGGGATCAATTCTACACGACGAATGTAATTTTCTTTATTCATATTTAGAAAACTATATAATTTTCAAAAGTCGTAGAACAAATGTTGCTACGTTAGTGGTGTAGAAACGATGCCTAAAGTTATTGGCTCTTGTTATAGAAAACACCCGATGTTGTATGGTATGTCTTGAATTTTTTTTTAATATAATTATTTAATTATAATGTGAATAATGCAAATTAATATTCAGGGAATATTTAAAGCGTCTAACTATTGCCGTTATGAATAACGAGCAAAATACGTCTTCTTTATGGGAGCCCAACTTAAATATTCATATTTTTTTTACTATACATATGTCGTTATAGCGAAAATTTCAACCGTCTAGCTCCGTTCATAAGGTACAACTTGGTGACTGAAAGGCAGAGAAACAGACAGACAAACAAACGGACGCAAGGACGAAGTCTTAGTATGTTCCTTAAAAGTCTTAAAACCAAGGTCCAATAGTCCAACTATGGTCCATAAGTTCGATTCGTGACTAAGAATCAATCCGAATATTCTTTTCGGTTTTATCTTTACTGATCCCTTCATTATTTAACACATTTTGTGTCAGAACTACATGATTATGTAGTGTTTTGTTCAGGTATGTAGTGTTGTGTTCCTGATGGTGAGTAAGGTTCCCAGAGCTCCAACCCCTCTTAAAGGCCGGCAACGCTGTGACTCCCCTGGTGTTGCGGGTGCCCGTGGGCGACGGTAATTGCTTAACACCAGGCAATCTGTCTACTCGTTTGCCGCCTATGTCATAAAAAAAAATGAACTCACATAAAACGTAGATATCCAACTTAGTTTTGGAGCATTTGAGAGCTTTTAGACTATAGTTGGGAAGTACTTGTCGTGTGATGCCGGCTGACTAGAATAGCACCACCCCATCTCCTCCCGCGGGTGTCGTAGGAGGCGACAAAGGGAAAAATCCTACGGACGGGCAGCAGCGTCCGTCGAAACCCAATCTACAGCTACTGCGGTCGCCAACCCGCCTGCCAAGCGTGGAGACTATGGCAACTACCCCCAACATGATACAATTCATATTTGTGGGAGGCCAATGTCCAGCAGTGGACTGAATACGGCTGAAATGTATGTAAAATGTATGTACGGTTCCTGTTTTCACCTACTGGGAACGGAACCCTAATACAAATGAACCACGTCTATATTTCGCCGTAATGGCTACATAAATTCTTAGGCAAACGTACCAGTTATTCGTTCTTATTGTATCATTTTGTCTTCCTCAATTGTGCCGGTTTTCCGATGGGACTCCCCGGGGAGGTCGTTCATTCATTTAACAAACACTCCCTTTTGTCTGTTCGTAGTGATCACGGGATGTAGAAATGAATGCTGGATGTGTTTAAAATAGCCGAATGAGAAATGACAAACTTGGCTAAAAAATAGAATAGAAACTATTTTTTTTTTTAATGTAGATTATTTTATTTGTAAGTAACAAGTATATTTAAGTGTGCTCAATATTAGTATAGTAAATTTATTTAATAAAGACCTCAAAATTTATTTATTCATGTCAAAAATACATTTTACCGGCTAACTTAAGACTAACTTAAGCCTAGTCAAATAGTCCCTCTCGAGTCGTCTCTGGTGCAAAGGTACCCATTACACTAGCCGCGTTACCACGCTGAATAGCGACGGACAACCTTTGCGCCAGATAAATAAACTATTTATTTTCAAAATACACATTACAGAACAACAACGAGAAAAGGACAATATTACTTAGCTTAAAAGATTGTACATAATGAAGTAAATTATGTCTTGCACAAGACACATTAAATGCTTACAAAAACAAATATTTCAACGCCAGTATCCATCAATTGTTTACTTGATACATTAATTAATATATTTATTTGTTACTACTTTAAAATTAGAGCAAGCAAAATATTTTAAAAATATATTTGATTTGTTCTTAGTTGTAAAACAACTAGTATATTTACTCGCTTTAATGTTCTTAGGAATGCTCTACAATTTCACGTTTAATAATTGCATAGTAACCAAATAACACAACTAATTGCTTGTTCAAAATACCAAGTAAATACTGAAAATAGTTTAAAACCGTGAACCATAAACGTACATTTGTGTCATAGAATATGGTACTTAGATATAAATTTAATGTCAACATATTATTGTCTTTGGGTGCCGCGATAATCTATATATTTATAAATGAAATGCGTTTGTTAGTTACCCATAAACTCGAGAACTGCTGGACGATATTTGTATTAGACCGCAGAAGGTTTAGGTAGAAGGGTTCGAAGTCGGGATGAAGTTTAAATGATTATTAATAAAGTTATTTATTTAAAACATCTAAATACGTAAAAAAACAATAAATCATTAAAACTAATTAAAACTAACAATAAATTTAAATTAGTATACGCGATATAATCCGTTTCAGTTGTTTTATTTCTTGAAATCAACAGTTTTGATAAACACTATATTCTGTTTGAAGTTTGTAACAGAGCTATAGGTACATAATAAAAGTTGGGTACATCACCGTTATCACCAATAACAAAATATACATAAGAATCTAGGGGTGACCAGAGGGCTGGTTCATTCCTTGCCCAGCGCATTGGCATCGTTATTCAGCGGGGCAACTCCGCCAGCCTTCTGGGCACCCTTCCGTCAGGCTCCGAGCTAGAGCCAGTTTTTTATTTGTAAATATTTAATAATATTTAATTTTTCTAAGTTAGATTTAGTTTTAATTGAATTATATATGTTTATCTTTTTGTGTGTTTAATAAAATTACCGTAATAAGAATCTTAATTAATAAATATTTCGGGACAATCTTACACAAATCGACCTAGTCCTACGGTAAGCTCAGTAAGGCTTGTATTGTAGGTACTAGACGACGATATATATAATAGATAGATACATATAAATATTTACATAGAAAACACCCATGACCCAGGAACAAACATAGGTGCTTATCACACAAATAAATGCCCCGACTGGGTTTCGAACCCAGGCTTTATAGGTAGGGTCAGACCGGTCGTAATAATTAACCTAAAACCTGTAAAAATATAATTAACATATGCAAGCATGTGGAACGCTTGAGATAGAGTTGCGAAGCTTCGTTACCAAGAAAATATGCTCCGAATAACATTCTAACGCTATAATAATAACATGAAAATTGGTGTGGCATATTAAATTAAGCGAATCTCATTAAATGTTAAGGTTAATAAGATTATGTCAAGTTACACAGAATTCATACGTCACGGTTAAGTTGTGTTTAATCATGTTAACTTGATGATATAATGAATTAATTTCACACATAATAATTGTTTGTTAGTATTTATTTTTAGTCAACCAGGCGACGCCAGCGTACGATTTAAAATTAACGCCGAAGGAATGACAGCAGAAATCGTTTATTAGATACCTTTTTTCTATAGTTAATGCTTAATCTTAGTCTATGTGCGTCACAAGTTACATATTTGAGGATTAACTAAATAAATCATACGACTCAGAAACACGATAACTTGAATTATGCGTTATAAAAATTTCATCCAAAGTGACCTCTAAAAAAGATAGGCTTCACTTAATACGTTGCAAATACACAACCGAAGGTCATACGTTTTTTAATAATAACAAAATTATTTATTTTCTATATTTTTTTTAATAATACGAACGAAAATTTCTAAATTCGTGAGTAGTTCGCCAATCCTTAGCTGAGCTGATGAAATTGAATCGAGTGGTGCGAAAAGCTCGACGCCCCCTTAACAAGTACAGCTGTCTCGGCCAACTACGAATTTGTAGCTTTAGCAGGGGCTCCCGCGGTCTCCAAAAGACCTTAGGCAAAAGTTTACGGGACACCATTGGTGGGCACGCGGGCGGCGTTCTTGCACAAAAAATTGTCATAGAAATTCAGCGCGAGAATGCGTGATGGACACTTTGCTTAGAAGGCCAAATTTAGACTTTAATTTTATTTAAGTACTTTAAGTTAGGTATATTAAATTAAATTATATGTCTCTTGTATGTTTTATTTCGTTGAATTATCCTTTTTTCTTGTATGATAATGAAATTGAAAATATACATAAAAATTGGTACTGTATGCATGTTGAACTGAATCAAAAAATACAGACGTACTTGGAGGGTGGTGAACTATGTATATGATGATTATATGACTTCGTTCATGTGTGAAGTCTTCCTAGTCGATAACTCTGTCTACGAAGCTATGGTCTTGGTTAGAATCCAGAATATGTTAGCAATGTACAGGTGAAAAACTTAACTATAGCACCTGGCCTATGTAGCAGTAATGTGTCTGTACACACATGTCGGCGTTCTATATTCAAATTTTGACGTAAGTTTCATATTAATTATCTGAGCCCTGAGTGTAAGTTTTCAACATAATATTAAATACTTTACCATAACGTTAGAGTTACCCATATGAATAACATTATCACTTACGCGTTCGAGACTTTTTTTTTACGTCAAAAGTAACTTACACTAAAGCCTCTGTACAATGTTTGGCGTCGTAATTTTAGGACCGTGGGGTCCAAGAGCGGGCCGACTATATAAAGATCTGTCGGCATGCCTGATAGAGGCCTCGGGTGACCAGAGGGCTGGCTACTATTTTTCACAGCGTATAGCCATCGATATCCAGCGTGGGCCGCATCGATATACAGCCAGCCTTCTGGGCACCTCGCCCGTTGATAGCGATTCGGGCCAAATTTTTCATCTCTACAATTATTGAAGTAGGTTAAGTTGTTAGGATTTTTATTTTCTTTATTATGTTTTTATACTACATCGACATGGTCCTTCAGTTAAGGCTTCGACCTTTATTTGACTATTAATATATTACTTATGTGAGACGCTTTTAGATTCTGATTTATTTTCGTCTTTCGTTTAAGCTTATTACGTTATAGGATTGACATTTACTTTCTTTGAGAACACAAAGCAAGATCAAATCTGGCTAAGTCTAACGCGCCCATCAATGTTTTTCCATATTCGACTTTATACTTTAATTGAATAAGGTTGAATTTTGCGTTCGCTTAAATAATACAGGCTTAGTTCCGTTGCTATATATAACCAGAAACATGATAATAAAATGTGAAACTCACAACATTTCCCTCTTGATCCTATATTCAGATAACCTCGGCTTCCCCTGTTGTAAAACTATGAACTTATAGTTTAGCCTTTTAATAAAATGCAACTTAAAAGGGAATGAAATGGGAGAGAAAATAGGAATCAGGTCCTAGTGGAGCTTACATTGCTTTTCTTTCCACGTTTTGTCGATTTAGCTAATTTCGAGGTTAACTCTGCTGAGACACAACACAGGGTATTATTTGAGTGTCTTTTAGGAGAATGGAAACTGATAAATAATGCTTATTTTGAGTGTGAAATAATTGAAAAATTGTACTGACAAATTACTCGCTTCCACATAATTAATATGTTTGATTCTTACGATAGTTTTGTGTTTAATTTCATTTATTCAAATAAGTTAATATTGTCATTACAATAAGAGCAATGCGTCATATAACAAAATACACTTTTGGACCCGGGTATGTCCTTAAACTACGTCCAACAATGAGAGGTACAGCGATGACCATCACGCTTGAAACTGGGGAAGTACCTCCTCCTTACAGAAGACCACAGCCATAATAGCACTGCTACCTTTCATGCATGTAGTGTTGTGTTCCTGATGGTGAGTAAGGTTCCCAGAGCTCCAACCAGAGCGCTTGTGACTCCCCTGGTGTTGCGGGTGCCCATAGGCGACGGTAATTGCTTACCACCAGGCAATCCGTCTGCTTGTTTGACGCCTATGTCAAAAAAAAAAATACAGTCAGGAACAGAAGTTGATGCAATGATAATTGCTTACCATCAGGCAAACCGTCTCCTCGGTTGCCAACTTTAAAAAAATCGATGTGCTTTTTCAAAAATTAATATTCCAACCTCGGAACAAAATTTGTGAATGTTTACTATACTTACCTACGTATAGAGACAAGAAAATAAATTGGGTAAATTCCAGCCCTTTTAAGTATAAATAAACATAATAAGCGAACCAGCGAGTGTCATGAGCAAACTCCGGTGATGAATGTTTCCTTCTTGAGCCTTTCTTGTTGTCTCTACTTACAGAAACATCTTATTTTGAAAACCAGTGTATATAGGCTGTAATTTTTTACAACACAAAATCTGTTTTTCTAATTCTATAAAATAAATAAATGAATAAATGTTTCGAGACAATCTTACACAAATCGACCTAGTCCAACGGTAAGCTCAGTAAGGCTTGTGTTGTTGGTACTAGACGGCGATATATATAATAGATAGATACCTACATATAAATACTTAAATACATAGAAAAAACACCCATGACTGAGGAAGAAATATCTGTGCTCTTCACACAAATAAATGCCCTGACTGGGAATCGAACCCAGGACCTTCGGCTTTATATGCAGGGTCACTACCCACTAGGCCAGACCGGTCGTAAAAAAATTAGCAATTGAATGCTTCCTACTCTCGCTGAAATCAGACAAAAAAACACAAAAAAAAAATTTGTAATTTATTTTACTTTTAACGGCTATTTCTGGATATGATAAAGGTTAAATGGACTGTAGAACCATAACTGTTATTAACATTAATTTAGTTACCTTTACATTTGAAATATCTTTCATAGCATTTTTAATATCATAAATCATAATATCCCGTACAAGTAAAAATAATACAAAATAAATATGTAGAAAAAAAATGTTTTATTTTTTAAGTCAGAGTTACCACGTTCACTTGCTACTTCATTCTGGAGTTCAAAAACCTATAGTCTACATTTTATTTATTTTACAAGCTTTTATTTAACTTGCAATTTAAGCAAACCCGGGGTAAATAGAAAACGAAAATAATGTAAATAAATATGGCTGACTTGACAACTAAATTTCTAAGCAAAAAAAAACATTTAACACATGGCGAAATATTTTTATAGAAGTTCGTTTGCACTGAATATAAAGGGATTTATCGCATATTTTAACTAAACAAAAATGTAATTAACAAGTTTATCTGTATACAATATAATGAAACTATGTTTTTTTTTCCGGACAATCTTACACAAATCGAAGTAGTCCTAAGGTACGAGGTCAGGTCAGCAAAGCTTGTGTTGTAGGTACTAGACGACGATGTATACAATACATAGATATATATAAATACTTAAATAAATAAAAAAACACCCATGACTAAGGAACAAATATTCTTGCTCATCACACAAATAAATGCCCTTACTGAGATTCGAACCTAGGACCGTCGGCTTCTTAGGCAGGGTCACTACCCACTAGGCCAAACGTGTTTTCAGTGACGATAATTAAACATTAAATTTTTATAAAAAAATTAGGTGATCGTTTCATTCAAGCAATATTAAAATTCAAAAATGAGATTTTCATACAGATTTCATACTTAATTATCGTCACAAAAGTGATATATAACTTTTCTACGACCCACGCTAATTAGGTACACTTTTCCTCTTTCTCATTCTTTCTTCTGAAAATTCCCAAATACTGTTTTTTTGTTTTTTTTTTTTAGAAGAGATCGGCAAGCAACTAGAATTGTTTATTTCTACGAAGCCTTCACCGTCTCTTTTATTTCCTTTATTCCTTCTTCAATTGTACGTGTCTTTTAATGTTATTTAGGTTCATTTCAATATTAAATAACAAAATCAGTACACACAATCTAGAAGGTTCATTTTCCTTCTAAAATAAATTAATATTTAATTTACAAATATAGGGGGTTTCAAATTAAATTAAGGTTGTGTTCTTTCTTCATTCTTCATATTTTGCAATAAAAAGATATATAAAAGGCTGATACGTTAAAAACTTATCTGAAGGATCATGTCTATGTAGTTGTGCAGAAAATTAATGGAATCGACGTCAAAATTTTCAATGTTGAACCCCGACATTTGGGATTATAGACATACTACTACAGACATGCTTTAGCTAAATTTTTCACATAAATATATTAATGAAAATATATTAAAAACTTTAAAAAAATCATCAATAAACATTCTTTATTTCATACTTCTAGTTACGGTTTCTTTTTTCTAGTTTTAAGCTTAATTCTTTTTATTTTCTTAGTGTTTTTATTTTTATTTTTATTTATTGTATTATTTTGTGTATGTAAAAAATTTGTAATTATGATTTAATGTAATAAAATTTTCCCTTTATAAAAAAAAGGTTCACATCACTTTTTTAAAGTAGGTAAGGAATTAAATTATTTTTTCAGCAGACACGTTTGCTAATGAAACCATTATTCTTTAAATACCAAAAGGAAACATGATAGAATAATTGAGTAATGAGGTAGCGTATCGATTTCGGTTAATTCTCAATATGACTTGAGACTCTGATGCCGGGAAATAGTGTCAACATATTTACGATAGATGTCGCTAGGTGGCCACTAACTGGGCACTTAACGACATTTACCATTGCAGGATCATCATCATCATCATCAGGCTATATTAGTCCACTGCTGAACATAGCCCTCCCCTAAAGAGCGCCACAGCGCCCTGTCTTCAGCTTTCCACATCTAGCATCTGCCTGCAATTTTTCGCAGATCGTCATCCCACCTGGTCGGAGGGCGTCCCACACTACGTTTTCCGAGTCGCGGTCTCCACTCAAAAACGCGTTTATCCCAGCGGTTGTCGGTTCTTCGTGCGATATGGCCAGCCCACTGCCACTTCAGCTTGCTAATTATTCGAGCTATGTTGATTACTTTGGCTCTCTGTCGGATGTATTCGTTACGAATCCTATCCTTCAGAGAAACTCCGATCATCGCTCTCTCCATAGCTCGCAGACCACTCGACTATGCCAGTGACCATTGCAGGATAAGGTGGAAAAATTTGCAGTCTTTGGGCAAACCTCTGTAGCGCATTTAGGCTAAGGTCTTCTATAAACGCCGTAGGTCGCTTACAACGTCTGCGTCACAATGCTGCCTTTAGAGATATACTGTTGTGGTCTCTCTCACACGTCGACGTTGGCGTTTTTTGTTCAGGAACGTTGACGCTGACGTCAGACGTCGCGTATAGCATACAATAGGAGACCTAAGCCTTACAGCAGAACACGTATCCCAGTTCGCGAGTTCGAGTTTCGCCCGGACACTTGATTTTTCTTTTTTTTTTACCTGTATTTTTAAGAATTATGATGACGTGACCCAGGGAAATTAGCATCCATTTTTATATAAACGTCTGTGTTAATACCAGATGCAAAGCCTTAAACCCATAAAAGTGTAAGTAAGAAATAAGGTTTTGGTAGATTTATTATTGAAATACAAGCTTATTTTTTTTTCGTTCAGAAAATGACAAACCTATTTTATTTGTGAAGAGTTGTATTCATTATTTACAATATTAAGATCTGTCATGAGACGGTTAAGATTAAAACGAAACGTCAGTTGAAGAAAGTTTGTCAATGAAAATGGTAAGGCAACCTTGTCTGTCAATGTTATTAAGAAAAATAAATTGACATGGCCATTAACGGGTTAAATGCTTTGCCTCTCGTACATACAGTATTAGATAGAAAAAGATAATTATATAGACATAAAACAAAATCGTATTAATTACCTTACACCATCTATAACTCAAGAATGACTAGACATTTTGATGAAAATTTGTGTGGAATATTTATTCAGTCTATTATTTGCAATAATGCAAATAACCTAAGTACCAAAGGCGAACTTTTAAGGCCATGGTATACCAATCCACCTGAATATTTTTTTTTGTTTTAATGCTGTTACGCGGTACGAAGTTCGCAGGGCCAGCTAGTTACATCAAAATATTTATATATGTTAGGAGATAAGGTAATGGCACCAATGTTGGACACTTTTAGCTGACAGGCACCAATGATGGACACTTAGTTCTTATTTCAAAAATCATAAAGATATAAATTGAATATGTCCCAACAAATGCACAATACTTAACTCCTTTGAAATAAGCACTAATGTTCATGATTGGTTCCTTGTCCATTACTGGTGCCGTCGCCTTACTAAACATTAACGATCTTACCTAAATGGTGTCAGATTAGTCAGACAAGATACGACAAGGACAATTTTTTCCAACCTCGTCTCGTCAGAAAAAAATGCCCCATCCAGTATGTCCGCGCTCTCAATGCGGTGACAATGAATTATGGCGACAAAGGACTATTCCTTCGTTAGATTGGTGCGGCAATAAACTGACGAAACCGCGTGGCGCTAATTAATTAGATGATCATAAAGATATTGGGGTCATATCTGACAATTGAGGGATGACAAACAGTTTTATGACCTTTAAATTAAGTGCTAGGGGCCTGTCAGATAACGCGTAATATGTTTTCACCTCACTAGATCAAAGAAAAACAGACAGCAAAGTTTATTCACAAGAGTGCAAAGTAATTGCATACAAATTGTTTATTACTAATCGAGTGTTTCTTTGATGTTAGCTGGTTGGATGTTCTTTTATTTAATGCTTTTGAATGATAAATGATGGATGCCAATAAGTTTTAGAGTCAATATATTCCTCACGGTAGTGAGGTGAAAAATTGTGTGTTTCACTCGGTAGCAAAGTGGGAACACACTTCTCGTGCTTTGAAACCCTCCCAATGCTCAAGATTTCACTCTTTGAGTTTTGGAATCTTTCGCTAGTTCAGGTCTCAATATTTGCACGAGAAGGTAAACACTAACTTTGCTCCCTTGTATAACAAATTACTATTTTCACTTCACTAACTAGGAAAGTTTGTTTTTATTGTTTTGAAGCAGATAGCAACATGCATTTTATTCACAAGGCAGTAAACTAGAAAAAAATAATAACAACTAAAATACACATTTTCAATGTTATTTTTGCTGTTAGCTGTTGGATGTAATTTTAAATGATGATTTTGAATGATGAATGATTGATACTAATTATGGAGTAAATTCTAATGTAGCTATAGTATTTTCCTCGCAGTAGTGAGGTGTTTTTTTAAGTATTTCACTCGATAGCAATGTCTGTTCCACTACTGTTTCTTGAAACCCAAACACTAACTTTGCCCCCTTGTATAACAATCATTTATTTGCTGCTATTGTTAAGAGGGGCCATTCTTGGCTTAAGCTGTTTTTTTGTTTGCTATTATTAAGTGATATTCAACTTTTGTAACATTATATTTTTATAGATTAGATAACTCTACTAACTGCAGTAAGACTCGGGACAATCTCACACAAATCGACCTTGTCCTACGGTTCAGTAAGGCTTGTGTTGTAGGTACTAGACGACGAAATATATAATAGATACATACATATAATATAAATACTTCAATACATAGAAAACACCCATGACTCAGGAGCCGAAACACCTATCTGTGCTCATCACACTAATAAAGGCCCTTATTGGGATTCGAACCCAGGACCCGGGTATGTCCTTAAACTACGTCCAACAATGAGAGGTAGGGCACAGCGATGACCATCACGCTTGAATCTGGGGCAGCCCAACTGGGGAAGTACCTCCTCCTTACAGAAGACCACAGCCATAATACCACTGCTACCTTTCAGGTATGTAGTGTTGTGTTCCTGATGGTGAGTAGGGTTCCCAGAGCTCCAACCCCCCTTAAAGGTCGGCAACGCGCTTGTGACTCCCCTGGTGTTGCGAGTGCCCATGGGCGACGGTAATTGCTTACCAGCAGGCAATCCGTCTGCTCGTTTGCCGCCTATGTCATAAAAAAAAAAAAAAAAAAACCATCGGCTTCATAGGCAAGGTCACTACCCACTAGGACAGACCGGTCGTCAAAGATAATACAATAGATAATATTTTTCGTTCAAACCAACTGTACATTGACACGATAACATCATCAGCTCCGGAAATACCGATGACGGGATTCGAACCGGAACTCAACTCACTTCTGAGAAAATGTACATCATTTTGTGAGTCTGAGATCTAATCACAGCGAATTCATACAAATTAACCATCAGCCCAGGTTATCGGTATGGTTACAAAATCGAAATGTAAAGTTGCGTTTAATATGTTAAAAACGTGTTTAGAAGCGCTGGTGGCCTAGTGGTAAGTGCGTGTGACTTTCGATCCGGAGGTCGTAAGTTCAAATGGCTTGTATCAATGACTCCTTCGAAACTTATGCACGAAATATTATTTTTGATATTTACCAGTAACTTTCCAGTGAAGGAAAATATCGTGAGGAAACTGGTCTAATCCATTAAGTCCTAACCTTTTGGTTGGAAGGTTAGTAGGAAGTCTCTCTCGTAAAACTAGTGGCTACGTCAAGTCCTGGTTAGTTGCCAAACAGACCTCAGGGTCCCATGAGCCATGGCAAAATGCCAGGACAATGAGAGAAAGATAGTACCGGTCCACCAGTCATAGCACAAAATCAGCGTCTGCTGAAAAATATGACGTGGCACGAGTACAGAAATATTTCGGTGACAGAACCCTAAAAAAAGATTACCTTAACAGCCTACCCCATAAGATCAGACCGGCAGATAAATCCAAAATTAAAAAAACAGCTCTTGATATAAGTACCTATTAGAAAGACTTAAGTAATTAAGAAATGAATAAAATAATTAGTCATTAAGTAGCTATATTCTCAAACCTGCAGACAAACTGTTCAAACATTTTTGCAGGGACCTATATCAACACTGTTAAAGATTTGAATAAAGCATCTATCTACTTAGATGTGTGTTGATATGGGGATACAATATGAATCTTTACCCGGTTTTGGACCCGGGTATGTCCTTAAACTACGTCCAACAATGAGAGGTAGGGCACAGCGATGACCATCACGCTTGAATCTGGAGCAGCCCAACTGGGGAAGTACCTCCTCCTTACAGAAGACCACAACCATAATAGCACTGCTACCTTTCAGGTCTGTAGTGTTGTGTTCCTGATGGTGAGTAAGGTTCCCAGAGCTCCAACCCCCCTTAAAGGCCGGCAACGCGCTTGTGACTCCCCTGGTGTTGCGGGTGCCCATGGGCGACGGTAATTGCTTACCACCAGGCAATCCGTTTGCTCGTTTGCCGCCTATGTCATAAAAAAAAAAAAAAATCTTCTTATTTTCGAAGAGCAGTGAATGTCTTTCGGCTAAAATTATGACAGTATGACGATGACAACTTTTTCTTTCTAACATTGAAAATATTAGGTATATAAAAATTATAATATATTTAAAAATGATTCGTCATAGTAACATAACACTTAAAATCTACATTTAAATAAATATAAATAAAAATCTCGGGACAATCTGACACAGATCGACCAAGTCCTACGGTAAGCTCAGTAAGGCTTGTATTGTAGGTACTAGACGACGATATATATAATAGACAGATACATATAAATACTTAAATACATAGAAAACACCCATGACACAGGAACAAATATCTGTGGGCATCACAAATAAATGCCCTGACTGGGAATCGAACCCAGGACCATCGGCCACATAGGCAAGGTCACTACCCAATAAGCCACACCGGTCGTCAAAATGTATATGCTTTATTTTTCATTCATTAATTCCAAGAGTACATCTTTAAATTAAACAGTTTGAATAAGTATATTCATAATATAATATATCATAAAGTTCCAGAGAAGCGTAAATCGAATCGCCTGGGAAATCTCTGGGATTAAAATTGCAGTACAATAAAAGTTATAAAATTGCAATAACTAATGTAAGAGATAATAGCTAGACCAAGGAGATTCTCAATTAGATCATACATGGAGATGGGTGGGATTAATTTGACGTTTTCACGAAATTTTGTCAAGTCTTGGAAAAATACACACTATTCTTTTGTGTGTATTTTCCAAGTATCCTTTTGTGTCACTTTTCTTAATCAAATCACGATTATTTTTGTAACATCTTGTATACATTATACATTGAATTGTCATATGCTTAAGGAAATGTCTAGTTGGTCGAGTCTTCATTAGAGGAAGAATGTAAATGTTGAAGATGCGAGTTGAAATCTGGCCTTGTCTAAGAACGCTTCATTAAACACAACTACACACGTGGCTTCATAGACAAAACAATAAAATATTATTTCACGATCACACATGCTCGCGCGTATCATTATTCGCCTCGTTGTTCTTGCGAATGTATGGCTATAGCATTAGATCGACTCAAGTTTTTTTAAAGTACGGATAAGTTAAAAGTGTTCTTCATTATTTTACCAATTTTCTTTTCTTTTAAAGCACAATTAAAAACCTTTTTTTAAGTCTCGCTACACCGGAAATGGTGAGAACGGGATCTTGATACCCGGAAATCGCAGAATGAAAAGGCCTTTGAGGCGATTTGATATTCGTGGTAATTTATTGAAAATTTGTATTTTGGTGCAGCCATTTTTTAAATAAATGCTATGCGCAAGTCGACAAAGTAACCTGGAATTAAAATAAATAGTTCGAAAACGACTTGGTCCATAGATGTAAACTTACTGTATAAAGGGGTCTCGAAAGTCGAAATTAAAGCCGTTTACTGAAAACAACTTTAATGAAATTCATTTTCCTCATCAATTCTCACTAACAAAATAATAATCAAAATAATAAAATTCATACATTTCATGTTATAATTATAAGCCAAACGATCGTTAGCTAGTTTGCATTCGTGACCGCGCCATCTCTTGTTGCATTGTGAACTAATTCTGACTATATGGTTGCAGACAGACTGTAGAGTTATGAGGACAGTTACCGTTTTTATGGAATGCACTTAAGGCATAAGAGTACATATTTCACTTTAATCATATTAACACGACAGTCATAACTTAGTGTTAAACATACAGTTTGGTATTATAATAAAATAAAATAAAATGTAAAAAACCTCGCCAAATCCCCCTGCCCCCGGTATGCTGTCCGGAATCCTGGCGGCGTTGCCCTTCTTGATTGCCAGACTTAGTTTTTGGGCCAGGAAGGAACTAGCCCTGTAGTCCACCGTGGCTATAAGCAACTACTATTTAATCATATTTATAGGTTATTTCTATAATGATCATCATCATTTCACTGCTGGACTGAGGCCTCCCGTAAATATGACTTGTATCGTCTTTGGAGTTGACATCGTCGTTTCGGACAGCTCGTTGGAGACCGTAATCTGATTCGGTTTCAACGGACTCCGTTTTTTTCCGACGGCAAATTTTTATTTCCCTTTCACGCCTCTTACAACACCCGCGGGAGGTGAAGTGGTACTTTTCTCAGCCGGAACCTAACAGCATTTTTAAAATCATTGGGAAGAAAATTCGGATCCCGTAAAGGAATATTCCGGAACATTGGTCGCTTGATTTTTTTTTATTACTTACCGAAACTTTTATGAAACAAACACAATACGGATTATGATTATTTTAACGACCATCATAATTCCAAGTTCAAAGGACAATGATTTGACTGTTCTTATATAACTGTTTGTCAACATTTAAATAATGAGTGGACCCAGTTCAAGGTTCAAGGTTTATGTTTTACAATTACTGTGTTCAATCACAATATATCGTGAAATTCAAACATATTGATTGTGTAATTAAAATTGTGAGGCAGGTTAATACTTAGTTCTGTAATTAAGTAATTAGTAACATGACTCACAATAGTTTCGAGACAACAAGACAAGGGTTTTCGTCGTTGTCGACACTCGAGGACGCCAGCGACGCGAGTGTGACACGCCCGAGCGGTGTGTCCTGACTCGGCTTGAAAATGTTACCAGCAGTGCTACCGCGAAAAATGATATTCGTAAATTGCGGACGACTTCCTATGTCACTCTCATGATACATACATTACACCGTATGCAGTCCACTGCTGGACATAGGCCTCCCACAAGTATGACTTGTAACTATCATCTCGGGTGTAGTTGCCATAGTCGCCACGCAGGCGGGTTGGCGACCGCAGAAGCTGTGGGTTTCGACGGACGCTGCTGCCCATCCGTAGGATTTTTTCCTTGTTCGCCTTTTACGACACCCGCGGCAGGATATGGGGTGGTGCTATTCTAGTCAGCCGGCATCACACGTCAAATGCCTTAATGAAAGTAAAAAAGAAAAATGCCCGAAATATACCAACTTCGATGTTCGCGGTACCGGGCCAGAACTTACACGAAACATGTCGCCTAGTGCGATATAAGTACCCGTGAGATTATCCGTCGTAACTGAGTAGTAGTATCAACTCACAACAACAATGTTTATTTGTATTTAAACTTACGTGAGACATGTCTTATAAATTAAACATTAACACGGCTCTACTCACGTTTATTTAGTCACTCGCGCGACATGTTTCGGAGAACATAGGCCTCCATTATCAAGCACTAAGAGTGCTGAGTGTCAGTTGGCAGAGCACGCTCATGAGGCGGGCCCGTCCCATTTCCTTCGCTTCGATAAGGCGCGATTGCTGGTGCGTGAAAAATGTTTCGTACCACGCAAAATACGCGAAGCGATTGAGATCGGGCGTCGTCCAAATTTTAATCGTGATGGTGGTTGGGCTGTACCGCCAGCATGGAAGCCTGCCATCTATGGCAAACATCAAAACCTTAGGGAGTGTTGTAACAGTTTAGTGGACACAGTGAGTTCGGTGTGTTTAGAGTCATTGTTGGTGGACGAATCGAACCCGCGGTCTACCATTACATTAGTGGCTCCGGTGTCGGACCGCCCTCAACCGGTTTTGACATCAAGAGCGGCGCGAGCAGCGCGGCGCGCGTTAGTGCGCGACGGGCCGGCGACGCGATCGCCGAATCGAACGGACACTCAGCACTCTTAGTGCTTGATAATGGAGGCCTATGTTCTCCGAAACATGTCGCGCGAGTGACTAAATAAACGTGAGTAGAGCCGTGTTAATGTTTAATTTATAACAATGTTTATCTTTAAAAAATAATATTTTGACCATTATGTTTGTATTAACGTGGTAATACAGACCTACTGGTACTACTACCAATCATTCTAGTGCAAATAAAGTGTCAGCAAAAAAGTCAAGAAAAAAATTATCCTTTACAATAATCATGGTTACCCGACCTGACAAGAAAACCGCGCGTCAGTACGCACAAGTGCAGAAAAAGAGGGTAGATTAAGCGATCAGTACCGGTCACCCGACGTGGGTTATTGCCGTCCCTTGCCGACATATGGATAACTGTGTAAGGGTGAGTAGCTATGGTTAATAATCCTAGTAATTGGAATGGTTTAGAATGGGAATATCCTACGAAAACGGTAAGTTTTTATTAACAGTCTACAGTGTAAATATTGCCAGTCACTACGAAATATTTGCATTAAACCTAACTGGGTCAAAACTATATTCCTTTTGTCTTTCGCTCTCTTGTGTTAAATAGTGAACAGCACAGTTTTGTCACATATTAAAATATAATAGAAAATGGCACGAGTCCAGAGAAAATTAACTTTGATTTGAATTGGAAAGATGCGATCCTAATTGGTCTGTATGACCCTTAAACTTCAAGTCATTGTAATATTTTGTGACTGAATGACAGCTTCACATTTATTTGAGTGCGAGTGACTAAATTAACATGACTAAGTAAACATCCCTAAATCATCTAAGCAATAATTACATTTTGATTAAGTTTTATAATCGATTGTCATTTCGGAACTGTTGGAAGTTCCCGAGGTCCATGCTTGCGTGACGTGCTTCATGTGATTTTTATTTAGTTACCTAACTTCGGTCTTTTCGCAATTTTTTTTTTTTTTTTTATGACATAAGGTGGCAAACGAGCAGACGGATTGCCTGATGGTAAGCAATTACCGTCGCCCATGGGCACCCGCAACACCAGGGGAGTCACAAGCGAGTTGCCGACCTTTAAGGGGGGTTGGAGCTCTGGGAACCTTACTCACCATCAGGAACACAACACTACATACCTGAAAGGTAGCAGTGCTATTATGGCTGTGGTCTTCTGTAAGGAGGAGGTACTTCCCCAGTTGGGCTTCTCCAGACTCGAGCGTGATGGTACTTCGCTGTGCCCTACCTCTCATTGTCGGACGTAGTTTAAGGACATACCCGGGTCCAAAATTAACCTTGATTGGACCATTTTTCGTACATATATAAATATGTAATATTATCACAGATAGATATCTCTCCTACCACGGGCAACACATTGACATTTCAGTATGGCAGTAGTAGCGGTACATATAGTTAGTTTGTACTATCATGACTGGTTGAATCAACTATTTTACATCAGCCATTGCCGTGGTTACGGTCTCCTGGGTCACTCTTAAAATCAACTTTGGACCCGGGTATGTCCTTAAACTACGTCCAACAATGAGAGGTAGGGCAGAGCGATGACCATTACGCTTGAATCTGTGGCAGCCCAACTGGGGAACCTCCTTACCTCCTTCTTACAGAAGACCACAGCCATAACAGCACTGCTACCTTTCAGGTATGTAGTTTTGTGTTCCTGATGGTGAGTAAGGTTCCCAGAGCTCCAACCCACCTTAAAGGCCGGCAACGCGCTTGTGACTCCCCTGGTGTTGCGGGTGCCCATGGGCGACGGTAATTGCTTACCATCAGGCAATCCGTCTGCTCGTTTGCCGCCTATGTCATAAAAAAAAAACTTTTTAATGCATTTTAAGACAATAACATCACATTGTTGTGGTATCTACAATTATGTTCATTCCATGGGTCACCTACCAAACGTGTTAATAGAACGCGGTGCCACATTTATTCTAACAAACTAATGTTACTATTTCCCCTGGCTGATGGAACAGCGGCGCTACCGCGAAGAACGATATTCGTAAATTTCGGACGATTGTCTCTGTCACTCTCACGGCGCCTTAATCGGAGTAAAAGAGAAAGATGCCCGAAATATGCGAACTTCGTTGTTCGCGGTACCGGGCCAGAATAACAACGGATAATAGTTGACTCACCCATTTACACATTTCTGAACCTTAACCCATTGAAATAAGGCGTAAAACTGTATAAATATTTATGCTGTATTCGCTCGCAAGGAATTCCAAATTGCAACTAGTCTTATATTGTTATAATAGTGGTTACGGCCGTTGTCAGTTGGGTAAATGTAGGGTCCGTCCTTTTTGTAATATTGAGCTGACTAGATTATTAAAACTCATTGCAACTGGATATGTTCTCTGAACTAAAAGGAGATGTGGGTTACAGAAGAGTTGGGGCAGAAAAGTCAGAGTGGCGACCACTTATAGCAAAGTCCTCCAGTTAGATGGACCAATGACTTTTTACCGATCACTGGGGTTCGGTGGCTATAGTGTGCTGGAGATCGTTCCCTGTAACGGTTTATGGGAGAGGCCTGGCCCCTATTTCACCACAGCGACAATTGTCACGATTCCCGACATATGTAAATTTCTGACGTTGCAGGTGTCCATTGGTTACTTTGACCGCTTACCATCGGGTGGAACGTGTTCTTGTTTGCCACCAACACGTTAGCTTCAATAAAATACCGTTATTTTTTATTATATCATCAACAGATAGTGATGAAGAGGTCTTGACAATTGTCACGATCCTCAGAAGAAATCTCGATTTTTATCGACATATGATTTACTCCTCTGTCGGAATCTCGCGACAATTGTCGTATTTCTCGTGAGAATTGTCAAGCGCCATATTGTTGATATAATAACAAAAAACGGTATTTTATTAAAACTAACGTGTTGGTGGCAAACAAGCACACGTCCCACCCGATGGTAAGCGGTCAATGTAGACACCTGCAACGTCAGAAATTTACATGTCGGGAATCGTGACAATTGTCGCTGTGGTGAAATAGGGGCCAGGAGTGGGCGTCCGTTTATGAACACTCTTTAATTCATTTCATTTTTTGTTATCCGGCTCCATCAAGTGAACATTATTTATTAGTTCGCTGTTGAATAAACTTCTGACAGTTCTATCGGATCATAATGGTTATTTTTAATCTATTATGACCCGGATTCCAGTTTTAAGTGTCTGTTAACTAAATTTCGCCAAATCGTCGAACAAAGAAAGAAATAAACTTCGGTCCCCGGTGCCCTCAAAAAGTTAAAAAAATGTTTATTAAATTATATTCTACAGTTCAAGTTAAGAAGTATTCTCAAACCAAAAACTCACTTTTAAGCAGATATAGAAGTGGCAGACTCATCAGTCATTTGATGGTGATATTTATCGTGTAGAAACCGGACTAATCCCAATATGGCCTAGTGTACTCTTTGGGTTGGAAGTTCAGATGGCAGTCGCTTTCGTAAAATTTGTGCATACGTCAATTAATTGCCAAGCAAAACCCAAGCTCCCTTGAGCCGCGGCGAAATGCCGGGACTACACGAAGAAGATGTAAAAGTGGCTCTTAGCGACATTCAATTGCTCTTGAAATGTACCTACAGAACATTTCTAAATTCGGCGAAAGATAAAACTTAAACAATTAACTAGTAGATAGCGGAATTAAGCAACAATAGTCTTACAAGTGTGTCTTTATCTCAAATTATTTCCTTGGCTAGGTTTTCACAAACTTAAACCATTTACAATCGTACACCGTTTTGTTTCTCAGCGTTAAAACGCTTCAGTCATTCCTCATACTGTGTAGTATTTGCCTCGAGGAAACCAGTATAAACTAGGGCTGTTCTTTGTACAAAAGTTAAGGACAAGAGTGCCAAAATATGTCTTAAATTTTAATTAAAAAATATGTCAAAGGTCGCAAACTAAACGGAATTCCTAACGGTAAGCAATCACCGTCGCCCATGTGCACCTGCAACACCAGCGAGTAACGTTTTGCCATATTCTGTACTAACTACTAAGTATTTAACGGTAACAGACTTAGATTAGAAATATAAAAGGCATGAGAATAATAAATACCAAGATCGACGGGTGATGAAAATTACGGCTTTGCTCACGTTTATTTCGTCACTCGCACAACATATTTCAGTGAGCATAGGTATCCATTTTCAAGAACTAGAGTGCCGAGTGTCGCGTCGACGCTCGCGCCGCCGGCTCGTCACGCGCTGCCGCGCGCCGGGCTGCCCGCGCCGCTCTTGATGTCAAAACTGGTTGATGGCGGTTCAATACCGAAGCCGTGTTTAAGAAGTGGATTTAATTAACGTGATAGTCTTGTACAATGTTCAATAGACATGAAATGTTCAGATGACAGATAAGGCGCTATTATCGTTCGTACTTGTCATAGTTTACTGCTCGCCACTGCAAACCGAACAATTTGCTGTACAAGTCTGGTGAGTATCCATTTAAGCGTGTACATAGTATGCTCATTTTTGCAGCACATAGGGTGGGTGACGGCGCCAGTAATGGACGAGGAACCAATCATGAACATTAGTGCTTATTTCAAAGGAGTCAAGTGTTGTGCATTTGTAGGTACATACATATTCAATTTATAACGTTATGGTTTTTGAATTAAGAACTAAGTGTCCATCATTGGTGCCTGTCAGCTTAAAGTGTACAACATTGGTGCCATCACTATATAATATATACTATGGCCAAAGTATTTATGTGCCACTATTTAAATGTTAAAACGTATACTGAAAAAGAAGTGGAAGACAATGCCGTGTGAATCTGGCCTAAACTAGTATCTTGCCCGATCTAGACACGCAGCAGCGTGTCAAGCCAAGTTCATCATCATATCATCATATCAGCCGAAAGACGTCCACTGCTGGACATAGGCCTCCTCCAGAACGACCCAAGAAGACCGATCCTGCGCCTTCCACATAGAGCGGTATCCCGCGACTCTAACTAGGTCGTCTCCTTGTGGGAGGCCTACGTACGCTGCGTCTTCCAGTTCGTGGTCGCCACTCCAGAACCTTTCCAAGCCAAGCCTTCAAGCAGAAGGACCTGGCTAGCCAGCGCCGAGTGTAATATTACACGAACCATTTGGTGCCACTTTTGACCCTTTTACATTACACAGCTAAGTTACGAAAACGTACGAGTATATAGACAAATGGTGCCATTTGCATTATAAGTATTTCTTGACTTGAGCAACTTTGGGCTTCAGAAATACTCTTAACAACTTAACTTATAATTTATACTTTAGTTTGGTGTATCCTAACCTGCCTTATTAGAATAATTACTGTTGTACAGTCAAGGTAAAAAATCTCAATACACACAAAGTGTCAAAATATGTATAGGTACAAATACATGTAGTTTAATATTAAGCCAATAACAAGCACGTGACACCTCTGGAGTTACAGGCGTTCATAGGCTGCGGTAACTGCTTACCACCAGGCAGGCCGTATGCTTGTTTGCCACCGACGTCGTATAAATATATATATATATATATATATATATATGTTGAGTGATGTTGAGCGTATCGATAACTTTGAATTTGCAGTCAAGTTCTTTAATTTAAACAAAAAATAAGATAATAAACTAAATTATAGTCCCGTCCCACTCGCAGGTAGGTTTTTTGTCAAGGACAAAGTTTTTTTTCTTGGCGATTTTGTGGTAAATAAGTCATTCTGGGTTAGATTAAAACTAACTATTAAGTCTGGTTTATTAGCATAGCGTGGAAAAAAACATTTGTTTCCTAGTTTCTCACGAAAACTAGTCGTAGATATAGAATAGGTGCAAGAGAGATAGAGGAAGAGATACATTTTTTAGTAGACCTTCTGAGCCCTGACTTTAAGTTTTTAATGTAACTAAACGATGAACACATTTGCGTTTCCCATAAAAATAACATTATCACTTACGCGTTCGTAAAGGTTTTTACGTCACACTGGGCGGTAAGAGAGATTTACCGCCCTAAGGCGCGACGGAAAATCTCACTTTACACCCAGATGAAGACTTAAAACTATGTACGCACCACGGGCGCTAATAAAGAAGGCCTCAGATCGCTTGTTTATGGCCCTCAACTCCGGTTCGAGCCACTAATACCCGCGATCTGAGCAATTCTTTGTTTTACCGCCCTGGGTACGTAATATACTATTTTACGTCAAAAGAAACTTACACTAGAGCCTCTGCTCTGCAAGCGGTGGTAAAAACTTCTCTAGCTGATTCCTTCAACGGCGCAAGTAATTTCACTTTAACAAACTGTTTCAAACTTGGAGTTCCCTTTTCATTTCCCGGCCTAGTCTCTAAAAATGCTTTTCTTTGACCTTTTTTAACGAGCGGAAAAAACGATTCGAGTGGTTTTATTGAGAATGATAAATATTTTGTAATGCGTTGAACGTCAGTGAACTTTCTGGATAATGTTCAATGTTTATTGAAATACATTTTTTTTTATACAAGAAATATTAGATTAGTAGTAGTATTGACCTTTGTTGCCACGACACTTATTCGTGAAGTAAAACAATTAAAAACCTACGGATTATATCGCGTATACTTATAGTAATTTAATGTCATCCCAACATTTGGTATCTTGTAGCAGTGATCGTGGTAACAGCGATATAGTATATAAGCGATATAATCCTTATCACTTTTCATTCATAATTATCTCGAAAACAGAAGACAATATTAAATGAGGCAATATTCTATTATATGGATTGTCATCATTAATTTATATTTTTATATTTGAATGGAATTATCTTGGAAATAATCCGAAAATAATTATACATTATATTTTTTATACTTACGTACGCAGAGATTATTTTTACGTCTGGCCACATATATATTTCTCACATATGATACATTATAAACCCTAATTTTAAAATATTCGATAAATACAGTCGCCATCAAATATATCGGAGCGGTCACATATCAGCCGTATGCAGTCCACTGCTGGACATAGGCCTCCCACAAATATGGCTTGTATCATCTTGGGGGTAGTTGCCATAGTCGCAACGCTTGGCAGGCGGGTTGGCGACCGCAGTAGCTGTAGATTGTGTTTCCACGGGCGCTGCTGCCCGTCCGTAGGATTTTTCGCTTTGTCGCCTCTTACGACACCCGCGGGAGGAGAGGGGTGGTGCTATTCTAGTCAGCCGGCATCACACGGCATAATTATCGATGATTCGTAATTATCTGAACATGTACTTTATCGCCTTGTCAGTAGATACGTTGTTCAGATATTTGAGACAACCTCCACAGCTCAGATATATCTGATGGCGACTGTACCAAATTGTACCGTTGACGGAAAGCTATTTTAATATTTGCTTTTACCACAAAGACATAAGGTACAAAATCAACTACTAGACACATTCATCATTTATTTAGGTCAAGCATACCTCACTTCAGCAAGGTGCTTTTACAAATAGAGTGGATATTCTGAAATTTCCATCACCATCATTAGTCTTGATGTTCATAATTGTGAAATTAAATGTACTCTGGTCCGTTAAACAGAACTCAGGAACTTTATTGACCCTTATAAAACTGTTACCGCAGATAATGAATAAATTACGAAAATCTTACACAATTTGGCTGAGACCCATGGTAAGATCAAAAGCCTTGTGTTGTGTGTAACGGAACGTTGCCTGAATAGCTGCACTTGCCCTTAGGGTTGTTTCACACGGCCCACAACCACACCACGTCGCAGCGTCAAAATGTGGTCACGCAGTGGTTAAGTGTGAATTGTGTAGTTGCTGGCCGTTGCCACAGACGTGGTCGATAATGACTGCAAAATGTGGTACGTGTGAATACTATTTATTTCTAATACAAAATTTGCACCTGACCACGTGGTCGCGCTTGTCGCGTGGTTGTGGTTGTCGCGTGGTTGTGGTTCGTGTGAAATGACCCTTAGATTAGTCCATGAATACCTACCAGACCGTAGTACATGCAGGCTGGTAACGCCCGCGACATTCGGACATTTTGAATAGGTTCCTTTCTTTTTACTTTTTCCTGTCATTTAATTAAGTCAGTGTAGGTTCTGATTCAGGTAATGTGGATAATGTTGATGTTTTGATAGTGATTGTTAATTAGAAATATAAAGTGTACAATATGTTTGATTGCCTATCTTCCGCCAAACACTGAAGTGTTTTTTGTGGGTACTCAACCAACGATAATATACAAATACTTAAATACATAGAAAGCACTCATGACTTAGGAACAAATACCTGTGCTCAAAACACAAATTAATGCTTTACTTGACATGAACCCAGGACCATCGGCTTCATAGGCAGGGCACTACCCAGTAGGCCAAAACTGTCGTGAAACTAACAAACAAAAAGGAAAAAAAAGGATATTATACAGGCTGTAATTTTTAATAAGATACAAAATGTATTTTTTGAACTCCATAATCAACTAGCAAGTGAAAGCTGTAACTCTGCCTAGAATAACACAATTTATTTTTATACATATTTTTCCTTGTACTTTTTTACTTGTAAAAATATTATGATATTAAAACATCTTTATACGATATTTAGAATGTAATGTTAACTAAATTACTTTTCAAACGAGAATAAATCACTTTTTTTATGACAGTTATGATTCAAACAGTCCATTGAAATTACTAATTTAAATAGCCTAATAAACCGTTATAATATCCAGAAACAGCGGTTAAAAGTAAAATAAATATCAGATTGATTTTCTTGTTTGATTTCAGCGAGAGTAGGAGCATTCATTTACTAGTTGTTTATGGAGTTAGAAAAACATATTGTATAACATGTAAAAAAATACAGCCTGTATAATATTCACCTCTGGGTTTTGCAGAGTGCTCTCAAGGCGTCAGCCGAGCATGCTTAAAACACGCCTCTATTATCAAAGCCATAAAGTGCATGTTCAGATATTTGTGACCACCTCCGCTTCGATATATCTGACGGCGACTGTACATAATGACATTAAGGTCTATGATTCACCAGGACACCATAGCGGCGAAACCAGTCGCCAGAACTAACAAATTGTATACTGCTATATGACGGGTATCTCACCTGGTGTCCACTCGGTTGTATAAAGCTGCATACAATTTGCGACTGGTATTTTTTTTGCGACGAGGGAGGAAATCCTCATTTGATACGCCCAGGCCCGTACCTGACCGCATGCCCGACTCAACTGGGAATGGTGCCCAGTCGCCTACGGACTAAAACCTCCCCCGTTTTTGCGTCGTTTGGTTTTGGTCGGGGTGTGTGTTGAGTGTGGCTGGGTTGTAGTGTTTGTGGGTATCTGGGTAACTCTCTCTCTGTAGTCGGTCCCTCATGTCTGAGGATCGTGGTCAGCATCGGGGTTACATCTGGAGCGGATGATCTGCCTCCATCGGTTTCGATCCAGCGCGTCTCTCACAGCCACGTAAAATTTGGAGGACGATGAGTCCTTCACTTGATCGGTCCATCTGGTTGGTGAGCGCCCATGTGATCGTTTGCCTTCGGTGCTCCCAACGACAATCAATTTTTCCAGGCTTTCATCACCTCTGCGCTGGGTAACTGGCCCTCGCTAATAATACGGGCGACCAGCTACCCAGATGATTGTGTATTTGCGACTTGCGCCGCCATAGTGTCCCGGTGAAATATAGGCCTTAATTTTTGGATTTAATAATCTGTAACCTCACGCCTGGAGCAATTGCCGACCGACAAAGTTTCCACAGACTTGACATTGCCTTGCCTAATAGCAACAATGCCCAACTTTACGGCCCAACAATTAACAGGTAATCACCAATTTTCCGGCCCCGATACGCCCTCTCCTGACCTTTAGATATACAACTTAGAAACAAGCCCAAAATAAAAGTTCGACGTGTATGATTAGTTCATACAAATCAATTAGTACGATTAAAACTGTTGTGAGCCATGTTACTCACGTGTAATTATATCGCACTAGGCGAATTACACCTGTAGATTTAGGTAGATTTATTTTGTAACAAACATAAAAGCCTGGGCAGAGAGTACCATTTTGTACCGTTCGGCGTAGAGACGCTAGGTCCATGGGGTCCCAGCGCGCACAAACTTTTTGCAGAAATCGCGAAGCGTCTGGTTGATGTAACTGGGGACCGAAGAGCTGGCGGCTTCCTCGCACAACGTATCAGCATAGCGATACAACGAGGAAATGCCGCCAGCATCCTTGGTACAATGCCTCAAGAGTCTTTTTAGATGTTATACTGTAACTAGTTAAATATACTTGTAGTTATCATAATACGATTGTAATTTCTTTAAATAAATGATTCGAAAAAAAAATGATGTTACTTTTGTGTTGATAATTAAGCATGAATCTGTGTGGAATATGATTTTTTGTCTTTTCTTGCATTGTAGTATTGCTAATATAATAGTTAACGAAACGATCACCAAATCTATGTATTTATACCAGGTATACATGTAATGGTTAATTATAATTATCGTCACAAATTTGACTAAATTTAACTGTTCTACTCTCGCTAATTGAGTATACTTTTTTCTGAAAACGCTCGTAAAAAACGTAAAATTACTGTTAAGTACTGTCACACAAGTCTTACCTAATGTTATAAAAGTGATTAGACTAATGTGTTATGAGTGTAGGCTTTTATAAAAATTGAAGGTTGAATAAATGACGAGTGAAACGTAATGTACAAAAACATATTAGATATATTAAAACAAGTTCAAGTTGAATATTGGTCGACATGTTTAACGAGGAAATCATTAGGAGCAACCGTTCGCGTCGGCTGAGCGCCGAAGACTGGGTGCGATCGGCGATTAACTACCTTCATTTTTAGCATAATTGTTAATGGCAGTGATACACATTCATCAGCTCACCGCGTTATTACCTAAAGGCTCGCCCACGCAGAACACAGATTGTTTTATATATTAAATAAATACTAACTTCGGCCCGTAATTACGTCAGCCTGAGG
This sequence comes from Grapholita molesta, assembly GCA_022674325.2. Taxonomy (NCBI): domain Eukaryota; kingdom Metazoa; phylum Arthropoda; class Insecta; order Lepidoptera; family Tortricidae; genus Grapholita; species Grapholita molesta. Next base: position 2,767,798 of record CP053138.2, read on the forward strand.
TAAGTAGTTCTAATAGTTTTCAATGTGGCTAATTTACCCAATATCTTTATAATTAAGCTTACGTGTTATTCTGACGTACGGTTGTGTGCATTTTTGTGAACCACTTAAGGTGACAGCCCTGTCAAACTGTATAGAAGTACAAATGCTTTTTAATGCAAAATGGGTTACAAATGAATGCACGCGACTGTACTTACCTAAATGAATATAATCGTAAAGTTTCACTAAAATCCGTTCGTACTTTTTCGTGAAAGAGAAACAAAAACCATAAATCCATCCATCCACCCATCCATATATACCTATATTGTAAAGCTTTATTGTCTGGGACATCTTAAAAAAAAAAAAACTTGGACCTTAAAATTATGCACAAAATAAATACAAACTGTTCACACGCAATTCTTACAATGCCAAGATCACACTACATCTATATTTCAATTGTTTCTCGAGCGAGTGAGTTTACTATTCTAACCCTTCTGATCACCTGTGTAGTAACATGTTAAGGCGAAATTTGCGTGGCAGAAAGTAAAAGTCTGGTATAATTGTAGACGCAATGACTGAACAGTTAATAGCCTATTTAAAACTTTTCGGGCATGTCATTCCAACATTGTTACGCCGTACCTGGAATCGTTTTGAACATATTTTCGGATAATAGCGGGTTTTTTCCTAGGTTTTTCATGTTGCGCTAATGGAAATACAAAAAACCTCCTAGTTAGGAATGTAGGCGAAGTATGTGGGAAGTAGGTCAGCCTGGGGAAAATCCAAGACCCTTCCGTACCAGACTTGATTCCCATTGTTAGAATCATAATCCGATTAAAACTGTTGTGAGCCATGTTACTACTACTTAGTTACAAACGGATAAACTCGCGTGTAATTATATCGCACTATGCGACATGTTTCGGGTAAGCTCTGGTACCCATCTTCAAGCCGAGTCAGGACACACCGATCGCGTTGAGGGTGTATCGCTCACTACACGATACTGAATCTGAGTGGGTTGTAAGATATAAATATATGGCCCGAACATGGCCTAATTTGACTATTATTACCTGAATATCTTGACCATTATATCATTACCCTTTACTACTGTCGGAACTTCCGACCTCTGTACTGAGCAGATTCTGACTGTACAGTCTGACTGACATGTTTTTTTTTTTTTTTTATGACATAGGCGGCAAACGAGCAGACGAATTGTCTGGTGGTAAGCAATTATCGTCGCCCATAGGCACCCGCAACACCAGATGAGTAACAAGCGCGTTGCCGGCCTTTAAGGGGGGTTGGAGCTCTGGGAACCTTACTCACCATCAGGAACACAGCACTATATACCTGAAAGGTAGCAGTGCTATTATGGCTGTGTATTGTGTGTATTGTGTCTTCTGTAAGGAGGAGGTACTTCCCCAGTTGGGCTGCCTCAGATTCAAGCGTGATGGTCAACGCTGTGCCCTACCTCTCATTGTTGGACGTAGTTAAGGCCATACCCGGGTCATGGCCTGATTTGACTATTATTGCCAGAATATCTTGACCATTATATCATTACCATGTCCTACTGTCGGGGCTTCTGACCTCTGTACTGAGGAGACTCTGACTGTACAGGCTGACTGACAGGTTTTGGAATGGCCGACACTACAGTCGCCCGCCTTTAAGAAGTAATTCCTGACACATCGTTTGACATTCCACAACTATGAAGTTTCTTAATATTGACAATGTTGGTCATAGGAGAAAAAAGTGTACTTACTTGTTGCGATTGGCAAAACAGTAAAGGTTAATAATAAGTATATCGATAGACAATATATCGCTTCACGTATACAGTTTGAATAACCAAAAATATTGTCTATGGGTACACATGTTTGTTAATAAAAAATAAACTTATTGATTACTACGACATATATTTAAATAATATTTATTTATTATATTGTAAAAGAGACATTACAAGTAACAATATTGTAGACAGTGAATTTGAGTTAATAATTAATACAAAGGATTTGAGTAGGATGAAGATAGTGCTTCGGACAGTGGCACGTACGATACATTATAAAGTAATAAACCTATGTTTACATCTCTCTAGTTATTTTTATTTTCATTTTTTCTCATATACTTCTGAAAAATAATATTCTCTTATGATAACTTTTAATGGACTCACGCTTGACTCAAATTTTATCGATACATTGATCGATCGTTTCACCACCCTAGAGGTTTGCGTTTGACATATTACTGGATTTACTTCTTAACGGCGGGCGACTATAAATTTAAAGATTGACAGGAAAAAACAGTGACAAGACAAGAGAGAAAACTGAATCGACAGTCGACAACAGTAACTAGATCGAGGCGGTTCGTTAACCTTTTGAACGCCAAGCACGACTAAAGTGGTCGCGTGATGTCGTGCCTGCCACGCCACCGACCACTAAAGTGGCTATGGCGGACGCTGTCAAAGCAATTGTCCTGCAGACAGGTAAGGTTTATATTTATTCTTCACAAGTCATACCATGGCGTACACGTCACACTGACGCGAGAGGAAAACCGTTCAAAAGATTAAAAAGACAAGACTAAATGACAAGAACCAGACGAAAACGGTTCACCTACCTACAGCTAAGAACGTCCTCTGCAAGATACTCACAGGCCGTCAGAGTGTGCGGTCTGTGAGTATGGAGAAGTTATATGCCATAATCAATTGGCAGGGGTCTGATCCTCAGTTTTAAAGACTGCTACTGTACATCTTTCGATTGTTTCTGGAGGCCGTCTATGAACAATATCTTAAACCTTTATAAGGCAGAGGCGATATATCGACCAAATATGCTCACTTGGGAAACCAGCCATACTGTCTTAATAGTCATCACATTGTCCTGGCATTTGTGATTTGCATACCTCGAACAAATCATGCGGATGACGTCAAACCACTCAAAGGATGATTACAAAAAGTATTTTCATTAACAATTACTACTTATCAATTATTAATCTCTTTAATAAAATGATATCACCACTTGACATGAGCCGAGTAGGTACATAACATCTTTGACTGACATTGTCATTCAGTTGAACAATAAAGTGACTTCTTAATTATTTACAATTTTTTCAAAAGACGTAATAGAATAATAATAATTTTAGACTTGTTGGAGAAATAGTTGTATACATAATGTCATTTAATATTTTTTAATAACATATTGACTTTCATTATCAATTATCGTACTTACGTAAACAAATCTCGTAACATTTATTTTATTCACTAAGTACATCATCCTATCATTCAGTTAATTCTGTATAGATTTCTTGAAATTATACGCGGTTAATCTGTTACTTCGTGCAATATGTCATACGGATGTTGCAATACAGACATCATCCTGTGTGCAAAATTAGCTACGTCATTTTTACGTCATCCGCATGATTTGTTCGAGGTATGGTGATTTGCCACGGCGCATAAGAGCCTCGGGGTCCGCTTGGCAACTGATCCCAGGATTTGGCGTTTACGAAAGCGACTGCACTCTGACCTTCCAACCAAGGGTAAACTAGGCCTTATTGGAATTAGTCCGGTTTCCTCTAGATGTTTTCCTTCACCGAAATACGACTGGTAAATATAAAATGATATGTACCAGTCGGGGTTTGAACTTGCGACCTGCGGATTGCAAGTCGCACGCTCTTACCGCTAGGCTACCAGCGCTATTATACCGAAAGTATTTAATATCAAATGAAATAGATAACATATACTGAGTGAAATTTGCGAAAAAAAAATCTGCTACTCCATACATGGTACATACTGGTATTTTATTACCGGTAGTTAATGTATGGAGCAGCTAATTTTTTATCGCGATTACAATATTGGTCCTATGGGAAAAGTTATTAAGTATGATCGTCTTAATCACTTTTGGGCATTTTGGATCACGACCCAGATTTCACCCTGTATATTAAAAAAAAAAACAGAGCTCTGAGTGTAAGTTTTTAACGTAACTTTACGTCACGAAAGCGTTTGCGTTTCCCATATAAATAACATTATCACTTACGCGTTCGTAAACGTTTTTTTTTTAAAGCGGCCGAGGCAAGATTTGAACCCGCGTTTCCAGTTTTCACGGTGTAACGTAAGTGGCGCTTGGTTTATACCTGAAATAACTATATTTAGTTCCATGTTTTCAGTAAGTTTGGGTTAAAAATGGGAACAAACAAATATAACCAGCCCTCCGGGCATTTCCCTCGCCGATCTAGAACCAATATTGTGTTAGTAAACATTATTTTGGTGGGTTTCGCCCTCGTTTGACCTAAAAGTTTGGTCGTATGTATCGCCCTGTAATTTTGGATAAATGAGCAAAAAGGTTTGGTAACGTTTTGAGTAATAAAAATAATAGTGTTTCCAGCGATTGATAATATACATAGATTACTAATTAAGGCTTCATTTTAATGACGCCACAAAAATGTTTTCCCAGAGCCCTGAGTGTAAGTTTTTAACGTAACTTTACGCCTCGAACGCGTTTGCGTTTCCCATATAAATAACATTATCACTTACGCGTTCGTAAACGTTTTTTTATGTCAAAAAAAAAACTTACACTAGAGCCTACAAAGGCGTAGGGTAGTCTAAAAAGTGCTTTTCAAGTCTAGTTTGACATCGCCTAGTATTGAACCGCGCATGAGACGTATGACATCTCATTTTAGCCAATCAGAATTTTAATAGACCATCACAACTATTTTTAAAAAGCGGGAATTTGCGTATTAGACAATATCTAAAGCCGAGGAAGAGAGTAAGGGGTTATCTCCTTAGTAGAATATTTGTCTTTTTAATTAACGCATTCACTGCCACCGACGCACATGTGCGTTCATTTCCATACATTTTTGGAGGGAGTGACAGCGAATGTGTTAATGAGGAAATTGGAAGTATTGGTCATTTTGTACTGCAAACTAAGTCTATCGTTGAGTTTTCGTACAAACTTTCGAGTCAGTATTGTGATATCTTTCTGAGTGATAACACGAATGATAAGAGAAACAAGTTATTATATGTCTTGGCGGAGACATATGCTCTCCTAAATATATAATTTATATTATATAAACAATAATCGAGAAGGCTTGTGTTGTGGGTACTCAGCCAACTATATTTATAACTAGCTTTTCCTCGCGACTTCGTCGGCCAGCTACGCTCGTCTTTAAAGTATCGTTGCTGGATGAAAGTTATCCTATATATTTTCTCGTAGCTTAAATTCTCTCCATACCAAATTTCATCCCAATTGGTTCAGCGGTTTAATCAGGAAGAGGTGACAGACAGACAGACAGAGTTACTTTCGCATTTATAATTTTAAAGTTAGTATAGATTTACAAATACTTAATTATACATTAAAAAAACCCGTTACTCAGAAATATATAACGTGCTCATGCAAGTAAATTCTCTTACTCAGATTTGAACTTAGGGCAGTAGGCTACATAGGCAGGGTCACCTAGGCTAGACCTATTGTCAAATTACAAATGGCGGAATCAATACGATTAAAAGGTGCCTGTAGTCACTATAAGTATTTTCAAATTACTTCTTTAAAATTCCTTACCAAACCACACACACCCCTAAAATTCCTACATGTCTGTGTTGCGCTCCCGTCGCTCGTTCAAGCGACAAACCAGCGACACATAAGCGACACAAACAATTAATCACTTTACGTTGTGGCCTTTGGTCGGAACACAGAGAGACAGTAACAAAAAAATATTTTAAATAATGTAGGTATAGTCAGCATCAAAGTGGCTAAGACTTTGAAGTGTTCAAAATTACCTACACGCGCTCTTATTCTCTTGAAAATAGAGATTTGTTGACCTCATTTTGAGCACCTCAAACGCTAAGCCATTTCTACTGCTGACTGTACATGCTAAGTAGTATAAACTGTACAATAACCACTCTACCTTAAATAAAAAAAACGGCCCTTGAGGAATTACATTAAGGATGCTGGCGGCATTTTCTCGTTCGTATTGCAATACTGCGGCGCTACCGCGAAAATGATATTCGTTTTCGGATGATTGTCTCTGTCATTCTTATGACGCTCTAATTAGAGTATAAGAGAAAGATGCTCGAAATATACGAACTTTGACGTTCGAGGTACCAGACATGATATGTTGTGCGAGGAAGCCGCCAGCTCCTCGGTCACCAGTTACGTCAACCAGATGTTTAGCGATTTCTGCAAAAAATTGTGCGCGCTGGGACCCCATGGACCTAGAGTTTCTATGACTAATGGTAGGAAATAGTACTTAAATATATACATTTTACATACATACATTTCTGCCGTATGCAGTCCACTGCTGGACATAGGCCTCCCTCAAATATGACTTGTATCATCTTGGGGGGTAGTTGCCATAGTCGCCACGTTTGGCAGGCGGGTTGGCGACCGCAGTAGCTATAGATTGGGTTTCGACGGACGTTGCTGCCCGTCCGTAGAATGTTTATTCCCTTTGTCGCCTCTTACGACACCCGCGGGAGGAGATGGGGTAGTGCTATTCTAGTCAGCCGGCATCACACGGCACACGGCACTTATATAATTTTAATTTATTAATTGGACATTTAATTTCCGCCACCTAAACCGCTGTCTGAAAGAGATTGCTTATTAGCGATAAGACCGCCTGTTGTCAACCTGTACTGTTTTGTTTTTATATTACTATTTTTCTGTAATGTTTCATTGAGGTGTACATTTTTTTCAATTTCAATAATTCATTAAGTACAAACATAAAACATAAAATACTCTTTAAGTATATTATGCAGTCTTCGAATAACACGGCTTCACTCACGTGTAATTTTGTCATTCACGCGGCATGATATCATAAGGGCGCGTGCACACTACCACCGGCCACTCGACATTTTAATATTAATCGGCACAACACGGCGAATCCACAGCGTGCAACAATTTTGTATGGGAACGTTGAGAAAACGCAGGATAGTAACGCAAGTGTACCCACGCTCTTACCAAAGCCGTATTATTAATAAATTGATATAATGACTCACGAAAGTTTAAATACAATTAGGTACACAGTTCAAAGATTATTTTAGTAAAATAATAAGTTATCTGCCAATAGTTTTCTAAAAGACTTAAATAAAAATAAAAACTTTGTACAAATAATTTAATAAATGGACAAACTTATCTATGAACGAGTTAGGCAACACAACATAATTATATAATAGATAATCCAAATATGTCTCTTTCAATACACACAACACCTACACCGCCACAGATGTTACGCATCAAAAATAATTACGGACATAAACATAACCATTATAGCGAAACCGCTTCCAACAGTGGCCACACTGCCTCAACATCTACGGACAATTCAGTCCTAAAAAGATCCTGACGCCCGACGCACGTCTGTCGATGCTCTTATCGCGCTCGGAACGAATCGAAACAACTTTACCGCGTGTTTTAGTGGCCAGTGCTTCTTTTAAAATAAAAAAAAAAAACAGTGACAGTTAAAACTTCTCTGTGGCTGATTTAAAAAGTGAAGTGACAATTTGAAATTGGAATGTGTGTTGTGTAGTGTTGCGATAACTTTAGCGGTTTTATTTCGGAGCGATTTGTAAAGGTATGTTGATTTATTCATTATGGATGATGTCTTTATTGAGAGTGCTAGTATTGGGTATAAAGTTATAAATGATTTATGATATTTCAAAATTCAATGTGATATAATAAAAAAAATTGGTGTCAAAATATAAAAACTTTATGACAATATATCTATCTTGAGAATGGCTAAGCGGAAAAGCTTTTGTGCTAAAATGTAATATATACTTCATAGATGAATACAAAAATCCATTTCTGTATTTTTAAGTACCTAAGTGAAATGTATTCTTAATTAAAAATGAAAAGAACAAAAATTCGTGCATTAACGAGTCGATAAGTATCGTATATCTACCTCGAAAATATTTCAAATTATTTCCCAGAAGTCGGTTATAAAAAAGTTTTCATTCGAAAAACAAATAATGATCATAAAAGGTGGGAAATTTTTAACATTTTACAGCTACGAAAAAATATGGTAATTTTTTTTAAAGGTGGGCCGTATCGTTTGAAAATACACATTTTGTGTTAAACCTTGACAATTTCTATCCTTTGTACACGGATGCGTGAACGGAATAAATTACACGACTAATATTACGTGTACCTAAGCTTTAGTAAAAAAAAATATATGTAGCTTTTATATTTGAATCTATTATTGAAATTTTGAAAATATCGTACCATAAATTTTGTTTTCATAAAAGCAAGTTAAAATTGTTTATTTAATTAAGTATTGTAATTTTTTTTTAATATTAAAAGGTGAAAAAAAAAAACATTTGTCTAAGGTCAATGTGGGTAAGACCGTCTATCTGGAAAGACTGTCTACCAACCAATTATCTACATTATCTCATAGGTATTTAGAGTCATATGACGGACTTCCCTTAAAAATATAGTATGCCGGTCTTACCCACATTGACCTATGTCATTATTTGTGATGAGTTCTTTTTTAATAAGGCGTAACACAATGGACGTTTTACATTAATGTAATCGACCTCTAATAAATTATGTATGACAGACACAACATAAGAAACTTGATTAGCTGACAAACTTTTAGTGGTCATTTGTCAACGCTTTAGTCACTTTCGCATCACTATGTTAATAAAAAAGAAACATAAATATGTGAAGTATTGTGACTTGAATTAATTGCGATACTCGCCAATTGACACCTGAAGCGGCATTAAAACGATTTAAAGCTTAATTCGATTAAATATTTAATTAAAAGTTGTGTGTGTCCTGCTCGCACTCGCATAGTTAGGTATTAAGTACATATTGAATCCTACTTATGTAAGTGGCCTGGTGCTGGCCTGGGATACCACAAAATAATATAGGATACCCTAGAAATAAACTTAGGTACTGACTGACTTTCAAAGATGGAATTTTCATACCCTAGTGTTGTCGGGCATTTTGCCACGACTCATGGGAACCTATGGTCCACTTGACAACTAATCCCTGGAATTAAGATAGTCACTAGTTTTTACAACTTCCATCTGACCTTCCAACCCTGAGAGATAACTAGGTTTTATTTGGGGATTGCTTGGTAATTATCAAAACATATTTCGTACATACAATACAAAAAACTCATTAGTACGAGCCGGGATTTGAAGCTGCGATCTCCGGATTGCAAGTCGCATGTTATTATCGCTAGGTCACAAGCGCATCAAAATAATATTTTCAAAACTCACGTTATCATGTGACATTTAGCAGTTGTTAGGCGGAAAGAGGAATTATGGTAGGGAACCGGGACAAATCCTAAAAAAGTTAAGTTTCGTCTATATGCTGGGAGGTCAGATTAATCTTAACCTAACTTTCCAAGATATAAATACGGCGGGTAGTTTTTCTCATGAAATGTTTCCAAAAAATATGCATAATCATACTGATTTAAACTTTCACGGTTTGTACACATTATTATACATGAACGGGACTAAACCGCGTATATTAACTTTAAAATTTACCTCTGACGTTTCGAAGACGTCGAAATTTTAAAGTTAATATACGCGGTTAAGTCCCGTTCATGTATAATAATGCATAATCATGAGTCAATTTCGCAAATTGGACATTGTTAGTAACGTCAAATCAGAATTAAATTAAGTTGCGGTCGCTGTAGTGTGAATGAGGCTTATCCGTTTGTCTCTGTCATCAGTTTCGTACGCTCACCAGACGCGTGGTACGAATATTTTGGTAATCGCCCACGCTGTGGAACTGATGCTATCAATCAAGTGTCAATAGGTTTAGTTTCTTTTCGAAAGCAAATAATAAATAAAACATGCCGATTGCTATAGGAGAAAAACTTAACTGAAGGACCATGTCTATGTAGTTGTGCAGAGAATTAATATGGAACTTACGTCAAAGTTTGAATATAGAACGCCGACATGCGTGTACAGACACGTTACTACTACATAGGCCAGGTGCTTCAGCTAACGTTTTTTACATTTCAGCCGTATGTAGTCCATTGCTGGACATAGGCCTCCCACAAATATGACTTGTATCATCTTGGGGGTAGTTGCCATAGTCGCCACGCTTGACAGGCGGGTTGGCAACCGCAGTATCTGTAGGTTGGGTTTCGACGGACGCTGCTGCCCGGCCGTAGGATTTTTCCCTTTGTCACCTCTTACGACACCCGTGGGAGGAGATGGGGTGGTGCTATTCTAGTTAGTTCTAGTATCACACGGCTTTAGCTTTACCTATAAAATAAGGAAATATTTTTTTCGTAACTGCATTGAAGGATATGGTGCAAAGATTGCAGCCGCATCAGTTGTATCCAGTAGTTGGTAGAGCTATGGATATGTACCCCGGAGTCGCGAGTTTGAGTCTCGCCCGAGCCTAATTTTTAATTTTTTTCTTTATTTTTATGAATAATGGTTCCGTTAGTAGATGTTTCTGCTTAATATAAGTACTAGTATAAAATGTAAATAATAATTTGCTATTGTTCAGTATACAGATAACTATAAGAAATTATATCTACAACACGAAAAAAAAAATTACATAATAATGTATAAAGAATTTAGTGACAATCCTGCCCTGTCTTGCTGAAATCAAAATGGTGATGCAAAGTTATATTTCCTGGATCTATTCGTGATTATGATCAACTTTTACGGTGAAGCCTGAAAAATCAGTTAAAAAATGATCTGCTCATACTAACAACTAAAGCTAGCTAGCAGCTAGTATGGGAAGGTATCTTGTTTTAACAGATTTTTCGGTTGTGACCTTATAGTAAAAGGTGATACGAATAGATCAAGAAAATAAATTTTTGTACCATTTTGATTTCACATGGTTGATATTTCTATTCCATGTTTCCTTTGTTACTTATATTACTATGCACTGAACTGCCATGTTGACCGGCAGTTATCATCATCATCATGTCGTCCAAGCCGTATCCGGCTACGGCCACTCCGACTAACTTATTTGGTCTGAGTTTTTGTTTTGGTGTGCTCGCAGGTGACTTGCAAAACCAAACTTTTTAAATATGCAATTACACGAATTACCCGTATGTAGCTACCAAATACGTATATAAAAATCAATTTCGTAAGTAGCTATTAAGTCTGGCTATCCATTATTTTACGTAATTTATGGTATATTCAGCTTTAGTAACAATTTGATATTTAATTGGACGATTATTTCATTTCTACGTAAAGCTTAGGGAATATACCGATTACACTATAAAGGTACCTATACAATTATTTCTGACTAGCTGACCCGGATAACTTCATACCGCCATAGAAAATTTTTACCCCGTATTTACCGCTTGAGTTGAATTTCTGAAAAGCTGTATCTTATCCTAGTAACCTATTTTATCTAAACAGTAGGTCGTGAAAACTTCAGCTATCTATAGATTCAGGCTGGGAGTTGACTGAAGTTAGTAAGTGTCGGTTCCAGGCCCGGATAAAAGCCAGGGCCCCTAGGCACTTGGAATTTGGTGTCTGCGTTCTCGAAATCATAAAATTTTGGTTTAGCATAAATGGGCCTTAGGCAAGGACCTTTCAGGTCTAAGAGGAAATCCGCCTCTGGTCGGATCTACCAAATCGTAGGGTCATCTTCATCATAATAGCTGTCTTGTTTGAAACATTTGTCATAAATAAATAAATAAAATAAATAATAAATAAATATTTCGGGACATTCTTACACAAATCGACCTAGTCCCACGGTAAGCTCAATTAGGCTTGTGTTGCAGGTACTAGGCGACGATATATATAATAAATAGATACATATAAATACTTAAATACATAGAAAACACCCATGACTCAGGAACAAATATCTGTGCTCATCATACAAATAAATGTCCTGACTGGGAATCGAACCCAGGACCTTCGGCTTCAAAGGCAGGGTCACTACCCACTAGGCCAGACCGGTCGTCATAACAACATGGCATTGCCTTTTTATTTATGAGCCCAAAGAAAACAGTTCAATTGATAAGTTAATTAAGCCGGCGAAATCACAAAAAGGGAAGCCTACTGGCTAGTGAATAATCTACAAAAATAAAGGGCAACCACTGGGTGGAGACTCGTTAAAGGGCAGGAGCACTCAAAGGCCATAAAAGGGTTCAACAGCATAATTACACTAGGGCCCAAGAGACATAAAACCTGTGCAGTGACTGAAATACTGATAGGCTTCTGTAGTTAAACATAAAATGTTTCAAATGGGTAAGAAACAAGATGCGGACATGCAAGTTCTAGTTCAGTTTCTCCTGCGGACCTCTTATGTATAGAAGAAGCACCCGATGTTGACAGAGTTAAGGAAATTGAAACTTTGTTTCATATATATTACAATCCATATTTGAATGACAGAGTGCGACTTCCTGCCGTGCGCAAACGGCTTTCCGCTATTTTCTTATTATCAAACCTAACTTCCATAAATAAGGTTTAAATTTCCTTAACTTTATAATAAATAAATATTACATGGCGATCCTTACACAAATTTACTGAGCCCCAGGGTTAGGTCAAAAAGGCTTGTGTTGCGGGTACTCAGCCAACGACATATATATTAGTTCTTGCGCAAAAAAGGTCAAGAGTCAATATAAATGAACAAGAAGGAGCTTGGACAAGTAGGCAGTAAATATTTCCTGAAAAGTTTCCCGGAAGGCCCTAATATTCTAAGTTATTTTTATAGATTTTTCCCGCTTAAATCGAAATGGTATAATGGAGTAAGTTAATTGGTAGGAATAGTAGCTTACCCACACTATTGTGTTGTGGTTATAACGGGCCTCATAAAAAGGATCAACTTAGCTCGAGAGCGATGGAGCTATACTCGGGTTTTGAGTGATCTAATCGGAAATGAGGAGATCCACCGAAGCGCTCAGTCAGTATAGCTCAAAGAGTTGCCAGGCTTAAGTGGCAATAGATAGGGTACATTGGCCAAAGAACCGATAATCGATGAGGCAGAAAGTTCTAGATTGGCAACCACGTACTGGAATATGTAGCATTGGTAGGCCCCCAAATAGGTGGACTGACGGTCAAACTTGTTGGACTGGGAGCGGTACCGCGAACATCGAAGTTCGTATATTTCGGGCATCTTGCTCTTTTACTCTAATTAAGGTGTCATGAGAGGGACAGAGACAATTGTCCGAAATTTACGAATATCCTTGTTCGCGGTAGCGCCGCTGGACGGCACAGGAGAGGTCACTGTGGGAATCTTTGTGGGAGGCCTTTATTCAGCGCAGTGAACGTCTTTCAGCTGAAATTATGACAGAATAACAAAGCCAGGAACAGTATTCATTACATTTCGTTCGAACATTTGTGAAAAGCAAACAAAAAGGATTCAAATTTAAACCCCGAGAGGCTAAAATGAAAATTATGATCATATCGCAAAACGGGGTGAGTAGGTACCAAAATTCAAACCTCTATGAAATATTATTTTTACATTTTTGACACTTAATTTTATTATTGACTGCTTTTCCTCCCGACTTCATCGTCCAGCCATGTCCATAAAGTATGGTTGCGGAATAAAAAATAACCTACCTATGTTATTTCTCATATTTCAAACTTTCTCCATACCAAATTTCATCCCAATTGGTTCAGCGGTTTAAGCATGAAGAGGTAACAGGCAAAGAGAGTTACCTTCGCGTTTATAATATACGCGTATTATGACGACCGGTCTGGCCTAGTGGGTAGTGACCCTGCCTATGAAGCCGATGGTCCTGGGTTCGATTCCCAGTCAGGGCATTTATTTGTGTGATGAGCACAGATATTTGTTCCTGGGTCATGGTTGTTTTCTATGTATTTAAGTATTTATATGTATTTATCTATTATATATATCGTCGTCTAGTACCTACCTGCAACACAAGCCTTACTGAGCTTACCGTAGGACTAGGTTGATTTGTGTAAGATTGTCCTGAATATTTATTTATTTTATTTATTTTTAATATTAGTATAGTAGTATAATATTGATTCCGGTGGTTGGTATTTCAGTTTTTTTTGTTATCTTCGGTAGTTCCATTTCATAACTTTAAAAATAAACACACTATGGTAGGGCATCCCATCTCACCCCGACTTCAGCGCGAGACGATTTGGGGAAAATTGTTATAGCTAGTAATTATTTAGGTAGCAGTAGCCTCTGTAGCATATAAAAACCTTCTCACCCCTCTGACATCCCCACTCTCCCCAATCACAACACATACTCACCCCATTTTACGGTACTAATTATTTAAGTAAAATATTTCAATCACGATTATCTTCACTTTTTTTACCTGTAATAACCTTTCGGAAGCACCGAACCATTCAAGTTAATAATTTAATCAAAAATATCTATATGTGGCAATATCTATGAAAAGGTACCTTATCGTCGATGGCACTTACGTCTAATCGAGTTGCGTTTGTATGGCGTCATCTTTAACAACGTCATAAGCGCCATCGACCATAATGTCTATTTTTATAGATAATGTTACATATAAAAAGCCATTAATTACTAGTAGAGATATTAAAACTTTAGACGCTTGCTTGATCTTACCGACACTTTTAAGAGATTAATAATGTATACAGGGCTCTACTCCGTACGTGTTGTTGACAGCTCGTGACATGATTAGTATAATATTAAAATGGAATTAACAACATGTTTACATTTAAGGCTTAGACAAGACGCCGATCGGATATATAAATAGACTTATTATTTGAAAGCATAGATTAATTATTAGCCATAGATGTGTTATAGTAATAATAATTTAGGGTCATGCATATGAATTAGGTTCGCTTCGTTTCTATAGACATTTTGAAAGTTAAGGGTGAAAGCCAAATATTTGATTCTATGAAATACCAACATAAACTGCACCCTCTTACGTAGCACTATACCAAAAATGATTATAATGGATCTTACTTACGTGTATAGCACTAAGAGTGCTGAGTGTCCGTTCGGTTAACCGTTCGCGTCGCCGGCCCGTCAAGCACTGACTAAATGTTTGCGAGTGACTAAACAAACGTGATTAGATCCATTATTATCCTTTATAAAATATTTATAATCTATATGGTATAGTTTAAATACAAACTATACCACAAGTATTTAGCTAAGTTTTTCATCTACTCGATGTTTGTCCATTGCTGTACTGCCACCGATAAATATCGGTAAAACGACCCTGCGCTGTCCCTCCAGATCCCGCGACTTTTCTTAAGATTAAGGCGGACAATGTCATCATTTAATTACAAAACATGTGGAATATAGCCCCGATAGATATAAAATATTGTAAGCGAACAAAATGCTTATAAATATCTGAACACGGATCTGTTGTTAAGGCGTAGTGTGTGTTGTATTTGATAACCGTTAATTAAGCGTCTTAATTTGAAGTACCTAACTACATAAGAAATCAATTATAATTATGAGTTTTTTTAGTTTAATTAAACGATTTCATTTTGTATATAAAACCCGCTTAGCAAAACTTGTACGATATACAGCCGTTTAGAGGTGAAGAAGTAACAAACATACACTCACAAACTTTCGCCTTTATTTTTATTTTTTATGAGATAGGCGGCAAACGAGCAGACAGATTGCCTGGTGGTTAAGCAATTACCGTCGCCCATGGGCGGTAACTAGGGGAATCACAAGCGCATTGCCGGCTTTTTAGGGGGGTTGGAGCTCTGGGAACCTTACTCACCATCAGGAACACAACACTACATACCTGAAAGGTAGCAGTGCTATTGTGGCTGTTTTCTGTAAGGAGGAGTACTTCCCCAGTTGCGCTACTCCAGATTCAAGCGTGATGGTCATCGCTGTGCCCTACCTCTCATTGTTGGACGTAGTTTAAGGACATAGCCCGGACACACCCGATATATATGTATATATTTATAATGTTAGAGTAGAAGTGTAGATTTAAACGATGTGTTTCTATGGTGTGAAGGTCTTATCGTAAGATCAGCGTACACTACCGCCAACATCGAGCTGAGATTAGGCTATTTTGTGACACTATCTCGTTTTATGTTTCCTGTCCTATTTCTTATGCATATGTATGTTTACGAATAAATGAGTTCTATTCTATTTCTGTGACGCAACTATTTTGATAAGTGCTTTCCGTTAAAGCAAGTTTTTCTGAGCGATAAGACCACTGTTCTTTACCTTCAAGAGGTGAAAAAAATAACTGAAGGACCATTGTCTATGTAGTTGTGCAGAGAATCAATATGAAACTTACATCAAAATTTGAATATAGAACGCCGGCATGCGTGTACACACACGTTACTATACATAGACATTTGTGGCAGTCCACATGGAAAGGTGCCTTATGGCGCTTGGCTCTTACGCTATTGTTAATGACGATTCAATACTAATGTGATACTTTGCAACGTAAGCGCCAAGCGCCATAAGGTATCTTTCCATGTGGACTACCACATTTAGCTAAGTTTTTCACCTGTCTCGCTGTATCTTAGGTTGTTGTTTGAAGTGTGCAATAAAGAGTAGTATTATTTTAATTCAGCTATCGTGCTAATAAATCAAACACAACTGTACCCATTCATTTTATTATGACAACGCAAATGATACGCCATGTCACCGAACTGTCAAAACTGAAGTTGAATTTTATTCATGTACATGTAGGACTCTTTTCCTTTGTGGTCTGTGACCTATATATCAGACGTTGGCTTTGGATCTGCGGTGCCGATATATGGGTCATTGACGTCGAAAAGGTTAATAGATATTTGTCTAATTATGTTTTATTGTGGGTCGGACACTGGTAAGCTATACACTTTTTCTTGATTATTTGTCATATTCGCTCATGTATTTTAATTTGTTTTCATACAATTAAATAGCCAATAAACTTTTCGTTCGATTTAAAATAGGATAAGATAAGAAATATTTTATTAGCACAACAATAGGTAGGTATACCGCGTGTCAAAAACATTGGAGTTTAAAATGAATGAATCGGTTTGCTTATAGAACTGAGCTACTTTTAATATACAACTTATGAAAATTACTGGATATAAAAAAATACAGCTAAATACTTATTTAAGCAAGCAATGCATTACAAATATTACAATACTTATGATCAGTTTTTGAAGTGTGACAGACAATGTCATGTGGATTTCATTGGATGTCGAACATTGAGAATTGAATTTTGGTTCTATAAAAAAATATATTTTGTAAATATACTAGTTATAATATAAAGGTAGCTCAGTTTTATGAGCAAAATTGATCTTCACTGTTAAAGCCCCAATGTCGGAGACACGCCGTATAAAGTTTAATAAATATTACACTTATACTGTAGCTGGTAAATACCAGCTAGGTCCTCAATAAACTCCGAAATAGTCAATGACCTTATTTCAACTGTTTTTAAAATGAGCTATAGTTATAAAAAAAAACTATTCTACATTAGTATCGGCGCCTCAGAAGTGCCGCAACGAATCAAAAGTGTTGAAGTGATTAATACAAGTTAATAGCCTATACTGTTATAACCGAAACTCGTAAAGATAATACAAGGGAATTTAGTACGGTTTATCTATTTTAATTATTTGATTTTTACATATGATACTAACGATTAGGATCTACATGATGGCCCATTTAGAACGGTCAGTATGGAAAACATCAAAACTATAAGACATAAAAGATCTGTTCTTAAGAACTATGTCATTGATTTAGGGACAAAAAACTGCATACATAATTTTAATAATACTTGTATTCAATTAGGGTATATTGTTAAAAAGAAAATTAAAAGATATTTAATTACAGTGCATTTTTTTTTCATTTTAGACATAAATTAATAATACACAATCCATATTCAAAAGGAAATAATAAGTTTGGAAAGTTTTACTTTCTAAAACGACCAGCTGGTTCACGAACAGAGTACAAGTTTTTTTTTTTTAATCCACTGATTAAAAAAAATCGATTTTAGGGACAAGAAAAACTGCAGACTGACATTTCAGTCTGCAGTTTTTCTTGTCCCTAAAATCGACGACATGATTCCTAATTTCCTAAGAACAGATCTTTTCCCCATACTGACAGATCTAAAATGGCCACCCTGTATATTTAAATTGAGATTTGGTGGATACGATCGGAATGTGGACGGAGGCCTAGGCGTGTTTTTGGACAACGGAATAATTTCACCATTTGTTCGAACAAATAGCGCTTTGGACTGGAAATTAATAGCTTAAGGTTTAATATACTGTGACATCTGTATAATAATAAGCTTTCAAGTAGATAATATTAAGACGTACCTAGAATCTGTAGTTTTGTTAGTTAGGAATATGTTAGATTTTTATTGTACCTACCAATTGAATAATTAGGTACAGTATGTTTTGCCGGGTTTTCTTTATTCTTCTATGAGTAGTTTGTTTAAGTACAGTCAGCAGCAGAAGTAGCTAAGCATTTGAGGTGTTCAAAATGATGTCAACACGTCTCTATTGTCAAGAGAATAAGAGCGCGTGTAGGTAATTTTGAACACTTCAAACGCTTAGCAACTTTTGCTGCTGACTGTACCTACAGTATGTCTTTATAGTATGTATAAGTATTACAGTACATATAAGTTAAATAGAAAATAGAAAAATCTTTATTCATTTCATAATATTATGTAGCATAAAAATGTCACGAAAAGGCGGTCTCAGCATGTAAATAGACCCTGCGACAGTATTTTTTAAGTTATTTAGAATTAAAAATTATATAAGTATTTTAGCACTACATAGTGCTAATATAAAAGGAGTCTATAGTACAAAAGAGATTCTTGCTAGAGTATAGGTATTTTAAACGAATTCCAGGGTATTATTTTTGTTTTTGTTTGCTTGGGTTTGGTAAAGCTTCTTTATACTAGACTGATGTTAATACAGTAGGGGCTTATGTCCTATAAGTATATATATATATATATATATATATATACATACACGATATTTAAATCGAATGAAAAATAGAAAAATTTGACTCAGAGCGGGACTCGAACCCACAACCACTGGTTCACTAGCCCAACACTGCACAGCAGCACTTCCAATTGTGCTATCCAAGTACCGCTTAGACTTGTCAAATTTTAGTGCACTGGGCTAGTGATCCAGTGGTTGTGGGTTCGAGTCCTGCTCTGAGTCAAATTTTTCTATTTTTCTTTCGATTTAAATATCGAAGATATTCGCTAGCAGACGTTTCTGCATAATAAAAAAAAAAGAAAAAAAAAAATATATATATATATATATATATACCTAACAGCAATAATACATGATACAGACGCCATAAGAATAGACCCAATAAAGTTTAAATAAATATTTCAGCTACAATACTATATATAGTGCACTAAAAATATTTTTTTAAAATGACAGTAGGTACACATTAAATATTACTTTAAGATGTACTTTACATTATATTTATTACTTCAACCACTAGTATAATAAACAGTACAAGTAACAAAGTAGACACAAATGTCTGTTTCATAATGTAGATGTATTGTATTACATTGTATAACAATACAATAAAATTCCCACGTAATAATATACTCATTTCACATGCCATTACAGTAATTTGTGAAACACACATAGTTGTATTGTGTATTTGTTTATGGAAAGGTGACCTCGGAAAGTCTACGTTATAAATGGGAGAATTTTGTATAAAAATGGCGTACGATTACGAGAGGCAAGGAGGTTGGTTTGAGTTTTGAATATAGGCGTGTAACAATAAATCATCATCATCATGTTTGCCGTAGGTCATACACTGTTGGACATAGGTATATCATTTTGGGTGGTAGTTGCCATAATTGCCATGTTTGGCAGGTGGGTTGCTATCTCAGTAGCTGTAGATTGGGTTTCGACAGACGCTGCTGCCTATCCGACGGTTTTTATAATAATATTATTTTATTATAAAACTTAACAACACTAACTTTTTAACAGACTCAACAAAACAAACGTTTATTCAGTAAGTAGGCCACAAGGGCACTTTTACAAGTCGAGTATACAAAAAGTAAAAATAGAAAAATAAAAACTACAGTGGTTCTAACCCTACACCTCTGACCAGAGAAGTAATTTTGACTGTTATGGCAAAGAAATCCTGAATATGATAATGATTATCAAAGATATGACAGGTTTGCCAGGAATAAAAGATTAACGCATTCACTGCCACCGACGCACATGTGCGTTCATTTCCATACATTTTTGGAGGGGGTGGCAGCGAATGTGTTAAAGAGTTTCATGAAAAACCATTAAAGACTAAAAAAATCGTTCCAAATTTTATTAAAAATTGACATTTTTTCAAGATGAAATAATAAACACGGCTAAGTGAAAAACCAATATTTTGAAGGTTTTTCCAGTGGCCCAGAAGCCTCGTTAAGTTTTATTTACCGCTGAAATATATTTATCGGAGAGCCAGCCGAGGCATTGTTCCTGCGGTTTCATTAATAAAATAAACACCGTAAAAAATGAGATCAATTCATGCTGTATATAAAACAAAAAAAAATACAGGCCACACAAACTAACTGAGCCCCCCGGTAAGCGCAATAAGGCTTGAGTCGTGGCTATTCAGCCAAAGATACATAATATAAATAAATAAGTAATAAATAAATAAATATTTTGGGACAATCTTACACAAATCGACTTAGTCCTACGGTAAGCTCAGTAAGGCTTGTGTTGTAGGTACGGACTACGACGATATATATGAAATACGAGTAGATACATACATATAAATACTTAAATACATAGAAAACACCCATGACTCAGGAACAAATAGTAAATTTCTTTTGAGGTAAAAAACTTCTCGAACGTGTTAGTGATAATGTTATTTACATGGTAACTCTATCGCGTTGGTGACGTTTTGTTACGTTCAAAAGCTTACACTCAGGGCTCAGGAAATATCTGTTAGGAACAAGAATCACACAAATAAATGCTGTTACTGGGATTTGAGTCAGCCTTGTAGGCAGGGTTACTACCCATTAGGTCAGTTCAAATCCCAGTAAGGGCATTTATTTGTGTGATGAGCACAGATAATTGTTTCTAAGTCATAGGTGTTTTATATATGTATTTAAATTTTTGTATATCGTTGGCTGAGTACTCACAACACAAGCCTTCTTGCGCTTACCTTGGGGCTCAGTCAATCTGTGTAAAATGTCCCGTAAAAAAAATTACATTCTGACATAATGTAAACAGCGAACGTCTTACGTCGTGTTAATGATGATGACTCCATTGAAATACGGTCTAAAATTGCATATATATTTATGGACTGTAAGTACAAAATCCCAGGATCCTACAAAGCGTCCTCTCCTCGTGTACCACTCGTTGCTTTTCGACACTGACAAATTATTTTGGGCCCAAAAGGACCTTTAGCGAAAGGGAAACTCTAAGGACGAGCCGGTAAAAGATTACTCTTTAATTTGTGAAGAAGGATGTTTATTGAGGATATCTTTTATAAACAATTAATTCTAGGAAAGCATTCAATTAAGCTCCGGTCATCGAACCCAGATAATTCTACGTGTAGTTGGTTCTGGGAAATATTTCAATTGAGCTTTGTCGCTGTTATTTTTTATGACAAAGGTGGCAAACGAGCAGATGGATTGCCTGATGGTAAGTAATTACCGTCGCCCATGAGCACCCGCAACACCAGTGGAGTTACGCTTTTTTCTTGAAGATATGAGGGTCGTATCGTTCCGGAAATACCGCTGACAGCAAATCATTCCATAGTTTTGAAGTGTGAGGCAGGAAGTTTCTAGAGAAACGCACAGTAGGGGATTTCCAACTATTTATCCAGAAAGTGGTTGGAAATGTCGCCGTGTAGAACGATGGCGGAAAGAGGTTGCAGGGATTAATTCGAATACTCTTCACATAATAATACCCTGATTTATTAAGAAAAAAAAAGTTATTTATTTAAATAAATATACTTATTTATGCTATACATAATATGTTAGGTATGTGTAATACAGACATAAATAAATAAATATTACAAGACACCCAAATGCACAAATTGACTGAGCCCCACGTAAGCTTAAGAAGGCTTGTGGTGTGGGTAATCAGCCACCTATGTATATAATACTTAGTTACAAACGGATAAACTGACGTGTACTTATATCGCACTAGGTGACATGTTTAGTACTGGTATCCATTTTCAAGCAGAGTCTGGACACACCGCTCGAAAGTGGTTACGAGCTTACCGTAACTTTGAGTTATGAGCCAATGTTTGTTTTTTTTTTTCGGCGGCAAACGAGCAGACGGATTGCCTGGTGGTAAGCAATTACCGTCGCCCATGGGCACCCGTAACACCAGGGGAGTCACAAGCGCTTTGTCGGCCTTTAAGGGGGGTTGGAGCTCTGGGAACCTTACTCACCATCCGGAACACAACACTACATACTTGAAAGGTAGCAGTGCTATTATGGCTGTGATCTTCTGTAAGGAGGAGGTACTTCCCCAGTTGGGCTGCCCCAGATTCAAGCGTTGATGGTACTTCGCTGTGCCCTACCTCTCATTGTTGGACGTAGTTTAAGGACATATCCGGGTCCATAATTTTGTGTCGTAGACTAGTGTGTGTAATAGACGAAATTATGATGACACACTTCTATGTCAATACCCATTTACTTAACTATAATCTGTGCAGAATTACGCTATGATCAACGAACGAACAGTTAACACACAACTGATTGGAGGGAAACTGTGAATTATCCCTTTTGTTAAATGATTGACCAACCGAGTTTTATAGAAAACAGTCGTAACTGCCATTGGAAAATGCATCCAAATTTCTACTTTTCTCCCGTGTAATAAGTTCCAAATTCCAACTGCTAAGCAGTAATCATTTCTCGACATGAAAGGACGTCCTCTTTTCGTTGAAACTTTTGATGGAGTTTCACCATTTGTTTATCCGAATTAATTCCGGTGTAACAATTAATTGTTCTGACTTGATTACAGTATTGAAAATAAATGTTTTCTTTGTTTAAATCATGTAAATGTTGGACATAGGCCTTCCCCAACGCGACCCACCAATTACTGGTTATGCGCTACCCGCATCTAGTATTCCCACAATCTTCACCTTGTGTACTTGGTCGCCACTCAAGAACCTTTACGCCCCAAATGCCATCGGTTCTACTTGAAATGAGCCTGCACTGCAACTTAACTTTAGCGAGCCTTTTTGTATTTAAACTTTCGTGAGACATAATTATCTGATAAATTAAACATTAACACGGCTCTACTCACGTTTATTTAGTCACTCGCGCGACATGTAACCGGTTTTGACATCAAGAGCGGCGCGAGCAGCGCGGCGCGCGTTAGTGCGCGACGGGCCGGCGACGCGATCGCCGAATCGAACGGACACTCAGCACTCTTAGTGCTTGATAATGGAGGCCTATGTTCTCCGAAACATGTCGCGCGAGTGAGTAAATAAACGTGAGTAGAGCCGTGTTAATGTTTAATTTTTAGCGAGCCTTGTTTGAGAGAGAAAATGTATAAGAAAATGGAGGTTAGGAGAGGTTATATAGGATAAATTTCACTATGGCACTAAAACCAAAACCACGTAAAAGGCTGGATGGGTAGCTAATGTTAAAATATCCAACGAGACACAGACAAGCCGGATATTAGCCTGTAACAGTAGGTATCTGTTCCGGTTATAGTGGAAACAGACTACTTTGTAGATATACACTACATAATAAAGCATTATAAGTGCCAAGAGTCCGTAGTCACTAGGCAGGTAATGCAAACCGGTTTTATCCGGAACAGATTTTTATAACCGGTTATTATAGTACCATTGGAAATGACATAACCGGTTATTTAAATGTTTAAATTCGCTTATTTTACATCTACCCCTTTTAGCTGTACTCTAACCTTTTGTGCTTTAAATTATATTATGAGTTTACTATGAAATTATAAGTCTGTAATATTAATGATTCGGTTTTTTCCCTTTGTCGCCTCTTACGACACCCGCGGGAGACGGGGTGGTGCTATTCTCAGCCGGCACCAAGAATTTGAGATTACCTGATATTTTTTAATACCTCGTCTAGAATTTGAAGTCTGCGCCCTGCTATACCCGTATATTTACCGTCGACGGTGAGTAAAGTCCACGCTACCTCACTCCATCAAGTATGTAGACTATCTTTAGCCCAGAATTAAATTCAGCGCCGTTCGAGTAAGCTTGGTTAGCATAGGTACCCGAAACCAAATTAAAGATTTTCAGTTGGGTGTCTCTTGGACAACTAAATAAATAGGATAAAAGTTGATCGGCCGTGTATTTACTATATGATTGCCTACGATGCCATCCGTCCATCAATTTTTTTAATACAACGACGGTGGCAAACAAGCATACGGCCCAACTGATGGTGAACAGTTACCGTAGCTTATGGATGCCTGCAACTCTAGGGTATACACACGCGCGTTGCCTACCCTTTAAGAATCTAACACATTGCTATTTTGAAGAACCTCATACTTTAGTCCCTAGGGAAAATGCCGTGTGATGCCGGCTGACTAGAATAGCACCACCCCATCAGATGGGCAGCAGCGTCCGTCGAAACCCAATCTACAGCTACTGCGGTCGCCAACCCGCCTGCCAAGCGTGGCGACTATGGCAACTACCCCCTAAGATGATACAAGTCATATTTGTGGGACGCCTATGTCCAGCAATGGACTGCATACGGCTGAAATGTATGTATGATGTATGTAGGGAAAATGTCGGCAGGAGTTCATTCCACAGCCGGAGCGTTCGCGGGAGGAAATTCCTCTTAAACCTAACCTAACTAACTAAGCGTAGTGCGCTCCCATGTCCTTCTTCACAGTGTGGCTGTAAGTAGATTTAGAGCGGCCCTTCTTGCGTGTGCTATGCATCTTCCAGGTTAGAGGAACCCTGTATAGATGGGTACCTAATTTATCTGTATGACCCAAATACATACAGGAGCATTTTAACAAACACGTATTGTGTGACGCATCCATTAAGTCTGATAAGTGATAAGTAAGATTTGACTCCGTCTTGACTAAAAAACTACTCGCCGTCACTCATACCGATATAGATATAGGATACCGATATACCGATATCACTCATACCGATATCCACGAGTGTTTCTATTTCTAAGAATTCGTGTTTTCAAAGAACAATATCATATTATGAACATTCAATCCATGTTTTAAACAGCAAGATTTTCTATACCTTGTATTTTTTACAATACTATAAAGTAGTCAGGGATAATCCGAACCTGACCACGTAACTGACTTTTGTGCAGAAAATTTAAGTTATTATGGAAAAAAAGATAAAATAGAATTAAATGTATGTAAAAGTTTCAGTGATAATATCCTAATCAACTTAAAAACAATAAACGATATATTTCTAATGTTATAACTGAAACTTTGAGTCTAAACACCCAAACACATACATTTCAGCCATATGCAGTCCACTGCTGGATATAGGCTTCCCACAAGTATGACTTGTATCTTGGGGGTAGTCGCCATAGTCGCCACGCTTGGCTGGCAGGTTGGTGACCGCAGTACTTGTAGATTGGGTTTCAACGGATGCTGCTGCCTGTCCGTCGGATTTATGCCTTTGTCGCCTCTTACGAACCCGCGGGAGGAGATGGGGTGGTGCTATTCTAGACAGCAGGCATCACACGGCATCAAAGAACACATATATTAAATTTTGATACTTACTGACGTTTGCCTAGTTCATACTCATACATTGGATGAAGTTCTATGAAGCCCGCCCGTCGCCACGCTATCCGCTAGCGTACGTACCGCGCCCTAACCATGCCCTAACTCAGCTAATGGTATACAAATACAAATATAGGTACATACGCGCAACTATCGCATCGGTTGTGGCCTAGTCCGTGCACACCGCAGGCTCGCAAGCGTTGCTTAATGAAATTTCAGGCTGTTTGCTGTAGGATGTGGTATATGAAACCTATACAGGGCGCCCCTAGTTATTGACCAAAGTCGAAATGTACACATTTATTACAGTCAGGGATCGAATACCGGTATTATTTTCATACAAAATAACCGGTATTCCATCTCGTTTGTTATTGAATATTTTTGAATTTTATTTTGCTATCAGATAAAGTATTCTCCTTACCTAATCCATTTAAAAATATAATGTTTTTTTTTTAACGACAATGTTTAGGTTTCTAGTAATACCGGTAACGATCCCTGGTTACAGTACATTTATTACGACTGGTGGTATAAAACCTACAAAATACTACCTTTAAATGTTAAGTAACATTAATTTTCTTTTCTATTTTCGAATAAGATTCAAACTTTTGATGCATTTCTTGTAGTAATTTTATTAATTATTTAATATGTAGAAATATTAATGTATTTCTTATTAGAAACTTGAACACAGTTGAACGTATCTAGTGGCTATTATTTTGGCGTTTTTTGTTAGTACGTATAAAAGTAGCTTTCGTAATAAAATTTATAAAATTCATTCATTGAAACACAATGAATACAAATTGGTACAAACAATAGCAAATTAAAAAATAAACAATGTCACCTTAAAACTAACTTAATCTTAGAACTCTAATTAGAGTAATTAGGAATTCAAAACGTATTGAAAGACTTTGGTGATCTAGTAGGTGGGTACAATCGCCATCAGACATATCGGAGCTGTGGAGGTGGTCATAAATATCGGAGCAACGCCTCTATTGTCAAGGCGGTAAAGTGCATGTTCCGATATTTATGACCACCTCCACAGCTCCAATATATCTGACGGCGACTGTACTAGTAGTAGGTACTAATAGGAATAACCAAAATTCGAGTTTTCGAAAAGGACCCGAACAAAACTTAAACTTATAACGACTGCTTTTAAAACTCGTTTCTTATATTTCGTTGTTTATTAGAGTTTTCCGAAAAATATGTTCCAATTAGTATACTGATATAACTTAACTTTACTAGTTAAATTATATCAGTTTTGTGACGAAAGGTAATTAAAAATTAAGTTCCTATGTATGTATACTCAGAGTTGGTGATAAGCAGTTTTACACTGACAACCGGTTTTGACGACCGGTCTGGTCTAGTAGTGACCCTGCCTATGAAGCCGATTGTACTGGGTTCATATCCCAGTCAAGTATTTAATTGTTTGATAAGCATTATTTTCATTCCTGATTATATTTGTTTCTGAGTCATGGGTATTTTCTTATTTAACTATTTATATGTATCAATCTATTATACATATATATCGTCGTCTAATACCTACAACACAAGCCTTACTGACCTTACCGTGGGACTAGGTCGATTTGTGTAAGATTGTCCCGAAATATTTACGTATTATTATTATTTATGGAATCGCCAGGTAAAAGTCGAGGTTGCTTTTATTTCCATACAGATTTCATTCTTAATTTATCGTCACGAAAACTGACCTCATTTAACTTAGCGTTAAAAGTTAGCGAAGAGTCTCGACCAACATCTTGAGAAACTCTCGCTACGTGCTTGTGGTTGGATCAAGGGTCAGATTCAGAAGGCGGTAATCCTGGACACGACGCGCATAGTCCGACGATTCCTCTCTCTGCAGCCCTAACCACCGGCAGCCTGGGCCCTGCCCCGTTGCCGCCGGCACCCTAGGTTAGGTTATAATGTTTTGATAAGTTTTAGATGTATTTTTATATTTTACTTTTATAATAATATTGTAAAAAACCTAGCCTACGATTAAAAAGGAATAAAGAGAAAGAGTATAAGAATAAATTTATTCATGACACAACAAAATAAGACTTAATTGGGGTTACAAGTCACGTTAATTGGGGCAGCTTTTCTGAAAATTCCCTCAAACGTAAAAATCGCTAAGCAATGTAGCTCAGACAACTTTACAGAAAAAATCCTCAATGAGAGAGTTAGTGTTTCTATAAAGTTTTTCTCAAGAACAAAAGCACTCGGATCCTGTTACTTCCTAATAAATCTACTGCTCTTATTGTTGTGGCGTTTCTAAATTAGATTTATCCGCCTTTGAGTTCAGTCGGTTGTGACCCTGCCTTTTGAAGCAGGATGGCCTGGGCTCGAAGACTGGCACTCATCATTTTGCTCGCGTTGTGCTGGCATTTTGCCACAGGTGTTAGGAGCCTGTGGTCCGCTTGGCAATTCGTCCTAGAAATTGGCATGACCGCTAGTTTTACGAAGGCGACTGCCATCTGGCCTTCCAACCCAGAGGGTCTGGGGAGGTCTTCCAACCCAAACTATTGAGATTAGTCTGGTTTCACCGATAAGCGACTGGTAAATATCAAATGTTCGTTGCAATGCTAGTTATCCACTGCTGGATATAGACCTGCCCCAAACATGACTTATATCAGCTAGGGGAGATTTGCCATAGTTAATTTAATTATTTATTTTACTCCTAATTTTATTTAGTTTTTGTGTCCACGGAAGACCAGCTCTTGAAACAAAGCAGTATTTTGCTGAACGAGGTCAGTTTTGTAGTCATCATCATTATATCAGAGGATGGACGTTGACTAAAATTAACTATGAGTAGACGTCCTTCGTCCGTGGAGGACTCCCCCATTGCCTCCCCCAAAGCGACTTACAAGTGGCGCATCTAGTCGATTTCCGCGATCTAAACTAGTTCGTTGGTCCAATTTGTTGGGGGTCTGCCTACGCCACGCCTTTCGGTACGTAGTCGTCACTCGAGAACCATTACGCCCCAACTTTCAACGATTTCGATTTGTGTGATATTGACCAAAAATATATAAATATATATAAATAAATATATAGGTATATTTAAATAGTTGACTAAGTATTATTTGCATGAAAATAAAACTCCACAAGCTTAAGGAAAGTGTAAGGTGCAAGTCCGGGTACTCGACATGTCAATATATTTTTTTTAATACGAATATTATGTTCATTTATGATGTATTATACAGTTTCATATATAATAGGAGACGAGACATTTACTTTTGTTACTTAAACTGAATTGTTTTTGTTTGCTGACCATATTTAAATCCTGAAAATATGCTATTTCAATCCAATACAATTAGTCAATCCGATTGTACGACTAAATGTCTAAATGAATACGAGTAAGTACTAATACCGCGTCGAATACTAGTACTTCCACCTTATTATATAAATCATTAGCATATTAAAGCCTGCACTCGTAACAAACAACATAATAACATTTCATACGAAATCAAAATAATTTTCCCCAGCCACTATGCAACATTTTCCCTTGTTCGCCCTATTTTTCAACACCGCAGCCTAAAAGGATGAAATTGTAAATACATTCCCACCATTTTGCTGTGCAGGTGATGGCAAATACGAGATGCGTTCAGAAACTAGTATCCGATGTCAATCTAATATTGATACATTTTTCCAGTTTAATCTATCATACTATCGTATAATGATACCATGACCGTATCACACCGTAGGTGTGTATTAAGATACAAAACAAAAATGTTATACCATTTGGTAGATAAAAGGGAAAACTAAAAAATACGGGTTGACGCTAACATAGTATCTATAAACCGTTGGGCTTTTTATTTGTGTGATGAGCACAGATACTTATTTGTTCCTGAGTCATGGGTGTTGTCTAGGTATATAAGTATTTATATGTATCTATCTATTATATATATCGTCGTCTAGTACCTACAACACAAGCCTTACTGAGCTCACCGTAGGACTAGGTCGATTTGTGTAAGATTGTCCCGAAATGTTTATGTATTTATATTTATTTATTTATTTTTAGAGTCCGGCTTGACCAATCTCGCTGGAAGCGTAAACTCAGTAGGAGTATTCCAGTAGTACAAATCAAGTCTAGTGCGGAAGGGTCCTGGAGTCTACCTAACCCTCACACACTTCGCTCGCTTTAA
This sequence comes from Grapholita molesta, assembly GCA_022674325.2. Classification (NCBI taxonomy): domain Eukaryota; kingdom Metazoa; phylum Arthropoda; class Insecta; order Lepidoptera; family Tortricidae; genus Grapholita; species Grapholita molesta. The sequence goes on from CP053138.2 coordinate 2,797,381, forward strand.
CATTCAAAACGGGTTTTAGAATTTTAGTCAGGTCAAAAAAAAGGCTTATGCTTGTTAGGGTGTAAAAGTATTTCCGAGTTTCTTTATTGTTTGAAATAAATCAAATAAAAATCTTGAAATTTAACATGAAACCTCTTAACCTAGAAATCATTTAAGAATGAAGAAAAAGGGTTTCTCAATAGAACTTAACAGTATATTGTTTGTAAAATTATTTCATTATCTTGCTGGAATTCAATTCAATTTAGCTTTTTTGTTTATGGCTCCATCAAGGTCTTGATGATTCCGCCAATGTCGAGGTTGGATAAGACACGTAAGTAGATACTCAATTTGACCATCTCGATATATACAGATAACAGTGTTCATTCGAGATTCTACATCTCCAATTGTGAGTCCAATCTAGAAGAAACAACACAATCTACAATCTATATCTACTACATATACATAACATATACAATCTACATTGTAGTAGGCCTTACCTGAATATGACTTGGATCATCTTGGGGTGTTGGTGCCACAGTAGCTGTACAGTCAACCAATTTGATTTATAGGCCACTTAGTTCCTTGTCACAATGAAAATCTATATGAAACACGCAAAATATCTCTTATTAACGACACTGTGACAAGGTTCGAAGTGGCTTTGAAATCAAATTCGTTGACTATACATTGGATTTCGATGGATGCTGTTGCTCCGTCGATTTTATTGTTTGAAATTGTTTATTTTTAATATAATTTTCATACGCCTGATACCCGCTAGAGAATTAACGCTCAGGGGAAAAGTCCATTGCCATGGTATACGATCATAAGTTTCGCGGACTTAGGGCTGTCAGTGTTATCATACATTCCAGCGAAAAAGGGATTTTCTTTTCTCGTAAAAATTCGAGTAAGTACCAAACCTCATTTTCGTCCAACTTTTAGATTTGGCTTCCAATTTTCAGTTTTAGAGATTTTGAAATAAGAGATAACGTTAAACCAGCTTATGAAGTATCTATAGTTCCCCGTATTTGAATTGTAAAAGAAAAGTGTTATTAATATTTTATTACCTAGGGACTTTTTTAGTTTAGAACCAATTTAGTTTATTTTACGACATGAATATACATACAATTTATTTTAATATTAAATCAATCTTCAGTTTACCAATTTTAATGTTGGCTCATTACGTATTGTTTAAACTTTTCAATTTAGAACGATTGTTATTGATTTAACGACAGTAAAATAAAAATTTTCAGGTGAAATTTTTTCATAATTTTTTTGCATGATTTTTTTTATTTTCTAAGTGTAAAATGTTGGTAGAGCTCGTAGACTCGTGTGTACATTTGCGAAGTTATTTAACCCTTTCTCCGCCGTTGACTTGATATGAAGTCCGAACATTTGCACGACTTGATACCAAGTCGAGGCCTTGGACCTACGTATCGAGAGGTAAGGTTTCGCTTGCTTGCAAAAACCTGTCGCGCGTCATATTTTTTTTTGACGTAGCGGCGAAAAGGTTAAGAGAGGTCAGACAATATTTCTGCAAGCAAAATGCGCGTCAGAAAGAGATCAATGGAAAAAGTGAGTGAGAAAGAATGACTATCACTTCTAGCGTGATAAGTATCTCGCAGACACGTAACGTTGATGCTATCTTGTCATTTCCGACCTAACCGCTCAGTGCTCATTCAATTTTCTTCACAAACTTCTATTTTGTGAAGAAATTGAAGTGAAAACTCGACACTTGCTGACAAATACGTCACCTTTTTGCTCTGGGTATTTATTATTACGAAATGTAGAAGACTGTAAATTTGATTTTCGCAAGGCCAAAGTAATTTGATGATTTGTAATAATGTGGTGTAGTAATTATCAAGGATCGGACAAACGCCCGTCATTTCTAAAATATAAGCCTGTTCCGTACAGCAGAAACTTCCTTATTTTATGATGGTAAAATATTTTGGAAGAACAGTATACCAATGTCAACGGTTAAACGATTACATATGCCCCTATGACGTCCATAGACTGTGAACGGACTTTTTCAGCGCATAAATGGGTCCTAAATTCACATCGATATAGGCACACAACTAAAAATTAAGAAAAAATTTAGGTCAGTCTATTTTATTGGCGAAAGTAAATTTCGGAATGTCACGTAAATATGTTAATTTGTCACTGGATATAAATTTATGGTCCAATAAATGTATAAAATACTATTTATTTATTAACATAAGGAAGTCTCTGCTGTACGGAACAGGGTTATATTTTCAAAATGACGGGCGTTTGTCTGATCCTAGGTAATTAAGTATTTCATGTAAAATTCATTTAATTTATACTTTTTGAATGTTATGAATTACTAGCTGTGCCTCGCGGTATTACTCGCGGTTTATTATGGAAAAAACCTAGCCAATGTGTTGTTAATCCAGGATGTCAGCTAACTCCATACCAAGTTTTATTAAAATCGCTCCAGCCGTCCAGACATGAAGAAGTAACAAACATACACTTACACACTCACAAACTTTCGCCTTTATAATATTAGTGTAGATTATTATTATTTATGTAGACCCGTAGGGGACGTCTATGTCCAGCAGTCGGCGACTTGTGGCTGAAATGAATGATGAATACCTACCAATATTTTCCGTATTCATCCTACGCGATAACATTTCCATCCTCACCACTTAGATGGTTGGAACGTACAGTTAAGGACTCCCTCAATTGAGTTTCAAGTTGAGGTAGTCCTCAATTGTGCGTTTTTCCAGAAACTTCCAAGCAAAATTCTGAAATAAACTGTCGTATTTCCGAACTGATACGACCTTCAACCCATCAAGAAAGCGTACACCCTTGTTCTACTTCCCTTTTAAAAGATAAACAAAAGATAAATGATAAAAGATCTTTATTTTTCAATTTAGGCACATTACATGCACTTATGAACGTCAAAGAAAAATCTATACCGGTTCGAACCCTACACCTCTGCGGCGCTACCGCAAACAACGATATTTGTGAATATCGGACGATTGTTTCTGTCAATCTCATGACACCCTAATTGGAGTAAAAGAGAAAGATGCCCGTAGTATACAAACGTCGAAGTTCGCGGAACCGGGCCTGACCCGAGAAGATACCGGCAAGGAACTACGGCGGGACTTATTTTTTCTAAACAGTGATATATCAAATCTTAAAGTACATAATTATGCGTAGTCCGATAAGAAATATATACGTATAGTTAGAATTTAGTAACAAATGAGTTACAAATTGTTTTAAACACGAAAGTATCGTGAGATTTAATCGTTTTTCAACATAGGTAGCAAGTGTAGTGTACAACCGTAATATTGACAATATTGCTGAAAATGAGCGTAGTTTCTCGCTTCGCCCTCAGCTGTTGCCGGCGTCGAGTATTTTTTTTTTTATACAAGACTGACCAACGTTTGACCTCAGTCACACCTAATGGTAAGTGTCGACGAGGTCGAGGGTGTAGCACGCTGGTTCAGTAACAGCCTATTTAACTACTCTTGCCTTGCAAAGACTCATTTACCTTTCCGGGAATACAGACGAAGGGAGCGAATTCCATTCCCATAGCAGTCCATATTTGATATATAAAACGTGAGTTACCTGCTTCAGTAGCAGAAGTAGCCAACCGGGCCAAGTGCTCGGAATTATCTTGACACGTTCTTATTCTTCTAACAATAAAGCCGTGTCAAACTCATTTTGCCCGCTTAGTAACTTATGCTGACTATACAAAGTGTCATTGCGTGATGGAAGGCTTATTAGGCGTAGCGCGTGTCTGTCTAACGGATTATAAAATTAAAGTCAAGTACAGAAAAGTGTTTCAAGGTGAGTACGATTAAACCACAGGCCGTACTTATGACATTAACTTGAACTTGATTTTTTGTTGATATTTAAATAGTATAGCAAAAAGTATGTATGCAATTTCTCGTCTGAAATTAAAGTTGACCTGTGGGCTTTGGGGGAGGGAGTATCTTTGTCTAGTCTATTGGACGTCCTTCGGCTGATAAGGTGATAATGTCGATTAACACAAGGATGATATAAGACATACTTCTATATCGTTCCCGTATTTTTTTTATGGCATAGGCGGCAAACGAGCAGACGGGTTGCCTGGTGGTAAGCAATTACCGTCGCCCATGGGAGGGGTAGTCACAAGCGTGTTGCCGGCCTTAAAGGGGGGTTGGAGCTCTGGGAACCTTACTCACCACCAAGAACACAACACTACATTCCTGAAAGGTAGCAGTGCTATTATGGCTGTGGTCTTCTGTAAGGAGGAGGTACTTCCCCAGTTGAGCTGCCCCAGATTCAAGCGTGATGGTCATCGCTGTGCCCTACCATTGTTGGACGTAGTTTAAGGACATACCCGGGTCCGGTATTGCTGGCTAAGGTGCCATTTAGTGTTTCACAGCCGGTATAGATGTTAGTTGTATATAATTTGTTCGCTGGCATTGCTGGCAACTTGCAAACTAACTACAAGCGATGCTCAACAGATGGTGCTTTGTACACTGAGTACTATAAATATAAGCCAACAGCCAACTGGAACGCGGTTTTTTATAGGCATTTATATCACCCTTGGGTTGATATGTAAATAGATAGATAGATAAATCTTTTATTTACTTTCTACAATACACACACAAACACAAATTAACAAACAGACAAGAGTGACATTAGTACAAATAAAATATAAACTAAAAATGAATTTAAAAAAAATAAAAAAGAAGGTTTTCTGTGTGCGTTGCAGCAAAGCAAAAGGGTTCTCAGCGATACGCTTCACCCTTTCGAGCAAAGCACTGGTGTTCTGCCAGATATGCAGCATATGTTATCCTCTAGCTGCCCAGAGACCTATAAAAAGGTCGTCCATTGAATGCCATTTTGAATTTTAATTATGACAAACCATAGTTGCATTTGGCCTGACAAGGTTTGATCTCCGGGCGGCTAGAGGTTAAATATTATGTAAAATGATCTTGAATGTAGCTACGTAATACAAAAACCCATGGTTTCTATGCCCAAGTTAGGGTATTCTGGAGCCTAAAGGGGCAAGCACTTTGCTCTTTAAGAGGAATTTCCTCCCACGGACGCTGGCTGACTCGGCGGCTGTGGAATGAACGGGGTTTTCTTAAGAGGGTAACGAGTAACGAACAGTTCTTCAAAAAATGTGTGTAATGGGCTCAACGGAAGACCAGCGCTGACTTCTCAAGCCAGCATTACGCTGAGTTGGGTCCATTTCGTGATGTCTTACTTACTCTTCATCTTGTATTCTGTTTATTGTATGTGTACGTCATGAATAAATGTTTTTTATCTTTTTATCTTTATCTTCAACGGGTAGGCAGCGCGCGTTTGAATCCTTTGGAATTGCAGGTGTCCAAAGGCTAAGGTAACTGCTTACCATCAGGCGGACCGTATGTTTGTTTCCCACCGTAGCATTAGTTTTTATAAAAAATACTATCATTTTATTTTTAGGTAAAAAAAATATGCAGTTAAAAAAGTATTATCCGTCCCAATACCCAATACGGTGTAACAATCCTATTGTTTTAACCTACATTTATACCACTATTTAAATTCAAAAGAATCTGTAAAAATACTTAAGTATATTTATAGATTATTTTACCTTATACCTGCATCGTCTCTCTGTCCCGGTATGTCACCATGTTTAACCGTAAGTTAAACAAGTGCTAACATTATTTTCACTGTGACTTCTTTAGGCATATTGTGCTATGACGAGTTTCTAGTCACCGTCGATTATGACTGACAGGTGCGTGTAACGACGCGTGTAATCTCATGTCATGCTAGTCGCTAAATTGATTTTTGAAATGTGTTTATGGCGACAGATTTTTTATCCTTTTTAGGCCCAGTGTGCATTTTATGTACAGTCCTAGCTGTAGTGGTGGTCGCAGCTGAGCTTTATTGCCTTGATAATAGACACGTTGTTTAGATATTTGTGACGGTTGGGCAGCAGCAAACATCAAAACACCATCAGCTACTGTGACCGAGCCATGCCTAGGTGGCGACTAGGCAACTCACCCAAGATGAAAGTCAAATTGAGGGTAAGGCCACCAGTGGACGCCTAACGGCTGAAATAAACACAAAAAAAGTATGATTGCTTTTTGCGACAAGTACACAAAACTCAAAATTCAAAAAACTCAAACGTTTAATCAGTAAGTAAACCACTAGGGTACTTTTATACGTCGAGTAGGTATACAACAGTCAAATAGAAAACCAAAAACTACACCGGTTCTAAACCTACACTTCTGACTCGAGAAGCATTTTGGCTTTTATTACCGGTAAGAAAGTCGGTGGGACTTATTTTTTCAAAACAGTGTTACAAAAAATATATTAACACTTTCCGTGCCGCAGGTACGCGCTACACTCGTAGCTGATCGCCCTATTGTTCTCTGTTTGTAGCGTTTTTCCGCTACAAACAGAGAACTCCCCTGGGGAGTTACTGGCACTCAATATGAAACATACATAAAAATGCGTTATTCTATAAGGAAACAACGAAGTTAACAAAGCGTTTGATATGCTTTCTTATCTGAACTGTGTCCTTTACTCTAATCTCCAAACTTTGTACACCTATTCTTTCCCAAGTTCAACTTCGTAACTATCCTAATTTCTTAGTAAAATAAATATAATTTAATAAGTTTTAACCTTGAGACCTTTTCGTCTAGACATCTAAATTCCATAATACTGTACACTGTCATTAAATATTTTTGAGTCAGTGTTATTACTAAAATAATTAAAGGTGAATGTAAATTACAATTCATTAATTAAGATTGTTTTAATATTCTATATTTTAGTTAAGATCCCCAATCAGCAGAGCTCTGGTGGCGGTAAGAGCGTGCAACTTGCAATCCGGAGTCTGCAGGTTCACATCCCGGCTTGTATAAATGAGTTTTTCGGATCTTATGTACGAAATATCATTTGATATTTACCAATCGCTTTTCGGTGAAGGAAAGCATCGTGAGGAAACCAGAATCCCAATAAAGCCTAGTTTACCCTCTGGATTGGAAGGTCAAATGGCAGTCGCTTACGTAAATATTAGTTGCCAAGCGGATCCCAGGCTCCCAAGAGCCGTGCCCAATGCCGGGACAATGCGAGGAAGATGAGTTAAGATCCCTAATGAGGTGGACTGACCAGATAAAAGCGGCAGTAAATGGCTTATCATCACCTCATGAATGCAATGAGGGAAGGCATCAGAGAGGAGTGGCGGTGTGTTGTGAAGGAAGCCACCAGCACCTGAAGTGATGACCTTGGCATTGTGTGGAAACCTTTTCAGTGAAGGTACGGGCAGACGTGCTCATTACATTACTAGCACGAAAGCAGGTTTCCTAGCCAACTCGTTCTCTGTACAAGTGGTCCGTCTCTGGAACAGTCTCCCCCCTAACATACGACAAGCCCCTAGCAAATTCCATTTTAAAAAATCTGTGCGTGGTTTCTTTGCTGGCAGCTATCAAAAGTAGTGAGTATCTGTGTTTCAAAATTATTATTTTTCTTGAATAGTACCATATTTATTTTATATAATATGTATTAAGTATAGTTTGTATGTATATTTGACTTTGTAGTACTGTATTTAAATATTATATATTATTTGGTAATGTTATTTCTTACACTCTTGCAAATGCACCGCCTACAATCTTCTCTGCTTTGCCCAAAGGTTAACTGCTAGAGAATGCTTCATAACATTAAGTTCACCTTTTGTACATTACTTCTATTTGGTGCTATAAAGATTAAATAAATAAATAAATAAAGCATGCTTTTATTGCTTTTATTGAGTAAGTACTCATTAGAATTTGCTAGTAATGAGCATACATATTTGCTAGTAATGAGCATACTTATGAATATGCTTAAAACAAGCATGCTTATTACTGGCAAATGTGGACAGAAGCAGAGCATGCTAATTTTAAGCATGCTTTTATCTCTCCGTATTTTTATGCTTAAAAATTTCAGCTACGAAATATGTCAGTGTTTCAGAATAAATTTCTATTTTATTCTTCTATTTAAAAAAAAATATATACAAAAATTTGCACTGGCCGAATAGTGCCTTGCAAATGGCGACAAAGAAACCGTTTAACCGCTATTTTATTTACTTTTTAATTAAAATCTGATGGAAAACTTGGATGGCGAGAAAGCGTTAGTTCTCGGTTTTTTTTTACATTTTTTGACATCGATAAACTTTTTTGGTGTTTTAACCGTCTGGTTAAAACACCAAAAAAGTTTATTTTTAATTTATTGGTCGGAGAAACTTAGTTTTAAATATTCCTGATAATATGTGAACGAAAACCTAAATATCAATTTGATTTAATTAATCTGCCCACTGCTGCCTACTGTTCATTTTATAACAAGAACCTCCTTTTTTAAAAGTCTGATATATGTCTTAATTTTATATCGTAGAAAGGTTTGTATAGTGCAAAGAAATAGCAGTCTGGTTGCTACTACTGTTCGTAATTCAATTCCTTTCAAGCAAGGACATAAAAATAATGGATTAACAATATATATACAGAACCACGCTCCCCTCATTCTGGCAAGCGCACTATTGCTAGATGCTATGGCGCTAGTGAGCCATTTCATTTAAAGTTGTACACAAACTTAAGTTTTTTAAATTTGTGTGCATTAAGGATGCTTTTTTCATCTACCAGACTTGAAAGAGAATACAACTTTAAATAAAATGGCCAATACAGAGACCCGTCCTTTCAACATTATGAATTATTTTTTAGAATCATGAGCTCTTTCGAGAGCTAAAAAAAAAGTGTGCCTTAATTATCATAATTTTTTTATTACTTCCGTTGCGTTACCGCCACATGAAATGTATGAAAAATAGTCACGGAATGGAATAAAAAAGCTTGCGGCACTCTTCACTTTTCTCCTATAAGACTCGAAAGAGCTCATGATTCTGAGTAGAATCAGCCAGTGATCGGCACTAACGGTGCAAAACTTTAACAAAACTTGTTGAACTGAAGTATAGTAATACTGACCGTCAAGAAAAATACGAATTACTTTGCCAAATTAGTGCCCAATTTAATTGAATATCGGAATCTCGATATGCTAATATTTAGGTGTATAAATATAATTGTTTTATGACTCTATACACTCTTTTATGTGCGCTTAACGAGTTCTGTTAAAGTTTTGCACCAATAGTGCCGATCACTGAGAATCACACACAAAATCCAAATTGAAAAAAAGTTGAGAATACAAATTTAAATAAAATGGCCCGTATAGACATAGGCAATCCATTTTTTCTGTGATCCTTGCGTCCAGGAAATAATCCTTTACTGGAGCGTTTGTGTATTTCCGGACACAAAGTCCGTACACTGAATGTCGCATTGTAGTCGGTTGCGTTGTCAGTAGGAGAGCTGCCTTTTAACGTAACGAAGTTATTCGGCATTCCATAATACTCGGAACCTGTTAGTTTCTATGGAAAATATATAGGTTTCTATGATTTTTTATAAATATATACTTAAATAAGCAGTTAGGTACTTGAGGATACTGTCACCTGGCTTGAAATTGATTGTCATAGTGTATTCAACATTTGACTTAATGTGTTTTTTATCTGCAACTGAAATGTTTTGTACGTAGACATATTTTCGCCCTAAAACAGTTTTTATTAGAGTGAATATTTTCGTAAATATTCGCTTAGGAAATTACAGAAAATTAAAAAACCCTGAAAGTAAAACAATTGAACCGTTTTTGAGTTGAAGTTACGGAACCCTACACTGAGCAGTAGCCTGACATGGTCGGTTATTTGATATATTTTTTTGTACCACTCTAAATACCTACCGCCAGCTGCACTGGGAATAATGATAGGTAATCTTGATTCCGCGAATTGAGCCACTAATTCCGGGTCTGTTTTTTGGTACCTGTCTTTTTTGGACCTAACTTAAAGATAAAGAAAAAAAAGATCTTTTTCTCTTGTCATGCTCTAAAAGTGTGTCATATTATGCTTGCTAAGGCGGACTAAAGTAGTACATTTAGTCTCTTGGGAAAATATGTATACATATTATGATATACAAAACGTTTTAAATTGACCAACCAGGACACTTCACCTTATTATATCCACCAATCACGACACATATCGATGTTAATCGCAACACTAGATTCTTTTTTGGTGCGAATACTGTTTCAAAATGTAAAGTCATTAAAAAAACTTTGTGTGAAGTATCAACCAATCAGAATACAGCAAAATTAATATCGACCAATGAGGGAAAGCAATCAAATTCTCAAAGCATTAGGTGCTTTTTAGTTCCTACTTCACAAGCATTAAAAAAAAGTTTAAATCGTTGGCAAACTCTTTGAAGCCCCAATTATACATTGTCTACGGCATTTATTCACAGCGTAGATATATCCTATCTGTATCAAAGCAGTGAATAAAATACCTACAAAGACTGCCAAATTAAACATTTTTGACTCAGAATTCATTGCGGGCGAATAAAATTGTATTTGTTAATTGTTGAAATGTTTTTATTTTTATTTTCTCGCAATCGAAGTGAAAACTAGTATGTATAACTCGGGTCTAAACGCCATATTACCTCTCGAACAATTTTCCCTCACTCAGAAGATAACCATCTCGTGGTACTATGGCCTACTTTAGCCCCTTGTCAAACAATCTACTATATTTTTAAATTTAGGCACATTACATGCACTTATAAAAGTCAAAGAAAAATCTACCACCTGTTCGAACCTTACAACTCTGAAGCACTGCCTATGGAGTCATTGGTGTTTTCTATGTATTTATTTATTTGTATTTTATATATATCGTTGGCTGAGTGCCAACCATACCAGTATTATTGAGCTTACCGTGGGGCTTAGTCGATTTGTGGAAGAATATCCTGTAAATGTATTTATATGTAACTAAACTAGCACCTTCCTCTACCCTCTGTACTATACGAATTGAATTCACTTAGGCAGCTTAGAATCTGTGAAGCTTGAGATTAATTAGAGAAATACTAGTCGAGCTGGTGGTTTCAACTACTACCAGGAAATTTGGTGAGATTTCTCTCCCATTTCCAAAATATATTAAGCCGAGTCATATAATTTTGGACCGTAAGTTCATATGTTTAAAGTTTTAATTCCAATGTCGTAATAGTGATTGGATCGACAAAACAAATAGCACCTAAAACGCGGCCAGTTTACCGATTCAAATAATTTAGTTTTTGTTTCAATCTGTCATTCCAGATGTAACTTTATTTCACTTGTAATAAAGTCCAAAATTCAAAAGCGGATTTAAATGTGATGCGAGGTTTTTATATTAATTTACGTTGAATTCTAGTCGGGTTCCAGAAACAAAAGGAATACTTAAACAGTTGTAAAACTTATTTGCGTAGTTTCCTCGCACCCAAATGATCTTTCAGAACTAATTGCAAAAGTCTTTTATGAGATTTGGGCAAAAGCCGGCTCTGGAAACGAAGTTAGGCTCCTACGAAATTCAAATCTGATTATGATTTGATTGCTTATGTTAACCTGGGAAATTTAGGAGATATACGCACTGTCACTTATAAAAATTTTGATATCAATATGACTGATCGAATACATTTATTTACAGAAATTACAATCGTATTATGATAACTACAAGTACTTAACTAGTTACAGTATAAAAACTAAAAAAGGCCCTTGAGGCATTGTACCAAGGATGCTGGCGGCCTTTCAATATGACTTAGATTCTACAAGACTTTGTTTCTATATGACATACATTGCCAGGAGAACGGTGGGAAATAACTCTGAAGTTTGGTTTTTTACTTATAAAATATTTATGTCTTGATTTTGTGGACAACATAGCCGTAACCAGGAACACAGTTGTTATTGTGTAAGAAAAAAAAATATTTTCAAGTAAAATACAGCTAAGTTATAGGCATTAAATAAAATACTTAACTACTCTAGATTAAGTCTAAAAAAGGTATCGTACCAAGGATGCCGGCATTTCCTCGATGTACACAATGCTGATATGTTGTGCGAAGAAGCGGGCAGTTTTTCAGTTACCTCTTACGTCAACCAGACGATTCGCGATTTCTGCAAAAAGTTTGTCCGCGCTGGGATCCCACGATCGCGAAAATAATTATAATATTAAAGCTGAATACTTCATTGTTTTGTATAATCTTAGTAATTCTTACGGTGCACCTCCGTTTACAAAAAACATTTTTGCTAATTGTACTAGTCAGCGTCAAGGTCAAGGTCTAGTAACTTATTTTTGGATAAATGTTTTAACACACGATTGTAAAAAAATATTAATGAAAAACACTAAAGTAGCGTCGTTTTATTTTTAATTTTCCTTAACGTACGCTAACCGTGCAATATTAACAACAAACATGAGTTATAGAGTAAAATATGGTACCTATACCTATAGATGAAAAACTTAGCTAAAGCACCCGGCTTATGTTGTAGTAACGTATGTGTACACGCATTCGGAGTTCTCTATTCACATTTTGACGTAAGTTTCATATTAATTATCTGCGTAAATACATTGCCTTGCAGTTATGTTATTCACCTATATTCTGTTATGTAAAGACTGTCAGAAGCAAAATGCATAAATGATTATATATTTATTTTTTATTATGCAGAAACGTCTGCTAGCGAATATCTTCGATATTTAAATCGAAAGAAAAATAGAAAAATTTGACTCGGAGCGGGACTCGAACCCACAACCACTGGATCACTACGAGTAGCCCAGTGCACTTCCAATTGTGCTATCCGAGTACCGCTTAAAGACTTGTCAAATTTTTCTATCTTATTATTTGATTATATATTTATATACGAGTTAATACATATATTTAGTAAATCGTTAACTACTACACTACTAAAGAGCCTTGTATCTCGTTTTGTCGTGCACGGGTGACATAAATGTGTCTCTAACAGGTATTAGCGTGGTGAAACCAAATGGATGTGGAGACTTAAGTAATGTCATTTCGACACTAAAAACATGATGTAAAATGTGTCAGTCTGTCCGTTATTGTCACTGAATTCAAAAGGGAAATAGCCCGCTTCCTTCCAAACTCCATTAATCATTAGACTAATTGACGTTAATAATTGGAAGTCCATTATCTTAAAAGCCCATTTTTAAATCATTGTTTATGGATGAATTGAATATTTGAGGACATTCTGTTTGATTAATTGTACCCTTTCCGAGTTGAAAGTGAATAAAAACTCGAAATTACAGAGTGAATATTAAGGTAAACGAGCTTTTTAACCTGACTTAGTCTTTATAAACCGTTCGGCTTAGAGCGAACAGACTGTGTGGGCGAAGGCAGCCTTAGCCTGGGGAAAACTAGGGAATTCAGCACCAGACTTTTGTACTAGTGGAATACTCCTACTGAGTTAAAGGCGGGGCGCGACGCTGCCGTCCGAATGTGTGCCTTATTTCGTTACATTAGCCACACCGGTATCACGCCCGCACCGTGACGAACGTGACGCAGCGGCGTCACGCTCACAAAACGCGCCTATGTGCACAAGCCTTTACACTTCTAGCGAGATTGGTTCAGGCAAATGGAAATGCAGCTTTTTGCAGTCCGTAGCTACAGCGCAAAAAGATTATAACTCTATGGAGAATTCGCCCCTTCATCTTATTTTTTATTAACTCTTTCTTCATGCTGCTTAAGAATAATTATATAGTAGTAGTTTAGATAACTACTATTCCTACCTATTCGTAATTAGGTTGATCGACTTGACCAGATCAAGGTCCCGGAAAGCCTGAGCAAAGGAGCGGTCGTTTTGAAAATCATTGATTAATCATCCTTTGTCCAGCAATGGACTTCTTTCAGCTTATCATGTAGAAGAATTTAATCGTCTTAAAATGATATCTTGTATTGTACGTGGATAATCTGCAGAGAGAGCGCAACAAGAATGATATTAAGCTTACAATTTGCGCCTAAAAATTTTCCTTCTCCAAGCACACTCCATTGGTTTTAATTTTTTTACATCAGAAATAAACGCAATCACGAGTATCTTCGCTGTTAGCCGTTCTCCCGCATAAGTAGATACTTGGCAAAGTTTCCGGAAATAAACAGCCTCTAATAAAATTTCATCTTTATTTTACCTCATAAAGAGCTTGAGCTAAAACCCAACCATCAACCTCCGCAAAGCCCATAAAAAAGTCATCGGATTCACAGACAAATGAAGACTAAACTCTATAAAAATGTTAAGGCGTTTCTTCTTACATCCGATTTCAGACCTTGCGAGGAAGCCTTTAAGTTTATATTCGCGTTTTAATTATTAACCGCATGGGTATTTTTACATAGATTATTTTTTTCAAATGTTTGGTTATTTGCAAAAAAGGCTAGCTAACGGATAACGCGAGTTCCGTGATCGATGTTATGAATCAAGGCACGCCGGTCGATGGACTGACATGTGTTGGTGATAGGTTCCGCCGCCATTTTGAAAATATGGGAGTTTTTTCATTCAGCCATCTGCTGCGGAACGTTTTAGAATAATGGCTTGAATCATTAACTGGGGAGTATTTCGGGAAATTGCGCTGAATTATAATGAATTGAATTAACATTAATGGGAGGGTAATGTAATTCTTTTTTTATACTACGACGTCAACAAATTGTCTGGACAATGGAAGCGCTGGTGGCCTAGCGGTAAGAGCCGTGCGAGTTGCAATCCTGAGGTCGCAGGTTCAAACCCCGGCTAATAAGTTATGTACGAAATATCACTTGATATTTATCAGTCGCTTTTCGGTGAAAGAAAACGTCGGGATGAAACCGGACTAATCCCAATAAGGCCTAGTATACCCTCCGGGTTGGAAGGTCAGATGGCAGTCATTCAGTCTTTTCCATTATTTATGAATCGGACATAAAAGCAAGCGCAACAATACATTTTTCTAAACGTTTTTATTGTTTTATTTTGATTTTTGATTAAATATTTACCATCAGGTGTCACTGAGGTCAAACGCTGGTCAATCTTTTATACAAAAACAAATATAACATCAATCTCATACTTTATTTATAACAATAAGAAATAGACTGCGACTTAAGTTATGCAAATATTATGAATTTACTTTAATTTTAATGATTTTACAACTATAATAAAAATGCAAGTTTATGGAACCATGCTGTGTTACGTGTCATATACTTTCTCTTCTTTTTTAAATATGTATCTTATGTTGATGTTAATAGTGAATTAATATTCAAAATTCATAACAACGATAATTAAAAAGGCATACTAATGTATTTATAGCATATGAATTGGCCACATTATAGCATTTCGTATAAAAAGCAACATTATAGCCCTTTAAATTGGCAATAACACATCGTCATTAAAGAAAAACATGGTTCTTGATATGAATGGTTCTCTGTTTAAGAACCGAATTCTATTATAAGATTTTTAGGATTCCGTACACAAAGAGTAAAAACGAGACTATCTAAGACTCCTGTCCGTCTTTGGAGCATCGCGGGGGATGCGGCGGCATGCCGTCACCTACCGTCGCCTACCGTCGCGGAATCTTAATTCCGCGCAGAGCACAACGACGAAGGAAACTCTCCATAATACCGCGAGCCGGCGCACCTAGGAGCACTTCGGGGTATCGCAAGGATGCGTCGGCATGCCCCCGCCTACCGCCGCGGTATCCCTTTACATGCTGCCGCGGTGTGGAAATCCGCCCTGATGCTCCGAGGTTAGACTCAGAGGATCAAACTTATACATGTGATTAAAATAGAAAAAAAAATTGCTAAACTTAAAGTGATCTGCGCTGCGCTTATTTGCTAGACAATTAGACATTTGTGTTTTTTTTAATAATGCAATAACACACACAAAGAAAATAAATAATACATGATGGCTCCTATACAATTTATTTTAATCGTATGGCGTATATCATAAACATTTTGAAAAGCTTAAAAACTAAAGTTATAGTTTCACATTCAGGGCCCCACGCCACGAGATTATAACATACCTATTTTGAATGGTGTACACTGTATATGTTGTTCTGTTTAATCTTTTGTAGGTAGAATTAATGCATCTACTTATTTTGTTCTCATTTAAGTTCCTTCCAGTTTGTGATGATTGAAATTTTTGGACGCAAATTGTAATTATAATAAAAGTATGTGACATTACATTAAGAAATGTTATATATAAATTAAATACACGATTAGTTGACACCTGAATTTTTTTTTTTATAGGTAGTGGTACGGAACTCTGCTTGCGTGAGTCCGATTTGCACATGGCTGGTTTTTATGGCAAAATGACGACATAATGTATAAGTATCACCGTTTTTTGCAGGTTCCAAAACTTTAATATACATTTTATCATAAGTAGGCTTGTCTTGACACTTGACTTGCCCACATAAAGAAGTCCATAGTTTAGTCGTAGTTCAAGTGCTCTGAGGTCAGTTTACTGCCTTGGGCACTATAAAGATATCCAAAGTCGTATAGCGGGGAATACTCTCTAGGGTGTACACTTACGGCCCCGCCACTTGCGGCGCGGTAAGCGTTTTATCTGTTCGTTGCGTGGTCGAGATGCGCAATGCACTGCGGTTAGTTGGGATCACACGCAATGAACAGATAAAACGCTTGAAGCACCGCAATTCGGGCATGTTAAGGCCAGGCCGTTAGTGTGTTTTTCTTGTTAAAATATATTACTCTTGCAATTGAGGAACGTGAATGAATTAAGTAGTCAAAGCTTCTGGCTATAGGGATGATAAAAATCCATTCGCATTATTTTTAACAAACAAAGTCTTGTCGAGCTCAATTTGAACATCCCCTTCGCTTGACAACTTTTGCTGCTGACTGTACTCAATTTGTCAATTTTTATTTATGTGTCATAATCATAAAGTTTAACTAAATAAATAAATATAGGTATATTTTACGCTCAAAGTCTGCAATTTATATATTTGCTTGATTTTTTTTTCATTATATATATCCAAAACTTTATTCATGAACAATAGATTATGTAAACATTGTAAGTAATTTAATGTTAATATGTGGAAAACTAACTAAAAACTAAACTATACATTAAAGATTTGACCTAGGTCAAAGTTGATGCTGCTGCGGCTGCATCCTCAGCGTCGCAAGTATGTCGCATTTGGCAGTAGTTACATATTTGCGGGGTTTGGGGTTGAAACCCTGGGGCCGTGGGGCCCAAGTGCGCGCCGACTCTACAAGGAGATATCGGCGCGTCTTATAGAGGTTTCTGGTGACCAGAGGGTTGGCCACTACTTCGCCCAACGGATTAGCAATTAAAATATTTTAAAAAGTAATGTTTTACCTTACTACATTTATATTTTTTATTTACAGGTAAAAAACAGTCGGATAAAAGCACCAAGGTAAATGGGTACTCGTACAGCTACAGGGAATTTGAGCGATTTGTTCGTAACTTAGCAGTGTAATGAAAATGGAGTTTTAGGCTACGTACGCACTCAGCGGTTAGCCGCACTGCGGTCAAAGGAAAAGCCATCCGCAATGTGGCCAGCCGCAGTGTGGCCAACCGAACTTCCAGTTGCAGTATGGCCAGCCGCAGTGTGGCCAGCGGAACGGCCAGTCGCAGTGTGGCCAGCCGAACGGCCAGTCACAGTGTGGCCAGCCGAACGGCCAGTCGCAGTGTGGCCAGCCGCAGTGTGGCCAACCGAACGGCCAGCCGTAGTGTGGCCAGCCGCAGTGTGGCCAATCGAACGTCCAGCCGCAGTGTGGTCAAATAAACGGCCAGCCGCAGTGTGGCCAAACGAACGGCCAGCCGCAGTGTGGCCAACCGAACGGCCAGCCGCTGTGTAGCCAAACGAACGGCCAGCCGCAGTGTGGCCAATCGAACGTCCAGCCGCAGTGTGGTCAAATAAACGGCCAGCCGCAGTGTGGCCAAACGAACGGCCAGCCGCAGTGTGGCCAACCGAACGGCCAGCCGCTGTGTAGCCAAACGAACGGCCAGCCGCAGTGTGGCCAATCGAACGTCCAGCCGCAGTGTGGTCAAATAAACGGCCAGCCGCAGTGTGGCCAAACGAACGGCCAGCCGCAGTGTGGCCAAACGAACTGCCAGCCACAATGCAGCCAACCGTACAGCGACAGCGCGATCCAGTCGACCGTTTCCAAGATGGACACCACGGCTGTTGGTATTTAATATATGTCCGCGCGTTATGTTCAGAAAAATAAACAGAGACATACTTTCATCCTTATTTGTTAACACGAAATGAGACCAATTTTTTTACATTCTTTTAACAAGTGGCAACCGCAATGAAACAGCATATTGCGTACAGCGACCTTCCGGCTATCCATTCGTCGGATCACAGTGCTGCGAGCTAGGTATACTTTTTCGCAACCATACTTTAAAGACGGGCAGTCGGGCATGACTGGCCGACAAACTTGGGAACAAAAGTCATTTATTTATTTATAAAATATAATAATGACTCATCAAAGTTTAAATACAACATACATTTCAGCCGTATGCAGTCCACTGCTGGACATAGGCCTCCCACAAATATGACTTGTATCATCTTGGGAGTAGTTGCCATAGTCGCCACGCTTGGCAGGCGTGTTTGCGACCGCAGTAGCTGTAGATTGGTGTCGACGGACGCTGCTACCGGTCCGTAGGATCTTTCCCTTTGTCGCCTCTTACGACGTGGGATGACATGGGGTGGTGCTATTTTCTAGGCTAGTCAGCCGGCATCACACGGCATTATATACAACTTGTGCCTTAAAATTAATAAAAATGTTAAATATAAAATTGTTTCCACAAATTATCCCACGTACACTTGAGATAATAATAGGAATCGCTTTTTGAATAATAATGAGCTTTCATTTAAGTCGTCACTTCAAAGAGACTTAATTTTGGAGTCCTTTGTTTTAGCTAAAGCTTTATAGGTATTTCTTTCTACTGGCAAGTTTTTAAGACGATTTAGAGTCGTTAAGCTTAATAGGGTTATTATTAAATGACGGCTCAAAATTACATTAAGGGGCGAGACTTTTTTTTATCAAAATGTCATGGGGATGTTACATTGAATTACTAATACCTTAATGTTTTTTAAATAACCATTAAGAGAACCAAAATTTAGCGATTCTCTATGTATATCGGTCCCTCTATACAGTATGTCAACTTACTAAAACCATTTATTAATAAATCCGGGCATGTCTAGGCAATAAATAAGTTTATGGAAAAGCATATCAAGTTTTCGAATTTATAATTTAAATGCGATAAAAATAATTAGAATTATTTATAATTTCATAATATCCTGTATTATTTGTTTATAATCAAGAAACGTCACTAACGATTGCTAATAAAACTTTTTTGTTACAATAATGAAGACAACAAATAATGACAATTAAGTGACAGTTAAACTTAAATAACATAAGTGGCATATATTACTGTTGACATGATACATGAAAAAAAAACATTTTTATTTTAATAACATCGTAAAGCCCGTGTAAAAAAAGTTATTCTATTGAAACATATTAAAAAGAGATTTGCGGTCATCTGTCACGTCATAACCAGGCGATTACATCACAAGATGCTACTCTTCGAAAAGGGCAAGATGTTATCAGCAACATTGATAAATATTATAAATATTACACAAATACTGACAAAAAATGTGGTAAAACACTAAACACGACACGTGCATCAACTGTTTTAAAGATATGGTTTTAGTAAGTTTACATACTGTATAGCGGATCGCTAAATTAAGTGGCAGTGGGCGGGCCACATTGCACGCCAACCGATGGCTGTTGGGGCATGCAGGTTCTAGTGGCGAGCACGTAGCGGAAGGGGCGTAGTCAGACCCCCAACAAGCTGGACCGACGACCAGGTAAACATCGTGGGAATCTGTCGATGCTGAACCGATAATATTGGGTCGCTTCGGGGGAGGCCTATGTCCACCAGTGGACTGATATGATGATGATGATTAAGTGAAATATAATTATGGATCCCGATCAGTACAGTCAGCAGCAGAAGTAGCAAAGCGGCCGGTGTTCAATATGAGCTTGACACATCTTTATTCGGCACCGCACGGCACAAAGGCACAATATTCTCTCTTTTGATATTTTTTAATCCTAGTCAATATGTGGCACTTACGTCCAATCGCGTTGCGTTTGTATCGCGTCATCTTGAACAACGTCATAAGCGCCATCGAGAATAAGGTCCGTTTTCATAGATAATGTCACATAGATAATTAAGCGCGTATATAATGACGATGTCAGATGTTTTAGTAATATATTCAAGAATAATCATGTATCTACTTTAATAATAGGTTTCGCTTGTAAACCTATAAATTATCGCACAAGAAAATTATGGCCCACAAAGTTCCATAATAAAGTAATATTATCGTCTGGTGGGAATTTTTGTTCCATTAAGGCAGATGACATAATATCAAATTACCGCTTCGTCAATTTGCTTGTGAGATACACAGGGAATATTTTTCTCGGAAAGATCTGTCAAAAACAGATAGCAAAGTTCCATTTTATTCACAAGGTTGCAAAGTAATTTCAATCCAATTGTTTATTACTAATCGAGTGTTTTTTGATATTATCTGGTCGGATGTATTTTTATTGAATGTTTTTGAATGATGATGAATAATGGATGGCAATAATTTAGAATATTTTTTTAAATAAATAAATAAATGATTCGGGACAATCTTACACAAATCGACCTAGTCCTACGGTAAGCTCAATAAGGCTTGCAACACAAGCCTTATTGAGCTTACCGCCTTATCAAGCCTTATCTAATATATATTATAGATAAATACGTGTAAATACTTAAATACATAGAAAACACCCATGACTCAGGAACAAATATCTGTGCTCATAACACAAATAAATACCTTGACTGGGATTCGAACACAGGACTATCGGCTTCATAGGCAGGGTCACTACCCAAGTACCCACTAGCCCAGACCAGTCGTCAAAGTTTTAGGAGTATTTTTTTTCCTCGCGGTAGTGCAATGAGGTGAAAAATTGTGTGTTTCACTCGGTAGCAAAGTGTGTGTTCCTCTCGATCCTCAAGATTCCACTCTTTTCAATTTTAGAATCTTTCGGTAGCTCGGGTCTCAATAATAGCACGAGATGGTAAACACTAACTTTGCTCCCTTGTATAACAAATAACCATTGTTTCCTGACTAGCTTGGAAATACTGTTTTTAGTCTTGAAATGAAGATACTAAAACTATGCATAATTATGATCCTTGATGGATTAAATCTATCATCATCATCATCCCAGCCGCAAGTTATCCACTCCTGGACATAGGCCTTCCCAAAATATGACTTGTATCATCTTATTTATTTATTTATTCTATATTGCACAATACAAGAATGTACAAATGGCGGACTTAATGCCATAAGGCATTATCATCCAGTCAACCATTTTTGTGGGTAGAAGCCATAGTCGCCAGGCAGTCGCTTGGTAAGCGGGTTGACGATTGCAGTCAAATAGAAATATACGAATATCGTTTTTCGCCACCCCTTGGACCACATGTACCGGTTCGAAGCGACTAGCATCCAGCGTCTTCGCGCGACCTTAAGCCCGCTCTACACTCGAATTCGCTTACTGAGGTCGTCTGTCCATCTTGTGGGTGGACCTCAATTACACCTAAAATAGCTACCTTGTTTGATTTGGAAAATCCCTTAGGTAAACAGGTAGAAGATAGGTACGCTACACTTTTGGTCTTGCCTTTAAGATTAATATGGGTAAGACCGTCTATCTGGAAAGACGGTCTACCAACCAATTTCCTACATTATTTATCTCATAGGTATTTAGTGTCATATGACGGACTTCCCTTAAAAATATTGTATGCCGGTCTTACCCACATTGACCTTATTCAAAAATAGAGGTATTTTGTGACATTATCTAGCCAAAGGACCTTATTGTCGATGGCGCTTACGTCGAACCGCGTTGCGTTTGTATGGCGGCATCTTGAACAACGGCGTAAGCGCCATCGACAATAAGGTCCCTACGTAGATAATGTCACTTTTAAGCTCGATTTTAGATTCGATAAAAAAGTTCGTTTGTACTCCTTGTGTTCTTCACTGAGCTGTACAAGCGATTTGCAACCAAGATTGCATACAAATAAGACTTATTTTTAAGCGACAGACCCTCTGAAGTAAACATTGCTTAATTTAACCTCAACCTGGTATTCCTTGACAGAATTAGCTTGTCATTGTTGAGTCTTATTCCCAAGGGCTTAAGGACTACTTTAGTATAGTCTGGCTAGTCATCATCTATCATTTATCGAAGTTTATATAATAATTCATACACAACATATTTGATTAAACAGTTTGGGTTTATGGTTGAAGTTACATGTTGTGTTGAACGTTAGAAACCAAGTTTGAGGCGTTGACTTGGTTCAAAGATATATAATTTTAATAGTTATTGAACTTGCCGTTTATACCGATATAAGAAAAACGTCCGAGTGCCCGACAGTGTCCCAGTGGATGCCACGATAAAGTCGTTAATAGACTTGACAGATGGGTATCCTCATTTTGGCATTTGCGTGTTGAGTACTGGCACGTTTACCTTACATGCTTTGAATTAAATGCATTATACATTTTTAGATTTTGCGTTTATCGTAGCAAATGTTATGTAACTTTACTCTTAACACCTCTTGTCTCTGTTTAGTCCTATTGAGTGGTAGAAAATGCCATTAGGACTAAAGTCTGCCATTTGTACATGTTTATTTCAGTGCAATAACGTATAACTTTTTTTTTTATGATTAATGCGAAAATCTGTTAACACATTTCTCTCATTTATTTACTTGGAAAACCCATAGCAATAGCCTGGCAATTATAACTATTATAAGTTGTTAGTCATAAAAACAGATAGCTTGATTGCATACGTATAAATACAAATTCCAAGAAGACACATTTTTGTTTGTTATATTCTTGGGACATTTTGGATGAAGTAAGTAGTAAACGAAAAATACTATACTGTATTTTATTGAAAAATAAATCCTAGTTAAACTATCGTTTCCTACATTTGCAGCTTTGTGCAAACTTCGTTCTAAAGATTTAAGAGCCAAAGCCAGAAGCCATGATTATAAACACTGCTATGGGCACAATGAAATCTAATTTAATTTTTAATTTAAGAAGTTATAAATCTTCGTATTATACTTTAGTTAGTTGCAATAATCTTAACAGCTTCGTAGTAAAGTTGCAATTCTAACGGTCATTAAGCCCTATTTAGACCAGACAATAACGTGTATACGATTTTCATTACATTGCAATTTTCATTAAGGCGACCGAATTCGCCGTACGCCGATAGCCCGCAATGTAATGAATATCGTATACATCTTCATGATCTAAATGGGGCTTTAGGGTAATTCGCTAGTAGCCCAATAACTGTGGCCACTAAAAATAAAAATGTATAGGTAATCAGAATTAGTTAAAGGTGGTCAGTTATTAGAAGGTTGTCAATTATTGGAAAGTGGCCAGTTATTGGAAAGTGTCCAATTATTGGAAGGTGGCCAGTAATTGGCGTGGTCATTTAAAAATCAACTTTGTTTTAAGGGCGAGCAAAATTCATTTATAATTCAAGCTGGGTAGTTATTGAAAAGCAAACAGTTTACCGATGTAACCTATATGTCTGTAGTTCGGCCCCAATGTTGACATTAACGAATAACCATAGGGTAAACAAACCTATTGGTTAAACAAGTAAACCGTTTCACCAAGGTCTGCCTATTGATTATGTAGGTCGGAATTGCAACTCGGGGCTGTAGAGAATTTAATGTCGAAACTAAATACAAAATTTTTGAAATTAACTTGACACATCATCATCATCTTTTCAGTCACCGTATGCAGTCCACTGCTGGACATAGGCCTCCCACAAATGACTTGTACCATCTGGGTTGGTAGTTGCCATAGTCAACCGCTTGGCTCAGCCACGCTTGGCAGGCGGGTTGGCGACTGCAGCTAGATAAGGTTTCGACGGACGCTGCTACGGACGGGTCCGTAGGATTTTTCCCTTTGTCGCCTCTTACGACACCCGCGGGAGATGGGGTGATGCTATTCTAGTAATTAACTTGACACGTTTTATATTAAATCCAGTAACCAAATTAATGAAGATCTCACGAGCTTGAATTCTGTTTTTCGTGTTTTTAACACACACAATTGTCAAATGAGGTAAGGAGAAACATTTTTTATTTTACCTATTAGGATAAAAAAAGAATACTTTATTTTCAAATATACAAGAATTATAATCATTACAACTATTATTTTAAGCGGGACAGTTGCCATGTATATAATTTTGACTGAGTTTCCGATATTTCGGCACTGTTGCAAGCGCCATCCTCACGGAATAACTGAAGTACTGCGAGATTTAAGGGTGGTCAAACCACACTCCGTAGCGATCTACCCTCTTAAAGTTAAAAAAAAAATAGTTGTAATGTGAATGAACATGTTTAGCTTAAAAAGGATTATAATCCAATACTACATTAAACCAAAAACGGCCTTGAGGCATTGTACCAAGGACGCTCATGGCTGGATCGCAATGCTAATACGTTGTGCGAGGAAGCCGCCAGCTCTTCGGTCACCAAGTGTCGTATTTCTGCAAAAATAATAGTTAGTTTAGGGTTATTACTTATTAGTTATTTAAAAGCACCACTAAACCCAGTCTTTTTTTTCGGAGGTTTTCAATGAATGTATTAAAATGAGTTATTGGATCTTATGTAGAAATTCAATGTTAGTTTCAATGATGTTTTAAGTGCCCAACCTGCTTTGAGTCGGCATGAAAAGGCCAAATCCTCTCACTGTGCCCAGCAGTGGGGTTGGCTAATATATATGTAACTAGCTGACCCGGCGAACTTCGTACCGCCTAAAAAGCGACAGGTCATTGAGGTCATATTTATTTTTGGAAATCACGGGATTTTTGACCTTTTAATACTTAATGTCTCAATCAGGGCTGTGACGATTCCAACCAATCCAAAATCATTTTAATCGGTTCAGTCGTTCTCGAGTTATAAGCGGTTGAACAAACTCCACTTTCTTTTATATAAATATAATATAATAATCTGGACCCGGGTATGTCCTTAAACTACGTCCAACAATGAGAGGTAGGGCACAGCGATGACCATCACGCTTGAATCTGGAGCAGCCCAACTGGGGAAGTACCTCCTCCTTACAGAAGACCACAGCCATAATAGCACTGCTACCTTTCAGGTCTGTAGTGTTGTGTTCCTGATGGTGAGTAAGGTTCCCAGAGCTCCAACCCCCCTAAAAGCCGGCAACGCGCTTGTGACTCGTTGCGGGTGCCCATGGGCGACGGTAATTGCTTACCACCAGGCAATCCGTCTGTTCGTTTGCCGCCTATGTCATAAAAAAAAAAAAATTAATAAATAAATATTTCGGACATTCTTACACAAATCGACCTAGTCCCTATATATATAGATATGTTAAGTTAATCGCCATCCCTTTAAAAGTCTTCATCTTATAGCTATTTCTTATAATACCCATAAAATAGTATTCCGTGTAGTTTAATGAATATCGCCCCTTTTCGACATTTTTGATAAGTAACTTTCGACTTTATAAATAACGATATAAAATAGTTTATTCTTTGCAGTGGTTAAAATTGGTTGTTGATTCAATTAAGATTTGACGGTTCGCTTAATTGCAAGTTAACTCGGTTTTTATTTCACGTTTGTTTGTTTGCTAATTAAAGAAATTGGCTTTTTACGCTATAATTATCGTGGCCTTATGACCTAGTTGGGGCAAAATGTATGAAATAGTTGAGGAGTAGTTGGAGGTGTATGGAAGACGCCTGTGTTCAGCATAAAACGTCTGTGGGTTATAAATAGGTAGAAGTACGTACGGTCGCCAACCCACCTGCCAACCGTGGTGATTATCCCAAAAAGGCCTAGTTTACCCTCTGGGTTGGAAGGTAAGATGGCAGTCGCTTTCCTAAAACTAGTGCAGGCCTACGCCAAATCCTGGGTTTAGTTCCCAAGTAGACCCCAGGCTGCCATGAGCTGTGGCAAAATGCCATGACAACGAGAGGACGATGATGACTAAGGCTGATATCACACTTGCGATTTGCGAGCGAGTTTTGTATGGAGGCGAATACGCAGCGAGTTCGCCGCGTACGAGTTTTGTATAGAAAACGCTAGCAAATCGCTCAAGTGTGATAATGCCCTAAGTATTAATCGTATACATTCTAATAATGTATAACTAATTTAATTCAAAATATGGAGATATAACTTTCAATACTAATTACGTTAATTAACTTTTACGAAAACCAATTTACCCTCTATAAACACAATATCCGTGTTTAATTTCAATATAGTTTCAATATTATCAGAAACTTAATTGGATTACTCATTATTCTGACACGGCTTTCCGGGCCGGATTTGAACCGGCGTCTTTAGTTTCCGCGGCTGACACTTTGACCATTCGAAACTCAAATAGGTATTTACAATTTTTGAACTTCCATTCTATTCCAATCTGCATCATCGTGGAGGTAAATCAAAATATTCAATAAAATAAATATTACAGGAGCGGTACCGCGAACGTCGAAGTTCATATATTTCGGGCATCTTTCTCTTTTACTACAATTAAAGTGCCATGAGAGTGACAGGGACAATGGTCCGAAATTTACGAATATCGTTGTTCGTGGTAGCGCCGCAGGACTTGCCTACACAATTGACTGAGCCCCACGCTCAAAAAGCTCAAGAAGGCTTGTGCCGTGGATACTCAACCAACGATATATTTTTCATTTGGGACTACGCATTATTATGTACTTTAAGATTTGATGTATCATTGTTTTGAAAAAAAAAATGCTTGAGTTCTTGATAAAAACACAAAAATCACCGTATGTGCGCCTTTAAGATTTGAGGGGTTCCCTCGATCCTTCAGGATCCCATCATCATATCCCGACTTAGTGCCAACGGGACCAACTCGGACCTATACACTTTCGATTTAAAAAAAATTGAAAAATCGGTTTACAGATCTCGGAGATATCGGGTAACATACATACAAAAAAATGAGTTCGAATTGAGAACCTCCTCCTTTTTTTGAAGTCGGTTAAAAATAAGTCCCGCCGCAGTTTCTTTCCCGTCTCTTCTCGGGTCAAAGGTGTAGGGTTAGAACCTGTGGTATTTTTTCTTTGACGTTCATGAGTGCATGTAATGTGCCTAAATTGAAAAAATAAGATCTTTTATCTTTTTTTTTATCTTATAAAATATACATGATATTCGCAGTTGTCATACTCCTGCAAATTGTGGATGCGCCGACGGTGCGTAAAGAAGACAGCTTTGGTTACGCAAAGTGCTCTGTTTCTCACACCTTCGCTGCACACGAAATTCCTATCAGTGTGACAACCACCTTAATACACAGAAAACACATACGTATAACTCAGGAACAAACCTGTGCCCATTAAAGGGACCATCGTTCGAAATTTGCGTGTTTAGATAGTCGCGGTATTCCTTTAATATAAGCAGTTAACCGTCCAACCGTCCATTACATTACACAAATAAATGACTTTATTCGGATTTGAACCCATTACCGTTGGCATCAGGCAAGGTCACCCACTAGGCCAGACCTGTCGTCAAATAATTCAATTTGTTACTGTTACAAACGAATTATGATAATTAGAGTACCCTTAGCGGGGAAACGGATTTGATAGGTAAAATAGATTTTCTTAGAAACTACCATTAACAATGTTGAAATCTTCATTTCTTGTTATTACAATGGAGAATTCTCATTAGACTTTGTTGTCAAATAAGATAATCAATCTATCGAGATGTTTATTATAATGTAAACAGTAAGTACACAAATCGAGAGTTGTTTTAAAGTATAATACAGAAGTCAAAATTTAAAGGAAGCTTTGTGAACACTCCGTATAAATTCGGGTCCATAGATAACGCAAATAAATATAAAATAAACAAACCATTTACATTTAAGTCAATGTGGGTAAGACCGTCTACCTGGAAAGACCATCTACCAACCAATTTCCTACATTATCTCATAGGTAGTTAGTGTCATATGACGGACTTCCCTTGAAAATATAGTATGCCGGTCTTACCCACATTGACTTATAGCTTAGCAATTACGCACTTTTAAAAAAACAACCAGACATTCATAAACAATTGTATACATATTTGTTTTAGGCCACTTATATTTTTGAGCTGGTTTACGATTTGTAAGTTTTTATTTATTAGTTTTATAATTATGTTATTGTTTCCTTTTACGATAATTTAATTCTTTATTTGTCTAAAAAAAGGTATAAATCAATTGCATTTATATCCGCAACACAGGCATCGTCAGGTGGCTACAAATGCAAATCCGCAACAGGCTTTGGCAAATCTATCAACTAACAGGCATCAGCTATAGAGTCTCGAATCATGCCTGGCCCAAAAGTTCCTATGACACTGGCAGCGTTACCGTTACCATGTTGAATGGCCAGCGAGATTTTTTGCACCAGATAAGATCCAGACCGGGGATCGCCACCCCTGTCCATCAGACGTCGGCCCAAGTCTCTCACAAATTCCTCGGCCTCCTCGGCCCAAGTCTCTCACAAATTCCATAGTTTCCTTTTTGTTATTCTGTTGTTTAATAAGTTTCTGTCAAAAATGTTATTTTCGGTACAAGCTTTTATGGCCGACTGTACTTTTTTTTTTGCACAATTGTCATCTAAACTAACTAAAATCATCTAGACGCCACCGGAGGACGGGCAGGAGCATCGATTAGAGCGGTGGAATAATTTGCGATCGCCAACCCGCCTGCTAAGCATGGCGATTATGGCATTAAACCTGCTGCTTATCGCGGTATGGGGGAGGTCCAGCAGTGGCCGTCCGTAGCTGATTTAGTAGTAGTAAAATCATTATTTCCCTACTTCTTATTGCAGATGTAGTTAGGGAATAGGTACCATAAGGCATTAAGTCAGCCACCTTGAATAAATAAATTATAAAAGCTAAATAATGTGAGATCACCACCACGAAGAGACGTCAAAAATCGTTATTTATTTACAAAACAGTAACTATAAATATCGGAAATACTATTGTGTCTATTTAAGCCTCAATTAACTAAAAACTTTGATTTCATTGAGGCATCAATCGACTAATTTATTAGCTATCAGAATCTTAAAAGAAGTCCGTCACTCAAGTCGTTATTTATCGACAATAATGTCACAACTCAAATAGAAAATGCTATTCGAATACAAACCTTACTACCAAAGGTTTAAATATTAAATGTTGTGACATAAAGAGTTGGGCCACTATTATCGATAAGCAGCGAAGTTTGTTTTCGACGGATGCCATTGCAAAATATATTCGACGGGTTTTACTCAACTATGATTGCGTATCGAATTTTAACCATTGGTTACAAAAACGTTTTTATTGCTTAATACATTTTTTGTTGGTAAAAGGAAACGTCAACTGAGTGACCTTTATTTCGAGTCATGACCTTTGTCTTTAAAAAGTTAAGGAATAGATTATAACTTTTAAGATCTGACGCCCAATTGGGCCACCCTAACACAGCGGTACCCGTCGAAGTTTGTCAAGAATACGTAATCCTGTTTTTAACGCTATTTTAGGTACAGTTTACCATCTCTTGCTTTTTATGTTCAATAGTATAAAGAAAGATTGCAATTTTATAATAACAACTTAACGAAAATTACAAGTTATGTCCATTTATTTAAAACAAACCTAGGCCCCATGGCGGGGCGCCATTACGCAAGCAGCATTCCCGCGTAGAATTGCAATTGCAATCCTTTGAGCGAGAAAGCTGCCCGCGCGAGGGCTCGCCTGTTGCCTCTAGTAGACGCTTGTTCAGTTCCTTGTGGAAGTCGAGCGCACCCTTGCGCCAAGGCACAGCCTAACGATTATACAGAAAGCTTCTCAAATAATTTCACACCCCTTAAAAATAGAACGCGCAATTCCTATGAAAATTGCGCGGTAAATCCTCCCCTCCCACTTCCCCGAACACCCTCCATCGTTGCTCTGAAAATAGCCGGAGCTTGCCCACTGTATATAGCTACTCTGTGGCTCTAGTGTCTCGACGCCAAATGGCGAGAACTCGTATTGGGCGCCGAGACAACTGTATTTAGAGACCTTGAGTCGGTCCAGGCTGTTTGCCGCAGCTCCCACTCGTTTGATTATTGTTTTTCATTTATATTGTACTAGCTTTTGCCCGCGGCTTCGCTCGCGTTACGAAGTATTTAAGTTATAAGAATCGTTCTATCTATCGTTCAAAACGCAGTTTTGTATGCATGCATGCTTTTTGTTCGGTAAATGCCGTTTTATCCACAAATGCCTACGTCATAGTAGCTTTCTGCATGCAAAGTCTCAGCCCGATCGGTTTAAAATTGACAAAGTTTCATACAAACTTTCATCCCATATTTTATCCCCTTGGGGGTAGAATTGATCAAAATCCTTTCTTAGCGGATGCCTACGTCATATTTAACATCTACCTGAATGCCAAATTTCAGCTCGATCCGTCCAGTGGTTTGGGCTGTGCGTTGATAGATCACTATGTCAGTATATAGATATAGATATACATTTAGATTGTTTACCCCTCTTTCTACCTACAAATATAATTATTTAGAGAAATCTGTCGTCAAATACAACTAATATTGTAATCAGAATATTTTCCTACGGCTTATCTCATTAATCCAGTCTTTTGTTGGTTAAAAGTAAATTGTGCGTATCGCTCACCCAGTCTCTTAGATGAATTGCATATTTCCCTCTTTGTCAACAAAAAACGTATTACCTTACGAGTTGCCGCAATTTCCGATCTTAAAATCACTGTATAAGGACCAAATTTCAATGGATGATTGCTCAGTGTTTCTAGTCTATAGGGCGCATATTGCGACCAAAAAACTATTACTTTTACACTGAAAATTGAAGCTTAATGTGATTGAATTAGAATTGAGAATTCGTGTTTTAAGGTAGTTAATATTTGTTTGGCCCGAGATTCTAAAGTTTGCCTTTTGTCTTGTCATCATAATGTATGTAATTAACATGTATACCAATTGTTTTAGAAGAAAAAGTTCGATTCTTTCCTTCATAGCTGTATAATTGTAGGTACCTACATCTACAATAGTTGTACTATAAACTCCTTATCGCTCATCGCCCTTTTAATTTAAATCACTAGACAAATGCTTCCCCCAAATATGACGTTTATCATCTTTGGTGTTTCCATAGTCGCCACGCTGGGCAGGCAGGTTGGCGGCAGCTGTTGTTGTTTTTTTTTTATGACGAGCAGACGGATTCTCTGATGGTAAGCAATTACCGTCGCCCATGGGCACCCGCAACACCAGGGGAGTCACAAGCGCGTTGCCGGCCTTTAAGGGGGGGTTGGAGCTCTGGGAACCTTACTCACCATCAGGAACACAACACTACATACCTGAAAGGTAGCAGTGCTATTATGGCTGTGGTCTTCTGTAAGGAGGAGGTACTTCCCCAGTTGGGCTGCCCCAGATTCAAGCGTGATGGTCATCGCTGTGCCCTACCTCTCATTGTTGGACGTAGTTTAAGGACATACCCGGGTCCAAAATGTTGATTTGGTTTCGGCAGACGACGCCCGCTGTAGAAGCGGGGTGGCGCTATATTCTTAGCCACAATACCTACAATAGCTAGGTACGATATTAGAAAGTTATGACTGTGTATTTTTGCCACTATTACCGAGTACCCATGTGAAAATTAAACATGCGAAACTAAAAATTCATAACATTTATTTCGTTTCAGGTAATGAATATTTTCGTCCACTAAGATCGGAATGTGAAGGCACATACACTAACGGCGGCCCCTCGACGTTTTGGTAGAGCGTAGAGCCCATCTCTGAGAACGTTGAAAGAGACCATCCCATTCAAGCCTTTTTTCTTAGAAAATTATGTTGGGAATGACGTCCAAATTTGGTAAGATCCCAGGTCAGGTTTTGGACCCGGGTATGTCCTTAAACTACGTCCAACAATGAGATGTAGGGCACAGCGAAGTACCATCACGCTCGAGTCTGGAGAAGCCCAACTGGGGAAGTACCTCCTCCTTACAGAAGACCACAGCCATAATAGCACTGTTACCTTTCAGGTATGTAGTGTTGTGTTCCTGATGGTGAGTAAGGTTCCCAGAGCTCCAACCCCCCTTAAAGGTCGGTAACGCGCTTGTGACTCCCCTGGTGTTGCGGGTGCCCATGGGCGACGGTTATTGCCATCAGGCAATCCGTCTGTTCGTTTGCCACCCTATGTCATAAAAAAAAGGTCCACACACGCCACCAGGTAGGTGGGGGTCCCGACCGGAGAAGTCGACCAGTCTACCCACTAAAAATCCAGATGAAAGAATCGCTGACTAGCGGCGGGGACGCGGTAACTGATTACTCCCCACCCATCTGAGGCCAGTTTCTCACTTATACAAGGTTGCTATTTCAGTACTTATAAGGCTATTATACTTTGCCATTAATATACGCACGATATACGCATTTCGTCTCAAGACCCGCCTAACATTTACATTTCAAGTATGGCTTTTACCATATGAGTAATTGGCTTTCGTGCAGGCAGCAAAGCATTTGCATAAATACACTTATATAATCATATAAAAAGCCAAATTAACAGTATAGTAAATATTACATAACATTTGGTGCAAATATTTAAGACAAACGATGACTTGAACCTCAGAACAAAAAGTTAATTCTAACTAAAGATGACAGGTCCGAGATAGACAGGCCTGCTGAAACATCTGCCTGTTAAACATCACATTGGTGGCAAACAAACATACAGCCCTCAAAATAGGAAGCGGTCTCCGTGTCCGTGGATGCCTATTAGCCCAGAAACAATGTTGCTGACATATGTCTCACCTGTCAGTTTAGTGAAATAGGGGCCCTATTTTAGAGCTTACCTGAAACAGGGATCGTTGCCGGTATTACGAAAAATCTAAATTTTGCCGTTAATTCCTAATTTTTACTTCGAGCTTCTTACATGGTATTTGGGTAAAGAGAACACATTATCTGATGAGTTGGTTAAAATGTCAAAATGTGCCCTAACAACTTAGATACCGAAATTGAATACCGGTTAATTTGTATGAAAATAATACCGGTATTCAATCCCTACCTGAAACATGTCGCCTAGTTCGATATAAGTACGCGTGAGTTCCGTTTGTAACTAAGTAATGGTAACTAACGCTATCAAAAATACACAACACAAATATTAGTAATATATTCTTATATGTAATATTATATTACATATAAGAATATAATTACTAATAAAAGAGTACAATATGGGTTAATAATAAATTATTACCCTAGTCGGGAACGCCCGGAAACTTCACACGTTTTACTTTTTAACAAGCAATTTATAGGTTTCTTCTCAAGAAAGTCGACTACGTGCGTTAATGTGTACCTTGACGGGAACGAAATAAGTGTATTTTTAGGTGTATTTATATTTTTTTTATACCACAAAGGTGGCAAACGAGCATGCGGCCCGCTTGATGGTAGGTCACCGCAGCTTATGGACGTTTACAATACCGAGGCATCATTCACGCGTTGCCGACCCCGTAAAAACCTCTTTATGTACATAAAAATAAACTCATTTAATAAATACCGAAATATAACTATGTGTCGGAAGTAACGTGTTCATACTTATAGTATTCGCAGATAAAAATAGCATTTAAGTTCGATAGAACCCGGACCCGGACCCGGGTACGTCCTTAAACAACGTCGAACAATGAGAGTTAGGACACAGCGAAATACCATCACCCTTGAGTTTGGAGAAGCCCAACTGGGGAAGTACTTCCTCCTTACAGAAGACCACAGCCATAATAACACTGCTACCTTTAAGGTATGTAGTGTTGTGTTCCTGGTGGTGAGTCAGGTTCCCAGAGCTCCAACCCCCCTTAAAGCCCGGCGCTTGTGGCACCCCTGGTGGGCGACGGTAATTGCTTACCATGAGGCAATCCGTCTACTCGTTTGCCACCTCTGTCATAAAAAATCATCATCATATCAGCCGAAGGATGTCTTGCTGGATATATTAGGCCTCCCTCAGAGCGATCCACAGTGACCGATTTTGCGCCACCCGCATACAGTGGATTTCCGTGATTATTACCAGGTCTTTCCTTGTGGGGGGCCTGCCCAAGCAGCGCCTTCCGGTACGATACGGCTAATATTAATATGAATGCTAAAATGATTGAAAAACTCATATTTTAATAATAATCAAACATAGTGTACCCCTTATTAAATTGTCGAAAAGGCCTCTGCGCGTTGGCTCGATCCGGCTCCGCGTACGCCTCCCAAATGTCCGGAACACCATTGTTCCGTGTACGGAAAAGACACACTAATATTATTTAACAATTTATTCCACAATGAGTTTTTAAATAAACCTAGAATTAATTACTGCGAATTGAAATATAAATATTATGTTATATACTTACCTCAACCTGTTCAGCCGACACCAAAGTTTGCGCGGGAGATCGAACCCTTTTAATTTTTTTGTCGGTTAGAAGGGGAGGTTCTCCATACGCGCCCGCAGGCCATTCCTCCTTCCATTTGTCTGGGCATGGCTGCTGCAATTCCTTTACCTACAAATGGGGCTGGAAGTCTTCTCCACTCTGCGAGTGCGGTGAAGAAGAACAGACCACTGAACATATTTTCCAGCGCTGCCCCTTGCACTCGTATTCTGGACCAACTGAGGACCTAATCTCCGTCTCCCCTGACTTGATTGCCTGGCTTAACAACCTCAAAGCTGTATTCTGATTGTCCTTCACATTGTGCATGCCATACAATTAATAATAATATACTTACCTAAGAAAAATTAACGAAAGTTGCCTTCGTACCAGGCGGGATTTGAACCGGCATCTTATGTATACGGCTCCCGTCCTGTCCAGTAGACTTTCGGGGGTCTGGCTACTTTTCGAATATATAAAGAAATAATTATTTTTAGATAGATAGATAGATACATAGATATAAACATTTATTCATGACATACACACACACACACATAATAATAACAACAACAAAAAACATTACAACATTACACAAACGAGGTGTGCCACGAAATGGACTCATCTCAGCGTAATGCCAGCAATCGCAAGCGCTGGTCTTCCGATGAGATCATCAGGTGCCATGACGACAAGTAACACATATACACAAGAAGAAACAAAAAAGAAATAAATAAAGGAACGAAATAGTACATTACTGCAGAGGCCGTGAAGTAAGGGATTTAAGGACGAGATTGCGGTAGATTGTGTCCTTTAATCCCTGTTAAGGCCGAAGCCTGTATAGTGCTTTTGTCAAACATTTCAAGAAAATAATAAAATTAAAATAACAACAAAGCAATCAAGTAAAAAATATAACTATCTATGGTTCATAGATTTCGTTTTTTTTTTAATGAATTGACATTGGAAAAAGCTATTGCCATGTTTAACCGATTATTATAATACCAATTATGCTTTCAAAGAGATTGTAACTTGGATGTATGTATTTTTTCCTTCGTCAGTCTACTCTTAGTTGGCAAATTTAAAAAGTTAGAGCTGCGGACAATAATGTGCTTTTCATACTAACTCCATACATTTATTCACGGCCTAGTCCATAAATGTGCAACTTCTTGGCATCATTTCGTGCCATTAACGAATACATTTCGTAGTATGTTTGAGAAAAAAAAATACACAAGTAATGTATACAATGAATATGATTTATTGCTAGTCAATAAAAACTCTTATTTATGTATACTCACGACGATCATGGCTGCGCAAAAGCTAAATCAATTTATGAATTATTTATAACAATGTTTTATTGCGGCTTTATTGAAAATTAGTAAATCCTCTTGCATTATTAATTAAGAAAAATTATACTTGGAAAAAGTATTGTCAATACTTCTACACTAATATTATAAAGACGAAAGTTTGTGAGTCTGTATGTTTGTTACTAATTCACGTCTAAACGGCTGGAGCGATTGTAATAAAATTTGGTATGGAGTTAGCTGACGCCCTGGATTAACACATAGGCTACGTTTTTTCCCTAATAAACCGAGAGTAACACCGCGGGGCACAGCTAGTTGTCAACATGTTTTAACAGTTTTGTGGTTGTAACCACGGGTATGGTTCCTTAACTGCCATTGAACTGCTGCAAAATTCACCGGAGCCGCGTTCCGTAGAGCTCCGGAATATACTGCGATCGCCAACCCGCCTGCCAAGCGTGGCAATTATGGCATTAAAACCAACATGCTCAGCAATTGTTGCCTTTGGCGATCTGTGAGCTATGTGTGGACACCTAACGGTCGCCTAGCTTAGTCGATGCCTAAGAAGCAGAAGGTCACACGATCGAAACCGGTCAAGGGCTGTATTTGTGTTTTAACTGGCGAAATACATTGCTCGCTGACATTATTATAAATCTAACTATAAAGTAGGCTTATCAGACGCCGGCTCATCGACGTTGAATAAGCAAGATATAATATATAAAGCCATCTAATAAACAAATAAGTAAATATTACAGGCCATCCTTACACAAATTGACTGAGCCCCACGGTAAGCTCAAGAAGATTTGTGTTCTGGGTACGATATACGACTATATAATACACTATTACTTCATCATCATCATCATGTCAGCCGAAAGACGTCCACTGCTGGACATAAGCCTCCTCCAGAACGATCCAAGAAGACTATTACTTAAATACATAAAAATCACCCATGACACGGGTGGGTTACTGTAGCTGAGTAAGGTGTTGTAGGTACTAGACGACGATATATATAATACATAGATACATATAAATACTTAAATACATAGAAAACAAACATGACTCAGGAACAAATATCTGTGCTCATCACACAAATAAATGCCTTGACTGGGTTTCGAACCCAGGGCCATCGGCTTCATATGCAGGGTCACTATCCACTAGGCCAGACCGGTCGTCATACGAGTACATATTATACAATTACTTAAATACTTAAAAAACACCCATGACCCAGGAACAAATATTTGTAGCTCAGTAAGGGTTGTGTTGGAGGTACTAGACGACATACATAATAGATAGATACATATAAATACATAGAAAACACCCATGACTCAGGAACAAATATATCTGTGCTCATAACACAAATGAGTTCCCGTTGGAACCCAGAATCGTCAGTTTCATAGGCAGGGTCACAACCACTAGGCCAGACCTGTTGTTTAATAGTCCTTATATTAATAATGACTTTATTGAGCTCACCAGAAATATTTATTATATATTTAATTAATTGTTTTGGACAGTGAAACGAAATATATACTTCGGCAGTAATCATATACTCTGATATGTGTTAACGCTTATTAGATCTGTCATATCAATTTGGTGCGAATTAGTAGGCACAGACGTGTCTGGTTTATGTACTGAGAATATCCTAAGTGGCGTCAAAAAAGGAGAGTGGGGTCAGAAGTGCCGAATTTCTTAAAAGAATTTGTTAAATTATACTTTCATATCGGTCACAAAAGTTAACTGATGGAGACACGCATCATCTTTAGAAAGCCGCAGAAAATGATCTCTGAGCTTGTGGGGCCACGTTTGGCAAGCGGGTTGGCGATCGTGAACGCAGTATGATTTATAAAGAATTGCTCCCCGTTCTCCGGTGGTTTTTTGTCGCAGGGTAAGGACTTACCCGGGTCAAGTCAAGTTTGTTAAACTATGAAAATTTGAACAGCGCTTCTCTTTCGCGTTTCGCTTTTTCATTGATCTATTATGTTGTTAATAAAATAGTTTTCTTACTATCACGAAAATATTTTTTTACATTTTTGATTTTGGATTTATGATTTTTCATAATTGGAAAACAATGCTATTTAAGCTCTTAATGGATTAGCATTTTTTCCGGCATACTCATAGTGATTGATTCCTGCCGGTAAGTAGCACGCGTATGACTCATCTGCAGTTACAAGCATCCATAGGCTACGGTGACTGTTTATCAGCAGGTGGGCCGTAGGCGTCATTGTTACCATCGTACTATAGAAAAAATCGTAACCTTTACAGCTAGCTCTTATGTTTAATGAAACAGGCGGTTTCCTAGCAACGACTGATTCATTAAAACCAAGCGAGGGTAG
The DNA here is from genome assembly GCA_022674325.2 of Grapholita molesta. Lineage (NCBI taxonomy): Eukaryota > Metazoa > Arthropoda > Insecta > Lepidoptera > Tortricidae > Grapholita > Grapholita molesta. Next base: position 2,835,197 of record CP053138.2, read on the forward strand.
ATACATACTTAATCTTAGATATATCCACAAAATTTCCCCCAAAATGAATTATAAGAAATACACTCATGTGTTAAAGTACAGTACGACCTTATTCCTCAATACAAAATGTTTTTAAATAGGCGAAAGACTTAGCTAAAGTCCAGGCCTATGGTATGCCGGCGTTCTATATTTAAATTTTGACGTAAGTTCCATATTAATTATCTGTACCACTACATACACATGGTCAGTTAAGTTTTTCTCAGTCTACTTCCCACATAAAGAAAAGTTTTCTTTCTAAATGTTATAAAAAAAAAATGAAATTTATTAATTTAAAAGCAAACAAACGCAGATTTAAAAAGTCCCCAGCTAAAATTGTTCAAAGTTTAAGTTGTTGATTGTTCACGGCATAGTTTTACGGAAACTGAAAAGCATATCAAATATGGCATTGTATACATTAAACATGGCCGACAATAGCTGTTTCATACCGCATTAGGGCGAGTAACAAATGTTTGGATTGAGTCGGCCAAAGTTAATGTAGCGTTTTCCGTAGTACCCTTGTGGTTAACAGTATACTAACCATGGAACATACCAGAACATGTCTATACGAAACCGCGTTCCCCGCATACTGGCAAACACATTAGCGACATCTATTCTGTTAAACAGCAGTACGTCTCAGTGCTATACTAGTTTTATGGAGATGTCTTGCTGTTTGTACCTACTAATTGAGTTTTAAGTATTATAAATAAATAAATAATAAATATTTCGGGACATTCTTACACAAATCGACTTAATCCCACGGTAAGCTCAATAAGGCTTGTGTTGCAGGTACTAGGCGACGGTAGGTATATATAATAAATAGATACATATAAATACTTAAATACATAGAAAACACCCATGACTCAGGAACAAATATCTGTGCTCATCACACAAATAAATGCCCTGACTGGGAATCGAACCCAGGACCTTCGGCTTCATAGGCAGGGTCACTACCCACTAGGCCAGACCGGTCGTCCTTCATAGTCCTATTCAAATTGAGGACAATTTATCAGATTTTTATCTAATATCAGCAAAATACACTAAATTAATTTGTTTGATGTACGGGATCCCCATTAAATTTCTATTTTATTATATTTTTTTAGTATTTGTTGTTTTAACGGCAATATAAAACATCATCTGTGAATATTTCAACTATCTCGCTTCATGAGATGCAGCGTCGTTGTATTATCAAGACAGGCAGCAGTATGAAGTTTTACCCTTTCGGCACGGAACCTTAAAAAGCCTGTTTATTATTGGCTAAACATTAAACTATTACATATTAATTTGTTCTTTACACCAGGATCTATTCCAAATCCATTTGATCGCCATAAAAGTCAAATCTCGTTACAGGCGTCCATAGGCATCGGTAACTGCTTACCATCAGGCGGGCCGTATGCTTGTTTGCCACCGTCGTTGTATTTACAAAAACAGACATCATATGACAGGCCGTATTGTGACTTAGGACACGATTTTCCGTCGTGCTGACGGTTACTGTTACTGTTTTCAACGCTTTTACTATGCCTATTCGGCACACGAACAAACACTCCGAGCTCCGTCCGATCGATTATGCAACGCCTTTATGATCGTGTGAAGATTTGGATTTGGTCGGTGAACTTATGAATGAATAGAAATGAATGAATTAAATTGTTTCGTGTCACGGGGCGTGGTTAATTTTCCACTAGACAGACAGACGTCTTAGTCGTGTTAGATTGGTAGGCTTGTTGCTACTATTTTTCATTTTCTTATTATAAATATCCGGGACTTAACAGCGTGGCCACCTATATTAACTTGAAAAACTACCACTGACGCGTGACACAAGTTTGGACCTGGATATCTCCTTAAGGCACTGGTTTCTCTGACCACCCGCTACCGGCGACCCGCGACTTTCTAATGTTTTGTTAAGGAATGTTTGAGGGTGATTTCTCTGAAACGTCGCTGGCTCAGAGAAACCACCCTCAAACGGTCACCGGTCGAGAAACCACAGGGCCTAAACTACGTACAGCAATGAGAGGTAGGGCACAGCGAAGTACCATCACGCTTGAATCTGCAGCAGAACACGACGACACTTACTATAACTGAATTTATAATAAGAAAATATATTTTATAAATGAAAATAACGGCTTCACTCACATGCGCGACATATTTTGGAGAACATAGGCATCCATTATCAATGCTGAATGTCCGTTCCCTTCGCTTACCTATTAGACAAACAAATAGGTATATAATATTACATAAGTTTCAGAAGCCTATTAAAATCTCTTCGCCCGTCTGTCATTTCCACTCTCCCCATTGATAACCCAACTGGCCTCGCAACCTCTACTCACCCCATTTTACGGTACATATAAATAGAGACGGTAAAAATTTTAACTGCGAATAAGTTACCGACAGAAAAAGGCGAGGAGTATTTTAACGTTTTCTTTTTGATTCTATCCGACCTTTTTCCACTTATCCTTGGATAATTCCGAGTGATTTATGCCGGAATCTATAAAATATTTATCGTAATGTCTGAGGGATGGTAATTTCATGAATTAACTTAGATCAGTATCCGAGGATACCAAGATTATTTTAAGAAAATCCTTAGCTTATTTTCGTGAAATCTTCTCCATCAAATATACGAGTTGGTTCACCAAGTATGTATTAAAATAAGTAGTTCAGTGATATGATATTAAATAAAGAAAAAAAAAACGATTAGTTTGAGGTGCGTCCATCACAGACGTGAGTCCCTCAACCCAAGCAGTGTTTCCCTACGTCGCTACCCCGAAAATCGATATTCTTATATTTCGAATGATTGTGTTTGTTACTCTTATGACGCCTTAATTGGAGTAAAAGAGAATGATGCTCGAATTTTAAGAATTTCGATGTTGCGGAGCCAAGCCTGACTCAGCTTACAGCAGTGAGTGACGCACTGTTACCCCGAGCGGTGTGCCTTTGGAAATGGGTATTAGAGCTTACCAGAAACATGTCGCCTAGTGCGATATAAGTACACGTGAGTTCATCGGCCGTGTAATGCCGGCTGACTAGAATAGCACCACCCCATCTCCTCCCGCGGGTGTCTTAAGAGGCGACAAAGGGAAAAATCCAATCCTACGGACGGGCAGCAGCGTCCGTCGAAACCCAATCTACAGCTACTGCGGTCGCCGACCCGCCTGCCAAGCATGGCGACTATGGCAACTACCCCCCAAGATGATACAAGTCATATTTGTGGGAGGCCTATGTCCAGCAGTGGACTGCATACGGCTGAAATGCAGGTATGTATGTATGAGTTCATCCCTTTGGAACTAAGTAGTATCGACATGACTTACGATAGTTCTTGTGTAAAAAGCACTCTCTAACTTTTATACAAGACTGATTAGCGTTTGACCCCAGTCACACTTGATGGTAAGTGTCGACGAGGTCGAGGTAGCACGCTGGTTCAGTAACAGAATCAATCCACTCTTGCCTTGAAAATACCCAAACTATATCTTTCCGGGAACACAGATGAAGGGAGCGAATTCCATTCCTTAGCCAGCATTGGGAAGATAGAATCGAATCGCTTCGTGCGAATGAATGGAATATTCACAACTTAAGGATGAAACGGACGGACGTCTGGTGGTGAAACGGAGATGGCGGAATTAAATCGTGCATACCCTTTGAACACTCTTTGTCTTTGCGCGAGAAAACAGCCAGGTCTTTTTGCGAGTTTTTCGTAGAATTCTTGTACATGCCATGTTTTTGTCTTACTTATTTCAAGTTTGATTTCTCGCTGGTGGAGTTCCTAATTACAGCAAGATGCGTATATATTTGACGGCAGATTTATCTGGGGAATGTGCGTATCTGTCAACATGTTATGGGCTGTAGACATAGATTTGTACAATATTAACAAAGTTGTGTTAAAGTTAGACATATTTACATGCCTCTGAATAATTTGGTGGAGGCAAATATTCGTGGTATGTTAATTTAAATTGTCAATGAGTATGCTTGGTTTGCTTATCTATTGCGCTAGGGTTAACCTCTGTTAATAGATTTGTATGTCTGTGGATTTTTGTGCTTAATTATCGTGACACTGACATAATTTTATTTTTTCTACTACTCACGCTAATTGAGTACACTAACTCTACCCGGATCTCACTATTGGACCCGGGTATGTCCTTAAACTACGTCCAACAATGAGAGGTAGGGCACAGCGACGTACCATCACGCTTGACATCTGGGACAACCCAACTGGGGAAGTACCTCCTTACAGAAGACCACAGCCATAATAGCACTGTTACCTTTCAGGTATGTAGTGTTGTGTTCCTGATGGTGAGTAAGGTTCCCAGAGCTCCAACCTTTCTTAAAGGCCGGCAACGTGCTTGTGAGTCCGCTGGTGTTGCGGTGGTTGCTTGCCACCGGGCGATCTGTCTGCTCGTTTGCCGCCTATGTCATAAAAAAAACTCTTTTTAGAAAAAATCTTTTAGATGATTATATTTGTTGAGACCATATAATGAAAAAAAAATAAACAAGATTTATTAATTAGAGAAATCCAATGCGCTGAATACCAGGCCTGCAGAAGTTCAAGCGAGTATCGACAGTATGCAGGCCTGTACAGTATGGCACTGCGTATATGGGCGATATGCAGTGCCATACTGTCGATACTCGCTTGAACTTCTGCTGGCCTGGTACCGCAAACATCGAACTTCGTAAATTTTATAGCATCTTTCTCTTTTACCCCAATTACGGTTTAATGAGAGTGACAGAGACAATCGTTCGAATATCGATTTTCGCGGTTGCACCGCTGCACGCTGGTCGCTACTATATGAAGTACTGATTGAATGAATGGAATGAATGAGTAATTTAAAAATCTTCCTGTCATGAGATGTTGTTGTGTGCGTGACTTCAACTCTCGTGAAACTACCTATAACAGTATGGATTGTATTGTCGTCAATGATCTGGAGCGGTACCGCGAACATCGAAGTTCGTATATTTCAGGCATCTTTCTCTTTTACTCCAATTATGGTGTCATGAGAGTGACAGCGACAATCGTCCGAAATTTACGAATATTGTTGTTCACGGTAGCGCCGCTAGGCGATGACAGCAAAGGTGAGAAAGAAAGGTCGGACCGCGCTATCTCGCTCTAACGTCTATGCCAAAAATCCACGCACTATACTAGATAGCCGAGGGTCGTATATCGTTATAAAGGTTTATTTTTGTCTAAATCCAACGCCAAAATATATGGCGGCAGGCTTAACCTGAAAATCCTAGAAATTTAATATATTATTCTCTGTGAGAGTAACGCGAGTGACCTCATATTTCAATGTGTTTTTGTACCTATCTCTAGATAAGTACTCGTATATCATAATACACGGCAAAATAAGCTTATAAATAAATATTTCGGGACAATCTTACACAAATCGACCTAGTCCTATGATAAGCTCAATAAGTCTTGTGTTGTAGGTACTAGACGACGATATATATAATAGATTGATACATATACATACTTAAATACATAGAAAACACCCATGACTCAGGAACACATATCTGTGCTCATTACACTAATAAACGCCCTGACTGGGATTTGAACCCAGGACTAATTCGGCTTCATACGCAGGGTCACTCCCCACTAGGCACATACCGGTCGTCTTATTATAGCCTATGTACAAAAATTCGTTATCGATAACTTCAAAGTCACATCTCATGGTAAGGTTTAGTGCGAGTTCCCGTCATTCCCTACAAACTATGTTCCGTCTCTTCTTTTATCATTTTTTTTTCCTTGTAAATGTTGATCTTGACTATACCTAAACCTATTACGTTTTCATTGGAAAACTTTCAGAAACTTTTTTTCTTTCTGGAATAATGAAAAAAGAAAATAGGTACATTCACTTACCTACCTACTAAGATCCTCTCATTATTTTCAGAGACCAAATTAGCATTTTCCCTAATGCCTTGTACAGGCTTCACGCTTGGTTTTTACCATAAACACAGTATCTATAGACTTGCCGTGCTCGCAAGGTCGAAGGGGATGGTCTCATTAAACTTTTAACATATTCATTACATTTCAATATTCCAAATAGCAACAACTATTACGGGCAAAGAGTCTGGTCAAGTCTATTGCCACACATTCTAAATAGTTCCAAGACATATCATAGGTAACCTGGAGAGCAAACCATATAATTTTAAACAGACATTTAAGAAATACTGCTTGAATAATATTACGTAGTAATGTCAATATGTTGTATAATAAAATGTACTAATTAGGTAATTGATTAACTATTATATATGAAATGGAAGCAAAACCTAAACTAATTAGCCCAAAGATCTATAATAATGTAGATTATGCTAAGTAACCTATGTAACTTGCTTATTTTCCTCGAAATATACAGTTTAATATTTTTTTTTTACACCTATGACAGAGAACGCGCTATTATATTTCGCCCCTTTCATGTATCCTTCCAAAGGACTAAGGCTAATATCACACTTGCAAGCGAGTTTTGTATGGAGGCGAATACGCAGCGAGTTCGCCGCGTACGAGTTTTGTATAGAAATCATTTGCAGGACGCTCAAGTGTGACAACGCCCTAAGATCTTAAACTATCAATAGACAATCATAAAAAAAGGAATTTATAGGCGCGATATCGCGCATTAAACACATTCAGCGTGTTTATGAGTGAATTGCATAAAAATTGTACGTAAATAAGGACCTAAATTTAATCTTAAGCTAATCATTTCATTTGTGTTACGATAAATAACAATATTAATTATATTGTATTCATACACGAACACTCTCTCATGTATTTAATATATCTCAAATAGCACCGACATAACTATCGTAACACAAATGAACTGACTAATATTACTAAGGGTAATTGTAGTTCCTTAACTTACTTCAACGAAGTTAATTTTTTTGGAATTCACCCTTATATTAGACGACTGTATGCTTGGTTGCAAACGTGGTAAAAATGTAAAAATGTAAATTTTGGCTTAGTGTGTAATTTTCTAAATGAATAGTAATTTTATAAAATCCCGGGGAAAACAAATTAGATTTAAGGATCATTACTGTACCCTTGAGATGCTGAGCTAGGGTCTGGAAAAGTCTGGAGTTTTTAACCAACGGAAAAAAGGAAGACGTGTTCAAGTCTTTGCCTTTTTAGGGTTCCGTAGTCAACTAGGAACCCTTATAGTTTCGCCATGTCTGTCCGTCCGTCCGTCCGTCCGTCCGCGGATAATCTCAGTAACCGTTAGCACTAGAGAGCTGAAATCTGGTAATAATATGTATATCAATCACGCCGACAAAGTGCAAAAATAAAAAGTGGAAAATAATGTTTTTTTAGGGTACCCCCCGTATACGTAGGTAAAGTGGGGAGTGATTTTTTTCTTCATGCTAATCCTAACGTGTGATATATTGTTTGATAGGTATTTAAAAATGAATAGGGGTTTACTAACATCATTTTTGGATCATATAAATATTTTCGGAAATAATCTTCAGCTCCAGAAGTAAAAAAAAGTGCGCCCCCCCCCTCTAACTTTTGAACCACAAGTTTCAAAAATATGAAAAAAATCCCAAAAGTAGAACTTTACATAAACTTTCTAGGAAAATTATTTTGAACTTGATAGCTTCAATGGTTTTTGAAAAAAGGCGATAGTTTCTTATAAATTGTTAATAAATTAGGCCTTATTCCCTAAGATATGGCTGTCAAAATCTCTATTGAATGATAAGACATACTTCCTCACTTTAGGCCCGGTACCGCGAAGATCGATGTCTTTTACTCCAATTAAGGCGCTAAGAGTAACAGAGACAATCGTCCGAAATTTACGAATATCGTTGTTCGCGGTAGCGCCGCCGTTTTATGTATAATTTCGCGTTTAGTTTTAACCGTAAATAAGAATCTGCACTAATATTCATCGCCCAATGCGACCGTCCCCTCCGTTGTCTTACTACTTCAGATGGGTACTGAGTGTGAGTGAAACAGTAAGACAAATACGAACATTTCCGAGAAAATACGATAGGAAAGGATTATTCACTACATCTGAGCCCCGAGTGTATGTTTTTAACGTAACGAAACGTCACCATCGCGTTACTTACCCATATTACATCAGTATCACTTACGCATTCGAGATATTTTTTACGTCAAAAGAAACTTACACTAGAGCCTCTGTACTTTAAGCTCGCGCGCATAGTGCATAGTTTACTTAATTTGCCGATAGATGTCGCTGTAGGTGGAACGCTCATACCCTACATGGCGTTTTTAAGATTATTTCTGAATAATGGGGTCGGTCAGAGCATACATGCCCATACATTAGGTTGAAACTGACTTCAAATGACGCTGGCTGGTCATCACTCCATGTTACAACCCCTTCTTACTACACGTGGTGGGACTGAAATCGACAACATTTTTTCGAATTTTCCATGTATAGTTGGGATCTATAACTCTTTCTTTAGTTGTCAGCGTCCTTTGTGCGCCCGTTTTTAGGGTTCTGTACCTACTTATTATTAATATGTCAACAACAATGTATCAAATAGCCCATTTGTAACTCTTAAGTGGGAACACTTACTGTGACTGACGAAAAACTACGGAACCCTACACTGAGCGTGGCCCGACACGCTCTTGGCCGGTTTTTTTGCTAATACTTTTTAGTTTTACCTAAGCGCTTGTATGTTATGCTGGCTATTCCATATTCAAGCGTGGTGGTAACTTGCTATGCTCTATCTTGTATTATTGGACGCAGTTTAAGGACATATTACATAAAAATTCTATCTAAATGTGGTAGTCCACATTTCCATGTGGACTACCACAGATAGAATTTAGATATAATTTTTTGATAGAATTTTTAGGTACCTTATGGCGCTTGGCGCTTACGTTCCAAAGTGTCACATTAGTATTGTAGCTTCATTAACAATAGCGTAAGCCAAGCGCCATAAGGTACCTTTCCATGTACCTTTCCACTACCACAAAAATTAATAATTTCGTATTTATACTGCCGTACCTACTAACCAGCCATGAGCATTTACTGTTTGAAGTCTCCACCGTCCATCGTCGCAGTCTGCTTCCCTCATAGACACCTGGATTGATCTCTGAGCATGGAGCTTAATGTGACAGGCATCTAAAGCAATATGGGAAAAACTGAGGCGCTACCACCAAAAACGATATTCGTTTTCGGATGATTGTCTCTGTCCTTCTCATGACGTCTTAATTGGGATAAAAGAGAAAGATTCCCGAAATTTACGAACTTCGACGTTTGCGGTACCATGCCTCTACATACCACCGAAATTGCAGAAAGAGAATACAACGTCGAGTTATTGCTTTTGAGATCTGACTTGAATCTGTATTAAGGTCTAGCAGATAATTAGTCATTTGTATTCTTTGTACAGTACTTGTGGTACATCATTATGTTGTAATTATCATACATATGTCAGTAGTACTTAGCCTATACCTAATTGTTTTCACGTATGTTTTCTAAATATGGTGGCCTAAGTTACCATATATAAATATCAAATCAGAAAACGTAATTATTCAAGTATGTATGTTAAAACACACCCATAATTGATTTAGTCTGATACTTTGGTATTATCTTTAATTCACTAGAACTAGAAAAACCTATACTCAGCCTGTGGCACTACCATGAAAAACTATTTTCGTCAATTTCAGACGATTGTCTATATCACTCTCATGACGCCTTAATTAGAGTAAAATCGAGAGATGTCCAAAATATACGAACTTCGATGTTCGTGGTACCGAGCCTGTACCCTTACCATGAGTTGTGACATTGACGTTTTCCATAACGAGTATCGAGTTTACTATCTGTGCATCTCGTTCGCACTAAAATAGTACAAGCGAGATGCACAGATAGTAAACTCGATACTCGTTATCGAAAACTTCAAAGTCACAACTCATGGTAAGGGTACTGGATCGTCTAGCATCGTATTTACACAAATCACTTGGAATTACTCGTTTAAATTGACAGTATGAAACGAATTCATCTCGATTCCAGTCGGCGTTGGAAGCGATAAATTTACGAAGCCAAGGCAATCGGTTCGGTTTCAACGTCGAGTTGTATAAGGTAAGATTAAATATTCACAAATCAATCAAGCATTGTCTAAGTATAAAAATATAAAACTTAACCAAAGGACTGGCGATTCTAATCGATTGTAGAAACGCAATTAAATAAAAAATATTTCGGGACAATCTTACACAAATCGACCTAGTCCTACGGTAAGCTCAGTAAGGCTTGTGTTGTAGGTACTAGACGACGATATATATAATAGATAGATACAATACTTAAATATATAGAAAACACCCATGACGCAGGAAGAAATATCTGTGATCATCACACAAATAAATGCCCCGACTGGGATTCGAAAACAGAACCATCGGCTTCATAGGCAGGGTCACTACCCACTAGGCCAGACCGGTCGTCAAATTATTTATAAATAAAACAACTAAAACGGATTAAATCGCGTATACTAATTTAAACTTCATCCCGACGTTTCGAACCCTTTAGCAGCGTTCGTGGTCATCGGGTGGAAACGTCGGGATGAAGTTTAAATTAGTATACGCGATTTAATCCGTTTTAGTTGTTTTATTTCATGAGTAATTATCGCGGCAACCGAAGACAATATTATATTTATAAATATTTATAAATTTTCTTTTACGTATATAGGACTCCGATAATTCTTAGTAAGTACATAAGTACTTACTCTTTCTGTCGTATGTAATGAACAGTCATTAAATACGACAGTAACATGATAGCAAAACAAACAAATAAAGTTCCAAAATTAATTATAATGCCAATTCAACTTCTGTAAGAAAATTCACGGAACCGTTTGTCACTGTTAAAGGGTAGCATTAATACATGTTACACACCTACGCCAGCGCCGGGACTGATCATGGTTCCCATTTTATCATCTACTCATTACCATACGTCGAACTCCAGCGGGCATTTTCGTGGCATGTCAGAATGATACGTAAGGTTCGCAATTCACTTTCGAGTATTTGGTACCTAGTATATTTAATGTGAAATTCCAAATATCATAGCAACTAACTACGTTTTTTATAAACGTACTAGGATTACACATAAGTCAAAATGGCGAATTTCGTTTGGCTTTATCCGGACTATTGCAGCTGTGAGAAATGAATAAAACACAACTTCAAAGAGTATTTACACATTAAACATGAATAAATGATAACAGGTAACTAATTTATTTAACTATGTTACAAATACTAGGTTCATTATAATACTCGTAAGTTATTTTTTTTTGTAAACTTTTCCTTGTCCCAAACTGCTTCCTATAGTCCGACATATGCTCATTACACATCGATACACGTGAACTAAATCAAATCAGCTGACTGTATTTTTGTTGTTTTAAAGATAATCTTAATTATCGTCAAATCGTTTTGTAATTACATCAAATTCGTTTACTCGGCTCTCAGGCTGATTACTTGACGAAAGGTCAATAACAATTTTGTCGGCGATTAGATTATAATGGATACCAAATTCCTCATAATTTCAGCTGTAAGTCGTCCACTTCTCGAGATAAACCTCCCCTCCCCCTTTCTTATAGTTGATTATAATTTTTTGACATTTATTTCTTTATAAAACCATCTGGCGTGCAATTATCTCGTGTAAGCACTGAAATTGTATAATATTTTATACTTAAGTATGTAAGTAGGTTTGCATATTTATATTGGGTGGAGGTAAATGAATATTTTCTTCTTACTGGTTTTGAAAAATAAGTCCCGTCTAGTTTTTTTTGCCGGTTATTAAAGTCAAAATGCATCTCGGGTTAGTGGTGTAGGGTAAGTCGTGTGTGGTGTATTTTTTATGTTTCTCTTTTACTTTTGTTTACTCGACGTGTAAAAATGCCCTTTTCAAACTTACTAATAAACATCAGGGAGTTCACCCACATACTTTAAAACCAAAATGGTCGCGTACCCAACGGTTTCAGAGGTATGTCCTCCCGCGTACGCTAAGGTTGTGGAATCAGCTTCCTGCGGAGGTCATCCCAAAGGACTACCGTATGGGGTTCTTTAAAAAGGGTGCAAAGAGGTTTTTACGGGGTCGGCAACGCGTGAATGATGCCTCGGTATTATAAACGTCCATAGGCTGCGGTGACTGCCTACCATCAAGCGGGCCGCATGCTTGTTTGCCACGTTTGTGGTATAAAAAAAATGATTGAGCTTGAGTTCAGTCCACCCGATGACCACGAACACTGCTAAAGGTTTCGAAAAGTTAGAATGAAGTTTAAAGTTAGTTTCGATTTCATAAATATCACTATGATATTATAATGAATTCTGATTTTTTTTTCCATTGTTAACTATACTTTATAACTAACGACACTGATGTTATTATACTTTGCCCCAAATTATACAAAAGTGATTTTATAGTAATTTAGGCTGAACGTTATTTAAATATCAAACCTAAGAAGTTCGATATTGAATAAAATATTACGTAGCAGACCCGATTCGTTCTTTATTTGAATAACTTGTAAGTATCGAGGGCGTATTCAGATTTCGGCATTACAAATTAAGATTATATTTTGCATAATGTGCCGCTCTTTTGTTTCCTCAATTTCATTGATTTAATTAGTTGCAATCGATAATGATATCTACCTACTCATAAAATAAAGTAAAACCAAAATTGCATTATTAATATATACGTCAACTTATCTTTAAAAAAAGTGTATTCGGTGGTTTGGTTCTGGCTCGTAATTGGAACGGTACCGCGAACATCGAAGTTCGTATATTTCGGGCATCTTTCTCTTTTACTCCAATTAAGGTGTCATGAGAGTGATAGAGACAATTCGTCTGAAATTTACGAATCTCGATGTTTGTGGTAGCGCCACTGGTTCAGCGGATATCGCTGGCGGTGGCGATGCATGCAGCGTGGTAATGCTATACTGGAGTCAGATCCAACGTGCCGGCCGGGCAATAAAACGAGCTGTCAGCAAGGATGCGGCTAAAGTCGATATTTCTTATCGATGAATCACGCTTGTTCTATGAAATAGTACTATGCATGTACCAGAATCGTGTGGTAATAATAGTATCTTTGGGACGTTTGCACCGGGTACCTGTTATCTTGGGGATTGTTGTAAAGGTGTAGGCAGTGTTAGGATTCCGGACAAAGTGTGTTGCGGATTTTTTCTTGTTTAATTTTGACGAAGTGTGTGGTTATCATTGTGCTACAACAATGAGTATTGAATTGATATTCTATTTCACCTTTCCGAATACAACATGATCTAATGGTATGAAAATGTTTACCGCCATTATAAAATCACAGAACTCATAAAGCGTATAATGGCCGTAACACTATATTGTTAAATAAAATAAACAATAATCGATCCTAGGCGAGAAGACTTATTTATTTATTGTATCAGTCGATTGCTTTCGTTGTGATGATCAAATATCAGAAATAAGAGTTAAAGTCTGAACCTCGTACTTTCTGCTTTAAACGCTTGTAACAAAATTGTGATATTATCTATGAAAAGGGACCTTATTGTCGATGGCGGTTACGTCGTTGTTCAAGATAACGCAATACAAACGCAACGCAGTTCGACGTAAGCGCCATCGACAATAAGGTCCATTTTCATAGATAATGTCACAATTATACTTTTTCAAAATTATGCATCATGAGCCATTCGATTATTATGCTCCTCGTTACGCATTTACGGAGTGAAAATGTCAAGCAATATTCGACTTATAAAACGTGAGTTACCCGCTTTTATACAAAAAAAAATGAGGTCAATCGTCGAATCCGACTCGGCTGGGCAGCGTTCGGGAAGCTACAACACATCTTTTCTTCCAATATCCCGCAGTGCCTCAAAACGAAGGTCTTCGACCAGTGTGTGTTGCCAGTGATGACTTATGGTGCTGAAACGTGGTCGCTTACTATGGGCCTCATAAGAGAGGCTTAAAGTCACCCAAAGAGCAATGGAGAGGGCTATGTTGGGAGTGTATCTGCGTGATCGCATCAGGAATGATTTCATCCGCAGTAGAACCAAAGTTACCGATATAGCCCTCCGAATCGCCAAACTTAAGTGGCAGTGGGCAGGGCACATTGCTCGCAGAACCGATGGCCGGTGGGGCGGAAAGGTTCTGGAGTAGCGACCACGAACTGGAAGACACAGCGTAGGTAGGCCTCCCACAAGGTGGACCGACGACCTACTTAGAGTCGCGGAATACCGCTGGATGTGGAAGGCGCAGGATCGGTCTTCTTGGGTCGTTCTGGGGGAGGCCTATGTCCAGCAGTGGACGTCTTTCGGCTGACATGATAATGATGATGATAATACATAAAAATATTCATGTTTAAATACAAACACTGCAAGCATGTTTTAAATCTGTCATCTCGAATATAAGATTCGAATTCAGTAATAATGTACAATCTCATTGATATATGAGATTTATCGTGACGTGCTCATCTGTTGGTAGCCTTTTTTTTAAATAAAATCCTCGCTAGTGATGTACGTTACTAAACTTGGTTTCGGTATCTACTGATCAGAAAATTAGGGCACACCTAGGCTTATTGGTGACAGTTGGTAATTTAGTAATACTGCATTGTTATCTTTATTATAGTTGTTCTCCAATGTATTTTTATGAGTAAAATTTACTAAAATTGTTATTTTTTTTGTCTTGTCGATTTTAATAATTTAAATGAACAATTTTAAGTTCCACTTTTTATAATACATGGTTGACTTTATTATCCATAATAACTAAGTTTATCATAAAATTAAACATACATCAAGTACCCAATCTTGTAATACTACGTATTCTACACGGTTTTCTATAAAAAAATAAAAATAGCAACTACCATAGAACAAAAAGATATGAAAAACCGTCAAGACCTTTGACGTGTCGTGCTTTAAATTATTTTGTCCTAAATTAAGTAACAGTGGGTTTATGTGAAGTTCGTAAGTTAAAATTTCGTAGCATCTTTCTCTTTAACTCCAATTAAGGCGTAATTAAACGACAACAAAAAATAAAACGACAGAGACAATCCTTCGAAATTTACAGATTTTGATTTTCGCGGTAGGTTTTCAGGCCTTGTTATACAACGACGATGGCAAACAAGCATACAATCCACCTGATGGTAAGCAGCTACCGTAGCCTATGGACGCCTGCAACTCCAAAGGATTCACATGATGAAGGTATAATTAAAGGACAATCGTTCATTTGCGAATTTAGATTTTCGCTGGGTTTAGGTTTCAGGTGTTCGGGGTTTCAGGGTTTAGGTTTCCGGCCTCGTAACGGCACATCACTAGCAGCTCATGATCAATGGGCCACATTGATATGTGCGTCGTGTATTTCAGTCACACGGGCCTCTAGAGGATAAAGACAGAAGGCAATAAGGACAGAAATATACAAACATTTTCGTATACGTGAAATTTATTGCGAAAACGCGCCTCGAAATATCGATCTGCACGGTTAAAATGTTTTTGTTGTAAACTATATTCTGCAAAATTGTAAAATCATTTAGCGACGGCGTACGTACACGGTGTATATTTTTTATTCATTTACCTAAACTCGGCACATTGCTTGTTATTTTATTTTAAAGTAGATTTCTTCACAAGCAATTAAGTATAAAAATATAATAAAGAAAGTAAAACCTTAACAACTTAACCTACGATATTTAAATCGAAAGAAAAATAGAAAAATTTGACTGGAAGCGGGACTCGAACCCACAACCACTGGATCACTAGCCCAGTGCACTACCAAATATCGAAGACATTTGTGCATAATAAAAAAAAAAATTAACCTTCTTCAATAAAACTAGACGGCCAAGGTGCCTAGAAGGCTGGCTGTGCACAACTGGTACAAAATGGTTAATTGTGGGTCGGTTTAGGAGGCCTATGTCCAGTAGTGGACGTCCGACATACCTAAACCTCTTTCTTGATATGATGTGTATTTAACCCATCTTCATTGAAACTTATTATGACTAAACCGTGCCGTGTGATGCCGGCTGACTAGAATAGCACCACCCCATCTCCTCCCGCGGGTGTCGTAAGAGGCGACAAAGGGAAGGATTTTTTTTTTCTATTTTTATTTCGATTTAAATATCGAAGGTTAAGTTGTTAGGGTAGGTCCGTCGTACCTAAACGTCTTTCTTGATATGATGAGCATTTAACCCATCTTCATTGAAACTTATTATGACTAAACCGTGCCGTGTGATGCCGGCTGACTAGAATACCCCGTTTCCTCCCGCGGGTGTCGTATGAGGCGACAAAGGGAAGGATTTTTTTTTTTTCTATATTTATTTCGATTTAAATATCGAAGGTTAAGTTGTTACGGTTTTATTTTCTTTATTGAGTTTCCTTAACTACTAATTAACTTCCACGTGAAATTGGCTAATGTATCAGAAGCCATGATAAAAAAGTAGTAGTCGCTTTCTTGTGTTTCTCGCTCTCTTTTTCATTCTCGCTCCTTTTTTTTATGGCTAATAAAAAAAAAATTAAGACTTTTACGAAAATGTAGCTTATTATTAACTGTTCGTGGGGTACTGCTCACGTCTCGTGAATCAGCCTGTATAATACATGTTCAAACACGATCATATATTTGCACACAGAGGTTATGCCAAAGCTGATTGCAGACAACTTGCGTCATCACAAATTTGTGCTATTCGTGATAAGGGTTGGCCATGCTCAGTGTGTAGGGTTCCGTAGTTTTCGATATATAAATCAAAAACAGTTCAAACTATCAAGTTTAAAATAACCTTCCTTAAAGCGTTTATTAAGGTGTATTTTCATGATTTTTTTCGTATTTCTTGGAATTGCGCTTAAACATTTCGTTTTTCAAAAACAGTCACTCTCTCAAAAAGACATTTCTCATTAGGGTTGAATAAGAAAAAAAATTTTTTTTCTTCTTAGTTTGCGTGATTGATTTGGTTAGGTATACACTACTTCAGCCATGGAGTCCACTGCAGGGCATGGGCCTTCCACATAGTCTGTGATAAGCAGCATGGGGTTGTTTCTATATTGAGCAGAAACGTCTGCTAGCATATCAAAGATATTTAAATCGAAAGAAAAATAGAAAAAAATTACTAGCGGCGGGACTCGAACCCACAACCACTGGATTTTTCTATTTTTCTTTTCGATTTAAATAAGCAGGGGGGTTTAATGCCATTACCGCCAAGCTTGGCAGGCGGGATGGGATGTTGCTGCTGAGATAGGTACTTATTCGTATATAAATTAGGTACAGCTTTTTATACTAACTGGTTTCCTGGGCATAGACGGACAGATAGACAGACATAGCGAAACTATAAAGGTTCCTAGTTGACTGCGGACCCCTAAAAAGTATGGAGGTTTGCGTTCATTTCAATAGATAAATATAAACTTTTTTAAAGTTTTTTTTTTTAATGAACTGCAAAGAAAATCAAAACGAATTCATTGCCATATCTTACAATCGTTGGTGTTAGTTGGTACCTTAGCTGCAGCACTAACAAGGATTTGAAGTCAATTTTACATCCAATGCATCTACCTTTTGCTGTTAAATTATGAGATTTTTTATAATTTCCTCAGCACTTTTCACGCTCTTCCACGCCATTAATAATTATGTCGCCATATTTTTAAAATTGCCGGGAACCGGGATATGACTTGAAATGTCGAGAAAATCCAGGTGAATCCCGACCATCTGACAACCCTGAGGGATGTTAATTCAAACATAGGTTCATATTACTTCGGGTCGAGAGTTTGATAACATTTCAAGTTTGTAGCATAGGTAATTCTACAATCAACTAGTTGATTAGTAAACGTAGTAAAAACTCGAGACAATATTTTTACTATTATATTTATTTGACGATAGGTTTGGCCTAGTGGGTAGTGACCCTGCCGATGAAGCTGGGTTCAAATCTTATTCAGGGCATTTATTTGTGTCACAGACCAGTAAACCTATAGACAAGTATTGCAGGGCACTGACGATCGTCAGTCCGTATGGCATACAAGGCTTATATAATTCCCGGTCGCGCGCAGTGCCGTTCAGTTGCGTCCAAGTATCTGACCTGCGCGCAGTGCACATTGTGACTACACTAAAAAATAGATAATTATAATAAAAACGTTGACATCATGTGTCATTGTACTGTAAGATGGTGTGGTAAAAATTCTAAGACATCAAATTACAAGAAAGATGGTATAACATTCCACAGATAAGTCAAAATGATTATATTATTGAAAAATTATTTGTTCCTAGCGGAGTTCATTTATACTGGTCGCTTACAGAAGTAGATAGTTGTTCGTCTCTTTTCATCATATTGTAAATACAGTGTGCTATTCCTGTCTTACGAAGCCACGTGTAGCTCTAGTGATGTGCTGATGTCGTTACCGTATTAACCGTAATCGTGTGCTTAGGATTACTGAAGGTGTACCGAATTTACAAAATATAAAAGAAATCAGGGATACGCACTAAATATATATATATATATACGAGTATATATTTATATTTCAGTAGTTTATATAGTATATTATATTTAATACTAACTAGTAGTAGTAGAATATGTATGTACGCATACTTAGTTTTATGTAGAGTTATGTAGTCCTTGGGGTCCAGAGTCATAGAATGGGCCTGATGATGAACTTCGAAGAAGTCCCAGGGCATTCATAGCTGGATTGAGATAGAGGTATGTTATGGGGGCTTTTTAGAATCCACTTGGTGAGTACTTGGGTCCAGTGTCATAGAATTGGCCTGATGATGAACTACGAAGAAGTCCCAGGGCACTCATAGCTGGTTTGAGATAGAGGTATGTTATGGGGGCTTTTTAGAATCCACTTGGTGAGTACTTGGGTCCAGTGTCATAGAATTGGCCTGATGATGAACTTCGAAGAAGTCCCAGGGCACTCATAGCTGGTTTGAGATAGAGGTATGTTATGAGGGCTTTTTAGAATCCACTTGGTGAGTCCTTGGGTCCAGTGTCATAGAATGAGCCTGATGATGAACTTCGAAGAAGTCCCAGGGAACTCATAGCTGGTTTGAGATAGAGGTATGTTATGGGGGCTTTTTAGAATCCACTTGGTGAGTACTTGTGTCCAGTGTCATAGAATGGGCCTGATGATGAACTTCGAAGAAGTCCCAGGGCACTCATAGCTGGTTTGAGATAGAGGTATGTTATGGGGTCTTTTTAGAATCCACTTGGTGAGTCCTTGGGTCTAGTGTCATAGAATAGCACACCAGTGCGCGACCCATTCTCCAACAACGGGTATTAACGACATCTGACCCCGCACAATCTGGTGTACCAGAGTGGCGGGGATGTTCGCGCTGACAAGCGCCCTTCTGAGAATATAGTTTAACTTAGCGTAGCATGGCGGGACAAGCGGCCAGCGCCCGAAGAACACGGGAGT
The DNA here is from genome assembly GCA_022674325.2 of Grapholita molesta. Classification (NCBI taxonomy): domain Eukaryota; kingdom Metazoa; phylum Arthropoda; class Insecta; order Lepidoptera; family Tortricidae; genus Grapholita; species Grapholita molesta. Next base: position 2,854,484 of record CP053138.2, read on the forward strand.
CCATGGTGGCCGAGGTGGTCTACAGAGAATCCTTAGGGGGCACAGCTATGGTCTACACCAGGGGTTCCCAAAGTGTGCGCCGCGGCGCCCTGGTGCGCCGTGGAAAGTTCCGAAGGGCGCCGTGAGTCGGTCTATTATTATCTATGTACAACGACGATAGATTCATGTTGTGCATGTTTAATTTTTTTCCTACCTCCCTCTAACTAAACTAACCTAACCTGACTACTATTATTGTAGGTAATGTAGGTAATTATTTCTCTCTACTATATCTTTTTGCAATAGCTAGGACCAGGGCGCCGTGACAAAATACTAATTTTGTAACTTCCCCGCAGGTTGAAAAAGATTGGGAATCCCTGGTCTACACAAACAACTTACGAATAATGTATCTCTAGTGATTAAATATGTATTTTATTTGAAACCCTTGTATTTCTATAAAAATACAAATTACGTATTAACTTTAATATATTTGCAAGATTCCATTCATACAATTTGTCCTATTTTTGAATTAGGGACTGTTTAGACAGCAAGTGATATTCTGGCCTCGTTCCTCACCTTCAGTCCGGTCGCCTAACTGATACTCATCCAGGATGACTAGTATTTGCAGTAATGCACTATTTACATACAATAACAATTTAAGTAATAACTAATTAATTAATTCAAAAAGACATTTTTTAAATAGGCTGTTAAATATAGAAGTTATTCCAACCCACATTATGATATGTACGAGAGTGGTTTATGAACAAACAAACCACTCTCGTACATAATATTATAAACGTTATTTTGGTCAAAAAATTTGTACCATTTCGCATCGTAATTTGTACTCTTTTCTGGAGCTCTTATTACTGTCATACACATTTAATTTTTAGATTATTACACCCTTAGTATTCTAACCTATACTTTTGAAGTAAGTTAAAATAATATTACTATACCTACTGATTTATATTTATAGTTACTTTTGTTTACCAAACATAAATGACTAACGGTTAGGCTTCCGGTAAAAAACATGTCCCATCACTACACGCTCAAGCGGCCGCGCGTCGTCCTTGAGACAACCAATCGCAGCGACGTTAACGCCCTCCCGCCCCTCACGTTTCACCTCTTGTGTTGGCAGCTTGTATCGCCAACAAAATGAACAACATTGCGACTCTATAGGTAGTTCTCTGTGATTTGTGTGACGTGCGCAAATAGGTATTTTGTTCCCGAGTCATGGGTGTTTTATATATGTGTAAGTGTTTGTATATTATATATATCGTTGGCTGATTACCCACAACACAAGCCATCTTGAAATTATGTTGGGGTTCAGTCGATTTGTGCGAGAATGCCTGTTGTTTGTTTATTTGTTTGTAATTATTTAAAGACGTGGGCGCCATGTTCCCGTGCCTTGTTTAGATTGCTGTTTAAAGTGCGACAAGTCGTAAAGAGTTATTGGTTAAAATTTATATTAATTCGCAAATTTTTAATCCATAATCTTATAAATTTCTTGAATAAGACAATCTAAATGTTTGTGATATTTATTTTATTGGCGACTTTGTCTGTGTGGAAATAACTACTCTAAATAATAAATATCACAGGACATACTTCCACAAAGTGACTCAGCCCCACGGTAAGCTCATGAATGCTTGTGGGTACTCAGTCAACATATGGAGTCTAACAGTTATTATTTAGTACAAATACTTTTTTTTTTATGACAGTCGGCAAACGAGCAGACAGAATGCCTGGTGGTAAGCAATTACAGTCCCCTATGGGCACCCGCAACACCAGGGGAGTCACAAGCGCGTTGCCGGCCTTTAAGGGGGGTTGGAGCTCTGGAAACCGTACTCACCATCAGTAACACAACACTACATACCTGAAAGGTAGCAGTGCTATTATGACTGTGGTCTTCTGTAAGGAGGAGGTACTTCCCCAGTTGGGCTTCTCCAGACTCAAGCGTGATGGTCATCGCTGTGCCCTGCCTCTCATTGTTGAACGTAGTTTAAGGACATGCCCGAGTCAAAAAAGAAATATATAGAAAAGTCAAGCAAGCCTACGCCCCGCCTGATAGTAAGTAGTCAACGTAGTAATGGACGCCTGTGGCTTAAGGACATTCAAACGTAGTGACGTGTGTAGCATTAATATCTTAATGTCAAAAATATATGAAAACTTATCACTTTTTCGGTTTTAGATATTTGACGAATTCGTAATGGATTTTGATGCGGTCTGTACTAAGACAGAAAAACATGTAATATTCATATGACAAATAAGATCGTGTCACACATTTTCGCGTTATATTCTGTGATATTATTACTAGCGACTGTCTGTCGTATAAAGTTGTTACTGCATGATATGTTTGACAATATAGCGAAAAACTTTCATATTATAGTAAATCCTCGCAAATCTTATAAATACGAATATTTGTCTGTCGGTTACCATGAGCGGTATCGCGAACATCGAAGTTCGTATAATTCGGGCATTTTTCTCTTTTACTCCAATTAAGGTGTCATGAGAGTAACAGATACAATCGTCCGAAAACGAATATCGTTGTTCGCGGTAGCGTCGCTGTAGAGAGCCGCCGAGTCTCTCGCGGCGAGATAGACTAACCGTCCTCTTCTAACTATATTATTTAAAGAGGGATGGGTAGTCTTTCTCGGTTCAAGATGTCTCGCACCTCTTGTGCTAGACCTACTGTTCACACAACCGTTATACGGATATAAACAATTGAAACGGATTATAATACAACGTGTATTTTTTATACGGGCGTATATTGTAGTGGCAATTAGTACATCGGGAACTTATTTACACTAATTTTGTTAAATCATGTTTTTTTTTTCATACATAATAATTAAGCACGCAATGTATTATATTGTAATTTTATATAGAAATAGTTTGAGATCCGCGAAATGACGTGACAATAAGAGTAGTTTTTAAATTCAGACTTGCTTTAAAAGTTAAGGATCACAACTATGTGACAGTACAGACAGTATGTGACAGTCTTTACGAAGGAAGAATCCATTTTTGACCCATGCTTAAAGGGGCCAAGTGTATGAATCTCTGAAAACGAATAAAAACATTTATATTCATTAATTCTTAAAAGCTAGTTCTTTCTAAGGCATAAATATTCTCTCTCACAAACGGCTATAATTGGCTAAAAATAAACGCTTGTATTCAAGTATCAATTCCAACCAATTGAAGAATACTTGAGACGCTACTGGAGTCTAATTGGATAAATAATATCATTTCTCTGACACCTTGTTAATCTTATGACCACTCGCTTGTGTGCCGTAAACGTAATTGTATTTTAATATCTTTATTTTCAATATTATAATAACTAAGAGTACTTAAATACTTACTACATTAAATTTTAAAAATGCCCTTGAGGCATTGTACCAAGGAGACTGGCGGTATATCCTCGTAGTATCGCAATGCTGATACGTTGTGCGAGCAAGCTGCCAGCTTTTCGGTCGCCAGCGCGCACAAACTTTTTGCGATTTCTGCAGAAAGTTAGTGCGCGCTGGGACCTCATGGAAAGTATTGTATTTATATTGTGTAAATATACAGATCTTTTATTTAATAAAAACAACTTACACTAAAATTACATAAATTATTCAGGAAAGAAAAAATGAAATAAAATGAGTAATAATAAACTAAACTATTCAAATAGCTCACCCCGCGTCGGTCTAGGTGCAAAGGTGCCCATTACACTGTGTTGCCACGTTCAACTGCAATGGACAACCTTTGTAATAGGAAAGACCCGGAGCGGGGGTCGAATAAATATCAACAAAATATCTAAAAAAAAAAAACAAACTATAAAATGCAACAAAAACTAACAAATCTAAAGAGGTACATGGTACGCAATGGTAGGTACCGAATACGCTGGCAGTATTTCCTCACTAAATCGTAAGGCTGATACGCTGAACGAGGTAGCTGCCAGCTCTTCGGTGTCCTGTGGCATCTCTGACTCTTGCGTGACATTTCATTAGGTTTTTATCTAATAACCTAGCACATTTTAGAATACATTGAATCTCAATAGTCCTTACACTGTAGCGGGTGCGGGATGGGCGTCCTATGTTACTACATTTCACATTTCATTAAATGTGACATTATCTATGATAAGGGACCTTATTGTCGATGGCGCTTATGCCGTTGTTAAAGATGCCGCAATACAAACGCAACGCGGTTGGACGTAAGCGCCATCGACAATAAGGTCCCTTTTGCTAGATAATGCCACAAATTGTCGAAAGGGACTCCACGAGTTGGTTCAATCCCACTCTGCATACACCACCAAATGTCCAGAATACCATAGTTCCGTGTATAAGAAAGACATACCTTCGAGTATTCTAAGAGTGAAATAAAATATATTTGAATAAACTTATTTTTGGACCCGGGTATGTCCTTAAACTACGTCCAACAATGAGAGGTAGGGCACAGCGATGACCATCACGCTTGAATCTGGGGCAGCCCAACTGGGGAAGTACCTCCTTCTTACAGAAGACCACAGCTATAATAGCACTGCTAGTTAGCTTTCAGGTATGTAGTGTTGTGTTCCTGATGGTGAGTAAGGTTCCCAGAGCTCCAACTCTCCTGGTGTTGCGGGTGCCAATGGGCGACGGTAATTGCTTACCACCAGGCAATCCATCTGCTCGTTTGCCGCCTATGTCATAAAAAAAAAATTTTTTTTTACAAAAAAGCGGATTGGCTTTATTTCTTCTTTTTAAGTACTTTTGATTCTTTTCTAAGTAACTTCTGCTGTTGATAGTATTGTCACTAACAATTTTAGTTTGTCAGACTAACCTAAAAGCCTATAAAAATAAGGTTTATTACGGAAATAGAATGTGTAGGTTGTAGAAGATAGATGATTGCTTTGGAACCCTCTGTCGACGATCAGTGAGAATGATGAGCCATTTTCTTTGATGATATATATACCAGGCAATTTGTCTCTACAACTCGTAACCACCTACTTAGGAGTATTTATTGGAAAAAAACTGCTTAAAATAGTATTCTGTCGACAAGAAAATCAGATTTGTAATAGCAATACTAAAGTATTTTTGTTAGTAAATGTCAGATCAATTTAGTTTCTTTAATTTAAAAACATAGTTTCAAAAACAAATGTTTTTTCATTGTGGACGATTGTCTCTGTCGCTCTCATGACATATATATGTATATGTATTGTAAACTATAGCTATAGTATATATTATAGTAGCTATCGTAGTAAGTTAGGTAAGTGTAGTATTAATCCTCTTGCTAATACTATGTTTCAGTGAGGGCTGTGGAGGAAATAAGTGAATATTGTTTACTAGAAAACTTGCTTCCTTTACATTTACGTTTGCTTTACAAATAAAAAAAAATGATAAAATAAAATGCAATTTCTCTTGTTGCAGGTACAGTTTGAGCACAAATACAACACGGCATTTCTGAAACTGCTAGAGCGAGATCTCTTGACTGGCAGGATTTAATTTTTAATTTAATGTTTACCGTCGGATAGTTTTTTTTAAATACCATATTCAATTATGGACCCGGGTATGTTCTTAAACTACAAAACAACAATGAGAGGTAGGGCACAGCGAAGTACTATCATGCTTGAGTCTGGAGAAGACCAACTGGGGAAGTACTTCCTCCTTACAGAAGACTGCAACCATAGTGGCGATGCTACCTTTTAGGTATGTTGTTTTGTGTTCCTGGTGGTAAGGTAAGGACTCGCTTGTGACTCCCCTAGTGTTGCGAGTGCCCATGGGTAACGGTAATTGCTTAGGTACCATTAGGCAATCCCTCTGCTCATATGCCACCTTTGTCATAAAAAACATTACACACTAGCAAGAAATATAGTATAAAATATAATTGGTGTTGCTCTCATTAGTTTGGCTAGGTTGATGCGATCCGTTAAAATTGCAATCCGGTTTTACCCAAACCGAAATAATCTAAACATCCGGTTATTTTGTCAAAACTCAGTCGCATTAAGATAGGCCATGCCTGGTGAAACTGAAGGTCCCCAAGACCCCGTTCCTGTCGTAAAATGCGGCTAAAGGGCCCATTGGGACCCGAATGTATTTCGTGGCGGGCACATTTGGCGAGAAGATCGTCATAAAATACTTTAATATCGAGCCAACTGTCAATAAAGTGGGATTCGATGTATTTTAAGGAAAATATATAAAGGCATAAAAACAAAGCTACGTTTAAAAATGTTGGATGCGTATTAGCTATAGGAGGATTCATTTTCACTATTGCCAATCTTATTTGACGACCGGTCTGATCTAGTGGCACTACCCACTACGAGGTCGATGGTTCTGGGTTCAAATCCCAGTCAGGGCATTTATTTGTGTGATGAGCACACATGTTTGTGCCTGAGTCATAGGTGTTTTCTACGTATTTAAGTATTTATATGTATATGTCTATTATATATGTCGTCGTCTAGTACCTACAACACAAGCCTTACTGAGCTTACCGTAGGACTAGGTCGATTTGTGTAAGATTGTCCCGAAATATTTATTTTAATATTTATTTATTTATTTCGGTTTCTAAAAAAGGGAATATGCGTCAATATAATACAATTTACCTCGATAGCATAGTATATCATGTTCTGATATATAATCTACACTATTACTACATTTTTGTGCCATTCGGAGTCGAAACCTTAGGCCCGTGGGGCCCCAGCGCCCATATATGTTCAGAGACCTTTCTAAAAGGTTCGTAGACTCCACTGGTGACCACAGAGCTGGTAGCTTCTTCGCACAACTCATCAGTATCGTGATACAGCGGAATCATGTCAAATGGGCCTAATATTAACGACATTTTTACAGATCTATTTTTTAATTTTATATTGTTTATGTCGTTTGTTTATTACAATACATTGTGTTAAGTATTGTAATGTGTCTAAAAAGCAATACAAATCACATACACTATAGTAAAATTTCATTTAAATCTATTCAGTATTTTTTGCGTGCAAGAGTGACAAACATACATATATACAAACTTTCGCGTTTATAATATTCGGAGGATAAACGTGATTCGTTTCAAAAGGTGTCCCAGGTTACAAAACAGGAAATCCCAAGATAGATCCTGACATGTATAATGTCGTCGTCTAGCACCAAAAATACAAATACAAAACAATAAACACATAAACAGTAGCTGGTACATCATTTCCATCCAATAGCCTAGTTCGTTTTACATTCCATTAAAACTCAATAGTATTTACGTTTTCCTAACCTTGATTTTATTTATAATTTATGTATAAATAAACGTTGAAATAGATAACATATACTTAAGAAAAAACGACGAGGACCTCCGGTGTTCGAGACGGGATTCGAACCCGCATCTCCAGCTATCGCGGCTGACGCCTTAACCAATTCGGCCACCCGTACACAGCGAAACCCGTCGAAATTAATCAAGTATATGTCATCTTGTTTATTTTAACGGTTTTAGGCACCGTTTTACCAGCTCTAAGGTGAAACACTTCGTGTTTGCACCTCCTACTCGTATATGAATACCTTACGGGATTCTGATATAGCTAGAGAGATGGTGATGATTTGTTCCTAGTTTCACCATCACCATCTCTTTATGTATTAATAGTTTTGTGATTCTATTTTTTGTCAGTATTCTTGTATATATTTTTAGCGTAGTTTGTTTTATGTAATAATATTTAAAATCACCCGCTCCGTTTCAAGGCTAAACGCGCTACTGGCATCAATAATACCCTTGTGTCAACACACAACACAGTGTGTCTTGTTATTACTTGAATTATTAATGTTATTATTGTTTGAATATTGTTATTATTATTCCTAATAAAATAAATAAATAATAAAAAGAACAGAGAATGCTTAAGATTCTGCGAGATGGATGCTATCTGCTCTACTGTGGCTACAATTTAGTATTATCTACACTCGTGACGTATTGGTTGTATAACTAGTACTTTACATCAGAGGCCGGGAAAATTAGGATTTCCGGCCAAGTGGGTATATACGGTCGAGTGAGCGTGCGAGCGAGGCCGGATAGTGATACGAGGCCGGGAATCCATTTTCACGACGAGTCATGTATAGTGCTTTTCTCAAACATACAATGAAATAAAATAAATGCTTCAAAAAATGAAATCTGCAAAATCACAACTAACAATGAAATCGAAATGTATTAAAAATTAACATCAGCTGTTTGCTATGACACCCGCCATCTTTGCCTCTGTATGGATAATCGGCGAAAAGAAAGTTACTTTGTAGGCCTAGGCATGTAAAGTTATATGATATTCCATTTCAGTCCCCTTCAGTTGCCGCGCCCAAAAAAACATACTTCCGAGTCTAATATAAGGAATGTCAAGCAATATTACATCGCATGTTTGAGAAATATTTATTTAAAATAAAATGTCTAAATTAAGTTTCATGTTAAGTAGATCATATGCAACATTTCGTTTAATAATATTTGCGTAAACCACGTTCATCGCAATTACATCAACTACTAACATTCAATTAATTTGCAAACGTAATGAGGTTTACATTAATATTAGTTTAGAAATATCTAGATGGTAGCATAGCCAATTAAACTGCGGTGTGCCGACATTAGCATGGCGCTTCACTGGTACAAACAGCAATAACCTTTGATATCATAGAGATGGAATATAAATATTTAAATACTGAACCCTACAATAACTAGCAATATGTGTAGACAGTTTCTATATCATTTCAGCAACATAAAGACAACGTATATCGTTGTCTCCACAACACAAGTTTAAGGTCAATTCACACACAGCGCGGGCGCGGGTCGGGCGCGTGTCAACGCGGGCCCGCGGCGAACCCGCGGCGCGATTGTTCAGCTAGTTTTAAATGAACACCTTCCCCCAGCGCCGCGCCACACGCACCCGCCCTCGCACGCCCGCACCCGCCCGCGCCTGCCGGCTGTGTGAAGGTGTTCATTTAAAACTAGCCGTACAATCGCGCCGCGGGCCCGCGTTGACACGCGCCCGACCCGCGCCCGCGCTGTGTGTGAATTGAGCATTACTGAGCAGAGCTGCGGTATAAGTACACATGAGTTTATCCGTTGTATCTGAGTAGTAGTAATTCACAACATTAATTATAATATATATCAAATTAATTGGTTCCTTTATCGCCCAATGTCTAAGCGTTGCGATACAGCCAGGTAATGCTGCCAGCATACTTGGATCCATGCTACAGAGGCCTACCCTAAATTTGGCTTGCTGTTTTTGAGTTATTTATAACCTAGTATATTATTTCCTTGGTCAGATATGTGTTAGATCGTTTTAAGTTATTTATTTATTAAATAAAAGACAATTATATTTATGTCATTAAAATTTAATTTGTGTAATGAGCACAATATTAATACGTAAGCCATGGGTACTTCTATATATGTACGTATTTGTATATTATATATATCGTTGGCTGAGTACCCACAACACAAGCCTTCTTGAGCTTACAGTGGGACTCAGTCAATCTATTTAAGAATGTCCTATAAAACATATATGAATGTATAGGTACAATTCTTCACCTTCTAATTAAGGCGTATAATTATATACGTGTTAATGATCTTAGCTGAACATAAATCCGGATTAAATGTGATAATGGCTTAATAAATACGGGTAAGCCAAGGTAACCCTTTGAAGATTAGGGCGTCCTTGACCAAATGACATCTTGACCGACCATGAACTGTCCGAATTTATTTATTCTGTTTACTTATCTTCCTTTAGGAGTTCTGGCTTTTCGCAGAACTTTTGTTCGAAATCAATTCGCCAACCAACGTTTCGCCGAAATTTCACTCTTACAACTATCTATTAGCTAATTTTTGTATGACGTTTCAATAAACAACTAAATATATAAATATTATAGGACGTCCTTATACAGATTGACTGAGCCCCACGGTAAGCTTAAGAAGGCTTGTGTTTAGTAGTTGGTTGTAGGTACTATTACGATATATATACAATAGTTATTTATGCAATAGTTGTATAATAGGGTTCAAAAAAGGTGAGTGGTGTGTGTAACAATTTGAGGCGAAGCCGAAAATTGTTAATATAGACGCCATGAGCCTTTTTTGACCTCTTTATACAACGTTGCATACAATACTTTTTCTACGACTAGGGATTAAATAAAACGCAATATACCTATAACTATTCCAAGAATGCTAACCAAACACAGCAATATAGCATAAAAAAAGAGCGGGAAGTTGGATAGTGACAAATGACAGCCGACGGAACGTAATCATAGACACGGTATATATATCATTTATTCAACTGTCATTTACTTACTTGTGTTTTTCTTTATGTTGGCAGCAATTATTTTAGTTCTGTTACTGTTTCAAATCAAAATAAATTCAGTTGTTTGTTAGGTTGGCAGGTTTGATTTTCGTTGTAAATTTAATGCATTCTTATTATTTTTATCTGTCGGATTCACCCTTATTATTTTTATCTGTTCGATGGAAAAACGATATTCGTAATTTTTGGACGATTGTTTCTGTCACTCTCATGACGCCTTAATTGGAGTAAAAGAGATAGACGCTCGAAACATACGAACTTCGAGGCTACTTTCGGGCCTAGATACCTCTGTTAGGCTCTTTTTGAAGTATAGACTAGATAGACTTTTGAGAAATTGTATAAGACATGCTTTTATTTCGTTCGCGGGTCCATATAATTTACAGATAAAAGTACCGGAGTAGAAAAATAAATAAATAAACTTGTGATTTATTTCATGATAATAAGGTTCACAGTTGAATACATATGGCTATGTGGGGTTACTTCATTTTTCCGCCTGACCGGAGTGACATATTGACCGACAACCTTGACCTTTAAGATTACGATTCGTGGTTTGCGGTTTCGATAATCTGAGTCTATGTCGATTAAGAAATAGGTGGGTGAGATAGAAATACTTGAAATAAAATAATAAGAAGGAAGTTTATTTAGCATTAGAAGGGGGAGGACCCCCGCTCCGAGTCGTTTCTGGTGCAAAGGCTATCCATAGCCATCCAGCGCGGCAATGCGGCGAGTATTATGGGCACTTTTGCACCGGAGGCGTCTGGGAGCGGCAGCAATGCTTAGTTAGTAACTTGTGTGTGTTAAGTTTGTAAGTATGACTGTATTTATTATTATAATTGTACACAACATTACTTGACATTTACAATAAAAAAAAAATATCATTACAATTCAAGATTACTGATACACGCAAGTAAATACATAGAAAACTCCCACGACTTAGGAATAATACTTGTACTCATCGCACAATTAAATACCCTTAATGGGAATTGAATCCAGGACAGTCGGTTTCATAGGGTCACTACCTACTAGGCCAACATTTCAGCCGTATGCAGTCCACTGCTGGACATAGGCCTCACACAAATATTATGACTTGTATCATCTTGGGGGTAGTTGCCATAGTCGCCACGCTTGGCAGACAGGTTGGCGACCGCAGTAGCAGTAGATTGGCTTTCGACGGACGCTGCTGCCCGTCCGTAGGATGTTTCCCTTTGTCGCCTCTTACGACACCCGCGGGAGGAGATGGGGTGGCGCTATTCTAGTCTGCCGGCATCACACGGCACACCCACTAGGCTAAAACTGTCGTCAAATAAATATAATAGTAAAGATAAATAGTCTCTAGTTTTTACTACGTTTACTGATCAACTAGTTGATTGTAGAATTACCTATGCTACAAACTTGAAATGTTATCAAACTCTCGACCCCAAGTAATATGAACCTACGTTTGAATTAACATCCCTCAGGGTTGTCAGATGGTCGGGATTCACCTGGATTTTCTCGACATATCCCGAATCCCGGGATACCCTTACTGATGGGATTTGAATCCAGGACCGTTGGCATCATTGACAGTGACACTACTCACTAGGCCAGACCTGTCGTGAAAAAAAAAAGTTAAATGTTCTGTTTCAGCTCAAATGTTACAATATTGTGTACCCTAATTGGCCACCCAAATTCTGGTTGACCTATAAAACTATTCAAGAATACTTAATTTAATTATTATTCCTAGCTACTTTCGTAACTTACTAAATCTATTTAGTGAAGTTTGTTTTCTCCGCAAACAATTTGTTTTATTGCTATGACATTTCTTGAAGCCGTGTTAATAATTAACTTACATGGTTGGTCCGTCAAGCCGTCAGAGATATTTCGACTTATTTTATAAAGGCCGGCAATGCGCTTGTGACTCCCCTGGTGTTGCGGGTGCCCATGGGCGACGGTAATTGGTAACTATCAGGCAATCCTTCTGCTCATTTGCCACCTTTATCATAAAAAAATAGAGTTTTTGTCACAAGGCACTGTTTTTTGTCTCTTAAGACACTGTCTTTTGCACTCAAGACACTGTCAAGAGACTGTCGTTTGTCTCAAGACACTGTCTTTTGTCTCTCAAAACATTATCTTATGGCTCTCAGATACTGTCTGTTGCTGCGAAATAAGAAATAAATATATATTCGGGGTCAATAGAAAACACTACCTAAATACGTAATTAGACAATTTAAAAAATCACCATTAGTTAATTATAATAGTAAACATACAAAATTACTTTCTTGTTTAGAAAGATACGATAATTAATATATTGAGTGCAAACGTACTTCTATTATTATTTTGTCACGTATCAAAAGTTTTTTCTTTCTTAGAAATTAAGTTATCAGTCAGCCATATTTGTTTTCCATATTTTCTTTTTCTATAGAACCTGATTATAGTAACTTATTATAATTTCTCGAAAGACTGTTATAGCTGATACACATTAGCTTGATAAAATTAGTTCCGAAGTTAGTTATTAAACGATATTTTTTGTATCTTTACATACATGAAATATTCTCAGCTTTTACTCAATCGCTTATTAATAATTACTACACAGTACCACTTTTTCACTTAAACACAAAGACTTGATTTTCTGTTGCCAGATACACTTCAACCTTCTTTCGATTGACCTTTAGTTTTATCAAATTTTATAAAAGACGATAAAATATTCATAATTATTATTGTTGAAAGCCGGTGACTACCTTTTGACCCTTACTGATATTAGATTCTATTCATATTAGAAAGAGAAAATATATTACACTTTTTAAAAATTTCACTACACATAACATAACCCCTCTATGATGAGTTCAAAAACAGCAAATTTATTTCTTCACCCACATTTAATAGTAGATACACTATTTTGGTACTACATATTTCTAATTTATATATATTATAGTTGCGAATCAATACAATTTCGAATGTGTCTGAATATTATGTTATGTTCCTGATGATGTGTAAGGTTCCGAGAGCTGAAACAACTTTTAGGGTAGCCAACTCGCATTTGAATCCTCTGGAGTTGCAGGTGTCCATAGGCAACGGTACCTGCTTATATTAAGCTACGGACGCGTGTCCCAGACAAATATTTAACCTGCTCTTTCAAAAAAAATCCAATAAATAAGGTGGTAATTCATCTTTTATATTTTTAATAAAACTCCCAATTTTATACAATTTAGTATTTTTTGATGACTGCCTAACTTAACTAACTCAACGGTCTTTTATACTCTCTTAAATGGAGTTAGAAGAACATTGTTTCTAAGTTTTTACCTATATGAATATTAAATTAGTTTTCTCCATTGTTTCAAGTCTTAGAACTTCACTATTCTGATATTGAAAGCCTCAGTCTTAGAACCTGCGCGAGGCTTTTCTATTTTATTATTCCTAAGTTAAACACCTTGTGTCGTAGCCGACATCATCAGCATTTCAGGCGCAGGTTATTCATTCCTGGAATAGCTACACTCCACGCTCCAAAGCCACTGATTGATGACAAGAGGCCCGATGGGACGACGCTGGTGCCTTCGAGTACGGGCCGGCCGCTAGTTTGGGACGCTATCGCTACCTGCATTGATACTCTGGCACCGTCTCATATTCCAAGCACTAAAATTAATGCTGGTGCTGCGGCAACCTCGGCAGAAGACTTGAATCTCCGCAATTATTTCGCTATGGGAAGTAGCTACATATTTGCGGCGTTTGGCGTCGAAATTTTGGGCCTGTGGGGTCCAAGCCTCCTAAATATGACTTGTATCATCATGAGTAGCTGCCATAGCAGGATTTGCAGGCCGGTTGACGACCGCAGTGGCTGCAAATTGGGCTTCGACGGACGCTGCTGCCACTTTGTCACCTGTTATTACAACCGCGGAGGAAATGGGGTAGTGCTATTCTAGTCAACCACCTATAACAACATGGCGTAGCCAACATAATAGTCGCTTATAGAAGTAATCGAAACGAAAACAAATAATATGTTAAAATGACAGAAAAGTCACGTGATTGTCTCCATGTATTATACCTATTGTAGTTTCTATTGCGTTTTTCAAAGGATGGACCATTTTTTTTGCAAATAGTAAAACTGAATTTATCCAAAACTGGAAGTCAGAGGCCGGCAATTAGTACGATATTTATATGGTGCTGATGCCTGTTACAAAATGATCTTGCACCTTTCTACACTATGAAGAGAAGATTGCAGGAGTGCCACAGAGAATCATCAGACATGTATATGATGTGTCAACATATAAATCGTATTTAAAAATCGTATTCATTTTCTGTTAGGATAAATAAATTAAATAAAAATTAACACGTATTCTTTTATTTCTGAAAGTTTTAAATCAAATATTTTAATGATCACACTTTATTCTGAATATAAGAGTAATCGCTTCATTTGCTAAGACTTATAAATTCAATGGCATTCAATTCCTTATTTCGAACTGCTGGATAGTTCTGTATCTAGCTTTTACCTGATTGGCCTTCAATTCATTAAAGGCTATTAGGTCGAAGGATTGAAAAGGGGTCGATAATTGAGAAATGCTTCTATCGTACTAATAAAGTTCTCATTTATTTTTTATTTTATTTCAATACATTTTCGTACACTTTATTGTAGATCAAATAAACTACAAAAGGGACTTAAAAATAACACGTACAAAGACAAACTTATCTCTATAAGGGATCTCTTCCGGTTAGCTGGAAAGCAATATTAATTAATTATAGTGTGTAGAGTTTAATGGAGTTTCATTGTTGCGGTATTTCCACCTCCATCTAACATTTTAACTAGTTACCCGAAGGCTATTAGAGAGTTTTCAGAAAAATGTGTACCTACTCAATTATTGGGAGTTCAAGTTTTAAAATGTTTTAAAACATTTTAAAATACGCGAAGCGATATAGATTGGGCATCGTCCAAATTTGAATCGTGATGGTGGCTGGGCTATGCCGCCAGCATGGAAGCCTGCCATCTATGGTCAAAGCCTCAGGGTGTGTTGTGACAGTTCAGTGGACACATTGACGACAGTTTTGGCCTAGTGGGTAGTGAACCTGCCTATAAAGTCGATGGTCCTGGGTTCAAATCTCATCTCCATTTATTTGTGTGATGAGCCCAGACATCTGTTCCTGTGTCATAGGTTTTTTATATGTATTTAAGTATTTATATGTATCTATCTATTTGCGGTGCAAGCGTCAGCAATACAGGTCGGCATGGTCTTTGCTGTAGCAGAAGTGCGGGTCGTATAGCACGGTATGCCGCCATAAACGACAACCTGCGCCGTGCATTTACCAGTGCTGGAACACCAGCCATCCTCGAGCCAACAGGTCTAGCCAGGGACGACGGAAAGCGGCCTGATGACCTGACTCTCGTTCCCTGGGAGCTTGGACGACCCTTGGTTTGGGACGCAACCTACCGTAGGAATACGTCGATTTGTGTAAGATTGTTCCGAAATATATATTTTTTATGACATAGGCAGCAAACGAGCAGACGGATCGCCTGGTGGTAAGCAATTACCGTCGCCCATAAGCACCCGCAACACCAGATGAGTCACAAGCGCGTTGCCGGCCTTTAAGGGGGGTTGGAGCTCTGGGAACCTTACTCACCATCAGGAACACAGCACTACATACCTGAAAGGTAGCAGTGCTATTATGGCTGTGGTTTTCTGTAAGGAGGAGGTACTTTCCCAGTTGGGCTGCTTCAGATTCAAGCGTGATGGTCATCGCTGTGCCCTACCTCTCATTGTTGGACGTAGTTTAAGGACATACCCGGGCCAAAAAATATTAATATAATTTTAATAATTATTTATTTATTTACATTGAGTTCGGTGTATTTAATAATGGACGAACTAACTCCGCGTCCTGGCAAATAACAGATCCATTCTCGGACTGCCCTCTACCGGTCTTCACACAAAATGAACGAACGCGACTTTGTTGGTATTGTCAATCCATGTATTTAATCCTTCAACTATCCTTTGAATTTTGATGAACACTGCAATCCGAGGTGTTTGCTGTTTTCAAATGACCGTTTACCTCTCTAGTTGCAAAACGGACTGGTCCCTCTAGTGCAAAGCATTCATAATGGTGCGCAAAGTGCGATATTACCATAATGTTACTGGGCTTATAATAGGAGGACTGACGTTCCCAGCCGCTATCAAGCGAATTGCAGTCGGTCAGCTTTTTTTAATAGGCAAATGTTACTGGTGAAAATAATATAAAAATATATATTTATTGATTATATGGGACATCGAGAGTAAAGATTATTTGACATAAAATAACCTCTCTATGACTAATTCTTGTTTTTGTGTTTGTTGCATTATAGCATTATATATTTTTCATCACACTTGCTCGTCAATGGCGTTGTTACTGGCGAGAGTACAGAGCAGTTATAGCCGATTTAGCTCACACGGGCTGTTAAGTTTAGTTTTAAAAATATACAGAACCTATACTTCACTTGGACTGAGGATGTTTCTAAAGAGCCAAGGTGTATTTCATATCTTCAAAAGTTTGCTACAACCAACTTTTAATATGTATAAAACATATCTTTATATTAAATTTGACTGCAATTTAATGTTTAGTATTTATTAAAAATAGTTGTTTTCTATTTGATTTTGATAATTGATACTATTTGGCAGGATGATCTATCAACTTCGAAAACAAAACGCAGTTGTTAACATTATCTGTGGAAGACATTGAACAAAGTTGACATTGTTGACAATCTTTTATACGAGCCCCAATGCAAATGAGTACGTCTGGTAGGAAAAAAATGTACTAAACTAACGTTAACCTAAAAATTCTGGGGGACGAAGGTGTTTGGAAGAATTAGCAATATAAAAACAGTATAAGTTATAAATCGTATTTTATTTATTCAATGAAAAAAAAAACGAACTTTCCTTGGTAATAAAAAAAAACATTGTTTCACCAATTGTACTAAAATGCAAAAAAGTTCGTCTTTAGTGTTACCGACGCAGATTAGAACGTCTACCACTTGGTGGCTCCTCCTTTTGCATCTAAAACGACTTTAATTCTGAGCGGCATTGTATCTACCAGCTGTCGACACTCTTCCGGAGTTGTTTCATTCCAAACACAGGTAAGTTTCTCTTTAAGATCAGCTTTTGATCTGGACGGGTCCTTTCGCAACTTCTTCATTTTCCACCACAACGTTTCTATGGGAGACAAGTCCGGGATGCTGGATGGCCACGACATGGTAGGTATTTTTTTCTTTTTCAGCCACGCCATCGTTGCTTTAGCGGTATGGCATGAGGCACCATCTTGTTGAAAAGTATACGCATTTTTATACTTTAACTTACGTATAGACGGCAGCAAACTCTCTTGTAAGATGCTTTTGTATTTTTCGGCATTGACGGTTCCATCTATAAATTGCAGACAGCCGACACCCTGTGCCGACTTGCAGCCCCAAATCATTAAGGAAGCTGGAAACTTTACCTTACGCTTAAGACAATCTTTTTGAAATGCCTCTCCTTTTTCGCGAATGACTTTACTTCGTTCATCGCCTACTGTGACTTCAAATTTAGATTCGTCACTCCATATAATTTTACGCCACTGATCGACGGTCCAATTTCTGTACTTTTTGGCGAATTTCAACCTGTTAGTTTTCTGCCGTTGTGTAAGTAATGGTTTCTCTTTAGCAGTGTAAAAACCGTAGCCCATCCTCTTCATCACTCTCTTGCAAGTATCCACTGAAATGTTTTTTTTAATTGCGTCACGCCATAGTACCGTAAGTTCTCCAGCTCTTGCACGACGATTTTTCTTGATGATCTTTCTCAGAATCCTGTTTTCTGCTTTAGTAGTAATTCGTGGGCGGCCGGATTTCTTTAAACAAGAAATTTTGTCGTGTTTTCGATGATGCTCGATGATAGTTTGGATTGTGGACCTTGGCATAGAAAGGTCCTTGGCAATTTGGTACGTAGATTTGCCTTTATTGTTACTGGAGATTATAATTTTCCGCACTTCTTCAGTCACTGGCTTACCTCGTGCCATTTCGATAGAAAAACGATTTGGAGTAATAAAAAATTAGGCTGAATTTGCCCTTTTATATAGTGGTTTGTCATTTTACATGACAGAGAATATTCCGTATTCAATTTGAAAATAATATTTTATATTACGAACCCTGGTAAACAGGTTTTATTTTAAATAGACGACCTATTTTGCCTTAAATATGAAGCAGACGTAATTATTTGCGTGTGAGATGTAATATTTATAATTAAATTATTTTAAAATAAATAACGAGATGTACACTTTGTACAACTCAAAACTAAGCTAGCTTTAGTGACATTGCGTCTAGTGTATTCCATTAATCATCAAAGTCGATTCGGGTAGAAATACTAGTTTTTGAAAAAAAATACGCATGCAGAATTGCGACTAGACGAGCTATTTTGCATTGGGGCTCGTAGTAGATGCGGTCTGATAGGTAAAACTACACTACACTAGTAACTAATATTTTACCAACGAATTTATTTTATTTCCTCGCAAATGTGATGAAAAACATTGTATGTACCACGGGTGGTAAGTGTATAACAAACTTGAGTCATTAAAAGCCCTCCGACTTCGTCGTCGGGCTTCTAATAGACTCGCGTTTACTATACCTTACTTACCATCCTCGTTGCACAATCTACTATAATAGCATACATATTAATTATGTTTACCACAATAATGATACGATTTCGATTTAAAAGTTATTTTTTTGCCTTTTTTACTGGTTTTTGTTTTTTGTTTTCATCTGGCTACTGGTCATTGGGAATACAGTTGCTCTTTGCGTAAAAGAGGTTTTTCTTGAACCGGAGATTAGCATAATAACTGGGTGGGTAAACACCTTCAATGAATAGGTCCACTTCAAGATTGATTTTGTATTACATAATACCCAGTGGATAATATAACATTTTATAAAATAATATGAGAACATTTTTACGGCCGTAAAAACTTAGTCTTAGGCTTAGTCGCGTCAATTAGTTTGGTGCGACCCTATTTCTTTCTGTGAACATATAATGAAACAAAATATCGAAATATGACTTTTTTCATATTTTCTTCGTTATTTACAGTAAGTACAATGTTATAATAACTATGTATACTTAACTACTTACTGCTTTAAATCTAAAAAGTTTCTTGAGGCATTGTACCAAGGATGCTTGCGGCATTTCCTCGTTCTATCGCAATGCTGATACGTCGTGGCTGAGTCTTTGGTCACCAGTTACGTCAACCAGACACTTGCGATTTCTGCAAAAAGCTTTTACGCGCTAGGATCCCGCATGGACCTAGAGTTTCTACACTAAACGGTACAAAATTTTCTCTCTGGCTCTTATATTTATTACGTTTGCGTACTTGACCTTAAAGATATTTAAGGATACATTAAAAATATAAGTCAGAACAGGATATTTCTGGAAGCCCTTTTTAATCTATTTTTCATAGCGCTTATTATGTTAACTTGATGAAAATATTTTCTCGCATATTTCATAAAATTCTTGCTATTTCTGTTCGTTGCTTACTTACAGTATAACAATTTTTAATATAAACCTTTATTTAAACATGTGCAGAAATATCGACGGTGAAGTACCAAGAACTCCTACGAAAACATAATTTTACACGAGAAAAACGTTTTTTATTTTATATATTAATATTTTGTAATCTTATGATCTTATGATGATAGGCTAATGGGTTTGGAAGCATTATTAGAAGTACTTTATTGAGGACCACGTACTGGAAAGCGCAGCGTGGACAGACTCTCACAAGGTGGATGGTAAAGATCGCAAGAATCCACTGGATGCAGGTAGCGCAAAACCGGTCATTGTCAGTCACTTTGGGTGGAACTATATCTCCAGTGGACGTCCATTATGGGTACTCAACCTCAAAAAAATTGGCCCAAATAATTCCATACATTTTTGAAATTTCCTCTTTTGCTACAACCATACAAAATTTACGGAAGATGGTAACTAAATCAAAATAGAAAAAAAACTTAAGACAAATATTTTTTTAAAAGACCTCTTATCTTTTTTAAGAGAGATTCTAAATAGAAAAAATAAACATCAAATTTAGGGACAACAAATAACAAAACAGTGGCATTTTTTCTTTGAGAAATGCTCGTTTAGTTATTCCTAGCTTGTCTACAAAACCCAAATGTGTAGAAATTCGGGCGGGGACAATGAAAATGGTGACATGTATGAAGAAAAACAGACTCGAATGGCGAAAAACGCGACTGGGAATTATGCTACAAGGAACTCACGCGTTTTGGGTCTGTACCCCATCTAGCTACTATTTTAGAAACATTAAAGGGTTAAAACTGGATTATTGTTAAATATTGAAATATGGCATATACTTAAAAAAAAGTGACGAAAACCTCGGCATCCGAGACAGGAGTCTATCAGGAGTATAGTATTACAACTTAAAAATCAGAGCATATCAAAATATTTACCAAAAAATAATTTGATTTGTTCTTAGTTGGTCGTACGTCTATCAGTTATATTATATGATAAGAACCAAAATAATAAAGCAAAGAAACATCACATCAGTGTCCTGTGTGAGCAAGATTTTAACGTAGCAAAACGTCACCATCGCGTTAGAGTTACCCATATAAATAACATTATGACTTACGCGTTCGAGATGTTTTTTTAAGTTTCTTACACTAGAGGCTCAGATTTCTGTACCCTTATCATGAGTTGTGATATTCAGGTTTTCGATAACGAGTATCGAGTTTACTATCTGTGATACTCGTTATCGAAAACTTCAATGTCACAACTCACGGTAAGGGTACTGGAATTGGAGCTGGCCAAAATAACAATAGTACCTAAGCACGTTTTGATCCAAAGTTAACATCATATTCCATATTTTTTAATTAAGTGAGATAGGGAAGAATACTTTTCCAATACTTTTTAATATATCTCAAAAATGCCTATATTAATTGTATTAAGAGGGGCTCCTCACGATTATTACATTACTACAGAGAGGAAGTACAAGGGGTTGCGGGCCGAGTATATTTTTTTTGGACCCGGGTATGTCCTTAAACTACGTCCAACAATTAGAGGTAGGGCACAGCGAAGTACCATCACGCTTGTATCTGGAGAAGCCCAACTGGGGAAGTACCTCCTCCTTACAGAAGCCATAATAGCACTGCTACCTTTCAGGTATGTAGTGTTGTGTTCCCGATGGTGAATAAGGTTCCCAGAGCTCCAACCCACTTATAGGTCGGCAACGCGCTTGTGACTCCATTGGTGTTGCGAGTGTCCATGGGCGACGGTAATTGCTCACCATCAGACAATCCGTCTGCTCGTTTGCCACCTTTGTCATAAAAAAAATATATATGTAAACGGATTGTTACAAAGCCGATAACCCCTTTTCACGCCGAGGCATGTATAGTGCTTTTTCCAAGCATAGTTTAAAAAAACTCCAAGTAACAAGTTTTATTTTTAAAAAAATGTAAACATGCCATATAAAACAGCAATATGTGCCATAAATTTATTAAAAGTCTTAATTAAGAAAAGTCAAATACTGTTTTACGTGTTTCGCTTCGTAACGAGGAGCTTACTCATTAACTGTTCGGATTATCTGACACAAGAACACTTTGCCGGAAACCTCGTTATACTGACATAATTTCTTTTTCACACACAAACGCACAAAACGAAACGAACAAACAAACAAAAGTGAACACATGTATAACAAGAAAGGACACAGAAACAGAAAGAACAGAAAGGAAAGAAAAGAACACATACGTAATAGTACATTTCGATACTAGTGAAAAAATTTTTTATTTCGACGAGGGTGAACAGTGAAACGAGGGTGACAATCACCCGAGTCTTAAAGAACATTTTACACGAGTATCGAACCTAATTTTTCATAGCAAGTGCCTTAAAAAGTGAAATTAACGCACGCGAATCGTGCGAAAAGTGCACTTTTTACGCACTAGTTAGGAAAAGATAGTAATAGCAATCTTTATGCTTGCCGTCCGTTTGTACATTTCATGGCCCAGCATTATACCCTAAGGACATGCAAACTCAGTGCGCAAATTAAACATGACAAGTTAACTTTTTATATGTATATGTTACAAATATCGGAGCAACCCCCTCTATTGTCAAAGCGGTAAAGTGCATGTTCCAATATTTGTGACCACCTCCACAGCTCCGAAATATCTGATTGACCTCCTGAGGCCCAGCATACAAGTAAAATCCTACTCGAATTTGTTCTTTATAGTGTAGGAAATTAAGTAGAATCTCTTTTGTATCAAAATAGAAGCAAACAAATGAAATTAAATTCTGTACCAATCACATAAAATTCAAATTTCATTATAGAAATTAGTACTACAGGTAGGCTCGTGGGCCTTATGAGGTATAAAAATATTCTAATTAAATTTATTTATACCAAATTTTGTGCTCTACCAAACCACTTTGTTACTTGTCATGTAATGATTAAGATGTATTCAAACAAATTTGAGAATAATAATGCGTTAATAAGAATCACAAAAACCGTCATGTGTCATGGCCGCAGAATTGAGGTTATTATAAAACAAAAAACCGAAGGATCCTGTTTATATAATATGACGTTGCGGCCAGTCATATACCTAACTCGTATAGCTGGTCCATAAATATCCACATTTATCAGCTTATTCAAGAATATTTTCACAAACTTAATTAGTTATGAGATACATTTTGGAGACTACCTTCCTAATGCGGACTGCTATGGAATGGAATTCGCTTCCTTCGTCTGTATTCCCGGTAAGATATAATTTGGGTCTTTTCAAGGCAAGAGTGAATTGGCTGATACTGAACCAGCGTGCTACACCCTCGACCTCGTCGACACTTACCATCAGGTACGACTGAGGTCAAACGCTGGTCAGCCTTTTATAAAAAAAAAACTCAAAGTGACAGTTTTTTATGATAAAGGTGGCAAACGATTAGACGGATGGTAAGCAATTACCGTCGCCCATCGGCACCCGGAACACCAGGGGAGTCACAAGCGCGTTGCTGGCCTTTAAGATAGGAGTACGCTCTTTTCTTTAAAGTACAGCGTGTGGGTGTTTTCTATATATTTAAGTATTAAAACACCCATAACTCAGCCAAACAAATGCCGATAAATAAAGACCGGTCGTCAAAATTGTTTGATTATTCCAAGGGGCATAATGGTAAAGTTAAGATGCCGCTTCTAAATGTCGTTCCACATACTCGTAGTATAAGAAATCAGTGGGCCGTGTTTAATATACTTTGACATATTACCGGAGGCTAAAACATATAGGTTAGACGTATATGTGTATACCGCAATGTAACTTAGACACGGCATGCCTAGTTAATGTTAGCTGTCAATCAAAGTTGATGTTAAGGCTTATGGCAATTAATTACCAATAATAATTGGTAATGAAATATACACTGTCAATTATATCTGCCATTAATGATTAAAGCATTGAAATCTGACGACATAGGTCTGATCTAGTTAGTAGTGAAGTCGACGAAGGTCTGGGTTCGAATCTCAGTAAGGACATTTATTTTTCTGATGAGCACATGTATTTTTTCCTGAATCGGATGTTTTTTATATACATACCTCATACATACATTTCAGCCGTATGCAGTCCACTGCTGGACATAGGCCTCTCACAAATATGACTTGTATCATCTTGGGGGTAGTTGCCACAGTCGCCACGCTTGGCAGGCGAGTTGGCGACCGCAGTAGCTGTAGATTAGGTTTAGACGGACGCTGCTGCCCGTCCATAGTATTTTTCCCTTTGTCGCCTCTTAGAACACCCGCGGGAGGAGATGGGTGCTATTCGAGTCAGCCGGCATGAGACGGCAAATTTTACGGGTTTTTTATATATTTGTATATCAATGATATAATATCATATATGTCGTTGGACGAGTACCCACAACAGAAGCCTTCTTGAGTTTACCATGGGACTCAGTCATTTTGTAAAACTATGTCCCGTGATATTGCTTTGTAATACCTACTATTTTAATGTTTTGGTATTAAAAGATTTCGGGCATTCGTATCGCGAAAACTAAAAATGGATAATTTTCTCATATTCGTCTGCAGCGTAAATTATTTACGAAATAAAACAACTACAATGGTTTACTTAATTGAAATTAAATATGTATGTATATTGAAAACAAAATATTTCATACTACTTATCTAAAAGGTTTTATGATTTTATACGTTAAAACAGAAATTGGCCCTATAAAATATTACAGTTATTTGTGTTAGAGGTACATACACTACATGTATGCTATTTAAATTATTGGAGGCCCTTTTCACAATAATTGACATCTGTCAGCTATTATGGTATTATTCATCTGTACCCTCACCATGAGTACATTGAAGTTTTCGATAACGAGTATCGAGTTTACTATCTGTGCATCTCGCTTGTACTATTTTAGTGCGAACGAGACGCACAGATAGTAAACTCGATACTCGTTATCGAAAACTTCAATGTCACAACTCATGGTAAGGGTACAGATGTATAAGGGTTCAAAACGGGTGAGTGGCGTGGGTAGGTAACAATTTAAGTAAGTCGCCACGAGCCTTTTTGACATAGATATTTATTTTTCTCGCCTGAAAGCTCTCGCCTTACTCGGAAAGCCCTTTTTCATTATTTATAAACAGATAGCATATTTTATTTACAAGAGTGCAAAACAAATTAATACATTCTTGACGTTATATGTATATTAGCTGCAAATGATTACCAGTAATCTGGATTAAAGCAATATTTTAGTATTTTTCACGAGGTAAAAATGTGAAACATATTGTGTTTCACTCGACAGCAGTTTGTAAATACTAACTTTGCTCCCTTTTAAAACAAAAATGACTGAGCGTTCTAACGCCGAAGAATGAGCAATTGACGGTTACTTCTTGGGCTAACACAGAAGGACAGAATATCCCAATGTGACTAATTTCCATACACATTACAAGATGGCTGATATGATAGCATACCGTTACTAACTAGGCTACTAAAATCGGTCTTTCTGCTGCCCTCTAATAGGCGGTGGTATTATTACCATGGCTCGCCTATGGCTAATCATCAACATCATTAACTCCTCGCCGTATCCGGCGACAGCGACTCCGTCAATTATTCCCTCCAGCTGTATGTATAGGAGGCTTTTGGGCAAGTCATCCTTTTATGCCTCCTACGCCATCCAGATCTTCTAAACACTGATGCTCGAACTGGTCCACCTTCTTACTCACAGTCGATCGCCACTCCGACCGCTGCAACGCCATAGCCTCCCATTGATCGCACGTTATACCGCAGGCAGTGAGGTGGCGTTTAAGTACATCCTTGTGCCACAGGTATTGACCTCCCTGCCTACGCTTCCTATGGCTAATACTAAGTTAATGGGATACATTTATTGTAACTACACTATAGCCATGGCTCTTTTAACATTGCCGGCCCAAAATCTTGGATACATATTTTTGTTTCCATAAATGTCCGTCCATTTATATACGTGATCGTACAAATTAAAACTGATGACGTAATAGGGACTAGTGGCCAAGCCCACCGGTCTTGGTCAGGTTTTAAAGCCGCGCCTGCAGCATTCTTAAACACCTATACGACATCTATTTCAATTTTTATTATTTATAAGAATCTAGAAAAAACCGCGTTCCCCGCATCCTGGCAAACACATTAGCGACATCTATCATGGTTAACAAACAGTACGTCTCAGTGCTGTACTAGTTGTAGGTATGTAGATGTCTCGCTGTCAAATTAACTCAACATGTATCCGTTGATGGCGCTGCGCCACATAGTACCTAAAAGAGAGAAAAATAACATGTCGAAACGCGACTTTGTATAGATATTGAATGGAATGCCATGTCGTGTATGTTCCTTGTTAAAAACCAACATAAACTAATATATTTCATAAAATAATTCAATTTTTTGTTAGTCAATATACAAAGAACAAACGATCGACTAATCTCGTTTTACACTGGAATATAGAAATAGAAAAGTTTTGAGTTATTTCTATGGTTGTAGTTATAATTAAAAAAGTAAATTTATTGCTTTTTTGTTTCTTATAAACGAGTTTTTAAAGGATAATTTCTAAAATTCTAAGGCCTGGATAGATGAATTCTTTGACTGAATAACTAGCAGTATTTCAGTTTGGCCCCTTTCAATCCGGAGCATAACACTACTACTAAATACTACTACATTGGCCAGGTGCTTTAGCTTTTCTTTTTTTATGACAAAAGGTGGCAAACGAGCAGACGGATTGCCTGATGGTAAGCAATTACCGTCGCCCATGGGCACCCGCAACACCAGCGGAGTCACAAGCGCGTTGCCGATCTTTAAGTGGGGTTAGAACTCTGGGAACCTTACTCACCATCAGGAACACAACACTATATACCTGAAAGGTAGCAGTGCTATTATGGCTGTGGTCTTCTGTAAGGAGGAGGTACTTCCCCAGTTGGGCTTCTCCGGACTCAAGCGTGATGGTACTTCGCTGTGCCCGAGAGGTAGGGCACATTGTTGGGCGTAGTTTAAGGACATACCCGGGTCCAAGGTAAGCTAAGTTATTCACATATATTAGTCTAGCGTTGTTATGACTGCTACCGCTGTCGAGGGACTATTGAGTGTCAAAAAGATAAGTTTAATAGTCGCGTCAAACGCGACTACGTTTTACACATCTGTCCAAACTCTGTATTAGCATTCTATCTGCACTGCCACAGACAGGTCTAAAGTACTAAAGTAACTAAACGACCAATAATATGCTTTATCTCCTTGGAACAAGGTCCTGAATGCCCTGTCTTGCCAGTCCATACCATAGATAAATATTTGCTTGCACACCGCGCATGCTGACCGTAAATATGATCAAATATTGAAGATGCTCTCAAGATGGCGCAAAGGTCACTGGCAAATTAAATCGAGATTCTTCTATTTTTATTAGACCGTGTTGCCAAATATGGACATGGCGGCCATGGAATTATTCGGTCAAGTGTGACTTGCGTTTATTTTTGTCCGGGTTTAGCTTTTTAAAATGCTTTTTCCGTACTCGGGTGTTCCGGACACTTAGGAGACGTATGCGGAGCCGGAGCCAACTCGCAGAGAGTCTATTGACAATTTAATGATAAGTAAGGGGTACTAAGCGGATGTTGCCCCAAAAGGTACTAGGCTATTGGGTGAAAAGGATGGACTAGCTACTGGGCTATTGGATAAAAAACCGCACACCTGCCTAATAAAATGATAGTGATACAATTTTATAAAATGACTTATCAAATATAAAGGAGCAGAAATTTTTGTTTGACCTATCATTGACAAAGCGATTCAGCAATGCCAATTAATTTCCTAAGTTTTTTAATAATTGTTTAAACGAAGGCGTAATCGACAGTTATTTTTCTAAACTTAAAAAACAAACGAGGTATACCGTTAGTCATCATCATCATCCTGTCAGCCGAAAGACGTCCACTGCTGGACATAGGCCTTCCCCTAACAAACAACCAAACAACCCAAGAAGACCGATCCTGCGCCTTCCATATCAATCGGTATCCCGCGACTCTAACGTCGGTCCACCTTGTGGGAGGCGTACCTACGCTGCGTCTTCCAGTTCGTGGAAGACGCAGCACCGTACCGATAGTAACTATAAGTAACTCCGGGTAACACGCACTGTAGCGTGAGTTTCATCCCAATTTCGCATTATCGGGAAATCTACACGATCATCAAGTGATCTCAATATGCTTTCGGTGCTTCCCCGCTTTAAGCAAGTATACACGGAATCCTAAAAAGCTATCCGCTTCCCTAATAGCGTGAGACGATTTGAACACTATATTCGTGACTAGCAAGAATTACACACCTAGAAAGAAATTCTGTTGCTTGAATACTACTTGAGTAGTTTGATTTCCTAGGTATTGTGTGGTTTTGTGCTAGTAAAATGGTGGTAAAAGCCTCGCGTGCTACCGTTTGTCAACAATTTATAGTCGTGTTAAAAGCTTTTCTACAGTTTAACGTTTTTCTTAGTTTATGTTACGAAAATTTTAATTATTAAATTGCTGGTGGGTCGTTTCACTTTAGTAACTTATAATATTGTGTGAAATAAAGTATTTATGGCGACTTAATTCAAGTATATATATACAAGGCAGCTTTTCCTCGCGATAACGTCAGCCAGCCATGCCCCTCTTTAAAGTATGGTTGCGAGATAAAAATGATCCTACTCGTATGTCCGTTCTCGTAACTTAAACTCTATATATACCAAATTTCATCCCAATTGATTCAGCGGTTTAAGCGTGAAGAGGTAACAGACAGACAGAGTTACTTTCGCATTTATAATACTTATTAGTATGGATAAAACTGCATTATTTAATTTTATTATTTGAGTGTTGTTACTTCGACCTGGAATCGACCAGGCAGCAGCCATTTTTAAGTTCATATTCCCGCTGCGTCTGTGAAATATCAGAGGCTCTAGTGTAAGTTTCTTTTGACGTAAAAAAACGTTTACGAACGCGTAAGTGATAATGTTATTTATATGGGAAACACAAACGCGTTCATGACGTAAAGTTATGTTATAAACTTACACTCAAGGCTCAGATCTTGTGGGCCGGAATATTTTGTACCACCCAAGGTTGCTATATGTGCCGCTCTAGGTAAATTTCTCTTTGACATTAGTGGTCCGCAGGATCATAAAACGTGCATAGCTTAGGCGTTACCCCGACGATATTCGTAAATTTCGGACTAGTCTCTGTCACTCTCATGAAGCCTTGAGTAAGAGATAGATGCTCGAAGTATACGAACTTCGATGTTCGCGGTACCGCGCCTGTTTCCTTTGATTTTTGACAGAACCTCCATGTCGCGTCTTGTTTCTTTTTTTTAATTTCAAGCACGTGTTTGTTCAACTTGCAGTGTGATCCGTAGTACTAGAAAACTGAAATTTGGTAGGAGTATGTACAGTCAGGGACTTTAATTGTTGAGCCATTTAGGGTTCACTTTACATTGGGAATTTCATAGAGCAAGTATTAAACAAAAGAAAATAGCTTGAACCGTAAGTGGCTCAACAATTTAAGTTTATGACTGTACCTATATTTATTTTTCTTTTAATAACCTTTTATATTGTATTTATAAATCTTCAATAAAACTGCGTGGTTATTATTATACAACCTTATGCTATAAAACTATTATTATGCCACACACCTTACTTAATGCATATTAAAATAATCTAAACACGCACAACCTTTAAAAAATCCCAACGACTCGATGTTAAGATTTCATAAAATTGTATACGACTTTGTGCTCTATTCTAATGTCATAAGACTAATATTTTTTAATATGTGTGCTAATGCTATCACTTTTATATACAACTAGCGGACCCGGCGAACTTCGTACCGCCTAAAAAGCGACAAAAGTAGTGATCGCTTTTAATTAGCTAAAACATATATGATTTTAATTCAATAAACATAATAGCCACAATGGCGAGCAATTGAGGTCATATTTATTTTTTGAAATCACTGGATTTTTGACTTTTTAATACTTAATGTCTCAATCAGGGCTGTGACGATTCTAACCAATCGAAAATCATTTTAATCGGTTCAGCCGTTCTCGAGTTATAAGTTGAACAAACCCCACTTTCTTTTATATATATAAAGATATTAAACATAGTGCTAATTAAATATAGCAATAAGAACGTGAGACTTGCAAGCCGGCGGTTTTTCCAGTTTTTCACTTATGTACGAATATATAATTTGATATTTACCAGTCGCTTTTCGGTGAAGGAAAACATCGCGAGGAAACAAAACTAATCCCAATGCGGCCTAGTTTACACTCTAAGTTGAAAGGTCGGATGGGGCTACGCCAAATCCAAGTTGCCAAGCGGACCCCAGGCTCCCAAGAGCCGTGGCAAAATTCTGGGACAACGTGAGGAAGATGATGATGATCACTGTTAGATACTACAGAAGACTTAATATATAAATATATTTTGTACGTATTCAAAAAACCAACATAGAGTACATTGAAGAGCATAAATAGAATGTAAAATATACTTATATATTTTTCATATATTGCTATAAGGTGAAAAAAAAATACAATAGATCAGAAATGGTCGCAGTGATACACAGGCTGTATGTGCCGTGCATAGCCCCTAACAACAACAAGAAGAAGAAGGTGAAAAATACATATATTTTTATGCCCCTTACTGTTCTCTATAAATTGATCGTCATCATTTCAGTCGTAAAACATCCACTGCTGGACATAGGTGCCCCCAAACATGACTTGTAAATATCATCTTGGGGGATTGCCATAGTTGCCACGCTTGGCAAGAGGTTTGGCGAGCTGTTTAAGTTTCTACAAACGCTGCTCCGTCAGTTTTTCCCCTTTGTCGCCTCTCACGACATCCGCGAGAGGAGATGGGGTGGTGCTGTTCTCAGACGGCACTACACAGCACCGTATACACAGCACGGGTATTGTTAAGTCACTTTACAACTATTTGACGACAGGTTTGGCCTAGTTAGTGTGTAGTGACCCTGCCTATGAAGCCGATGGCCCTGTGTGCAAATCCCAGTAAGGGCAGTTATTTGTGTGATGAGCACAGATATTTGTTCCTGAGTCATGGGTGTTTTATATATGTATTTAAGTATTTGTCGGCAGACAATCGTTTATAAAACTTTTTTCATTATGAATATTGTCAGTTCCGTCACAGATTAACGTATACTACATGTAACAGATACTCCACGCTTAATTTAACTTACAAACTTTAAACTTACAACCCTTTTTTTATGGATCGGGGTAATAGAAAGTAATGCTATCAAACTCAAACTCAAACTCAATCGTTGATCTCAAATGGGTATATCTGGAACCGGTCATTTTCTTTGAAAGTATTTTTTTTTAATAGTTTCAGCAGTTTAACCTTGGGTTTTGTATTATTTTGTCAAGTAGAATTTTGTTTGTTAGTTAATTATATGTGTACGTGCTGTCCTTATTAGAATAATATACAGAGCAACTTGAAATTACAACATTAACTGTACAAATACTAGACTAGCTTATATCTAAATAAGCTGAGACTATATTTATTGTCCAGGTCTTATCTTAAAAAAAATGGCTTTTTCCGCTGCTCCTCCCGCTTTTACATTGGTCCTTTGTAGATGAGATAACGCTTATTGCCGATCACAAATAATTGTTACCAAAAGATAAAAGGCAACCTAAACATCACTGGAACAAAGAAACCAGTGTCATCGCCTTTTTTATAGTTTGATTATTGATGATGCTAACCATTTTAGTGTGTATCTGTTGTCAGGTCAAGTAATCTGCGATTATGATGAGTGAAGTCCGTCCATTTATCAACATGTAGCAACAAATGTTAATTAAGTCACTCGTAGTCCACTCCGGACGTTCTGTATTCTCATTGGCTAAGCATATTCTTGAAATAACCAACGTGTGATGACCTCATCAAGCATCATACTTACGAGCCCCAATGCAAAATAGCTCGTCTAGTCGCAATTCTGCATGCGTATTTTTTTTCAAAAACTAGTATTTCTACCCGAATCGACTTTGATGATTAATGGAATACACTAGACGCAATGTCACTAAAGCTAGCTTAGTTTTGAGTTGTACAAAGTGTACATCTCGTTATTTATTTTAAAATAATTTAATTATAAATATTACATCTCACACGCAAATAATTACGTCTGCTTCATATTTAAGGCAAAATAGGTCGTCTATTTAAAATAAAACCTGTTTACCAGGGTTCGTAATATAAAATATTATTTTCAAATTGAATACGGAATATTCTCTGTCATGTAAAATGACAAACCACTATATAAAAGGGCAAATTCAGCCTAATTTTTTATTACTCCAAATCGTTTTTCTATCGAAATGGCACGAGGTAAGCCAGTGACTGAAGAAGTGCGGAAAATTATAATCTCCAGTAACAATAAAGGCAAATCTACGTACCAAATTGCCAAGGACCTTTCTATGCCAAGGTCCACAATCCAAACTATCATCGAGCATCATCGAAAACACGACAAAATTTCTTGTTTAAAGAAATCCGGCCGCCCACGAATTACTACTAAAGCAGAAAACAGGATTCTGAGGAAGATCATCAAGAAAAATCGTCGTGCAAGAGCTGGAGAACTTACGGTACTATGGCGTGACGCAATTAAAAAACATTTCAGTGGATACTTGCAAGAGAGTGATGAAGAGGATGGGCTACGGTTTTACACTGCTAAAGAGAAACCGTTACTTACACAACGGCAGAAAACTAACAGGTTGAAATTCGCCAAAAGTACAGAAATTGGACCGTCGATCAGTGGCGTAAAATTATATGGAGTGACGAATCTAAATTTGAAGTCACAGTAGGCGATGAACGAAGTAAAGTCATTCGCGAAAAAGGAGAGGCATTTCAAAAAGATTGTCTTAAGCGTAAGGTAAAGTTTCCAGCTTCCTTAATGATTTGGGGCTGCAAGTCGGCACAGGGTGTCGGCTGTCTGCAATTTATAGATGGAACCGTCAATGCCGAAAAATACAAAAGCATCTTACAAGAGAGTTTGCTGCCGTCTATACGTAAGTTAAAGTATAAAAATGCGTATACTTTTCAACAAGATGGTGCCTCATGCCATACCGCTAAAGCAACGATGGCGTGGCTGAAAAAGAAAAAAATACCTACCATGTCGTGGCCATCCAGCATCCCGGACTTGTCTCCCATAGAAACGTTGTGGTGGAAAATGAAGAAGTTGCGAAAGGACCCGTCCAGATGAAAAGCTGATCTTAAAGAGAAACTTACCTGTGTTTGGAATGAAACAACTCCGGAAGAGTGTCGACAGCTGGTAGATACAATGCCGCTCAGAATTAAAGTCGTTTTAGATGCAAAAGGAGGAGCCACCAAGTGGTAGACGTTCTAATCTGCGTCGGTAACACTAAAGACGAACTTTTTTGCATTTTAGTACAATTGGTGAAATAATGTTTTTTTTTATTACCAAGGAAAGTTCGTTTTTTTTTCATTGAATAAATAAAATACGATTTATAACTTATACTGTTTTTATATTGCTAATTCTTCCAAACACCTTCGTCCCCCAGAATTTTTAGGTTAACGTTAGTTTAGTACATTTTTTTCCTACCAGACGTACTCATTTGCATTGGGGCTCGTATATGACGCCATTTTTATCTTTTTATGACGACTTCTATTCCTTGTATTTCTACCTTTTTCTGTGACGCTCTTTTTTGTTTCTATCGTTTTTTATCCGAGAGCGCTGAGGCTCTAGTGTAAGTTTTTTTTGACGTAAAAAACGTTTACGAACGCGTAAGTGATAATGTTGTTTATATGGGAAACGCAAACGCGTTCGTGACGTAAAGTTACGTTAAAAAACTTACACTCGACTCTGGTGGCTTAGCGGTAAGAGCGTGCGACTTGCAATCCGAGGGCAGGTTCTAACCCCGGCTTGTACTAATGAGTTTTTCGGAACTTATATACGAAATATGATTTGATATGTAGGTACCAGTCGCTTTTCGGCTAAGGAAAACATCGCGCGGAAATCGAACTAATCCCAATAAGTTTATTACCCTTTGGGTTGGAAGGTGGCAGTCGCTTTCGTAAAACTAGTCCTGGGATAAGTTGTTTTTATGACAAAGGTGGCAAGCGAGCAGACTGATTGCCTGATGGTAAACAATTACTGTCGGCCATGGCAATACAAAGTAGGGCACAGCGAAGTACGAGTACTATCACGTTTGAATCTGGAGAAGCCTAACTGGGGAAATACCTCCTCCTTACAGAAGACCACAGCCATAATAACACTGCTACCTTTCAGGTATGCAGTGTTCTGTTCCTGATGGTGAGTAAGGTTCCCAGAGCTCAAACCCCCCTTAAAGTCCGACAACGCACTTGACTCCCCTGATGTTACGGGTGCCGACGATAATTGAATTGCTTACCATCAGGTTGCTTAGGTACCGTCTGGTCGCTTGCCGCGTTTGTCATAAATAAAACTAGCAACTAAGCGACCTCTCCGTGTCTATTAGAATAGTTCCGTGCAACGTAAGCGGTCATAACAATATGGAAATCAGATCTATTGTTATCGCGCCTATGAATTAATGATTCTGACAGATTCTCCAACGTCAAGCCTGTTATGAATTCAAATACAGCGTTTATTTGTTCAAAGTTGCCGCATCGTTTATTGGCATACATGCATGTGAAGTTATGCTTGTTTTGATAGTTGGGCCATTTTATTTAAAGTTGTATAGGTACTCAACTTTTTTTTATCTTTTTGAACGCCAAGCACCACTGCAGGCATCCACCAGGCACCACTGCACGACATCACGCGACCACTTTGGTCGCGTGATGTCGTGCCTGCCACGCCTCCGACCACTAAAGTGGCTATGGCGTCTGTCAAAACAATTGCCCCGCTGACAGATAACGTTTATATTTGTTCTTCACAAGTCATACCATGGCGATGGCGTACACGTCACACTTTGACGCGAGAGGAAAAGCGTTCAAAAGGTTAAATTTGGATTTTTTTGTGAGGTGTCTGAGTTCTCTCGAGCCTGATAGGAAAAAAAATGTGTCCGGAATTTTTCACACATTTTTTATTACTTCCGTTCCGTTACCGTTATATGAAATGTATAATAAATAGTAACGGAATGGAATAAAAAAGCATGGGACACATTTTTTCTCCTATCAGGCTCGAAAGAACTCATGATTCGGAGTAGAAACCACACAAAAAAAAAAACAATTATAAAAAAACTTTAAATAAAATGGCCCAGTTATCCAGCTGAAAACAAAAAGGGTTAGTGAAATGACTGATATTTATTACTCAGAGAAAAATGAACCTTTTACCCTTTCACTCAATCAAACAGAAATGAACAGTTACCCTTTCAATCTGCATCATAAAATATGGTACGTTATTTTTTGTCACATTTGACGGGTTCGAGTCCCGAGGCAAGCGAATTCATAAATCCATAAATGCAGAATTTATTGTTTTTAAAAACAAAGGAAAGTCTCCTTTACACAGAATGTGCTATTTACAATATTTAAGGCAGTTGCCGTCCATGTGGCGTTTGATCTTTCCACCCTGTATATATATGTCTTTAACCTACATTTTAAGGAAGGACAAAGTCGATTTGGGTAGTATTGTCTACAAATATTTCATCATCATCATCAGTTCAGCCGCAGGATGTAGACTGCTGAGTTGTATCATCTTGGGAGATCCGCCATAGTCGCTACGCTTGGCAGGTGGGTTGGCGACCACAATAGCTTTTGATTATATTTCGTCGAACGCCCAAAATATTTACTTATTATTATTTATTAGGTACCTTTAGCTAGCGGGAAAACTAAATAAACTAAATTAAATAACTAAATTTTTTAGGTAATACAACGAGGAAATGCCGGCAGGACGTTTTTTAGATTCAAGCTAAAGTTATTAAGCAGTTATTGTAATTATAATTATTTGTTTATTAATATAATAATAATAAATAATCTCTCGACATCATGAGAGACTCTCGCTACGTGGTTGTCACTGGGTCAGATTCAGAAGGCGGTAATCCTGGACTCGGCGCGCATAGTCCGACGGTTCCTCTCTCTGAAGCCCTAACCACCGGCAGCCTGGGCCCTGCCCCGTTGCCGGCGGCAAACTAGGTTAGGCTTTTTATAATGTTTTTATTGTTTTGATATATTTTAGATGCATTTCTATATTCTACTTCTATAAAAATATAATGTTTAACCTATCCTAATAGTTAAAATTAATTAAGAGAAATAATAATATCATAGTGTTGATAAAATAATCGGGTAGTTAGGTTACATTTTTTTCACAAGAATATACCACAAAGTTACAGCAAAAACGTTTAAATTTATGTTACGAGTCCAGTTTTGAGTTACGAACTGTTATAAGATAACTTTAGCCTTTCCAGTTTTAAATGCAAATTGAAAAAATTGCTGCTGGACAAAACTTTGGTCCGTATATTTAACGGACAAAATTATAAGAACAATGGGTTGAATTTTTTTTGTCACCCTGTAGGTTTTTATAAAATATGGTACTTATTAATAAAATTTACTAATGAATCAATTTTATTGAATCGCCGGTAATTAACGTTTTTTTATACAACGACGGTGGCAAACAAGCATACGGCCCGCCCGATGGTAAGCAGTTCCGTAGCCTGTGGACGTCTACAGAGGATTCACATGCGCGTTGCCTACCCTAAAAGTTGTTGGAGCTCTGGCAATCTTACTCACCATCAGGAACACAACACTGTATACCCGGACACATTTCAGCCGTATGCAGTCCACTGCCTGACATAGGCCTCCCACAAATATGACTTATTTTCTTGGGGGGTAATTGCCATAGTCGCCACGCTTGGCAGGCGGGTTGGCGACCGCAGTAGCTGTAGATTGGGTTTCGACGGACGCTGCTGCCCATCCGTAGGATTTTTCCCTTTGTCGCCTCTTACGACACCCGCGGAAGGAGATGGGGTGGTGCTATTCTAGTCAGCCGGCATCACACGGCCTATATACCTGAACGTTTAAGTCGAATATTAATCAACATGTTTCGCCCCTTAACGAGGAGCACAATCATGAACAAAAATAAAACGGCTTCCAGTACCCTTACCATGAGTTGTGACATTGAGGTTTTCGATAACGAGTATCGAGTTTACTATCTGTGCATCTCGCTTGTACTATTTTAGTGCGAACGAGATGCTCAGATAGTAAACCTCAATCTCACAACTCGTTGGTCAGCCAACGCGAATACCTCGGCCACACCATGCCCCTCGCGCTGCCACTCTCGCTGCTCCTCGCGCTGCCGCGATGTTGCCCTCTCCGGCCACACACTGACCTATTCGCGCGATTAATCGCGACGCTCCTTGCCGGGCCTTTGACTCGCGCCAAAAAACCGACAAAGTAGGGTGCGGTGGGCATGACGAGGAGCATGACGAGCGGCATGACGAGTAGCGCGGCCACACTGTGTCTCTGACTACTTCCCTCGCTACTTCACACGCCGCTCGTCGAGTGTGTGGCCGAGGTAGAACGTCTTGAACTCTCGACATGACTCACTGTAGACTCACACACTTTTTGCACGAACTGCGAAGCATCTGGTTGACATAACCGGTAACCGCAGAGTTGGTGATTTCCTCGCACAACCGTATTGCGATACAACGAGAACATACCGCTAGCATCCTTGGTACTCAACTCAAACGATTATTCAGTAAGTAGGCCACAAGGGCACTTTTACACGTCGAGTATACAAAACGGGTTCTAACCCTACACCTCTGACCCGAGAATCATTTTGACTTTTATGACCGACAAGAAACTCGGCGGGAGATATTTTAACAAGTCCAAATCTGACTGCTAAGAACGAAGTTAACAAAACGTTTGATATGCTTTCTAATCTGAACTGTGTCCTTTACCCTAATATAATTGTCAATGCCAGGGCCTTTTTAAAGATTAATGTAGTATTTAAGTAGTTCTTATAATATATATTATATATATTATAGTTCTTATGAGAGGTAGGGCACAGCGAAGTACCATCACGCTTGAATCTGGGGCAGCCCATAATAGCACTGCTACCTTTCAGGTATGTAGTGTTGTGTTCCTGATGGTGAGTAAGGTTCCCAGAGCTCCAACCCCCCTTAAAGGCCGGCAACGCGCTTGTGACTCCCCTGGTGTTGCGAGTGTCCATGGGCGACGGTAATTGCTTAACACCAGGCAATCCGTCTGCTCGTTTGTCGCCTATGTCATAAAAAAAAAATCTATATCTTGTATACTTATTTGAAAATAAAGCATTTCGGTATAGTCGAGATTATCTTATACAATCCAGTCACGAGAAACCCATCTCGTTTGCACCGGGCAACGGATTCAATCTCTTTAGTGTACACAAGTGAAATCTAAATCGGAAAAACGAGGTTTGTGGAGGGTGGGCAGACCTGTTTAGACAACTCGATTGAGTCTGCAGGCTATTGTTTAGTTTGACAAGAACGATTAGTTAATCGAATAAGTACTCTACAGTATCTATTGCAGGAGTTTTCAGAAGAAAATGGACCCGGGTATGTCCTTAAACTACGTCCAACAATGAGAAGTAGGGCACAGTGACGTACCATCACGCTCGAGTCTGGAGAAGCCCAACTGGGGAAGTACCTCCTTACAGAAGACCACAGCCATAATAGCACTGCTACCAATCAGGTATGTAGTGTTGTGTTCCTGATGGTGAGTAAGGTTCCCAGAGCTCCAACCCCCCTTAAAGGCCGGCAACGCGCTTGTGACTCCCCTGGTGTTGCGAGTGTCCATGGGCGACGGTAATTGCTTAACACCAGGCAATCCGTCTGCTCGTTTGTCGCCTATGTCATAAAAAAAAAATATTCTATATCTTGTATACTTATTTGAAAATAAAGCATTTCGGTATAGTCGAGATTATCTTATACAATCCAGTCACGAGAAACCCATCTCGTTTGCACCGGACAACGGATTCAATCTCTTTAGTGTACACAAGTGAAATCTAAATCGGAAAAACGAGGTTTGTGGAGGGTGGGCAGACCTGTTTAGACAACTCGATTGAGTCTGCAGGCTATTGTTTAGTTTGACAAGACCGATTAGTTAATCGAATAAATACTTACAGTATCGATTGCAGGAGTTTTCAGAAGAAAATGGACCCGGTTACGTCCTTAAACTACGTCCAACAATGAGAGGTAGGGCACAGTGACGTACCATCACGCTCGAGTCTGGAGAAGCCCAACTGGGGAAGTACCTCCTTACAGAAGACCACAGCCATAATAGCACTGCTACCTTTCAGGTATGTAGTGTTGTGTTGTGTGAGTAAGGTTCCCAGAGCTCCAACCCCCCTTAAAGGTCGGCAACGCGCTTGTGACTCCCCTGGTATTGCGGGTGCCCATGGGCGACGGTAATTGC
The DNA here is from genome assembly GCA_022674325.2 of Grapholita molesta. Taxonomy (NCBI): domain Eukaryota; kingdom Metazoa; phylum Arthropoda; class Insecta; order Lepidoptera; family Tortricidae; genus Grapholita; species Grapholita molesta. The sequence continues at coordinate 2,893,457 of CP053138.2, forward strand.
TTACCATCAGGCAATCCGTCTGCTCGTTTGCCCCCTTATGTCATAAAAAAAAACCTAGGTAACTAACTAGCATGACTTATAAAAAAGTTATGTCAGTTAAGTGATAGTTAAACAGTTATCATTTCAACCATAAGACGTACGATAATTTGGCCGCTTTGGATTCAATAGACAGCCAAGAGCCGGAAGGCTCGGGCTCGGATGGGGCGACGAGAGACGATGGTGTAACGTGTGTCACCCTTTGGGTAAGCTATGAGCTATCAGCTATTTCAAGGGACAAAAGACAATCGATCCCGTGTAAATAAAAGAGACATATATGTCATAGCCGGGCAATTGTAGTTCATCGCCGGGCCATCAGAGAGATATAAATAAATATCTCTTTCTTTTATTTACACGGGAGCGATTATCTTTTGTCCCTTGAAATAGCTGATAGCTCATAGCTTACTAGCTCACGGTGGGACCAACTAGTGCTTTAATCTGTCAGTATTCTACCTTTGTCGCCTCTTAAGATACCGCGGAAAGATGCGGGGTAGTTTTATTTTCAGCCATGTTAAGTATTAAATTACTCTAAATTCATAGATTTGGTGATCGTTTCATAAACTATAAGCAAAATTACAATGTACACTAATACATAAAACATAAAATTTTATTTAGGAAAACCAATGCCATAAAACGGAAAAGATTACGGTACAATTCCCGCTAAGTAACCGGATTCCCCTTCTATTGTTCGTTACCGTTTCAAGATTTCCTTTTTAATTAACTTATTTTTCAGGCTAGAAAGAATATTAGGGCTTCAGGCTTATTAAAATAAAAGTATATATAAATCTGCTTCGCTAATTAGGAGACACAAATTAACTAGTTATGAAATGTTTAATTATAAGTATAAGAATACATTTATTTTAAAACAACTGTATAAAACATAGATAAAAAAAAACTCCATCATGTGTCAAGGTGCCTTCCGTGTAAGCAATTAATCATCATCTTCCTCTTTTTTTTTATGACATAAGGTGGCAAACGAGCAGACGGATTGCCTGATGGTAAGCAGTTACCGTCGCCCATGAGCACCCGAAACACCAGGGGAGTCACAAGCGCGTTGCCGACCTTTAAGAGGGGTTGGAGCTCTGGGAACCTTACTCACCATCAGGAACACAACACTACATACCTGAAAGGTAGCAGTGCTATTATGGCTGTGGTCTTCTGTAAGGAGGAGGTACTTCCCCAGTTGGGCTTCTCCACACTCGAGCGTGATGGTACTTCGCTGTGCGTTGTAACGGCATTTTGCTGCTGCTCATGGGAGTCTTGGGTCCGCTTAGCAACTAATCCTAGGAATTGGCACTAGTTTTTACTAAAGCAACTACCATCTGATTATCCAACACAGATGGTATCATCCCGGTTTCCTCACAATGTCTTCTCTGGCCGAAAAGCGACTGGTATTTTTTTTATACACGACTGACCAACGTTTGACCTCAGTCACACCTGATGGTAAGTGTCGACGAGGTCGAGGGTGTAGCACGCTGGTTCAGTAATAGCCTATTCACTCTTGCCTTGAAAAGAACCATGTTATATATTTTTGAGAATACAGACGAAAGGAGCGAATTCCGTTCCTTAGCAGCCCGCATTAGGATGGTACAAGCGAATCGCTTCGTGCGAATGAATGGAATATTCACAACGTAAGTAAGTAACCGCTTCCCTCGCCTAGACGTTCGGTGGTGGAATCACCATGATATTTCGTATATAAAAGTTTCGAATAACTCATTGATAATTCAACTTCCAGGTTGCAAGTCGCACGCTCTTACCGCTAGGCCACCTGTGCTTCAGTACTAAACTATTAATAATAAATGTCTATACTTGGCTAACGAGGTAACCGCCATGTGGGAAGTTGATTCGGCGATTCTTGTACCGATAGTTGTTTCCGCGAACTGCCTCATAGCGAAGAGTCTCGACCAACATCTTGAGAGACTCTCGCTACGTGGTTGTGGTTGGATCAAGGGTCAGATTCAGAAGGCCCCGTTGCCAGCGGCACCTTAGGTTAGGTTTTTTATAATATGTTTATTGTTTTGATATGTTTTGGATGTATTTTTATATTCTATTTTTATAAAAATATTGTAAAAAACCTACCTTAAAAAAGAAGATAAAAAAGGAGAATGTCTGTATGTCAACGTTTGTACGTATAATTATTAATTATAGCTGCCAATAATGATCGCTAATATAATATTGGGATAACATGATTATGGCGCAGTAATTTAAAGCCTCCTAATTATTCTGCTTCGGCAGGCATAAGAGCCGTAAGTACGTGGGAGTACCAAAGTAAAGTTTTGGTGTATGTAATACAAAACAGTTATTTCACGCTAACGCCGAGTAGGCAAGAAGGCTTGAACGAAGACATGAATCTACTGAATCCGGGTGCAGCAAAATGTGTGTGGCTTTGCAGCAGTGGACGACTTACGGATGAAATGATGATGATTTTATACAATGTATCTTATTTATTTATTTAAAGTTGTATATCAGAATCATGTGCTCATTCGAGCCTTATAGGAGAAAAAATGTATACCAAGCTTTTTTTTACATTGCGTTACTATTTTTCATATATTTCATATGTCGGTAACGGAACGGAAGTAATAAAAAATATATGAAAAGCTTGGGACACATTTTTTCTCCTATCAGAAACCATACATCGTCGTGTGCAGTATTTCCGGACCGATATGACATCCAAACCTTCAAGAAAAGAGCGTATTGGGATCTTAAAGGCCGGAAACGTACTTGTGACTCCTCTGGTGTTGCGAGTGTCCATGGGCGGCGGTAGTTGCTTACCATCAGGCAATCAGTCTGCTCGTTTGCCTCCTATATCATAAAAAAAAATACAAAAATTCAAAATCAAAAAAAGTTGAGTATACAACTTTAAATAAAATGGCCCATTAGGTCCTTACATTTGAAATTGAGGTTTTTTCAAACTGTTTGACAAAACACCTAATATTTAGGTCTTTGATGTCACGTAAGAATGTGTTACAATTTAATTCCAAAACCGCCTAAAATTAATTTGCATATAGTTTCTATAACCGTTACGATTTCCTTAACACAAAACGTCTCAAATCGATACTAGAACAATTAACGCTTAAGACCTTATTATAACAAAGATTGGAAGGTCAAAATGCAAAACAGTATTTTACAAACAATAGTAATCTTCGTGACTTGATAATCTAATATGATCGTTCCCTCTACCACGAAACACCACGGTTGCAAACCGTTACGTATTTTTTAGGCTCTGTACAATATCTCCATACAAATATTTACGTAGATTCTGGGCCATTGCGTTTTTGCCGTATCGTGGTACAGGGTACTGAGCTTGGGTAATGTCGGTTATAATCTCTTTAAAGCCGTGTATATTTTTTTGAGCATGTAACTTTGCTAATCTTAGATTATAAATGCTCGTCAAAAGTAACAAAAACGGAGCGGTGTTAGGGTTCCGTAGGGATAAATGTGTCACAATATCCTACTAACATTATAAACGCGAAAGTTTGTTGTGAGTATGTATGGATGTTTGTTACTATTTCACGCAAATACATGTGAATCGATTTTACAGTAATGTAGCTTCTACTTCCGAATAAAGTGTAGTGTATAATTTACTTAAATAAGTAAATATGAATTTATTTAGAGTTAGTTTTGGTAAGTTTTAATTAATCTCTGCATTTGTAGCTATCTAAAAATGATGCCATAAAGAATTATGGTATAATACAGGCGGAACCTATTCGTATAAACAACATTTCTTGTTTTATCTAAACGGGTGACAATAATATAACTCATATGCATTTTGACGATCGGTCTGGCCTAGTGGGTAGTGACCCTGCCTATGAAGCCGATGGTCCTGGGTTCAATTCAGAGTCAGGGCATTTATTTGTGTGATGAGCACCTATGTTTGTACCTGAGTCATGGGTATTTTCTATGTATTTATCTATCTATTATATATTTTGTCGTCTACTACCTACAACACAAGCCTTACTGAGCTTACCGTAGAACTCGGTCGATTTGTGTAAGATGGTCCCGAACTATTTATTTATTTATTTATTTATTTATATGCACACAAATTGTTAACTACCTATAGGCCAGAGGATTAAAAAGAATAAAATGTTTCGAACCCAAACAACGCTTGTAATTTTTTTTTAAGACAGGTACAACAAAATTTAGAGCTGTATAAGTCTAAAATTTTACAATGTTTAGATGTGTTTTTACTTGTTTCGAAAAATAATTAAGTTACCTATAAACTAAAGAGGTCGTAAACATTCAATGTCCAAGGAACCCTAGAAATATAAGTATGCTAATCTGTTAAACTGCTTATCACGCGTTAAAAGGTTTGAACATTATCGCATAATCCTTGATCTAAACTTAAGAGAAATGCAACAAAGAACATTGTGTACTGTTTGTCGTAGAAACGTGCCAGCGCGCACATTTTTTTTTTGCAGAAATCGATCGATTCTGCGGACCCCTAAGATACTGCGCTCCATTGCTCGTTGGCAGGTCTTCCAGGTCGTTTCTGGTCGTCCAGGCGTTGTCAATGCGTCGATCAATTTCATTGGACAGCCTGTTAGCAAAGGATGCTATTAAATTAAATTAAATTCTATTCATCATTGAATTAGAGGTAGAGCACAGCGAAGTACCATCACGCAAGCGTGACTCTTGAGTCTGGAGAAGCCCAATTGGGGAAGTACCTCCTCCTTACAGAAGACCACAGCCATAACAGCCCTGCTACCTTTCAGGTATGTAGTGTTGTGGTCCTAATGATGAGTAAGGTTCCCAGAGCTCCAACAACTTTTAGGGATGGCAACGCGCATGTGAATCCTCTGGAGTTGCAGGCGTCTATAGGCTACGGTAACTGCTTACCATCAAGCGGGACGAAGCTTGTACGTCGTTGTAGTTGTGTAAACGTCGTTGTATATAAAAAAATACAGATCGTTTTACGCTCTAGGAAGCTTTATCCGGTGACTGAGAATCATTTTCATTAACCAGCATTATTTTTCTTTCCAGATCCTCCAGCCATGGTCAGAGTAAGGTGGACGTAGCACATCTGGTGCTAAATGAGACCAAAGCGAGGGCAGAGCTGGAGCATGGATGGACCGTAGAATGCGCGTCATAGCGCTCATAATCTTGCTGATCGCTAATACCTACACATTTACACCCGATATCGATGGTAAGTACACGCCCTTATCTAAATATATATGACTCAAAGGTGACTAACTGACTGACATAGTGATCTTATGATCTATCAACGCACAACCCAAACCACTGGACGTATTGGGCTGAAATTTGGCATGCAGGTAGATGTTATGGCGTAGGCATCCGCTAAGAAAGGATTTTGATCAATTCTACCCCCAAGGGGATAAAATAGGCGATGAAAGTTTGTATGCAACTTTGTCAAATTTAGTTGAGAGCTCACGTGACCCCATTTCTGAATAGCCACAACATTCTTAAAATGCGCCATCGCCGTAAACTCCATTTGGCTTGTTTATTATTTGGTGTACTAAAGTATAAAACTCCGGAATATCTTTTCAATAAGTTATCTTGCGTTAGGCTGCGTGGCCGACGTGACTGTGGGATTCATCTGCTGACGCCTCGACACGCTTCGGCCTCTTTCCGGGGAAGTTTCCGCTATGCCGCGTCCAAATGTTGGAATAACATACCACCGCCATTGAGGAATCTGCAAAGTATTCACAGCTTTAAATCTAAGCTAAAACAATTCTTGCTTCACCATCAACTGAACGAGGAAACCTGCAGACTCGAAACAAGCTGTCTGTAGAAACTAATACTACTTACTTTTTAGTTCTATTCCTTCCACTTTTTGATATGTACTCTCTTTCATTTTCATTGTATTATTTAGAGCTATTTTTAATATTGCAAATCATTCTCTTTGTCTGCGTTTGATAATTTTGTTTTCAATTTTTAATAGTTTTGTTCCAAGTTAGATGTAATTTATGTTCGAAGATAGATGCTGTCAGTAGGTAGTGTCAGTGCTGTCACTTTTTCGGCGCGCAATGGCGCCTGCGTATCGTAATGTCAGGCCGTAGTATGCACGGCCGTGTATACAAGTTAATTAAAAGGCACAGCCCACTGATACCTGTTCGCTTTGTCCGTGTTAATTTTAAATGTTATCCTAATTTCTTCTCTGTTTTTATTTTTTATTCTTATGTTTTATTTCTTAATTTATTTTGCTTTCTGTGTTACCTGCCGTGATACTTCGTCACTTGATGGTCTCATCGGAAGATCAGCGCTGGATGTCGCCAGCATTATGCTGAGATGAGACCATTTCGGGGCACTTTCTACCTTATATGTTTTTATGTTATTTGTATTTATGTCACCTTTATGTTGTGTGTCTACGAATAAACGAATATTCATTCATTCATTCATTTAAACCGATCGGGCTGAGCAAGTGAGCATGTGGGAATATCATGCATGGGTTAGCGATCATAGTATGGGGCTGCTGTTCTTCTTCTAGTCGTTTCTGATCGCCAGAGACAATGGATAGGTATCTTAATAGTCTGTAGTGTGGTTTGGTGTGGTCTGTGCTATTAGGCATCGAAGTTTTTGTCGCATGGTAAAACTAATAGCAAGCTATGGAGTCGACATTTGCCATAAATGTAAAATCTTATTCACACTCATTTCAGTCTTACCATTACTTTTGTATGTCTCTTCCGTACACGGAACAATGGTGTTCCGGACATTTGGGAGGCGTACGCGGAGCCAGATCGAGCCAACGTGCAGAGGCCCTTTCGACAATTTAATGGAATGTAAGGGTTACACTAAGCAGATGTTGCCACTGTCCGTATCATGGGACGCGCACGGAGACAGCACCCGCCATGGTGTAAGGACTATTGATTTGTAATGGAATCTAGAAAGTACCAGGCTATTGGGTGGAAAGGATGGACAAGCTACTGGGCTATTGGATAAAAAACTGGACGTCTGCCTAATAAAATTACCATTACTTATTATTAGAGTTATTAGGTTAGTAGTCTGTGTTCATGTTATATTTTGTGTGTAAAAGTATGCCTTGGATACATTTAAGATATTTCCCAAGATACTTGTATCTGAAGAGCTCTCAAAGAGAAAAGTTTTCCTTTGAACCTTTTAAATTTTTTTCATATATACCCAAGTTTTCCGTTTTTTGTACAAGTGTTTACTGATTATTATCTACATTTTCTGTTAAGCGAAGTATAGTCATTTATTTAATATGGACGCCGCACGCCCGCTCTGTTCCACGCCCTCAAGTCATACATGTCATCTTATAACCCGCTATGAAGTGTTTGAACTATCCGCTTGTATGAAATACTCAAACACAAAAGACTAGACGAAGGTTCTTTAACACCCTATGTAAACAAGAAAAAATCTTAAAACGATCCATTTCATAATGCTGTATTCGTAACACGTCAAAACTGAACGAGTTTCGGAAACTAAGAGCGGCATTCGAGTTTTTTTAAACTCATATCGATTAAACAATGATTTGGATTTAATCGTGTTTCGTTTTCGTTGAATAATAAGCTCAATAAAAGTATAAAGCCTTTATAAGGCGCTCATAATCTATTTCTCACCATTATTTGAACTTTATTTCGAAATAATAGGGTTCAGTTTAGCATAATTTTTGACACCATGCCCATTCTTCTTACAATCGTATTTGAGCAAGATTGTTAACTTTTTAATATATCATCGGAAACTAGTTAACGAGTGCCAGTTACTTCAGTCATGTTAGAAGGGGTTTAATAACGAAATAACAAGATATCACAACATTATTAAAAAAAATAGTGTTTTAAATAAAATCTAGATCAAAATCATTTATTTTATAATTAAATCTGTCGTGAGCCATGTTACTACTACTTAGTTACAGACGGATAAAATCACGTGTAATTATATCGCACTACGCGACTTGTTTGGTAAGCTCTGGTACCCGTTTTTACTTAATAAAGATTTAAAAAAGAACTTGCCATCAGTACTTAAATTGAACACAAAACGAAACCAAATTTTTATAGCTTAAATACCGCTCAGAGCTATCTAAAAAGTTCCACTAAACATTGACTTGGAGTGGCTCCTCCAACTATTTGCATACCACTTAAAGTCCCGAATACTATCGATCTGTAGGTATATGAATATCTGTAAGCTACCCGTCCATTTTAACTATGTTGATTAAAGGGGGGAAAGTGGTTTATCTCGACGCGAGATACCTTGTGGAACTCATGTGCTAGCCCCGCTAGCCGGATTGTTGTCTGCCGGCCGTGCCGCCAGCTTTTACATTCGTAAAACAAAACAAAAAACTTTCGCTCAATGATAGGGATGCGGTACTCGAATCCGAAAGAGGAGGTGAAATGCCAAACGAAATTAATGGAACTCTAATTGAGATGCGTTTCATTATTAACCTTGAGCTGTTATGAGAATGAGATTATGTGTCTGCATACTCACGTCCTTTTTCATGATAATACTTATATTAAGACCAAAATCGTAAAACTATACGATACACTATTTATTATATCGACAATTCATTAAATACTACCTTACAGTGGCGGTGGCTCATTTATTTTCTTGGGCTTATGGCTTTGCCTTTTCTCCATGAGCCAGAAAAAGAAAAACTGTTGAATTGGCGGCAAGTTAGTAAAGCCGGCGAGAATCTGCTTGTATTCACGTGCCGCCTCTGTTACCTTAACTATTTAAATTCCGCCTAACTTACTCACAGTTCTTTGTGTTCGACCACGAGGTCGGTAAAATTTTGGATTTATGTACTTTTCGATCAGTGATGGATAAATAAAAGTTGGATTTCTTCATATCTTTGTATTATTCACTGTCACAAACATTTTACTTTAAGAAATACAATTTATTTGAATTAGACAACGTGGAATCGCTACTTGCCGGTACCACCATTTTGGAAAAAAAAGAGGACACAGATTCATTATGCATTTTTGACATTAACCTCAGACGAGCTGTTTGAGCTATAAACAAAAACACTGTCGACGCAACAAATGAAATATTACTTAAAATACATATAACGCTCAAACATTCCGCCCGCCAAGAACAGTATGTTCTTCCTTCCGCCCGCCATGGCCTCACATTATACAGAAAGACGGGAGTATACATAACAATTTAAACAATGCAATAATAAAAATACTAAACTAAGATTAACATGAGTCTACATGACTTTGATAGATAACTTCAATCTTTAACAAGCTAATATAAGGTACACGGTTCTTGAGATTAATATGTTGAGATCATGAATAACTTTAACAACAATCTATTTATATAGATCACAGCTTAACTAAGACAAGTTACATTATATGCTAAACTCATGCTAACAGTTATTATTTATTAACACACTTATGGTTAAACCTGTTATAACTTATAACAGCAATGAACATAATATAAATTAAATGGAAAACTTAGAAGTGTACCTATTACTATATAGGTATAAATAGTACTCTAATATCAGTCATTGTGAAGACTTACACTTTGTGTAAGTACACTTAATCTTACATAACTATTACAATTTATAAGTATTAATAGGAACATCAGTAACACCTTGTAGGAACTTAATTAAGTACCCTAAAATTATACAGTAATAGTACTAATAGTATTGGTCATATAAATCTCACAGTACCATATGGTTGACTCAACTAAATTGTCACAAATTAAACATATACTCTTAAAGAGTCTTGCTCTGACGAACAGCAACATAAGAAAACAGGTAAGACAATAACTATAATACTAGTTGGCAACAGGTAACACTATTAATTTAGAAACAGGTCTCACAAGTTGGGAATGTTTACATTTTAAGGTAACAACTCTAGTGACATTGTCAGGACCAGGGTGCTTTTCTTGTATTAACCCGTATAACCACTTTGAGGGTGGGAGATCATCCTCCTTGACTAACACTACGTCACCTACCTGTGGCTCCGGGGTGACCTTAGTCCATTTGTACCTCTGATAGAGCGTTGTCAGATACTCCTGAGACCATTTCCTCCAAAACTGCTGCATGAGTTTCTGTGTCAGCTGCCATCTGTGTAAGGGGCTAATTTGAGACTCTTCATAGTTGCGATCTGGGGCTGTCACCAGAGCTTCGCCAACTAAGAAATGTCCTGGGGTAAGTGGACTAGCATCTACCTGGTTTGCTGGGAGCTGGTACACAGGCCTGGAGTTAAGACAAGCTTCGCACTGAACCAGCACTGTTGATAACTCCTCGAAGGTGAGAGTGGTGCCATCTAGGACCCGTTTCAAATGATATTTAGTAGAAGCAACACCCCGTTCCCAAAGACCACCGAAATTGGGTGCTCGGGGTGGAATAAAGTGCCACTCGGTACCTTCATTAGCCAAGGCCTCAGCAATTTCCTTCATGATGGAAGTCTCTCCCTGCTGGAAGAGGATACGCAGCTCTTTGGACGCGCCAACGAAGTTTGATCCATTGTCGCTCCAGATCTCCCTGCAGGGACCTCGACGTCCTACGAATCTTTTGAAGGCGGCTAAAAAACCTTCAGTGGTGAGTGAACTTACTGCCTCCAGGTGTATAGAGCGGGTCACCATACAGACAAACAGTGCAATGTAGCCCTTGTAGCTTTTGCATCCTCTACCTTTGGAAACTCTTATATTTATAGGTCCGGCGTAGTCACAGCCGGTGCGCTCAAAAGGTCGAGCGACTGTTACCCTGGATCTGGGTAAATCAGCCATGAAAGGGTGAGATTTTGTAGTTTTATACTTTATGCACCTTACACACTTACTTAAAACGTGCCTTATTACGCTTTTGGCGCCGATAATGAAATACTTTGATCTCACATAGTTAAGAGTGAGTTGAGGACCTCCGTGAAGTGTCCTAGAGTGAGCGTCACTGACTATTAACCTTGACAGGTGATGGTCACGTGGCATTATTATAGGATGCTTGATATTGTAAGAGTGATCGCTTTGTTCAATTCTGCCTCGTGTTCGCATAATGCCATCCTCATCCAAGAAAGGACACAATGACAAAATAACGCTTCTCCGTGGGATTGGATGAGAATTGTTTAAGTTTGTTAACTCCTTGAGAAAAGCTGAGGATTGACTGGTTTTGACACCTACCTTTAAGGCATTGTCAAGCTCCTTTGCAGTTAGATAGGACGGAAATGACTCCTTTCTCAGTCTTTTAAAAACTCTGAGACAATAAGCTACCACTCTTACCGTCTTTGTTAATGATGAATATTTAGTCCATACACTCAACTCTTCGGGTGGCTGATCAGAGGATAAAATAGTACACACCTGTACTTTCCTGGGCTTGGATTCAAGCTCAGTGGATACTGGCTCGCATGATGGATGCTGGTAATTAGGGTCTTGTAGACATGTTGGGCCTTGGATCCACAGCTTGAATTGGATGAAATCGGTTGGTGACATACCTCGACTAGCACAGTCCGCAGGGTTATTGGAGGATTCAACATGCGCCCACTGATCATTGTTGAGTATGGATAAGATATCAGTGACGCGATTGGCAACAAACGTTGTCCAACGGTTTGGCTCACCTTGAAGCCATGCTAAGACTATAGTTGAGTCTGTCCAAGCCCTGCAGCAACTGATAGGAATAGCTAGGACAGTGGATACTTCTGCCAGCAGTTTGGATAATAGCACTGCTCCGGAAAGTTCAAGTCGGGGTATAGAAATTTGGCGGATTGGACTGACCTTTGTTTTAGCTGCGATTAACTGGACAGTGACGTTACCTTCATAATCCAGTACCCGAAGGTATATGACTGCGGCATAAGCGTCGTTGGAGGCGTCACAGTAGCCATGTAGCTGGATATCTTTAGTGTCTTGCCTGACACCAACCCATCGTGACATGGTGAAGCTGTTGAGAACTGGCAGCTCCTCCCGAAACTCGTTCCACTCCGTCAGCAGGTTGGAAGTTACTTCTTGGTCCCACGCGTAACCTGAAACCCACAGTTTTTGCATGTATATCTTGGCTCGGATAATGACTGGAGAAATCCATCCCAGTGGATCAAAGAGACGTGATATGTCAGACAAGATATTTCGTTTGGTGACAGGCGTTGGCTGTGGAGGTAAGTTAACCTTGTAATAAAATGAGTCAGTCAGATGATTCCAGGACAAGCCTAGGATTTTGATCATATCATCCAGTTTTATGTCTTTGTCAAGACTTGTAACTGGATGTGGATAAATGGTTTCCATCAATTTTTTGCTATTGCTTGCCCATTTTTGTAATTCAAACCCAGCTTTACTTAGCAAACTGACCATTTCAGTATAGATTTGGATAGCTTCATCATCATTATCACATCCACTCAGAAGATCATCCATGTAGAAATCTGTCGGCACCCTTTCTGCAGCTAATGGATAATCTTTACCATCATCTTTAGCCACTTGCTGTAAACTTTTAACTGCAAGATAAGGAGCAGACGAGACTCCGAATGTTACACGTAACATCCTGTAATCCTTTAAGATATCATCAGAACTCTCGCGCCACAGGAGGCGTTGGAAATCAGTGTGTTTGTCCACAACTTTAACCTGTCTGTACATTTTTATAATATCTGCTATAAAGCAAATTGGATAAGTACGCCATTTCATGATGATATGACGCAGTTCTGGTTGTAGCCGTGGACCAACCATGAGATCATCATTTAAAGACCTGCCATTGACACCTTTAGAAGAGCAGTCAAAAACCAAGCGAAACTTGGTTGTGGATTTGTCGCTGCGAACCACGGCATGAAAAGGCATGTACACACAACCAGGTTTCGCAGCTTCTTGCTGGTCTTGGATAAGTTCCATGTGATTGAGTGATAAATATTCATTAATCACCCTGGTATATTCTTGCTTTAGGAGTGGATTAGTATTCATCTTTTTCTCCAATGTGAGAAATCTCCTTAAAGCCACTTTCCGTGAATCCCCATATTGACATAATGGGTCCTCATCACGGAATGGAAGACTAACAACATAGCGACCTGTATCGTCCCTAGTTGTAGTGGATACATAATGCTCCTCACACGCTTGGTCTTCCTTAGACAACAAGGTGCGAGGCTGATCGGTTTCAATTTCCCAGAATTTACGAAGAGTATCATTAATGGAGCTATCCATAATGTGGGCAGTTATAAAGCTATTAGAATGATTGCTCACCTGTGTTCTTCCTGACAAGATCCAGCCCAAGGCGGTGTTTTGTGCTGTTAGTGTGCAAGTTGGATTCCGTAAAATACCCTCTGTCAGAGTCTGTCCATACACCTCAGCACCCAACAATATGTCCACCTGGCCCGGAGTGTCATATCCTGGATCTGCCATCTTCAATTTCTTCAACTCTGGCCAATTACATATCTCTACTTTCTGTGAAGGAATGGGATTAGTTGTCTGACTTACCACATATGCCTGAACAACACAACTAAAAGAGCTACATGTGGACTGTATTTTGAATTGAACCATGTGTTTAATTGGTTTTGGCAATGAGAGTTTTTCTCCACCCAGTCCTGAAGGATCAACACTACAGTTAACAGGTATCTTGCGTAACTGGAGTAATTGTACAGTACGCTCAGTTACAAATGATAATTGTGCACCCTGGTCAAGAAATGCCCTAAGTGTATGACAGTTTCCCTTATTTTCTACCTTAACTAATGCAGTGGTTAACATAACCTCACTATTGGGCGCACAAGAACATTCAACAGCATGAGCTACAATGTTACCAGATATAGGTCCCCTCTCCTCGGGCTTATCCTGACTACCTTCACACTGTTTGCTGTGGAACTTATCCCTTTCAGTAACTCGGCTTGTCTGCGTTGAAGATGGCTGCTCGCTATCCAGATGCAACAAGGAGTGGTGACGACGGCCGCAGCGCCTACATGATGTATGTCGCTTGCACTGTGTTGCAGAATGCTTAGCACCAAAGCAATTGAAGCACAACGCCTTATTTTTAACAAGATCCCGCCGTTGTTGTACTGAGTTCTGGGTAAACTGTTTACATTGGTACAACAAGTGAGCCTCAGCACAGCATGGACAGGATATGGATGGCACTGATGTAGTAACACTGAACACTTTGGGTCGCTCTATTTCTTTAGGTTTTGATTCTCTCTTGTTACTTGGCTCTAGGAACTCTAATGCTCTGAATCTGGATTCCAGGAATGTTGAAAATTCACTTAACGTTGGTAGTGTGTCTGAGTTCTCACTGATCTTATGTTCCCATAGTTTCCGGGATTCCTGGTCAAGCTTCTGTATGACCATTGTCAATAATGACATCCCAGGTTGAAATATTTATGTTCATATTTGTGAGCGCAGTTAGACATTCATTTGTTGTATCTAATATATGTTTCAATCCATAAGAAGATGCGGCAGGTAGGGCTTTTTGGTTTGTCAAGCGGTTGAGTATACATGATGATAGGTATCGCGTGTTACTGTACCTTTTCTTCAATAATTTCCAACAATGTTCATAATTTGCATCAGTTATGGGTGTGTGTCTTATTAATTGCTCTGCCTCACCTGTCAGATGCCCTTTCAAGTAATGGAGCTTTTGTACGGGTGCTAAAGTTTGGTTGTTATTGATCACAGATTCGAATAAGTCATGAAAGGTAGGCCACTCTGCATACTTGCCGGAAAACACTGGGATAATAATTCTTGGTAGTTTCACTGCACTGGATACATTAGACTCATTATTGTGTGAGTGAACTGTGGATAATGACATTGCCGGCAAGTTTGATTGTGGTTTGACTTTGTCCAAGGCCTCCTTTAACTGACATTTAAATTCGATGTATTTTTCCTCTACTCGGTCATAAGTAGCATCTGTGAAGTACGTACCGCTGGAATCTTCGGATTGTAATAAGATGGCTTGATGGTTACCCTCGAACGATTTCCAGTAGCCTTCTAACAGTTCCAACCTCGTTTCTAAATGTGTAATGGTAATCCGCGTCTTGGGCGATTTCTTGAGGTTAGAAGAGGCCTTGTCTATCTTCTCTTCTGTATCACGCTGTAACTTTATGTAAGAGTCGATTTCCATTGTTATCTTGCTGTATTTTCACTGATTTCAATAAAATCCGGTTCGTTTGGACCATGTTCGACCACGAGGTCGGTAAAATTTTGGATTTATGTACTTTTCGATCAGTGATGGATAAATAAAAGTTGGATTTCTTCATATCTTTGTATTATTCACTGTCACAAACATTTTACTTTAAGAAATACAATTTATTTGAATTAGACAACGTGGAATCGCTACTTGCCGGTACCACCATTTTGGAAAAAAAGAGGACACAGATTCATTATGCATTTTTGACATTAACCTCAGACGAGCTGTTTGAGCTATAAACAAAAACACTGTCGACGCAACAAATGAAATATTACTTAAAATACATATAACGCTCAAACACTTTGAGCTCACAAATAAAAAGCAAAAGCAAATTCTGAGTCTCTCCTAAGAAAAAAATAAGCGTTCAATTAAAATCTTGACTTCCAGCTCTTAGGATAAGGAAAGCATCTGTCTCTTTTAATTGCATGGTGTTAAACAGTGTCAGTCATGATATCACCTTGATAACTCCGTCCCCTTTTCGCTAACTGTTCATTATGGACGAGGGTTGAGCTGAAGTGGCTCCTCCAACTATTTGCAAATAACTCCAAGTCTCGAATGCTATCGATCTAAGTTTCAAAACCAAGAGTGTCTTGGGGCTTTTAAGAGCAGTTTTGTAGTTTATTTTTATGTATTTGTTGTCCCATTATTAACCGACTTCAAAAAGAGGAGGAGGTTATCAATTCGGTTGTATGTTGTTAGTAACATATTCACGGACAGTACGCAAACAGCCGTGGCGTAGTCGGTTGTCTCCTTTGGCCTATGATAAATGACGTCACGTCCGTGTCCGTGAACGTGTTAACCCTTTATAAGACAGAGGCGATATGTCGACCACATATACTCACTTGGAAATTCAACCATACTGTCTTACTATTATGGCACAATGTCGCTTGTACTTGTTGGTTTAACATATTCTTAAAATAGGCTTTGAAATGTAGGCTTCCGATAGCTGCAACGAATTCTGCGATACCATGTCTCAGTTAATGGGGCCTTATAAAGGGTTAAACTTAAAACATCGTACATCAATTTAAAAAAAAACGTGAAGTACTAGATCGCGAAGCGCATTTAGATCAGTCAGTATGAGGACATTTGAAAGCATACAAAGATCTGAGGGCCGATTTTTTTGCGTCGAGTAGTGGAATCGTGATATTATAAACGGTATCAGAAACTAATAAATAGTATTTAAGAAACATTAATGATAGATATTAATAACCGTGAGTATTGGCGCTATACATTTCGTATAAAGATAATGTTATTAAAAGAACCTTTTGTGTGTGATTACTTTCATCCTCAAAGAAATTTTAATTCAAATCGCCCCCCTCTTCTTAGAAACCATATCATCGATTTTAGGAAAAACTGCAGGTATTTAAAAAAACTTGGACTTTATTGTTAGCCTCGTAAAGCCCACAATACTAAAATATTTCATAGTTAAATGCAATCTTGCTATGCAGTGAATTGGATTGAATTTAGTTTTGAACGAAAAATGATGAAACAAAAGAAGTTATTTTTGGACCCGGGCATATCCTTAAACTACGTCCAACAATGAGAGTTAGGGCACAGCGAAGTACCATCACGCTTGAATCTGGGGCAGCCCAACTGGGAAAGTACCTCCTTACACTTACCGCAGCCATAATAGCACTGCTACCTTTCAGGTATGTAGTGTTATGTAAGGTGGTGAGTACCTAAGGTTCCCAAAGCTCCAACCCCCCTTAAAGGCCGGCAACGCGCTTGTGACTCCCCTGGTGTTGCGGGTGCCCATGGGCGACGGTAATTGATTACCATCAGGCAATCCGTCTGCTCGTTTGCCGCCTATGACATAAAAAAAAAGTTCTACTCTATTTCCTTTTACATAAGATTTAAGTTTCAATGAAAGGGGGTGTACATTGTAATGTACACTGGGTCATACAAAGTTAAGAGTACAAGAGCGACACACTTGACCCGCTTAAAAAATTCTTCTGTTGACTGTATCTATACTAAATATTACATTGTTATCGCATGTACCTGACCAGACATACAGCTAGACAAACCTAACGACCTACGTAAAGTAATTTACTGTTATTTTAGTCTGAAACACGCGATATTTAAATTTACCTTCAACCTACTTCTGGCATAATAACCTCATTTATCAGTCATGGGTTTAGTATAGGAGCGATGGTAGCCTAGCGGTGAGAGCGTGCGACTTGCAATCCTGAAGTCGCAGGTTCGAACCCCGGCTTTTACCGATGAGTTTTTCTGAACTTATAAATATAAATATTTCGGGACAATCTTACACAAATCGACCTCGTCCTACGGTGAACTCAGTAAGCCTTGTGTTGTAGGTACTAGACGACGATATATATAATAGATAGATACATATAAATACTTAAATACCTACATAGAAAACACCCATGACTCACGAACACATATATCTGTGCTCATCACGCAAATAAATGCCCTGACTTGGATTTGAACCCAGGACCATCGGCTTCATATGCACTTATGTATGAGATATCAGTTGAAATTTACCAATCGCTTTTCGGTGCAGGAATATCGTGAGGAAACTGTACCCTTACCATGAGTTGTGACATTAAGGTTTTCGATAACGAGTATCGGGTTTACTATCTGTGCATCTCGCTTGTACTATTTTAGTGCGAACGAGATGCACAGATAGTAAACTCAAGACTCGTTATCGAAACCTCAAAGTCACAACAACTCATGGTAAGGGTACTGGACTAATCCCAATAAGGCCTAGTTCACCCTCTGAGTTGGAAGGTCAGATGGCAGTCGCTTTCGTAAAACTGGTGTACCTACGTCAAATCCTAGTATTAGTTGCCAAGCTGACACGATGATGATGGTTTAGTATAAGGTAGTTAGACCATAAACAGAAAGAATCATTGTTTTTTTATTTTTAATTGTACTTCATCTTTCTCGAGTTGGCCTGGTATTTTGCCACGGTTCATAGGAGGCGGAGTTTCGCTTGGCAACTAGAAAACTCTTTAGCCATAGACAATAATCATAGATATCAATAGCCGAGGGTTAGGAAGACAGCCGTAGTCGTTATGGCTTTCCGGTGAAAAAAACGTGGGAACCGGTTTATAGACCACCACTGATATTCAGATTATGAATGTATATATTTGGAATGTTTTGCTTCGCAGATTGGTGTCAATTTACCGATTCGTTAGACTTCGCAGATTTTATCATTTTTAGGGTTCTATAACGGAAAATTGTAATGTAATCGTCTAATTGTTCTAATAGTCCGCCAATGCCTTTTATTACAGGAAGTCAGAAGAATACGTAGAAGTATCGACTTGAAATTTAAACTGTCAATTAATAAAATTATTAATAATTATGTCAATTAAAACTCTTAAAGCTATAAAAAATTCAAACAGGCAAGTTGACGTAATAACTGATTCTGTCGTTTGTGAAGCAATATATTATATTGCGAAACTCTGAAGAGAATCAATATTAATAATCTAAAATACCTAATAAATAAGTCTAATAGACCTAGAACTCTAACATCAGTCCAAGAATATCGCCCCATAGAACAAAAAAAATGGGAAAACTATACATTTGTAATCGTAATACAATACTTCGAGTTTCTTGTCGGTAATGAAAGTCAAAATACTGCTCAGGTCAGAGGTGTAGATATAGATATATCGTAACACATCCTTCCTGCCATCTGTATCGATATATTTGGCTACTTTGGTTGCCACTAACTATATGACGCTGATACAGTATCGTGTGAAAATATTGATACGTTAGATGTAACAAAAATTGTAGTCACGAGCTTACAGATAGCTCTAAAAGCGAGTGGGACCAAGTGGGTCAAGTTTTATTAAATAATTTAATTATATAATATAATAATTATATAATATTATGTATAAATGTCCTTACTTGAAGAACCGGTGTAGTTTTTATTTTTCTTCTTTTGTATACTCGACGTGTAAAAGTGCCCTTGTGGACTACTTACATTATTTTTATACAGAACCCTCGATGGCCGACTCCGGTTCGCACTTATCCAGTTTTCCATTTAATTGACAATATTTCATGTCTATTTTAAAGAAAAACATGGCAATAAAATGAACGGTATCTTAGAATATATGAAATAGAATCAAATCGTAACTTTTAATGAGACATCGCGATTTCAATCTAGAGAATTAAAACGATGACTCTGCTAATTCGTATATTGATAGTGATAGCCACTGACAAGACTATTGAGGTTATTCATTTAGCTTCACTAAAACACGATTAGTAATCTAGTTTTAAGTCAACAGCCAACTAAGTAATAGGTATTCTGACCAAGGACCTAGGGCGACATCTGCGCGATTGAGGCGGTGATACTTTCTCCGGATCCTACTCTTTTGATTAAGTGGGAAGGATATGCTATATATATTGTAACCTTCCCACTTATTATATATATTACGAATATGCTGACCACCTAGGTGCGAGGGGTGACCGGGGCGAACGACTCTAACAAGGTCTCAGGGTGTAAGAAAGTGGCGCACTGTGACATCATCACGTATCTCCCCTTGTGATCCCACGTCGGTCACAGAGGTTAGAGGAATCGGTCCACCGTAATACCGACAGTGCTCTTCCTCTGAGGTCAACCCCCGTATCCATCACAACCAGGCTCAGTGAGCCCACTAGGGGCGCCGTGGCGCCCTGCCCTCGTGCCGGGACATATCTAACAATACCCCACAAGATAAAGGCTGAGGCGGAATCATTCCTCACTTCATGTCTACGGGAGTTATCCCAAAAAGTAAATTTTTATTTTACCACTTTTTTGACTTTAAAAACACCCCGACCCGGGTATGTCCTTAAACTACGTCCAACAATGAGAGGTAGGGCACAGCGAAGTAGGAGGAGGTACTTCCCCAGTTGGGCTTCTCCAGATTCAAACGTGATGGACGTTTGAATCTGGAGAAGCCCAACTGGGGAAGTACCTCCTCCTTACAGAAGACCACAGCCATAATAGCACTGCTACCTTTCAGGTATGTAGTGTTGTGTTCCTGATGGTGTATAAGGTTCCCAGAGCTCCAACCCACTTATAGGTCGGCAACGCGCTTGTGACTCCCTTGGTGTTGCGAGTGCCCATGGGCGACGGTAATTGCTTACCATCAGGCAATCCGTCTGCTCGTTTGCCACCTTTGTCATAAAAAAAAACCCATACTTACACCAAATTTTAGTTTCTTAGTACTACAGGTCACTGAGCTAGGCAGCGGACGGACAGACGGGCAGACAGACGGACACGAATCTTTAAAGGTTCATAGTTGACTACGGAAACCTAAAATAGCGCAATAACCCCCTTTAAGCCAGCTTAGTAAACTTGGTATCAATTTTATCCCTTTCTAACAAACATATTATATTTAAAGAGATGAAATAGGACAAATGTTAGATTTGATAAGCGTTTATGAATAAAACCATACTCATATTATTTTCTTCTTTTGTCTTTGGAGGTTCTCTAAATCATCCGCGATAATTGTAATGTCGACCGAAATTTTCGTATTAGTACATTTCGCGGCACTGTTATGAGCAAACTTATCAAAATATTCACTTTTCCCAACCTCACAGTTACCAACTGCACTGGTTTATGTTTTATAAACTCACATTTAAAAAATATATATATTAGATAGTAGTGTTTCCGTTTGCGTAATATTCTATTCGTTAATTAAAGAAATTACAATCGTATTATGATAACTACAAGTACTTAACTAGTTACAGTATAAAATCTAAAAAAGGCCCTTGAGGCATTGTACCAAGGAAGCTGACGGCATTTCCTCGTTGTATCGCAATGCTGATACGTTGTGCGAGGAAGCCGCCAGCTCTTCGGTCACCAGTTACACCAACCAGACGCTTCGCGATTTCTGCAAAAAATTAATACGTTAATTAAATAAATAAATATTAAAGGACATCCTTACACAAATTTGCGACCCACGGTAAGCTAAAAGGCTTGTGTTGTGGGTCCTCAGCCAACGATATATAAAATGTACAAAATACTTAAATACATAGAAAACACTCGTGGCTCAGGAAGAAATATCTTTGCTCATCACACAAATAAATGCCCTTACTGGGATTTCAACCCAGAATCGTCGGCTCCATAGGCAGGGTCACTACACACTAGGCCACACCTGTCGTCAAATAACACTAGCCTTCCTAAAGGTTTCCTAAGTAATCATAAATTTACTACTAAACTTGGCATATAATGCCATTAAAGCTTCATACGCTAATTAAATGTATTACTAACACTGGGTCAAAATCGCATACCTGATTTGATTAATCTTCATCGTTACAAGTAAAGTTACTTAAGCATACGTTCAAGGCAGGAAAATTATGGTTAAACGATTAGAAATGTTACTATATTTTATGAACTAACTTTGGACCCGGGTATGTCCTGAAACTACGTCCAACAATGAGAGGTAGGGCACATCGACGTACCATCACGCTTGAATCTGGAGCAGCCCAACTGGGGAATTACCTCCTCCTTAGAGAAGACCACAGCCATAACAGCACTACTACCTTTCAGATATGTAGCGTTGTGTTCCTGGTGGTGAGTAGGGTTCCCAGAGCTCCAACCCCCTTCAAAGGCCGGCAACGCGCTTGCGACTCCCCTGGTGTTGCGGGTGCCCGTGGGCGGCGGTAATTGCTTACCATCAGGCAATCCGCCTGCTCGTTTGCCACCTTTATCATTTAAAAAAAACTAACTGTCGTACTATGTATTTACGTTCTCTATACTTCACGGTGATTCAACAAAATTTGGTTTTAGTATATTTCCTGTGGATATGATCACAGTTAAAGGGACGCCAGCTGCCAAATGTATCTAAATATATGTCTTATGTTTATGCTACCCACCGTTAAGATTATTAGATTTATAAAATTAATACGAGATTTTCTTGATGTTAAGAATTTAATAAGTAGCGAGTACTTTCCAGTTCGTAAAATCAGTACACGAGAGTGGATTTCATTTTGTTGTGCACGCGATTATCCTGTTAGTACCTACATTAACATTATTACCAGCCTTATTTGAGATACGAAAGCTTCACTACAGAGGTTTGTAAGAGTTAACTATTTAAAATAAATAATTATTAGGTATATATAGGACATCCTTACATAAATTGACTGAGTCCCACTGTAAACTCAAGACGGCTTGTGTTGTGTGTACTCAGCCAACGATGTATATAAATAAAGAAATAAATAAAGTATTTCAGGACAATCTTACACAAATCCACCTAGTTCTACGGTAAGCTCAGTAACGCTTGTGTTGTAGGTACTAGACGACGATATATATAACAGATGGATACATATAAATACTTAATTACATAGAAAACACCCATGACTCAAGAAAAATATCTGTGCTGTTCACACAAATGAATGCCCTGACTGGGATTCGAACCCAGGACCATCGGCTTCATAGGCAGGGTCACTACCCACTATAGGCCAGACCGGTCGTCAAAACGTCGTCGTCGTCGTTACAAATACTTTATTGCATAGAAAATAACCAAACTCAGGAACAAAATATTTGTGCTTATCACACATAGAAATGCCTTTACTAGGATTTGAAACCAAGACCTTCGGCTTCATATGCAGTCACTACCCACTAGGCCAAACCTGTTGTCAGACTATTTATATTTAATAACTTTTGTGGGGAATTCGATAGCTACGTTGAGAAAATGGACTGAGAACTAAAAGGCCGACTGTGTCCTGTGAAAATTTAATGACAACTATAATGACGACCGGTCTGGCCTAGTGGGTAGTGACACTGTCTATGAATCCGATGGTCCTGGGTTCAAATCCCAGTCAGGGCATTCATTTGTGTGAAGAGCACATATACTTGTTCCTGAGTCATGGGTGTTTTCTATGTATTTAAGTATTTATATGTATCTATCTATTATATATATCGTCGTCTAGTACCTACCTACAACACAAGCCTTACTGAGCTTACCGTGTAGGACTAGGTCGATTTCTGTAAGAAAGGTCCTGAAATATTTATTTATTTATATCAAACAATAGAATAACATAAATACAGACTAGGTACAAAACCAGAGACAATATTAAAATTACATAAAAACCTCGTCGACAACTTTAAAATGACAAAATTTTATCATTTTAGGGTTCCAAAACGGAAACCTTGTAATCTAATCGTCTAATTGTTCTAATCGTCCGCCAATGCCTTTTATTACAGGAAGTCAGAAGAATGCGTAGAAGTATCGATTTGAAATTTAAACTGTCAATTATTCAAATTGTTAATAATTATGTTGATTCGGCGATCATTGTACCGATAGTTGTTTCCGCGAACGGTCTCATAGCGAAGAGTCTCGACCAACATCTTGAGAGACTCTCGCTACGTGGTTGTGGTTAGATCAAGGGTCAGATTCAGAAGGCGGTACACGCCGCGCATATTCCGGCGGTTCCTCTCTCTGCAGCCCTAACCACCGGCAGCCTGGGCCCTGACCCGTTGCCGGCGGCACTCTAGGTTAGGTTTTTTATAATATTTTTATTGTTTTGATACGTTTTAGATGTATTTTTATATTTTACTTTTATAAAAATGTTATAAAACCTAACCTAAGATGTAAAATGAATAAAGAGAATATGTCAATTAAATCTCTTAAAGCTATGAAAAATTCAAACATGCAAGTTGACGTAATAACTGATTCGGCCGTTTGTGAAGCAATAAATATACTATTTCGAAACTCTCAAAAGAATCAATACTAATAATCTAAAATACCTAATAAATAAGTCTAATAGACCTAGAACTATAACATCAATCCAAGAATATCTAGAACAAAAACAAAATGGGAAAACTACTACTACATACCTACTACTAAATACCTCTACCCTTGACTCTTACCCTTCTTCATTAACGTTTTGAACTATGTTCTTCTCTCTTCGAAATGTGTCGAATCATGTTATCATAGTTTTAGTCTTACGGGCATATACAAGAGACGATGTCGATAACCGATTCCTCGTTTTTTTGGATTAGAAAAATAACGACCGAGTTTGCCTACTTTTCATCTATTATTTCAGTAAACTTGTAATAATCTCGTAAATTAGATTCAAGATTCCATTAATTAACGTTTTGCAGAAGAAAACAAGGGGCAAATATGACAGCTTTTAAATTGTGCGATTTTGAACTTAACTGAAGGACTATGTCTATATAGTTGTGCAGAGAATGAATATGGAATGTACGTCAACATTTGAATATAGATCGCCGACATGCGTGTACAGACACGTTACTACTACATAGGTCAAGGTTGGTGTCACCTATACCAATCTATGGCTTAGAAACAGTTCATCAGCTTACGCGAACAACACAATCTCTAGCCCAAAGCGTTTCCGTTTCAATCCAAGCTATATGGCTAAGCGCAATTGAATGCAATCAGAATTCGTACTTCTATCCAAATAGTTCGCTAAGCTTCACGCTTCCCTGCACTCTGTAAACGACAAAAACACTGCTAAAATGCAAAAATATTATATCCTATGGATAAAAGCCGTTCGTTCGCTGACTTCTGTTTCCGTACCGTTAAGCTGAGATGGGACCATTTTGTGTTAAACTTGAATTTCATTATGTCGGTCTTTTTATGTTTTTATAAGATTTTGACGGTAGCGGTGCAAAACTCATTTATTTGTGTTATTCCAGCTTAAGCCTGCGTTTCTACTAGGGATTTTTTTATAATAAAGGTGGCAAACGAGCAGACAGATTTCCTGATGGTAAGCAATTACCGTCGCCCATGGGCACACACCAAGGGAGTCACATGCGCAGTGCCGGCCTTTAAGGGGGGTTGGGTTCTGGGAACCTTACTCATCATCAGGAACACAACACTACATACCTGAAAGGTAGCAGTGCTATTATGGCTGTGGTCTTTTGTGAGGAGGAGGTACTTCCCCGGTTGGGTTTCTCCAGACTCAAGCGTGATGGTAGTTCGCTGTGCCCTACCTCTCATTAAATAAAAGTGTGAGGAAGCGTTACGAGGGATGGGTTTGTTAACCACCAATAGAACCACTTCATTTCCGTGTACTCGGTAAATGATGTGTTTCTAATGGTTCTCATAAAACAGATTCCCCGGTATCCATCCTCGTTCATCTTTGGTGGAAACGCAGCCTTTATATTTTCCGTTTCGTCTATTAATACTTTTAA
Organism: Grapholita molesta; assembly: GCA_022674325.2. Classification (NCBI taxonomy): domain Eukaryota; kingdom Metazoa; phylum Arthropoda; class Insecta; order Lepidoptera; family Tortricidae; genus Grapholita; species Grapholita molesta. The sequence continues at coordinate 2,918,587 of CP053138.2, forward strand.
CTTGTAATTTGTACTTGTAAGCAATTGTTATTATTTTCGGAGACGTCATCATCAACAATCTTCTTCAAGCAGGCATAAGTGTCGCGGCATCCATAGGGTATAATAATATCGACAGTGGAAATTTCAAATGTCGTAAGTCGCATATAAAAGTATGTCCCTTACGACATTTGAAATTTCCACCGTCGATATTGTTACTAAAATTGACTCGAGTCACCATATTGCCTTAAACTTAGGCATTCCGACTCTCGCAATTTAAGCAATTGAGATTTTCACTACGTCTAAACAAAACTAGAACAAACCATTTGTACACCAATTTTCAACGTTTTGTAAAATGTTTTGTTTATTTAAAACCGTTCTCAGTCCCCGAATAAAAACGATGCAGGCGAGCACGCCACATAGAGGTGTCTGTGCGAGAAATGCAGCAGAGCACAGTGTAAGATTCAGGTGCAAATTTATCTCAATGCCGTGTTGTGATACCCTGCCCCCTGTATTTAACGGAATAATTCATTGTTTAAAACTTTCCTATCTGGTATTTTATCGACAGATTGGTTTTCATCAAACTGACTAGTTTTCATCAAAATCCGTTCAGCCGTCACGTGATGTGCGAACAAATAAACAGACAAACAGACAAAAATTCTAAAAACTGTTGAAACGCGTGCTGTTTTCGACTCCAAATATCTCCAGTCACCTTTATTTCGAATATCTTCCACGTACAGACTTTTTTATGACAAAGGTGGCAAACGAGGAGACGGATTGCCTGGTAAGCAATCACCGTCGCCCATGGGCACCAGCAACACCACGGGAGTCACGCGTTGCCAGCCTTTAAAGGGGGTTGGATCTCTGGGAACTTTACACACCATCAGGAACACAACACAACATACCTGAAAGGTATCAGTGCTATTATGGCTGTGGTTTCTGTAAGGAGGTACTTCCCCAGTTGGGCTTCTCCAGACTTAAGCGTGACGGTACTTCGCTGCGCCCTACCTCTCATTGTTGGACGTAGTTTAAGGACATATCCGGGTCGTTCGATCCTCTTCAGCTTTATCAGTATATCAGATAGAAGAAGCGTTATTATCTTTGTGCTAAATATAAAATTTTATGCATAATTCGAATTGCCACTTGAACTTTGCAATCCTGCGAGCCATGTCATTTAATTTCGTTCTTCTACGTACAATCGTCATTTCTGATTCCACCATGTAGGGTGACGACGCCAGTAATGGACAAGCGGCGCAAGTGTTGTTCATTTGATGGTAAATGTTGTAAATAAATATAAATATAAGAGAAAAATATATTAAAGATGCGTGTTGACACGAGTGTTTATTAGAATGAAGTAACCAAGGAATTTCAAACAATAAAAAATAATAGAAATAAATAACTTAAAAAGTATAGTCTGCACAACAGAGGTTAGTTTATACAACAGCCGCCCTTAATCGAAGTTGTGACAGACAAACAAAAATATACAACTTAAGTTTCTATCCCTAAATTAATCGTACACCTTTTATGTGCAATAGGCGCAAGTGGCTTTGTAAGTACATCTGCAGGCATATCGCAAGTTTTAATATATGTTACATTAATAATATTATTAGATACTTTTTCTCTTATAAAATGGAATCTGGTATCTATATGCTTCGTCCTGCAATGGTGTACCGGATTATGCACGAGGTTAATGGCACTCTGACTGTCAGAAGCTAAGTTAACTGAATAGAGTTTACCTGTTATCTCGTAGATAAACCGACGTAAATAACACGCTTCCTTCGCAGCAGAGGCTAATGCCATGTACTCCGATTCTGCTGAGCTAAGGGCAATGGTAGGTTGCTTCTTGGACTCCCAGGATACTGGACCTCTACTCAACATAAAGGCATAACCAGTGTATGACCTTCTGTCAAACGGACAATTTGCCCAGTCCGCGTCGCAAAAACCTTTCAAAGGTTTTCCACTCTTTCTGTAAACCAATGAATAGTTTAAAGTACCCTTTAGGTACTGCAGAACCCTTTTTGCAGCATTCCAGTGTTCTTTAGTAAAACACGTATTAAACTGACTTAAATAACTCGTTGCGTACGTGATGTCAGGTCGTGAGTTTACTGACAGATACATCAGACATCCTATTAAATTCTGATAAGGATAACACTCACCAGTTTGACCATCAGGTCTCCGTTCCATATGTTTTTTAACTAATGGAGTATTGACATCCTTACACTCCTTCATATTAAACTTTTCCAATATTGAAAGAATATAATTACGCTGGTTCACTTTAATACAGTCGGAATCGTATTCAATTTGTAGTCCCAAATAACATTTTAATATTCCGAGATCCTTTAATGAAAAATATTTCAACAAATCATTCTTGACAATGTCAAATGTCAACTCGGACTTATAGAAGACTATTATGTCATCGACAAATATACCCAATATTACGAGTTCTTTATCAAAAAGTTTCGTATATACGCAAGGCTCGGAAGGAGTTCCTTTAAAACCTATTTTTAACAGCGTATCGTTTAACTTTTTGTTCCACGCTCGCGGTGCCTGTTTAAGACCGTAAAGAGATTTTTTGAGCAAACAAACCTTGTTTTCCTTGCCTTTTTCTATAAAACCAAGTGGTTGCTCCATGAAAACTTCTTCTTCTAAATCTCCATTAAGAAACGCAGTATCCACGTCTAAATGCTTCATTCGTAGGTCCAACTCTGCAGCTAATGCAAACAACGTGCGGAGGGAAGAATGACGAATCACCGGCGCGAACGTTTCCACGTAGTCTATTCCCTCGACTTGATGAAAACCTTTGACGACGAGTCTCGCTTTATACTTTGTGATATTACCATATGCGTCTTTCTTAATCTTATAAACCCATTTACATGGTATAACCTTTTTGTTAGGTCTATCTACTAAATCCCATGTATGGAGTTTTTTCAGTGAACTGTACTCATCAGCCATAGCATGGTGCCACTTGTCAGCATCATCGGCATGAGTAGCTTCGTTAAAAGTTGTAGGTTCACTAGAATCAGCCATAGAAATATTGTAAGTAAGGAAGTCAGGTGGTTTCCTATTTCTTGATGGGTACCGACGTTCAGAAAGAAGTTCTTCTTCCACATTTTCAGGCTCTTCTTCTTCACAAGCTAGCCTCGAATCATTGGGAGGCTTTTGCTCTTCCAATATCACTGGCTCTAGATTTATTGATGAAGACGCTTCAGCTACAGGATCAGTACTCTCATCACAATCATAGAATTCAACTTCATGATTATTATCAGGGTCAGGCTCTATTCTTTCTGCAAATAGAGGCGTACAGTCTGACTGTACCACAGGCTGGCTATTCTCAATCTCAGCTTTCTTTGTATTTGTATCAAACAGTAAGATAGAGTCAGATTGTACTACTGGCTCAGATTGCCACTGCTTTAAGGCTGTAAACTTATTCTCGAAAAGGTTGCATCTCTGGATACAAGTACTTTTCGTGGATTAACAGGATCTCTAAAGATATAAGTACCTGTAATTTCTGAGTATCCCACGAATATCGCCTCCTGCGCCTTAACATCTAACTTCCTTCGATGACACGAGGGTATATGGACAAGTGCTCTACATCCGAACACTCTCAGGTGACTTAGATCACCTTTTCGACCATACCATCTGTCATAAGGAATATTTCCACCCAAGGCTCTGTGAGGAGACCGATTCTTCAGATATACGGCAACTTTGAATGCATCTTCCCAGTATGCTTTCGACAGTGAGCTATCAGCCAGCAACGTTCTTCCCTTCTCTGTAACCGAGCGATGCGTACGTTCCGCAATTCCACACTGTTGAGGACTGTAAGGCGTCGTCGGTTGATGCTCGATACCTTTAGAAGCAAGATAATCAATGAACTCTTTATTAACAAATTCTTTGCCTCCGTCAGTCCTAACAGCTTTTATTTTCTTGTCTAATTGATTTTCAACAAAGGATTGAAACAGACAGAATTTATTTTTAACTTCATTTTGGAAGAAATAAAATAAGCGAATACCTTTCGTGTATAATCGTCTACTACAGTTAACATATACTTATTACCTTGAAAAGAGGTTGTAGAGACCGGACCCATGAGATCCATATGAATTAACTCCAAAGGGACGTAGTCTTATTGGAAGCTACTTTCTTGAAAGGTTTTCGCGCTTGTTTACCTTCCACGCAAGCGATGCAACTATTTTTATCTACAACTGTAAATTTTACGCCTACCTCGTGATTCTTCAGTTGTCTCATACCTATACGACACAAATGCCCTAACCTCGCGTGCCAAAGTTTATAACTATCTTGACAGTCAGAGTGCACATCGTGTGTCAAATAATTGTCCGCCGCATTCACGGGATTTTTGACTGTACCGTCTAAAACGTACAGTCCACCGCAGGGCGAGGCATGAGCAACAGATTCACCTGTAAAACGAAAATTATCAGATTTATAAAAGTTACATCCATTTATATCAAAAACACATACAAAACCCTTTTCAACAGTTTTGTGTACAGATAGTAAATTAGCTTTTAAATCTGGTACAAAAGCAACATCACTAATCTTGTTTACAACGTTTTCTGGTGTATTTATAGAAATATTTCCAACTCCACAGCACTTTATCTGTTCTCCGTTTGCGACAGTAACGGTGCCTTCATTTCGCATCGTTATATTTTCAAACCAATCACGTCTAGAAACCATGTGCCTAGTACAGCCCGAATCAATATAGAAGATGTCCTTGCAGGAGCTACTAGAAGTGTTGAGCGATGTAATTGTAGTATTATTGACAGTTACCGCATTGGCTTCCTTCTTTTTGCTCTTCAATGGACAGTCTGGTCTCTTATGACCAGGCTTTTTGCATTCGTAACATAATATTTTCTTTACCTTCGGCTTCTTTTTAGTATGAAAAACGGAATCTAAAGATGAAGTTGCAGATTTGGACATTTCGTTCAGCAGTTTTGTCTTAACAAGTTCTGTAGTCACTTCGACATTACTGTTTTCTAAAGCCATAATGAGAGGCTCGTATTTTGGAGTAAGACCTCCCAAAAGTATCGCAGCAATAGAGTTATCTTTTATGACTACATCAATATCCGCTAGATCCTGTGCGGTTGACATTACTGCGTTAATGTACAGTTCCATGTCATCAAAGTCCGACAGACTCAACCTGTACAGCTTACGCTCTAAAGCTAACCTTCGTCCCATTCCCTTGTCTTCAAAAGCGTTCTGCAAAGATTTCCATGCTTCAGCCGCAGTTTTCGCACATCTCACGTGAGTAATAGCTGCGCCGTCTACTGTTAAACATATTTTTGCGAGTGCTTTAGAATCACGACGTACCTTGGTAGAGGCAAGAGTTTTATCACCTTCGGGGTAGCCACCTATTGTTTCCCACAGGTCCTCATGTACAAGGTAATTGCGCATCTTAAATTTCCACGTAGGGTATCCATCTTTTCCTTTTAAGCAGAAGAATGGAACAGATGAGCTGGTCGTAGGGGAATTTTTCACACACGTAGCATCTCCTTGTTCAAGTGACATTTTTAAATGTATCTATTATTTAGTCACAAATAAACAAATTTAATTATTTTTCACTAAATTCACATTAAAACTAAGCTCTCTATTTCTATTTTAGAGCTTCGTGCTGATAACGTGTTGTAAATAAATATAAATATAAGAGAAAAATATATTAAAGATGCGTGTTGACACGAGTGTTTATTAGAATGAAGTAACCAAGGAATTTCAAACAATAAAAAATAATAGAAATAAATAACTTAAAAAGTATAGTCTGCACAACAGAGGTTAGTTTATACAACAGTAAATATTCAAATTATAACGTTATGGTTATTGAATTAAGAACCATGTGTCCATCACTGGTGCCTGTCAGCTTAAAGTGTCCAACATTGGAGCCAGGACTCTAGAGAAGGATCATCAGGACCATCCACGTTGAGATTAAGTGTCCACTAACGCCAACCTCTTTTCAGGGCCGGTGGTGCGCCAGGAAGCCATCGAAGGCCGGAACACCTCGCTGCACTGCGACACTTCCCTCGAGACTTCCACGGACGAGCGGATGCTGCTCGTCTGGTACAAGAATGAAGTACCCATTTACAGGTATGTAAATAATAGTTATTTTAACTTCACAAGCTTGGAAAGAACTGTCTTGTTCTTTAAAAACAGATAGCAAGTATGCATTTTATTCACAAGAGTGCAAAGTAATTTCATACAAATTGTTTATTACTAATCGAGTGTTTTTTGATGTTAGCTGGTTGGCTGTTCTACTATTACAGGACATCCTTACATAAATTGTCTCAGACCCCGTTAACCTCAAGAAGGCTTTTGTTATGAGTAATCGGCGAACGATGTATATAATATACAAATATATAGAAAACACCATGACTCAGTGTTGTTAAATTAAAAAAATAAGAGAAAATTATAAAAGATGCGTGTTGACATGTGTTTATTAGAAGGAAGTTACTAAGAAATTTCAAACAATAAAATAGACAAATTAAAAATATAGTCTGCACAACAGAGGTTAGTTTGTACAACACTCAGGAAGAAATATATATGCTCATCACAAAAATGAATGCTCTTACTGGGATTTGGACCCAGGACCAGGATTCATAGGAATGGCATTAGGCCAGACCTTAAACTGCCGTAGCCTGGAGCTCCACATGATTCACACGCGCATTGTCTACCCTTTAAGACTCCCAGCTCTTTGGTGACCTTACCCACAGGCATGAACACAACACTATGAGAAGGGTCATTGCTATTTGACTGTGGTTTTCTGTTAACGGTACTTCTGGTAGAGGTACTTCCCCAGTCGGGCTTTGCTCCAGATTTGTGCGAGTTATCATTCGTTGAACGTGCCCTACCACACTTAGCAAAATGGCATTCGCAGAGCTCATACTCATCTTTGACGACAGGTTAATGAGAGGTATGAGTTAACGACACCCCGGGCTCAAGTGATGTGTCAACTACTGGACACACAATCCTCTCCAGTTCTAGAACATTTACCTTACATTTCAAATTCTAAATGGTCTTCAGATAACAATACACACAATCTCAGCAAAATCTCTCCCCTTTGCTATAAAATCTGTGATCTTACGAGGAACGCCTTTTAAAACCGGAGGCGCAAAGAAAATTTATTGCGCTGTGTACGGGCGTGTAGTCCGAGACCTTTTGTAGTCCCGTACAAGAGTTATTTTATTTAAAACTGTACACACTTCTTTTGTTTCACCATCATCATCATATAAGCCACTGCTGGACGTCCACTGTTGGACATAGGCCTCCCCCAAAGCGATCCATAAGAGTGTGCTCAGGAATTGCACGATTTAATTTCGCCATCTCCGTTCCATCACCGAACGTCCATTCGAGGGGAGCAGTTTCATCCTTACGTTGTGAATATTCCATTCATTCGCACGAAGCGATTCGCTTCTACCTTCCTAATGCGGACTGCTAAGGAATGGAATTCGCTCCCTTCGTCTGTATTCCCGGCAAGATATAATTTGGGTCTCTTCAAGTCAAGAGTGAACAGGCTGTTACTGAACCAGCGTGCTACACCTTCGACCTCGTCGTCACTTACCATCAGGTGCGACTGAAGTCAAACGTTGGTCAGTCTTGCATAAAAAAAAATGCCATTATCTCCATGGCAGGCAGGTTGGCGATCGCAGTGTTCCACCGAACTTCGGTGGCCTTGGCCGTAGTTTAAGGACATATCCGGGCACAACTTTTATTTAACTGGGGTTTTTATGTGTGTTTGACTAAGAATTAGATTTAATTCGAAATATTATACGAGAAAAAAAAGTCCCAATTTTTTTTCCGTTTCAATTTTGCATTTACTATAGGTACTTATACTAAGGCCGAAACGAGAAGAAAAGAACAAAAATGTATAAAATTTTTGGTACATCACTTTTATTCTTCCAAAATCAAAATTCTGAGTAGTTAACACACAAAATAAGTGTACTACAACTATAATAACAGCTTAGTTTATGCATAAGCCGTTATTATACCACCATACCATACCGGTATGGTGACCATATGGAAGCGATATAATATTTATACCGTTTCCTTATAAATGGTATAACGAAACCGTGGAATACCTGTATCAATATTCCTCATAAGTACACAAACCGTTCTGATACTGGGTTTTAGTTTAATCATTAGCCATACATTGTGTGGTCTAGCAATATCTATCTGATCCATCGGTATAAATAAGTACAAATTTCTCGTACAAATCTCGCCGTATATTTACCTATTAACGGGTTCGCCCGCCATACTTGTTCGCTACCCAGGCGTCACAGGCCCGGTACCGCAAACATCGAAGCTCGTATATTTCGATCATCTTTCTCGTTTACTCCAATTTCGGCGTCATGAGAGTGTCTGAGACAATCGTCCGAAATTTACGAATATCGTTTTTCGCGGTAGCGTCGCAGATTAGGCGAACACGGTCAATGTGGGTACGACGACGGCGACGGTCCAACCAATTTCCTACATTATCTCATAGGTAATTAGTGTCATATGACGAACTTCCCTTAAAAATATAGTATGCCGGTCTTACCCACATTGACCTTACTCGTATGGCTAAGCAAGTGAGGAGTAATAGGTACACAATTCCACGCCGCGTCGCCTGAACATCTTTATTACGCAAGCGGGACTTTTCCCATAGGCTAAGAAATTTAGTGCTTCATTGTATACATAACTTTTGCTGATAAAGTTGCCGAAATACCCCTGGATGCTACACATTCCCGTGTGCAGTCAGCAGCAGAAGTGTTCAAGCAGGCGAGGTGTTCAAAAAGAGCTTGCCACGACTTTATTGTTAAGATAATAAGAGTGTGATAACAATAACTGTTGAAATACTAAACTAGCTTAAATCTAAAAAGAGACTCACTGAGGTATGATACTAAGGATGCTGGCAGCATTTCCTCATTGTATCGTAATACTGATAAACTTCGGAAGTCTGTGTTTATTGGTTCAATCAACTATTATTTGTCCCTAGTTGCCATGGTTACGTTCCCCTGGGTCACTCTTCAAACCACAATTGCATCTAAATACACAAAACATAGATATTTGTAGAAGCTATATGTCCCTTCCATAATGGGTCACCTATCAAGCGCGTCAGTACCCTTACCATGAGTGACTTTCAGGTTTTCGATAACAAGTATCGAGTTTACTAACTGAGCATCTCGTTCGCACTAAAATAGTACAAGCGAGATGCTCAGATAGTAAACTCGATACTCGTTATCTAAAACTTCAATGTCACAACTCATGGTAAGGGTACACAGTAGTACGCTGGGCCACATTTCTTGTAACAAACTATGCTTCAGTTGCCCCTGGCTGATGGGACAGAATAACAACAAGTAGTTGATTTACTCTATTAACTTTTATCTTTTACAGTCAAGCTCTATAGATATCGACTCAACCAAAGTCCCAAAATGTGTATACATGTACCGTAATGGTAAGACAATAAGGTATACAAATTATGGCACTTTGACCGCATCTATATCTTTGACTTTAACTTAACTGTAACAGTAACTTTTATGTTTTACCCCGCGAATCATTCATATCAGAACAGCTTAAAATAAATGAAGGATTATCGAAGGACTACGAATAGATTGTTTGTTGCTTATTAAATAAACATTAATTATAAAAAAATGTTGGTGAACTTTTTCTCTTCCGTTTATTTAGGTGACATTGACAATGTCTTATTTTTTGCTATTCTAATTGACATATATGTTTTATAAAACTAACTAGCCATTTAGACAATCACAGTAATAAGGTTCAACACTTACATTTCAGCCGTATGCAGTCCACTGCTGGACATAGGCCTCCCACAAATATGACTTGTATCATCTTGGGGGTAGTTGCCATAGTCGCCACGCGGGTTGGCGACCGCAGTAGCTGTAAATTGGGTTTCGACGGACGCTGCTGCCCGTCCGTAGTATTTTTTCCCTTTGTCGCCTCTTACGACACCCGCGGGAGGAGATGGGGTGGTGCTATTCTAGTCAGCCGGCATCACACGGCACACTTAGACTTGTCTATAAATAAAAATGTTGTGTAATTTATGCCGCTAGTTATCAACAGTGAGCAGAAATAAAATACAAAAACCCAACACGCAAAATTGCAAGGTAGTTATAACATAAAAATTGAACAATAACATTTTTCAACGGAACAAGTTGAATAAACGCATGGAAAACAATTTAAAGCGATTCATAAAATGAGGTGCTCATTTCAATGTATGATTTTAACGTTCCCGAGAATTCAGTTAATTATTTTAATGTAATTTTCGATTGGGATTAATTTTTGACTACACAGTAAAAAAAATGTGCCCAAAAACTATGAAAAATATTTATCGGTAGTACAATGAAGCAAAATTAGTATTTAGTGCTAAATCCGAAAACTGAATCACGAGCATTGCAAACCGGAGGTCGCAGGTTCTAACCCCGGCTTGTACCAATGAGTTTTTCGGAACTTATGTTACTTATGTACGATATAAAAATTTGATATATAGCAGTCGCTTTTCGTCGAAGGGAAACCATCGTGAGGAAACCGAACTATCCCTTTTTTATCTCCATCATCATCATCAGAGGCTCTAGTGTAAGTTTCTTTTGACGTAAAAAAAGTTTACGAACGCGTAAGTGATAATGTTATTTATATGGAAAACGCAAACGCGTTCGTGACGTAAAATTACGTTAAAAACTTACCCTCAGGGCTCTGCTCAGCCGAAGGACGTCCACTGCTGGACATAGGCCTCCCTCAAAACGACCCACAGTGATCGGTTTTGCGCCTCCCACAATCAGATTCCTGCGATCTTTACCATATCGTCGGTCCACCTTGTGGGAGTCTGTTTTTTATCTTATCCTATCTTAATAAATCCGTAATTACTAGGGTTCCATTTATTCCCCAAGTTTTTGTGACGTCCTCGCGATAATATAGTATATTAGTTGGTATTGTCGACCGGTCTGGCCTAGTGGGTAGTGACCTTGCCTATGAATCCGATGGTCCTGGGTTCGAATCCCAAGGCATTTATTTGTCTGATGAGCACAGATATTTGTTCCTGAATCATGAGTGTTTTCTATGTATTTAAGTATTTATATGTATCTATCTATTATATATATATCGTCGTCTACTACATCACAAGCCTTACTGAGCTTACCGTAGGTCTAGGTCGATTTGTGTAAGATTGTCCCGAAATATTTAATTATTGTCGCCATCAGATATATCGGAGCCGGCAAGGTGCTCACAAATATCGGGACAACGCCGATGATACATGGCAAAGTGCATCTTCCGATAATTTGGAATACCTTCGCTTCTCCGCTACATTTAATGGCGCATGCACTGCTTAGCATACAATGAGCAGTTATTTATAGTATTTAAGTACAAGTATTATATTCCAACTCTCTTGCACAAAACTGCAGCCAAGCGCACAGTAGCGCAGCCGTATCACATTTTCTCAGAAAAGCACCTTAGTATTTGCCTCAACTTAAACCGGCGGGCCTGAAATACGAGTCATGCAACCCTTTACTTTCCGGAGTGCGCAGTAAAGTACAATACAAATACACTTTATTGGACACGTACAGAAAATGAGGCGTAAAAATGTGTGCTTACGCTCCGAGATGTTTATTTCACCTTAGATGTTAAATGCAATAAGTTATGTAACGATCACGGGAAATGGAAACAGATGAGCTTAGCAGCTAAATTAAAATTGTAGTTTACGAGGCTGGTGCGTAAACGAGGGCTTTAAAATACGTGTGTGGATTTATGACACGGCTGAAGTTTCATAAAAAAATACATTTGTTTTTTAAGAAACACATTTAAGGAATCACTAATATTTTAGGGTAACAATATTGTATTGTACAAGTAGAAAAAGAAATGAACTTCTAAATAATTGTTTTTATATTAAGCAGAAACGTTTGCTAGCGTCTGGTAGTGCGCTGGGCTCGTGATCCAGTGGTTGTGGGTTCGAGTTCCGCTGCGAATTAAATTTTTCTATTTTTCTTTCGTTTTTAAAATATCTAAATAATTGTTCTAGTACTTACGTATTTTTAATTTTACCGCATTTTTTTTAATATTCGTTATGTCTGAAGGCTGATAAGTAATGTATTAGGTATCCAAAACATTTATTCTAACTTAAAGTTCATTAAAAACTAGCTATTCCGGCGAACTTTGTAACGCCTGAAGTCTACAAATGGGGTGTCTTTAATTAATTTTTTATTTATTTTTAAATGCATACTATTAAAGTTTTGGTTGAGGCGATCACAACAAACCCAAAATCGTCCAAATCGGTTCAGCCGTTCTCGAGTTATAAAACCCGAAACTAACACAACTTTCTTTTATTAATATAGATATAGTAGTATGATTAGGGTTTACCTTTGGCCATACAAAACAATATAGCGTGCAGCATGTATTAGTCATTTACAAATGAAATACAATTAATACTAAAATCATTAAAAATAAACAGTTATAACTTAACTTATAAATGTTATAACTATTCGGTAACTTTCCTCATAAACCCTAGCCATCCTATTTTACGCTAACTAGCGTATAATATAAAGTAATTATTAACAGGATATTCACATAAGTAAAAGTAAAAAGCGTCTAACGCGTTATTAATGAATTCATTATTTTGTATATTTCATACAAAAGAATGGGGAGAGAAGAGATGACAGGGGGGTGAGATGGTCTTTATAGGCTATTGCTACCTAAATAACGTACTCTTATTTCAAAAATAGCTATAGTTATATTAATAATAAAATTTATTTTTTTTAAATTTATCAGAAATACCTTCTCACCCCAACTACGAAGGGACTACGGGGTGAGGTGCATGTTTATCGGTAAAGTTATGATATTACTACCCAAAATCATAAGAAATCTAAAATACAAACGTCCAAAAGATTTTTTTATTATACCGGGTGGAAAGATCGAATGCCACAAGAATGGCCTTTAATATTGTAAATAGCACATGATGCAGATTGTAAGGGTTACTGATAAGGTTCATTTTTCTCTAAGCAAGCAAGCAAATATCAACCTTATCAGTACCAAGAACAGCTAAAGGTGTCGTGCGCTGTCGTACCTATCACGCCACCGACGTCTAAAGTTGTTGTAGCGGACGCTATAAAAGCAATATACCTGATGACAGATAAGGTTTATATTTATTTTTCACTAGTCGACGTGTATATCCCTTGTCGCGTGACGCGGCCGGCAAGGCCAAGGTAGGCGATCTATAGAAGCTTTCGGAGCTGTGATCGAGGAGCAGATCCAAAATATGCTAGATAACGATATAATTGAAGAGACCACGTCCGAGTGGTCCAGCCCAGTCACGAAAGTTGCGCGAACAACAAACTCGTGATCAAAGAGACTTACCTACCGGTGAAACAGCAAACAGAGGCAAATATGGCTAAACCTAGTTTTCACGTTAAAACGGCTATTATAGCCTTGTTGTTCCTTATGACAGGACAGGAGGATTCCACTAAGCAGTTGATAGATGGTATTTTAATGTATAGTTCCACCCCTGGATTTGGGTATAGTCCCTAGACTACCCAGAATTATGGCATTAAACCCCAATACTGCTTATGTTGGCCTACGGTGGAGGCCTATGTGTACGTGCACGTGCATGGCGGTTTGTCACATTTGACCGGTTCGTCCCGACTGAGGCAAGCGATTTTTCATAAATCCGTGAATGCAGAATTTATTGCTTTTAAAAACAAAGGAAAGTCTCCTTTACATATAATGGTGCTATTTACAATATTTAAGGCAGTTGCCACCCATGTGGCATTCGATCTTTCCACCCGGTATACTATTGCCCGGTATACAGTTTGCATATATCCGACTGAGGCAAGTGATTTATCATGAATCCATAGATGCAGCATTTATTGTTTTTAAAAACAAAGGAAAACCTATTTTAAATAGAATGTGCAGTTAAAGCACCGTGTACCTATACTACAGTTTGCATAAAAGATTAAAATGTTATCAAGGTTTGAATGTCACTATGCCTACTCACCCCGTTTTACGGTACATTTTTTTCTATTTACAATCCTGAGTAGTAGAACTAAATTCTTGTCTATTTAAAGAGCTTTCTTTACCCACTTTCGCCATTCTTAGCGTATCTGGAAGACATCAAACCGATTGATCTGTATCGACGCATTTCTTTTCTAAACTAACTATTTATTCTATTGGTACACTGGCGGGAAAGTAAAATATAAACTTTTGTAACTTTACTATTATCTTCGTTTCAACTGTAAAACGTTTGCTAGTGGACATACGAGTAGGCGTCCCCCGAGGATTGCCAAAACGACCTGCCCTTTGATGTTAATCTTCAGGTTACCGCGACTTGGACCGATTTTTTTATTGATTTGACTACTGAGTTTACGCTTCCACCGAGATTGGTTGAAGTGGTCTCAACCAAATCTGAGTGTTTCGACTTTGGCCAGGCATCGACACAGTGTGTAAGAGTACAATCGCCATCAGATACGGAGCTGGTCACAAATATCTGAACATGCACTTTATCGCTATAATAATAGAGGCGATATTCAGATATTTGTGACCACCTTTACAGCTCCGTTATATCGATCCGATTCGACAGCGACTGTACAATAGAGACTCTATGCATATCTTTATTTCTATACGATCTATTTATTCGTTTATTATACTGGCTGGAAAATAAAACTGTAATTTTATTATGTTGGCAGTATAATCGGATTATTTTTAAAGAGTGCCATAGAAAAAACAATACTTACGAAATAATTTTCATTCATAAAATGCGTGGGGGTAATTTCGTGTATGTAAAATTAGCGGGTAATTTCGTAAATTTGTCAAAAAACACTTGTATGAAGAATCAATTTCTAAATTATCCGGCACATGGTCATTTTCGAAAATACCCCAATACACCTCATTGTTTTCTAGTTTAACTCCACTTAAATATTAAAAAGTTAGAATTTATTACCCTGGCCTTTTTTATTGCCCCGCGGTGTAGCCCCGTTTATCTTTGATCTCGTCGCCTGACGCTGCGCTAAGTAGTTTATAGCCCCCAAACTGATGGTGAAACCCATATCATTGCGATATATGCAAACGCGAAACGAGTTTGATACAGGTTGGGACACCTTTTACGATTATAAAAGTAAAACCATTTTTAGACGTCCGTGGGAAATACCTTAAAACGTTCAGGTGCAGTATTTTTTTAAAACTGCATTACTTAGTTAACATTTTTTTTAATAGATAAGAGACTTCTATTAAAATATGGCTTCCATCAATCAATCGATTATTTCGCCAATGTCAAGTAAAGTATAAGTAAAATAACATATCAAGTTTGCTATTAGAGCATGACGTTGTCCGGTAGTAGGCCTTGCGTTTTGTAAAGTGGTAGCTGGACTTTACAGAAAGCCAAGAGGCGGCCGCAGCCCCGGGACTGCCGATGACCAAAATAGTCGTGAAACGCGTTTTAAAATAAATTCTTCATTAGCTTCTCACAGAAGACCACAGCCATAATAGCACTGCTACCTTTCAGGTATGTAGTGTTGTGTTCCTGATGGTGAGCGAGGTCCCCAGAAATCCAACCCCCCTTAAAGGTCGGCAACGCGCTTGTGACTCCCCTGGTGTTACGGGTGCCTATGGGGGTGTACTGCCTTTTTGCTGAATTATGTTTCGTCAAATTTCATATGGCAACCAACTTTTCGCCGAAGATTTGAATTTGATTTTTTTTTGTATATCCCACAAAAACTAATCTACAAAGGCGGAGTCTAAAAAAGTCCCTTAACCGAGTATGAGGTTTAACGTATGACCTTTAGTTTAGCCAATTAAAACTTAGATGGACGAATGGTAACTGTTAACCTTTTAATATCGAGAATTAGTTTACTTAATAATATCCAAATCCGAGGAAGTTAAGGTGAAGGTAGTAGAATATTGGGATTATTTTTGGGACATTTCGTACTGGAAACTAATTATTCGTATGTTCAATAGGTGTTTTTTTTTTAATGACATAGGCGGCAAACGAGCCGACGGATTGCCTGGTGGTAAGCAATTATCGTCGGCCATGGGCATCCGCAATATTAGGGGAGTCACAAGCGCGTTGCCGACCTTTAAGGGGGGTTGGAGATCTGGGAACCTTACTCACCATCAGGAACACAACACTACATACCTGAAAGGAAGCAGTGCTATTATGGCTGTGGTCTTCTGTAAGGAGGAGGTACTTCCCCAGTTGGGCTTCTCCAGACTCAAGCGTGATGGTCATCTCTGTGTCCTACCTCTCATTGTTGGACGTAGTTTAATGACATACCCGGGTATTTAAGTTATAGTTGTAATGTGAACCATGCTAGCTTAAACCAATAGTTACTAACCGACGAAAAAACTGTGGAGGTTCTCAAGTCGACGCGTATATTTTTTTTATGTATGACTACGCATATCTTCTTACAGAGTAGTTCGATTTTCGAAAGGGTATACTCCGAAGTTTGTCCCATGTAAATTAAAAAAACAGCAACCTTAAGGGT
This sequence comes from Grapholita molesta, assembly GCA_022674325.2. Classification (NCBI taxonomy): domain Eukaryota; kingdom Metazoa; phylum Arthropoda; class Insecta; order Lepidoptera; family Tortricidae; genus Grapholita; species Grapholita molesta. The sequence continues at coordinate 2,935,017 of CP053138.2, forward strand.
AGGAAAATAGGAGATGATTGAATTTTTACTGACCAATTGTAATGTATGACCACGCATAACTTCTTACAGAGTAGGTCCATTTTGATAATTATTTTTTTATTGGATAGGGTATACCTCAAAGTTGGTCCTATAAAATTCTGGAAAAAAATCTTAACAAATAAGTTTTTCCGCGCTAATTTTTTTTTTTGTTTTATTTTTTCTCAATTATATCACGAAGACTAAACAAATGTTAAACACATCTTATCCTATCGTAACCTATATTTACATGTCAACACATGTTAATGCGATTAAAAACTTACTAACTACACAAATAAAAATCCTTAATCAAGCATATGTCATTTATAGCCTACTAATGGAAAAACCCGTTTCTTTGAGATATATGTCTTAAAATGCAAAACAAGTTTCACGCGTTTAGGTTAGCATTCCAGTTTAATTGGGTAGATAATATACAGGACTTGGGGTTATTGCACTTTATGAACATGTCCCAAGTATCTTATAACACCATTGATATACGAATAAGACGCATAAACTATTTTGGGACTAGTCAGTAAACATACAATACAAGGCCTAGTGTATTGTGGGACTTGTGGGTACTGAACGACGATGTATACAAATATATACATATCTCGTAAGTGAGGGCGATTTTTGGAGCCGGGTCCTTAAACTACGTCCAACAATGAGAGATCTGTGCTCTATGCCTCATTGTTGGACGTTTTATATGGACGGTTAATATGTTGCAATAATGCTTAGATTTGTTGCATTATATCAGCCGAAAGAGGTCCACTGCTGGACATATGCCTTCACCAAAGCCACACAAAAAAAACATATTTACACAAATTGACAAAGCTGGTAATCGCAAGAAGGCTTGTATTGTGAGTACTCACTAATATATAAATACTTAAATACATACAAAACACCCATGACTCAGGAAATATCTGCGTCTGGGATTTGAACCCAGAACCATTGGCTTCATACTCAACTACCCACTAGGTCAAACCTGTCGTCAAACAATTACCGGTTTCCGCCACCCGCGTCTTATTAGGTGATTTAGCTTGTACATCTCAGTCACCTAAATTTTTATTCATCCCAAGGACATCCTGAGATGAAATAATAATGGACTCTCTTTTAGGGTCATGTCCCCCACTCGAGATACTTAGCCTTTTTTAATATTCCAGCGAATTAAGCTCAAAGGATCTTTTAACCCTTTGATGCCTTTCCTTTTTATTATGTGACACTAAAGAGTAGCAATTTGAGGTTCTTTGGTATTTTAGGAGATAAATTTATACCGGTTATGGCAGAGTTGTGTTCTAATGTTTTTTTTGCACTTTTGAATCGAGCGCTCGGCTCGGTATTTAAATCTCTGTTTTTTTTAGATATATGTATTTATGACCTCTGGTATTCGATTATAAATATGCAAAAGATAAACAATTTTCTTTGACCTCACACAAACTTAACCTTGCCAGGATTTGAACTCCAGCTTTTAAGGCCGAGTCTCAAGATAAATAATATATGAAATACTTACGGTTTTTAGATAAGTTATTTTTATTTAAACTGGCGATGGAGAGACGAGCTTGACTCCTTTTTGAAAGAATGGCCAGAGACGGCTCTAGATCGACAGCAGTGGAAAAAGTGGGGGGAGGCCTTTGCCCAGCAGTGGGACAGTATAGGCTCATAATAATAATAATATTTAAACTGAATTATCTTATTGTTTCAGTTACGACTACCGCTCCCGCTCCGATTGGTCCAACGACCTTTTCAACAGCACCGGCCGACTTAAGGCCGAAGTTTTCCACGAGCCAACCATCCTGACAGTATCAGCCCTGAGGGAAGACGACCAAGCCCTGTACCACTGTCGTGTCGACTTCCTCCAGGCCCCGACTCGGAACCTTGGAGTCAACTTGACTATTGTTGGTGAGTTCCACATCCATACTTTACAAGGTAAAATGCGGATGGGAAAAATCCAATCTACAGCTACTGCGATCGCCAACCCGCCTCCCAAGCGTGGCGACTATAGCAACTCCCCAAGATGATACAAGTCATATTTGATAGGCCTATATCCAGCAGTGAACGATTTACGGCTAAACTGACTGATACCTAAACTAACCCCAAAAACTTATACATTAATTAACAATAATGTATGATTTCAAAATGTATCAGGTTTAAACTAAGCCCGAATATCAACGGGATTCAGACTTCCATACTATCAGTTTTCCACGCGAAACTAACTCTGGCTATAATATTGTTACTTTTATGGCTTCTTAGGCCCAAGTTTCGATAATAAATCAGAGCATAAAACTAGGAAACCATATATAACTCTGTTCAGAACATTATGTGCCGAAACATTAATAATATGTATTATTTATAGTACACTAGCTCCCGCCCGTAACTTCGTCTACGCCATATTTAAACTCTGACTAGCCTACAGCCTGTGCTAAAAGTATTAAGCACATTTTCATATAACATCTAAATTACTTTTTAATCAACAAAACTAACATTAACCACTATAAACCTTATATATAATACTAAAATGAATCTAAAAAATTGGGCCCCATCGCCATCGTGCCAAGGATGCTGGCAGCATTTCCCCACTGAATAGCTAAGCTTATTCGTTGGGCGAGGAAACTGCCAGCTCTTCGATCATTTGTCGAGTCCACAGGTCTCTTAGCTCTTTGAACACTTCTAAATAAATAAAAATATATATAATTACAAAAATATCAGATGACAAATATATAATAAGTAAAGAAAACTATGATTTAAATAGTAGGTATTCAAAGTAATATTTTATGTAAGCTAAATGAAAGCTCAAAGTTCAAAGGGAGCTATTGTAAGTTTACTACACAATTATTATAAAACATCATTCAAGTACCTTATTTAAAGATAATACTTTCAAATTTTTTGATACTAAAGTAGGCCAATTCATTTCACAATTTAGAAATGAATTGGCCTACTTTAGTATCAAAAACGGTATTTTTGTGCTTAATATTTTGGCCAACGGTGTATATCGTCAGGTGATAACCAAAACTCACTAATTACCACCACATGTTGATAGCCATAGTGAATCATATTAATACATGAATAAGGTTGGTTTTTATTTGTTTATTTTATGAGAGGCAGGGCACAGCGATGACCATCACGCTTGAATCTGTGGTAGCCCAACTGGGGAAGTACCTCCTCCTTACAGAAGACCACAGCCATAATAGCACTGCTACCTTTCAGGTATGTAGTGTTGTGTTCCTGATGGTGAGTAAAGTTCCCAGAGCTCCAACTCCCCGTAAAGGCCGGCAACGCGCTTGTGACTCCCCTGGTGTTGTGGGTGCCCATGGGCGACGGTAATTGCTTACCACCAGGCAATCCGTCTGCTCGTTTGCCGCCTATATCATAAAAAAAAATAGTAGTTACTGAGTTTTTTTTTTTTTTTTTTTATAAAAGACTGACCAGCGTTTGACCTCAGTCGCACCTGATGGAAAGTGACGACGAGGTCGAGGGTGTAGCACGCTGGTTCAGTAACAGCCTATTCACTCTTGCCTTGAAAAGACCCAAATTATATCTTACCGGGAATACAGACGAAGGGAGCGAATTCCATTCCTTAGCAGTCCGCATTAGGAAGGTAGAAGCGAATCGCTTCGTGCGAATGAATGGAATATTCACAACGTAAGGATGAAACCGCTCCCCTCGTCTGGACGTCCGGTGGAGGAACGGAGATGGCGGAATTAAATCGTGCAGTTCCTGTGCACACTCTCCAAAATGTATCCTGTAAAACACAGACAAACTAGCAACCCTGCGACGGTGCTCAAGGCTTTGTAACCTTACACTGAGTAATTCAGGATCGCCAATGAGTCTGCGAGCACGGTGCTCTATTGAATCCAAAGCGGCCAGCTGATACTTGGCAGACCCGTCCCAAAGATGGCAACAGTACTCCATGCACGATCGAACCTGAGCTTGGTAAAGTGAGTTGAGTTTTGGTTATCATCTGACGATATTCAAAGTCGCCAATTTACTCAATAGGGGTTAATGACCGTGTATAGAAGCTGACGGTCATGGGTTCAAATCCAAGTAAGGGTATTTATTTGTGTGGTGATCTGTGATCGTAGCATGCGAGCAAACTTCATTGAAAATCTTATCTCGTCACTAGTTCATAAGTCATTTCAATTGAATTTGCTCTGCGTTGTACGATCACTGGTAATTAGTACCTATAATCAAAGTTTTAATAAAATGGAGTAAACTGACAGCAGTTTTCATACATTTGACAACTTTAGTATGAAAACTGCTGTCAGTTTACTCCATCTAATTAAAATAGTACATTTCGATACTAGTGAAAAAAATTTTTTTTTCGACGAGGCGGAACATTCTTAATTCTTAAAGAAGTTTTTACACGAGTATCGAACCTAATTTTTCATAGCAAGTGGCTTAAAAAGTGAAATTTACGCACGAAGCGTGCCAAAAGTGCACTTCTTACGCACTAGTTAGGAAAATTAGATTTTACAGATATTTGTTCCTGAGTTATGAGTGTTTTCTATGTATTTAACTATTTGTATATTATATATACCGTCACAATAAGCCATATTAGTTGCAAAGCGGATTCCAGGCTTCCATGAGCCGGGACAATGCGACGAAGATGATGATAAATCGCCACAAGCCTTAATACATCACAAGCCTTTATGAGCTTACCTAACTTAGTGCCTACGCCAAATTCCCGGGATTAGGTGCGTTGGACCCCAGGCTTCCGTAAGCCGAGCAGTGGCAAAATGCCGAGAAGATGAGGTGCTTGCAAAAGGCAACCTGAAATTGCCTTAAAGTTAGTACCTAATTGTTACATTAATAACCAAAAATTACAAACTATTAATTTATGTAATGGGGTCGATCGACCCCCCAATAATATTGTAATAATATTGTTCTATAAGTACGGTTAATTGCGATGTTAACAAACTGCTATCTTATAGCTGTATACTTTTTTAATTTCGTAATTTAATTTCGCACATTTGACTCCTCGCTCTAGCGAATTTGATCTTTATAATATTTTATGTGTCATTGATATAAAAATATGTGTGCAATATTGTTGATCAAACTGACAGACTGACTAGAATTTAGTTTGTACCAATAGTCGATGACTATACATTTTGTATCGGAGGTGTCGGACTGAGTTGGGTGCTCATCAATTTTGACAGGCCTATGCAAAAACTCCATGTGGCCTCGTAGAAAATTCTAATAATATTTTATATTTACAACTTTTTTGTACCATCGAGTGGTAAAATACTTAAAGCTCTCGACTTGTAATTCGAAGGTCGCGGGTTCAAAACCCGGTTAGTACTAATGAAGTGTTCGGAACTTATGTACAAAATAACATTTGATGTTTACCAGTCGTTTTTCGTTAAAGGTAAACGTGGTGAGGAACCAGACTCACTCCAATAAGGCTTAGTTTACAGCGACTGTCAGTCACTTTCGTAATAACTAATGCCTACGCCAATGCCCGGGATTAGTTGCCAAGCAGGCTCTAGGCTACCATGAGCCATGGTAAAATACCTGCACAGATGCGACTGTGGGGAAGATGAAGAGTGCAAACACACTTATCGATTTTTTATAAAACATCCTGGATTTTCACCAGGCTACCTTCCTCCAAACAGCCCGAACGCTTTATACAGCCTACTTGAGCCTTCAATTTCGAAAAAAAATGTGGAATGAACTCCCTGCCGGGGTATTGCGAAGAGGCTACATAATGTTCTTCAAAGAACATTATGTTATTTATGTTTTTATGAGAGTTAGGGCACAGCGAAGTACCATCACGCTCGAGTCTTGAGAAGCCCAACTGGGGAAGTACCTCCTCCTTACAGGAGACCACAGCCATAATAGCACTCCTTCCTTTCAGGTATGTAGTGTTGTGTTCCTGATGGTGAGTAAGGTTCCCAGAGCTCCAACCCCCCTTAAAGGTCGGCAACGCGCTTGTGACTCCCCTGGTGTTGCGGGTGCCCATGGGCGACGGTAATTGCTTACCATCAGGCAATCCGTCTGCTCGTTTGCCACCTTATGTCATAAAAAAAAGAAGTGTTTAGGTTGTGTATCCTCTGGAATTGCAGTTATTTTCTTTATATCAGCTATAGCATTAACAACTAATTAGCTGAAGTCTTTGTACTGAAAAATGTAAACTAGCATGTTCATTCATCAAGAGAATGTGTATCCATGACGAACTCTGTACCTAATGACAGATTGAATATTCACAAAAACAATATTTCTCATCCTTATATATCCACCAGCATAACCCTGGAAACCAAGTGTACGCGGCTGCAGTGGATATAAGGGTCAACACACTCTAGACACAAACTTGCTGATCAAAATATAATTGTTTGTAAACAGTTTTGATCAAATCAATTTTTTATCAGATTCGTATTTGGTCAATTACGCTTATCCGGGGTCATCGGGTTTATTAACCTTACTACTAATTCAATGAGTTAGTGTTAAATAATATATTTCTTATTATTTGTATGTCTTTTCCGTACACGGAACAATGTTGTTCCGGACATTTGGGAGGTGTACGCGGAGCCGTCGAACCAACGCGCATAGGCCCTTTCGACAGTTTAGTGATATTTAAGGGGTACACTAAGCGGATGTTGCCCCTGTCCGTGTCATGGGAGGCGCACAGAGACAGCACCCGCCATGGTATAAGGACTATTGAGTTTTAATGGAATCTAGAATGTACTAGGCTAATGGGTATAAAGGATGGACTAGCTACTGGACTATTGGATAAAAAACCGGACCATATATTTCTTATTATTATTGTTTCATACATTCCTAGGGTTTTAACGAAATTTATTGTACATTTATTGTACGAAATATTAGGTGATTACGGTGAAGAAAAATGTGAAGAAACCGAACTTATCCGAATAGGCCTTATTCGGATAAGTTCGGTTTCTTCACAGTTTACCTCTGGGTTGGAAGGTCAGATGACAGTAACATCCATTGTATTTTACCTATGTGGTACAAACAAATAAATGATTATGATATTTATGATTATATCCAATTTATATTAGACGGTAAAAGATTACCTCATCTATTATTGTACTGACACTTTTATCGCTTCATCGGGTCGATTAGACCTTGTATGGAGTAAAACTGCCCGCTTCATAGGGTCAATTGGATCCCATACAAGGTGTAATCGACCCGAGCCATACAAGCTATGTAATTGTGGTGTTAACTAATTACCAACGCGAGATGGTTAAATCAGTTAATATTTTAATGTGTACTCCAAACATAAATACAACTCAAAAATAGAAACGAACAATCGAGAAATACGGGTGATCTATTGATATTTATTTATATCAGCTTTACCGGTATTCGAAATAGGCTGATATTTACAATTAGTACCCGCTTTTTATGTATATGGCATTACTCCGAGTTATATTTTCCAATTAAACGCTAAATAAAAATGAACGAAATCATACCGGTATTTTTATAGAGAAAATACCGGTTCCCTGATTTATACCGATAAGGATGGTTTGTGTCGCCATTTTGAAAGCTATCACATTTGTAAGGCGCCATATTACTAAATTGTCACACGTCGACTTTTGACAGACGGGTGTAACGAACAGCGGAGACATTTTTTTGTTATTGATATTACAAATATAAATTTAGGTAAATTTACATTAAACGAGAAACTCTTTGATTATACATTATTATTTTACTTTTATCATTTCAGCCGTATGCAGTCCACTGCTGGACATAGGCCTCCTACGAATATGACTTGTATCATCTTGGGGGCAGTTGCCATAGTCGCCACGCTTGGCAGACGGGTTGGCGACCGCAGTAGCTGTAGATTGGGTTTCGACGGACGCTGCTGCCCGTCCGTAGGTTTTTTCCCTTTGTCGCCTCTTTCGACACCCGCGGGAGGAGATGTGATGGTGCTATTCTAGTCAGCCGGCATCACACGACAATTTTACTTTTATATTTTTAGTTAATTAATATTCAAATTAAGTAAAATAAAAGGTAAGGAGCATACATAAAATTATATTTTCTAATTTTTTACTTATGTTATAATAAGCTGTGATATGTTTTCTCTTGGGACTACGCATAATTATGTACTTTAAGATTTGATTATTAACTGTTTTGAAAAAATAAGTCCCGCCTTAGTTTCTTGCCGGTATCTTCTCGGGTCAGGGTGTAAGGGTTGGAACCGGTAGTAAAATTTTCTTTGAAGTTATCTTTTAAAAAAAAGTAAATTAATTTTAAATAAACCACTCGAGCCGTTCCCGATTCAAAGGTGAAGATCACCAAAATCATAAGAACCTTTGCAGCAGAAATGACATTTATATATTATATATGTAGGAGTGAAACGGAACGGAAAGTATGAGAATAGGATAGAGAGAGGTGCGAGAGGGAGGAGGAGAACGGAAGGACCGTTTGAAAAGTGCGAGCACGTGGAAGGTGAAAATGGTGAAAATAAATAGTTAAAGTGTGTAAAATAAATTAAAGTAATTAAAAAGTAGTATTTTATTTAGAGGCCAGTCATAATCCCACATATATTATAGGGGATATTTGATATAACTAATAATTGTGTAATAGAATTATTATTTTGGTACTTTCCTATTTTGGAAACTTGGAATCTTAACACGTCTTGTTTATCGTGAATAAACCCGAATGCTTAACGAAAAGTGAATAAACAATCATACCGTTTCAACTCGTGGCCTGTTATTAGATATTTTCAATTATATACCGTTTACGCTAAACCCTTTCGTATCGTTACTTCACTAAATTAACCGACAAAGTTAAATCGGGTACACCCTTTTACAAAACCATTAATTCGTTTGCAGATTGTTTGATGATTAATACAACCCAACCTAAATTCAGGTAAGCCTCCCAACATTGCATTCAGATTAAAATGTTTTAATTAATAAACAGTTTCAATTTTGAAATATCTAATTCCCTGATGCCCAGAAACACGGTGATTGACCTTCCTCGCATAAGGCAGGTTTTTTTTTTTACCTCCAATGTTTGCAATGTGCACTTTATTCACAATAGAGCGTAATAGTTCCATACAAATATTCAATGTTTTTTGTCGTTATCTGGGTTGGATGCAGTTTTAATTATGATTATAAATGATAAATTATTTATAAATGATAAGTAGATTTTATTCAGTATCGATATACTGAAAACAATCTAGTAAATTTTAATGTTTTACAGTGAATATTTTCCTCGCGGTTCAATTTTGAATTGTTTCGCTAGCTCGGGTCTCAATATTTAGCACGAGAAGGTAAACACTAACTTTGCTCTCTTGTATAACTAATATTCATATCGACTCCATCCATTTGGCATACTTTACGATTAACTTTTGTGCAAAATAGTACATTAATACAGAGTCCGGGAAGTAAGAGGCTACCAGCCGAGTACACATAGACGACCGAGCACAGCGATGCTGGATTGTCACGAGGCTGACTATACTATTCGATTTTTTTCGAAACCGCTGATAAACCGCAGTGCCAAAACGCCTGTGTGAATAGAGACTTAAGGCTCGTATGCGCAAATTTCTAGGTGTACTTAAGTATTTTATGCTCCAAAATACGGACTGTTAAGCATTACGTGAGTAATATAAACTACTATAAGTTAAGCATATTAACAAAACTTTCACTATATAAATCAAGAGTAAGTAACTATTAATGTCGTCAAGATTATTATCGCCGTTATCACATAATTTATGTGTCGCATTTCATCCATCGTACCCTGTTTGTTATTTGAATTAACTATTATAATATGGGTCGCTAATAAATAAAGGCAGACCACCTAAAGCGCCTCATTATAATCATACTTACCCAAATTCAATAAGGGTTATTTTCGCTTAGGCGAACGGTTATTATAAATATGCAAGATAAAATTTATACTATATCTGTACGTTTTATAACGACCAAACATGCCATTAGCCATCATATTACTTGTAATAACGCATATAAACTGATAATTAATATAACGTTTTGAAAAGTTATTACCTCAGCGTATAAGCCTTCCCGCACACTATCGATTTTTCACAGCGATTTACTAGACGCCTATAGGTACTTGGTTACATCTACACTAATATTATATAGGCGAAAGTTTGTGAGTGTGTATGTTTGTTACTTCTTCACGTCTAAACGGCAGGAGCGATTTTAATAAAATTTGATATGGAGTTGTTGACACCCTGGATTAACACCTAGGCTACGTTTTTTCCCTAATAAACCACGGGTGACACCGCGGGGCACAGCTAGTTCAATAAGCCAGCTCATATGCCATTTAGTGGCATTGGATGAGGCAGGTTAGCACCACTTTGACATAAGTCAGACATGACATAGGTTTAGGATCGTATCGGAAAGAAAGTAGAGAAGTTTAGGCATCTCTAAAATCTGGCACGTACATAAATCAGCTATAACCTTTTTTAGAATTCTTGTCAGTATGATAAAATAAAATAAAAAACAATTGCTATGTAGTCAAATTGTCAAAATGCGGCGAACTAGTTTTGAAGTTCGTAAAAATATTTTGGACGACTAGATATATAATTTAATTTTGTCTAACGGAGCCGACATGGTTTTAGAAACAAAAGGATCATAGACAAAGCAGATTTTAAAAAATGTGACTAACAAGATATGGACAACCGGAGTTTAATGTTTTTTTTTTTCATATTTTTACTGCGCTACGCTCAGAAAACGCTCCTATGTACCCAAGCCTTAGGCTGATATCACACTTGCAATTTGTGAGCGAGTTTTGTATGGAGGCGAATACGCAGCGAGTTCGCCGCGTACGAGTTTTGTATAGAGCTTGCAAATCGCCCAAATGTGATAACGCCCTTAATAGTCGCTCGTGTGCGAGGGCTCTTACAAGAGCAGGTGTAGGAAACTGATTGGCTCCATCCTCGTAACTGATGTGTTTGCCGTGTGTGTTTGGTTTGTACGATTAATGTTTTTAGCGCCGCCGTAATTGAAGCTTTCATGTCTGAATACGGATATTTAAAACTTTCTGTTCGGCGCTGCTCACTTCTTGTTTGTTTTAACAATTTATGCACATGAAGGGTACATAAGAAAGTTCCCCTTTTTCCTTTTGATGTACGGAATTAAAAAAAAAATAGCGAAAAAGATTGAATAAATAGATAACATAGGATATCCTTACACAAATTAAGTAAGCTCAAGATCAAGAAGGCTAAAAATAAATAAATAAATAGATAACACTTAAGTAAATACATAATATATAAACACCCATGACTCATAAAAAAAATACCTGTGCTCATCACACAAATAAATGCCTTTTACAGGGATTTGTTCGATGACGACCGGTCTGGCCTAGCGGGTAGTGACCCTGCCTATGAAGCCGAAGGTCCTGGGTTCGATTCCCAGTCAGGGCATTTATTTGTGTGATGAGCACAGATATTTGTTCCTGAGTCATGGGTGTTTTCTATGTATTTAAGTATTTATATGTATCTATCTATTATATACATCGTCGTCTAGTACCTATCAACACAAGCCTTACTGAGCTTACCGTAGGTCTAGGTCGATTTGTGTAAGATTGTCCCGAAATATTTATTTATTTATTTTATTTTATGTAAAACTGTTTTGAAACAATAAGTCCAGCCTAGTTTCTTACCGACAATCATCTTCTCGGATCACAGGTGTAGGGTTAGAACCGGTGGTGGACTTTTTGACGTTCATAAGTTAATTGTTAATGCCTTAATTGTCTTTTCACTTTTTTTAGATTGCCTGGGAAATTGCTGTTAGTTAAAATGTACAACTAAGCATACTAAGGTCGAATCGACCCGATAAAATAAAATATGTTACTTTTTTATAAACTTTGAGTAATCGTATTAATTATATATCCTCTAATTCAGCTTGCCTTACCCTAGATTGATTGTTTTTAAGAAAAAGACCATACGGTCTTACTGTACAGTAAATAACATTTTAATTAGTCAAACTAAATCTAGTTACACTTGAAAAAAAAACGAACTAGAATATCCATTAAAACCCCAAATTGAATTCAACTACTTTCAAAGCTTCGTAGATTTAGCCAAATTGGATTACATGTTAACCACGTAGCAACCTATGTGTCTGCGTCAAGTAGTTACTAGCAACAAGTAGCTTCGGTTGCTAGTTGCTAGCAACCGGATATGTTGCTACCCAAATATATAGGTAGATAGATAAAAACATTTATTCATGACACACACACACACATAATAATAATAACAACAAAAAAAAAACACATTACACAAACGACGTGTGCTCATCTGAACTTAATGCCAGCAATCGTCAGCGCTGGTCTTCCGATGAGACCATATCGTACATCATCATCATTTCAGCCGTAAGATCAAGCGCTTGTGACCTCTGGTGTTACCGGCGTTCATGGGCGGCGGTAACAGTTTACCATCAGGCGATTTGTCTACTCGACGACGACTTCGACGGATGCGGTGATGGGGTGGTGCTATTCTAGTCAACCTCATAGTGGCATCACAGGAAGGAAAACACGATATACACGTATCTTTACAGTTCTTTATTTATTTTTATTTTTTAATACGACGTCGGTGGTAAACACAATATACTATATATTTTTGGACCCGGGTATGTCCTTAAACTACGTCCAACAATGAGAGGTAGGGCACAGCAATGACCATCACGCTTGAATCTGGGGCAGCCCAACTGGGGAAGTACCTCCTCCTTACAGAAGACCACAGCCATAATAGCACTGCTACCTTTCAGGTATGCAGTGTTGTGTTCCTGATGGTGAGTAAGGTTCCCAGAGCTCCAACCCCCCTTAAAGGCCGGCAACGCGCTTGTGACTCCTCTGGTGTTACGGGTGCCCATGGGCGACGGTAATTGCTTACCACCAGGCAATCCGTCTGCTCGTTTGCCGCCTATGACATAAAAAAAAAAAACAAGTATACGGCCTGCCTGATGGTAAGCAGTTACCGCAGCCTGTGGACGCCTGTAACTCCAGAGGTGTCACGTGCGCGTTGCCGACCCTTTATAAATCTGTACACTCGTTTTTTGAAGAACCCCATACTGTACACCCCTCGGGAAAACCGTGGCAGCTCATTCCACAGCCGATTACTTATATAACTGTAAGGATATAATACAGTATCAGAGTTGGACGTCCACTGCTGATCGTAGGCTTGTAGGTCGTGGGCTTTAATGCCACGAGCGCCACGCTTGTCACACGGGTTGGCGATCGCATACGTTAAAACGGACAAAATTAAAAGTCGCCTGTCAAGTATATGTCGTTTATTTCAATGATAAACTACAGATGTAATAGATTTTATACATTTATGATATCAAAAATGTATATTTTATAAATAAAAAGTGAGAAACGAAATGAAACCGTCGCGTAGCCATATTTGCATTTGAAAACATTTGGAAAATATAATTCTGCGCGCACCGTCACAAATATGTGGGTTTTATTTAGCGTTTTGCTTTGAATAATTGATTGTCCATGCAGCTTGAATTTCATATTTTTTTTTTTTATACCGTGCATGAAAACTAGATACGAGTATGATTTTATGTAATAATTGCATTTGTTGCAATTATAGTAATTGTAGCTGACGTTCCTTGCTTTCTGAGGTACCTTGCTTTCTGCTAACAAGTATTACGTTCAGTTTATTTTTTTACAAGACATGTATATTTATAGATAATATAGAAACCAGTAATTTAATATCGTCGTTTATATAAATACAACGTCTAGACATCTCTGCATGTGGGATAGTGCTCATTTCACCGAAGAAAAATGGAAAAAAGTCGATTATTCTGGGACACAATTTATTTCGATGGAGTATTCTTCTATAATTATTTTTTATTATGCAGAAACGTCTGCTAGCGAATATCTTCGATATTTAATACACCCATGATGACGTAATACGAATTTAGAAAGGGGTAGCACATTGTTATCGATGAATTCTCAATATGAATTGAGACTTCGATGCCGTTTAGTGTTCAATACGCTGGCGGTAGATGTGGTTACACGTCACCCATGATGACGTATACGACAAGGGATAGATAGAAAAAATCGACAAGTCTCAGCGGTACTCGTATAGCACAATTGGAAGTGCACTGGGCTAGTGATCCAGTGGTTGTGGGTTCGAGTCCCGCTGCGAGTCAAATTTTTCTATTTTTCTTTCGATTTAAATATCGAAGATATTCGCTAGCAGACGTTTCTGCATAATAAAAAAAAAATCTTCTATAATTCCTGTAGAAAAAATTTTTTTTATATCTGAGTTAGGCTACAACTGCAACGCAATCGTAAAAATGTCATCCAATTTGAATCATTTAGGGGTGAGATTAAAAAGATATGTCTTCTGAAAACACAATTACAATTTTTTTTATGAAGTTAACGAATATAGGCGATTAACACACTGCCACGCACCACGCAGCGTAGTGCGTGAATGCGTGATCTAACGTTGCTTGTAAGCATCTCCGTTTGTATAGAAAACACGCACAGTCCAACACTCAGAAAATGCATTCACGCGCGTTCATGCAGATCACTTTAGTTGCGGCGAGACGCATGATGCAGCGTGGTGCGTGGCAGTGTGTTAATCGCCTTAAGCACGTTTATTAAGTCACTCGCGTGACAAGTCGCAGCGGCAACGCGAGCGGCGAAGCGAACTTATACTCAGCACTCTCAGTGCTTGAAAATGGAGGCCTATGTCCTGCGAAACATGTCGCGCGACTGACTAAATAAATAAACGTGAGTAGAGCCGTTATTTTCATTTATAAAATATTATAATGACTCACGAAAGGTTAAATAAAAAATTGTATTATACTTATTGCCATAGTTACGGTCCATTAGGTCGTAAACACAGTTTTGTAAACACACTAAACATGCATTTTTGTTGTAACTATATCCTTACCATTATGAGAATAGAAATAGAAATAGAAAACATTTATTCAAGGCAGTTTACAACAAAAAAAAATAAAAAAATAAAAACTAAAACATATTCGACAAAACTGCCTCGAAATGGTCCCGACTCAGTTTGACGCTAGCCTGGGTACCCAGCGCTGGTCTGCCGTCGGGTTATTATGGGTCACCTACCGAGCTGTACCACTCAGATTCGGTTGAGACCGCCTAAACCAATCTCGACTACTGGAAGCGTAAACTCAGTAGCACAAAATCAAGTCTGGTGCGGAATTTCCCAGGCTAACTTCGTACCTTCCCCCTAACAGCGCTCACTCGAACATTCCAAACGGTTTAAAGATGACTCACATTACACTGTCGCGCGTCTCCTGTACCCTTACCATGAGTTATGACTTCGAGGTTTTCGATAACGAGTATCTGTGCATCTCGTTCGCACTAAAATAGTACAAGCGCGATGCACACAGTAAACTCGATACTCGTTACCGAAAACCTCAATGTCTCAACTCATGGTAAGGGTACTGAACGTCGCCCTTACGAGCCCGTGCTTTCCGTTATCCCACCGTCACGGAGAATACACGGACACAGATGTACCTACATCAATTCAAATTCAAATAATTTATTGTACGAATGTGAGTAGGTAGTAGAAACGTTGTTATGTTACATAAAGCGCGTCATAATCTGCTAGTGTTTGGCGTACAATACGTAGGTTCTATCGCATGTTATTAAATGATTCTATGTAAACACAGAAGTACCTGTATAATCTATATTAATATATGAAAGTTGTGTTAGTTTTCCGCTTTTATAACTAACGGCTTAACCGATTTGGACGATTTTGGGTTCGTTGGGATCGTCTTAACTAAAAGTTTAATAGTAAGCTTAAAAAAGAAAAAAAAACAATCAATCAATAAGTCCCCATTTATCGATATAGACTTTCAGGCGGTACAAAGTTCGCAGGGTCAGCTAGTTGTGTATAAATAATAAAATTACTAAATCAGTATATCAGTGAAATAAAAAAACTACCATCGGGTGACCACGAACGCTGCTAAAGGGTTCGAAACGTCGGGACGAAGTTTAAGTTAGTATACGCAATTTAATCCGTTTCAGTTGTTTTATTTCATGAGTAATTATCGCGGCAACCGAAGACAATATTCAGTATATCAATGTCAACAAATACAATGCGTCGAAGTATTATTTAATTTTAAACATGTCTCTTGTTCCCAGTGTTGCCAAGCAAGCCGTTCTTCTTCGACGAGTTGGACAACAAGGTAGAGGATAAAATCGGGCCCTACCACGAAGGAGACACACTGGTGCTGAAGTGTCTTGTCATAGGAGGTAAGTGTTTGTATATAATATCTTTTCTGGGGCAGCTTGGGAGACTAAATAACTATGAGATAATGTAGGAAATTGGTTGGTAGACGGTCTTTCCAGGTAGACGGTCTTACCCACATTGACCTTATATCTTTTCTGGGGCAGCTTGAGAGACGCTTGAGTAAGAGGAGCCTCGACCCACGCTCTATACCCTTACCATGAGTTGTGACATTGACGTTTTCGATAACGAGTATCGAGTTTACTATCTGTGCATCTCGCTTGTACTATTTTAGTGCTAACGAGATGCACAGATAGTAAACTCTATACTCGTTATTGAAAACCTCAAAGTCTTAAACACAAAACGATCGTGAGATTGAAACATATTCATTGTATAAATGCGGGTAACTCACGTTTTATAAGTCGAATATTGCTCGACATGTTAAAACGTGAGTTACCCGCTTTTATACAATTAAACCTCAAAGTCACAACTCATGGTAAGGGTACTGCTTCGTTCCTGGTGCAGACGCTGTCCAAGGCAGTTCCACCGAGCGTGGACTGGAGCGATGCAGGTCGAGTTTCCAGAATAGTCTGGTCAATTTCTGCTTGTATTGTAATGTCACCTTCCTCGCGTTGTCCCGGCAGCGGCATTTGCCACGGCTCATGGGAGCCTGGGGTCCGCAACTAATCCCAGGATTTGGCGAAGGCACTAGTTTTACGAAACTGCCATCTGACCTTCCAACCCAGAGGGTAAACTAGGCCTTATTGGAATTAGTCCGGTTTCCTCACGATGTTTTCCTTATACATACACATAAGTTCCGAAAAACTCATTGGTACGAGCCAAGGTTTGAACTTGCGACCTCTGGATTGCAAGTCGCACGCTCTTACCGCTAGGCTACCAGCGCTTCTTTATCTTCTTTTTGGGTTGTACCTATATCATATTTTCAAAAAATATAATTATGACACATTGCAAAACAATGTAATGTGTCATAATTATATTATTTGAAATATGATATATAGCCTAGAAAGGAGATTAGACAAGCCCTTATTTAGTTTTATCAAATCTTAACAAGTTTCTATAACAAATAATGAAATTAATTATGAGTTGTCAACAAGGTCAGTCCCATGGGAAATGTTGTTGACTTGGTCGAAGCCAACTTCACACTAATTACTGTTTTAATCAAAGTTGCCTTTCTTAGGAAATAGTGAATATATTCGTGTTGGCGTTGGCTCTGACTTAACTACTAGACTCCGCATTAGGAGGCATTTAAAGTGTTACCTGGTTAAATTTAGCTAATTTTTGTACGATGTCTCAAACTACAGTGAGATATCCTACCTAGTAGGATGTCCTACCTACTTAAAAGTTATAAAAATGAACAACCAAAAATCATAAAAAATACTAACAACCGGAACTATTCATAAATTTAACTTTTGCATCAAATGTAAGAATAAAATTTTATAAAAGTTAAAAAAAAATCGCGATAATCCACTGGATGCGCAAAACCTGTCACTGGAGGACGCCTATGTCCAGCTGAGGACGACCTTCGGCTCATATGATGATGATAATGAATAAACGCACATATTGGACTCTACCAGTTTTCCCTATAGTAACAACCCGATTTTGCATTACATACAATGATTTGTTGTTTGTACGAGTAAAGGATAAATAAATATTTCAGGACAATCTTATTTCGGGACAATCTTACACAATCTTTACGATCACATTGCGGGACCAGGCTTAAAACCGCGGGACACCTACGCGGCCTCCCTCTCACTGAATGCACCCAGTAGGTACTTATAGTTAACAAACTTTTATTTAATCACATCTAACAAGTTCTCACATCAACAAAATTACGGTAACGTTCAAATCAACGCTCATTTTGGTGCTGATAATATAGTCTAGTCTGAATACGGGACAACCGGCGTCCCGCGTGGACCCCTTGCGGGACGTATGCTCTAGGGCCCCAGAAACGGGACCCCTCTACCTACACGTCACCCTCCCGAGCCCGAGCCTTCCGTGGACCCACCAGGTCAGCCCAGGCCCGAGCGGCTCAACCTATGCACCTGTCATCGAACTCAAATCAAATAATAGTTCTTCGTCTATAGGGCAAGTGGTCTGTTCTCTTCGAGAACCCGCAACTTAGTTTGGAAGTTTGTGACATATTAAGGCTGAGTAGTTCAGACGACTTTCAAACTTGATGTCCAGCCAGTGAGTTCAGGAACTTGTATTACGTATGTAAGGAATATGCTAAAGTTGCTAAAAAACTTATTAATTGTATAAAAGCGGTAACTCACGTTTTATAAGTCGAATATTGCTCGACATATTTCATTCCGTAATGCGTCAGTCTGCGTCGGTTAGCCAACGCGAATGGCTCATGTTTATGCTCGTTACGGAGTGAAACATGTCGAGCAATATTCGACTTATAAAACGTGAGTTACCCGCTATTATAGAATGAATATGTTTAAATCTCACGATAATTTTGTGTTTAAAAAGGTGAAAAACTTAACTGGATGACCGTGTCTATGTAGTTGTGCAATGAACTAATATGGAACTTACGTCAAAATTTGAATATAGAACGACATGCGTGTACACACACGTTACTAGTACATAGGCCAGGTACTTTATCACCTTTATATGTATCCAATCCGTTAGTTTTTTTTATTGCATCGCGCAATCGGGTAGTTAAAGAAATGTTTTCTTTATTTATTTTTTATTTTACTTTTTTTTTAATCCTGCCACACGTTCCGAATTACACATTAAATACAGACAACGTAAAGAGCGACTATTTAAATATTCATTTCACTAATCACACAGTCAGTTTTACATGAAGTGAAAACTACAAAAATCTATCAAAATTTGTTCGTGACTATTTTTACAGAAACTTTGTATGATACCCGACTACTTGACTTGGGATGTGATTCTGTGTTTAACTTAAGTTATGAAATTAAAATACCTAGAATCATAAATAAATCAAACGACCGGTACGCTTATTGATAAAATGTAGTTTAATTGTAAAAATCAAATGTACGGATATAATTGTATAAAGATTTAAATGTTACTTTTGTCGCTACGTTTTACGGTACTAGTTTATCTTAGCGATAAATGTGTAAGCATTCTGAATTCATTACTCGTCTTTATTATTCGCTCCAGCAAAGGCAGTCGTGAAACAACTTTTTGCAACAAGTTTGTTCTGGTTTTTCAGCTTCATTAAGAGATTCTAGGGAATACTTGTTAAATCTGTATTGACGGAGAAAATTGCCTTCATGTAAACCTTATTTATATAGTACTAAAGATCATAATAGTTTTAACTGTGTGTGGTCGCTTAGGGTCATAGATTATAGCTGACAAGATCTCACATTACAAGTATGAAATGGGTATATACAAGCGCGTTGCCGGCCTTTAAGGGGGGCTGGAGCTCTGGGAACCTTACTCACCATCAGGAACACAACACTGCATACCTGAAAGGTAGCTGTGCTGTTATGGCTGTGGTCTTTTGTAAGGAGGAGGTACTTCTCCAGTTGGGCTGCCCCAGATTCAAGCGTGATGGTCATCGCTGTGCCCTACTTCTCATTGTTGGACGTAGTTTAAGGACATACCCGGGTCCGGGGGTAGTGACGAAATGTACATTTAATAAGGAAGGTAAGGTTTTGTGATGAATGCTAACTGGCCCTTCATTATCATCATAATGTCGGTCGTAAGTCGTCCACCACTGGACATAGGCCTCTCCTAAATATGACTGGTAATATGACTGGTAATATCTATTGCGTTTCGACGGACACTGCTGCCCATTCATTGGTTTGCCAAACCGGTTGTTGTCTTACTCATTCAGCACTTAACTCTACAATCGTACTCAAATATGTTTACTTAGTTTTGAGCTTCTGAAAACATGTTTTGAAAGTCTGCGTCGACACCGCCGCCATTTTTGTTTAATAAAAAGCTTAGGTAAACACCTTAATTATGTTTGCGATTTAACTTAATTAATACGAACGCATTCAAACGCAAAAAATATATATATATGGATATATATGCATCCACATATTCCGTAACAGAAATTGGGAGAGAAACGTGTCACGCCAACTGTGAGGAAACATGATAATGGGATAGGAATATAGCGTCACATGGGGTGATAAATAAATAGATAAATATTTCGGGGCAATCTTACACAAATCGACCTAGTCCTACGGTAAGCTCAGTCAGGAGCGGTACCGCGAACATCGAAGTTCGTATATTTCGGGCATCTGTCTCTTTTACTCTAATCAAGGCGTCACGAGAGTGACAGAGACAATCGTCCGTAATTTACGAATATCGTCTTTCGCGGTAGCGCTTCAGGCTTGTGTTGTGTAGGTACTAGGTGACGGTATATATAATAGATAAATACATATAAATACTTGAATAGTTATAAAACAGCCATGACTCAAGAACAAATATCTGTGCTCATCACACAAATAAATGTCCTGACTGGGATCCGAACCCAGGCCCTTCATAGGCAGGGTCACTACCCACTAGGCCAGATCGGTCAAATCGATCGGTGTTTCGTGTGACACAATAAGTGGTGATGGTGGTCCCAACCCATTATGCTCTATTTACTGCCATGTAATCTGTGCCTCACTTGCTGTACCCGTTTAAGAATGTCACTACGCTTAAGGCATAGTTGTCACTATTCAAACTGACACATCCTGTTGGTGGCTCCAGTTAATGGCCACATGGGCTTCCATAACATCCAATAAAAAAATTGCTTGAATACTCGTATGTAGCGGCAGTTTTGATGTTAGATAATTGAAATATTGTATGGGCCGGTATCGTGCAGTCGGAATAGCACCACCCCGTCTTCTCCCGCGGGTGTCGTAATAAACGACAATGAGAAAAACGGATGGGCAGCAGCGTCCGTCAAAGCCCAATCTATACAGCTTCTACAGTCGCCAACCCACATGACAAACGTGGCGACTATGGCAACTAACCCTCGAGTGATACATGTCAAAATTCAAAATTTCAGTATGGATATTTATACTATGTATTTAAGTATTTGTATATTACAACATTGGCTGAGTGCCCACTACACAAGCCTTCTCGAGTGTGCCATGGGGCCAAGTTGGGTACATATGTCCTGTAATATTTATTTATTTATTATTTATACTTAAGAATGCCTGAGATGCGGGTTCAAACCCTACCTGGACCGAATGGATTGGTCACTATGTCTATCTATTTCAACATAAAGCTTAAAATTACATCTTAAAATAATCTAAACTTGGATCCTTGGGTTAGATCAGGGCATTTATTTATGAAATAATATCAATATCGTTTCTTAAATCGAATTCTGTACAAATGATCGAATAAATGTAATCCTTTCCAATTCGCTTGTAGGTCACTAACTCTAGACAAAGCCGATGCGATTTTTACGATCGCTTATCAGGCACTTTATTCCATAAGATTTATAACCTTGCTCGTAAAATAATTTTATATGGATTGGTAAAAAAAATCATAACAACAACAGACTAATTTCTTTTAACCTCTAGCCGCCCAGTGCTCAAAAGTCTCAAAACTTGCCCGGCCAAATGCATATGGTTTATCATTATTAAAATTAAAAATGGCGTTCAATGGGAGACCTTTTCATATGTCTCCGGGCGGCTAGAGATTAATAATTCTATAAAAACTAAATAAAAGTTAGTGAAGCGTTATTCTTGAATCACTGAGTGTTTGATAAAATGTTAGCACATCTCGCAAAAGTTTACAAAAACAATAGACCGGTTTACTTTTTTGCGACGAAATACATTCCTCAATTTCAATAAAATAAAATATTTCTTTCATATTGTTTATATTTGCGACGTCGATTTGATGCCAGTAGCGAATGTAGACACTTATCCGAGTCGCGTGTTTAAGCGACGCCCGAAGCGGGATTTGATTTCCTTTTTATTATTTAGAGTTCCGTGCTTAAAAAGGAAAAACCGGAACCCGGTAATTGCTTACCATCAGGAGATTCGTCTACCCGTTTGCTTCCTAATGTCAATCCGAATAATGTAATTTTTGGACCCGGGTATGTCCTTAAACTACGTCTAACAATGAGAGGTAGGGCACAGCGATGACCATCACGCTTGAATCTTGAGCAGCCCAACTGGGGAAGTACCTCCTCCTTACAGAAGACCACAGCCATAATAGCACTGCTACCTTTCAGGTCTGTAGTGTTGTGTTCCTGATGGTGAGTAAGGTTCCCAGAGCTCCAACCCCCCTTAAAGGCCGGCAACGCGCTTGTGACTCCCCTGGTGTTGCGGGTGCCCATGGGCGACGGTAATTGCTTACCACCAGGCAATCCGTCTGCTCGTTTGCCGCCTATGTCATAAAAAAAAAATTAAAAAACCTAGAAATAATAAGCAAGCCAAGTATTGTTGCTTACCGCTAGACGCATCCGTAATTAGTTTGTAATCGCACTGTTCTCATACTCTTCCCAAAAACTACATACGGAGCAATAGATTTAGTGTGTATCTGACATAAATCAATAGAGCACATTATCCGATCTCATTTGTCTACCGCAGCCACGCCACTCATCATTCATGTAACTCTAATCTCCGTCAGATTAGATTTGAAGAACCCATAAAAGTCACGACTAGAATAAGTAATGGTTGCATTGTGGCCGCAGCTAGGCCCACCGCGACCGTTGGGCATTCCTACCTACGTCTATAATTGTCTTTGATTCTAGTGTAATAATAGACAATTATATACGGACAGTTACATATGGAACTATGAAGGTACTTAATACTTAACTGCAACGCAATGTTGTATTACAGTAACGCGATATTTACAAAAAACCTGAACACATACATTACATCAGAGGCCGGGAAAATGAGGATTTCCGGCCAAGTGGGTATACGCGGCCGAACGAGCGTGTGAGCGAGCCCGGATAGTGATACGAGGCCGGGAATCGGTTTTCACGACAAGGCATGTATAGTGCTTTTCACAAACATACAATGAAATAAAAGAAATGCTTCAAAAAATGAAATAGGTATGCAAAATCACAACTAACAATGAAATCGAAATGTATTAAAAATTAACATCAGCTGTTTGCTATGACACCCGTCATCTTTGTCGCCCGCCTCTGTATCGATAATCGCCTGCAACGTTATATGAAATTCCATATCCATCCCCTTCAGTTGCCGCGCCCAAAAAACCATACTTCCGAGTCTAAATAAGGAATGTAAAGACAATATTTCATTGCATGTTTGAGAAAAAAATATAAAGAATAAATAAATATTGCAAGACATTTTTACACAAATTGACTGAGCCCCACGATGCCAAATGGATATATAAAAAACCCATGACTTAGTAACAGACATTTGTGCACAAATAAATGCCCTTATTGGGATTTTAACCCAGGGCCATGGGCTTCATAGGCAGGGTCACTACCCAGTAGGCCAAACTGTCGTCGAATATAATAAATACTTATAGTTCTCTATAGTTCTATAAAACTTTTCGGGTAATTAAAGCAATGCTTACGCGATTTTTAAAATTTTCTGGGCTCTGCACTCTTTGAATGAACGGCTTACCTACTAAATGTATGAACGGGTTAGAAGTTAATATTTAGGATATTTCTGCTTTTATTTAAAAAAAAGTTATTAATGTAATTTTACTCATTGGTTAACGCACTTTCGATATCAGCAAGAAGTTTTTTGATATCCGTTATATATACGGAATTATGGCCTGGCCACACTTAAGGATTACACCCCGTGATACATGACTTTTTACGTGACGGTGCTTTAGTTCGCGAAGTTTAAATGCAAAAAGTATGTTTTTTATTATTATTATTGTGTCCTTTATATGCATAGGACTGGAAAGATACGAGTAAATATATATGTTTTTAGCACCGAAACATCTATAAAATTGTATTTAAAACTTTATGTGCGTAAAGTGATAAAACGTTACGTACCGACACGCATTTAGAAGCGACGTTAATGTTGTCGCCGGGATAAACGACAAATATAAATGTAGGCCTTTAAGGTTATGTAACAACTGTTTGGAGGGAAAGTGCCTCGGTAATATACGTACTCGTATTAAATAAGAAAACAAATAACACCAAAAATTTGCATCGACAACTAGCAGGGTATAACCAATATGGAGTAGCCATTAACAGGCGTTCCCCTCTGTCAAAATTACTCGGCCGCCGGTCATAATTATTGAACTCGTGTGAATATAGTTTATGCTAGTGTTTGATAATTTTGTCGAGTGCGTGTGTAGCGACATGCATTAGTGTTAACATTATTTATGTGTGTTACCTCACCCCTCCGCCGAAAACGGCAGAATTTTTCCGATAGAAATTAGTGCGTGTGTCGGCTCCATATTGGTTATATCCTCCTAGATCGACAACGAAGTGGCTTATTGCAAATTTTATATGCAATCACTAGTCACCGCCACGATGAATACCTAATCAGTTAAAATTAATTGATAATATATCATCTGAAAAGATGTAAATACTACATGAAGATTAGATATTTTAATATTTAACCAGATGGAAAATATCAATCACATATAAAAAGCAGCGTGCCGTGTGATGCCGGCTGACTAGAATAGCACCACCCCATCTCCTCCCGCGGGTGTCATATGAGGCGACAAAGGGAAACATCCTACGGACGGGCAGCAGCGTCCGTCGAAACCCAATCTACAGCTACTGCGGTCGCCAACCCGCCTGCCAAGCGTGGCGACTATGGCAACTACCCTCCAAGATGATACAAGTCATATTTGTGGGAGGCCTATGTCCAGCAGTGGACTGCATACGGGTGAAATGTATGTAATGTATGTGTATGTATAAAAAGCATGGGTGCTCAATACGTCTGGCCAAGGGTACACCCTTGACCAGCACCCTTACCATGAGTTGTGACATTAAGGTTTCGATAACGAGTATAGAGTTTACTATCTGTGAATCTCGTTCGCACTAAAATAATACAAACGAGATGCA
Source organism: Grapholita molesta (assembly GCA_022674325.2). Lineage (NCBI taxonomy): Eukaryota > Metazoa > Arthropoda > Insecta > Lepidoptera > Tortricidae > Grapholita > Grapholita molesta. Next base: position 2,960,102 of record CP053138.2, read on the forward strand.
CAGATAGTAAACTCGATACTCGTTATCGAATACCTGATTGTCACAACTCATGGTAAGGGTACTGACATAATGGGCATGCGTAAGGTACCGTAACTTTTATTTGTATCAAAGGTGTGAATGAGAAATATCGATCATATTGTTAGAACAATGGGTTGAGAATGTGCGATAACGATCAGAAGATTGCCTTCAGTATGTGCTTCATCATCGAAGCTCAAGTGTCGATACAATCAATCAACTTAACTTTGTTGTGGTTAAGGTTACATTCCAATTTTGGCTGTAATGTGCTGCCGGTTTACGATCGCGTTGGATTAAATTGAAAACGACGACGCCAAATTGTAGTTATGGAAGCTTAGTGCTTTGCGCCGCTAACCTAGATTAGGAGGTATTTTAAGAAAATTAAAACTTTGCTTTGTACGCAACATCTTAAAATTAAACTATATCCATAATCATAATTATATATTTTTTTTAATACCACATGAAAAATTTAGAAGCTGTTCTACAAACTTTATTATATAAATAAATCATGAATAAATCACAAAAAATGCTCCTTCCTACATTCAATTTCTTACAAGTGTACAATTTTATTGCAACTAGGTACTAATCATTAATAATTATTAATTAAATATTTTGATATATGCATCTCTTTCTAAATACAAGTACGCATTTACTGTTTTAATATGATTGTTAATAAGAGAAGCAAACAAACACTTTATTTTATAATACTTACGTAATTCGGACATAACCATAAGTATTATTTTATCTCGTTCAATAGTAAACAGACTCATTTGTAACTATCACGTGCTGGACTTGCGGTATAAATAAGAGCCACGGCAATGCGATCCAACAGCATGGCAAATTGCAACCATTCGCCACTGCGATCATAACACGATTGTATACACAAAAATAGCAGTCCGTATTACCGTTGAAATTGGAACGGCACCTTAACATTATGAACTTTACATTTTAGTGACTGACAGGTCAAAGTACTAAGTAGAACAAAGTTTTTGGTAGAAAGCCTTGAAACAATGAGTAGAGTAAAATAGAAGTTTGTTCAGTGTACCTACAAGTTTAGTTTACCTAATGTAACATGTACGAGTAGAAGAGATTGTTTTTTGTTTCGTGGCACAAGTTACAGATACATTTTTGTATAGTCATAGAATTGAAATGGATTAACTTAATGGGTTATGATGACCGGTCTGGCCTAGTGGGTAGTGATCCTGCCTATGAAACCGATGGTCTTGGGTTCGAATCCCAGTCGGAGCATTTATTTTCATTATGAGCATAGATATTTTTTCCTGGGTCATGGGTGTTTTCTATGTATTTAAGTATTTATATGTATCTATATATTTTTATACATATATTATATTGTCGTCTAGTACCTACAACATAAGCCTTACTGAGCTTACCATAGGACTAAGGCGATTTGTGTGAGATTGTCCCAAAATACTTAATTTTATTTTATTTATTTACATAAACTGAATTAACAAAAGTATTGTCCAATACTTAAGAGAATAAAAAAGAAAAATAACGGTTATTTTTTTAGTTACCTATCATCATTTCGTAAGACGTCCACTGCTCGACATATGCCTCCCCCAAATATCACTTGTATCATCTTTGGGGTAACTGTCATAATCGCCATGCTTGGCAGGCGGTTTGGCGACCTAGTAGTTGTAGATTGGGTTTCAACGGATACTGCTGGCTAACCGTCGATTTTTTCCCATTGTCGCTTCTTACGACACCCGCGGGAGATGGTCCCTTTCTCAACCGCCACCAGACGGCACAAGTGTCCATGCGGTTACTTACCATAGGAAATTCCTCTGCTCGTATGCCGTCTATGTCATAAAAAAATGCTATATGCTATTTTTACCTTACTTTAACCCCAAAATATTCTACATTATCTTACTAAACTTATTTTTTACAGGAAGTCCTCCACCCCGGATCAGCTGGTATTCCGGCGAAACGCTGATCGACGCGTCGGACGAGGACAGCGACATACCGCTGATGAGGGAGAACGAGCTATATCTGCCCCTCACTCGCGACAACGCCGCGGGGCTGTCGTGTCGCGCGACTAACACGAAACTCGCGCCGCCCGTCGTTGCGACGCTGCAAGTCAAGTTGTACTGTAAGTTGACGAATATTCAACTGGAATGCTATAGTTTACTTTGGTATAGAGAAAAAAGCAAGACGTGTTACTAATAAATCGAGCGGTGTATGCTTGGTTCTGAATAGGAACTTAGGCTAGTCCTGATCTAAATGCTAAATGCAGTACTCGTAATTACACTTTACAAACCACTTTAATGTCTATCTTGTTCTTAAACAAATGAAGTACAGATTTCATCTCGTTTTCAAAGGCAATTACTGCAAAAAGAATTAGTAGGGTAGAGGATTAGTACTGAAATTATCTCTATATTTAAATAGTCACACATATGTACTTGTAACGCATATATACGAGTATGGAACTGAAAGCGCCACCAGCGCTAACCAAATTACTGCAGGGTTTTGTACAAACACTGCCAAATGTGGGATCCTATAAAACCCCGCGATTACCAAACATGCAAAGATAAAAACATTTGAATACACTATTTCATAATTATTTTATATTATTCCAGTGCCAGCCTACAACGTATCAATCCATTGGGTCTCAGGGACCTTAGGAGATGGCCTGCAAGCAGGAAGACCGGCCGTAGTCCAATGTACCGCTCACGGATCCAACCCGCCCGCGGACTTGGCCTGGTGGTTGGACCATAAGCACCTCACACAGCATAGTAATCAGGTAATATGGGAACGCAAGGAATGTGGAAAGGTTCTTCCTTATTAGGGTAACCCATACCCTGAGAATCTTACTCTAATGTACTCTGTAAAAAAATACTCAGTTGTATTACTTTAACGGATTATATAGATTCTACGTCTTTATTATCTCATAGGTACCTACTTATTTAAAGCATGTCGGAAAAATCCAGAAACTTTTGTACCTCACAATCCTGATAAAAGAAAATTCCTATATAACATTTTTATAATCGCTAACCCCGTGCCATCTAGCGATAAAACATGAAATTTTTTACAGCGCGCCTCAGGAACATCGCGGCATGGCACCCCTACAATACTTACGTAATTCAACATATCGCCCACAGATGGCGTGTTTTACGAACCACATGTTGTTACAGTTTTATTATAAGTTGTTTCTTCATCTTTTATTATTATCCATTAGCACTCAAATAATAAATGTTCAAATATGTATGTCAAACTCCTTACAACATGATTTACGGTTTCTTGTTGCTTAATAGTCTTAATGGATCATCGTAAAATACTCCCACTCCCCAGTACTTACTTTTATAATTTATAACATAAGTACGACAAATTACGGAAGTTATTAATTGTACAAAGAAACAGCCGAAAATGTCTACACACTATCTAATTCCCATAATCTTGTTATTCCTATTATTAGTTATTAGTAAGCAATTAGCAACTTTTACGTAGTATTTTCTTAAAATTCTTTCAAAACGGGAGAAATTATATGATATATGAATAAGACGAACGACTTCTCAATTTTCAAATACGAATTTAGCTCGATGAGCTTGTTCTTTTTTGATTTATTGAATAAAAAGAGAAATATATACATTGTTTTATACAAGACCCATCATTGACAAAACCAGAGAGGTTTGTGTGAGGATGAGGAGTTCAAAAACAAATACAGATCTAATAATGGTTCTATGATTATACTACATTCTTTAAAAAAAATAATGAAGCTTCAATTTCAATTTCAATTTAAATTTTTTTATTCAAGTAGGCCTAGCAACAAGCACTTTCGAATAGTCAAATACAAATATAATCTTAATCGAATAAATAATTAATTAGTTAATTAATTAATTAATACAGAGCAATTCATTGGTAAAATTATTACAATATAATATTTATATATATCAGTAATAATGTCACAATAGTATCAAAAATAAAATAAAAAATATTTTAAACATTAAACATCTTGTATATGAATACTAGTCTAGAGATGTCTAGAATAAAATCTAAATGTCAAAAGTTAACACATAAGGACAGTCATTATAATTCAATTTTGTTCCCACGGTGTATTATCATTCATGTAGTCATGTGTACTATAATAAGCTTTAGAAATAAGTTGTTTCTTAACATAATTCTTGAATTTATTAAGTGACAATTCAGTTACTTTCATTGGTAGCTTATTATAAAACCTTACACAATTACCCATAAATGATTTTTTAATTTTATGGAGCCGGGTGAAGGGTACTGCGAGTTTATGCTTATTTCTAGTATTTATATTGTGAATATCACAATTCTTCCTAAAATTAACAATATTTTTATGTACATACACAATATTCTCATATTATATATACTGGCAATGCACTGTCATTATATTAATATCCTTAAACTTATCTCTAAGTGAAGCTCTATACTTCATCTTATATATCCCTCGAATAGCCCTCTTCTGCAGAATAAAAATTGTATTTATCTCTGAAGCACTGCCCCATAGCAAAATACCATAGGACATAATACTATGGAAATAACTGAAATATACTAAACGAGCTGTTTTTACGTCTGTTAACTGACGGATCTTGCTTACGGCAAAAGCTGCAGAACTCAGTCTATTCGAAAGATAACCAATATGGGGACCCCATTGGAGTTTTAAATCTAATGTAATACCAAGAAAAACTGTGCTATCAACTAGTTCCAATTCCTCGCCTTTCATAATGACACTTGCTAGCTCATTCTTTACATTACTAGTTACGAATTTAATGCACTTTGTCTTATTTTCATTTAATAGCAAATTATTAACATTGAACCAATCACCTACTTTCGAAATAGCATTGTTTACATCATTGTAAGCTCGTTGCTGTCGTTTGATTTTAAATACAAGCGAGGTGTCATCTGCAAACAATACTATATCATGGTGCGTATCAGTGAGGTATGGCAAGTCATTTATGTAGACAAGGAAGAGGAACGGTCCCAATATTGATCCCTGCGGCACACCCATTGACACCAATGACCCCGGCGAGTGCTGTCCATTCACGTCAACCTTTTGTATTCTACCTTGTAAGTAAGACTTAAGTAAATCCAGTGCCGATCCTTTGACCCCATAGTAGTACAGTTTCCTGATCAATGTTTCCTGACAGACACAATCAAAGGCCTTGGAAAGGTCACAAAAAATACCTAAAGCATCCCATGACTCTTCCCAGGCATCAAAAATATGTTAGATCAGCTCAACCCCAGCGTCAGTAGTCGAGCGACCCCGCGTAAATCCAAATTGCTTGTTATGCATTAAATTGTTGGCATTAAAGTGTCTTACTAATTGGCTCAAAACTATTTTTTCAAATATTTTGCTGAAAGTAGGTAGTACTGATATTGGCCTATAATTAGTGGGGTCAGAAGTACTACCCGATTTAAATAAAGGAGTTATTTTACTACATTTCATTAGATCAGGAAACTCACCACAATCGACACTATTATTAAATACAACTACCAAGTCGGGCGCTATTATTTCTATAAGGGATTTGACAGCGTGGACAGAGACTCCCCAGAGGTCACAAGTTTTTTTTACATTAATTGATTTAAACGCCTTTACTACATCTAAGGTACTAACATGTTCAAATATAAATTCAGTGTTACATTTTGGGGCGTTATCTTTTAACAAGGTAACGGCTAACAAGGGCGATGAATTTAAATGCTTGGTTGTGGATACTGGTATGTCAGTAAAAAACTTTTCAAATTCTGTGGCTACTTCTAAATTATAATCAATATTTCTGCCATTAATTTTTAACTTAAATTCATTCATTCTGTGTTTTGATCGACCAGTCTCCATATTAATTACATTCCATGTGGCTTTGACAATATCGGTGCTACTTTTTATTTTCTGGCTTAAATAATTACGCTTAGCTATTTGACAATCTATTTTAAATTTCTTCGAACTTTGTTTGACATCATCTTTAAATTCATCACTCGTATTGAACCGCCTTTCCTCATACAAATTATACAGTGCTTGTCTACGACTATGCAACTCTGCAGTAGCCCACTCACTGAAAACTGGTGCACCGCTAACCATGACCGATTTAGAGGTGAAAATTGCGTTAAAGTGTTTCATAAAAGTGTGGAAAAATGAATTGTACATGTCGTTAGGGCTCATGTCGGGAGACAAAAGGGGTGGAGCCTGAACGAGACTTTGTTTCATTTTTGCCACACGGTCCACGGTTACCGGCACAAAAGTTCTCTTTTTTCTCAATGCCTCAAATACAAATAGTTGGCCTAAGTGATCTGATTCTAATTTGCCAATTACACTTTTGGATAAAGGAAAAATATCTGTGAAAATATTATCTATACATGTGGCGCTAGTAGCAGTAACTCTAGTAGGCTCCATAAACACGTGGCTAAGATTAAAAGATTTAAAAAGATTCACTAATCTAATGCTTAGTGTTGTATTCTCCAAAATGTTTACATTAAAGTCGCCGCAAATAAGTATTTTTTTACTGGAACTAGAAACTATTTTTAAAAGCATTGATTCCATTACACTTTCAAAAACTTCAAAATTACTTAAAGGCGGTCATATACACACAAACGACAATGAATTGCTCTAATTCTACTGCACATAGTTCTACGGTCCGTTCTTCTTCTTCTTTTAAAAAAATATTTCTTCCATAAATTAGTAGAATTGAAAAGGTACATTTTTGTAAAAAAAAAATATACATATTTAGCATTTAGGTATTTTCGTATGACTTTTTTACATATATTAAGCACCAGAAATAAATAAATAAATATTTCAGGACAATCTTACACAACTCGACCTAGTCCTACGGTAAGCTCAGTAAGGCTTGTGTTGTAGGTACTAGACGACGACATATATAATAAATAGATACATATAGTAAATACTTAAATACATAGAAAACACCCATGACTCAGGAACAAATATCTGTGCTCATCACACAAATAAATGCCCTGACTGGGGATTGAACCCAGGACCATCGGCTTCATAGGCAAGGCACCCACTAGGCCAGACCGGTCGTCAAATAAACATCTACTCATATTCGCTTTCTTCTCGCGCCCGCCATTTTGATTTCAATATTTAAACGACCGTTGTTCACAGACCTTAACTAATTCTACGGGCACTGCGATATCCTTCCTGCAACTATCCCCCGGAGTGGCCGACGACGGTGCCACTCTGGCGTGCGTGGCGACCAACGTCGCCATGGCGCCCAGTCGAGGCGCCAAGGCCGACTTAGTCAAACTCAACGTCACTTGTAAGTAGACAGAAACAGATATACAGGTTGGCTCATTCAAATCGGTCAGTATGGGGAAATCTGGAACTATAAGACATACAAAGATTTGTTCTTAGGAACCAATTCATCGATTTTAGGTATAAGAAAAACTGCATAAATGGATTTGCTGCTTCCAATATAAAGATTAGAAGTTTAAACCCTAGTTCACATTGATACGAGTACCGATTTGTCTTGGTGCATAGGTATATAGGTACGGGATATACCTATACACCAAGGATGTGTATAGCTACTAGACTATATAATAGATAGACACATATAAATTATAGAAAACACCCGTGACTCAGAAACAAATATCTGTGCTCGTCACATAAATAAATCCCCTGACTAGGATTCGAACCCAAGACCATTGGCTTCTTATACCTCGGCCACACTATGCCCCTCGCGCTGCCACTCGCGCTGCTCCTCGCGCTGCCGCGTTGTTGCCCTCTCCGGCCACACACAGCCCTACTCGCGCGATTAATCGCGACGCTCCTTGCCGGCCCTTTGACTCGCGCCAAAAAACCGACAAAGTAGGGTGCGGTGGGCATGACAAGGAGCATGACGAACGGCATTACGAGTAGCGCGGCCACACTATGTGTCTTCCTACTTCCCTCGCTACTTCCCACGCCGCTCGTCGAGTGTGTGGCCGAGGTATTAGGCAGTGACCCACTAGGCTAGAACTATCGTGATGGTTTACACCTACAAATCAATTTTTTTATATGTATTTAACTATCGTTATATTTGATTTATTACAGATAGCCCAATAGTAGAAGTGTCAATACTAGGCGACGAGGATAACAACAAAATAGTAGAGTTGGACCCACTACGTCTAGAGTGTGAGGTCAAAGCCAACCCACCTGTGGAGAGATTCGTCTGGTATTTCGATGTAAGTACACGCTCCCCCAGAGGCTCTAGTGTAAGTTTCTTTTGACGTAAAAAAACGTTTACGAACGCGTAAGTGATAATGTTATTTATATGGGAAACGCAAACGCGTTTGTGACGTAAAGTTACGTTAAAAACTTACACTCAGTGCTCAGAGCAATGCGTAGATACAATCGCCATCAGATACATCGGAGCTGTGTATGTGGTCACAAATATCTGAACAACGCCTCTATTGTCAAGGCGATACAGTGATACGAATAACTTTAGGGATCGCATCTACACCACGAACGTAGCAACATTTGTTCTACAACTTTAAAAAACTGTATGATTTTTTCGAATAAACTAAATAGTAATATGAAAATGAAGAGCATCCAATATGTCTAGTTGTCGTTTACTGCCAGCCTTCAAACTTCATAGTTTTCACAATACATTGCAAGCATGCAAAATCATTCTTCATTCATATTTAGTAAACTATAAGTTATTTTCAAAAGTCGTAGAATAAATGTTGCTACGTTTGTGGTGTAGAAACGATGCCTAAAGTTATTCAATTGCTCCTATTATAGGAAACACCTGATAGTATATACATAAATTCTTCTCTCCAATTTCAGGATGTAGAAATACAAGCCGGCGATATATGGGGAACAAATACGTCGTCTCAAACTCTGGTCGTGGAAGAGATTTCTAGGCACCACGCGGGCCGGTACGCGTGCGAGGCGGTCAACAGTGTTGGCCGGACGAGGGCTCAACACGTCACCATCACTGTGCATTGTAAGTATTTCATGGTTTTTTTTTCATACGACGGTGGCAAACAAGCATACGGCCCGCCTGATGGTAAGCAGTTACCGTAGCCTATGGACGCCTGCAACTCCAGAGGATTCAGATGGACGTTACCTACCCTCAAAATTGTTGTAGCTCTGGGAACCTTGCTCACCATTAGGAACACAACACTACATACCTGAAAGGTAGCAGTGATATTATGGCTGTGGTCGTCTGTAAGGTGGTACTTCCCCAGTTGGGCTTCTCCAGACTCAAGCGTGATGGTACTTTGCTGTGCCCTACCTCTCAATGTTACTCTCTTTAGCCTCTTTCATTAATAGCTTCATAGCAAACATGGCATTTGCATTATTGTATAAACATTTAATTCATTAATTAAACAAAAAACTACCCATGTACTGTACAATAAACAAAGCAACATGCAAAATTTGAAATAGGAAATGTTGGCTTTAGCAATTACAATGGGCATTGTGCCCAGAAGGCTGGCCACATTGCCTCGCTTGCAATACTAACTGAGATAAATACCTACATTATTAAACTGATGTATCTTGGATGATGGGAGAATAACAAGAAATAGTTTACCCAGTTATTTTCAGTATGATTATTCACCGGCAATTTAGTAATGAAATAGAGTTCTCTATTTCATTACTATTGCACTATCATATTGCATGTATAGTCCCACTAGAGTTGAGGCGAATGGATTACGCACACAACTATATGAAGTACTGATTGCAAAAAGAGTGAATGAATGGAATGAATGAGTGAATGTGAATAACATTTAAAATGTAACCAGTGTCGGTTACTTCAGTCATGTTTGAAAAGGTTTAATAAAAAGCTTTTTGGTCTGTATTCACTCAAAACGCTTTTGAACTTGCTATCGACTTCAACTCTCGTGAAACTACCTATAAAAACAATAATAAGCGTTTTGTACAACCTTTTGGCTTTTATAGAGCCAACTGGTGAAACTGGATGCTATAGTAACTTTAATTAGTTCTTACCACCACAAACCACTTCTTAACACTATTGTTTTTATTCAAATTATTTATTCAAAATAACAATATAAGTTTACAGCAATTACACCAAATAAAAACAAAAGAGTCCATTTGAGAGTGCAAAATAAAAATAAACAAAAGAAATAGTCCTACGACAAAATTTTTGTCAATTTTCTGCAAAATACACCAATACTGTCAGTAAATATATCTGCATCGCTAGCCTCTATTAAAACGTGGTTGAGGGCCGTTACTTATCAAGTCCTGACAAGTTTCAACAAAGAATACTATGAGCAACTATTTATCTACAAAAGCACTAACAAAAATTATCTCTTCCAGATCCACCAGAATGCGAAAATGGCATTGTCGTTGTCAAAGAAACGATCCATTGCAACGTCAAAGCACTGCCATCTCCCGACACATACTTCTGGCACATATACCCTGCCGGCTTCGACACTCAGCAGCTCACCACTGGCTCTGCTATCCTCCCACTGTCCCAAGTCACTGCCCCACTGTCCGGGACAGTGCGAGCGACTTGCGAGGCGAGTAATGGAGTCGCGTCTCAAGAAGTGCCGTGTGAGAGGGTTCTCAGTCTGGAGCATTTGAGGCCGCAGCAGCCACAGCAGTGTGACTTGGCTTATGAATATGGGGAGTTTCAGATGAGATGTGTGCCAGGTAATTATGAAAGCCGTCTACGGCTTTTTTATTTAAAAATTAATGTTAATTTTATACGCACCTTTATACACAATTGGTTAATGGACGTTTTCCCAAACCTCATTCTTCCAGATCTGGACGTGCCAGTGCTGTTTTTTGATCCTAATTATTTAAAAAAAAGTGTTCCGAGATTCCCGTTCCATTACGCCACCCTATTAGTATGGTCTCGTAATACAAAAAATAAAATTTAAACATTTTGTATGAAAATTTTGGGAAACTTTTTTTTATGAATCAGGATCGTATAAGCTCGTGATTCTGAGAAAAATGAGCCCTGGCACGTCTAGGTCTGGAAGAATGAAGTATGGGACAACGTTTTTTGAAAAGGCTCTAATATTTGTTTCTTCCACTCTCATCCTTGTTAAAATTGTTTGTTTATAAACCAATGTCCTACTCGAGATTGATTCTTATTTAAGTATAGGTAACCACATCTTAAGCCAGTATATTTTACCTACGAACTTAAATACAAACTCACTTTACATACAGAAACTGTTTCCTCTATATTCTCAATCTAGTAATTCAAGCTCATACAAGATTTTACTGGAAACTCCAACTTCAGTTAAATTTCGCCAGTAAAAACACTCTTCCTTAAATTTCCAGTGGAAAACGCCACCCATTACGAAGTATCCGTCTGGCGCATGTCCACTTCCAACACCTCTTTGGTCCTCGAGCACCGAGCAGCCATGGGTTTTGGCTCGGGCCAGGCCATGGCTCAAGGCGAAGCACCTTGGTTACTCCGAGGGGCTCTCGGGAAGCTGAAGGCGGGCGACGAAGCGGGTGCGTCTGCGTGTAACCGTTATGGGTGCTCAAGAGCGTTGCTGCTCAGGCCGACGGAGAACTTGCTAACTGCCTCCGCTCCGCCGTGGTGGGAATGTAAGTGTTTTCTTATGGATTTAATGAATGAATGAATACTTTATTGCACATCTCAAAAGTAGAACAATATCACACAAATGAACAATAAAATAAAAAAGAAGTAAACAAAAGGCTTAATCCATCTATATAAAAGAAAGTTGTGTTAGTTCCGGCGTTTATAACTCGAGAACTAACCGATTTGATCAATTTTGTTTGTCGAGATCGTCTTGGCCAAAAGCTTTAAAAAAAAACCATATATAGACTTTCAGGGGGTACAAAGTTCGCCGGGACAGCTAGTAATAAATAAATATTACAGGACATCCATATATTTCGCCTGAACCCCACGGAGTAAAAAAGCTTGTGATGTAGGTACTCAGCCAACAATAACATACAAACAAACCTCAACCTAATAAGTTTTTGTGATACTTAACCTTATTTTTCTAATAACTAAGCTGTCACACCAACTGTATGTATCCCTAGTCCCACCATGCTGTGAATATGCATACTATTATATACTATTAAAGTTAATAAGTAGTTATAGATAGGTTAAGTAAAAACAAGTGCAAAACGCAAATTTCACCTACAAACTGTTTAGCGAAGACTGCAGTTTGGCGAAGTTTGTAATTAAATATTAAGTTTATTTTGTTTTACAGAGCAATAAATTAGAAAAAAGAAAAAAAACACTTAAATACATAGAAAACACCCACGACCCAAACAATCAGATACAATTTAAACCACCTATAGACTTACTGCCTACTGGTCCCCCGTTCTTTCCAACACTTCTTTCTTAATCATTTGTGTCATTATCTAGGAAAAGGGACCTTATTGTCGATGGCACTTACGTCGAATCGTCGTTTATATTGTATCGTCTTGAACAACGACATAAGCGCCATCGACAATAGGATCCCTTTTCGTAGATAATGTCACATTTTATCGCTACCCTTTCAATTTCTTATTCCAGTTCTCGTGGAGAAAGACGTAGCCATATCCGTGGGCGCTGTAGTCCTGGTAGCGGCGTTCCTCATATCCACGTTTCTGGTGGTGAGACTGGCGCGTCGCACGCGCACCAAGCCGCCGGCGCCGGTGATCCAAGTCCTGCAGCTCGACGACATAGCCAGAGACTACCTGGATACCATTGGAGGTTAGGAGACGACTGGTGATTGCTGTGATGATTATAGAGCACTTAAAAAGCCACTTTTAGTAATTGAGTTGTTTTTGGTGCCATATTGGTTCTCATAATTTCGATCATAACTCATCGCTTTGTATAATTTATCATTTGCATAACGCTATTTATTTCCAAACATTTTCTGAATTTCCTCAGTTATTTAGTAATAAAAGCGCTTAATTTCATTTTATTTACAAATTTATAGGTACGTCTGATTTTGAGTAGTAACAAAAATCACAAAAAAAAACATTATTTCTAAAAGTGGCATACTTAAAAAACACTAGTTATTTTGTTGAATTTTTAATAGACACTGTAAATATAGTATAGCAAAGTGATTTGTCATGAAAAAGCTATATATTAAAAGCCAACCAACGAAAAAGTTGTGATCTATTTAGAAATACTAAAAAAAAATCTTAAGCCTAAAAACGGCTCTCAAACAGCAGTTTATTTTCAAAGAATGGCCCTGAACGATTTGAATAAAAGGAAAGTTCTAAGTACCTGACAGATTTCAACAAAATATCATACAGTTAATGAAATATATGCTGATTTAATCCGCTCATCAATAAATACGTATATTGATAATACGTATTAGGTATATGACTTTGTTTCGTCTACAATAGAACAATAGTATAGGTAAAAAACTTAGCTAAAGGACCTATTAGTCTCTGTAGTAGTAACGTGTCTGTACACGCATGTCGACGTTCTATATTCAAATTTTGACGTAAGTTCCATATTAATTCTCTGCACAACTACATAGACATGGTCCTTCAGTTAAGTTTTTCACCTAATACATTCTTGTTAGGGTGCTATTTTTACAGCAGCATATTGCCAGTTGAGAACCAAAAGCTAACAAGACTAATTTGTTAACCGAACATTCTCTAAAATATGTCTTAAGTACATCAATTTCCATTTTTAACCGACGAAAAAAACGGAGGTTCTCTAGTCGACGTCGATATTTATTTTTTCTTTCGTGTATGACCACGTATAACTTTTTTATATATATGTAACCTTATAATTTATGTATAACATCGCTCTACTTACGTGTAGTTCGTTTAATCAGTCGTGAGACATGTTTTGGAGAACATAGTTCTCCGATTTCAAGCAGTAAGAACCCGTGAACTGACGTGCCGGCTACGCTGGTGGGGACTCGGCACTATTGGTGCTTGAAAATGGAGACCTATGGTCTCATAAACATGTTAACGAGTGACTAAATAAACACGAGTAAAGCCGGGTTATTCATAATTTATTAGAATGGCTCACAATAGTTTAAATACAATTAATTATATTGAACCTTACGCAAATTTAGATCATACTATAACTTCGTAAGACCCAGTGTGCATTACAATGTACACTCCCTTACAAAGTTTAAATCTTTAAAAATAATACGGTAGAAATTCTTTAGTTTCATCAGTTTTCGTACAAAACACAAATTTAACCCAATACACTGCATATTAAGGTTGGTTTTAACTATTAAACATTTTAGTATGATGGGCCTAACGAGGATAAATCTCATAAGTCGTTGAGTTGACGGCCAGGGCCCTTTAATGCTCTCAAAAGGTCTTTAGGCCGATTTAGACACAAGCAATTTGCGAGCGAGTTCAGTCCTTACTAAACTCGCTCGCTAATCGCTAGGCTCGTACGAGCTTTGTGCACAAATCGCTGGATAATCGCTCATATGCGTGATAACGCTCTTGGATTCTCGGAAATTTTGATTCATAAATCAATGACATATTTTTTAGAATGATCGGAAAATGACATAGTTTTTAGAATGATCGGAAAATGACATATTTTTTAGAATGATCGGGAAATGTCCTATAAATGGACATGGTGCTTTTAGACTGTTTCGTATCATATAATTTATTCATGTATCATAGAATTATGCTTGTGTTAATACAGTATTTATAAATCATGCCCTAGTTTCATTGGCTTCCGTACAGTGGAAGGTCATAAACAAATTGGTACTCTATTCCTTTGAATTAAAGTTGAGAATAAATATGTTTGTGACTGACTGTACGGCGCTTTTTACCCACGCACTATCTAGTCTGAATTTATGTGTGTAGTATTTTGAATCTTATGTCGTATTCTAAAATGCATGCATATGGTTAGACTAGATTGCACCGCCCGCTTCCATTTTCATGATCCTGCAACTGCCAATTCATTAACGAAAATAGTCTGAACCTTGGTATTTTATGTATGCTGGGTCTTTCACGCTTTGTAAGGGAGTACCTATATTTACCATGGTCAAAATACCTACAAATGAAGTCAAAGAGTTTGACAAAGTTTAACCATAAATTGAAATGAGCAATAAATAAACTGATAAAGTTTTCGGAATTATATTTATACCGCAAAAGTCAGAATTGTCAAAACATCTTTTCATCTGACTAGCTCAGAAAGCCCTTTTTAATTTTTTGATATCAAAACTGCTTTTATTCACAAGAGTATAATGTAATTTAATACAAATTTGAGTGTTTACATGACAATAGCTGGTTGGATAAACTTTTATTACGATGATTTTCAATGATACCAATAATTGGGATTTAATATGTCATGTTTTAGAGTTAGTAAAGAGGAAAACCTCGCGGTAGCAAGGTGAAAAAAATTGTGTTTCACTCGACCGCAAAGTTTGTTACCCTCTGGTGCCTTGAAACCTTCCCAACGATCAAGATGCCACCATTAGAACCAATTCAATTGTAGAATCTTCCACTAGCTCGGGTCTTCCACTAGTTCCGGGTTTCAATCAGCACGAGAGGGCAAACACAAACTTTGCACCCTTGTAAACCAAATAACTATTAGTCAAACCCTGCAATAATACCTTTCTCGTCCTATAAAACACGATGTCCTTCTCAGAGCACAAAGTCCGAGCGTCCTGCAGCCTGCGGTCTTGCTCCAGCGTGTACTCAGACGGCTCTGAGCGATCGCTCCGAGAGGGCGCCAACGCTCCGACTATCGACCGGAGGAGAAAACCCTTGTGGATACATCAGTACGAAGCGCCACCGCCAGATGTCACTTTAACGCTACACAGAGAAAGCGCTGTGTGAAAAACTGACATTTTCTATTAAGTAGTTACCTTTTCTGTTAACCCTTTACGTGCGAGGCTCGAGTACAGTCAACGAATTTGATTTATGCGCCCCTTCGTTCCTTGTCACAGTGAAAATATATATGAAAGACGCAAAAGATCTCTTATTAACTGTACTGTGACAAGGTTCGAAGTGGCATAGGAATCAAATTGGTTGACTATACATAACATGACACTTACACATAGTTGAATTTCGAGTATGTAAACTATTACAGCATTGGCCAGAAATATTGAGCACCCATGCTATTTATATGAACACTCGATATTTTAGTGTAATATTTACATTCATCTTTTCTGGTGACATATTATCAATTAATTTAAACTGATTAGGTATTGGCCTGTGGGTTGGTTGCATAAAAATACAAAAAGTCACTACGTTGTTAAGATAAGAATTTTTGGTGCTTTTTGTTTTCTTATTTAATACGTACTTTTAAGTAGGTCGGTATTATTAACTGATGTTCTCTTTTGTGTACATATAGGTTTGAAATATGAGATTTTTTTTTTTTTTATAAAAGACTGACCAGCGTTTGACCTCAGTCGCACCTGATGGAAAGTGACGACGAGGTCGAGGGTGTAGCACGCTGGTTCAGTAACAGCCTATTCACTCTTGCCTTGAAAAGACCCAAATTATATCTTACCGGGAATACAGACGAAGGGAGCGAATTCCATTCCTTAGCAGTCCGCATTAGGAAGGTAGAAGCGAATCGCTTCGTGCGAATGAATGGAATATTCACAACGTAAGGATGAAACCGCTCCCCTCGTCTGGACGTCCGGTGGAGGAACGGAGATGGCGGAATTAAATCGTGCAGTTCCTGTGCACACTCTCCAAAATGTATCCTGTAAAACACAGACAAACTAGCAACCCTGCGACGGTGCTCAAGGCTTTGTAACCTTACACTCAGTAATTCAGGATCGCCAATGAGTCTGCGAGCACGGTGCTCTATTGAATCCAAAGCGGCCAGCTGATGCTTGGCAGACCCGTCCCAAAGATGGCAACAGTACTCCATGCACGATCGAACCTGAGCTTGGTAAAGTGTTAGAAGCTGTTCCGGCGTGAAGTACCGCTTCACCCTGTGTAAGACCACAAGTTTTTTAGCAGCGGATTTCGCTTTGGCCTCAATAGTGGCACCGAAGTTCAGCTTAGTAGTTAATTTCAGCCCAAGTAGTTCGAGGTGGTCCGAAATTGCTAATGAAACATTCTGGAAAGCAGGAGCCAAGTTAAAAGGGCTCCTTTTGGCTGTGAATAAACACGCCTGAGTCTTGGAAGCGTTAAACCTGACCAAGTTGGCTTCGCCCCACTCGTCAACGGCCTTCAAGGTCAGATTCGTTCGCTCAACCAAAGCTTCCCTAAAGGATTCGGTCTCTCCACTAGTAGTTTGGGCCTCAGGAATATATCTCTCAGTCACCGTGCTGTCGTCTGCATACCCAAAGATACCGGGCTTTAGCAAATCGTTTATATGCAGCAAAAAGAGGATAGCTGAAAGAACTGAACCCTGAGGCACT
Organism: Grapholita molesta; assembly: GCA_022674325.2. Classification (NCBI taxonomy): domain Eukaryota; kingdom Metazoa; phylum Arthropoda; class Insecta; order Lepidoptera; family Tortricidae; genus Grapholita; species Grapholita molesta. Next base: position 2,977,331 of record CP053138.2, read on the forward strand.
CCGGCATTAATTGCAACGCGATCCGATGAGCAACCATCCACTACGACCCTAATAGATCGCTGCCTCAGGAAATCAGAAATCCAAGAGCACAAACAAGCAGAGATTCCGTACGCAGAGAGCTTGCCCAGAAGGCCGTCATGCCAAACCCTATCAAAGGCCTTGGAAATGTCGAGAGACACGGCGAGAGCTTCGCCGCGTTTCTCGATGGCCTCGCTCCAAATGTGGGTAGCGTACACTAGAAGGTCCCCAGTAGACCGCTTTCGGCGGAAGCCGTATTGCCGGTCGCTAAGGAGATCGTTACCTTCAAGATACGCAAGGAGCTTGTTGTTCAATACACGTTCCATAATCTTGCAGAGTATGGAAGTGATTGCAATGGGACGATAATTCGATGGGTCCGCACGGCTACCCTTCTTAGGCACAGGCTGCACGTTAGAAAGATTTATTTTTACTGCTTTTAGAAAGAAATGCTTCAATACTTTTGGCCAAAGCTGTAGCTTGTGTGTGCTATTGCAAAACACCTTACACTATATGCGTTGAAACGGGCACAGATGTTCCCTAGGTGTGTCTGAGTTGGAGCCATGGAGAGACCTAGTAGTGGAGTAGTAGTGAGGGGACGGGAGGCTGCCACACTTTATTTAGATATGTGGGCCTTACTTAACGTACCTACAGTGACTGGTTTTACGTCATCAGGTCACGATCTTTATCAGGTCGTCGGTCCATTTTGTGGAGGGCCTGCCCATTGTGATTTAGATGAAGGATATATTTTTCTAGTCATCATCACATCAGCCGAATGACGTCCACTGCTGGACATAGGCCTCAATTTTTGAGTTGATCTTGACATACTCGTAGTCGTAGGTTCACCTTGTCAGGGCCTGACCTGATGCGCCTTCGCGGTACGTGGTCATCACTCGAGAACCTTTAAGCCCCAACAGCCCGCGGTTCTTCATGCAATAATGGCACATCAGCTATATTCTTGCCGCCTGGTCGTAAAGGGTTATAAGCAAGATCGGTTTAGTTAGAAATCTTAAAGATAATTTAGGAAATCTTTTGAAGGTTTCTGACTGGAGATTCGATGTTAGACCCAGTAAGAAAACTTCATACACAGCCAGTAGCAGAAGTTGCTAACCGGGTCAGGTGTTCACTATGATCTTAACACGGTCTTGTTCACTTATGGGACACCGAGCTATTCGCACTACTCAATTCAATCTAATCATGGAGGCTCAGGTAAGGATGGGCGAACCGCTAGCAAATTTACGAATTTTCGTTCGTATAATTAAAAAGATGATATTTTTTACAAATGTAAGACGTATAAGTTATTTTGTTATTATTAAAAAACTTATGACCTTCTGTTCAGTATTTGCAACGTATTAAGCGAAGCCTATCTTTTTTTAGAGGTCACTTTGGATGTAATTTTTATAACGCAAAATTCAAGTAATCGTCTAATCGTGTTTCTGAATCGTATGATTTATTAAGTTCATCCTTAAATATGTAACTTATGACGCACAAAGACTAAGATTAAGGATTGACTATACAAAAAAGGTATCTAGCAAACGAAATTCTGCTGGCATTTTGCGCAGCCTTAACAATAAAGACATGTTTAGCTTATTTGCAACACCTTGGCCGCTTAGTTATTTCTGCTGCTGACATCAATATCGTATAAGATAATAATAGCATTATTGCCAGATGGGAGATCATTGTGTATACGGGTAAATTATAATAAAAACATGTACATTTTATTTTAATAAAAGATTTAAGTACATCAAAGTTACGAAGTGACGTAAAAATAAAATTATGGTATTTAAAGTTTTGCGAGTCGTTGTAATATATATTTCATGAATGAAAATGACGGCTTTACTCGCACGACATGTAAAGTGGACACGAATAAAACCGCATCCTAGCAAAGCAACGGCTTCTGTCTCCGAAAGCTTTCAACCGGTTTTGACATCAAGAGCGGCGCTCTTAGTGGTTGAAAATGGAGACTTATGTTCTCCAAAACATGTCGCGTGTGTGATTAAATAAACGTAAGTAAAGCCGTAATTTTTTAAGTTGTGTAACTATAAGAGACAATGCATTTATGAGATCAAAATGGACTTACCTCTAATATAAGGGTGAGGACAGCTTTTCCATGAAGTATTTCAGACATTTTAGGAAAAAACCTATCTATTATTTTGGAATCTAACACTTTAAATTTTCGCGTTTTCAACTGCTACCCACGGTATCGCTGTCATCCGCGAAATTCTAATTTGCGATAGTCCCGTTCTACAGCCTTGGCCAGAAGAAAGACATGAAGAAGTATTAAGCACCATAGACAATTTGCAACAATTTGTCACTTCGTTGTAGATCCTTTGTGATGCTTGTTGTTTTCTTATTTAATACGTGTTTTTAACACGGTATTAAATAATATAACTGATGTTCTCTTTTTGTGTACATACGAGTACATACACTTATTATTTATTAAATTATTAAGGTTTGGTATAACAGAAAATTGTTCAACTGCATTTAGACAGATATGTTTTTAGAGTGTAAAGTGAAAGAAATGTATGTGCTTAATACTTTTGACCAAGGCTATATAGTGTATAGTCTTTAGTTAATATACTTTGGTGTAGCAAATAAGTATGAGGCGCTAATTAGAGAAACGCTGCCCAAGGCATTAATTTTTAAAATTATCCTTTATATCTTTGTTACTTCTTTAGCAGAAAAAAGCTTTTTTTTGCTACAATTATTTTGGACGCATTTAAAATAGAAATAATGAAACCGCTTATTGTGCCAATGTAAATAAACATCTATTAAGAAATGGCTAAAACGCCTTTAGGAAAAAAAAAACATGATATTCTTCATTCCAAAATATTAGGAATATAGTATTATAGTCACAAGTTTAATAATGGGTGAATAAACTATTTCCTTAATGTAACGGTTTGGCAGCAGTTGTGGTCGCCAACCCGCCTGCTGAGCTTGGTGACACAGATGGTAAGCATGGCAACGAGTGACAAGAAATAGCTGATAGCCATGATTGATTCACTCATTCTAAGATAGCGGGCAGTGTCTGTTTTAAGATTAATTGGAAATACACTTTGAATTGTACCAGTGTCCAAAAGTTCGCAGAACTATAAAACGGGGTGACTTTAGAAGATTGAGGTCTCCTTTGTAAGTATTAACTTTTTCGCTGCCACGTCAAAAACATAGTGCATCACATGCCATAGGTTTTTGAAAGCAAGCGAAAATAAACTTTACATTTCAGTACGTAGGTCCAAGGCCTCGACTTGATATCAAGTCGTGGCGAGTGGGACACGAAATGTTTTTGGACCCGGGTATGTCCTTAAACTACGTCCAACAATGAGAGGTAGGGCACAGCGTTGACCATCACGCTTGAATCTGGGGCAGCCCAACTGGGGAAGTACCTCCTCCTTACAGAAGACCACAGCCATAATAGCACTGCCACCTTTCAGGTATGTAGTGTTGTGTTCCTGACGGTGAGTAAGGTTCCCAGAGCTCCAACCCCCCTTAAAGGCCGGCAACGCGCTTGTGACTCCCCTGGTGTTGCGAGTGCCCATGGGCGACGGTAATTGCTTAACACCAGGCAATCCGTCTGCTCGTTTGCCGCCTATGTCATAAAAAAAAAATGTTCGGACCACATATCAAGTTAATGGCGCCGAAAGGATTAAAACTGTCATATTATCTATCTTCCTGCATTTCTAAATCGCCCCGTTTTATATAAAGTTACAGATGTAATTAGCACGTTCTCAGCGGCACGACCGCGAATTTATCAGTAAATTTCGAGCGATTGTTTCTGTCGCTCTCATAACAGCTTTCGTGGAGTAAAAGAGAAAGATGCTCGAAATTTACGAACTTCGATGTTCGCGGTACCAGGCCTGCCCTGTTGCCCCCAAGTGGAGTCACCCTCATGTTCTGTTATCCATGCTTCCACTATGGGGTCACATCCTTGTACAATCAGCAGCAAAAGCTTATTCTCTTGATAATAGAGATGTGTTGATCTCATTTTGAATGCTTAGCCACTTTTGCTGCTGACTGTACTGAAAGCACATTAGGATTTATCATTTTGTATGGAGATTGGGGACAGGAAACATGTTAAAGTGTTAAATAGGTATATATTCTTAGGCTATCTGACTGAGCCGAAATGTCTGTTTCATATTTCTGTTAAGTAAACTACCACGTTAAGTAAACGTTTTGTTAAGTGAAGTTAGAAGGAGATTGACATAAATTCTATATTTTGAATTTATATAATAAATACGTGTGTTGAATTAATAAATTGTATGAATGAAATCGTATGGTGTTTTTTATTTGAAACTTTATTCCTTAAAAAAGTATTTATCGATGCGTGTTGTGGGTTTTTTTTAATTTTCGTTTTTATGAGTACCTAAGTAAATAAACGCCATAATCAACGGAACGGAATCAAACGGAATTATCCCGTCTCGAACACCGGAGTCGTCGTTTTTTCTTAAGTATAATATGTTATCTATTTCAACTTTAAATTTATATAGTAGTATTACTACTTAAAAATCAAAGCAAATCAAAATATTTCATAAAAAAATAATTTGATTTGTTCTTAGAATTATTTCATGTAATAATCAATTGTAACACATTTAGTATTTTCAATTGCAAAATTAGGTAAGTATATATTTAGCCCTTTGAAAGCCAAGAACCACTAAAGTGTTCGCGTTTTATTTTTGCACAGAATGTATAATAGTTTCGATACTCGGGATAATTAATGTCTATCATGCATGCTTCTACAATAGGTACCATTTTGTCGTGTTTGAGAGAGTTTAAAATGTCAAGATTCGACCGTCGAATGCTCGACAATGTCACCCAGGTCACCCCCCCAACAATTTTTATTAACATAGTATGTAAACACAAACAGTGTGAAACTGGAATATTCTAATCGAAAGAAAAATATAAAAATTTTGACTCGCAGCGGGACTCGAACCCACAACCACTGGACCACACAACCACAGTAATTTATTTTTTATTTTTCTTTCGATTTAAATATCAGCAGACGTTTCTGCATAATAAAAAATAATAGTGTGAAACTTATTTCGGAAATGAGCGAAATAAACACACACACACGCACACACACACACACACACACACACACACACACACACACACACACACACATAATTTGCTTTTGGTTCACACCATTGGTGGAGCCTTATTATTTGAAATGCACGAGATAGTCTGATGTACTTTGGATGCATTATTAATCTAGACATCATGATTATGTATAAAATCGCTATTAAGTGGGAAACCCCGCAGACGAATTCCTTACACCGGATCATTTTCATATATTCTAGTACCTACACGTGATATACGTATGTGTGGAAAATGGAAAAGCAAACTACTTAATAAGTACCGAAAAACGGGGTGAGAATGGGACACAACTTACATTCACACTGACATTTTCTAATAATTATATTAAAAAGTGTTCTGATCTTTTGATTTTAAAATTAATCACTGAATTTTACTAAAAGTAGTACTTTAACTTGAAATATCACTTTTGGATTATAAATATTACTACAGTTCCTTTTGCAATAAGAATGTTATTTAAGAAGCAGTAGCTTCCCATCCATAACCCAACTGCCCTCACAATCCCTATTCACCCCATCTTACGGTACGAGCAAAGGAAAAAAGGTTTAAAATTCTCTATTCAAAGTGGCGAGTCGGTGTCATATTAAACTGACCGAACAGAGCGTTAATGGCATACAGGTAACTAATTATTATATTAATCAGGCATCGAATTCGTTCTTTATAGTACAGGAAATAAAGTATAATCCCTTCTGTGTCAAAAACAAATAATATTCAACTCTGTTACAATTTCATAAAATTAAAATTTCTTCAAAGTAATTAGTACTACATGTAGGCTCGTGGGCCTTAGGAGGATACCGCATCATATCATCTCCATCTCTAAGATTTCACCAGAACAACACACATTGCAACACATTGTAAGTTAAATAAAAGCTTGTCAAAATCATCAGTAGTACAAGTCAAGTCTGGTGCGAATGTGTCCTGGATTTTCTACAGACTACCTTCCCCCCACACAGTCCGATTGCTCTAATAAGCCAAACGGTTTATAGAGCCTAAGTCAGGCTAGGAACAACGTAAATAAACTAAAATATGTACATACAAAAAAAAAACAAATATTGTAGACTGTAGTGTATATAACCTAAGTCAGGTTCAAAAAAAGGTCAACATCATTGGTACAGTCAGCGTCAAATAGTTGGTAGCGTTCAAAGTAGTCAGATAGTTCGGTACACCATAAAAAATATATGGTGTGCCGAACATTATGAGTACTTACGTAGTTAGTGATAATAAGATTTCGCGATGTGCTACAATTTTTTTTGTAAAGTTTAGGAATTCCAAATATAATTATGAGGAAAACTGATGGTAATCCCGCGATATTTCTGTACCCAGATACCAGTCATCCAGTTATTATAGTCCGATATTTGACCGTAATTATGGCTACATCATTACATGTAGTGTTTATTTCATGTTAAAACGAATTGTACCAAAAACATTTAATACGTAATATGTACATATAGTATGTAGAGTAATCATTTGATATTTACCAGTTCGCAGTTTCTGTGAAGGAAAACATCGCTAGGAAACCGAACTAATCCCAATAAGGGCTAGGGGATAAATCCCCTAAGTTTGAAGTTCAGATGGCAGTCGCTTTCGTAAAAACTTGTGCCTACGCTAAATCATGGGATTAGTTAGGGAAACGCGAGCAAAATAAATAATAGTATGCAGTCCAAGTCACGACTTAGATACCAACTCCCGCAGCATAACATTAGCCGACTAAAAAACGTACAACCGAAAAGATAAAAAAGTTTCATACTAGTTGTTCGTCACTTGTACCCTTTTTCAATAGGTATGGTTCAGAATTTATGGTATGGTTCTTACCATAAATTCTGCGACCCTATTGAAAAGGGGTACAAGTGACGAACAACTAGTATGAAACTTATACCGTTTCTCACTAGGCTAGGGTCACTGAATTCATTAACTGGCTTGTAATAATTGGGTTCCCAGAGAAAATGTTTTCTCCTAATACTGACAATGTAATTTTGTATGTCAACATTTTATGTTATTAACAAGTTTTTTGTTTGACTCATGACATTAGCAATTAAGCAGCTGGACTCCGGTCTACAAGTGCGTAGTGTCATTAAGCGAATCCTCCCATATCGCCTCGAAGTATACACTTAGTACTTTGTCTTATTAACGCGTAATATGCCTGAGCAAGTAAAATACATTGATTCTCGAAATGACAAGGTTCTAACTCGTCTAGTCACCTTTAAGGTAACTTTATATATTATATAAAACCGGTTGTACTGACCAGTCGCGGTTCGCCAATCGGCGTATATGGACGTCGGTTTTGTATAAACTATTTTATATTAAGTGTAAGAAAATGCGTGCTATTACCCTTTGTGTTGTGCTCACTTGGTTAAGCTGTGCGCTAGCTTATCAGAAACGTAAGTAACAACTTTATTGATACCCTAGCGCGAAATACGTCATAAATCTAGTTGTAATTAGAATCGTTGTGCATAAATATAAAGTATTAAATCCAACAAATTTTCACTGTAATTATTACGTTTTTGAACTAGAGTCTATATGTTTGAAAGATATAATTTGAAATCCATAATGATATAACATTTTTTTGTTTTGTTTTTTCTGCTACGTAGAATTCTGTTTTGCTTATCCTTTAAATATAGTTTTATTTGTTTTGTCTATACCGTAGGTGTATGGTACAGTCGCCATCAGATATATCAGAGCTGTGGACGTGGTCATAAATATCGGAACATGCACTTTACCGCCTTGACGTTGTTCCGATATTTGTGACCACCTCCATAGCTCCGATATATCTGATAGCGACTGTACTTACCCACTTTTTTTTTTGTTAAGGGTTTGCTTTTAAATGTTGCACCTGTTATCATTATTTATTGTTATATGCCATATTTATGTTTTGTTTTATTCTACATATTAATCGAATGTTTTTTAAATTCCGTAAGTTCCTTAACTATTTTATTTTTCCGTCACTTGTACATTCAAACAGGATCTTGTATAGTTCATGAATAAAAACAACTATAACTATTACTGTGACTATCCTTATTGAGTATTAAGATTAGGTTCAATTAGACCATTACTAGGCTTTAGGCATTCTAAGTCCTACCAGTGAATCCTGAATACAATTTACTTTAGTAAACTTATTTCGTTTCCGAGATACATAAAGTGTTTTATCAGACAGACGGACAACAAAGTGATCCTATATGTCTGGGACACAACAAAGTGGTATCGCCCTTTTTGGATACGGAACCCTAAAATATAAAAAAAAAAAAACTAATTTGTGATATAAAACATAAAGGTAAAAGCACCTATAAAGGACATGGACATATTATGGCCGTTATTATAAAGAAATAAGGTTCATACATAAATGTTACGTCAATCAACTGTCTAATCTTTGACTTAAAAATAAAGTGCCCATGACTGGTACCTGTCAACTTGAACCGTCCATCATTGGTGCCTCTATTTTAATTGGAATTGTGCTAACAGGAAAATCAACAAAATAATCCAGGACACCAGGTAGTCGCTGTCCGTGACTCATTGACATGTCGACGCATTATTTAAATTTAAAACGTAAACAACGAAGGTAAAATGCCTCTAGTTCACTTCACCGCGTATAATATATTATAAGATATATTTTGGTCCCAAACTAAGCAGTTGCGTTTTTCAGGGTTAGGTTCTATTATTTGGTTTTTGTACTTATTCTTGAAATAAATGAAAGTCAAAGTATCTACCGTTAGTAAGTAAGTTAAAGTACCCCTAAATCTAATCCGTGCATTATACAATTTATACCTAATTAAATACTACAACTCATATCCGGAGTCCAGTACAACACACCGTACACCTCATCCGTGTCCAGTACAACAACGCGTTCAGGGGTTTATTGGGGCTGCCCTGGCGCTGCAGCGCGTCAGCAATGTTCGCTGAGTGGAGCACAGACGGCTTCCACGCAGTGCTGCGTAAGAGGGTGGCGTCAATGTGGGACCGCGTGCGGGGCAGCACCAACACTCTCCTGAGGGTGATTGCCGAAAGGGTTGATAGCCCTCTTATAACTCACTGGATGACAATGCATGTTCGATCCAATGAGCATTATGTGTTCAAGTAACATTTAGCGTTAACTTTATTTTTAAGATTTTTCTTGTCTCTTCTCTTTTACTAACACAGTCTTGTAGACAAAAATATGGATACTTGGTGTCTGAATTAAATATTTTCATTTTCATATTCCATTATCGGCTATTATAACTAATTAAACTATAAGGTAAACGTACCAGTGCTGTTCACGCAAATGCCCAATAGATGACCCGTACCCCTTCTGTCACCTTTATTGACGATGACTTAACATTAAAAGTGGCATCCATTGCGACACTGTTGAGCACTCGGACTGTTACCTTCCTATTTGCTTACGGGTTTGAATCATTTAGTGATTAGTTGATTCCTATTATAGTTTTTTTTTTTGTATTTGTTGTCATTGATTATTTATACATCATCATACGAATTCTTTTCCGTAAGATGGCAGCTATTTTATCTGTTTTAACTTCAAAGACTTCTGTTATTTGTGTTTCATTGTCCCAAATATTGTATTTATTATTTAACTACGCCATTGACAGAGACTTGCAGTGACTGCGTCGGCTACCGATCCTGCGATGCTGCCGTCACCCTTCTCGGGATGAAGACGCAAGCCGCGGACGCCCAGTTCAAAGGAGCCTTCTGTGGCTTTGACGGAGCTAAGCTACCAATGGTTAGTAGATTCTTACGTTGTTTTTTTTTTTAACTTAAATCACACTATTTATTTTCAAATAATATAGTTTACAAGCATTTATATAAATTATCTTAATATCAGTAATAACAGAAATAAATTTGACTACGTTAAAAAATAAAAATAAATTAAATAACTACTGCTCACTATAAAAAGAATACCCGCAAGTCCCGTTGTGGCGTGGACCCCATAACGCTGACTGTGTTACCTCTCTGCACCGCTAGGGCGAGACGCTGTAAGAGCCAGCTTTTCGGTCCCTTATGTCCCCCAAAGTCCTCATGAATTGCTTAAGTTAGTTAAAAATGTGGGACTGCTGCATTCCGTATTTTAGATCTCTTAATACTGACATTGCATTGCCTCGTACTATACATCTTTGAAATAGCTAATTGTAAGCCTATTTAATAAAATTAATGACTTATAAAGGCTTCCCATTAGACGTCAATATGAAAATGCACTGCATATATAATAAAATATGTAAAATGCTGTCTATATTTGATAAGATTCCGGATAGTAGTAGTTTTAAGGGAGCGACGAACTTTTCACACTACTCGATTCTCTAGACATTACTGCGTTCCGAGAATGTGTGCGTGAGGCACGCACACCAGCAAGACGGCGCGAACCAAAATCAGTGAAATGTCATAATATTATGTAGGAATGTTGGCGAGTTTAAATTGCTTTTTTTCCTCATTTAAGCGTTCTTAAACTTCTTTGGTTTGTTAACTATGTTCGCATTTAATGAGTTAATCCTTAAATATGTAATTTATTATGGACACACATATGTAGTCTAAGGTTAAGGAAAAACTGTACAAAAAACGAAATTATGCTGTAATTTCTTCGGCGCAGTCTTAAGAAAACACATAGTGAGAGACATTACTGTTTGAAAATCATTTTTTTAGGGTGCAACAATTTTTAAATGATATTGACTTTATAACCTACCATAGTCCTTGGCATTCTTTTTTATTTTATTTTGTTGACATTATTAATCTAGTAGATACTTACTTTGTACCTTTTAACCTTCCAATTTAATTTAGATTATCATTATGTAAATTGTTATTTATTTTTGCATGAATATTCTGCATATATGTTTATGAATATATCTAGTATTCCCCAGCGGATTCCCACGATCTTTACCATGTCGTCTATGTGTCGTATATGTCTATGATCTTTACCTTGTAGGGGATCTGTCAACACTGCGCCTTACTGTGTGTGATCGCCACTCGTGAACCTATAAGCCCCAACGGCCATCGGTTCTGCGTGCAATGTTACAGTAGTTTGTCGGAATGTGTCATCTACGACCATAATGAGTAACGGATATTAAGGTTAATGAACAAGATACAGATTAATTTACGCTAATGGCCAAAACGTTTGTCCTCCATTGTGAAAACAAAACTGCTATGCTCTTGATTATTTCATTTCCTACACGGAGTACTAAGTAGTTATTACGAGGGCTGTTCCGAAAATTTTTAGTTAAACAAAAACTATAAGGAATATAATAAAACTTTATTTACAACTTTTCAAAGTATTCCCCTGCTACATTTATGCACTTATGCATTCGACTGAACCAACTTTCAAAACTGGAAAAAAACTGTTCTTGCGGAAGGTCAAAAAAAAGTCGCCTGAATACGTCCACTGCTTTATCTGCCGTCGAAAATCGTCGTCCACGTAATGATTTTTTTAACGGGGGGAACAGAAAAAAAACACACAAAGCCTGATCAGGGCTATACATAGGGTGTGGTAGTAGTTGCACTCCTGATTTGCTAAAAAAATCCATGGTTCTGGCAGCCGTGTGAGCCGGAGCATTATCTTGATCAAAAATTATGCCCCGGGTTCCAGTACTTGGACGACTGACGTTCAGCTCCTGGAAGGCCTGTGGCAAGCAAACTTCACTGTACCATTGGCTGGTAACTGTTTTCTGATCTTCAAGTGGAATTACGGCCACAGGTCCACTACGTAGAAAAAAAACAGCAACCATTTTTTTGTTGACGCTTCGGCCGCGAACTACTTTAGTAGGTAAATCATCATTTTCAAAGACCCATTGTGTTGATTGCTGTTTTGTAAATGGGTCGTAGCTATATATCCAAGATTCGTCGGATGTCACAATGTAGCTCAATTAATGAGAATCGCCTTTATCGAATTTTTTTAGCATAAATTTGCACCAATCGACACGTCTATCTTTTTGCTCCTGTGTGAGAAAATCTGGTATCCACCGAGACGAAACCTTCCGGACTTGCAGGTGGTCATGCAAAATGGTAGAAACTGCCCGGGATCCAATGTTCAGTTTGTCCTGAATCTCTCGATGTGTAATGTTTCGAGATTCCTTGATTAGCCACTCCACCTTGATAACATTTTCTGGAGTGACTGCCGTTGGCGGTCGCCCCGGTCCAGGCTCATCTTTGATGTCGCTCCGGCCACGCTTAAATTCACGGAACCAGTAACTGACAGTGGCAAGAGATGGGGATAATGACCCAAAAACGCTAGTTAAATTTTCATGAGAATCCTTGTATGTTAACCCTCGTTTATAATCATAATATATCATAGCACGAAATACTTCCCGCGTTAGCTCCATTTTTGCGAACAAAAAGTGACAGACATGTTTTTTTTCTAATTTCATAAAAAAATAACAGAATGTTACTGGCCAGTGCCATTTACACGAAATGGTTTGTAATGAAATTTGCCTTTAAGCTATACTAAAATTAAATGAATACGATTAATAGTACGCCGTTGACTAACTATATACGGAACAGCCCTCGTAATCTTTGGTTCCTACTTAACATCAGCTCACATTCTATCGATTATTTGGATCTGGGTTTTTCGGGCATTCAGCCGCGACTGAACAATGTAAACAAAATAGCTGTTAAAATGTTCAAAAAACCGGCCAAGTGCGAGTCGGACTCGCGCACCGAGGGTTCCGTACAAACCTGCAAGGTTTACAAAGTTTATATTTATTAAAAAATATATATTTTGTAATGTAACTAAAAATTTAAGGTTTTCGGAATTTTTCCTTTATGTGTGCTATAAAACGTTGCTTCATGCCAAATTTCAAGATTCTAGGTCGACTGGAAGTACCCTTTAGGTTTTGATTCCCTTGCGAGTACTTGCGAGTTTCAAAATATGCAGCTTAAATTGCTGTTTCTTTTGATTGCGTTGACATAGAAGTTTGATTTTGCTACAGCTTAAAGGTATTATAGACCTGAGTATTTGGTATGAATTTCAATTTAATACCTCTACGCGTTTATGAGGAAATGGGTAGTAAGTTTAAAATTATTAAAAAAAATATATTATGTGATGTAACTAAAAATTTATGGTTTTCGTAATTTTTCCTTTATCTATGCTATAAGACGTTGCTTCGTACCAAATTTCAAGATTCTGAGTTCACGGGAAGCACCCTGTAGGTTTTGATTCCCTTGCAAGTGTCGAAAATTTGCGGCATAAACGGCTGTATCTTTTGATTGCGTTGGCTTAGAAGTTTGATTTTTTCACAGCTTCAAGGGACAGTAGACCTGAGTAATTGATATAAATTTCAGCTTCATACCTCCACGCGTTCCTGAGAAAAAGGGTCTTGACAGACGGACGGACGGACGGACAGACGGACAACAAAGTGATCCTATAAGGGTTCCGTTTTTTCCTTTTGAGGTACGGAACCCTAAAAATTAATTTAATTTAAAAATAGTAAACGTCAATATTTCGTATGTATAACTAATTCATACCTTAGATGATTTTGGCCCATTTTCACCATCCAGGGTTGGCCAGCTATCCTGAGATTAACCGACTGAGTCCATACATTGTTAACCCTTATCTCTAAGTTAACGGCTAACGCTAACCTGGACCTTAGTGACATAATTTAGGAAAATAATCACTTTTGTAGGAGTATACATTTAGTGAAATAGGTCGCTTTGAAAGCAAGTGTAATGAAGCAAGTGTAAAAAGTATATAACCGATAGTTGACCATCACCTACACTAGGCATAGATTCAATTAATTAGTTTTCGATTAAATAGTCACTTGTCGATTATATAAGGTTTCTACAATAAAAAATAATTGAAAATTGACCTTACCAACAGCCGACAATAAAATATTTTTTTATAGAAAACGGCACAATGTACAGTGTGATGTCGTACAACCGGTCTGCACAAGGAAAGGTCACTGCATCCTTAATATGTCTCAAGATAAACACTTATTATTGCGAATATGTTAATATCACCGTTTATATACAAGATAGCGATATAATTCAGCATTTTATATAAAAGGACGTGTGTGAATTTATTACTTACGGCTTTAGCTGGTGCAAAGTTTTTCGCCGCATTCGCCTGCCAACGTGTTTTAGCACCTTTTCGCTTGATGTAAATCAAGATGCGCTTTGTAATATGTTTAAGGTCAACGTCCGTGCCTGACAGCATCCCAATGGATGGCACTTTCAATGTTAAGTCATTGTCAATAAATGTGATGGAAGGGTGTCATCCATTGGGCATTCGCGTGTCGACCACTGTAGGTACGTTTACCCTACTAAAAAGGTAAATAAAGGTCTTTTTTGTTTTTAAACTACTTATTTTTACAAAACAGTAGACTAATAAATAGTTGGTTCATTTACGTGACAATGGGAGTGTTCTTTTTGAATCGCGCGTTATACAATCGCCATCAGATATATCGGAGCTGTGGAGGTGGTCACAAATATCGGAACAACGCCTCTATAATCAAGGCGATAAAGTACTTGTTCCGATATTTGGGACCACCTCCACAGCTCCGATATATCTCATGGCGACTGTAACTGCATATATGCAGTCACATAGTGATAACTTGGACCTGGGTATGTCCTTAAACTACTTCCAACAATGAGAGGTAGGGCACAGCGAAGTATTATCACGCTTCAGTCTGGAGAAGACCAACTGGGGAAGTACCTCCTCCTTACAGAAGACCACAGCCATAACAGCACTGCTACATTTTGTGTATGTAGTGCTGTGTTGTAAAATAGTGAGTAAGGTTCCCAGAGCTCCAACCCCCTTAAAGCCCAAAAACGCATTTATGACTCCCTTGGTGTTGCGAGTGCCATAAGGAAATCAGTATGCTGGTATGCCAACTCGTCATTAAAAAAAACTTTCTGCTCTGTACGTAGTTCACCGACTTAGTGAAGGCCTTTAAGCTGATATATACCAACCATGTCTGCCGCATGCACCTACAGAGGTGGGATAAAATAGGCTTAAATAAAAATGTCACAAGGTAGGCTAGGAACTACTATGCCTGTTCAATATACTTATACTCTTGTTTTCCAGGTATGCTGTTCTCGACTGACAGCAGGTCCGGCGCCGGAGAGTGTGGAAAACCACCCTAACCTGCGCCTGCTCCCTGACGCATGTGGCAAAATTAATGGAGACAAAATCGTAGGTATGTAATTAATAGTTGTTTGTTTTACAAGGGCGCAAAACTAGAGTTTACCCGCTCGGCGAATATTGAGATTCGAGCTACAGAAGGATTCCAAAATTCAAAGAAAGGAATCTTCAGCGGTGAGAGGGATTCAAGACGAGAGGAGAAAACACACTTTGCTGGCGAATGAAACACACAATTTTTCACCTCAAGACAGAGGGTTATTCTCGTATTTATAAAGATACGAGAGTAACTCTCTTCGTCTGTCCGTTACCTCTTCACGCTTAAACCGCTGGACCAATTGGTATGAAATTTGGTTTGAGCTACGAAAAAGGACATAGGATAATTTTCATCCCGCTAACACTTACATTAAAGACGGGCATGGCTCGCCGACCAAGTCGCAAGGAAAAGCTAGTAATATATATTAATGTTACTCTTATACATAATATATTAATTAAATTACAGGAGGCAAAACAGCGGGGCTTTACGACTATCCGTGGATGACGCTCGTCTCCTATAATACACGTAAGTATTTAAGTTATAATAGTGCCTTAGGCCAGACGCCGGGAAAGAAGGGCTTGCCGACTTAGTAGGTATTGACGGCCGTCCCGAGTTGGCAACCGTAGCTGTCGATTCGGTTTCGACGGATTCTGTTGCCCATCAGGCGGTTTTGTCCTTTGTCGCCTCGGGACAAGATGGGATGGTAGGTACAGTCTGCTGTGGTAGACAGCATCAGTAGCAGCATAGAAACAGCGCACCAAAACGCGAACTCTATAAGTAGAAAATATATCAATTGTAGAAAATACACAGGATAGCAGATAATTTAGTGCTGTATTTCGTACATTGATGCTGACTGTACTATTCTCAGTCGGACCCTCACGGCATATTGACATCATACAAGTAAACCAGTTATGACATGTTTTTGTTACCCCAGGACTGGGCCCCCAGTTCGAATGTGGCGGCAGTCTGATAAACGATCGTTACGTCCTGACTGCTGCCCATTGCATCTCCAACTTGAAGCTGCTGGGCGTCCGCATAGGGGAGAACGACGTGGACACCACCACGGACTGCCAGGGAGAGCATCCCACTCTCATCTGCGAGTCGAAGATACAGGTAAACATAGGTTGGCTTACTTACAATAAAAACGGAAAAATATTTTAGATCTCGTCTCAATAAATTCGACTTTAATCTAGACCGTTATCAAAATCACATAAAATTGCCCATTAATCACAATTGATTCAAAATACAACTGGCATTTAAATAAATAGAGAAGCATACATATTTTTAAATAAATAAAATAAAAATTACCAAAAAAATTAAATCTGTTAATTCGTTAAAAACGAAACAAACAAAAAACACTTTCTAAACCCGTCAATTAAAACAACATTATCAGCTAACTAATTAAACTCACCTATTACGATCGCCGCGTTGCCACGTTGAAAACAACCTTTGCATCAGGAAAGACCCGGAGCAAGGGTCCAAACCTCTCCCGTATACGACTTCACACTTCCCTTAAAAACACCTAGGATTCTGCACACCAACACCCGTTGGTATTCAGGGCTAGTGGAACGAATATTATGTTTCTTAAAAGTGAAAACAACCAGTAGCATACTGTCAATTTCATATTGGACTGTATCTGTACGTCTATACATATGTAGAAAGCTGAAGTTTATACTGTACATGGTGGATATTTGAAAAAAAAAAGTTGACTAGGGACACTTAAAATTCCGACTGTTTTTAGATTTTTTTTTTCTGTGTCTCTGTTTATTTGTTAACACTAATCTGTCGAGAAAAACACCGAATAGGCTAATTTCAACTACATTCAACTACTCCAAAAAGGGGACAGGGGAGGTCACAATACTCAAATGAGTTAGGTTGCACCTGAATCTTACTTAGGAAGAATGTGCAAACAATTTTTTCAATTACATAGGATACATATTTTACTTTATTTTATTTCTGAGTTTATTTACAGGACATTCGTATCGAGGAGGTCATACCCCACGAGGACTACCACGGCAAACCTAACGTCAAAAACGACATCGGCCTGCTCAGACTCAGGAAACCAGTGGACTTATCTTTTAGTAAGTCGTAACAACGTCGATAGTCAATCACTTGCCAAGTTATTCAGGACACAAAGCGTACACGTAGTTGTGACCTCACTCGTTAATATCCCCGACGGAAGACCAGCGCTGGCTACCCGGGCTAGCATCATGCTGAGTCGGGACCATTTCGAGGCAGTTTTGTCAAATAAGTTTAGATTTTTTTTTTTGGAAATTCCTTGAATAAATGTTTTCTATTTCTATTTTTCTACACTTCGGCGTTCCCGCCGGCGGGGACGTCCACCTCGTGACAACACCGACACATACAGTTCCTATCAACCCTCCGACAACGGTCGGACCTAACTAAGTTTCTCAGCAGGCTAGGGTTAGCAAACCAATGACAAAACTCCCATTAGCACCATCACACACTACTCAGATTCGGTTGAGACCTACTCTGAACGACTCGTTCAGTCGGAGTCGTTGAGCGAGATTGGTTGCTATATGCCTGAAAGCGTAAACTCAGTATTGCAGTACTACAAATTAAGTCTGGTGGGTCCTAGATTTTCCCCAGGCTACCTTACCCCCATCGTCCGTTCACTACAACATTCCTAACCCGGTTTAAAGGGTATAAGTATAAAAAGCTAAGTTAAATGCAATTATAACTTGTCATAAGTAAAATTTCAAATGAATAGAAATGAAAGAAGATAAATATTGCAGTCAGGAGATTATTTTGTGACATCAAGAAAATATGCTCTGATTATGAAACTCACCTCGACTTGCTTCAATATCACAAATTAAAAAAAAAAAGATGTACTCGTATATATAAGTACCTGAGTGAATCAACTACTTGTTGTTGTTATTCTGCCCCATCAACCAGGGGACAACTGAAGCATAGTTTGTTAGAAGAAATGTGGCCCTGCGTACTACTGACGCGCTTGGTAGATGTAGATGACCCATTATGGAAGGGACTTAGCTACTACAAATATCTATGTTTTGGTTATGTAGGTTCGATTAAAACTGTGGTTTGTAGAGTGACCCGGGGGAATGTAAGCATAGCTATGGATATGAATAGTTCATTGAGCCATCTCCAAAGAACAGGGCCTGCGTAAAAAAAAACTAAGATGTTTTGAAAACATATGTACCGGGTATGCCCTTAAACTACGTCCATCAATGAGAGGTAGGGCACAGCGAAGTACCATCACGTTTGAATCTGGAGCAGCCCAACTGGGGAAGTACCCCCTCCTTACAGAAGACCACAGCCATAACAGCACTACATACCTGTAGTGTTGTGTTCCTGGTGGTGAGTAAGGTTCCCAGAGCTCCAATTCCCTTTAAAGGCCGGCAACGCTCTTGTGACACCCCTGGTGTTGCAGGTGCCCATGGGCGGTGGTAATTGCTTACCATCAGGCAATCCGCCTGCTCGTTTGTCATATTTTTTTTTAAGACTTAAGGTAACCCGACATACGACGCACCATAATGTTTAGTCCATTTTTTTTATAGAAAACGCCGATGTTGTCTGCCTGCCAGTAACAAGGGAGCTCCAAACCCGGACGCTTGGTGGGCTCAACGCCACAGTCGCCGGGTGGGGCTACACAGAAAAGGGCTACGTCTCATCCAAGCTGCTAACTGTAGACGTGCCAATACACACTACTGAGTCCTGTCGAGAGCTGTACAACAGGTATTTAATGCTAGGGAAACTTATATGATGTGCTGCCGTGTACTGCCGGCTGATCTACAGCTACTGCGGTCGCCAGCCCGCCTGCCAAGCGGGGTGACTATGGCAACTACCCCCAAAATGATACAAGTCATATTTGTGGAAGGCCTATGTCCAGCAGTGGACTGCATACGGCTGAAATGTATTGTATGTAAACTTATATGAACGAAAAAAGGAGATAGGAGATACCTCTTTCGACTTTCGAATCCTTAGTCTGGTACGATAACACGATAGTGACATCCTTTGCTTTGTACCCTTACCATGAGTTGTGACTTTGAGGTTTTCGATAACGAGTATCGAGTTTACTATCTGTGCACCTCCTTCGCACTAAAAATAGTACAAGCGAGATGCACAGATAGTAAACTCAATGTTACAACTCATGGTAAGGGTACTGCTGAACATATAAGCGGTTAACATACTGCCACGCACCAGGCAGCGTAGCGCAAGAATGCATTAACTAACGCTGCTTGTACGTTCATATCTCCGTTTGTATAGAAAAAACACACAGTCCAACACACAGAAAAGAATCATTCAGCGTAGTGGGTGGCATTGTCTTAATCGCCATATGGCCACATTGAGCGATTGTCAGCACCTTGCAGCCACCACTAGCGAGCCGTACAGTCGCCATCAAATATATCGGAGTAGCCAGGTATTCAAAAATATCGAAACATGATCTTTATCGCCTTGACAATAGAGGCGATTTACCGATATTTGTGACCACCTTAGTTGCTCTGATATATCTGATGGCGACTGTACGAGTCTAGTTTGTATGAAGTTACATCAATGAAGCTAATGCTCAATTCACACACAGGCGGGTGCGGGTCGGGCGCGTGTCAACGCGGGCCCGCGGCGCGATTGTTCAGCTAGTTTTAAATGAACACCTTAACACAACCGGCGGACGCGGGCGGGCGCGGGCGTGCGCGGCGGGTGCGTGTGGCGCGGACGCTGTGGCGCGGGCGTTGACATGACACGCGCCCGACCCGCGCCCGCGCTGTGTATGAATTGACCTTAGTGTATATGAATTAAGAGTTTGCTATTATCGGGCATGAAGCTATGAGGGTCTAAAAATTAGCCCAATCGGTTCAAGAAAATAGTATAACCCTTCTTTCTTTGTAGACTTTGTCCTCCTACCGCCGTGCCCTCCGATAAATTAATTTATCAGCCCCGGCTATCCTAATGCAAATAGAAAATTCTCGACACATATACACGTCAAATTGACTTTAATTTTAGAGGCAGAAAACCAGGTGAAGAAGACGAGACGCTCAATAAAATCTGCGCTGGCACAAACGGGAAGGACTCCTGCGGCGGGGACTCCGGAGGCCCCCTGATGGTAAAGGGCTCCTACAAGAATGGTGAACGCTACATTCAGCACGGGATCGTGTCGTATGGACCTAGGCTCTGCGGCTCCGACTTCCCAGGAGTCTACACCGATGTCTCGAAATACATGAAGTGGATTCTAGATAATATTAAGCCTTGAACAGAGTTGATGAGTGGTCAGTTTAACAGGCGAAATTATTTGTGAATTAGGAAATGTTAAGCGGTTGAAGCGAAATTGATCAAAAACAATATGTTCATAAGTCACTTGCCATCCAGGGTTAGGTACTAACCTAGAGTTAAGCATTAAAAATGTATCGACTTAACCGGTTAACCTCGGATAGTGCAAGCGCGCCTAACCGGTTAATTTAAGCTGTAGGTACATAGGCTGAAAATTATATTATAATTGACTATAAAGTTATATGTATACTTGTCTCCCTCTTCAGCAACAGTGTTGTTAACTTATTTCATTCATCATTTCCTTGCATCCCTCTCTTATCGGAGGAATTTCTTGATTAACTATTTATATTTTTTTCTAATAACCTAACCAATCTTGCGTTTAACTTTTAATATATTGTTTGTTTGACAAAAGGTTGTGGACAACGTTAGTGCACGCTTTTTGTTGACACTATCAGCTATATTGTCCGCCCCGCTGTAAGCGTCGCTTACTCTCTAAATAATCCTTTGACATATAACCCTAACCTAACCTAACCTTTTTAAAAGTATGATATTTAAATTGAATATTGACTTCATATTTCCTATTGGGGACACATTTAGATGTCATTTTCACACTTAAGACGATCATTAAGTGTGTTGTGCGAATCTTGGTGTGATATGCTGGATTTATTATACTGCCTATGAATCTATAGTACATTGTGCAACGAGGATGGTAAGTAAGGTATAGTAAACGCGAGTCTATTAGAAGCCCGACGACGAAGTCGAAGGGCTTTTAATGACTCAAGTTTGTTATACACTTACCACCCGTGGTACACACAATGTTTTTCATCACATTTGCGAGGAAATAAAATAAATTCGTTGGTAAAATATTAGTTAGTACTTATATAGGCTTAAAATCAAAATACACTTTGAAAACTACAATCAGACCTCATCCACTAAAAAAGATTGTCAACAATGTCAACTTTTTTCAATGTCTTCCACAGATAATGTTAACAACTGCGTTTTGTTTTCGAATTTGACAGATCATCCTGCCAAATAGTATCAGTTATCAAAATCAAATATAAAACAATTATTTTTAATAAATACTAAACATTAAATTGCAGTCAAATTGAATATAAAGATATGTTCTATACATATTAAAAGTTGGTTGTAGCAAACTTTTGAAGATATGAAATACACCTTGGCTGTTTGGAAACATCCTCAGTCCGAAGTGAAGTATGAGTTCTATATATTTTTAAAACTAAACTTAACAGCCCGTGTGAGCTAAATCGGCTATAACTGCTCTGTACTCTCGCAAGTAACAACGCCATTGACGAGCAAGTGTGATGAAAATGATATTCTCCCACCAATTTGTCGTTTCGGAACAGAAGCCGGATTTTCATTTAAATTTATAAAACCTCTAACATGATTTTAGTGTGTCGAATAAATCCTAGTTGAGAGAATCAATATTAATAAATATAATTTTTAAATATAGGTGTTTTAATGTTAATGATATGATAAGCACTATATACATTTGTTTTAGAAGTCATTATGTTTCGAATGATAAAACTAAACTATAGGTGAAAAATTTAGCTAGAGCACCTGGTGTATGTAGTAGTAACGTGTCTGTACACGCATTTCGGCGTTCTATATTCAAATTTCAACGTAAGTTCCATATACATTCATCGCACAACTACATCGACATGGTGACTTTCTTAGGTTTTTCACCTATAACACAAAATTGTAAATAAATATGTATCTATTTCTTTTTAAATTTAAACTTGTTTTATTTCAAACTACCTGAATTCAACCGGGCAGGAACATAAATTAACCGGTTCAAGCCTCCGAAACAGTCCGATATTTAGGATAATTTTTTATAGGACTACATATTGTATATTCAAATTTACGTATTGCCATACATCTATTGTCCTATCAAACATGAAAAATAAAGAAAAAATCGGAAGAAAGAAACTGTTAAATACCGGTATTTTGTACGAAGCGCATACCGGTTCCCGATGCCTGAATAGCGCAAAATGGGACTAGTCAAGGCTAGAACAATATGTGGTAGTCCACAAGGAAAGGTATCTTATGGCGTTTGGCGCTTATGCTATTGTTAATGACGCTTCAATACTAATGTGACACTTTGCAACTTAAGCGCCAAGTGCCATAAGGTAATTCATAATTCATAATAATTTATTCGTAAACATAGGTTATAATACAAGCAGGTCTTATACATAATACATATGTTTCACTATGTTTCGCCCAAGGGCACGCGAAAGAAGAAACAAGAAAGATGGGACATGCATGCATATAGGTATATGTATACTTGCTACTATTTAATTATTAAAACAATGGTTAGTAGCTCTTCACATTTCATCCATAAAGAATTCTGTCAATGAATAATATGCTTTTTGTGCTAAAAATGTGTACAGATTTTTCTTAAATTCACTTACAAATATACAGACATGGTAGCGTTAAAATATTTAATTTAATGAAATGTTCTTTGCAGGGTAGCCCTAAAGCTGATCTTAAACAATTTTTTTGTGCTATAAAAGCTATCTTACGATCAGTCAAATTGCCCCAGAATAAGATAAAATTAAATAAGGTACCTTTCCATGTGGACTACCACATATGAGGAAGTTAAGAAAACTAACCTTTTACACGTAGAACTAGGAAAAATGCCAATTATTGTTGTGACAGATAAATATTCGATATAGAACTTATCCACATACCCGACGGCGCAGTGTGGGCAAATCCCCCACAAGGTAAAACAATGACCTGGTAAAAATCGCGGGAATCCGTTGGGTGCGACTCAAAACTGGTAATGATGCGGAAGCCTATGTCCAGCAGTGGACGTCCTTCGACTCAATGATGACGACGATGATGATGATAGACTAGAACTATTATTATTCTTGCATACAAAAGTAACTACCTAGCAGTAGAATATAACAAAAAATCAAATTTTTTCAAACTTTAATTTTTGGGCTGACACTAATTGAGAACAAAAAGACAGGAAGTTAGTGATTTCATGCAATCACAATTTTTTTTTTTTTTTATGACATAGGCGGCAAACGAGCAGACGGATTGCCTGGTGGTAAGCAATTACCGTCGCCCATGGGCACCAGGGGAGTCACAAGCGCGTTGCCGGCCTTTAAGGGGGGTTGGAGCTCTGGGAACCTTACTCACCATCAGGAACACAACACTACATACCTGAAAGGTAGCAGTGCTATTATGGCTGTGGTCTTCTGTAAGGAGGAGGTATTTCCCCAGTTGGGCTGCTCAAGATTCAAGCGTGATGGTCATCACTGTGCCCTACCTCTCATTGTTGGATGTAGTTTAAGGACATACCCGGGTCCAAAATTAATTTCTTTAGTAATCTACTGATGTTATAAAATAAAAAAATCTACAGGTTAACTTCTTGTTAAGTTCCAGATAAATATGTTTAGTTTTTGAATACTACATAAGTTATTTATTAAACATTTATTGTCCATGGTCTATGGATTTGAAATGTCCCGCGATTTTTTGTTGTAAGTCAGGTGTACACACTGTACATCTAACCATAGAGTATTGTATTTTTTTTAAATTAGAAAACATTTATTTAAAAATAGTAACATAAAAAAATAAAGAGATTAAAGAAAGTTAGTCTAAACAGTGCAGGGTAGGAGGAGGTGGATTCGGTAGGGCTGCACCGTCATTGAAGCTGACAAAATTTTGTATTGATATGTGACGAGGGAAGTGAAAGTTATTTTCATCGATTCAGTCCTCTATGGTTGCAAATATTTATCCATAAATAACTACTGTAATTTTCCTTTAAGTTTTGCATCTTAAAATTAATGTTTTATGCTAAAATGATACGATATAAGTTCATAAAAGGCGCTTGGAAATCTGATCCGCTAGCTACAACCCACACTCGCTCGTATTAAATCCGGTGGTGGTGTTAACATTTTCCTCCTTATAGCCGTATTTAAAGATAAATATGTATCTATAGACGCAAAACCTGATCAGATCAGAACCTGGCAAGTCGTAATCGGTCGTTTAAGAGGGCATGGTAATATAATTGTATAAAAATAATTAATTCTTATAATAAAATGGTTGTGATAGTAATATTTTTTCTTATATTCAATTTGCTCGATTGTGCTTTCGCTAATCCGGAAAAAAGTAAGTTTTTTACTATTTAAAATATAGATTAACCTATAGAAATAAGTTTAATGTGTGTCGAGTTACGACACGCTACAAAAAACATATATGCTAACAGGATACTACATATAGAAGCAACAATGGAAACGCGAATTGTGGTATCGGGTATTTAAGAAAGAAAACTAATCTATACTAATATTATATATGCGAAAGTAACTCTTTCTGTTTGTCTGTCTGTTACCTTCGCACAAACCACTGAACCAATTGGGACCAGGCCCGGTACCGCGAACGCCGAAGTTCGTATATTGCGGGCATCTGTCTCTTTTACTCCAATTAGGGCTGTCATGAGAGTGACAGAGACAATCGCCCGAAATTTACGAATATCGGTGTTCGCGGTAGCGCCGCAGGTATGAAAAGAGTTTCAGCTACGAGAAAGGACATATTATATTTTCTATCCCGCAGGCCGCAACCATACTTTAAAGATTTCCGGCCGACGAGGAAAATAAGCTAATTAAATGAGTATGAAAGAGGATGCTTGAAAATTGCACACATACCATAGCCTTATTTTAGGTATTTAAAAAAGGTAAACAATCTTGACGTGTCTTTTTATTCAAAAACGCTTTTTAATATCAGTGACTATACTCGTCGCGGCGAATCATGATCCCTATGACACTGACAGTTATTCCTACGACACAAACTTGTAGTGGCGTCACCGTTACATTATAATCAAATTGGAGGCGTCTAAAAATGGCGTTTATTAATTTTAGGGTAGATACATGCCATTACAATGATTTTCCGTTGGAATTGTAACAGTTCTTAACATTTACAAGAAGTTATCTCAATTAGATATTACGTTTACGCCCTGCAAAACTTACTTCGTTTGGAAGATATCGACTAGTGCAAAAAGTATCAAAAACAAATGTCGATAATGGAAACGGTGTACAAAATAAATAGTACACTTTCAGTGTCCGATGTACCTATAATCGTTTTCAGTTATACATATAGTAAGGTTATTTTGATATTATGCTATTTTTTTCGATAGGACTATGTTTAAGATGGATTTTTATTTTTACATTCGTCAAGCGTGACGTAAAATACTAGATGCTTAATGTTAAAAAGTTACATTTTTCGGCTAAAAAACTTAAATCTTTACTATAACAACAACATAACAAACATATGAAATGCAGATTATATTTTTTAAATCATGTTTACCAACGTGGCTGAATGCAAATCAAACCTTTGCCTATAAAAAAGTTAAGTTATATCGACACGACCCATCACCAATATGAACTGTCATAGTCATAGGGATCATCATTCGCCGCGAGGAGTAAGGTGAGTTCGGCAAAGTTTCGGACGATTTTAGGAGTGTTTTGAAGGTTCTAGAATATTTTTTTTCTCAGCTTGTTTACAGAATAAGGACAATATTTAAATACCGAAGTAATAAGGACATATTGCTCTATGTTACTGATTTTTAATATTCATCTAGACGCCAAAATGAGTGAGTAGTGAGTATTTAAATGTAGAGAAAAGATAAATTCGCCATCAGTATCTTTTTTGCCTGACAGTGTAATATCGGAGGAGCTAATAATTTAGTCCCTATCGTGTCTAGCATAGAGTTGACTTTCGGGAAATATCCGCTTTAACCCACTGGTAAATATATATGAGAATTGGTTAGGTAGTTATGTGGGTTTCGATATCCGACTCGATATATAAGTATTTGTATTTTTTGTGTCCGATATTACACCTTGCATGAAATATTGTAGAATTTGAGATTCTCAAACTTTTACCCGCATTAACAATATTTACTTAATTTTAAAGTAAGATGAAATAATGAGATGTTAAGTTTATTTGCAGAAATTACAATATCATGATAACTACAAGTTAGACAATTAGGTAAAGTAATTACAAATGCGAAAGAAATGAAAACAATCATACGTATTTAATAATGCCATACACTCATGATGCTTCAGCGTTATAGTTCTTGTCGCCTCACTTTATCAGCAGCAATTTCCAAATTGCGTTGAGAGTACGAAACTCTACGTGGCGGCATCATGAATCTGTAAAACGCAAATTACATTTACCTACCTAATGCGTGTTTGTATTTAATAAAAAAATAAACTTTGACAGTTATTTTTAATTTTCTAATCAACCGGTTATAATAAATAATAAAGGATAATCAAAACCGTATATAATATAAACAAACTCAATATAATTATAGGCATACTCATTTTGTAACTCAAATCTTGTAGCAATGAAGAAAAATCAAAGCATTCTGGTAGGTCCTAGGTCGTGTAAAGTTTGAGTATCCCTGAAAATTTTAAATCGGACGATTTGCGTCCGATTATACACCACTTCGTATAAAATCGGATCTCGGCTTGTATGCGTCGTATCGTAATGAAAAGTATGCAGAATTAACACAAATTTTATAAAATTAATATGCAATATGTAAAAATAACAAAAATTGCTTAAACTTACCAGTTATTCCAAAAAAACTCACACAGGGTAATTCCGGACACTACGAAAAATTGTATTATTTGCTTCCATGTGAATTACACACATCCTACCACTCGGAGCAACAAGTGCGGACTTAAGAGGGGTGAGGTACAAAATGGCGGATCGAGTCACCTTGCCAGCACAGAAAACGATCCCCGCGATTGGTGGGAATTTGAAACAAACGATATTAGCCGGTGTCCGAAATTGGCCGAACTCACCTATATTACGAGCCCCAATGCAAAATAGCTCGTCTAGTCGCAATTCTGCATGCGTATTTTTTTTCAAAAACTAGTATTTCTACCCGAGCCGACTTTGATGATTAATGGAATACACTAGACGCAATGTCACTAAAGCTAGCTTAGTTTTGAGTTGTACAAAGTGTACATCTCGTTATTTATTTTAAAATAATTTAATTATAAATATTACATCTCACACGCAAATAATTACGTCTGCTTCATATTTAAGGCAAAATAGGTCGTCTATTTAAAATAAAACCTGTTTACCAGGGTTCGTAATATAAAATATTATTTTCAAATTGAATACGGAATATTCTCTGTCATGTAAAATGACAAACCACTATATAAAAGGGCAAATTCAGCCTAATTTTTTATTACTCCAAATCGTTTTTCTATCGAGATGGCACGAGGTAAGCCAGTGACTGAAGAAGTGCGGAAAATTATAATCTCCAGTAACAATAAAGGCAAATCTACGTACCAAATTGCCAAGGACCTTTCTATGCCAAGGTCTACAATCCAAACTATCATCGAGCATCATCGAAAGCACGACAAAATTTCTTGTTTATAGAAATCCGGCCGCCCACGAATTACTACTAAAGCAGAAAACAGGATTCTGAGGAAGATCATCAAGAAAAATCGTCGTGCAAGAGCTGGAGAACTTACGGTACTATGGCGTGACGCAATTAAAAAAAACATTTCAGTGGATACTTGCAAGAGAGTGATGAAGAGGATGGGCTACGGTTTTTACACTGCTAAAGACAAACCGTTACTTACACAACGGCAGAAAACTAACAGGTTGAAATTCGCCAAAAAGTACAGAAATTGGACCGTCGATCAGTGGCGTAAAATTATATGGAGTGACGAATCTAAATTTGAAGTCACAGTAGGCGATGAACGAAGTAAAGTCATTCGCGAAAAAGGAGAGGCATTTCAAAAAGATTGTCTTAAGCGTAAGGTAAAGTTTCCAGCTTCCTTAATGATTTGGGGCTGCATGTCGGCACAGGGTGTCGGCTGTCTGCAATTTATAGATGGAACCGTCAATGCCGAAAAATACAAAAGCATCTTACAAGAGAGTTTGCTGCCGTCTATACGTAAGTTAAAGTATAAAAATGCGTATACTTTTCAACAAGATGGTGCCTCATGCCATACCGCTAAAGCAACGATGGCGTGGCTGAAAAAGAAAAAAATACCTACCATGTCGTAGTCATCCAGCAGCCCGGACTTGTCTCCCATAGAAACGTTGTGGTGGAAAATGAAGAAGAAGTTGCGAAAGGACCCGTCCAGATCAAAAGCTGATCTTAAAGAGAAACTTACCTGTGTTTGGAATGAAACAACCCCGGAAGAGTGTCGACAGCTGGTAGATACAATGCCGCTCAGAATTAAAGCCGTTTTAGATGCAAAAGGAGACGCCACCAAGTGGTAGACGTTCTAATCTGCGTCGGTAACACTAAAGACGAACTTTTTTGCATTTTAGTACAATTGGTGAAACAATGTTTTTTTTTTATTACCAAGGAAAGTTCGTTTTTTTTTCATTGAATAAATAGAATACGATTTATAACTTATACTGTTTTTATATTGCTAATTCTTCCAAACACCTTCGTCCCCCAGAATTTTTAGGTTAACGTTAGTTTAGTACATTTTTTTCCTACCAGACGGTGTACTCATTTGCATTGGGGCTCGTACTAACGAAAGCAAAATAATGTAAATAACCTTATGTGATTCATAATTGTCACATACTTGTCATGATTTATTTTTCAAAACTGATTTTCAATAAAAAGACATGACAAGATTGTTTATCTTTTTTTAACTACCTAAAAGTAGGTATAGACTATCGTAGAAAATCGCCAAGCGTGGTACGGGCATGTGATGCGGAGAAATGAAAGTCGTGTGACGAGAAAAAGAAAACCGTAGCCAAGATGGATAGAGAGAGACTGTGTGAAAGATGATATGTGTATGATGAGATGACGGTCAATTGAGTAGCATGGAAAAAAGACACGTTGCGGCGACCCCGAGTGAATGGGATAAGACCAATCAAATGATGATATTACTAAGAATCTAATATTTAAAACCCGGTTTTATTAGTTTTTAAGCATGCTGCCGTATTTTAAGGCAATCTATTAGCTAAATATATGTTATTAATGACTACGGGACACATAACAAAAAAGATAAAAGTAGATCAGACGCATTTAAAATGTAATACCGGTATAATGTACGAAAATATACCGGTATTCGATCGGTATGCGGGAACATTTCCGATCCCATGCCATGTGACGTGATCCCAAGTGATCCAATGTGACGTGACCTTGGGAAAACCGTCTCTTTCTCTTGAAAGTAGCTCAAAAGGTGTTTCAGAGAATTGCAGCAGTTGCATCGGCTACAGATCATGTGATGCTGCTTACGTGGCTATTCAGAAGAATGATTCGATTCTGGACGAGAAACTTAGACGTGCTTTCTGTGGGTTCGACTATAACGGGCTACCAATGGTTAGTATAGCGAAGTCCGCGTACCAATTCTAATACTCCGACGGTGGCAAACAAGCATACTGCCCTTTTCTAAATTATTTTGTATTATGCAGAAACGTCTGCTAGCGAATATCTTCGATATTTAAATCGGAAGAAAAATAGAAACAGTTGACTCGTAGCGGGACTCGAACCCACAACCACGGGATCATTAGCCCAGTGCACTACCAATTGTGCTATACGAGTACCGCTTAGACTTGTAATTTTTTTCTATTTATCCCTCGTCGTATACGTCATCATGGGTGACGTGCAAACACATCTACCGCCAGCGTATTAAAATGGTTGTGGGTTCGAGTCCCGCTGCGAGTCAATTTATTATATTTTTCTTTCGATTTAAATATCGAAGCATACTGCCCGCCTGATGGTGAGCAGTCACCGTAGCCTATGAACGCCTTTAACTCCAGAGGATTCACACGCGCGCTGCCAACCCTTTAACTCTCTGGCGAATTTACTCACCGGCAAGAACAACTATGAGAAGTTTTTTTCTGCAGATACTTAAATTGCAGTTCGGTTGCAAATTGCTGTCCTGACCCTGAAATATCTCAATGGCTGAATTTATAGTCGAGCTGTATGCTTGTTTGCCTCTTCCCTTTTTTTTCTTAGTTTCGAAGTTACTCAGAAGAGCTATTCGCAAAAGTAATTGGTGATTATTGTTGACTTTTTTTTTCTCATATCGGTAATACAGACAATTCGGCATTCAGCACCGTCTGTTGAATTCTTGATATGGAATAACCAATGAGTGATGACCATCTTATATTCCACATATGTGACATTATCTATGAAAAGGGACCTTATTGTCGATGGCGCTTACGCCGTTGTTCACGGTGCCTCAAAACAAACGCAACGCGGTTCGACGTAAGCGCCATCGACAATAAGGTCCCTTTTGCTAGATAACGTCACATATTCTCCCCTTATCTCCCTTGATTTTTATTCTCTACTTACCTCATATAAATAATTCAATATTACAGGACATCCTTACAGAAATTGACTGAGCCCCACGTTAAGCTCAAGAAGACTTGAGCTGTGGGTAAAACAAAATAAGCAACACCCATGACTCATGCACAAATACCTGTACTCACCATACACATAAATAATAAATATTTCGGGACAATCTTACACAAATCTACCTAGTCCTACGGTAAGCTCAGTAAGGCTTGTGTTGTAGGTACTAGACGTCGATATATATAATAGATAGATACATATAAATACTTAAATACATAGAAAAGACCCATGACTCAGGAACAAATATCTGTGCTCATCACACAAATAAATGCCCCGACTGGGATTCGAACCCAGGACCATCGGCTTCATAGGCAGGGTCACTACCCACTAGGCCAGACCGGTCGTCAAATGCCCTTACAGGGATTTGAACCCTTAACCGTCGGTTTCATAGGCAGGGTCACTGCCCACTAGGCCAAACCTGTCATTATTATATATTCTCCATATTATCGTAGTGGATATGATTCGCAGGTTTGTTGTGCCGACTTCGCAACACAGACAACATTGTCCGACATCGACAACCACTCCAATGTCCGCCTTCTACCTGACAACTGTGGTTATCGACACGATGACAAACTGGACCAGTTTTTAGTTGGCGGCAAGTCATTTATTTTATTACGAATATTATTTATTTCTCTTCTGTACGCGGAACAATGGTGTTCCGGACATTTGGGAGGCGTACGCGGAGCCAGATCGAACCAACGCGCGGCAGCCCAGAGGCCCTTTCAACAATTTAATGAAATGTAACCCTTACATTTGCTACAACCCTTACACTGTTGCCCCTGTCCGTATCATGGGACGCGCACAAAGACAGCACCCGCCATGGTGTAAGGAGTATTGATTTTGAATGGAATCTAGAGTGTACCAGGCTATTGGGTGGAAAGGATGGACTAGCTACTGAGCTATTAGAGAAAAAACCGGACGTCTGCCTACTAAAATTCATTATTTTATTATTGTTTCTACATGTCACATCGTCCAAAAAGCGGGATTTCTGATGTTGGCGCTAAAACCGCCAGGCTGAAGTGGAACTGGGCTGGCCACCGCATGCATCTGCAGCGGTGGGGTAAACTTGTTGCACAGTGGGTGCCGCGCGAAGACATTTCAGGCCTTGACTTAGGTGGCGGGATGACCTCGACGCATTTAACGATTGGCCTGAAATACCTGGGAACTGGACCAGTGGAACCTGAAGGGCCTTTGCCTCGCAGTGGAACACCTGATAGGCTACAAAGAATGGTTCTTCCTGGTTCTTCCTTGTTGTATAGTAATAAGAACTAGTGGAGCGTCACAGGTCTCTCCAACTCATTTTAATTCGACACATAATTTTTAAATGATATTTTTATTCTATTGTTATTATGCAGAACGTCTGAAAGCGAATATCTTCGATATTTAAATCTAAAGAAAAATAGAAAAAAATTGACTCGCAGTGGGACTCGAAACCACAACCACAGGATCACTAGCCCAGTGCACTACCAATTGTGCTATACGAGTTAGTACAGTCGCCATCAAATATGTCGGAGCTGCGGAGGTGGTCACAAATATACCTATTGGAACAACGCCTCTATTGTCAAGGCGATAAAGTGCATGTTCCGATATTTGTGAACACCTCCACAGCTCCGATATATCTGATGGTGACTATACACAATTGGTAGTGCACTGGGCTAGTGATCCAGAGGTTGTGGGTGGGTGATTATTCGAGCGTTTGAACCGCTCTTATTACTCTGTCCAGATTTCTGTAGAAGGGCCTGCGTGAATATTACGTAGATTTTGGTTGTCTTTTAACAAGCCCAGCTGTCTACCAGTAAACCAAAAATAACACCAAACTGTGTAATCATTTCTACAGAAATCTGGACAGAGTATGTAAATAAGAACGGTTCAAAGGCCCGAATAATCACCCGGGTTCGAGTCCCGCTGCCAGTTAATTTGTTTCTGTTTTTCTTTCGATTTTAATATCGAAGATATTTTTATTCATTAAATTCTTAATGAATAACTGGAATAACGACTCTCACTGGAACGATATCTATTAATGAATACAGCAGCACCTATCAAAATCATTAAATTATATTTGTATTATTTTAAAATCAAAATTATTTATCATCATTTTAGTTTCGTACCTCTTTTTCCTATATATTTATAAGATAAAACATTTATTATCTTTCCTATATATTTACATATAAGATAAAATACTTATATTTGTTTTATGCTATTTGCAGGAGGCCGAGTTGCAGGTCTCTATGAGTTTCCTTGGATGGCACTCCTCTCCTACAGAACACGTGAGTTGCCTGAGGGCCATAAAATACACGCTATGTGTACGCTGGACACTCGCCCATCGTGTCTTCTGAGCACCTCTAGTGTAATTGCCCTACAAGGCCGAAATCTAATGATCAGTGATCGGTTATTTGGATTCTCCGTCGCGGGATATCATGTAGAAAAGTTAATATAGATACGACAGTTTCCCGCGATACCGAACAAATCGTTTCAAAATAAAACAATTTAAATTGTCTGTAAGGGGATTTTTTACTTACTCGTTGAACTTTTATCCAAACGGTACAAATTGTGTCGCTTTGGTGGCAGCAAATGAGCTGTCAGTGTAAACACTTGTGCTCATTTTTTTGATTTGGACAAAAGAACGGCGAGTAAGTACGCGTGTCTATCAGCTACTTAGATGTTTTAAGGTATAATAAAATAAACCCATTGTATTTTTTGCCTTTTCTAACAACATATAGCCCAGATTCCCGGGGCATATCCATACTGCCATAATGATTGAGGTCGTTCACCCCGTGTCTGATCCAACCAAATAACAGATCACTGCTTATGACACTATCTTTATCAGTCATGGATGTCCACCTATCAAGAGCGCTGGTGGCCTAGCGGTAAGAACGTGCGACTTGTAATTCGAAGGTCGCAGATTCCAACCCTGGCTTGTAACAATGAGTTTTTCGGAACTTATGTACGAAATGACATTCGATATTTACCAGTCGCTTTTCAGTGATCATCGTGAGGAAACCGGACTAATCCCAATAAGGCCCAGTAGACTAAAATAACTGACACGTATTTATTTTTAGCTGCCCAAACTCAACCTGTTTGGAGAAAATGTCCTTCAAAGTGCTGAAAATTGACCAAACATGCTAACTCCTATAGTAAGTGATGCTCAAATAACTTTTTTTTTTTTTATGACATAAGGTGGCAAACGAGCAGACGGATTGCCTGATGGTAAGCAATTACCGTCGCCCATGGGCAACACCAGGGGAGTCACAAGCGCGTTGCCGACCTTTAAGGGGGGTTGGAGCTCTGGGAACCTTACTCACCATCAGGAACACAACACTACATACCTGAAAGGTAGCAGTGCTATTATGGCTTAACATGCTAATTAATGGCTAATTTAAGTGTATGTTTGAGAAGAGGAAAAAATAATGGGCACAGGTTTTTTTTATATCAGCTTGGTCTCGAAATTTCCTAAAAATCACCCGTTTTATGAGAGAATACATATATTTACAGAAATTACAATCGTATTATGATAAAAGGCCCTTGAGGCATTGTACCAAGGATGCTGGCGGCATTTCCTCGTTGTATCGCGTTGCATTTTTTACCCGTTTTATACACATCTATAGCGATGAGAAATTCTAAAACAAAAAAATTTCAATTATTTTGTAAAAAATGTGTTTTGTCCTATATACTCGAAATAAAAAACGTGCTCGTTATTTTTGCCTGTTCTCAAAACGTATAATCAAACCAGCCATTCATTAGTAAATTATTTGTGACATTATCTAGCCAAAGGAACCTTATTGGCGATGGCGCTTACGTCCAACCGCGTTGCGTTTGTATTGCGGCATCTTGAACAACGGCGTAAGCGCCATCCACAATAAGGTCCCTCATCATAGATAATGTCGAAGTCGAAAGGTTTAGCAGTTTTTTAGTACAATGAAGGATAATTTCTCCCAAAGGTTGAGATAGGGCAGCTAATAAAAAAATACGTACTTAACATACATGAAATTAACGTAACGTCTAACATACAGGGTAAAATAAATTTATGGGCCCTGGAGGGCTACTACTTTAAATCCTTAAGTTGGCTCATTTTACTAAAAGGAGACGTTCCTTTATTTTTAAAAATAAACAAAACTGTATTTAAAGATTTTTAAATTCACTTGCCTCGCCCGGGAATCGAACCGAATAAAAATTTCAAAAAATAAACACGTGCTAGTTTATTCTATGTACTGGTCAATACAGTTAATGTTTATAATAACATTTCTCGAAGAAACATTCGTTCATCGTTTTTCGTACAAAATATCCATAAAATCGAATATTTAGTAATCAGAATATTTTTTTTCCAACCAAAAAAAAAATGAAAAGTCTTTGAATGCAGTTTTGTTTCTTTTTGTAAATAAATGAATGTCTCCTTTAAGTAAAATGATCCAAATTAAGGATTTAAGGTAGTTTCCCTCCAGGGCCATAACTTTTTCCACCCTGTACTATATCAAATTAAATCAAATTGCAGCCGGACAGTTGGGTACCTTTCCTTGTAAAACTTTTTCACCCATGTTTATAGGACAAGGGCCACAATGGAAGTGCGGGGGCAGTATCATCAATGAGCGCTACATACTGACAGCAGCACACTGCATCCATAAGCAGGATCTGTTTGGAGTGAGGATCGGAGAACACGATGTGGAAACTCTCGCTGACTGCCACTGGTTTTCTCCTACCTGCGAAACTAAGTTACAGGTTATATCTCCTTTCTTTCATGTAACAATCAAACTGTCATATTAGATATTACACTTCAGCCGTAAATCGTCCACTGCTGGACATATATGCCTCACCCAAATATGACTTGTATCATCTTGGGGGGTAGGTGCCATAGACGCCACGCTTGGCAGGCGGGTTGGCGACCGCAGTAGCTGTAGATTGGGTTTCGATGGCCGTTGTTGAAATTTTATTATCTTTATACCTCCCATAGACACTTTTGTCATAAAATCAACTATTGAAGTTTTATATGAAAAAGATCAAATTTAGGCACCTTTAATTCAAGATGGCGACTAACGCTCCAACCCCTCAAGGTCGAAAACTGGCATTTTTCATAACTAGCCTATACTTAAGCAATATCAATGAAAACATTTTAACCCCCACCTTTTGCACGGCAGTAATATCTGCTTACTGGATTATTAGGGCTAAGTCAGTCAGTAAGTAAGTAAGATTTTTATCTGTGATTTATATTTATTTGATTATTTTGTATTTTTTATTAGCCTACAATAGTGTCCCACTACTGCCGGCAAAGGTACCGGCACGGGCAGGCCTTTCTCCCAATTTGGTCCTATCCAATGCACACTCTGGCCACCAGCGGCGGTGCGTCCATACAAGCCGATTCCCGCCGGCTTTACTAACTCTCCTGCAAGTCAACAACTTTCCTCGAGTTCACAAAGACAAGCAAAGCAAAGCTATATGGCCTCCGTCTTGCCTTAGAAAATAACTGCAGGCCACTCTTTGAAAAATGTATCAAGGTCGCCCCCCATCATATTTTTGGTCCCATTCTGTTTAACTCGTTTTATTTTTTAATTCTTTTTGCCTCTCCTTCGTCTACTTAAACGTAACAACTTTCCAGAAATTCTGAATGTCTATTTCCAGGACTTTCGAGTAGAAGAGACCATACCTCATCCAGAATATCAAGCCTTGCCCTCTATAAAAAACGACATCGGGCTTCTCAGGCTTAAGAAACCGGTGGATTTGTCATTTAGTATGTATTTTTAGTACCATCGATACCGATTGAGTCGTCTGTATTATAGATTTTTATTTTATTAGTTCCATTACAACTGTAAAAAGATAAACTCATGTATAATATTGTCTTCGGTTGCCGCGATAATTACTCATGAAATAAAACAACTAAAACGGATTAAATCGCGTATACTAATTTAAACTTCTACCCGACATTTCGAACCCTTTAGCAGCGTTCGTGGTCATCGGGTGGAGTCAATCCAAGGGTGTTTTTTTTTTTTTTTGACATAGGCGGCAAACGAGCAGACGGATTGCCTGATGGTAAGCAATTACCGTCGCCCATGGGAGTCACAAGCGCGTTGCCGGCCTTTAAGGGGGGTTTGAGCTCTGGGAACCTTACTCACCATCAGGAACACAACACTACATACCTGAAAGGTAGCAGTGCTATTATGGCTGTGGTCTTCTGTAAGGAGGAGGTACTTCCCCAGTTGGGGTGCCCCAGATGCAAGCGTGATGGTCATCGCTGTGCCCTACCTCTCATTGTTGGACGTAGTTTAAGGACATACCCGGGTCCAAGTTGGTCCAAGGATTTAGTTGTTTTATTTCATAAACTCATGTAGTAAAAATAGGTATTTATTGTTAAGTGTTAATTTGACATACAAAGAATAAAAAGAACAAGTTTACTAAAATTACACGAATTATTCAAGAAAAAATAAAGTAAAAATGAAATAAAACAACTAAATCCTTGGACCAACTTGGACCCGGGTATGTCCTTAAACTACGTCCAACAATGAGAGGTAGGGCACAGCGATGACCATCACGCTTGCATCTGGGGCAACCCAACTGGGGAAGTACCTCATGTAGTTATTAATGTAGTAGGTACGTATAGTCTGTAGTAGTAGGTACGTAGTCGTGTAGTAGGTACGTACCTACTCGGAAACCTCTGAGAACTTCCTCGCATTTTTAAGAATATTATTGCACATTGTACAACAATAAAGATAACACGAAAATTGGAAGGCATTATCAAATATAATTTAGTATGATTTTCTAGAAAATGTTCCTAAATTTATTATAGTTTAGAAAGGCAATATTAGTGCCAGTTACAGTTCTACGTCAGTTTATGGCCAAATGTCTTGTTACTCCTACCACCTCCTGCAATGTAAGCCTTTATTTTTCTAGAAAACGCTGGAACAATTTGCCTGCCGTTTCATAAATTCTCTGAAAACCGGACCTCAGAAAAAAATCTTTTTGGCATCGTCGCTGGTTGGGGATACACGGAAACAGGTTATGTCTCGCCGGTGCTTAAGACCGCTGATGTACCAATACACACTGCCGAGTATTGCCGAAACCTGTATTACAAGTAAGTTTTAATTATTTTTGGACCCGGGTATGTCCTTAAACTACGTCCAACAATGAGAGGTAGGGCACAGCGATTACCATTACGCTTGAATCTGGGGCAGCCCAACTGGGGAAGTACCTCCTCCTTACAGAAGACCACAGCCATAATAGCACTGCTACCTTTCAGGTATGTAGTGTTGTGTTCCTGATGGTGAGTAAGCTTCCCAGAGCTCCAACCCCCCTTAAAGGCCGGCAACGCGCTTGTGACTCCCCTGGTGTTGCGGGTGCCCATGGGCGACGGTAATTGCTTACCACCAGGCAATCCGTCTGCTCGTTTGCCGCCTATGACATAAAAATAAAATATATATATTTTTTAACAACGGCTTAATAACGTTTTTTACCCTTGAACGTTGATTTGGTTAACGAGGTAAGTTCGTTTTAAACTTGTTTCGGAGAGACTAAAAGTTAATTTTCAAACACTGTGCCTTTTTTATCCTGACTTAGCCCGGGGCAAAAGCCTTGACTTGATTTGTACTTAGGTAATGAAATACCAGCTAGATTGGTGGAGGTGGTCTCATTCGAATCTGAGTGGTGTACTGAATCTTCGTCAAATTCGAACGATTGTCTCTGTTACTCTCATGACGCCGAAATTGGAGTAAAAGAGAAAGATGCGTGAAATATACGAATTTCGATGTTCGCTGTACCGCCGCGGTACGAGCCGGAATCTTTAAAACCTATTTATTTGGAACCTTTTATGACTAACTATCGTCATACTACCTACTGATAGTAATATACGATTCCACATATACTAATTAGTAAAAGGACTAGTATTATAAGTGCGAAAGTAAATCTATCTAAAAAATATATATATGAAACAAAATTAATAAGCTTAAACCGTTTAGCCGATTAAGTTGAAAATTTGTATTGACTCCCGAAAACAATCAGTCATGAACTTGATGAAAATGAAATAAATGAATGACGAAATAATAATTTGGAGACTCTTTAGCGTCAGACCTGAATAAGTATGCATGTAAAGGTTGACTCACGTTAGAGCGGTCCGTCGCTACATTTTGTATGAATCACGTGATCACCAAGCCATCCGAGCCACTCGGGCCGGGCTCGGGCCGGTCATGCGACGGACGTTCCAGCTATGTAAAAAGGCTCTGCTTGGCCCGGTGATGGAAAGGCGACGTGATGTCCACGCGATATCGACGGGCGTAACATGATCGTCTACTCGCAATGTGGCTGGATGGAATGACGCTCGTGTTAATGTCAATATTCGAGTGTCGGGCCGCTCGGGCTCGGGCCGTCCCGGTGAGTGTCCGGTGGGTGAACGGTAGGATCAGGCTCGGGAGGCCGACTTGTAGGAGACGCGACGGTGTAACGTGAGTCATCCTTAAATAAATGGAAATATATGAGAGCGGCCGCACTGGTCACAGTGTGTTTTGCTCAAATCCTAATGACAACTCCGCGGAAAGCCTCAAACTCAAACGTTTATTCAGTAAGTAGGCCACAAGGGCACTTTTATACGTCGAGTATACAAAAGAAGAAAACATAAAAACCACACCTCTGACCCGAGAAGCATTTCGACTTTTATGACCGGCAAGAAACTCGGCGGGACTTATTTTTTCAAAACAGTATTACAAAAGATATCTTATACATAATAGATAAAAATTCGTTATTCTTTAAGAAAACATAATATCCAACAATTACAAAAAAATTCTGCCAAAGGAAAAATAAAAATAATTATTATTAATTACTTACAAGTCTAAATCTGACTGCCAAGAACGAGGTTAAAAAAACGTTCGATATGCTTTCTTATCTGAATTGTGTCCTTTATTCTAATTTCGAAATTACAAAATTCGTCATCTAAAGTTTCAAAAAATATTATATGTATAGTTATTTTGTTTTCAAAATATACACAAAAATATAAATACATGCTTATTACAAATAAACCTTAGAGATGTATAAGGTCTCCAGGTGTCATGATTTAAATATACTAACACTTTTTGTTTTTTAAAGATAAACAAGCACCGTATGAAGTGTATCACATAAATCGTATTGAGCATTCACTCATTACACTTAAGTTTCAAAGTTTCTAACGACTCGGCTAAGGCACTGGTCCCACCGCTAGCTAGTAAGCCATGAGCTATCACATCAGCTATTTCAAGGGACATAAAATAATCGATCCCGTGTTAGCTCATAGCTTACTCGCTCGCGGTGGAACCAGCGCCTAAGCCGTTAAAAATATAGCATCTTTTTTTCAGAGGCACAAAATCTGGCGAAGATCAGATGACCAATAAAATCTGCTCCGGAGCTGACGGCAAGGACGCTTGCGGAGGCGACTCAGGCGGGCCTCTGATGCTAAAGACGAAAAACCGCTCTCGGCTGTTCCAGTATGGCATCGTGTCTTACGGACCCAGGGTCTGCGGCTCAAACTTCCCTGGGATCTACACTGATGTCGCGAAATACATGAAGTGGATCTTGGATACTATAAAGCCGTGATTAAAGTTTTGCTATGGATAGCAATCCACAGAAGTTTAAGAAATAACAAACTCATGAAATATTTCTATTGCCTTTCGAATATTTATTCTGAAGCTAATATAAATTTTTACGGCACTCGTTATGTTAAGACAGACCCAAAAAATGACAAAAAGGCGGTCATTATCTTTGAGATTTGATCTAAGAGCATTGCATAATAAACCCTAATACTTAAGATAATGTTTTCAATGGAAACTTCCATTAAAATTATATCATAGAAATTTTGCAAATGTGCGGATGTTATTAGCAAATAATATACCATGCTCCAGCTAGCCTAACATGGTCGGGGTTTTAACACTTGTCACTCTCTAACAAGTATGTGCGAAAGTGACGGACAGCGCGATATTTGATAAAGTGTCAACCATGGTAGACGCTCTGAGACTTATAGCCAAACACTTCAGATGAAACAAGGCAGTCCTTGTTTCATCTGAAGTGCTATTAGTAGTATAATAAGTGAAGTAGTATAATATGTAGTGCTATTATCAAACCATATTAATAAATATAGTAAAAATATATAGCAAAAGCGTTATGTTATTTATTGCTAGCTTTTCCTCGAGACTTCGTCAGCCAACCATGCCTGCTTTTAAAGTACCTATGGTTACATACATACATACATTTCAGCCTCCCACAAATATGACTGGCATCATCTTGGGGGTAGTTGCCATAGTCGCCACGCTTGGAAGGAGGCTTGGCGACCGCAGTAGCTGTAGATGGGGTTTCGACGGACGCTGCTGCTCGTCCGTAGGATATTTCCATTTGTCGCCTCGACGAGGAGATGGGGTGGTGCTATTCTATTCAGCCGGCATCACACGGTCACAAAGTATGGTTGCGAGATAAAAAATATCCTAGGTATGTCCTCTCTCGTCGCTCAAACTCTGTCCATACCAAATTACATCCCAATTGGTTCAGGGGTTTAAGCGTGAAGTGGTAACAAACAAAGAGTTACTTTCCCATTTATAATATTAATATAGATTTGGATGATTTATTTAGTGAAGATCGCGACACATGAATCTCAATATGCGGTCTGTGTTTGCAGCTTTGCGCGTGTGCAAAGAATAATCTAATGGATTTTTGTAAATCAGCGACGAGCATAATGTTTTGCAGTAATCCCATTTTGCGCGTGTCCACCTACGGAGAAGAGCGTAAAGTCTACATTTTCTAAATGTAGGGTGGTATTTTCAAGTATGTTTAGAATAGAATCCTCTCCTTCTCGTTGTGTACATAATACATACTTATCTTTATCGCGTTTTTGCCACGTCTGATGGGAGCCTGGAGTCCACTTGGCAACCCAGAGGGTAAACTAGGCCTTATAGGGAATAGTCCCGTTTCCTCGCGATGTTTTCCTTCACCGGAAAGCGACTTGTCAAATCAAATGATATTTCGTACACAACTTCCGAAAAACTCTTTTGTACAAGCCGGGGTTCGAACCTGCGACCCCCGGATTGCAAGTCGCACGTGCACCGCTAGGCCATCAGCGCTACAGTCTACACACATTATACATTCTCGTATTAATATAAACAGAGTTTCCTTAAGCATGCGCGTATTGCTACATTTATAAACACAAAACCGGATTCCATACCAGATTGACCAGTTACAATACACAACAGACATGTGCATTTCTTTCCTCTTCTTATAATGTAAGAAAACATATGTAATAAGAAAATGGGTGCAAATTATACGTTTATATGTGTGATTACTTGTTTATTGTGTACTCCGGCTTATACAGCAGATATCAGTAAGTATTGATAATATGTACAAATATAGAAATAAAAAATATTGCGAAAATTCTAGTTATAGTCTCCGTTCGCAATGCGATATACGTGATTTTAAACTTTAATAATGGTTGTTTATATTCCAAATACAAAATTGACAGCTCAATTCATTCCAATCTAACTTGAATGTCTAATTGAGGATACGAACAGATACAATTGGAAGATTATATGCACTAAGATGAGTTAAACTTGTGGTGCATTCCACGAAAAGTGTCAGGTACGTGACGCTATTTTTTTAATACTTCTGTCAGAGCTACGAACCATAAATTATGAAAATCGATATTTATTAACTTGGTTTTAAAATCAACGGTATATTTATCACACTAATGCAAGTTAATAAGCTGTCATACGCGTCACGTCACCGACAAAAGTTGACCTTTTCGTGGAATGCACCTTCTGCACTAACATCGAGCCTAAATACGAAACGTTTATAGTGTAGTTTAGGAGTTGATATATGTATCTTTCCGGCTCTACGTATACCTAATTATATATACCTTCTGACTCCAGCGTCATAATATTCTATTGTTACCGAATATATATAATTGTGTTTTTCGTCTCGATCCGTTGAGGATAACTGCTATAATTTCAGTTGCAAGATCAGTTGAACATAAACATTGCATGTTAAATAAAGGCTTGTAAAAACGGTTTTTTTGTAGAAGCCTGCAGTGATTGCCTTAGTATCAACAAATGCGCTGCGGCCATGACTGCCACAGACAAGCTGAGAGCTTGTTCGCAGCAGCTACCAAGTTG
The DNA here is from genome assembly GCA_022674325.2 of Grapholita molesta. Classification (NCBI taxonomy): domain Eukaryota; kingdom Metazoa; phylum Arthropoda; class Insecta; order Lepidoptera; family Tortricidae; genus Grapholita; species Grapholita molesta. Next base: position 3,020,221 of record CP053138.2, read on the forward strand.
CGTTCAAGAGATTGATGGCCAGATGAAGTACCAGCTTTCAACCAACGCCTGCGGGTCCGACGGCACCGGGTATTCTATGGTTAGTATATAGGTACATGTAATAACTAACTAAACTAATGTAATAAGTAAATAACTTTTCTCAAACATGCAATGAAATATTGTCTTTACATTTCTTATAATAGAGTCGGAAGTATGGTTTTTTGGGCGCGGCAACTGAAGGGGACGGAGATGGAATTTCATATAACTTTACAGGCCTATTCCTGCAAAGTAACTTTTTTTCGACGATTATCCATACATAAGCAAAGATGGCGGGTGCCATACCAAACAGCTGATGTTAATTTTTAATACATTTCGATTTCATTGTTAGTTGTGATTTTGCAAATATAATTTTTTGAAGCATTTCTTTTATTTCATTGTATGTTTGAGAAAAGCACTATACATGCCTCGTCGTTAAAACGGATTCCCGGCCTCGTATCACTATCCGTATATACTCACTTGGCCGGAAATCCTAATTTTCCCGGCGTCTGATGTAATGTATTATTACAAAAATACCGGGGATCGTGGTTTGATTAGGAAAAAATAGACGATTTGGTTGTCCAAGTCGGACAACACTTCTAACAAATTCCAAAAAAATCCGATTCAAAAAAAAATTCTTCCAATTTTTCCTAACCAGAAAACGATGTGATGATGATGAAGACGACTTTCCATCTCCGAGGAACTAATGTAAAAGAGGGTGCTGCGGTGGAAATCGACGAAATTTTTAAACATAATAAATAAAAAACCGGCCAAGAGCATGTCGGGCCACGCTCAGTGTAGGGTTCCGTAGTTTTTCGTCCGTCACAGTAAGTGTTCCCACTTAAGAGTTAAAAATGGGCTATTTGATACATTATTGTTGACATATTACTATTAAGTACAGAACCCTAAAAACGGGCCCACAAAGGACGGTGACTACTAAAGAAAGAGTTATAGATTCCAACTATACATGGAAAATTCGAAAAAATGTTGTCAATTTCAGTCCCACCATGAGTAGTAAGAAGGGGTTGTAACATGGAGTGATAACCAGCCAGCGTCATTTGAAGTCAGTCAGTCAGTTTCAACCTAATGTATGGGCATGGAGACTGCATGCTCCGACCCCATTAAATCAGAAAGAATCTTAAAACCGCCATGTAGGGTATGAGCGTTCCACCTACAGCGACATCTATCGGCAAATTAAGTAAACTATGCGCGCGAGCTTAAAGTACAGAGGCTCTAGTGTAAGTTTCTTTTGACGTAAAAAATGTCTCGAATGCGTAAGTGATACCGATATAACATGGGTAACACTAACGCGATGGTGACATTTCGTAACGTTAAAAACATACACTCGGGGCTCAGATGTAGTGAATAATCCTTTCCTATCGTATTTTCTCGGAAATGTTTGTATTTGTCTCACTACTTCACTCACACTCAGATGGGTACTGAGTGTGAGTGAAATAGTAAGACGAAGCAGGGGACGGTTGCATTGGGCGATGAATATTAGTGCAGATTCTTATTTAGGATTAAAACTAAACGCGAAATTATACATAAAACGGCGCCGCTACGCGGTAGCGGTACCGCGAACATCGAAGTGCGTATATTTCGAACATCTTTCTCTTTTACTCCAAATAAGGAGTCGCAAGGAATTTTTAATAAATATATCTATGAGGTGTCGTAAACCATATTCGTAAATTTCAGACGATTGTCTCTGTCACTCTTAACGCCTTAATTGGAGTAAAAGAGAAATGCTCGACATATACGAACTTCGATGTTCGCGGTACCGGGCCTGATGTGATGAAGTGTGTGTGAAGAGATTTTGACAGCCGTATCTTAAGGAATAAGGGCTAATTTATTAACAATTTGTAAGAAACTATCGCCTTAACGACTTTAGTGCTGGAATAATATAAAGTACCTATTATGCTCGCAAAAAAGCCTAAGATATATGCAATCCTACGGCACTTCCGCCTTTCTCGAGCGAAAGCAGAGACCATTTTACCAAAAACTCGTAAGATGTATGAAATCTTGCGGCGCTTACAGTTTTTTCGAGTTGATAAAGTTTGTATGGGGGAACAATATTTTCGTTTTTTAGTATATTACTCGATTTTTTTCATACTTTCTCACCTTTTAAACCTTTTCTGAGTTACTACAAATATTTCAAGACCATAATTAGCCAAATCAATAAAGCCGTTCTCAAGTTATAACGTGACCAAGAGAAATAGGCGTTCATTTTTATACATATAGATTTTTTTCAATAACTATTGAACCTATCAAGTTCAAAATAATTTTCCTAGAAAGTTTATATAAAGTTGTACTTTTGAGATTTTTTTCATATTTTTTAAACTTGTGGTTCAAAAGTTAGAGGGGGGGGGGGACGCACTTTTTTTTACTTCTGGAGCGATTATTTCCAAAAATATTTACATTATCCAAAAATTATGTTAGTAAACCCCTATTTATTTTTAAATACCTATCCAACAATATATCACACGTTAGGATTAGAATGAAGAAAAAAATCAATCCCCACTTTACGTATAGGGGGGTACCCTAAGAAAACATTTTTTTCCACTTTTTATTTTTGCACTTTGTCGGCGTGATTGATATACATATTGTTACCAAATTTCAGCTCTCTAGCGCTAACGGTCACTGAGATTATCCGCGGATGGACGGACGGACGGACGGACGGACAGACATGGCGAAACTATAAGGGTTCCTAGTTGACTACGGAACCCTAAAAAGGCTAGGGCAGAGAGTTTTATCGTAGAAACGTTAGGTCCATAGGGTCCCAGTGTGCAGAAACTTTTTGCAGAAATCACACACGGTCTGGTTGTAACTAGTGACCGAAAAGCACAACGGGGAAATTCAGCCTGAATCCTTGGTACAATGCCACAAGAGCCTTTTTTAGAATTAATATAGTAATTTAAGTAGTTATTATAAAATTGTAACCCGTGTATATTATAAGAAAATAAAGTACTTAAAATAATTATAACTTCTAGGTATGTTGTGCCCAGCTGACGGAAGGAGTAAAGACTGTGTTGGCATCCGTCGATCACCATCCTAACATGGCGCTGCTTCCGGACAACTGTGGTGTCGGTGAGAACGGATATGCAGAATACGCGGACCGAGTGGCCGGCGGTAAACATTTACATACATTTCAGCCGTATGCGGACTGCTGGACATAGGCCTCCCACGAATATGACTTGTATCATCTTGGGGGTAGTTGCCATAGTCGCCACGCTTGGCAGAGTTGGCGACCGCAGTAGCTGTAGATTGGGTTGAGACGGACGCTGCTGCCCGTCCGTAGGATTTTCCCTTTGTCGCCTCTTTTTTTTTTTTTTTTTATAAAAGACTGACCAGCGTTTGACCTCAGTCGCACCTTACGACAGAGGAGATGGTGGTGCTATTCTAGTCAGCCGGCGCCACACGGCAAAATAAAAATAAAAAATTTCGGCGGTAAAATTATATCAAAATTTCCTCATCAACCCCTCGTATGTTCCCATAAGTTCTGTTCCCACTTTCTGTCTCTTTAAAATATCGATCACACCGTAAGAATTTGTCTTTATCATATATATCAGCCGAAGGGTGTCCACTGCTGGACATAGGCCTCCCCCAAAGCGACTTTACAGTGACCGGTTTTGCGCCATGTCGTCGGTCCACTCTATGGTTAAAAAGAACTTCCTCATCATGATCATCATATCAGCCGAAAGACGTCTACTGCTGCACATAGGCCTCTCCTAAAACAACTCACAGTGACTAGTTTTGCGTCACGCGATTCCCGAAACCGTAACCATGTCGTCGGTCTACCTTGTAGGGGATCTGCCCTACGTCCTCTGTCTTCCGGCATGTAGTCGCCACTCGAGAAATTTTACGCCCCAACGACCATCGATTTTAAATGCATTGAGCCCCGACCACTGTCATGTAAGATTAGCGCAATTTGTTTTACAGTGATCAAAACTGCGACGACATTTTGTGCACATTGACTTGTCAAAATAATTGATCAAATTCTACTGTGATGTTCTTAAGTAACGCGATTCCTTTTCATGTTTAGATAATTGATCTAGTTTGAAACTTTTGTTTACAGGTGTCCCGGTCTTAGGACTGAATGACTATCCATGGATGGTGTTTATTTCCTATAATACACGTGAGTTTTCTTTAGCGTTACCTTCTGAAGCCTGACTATTGGCGTTACTTTCCGATTGTATTCCTAGCCACAAATTAGCAGACGTTTCCCCCCCCCCCCCCCCCAGGACCCCAGTTCCAGTGCGGTGGTTGTCTCATCATCATCAACGACCGCTAGTATTGTTTATGGTAAACTTTGACGAATGAGTTGGTGGCCATGCAATTAAAAATAATAATAATGCATTTTTTCAAGCGCTCTATCGTTTGAACGGGAATAACAACATGATTTTCATCTGAAAAGCTTTATAGCTAAATATCTATTTAGCTATATATTTAAGTATCTGATAGAACCGAAACATAATAAAAAAAAATCGATAGAAAAAAAACAAAGTTGGGTTCCTTTATTCCTTATTTTGCTATTTTATAATTTTACTAATTATTGTTATTACCTTATTTTGCTTAGCATATGTGAACTGTGCAATTATAACAACAACAATTCGTTTTAAATATGATATTCTGTTTTAGAAATAGAAATAGAAAACATTTATTCAAGGCAGTTTACAACAACAAAAAATAAAAACTAAAACATATTCGAAAAAACTGCCTCGAAATGGTCCCGACTCAGCATGATGCTGGCCCGGGTAGCCAGCGCTGGTCTTTTATGTAAACAGACTGACAGAGGAAAAACGTTACAGATTAACAATTTTGGCATCTCGTTCTTTCGCGCACGAGAACCATAAACTTGTCTTTTTACAATAGGGTTGGTAAAAAGTTTGAAGGTCTCGAAATCTGCATTTTAGAAGCGGGACCCCAGTTCCAGTGCGGTGGAAGTCTCATCAACGATCGGTATGTGCTCACCGCGGCGCACTGCCTCTCCCGCAAAGAGGCGCTCAGTGTTAGGATACGACAGTTCGACGTGGAGACCACGGATACCCCAACGGTGAGTAAAGGTTGACTCACGTTAGAGTGGTCCGTTGCCGAGCGGAGCCCACCGTCATTTCACTAATATTTTGTATGGAGTTAATCACGTGACTTCCGAGCCCTCCGTGCCAACTCGGGCCGGACTTAGGGCAGTCATTCGACGGCCGTTGCAGCTATGTAAAAAGACTCGGCCCGGCCCGATGATGGTAAGGCAACGTAATGTCTACGTGATGTCGATATCGACGGGTGTGCGACGATCGTCTACTCGCAACAAATGATTGGATGGAACGACGCTTGTGTTAATGTCAATATTCGAATGGCCGCTCCGGTGAGTGTCCGGTGGGCCAACGGAAGGCTTGGTCGGGCTCGGGACTGCGACTTGTAGGAGACGCGACGGTGTAACGTGATTCATCCTTTAATGTCCAAACAACTAACCCGCAGGCAGCCTAGGTTAGTCACTTTTCAGTACATAGTCTTACTAGCCACAGTATCAATTGCTGGCAACTGAAATCATAACGCCATCTCGTTCAACCTGACTTAGTTTTAGGAAACGTAAGTGAGAGTACATTATGACTGCAATAACCAATTACAGCAATTCAATTTTTTTTATTCCCCTATAGTGAAATCACATTTATATTTTACCAAGGGACCCGACAGACGTTGTGCTGTCTTAACTATGAATACATACCACATACCTACCGATCCCGAATGTAAAAAGTTTGATTGTCAAAAGCGCCAAGGTTAGAAATAATTGAATATGGAGGTTAAGTATTGTTTTTTTTTTTTTTTTTTCGCGCTATTTCCGTAATTTATTATTGCTTAAGAAACTTCTCCTGACAATAACAAACACAAGAAGAAAAATCAGCGAAATTGATACGTCGGTGCCGTGACGAAATGGAAATAGGGATACATTTTTAGAAGATAGAGATTTATATGTATGTATATATTTTGCAGGATATACCCATAGAAGATGCCATACCACATCCGGGATACCATCGTAAACCAGTTATAACTGATGATATCGGACTCCTGAGGCTGAAATATCCAGTAAATTTAGAATCTAGTAAGTATTTCAAATTGATAATTTGTATTGCTGTAAGCCAGTCACATATCGACTTAAAACTGACTACAAAACTAACACCTTATACGGGCCGTCCCAAGATTATGAGACATCGAAGGAAAGTACCTCAAATATCGTAGATAGGATATTTAGATAGGAACCATAATATTTTTTTGAAATCAATGAAAAATGGAAATAAAACTGCCCGAGCCTACCGTCGACCCACCGGGGTGACCAGGGCCCGAGCGGCCCGACACTCGAATATTAACATTAACACGAGCGTCGTTCCATCCAGCCATTTGCTGCAAGTAGACGATCGTCACACGCCCGTCGATCTCGCGTGGACATCACGTCGCCTTCCCATCACCGGGCCGAGCAGACCCTTTTTACATAGCTGTAACGGCCGTCGCACGACCGGCCCGTGCCCGGACCGAGTGACTCGGACGGCTCGGTGGTCAGGTGCTTTATTTCATGCGAAATGTCGCGATGGTGGCCTCGGCTAGGACTCGGGCCGATGTAATGTGAGTCACCCTTTAATCGGCATCAGACTCAAGACATACAAACATACAGACATTCCTACAGAATAGAGTAGAAGACCGTTAATTGCTGACCAACAAGCTATGAACATCCCTCTGGAGTTATATTGTGCAATACTGGCTCATACAGAATCTTATGCCAACAATAACTTTTTTCCAGAAATCGCTGGTACCATTTGCCTGCCCATCACCCATGACGTACAAAACCGGGACATAGTTGCGCTGGGCGCAACCGTCGCCCAAAGAAGGAAGGTAGAAGAGAACTACGAATCAGCCACACTATTATATGTTGACGTCGCTATACATACTGCACAATATTGCCGGGAGCAGTACAACAGGTATTCAACATGCTCATTAATGTTGCTGTTTTATATCAAGATAATGAGTAATTAGCTTAACGAGTTTCGTGACAGTACCCTTACCATGAGTTGTGACATTGAGGTTTTCAATAACGAGTATCAAATGTGCATCTCGCTTGTACTATTTTAGTGCCAACGAGATGCACAGATAGTAAACTCGATACTCGTTATCGAAAACCTCAATGTCACAACTCATGGTAAGGGTACAGTACGCCAACAGGCGGGGTATTGGTTGCTTAACGACGCTACTCTTTAAAAGGTTAGCATTATACCATGTTTCACGATACACGAGAGACCAGGGGGTCCGGTTTTGAGAATAGAGCACTCAAATAAAAAAAAAATTGAGGACGTAAATAATCACACACAAAAGTTTCTCGCCATTATTTTTGTATAATCTGGATTTAGGATTGAAGTAACAGATTCTTCTGATAGCCCTTTTAAACATGAATTCATTGTAAGGGTGAGCATGCATTCGATACCCACGATTATTAATTTTCCCATCGCTAGTGAGGGGAAAAGCTTTGTATTACACACGGGTGCAATAGTAATTTACTTCTCGTGTATTGAAATACTCGCAGTTAAAACACAACTTTGCACCCTTGTATACTAAATAACTATTATATAATCCATATTTCTAGAATCCCATTTCTTCGTTCCTGACAGGGTACAAAATGTCACGAGTCGAGTACTCACGCTCAAAAATTGCCCGAAAGGTCCTTCGGGGTCCGAGGCAGGATATCATTAGTTTGTTGTTAGTTGCATAGATGGCAGCACCATCCCTCTAGCTATATCAGTATTCCGAAAGTAATTTACAGGGGAGGTTTTAGCACGTAGTGTTTCGCCTTAGAGTTGGTAAACAGTGCTCAAAAATCGTTTAAAAAAACAAGATTGCATCAAGGTACTTGAGAAATTTCTACGGGTTCCGCTGTGTGTGTGGCGTATAGATATGTCATCTATTTCAATATAAATATAGTAAAAATGTTTTTCCTTTTCTAATAAGCACATAAGTACATGATGTTCTAATTAAAGATATTAACAACAGATTAACAACGTTTTAGATCTGAGCAACATTTAAGAAAAACGCTTTTAACTTTATTTGTGCATAATAAAAAATATCAATATTGTGATACTGATTACATCCCTTATTTCAGCAACAGGAAACATGGTGAAGAAGACAAGATGATCAACAAGATCTGCTCTGACTCCAACAGCAAGGGTGCCTGCCGAGGGGTCTCCGGAGCCCCCCTGATGGTATGGGGCCCCTATGGGGATGGAGACCGCTTCATCCAGTACGGGATCGTATCGTATGGCCCTAATCGTTGTGGCACAATTTTTCCAGAAGTCTACACTGACGTCACCAAATACATGACATGGATTTTGAATACATTAAGACCTTAACGTCCAGAGGGCCATAAAGGGTCTTCCATTCAACGTGTGAATTTTAATTCATCATCATCAGCCAAATGAAGTCCACTGCTGGACATAGTGAATGTGACCCACAGTGACCGGTTGGCGCCCTCGAATTCAGTGGATTCCCGCGATCTTTACCATGTTGTCGGTTCACCTTGTAGGGCGCCTTCCAGTACGTGATCACCATTTGAGAACCTTTACGCCCCAATGGCCATCGGTTCTACTTCGGTTTTAATTATCACAAAAGAAAATTGCATCACTTGACGAATAGTGTTAATCGTATTACTGATATTAAGTATTAGTAAGATCTAAGAAGTAAATAGCTAATAACTAGCTCTTCCTGTATTTTGTAGATAAAAGATAGATATAGTAAAAATAGGATTGTAAATAAATTATAACTTGAACTTATTATCGTTTTTATTTAAATTAAAATAAACGTCCAGGCGGGGGGAGCAATTTCATCCTTACGTTGTGAATATTCCATTCATTCGCACGAAGCGATTCGCTTCTACCTTCCTAATGTGGACTGCTAAGGAATGGAATTCACTCCCTTCGTCTGTATTCCCGGCAAGATATAATTTGGGTCTCTTCAAGGCAAGAGTGAATAGCCTGTTACTGAACCAGCGTGCTACACCTTCGACCTCGTCGTCACTTACCATCAGGTGCAACTGAAGTCAAACGTTGGTCAGTCTTGCATAAAAGAAAAATATTACATAGTTATGAAATAAAACAACTAAAACGGATTATATCGCGTAAACTAATTTAAAATTCAACCCGACGTTTAAAACCCTTTAGCAGCGGTCGTGTTCATCGGGTGGGCCCGATATAATCCGGTTTAGTTGTTTTATTTCATGAGTAATTATCGCGGCAACCGAAGACCATATTACATTAGATAGTTATTTCACTAAATAAAAAATTTTTGAGACAATCTACTATCAAATCTGCCTAGTCCGACATAAAACTCAATAAAAATTTTGAGTCCATCTGTTTGGGATTTATTTAATTTAATACCCATGACATATCTGTCAGTGGTGGCGCGTCCTTAGAACTCGATTCCTGCCGGCTTGACTAACTTTCGGATAGTAGAGCACTTTTCCATGAAGAAAAAGATTAACATAATAATTCAGGCTTGTCTAGGATATAAATTGACGCGCCGCTACTGATATCTTTGGACATCCAGGCGTAGTTCCATCTCCCGGTAACTTCATTGATGGCGGGCGCTGCCTCTGCAGCAGCACATTACTCTCACAGACCGAGATATGTTTGCAGCACTTTCTGTCAAAACTTTAGGACCATGGTGCACAGGCTAGATTTATTTGAGGCGTTGTTTAGTAAGAATTGTTTGAGGTCACCGACATCGACATAGTAATCCAGAGTTCTCCGCTGCCAGTCTTATTGAAACCCTTCCCCAGGGCTCAGACCTTGACGACCTCGGTTAGGTATGTATACAGGTTGTATTTTTAACATGATATAAAATATATATTTCGAACTCCATAATCAACTTGCAAGTGAAAGGTGTAACTCTGATTACGATAATACTTTTTTTTTAATTCTTATATATTTCCTTTTTGTATTTTTTTACTTGTAAATTAAATTATGATATTAAAACAGCTTTTAGTTATAAGATATTTAAAATGTAAAGTTAACTAAATTACCTTTCAAACTAGCATAAGTAAAAAATATGATTCAAACAGTCCATTCAAATTACTAATTTAAATAGCCTGATAAAGCATTATAATATCCAGAAACAGCTGTTAAAAGTAATATAAATTACAAAAAATCAAAATTTAAGAAAATTCGTCTGATTTCAGCGAGAGTAGCATTTAATTGCAAGTTGTTTATGGAGTCAGAAAAACATATTTTGTATCATGTAAAAAATACATCCTGTATTATGTTTTTAGTACCCTTATATTGAAATTAGGTTTTTATATCTTATACCTACCTGTATAATTATAAAAATTTTGAAGGCGTACAAAAGAGAAAATTACCAAATATGAAAAAAAAATATGTCTAGGTTCAGGAACTGTTTGTATTTTGTACACCCTTATAGTAGCAATATGCCTACCTTCAGTATTCGGTACTTCAAGCGAGGAAACCTACTTAATATATGTATAGTGAACGCGTCTGTTTGACGTTATCGGTCACCGAAGTGACGGCTTCCCACAACCTGACATCAAAGAGGAAAGGGCGGCCGGCGACGCGAACGACAACGCGGACGGATACTAGGCACACTTAGCTCTTGAAAATGGAAACCTATGCCCTTCAAAACCCATCTGTAAAGGCATGAGGGGCAATTTTTGAGCCTCGAGTACTCGACTTGTGATATTTTAAACTCTGACACATCATAAACGAGGAAATGGTATTTTTGAAAGATGAATGATACAGATTAATTATTGCGGGTATCGGAACTACTCGTATGTAAAAAATATGGTAAAAAACCTTCATGTGCGATTATTTTCAACATCAAAGTTTTTAAAAATCGAGTACGTAACTGTGCCCCCTGTTCATAAAATATTAGAATGACTCAAGTTTAGATACACAAATGCTTGAATATAATTATTTAATTAGCACCAGAATAAATCGAAACATTTACAACAATTTTATATACCTCCTTGTAGACTGTGTGGAGTTCAGGGTTTTATTGTATTTAGAATCCACATAACATATTTGGTGACATCTGTATATACTTCAGGATAATCGCTGCCACATTGGTCCGGTCCATACGATACAACTCCGTATTGTATATAACGTTTTCGGTCCCCAAACCGATCCCAGAGCATCAAAGGGCCCCCAGCAAATCCTCTACAAGTACCCTTAGTGTTGGAATCTGAACAGATTTTTTTATTCATCTCGTCCTTTAAGTCTCTGAAACAAAGGGCATTGTTATAAATATAACTAAAATTTAAACCTATAGCTACAACAATAACACAACATTGTATGTATATGTATACTTAAGGATGTTCTGTAATCATTATTACAGATGCAAAATTAATGAGAGGAAATGATCAGCAAACCTGAGGCGCTACCGCCAAAAACGATATGCGTAAATTTCGGGCATCTTCTTTTTATGACATAAGGTGGCAAACGAGCAGACGGATTGCCTGATGGTAAGCAACTACCGTCGCCCAAGGGCACCCGCAACACCAGGGGAGTGACAAGCGCGTTGCCGATCTTCAAGGGGGGTTGGAGCTCTGGAACCTTACTCACCATCAGGAACACTACATACCTGAAAGGTAGCAGTGCTATTATGGCTGTGGTCTTCTGTAAGGTGAGCGTGATGTTACTTCGCTGTGCCCTACCTCTCATTGTTGGACGTAATTTAAGGACATACCCGGGTCCAATCTTTTTCTTTTACCGCAATTATGAGAGTGACAGAGACAATCATCCGAAATTTAAGAATATCGTTATTCACGGTAGCACCGCTGGCCTACCATGAGCCACTTTGTTCGTGCAATTTGTCTAATTTGCCTCTTTATCTTAATCTCGTGTTAGCAAGAACGATAGAGGGTGATAGTCAATATTCGAATTTAAATTTTTCGACTTTTTAAAGCATTGTTGGATCTTTACGCATATAAATTAGCGATAGATCAGGGTAACTTACCTAATATTATAAAACCTGCCATAATATGCGTGCTATTTAGCTCACACTTGAAGGTACAGCATATAGATTCTATTCAACATAGCAATCAAAGAACATTTGATAACTGCACAGTCAACTCGTCCTGATATGGCTAATAAAAGTCCAGTTTCTGGCGAAATGAACGTGGCTATAACAACCAGTGTTGCAGCGTACCTCAACATTCAATCAACATCTTTATTTCAGCCTTAAGAAGTCCTACTGGACATGCCTCCCCAAATATGACTTATATCATCTTGGGGGGAGTGGCTAACGAAGTAGCTGATCATTCGGTTTGGACGCTGCTGCCCGTCCGTCCAGTTTTCTTTCCATGGTCGTCTGTACCCTTACCATAAGTTGTGACTTCGAGGTTTTCGATAACGAGTATCGAGTTTACTATCTGTGCATCTCGCTTGTTCTATTTTAGTGCGAACGTGTCACAGCTCATGGTAAGGGTACTGTCACCAAACTCGTTAAGCTAATTACTCATTATCTTGATGTAAAACAGCAACATTACTCAGCATGTTGAATACCTGTGCTGCACCCTGCAATACTGTTCACAGATAGTAAACTCGATACTCGTTATCGAAAACCTCAATGTCAGGATTCATGGTAAGGGTACAGTTACGACACCCGTACTGCACGGCAATACATGCTTGATTTAAGTACCTGTTGTACATCTCCTGACAGTGTTGATGTGTGTGTATGGACACATTAACGTACATCAGTGTGGCAGCTTCGTAGTTTTTGTCAGTATGCTCCCTGTGAGGGAGGGTGGCAGACAGTCCTACAATGCGGCGGTTACGCATGGAGCGGGTCACTGGTAGACAAATTGTGCCAGCATTGTCTAAAAGAAAAGGTTTCGCTTATGCATATGTGTAGCTTAAGCTCGACGCGTGTCAACGCGCGTCGGGCCCGCGGCGCGATTGTTCAACTAGTTTTAAATTAACACCTTCATTTAAAACTAGCTAAACAATCGCACCGCGGGCCCGCGTTGAGACGCGCCCGACCCGCGCCCGCTCTATGTGTGAATCGAGCTTTAACTTCAAAGTCGGGTAAATCCATTCTGCTTTAAGGTGGATTCTCTAAGAAAATGTACAATAATCTGAAAGCTAATCGACCTTAGAGCAGAATGGTTTTACCTGATTCTGAAGTTAAGCGACACATATGACATATCCATTTAGTAATAGTTCGTGTTCGTGTTTTACTGTCCATGTAAAGTTGCGCCCACACCGCTGCTTAAAAAACGGCGACGGAATCGCAGTGACGTATCGTATTGGTTCAGCGGTGTAAGCGTGAAGAGGTAACAGACAGACAGACAGAGAGTGTTACTTTCGCATTTATAATATGGATAACAAAACATAACTTATATAGTACACAATTTATTAAATATTGACGTGACAATGAATGGATAGTATAGCCGCCATTTTTGTCGTCTATCGCATTATTCGTCACTTACGCACTCGCATACATTGTGTAAGAGACATTGTGACAAATGATAAAAAACCGACCATACTAAACCTGAGGCCTATTTCTCGAGTACTTGTAACTTGTAATATAAGCGGAAGTCTCTTTCTAACAACAGGTGCCAAAATGAGACTTCCGCTTGTATTACAAACCTGAGGCGCTACCGCCAAAAACGATATGCGTAAATTTCGGGCATCTTTTTTTTCATGACCTAAGGTGGCAAACGAGCAGACGAATTGCCTGATGGTAAGCAACTACCGTCGCCCATGGGCACCCGCAACACCAGGGGAGTGACAAGTGCGTTGCCGACCTTCAAGGGGGGTTGGAGCTCTGGGAACCTTACTCACCATCAGGAACACAACACTACATACCTGAAAGGTAGCAGTGCTATTATGGCTGTGGTCTTCTGTAAGGTGAGCGTGATGTTACTTCGCTGTGCCTACCTCTCATTGTTGGACGTAGTTTAAGGACATACCCGGGTCCAATCTTTTTCTTTTACCCCAATTATGAGAGTGACAGAGACAATCATCCGAAATCTAAGAGTATCGTTATTAGCGGTAGCACCGCTGTCCTACCATGAGCCACTTTGTTCGTGCAATTTGTCTGATTTGCCTCTTTACTTAATCTCGTGTTAGCAAGAACGATAGAGGGTGATAGTCAATATTCGAATTTCAATTATTCGACTTATTTAAAGAATTGTTGGATCTTTACGCAAGTTACCGATAGATCAGGGCAATTAAGCACCTAATATTATAAAACCCGCCGCTTGTATTACAAGTTACAAGTGTTCGAGGAATAGGCCCCTGAAGTCACTTTTTGACACCTGTTGTTAGAAAGAGACTCCCGCTTGTATTACAAGTAACATTTGTTCGAGAAATATGCTCCTGCAGGAATTAAAGACAAACGCAAAGGAATAAAATGTTTTTGACCAAGGTATATTCGATATCAGATATATTGGAGCTGTGGAGGTGGTCACAAATATCGGAACATGCAATCTATTTCATTGACAATAGAGTGTGTTTGTGACCACCTCCACAGCTCCGATATATCTGATGGCGACTATACCTACTCATTAAACACCTACCGAGAATTTATATTAAAAAAGGCAGAACCAGAAGTTATTCAAGTTAAACTCTTTCTGTTCTACTCTTACATGAAAATCTGAAGGTCAATCAGGAACAGGGATTGTTGAGTCACGTGCTTATGTTCGTAATTTAGCCGTGGAATGGATAACCGACGTCTCCCGACATTGTGTCTTGCCCGATTTGCTCTACATGGCTAATTTCTAAAGCCCGCTCTACACTCGCGGCGCGAAGGCCCGCGAAGGCCCGCGAAAGCCGCGAGCCGCGAGTGTAGATGTTGTTCACGCCTTCGCTTTCGCGATTCGCGTCATTCCCCGATCAGAGTCGGTTTTTGGCCCGCGACAAAGGGTATGCAAGGGTAGCTTTGCGAGTGTGGAGGCACACAGGTGTGAGCGAACCGCTGCGTAGATTCACGCCGTAAAGTCACGGAGCGAATTCGCGCCGCGAGTGTAGAGCGGGCTAACAATTGACATAACCAACTTATGGGACAGTGAAAGCTACATACCGAAATATAAATTTACAGGATCTTTTAATCTAAGTAGGCCAATATCATTTATTTTGGGCACGCTTTGGTATCCTGGATGGGGTAGACTCTCTTCTACGAGTATGTTCTGAAAAGGAAAAATGGGATGATTAATCACCATCATCTCATTAGCTTCCCCCTTGGACCTAAGGGGCATCGGTTGGCAGCGACCTGCATCCAGCGTCTTCCGGCGACCTTCATAAGGTCGTCTGTTCATCTTGTAGAACGATTAGTACTTCTGAATCTGTAAATATAGCATACGATCTCTAGGATATGTGCACTTTGGGGAATACATCGAAATCTAGTCATTATCAAGGTCCGAAGGATGTCCACTGCTGGACATAGGCGTCCAAAACGACCCACAAGTGCCTGTATGGGGGGTGAATGCCATAATCACCACGCCTGGCAAGCAGTGTTCCATCGCACTTCAGGGATGGTCCTGCCAGCTGCTGCAGCAGTGGCTCCAGCCTAAAGTACTCCAAACACGTTGTAGGGGCTTCCATCTAATTTGGCATCTTATGTTTGATAATAGCTTAACGCTAATGCAGGCGTACTCTCACTCTAGTTTCGGACGGGTATATACAGGTAATTGACAAAAAAAAGCTATGTTCATTACTAATCATTCTGAATTAGAGTCGATTTATATTGTATTTAAGTATTCATGTTTAGTACTAAAACTATTAAGCTTAATGTGGGACTAGCTCAAGAAATTGGAAAGTTCAAGGAGTTGGAAGTTGTGTAAGAATCCCCAAGTGTTAATTGAAACTAAAGTAGGTCGTTGTTTACTTGTGTATTAGATTCACATGCAGGGTTTCCTTGGCACTCCATAGCAACGTTGTAGACTCGGACCCTCACGCCATGTGCCTGATGCTGTCCAGCAATGCAGTGGGCTGCGGTCAGGACGTACCGCTCGTTCACCAGGCTGCCTGCACACTGGAACTTGATGCCACTGTCTGAATGACAGAGAACCGACTATACTGTGTAGTCTAATACGGGCGAAGAATTAAACCAGACATAGGATTTACCAGTATAATCATCAACCAAAAGGTTTTTCTTTAATTATACCTATTTAATTAATTTTTGAAAAAATTCTGAGCACAATGTACAGCGAACATTACGCGATATGAGCTTTTGAAACTAACTGTCAACGAGTGTTTAATTCGAGTGTGTTGCATTACATTGCGGGCCGAAAATGTTTTATATGGATACAATTTTAATTGTACTTCTAAGCGAAAGCTATCTAAATATATGTCTATTATGTCCTAAGAGATTCGCCCATTTAAGATTTACACACTATATAGGTGGATGTATAGTCATTATTTATTCTAAAATAGTACAAGCGAGATGCACAGATAGTAAACTCGATACTCGTTATTGAAAACTTCAATGTCACAATTCATGGTGAGGGTACAGAAAACACATCCCTATTACTATCGTCGAGCCTATGCGTTTTCTATACTTAGTCATCTCATAAATATATGTCATGGTTATTTAAATATTTAGTTTAACTCACCTGTGTTAAAGGATATGAAGACCATCCATGGATACTCGTAGAAATCTAAAACCGGAACTCCTGAGAAAAATATAGAACAGATAGTACCTAATTTTGTCTTTCCTTTTATGTCTAACTAAAACGTTCTTCTTATTCAGTTCATAGACTTAATAAGAACGTTTTAGTTAGAGATAAAAGCGTTGACACAACTCGGTCTCTGGTACGATATCAGTTCAGTTACCCAAGATTTTACGTGGTGTCATATATTTGTCACACTAAATATACCCATATGTACAGTCAACCAATTTGATTTATGGGCCACTTCGTTCCTTGTCAGAACGAAAATCTATATGAAATGCAAAAGATCTCTTAATAACGTCACTGTGACAAGGTTCGAAATGGCCTAGAAATCAAATTGATTGACTATACATGTTTATACAGTGTGTCTTTAGCCATTGGAAAAAACCCTAAAATCCCACGTAGGGTTTGTTCCACTGTTGGCGATGGGATGGCCGCGACCAAAACGTTTAGATCA
Organism: Grapholita molesta; assembly: GCA_022674325.2. Taxonomy (NCBI): domain Eukaryota; kingdom Metazoa; phylum Arthropoda; class Insecta; order Lepidoptera; family Tortricidae; genus Grapholita; species Grapholita molesta. Next base: position 3,037,347 of record CP053138.2, read on the forward strand.
CAACTGGACAACTGAAGTGGAAGCGGGTGGCGCAAAACCGGTCACTGTGGGTCAATGTAGGGGAGCCCTATGTCCAGCAGTGGACGTTCTTCGGCTGATATGATGATGACAACTGAAAAGAATCTCGCCGTCGTGTACTATAAAATACATTTTTTTTTACATTTCATGCCAAAGTAATTGTTAGAAACTTGAGTGTGCGATCATTATTGTCCTCAGTTTTTTGAATTCGAGTACACGAATCTTAAGCGCCAACTTTTAAGCGCCAAATACTAGAATCGTTAAACCGTTTAAACTGTGTCCGAAACCAAGAAATGGTATTTTAGAAACATGAATATGTATGAATATACACTATACATTTTTTGCAAAAATAACGATGGGAAACTTTTGCGTGCGATTATTTTCATCCTCAAAGTTTTTTGAATTCTACTGCAAGACTTGCAAAAATCGGCCCCCATGATCGACAATTATGGTGACATTTGTCAAAAGTCTTTATTACTGTGTCTTTTTCGTACACGGAACAACGGTGTTCCAGACATTTGGGAGGTGTACGCGGAGCCGGATCGACCGCAGAGGCCTTTCGACAATGTAAACGGTACACTAGTGTTATTTTTAAATTATAAAGTTGAATTCGTAAAAACTACACTAGTTGTTATGGTACTTTGTAATCGTATATTGGTTCTAAATAGTCTAATGCATAATCTAGGGCCATACTGAACAATTACCGCCTGATATTCGGTTTCCGAAGGCTTCATCCTCGCCGACACCACAATTGTCCGGCAACAGGAGAAGGTTCGGATGGTAATTTATGGTGTGTGCCAACGCGGTCTCTGCTGTGTCTGTCATCATAGCGCAACATACCTGAAAATTTCCAGTAATTAATGTTAGGTTCCAACAGAGCTTTCTCATTCATACGTTAATTTATACTAGTTATCCTATTTTAATTAACAGTTGCTAAAGATGGCCAGAGTTTCAATGGAAGTAACAATTTAATATTAAAAAAAAACGGCCAAGAGCGTGTCGGGCCACGCTCAGTGTCCCTACACTGAGCGTGGTTCCGTACTTTTCTGTCCGTCACAGTAAGTGTATCTACTTAAGAGTTAAACAAGCAATACTTATCGTCTTATTATTATTATCAGATAACGACGAATGACCAAAAACATCTAAGACAGATCGAGCACGACAAATTTTCGACCTAATGTATGGGTGCACCTGCTCCGACCCCATTAAATCAGGAAAATCTTAACACCACCATATAGGATATGAGCGTTCCACGTACAGCGACATCTATCGGCAAATTAAGTAAACTATTGCGCGCGAGCTTAAAGTATGTACGAGTATGATGATTTTTATGGGATAATTCTTTATTGAACCGATTTTCACCGTTTTTACTTTAATTAATTGAATCAGGCGTTACTTTGCGAAAGTCCATATTATTAACAACAATTATATTACTTTGCTATTCCGCTGTTTAATAACGTGATTGACTAGCACGTTATTAAACAGCGGAATAGCAAAGTAATATTATTGTTGTTAATAAGTTTTTACTTTATATTAAAGCACTTTATTCAATTGTGATTCTATAGAAATTACAGGTACACAACACCTGCTTATACAGTTAAATTGCAATCTTAATTCAGAAATTATTTTGTAATTTTTTTCAAAAACATTCATCCTATCAATTTAAAAATAATTTTCCAAGAAAGTTTATATTAAGTTATTTTGAGATTTTTTTCATACTTTGAAAACTTATGGTTCAAAATTGTTTACATTATCAAATGAATCAAATGATGTTAGTAAACCCCTATTCATTTTTAAATACCTATCCAACAATATATCACATGTTAGGGTTGAAATTATTATTTGTATAGGTACCCTAATAAAACATTTTTTTTTTCACTTTTTATTTCTGCACTTTGTTGGCGTTATTGATATACATATTACTACCAAATTTCAGTTTTCTAGTGCTAACGGTCACTGAGATTATCCTCGGACGGACGGACGGACGTACAGACATGCCGAAACTACAGGGTGAAACATAAGTCGTAAACAGAATTGTGGATTTCTTATTGTTTAACTTTAGTTTAAACATGTGGACGTAACAACAGGCAGAAATATGTAAGCATTGTTTTTTAATTCGTTAATTTAAAATAATGTTTTAAATGTACTGAGTCTCGTGGTCACCCTAATCTGCTACGCTAACTGTCATAGACCCATAGCATATTACTAAAATAATTTATTCAACCTCTTTGTAATTGGCTGGTAAGAACTCGAAAAAAGATTAAATTGACAATGACAAATTCAAAAGTCATAACATTACGCTACAAATTGAAATTGTAAAAAAATATTAAATCACGTTTAAAATGCCGGCTCCGTATCCTTACACTTTTATTGAGCGTTTCGATATGGTAAGATATTACAATCGAACGAACAGTACTGAGCAAACACGAGACTTGTTCCGAGAAGGTTACCCCGAGTCACCACTTTAATCACAGCAACTAGCAAGTCTTGTCGAATAGGGTGACCATAAGGTTGGTGTTTTTGCTTTTATTAATTATCATTAATGAAGTTTAATTGTTTGCTTCCCGAGTTAATGCAATGAATTCGCCTTAAAATACTATGATAGAAACAAAAAACTGTGTATAAGGGTTCCTAGTTGACTACGGAATCCTAAAGACACACGAAGCGCATTGCGCGGGAAACTGCGTCCCTACCGCGAACAACGATATTCGTAAATTTGGGACGATTGTCTCTGTCACTCTCATGACACCTCAATTGAAGTAAAAGAGAAAGATGTCCGAAATATACGAACTTCGATGTTCGCAGTACCGCTCCTGTTGATAGCCGCGCAGAAAAAGAGAGAGAAAGAGAGTGGCGCGGAAAGCCAAAACGGTGGATTTGTTGGGAAAGCCCATATTTATAATTCGTTTGGGAATAAACACAAAGTGTAATGTTTGTTATAATACTTATAATTAAATATTACAAGATTTAAAATTCGATAGGTAGCTTAAGTTAACGAAGATAATTTAAGAATGGTCTGCCGTACGAAGTACCATAAATTCACAGTAATGACACGCTGATCCCAGACCCAGAAGCAACGGATTTCCTATTTTATTATCGCATAATGATATGGATAGCAGATAAATAAAATAAATAAATATTACAGGACATCCTTACACAAAACTACGGCCCACTGTAAGCTCAAGAAGGCTTGTATGGTAGATAAGTAATTATTAGCCAACGACATCAATATTTACATACATAGAAAATATCCAAGATTCAGAAACAAATATATGTGCATATCATAAAAACAAATGCTCTTACTGGGATTTGAACCCATGGCCCACAAGGCTAGACTGTCGTCGAATGTGTATCTGAATGATTACAAATTAAGTATTTATTTCATCGATTTATAATAAACGTACATTCACAATCAGCCCCGATAAAATGGCTCTAAAAACAACCGCTCGAACAACTTGGTCGGTACATTTAGTTAGTCTTCTTTGAACCGCTGTCAGTGCAAGTGTCAACATGACTAAAAAGTTATTACTTTATCAATAGTGAAGTTTGATACTTAATAACTAGAGCACTGAGCTCCTCTTTGTTTGATCATATTATCTAAAAGAAGATTATAAATTAGCATTATTAGCATAAACTGGAACGTGATAGAAATGTTACTTGGTGCCATATTTTTCTACATCGCATTTTTTTCGCGTGTAAGACTCCATTTCTTTATGTCAGTGATTTATTTACACAAATTAAATCGTATTATGACAACTACAAGTACTTAGTTACAGTATAAAATTTAAAATAAATAAATCAAATTAAGTTATGATCAATGCTTACTAACCTTTCTCTTCCGACCATCGTCCATTCCGCAATCACCGCGGTTAATCAGAGAGAGGACGGACATTTGTGCAGCCACTACGGCAGCGGGACAAGCCGTGTAACTAACGCAATCGCTGCAGTTCTCTGTAACAAGTATTCAGTATGCAACTCAACATCAACAATTCAGCCGTAAGTCTACTGCTGGACTTAGGCCTCCCCTAAATATGATGTGTATCCTATGGGTTAAAAGTTGTAGTACAATGAGTTTTCAAATGTTTTACACGCTGCGTAAAAACTTAAAACCTTTTTTTAAGGTCCCTAAGGGATCTATATCAAAAAACGCTGCCATTTCTATTAACGTATTTTTGTAAGGAATTTGTACACAAAATATCAAATCTCTCGCTTTCAATTTTTCTCCAGCTCCACGCAAACTTTCAATCCCCTCTTTAACCTCTTAGGTGATGAATTTCATAAATTACTGAAATGGTCTTTAATGTATTTTAATAAAGGAGTCAATATAGTACATTTCGATACTAGAGAAAAAAATTTTTTTTTCGACGAGAGTGACAATCACCCGAGTCTTAAAGAAGTTTTTACACGAGTATCGAACCTAATTATTCATAGCAAGTACCTTAAAAAGTGAAATTTACGCACGCGAAAAGTGCACTTTTTACGCACTAGTTAGGAAAAAATAGTTTTAACTCTCTAAGTTAAAATTTGACTCCATCTCTGTAGAAAATTTCGACCCGCTTTTGGAACTTTTAGGGGATGAATTTCAAAAAAACTCTTTTCATTAAATACTTCAGGAGTTTAAACACAACGTTTAAAGTCTCTCAGTTGACATTTGACTCCATCTCCATACAAACTTTTTTTATGACAAAGGCAAACGAGCAGGCGGATTGCCTGATGGTAAACAATTACCGTCCATAGGCACCCGCAACACCACCAATACCACCCACTTTTTGACCTCTTAGGGGATGAATTTCAAGAAACCCTAAAAAATTACTTTTCTGGTATTCGAATAAACACAAAATTTAAAGTCTCTCGCTTTAAATTTTACTCAATCCCTTTTCAACCCCCTTTTGATCGCCTTACGAGTGGAACTTCAAAAAATCCTTTCTTATTGCTTCTCTACCTTATCAAAATAACCTACCCTGAAAGTTTCAACTTCAGTGGTTCCGGCTCAGTCAGTCAGGACAAACGATTATATGTATATAGACAAGAGAACATCAGTCGATAATACTTAAACGTATACGTATTAAATAAGAAAACAAAAAGCACCAACAATTCGGATATACAACGAAGTGACTTACTTATTGCACATTTTCTATGCAATCACCAGTCAACGCAACGACCAATACTTATTGAGTTTAAGTTTAAGAATAATATTTTCTTAGAAAGGGGTAGCACATTGTTATCGATGAATTCTCAATATGAATTGAGACTTCGATGCCATTAAGTGTTGATTACGCTGGCGGTATATGTGTTTACACGTCACCCATGATGACGTATACGACGAGGGATAAATAGAAAAAAAATTACAAGTCTAAGCGGTACTCGTATAGCACAATTGGTAGTGCACTGGGCTAGTGATCCAGTGGTTGTGGCTTCAAGTCCCGCTGCGAGTCAAAATGTTTCTATTTTGCTTTCGATTTAAATATCGAGGATGTAAATACTACACTAAAATATCGAGTTTTCATTAATTAAAAGATAGGTGCTTAATACTTTTGGACCGTTACCACGGAGTTACAGAGACAATAAGTTCGAAAGTTACGAATATCGATTTTCGCAGTAGCGCCGCGGGCCACGAGGCTAAGGATACGTTGGCACAAAACCAACGTTCGTATATTTCGAGCATCTTTTTTTACTCCATTAAGGCGTCATGAGAGTGACAGAGACAATCGTTCGTAATTTACGAATATCGTTCTTCGCGGTAGTGCCGCAGAGGGACGATTTTCGAGAGTCGTGCACAAAATTTTCAAAAACTTTGACTACGAGAGTAATCACACATAATTCTCTAACCATTATTTTAGGACGTAATATATAATTTTACGTTACCCACGATTATTAGGGTCAATTACTGATTTCTTGTAACTTTTGTCCCATAATTTTATCAGTTTCGTTAAACAAGTGTATGGTTAATTGTCGTCATGAAGCTTGCAATACGTTCGATTTTTATCAGTGTCGTTACAAAGTTACCATACATAATGTATTATGTAACAAAACTGAGAAAAAAATATAGGAAAAGCAAAGGTACAAAAATCTGCAACTGACCCATTTGATGTCCATGATTCATACATATTTCTAAATCACTATTTCATCGTTTCTGAGAAAGTTTAAAATGTTACTAGTCGACGATCCACAATTGCCCCCCAGTAGGTACCCATTCACAGCAAATATTAAACCGTTTTGTTTATCTATTAACTTACAATGTAACACGTTTTTTTATGTATATAACTTACGTCTTACAACTACCGTGTAAGCTGGAACACAACTTAACAAAATATATAAAAAAGTTACTTTGGCGCGCATTTTCCTTATAGGTAAATGTTTCCTTTAAACTACAAGTGTGTTGGCGTCGGCTGCCATACGGAAACTGGTTACTCGGAGATCTGATCCGGTTTTCTGTTTATAATTATAACTTACAGTCATACAATATGGTGTCGATACTCACCGAGAACATCGTTTCATTAAGAATTGTTATTTTTATAGTATTTTTATTTATTTTAATCTCTTATAAAGTTGTTTAGAGCCGTCAGTGTGGCAACCAGTGATTTGCCATCCACCGCGGGCGAAACTGTGAAAAAATAATAAATAGTTTCCTGCTAAAATTTCAAACCGAAATGTTATTATTTGTGCTTCAATTATGCGCGTGTCTTCCAATGTGTTTTGGGCAGAATGATACAGTTGAACATAATGAACCGAAACTTTCTAAACATTTCCTTGTTTCAACGGGTAATTTCTCATTGGAGATATTATATGCTGCTACACAACGTCAAGGGGAGGTGAATCTCGTTACCTCCCCGTTCTCGGTGTGCATTTTGCTAGCTGCTATATTAGAAGGTGCGAACGGAAATACGCGGCAACAACTGCTCGTTGCCTTACGGCTCCCCAGTTACAGCTCAAGGGAAACAGCCAGATGGTTTTATCAAGAAATTTCAAAACGGCTTGCAATGGACACGACTGCGGCCCAATTCACAAAATACAACGGAATATTTGTAAATTGGTTTACTGGATTTAATGTAATCGAACATAATTTTCGTCAGATTTCGCAGCAGTATTATGAAACGGATGCAGTTGATTTAAACTTTAAAAACAGCGCAGCAGCGGCCACTATAAACCGAGCTGTGTACTTGACTACAGAAGGTTGGATTCCTGCAATCATAGATGAAAATCAATTAAACGACACTAATATGATCATCACTAGCGCTGTATATTTCAAAGGTAATTGGGCAACACCTTTCAATGTATCTTCCATATTTAAACAATATTTCTATAACAGCGTTGGAGAGAAAATTGGTGAAGTGAATATGATGTACAACAGGCAAACGTACCCATATGTTAATATGAATGAACTTCGAGCGACAGTGATTGAATTGCCTTACGGTACTGAAAACCGTCTGTCAATGATATTAATACTGCCAATCTCTGGAACCACTGTACAAGAAATGCTCAGTAACTTCAATAAAGTGCGCCTAGTGAGAGTGTTTCAAAAGCTAAAAGACTCGCAGGAGCAAAATATCGAAGTTGACTGTTTCATCCCTAGCTTCAAAATTGATTCAAATATAGACTTAACCGAAACTTTGAAATATGCTATGGGATTACATGACCTTTTCAACCCAAAGAAAGCCTACTTGGGAAACTTGGGTCGGTGGCCAATTCGGGGTGCTAAGTTTATTCAAAAAACAGTCATTGAGGTAGCAGAAGGAGATCCCACACCTAATTATACAGCTGTAGAAAACGCGAATGATAATAATGTCACAACGTTTAAAGCTAACCGACCTTTCAGCTACTTTGTCGTGGAAAAACATACGAACACTATTATTTTGGCAGGAGTATATCAACGCCCTGTATTGTACTGAGTTGTATAATAGCATCGAGTAAGCCGCACTATAAAACTTCTGGTAACATGGAAAGTAGGGCTTGTGATAGGTGGTTAATATAATAGTTATATCGTACGTAATGATTAAATAATGAATCAATTTCTTGACTTGTATTTTTTACCGTTTTATACTAATAGACGCTATTTGTCCTTTGAAAAATAGCCGAAAAAAAGATTCGGAATATTTTGCTTGCGGTGATTGCGCTAGTGAAAGGAGAAGATAGTATGATTCTTTCCGTCTTTATTTAAATTTAACCTTTCCTCGATAATACCCATTTATATAATGTAACATAATTTTATTAGAATGATATACCTACAGAATATACTTCTAATTATAAAAGTAACTGATACAAATATTAAACGAGCTTTTTAAAACTGGCCCTGGAGGCAGTGTACCAAGGATACTGGCGGCATTTCCTCGTATCGCAATACTCACGGTAGGATTGGTCCACCAGTTCAAAGTCGCTCAGCAAGCTATGGTGAGCTATGCTCGGAGTTTCTCTGAAGAATGACGACGGAGAACCTAAGTTATCGGCATAGCTCAAAGAATTAGCAAGCTGAAGTGGCAGTGTGCTGGCCATAGCGAAGAATTAACGGCCGTTGGGGTAAACGCGTTCTTAAGTGGAGACTGCGACTCGGCAAACGTAGTGTTGGGCGGCCTCCGACTAGGTCGATTGGATCTGCAAAATATTGCAGGCTGATGCTGGGCGCTATGGCGCTCTTTAGGGGAGAGCTATGTCCAGCGGTGGACCAATATGTCCTGATAATAACGATTGCAATACTGACGTATTACATATTTAGAGTTAAGGATATTTTAAATAAATAAAAAATAATTATTCGGCCCTAGTTAATTGTAGTATTCTTTTAAACCTGTATCTTATATCCGCGTTACTTAAGTGTTTCCCAATATATGAATTTCTGCGGAATTTCACATGAGTCATCAGCCGAATATTGGCTATGTTTTTATTGATATAAGATTCAGAGGTAGGTACACATATTTCCAGTTCCTATCCGAAACTGGTGCGTACCGATACTTCCAAGGAATTTTAAAATGTTAATATCTTTTAAGGAAACTATTTTTTATTTTGCTATTATTGTTTGTTATTGTGATTCAGCTGGCTTATTAAAACGTAAGTACCTACCTACCTAGTTTTTTAGGTTAGGGTTGTGTTAAGTACCAAATAATATTATTTTCGTTTTTCGTAGAAAGTTATTCAGTTTTTTTTTTTCATTTCGTTTTTCGAAAACCGTTAGTATTAAAACTATAAACCCAAAGGTAAATAACATTTTTTTCCCGGACGATCAGAGGGATATATATCTTTAGAGATTTATTTCACGAAAAAATCTCTGAATTGATTTAGACAAAATTCAAGGTCTTCAGTGTTATTACTTTTTTAAACTTGATTATACTGTTTCAAATGGTAATTTTATGTGTAATAAATATGAATGTTCACTTAATATAGACCTACATAATCATAATATAATATTTTCGTTTTAACCAGGAAGGTGTAGGAGTTTATATAAATCGCAATAGAAACGAAATTATAATATATCCTCTTAAGGCTCACCATACAAATTATATCCTACTCGAATATGTTCTTTATACTTTAGGATATAAAGTAGAACCTCATTTGTGTCAAAATCCACTCTGTCCCAATTGTATAAAATTCAAGGGCCGTGCCAGGATAAGCTAAGTGATTCTGCCCCCCTCGAGTTTGGGCATGTAATTTTTAAAGATTGTGTGGCTCTACAAGTCTACATTAGTCATTATTGTGCCAAATTTGAGCACCCTAAAGGTATGACGTTTATGGTTATTTAATCATCTTTATTAAATGCACAATATATGCCAAGCACGTTAAAATTGGTCGGCTAGAAAAAAAATATCAAAGAAAAATTAAAGGCCATGGCAGGATAAGGGAACATCTTGTGCCTTAATAGCTTTTCCGGCTAATTTTTTTGTGATGATGGGCCCTGCTGTTAGTAACACTTATATAAAATTACAGCATTCTTCTTTTCTTACTTTCCAAGAAAAAAATAAATAAAGAAAAATCTTTTTTCGTGAATATTTCCGCTTCTGTAGATTTAATTAATTCGTGCTTTAAACATATAATACACTTAGCCGAGACGGACAATATGTCACTATAAACCGTATAACATTCCATAGACAGTTTCTTTATTTCGTCGGCCTCATCGTCACTTACCATCAGGTGAGATTGGGGCCAAATGCTAACCTATCATTTATAAAAAAAAAAAAAAATTTTAAGGGTTAACATTTTTCATTTTTTTTTTCATAAGTTCTGAGAGAGGGACACCTCCAATTTTTTAACACATAATAGCCTTTTTGATGGCCTATAACATAAATAAAATTCAAGCTCTCGACAAAAAAAAATAGCCGGAAAAGCTATTAAGGCACAAGATGTTCCCTTATCCTGCCATGGCCTTTCGTTTTTTTTTTAACAAAAACTATGACGTTTAGGGTGCGCAACATTTGGCACAATATTAGTGACTTATGTAGAGCCACACAATCTATAAAAATTGCAAGCCCAAACTCGAGGGTGGCAAAATCACTCGCCTTATCATTTCACGGCCTTTCATTATAATAATTAGTACTACATACAGGTAGGCTCGTGGGCCTTACCAGGAGTATCGGAGTCAGATTAAACGAAAACTCACGGGATCTTTTCTATTTAAATTATTGTCGATTCTTGGCTGCGGCCCGTGGTAGTAATAAAATAAACAATATGTGACATTATCTAGCAAAAGGGACCTTATTGTAGATGGCGCTTACGTCCAACCGCGTTGCGTTTGTATTGCGGCATCTTGAACAACGGCGTAAGCGCCATTGACAATAAGGTCCATTATCAATATCATAGATAATGTCACATATTTACATTATTACTTGCTATTTCACTACAACAGGAGAGTGTGACGACTGCGTTGTTTTCAACTTTTGTCACGACGCTGTGACACTCCTTAGAAAAAGGAACCCAACTGCGGACGCGCAGCTTAGGAATGCATTTTGCGGATTTCACTATAATAAACTACCTATGGTGAGTATTGAATGAACGTGAATAAATGGTGAGCATTAAATTTCCATCCCGCGGGTGTCGTAAGAAAAAATCCCACGGACGGGCAGCAGCGTCCGTCCAAACCCAACAGCTGCTGCGGTCGCCAACCCGCCTGCCAAGCATGGCGACTATGGCAACTACCCCCAAGATGATACAAGTCATATTTGTGGGAGGCCTATATCCAGCAGTGGACTGCATACGGCTGAAATGCATGATGTTTTTACGTATTAAACCTACCTGCTATGCTCCTAAGTGTCTCGTCGTGGCTGTATCTATTATACTCGTATATCGTTGCACAGTACATTCACAAACTTTATTGCTTACTATTTATTGACTAAGTCGCTACATATGTACAGTCAACCAATTTGATTTATGGGCCACATCGTTCCTTGTCACAGTGAATTTTTTTTATGAAAGACGCAAAAGATCTCTTATTAACGTCACTGTGACAAGGTTCGAAGTGGCCTAATAGAAATCAAATTGGTTGACCGTACAGTCGCGACTAATTCGCACAAGTATTGGGTATATAATTGGGTTCAAGGTATATAATTTGTACATGGTATTGTATAGGTAGCTCCAAGAGAGTTGAAGTCACGCACACAACAAAATCGCACGTAATGTTAGAAATATTTTGAAACCTACTGTTCTTTTTTCATAGCAATTTCAACAGCGAATTGAGTGAATACAGACCAAAAAGTTTTTATTAAAACTCTTCAAACATGACTGAAGTAACTGGCACTAGTTGGCACTAGTTACATTTTAAGTGTTTTTATTTACATTCACTCATTCATTAAATTCATTCACTCTTTTTGCAATCAGTACTTCATATAGTAGTGTGCGTAATCCATTCGTCTCAACTGTACTGGAACTACCTATACCCATATTATGTATATAATTTGTAGGTTTTCCAAAATATGTATTTATTTTATTTATTTATTGGTAGGTGTTGCAGATATCTACGATAATTGCTTTCTATTGCGGGCCATGTACAGCAGTGGCGGCGCGTTTATACAAGCCGATTCCCGCCGGCTTAACTAACTTTACTGCAGTTCAACGGTTTTCCTTGGGCTCAAGAAGAAAAGGCTAAGACATATCGGTTCCGTCTTGCCTAAGAAAAAAAATTGTCACGCCGCCACTGATGTACCTACAGTCAATAACAAAAGTGGCCAAGCGGGTGAAGTGTTCAAAATAACCTACACGCGCTCTTATTCTCTTGACAATAGAGATGTGTGATAGTGTTGACCTAATTTTGAACACATCAACCGCTTAGCCACTTCTGACTGTATGTACATGCTTCACACCAAAACATAATTGAAAACGAATACTTTTGTGATGAGAAATATGACGAACTTCTGATATTTTGAGTTGTCATCCCTTACATTCAGATATGTTGCTCCGAGCTGACAACGGAGACACCTGATCCCGTCGAGAACCACGCGAATCTGTATCTGCTCCCGAACAGCTGTACCAAGAGCAAGAAGATATCCGGTAATTTATATATTAGAGAATAAAACTAATTTGAGAATATAAACTTTTTTTATGTCTAAAATATTATTTTTGTGTTGGGCTATTTTTGCACATACATCAACAACTCATCAACCAAACATGGCGGGTTTATCTTGAGTACCTATTTAAGGAGTTGCTATGACTACCTTCTGGCTCAAGCATCAGATCAGATAAGTGGTACCAAAATATTGCATTGTCTCCGAACTTACCCGGCACCCGGGTATGTCCTTAAACTACGTCCAACAATGAGAGGTAGGGCACAGCGAAACACCGTCACGCTGAGTCTGGAGCAATTATCATCGCCCATGGGCACCTGCAACACCAGGGGAGTCACAAGCGCGTTGCCGGCCTTTATGGGGGATGGAGCTCTGGGAACCTTGCTCACCATCAGGAACATAACACTACATACCTGAAAGGTAGCAGCTTAGTGCTATTATGGCTGTGGTCTTCTGTAAGGAGGAGGTACTTCCCCAGTTGGGCTTCTCCAGATTCAAGCGTGATGGTATTTCGCTGTGCCCTACCTCTCATTGTTATTATTATTATTATTTATTTATTAAACATACTACAAAATTTTTACAATAGGACGTAGTTTAAGGATATACCCGGGTACAATAAATGTTTTCTATTCTATTTCTCTTTTTACAGGTGGCAGACCGGCGAGGAGATACGAGTTTCCTTGGATGGTGCTTCTTGCCTATGAAACACGTAAGTTTCACTATGATTATTAAACCATAGGATCATATAATACAGTTCCTATCCTATTTTAAAAATAGCTCTTTAAAATAGATATAATTAAAACATGTTACTGAATTCCGAACCGTCTTACTGAATTGAGTCGACTTTAGCCGAATGTATTCCTGGCAAGCCAAGTCATACTAATTATTAAAATGCTTTGATTTTGACTTCATCAACACCTAATAAATAAATTAAATTTCAGCTCTAGGACCCCAGTTCAAGTGCAGCGGTAGTCTCATAACGGAACGATACGTGCTGACCGCGGCCCACTGCATATCTGAGAAACTGATCGGTGTGAGAGTTGGCGACTTTGACATGGACTCCACAGCGGCCTGCAATGAGCAACAGAATTGCAGGGACATGATACAGGTATATGGATTTCCATATTGATTGTCCAGATCAAATAATGCATTTGTGTCATTATCTAGGAAAAGGGACCTTATTGTCGATGGCACTTACGTCGAATCGCGTTGCGTTTGTATTGTATCGTCTTGAACAACGACATAAGCGCCATCGACAATAAGGACCCTTTTCATAGATAATGTCACATTTAAGCAACCCACTAAGCAAACCAGTCGGGGACCCACATACGAGTAGTCCTATCTTAAAATCCCGATTGAATCTGAACTTCGGATTTCGGTCAAAAAAAATCCGAAAAACCAGATTTGAAAAAATGTTCATGGTTTTGCAATCGCTAGTCGGGGACCGAGATGTAACTGGTTTCTAGAAAGAGCTTCTAAAGAGCTCATGACGAGTCTAATATCGTCTAAAAACCTGGCCATAGTCCCTTGTGAAGTTATTGTTTATACATTATTATTTTTACTTTTATATTTTAGTATTTTTAGTTATATCTTGTAATAAACTGTTTGATATGTTTTCATTTGGGACTACGCATAATTATGTAATTTAAGATTTGATGTATCAATGTTTTGAAAAAATAAATCCCACCGTAGTTTCTAGCCGGGCTCTTCTAGGGTCAAAGGTGTAGGTTTAGAACCGGTGTAGGTTTTTTTTTTGACGTTCATGTAAATAAGTGCATGTAAATTGAAAAAAAAAAGACATGATCTTTTTCATCGTGCGCTGATTTATCGTTTAAAAGGGCCAATTGCGTAAAAACATAGTTTATCCATATTTCGATATCAAGAGTACCTAGGCCATTCCAAATAAGATTAATTATGTTTTTAATGAATTTGGACGATAAAGCGATCTAGCAGCGCCCGTCTAAAGGTATTATGGTAACCTATAGATATCTATATGTTACCATAATACCCCCTATATTCTCTTACCCAATATTCCCTTTTCTCAATCATCATAGCTGATTCAACCGTCTATTACAAAGGTGACCTTATGTTGATAGTGTAACAATTACAAATAACCTATTTGCAGGACCTGTACATCGAGGAAGCCATACCCCATTCAAAATACAGCGGCCGACCCAAAGTTAGAAACGATATTGGTGTTTTGAGACTCAGGAATTGTGTAAATTTAGCTTCAAGTAAGTATCTCAAAGTTCAAGTACATTAATACTTAATTATATTTGATATCGACTTTTGAGTCATCATCAAATATATCGGAGCTGTGGAGGCAATCGCAAATATCTGAATATGCACTTTATCATCTTGACAGTAGAGGCGATGTTCAAATATTTGTGACCTCCTCAACAGCTCCTATATACATCTGATGGCGATATATACCTGGCAATGCGTTGTTTCCTAACGATTCTTCAGATTCTTTAAAATCTTATAAACGCATTGCATTAGCGCATTTGTTACTATAAGCTTTCGGAGGCAGATCAGCGCCAGGGTATTCAAAAATATATTAACACAACTTTAGTGGACGCCTTTTCAGTGACGATATAAAAAGCCTTAAGTTGTGTCTTGAACTACTTGAATTTCATTTATTTATTTTCGATGTTTATGACGGATGCCGTTTAGTATATTTGGGTCATGAATTATTGTTGTACCTATGTTTTACAAAATTATTTTCTTATTTACATAGAAAATACTGGCGTGATCTGCTTACCTGTGACCAAGCAGCAACGGTATCGGGATCTGGGCCGGCAAGTCGGCACGGTAGCCGGCTGGGGTTTCACGGAGCAGGGCTTCAAACCACCTGTATTGCGCACCGTGGCTGTACCCATATACAGCGCCGAGAGTTGCCGGCAGTTGTACAACAGGTAATTAGGTGTTATGTGTATTAGTAAGTCTATAATAGCGGCAAATCTATAAAAAAAATTAGGCACATTACATGCACTTATTTTGCATGTTTCTCTTTCCTCGTTTTAGTGAGGGGAAAAGTTTTGTGTTACACACGGGTGAAATTGTAGAGGCCTTTGCCCAGCAGTGGTATACTCTTATAGGCTAATATTATATATATAAATATATATAATATATACATAACATACATGCACTTATGAACGTCAAAGAAGAATCTACCACCGGCTCCAACCCTACACCTCTGACCCGAGAAGATACCGGTCAGAAACTACGGCGAAACTTATTTTTTCAAAGCAGTGATACCTACATCAAATCTTAAAGTACATAATTATGCGTAGTCCCAATCATTGGGTATCACTAAAAAGATAATTCTGATTACTTTAAATGTTTTTGATATGTTTTATGTAGAACTATGTGTGATACGATATTGATATTTTTCTTGTTGTTTTACAGAGGCAGAAAATCTGGCGAAGAAGACGAAACTCTCAACAAGCTCTGCGCTGGACAGAGAGGCCTCGGGTCGTGTGACGGGGACTCTGGAGGCCCCTTGGTAGTTGAAGAACCAGGGAACCAGTTTATCCAATACGGAGTAGACTCCTACGGACCAACGCTCTGCGGTGCCGACTTTCCTAGCGCGTACACTGACGTGACTAAGTATATGAAATGGATTCTTGATGCACTAAGACCTTAAGAGATTTTATAGTGCGATTTTTATTATGACGGACATTACGAGTAGATGACCTATGCTATCTCTCTATAAAACGTTTGATAATTTATCTTTGTTAGTTTAAGAAGATTCTCTAACTTACTCAAGAAATCAAAGAATAAAAGGGTCGGCTGCAACAAATTGCTAGTCTTTAACATTAGCTTGCTTGATACGGCCCGTCATACTATTTATACTTTTCTATGGGATGAGAGCTTGACAGTTACTCTACCTAAGAAAATTATTGTGAAAAATATATGAATAAAAACGAGATGTGAAATAAATAAGTTTTAATTTAAGATTACATAATATTACTTCAAATTAATCATTCGTTCGCTTCGGGAATATCTCCTCTATGTACAACCGGTTTCTTTCTTCTGACAACGCGACGCCGCGTAGGTCTGGCGTGGCCCGACGCGGGGCCTTCCTGTACAGGCGAATCTTCTTGCACTGGCGGCCCGGGCGGGTAGTTCTCTGTTACCGATGTAACAGTTGGCTCTTGACTCTCAGCTTCAGCTTGTGTCGCTTCCCCTATTTGTACAGCTATGCTGTTGTGCCCGTCATCCTTTACCGTTATTGTGGAACCATCAGGATTACTTGACGTGAAGGAGAAAGATGGAGCGGGACTAGGCTCTGGTACAACAATTGGATTGTTAGCTAGAGAATTTTCCCTGTTAAAATTCGGTTTGGGTCTAAAGGGAATTGGCATAGGATTTGCTGGCACTGGCGTAGGGACTGTGGGATTTGGTAGGCCGGTAGGAATTTGCGCTTCTCCTGTCGGGATTGGCTGAGGCATATTTTCAACATGGACATTACCAGGGTGTCCCAGCGGAGCACTTGGAGGGAGATTAGTCTTTACGCCGGAAGGAAACTCATCAGAGTATTCATATATTCCTTGGTTGGTTATTTGTTTGTACGAAAATGAAGAAGGTGCGGTGTCCTTTTGTATTTCTGGCATTCGCGTGTTGATCATTGGAGCTATCGAAGGCCCAGTTGGCCTGTTTTCCGAAATGTCCGATGGTCCAGTTACCTGAGACGGCCACAGCGGCTGACTTGCTTGACTCGTAACTTGCTCGTAAGAGAAAGTTGAAAGCGGCTTGCTTGCTTCAGCTGATACTTGTTGTACTGTCAGGGGCATATTCGGGGCTGGCACAAATGGGGGGGCTGGCACAAATGGGGCAGCCGGCACGGATTCTGTTGGTTGGTCTTCCACAGGTTTGAGAGGAGAAGGTGGAACTAGCGGTGGCAGAGTTGGTAGATCTTCCTTGTCTTGAAGCATCATGTTGGACTTCTTCCCGTCCCTCACAGGATCTTCGACATTAACAACAACAAATGGATTAGAATTGCTATGACTGATTTGTTTGTATGAGTAAGTCAGAGGCACAGGCGCAAGTGGATCTGTTATGGTAAACGGACTGTCAATATGTACTGCGGAACTGTCTTCGTCAAAGCACTCTTGTATCGGGGTAGGAAGTGGCATGCTCACTGACGAAGGAGGAGCGAAGGTGTCCACAACCGGTTCATCGGCAGGAGCAACTGGAGGAAGACGTTCCACGCCGCTGTTTATTAACTTGTATGAATATGAACCAGAAACTGGCGTCGACGGTTTGATAGCATTAGGGTTTACTGGGTTCATCGGGAATGGGCCACTATACATCGGAGATTCGAATACACGAAGCTTGCCTTGTGGAAATGGCTTTCCCATGTTCGCAGACGGAGGCAGCGCGGGTAGACGCTCTTCACTGATTAAACCACCACCGTAGCTTGTCATAGAACCATCACTATTGACTTGTTTGTAACTAAACGAGTTCTTTGCTGGTGTTGCAGGCAGTTTTACTGGATGTATAGCTGGAACGCTTACAAAGTCAGCTGGGACTGGAACAGCAAACGGCGGTGGTCTGTTATATTTTGCTCCAGCGGCCACTTTCTCTATCCTGTCGGTAATGTGCGGCGGTGGGATAGGATGGGGCATCCCATGCGCAACAACTGTAGAGCCACCATATTCTTCATACATTCCGGAGGCCGTGTAAGTACTCATTTTACCGTCTCCAATCTGTTTGTATGAAAACGTATTGGGAGGAATCGGAATACCTGGCGAAACAGAAATAGGTGCAGGGTTATTTTCAATTACATTTACAGATACAGCTGGATCGCCTATTTTTCCGTCGGCATAACCATGGCTAAAAGAATACGCCCCATGACCAGATGGATATCTAAACGGATTCTTCTCCGGTAAACTAGGAACGTTCAGTGAGCCAGCATGTATTCCATTATCTGTTACAACTACAGCACCGTTTAGTCCAGATGCTGAATGCTGAGTCATTCCACCATTGACATTCATTTGTGAATAAGAATATCCTGTAGATCCTTGTAGAGACGCAGGCCTTCTTGCTACTGCAGCATTCATTGCGACTGGTATTGGTGCAACGTTAACATAGGGGACCCTAGGATTCGATGCGATGGCCGCTACTTTTTCGATTCTGTCCATAAGGAACACTGGTGACGGTGGCAACCCTGTCTCTGTTACGACAACTGGTCCTGGCTTACTAAAAGTAGGCGGTAGTCCCATGTAAGAAGACATTCTACCATCTTGATGTATCTGCTGATAGGCGTAAGTAGCAGGTTGAACTACTTCAGATACAACTATTTTCGACACTTCTGGCAGCACGGGAACTGGCAAGCGGACAGGGATTTTTCTGATTCTGTCGATGATGAACGGCAGCGTCTTGCCGCTCTCTGTCACACTCACGCCGTTTCCCAAATCAAGTGAGCTAGTGTACGTAGTCAGTGATCCATCTTGGTTTACTTGCTTGTACGAGTATTGGGTTGGAAAGACTGGGATCTTTGGAGGCTGGACCAGCACTCGAACCGGTTCCAAAGGCAGACTGATTCCGGGTGCAGCGCAAGGCTTAATTGGCTTAAAAACCTTAATCTTAGATGGAAGAATACCTACTTCGTCCAGCACTTCTGCTTTTCCGTTTAGGATCCCCGATTTCAAAAGATTCTTGACTCCTAAGAGCGCGTTGTATGTTTCATTTAAAGTGTTTGTGCCTAAATAAGATCTGAGGATTCCAATACGTGAATTTGGCGGAGGATTATCGTAAATAGGATTCGCTTCGAGGGTTTCTTTAGGAACAGCTTTGATGACCACATCGTTGAAGCCAGGGATCTTGTAGAACTTTACGTCAGGAGGTGGAGCTTCAGGCTGTGTGCAGTTGGGCTCGCTGCAGCTGAACAGCTTGTTGATTATCAGGTCCTTGATGTGTTGGAGGTGGCGGCGCGGCCGCTCCTCCGCCAGCGTCGTGGCAGTACATGCCAGAAATATACACTGAAAAAGAATAGGTAGGTTCGATAAATAATTAATACATAATCAGGAATATAAATCTTTATATGGCTACTTGTAGACTGATCTGAGAGACTGTGCTGGTAGAACTGAAAACGTTACTACACAGGTAAAGGTAGGCATATAGGTAAGTAATCTTATGAAAAAGTTATTTCAACAATAAATAAGTTACACCAACAAGGTATGTGATAATGAGTATCAGTATAATTTAAGGCTTATGCAGAAATCTCGGCGTGCAAATTATTTTTTGGACATTGCGAAGGTTAAAGAAATTAAATAACTATTAAATACAAGACATTTTTACACTAACGGCCTGAGGCCCACGGTGAGCTCAAGAAGGCTTGTATTGTGGGTAGTCAGCCAACGATATATATATTATATACAAATTAAAGTACATAGACCCATTATTAAGGAAAAAATAAGTTTGGACCCAGGACCGTCCGCTTCAAAGGCAGGGTCAGGGCACAAGGCCACACATGTTATCGTATCAATACATATGTATAATATCACATAATATAAAACAAAGTCATTCCCGCTATCTGTAGTACTCTGTACGCTTACATGCATTTTAAACAACGCAGCGGGTTTTTAACGTTTTCCTCATCCAAAAAACATAATTCAAGACTATTTATCACTATTTACATTGCACCCGTGTAAAACCGGGTTTTATCGCTGTGAAAAACATGTATGGAATATCCTCCATTCAAATATTTTCCCAATAAATTTACTATTAAAACTGACTAGTGTCCAAACACACCTGTTAATATTTTTAAATATTCGCCTGATAATGTGATAATTCTGTGACACTAATGAAAAACCTAATGAAAAATGACGAACAACTAGTATGAAACATATAAGTACCGTCTTTCACTAGAGCCACAGAAAAGCTTATGAGTGTAATGGAATAGTAACGGACATGAAACTAAAAGTTAAACTTCAGGCGGCATTAAAGCGGCAAAAATATGCTACCTTAGGCGCGGGGTATATTTTTGTCCCATTCGCGGTGGAAACGGCGGGCAATTGGGGGACAGATGCCAAAAAATTTGTGCGTGACATAGGCCGTCGACTCCGGCAAAAGAGAGAGGACCCCGCTCCGAGTCGTTTCTGGTGCAAAGGCTGTCTATAGTAATTCAGCGCGGTAATGCCGCGAGCATTATGGGCACTTTTGCACCAGAAACGACTAGCAGTTATTAAATTTTAGGGTTAATTTAGTTTTACTGTATTTTTTTTTGTTAAATTTATATTCTATTTAATGTCAATAAATTGTATATACCTATATATTTAAAAAAAAAAGTTTTTTGAACCCTAAAAATAGGCGCAAGATAACGTATGTTTTAACTAAGCAAGCGTCTTCGAGAGGCAACAGGCGATCCTCGCGCAGGCAGCTTTCTCGCTCAAAGGATTGCAATTCCAATTCTACGCGGGAATGCTGCCTGCGTAATGGGCACCCTGCCAAGGGTCCTAGGTTCATTTTCTATTATTTTAAGTAGTTTATTTTTAGGTTTATTTTTAAATTAGTTATGGATTGTATTTATATTTAAACTTACATGAGACATGTTTAATAATTAACGATTAACACGGTACTACTCACGTTACAAGCTACTCACGTAGTTATGGATTATTTTTTCTTCATAAAATTATTAAAGTTTATGAAAATAAATACATATTTATGTATCCTTTGAACAATAAAGATATGTTTATTTATATTTTTTATAAAACGTCGACTTGCGGAAACCTAGCACGCGGACTTAACAGTTGAATAACTTAGCTAAAGGCAGGTGGCCTATGTAGTAGTAGTAGCAACGTGTGTCACACGTATGTCGCGTTCTATAACTTTTATACACAGAGAACTACCTATAGAGTCGCAATGTTGTTCATTTTGTTCGCGATACAAGCTGCCAACACAAGAGGTGAAACGTGAGGGGCGGGAGGGCGTTAACGTCGCTGCGATTGGTTGTCTCAAGGACGACGCGCGGCCGCTTGAGCGTGTAGTGATGGGACATGTTTTTTACCGGAAGCCTAACCGGTATTCATTTATGTTTGGTAAACAAAAGTAACTATAAATATAAATCAGTAGGTATAGTAATATTATTTTAACTTACTTCAAAAGTATAGGTTAAAATACTAAGGGTGTAATAATCTAAAAATTAAATGTGTATGACAGTAATAAGAGCTCCAGAAAAGAGTACAAATTACGATGCGAAATGGTACAATTTTTTTGACCAAAATATCGATTATAATATTATGTATGAGAGTGGTTTGTTTGTTCATAAACCACTCTCGTACATATCATAATGTGGGTTGGAATAACTTCTATAATTAACAGCCTATTTTAAAAAATGTCTTTTTGAATTAATTAATTAGTTATTAATTAAATTGTTATTGTATATAAATAGTGCATTACTGCAAATACTAGTTATCCTGGATGAGTATCAGTTAGGCGACCTGGACTGAAGGTGAGGAACGAGGCCAGAATATCACTTGCTGTCTAAACAGTCCCTAATTCAAAAATAGGACAAATTGTATGAATGGAATCTTGCAAATATATTAAAGTTAATACGTTATTTGTATTTTTATAAAAATACAAGGGTTTCAAATAAAATACATATTTAATCACTAGAGATACATTATTCGTATGTTGTTTGTGTAGACACTGTGGACCATAGCTGTGCCCCCTAAGGATTCTCTGTAGACCACCTCGGCCACCATGGACTCCTGTGTTCTTCGGGCGCTGGCCGCTTGTCCCGCCATGCTACGTTGGGTTAAACTATATTCTCAGAAGGGCGCTTTGTCAGCGCGAACAGCCCCGCCACTCTGGTACACGAGATTGTGCGGGGTCAGATGTCGTTAATACCTGCTGTTGGAGAATGGGTCGCGCACTGGTGTGCTATTCTATGACACTAGACCCAAGGACTCACCAAGTGGATTCTAAAAAGCCCCATAACATACCTCTCTATCTCAAACCAGCTATGAGTGCCCTGGGACTTCCTCGAAGTTCATCATCCAGGCCCATTCTATGATACTGGACACAAGTACTTACGAAGTGGATTCCAAAAAGCCCCCATAACATACCTCTATTTCAAACCAACTATGAGTGCCCTGGGACTTCTTCGAAGTTCATCATCAGGCCCATTCTATGACACTGGACCCAAGTACTCACCAAGTGGATTCTAAAAAGCCCCATAACATACCTCTATCTCAAACCAGCTATGAGTGCCCTGGGACTTCTTCGAAGTTCATCATCAGGCTCATTCTATGACACTGGACCCAAGGACTCACCAAGTGGATTCTAAAAACCCCCCATAACATACCTCTATCTCAAACCAGCTATGAGTGCCCTGGGACTTCTTCGAAGTTCATCATCAGGCCAATTCTATGACACTGGACCCAAGTACTCACCAAGTGGATTCTAAAAAGCCCCCATAACATACCTTTATCTCAAACCAGCTATGAGTGCCCTGGGACTTCTTCGAAGTTCATCATCAGAGCCAATTCTATGACACTGGACCCAAGTACTCACCAAGTGGATTCTAAAAGCCCCCATAACATACCTCTATCTCAATCCAGCTATGAATGCCCTGGGACTTCTTTCGAAGTTCATCATCAGACCCATTCAATGACTCTTGGACCCCAAGGACTCACCAACCCCTCTAGTCCACTACATAACTCTACATAAAACTAAGTATGCGTACATACATATTCTACTACTACTAGTTAGTATTAAATATAATATACTATATAAACTACTGAAATATAAATATATACTCGTATATATATATGAGCATATGTTAACCAGAGTTGTATCAGGTGTAGATTACCGAGGTGTATTGAATTTACAAAATATAATAGAAATCAGGGATATGCATCTAAATATATATATATATAGTATATATATATATATATATATATATATATATACTATATATACTACATATATACATATATATATATATATATATTTATTTATCCTGATTTCTATTATATTTTGTAAATTGGTACACCTTCGGTAATCCTAAGCACACGATTACGGTTAATACGGTAACGACATCAGCACATCACTAGAGCTACACGTGGCTTCGTAAGACAGGAATAGCACACTGTATTTACAATATGATGAAAAGAGACGAACAAACTATGTACTTCTGTAAGCGACCAGTATAAATGAACTCCGCTAGGAACAAATAATTTTTCAATAATATAATCATTTTGACTTATCTGTGGAATGTTATACCATCTTTCTTGTAATTTGATGTCTTAGAATTTTTACCACACCATCTTACAGTACAATGACACATGATGTCAACGTTTTTATTATAATTATCTATTTTTTAGTGTAGTAACAATGTGCACTGCGCGCAGGTCAGATACTTGGACGCAACTGAACGGCACTGCGCGCGACCGGGAATTATATAAGCCTTGTATGCCATACGGACTGCTGATCGTCAGTGCCCTGCAATACTTGTCTATAGGTTTACTGGTCTGTGCTTTTATATTAAAATTATTAAGTAAATTCCATATTAATTACCTGCACAACTACATAGACACGGCCCTGCAGTTAAGTTTTTCACCTATACATAAATAAAATAGTTGGGTACTTACATTTATCACGGCCAATCGCATTTTGACTTGACACTGTTTTCTGATCCCTCGCTCGACACAAACTAACCGAATTCTCGCACAACCGACCCTTTTGTACTAAAGAAAGTTACTAAAATTAACTAATCACATGATTTAACACCCAATATATCAATATACTAATTAAAAGGAATTTCACTAATGAGGCAATGAGTACAATAATGACATGAGACATGATTAAATATTTATTTATTTACACTTCTTAGAATAACATTATGATTAGTGGAAGACATATATCATCGCTACTTTGAAAAAAATCTAATATCTGACACAGATACTCCAAGTTGAAACGCAGTAACTCTGTACTCATCCCATACATAGTTACGTTATTTTTCTTTTGATAGCCGGAATAAGTTACGAGGTTTTTCCAAAGTAGTGACGATGTGTTTATATATGACTAGAATTTGACATAAAATAAATGTCAAAGCTTAAAGTAATAAATTGCTATTATATCATAATTACAAAGAATACTTATACTAAAACTAAAATACTTGATTACACATTTTTTTTTTCAATCTATACATATTCTAAACATACTTACCGAGTGGGGATTCATATCTTAGTATGGTATTTTTTTTTAACTGACAATTTTACATTTCATCATCATCTTAATTTTACCGTAAGACGTGCACTACTGGACACTGCTTCCCCAAATTAGGACTTGCATCATCTTAGAGGGAAGGGAGTTTCCATAGTCACCACGCTTGTCAGGCGGGTTAGCGACCGCAATAGCTGTTCGGTTTCGACGGACGCTGCTGCCCATCCATCGGTTCTTTTATCCTTAGTCGCATCTAACGATACCCGCGGGGGAGATGGGGTGGTGGTATTCTCAACTGGTACCACACGGCAATTAACAATTATTATTACAAATATACGGGACTTAACCGTGTATATTGTGTTTACCTATATTAACCTTAAAAATTACCTCAGACGTTTCGAGGACGACGTTGTCCTCGTGGTCTCGGATTAAGACAAACTTTTTAAAGTTAATATACGCAGTTAAGTCCAGTTCATTTGTAATAATGTGTAAAAACCGTGTAAGTTTAAATTAACAATTATTTCACTCATTGTTATTTTCTTATTTACTTTCACCTAATTAACTAATTTAATTGGTGTGAAAATTTATTTGAGTCATGAACTTATTACAATAAAAAATCTCTAAAGATACAATACATTACCAAACAAAGTTTCCAGTCAAATCTGGAATTTGATATAGACAAAATAATCATCACAGTACTCCGACTCCTTAAAAATTCTAACCACACCATGTTACATCTCCCTCAAAGACATGCCTCTGTATAGGCGGCGCGTGGTGCGGCTGTGGAGACCCGTGCAATAGCTCACACATGAAGCTGATGTACGTGATGGCAAGCCGGAGGGTTTCGATGCGGGAAAGCCGTTTCTCGTAGGCGAAAGTTGGGACCTGGAAAGGAAATGTTGCTGTAACTATGAAAGAACCTTCATAAATATATAGGTATTCCTGGCCCGGTACTGCGGACATCGAAGTTCGTATATTTCGAGCGTCTTTCTCTTTTACTTCGATTAAGGCGTCATGAGAGTGACAGAGACCATCATCCGAAATTTACGAATATAGTTTTTTGCTGTAGCGCCCCTGAAACCTAAAAGAGGTTCTAGCTAAAGCTCTATAGTATTTGTGCAGATACTATAATATATATTATTAAATTTAAGGACAGGTCTGGCCTAGTAGGTAGTAACCCTGCCTATAAAGCAGACGGTTCTGGGTTCAAATCCAAGTGAGGGGCATTTTTGTGTATTGAACACAGATATTTGTTCTTGAGTCATCGGTGCTTTCTATGTAAGTATTTATATATTATACAGTGTGCCAGGCCATGGAGGGAAAGTACCTTAATTCCTTAAGTTTGCTCATTTTACTTAAAGGAGACATTTAGACATACTTTTTTTTTTAAATAAACAAAACTACTATCAAATATTTTCTAAAAATCGCCTGCCTCACCAGGGAGTCGTACCAACTAAAATAAAATAAAAAACACTCGCTATTGTTATACCAAGTTACACTAAATGGGTATGATTATTATTCTTTATTTTTAGAAAATTTATTTCTTCAGGAGTTTATTAATTGTAACTACAATGAAGTAGCGGCAAGCACCATCTCCACCTAAAATTTAATTAACGGTAGTGACGAAATTATACAAGTTCCGATGGAGGGATTTTGTCTACATAACTGTAAAAAAAAATCTAAAAATAAATAGAATAAATATTACAGGACAACTCTAGACAAAGTGACTGAGTCTCACGGTAAGCTCAAGCAAGCTTGCGTTATGGATACTTACTCAGGTACTCAGTCAAAGATATACATCCATAGGTACTAATATGTGGCAGTCCACATGGAAAGGTAGATGAGAGGTAGGGCACAGCGATGACCATCACGCTTGAATCTGGGGCAGCCCATTTGTGGAAGTACCTCCTCCTTACAGAAGACCACAGCCATAATAGCACTGCTACCTTTCAGGTATGCAGTGTTGTGTTCCTGATGCTGAGTAAGGTGCCCAGAGCTCCAACCCCCTTTAAAGGCCGGCAACACGCTTGTGACTCCTCTGGTGTTACGGGTGCCCATGGGCGACGGTAATTGCTTACCACCAGGCAATCCGTCTGCTCGTTTGCCGCCTATGTCATAAAAAAAAGGTACTTTATGGCGCTTGGCGCTTAAGTTGCAAAGTCACATTAGTATTGAAGCGTCGTTAACAATAACGTAAGCGCCAAACGCCATAAGATACCTTTCCTTGTGGACTACTACATATTATAAATACGAAAGAGTGCTGTTTGTCCGTTTTGCACGGCAAAACGGAGCGACGAATTGACGTGATTATTAAGTGGAGGTAGTTGAAGGGATGGAGAGTGACATAAGCTACTTTTTCCAGCGAGAAAACATCTCATTCCCACGGGAAGACTCAATATGTTACATTTTCCTCTAATCATGCTAGCGAAGCGGGCATCATCTAGTAATATACATATACAAACACTTAAATAGGTACATAGAAAACACCCATGACTCAGGAACAAATATCGTACGTATTATCAAGTATTATAGATATATTTTTATTTGCATACAAATACATATATTAATATTAAATTAAAATAGATACAATACAATTAAAATCAGTTAAGACTTCGGTTTTCTCGGGTATCATCGTTTAATTCCGGAGTCGGAAATGACACGATATACATTGCCGCGATTACTTTTAGGTAGCATTTAATTTGAAGTATCATAAACGCAATGTTAAGCACCTGCCAAGATGACATTATTAACCGGTAGACCTAGGAAATTTGTTATGCAGAAGCGACATGAATTTGAACATTCATTATTTAATGAAGCTGAATACATACATGAGTCAATATTTTACTGTTTGGTGTAAGTAGGTACGATATTATGTCGCATTAATCATTGATAATAAAATAATCATAAAATTAAAATAAAAAAAAACCGGCTTCAACCGTTTTTTATTCATATTTCGTAAACGGCTTGGCCGATTTTGGTAATATTTCATTTTCATATAGTAAAACAAAAAAGCTAAGCTCAAAATTAAAAAAAATATTTTTTTTTTGAAATGTCTTCTTTTTGTAATTTTTCCTTGATCTGGGTGCTTCGTGCCAAATTTCAAGTTTCTGAATTCACGGGAAGTACCCCGTAGATTTTGCGAGTGTTGAAAAGTCTAAAATTTGCACCATTAACGACTGTATCTTTTATTTGACACTAAGAAGGCAGACTGTCAAACTATTTAGTACTTGTTAGCATCTTTCTTATTTCAATATAAAGGTTGTGTTAGTTTTGAGCTACAAAAGAGGTTTCGTTGCTCATATCGTTCTTGTACCTACTGTATTCAATAAGACAACGAGTAATATATATAATTAAAGGTCAAATCTGTAAATTGATAACTCTATGTGATAGACGAGGGATTCACGACAATTACCGAGGTTGGCCGAAGTCTTAACTGATTTTAATTGTATTGTAACCCTGTATCAATAGTATCCTATCAACATCCACAAATTACTTTATGATTCATTGTAAACAACTCTGGTAAAAGCCACTAAAAGCAAACTATTTTATCGACAGATGATTAATGTGTTAGTTCTAAGTAATTTTACCGTTCTTTAAAGGTTATTCTAAATGTACTCACATCGACGTCATAAAGTATATCACTTTCTAATGACGTGTGACCTAATCAGCTCTGATACGGGAACTACTACAATAAACAAAATTGTTTTTACATTGTCATTAACTGTTATAGTTATATTTTTTAAGGTAGATTTGTACATAGAAAATAGATGTAAAATATAAAACATAAACATTTATAAATAACCGTTCTTAGAGTGCCGGCGGCCAATGGAGCAGTGCGCAGGCTGCCTGTGGTTAGGGCCGCAAACAGACGAAATTTTTTTTTTATACACGACTGAGTGTTTGTACCTCAGTCACACCAGATGGTAAGTGTCGACGAGGTCGAGGGTGTAATATAGGTAGTTTCACGAGAATTGAATTCACGCACACAACAACATCTCATGTAATGATAGAAGATTTTGAAATTGCAGTTTTTTTTTCATACCGATAGCAAGTTCAACACCGAATTGAATGAATACACACCAAAATTTTTTTTTATATTAAACCTCTTCAAACATGACTGAAGTAACTGGCACCTTTAAGTGTTTTTATTTACATTCACTCATTCATTCCATTCATTTACTTTTTGCTATCAGTACTTCATATAGTTGTGTGCGTAATCCATTCGCCTCAACTCTCGTTGAACTACCTATACGCTGGTTCAGTAACAGTCTATTCACTCTTGCCTTGAAAAGACCCAAAGTATATCTTTCCGGGAATACTGACGAAACTATGCGCGCCGCATCCAGGATTATCGCTTTATAAAACAGAAGCTTGATCTAACCACAATTTATTCACAGATACGAGACACAATAAGGTACAAACAAAAAAACTGTATTTAACGTCGACTGTGTTCGCTTCATCATTATAGCGTCATTACAGCTTAATCACATAGTTACATTTCTCCTCAATTTGTCAAAGGCTTTCATTCAAATCTGATTCAAATTAAATACTAGTTTGTCTCCTTTCGCGGATGTTAGCAGCGCGCGGCTGAGCGACGGACGAAACGCGTAGCATCTGCTTCTGCCGCGCCTGAACTTCTACATTACAGCTTAGTCCTGACATAGTTGCACAACCTTTCTCCTCAATTTATCAACAGCTTCATTTAAATTGAACATGTGTCTCCTCTAGCGGATGTCAGCCGCGCGCGGCTCAGCGTTGGCTTCTACCGCGCACAAGCTGTTACTTTACAACTTAATCATGACATGGCATAGTTACCTCTCTCCTCAATTTCTCAAAGGCTTGAGATTGAACATGCGCCGAATCCCGCGGATTTTAGCCGCGGGCGCTCAGCGTTAGCTTCTGCCGCACATAAGCTGTTACGTTACAACTTAATCATGGCATAATTACTTTTCGCCTCAATTTGTCAAAGGCTTCATTCAGATTCAACACGCATCTCCTCCTCGGCTTCTGTCGCGCACAAGCTGTTACGTTACAACTTAATCATGACATCGTTACCTTTCGCCTCAATTTGTCAAAGTCTTCATTCAGATTGAACATGCCTCCTTTCGCGGATGTTAGCCGCGCGCGGCTCAGCGTCGGCTTCTGCCGCGCACAAACTGTTACGTTACAACTGAATCATGACATAGTTACCTTTAGGTGAACAACTTAGCTAAAGCCTATGTAGTAGTAACGTGTATGTCCACGCATGTCGGCGTTCTACATTCAAATTTTGACGTAAGTTCCATATTAATTATCTCACATCTACATAGAAATGGTCATTCAGTTAAGTTTTTCACCTATACGTTACAACTTAATCATGACATAGTTACCTTTTACCTCAATTTGGCAAAGCCTTCATTCAAATTGAACATGCGTCTCCTCCCGCGGATGTTAGCCCCGCGCGGTTCAGCGTCGGCTTCTGCCGCGCACTAGTTGTTACTTTATAACTTAATCATGACATAGTTACCTTTTACCTCAATTTGGCAAAGCCTTCATTCAAATTGAACACGCGTCTCCTCCCGCGGATGTTAGCCCCGCGCCGCTGGGCGACGGACGCCACGCGCCGCCGCGGCTTCTTGCCGCCGGAGGAGGCGCGCGACGGGCCGCGCCCGCACCCCGCCGACCATACTGTCATCAAATAATTATTATACTTCCATATATAAAGTAACTAGCTTTTATTGGGGGATAACCTAACCATACAACCATAACACATATGTTAATCTAGGGTGTCAGCTAACTCCATACCAAATTTTATTAAAATCACTCCAGCCGTTTATACGTGAAGAAGTAACAAACAAACACACTTACAAACTTTCGCCTTTATAATATTCGTGTAGATAAATAAACAAAAATGCCTGTTTACTCCGTAACCTACTTAAGTTTGCATATATGTAGATATGCAAACTTAAGTTAGGAACAATAGTACATTACTGCAGCCGCCGGGAAAAAGGGGGTTGAAGGCTGAGTTGTATATACGGCCGACTGTAAGGAGGCCGGATAGTATACGAAGCCTTCAAGACCCTTTCACGGCTAGGCATGTATAGTGCTTTTCTCAAACTAATGCAATGAAATAAATAAAAAATACCACTGAACAAAACAGCTTCACGACATAAGTTTTTTAATTTTCCCTCCAATCCCGCTTTGTAGTATTTTTGCCTTCGATGTAATAATTAATGACTATCATAAATAGTCTGGCTATAATTACTATATACAACATTTAGAAAAACCACCAAAAAAGAATGCACTTACCTTTTAAATGATGGCGCTACGGCATCTGCCTTTGGCGGTACACAATAACAAAATATAGATAAATAAAACCGGGCCCGGTTAGATTATTCAATTTTTATACACCCGTAACACTATATCTAAGTCACAAAAGCATTGAATCACACCATTTACCACTATTTAGTCTTAATAAACAGAGTTTTACACGCCGAGAAACTTTTCCATTCCGCCATTATTAAAACAAGTAAAAGTGTCCTGTGATTGGTTGAGTCAAAAATGCGTTCAAAAACGCGCATGCGTGGAGTAGTGTTTGGTGTTGCCAATACAATTTTAAAATTGAGAGCATGAATAATAAATATAATAATGTAATAACCTGATGATATGAATATTCAATTACATGATAAATAAAATAAATCTCTTCATACCATTTCGTCTGAAATAAGCGAGATTATTTTTTAGCCCGCTAATCATTTAGTCACTAAAAATGATAAAAAAAATATAACTCAGCTGTTTGAACAGGCTTCATGAACACAGACGCCAGGTATACATAAAAATTAAAATTACTTCCCGGCCTAGGCCTTCAATTTTATATGAAATTCGTTACCTGTCCTCTGGAGTCGATCCGCCCTAAACGTGATACTTCGAAGCCTATTATGACGCACGTAACGAAGACATTTCATTGCATGTTTGAGAAAATAATATTACCTAAACTATTTCATGTAAGTCCTAATTTACTGTAGGTACATGTAGGAAAAAAAATTAAAACAGTTTTGGGGTTAATCGGTTTTTTTTTCACCCCCAAGGGGTAACAGAGGAATGAAACTTTCTGCAGGATATTACCTCCCCAAAAGGCATCGTTTGATTATAGTTTCGACCCAAAAACGCTGAGGGCAATTTTTTTTAAGCTATCCTATATCCTCCATTTTTAACATACCTTTTTACATATAGATAAAGAAAACTTATTATTTACACGTTTGTTTCATAACATGTTATACTATTTTTTTATCTATAATATCTTATGTCTTATATGAAAATAACGGCTTTCTTTTAATTTATAGAATATAAATCTATTGATTAATTACGGGAAATATATAACTAAACATTACTAACCCAAGTCGGCCGGCGGGAACGCCAGGATGTCTGGGTAGGGTACCGGTGCCGGGGGAGCGTCCCACAGCGGGCCGTATGGGGATACTTCACTACCCTGGAAATCAAATAACCTTAACACACACAAAAAAAAATTAAGCAGAAGTGCCGTGTAATGCCGGCTGGCTAGAATAGCACCACATCTCCTCCCGCGGGAGTCGTAAGAGGGGACAAAAAGAAAAATCCTAAGGACAGCAGCGTCCGCCGAAACTGCTTGCCAAGCTTGGCGACTATGGCAACAATCCCCCAAGTGATACAAGTCATATTTGTGGGAGGCCTATGTCCAGCAGTGGACTGCATAAGGCTGAAATGTATTAAGCAGAAACGTCTGCTAGCGAATATAATCGATATTTAAATTTAAAGAAAAAATTGACTCGAAGCGGTACAACCACTGGATCACTAGCCCAGCGCACTACCAATTGTGCTATTCGAGTATCGCTTGGACTTGTCTTTCTCTATTTTACCCTTCCTGGCATACGTCATTACGGGTGATGTGCCGAAAGTTCATCTACCGAAAGAGTATTTGAACCTTCCGGCCCTATTTATGTCATAGAAATATAGGTAGATTAAATTGGAACAACGAAGATTTTTCTGTATTCGAACATGTCGAACTAATCCTTGTCACTTTGCCATAAAGTGCCCATGTCGAATACTAGTGCAGCGTCGAGCACTAGAACTTCTACCTTACACGTGTTATCGCACGGACAGAGTGTCACATATGCAAACGGAGGTATAGTGCTTGAAATTGGAGACTTCGGTTCTCTGAAACATGTCGCGAAAATGACTGCTGCGATTTACGAGCGAGTTTTGTAAGGAGGCGAACACGCCGCGAGTTCGCAGCGTACGAGTTTTGATAGAAGTCGCACAAGTGTGATAAACGTGAATGTTAACCTTTTGAACGCCAAGAACAACTAAACGTATCGTGTGCTGTAGTACCTACCACACCATTGACGCCTAAATTTATAATGGCGGACACTGTCAAAGCAAGTTACATAATGAGATATAAGATTTATATTTATTCTTCACTAGTCCACGTGTATAGCCCCCGGACCCGGGTACAGGCCCTAGACTACCCAGAAACCAGCTGAGGACGGGCAGCAGAGTTTCTTACAGGTGGAACATACTGCGATCGATAGCCCCTCTGTCAAGCGTGGTGATTATGTCACTAAACACCCCGTGCTGCTTACGGTTGTCTATGGCGGAGGCCTATATCCATGGCTGAAATAGTAGTGGACCTGTTGGCGTGTACGTCACATTTTGCGAGAAAAAGCTTTCAGAATTAAAAAGTACCAGTGCATATAAAACAATACATACAGCAGATCCACTCCAAACGTGCGACGTGTCGCTGCCGTAGGACATCAGCGGGAAATGAATCTTGATACCTGGCACTCGCACTTATCTAGAAAACCAGCTAGCAGCCTTCAGGGTAGCCACTAGCACCTCGATATTTTGAACCACTGGTGTCCAAACCACTAAGTCTCACTATAGGAACCTATATAAGCAAGATTTTCTACCACTAAATGTGAACTCAGAACCAGAGCTAGCCGTGTTCCATACTATACTAAATCAAAATACAAATTCATATTTTCACGCCAACATTTTATTAAATTTACTTACCTCGCAAATAAACACCTTGATACAACCTCTTTAAGTCCATTTTTGTTTATCTCTCAAAATTCTCACCCCAACTGTAGTGCCACCAGGTTTCTGGGCTGCGATTGGTCGAAATAAGGGTGAGTCGAGGGTGGTTGCCTGTGATTGGTTGCAGCGGTTAGTTGGGCGGTGTCGCTGAAACGTTTAATCTTGAAAAGAAAACTTCATGAAGGCAGGTTTCCATACAAATGAAAATAAGCGGACACTAAAAGGTGTCTTTGACTATGAGGTTTTAAATGGAAGGTTTCATTTTACTTCCCAAACTGAGCATAATATTACATTTAAGGTTGCTTACAAATCGTTGGGTTGTAATATTTTCTTATCACATGCTATATATTTTTGTGTCTTTTCCGTACACGGAACAATGGTGTTCAGCACTTTGGGAGGCGTACGCGGAGCCGGATCGAGCCAACGCCGCCTAATAAAATGGTAAGTACCTTTGCATTTTAAGTAAACCAATTTGATTAGTGGGTACTATGTGAAAGTCGCTAAAGATTTCACGTTATTGTCACTGTGTATTGACATCACAAACTCGATTAACTGTACAGCTAGCTGCAAAAGACGCTGAGCGGGTGAAGTGTTCAAAATGACTTACACGCTCTCTTATTCTCTTGACAATAGAGATGTATTGACCTAATTTGGAACACATCAACCGGTTAGCTACTTCTGCTGCCGAATAAATATACAACACTTTCTGATGACGCATCAGTGTATCAGGAATATTGTAGGGACGCCGGGGTTTATTTAGTTTTATCTCCACGAAAAAATCAACTGGCTTATAATATCAGGTAGACAACATCAGGACAACATGTATAATACGTTTTGAAATAAAATACAAGTAGGTAACTTACAATTACATCATCATCATCTTCGCGTTGTCTCGGCATTTTGCCACGGCTCATGGGAACTTGGGGTCCACTTGGCGACTAATCCCGCAACCCCGACGTAGGCACTAGTTTTTACGAAAGCTACTGCCATCTGACCTTCCAACCCAGAGAGTAAACTAGGCCTTATTGGGATTAGTCCGCTTTTCTGACGATCTTTTCCTTCACCGAAAAGCGACTGGTAAATAACAAATTTCGTAGGTACATAAGTTCCGAAAAACTCATTGGTACAAACAAGCCGGGGTTCGAACCTGCGACCTCCGGATTGCAAGTCGCACGCTCTTACCATTACTAGGCCACCAGCGCTCTAACAATTACATAAGGAACAAAAATGAAGTATCTTTTAGGATAGAAAACTCCCGGGAGACTCAGACATACTAAAATATATATAAAAACGGGTCACTCACGTATCTTTATTTTATTGGACCGAAACATATGTCGAGCATTATTCGACTTTAAGATACGTGAGTGACCCATTTTTATCTATATTTTAGTATAAAAATGAAGTATCTTATTATGTGTAGGTAACTTACTTGACTCGCCAACCCGCCTGCTTAGCTAGGCGATTAAAACCCCGCATGATACGAGTTATTTGGGGGTGGCCTATCACTCCTTTAGAATCACAATAGCACTATACAAAATAATATGGGATTCAAAATTTAATCATTGATAAAGTCATAATTTGAATGGTTCTGGATTTTGTATAGTGGAAATGTTTCTAAAAGAGCGCTATGTCCAGCAGTGGACGTTTTACGGCTGAAATTATGATGATGATGAGTACCTACTTAAGTTTTTTTTTTTATCTTTTAACTATCTAGTTTTAAAACCAAAGTGTATCTTGTAAAAACTCGAGCAAAGAGGCAACAGTTATTTCAACGTTGGGGTTACTCAACTCGAGTCCAGTTGATATTGGCGGAAGCCCTGTCCAAAACTTGCATTATTTTTTTATAGTTTTTTTGACAACTGACCGATTTGAAAAAAAAAATGAACAAAAATGAAAAAATATTTTATTTCTTTTTCTTAAAATATAAATAACAATAAGGTTGGGTTTTCCTAGTAAGTATTTGTATACCTGTGTCAGGAAGACCCGCTCTTCAATTACACTTTAGTGGCTATGTTGAACAAGAAAATCAAGAAATAAGGGAAACAAGGAGATTTTTAATGAATACTTATAACTAACCTATAAACATAACAATACAATACAATATGGATTTGCTTTTGTAAATTAATTTTTACATTTTGGATTGTATTTTTTTTTAAGATTGCCTGATGATCAAAGATCGGACAAACGCCCGTCATTTAGAAAATATAACTATGTTCCGTACAGCAGAGACTTCGTTACTTTATGATGTTAAAATATTTTGGAAGAACAGTATACCAATGTCAACGATTACATATGCCCCTATGACGTCCGTAGACTGTGAACGGACTTCTTCAACGCATAAATGGGTCCTAAATTCACATCGTTATAGGCTCACAACTGAAAATTTAGAAAAAAAATTGGTCATTCTATTTTATTGGCGTAGGTAAATTTCGGAATGTCAATCATAAATTAATTCGTCACTGGATATAAATGATGGTCCATTAAATGTATAAAATACTATTTTTTTATTAACATAAGGAAGTCTCTGCTGTACGGAACAGGGTCATATTTTCAAAATGACGGGCGTTTGTCCGATCCTTGCTGATGATAAGCAATTACCGTCGCCAATGGGCACCCAGGGGAGCCACAAGCGCGTTGCCGGCCTTTAAGATAGAAGTACGCTCTTTGCTTGAAGGCATGAGGGTCGCATCGGTCCGGAAATACCGCTGATAAAATAATAATATAATGATGATACTATACTATGTAGAGGTCTCACGGAGCCGACATGGTCTTAGGGACAAAGGCTCCTAAACAAAACAGACAATAGTTATTTGTTATACAAGGGAGCAAAGTCAGTGTTTACCTTCTCGTGCTAATATTGAGAGTTGAGACCCGAGCTGGCGAAAGATTCCAAAATTGATCCAACGGGAATGGCGAGTGGTTTCTAAGAGTGGAATCTAGAGCATTGGGGGGGTCTCAAGGTACGAGAGGGGAACACACTTTAGTACCGAGAGCAACACGCAATTTTTCACCTCACTACCGCGAGGAAAACTTAGACTCTAAAACTTTTAAAAATATTGATATTCATCATTTATCATTCAGAAACATTAAATAAAAGAACATCCAACCAGCTAAGGTCAAAAAAACACTTGATTAGTAATGAACAATTTGTATGAAGTTACTTTGCACTCTTGTCAATAAAATGCAACTTTACTATCTGTTCTAAAGAATAAAACAGTTCTTTCCGAGCTAGTGAGGTGAAAAAAAAATTAAACCTAATACCTACCATTTCTAAACAACAAATGGGCCCTAAATGACCGTAACCCCGGCCTAACCGGGATGGCATGCACCTGCAAACCGTGGCAGATCGCTAATCTGAAATTAATCGCGGGGCGAGACGGGGACAGATGCCATATTCGATACAGATTGCGACAAAATTAGGGCGAATCTGTCAAACTGACACAAATCAGCGCGGATGAGGTAAAGTGGGGTGGCAACCCTAGCTTTTGACAATGTAATTAACACTAGGCAAAATGGCAATTTTACCCCAAAAAATGTATCACGGCAATATCGACCTTATTACATATTGTTAAACATTAAATTCCATTGTGAATTTAATTTTATAAACAGATTTTACACTTGTAACCACTGAGCTGTTGCAAGAAATAAGGCGCGGTACTGCGAATATCGAAGTTCCTATATTTCAAGCTTATTTCTCTTTTACTCCAATTAAGGCGTCATGAAAGTGACAGAGACAATCGTCCGAAAATTACGGATATCGTTTTTCGCGGTAACGCCGAAGATGACAAAATTTATGTGGACTAATAAGCGTGCGCAACGGCGGAAAGCGCCGAAATTGTGAAACACAGCCTATATAAGAACCTGGACCGAGGGTACCATTTTGTACCTTTTGGCGTTGATCCATTGGGTCAGTCAAACTTTTGATATCGCAAAAAGTGACGTAACTAGTGACCTAAGTTAGCTACCTCGTACAACCCAATAGGAATTTAAAATAATTTAAAATAAAAGTAAAGTACCAATCATACAATTTTTGAGACAGGGTTAGGTAGTCAACTAGGAACCCTTATAGTCCCGCCATGTCTGTCTGTACAGTAACCTTAGTCCTACGGAGCTGTAATTTAGTGTCATAAAAAATAGAAAAAAAAATGCTTTGGTCGCCTAAGCAATTTTTTTCTATTGCTATTCTAGCAATCATTATGAAGTGAAGGGTAATTTTTTTCTACGGTTAAACCCTTCAGTGTGAGGTGTCGTTAGATATCTGAAAAGAATAGGGGTTTGTCTAAAGCATTTTTTGACAAAGTATTTGGAAATAATCTCAAAAACGTTGTACCGCAAGTAAAAAAAAATATTTAAAAAAATCATTAAAGTACAGCCAGTACCATTAGGCTTTTAATTAAAATTATTTTTTATTTGATCGGTAGAACCGTTTTTAAGTTACTAATCGAAAACTACGGAACTCTACTCAGAGCATAACCCGACATGCTCTTGGCCAGTATTTGTATACATAATTATGGCACTTCGGGCAATCGGTAATATATTTATCTATAGGGTGATGGCACCAATGTTGGACATTTTAAGCTAACAGGCAGACACTTAGTTCTTAATTCAAAAACCATAACGTTATAAATTGAATATTTACCAATAAATGCACAATACATAACTCCTTTGAAATGTTCATGATTGGTTCCTTGTCCATTATTGGCGCCGACGCCCTAGTCTGTTTTATTGTATTTAAATTTCCAATATTTTTCTTCTTAAACTATAAACATCTTAATCATTTTCTAATATAAAAAAATCTGTAATAATGTAATACCTATCAACAATATTAGCATTTGATAAGTGATAAGATGATTCGTTAAAAAGCACATGTAATTTTTGATCCAACCACGCATTTGACTTCAAAACTCAAACCATTAGAAAATCAACGAGGGGTCGTTATCCCCGTCAAATTACGAGATTTAGCAAAACATGTCAACTGAATTACACGCTTCAATTACGAGGGGCTCAGATATTATACTCACTTATTATACAACGGCCCCGAAAGGGGCTCACCGCACGTGGCGACGCAATATGCTTCATATGATAACTAATGCTAAAATCGTATTGTTTAGTAATTGTTTTATAAAAAGTTTATTTTTTTAATAGGGTGAATAAACAAATGGGAGTTTTTAACTTATTCTGTTTTGAATAGCGCCGTTTAGTAATTCTGTCTTCGTTTTTAGCGAAAAATGTCAACTTCATTCAAGTTACACACTTATAGGTGAAAAACTTCACTAACAAAACTGTGGAATGATTTGCCATCAGTGATATTTCCGGACCGATACAATCATACCTTCAAGAAAAGGAGGGCGTACTCCTGTCTTAAAGGCCGGTAACAAATAACGCGCTATTGTGACTCTTCGATAAGTCGGCAAAAATCTAGGTAAGTTTTATCGCGATTATGGCCTGTTTTAGCTGTTTAATTGTAATTTTGTGTTAAATGAGAGATTAATCCTCATATTATAAGAAATATATTTTAATACATACTTACATATTTTAATTGTTAAGTCCGACTTTGGCTACCTACCTCGCTACTCGCTACAGTAGCTTCTTACTTTAGGTATGTACATTTATAAATTAATATTTCCCCATAAGTCTCGCAATTGAATATAATTTAGGCACATGTCAAAAACGGCGTAAGTTTTATACGAGTTATATAGGAAATGAACCCTTTTTCAACAGAGCCGCAAATATTATTCCGGATTATGCACGCTCTAACACTTGCATCGACTAACAATAGGAGCGTTGAGGTCCATAGGGTAACCATACTACTGTCGCTGTGAAGGATTTTATTGTAAAATTATACAGTCAGATATATCGGAGCGGCCAAAGTGGTCACAAATAACTGAACAACGCCTGTACATATTGTCAAGGCGATAAAGTGCATGTTCAGCTATTTTTCAGTACCTTGGCCGGTCCGATATATTTGATGGCGACTGTACAAAATAGTGACACTCAGACATATAAACTATTGAGATAACTAAGGTAACTTATTTTAATTTTAATTTTGCTCGATATTTTTCGCCTCACACCGAGTATTATATTTTTCATAACAACTTGCCAAAATTCAAATTATTTTTAGTTAATATCTTGTATGAAAGTATGTTGATATTTGTATTTTTCGCATTTTACTAACATAAAACATCAGGTATTTTAATGAATAAATAAAGAATTAAAAGGTTGCTTAACTAGTTTTATTTCGACTGTAGTAACAATCAATATAAAAAGGTTAATTTAGCGAAGCAATTGACTTTGAAATTACCTACCAACCACTCGTGTGAAACAGAAAATCTGTCAAACTATTGCAATGTGGAGCATAAGGGTTAAGTGTTCTAAATTGACAAGTTGATTGATAGCCCCAGTATATAGTATATTCCATCAAATATATCGCACCGGCCAAGGCACTGAAGCACTCGAATACAGTTTATAACTACAAAACGCGAAATTAGTGTGTATATGTCAACTTTCGTATAGAACAAAATAAACGGAACTACTTATATTATAATTTATCATTTAATGAAGCGTTACATAATTAAACACTTACGTATTAATACACAAATGTATAATAATTAATCGCTGGTGTGACTAACCTGATAATCTATAATTAATTAACGATTCAAATTAAGTTGTTTTGGAGTTTTAGTAACGCTTTCTACCATCTATCTAATTAAGTTAATAATTAATCCATTTAAGGAAATTCCAGAAAGCAGCAAAAGGTTATTTATATTAAAAATAAATGATTGCTTTAACAGTTACATCGATTAAATTTGAAATATGTCACAACTAAAATAAATAGATGATGAGTAACTAGATGTGCAATAAAATTGGTAATTAGTAGGTTTAATCGATAGGTGCGTAAATATAACGTGATTTCTTATAACATTTTTTGATTAAGAACTTAATGTTTTCAGCTCTATCGTATCTCCCTCTTCTAATTTTTAGGCCAGCAATTAAAAAAACATGAAAAAACTGTACTGTTACTAGATATATCTTAAACTACCTATAATGTTGTCTAAAACTAACTGAGAGTCAATATTAAAACTAAAGTTTTTAAAGTTCAAACACTAATTTAAGTTATTCATATAAAAGAACTTTTTTAGATATTTGTGTACTGGGGGCTGATTTTTGAAAGTCGTGCATTCTGATAAATTCCGCGGTAAATTACTAATTACATACTAATTATATCTTTCATGTTACTAAAATACCAATTTTTGTTTCTGACAGAGTTTAAAATGTCACGATTCCAGTAATCGACGCTCAAAATTCGATTCGAGTAAGCGTCGAAACAGAAATGCTAAGTATTACAGAAAGATGAATGATAGAAAACTATAATCGTGGGTATCGAAACTATACCTACATTTCGTGCAAAAATGATGGTGAGAAACTTTCGTGAGCGAATATTTTTGTCTTTAAAGTTTTTTGAATTCGAGTGCACGACTCAAAAATCGGTCCCCTGTTCGAAAATAAATATTCCAAAGCGCTGTCACCCTACACAAACGACCCCCAAATTTTGCGACGGGGCTAAACGGCGCGTTGTCTTTGGTTTCGTTTCATTAAAAACGTATTATCTCGTTACGGAAATACTGTGACTGAGCCTGTCCCGTCCTTTTCTTGTTACGACTGTATCGTGTATCGCTTTAATTAATATCTTTTCACGCTATACTACTCGGGATGTGACTATTGTCGCATAAGTCATAATATTAATAACACAGACGACATTCTGATTGCTGAAGGTCCCATATTTGCAGTATGGATTCCTGGATTGAAAACCTTATAGTTTCGCCCAGGGACCGTTACTGGTATTCTTACTACCGGTTTAAAATTAGGTACAGTCAGCAGCAGAAGTGGCTAAGCGTTTGAGGTGTTAAAAATGAGGTCAACACATCTCTATTCTCAAGAAAATAAGAGTGTGTGTAGGTTATTTTGAACATTTCAAACACTTAGCCACTTTTGCTGCTGACTGTAAAACCGGTTATAGTTGGGAATTTAGCTATTTATATCGCTAAAGCTCTGATTAGCGGTATAATCAAAACCGGTAGGTATTAGAACATATTAGCGGTTTTGCCAATTGACAACAATACCTCTATTTGGCACTTTACCCCTAAAACTATTACCGGTAATAGCTGTCAGTTATGCAGTATTTAGTTGACACTTCAGCCAGCCATGCACAATGATATCGGGTAGTAGTAATGTTTAGTAGACATTTTTGAAGTGTAATGTATATCGGTATTGAATATCGTAAATAGTCTAGCCATAGGTATAGATAAAAGCTAAATGACAATACCTCTAATTAGAATACAGGTATTCTTTTATTAGCGGTAATAGTTTGTCAATTTCTATACAGGTATTTAATAAAACCGCTTTTACAATCCCTGGTTTCGCCGGTTTACGGTACCTATTTCTAAGTGACCGTTAGTGCTAGAGGTGTAATTTGGAATACATATGTAAATCCATCTCGCGGACTAGGTAATTAAATTACATGAGATTTCCATAAAAAATGAACATACGTAAAAGTTTTAGTGTATCTGTCCTACATTTACATTTTAATCATATATAAACTTTTCGACGCCATTGACTTTATATGAAGTCAAACCATTTCGTGCCCCACACGTCACGACTTGATATCAAGTCCTGGACCTACGTACTGAGAGGTTAGGTTTATTTTCGCTCGCTTGCAATAACGTTTGGCGTGTGACGCACGTCAGATTTTTTGCCGTGGCGGCTAAAAGGTCATATTCGTTTGGGAAACAATGTTGTCCTTTTCTTATCTAACCACGACCGTATATGTTAGAAGGAAACACAAATAAACTAACAAACAATTTATTGTATATTCAGCTTAGTAGTGACAATAACCCTAACGTACTGGTCGTAGGCGGTGGCCACGGCCAGCCCCAGCTGGTCGCGGTTCCAGTCCAGCGAGTTGATGGGCTGGGTGCTGACGATCATACGCTGCAGGCGGCGCAGGGTGCCCGGGACCCCCACGGAGACACCCTGCTGGTCCATGCGGAACCTCTGCTCCGGGTATTCACTGAAAATTGACCTTTGAGTAACTTGATTGTTTTCGCTAGGTATAGGTTCCACGAGAGTTGAGGCGAATGGATTACGCACACAACTACTTATATGGAGTACTGTTTGGCAAAAGAGTGAATGAACGGAATGAAAGAGTGAATGTAAATGGTAACCAGTGCCAGTTACTTCAGTCATGTTTGAAGAGCTTTAATAAAAAACTTTTTGGTCTG
Organism: Grapholita molesta; assembly: GCA_022674325.2. Taxonomy (NCBI): domain Eukaryota; kingdom Metazoa; phylum Arthropoda; class Insecta; order Lepidoptera; family Tortricidae; genus Grapholita; species Grapholita molesta. The sequence goes on from CP053138.2 coordinate 3,080,347, forward strand.
TATTCACTCAATTCGCTGTTGAACTTGCTATGGGTATGAAAAAAGAACTCTTCAAAATCATTACATGAGATGTTGTTGTGTAGGTGACTTCAACTCTCATGAAACTACCTATACCTAAATACTGATATTTAAAGACGGGACACGGGTTTTTTCCTTAACTGCGACCAAATACTACCGAACGGGCAACAGCGTCGCATACTGCCCAGTAAGTGACAGGATTAATAATCTGCTGGTTTACCACCTTTGTCATAAAAAAAACACGTACCTAATTATGGAGCACACTGCCAAAAACTAATGGCGAGCGAGAAACGCGGCAAGCGAGAAACGTGGCGAGCGAGAACCGCGGCGGGCGAAAAACACGGCGAGCGAGAAACGCGATTGCCACGAACATTATTTTTCAAACCCAATAGCTACACTATACAGCGCATGACTGGAGCTAGCTAGCTAGCTAGTCTCGCTACTCACCAATGTGTTTATGTACGTATGACTATATTTTCTACTTATGTAACTAGATGGCAATACAAGTACATAAACTAATTTAGTAATATATGCATCGCTTACACTACCGTTTGCAAAGCGTGGCAATTATAGCATTGAACCCCCAATGCACAGAAATTGCTCTCTGTGGTGGTCTATAGACAGCAGTGGACGTTAATTAGTTGAGGGTAGTTGACATAGTCGCTACGCTTGGGAGGCGGGTTGACGTGGCCTACAATAAGAACTTACTATTTCCACAGACTCGCCTGCCCGTTCCCACTGCACGTGACAAACAGATCGCGGTTCTGCGGTAAATGTCGCGCCACCCAAATTGTACCGCTTTTTTCTGAACTTTCTAATACCTGAAAAGTAAGTAATTATATGAAAATGGTTGATAACATGTCAGCGTTGAAGGGAGTCTTCAAAAAATAGTGCACACAATTAGTGAAAGTTGTTAAGAAAAGTTAGATCATAAAATAAAATCAATTTTGTGACGACAATTTAGCATTCGATACAAAATTGGTTTTGATGTTCATTTTATAAACTTGAAGGGATATTACAGAATAATTAAAGACAAAAAGTTGATCTTCATAAAGATTTCTTGCTTAATTGTCGTTTGTTGTCTGTTACCTCTTCACGTTTAAACAGCTGAACCAATTGGAATGAAATTTGGTATGGAGTTTGAGCTAGTAGTAGAACGGACATAGGATATTTTTTATACCGCAACTATACTTTAAAGACTGTCAACTGGCATACGGAGACGCGACGAAAAGCTGTTTTTTATAAATTCATACTAGGTATACTTAGGTAGTTAATTAGTACAGTCACGGACTTTATGTAATATAATCATGAATCCTGATCCTGTGTACGAAGCTAGAGGATTAAAATCTTCAAATAAATTAAGCCGATGGTCCAGGGTTCGAATCGCAGTAAAGCCATTTAAGGTAATGGCACCAATGCAAATGTTGGACACTTTTAGCTGACAGGCACCAATGATGGACACTTAGTTCTTATTTCAAAAATCATTAAGTTATAAATTGAATATGTCACAACAAATGCACAACACTTAACTCCTTTGAAATAAGGACTAATGTCATCATGATTGATTCCGTGTCCATTACTGGTGCCGTCACCTTATTAGTGTTATGAGCACAGGATATTTGTTATTTATTATTAGTGCTCACAACACAAGCCTTATCGGGCTTACCGCGGGGCCCAGTCGCTTTCTGTAAGGATGTCCTGTATTATTGATTTATATTGAAGTTTTTCGTGTCCCTAAAATCGACGACATGGTTCCTGATAACAAATCTTTCTGTATTATTTTTACAGTCTTGCTCATACTGACCAACCTTTAACCTTTTGGACGCCAAGCACCACTAAAGTGGTCGCGTGATGTCGTGCCTGCCACGCCACCGACCACTAAAGTGGCTCTGGCGGACGCTGTCAAAGCAATTGTCCTGCTGACAGATAAGGTTTATATTTGTTCTTCACAAGTCATACACGTCACATTTTGACGCGAGTGGAAAAGCGTTCAAAAGGTTAATATACCAACCTGTATAAGTATACAGGGTAAAGTTGAAAAGTGTCATCACATGTTTTTTTCTCGATGCTACTACCACAGAAAAACGTAAGAATAAACACTAAAAAAGTTCTGGAAAAGTGTCAAAAAAGGATACCTGAGCAAATCCCTTGGTGGGGTTCTGTGTCCGAACATCAAACACGTGGAACTTGCCCTCGAGCGTGGTGGCCACCAGTTTGTTCATGGGGATATCTTTGCGATCAAATTCTGTGTGGCATACCTGGAACAATAGTTATTTGTTATACAAGGGGGCAAAGTTAGTGTTTACCTTCTCGTGCAAACGAGCAAGCGAAAGATTCCAAAATTCAACCACGAGCATAGCGAGTGGAATCTTGAGCACTGAGAGAGTTTCAAAGCACAAGAGGGGACTAGCTACCGAGTGAAACACACAATGTTTCACTTCACTACCGCGGGGAAAAACACACGAATTACTTGAGCCCCACGGTAAGCTCAAGAAGGCTTGTATTGTGAGGTACTCGGCCAACGATATATATAATATACTAATACTTAAATAAATAGAAAACACCCATGACTCAGGAACAAATATATGTGCTCATGATCATCACACAAATAATGCTATTACTAGGATTCGAACCCAGGACCTTCGGCTTCATAGGCAGGGTCACCCACGAGGCCAGACCTTTCGTCATATTTCTCGTCTGTTATACCTTCTATCTTAGCAAACACTTAGGCTACGTCCGCACTGTCAGGCGGCTTGCTTGGCTCCTAGGGCCTAGTAGCCTCGCCACAAAAACCAGCACGTTTGTTTACTTTGGACTAACTAGGCGCCAAGCAATTGTTTTACTAAGCTACTCGCTAGGCTCTAGGCACCAAGCAAGCCATCTACCAGTGCGGACGTAGCCTTAGCTTTTACTTACCCCATTCTTCAAGTTACACTCCCATCTGAGTGACATGGTCCTCAGATCGAACATCTTGACATCTCCATTGTCGTAGCCGGCCACGACGATGCGCTCCGAGTCGTTGAACGAGTTCCCGAAACATACGGACCAGCAGTCCCGCTTGGCTTCGCCCTTCGCTGGCTGCATGTTGGCGACGGGCTTGCCTCGCTGCCGGGGATCCCAAACTTTTACTGTGCCTATATGATAGATTAACAATAGGGTAATTTGCCAACTGGTCACCTTTCAATTCCTTTTCTAGGCCCCACCAATCCAAATGGTTTTCCCAGAAATCCCATATATATTCTAAATAGTATATATGTCATGAAATAAAACAACTAAAACGGATTAAATCGCGTATACTAATTTAAACTTCATCCCGACGTTTTTTTTTTTTTTTTTTCCCTCAGTCCACCCGATGACCACGAACGCTGCTAAAGGGTTCGAAACGTCGGGATGAAGTTTAATTAGTATACGCGATTTAATCCGTTTTAGTTGTTTTATTTCATGAGTAATTATCGCGGCAACCGAAGACAATATTAAGTATATATGTCATTTATTTCAATTTATAAGTACAGTAAAATTACTATATTATACGTAATATGAAACTTAAATAAAATAAAAAACTAAAAACCAAACTTAAAATACCTATGTAAAATAAAGGATCCCCCCACGGCATGGTGCCGTAAATGCTGGCAGCATTTCCTCGCTGTATCGCAATGCTGTTGAGCAAGGAAGCTGCCAGCTCTGCGGTCACCAGTAACGTCAATAAGACGTTTGGCCAAATCTTTGAAAAAGGCATGGGCACTTGGACCCTTCTAAATAGTTACTTTTTGGTTATTTATTTTAAATAGAGTCAATATTTGGGAAAGTCCAATCTAATATGAACCCTAAAGTCGAATGCTTAGGTTGTAAATTAAACTGACACGCATGTGGTCGATAAATCGTACTATGCCTGGAAAAGGGTTATACAAAAAACTAATTCGTTTAGGTACCTTTAACTAGGACCTATTTGGTGGCCAGTTATTGAAGGGTTGCCAGTAATTGAAACCCTATTAGAAAATACCTTTTATTTACCCTATATAGACTTTTAATTAAAGCTTTTAAGGGCTCCGTAAAAAGGAACCCATATAGTTTCGCCATGTCTGACTATCTGCATATTACCGGATTTGCTCAGTGCCCGTTAGTGCAAGAAAACTATAATTTGCTATGAATATCACGATCAATACGATGACAAAGTGGTATATAATGTTTTTTTTTTTTTTCTCTTTATTTATTTGGGGACTTTTAATCTTACGATTACGCCAATCCCATCGTACCTTATATTAAATAACACTTATGATCTAGATAGTGCTATACTGAAATAATTACTAACACCACGGTACACCTCTCTTGCCTCGTCTGACAGTGGTACAGCTAATATAGGTAGTTTGAAATATTCCTATATCTAACTTATTCAAATTTAATGACTTTAACAATAATTGCCTACTACCTTCGTTCCGAACACATTCGGCTAATATGTGAGTCACGTCCTCTACAACGCCACATACCTCGCAATTTGTCCCCCACCTGTGAAGAGGGGGGATATTTTTTTCCCTATAGTGTGAGGTGTTTTTAGATAGGTATTGGAAAAAGAAATGTCCACTTTCACACATTTTTAGATAAACACAATATTTGTGAAAATAATCACTGGAAGTTAACCCTTCCCTCCCTTCTTAACTTGATAAGTAGCAATGTTTGAGTTGTGTATTGAAAACTACAGAACCCTACACTGAGCATGGCCCAACACACTCTTGGACAGTTTTTTATTTTAAATAAGTTTACTTCAGTTCATTGTGCCCATTTGAAATTGTCTTCTGAAACTCCTTCAGATAATACATCTATGCTACCCTGGTCTAGAGTTTACCTACTGTATGTAGATGTGGTCTCATCTTGTAAGGCCTGGCCATCTTGCACTTTAGTAGTCTTATGCACTAGTTTGGCAATTTTAATCACTTTTTTGTTTTGTTTTTTTTTTGTGAATTTCAATGCAATAAAACTAGGTCTCAAACTGTTCAACATTTTGGAAACAAGTGACATAAAACAATTTGTTGATGCAGATGAGTGTTCGACAGTTTCAGTTTATACCATCTCTGCTGCCGGTGACAATTTCAGGCGCTCCGCAGTTGACAGTGTTGCCGCCCATGCCATCTATAGAGTTTATGATATCTGTGTGCTCCTTCGTTATATACACTTGACAGCTCTTTTCCAAATCCCTGAAAAATCTTTGCATTTTAAATTTGTTGGGTTCAATATAGAATAAATACATACACAGTCACAAACAGGTGTTGCTAAGCACGCAAGGTGTTCAAAACGAATTAATAGGTGAAAAACTTAGCTAAAGCACCTGGCCTATGTACTAGTAAGGTCTGTTTATATGCATGTGAGTGTATTCAAATTTTGACATAATTTCCATATTAAGACTGCACAACTACATAGACCTTTTGTTTTTCACCTTTAACACATCTTTACTGTTCAGAGAATATAGTATGTTAAGATCATTCTGAACATCTGGTTCGCTTAGCAACTTTAGCTGCTGACTGTACCTAATTAATTAATTAGGTACAGTCAGCAGCTAAAGTTTACAATTGTAAATATGAGTAGGAAAGTACTTTGGCATAATTTAGGAATACTGTAATTATTTTTAAGTACTTATTCTTACCATATTTCTAGAGTACCCTTAAAATCTCCTGTAGCTAATCTTCTCTCCACGTCGCTGGTTGCACCAAACGTTCCACATTTAAATGAGTTAGGCCTCTCTATTTCCTTTATTTGTTTCACATCGCCTGCAGTTATCTCGAATATTTGAATCGTTCCGTGCCCTTTAGGTAAACAGCCAATAACTACAAACTTTGCAGAGCATGGAATCCATTTGCAATCAAATATGGAGTGGTTTATATTATGCTCGATGTGTGTTATGATTTGAGGAGTGTCTAAACTTTCCATTTTTATGAAATTGTAGCTGTCTTCGAACAGATACCCTTATTTAATAATAAATATAACCTCAAAGTCCACCATCGAGTAAACACTTACAAGTTGCTATGGTAACCAAGTGACGTTACAGTTTTTTCAATAGCTTTGTGGATTTTTAATGTGAAAATTAGCCAGTTTCATATTTACAGTCTAAATGCAATTTTTTGTCCAATTTTATAGCAATGTCTAAATGATCAAGATAGTTTTCGAATATTTTGAAATATTTATTCATTTTCGGATAGTGTGTTCTTAATAGTTTGCGATTTTCGGTAATAATAATTATACAGTCATTCACCGTGATACCTAGTACCTAGGACGTATAAAAAATTAAAAAAACAATGCTTGATATGATTTCCTTTGACAGTTCTTTGACATTCGTAGTGGTGTCTTATCGAATATTGGAAGTATCGATGTACTTAATAAACTATTCAATTTATATTTACATTTTAGTCACTTTTGCTGCGAACAAATGGAATTATAATTGATGATAAAGTTAGTAGTGGGTACTTGATGGCGTGCAGTGATATCCGTTTGTTTTTTTAATATGTGTTTAATAAAATCTCGATATACAATCTCAAACAGACGCCTCTCATGGACATCCTTATAGACTTCGTTTAAAAAAAAGCGATGGTGTTTGTCAAATTTGGTTTTTTTTTGGCGGGAACGTTAAAAAGAATAGGCGCGCTTTTGAAATTAAATTTTGTAAATTAGTTTTAAATTCTAGATTTGTACATTTCTTTGTATATTTCTTATGTAAAATAGTCTATATAGTGTTAGTTTTGTACATATTACGTTAGTGCGTTTCCCCATAATGGGGAAGCGCACGGGGCGTAGCGGCCGTAAACGATCGCGAGTTACGGGTGAGTCTCTTACAGAAGGAATAGATCAGGACTTACCTTCTTCATCATCATCGACGACTTCATATTCTGATGCTGAAAATAATGATCGTCCACTAGCGAAGAAAAGAGAAAAGGATAAGTACACACCTTATAAAGCAGGAAATTATAACAGATTTTATGACGAAAACTCGCAGAAGAAAGATTTTATTGTCTTCCTCAATCGCGAAGAAGATAACACTAAAATTACAGATAAGGATAGGTTGGCCATATCTAATGGCATCAGAAAACATTGTGTTTCAGGTGTAATGCATCTGAGGTCAATTAATGCATTCAAAATTGGTATAACTTTCGACCTCCCTAATAACGCTAATGTTTTTCTTAAGAACGAAAAGCTCCTAAACGAATTGAGTATGGTTGGTTCAATACCGGCTGCCGAAACAGAAGCCACTGGGGTTCTCACATCTGTACCTTGCGATTATTCCAATAAAAAAATCTTTCAGCTTATTGCTTCTAGTAAAAAAGTTATTAGTGTGAGACGTTTCATGCGACGGGTAAAAGACGCTCAAGGTGTCGTTTCCTTTCTTCCAACACAGACAGTTGCTGTTACATTTGCTTCAACGCAGCTCCCCGAGTATGTTACTTTAGACCACTGGAGACATGAGGTAGGAGTTTATGTTCCTCCTGTTAAACAGTGCCTGAAGTGCATGAAATTCAACCACATTGCTAAATTTTGTAAAAACAATGAAACTTGCTCAATTTGCTCAGGCAACCATAATTTTAAACAATGTGACAAGTCCAAAACTCAATGTGCTAACTGTGGCGGTGACCATATTGCAATTTCTACCACATGTCCACTTAAAAACAAAAACTAGAAGAAAACAAAATAAAAGCAAAAATGCAAGATATTCTGATCTTTTTAGTGCAGCTCAATTTCCACAGCTAAATTCAAAATACATTGATACTCAAATATCCAATTTAATTAAATCTGACAAATTTATGAATTTATTAGTTGAAGCAATGCTTGAAATATGTTCAAAACCTGATGTGCCAAAAAATTCTAAAAGCATTAGAGAAATTTTAGATAACACTTTTAAGAAAAAACACCTTAACCTTTTTATGGATACATTACATATAGTGCAATGGAATGCTCAAAGTTTAATTAGTAATAGGCTAGTTTTAACAAAATTTTTATATGATAACAACATACATATTGCCATAATCTCTGAAACATGGTTGAAACCACATCAATTTTTTCTATCAAAGGGTACAATATTATTAGAAATGATTGTGGGAACAACCACAATGGTGTTGCAATTTTAATTCATAATATTATAACACATTCTCAAATTACAACTCATTTTGATAGTTCTTTACAAAATGTTTGTGTGAAAATCAAAATTAATAACAATGAATTAAGTGTCGTTAGTTTTTACAGTCCATCTAATACAAATCCACCATTTAATAAAAATAATCTAGACGTTTTGCTTAAGTCCATTCCTAAACCTATGATATTTGGAGGCGATTTTAATGCTCATCACATGTCTTGGGGATGTGTCGACACCCTGCCTCGAGGTAAGGATGTTTTAGATGTTATTGATGAAAATGATCTTGTTCTTTTGAATAATGGCAGTCCCACTACAATTGGTTCTTCATCTTGGCGAGCTAATGCTCTTGATTTAACTTTAGTTTCTCCATCTTTGGCACTTTCATGTGATTGGTCTGTTTATGATTATCCTCTGGGTAGCAGTTATCACTTGCCTGTAATTATAAATTTGGTTGTTGGAAATGAAAGTAATCTACAGAATAATATACAATGCAATAATGTACATTTACCATTTCAGCATAATTACAAATTAGTTAATTGGAAAATATATAGTCAATTAATGGATTCAAATTTAAAAATATTGACTTTAATGCTATGTCTCCACCAGAATCCTACAATTTGTTTTGTAACATAATACATTCTGTTGCTGAACAGTCAATTCCACAGTCTACCTCCACTAATAAATGTAATAATATTGCTAAACCTTGTTTACCAAAACATTCTAAGTGTCCTAGTTTACCCTGGTGGAACTCAAAGTGTTCAGAAGCTGTTCAAAACTCAAAGAATGCTTATATATATTTTAAAAACAACCCTTCTGAGGATAATTATATTGAATTTAAGAGATTGCGAGCTTTAAAAACTAATACTTAAAACAGAAAACCAACAGCTGGATGGAATTGTGCAACTCATTTAATAGATGTACCTCATTGTCATTGGTATGGAAGTACATGCGTAAATTTAATAAATCATTTACTCTTAATAATTCTCTTGATGATAGTTGGATTCCAGATTTTATATGTAAATACACTCCTGACTTTGTTTTGAATGAGCCGTTAAATTATAATAAAACTGATAATATTGGAAATAATTATTTGACTGATCCATTTTCGTATCAAGAACTCCATTCTGCGTTGTTTTCTAGAAGAGATACATCCCATGGTCTAGATGGGATTCCATATATACTTTTAAAAAATTAACCCCAAATTGTCTCATAATCTTTTAAACTTACTTAATCGTATGTGGAAGGAAAACTTTATACCTGAGGAATGGAAAACTGATTGTTTGGTTCCAGTTTTAAAACCTGGTAAAGATAAATTGTTGCCGGATTCGTATCGACCCATAGCTCTTACGTCTTGTATTGGAAAGATATTTGAACAGCTTTTAAAACAACGCCTAGAATTTTATGTAGAACAAAATGGTCTTTTACCTTACAACCAATTTGGTTTTCGCAGAGGTCGGTCTTCTCGTGAAAGCATTTGTCAGCTAGTATTAGATGCTCAACACAGTCTGTATAATAATCAATATCTTTTATGCGTTTTCTTTGATATTGCTGGTGCTTTTAACAGTGTTAATATTTCGGTTCTTTGTAACGAGTTGTCAGTGATAGGGATACCTGGGCAATTAATAAACTGGATACAAGCATTTTTGACCAATAGAAAAGTATTTGTTAAATTTAATAATCATTTATATGGTCCAAGATGCTCGTCGTTAGGAGTATGTCAAGGAGGAATTCTGTCTCCATTAATATTTATCTTATATATTAGACGATTGAATCTTATTTTGGGATCGAATGTAAAAACTTACAATATGCAGATGACTTAGTAGTTTATACATCTGGAATGGATTTAAGTCAATTAGCTTCTACTGTAAATAACGCACTTTCCAGTTTATATAAATACTTTTCATACCTTAATTTAGATGTTAATCCTACTAAATCAAAAGTCTTCATTTTCGGTCGTAAATGTGTAGCTACACCTAATATTTTGTATAACAGAATTCCATTGCCTATATATAGTGAAGTAAAATTTTTGGGTGTAACTTTTACTCCAAAACTCTCATGGACAAAATACATTAATAATATAACAACAAAAGCAAACAAGGCTTATAATGTATTAAAATCTGTTTGCGGGACTACTTGGGGAGCAGATCCCAAAATATTGTTAGTGTTATACAAATCTCTCGTTCGTAGTCACTTTGAATATGGTTTTCTTTGTTTTGCTGGAGATAGTAAATTAGTGAATAGTTTGGACAAAATACAAAATAAATGTATGCGCACAATACTAGGTGCCTTTAAAACTAGTCCTATTGCTGCTTTGCAAATCGAAACAAAACTGCCACCCATTAGTGTTCGATTCCGTTATTTGAAAGAAAGATTTATTTTGAAGCTTCATAGTTTGCCTAATAATGATCTTCTTACCAATTTAATTGCTTCTCAATCTGCTCCTTATAAGCAACATATGTTTATTTTGCAAGATTTTTCTTGCTTTTTTCATTCTCTTGAAGAGTTTAATATACATTTGAACGATGATGTTCTTCCTTGTTATGCAGGCACATTCCAAAGTAAATATGCCGCAATGAATATTGTAATTGATTCAAGCTTGTCTTCTAAGGAGGAAGTTTATCTGTTATTGTCAGAATGGACTAATTATAAATTTATTTATACTGATGGGTCCAAAAATAATGATGCTGTATCATTTGCAATTTACCAGACCGAAATCAATAAGGGAGTGGGATACAAAATTAATAAATATGCTAGCATCTTCACTGCTGAAGCAACAGCCATCCTTTTGCTTTAAAACATATTATGGAAAGAAATCAGTTGAACAAAAATTGGGTAATAGTCAGTGATAGTATGAGTGTCTTAAAAGTTTGTCAAGTAACAAAATGAATGCTAACATTAACTACCTGATTTTTACTATTAAAGAATTATGGTGGAAGTTATCCTTAACTGACACTGTAGTACAATTCGTTTGGGTACCTTCGCATATAGGAGTCTTAGGTAATGAAAATGCAGATTTTTAGCCAGAACCATTGTTAATATTTCTGATTCATGCTCAAGTTTAACCATCAAGGAGTTGGATGTCGCTTTGCCGTATACGGATATGATATCTAATCTTAAAAAGCGCATGATTAGTAATTGGGGAAAACATTGGTATTTTTGTAGAGAAGTTGAAAATAAAGCTCATATATATTCTTTGTTAGACGTTCCTGTTAATAGTACGCCATGGTTCTGCAAGCTTAAACATTTTGTTCATAGAAATTTCTATACTATAATCAATCGAATGCGCATTGGTCATTATTGCCTAAATTTTCATCTTCATCGAAAAATATAGTTTCTTCTCCTTATTGTGATCGTTGTCAAATGAATGAAGTTCAGTCTCTCGACCACATCATTTTCGTTTGCCCGTCCTTCGGCATTCAGCGCCTTGTGCTGATGGATGAGCTGCTTAATATTTATGAGGCATCTAATATAATCCCGCTGTCAGTACCAGATTTGCTAAGAGAGCCTACCACGTATATGTCTTTGTATAAATTTGTACATAACACCATAAATAAGTTGTAAATATTTTAATACAATTTTTTAATTTTAGGTTCTTAATGCAGATAACATATAAATGTAAATTGTATATATTTAAAATAAATCTAAATATCGCTACTAGAATATTTCAGGATTGTACTGTTTGGAAAGGACAATAATTAAACTGGATTATGAGATTGAACGTACGGTTTTGACTTAATTAATGGATGATACATACATACTGAAATTGTATAAGAAAATAAAAGTAACTGAAGACATTGAACTCGGATTTGACCTAATATGAATAGTACTTACTGAAGACGTTGACCGGATTGAACTTATGAAAAAGAAAACAAACTACTTATGACAAGGCAGTATGGCTTAGAGCTTTAGCCTGTCCAGATGGACGAAAAAAAAAAAAAAAAAAAAAATTGTCAAATTTGTCAATGAAGAGCGTGCAAAATTTATATTTAATTAAACTGTTCGTATATCCATATGTAGATTCAGTGGTATTACTGTAATCATTATATAGAGCTCCTATAGACATCCAAAATGAGCGAAAGGAAGAGCAAGAAAAGCGTAAGTTTGTCATCTAAATCAGATCAAGTGATGTTACGTTTGTACAGATTTTCTTGATCACTTATTTCTTGTTTATACAGAAAGCGGACATCGCGAAGCAATTCGACCTACCAGAGAGGCAATCGAAGATCACGTCGCTACTGAACCAGGCCGGACAAGCCTATTGCATATGCCGATCATCAGACAGTTCCCGTTTTATGATGTTCGTATTTTTGTTTACCAAAATTGTAGTCTATACTAAACATAATACCAGTAGTGTACGGTCAACCAATTTGATTTCTAGGCCACTTCAAACCTTGTCACAGTGACGTTAATAAGAGATCTTCTCCGTCTTTCATATAGATTTTCACTGTGACAAGGAACAAAGTGGCCCATAAATCAAATTGGTTGACTGTACAAATGTTATCGTCTGTGTCTAATAGTTTTATAAAACTAAAAAATAAAAGTGTTATTGGACTGTTTTATGTACAGTCAGCAGCTGAAGTGGCTAAGCAGTTGAAGGTTCAATATGAGGTGTGTTGACCTCATATTGAACACTCTCTATTGTCAAGAGAATAAGAGCACGCGTAGGTCATTTTGATCACTTCACCCGCTCAGCCACTTTTGCTGCTGACTGTATAACCACATGCACTATATTCATACAATTTGACTTAGTACTCATGGTTTTCAGAGCCTGCGATGCTTGTGAGGAATGGTACCATGGTGATTGCATAAATATATCAGAGCGGGAAGCAAAGTATATAAAAAATTACTTCTGTGAGCGGTGCCGGGAGGAAGACCCGACCTTGAAAACTCGCTTTAGGCCTCAGAAGCGAGAGAATGATGATGATACTGGTTGGTATTTAAATAACTCAGAGAAAATAATCCATATCTAACACGCAAATTAACAAGGCTAATTCCTCTTGTACAAGTAAGGTTAATTGCGATGTTAACTAATTGCCGCAGTCAACGTGTTAATTAGATTTAAGAGAAAGTCTTTAAAAACATTCTTACCATATACTCATTACAGATGGAACATACATTCAGTGTTAAATAGTTTAAAACAACTAAAGTTGCTATCTAATCTATTAAAAATGGAGTACACCAACAACTGCAGAAATCAAATATATATAGAAGCATTTATAAGTAAGCATAATTTTATAAGTCGACTATTGCTCAACATTCAATATCCAACTTTACTACTTAAAATTTTTTTGTTTTTTATTTGATCTTAGTAGAACAAAATGGTTTTATATTATTCAAATATCCGTAACCATTCTGTTCATTGTTAGTTCTCAATGATGCACCTGACAGTGTCTCTTGGTGCATGAGTTATATTAAAAATAACACAAGCCAAAGTTGAAAATAAAGAAGCCCTTTATTCTTTTGGTTACATGTATACAAAAGTTTATAATCTCTTATAGTTTAAAATTAATCATGGTGGGTAAAGTCCTGCTCCATTGTTATCCACTTCTGTCTGTCTTGCGCTGCTGTGATCCAGTCTGATTCTATCTTTATTATGTTCTCATCCCAATGCAAAAGTTTTTGATAATAGATCATTATATAAAGTCCATTAAGCACAATTGCACTACCCAGGGTTAGATGTAGAGTAGGCTTGTCTGGCTGGATCCAGACTGGCTGGAGAATATAGAAGTGCAGTCATACAGCTAAGGCTAACTGGTTAAGTCCTAGAAAGGCCCACGGGCCTTCATGTAGTACTAATTATTTTAAAGAAATTTGAATTTTATGTAATTGGAACAGAGTTGAATTTCATTTGATTCTTTCTATTTTGACACATAAGAAATTATACTTTATTTCCTACGCTATAAAGAACTAATTCGAGTAGCATTTTACTTGTATGCTGGGCCTTAGGGGGATATATTGTCCAACCCTGGACTGGTGCAAGTCTTTATCCTTTAAACCTTGTTTTTTTTTTATGCAGTTCGAGATGACAGAAAAAAGAAACGAAAAGAGAAGGACCATTCAGAGAACAAGTCGGCCAAGAGAACTAGCAATAAGGATGGGTGCGGAGACTGCCCTGGCTGCCTACAGCTCAATGATTGTGGACAGTAAGTACTTGTTGTTTTCCCACCTTTGTTTTGTAGTCCTATAATGAAAGGTAAAGTTGAAAACATGAGAAGCTCTTATCACTAGAGAGTGATAGACAATCTTTGAATAGTGGAGTAGGATGTCTTAACCTTTTCAATGCCATGTCAAATGCAAAAGCTCACTAATTCTGAGGCTCAGACATTACATCACCAAACTGTCAAAGCTGAAGTTGATTTTGTGCATTAGGTCTGTATAGCATATAAATCTATTTCGGGCTGTGGTGAGTGTCCTATATATCAGTCATTGGCATTGGACCGAGCTGATGTTCTTGTGAGTTTGTCATTGAAAAGGTTAATAAGGTAAATGATACACCATAGAAGTCACAGACAATTGTATTATCACTTTGATATTTTAAAGCAATATCGCCTCACTAGTGCGAAATGTCACACCGTCTTGTATTACAGTTGTGAGGCATGTGAAGACATGTTCAAATTTGGGGGCAGCAACAAGCTGAAGATGAAGTGCAGGAAGCGGGTCTGCAGCCTCAAGAGCAAGAAGCCATCCCGGCAGTCCAGGTAACTGACGGAACATCACTTGATTTTACAACAAAAAGTGAAGATGGCCGTACACTTTTACACTTACATGGCAGGAATAGTACATTGCATCAGAGGCCGGGCCGGGGAAATGAGGATTTACGTCCAAGTATATACCGGATAGTGATACGAGGCCGAAAATCCGTTTTCACGACGAGGCATGAATAGTGCTTTTCTCAAACACACAATGATATAAAAGAAATGAAATTTGCAAAATCACAAGTAACAATGAAATCGAAATGTATTAAAAATTCACATCAGCTGTTAGCTATGACACCCGCTATCTTTGCCTCTGTATAGATAATCGTCGAAAAAAAGTTACTTTGCAGGCCTGCAAAGTTATATGAAATTCCATTTCCGTCCCCTTCAGTTGCCGCGCCCAAAAAACCATACTTCCGAGTCTATTAAATGGAATGTAAAGTCAATAGTTCATTGCATGTTTGAGAAAAAGCATTTCCCTGCTTTCTTACCTGCTCTACTGCCAACAGTAGCAACCTTAAACATTCATTCAGGAACCTAGGTTTCTCGGTGTATAAATTGGCATTAAAATGATAATTTTGACTGAATTTAATCTCTTTCCACCTGACAGCAGCAACAGAGTGAAGAAGAAGCATCATGAGCGAGAGACGTACGAGCCTGAGGAATCCATAGCTCATCTGCAGACTATGGAACCGAGGCAGTGCTACGGACCCCAGTGTACCAAAGCGGCTCTTTATGGCTCAAAATACTGTTCGTCGCAGTGCGGGATCAGGCTAGCCACCGCTAGGATTTATCAAGTGAGTGTTTGTAAACTAGAATTTCTATGAAATCTGTCATTATATCCTACAAAATGGAAGCAAGCGAAGATTAATCTACACTAATATTATAAAGGCGAAAGTTTGTGAGTGTGTATGTTTGTTACTTCTTCATGTTTAAACACCTGGAGAGATTTTAATAAAATTGGTATGGAGTTAGCTGACACCCTGGATTAACACATAGACTACGTTTTTTCCCTAATAGACCGCGGGTAACACCGCGGGCACAGCTAGTTTGACGTAAAAACGTGGCTGACAAGTTTTATAGAAATAATACCTATTTGTTTGTAAATGAAATCTCACAAGTTTAATTTGACCCACTTTCGGATTGAGCCGGAATTTTGCATCCACATGTCAATCAACTACCTACTCTGCGAATTATGACTCCATCAAGGCTTGATGATGCTGCCAGTGATGAGGTTGGATAAAACACGGGCAGTATGGTGTTTCTATGAGTGGTATTAGACGGTATTTGGTAGAATATGCAACCACCCTACAAATAAACAGAACCCACTCACAATGTGCTCACAACAACCCATGATTTATTTAAAAAAGTATTATTTTGTCGATTTAGAGGATGGGGGTAAACGAGTAGTGCTACTAGTCCTTTAGGTGATCCACAAGGTAAATCTGGAAGGGAGAATAGTTCATTTTGTCTCTGGTTCGTATCACCAGGGTAGCCTGAAGTCGAAGGCTATGACAACGGAAGGAGATAATCTATCCGTAAATTCCGGAAACCACAACATTAGTTAAGGACTCATTCTAGCTTTGGCTCCTCCGAAATGTTTTTATTATTTCCAAAATGCAGTTGGGGTATGGGGAGATAGTTAGTGACTTGTAGAAGCTGGACCATTCTTCAGCTTTTTTTTAGTTAGGGACCTTTTGGATCGGGCCATGGTTTTTTTGTAGATTGAGGTGACTATATTGCGTGGAACCAGAAGGCGGTCATATGCACTCTGTGATAAAACATACAACCTAATTGTTTGGGGTTACTAGGTGTATTATTTGTCTGTAGTGGTAGATTTTTAATGACTTTCATAAGTGTATTGCCGGACAAAATCCGTTCGCGGACCGCACCGCTCGCGTGCCGTACTTAACCCACCACCGGTCAAAAGGTTGAACACACGTCCACGCTTCGGTGCCCAGGTGCTGCCGCAGCGCATCCAGGAGTGGTCGCTGTCGAGTTGCGAGGCGGAGCAGCGCAACCGCAAGGCGCTGGAGGTGGTGCGGGGCGGCCTGGCGCGCGCGCAGGCGGCGCTGCGGGCGCTCGACCTGCAGCACGCCGCGCTCGACACCGCGCTGCAGCGGGCCGCGCGGGCCGCCGTGCGCGACCAGCCCGAGAAGGTACGTGGGGTGCGGGCCTGGACCTGCAGCACGCCGCGCTCGACACCGCGCTGCAGCGGGCCGCGCGGGCCGCCGTGCGCGACCAGCCCGAGAAGGTACGTGGGGTGCGGGCCTGGACCTGCAGCACGCCGCGCTCGACACCGCGCTGCAGCGGGCCGCGCGGGCCGCCGTGCGCGACCAGCCCGAGAAGGTACGTGGGGTGCGGGCCTGGACCTGCAGCACGCCGCGCTCGACACCGCGCTGCAGCGGGCCGCGCGGGCCGCCGTGCGCGACCAGCCCGAGAAGGTACGTGGGGTGCGGGCCTGGACCTGCAGCACGCCGCGCTCGACACCGCGCTGCAGCGGGCCGCGCGGGCCGCCGTGCGCGACCAGCCCGAGAAGGTACGTGGGGTGCGGGCCTGGACCTGCAGCACGCCGCGCTCGACACCGCGCTGCAGCGGGCCGCGCGGGCCGCCGTGCGCGACCAGCCCGAGAAGGTACGTGGGGTGCGGGCCTGGACCTGCAGCACGCCGCGCTCGACACCGCGCTGCAGCGGGCCGCGCGGGCCGCCGTGCGCGACCAGCCCGAGAAGGTACGTGGGGTGCGGGCCTGGACCTGCAGCACGCCGCGCTCGACACCGCGCTGCAGCGGGCCGCGCGGGCCGCCGTGCGCGACCAGCCCGAGAAGGTACGTGGGGTGCGGGCCTGGACCTGCAGCACGCCGCGCTCGACACCGCGCTGCAGCGGGCCGCGCGGGCCGCCGTGCGCGACCAGCCCGAGAAGGTACGTGGGGTGCGGGCCTGGACCTGCAGCACGCCGCGCTCGACACCGCGCTGCAGCGGGCCGCGCGGGCCGCCGTGCGCGACCAGCCCGAGAAGGTACGTGGGGTGCGGGCCTGGACCTGCAGCACGCCGCGCTCGACACCGCGCTGCAGCGGGCCGCGCGGGCCGCCGTGCGCGACCAGCCCGAGAAGGTACGTGGGGTGCGGGCCTGGACCTGCAGCACGCCGCGCTCGACACCGCGCTGCAGCGGGCCGCGCGGGCCGCCGTGCGCGACCAGCCCGAGAAGGTACGTGGGGTGCGGGCCTGGACCTGCAGCACGCCGCGCTCGACACCGCGCTGCAGCGGGCCGCGCGGGCCGCCGTGCGCGACCAGCCCGAGAAGGTACGTGGGGTGCGGGCCTGGACCTGCAGCACGCCGCGCTCGACACCGCGCTGCAGCGGGCCGCGCGGGCCGCCGTGCGCGACCAGCCCGAGAAGGTACGTGGGGTGCGGAACAGTTCTGTTCCCAGGGTCTCCACCGTCATCATGCTTGGCTCATTGCGAGCCAAGTGACCCGATCTCATGGAGACTACGAGTGACTGGGCCCCGCTGGCAAACGCCACCTCCAAACAGGCATATTTACTACAGTTTGTCAAACCATTTCGTTGCCCATTCCTTTCTTTTGAACTTAGATTAAGAATATAACCGGGTCCGAACCGGACTTAGTTTAAGGAGGACATAACCTCGATCCATAAACTTACATCGCATTCATCCTCGTACCCTGGAGCCTAAAGGGTCGCCCACTAAACGGTTTAAAAGGAATTTCCTCCGAACGCTCCGACTGCGGAACGAACTCCCTGCCGAGGTTTTCCCTAGTGACTACAGTATGAGGTTCTCCAAAAAAGTAGAGTATAGGTTCTTAAAGGGTACAACGCGCATGTGAATCCTCTGAGTTGCAGGCTACGGTAACTGCTAGCCATCAAGCGGGCCGTATGCTAGCCTGCCACTGTCGTATTAAAATAAAACTCCCTGTCAGCAGGAAGCGGACGACGAGACCTCCATGTACTGCATCACGTGCGGGCACGAGATCCACTCGCGCACGGCCGTCAAGCACATGGAGAAGTGTTTCGTGAAGTACGAGGCGCAGGCGTCGTTCGGGTCGCGGCACCGCACGCGCATCGACGGCCAGAGCATGTTCTGCGACTACTACAACCCCGTCAACGGGACGTACTGCAAGCGGCTACGGGTAAGTCCTTATACTAAACCCGCTGGGTTTAACCCCCATGTGAAACACTATACTTTTTTTTTAGACAAAATGATTACCTTTTATATGAGGAAGGATTGACGATGCCTATACAAAACCGCGTTCCTCCGAACTGCTGGCTGAACGTGTGGTTTGGTGCACAAAGCGACATCTGTCGAGTATCGATTGTTTGCGGGGTTTTGCTAGCGAACAAATTCTAAACTGCAATCTATTGTGGCTGTGAAACACAAGATGGCACTATGACCTTGGCCAACAATGCGGGATATTATATGGGCAAACACAAATATTTTATTTATTTATTTTGTTATCACGGTCGCAAGACTTGATAGACCAGACATGAACAAGGTGGAAGGTCATTATTATTAATTTTCCGTCGACCGTTAACCCAGCTCCCCAAAGAGCTCACACGTCTATGTTATTAAAATTGGTATAAACTTTTCCCCTAAATCAGTCTGTCTATTAACTTAGCCTCTTCAAGTTGAGAGACTGTTGGGCAAAGGCTTCTCTTTTAATAAAAAAAGTATATTCAGTGCAATCTACGCCACTCACTGC
The DNA here is from genome assembly GCA_022674325.2 of Grapholita molesta. Taxonomy (NCBI): domain Eukaryota; kingdom Metazoa; phylum Arthropoda; class Insecta; order Lepidoptera; family Tortricidae; genus Grapholita; species Grapholita molesta. The sequence continues at coordinate 3,099,882 of CP053138.2, forward strand.
AGTTTCAGAGGCCGTTACCGCCAAAAACGATATTGATAAATTTCGGACGACTGTCTCTGTCACTCTTATGAGGTCTTCATCATCTCAACCATAAGACGTCCACTGCTGAACATAGGCCTCCCTCTTGGACCTCCTCACGTACCGGTTGGAAGCGACCTGCATCCAGCGTCTTCCGGCGACCGAGGTCGTCTGTCCATCTTGGGGGTGGACGTCCTACGCTGCGCTTGCTAGTCCGTGGTCTCCACTCGAGCACTTTTCGACCCCACCTGCCATCTTCTCTGATCAAGAGGTCTTAATTGGGGTAAAAAAAGATACCCGAAATATACCAACTTCGACGTTCGCGGTACCGGGCCACTGTTTTTCAGGCTTCAATTTTTTTTATCTGTAACTCTAGGTGATGTGCCCCGAACACTTCAAAGACCCGAAGGTCAGTGACACGGACGTCTGCGGCTGTCCGCTGGTGCGGCGACTGTTCGAGCCCACCGGCGAGTTCTGCCGCGCGCCCAAGAAGTCCTGCCTCAAGCATTACCAGTGGGAGAAACTCCGGCGGGCGGAGATAGACATGGAGAGGGTCCGGCAGTGGCTGCGGGCTGACGAGCTGGTGGAACAGGAGAGGAGCATCAGGCACGCCATGGCTTCTAGGTGAGGACTTGTAATATATGAAGTATTTAGAAACATGTCTCAACCACTGGGAGAAAATGAGGGGTGGAGATTGTTATGTAGTCAGGCTGTGGCTGCGGGCTGACGAGCTGGTGGAACAGGAGAGGAGCATCAAGCACGCTATGGCTTCTAAGTGAGGACTTGTGTAGTATATGAAGTATTTAGAAACATGTCTCAACTAGTGGAACGAGACGAGCGAGAGAAATTTGTCGTAAATTGGTATTTTGTGATACGAATTTCGACAATGATTCACTTATTGAGACACGAGAAAATAGATCAGGTTTATCACAGCTCAGCTAAAGTCAAAACTGAGGTTGAACTTTATCCATGTGCATACGTAGGTCTATTTTGCTGTGTGGTCTGTGACCTACTCGTACGAGTATTATATCAAGAGACTAGTGCAAGTTTATTTTGACGTAAAAAAACGTCTCGAACGCGTAAGTGATAATGTCGTTTATATGGGTAACTCTATGTGACGTGTTGTTACGTTAAAAACTTACACTAAGGGATCAGAGGCGCCGCGAAAAACGATGTTCGTAAATTTCGGACGATTATCTCTGTCACTCTCATGGCGCCTTAATTGGAGTAAAAGAGAAAGATTCCCGAAATATACGAACTTCGATGTTCGGCGGCCAGACCCCTGAGTGTATTTAACGTAACAAAACGTCACCATCGCGTTAGAGTTACCTATATAATTAACATTATCACTTACGCGTTCGAGACGTTTTCTTACGTCAAAAGTAACTTACTCTAGAGCCTCAGATATCGGTAATTGACGTCAGACTTGTGCTGCTGATTGGTGGAGAGAAGGTTAATACTTTTTGTATATCATTTAGAGCGGGCGTGCTGGGTCTGATGCTGCACTCGACGTACAACCACGAGGTCATGGAGCGCATCACGGGCAAGCTGGACAAACACAAGGACTCCTGACACGCACACAAGCAACGGCCGCGGCATAAAAGAAAACCGGGCGAAACCACTGTAGGTGAAAAACTTAACTGAGCAAAGACCATGTATACTGTGTGTAAGTTTAATACGGGCGAAGAGTTTTACAGGATTTACCAGTATAATCATTAACCAAAAGGTTTTTCTTTAATTATAACTATTATACATATGTAATTAATTTTTGTAAAATTTCTGAGCAGTAATGTACTGCGAACATTACGCTATGTATGAGCTTTTGAAACTAACTGTCAACGAGTGTTTAACTCGAGTGTGTTGCATTACATTGCAGGCCGAATTTTTTTATATGGATAAATTTTTAATTGTACTTCTAAGCAAAAGTTATCTAAATATATTTCTTATGTCCTATTCTACCCTCAGTTAAGAGATTCGCCCGTATAAGATTTACACACTGTATGTAGTTATGCAAATGAATATGGAACTTACGTCAGAATTTGAATATAGAACGCCGACATGCATGTACAGATACGTTACTACTACATAGGCTAGCTGCTTTAGCTAAGTTTTTCACCTACATTAATTGTAATGCCTGAGGGAATGGTGTACGGCGGGGCGAGAAACATTGTGTTCTTGTTTATCTCAGCTCGGTTTGTAAATATTCATTGCAGATTTTTACGAACTTAAGATTTTTTTTTATCATGAGATCAGATAAATTACCGCTGTCGTCTTGTAACGTGTATACATAATTGGATTAATAAAGTAAGTTGTGTATTTACGTGCCTAGTGTTTTATTGTTCACTGTCTAATGTAGTATTAGCTATATTGAAATGAATACTACTTTAACTGATAATGCGAAAGTATGTCTGTCTATCTGTTACTTCTTTCATTAAACGACACGTGCTCTAATTTGGTACATACGAAGATAGTTGTAAGGCACCGCGAAGTACCATCACGCTTGAGTCTGGAGAAGCCCAACTGGGGAAGTACCTAAGTAAGATACAAGTTTAGATTTTTTTTATTCTTATTTGACGACCGGTCTAGCCTAGTGGGTAGTGACCCTGCTCCTGGGTTCAAATTTCACTCAGGGCATTTTTTTGTGTGATGAGCATAGATATTGTTTCCTGAGTATATATCGCCGTATAGTACCAACAACATATTAAGCCTTATTGAGCTTAGCGTAGGACTAGGTCGATTTGTGTAAGATTGTCCCGAAATACTTATTTATTTCATATTAAATGTATCAATATATGTAGCTCGTTCGCATTACAACTATTACTTAAAACGGGATAGTTACCAACCATGTATGCGCTTGCAATGGTGCCGAAATATCGGAAACTAATTTAAATTAAGTTACATGGTAACGATCCTCTTTTAAGTAATAGTTGTAAATGTATCCATATTTTCAGAGACCGAGGGATCAAGTTGATTTATCAACCAATGTGGATATTACAGACTTCACATCTATATGATCAATATCATATACAGGTCGATTCACAAGAGTTCGTGTGAGTTTTGCTTTGTACTCAACTGTCAAGATTTATACAGACCACGGCGCCAACTCTCGTGAATCGATCTTTACTCATAGTGAAAGAAAACAACAATATTAAATGAAACAACAAATCAATTTTCTAACTCAAAAGAGCGATTTATTATTATCCTAGCACTTATCATAAATAAAATTAAGGCTAGCATTCAGTTCTTATTACCACTAGTATAGTAATGTTAGAACGATTTAGTAATTTGTGCACTTCACTAAAGCCCGTGCCTTCACCTTACTCCGTATGCAGCCATCTCCCAACCTCGTAAGACCCAATTTTTTAGGACATCAAAATGCAGTTTGAACGCCCTCAAGATGATTTTTTTTATCAAAATGGTATCTTTACATACATAATGTCCTTTTGTTAGGACATGGCTAGTTATTTCACTTGTCCTAAAGGCATAAATAGATTGAGCCTTACGCGTTATAATGGATTTTAAACAGCGATGTTTTCAGTCAAAGCGGTCCCCGATTCTAAACACTAGTAACTATCCAAAACACTCCTGACGACAAATGTTGACAAATACTAAAGTTGTACATAGATTTGTATATTTAAAAACGGGAGGCGTATAGTGAAGTGCAGTCAATAAGCGCTACAACTCTCCACAAACCATCGACTAAATAATGCTTACGGGGCGCGTTCGCGCTGTATTGTCACAACATACGAGCATTTCCTAAAAAAATACACTTTTGATAGGTTTTTTTTTTCATTAATGCTACTAAAAACAAATCATTTTTATTAAACATTTTGATTTGAAAGTAGTAATATATATAAATTATAAATAGAAATAGATCAAATATACTTTAGAAAAATTGAATCAGGTCCTCAAATCCTGACACGGACGCGGGAGTTGGTCACTTTTCTTAAGCATATGTAATTTATTTCATTTTGTTATTTCGTTTTTTTTTTTTACAGAGAATCACGAACTCTTTCTATTACAATAAGAAAAATGTCCCAAAGTTTGTTGCCACGTTTCACACATTTTTAAGTGGCAATTTTCTGCCTCATTTTTTTGCCTATTGGAACAAAAAGAGCTAGTGATACTAAGTAAAGAAAAAACCGCATTTCCTTAAAAGTGGTATTTTTTTCCAGAAACGCTCATACTGTAGCTATTGTGGCAAGTCTACACAAAAAGGACCCTCATATTTCAACACCTTGAACTATGAGTTATCAGTATTTGAGTACTCCATTTTGACTCTTACGTCCTGCGTCTGTACTTAAGTCGACAACTTTTTACCCAAAATTTGTTTGTTATAAATGCATACTATTTCAGTGTTTTAAGGCCCCTTTTGTGTTCAACCGCCATTTGCGTTACAATAAGGAAAAGCGCGGGTCGTAACGGGTTACTCATAATCGCTATACTACAGCTGTCAAGCGATGTTCAACTCATGTCGGTCCTACACTGTAACTACCTACGTATTCGAATTTTAAACGAGCTGATATCTTCCCCAAGTTGTGTTTAACCTTTTCTTAAACGTCATAGTTAAAATGCTTTGACGTTGTGTCTCGGTTAATCCTTAAAGAAATATAATATTACGTGCACTTAATTAAATAAGAATTATTTTTGTAACACATGAATAATCCTTAAATCTCTCTTGCACTGTCGATTCGAAAGGCAATATTAAGTGTATACACTAACTAGTGAATTCAAATTGTACAAAAACTAAATTTCATAGTATCGTAAGCTTATGATCGCTACGTTTACAAACTTACATTATTTTTACACTCCCGGGACAGGGTCCATACTGAACATACCTACACTACTAGCGTACAGCCAGGACACCTAATGTTCGTCATGCGGAGTCAGCGACAGACAATATCTACACGACCAAAGTGCCAAAATGTGTATACATGTATGTATAGGTAGTTCCACGAGAGTTGAGGCGAATGGATTACGCACACAACTGTATGAAGTACCGATTGAATGAATGGAATGAAGGAGTAATTTCAAAATCTTCCTATCATTACATGAGATGTTGTTGTGTGCGTGACTTCAACTCTCGTGAAACTACGTATATAGTCGCCATAAGGTTACAAATATCTAAACGCCTCTGTCATGGCGCATGTTCAGATATTTTTGAGTACCTTCGTCGCTTCGATATATTTGATGGCAACTGTACACGTGTACATATTTTGGTACTTTGCTCGTATCGATATATTTGGCCTTGATTGTACAGTCAGACAAATAATTTGAAACGTATCCATGACGGTATATAATTTCCCTGTCAAAGACTGTACGAAAAGTCAGGCTCTATTGCTGCTCGACTTTGATACACGCGATGGTTTGACTTTTGGTGCGTTGTTACATACGCTGTTATTGATACTGACTGTACTATTTTGTTATATCATTTAAAGCACAACAACTGACTTTAACTTCGCATGCATTAGATGTTTCACACAAAATGGAGCCTTGTAAAATAAGCGGAAGTCTCTTTCTTATTTCGTGTTAAAGAAGAGTTCCGCTAACATTGTTAGTTATTCAAAAGGCCCCTAGTTGTGTAATACAGATATTTGAAATTGAGAAGCATTAATCTAGATGCTTAACCTTTCATATATCCACAATAGACAAACAATTGAAAATCAGAAACTACAATCGAAAAAGCTACATCTATTTCGTCAGATTTCTCAAAATAAACAGTCCAAAATTATCCGACGCAACTAAGGAGACTTTTTAACACAAAAAGCGATAGTTGAATCGTGTGCTCGCCAGAGTCGGGACTTACGTTACGTTTAATTTACAAATGGCATGTCTAATCACTCGTGTGATAACCGTCAAATAGTCTGTTTACAACCAAACATCTTAGAAACGAAATGGCAGAAATTTCTTTCAACAATATAACCACTTAGTACCTTTTAGCGTTAGCGTATGTTTTCTGACTGCCTCGCTGCGTCACTTTTGTTTGACATATTGTAGAATGAGATGCTAGTAATTATCATCTACTTTTACGCAAACGATGACTGCGATCAAGTCGTATACTCTCAATATAATAATGTACTTTATTTCAAAGTAAAAGGGTTCATTTTAGTTTACTGATACCATAATGCTAAGTATAGATTTTTGGTTGTAAACGAACTTGATCTAAGTTTAACCTGTGAACTAGCACGGTTCCAAGCCGATACTCACTACGGCCTACGTTCTACTCTATGGCTCTTAGGTATACAAGCAACCCACACTACAAAACATAAATTACTTAACATTAAAAAGTAATCAGTATTTACAATAATTAAGCAAATTATAGTAGAACTTAGGGAGTTAGTTACATCGATACAAGTCATAGCTTATAGCTGCTCTATGTACAGTCAACCAATTATGGGCCACTTCGTACCTTGTCACAGTGAAAATTTAGTGATGCAAAAGATCTCTCATTAACATTGACATTCACTGTGACAAGGTTCGAAGTAGCCTAGAAATCAAGGTCGACTATACAGTCAGCATCACATAATTAGTTGCAGTCAGTATGGTCAAATATATCGCAACACATCCTTAATGTTATATAAATAAAGATCTCTATCGATACATTTGGCTACTCTGGTTGCCACTATTTGACGCTGACTGTATTACCACGGGTTAGTCCTACCAGAGACGTGTTATGATAATGACCAGTACAGTCAGCGTCATATAGTTCGTAGCATTCAAAGTAGTCAAATAGTTCGGTACACTATACTAATTCTATGGTGTACCGAACTTTTTGAGTTCTTTGGATGCTACCAACTATAAGACGCTGACTGTACAAGTAGGCCTAGCGCATAAAGGGCGCGACAGTGTCTCGCGGGGAGATAGTCCTAGTCCTCTTCTAACTATATTAATTAAAGAGGGACGGATAAACTGTCTTGGCTCGTTACACTGTCGCGCCCTTCATGTGTAGGCCTCCAGGGCTCTGACAATTCATGCGGATGATATTAAACCAATCATAGGATTATTTTTAAATAGTATTTTCACAATTAATTACCACTTAATAATTTATTAACTACCATAATTAATCTTTGACAATGTCCTTCAGATGAACAATAATATAATAACAGAAAATTGTCTTGTCTGGTTTTTTTTTACAATATATTTAAATATTTATTATAATTAATCGTTAGCAAGTTCTGTAACATTTTTAATTTCTCATCCTGTGCCTATAAATTTCATGGATATATTGACAATTACTTTCTTACTTCAAACAACATGTCACACGAAAGTTTAAATCCAACTTAACTGTGTGCAAAATGACGTCTTTTACATTCCGCATCATTTGCTCGAGCCCTGATAATGACTAAAGATCCATACAAAATTGCATTGCATTATTTTTGTTACTCGATATTCTGCAACTCTCAGTAACCTGTTATATACAAAAGCTATGAAGGTTTCTTTGTATTGAGATGAGCAGTCTCTCTGTATCATTATCTCTGGTCTAACATAGATATATATATTTTAGTTATACAATAGAATATGTGTCGATAGACCTGTCGAGTTAGCCTCAGGAATACACTCAAAATATAAGTAAATTTTCTATTGATGTACTGTGAATCCATTATAATCTGTCTTATATATTCCATTCATAATCATTTTAAAATAAAAAGTCAGAGCAATGTACAAAGCGTTAAATACTTTTTTTGTTATTTCTCGCATTTTCTCTGCATTATCTTACATGTTGACATTAACAAATAAATATTCTCCATTAGCCGAACATTTTATAATACCTATTTGTGACGTCAGGGAAAAGGACCCACTTTATCTTTTGCTATAAAGGTTTGCTTATAATTATTAGTATTTTCCACCAGTAGAGTCCCTTATTGACAATGTGTTACCTTCAGAACGACACATATAACATAGACACCATCAACACATCGATATATAAACGTAACACACATATCGTAAACATTGTATATATTTATTTTGCGTCTCGCGAACAAATTAAATCATTTCATTATTCATTCATTCTTAGCATTTTGGGCATAAACGAGTTATAAACATAGATAATCTCTATACAAACATGCTAGTGATCGTACCCAGTAAACTTAACTATTTATGTTGATATTATATTCTAGATAACGATCAACACAACTTTGTATAGAGAGTACCAGTCCGTATTATTTATTATCTCTGATTTGAGTAAAGCGTTATAGCGTAGTCATGACAAAATATGGAAACAAGATAAAAGTGAGATTCCATTAAAAAAACAGGGTATTAGTGCAGTTTAAAAGACCATAAACATATTCTCTTATCAAGGAGCACATAACCTTGCTCGGCCTGAGATCATAAATATGTGTACATTATTTTTAGGTGTATACTTATTTATGATCTGGCCGTTCTTATTAATTCCTCGCGGGACGTCTCGCGTCGGCCGCTTCATAATATTGTTAATTGTTAAATAAAAGGCTATTTTATATATCATCAAAACGCCTGCTGGTAGGACCTGAAAAAGATAAAAAAAATACGTTATACGACGATATTACGAATACGGAAACATTTAATAAACCGCCTAGCATTTAGTTCATCAATTGTATGTACTGCTAGATTATTATATGACACAGTTCACGTAAGAAAGTATATCAACCATGTCTATTTCGTGTAGTCAAATTTGTTTATAATTTTTTTTTTTTTATTTTAATGTTTTCAGTTATATATATTGTATTGAATTGCACTGTTTGATATATTTTCTTGTGGGACTAAGCAAACTAAATTGAATTGTGTTTTGCCGGTATGTCGTTGCCGGTGCCGGTTAATCTTCTCGGGTCAAGAGGTATAAGGTTAGAACGGGTGGTAGACATTTTCTGACGTTCATAAGTGTACATTGCAATGTGCAAATTGAAAAATAACGATTCTCTGTCTTTAGCGTGCTGTCATGTACTATTAAAAAACCAACCGATTTGCGCATGGTTGTAGCATAAATCTTTATTCAAAGTATTAAGGGTAACGGTCTAACAATATGTTTCGCCCTCTAACGGCCCGGTTAGAAAGAGAAACATATAGTGTGTGCTCACACAGCCGAGCTACTCGCCTTCAGTCGAGGTTGTCCTGGAAGATGAGCCGCACGTAGCCGGGCGTGCCCTGCAGCGGAGCGGCGCAGAACGGACAGATGGCGTGGAAGCCGTTGGTGCCGTGCGGGATGTCCACGCTGGCCCAGTATCTGGAGTATACAGTAGCTGGTTAGTTACAACATCAAACAATAGAATTCGCCAAAAATAAATAAACAGCTTACACCCTAAAACAGTTTTCACTAGGAGTTACCACAGTAGGTTTGATCAACATGGCATTGTAATCGGAACAAAAAACTTGATATTAAAGTGTTCCTAATACTAGATTACTAAATTACATTATTGAGTCCAATCAGATAACAAGAAGAGAACTAATAATATACTATGATATTATTTTTTATATAGGCGAACGTATTCTATTTCATTCAAATATCCTTCCAAATATCTATCTAAAGTAAGCTTGCTCTTATATAATAAGATTCGACGACAGTTCATAGGTAGTGACCCTGTCTATAAAGCCGACAGTACTGCGTTCAAATCCCAGTAAGGCCAAAATTTATTTGTGTGATGAGCAGAGATATTTATTCCTGAGTCATGGGTGTTTTTTATGTATTTAAGTGATTGTATATTACATCTCATATTATATCTGTGACCGTAGTGAAAAAGGGTATTTAAGTTAAATTATCTCAGTAAAAAGGCTACAAGCATTATAAAATTTACGGCACTTGCACCCCTTTTCGCTGTGCCAATTTGACTTATACCCTTTTTCACTATGGCCACAGATGATTGTTGAGTACCCGCAACACAAGGCTTTTTGGAGCTCAGATAATGTAACAATTCTGGGATTTATAATCATCATCATTTCAGCCATACGTAGTTGCTGCTTCACAAAGGCATCTCTCAAATCGGAATTATATTTTGGGGGTAGTTGCCATCGCCTCGCTTGTCAAGCGTGTTGGCGATTAGTTTGCGACACCCGCGGCAGATGGCGGTTTAGGTAATGCTGTAGTGTATGTGACTGAAATTTTCGGGGGGTTGCCAATTGCCATCGTCACGGCGCGGGTTGGCGACCGCAGGAGCGTGTATGGTGGCGTAGATAATGCTGTAGTGTGACTGACTTGACGGTCCGCTCCGAGGCCATGTGTCCGCAGGGGTTGAAGGCGTAGGTGGGCGGCTCGGCGTCCACGTAGAAGGCGGGCTCGATGCCCATGCACACGCGCACCACGTGGCCGCCCGTCAGGCACATGGGGCACTTGCGCAGCCCCGCCTCGCTGCTCTCCGCGCCCCACGAGTGCTCGCCTGCCCACACACGTACACGTTACATTTTATTGCCCTACATTATTCACAGTTGCATAAACTACTATTACGTACACACATATCGTAAACCATCTTTAATAATCTAGCATAATGTCAAACTCCTTCATTACTATAATTTTCTTATCTGTGAAAATGTTATTATAGCTCCATAATAAGCAGAAATTTGACTTTTAAATTTCGAACGTCTCTAAAAAACTAAACAATTAGTTACTTACTATTGAAACTATATGAGAATTGAGGTTGACTCTAGAAAGTTTCAGAATAAAAAAAAAATCTACGGTTGCTTGGAAGTTTCCAAATTTCCAATCGCCGCCATTACTGATGTTCATTTGACTTTTCGTTTGCGGTTTTAGATATTATTATTGACAGCTTATTGTGTGTAAATAAAGCAGTGTAGGTATGTCCGCTTCGCTTCGTTTCATAAAACCAAACTTGTATTTTTATGCCTTACATTATGTAGCAGTAACATAAACTACTTAAATTTGTAATACCCAGTCTGCATCGCAATGTGCACTTCCATTCTATAGAATCTAAATCGTCTCGAATCGAATCCAAATTTCGTGCTATTCTAAATTGACATTTTCAAATATCCAAAAAGGTGTCATAATAAGCAAGCTAAATAACTATCTGTACAGTCAGCAGCAGAAGTAGCTAAGCATTTGAGGAGTTCAAAACGAGGTCAACACTTCTCTAGTGTCAAGAGAATAAGAGCGCGTGTAGGTCATTTTGAACACTTCAAACGCTTAGCAACTTTTGCTGCTGACGTACTATACAAGTAGAATAACATTTAAATAAAGTGTCCTAAGTACTTGGGCCTGAATGAGTATAAACCATTATTACTTTTTTTTATGACAAAGGTGGCAAACGAGCAGACGGATTGCCTGATGGTAAGCAATTACCGTCGCCCATGGGCACCCGCAACACCAAGGGAATCAAGCGTGTTGCCGACCTATAAGTGAGTTGGAGCTCTGGTAACCTTACTCACCATCAGGAACACAAGACTACATACCTGAAAGGTAGCAGTGCTATTATGGCTGTGGTCTTCTGTAAGGAGGAGGTACTTCCCCAGTTAGGCTTCTCCAGAATCAAGCGTGATGGTACGTCGCTGTGCCCTACCTCTCATTGTTGGACGTAGTTTAAGGACATACCCGGGTCCAAAACTACTGGTAGTACCGTGGTTCGCAGTGACTATTTACTGAATTTTGCGTTGGGCCTTAGGGTACACGTTTCTGTTGTCACTGACCTTGCACGTGCCCGCAGTTGAGGTACACGTAGGGCTGGTTGAGGTCCTGCTGCGCCGAGGACAGCTTGCGCGGGATCACCAGCGTGTTCAGCCCCACGGGGCACTGCGGCCGGCCCGCGTTCAGCGCGTCCACTAACGCTTCCAGGTCGCGTTTTGTCTGAAACGATAGTGTAGCGGTCATCTTTGGAACGCGAAAGACGATAGCCGTGTCCCCATTGGGATATTACAGTGAAATACTTAAGCACCTGGCCTATGTAGGAGCATTCCATGAAAACATCATCTTTTTGTCGCTCACGTAATGCTGTGGCAGCTAGGTACAGTCGCCATCAGATATATCGGAGCTGTGGAGGTGGTCACAAATATCGAAACATGCACTTTATTGCATTGACAATAGAGGCGTTGTTCCGATATTTGTGACCACCTCCACAGCTCCGATATATCTGATGGCGACTGTAGGTACCATATTAAAACGTATTAGCTGCTTAGAAACAACATTAATCTTAAAGCCGAGTAATAGTATTACAATGCTGATAGTTAGCTTCCCAAGTTTACTTCTCGGTGGTATTAAAAATGTGGTTTCGCTTACGTAACGTTTTCATGGAACTATCCTGTAGTAGAACCGTAACGTGTGTGTACACGCATGTTATATTTACATTTTTTTATTGAGAAAAACAAACAGCCATGTGCAAAGAGTATATACACACATTAGTAAGGATAAGGCCTAAAGTTAGTAGGCCTAAGTAACTTTTGACGTAAGTTCCATATTAATTATCTGCACATCTACATAGACATGGTCCTTCATATAACTTTTTTACCTATACCGTCTGGGATAGTGCACATCCGACTATCACTCGTAAATACGTGTCAATACAACAGTAACTTGACGGGTATTTTAACAGTTCGGTCCTTATTAGAATTTTATGGTCGATCGAAATCTTATGGCTGAATTTGTTAGTACGCTGTATTAATTAATGCTTGTTACGCGGATTTGCAATAATCTCGAAGGTATCTCATGTTAGCACAGTTTTTCATCGACTAACTGGGAGAAACTAGTCACGTAATGAAGACGCGAAGCACCAAAATTAAGGCTCGCTTCACTCAAGCGCGATGCCGGATGTGATCGCAGCGCTAGACAGTCGTGCCTGACTTCAGTGTCACGCCCGTGTGACTAAGCCTTTAGTGTCAATCCATACAATATACAGGTCATAATATGTATAATGTAGCATATGAACCCAAGCTTACTCATTATTTGTAGTGCAATTAACCGAATAATTATAACCTTATTCTACTTCAATAAGTCATAGATGATTAAAATAGAATCACACTGAATTGTCCGATAGACCATAGGAATAAGGTGACATCATGGTCAATGGTCTATTAGGTAATACTACTTAGTTACAAATGGATAAACTCATGCTCTCAGCTCTGGTCTCTGGTACCGCTCGGGGTGAAGGTATTTCTTACCCGAAACATGTCGCCTAGTGCGATATAAGTACACGAGAGTTTATCCTTTTGTAATTAACTAGTAGTAACGTGACTCACAACAATTAATTATATTGGTCTATTAATAGTTAAGAGTATTATTATTGTTCATATATGTGTATAAATATGTATATCAAAGACGTATACCGTTTTTAAATAAACAGACATTTTAGCCATAACTGGATCTACTGTCCAAAAACATAGACATGGTCCTTCAGTTAAGTTTTATTATTTTATTTTATTTTATTTATTTGGGGCATCAACAGCAATACCAAAAAATATATAAATAGCACAACTATACACAAAACAAAAAGTCGAGAAAGCGTTTGACACTTGCCCATGTATTTGACTGCAATCCTCTTGGCCCAGCATAGGTGTAAAAAAATAAGAGCGACGCAAAAGTAAAATAGAGCCGGCGGGTGACGACCTCATACGGGGCTCTGAGTCGATGAGGAGATGAGCTCGTGGCGGTCTTTGGGCTTATGTCCAGCAGTGGAAGTCGGTGACTGGTTGAATGAGATACTTACAGGTGAATTCTTGAGTCCCTCAGCGCTTCGCCACAGCAACGTGGCTCCGCAGAGGTCTATCATGGTGCCGTCTCGCAACACGTTGCTTTCCGACTGGCACGGGAGACCCTGGAAATGTTAATGAATGATTAATGCCACTTGTACACATATGCCGAAGAGATAAAGAACACATGAGTTTGAAAGAGCAATCGAATTGGGGATTGGGGGCCTAACGCGAACATCGAAGTTCGAAAACGTCGTGCATCTTTTACTCTAATTAAGGAGTAATTGGTGTGGCAGAGACAATCATTCTAACTTCGAGAATTTCGCTATCATTCTTCTGGATGACAGACATTGAGTGCTTCAAAAAAGCACACTGGTTCGTACTCTTGCATCAACAAATAATACTCGCGGTAGTGAGGTGAAAAAATGTTGTGTTTCACTCGGTAGCAAATTGTATTTATTCCCTTCTCGTGCTTCGAAACCCTCCCAATGCTCAAGATTCCACTCTTTGAACCACTCGGTATGCTCAATGGTTCAATTTTGGAATCTTTCGCTATTATTAGCACGAGAAGGTAAACACTAACTTTGCTCCCTAGTATAACAAATAACTATTTGTCACTGAGTGTATTTTACTTAAGTAATTAGTTTTCTATTAAGTAGTCTATCTATATAGTTTTGCAATAACTAAGATTATGATATATAATTAACTAGATGTGCCCCGCGGTGTTACCCGCGGTTTATTAGGGAAAAATGTTGCCTATGTGTTAATCCAGGGTGTCAGCTAACTCCATATCAAATTTTATTAAACCGCTCCAGCCGTTTAGACATGAATAAGTAACAAACATACACACTCACAAACTTTCGCCTTTATAATATTTAGTGTAGATATAACATCGAATCAAGTAAGAAGTAATATCATTATCAAGTCGCAATTAGGAGCAATGAGGTCAACATATCGTGCGTTAATGAAATAAATAACCATTTAAAAAAAATCCCACGCAACCAATTAACCAGCAATATTCTAGAATCTTCAAATTTCTACACGTCGGCTCACCAGTTTTAAAACACGTCGATATTACAGGCGTGATGACTTAGCATGAATAATGTTCATATAATATTAGAGCATGCTACATTGCAGGCGAGCCAGATTATTACGGTAATGAATGGTGCGGTTCCACTGCACTGGTTTTCTTGGTCAACCGATTCACATGAGTTATGTGATTGCGTTTTTTTTAATGCTTAACTGTATTTGGCTAGTACGTCCTTGGCGGAGGTGACATGCGACCTTGCTTGTCGTAAAAATAATGAAAAGTACAAAGAAAACACGACTGTAGTCGACCGGTCTGGTCTAGTGGGTAGTGACCCTGCCTATGAAACCGATGGTCCTGGGTTCAAATCCCAGTCAGGACATGGAGCACAGATATTTGTTCCTGAGTCATGGGTGTTTTCTATGTATTTAAGTGTTTATATGTATATATTAATTATATATATCGTCCTCTAGTACCTACAACACAAGTCTTACTGAGCTTACCGTAGGACTAGGTCGAATTGTGTAAAATTGTCCCGAATTAATAAAAAAACGACTGCGAAGTGACTTTGGCAACTCCCCCCAAGATATTACAAGTCATATTTGGGGAACGCCTATGTTCAATAGTAGAAGTTTTACATCGGAAATGATGATGATGATGATGATGATGACAAGTATGAATAAATATATGGTGTATATGTTCGAATGGGACAACTATGACGAAACCTGCGCTGCTTATATGTTACTTTGTAGGTACAGTCAGCAGCAGAAGTGGCCAAGCGGTTGAGGTGTTCAAAATGAGGTCAACACATATCTATTGTCAAGAGAATAAGAGCGCGTGTAGGTCATTTTGAACACTTCACCCGCTCGGCCACTTTTGCTGCTGACTGTACGACTTACTGGTAGAAGTTTGGATCGACCGACAAGGATTGGTCGAACATAGTGGGTAGAGTGAGCCTATAAAGCTAATGGTCCTGGGTTCAAAACGATTTGTTATATTATTGTGTTTGTTTGCAATTACCAGGGTAGGTATTTAGTTGTGTGATGAGCACGATATTTTTTCCCGAGTCATGGATGTTTTGTATGTAGGTAGGTATATTATACATATTGTTAGCTGAATAGCCACAACACAAGGCTCAGTCAATTTGTGTAAGGATGTGTTGTATATTTAGTTAATGTATTAAAACGAAGTAATTACAAGTTAATGGTTAATTATTTCCTACTTCCTCGACTTTAATTTATGGAACGTGGAAGTGCGGTTATTTGAATAACATACTAATTTTATGTATAAAAAAAAATGTTTTGTTCATCTTTCACGGTCTGGGCATTCTAGGCCAAAATAGGTCGAGTCGGTCGAGATTCTCGGTCTCGAAACCAAATAAAGATTCTAGAGTGCTGTCTTATTCCACCGATTATACCTACGTATTGAATCGTGCTATGGTTGAAAAAGATTTAATATTAAGTTAATTATGTCCACATCTATTAAAGGGAAAAAAAACGCCGGATGAACTCCGGTCACCAACCCGCCTGCTAAGCGTGGTAACTATGGCCAATTTCCCCCGAAATGAGCCAATGTCCAGCTAAAGCATTTGGCTTAGGTTCATAGGCGCGTTTTCTGAGCGTGGTGCAGCGGGGCGCGACGTTACCGTCCGAATGTGTGCCTTATTTCGTTATATTAGCCACACCGGTGTCGCGCCCCGCTCACAAAACGCGCGTATTTGCAAGCCTTAAACAGTACAGGTGTCTCACCTTCTGTTGCGCGGAGCGACTCTCCCTGAGCGAGAACACGGCGCCGCCCACCGAGGTCTCGCGCCACGGGCCGCACGTGGCGCTGCCGCCGCAGAAGTCACCGCGCGGGTGCATCATGAGGACACCGTTCGTCGTCAGACCGTCGATCTCGTGGTTCTCTGTCCATTTCGTTGCTTTTTCCTGAAATCGATTGATTCGTGGTTATAATTTACCGTTGCAAACTGTTTGACTTTTTTTTTCATTATGTTTTCCTGTTGAGCTCGTGTTACGGGAAACCCTAACAGGATAAACGGTAACGAATTTGGTTACTCCGTTTAATGAACATAATTTTAACAATAATGACTATCGCAAAAAAAATAATCGTATTTGCTAAAGAAAACAAAACTGTGCGATATGCAGATACAAGTAACAAATCATCCTATTAAAGCCCGTTTCACATCAAGCGCGGGCGCGTGTCAACGCGGGCCCGCCGCGGGCCCGCCGCGGGTCCGCCGCGGGCCCGCGTTGACACGCGCCCGCGCTTGATGTGAAACGGGCTTAAAAGTGAACTAGTTCAGAAATACAATTTTTCAATATGTTTTATAATATATCAAACATAAAGCTAAAAATTGCTAAAAATTCCTAAAATCACGGTTAGATGGCATTCGTCGCAAAAACTTGCATTCCCTTTACCATCATTATCACTATTCCTTATATATCCAATAAATATCCAATTAAACTATAGAACATTTATATAACTGTGTTGTCGTTTTCTCGTAACGTATATGAAATCTATACTAATATTATAAAACTCTCTCTGTCGGTCTGTTACCTCTTCACGCTTAACCTGAACCAATTGGGATGAAATGTGGTATAAAGAGAGTTTGAGCTACGAGAAAGGACAGAATCATTTTTATCCCGCAACCATACTTTAAAGACGGGCATGACTGGCCGACTAAGTCGCGAGAAAAAGCTCTAGTACTTAATAAGATAAAAAAGAAAGACATACCCCCAGGAATATATTTCTAGAAGAGTCGAACCCGGCGGCGTATATGCGACAGTTGTTGACATCCTCCCTGTCGGCGATGATGCGGCACGCGAACCGCGAGATGGTGCTCTGCAGCACTTTGGTGTCGCCGCTCTTGTCGCCCGCCACCGTGTCCATTACCACGAAGTCGATCGGCGATTCTGACGACCTACCGATCTGGGGACAAACGTACATTTCCAAGTTAGTCTTCGCTCTATAAGTCCGCCTTCATAAAATATCCATTGCCATCGCCGATCGGTGGAACAGAACTATTAGTTTAGTAGCTGGCTAAGTGGACGAGGAGGACGTAACATACCTTTAGGACATTATAAGTCAAGCTAAATAACAATTAGATCTAACAATGTTTATGGATTTTAACTTTCGGACATAAAATATGTATGTAAAATATTCTTTCTACTAAAAAAAAACCGGCCAAGTGCGAGTCGGACTCGCGCACCGAGGGTTCCGTACAAACCTGCAAGGTTTACAAAGTTCGTTCATTACGACAATCGAGTCATAACTATGGTATTTTTATTGCAAAATGAAATTCATAACATTACAATGGGGAAAGATGGAGGAACATAAATTTAAGACAAAGATCTCTTTATCGTTTAAGTAATCCTTTATTTTATATTAACACATATCATTTATCTATAATATAACTGAAACACTTATACTAGCCTTGCAGCAGACTTGCGAAAGTTCTTTTATTAAAGTTATTTATTTACTAAGTTTTTTAGTCACCATTTACAGGTCTGGTTCAAATTCTAAGTATTTGATATGAATTTCAACTTGATAGCTCTACGCGTTCATGAGGAAAAAAGTAATAAGTTTATATTAACAACAATAATATTACTTTGCTATTCCGCTGTTTAATAACGTGCTAGTCAATCAGTGCTAACCCGTTATATTTACTTGCGTATTTTTTTCATGCATTAATGGTCCCTCCCTCCCACCGCAAAATTAAATACGCAAATAAACATAACAAACCACCACCAATAATACCAAAACTCGACACGTGTTTCGCCTCTCTACGAGGCATCCTCAGGAGACGCTTGAGATGTTGCCGGTCTGACGTCCGTTGTCGGACGTCAGACCGCAAGTAAATATAACGGGTTAGCACTGATTGACTAGCACGTTATTAAACAGCGGAATAGCAAAGTAATATTATTGTTGTTAATAATATGGACTTCCGCAAAGTAACGCCTGATTCAATTAATAAGTTTATATTTATTAAAAAATATATATTTTGTAATGTAACTAAAAATTTAAGGTTTTCGGAATTTTTCCTTTATGTGTGCTATAAAACGTTGCTTCATGCCAAATTTCAAGATTCTAGGTCGACTGGAAGTACCCTTTAGGTTTTGATTCCCTTGCGAGTACTTGCGAGTTTCAAAATATGCAGCTTAAATTGCTGTTTCTTTTGATTGCGTTGACATAGAAGTTTGATTTTGCTACAGCTTAAAGGTATTATAGACCTGAGTATTTGGTATGAATTTCAATTTAATACCTCTACGCGTTTATGAGGAAATGGGTAGTAAGTTTAAAATTATTAAAAAAATATATATTATGTGATGTAACTAAAAATTTATGGTTTTCGTAATTTTTCCTTTATCTATGCTATAAGACGTTGCTTCGTACCAAATTTCAAGATTCTGAGTTCACGGGAAGCACCCTGTAGGTTTTGATTCCCTTGCAAGTGTCGAAAATTTGCGGCATAAACGGCTGTATCTTTTGATTGCGTTGGCTTAGAAGTTTGATTTTTTCACAGCTTCAAGGGACAGTAGACCTGAGTAATTGATATAAATTTCAGCTTCATACCTCCACGCGTTCCTGAGAAAAAGGGTCTTGACAGACGGACGGACGGACAGACGGACAACAAAGTGATCCTATAAGGGTTCCGTTTTTTCCTTTTGAGGTACGGAACCCTAAAAAGAAGTATAAGTAACCCGGGTATATCCTTAAACTACGTCCAACAATGAGAGGTAGGGCACAGCGATGACCATCACGCTTGAATCTGGATCAGCCCAACTGGGGAAGTACCTCCTCCTTACAGAAGACCACAGCCATAATAGCACTGCTACCTTTCAGGTATTTAGTGTTGTGTTTCTGATGGTGAGTAAGGTTCTCAGAGCTCCAACCCCCCTTAAAGGCCGGCAACGCGGCTATGGGCGACGGTAATTGCTCACCACCAGGCAATCCGTCTGCTCGTTTGCCGCCTATGTCATAAAAAAAAAAAGTTTCGAAATTATGATTTTTCCCAACATGTGCATAGGCGGGACACGGCGCAGATAAACCAATCCAACATTTCTTCGGATTCAATGACGGTTGACGGTGGTGGGTTGCACCCAACCAACTAACCCGTGCATCTCTACCCTGTACTAGCGTCGGGATCCACTGTTGCTTAAACCATTTATTATTAATGACTCGCTAATTACAATCAGTTTTACAATGCTCTTCCATAAACATTTTTATTGGTACTCATAAACCAGTAGCATCCATTAGCCATATGAAAGCCGAAACCTGAGCACATAATTCAGATTAATTTATTTTGTGTAGGTACTAGATTTATCCCTGTAAATGAAATGAGAAATAAAAATTGTGTAAAAAGACTTTCAATGTTAAGGGCCTTGTTGATTTTTATCACGGTTCAAAACATAATGACAATCGCAGTTCCCACAGAGAGCATATCGAACCAATTACGTACGCTAGACCTCTATTTCATTTCAATATCATCAGATTAGTATCAACACTAACACATAAAACAATATGTATATTTTAATAAATGTCAATGTAAATTTACCATTATTATAAGAAAATGAAAATTGGATTGCATAACGTTAGCTGAAAGGTCTGTTTGGCGTTTCGCCACGTTGCTAATTATAACTAGGAATATACGCAAATTCTATCAAAACTTCATTAGGCATGTTGGATCCTGATCAAATCCATTACCTAGTACGAGTATTGTATCTTAGAAGAAAAATCAGGATTAGTGACATCCGTGGAATTGTGGAACTATAAAATAAGGTTTATCTCAGGTGGTTAACCTAAGAAACAGTAAAAAGAACACCCAGCTGAACAATAATAATTTTCGCTACTTCCAAAGTACTCTTTCGTTACGCCTAAAGAACACGAAGGCAGAAAGTAATGGTAAGTGACCCCGTCAGACACAGACGGGCAGTTTTGACCATCACTCTCGTCGACGTTATCGTAACGCTGTAGAAGAGCGGTGATTGTAGTGAAGTAACTTGCGAAGGATCCGCCCATTGCCCTTCACATATTTCAAGATCACGAGATACTCAGTAAAATGTATTCGTAATTCTTAGCTGAGTACGTGAAAACTGTTGGTCTTAAGATATAAGAATTGCCTTTAGTAAGTTTTAAGATTACGAAGTTGTCAGTAAAATGTGTCTCTAACTCTTAAGCCCGTTTCACATCAAGCGCGGGCCCGCGTTGACACGCGCCCGCGCTTGATGTGAAACGGGCTTTAGCTGAGAATATGGAAAGTGTAGGTCGTAAGGTGTGTAACCAACGAAAGAAGCTAAGAATCCATCCATTGCCCTTCGGGAGTACATCGAGGGGTACAAATTGATATATGTTTGTAACTCAGTGGAGTACATAGACGGTAAAGGTTGTGAGGTCCGTAAATAGCGAAAGATCCGCCCATTGCCTTTCTTCAAGTTTTACTATCCGTAACTATTTGTTGAGTACGTGGCGTGGTGTGGTGTTAGTACTTGCGTAACAACCGCATTACCCTTCGCAAGTTTCAAGATCACGGGGTGCACGATATGTACGTAACTTAGTGGAACACGTAAAAGGCTGGTCGTAAGGTGTGCAATTAACATGAGAACAGCTCATTGCCCTTCGAGAGTTTCAAGATCATGGGAGTACACAACAAGATGTGGGGTACGTGAGCAGTGGTGGTCGCCAAGTGTGAAGGCTGCGTTACGTCACCGTTCCGGAGCGCGCGCGCGACGCTCTGATTGCTTATCGCCGGCCCTGTCGCTTCTACAACACTTCACTCATGTTGCTACACGCATTCGTTTTCAATTATTTGATGGCTGCTGTCGAAATTAATTAGAAATAGCTCCTATGAAAAAGCTACAGATTTTAGGCTCGGTCATGAGTATATTATCTGTTCTTCCCTTCTTTCGATCAAGTTAATTGAGCTTATACCGAAGATAAGATAGTATAGCCTTATGCTATGAATTTAAATAAGTAACCATATACCGTATACCAATCTAGCGCAAGTACGACTTCAGTTCAACTTAATCTCAGAACTCATAATGTAGCAATTTCATATTTCGATAGAGAATTCGTACAAGTGATCTTGGAATTAATTTTGAGAGTACGTAAGCTTGGCCGGAGTTGAATAGCGTTGGAAGGTTAAGGGGGACCACAAAATTAAAACAGACCTATAGAAAATCCCTCCCCACGGACACACGTGAATAATTTCAAGATATACCTTTTAAATATTTGTTAGTACGTGGAGCGTATTAGTCAAGTCCTTTAGAACAGGTCGTTAAACTACGCCATAGATAACCGTAAAACTTGCGACTTGCAGAAACATGTCACGGTGTCTTGATTTTCATGCTGTTGTTATTTGTTCTAGATATTTGATTTTTTACATATATTTAAATCGAAAGAAAATTAGAAAAATTTGACTCGCAGCTGGACTCGAACCCACAACCACTGGATCACTAGCCCAGTGAACTACCAATTGTGCTATACGAGCGTCGCTTAGACGTGTCAATTTTTTCTATCTTATCCTTCTTGGTATTACGTCATTACGGGTGACGTTTTCTTTCTTTCGATTTAAATATCTTTGATAGCAGACGTTTCTGCTTAATATAAAAACAATTTTACATATATTCTTTATTGTACACCTCAACAACTAAATCTCATCTTCACCTCCTTCATGCCCACCTCTCCTTAGATGATGATAATTTATGCAAGGAAAAATTAGATTCGTGCGAGGTAAATTAATTCATTAGTAATTAGTACCTACTGAACTTGATTGCCTTTGCTGCTTTAACTTGAAGGGCAACAATTGCTGCCCTCGTTTTATCCCAATGGAGCGTCTCGTAGCATTAAGATCAATTCTGCCCGGATAGGTTGCAAGTCGCCAAATCTAAGTGGCAGGCTTAGAGCGGATTAGCGTGTCCGAGGCCGCATTGCCGTGGTTGGGTAAGGCTTGCGTCACGACGTCATACACTTGCAAGGGCACTGGTGCATGCCCTGCTGTGTGCCTGCTACTTACCGCAGGCATAGGAAACCAGTTTAACTAGGACCTGACGATGCAACAACAGGCTCTCTGTTAGATTCTCCTTCGTTTGGAGTAACACTACTGGGACCACAGAGAAGCATTCGTATTAAGCAGCCGTATATTTTGAATTTCTTCTCATTATCCAAAATTACTAAGGAGTAAGAATCTCAAGATCAGCATACGCCTTCGTCGGAGTCGGTCGAGTAGGTAGGAATAGATCACGGCTCAACAGCGTACTGTTTAAGAGTTCTCTGGACAGTATATGTGTCATGTCATTATTTATGAAAAGGGACCTTATTGTCGATGGCACTTACGTCGAATCGCATTGCGCTTGTATTGTAACATAATGCCACATATATGCTTCTCTATACGAGTATCTACATACAATCGTGATACAAGATTCAGTTCTTCGTGGTCTAGATACTCATTGTAAAAAGAATAATAAAGTCGTTTTGCTTAGCAAAGAACACCGACAAAGCTAAACCTTCTCGCCACTGTTTTAAAATTCAAAGATTAGCCCTTCTTTCAGTAGGTTTCTAAGAAGGTCGTTTTCATTTTAATCCAATACGTTAGTAGGGTTTCGTTTAAGTGTATTACCTACTGCGTTCTTCTAAAATAATCAGACAAATCAGATGTACACGAATGTAAAATTACGTACACCATTCAAGCGCGCTAGCTCGGAATGTATGACGAATTCACAAATCGGTATTCACCTGTTATGGAACAAGAACTAAAATAGTTTCCGCACAGTTGATTAAATAAGAGTGCAAGGAGTACAACATCATGGATTTATAGATTCTCTCTCTTCGGTCGTTCACTTTTTTTTTATGACATAGGCAACAAACGAGCAGACGGATTGCCTGGTGGTAAGTAATTACCGTCGCCCATGAGCACCCGCAACACCAGGGGAGTCACAAGCGCGTTGCCGGCCTTCAAGGGAGGTTGGAGCTCTTACTAGGTTATTACTACCAGCTACCTGGTCACTGGGTGATTTACACACGGGTTGTGAATTGTATAATCCGCGTTGACAGGTTTTTGTATATTCGCCAAAATCCACTTACACAGCACAAACAATTCCGATTTAGTAGAAGCTGTATTGATTAGCTATATAAAACCGCAAATATTATGTGAGAATCTTATTTTATAGCATTTAAACATTGCAGCAACGCTATACCATACATATATAGAAGACCACAGCCATAATAGCACTGCTACCTTTCAGGTATGTAGTGCTGTGTTCCTGAAGGTGAGTAAGGTTCCCAGAGCTCCAACCCCCCTTAAAGGCCGGCAACGCGCTTGTGACTCATCTGGTGTTGCGGGTGCCTATGGGCGACAGTAATTGCTTACCACCAGGCAATCCGTCTGCTCTTTTGCCGCCTATGTCATAAAAAATAAAATAAAATATATATATATATATAATTATCTAAGCATTGGTAACGTTTTTAGGAACGTAACGTAATCAGCGCTACATTCAAGATGTGGACGGCCTTTTGTGTTTTCCTCACACACATGTATTAATGATAATGTCTGACCATGACCATCATCAACACATTTTTTACGACATGAATTAGACTAGATGACTGCCTCTTTACCTGTTATACTGTACGTCTGGGCTCGAGTTCGGTTTGAGTGCAAATCTAAACCTTTATAAAATTTCTCTTAAGCTCAAGAGTCCGCCAAATAAAGCGACCCTTTACCTTTACCCTCTTTGAAATATTGAATGGCTGTTTCAAGTGGCTTAGTACGGAGAAATAATTCGCCGTGACCTTTAGTAAAATTATGCGAGCGGAGATCCCCAAGCATAATTTATTATTCAAATCTTTATAAACAAGGTATTTCCCAGTAATAACACGATAACATAACAAATATATGACGTTTATTATAGTTAATTATAAACAAACAGTTTGAGTAGTGTAAATTACTTAAATTAGTGTAAAATTGACGTAATAGATTAAATTAATATACATAGTCACTAAGTAGTTACTAGGAGAATTTATTTTGTTGATCGAGTCATGTGGTCGTCACGAGATCCTTTAATAAAATCGTTAGGACAAATTAATCTGATCATAAAATTTAAAATTCTAAATAGTTCCAGGAATCCAAATAGCACAGCATAAGGGTAGCTATCTACCTAAATATTTTACTGCACATATGAATTACAAATAAAACTAGACTGAAAATACGTAATTTTATATCTGTTGCGTAAGAGCAATCTAAACGACAATAAACCCATTTCGAAATAGCAGCAGTAACTCGAGATTTTTTCTAAACCACAGAATTGGGGCAGAGACCGTGACGAAAGCAAAAGATAGCCGAGATTACACGCTATCCGATTGCGTCCCACAGAAAACTTGTTGACACTATAATGCAGTAGCTGCTGTCCTAGTTATTAGCAGTTTGTAAGGCGCCTTTTCCCAAAGGAAGATAATTTAGCAGAGAGCAGTTAACGAGAACCTTTCTTGAGTCTGCTAATAGCGCCAGTATTTGCAAGAATCTTCGTTTAAGTTTTATTGCCAACAGACAACTGAACGGATGTAAAGTAGTAATATTCTCACCTATATCGTCTTGTGTCACTTTCTCACTTTGTTTGAACGTGACAGATATGGTGTCAGTTGATAAAAACCCGACCATCTCAGGCGAGATCAACATATTTGCTTTCGGGATAGAGAAATCAATTTAAATAAATATATGAGTTCAGACCCAGTTCCGTTATTGAAGCGGTCTGTGTATTCCTTCAAAACCGCACTTATCTGCATAATGCATGTACGTGTGGAAATGTTTCTCTCACATTACGCCAGCCGAATTAATCGGGCTAATTTCTAAAAGCATAACTCGCGTTTTTCAGTTTAGCTACGATTAAATGGCTTAGCGCCTTTTTTACCTGAATTAGGCTCTATAGGCCGTTCGGACTGTTAGAGCGATCGGATTGTGATGGGAGAAGGTAGCCTGGGGAAAATCCAGGACCCTTCCGCACCAGACTTGATTTATACTACTGGAATACTCCTACTGAGTTTACGCTTCCAGCGAGATGGAGACTTGGCGCCAAAATATGTGTTTTAAATTATAAGATGATATCGTATACATGTTATAATGCATGCCAGTTATTTCAGGAGAATTTTGGGTAGATGCTCTAGAAAAATTGTAAGTGGCCGCCGGCAGTGTGCCCGGGCTCTTAAAAGATCGCACATGCTTGGTTCTAGAAATGATTGTGAGTTCGTTCATTTCCATACATATAATGGACCGTAGGACACCTGAATTGACAATGTTTAATTGTACAACTCACATAATAAACCTAAACATAGTTGCCTGAATTTTCATTTTGAAGGAACACGATACTAGGCGTCCTCATTATCTTCGATTTGGGTGTTCATTAGTCTCTGACTAAAACAGTCTCTAAACGTTGACAGCACAACACATATTTCGTACCGCAGGTACTTCAGAGCGTGAGCGCCCTTGTTATTATTGCGGGTAGAAAAAACAACAATTGCCTACGTGCCACAACTCCAGCGGAATGTATTTTTTTGGGGGTTTATACACAGATCGCTGCGTCGTTAGAATGAAACGATATCGCTATGCCACTAAACTCGAGCGTGTTATGGACGGCAATGAACATTTGTCCGCGGCGGTACAATATGAATTCATGCCATCCTATTTATGTAGTTCGCATATTTTGCGTTCGGATATATTCGGTTTCCAGCGCACTAGGAATGTTTGCGGTAGAGAGTATTGGATAGCTTAGTCAAGTCGTTAAAACAATCATGACGAATACAAGAAAACTCTACTTCGGTTTTGGATAAGGTTTCGTGTCTCATATTGGTATGTAACGTGCTAGGTTCTAAGTCTCCGTTTAAGCCTATCATCCAAAACTCAATGGTGTTTCTAACATCGGAAAAATCATTTGGAACAACTGAACTTAAGACCTATATAACTATTTCTCCACTTACGGCAAAGAAAAACGCCTTGTTGGATTGATTGGATTAATATATATAAGTAAGTAGTCAGTGTCCAATCAACCAAGACAGCTATATACACTAATATACACAGATTTTTATTTTTAGAGCACTACTGAGTTACGATCAGTTCGGCTACTGTAACTTGTGCTAACTAATATGACAATGACTCTACAATGACATGATATCCGAGTCGTCATGACCGAAAATATTAATATTATAATTTTATCAGGAATCTTTGACCCTGAGTTACGCTAAAACACTTAAATATATTCTCCATTCATCCGAATTGTCTCAGCTAATAGAATCGATGCACTGAGCGGAGCTAACGAATGCATGGAATTATAGAGTTACGTTTACGTAGTAAGGATCACGGCCGTTGCGTATACGTGGGAGGCGGAACACATGGCGCGCATATTTGTGTTGTGGCTTGAAGAGTGCGCTTGTACGTCGCCCGGCACTGATTTTTTGTGCGCTTCTAAATGCTAATTGGTGCTTTAGAATAACGTTTCTAGGTGACGCTATGTTTGTGGAATAAAATAACAATGCGGGCGGTCCAGCATGTTACGCAAGCCAATAACACTCATTCATACAAAAATATTCATCTCCAAGAAATGTTGTGGAAGTTGTAATGTCATGTGTCGACATACAGCAAAATAAGATAATATTTATAACTGCAAGCCGCATGTGAACGATGATCGCGGCAGCGACCAGTGCCATGTGAAATAAACTTGTACATGAGTCTACTTTTATCTATACAGAACAGAGTAGTCCCACTTGATTTTGTAACTCGGGAACTTCTACTCCATTCAAGTATTCACCTTGTTAGTTTAACCAATACTTGGCATTCAAAATCTATTATTTATAGGCCGCACCAAAGATCATATTCGACAAAAACACGTTCCGCTTCGACAAAAACAACCTTATACATTTTTCAACGCCCGGAGGAGAATTTTCGAGAGATGCTTTTAAATTCCGAACGTATCTCGTAAAATCTGTAACGTACAAATGCCAGAGGGGTTCGATGTGCTTAAATCTGGATACAGGGCTGTTGTTGATGACAAGATTGAGAATGACCGAGGACAAGAGTCAGAACAACCAGAATATACTGTACTCCAATTATGTAGCATGGGGCGGTGTCTATTATTTAGGCCGCTGTTACGTTCTTTTACAAACTTTTATTTAACTTACAATGTTTCTTTTTTGAACAAGTCCTTCCAGCTAAAAAGATGATCGCCTTTAAGATACCATAGACAGATTATGCACATTTCACAATCGCAAAAGGCGTAGTCGAGGAGCAATATTGGGAGAAAGAGGATTGCTTAGGAAGGCTTATAGCATACAGAAACAAAGTTTCAGCCTTCAGGTGCATTCATTAAATGACCTCGCTTTGGAAATGCCATCCCCTTCTGCAGCAGATTTCCATGAAAAAGTTGCATGTACAGTCAACCAATTTGATTTATAGGCCACTTCGTTCCTTGTGACAGTGAAAATCTGTATGAAAGACGCAAAGATCTCATATTAACGTCACTGTGACAACGTTCGAAGTGGCCTAGAAATCAAATTGGTTGACTATACATGCACCTCCAAGCGAATTCAAGGTTATTATTGCCTCTAGCATTACCCGTAACATACCAAAGCATAGACCACACTAGGTGAGTTACTCAAGAGATCTAGTGACACTGGTTCATTCTGAATTCGCGGCGTACGGTATTCTCACCACAGTTTCCGACACCCAATACCCCTTTTATTATACTGTATTTGTAACAAATACTTTTAGCCTGGGCCGCCCGGCTGGCGCCTTACCTGCTGAACAATATGGTGGTCATTGTGCTCAACTGTTTCCTGTTATTTCAAAAACAGGGATACAAAACAAACTTTTTTTTTCAAGTGGAGGCACTTACTGTATTGTGTGGTGTGTGAATAGTGCCAGCGCATATACATTTGGTGTACAATCGCAAAAGCGCTGTAACATTTAGTTTAAGGGAGGTCTGGGCCAATTTATGACCTCCAAGAAAAGAGCGTATATATCTTAGAGGCCGGCAACATACTACTTGTGACTCCTCTAGTGTTGCGACTGTCCATGGGCGGCGGTTGTTGCTTACTATCAGGCAATCCGTCTGCTCGTTTCTTCGTATATCATAAATTAATTAATAAAACTATTATTGACTGTATTTAGTTCTTTTAAGTTTATGTGAAATTCTGACTAAAATGCCGATCAAAATGTCCTAATCATTGGATTTGATTTAATAATTGAATTACAATTCACCAGTGAAATTAAATTCAGCTGAGGATCCCAAAATGTTCGTTGGATATCTTTTAACATCGCTAATTTAATTAGGTAGCAAGTTTTTTGCAAATAACGATACGAGTACTAAAATCAATTGTTCCAAGAGATGTAAAGGGTGTCTATAAGTCAATTCTAAGTCGCTAATAATACATTAAGTACTAAGTAGTCAGGTAAGCGGATTGTCATTATTTTTGTTCAAATTATTTTTCCTACTTATAAATATAATGCAAACTATAAAAATAAAAACATCAAGACGCATAATGTCTCCAAAGTGTCCAAATGCATACTAATATAACAATGTATTTCTTAAATTTAAAATGTATATTAAACAGAGTTTAACCTCTAGCCGCCCACGAATGTTCACTTGCCAGGACAAATTAATTTAGATTTAAATTTCAATGAACTGGAAGACCTTTCTATTCGAATATGCCTCCACCGGGTAACCGAAGTCTCTTTAAATGGTATTTTCCAAGAAAAACAAAACGTAATCTGAATTTACAAATAACTTACATGCATTGCTATACCAACAGGAACATTCAACAAGGTGTCAACCCGCGTTGTCACGTATCCAAGACGAATGTGGTGCCCTCCTGACTCGTGACAGCGGCTAAGATTAATTTTGGACCGCCGAGTAATTAAGTGAAGTGATGAGTGTGCTTTGTTGATTAGGGTACGGCGTTGAAAAAAGTTAATAGTTTGTTCCTTTACTGTCCTTTTTTAATTTTGCACCTTATTGCATTGCAATAAGTGTCTTTGTTTGCTACCGTACGTACGGCGTGAAAGGATATATGTGCCGCTCTTTGCTCTTTCGGCTTTTGTTGAAAGACAATCAGTTCAATAGCACACGGAATCTAAAGGGATAGTATACTGCGGGTCTATTATAGTCGTCGTCTTAAGTGTTTCCCGCATTAGTATATAGGTTACTATTGCACTTATGTACCTAACTACCACCTATAGACGTGTCATTAGTGGGATCAGCTGATAAAATGGGCGGATATGAAGGAAAAGAAAATGTAAAACCTAGCAATACATGTACAGGTCTTTCGTAAGTTTTATGCTAGTTTTTAATTTGAATAAAGTGATTATTTTACGTTGTACCTTTTGTTTAAAGTACTACGTTTTCCAAGACTTCGATTGGCATCATAAAAATAGGGATGAATTTATTATCAAATTTTAGTTTGTTTGATTCCCAGGCGAAGCAAGTAATTTTTTGAGAACTTTTCAATACAGAATTTCTAACTTTTAAAAATAACATATAGTCTTCTTGCAAAATCTCCTATCTACGATACTTAAGGTACTATCCCTTGACGTCCCAGTCTTGGGACACTCTGTATATCTAAGAACTAATATTTGCGTCATAACAGAACTTGGTACACATATGTTACTTTTAAATGACATTGTCTAACAAACAGGCCGAAAGACAGAAAGACAGACAGACGGACAGCGGAACACTAAAACGAGTTACATGTTACTAGTACTGCCTTTAAACAGAAATTTCGTTATCTATACCATTACCAAAGGGGTAACAAGAGACGTCAGTTAGACAATCAGGCGACAATTCTGTTATCAATTTACATATGTAACGACATGGTACACAAGAGCCTCGAGGCTCGCAACCTTGACAATCGGCAACGGAGGCGGAGACCCGAAATCCTCTGCACAACTCACAACTGAAACATCTTAAGTGCTTTACAAGTTTAAAGGATATAGACCATTTCAGTTAGGTATGTAGTGTGGGCGTAGCGTGGGTGAGATCGAAAGCCTAGGGCTTTATACTCTTCGCTTGACGAGAACATGTCTCAGACATCTCAGTAAAAGTTGGGTCTCCAAATACTTGTGTTTGATGTGGATTTTGAGGTTAGGTTAATACTGGATTATGTTTGCTAAGTCAATAACACTGAACTAACAAACGTCTGCCAAGTTCTATACTCGGCCAAGACCAATAAAGTACAGTTACTTAAAAAATATGTTATCGAGTATTGATATGTAATTGATTTCTATTTAGTTGAGCCATTTGCCTGTAATTCGTAATTTGGCCGCGTACTCATACCCAATTCGCATTACACGGTAAGTTACAAACATAGGCAAGTGGGTCAACAATCTCTGTACATTACTGTACTACAGTAGTACCTAAATATAGCTACTAATTAGTACCAATAGCTAATTGTAACTTAAAGTAATTAAAAATACGTAATATTGGACAAAACATTATGATAAGTTGTTAAGGTGTTTAGTTTTTGTCGAGTTTAGATATGAAAGTTGAAATAGATAACATATACTTAAGAAAAAACGACGAGGACCTCTGGTGGGCGAGACGTAGTGTTTCACCTTAGAGCTGGTAAAACGGTGCCTAAAACCGTTTAAAATAAACAAGATCACATATACTTGATTAAATTCGACGTGGTCCGCTGTGTACGGGTGGCCAAATTGGTTAAGATGTCAGCCGCGATAGCTGGAGATGCGGGTTCGAATCCCGTCTCGAACACCAGAGGTCCTCGTCGTTTTTTCTTAAGTATATGTTATCTATTTCAACTTTTAATTTATATAGTAGTGTTACTACTTAAAAATCAAAGCAAATCAAAAATATTTCATAAAAAAAAAAAAAAATTGATTTGTTCTTAGTTTAGATATGAAGTTGAATCTACATATATACATAGTACATGCAAATGTATTCGTAGTTGAGTATTTTTGTTAATCGACTTCACAGAACAACTAGATAGAATTATGATGCTGTCAACCCCTTTATTAACGAAGTTTACATTACTCATTTCAAGTCTTGGGTTCTTTAAGTACGTACATACGGTCATTTCACGGTTACATTCAACTGTGCGTTTGTCATTTTTTTGTATGTTTGTGACCAAGAGACGGCCATTTCCCACGGCACAGGGCCTTGATTGGCGAGTAGCTAACTGTGCCTAACAAAACTTCACGCCTGGTGCAAATTAAATGTATTGGTTTAAGGCCCGAAGAAACTGTGAAAGAATCACTTCGTTTCAGATATGCGTTAATTTAAATATCTATATAAACAAAGAAAATATTCATACTTGTATTTAAACTTACATGAGACATGTTTAATAATTAACGATTAACACGGTACTACTCACGTTTATTTAGTCACTCGCGCGACATGTTTCGGAGAACATAGGCCTCCATTTTCAAGCACTAAGAGTGCTGAGTGTCCGATCGGCTCGCCGCTCGCGTCACCGGCCCGTCGCGCACTAACGCGCGCCGCGCTGCCCGCGCCGCTCTTGATGTCAAAACTGGTTGAGGGCGGTCCGACACCCGATCGGACACTCAGCACTCTTAGTGCTTGAAAATGGAGGCCTATGTTCTCCGAAACATGTCGCGCGAGTGACTAAATAAACGTGAGTAGTACCGTGTTAATCGTTAATTAATATTCATACTATTCATAGGTAATTTTATTACTCCAAAACATACATTTATGGCTATTTTTTTATGACGTAAGGTGGCAAACGAGTATACGGATTGCCTGATGGTAAGCATTACCGTCGCCTATGGGCGGGTGCAACACCAGGGGAGTCACAAGCGCGTTGCCGACCTAAGAGGGGTTGGAGCTTTGGGAACCTTACTTACCTTCAGAAACACAACACTACATACCTGAAAGGTAGCAGTGCTATTATGGCTGTGGTCTTTTGTAAGGATGAGGTACTTCCCCAGTGGGGCTTCTCCAGACTCGAGCATGATGGTACTTCGCTGTGCTTCGCTGCCTACCTATCATTGTTGGACGTAGTTTAAGTACATACCAGGGTCCATGTTCGGGTCATGGCTATAAGTTGTCATACACATATTTAACTGTAATTTTACTGTATCGGGTAGGCACACCGATCACAATGGAATGACCAATAACATTGATATGAATCGATACGGACCCAGAGATAAGCTAGTAAATTACATACTTTCATTATTAGAAAAATATTATTTCATTATTAGGTCATTTTAGTATAACATAATGGAGCTTTAGAACTTTTTGAGGGAAACACCAAAGCATAAGTGAATTAAATCCAAATGTGACCAAATTCATCTAATTTAGACTTTACACCCGATACTTATTGCTAGGGATATATATATATAAGTTATGTAAACGGACATTTACATGTACCTAACTTTGTGTAGGTTATTTATTAGAAACTATAGAAGGGGCTATCGCGAATAAAATTTAATTACCGTGACTACCGACGTTACTACGCGGGTTGCACCGGTCATTTTCGCGCATTTTCTAGTTTGTATAACTACGGTTGTTTCATATAACATTTGATGTGTAAATTGCAATAATACTGACTTATATACAGTCCTTAGAGAAACTTTGCCGGAGTTTTTTACTTTGAGGTGTTCAAGATGAGCTTGGCCCTTTATTGTTGATGGAATAAGAGCGTGTTAATATCATTCTGAACACGTGGCCCGCTTAGCAACTCCTACTGCTGACTGTACTCACATACTATAGGTTTTAAGAGCAAATTATTCTATTGCATTGCCTCCAACCAATGGCAAGTACACTTACACAAAACATATACCCTGTTTTGTGTCGCCTGTCTTGTTGAAAAGGTCAGCGCGACGCGGAATGAACACTTGCCGCTGACATATCTCTATTTAGTTGTGCTTGGACCTGTCATTTTATTACCTACAAAATATAAATGGAGGCCGTAGGAGGAGGATCTGGATTAACACTACACTGGTGGGTGGGCGGTCCACTCTAATCTTGGGAACTCAAAAGATACCCATGTTTTATGACACCTATCGATATAAAAGTGCGCATGGTATGAAAATTTGCCGTGGTACCTGTGTTTGGTAGGGAGCTCGAGAGACATAAATGCACAGCCAAATAACGCACAACACAAGTATGCTTGAGCTAAGAATAAGCGTCCATAATACACGCGGATTATTGGGTCGTCGTACATGGATTCGAAATAACGAGTTGCGTGTTATCGGTACTAATCAATAACGCTCGACCTTAGAATGGACGACCTAATAAACGAAATTCAGTTCAGCTGGTAGATCATCAATCAGTATCAGTCAGCAGAAACGTCTCAGATAGGGCTAGGTTGAAAGACTGAGATTGAAAGTCCTTCATTATTATAAAATTTATAAATAACTCTGAGATTAATTCATTCCGATACAAAATATGGATGCAAATTAATAGGTCGCTGTGCAATATGGGATAGCAATTTGTACGGCTAGGTAACGCACGACACGATATTTCGCAACCATGTAGTCCACTAGATGGATTGTAATTCTTGGGTAGTGTATTAAGGGTTAAGCTTTATCCTATCATAATTCGAAGCCACGGTTTTACTAGTCGAAAATGGTGATAATGATAACAATTTACTTTATTTACTTGCGAAAGTTATCAGTGCGTATTTCAATAATCTCCCAGAATCTCATATTATTTTACGTTTTACTACTCCATAAATTGAATCATTTCGGGGTTCCAAGAATTGCATGTACACTGGTGGCTAGGGGAAGCGATACACCCAACAGTTTTAGATAAAGCCAAACACAAAACGTACCCATGTTTCATGTCATGTCGCCTGGCGATACGAGTGTTGCTGATACGACTTCAAAAGCCCGACGCGACGCAAAATCAACTTGTCTTCGCATATCTTTATTTACCCATGTACCGACGACAGCTTCCTACACGGATGTCGAGTGGCATGTTGTCCAAAAATAGCTTCCAGGGGGACTACTGCGATCATCGAAATTCGAAAGCTTCGAGCATTCTTCTCTTATACTCCAATTATGGCGTAATTAGAATGACAGAGACAATCGTTCCATTGCGAATTTTGATTTTCGATTATCTTATCTTATAACATAACATATTACTTGAGCATGAGACCTTATCCAATATTGAATGAATGATGTTGGCAAATAAATTAATTAAAGTATGTAATATTTATTGACACAAACACAAGACCTTTAAACTTAATACTAGGTACCCTTCACCCGTATGACCCAGACGTACTATCAAAGACGTACGAAGTTTGTATTGAATTATGATTAATAAAGATCAAAGAGATTTTCTGAAATATTTGCAGTTATATAAAATATTTACATTTTCTAAGAAGCCATGTCTGGCTCTATAACTTGATAATTTTCTTTTGAAAGGGAGAAATACACACATATGGAGTTGTGTAAGTTAACTATCTTGTCTTGTCAATCAGTCATGTCAATCAAACTATACAAATGAAAACAGTACCTACGCAATAGGTTAACGATCGTGTAGAAGCATTAAAAATAAAATGTTATTAATTATATATTATCTAAGTATTAAGTACCTTCATTAGACCTAAAATTTCGATTAATATTTAAATGAATTAACAAAATAAATAACGATCATTATCAAAGCATACCTAAACCTGAGCCAAGAAAACTTTTTTTTATAAATAAAGATACTGCTTCGTTTCGCAGCCACAAGCCAATTTAATACGGAAACAAATATTTTTAACAAAACCACGGTTCAGTGGGGAAACAAAGGTAGGTTAGGATTATACAAGTCGGATTTACAACGGCGACCTGAAAGTCAAATCATGCTTAGCATTATAAGTTAAAAATAAAAAGTTGATAAACAAATATGTCGTTAATAAGTTTTACAACCACCAGGAACACAGCCACGCTACATTACACTAATAAAACTTATCGCAACTTCCTTCCCTAAGGAACCGCTGCCCTATTTCTTCGTCCTATAAAATTTATTACTCGGCTCACCGTCCTACGCTGTCTCTGTTAATATCTTTGGAAAATTAACCACACGAGTCAGTACTTCGCCATCAGATATATCGGACCTGTTGAAGTTGCCACAAATATCTGAACATACACTTTATCGCCTTATAGCCTAGAAGCATTGTTCAGACATTTGTTACGACCACCACAGCTCCGATACATCTGATGGCGACTGTACCAGTGGCGGCACGACAATTTTTTTCTTAGGAGAAACTGTTGTACTCTGGGAAAGTTAGTGAAGCCTGCGTGAATCGGCATGTATGAACGCGCCACCGTTGTGAGGTACCATTCCCAGATGGTCATTGTGAACCACGCCTGAAGACGCGTATGAAAACTGTCGGTTTGTGGACTCGGTGGTGAGGAATGAATAAGATTGATGCGTGATCACATCATTACTGGTTACGCTAGCCATACTCAACCTGCGGGGCAACAAAATGTCTATACTGTAGGTACAAGTGAATATGCAATGTGTCAACGGCCATAACCAGCAAAGACAGACTTGGAGGCCATTTTGAAAACTGGTTGAGTCTGCCTGGACAAAATTAAAAGAACCCGGCATTACTTATAATCGACAGTTGGGCTTGAATAAAGTATTCTCGCTCACCCTATGGAATTTGTAAAATTTAATAACCCTAGCCGTAGGAATTTTCAATCGTTTCCTAACTGCACATATGGTTTGGCGTTCGGAAAACTCAATAGTTCAATACCCACAGGATATTAAACTGGACATATTACATATTCTAATCATCCTAGTCCTAACTTGCACTTTTAAAAGAATTCATGTATTTTTGATGATTGAGAATTGAGATATATGTATTAATAGTTTAGAAATAGTGTAAAATAATACATCTAAATCATCATCTGAAGTTCAAATTAGTAAATGGATTATATCGCGTATACTAATTTAAACTTTATCTCAACGTTTCGAAACCTTTAGCAGCGTTCGTGGTCATCAGGTGGGTGTATAATCCGTTTCAGTTGTTTTATTTAATGAGTCGAAGACAATATTAAATTTAAATACATTTATAAAAAAAATATGCACACAGTAGAGACCAGGGGATCATATAGGTGAAAAGTATTAAAGTAAAAGCTTACAGCATATTGTACACATATCAGATAACTCAGGGTAAGCAAACTGTAAAAGCATCTTGAATATTTTTGTAAGAAATGCTTGCTATGCTTAAGATCCATAGAAATCGTCCGTTAATCAAACCAATACTTTTCGTCGTCTATTAATAAGTGTATTGGCAACAGTTGTACGATAGCAATATCGTGTTATCAGTATCACTACGATTATGCTAGGGTTTAACCCAATATAAGCATTATCAGGATACAAAATTACGTATGAATAACCCCGGGAATCTACGTTCCGCGCTGGGGAAGCCCGATATGAATAGGCTATTCAAAGAACAGTCCCGATCGGGGAGAAATGTTAAAAAAAAAAAAGATAAAAGATCTTTATTTTTCAATTTAGGCACATAACATGCACTTATGAACGTCATCAGGAAAACGTATACATTAACATACTTTAATTTATTTTTCATTAATTTTTCAGCTCTGATATGTGGTGGCATATTTTTGTGCATTATTTACCCCACGGCCGCAGAAGGGTTTGGTTATGTATGTAGTTACCTAAATAATTTCATAAACAGCGTGATTACTGGGTAATTGCCCTTAGTATTTCAATTAAAACACCATTCATTCTTTTTTTTTATCAACTTAAGTACACTAACTAAATCATGGTTACCCTATAACTTTTGACATACGCATGGAGAGCGCCAAGCCCAAGACGTCACATTGAGTAGGGTGACCAAATTGTATGCAGAAATCATTTTTTCTTTTTACCATCTTGAATTTAAATATATTTTTGATTGATAACAAATTAATGAATTAAATAATTAGTTGAGAATTGATGCTGTGTTGTTGCCTTGTATTTGCTCCACGTTCCCGAAATCACCGTATACACTACACTAACACAGCCTACACTACACTTCAGCCTACACTGTTTGATCAACAATAATGTGTGGGTAAAATTCGATTAGTGTCCATTGTGGTGATAAAAAAACTCCAATATTGGAATTCAACTACGAAGATATACTACAGCTTTTTCAGCACAGCATTTATTTTCGAGTTAGGCCTATCGTAGGTAAGAGGTCATGACATGCTGAGAAGGGACCATTACGTGACATATTTCTGTTTTATTTAATTTAAATTTTTGTTATTTGGAGCTTTTTATGTCATAAATAAAGATTTTCTATTTATATTATAGTGAACAATTTTCTATGGAAAATTAGAATAACATTAACACAAATCTAATTATCTTCGTTAAGCAGGACTTGATAGATAAAATAATTGAATATGCATCGAAAAATACATAATTATTATGTACCTATTTATTGAAAGTGCCGAAATTCTTAAACGTAACAAATATAAAAGCCTGGGCAGAGAGTATCATTTTGTACCGTTTGGCGTTGAGACGCTAGGTCCATGGGGTCCCAGCGCGCACAAACTTTTTGCAGAAATCGCGAAGCGTCTGGTTGATGTAACTGGTGACCGAAGAGCTGGCGGCTTCCTCACACAACGTATCAGCAATGCGATACTACGAGGAAATGCCGCCATCATCCTTGGTACAATGCCTCAAAGACCTTTTTTTATATTTTATACTGTAACTAGTTAAGTACTTGTAGTTATCATAATACGATTGTAATTATTGTGTTAGATGCATCTAGTAAACACGTTTCCTGTGTCCTAGTCAGATATCAAATTTACTTAACAAATTAACTTTAGCTAAATATGAAGGTACATTCAATTGTTCGTATCTTATTGTTCCGCCTGGCACAAGTACGCGTGGATTCACACCGTGTTGTCAATAGCCTATCTCAATTTTGGACCATTGTCGGTAGAACAAAAGGACGTTCACTACTGAGATTACTATAGGCATGAACAAACACAACGGACTTCACATTTTGATGGATACCGTATGTATATGCGATATGTATTCTTAATATAAATATAAATGAAAACGAAAAAAAGAAACGGCTACACGCAGTGACTGCACTCACGATGTGCGCTAAATGCAGAACCTAAACAGTCAAATAATATTTAGTACTTTCCTAAAGGCTTGGTCACACAAGGCGCGTTTTGTGGCGTGGCGCAGCGGGGCGCGACGCTGTCGTCCGAATGTGTGCCTTATTTCGTTACATTAGTCACACCGCTGTCACGCCCCGCTGCGCCACGCTCTCAAAACGCGCCTATCTGCCCGACCCCTAATAGTAGTCATTAGAATTACACTGGACTACGAATATTTATTAGTGCTTGGGTAGTCTAGTCAAATATAAGTCTAGCTTATGATTATTGACAAACAACTACATACGTATGTGTAGGTACTATTGTTCTCGGTAGCGAATTTAAAAAGTTGAAGATCTCGTGACTTCGTGACGCAATTGAAATCAGTGAAGCGTCAAAAGGTCGCTTTCGGATAAAACGATACGCCGGACAGCATAGATAGTCTACTTTTTTTTAATGACAAATGCTGGCAAACTAGCTGTCGGATTGCCTGATAGTAAGCAATTACCGTCACCCATGGGCACCCGCAACACCAGAGAAGTCACAGGAACGTTGCCGGCCTTTAAGGGTGGAGCTGGGAACCTTACACACCATCAGCAACACAACACTACATACCTGAAAGGTAGCAGTGCTATTATGGCCGTGGTCTTATGCAAGATACTCAAACTCAACTCAAACGTATATTCAGTAAGTAGGCCACAAGGGCACTTTTACACGTCGAGTATACAAAAGTAAAAGAGAAAAATAAAAACTACACCGGTTCTAACCCTACACCTCTGACCCGAGAAGTATTTTGACTTTAATGACCGGCAAGAAACTCGGCGGGACTTATTTTTTCAAAACAGTTTACAAAAAAAAATCTTAAACATACATGCGTAATTCTGTAAGAAAACATGTCAAACAATTTCAGTAATTAAATACCACAAAAAATATATATAGAAAAGAAAATTACCTACCAGTCCAAATATGACCGCTTAGAATTAAATTAACATGACGTTTGGTATGCTTTCTTATCTGAACTGTGTACTACACTCTAATATCCAAATTATAATAATTTATCATCAACAATACAAATCGATTTTTTTATAGTTATTTTTGTTCCCAATTGACAAAAATATAAAATATACTTATTACAAATTAACCTTAGAGATGTAAAGGTCTCTAGGTGTCTAGATCTACATATATTATTTAAAACACTTTTTTTTTAATAAACAAGCACCGAATGAAGTGTACTTCCTCAGTTGGCCTTCTCCAGACTCAAGCGTGATGGTACTTCGCTGTGCCCTACTTCTCATTGTTAGACGTAGTTTAAGGCCCTACCCGGGTTTATAGCCTGATCGGTGACTACATCTAAATAGATACAGGCATAAATCTGTGAAAAACAGTGTAGTAGTAAGAAACTTGTACCCTTTTTCACTAGGGCTACAGAAAAATACCCTTGGCCAGTGCGAAGCGGCACTGTAGACGGGTACCTTTAATACTCGATTCTACTGGAGTTCCCACGCATCTCATAAACCGTAAGCTTGATAAATATATTAATTAAAGGAAACCCGATTGGTCCAATCAAAATTATTACGTTATTCACCTGACCCCCGTGTAAACGGAGTCGCAAGCGGGTCATGCCGTCTAACGGTGTTATAATGGCTGACGTGCTGTGAATACATTACGGATTGTCGCCGTTTAATGATATATTGGCTGTATATGGGTTCTGCATTCGGGGTTGGAGCAGCTAGGAGTTGCGGTAGCTACTTAATGTAATCCGGAAGACGTTTTACAAAGAGGCATTATGCAAAGTTACTTAAATAATGTAACTGTGCGGATAAAGCTCGATTCACACATAGCGCGGACACGCGCCCGACCCGCGCCCGCGCTATGTGTGAATCGAGCTTAATACCACTGCCGTCTGATTTGGGTAAAGAACAGTTATTGAAATAACATGGACATCATTTCGGCCGTAAGTAGTCCACTGCCAAATGACTTGTATCATGTTGGTAGTCATAGTCACTACGCTTGGCAGGCGGGTTGGCGACCGCAGTAGCTGTAAATTTGGTTTCTACAGACGCTGCCACCCATCCGTCGGTTCTTTCCCTTTATCTCCTCTTACGACACCCGCGGAAGGAGATGGTTTTGCTATTCTAGTCAGCCGGCGCCACACGGCGTCGTATAATATAACAATGAAATAATCATTCAAAACCAGTTCAGAAGAGATTCAATTGCGCAGTGTTGTATCGAAAATCCCTTACATATATATAAATAAGACATATTGTTTAATAGTTATTACAATTCTAACGAACAATCATTTCAAAACGAAATTCTAAACTACCTTTGATAATTTACGTCGTATTGCTCAACATGCGAATGTCTACGAGTGCCCACGAATAACCGTAAATGCCTACAATTACCCACGATTGCCCACTAATGCCCACGAATACTCACGACTAGCCACGAATGCTCAATGATTTAGTTCAGAAGAGAAAAATAAATGCCCACAAATTCAACCCCATACTCATAAGAAGTTATTTTATCGCTTGTTTTAGGGATAATCGATCCTTGAATACGAATATTTCGATTTATTTAATAGGTAATCGTTACCATTCAACGACAGGGACGAATGAACTGAGCAGAGGTAGTCCCACTGCGAATATCTTAAAGATATTGTAAAATGTGGCTGGTGTTTTTCCGATTGATTGAATTTTAAATTCGACGATCGTATAGCAGTACCCTTGCCATGAGTTGTGACATTGAAGTTTTCGATAAGGAGTATCGAGTTTACTATCTGTGCATCTCGCTTGTACTATTTTAGTGCGAACGAGATACACAGATAGTAAACTCGATACTCGTTATCGAAAACCTGAAAGTCACAACTCATGGTAAGGGTACAGGCTTGTCAGTATGACCTTGCGTGAAAGATCATTCCTCACGTCGCAAAGACAATGGCCTGAACATTTAGTGCCGTAAGCAAAACGTTTGCATGATTCGTTCGTATCCGCAATACTATATAGCCAGTAATCAAGTAGGTACTAAGAAAACATCATGCGCCGTGTTATGCCGGCCGGCTGGAATAGCACCACCCCATCTCTTCCCACGGGTGTCGTAAGAGGCGACAAAGGGAAAAATCCTACGGACGGGCAGGAGCGTCCGTCGAAACACAATCTACAGCTACTGCGGTGGACAAGCCGCCTCGCCTGCC
Organism: Grapholita molesta; assembly: GCA_022674325.2. Classification (NCBI taxonomy): domain Eukaryota; kingdom Metazoa; phylum Arthropoda; class Insecta; order Lepidoptera; family Tortricidae; genus Grapholita; species Grapholita molesta. The sequence goes on from CP053138.2 coordinate 3,141,777, forward strand.
AAGCTTGGCGACTATGACAACTACCCCCCCAAGATGATACAAGTCATATTTGTGGGAGGACATTTGTATGTCCAGCAGTGGACTGCATACGGCTGAAATGTAAAGAAAACATCAGACACATTTTTTTAATTCACTTTGGTGGCAATCAAGCATACGAGACACACTCGTGGAAAAGTAGTTACTGCAGTCAAAGGTGGGAATGGTGGGATATACACGCACATACGTCCACTTAGAGATAGGTATAGGGGTCACATCCACGTAGCCGTACCTACAGAAACATGTGCAAAAACAAACATTATGTACGAGTTTTTAAATTATAATCAATTTTCAACATTGGGTCTAAACATATATAATATAACATACAATCAAATGGTTTATCAACACACGCTACACACACACTGTTATATTATAACTATTTAAATTGGCAAAGAAATTCTAAACTAAACTAAAAGACCGACTCAGAAACATTTCCTTGGCCCTCACTAAAAGACGTTATATAGTTTAACATAACATAACTATTACACGCTATCAATTTAATACACCAAGTTTGTGAACAAGACGACCGACGGAAACAGCGTTCAATACTCAACACATGTTGCCTGTCGGGATCGTGCAAGTTGAACGCCGTATCACCGGTTGAGCCTATACAAGTTTGTAGAGAATGTAGAGCGTCTGTCAAGTTTCTCTCATAATGAGACCTAGTGATATTTATGACAATATCGTGCCTGTACTGAAAATTCTTAGATTGACTATCTGTCGCTCTTGCATCATACATACATACATCGATACATCGATCTGCCACGTGTTTGTCGGTGTGGCTGTATGAAAACGGAATATATCGATAATGTCCAATACAATTTTGGTTGAAAGCTCTATGCTCTATCAGCCTTGTGGACTTAAATTAACTTTCTAAGGCACATCGAATAAAAAAACTCCAGTTGAATTTATTATCAATAATTTGTCAATACCTATATATCGATTTTCTTGGAGACGACGTATTAGGAGAGCCGACCCCAAGTAGATGGGATTAAGGCTAGGGAAAAGAAGAAGAAGAAGAATTTGTCAATACCTACACTTACACGTAGTGTAGGAAATTAAAAAAAAAACACTTTTTGTGATTCATAATCAAACAACACAAAAAAAATTTCCTTCCAGTTGAAAATGACTTTCATTGAAGTAATTGGTGCTACCGGTCCCATATTCCATAATCTGTAACACTGCTTCCCACTATGATGCGATATCCGATGATGCGAGTTTTAAATATGGCTGTAAAAATTCTGATTTGAACGCACACAAAAACCGCAAGGTATAAACATACTGGCGCCGTCTTTTGGCGCCTGGCGCCGCGAATCGTACGACGGTTTTAGCTCGGATGGAGACATATGAAGAAAACCGCTCGAGGCACGCGAACTCGGCGTGGTTCCGCACGCCGCACCGAAATGCGGCGGCACCGGCGATAAATAACCGCCTTGGGAAATTTACTAATTAATGAAGGGGGATAAGACGAATTTATACTTATACTAGAAACATTTAAGTAACGGATAAATGTGAACGATTACCAACACAACACACATCTAATCTATCTTGTCTTAATCCTCCCGACGCGACGCGCAGTACAAGAGCATGCAAATTGGAAGTGAAATGTCGTGACAGCGTAATTTTAGGCACATTCATCTTGTCCGAGATGGATGTATTGATTATACAATACATTAAAATATGTTTAGCATAATGTGTCTGGGGAAAGACAAGGCATATGTTGTGTTCGTGAAGAGAAGCCATTTCAACGATATCAATACTGTTTTCCTGAATTAACCTATATTGAAAAATAATAGTTAACTAAGTCAGGTTCGTGCGGCTTCTTTGATATAATTTAAGGTAACATAAAACAAAACTATAATTAAAACAAGACTAAAAAGTTAGGATACTGAACAAATTAAATAACTATCAATTTATGAAATGTAAATACTTAAATATAAAAACATTCATATTACTGATCTGTTAAATAAAATACACGAACAAACGAGCATCAGCCAAGATTATTCCATGCAATCTGCATTCATTTCTTATTTTTCCGTAGAATGATTTAGTAATCCCATATTAATATTCAGGGTAATTTAGTTGATTCCATGGCAACACAAACGTCTAGACTTATGATAATAAGTAGCTGAAATGGCAGATCGTGTCTCACCCATAACTCCACGACCCGCGGGGTCCGATGAACCGTCTCGAGCCCCCCACCCGGTGGGGGTTCAACCAAATAACTTCGCGATACTTAAGTAAAACGGCGCAAAATAATGCCTTTAAGCGATTCTCTTTAGACACTAACTAGCGTTTTTAGTTTCAAAAAAATCTTTGCGAACGCGATCCGTTAGAGACGTTCGTTAAAAGATAAAAGGAAAAGTTTTACTAAACAGTACCTGTAAAGTAAAAGTTTCCTAATTTCATCAAAGCGTAAGATCTTAAGTTTCCTTCGGCTCTGACGTTAATAATGTGGAGTAATGTTATAAACTTATAATGCCATGTCGCGATTTTGCTCTTAGGGATGGCACTGGTTATACGAAAATGTGATGGTGGATTTGTATTTAACGGCCGCTGTCACCGCGCCGCACGACGTACTAGAGTCTGGCTAACCAATTATTACTCGATTGTAAAGCCCATTTCACATCAAGCGCGGGCGCGTGTCAACGCAGGCCCGCGGCGGACCCGCGGGCTCCGCGGCGGGCCCGCGTTGACACGCGCCCGCGCTTGATGTGAAACGGGCTTTACTCTTAAAGTTGAAAAAATAAACTATACTCATCCCTTTTTTTGGGGTCGTAGTGCAAGCGAAAGAAAGAGACGGTATGATTCAATCGTCTATGCTTTAAGTGAGTAAACCAATATTTTTTCACTGGCCAAACTCTAGCGATCAAAAGTTATAGATCATCTATACAGTGCATTAATTCTATATGTATTTAAAAAACGCAGTAATTATTTCGAGTTGTAGAATACGCCGTGACTTCCTTTAGACCAGTTTAACACGCGATGACGCGACAGCAACCAAACAGTTTGCTGTAAATTGTATGTTTCGAGATTTGTCGTCAAAAAAATAATAAAGTACCATTGCATTGGTATGAATTAAGTCGTAAGTTGCAACTCAAAAATTTATTTAAATAAGACAAAAGGGAATGAGTAATTTAATTCTCAATATATATATTCACAAGAAACCCGCCCGGAAACGACTTATTTTCGCAGGTCCACGTCAAAACAGATGTCGCTTCCTCCTCCGCGGTGATCTCGCAAAACTGTATAAAAATATCGTTCTCAAAACATGTTGCGGCACAACAAACAATTACAATTTAAAATACTTTCGCTCTGGTATTTGCTTGCCATGGAGGGACGAACAAAATGTTGGAGTCCAGCCAGCGCCAGCACTTTGGGGAAATAACTGCTGGTTTCCGGTTCGAGCGGGTATGTATGTATGTATCGGCTCGCCGTTTTTTCTTGTAGATACACAACACGTTATACGGCAGCCACAGGATCGATACCCGCTTCACGAACAATTACAGCAAATCGACAACTAAACAATTCAGGGTTAGCAAAAACCAATATATCCCCGCAATGCTGCGTTGCTATGAAATGTCCTTATTACGTTTCCAGTTATGTGGGAAGTTGCGCAAGAAAGAGATAAAAGAAACCGGGTTATCGCCAGAACTATGTACACGTTTGTGTGTGTGTGTAGCAGTGGCGGCGCGTTTATACAAGCCGATTCCCGGCGGCATGACTAACTTTACTGCAGTTCAACGGTTTTCCTTGGGCTCACGAAAAGGCTAAAAAATATCGGCCCGTCTTGCCTAAGAAAAAAATTGACACGCCGCCACTGGTGTGTAGGTATGTGGACGAGCTCTAAACTGGGAGAATTTGTTTGGCACCTTCATATGTCCTTTTGTGCTTTATAAGCAGTGGATTAGTATACAAGATAGTCCTATTTTCCTGGCACATTAGAAACATTTTCACATTATTAGGACATAACATAACCTAGCTTTCCTTTAGCTGAAACTAGGTTGTTCCAGATTTGGCCGGAGTACGGTGACTAAAGCACTTTCCAACTTTCCTACATCCTCTCTTGATACACTCACCATTCTACAGTTTTTCCTCCCTCGGCTTCAATTTTGCCCCAATCAAATATTAAAAACCTACAGTTTGTACAATCCAGGTAAGAATCACAGCATCCGCCACTCTCTGACAACATAGTGTCACCGGTTGACAAATGCTTTTATTGATCTAAACACGCGATCCAAGTGCCTATTACTTGCGTGACTGCAGCTGTCAATGTTCCCATCACCAACTTCATCTAGTAAGTTAGCAGCCTTCTGATTCTTTATTCTTTACTTTCCGAACCGTGAAAAGGAAATGGAGGATTGACCGTGGTCTTCAAATCACAAAGTTTGGCCTCTGGTGCAATCATTGTTAGATGATGGCATTTATGGCTAATCCTGCTATATTCTTCTTCTATAATGCCCTTGATTAGCGTAAGCAGTGCGGATAACATATTATTCGTATAAGGCATACAGAATCCACTTCGATTCTTTACTTTAGAGCTGCAGTAATGATGCAGGATAAGCTTTCATAGGCAAGTCTTACCGACTTCTATGGCGGCCTTTCCCAGCTGCTTAACCGTCACAGATAACAGTTCATCATCATCATCTTCATGTCAGTCGTATGACGTCCACTGCTGGACATAAGCCTCCACCAGAATGACCCAAGAAGACCGATCCTGCGCCTTCCACATCCAGCGGTATCCCGCGACTCTAACTCGGTCCACCTTGTGGGATAACAGTTAGACAGCTGTATACTTCCACTTCAGTATGAAAGTAAGAGCAGCACAGTGGGATTGACAGGGTGTTTGTTCCGAGTTTAGTAATAAACGTGCTATTAATGGCAGTTCTAGTCTAGATCAGCAGACGGTTGGCAGGCAACCGTATTGATTGGTCGGGTGTTGCGGGGCGGTCGGCCCGGCGACGTCCTTGGCCCGACAGACTCGCCTCCCTCTGACGTCATGCCACCACGTGACGTCGCGCCTCGCCCCGGTGCAACGAGGTAAACGAACGAGACGAGCCAATTAAAATGGGATGCAGCGGTAATTACGTGTCCAGTGCAAAATTGACGTTCTCGTTAGGGATTGGGAGCTAGCTTAGTAAAATATGTTCGTCTTGGATCATTCCATCATTTTCATAAAACCTACCTTACTACCAACTCCCGTTGGCCGGAAGGTGGCATACAATGAGACGGCAAAGGATTACAGCAATTGGTGTAAACAGTGTCAGCCCAGACAGAGTATTGTCTTCTTCGCTCAAGCAAACACGGAAACAATCTCGCCTGAAGACGGAACCACACATGGCGCACAGTACGCACGAATGCGAGCCAATTGGATGGACCATTTCAAGCGTACAGCAGTAGTCATCGTATTGAAAGAATCAATCTCCATTTTAATCCGAACACGAATTTGAATTTGCGTATCTTAGCTGCTTCGGAATGGGTTTCCGGCTTTCAGACAGTTTTAGTGCGGTGTAAAAGGTAAGGAGCACTCTAGCTAGAAATAAACTAAAGGAGCTGTAACAAGAAGGTATTATAGTGGATTGTTTTCGACTAAATACCGAGTTAGTTTTTGTTTACCACGGCGTGGCAAACATTATTTTCAATTCACAAGTCAGTAACTCCATATCACACAAACAAACTTGAAAAACCATCAAAATTGCTTATTATAGGACAGCCGTGGAGTGCTCGTATACGTGCCTTTGTTGCAAACAGTAACTCAATTATCGGCATAGCACAGAGTACTGAGTGCAATTTGCGGACTCGGAGGCCGGCCAACGTGTCGCATCAACCGCGTTTTGTGTGCCCCGTTCAAAACCAACAGCTCATTGTGCATTTACTAAACTAGTTTCAAAATCAATCTTATATTATTGCCATAAGGTTGAAATTTGCACACATATCAAGAGCAAGTTAATATGTTCGGGAAGTTAGTCGGTACGCATTGAACGAAACAGCACTCAATGAATGCGAAAACGGAGATATATAATTGTATGTATATAAATAGAAGTTCCTTCAATAAATTAGTATTTTTAAAAGTTGCTTGAATATAACTGGGTAACTCACGTTTTATAATCGAATATTGTACGACATGTTACACGTGAGTTACCCGGTTCTATACAACTAATATGGTTAAGTCTCACGATAGTTTGGAGTCTTGCTTCAAGTTGTATGACTTGAAAACATTTATTATACAAAATTTTGTTAACTTCTCCTGTTCATTTTTATTGGAATCTTAAGCGTTGGACCATAAACACATTTTGCTGCCAAATGTAATAAAATCTTCAACAGACAAACGTGGCGATGAGACATTACTACACAGTTAAGAGAACGTTATTAAAAATGTATCATTCGAAATCATCGCTGGAATTTATTAATCCCTCAAACCTATCATCCCTTAAAATCTCATGCCTGATTGAATCAACAGCGATGAGGTTAGTAGGTCGGTCGAGGGCGTCGATCCATTCAGAGATACACCATTCAGCTCCACCTTATAAAAGATATTTGCATATAAACCAGATCCTAGGTCAATACCCGAGGTCACCTCGATATTTAATGGTCTCTCAATCCAGTGATCATTGTTCCTAGATTTACATAATGCGTTCGCTTTGAAAGTGACTTCCAAGTAACCTTGATGACTTTTTAAACTGGCCGGCGTTTAGATTTATGGAAATTGGCTAGCCGTCTCTTGACATCTCATGCCTTTCGCGTTTTGAATTCTAGCGATCAATAAAAGGTGAGTGACATTTGTTGCAACGGTACGTTTCCCTATGAGAATACAGAAAGGCCGTATGCAACCTGACACAATAGAGCTAGTTACTACATCAATCCTATAACCAAATATGGACGAGACCGTGATGGATGGCGCAGAATTTAAAGCAGGCAACTGCGAACGCAGGCTTTCAATTGTGACGCAAATATTGTTTTAATTTGTCTCTTTTTAAAGAATGTTTTACCACAAAATCCATACGTTTTAATTTCCTGATACCCTCGAAAGCCCCTCTAGAATTGTCCGGAGTTTTGTTCATATTTATGCCTATAATGGTAGATTTATTTATACTTAGTGTAAAGACCCTCTAAAGTGTAAATAGTGTGATAAATACAGAAAATGGGTTATTTGTACAAAACACCTTGTGCAAATCGGTCAACGGCTTACGTTATAACCGATAACGTTAATATCTTCGCAAAACGTCCGATACCAACATTTTGCAAAGACGCACAAGCTGCAAGCAATCTATTTTTTTATACTTAAAACGAGTTGTACATGATCTTTCCGTTGTTTTATATCGCACGTCATTCAAAGCATAGTTTATAGCGGATATGAATTATTATGAATGAATAACAGAGTGATTCGTTCTTTGTGGCTACGAGAAACATTAAAATTCATCACAAGACTAGCCGAAAATGCTAATAGGCGCTTCTTGTTTCGTTGCTTCCGCTGTTGTAACGATTGAAATAAATGTTTGTTTAGGTGAATATGATAGAGTTGGCATGTGTGCGTAAGTGAAAACAATGAAATGGCGTCCCAAACAGGATGTAGACTGGAGCGTGCGTCGCCGGCGGCAACGAACTTCACCTCCCCATAGGAATTGCCAGCAATTGAGCAAAAAGCTAATGACACTGGCGCATATATTCCCCGAGCGTTTACCTACACGTCCCAACAAATCACAAAAAAATCGGTATCTCAGGTCAAACTTTGTCTCAATACAAATGACCAAGATGGCCGAATTCTTAACGGAAGCGAGATACCGTTTTCTAATTATGAAGCATGTCTTTGTTGTTATATTTCTATACCCGACTCCGTATTACAAATAGACTCATCGTGAACTTAGGAATTACTTATCAATTAGCATACCATGCATAGCAGTACCGTTCATTGTCTTTGTCCTTCCGTAATCAGATAAAGATTAATTTATTTCTAAAACAAGCCATCAACCCAGAACCGCTGGTTCAATGGCTATAGAGCATACTTTATCAGATAAACAGATGTGATAAGAGTCATTGCCATTGCGGCGAAGGCAGACGCTTGTTTTGTTGTTCTTTACACCACGTGGGAATGCTAAATGGAGAAAATAAAATCTATAGAAAATACGAATTGGCAAACCCATATCTGTCCCGTTCATTGTATTTGGATATGCTTTATCAGATAAAGACACAGATGTGATAAGTTACTGCCTGCCTGTTTGCAGGGAAGGGACCAACGCATTGTTCTCGCCGGGGGGCAGTCACCCAGCCGATTAGATAGGACGGCGCCGGGACGCCGGGTAAACACTTTGCGTACGATGCTGCACTTGGTAAAATTTACAGCGATCTTGAACCCTGAACCACTTGAGAAGTCTGCTGATATAGTAAAACGTTACCGGAAATAAATTAGAATATACATATATACATATTTTAAGTTTACTATTTTAAAGTGGAAAATGACAAATTCTTAGGTATAATTTACTTGCAAATTTTGCCGATTTTATTAATGTTGACGGAATTTACCTTTAAGTTGAAGGCTACGTAAAGAGTGATAATCATACTGGCGTAATCAGGTAAAAATATAGAATACTTTTGAAAATCTGACCACTAATCGCTCCGGTCCCTGCAGCCTACTTCACAGCACGCTATTTTTCCACTGACCTGTCAGTTATTTCCATTAGACGACACGTGATCGCGCTACGGTCTTGGCACGAAATCAAAGTTTTTGGGGAAAAAATCAGCCACAATCAAAACATTTCGTAACAAATACTTTTGAAATGTCAAATAGCGGAGTTTCTCAGTTATTTGGACCATTGATTCCAGAGGTTAGGTAAATGGGGAGAGACGTCCCTCATTTAGCAACCGTTGTTTGCGCTGTAGCACTTTGTATTGAAGCAACACACACATCGTCTGTCGGCAGATAAGCGAGCCATTTTGAGGGGAAAGAACACCCACTGTTTTCCATGCTGACATAATTTCGAAACGGGGCAGGGGATCTGTTTTAGCAATTTAATATCTAACAAGATTTGGTAATAAACGTAATGTCTGTTTATTTTTCTGGCACATTAACCTGAGGTTTGGGTTGAATCTGAGCATTAACTGCTCAGATGCAGCACACTGTGAATAATGTATTGCAGCATTAAGTTGTAAGTGCAGGGAAAACCGTGTGTACCGGATTATAAGAGACCGGTCAAGGTGCGTCGTGGCAGAGCTATTACCTACAATTTACATTCATATCTATAATTTAACGCAAGTTTAATAGACAATTTCATTCAAATTTAAATACACAGTCATCTAAATGGCAAGATCCGGATGGGTAGTCCGATAATTGGTAGTGTAGTCGAATACGACACATACTTTATGATCGGATCTAGAATTCAAAAACGTTCATCAAGACGTTAGATATTGGCGAAATATCAACAAATATTTTTTAAAGTTGAGCTACAGGACATTGAATTAAGGAGGGAGATTGGTCATCAATGTCATCAATGTCCAGTCTACCAAATGGAGACTACGGGACCTACTCTCCATTTGGTAGACTGGACAGAGACGTTTTTAACACAACGGGTTACTACCAGCCAAGGCATGGCGACATCATACATATAGTCATATACATTATTGAACGCGAAAACGGTTAATCACATCCACGCGTTGACAGCCTTAAATAAACCTTCATGCATTCGAGTACCTATGGTACACTTCGGCACAATAAACAAAGCCATGGCGGTTAAAAGGTGAAAGTTCCTAAGTGTTAAAATATTATAAGGACTCACTTGAAACATATCAGTATCGGGATCCTCTGTGTACTCGACGATGACCGCCTGGCTGCGACTCAGTGTGTAGGAGATCGAGTGCTGGCTGGCATCGAGGATAGCCTTGCTGCTGTGTGGTGTCTTGACTACGTAGTGCTTGGAGCGCCGTACGCCGTTGGCCTGCGGCCGCCGGTAGAGCACGAATTTGCTCCGGCGACGGCCACGCTCGCCAGCGGGTAGGTAACCGTTATATCTGAAAAAAAAAATGTAATTTTAGAGTTGTTTTCCATGTTGTTAGGCGTAATATGATCTGACAGTGTAAAGGAAATATGAGTTTTTTTAGTTTGGGAGAGATACTTCCCCAGTTGGACTGCCACAGATCGCTGTGCCCTACCTCTCATTGTTGGACGTAGTATAAGGACATACCCGGGTCCAAAACCGTCCGTCCAAGTCCAGGTGCAACGTGTCAACCCAAATTGTGAGAGTTGCGGTTCGGTTGTGACAAATTCTTAAGAAAATTTTTAAATACATCTAGGGTTGTCACTGTCAGTAGACTCTCCGGACTTCCAGTTTTATTGTGGCCAGGGTTCGAGACCAAAGTGGCAATGCGGAACCCGTTAAGCACAGGGTATTACTTCGGCGACAGCTGTCTGTCACTGCCGTTTTTGTCGTGGTTCCATGTGTGACTCATGCGGCGTAGTTGCATTATTACGTATCTGCGCCGTATTGTTTTGTGTATACTTCGTCTAGTTGTTTTGCGGAACGACATAACAACCAGCAATCGAGTAGCCAAGATGCCCAAAGATATTTAAGGACATGAACTCTAAAGCATTGAAAATAGAGATGCTTAGCAACTTCTGCTGCTGATTGTACGTTCGGACAATATGTGATTTACGCATTATATACATGTGAAAAAATTTCATTGGCTATTTATGTCCTACTAGGTACCTGTTTTGTCATTGTAGCTGTAAGATTTCGTATGCAATAAAAATAAAATAAATAAGAAAATATTATTGTATATATTTTTATGACCGTAACCGTCTAATGACTTTGAAACAGCTGAATGTTTGCACTAGATGAAGAAATGGCACGACACGACATAATCGAGTAGAAAAGGAAAACGACGATAATCAATTTTGTATTTCGTGGCCCGGCAAGAGTAGAATTTATGTTTAGTTTATGAGAAAATAGTTGGAAAGCTTTACCGGTTCAGGGATCACAATGACAAAAGCGTGAAATTGCTTCGCCACGCCGAAATTGTTAACTTCATTACTTGCCTCCAATTTGGCCTTTGAGCTGTTCTGAAAATACTCCGGAAAAAATTCTTTCGCACTTACGAGTAACGTAGGTATATTCTATTAAACAACCCGTAGAGGCCAAATCTAGCAGCGTTTACAATGATATTATAGTCAAAGATATCTTAATAGTCATATCTATAAAATTAACATATAATTTGGGTTCGATATTTAAATCGTCATCACGGGTGATATACCACGAAGGATAAGATAGAAAAATTTGACAAGTCTAAGCGGTACTCGGATAGCACAATTGGAAGTGCACTGGGCTAGTGATCCAGTGGTTGTGGGTTCGAGTCCCGCTCCGAGTCAAATTTTTCTATCTTTCTTTCGATTTAAATATCGAAGATATTCGCTAGCAGACGTTTCTGCATAATAAAAAAAATAAAAAAATATATAATATAATTTGGGTCTTTTCAAGGCAAGAGTGAATAGGCTCTTATTGAAGCAGCGTGCTACACCCTCGACCTCGTCAACACTTACCATCAGGTGTGACTTAGTTCAAACGCTTGTCAGTCTTGTATAAAAAAAGTGTTATAAATGTTGTGGTTTGCTATGTGGTACCAAGCGGTGGTAAGACGCACAGTAATACGTATTTACAAGCACAATTAACAATCGCCTTACGGCGAAGGAAAACAACGCGAGGAAACCGGATATTCTCCCTGTAAGGCCTAGTTTCCCTCTTAAGTTGGAAGTTCAGGTCGAAACTTGTTTCTAAAATGGTTACACTCCTTATTTAGGTATCATATTAATCTGGGGTCCGCTTCGCTACAGAATCCTAAGAATTGGCGCAAGCATTAATTTTTTCTCTAGAGTATGAAAGTCGACGATGTAATTTTACAAAAAGACCTTGGTTACACTGACTACAGTACGTCTTGTCGAAGTCAAGAAGGAAGAAATAAACCAAGTCAATTGTTTTCTTGTTTTTTAACCGACTTCTTCATAATAAGTACAATTCAAAATTAAATGGAATGGAAGACATTTTGTGAAAATGACTGCTTTACTTTACTCGTGTGTTATTAGTCACTCACGCGACATGTTTCGGAGAGGTAAGTTCTCCATTTTGCAAGCACTAAAAGTGATTAAAGCCGTAATTTTTCATAAAATATTATAATAACTCACGAAAGTTTAAATACAAGGAATGTTAAACCTCTTTATAGGCCTTTGGAAAGAAGTCATAAATATGAGTCTCAGAAGATTCCTATTTCCGCGTGTTTCCCTTAAAATTTGTTCTAAGACTACCTACACATTAAAACCGCGACAAAAACTAGCGTGGTTGTAAAGCAGGCAGTTGCGAAAGTTGTATATCTATAGAAAGACCAAGGCAAAAACACGCCGGACCAAGTTCAAATTAATTACCGCAGAGTTAATAGCGCTGTCTTTGTCTAGGAAAACGACGTTTAAATCAATTATTGTTGAGTATAATCAATTAATCATAAACGAGACTACGCTGCACGCAATATATAGTAATATTCAATTATTCATAGTTGCAGTCATCCCACAAAGCTATAAGTTCTATCCTTGCGTATTATTCTTTGTTAATACACTACCACAACTACTTGAAAATGAGCCAATCCCGCTGGTGTTTCAAGAGGGATTTGAACCGGCGTTTTCTTCTTTCTGCTTGCCATGTACCTATTACCAACTACACGGTTCGCTTGGTGCTAAGCGAACAGTGACTTTGCTGCACCGCCTTTTAGGAATCTCCTTTAAATACAAAATACGTTTGGTAAAGGTGTAAACTAAACCACGAAGCCCCTCGCGCGGTTGAGTAACATGAGCCGCTGAACCGTCCCAGTAATCCTATTAAACTGTGGTCTGGTGTTGTAGCTGTACCGATTGCAAACGCTCCACACCATCCACGCCAGCAAAATTCATTGAAGTGGTGAAATTAATGGAAGGTCTTCACTTCTTGTCATACGTCATTTAAATATTGCTCGCATTTTACGATCACTGATAGATTGATAATTATGCAATTTGACCGTCGAGTTCTTAGGTCCTTGAGGGCATTCTATGAGCTGGTGACTTAGTAATGTTCTTGGTCTCAACTTGTAACATGATGAACGCAGCATGTGTTTGGCCGTCAAAGCACACAATTTTACCATAAAATATGCTGCATATCATGTACTGACCTAGACAATTGCTGGACATAGGCCTTCTCCGTAAACCGTCACAGTCACACTACAGCTACCGTCTCCACCCATATTAATACTCTATCATTGCCGCTTCAAATCTAAGTGCTCGAAGTTAGATGTGTCGAAAATACCAGAACAGTCTGTGTCATAGATAAACATAACTGTTATGTTTGTCTGTGTAAACTTTGCTTCTCGCTACATATTCGGATCATACGACGACAGAAGTGGCAATATGTCGATAATCAAGCGTCACGACTTGTGGATGCATGTCTAATTAATCAAGTATTTTTGTTTGAAACGGAAGTAATAGGTAAATGATTACTCGAGGTTCAATAAACTAGCTCAAGGCTGCTTTGAGACTTGGACTCGCCAATACTTCTTAACTCTTGAGAATATTCTTCGCATCGTTCTAACTGAATAGCCGATAACTCCCCGAATAAAAAGTTAAAAACACTTAGTAGTGAAATACACCACAGTAGATTTATTTAAGATAGATGGTTGTGAAAGCAAAGGGTATATAATTTAGAGAGCAAAATAGTTACACAGTCAATGGTAAAACGTCTACAAACGGTAGACTGACGAGTAGTATCTATAATTGGTGTTTATTTTGATTAGAGCGTTGTAGTCAACTTTGACAAATTTGCGACTTGACTTTTGACACTTATTATCAGCGCAGTAGTATGATTTATAATCGAGCGCCAGTATACAAAAAAGGTAAAGTATTACTTCGACCTACTGACGACAGACGATTCTAGTAGCATCCCCGACGTGCTAATAGCCAAAAACATTTACGTAAATTATAAACCTTTAATTAGTTCATCAATATTGAATGTTATCTAGGCTGTTATAAAGACGTATGCGTTCGTCTAAGGCAGAGACGACATTTTACCAAAATCTTCATCATCATCCTTTCAGCCGATTGTTGGACAGACAGACAGCCAAGGGTTTCCATAATATACGATCGTGTTTTGTTCCACGAGGTCGGCATCGGTGGTGGTAACTGGTAGCTGAGTTTTTCGGGAAATTCTTAGCACCCTTGACCCCGCCGGTTTGTCTGACCGCAACCGTGAGCAGAGCACCGAAGGTTGCCGGGAAAAAAGGGGCAGAGTTTGTAAAGTACTTTAAATTTAGGGGGTTTTGTCATAATCGCCACGCTTGGCTGACGTGGATGACAACCTCAACGGCTCGCACACTTTCAAGAGGCGCTGCTGCTCATCTTTTGGTGTAACCGAATGCAGTTTAAGGATAGTTTAAAAGATCTTAGATTCCTATAATTATTATGCTTTAACGCGTGTTATTGATTATTAGTCCTTGTTATTTGTGTACGAGTTGTCTTGAGTTATCGATGTTTTCAAACTACAATCTCACAACAATACAAACTACAGTCATATAGGAGAGTAATTTCACGACCTACTTGAGGCATTGTGTGCGCAAACGGAATATTTTATTGTTTCCACATGCACCGGACACAATACCTACTCGTTTCTGGAACGTAACTTTCACCCAATTTATCCGATTTATTGGCCATTCTTAACTCGCTGTGTGAGCGCAGAAAGTTTAGTATGCAGAAGTGCGACTGTCAAATAAAGTTAGAATCATGTCTATGAGATGAAGCATTCAAACTTCGGTGCGAGCTTAGCCAAGTTACTTATTCAAAGAATTTCTCTATTCGTACTATCAGTACACATATTTTGTATTATTAGTTTTTCGCGATGCATGTATGTAAATTATAAATATTACCTAAATTAGTGAAAATAGATATACTTAAGAAAAAAAGCGGCGTTCGAGGCAGGGACCTATGACCTATAATGAAAACATAAATCGACCTATTCCATAAGGATATGATTGGAATATTGGATCCATTACCAGGCAGATTATTATACCTACGCATGAAAATTTTAGTTTAATATTATTTTGGGTTAAGTCTTTAAGAGTTTTGATTAGTAGCAAAAATAAAAGCCAGTTTAAATTATTTTTCGTAGCTTGAAGTGTTTTAGATTCGAATTTCTTGAGAGATTGTTCAGATTTTTCTAGACCGACGACTCAAAGTAATATTAAAATTATTTTATCTCGAAATTAGGCTTATTACATAAATATGCTTGCTCTTCAGTTCAGCTTCAGTATGATAAATTATCTGAAAATATTATTATCCTACCTCAGATTTATTCCAACTTCTCGAGTGGTATTAATGGCTTGCGCAACCAACAGTCAAATATTTGTGTAAACAGAGAAGCGATATACGAGTAGTATGTTACGAGGCGTAACCAAACTCTTTCGTTGTTCGTGTCTATTTCTGTTTGATGTAATGAACGTGACCTGGAAATAGAATAGTGTACGGATTCGATTGCATTTGTGTACATCTTTGCAAATTGAGATACATCTTCTCCAAGTTGATTGTTCTTAGTCGGATTACATCCTGATCCTGCTTCAAATCATACACGATTTTTACAGTTTGTGTAAGGTAATTTCGATTAGTTCCAATGTCAATTGTTTACATATTATTAACAACAATAAACTATTTATTTATTATTAACAGAAAAGCATAACATAAAAACATAATAAAGATACCAACTAAAAACTAAACTATATATAAAAAAAATTGACCTAGGTCCTGGTCATTAGGTAGGGTGCCCAGAAGGCTGGCCGCGTTTCCGCGCTGGACAGCAATGCTAATCCGTTGGGCCAAATAGTGGCCAGCCCTTTGTTTACTGTTATGATACTTATGATAATTATAGTAACACATTATATTAAAGCGTAAAGTGCAGCAGAAATCAAATATTAACTATAGTAAGTATTTAACGAAGTTAACTTCAATTTACCTACAGAATCTTCCCTCAATGTTAAAGGAAATAAAAAAACACGGTGTATATTTAAGTTGCTAATAGCGTCGTCAGGTAATGCACACTACAGTTCCAATAATAATAAAATATAGATATAGTTTACTGTGTTAATATTAAGGTCCATATATGTCTAGTTATTTTGGTACATTTTCCGTACCTATACCAACATCTTTACTGTACAGTAGCCATCAGGTATATCGGAGTTGTGGGGGTACTCATAAATATCGGAACATTCACTTTATCGCCTTGACAATAGAGGCGTTGTTCCGATATTTGTTACCACCTCCACAGCTCCGATATATCTGATGGCGACTGTACTAACGCGCATATAAAAAGTCTTAAATGGCTAATATCCTCCGCAATCAGAAAAATTAAAATGTTATAAATATCGATCGGTAGAGCAAAACGACCGCTACGATTTTACGTCATTATATGACAGCAAGTTATATAACGACACAAAGGCTTGCGGGGCTTCTCATGAGACCGGCGCAGTATTGTCCAACTTCTTGCTCCCCTTAAACAATGTACCACTTTTTGTAATAACAAGACGTAAGCGACATACTTGTAATGGCGCTTATGGCATTTGGGTGGAACTATGGTGTTCTGTGAAATACCAGCTGTGGATGATTTGTGATGTAATTAATTGCAATGACTGATAAAAGTGGATTTATGGAGTTCATGGGACATTTTTTTATGACAGAAGAGGCAAACAACGAATTACCCACCTGAAGGTAAGGAACTACAGTCGCCCATAGACACCTTGAAACACCAGAAGTCATAGGCGCGTTGGCGACCTTTAAGAAGGGAGTTCACTTTTTCTTTATATGAAGCAAGATTTGTCTCTTCAAAATGTCTCCCGATACCATTTCGAAACTGATGCATGAGATTACTGCTATTTTAACGGCTATCGCGTCATTCATCACTTTCGCACTCCGATAGCAGTTATAACGCGAGAGCCATAGATAGTGGCGATAAACTATCGACATCTAAAGTTAGCAGATTATTAAGGAACATTTCTAATATACATCGAAACGAGACCGAACTTTAATTCTTCAATAGTCTCACATAAACTTAAACTAAACAGTAAATTCACATCGACTAAATTAATACTAATCTTCATGTTCCTCGCGTTGTCCCTGCATTTTGCCACGGCTCACTCAGGTCCACTTGGAAACGAATCCCAGGATTTGGCGTACACACCAGTTTTACTGTAGTAGTAGTGACTGCCGTCTGACTTTCAACCCAGAGGGTAAACTAGGCCTTATTGGGATTAGTCAGGTTTCCTCACGATGTTTTACTTCAGGCTCCCAAGAGCCGTGGCGAAATGTCGGGACTTCAGATTCATTCAATTAACGGAATGAAATGAATGGAAGAACTGTGAAAGTATAAATTAGATTGTCTTCTATCCTACACAAATGAATGATAACGTTATTATCTGAAAATTAGACGCATTTGAATATAGGAAAGACGTATTATACTCACGTGTTATATCTGCGCAGTGCTTTTGCACGTATGTCTCTAGGAAATTCCCGACCACAAAATTTGTTTATCGAACATGTGAGAAAAATAATACACAACAGGAAAGAAAACAAAACTATAATTCAATTGTCTTCTGTGTGTATGGCTTTGAGTGTTTGACCTCTTTTTATATTATAATTTATAATGTAGTGGTAGGAGTTACGGTTAATTATATAGTAATTTTAAGCCTTCTTGAGCTTACTGTAAGACACAGTCAATTTGTGTATAGTCAAATCTTAGGAGCATTAAATCTAATTTACAATTAAATGTAACGTTCGAAACGTCAAGTTATACATTAATAGTACGGGTAATAGTTCTCACTTAGAACGCCTCGTTTTCATTTAATTAATCAGGTAAAATCCGTAATATGCATTCAGTCATAAATGAATTTATTTATAATTTTGTTCATGCAATTTTGAATTTCTCTGTATCTACCATACAAATATTGTAATCTTAAGGCATGTATGGAGCAGGCGCTATGATTTTTACTACTACTATTACTAGTATAGATAAATCATAGTATTCATACGTGACTTCTACTATTGCAAGAAAGATAAGATAAATACAGTGGCAATGACGCCAAATGACATAACAGTTGCTAGTGTGAATTAATTATCGGCAAATTGACTAGAATCTCTCACGGAACTAACCTTTTCCACGTTGTGAATGCTGTCATATTTGCGATGTCTCCCATCTTCAGCAGGCAATACTATGAGACAAATATATATTCTACATATGATTTTAATAGATGATGTAAACTTCGAACGATTCCCGGCGGCTTGACTAACATTTCTACAGTTCAATAGTTTCCCAAGGGCTCACGAAGAAAAGGAAAAACCATATGCGCCACTGATAGGCACAATAGTATATTACGTACCCAGGGTGGTAAAACAAAGAATGGCTCAAATCGCGGGTATTTGTGCCATAAACAAGCGATCTGAGGCCTTCTTTATTACCGCCCGTGGTGCGTACATAGTTTTACGTCTTCATCTTAGTGTAAAGTGAGATTTTACACGCGCCCTAGGGCGGTAAATCTCTCTTACCGCCCAGTGTGACGTAAAAGTATTTATTAGCCGAATGACCCAGTTTTGATTTTGTTGGTTTGGAATAAACATACTTCGCTCAGGGCAAGAGTTGAGTTCTTGCTCGAGAATATTACCTATCTATAGAATGTTCTCGAGAAAATTCTACATTAGATAAGGCGCCCGGATGTATTAGTAATTAAAAATTGAAGAGTTTAATAGCATGAAATAAACCTAATACATTAAATATTACAAAAATACAAATATAGTAGAAAAGGAATAGAAATTCAGGGAGGGTATTCCGCTGCCATATTCGCATCCGAATCGTTCTATTCTCCTTCTCGTACCTCTAATTCTAAGATAGACTGCTTTGATTACTGACATTTGTACCTTGACTTTGATCCAGTTTATTTGTGGCTTAGACCATTTTACGCTTAGTTTAAGTGATGTTTTCTTTATGAAGGATTCATTAGTTCTTTTAATAACCGTTTGTAGTTAGCAAAAACGTTTAGTTGTAAAATTATTTAAATATCCATGCGTTGACACAACCAGATGGCAATCAGATAAATTGATTTAATAAAAAAACCTATTATTTTGATTGCTGGAGTTGATTTATATCTGATGGTACCCAAAATAATACGCGCTAATAATTAAAGTAGGTGCACTTGTGTAGTGTATATTAATAGCAGAATACCCACGCACCTAAATATACCCACAACTAAGTTGTTTTTAATTTCGAACACCAATTACCTACTGATCCAAATACACAAAGCATTGTATAGAATTAATTATATTCAGTAATTTCGTCGTGTAGGCGCTCGTTCAACAAAACTGTCCATGTGTCCTACTTAAGGAGATGTGATCATAGTCATGTTGGGCGTGACAAGTAATTATTTCAACGACATGGGAAATTTATTTCCACACGAAACTATCTAGTGCAGACTGACTATAATTATTTAAACACGGAACTACTCGTATTACAGTACTCCCTACTTTTCCCTTAAGGCTTGGGCACATAGGCGCGTTTTGTGAGCGGGGTGCGGCGCGGCACCGGTGTGGCTAATGTAACGAAATAAGGCACACATTCGGACGGCAGCGTCGCGCCCCGCTGCGCCACGCTCACAAAACGCGCTTATGTGCACAAGCCTTTAACCTAGTTTATATTATTAATGTTTACCAAATTGAAAAGACGAAACGTCAAGTTCTATTTAATAATCTCAGTTCGTCTTATTTGGAGTCATATAGAGCTGGAATTTTAAAGCTTTAAATTAAGTAGTAGCGGAGAGGTGGGACAGTGGCCTTGTCAGGCACTGGTCCTCGCTACACTTAAGTCGTGTAACACTAACATAGTTATATAAGCTTACTTAATATTGTTACTAACGAACTATGGACTAATTTGTCTGAAATAAATGCATTTTTTTAATTAAAACAAATGTCATATACTTTTGAACAAGTTACCACGCCCGCCGGCATCGGGTAGGATTTGAATCCGTGTCTTAAACATTCGTGGTTGACGACGACTTGACGCCTTGACCAAGGAACTGCCCGTTCAACGGCTTGGTCACATAATGACTTTATAACATATTTCAATTTATAATTCACTAGCTTTTCCTCGCGACTTCGTGACTTAGCCATGCCTGTCTTTAAAGTATGATTGCGGGATCAAAATTATCCTATGTCCTTTCTCGTAGCTCAAACTCTCTCCATACTTTTTATCCCAATTGGTTCAGCGGTTCAAACGTGAAAGAAGCTGACAGACAGTTTCTTTCGGATTTATTATTAGTATGTAAGTATGGATACGTAGTTGCTATTCTAGAAAAAACATACTTAGGCTCACTTGCAAGGCTTAGTGTAAGGACTGAGTGGAAACTCGTAGCGCAGCGTTGGGAGGGCAGCAGAGTCGCGTCGAGCTTCCGAGGGATTTGAGCAGCGTACACTGTGGCAGCGTTGCACAACTGCATTTGTTTAATATGTACAGTCAGCAGCAAAAATAGCTGAGCGAGTGTAGTGTTCAAAATTACCTACTCTCGCTCTTATTCCCTTGACAATAGAGATGTGTTAACCTCATTTTGAACACATCAACCGCTTAGTTACTTCTGTTGGTGACTGCACGGCCAACTCGGGGGCCACACAGGTTTTCAGGAAGCTAACCGCTTAAGTCCATAAATATTTGACCCTTATCCCTGGGTTAATTAGCTAACCGGTATGATGCAAGTGACCTTAGTAAAATAGTTTTATTAAATAGGGTCATTGACATTGACAACTAATTAGTGGTGCTACGAGTAGACACGTCAGTTTCTGTCATTGTCGCCCAAAAGGTGAACATACTCGTGCTATTTCGGATGATGCTTCCGTGTTATTAGTTCCCTGTGTTCTTGTTGCACGTCTGGGTAGCAGTCCCATTGCGTACCGAGGTAGGAAGAAGCAAAAGCCGAGCCAATTTGATCAATGATCCAATTTTGACAGTTGAATAAAAAAATATATATATTGCTGATATTTCTATAATATAATTTCATCGTTTCTGACAAAGTTTTAAATCTCACAGACGAGTGATATCAACCCTCAAAAATTATACCAATAAAGACCAACACACGTTTCGCTCGTCTCCGATTTTCGTCGTTGGTGTGGACAAACCCAACAAACGTGTGCACACGTTGGTTGTAATGGCGTATCGCGTGCAAAATTATGTGACTTTTATCAAATAAATTCAAACATTTTATATATCCGTCAGACCCCCAAAGATAGGTGCGGAATCAGACTTGAACAATGAACATATTTAGTAGCAATTGGCGGAAACATGCACTAAACGATGTTGAAGAGAGGACTTCCCCCAGAAGCGGGACACATACCACAATCGGCAAAACAGGTAAGGTAGTGGAACCAAATTGTTTACGATACAAATACGATAATCGTTTAAAAACGACCTTAATATTTACCGCTCTAGTTTGGAAGATTAAAATGCTTAGTTTTAATTAGAGACCACGTTACACCAGTCAGCGTAACTTGACTGACCTGCGCCCGCGCAAGCAGCTCCACCGTTGCGAATACACACTGCAGTCTGCATCGAAACAATGCGTCGAATCGCTTTCGTAACGCGCAGTTATAAAACGTTAACGACTTTAATATAAGTCGGTAACGTCGTAAACTTGCTTATGATTTTGAATTAAAATGCACATTGCACGTGCTGCGCAGACACGTGTATGGCCGCATAATTATAGTTCTAAAGACGACTTTATTTAATTGTGATATGGTTGAAACTCGTTTGTCTATAGGTACGGGTATGGTGTCAGGTGGGTCTTTGCAAAGATCGGAATGAATTATAGCCATTATACGTATGGTATAAAGGGTTTGGTGATCAGATTAACTACATGGTTCCTGAAAAAGAAAAAAGGATTTATTTAACATCTAAAATTTGTTCGTCATCAAATAGCTAGTTCTATCCAGAATCACGAGAATAACGATTTAAGTAACAGATATATGTCCGCAATTTTCCCCAAATGTATTTTTGTGACGGTCTTCCAAAGTCTCGATTTTACGATAGCCTCAAAACGAAAAAAGGGTGCGCTGAATATGCTTACTTTCTAAATACCTTAAGCGAGCGATATCCTATCTTTATTTAAATAGTTGCACCAACTAACAATATGCATAGGTAGGTGTAAAACTACAGTTTCGGGTACCATTCTAAACGTGTGACACGCGCCTAAATGTTACGACTACGCGATGACAGCTGTCCCAGCCCTTATTGCTTGCCACTTTGTCAAATGTGGTCGACATAATGCTTCTGTGTCATTATTAATTTAATAGACACGCTGACAGTCTGACCCCTCTGCCACCCAGTACAACCCTTCGTGAGCTGACTGTCATAAAAATAAAACAGGGGTATGGTGATAATTAACATTCGTCCAAACTTAAAAATGGGCTTCCTATAAGGAAATAATATGTTAAAAAAAAACTTAAAAGTATGCTCATACTTGTGTATGTAAAATGCTATAAGTAATACAAATATGATGCTTTTGCAAATGTAAGTAACATCGATCCCTGGACCATCATCTAGGTCCAGTTTCAATAGTTCCATGAATGTCTACGTCGTCCGAGTTGCAGTCATCAACTGTCCTGTCATAGCTTTGTCGGTTTGAAATTCAAAATCGATCGTTCTACATATAGTTATATGTCAGTCAGCCAGTAAGTCAGGTTCCTCGTATAGATCGACACATAATTGAAACTATCGTCAATCCGAGTTTCAAGCCGAATACAATAGAATCAATAGCGGTTTAATCGCTGGTCAAGATTTAATGTCGAGCCTTAAGTGGTTACAATAAACGATTGGTTAGCCTCAATTTGTTGAGAAAGCGGGCTCGGGTAGTCGACAGACTAATGACATTTAGGCTGCAAACGCAGACACCGGTGAAGACAACGCGAGGCGCTGCCAGTTAATGTTGTCGAAATATAGAACGTAAAGAATTGTACGGTTAATGCTCAATTCACACACACAGCCGGCGGGCGCGAGCGTGCGCGGGCGGGTGCGTGTGTCGCGGGCGCTGTGTGAAGGTGTTCATTTAAAACTAGCTGAACAATCGCGCCGCAGGCCCGCGTTGATACCCGCCCGACCGGCGCCCGCGCTGTGTGTGAATTGAGCTTAAGGTACTGGCATAATACCCGCGATGTGACTTGCCGCATCACAACGCTGAGCCAGCGCCATTTCTGTGCCACGACACGACAAACGGGTTCTTGTCTTCTTTGTAACGCAAATTATGCTGTTCTAATTTTTAAGTTACATATATTTTTGTCCTGTTGTCAATGTAATTGTATGATGTGGGAATGAATAAAGGAATTATCTATCTATCTACGGTCAGCGTTATATAGCACCAGACAAAGTGGCCATATATCGAAACACATCCGTACTGCTTTACAAATATAGATTTGTGCCGATATGTTTGGCTACTTTGGTCGCTACTATTTGTCGGTGACTGTATCATATTTACATACTGCATTGTTCTGGTGGGAACACGTATTTTTTTTTAGTTTATAGGTTAGAATTATTTACTTTGCTTATCGCTAATAAATAGTCTAGTTAAACTTAACTAAAGGATAGGTTATTTGAATCGTTCCTGGGATGAACAGCGAACTGCTCTGCAACATACCGAATATGATAATCAAATCAAACATGGCCACAAAAAACGTTCCAATTATGAAATTGTTACAAAAAATGCTATTGCAAGTATTTGAAGTTCAAATACTTGAGTAATTATTTGAAAGTAAAGGGAAAAATTTAAAAATTTTGTAGACGTTTCTGTTTAAATATAATTTAAATCAGTTACAGTTTCCGCTTTATTACCTCTGGTCTGAGCGTTAATATACAAGCATTATAGTTTTATAGTTTGGATACGGGGCAGTCGTGACTGGTGACGAAAGATTGACATGTTCGTGTCCGAGATAGGTACAGTCTGCAGCAAAAGTTGCTAATCGACTTTATTGTTAAGATAATAAGAGCGTGTCAAGATCATTCTAAACATTTCGCACGCGTAGCAACTTCTGCGTCGGACTGTACGCAATTTGTATATTTGTGTAGTAAGTGAGAAGCTAACTTTTTTGCGGTCCGTTTCACATTAATTCAACAAACTGCGTTTTAGCGAATTTACAATTGGGGCACCACCAATCATATAAAAGAACTGCGGTCGACATTTCGACGTAAGTGGTATACGGTTTCGAAAGTTTAGCGACAAGAAAAATAAATGTCATTTGCATGTACGGCACAATCAACCAATTTAAAATATTAGGCCAAAACCGCATCAAGTATTATAATAACGTAATGATGTAAGCACAAAAAAAATCAAACGACGTTACTTTGTCGTAGTACGACAAGGTTCTATAGACCTTCAAATACCGAACAAAGAAGATAAGATGTTACCATATGGCTCGAAATAAAACAAAGCCGTTTGTTAGAATGCAAGACTACATTGCCGTTAAGTTAAAAGGACGTAAAAGCCATAATGGCCAGTGCACATAGGACCGTCTAGACGTGCAGTGTACTAAGTATGCATAATATTCGTTGTCCGATAAGCTGGTGTTCATAAAGATTAACGAAACAAGGACATTGATGACAGTGTCTGCGGATAACGAGACATACTTTCTATTGACCGAGATTATCTGTCTGTATGTACTTGATGTATTTTGGCTTTGACAGTACTGGCTTTATATCGACTAAGCTAATTTTATGTTTTCGATATAGTATAATCTTAAAGTAAAATTGTGGACCACTGCAGACTGCTAATGCTATATGTGACTAGGACCTCTGGTAGGTATCATAGTTGTATTTTGTTTGCTCTTAGATTTTATGCTAGCAGTAATTGATTAAATCAACTAAATTGTGAAGTCAAAAAAGATTGAAGCAAATATCAGTGAGATACGGAAATAACCAAAAACAATAAGTTTTAATTATTCTTGTTCTTAGAGCCTGAACAGTTGAAATTTAGATTATAATGAAAACTTAAACATACACTTAGGTAATTTTTTTAGTTTGAAACGATTGTATCAAAACATTTTAAGCAAATTTACAGTTCAAGCCAATTGGAAGAAAAAAACAATTGTTGTCAAGCTAAAACTAATGTTACTAGTAATCCATTCCCCGCTTTGTTTACACACAGGAAGGAAAACGCACATTTTTACACCAAACCAATAACCATTTTACCAATCAATATATGACTAAGACGAAAAACTAGAACACCCAACAAATGGCACAAACGAAATACCGTGAGCCGTGTGGGCAGGGACAACTTTGAAACAGAATTCTACATAATGTTATTGGTCACATCACGTATTATTTTGTATTCGCTGGCGAGGTGACTTCAACAAATTTAATATTAAATGCAATTGGTATATCAAGTTACTAAAGTCGCATTTAAATACGGTACTAGATACAGAGTTAAAACTAAGCAGGATCGAGAAACGTGAAAATTCATTATTATACGATGCAGTATGTTTCGTCGTCTCGTTTAAATCGATTCACCGATATAGAAATTTTGTATAGAGATTTGGGGTAGTACCGGAGAAGGACATGATAATTTTGATTCAGGAAATCATTTATTTACTAATTCTACCAGCTACCGTTTGCAACAGGGATTTTGTGAATACCTACTGTGTTCCATTTGATGGGAACACCATGATTTACCACACACGTAGCGGGTTGTGCAAACGCGCGACTGCACCGCAGTGCAATCGGTTGGTCTATATATTCTACAATCTACATATACATATATTTACTCTGTTGTACCGGTGAAAAAGGGCTAGTAATACTACATGAACGCGTAGTTGTATCGAGTAAACAGTGCAAGTGTATCGGTGAAAACGTGAATATAAAACTACCATTAACTTTATTTCCATAGAGTCACACTGTCGAGTGAAGAAAAGAAGTCTAAAGAAGCTACAACGGCCCTATGAGTATGTTAAAAACGGCAACGCATCTAGGAAGTAATTTGAAATAACAATATTATTATTATTATTATATATTAATGCACAGGCAGCTTCTAGCTGATACGTGCATATCAATGTCCACTTGTGTTTTGTCCACTTTGAAAATGTTTATCAAGTCTATTTTTAAAAGAGTTCACTGAGGGTGCACTGATCACTAATTCGGGCAGACCGTTCCACACTTTCACTACACGGTTAGACAGGAAGTGTCGTCTGGGGTTGCTACTACTATGCGTCCGGTGCAGTTTCATAGAGTGTCCCCTCAGTCTCACGTTCATGTTCCGAGTGAAAATATCACTTAATGTGGGTACATTGTAATGTCCTGTGAGTATTTTATAAGTCTCTATCAAGTCACCACGTTGCCTTCGCTGCTCCAAGGTTGTCAGGCCCAATTCCTTCAATCTATCTTCGTATGGTAAGTTTCGAAGAGAAGGTACCCATTTCGTAGCTCTTCTTTGAACCCTTTCTATAAGATTGATATCTTTTTGTAAATAAGTATTCCAAATTTGAAATGCATATTCCAATATAGGTCTTATGTATGTCTTGTAAAGTGTTATAAAGATATTCTTGTCTACATAGCGGAAGGCTTTCTTGATCAAAAATAAAACAGAATTAGCTTTTTGTTATTCCTAAAATGTGCTCCTCCCATTTTAGATTATCGGCCACAGTGACCCCAAGATCTCGCTGGGAATCAACACTTTTAAACTTTTGGAGCCAATTTTATATGTGTGCTCAGGATTCATACTACCTATATGAAGTACAGTGCATTTCTCCGCGTTGAGGGTCATCAGCCAATCCTTGGTCCATTGTAAAATGCGGTCTAAGTCTTGCTGAATGATGTTATGACTGATAAGCGGATTTCCCATAATCTTTGTGTCGTCAGCGAATAAAAACAAGTCCGATTCTACAACTTGCCTAAGGTCCGTTAAGAAAATTCCAAACAAAGTTGGTCCAAGCACGGAACCCTGCGGAACTCCACTGTGGACGTCATGCGGGTCAGAAAGGTGTTCTCCAACTCGTACACGAAACTTCCTCCCTGTCAAGAAGTCTTTTATCCAATTGAGAAGATTCCCACGAATTCCAAAATGCTCTAACTTGACAAGGAGTCTGGTTATCGGGACACGGTCGAATGCCTTCTCATAGTCCAGGTAAATAACATCTGTTGGAAGCTTTTCATTCCAGCTGCTTGTCCACTTGTCCACACAGCATAATAAATTTGTTACCGTGGATCTCTTTGGCGTGAAGCCGTGCTGTTCGTTTATAATGACGTGTTCTCTTGCAATAAAGTTTCTCAACGCGCCTGTGATTATTTTTTCCATTGCCTTGCAAGCTATACAAGTGAGGCTTATGGGACGATAATTTCCTGCTGTGAGTTTGTCGCCTTTCTTGTATATAGGCGTTACTGTAGCATTTTTCCAGTCAAGGGGCAATTGGTGCTCACGAAATGATAGTGTCATTATATGGGCTAGCTGGGGTGCAAGGCACTTGATACACTTCTTTAGCAGAACTGCAGGTATATTATCGGGTCCCATTGACGAGCTCTCATCAAAACTCAAAATCGCCTTACTGACTAAATCCGGTGTAAACTCGACACTTTCGATTGTGTTGTCGACTCTAGCTACATTAACATCGGGGATTGGTTCGTTCAATGGTTCACGCACATATGAATTTTCGAATTGTTTGGCAAATATATTAGCAACTTCGTGAGAGTCGCTTGTCACTAGCTGGGTTAGGTCATCTCTCAGTGAAGTCGGGACAGCCACTTTTGATGAAAGTTGCTTTCGGACATAACTGTACAGTGATTTAGGCCCCCGATTGATGACTCCTTTTTCATAACTAAGCCTGGCACGTCGCACTACTGATATAATACCATTATTCACTTTACGATATCGGCTATAGTTCTCATTAGTCCTACTATGCATATACGCGTCCCACAACTTGGTTTTCTTTAATCATGTGAAGTATGGTAGGTCCGATCCACGGTTTCTTATTATTATGAGCAACTCTAGAATGCCTTAGTGGCACATACAGACTCACAGCTTTATCTACTTTTTGTGTAAAGTCACGCCAGGCGGCTGCTGCATCCTGATTACTTATCTGACTATTATCTTCCAACATTGTTTGCATCATTTGATCATAGTCGGCTGCTAAATAGTCTCTCCTCGGCGGTTTGTTGACCTTCCATTTTTTGTCCTGCAGCTGGATTTGTATAGTAGCAAGTAAGACCAAGTGATCACTCTTCCCTATGTTAGCACGGTATTCAACCTTGGTACATAATTCTTCCTCATTACACATAATTAGGTCAAGAAGGGATTCTTGATCGTTTCTCTTGCGTGTTATTCCTGTTACAATCTGTTGTAAACTGGTATCTGTAAACATATCAATAAATTTTTCATGCAGCAAGTTATATCCATCGAATCTTGTTAACGGCCATTCTATGTCAGGCAGATTAAAATCACCCATAATAAATAAGGTCTTACTTCCGCTAGCTGCTTCTTTGATTGTGTTGAATAATATTCTATCTGAGTCCTCATAATGATAATGCGAGGGTCGATAAATTCCAGCTATCAATAGTTCAAAAGTTCCATAAGTTATAATTAGCCATAAAGCTTCAATTCCGGGGACGCTGTTCAAAGTGGGGTGAAGTGTTGCATGTATTGGAATTTGAAGATGTGAGCAACTTATAAAAATAGCGACACCCCACCCACTCCCGTCGGCTCTGTCTCGTCTATATAGTACATACCCATTAATATTCACTAAATTATCTGTTATTTGCGGTTTGAGATGCGTTTCGGTTATAATTATAAAAGTAGGTTTCAATTTGTCTATTTCCACAAGTAGTAAATCTCGTTTTGCCATTAGGGAAGCCAAGTTCGTATAAAAGAAGGTAAGTTCGACAATATGGTTAATTACTTTTTTGCCGTGGAATCAACTTTTATAATCCTAGGCGAGTTATTAATATATTTAATTTTAAATCTGTCTCACCGTTCTCTGTGCGCTGATCCAGTTCTCCCTTAAGTTGCTTATAGTACTCACGCTGGTATGGAGTCTGGTCGTTTTGGACTCTAATGCCCTGGGTAACCTACTCCAATTCTTAAGAACGTGTATAGCACTGTGCTTGTTTGGAAACACTAACTTCACAGGACGGGGTGCTGCAGCATCAACACCGGAGTTGGAGACCGAAGGCACATTAGACCGAACCTTCCCCAGCCTGACCACAACCACCGGGGTCAAATTTACACTGCCAGAGGCACTCACAGGCAACGATGATAAAGCCTTCTTTACCTGGTCATGATCATATTGCTTACGAGTTTCTACATCGGCGCTGCCACATTCTGGCATTCCAAACATGATTACATTGGAACTTCTCCTTTTCCTGTCTCCCAGTTCTTGCAAGACTGATTCAATATTAGCACCATCATTGCGGCTCTTTTTTAGCTCCTCAATCTCACTTTTCAATTCAGACACTAATTTCCGTAATGCTGGGAGTTGACGAACCCCCAGCACACACTCGGGACACAAGTATTTCAGAGTCGGAGACTGCAGCTGTATCACTCTCAACTCGGTAGCTAGCAACCCACTACATTTAACACATATTTGCCTTTCACAACCATGGCAAATTATTTTCGGGTTCTTTTCGTCAACGGATAGGATCACACTACATTGGAAACAGGAAGCCATTTCAAATACGTAACTTTTAACGAACAATGTTTATAGGTTAAGTTAAGTTTTATCACTGTCCACCAAAATCACTTGTTAGTTCGCAGAGATAACAATGTCCCAAGACTGTTGCACTCAAACAATACAATTAACACAGAACGCAGATAAAAACAACTGGTTTTAAACTAAATAAACGAAATTAAAACTGCAAATTCATAAACACAAGTGTACTCAATAGTGAGGGTAGGTAATATTGAAGTATCCGTTGCCGATCACGTTTACCTCAGATTACTGGACCTTCACACAGATAGGTTGCCAAGGGCAAAACTAAGCGATCGATAGTTCGTGGAACATGGACTTCCATGCATGCACGTAATACTGTAGGTATTCATTTTGTATGCAACGTTACATCAATATAATTTGATATGATCATGAACTATAAATCAGTTCAATGTGAGGTCATTACATTGTTGAAGGTGTCTTTGAATCACTCTAGAAATTTCAAATTTATGAATCGAGATACTCGTATATATATTAGAAATAGATCTATCTTTTCTAGATTTCCTGAAGTCGAGATCAAGCGAAATCGTGTTCACGTTACCTATAAGCGAGACATTCGACTAGTCTTTTTTTTACACGCGACTCGCCAGTCGCCAGTTGTAGTCATAGAATACCAATAAGTAACGATTATCCTACGATAATAACCGGACCGGTACCAAAAAGGAACGGAAAGACGTTTGTTATTACGCTTTCTCTTCATAATCGGAATCAGACAAGCGAGTTTTATCGTTAGGAATAAAACTGGAAGAACGAGTTACATCAAGAATAACCTTCTTTAAAAATGGGAATATTGTAAATTGATTGTCAGACAAGTGTGTATACAACGATGTTTTGAAATAGTGTAAAAAATATCATATAAAGGACACAGATATTGCCCCATTTGTCCGTAAACTGCGTCCAGGGACCATCGGAAGCCGTTCTTTAAAACGGTGGAGTATACTGTGATCCAACCCGCGTGGTAATTATGGCATTAGGGCATTACCCCCATGCTCCACAGATTAAAAACGTCCACATGATATTCCTGACATTATCTACCATCATAATGGCAAACAAGCTGTTCCATTTATAGATCATAGGATTAAATCTTCTAGCATAATACTGGCGCACTAAGAAATTATGTTATAAACGTCATACTTATACTTTCAACAACCAATACAATACTACAGTCTTGTCGTGAAAAATAACCATGAGCCAGTTTAATTAACAAAAATTCTCCGGTACATCGTTATCGTTACACAATAATGGATTCACACGCATCGCATGCGCATGTATTACGCGCACAGCTGCGTTGTTCCGTAAGGGCGTAAGTGCTGTTGATAATACGATTTATCTACAAGGTGCAAGTGGTCCTAAGAAAAAGGATTGGAGTTTTAATACATAATTCACGTCATATTATGGCGCTCTAATACGTACAACGTACCCATAAGGGTACTTAAAAAACTATTATTTTCATTGAGCCAATAAACTCGTTGGTGCTATCACTGTCAATCAAAAAGTTAATAAAACAGTAGAACTGCGTAGTGGAAAAATAGTATTACTAGTTGTCATCAAAAGTAGTCATGAGGTTTTACGGTTCCGTTTAATGGTTACAGCATTTGCAGAGCCGTATTTGTAAAAGAAGACGCTAAATTTGTACAGAATTGACAATATTTTGATAAACAATTGATGCAACTTTCACATACCTGAATTCCCTAGACCTAGTAGGACTTGTATTACGCGAATCCTAGTGGAGTTAAGAGTAAAAGGTTTAGGAATGTAACTTAAAAATTAAAATGCATGGTCTCGATCGGACGCGACGTCAACGCGCATTACGCATACTGGTTCTATAATTAATTAGCATTTGATATCAATCAACATTACTTAATGGTATTTGTTTCGCATATTTACGACGGAAAACTAGGGTCTTATTTATTCTGGATGTTCGGATTGCACTTTGTCTTAACCTTTGTTCCAGATTAACGCCAGCCAATCATCACAATCATCATGATGTGACCCAGAGAGCAAGAATATGATAAGTGAAGCCTATTTATATCGGCTTCACATACAAGGCTAATCTACTACTCGCACTAAGTTTATGATGCTTCACAGTTTATGATGTACGAATTGTACAATTAACGTATGAAATAAATACAAACAGTATCATCAAACAGTCATCAGCAATAATATCTTGTAGGCAACAAAGATCAGTATTGCGATACGAGGAAATGCCGTCAGCATCCTTGGTACAATGCCTCAAGAGCCTTTTTTTAGATTTAAAGTAGTATGTAACGTTAAAAGCTTGGGCACATAGGCCCGTTTTGTGAGCGTCACAGACAAATGGTGAGATCAAATTTTCGTCAAGCCGTTTTTTATTTCTCTCCTCATTTGTTCGATGCTAATTAATAAATTCTTGCAAGACGTTAGCAAAGAAACATCAGAGATTCCAGGGTTTGATTGGAGAATGTATGTTTCTTGTGTTAGTTGTCATCAGACAGAACTTTTAGTGGCATGAATACAATTAAGCTAGGGACTTCCATACGAT
Source organism: Grapholita molesta (assembly GCA_022674325.2). Taxonomy (NCBI): domain Eukaryota; kingdom Metazoa; phylum Arthropoda; class Insecta; order Lepidoptera; family Tortricidae; genus Grapholita; species Grapholita molesta. The sequence continues at coordinate 3,174,080 of CP053138.2, forward strand.
ATTATTTTATCGATGAGTCGTACTTTATTATGACAATACTTATGTTATGACCATGAGATAACGTATACCGGGTGTGGCCTGTTATGGGAGCAAAAAATTTAGGGATCGCTTCTACACCACGAACATAACAATATTTGTTCTACAACTTTAAATAATTGGGTAATTTATTACTTGTGATTTCTTCGAACAAACTAAATAGTATTTTCAATGAACAGCATTCAATAGTCTAGTTGACGTTTACTGTCAGCCTACAAACTTCATAGTTTTCGCTTTACATTGCATGCTTGGAAAATCTTTTTTTATCAATATTTATTTAACTATTAGTTATTTTCAAAAGTCGTAGAACAAATGTTGCTACGTTTGTGGTGTAGAAAAGATGCCTAAAGTTAATGCTCATATTACAGGCCACACCCGGTATTATGAATATGCAAATTACTTTACTTCTTGGTTTCGATTCTTAAACGATTGAATATGAAAAAAATATTCAGTTGTAAAGCTTGATTTTTATTTGAATCTTAAAACTTCTAAAAAGTATATAGGTAACATTGATGGGTATTCAATTATCCAATGAACGTTATAGCAAATATGAAATGTCACTTCGAAATAAGTATCGATAAACTTTATATCGGAAGGAAATCCCTAGTTAATTGACGTTATTGCCACCAAAAGTTCTATGTCTGGTTGTTATACAAGTATCAAAATAGCTTGACATTCATCACATCGAGATTACACCAGTTATATACTATGATAGGTTTATATAGTTACCCGAGAATGACGAGCTCGCCATATTTGACGAGAGGCTTTGGCTTCTGTTCAGAACCGCTCTCGCCGGCTTCCTCCAAAATAGGTGATTCCGCACTGTCCGCAGCACTGTAACAATATAAAAAAAAATCAAAATAAATAATAATGTTTTAATTTTTTTTTCTAATGTCACTACAAAATGCCATTGTGATTCAACCTTGCACTGTTTACTAACGCCACTACTCATATGCGACTCGGCCATAGTCAGCATTACATAGTAAATTAGTTATCCATCAACTTCCTCGCGTTGTCCCGGCATTTTGCCACGGCTCTTGAGAGCCTGGGGTCCGATTAGCAACTAATCCCAGGATTTGACGTAGGCACTAGTTTTACGAAAGCGACTACTATCTGACCTTCTAACCCAGAGGGTAATCTAGGCCTTATTGGGATTAATCCGGTTTCCCTCGATGTTTTCCTTCACCGAAAAGCGACTGGTAATTATATCAAATGATACTTCGTACATATGTTCCGAAAAACTCAATGGTACAAGCCTGGGTTTGAATCTGGGACCTCCGGATTGCAAGTCGCACGCTCTTACCGCTAGGCCACCAGGTTATAGCCAAATACATATATCGATACACATCCTTACTGCAATATAAACAAAGATCTGTATCGATATATTTGGCCATGCTGACTGCAACTATACGACGCTAACTTTATTTCTGGTATTGATCTGACTTCTAACATATATCCATACATTACAACCGACAAGTGTAAGCCAAGTCTTCGTAACGAGGAGCCACGAATGCGTTTTTTATAAAGCTATACAAACAAGCTAGTATGTTCATCTCGTCGGTTTTTTAACCGCCCTTTTTACTTTTTATTTCGTCTACCAAGCTATATACAATAAAACAATGAACGGCGCCGTCCCGCACCGCCCACGGAATCCTATTCTTCGCTGAACGGAAGATTAAATATAATGAATGCAGTAAGTGTTGCTTAGATAGGAATGAGAACTGGTTACGCGAGAGAGTTCTAGAATAAACCAGTATAAGAGGATCTCGGGAACCGTAACAAATAAAAAGGGCTTGTACACAAAACTGCAGAAATCAGCGATTTCCTGAATTCAGAATATTCGTGGGACCTCGTTGGTACTGCGATGTCACATCGCAATTATGTGTTTGTACCCTAAGCCGACTTAGATATCACTATGCATATATATTTGAACTTACTTATCAATACGTCATGTCTAGGATATACTTAAAATAATTATGTTCGTCCGTTTAAAGCAATCGATTCGTTTGAGGTCTGCAGTCTCAGCTTAACATAGGATAATAGGAACGACTTCGACCGGAGACAGCTGTGGGTCAAGATTACGAAGTGAATTACTAACCATGATATTTACAAACCTCACCAACTTCGCTCTAGTCCAGTATAACTCTGACTTCCTATTACGAAGCATTTAAGCATCAAGGGATCATGTTATACCAGATTCGTTCAAACACGGTAAACAGTGAATAGACATAACCGGTCGGGACGCGTTACGCAACTCATAAACGAAATAAATTGCTAATAAAAGGACCCAATAACTAAGTTATGTTCTAATATAAGCTTAGTTATTACGCTATCAAACCACCGGCTGTCAGCTTTGTAAAACGCGTTTAAAACCTTACTTTTTGGGTTAATGGTACAGAGCTGTGTAAATGTCGTACGGTAGCGTCCGACGAAAATAAATATAAACAAACATACACATGGATACACAGAAGATATACACGTTAAAGAAAAAAAAAATGTTTCACATACGCACAACACATACCTAGATGAACTTATCGGAATCTCACAACGGGACGGGCAGGTTATAAGAGCTAAATGACTAAATTCGCTGAGAAGTGGTCCTATACTAACCAGCAAGCGCAATGTTACTCCATCAACCGTTAAAAACGTTTGAAGAGTGGAAGTGGGCCAGATAAATATTATGCTATGGATGAATCTTTGGCGGTTTATAATCCTCGAGTCCCAAGAGCCTGCCAGAAACCTATTCCATAGGCTTCCCTTGTTAATCTCTCAACAAATCAGCATACATGTCTCTCGTATAATCTTGGGGTAAAGCTACACTGGTTTGCATCTCAAATTGACTCGCCAAGCGTTAAGTACGTATGCCTTTTATCGATCGCCGATAAGCTATCGGCCCTATGCTTTGATGGAGAGAAATGGGCCACTATCGGCAACTACGCCTACTTGCTTTGTGCGACTTGTGCGAGCACTATACTTGTTATAAAACCGGTCAAGTGCATTGGAGGGTGGAGTTATTTACCTGCCCTAGTAATCTACTTTCAACAAGTTTTTTTTTAGAAAAAAATGTATTTAAATGTATAGCATTAGTCCTTCACCCAAGAGAGGTAAAACAATGCAGGCCGGCGGTCAATGGAACTCTTTTGATATGTCTTGAACATAAACTATAATAAAAGAATAGGTACTGTGTTGTACTGTGTTGTTCTGTGTTGCATCACTACTTTCGTCTCGTCTTCGTTTTTAGAAGGATACTATACATTAAGTATATGTATATGTACATGCACACATAAATATTTAAACACTATCAATTCTGAAATTATCTCGTATTTTTCGAACTCTTAAATAACTTTGCCATTTTTGTCATACAGCCAAAATCGCAGCTCAATAAACAATTTTGGAAGTGCGCTAAGAATGGGTACCAAAAATAAACTGCCAAAAATTTAAGAACTTATCAGGGGCGGTACACATTTTTGTCTCGTAGTACACCACTAAAACCTATGCTCTAGATTGTGGTCTATAAATAGAATCAAACGGCATTAGTGTGGAGCGTGCCCACAATGTCTCCTTAATAAATAATGGTGGGCAGTGCGGCGCGGTCCCTGCAGGGCCGCGGCGGGCTTTGACCCCGTAATCATTGAGATGCGCCCGGCCCACTTCCACTCGTGTTTTACTTTCTTTTCTCTATGAAACCGAAGATTCAAGGATGGTGGATTAAAGTCATGACGCAAGCATTTTTAATGGAAACTTTTTATGAAAGCAAGGTAAAAACTTAACTGAAGGACTGTATCTATGAGTTCTGAAGAGAATTATTATGGAACAAATCAACATTTGAATATAGAACACCGACAGCAACATTCGTGTACAGACACGTTACAACTATATATGCCACTATATTTTATTATTACAATTATACAGGTAGGTATTTAACCGCGTATATTTTCAAAAGTTAACTCTGACGTTTCGAGTACATTGTAAGTACTCATGGTCCAGGAGTGGGTAACATTTTGTTTTATTTGTAACAACATTGGAAGTAAAATGTACAGTCAACAAATTTGATTTATAGTCAACTTCGTTCCTTGTCACAGTGAAAATCTAAATGAAAGACGCAAAAGATCTCTTATTAACGTCACTGTGACAAGGTTCGAAGTGGCCTAGAAATCAAATTGGTTGACTATACATTATGTACATGATGTTTAAATCTGTACTCAAAATATCTTGCTCTCTAAACTACATACAGTCAGCGTCATATAGTTGGTAGCATCCAAAGTACTCAAATAGTTCGGTACACCATACTAATTATATGGTGTACCGAACTTTTGAGTACTTTGATGCTACCAACTATATGACGCTGACTGTACTTGCCAAGTAAATACTGTAACAAAAAGATTAAATCGCTTAAAATTCCAATGGATTTATAGCTGTCGCATGTCATATATCTTTATCCTCTTCACACGCATATTTTTCAACAGCAAATAATCTCGTAGCATTTAAATGGAATCTGATTTACACGCGAAGATTTATCATTTGCATGTCTAGACGTTTCCTCTTTGTCTACAAATACAGTAACCTGAGAGACATCTTTCCCATATCCCTGTGTCGTACACATAAGGTATATTTTCGCCTAGCTCCAAGATTGCTTCCTGTCTCGGCGTAGTCTAGTTTCGCTTTTTATTTTAGCATCAGCGGAAAATGCGTGACGATCGTTCTTAGAATGATTACTACGCGATACTACGTGTGAAGTGTGAATCATTGCGCAGTCATTGAGGGGCTAGTCCAGTTGAGAGGGTCGGGTAAAAATATTTCCCCTGGCAATTAAACTTTCCTGGTAATATTTGAGTATATACATAACCTTATACGTAAAGTAAACCAATTTGATTTATGGGCCACTTCGTTCCTTGTCACAGTGAAAATCTATATGATAGACGCAAAAGATATATTAAAGTCACTGTCGAAGTGGCCTAGAAATTAAATTGGTTGACTATACGTACTTTGTATTGATAGTTATATAAATATTTATTTGTACTAATTATAAATCGTCATAATCTCTATTGTATACTGTATGTATATTATAAGTTAATTAGGTTGTGTATTACCTGATTGTACTGTACACACTTGTGTACTGGCACACACTTGTTCCCAAACCTACTATATCAAAGTAAGTTAAGATAAGGTTCTAAGAGCGCTTTTGCCTTTCATAATGGTATTAGTTGGCCCTCAACACATTATAAAAAAATATCCTCAATTACCTTATTCTGATATAGAGAAGCCAACATGCTACCACGTGCTTTGCATTCATAAAAAAATTGCATACGAAGACTTCGTTATCCCGATTTTGCCTATGTCGTCATCTTCATAAGAGTTGCAGAGAGTAACATAACCTTTATAAGTTATAAGTGAACCGGTAACTTCCATTTTTATTTATGTTGCAGCTTCAATCATAGCAGGTAACTAATAAAGATTACTAATTGCTTGCCTTTTGACTTTTAAGAAGCGATAAAGACCCCTAGAAAGAAAGGATGAATGATAGGACATCTGATGCGACACGACCACTTCTTTTTGAATATCCTAGAGGGAAAGATAGAAGGAAGGAGATGCCGAAGACGGCCAAGATATACCTATCTTAAGCAGGTCAGGGAGAAAGCTGGTGTCGCATCATATGAAAAGCTCAAAAGGCTGGCAAACGAAAGAACTAATTGGCGAATGCTCCACCGACATGAGCATGGCTCTTAAATTGTGATGATGATGATGAAAGACCCCTAACTATTGCGGTCCCTTCGATGAACCTTAAAAGTTGGTAAAGTCCCTGTTCAAAATGTTCGGCAATGAAACACGTGGCCGCAAAGAAACGGCGGTGTGCACCGGCCGGCATCCGGTAAAGGTGGGAAGGACGGAAGTGTTCGACGAATCGCCTACATGACGTGAATTCCGCAACCATGACAAATAGTTCATTAACTTTACAGCTTTTGACTGACGCTAGTGATCCACTATGAAAAAAATATGAGGCGGAAAGGTATATAGGAATATTATTTGTCGCTAACTTCAAACTCCGGTTAATCTAGAAAGTAATTAGGTACCTTGGAGTGTATTAACTTCAAGAACTGTAGAACGCGATCATCCTCATTTCTTTACCTTTCATATATACACATGTATATGTCTAAATCACAGAAAGAATAGGTTCTTTATATGCTTACATAATAGGCAATGAAATATTATATTTATGTATTACTAAAATTAATACAAAATGTCAATATACATATACATCCATTTTCTTGCCTAACATGTAGAAATTAGGGCGGCAATGCACCAAGATGAAAGAACGCATTAAGAAGAAGTTATCTTTTTTTTTTTCTTACATCGTTACTATCATAATTTATGACATTTCGCTCGGCATCAAACGAAAACATGTTTAGTAATACACACACTATACCTTATCTCATTGTAATAAAGTTTAAAATGATCAAACAAGTTTGTTTTCATTCATAGAGCGGTCGGAGCACACCCGACTCATGTTATCGTTTGTTAGTTTGATAGTATAGCTAAGCTTTTTGTTGTGATATGTTGTGGTTGTGGGCCCACAGACGTGTTATAGAAATCTCGTGTAGTACCCTACATAATAAGTAAAATACAGAAAACATACATGGGGATAAATGCTTTCGCTTTACAGGGCGCTTTACTTTATAATTATCCTATTTTAACTCCCAAGCCGAGCGCATAGCACGTATAGGTGAAAAACTTAGCTAAAGCATCTGGCCTATGTAGTAGTAACGTGTGTATACACGCTTGTCAGCGTTCTATATTCAAATTTCGACGTAAGTTTCATATTCATTCTCTGCACAACTACATAGACATGGTCCTGATGGTCCTACAGTTAAGTTTTTCACCTATAAAGATTTCGCTGGCAGCGCCGGTCGACAACCACACAGTCATAAATGATAATTATTATTTCATCAGAGATGTAACGTTTGTAATACGAGCCACAGACAATGGTTTCAAGTACACCAGTTATACAATATCCAGTCCCTTGTTCGTACTTTCACCGTTCGCACGGTCACGATCTCCGTAGTCCGGGCACTTTCTACCTCTGCTAGCCCCGGTGACATGAAAGCCTTCCAGCTGATAGATGGATAGCCGTTGTATTGAGACTTCGCTCAGAATTTAAAATATTACTATATAATTTCTCGTCATAGTTTATGGATGACCTACTTCAAAACCAAAAGTTAGGTTTGAATGTCCTCAACTTTTTCGAATCAGTGTGGTCTTTGCATATTAGCATTTAAAGAAGCCAGAACTGTGTGATTCATAGGAATACTGCGTCAGATTTGAAGAAGTTGCTACATGGGCACTATTTCTTGTTAATATTCTATATATATCCCTTTAACCAAGAGACAGATCAGCATAGCTTGTTAGAAGTTTTAACTCATCTACTAACATACTAGACAAGATACATGTACATGACAAGATCCATAATACTAAAGGGCATCCATATAAAGTAACCACAATATTACATGTCTTGTTAATTTAAATGCTATTAAACCGTCGTTTAAACAGCGACCCAGGAGACATATACAATTATACATGGTACCGCGTGACATGAAAAAGCTGATTTTGACTGAGATACCAAATGTTACCATAATATTCCAACTGTATCAAGCACTGTCTACTGTATAATACAATAATAATAATCCGACCGAAAAACAGGATTACCAATAAACAGAAAACGAAATACTCCGCTCCACTGATGCTTCACATTATGATAATCTGCTTCTATATTTTACTCGATTTCATGTTCCAAATTCTTATAATAACAAGTTGTACACGAATCTTTTCTTTATTTGACTTAGGTAATCTTGGCAACCATTAGGAAGTGTTGTACGTTAAATGAGCCATTAACGGTCGTAATACATTTTACGTTAACCTTGCGTTTAAACCGGTTATTACCTACAAAAACCGCTAAATTTACAAAAACAACCACTCATTTCAAAACGACGTTCAATTTTCGTTAAACGCGCGACGGAAAAGATGAAGACAAAAGAGAATCGTTAAAATTAAATTAACACAGTCAACGGATACTGACGCTAATGGACTAAAATGGAAGAAATGAATATTCGAGTGGCCGGACTCTGGGAGAGAGCAAAAAATAATTCGTGAGACAAACAACCGAAGATAATCTTACCCAGGCCTAATGCGCGAGAGCAGGCTTTCATTTATGTTTAATATAAGGTGAAAACGTATAGCTAAGACATCCAAAATCACAAATGTACAGAACGATGCGATGTAGTTAAAAGTATGTGCAAAAATAAGTTTCAGACAAAAAGGAGTAAGAAGTTCTTACTAAGAATCTTTATCACGTAACAGATAACAAGATTTTGGCATAATAGACAATAGCCATAATCTAATTGCATACCACGGTTCAGTACACAGCCCGCTCGGTGGTACAACGGTCATTTATTTTTTACCGAGCGAAGAGGCGGAAATCGACTTTGAATCGACTCGATCCGGGTAGAGTTCAATGATTTTATTGCTTCTCAGTAAGATAGCTAAAGCCCGTTTCACATCAAGCGCGGGCGCGTGTCAACGCGGGCCCGCGGCGGGCCCGCGGCGCGATTGTTCAGCTAGTTTTAAATGAACACCTTCACACAGCGGCGGGCGCGGGCGGGTGCGTGTGGCGCGGACCCGCGCACGCCCGCGCCCGCCGCTGTGTGAAGGTGTTCATTTAAAACTAGCTGAACAACCGCGCCGCAGCCCGCCGCGGGCCCGCGATGACACGCGCCCGCGCTTGATGTGAAACGGGCTTAAAGGAATTAAGCTTGAAGGAATTTACAATTATACTCTTTAAGCCCGTTTCACATCAAGCGCGGGCGCGTGTCAACGGGCCCGCGGCGGACCCGCAGGCCCGCGGCGGGCCCGCGCCGCGATTGTTCAGCTAGTTTTAAATGAACGCCTTCACACAGCGGCGGGCGCGGGCGTGCGCGGGTCCGCGCCACACGCACCCGCCCGCGCCCGCCGCTGTGTGAAGGCGTTCATTTAAAACTAGCTGAACAATCGCGGCGCGGGCCGCCGCGGGCCCGCGGGTCCGCCGCGGGCCCGCGTTGACACGCGCCCGCGCTTGATGTGAAACGGGCTTTACTATGACTTTCTCATATAATTAGAGATTAAACTGAAAAAATATTTTTTCTAATGTTTCTTTAAATGTATCTCACGCGATGTATTTAATTTTAATGATTTTGGTTCACATGAGATACACGAATATACATATATATAGAGGAGGCTACCCATTCTGAAGATTCGGAAGAGCTTTTCTTACATAACTTTGGTATATTGCGTCTGGTTTTTACTAACACCGACGGGTATATAGACTAAACTGAAGCTAAGACTGCTTGTTTTTTGTTGAGCTGGTTAATGAATAAGCACGCCTGCGGTGAGGTTGATTGCCTGCGGTGGTGTTAAGGAATTTCCGAATATCTTTTCCAATTTAATTTTGCAATGAGGTTGTCTCGCATTTTTCCTTATGCAACACAGAAATCCTTGTGGCAGACGACTGTCTGTCTGCTGCGGACAAAATAAACTACACTAATAGTGAAGTTTATTAAGTATCAAACTATTCAGACAGTTGAAAATATTGATATGTTATAAAACCTGTTAGAACAGGAGAAGGAGGCGTTGGTTGGCGCTGAAGTTTGTCTGGATCAGATGAATGAGAAATAGAAGTTTGAACGCTTGCCATAACAATTTTGGCACAAATTATCGAGGCAGGTGGTGAGTTGCCTCTGACTAGATAAGATTGGCTTATTAACAAGTTCAGGACCAACTGGCTGTGGAGAGATGTGTTTTTTTTTATGACAAATGGTGGCAAACGCGCAGACGGATTGCCTGATGGTAAGCATTTACCGTCGCCCATGGGCGCCCGCAACACCAGAGGAGTCACAAGCGCGTTGCCGACCTTTAAGGGGGGTGGAGCTCTGGGAACCTTACTCACCACCAGGAACACAACACTACATACCTGAAAGGTAGCAGTGCTATTATCGCTGTGGTCTTCTGTAAGGAGGAGGTACTTCCCCAGTTGGGCTTCTCCGGATTCAAGCGTGATAGTACTTCGCTGTGCCCTCTCATTGTTGCCCTATCCAATGGGCGTATAATATGAACGGGTCCCCTTGGGCTTCCACTCCGACCGACGAAGATCTCACTCTCTAGAGCACTCCGGTCCGTGGGGTTATTACGTCAAAACAGCTCGTCACTAGCTGCCCTGCATACTTACTATTATCATAAGAGAGCCTATACTCAATTACTTTCAACAGCAATGTTTATATTCAATCCGGAAGTGCCACTTTAATCTACATACGTGTGAACTAAGCATTACGCATAACGATATACTGAGTAATCGAAACGAATAGTAATAAATTCAATTGCGCATTACTATTCGGATCACGGCTTGCCCAATTGTTTCTTCCGTCATAAAAAAAAATAGTCGCCGGCAAGTTAGAAGAACATATTTACTGCATTAGGTATTTCCTGTCCTTTACCAAATTTCTATCATTAAAATTAAAAATTAAAAATATTTTTATTCATGAAACTAAGTAACAATCTTGCTTACAACTAATTTAGGTAGGAAAAGGTTACCTGTTTACAAAAAGGTTATCAATTTGACCGTTACTAAAATAGACATAAAGCCTCCTATAGAGTGTACTATTTTAAGAAGTGCATAATGATATACATGTAATGGCCAGTCACCGCTTTGTTGCTGGCATGTTGTGATTTAAAAAAAAGAAAAAAGTAGGTAAGCTTCTTCCGTTCCCCGTACTAGTATGAAACTGTATCACGGTGGATACGGGATTCCCTTTCCTTCATATTATATCATATCATATTAAGGCGCTCTTATAGACGTATTTTAGGTATTTGCGGGGGTGAAGCAGAACGCGGTGGAGGCGCATGCGGGGCGCCCCGCACCACGCCACGCGCGTCGCTCGCGTAGACAGTTGATGGCCTTATTCTGTTCGTAACCGTATTCTAGTTAAAGCAAATTCCAGAGCGTTCCGGAAATTATACAATGCTATTTGTTTTTAGAGATCCGTAAAAAGGGTAAAGGGAACCCCACTACTAAAACTTCGATGTCCGTCCTAGGTCGTCACTAGGTTGTATCTGTCTGTCACTAGGTTGTATATCATTTTATTAAACCATACGCCATTAAATTTGTTTCGCTTAGAACTGCTTGCCAAATCATGAAATAATACATTTTTGTAATTCAAGTTTTGGACACGATATTGATAAAATGAACGAACAAATTTGAGGCCAAATTCATTTATTGGAATCCATTAATCCAACTCAAAAGATGAACTTTTTCAGTTCATCTTTTGGGAATAGAAACATCGGTTGAACAAACACGTTTTCATACTAAAATAAACCCCAAAATAAAGGTGTTAGCGAAAGAAAGTGCTGTTCAACTTTGGTCATTATACAAGCATTTGAAAATTGTTGCCTATGCCCACAAGTTGACCTCCGGCAATCTATTGGAAATTAGTCACAATATTGAAAACATAACTTGAACAGCAAATATATCATTAAATAATAATAAAAACGTAATTTTTATTAACGTGAATGAAAGAGATACTCATATCTCTTTTTAATCACGTTACTTAAATGAAAATGCCGGCGAAGTGTTGCCACGTTACGGAAAAATACACGATTTAATTATTTAGATTATAAGACGTTTCGTTCATCTTTTGGGTGCCGGTCACCTTTTGGGTGCCGGTCACCTTTTGGGGCAACTGCCCTCCCTAGTAATGAAACTTAATTTATAACATTATTACAAGAAGGGCAAGATATAATTTGGGTCTCTTCAAGTCAAGAGTGAATAGGCTGTTACTGAACCAGCGTGCTACACCTTCGACCTCGTCGTCACTTACCATCAGGTGCGACTGAAGTCAAACGTTGGTCAGTCTTGCATAAAAAAAAAAAAAAAAAAAAAAAAAGAAGGATTAGGGGCTTCGGTATCCGTTGAGTTTGGAAGTGACGCACTCTCGGTGTCGGGGTTGTAAGTGCCGTTTCGGGGTTTTTAACCGACTTCAAAAAAAAGGAGGAGATAATCAATTCGGTTGTATGTTGTTTTTGTTTGTATGTGTGTTACCTCAGAACTCCGTCGTTTATGGACCGATTTCAAAAATACTTTCGTTGTTTGGAAGCATATACTTCAAGGTTAGTCCCATTGTTACCAGAACTCAGATATCATGATGGGATCCACGAGGAATTAAGAGAACTTTTCAAATTTTAAAGGTACATGTATGCAAAAAAACCGTTAAAATAAACAAGATCACATATACTTGATTAATTTCGACGGGTTCCGCTGTGTACGGGTGGCCGAATTGGTTAAAGCGTCAGCCGCGATAGCTGGAGATGCGGGTTCGAATCCCGTCTCGAACACCGGAGGTCCTCGTCGTTTTTTCTTAAGGTATATTTGTTATCTATTTCAACTTTTAATTTAGGGATTTCTGATGAAATATTACGAGTAACCTGATTTGATGTTTGTAGCCGGAATAGGTAACGGAACTTCATGATCAAATAATGTAGGGGGATCCTATTTGGGCTTTATGAAATCGTCATGAGATGTGCTTTGGTAACCATGCACGTATTTATGTGTGTCTCACGTTTTGATCTGTCACTACGTCATTCATTCCGTGCAAGTATCAAATGTATATATGTAATATTGAAGCTGCCAAATTAAAATAGGTACGAATGCTTTTCAATATTTCATCTACTATTGCGTCGGTCACCATGGCCTAGCGGTTTAGTTATAAGAAATCATAATCCTAACATCAAAATTTATAGAAACTCGTTACTTTTCAAAACCACAAAAAAAACATAGTGAGTTCAAGCCTCCGTACCGCTAATACCGTAGCGAGCAGCGTAAAGCTAATGTGTTCTGATAGCATTTTCGATTTACTAGAAATATATATAAACGGGTCACTCACGTATCTTAAGGTCGAAAACCGCTCGACATATGTTTCGGTCCAATTCGTGAACCATAATCATGAGCTCCGTGCCGCACCGTCGCTGGCGGCGGCCCTTCGAGAACTTTTAATTTGCCTTTTCGATTTGCCTATAAGAGGGTGTTCGATTCACGACCAAGGTTGCGGCCCTGCACAAATCCGCACGCAAGACGCATGTGTTCAGCGGTATTAAAAGGAATTAAAATTATCATTGTTATGTAAACTAGATCCCAACAAAAACATAAATAAGTACAAAAAGGCCATATCTGAAAGAGTCACTGAGTCCGGGCGACTCATGCATGCCGCACGTTTCGCACAATAAGAGTAAGATAAGGACGCCATTAGTATCACGATGACGTCACGCTCTACCTCAGGCAGTGTATGTATACACCCTACATCCAGCAATCTCTTTTTAGTTTTGACATTGACAAAACCTTTTAGTAGTAGTACCTACGTTAAAGAATTTTTCCCCTCACTAGCTCGTAAAGCGCTTGTTTATCCTTTAATACGAGACGGTAAAAACGCATTATATCCACTAGTGATTAAAGTAAGTTGACTTCTCATCGCTCTTATTACTATGGTTTTAAAGTCTAAATTCGCGAGGTACAGCTCACTTGCCGCCGTGGCGGCGGCGGCGGCGGCGGTAACTCGCTAACGCACCGACTTGAAAATCGAATTAGAACATTCGAAAATCGTACTGGCCACCACAAGCTAACCAAGCTAAAGGCACCTTTTGTAAAAATGTTGAATGTATCTAAACGCAAAGAAAAGTCAATGCGATTTCAAAACGTTTTTCATGTTTCACTTTCCTCGCTGTAGTTAGGGAAAAAATTTGTGTTACACACGGGTGCAATTGTAATTTAATTCTCGTGTATTGAAACACTCGCTACGCTCAGGATTCTATTTTAAAACCACTCGCTACGCTCAGGATTCTATTTTTAAACCACTCGCTTTGCTCGTGGTTAAACTATAGAATCCATTCGCTTGCTCGAGTTTCAATCCCACACTCACAGTTAAAATACAATTTTGCACCCTTTTATAACAAATAACTATTAAATCGTATACGAAGTGACTTAAGGTATATTTTCCCTAAATGTTCAGATATTTATGATCACCCTGTCTGTGCAGATAACTTTGACGAGTTGTGTGTTCAGATTTAATTGAAAAACCACTGCTCACATATTTATGGCGAATTGGATGTTCAGATGTTATTGACCTCATTTACTGTAAAGAATTTATTGAAATTGATTGCTGCTCAGAAATATTTGAGTACCTCGGCCGCTCCGATATATCTGATGGCGACTGTACTAGTAACTTTACTGACTTGAAAAGAACTAGAATATAATAAAACTGTACAACACACAATTACTAAAACTGCACCAGACCTGCAAACTAACTACGTAAAAACGCATGTGAAATCCGCTACGACGCGGCCGGTTGAATGCTCTGGTACCTACGTAGATTACCGTTTAGGCATTCTAATATTTGTCATATGGCCTCTTAGTTCACTTAATCGTTTCCTCTTTCGCTTAACTTTATTTACACTGCGATTACCCTTATTGCTACCTGTCTAAAGTAATATTACCGCGTTAGGAAAATGTGCACACGTCCGACGTTGACAGCGGTCACGAGCGTACTGGCGACTGGGCAATAGTCGGCCGCCGCCGCGCGCTGAACCATTTTATTTTGCCAATAACGAAATCAATTGATGTACTCAACTTATTAAAAATCTATGAAGTACAAATCTAAATCTACTTAAAAACTATTATTTAAAGCAAATTTTGTGTTGATATTCATAATAGTTATCGAAATATTTGGTTTAAGGTGTAAAAAACGAGTTATTTTCAAAAAAAAAAGCTATCGAGGTTTTTATCAGCAATCGTGTTTCTGATGAAGCCAAAAACTAGAGAATAGACTGAAATAATACATATAAAAAAATTGCAGTTGTAAGTTCTGTGAAAGTATTTTATTAATATTTTCTAAAATTGGTGTTTTCACTATCTAGAGCGCCTTAAATAAAAACTATAATGACATTATACAATCATACATTTCTTCGAGCGCATAGAACATTAAAAAATCTTAAGGCTCAATCACACTAAGACGTCACGTGAGCATCTTTACACAGGTAGTCGATACAGTATAAGGCACTGTATAGCTGACATTTTACAGGGAAGAGATGGAAAATTGGCAGGTAAAGATATTTCAAACTTCCAATCCGCATTTACCGTATTTTTTTATTTCATATTCGACATACACGGGTCGTGTGACTAATCCTACAAAATGCCACCGGCCCTTATTATCACTTTTCTTTGAACCCGTTTAACAAGAACTGAGTGACAGGCTGATTTTGGCATTGTGATCGAGGCCGTAGGTATATAAAACATTAGATTCATATACCTAACACACTCATAGCAACCAGTTTTAAGTGCAAGCGCCGTGTACACAGTTCCACCCGGATCTAGAGGTCATACTTAACTGGATTTGTCAATACGTACGGTAAGCTATGAAAATAACAGCTGGGGTCATTGAACCTGAAACAGTGCAACATGTTCGCACTCGTATGCGCGCCCGCGCGTGGGGTGACCTTCCGATAGACTACCTCCAACAGATCTGCTACCCTGAATTGACAGACGATATATGGCTATAACGTTTTAACAAGTGTAAGCAGGAAAGTGAATTCGAAAGACACCACATGAAGGCGCACTAATAAAGTGTTATTTTATATTTAAAGTAATCTGCTAGATTACTATTTTTTTTTTGTTTTGTTTAAGTACAATCATCAGCAGAAGTAAATGACTAGGCGAGGTGTTCAAATAAGCTTGACTGGGCTTTGTTATTAAAAAAAAACAAGATCATTTTGAACACCAGTCCCGGGCTCAGATTAAAACTAAATTTGAAAAGCACTTAAACGATGACGAGGACCATTTTTGACAATTTTGCTGCTTTAGACTTGACGGAATTGATGAATATGATATGATGATTCAATAGTCTTTCACATCACAAACGAATGCAGCGCGTGGTGACCGCGAGTTCTATAAGCTCTATCTAATAGTAAGGGATCTGTTCCTTATACCACCAAATCGAGAAGGCCCACTCAAAGCAGATGATGTATGGGGTTAAGTGTATTTCCAATTAGGTTGGGTGGTCGACGCGTGCCCAAAAGTAATGCAATCGTTACAGCGAATGCATTCCAATGCATTTAACAGCTAATATTACTTATGTATATCACCTTTATACAATCCAAAATAATATAATTTAAATTTAGAATAATAAGTAGAATGGGTTACTTTGCTAAAGTCAAAACAGCAATCTTTAACGTCACAAATGATTTCTTACCGTGAAGTGTGTATTAGTCTTAAAATTATGACATCATGTTACATTATGAACCTATTTACATATTTTTTTATTCTTTCTAAGAAATAACTGAGAATTTTATAGTTCTTTCTTACAGTGAAACTGTAATTTGACGTAGCTATACATATAGCCTAAAAATGTCCCCAAACCAATCGAGTTGGCTCTTATTGCGTGGAAAGGTTTTTACGATCGGCATTTACCGAATCCGCGTCGATTAATGTGTGTAGTGTAGACCTTAATGTGACGCCGGTTAGGTTAGTAGACCCTTGGTATAACAAAAAAAGTATTTTACAGGAAATACTGATATGCCAACGCACCTTTTGTGCACCTCTCGGTAAAAGTCAAAAATGTTTAGACCCGCCATTCACAACGTACAACAAATACATTTCTTTGAAATCGCCCAAGTCTTACCATTATAAAAAAAAAGTCTTTATAGATGACGGTGGTATAAGAGTAGGTACTTTCAGTATGGACTTTCCTAAGTCATGCCGCAGCAATAAGTACCTAGAACTGGAAAGGCTATTGGTACCTACGCGTAGGTACCTACCTACTTTAATTATTTACGAGTACATATCTGCTATTTATTAGGTGAGTGGGAGATCAATATACATATTACTATTTTCATTATCAAAATCAATTGCTCACGTTTCTTCATTTTGATATTTGACTAATTACTTATTATATTACTTACATTAAAAGATTGTGATAATTCATACATAAGTGGTTTCATAATATCATCATATCGGCGAGCGTAAATATAAATCTACATTCTTGAAATCAACGGGAACACGGAGCAAGAAAAGATACATCAGGTAAAAGACCAAAGGAAGTGGGCGCTTTTAAAAATCCCTGCGGCGTTGTAGGTAATTACAGATTTTTTTATCTCACACATCTGTTGCCCAGGCACGAGTCGACTTCAAACCCAAACGAAAATTAGGCCTACGCTTGAAATGTTGTTTCTTTCGTTTTTATAGAGACGGACAAAGATGGAGAGGTGGCGGGAGGAATTGCTAGCGTATTTTCTTTGGAGAACGAACGAGTTCCCGAGCGCCAGTATAACGCGGTCTCGGAATTCATAAGAACTAGAATGATGTATATGCTGGCTTTTAAATCGAGTTGCTACTCTTGTAGTGCGAATAGAATGACGTCTGGAGTTTGCAGTCGCTTGGAACCGTTTCTATGGGGGTTCGAAACATCTGTCATGCAGGTGTGTGTCAACGCCAACACTGTTAACAGACCATAATTTCTACTGATGGCCAGTTAAGGATTTTGTTTATGTGTGAGCATCTAGGCTAAGACATGATTGGCGCGCCGGTATCTCGTGGCGGGATAGACTACCCATCACCTCTTTAAGTAAGAAATTTAGAAAAAGATAGGTACCTAATTCGGGTAATCTACCTCGTCGCTAGACACTGTCGCGCTTATCATGTGCTAGGCCTACTCTGCTGTTTTAAGACTGACCACGCGTTTATTTTATTACCAACTTACGTTAAATAACTTAACGCCTATAATTTTTTACTTAATATAAAAAAATACACATAGAAGGGCAGGTTTTTTATGTGAGAAGAAACTTGGTACTAGAAGCACATGACTGTACTTACCTGTAATAGGAATATTCCTTCCAAAGTGTAAAACAAACGTAATACAAACAAAATCAATTTATCTGAAAAACTAAACATACGAACAAATACGCGCAGCACAGGTTGACCACATTATGCCTGAAGTACCTACATTGTTGATAGGTACACACAGCAACAATCTTAGCTGTACATTGGTGGACCTTATTATATAAGGCATAAGGTCCACCGATTACAGCTAAGAGTGTTGCTGTGTGTACCTAAAACTCGTCCGCCGTCAATGGCTGTCATATTGTCATCCACAACGCGAACGAGTGGCGGGCTCATTCAAGCCAGCAGCCAGCGAGACAACCGATTTGTCTACGTGACATCGTGATAACTAGTGTCTATTTACCTCTCTAATCGCACGATTTTCAAAGTGACATCTGCTATGCACGTCGGCCAGTGTCCATGATATGCCCACAATCACTAGCAATAGAATATCTGATAGAGTATTATGGCAACATAAGGTGGCTGTTAGATAAATTTGCGGCCTTGATATCGTAAGATATTATTGCCGGTGACTGACGGTTATGTACTCGAATGCGTGATGTACTGATAATGTGTGGAGGGAAAAGAACATAACTTTGTACTGAAATTAAAACATTCCGTTTATTAAATTTGCTATCTTGTAAAATTTTCTATAATGTCTTAGAACTATTTCTGCTAATTGATAAATTTTTAACTCGAGTTGCACTGCAGTAGGTCATGAAATAGTACACAAACGCTTAAATGTCGATGTGTTTCTATTTCAACGAATCATCATCATCATGTCAGCCACAAGACGTATACTGCTGAACATAGGCCTCCCCCTTATTTCAACAAATGCTCACTATTAATTATCGAGACCACTATATATTGGCGCCCAAGAACCAAATAGTCCGCGTGTCCGCGTTCGCAAGCGCTTCAATGACGAACGGTTAAGAGGTCCTTGCCACTCCTCCCTAATTGGTCCAATCCAAACACAGCCCTCTTCACACCTCCGGGAATCCACTCGATCGAAAGCAGATTCCAATTATGTACTTTGGACTTACGTACACTAAAGTGTGATGAACGAAAGGCATTTCTAAGGTTATAATTGTTATAAATAATTATATGAAATTTTGAAGGATTTGTAGATGCGTCCATACAACTCACGTGAACACTCGAACGTTGCACCTCTATATACTCTCGTGAAATTTTGAATGTATTTGCTGTTGCCTATGGGGTACCGAGAACATCGAAGTTAGAATATTTCGGGCAGGTATCATTATCTTTTACTCAAGTTTTGTCGTAATCAGTGCGACAGAGACAATCGTTTGTATTTTGCGATGTTCGAAAGCCAAATATTTCGGGCAGGTATCATTTTTTACTCAAATTATGTCGTAATTAGAGCGACAGAGACAATCGTTTGGATTTTGCGATGTTCGATGGTCGCGGGAAGTCATTAGTATGCGTGCCGAAGAGTGTCATTATATTAAAGATATCAACTCTAAACATTTAGACTAATATGCTAGCAAGCAGGGGTATACGAGTTCTATGTAGCAACAAAGGGTGTTTAAACTTTAAATGCTATTCATTCTCCCGACTTTTAATCGCCCGGCCGTATTTAGAGCACTCGAGTTTTATTTTTAACGTAACCTTTATTGTACTGTGCGGTGACGTTTATGTGCAGCCATAGATCACTTTTTAGATTCCGCATTCCAGTCACCTAGAGAGTTGCACCCTTACCATGAGTTGTGACTTTTGAGGTTTTCGATAACAGCGATATTCTGAGTTTACTATCTGTGCATCTCGTTCGCACTAAAATAGTACAAGCGAGATGAACAAATAGTAAACTCGATACTTGTTATCGAAAACCTCAATGTCACAACTCATGGTAAGGGTGTTGAGCTCATGTTCGTTACTTTGACGTGTAATGCAAATCCAGAGTGACATAGGTACTACCGTCCGTTATTGATAAGAAACACGGCGAAAACGAACATTGGCAATTTTGTTTACCATTCCTATAGGTTACTATAGGTTACTATATTGACGACCGGTCTGGCCTAGTGGGTAGTGACCTTGCCTATGAAGCCGATGGTCCTGGGTTCGATCCCCAGTCAGGGCATTTATTTGTGTGATGAGCACAGATATTTGTTCCTGAGTCATGGGTGTTTTCTATGTATTTAAGTATTTATATGTATCTATCTTTTACATATATCGTCGTCTAGTACCTACAACACAAGCCTTACTGAGCTTACTGTAGGACTAGGTCGATTTGTGTAAGATTGTCCTGAAATATTTTTTTTTTTTTTTTTTTTACTATGTTATCAATATCATATCGTTTTCATAAGAAAACTTCTATAACAACAACCTGTGGTTATCCATAGAACTATATTCTTGTTACTTGCTTAACCGCTTTGTTGCGGATGGCACGACAGGCGTGTCATTAATGTATTTAACGCGTGATGCGCGTATTTTTATGCGCATGACACAAGAGGAGTGTCATTTAAAGACACGGCCAGTTGTGTCATGTTTTCATAAATAGGTGACGCAATCGTGAATGTATTTCAGTATGTAGATATGGTCAAGGGTTCATTCCTAATTGCGTCTTATGACCTACCTCTTATCGTGTCTGTGACCAGCAGGTACCCTTTAGGTGCTTTATAACGAAAAACCAGAAGCGAAATGAATATTAGAATGGTAACAACAACAATCAAAGAGTACATCCTATCAGCAAGAATAGAAAAAATATAAATGGACCTTATAAGCACGAAAGCTGTAATAATAGCTCCCTTGTCAGAAGAGTTTGTGCCTTATCTAGTTAGAAATGATCTGTGTGTATGAAGCCCGAAGCCCTCTTTTAACCCTCTTATTAAAGTTTAATGGACGCGAGCCTCGTTCGACAAAGCTGGCTTCCTTTTGACATTTTGGCGTCGATGGGTAGGTAAATAATACCTGTGTATTATATATGTATATACCGTGTAGGTATGTTGGTGTTACAAGTGACAATGGACTTCAAAAACCGATTTTACCTTACCCATTACCTAGAATAGCGGTTTAGAAGGTCAAGGACTATTAGAGTTTCTTTAACGCTACTTTTTAATAGTCGGCACTGTCGGCAGTTACAGGGGCGCTACCGCGAATCACGAAATTCGTAAATTTATATAATCTATTTATATTTATTAATTTAAAAGAGAAATTTGCCCAAAATTTACGAATATCGTTTTTGGCGGTAGCGCCTCAGGCACTGCTTGCTATTGTTCTGAACTCTGTACACCTATCCTATTTCATTCACTATACCTAATAGGCCACTATTTAAACCCCTCACTCTTACCCCTATATCACGGTATTTTCCGATCCCTACAGCTACAGTTGTGACTTTCACGGCTCCTAAAGATTTGTTACCATCACTACCATTAGCGATATACTGAGCCTCGATGTGAAACAACCAGCTAACCAACATCGTCATAAAAATATCCAAAAAGAACGTTATTTATAACTACATACGAGTACATATACATTTAGGTCGTCGATCGTAATTACGAATTTATGAGAAAGTGAACGAACTCATATTTTTTAAATCGAATGTATCGTTATGATAATCTTAAGATGAGAAGAGATTGGTATGTTTCATTCCCGATTATTTGCATTAGTCATACACTGACATTACTTCTTCTTTTCTTCGTTTTTAGGACATCCTTATACAAATTGACTGAGCCTCCACAGTAAGCTTATTAACTGACAAATAACATAGGAGTTTAAAGCAAACAAAATAATTATAGCTCTTAAATTATTAGCGCTTATTTTTCTTTACAGAAACAATGTGCCTTCGAAAATTTCCAACGTTTATTTATTTATTTAATCTTTATTGCAAAATACAAGAAGGTACAAATGACGGGCTTAATACCATAAGGCATTAACCAACGGGAGTAACGGGAAGATTTAATAGGTGCAGGGTCTTTCTAACTCAAAGGCAAGAAAAAAAAAGCAATACTGATAAAAACAAAATTTCTTTCATTCCACAATGTACTAAAGCATTTCGTAAAACGAAACCACGAAACGAAACTCAATATGTTTTGATTTGGAACCCAAGAGGCCATCACTCAAACGAGTGCTTCCGAGCATTACGGGCAAAAATGATGGATGACAAGACAAGGAATTCGTGCAGATCACTGCACTACCCTGATTCCATGAATAGGTAGGTAGACATACCTGCTTATCGGTAGTGGATTTGAAACTATCGGCCTATGGGGGTAAAAACTTTTTTTCAATACTTTACAATGCCGAACCGTGTAGGTAGGTACCTATTCTTTGTTGGTCCCGTGTGGCAACAACGATAAAGGAAAAAATCGACGGATGGCCAGCGCACGTAGGAACCGAATCAACAGCTACTGAGGTCGCCAACCCGCCTGCCAAGCGTGGCGACTATGGCAACTCCCCCAAGACGTCAGAGCAACTCTATTGGGCAGTAAATAAGGTTATAGGACATATTTATGAAAGGATTGGTTCGGTACATTTTGCACTTGAGTGTTATGAAAACTATTTATTACAGAAAGACGTGCAAAATTTCGCCGTTTTTATGTGAATCGTACAAAAAGATACGTAGGTAGGTACCTACCTGCTATAATGCTGACGCCGTAGGCAGTTTCGGCAAGGGTCCGTGCCCCCGCTTGGCTTGCGAGAAATGCCCATTCACTAAATGGAGAGGCTATTCGTATAATTATATTAACCCGCACTAAAGTGGTCGGGGGACGACATGAAACATATCATCATTTATAGTATGGATCCAAAATGTTCTGAAGTTCAGTTGCGCTTTAATATAAGTACCTATAGCATAGCACGTCAGCGTCGTGCACATAGGCGCGTTTTGTGAGCGTGGCGGTACCGCAGCGTGACAGCGGTGTGGCTAATATAACGAAATAAGGAACACATTAAGACGGCAGCGTCGCGCCCCGCTGCGCCACGCCACAAAACGCGCCCTATGTGACCAAGCCTGATATCGGTACACATCTTTATTTGTATAGCAAGCGTGTTACGATTTCTTTGGCCATTTTGACTGTTACTAACTATATGTATGATACTCACTGTACCTATAAAATACGAGTCAGCGTCAAATAGTGGCAAATTAAGTGGCCAAATATATCGAAACAGATTTTTCTTTATATAGCACTAAGGATGTGTTACGATATATTTGGCCGTGCTGACGAACTATATGATGCTGACTGTACCTTTTTCAGGAAACCGTGTAATTGTTATTATAGTCACATAGCCTAGGCATTAGTCTAGGCAATAAAGGCGGTCTCTTCATTGGATCACAGTGAGCAAAGTTTAAATTAAAACTCTTAAGTGAACAGTTTTACTAATAGGAATTTCAGAGGACTTTATGGGTCATACCTACATAATTCACCGAGGTAGCTAGGTAGTACGTTTAGGTTGGAATAGATAAAGAAGGCACAGAACTTCAATTAACGATTAACACGGTTCTACTCACGTTTATTTAAGGTCGATTCACACACAGCCCGGGCGCCTGTGTGTGAATCGAGCATTAGCCACCCGCGCGACATGTTCGATCGTCGCCGTCGACGCGATCGGCGAACCGAACGGACACTCAGCACTCTTAGTGCTTGAAAATGGAGGCCTATGTTCTCCGAAACATGTCGCGCGGGTGACTAAATAAACGTGAATAGAACCGTGTTACCTAATCGTTAATTATTATGTCTCACGAAAGTTTAAATACAAGCACTGATCTTCCTCAATTTTTGAAGTGAGGTCATGATGATTCACAAAATACGTCCGTGTAGTAACACAGAGATACCAAGTAGTACCTATATAGTACCTATTTAATAGTACATAAAACAACTATAAAATACTTTATAGTTGTTTTACAGGATATATGAATGGTCAAATTGAAAGTGTTTTATAGTCTGTGGATTTTCTTTTTTTTTTTGTATGTACTCCTCTCCTCCTAAAATTTCCTGTGTTAAACTTACCTATTGTATGGGTAAAAGTCACAAAATAAGAGTGCAGTTTTAATTTGGGTATTATCGATACAACTTGCGATTCTGAGCAGAAATAACATAAAATTCACTGAAAAAAGAAATCAAGCTGGCGATTAAAAAACAGGAGACACAGACCTACCATCTTACACAAACAGCTAGGGCTAACAGTGTCCCATTATTTTATTAGGTACCTGTTGGCTACCCTAAAAACCCTTACACTTAGTCAGGTAAAGCTTCACTTTGTACTTACCCAGAAGACAAGACTTTATTGCCAAATTATGCATACAAAACAAGTGAACAGAACAAGCTAAGGGATTGTTGCCCTCCTGTACATTTAAATACCCACTTTTAAATGTCTCCTCCCTCAGAATCCCTCAGCTTACATTATTAAGTGAGGTAGCTTAAAATTTAATTGATTACAAAGGTGCAATCATGTTTCCTGCTGATAGCTAATTTATTTTAATCTCTTCCATTTTGCTACAATCTATTCAGATGTGTCAGCTATGAGGTATTAGGCCACAATTGTTATCTGGTTGAGTTTACTCAACTGTGTACAGTCGCCATCAGTTATATCGGAGCTGTGCAGGTAGTCAGAAATATCTGAACATGCACTTTCTCGCCTTGACAATAGAGGTGTTGTTCCGATATTTATGATCACCTCCAAAGCTCAGATATATCTGATGGCGACTGTAGCAAGACAAAACTTATGAACATTGCCACACACAAGACATTTTGCCGCCATATGTGACTTAACGCATTCACTGCCACCGACGCACATGTGCGTTCATTTCCATACATTTTTGGAGGGGGTGGCAGCGAATGTGTTAAACATAATTTAATTTGCAACTGATGAATTTTTTTTTTACATAATCTTGCATAAAATGGCCAGAAAACAAATCATATTAAATAAATAATAAATAAATAAATAAATATATTTTACTGGCTAACTTAAGACTAACTTAAGTCTAGTCAAATAGTCCCTCTCGAGTCGAAGTTTAACCTAATAGTGTTATTATACTCACAGCTGGGACAAGACTCACAAGACAAACTACTTAGTTTAATGATAATTTAATAATACTTATCTAATTAAAGGTTTACACAATATATTTATGATGCACAAGCAGTGGCAATGTATTCCTCCCATTCTTCACAAAGCATCTATCTCTATAGGGTTACCACACATCCTTGTATGCAGGAACATGTCCTGATTTAAAGCATGGTGTCCCGGCCTTACCAGGACCTAAACCGTGAACTTGAAATGTTTGACTTTCAATAGTCCCTGTCAAACACTTGATTATCAATGACAACATTTCCATATTCATGGCAAGCCTACTCTTTTGGCATTGAGATTGTTCCAATGATTAAGTCCATAAAATACTCACCTATCTTTTTCTTGAACACCTTAACAGATAGGATACATCTGTTAAAGGCTTGAGCAGATAGGCGCGTTTTGAGAGCGTGGCGCAGCGGGGCGTGACAGCGGTGTGGCTAATGTAACGAAATAAGGCACACATTCGGACGGCAGCGTCGCGCCACGCCACAAAACGCGCCCTATGTGACCTTAATTTTTAATTATAATATTGGAGGTGACGGCAAATCTTGAAAATAGACAAACCAGCTATATGGACACTTGCTTACAAGTACTACCATGTGAAAACACCAATATGTACATAAAAATGCAAGAGTATGATAGCCATTGCTTCTTTATTTTTAAATGGTTGAATCAACGACAATGAAATTTGGTCTAAAGATAAAATTTAAGTCTCCGGGAAGAACATAACATAAGTTTTCCTGGAATTCTAATAATGACAGACATTCTCAGAGTTTGATGAGAAAAGTGACTGTTAACTAATATGCAGGATGTTAATGTTAACATATTATATGAATGGTTATATGTTTTCATTTTAACCATGGTTAATTTACACCAAACATTTTTATTGTTTTCATGATTTTTTTATTTTTAAGTAGTGTTATTATGTACATGTAAAAATTTAATATGTACATAATAACACAATGTAAAAATTGAATATTAAATAAAATGACAATTTTATGGAATTGAAATTATAATACATATTAGAAAAAATGCAGAAAACCAGTCAGCAACATTAGCAGAAAAAAAATATACTCAATCCTTCTTTTATAATGACGTACTGTCATAAGACGACGAAGACGTTTGGCATAAGAAATTAACAGTATAGTTACCTTTGTCTATTTATTAATTAGTTAATGGCACGAACTTTTTTTTTTATCACAGGCGATTAAAAAAAATACAATAACAAAACGCGGCAGCCAATCCGCGATGCGTAGTGATCGATAACAATGGCGACAACGACAACAACATGTCTTTCGTAAACAAAGGGACATGTTTTACCTAAATACATTTTACTATTCGGTAAGTGTGTTGGAAATACCCGAATTATCACAACGAGTAATAAACAACGTAAACAAGTACGTTTTATTATACATTTAAGTCACGTACGAACGTTGACGATACACCAACAACAGTACCTAATATTCATTACATAAAGACAAAGTATACTATCGTTCTAGCAATGTCTGTTGGTGTTAGACGTAGATGTAGGAATTAGGTGTAGATATTTATAGTTTATTTTATCTTACATAAACACCACGTTGTATGATAACTTACCGTTTTACGACCATGATAGAATCCGTCGGCTCGTTTATGGTCCCTATGATTCGAAATATATTCTATAGACGACACTAATTTTACTGGATACACCATGAATTTTGAAATCACAATCAACTTAATGTATTAAAACCACACATCGCTACAAAGCGATAAATGCACTGCTCGTCATTATTTCACCAACCTAGAACATTTGCACTTCACTCCCGAACATGAAATATTTTGATTACCCGCGACGTTATATGAACTATCACTTTAATAGCAAAACAAATATTCGGAAACGAAACCTTTGGACAAGAATAACGCCACAGGTTTTAGGACCCGACAAATCCAAACACAATCGTGAACTCGCAAACTACAAACTAAAAAAAAATGTTACTTGTATAACGCAGCTAACTTCATTCTCAAGTCAACGAACCTCGCGAACTTCACGTTTATAGTGGCTGTATGTTGGTAAACTGATTCTAATGTACCAACATAACAATACCACAGTCATTCTGAATTCCAATATATTGGCCAGAATTTTAATATCATATATAGTTATAACAGTCTAGATTAATATATGTATTAGACTCACTTAGCGTCGAACGGGCTGTCATCTATATCTGAACAAATGTTATGTGTTTTATATCTTTATAATTTATAATTTAGTTTAGCATATAACTATAACTAGTAGTGTCTGTATCCGAACGTAGTGCTGCCAATCCTTAAACAATATTTCGTTATATTTGGTGATTGATCATAAATGAAAAACTCGTGCTAAACAAATCTTGTCTGCAAAACGGCAGATAAAAAAGACTGCACTCATAAATTTTGAGTCATACTACTTTATATTACATAAATGCTTTATTTTAATTAACAAAAAAAAAATCAAATTATAAGTAGAAAATTACAATTAGTCAACATACGAAACAAAATACACTTGTTCTTTAGTATGAGGTGATAGTAAAGAAGACGCGGCGTTTACTTATATGTAAATAGCCATGCTCGCACAGTATGAGCTTCGGCCCATTCTAGAATTTTGTTTTACCTATTCGAAATTTCGAAACTATACTATTAATAGTATTATGGCAGTTTTAAACTTAAAGAGGCCAGCTAAAAATATTACAATTAATATTTACGTGATTATATGATTTTAGACACATCATGGCAACATTTAAATCAAATTAATGGAGGGAAAAAAGAGCGGCAAATTTTAAAAAGGATTTTTATTTGATTAATAGATGTCCTTATGATATAAGTTTCAGAATAAATGTTTTAAACTTTCGTGAGTCATTATTATAATATTTTATAAAAATGGCGGCTTCACTCACATTTATTTAGCTCTCCGATACATTTGGCGTGAGTGGCTAAATAAACGTGAGATGACATAAGTACATTTCTCATAAATTAGGTACTTTCAGAATACTATTTTAATTTAAAAATAACTTTGGTAATAGTAATTTTGTAATTTTAAGTCGCTCTTCTGGCATTATTCTCAGCTTTTTGACCAAGAAACTTATAATACATGACTTACATAGCTCACTAGATTTCTGCGGAATCGGGTCATTAGGGCATAATGAAAAAAAAACTTCATAATCACAATTGCTTCATTAGCTACTAAGTTACGTCTACGTTGATTACTTAATCAAAATTAATGTCAACTCGGAAATATTTTAAACTTTATTATAATCAAAGAGTACTATTTACATCTTTGGTTAGATTAAAATAAAACTTGTACGACAAAAGTCACTTACCTGCGCATGTTCATTGACACGTTGAACTGAGATGTCCGAAAAGCATATTTTCCATATTTCTCCAAAAGTTTCTTCAATAAGATTACTTGATTTTCTGTGAGTTTTCTTTGTCGCACTTGTCCGTTACACATAAAACCCATATCTTTTACTATTATATATATAATTTCTTAAACAAATGTTTAATATATTATTATTTTTGTTATTTGTTTACAAAATATCACTAAAACTGACTAGATATTTTTCCGAAACTGGTGACCAGTTTATTCAGTCGGATTGGCAAGTATAATACTGTCTGTAGGTTTGGTTTGTGCCCGTCTCTTCGTTCTCAAGTGGGTGCAACGGTAGGAGCGTTCTTGTACCGACAAGTTCGCGCTCAAATAGTGTTGTCACTACTGTTGAAATTAGGATTCAGAGAGCCACTTTCCAATTTTTTTTAAACTGGTACCGATTGTATAAATATTTTTTTATATCTTATCTGTGATATGATAAAAGAAAGATAATTAGTTTTTCGTTTATAATAGCATCATTCAAACACGACCGAAATTAATTTTAGGAAGAAAGTAATATTTTTAAATTTATTAATGTAACAAAAAAAAGACGTTTAAATGCCATATACTAATAGGAAATTCACTGGACAAATATAAAAAACATGTTGCAATATTTCATATTTTCTACGAAATACATGACTCATATTCATTACTTAGAATAATCAGTATTTATATACAATACTGCTAAATATATACTTGTAACTACTTATCATAGGTTTTTACACCGCTTACATAATAATTTAGGCTTAAAAATACTTAAGTTTTAGTTTGTCCAGCGAGTTAAGTAATGAATGAATGAATGAAAATACTCTTAATTGTACACCTCAAATAAAACAAATTACAGAGAAACAATAAAAAAAACAGCAGAGGAACAGGCGGTCTTATCGCTAATAAGCGATCTCTTCCAGACAAACTTTAGGTACAAAATTTAGAGTATTAGTTGTATACTTTAAGGGAAAATAATATTTATGTGTATCTACCTAGGTATTTGCCTTCTTTTTGTTATGCTAGCAATATGACCCAAATAATAAAAAGTTTTTTTTTTCTAATGCTACTGAACTGAGAATACATATTTTTTATCTGCCTACTGCCGTTTATTTAAAAAAAAAAACGTTATTTGTAATACTACAAATCACATTTACTTAGATGATTACTTGATTAGGCAGTTACCCACTTACAGCTTAGACAAATATCATTTTATTGTCTTTTTCGTAGCTACAGATATCAGCTTAAAATGGGATAAGTACCTAGGTAAGTACATAGACTTGCATATTACTGTTCAGAAATGTTATGATGAATATACGTATACGTATATTTCTGATACGGAAAAAAAACAATTCAATAGCAAATTAGCAAATATTTAAAACATTTTCCTCCTTCCGACTTTACTCACAGACTTGTCTGGACTAGTGAAGCAGCACCCTAATATTAATCCAAAGCCATTTGACGAAACTAGACTCTATTATTTAGTACTTAAAGTTTACTTTTCAACGAATATTTTGAGAGCATCTGTGATTATTTGCGCTACATTGTCAACACACGAGATGATAGAGCAATAGCAATAAACTAAACAGTCTAAAGATATAAATTTAATACTAGTTTTTATGACACAGGAGTGATCACATCACCTAACATAAGTCTAGCGCGCAAGTTGAGACTTGTCGTATAGTGTGTGACGCATCAGTGACGCGGCAGAATACACAAATGCATCGTGCAGTTACGAATGCCATTTGCATACCTAATTACGTAACAAGCTGTCACGTATTCATGTGACGTATGATGGGTGTATCTACAAGCAATTTTGAACCTAATTTGTATATATTGAAGTGCATTTTAGCATGTTCGTAATGATAGTATTTGAGGAAATATTCTAAGGCGCGTTTGTTGAAAATTGAGAATGATAAACAAAGATAAACACGCATTTATTTGGTATCTATTTAGAGAGTATGACTATCCATCGTCTTGCTGGACTTTGAAATTTAAACCAGATAAAAAGTAGCTAGCAAAATGTAAAGAAAATTGCTTTAAATTAAAATTATGCTGTAGGTACATACTTACATGTACAAAGTAAGGAGTTCTGGCAAACTAACTTTGTCAGTTACGTGAGAGGAATTTAGGCCCATTTTTGGGGTGAAAAAAATAAGAAAAATAAAGTACCTACAACTTTCTTTGTCTTTGCTCTACCCCCTGACCAAGCTGCCCCTATGGTAGACACCACCTCACTACATACGTTTACATGTTATGTAAAAGAATTATAATTATGAAATGAATTTTTATCTACGTACATGTCATAAGTGCTCTAAAATGCGTCCAGAAACCGTAGGCAATGACCAGCATTACCAACCATCAGAAAGATTTCAGTAGGTAATGTTAACATTACCTACTGAAATCAGTAGGTTATGAATTTAAATTTGGAACAGCTGTCAAATTCAAGTGGGGTGTCTAATCTAGTATCTATAGATATTAAAACAGCCATTGATACGAAACGCCAATTCGTTATGTTTTTTTAATATAAATCGAACGACATTTGAACTCGAGTGACAGTAGAATAGGGAGTTCATTCGCTTGTCTATGGATTATTGACTGAGATACGAAATACGCAACGCCGCCGTTCCAAGCTGTCATTTGTTTTGTTCGTTGACTTTTTAATGTTTACAAGTAACCCTAGTAATAAGTCATTTCCCTACGGTTTCTGAACCCATCTTAAAA
The DNA here is from genome assembly GCA_022674325.2 of Grapholita molesta. Classification (NCBI taxonomy): domain Eukaryota; kingdom Metazoa; phylum Arthropoda; class Insecta; order Lepidoptera; family Tortricidae; genus Grapholita; species Grapholita molesta. The sequence goes on from CP053138.2 coordinate 3,205,165, forward strand.
CACTTAATGATATGTGTGTAGATAAAGTAGTGTATGTAACTATACATAATTAGGCATTACAACAATCGTGTGATATTATTATGAAAATCGCCTTCGGCTCGTTTCATAAACCCACACTCTTGTTGTAATGCCCTTCATTATGCACAGATACATAAACTACTATTACCATAATTAGTTACCTATTTATATCATTATCATATCAGCCGAAGGACGTCTTCTGCTAGCGATAGGCTTCCCCCAAAGCGACCCAAAATGACCACTTGGGACTCGTGTAGAGTTGTTTTGACAGCGACACAGTGGTATAGAACAGACCTACTGCTGTCAAACGTGCTAGATGGCGCTAGTGTGTTTCCCAGAATGAGGGATACGCGAATTGGCATGGATATTGCCAATCTATTATTTCCTTGATACTGCGTATATATACCTGAGTTATTGCTTTTCTTATTTCATACAACATAAAAACGTAATTTCATTTCGATAGCCAGATGTAAAAAAGTAAAGACGAAATTACTTCCAGTACATATTTATTGCCATTATATATAAACAAACTACAGCTTTACATATTACTTAAGTTTAATAAACAGTAGGAGCGAACCTGTTTTAAAAGTTTAATGAAGATACAAAATCGGCATACTTAAGACGGTAAGTTAATAGGATTATTATGTTCTTCTAAGTCATAAACATAATTTAATAAATAGAACATCCCCTTTCTTTTCCCCCTGCCAGAGGTTAGACACAATTTCGTAACTAAAATTAACCTCGCAAGACCTAGTGTACATATTACAATGTACACTGCCTTTCAATGGAATATAAATCTTATAAAAGGAAATAAAATAGCGTTTCCTTTGTTTCATTATTTACGGAACAAAAGAAAATTCTACCTAATTCACTGTACAATAAGTATGTTTTTAATTATAAAATGGTGGGCCTTACGAGGTTAAAACTAATGTTGTTTTATGGGTCATATACTTATTAAAACAAAAATCGCCATTCACTAATCTTTCGTATCAGTAGTTAGATGTTTATTGGAGTGCTAGTTATCTTTTTATCGCGGGTTTTCTTTATTTGGCATAATTAGTTTTGTCCTAATCTTAATACGCATACCAAGTTACGCATAATTTATTAACGCCGAATGTTAATGTTGCCATTTTTTATTTAGTAGTTATATTTCTACTTTAGTACTATTCTGTCCTGTCTCTAATACTACTTTGTCCGATTAAATATTGGCATAGGTACTATTCTTGAGGCCGAATGTCCGCAAGTGGATTAGATTAGAACTGCGACCACAACAGAAACCCATCATGGGAAAAAACGTAATTTAAGCATTCGGTCTTTCCAAAATATGCGTACTAACCATTCAGCTTAGTTTAGTTCTGCGTAACAAAATTCTTCAAAAAAGGAATTATGCGCGATTAGGTTATATGTAACTGTACTAACACTGGGTATGAGATTTAATCATTACAAAACAAATTATGCGTAAAAAAGGGGAACCTTTTATAACATATATAATAGGAGGAATGTTTATGCAGATATCTTTAATAGTTAGGTTTTAAAAACAATGTTCCCAGGAAATATGCGAACCTAAATATATATGCATTACATATCTGTTAAATAAACCTTAAGGTAATCATGAGCGTTTACACGGTCACAAAAAAAAAAAAAAATATATATATATATATGTTTAACTTACGTTAATTACTTTATAAAGATCTCTTGCTAACAATACTGAGGTTTGTCACAATGTCAGATAAGTCGCAAGTAAAACATATAGAGATAAAAACAGTACTTTCTACTAGAGATGTGCCGACTAGTCGGGAAAGCCGACTATCCGGCCACATTTATGGTCGGCGACTAGTCGGCAAAATGAGCCGAAATAAAAAACTACCACAATTTAATGAAACTTCGTTATTTTAAGTTTAGAATCACAACAAGAGCTACTTATAAGTATGATTTTACAACCTAACCAGGTTAAAACTACTCAAAACATGAACGCCACCCCGTGCCGCAGCGTATCAGGCGACACGAACGTTCCCGATTACGCCTGAACTTAGGCGAAGACCATGGTCGGACACATGACTGCCGACTAGTCGGCTAGTCGGCCAAAACCGTAGTCGGCACATCTCTACTTTCTACATTCGTTACGTTGAACGTCACCTAGTTAAATCCGCCAAGAGCCGTTAATTCTTACATTATAGACCAATAATGCAGACGTCAGTTGACACCCACAAATAGAGAGTATTCAAATTTTCAAATTAATGCAACGTTATGCCACCAGAGTGCAGCACCAGTACAAACCGTTAACAGTTATTTGACAAGCCTTTCAAATGGTTCACCATACAGTTTAACCCTGACACAAAAGTAATGAATTTCGTTTCCAGTTCCTTAACTAATTTACAAATTTTATTCGTTTTTTTTATAACTTTCCATCCATTGTTTATCAGTTAACTAATATAAATCTGTAATTAAATAGTGTGTTATATGGTGAACAGAATATTCGTTACAAATAAATATGACATAATGCGTCATGTGCTAGTGGCGCCCTCTGTGCAGAATTATGTTTGTTTCTTGCGTTCCATAACCCTCGAATCGAATAAATAAACTTAACAGCCCATACATTTTTTACATCAAAAACCTTAATAAAAAATGTAACCTTAAAACAGTTAAACCTACATAAAAAAAGAAACTGTTTTATCATACCGCACTTCTTACATTTTTAACAAAAGTACTTAATTAAAAAACTTATAAATATGTACATCTATCAGTACGTTATATCAAATTATAAACCAAGGCGCATAACCACTATACAATTCGGTTCCACCAACATCTTCCATAATTTAGAAACTAAAAAAAATCAGTCCGTCATATACTACTCATTGGAGGTATATGTATTATGTAATCAATTCCTTAATTATAAGTTTTAACAAAAAAACAAAAAGCGCTATTTATATTTCTTATTTGCGTTCTGTATATAGGCACCCTGGGATCAGGAGGGCGTCACTGCTCCGTTAGCCATTTCAAACCAAAGTGAACCCTAATGTAATGCGTAAAGGGTCATTTTAAACTGCAACCATCGTCTAGTTCAGTGTGAGGCAACCTTAGCTTGTCTTCAGTGCCTGAGAAAGAATATTTTTAGTTCAGTACCCTTAACATGAGTTGTGACATTGACGTTTTCGATAACGAGTACAGCTTTCCTTTCCTTTACAAGCCTAAAGACCTAGCCTAGTTGTTAGTGGCCCTGCCTTCTAAGCTAGACGTTCTATGTTCGAATCCTGGTAAGGGTATTTATTTGTGTGTGTTTATCAATAATTCTTGCACTTCAATGAAATATGCTCTCATTTACGACAACTGGTCATAAATATTTGATCCTAGGATACGGACGATATCTATGTATTTAAGTATGTATACTTAAATAAGTTATATATACACCTATATATATATATATTAGATGTTATAGATTATTGAGGTCTAGTAATACCAACATAAGCCTTGTGTGAGGCAATGCATGTAACACCAAGTTGATTACTGTACTTTTTAAATAAATAAAATGAATATCTGAGGGACTGTTGCATCATAACTTGTATCACAATATTAGCGGATATCTCTATCTTATTTCGTGTATTGGAAAGGCCACAATGAGTTACAATATCATCACTACTTTGAAAAAATCTTGTATCTCACACTGCTACTCGAAGTCGAAACGAAGTAACTCTGTATGCGTTCTATACGTACATTCAACATTTTTCATTTGGTTGACAGGCTAAGATACGAGTGTCTCCTGACTGGGCTTGAAAATGGGTACCAGAGTTTACCCGAAACATGTCGCCTAGTGCGATATAATTACACGTGAGTTTATCCGTTTGTAACTAAGTTGAAGCATACCTTTTTTAGACTGGGGTCATTATGCAGACCTTATCCATCATCTATGTATATTATTTTATTTATTTATTTATTTAATCTTAATGCACAACAAAAAGTACAAAGGCGAACTTAATGCCAAATGGCATTCTCTACCAGTTAACCGTCAGGCCAAATAGAAAAACACAAGGTAATAGGTGCGAGAAATTATACCAATATCGAGATAATAACAAAAAAAAAAAAACACTAACATATATTATCAATAGCTGACTACGATAATTTTGGACACTTTGAATGTCAACTGTAAAGGATAACTGTAGAAAATTTCACCGAAGACCGTAGGGTGTTCAGTACTCCTCGTAGTCGTAATAGTCGTCTTCTTGCCCGTTCTGCAGCAGCGCCCCCAGGGACAGCTCCTCGGCTGCGGCGGTGGGTTCCACCTCCACATCCTCGTCATAATCATCGCCTCCGTCTGAAACGAATAGTATATTGTACACCGGCACTACAGAGAAAAACGATATTCGTAAGTTTCGGAGGATTGTCTCTGTCACTATCATGACGCCGTAATAAAAAAAAATTCGGGACAATCTTACACAAATCGACCTAGTCCTACGGTAAGCTCAGTATGGCTTATGTTGTAGGTACTAGACGACGATATACATATATAATAGATAGATTCATATAAATACTACTACTGGTACTCGGATAGCACTATTGGAAGTGCACTGGGATAGTGATCCAGTGGTTGTGGACTCGAGTCCCGCTTCGAGTCAATTTTTCTATTTTTTTTTTCTTATTTAAATATCGAAAGATATTCGCTAGCAGACGTTTCTGCATAATAAAAAATAATTTACATATAAATACTTAAATACATATAAATTCATTGGAGCAAAAGAGAAAGATGCTCGAAATATACGAACTTCGATGTTCGCGGTACCGGGCCAGTTACCCGCAGTAATATTTCGCATAACAGAGGCCGCTAAAATATCTGACAATCTTATTTGTAGAAATATACATATTATTGTTTTCTGTAGGGGCTTGAGAATTATTTAAATTCGACCAAGGTCTGACCAGTATTGAGTTATACTTTTATTTACTTATACAAAGTCAATTTTATTTGGGTTTGACCATTGACATAAACACGGAACAGCACCGTAAAAAAGGCCATCAGAACATCAAGGCACTGATTTTTATCTGAAAATTTGGGTACACGAAAATTTTTATGTAGACATGACTTTTAAGCATGGCGTAAAGTCATGGATACATTTATCACACGAAATGTATCCATATTACTTATATTGCTTATGTATATTATAAAGTGGTGTTATAGTTAAGGAGGGCCGACCACGACTAGACAGAACCAAGATTGTTTAATATTGTCCTCGGTTGCCACGATAATTACTCATGAAATAAAACAACTGAAACGGATTACATTTCAGCCGTATGCAGTCCACTGCTGGACATAGGGCTCCCACAAATATGACTTGTATCATCTTGGGGGTAGTTGCCATAGTCGCCACGCTTGGCAGGCGGGTAGACGACCGCAGTAGCTGTATTGTAGCTGCTGATTGGGTTTCGGCGGACGCTGCTGCCCATCCGGAAACGGGTTATATCGCGTAAACTAATTTAACCTTTTGAACGCTTTTCCTCTGTGAAGAACAAATATGAACCTTATCTGTCAGCAAGACAATTGCTTTGACAGCGTCCGCTATAGCCACTTTAGTGGTCGGTGGCGTGGCAGGCACGACATCACGCGACCACTTTAGTGGTGCTTGGCGTTCAAAAGGCTTGATCCTGACTTTTCGAACTCTTTCGGAGCTCCAGCATGCCAAGAAAATACTTCGAGTGACCAAAACGAGAAGACCAAAATGAAGATTTCTACAGTCGAGCGCCGGAATGCCATATTGCCTTTTGTCTAGGGGGTCACCGACAGGATCAGCCACATCCTATAAAAACTTACTTCTAGCCAATGAAGAAGATGTCGCAGTTTTTGAGCCCTCGAGAGAATATTTAGCTCTTTTTACCAGTATGTGCCGGCGTGGGCGGCGCGGGGGTGGCCGGCGCGGGGGTGGCGGGCGCCGGGCTGGCGACGTTGAGAGTGGCGGGGGCCTTCTTCTTACGTTTCTTCGGCACTGGCGACGCTGGCACTGGTGCCGGCGTAGCGGGTTTGGACCTGGAAAATGTAATGATGATATTAGTGAAAACAATAACTAGAATTTTTTTTTTTTTAATTAAACTTGTTTCTACTATTACAGTTCAAAGATATGGATACGGTCAAAGTGCCATAATATATATACATGCACCTTATCGTCTTAATATTAAGGTTCATTTTGGTACATTGCCCGTATCCAAATCTTTGAGCGTGTACAGTCACACTACAATTACTATAATAATCTTCATACTGTATAATAATAGAGTTATCTGGGATCATAGATTTCAACCAGCAACATTTTTCTAACATTGGTAGTTTACAAGTAGGGTTATGCTTGGATTCACATAAAACGTAAAAAAAAATACGAATGAAAACTTACTCCGGCACAGGAGTAGCAACCTCTCTGACAGGAGACATGGGAGCCCCGGGATGATCCAGGGTCTTCAGGATATTATAGTTGATCTTCATACTGATTCTCTTCTCCGCCAACATTTTCTCTATGGCCTCCCCGGCGGTGGCGGCGTTGCACGGAGTCTTCTTTTTGTATGAGCCGCGTACCTTTTTTTTCTTGTCTTTGCCTTCTTCTTTTTCTCTGGCTCGCATTTCCTCTTTGACTGTGAAATCATATTACACCTCAGTGCATAGTCAGCCGGCTCAGAGCCGATCAGCGTGGAAAGGAAAGAGACCTATGCTCGGAGCAATGATGATATAAGACTTGGATAGACCCATACAATATATCGTTCCCGCATTGCTGGCTGAGGTTCTAGTGCCATCTAGTGTTTTACAGTCGCAATAAATCTGTTGTAGAATTTGTTGTTGATTGAATTTAGATATTTCTGGTATGTACTAAGTGCACAAAGCGCCACCTGTCGAATATCCCGTGTAGTTACTTTGCGGGCGCAGCCAGCGAACAAGCAGTTGGGAGGAACAAGGTTTGGTATAGGCAGTGTCAATCCCTCCTTATATCATCCTTACTTAAGTATCTTGTACGCTCAGGGAATTTAATTGTTGAGCCATTTAGCGTTCATTTTACATTGGGCATTTCATATAGTAAGTATTAAACAAAAGAAAATAGCTTGAACCGTAAGTGGCTCAACATTCGTATCCGAGGATATCCGTACAAAAACCAAAGTAGTAGTAAAAGCAGCATAATGGGCAAGTCTCGTAGGCTGGAGAGTCGATGGCCGTTGGGGCAGAAAAATCCTAGAGTAGTCCATGGTCGTTAGGAGGATAGAACTTACTTTTCTGGTCCCTCAAGTAGCCGGCATTGATCTTGTTCCACAGCTGCGTCTTGTGCCTCGCCTCCTCCTCGCTCATGATGAGCGAGCTGACGTAGTCCTCGTCGCCGGGCGCCAGCACCAGCTCGTCGGCCACCAGGTCGGCCCCGAACTGGTGCTTCGGTTCTGGTTTTAGGAACTTCTCCTTTTCCTCCGGCTGCCCGAGGCCTATGACCGCTAAGTCTGGGCCTGGAAGGAAATAGTTTAGTTTAGTATGCGTAGGCGTAGCCGACGCCAGAGGCCCTATTGACAATTTAATTAGATGTAAGTAGGAAAACTAAGCGGATGCTCGTGTCAGGAGATACACATAGAGACAGCGCCCGCAATGAGGTAAAGACTATTGAGAATCTAAAATCTGCTATATGGTATAAACCAGTGTTGTTATGGATATCCATAACCGTAACCGAAACTATCGGATATCCGAAATAAAAAAATTCCGTAACCGAATCCGAAATGAAAATTGTGGATATTCGGATGGGGCGGAGTCTAACTAAATACTACACTCGTACGAATTAACTGTGCACTCCGCTGGTATGCGACACCTCTCCCGCTACCTAATGAAGTCACAGCGCGAGGTGCACAGCTAATTCGTACGGGTTATACTTTATAGTAAATGGCCGGCAGACCAGTGTTGTTATGGATATCCATATCCGTAACCGAAACCGATATTATATTTTACCAATATCCATATCCATATCCGGATCCGAAATTATATATCCATAACATCCCTAGTATAAACTTTTAGGTTGATTAACTACAGGCTTATTGGATGTAATACCGTTTGCAGGCATAAAACAATTTGCATATAAGTATTAAGTCAGGTACATTACCCAGTCCCTTCTCTATCTTAAGTTTTTCCTGCTTCTGCAACGCCTCCGATTTCGGCTGCACCTCGCTGGCGATCACCCCGAGAAGGTTCAGTGTGTCCTCCGCAGCGAATCGTGAGGCCTCCGCGTCTTCCGATGTACCGTCATCTAGAAAAATACAATCATAATAACCAAGTTATTCCACCTCACAATTTTTTTTAGCAGCGTGTATGTATAACCTATTCGGCGTCATGTCAAATGCAAAAGCTAACGCTCACATTCCGCGTCCTCGAAATATCAAAACTGATGTTGAACTTTATGCGTGTGCACGTAGGTCTAATTTGCTCTGTGGTCGAAGACATATATACGTCTTTGTCGTTGAACCTGCGGTGCCAAGATACACGTCTTTGGCATGGAAAATGTTAATATTTAGTAAATAATTTAACGGATTAGGAATTAATTTGGACAAGACTCCTTAGTCTTCAAAGGACAAGTTCCATTCATTCGTGGATCCAATGCCAACAACTGTCCAGAATGTTAGCATGGAAGTTGATCAAGAATACTCCATTGCTCATACCTATACAGTTACCTAGGGCAGACCATCCAGCTGGGTAGGAACAACTTTGACAAAGAAGCTGACAGAAGAATAAAGTTAGTTTGGGCAGCATATGGGAAGCTCAGTCACATCTTTGAGTCGACACACACAGCTCAGTGTCTTCGAATACTACGTCGTTCCAGTCCAGACGTGGACTTTTACGGACTGCCTCGTCCACAAGTTCCAAGTGGCTTCCTCTAAAGGATACAAGCCGGAATCAGGATATCCGGCGGCGAACCAAGGTCACCGACATAACCCTTAAGGTAAGCAAGCTCAGTGGAAATGGGCAGGGCATATTTGTCGGAAAACTAATAGTTGTTTGGGTACCTCCTACATGGTGGAAGGTACTACATTTTTTTTAAATCTATACCCTCAGATGTGCCTTACTGCTGGGCAAATGCCTTTCCTATCGTCGGCACAAACCACTAACTTATTTAAATAATAATTAAACACAATTTTCACACACTTACCGCTTAATATTGATAAAGGAGTTGAAGGCATCACGGCTGCAGCAGCTGCCCTCTTTCTTCTAGAATTGTCCTTTTCTAGCTGCGCGTCTATCTCTTTCTGCAGGTCTGTCATTTCCTTCTCGCCATCCTCTTCTTCCATTAACTGAAATATTTAAGTAAAATTTTATTTAGAATACGTCCTGTTCATTTTCAAGAGTTGCCATCATGAATCCTTGGAAAATATTTGATGGCATTTAGGTAAAACTTGTTAAAAGTGTAACTCGAAGCGTTTTCCCAGAAGATCTATTATATAATGCAAGAATTAACCTCCGAAACCTACTTTTATTGCTTTTTAACTTTAGAGTACAGACGGAGACAATCTGTTATTCTTAAACTAGGAATATTACCATAAAATAAACCATCCATGCTCACTGCATCACTACGTCACATATCAATATACAGTATAGGGAACCTTTCTTAGAAAACTGGGCAAAATTAGGGACACCTGATACCTATCTGGACCACATCGGTTACTCTACAAAAGTCTTACCTTTTGTTTGGTCCAACCTTACCATGCAGCATAAAAATACTTTAAGAACGAATTTTTTTAACATTGTACTCCAATTAAGGTACAATAAAACACACATTTAAACATACATTTGCAATTTCACTAAAAATCTCGGAATTGCTATCGTTCTTTGTGCCCATAATGCTCGCGTCATTACCTCGCTGGATGGCAATAGATAGCCTTTGCACCAGAAACGACTCTGAGCCGGAGTTGTCTTTTTGTTTTTTGGGTCCAATTGTTGGATCTAAAACTAACTGCTACTCCTTACCTTTTGTAACCGTTCTCTGTCTTTCTTTCGCGCTGCTCTAAACGCCGGCGGATCCTGTTCCTCCTCGAGATCCACAGTCATAAACTCCTCAAGTGTCAGGGCGCTGGACGGGGTATCTCCAAATTCCAAGAGTCTCTTCCGCAGCGTGGATTCATGGACTTTGACTATACGGACCACGTCGGCCGGTGTTCGGGAGAAGTTGTGGAGGCGGGCGGCGATTAGGAGAGCTGGGGATTAAATAAAAAATATAGGTTTGATAAAGTGGAACAGTCAGCGTCATATAGTTGGTAGCATTCAAAGTAGGCACGGTACACCATATCATTTGTATGGTGTACCGAACTTTTTGAGTACTTTGGATATAGTTGGTATAGTTGGTAGCATTAAAAGTACCTAGTCAAATAGTTCGGTACACCATACAAATGATATGGTGTAACGAACTTTTTAAGTACTTTGGATGCTACCAACTATATGACGCTGACTGGACAGCATTAAATTATTTTTATAAGATGCTGTCTTCGGTCTTCCGTATACCGCTGTGGCTGTGTCAATTTTTCTTTCACGATTTTCCTTAGGCACATCAGAGCCAATATGGATTTGCATTTTTGATTGAACTATTGATTGAACTGCAGAAAAGTTAGGAAAGCTGGCGGGAATCGATACCATGCATAGACGCGCCGGAGCTGGTATACCGAAGCACAACAGGCGACTTTACCTTTCTTAATTCCGTTTAGATATTTCACCATACAAATAATATCCTACTCGAATTTGTTCTTTATAGGGTAAGATATAAAGTAGTTACTTTTGTGTCACAATCGAACGAAACAAATGAAATTCAACTCTGTTCTAATTGAATAAATGTCAAATTTCATTATAATAATTAGTACTACAGGTGGCCCCGTGGGCCTTATAAGGATTTGTCGCCTTGTCTAAGCAAATGAAGTTCCACAGTACATACCAGCGCCGCAGATTCCGGACGGCCGCCGCCCAGAATGTATGGAGTCTCGTTTCATTCTCTGAACAAGCCGGAGGGCAGTCATGCTGACCTCGTGGGACTTGTCTTCGAACTGGAGTTGCGATGAGAACCGAAGTATGTAGAGGCAGGGGTCTGGAAGTTAAAAAGAACGGTTAAAAGGAATTGTGGTGTTAATATTTATTGAAGACTAAACTTAAAACTAACTTAATACTACAAAAACTAAACACTAAACAGTGCCCCCTGACCGTTCCTGGCGCAAAGGTACCACGTTTCCACGTTGAACTGCGACAGACAACCTTTGAGCCAGGAACAACCCGGAGCGGGGATCATGGCCCCTCTCATGAAGGCGGCGACCCAACTTCCCAAGGAACACCATGGCTTCCGCGCACCAACACCCAGACGTCTCCACAGCCAAGGGCACAAATAAGTAGCCAGAGAGCGCCGAGTATTTTTCTTTTTTTTTTCTTTTTTGGTGTACATGGATAATATTTCAATTGTTTGTGGGATAGGCCTGCAGCATTTCAAACAAATAAGTTTCTGCTTTTATTGCCCACTGTATTTATTTCGCACAACCATCAACTACTGATCGAGAGGATTCTAACGAGCCTAACCACCACAGGTTCCTTTATGTTGAGTATTTTAGGAGTTGCTATGGCTATTTTCTTGCTCCAGCATCAGATCAGATAAGTAGTACCATAATATAATAATGCATTGTCACCGAGCTTACACAATTGTACTTATTAATATTCAACTCAATATTGTTGATATTTAACTAATACCTTAGAATTTTAATCGAAAGTTTGTTGGTTCGTGCCATACCTACTTAAAAAACGAAAAAATACATGTAATAATCTACCTGAACAAACAACGTCAAAATATTGTTTATCATCCATTATTACAAATAATAAAAATCGACGAATCACCAAGGCGATTGACTGAATGTGCGTTTAACGGAATGTCTTTGAAATATTTCTTAACAATATATTGCCCTAGGGCCCTCATGTATTACTACGCAATCTGTACAGTCGCTATCAGATATATCGGAGCTGTGGAGGTGGTCACAAATATCGGAACAACGCCTCTATTGCCAAGGCGATAAAGTTCATGTTCCGATATTTGTGACCACCTCCACAGCTTCGATATATCTGATGGCGACTGTACAATGTGGCACAAATTTGAAACTTCATCATGACTCATCAGTGACACATGGACACTACCATGTTTTTGTATTTGACTTTCATTTATGATGACGCCAAAGTCATGGTGATTGTAGCAAATCAGCTCGTACCTAACAGTCCATGCATGTATTTTAGTATCTTTATATAAATAAGATAATGCCGATATTTTTGGGCACTTTTTTTGCGTGAATTTAATGGATGTGTGTACCGTGTACATTCAGCGTCATATAGTTAGGTGCAGTCAGTATACGGCCAAATACATCGTGATCGTGACAAGTCCTTACTGCTATATAAAGGTCTGTATAGATACTATCGATATATTCGGCCTACTGGCTGCAACTAACTATATAACGCTGACTGTACCAGGCAGAGGATTCTATTTTTTTTTTACTATTAACATGCATAGAAGTTTATTTTGTTTGTTTTTATTTTTTTCATTCTAAATTGATTTCATATGAGGGCTCGCACACTGAAACGGTACAAACAAGAACTGTATGTTGTCGAATTATTTTGGAAAGCAGTCTCAGCAACATCTCGTGTTTCGCTTTTACATATTTGCTAGAAAGAGACGTCTACATTATTGAATATTGGAGATATGTAACGAGTTTAGGTTTTGATTTTTTTTTCGATAATTTGTCGCTCGTATTCGTAAACGGGGATACCGGATACGAACATGAGGTCAATAACCCCGATGTGATATCATACCAGCCTAATGAATACGTGCTGTTTTAAAAAAACTATTTTTTTTAAATAACTGAATCTGGGAATTTGAGAAGTTTGATTTGAAAGTTTGAAATTCGACCAAAAATAACATTCAGATAAGCAGAAGTTTTAAAAATATTTAAATTAAATGATTAATATAGGTATTAGAAATGATTTATAAATATTTTACTGACTGGCCAAAAACTGGTTAGTTTAGCAGTAGAAAAATAAACTGATTATTAAAATAGACACATACACCATGACACTCACATATACCCATAATAACACACACAAACGATATATTACCTAGGCAGTTAAGGTCTTTATACTTACTTGTAGAACTATCTGTAAAGTAACCAGTACCCTTACCATGAGTTGTGACATTGACGTTTTCGATAACGAGTATCAAGTTTACTATCTGTGCATCTCGCTCGTGCTATTTTAGTGCGATCGAGATGCACAGATAGTAAATTCGAAACTCGTTATCGAAAACGTCAATGTCACAACTCATGGTAAGGGTACTAATCAGTCCTGACAATAATAGCTTTTAATGTAAATCTTTTAAGTTTTAGTTCTAAAATAATGTAGCGAAATATTCAGTTTTTAAGCGACTGCAATTTATAACTATTTACCCTGTTTTTGCTTAATAGTTAGCAGGCCTCTGCCACATGCTATATTACAACTTGTAAAATCTTCGTTCGTTTTCAACGCGTAAGAAAAAGATGGTATGATTATCTTTGTATAGACAAAACTCTAACTCTACTCTAGATAAAAAAATAAGTACAGATATTTTGATGTTTGTAGGTGCATATGCAAACGCAAAAAAAAGATCTACGTTTATATAGGAATCTATCGTTTATATTTAAGTGTCTGTACCCTTACCATGAGTTGTGAGGTTGTGACATTGAGGTTTTCGGTAACGAGTATCGAGTTTACTATAGTAAACTCGATACTCGTTATCGAAAACCTCAAAGTCACAACTCATGGTAAGGGTACTGGGTCTGGGTGGTCAAAGCCGAGATTATGGCTTTCTCGATAATTAAGTACCGTTAAAACATATAATTCACACATAACGCGCGACGCTTCATATCAATTTAATAATTATACATTTTCTTCGGCACTTACGGGGACCGTTATATGGTGGCATGTTACGGCCTGTAATGTACCTCTGAACACATTTTTAGGCCAGTGTCATTATGGGTACCGTTATCAATTATGTATCGTAAAGTTCTAATACTAACATGAACATATATTTATTTAAATCGAAAGAAAAATAGAAAAAATTGACTCGCAGCGGGACTCGAACCCACAACCACTGGATGACTAGCCCAGTGCACTACCATTTGTGCTATACGAGTACCGCTTGGACTTGTCAAATTTTAATGACGTATACCAGGAAGGATAAAATAGAAAAAAAATATAAGTGGTTGGTGGTTGTGGGTTCGAGTCCTGCTGCGTGTCAATTTTTTCTACTTTTCTTTCGATTTAAATATCTATGATATGCTAGCAGACGTTATATTAATATAAAAACTATGAACATATTTATAATTATCCACCCAATGCGCTTGGGGTTTTTGAGGTTATTCGACGAATGTCCCTCCATCGGTTTTTCCCAGCAGCGATTATGGCAACTAACCCATAGTCCATTTTCGGACCCAGGTATGTCCTTAAACTACGTCCAACAATGAGAGGTAGGGCACAGCGATGACCATCACGCTTGAATCTGGGGCAGCCCAACTGGGGAAGTACCTCCTCCTTACAGAAGACCACAGCCATAATAGCACTGCTACCTTTCAGGTATGTAGTGCTGTGTTCCTGATGGTGAGTAAGGTTGCCAGAGCTCCAACCCCCCTTAAAGGCCGGCAACGCGCTTGTGACTCATCTGGTGTTGCGGGTGCCTATGGGCGACGGTGGTTGCTTACCACCGGGCAGTCCGTCTGCTCGTTTGCCGCCTGTGTCATAAAAAAAAAATGTTTTCCGTACTTTCCTTGATAATTCGTTAACCCCTTTTACGCCACTTACCCAACCTTGTCAAGTTTAAACCAGGAAGCTGACGTAGCCGTGCAGAATAAAAAACCTTACAAAACATTACAATTTGAGTCTTAAAAAGCCTAATTTATGTTGATTTTATTCCTATTTTTTAATAGGAGTTATGACCTTTTTGCAGGACATGCAGTTTTGAACCAATTAAACAACTTTTAAACTTGTTTGTGCACATTCGCGTGGGCAGAATTTGGATTCAGTATTCCGACTTCAAAAATTTTAAACCTTAATAACATTACATTAAGGTGCCATTTCGTGTAGATGTTTCTGAACTAGTTTGGTCAAACTCGGGCAATATTTAACAGATTTCCGTGACATTGTCTGCACCTTGAGAATTATTTACATTATAGCAAACTTAAAAGTTCATTGAACCGAACCTTTTAATACACTACATATTTTATAAGATTAAGTATTTTTCCATTAAATTTGTGACAAGGTATACACACAAAAAAACATATAAACTAAAATCTGTAGTAGTTTTACCTCTAATAAATAAATAAATTATTAATATTTTTTATTATTCGTTGTTATTAAATTACCTTTAGTACATAGATTTTAATTAGGATTATTAGGTACTATAATTATTTATTCATAAGAACAACTAAATACCTACAAAAAATAATTAATAATATAGAGGCGGGGGTTTTGTTCAACTTTTGGATGGTATTCTGGAGTAAGTAATAAGATTTATATTAGTTTATAAATACACATGTATATTTTATAATATTTTTTTCGGGTATTTCACGTAAATCTAATAGCGTTGATTGATCAGAGAGGTGAAGACTGGAACCTTTTTTGTGATTGATATTAAATCAAATCGGCATGAAAAACACACAGAAATGTTGAATAAATTTTTCTTTTTAAAATAATAATATATTTTTACTAGTTTACAGGCAATTTACAGGTGGGTTTTGCTAGGGCGTATTCATGAAAATTACCGACGTATAGCAGATATAGGATACTTATTGATAAGACTAAAAGTATTTATTATAGAATAAAAAATAACATTAGGTACTTTCTGATTTTTATTTAATGAATACAAGATATATTAGCACTAATTATTTAAACTTTTTGCAAAACAAGTTCTGTAAGAATTGTATTTTTGACTACTAAATAATTACCTAAGCATGTTCATTAACATTTTTTTTTAATCTTTATAGCATCTTAATAGTTGCACTTCATCCGTGATATGTGATATCTGATATTCCATAAATAGAAAAAAAAAACACATTAAAAAAATCATGTTTACGTCAAAGTCGAACAATATTTAGGAGGCATTCTTATTTATACACATTCCTAATAAGTATAACCTCGACTAAACAAACACCGTGATGTTATGTCTATAAATAAATATACACATAGCAAGCTTTATTCGCAATCCTCTTATCTCAATCAAACGGAATAAACATTAGCAACTTAAGTGCATTGACATTAAAGTCTAAAATCGTCCAACAGCATATAACAGAGATACGCGGCTGGAGATTTTAGTTAACGATATGTTAAACTACTTCCGACTGGAAGCAAATATGGCCTCGAACCACGACACTTAGGAAGTAACTTTAGTTGAAATCCTTGCCAAAATATTAGTTGCCGGTAGTACCATATAGGAAAAGTGGACCCGGGTATGTCCTTAAACTACGTCCAACAATGAGAGGTAGGGCACAGCGATGACCATCACGCTTGAATCTGGGGCAGCCCAACTGGGGAAGTACCTCCTCCTTACAGAAGACCACAGCCATAATAGCACTGCTACTTTTCAGGTATGTAGTGTTGTGTTCCTGATGGTGAGTAAGGTTCCCAGAGCTCCAACCCCCCTTAAAGGCCGGCAACGCGCTTGTGACTCCCCTGGTGTTGCGGGTGCCCATGGGCGACGGTAATTGCTTACCATCAGGCAATCCGTCTGCTCGTTTGCCGCCAATGTCATAAAAAAAAAATGTCCTTAAACTACGTCCAAAAGTGAGGGATGGGCACAGCGAATTTTATCTTGCTAATTGTTGTAGAGCATGTTCTGGCCCGGTACCGCGAACATCGAAGTTCGTATATATTTTTTTTTTATGACAAAGGTGGCAAACGAGCAGACGGATTACCTGATGGTAAGCAATTACCGTCGCCCATGGGTACTCGCAACACCAGGGAGTCACAAGCGCGTTGCCGACCTATAAGTGGGTTGGAGCTCTGGGAACCTTACTCACCATCAGGAACACAGCACTACATACCTGAAAGGTAGCAGTGCTATTATGGCTGCGGTCTTCTGTAAGGAGGAGGTACTTCCCCAGTTGGGCTGCTCCAGATTCAAGCGTGATGGTCATCGCTGTGCCCTACCTCTCATTGTTGGACGTAGTTTAAGGACATACCCGGGTCCAAAATTGCGAGCATATTTTTCTTTTACTCCAATTAAGGCGTCATTAGAGTGACAGAGACAATCGTCCGAAATTTACGAATATCGTGTTTCGCGGTAGCGCCTCAGGGAAAGACATCTCGTACAAATCTGAGGCGCTACCGCGAAAGACGATATTCGTATATTTCGGACGATTGTCTCTGTCACTCTCATGGTATTACGGGTGCCGATGGGCGACGGTAATTGCTTACCATCAGGCAATCTGTCTGCCACCTTTATCATATAAAAATAAAATAAAATTATCGTTACAACCGCAGAAAATATTCGTTTGGAAGCTACATGAGTTACATGACACAGGCAATCAAACAAATATGACAGTTATAGCCATCTTTCTGTCCATACTGTGTGTAAGTCTAATACGGGCGAAGAATTAAACCAGACATAGGATTTACCAGTATAATCATTAACCAAAAGGTTTTTCTTTAATTATACCTATTATACACATGTAATTAATTCTTGTAAAATTTCTGAGCGGTAATGTACTGCGAACATTACGCTATATAAGCTTTTAGAACTAACTGTCAACGAGTGTTTAACTCGAGTGTGTTGCATTACATTGCGGGTCGAATTTTTTTATATGGATAAAATTTTAATAGCAATTCTAAGCAAAAGTTATCTAAATATATTTCTTATGTCCCATTCTACCCTCCGTTAAGAGATTCGCCCGTATGAGACTTACACACTGTATATTCATGCGACTGCTGTACCTACTTAAGATTGCCATATGGACAAATGTCCTGATAAAAACCTTGACGTCACCTTAAAAGTCCTGACATTGTTGGTAACCGAGCTTTCTCATTTTCTCTGATGTGATTTAATTGTAATTATTTGAGTATACGTTTTGTAATAAATGGATGTCAAAATGAGATATACTTTTTATTTAATTTAATGACAATTTTTCTGAAAATCCCAACACTAGGTAATTCCAAACTCAAACTAAAACGTTTATTCAGTAAGTAGGCCACAAGGGCACTTTTCTTCGTCCGACCGCAGCCCTGACAAGACATGCAAAATCCTGACATGTCAGTATAAATCTTGACCTATGGCAACCATGCGTACACTAGACTAGGTCAAAATATGGCAACCCCGTTGACAGAATGCATGTATTGCGATATGGGCGAGGTTCATTATACTGACATGGAATACGTTCACATATGGAAATAAAAACAATAGTGGATTGTTATAAAAGTGCACGACTATATCCATAAAACATGACTACAACTCATGACCACTTTTAAGCCTTATTTGCAAGGGAATAAAATCCACTTTCGCTCACCTAATTTAATTCTCGTAACTGTTATAGAGTCGTGATTATTATACACCTTATGCTTAAGTAATAAAGTCGACATTCGTTGAGCTTTTTTGTAGTGAGAGACTATCTCTTAAGTATGTTGTAACGATGCACGAACAATGGAGCCAAGGTCAGTAAAGATTGCTTACTCGGTTACAGAAACCTGATTAAATCATTTCCAATTAAACTGATTCATTGATGTGTATTAATTTAATTTATTAAAAGATTTTTTACAGTTGTCTGTGTATAAAAATATAAATTTTACAAGTTTTGAACCCTCTTTCCGGTTGCCGATTGAGCTAAAATGTTGCACCCATATGTATATCGAGTGACAATCCAATATTATGATGACATGGAGCTGATCTAGTGTTGGATTTGGAACTGGAAGGTGGCCATAGGATAAGTTTTTTTTACACCCTTATCAGCGTTTTATCTAGGTAGTCACACCTGACGGTAAGTGTCGATGAGGTCGAGGGTGTAGCACGCTGGCTTAGCAACAGCCTATTCACTCTTGCTTTGAAAATACCTAAATTGTATCATTCCGGGTATACAGACGAAGGGCGCGAATTCTATTCCTTAGCAGTCCGCATTAGGAAGGTAGAAGCGAAGCGGTTCATGCAAATGAATGGAATATTTACAAAGTAAGGATGAAACCGCTCCGCTTGTCTGGATGTCCAAATCGTGCAATTCCTGAGCACACTCTCCAAAATGTCTCCTGTCAGACACAGACAAACCAGCAACCCTGCGACGGTGCTTAAGGCTATGTAACCTTACACTCACCAACTCCGGCGATTATTACATTCGCTAATGAGTGAATGTAATTATCTAATAAATCAAATAATTTATTTGTGTTAGGTGTAGTTAGGATTGTCGATGAGTATTATATGAACAACTTATTTTTGGTTGTCTATCGACTGTTATAAGTCCAGCAGACACAAGCATTATTACGGGACTTAACCGTTCCGGGAATCCAGTCATTAGTAGTAGGCGTCAAATAAATATAAGTTTTAAAATAACGATATTGTCAGTGTAGTGTGTCGACGGAGTGACATCCCTAGTCCGCAAAACGGTCAAGTTGATAAATAAGATCAATTGCGGGTAGTTCGAAAAACTCGCGCTACAAGAAGATGTTGGTGTGAATTAGCCAGGCCTTCACGTCTCGGTTAAGGATAGGATAACGTCGTTCTCAAAACGTCGGAGATAATGTTTTAAAGTTAATATACGTGGTGGTTAAGTCCCGTTTATTTGTAACGCAGTAACTCTGTATATATCTGATCTGATACATTTTTTAACACCATATTTTCTTTTCAGTTCTATAGCAAGATCCAAGTGTTTCTCAATACATTGACGATAATATTATCGTGGTAAATATTTAGTGCACATAGTTTCCATGGTCACACCATGGTTTTACTGAATTACATTAGCTTTTGGTCTTGTTCTAAGTCTAACAACCTTGCAGCAAGTAAGCAGGTAAAGTTTCAGTAAAACATGTACAGGTACATAATATTGTCTTCAGTTGTCGCGATAATTACTCATGAAATAAAACAACTAAAACAGATTAAATTACCACCCGATGACCACGAACGCTGCTAAAGGGTACGAAACGTCGGGATGAAATTTAATATTAAATATTAATCCGTTAGTACAGTCAAGGTCAAAAATATCGGTACTGCCAAAGTGCCGAAATATGTATATACTAACCTTATCCTCCTGTTATTAAGGTACAGTCGGTATAAATATTAATGTAAAAAACCCTGTGTATTTTTTTATAAATGGAGATATTTTCTACAGTACGCGTTACAAAATTTCTATCGCATTTCAACTGATAAATACACAGAAATCTGTCTCTTTTGTGAAGCGATAAAAGAGCGGCAGATAATTTTAGTGCGATGTTTCATACGCACCATAACCATTGGTGCTTACTGTACATATTTATACAAATATGTACAGGAAGCACCGCGCATTATGCGAATATCTTAACGGAGGGTAGAATAGGACATAAGAAATAGGTATATTTAGATAACTTTTGCTTAGAAGTACAATAAAAATTTATAAAAAAATTCGGCTCGCAATGTAATGCAACACACTCGAGTTAAACACTCGTTGACATTTAGTTTCAAAAGCTCATATCGCGTAATGTTTGCAGTACACTGCTCAGAAATTTTACATAAAATAATTACATATGTATAATAGGTATAATAAAAGAAAAACCTTTTGGATGATGATTATATTGGTAAATCCTATGTCTGGCTTGACCTTTCGCCCGTATTAGACTTACACACAGTATATTTTGAACCTAGTCTGTAGAGGGACCTGCAATAATATCTTACCATACCATAAGCACCAAATATTTTAATGCAGGTCTCTGTACTTTGTTAAAACTTAAAAATAAACGAACGAATCAGAAATAAGCATTAAAAAAAATGTTATTCTGATCTGCTAATAACAAACTCATGCTTGTTTTGGACCAAACTAAAGAACTTCGTTTGCCAAAAAAATATTTTGTTTGCAAGTTAGATCAAATATCAGTAAAAATATAAGTCGTTACAATGCCTCAATTTCAAGGCGATAAATATGCAATATGCATGTTCATCAGTTATTTGTGACCCCCCTCTACAGCTCCAATGTATTTGATGGTGACGTACAACAACACGGAACTTAATATGTTCACAGACCAGTGCCCCATGCATGGTTCACGACGAAATATCATCACAAGTCCGTGCCCCACACGTGGGTCACTATATACGACCAGGTACTACCGTGAGTCCGTTACGACCGGATCAGCATTGACGTCATGCCGTCTTACGACGACCAAATTTCCGACGATACGGGTCAAAACTCACTATTTGTTAATAACCTAAAATGAAATAGCTTTGCGATCGATATGTGCATGACATTGACAACCCACCTAGTCATCACCTTGGCTTTGGCTCCGCTGAGTCACAACATAGCATAAGGAAACACCGGGGACTTGCGTTAACCTATACAAATATTTAACGCACTAGAACATTTTTTTTGCCTGATGGTAAGCAGTTACCGTCTATGGACGCCTGCAACTCCAGGGGATTCACATGCGCGTTGCCTACCCTTTAAGAACCTATACACTCCTTTTTTGAAGAATCTCATACTTACACCCCGTTATCTTATGCTCAGTTTAGGAGCAAGTGATTGGGCAGTTACGATAATCTAAGTCGATAAAAAGTGAAGACTTTCTCACTCAATAACACGTTTAAAGGTCTTGGATCCGATTTTTGAAATAGCCACCAAGTGATTTCTATAGAGAATGAATGACAATGTCTATGAAGATTACTCGGTGACTATTTCAAAAATTGGACTCCAAATTGACGATATTCGATATTTATAATTGTCGCCCTCCTATCTAATTAAAAAGAGGAATGACTGAGTTATCTCCCGGGCTTTCACTAAAAAAGAATTTTAGTTTTCCAAATAACTTATATAGATAAATATGAATCGACTCATTATGTGAAGCAACATCACTATTTTAGCTTGCCCCCAAAATGAGCGTTAGATAACGGGGTGTAATACTGTATTGGTACACACATACGTACCGAATGTTATGGAAGTGAGTCCGTTAAGACCGGAACAGCATTCTAATTTCAAGAACTAACATCATCTGGACGCATGCACTGGTCCAGTTGAAAAGTCCGCTTACAGTCTGCAGCAGAAGTTGCTAAACGGGGCAATGTTTAGAATCACAACATTCACAACTCAGCGGCGCTCCAGCAAAAAACGATATTCGTAAATTTCGAACAATTGTTTCTGTCACTCTCATGACGCCTTAATTAGAGTAGGTATACAAGAGAAAGATGCACTAAGTATACGAACTTCGACTTGTGTAAGTTTTTAACGTAACTTTACGTCACAAACGCGTTGCGTTTCCCATATAATTAACGTTTTTTTACGTCAAAAGAAACTTACATTAGAGCCTCTGCTCTCTAGTAGTCTTGATTTCGAAAAATCTGGTGAAAAATCCATTATTGCTGGCCAGCTACCGAATGTACAATACAACTGAATGTAATGTTGTAAATAGTACATTGGGTCGCTGGCCTGATTAAATACAAAGCGTCTGCATTGGGATTCTTGCATTGTCCCAGACAGTTTAAAGTATTATGAGTTTAATTTATGCTATTTATGTTGTACACTAGTTACTTGACTTTATACATTTCACAACAGAGCCCTGAAGTTCTAGTGTAAGTTTCTTTTGATAAATAACATATTATCACTTACGCGATCGTTTTTACGTCAAAATAAACTTACACTAGAGCCTCAGAATCAGAAATCATATTACTGCTAATGGAATCTACGCTTCATTATCTGATGATCCAAGAAGAAAGACATGGAGACAAAAGCAAAAGAGAAGAAATTTGGGACGCGATGTCACGAAACACACTGTTTGTTGATGACTCAAATTAAATAGAAAAAACCGGCCAAGTGCGAGTCGGACTCGCGCACCGAGGGTTCCGTACAAACCTGCAAGGTTTACAAAGTTCGTTCATTACGACAATCGAGTCATAACTATGGTATTTTTATTGCAAAATGAAATTCATAACATTACAATGGGGAAAGATGGAGGAGCATAAATTTAAGACAAAGATCTCTTTATCGTTTAAGTAATAAGTTTATATTTATTAAAAAATATATATTTTGTAATGTAACTAAAAATTTAAGGTTTTCGGAATTTTTCCTTTATGTGTGCTATAAAACATTGCTTCATGCCAAATTTCAAGATTCTAGGTCAACTGGAAGTACCCTTTAGGTTTTGATTCCCTTGCAGTACTTGCGAGTTTCAAAATATGCAGCTTAAATTGCTGTTTCTTTTGATTGCGTTGACATAGAAGTTTGATTTTGCTACAGCTTAAAGGTATTATAGACCTGAGTATTTGGTATGAATTTCAATTTAATACCTCTACGCGTTTATGAGGAAATGGGTAGTAAGTTTAAAATTATTAAAAAAAAATATATTATGTGATGTAACTAAAAATTTATGGTTTTCGTAATTTTTCCTTTATCTATGCTATAAGACGTTGCTTCGTACCAAATTTCAAGATTCTGAGTTCACGGGAAGCACCCTGTAGGTTTTGATTCCCTTGCAAGTGTCGAAAATTTGCGGCATAAACGGCTGTATCTTTTGATTGCGTTGGCTTAGAAGTTTGATTTTTTCACAGCTTCAAGGGACAGTAGACCTGAGTAATTGATATAAATTTCAGCTTCATACCTCCACGCGTTCCTGAGAAAAAGGGTCTTGACAGACGGACGGACGGACGGACGGACAGACGGACAACAAAGTGATCCTATAAGGGTTCCGTTTTTTCCTTTTGAGGTACGGAACCCTAAAAAATATGTAATTCCTGTACTCCATTACTGTTGTACTGTTGTAGCTGCAGCACATCTCTCCGTGGAGGATTGTCCACGCTGTAAAAAACGTCTATCATTTCTGTCAATTTGTCTTTATTAAAAACCCTAATTTGCCCTTAACACTTTTGGCGGCGGTACTTAAGATGATCGCTCTAACATAAAGTTTCAATTTGATTGACAACTACGGCAATAGCAACTACCGCACCCCCGAACGTGTTAACATGTACAGTAGGGTTCAAAAGTATAGCCTGACAACAGTTTATTTGACCCTCACCATGTTACGGATTTTCAATGGTACTAATTTCATTACTGGCAACAAGTACTCTTTGACAACGAACTTTGGATGTCATCGAATGTCACCGATGTAAACAAACAGAAAATACCTATAAATATATTAAAATATATGTGGTTTTGTTAAAAAATGACAAAATGTGTTTGCAAAGATGCGAGAAGAATTGTAGTGAACGCAATGAAATACTTACAGCTTAAAAAAGACGAAAGATTACATAATATTCCAATAGTTGTTGACATGACCGGTATTGTCAATTTATAGTGCGGTTGTATTCAACTAGTTATTTGTTTGGGTAAACTTTAATATTTTCATTTATGTAGATCGACGATAAAAATATTTCTAAAAATAATGAGACTTGATTTTGGCCTCTGTACAAAGCAAAACCCTACACAAAAAGAGAATTCAAATAGACGACTTCAATAAATGTGCCATGCATACGTCGGACTCCAGCAGGCATTTTCGTGGCATGTCAGAATAACAGGTAAGGTTCGCAAATCATCAATTCACTTTCGAGTATTTGGTACCTAGTAATTATAATGTGTAATTCCAAATA
This sequence comes from Grapholita molesta, assembly GCA_022674325.2. Classification (NCBI taxonomy): domain Eukaryota; kingdom Metazoa; phylum Arthropoda; class Insecta; order Lepidoptera; family Tortricidae; genus Grapholita; species Grapholita molesta. The sequence goes on from CP053138.2 coordinate 3,229,941, forward strand.
TTATAGCAACTAACTACGTTATTTATAAACGTACTTGGACTACACATAAGACAAAATGGCGAAAAAGTTCGTTTGGTTTTATCCGTCACTCAGACAATTGCAGCTGCGAGAAAGGAATAAAACAACTTCAAAGAGTATTTACACATTAAAGATGAATAAATGATAACGGGTAACTAATTTAATTAACTATGTTACAAATACTAGGTACATTATAATTTATAATACTCGTAAGTTAAGATTTTTTTGTAAACTTTACCTTGCCCCCAAACTGCCCCCTGCAGTCCCACGTATGGCCATAAGACATAAAATTCATGAATTATATGCGATGCAAAAACAAGTACCGATTATCATAACTCTGCTCGTTGCTTTGAAATAGGTAAATTGAAAAAACCGAATTCTCTGTAAGCAATGTTTACACATTATACGAGAATCAACATGAAGCCAATGCCCGACTATACATGACGTACGCACATTATTGCCATACGTATACTGTTTGCAGCGACACTACCTCAGGTTAAATGAACTGTTGTCAGACTTTACATGGACAAGCTGTAAATTGAATCATTCATGAATTGGTCGAGTCATATTTCCCTAGAAAGAGTATTATTTTGTTAGCTATTGCGACCATGCAGCGTCTATGCTATCGCTATCACCGGACAATCTTAATCCCACGCCCTAATCCCACGGTAAGCTCAATAACTTAAGTATTTTTCATCACACTTGCTCGTCAATGGCGTTGTTACTTGCGAGAGTACAGAGCAGTTATAGCCGATTTAGCTCACACGGGCTGTTAAGTTTAGTTTTAAAAATATATAGAACTCATACTTCACTTCGGACTGAGGATGTTTCCAAACAGCCAAGGTGTATTTCATATCTTCAAAAGTTTGCTACAACCAACTTTTAATATGTATAGAACATATCTTTATATTCAATTTGACTGCAATTTAATGTTTAGTATTTATTAAAAATAATTGTTTTATATTTGATTTTCATAATTGATACTATTTGGCAGGATAATCTGTCAAATTCGAAAACAAAACGCAGTTGTTAACATTATCTGTGGAAGACATTGAAAAAAGTTGACATTGTTGACAATCTTTTTTAGTGGATGGATGAGGTCTGATTGTAGTTTTCAAAGTGTATTTTGATTTTAAGCCTATATAAGTACTAACTAATATTTTACCAACGAATTTATTTTATTTCCTCGCAAATGTGATGAAAAACATTGTGTGTACCACGGGTGGTAAGTGTATAACAAACTTGAGTCATTAAAAGCCCTCCGACTTCGTCGTCGGGCTTCTAATAGACTCGCGTTTACTATACCTTACTTACCATCCTCGTTGCACAATGTACTATAACGTCCAAAGCCCAAACCGTCCATTTTAACCCACACACATATGCCGCAATACGTATATTATAACCCGCGACAAACGTAAGGCAGGCACAACTACCCCTGCCTGTATTTTGATATCAAAGAGAGAAATATACAAATCGAACATGGATTCACTAAACACATTAGACAGATCTCGTGAACAATGCCCCGCGCACCACCTAGTCAACTCCTACGCATGCATATGGCCCGTTTATGGACGGCTCGCGACCTGCATTACCGATACACATCCTTTTCTGGAAACGACGTACAATTATAGCAATGACAAGGCGGTTGTGCCCTTCTTTCATTAATAGATTCGCTTAATGGTTTTTGAATAAAGTTGTTGCTAATTTGTCACCATTACCATCGTTTGACCAGTTTAAAAGTGTAAACTGCTGTGCACACATCATAAAAATGTTAGTATTTTTCATGAGGTGACTTCCACATATAAATTTTATCATTATGGGGGGTAGTTGTCATAGTCGCCACGATTGGCAAGTGGTTTGACACCCGCAGTAGCTGTAGATTGGGTTTCGACGGACGCTGCTGCCAATCCGTCGGAATTGTCCCTGTGTCCCTTACGACACCCGCGGGAGTAGATGGGATGGTGCCATTCTAGTCAACAGGCACAACACGGCAAATTTGAAAAACCGACTTCAACACCAAACTTCAGCAAAAAAGACGTTAATTCTGTATATAATTTTACCAAAAAAACGCAATATATTTTGATAAAATATATAAAGGATTGCCTCTGAACTATGACGTCGCAGACCAAAAAAGAATCAACGAAATCAATTCTTAATTGGCGCGTAAATAAACATACAAAAAAACCATGTAATCGAATTAAAAACATCCTCTTATATTGTAGTCGTTTAATAATTATTGATCGCTTTTATAGTTCGCAGAGAATTTGACGTCGTCACGATTTCGATGTGTTTTTATATCTGGCGGGTTTAAATGCAGAACGAGACAGATGTATGTAGCCGTATTATACACGAGTTGACAAAAAAAATCCCTATGCGTCTGCGTAACATATCTGTATGGAGAAATTGTACAGAACATAAGAAATCGGCGTACTGAACGTATGTTAACTATGGCAAATCGTGGTAAAGGCCCTTAAATTGTCACTAATTTTAACCAATAGGCCTCTCTCGCCCCTGCATTCTTCTATGTTAATTAAATAGAGACAGGTAGTCTATCTCGCCGCGAGATACAGTCGTGCTAAGAGCGTGGTCAGGGTCACACTAGCGTTTAAGTCCAGCGTTTTCTCAGTGTTCCCATACAAAATTGCAAGCTGCAGAGACGCCGCATTTTCGCGGCGTGCCGATTACTATGGAATGGGTATTTTCAAGGCTGTTACTGAACCGGCGTGCTACACCCTCGACCTCGTCGTCACTTACCATCAGGTGCGACTGAGGTCAAACGCTGGGCAGTCTTGTATATAAAAAAAAGAATCACCATCGCCAGGAAAACGTCGAGCGGCCGCCGCTAATGTGCCCGGGTGCTCATGTGCTAGGCCTACAGATGTGTTCGGATAAATAAAGGGATCATTTTATACTAGCTCAACTTCTGTCACAAGTTCATTTGACTTTACAAATACGCCGTAATGTGTGATACGTGATGACCACCCAACATGTGTAAATGGAATTTTAAACAAGAGCAAACGATTTTATAAATACAAGGTTTTATCCTTATTGGCAAACTAGAGTTACATACATAGAGGTAATTACAATCTAAGGTATTTATATATTAAGTTATCTACACCTACACAAGTTTTATTCTTCGTCATTCCCTCGTGACTGATGATCGCGACTAATAACTATGTTCTTAATTCATACATTAATTTTGGGCGTATTTGTTACCTAGTTACATACCTTTTTAGTGGACAAGACTTACGTAGTGTATGTCGTACGACTCCTGCGTAAGCTTCATAATTCACATGTATATAATAATTCATATCATTACTCATGCTAATTTTATGGACAATAATCAAATACAAATGTAAATACTAAATTAGGCATTCGTATTATAGACCAGTAAAATTACCGAAACCTGGACATAATTCGATAACTGTAATTTTATTTTTCTATGAACTAAAGTAATGTTAGTTCTTGTTAAAATATAAAAAATTAAACAAATTAGGGTTCCGCGTCAATATGAAAATCCCTAAAAACTAAATTTAGGACACTTTTTAATTTCATAAGTGCAGCATAATAAATAACTTCGTAAAAGTGCCTCTATTAAGATATGATGCTTGTATTTCGGTAAAAATAATCAAAATTAAACAAATTAACCAACCGGGACTATCATTAAAAAAGAAGATTCCGTAAATTACACGTTTTCTGGCTTATCATCCCGGAAAATATTGATAACTGTAATTGAACAATTTATATTGAATAGTATATCATGTTTGATGATAAATTGTTGAAAATTAAACAGTTTCTCTTTGCAGATCTCTAATAACACAAATATGGGTAGTTTCTGCAAAACCAAAATACATAACTTCTTCAAAAGTGTTTAATTCATGTCGTCAGCATATTATTATTATAATAAAATACAAATTAAACAGAATATATCCACGGTTATTTTATAATTTCTAATTTTTTCTTACTTTCGTATTAATATGAACGTTATTTCTTGCACCGTAAGGTTGTTATTTTCGTGCCTGACTCCCGCGAGCCGCGAGCAATTCTCGTGTAGAAGAAATCGTCTCATAAATACATAGGCTAAGTCAATGATTATTAAATTTAATAAACACGTGGGGTACATATACCTACATCACCACGGTTCGCCTAGAAGAGAGATTTATTGAAATAGTGTGTTTATTGGGTCGATAACAACTAAATTGTTCAGGATGAGAGTCAATGTGGACAAGACCGTCTATCAGGAAAGTCCGTTTGCCAACCAATTTCCTACATTCTCTGATAGGTATATACACTGTGTAACATGAGGAAAACGAATAATTTTGACAGCGTACTCCTGAGGCCAAAAGAAGTAAAAAATATCATGAAACTTTTGATCAACTCCGGCAAAAAAAAAAAATGTTTCGTTTTTCATATTTTTTGATATAAAAAATACATTTTATTGAGAAAACTATGCCTGAAAACAAACAATGAGTACAAAAGTGGTAAAATCGCCTTTAAGAAAGCGAACGGTGCTGAGTTATAATTAGACCCCGCTATCAGAGGTGCAAAATGGTAGCTGTCAAGTTCTTATGGATGGGTAATCAACTAATCATATTTGTGATGTCGATATCGATACTCGATTTTTCAATATATTTTTTTTATGTACAAGTACCATTTATTCATTTTTTTTTTTCAGATTAATCTAGAATTTTAGAATATTATATATTTGATAAGAATATAGAAAAACATTTAAGAAATTTCTAGATATGACTGAGATAATAACGGGATCGATAAGGAGGTAGAAGGACATTGGGGTAGAGGGCGGGTTATGTATCTAAGTATTACAAACCAGTAATATTAGTACCATTTATTTGTATACAATTTATAATAATTTTTAGGAAAAGAAACATAAGAAAAGTAATAGCAACCATAGATTTTTTGTTGTACTAATAACGATTTATATTTTTAATGTCAATGATTATCATAGATCCCAAAAAAAGTTAAATTGTATACAAATAAATGGTACTGTTAATACAAAAAATGTATTGAAAAATCGAGTATCGATATCGACATCACAAATATGATTAGTTGATTACCCATCCCTAAGAACTTGACAGCTACCATTTTGCTTGCTTGCCTCCGATAGCGGGGTCTAGTTATAATCATTTTTTTTTTGTAATGGGTTATAACTCCAAAACGAGGTTAATTTCTAAAAGGTTTATTGGATATTTTAGTCTCGAAATATGGTCAGGGTAACTCTGGCAAATTTATTCGGTTTCCTCATGTTACGCGGTGTAGAGTTATATGATGGACGTCCCTTAAAAGTAAAGTATTAGTCAATATAACTCTAATCAATGTGAGTACGACCGGCTTAGTGACTATAGTCAATGTGAGTAAGACCGGCATAAGATGAAACTTGATAAATGATAAGCTTACAAAAATACAACTGAATGGACAGGACATACCGGTCTCAGATGAGGTTAAGTACCTCGGGATCACTTTCGACCAAAAGCTAACTTGGAACCCTCACCTGAAAAACATTTTACAAAAGCCAAAAATGGCCTTGTGGACGTGCTGTCGAATGGCAGGAGCAAGATGGGGGATAAGACCCAAAATTGCTCTGTGGCTTTTTACAGCGATAGTAAGGCCCAAAATTACTTATGGCTCCGCGGTCTAGTATAACAAGACCAACCAAAAGACAGCAGTCAACAATGTTAAACAGCCTGCAAAGCATGGCTGTATAACAGCAACAGGGGCCTTTACCTCGACACCGTGGGCGGCCTTAGACGACAGTCCCCATGCAGGTGCAAAAGGGAGGCCAAGCAGTGCGTCTACAGAATATGCACGCTAAATCGGCCTAAATGGCGCTGTGAAGCCCTAATCAAACTGAACGCCTGGGCTTTTAGCACGCCAATAGACGACATGCACAGCAAATGTCAATTCTCTAAACTCTACACAGTTGAAATACCTCCAAGAGACAAATGGATTGAAGACCAAATGTACGTAGAAGAGTGAAGCCACCTATGGCACACAGATGGATCCAAAAAGGTTTATGGGGGAGACCTAGATTCAGAGCTAACGTCAGCATGGGGACGAGTGCCTCAATATTCCAGACCGAAGTCTTCGCCATTAACAAATGCGAGGAAATTAACCTGGATAGAAACCTAAGAAACCAACACATCTACATTAACTCGGACAGCCAAGCTGCTCTGCTGGCACTAGATTCTTTGGAAACAAACTAAAAACTAGTTCAGATATGTAAAACAAACCTAAACGCACTGGCTGACTCCAACAAAGTCATACTTAGATGGGTACCAGGACACTCCGACATTGACGGAAATGAGAAAGCAGTCGAACTGGCTAGGAAGGGCTCGGACACTCCCCTGGCCGGCCCGGAACCGTTTTGTGGTATTACAAAATGGGAAGTATACTCTCTGCTCAATAACCTAGAAAAATCGAGAGCAATTACTGGGTGGAAGCTGACTAGAGAGGGCTCTTGAACAGTCGAAAGCCCTAATAAAAGGATTCAACACCAAAATTGCTAAAGAGCTACTAAGAGCTCAAGAGGCACAAAACTTGCGCAGTGACTCGAATCTTGACAGGCCACTGCAAGTTGAACAAACAAATGTTTCAGATGGGTAAGAACGCCACGTGCAGGTTCTGCAAAGAGTCAGAGTAAACGGCAATGCATTTTGCTTGGCTTTATTTATATTGAAATTCCATCCGACTACTTCATATTATACTTAATACTTAGTATTCCGACGGAGTTGCAATCGGAGGACTAAAGATCTCAAACCTCTCTTACGCGGATGATACCACCTTATTTGCTAGTAGTGATTGTAATATGGAGGATCTGCTGCGCAGGATGGAGAGCATTAGCCTGGAAGTTGGTATTAAGATCAACCTCAGTAAGACCAATTATTGTCGATCTTGTCAACAACAACACCCGAAGTCACACAAATAGCGAATTGTGGTGTCGTTAAATCGTATATTTATCTAGGAGCTCTAATTTCTATGAACAGAGGATGTGTAGATGAGATCAACCGAATTGTGGCAATCACTAGAAGCGCTATGGACAGGTGACGAAAAATATGGCGGATTCGTAACACCACAAAATTACAAAAATCAGGCTCCTTAAAGCGCTTGTATTGGCCATATTTGTCTACGCCACTGAGACGTAGACCCTGCGGAACAGAGAGTAAAAGACGGTGGATGCGCTGGAAATGTGGTGCTGGCGAATAATGCTTTTGGTATCGTGGACCAAAAATCGAACCAACGTCTCCATACTCCAAGAGCTTGGCATCAAGCAGCCTCTCGTCTATCCTCCATCGTTCAAGCTCGCATCCTCGCCTTTTTAGACACGTTTCTCGGCGTGAAAATGTATCCATCAGCGGCGGCGCGTCCATACAAGCTTAACTAACTTTCTCATAGCTCAACAATTTTCATTGAAAGTTGAAATAGAATTTTCATTGGACACATAAAGAGAAGGCGAAGCCATGTCAGCTCCTCTTGCTTAAGAAAAAATAAATGGCCGCCGTTACTGGTATCCTGGTATAGAGCGACTAGTGGTGCAGGGAAGAGTAGAGGGTGCCCAAGCGCGAGGAAAGATGCCCATGAGAGACACAAATGCGCTAAACTAGCAGCCGTCAGGGAAGAGTGGAGACGAGCCGTCAAACGCTTATAATATTTGCACGATTGCATGCAAGCCAGATACATGAATCATAATGTTACATAATTACCATTGTAACATCCCTGTACTGTGTCTATGCAAATAAATAATTTCTGATGTCTAATTTTATATTAGGACTTTTATGACAATTAAGTTATGGTCGTTTTAATGACACATAGTAATAGACACATTAAATAACGTCAAACAAACTCATCTTAATAATCTCCGCAATATGAACCGAACCTATGCTATGAAACGAAAACTACTGAAGAAATTTTAATTTAAAGAATAATTTTACACTGATGCAGCGATAAAATTAAGTTTAAAGTCACACTAGTTACTTTAAAAAAATGACTTTAATTGACCTCCTTTAAAGTTATCAAAAACACGGTGTATGCTACACCTTTGATTTTCAAGAAATTGTTAACTTGTAAAACCGATTTGTAAGCTTTCATTTCTCTACAGAATCATTTATGTCAATGTGGGTAAGATCGGGTACTTTATTTTGAAGGGAAGTCCGTCATAATACCGATGAGATAATGTAAGAAATTGGTTGGCAGACGGTCTTACCCACATTAACCTAAATCAAAATATGATGGGCGATTCACAACAAGTAGATATTATACTAGCTGTGACCGCGGCTGCGCCCGCGTGTGGCGTGGAATTTGGTCTGTGCCGGTAACTGTTAAGTTTTGTGACCGGATTTCAGGGGTTGAAGTTGGTTTAAAATTAACCCGGACGGTGTTTTTCTCGACAGATTACTATCGAGAATGATTGAATCAAATTTCAAGAATAAACTAATTTACAAAAAAAAATACCCACTTAATTGACTACGGCAATTTCATGATGTTTTTCATTCGATTAAAATGATTAATTTTACTTTGATCCTTTCTTTTAAAATACAATATTACTTAAGCAGAGTTATTCATTTTTAGCTATTCTTTCGATTGGCATCATAAAAGTAGGATGATTTTTTTTTTACACTTAAGTCGCTTCGATTTCCAGACGAAGCAAGTTATTTTTAGAAAATCTATGAATGCAGAATGAATAACTTTTAATAATAACGTAATGTCTTGTTTCAGCAAAATACACTATCTACGATATTTAAGGTACTTCCTCTTCATGTCCCATAAGTTTGGGACGCTCTGTATAAGGTGATTTGTACAAGATAAGATAGACGTCACTGCCATAAAACAAGTGCATTTTTGAAATAAACTGGTTACAACTGGTCCGGCGGCGCACGTTAGCCGGCTCGCCGCCGACGTCCGCTCCCCCTACGTCTCGCACTCCCCGCGAGCATCCCCCTCCTCGACAGGGTCGTGTGTATAATAATTATCTATTCAATTAGATTTATAATTTCTTATCTGCGTAATAAATATGTTTAATTTTGACGAAAACGTGATCATAGTACACAATAAGCTATTATTAAACAAAAAATTCTCAGTTATGATTTTTAACTACCGAGAAATGCATTATTATTGAAACGTTAAACACGAACGTTTAATTTTTGTCTTAATTGTCTAAATAGACGTTATAAAGCTTAAAAAGATATAAATATCATAGTTAACATTTTTACTTATCTAGATATTGAGATCAGATACAAACTACAAAAAAAAACATACATGCAAAATTGGTTTCAGTTTAATTTTGCTATTAAGTGATAGCATTTAAAGGCTATTCAAAATTATACTAACAAGGTATTTGGTTATCTTTTTTGCTTTTAGAAAAAAGTTAGGTAGTATACGATAACCCTCGATTTTTTTTATATAGTTACGACCGGGGATATTTTACTGAATATATCTAATTTATATTGAATACTGAATATGAATATCCAATAAAATAACAAAAACAACGAGTTATTGAATTATGTCCAGGGTAAGCTAATTTTCCTGGTCTATTATATTTATATACATGTATATGTTTACTAACTTACCTATATTTTATAGTAATAGTACGTAGGCATCACGTACAAATACTATTTGTTTTTACTAAGCCATATAACTTTTCTCCATGCATCATTCGTATATGTCTCTATTTGGCTCATGGTTGACTGGTAGAGAAAGGCATTAAGTTCGCCATTCGTAGCATAGTTTTTTGGGAAATTCAGTTATAAATAATCAATTAATACGACATACTTATTCCCAGTATAATATACAACTAATTTCTAGATGCTAGTGAAAAATTCAGAAGTCGTCACCAGGTCTACGGATCTAAAACCTAGTACCGTCAAAGACATAAATAGGTAAAACAAGTGTACACACATTGCCTCCAATTTTATATATACACAGTTAACTACTGGGCATACCCACAGTAAATAGACTCTGCAACCACATGCTGACCATCTTTTAGGGGCTCTTCCTATAGCGGGCTTGCCCTCAACTTAGCCCAGTATCATGTCAAGTTCGAGGCTGGGTAGCGATCGCATTATGTACCCAAAGAATCTGAGAACCCTTTTCTGGAACTGACAATCGTTCGGTGATTTTTTTTAAACAATTGATAAGTTTAATTACATCCTACTAATATTAAAAACGCGAGTTTATGAGGGCGTATGTACGGATGTTGTCCCTAAAATCGATGACATGGTTCTTAAGAACAGATCTAACAGAACAGTCTTATAGTTACAGACTTGCCAGTGCCATCCTGTACATATGTTATGTTGTTCACTACTAAAGAATAAGAATAAGAAAACTTTATTGCCACACAAAGTTATCAAGTACATTAGTGCAAGACTATTTGTTTGTGACAAAAGAAGTGGACTCAACATACGTCACGTCAGCCATTGCATAGTGCATACGACCGGGCGACGCTGATTTCCAGTCTACCCCCTTTTCACTTTACCACATTACACTGTTTAAAAGTAAAGTTAGAATAAAAACTATACATATTGCCACCTTGTTCTAACGCACACGTCTTTTCATACATGATATTTTGAGTGCAATATATACGTCTAACCGCATTAGAAGCAGCAGTGACCTAAAACGGGTCACTTATTCAATATGATTTGCATAACTAATTACAATACAATAGATACGAAATTATGCATTAACTATGTATGACATCATGGATTCGTCGAGAATTTATTAAGTTTGGACAAGGTTAGGCTTGGCACAGAACACCTCGACTAAAACATGGTGTGACAGAGTAACCGACAACAGAACTCATGGTCAGTAAACACTCATAGGCCTTTCTCTTATACAGTGTGGAAAGTTAACTCGGGCCCTGGTAGTTTCCCTACCTTAAATCCTTGAGCTAGCTCATTTTACTTAAAGGAGACATTCCTTTATTTGTTAAAAAGAAACAAACGTGCATACAAAGATTTTTTAAATTCACTTGTCCCGCCCGGGAATGGCTAAAAGGGAATGAAGGAAAGGCTAAAAATTTCTAAAAATTAACACGTGCTATTTTATTATACTAGTCGATACAGTTTATGTTTATAATAACATTTCTCGAAGAAACATAGGACTTACACTCGTTTTTCGTACAAAATCCTTAAAATCTAATATTTAGTATACTCAGAATTTTTTTTCTTAGCAAAAAAAAAAATGAAAAGTCTTATAATGCAGTTTTGTTTCTTTTTGAAAATAAAGGAATGTCTCCTTTAAGTAAAATGAGCCAAATTAAGGATTTAAGGTAGTTTCCCTCCAGGGCCCGAGTTAACTTTCCACACTGTATATCTAGTACAGGGTAGGCGAACCAATGGCACGCGACACAATATTTTGGGCACGTCACCGATCATAAAATACGTGTAAAAAAACACACAATCAAGAAAACTCTCGCTAGAGTTTCTCGCTAGAGGTCGAGACTCTTCGCTATGAGACCGTTCGCGGTAACAACTAAAATACAAAGATCGCCGAATCCACTTCCCAAATGGCGGGTTACCTGGTGAGCCAAGTCTGTCAAGTTGATACTGTTTATTATTATTATTTTCCAAATAATCAGAAAGTCAAAATTATTTATTTGACTTTCTGATTATTTGACGACCGGTCTGGCCTAGTGGGTAGTGACCCTGCCTATGAAGCTGATGGTCCTGGGTTCGATTCCCAGTTAGGGCATTTATTTGTGTCATGAGCACAGATATTTGTTCCCGAGTCATGGGTGTTTTCTATGTATTTAAGTATTTATTAGTGATCGGAACTTCGGGAGTAAAACTTTAACAAACTTGCCAAATGGACGTTTTATGTAGTTGTTAGCTACGAAAATAATAATATTTGTGTAATTAAAATCTTTTTAATATACAGTTAAATGGAGTACTGATCTGCTAATAATATTCTTGTGTTTTTTTCTTTCATTTATGCCAATTTAAAGGTTCTGTCAAAAGTTTTGCTAAAGTTTTACTCCCGCAGTTCCGATCACTGGATTTATATGTATCTATCTATTATATATATCGTCGTCTAGTAGGTACCTACAACACAAGCCTTATTGAGCTTACCGTAGGACTAGGTTGATTTGTGTCAAATTGTCCCGATATATTTATTATTATTTATTTATTTATTTATTATTTGATGGCACGTCAATGACCCTATTAAACATTTTTTTTAATGGCACATTGATGCGTAAAGTTTCGCCTACCCTGATCTAGTAGGTTCACATAGCAATCTTCTGCCATACTGGTGGACCTTATGCCTTATATAATAAGGTCCAACAATGTACAGCTAACGGTGTTGCTGTTAGTACTGCCCGCGATCTCGGATTTTTGTCTGTCTGTACAAGTTTCAGGTAAATCCGTTCAGCCGTTTTTGTGACTGAGTAATACACATCCAAACATCTCCACCAACTTTAATGTTTTTTTTTTTTTTTTATAAAAGACTGACCAGCGTTTGACCTCAGTCGCACCTGATGGAAAGAGACGACGAGGTCGAGGGTGTAGCACGCTGGTTCAGTAACAGCCTATTCACTCTTGCTTAATATATGTTTAACTTTAGCATGAATTTTGTAACAAATCGAAAATTAATTTTTCACCTCACCTAGATAGGAAAGAACTATTTTTATTCTTAAAAACAGATAGCAAAGTGGCACTTTATTCACGAGAGTGCAAAGTAATTTCATACAGATTGTTTATTACTAATAGAGTGTTTTTTTTATGTGAGCTGGTTGGATGTTGTTTTTGTTTAATGTTTTTGAATGATAAATGATGGATGCCAATAATTTCATTACATTTTTATAGTTTTAGAGCTATTTTGTTCCTCGCGGTAGGGAGGTGAAAAATTGTGTGTTTCACACGGTAGCAATGTGTGTTCACCTCCCGGGCTTTGAGACCCTCCCAATGCTGAAGATTCCACTCTTAAAACCACTCGCTGTGCTCGTCGTTAAATTTTGGAAATTTTCGCTGGCTCGGGTCTCAATATTAGCACGAGAAGGTAAACACTAACTTTGCTCCCTTGTAAGTATAACAAATAACTACAGAACGTGAAGTCTTATATATTATAACAGCTTCTGTACCCTCACCATGAGTTGTAACATTGAGGTTTTCGATAACGAGTATCGAGTTTACTATCTGTGCATCTCGCTTGTACTATTTCATTGCGAACGAGATGCACAGATGGTAAACTCGATACTCGTTATCGAAAACCTCAAAGTCACAACTCATGGTAAGGGACTGATTATGACCTAAATACTTTATCATAGAAATTCCATTCCGACATATAGTGCGACATAACTCAATATCTGCTATCTGGTCATGATCAATAATGCAACATAGTCACGGCAAGTTGCGACAACCAAATTGAAACCAAGATAGAATTAAATTATTTAAAATAACGAGCAGAGTAAAAATCTTGACATTCTGTATGCTTAAAATTGTATTATTATTTGTGAAATAAGAGGAAAGTCTTTTAACGCCGAAAACGGTTAGACATTTTTTTTCTGTTTTTCTTTTCGTCGGGTTCATGACGATAAGTGGAGTTTTCAGAAAATGTGTACTCAATTCGCGTGACAAAAGTTAATTATGTCAATTTTGTGACGATTATATCAGATTTCATGCTTAATTATAATTTATAAGCATGAAATATGTATGGATATTTTTTTTTTTGGCTTTTTTATATAAATAATGCTACGACTATTACGAGTAGGTACTTGTAGTATGTGAAACGACTACCAAATCTAAGTATTGATAGAATTTTAATGCTTAATTATCGTAACAAAACTGACATAATTTAACTTTTTATTTGTCACTTTATTTGAGGATTTTATTTCTTCCAAATGCAAAGCTATATTATAATGCCTCTTGATTTAAAAAAAGTTGTCCCGCCGCCACTGATAGGTATTAAAAGTTCTATAAGACAAGGCACATATTATATGCTTTAAAGCTGTCTATTTGTCACTGGCAAAACCCAAATGCATCGACAAATAAACATATAGTCAAACCAGTTTTAACCCGGCGGCTATGCACTTTTAACAAATGAAAACAAAAATAATCAAGGTCGATTATACCATCGCCGATTGATACAATATAACGATAAGCACAGATAAGACATATGTGTTTCTTCTCGCTCAGACTTGGCGGTGCTACACCGGCGTTTAAGAGACAGGTGACCTTGCGCAAGATTATAGTTGTGCGTGACCGGCCGCGTTTGCGCGCTGCGGCAGTCTGCTCGAACGTACCAATGCAAACGCATTCATTTATTATTTTAAAAAAATATAATAAATCGAATCAGCGTTCGGATACATAGCACACATATTTGTTTAATATTCAGTGCATAGTGTTGTGAAAATGAGAGGATGCAGTACCAGAAAATGAAATGAAGGGGGGTGTGTTTGGAACACCGAAAATACCTGTGATATTAGGAAAAATAGTTTTAGGCTTGATATTTACAAAAGCGGATCTCACATACTTCGCTAACCGGTTAGTAATTTTATTTTAGATATTTTATTAGATCATATAATTTTATTTGCTTGTTTTGACAAAAAAAAAACTGGTTTAATGCGTCAATACGTTTATGTACTTATTTTTAAATGTAATTTAAAATTTAAATCACGATCCATTTTATTTTAGTAAGGTCGAATAGGGAAATAACGAAACACATTCATACAGTATGTAAACTTCCTAAAACCATCTCTTTAAACCAGTTGATGCTAACGTCGTAAATAATGTTACAGTTATTTTGAGTATTTGTCTAATATTTTTAATTTTATCATTGTAGAAAAATAATAACAACTTACCCGTTTCGGTTAACACCCTGAGTAGGTATCGCCCTGTGATGTAATGTTTACGTTGTGACAGATGACCGCAATTCTGTTGTTAATACGTTTTATTAGAATAACTTCTTTTTCATACACGTGAAACGATCTCGTTAAAATAAATAATCACGGTAACCAAACATGTGTTTTATATATTTAAAAAAATTTTTTTTTTTTTAATAAAGAAACGTCAAATTATTAATTGGTTTGGATTATTAATTAATTTGACGTTTCTTTATTGTAATCAAATAATATAGGATGTTATGAAATCATTAATTAAGTATATTTATATTTTCGATTTTCAATTAAAAATTCATTCATTAGGATTTTAATCATTTGTATACCACAATCTTATTTATCGCCTAGACATGCCCAGATTTAAATAAATGGTGTAAGTTGACATACTGAATAAAACAAGCCAAAGTGACTTTTTAGTATAAACTCCTAAAAATAATAAACTAATGTGATCTTTTTGTTATTTTTCCATGATTTTAAACAATCTAGTTATGATATTTATGTTAGTCGTTCATGTCACCATAGTTTTGAATACTGTAAAATATAACCGAGGCGTTATTGGACTAACTGGATATCTATTTAATATCCGCACAAAAATCAACTTATTATATTCCGTATACTCCATCGACTAAAACCAAAATTTATAAATAATATTTGAGTGGAAACCCTTACACCACATCGAATACTACGCTACGACTATTTAGATAAAAAAAAAAGGTCTGGCCTAGTGGGTAGTGACCCTGCCTATGAAGCCGAAGGTCCTGGGTTCGATTCCCAGTCAAGGCATTTATTTGTGTGATGTGCACAGATATTTGTTCCTGAGTCATGGGTGTTTTCTATGTATTTAAGTATTTATGTGTATCTATTTATTATATATATCGTCGTCTAGTACCTGCAACACAAGCCTTATTGAGCTTACCGTGGGACTAGGTCGATTTGTCTAAGAATGTCCGAAATATTTATTTATTTATTAAATACATAATTATATTTATCAATACTAATATACATCAATATCTAATAAACACTATAAAGCGCTTCGAACATGGAACATGGTGATTAAAGAAGAAATATGCCGATGTATATTCTTCCATAGTAAATTTTTTAATTTATTTAATTTAAACTCATATTATTTTTTCATTTTGATCTATAAATAAATATACACCAAGAACTCGGGATAATAAACTGTACGCACGCAGCATACTAATTAAAGTCCTCGCAGTCACGTGCAAATTACGATTAATCATCTTGAGTCTGGGAACGGAGTTTTCACAAAGACAAAATTAAATTATCCTGTTGGCAAAAATCACACAATTTTTATTTATAATTGAATTATTTCGATATTTCATAAAGATTCATATCAAAATATTGTACCTACATACCAAAAAACAGTACTTTAGGATTACGATTGTATGATTATAGGTATTTAACGTCTTTTCAATCTTTAATATATTTTCTAATTATTTATCTGTTTTCGTTAAATAGTGATATACAGCGTGTATTTTTTATACTTAAAAATAATCGGCGTATATTGTAGTTGCGTTTAGTATTAGTCAAGGCTCTAGTGTAAGTTTCTATTGACGTAAAAAAACGTTTACGAACGCGTAAGTGATAATGTTATTTATATGGGAAACGCAAACGCGTTCGTGACGTAAAGTTACGTTAAAAACTTACATTCCGGGCTCTGGGCTCTGGAGCTATTTACATTCATTTTGTTGAAAAAATAGGTAAATTACTTTTCATACAAAATGATTAAGCACGCTATTAATTACATCCATAATAATTAACGTACCGATGGGTCATTTCATGTCAGTATTGTTTGTTATGTCTTAATAAGTTGGACTGCGTACATTGACCGGTCAGCCTTATAAAAAACAGTATTTAACAAAATTATAAACATAATACGATTCGTATTAGGTACTGGATTACTATATGTGGGCAACGTATACACCCGTGTGAATAATACATATACACTGTACAATATTGATAGGCACGAATATCAATATCGCCGCTAGCTAGATTTTATTATTCGCAATAGAATATTTTTAAGGATTCCTTTGATTATTTTCCTAAAACTTAACTTCAAAGTTTTCACTAAACTTCTTACTTATTTATGCTGATCTCTTATCTTATGTAGCCCTTTACTCTTACAGCATTTTTTTCAGCATAGAAACTAAGGAATTATGTATTGAATTTTATTGAAGTTTACTCACGAACACAATGAGAAAATAAGTTAATTGGATTAAAATATTTTTTAAATAACCTCTCTATTCGTGTACTAATTCTGCTTAATGGCGATCGGCAATAAATATATCGCCAGTTTGAGACCTGAGCCCTGAGATTAATTTTTAACGTAATATTACTTTACCATTGCGTTAGTGTTTCCCATATAATTATCACTTACGCGTTCGAGACTTTTTTTACGTCAAAAGTAACTTACACTTGAGTATCTGTATTCATTTATTGTAGTGACACTATGTATGAAGTAGAGATGTCCTGCCTTTAAATCCTGGTAAAGGTATTTATTTGTGTGTTTATAATTTTATTATTTCCTTCACAACGCTCAATGGTTCTCCTTGTTCTTACTCCCACTATTCGGGTTGTTCTGTTCTGTTGCAATTTTTCTGAGACAAATTACTGTAATAATAAAGAAGGATGCTCGCAGAAGCTTTACGATCTTTTAATAAGACAACACGATAGATAAGATAAAGTAAACGAGGGCAATCAACATAGATATCATATAGTTTACGGCCAGTGTTGGCCCATCGAGCCGGGTGCTATAAAATTCGGCTTTTGTAACGATTTCACGTCTTAAAACATGTTACCAGTCGCAAGCAAAAAACATTGCGACGAACCGGAGTATCAACTCACATTTAATGAGCTTCTGGAATGTCCGTAGAACTAAACCCTACGGTTCATGGCCGTGTAAAAAATAGACCACTTCTACCAAATTCAAATATTCCATAGGTCATAGCTCGCATGTAATGTTACATGTTTTTGTACAATTAACAAATATAAATAATCATTAGTTTGACGACCGGACTTTTAGTTGGTAGTGACCCTGCCTATGAAGCCGATGGTCCTCATAGTGATGATTAGATATCCCGAGTCATGGGTGTTTAAGTAGTTGTATATTATATAATCTATCGTTGGCTGAGTACCCACAACTCAACCCTTCTTGAGCTTACCGTGGGGTTCTTTATTTGTGTAAAGATGTCCAATATTATTTATTAGTCTATTCAAAAATATCAATCGGGATTCTGACAAAACAGCGAAAATATATTTTAACACAAACTTCCTTTTTTCCTCGTATAAATTTAGGTTAGGCTATTAAAAACCTAACATGAGTTGTGTGTACGACAAGTATGACAAGCGACAAGCGACTGTGTTATACAATTTAAACATAAACTTTATTGTCACGTGCATGAGATACTAAATTTAAGACCTCGATGGCAATGTTACTCTATTTTATCTACCTTAATATAAACAAGATATATTTGATTAAGTACCATTTTTACAATTATTTTACCATTACAATCCTTAATTATATTTTTGGTGTAATAGATAATAAATATGGCTGACTGACAACTGAATTTCTAGGTAAAAAAAGCAATTAACATATGAAAAATATGAATATAGAAATAAGTAATTGAAAATAGGTAATTATCGGATATTTGAACTGAACAAGAATGTAAGTAAAAAATTACGAGTATACAATGACAATTAAACCATGGTTGATTTTTAAAGGTGCGTAATAAATTTGAGAAGCTAAGAAGGTTAATTTCGTTTTTTTCCTTTATTAACCCCGAATATATCTGTGATGAACATAGGGGATATTTTTTTTTTGTTAATTAAGTACCTGTATAGACCCGTGTGAAGTAGGGTCGGGCCGCTACACTTAAATATTTGACAGCGAACGTCAACGGTCTATAATTTACCGTGGACAAAGCCTCTTGCGCGATCGTGGCGATATTGATGACGTCAATGCAATTTTATTATCACCAACCTTTTTGACCTAATGCTGATTTGACAACATTTGTAAATTCTATATTTCTTTAAATCGAAAAAGGCTCTCTAAAATCTATTTATATTTTTTTTTGTACATATTTTTTAAGAAAAATTATCAAAATATTATATGTAAATTGGAAGATTGACGTCACTCCAATACTTCCGCTTTTCCGTTCGGCTATCTGATGACAATCGCATTGGAAAAAGCGATTAAAATTTCATTTGCTGTATATACGTAACAATATTATAACAATAATTTGTTGTAACATTTTAACAGTTTTTTTAAGTGTATGAAACATCATGGGACGGATATATGTGTCCTTTCCGCTTAAGTGCTCATATGTTGATGTCAGGAAAATTCGATTTAGTTTTTTCTACAAAAATATAAGATTTTTGCGAATACGTGGCTTAAAATTTTGCGTTATATCGATTCAGATATTGAAAGCACTAAAAAATTCTCTTTAATTTTAAATTAAACCTGTAAGCGGTTATAAGAAGCCGAGCCTGTAACATCACGTTGATATTATAGTTTATAGTCAGAAACGAGACAAATAGTCATCATAGATATATCATTCGACTAACGGACATACTAGTTAAACCTGTAAATAATTTCCATAGAAACAATAATCCGTTCCATCTTTGAATAAATTCTATAAAAAAAACCTCTAGATATTTCTTATCACCAGATGCTTGACGACAGCTAATAAACGACCAACAGGTTAATTATATTTTAGGAAAACCCGTTGATTATTTTTCTTGTTTCTAGATTTAATTAATTCAGTCAGACGACAACGACCAGTCTATTTTTTTACCTACCTGTTATTTAGTACCAAACATTTTATCAAAAAAGTAGTAGTTTTGGTTAGCATGAATCTAATTTCAATCAATATTTTATTTCCGATAACCTATTCATATCTTACAAAGCTATGTAATTAGATATACTATTATTTTAATGAACGAAATAAATATAACTGCTAGAAATTGCAATTGCTAGTACATTCGTCACAAATATCTTAGCGCTAGTCACAAATTTCTTAACGCATACGTCAAGGCGATAAAGTGCATGTTCAGATATTTGTGACCTCCGTTCTCCACAGCTCCGATATATCTGTAGGCGACTGTAAATGAGCTATTAATGTGCCACAAGAATATCTCCGATCAGTTTTGGAATCTTCCCGAAACTTCCCGAATCTAGTAAATCTGATGCTAATCAATCTTATATATCGAAGTCAACATACCTAGTTTACATACAATAGTTAAATAAATATTAATACAATTGTCGCGTAATGGCCAACGGTCACCACTCCCGACAAAACGTACTTATCTTGTCACGCATTAATTCCTCTGCGAAATCTAAAAAACATGCCGCGTTAGTAAATAATGAAAATTACTCGTTACAATACAAAATAGGTCCATTACCTTAACAAAGCTGGACCTTGAACGTTACAGACATACAATAGATATTACAAAAAGTAATATGTTATACAAAATTGTTTTATATTAGTTATTTAGATCAGTATATATATTTTCTATGTGTACATATATACTTTACAGAACGTGGCAAATTTTAATGAATGAACCCGAATACGCGCAACGATAAAAACATATTTGCTTACATTTTTCACAACTAACTTGACTGATAGAAATGACTCCGTTTAACTAAATTTTATGATGATGATATATTATTTTTAATTATTTTGGAATACGGTCAGATATCCTAATCAAAGGTAAAGAAATAAATATTCATTTTTACTCTTGCGTAAAGACATTTGATACTATAATAACACATAACATTTTCCATTTTTCTGCAAAGGTTTAATACATATTAAAACTATAAAAAACTAGAACCTTTTTACGTCCAATAATTTGGATATTGCCTTGAGTAACTCATATATTATATTAACAATTAGTGAAATTCAAAGAACATGTTTATATTTGTTTAATGGTTAGTAGTGACGATATTTTTTAAAGAGTAATACCAATGAGAATTTGACATAATATATTTTACTAATTACTTAAACCTGTCTTATACTTAATTTTCACTCTACTGTCCTTAAATTCTACAATGTTCCTGCCGATCCGACCGGAATAAGATAGTTTGAGTAGAACGCAATTAATATGCAAAAGTGATTAAACAGGCTATCAGATTGGAAATCAAATCGGAATAACCCGCATCTTGCCGTTGGCGAGTTCGTGATCACCTTAATTTCTGACGTCAAAGAAAACTGTTTACCATTATCTATCTTGACTTGAATTAAATTAATGAAACTATTTTGCATGAATTTACATACACACAAACATCTATGTATTTATACTTTACAGAACGTGGCAAATTTTAATGAATGAATCCGAATACGCGCAACATTAAAAATATATTTGATTACATTTTATTTCATATGTAATTTGATTGATAGGAATGATTACGTTTAACTAAATTTAGTTAAACAGTTAACTAAATTTTTATTTTCTAAAACTTGAGAAAAAAAAAATACTTCGCATGATAATCAAAAATGAAACTGTTCTTAATTTTTTGTGATATATTCCACAAAATGGATCAAACAAATCTTAACACCAGATATATTTCTCGAAACGTAAGAATGAAATTTTGAAGTTTATACAGGCTAATTCGTTTTGTATAGGCATGTCAATCTCTCCTTATATAATCCTTGGTTATGACAGATCTTTGATTATAAAGAAAGTATTGTCAAAAGTAGGCAAACAAACTGATAAGTTGATAATTGAAAATTGTAAGGTGCATTTCGAGTACATAATTCATTTAGTAAATAATTTAAAACTTATTTCTTTTAACACTTAAAATAAAGACTATTACTTGCACTGAGACTATTACGAAACAGTAGCTATTTATTACCTCAATTCGTGGAGTTAAGCTCAACGTCTCCTGAATCACCTTATTATAATAAACAAACCCGAGTACGTTTGTTTTACTATTCTTATTTTATTATGCATTCATCCTTTAAAACATTTATCTTCTATTTAGATTCGTGTGGTACGCGTGCCAACTGCGACTGCAAACCTCGATGGACAGCAGCGTAGATTTCTTCGAAAGCCTCATCAACGAAGATGGCAGATTTGCGGAGGTGAACAACAATTGTCAAGAACCGACGCAGCGCCGGCAGCGACCACGGCCACGCCCGTTGGTTGAAGGTAAAATATTCTAGTGCCAGTATTCATACTAGGTACGCGTAATCTGTCTGTATTACGACTTTTAAAACTAAATGCCAAACGTGTCAAATATACTCTACAACGTTTAAAAGTAGTATATAGATAACTGCTGTGTTACGGATCGGTCGACATGATGATTTATTTTATCATAAGAAGCGCGTATACGTGGACAAATTACTTAGCTAGTAATGCTAATATAGTCTAGCAAACCAGTCTAAAAGTACTTAACAGTAAAAAAACAGACTATGATCATCGTTGGGTACGGCATAAGAATAAGATATAGTATTTAGGTATATTTTTCTCTATCTATACTCTAAAATAGTAAAAGCCTATGGTATCCGCTGCTTTCTAATCTAATATGTAATTACTTTTAATTACAGTAAAAATTTAAATAACATAAATCTTTAGTACAAAATCTGTAAAAGCACATGATGTATAAAATATGTTTTTTTTTCAAGTAGGACAATTAAATTCAATTAATGAAGAAGAATTTTAAATGCGGCTTAAAATTCATAATGCTCGATAGACACTAATTACATTTTATTAAACTAAAACTTTTTCGAGTTCTTGACAATCAAACTTGTATCCGTGTATCCGAACGCAGTTGAACCAAATTCACTGGATTGGCTGTGTCCCCTACCTCCCGCGCCCTTCCCTCCTCCAACAAGCAATATGGCCGACGTCAAACTGTAGGAGTACGCGGCCCTAATGTTTTTAATAAGAATTTAAACGATTTCGCGGGCGTTATTATAAACTATGTCGAATTTGTGCTCTAGAATTGTGTCAAAGCCTCCTAAGAGGTTGCAGGATAGTATGTCGGTCGCACAAACGAACGCTTGGATGAACGGTGAGCAGTCTTGAAAAATATTATCGATTTTATATTCCATCTTCGTCACAGTCACAGACGACGTAGGTGTGATCAATAATGCATTAGCGGGATCCGTATTCGCTAGACTATACGAAATTCAAAAGTTAGTGACGTCGTTGTGTTAACTATAATTAGTCTGACCTGGATAGTAAACTATCATCTCGAGTTTGCCCTAACTCGTCGCTTGAAGTTTGTTAATTATTTTTTAATTGTGTTTTTACTTTATAGCGGAAAATATCAACAATGGTGGTGGCCAGTCATTATCTCCACCGCACAGTCAGACGATCTCACAGCGCGAGACTGGTACGCAAGTGTCTCAGTGTTACAGTGGGCCTCCTTCCCCGTGCGGGTCCTCGAGCTCCGTCCCGTCGCCCACGGCAAGCCCTGCGCCGCCCCCGGGCTCGGCCACGCTGGACCCGAACTGGCAGGCTACCAAACCCACCATAAGAGAGCGGAATGCAGCCATGTTCAATAATCAACTGATGGCCGATATCACATTTATTGTTGGCAGTCCTGGTAAGACTTTATTTATTATATATTTTTAAATTTATTATTTATAATGAATCATGACTTTATACCCTTTATTCATTTTTATATTTTATTTATTATATATTTTAAAATTTATTATTTATAATGAATCATGACTTTATACCTATTATTAATAATTTAAAATATTTTGGCATTGAATTTCGATTAGTCTTTTATAATAATATTCTAAATATTGTTAAATTTTGTAAAAAAATCTTGATTATACAAAACAATTAGTTAAAATTAAATACATCATAAATTTTTTGATACTAATATACCTACTTGATTTTTAATGTGTATTTTGGTAACTTAACTAACAAAGTATCTTCCTCATTCCAGGCCACACACAAGTGATCCCAGCACACAAGTATGTTTTAGCAACAGGCAGTTCTGTGTTCTACGCCATGTTTTACGGAGGGCTGGCGGAGTGCAAGCTAGAAATAGAGGTGCCAGATGTCGAGCCATCAGCTTTCCTTACATTATTAAAGTAAGAATTATTCTTAATTTACAAATATATAAACTTTATCCCAATATGCACTAGTACATAATTAGAAATTGAAACAGATCTCATACTTAAAAACAGGCGGACCAGTGTCGGAGGCCAGCTATATAATGAAGTCTTCAGCTTTTGGCCTGATACAAATTAATTATATTCAAGCAAATTAATTCAACAATGACACTTAACAAAATACAAGCCCAAGTAATCAATATTTATGTAATGCATAAGTCTGAGGTAATTTGAACATTGTTTTTATTCCAGATATTTGTACTGTGATGAAATCCAGCTAGAAGCAGACACAGTGTTATCAACACTGTATGTCGCTAAAAAGTATATAGTGCCTCATCTAGCAAGAGCCTGCGTCAATTATCTGGAGACTAGTCTTACAGCAAAAAACGCATGCCTCCTCCTTAGCCAGTCTCGGCTGTTTGAAGAGCCAGATCTCATGCAGAGGTGTTGGGAAGTGATCGACGCCCAGGTATGTGAGAATACAAAACACATATCTACAATATGCCTCGAGCCTTCTTCGTCCTACAGTAGTTTAGCCACCATATCAAGGTCTTCCAGTCGAAACTTCTCAAGTCCTGAAGCGGACAGCAGTGGAACTCTACATAGAATCTGTGATGAATAGACTGAACTCTCAAAATTTCGCCATTAAAACTACTAGTACACAAAACTATGCTCAATGTTAATGCATTTTGGTTGTGATTTAGGTTTAAGATTAATGTTTATTTAACATTGTTTGAACAGTCAGTAGCATAAGCTAAGTTATTACATCAAAATGGGTCTACTCACTTTTGATAATACAATTTTCTCTAAACACTGCATGCTTAGCTAATTTTACTGACTTCTATATTCCGCATAACATTTCAAATATTAGTGTGTACCTAGTCAATACATAAGATAGATATAAACTGCAATACAGTCTGTACTATTCGGTGTCTGCATGTTTAGAATTTGCATGTCAATGTTGAAATGTCGTACAATTTTTGTAACATTTCCAACTTCCTTGTAAAGATCTGAATAAAACATTTTAAACAAATTGTATTGCAGTTTTAATACACCTAACCATTTAATAAAGAGAGATTATTTCATTATTTATAGGCCGAGATGGCACTCACGTCAGAAGGATTTGTCGACATAGATATTTCGACTCTGGAATCAGTTCTAGCCAGAGAAACATTGAACTGCAAAGAAATAAATCTCTTCGAGGCAGCCTTAGCCTGGGCCCAAGCAGAATGCACTAGAAAAGAAATAGAGTCGACACCTAACAACAAACGGGCAATGCTCGGAAACGCAATATACTTGATCAGATTCCCAACAATGTCTTTGGAAGAGTTTGCCAACAGCGCTGCTCAGATAGGAATACTCACGCCACAAGAAACTATAGACATATTCCTCCATTTCACTGCGTGCGCTAAGCCACCGTTATGCTACCCTATCAAATCGCGAGCCGGACTCAAGTCTCAGGTAACGTAATTATTGCATTTGTTTAAAATTATAAATGTGTGCGTAAAAATAATTAGACGTTCTACCTTTCCAGATATGTCACAGATTTCAATCCTGCGCTTATAGAAGCAATCAGTGGCGATATCGCGGCAGATGCGACTCCATACAGTTTTGCGTAGACAAGAGGATATTTGTCGTTGGTTTTGGATTGTACGGATCTTCGAATGGCGCTGCCGATTACAACGTGAAGATTGAGCTGAAGCGTCTAGGCAGAGTGTTGGCTGAAAACAACACAAAGTTCTTCTCGGATGGTTCGAGCAACACATTTCACGTTTACTTTGAGAACCCGATACAAATAGAACCGGAGTATTTTTATACAGCCTCAGCAATCCTAGACGGAAGCGAGCTGAGTTACTTCGGACAGGAAGGGCTGAGTGAAGTCTACATGGGTACAGTGACGTTCCAATTCCACTGTTCTTCGGAGAGCACCAATGGGACCGGGGTACAAGGAGGGCAGATACCAGAGCTGATCTATTATGGACCCACGATGTCGGGGGCCGGGAGCGAGGAATGACAATTAATGCAAAGGCCGCGGCCGCTCAAGTACATGTCCGTATAACAGTTTACCAGAAACTAGAAAACTTTTGACCTCAATGTTCAATTACATCTGAAGTATTTCATTATTCTGTTTTTTCCGGATTGTTATAATTATAAAAGACAAGTTCTTAATATTTTAAGTTCGTATTCATACAACTATATTGTAATTAAAAACAGATCTTTAGAACGTTTGGTCAAATTATCTTAGATCAACTGTATCGTGATATGTACCGGGTGACGTAAGCCGCTTAGAATCGGGAAAACGATCGATCTATGATACTTAACATTCCCAAAATGTTATTGTTTCGTTGAAAATATAAATGACTTGTATATTGTTGAATTAAATAGTCATAAGGGAACCTAAGAATGTGATATGGATGTCGTAATGCTCTCTATAAAATGCTTAACTTAGAAATCCATAACACAAATTTATTGCAATATATTACATTTAATATTTATGCTGTTCTTTAATTTTAATACCTTAGCGATAGCGATTAGATTTATGTGTTGTTCAGATTATAAAATATATGTGTAAATATATTTTAATGTAAGTTTTATTGGACTCCGATATATGTATTAGGATTTTATTTAACCCTTTTTTAGACATAGTTACGATTTATCAACCACATTCGTGTCATTGAATTACAACCAGAGTTCGACTTTAAATTTGATATTAACATGGTCTGCCGGATAATAAAATGGTTGTCGAAAAAAGTAGTTCGTTTTAAAATAATCAAAACTTGGATTTTTGCTTTAGAAAACCAATTTGCATTGGACGACTTGGAAAAGGGAAAACAGTTACCACGTGAGTAAGTGACTAGATTCCTCCCAAAAGTAATTAAAACTCTAAATCAATTTCAAAATCTACCTTAGCGATAAACATAAAGATAAACTTAAAGGTTAGGCTATAAGGCATAAAAGTCTACTTTGTTATACCTCGTATTTTAAGATTCGAAATATAACTATCGATTTTGGCTACGTTTAATCAATTGTTTGACTAATCTTCGTAAATATGATTTAAGATTCCATTGTTAACGTTGTTATGATGAAGAAAATAAGAGAACAAATATAACAGTTTTTAAATTATTTTCCTAAAAATCGCACGATATTTCCAATCCTAAATAAACCAGCTATAGTGAGTAGTATACTCTTTACTGAAAGTTGTCTTTTTTTATTGGTAAAATATGTAATAACTATAAAATTGGTAAGTTGGTCCCGTATAAATTTTGACACCAAAAATCCAACCTTAAGGGTAGGAATAAGGGGATGATTGAATTTCACTTATCGATTTGTAACTTATGACTACGCATAACTTTTCACCGAGTAGTCCCATTTTGATCAATCTTTCTTTATTGAATAGGGTATATGATATCAAAGTTGGGCCCATAAAAAAATTGAAAAAAATCCTACTCTAAGGATAGCAAAATAGGGGCACTTAATACTGTTCACTCATAGATTTTAATTTAAAGCTAAGTTTTTACAAAAAATAAACCTCACGTATAATGACTTTTAGACCTGCCGGAAAACAGAAGTTACAGAACTTAATTTCAATGGACGAGAATAACAACGGGCTAGTGGAAACTGTCTACACAGTAGGGTCCAAGTTTAGTATACGCCGCCGTGAAGATGGACCTCAGAAATTGACCGCGCGAACCTTAACCCTTTATAAGGCCGCAGTTATACAGATATGCTACGTGAAAGTTAAATACACTCCCATGTTTGTAATGCACTGGGGAACACATCTACGGCAAAAAAAAACCGAAATCATTAATAAAAACATGTGGTCATTATATGCACTCAGCCCGTTAGTGCACTCGAGTTTTCAGATGATCTGTTTCCAATACACCTCTTCATTGACAGATACGTGACAGGCAATACTCAATACTTCTTCATTTGTCATATCATAACTGCCATGTACGTAATACTATGCAAATAGTTACATATTACAATATTTATCGATATAGCATGTAACCTTTTATAATTTTGTTAATCTTAAGTGGCAAATTATACACTTTCCTGATACTACAAACAACGTAGTTCAGTTATTGCAAATATTGCAATTCACGATGGAGAGTGGATTTATCAAAATTAGACCTTATTATCATACCAATAACAGTCTCGCCACTCGCCATCGTGAATTACAAGAGCTATAACTAATTGAAATTATTAGATACAGCGACTTGTGTATTTTTAATGGTATAATGGAAACAGTGACAAATGCTTGCTTCCCTTAACGTCACAGTGCATTAATTGACCACAAACTTTAGATTAATTAATTACACTAAAATTAAATTATGACCGAAAAAGTATAAATAAGAAAAGAAAGCCTGATATATTTGCTTGTATAGTTAAATAAAATAGAGGATGTTCTTTCTTTGTAAATGTTTATTAACTAAGTGGTTTTCAAATCGTCTCTGCCTTATAAAGGGTTAAACGTCATGGCTGAACGACGCTCGCTACAATTGCAGTCTCCTAATGCGGAGTCAGATAGGCAGCTCAACAAACGTACGTTTATAACGTATATCTTGTTAAATAATAGTCTGTAAAATGCCTAACTCTTTATTTTTTATAATTGTAATTAGTTTTCCGAACGCAACCTGTAGAAAGAAGCCTCTGAAAGAATCCTTCAGATTCACCTGTCAATTCTGCTCATGCTCGACGCCATTGTGTTTTCTTCAATAAATACCGATTAAAATATTAAAAACCTCTGAGTTGTACTTTTAAAAACCTCTCATGGTAGCAGAGGTCCGTGGTTCGTTAGTCCACGAGTAAAAAAATAAATAAAATAAAAACAACAACACGTATTCGTAAACGAATTGTCTGTAACAAGACGCCACGAAAATTATGGAAATACCAATAACAGCAGCGGAATTATCCAATATACAGCGGCTGGAGGACGCGGAATCATTTCCAATATGGAAATTCCAAGTGGAGATCCTATTCAAAAGTTACGGTTTGTATGAGATCGTGTGCGCAACGACAAACGCCGTAGAAAGTGCCGGTTCGTCCCAACAAAGCCTCAAAGATGCGCAAGCTCAACGCATTATTATGCAAACGATAGACAAAAAACATTTAACCCTAATTATGACCTGTGAAAGTGCCTACCATATGTACAAGAAACTATGTCTGCTGTTCGAAAAATCTGATGAACACCAAAGGTGCAAATTAATGCAGATTTTTTTCCAACGTCATTATAAAAAGGGCAGTTCAATGACGGAACACTTGGGAAATTTAGAAAATATTGCATTTAAACTACGAGGGCTTGGTGAAAAAATTGAAGATAAAATGGTTATCTCAAAAATCATATCAAGTTTACCTGCTGAGTATAACAACTTAATAACTGCGTGGGAAAGTACTACTTTCGCTGATAAAACTATAGAAAATCTACAAGCCAGAATATTAAGCGAAGAAAAGAGACTGAATAAAAGTGAGTTTGAATCATCATCATCTGAAAAAGTGGCTTTCAAAGCATTTAAAAACAAAAATAAGATGTGTAAAATCTGTAAAAAAACAAATCATCTAGAAAAAGACTGTTTTTACAAAAAGAAATGTAACATCTGTAAAAAAACAAATCATGAAGAAAAAGACTGTTTCTTTAAAAAAAATAAGAACAAAGAAAAGGTAGCATTTTTAACAACAATTAACAAAACAAAAAACCTTGACACTGAAGAGTTCATTGTGGATTCAGGCTGTACTTCACACATGACCAAAAATAAAAATATAATATCGGAGATGAAAAAAGAAGAAACCAGCATCCGAATTGCTAAAGAAAACGAGAAGATAATATCCACTGGAAAAGGTATTATTGCATCAAAGAATGTTAATCTGACAGAAGTACTATATGTTCCTGAACTACCAGAAAACTTGATCTCTGTGAATGAAATCACTGAAAACGACGGACAAGTTTTATTCACTAAAAAGAAAGTAATAATTTCCAAAAACAATGTAGAGGTGTTAGCAGGTGGGAAAAATAAGAATGGCCTGTACTCCATAAAACTACAAATTAAAAAAGAAGAGACATCCTTATTGACAACTAAAAATGATACAGCATTAAACTGGCATATAAAACTAGGTCATGCAGGAAAAGAAACAATGAAGAAAATGCTAGATAAAGTAGATGGCATGAATATTACAAAAAAGGACATAGATCAACTCGTTAACTGCGAAGTTTGCCTAGAAGCCAAACAAACCCGTTTACCATTTAATACCCAGAGAAAAAAAGCTGAAAGGAAATTGGAAATTATACATACAGACATATGTGGTCCAATAACACCCAACACCTGGGATGGAAAGAAATATATACTCACTGTGATGGATGACTACAGCCATTTTGCAAAAATATACCTGTTGAAAAATAAAAATGAAGCGTTTGAATACCTGAAAGAATATATACAAGAAGCAGAAAGAGCCCACAGCGAGAAATTAAAATTGATAAGATGTGATAATGGTGGAGAATATACTTCTAATAACATAAAAGAATGGTGCAAACAAAGGGGAATAATACTGGATTACACAATCCCATACTCACCACAACTTTATGCGAAGAGTGAGAGATTGAACCGTACGATTCTTGAAAAAGTAAGAGCATTGCTGTATGAGAATAATGTACCTAAATATCTATGGGGTGAAGCAGCAAGAACCGCAACATATATAATCAACAGATTACCTACAGATGGAAAAGAGGTTACACCTTCAGAGCTATGGACTGGTAAAAGACCAGATCTGAAGTATCTGAGCTATTTTGGAAGTCAAGCTCACAGTAAAATAGTACTTGGAAACCTGAGTAAACTAGACAAAAGATCTGAGAAACTTCTCATGGTTGGATACTCACCTACTGGATACCGTCTTTGGGATGAAGAAAAACGACGTATTGTAGAGCGAAGAGATGTAATTTTCTCTAATCATAAACAAAGATCTTTCCAACCTAAAAATATAAAACTACAACCTGTAGAAGAACTGGAAGTAATAAACCTGGAAAATGGAAGAGAAGAAGAAAGAAACACTGAAAAACCAAGACAGGAAGAACAAAGAAAAGAAGAAAACCCCACACCGGAAGAAAGGAAAGAAACTCTAAACGAAGACAGAAGTGAAGAAGAAAGAAACAAAACAAACCCTAGCCAAGAAGAAAGAAAAGAAACTCTAAACCAAGACAGAAGTGAAGAAGAAAGAAACAAAACAAACCCTAGCCAAGAAGAAAGAAAAGAAACTCTAAACCAAGAAGAAAGAAGCAAGACTCAAGACCTTCAGAAAAGAGAAAACATAGATGAAGAAGAAACACCTGAAACAATTCGAAAGTCTGGAAGAATAAGAAAACAGCCAGAAAAATTAAATGACTATTTCACTTACCTTACCTACAGCGAAGCCACAACCGGTCCTGAAAAAGAAGAATGGATAAAAGCTATCAACTCTGAAAAACAATCATTGAAAGACAACATAGTATGGGAACTTGTTGATAGAGCTGAAGCTGGAACAAGAAAAATCTTGAGCAATAGATGGGTCCTGAAACAGAAAAGTGATGGAAAGTACAAAGCTAGATTGGTAGTGAGAGGATGTGAACAAAAACCTGGTATAGACTACGGAGAAACTTTCAGCCCTGTAATTAATAACAGTTCTATCAGAACTATGCTAGCTATTGCTGCAAATAAACAATACCATATCATGAAACTGGATATAAAAACTGCTTTCCTCTACGGGGAAATAACTGAAAATCTTTACATGCAGATACCAGAAGGTTATGAAAAAGAAGAAGGAAAAATATGTAAACTGAAAAAAAGCCTATATGGACTGAAACAATCTCCTCTGAAGTGGAACCAAAAGTTCTCAATGACACTAAAAAAGAAAAGATTATACCCACTTAATACTGATAACTGTATTTTCAAAACAAAAAAAGGAGATATTATTCTTGGAATATATGTAGACGATGGATTGCTGATAGGAGAAAATAAAGAAGAATGAATTGGACAAGAAGAATATGCCAAAAGCATAGTGGAAAAATTCAAGATGGAAAATTCTAAATCATGTCCCACACCATTAGTAAAAGATCAGAAAGAAAAAGACAAAGAAGATATAGAAGAAGTGAAATTTCCCTACCATGAAGCTATAGGTTCTCTAATGTACCTAAGTAGCAAGACTCGACCAGATCTGGCATTCTCTGTTAATTATGAAAGCCGTAATATGGAAAATCCTACCAACACTGATGTGAAAAATCTAAAGAGAACCCTAAGATACATACAGGGAAGTAAGAATATAGATATTGGCTACGATACAAAATCAGATCTTACCAAATTAGAAGCCTACAGTGACTCAGACTTTGCTGGTGACCTGGAATCAAGAAGAAGCACTACCGGATATATTATTATGTACTGCGGAGGTCCCCTGCAATGGTGTGTGAGGAAACAACCTATAGTTGCACTTTCAAGCTGTGAAGCTGAATATATAGCTGCTGCAGAATGCACTAAAGAAGTGTTGTACCTGAAAAGCCTAATAGAAGAAATGTTACAAATAAAAGTGTGTGTGAATTTAAAAGTAGACAATCAAAGTGCTATAAAACTGATAGAGAACGGAGTGCTGAACAGACGTTCTAAACATATAGATGTACGTTATAAATTAATTCATGAAAATGTTGTAAAAGGTAATTTATGTGTCGAGTATGTACCTACTTCATATAATTGCGCTGATATTCTAACCAAGCCATTAGAGCCTGTTAAGTTTAAAAATGTTTGTGAACTAATCTACAATTAAGGGGGAATGTTAAATAATAGTCTGTAAAATGCCTAACTCTTTATTTTTTATAATTGTAATTAGTTTTCCGAACGCAACCTGTAGAAAGAAGCCTCTGAAAGAATCCTTCAGATTCACCTGTCAATTCTGCTCATGCTCGACGCCATTGTGTTTTCTTCAATAAATACCGATTCAAATATTAAAAACCTCTGAGTTGTACTTTTAAAAACCTCTCATATCTAAGTCCTCGCGACATGATCTGCGTATTAACTAACTAACTAACCGTATTAACCTTTTGAACGCTTTTCCTCTCGCGTCAAAATATGACGTGTACGCCATGGTATGAATTGTGAAAAACAAATATAAACCTTATCTGTCAGCAGGACAATTGCTTTGACAGCGTCCGCCATAGCCACTTCAGTGGTCGGTGGCGTGGTAGACACGACATCACGCGACCACTTTAGTGGTGCTTGGCGTTCAAAAGGTTATAGAGACTATTGAGCGAAACCAAGGCTATTGGGCAAAACCAGCTGAAAAAGCTGAAACGGGAAGATGGCAGCATAGCGTCCACCAAAGCAGAGGTTTTAGGCGAGATCAAGAAGTTCTATGGACACTTATACAAAGCCCGTTGACAGCCTTGTAGGAGATCCAAGAGCTAAGCTGTCCAGACATTTTACAGGGACATTTTTCCGAAACTGTTTACTGCCGTAATGGAAGACGCCTTCAAGCTCCTGGAATGGCAAGGACTTGGCATCAATATCAACAGCAAATACATCTCTCATCTTCGGTTTGACGACGATATTGTAGTCATGGAAAGTCTTTGGAGGAACTCAGCATGATACTCGATGACCTCAACCGAGTTTCACAACGGGTGAGCTTGAAAATGAACATGCACAAGACGAAACTAATGTCAAATGCCAATGTTGTACCCACTCCAGTCAGAAATTGTTGACTCGTACATTTACCTAGGACAAGGCGACTTTGTTTGAGGCTGGCACCGACTCCAAAAATAACAGATTGCGTTATTGAAGACAATTTTTTTAGTGCCCTATTGTTTTTTTTCGGCGGTTAATTATTTTTGTTAAAAAGTTTTATTTACATTTATTAGTTATTACGTACTTAATCCAAACTCTGTCGTGTGATGCCGGCTGACTAAAATAGCACCACCTCATCTCCTCCCGCGGGTGTCGTAAGAAGCGACAAAGGGAAAAATCCTACGGACGGGTAGCAGCGTCCGTCGAAACTGAATCTAAGTACAGCTACTGCGGTCGCCAACCCGCCTGCCAAGCGTGGCGACTATGGCAACTACCCCCCAAGGTGATACAAGTCATTTGTGGGAGGCCTATGTCCAGCAGTGGACTGAATACGGCTGAAATGTACGTAATCCAAAAACGTTTAAATACTCGACAAATTAATATTCAATGTTAACTTTATACACAGAGAACTACCTATAGAGTCGCAATGTTGTTCATTTTGTTCGCGATACAAGCTGCCAACACAAGAGGTGAAACGTGAGGGGCGGGAGGGCGTTAACGTCGCTGCGATTGGTTGTCTCAAGGACGACGCGCGGCCGCTTGAGCGTGTAGTGATGGGACATGTTTTTTACCGGAAGCCTAACCGGTAGTCATTTATGTTTGGTAAACAAAAGTAACTATAAATATAAATCAGTAGGTATAGTAATATTATTTTAACTTACTTCAAAAGTATAGGTTAAAATACTAAGGGTGTAATAATCTAAAAATTAAATGTGTATGACAGTAATAAGAGCTCCAGAAAAGAGTACAAATTACGATGCGAAATGGTACAATTTTTTTGACCAAAATATCGATTATAATATTATAATATAATATAATATGTACGAGAGTGGTTTGTTTGTTCATAAACCACTCTCGTACATATCATAATGTGGGTTGGAATAACTTCTATAATTAACAGCCTATTTTAAAAAATGTCTTTTTGAATTAATTAATTAGTTATTAATTAAATTGTTATTGTATGTAAATAGTGCATTACTGCAAATACTAGTTATCCTGGATGAGTATCAGTTAGGCGACCGGACTGAAGGTGAGGAACGAGGCCAGAATATCACTTGCTGTCTAAACAGTCCCTAATTCAAAAATAGGACAAATTGTATGAATGGAATCTTGCAAATATATTAAAGTTAATACGTTATTTGTATTTTTATAAAAATACAAGGGTTTCAAATAAAATACATATTTAATCACTAGAGATACATTATTCGTATGTTGTTTGTGTAGAGTTGTAGACCATAGCTGTGCCCCCTAAGGATTCTCTGTAGACCACCTCGGCCACCATGGACTCCCGTGTTCTTCGGGCGCTGGCCGCTTGTCCCGCCATGCTACGTTAAGTTAAACTATATTCTCAGAAGGGCGCTTGTCACCGCGAACATCCCCGCCACTCTGGTACACCAGATTGTGCGGGGTCAGATGTCGTTAATACCCGTTGTTGGAGAATGGGTCGCGCACTGGTGTGCTATTCTATGACACTAGACCCAAGGACTCACCAAGTGGATTCTAAAAAGCCCCCATAACATACCTCTATCTCAAACCAGCTATGAGTGCCCTGGGACTTCCTCGAAGTTCATCATCAGGCCCATTCTATGATACTGGACACAAGTACTTACGAAGTGTATTCTAAAAAGCCCCCATAACATACCTCTATCTCAAACCAACTATGAGTGCCCTGGGACTTCTTCGAAGTTCATCATCAGGCCCATTCTATGACACTGGACCCAAGTACTCACCAAGTGGATTCTAAAAAGCCCCCATAACATACCTCTATCTCAAACCAGCTATGAGTGCCCTGGGACTTCTTCGAAGTTCATCATCAGGCTCATTCTATGACACTGGACCCAAGGACTCACCAAGTGGATTCTAAAAAGCCCCCATAACATACCTCTATCTCAAACCAGCTATGAGTGCCCTGGGACTTCTTCGAAGTTCATCATCAGGCCAATTCTATGACACTGGACCCAAGTACTCACCAAGTGGATTCTAAAAAGCCCCCATAACATACCTTTATCTCAAACCAGCTATGAGTGCCCTGGGACTTCTTCGAAGTTCATCATCAGGCCAATTCTATGACACTGGACCCAAGTACTCACCAAGTGGATTCTAAAAAGCCCCCATAACATACCTCTATCTCAATCCAGCTATGAATGCCCTGGGACTTCTTCGAAGTTCATCATCAGACCCATTCAATGACTCTGGACCCCAAGGACTCACCAACCCCCTCTAGTCCACTATATAACTCTACATAAAACTAAGTATGCGTACATACATATTCTACTACTACTAGTTAGTATTAAATATAATATACTATAGAAACTACTTAAATATAAATACATACTCGTATATATATATATATATATATTTAGTGCGTATCCCTGATTTCTATTATATTTTGTAAATTCGGTACACCTTCGGTAATCCTAAGCACACGATTACGGTTAATACGGTAACGACATCAGCACATCACTAGAGCTACACGTGGCTTCGTAAGACAGGAATAGCACACTGTATTTACAATATGATGAAAAGAGACGAACAACTATATACTTCTGTAAGCGACCAGTATAAATGAACTCCGCTAGGAACAAATAATTTTTCAATAATATAATAATTTTGACTTATCTGTGGAATGTTATACCATCTTTCTTGTAATTTGATGTCTTAGAATTTTTACCACACCATCTTACAGTACAATGACACATGATGTCAACGTTTTTATTATAATTATCTATTTTTTAGTGTAGTAACAATGTGCACTGCGCGCAGGTCAGATACTTGGACGCAACTGAACGGCACTGCGCGCGACCGGGAATTATATAAGCCTTGTATGCCATACGGACTGATGATCGTCAGTGCCCTGCAATACTTGTCTATAGGTTTACTGGTCTGTGACTTTATATGACGGCAAGAGTCTCAAAATAGATTCTGGTTAGGTATGTCGACGTTGGATGAGGCAAACCCATTCTTATCATCAATTCGGGAATTTCTAAGGAAAACGAGAGTCGGTATAAAACCAGTTCTAACTGAATTTGATATACTACAAGGAGCAAGGCATTAGTGTAAGATCAACGTTGCTCGTCTTGTCGGCATAATATGTAAGTTTTTTTTCTCACTAACTCGCAAAGCCCAATTTCAGGGTTACGTAGTCAATTAGGAACCCTTAAGGGCGTTTTCTGAATAACGTGTATTAGCATAAGTTAAATTATGTGAGTTTTGTGACAATAATTAAGCATTAAATTTGTTATTCATTTATTTATATTACAACCCAAAAAAGGCAAAACTTTCGTTTCCATAAATATTTCATGTTTATTATCGTCACAAAACAGAATGTAACTTACTTTTTCTACGACAGGTCAATCTACATTTTTTTTTCTTAAAACTCTTCGCTATGATGTATGTCTATGTCGCTATATGTCGGTCTGTCCATTTATTCCTAGAAAGCTGTAAGTTGGTATGAAGATGTAATCACGCGGACAAAGTGGAAAAAATAGGGTTTCCTCTATACAGAATTACTAGAGGGTATATTTTTCGGTAGAACCCTAAAGTACGTATCGATAGATTTCCTCATATCATAATGCAATTTTTTCGTAAATAATCGCTCCTGAAGTTAAAAAAATTGAGTAGTGTTGTGTTCCTGATGGTGAGTAAGGTTCCCAGAGCTCCAACCCCCCTTAAAGGTCGGCAACGCGTTTGTGACTCCCCTGGTGTTGCGGGTGCCCATGGGCGACGGTAATTGCTTACCATCAGGCAATCCGTCTGCTCGTTTGCCACCTTATGTCATAAAAAAAAAGAGAATTCCAATAGCGTCACTATCCCAACATTATTTTTCGTCGACAGATACCCGTCAAGTTTATAGGCGAGGAGTTGACCACGATTCAAGAACCCAAGATGAAAATTATAATACTGTTAGCACTGATTGCCTTCGCATCTGGATTTCCTCATCTAAATAAAACATTGAACGCCGACGTGGAACATTCGAGACATGTCAGAGACCTCTATGAATGCGCTTCTCTGGAGACCTGCGGATGCTACAAGGGATACTGCTACACCCGCTGCGCTAGCTTCATCGTTATTGGTTGGTGTTATACTACAAGAACACACTCGCAAAGTTTTGATTACGTG
Organism: Grapholita molesta; assembly: GCA_022674325.2. Lineage (NCBI taxonomy): Eukaryota > Metazoa > Arthropoda > Insecta > Lepidoptera > Tortricidae > Grapholita > Grapholita molesta. Next base: position 3,267,800 of record CP053138.2, read on the forward strand.
AAGTGTACATATGATCATGAATGTGATTTTTATTGGAAATGCGCTGGGTCTTGTACAGTGTAATCATAATTTCAGAACACGCCTATTCAAATACTCTATAATGCTAAATAAATTGAGATAATTCATGAGAGCACTCCTATAGTTACCAACTTATTTTCAGTCAGCCTGAAGTCTAAGGGCCTACCACGAAAATCGTAGTTTCGAACTATTGTCTCTGTCAAGCAAAAAAAAAGATAGACACCAGAATTTTTTAAACTTCCATGTTCTCGGCTGGCCCTCTTATACCTCTTCCCTTTCCTTTTATACTACCTACGTAATACCCCTTTTTTGTAACTGGGAGTTTAAAAAAAATATACTTGTGGAAATTTTAAGTTATGTCAGTTTTAATATATATAATTAAGTATTTAAATTCTATGAATGCTTAGATTTGGTGATCGTATCATAAACTATAAGCAATATTACAATGCAATAAGCAAATATCTAATTCCCATAAATTTAACTTTTTTACAAGTCACGCTAATTGGGTAGAATACCCTCTTTTCTGAAGACTCCCACATATCTTATTTGTATTCATTCTCATTTTTCTGATAACATTTTAATAATAAACGTTTAATTAGTAATGTAATTATCTGTGTTTTTAACGACCTAATAAATCACACGACCTAATAATAAAGAACCCTGGGAGTGTCCCTGCGTAATCGCATCTGGAATATAGGCCTCTGAATCGCCAAACTTAAGTGGCAGTGGGCGAAGCACATGGCCGGTGGGGCGGAAAGGTTCTGGAGTGGCGACAACGAACTGGAAGACGCAGCGTAGGTAGGCCTCCCACAAGGTGGACCGACGACCTAGTTAGAGTCGCAGGATACCGCTGGATATGGAAGGCGCAGGATCGGTCGTCTTGGGACAGGCCTATGTCCAGCAGTGGACGTCTTTCGGCTGACATGTTGATGATGAATGAATAATAAAGAAAGACATTATCCTCATAATCCCGGATAAAGATAACTAAACGTCGCAGGTAATTTTCAAATTTAATATACGGTGTTAAGTCCCGTTTAGTTGTAATAATACGTATAAACCGCGATAGCTTATATCAGTAAGTACCACACAAAAACAACAAGTAACAAGTACAACTATTAGTAAGTACAATTATTTTATCTGTGATAAGTACTTAATAAGTAATTTCAAACTACGAAATATATTATTTACAAACGATAATGCACTTTCATGGGGCATATTCATGTTCATATGATGTGAAATATAATATGTTTGCAATAAATACATTTTATTTGAGATATAGCTAAATGCGTATATACATAGAGTCAATTGCAGATTTTTTGTACTCAAGTTAATAGTGTTATCATTATTATTTTTATGGGTATGGTATTTTCTTATTCATTTTTAAATTTAAATACCTAATGTATTACAGGACATTCTTACACTGATTGACTGAGCCTCACGGTAAGCTCGCGAAGGTATTGTGGATACTCAACCAACGAAACAATTCAAATACAAATACTTAAATACATAGAAAACACCCATGTCTAAGAACAAATACCTGTGCTCATCACACAAATGAATGGCCTTACTGGGATTTAAAAGCAAGAGCGATAGTGAGGCAAATAGAGTGGTCCACGGTAGGGTACCTATGTCACAGCGGCGCTACCGCGAACCACGATATTCGTGAATTTCAGACGATTGTCTCTGTCACTCTCATGACACCCTTAATTGGAGTAAAAGAGAAAGATGCCCGTAATATACGAACTTCGACGTTCGCGGTACCGGGCCAGCGGCGCTACCGCCAAACACGGTATTCGAAAATTTGGGACGATTGTCTCTGTCACTCTCATGACGTCTTAATTGGAGTAAAAGAGAAAGATGCCCGAAATATAAGAATATCGGTTTTCACGGTAGCGTCGGAGTTCACAAGCCATTCTATCATATTAAAATTTTCTATGGTTAAACCTTTTGAGCCACAAAGGTTACACGAAGACTGAACGCCGTGTTCCAGCGGCACTACCGCGAACAACGATATTCGTAAATTTCGGACGATTGTCTCTGTCACTCTCATGACAACTTAATTGGAGTTAAGGAGAAAGATGCCCGAAATATACGAACTTCGATGTTCGCGGTACCGGGCCAGCGGCGCTACCGCCAAACACGGTATTCGTAAATTTGGGACGATTGTCTCTGTCACTCTCATGACGTCTTAATTGGAGTAAAAGAGAAAGGTGCCCGAAATATACGAATATCGTTTTTCGCGGTAGCGTCGGAGTATAATATATGTCGGAGCATATTAAAATTTTCTATTGTTAAACCTTTTCAGTCACAAAGGTTACACGAAGACTGAACGCCGTGTTCCAGGCGCCATGACGTCATCTAGGTTTTTTTTTATTAAGACTGGGTTAAACTCAACGGCCATCGCTAGAGACACGGGCGACCGTTGGGTCTTGAAACCTACGGTTAGGGCCTCCACATGGGATATGGGCGACCAATGATTGATCCTGTTATGTTTATTTAACTGTGAAGTGTTAGAAAGAAAAAAATAGAGTACATGTGAAGAAGAAGAGGAAACGAAGTTATATCGTTTATTATTCTGTTCTTCAGCTGCCAAGCGGACCCCAGGCTCCGTGGCCGTGGCAAATGCCGGGACAACGCGAGGAAGATGATGATTCTGTTAAGTTCTTTATTCCTTTTACTACTTAGTTACAAACGGACAAACCCAGGCGTACTTATATCGCACTAGGCGACATGTTTCGGGTAAGCTCTGGTACCCAATTTCAAGCCGAGTCAGGACACACCGCTTGCGTTGTGGTTGTATCACTCACTATTGTCCGCTGCCTTGCACGGCGTTCCGCCCGCCACGCCCGCGGAGAAATTGCTTGCACTTTTTGTATAGGCGCTACCGCTACACTTGTCTGTGGTGTATTATTATCAAAAACCAGTAACCGATAAGCACATCGAAATAATTGTATCCCCTTCACTGTCAAAACCCGAACTATGCTTCAGACCCAAAATGAATGGCCTCCACGAAGGCGATAAGACCCAGCCACTATCCCGATTAAAATTAGGATGACGCCCGATTTCAATGGCTTCTCGGATCTAGCGTGGGACAAAACATTTTTCTCGCACCAACACCTTCGTCTTGTCGAAGCGAATGAAGTGTGACGTATCTTTGTCTCAAGCATGTTCCGCCACGACAGAATGACGCGCTCCGTATGTGTTCTGACAGTCTCGTAGATATGTTTTGTCCGTTTGTAAGTAGTAGTAACATAGCTCACAGTTTTAATTATATTTTATTTATACTGTTATAATAACGTTTTTCCTGTGGTTTAGGTATGTCGTCAGGTATATGTCAGGTATAGGTTAGTGTGTCGTTAAGTGGGCCGCTAATAAGAGGGACCGCCATTCTTGTTTGTGCCTTCATTGAGGACTCAACTCCCGGCGGCTGCTCATGTACGACCCTGTAGTCGTGTTTTAGGACTTAAAGGTTCAGACTTAGTTTATTTATGACAAAGGTTGCAAACGAGCAAACGGATTGCCTGATGTGAGCAATTACCGTCGACCATGGGCACTCGCAACACCTGGCCCCTATTTCACCACAGCGACAATTGTCACGATTCCCGACATATGTAAATTTCTGACGTTGCAGGTGTCCATTGGTTGGGACACAGGGTGGGACGTGTGCTTGTTTGCCACCAACACGTTAGTTTTAATAAAATGCTTTTATTTTTTATTATATTGTCAATAAATAGATAGTAGTTTGGTGGAAGAGCTCTTGACAATTGTCACGGTCCTCAGAAGAAATTTCGATATTTTTCGACAGGTGTCCTCTGTCGGAATTTCGCGACAATTGTCGTATTTCTCGTCACAATTGTCAAGAGCCTTACATCAAACTACTACCTGTCTTTTGATGATATAATAAAAAATAACAGCATTTTATTAAAACTAACGTGATGGTGGCAACCAAGCACACGTCCCACCAAATGGTAAGCGGTCAATGTAACCAATGGACACCAGCAACGTCAGAAATTTACATATGTATGTCGGGAATCGTGACAATTGTCGCTGTGGTGAAATAGGGGCCAGGGGAGTCACAAGTGTAATTGACATACCCAGGTCAACATGACGGTAATTACGTACTCGCCAGTTAGGGGGGGGCGTCACCTAGGCAACTAAGTACTTACCGGTGGGGGGGATGTTGATGCAGAGCGCCCGGGACAGCCTGAAGTACGTGCGGCCGAGCTGGTAGCAACATATTTGGAGTGCATCGCTGATGTCTATCAGGAGGTCTGTATTGTCAATGTTAAGGATTCCATACTCGTAATCTGCGGCGCTACCGCGAAACACGATATTCGTAAATTTCGGACGATTGTCTCTGTCACTCTTATGATGCCTTAATTGGTGTTAAAGATAAAGATGCTTGAAATATACGAACTTCGATGTTGGCGGTACCGGACCTGTACCTGGGCCCGAAGATTCAAAAACTAAAGAATCCAATTATGTTACAACGATTACTTCAAACGGGATAGTTACCACTTACCATGTATGTTCATTTGAACGATTTTCCGACATTTCAGTACTGTTGCAAGCGCCATCTTCACGGAATAACTGGTAACTATCGCGATTAAAGTGATAGTTGTAATGTGAACGACTATGTTAGCTTAAAATCGTAAATCGAAATATTCTAGTTAATTTGTAATTTTTTAAATAGTATGTGGGAGACATCAATCTGAAAATGAATACCAGTAAATTTTTATGCAAAAAAATGTCGGTATTCGATACCTGATACAAAATCGCGTTACCATAGTCATAAAAAAGTAAACGCAGTACAGATGAAAAACTAACTCAACCTGACCCATATAGTAGTAACGTGTCTATAGGTGTCGGTATATGTTGTTGTTCTTTATTCGAATTTTTGAGGACATTTCCATATTAACTAATTCCCAATGTTTTTTTTTAAAACAAGTCTGACCAGCGTTTGACCTCAGTCACACCTAATGGTAAGTGTCGACGAGGTCCAGGGTGTAGCACGCTGGTCAGTAACAGCCTATTAACTCTAGCCTTGGAGAGACCCAAATTATATTTTTCCGGGAATATTATACATGATATAGTAGTTAAACTTATGATTAAAAGGATACGAGCCGTGCCCTCAGTTCTGCACGTCATGTACACACACGCCGCCTGCGTGTGGCTCGCTGGCCGGCCAATGGTAAGGTGCCGCGAGAGCGCCATCTTGAAAAAGTTGCAAGCAATGTCTATACATTGCTGGTTGAGCCGTAACTGCTGACAGAGTGCTGTGATACCATCTCTGGCCTTCCGTAGTGTCACCTCTCTGGATTCTTGGCCAATGCCCGCATTGAATGCTGGAATGTTTAAATATAAAATATTAATTTTATTTTATTTATTCCCACAATAAATTAATACTAAAGATAATTAAAGTTAGACCAACACAATAGTGGAAACATCAATCACGCAATTGCATCAAAAAATAGTTAATCTACAGTGACTGGATGTTATACTTAACATGGATGTGACTCAGGATTTCCCGGGATTTTGGAAAATTAATTATTGTTAATAATATAAAATTGAGGATTAAGCTATATAAACAAAATGAGAACATTTGCTATCTATAATATATTTAAAATATATATTAGATATACAATAATTCAACCAGAAGTGTAATTGTATGAAAAAACAAGTTACCACTTTTTTATTTACCTATTTTAGTAATTTGACTTTTTATAAACAAACAAAAAGAATCATTGGATTGTAAGTCATATCCATAGTTATCGGACTAAAACCCCAGAAAATTGTATTGTAGATCCAATGACTGTTATCTTATCAACCTATGTTTAGTGTAAAATTTACATTAACCAGGGCAAAATTAAAATTGAAGGCAAAATTACTACCCTACAGCATTGTCCTTTGGCATATTTTGTGTAACCATAAACATAAGGACAATGAAGGCCCAAGTAAGGTTGAAAACATATCCATGGGGATTATTGGGCTTTAAAGGAAAATTATTTACGTAAACTATAATTTCGTAAACTATTAGTATCTTAACTCATACTAATTTTAAGATATAAAATTAATCCATAATTGATGAACCAGTTAAAAAGCTTTTTATTACATTCTAATGTTTTAATGCACCACTCTAAATATAAAAGTCATAATAATGAAATTGGCATTAGAGTAACACTATAAGACATATGTGTTGCTTAACTTCAAACTTTGGTAAATCCATTCTGCTTTAAGGTTGATTATCTAAAAAAAAATAACAATCTGAAAGATAATCAACCTTAGAGCAAAATAGAGTTACCTGAGTTTGAAGTTAAACAACACATATTACAATATGATATTCATTTATAGTGTATGTAAAACAGAATGCACAAGTAGACGACTTGTGGAGGAATGTTAAAACGTTGCTAACAGACACTGCCTGCTCAGTTTTCGGGTACCAGGAAACTAAGACCCAGGATTGGTTCGCTGAAAATTTAGAACATCTAAAACCTGTTCTTGACTTTAAGCGTGACGCTGCACTGAAACACCGCATGAAGCCCACTCTTGAAACGAAGAAAGACCTTAAAAACGCCACGTCAACTCTACAACGTAAAGCACGGCACTTTGCAAATATGTACTGGACGAATGTGTGCACTAATATCCAAAAGTCCGTTGACGCTGGTAACTTCAGCGGTGTTTACTCGGGTATCAAGCAGGTTCTAGGCCCTGTACCTAAAAAAACAGCCCCTCTTAAAGAAGTGGACGGTACTATCATAACTGATAGCTGCCGACAACTGGAACGATGGGTGGAACATTACACCAAACTCTATTCGAGCCCAATTGCCATTGACTCAGAAGCCTTGGTACACACGCCGAAGCTAGCAACTTGGGACGAACTAGAGGCGCCACCTTCTTTAGAGGAATTTCATGCGGCTGTGAAGCAGTTGAAACGCGGAAAGAGTCCTGGCAGTGATGGTACTCAGGCAGACATCATAAAGCTTGAGTGTGTGGGCCCAATTCTGCACAGTCTGTTGTGTAAATGTTGGGAGGAAGGAATGTTCCCACAGGATATGCGTGATGCTAACATCATCACGCTGTACAAAGGGAAGGGAGACCGCGGTGATTGCAACAATTATCGGGGAATTTCCCTCCTTAGTATTGTAGGCAAGTTATTCGGTCGAGTAGTTCTTTCAAGGCTACAGCAACTTGCCAATCGCGTATATCCTGAAAGCCAGTGTGGATTCCGTGCCCAGCGTTCTACAACGGATATGATCTTTACACTTCGGCAGATTCAAGAAAAGTGTCGAGAGCAGAGAACACCCCTTGTTGTTGCGTTCGTGGACTTAAATAAGGCCTTCGATACCGTCAGCAGGGAAGGGCTTTATTCTGTACTAGAACACATTGGATGCCCACCAAAACTGTTGACTCTTGTGAAGTCGTTTCACGAGGGTATGCAAGGTGCAGTGGTGTATGACGGTACCGTGTCTAACCCGTTCTTTATGCATCGAGGTGTTCGGCAAGGCTGCGTACTGGCGCCCACCCTGTTCGGTATATTCTTCTCGTCACTGATTAAAACGGCGTTCGGTGACAACCAACAGGGAATCCATCTTCACACGAGGGCAGACGGAAAACTTTACAATGTGTCACTACTAAAGTCCAAGCAAAAACGAGACGATTTATTCGTTGACAGCTTGCTGTTTGCCGATGATGCTGCCTTCATCGCCACATCGCAGTTTGAGCTTCAGACCATTATGGATAAGTTTTCACGTGCGTGTGCTCTGTTCTCTATGTCCATAAATCCCCGGAAAACTGTTCTGCTGGCTCAAGGGTGTACGGATGTACCGATGATCTTTTTGGATGGCGCCCCGCTCGAGTCAGTCGATAAGTTTTGCTACCTAGGGTCGACGGTGACTAACAATCTTTCACCGGATGCAGAAATCGACGTTCGGATCGGCAAAGCGGCGACGATGTTTGGGAAGTTGAGTGCAAGAGTATGGCGAAATAAACATCTTACCAGGAAAACAAAGATGGTTGTTTATCAAACGTGCATCCTGAGCATACTCTTATACGGGCGGAGACCTGGACATCGTATGCCAAGCACGAGCGTCGTGTTAATGCTTTCCACATGCGCTGCATCCGGAGCATTTTGGGCATACAATGGAAGGATAGAGTCACGAACGAGAGGGTGCTTGAGATTGCTCAGCTGCCCAGCCTGTTTGCGCTGCTAAAGCAGAGACGCTTACGTTGGTTGGGGCATGTGCATCGAATGCAACCTTCTCGTTTGCCGCGGCGTGTTTTGCTTGGTGCCATAGCTGATGCCAAGAGAAGCGTCGGTCGGCCAATGCTGCGACACAAGGATTGCGTCAAACGTGACATGCACGCTTTTAACATCCCGGTTCACAAATGGGAGGAGCTTGCCGAGGATAGAGTAAAGTGGCGCAAGCTGGTATTTGACGGACGTAAAATCCACGACAACGCTTGGTTTAACACACTCGCAATTAAGCGAGCCAAGCGTCATAACCCCGACACCTGTTCGCCGCGGGCACATTACACCTGCCAGGCTTGTGGTCGTGTATGCCGCTCCCGTATTGGCTTACACAGCCACGGAAAACGTTGTCGCCCTACCTGACACTGCTTGTATAGTCTGTAATAGACTCGGAGGCCAATGATGATGATGATGATGAAAACAAAATAAATATATTTATGAATTTATCAAAAACCTACACCATTGAGCTTCCGTTAATGAACAAGCAACAATAAAAATATAATATGATTAAAAAATGGTGTATATAACGTGTCTTAGCAAGGCTAATAACTTATAACTTCCAGGACTGTAGTTGGCAATTATAACTAAACAAATAAGTAGTCTTAGTTATGAATTATTACAATTTTGTAGTTTTCTTTAGAAAAAATGTCATTATACTATGCAAAATCATTACCTCCTCCAAATCCAGTTGCTCCTCCTTTTGACTCGGCAGACACGAACTGGCCGATAGCAGAGGCACCTCCGTGAGCGTTTTCTTGGAACTCAACTTCAGCTACTATAATGTTGTCTTCCAACACAGTTCCGCAATTTGTACACACTGCATCCCCTCGAGCGGGATCAACTTCTATCTCCGAGGATCCACAGTGCTTACATTTCTTCCCCGACATGGTTAAATCGGCTGAAACATTGAAGAAAAGTAAGTTAACAAATGTTTACAATTTGCATCAGAATCAATTGTGTTTTGGCATAACTTGTTAGTGTTATCAACTTACGGATATGAACTTATGAAGTAAATAATACCGGACACCGTTCTTACGATTAAGAATTAAAAAGGTCTAAAACAGCGAATATTATCATACTTTTCAATATAATAATACAGTTAGTGAACCATGCATTTACTTTGACAAGTTGACATCTGATCTGATCTGACTTTGACGTAACAGAGACGTTTTTGCGTTATTTTACTTCTAAACGTGGCTAGATGAAACGAATTTATTAACCGATTTTTGCTTTTATCAATAATTCATTAATCATTATTCAAGTCATCTTCATATTTCATTCATCAATAATTTAGTCAATCAAATAGTAATAAAATAATTCGTTTATTTAATGGCTACATTGAATAATGGTATTCAACGAGGCAATGCGGCTAGCCTTCCTGGATACATTGCCCGTTACAGCGATTTGGGCAATATATTTTATTTGTAATTTTACTTTATTTTTTCTTTATTATTCTTTATAGTATTGTTATAATACTAAATTTTTTGTAATAGCAATTAGAAGTAATAGAATATTGTACGTATAAATGAGAAAGTATAGGTATGTCACATAACATAACAGTTATCATTGCTGTATCGTAATCTTGTTAAATAAAACCATACTAACTTGTGTGTAATGTCTTTCATTATGCACCAGCGCCACGTTTAGTTGCCGGCAGGCGGGTTGGCCTTACCTAATATTTTTAAAGTGCACTACACTTTCAGGGTTCATATCTGAACTATTTTATATTATTATATCTTGCGTATCAGTAATTTTCACTGATTAAATTCACTCTGTTTGAACTTGTGGCAAGATAATTAATAATATAGGTATGTATACTGAGGCGAGGTTCATTCATGAAATAGGAAATCATATATTTTTCAATAATAACGCCTACACACTACATAGCAACTATACAGTCTAAGGAGTTCTTCTTCCCTGCTAAGAGAGAACCAAGTGGAGGTTCATGTTCATGCATATTTGGTTTTTTAGCCAGTGTGTCATTACAAAAATTAAATAGTTATTTGTTTTACAAGGGTTATTGCTAAAAATTACAAATTGAACCACACGCATAGTCTATTTTGCCCTCAAGAATCTACTTTAGAATCCCTCGTAGCGCACGGAATTCCATAATAGACTATCCACATCCTTTGGTTCGTTTGTCATTCAATCTACACCCTTGTCGAAAATATTTTATACTAGCTGTGCCCCGCGGTGTTACCCGCGGTTAATTGGGGTAAAAACGTAGCCTATGTGTTAATCCAAGGTGTCAGCTAACTCCATACCAAATTTTATTAAAATCAGTCCACCCGTTTAGACGTTCAGAAGTAACAAACATACAAACTTTCACCTTTATAATATTAGTGTAGATAAATTAACTTGACGTGCGACCAATACATTACTGGAAACGAATTACAATATTCAATATTTATATTACAAGCGCCAGAATTCACGGAATCCACAGCGCAAAAGCCATTCGAAGTTACCTATTTTTTGTATCAACGAACCAACATCAACAGACAAACCAACAAACTTATGATAGCATTCAAAACGCAAAAACGATATGACGTCATACCAACCCAGCGCTGCCATTGGCCGTGTATCACGCCATACTTCTTTGAATAGACGGTGACATCATCGTTTTAAATTGTTGTTTAGGCTGAAGTAGGATAGCATATCCGAAAAGCTGATGTCCCTATACATATTAACGGCGCTTTAGACATTTCGAAACAAGGGGAGAGAAATTCTCAGGAGAGAAGGGCATCCCCAAAGAGACGACGACGTCATCGAAAGATGAGTCATCAATGTTGTGTTCTCGGATAATCTGCGCGCATTTGTCTAGAATCGGAACTGTCACAACTTGCTAGTGAACTGTCAGAATCGAATTGAAAACTTACAATAGATTGATATTACACGGAACTATAACTGGTTTGGAGTTAACCTCGTCAATTGGGTAATGATATCGCGTTCGTGCATTACGTAAACTTAGTGTTGTGTTTTGTGAAGACTATGACGATGAAGCTCGATGTTAGTGATAGCCAGTCGAACCATTCAGAGTCCAACGACAGTCAAAGTTCCCAGGGCTCCAGCAATGACTTTATGGCGACGATGCAAGCGTCCAGATCGCTACTCACGGTAAGTAGAAATCTAGACATTTCAAGGTCACACCAATTCTTTATCAGCTGTATAAATTGGGATAGAAACATGTAACTTACTGTTTTTCAGAGTTATGTGTTTATACTAACCTCAATCTCCAGGCAACTTAGTTAATAACCAATTAAATGATTGTTATTCGACATAATATTGCATATTACACAATTATATTGAAATTGTGTGCTATTTCCATGCAGGTACTTCCCGTAACCACAAATAGATAAGAACAGTCTTTGTTTTCAATTGTTTTGTTTGATAGCAAGAGTTCATGCTACGGTAATGACTTAATGAGGAAAATCACATAATCAATATAAACTAAGTAATTAAAATCACCATCTGTTGAAATGGTTTTCTCTGACCAATGATTTAGGTCTTTTAAAAGCAAGAGTGGTGATGAGTATATTCTCATTAATTTATAAATATGTATGCACGTATTGATGTGTGTAAAATTTTGTAGATATTTGTGAACCAACTGTACTATTAGACAAAAAAGTAAAGGTAGTTTTGTAAATCAGAATTTGTGATACCTATTTGCTATAAATACAACAGTGACAAAGAACAAGTATTAAAATAAAAGTGTATCACAAATTGGAGCATATTGCCGGCTTAGAAACCAGCGCTGATCCTCCTTCGAGGACATTTGTGGTGATGCCATGACAGATAAGATAACACACATTTAAATTACAGAAAAATGAATAAATACAAAAACAAAATTCCAAAAACAGTAAACTAAAAGAGCAGCAACAATAGGAGTAAAGTCTGTTTACTCTTACTGTTTGTTTTGTTGACTGTTGTTATATGTATATGGAATGTGTGGAATGTATCATTTTACTCAATTTTTAAAAAAGGAGGCTTAGTTCAAATAGTTCATTATTCAACTAAGAACAAATCAAATTGTTTTTTATTATTCCTTTCCTCAGACACCAGAGGAACTGGTCACTATTTCTTGTACATGTAGAGATGTCCTGGTGAAGTCCCAATATTACTATAGGTAATAGGTATGTGTTGTCCAATGGTAATTTATGGAATTTCATTTAATTATTAAGTTTTATATTTATTGTAACTACTAAAGTGATAATTAATTGCATCATTATTACATTCACTGATATGATAGTGCTCTCAAGGCAAAGAAAATCTTTCAAAAATATAAATAACTAGCTTTTCCTCACAACTTTGTTGGCCAGCCATGCCTGTCTTTAAAGTATAGTTGTGGGATAAAAATTATCCTATGTCTCTTCTCATTGGTCAAATTCTCTCCATACCAAATTTCATCCCAATTGGTTCAGCAGTTTAAGTGTGAAGAGGTAACAGACAGACAGACAGACTTTCTCATTATTCATATTAGCATTGATTTGTATTAATCAACATAAAACATTGGCAATTTGTTTGTAGGTATTATGTAGTTCCTTTTATTTTGTATATCGACAGTGGAAATTTCAAATGTCGTAAGTCACATATAAAAGTATGTCCCTTACAACATTTGAAATTTCCACCGTTGATATGTAGTTATGAATGTAATCTTTTTTTAATTAAGCAAATATTTTTTTAAATAACAGAAAAATAATTGATTAGGCTATAGTTGGTTTGTAACAATAATATTCAAATAGATTTTCTTGATTAGGTATTTCAGGATTTACAGGTATGTTGGATTAACAAAATTTTGACCTTAATTATTCTATGTTTTTTACGGGTGGAATTATTTTTCCATTGTAATTTTAATTATTTATCACAAATTTTGGTATTTATAACTATGTTGTTAGTATCAGTTAAACTTATTCATGTATTTCTTATGCATTAAATTCATTAAATTTAAATGGTCTGAATTTTTATAAATTGTTATCAAACATATGTAACACCGTCACAAACCCAGTCTGATAACAATTCTGCGAATTAAATATAACGGTTACATCACTTTGCTATAACTGATAAGAGATTAGTCACCATTATAATCTTATCCAAAATGTAAACACTCTCAAGTAACGTTTCCGGAATGTAAAGTATTATATTTGCATTACCAAATTCTATATAACACTTATATATCTTACTATTTAATTTTGTTGTTTATAATTGAAAATATATGGAATAGTATTGCAAGATCTGCTAAATATAAAAATCTAACTCGTTACATATAGTCTAAAAACTTAAATAAATAATTATTTTTGGACAATCTTACACGAATTAACCTAGTCTCCAAAGTATACATTGTTTAGTGCATAATACATTACTAGAAGTTACATATATACATAAACTTTGTTTCCAATACATAATAGCACCCAAAAATTACTCCAATATTCTACTTACAGTTATCCCTATACCCCCTTCCTCGGCTTTAGAAATTATACAATACGCAAATTCCAGCTTCGTATTTAAAAAAAGTCGGCATTGGAACATTACTCACCAAATAAACCAAGCGCAGACACTTAAGCACCGCAAATATGATTTCCTATCGAAAGAATACGAGTTTGCGGTGCTTGCAGTAGAAACTCTAGAGCCTTGGTCAAGTGACACCAAAAAAATTGTAAAATAAATCTCGTCCCGGCTTATAGTTGCCTCAGGGGACTACAGGGCCGGATCCTTCCTGGCCCAAAATCTAAGTCTGGCAATCCAGAAGGGCAACGCCGCCAGTGTTCTGGGCAGCATACCGGAGGCAGGGGGATTTGGCGAGGTGTTTTACAGTTACTTTTATATTATTATAATACCTAACTGTATTTTATACAACAATTACAATAAATATTATAACGAGTATATCCAACTATTTCTACAGTTTTATTGATGTTGGATACATAAAAAAAATTAGCTAAGTACTTAGTAAATTAGTAGTTATGTTATAATATATTTTCAATGTCTATAGGGATAAAACATTATAATAATGCACAAATGCGGTTTGTCGCAGAATAATTAGGTATCATTAACCATTGTTCTTAGCTGTAAGTTAAACCACAACAAAAGTTAAATACGTAATACGACTTTTTCTTTGTTCTGCTGGTTTGTCTATCACAAAGAAATAACAAGACAAAAACAGCAGTCTGTAAAATAATTTCTGGACTGTTTTGGAAATCTGCAATAGGTGGCGCTGTATGATTTATTTCTGATGCGTTATTTGGTTGTATGTAGGAAGTAATTGTAGCGTTAACAATATAATTCTTAGAAATAAAGGAAAAATGAACTTGCCTCTGGCGAGACTCGAACTAGCGAATTCGGGATACATGCCTATCGCTCTACCAACTGAGCTAAAGAGACTCGCCAGATGGCGAATTTCTCCACCATACTTTCTCTTATTCTTTTCCTTTATTTCTAAGAATGAGGGTTCCTTTACCAAATGTTTCTCTTATTCTTTTCCTTTATTTCTAAGAATGATGGTTCCGTTACCAAATGTTTATAAAACACAATATAGTTCAATCATGAGATAATATAATAAAGATATATATCATATTTGCTTAGATGAAAGAACTCATGGTACCATCTCTTTCGCTATATCAAAATCCGTAACTGATTCGTGGCTCCGCCGTGTCTGCCTACCGCGAAAATCGAAATTAGCAAATTTGAAACGATTTTCTCTGTCACTTTAATTACGACTTAATTAGAGTAAAAGAGAAAGGTGCACACCTTTGACTTCGATATTCGCGGTAGGCAGTCTGGATGGCCTAAAATTAATTTTTTAATTAGATGGAGTAAACGGACAGCAGTTTTCATACTAAGGTTGTCAAACGTCCTGTCAAATGTATGAAAACTGGCCCGGTACCGCGAACATCGAAGTTAGTATATTTCGAGCATCTTTTTCTTTTACTCTAATTAAGTCCTCATGAGAGTGACAGACACAATTGTCCGAAATTTACGAATATCGTTACGCGGTAGCGCCGCTGTTGTCAGTTTACTCCATCCTAGTTTACTCCAGGCCAGCGGCGCTACCGTGAACAACGATACTCGTAAATTTCAGACGATTGTCTCTGTCACACTCATTAATTGGAGTAAAAGTGAAAGATGCTTGAAAAATACTAATTTCGATGTTCTCGGTACCGCTCCAGGATTCAAATCCTGTCTCGAACATCGACTGGTGGGCTCGCCTTTTTTCCTAAGTATGTGACATTTAAGCCCGTTTCACATCAAGCGCGGGCGCGTGTCAACGCAGGCCCGCGGCGGACCCGCAGCGGGCCCGCGGCGGGCCCGCGCCGCGATTGTTCAGCTAGTTTTAAATGAACGCCTTCACACAGCGGCGGGCGCGGGCGTGCGCGGGTCCGCGCCACACGCACCCGCCCGCGCCCGCCGCTGTGTGAAGGCGTTCATTTAAAACTAGCTGAACAATCGCGGCGCGGGCCCGCCGCGGGTCCGCCGCGGGTCCGCCGCGGGCCCGCGTTGACACGCGCCCGCGCTTGATGTGAAACGGGCTTTATGTTCTATAATATTCTATTGTATAATAATGTTAAAGTCAACGTCCGGGTGCCTGACAGCATCCCAACGGATGCCATTGTCAAAATAGATGACAGAAAGTTATCATCCATTGGGCATTCGCGTGTCGAGCATTGGTGTTTGATCCTTACACGTTTTACATTTGTTTTGTTAGCTATCGTACGCCGTGACGTAATATTCTAGGAAAACGCTACCTCGCTTCGCGAACGCTCGCCCTAATAACTTGATTGCTGCCTTAAACTGACGGCCAGTATAAAATATGAATTGATGTTGCCATTAGCAAACAATGAGCAGGCCCCTTTAGTTCAGGATTTAAAAAAATGTAGAGTGGTGATTGGAAATAATGAGCCCATATATTTGTATAAGCATGAAACCAAAACATTAAGTTTGGATTTGTCTTCAGCTCGAGTAGCAGAAAAACTTAGAAATGGAAAGAACGAATGGAGCTACGGTTTTCAACTACCTACCTACAATATTGGCAGTAAACTTATACTAGTAACAGACGTTCCGATTTGGCTGGAGCCGACCGTCCGACCACGACCAAGACGGAAAGTTCCAACATTGCTACAGACGTTCCGACGGTTGGCTATCCAGCCGTCAGTACCCTTACCATGAGTTGTGACTTTGACGTTTCCGATAACGAGTATCGAGTTTACTATCTGTGCATCTCGTTCGCACTAAAATGGTACAAGCGAGATGCACAGATAGTAAACTCGATACTCGTTATCGAAAACTTCAATGTCACAACTCATGGTCCCTCACCATCCGTCCCCACAACTGTACCCTACAGTTGTCTTTGCTCTGAATAGTGAACGGCCGTCATGCCGGCCACCCTTTCAAAACAGGCGATAGCCGCTATAGTTGTGGCAGCTACATTAGTGCCTCTAAAAAATGGGACAAGTCCCACAAACAAGGAAACCTTTTGTATAATACTAAAATGTTGATTATTATCTCGCGTTGTGTATGCGCATTCATTCCTTCTCCGTCATCCTCCATGTTGACGTCCTGCGTCGGCGGCGTTGCAAATGCGACTGAGCTGCTTTTGGTCGGAACAAAGCTTCCAGACGTTCCGTTTTGGTTGGACGGTCGGCTTGTCGGATGCGCCGGCGAGCCGACCACGTCCAACCAGTAATAATAATAATTATGTTGGACCGACCACCCTACACACTTTCCGTTTTGGTCGTGGTCGGACGGTCGGCTCCAGCCAAATCGGAACGTCTGTTACTAGTATTATTTAGCCGAGACATAGTTTTGATAACACGATTATTTTAAAACTTGAAATAGAAATAAAACTTTAACGGTTCATTTCAATAGTTTCGACATTGTGACCATAGGGGTCGTATGTTGAAATCGACTTCAATCGGAACTAACAATCGAATAAACGCAACGATCGATATATTGGTCGAAATGTTCAGAACTCACAGTAGACTGTTATCTGTCTATCTACCAGGACTTTCTAACGAACGAAATTACACGACATTTGTATAGGCATTATCAAACTAAGATTCATGACAGCCGAAATAAATCGATGTAAATATAGCCTTACTTTCTTATTAATTTTAATATTTATCCCGAATGTATAAAAGACGTGAAACGCTTGTCCACCTTGACCTGCCTGTCACAGACAGATCCAAATCTGAACACATGAAAAATGTATGAAAATGGCGACCCACAAATTATGCGGCACTGCCTGTCAAGTCTACACATCTGTTTGTTATTCGGTCATATTCAAAATCACTTAATGTCGTGAATACTAGTGGTGGGCGGAATATTCTATTAGGCAAGTTTTTAGGGTACCCAAAGGGCGTGTGCACACTAGCGGCGGCCACTCGACGTTTTCCTGGCGATTCCATAGTAATCCGCAGCGTGCAATTTTATATCGGAAAGCCGAGAAAACGCGGGGCAGAAACGCTGTGCCAACGCTCAAAAAGTCTAAAGTTCATTAACCTCTGCTGTCCCCCTGTCACACGGCTGTATCTTTCTTTAGAACCCTTAAGGCTTGGCCACATAGGGCGCGTTTTGTGGCGTGGCGCAGCGGGGCGCGACGCTGCCGTCCGAATATGTGCCTTATTTCGTTACATTAGCCACACCGCTGTCACGCCCCGCTGCGCCACGCTTTCAAAACGCGCCTATCTGCCCAAGCCTTTATGTATTACTATGCATGTATTACTATCAAAATACTAAACATTTTTTTTTTTGTGATTATGAGTTTGCAATTGGTATACCCTCTTGCCGCCCAGAAATCAAAATTTGCCAGGCCAAAAGCAACTCTGGTTTGTCATAATTAAAATTCCAATTTCCATTCAATGGGAGACCTTTTTGTAGGCCTCTGGCCGGCTAGAGGATACTGATATCTAGTAGGTAATATCGTTATATGTGGCTATTAACAGTTTTCTAAGTGCCAAATGTTTATCTTTTCGATATGAAAGGAAGGTTCGAAACTTCCAAATACTGGCACCGAACCCTCTCGGCACTTGAGCGGCTTATATTTTAAAGTTCTTATTCAGCAGAATCATTCGTTTCTAATTTTTAACATTTTTTATATGAAAAATATTTATATATTAAATATACTTAACTATTTTAACAATATACAGAATATGACGAGAGTTATGTGTATTTTTGTTTTGTCCTTTGCCTTAAAGAATTCTGCTTTTCTTTGGAAATTTCTCTGACTGTTTATATAATTAAAGCATTTTCTGATAGATAGCATGTTTAAAGCCACTTATACAATACAATTAAAATAATAATTCAGGCTATTATTCGTATCTGGCGATCAGTATCGAAAGTCATCGATTCATTAGTTACTTTTAAATTACAAAAAAGTACAATTCAGGCTTGCTGTGTAGGCTTTTACCCATTACTGAGAACCACTTTATCAATCCTAGTTCACTTAACCTTTCCAATTCTCGCTAGCTTTCCACTTTCCAGAAACAAACAAAAGCTGGCCGTGAACTTCGTTCCTTAACGACCTTTCCTATGATTCAGCAGGTCGTTGGTGTATTCCCTTTCGTGTTGGCGAAGTCTAAACACCAATATAATGTGCCCTGGAAACTCCCAACAACAGCTTGGTATCGAGAGCACATTTAAACTGGTTATAAATAGCCTTCG
The DNA here is from genome assembly GCA_022674325.2 of Grapholita molesta. Lineage (NCBI taxonomy): Eukaryota > Metazoa > Arthropoda > Insecta > Lepidoptera > Tortricidae > Grapholita > Grapholita molesta. The sequence continues at coordinate 3,286,713 of CP053138.2, forward strand.
GCCATGGTTACTCAGCGATTGAAATGATACAGTTCAACGATAACATCACATTTTTTTTTATATAATGTCGTAAATGACAAAATAATCGTAATACGATACTCTCTTTGTAGCGGACGAAAGAAATGGTGTACAGCGAAATAGTCACGTAATGAGATCGATGTGTTTATTCATGCTTTTTATTATGAAATAATGAATGATTCATTAGTAGGTACATAGTAAAGGTTAACTTTTTACATATAAAAATTGATAATCGATTTCTAAACACATTAGAATCTCCATTCAAGTTTGCAGAATATGTCAAACTCAAAACTCAAACGTTTATTCAGTAAGTAGGCCACAAGGGCACTTTTACACGTCGTCGTGTCATTCACAAGAGCTGCAGAATACATTTTTTATCAAGACCTATATGAACTGCAATTGTACATGACAGGGTTGCCATGTAATTATTTAAACCATAAACCATATTATACAATTGAAATTTATAACTTCAAAAGCTTCCCAAATTTTGCTTCAATGTCCCAGGTTCAATGGTCGTTCAATTTAATTTACATTTCTGAGAATTTCGCTCACAAAAGACAAGGAAACATTAAAAAAAATCCTTACTAAATGTACAAAAACGAGGAAAAGCATCGGATGTAGAATTGATAGTGCAATCTTATCAATTATGAATTTCTGAGTGATGTAAACATTTCTAATAAATCAACAAAAGCATGTGTCGTGACGTCATTTTCTTATGATATGGGAACTGACCTAAACTTCTACTCTCAACCTTAAATGTATGACTATACGATTTACTTTGAATGTGGGTATATTGTAGTTGTGTCCTTGTATCTTGGAGCGGCGGTTGGCGAATTGTTGCTGATTATGCGATTGTGCTTGTCATATTTTTATTATGACATTATTATATGGGCGTAAGTGCCTACAACAGAAGATACGGTATTTGTTATTGAAGCTATTGGAACACTGTTGGACGGTTAAAAGTATAGTCTATGGATTTAAGCATGGAAGAAGGGTTCAAATTGGTAAAATATAAAAGTCGTCTTAAAAAAAACCAACTCCGGTGCTCACTGGGTAGGTCTGAGGTACCGATTCCATAAATGACATACATAAATATGAGCCTGTGATTTAGTCGCTATTCAAACCAAGACTTTGCTGCCAAATTGCTACAGATATTTGTCGAAAATACGTACGTAGCCTATTTATTGTTTGTACAGTTATCCGACTCTTAATATATTCGATTTCCTGAGTTACTTTCATCTGCTAGTTCATTGACTGGACATGTGTAATTCTCTGTTTATCTAGGTTTGAAAACATGATGACTATGATGAGCTAGTTTGTTTTGACCATCGTTTGTACAATGCAGTAGAAACTTAAAACGATTTAACTTATGGACTGCGAATTAACCAATGCCTTCCTTTTTTAATAGGTTCTGTGATACTTTCATAAATCCCACAAACGAGACTATTATAATGTCACCTGATAAGTATTAAACACCGTCAACTCTGGGCATAAAGCTTCTAAGCCTCATTTCAAAGTCAATGCTCTCCGTCTGTGCTGTAAGGAAAACCTATCTTTACGTGTTCAAACACACATAAGTACCTATTGCTTAAATATCACGCTATGAAAATACGCAGATATTAAGGATGGTTAGTACGATGGTTCGTTGGTTTAGTAATAGTGACGGAATTTGCACGTCCTCTTATTGTATGAAAAAATGCTTGGGCGAGGGAAGCAAAAGCTTAGGTTAGTTAGCAGAAGGTTACCCACTTCCAATCCCTTTACAACTCTTTTTTTTTTTTTTTTTTATGACATAGGCGGCAAACGAGCAGACGGATTGCCTGATGGTAAGCAATTACCGTCGCCCATGCACCCGCAACACCAGGGGAGTCACAAGCGCGATCACGGCCTTTAAGGGGGGTTGGAGCTCTGGGAACCTTACTCACCATCAGGAACACAACACTACATACCTGAAAGGTAGCAGTGCTATTGTGGCTGTGGTCTTCTGTAAGGAGGAGGTACTTCCCCAGTTGGGCTGCCCCAGATTCAAGCGTGATGGTCATCGCTGTGCCCTACCTCTCATTGTTGGACGTAGTTTAAGGACATACCCGGGTCCAGTTCGTAGTTATGTAGTAAGTTTCTGAGGATACTTTTTTAAATAAATTGACGACATCTGCAGGATGCCACCAACTCGAAAACAGGGATGTAAACAACACCCGGAGTGCACCTGATTTTTTAATTAAATTCTCATTTTGGCGTATCTTTGATCTTAAGTAAAAGCAAAAAGGGAATGGACTAAATGAGGACGATATGAACAGGAAGGGAGATGACGGGCGAATGAGGTATGGGACATCATAACATGATTCATTGATTACATGGTACCAAAGCGAGGTAAATAATAATTATAATTTGGGCTTAAGAAATAAATTGGGCTTTATTAGTCATATTCGAACTCACCGTCGTACTCGTAGGAATCCGACCAGCAACAATTTGAGGTAGCTGTCATCGGACCCCGATGAAGAGGACATCATAATGAATTTATTGGCTCTCCTTAGGAGACAACTCGGTCGTTCCTATATTTTTGCCATCGTGGCGTGGCATTGCTACAATGTTACCGTGGCGCTGTCGTCTAGGTTCTATCAGAAACCCGAGATCCGCTTTGCTAGCCTAGTACAATCCCAGGAATTGATCAATGTTTTGCTATCAACAGCTACTTTATGGTTAGAAATAGCGTTAAATCAGCACAAGTTTGTAAATGGTAATCGCACTGAATATCAAGAAACTGGTAACTAGATAGGAAACCGGGATAAGTAATTTATTGGCTCGGCAGCTGCGTGTCCCCGGCCCGGAGTTGAGATGTCGGAGATACGTACAAACATGAATAGACCCGATCTTGGATCGATTTGATTGCGACTAACAGCATCCGTGAAATCGCGCGATAAATGTTAATCGATTCACTATTCGCGAGTTATCAACTGCTGCACTGTAGTTTGTAGCAGATGTAAAAAAGTGTGTTTAGTGCAGGTACCTATGTGCGAAATTATACCAGGGAAGATAAAAAAAAGGATGAACAGGCTCCATAATAAAAAAAAAGACAAGCATCAAAGACACTAACAAGACTGGCCGAATATAAAGGTGACCAAGGAATGGCAGCAGAAGAATTAGAAGTACGTCTAAGTATAAATTTACAAATAGTAAATAAACATCGCAATTTTGCGACCTATAATCAGTCAGAAAACAATACCGCATTACTAGAAATGTACAATAGTATTGGCATAGCCTGCTGGTCAATTCATAGAAACACTGCAGTACCATAAATCGTATTTTAATTAGGTGTCATAGCGTATGTAGAAAGTGCAATTGTAAAGACAAATGTAGTAAAAGATAAGATATAGGTTTCTAAGCATTCTTGGCTCAGTATTGAACAGTCTGAAGTATATTTGGCTAGTGGCGTACTGGAGACTAGTTGATGCAATGATGTTAAATTCGTTGTAAATAATATGTGCATACATTTGAATTTGAACACGGATTGGATATGAATGGTTGAATGGTTCGTTTCCATACAGTCGTTTACCCTGACGTAGTAACAGCGAGGTTTGTTGGTGTACCTCATCCAAATATGACTTGTATCAACTTTGGGTAGTTGCCATAATCGGGTTGACAGGCTTGGCGACCGCAGTTGCTGTAGATGAGGTTTCAGACGGTGCTGCCCATTCGTCAGTTTTCCCTTTGTCACCTCATACCACACCCGCGGGAGATGGGTGCTTTTTCTATGCCGGCACCACACGGCACAAACTGCACGGCAATCCTTTTTACAAAGTCCATTGTTGTACCTTATTCCGTTGTAATCAGGGCTCGCGGTCGTACCCGGGTTTCGTGTACACGTGTTCGGTACCCGTTTACACGTGTTCGGTACCCGTTTACACGTGAGCAGGGAAACGGATTTCTGGCCCGTCTCACACGTGTAGAAGGGTACACGTGTAATTAAGGTCCGTGTGCCCGCGTACACGTGTACCCGTCTACCCGTGTATCGTGCACCGTGCAAACGGGCGTCACCCGTCTTTGGTGTGTAGCGGAGGATAAAGCATTAAGTAAAACAAAAGATTCCGGTTCTGGAGTGTAGATTGATTTTTGCAGTTAGCCCTTTCTATTCAATTTGGTAAAAGATCGATCTATCGAAGTAGGTGAATAAGTGAGAAATTAAAATGAGAGCGAAACTACGTTAGTATGGAGAATTAAGTCTGCGGGCTCTTAATACCTTTGATTATATTAATATCTCACATATTCAATCGCAAATCATCGTAACATGAATCTCCGCTACACATGAAGGAAGACTCGAACCGACGGGTAAATAAGATCCGTTACTGTGTGTACCCGTGTATCCGTGTACACGTATACCCGTGTAAGTTGCACGTGTACCCGAGTGCACGGGCGGGTTCGTGTAGTTCGGGTTCTTAGTACCGCCGGGCTTAAGAACACGTGTACCCGTGTAAGCGTGTAACACGTGTATCGGGAGCTCTAGTTGTAATAAGGATCCCCATTGGTCACTGTCGACGATGGTACCTACTTACTACGAGAGCCCACATGTAGTTTGCACTATATGTCTACGTTGTGCTCTACTCGTATGAGCTGTTGCCTGATATATTATTGTTCTCTCCGTCTAACGATAAGTTACCTTACCTCTATATACCAGCCACGGACGTCCATTGCCGGACATAGGCCTTCCCCGTACAACTAGCATGGGGGGTTCTTAACATAATCGCCACGCTTGGCAGGCGGGTTGGCGATCGCAGGATGTTCCACCGCTCTAAGGGAAGCTGCTACCCTGTCCGCCGGTGGTTTGAGGCCGTAGTTTAGGGTCTACCCGAGTCGCATCTACTTAGTGTAACTTTTAATCCACGGTACAAAATGTTCGTAACATTTTGTTTTTTGTTTGTGTCAATTTGGCTATCTTAATATTATTAGGTCTGTTTTGTCCTTCCAGCTGGAAACGATTTCATAAACATATCATCATCATTTCCGTCGCAAGTCGTTCACAGCTGGACATAAGCCTCCCCCAAATATGACTATGACACAAGCTTGGGGGTAGTGCCATACACCATGCTTGGCAACATATAAACATATAAAATTGTTAGCTATTCAGTTTTTTCAGTAAGCAATTAGTTAGGTTTGTCTCGGTTTTAATGGCGTTATTGTTCCATTTGTTTTTCCTGAGTTCCTAGAGGAAAATATCGTTATGATTTTCCTGTTTTTACATCCTTAACCTGAAGTGTCTTGCTTAAAATAATAACAGTAACTAATGGCTTTTTGCTATATTGCTTGGATCAACATAATATGTAGTTCAAAAATGAATCAATGGCCAAGTAATCTCCTTAATTTCTATCTAACATTATTGCCAGAATCTCCTAACGAGTCAGTTCTCCGAAACTGAGTTCAGAACTACAGATAGCTTGAACAGTTGCCAAATTTCAGACCCAAGCCCCAGCTATCGTAACCTTCAGCAAATCAATACAATCCACAGCCAAAATATTCACTAATATACCGTTCAAAATCATGATTCCTTCACAAAATGCATAATGAAAATCTGGAAAAATTATTTGGCGTCGCATGCAAAATTGTTGGAATAGTTAATACTTGAGACGTTTCAGTTGTGAGTAGATTCTCGCGCGTGCGCGGTACGGCTTGCCTCCATACAAAACCGGCCGCTGCCCGCGATCTGAGTCAGTCTGATATTAAGTCACATACTAGAAGCCCGCGTTCGCGCCCGATACAGCCTTCGTATGAGTCATACGTTATCACTGACTGCCGTGACGTCTGAACCTTACAAAACTTTGTGTGATTTGTTTTAAACTGTCTCCGCGAAACCAGCTTCATGTCTCAGCGGGTGCCGTACTACTACAGCGAACAGGACGACCATAGTCTTATGTTCGCGACCATGTTTGATTACCAGAATGATGAATACAGCAAGCCAGTGGTAAGTTTGCTAATTATGTATACTAAAATCTGCATTATGGTAAAAGCATATCAACATAGTTACGAATATTTTACTTACGGCCGTAATAAAAGTTTGTGAAGAACTTTATCGAATGCTGATTTTGGATACATTTTTTTCATATATACCTATGTGATCATAACCTATTTTATATATATCTTAGTCACTGTTCTGATAATCATATTCGTTTACGTATTTATAAATATTTTGCAATACTTCAACAAGTTTTCAAAACTTTTCTTACTTCTGCAGTTGTGTTTTTGTTATTAATGTTGCATCAAACTAAATCGCTAGTTAATGTATTTAAATATTAATTAAGTATTGCATTGTCCAAATGTCCACGTAATATATGAATTGTGTCGAAAAACTAGAACACTTGTGAACAATAAATATTTAATAGCTCAACCAATAGTGCTCGCATCATGGCCTGGTATCTCGAGTTCCTTACGCGATTGGTCACCACCGCGTGTGATAAGGATAAGAACATGTGCGTTTCTTTCTGACTGTGACGTCATCGGCCCATTTTTTCTCGGAAAACGGTCGAAGACCTTGCCTTTTCATCCGTGGTTTTCAATGTAAATACGGTCATTAATAACAATTTACTTTGAATATGTTTACTTCTTTGAAGTAATTCGTTTTGTTGAGTCTGTATTTTATAAAAGCTTCACCGATATTCTTATAGATGGCGTTACTGTTACAATAATATACGTCGTATCTTGTTGTTAAAAACACGCGCTTGTGTTTTTCCTTCAAACTTATCGGTATTAGCGATATCGCTGTTTTACAAAGATTATCTTTTCGTGTTTACTCTTGTTAAACATTTAGTTATTTACGTCTGGAAATCGTGGAAAACTTTTCTAGAAACAACAAATCCTGCAATAGAGCTATTAGAGTATCAGCTAACTAAACCAATGGGTTTACAAGTGACATGTTAGCACTTGTCGGGTTTTCTCACTTTCTCTGCCTCGGCTCACGCCACCAGACGTCACGGTGACGTCAATGCGTCGTTGCGTCCCCACTACGGCCACGATTCTTCGAACTCATCTTGACCCCAATTGCGTTAACTTAACTTTTGGAAATTTTCGCCTTGATTGCTTTCCTTACGTGAAATGTTCAATATTTCACCTTATGGCTCTGCATTGCAAGATTTACCTTAAGGTTGCATCAGTTCAGAGGGTAAATGTTTTGCTTATGCAATTATTGTCTTGATTGAGACACTGTTAACGTGACGTCTTGGCCGTAGATTGGGATGTTTCGCGGCAAGAGAACAACTGCTATATATAGCCAATGCTTTGTAAATTTTTACTGGTGGTAAAGTTGTAATGTATTACTGCAGGATTAAAAACAATAGCTCTTAGCTAGCCTTATTTTTCAATTTCTTAAGACTGAACGAGTGGCGCAAAGAAGTAAAGTTGCAGTAGTTTATTTGCGTCTAAATTATTTGTGATCTTATAGGGAATCATTTCAAAATTACACGTTTATAATTACTCCAGTAGTATAAGACATTACATTAAGTACAAGACGGTACGAGTATTAAACGTTAATCGCTTTTGAATGTATCTATCATTTGTGGTAAAAATAATGATTCAGCTTTGTTTGTTAATGCCACTTGTCACACCATAATGGTCCAACAACACTTTATACCCATTCCTATTCTAAAGGACATGTTTGCCTTTGATACGCGATACTCCGAATATATCCTTATTAATTGACGACTAGTTAGTAATACGAAAACAGGATCATTGTTTGTATTTGCGTCACTGACCACAAGGATGATCTGCGTAAACTCCTTATTACAAAGCATGAATGAAATCCTTGGGTTTTACCAGTATTTTCCAGTCGTAGTAAAAAAACATGTCTATTATAAATGGATTACCTCATAAGGTAAACTGTCTCTTGCAGCTGCTTAATCTCATGTACCTACACCATGAAGCCATTAGGAGAGGCTTAAGGATTTAATGAGCTTTTAAATCTGGAATGTTCCATAACATTGCATATTGTCTGCCTGATCTTTTTAACGATCTGATAAATAAGACGACTTGCGCAAGAGCACAACCGGATTCGCCGATCGGCGCCGCCGTCGGCCAACCTTTGCTGCGAAACGTCGAGTCCGGCTAACTTGACCCACTTTGCGTTGAGCAATTTCTCCTATATCCGCGCGCGTACCGCGAACTCCTCGGCGTGGGGAAACCCCCCACGCAACACGACGGGACTCACGTACTTACCTCGGTTAGGCATTTTCGACACCTAATAGGTGTTAGTTCTTCCCCTGCACATTCGTTTACGGTGTATACGAGTAGATATAGGGTATTGCGTTAATCTGGTTTAAGAATAATGGTCTTATTGTTCTTCCAAATGTTCATTGGCAGCCAAAATTTTTTGGAAATGACTTCGAATTTCACGTAATCAGGTAGTAGTGTAATTCTTAATACGAATATGTTTTGGATTTAAGCGAACTCATTAAGATTATGCCTAACGTTGGAATTGCCGGCGATAACACTGATAACCGATAAGCATAATTTTATCTAAAGGACTTAAATAATGCTCTTTGGCTCTATAGAATCTGAAGGGCGTTCTTATCAATAGGAAGATTTCGTTTATCTTGTGTTAAAGGGATCTAATTGTTCTAATGTGAAAATATAAAAATTCTTAAAAGACACTTTTTTCTTAATGGTGTTTTTAAGAATACCTAGGTTCCAATTCCAAAAGACCCAGTGCAGAGAATTTTCTATCATCACTGATTGTACATTTGTCAAGTCTATCACAACGTTAACAGATTTAAGTAATAATTGACCCCTCAGCAGATGTTTGATTGCCGGACACCTATTAAACGATTCCAGCTAATACGGCCCGGATGTAGGCAATTTGCTCTAGTTACATATCTAATTGACCGTTGTTGGTTGATATGGAACCAAGGAGACGTCTTGATAGGCTTCTTTGCAAATTGACTGTAACCTGTTTACTGGGTATTCCCTCTAGTTATCTGTCTTTTATATACAGTACAGTTAGGAGGTAATATGTGTACAATTTTTACCTATTTATGTCCTTCACTTTGACTGTGCTAGATTTTTGATCCGTGCACCTAGACGACGTAGACGACTCCTGGATTTTTACTAGCATCGAGAAATTTGTTGTAATTTCTATTGTATAAATTGATTTTTTTAACTCAATTTTTGACTCAAAAAACAATGCTATGCATAGCGAACTTAATGCTATTCCCTACCAGTCAACCATGGTCCAAACAGAGACATAGACGAATGGTGCAAGGAGAAAAGTTAAATAGCTTAATAAAAACAATCAAAGACTATTCCTACGTGATGCCCACCTACTATAAATCACTTACAGTACGTACTATAAAATATAAATATAATACAATATTAATAATTATATACATGTGAACTATGTTGCTTAACGCAGGAGTCGTACTACGTATGTTTTAGCCACTAAAAAGGTCCGCCCAAATGTCTCATTAAGTCAAGCTTAATGCGATATAAACCTTACTCACGAATCTAATCCACACATTGTCACAAATTATGTCCAATTTATCGCTTTACATCTACATTAAGACAGTGGATTGCGTAGCAGATATCAGTATTCTGAGAAATATGAGTCACTGCCTAGAGCATCGGAAGTAAATCGTTAGCGAACACAAAACAACGATGACACAGCCCATGTAATGACCAGTCACAGACCTATAATCATATGGACTAGAACTACCTACGAATTGAGCGTGTATACCTAAAATACTTTTGGCAAATAAAATGGCGTCCTTCCGTTGTTTCCATGTGAGCCATAATAAATACTTTTATTGATTGAAATATATTTTTTTATTGAATGTGATAAAAAATTAAATAGAATTTAAACTGCAGGCCATAAAACATTCAAAACTTGACTAACTACAAGTTAGGGAATTAATTAATGTTTGAATTAATTTAATGAGAAACTCACCACTTGACAGCTCAACTACTATAAACAGTTTGGCAAGTAAAATGGCGGCTGGCGAAAACAGGCAGCCGGAAACAATCACGTGGTATTAATGTCAAACAGAATCGGAATAGAGAACAACCAAATGTCATGTGGTCTCTTTTATCGTACACTATTGGTTATTAGAAAGAAAGAAACAGATTATATTTTTTTATTTCTATGTCGAGATCACACATATTTGGATAACACAGAGTATGTATAGTGGAATAGGGCCTCTCCATGTATTTTTTTACTCATTGTGACCAGTTTATTGGCCTGCCATCTTGTGCTCACCTGTCATGCTGAGATTTGTTGACCGCGTTTCATAACATTGTATTATTTAATGCGAATATTATTTTTCTGCAACACGTACTTTTTGAAGTTCTGATTTAGCTATTTACAACGATTACGGTAGGCTTAAAAATATTGGGCTATCGTTGAGAAGTATAATAGATCTATGCTTCTTGATCTTGTTTTATATACGAGTCGATTTTGAAGTCACTAAAGAACGAGGGTCTTATAAAATTTGATGCTACTAAGTCTAGTGAAATTGTGAGTTTATTTGTTTCAGCTTTCATTACAAAAATTACAATTTACTTAGCTAACATTTAATTATAAATTAAACGGAACTTAATTGCTTTCAAACTAAAAGTATTCGGAAGTGTGACTTCGGCGGCTGCTGTTCGACTTTCCAACTACCCCCATAAGTTACCGAACACTTTCAAAAATAATCTTTAAAAGTTAATGCCAATGTTAAAGCAGCTGATTGTTTTTTTTTAATCATCATAAAGGAAACTGGAGATTTATATATAAACACATCATACATAAAGATAATACATATTATTTGAAAACACTACTCAATAATTGCAAAATTCAGGATCCTAGATTTTGCAACTATCGAGTGTGTATTGAACTTGATAATTATATTTTCAACTGACAGGAAATAAGAATGGTAATGTCAAACAAGTTAAAGAAAATTAGCATCCAATGTCAGCAGCTCATTGTTTTATAAGACAAAATGTAGGTCGGAAACACTGAATACCAAACTTAAATCAGCTTTCACGCAAACTTACAGTAGTAAAGTTCCAAGTGACTTCTTTATTACCACTCGCCCAGATAACCGCAGCAACTGTTCCTCCGGCCATTACGTAAAGTGTTTCTATTGTCTATACTTCGGACATGCACTTAGTTGTACCTGATAACTTTTTTAAGGAAATAATTAGGTAATCTTCTATGAAGAGAAAGAATTTAAACAACTTTTCTAGTAGCGGCATTCCAACATGTCAACTTTTTCTGTAGTTTTTTGTTTCTTTAGAAAACATGCTTTTGGATTTTAAAACACGATAAATCTTAATCATTTTAGTTGAGGATTAGGGTTGTTATCCTGTTCGTAGTCCTCAAATGGAAAAAATAAACAAAAGGAGTTCTACTAAACAAAATGACAGGGGTCATTTGTCTATCTCTGCACTGAAAACATCAGTCGTGCCCGACAAAGCAGCGAACAAAGAGCGTATCTTGGAAGGGAATTTGTCTTAGTTGTGTCTTTTCATGTCTAGAGCAGAAAGTGTCGGTAAAGTCGTAATTCCGAGGCGCAGCTTTGTTGGCCGTGGTAGCACTATGTCACCGCGCCTGCGCGCTGTCTGCTGTCAAACCATAACCAACCTCCCACGTTGACGAACATTATCGCCTTGCTGATTTCCCTTGTAATTCGCTTCTTTATTGCCCCTCGGAAGGTCTCTGTTCTCAGTTATGCTTTCACGTTTTTTGTTGGCGTGTTGAAATGGATTTTCAACGCTATTCAATATTGCTGTTTTATTAAGATGTTAATGCTGGAACTAATTATGACTCAACTTTATTCCAGGTAAATAATATAGTTTATTACGAAAACGTTTTATTACTTGCCAGTTAGTACGATACTAACAAATAGAATAAGGAATATATTGGTAATTAATTTTTAAAATAAATGTAGTACTCTTTGTCAAGTTCTTTATAGTTACATTGAATTATTTTATTATTTAAACTCAAAGCTGTAAATAATACAGTATCGTTTACGGAAAAAGCTTCCTGTTATTCCGTATAATCGACATTTATGTATAATGTTTACATTTATCACTGTCGGTTAGAATGTTGTATAAATTATCTCCGAGTGCGAGAAAAATAGGTCACTCCATAGCACATTACGAATGTAATGTAGGAGAGACTAAAATGAAACCAAAAAGACAAAAACTTGATTGATGCGCGGTCCGAGCATCTTACCTTTAGCTACGCTCTCTTACCGGACAAATAGATGCAATTCTGTTTAAGTTATTTAAATGGTCTTTAACGGCTTTTTCAATTCCTATTGTAACATTCTCAGTACCAAACTCGCAAATTTTACCGCCTTTATGACCACTTAATTCTTTGTTTACCTGCTACAGTCGCTTCTCGAACGCCGATTACAGATCCTTCTTTGAAATACAAACAGTGAAAATATAGCTGTGGCTTTTTGTCGGAATGTTACAAAAGTGTCCCGTGGGTTATTGGAACGGTACTCGATATTGCATCGTCGGCTTCCGAAAAGATGGTCTGGGAGGTCCGTTAGGGTATCGAAGCCTGTCGACCTGGAGGGTGAGTCATCACATCGGCTCGGTCTGCATTCCACACACCGGACATTCTACACGTGCCTTTTTTAACCATATCTCTACTTACTTAATTAGAACACCTGGTTAATATAATTTAACAAATATTATTTAGAATATATTAAACAATCTATTATACTAAGTTAAAACAAAGGCATTACCGCGAACTTAATTTTCTTTGTTTCACGAAGCAATAATAATTACGTCACAGTAATAAGCATGGAGCCGATATTTACAGCAGCTGCTAAGTCCTTGTTCCGATTATGGACAAGAATCGTGCCCGCGGCTCTTTGGATTACTAACATTTTCTATGTTTCCGCCTCGCCTTATTAAAAGATGTCATGCACGTGCATTACATCATGAACATAAAATGTAACAAGGACTACGTTTGTTCAACTGCATATTGATGTGATCGGTAATGTGGTAAACATTTTTTTCATTGCGCTACAAACTTGCTCGTATTCGTTCCGATTTGACACAAAATAATATCATGCGCATTTGTGCACATAGTCAACGAATGTGTTTGATATTATTAAAATCAAACATAACAGGCAATATAACACGTATATGTTTTATTAGTGTCGGAGGTGTTTCTGCTTCGTTATGATAACAGCCGTTCTTGGAATTTGATTATTATATTATCCACCATAATTGTTCTGAGATTCACGTGTCAGGTCAATTGAAGCATAACACATTTGAAATGTTTATCAGAAATAAGATCGATTTTGCTATCCTAGCCTAATCCCCGATACAAAGAGCATCATAAGCGTGGATTGAATAACCGCCTACTACAAAAATTGTGATAGACGGCACAATAACCTCACCACCAATACCGCCGCCATTATTTAATGAACCCTCGTCAGATGAAAAGGTCAAATTGTTTGAAAAGATTAATCTCATAATAAATGTGGGCCTAACCAGACCAGATTTTTTGGTTGATGTTGAGTTATGTGACACAAATATAAGTATTTTAGCTGACACAATGGACGGTAAATTTTTTATAGTGCCCTCAATCATCTGGCTCTGTAAAGGGCTTTGATTGTGATTTTATGTGTCCGAGAATTTAAAGGTAAATGAAGAGGAATCGCTGGACAGAGTAATTCTTTCATTCGGCATAAATTGTTCGTTTGAAGCATCATTTACACGGGCACGCCAGCCGAGAGTAATGCACTCGTAAATGTTTACGACTGCGGCTTCAACTTCAATGTTATTTGAATATTTTTTTCCAGATTCCTCCCATACACCATCACGTGGGTTTTCGCGACGCGAACTTTTTATTGACGAGCAATATTTCAACTTAACGACATTCCATTGCATGTAATTTTGTTACGTGGAGACTTACAGCACGCAATAATATTGTTAAGTTTATTTGTGCATTAACTGTAAATTATAGAATTTTGCAATTATTGACTAGTCATTAAAATATAACGAGTTAACTGTGGTATTAATTATGATATGTCGTGGTACTAGCGGTCGTTAGGCTAGAAGTCATTAGCTTCCGCAGACCACAGCGACTGTCAACAATATTTTACAAGTGTTCGGTTGTTGTCGACAACGAGCGTTTGAGCATCGAAATTAATCTGTTCCAAATGGCCGCATGTTTGCCATTCTCGGAATCCAATTTTGTATTTTACCACTCCTACGCAGTTCGTAAATCAAATTGAACGAATAAAAGGTCACTTCATTTTAAATTAACTCCCCTTGTGTGTTGATAAACAGAAATTACTCGTGTTTTTTTCCAAACCAGACCCGGGTTCCTAATTCGATATTTTTTAAATTGTAGGTACAATAAGTTCTGAAGTAAACGTGTTATCATCATTTACGAATATATTTCTGAACGGCCAGTAAATAGATTAACAGATAATTTTCCTCAATCGTTCTCTGTCTCCGCTGCGGTCGAGCGGTCTAGTCTGCACATGCAACTTGGCGTCCCAATATTTTTCTTGCCAGATAATAAAATCCACAAACTTCATAATATACCTACGCATAAATACGCATTATGTGGTAATGGTTGGTTTACCTTGGTATATTACATATTATTTGAAACCAGACCAATTTACCGTAGAATTGAGATGGGGATCACTAGGGGAGTTCTGTTCCTTTCATCGAGTAATAAAACATTAATGACTAGATAATTTTGAATATAAAAAATGCGGGCTCCTATATGGGCATATGAAAGGAAAGCCCCTTTCATGTTTCAAAGTCGTTAAAATGTTAGTAATGTTAGTATTGCTTATTTGGTACCCTGTACAAAATCAAGGCAGCTGGTTATGCTGCATAAAGCAGCTAGTTGATGGGCAATAACTCTTTACTACTGAGGTTTTCATAAAGCTCCCACTTTCGTTTTGCGGTTTTAAGCAAAAGGTCAGTACGGTATTGGGTTGAGATCACCTCAGTGCGGCGAAAGCCATTACATTACCCTATTTCGACACTGCTCCATAGGTGGGCACGGACCGGGCCTGGCGGCAGCTCGTGCCCGGTAAACTCGCACTAATTCAATTATTCCGTTTATGTGGTGAGCGGATCGCGTTGCATATTGAATTTCTGCCGGCCGCGCTGCGAACCCAATTAGGAGGACACTAAAAAGGTTCAGCGTTTGTTCGCGCCTCATTGTTCTCTTATATCTGGGCTGCCGTTTCGAAATCGTTGTTTCCTCGTCTTTTTAAGGAGTGGAAAGTTGATTTTCTGTTGTGCAGTTTTGAAATTGCGTAGGTGCATAGCGCGGGGGCCCGTCTGGCGGTGGCGAGGGTGTCCGCGGTGCAGCGGCGCCGAGTCCCCACTCGCCGTAGGCGTCGCCGGGGGCGTCGCGCCAGGCTTATCAGACGGTGGCGGGGCCGGCGCGCGAGCCTCACTCCACGGTCTACCGCTGACCGCGCGCCTGTGTTCGCTGGCTCCGCTTTATCTAACAAAAACCTTTGTCCAGTCGAGGCGTAGTATTTACACTCCGCGCGTAGTTTCCGAGGGGTTTTCCGACGCGGACCGACATCTGTCACTCGATTGTTTTCGTTGCGCGCACGCGTACCGTTGTTTGTATCAAGTTTCGACAAGTTTTGTGAAGTTTTTTATACTAAATTTGTGTACATTGTGATTGGCAGTGCTTTTTGGGATTGCAGTTAAAGGGATTTGGTGAGTTTCAATCATTTAAATATAACTTTGATTCTTTGTTTGTGTTATTATTATTGCGTGGGGCTTCCCCATGTGGAGTTGTTGTTCCTTCCTACAGTTTAGTTTGCACATAATTGCATCACTATGAGTAAAGTTTGGAAAAAAATTGAACTCAATTGCCTCAGCCGTATCTTGTTATCGGTCATCTGACTTATAAAAATGTTTGCTAATCTTTTTCGTCACGGATATGGCGAGACTGTTTTTGTCTTACGTTTTCAGGTAGGTAGGTATCTTAGCATGCGTAGCTTTCGTGATAAGCCTAGCATGTTCTAATCAACAGAGGATACCTGTCAGTCATTGAATAATTGATGAAAGATAATCCCCTTAATCATGAATAATGCACAGAAGCCATTATATATTTTGATGTCCTCTCGTTTTGGGCGGTTGAGAGGCTTGGGCAATTCCGATAGCTCGATTATGCTCTGGCAAACCAATGCAAGTTGGATCTTGCGATGCTACAGAGTTATTCCTAAAGGAAGACTCCAGTGGGTTGGTCGCGAGGAGCAGCGCTTGCGCACATGTGACGCGCAGCGTGTCATCGCTCGCGGTCAGTTGAACGAACCCGCGCGTCAACCTTGCCATAATCGCGATATTTGCATCGCCATTGTGCCTACCGCCGTGGGCTCAAGTGTGCCTCTAATTGTCACATTAGCTAGATAGATGAACCCGAACTTAGATAAGCCAGTACAGGGGGTTTGTACGCAGCTACAAGATGATCTGGTGATCCATGTGTGAGGTGTGTTATCTGAAGAAGAAAAATAACGCGTTACTATTTTACATGTGTGTAATTTATATTAAAATAACAGCTTTATGGTTGAATGTTCCTAAGCGATTAGTCCTACATATTAGTAAATTCTAATATATTAAATTTATTGTAAAAAAAACTGTTTCAATGTTTTTTTGGAAACAAATCAATGTTTTCGCATTATTCAGTTATCTTTTGAAACTTTTATATTTATAATTTCATGTCGATGTATCCACGATAACTGCACGAGTGCATTGAATGCAAGTTTGTGCAGCGCCGTTTAAAATGCACTTACAATAACACGACTGATTATCTGATTGATAATAATGAATGTTATATTTAGGTCAGACCTGTATTAATAACACTTGTATGTAATGTAAGTGTCATATAATGGTAATAAATAATATATAATTTGTCATGTAACATAATGGCCATTGATTTACATTCAACCTTTAAAAATGGAAACTTAAACACAATGTTTTTTTTAAGGAATCCATAACATATGTTTTAGCTAAGTATCTAACTTATAGAATGATTGTGCTGTCTCTATTATGTTATGTGTTTAGTCTGTTATGTTAACTTTTGTAACACTTTTTTTTATAAAAAATGACTATGGACTAATTCTTGCGGTAGCTACGGTGGGCCCTTTGTAGGTTAGCTTAGCTGTCAACGGGTTATAAATTTAGCGTATTAACTGGTCATTCTTATGCTACGGACACGAGGACTGAGATCCTTGGGCATAATGCCAAACTGGCGACAGACGTTGAACGCTGCCGGAAACGAGGTTTCATTTCATTTGCCTATTCGGCCTTCACGCATCAACAAAGTTAGTTGTTTAGGAAAGTAACAGTTTACAAGTCTCGCTAAATGGTCAAAATTTGTCTTAAAGACTCTTTTTTAAATTGGTAGTTTCAATATTGAAATAGAATCTTGTTATTCTAGATTTTTGTCACTCCAATCGCAGTAATAAATATTTATATTTTTAAAGTAGATAGGAGGAAGGTAAATATAAATATAATCGGAGTTAAAGCACAAAGTTACCAGAACCAGCTTAGCACAAGTAATAAAAAAAAACAGACATTTAGGTGAAATTGTGTCCTTTTCCTTTCTATTTACCGTATAACACAAATTTACGCCATGGACACAAGGTATCCGATTATGATCAGTGATCGGCATTAACGGTGCAAAACTTTAACAAAACTTGTTGAACTGAGGTATAGTAATACTTACTATCAAGAAAAATACGATAACATTGGCAAATTAGTGTCCAATTTAATTGTATATTGGAATCTCGATATGCCAATATTTGGGTGTAAGAATATAATTGTTTTTATGGCTCTCTACACTCTTTTATTAAGTTTTGCACCCATAGTGCCGATCACTGATTATGATACCGAAAGAAAGTTATCCAAGAGGTACTAGTATAATCAGCTGCAAATATGCGAGGGAGAAAATGAGGATGTGGAAAATGAAATGTGGTCCTGGGGAAACAGGTGTGACCGTAAAGTTACCAATGTCCTCATCAGACTGTTGTGGAATGTTCGCGATATCTCCAAGAGTGGACGGTTTCATGGAAATGATAACGGCCGGTGCGATGTCAAACAATTCGGATGCCGCTATCTATCGCACGATAAGCTGGAAACGCCCTGTTTTCAACACTTTTACTCGGTTTTAGCGAGTTTCTAGTCAGCTAACAATAACTACATTGAAAGTATTAACAGTTTTAGCGTTTATGCAATTAATTAGGCATATAATTTTATATAGTCGTCAGTTGCGCGTAGTATTAAACCATTAGTCGGGCTTATCTAATGGGAGTTGGTAATGGCAATGAATACTTTAAATAGTATTGAGTTGGTAATTTTGGGTTTTACCGCGAAGTTATACTGCTTCGATCATTAAGTAATCTGTTAACACTTTCGCAATTGCGCATTAACTAATTAATGTACAGTTGTTATTAACTGTTTGGTGCAAGCGTAAAAACCCTAGTACATAAATGTATAACTTTTCCATCCAAAAGTCTGAATTTTAAGGAAACTAAGAATATTAAAAACATGGCATGTGATGTTGATAACGCGAAAAAATGTACAAAAACATTATAAGCGGCACCCGTGCAATTAATCTTACCGAAGTCAAAACTGTTAGATTATTAAGAAAAAACAGGGGAATACCTAATGTAATGTAACAGATGTCACGTGTGCAAGCGAAGAAAACTCAATAAATCTAGAACCCTAGAGGGTGGGCACACTGGCGTTTCTTTCCCGCGTTTTCTCGGCGTTTCCACTTCAAAGGCCCGCTGTGAAGACAACGCGGCGTGCCGATTACTAAATTGCCAGCAAAACGTCCGAGTGACCACCGCTAGTGTATACGTGCCCCGAGATAATTTTGGTAAACCTAACGACGTGATACAAGCAATAGTAGACATGTAGGTCGAAAAAAAAATTAGTTTGAACCATCTGTACCAACTTCTAACCAGAATCATGCTTCCAATATGAGGGCTTAAATAGGCAACTTTTGCAAGTCTATACATTTAAAGAGTTGTATGTATGATGATGATAAGTGTCCATTGCATACACCCACACGTGATGGTTTTTCCCCGCTGGCTGGGCGTTTATCTCGTGCTAGGCGGTGCCGTCATGCGCGGGCGCCGCTTGATAAACTTTAACATTTAATAAACTAAACTAGATTGGTGATTGATTGGTGTCAGATGAACATGATTGCCACCAGCTTTCTCAATGTCAAGACGGAGAAGGAACGTCTCTGCACCTCATGTTTTTTTGTTATTGTTTCCGAAATTAATAATACGTATAAAATATATAAAAGAGTATTCAATATGATACGCGGCTCGTGCAGTCTGAGACCTGAGTAAACAAATATATAACAAAAGAATGATTTTAAAAACTATGAATTTGAAGTCGAGAATTACCTAACTGCAATATTATTACAAGCGTACAATAAGAAGCTGGCGTAAAACCGGTCACTTTGGATCGATTTGGGGGAGGCCTATGTCCTAGAAGTCCTGCTAATATGATGATACAACACGCATTTACAAGCATGTATCAAATGATATTCTTTTTCCGGGAATCTGATAGAATCGATAAGGATAACACAGTTATCGTAGCCACCATGTTTTATTTTGTTATAGCGCGTAAAACCCCTTCTACAAAAGCTGTGATATCTCTCAAATGGTTCCTACGGAAGACCAGCTTGGGTTACCGCACCAGCTTCACGCTGAGTAGGGACCATTTCGGGACACATTGTCAAGAACTGGAACAAACTCCCAGAGGATACAGTATTGGTACTGAGTGTCAATGAGTTTAAGAACAAACTTGACAAACATAAAGAAACCCTAAAACCATATTGACTACTGTTTAAAGATCATACTGGCTGGATACAGGCGCTATCAGTTCATGAAACTACAAATAAATAAATAAATATATCTTTTAATTTATGTATCTTTCTGTCTTTTGTTATTTCTGTGTTCTCGAATAAATGGTTCTATTCTATTCTAATTGTAGAGAATTCGATAGCTAAGAGTATTAAAAAATGGGCTGAAAACTAAAAGGCGACCGTATGGCGAAAAATAGAACGACATAGACAAAACAGTAAAACAGTATAAAACCTATAACCTAAACCTCGACACTAATAGTACTAAAGAGTTAACTTGTAAAAAACATCATGTTTACCTTTCATCATTGGCCTCGTATACGATATGTTTCCTTAGAATCTTTTAAAGCAGGTAATGAAACTACCCCGCTAAGGTCGGTCACAAGAAATTAGCATAACCACCGTCGAGACAATGGCTTTGTCTGTCCGTCTGTCTCGTAACTGTACTTTAACAATGTAAGCTTAAGTGGGCGCGGACAAAGTGCAAATGTATACATATGACACAAAAGTCACTGCAACTGTCAATAGCTCGCTTATTATTTTTTTTTTTTTCTATTTTTCTTTCGATTTAAATATCGAAGATATTCGCTAGCAGACGTTTCTGCATAATAAAAAATAATTTATTGTTTACTTGCCTTATTTAAAATTAATTACTAAATATAAGATATTTTTGTTATGTGTTGTCTATGAACTTTGTAGTTGTCTGAAATAAAAGATTTTTCTTTATTATTATAATAGCGGAGTTGGGAATTAGTATTTCACAATTAAAACACTGCCTATGAAGCCGAAGGAGTTCTGGGTTCACATCCCAGTAAGGGCATTTATTTGTGTTATGATACTTATGAGCATATGTATTTGTATCTGTGTCATGGGCGTTTTCTATATACTTAAGTATTTGTATATAATATCATAGACTGAGTACTCCCAACACAAGCCTTCTTGAGCTTACGTTGAGGCTCGCAGTCAAGTTGTGTAAGGTTGTCCTGTAAGATTTATTTATTATTAATTAAACTATTGTGCCACGGGAAAAATATTTTTTGTAACCCAGACTTTACCTACTATTGTCATTAGACTAATATATTTTTATTAGTTTAATATATTTTTTTCATTAATTCATTCTTTTGCGAAATGCATTGTTCCCTTAGTTCTAATTATAAATGTTTTACTCCAGTGAATTCACAGAAAAGATTTGAAATATGTGTGGGGTGAGCTGAACTTTAATGTCTTATCCAGTCAAGTGTAAAATGTTTGATTGCAGAGTATGGAAAAATAAGTTTTTCTAATGTATTAAGCCTGCGAAATAAAGTCATATAACACGTTCAATAGCCCACATTTTTGTACTAATGATCTATGAGCCATACGTTATATTTAGTAAAAACATTATTGAGTCACAGAAAGGGTATTAAAAAGGCAATGGTGCTTCGATAAATTTTACCCTAAATGGTCTCAATATGCGACAGTAAGTAAATGAACGATCGTCGCCGACCCGAACACTACCGACAACACCCGAGCCACTGATGTAGGTGACGCAATTAAAAAAGTTAAATAAAACAAAGCAACACGTGCGTGGGCATCGAGCTACTCAGGATAATTCCACTCCGTACCAATCAGTGCTAACTTGACTCTAATTGCCACGGAAAATGATACAGAGGTCGATGACTTTGCCCCAGCAGCTCAGCACATGCATTTTAATTTTTCTCCAAAGTCCGCTTCACACACGAGATAATATAAATAAAGAAACATTCTCACATAACATGTGAATATTTATATTATTGCAACGATTTTGTAATTGCGACACAAGTCAGCTAATTTATTCGAGATAATGCACATGTATGTAACCTAACCATACGGAGAGGCCGGTCGCAGTAAAGAGACGATATAATTTGCATGGACGTTCGACGCGTCTGGGTTGTAGCTCTTTGTTCTGCCGCGCGCAGCTGTTATTGTTTCTTATCGCGAGAACAATAAATACCGATTTAAAACACTTCAGGGTAGATAACCCTTAGCCTACGCTCCCGCCACTTTCAATCATAAATGTATTCACTTTATTAACGTAAGTTTAATGCCAAACTGCAACATTCAGCACAACATAGCTTCAGATCAATTTCTAATACAGATACAAAGTTACTGAACACTCGCAACTTTGTAAAAAATGATTGCTATTGTTGCTATACAAAAACATGATTTGTTTTTTTTTTTTAATTCGGTGAAGTCTGCGGTCGGCGGCGCCTCGCGGAATGCCCGCCATTTCCGGACGGTTTCCGGTCCGCGGCGCAGGCGCCGACGGCCTTAGATAACTCTATCTCAATTGTGGGATTTGTGGGACATATGCCGTGTGTCATACGAATCTTGAGACTTTGTAACTGATTAGAGATATATGCTGGTATCACTTAGGGCGTGTAGACCACTTTGCATAAGTGATCGTTGCATAATTGAGATGTCTCTTCATCAATAGGGGCCAAGGACATGGATTTCATAATGAGATCGTCATTGCAGAGGTTTTCCGTTGTTTACTAGTTATTCAAGTTTTCTTGTCATTTCCTTGTTCTTGACTGTAGCCTTCGGAATGTAATACATGATCATGATCTTATCTAATCGTTTAACGAGACTCAAGTGTAGTCTATTTGCGCAATCTAATAAGCAAGCTACGGGTTCAATTTGGCACGTCGCGGCCACTTTGCTTTCAGCATCGTATAAAGTGAAATTTTCTGTGTCGCACGCTGATTCATAGCTTCATTATGAATCATTCAACGTAATCGAGTTTTTGAATCGAGCCGACCGAATGTAAATACTGTAGTGGTCCGCGCCTAGCGCGGCGCGGCGGTGACTCAGAGGGTTTTCCGAGAAAACGGAGCGAAGCAGGCCCGGTACCGCGAACAACGAAGTTCGTATATTTCGGGCATTTTTCTCTTTTACTCCCATTAAGGCGCCATGAGAGTGACAGAGACAATCGTCCGAAATTTACGAATATCGTTCTTCGCGGTAGCGCCGCAGTTTTCATGAACACGAAGGTCGTACCCGGTAACTGGCAGCGGCCAATTTTCTTTCAGATGACTCAGTTCGGTGAAATCATTGGCTAAAGAAAAAAAGTTTAATTTTCCGTATCGAGTTTCACTTAAAATTTTAATAAAGTAGGGGGAGTTTGAAAGGGTTTGCAAGGGCATTGACTGCAGACGGAACGGCTCGTGACATTAGTCTGTAGTATGTACATTACCGTTTAGAGTGAATGCAGCGTTGTATGGGATAAGTTGGTGCAGTAATGGTTTGGGTTCATGATTTAGAGTCGATAAAGGTGAGGTGAAGGGCTGCTGGCGCGGTGCCAGCGATATGTTTTATTATTCGCAGTGTGGCGGTCAATGTCGCGCCTGCTAGTCGCCACCGTCACACATGTTGCCACATCCCGTTGTCTTATTGTAAAATCAAAATAGAATCTCGCATCATTCGCTTTTGTTAAACCTTTTTAACTGAGTTAGTAGCTTTTATAGTCGACGTGTTAAAGTTATTATTCAATTGTTTTATCTGTCGTACAGAATTTTATTGTATCCAAGTTTCTATTTTGTCTAAACATGCAAGCCGACCTCGGGTTACGAGTGCATATTTAGTGCAGCTTGCTCTAGATAGAAGCAAAATAAACGGATAAACATTGTCCTTGTAACATATACAAAGACGCCCTTTAAATTCAAACGATAAGTTAATGAACGGAAACCTTGAGGTTACTACTCTAGACGGAGCGAAGGGGTTTTTTGCAAGGCGATTGTAATTTACTCTTTTAGTTTATTACAGTAATCCATTTCATTCAATTGTAAACAAAATCCCCGTTATTGTAAACAAAATCTCTTCTAGAACCTGGTATCCTGTGCTCTATTAGAACTCAGTGCGCGCAATTAACAGTGCGTTAATGAGTTGCGTATAACCGACTATATTAAATAGCCGACTATCGCTTGTGTCCATGTAAACATCACCTACCACTTGTACTCGACCACCTTATCGCCTGGGAGGTTTTATGACGCCACAAGACTCTTTGAATGTGTTCTCTATTGTGTTTACAATTGAGGTCAGTTTGCCACCGCACGTGGTCGAGTCGAGGCGCGGGAAGAATTTAGCGCTACTAGCTTTCCGAGTAACCATTAAACGCTCTGAGCGTTTACATTCCCATGTTTGACGACTCGGAATATTCACACCTACTTTAGATCTGAGGGTGAGCTTGTTGGTTTAGACGCCTTTATGTTTTGTGACCCGCGACATTGCCTTTGATGTCAGCAATATTTAGAACAATAACCATATAAAGCGCTTATTACACTATGTGGTCTGTTTGCCGACAACCTGGTTGATTTCTTGGTTTTGTGGCATTGGCAACATATTTACGTGTATATGTGTGTATACTACATAGGTATGTGAGTAACACCAATGATGTCTTATGTCTCCATCTGCCTAAATCTCTTAAATATAATTAACACTATACACGTTACAAAATAGAGTAAATAATGAAGGTGTAGTCAAAAAAGGGTGGCATTACTTTAATTTGTCAACAATAATTTAAAGTAATTTGTCTGTCCTTGCCGAGTTGATTACAAGTTACAAGCTAGCGTTTTTACGTATTCCAATATCAAAGACTAATTGTAATAAGAACCATGTAAATGTTTTGTTTTTCTCCCGGGTGGTCTCGTTCTCACCTGACGCTTGCGCATATTCTCAACACGTTTCGTGTCAAAAACTGCGCAATTCATTTCAAACAACAACTCCATGATCAAAGACTATTTATGTTAAGACGACTGTTCGCTTATGGACAATTTTACAAAATATCTATCTATGCTATTTTAATAGATATTGTTCCTATAAAGCATAGGCTCAGCTTTAATGTATTAACTATTCTGCTATTCATGTCCACATTTAATTTATATAAGGACGCACGACTGAATTCAAACGTGAAATTTATACACGGAGCTCATGAGATTAAATGTGTAAGTGGAGATATCGTCCCTTAAATGCAAAAGCGACACAATCCAAAATAATACCTTGTTGCAATTAAAATTTTATAATGGAGTGTTAGAATTGTCATTGCAACAAGATCTTATTTTGAAATGTGTCGCTTTTGTATTTAAGAGACGATATGTATTAGTATCGTCTAAGTGTAGGAGTGTGGCACGCGGCTGTGTACAGGTTAACAGTCTTTATAATTGATTGTCTCCGTCCTTAGCTCTTGACTACCATACTAATTCGACATGTGTTTGACCGTACGGTTAAAGACCCTTTGGTGTCAACATTTCGTTTTCTAGAGCTTCGACTTGTTGATACTCCTTAATGACTTTGACACTTAAAAAGTCATTACTTTTATTACTATATTCTTAATACCTAGAATATCGATGTCAGATGTTTATAATTACATAAATAGCATAACAGTAATTTAATTATATATTTTTCAAAGCAGCACGTGACGTAGAACAGTTTCGCAGAATTTATTAAAAATTCATTTGATGTTCTATCGGGCAGTGTTCCCGGAAAATGACAGGTGCATAAGTCTGTATATAAAAGTTATTCGAGGTAAAGCACCGAGTTTTAGTATGGTTATCCGCTTTCCTTGATAAAGGATATTACATAAATTCTAGAAATGTTTTTCCTGGCCTTTCGGTGTAGTAATTCTCTATAAACTTAAAACCTCTATGGAGGACAAATTAAATAATAATTTCCTAAATTATATGACAAAACAAGTAATTTAGATGGTAAAGAGTAATGAAAATGCACTAAATATTTATAAAATTGTGTATCTGTTCAAATATTTATGTATGGTTCTTTATTGATTATTATATGAAACTCATACTTACTTATAAGGAGAAATATGAATATTTTTATACGATTTTGATCCAGTGAGTTACCTTACAATTAAAATATTGTCAAAAATTGTTTTGCTAGCAATCCAATTGCCTGCCATCAACCAAGACCAATTTCACAATAGGGATGTTGACACACAAAATTTTGTAAAATAAATAATGCAAAGGTTAAAAAAGTTTGTTACTATGATAATAAATTATTTCAATTTGTAAAATGAACATATTTACTAATTTTGACGGCCAAAAGTTATTTCTGGCTTTTGTGTAATTTTAAGGCAATTAGTCCCATACTGACTTTTGATCTCTAGAACTAAACGAATCGATTGATAGGAAAAAATCAATCAACAACCCTAGTTCTTCTTCTTCTTTAAAAAAAATAATATGGCTTCCATCAATAATACAATCGATGATTTCGTTAACATCTTCAAATTAGCTGTCACTTTATGTCAAGCAGGTTTTTGACGTATATTGTAAATTATCGAAGGCTCATGTGTCATACAAGAACACGCCATACCGTTATCAATTTCATGAAGTCTTGACATACTTATACCTACGTATCACATGTATAAATACGAATTTCCGTGAAATGCCCACGTGTGCATAGCGATAGTCGCACAAGCGGGGACAAAATAAATAAAAAATATTCGAAGTACCTAAGTCTAAGACTGGAAGTAAAGTTACATTTTTTTCACGGGCATGCATTATATATAAAGGCACGCAGCTTTTAGTGTGTAATATATGCTTTACTATTATTGTTCGAAGATTATCTGTGCAGCCATCGTTGAAGTGACAGCCATCTAACAACAATGTTGCAAGTGCCCAGTAGCTAATTTTTATATGGTATCTATTTATTATAAACATCTTGGTCTAACTACAGTAACTACTCATAAACATTTTTGAGGTTTACTGACGGACTAGGTCGATTACTATAAGTTTAATATTTAAATTTAATTCAGTGGGCGATATAAGGGTATTTGCCTTTTGTAGCAAATCAACTCTGTTGGTCCTTTCAATAGAATTGTCTCTGTTCCGAATCGTATTAACGTGTTAACAACAAGCGATAGATAACCATAGGCTTTGTTTGTGCGTAGGCGCTCACACGTGCGGATAACGGTGTGGCCTTATCTGGCTCCAAGTCCACTATTGCTAAATTGTTAGTTTGTGTTTTAGCGATACTGTGACTAAAATAACGCTCCCTGTGTACATTTTTTTTTTATGACATAGGCGGCAAACGAGCAGTAGGATTGCCTGGTGGTAAGCAATTACCGTCGCCCATGGGCACCCGTAACACCAGAGGAGTCACAAGCGCGTTGCCGGCCTTTAAGGGGGGTTGGAGCTCTGGGAACCTTACTCACCATGCATACCTGAAAGGTAGCAGTGTTATTATGGCTGTGGTTTTCTGTAAGGAGGAGGTACTTCCCCAGTTGGGCTGCCCCAGATTCAAGCGTGATGGTCATCGCTGTGCCCTACCTCTCATTGTTGAACGTAGTTTAAGGACATACCCGGGTCCAATTAATTATAGAACACTCGTTAGACCTTTCACGGATTATACTTACACATTATTATAGCTAAGTAAGTCCGGGGACTCACGTCTTTGCGGGACGGGATTGCCGTCGTGATTTCAAAGAAAGTAGTCTTTCGAACCATGAGTTAGTGAGTTCGGAGTAGGAGGTCTTTTTCTAATATAAGTGGCCCTATGGTTTTGTCTTGGGACTGCGAATATTAGAAGGTCCAATTAATTGTAATAATGTGTCTTGTGAGATCCAATTTTGGCACCAGCAATCATGATTAAGAGTAGTAATTTTTCGAGAATTTTCTTTATAAAAAATGGACAATCTTAAAATTTTTTGTTCCATACTATTATCACTCAAATAAATACATACAAAACCAACATCTGCGGCTGAATCTACATATATTTTATTGTACATTAAGTTCTGTCGTCGGAATATCATTTTATGTAAGATATGTGTCATTACAAGTGAACAACAGTAGGTTTACAACATAATCTCGAAATATACATGTTTGGTGAAATTGACAAATATATAAAAAATATTTAGGGCATGTAAAAAAATCTAAATATTTTACTTTTTTTTTATTGTGATCGTCCCTCTTTTACAAATCTAAACCATCAATCGTGAAGCCTACACGAAAAATCTTTCCAAAGTATTCTCCATCACATATCTTATCTCAATACACGTTGCCTACTTAGTAAGCCATTTAAAATTTTCCTGCGCCTCACTAAACATGTCAACGTGGGAGTTATCATGAATCCGAAAAATGTTATTGAAAAGGCTTACCGAGCAGCTCGTACTAAATGTAACGCTAAAATCGGCCAGTTTAATCGCGCTCTTTGATAAGGTATACATGGTTGCGGAAGTTAATGGTACAGTATTTGGTAAGCAATGGGAACACATGAAAAGCATTGCCCTTCGCATGTGTCGAGTACCGTGGTGTTGTGACGTCACTACTAGTTATAGAGGTGATCTCACAACCGCGGGGTAACGTTCAATTACAGTACGGGGAGGTAGCTTTGCCGTGATATTTTATCGGTGAACTGGGAACATGGGTTGCTTTGTATTAAAATTGCTAAATGACCAGTTTTCATTGCGGTTGGGAGTATTTATTATTTTATTATTCATAAATAGCTGCATGCTGACAAAAAGAAATATTACTGAGGGAAGACGCACTAACTGTTTACCCCCAAAAATATATTCAGATTTTTTTGCATTTATTTTGTTAATATTCTTAAAATCTTAATATGCTTGTGGAGATCTTATAATTATAAAATACTGAATGTATATGTCGTACGTCGATGTTTGTACTTTGTATGTAACTTGAACAAAGATGTTGTCTATATACTCATGACGGCAAAAACAACGAATACAGGTTATGTTAAATGAACATAAAATTCATACGCGCATAATAGGTTACTATTGTTATGTAGCCTGAGAGTCTGACCTTACGGCCTTTACGACCAACCGGACACTATAACGTGTACGAGCGCGGTAAGAACGTAGATGTGATGTCAACACCGTGTCGGCCAACAAATAGAACATTGTCTACGTTTCCACGTAACGTCCGTTACACCCGGTGACGTAGATAGATATTTATTTGTACTAATTATACATCGTCATAATCTGATACTGTACCTATGTACGGTCAACCAATTTGATTTCTAGGCCACTTCGAACCTTGTCACAGTGCCGTTAATAAGAGATCTTTTGCGTCCTTCATATAGATTTTCACTGTGACAAGGAACGAAGTGGCACATAAATCAAATTGGTTGACTGTACACACATTACAATTTGGTAGTTTAGATTTAGTTCATCTGATTACATTATATTCAAATATTAATCTACTTCGCGTTGTCCCGGCATTTTGCCACGGCTAATAGGAGCCTGAGGTCCGCTTGGCAACTAAATATATTAGTATTTAAATTAAATAAAAAAAAAAACATAATTGAGAAGTCACATAATATTAAACATATAAGGAGTAAACCAATGAACTGTGCTTTTAACATAGTCGCTCTTTCAGAAACTCTTTTATTGTTAATGCAAAACGTTTTCAGTTTATGTGTGAAGCGGCGCGGCGCTCTGTACTCAAGTTTCTGATCTCTTCTGGCAGATAGAAGAATTTTGGCACCTATTACTTTAGGAGAATTCTCTGTTTTTTTTGCAAACCATATAATCGGGATATAGACAGTCCTGGCTTCCTTCGCGCAGAGTAAATAGATACAGAACACTTGTCAGACGTTTCATTTAAGCGATACAGAACTAGAATACACTGAAATATAATCTATTCTCGCCGGCTTTACTATCTTTCCCATAGTTCAGTTTTCCTTGGGCTTATGAATAAAAGACCGCCATACTGGCTCCGTCTTGCCTAAGATAAACGTTAAATCACCGCCACTAATAGTAGATACTGAATGACAGGACCTTAGCGTCCATTAGCTCGCTGGGTAGATATTAGGAAGGTCTGGTCGCTTCCGAAGTGATTGATTATGGCCGGAACAAATGGCGTAATCGAGGGGAAGCCTAGCCTAAGCAGTGGGCGATAAATAGGTGACGATGAGATGGACACTAAAGAATCAAATAAAATAAGAAATAATGAAGTAAGGGGTCTTCGGGATTTTCGACTGATGATGCCCTAAGCACTACTTCACCAAGTGTGCTATGGTTGCAGGCGGCATTCTAAATCTCAAGTGCCCATACATCCGATATTAAATCTTGGGATAGCTCCTTCGACGGACTGGGACAGTTTCTTATTTAATATTAAAGGACAAGGAAATCATATTTACACTTTTTTCCATTAAGGATACGAGTAATTCAGTGTACACAATATTTATACGGTCCATTCTGCAAAGCAATTACGGAATGCTAGTATGTCACATAAATATTTGCTAGGTACGCTCCGTGACCAATTAACGCACGTGGTCGTCAGTTGAGACGAATTTCATTTGAGCAATTGATGTAATTGAGCGCCGCCCGCCTTCCGGAGCGCTTTGTCTCCTCCATAAAACTTTAATCAAGTTTAAACAAGTTAACCGGTTGATAAAGAGATATGTAAGTAATAAAGACGTGCAATGTTGCTTGGTTAAT
Organism: Grapholita molesta; assembly: GCA_022674325.2. NCBI lineage: Eukaryota > Metazoa > Arthropoda > Insecta > Lepidoptera > Tortricidae > Grapholita > Grapholita molesta. Next base: position 3,317,003 of record CP053138.2, read on the forward strand.
CATTGGCGGTGCCGAGTGGAGAGATCTCCGGCATGTTAACTGGTCAACACTAAGAGATTCGCAACGTTTAATAGTAATTAAGATTCTTTATTAATCAATAATCTCTTAATGCTGTAGACATTTCCCTTAGATTAGCACGTCTAATCGTTAGTCCATATAAGGTAGTATTGACGGCTAAGTGAGTTCTTCGCCCACTGGTTTGTACGGCCTTGCCGCAAGGTCCGAGCAAGCCTCCGGGCCGGCCCACTCACGACATCGACGTGATTCAGAAGGAATACCTAGCCTCTACTTTATCTATGATAGGAAGGTGCAGAGTTAACTAATCGTTTCTGTTTGTTGAAACACGTGGCTCGAATATCCGAGTGTAGTTTTAGAGAATTTGGTCAAGGATAAATGTACGTAAAACAAATAAGGGTAAAGCATTTGTGCCGTATGGGAAAATCAAAGCGGCATCATATCTTCAGATTGAAAATTTAAAATCAACCTGCTTCATCCGCATACCGACTTATATAGGTATTAGAATTAACTGTTGAAGCTAGTTTTCCCACATGGGAAAGTCAACAAGGCACATTACAATAGGAGAAGATGAAAAGAACGACATGTTTTATGTGCTGCACCAAAAAAACCCTAAATAGGCTTCGGAAGTGAGCTGCTGAGCGACTAACCGCAGTTCTCCAGAGCTCATTACCTCGGATAACTAGCCACCGGCACATGCAATGCGAAATGACGCGAAATATTTCCGGAGTTAGAGGAGTGTTCTATAAATAAATGATTCTACGTCGCTCGTGGGCGAAGATTTCGGGCTTGGTCGGCGCCGCGATCAGTAGCGCGCGAGAATCCGCGGCAGCAGGCGCGCGCGCAACGAACGAACGACCCGCACTCACGCGCAACGCGCGACAACGACAAACTACACGATAAATGACGATAGTTAGAGTACGGATTAACGACAAATCGAAAAACTCGAACGCGATACACGCAAGCGCAGTGAGCTTCTAAATATAGTGCTCGAAATGCAGAACATTGATCCGCTGGAGTTTGCCAACATACTGGCTACCGAGCTGTGGTGCCAACAGGTATACCGACCCTGGCCCTCGTCTCCAAACAACCCACACCTCAGTCCTTACTAAACATGCCTTGTTTTCAATGACAGGTGCTATAACATCGCTCTAATTATACTACTGATGAAGTGCACGATTAATCTTTTAACAGTCAGTAATAAAAGATGCCTCTTTTGTCGGTTTAGCTGTACAACTATTGTTTTATTTACCTAGTGATCTGGCGGAGTGATTTATAGTCGGCTTTCAGCGTAGTTAATGAATGCTACGATGTACTTAGCAAGCTATTATTGAAGAAATGTTTTACTATTTTTAAGACACAAGTCATGCACAGATTTAGGTTAAGAATTCATAATGTTTGTCTTTTGGGAACAAGAGAATTCCGTAGTTCGTGATTTACGAAATATTGTGAATGTACAGTAATTGTATACTTTATAAAATATAATCTACTACCTTTTAACTACACTAAAAGTAAATAAAACAAAGTCATAACTACCTACGTTTGGAAATGAACCCAAATAGAGGGTTTCATTCCTATTGTGTTTAGCGTATTTACCATGAATAGGTAATATTGAAAATGCACTGTAAAATTTGTTAAGTGTACCTATTCGGCTATTGTAAATTCGAAAATTGATTAGTTATCAAATATGTTCTATTTTCAGAATTATCTGCATTTGTAACAACCTGAAAACACTATTACATTATACAAACAGTAATAAAAAGTTGAAAATGTAAATATAAGTAGGTACATAGAATTGTTTAAGTTTATTGTTATTTGTTACAATAACACGTTGAGATCGGAATGTGGAAGCAACTGCCATCAAATAAAACAATAAATAAACATTGTATAATAATTTCACAACAAGCCTGGCAGATTATTGAGGACAAAAGTTTCCAGTTGCACCGCATAATTAGTTTATATGGGCCACCATTACTAGAGCAAACATACTGTATAATTAATTATTAGTGTTATGTATTATTCTCTGTATATATAATATACATACCTACTGATTTAAACTTACGGTTTGTACACATTACTATACATGAACGGGGACTTAACCGCATATATTAACTTTAAAATTTACCTCCGACGTTTTCAAGACGACTTTGTCCTCGTGGTCTCGATTAAGACTCTCTTAATCCTTTATAAAAGTAAAATATGAAAGTTCATTAAAAAAAAAAATATCAAAACAATAAAAATATTATAAAAAGCCTAACTTAGGGTGCCGCCGGCAACGAAGTACCGCCGGAATATGCCCGCCGTGTCCAGGATTACCGCTTTCTGAAACTGACCCCTGAACCAACCTTAGTCTCTCAAGATATTATCATTATTCGGCAAAGATGTACCTAATGCTTGTTCTTGTGTAATATCAGCGGTTGGGGAAGGAAATGTAAGGTGAATCTAGCCTAATTTACTGTTAAGTAGGGAAAACCAAGTTGAAATAGGAAATAATTCTCATTCCTGTTTATTGTTATGGACAACATGCTTATCAATCAAAATAATTGGACTGGCTGTAATATATAATATGAACTTCCTCTAGATGACGAGGAAAACATTTAGTATCCTGTGTATTCCGTATTAAACTCAATACAGGTAAATGTAGATAAATACGTCTCGATTGAGTCTGTAGTAAAGTACTTAGGGTCGGTTGTTCCAAATCGTTTGTAAACGTCCAGTGTGCGTAGATGTGGCTCTAGCGATCACAAATAGTTCTGTCAAAATCAGTTGCTAATCTCCACATTTCCTTGTTTCCAGTTGGCTAACCTCGAAGGCCTCCAGTCGGGGGTTCCAACCCGCACGACGGCGACCATCACACCCACTCAGCTGCGCAACTTCGAGCAGACATACATCGAGCTGAGCAACTGCCACAGCGAGCAGGCCAACCACGCGGGGTTCGTGCCGCCCTCCGTCACGCACGCCAACAGTTACGGTATGTCTTTACGCTCATGGTGACCTGGTGACGGCGTTCTTAGCCCAAACAAAATCGTCTCTTAGTCCTGTCGCTATTGTATTGACCCAGGTTCGAAACCTGGCTAGGGCGTCTATTTGTGTGTTTATCATGAATATTTGTTCCTTGGTTATGAACGTTATCGACGCATTTAAGCCACGCCCGCCAATAGCTCAATATGCTTGAATACTCGGTGTCCTGGTACCTCATGAGAATCCGGCGCACTTAGACGTTTTAATTGTAAAGATCAAAATAAGCCTAACTTAACGAGCAAAATATAGTCATTAATCACTAGCTTTCCTCCCGGACTATACAAAATCGGCAAAAGTAAATTCAAATGTTTCCATCACAAAACACAATACATATTACCTAAATAAACTACGGTGGTTTGGTAATCACAGTACGCTTAGACAGCTCGTATAGATATTCATCTAATAAAGTTCTCCTGCCATTCCAGGCATCCTGAATCCAGGGGGCTACTGCGACGCGGGCCCGACGACGACGCTGCATGTGTCGCCGGGCCCGCTCTCCGCCAGCGGCGACAGCAGCTGCAGCCCCGGCCCCGCGCCCAAGCGGCGCAACATGGGCGGCCGCCGCCCCACCAAAGCCCCCCAGGACATCTCCCCGGAGGAAGAGGAGAGGAGAAAACTCCGAAGGGAGCGAAACAAAATGGCCGCCGCCCGCTGTAGAAAGCGCAGACTCGACCACACTAATGAACTGCAAGATGAGACAGACAAACTAGAAGATAAGAAACGCGCGTTACACGAAGAGATTAGAAAGCTGAACGCCGACAGAGATCAGCTGCAAACCATCCTGCAAGCGCACCTAAGGACGTGCAGGCTGGCGAAACGCGCGCCAAGCCCTGTAGATGTGAAGCCGTTCCAAGAGTACCCGTATATCGAAGAGGGGGTGAGGGTAAAGGAGGAGGTGGTGGACCCCGCGCACGACCCCACGCTGGCGCTCGATAACGACGTCATGTTCACCTCGCCGACACCGGACAAAAGGTAAAAACATTGCTCTGCTGTTCAAAACTTAATCATGTAGAGTATAAGTCCTGGTTATCCGTATTATCAGAGTATGTCTGAAAGCTTACCGAGAACCACGTCGGTCATTTGTTTTATTTGCCTGGTATAAGCAAGAGCGATAGAGATAGAAAATTGTTGAATTTCTGTTACTTGACGTTAATCCAGCTTGTTCCCGTAACACTGACCAATTTTGCCAATAAACAATAGACCCTTTAAATTCTACCAAACTGTTCCATTGCCCTATAAAGGCACATAGGCGCATTTTGTGAGCGTGGCAGTAGCGCAGCGGGACACCGGTGTGGCTAATGTAACGAAATAAGGCACACATTTGGACGGCAGCGTCGCACCCCGCTGCGCCACGGTCACAAAACGCGCCTATGTGCCCAAGCCTTAACTATTCCATTTCAACTTTGAATAATTAAGCCTAAAATAGAGTGAAGTTGATGTAATTTTGACAGTGTTTCATACATTACATCGCTCTTTATTGAACCTTCTAATAGATTCAATTAGTCTATTGTAATATATATGAATAGATACGAACAATGTACGTATTTGTCTAGTAGTAGTAGTAGAGTAGAGTAAGATTGAAGCCGACTGAGTTAACCCCCCCTCCCCCGCAGGATAATGCTGTCGGCGGCCGCCAGCCCCGCGCTCAGCCTGGACACGCCGCCCGTGCCCGCGCGGCCGTCGCGCCCCAACTTCCTGCAGGTGCCGCTCTTTCCCACTCCCAAGCAGGTCAATACACGCCCGACTAGCGCCGTCTCACGTGGCTCGAGTGTTGCTAGCGCCATCTCGCGAGTGGCCAGTGTTTTACTAGCGCCATCTAGCGAGTGGCTAGTGTTTTACTAGCGCCATCTAGCGAGTGGCCAGTATTTTACTAGCGCCATCTCGCGAATGGCTAGTGTTTTGCTTAGTGTGACAGCTTCAAAAACGCGTTATTTAAATTTATCCTGATTAGTTTATATCATACAGACAATTTGTAATCATTATCGTGGGCAGATAAATCTCTTCGAACGAGAGTTCCGCCAATATTAGTTGCAAATTGTTATGCAAGATTGGATAATTCACTTAAATAATCACACAAATATTGTTTATTTTAGTCCAGGATAAAGTTAAATTCGGCTTTGGCAAGAGAACTGAGGGATTACTTTATGAGTATATTGTATGGCCGAGTCGTGCGGCGAGGTTATCGTGATACGAGTCGGGTAATCCCCGTTCACGCGTTTATATTGGTGTTGTTTTGTATTACAAAATGTTATCGAAATAAAACAATGGGTCTATCATGAGTAAAACAATCACTAAAATTTCGTAGTTAAATATTTAATAAATAGGGTAAATCGCCAATAACTGGCCACTTCAATAACCGGCCAGCTTATACTGAAAATGAATTCTGTTTACCTATAAATAGAACACATTTTCCAATGGGGTTTCAATTACTGGCCACCGTTAACTGGCCAACACACTAAAATGAATTATAATCGCTTATAAACAGAGTTCATATTTAGTATGGTGTGGCCAGCTATCGGAGGGTGGCCAGATACTAGCGAATTACCCTATACAGCGGAAACAAGTATATAAATGTGTTGTACATATTTTACATTTTAGACAATATAGTACTAAAATACTAAAAAGATACTGATGAAAAGTATAATAAGTAAGTAATATCTCGAGCCATGTGTTTATATGTTGTTTTGTTTTGTTGTGCTGCTAGTAATTGGGCTTAACACTCTACAATGTTTTTGGTTTTTCAATTAACGAAATAATTTAAAATTTGACACTAAACACTACAGTTACACACATATTATTATTAGAACACACAGAAAACTTACCATATCGGAGTCTGAGGCATTTATAAGTACAATATTAGGGTAAATCGCCAGTAATTAGCCATCCTCCAATAACTGGCCACCTCATACTAAAATGAATTTTGATCATCTGTAAACAGAGTTCATTTTTAGTGTAGCCAGTTATTTGAGGGCCTATTATTAGCGAATTACCCTAGCGACCGTAGAATTTCTATATAATTTCTTTATCAAACCAATATCAATATTGCCCTAACTTACTCGATTAACATTGGAAGAAGCAATAATTTTAAATAGCTTTAGTTTGAAAGAAAGTTAGTAATTTACTGTAATTTAGTTGTGGTACCAATAAAATAAATGCCTTTCCCAAACGTCAAAACTCAAAGATCAGTGATAAACTTCGAACTTCGGTGACCACAGTGTCTGATTTTTTACATTTCGATACTCCGATATGTGTATGGTAATACTAAACTTACTATTACTCTATTATTAATCACATCCTAAGGGTCTTCTGATATTAAGGTGGATATGGGGCAATTGTAACTCAAGACTCAGACTTGCCATGATCCCCTTATCCGTATTGACCTTACCAATTCTTCAAAGAAATTGGATTTAAGATAAATCGTCAATAACTGGCTAACTCGTCACGTTATACTGAAAATGAATTCTGTTTACCTACAAACACCTATTTTAATATTAGGTGGCCACTTACTGAAGGGTGGCCAGTAATTGAATCCTCATTGGAAAATGTGTTCTATTTATAGGTAAAAAGAATTCATTTTCAATATAAGGTGATCAGTTATGGCGATTTACCCTATATTAAATTGGAACAGAGTTGAATTTCATTGATTTCTTTCGCATTTGAAACAAAAGGAGTTTTACTTTATTTCCTATACCATAGAGAACAAATTCGAATTGACATTTGTTTTGTATGGTGAACCTTAGGAGATGTGATTTTTATAAAAAAATACCTTTAGAGCGTCTAAATTGGTCTCAGTCCATGAAATGTGAGATAAATATGACGCCAAATGACGTCTGAGACACATATCACCTTTGGCGCTCAAAAGGTTAAACTAGTTTTGAGTAAAAAGCTCCAAAGTCCACTTAATTAACCGGCACATTTCCGCCTCCAGATCCACAACAACAAGCTGGCGAGCAACAACAAGATCGCCGGCATCGAGATCAGCACGCCCAGCAACGGGATCCCGTTCAACTTCGACAGCCTGATGGAGGGCGGCACGGGGCTCACGCCGGTGCACCCGCACCCGCACCCGTGCGCCCAGCAGCAGCGCCTGCCGCCCGACGTGGCCTCGCCCGACCACGGCAGCCTCGTCAGCCTCTGAGACATCGACCTGTTCTGCTTCGAGCGAGGGGAATACTCCTAGAACTGCCGCTGCAAGCTCCTTAACGTAGCCGTAGGGTGGTGCCTAAGATCAGAAGCAGAAAGGGTCAGCAATACTTGAATATCGATGTGTGCGACCGGCTCGTCGGCGTGAGACGCCGCGGCCGACTTCGCGTTCGAGTTTAATGGAATACTTATTTATTCTACGTAATTCTTCTATCTTTCTACTCATAAATCTATTTTTTTCACTTTGTAACGTCCTATTTATTATTTTATACATTTAGATGTTTGAAAAAAGTAAATGAACAAAATAGTCTAGTATAATCTTTCTGTATGGCTGCACGTTTTGTTTACTTTTTTTAAACGTTTGAGTGTGCGACATACAGGTCGGCTGTCAGCCGGCGACGCTCCCCGGGGGCATGTAGCTACTTACTTGCTCACTTTGTGCTTTGTATTTATATCGTAGGCGATAGCTAGTGCGGCCCCGGCCTTACCGAGTCAATTGACGAGCTGTTCTAGTATTCTAAAATAAAATATTTTTATAAATATACTTGTATTTCCGCAGAATATAGGAATTGTGATTTAAAATAAAACAGAGTTTTATTTGAAGCATTTCAAGAATTTCGAGTTGTGCTTGAATCTAGCGTGGCTAGACGGTGCCTTTGTATATAAGTTTAACGTGAAAGATCTCTTTTACACGATTTTCGAAACGGCACAAACTTGTTTTTTTTAATTCTCGAAGTATCTTGTCATAATAAAACCTCGTGCCATTGTCTCTACTCTCATCTACGAAATATTTAGTTAACCATAAACTAACAGCAATAATACTACTTAAAGATTAATATATTGTATGTAAGTTAGCTCAATATTGGTGTAACGATTACCGTTCCATGGTTAGGTACTAGTAGTGTAGCGTACTTTAAGGCATTTGTGATATGTCCAGTGATAGTGGGGACTCGTGTGACTCAGGCCTTATAGTAAACTTATCAGTACACGGCCTTATTTCGACATTCATTCTAAAATCAACCTTATTCTTCTGAGCTCAATTCTCTCTATCCTGTGTAGGTGTTATTACATCACCTGTTATAATTACTAGTGTGCTGATAAGTTTGCAATAAGCTCGAGTCTTTGTGTATTTGACTCATGCCATATTCGTTTTCTTGTAAAGCTATTACGGTCCAATTTATCGTGTCATCGAAAATGTCGGAATTGGACTCTTGTAGTATTTTTTAATTCATTTCGACTCGTGGTTGTGTCTTCAAGTCGGATATATTGTGCCTGTTGAAATAAGGTTTTTGTAACCGTGTGTTATTACCCTAATTCACTGTTATAGGGTTTGTATGTAAATCTCAGATGAAATTTGACGTTAAATAAATTTTCTTGTGACATTTTGCTGGTAATAGTTGCCTTTTTAATAGTTGTCTTTTCGACACAAATATTTAGGATTTTATAGTACGGTCGCTTGCATTTATTAGTGACCCACTCAAGGTTGACAGACCTGTCAAACTGTATTGAAGTTCAATGGATTTTTTTACGAAATGGGTAACGAATTAACGCACGCGACTGTACGGGCATGGGTTTCTACATCGTACCTATAAAGACCGCTGGAATAAAATATTATAGTTTAAGGCAATAATTAGATTAAAGGCACTTAACAATTATTATAATATGCATAACTTAGACCAAATTATTACTTTTACGTGCTTTATCGTAGTTTTAATTAAAATCTAAGCCAAATATTGATTTTATCGTTATGTTAAGTTAGGTTAGACGCTGTTTACGTAAAAGTATTAGGGGACGGAGTCGCGTCAAGTATTTATTTAGTTTCCGACACGCCGGTAAATGTGCATACATTTTGTACCTTATGTCCTTGGAATAAGGTGTATGCATATTTATGAGCGCGCAGTAGACCCGAGACTAGCGCCAGCGAATATCTGCCGACATTTCTATTGAATATATATTAAATAACATTCGACATATGGTACGCATAATATGAACATGTAGTTGTATAAGAGAGATGTAATTTTTTCTAGAACTATTTTCTAAACGCAATTGTAGAATACTTTTGTATTTTTTCAAGAAAATTAGCAAAGCAATATATTTGATAAAATTATTTGAAAAATCTACCCAGATGTAGTGAAATATATATGTAAATCAGAAAATATAAATTTGTTTACAAACACCCGATATTGTTCTTATTTTATTCTAATTTCCAAACTATAACCCTAACTCTTATTTACGATTTTCATCTTCCTATTTTGTAACTATCAAATAAATCGCTTAGAAGTCGCTGGTGTGATAACGCTTCAAGGCTCCAACTCCATTGCACCAAGTAGTCTAGTCAGAGGGCCAACCGCGAAAATCAACGTTTGAGAATTTTGGGCATCTCTCTCTCTCATCCCGATTAAGGCGTAATTTGAGTGAATGAGATTTCCTAAATTTGTTCCCCTCTTGGTCGCTGGTCAGACTACTACAAAACAACGCCATCTAGTTGCTTTAGTGGCTATCTATTCCTACCTCCAAAAATCAGGATATTTAGTTTTCGCATTAGCAACGTGTTTTAATAACATAGCGCCACCTGTTGAACATAAGTTGACCTATTTTGACAGCGTCAAATCGCCGAAGAAATGTTTATCCTATTGCGAAAGACAGTGCTAGTGCACCTCGCATCTTAAAACGTGGATAAGTTCAGTCATTATCAAATCAAAATAGAATATTCCAAGTAAAATTACTATTCAACTTGACATTCGGTAATCCTAGGCTATGATTTTAGCGGGGTATTCTCATTCCCACCCGCGCCGGATTGAGCGGGTCCTACATACTTTCTGTAAGGTTAATGTGGCTTTGTCGTTCTAGTTAGAGCTCTAGGCGCCATCCTTGTTCTAGTTTCTGTTCCTGTACTGCCGAATCTTGCTCTCGAAGGCGCGCCGCAGCCGCTTCCGCAGGTAGTTCTCGACCGCCTTGCGCGTGTAGAACGCCAGCTCCAACAAGCTGATTGCACTCACGCCCATGCAGAGTCCGAATATGCCACCGAGGTTCGCTGATCAACATTATTTGTGTCATTATTTAGGAAAAGGGACCTTATTGTCGATGGCACTTACGTCGAACCGCGTTGCGTTTGTATTGTATCGTCTTGAACAACGACATAAGCGCCATCGACAATAAGGTCCCTTTTCATAGATAATGTCACATATCCATAAGCTATCATAGTGTTACATACAACAAAGGCTCCTAAACAAATCGTATAATAACATGGATAAGAACAAGATAGATTAAGAGTAGATATATATACGCTTTATAGAAATATGGTCAGGTTTTTATCATTAGTCACATTATCTGTCACGCTCCAACAAGTAAGTAAGTGCGAAAGTGATGGACAGCGCCATAGACGATTAAATGGCAACCATGCTAGCCGTTCTGTGATCATATGAACGATAAAAATGGCGGCAATCGTCTATTATACCGGTTAATGTCATCCTATTATCCACACGATAACTGCTGTCATCCCAAGTAACACAAGCTAACTGATAAAGGTCTGAGTAATAGCTCTAAAAAGGCTGGGTAAACGTCTACTCAGTACCTATTCCTACAGCCAAATTGGGCCCAAAATAGAGCTCTTGGTGGTATCAACTCTATATAAGTTCTGTATTCAAGCTGGGTACTATAGGGTATAATTTGCGTATCATTGTATAATTTCTGTGTCTATACATATGTAGACGAGTACTCACAAGCCAGACTAATTAGCGACATGACAGTTTCCTGCTTCTTCTTGACGTACACGGCGCTGGGGAAGAAGAACTGCATGATCGTGGTGCTTTCATTGAACTTGATCGAAGAACTGGAACAAACATATTTAAACAAACAACTATCGTGAGAGGGGCGGATACTTCATGGTTGAACAAAAGTATATGTTTCTCTAAAATGTACGCTATTGTTAAATGTTGTCACGAAGGCAGGTCTCGGATTTATCCACTTAATAAACGGCACATTCAATAAAAAGCATAGGTATTTTGAATATTTTTAGCGATCGTTTTAGAAAATATATTAAAAGTAACAACTTTTTAATACAAAGAAAAGCCTGATTTAAACTTCCACGGTTTGTACACATTTTTATACATGAACGGGACTTAACCACGTTTTTTAACTTTAAAATTTACCTCCGACGTTTCGAAGACGACGTTGTCCTCGTGGTCTCGGATTAAGACAGTCTTAATCCGAGTATAATAAATTATATATCCTTCATGTATAATAAAGAAAAGCCTGTTCAAAGCTAGAATATCATCTGAAATTAAAAACAGGCTCATCAAAGTGTACATCTGGAGCATTGCATTATTGGAAGCGAGACATGGACACTGACGCAACGGGACTTGGAGGAATGAACTAGAGACCTTTGAAATATGGTGTTGGCGTCTTGAGAGGATAAGCTGGAAAGGCAAAATGTCTAATAAAGAAGTACTAGAGAAAGTAAATGAAAGGAGGAACATTCTAAATACCATAGAAAATAGGAGAGGAAAAATGTTAGGACACCTTTTACGACATGACGATTACATCAAGACCATCTTAGAAGGAAGAGTAGAAGGAAAGAGGATGAGAGGAAGACCCAGAAGGACGTATATTGACCAAATAAAAGGGAAAGTAAATGTCATGTCGTATCAGGATGTCAAGGAAAAGGCCCAGGACAGAACCGCATGGAAATTGCTCCACCGACAAGAGCCCAGCTCTTAAAAGGAGGAGGAAAATACTTTATGACGAAAAATTTGTAAGTGTTAAGCATTACGTGTTTCGTATTATTTGTTTACAAATAAATAATAAATCAATATTAAAATCCTTTCAGCACAGGGTTGAACTCTGTTGTTAGATTTAAGTTAAATAAATTACATTAGTTTATATGTAATTTATTCCCTGAACTTATGTGCGGCTGACTCTAATTACGCCTTAATTGGAGTGAAAGAGAAAGAAACTTCGACGTTCGCGGTAGGTGTGTTTTGTTAAGTTTTGTAATTGCTCCATCTGTAGCAAGATACTTACTAAGGATTGTAGACCATGTGGGGCAAAGCTTGGAGGTTGCCGATGCTGAGGTCGACGTTGTATATGCGCGACACGCAGTCGCGCGGGCAGTCGCAGTCCATGCTACCGTCGGCGTTTGACAGGTCTGTGTTACATTACATTATATTTTAAGCACCTGGCAATCGATTTAACTAATTTATAAAAAAACTAGAGTATTAAAAGTAATAATCGGATATCGCTCCGGCACATCACTGGCGGCCGATTTTTGAGCACTCGACTTTCGAATCGGGATATTTTCAACTCTCTCAAACACGAAGAAATGGTGTTTAAAAAGCATGAATGATATAAATAAAATCGTGGGTATCGAAACTATACATTTTGTGCAAAAATAATGTAAAGAAACTTTTGTGTGTGATTATTTTCGTTCTCAAAGTTTTATGAATTCGAGTGCACAACTCTTGAAAATCGCACCCCTGACCGCGACGCCTCCGTTTCGTGCCCAGCCGAGCCGAGCCCGAGCAGCCCGAGCCACCGGGAAGACTCAGTGATCCAGATCACGTGATTCTTTATATAAAATTTGTCGGCTGCCCTGGGACAGAGACAACCCGCCGGTCTACTTTTTACTAGGCCGATTTCGTACTATCGTACCTATAGAATACAGCTATCTAATCAATATCTTGCGTAAGTATACGACTGGAATTTTTCCCCGGCTAACCACTACCACACGACCGAATGACACAAATAGCTCTAACGATGCACAGGTACCTGTGACGCTACTAATGCATTGTATCTTCGTGACGTCACAGGAGCGCGTGGTGCCCACGCGTGGGACGTACACTGGCTGGCAGTGACAGTGCTTCTCCACGGCTCGGATATAGCACAGGTGATCGCAGTCAGAGTTGCGGTAGTCCTGGAACGACACCAGGCGGCGCTCGTTCTCGAACAGGCATTCGCGACTGGAAACCAACCCAGAGATAGCAGTATTACTAGGGAATGCTCATTCAAGTTTGCCGCTTTTAATTTCAATCGCTGTAGCAATTGTCTTACTACACAACATGTAAAATATCAACAAAACTGTATGACTTTGACTACACAACATCTAAAATAGAAACAGGCGTAAAGGCGTAAAACCACACGATCCACTAGTGTTGTGACTACACTACAGTGCACTGTCTCTATGCCAATAGCGACCTTCTCTGAGCAATCATTTACACAAAGGGTCACAGTTGTGTCAAGTGGCAAGAAAGACAAAGGAATGGGGTGTCTTCCCGTAACATGGAATGCGTCAGCAATGTAGCTGTGCCAAGGATGGTAAGTCGGGAGGCAGACTATGTGTACCTCCAGGGAGGCAGGCTGGCGACCTCATCTGAACAATAGGTGTAGGTTCCATGGATGGCGAGAAACGCCTCCACATGAGGGTACACAAGGTTGGTCTCATCATCGGCTGGGAACTCCGTCCAATCAGTGAACATTATCTGGTAGGGAAATAATTAATTAAATCAAACTGTTAATCTTTCCTGACTCTATCGACGGTTTAAACTTTCACGGTTTGTACACATTATTAAACATGAACGGGACTACCACGAGGACAACGTCGTCTTCGAAACGTCGGAGGTAAATTTTAAAGTTAATATACGCGGTTAAGTCCCGTTCATGTTTAATAATCTATCGACGGTGTTGCTCAGCTGAATTAGGGTCAAAGAAGATTGTCTGTTCAACACCTCCAAATGGCCTTAACACGTTGAACGCCAGGCCAAAAATGTAGTGTTTCCATTGAAGCCACGGGGGTCACCAGTGAGCCTAACCATGTTGAACCATTGGAGCCACGGGTATCACCGGTGAGCCGCGGGGAGCGTTCATTTCAAACCTGCTTTACGGGCCACCGATCACTTATTCCATCCAGAAACGTATGAACAATGAGCCGCGTGGCCTTAGGGAAGATACTAGTTGCCTTGGTTTTTTTGTACTGTAAAGGACTTATGATTTTTTCACAATTTTTTTATACTTTGTTAGGGTTGCCTTACACGTCATATATATAATGTATAGTTGAAAACTGAAAAATAAAACTTTTGGAAACATGGAGTTTGGTAAAAAATGAAAGGAATTAAGTTATTAATGTATTACTTATCTAAACACGCGGCAGCGTGGCAAGCCAAGTTCAAGCAAACGAACTGGCTAGCCAGCGCCGAGTGTAATATTACACGCACCGCTTCGTGTCACTTTTGACCGTCCTATAACTCAAAACCTCTTTAACGTAAATACATAAAACTACTCGTACGTGTGTATAATTATATCCATAAGAACATCTAGAAGCCCAAATTTCATGGAGCTCCAAGGGTTTTAAAGATATGAAGGTCATAAAGTCGTTAATTTTAGCACTGACTGACTGACATGTAGTACCTAAATCTACTCCTAGATGATCTAGAAGGATGCAATTTGGAATCCAGCTCGGTGATTATGTGTAAGCGTAGGAAAAAATATAAAATTTAAAAAAAAAGTAAAAAAAAAAACATTTTTTTTTATTTAGCGTTGGAACCGTTACAATGTTAATAGCAGATTTTCGAAACTATTGTACTAATTATTGTATTATTATATTTGCTATATAACAGAAATATTAAAATAAAGTTAAGAATGAAAATAAGAGGTGTCCCGATACAAAAAACTTGTAACACGCGCTAAACAACCGGCCAACGGTGTGTCGTCGTCGGCGGCTAAACGACTCCACAATAATACAAGAAAATCGAATCAGATCCATTGGATTGTGAAAGTTTAACCCTGAAGATGATAAACAATTATTGAAAGTAACATATTGTTCGAGTGGAGACCACGGACTAGCAAGCGCAGCGTAGGACGTCCACCCACAAGATGGACAGAGGACCTCATTAAGGTCGCCGAAAGACGCTGGATGCAGGTTGCTTCCAACCGGTACATGTGGAGGTCCAAGGGGGAGGCCTGTGTCCAGCAGTGGACGTCTTATGGCTGAGATGATGATGATGATGACATATTAATGTATAGACTAATCCCACAAAGAACATAAATGTAAAAAAGGAGAGCCAAGTTCAATACAAAAATTATGCTTGGCTGCGGGTTTCGCTGCAAAACGAATGGATATTATATATATATAAAGGAAAAAAAATACATTATGGACAAGTACTAACCTCTATTTATTTGCTTTATTGGATACCTATAACAATTGCTATTATTTAAATAAAATGTGAAATCTAAAATTAGGTTCGATTTTATTTGGCCAGTTTTCATTACATCAGTCATTTTATAAAGTTATTCATATATATTTTAATTCTGATAAAAACTGGCCAAGTCAAACCTAACCTACTTTAAGATCTCACATTTTATTTAACACGTTGGACGCCACGGCACCCACCGGTGGGCCATCACGATGTATGCGTTGGGGCCATGGTGAAAACGAATTATACGCAATTTTTTCAAAAAAAGGATTTTGGTTATTTTGGATGTAAAACATTATATTTAGTACTATAGATCAAAAGATACTTATAGTTTAACGTCAAAAATACTCGATTATGCTTAAAAGACTCACCGGTGAGCCGCGTGGCCTAATCAATCAATCAATCAATACCTTCCATTGCGAACTTTCTTCCCCGGGGGCCGCGGGGGTCATGCCGCGGCTCACCGGTGAAAGAAAGTGTATTATTCCTTATTTGTTTATTATGGATGAGGATTACTATAACAATTGCTGTTATTTAAAAATTGAAATGCATCGAATATTGGGAATATTTCAGGATTGACTGCTTCATCTTATTTTTACACGTGTTTTTAATATTGATCCCGCCGGACTGATATATAATTCAAAAGAAAGATGTAGAAACTACGGAAACAGAGTTACCACGTTCCAATTTAAACTGACACTCTGGTAGTGATATGACGATACGAGATTATTACAAAGTAACGATATGTTAAACATTACCCTGACAGCGCCGACGTGGAACAAGGTCCTCGGCAGGGCGTTGTCGGGGTCGTAGTCCACCACCACTTGCAGTCCATCGTTGATGCCCCACGTGCTGGCCATGTATGGCTTAAAGGACGGGTGTTTCTCGTTTCTGAAATGTTTCTTTTCAATTACCTACTTTTGACGTCATCTTTTGACAGCCAAGGCTTTTCCATATAGGTACAGTCAGCAGCAGAAGTGGCTGCGCGTTTTTGGTGTTCAAAATGAGGTGAATACTTCTCTATTGTCTAGGGAATAAGAGCGCGTGTAGGTCATTTTGAACACTTCAAACGCTTAGCCAGTTTTGCTGCTGACTGTACTGAATAGGTAGAAGTGAATCGTACTGAAATGTCCGGGGTTCATTGAAAACTGCACACATTGTCGGCTGCCGTCTGTTATTTTCAAAAAGTTAAGCAGTCTTCAAGTCAAGTCGTGTGATGCCGCTTGCCGGCTGACTAGAATAGCACCACTCCACCTCCTCCCGCGGGTGTCGTAAAAGGCGACAAAGGGAAAAATCCTACGGTCGGGCAGCAGCGTCCGTCGAAACTCAATCTACAGCTACTGTGGTCGCCAACCCGTCTGCCAAGCGTGGCGACTATGGCAACTACCCCCAAATAATACAAGTCATATTTGTGGGAGGCCTTTGTCCAGCAGTGGACTGCATACGGGTGAAATGTAAGCAGTCTTCAGTATATTAAGATTAAATTACAAGTCTTAAACGGCAAGACCTAGAGAATACTGTTTAACACCGTCAAGGTATTCAAACTACAAAACAAAGTTTCAAAATTTACACTGTTGCTCCATCTATCAGCACTAAAATATTGAATAATTTGTATCTTTTTTCAACCAAATGAAACAGGTGGTAGCTATAGCAGTAACTGTAGCGAGTCACATGGATACAGAGTTACAACAAGTCAATTTAGCTTAGGTAGAGGTTTTCAACCGCGACCTAGTAAGCTATCAGCTATTTCAAGAGACAAAAGATAATCGCTCCCGTGTAAATAAAAGAGAGAGATCTATATTTTTAGCTCATCTCCCGGCGATGACCTACAATGGCCCGGCTATGACATACAATGTCTCTTTTATTTACACGGGATCGTTATCTTTTGTCCCTTGAAATAGCTGATAGATCGTAGCTTAGCAGCTCGCGGTAGGACCAGTGCCTATAAGGCTAGACTCATTAATTCACTTACCTTTTTTTATTTTTAAAAGAGTACACGCTGTTGAACGCGCAGCACAGCCCTTGCCTGGTCAGAATGGGTTGGAACAGCTCGCGGCAGGGTCGCAGCCTCTGCTTGAAGATGCAGAGCTTCAGGAAACTGTCACAGCTTTGAGGCATCAACCCCATCACCTCCGGCACCTTTAACATCATCACCGTCTCCTAGTATTTGTCGGGCATTTTGGAATTCCAAGGTTTATCTTAGGAATACATTTAACTGTCCCGGTTGCTTAAGATTTAAGATATTTATGCTTCACTGAGACAACTAAAGATATTTCTAAGTTCAGTCACCGGTGATATTATTTCCGGTGACTGTACATCAATGGCGGCGCGTCCTTAGAACTCGATTGCTGCCGGCTTGACTAACTTTCAGTTAGTGGAGCAGTTTTCCATGGATAAAAAGATTGTCGTAATAATTCAGGCTTCCCGGCTTGTCTAGGATATAAATTGACGCGCCGCTACTGTTGTACATTAAGTTTCGAGAAACGTTTGCGTGACTTATTATTGTTACTTTTTTCTCTGTAGATAAACTGGTGAACGTACTGTGTATCGGTTTTCATCAATGAGTCTCTGGAGACGCGACAACTCCTCGTGGTCAATTTTCGGGATTTTAGCGTAGAAGCCCAACAGTTGGGGGAGAGCGATGTCCAGATTGACAGTTGTGTTACCGTCGCTGAAAAAAGTATGGTAAGTTTGTAAGATTTTCGAATTCTGAAAAAACTAATACAAATAAATGTTTTACTCCACGGACAAGAGCATGGCTCTTAAATAAACCATGATAGTTTCCAATACTTTCCATCTAGTTCTCGATGGTGAGGCATTTATCAGTCGATGGCAGGTCACATCAAGGTCTTGTTGAAGTGTTGCATAGAGCTCGCTCAGGTTTATTCGGTGGAGCAAACAGTCATGGCGGGGAACGGCAGCGTACTTAGGAGCTGGAACTGGTTCACGATGGTGATGTACCTCAGTCAATGGTGGAGTTACTCACATTAAAGTCTTGTTGAAGTGCTGCCAATGCAAAGTTAAGTGCTCAGGGTTATCTGGGGAAGCAGACGATGGCAGGGAACGGCAACTTGCTGAGGGGTTCAAACTGCTTCTGTGTCTGCTGATGTTGAGACATCACGGTCTTGTCGAAGTCTTGCTTAGAGCTCAGGGTTATTTCAGTTGGGTTATTTCAGGGTTCAGTTGGGGGAGGCAGACGGTGATGGCGGGAAATAGCAGCGTGCCGAGAGGGGCTCAAACTGGTTCTCGATGGTGATGTACCTCAGTCAATGGTGGAGTTACTCACATTAAAGTCTTGTTGAAGTGCTGCATAGAGCTCAGGGTTATTTGGTTGGGGGAGCAAATGGTGATGGCGGGGAATGGCAGGGTGTTGAGGGGCTCGAACTGATTCTCGATGGTGACACGCGTGGGCATCTCATCAAACCGGATGTATAGTAGCCATGTCAGGGTGCATGCGAAACTCACTATTAGTATTAGAGTTACCGACCAGAAGCATCTGCAATTATAGATCAGTTTTTTAATGGAAACGGCCGCTATATGACGGAACCGCTTTCCTAGGAAAGCTCTAAGCCAAATACCTACGCTTTTACTTTAGTAATAAAAATAGGCTGTGAAATATGCCAAATAGGCTTAGTTAGTTACCCAAGTAACAAAATTTGGTTCTATAAAAGTCCTGAGAACGTTTTGGAGCGTGCTAATTAGTGTTCATGATTAGCACTATAATGGTTTTGTAAACGGTTACAAAACCCCGAATAGGCCCTAGTTTTATCACTGATTTATACTATAAGCATTACATAAAAGCTCTCACGATGATTAATCAGCTCTATGGTTGAAATGTAAAAGCGACGAGAAACGCTTTTTAGTACTAAAATAGTGCTGTCTGTAACGTTTATGTCGCAATTTGCAACTATAATAGTAACGAAAACATGTTTATGGTGCTATTTTGCACCATAAACGATTCCAGTGATCTTTTGTAGCACACTTTCTCGTGCGCATTTTGCGTGAGGTGCCTAAAATATTAAATACGGGAAGTTCATTCGCCATTGTTTCTTAAAGTGACATTTGTATTTAGGTAACAATAAGGACGTACTAAAAACATTCGTGGACCGTTACATGGCAGTAGATTATACATGGGAAAATAATTGTATCGATAAAATCATTATCCTGATTTCAAATTTGACAATGCGCTTTCATAATTTTCATGTTTTAATTGAATTTTAATTAATAAAATATGGAATTGTTCCAACTGGGGCTGCTATAGTACATATAGGCTCCAGTCGTGCTGTTAATGTGCTATTATGACAGAAAACAGCAGCCATATTTAACGGATTAGGGTTCCGTTGTTCAAATATAAAATAGTGTATGCAAAATATATTTCTTTGAATGGAGTTGCAATAAATACACACTGGGCAAATACACCCCACGTTACCGCCGAGGCTTGTAGGTAGGTATAGTGTTTTTCTCAAACATGAAGTGAAATATAAAAAAATATAAAATTTCAAGACTGTAGCTCTATCCGGTTGTCTACATTCACACAGCGTAAATTTTCTCGTATACTGTATACGAGATTTTGTCCATTTAGCGCTTATGTATACATTGATTCGTTCACACTTCACACGGACAAATTGTTTTCTTGGTGTGAACAAACCGATTGGACCTTTCAGTAATATCCACCAGGTACTAATTTGATATTTATGTTAACATCAGTTTTCAAAAGTGTCCTTGGATCTTAATAACACATTACGAATGCGCTTATTTATTATTTCTGACAAACTTTTAATTGCTAGATGAGGTATATTATAAGTGACGCACCATTTTCGTAAGTCACTGCGTAACTGCTCGTTTTTAGTGTTCTCTTCATCTGAACATTCTGATGTTGAGAACTTTGAATTGAAGTATTTTCACTCGCATATTCTTCATCTGCATTACTGGCTTGACAAGACGGAAAATCATTGCTACAGCCCGGCTGTGGTGCAAAACAAATATTTTGTGCGGAACCATACGCTATATTTTCTGGACCCGCTAGACCAGTATTTCCATTTTGTATTGACGATAAAAAACATTTGTAAAATACTAGTGATATACTTGATACTGAAAAGCTAGTATATATCTAATTAGTCCATTAGTTGTAATCTTTAGCGCTGTCATGTCACGCTTTAGTCTCGTAGCAGTAACATAAATACACTTATAGAAGTTATTTAGCTATTTAGAATTTAAGTAATTTAGCAACGTACCAGATAACTTTTATGGTACTATGTAGCACTATAGAAAATCTTTCATGACTTTTACAGAATTCTAGCTTCATAGCGACGTCAAGAGAGCTTCTAAAACGCAAACACGTTACGTAATGGACGTGCAAAGTCCTTTTATAGTGCAGATTGATCCATTAATAGTGTTTACGATACTGCTACAGTACTAGTACTATAACTGTATATTCTGACGCATTATTAGTGCAAAATAGTTACATAAAAGCGTCAGTAAAGTTGTCTTTAGTATTAAATAGTACCATAATCGCTTTTTGCATATCTATTACAGTGCAGCACTTTAAAGATTCTTTTGTTTCTTCCTATAAGCGTTCTAAGAGCTAAATTATAGAACTTAAATGCTCTTTAATTTTATAGAGCCAAAACACTGTGTTAAAAACCTTTATAGTACAAGCAGCCACAATGGTTACCATTATAGTCGTACTATATCACTGTTTGGTGATAAAATGCCTTAGTTATAGAATCTTTTGTTACTTGGGTAGTTGATTTATTCAGAAACAATTTTTACATCAATTAATAATAACTTAACTAGTGCTTAAAATCTAAATAATTAATATTGTCTTCGGTTGCCGCGATAATTACTCATGAAATAAAACAACTAAAACGGATTAAATCGCGTATACTAATTTAAACTTCATCCCGACGTTTCGGGTGGACCCCGCCCACCACCCGATGACCACGAACGCTGCTAAAGGGTTCGATCTATCTATTCGTTCATCTAAATAATTATTAAAATAATGAAGACAGCATTAAATAACAGGTAAGGTAAACAATAAGCTATTATTAACATTAAACACAATTCATTAATCAGGGAAAAATAGTAATAAGCAATAGAATTCATGTCAACAACTTCAATAAGTACGAAA
Source organism: Grapholita molesta (assembly GCA_022674325.2). Lineage (NCBI taxonomy): Eukaryota > Metazoa > Arthropoda > Insecta > Lepidoptera > Tortricidae > Grapholita > Grapholita molesta. Next base: position 3,338,498 of record CP053138.2, read on the forward strand.
ATTAAAAGCCTTACCTAGATATTTTATCTGGATACAAATAAAAATACTTCAGACCTAGCACAGTTCCTTCCATACAAAAATGTTTTAACAACATTTTAAAATTTCCTTCAGCAAATATATTTTTCGGCATTTTGTCGGGGAAAGCAAACAGGCATTAATTCGTTCAAAACGTCGGTAGTTATAGTCACTCGCTCATATATTAATGTTTAATCAGTAATCACACACTGCCAGTATTAAAGTGTTTTAATTTGTGCTATTTTTATTAATTATATTTGACATGCACTAAAGTCATGCCATTAATTATTAAAAAAACAGGACCAACACGCAGTATTTACTTATTTAGTTAGCCGATTACGGGTAAACCGTAATTAGAGGTTCTAAGTGTGTGTTGACCGAGTGACCCAACCCGACAGGCCCTGTCCCTGGGGGTGTGGGGGTGTCACGGCACTTACCTAAGGGGGTCGCTAAATGCGGCTTCGAAAATCTGATATTAGTTGGTGTCCATTATAATAATTCAAATCTGTATTACACAGGGTATAGATACAGTATATATGGATCTAAACTCAGTGTGAAGTATTCTACGACCTTGAATTATTTTTACTTATTTGTCAAAACCGAGTTCCTGCCGCGAAACGTAGACCATCAAATCATTTTCTATTGCTTGTGTTCCAAATATGGTCAGAATTCTAAGGTAAGTCGAGAGAATTATAAAATCGGAGCTTAGGGGAAAAAAAATGTCCGTGACACCATATAAGACACTTTTCTCCTATCCGGATCGGAAATCCTCGTGGTTCTAGGCAATATAAAAAAAGTACAACCTTTTCGCTGCCATTGACTTGATATGAAATCCGAACATTTCGCACCCGCACTCCACGACTTGATATCAAGTCGAGGCCTTGGACCTATGTACTTAGAAGTTAGATATATTTTCGCTTGCTTGCAAAAACCTTTGGCGTGTGGCGCACGTCAGAATTTTTTTGCCGTGGCGGCGAAAAGGTTAAGAAAAAAATCTTGTATTACAAAATGGTATAGGAAGGTGTAGGAATTTTATTAGAAAATACCTACCGGTATTTTTATCAATAAAAAAATGCCTTTAACAACCTAGCTATTATATACATGTGGCCCTTCGTGAGAGGAAAAATAAAACAAGATTTAGGAAAAATGTATAAAGTGATTTATTGAGAAACGTTTTAGGTACATACATGAGTTATCCAACAATTTCAAAAGTGCGATTTATTTGAAACAATTAACAGAGCTGTTATAAATAACATTAAACTCCAAAATGTATGAATAGAAGTCCAGTAGGTGAGAAGCTGAGTTTTCTGCGTAATTGTATTTAATAATTATAATTCTACTCGTGTATTGTACGTTTACTATTGTTATATATGTATGTTGAAATTGTTAATTCAAACAGATAAACAGTAAGGTAAACGTCCGAGTGCCCGCAGCGTCTAAAATGTCAAGTCATTGTCAATAGAGGTGACAGAAGAGTGTCATCTATTGGGCATTCTCGTGCCGAGAATTGGTACATTTGGTACATTTACCTTAAATATAGGTAATTACCGAAATTGTAAAGTTAATTAAAGTGATGGCGTGTTTGATAACAATTAGTGCTTAAAAATGCATGTTGAACACAAATTTACAATAAAGTGTCGCAAAGTATGACATTTACGCCAAATATATACTCTACCAGTCTTAATCAAACGTAGATATTTTTATAAATCATTTTGATTGTTATGTTATATATAATAATAACCTAATTTCAATAACATATACCTAAAGTAAATAGTTCTATGTAATTACATTTTATCGTTACAATTAGAATTGGTGGTATGAAATTTTTATACAAATAATAAAATATTGGTATTTATTAGATAAGTAATAAAATTCAGGTATACTATGTTTGGCTTTTAAGAGTACTAAGAGTAGGTACATTATATATTTTATTGAGTATTTTAAACTAATATTTATATTAATAATCTTCAAGAAGGTAATATAACATTGGTCAGTTTTCATCGTTAAAAGCATGGTTTGGCGTAAGAAAATTATGCAGCTTAAATTACTGATTTCCTAAAATACACCTACCTACTTATCGGTAAACAATCCTACATAATTGGGAAAATTAAGTATTATTTGTAATAGTATTCTGTCTAGTTAGTTAAAAATATATATAAAAAAAACGTTATTCTAACATGCTGGGTACACGGCCTATTAAAGGACATAATAACCTTCCACTCTTTCTATTTTAAGGTACAGAGGACACCTATAAATCGCCACATCAATGGGTCATTCGACTTTTCCGTACCACCCATTGCCAAATTAAACAGTCCTTGGATAACGGTAAAGATCTAGTTTTATTACTTGAATTGCATTGAAATTCACAAAACACTCTCGTGCTAAATTTAAGCACGTTGCTTTTAAAGACCATCTAGGTACTAGGTATATTAGTGGAGCGCGATAAAACAACTCCTTAAACATAATTTAATGACCCTTGGACAACGGAACATACAACAATAAACTTGTACGACTGCAGATCATGTTTCGGTAATTTAGTTATGCATGTTAAAATTTTAACAATGCGAACTAATGACAATAGTAAATTTGTCGCCTTATTGTTAAATTCCAAGCCATTTATAATCAAATGTATATATAGGATAATTCGCTAGTAACTGGCCACCCTCCACTGACTGGCTACATTATACTAAAAATTGATCAGAAATCATATTAGTATGAAGTGTCCAGTTATTGAACTTTGACCAGTAATTGACGCGTTCCTTTAAAAATAAACTTAAATTTTAGTGTAATTTGTCTAGTTGTTGGCGATTACCCTACATGTTTTCAAAACAACTACTCACCGTATCTGTATAAATTGTAGGCAAATACAAACGGTTCACTATATACCTACTGAAGATTCCCCTATGTCTTCTGTAGATACAGATACAAAAATGCTTACAAATTTTCTACCAAGATCTAGGCACATCAAAGATTCCGCGTTCTACTGAAGCCGGAACATTAAAAGATCTACCAACAAGTTTTTGTTCGTCTCTCCAAGTGTTTACGACGAAAATCGATCACCTACCTGTCAGTATACCAAAATGAACTCACACGCGCAAAATTAACCGAAAAAAATGCAACGACACTTGTAACCTTCTTAACACCAGACGACAAAGAAATATGCCTCGCCACGACGCTGTCTCATTTTGTTGAACTGTACGGAATCCCCCCTTAGGTCCCTTATGCTTTAAAAAAGCTGTCGTCCTTAGCCGTCGTTGGCGTCCATGGGCCATAGCACGACGACCCGATGACGACCATAACCGTCTTTAGCTGTTTAGCGTTTGACTTAACGCCAAATGAAAAGGTGTATCCTCTAGACTTGTGTTTGGATTCATGACACATGGAATCAATAGTATAATAGTCAATGGAATTTTAACCTTATTGTGATCCCTTAGATGTTATATCGGTATAAAACTTAGTTACGCTATTTCTACACAAATGCATTTTTAGTAGCACTGCCACAATGTTGTGGCATGCCTGCATGCGGAAGCTACATTTTAATATTGTAGCATAGCATACCTCCAAAAAGTAGTCTCGATAGTAAAGTGTCTATCACAACAATAACAAAATTGTATTGTTGGTATAAAATTAGATCTTATTTTTTTGTGTAACCATACTTTGTGAGGGATCAATATGCCCCCTATCGCAGTGAACGTGTTAAAAACAATTTTATACCTAAATAAACAATTAATAATTAAATCTAACATTTAGATTAAGATAAATCCAGGTAAAACTTATTCTACTGCTTATACCTTTTATATTTGCCTACAACTACAAGAAACAGCAATACGTAAAAGCGCGAATATTGAATATTACTCGTTCTATTTTTTAAATACACAAATAGCGACGAACAAAACAATTCGTAGTTAAATTGACACGCAATATAAATATCAAATAAAATATATAATTACTTAATGTTATTTACCGTTATTTGACTTTAAGTCCATACTTAACGAAACTAATTTACGCAGAAATATAATGCGTCGTATATAAGAAGCTTAAACGACAAAACCTGAGATATAATTATTATAACTTTCATATACTACAAAGATATAATAGATACAGTATCTTTATTATAAACAGAAATCAACTAAAAATCTGCATAAATATAACTACTTGTTAAAAAGGTTTTATGTTAATAGTACTGTATTATTTATTCTTAGTATTTATACAACCTTCTGTTATTATGTTAATCCAGAGAATGTGATACTAATTAGAGAAAACATGTATTGTAGTTGTGGTATAGGTAAGTGGGGTTAGAATCGATTATTGTAAAATTGATTTGATTTAATGTTATCGTTACAAGCATACGGTATATTATATACTGCTCGGGCTGATCTATATTAATTTCCAATTATGTTACATAGAATTGGATTCAAGAAATACTATATATATTCAAATAAATAACTCTATCATTGAATTATGTCGACGGTATTCGATCAATATAACTATGTTTGCTAGGAGATTATAAATAAAGAATATATAATGTATATGAGAATAATTACCTAATATTGCGTACTCCTGTGTACACATATATATACTTATATATAACATTGTTATGTACTGTATCCTACTCTCACCAGTATTGTGCGCTGCGAGTTTTTCTTTCATATAAAATGCTACTTATTACATAAGTATTCACTATTTTATGGGATCGAAGTATTCATACAAATAATTGTTTCAAAAGTATTATCTTACTCTACGTACATTACAACATTCAAACTCGAAATCAAATCAATACGAAGCCTTTCTAGGTAGTAAACATATTAATATAAGATGAAATAGAAGTATATAGTCGTAGGTACGCGATAGACAACTCAATTCATATTTTACATAATATTTTAAGCAAATATGCTTCTCTTGCAGAAGCGAATCAAGACAGTTTTTCGTATAATTTCGAACAACCATTTCATGATAGATTCTAAAGAATAACATGTGTAAATATATATAATCTATGTATCTATAATAAATATAATGGGCAATATATATTCATGCGCAAAACGTTCTGTTATATTTGGAGAAGTCGTTAAGAGTTGAACTCATAATTGAACAAATCCCTTTCAACTTGTTAATATTACTACAATTTCAAGCTATACTAGATATCGAAGTTTAGACATAACACAAGTATCTCTTAGAATATTCAAAATCCATTAAAATCTTTGTAACATCAAAGCTTTCCATCAGTCAAAACGTGCGTGCCTTACCTCACACACATTGTGTCACACACAAAGTGACCTGCATGGAGTGCAGTCAGTGTAAAGCGTCGCGAAAAGATCCTGGGATCTGGTGTAGAAGCCAGTGGGGCCGACGGGCGAGGCCACTCGAGCGGCGAGGCCGAAGCGGGCGCGGGGCCCGTGCCAGGTCAGTTCTCAAGCCGATGCGTCGGCGCACTAGGTCGGCGGCCGTCAGGAGTCCAGCAGCACGTGCCAGCGCTGGACCTGGCGGTACGAAATCCATTAAGAAACGTTCTTTGACACTTGAGTGTAAGTTTTTAACGTAACTTTACGTCACGAACGCGTTTGCGTTTCCCATATAATTAACATTATCACTTACGCGTTCGTAAACGTTCTTTTACGTCAAATGTAACTTACACTAGAGCGTCTGTTCTCCTTGTATGGTACGGACCAATATGAAGATTATGACCGTTAAATCTTGTACACATTAACATTAATACTTTTCAACTGCCTCTACTGTTCTATGTATTTAAGTATTTATATGTATCTATTTATTATATATATCGTCGTCTAGTACCTGCAACACAAGCCTTATTGAGCTTACCGTGGGACTGGGTCGATTTGTGTAAGAATGTCCGAAATATTTATTTATTTATTTATTATTTATTTAAAAAACAAAAAAAAAAAAAAAAAAAACTGCCTACTCCTACTTACAGGTCGTAAATCGTATAAAGGAACTTCAAGACAAAACACAGACGCAACGCCTCACCAGTGAATGGTCGAATTACATTACAGTAGTGTAAGTGGAACACCAAGTCAAGAACACCGACTTACCAAGCCCCTTCGCGGAAGCCTTATCAATCTGACTCTTCGAAGCGTCACAAAGATCACCTGAATTACGTTTAGGTACCTTACTTATCACCTGCGTAACTTCGAAGACATCATAACAGCGGTACTTGAAAAATATTTGAAAAACTTCATCAGTACATACCTGTTCCCCGTGCCCCTCGCAAAGCTCCTGCCAATGGCGTTCCTCCTCACGGCCCGAGGGGCTGTGTCCGAGCGAGAACCATCCCACCATCTCGTTTCGTTTCACGCTACGACGCCACCACACTGATACCATTAGAGTTACTTCTGTCAGTTGAAACAGGGCCACCTGAAACAAATGATGACAGATGAGCTATTACTTAAGAAGCTTAGAGGTTAACTTGAGCTCGTGGGATTGCTGCAGAATGTTAAACGTAGGGTTCTTTACTAAAACTATATTGATCCAACGCCCTATACAAATTTACTGATCCCATCAGTGATGTATAAAGTATTGAGCTTTTATTGGGATATCATGAGCATAAGGGCATCCTGAAAAAAAAAGTAGTTTTTGATTCCACCGGTAATGCTAATGACCACATAGAGAAGAAAACGTGATTCTACCGGCGGCGCTCCAGGTCATGAAACGTGTTAAACTTAAAAGCAAGAAATATTTCTAAAATGATTGATCCTTGCACTAAGTCTCAATAGGGATTTTACCGCGAGAGGAATCAGCTGTTTAGATTACAACAAGGATACATAGTCTACTATATTTTTGTCTAAACATGAAGGACAAGAATTTCGGGATTTCGTGAGAACGACCCAGTTACCTACTCAACAACTTACGATTATCGATATAAGTAGAATAGAACTGATAAAAATACTGTACCTGGAAGATGAAGAGTTCCTTGTAGAGTGGGTTGGACTGCGCGCGGCGAGTGGTGGACTTGCAGCGCCCCATCTCCATACCCAGCGAGCTGATGAGGCTCAGCTTCACGTACGTGTCCGGGGCCTTGTTGGGAGACAGCTTGCGGAAGTGGGTGCCTTTTATCACCTACACATTGAGTTAAGTTAAAGTGTGCTTGGAGATTTGTGTGTGGCCCATAATATACCAAAAGCAATTATTTTTTATTATGCAGTAGGTAACTTCTGCTAGCGAATATCTTCGATATTTAAATCGAATGAAAAATAGAAATAGAAAATTTAACTTGTACTCGTATAGTACAATTGGTAGTACACTGGGCTAGTGATCCAGTGGTTGTGGGTTCGAGCCTCGATTCAAATATCGAATACCAAAACAATTTATCTTAGAGCAAATTACCCAGTGGCATTTTTCTCCAATTATTATTATTAACACTGTTTAACACTCTTAATTATCCAGGAAGTATTTTAATTATAATAGTTTAGTATTCTATTAACAAACTGTTTTTGATTCAAGCTAATAACCGACGGAGATCAGCTCCGCTGACCTCCTATTTCTGGGTGACTTGCCTTTCAGGCACATGATACTACCTGATTAACATAACCTACCTAATCTAGGACAGGTGTCCAAAAAACATTTTCGAGAAATAATGCATATAGAAAACAGAACGTTGGAAAAAAGCCACTGGGGAAATATGGGACAGGAATAATTGTTACGAAAGGAAAAATGATTTTTGGAAAATATGGACAACACTCGCAGGCCATTGTTACAAACTTCCAACGTATATCTACCACTACAAGCTGATAAACCAGTAATCATGTTAAATCTAAAGGGCTGTGCCATTTTAGCTTCTATTGAGAAAAACAAGAAAATCAACACAGCTTTAAGTAGCCACATTTTATCGCGCCTCATATATCGCATGCTCATACCTCAACAGACAGATGCCCTGTGATGGAACTGTACTGCAGCCCCAGCAGCAGCTCAGGAGCAGAGCGAGCGCTGCAGCAGGAGGAGGCGGAGTCCGAGCGCGCCAAGCTGCAGGCCTCGCCGCCGCCGGTCGGCGTGGTGGTGGTGATGGAGGACGGCGATGCCAACACGCCGGACATGGACATCGAGTGGTTCAGCTCCAGCTTTGGTAGCTAAGGAATAAGGTCGTTTATTTAGGTAAGGACATATAGGGGTACGTATCCTTCACGCTAAAAAGCTGACGAGACCACTGCAGAAATAACAGCAGTCTAGCTACATGTGTTAGTATAGGACAGGTATTATAACTATTATAAGTGTATAAAAGTATACGACACAGAAATTATTATATCAGATGAGCTAAGAAGAGATTCCATATAGGTACCATCATTGATTATGATTATCATTATCATCAGTATTCATCAGTCAGCGCTGACATATTTAATTAAGTCACAAAAACGGTTTACCAATAAAATTACACTTGCTTAATTTATTTACAAGAAAATGATTCTTGAAATAAAAACTTAAGTGAGTTAGGCATGTCGCACACCGGCGAAAAGGCGACGCTCAGCCATGGCGACACATCAAAGGTACCCTATACGAGTGCCAAGTTAATGACGGTACCTGAAGACTAGGCTGCTGCCGCGGCGCCAGCTGCAGCCACAGGCTGTTCTCCAGCTCAAGGTTGAGGGTGGCGAAGGAGACCGCCGCCTCGCCCAGCAGCCGCTGCCGGCGCATCCGCTCGCAGCCGTAGATGCGGATCCGAAGTCCTAGACCGTAGACGTCCTCTGGAAGTGGGTAGTTACAATTTTTTTTTTATGTTATAGGAGGCAAACGAGCAGACCGATTGCCTGATGGTAAGCAACTACCGCCGGCCATGGACACTCGCAACACCAGAGGAGTCACAAGTACGTTGCCGACCTTTAAGATCTCTATACACTCTTTAATATACAGGACATTCTTACACAAATTGACTAAGGTCCACGGTAAGCACAAGAAGGTTTGTGTTTTGGGTACTCAACCAACGATATATATAATATACAAGTACTTAAATAAATATATAAAATGACTCAGGAACAAATATCTGTGCTCCTCCCACTAATAAATGCCCTTACTGGGATTTGGACCATCGGCATCATAGGCAGAGTCACTACCCAATAGATCTAACCTGCTGTACCTATATACAATTATTAAGAGCTTCCCAGCCTAGTTGGTAGACCACCTGGGAAGCAGGAGGTCCCGGGCACAAATTCTGGCAAATACTTGTATGTTTACTCATCATCATCATATCAGCCGAAGGACGGCCACTGCTGGACACATCCCTCCCCTATAGCGACCCATAGTGGCTGGATTTGCGATTCCCGCCATGAAGAATATTTGTATCTGGGTTATGGACGTTATTTATGTATTTAAGTAGTACCTATAGTATGGATATCTATTATATAATGTCGTCGTCTAATACCTACAGTACAAGCCTTACTGAACTTACTATAGGACTAGGTCAAATTGCGTAAGATTGTTCTAAAATTATGTATTTATTATCAGAACATTGTAAGTAGATACATAAGGTAGAGGCAACAATCATGGACGGTTAAAGTTAACAGGTACCAGTGATGGACACTTCATTCTTAAGTAAAAAATCGTATGGTTGACAGTTCAATGACGTAACATTTGTGTAAGGACCTTATTTCTTTATAATAAGAGTGAACGTCCATAATGGGTCCTTGTCCATTATAGGTGCCATTACCGTATGCCAATTTATTCCTCTGACGGAATTAATGGAACATGGAAATGACTGGTGTCGTGGAACTTCCTTGTAATGCACGCATAATATTGCATGTTAACAAAAACATTAAACTTTGCTTAAATATTTTATTACCTGGATTGATTTTGTGAAGAACGAAGCTCTCCATATATTGAGGATTTTCGCCATTTCGTATCTTTGATTTAAACTTTTGCCTCTTCAAGGGTAGAAGGACTATTCGAACCTGTGAACAATATTTCAGGATTTATATAATGATTAATAAGGATTTTAGTTTATTTTTCCAAAACACATTTAAATGTAAGTACGTAAATAGGTATTTAATCTTTGTTTAAACTCGAAAAGAATTGAGGGCGCAAAAAGCGTAAGTAAACGTTCGTCAGTCCGAAATTTTAATATGTTGGAGGTAATATTCCTCTGTTAAGGGATTAAGAACAAAGTAATCATGTGAAATTCCCAGATTATATAGAGTTTAAAAACAATTAAACCCCCTAAGCTTTATCTCTCTATCACTTAACCTAATGCTTTTGACCTTTCGTAACCTATCGTGTCATGTCACCTCCAAACAGTCAAAACGAACTCTCGTGAACTCTCGTATATGGATATTGCCCACTCGAGCTATGGGCCACCTTTAATTAAAACATTCCGAGGATAATAAACACACTTTGCCAGGAATGTATTCATTATCGAGAAGGCTCATGTGTTCGCAAATTGTTTGATGTAGGTACAATTCCAATTAATTTACATTATGCCTAAGAAGAGTGCTGCGGCGCTACCGCCAAAAACGATAGTTATTCGTAAATTTCGGACGATTGTCTCTATCACTCTCATGACGTCTTAATTGGGGTAAAAGAGAAAGATGCCCGAAATTTTATTATCGTTTTTGGCGGTAGCGCCTCTGGTGTTCTAGCGGTAAGAGCGTGCGAGCTGCAATCGGAGGTCGCAGATTTAAACCCCGGCTCGTATCCATGACTTTCGAAACTTATATGTACTATGTTTTATCACAAAATAACCTTATAATCTAATACATTTTCCTGCAAAACTGTTTGCACAGTTTGACTGCAGGCGCGAGTTTCTATAAGTACTTACATTATACATACACTACATACATAATACATCATACAACTGCACTTGAGTGACATTTTCAGGCATGCGATTGTCACCCAAGTGTTTTCAGTAGGTCCAGCTTTAGTGTTTTTTGTACGTAATATCATTTGAAATTCACCAGTCGCTTTTCAGTGAAGGAAAACATCCTGAGGAAACCTTAGACTAAATAATATTTTACTACTTCTATGGAGGAAACTGGTCTAATCCCAATAACGCCTATTAGTTTACTCTCTAAGTTGGAAGGTCAGATGGCAATCGCTTTCATAAAACTAGATGCTGGGATTAGTTGCCAAGCGTGCAGGCGCGAGGCAAGGAAACTGACAATTCTGATTAATGTAGAGAATAATTACCACTTCTCTTCTCACTACTATTGTATTCTTAAACTGTATTCTCCCGACAAACCTGGCTCTGCAGCGGCTGCGGAGGCGCCGGCGTCCGCTGCGGCAGTGCACGTGCCTGCAGAATGTGCACCGTCATGCTTCGCACGGGCGCGTCGTACAGCAGGGTCAGCTCCACGGAGCCGCGCTCCTGGCTGCTGCTCTCTCCGCAGAGGAGAGACGTGTCCTGAGGACACAGTATAATGTGTAGTTTTATGTGGGTATTCATGGATATACGGGCGGGTAGATATAAAAAGTCAGTTGTTATTGAATGCGTGTTTCATTTACAACAAGTAGGTTTGACAATACCGACAGAGACTAGATGTTGATGGGGTAGGATTTACAATCAATGTGTGACAGAACATTTGAAAATTGAATTGACAGTTTCGACCAACAGTCACGAACCACTAGGCTGCACTAATTTATTAGTGTCACATCGACCAGGTATGGTCTATTGTAGCAGCCCTTTTAAAGTGCATTACTTATCTTACGGAGCTGTGAAGGTGGTCACAAATATCTGAACAACACCTCTATTGTCAAGGCGATAAAGTGTATGTTCAGATATTTGTGACCACCGGAATGCCCTGGTACCCATCTTAGTATAACGTTGTTGGTGTTTGCACTGGCAAATATACTGGTCAAATATAATCCCTGTTCCTTGTCGTGCACTGGCACAGCAGGGAATTCCAAAGTATATTTGATTCCCACCATACTGGTATATACCGACCCCGTTGTTAATCAAGTATTTCTATGATCCACAACCCAATGGCGGTCACTAGACTGCCAAATTGGCCATTAAAAAAGCTAAATTCTTTACGGTTCACTGCCTGTAACCAGACAGTAAATACATAGAAGGTATGAAAGAGGTTGGAGACTCTGGTCCTAGTATAACCCAATTAATACCACTAGGTCAAGGAAAAGTTTAATAACGGCCATTACGAGTAACCACCTACTGACAACACCCTGGCTACCCCTTCCGCTGTTCTATCTTTCCACGCAAGGCAATTAAGCACATGCAAATTAAATGCCCCTGTCTTATGGAAATAAACGTAAAAAGTAGACATTTGAAATGAAAATAATAACTACGCTAGAGTGGTTTTTGTGTATTTGCGGTGTCTACGAGTATATTTTAGTTGGTGTTGATAGTTCTAATTCTGGGATCAGTTTTATTATTCCCAAGTTACAATTAGACAGTAGTCTCGTGTAAGATATCACGCGTATGTCTCGAAAGATTCATTTTACGTGACGTTGACAGAATCTGTTTAGAGTTATAGATGCATAACTAATTATGATTGAAAGATATGACGTCGCTGATTTGTGCTTCCACTGTTAGAAATAGTCTGCACACCATGGAGCCACATCGGCTATCCTCGTCTCTCGCAGCGTCAGCCATAACGCTGTCTGTCTACTTACATTATGAACGATGACGTCACTGTCCACACTGCTCTGTGCTTCAAGCGTGTGGATATAGTCCGCCCGGCGCGGGGCCACCACATCGGCTATCATCGTCTCTCGCAGCGTCAGCCATAACGCTGTCACTATCTACTTACATTATGAACGATGACGTCACTGTCCACACTGCTCTGTGCTTCAAGCGTGTGGATATAGTCCGCCCGGCGCGGGGCCACCACATCGTCTATCCTCGTCTCTCGCAGCGTCAGCCATAACGCTGTCTCTATCTACTTACATTATGAACGATGACGTCACTGTCCACGCTGCTCTGTGCTTCAAGCGTGTGGATATAGTCCGCCCGGCGCGGGGTCACCACATCGTCTATCCTCGTCTCTCGCAGCGTCAGCCATAACGCTGTCTCTATCTACTTACATTATGAACGATGACGTCACTGTCCACACTGCTTTGTGCTTCAAGCGTGTGGATATAGTCCGCCCGGCGCGAGGCCACCACATCGTCTATCCTCGTCTCTCGCAGCGTCTGCCATAACGCTGTCTCTGTCTACTTACATTATGAACGATGACGTCACTGTCCACACTGCTCTGTGCTTCAAGCGTGTGGATATAGTCCGCCCGGCGCGGGGCCACCACATCGTCTATCCTCGTCTCTCGCAGCGTCTGCCATAACGCTGTCTCTGTCTACTTACATTATGAACGATGACGTCACTGTCCACACTGCTCTGTGCTTCAAGCGTGTGGATATAGTCCGCCCGGCGCGGGGCCACCACATCGTCTATCCTCGTCTCTCGCAGCGTCAGCCATGACGCTGTCTCTGTCTACTTACATTATGAACGATGACGTTACTGTCCACACTGCTCTGTGCTTCAAGCGTGTGGATATAGTCCGCCCGGCGCGGGGCCACCACATCGTCTATCCTCGTCTCTCGCAGCGTCAGCCATAACGCAGTCTCTATTTACTTACATTATGAACGATGACGTCACTGTCCACACTGCTCTGTGCTTCAAGCGTGTGGATATAGTCCGCCCGGCGGGGGGCCACCACATCGTCTATCCTCGTCTCTCGCAGCGTCAGCCATAACGCTGTCTCTGTCTACTTACATTATGAACGATGACGTCACTGTCCACACTGCTCTGTGCTTCAAGCGTGTGGATATAGTCCGCCCGGCGCGGGGCCACCACATCGTCTATCCTCGTCTCTCGCAGCGTTAGCCATAACGCTGTCTCTATCTACTTACATTATGAACGATGACGTCACTGTCCACACTGCTCTGGGCTTCAAGCGTGTGGATATAGTCCGCCCGGCGCGGGGCCACCACATCGTCTATCCTCGTCTCTCGCAGCGTCAGCCATAACGCTGTCTCTATCTACTTACATTATGAACGATGACGTCACTGTCCACACTGCTCTGTGCTTCAAGCGTGTGGATATAGTCCGCCCGGCGCGGGGCCACCACATCGTCTATCCTCGTCTCTCGCAGCGTCAGTCATAACGCTGTCTCTATCTACTTACATTATGAACGATGACGTCACTGTCCACACTGCTCTGTGCTTCAAGCGTGTGGATATAGTCCGCCCGGCGCGGGGCCACCACATCGTCTATCCTCGTCTCACGCAGCCTCAGCCACAACGCTGTCTCTATCTACTTACATTATGAACGATGACGTCACTGTCCACACTGCTCTGTGCTTCAAGCGTGTGGATATAGTCCGCCCGGCGCGGGGCCACCACATCGTCTATCCTCGTCTCTCGCAGCGTCAGCCATAACGCTGTCTCTATCTACTTACATTATGAACGATGACGTCACTGTCCACACTGCTCTGTGCTTCAAGCGTGTGGATATAGTCCGCCCGGCGCGGGGCCACCACATCGTCTATCCTCGTCTCTCGCAGCGTCTGCCATGACGCTGTCTCTGTCTACTTACATTATGAACGATGACGTTACTGTCCACACTGCTCTGTGCTTCAAGCGTATGGATATAGTCCGCCCGGCGCGGGGCCACCACATCGTCTATCCTCGTCTCTCGCAGCGTCAGCCATAACGCAGTCTCTATCTACTTACATTATGAACGATGACGTCACTGTCCACACTGCTTTGTGCTTCAAGCGTGTGGATATAGTCCGCCCGGCGCGAGGCCACCACATCGTCTATCCTCGTCTCTCGCAGCGTCTGCCATAACGCTGTCTCTGTCTACTTACATTATGAACGATGACGTCACTGTCCACACTGCTCTGTGCTTCAAGCGTGTGGATATAGTCCGCCCGGCGCGGGGCCACCACATCGTCTATCCTCGTCTCTCGCAGCGTCAGCCATAACGCTGTCTCTATCTACTTACATTATGAACGATGACGTCACTGTCCACACTGCTCTGTGCTTCAAGCGTGTGGATATAGTCCGCCCGGCGCGGGGCCACCACATCGTCTATCCTCGTCTCTCGCAGCGTCAGCCATGACGCTGTCTCTGTCTACTTACATTATGAACGATGACGTTACTGTCCACACTGCTCTGTGCTTCAAGCGTGTGGATATAGTCCGCCCGGCGCGGGGCCACCACATCGTCTATCCTCGTCTCTCGCAGCGTCAGCCATAACGCAGTCTCTATCTACTTACATTATGAACGATGACGTCACTGTCCACACTGCTTTGTGCTTCAAGCGTGTGGATATAGTCCGCCCGGCGCGAGGCCACCACATCGTCTATCCTCGTCTCTCGCAGCGTCTGCCATAACGCTGTCTCTGTCTACTTACATTATGAACGATGACGTCACTGTCCACACTGCTCTGTGCTTCAAGCGTGTGGATATAGTCCGCCCGGCGCGGGGCCACCACATCGTCTATCCTCGTCTCTCGCAGCGTCAGCCATAACGCTGTCTCTATCTACTTACATTATGAACGATGACGTCACTGTCCACACTGCTCTGTGCTTCAAGCGTGTGGAGATCGTCCGCCCGGCGCCGGGCCACCACCTCGTCGATCCTCGGCTCTCGCAGCGTCAGCCATAACGCTGTCTCTGTCTACTTACATTATGAACGATGACGTTACCGTCCACACTGCTCTGTGCTTCAAGCGTGTGGATATAGTCCGCCCGGCGCGGGGCCACCACATCGTCTATCCTCGTCTCTCGCAGCGTCAGCCATAACGCAGTCTCTATCTACTTACATTATGAACGATGACGTCACTGTCCACACTGCTTTGTGCTTCAAGCGTGTGGATATAGTCCGCCCGGCGCGAGGCCACCACATCGTCTATCCTCGTCTCTCGCAGCGTCTGCCATAACGCTGTCTCTGTCTACTTACATTATGAACGATGACGTCACCGGCCACCCTGCTCTGTGCTCCAAGCGGGAGTACATACGCCGCCCGGCGCGAGGCCACCACATCGTCTATCCTCGTCTCTCGCAGCGTCAGCCATGACGCTGTCTCTGTCTACTTACATTATGAACGATGACGTTACTGTCCACACTGCTCTGTGCTTCAAGCGTGTGGATATAGTCCGCCCGGCGCGGGGCCACCACATCGTCTATCCTCGTCTCTCGCAGCGTCAGCCATAACGCAGTCTCTATCTACTTACATTATGAACGATGACGTCACTGTCCACACTGCTTTGTGCTTCAAGCGTGTGGATATAGTCCGCCCGGCGCGAGGCCACCACATCGTCTATCCTCGTCTCTCGCAGCGTCTGCCATAACGCTGTCTCTGTCTACTTACATTATGAACGATGACGTCACTGTCCACACTGCTCTGTGCTTCAAGCGTGTGGATATAGTCCGCCCGGCGCGGGGCCACCACATCGTCTATCCTCGTCTCTCGCAGCGTCAGCCATAACGCTGTCTCTATCTACTTACATTATGAACGATGACGTCACTGTCCACACTGCTCTGTGCTTCAAGCGTGTGGATATAGTCCGCCCGGCGCGCGGCCACGACATCGTCTCTCCTCGTCCCCGGCGGCGTCCCCCACAACGCTGTCTCTATCTACTTACATTATGAACGATGACGTCACTGTCCACACTGCTCTGTGCTTCAAGCGTGTGGATATAGTCCGCCCGGCGCGGGGCCACCACATCGTCTATCCTCGTCTCTCGCAGCGTCAGCCATAACGCTGTCTCTATCTACTTACATTATGAACGATGACGTCACTGTCCACACTGCTCTGTGCTTCAAGCGTGTGGATATAGTCCGCCCGGCGCGGGGCCACCACATCGTCTATCCTCGTCTCTCGCAGCGTCAGCCATAACGCTGTCTCTATCTACTTACATTATGAACGATGACGTCACTGTCCACACTGCTCTGTGCTTCAAGCGTGTGGATATAGTCGGCCCGGCGCGGGGCCACCACATCGTCTATCCTTGTCTCACGCAGCGTGCTCTCCCGTAGCGCCGTCTCGACTAATTCAACCTCGACACCAGCTTTTATCGGCGCGTTCTCGTTCTTTTCTTCATAGTGGCATCCCACCTCCTCTTTATCCTGTGCAAGTAAATACGGTTAGATATTTTATAATTGTGGACTAGCAACGAGAAATAAGTAAAGAATAGATACTTAGTAACGATATAAATAAAGGAATAAAGTAGTAACAATATTGTAGATACAAATTGTCAGTTTAAGTAGTTACTGTATGGTTCTGTAGCTTTAGCTGCAGCTTTATAAATTACCTATATCTATCTATTTGTGAATCCAGCATTATATTCTTTAAAATTTAAAAAGTTTAAAACTACGTTTGCAGTATTTTGCGCTACTTTATATGTATATCTTTCTGCATTTCTTTTATCAAATGTTACATGATGAATTGGTAATACGTGTAAACTGTAAATGGGTCAAACTATAGTCGACGAGTTCTTTATTAACTTCAAGTTTATGGTCACCAACCCTGTTTCTCAGAAACCTTATAAAATTATATTTTTATAAAATTAATAGAACTATCTTAACGTAATACGTTGCTAGCTTCTATTCACTAATATAACTACATACACTACCTAGTTTCATACTATTTTATTTAATAATTGTCGAGATGAACTCGAAATTTCTAAAATCCCATAACCTCTACCTTTCTTTAATAAAGAAAAAATAAAATATAGTAACTATATAGCTAAGCCCGGAAAATAATAAAATAGACTTTTTTATGGTAAAAGCACCAGATGGGTACAATCGGCATCAAAGGTATAGCGGGTGAGATGTCAAAGTGAGCTGACACGATATTATTGTTAAGAGAATAAGAGCTTGTTAAGGTTATTTGATTACCAGGCCCGCTTAGCAACTACTCCTGCTGACGCTACCTTTCGTTAGGTACTCTCATAATTGTACATTTTCCGAGGCTAGCTCAAAACCTCTTATCATCAAAACACTATTAAAAAATATACAATTTTTGTTTACTTCTTATAACAATTCCAACAACAAATAGAATTAAAATTAATATTATTTTCCACAGTAACACCTACTTCAATAAATTTTGCATTAATTCATAGCCAAAAGTATTATCAATGAACAAACACTAGTTAATAATTCATTTGTAAAATATTCTAGACACTGACCAAGTACAACCTGTATAAGCAGACACGTCAAAATGTCAAACACGTCATAGTCATTAGTCATTAACTATTTACGATCCAGCCAAGGGCAATCCAATTCTACCGAGTGTAAACAAATGACAACCGTCAGAAGTCAAAACTAATATGACAGACTATTTTAGTGATATGATTTCTCACTACAACGAAATGTATCAACTCTAATTAAGTGTTAAAAAAATGTTATTAGTTTTAATTACATATTTAGTTGTTTTTCGTAATAAAGGTCGTTACTTTATGTCAATAAAAATACCCCTTCCCCCCACTTCACATGTAGAGATGACCGTACTCTAATAAAAAATAAATCCCATTATTTGACTACTTTGTCCGTGAGATTGATGTATTCATACCAAATTACAGCTATCTTGGACCGGTCACTGAGCATAGCCGGGGACAGACAGACAGACATGAAGGAACTATAATGGTTCCTAGATGACTACAGAACCCTAAAAAAGGCGGGAATTGTAATTTTATACAATTATATGTCACTCTATCCAGACGATAACTGATACCATTTATCATATGTGATAATACCTATGATAAAAATTCTAAGTTAAGGTATAGTCAACAAATTTGATTTCTAGGCCACTTCGAACCTTGTCACAGTGACATTAATAAGAGATCTTTTGCGTCTTTCATATAGATTTTCACTGTGAAAAGGAACTAAGTGGCCTATAAATCAAATTGGTTGACTGTACCTTAAATCCTATTAAATCCTAAAAATATTCAAGTATGAAAAGAAATAATAAAAAAAAATATCAAACAGAAGATGTAGGTAGGTGACTAATACAATTCTACGGTGAATCAAAATCTAATACAAGCTTTATTATTAAAATAATGTAAGTACTATCACAATCCTTTCTAATTTCTGCGCTGATAGGTCAATGCCCATAAAGAGAAGATTTTTAACCTTTTAACAGTCTTAAAAAGGTCGTTTCTATTCTTTTTGGCACATTCAGTTTATTAACCCTACATTCGTTGAAAGCTTGGGCGTTAATTTAAACGAATCGTGATTATAAACAGATTGCGCAGTCGCTTTTCTGCGCAAGATTCGCCAGTATAAATAACCACACATAGTAAACTCGATACTCGTTATCGAAAATGTCAATGTCACAACTCATGGTAAGGGTACTGTATCCTTACCATGAGTTGTGACTTTGTGGTTTTCGATAACGATTAAGAGTTTACGATCTGTGCATCTCGTTCGCACACAAAATAGTACAAGCGAAATGCACAGATAGTAAACTCGATACTTGTTATGCTACCGCCACACATTCGCACGAGTAGCGAGGCGAATAACGAGGCGAAACACGAGCACGCATGTGTACGCGGACGTCTCGCTATACCTCTCGCACCTCGCCTCGTGTTTTTGTATAGGCAAAGTCTCGTCGAACGTTTCGACGAATAGCGAGGCGAGTGACGAGCCAGCATGTCTAAACGCGGAGTTATCGAAAACGTCAATGTCACAACTCATGGTAAGGGTATTGGGAGTCCACCGTTGCGACACAGTACTTGTACAACTTCAGTTGTGAACTTGTTACATTCATTTATAGTGCTTCTTTTGTAGGTATTGTTTTACTGAGAGTTCTGTAATAAAAACTTTTACAAGACCGAACCGAACTCTACATCCAGCCGAAACATTTGCAAAATACTAAATATGTGTACCTAACTATAGGTAGTTAAAAAAAGGTAATCAATCTTGACATGTCTTTTAATTGAAAATCAGTTTTGAAAAATATATCATGACAAGTATGTGAGAATTATGAATCAATTTATATATCATATGGTTATTTACATTATTTCGTAAGTTATAGTCACATGGTAGTTAAAAAGCGTTTTTCAATAAAAAGGCACGTCAAAATTGTTTACCTTTTTTTAATACCTAAAAGTATAAACTATAGGCATTAATATTTCGTAGGTCACATAACATATTATTAAATGGATTCCACTAAAATACGAAAATTAGTTATATACTTACGTAAAAACAAGACATGTTTTTCACATTTATACAATCTTTTCGAGAGTGTGATAGAAAGATTTTATTTTACGGTCAAAAAACATTTCCTGTATTAGTTTTTGTCTCTCCTGTGGCCAATACAAGTTATGTTTTATTCAACTATTAGATTAGATAGATTAAAAATATTGGGGATGGTCCCCATTAACTTTAGTGATGTCCACATAGGAGAGGCGCTAACGAAATATACAAGTAAAAAATAAATGCAATGTTATTTATGACGTTATAAATGCCAGAAGTAGAGGTCTATAGCTGCTACGCTGTAGACACGCTCGTAGGGACCGTAGCCAAGAAAACACTACGCTAATCAAATAAGATTTACATACAATAAGTAGGTAATTACATTCATTAAAATACGAGTACTTAACTAGTTATTAAATCTAAAAAAGGCTTTTTGAGGCATTATGGATGCTGGCGGCATTTCCTCGTTGTATCGTAATGCTAATACGTTGTGCGAGGAAGCCGCCAACTCTTCGGTCACTAGTAACATTTGATTGAATGTAATTATAATTAAACCGTGTATTTTTGTACGTTGACTCTCGGTAAACATTAATGGCTGCTCATTTATTTTATTTCCCGCTGAAGGAAGAGATGGAACTATATTTCATAATATAGGTAGGCGCTCCAAAACATCCAAAGGAAAAAGAATGATATAAGAATATAACCTTAACAACAAGGTCAAATCTGTGAAGCATCTCGTTACGTGTATTTCCTTTGATATAAAAACAGCTGAGTAACATGATATTTAACGAGTCCTTGGTTAAAACAAAAAACGTATAGCTCGAGAACACTCTTTGTTTTACCAAGGGCGTCAGAAAGGAATTAAAGCACAGTAAGCTCTCCTTTTCATCCGTGTTTCATAATTTACCGTTTACGTAAGTAAATCTTACGCAAGGCTCTTAATACCGTTATATTTTCTATGGGACATATTGGAATCGCCCAAAAGTATTTGGCCTGGCACCGCGAACATCGAAGTTCGTATATTTCGAGCATCATTCTCTTTTACTGTAGTTAAGGCGTCACGAAAGTGTCAGAGACAAACGTCCGTTTTCGAATTAGTTTTTGTTCGCTGTTCTGAAAAACTAAATTCTGTTCGCAACTTTCCTGATGCCTTAAACAAAGTTAAGATTTTCCAGTTCCAATTGTTTTAATGGACTCTAATCCGAATACAACAATTTCATGTACTATCTATAGGTGTTTTAATGACTTAGACTCTATAAAACGCTCGGTATGTGAGAGGGAGAGCGGACTGTGTGGAAGGAAGGTAGCCTGGGGAAAATCCAGGACCCTTCCGCACCAGACTTGACTTGTACTACTGGAATACTTCCGAGTTTAAGTTTCCAGTGAGATTCGTTGATCCAGTCTCAGCCGAATATGGGTGAATCTAAACGGGTGACAAAAACGTAAGTTGTATGCACACAAGCTGATAGTTGCTGGCCACAGGAGAGACAAAATTTTTGACCCTAATGGTATATATTCGGTTAATATATTAAGTAAAAGTTCATGCAACTTATACTTTGAATTTGTAGTAACTTATTCAATTCTGTTTGTATAATAATATAAAATTCGTTACCTATATTAGTCGTACGTATTATATAGAAACAAAAGACGCGAGAATATGTAGATGTGTAGAACGATATTGTTTTAATTTAACGTTTAACCTCTTAGGCCCACTTGCGCCACTCAGGGTTAACCGGCAACCCCAGATTAATTGGCTAACCCCGAGTGCAAGTGGGCCTTAGGACCACTCGGTCCATCCATGGTTGACATTTTATCGTTTATAGCGCTATCCGTCACTTTCACACTCACATACTTGTTAGAGCGTGACAGATATTGTGACAAGTTATAAAACCCGACCATATTAGACTAGCAGGGGTAGCCAACTAACCCAGACTTAAGGGTAAAATATCTATGGATTGAACCTGTTAACCTCGAGGCGGTTGATTAACACTGACTGCTGAAAGAGGCCTTTAAAAACGGTGTTAGACTTTATCACTGGCAGAGGCTATAATAATATATATATTATATGTAACACGGTGCAAAATGTACAAGATTAATATGCGTGAGGGATAACAGCCGACTCAATTGGTGACCGAAGAGCTGGCAGCTTCCTCGCTCAACGCATTAGTATCGAGATATAGAGAGGGAATGCTGCCAGCATCCTCGGCGTCATGCCGAGGGTGCCCAATTTTTTTTATATATTTTAGTTAGTATTAATTTTTTTAGCTCTTAATTTAGTTTCTATCTAGCTTATAGTTTATAATAAGACTAGCTTTTGCCCGCGGCTTCGCTCGCGCAGAAGAATCCCTTTTTTAACCCCGTAGGAGATGAATTTCAAAAAACGCTGAAATTACTTTTTTGTATTTGAATAAGGAGTGTTTACACAACATTCCAAGTCTCCTCGCTTTAAAAGTTTACACAATCCCCATACAAACTTTCAACTCCCTATTTACCCCCTTCATGGTGGAATTTCCGAAAATCCCTTCTTACGTCTGTCCCTGGGTCCTTACGGTATATAAACTACCTATTGTGAAAAAATCAGACATCTAGGTTAAGCGGTTTGGGCTGGGCGTTGATCAATCAGTCAGGACTTTCACGTTTATATATATAGATTACAAATAATAATATATAACAGTTGTATAAATGTCCGATACGCTGACGACAATGTTTCTCACCTGCTGGATGCGCAAGCGCTGCTCCTCGTCGTCGTCCGAGGTCTCGAACGCGAATATTCGGTCGGGATAATGGATCGGTTTCGACAAAGTATCTATAACAACACAGACGTACGGTATATACGCAGTACTACATAAAACTATCTAGCTATATATATATATAACTGCTACTTATAAACTAGGTACTACATAAAGTATCCTACGGTTTGGCGGTTGGTCTACGGATGCGTTTATATCAATTCGAATGTATTACCATAACGTAAAAAAAGTAATCTTTATTAATGAAAAAAAGTTGTGTTAGTTCCGGCTTTTATAATTCGGGAACGGCTGAACTGATTTGGAAGATTTTGGGTTCATTTCGTTGTGATCGTCTTGGCCAAAAATTTTATAGTATTTTTTAAAAAAGAAAAAAAATCACACAAAGACTTTATAGACTTTCAGGCGGTACAAAGTTCGCCAGGACAGCTAGTTTTTGATAAATGTGACTTTAGGAATACTTTTTGTAGACTTTAGTCATTATAGGCTTATACAATTATATGTATGTCGCAGGGAAATGGTTAAACCAGAGATTGAACAAATATCTAAGGGATATGATCAAATCACGCGGGATGTTGAAAAGCGAATCCATTTCATCATTTCTCTAGAAAATTTCAGTCATTTGACAAAATACCTGACTGTTGTAGTATATCGGAATAATGCATGTGGGTACGTACAGGTAACACGTCATGTAGACTACCCATATGTGGGTATGTCGATCCCGCTTGACGCCTGTTAGTTAAGAATAAACCGTGATTGAAGTTACACTGTGTTCCTTTATACCTCCCTTCCCATACATCTCATTTGGCGCAGTCGCGACCCTACAGCTCTTTGATTACAAATAGTTAAAAGTGAAAGTGTAAGTGAAACAAAATGCCTATTGGAAAACTAAAGGAATTTGATATAAACGACGGAAAGTGGTCGACTTATTGTGAGATTGTCGAACAATATTTTGAAGCTAATGACGTGGAGGACACAAAAAAGGTTTCTATATTAATAGCATGTGTAGGCACGGCCACATACGAGTTGATGGTGGATCTATGCAGTCCAAAACCAAAGGATCTTAAATACGTCGAGTTGGTCGAGCTAGTTGAATCGCATATTCAACCGAAGCCATCTTATCTCGCCGAACGGTACAAGTTTCGTTTAACAAAACAAACGGAAGGTGAATCAGTCGCGCAGTTTGCGGCTACTTTAAAGCGCCTAGCAACAACATGTGATTTTAAAACTACATTGGATGATAATTTGCGGGATCAATTTATATGCGGTCTGGGAGACGAAACAACCCGTCAACGTTTATTTTGTGAAGAAAATAGTTTAGATTTCAAACGAGCCTATAAGTTAGCGATATCATTGGAGGCTGCAGCTAAAAATGCGGCAAATGTTGTCAACCAGAAGCCTGCTAGCTCAAAGGAACACGATCTTCATGCGGTTTATGCGGCGCCGGCGCCTGACCCGGGCGCGGCACCAGCGGTGCGCGCTGGCCCCGGCGGGGCGGTGCGGCGGGCCGGGCGCGCGGCGCGGCCGCTCCGGCCCGGCCCTCGAGGGGCTCGTGGCGACCACGACCACCAGTGCGGCAGCAGTGGCAGCAGTGCGGCTGCTGCGGTGACCAAGGTCACGAACAAACTACGTGCAAGTTTAAGGAATATGTTTGTAAAGTATGTCTAAACAAGGGCCATTTAAAAAAAGTATGTCCTAACATACGTGACATGAATTATACTACCAATATGGATATGGCAAACAATTATGGACAAGATGAAAACTTGCACTACCATCAAGAGGAGAACTGGGAGCCAGATCAGACCGACAACGTCGCGGGCCTGTACCATGTGGAACTGACGGGACGCGACCCAGTTATTGCCGAAGTCATTGTTGAAGGGAAGAGATTTCGTATGCATGTTGATACTGGTTCGCCATTTGCTTGCATTAACGAAGATCTATACAGAAAGTCGTTCAGATGTTACGAACTGCACAAAGCCGATTCGAACTTACGCGTATATAATGGTGGACCCCTCCAATCTCTCGGATTCATACGTGTTAGGGTAGAGTATTTAAAAATCAAACGAAATTTGAACCTATATGTCATCGTAAACGGTGGAGTCCCGTTACTAGGTCGGGAATGGTTAAAAGCGCTAGACATGAGCGTCATCGTCACAGACTCTGTATTAAAAATCGATAAAGTTAATAACGCGCGTGTGAGTGAAGTGCTCGATGCCTCTGCATTGATACGCGAACATGGACGAGTATTTAGCGATTCCCTGGGGAGGCTGGCAGGCGTGCGCGCGACGTTGAGCGTGCGGCCCGACGCGCGGCCCGTGTTCCGGCGCGCGCGCCCGCTGCCGCTGGCTCTGCGCGCACCCGTCGACGCCGAACTCGAGCGCATGGAGCGCGCAGGTATAATAACGCCGATTCCTTCCTCTGACTGGGCTTCTTGTTTGGTTGTTGTTGTCAAAACAATGGTAGTCTTAGAATCTGCGGGGATTATAAGTCAACCCTCAAT
Organism: Grapholita molesta; assembly: GCA_022674325.2. Lineage (NCBI taxonomy): Eukaryota > Metazoa > Arthropoda > Insecta > Lepidoptera > Tortricidae > Grapholita > Grapholita molesta. Next base: position 3,363,847 of record CP053138.2, read on the forward strand.
CCCGTGTTAGAAGTAGACAAATATCCTCTTCCGCGTGCTGAACAGTTATTTAACAATCTTAACGGGGGAAAATTATTTTCGAAATTAGATTTAAAGGAGGCGTACATGCAAATTGAACTCAATGAGGATTCAAAAAGTACACGGTAGTAAATACACATCGCGGTTTGTACATGTATAACCGACTGGTATACGGAGTAGCATCAGCAGCGTCGATTTTTCAGCGTGCTATCGAACAGGTAGTGGCCGGAATTCCCAACGTGGCTGTTTATCAAGATGACGTTCTCATTACCGGGAAAAGTGAAGCTGATCACATAAATAATTTAAAGAGTGTCTTAAGTCGTTTTGAAGCCGCGGGTTTAACACTTCGTAAAGAGAAATGCATGTTTTTTGCTAGAGAAGTTAAATATTTGGGCTTCATTATTTCTGAACGAGGGATAAGAACAGATAGTGAAAAAGTTAAGCCCATATTGGAGGCCCCAGCTCCTGAAAATACGTCAACACTAAAATCGTTTTTGGGCATGGTTAATTTTTATTCCAAATTCATTAGAGGGTTTACGGATATTCTGACGCCGCTATACCAGTTGTTAAAAAAAGGACAGAAATGGGAGTGGGGTCAGTCGCAAAAATTAGCCTTCGACAAAATAAAACAAGCTTTAACTGAAAGTCCAGTCTTAACACACTACAGTGAAAGCCTGCCGTTAGTCCTTTGTTGCGATGGGAGCCAGACGGGGGTGGGCGCCGTCATCCTGCACCGAACGGCGGAGGGCGAGCGCCCCATTGCATACGCGTCGCGCGCGCTCAACGCGGCTGAGCGCAACTACAGCCAAATTCATCGCGAAGCACTCAGCATAGTCTTTGGCGTAAAGAAGTTTCATACATACTTATACGGTCGGCACTTTACCCTGCGCACAGATCATCGGCCACTGGTAAGCATTTTTGGATCTAAAGCAGATATTCCATCTACAGCGGCAGGGCGACTAATTAGATGGGCATTACTTCTATCAGGCTACCAGTACAACATTGAGTACGTCAAATCAGCGGACAACATAGCAGATGGCTTGTCTCGCCTGCCACTACCAATAATTAATCAGGGTGATGCCAGTGACGATTGTAGCTTTGTACAATTTATCGAAAATAACTTCCCTATTCGCGCGCTCGACGTTAAGAGGGAAACTGTCGCTGACAAAACACTAAATCTAGTCTCACAGTTTGTTAAATCTGGTTGGCCAAAGACAGGAGTGGCGGCAGACCTACTTCCTTATTATAGAAGACGAGACGAGCTAAATATAGAAGGTGGCTGTCTCATTTGGGGCGCTCGCGTCGTGGTTCCAGCAGCACTACAGGCAGCTGTGCTGGCCGAGGTACACGGCGGACACCTTGGTATCGTGAAGTGTAAAGGCGTCGCGCGGAGCTACGTCTTGTGGCCCCGCATAGATCTGGACATCGAGCAAATGTGCAATTCGTGCCGAGTTTGCGCAGAAACAGCTGATGCGCCTCCGCGAGCCCCCATAGTACCTTGGACGACCTCTAAAAGGCCATTCGATAGAATACATATAGATTTTTTATCATATAATACAAAAACTTACTTCATAGTTGTAGATAGTTATTCAAAGTGGATAGAAGTATTCCCAATGCATACCACGACGGCCGAAACAACAACAGACAAGTTACGGGAGTTGTTTGCTCGATTTGGCATTCCATCAAAATTAGTATCCGATAACGGGCCCCCGTTTAGCAGTGAACAATTTGCAATGTTTTTAACGACGAACGGCATTAGGCACGTGACGTCAGCGCCGTACCACCCCGCATCCAACGGGGAGGCTGAAATAGCAGTGCGTACTATAAAAAAATGTTTAAAAAAGGCAACTAAAGAAAACATTAACACTAACATATTTCTTCAACGCTTCTTGTTAGACTATAGAAACGCTAAGCACTGCACCACAGATGAATCACCGGCTGCGCTGTTGCTAGGACGTCAACTAAAAACAAGACTCGATCTGCTCAAAACCGGTTTGTTTGATACGGTAGAAAAGAATAAACAATTAAAGTTAGAGCGCGAACCTCAGAACCACAGATCGTTCGAACTCGGGGATTTAATATGGGCTAGAGACTTCCGAAAGGGCCGAAAATGGATTGAGGGTACAATTGTACAGAGAGTAGGTAACAATAACTTTAAAGTTCAGACAGAGGAAGGTATAATTTCTCGGCATACAAATCAATTACGCGCACGCCGCGAGTCGGAGTCAGCGGCGGCGGCAGGGCCCAGCCATCGAAGCGACGTGGCTGCGGCCGTCCGCGTGGCTCTGACGGCAGCCAGCTGCGGGCTCCCGCCGGCCGCGCCGCCGCCCGCCACGTCTGGCCCCGGTCGGTGCGCGCTCGCGTGCCGGTTATACGTTACGGATTTGAAGAAGTGTATCAGTAAACATTAATATATTCTTAGTTAATCTTAGATCTTCAGTTAATTTTAGTTTATATGCATACCAGTAAAGAAGTCTTCGACTCGAAATGAATGTATCAATAAAAATGTCTCTTTTATTGATTTGATTCTCATTTGAGTTACTTGTGAGTGGTCAATCATGTTAACATTACACATGAAGTAAAAAAAAAAAAAAAAAGTTTTTATCTCGTCATTCCATTATATAGCCATTTAAATTTTCCTAACCGATTTCGGATTCTTAACAGAGGAGAGTAAAGTAAGAGTAAATGTAGTTTAAAACTTATTATTGTCAATATCATGTACTTAAATAGTTAAATAATACGCATACGCTTTATACGTATTGTTGTGTGTAGATTAGTAGATAAGCATTCATAAAGTAAATTATGTAAACACCACATCATCCCTTCTTACTTTAAATGCATTTACACCATACGTTCCAACTAGCTGTTATCTGCGCAGTATATCGTGTTAGATAATACTATACTTGCAGTACGAAGCGTGTGCATATACAAGGTGAGCCTTTTTGGTAGGGGGTGAAGTGGTGTAGTATATCGGAATAATGCATGTGGGTACGTACAGGTAACACGTCATGTAGACTACCCATATGTGGGTATGTCGATCCCGCTTGACGCCTGTTAGTTAAGAATAAACCGTGATTGAAGTTACACTGTGTTCCTTTATACCTCCCTTCCCATACATCTCAACTGTGTGTAGTGAAATCATAAAATCAACCAACAGACAGATCAAAACAGAGATTTGTTCAGATCTCTGTTTTGTTTGTACATTTCCCTTCGACATATATATTATACATACAATATATAAGAATGAATGCAAACTAGATGTAGGAAGATGGTTGACGGATGACCTCTGAATAAAAACATATTATTTTATTTGTTTTGTGACAAAATCAAGAAAGCGGGTATTATATTTATAATTATATTAACAATTCATTATACTTAATGTATTCGTCCTCTTAAATAAATATATATTTATGTAAGGTAAATAAGTCGATATTATAATTTGCCCAAAATAATAATATGTATATTATATATGTTATAATTATAACACAACAAAGAAACAACCAACCTTGCTATAAACGCACCCTCTAGTTAGGAGAGAGCAGTCGACCAACATTAACGTGGAACCTAGCGTTCTGCGCCCTTGACTCTACTACACTAAAATATAAATTATGCTATGACGCCTTAACGGACCTTCGCTAGCACGTTAACCAAATCAAATATTCATAACGAAATCAATAACTATGTTTACTTAGATGTTTTCTAGTTCGGTTCTAATGTACCGTGAGCATGGTCGAGGGAGAGGCAGGGCGCGTCGGGGCCCGCGCTGACGGCGAGCACCCCGTGGGAGGCCTTCCTGGCGAGCCCCGAGCCGTGGCACCAGCGCCGGCCCAGGAAAAGTAGCACCACCAGCACCACAGCCGCGAACGCCGCTACGGCACTAATATACGCCGTCGCTTCCACTACGGACAACAACAACACTTGCACAACACTTATTCCATTTCAACTTTAGCTCATCGCAAATACACATACCATTTGTCGGGTTGATAGCGCCGACACTCGCCACCATCGTGACTCATGTGCCTGCGGGTCGCATGTTTTGTTTAAGACGTGGGTTGGATTAAATGCAGGGAAATAATAAGGACGTGTTGGCACGGTCTGGCTGTCAGAGCCGCGCATGCGCGCCGCGGCAGGGGCTCGGCGGGGGCGTGTTGCACGGGACAAGCGCCATAGGGCAGGATCTAGACTATTCATAAGCTCTTTTTTATCTGTGAGCATCGCGTTATACTGTGTTCACGTTGACTAGTATAACTCTGCATTGCAATCGGTAAGACTTGTGCGTATTCGAAGACGATATTATACTGGTTGATTTTAGTTTTCGGGTAGCTTGGTAAATGTGCTCAAATAGTATAGTTATAGGTAGATATAATAAAGGACATTCAAGGCCGAGTTGGGCACGTGTCGCGACCCTCAGGAAACAGATATAGATACAAATAAGTATATACAGTGAATCAATCGGATTATAAACGTTTCTAGATTTCCCTGTCGCTATGCTTTACTATACAAGGTTAATTATAATTTAGTTATCATTTAGTACCTACATTAGTCAGTCATAGGGCATAAATCTTTAATACGCTGGTTATACGTTAAATAGAGTATATTTTCGTTTTCAGTTTGTTATTTATATTGATTTAAATCTATGTTGCTATGTCCTTCCAGTGCGTCACATCTAGATAGATGTACTATATCCATAACCAAACCTTTATACTTGTATGTGGATTACAATAAATTATTTGGTTTTATTCAGTTCCATTCCCATTTTTGAAGACTGCAGCCCTATTTAACATTCTTTCCTATACCGCTATAAGTATCGTACTAATGTGTAAATACCTACTTTACTAATTCTGTTTCTTATGCTCTACTCGTATAACTTATAAGTGCAAATATGGATTAGCCACATATCGTTTTTATGTATTGCTTAGGAAACTATAGGTCTAGTATATGATCCTAATTGACTGTATAATGACCAGCAGTGATCGGATCGAGGATGCAATTTGGGGTGAACGACCTCAAACATTATACTTAACATGGATGCGACTCGCGATTTCCCGGAATTTTGAAAAATTGGTTACTGTTATTGAATAATTAATACCTTTTGTGAAGGGTTCACTATCTATATTAAAGAATACTTAAGATGTAAAATAACTTAAACAGAAGTGTAACTGAATAAACGAGTCACCCCTTTTTCAATTACTTTCTTTAATTATTTTATTTTTTTATAAAAGTAGGTAACAAAAAGAATCGTGGGAATGTAAGTCATATCCATGTTAAGATATCAGACTAAAACCCCAGGAAATCGCATCCTACATCCGATCACTGGTAATGACTTTGTTTCTAAATAAACCAAAAAAAACGAAAGTACTTAATAATTCTGGGACATATCACAGCACAGGTAAGCAGCTTACATGACTTAATCTAATCAAGTTAGTGGGTATAGACAGTCCATAACCGTACCTATGTGCGTATTGTGCGTGTCATTACTTAGCACTAATTGTATTACTCGAAACACGATAGCGCCTCAATTATCGTGAAACATAGTAAGGTCACACGCTTGTATTCCTGTAAGCTCTAATTAATATAATATATGGAACTGTATCTGTCTGTAGGCTTATTATGGATTGGTCCTTAATTATCATTTATCAAATATGAGAATCGTTCGTGGATAAAATGGCAAAGGTCACGTATAGTTTTATAGCGGTTTCAAACTAGCGTTTTAGACGCGCGTATGAGCTTGATTTTTAAAGCGCGTGGATGCGCGCACAGGTGCGGATTTGTTTTCTTCGGGCATTGACGGGCATATAAGCTCGCATAGCCGGCTTGGCATAGCCAGGGACAGTCAGACAGAATTACTATATTATTTTTTATTATGCAGAAAGGTCTGCTAGCGAATATCTTCGATATTTAAATCGAAAGAAAAATATAAAAAAAATGACTCGGAGCGGGACTCGAACCCACAACCACTGGATTCGAGTTATTATCCAGTGGTTGTGGGTTCGAGTCCCGCTCCGAGTCAATTTTTTCTATTTTTCTTTCGATTTAAATATCGAAGACAGAATTACTGTTAGGCGGTACGAATTCTAGTTTAGTTAAATAGTTCTAAATAAAAGGAAAAAGTTGATAAGCGGGCTATGTGTTTAAAATGAGCGTGTCGAGATCATTCTGAACACCTAGCCCGATTACGTCGGTTGGTACAGTCAGCAACTTCTGCTGCTGACTGTACCAACCAACATCAGGGAGGAAACAGCTAGTGGCTCAGCCACCCAAATATTTTACGTTAGAACCATAGCTCGACGACTTTGTATTTCTAGGACTCTGAATGGCTCTGAGATAATGTGATCCACTGTCTATATGAACCTATTCTAAATATCATGCGACGTCTTTCTAGAATATAGTAGGTATAAGCAACAAAGTAACTCGCCAGTACCCTTGCTTTCAACTGATCGTAAATAAAATAAATGTTGCCATTAATTACGGTATAAATTAAGTCGTTTCATACTATTTCAGTGTAACATTTATCCGCAATTGAGGGCTCTGGAGTATTGCCAGCGCCATGGAAGTCCCGTTCTCTGGACAGTCGGAATCACATATAAGCATGTCTAAACAAAACTTATATGATTTAGAAAATAAATCTACGTATGTAATTATATAAAAATTCGCTCCTTTACCTAATGTACCTTAAATAAATGCAATAATGATTGTTTATTGTTTAATTACCGGCGGCTTCCACGTACATATTATATTGATATCGTGGCAATTGAACCATAGAGAGATTTACTACTTTACGAAAAGGAAAAACTTGTAGGGTAACCAGGCCAAAAGCGGGTAGGCTGCCCAAAGCAGGTAGGCGTTTGTATATCGTTGTTTGAATCATAATCGTGAATGTGTGCGTCCACCGCGAGAGTTCGAACGCCAACGAATTTCAACTAGTCCCGAGCGAGCCGCGCTGTGAAGAGGACGAGTGTCAGTGTGCAGTCACAGTTTTTTGGTGTTTTTACTAAAAAAAATCAAGGTAAGTGTTATTTGATTAGTCGAATACCTGTCCATAATGCTAGTTAATAGTTTTACTATGTATTTTCATCTGGATTTAGCATTACAATCAGATTGAAAACATTCAAGTCCCCGCTTGTATTTCAAGGTTATATTTTGTTTATTCTAACGAGTGTTTTTAGGCAAAGCGGGTAGGGCAAAGTGGGTAGCCACCCGCTTTGCCCGAGCACTAGATTCAATACTGACATTTTATTTTATTTTAGATGGTGAACATTTACAAGCGCAAGACCAGTCAATCATCATGGGCCGAGGACGCAATGAAGCAATATAAGTATTAACGTGGAAGAATGGAAGTAACTATTTTTGTTAATTTTTTTATTGATAGAAGAAAAGCTAGAATCTATGTTGACAATTAGTTAAAGAGACTTATTTTATTTACTTACTTATTTTTGTTAAAATAGTGTGACTATTTAGTAAAAACATCATCTTGACACTAAATATTTATGATATTACATTACTTTTTATCAATGATTAGATTGATTAGATGATACGTTGTTGTTAATTCTTTTTGAAGTTTAATTAAACAGATACGTTTACTGTTGCTACATTTGTATTGATTTTAAGAGCTCTAAAATAACTCTAGACTGTGAATAAGACTATAACTAATAATAGATATTAGTAATATTTAAGAAAGTTACTTAATTTTTTTGATGATACATGTTCAAATTCCAAAGTTTAATGAAAAATTTCAAAAGTATAGGTTAGTACATTTTATTCTTATTAAACTTTTCATACAAGTACTGTTTTGTGAAGATTATAATAGTAAATTATTTTTGACAATAAATATTCGCTTTACTTATAACTGTTTTATATTTAATTTTGAAATTACCCGCTTTACCCAAGGAGCCACCCGATTTGCCCAAAGCACCTACCCACTTTAGGCCCATGTCTGGGCAAAGGTACATATAGGGGTCAGGGCAGACCTTTTGTTTTTTCTTCAGTATATAAAAATCTCTGTACAAATCTTTAAAACTTATATTTTGTATTCAAGCCAAATAAATATCCTTTCAAATGACGTACAATTTGTTACTGTACTTCAATAACATTATGGTTTTTAGGACGTCCATCGTTAGCATACCCGCGTTGGGCCCGCTTACTCTACCTAGGACTAGGTGAGTAGGAATTGCGAGGGCAGTTGGGACATGAATTGGGAGAGTAGGGTTAACAGAGGGGTGAGAAGGTTTTTATAGACTACTGATGCCTATTTAACATATTCTTATTATCTATCTATAACAATTTTCATAATCCAAAAGTGTCTATTTTCCTAAATCACCTTTCACTCCCAATTTTGAAATCTTTAGCTATCTCAAGTCTCAATATTAGCACGAGAGGGTAATCACGAACTTTGCTCCCTTGTAAAACAAATAACGAATATAGCTGAGAAACTTAATAAACCTACCTCTAAGTTAATTCTGTTAGACGGCCAGATTCTTATCGCTAGTAAAAACGAATTTATATGTTTTACAGCCTCGGCACCATACCGAGGGGGCCCAATTATTTTTGATATATTTTAGTTTTATTTAGTTTTAATTTTTATAGTATTAGTTTCTATACCTATAGCTTTTAGTTCATAGTTAATTAATTGTTACTTAGTATTAAATCATTTACATACTTACATATAATGTAAGTATGTAAATCATACATGTTCAAAAACCAAAATACAAAGATAATTATTTTATTACCGTAAAATGGTCGTACTTGCTCCTATGAGGGTAACAATGCTCATGTTTTTTTAAAAGCTTTGTCCTTAATTAAATTGATAAACAATAAAAATATACCATTTTCTTTGTGATCTTTATTATACTTATATTCATCTTTTTAGAGTAATAATTACACTTAACAAAAATATTGGTTAAGGTGTGAAATTGCTCTATAATACAAATTTCAGGGGCTATGTACCCATGAACTGGGTAATTTTGCTTCCAAGTTAAAATATTTATTATTTCCAGTAGTTTCCAACAGTTTAGAGATATCCCGCGAGGGTAATAAAATGATAGTACGATTGGTCTACTAACTACCTACTGATATAATTTGGGTGTGTTGTGTAATAACATAGAATATTAAGTGATTTCAAAAGTGATTGTGAATTGTGTTATTTTAGACTTATTTGTGTTACTGACTATACTTACTCGCACTGGAAATGTCACGTACTGGATAAATGTGTTTTGGTTATTTTAGGATATTTATTTTCTTGACATTTTCACTGCTGTTGTTTGCACATGGTTTGCACGGACAGTTATCTGTGAGGGCTTATTTAAGTTTAAAATACGATAAGTACATAAATAGGTTAGATGATGCACTGGTTTGGTATAACATTTCATGTTCCTAAATACACCCTTATCTAGTGAGATCTACCTCTATCTTGTCCTACAGTACATCACATACAGTCGTCGTCAGATATATCGGATATGTGGAGGTGGTCACAAATATCTAAACAAAGCCTCTATTGTCAAGGCGATAAAATGCATATTGAGATATTTGTGAAACATCCACAGCTCCATATATATGACAGCGACTGTATAACACAAGTTATTGGACTTACGTAGGCGATTTGTGTAAGATTGCCCCAAAAAAATATATATACTAGCTTTCTTCGTGACTTCGTCGGCCAGCAATGCTCGTCTTTAAAGTATGGTTCCGGGATAAAAATTATCCTGTCCTTTCTCGTAGCTCAAACTCTCTCTATACCAAATCTCATCCCAATTCGTTCAGGGGTTTAAGCGTGAAGAGGTAACAGACAGAGGTAATAGATCCCTCCCGCATCCGAGGCAACACATACAAAATTCTAGTAGACTGGCCCAGCGCTGGGACTCTGCACTGGCCGAGCTGATATAGGATGTACAGTACCCCATATCATGTAGTTCGTACTAAAGTGGCCAAATATAGCATAACCAGAGATTGTTAAATGCGAGAATTCATTGAAGCCGTCAATAGTTGTCATACTTCATTCATTTCAATCGATAATGCTCGCATTTTACGATCACTGATGATTGCCAGTAACTATTTAACGCTCACTGTATGTATAGTTAACCAATTTGATTTCTAAGCCACTTCGAACCTTGTCGCAGTGACGTTAATAAGAGATCTTTTGCTCTTTCTTATAGATTATCACTGTGACAAGAAACGAAGTGGCCTATAAATCAAATTGGTTGACTGTACATGTAGATATGTATGCTAGTCTGCGCGTCTGCCATTATTACGGTGGGGTAGTTCTAAATGGCATATTTGTTAAATAACAGTAGATAAATAGGTTATTTAATTATAATTAACAATTTGGATTTAAATTAAAATAAAAAGTAATGTGGGTAGAAATCAAGGACCATAGAACACATGGACAATGTCTACAAAATGGCGTTCCCTCATTCTGGCAAATGCACTATCGCCACCTATCACGTTTGACAGCAGTAGGCCTGCTGTCGAAAAACCCAACAGAAGTCCATAGATGGCGCTGAGCCACAGAGTACCGAAAACAGACAAATAGCCAGAATGTTGACAGAACACGGCTTTATTTCTATGAACCTTGGTAGAAATAGGCGATTTTTTCACTACAAGAACGCTGAGTATTACTTATATGGTTGGCTTGGTTAAAACTAAAGGTAGGTCTAAATGAAACATTTATGTAGAGTAACGCATTTATTGTAGAAATCTTCCAATCAGCAATATATAAACAAGCTAGTGGGCGTTCTACTTGTTCCTGTGACAATTTATAGCAAACTAATTATAGGTATTTTCTATGTTCTAGTCTTAAGCTGTGGTTAGAGAAGCTAGATGATTTGATTTGTTCGTAGTTTCCGTTCGTGTGCCTATTCGGTATCATAATGCATCTATCTTGTAACATTGGCAAAGCATTTGGCGTATTTCGAGTGGACAGTGAAAGCGCCCCAGGACTGTACTCGACGGAATGAAACAACGCAATAATATTTTGAAAATGTTTTTTATTAATAACACTTACATTTTTACAGCGCTCCTAGCCAACAGAGTAATAATACTAAAAAATGAATCGGTGTAAAGAACTGTCGAACGCAACACAAAGTCTACGGTGTACGTCAAATAAACGGCTCACAAAGATCAAATCATTACAGTAATATCATCATGATCAACCACTATTGTCACGAGATGTACATCTTCTCAAACAAGCACAGAAGGTCACTCTAAAGAAACAAACTTCGTTTAAATCTATAAACATTTCATATAATTTAGATTTATTAGTCGCTATAATGTTATATTTTACTTTTGTAACCATTATTATAATGTTATATGTATTCGTTACGAAAAATTGAAATGAATCGCCCCACTCGGGGCTCCAGCTCGCTCGCGCGGCCGCGGCGCCGGGGCGAGCATGCTGGCCGCACGCCGCGAGCATGTTGGCGCTCGCCGCGAGCATGTTCGCGCTCGCCCCGAGCCGCGCGCGGCGCCGCCCGCCCCGGCCGCTCGGGGCCCCGAGTGGCCACTAAAACAATCTCACTCTATCATAACTGTATAATTTTAAAAATTTCTAATTACGCATCCCTACGTTTTGTTATTATCCTTTAATTAAGAAATAAAATCTTACATAATTACCATGAGCAGCCTATTTTAATAAATTTGACAAAATTCACTAATAATCTGAATATTCTTTTATAAAAGAAAAGCATCGTGTTGTGTAGCGTGGTGGCCTCAGCCCCGCCTCGCCGGCGGCCGCAGGCGGAGACTGCGTATGCTTCATAACTACGTTACAATTCAAAATACGGTTTCAAAATTTCAACTACCTACCTAACAGTAAGCGGTAGTACAGTGTGCACTAATCCTCAGGCACTCCACATCGACCTCGCACACACCATGCACCCGATCGCTGAGCGAACTAAACGTTTTCCACTCGAAAAATTCAACTTAATCTATACTTAAATTATAATAATAATGGCTCTTAACTGTAATTTTACAACAAATGCTTTTCGTTGGCCGCCGAACACGGCGGCATGCCGGTGCCCATATGATTCACGAACGATGAACTACTGCTAGACGATCATTTATTACTTATTACATAAGTATGTGAAAAACAATTCATTAGTATTAGTCATTAAGTCTATCTTATGTGATTAGTGTGTTCGAGGGGCGCGGGCGCCGTCGCGTGGCGGCCTGAGTACACGAGTACCTGAGTACATGAGTACGTGAGTACGTGAGTACGTACGAACGTAGTACGCATCCGGATCCGCGTCCTCGAGATTCAATCGTCAAATTACATCGTCAAACAATTTTCAATATAAAAATAACTCGATTCATAATCATCAAAAATAATAATAATCGTGTATAATATTTTTCATCACAAATATCAAACCACCGTTCACCGTGCATATATACATACATAGTTCATGGAAACAATAAATAAAGGAGGCGGGGGTCCGTCGCCGGGCGGGGAGCTGGAGCGATGCGGACAAGCGGTACGGTCCGGCACGGCGCGGCGCGGCACGGCACGGCACGGCGCGGCACAGCACGGCACGGTGCAAGCGGGTCCGTCCGGCCGCGTCTAATAGTACGTCTCCTGCTCCAGCCAGCCGCCCGGGTTGCGACGCAGGTAGAAGCGCCGGATCTCGTCGTAGATGAAGATGGACAGCATGAACGGGATGGCCGGCAGCCACCACACGAACCTGCGCAGACAGACGGCTCAGCGACATGCTAACATGGGCGATACGCTTAGTTGGCGCAGTCGGTAGGATCCCGGAACGGCCCCATACCGTTTCAAATAATGAACAACTACTTGCATAAGTAACATGTAACAACGAGCCTGATTGGCACAGTTGGTAGGATCAACACACGTAGAGTGTGAACGGTATGTTTAGTACTTTCAATAGAATTAATCTTTAACTATAATTGACAATGCATACATTGCCATGTGACCTATAAAAAAATCATGTAATTTTCCGGTCGGCTACGTTCATTGACATTTTCTTATAGTTCTTAACTACAACTTAATTGAGATTGTTCACTAAAAAGAGTTAACTGTACAGTTATATTTTCTTTCTTAATAAAATAAACATTAACAACCTATGAAAGTAAAAACAAATCAAATATTTTTTTATGAAATATTTTGATTTGCTTTGATTTTTAAGTAGTAATACTACTATATAAATTAAAAGTTGAAATAGATGACATATACTTAAGAAAAAGCGACGAGGACCTCCGGCGTTCGAGACGGGCCGAACGGGACGAATCGATAGTAATCATAGCCGCGATAGCTGGCTATGATTACTATCGATTATTTATAAAGCGTTTTCGCCGAATACTTTATAGACTTTATATCAGAACAGTCCTCACTTGAGTGGGTACATCCGGAGTCCCTTGTCCATGCCGGGCGTGTATGACAGGAAGGCCGCCAGCGCGGTCTCGAAGATGATGCCGAAGTTGAGCGCCCAGTTGCGCATGCCCTGGTGCACGATGGAGTTGCGGCGGGTCTTGCAGATGATCAGGTCGGCCCACTGCACCACCACGATGGACACGAAGAAGGCGGTGTGGCAGGTGAACTCGAGCGCCTTGCGGTCGCGGTACGTCTGGCCAAACGATGGTTCAAATATTGGTAAGGCGACACAAATATTGGTGTTTTGGCGACTCACTGTCCTTATAAATTAGCGAGAGCGTAGAATTGCATCTGTAGTGGTATTGTGTGTTTATATGCATTCTATGTAGTGGTATTGTGTGTTTTTAGACATTCTATATTTGAAATTTCCTTTTTCCCGTACAACCACTATACTCCTCTCGCTAATCTATAACTGCTAGCTGCGCAAATTTATCTATAATATACCAAGAAAGTTAAAAATTGATGAATTCCAACCAATTCCTAACTGCATAATTATAGTTATTTCTTATGTCATATTCTTGATTGTCATACTTTTCACAACAGGTCAGTTTCATAGCAGCACCACCCCGAGTCATGGATGTTCTCTAAGTATTTAAGTATTTGTATATTATACACATCTGAACTCAAAATTATATTTTTATTAGTATGTCTTTAGTTACTGTTACTGTATACTGTATACTAAATTGTTTATGTCGTCTGCCGTGATATCACTTAACTGGTTCCTACCACACCAGTTTCATGCTGAGTAGGGACCAATTCGTGACATATATCTTTTAATTTATGTGTCTTCTGTTATTTCTGTGTATGTCTCGAATAATTTCTATTCAATTCTATTATATACATATCTGAGTACCCACAACACAAATCTTGAAGGATTTCTTGATTCTACCGGTGGGTCTCAGTCAATAAGAACGTCCTGTAATATTTATTTTATAACACTCACCCATTCTTGTCCATACGAATCAGTCAAATCGTTAATAGCCTTCGAGTCCCACATCTTCCGGATGCCGAACAGCTTGAGCGGCAGGAAGCCGTTCTCAGCCATGATGACGAAGTACACGAAGAAGCCGGCGGCGGCCTGGATCATGCCGATCTGCCCGTAGGCCATGGAGATCAACCTGCCGACGTCCGCATCGGTGTCACACAGGGCACAAGAGTATTAAGTCGCGCAAGCGTGATTCTATCGACACACGTGTGGAATAAATTGTTTCAGCCAATTGATAAAAGCAGTATTTCTAAAGATTTTAAAGTACCAGTCGATAGTCCTTCAGACTTGCTGGTTTGTATTAAATTTTGATTATATTCGTGTCGTGTGTCGCAAAGTGCCTTCTATACGAGCATTTGAATATATTTATGTTATTCACAACTCGGCACGTATGTAACTAGCTAGTAAGCTTTAAGTGTAACTTAAGAACATATAGTATGTTCTACTTATATTAGTAGGTTTTGTAAATAGCGGAGATTATATAGCAATACTAATCAGTATTAAAGTAAAAATCATATTTTTTGTGTAATATTGTTTTACGATTATAGTTATTACCAAATGTTTAGAATCAATTTATAAAAGGAAGATTTATATGATTTTTACTTCGGTTAGTTATTTCATTTGGTACATCGAAAATGTTTACTTTCTTTATTATTTATAAAACAATATACTTAAATAATACATTTTCTTTATTATTAAACGAATTTCCAATGAAACACTGTCGATGCTCTCAAGTAAATGTTCGTTAGATAAAACAACATCCATGCTTCCACTGCACAACATTCAGTTAGTCGATACTACGATGTAAAAAATAACTTAGAAATAAGGAAGTAAAGAAAGAAAAATAAATTACCCAGTTTCAGAAACGACAGTTCAATAAATCTTTATGAATGCTGTTGTTTACATAATTTAAACTATTCAACCCAGAACTGGAGGCCAATTTTTGAGAGTGCCAAGACATGGCAATTAAAAAATATGAACTAGAAAAATTGTAAACCCTAATTATTAAAATTATACGTTTTGTGCAAAAATATTGCCAATAAACTTTTGGATTGGCAGCATTTAGTTTCTAGGTTTGATTGTTTAAATTCGAACGCTCGACTTTCAAAAATAGGCACAATGAACCGTGTTGGCATAAGTAATATCAAAATTATTTAATGTATTTCTGTAACTGGGCGGGAAGAAAGCTTCAGCGTGAGTGGGACAGGCAGTCGTAGAAGTTACGAGGCAGATTAATATCAGCTTAGAAAACCCTATCAAGTGTAGTGTGTGTGTGGCGTGGAAAGCGCTTTGAGCATCAGTTTGCGACTAACGTGCTGTTCTACTAAATATAAATAATAAATATTCATAATATACATGAAAATCATTACGTGATAAAAAATATTACGATATCTATAAATGTACCCTTTCGCCTACGACATTCCTTGAACACAAACGGTTATAATGTTTAATGATATCTTCTATGTATCTACTGGGACAGTACGACACGGATCACACAATTTGCTAGTCAGCTAGATTAAATTGTTCTAATCGTGCATTTGTCGCCGACACTGCGTACGGAGTCGCCGACATTCTTTGCAAATATTGAAATATGGAAGAGTGAAGATTACAGAGAGACAGAGGTAAAATTCTAATCTATTTGGAGGCTTCTAGATTGTAACATATCAGAAAATCTAAAAGGTAAACTTTAAAAAGTCATGTAGGTGGGTTTCGTATATTTATTAGGTATTGTATATTTAGAGCTTGAATATACATCTTAATAGTGGGCTTGAGGATTTCGAGTACAATTATCTGTATACATGGGGGTTCATAATCACTCTTCCACATCCAGCTCAAATGGATACACAGGCGGCCGCGTTGGGTACGTTCGTCGGCGGGCGACATCTGAACTGATAGACGGCGGCAGTCTAGAGACAGCTTTACTAGATGGCGCTGTGGTTGACACGTCAGACTTAAATCACAATATTCATATCTAAAAATTACAATGTCTGTATTAAACAATTGAGTCTCTAACGCGAACATCTATATATTTTGAGAAGCGCATCGTAGACTAGTAAGGCTGTCTTTGACAGATTTAACTGATATCTGTTTTTATATCACTTTTTTCTTATAACGGGGTCAAATAAGCATATTGTCCATAACGGTTAGCGGACACCTCCGTCGCACCTCCAGAGGTGTTATATGGTATTGCGGAACTTATTTTCCGTAAGTATATAAATATTTGCTATGTGGACAGATTAAAGAACAAATGCAGGTTCCTTTCCGTCAACACAGTATCACTTGGAACGTCTATTACTTCAGATGTCTGTTGTGCTGTGTGTCGCGCGACGAACGGATTCATGTGTCGTTCTCACAGAAACAAATACGAATAGTTTACTCTATCGGAAAGGAGTTTACCATAAGCACAGCAAATCAATGTATTTGTTATATTGCTTCGTCTTAGCGCAAACTGCGCTTGTGATGCTATATTTATTATACAAGAGCAAATTGTTTGAGCTTCTTTAGTCCATGACTAATCTCAATCTTTTGAGTGGGTACGTTTCCCCTGAGAACGCCACATTCCCCACAGCGGGCCGGTCGTGTGAACACCCAGATGAGGACTATAAAGCGCCGGGCCTCGGTGCAGGCGGGCCAACCTTCTGTTGACGAGGTTGTCGCGGTAAGGGTCCCGCGGCTGCCGCTTCATGATATCGGATTCGGGCGCCTCGTACGCCAGAGAGATAGCTGGCACCTTCGTAAACGACAAGCAATCAGGACATAACATATACTACTTCCGAATACACATTATGGAGTTTAAATGATTTCGAAATAGCGCACGTTAAAGGCCTCGATTGTCTAAGATCCATTTGATTTTATTGTGCAACAAAATGTACGCAATGAAATCAATGATTCCCGATCTATGTTAAATTGAGGTCTTAATTATGTACAAAAATTTTGAAATTCATTCATTATTACAAGACTCGAGTCATTAAATATAGACGCTTTTATACTTGTGAAGCACTCAGCGCTAATCAGTTGTTTTCCAAAACAAAGTAATTATATACAATAATTTTAATACAGGCCGTTCACAACTGAAGTGTGCTGTGCTGTCAGGAATCATACTTTATAAGCATAGGAGCGCTATGCGCGAGTCTTGTTATGTGCTCCATACAGTGGGTTTTTGATGTCTTTACCAAAACGACGCTTATACATAATAAATATACCTACGTACACCTCTCTACGTTGCTTATACTAAACTACGTCGATTAGAAATATCATTATGAAAAAATATATAATCTAAATATATCTGCTTAATATTACGATATAGCTAGTATGGAAGACTGGCGTGTTCATATATTACGTACGATAGCTTTGACCTTGGAAGACAAAATGTAAAAATCTGAAACACTACACTAATGAGAGAAGTTACAAACAAGCCCTAGATTGTAGAGTAATTATATTATAAGTATATTACGTATATATCAGTGTTAGTGTATACATATTATAGCCTTAATGATATAAAAAGAGTTTGAATGTGTGATGAGGCGCTCGGCTCAACGTGAGTATGACAGCGATATCTTTGTGAAACTTGTGTCGGGTGAAGTATGAGCGGTAAGAAATGAGAAAACATCAAAATACCATACAGACAACAGAAGTACTAGGACATTTATAGAATGTTCCATGCATGACAGATGACAGGTACTGACAGGGCACACCAACACTTACCTGCTCACAAAACCGTAATTAATAAGTGTTAGAAATCACAAAAATAAAACAAAATGAAACAATGTGTTTATGAGGGGACCATGAGCGGTGGCAACGCGGTTAAAACACATTCTTCCATGGACATCAAGCTAAGGAAGACAGTTAAGATAGTAAAATACAAAGACAACGCAAGGCAAAGTTAGGAGCTGTGCGTTCGTCGCCTTCAATATGCACGGAGCTCGGTGTCGGGGACCACACACAGGCAACAACCACACCTCAATATTGAAGACTAACTTACACGTGGTAGCAAGCAAATTAGCGGATAGATAGAATCTTTGAACGAGTTAGCACTCGCGTTGGTTTTACCTCTCGTTAACTAGTTTATCTGTGAAAGGATTACGCGGCTGTCGCTTCATAATGTCAGATTCGGCCTCCTCGTAGGCCAGGGAAATGGCGGGCACCTACAAACACTAGCCATGTGAGCACGACACGACCACCGGCGCCGCGGGAAGCGTGTGCACGTCACGTGTACAACATCCAACACTCAGCAAGCCGCTTGCAACCAGACGCTACTCTCAGTGTTTCGAAAATTTAAGAACTTTCTTCCAGATTTAGATTTTTTTGTGCTCATTCTACTCAGAATTACGAGCATGATTATTTAAAAAAAACACGTAATATTTTCCATACAAAATTTATATTATAAGAAAATTATCATAAGTTCATACTAACACGTGACGTCGTTAATGAAACGGAAATTATAGGAACTTATTTACTGGTAGATTAAAAAATGCTGGCGATTCTGAGTAGAGTTATCCGCGAAAAATTTAAATGTACAAGAAAACATGATTTCGAGATTTAAAATACCACTCCTAATGGTTACCCCTTACATATAAAGGTCGGTTTTTATTCAAGCGTTTATTCAATTACTTTCATATAGACATTTGCAGAAATGGCTTGTTGCTTATAGCAGTTATAGCCCAAAGGGTAAAAAAAAAATCTAACTTTTTTTTAAATGTTTCAAAGTAAAATATAAAACATCCTGTCGGATATTGATAAAAGAGACATCCTTTTGATAAAAAACAAGGAAGTTTATCGTAAACGCAAACATCCTAACCGCGTTGAATTTCCTGTATGAGATCAAAAGTCAAAGCTTGTTAAATCACCCGTGATGTGCCTCCCTTGATCAACTGTTTGACTTGCGATTACAAACAACCAAGTCAAAATAAAATGGTTACAGAGGTCGTAGTAAAATTACTTCATTACTAAATGATGCATTTGAGATAACAGGCACTGAAGAGACAGCATTTTATTAAAGTTGACAATCAAGAATGCCTGTCAAGTACATTAAGATTTCTCAAGAGTGAACTTCGACATAATATCGACAGTGGAAATTTCAAATGTCGTAAGTCGCATATAAAAGTATGTCCCTTACGACATTTGAAATTTCCACCATCGATATTGTAACTATAAGTACCAAAATTATAGCGCTTATAAAAGTTATTATCTTGGGCAAAGTTCTTAGTTTCCATCTTACACCGACAGCACTACAGTTGGAGTGCTGTATCGTGATACGGGCGAGGACTCTCGGCCCGGACGCGCGATCAATAGCCCGACCTCAGTGCTGCCATCTATCGGGCCTCGCCCATCCTATTTAGCGTATGGTTGCAAAGGCTTAAATTCTTAAAAGCTAATCATAGAAATGATATTTGTAACATAAAAATGTAGATCATGATGTGACTGTTTGAACCCATTACGTAAAACACAAAATTTGAAAATATGGCGGGGAGGTTATTTAAATCACAATGTTCTCGGGGTTCGGATGGATATGGAATGAGATGAGAGTGACTGTACTAAGGGTGTGTTGTGTCTGTTTTAACTGTCGGTCGCGGGCCGCCGGGGTAACACCAACACTGTTAGGTATTAAAATAGGCAAAACACATTCATATGATTGTTATTTCCTGCAGACGCCACGGCTCCAACTCGGGTCACAAGCGGGACTCCACATTAGATTAATGATTCCAGGCTAACACTTAATTACTATAATTTTATATAACCATAATGAATGATCGAGTTAACATAGTTTAGTCCTTATGATTACATAAAACAAGCTGTTTAGAGTAACACCAACAGAACACCCACTCGTTACGATATCGAGACAACAGCGACGATTGTTAGCTGGGTACCGGCATGTTATATGGCAACAGTAATTGACAATTATAAAGACCTCTCATTGACTAGTTTGTCGCAAAATGGGTTCCTAGGCGGACGTTTCATAATGTCCGCCTCCGCTTCCTCGTATGCGAGCGCAATCGCTGGCACCTATGTCAATAACTAGGTAAATACTACATCACAGTTGGCCTTCTGGAGTATTAAGAAAAATATCGGGAATCTGTAACCTCACTACAATCATACACTCAAAGATTAATGAACATTGAACTAATAATAGTAATATTTTACTTTAAGTAACAAAAAGTGATGTTACAGATTCTTCAATTGGCTTCTTATCTAATACAATACAGCTTTAATTATACCTCAACATTTCATATTGGGTATTCACTAGAGCTGCAATCAATGAATTTATCTGTGCATTAAATGAGATTTCAATAAAACACTACATTTCTAGATATGTTATCTTAATTATTTGAGAACGCAACCTGAAAGAATTGGAGTAGTCATTTTTAAGGTTTCCATGTTTCAGAGCTATACCGTTTCCTCGCTGTTTTAAGTGTCAAACTTGTTTAATGACATTTTCTGCTTACTTTTTAGGGATTTAATAACATCATTACTGTATGACGCATAATGTCAAGTGATTTCAAAAGATATCTCATACATTTTCAACCCATTTAATGCACAGTCAAAAAAACAATGACATATAAAAGTGACACTCACCATGTCAGTTCCAAGATCGATGCAAAGGATAGTAACAGTGCCCAGAGGCAGGGGGATGTCGCACAGGATGAAAGCGAGGAAGGGAGAGATCTCGGGGATGTTGGAGGTGAGGGTGTACGCGATGGACTTCTTGAGGTTGTCGAAGATCAGGCGGCCTTCCTCCACGCCCGTGACGATCGAGGCGAAGTTGTCGTCCAGCAGGATCATGTCGGCGGCCTGGATAATGTTGGAAAGGTTAGTTTTGAACAATTTTCGATAGGAATGTGGTGTGGTGCAGCAGTTAAATTTTGCCAAATAGTTTTTAATCACTTTCGTAAATATTTTAACTTACACAAACACATGAGATAAGGTTGCCGAATCATAGGCTTTCTTGAGCCGTAGGAAAGTTCCGGGATTTTTCGTTATGCAACATTCTTTTGGGTAAATTATTTGATTACGGATGTCCCAATAATAACAATACTTGATAGGGCCCGAAAATACTACCAAAACCGGTACTTCAAAATGTACTTAATCTAAGTCATAACTTGCATTAGTTGGCAATTAGAATAATAAATAAATAAATATTTGGAGAGAATCTTGCACAAATCGACCTGGTTCTACGGTAAGCTCAGTAAGGCTTGTATTGTAGGTACTAGACGACGATATATATAATAGATAGATACATATAAATACATAGAATAATCCATGACTTAGGAACAAATATCCGTTCGATCCGGTCGTCAAATTATAGAATAATATACAACCAGCACACACCTGTTTGGAGACGTCCGAGCCAGCAATGCCCATGGCAACACCGATGTCGGCCTTCTTGAGCGCGGGCGAGTCGTTGACACCGTCTCCGGTTACGGCCACGATGGCGCCGAGGCGCTGGCAACCCTCCACGATAATCAGCTTCTGTTGGGGCGAGGTGCGGGCGAACACGATTTCTGTGTGGTACCTGAGTAAGAAAATTTATATTGAAATAATGTTGATTCTCTGAGTAGAGGCAGTTCAATTTGATTGTCCATGGAATTGACGCAAGCGCCATCTACAATTGGTTTATGCCAATTGCAAATTCCTTAGAACCATTGTGGACTGTGACCATCTATGATTATTACGGCACAAATGTAGTATGACAAAGAACAAATATTAACATAATGTATCGCATATTCCATAATTAAATTATAAAATGAGATAACTATATGGTCGTAAGATCTCTAAAGTCGTTAGTTGGTTCCTGCCTGTCATACAAGAGCGTTGCGTTTTCAGTGTGATTAAACATTGATTCTCTCCTAACTGATATGATTCACTTCACCGCGTCACGCATCCCTTTCGCCCTAACATACTTATTAGACCGTGACAGCTATTGTGACTTAGGTTAGCAAGGGTTAGCGCTGGCTACCCGGGCTAGCATCATGCTGAGTCGGGACCATTTCGAGGCAGTTTTGTCCAATATGTTTTATTTTTTATTTGTTTTTTTTATGACATAGGCGGCAAACGAGCAGACGGATTGCCTGGTGTTAAGCAATTACCGTCGCCCATGGGCACTCGCAACACCAGGGGAGTCACAAGCGCGTTGCCGGCCTTTAAGGGGGGTTGGAGCTCTGGGAACCTTACTCCCCATCAGGAACACAACACTACATACCTGAAAGGTGGCAGTGCTATTATGGCTGTGGTCTTCTGTAAGGAGGACTGTGTTTAGTTGTTGTAAACTGCCTTAAATAAATGTTTTCTATTTCTAACGTTCGTACTCACTTGAGGATCTCATCAAGCTGATCAGAGTTAAGCTCCCTCAGCTCCGTGCCGTGGACTACGGCAGCCTTGGCCTCGCGGGGGTTGACCTCGGACACGGGGATGTTCAGGCGAGCGGCGATGTCCTCCACGGTCTCGTTGCCTTCGGAGATGATGCCCACGGACTTGGCGATGGCCTTGGCGGTGATCGGGTGATCGCCTGTCACCATGATAACCTGCAATAGCGAGGATTTTGTAGTGTATGTGTGGTTCATTGAGGAAGAAGGTCTGAATGAAATAAGAAAATGTGTCCGGTAGTAACTATAATTATTAACTGTAACCATTAATAAAATAAATGGGTGTTCCCGGGTTACCCTCATTTGGCCGTAAGTTTTTTTATCTTTTAGCGTAATTTATTAATAGGTTTGCTTTATAATGGTTTTGAAAAGTCAGTCAGTTACAGTTTGAGAAACAAAAACACTCGAAATGATGAATTATGGCAAAAGATATTTGATGCCAATCAATTGTCTGCAAAACAATATAGTGTACCTTTTAAGCCCATGCCCATGTACTTTTTAAGGTAGGATCTAATACAATGGAACATTCATTTCGCAAATATATGGAGTTCTCGGAACTCCTTTGACCTATTAGGATGAAGAGAGCTTTAGATTCCGAGTGTACTCATAACATTTCACAGAAATTATAACAAAGTGATAATGTGATAATCGCTCACATATAAGTATATCAGGTAAAGGATGAAATAATAACAAGGCCGGGGCAGTACGTTTGAAATGTTTTCATAATACTTCCATTTTCCTACCCTTCCTAACGAGTTAATTTAAAATGAACTTGACCTTTGCAATACACCAAAGCTGAACCCCACCTTTGACCTTTCAAGTTCCCTACAAGTACTTCGATTGAATGTCAGTAAACGCAATATCCTGAAATAAGATTGATTTACTGAACTGGCAAGTGGAGAGGAAATTGCAATATATTTTCATTTCACCTCTGATGATTGCTGTAGACAAAGTCAACATAAACATCCGTTTTCGGATGTAATTTTCTTCTTTAAATACAAAACGATTCACGGTTTTTGTAACAAATTATTTCGTATCACAACAGTACTAAATATATAAAAGTACTACATATACTTATTTTCTATTTCGCGTAATTTATAAAAAACATTGGTAGTATTCGATTTTTCACGTTTTACTGAAAAATAAAATGTCTGGCAACTATATACATAAACGCAATATTTCTGAGTCCAAATGGCAATTTCTTTATTTTTCATAAACAGGGCGGCTATGAAGATGTGATAGCGTTGGCATCATCGACAGACTGATTCTCATTTCTGACTTTTGTGTAGTTTTAGGCAATTAGTCACATAAAGACATTTGAACATTACAATGAAACGAATCGATTGATAATATAGCTCCTTATCGAGAAAAAAAAATATTAAGCAGGTTACATTTTTTTCACCGTTTCTTATCTGCTTTGTCCAAAGGTTGACGGGTAGAGAATAATTGATACCATGAATTGTGTAGTTTTGAGCAATAAAAGTAAAATAAATAAACGTTCTCAAACCTTCTTTAGTTATTATGTTTTGTCCTTATATGTCACTTTGACAATTGTGTTTGTAAGATACCGAACAAAAGAAAATTTAACTAAAGTAGGTTTCGAGAGACGTTTATGAATAAGCCGGTAAGGTTATAAACTTATAGAATAGCTACCTTGATACCGGCCGAGCGGCACTTGGCCACGGCGTCGGGCACGGCGGCGCGCGGGGGGTCGATCATGCTCATGAGCCCCACGAAGCGCAGGTTGTCGACGGGGAAGTTGATGTCGTCCGTGTTGTACTTGTAGCCGATGGGGTACTTGTCGGACGGCAGCTGCAGGTCGCAGAAGCCGAGCACGCGCTCGCCCAGCCCGCCGAGCTCGAGGTACGCGTTGTTGAACGCCTCCTTCATCTCTTCGTCCAGGACCTACAGGAATAACATGTGCGTTAATGTTGAGGCGAAGGAGTTCTCCTACTGCTGGCTGAGTTAGGTCTCAACGGACGATATTGATTACCTGTATAGGCTGTTTACGACCTATTCTTTCAAGTAATATGGTGGTTTCCCCTTTTTTTGTAAGTTCGAAACTCTAGGAATAATGTAATTTGTATGCAAAATTAATTATTAATTATTGTCTTGAGTCGCGATTTCAGTTACTTTTTAATTTTAAGATGCCCATAAACTACGCACTTCGCGACCTAGTTTGTATACAAAAAAGTTTACTTTACCTGACATTTACGAAAATATGGACATAAGCATTCTCTATGACTTCATAGTTATTTATAAGTATATAAAACTATATACATTTTAACTACTTCAGAGAAGTAAGTATCTAGAGTTAAGATACACACTATGTTTTGTGAACTCTACTTGCACACACATAATCAACTGTGAGTAACTAAAAAACTGATGATAAGCCAACATAATTATTTTGTTTAACTACTAAATATCCTGACCCGATAGATCCGTTGTATAGTTTTTATTAAATATGTGTAGAAAACGCGAAAGTTCAAAGTGTTATATTGAATTACAGATATCTCTGTATACGAATATATTCCAACGACAAACTAATGTATATAGATTTACAGTTGTGAGAACCCTCGCGTTACGCCTACCGACCGTACTTAGCGACAGACAAAAACCGATTTGAATATAAAAACTATCGAGCCCAGACCGCCTAAAACTTTTATTTCTTTCGAAGTAATTCCCCAAAGGAACCGCATTGCGTAAGCTCCGGAGACGCCGTAACTAAATAACTTTTTCGCTGACAAAGGGAATGAGGGTGGGCTTATGATTATGAAATCCTTTGTAACTAACTTCGTTAATTACTTTAGGACGCCCTGGGCCCCTGGCGGTATTTACTAACCGCGACGGACAGCAAAAAATTGGAGATGTAAACTGGGTGATATTTTTACAAGTAACGTTAGTTGAGAGAACATATTTTTTATGATAAAGGTGGCCAACGAGCAGATTGCCAGATGGTAAGCAATTTCCGTCGCCCATGGGCACCCGCAACACCAGCTCTCAGCTTGTACAATCAATTTTATAAATACATTTACATAACCAATCCGTGCACCGATGTTTAAGTCTAATTCGCCTTAATTAAAACAAAATCTATGGATACTCCGGGACGGGAAATACAAGTCGGTGGGTGCGAGTAAGAGATTACTTACACCCGCGGTCTTCATTTGCCACTCATAAGGTAGTTGACAGTGTCAACAAGCTGTCAAAAACTCAATACAAATGCTATTTCTGAAAACTGCCAGCAATATACAAAATTGTGTCAATATTTATTGACTATTGGTATAACTTAAAACAACGGACAGAGCTCCAACCCCCCTTAAAGGCCGGCAACGCGCTTGGTAATTGCTTATCATCCAATCCTTCTGCTCGTTTGCTACCTATGTCATAAAAAAAACGGATAAAGATGAATGAAGATACCTTTTCCTTTCCTCCGATGAAGATGGTGCTGCATCGCTCCAGGATCCTCTCGGGCGCTCCCTTCATCACGAGCAGGTGCCGCGGGTCGCTGGGGTCATCGCTCTCATGGATCGACACTTGGTACTTGTTGGTGGAGTTGAAGGGGATCTCGCAGACTTTCTTGTTGCGCTTCCTGATGGACAGCACGTCCCCGAGGGCCAGTTCCATGCACTTGAGAAGGGCGGCTTCGGAGGCGTCGCCGGCGACTTCCTTCTTCAAGATGGGCACGCCGTCTTGGCCACCTTTGAATTCAGCGCGGTTGCAGAGCGTGGCGATCTTAGCGAGGGCCTTGAAGCCGGGGCTGGTGCGGTCTGTGGACAACGGAATGGAATTCAAGGGAATGATTATAAAAAAAAAATGAGAACCATACAGTGAAGGTGGTTGGGCACCTGCTCTGACACTATGTATTTATAAAGAACGTCATAGAAAGAAGAGTTGAAGCAGAGAAGTCAGGAAAGTAAAAGCCCTTCTTGGCTTAAGTAAAAGTAAGCTGTAAAAGCAACATAAATTCATTTTAATCTATCTTTTAGGTAAAGGTCTGTTTAGTTAAATAATTGACAACATTTCATATTTTCAATAAGTCTCAATTCTAATGGTGTTTTATTAAACATGTGTTAAATATACAAAAAAAAATTTTTTTGGATTTTATTCGCTTGAACTTTTGGAAAAAATCGTAATTTTGTGTAAACCGGAAGTATGACGTCTTTTTACCAAAATAAGTTATCTGTACCAGTACTCATTTTCTTACGGTTGACGTTTGATAATTTGTTTGTCAACAACTGTCATAGCCATAACTATTTCTTGTCCAAGCTCACTTGCCTCATAAATTAAATACATACATTCATACGTTGTTTGAGATAATAAATCACAAACTACTTGGCATTCGCTCACTGGACTTAGATACCTCTGTAAAAATTACAGACTTGGCATTCTTTAACCGAACACCAATATACCTATCTACCTTTGAAACAATAAAATAAAGCTCTACAGAGGACACAGCGGCAAGTGATATGGATAACTTAGCACAGATAAGAGGGGCTAGAGGACATGTCTTCGTCGGACGTTGTCGTTTATGTCGAAGTGAAAAGAGATTCAGGAAAATGTATAGTGCAATGCAGAGTCAGTCCAGAGCAGAAGAGATCCGCTCGAAACTAAACAAAGTGACTGCATGGATAGGTGAAACCAGTGAGACTGTCGGGATGTTTCCTGTCATGACTGCAAGGCTTCTGAAGGGGGTTGCAAACACCAATTATGATTTTTGATGTGGCTAGTAAAGAAGACAGAGGAGCCTTCGACAACTTCTATGTAGGAAATATGAGCAATTTTAATTTAAATAAAGCTTTTTTTTCATAATATCTTTATTATTTACATTTCACTTTATGACTACGTTGTATTTCTAATGAGCTATGGATCCCTGTTGTAAAAGGAAAGTATTTTTGCATTCGGCAATAAAACAATATTTACTAAATGCATACGCATATTGCTTGTAGTTTTTGCCTTGTTACATGACTTATTGGAGCATAATATACGAGTACATTCAATTAATACAATTTGGCAAGGTAACTGAATTAAGAAAATTTGATTGACCGTATGACGTATGACTGTCAGGCCGTCAGTGTCAAGTCAAGTCTGCGCACTTTTTTTTCAGTTGCCCTGGAATCTTGGTGACGTCACTTTCCCAACCTTGTGACATACGCTCTTTTAGAATGAACTGTTTTTCAAATGGATTTTTTGCATTATAAAACACTTTTTCAAAATAAATAAAAATACGGGTACATTAAAATTTCCTCTTCTTTCCAATAAACTCATTAAAATTATGAGTTAAAAATATGAAATGTTGTCAATTGTTTAGTCTAGCAAAGGAAGAGATAAACTCATATTCTGCTCTCCTACCCTCATATCCTCATTACTTATCTTAGATATTGCTAGGTACAGTCAACCAATTTGATTTCTAGGCCACTTCGAACCTTGTTACAGTGACGTTAATAAGATCTTTTGCATCTTTCATATAGATTTTCACTGTTACAAGGAACGAAGTGGTCTATAAATCAAATTCGTTGACTGTACATGTGAGTTATCTAGAAGCTGTTGTAGAAGAATGTGAGTTTTCCTAACAAGTAAGGAGTAGAAGTGTCAGGGCAACTTTGAAACAAAGGTGGTATCAAAATATCAAAATGAACTCACCATACTGTACTCCAGACTGGTCCTCAGTGGTGTCAGCCTCAATGATCTGGTTGTCGAACCACATATGGGCGACAGTCATCCTGTTCTGGGTCAGAGTGCCGGTCTTGTCGGAGCAGATGGTGGAGGTGGAGCCGAGGGTCTCGACAGCTTCCAAGTTCTTCACGAGGCAGTTCTTGGAGGCCATGCGTTTGGCAGTGAGGGTCAGGCATACGGTCACGGTGGCGAGCAGACCTTCGGGTACGTTGGCGACGATGATACCTAAAGCAAGAGATAGTTGTTTAAAAGTGTTGATGACGGTTCGGTTAAACCATATTTCAATTGCAGTAAGGGTTACAATGGATTGTCATTGTAGATTTGTCAAAGCTGGCGACGAATGTCTATAATAACGGTCAACATTTGTAATGGCGCCAGGCTATACAAATAGTTTGTATAACACAGAAAATCCGCCGATAGATTGGGATAAAGTGCATGTTCACGTTCAGATATTTATGACCACCTCCAAGCTGCGATATATCTGATGGCGACTGTAACAATTGTGCGTACGGATTAGGCGGAGCGTCCATACAAGCAGAGTCCCGCCGGCTTAACTTTCCCATAGTTCGAACAGTTTTTCTTGAGCTCATGAGGAAAGGCAATTGGGTCCATGTAGCCTAAGAAAAAAATTGTCACGCCGCCACTGCTGCTTAGTTACAGTTATGTGTTTCTGCCTCTTTATCGCTCGTCTCAAGAGCGAAGAAAGAGAGATATTTTGCTGATTTCGGTTATCCTTACCAATAAGGAAGATGACAGCGTCGAGCCAGTGGTAGCCGAGGATGAAGGCGATGACGAAGAAGGTGACTCCGAGGAACACGGCCACACCGGTGATGAGGTGGATGAAGTGGTGGATCTCCTTAGCGATGGGGGTCTCTCCGGTGTCCAAGCCAGAAGCCAAGCCAGCGATACGGCCCATGACCTGGTCAAATAATACGCTTATAACTTCATACTGCTATACATTTGTACCCAGTATTTCTCCCCTTAGGTGTTGAATCTGAAAATTGTATATAAACAGCAATTTTCAGCTTTTTACAACGGTTTTGACTGGGCGTTGATTTCAGTCAGTAAAGTTTTTTTTATGTTTATATACTTTACATAGATTATCAAACCATATTAAAAAGGATCAGTCCATTTTTACTTTCAATATCAACAGCAGTCTTATGCGATTAGTAGATAGGTCATAATTAAAATATTTACATTTCTAGTTTTAGTCAAGTAAAACCGAATAGCAACCGTCATAAATGGCCGCTCTTATGGCCTTTTAAATTCAGAATACTTTAGTCAGACGGCTTTAGTAGTAGATAATAAAGCCTAAAGAACTCAGCATTCTTGACTCTCTAATGATGATGAGCAATCTAATAACCATAACCCATAGTAAACGGTCTCCGTCACAAAACTTATCAGAAGTGGGATCAAAGAACAACTCACGGTGTTATCTCCGCAGCAGATGACGATTCCCTTGGCGGTGCCCTCGACGGCGTTGGTGGAGAAAAAGGCCAAGTTCTTGGTTTCCAGGGGGTTCTCGTTGGTGAAGTCCGCGCCGCGGGACTGGGGCTCCGATTCTCCGGTCAAGCTGGAGTTGTCCACTTTGAAGCCACGCGCCTCGATGATACGGATGTCAGCAGGGATACGGTCGCCGAATTTCACCTGGAAATTTGGAGGGTTAAAGTTCGTTGATGGCCGATCTAACCCAATAAAATGACTAACTGTTCCCAGGAATAGTACGATCTATTAACCACAAATGTGTCATATTAATTTCAATCGAATGCTTCGACTTTAAGGTTTATATTAGATTGGACTATTGCAAAGATGTTCTATAAGTTCGATTTAACATAAATAACAGAAATGTTTCTATTTGGAATATTTAGCATTAATATGAAAACCATTTGGTTTGGTTTGGTATACCTTGGTTAAAAAAGTTAACTTTATAAAATATCAGGGCAAAATCATAATTTCATATTTTAATGCAGTTTGTGATAGAAAGTATATTATAAAAGGGCACTTTAAACGACTAGAACTAATCGTGTATTCACCCCTTTACACTTATTTATATCGCGCCCTCAATCGATCAGTGGATGAAAAAGTGTAAACATTAGTGAGTAG
Source organism: Grapholita molesta (assembly GCA_022674325.2). NCBI lineage: Eukaryota > Metazoa > Arthropoda > Insecta > Lepidoptera > Tortricidae > Grapholita > Grapholita molesta. The sequence goes on from CP053138.2 coordinate 3,394,361, forward strand.
CAATTTAAAGTCCATTTTCACTGTTCGACATATTGCCGCGCCGAGCTACTTTTTTGTATGACTATTGTAAAAAACCTGGCATTATTATTCTCAAAGTTGTAGTAAGACATCGTTATGTTATGACATTTTGTTCAATCTCAATTTTCTTTTTTGCAGTTAAGCAATATTAATACAATAATTAAACCACAAAAGCAACATTTGCCTTAAGTAGGTTAATAAAACTAGTTTGTACTGGTTTTACGCCATTTCATATTTTAAAGTAATATTGAATGTAGTTTTTGTGTAACCACAAATACCACATAATATGATATTTATTGTTTAAGAGTCAAATAAGCTACTCATTGTGAAACATTAAATGATTTCAAGTAATTAGATCGATTCTTTTTGTATTAAATAACAATTTAATGAGAATAACAGATCAGTTTTGATTGAAGTAGTATAGCCAACTATAATTGCACAAAACAGTATGTACATAAAGGGTAAAAATAAAAAAGGCACAATTGCAAACTTTTCCCTTTAAGGCTAGCTTCTAGCTAAGTATAACTTTTAATAGAAAACTCTCCAAAAGGAGACTCAGTTCTCGAAGGGTGCGGCACGGAAGCTCATGAGTATGGTTCACGAATTGGACCGAAACATATGTCGAGCGTTATTCGACCTTAAGATACGTGAGTGACCCGTTTTTTATATATATATTAAAGTATATCTTGGTCATAATAATAAATTCTTGCTATATGACCGTGAATCCTAAATGTTCAGTGTTAATCTTTCTTGAACCGAGTGAGATTGACTTGTCTGATCTCATTTTTTTTTCTGAGTACTCACCTCAACAATATCGCCCAGCACAAGATCCTCGGCACGCAGCGTCAGCTTCTCTCCCTCGCGGATGACGGTCGCGAACTGGGGCACCATGTTCTTGAAGGACTCCATGATCTTGGACGACTTGCTCTCCTGGTAGTACGAGAAGATGCCGGTCACGATGACCACTGCCGCCAACACGATGCCCAGGTACAAATTGTCGTCCGCCGGCTCTTCTACGGTACTCGCCTGAAACGATAAAGCACTTGATGAAGTGGTTAAAAAACCTTTATTGATTCCACAAATAGAATTCACAAGTTATGCCTCCTCTGTTTCAGAATGCACGACTTCTTGTATTGAACACTTAATTTTTGGGAACAATAAAGAAGAGTAGATAGCTTTACTAGTACAGTCAGCAGCGGAAGTGGCTAAGCTGTTGAGGTGTTCAAAATGAGGTCAACACATCTCTATGGTCAAGAGAATAAGAGCGCGTGTAGGTAATTTTGAACGCTTCACCCGCTCAGCCACTTTTGCTGCTGACTGTACTAACATTGAAAGTAGGAAAAGCTAAAATAAGGTTAAGTGTCTACTGAGTATCTCCGCTCCAACCTACATTTCTCCGCACCTTCGTGCGATCGATTCGTTTTTTATTTGAACAATATCTGTAATTTCGTTACCATGTGTAGGTATAAATATCCTTTAGAGTTTATTGTCAATGTTCGAGCCGGTTTACCTGTTTTGGTGAAGAGTAAAATATTACAATTGATATATATATTTATACTGACCTGAATTCCATAGGCTATAAAGCATAGAATAGCACCAATCCACAGTAATAACGCAAAACCACCGAACAAATTTTTACAAAATTTCACCCATTCGGGCGTCTGCTTAGGTGGCGTGAGTGCGTTTGGACCATCCCTTTCAAGGTTCTCTTTCGCTTTTGCGTGACTAAGGCCCTAAAAAATACACAAAAAGTATAAAACACAAGCATTATGTTTTGTTATTAAAACGTATCAAGGTAAACCTAGGTGTAAATAAACTAAGAGCCACTGTTTTAAATTATCCATCTTTTATATTGGCTCAGATCCAAAAAAATACTCATAGATAACATTAAGATTCTTCCAATAAAATTCAGCAACGTTATAACGTTGAAACGGGTTCGGAGCAACCGATCATAAAAGAAGAATATATTGAACGCATCAGTATCACTCAATTTGTGTAAGAATATCCTGTAATATTTATTTATTATTTATCTATACAGAAAGAAAACAGGTACAAGATAACTGTGATGCTGATGATGAATTTCTTTACCACATTATAGGATTATAAATCCTGATAGAAATAGGACCATATCTCAGAACTTGATTTGAATAGTAGTATAATGCAATCTTACATTTTCTGGATGTGTTTGAAATCTTTGGTATAGTTCTTCGGGAGTAACTTTGTGAAAATCAATATCCAACTCCTGTTTCAGGTCATCTAAATCTCCTGCTTTCCGCTTCTTCGCGGGGGGCTTCCGGCGAGTCTGGAACACACCGATAAACATTTAACACGCGATTCAATACTGCACCATCTTGTTTATATCGAGGAATTGAAAGCTTGTATCTAACTTCAAAAGCAAGCACTTATTCTTAATGGAGGAATAAATCAAATCAAAATGCATTATAGTGAATCAAAACGCATGCAAACGAGAATCAACGGCGCTGTCAATCTTCGTCAGGATAAAGCAAAAATGAAAGATGAAAATGTAAATAAAAACCTTGTACTGTCCATCGGCAGTTCTATTATCGTCCTTAATGAGGCCGATGGTGGCGACACGGTACGAGTCGGTACGGCCATGCTGCAAACACAACTAGGGGCTAGACACATTCTACAGGCTGGGCCCTAGGGGCCATGCACATGAGTGAGGAATGAGTGAACGCAGATCTCGCGTGACTCCTGTATGAAAGTCAACATGGAAGAGTCATGCGGTATCATGCTTGAAAATAAATAAAGAAAAAAACCGGAACAAACTAATAAGTACCTAGGTGTGTGTTCCAGTTCATTTATAATAGGATTAAATATGTGTACTAATACTGAAGTAACTAATGAATGCTCGGCAACTATGGGGGTCAAGCCTTGAAGTAGTACAAATACTGACCAAAGTACATATAGCCTAGCCTAACAACGCGGCTGGAAAGCAATCAATAAAGCGAATAGCACGCGCTGGGAGCGCGGTAACCTTGCCGAACGTGCGGGGACCGCTCAATTGATCTGAACTAGTTGTATGCGAACCTGAGAGCGGTTGAAAGGCCGGCGCGCACCTCGATGCAAGACCGACTCAACACTCATACCCATATTCATCGCGTATCTACATCGCTGAGACTTTGTGAACACGGAACAGTTATTCGCCGACCGAAAGGGGATGTTAATAGAGATCATTATGAAAACAACCGGTAGCAACTAACATGACGATTACACGGAATCGTGGAGTGCTCTCTATATGTACGTAGAGCAGTTACAGTAGATGTGATCGAAGCTAAATGCGGTCCCGTTGCCGTAAACACGGCACGTCACCGTCGATAATTGATGGACGTTTGCATAGCGTTCATTAAAGCGCGCCCTGGATTATCGCGAAGGTTGCTATGAAAATAGCTAGAACAACAACCGCGAGAAACGGCTTAAGGTTTAAAGGGGACATAATCGGGCTTTAATTAGCATCTTTTTGCCGCTCGGACACGAGGGTGCGATGAAATATTCATACGGTGGTAGGGTAGGGTATGGTAGGGGGCGCGATGCACGTCCTCGACTTGAGACGACGCCGAGGCGACGGCGGCGCGGCGGCCCGCACCGCGTTACATAACGCCGCGCCTGCGCACTGCGGCCTCCACCCCGCTCACCCTCCACATAAATAGATAACACAAGGTTGCCACCCCGGGCCCCGGCGACCGCATTTATAATCTCTACAAAGGTTAAACCGAAATATCTAATAGAAAATCGAACTTCTCTCGCGAAAACAACACCTTTATTTGGCGTTGGATATGTTTCAATGCAACAAAGAGTCTCTAGAGACGGGAAACCCGATTCTGTATCACTGGTATGTGTCAAGCGTATATTCATTAGAATGCGCCAGTAAGTTTACATAATTATATGGCTTAATACAAAAATTTGAGTCAAAAAAGAACATATGTGTAGGTTAGGACTAGGACAGGCTTAAGCCCCTCCGTCAGGATGAAATTTAAAAATGTATGGACTGTTAAGGTTATTCCGCGCGCGACTCGAATGGTGTTTTCTATATTTGCATTTTACATAAACCGAAGTATTAAGCCGTATACATGTTATACCTATAAAACAATTAAAAAACCATGTAAAAAATAAATGGCTTTGGTTTTTAGTGAATTTGGAGTTAAGTTTGCGATGTATAATTGCCAATACAAGCGAATTTATTCTTCCTTTTGTTTCCTAAAGTATGTACAAAAAATACTTAACGCGACTCAGTTTTTAGGTAGCTTGGTAGTTTTAGCCCGTATAACCCTTACCACACCAATGACCCGTAATCGTTATCGCTAAGCTACCCCTGTGTGAAACTGCTAAATGAGGCGACCATCACCGTGGTCGTCTAATATATGTATACATTAATAGCCTTACTTCAATGGCGTAAGGTTCAAAATCATTTACGGTTAAGAGATTATTTAATGTGGGGCATTAGGCTGAAACCGGTCTAGATGAAAGGATGATGAGTTTGGCAAGCACAGAAACCTATTCAAAAGGCATTTTTTTTAAAGACCTCTAACCCTTTTAGAAACTAGCATCATAACACTAGAGATTATGTGAGTCTGTCTAAAATGACACACTATTTCAATTGGTTATTTCATCCTTTTCAAATAAAAATTACATTCCATGTTCAAGTTGCCATTGTATACAGAGCATCTTCAAATCTTGACAGACTTTAGACATGGCAGCTCGCGTGCCGGAGGAAAGCGAGAAATCACTTATTTTTCTGACTGCCGAAAGTAAAAAGTAATGTTTTTTTTGGACATGATAGTGCATAGTGTGCATGCATACTCTACAAATACTGTATAAAGGGATTTTAGAATCCTTTACAGCTGATAACATTTATATACTACATCGTGGTTATAACATTCCCTACGACATCATACCAATAGGCCAAATCTACATTCAGAACTTAAAGTAGGCTTTGTTTGTTTCGCGACTTCAAGTTTCCAATCTAGCTAAAATTGTGGTATCTGGTCCATCATGGCAGTTTTCTTTGCATAGTTAACCGTCTCAGTTACATTCGATTCTAGGTTTCATACTTAATTAGGTATGAAAGCTAGACCTCCATATTGCGACATCAGACATATTTGAAACTTGTAAGATTTTTGATTTTACCAACGAGATCTTGTCGTCAAGTATTCAGATATTTCTTTGATCCTCCAGCAAATAAGCATCATATTATAGGCAGGTTCAGCAATTTATCACACTAATAAAATTATTTTAATCCTTCACACACTAGGAATCATTTAGGCAAGAAATGGCTACATAATTGTTTTGGACCATCGATATGCTATGCGTGCGTCGGTCGCCGTCCATTGCCACGGTCACGAAACTGCTTTATACCGAAAATTTGTGGTTACTATCGTAGTAGCGACGTATGAATGAGACAATTATTTTTAACCTGATTTAATGAGCGAAGCGCCAGGCCCATCGCATGCCAAATCTCGCCTTTCACTAGGGTGAACGCTCCAGTGAATGAACACTTAAGAAATTTTTCACTTTTGAAAAATAATTTTTCAAAATGTATTAATAATTGTGATAATGTAATGTAATTTATGAAATCTTCATTTAATAAACAATAATATAATTTCTGTGATTTTTTGTTACTTTAATAGTTTTTGAGTTATACGAGAATTTATCAAAATATACCCAAAAACCTAGTAAATGAACAAAAAAATCTAATGAATGAACACAGTAAAACCCAGTGAATGAACATTGTTTAGAAATGTTTAGTCGGTATTAAAAATCATTTTTGAACATAATACACAGAGTTTTTCTTCAGAAATTTTTACTTATATAAAAAAATGAGGTAGGTACAGTATTCTACTCACCTCAGTCACACCTCTACCACTCAACCACTCAATTCAGGCCATTTTGGCCCAGGATTATTTTTAGTAAACTTACGCGTTTATTTGCATTAAAAAAACACGCTATCAATAACTTCTGGGAAAACCAAGTTTTGCTTTGTTGATTATCCATTGAACCAATTTTGCTTCTTCATATTGACCTAAAGTAGAACAAATGGAATAAACAATAGCATGAATGTTATTTCCAATAACACAAAAACTTGATGAATAAAATAAAGAAAAACAAATGATTTTGTGTGTGAGTGGAACTTACACATTGTATGAAAATACATTCGTCGTTACGTTGTTCATATATAGAATTAGTTGAAATCTAGTAAATGAACACTGCCTGATTTCCATAGTCCATCTACTAAATGTTTCATGCCTATGTATGAATACCTGTGTTCCAATACTGGCTGAAGGTATCAGAATCGTTTTCTGAGCAGTATTTCAAAAAACCAGCTTAATACTATTACGTTAACATTTAAATTTAGGCAAAAAAATAAATTGAGCTAACACCAGTAAATGAACACATTGTTCATTTACTGGTTTTAGAACATTTGATAAGTCAGTAATGGAACACGAAAAAATAATAACTTAATCGCAGAATAAACGACTAAAATGTTCATTTATAAAAAGTTTTACACTTATTTCAACCAAATAACAAAAGTTTTAACTGATAAGTATACCTAGATATTTTTCTAGCAGGAACGACATTTGCTTTGTGCTTGCCACAATCAAAATATCGACAATCCTGTTATCGATAAGTAAGTACATAGTAATTCAACAACAATACGTACACACATTCTGCATACCTAGACGCCGCGTGACATCGATCTTGAACAAATTGAACGTAATCCGTACACTTGATCCAACTTATTTTTTTATTTGCAATTAATAGTTCAAAATTGTTTTCTGAAGTATGTAAAATATAAATAAATAGATAGTTTTGTTATTTTTATTTACTTTTAACCCTATTACCTAATATTAGTCTTGTTGACCTGTATGACGTTGAAGTGGTACTTATCGATAACAGGACTGTCGATGTTTTTATTTTGTCAATCACTTACAAGAAACCGTTCGTGCTAGAAAAATATCTAGGTATACTGATAAGTATCAAATAATCATTTTAAATGTTGCTCCAAACATGCACTGTTCTTACCTGGGATTTAACTTCTCCATACAAAACTTCAAAATGAGATACACGTGAATTTCAAACGCCGGTCATATTAAAACCGGTCGAAAATAAATTTACCAAGTGCTGCCATTGTATAGAAAACAAAGTTGACAAGAAGAAAAAAAATACGACAAGTGGTAGAAATAGTTGTATTTCTTATTTTAGCCAAAAAACGAGATTTTGTTCATTCACTGGGGGGGGTTCATTCACTGGAGCGTCCACCCTACAAAAGGACTTAACTAGCCGTAAATTCCTTTACGCATAAGTCTTTTGTATAAGTTCTCTGTTACACATGTCTATGTTTAAGAGCTATTAATAACGCCGTAATACATATGAATTAGAATGTGTTTAATGATCAGTTACGTGGCGACGATGCAACATTGTATAAGGCTATTTTGGTAAACAGGGTTTTGGACAACATAATGCGGAATGTGCTACAGTTGCTAGACGCGTTGGCCTACGTTTTAATAATAACTACATTACTGCAAAGGCTTGGAAATGTATACCCTTATCGCTTCGTATGCAATATCATTATTATATACAGTGTCTATTTTTCATACGGGCGTATATTGTAGTGGCGATTAGTATTGGGCCTCAAGAACCTATTTACATTAATTTTGTTAAAAAAAATAGTTTTATTTTTATTTCAAACATAAAAATTAAGCACGCAATGTATTGCATCCATAGTAATTAACGTACCGATGCGTCATGTCATGTCAGTACTACTTGTCATGTCAAAATAAGTTGGACTGCGTACATTGCTGTCGGTGAGACTTAAAAAAATCGTTACAACTATGCTATAACACTATTTAACAAAATTATTAACATAATACGAGTCGTATTACCGGATAATATATGTGGGCAACTTATACGCCCGTATGAAAAATACACACTGTATATTACAATTTACATAGTATCGCATTTGAATGTTAGAAAACCTTATTACTGCGAAAATGTAAAAACATACCGTAAAAGTTTTTGGATTAAAAAAACAGCCGGTTTTTCCAGTTTAAACCCCTCGTATATATTCACCCTTCTGACCTTATTGTGAACCTTTCCCTTTGCATACTAATCAGCACCTTGGGAAAACCCAGCGCGGCTGCGGGTCGGTGTTTTAACGTGGCGTCAAAAGTTTGTACAGTACCCGTACCATGAGTTGTGACATTGACGTTTTCGATAACGAGTGTCGAGTTTACTATAGTGCATCTCGCTTGTACTATTTTAGTGCGAACGAGATGCACAGATAGTAAACTCGATACTCGTTACCGAAAACTTCAATGTCACAACTCATGGTAGGGGTACAGTCCGCTCAGGGAACCGTTGTACACTTTAATACAAATGCCTGTTTAATATCTCGTAACAAAGCATGCGAATATATCTCATAATTTCAACTATTTGTCATCCATGCAGGGCATAGCGGTGAAAGTGATAAAGAGGTTTATTCGAATTAGCACAAAATAATTCGCTAATTTAGTGTATGATTAAATTTTCATACCTGCATTCTATTTTGTCTAACTAATTTCAAAGTAGGAGTATAGGTAGAGTGGAATATTACAATGCAAAATAAGTTTGTGTCAGAAATGACATTATTGGTACAAGCTTTTATTGCCGACTGTTTTTTTTTTTGCACAATCGTCATCTACTCAACGCAAGGATTCTAAAAACAATCCTAAACACCACGGATTTATCTTGTGTATTTTGGGAGTTGCTTTTCTTCTGGCTCCAGCATCAGATCACATCAGTGGTACCATAATATTGCATTGTCAACGATCTTACATAACTATAGTCGCCCGCCGTTAAGAAGTAAATCCTGACTCATTTCAAAGCCCAACCTTTAGGGTGGTGAAACGATCGATCAATGTATCGATAAAATTCGAATCGTGTGACAGCAGTTCATGAGAAGTTACGAGGATATTATTTTTCTGCAGTAGATGAAGAGATCTTCAGTAGATGAAGAGATCTTTGCTCTTTTTCTCTTGTTGGGGGAACGTAGCAAAATTTCATTTCGCCGCTATCACCCAATTTTTCCTTCGATATTTTCATGATTAATTTTTACTAATATCAAGAGCAGCTGAAACTTGATCCAACATCAATGTCACGGGTAATAATGGTTCGCCATTTTTAGCTTTTCATTCAAAATAGTCTCTAATTAGAGGAACAAGCTGACGAGACTGACTCGCAAAGAACAAACTTATTAGATTTTTTCGGAATTTTAACTATTTATTATAAGTATCTAATGCGCGAAAACAAAATCAGTAATTCGTTCTAAGCAATGTCAAAGCAATACTAGAGGTTTTTTTTTTATAATGACGTAAATAGGTTTCCAAAAAAAGAGTTTTCTTTTAGACGTAATAACCTATTTCGGTGAGAGTCGTTCTAAAATACATACTAGTAACTATTGTAATTAAATGAAAAACCACAGTTATTATTAATATATTAATAAAATATGATTAATACACCCATACCCATAGACAATAGTTTTGGTTATACAAACTGTATACGTGAATAGATATATTGGCTATCGATATATTATTACTCTTTACTATTCTGCCAACCGCAACAAATAGGTACACTTTTTTCTCTTATGACCAACATTGTCAATATTAAGAAACTTCATAGTTGTGGAATGTCGAACGATGTGTCAGGAATTACTTCTTAACGGCGGGCGACTATACATAAGTGTCCTAAATTACAGCTCAAACGGTTAAAGATGTCTGCTTCAAAATTGAGTTGCAAGAGTCCACCCGGCTAAACATTCATACATTGCAAGTTAAATAAGAGCTCGTAAAAAAGACAAAATAATAATTTACATAGGTACAGATTTCAACCTTAATTATCGACATAAAAATACATATTTAACTTTTCTACAGGTCAAGCTAATTGAAAGAGATTGTCAATTCCAATATGCGATTCTTTATCTAAACGCATCGATTACTGTGAATATGACATGATAACTATATATATCTACACGAAATTATATTAACGTAATCTTATGCACAGTCGCCATCTGATATATCGGAGCAGTGGAGGGGGTCACTAATATCTGAACATGCATTTTATTGCCTTGACAATAGAGGCGTTGTTCAGATATTTGTGATAACCAGTGTTCCGATATACCGAAATATCACTAAAAGATGATTGTTATGTATAATACGTAGGTAAATAAAATTGATAACCTTATTTGTATTTAAAAAATGAATGATAATTCGGTCAATATAATATGCTCCCGTGTACCTACTTAAAAATGTATGTTTATGCTTAAAGTTTATTGACCGGTTTGTCTATCATATTTTTGTTTTGCAAGTGTCTGACATTAACTAATATGAGTAATATGTTACATATAATACTATTGTTTGAGTATTCAAATTATTAGGGTATAATCTTATGAGTATTTTAGTCCCTTCTAAACATAACCTAATGTAATAACATAATGTCAAGACACGTCAAGATGTTATCCGAGGCAATGACAGCTGTAACCAGTGTCGAAACGTCGGTACTCAAGATATATTTTAATTCGCGGCAGACCCGTTCTATATTTGAATAAATATTGTGGACCAATCTTATATAAATCTTACGTCATAGAAAAACAAATAAATGAGCATGTCAGGATTCAAACCCGGGACTACCTGCTTTACAGGCAGGGCGACCATCGACTAGGCTAGGAAAATAAAAGTTCTATTTATATATTAAATTGTTTAAATGAGAACTAATAGGATGGTTCTCATTTTATCACCTATAGCGTCATGTGTCACTTTCCCAGTTGCACACTTATTAGAAGGTGACTTACTATGGTGATAGACGATACACACCCGAGACCTGCATCTATGCGAAAAATTAAACCGTGTTTCTGTATATAATGCATACGTAATACTTTAATATACTACTAAATAAACTTCTCCAACTATGTGTTAGCGCCATGCCAAATTGCATTATTACTTGAAACGTTAGGCTTAAACACGTTTATTAAAACCTTTGGTAACTGTTTTACTAGATTTTACAATATGTCATTAGGACTCACCGACACTAACATAACAAACTGTCTTTCACGGCCTTCCGAACTCATGGCGAAATATTTAAAAACTGTTGTATGATTACGTTCATTTGCTTGTGCGTTTACTGAGACTTGTGGAGTTGTGGCCAAGACGGAATAAACAATGTTGCCAGAACAACGTTTCAAAAATGTGTAGAAGTTTTCAGAAAAAAATGTAGATATCAGTGGCGGCGTGTCAATTTTTTTCTTAGGCAAGACGGAGCCGATATTTTTTAGCCTTTTCTTCTTGAGCCCAAGGAAAACCGTTGATCTGCAGTAAAGTTAGTCAAGCCGCCGGGAACTCAATTACCGTGACTTGTGGAAAAATTTAAATATTTCAGTTTTATGACAATAATTAATCATTAAATCTGTATGGAAATCAATCATAACTTTACTAAAATTTACTCTAACTGAGTACGCTCTGTTCTGATATGAAAAATCTGCAGCTAAAGCGATCGGTCCAAACAGTATGTGAACATTGTAAATATAACTACTTTTTAATAAAGGATTTCAATGAGAAACTCAGTTTCTTTGTTACCTTGTGTGTTTGTCCGTAAAACTCTCCAAGTTTTTGTGATATACCAGCGATGGTTCTTAAATAGGTTTAACACATTCGCTGCCACCCCCTCCAAAAATGTATGGAAATGAATGCACATGTGCGTCGGTGCCAGTGAATGCGTTAAAGTCCATAGATAGCTACCGGCGCTGGTAGAATTTAGGTAATATTTTTAATGTGCCCGAAGCAAAACTTTTTTGTCTTCGCCATTGAGTGGACAATATTTTATTTCTTAACAATTAAATGTAATCCAGCAAAAGTAGATTAAGCATTTGGTTACTTGCGTAAAATATAAAATATTTACTAATATGTTTGGTATGCGATCAAGCTTGCCGATCCCTACAGATCATCATCATCATAGTTTCAGTATCAACGAGAAAATTCAAACTTTTGTAGATCTGCAGACTGATTATTACACCTGGCAACGCCGTACTCATAATTTTATCGCATAGCAAATGTGGAACGCATTTAGAAAACCGTTAAATCAATTACATAGGTTTTTACTACATGACAACTACACTTCCCCAGCAAACACAACGGCCACAACAGCCATTGGAAAACCAGTTTGAATTTCGAACTTGTTGCGCGAAAACTCGATTAACAATCGAATGGATTTTACAATGGCGGTTTTGTGTGTGTGACGTGCGTAACTTAGCCCGGTGTGACGTTTTTGCTCTGATGTCACATTTGATGAAGGGCTAGGTCAAACTGCTCAAATTGGGCGTGGAGTGTTTATATGCTTTACACACTTTCCGGTGGCGAATGCACTAGTCCCAAAACGCACTATTAGTCAATATACTCTAATTTCGAAAGCCCCTCTGCTCATAAGAAACTAAGCCCAAAATACCATATTTCCAAAAAGACTCATTCTCGATTTACACGAGAACCATTGAGCACTAGTCCCAAAATACACTTTTCCCAAAATACCCCAAATTGTGTTCACCTGTGAGTATCGTAATACTTTATTCTCATAATGCATAGGTCTCAAAACACTCTAGTTCCAAAATACCCTATTTTTTTAGAATATCTCTTTATTGTGATTGCTTTCATTCGAAACCATTACCCGTTTGATGCCAAAATAAGGATTTATTTAAATAATTATTATTTTGATCTACAGGCTGTCCAATAAATGACACGTCACAGTGACTCTGGAGGTAGACTAGGGCAAAAAGGTACCAAACCAACTGAAGATGACCCCAGTAAAAGTGGTACGGTTTTTGAGTTATTGTCGAATTAAAGGTTTTCATGAACTTTGCCCGTTTTTAACATTATTAGTGCCAGTGTGCACTCGGAAAGGTGTGAAGGTTAGTTTTTTTTTATGTGTACGGTACCATGAATTGTTAATTATTAAGGTTACAGAAATGGAATTTTATCCAAAAACAAAGTTAAATAAAAAAATAAGTAAGCTAAATGTTTGATCCTGAATCAATTCACAACGAAACATGGATTTCGACTTTAACTACCAGTCGTGAAAAAAAAACTATAAAAGTAATGAGCAAATATCATCAAAATATTAAGCATTTTTACGCAGATTTAAAAATAGTATGATACATGTACCTTCCTGCAATAAAATAGGAATAATTATGATCTTTCGAATGCTCCATATAAATAAGTTACAACTAGGAAATTGTCAATATCAATTCGTCGGCCTTTAATTGTTTGCGGAATGCCTCCCTTTTTACCCGATTGACGAATAAAATAAAGTTTATTAAGGATATCATTGAGTGCTGCTTCGAACACACGCCGCCGTAGCTCCTCTTGGGACCTTTTTTACTGGGGTCACCTTAAGTTGGTTGGTACCTTTTGACCTAGTCTACCTCCAGAGTCACTGTGAGGTGTCATTTATTGGACACCCTGTAGATCAAAATAATAATAATTTAAATAAATCCTTATTTTGGCATCAAACGGCTAATGGTTTCGAATGAAAGCAATCACAATAAAGAGATATTCTAAAAAAATAGGGTATTTTGGAACTAGAGTGTTTTGAGACCTATGCATTATGAGAATAAAGTATTACGATACTCACAGGTGAACACAATTTGGGGTATTTTGGGAAAAGTGTATTTTGGGACTAGTGCTCAATGGTTCTCGTGTAAATCGAGAATGAGCCTTTTTGGAAATATGGTTTTTTGGGCTTAGTTTCTTATGAGCAGAGGGGCTTTCGAAATTAGAGTATATTGACTAATAGTGCGTTTTGAGACTAGTGCATTCGCCACCGGAAAGTTTACACAGACCTTATCAGGGGAAATGGTTTTTGACCAATCTGTAATGCAACTGTTTTAAGTAAAATATTTTATGGTACATAAGCTATAGTATGTATTGTTGAATGTATTCTCTGTACAGTCAGCAACAGCAGTCGCTAAGCATGCGTGGTGTTCAAAATGAGCTTAACGCGACTTTATTGTTAAGAGAATAAGAGCGTGTTAATATAATTTTGAACACCTGAGCCGCTTTGCACATTCTGTTGATGACTGTACATCTAATTTACCCTAAACCTGATGTGATAGCGTTCTTTGCTAGATTTCCTTAGCTATGCCGATGCCGACATCATCTGAGAATTTGTGACAGCATTTCTGGTCGATCAAACTCCGGTATGGTGGTGATGTTTAAGTGACATGATACGGATGCATACAGACTGTCGCTAAATAAGTCTATAATACTAGCGGAGATAATTTTGAATTTAATATTTTTCTTAAAATAATTGGAGTTCTAATCACTTAGTTTTTTATTTAGTTTTACTAGACTTATTGCAGATTTCGTCAAATAGAATGTTACATTCCGAGGATCGGAATACGTCTTACTGTATAGTACTTTTTCTTAGAGAACCTAAAGATTTATAGATTTACTTTGTTATCTCAACTACTCGCATGTTAATAAAATCATCTACCTCCAATTTTACTTATTAATGTCTCTGTATGCTAGTAAGTTTTTGTCCTGAACAGAATAATATAATAAGCCAATTATATCAACTTCACATCATAACCGAAATCTGCACAATGTGATGCGATCAAAAAGTTTCATCATCATCATATCAGCCGAAGGAAACCCACTACTGGACATAGGCCTCCCCCACAATGTCCGGTCAAAAAGTTTAATCCTTCCCATCAATACAATTTAGTAAAATTTAAAGATACCTACTGTAAAAAAAAGCAAGGGTGAACTTGTGGCACATAAACGAAACGGACATAGTATTCCAGGCGATCATCGTTTCGACTATTAAGAAATACATTAAATCAAAGGCCGGGAAAATGAGGATCTCCGCCCAAGTCGGGATAGTGATACGAGACCGGGAATCCGTTTTCACGACGAGGCATTTATAGTGTTTTTCTCGAACATACAATGAAATAAAAGAAATGCTTCATAAAACGAAATTTGCAAAATCACAACTAACAATGAAATCGAAATGTATTAAAAATTAACATCAGCTGTTTGCTATGACATCCGCCATCTTTGCCTCTGTAATGTATGGATAATCGTCGAAAAAAAATATTTTGCAGGCCTATATGAAATTTGCAGCCTTATATGATATTCCATTTCCGTTCCCTTTCAGATGCCGCGCCCTAAAAACTTAATACTTCCGAGTCTATTATAAGGAGGTTATTGCATGTTTGAGAATAAAATTTTTTTCTTAAACAACCCTGTTTGAACATGATTGTAGACAATTATTTTTATAAGAAGTTGCCTCTTGTCTATGTAATTGATCGCTTTTCGATGCTAAGGTACAGACTCCAATGCATTTGTATTTACTACGACCATAATCTGATCATATCACATGATCCAGGCGTGATTTGTACGTATACATAACAGTACCATAATAGGATAATGGAAATGTACCGATGGATTGATGCGATACTGCATACGAGTATTTGCATACTTTAGTGGAACAATTATATGACAAATTACTAAAATGAGTGGTTATATTGGATAGAGATAATAAAACGTAACAAGTAATTTCGAGAAACAGAAATATACTTCTATTTTTTCTGGACACTGTGAACAAAAAGTGCCGCAATTAATGAAATTGATTGATTGATGATTATATTAGTACCAAATTTAATTACAAGTCACTTTAATTAGCGACGTTTTTTTTTCTGAGAATCCCCATAAATAATATTTGAACGCTCTGTAGCAATACATTATAAAATACTAATTGAGACTCTTCTTGCGTTCATTAAAGATTAAAACTTTCCAGTACGAAGCAGAGCTACATTCTGTCTGTCAATTTTCTGGCATGAGAGAGTCGGATTCCAGAAAATTCTTGCCCATAAAAATGTTAGGCTACCTCATAATTCATAGGAACCGCGTGTGGCACCTAATTGGTCCGTGCCTCCGTCAGAGGATAAAGGAAATACTCTAATAGAGCGACGGCAGTCTATGCGATTTAAATGACATAATGACGAGGCAATTTTCTAATAAACCTTCGGGGCTCTTAGTGCTTGTGCCGAGGCAACCTGCCACCTACTTCCTCCAGAAGTAAGGCCGTCGTAAGTGGGTTTTGCGTTTAAGAAATACGTCGTGTTGGAACAAATCGGAGATGGAAATTTTCTGGCAACTGTTTGGACAAAAGTATGTTGGTACAGTACCTATACAATATAATTAAATGAGGGTTAAGATATTTTTTTAATGTCTAGAAAATAACGTTCAAAGTCAAGGCATTTACATAGTGTGCGACAAAATAAAAGCAATATGCTGTTTCCTTATTGAAACTTGTATTAATTTATTCCAATTCAGAGCGCTCATTTGAGTTAACTACCCTCAACAACTGTACAACTAGGGACAAAATCTTAATTCATAGAATTCTTGGGACACATAAAATTATATATACTTTTATGAAATTAAGTAACTGCGTTCATATTGTTCATACTCTCAGTTCTCGATTGCTGTAGATTGATAAAATTTCTGAGTTTTGAGCACTAGAATACAAGAAGAAAGCTAAATAAGCTCCTATAAGCTTACAATTTGTTTCTCCGCCACTGATAAATTTAAAAGAAATAGCAATATTTATAAAATCAGACTGTAAGATGTGACTGAAAATGACAGCCTTACTGCCCTAAAGTCAGTGATGGTCAAAAAAAGGTTTTTACAAGCTCATGATTCTCAAGGATGATTGGCACGTGAAAACCCCATAGAGCCATATCTCATTCCTTGCGATCGATACTGGCCGTTACGCAACCCGGCCGGCGCCCTCAACGAAAACTCCACTTACTTCCGGCTTTCTCATATCATTCTATTACAGGCACTCACTATCCCTTATGCATAATAGAAATAACGAAAAGTGAATACACTTAGCAACGAAACAGGTGACAACTACGTGCACGATTGACACGATGGAACAAAGGTGATGAGACGTGTGGTGGCGTGAGACTGCGAACATGCCCTGGGTGCCCTGCAGCGCTGCAAGCCCTCGTGCTCCCCGGCGCCAGCTGACCGGCGCGGACTTCAGCACTCACTGTCGGCGACATGCACTCACATCTTCACGAAAGCACTTTACCTACCGCCGGTCCGCGCTCGCAACTATAAAAGCCTAGTAAGCACTACTTTAAGCGACACCTCACTCACCTCGCCCATTTTCGCTAGACTCTATGAAAAAGGCGGATAAAAAGGAGCAAGCCGCCTCTCGGTCTCGCCTCGGTCCCTCTAACGGAGTGGGGTGGGTCGTCGCTAGTTCTGCAACAACGGGGACCGTTACGGCTTCCTCGTCCCAACGAAAAAACTTAAAATGTGTGCGCTTTTACGTAGTGTCTTCGCACGGCACCGGGGCTATGTCATCGTGGTACGGAACTGAAACCCGTATGAGACGCGGGCGGAGGAGGCGCGTGGGGCGCGACGTTCGGCGGCCTGGATCGGGCGGCGACTGACGGCGGGGCCGGCGCGTATCGAGCCGACGGCGCACTGACGTCACACTGCGTCACGACGCCAGCGCCGCCGCCGCCGCGAGCGTCGCGCGCATGCACCGCCCGCCGCCGAGCCGCCGAGCGCCCTCTGCCACACCGGCCTTCCGCCGCCGGCAACGTTGACAGCCTCCGCTGATCGACGGCCCTACGTTGTCTCTCCGCGCCACCGACACCTTATCTCATTAGCCGATCTAGGTATATTCAACGAACACCGCCTCAAAATCACATACGGTAGCTTTCATCAATAACTGTCCATAAAAGCTTTTACAGCGACAGTGTTAATAAATTTTTATGAGAGTTTCTGAGCCGGCAGGGTGGGCGGAGGGCGGAAGGCCGTCTCGGCGACGCGCCCATCCTAATGTTGCATTGAGAATGATAGACTTTCTTATCTCAAGGGCGCGTTCTCGGGGGTAAAAGTTACACACGCAGTTGCTCTTCTTACTATAATTAGTTACTTTCTGCGTCTACCCTAGCATAGCCATCACTCGTAAGAGTAATTAAATTATGTTATACATTGCTCAACACATATCGTGAGAAACAATTAATAGTCGAATTCAGTAAAGGTACATCTCAGTATACAAAAATGCAAAAGATTTTGGTTGATATTAGTGATTACACTAAAGTCATCAATCACCACGAACAAATCGAAAATTGTAGAAATAATCGTAAGAACATACTACAGATCTAAAGTACCTAGCTAGATATTGATTGCCAATTGGCTCGTAGATTCGCCTAATCTATTAACTTTGAAACCGTTTTCACTCTTCAATACTGACCGATCTGCCCACGTCGGTTTACATTTCGATGGCCATAGTGCGGTTTTACGGCGGGGATATATTTGATTTGGTTTTATTGCATACGCATTATGATAATGTTATAAGCATCGTTTAAATGTGGGGCAATAAACGTTTTACGTCTAGACCTCGGATGTGGCCACGAATCGATCTAAATCCGCAAGAAATTTATATCAATTTTGGATCGCAGTGTTTAGACATATCTCGTAAGTTCTAAACCCACAAACGACATATACAGCTTGTTAGAGCTTAGGGCGAGGTTACCAAACATAATGTAGGTACATACAACTTTAGATGTAAAATACGCCATTTTATACTATTATCCTGAAAGAATCTCTGGAGATACCAAAGTGGAGACCACGATTTCAATCTCCATATTGTATTTACTTCAAGTGATCTAGTATCTGTGTCTGAATAGCACGAATAGGTACTTACAATTAGGCGTCCGCGCTACAATTTATGGCCGCGAGTAATGGAGAAGAAACCCACATTACAAACGAAAAGGTGTGTTAGACACATTACGTCCGGACCATTAAATCCTTTGTCCGATCAGACGCACCGAGAAATAGAAAAACGGCTGAGGTAAAAATCTCTTACAACTATAGTACCTTTTTCAATCGGCTAGCAACCATTGCGGAGAAAATCTACAACACTTTATACTGGACTCTGGAGCATATTTGATTTATTTTCCTGGATGAATTCAGTCGCTTTACAGGGCAGAATTCGGATTACTTGAAGTAGTAATAAAATGCTTTATAGTCGAATGAACTACATTGTAGCCACAATACGTTTGACGATAAGTGTAAAGCTATGCTCTATGACATCTAGTACTATAGAAAGCTTGTGATTATGATCGTTTTAATAGTTTCATTTTGTATCTTTATTCTTATTTTTAGTTTTGAAAGAAATGTCAAATTAACACGAATTCCACAAGTTATATTTTTTACTTGTATAAAAACCACGAATAATCTTCGCCGCATTTATACTTGACTTAGTCAAAATCTTCTTTATTAGTACAAGTGACCAATACTACTCAGAACTGATTGAGGCCAATGTGAATATACCTTTAAACTTAAAAAAACTAGAGTTACCGCCCTTATTTTCTCATGTCATGACAAATTCATCTTAATAGGCTAGAGGGCTACGGTATACCTATTTGCGTCTATTATACCAGATCTTCAACCTTGAAAGGCATGAGGCATAGATCGTTGCCAGGCGTGGCGAAGCGGCCCCAAGGGGCTACCTGTCCTCTTAATTTCCGGTGCTTGACGCCTTGCCCGTAATTACGTGGTTATCAAGCCAAAGGAAAACCGTTCGTAGCTCCGGTGTGTGAATCATGCATGTATATTCCTATCCTTTATAGAGACCGCCTTACACTACGGTTTAAGCCAGCGTGTGAGGCAAAAACTACACACCGGAGCTGTGTAGCCAATTATCCCCATAAAGCAGTCAAAATTATTCATGAGAATTAAGTGGTGTTGGTTAACCCTTGCTTGTAAGGTCACGGTGTATCACTCCATTAGAATAAACAGAATTGAAACACAAAGGGAAATTAGGGCTTACAAAGTTTTATTAAGGTTACCTTATTTATATGTAAACCTTAGTCATTATTCATGTAGTTGACGACGACGGTGACTTTGGGTGTGATCGAAATCATCACACTAGTTCCAAATTACATAATGTTTTAATTATTTTGAAGACGAAGTCTACTATTACATAGTAACTACATGTCAAATTCTAATACGAGACACATCCACTAACACCAACAATAGAAAAAGCATACGCAGGGCGACTTTGTAATATGTCAAATGTCAACATGGATAATATAATTCCGTATTACCGAATGGAACCTTACCAGGCTAGACACAGACTAGCAGTCACATAACAAGAAAGGTTAAGTAGTGTTCGTTCTAAAAGCCCTGTCGAGTAAAACTCAAGTGTCTGGCACGATTTACACAATGGCCTGCTAATCGTAACGAAATCACGCACGCACATAGTAAGCGTACTACTGCTGCCGAAAACCTAGACTAGGGGACGGTTGTTCCATTCGCTTACTCGTCAAACAGTATAAGAGCGCTCTTAAAGTTACTAACAACCTAGGTTCTCGTGGTCGAAGTTACGCTGGCTTGGCGAAAGTACTGAATGCCTGAAACAGGAACAGCTAGCGTAGCTTTTTGTCCGGTTATGTAAGGTTCCAGACTGGTTACATCATGAGGGGCGGAACTACGCATTGATTAACGGAGAGGGCGGGAGATATAATAATCAAAAGTTTGCTCGTGTTCATCCGGCCGAGAGGACGTATTAATATTGTTTTGTATTCACAAACAAGCCATAAATGAGATTTGTTTCAACTTTCTGCAGTTTCATATTTATCCTTTACATTTTAAGTACAGTCAAGGGTATACACATACAATTTGATTATGGATTTGTATGTTTATGTACATTTTTGCCGTTAGAAATCAGCGCACGTGATGGTCGATACCCTGCTGTCGCTGATTTAACTTTATCAGGCAGTGTAAACAGGTTGTATATTCTAGTTGGTGGACCATGGGTGGTTAAAACTGGAGCGAGATTTAGACAAGCTTATTTGGTGTCATAATCAGTAGACCAGGATTAACCGAGATCGATCATAGCAAGCGACACATACAGAAAAAAAGATTTGATATCAACTTAAACTTCTTGTACCTATCCCCATCAAGTGTCAAGTTATACTAATTTATTTAACTTAGTTTAGTTTAAATGAAAGTCAGAACTAATTTAAATCAAGAAGAGAGAGACTAATAATCGGCTTACGTAAAAAGCTCTTAAAACCAATGTTCTGATATTTTAAATCAAAATTGTCTACCGATGCCTTTTTTACCGACTCTGTCTAGATCCGATCTAGATACCCACGATAAGTACTTGGGAATTATATAATACATTTAACAATTGTTTCGAATATACATTACGTCCACTGTATGTTCATACTAGACCCTGAAACTACGAATATATATTCAATTAACTTTTATTTAAAAAAATCAAGAAGTTTTTGAGAAATAGCCACACAAGCGGCGAGTCGTAAAACTGGACGAAGCGTGACATTTCGCTTGCAATCTCCTGGCCTATTGCGACAATAAAAAGCAACTGCACACTTTTCAATTTAAGCGTCGAGGCTTGCAGCGGCCCGCCATTTTTCATCTCAACGAGCCCTCAGTGGTCGGGGACTAAACAAAAGGATTTCTTGTCTCATGGTTACGATATTTTTTATATTAATTCATACTTTTACCGGAGACAAAGATTGATGATATAAGTCTAATTTCCACTTAGGAAATTTGTCACAGCTGTTAAAACATTAAGCCTTGTAAGCGGTTGCTTGAGTCGCTGCGTCTAAGGTCACCATTGGGGCCCCAACATCTTATGAATCAATCAAATCTTTTGGATAACCGTACGGAGGGGGAGACTAGATTCGGTACTGTCTATAAGTACTTATCTCAATGCAGATACTATTTTTAAAACCTGAGATGTAAAAGTAAGTACAGATCCATGATAAGAAAACTGGACCATACTTTCAGTTCTTGCTTCATTGCGTCTTAAAGAACAGAAATAGTCACATATTCATAATATTCATATAAATAAAAGAAAACACACGTCGGAGAATTCACGCCCGATAGCGCTTTACAAAGTAGTGTCAAGTATCGGAAACCGCATAAAACGGCCTGTTAAACCCTTATACCCGCCATAAATCGAAACCGTCAACTAGAGAAACAAAGCAACTCTCCGACCAGTCTGAATATTAAAAACCTTCATTTGTCAGTTGCTACGCGCTCTGCCAACGCAGCGAAGTCGGGTAAAACGTGGGAAAAACCTGGGAAAACCCTAGGCAACCCACCCGATCAATATAGTCCCGATATGTCAGCCATCAGGGCAGTCAGCGGTGTGTTCATGCGAGCCAAATCATAGGTCAGTTATTATGCATTCGGGCGCCACATGTAACGCGTTTTCAGCTTTGATTAATATGCAAAGTTATGACACCCCAGCGTGAATACAAATTATCTAACTTTAATAAGCAGGATTATATAAGCCTACGCGTGTCCCCGAATATCTATCGGTTGATCCGAGCGTCTTGGTGACACCAAAGTATATTATTCGGCAATGAAAGTGACCTCGAAACTTTTCAGTCGGGCTTATAAAACTTTCATGGCTCACATAACTGAGGAAACATCTAGCGAAACCAACGTTTAAGTAAATGTAGATATTTTGAGTATGTTCACCAATTTGAACAGCATTTCATTTATGTGTTAAATGTAAGGTATATTGAATTATATTATCAGTAGGGGCAGCAGAGTCATTCCTTCGCCGTGGAGAGCCGGCTGATATGAAAATTCGTCGTCGAGCAGTCGACGGTCGAGGGCGGCGGTGGAGTCGCTGGTGTGGGGCCGGAGGCACGGAGGCTCTATTTGGGTCACCCCGGGCGTCATCCCCCGCGATCAATAGCCAAGCCGGCGCGCGCCGCCCTCTCGCTCGCTCCCGTCTCGCTGTTACCTAACGCGTCTCGCACACTGCCCCACCGGCATTAATTATTCTCTAAATCGGTCTATATGAGCTATTTAGATTTTAAATTAAGAACTTATAGCCTTAAAGTGACTAGTTTGATACGCGTCCATAATCACTAAGTCTACCAGCGTTGCGGCGCGAGACTAGGTGGGTGTGGGTGTAGGAACAGCCACGACTGTCTGGCATTTTCCCTTACACGAGTCCTCGTAAAACTTACGTAATACAGAACAATAGAATCAAACGTACATTTCTCACAGCTTCGCAATGGTAGTGTATTAAAAATAATACCTCGTATAATATGCATGGTTTTTAAATAAGTGTTTTCAGCAAATAGGCCAGCATTCCGCGGGCGATTCGTACTGAGAAACACGCTGAATCTCATAATGAGGCGTTCCGCTGAGAGGGGTACTCGAGTGGACTCATAAATATGATCTGTAGGCAAGCCCAGCGTTAACTGCCTCGGAAAAGTTTCAGCTTTCAAACTGAATTATCGTAGATCGCGGCCTTAAAAAAATAACATTACTAGTTTTATCTATATTTTTGAAGCTTGTGTGGGTTGTTCGAGTTCGCGCAAAAATTTTATAAGCTTTCCGATCCAGTGGCACAGAATCCTGGAGATTTGTGTTACCGGACTGGGTACAGGTACCTACGACAAACTTTTAACATTAAGCGAAATCCACGAAAAACTTTGGGAATATTGAATGTTATATTACCGCAAGTTGAAATTCTGGAAATTGACTGGAAAAACGTCGCGTGTCAAATTATTTGCAAAAAGTTCGTCGAACAAATAGGAGCAAAAACAAACATTGGTATGAGCCAAATACCTACAAATGAAAAGCGTGTGCGTAATATTAACTTTATTCATGTTAGTCGGAAAGACTGGTAGATTGTTAATTAATGTTTATACATGCCCTTCTTTTCATAGAATAGCTACTGAATAGGATTATTAGGCAGTCGTTACAAGTAACAGTCGAATAAATGTATATCTGCACGACAGCGGAGGGACCGACCTCGTCAGGGGACCCGCTGGGATACGAACCCATCGTAAAAGGGAGGAACAGTCAAGGTCATGTCGACTCTGCGCGTGGATAAATTTGTACAATTCATTCCCAGCTTCCAGAACGTAGGATTACTTCATTTTGTCGATACCACTCACGTATTGTTACGTATAAGTACCTAGACCGCAATTCACATTTCAGAAATAGCCCGTGAGTACCTACCACGGCGAAATAGAAGGTAAGCATGCCGGGATGACGCGTTCGTCTAACAAATGCGGTGCCAAAACGTGGCCATAAAACAGGTGTACTTATTGCAAACCACTTCAGTTTACGGAAAACTTCAAGCATGAGAACGCGCAGGGAAAATTTTAAAATATCATCATAAAAATAATTGCGTGAGATTTTTGCAGAACTCGTGAATAACTAAATTAGGACAATTTAATTCATATAACAAATTAAAGCGCCGATTCAATGTTTGAATCTCATTTTCGCCATTTCTCAGTAGATTGTTTTCCGCGTTACTAACAATTAGGTACTATCACGGTAAACTTAGCAGAACGCGGCACAATAGAATGAAATTAGTAATAAAACGGTAATTCTACCGTCCTCTTTTGCCAAGTTTCCAACTTTCAAGTCAGAATTTTCTGTGTATCTATTTTATTTCATGTAAAAAAATGAAGTATATCGAACAAAGTAACAGGATTGTATTTATAAATATAATTACATATGTGATACGTAAAAATGTACGACTAATAGGATCAATATGTTTATTATAAAGCCAATTGAGAAGCCTCGAGCTTGGTCAGTTCGAACCAGTCGGATCAGAAGCTGAGTAATCGATATTGTAAACCGCACTTACGAGTCGATATTTCTGTATTATGTTTCTTTACGAAACCTGCCGAGTGTCGAGATCATATTATTATTAACGCATACGGTAGTCTTGCGTTTTAGTTTGACAAATATGTGATCTAGTGGGAATGTTAACTCGCCAATGGTTTGTTCAAATTATCGCGCACGAATTTCATGCAGAACATTGCCCTTAAAATCATGGCATCAAGGTTTAAAAATCGAACTTACTTTTGTAGATGCCGTTAAATGTTACAATTATGTATCCAATCAAAAGGTTACAGGGTAAGGAGAAAATTTAATATTGTTGCTGCGAATGCAAATTTAAGGCGACGCAGCATTCGATTTATCAAGTAATGAAATTGAAGATAATAGTTTTACCTCACCTCGAGCCAAGGCGAGGAGGTCAAAGTGAACAAACTGTCGGCTTAAGTCAATTTCCGATATTAGATTTGCCTACGGGGAGAAGTGGGGCGGCCATGACTAGATGTCCTGTTTTGTTTCTACTAAACGGAACTGACGTGTAACTGATCAATGTCGTATATTTATTCCATTTCGAAAGTTTGCGACAGAAAAGTGGTTTCTATTATCGATGTCGCTTTCAATTCCGCCTTAAGGGAGTGTTCAATTCAATCAGGATTCCCTTACTATTGAATACGATAAGCGTGTAGCTATCGAAGGGAACTGAATTTAGTTATGTCCTTTGCCTAAAACAATATACTTACAGCAGCTGTTACTTACTCAAATAAAGAGGATACTGTTATGTGTGTATGAATAGATAATAGGCCTAGATATCCAAAGAGGATACGGTTCGCATTTAGCTCGGGTCAGTCGGCCTACTTACAACATGGATTTACACAGCACCGACGTTTCGTAAAACATTTCAGTCAATGAAATTATTATAGAGTAAACAGCATATGAGCGAATATAAACATACGTCACGGCCGTTGCTACGCCGATACTGTTGATTCACCGCTACGGAGCATGATCCGAAGGTGAATATGGAGGAAGTTTATTGAAATACATACAGATAAGATTTATAGTTCTCAGTAACGTTCTAAAAATTGCACACGTCTACTCTACAATACATGTCTGTATAATATCGAGATCAAATATATTGTGAAGGATTTTCAGAAACTTAAGTACTTCAAGGAATTGAGCCTTATGCTCAATACAGGCAGTATGGCTGGGTTGTTGTCAAAATTGAAATAATTATTGATATACCATGTATCACACAAGTCTAAGATACGCATCATCTATGTGGACCCGACGGAAGACAACGCTGGCGCCCAGCTTAGCACCATGCCGAGTCGGGACCATTTCGTGGCACCCTAGTTAAGCCTTCTAATTCTATGTAATTGTGTACGTATGCCTCGAATAAAAATGCTGTCTTTCTTTCTTTCTATTTGTCGGGAGTTCGACTCAAATAAATCCAATAAATAATGACAATGATTGGTATTTTTGATCAAATATAGTGATGTTAACACTTTAACATTTCTATTGTAACACGGTGATAAGAAAACCTCATTTTATGTAATTGCAAACGGGACACATAAATACAAGTTTAAGGCCTCGTTAAATAGGGCAATCCAATAAAAGTAGATCAGGTGGAAACTGGATAGGTCCCTATAATTTAATTAACGCCAGCCAGAGTACACGAACGGTAGCTCAGTGGCATTACAGTGCCACCGAACTAAGTAAACTGGTTTTTATTCAAATACCTTTTCTAATTATACTAATTGATAAAAAACCAAATTCCTGCGATTTCCGACGTTCTTTTTAGCCAATTATATGTATCTTTTTCAACCATTTGGAACTTTGTCAAAGATCACCTATAATAAATGTAAAAACCACATTTGCGGCAAGTAATCTTTATTACAGGTCGTTATTATATATTATATCTAATAGTTACTACTGTTAATTCATGGTAGTACTTCAGATGAAAACATACAGCTTTATATTATTCCATTAGAAGTTTTTCTTTCACCTGCACACAACGAAACTTGTTTCCCCTAGTGATTGATCTCATAATTAATCGGACCCTCCAACAACATGGCACACAAAATATGTAACAGTATAATTATACTAACATATAATATATGTTTTTGTATAGGTAATGCCATATGCTTCAGTCTTGAAAAACCGGAGAATTATATTACACAGTGATGTAAACTGTGACATTTGAGTTTTACCCGCGGGGGTGCAACGGAACGTACAAAGCGGATTAGTGGGGTAATAATCCCCGTAAAACCCTTTTCAGAACCACAAGCAAAGGCTAATGGGACATTTTGAATTTGACACAATTT
This sequence comes from Grapholita molesta, assembly GCA_022674325.2. Taxonomy (NCBI): domain Eukaryota; kingdom Metazoa; phylum Arthropoda; class Insecta; order Lepidoptera; family Tortricidae; genus Grapholita; species Grapholita molesta. The sequence continues at coordinate 3,421,392 of CP053138.2, forward strand.
TCTCGCATTCTGGGTAAATATGATAATCAAATAAAAAGATCTCATTGCAACCACATCTGAGGTATGAGGATCATGTAGAGTTTAGTAAATTAACAATAAATATGTATTTTTTTTTTAAATTACGGTCGCAAACATTTAATACATTTATAATTTGGGTCTTAACAAGTCAAGTGAACAGGCTGTTACTGAATCAGCTTGGTACACCCTCGACCTCGTCGACACTTACCATCAGGTGTGACTGAGGTTAGGCTGGTCAGTCTTGTATAAAAAAAATACAGATACTCTCAACTCTAAATCCTTTCGTAATAATAAAGTCATACTAATCAACTAAGTTTACTTAATATCTTATCAGTCCATCACAACTTAAAGGTATATACTTAGGTAGGTTATCTGAACAGAAAGTTTTCTGTTCAGATAACCTACCTAAGCCATTCCCTTCTGATGTGACCTAATTGCTAAGCTAAAAACAGTTCCAAGTAGCTAACCCAGCAATAAAGTCTATAACTCGAGCAACTTCACCGTCTTAAGCGAAGGTTAAAGTTGTTGTAAAAGAGAATTGCGTGCAGAAACCGACGTACGAAGGTACGTGTACGTAGTCGAGGCCTTGCCCTAGTGGTTAGTTTGCAGAGGGCAATTGCTAGGAAATTGCCCAGACCCGGCGCCGAGAGAGGTACGTAGCCCGAACGGCATCGGCAAACTACTTAATTCGTTATTCCAGACTTCTTAATTAAACTGTGCTAACTCCGAAATGTAACTTCCAAACGGTTTTATCGAAGTATAGGAATATTTCAAATATTTACAAGGGTTGCGTTCCTTTTTCCCTCAGATTTAAATGCTGAATTATTTACGAATAAGTTGCGGTTCATAGATTTCATCAATTTAAAAATATAAGACTTGAGTTTAATTAAAAATATAGAATAACAGACTCGGCGGAGTAGTTATAGTTCGTAACATGGCGCAGTCGCGATGTGCGAAAATAAGCTAGACTAAAGTTGAATGCTCTTCTTACTATTGATTAGTGCACTAGAAAAAGGGAAAAGGAGGTCGCGTAGCCTCGGCGCCGCATTTATGGTGTGCCTGGATGTCGTGTAGTCCACACGTAGAAACAATCTTGCCCATTGTATTACCAACTCCTCGCGTAGGGACTAGCTCTACGATTATGACGTAAGCATAAAGATAATCGAGTTAGCCACAGTTCTTGAAGTATAAGGATATATTTCTAATTTCCAAATTCTTTGGGCAGCGATTTACGCTGTGCTTTTTGTCAGTCTCTAGGTAAAGAAACTGATTTCATTATTTAGGGTTCGCTTAATTATGCCTCGCTTCTATACTGGTGCTTTGCGTCATCAGCTCTCTTTGTTGGAAAAAAGTATTCATAATAAATATATGGTGCTCACATCCTTATGATACGTGTCACATAAATAAGAACTCTTAAGGGTATTATTTTCGAATATCAAGCAAATGTATATCGAAGTTGCTCTGCGCATAGTTAGTAGCACAACACAAAGTGCGTCAAAAACCATTGATGATTAGCCACATTTCGGTGCCAGGGTCGTCTGTCAAGTGTCCTGTTGCTAAACAGTGCCCAGGGTACTGTTACGTAAATCTAGACGTGAATCAGCGGCGTTAAGTGCATGCGAGAATTGCCGTGCTCCACATAATTCAATTATGAGCTTAATGGTTCTTCTCATACCGACGCTCAAAAAGTGCATCTAAACAGGCCTCAGCAAAATAGGTCATTTGAGCCCGTTGCCAATCCAGATAAGTAGTGTTCAGGAAGCGTACTTCACCAGCGTCCAAAAACAATGTTGTCAAGATAGCAGGAAACCCATGTTATATTATATCAGTGGGTTAGGCTATTATCGAACGGTGAGCATCTACTCGTATTAGTTGAAAATGATACGTAAAATTTATAAAACTCATATAAACATATTATCATATCAATGATAGATCAATACTAATGAATGATAACATCAATACGGACGAGGAATGAGAACAATTACTCGGGAAATAGTATTTTTAGCGCCCTGTTCACGAGCGGTATCTATATTACAGGCAATTCAGCCCAGATACAAATCAATAAGTACGAGATCCGGGTCCAACGTAGAGAGCTAATAAAATAAATGTATTTCTCAAGTCACTGACTTAAGTTTGATAACCCATTTGACGAGATTGGAAGGGATTTTATTTGGCTCAGAAATTTATCAATCGTAACTTCGATTGTCACATACTTTTGAAGCACTATGAAGCCGTTGGTATTTGGAGTCGTAAATGTATGAACAAGTGTAAAATCGTAGATTTGGATAAAAAAAATAATAGTGACGTAATGTTTTTTTGTCTTTGAAATATATAAGAACATAATTTTGTACCTCGTCGTCTAGGATCATAGAAAAGTTACTTTCCTGAAAAAATTAAAGCAGCGCCATCATTAGGACGTATGTAGAGTTATTTAAATGTGTTTATGCCGCGATAGATGGCATGAGGTACGGAAACGTGATTTTATGACATTGTGGATAAAGGTATTCCTATGAATCTTAGCAGCATCTGTGTTGTGTTAAACAATAGTATCTAAATTGAATGTTGCGGCTAATTCCTAGGATTTAGACGATTGTATGACAATTTTAATGCCATGAGCTTCTTCTAAGTTTTCTTCATTGGTCTAGAAGATTATTAAATAATAGTGAATTATGATGAATCGTTGCGTAGGTTTGTTCGTCTTAATACAGTCGGCCGAACTGGCCGATGCCGGTGGTATCCAGTGCGGGCGGTGTGTGCCAGCGTTGGCCCACTGGAGCGTTTCCGCTCCCAAAGCCGACGGTTCAACGGACCACTTTAAAACTTTACAAATAGAAAGAAATAAAATGTAGCAGCAGTGGGGTAATGGAATGTTATTAGATCATACAAGATAAATTGAGTGTAGATTTCATCATATCTTCTTGATATATTATTTCATGACGGGGCAGCATCCAGTTTTTACACACCAATATAAACAACGATAAACTACTTAAAAAGATAAAATTTTCTGAACAAAGGAACGGCTGTTATTACTGTGATATCCCGAAAACTGCGAGAATGCCTCTTCGTCCTAAATATTTAACTAGCTGTCTTACAGACACTAACACGACAAGACAATCAGATTAGTTACGTCACGATACGAGGATAATATCCTGCTAACGAACGCCACATAATCCGTACTATTATATCACAATGTTAGCATGATTCATTATGAGCAGTTGTCAAGTAAATTTTCCTAAGCAAGGTAATTTGCAGTTGATTGTCTGCGAAAACGCTACCTATGTCCTCTTTCCTGATTAAATCGTAATCCGAGAATGATGGACAAATTGCTAGTGGGTGTGGCGTATGAATGAAATTTGCGCACGGCCACCATGGCACAATAATGTATAGATGTAATTGGATTACCGACATTAAACGTAATAATCCCATAGTCAAGCCACACTGGCCAGTCAAGACGAAATTAGTTTTAGTATATTACAGTCATAATGTCAAATGCAGTAACGGTGTTAAATGGGTGCCTAATCTTTCAAGATGCGACGGCTTCTTGTGTTAGTAAGAAAAAATGTGTCGGAAGAGAAACTCCAATCCGCCTTAAAGGCTGGCAACGCGCTTGTGACCCCCTGGCGTTGCGGGTGCCAATAGGCGATGGTAATTACTTACCATCAGGCAATCCGTCTATTCGTTTGTCACCTTTGTCATAAAAAAAAGACAGAAAAGATTAAAAATACGTTGATTATAAGTGGACTTCTTTAATGGCCATAAATAGATAGAAGGGGAGGTATGATTTGAACGACTTGATTTTAAAGGGAGAGCAGTATTTACGATTTGATTTGTCCCATAGTTCCTAACATGTCACAAACTCTCAGAAGGGGCTAACATACAGTAAACTTCGTTTACTTTCCACGTACATAATAACAAGCAATCTCGGTTATGTAATAGCCACTCGTATTCCTGCGGGCACACACTCAAATGAAAATTATGAAAGCTTCGCTGCAACTCCGCATCATAGTGGATTTTATTACCAACGTTGGCAGCATTTTCTTGATTTTCAACGGGAAACATAACACCGCTTGCTACTACACACAGTTTTAAATAAATTTATTATATTAAGCTGAGCTGCTTAACAAGTGTTTAATGCTACTCATAAATTAAGTTGGATTAAAACTTTACCAAAGGGGACTGAATAGAGGTCAGTTTGGGAAAACTATTAAACACCTCTTTAGCGGAATTGAAAAGCGGTCCAAATAAACGAATTGCAGAGAGTTGTGGTGGAAATGAAATTTGCAAAAGCTTGCGAGTAAAATTGATTGCCTCGCCCGCAAATGTGACAGTGTATTCGCAAAGTTTAAACGCGGTCTCACAAATTAAGTTGTATGCCCTAGTAGAAATTTAAAACCTCGTCCATACGTTTACGAGTATAATTGATGCGTATAATTAAAACAAGGCTCGGCCGCAAGGCAATGCGGTTTGCGGCTTTAATTTAACATTTAATGAAGGATTTTGATGTTAATTGAATACAATTAATAATCAGAAGTCAACGGTCCTTGAAAATGTAATGAAGGAACAACAAAGCCGTATGAAGTATATAGTCAAAATTTTTGGTACAAAGGGTATCTACATTTTTTTTGTGAGAATTTCTAGAACTTATGCATCGTAAGTTCCACTTGAAGATAAGGAACGTTTAATGCTCTGGACCAAGCGCTATCGTGAGGAGTTTAATAGCAGACTGCTGCAGACTTATCTGCAGCGCTTTGCAGTTAGCTTAATCTGGATATAATTTGGTGGATTTCCATATGAAATTATATTCTTTGCCAAAATTTACAAATGTTGCATATCGCGTCATGTCGTGTGGCAGTTTTAACACACAAAAATTTCTCCATTTGCCAAAAAGAGCTGATAATGTGAGTGATAAAAATTTCTTCCGGCTTCCTCATTACTTTTGTATGAGGGGATTAATGACGGAGCACCTCGTCATTAATCATATGAGATCAGATCGGAATGCAGCGCCAAAATAGAATATTACTAAACAAATTCTAGGCTTGAAAGATACTGGTTAAAATATTTACGTATCGCGTACAAACGAGCAAAGTTAAAGGAAAGCCAAAATAAATACTTTTAGAATAGATCTGATGCATTTCCAAAAAGGTTTTAATCATAGAACATGATAAAATCGCAATAATCACATGTGTCTATGTATCTACCGAAAAATTGGTCGGAGGATCTAACAGGACGGAAACCTCAACTTATATTTCAGACACGCGTCTCGTTCGCAGTAATTGCATTAGTACAGTAAGGGAGTAATTCCAACGAAATTGACGCCATTAAGGAATTAGTCAGAGCGGCTTGCAGTTTAAGCTGGATTTGATGTTCTTTCTTCGGGCTTTGACTTGCTCGGGACCAGATAGTGAGTCATTCAGGAAAAGGATAATTTGTCGGTCAAATTCTTAATAAATAGCAGCGTTCTTTTGTATCTATGCCATTTGACAACCAGTCATTTTCTACAAATAATAACGGTACTGTATAATAAGAAATATTATACTTAACCAAGCCAGATTGAACGGAATTTTAAACTATCTAAACGGTTTTCCAAGAGGATGCAAAATAGGAGAACAATTAATACAAAAAGAAATAACGACTAATGTGAAATATTCAAAAGAATTATCTCCTGATTCTGGTCAAACCTGAAATATCTTTAGTTATTGTTTCTTGTCACAGTATATGATTGACTATTGGTATGAATACACATGTAGGCCTGATGGCGAAAAGGGAGTAAGTCAAATAGATTATATCATAACAGAATGTCGCCATCGTGTGGTAGTGTTTCAACCATCGCATGTTACTAAAGCCATATTAAAAATATATATTAATTTAGGACACATATAATGGACAAATATGGGTACATAAAATACTACATATATAATATCCAATATCTCTTGAAAACAAGCTTGTTTGGTGCCTATCGAATAGGAAGAGGGAGCGACTTCCAGAGATAGCTTTAACAGCGAAAGATTGGGATACGAAACTAATACATACAGCAACACTCTTAGCTGTATATCGGTAGACCTTGTCTTATATAATAAGGTCCACCAATGTACAGCTAAGAGTGTTGCTGTGTGTACGTAGTTGACCATCTGGACGGGGAGCATACATACATACATACATTTCAGCCGTATGCAGTCCACTGCTGGACAGAGGCCTCCCACAAATATGACTTGTATCATCTTGGGGGTAGTTGCCGTAGTTGCCACGCTTGGCAGGCGGGTTGGCGACCGCAGTAGCTGTAGATTAAGTTTCGACGGACGCTGCTGCCCGTCCGTAAGATTTTTCCCTTTGTCGCCCCTTACGAAAGCCGCGGGAGGAGATGGGGTGGTGCTATTCTAGTCAGCCGGCATGACGACAAATGCAAATTTGCGTCTCAGAAAATCTGGACTTCAAGGCTAGAATAAGATACCAACACCTATCGCCGACCCCTTAAACATTGTAAAGCAACCCAAGTGTTTTATATAACTCTGCAGCGTGATCGTAAATACACGTGAATGAAGTAACGTCATACGTCAAAGGAAGCAATAACGGCGCAATGAATGCAGTCAAAGGAGATTGAATACCACCCGTGCGAAGCAGTGGAATCTAGACAAAACTAACTCCAATGTTTTGAATACGCTCGTACACAGCTTTAAATTAAGAGAATTAGTAATTGCGTCCGGTGAGACATGTATAGTGATGAAAAATTATTCACGTTCCCAAAAAATTCCCTGTTGCCTGGGAATCTTCTTAACCATCAAACAAATAGGCATTGAGAACGATGACATGAATACAAAAATTGCTTTCGAGTTTCGTTTCTAGAAACATTACTAGTATACCTAAGATAAAGACAGCAAAGGCTCTTGGTCTAAGTTCAACCTTTCTTTTAAAGTCTTGTTTTTGCTATATAGAAAATTATAACCTTTTTTCACATATTAAAATATTACAAACGAATTAAAATACCCTACTATGGTTGTGTTACTGCACAAAAGATCCATGGGTCGAAGTGTAAGGCTCCATTTATGTTAAATTGCTGTCTCGGATTTATTTCCAGTTTTTTTGGATTGTAGATAATAAATAATAAATAAAGTGTAATACAATTATTCATTTTCCTTTTACAGAAACTACGATAGATGGAGAACAAAAACATTGACGTTTATGTCTGGGACACATAATTTTATTTAGAAGACAACAATACTCACAATATTTTTTTTTATGATAGGAATTACACGCCAACAATGTCCAACTACGAATACCTCCTTGTCTTTTTCGAACGTACTCGTATATCCACAGGAATATTCGGCATGTCTGCGGCGCTACCGCGAAAAACAATATTCGTACATTTCGAATGAATGTCTCTGTCACTCTCATGACGCCTTACTTGAAGAAAGATGCTCGAAATATACAAAATTCAACGTTCGTGGTACCAGGCCCGATTAGAAGATAGTTAATAAGCTTGCAAGCCATCTTCATTGAGCACTGTATTCAAAGTACTCCAAACAATACCTCACCAGTATTCCCTGGGCTCACGGGGAAAAGGCAAAGCCATAATGGGCCCGGATTTTTCAAGAAATAAGTTGCCCCACCGCCATTGCTATTAGCTATGTACATCACAATTAGACGCATTTGCTAATTTATTGTAATGGCATGATTGCCAACATAATGCCTTTTTACTGTAATCTACGACGCTAAATTATTCGTGAAACCAATATCCAGCAGATGGCGTTTTGGGAACGTTTAGAATTACGACCGTAAGTAAAGTTAATTGACTTAAGGAATTTGAGCTTTCGTTGAAACTTTAAGGATCTAGAAATTCTGAAACTTCATTTTTTTCAATCTGCGTGACAAATACAAATTGTTTATCATTTGTCACAATATGAGTCACACTCCAACAAGTTTTAAAAGTTGCAACCATGGTATCCGGTCTAGGTATAATTTGAACATGCCCATCATATAATACTTGAATTTTAAATACCTAATGTCAAGTAGAGTAAGAATAACACCGGGAAAAACCAAACACTTCTATAAAACCTTCGTATTGTTTTTCTATCCCGGAGCAAATAAACTCTGTTTGTCTTACTCTTACCCCCGCCTGCCCTTCGACAAGGAAGTATGTAGGTTTTTTAAAATAATTTTGTACCACACAAGAATAAAACATTACCTTTTAAAATATTAAATCTGACTGAATTAGTTAGTTACTTAAAAATAAATAGTGGAAAAGGGATGCATAATGTAAACTGAGAGGAGGGTTGGGCACAAAGGAATCATCGAGCGCCCCTCAAGGTCTCGTCTTATTGTTCGTGAAATATCCCACTTTACCCTGTGGTATTCCCTTAGCTTAAGAAACGCGAAGTTCGAGCTGGAATAATATTAGTAAAGCTTTGAATATAATGCTAGCTATTAAGTCAAAATGACAAAGAGAGGAAAAATATAATGACATGGTTTGTCGAGAATCTATTTTATTGTACACGATATCATCGTGGGATGAGTGGTCTAGAATATTCTAGTGACTAAAATAGAAGGAAAATTAAATAGGTTTCTGTCAAAAATGATATTTTTGCTACAAGCTTTTATTGCAGACTGTACCTACTCTTTCGCATAATCATCGAGAGAGTAGGTACAGTCTGAGAGAGTATTCACCGAGAGGATTCTAAGGAGCCTAAGCCCACGGATTTATCATGGTTTATGAGTTGCTATGGCCACCTTCTGGCTTCAGCATCAGATCCGATCCGTGTTAATTTCATATTTCATTGTCACCGAACTTACATAAGTGTGCCAAATTTCAGCTCAATCGGTTAAAGATTCAATGCTACCAAATTGCAAAGTTGCAAGATTTTACCCGAACATATTAACATACTTGAAAATTAAATAAAAGCTTGTAATAACACAAGGATGTTCTATTACTGAAGAGCATATGAATACAACTACAAAATGCCATACTTGAGAATATTCTATCCACAATTTTGTTTGGAGAACGTTTTCTTTTGCAAAACGGAGAATCTTCTGAAACAGTACAACTTTAGGGCACCTCTTTTCTTGTTCCCGTTAATATTGCTCTTTAGGCTTTGCGTCAAATCGCCCGAGCTCGCCTTGCAATTGTATTGATAGCCTTCTCTAATCCTCGGAAGAGGTACAAGTAGGTATTTAACCTCCAGAGGGCTAATTGATATTAATATTCTTGAGTCTATTAATCATCCTCTAATAGATATAGTCTGAGAGGTGCGATCCATTAGTTTGATTAACTTCGATTGTTCTTAAAAGGCCGCTTTATTTATATTTGGCGTAAGTTTTAATGGTAAGTGATATAAAATATAACAAGAATTTTAATTTATTTATTATCAGAAACAGTGGTACTTAGTTTAATATGAAAGATTTTAGTTAGTTGCACCAGATAAATAGGTCCGGTTAATTCCATTAAATCTAACGATAAAGATTATGTATATTACATCAATGACAAATTAAAACTTAAAACCAATTACATTTATGTATAAAGGGTGTAGCAGGATAAGCCTTCAAAAATTGCCCCCAAAGCTTTGAGTTCAAAACTACTACCAGTTGATGCCTCGTCAAATGAAAATAATCCACACCAATTTTTAACCCTCTACTGCCGCCTGGAACCCCGTGACATTCATTTAACCCTAAAAAGTTTTTATTTTTTTCATCAAAAGTATAAAACGGAAAATTATGAAATTTTTCATAAATGTTGATGTCATCTATACAAACTATCAAAAAAAAAACTAACTCTCTACTTACTTATTTTCCTAGAAAAAAACCTAAATAAAAAAATTAAACACCCTGTATATCAGTTCAAGCTCGTCGTACTATCACCATTTTGTACTAATTATTAACCAACTACCTATCTACATAATATATAAGTTTCATGTAAATAACAAAGGTGGAACAGTGTGAAAATATAAGTATTGTTCAGTACGTACCATGTATGTAACACGCTTACCAAACGTTGACGACACTAGTAAAAGATATCGGCCCGCCAACCGGGAAGCCATCCGTAATCATTTTTTTTTTTGTTAACTTGAAATGGCGGACAAATGAAACTCATTAATACTTATTCGAACAAGTGTTTCTGTTTATTTTACTTTATTGTTTTGTAAAAAGGTACTACGTAATTGAGTTACTTAGCATTTTATGTAATGAATGCTAGATATATATCTAGAATTATAAAGCCAGCAGAAATTCTCACAAATATATTTGATTGTTTTGTAGATAATCTGACTGTAATAAATGAAAACAGCGATGAAGACTAAATACAGGCTGTATTTTATGTTAGTAGTTAGCATCTTATAGTTACTTTGTTGTCATGGAGTAACATTTATGTTACGTTACTAAAAATATATAAATAAAAATACTTGCACGAATAAGTATTAATGAGTTTCATTCATCCTCCTTTGCAAATTAAAAAAATCAATAACGAATGGCGTCCCGTTAGGCGGGCCGATATTTTTTTTTAAATATCGTCATCGTAAGTTAGGTAAGCGTGTTACATGCCTACATGCGTACCATGTAGGCATGAACAATACTTATATTTTCACACTGTTCCACCTTTGTTATTTACATGAAACTTATATATTATGTAGATAGGTAGTTGGTTAATAATTAGTACAAAAATGGTGATAGTACGACGAGCTTGAACTGATATACAGGGTGTTTAATTTTTTTATTTAGGTTTTTTTCTAGGAAAATAAGTAAGTAGAGAGTTAGTTTTTTTTTTGATAGTTTGTATAGATGACATCAACATTTATGAAAAATTTCATAATTTTCCGTTTTATACTTTTTGAGAAAAAAAATAAAAACTTTTTAGGGTTAAATGAATGTCACGGGGTTCCAGGCGGCAGTAGAGGGTTAAAAATTGGTGTGGATTATTTTCATTTGACGGGGCATCAACTGGTAGTAGTTTTGAATTCAAAGCTTTGGGGGCAATTTTTGAAGGCTTATCCTGCTACACCCTTTCTGTTATAGCAGCAGTGATAAGTGATAACATCAAAGGACACAATCTCTTAGACAGAATATCTCAATTCCATTCAACAGAGTGTCTCTCAATATTCAATTAGAATCGCATACCTACATAATATGCACGCTACGGATTGCCTTCCCTGCACTCTAAATTTCGAGTGACATTTAAAGGCACTTATCTTACCTTTAAATATATTTTCAGAAATTGGGTGAAAGCAGCTAAAGGTTACGTTTTAAATGAAGACTAAGGGCGCTTCGTTAAACATTGAAGAATATATATTTAAGCACACAATTTTCCTCCTTAAATTCTGAGAAAAGTTTAATATGAGTAAAATTTCTATCCTTATAATATATATGAATACTAAAGTAATTTAAATGTTTCGATGTCAGGGTATTTGTTTCTTTTTTCTCCTTTATTGAATTAAGAAGACTTTTGACACGTGGATAGAGACATAAGATACTTAAAATGACAGGTACATATATTAGCTAAGTGGTGGGACAAGCAGAGGATACGCTATGGCAGACTCACAACTTCTATGCAGGCAAAGATCCGGACAAAAGTTAGTAATCTATGGCAATAGCTTCTTTAGAATTGAAATTTGATTAGTAAATTCAATTATCAGAGACCACGAGTAAATTCCGAACAAAACCTTCAAATTATCGAAAACATCTTCTCTAATTTATACCGAAGTCCTCCGTTGTCGTCAAGATGGCTAGTGCGAGAATTGGGAACAGACAATCGTACACTAGGGTAAAGCTGAGGGGCTCGAGACCCTCAAAATAAGGGTTTACACTAATGGGTTAAGTAGGGCAAATTCTGTAGGTTATTATGTAGTAATATGTAAACACGCCGACGACGTTGCCATAGATATAATGTAGGTACATGTAAATTACAGAGCACAGGGAGACTGACTATAAGCAAGCTGTGCCTAGTGCATAGCCATAGTGTTTTATGATCTGATGAGTGATGACACAAAAGCATTCCCATTATAATTCCCAGGATAATTGGAGGACAAATAAAAAAATTCCGAGAACAACTGAATAGGAATTGCTCACGGAACGACGCAAGCAAAAGTCAAAGCACTTTACGAATAAGTATTCCAGTGCAGTCTTTCAGTCTGGACTCGAACGTCGCGAATTTCGTCTTGCTGGTTACGTAACGTTTAGCCCCGTCCTGTTCAATCAATACTGGCTTCATGGAATAACAGGCCAATGTATGGCGGGACAGTCTAGCGTAATGGCGCCTAGGTTAAGCTACCTCATGGTTATGGTTAAACGTTTGTTCCTATTCTACCTTAATAACTACAAATGAATTGATAAAATAATTTATTGTTTTAACATTTTTGTAAATTTATGCGGAATTACATTGTCACTAATAAATCTTACTACAACAATATCAAATACGTTATTGGGAATGATTTAAAAATGTAAAAACGTGATATTCTGAATATTTTTTCTCGAAAAGGTTTTGTTTTCAAGGCAAATGCGCAAATGGTAATTAAACAGCGCCTTGCCCAAATTACAGCACTTGACAACGAAAAAACATGTTTTTAACTGAAAATAGCTAGCGCTAAGTTGAATAACTTAGTCGAACGGAGAAGAAAATCTCAGTGTTCGCTAGACAATTAGTAAGATATCATTTTACCAAAAAAAACCTGAATACGAGATTAATGTCGTACAGAATTCTCCCGTAAATCCCAGAAATAATAGGAAAACATGGCAAAAAAATACACTTTTATATGTAAAGTCCGGTGGATCCTGAATTATGTAACAGTATTACGCAATATGCAAAGCGATACTGTGTTAGGGATTGGATTTTTTGTTCATCTGATAGGGATCTGTTTATCACTAGATTCCAGATGCTGGATTTCTTGTGCTTGTGCCCTAGAACTGGTAAAAATGAACGAAAAATATAAATTGAATGTAGTTAAAAAAATAATAAAACCAATGAGAAAAAAAATAGAAAACAAACAATGACTTCGTGGGTGAACCATGCGGATCACACTCGTATTTAAGGCGTTTTCGATTTAAACGATAATGATGAAACATAGCAACCGGGCGTTTAGGTACGTGCCAATTAGGTACCTATCAGGTGGGTTACGATTCGTTTCCATTGCCGATACGAACAAAGAAAACTCCGGAATTCGAATTACGTAACAAGAACTCTAGCCCAAATTCAGAACAATAAGGTAGCAATGTCAATGACAGGCTCGCACGAAAGGCCAATAAAATAGTCTGGAAGACTAGTACCTTATAGTTTTTTCAAGGACGTTAACTTACACGCGTACACTTGAGGCGGTACAATCGCGTTGCTGAAAGCACGAATATATTGCGCTGGTTTTTGACGCCGTCACTCCAGTTCAGTCGCATTGTTTCAATACGACACCCATATGTAAAGATCCATAACAGCATGTTCTATCTATTCCTACGTGCGTATGGAACAACAATGCACATGTAATATATAAAACTGAAACTGACTTTATGTATAGGTAGTTGCGAATTATCAACTCGTCTGCTCTTGTTTAAAAAAAACGAATCAAAAGCACGTTTGCGTTGTTCGAAGTCGTATTAAAGTAGTTCGATCAACTAACACAGCCATACGAGTTTCGTCCTTCGTGTAATATCATGCTATTGATTGTCAATAGAAACGTACCTTTGTAAGGGCCAACAGGATATCTTTCACTTCCAGTTTCGTGTGTAAATAGTATGGGATGAAAGCCACTACAATTGGCTTCACTTCACCTCTCACGAATAAAATAATTATAGAAGGGATACAGGTTTTTGTTTAGGGTTGCTACTTATCGTCTCGATTGTACCTAATGTAACGATCTAATAAAAATGTGTGCCAATGTCTTAAAATAAACTAACCACTTATTGTCAATGTGGCTAAAGTGGTTTGTAGATTAGCATCTAAGTTGAAATCTAATATAACGTAGTCATTTCCTAATAAGAGTGAAATGAGACGGCAGTTGTTAAATTATACCGTGCCCTAAATTAACCGTTAAACCGGAAAACAATTCCTCAGTTAAATATAAGTATTAACTTAAAAAGGCGAAATTTTTTCTTATCTAGCTGGGTAAGTTAATCGATAGCGAAGGGATGCGCCCTTGGCGTCTGGGATTCTGGAAGCTGAAGGTTAGTCTTTGTTAGCTCGCTCCATATTTGTTGTAATCAGCATTTACCACAGAGAACTATAAGATCCATAGAAATAAACGTTGGTTTTTAAAGTAGGCACCAAAAAAAATTAGGCATTTATTACCTCCTTACATCATACTACCCGGTAAGAAGTATTTTACCATAATATTGGCCATATCAGCCAAAATCTTTCCCTCATTAATGTTATTCAATAATGAAGATTAGCATATAGGAGTCGGAAAGCGGATAAATATTTTTCTGACCATATTTTTATTCCTATGACTACGAAACATAACGATTTCTAGAAAATTCGCGTTTGTTTGGTACTTTTCCCTGAAACTCTACATTGGCTATCTTCATTATTCCCTCCGACCCTACTAGCGAATGACGTAATAAACCTTACTTTGATAGGGGCACTCCCTTGAAATTAATCAGAAAAGTAAACTGGCCTTCACCGACCTAATTGGTTCCGTCTATCCATAGGCTTCACCTGGAAAACAACCCCTCGAGAAGTTTATGCGATGCGAATCATCATATTACTTTATAATATAACCCGGCGGGGAATAAAATAATTATTTCTTTTAAAACTTTATCCCAAAAATCCTGGTAAGGGCATTATAGTGATTCGTTTGATGAATTACTAGCAATGGTACATTTTTGGTCCCGAAATTCCGCGGTATGCGTAAGTTGTATCTACGAACTAGTAAGCGAACTCACAGATGTTTGGTTTTATCAGGATTTGAACCAGTACCTCCTAGTTCACCCTAAACACTTTGTTAATGTTTTTAAAGACGAGTCGGCCTCATTAGGTCATGCGGCACATATACATAGTAACAATAGTTTGAAGATACGCCGTTCATTCTATATTTCCATTACATTCCATACATCACCAGAAGACACCTGGTAAGCTGCATTATAATTGCATATTACATGGTAACAGGTCCACCAGAGCTACTTCATGACAATATTTACTATTATGACTCATAATATTGTGAAGTTGTTGTGAAGCTCCATTTGGAGATTTTAATTTAGAAATTTTCTTTAAAATGATACTAGTTTGATAACTTCCAAACGAGCTATATAGTATAATGAGCACAGCACATGTTAGTAAATTTTTACTAGCATGAAAACTTCTCAAATAAAAGGGAAATCTAATAGCACTGCAAAATTATTGAGTGTAGCCTTGCATATTTAAAAAAATCCCGTAATCGATGAAAATGTTTAGAACACAAAGTTGACCTTTCAGGCAAATTGCGGTTTATTTCTGTAGCTAGCTCCATGACCCTCCGGCTATAACTGGAGTGCGCTATATCCAGCTTTTACAAATGTCAGAGATCAAACGGTGTGATATTTAATTTAATTAGATGCAACTCCTAACTAACCTAACAAATATGGTATCAGCACGTTTGAAATCCTAGCAGCAAAACCATTCAAGTCACCGCCCCGGTCTTCCGGCTGATTCTCGCCTAATGATTTCTACCTCTAATATTCAAATTTCCATTTTACAACATTAAGTATATGGAAGTAGGATTATATGTCCGTAATCTCCGTATGTAAGTAAAAGTGTTATCTAGAAAATTGGTAAACCATTTTAATTTTTAGGTATAGGTACATACAATTGAGTTAAAATTTGAAATACTGATAAAAGATCGGTGATTATTCAATATTCTGATGACATCGAGCTGTTGTGATGGTATAAATTGAAGGAGCGGAACAGAATTCTCATCTAGAACAACTACATACATATATGTAATAGGCTGTTAGGATTTTCCGGTCCCGATAAGTTCATTATTGGAAGAGCAGTACTCGTAAGTAGTTAGTAAGTGTTGGAGATGCACCAGTATAAACTTACAAGATACGATAAATTTCCCTAAAAAGTTTCGCATGCAAGATCAAATAATTAAACGGATCTGAAACCTTTTCAAAACCAAGGGATGGTATTTTTTTCTATACACAAGATTTCAAAGAAATAGCCGCGCTTTCAAGACCCTTCATTATAACGTAATATTATACTTTAAAACTATAGGAACTACCAAGATAACATTTAGGCAAACTGCATGACCCCTCTATGAACTTTTGAATTGCATGAAGTTTAAAATAAGCTTTCGTGCGCAGAAATGCAAGCACCGAAGACGACTGAAAATAGTCAATTTGCAGTAAATCACAGCTTGAGGTTGGCAACTGAACGGCCATAAGAAAGTGATAGAGCAGATATTTTATTTTATAAACATTTTAAAAAGATGTTTCTTTAAGGATAAGTCGTGTCGATATAATTTTCAACACCTGTACGGGACAATGTAAGGTTTGACAGTTTGAGACACGAAACTTGTATATGTATGTCCAACCACCATCCCTGATCTTCTGGTCATAATTTAACTTTTTTTTTCCTTATCTGTTTTATCTAAGAGCATTTATTTATCTTCAAATTATACTTCATAAAGCCCCAGTTTAAAAAAAAAACAGTTTTACAGAACCATTATTTTAGCACGGTGCTTTTATTGGAAATCTTAGAACGTTTTGACTTTAAAGTAGAAGGTGAAGCAGAATGCATGTTCACTAGCACTAATTCACCGCGTATTCCAGGTGGTAGATCGTTAGGCAATTGTTTATTAGACCTAATTATGGTAGCTAAAAATCGTTAAGGAAAGCTCTGCCGTGAATTTTAAACCAGGTACTTTTTATGCAAATTTTCTTGGAATGACTAGAAATTGTTTAATTAAAACAGTACAAAAATAGTACTAACACCTATAAGGCCTAAAAATAAAACATCGCCGTGTGTTGATCGTTTCTTTATTTAATAAACCTTTCTTTGTACATTTCGATTTTTTGAAACGACAAATACATTTATTAGTACTTGAGATTCATTTGATTTTTCATCAGTAACCAAATTTCCAGTATCTAAATCACCAAAACCTGAATATTACACGCACAAAAGCTTACAGATCTTTTAGTGGGATAAGTGAAGGATAAATTCTAAAGCTAAGCAGGAAGTACGAAATCCTTCAGCTTATGAAAATGACAGCAGGACAAATTATTTCAAAAACTCAAATAGTACCCAATTTGGCACGAATGCATCTATGTTACATAACGCGGCGTGACCTGCTGGATCGATGGAGTTGCCGACCCCTTTACCGACCGATGCACCGGCCGGGCCCGGGCCTGATTTATACGTGACCCTTAACCGTTAGTTCATAAGGACTTTTATGCCATAGCTGGGGTTAACTGCAGAAAAAAGATGACGCTAGCGAGTCAAATGGCGTTTGTCGACCAGTGGCGTTAGTTATTACAATAAGACTAAATACAGATAGGATATTTGCCTCTCAGCATTTTGGCATAATATGAGAGCAAAATTATTCTATAATATTCTATTATTATCTGTTTTGAAAATCATTAACCAAAAAACGTTTTAGCTCATCACGGGAAAACGGAATAATTTCTGATTTTTGATTTTAAAATGTTGCATATATTAAATCATGAATCTACATCATTAATCCCATTACAGATTCAGTAACTTGTAACTTCATAATCCTGAAGCGCTCCGATCGTCTCTGTAAACGACTAACCTACTTTCAATATCGAATAAGATAAAAGGAAAGTTAACATCTTCAGTATTTCAATTATAGAATGCAAAGCCAATTTCAATATTGAGTTACTATCGGGTCCTTCCATTATGAAATTCTGAATTGCGTAACGTTCAAATACAAACTTTAAATGGCAATATTGGTGCGCTTATAGATCGTTGTAGTCTTCTTGTACTTGCATAGATACATAAGCTTGCACAGATGAAAAAAAAACTTATTCTATTCAAATTTAATAGCCGCGAATGCTGTAGGCGCGAATATAAATCCTGTGTCCAGCATCGCCAGGCTTGGTCACTTCTTCTTAAGTGGATACATGTCATCAATTTAAATTTACAGTGAATCGTAGCGTTATAAAACTTGAAACAGTACTGAATAGGCTATATTGAAATAGGTGATACATTACCCGTAACCACAAGGGGATGACTGATAGGGGAGGGAGAAAAATGGCTTACGCTGTCAACACACCAGTAAATGTGGATAAGCCGGTAGGGGAGTTCATTACCTATATACGCAACATTTACGAGTGATTTATGCAGGATATTCACGGGCCTTGCACCATTTCATTACTTTCCCGTGTGTTTATTGAATATTAAGTGATTTAAGGGGGGAACGCAATAAACAAAGGATAAATAAAAATGAATAATTTATGTAATTATTTTAAAATATTTTTTTGTATTCGTGTGAAACGCTTTTTTTATTTATTGAAAGATAATTACAATAATGGTTACAATTTTTCTTAATAGTATCGTTAAACCGATGTCTTGTACCAAACAAGCATTAGATTCCAAAACACGATTCCTCACAAGCGAGAGTTTCGGTTTTTCCTATTTTCTAATCCCAACACATTTTTAGATTTTAAGGCAAAGTGAAAGCCGGAGTTGTAGACTGCTAAATTTGTATGAATGGAATGTTAGCTCACTCTCAAAAAGATGATTTATCATCATCATCATCACGTCAGCTATAAGACATCCACTCCTGAACATAGGCCTCCCCCTGGCCCTCCATAGGCATCGGTTGGAAGGGACCTGAATCCAGTGTCTTCCATTCCTTTATACAGACGACCTTTGTCCACATTGTGGGTGGATGTCTTACGCTGCGCTTGCCGAATAAATAAGAAAGGGTGGGCCATATTGCACGCAAAGCAGATAGCAGATGGGGTCAAAATGTGCTCCAGTATCATCAAGATCTATGTACTAATAGAAATCAGTAGCCCTAGTAATAAATGACTCATACATTTTCACTAGAATCACAGATTTCAGACTTTTATTTGGAATTCGGATCCTGCAGTTGTCTGAAACGCAAACCGTGGAGAAATATTTTCCGTAAGACTTTTATCTCCGTAATCCGATACAGCACTGAGTAGATGGAGATACCGTTTTACAAAGTAAAGGAAAAATCCGATATCGGCAAAAACCGGGTAAGATGTACCGTGAGACGCCCATCATGTCTGTATCACGATTCATCTTTAAAGATGAACCCTTATTACTAGCAGAATTTATTCAGTAACATGCGTCAGAATTCTGATACATCATTCACGTTGTATAGTTCGTTTATATATCTGGTAGAGATGTACCTTTATCTAATTTATATACGCATAGGTAAATACGAATTACTAAGAGAAACTCATAAACTACACGTTATTGAATTTAATGAAACACGCACGAAAACTATTTGTTTTTTAAATAAAACAGTGATCGTAAAATCTATTTACCTAGAAAATAATTGAGAGGTATATAAATGCACTTGAATTCAGTCTCTCCTTCTTTTTTGAAATCGGTTAAAAAGAATATAAAACCTGTTTCCTTATCAAAGTATTATAAAAATGATTTCTATTATATAATATTTCCTAAATCTACATATTCTTTGTCCCAGCGACAGTCTGCTTTATCATAATGTCTGTCGATTACGACAAATTGTCTCCGACAAGGGAACAATTAGGTAGTCGTTCGACAGTTAAAGGTTTTTCTTATCTGAATATTTTCTTTCGCCAGACACATTTAACTGTTTTACGCCTCGCAGAGGGTGCTACAAGGTCACCTGAGCCAAATAGAGGTTCATGATTGTCAGGCAGCAGATTGTACTGTTACGCAACTCCCAGGGTTCCATGTTAGAGACCTTACATTTCCGTGAAATTTGTTGAGGTGCCGACATTGCGTGCGCCAGACACAGTGAGATAAGCCCACCCGACGGCAAAAATGCGTGAAAAGGTTTCGTGCCGTATAAAAGACAAATATCGTAGATATAGGATAGAGATTTATAAGGCTTACTAAAAGTCAGCAGGATTATTCGAAGCCTGAGAATTTCGATTAGATATAGTTCGTTACCTAAGCTTCTCGAGTATTGAAGTAATTTTGTGTAAAGCTCCAAACAGCCTAATTGTTTGATGAATGCCTGGCGATTTATTAGATTTATCATTCGATACAAGTAAATAGAATACAAATGGCACGCGTATTTGTTTTCCCACCTCCCGTTTTCATTAAACAGATATTGATTTTCAATTACTAGAAGCCGAAGGGCCGATTTATCGGCTCCGCGGAATATCGTATGTTTCGTTCATCCGTAAGATTAATAATCTTTTATAGGAGGCCATAAATAGTATATTGGCTTAATTAACAATGTTCCTTAGTTATCTACTCATACACAGATCGATATACATAAGGTATAAAATAAATTGAAAGACGTAGGCAGTAAAGTACAGTATGTATTGATCCTATTTAAATATTGTACAATATTTCATATATATCAAAATACATGTTTATTGGCTCCCCTTTATCTCACACATAGAATTATGGAGGGCACCTTGGTTGTATCCGTTCTAAATTCAGCATGTTTGCAATTCTCTTTGTTCCAACTTTTATCGGTACCGTTATATGGCATCTGGCTGCCCAAATCTACCTGTAATCTTTCCTTTCTTCGGCTTCGCAATTCATCTTCTCATATATATGCCCTCTTCTCGGGGGATTTGTTGACCTCAAATCACTGAAACGATCGAAACATGCCTGGGGGTTTGCTGTAACAGGGTTTCCTGTTCGAGTGGTATGTCGACTCTGGCGCTTCAACACATATGTTTAGGCCGTCGGCAACAAGTTTATTGGTTGATCAATATCTCCAAGGTTCAGCGACAATAAACTACATATAACTTCAGCAAGTGTTCGTGATACACCGCCATCGCTATTATAATGGGTTAGATAATTCTTTAGGCGCCTAATAACGTCTAAGCTTAATGACGTTCAAACGAGCTCTGAATGGGCATTCGTGTTATACGATTGACATATAATAGCTTTGGGAAACCAAAGCGATCAGAAAATAGACGCTAATAAATCCATACTTTATGGGAAACATGGCTCCGGGAAATAATAACCTCATCAATCTATGTGGATATTTTCACATTATTCGTTCTCTTACATTATCTGTCGTTAGTTTAGTTAATAATTTTTTGAACAGTATTAAATAATAAGCTTCCTCTAGAATTGCGTTAGCCTGGTTCCAGCTTTACAGAAACACTCCATCTTTCGATGATCCTTTCACTCTGTTACGTGATGAAGGGGCGTAACACGAAAGGCTGTCGTGTTGCTGACGTAGCCGATTTAGACACTAAACGCTGTGCAGTAATTAATAACCTCGGAGGGTGTTAATGAGAGTAGGGCAAATAAAAATATACTTTTTATATTCAATAGCGATCTATGTATATTTATTTTTCTTTAATAGAAAATCTTTTCTACATTGGAGTTAAAAAAAATATTATTCTTCTATCTTATATCTTTCTTGAAGTTTTTTTTTATCATCCAAACTCAGGAGACTCAACTGGAAACAATCTAGAAAAAGGAAAGAGAAGAGATAAATTGTATTTTCACTGTGTGGGTGAAAATGTCTACATATCCTTAACACGATTGCATTTCCAATTCATACGACAGTTATTTGGTAAGGAATTCTCTTCACAAAAAGCCTCACTCTCCAGAGCCATAGAAAACTGTGAGTACGCCATTCAGATACATATATGTTCCTTGTTTAGGGTCTATTTTACTTTGTACAAGGGTTCGCAGGCCGAGCCTTTTTCATTATAATGGTCTCAACAAATCTTACCCGAAGGTCGAAGCGAAAGTGCTACTGTGTGTGTGTCTGAGGCTCTTATTTGTCCCAAGGACTTTTGTTGGGTCCTGATTACTATTTTATATAGACAGAAGTTTCTCGTAGTCTCTATTTTGTTCATGGATTGTAGATACCAGTGGACCGTATTATGAGTCGTTACTTTACCTTGCCGTGTGATGCCGGCTGACTAGAATAGCACCACCCCATCTCCTCCCACGGGTGTCGTAAGAAGCGAAAAAGGGAAAATCCTACGGACGGGCAGCAGCGTCCGTTGAATCCCAATCTACACCTACTGCGGTCGCCAAAACGCCTGCCAAGCGTAGCGACTATGGCAACTACCCCAAGATGATACAAGTCATATTTGTGGGAGGCCTATGTCCAGCAGTGGGCTGCATACGGCTGAAATGTAATGATGTATGTACTTTACGTTGTCTCACCGATTAAATAATGTAATGAATTTCACAATCGCACATTACTCATTAACTCCACCGAACTTTTCAAAGGGTGTTGTCAGCTCCAATGAGTACTTATTTCATTTCGTCGCACGCCCCTGAGGATTGTCGTGGCACTAATTTGACAAGATAATGGCCAAGTATTCTAAAATAATACAGCTTTCTCTAAATGAGATATCTCTGGATTAGAATTGGCTCTTTCGCGTCTATCATGCTCATTATAACCGGTGACATGATATTGTAAAATAATATTCTGCTACTATTCGGTATTCGGCCTATTCGGCCCATTTTTTGGTATTCGTTATTCGGCCGAATAATACGTAGTACTCGGTCGAATATCGAGTATCAAATCATGAAAAAAAGACACGTCATATTACTCAAAATTATATGTATTCATTACCAAATTACAATACTTCAGTAAGTAAAATTTATCAGTGGTAATGTTTTGTTTTATGTATTATTTTATAATGATCTGATACACCGTGCCGTGCAGTATTGCCAGAGGACCCTTACTGAAATAGCACGAACGGATAGACAAAAAAGCACGAAATTTGGATAAAAAGCACGTTTTTAAGGAATTATTATATGTTAAATTATGACACTTTTGTAACGGTAATTAAGCATTAAAATTCTATAATTACTTAGATCCGACGATCACCCTACAAACCACATACATCAACTGACAAGCAATACTAATTGTAGTTTAAATTCTACTCGGTTGCAGTAAAAAGAAGTAGGGATACTGCTACTTTATACTTGTCATACTACGCCGAATATTCGGCTGCCGAATATTCAGTGCTTCGGCCGACAGCGTTGCCGAATATTCGGTATTCGGCCAAATCACTATTCGTTGCAACTAGTCTACTTTAAAGGACGATTATTCAGTATAGCAGCATGTTTAACACTTTTGCGTCTTACACAAAATACAACTATCTTGTTCGGCGATTGTGCATGCAGGGGTTTGAGTGAAGTTAAAAAATAATACTTTTATATACCAATATACGAGAAACAGTGTGACAAATTGGATGCGTCTCCATTACTTTCTGCAAATCTTCTTTAACGACTAGACATTCGGGGAATTAGACGCCATGGACCAAGCCGGATAGCGGTCGAATTAAAAATCGCCACCAATGTGCTTCTAGACCAAATGTGTTCATACTAATTTTATGTCAGGCGTTTTTCCTACCAAAACGTTGGTTATGACGGCAAAAGACCACTCATTAGGTAGTTTGCCGTTCAATTAAACAACACGCCTATAGCATGCTACACGAGTGGAGAACTAAAGACGCTCCTTAGTAATATCCTCATTAGCCCCGTTACACAACCAGCGACGGTCGCCACCCACGACCAGCGTTATTAGGACACGCTCTCATTCCACACATCCTGGGGAAGTGTGGTCACTTGCGTCAGCCGAGGACCTCGGGCATGTGAGTATTGAAACTTGACAGAGTAGCTTCGCGCTGTGGTCCACTATTAACAATAGAGCATCTACATAGCTTATGTTCTGATTACATGTAAAGTCAGCTGCTGATCTAATATGAGTAATATGACTGTCTGTTAGCTTGCATCAACAGTAAACTTATTTCCAGAACTAAACAAGAGTATTTAAGAGAAGCTCTTACACAGAAACAGCAAAAAACTGGTGGAAGTGACTTGGGCAGTAATGCTTAATACTATAATCTTTTCATAAGTATAGCCCTTACCGATTTAAACGATAGGACATTTAACGAATATGAAAATCTATTATAAGCTCTGATATGTATTTAAGTATTTATATGTATCTATCTATTATAAGTATGTATCGTAGGGCTAGGTCTATTTGTGTACGATTGTCCCGAAAAAAATATTTTTATGCCTAATTCAAATTAGCTCCATAATAAACTTATTAGAATTTATTTATTTATTTAACCTTTTTTGCACAAAACACAAAAGTACAAAAGGCGGACTTAATGCTACAAAGCATTCTCTTAAGTCGTAGGCGTAGTTATCTGCAATATCTGTTTGATAAAACTTTCTCTTGTACATAGTCAAAGAAACAATTGTACGAAATTGTTGCTCGTTACAGTTGCTTTACTCCCGTGCCTTGGTCTAGTCGGCGTAGACGATCTGTCAGACGCTTGCTACCGAGATATATGGCCTGGTGCTTTGTCACCTTCGCGCCGCGATGAAGGGTTGCCAGCGATAAATCAATGCAATTTGTCCAACACAAGGTTCTCCAGACAACTATTGGTATATGTATGTGCTAGATCTGTGTATATTTCTATATCCATCGAATTTGTGATTGCAATCGTGACCTTTTTATGATGTGCCAATGGCGACCTTTAACCTTTAGACACAACACACACGAAAGGAAAGTCAATAATATAATTTTAAGTATAGAAATTGAATATAGAACAAATATGATATGAGTATGATGAAGTAAGAAAATTGAACTAGAATACCTTTCGAATTTTATTGAACAAGCACCAACAACAGGAGAAGAACACCATTGCAATGGATGTGATTAGGTGTTATCAGCAGCAAAATCAAATCAGAGGGGATATAAAAAGTTTAAATAGTAGTAGCTCTTCAATGACCACGGAAAACTGATATAATGTATCCACTATTCTTGGGAGTTTTTTTTTTTTATGACATAGGCGGCAAACGAGCAGACGGATTGCCTGGGGGTAAGCAATTACCGTCGCCCATGGGCACCCGCAACACCAGATGAGTCACAAGTGCGTTGCCGGCCTTTAAGGGGGGTTGGAGCTCTGGGAACCTTACTCACCATCAGGAACACAGCACTACATACCTGAAAGGTAGCAGTGCTATTATGGCTGTGGTCTTCTGTAAGGAGGAGGTACTTCCCCAGTTGGGCTGCCCCAGATTCAAGCGTGATGGTCATCGCTGTGCCCTACCTCTCATTGTTGGACGTAGTTTAAGGACATACCCGGGTCCGGGGTTTAGCCGCATGATTCGCGAAAAGGTTTCCATTCCAACCCCGCGGCGCCCATTTCACTCATGGCTTCACGTATCCTAATTTCACGAATTTCACACGCGGCCGCATCCCGAAATTGACGAGCGGATTAACTACTGTTGTGTCATGTCCGTCATTACATTGGAATTTCGGAAATTAGGGCTTTTAGTTAATTCGTTCGGAAAACAAAGGAGCCTTTATCCAACTCCTGTCCTATTAAGTAATTTTGCAGGATTTCAAAGTATTCATAACATTAAAAAAGGGCAGGCAAACTGGTATTGCCATGAACTTTGATGATAACAAGCGTGTGGTAAGCCCAACGATCATAGTTTTGCAAATGCAAAGATTTTACAATTTAATCGAGCTCATACTCGACATGAAGAAAAGTCGACTTCAGGAAAGGTAGAAATTCTTTTAGAGTTGTGCTCTAAATATTCCAAATGATTCTGTGTGTTTTAACTTTCTTTTATAACTTACTTATGCAGTGTTCAGAATTGAAACAAGAGATAATAAATTGTTTGGTTCTGAGTTTTTTAATGGGGTCCACATAATTGCAGAAAATATATCATTCCCAAGCCGTATTGTACCATACTCTTCTTTATAATTATGCGTCGAAACCGGGAGCCACATATTCAAAACTTTGCAAAGTGACTTTAGAAGCGTGCAAGTATATGTGGAACAGAAGTCCTTTGTAAGTTTGTACATCCACTAACGACTCTGAAAAACGAAACGTAGGTTATTCAGTGAGCACCATTCATTAAGTCCGTGCATAATGTGGACGACTCACAAATACTTACAATGTCGGGTTGGGCGAGGACGCCCATTCAGCCATTGCCAATGTGACTGACTACTCTATATTCATCAATTTGAATCATATCTGACCTTACGTTTGCAAAGAGGTTTTGTGACACGTTATATAATGTTACGTTGGTACATTAGTGATGTTGATTGATTGCCTTCACCAATTATCGACATTGTTGAAATCGATACGTTAACCGCGTGTAGCACAACTTAATATAGGTAATAGGTTACGTACATTGAAAAGATAATATATTAACCAAGTCGGAGAGAAAAATGGAAAAAGTGGAATTAAAATTAAAATGTTAACCTTGCTTTAAAATTAATGGGTGGGTTTGGTATTTAGTAAGCTTGTTTTTTTTTTGTATGTTGCTCAGGAAGCGTAGTGTGATATATAATTATGATGAAGATAGTTAGTCTGCGTGGCTATGGATTTTTCACATTTTTTTTTCTTAAAACTGTGTTCTATTACTTGGTAGAATTTAACTCCAGTAAACCGTGTATTTCTATAAAAATAACCTATAGCGTTTCTGGGGGTATCTTTATCTTAGATATATGGATTGGACTATTTATTGTCACCTAAATATCATTCATGGTTAGTCTCTTATGTAATTTGTGCAAAAATTGGCATTTACCCGATAGCAAGTTATATAATCCCCTCATTAGTCATTATCTTAAATATCAGTCTGAAATTACAATACCGGGAATAGGCATCTAAATAAAAAAAATATGTCCAAGTATACACAGGGGACCCTTGGAAACAGAATCACCGTCCTTAATAGGAACGATTCCTCCGCCTATAAACTACAACCTACACTCTTCGTCGCCGGGATGCCGTGCTAACCTTGACGGCGATGAGCGGTTCTTGAAGCATGCTCTGTCCTTTGACACAAATGCGGATGTGCTCAATTGGCCCGGCCGTTATCGAACCGCGCTAAACACGGCGCAAGGCTGTGCTACGGCACTCTTCCGACTGTTTTTTTTTTTATTTATTTTTTTTATGACAAAAGGTGGCAAACGAGCAGACGGATTGCCTGATGGTAAGCAATTACCGTCGCCCATGGGCATCCGCAACACCAGGGGAGTCACAAGCGCGTTGCCGACCTTTAAGGGGGGTTGGAGCTCTGGGAACCTTACTCACCACCAGGAATACAACACTACATACCTGAAAGGTAGCAGTGCTATTATAGCTGTGGTCTTCTGTAAGGAGGAGGTAGGTACTTCCCCAGTTGGGCTTCTCCGGACTCAAGCGTGATGGTACTTCGCTGTGCCCTACCTCTCATAAACTCACTGTGCGTTAGTGTGGGCACCATGACTGTGCGTAACATGAGCTCCGAGGAGTTCTTGGGGCTACTCATGCCCCCACACCTCAGCGTGGACCCAACAGTTCAACGTGCCCCTACAGCTCAACGCTCGGTGCATAATGCAGCAACGACCATAACTCGCTTCTATGTTAACTCGGGACATTACTTTTAAATAGTATTTTTAAATGTACTCTTACAAAAAGTCTTACTCTCTCATGATATAAACGCTCAAGGATGCCGTTTGGAGTTGGAACTTTTGAATTCAAATGAAGAAAGTATCCCAGTTTATCTTAGAAAGCTTTGAAATCATACTATTACAAATGAACGGGACTTAACCACATATATTAACTTTAAAAATTACCTCCGATGTCCCAACGTTAAGTCCCGTTTAGATCAGTACCTTTATCTTATTTCTTAAGATTTAAACGCACATAGGTATAGAAAGTATCTGAATAAAAAATATTTGTATTTGTGACTCTAATCCGAGTACTCATACCGTGTACCGTGTACTGATACCGTGTTCAATACTTTGAAATGCAATCAAAGTAAATTGATTTGCCATTGCATACTTTTCAAGAACAGGTTACAGAAGTGCAAATTAGGAATAGTTATTCAAGAGTATATTGCAGAATTATCTACCACTGTTTAGTACAACTATTTTTTATACTCTGGGGAAAATAATCATCAATCAGAGACAAATATTATAATGACAATAAACATAGATGTTTTTATTGAACAGCCTGAGAAATACTCCTTTAGCTTTGCCTTAACTACAAAGGTACCTATAGTAGAAACTGGAGAACAGGTATTTTTCTTAAGGATATTATTATTATGTCAATTACCCATTACATTATGTTAATAACATTATTCAGTAGTAGTTTTAAAACCTAGCAGATTGTTAATGTACCCTTGAAACACATTTGTGTCTGGCTGCAAACACATATATCCTTACATTTTAATATTTATTTAGATGTTTTTGCTCATTTTATAAGTAAGTTATCCAAAGGTTTAGAATAAAAGTAGCACAACATTTTCTTACAATAAAATACAGTGTCTGAATAAAGGAAGTACTTCTGCCCCAAACAATGTTTGGTCTGTAATGTTTAGAAATACTTTTAATTCAGATTTATTGACTAATAAGCAAAATTTCAGGTAAAATGTTAGCTCTTAACATGTTTGCTGTGGTATCAGGTTGATGTTAACTAACTGCCACAGCAAAGGAGTTATAAAAAAAAAAAAAATTCTGAAACAACTTTCAAGTACTAAAGGGTGATTATTCGGGCATTTGAACTGCTCTTATTACTCTGTCCAGATTTCTGTAGAAATGATCATACAGTTGCCTAAGTTATATAAGTGCCTGCATTATATTAAGTAGGTTTTGGTTATCCTTTAGCCAGCCTAGCTGCCTACCAGTAAACCAAAAATAACACCAAACTGTATGATAATTTCTACAGAAATCTGGATAGGGTAATAAGAGTGGTTCAAACGCCCGAATAATTACCCTAACGTAATTTGCAATGGTGATTGTAAGACAAATTACATTATCATTATATAATGCGAAAAAAAAATGATGTTGACAGAGACAATAAAGTTGTTTAGCCAAATGGTCCAATTGAGCAACAATACAACATTTTAAGAAGAAGAAAGAAGAAAATTTATTTGTGGCACCAAAAAGTCAATAATTACAATATAGAGGACAAATACATTTAAACAAAAGAGCCATGAAATGGTCCCGACTCAGCATTGCACTAGCCGGGGAGGCTAAGCTTAACTGTAGGGTCAGGACGCCAAGCTTTGACACCAGGACATGTCCCAGCAAATGAGGACTTATGGCAACCCTATATTAGATGATCAAGGATCGGACAAACGCCCGTCATTTTGAAAATATAACCCTGTTCCGTATAGCAGAGACTTCGGGCGTTTGTCCGATCCTTGTAGATGATATATGTAGAACATAGAGATATGACAACTGATAATACTTTACTAGATCTATTCTGGAACCACTATGGTTCCAGATAAAAGTTGCAACTGAAAAGTTACATACCTTACACAAACAAGTCAAAATTAGGTGAATACAGAATCCTTAGTATTTTTATGGGTCCAATTTGATTTTTTTTTGTAAAATATTTAATTAAATATGTTCTTTTTAAAGGTAGCTGGGCTGGTAGATGGTCCAACTATATAAACGCAAGGATGACACAGATGTAACATCCAAGCTAAATTATTATATAATCAAAACAAGAAGGAAAATTAAACCCAAAAATATTGAAAAGAGTGTTTATGGCTTGTTTGTGAGATATTTATACGTCAGTAACAATAAAGTATGTTAGTTACTGACTATACAATGCCTGATTCTAAATTATGGTACATATGTTATGTATTACTTTAATTTAATATAATTTTCACCGTAATAAAAATAATAGAATTTTCAGTTGCTAGAAATGTAGGTTTTATTTAGCAGAAAAGTAGTAATTAAATACCTAATATTCCATTTCATTATTCGTAATGATAGATTATTGAAAATTACTTAAGCGTATAAATTAAGATCTTAGTGAAGCCAGCCAAAAGACCTAAGTTTTCACAAATTACAGATTAATCGAATAAGTTTATTCAAATACCGGTCGCCCATATCATGTCTACATTTTGAATTAAAATCACTTATAAAGTCATTGATTTGTATAAAAATAAAAATCTTATCGATGCATTGTTAATTGGTCTACCTGTTTAACGACGGATAGTTCAAACTTTGTGTGATAATGGTCAAATAATTCAATTCCAACTGGACAACTACCAGGGCGTGGTCTTTTCCATTAAGATATATCATAAAAGAGCTAAAAAAATCACAGAAAAAAAGTTCTTATACAAAACACATTACACTGCGTAAAATGCATTAACATTCAAGAATATTAACTAAAGAAAATAAGGAAAAAACCAAGAAATATTCAGTACTCACGTCAAGGGACTCCTTCGACGCCATCTTTCACAAACAATTTGACGTTTGAAACAAAATCGATAACAAAGCTCAATGCGTTTTGATTTTGTTTTGCTCACCAATTTGAAGATATTAATACATTATTTAAATACTACTGAAATTCTG
This sequence comes from Grapholita molesta, assembly GCA_022674325.2. NCBI lineage: Eukaryota > Metazoa > Arthropoda > Insecta > Lepidoptera > Tortricidae > Grapholita > Grapholita molesta. Next base: position 3,451,811 of record CP053138.2, read on the forward strand.
GAATTAGACTGCTTATAAAATTTTACATGTGATGTTTATAATATAACATATTACAATACACGCGTTAAGGTATTTTCCCTGCAATAGATTACATTTAAGGTGTTTCCAAGCACACCAATCTTGAAGCAATTAATACCAATTCAATCCTGTTATAAAGCCAAAAATGTCAAGTGAACACAAACTACTAAGAAAACAAATGACGCCTTAGGGTTCCTGTTAGCAGACATAAAATTTACGCTACAGGAGACCTCAGATTTGGCCAAAATTTTTGAAACGCCGGGAAGGCATATAACAAAGATTTTATTAGTCAACTTTTACTTCATTCTTATATAGTTCCATCTGTAACTAGTTAAGTACTTGTAGTTATCATAATACGATTGTAATTTCTGTAAATAAATAGATAGTTCCATCTTACTCTGTTGTGTTGACATTTCGCTATCGCCTGTAGAGCCCTTTAAACTAATAAAAGTAATAAACATCAAAACAATTTTGTCTCTGGTCTGGGACTGACTGACTTCAAATTGACATTGTTGTGTCGAGTGGACGGTAAATTGGGCTTGATCGGATTCCTATTTTATTTTTGTTATTATGAAATATTAATAGAACTTATGGTATAAGTCAAAAAAATCATTAATGCTAAATATTTAAAATGTGTCTTGTCTGTAAGGTGTACCCATAAAATAAGCCTAAATTTTTAGTAAGTTATTCAGTTTTCTTTAAATTTTATATTTAATCGAAGCTCCTTATCAGTGCTAATAACAATATGTAATTGAATGATTCGCCGTTTTAATATTTTGATTCTGTATTTGACTTAAAAAGTCGCCACAAACGTGGCTTATTTATAAATTACGGCTAAGTCGGTTGAGTTATTGTTTACGTTATTGGTTTGAAAAGAGCGAATTTGCCGGCGTGTCTTTAAGTCATTGGTAGAGTAAACAATGCATTCAGCGTTGTACCAATTAGAAGTAGACTGTAGTATATGTTGTAAATGTTTTCAAAATGACATACTCACGACAATACATTCTGGTGCAAGTATTTTACCTTTTTTCTTACACATTTTAAAATAAAGTGTTAGGAGCCAGTTTTTTCATTATTTGAATTTGGAAAAGTTATATCAAGTAGGTCAAGGACTTAGTGATAATGAAGGAAGGTCATGTGTAACCTATTAATATTTGTCTTTCTTTCTTGCACATAGCAAAGTTATTATACTACTTGTTATAATAATTTCATTTTAATAATTAATGTCCGACATAAACAGTAACTATGGGACATATTTTGATGCTATCTTGATAACTATTACAAAGTTCCTCATACCTAGTTACACTCTTGAGTATTTATTTTTATTTCATTCCAGCATACTTTGTTTAAAAGTTGAAATAGATAACAGGCTGATGTGGCAGCCGCGATAGCTGGAGATGTGGGTTCAAATCCCGTCTCGAACACCGGAGGTCCTTGTCGTTTTTTTCTTAAGTATATGTTATCTATCTCAACTTTTAATTTATATAGTAGTATTACTACTTAAAAAAATCAAATGCAAATCAAAAATATTTCATAAAAAAATAATTTGATTTGTTCTTAGTTTCATACTTTGTTATATTGTCAATACTTTGAAAACATCTTGTATCTGACACTGATACTCTAACTTGAAACACAGTAACTCAGTACTCATCCCATGCATAGTTACACCATTTTTCTTTTAATCGCCAAATTCAGTTACAAGGTATTTTCAAAATAGTGATGATATGTTGTTTCAATTGATTTTGCTTGCATTTTTCAATCATTGGTCATAAGACTGTCTGACACTGTAAGTAGGGCATGCAATCTCGTCTCGCCGAGATCCCGATCTCGCGAGATCCCGGCCATATTTTACGAGATTGTATCTCGTCAAATTTCGTACGAGATCTCGCGAGATAACGAGATAAGTAATGTTCCTATTACTCTTAATTATTGAAACTAAAGTAATCATTTACAAAAGACTAAATATAGATAATTATTGTTTTGTTACCAATATTGTAAGAATTTGAACTGATTAGCTACAGTAGGTTGATTTTTAAAATAAAACTTACATTATTTTTATAAGTAACAGCAACGCAGTTTCTATTTAATTACATATCATGACAATTACTAGTTATTAAAACAAGCATTTGCATATGTTTTAATTGCGATTCTCCCTATCTCGCGAGATCTCGCTAGGCGGAAATCTCGTACGAGATTTTATTCCCTAACTGTAAGGCATCACCATTTCAGCAACTAGGACGCATCTTTCCATTTGCCGCATTTTCCATTTAAACAATTTTTTTTGCAGTAGTGCAGTAAGTAAACTATCAAAATGAGTATAAGGAGGCTGTCAACAGTGTTCTGGGCAACATGCATAATGGCTTTTATATTCATTCTGTATGTGGTGACGGACTTGAGTTTCAAGCTGCCGAGTATCAAGCCGGCCATGCAGGAACTTGATGATGTGAGTTGGCCATTTTAGTACACAAGTACATTTTTCATACAGTTGTCGGAGTGAAAAAAAACTGGTTATTTGATTTAGTTAAGTACTTACCTATGAAATTGGTGTTTTGTCAAACAGTTAGTTCGAAAAGACCTCAATTTCATATGTAATGACCTAATATGATTCAAATACTGGTGTCTCCTTATAGTTTATTTACTAAATAACCTGTACTAGGAGGCACCCCTCTTCCATTTACGCAGTATATTTTTGTTACTAGGTACTAAATATAAAATTTTATTATATTTTAATTCATCATCATCATCATCATGTCAGCCGAAAGACGTCCACTGCTGGACATAGGCCTCCCCCAGAACGACCCAAGAAGACTGATCCTGCGCCTTCCACATCCAGCGGTATCCCGCGACTCTAACTAGGTCGGCGGTCCACCTTGTGGGAGGCCTACCTACGCTGCGTCTTCCAGTTCGTGGTCGCCACTCCAGAACCTTTCGGCCCCAACGGCCATCGGTTCTTCGCGCAATGTGCCCCGCCCACTGCCACTTAAGTTTGGCGATCCGGAGGGCTATATCGGTAACCTTGGTTCTACTGCGGATGAAATCATTCCTGATGCGATCACGCAGAGACACTCCGAACATAGCCCTCTCCTTATGAGGCCCATATTTTAATTACTTGTTTTTTTTTATAATTACTTGCAGAAATTATTTCTATATGTACATCAAATTGTGTCTTTACTTGCCAACATTAAATCTATGTACCTATACTTGAAGTCAACTTGTGTGACTTAATAGTACATTTCGATACTAGTGAAAAAAATTTTTTTTTCGACGAGGGTGAAAGTTGGATCCCGAGTGAAACGAGTACGTGTGCGCAAAGTGTACTTTTTACGCACTAGTTAGGAAAAATGTTTTTTTGTCCTGTATGTAGGCACCTAAGACTTGAAGAGGATACGCGTCACATTTACACAAGTGCTGGAATGTGAAACTTTGTTTATTTACAACTTGTGTGACTTAATAGTACATTTCGATACTAGTGAAAAAAATTTTTTTTTCGACGAGGGTGAAAGTTGGATCCCGAGTGAAACGAGTACGTGTGCGCAAAGTGTACTTTTTACGCACTAGTTAGGAAAAATGTTTTTTTGTCCTGTATGTAGGCACCTAAGACTTGAAGAGGATACGCGTCACATTTACACAAGTGCTGGAATGTGAAACTTTGTTTATTTAATTATACTTACAATGCAAAACAATTCCGAATTAATGAAGCAATTTAAACAATCATTTTCTGTAATATTTTACACAAGCATAGTGCTTAATTCGACCTCCATTTTTTCAGAGTAAATGGTCTATGTTTGAATCTAAACTACGCCACATTGAAGACGAACTAAACCAGCACCATGCTGTAGTTGGTGAGATAAAATCAGCCATAGACCAATTTGAGGACCACCCAGAAGTTGCCAAGCATATAGCACCTCAGGAGAATGTGCTGCAAATACCCAAACATGGCGAAAAAGATATACAACAAGCCTCTAAAAAAGATACAAAGAGTACAGAGGCCAAGCGATCAAAGTTCGAGCCGGTTATTCCGGAGTGGCCTAAATTTAAACTGAACGAATCCAGTTGTCCCATACAGATGCTAAATGCTCCAAAGACAGATGTGCAGGTATGAAGATGCTTTTATTAAGTTTATACACAAATCACTTCTAAACAACTCTGCTACACAGAAAAAAAAAATGATCGTTATTGTTTTAAGAGCTTTTCGAATCAGGAATCATAAAGGATCAGTTTATACTTCATGAATCAAAGAAGTACCTATAAACTTAAGAGAAGTAATAAAGTCCTAATCACAAAACAATAGTCCTGACATTTAATTCTTAACCATTAGTGGATCTTAGTCTTTATACCTTGCATTGAGATATATCAATATGTATCAGAGGTTTTAAGTTATTTTTGTGTAACACCTTACAATCGTTTCAGATGTTATCAATGTACGATCGAATAGTATTCGACAACGAAGACGGCGGTGTATGGAAGCAGGGCTGGAAGGTCGAGTACGACGATAAACAATGGAGCCAGAAGAACAAACTGAAAGTGTTCATAGTTCCACACTCGCATAACGATCCAGGTATGTATAGGTGAAAAACTTAGATAAAGCACCTGGTCTATGTAGTAGTAACGTGTTTTTACGCGCATGTAGGCGTTCTGTGTTCAAATTTTGACGTAACTACCATATTAATTCTGTGCACAACTACATAGACATGGTCCTTCAGTTAAGTTTTTTACCTATAGACCTTTTGATAGCCACAAGCGGTACTAGCCATCAAAGCATGCAGGTAAACCTTTTCTCCGCCATTGACTTGTTATAAAGTCAGTACATTTCGTTCCCCACACGCCACATATTCATATCAAATCGTAGTTTTAGTTAGGATTGTAAACAAATAAAATCCATAAAATTGATAATACTCCATTCATATAACCTTCCATTTACATTAATATATATACTGACAAATCTACGGACTACATAGCTCTGTACAACATTACCCCCTTAGAAGTGAAATTTCTAAAAAAATCTTATTAGTGGTTCTTTACATAAACCAGTTGTGACAATTTCCGCTCTCTATCTACATAGAACGTTTTATGTTTGTCATAACTTTTAAGTTTATCATCATCATTGGACATAGGCCTCCCCCAAGCGACCCACAATGACCGGTTTTGCACCACCCCACCGCAGTGATACGAGCGTCTTCGCGTCTGCCCGAGCTGCTTCGCGCTGCAATTTCATGGTCTATGTAGCATGGTCTATGCATTGAGTCATATTTTTGTAAAAAAAAATTAACCCAGTGGAATACGTTATGCATAGCAATACGTAACAAAGAGGCCTCCGGAGTGAAGCCAGTTATTAGGCATTAGTAATGTGAGAACCGGTGAACTGCACCAGCCTACCCACTAAAACACTGGGAGGCTACCGTCACCGTGCGTTAACACTCCTCAATGCGCTTCTGACATCATCACCTGAATGTGACCTGTTTGCTTGGAGATGGACGGCTATGTGCCGTGAATGCTTGAGGTTTTGTGAGTTGATGGATGATAGGCCATCCAGCACCTTACTATAAATAAGTTATTTTTTATTATTTGATTATGTATTTTATATGTTATTGCTTTCTCAGCGCATTGGTTTTTACTGTAATGCTGAGTTACATTGTTCTTGTAAATAAATTAAATTATATTAAAGGCGGTGCCATGTGATCGCAAGCATTTCACCGTGACATACCTTACAGATCTTGGGCATTAAGTTAGTTATAGAGGTCATACAGCCTGATTAAAACAAAAATCGTCTTTTCTGTGGTCAATAGTTAACTGCTTCTGTGATTACAAGTTGTGTTTTTGTGGCATAGTGTTACGTAAGAGGGGGAGCGGTTTTTGTTGATATTTCACAGAATCAAATATTTGTCTTTAAAACCCTTAACTTTCACAATATCCACAGCAAAGGCACGAACCTAATTAATCTGTAGGACCCATAAGATCTTGGGCATAAAGTAGTTAAAATTGATAATTCTTTGTAGGATGGCTGAAAACCTTCGAAAACTATTACAAGACGCAAACTCGAGCGATATTCACAAATATGGTGGAGAAGCTAGCGGCTGGGTCCCGCCAGAAGTTCATCTGGGCTGAGACCAGTTTCCTGTCCCTCTGGTGGGAGAACGACGCGACAGATAAAGAGAAGAATATATTCAAAGGGTATGTTCCATCCTTGTCTAAATTCATATCTGTAAAATTTTATAATCGTAAAGAAATATCGACTTTAAGTCGTGGATAATATTTATGTTGTTAATTTTTCATCATTATCAGCATTTCTGCCGTAAGACGTCCACTGCTGGACATATGCTTTCCCCAAATATGACTTGTATCATCTGGGTTTAGTATGTTGTTATATATCCTATATTAATTGCCTATATGTAGGGTAAATCTGGCCACCTTGTCCTGAAAATAAATCCTGTTTAATAAACCGAACGAACACATTTTCTAATAGGGTTTTAATAACTGGCCAATAGGTACTAAAATAGGTTCTACTCATAATTTAGGTATGTATAACGTGGCCTGTTATTGTAAGGTGATCAGTTACTGGTACTTTATCCTAATTAAAGGTAATAATATTTTAGCATACCTCTACTTATAAATTGAAATAAATGACATATATTTAAGAAAGACATATATTTGACATATATTTAAACCCGCCTTCATCTTCAACAAACAAAAACCGAGCAATAGAAGTGTACGTATGAATGAACAAAATGTTTACAACAAATTTTGTCCTTTTCTCAAATACAGAAATTATAATAAGACGGAAAAGGATAAACGATCAGTTACATCAGACAAGCGGTTATGAACAACATTATTACTTTCCAGCCTCTTAAAATCCGGCCAAGTGGAGATAGTAACCGGCGGTTGGGTGATGAACGACGAAGCCAACTCCCATTGGCTGTCCATCATCCAACAGCTGACGACGGGCCACCAATGGCTGCTGGACAACCTAGGGTACATACCCAGGAACGCCTGGGCCATCGACCCGTTCGGACATTCCAGCTCGCAACCATACCTGTTGAAACTGGCTGGCTTTGAGAACTCCATCATACAGCGAGTGCATTATAGGGTTAAGAAAGAGCTAGCGCTGAATAGACAGCTGGAGTTTAAGTGGAGACAGTTGTGGGGTAAGTTTTAATTATAGAGTCGCGTTCAAAGTTAATAGATGTCAAATCCATTTCGAAAGAAAATAGAAAAATTGACTGTTTGCCAGGACCCACAACCACTGGTTAGATAGAGCGAAGATACCACTGGACGCGACCGTACTAGATTTTTAACAAAAAAAAATTTGATGCTTAAGAAAAAGAGACGAGGTCCTCCAGCGTTCGAGACGGGATTCGAACCCGCATCTGCCAGTTTATATAGTTGTATAACTACTTAAAAAAATCAAAGCAAATGAAAATATTTCATAAGAAATAATTTGATTTATTATTAGTTTCATAGCATTTTTAAGCTATCCGAATGCAAAACTATTGTGATATTCTAACATATTAATTGTATAGAAGCGGGTAACTCACGTTTTATAAGTCGAATATTGTTCGACATGTTTCACGCAGAACGCAGAAGGGTTAGCCAACGCGAACGGCTCATGATTATGCTCCTCGTTACGGTAGATAATGACGCTTAGAAATTTCATGCCTGTTCCGCCATTTTAAATAATAACAAACAATAAATATAGTGATTCGATATAGTAAAGAGAAATCGGATACAGATACGTTTTGTATTTGTTTTACATAGGTATGTTTGATTTCAGATGGTGTGGGCAAGACGGATATGTTTACTCACATGATGCCGTTCTACTCTTACGACGTCCCTCACTCGTGCGGACCCGATCCAAAGGTAATTAATGTTTACATACATACCTTTCAGCCGTATGCAGTCCACTGCTGGACATAGGCCTCCCACAAATATGACTTGTATCATATTGGGGGTAGTTGCCATAGTCGCCACGCTTGGCAGGCGGGTTGGCGACCGCAGTAGCTGTAGAATGAGTTTTGGAAGGATTTTTCCCTTTGTCGCCTCTTACGACACCCGCGGGAGGAGAAGGGGTGGTGCTGTTCTAGTCAGCCGACATCACACGGCAAGATGAATGTTTAATCATAATGAACTCCATGCCCGCGACTGGGATGAAGTGGTCGCTTTACAATCAGCAGCAGAAGTGGCTAAGCGGTTGAGATGTCCAAGATGAGATCAACACATGTCGTGTAGGTCATTATGAACACTTCACCCGCTCAGCCACTTTTGCTGCTGACTGTACGAGTTTTACCAACTACCACTACACCTATACTACACTGCACTTGGTTGTCATAAATAACATTCCATACCGACACACGACATAATTTATTTTATCGTTCGTTTCGTTACGTATGTAAAAGTATTCGCGTTTATCTTTAAAGTTATGCGTAGTTGCCTTACAATTTATTTTTCAGTAAAATGTGACAAGTTTTGTTGAACATAGCAATGTAAAAATAGATTTTATTGTAATTTAAATAAACTTAAATCTCGCACAATAATACATGCAAATAATTTAGACGGAAATCTCTAGTACATTTCAGAAATAATGAGCATAGCAGAGTATGAAAATTATACAATTGATATTAATCTTACAACCAATTAAATTATTTTTTTCATAAACAGTTATATTTCATTCAAATATCAATTACCAAACGAATAACACATTGATTTAAATGATTAGAATTTAGATTACAAAAATTGCATTGATGTACTACCTAGCTTAGTAATAGCTTCATAATAAACTATATTAAAAATAAGTATTACTAAAAATCTAAATTTAGGGTTGGCCCCTGTGGCATGCTTGTGGCATTACCTCGCTGTATCGCACCGCTTAGGCGTTGGACGAGGAGGCTGCCACCCATGATGACGTATGACGAAGGATAAGATAGAAAAACAGTGGTTGTGGGTTCGAGTCCCGCTTCGAGTCAAATTTTTCTATTTTTCTTTCGATTTAAATATCAAAAACAAAATTGTAGTTGGGATCGCGACTCCTCTACTTCCGGGTTTTGAGGACCTCGGCAGCCTCTGCCGCCACGCCGGTCTTGTCTGCAGTACCGTGGAGATGGGAACGCGCCAGCGTCTTCACGCAGGTCGTGCCCCACATGAGCACTCGTCCCATCTTCGACGGTATTAACGGTATCCCGTTGGGTCTTCTGCCATCTTTTAACTATGGTGGCAAACAAGCATACGGCCCACCTGATGGTAAGCAGTTACCGTAGCCTGTGGACGCCAGCAACTACAGGATTGACATGCGCGTTGCCTACCCTTAAAGTTGTTGGAGCTCTGGGAACCTTACTCACCATCAGAAACGACACTACATACCTGAAAGGTAGCAGTATTATGGCTGTGGTCTTCTGACTATACCGGTAGGCTCCAGTGTTGCCCGAACCTTGACATGTAATTTTACATTGAAATGATCATTTTGTACCCATTTACCATTTATTTTACTATTTTGTACATAGATTTGCTGCCAGTTCGACTTCAAACGTCTACCTGGGAACGGTGTGACCTGCCCCTGGGGGGCGCCTCCTCGGAAGATCATACAAAAGAACGTCCATGAGAGGTATATTGCTGCCGTTTACTTATACATAAAGTTTTGCAGATTACATTACTACCTGGAAACTGCATAGGTAGCTTATACTATAAGTATAGTCTATAATAATCAAATGTTTTTTTCTAACAGTTTAGTTCCAGAATTGTGAATATGCTATGTATTAAAGTACATACAAGTAGTACTATTACTTGTATCTACTTTAATACAAACACTTAAAGAAGTCCTTACAACTACAGATATTCTGGTACACCTTTTTTCTGTGAACTTTGTCAAAGTTAAATATTTCATTTGGTTAAACTTTAATTTGGTTTACTACTTAATATCTGTATATACAGTTCCTCTTATATAAAACTTTGTTATAAAATCTTAACTCTCATTGTCCACGTGCAAAAAGCATTGATTTATTAAGTACTAGCGACCCGCCCCGGCTTCGGGTGCAATGCTGATACTAAATACACTACAGAAAATTATACATATTATAAACCTTCCTCTTCAATCACTTTATCTATTAAAAAAAACCGCATCAAAATCCATTGCTTAGTTTTAAAGATTTTAAGCATACATAGGGATATAGGGACAGAGAAAGCGACTTTGTTTTATATTATGTAGTGATGTGTGATGTATGAGACTGCTACTCTTTAGTTGTACCACAGAAATTCTGAATGCACCGTGCATGATTAGTACGATTACCGTGTTTTTAATTTGATTTTTATGGACAGAAGATACGAGTGTTTTTTAAAAGCTTTTCATCATATATATGAGTCATACAGATTGATTAAAACAATAATCGTCTTTTCTGTGATCAATAGGTAACAGTTTATATGATTATAATTTGTGTTTTGTGGTATAGTGTTACGCAAGAAGGGGAGCGGTTTTGGTTGATATTTAATGGAATCAAATATTTGACTTTAAAACGTGGATCTAATTGATCTGAATGACCCTTATGTGCCTTCATCTCAGCCGAGAGGCTATCTTTGTGTCACAGATAAATTATCATTAATACACCCTCGTAAGGCCCACTACGTACAAGGTACAGTCAGCAGCAAAAGTGGCTAAGCGTTTGAAGTGTTCACAATGACCTACACGCGCTCTTATTCTCTTGACAATAGAGATGTGTTGACCTCATTTTGAACACCTCAAACGCTTAGCAACTTCTGCTGCTGACTGTATTAATTACTTTAAAGGAATATGAATTTTATAAAATTAGAACAGAGTTGAATTTTATTTGTTTCTTCCAATCTTGACACAAAAAAAATTTGAAAAATACTTTCCTACACAAGAACAAATTCGAGTAGCATTTTACTTAATTGTATGTTGGGCCTTAGGAGGATATTATTTTACATAATATTTCTTATTCCCAGGTCTAATCTAATCTTAGACCAATGGCGGAAGAAGGCCCAGCTGTACCGGTCCAACGTGGTGCTGTTCCCCCTGGGGGACGACTTCCGGTACGACCGCTCCAACGAGTGGGACAACCAGTCCCAGAACTACGAGATGATCATTGACTACATTAACAACAACGAGGCTTGGAACGCCGAGGTGAGTGGTAGTCTAATACCCAGTAGGTCCTGTAGTGGTTCATGTATACGACAGGCACACTCTCTCATATACTTTATACAGTATGTATTAAGACGAGAGCTTTAAACCCGTAAAAGTGTAAGTAAGACATAAGGTTTTGGTAGATTTATTATTGAAATATCGTATCGTATTATTTTTTTGCTTCAGATAATGATAAATTGATTGTGAAGCATTCTGTATTAAATATTTACAATCTTAAGCTCTGACAAGTCAAGGTTAAGATCAAAAAAGAAAGTTTGTCAATGAAAATAAAAAAAATAAATTGACATTGACGTGACATCTAAAATATTGATTAACGTATTAGTGGGCACTGTTTTCACGATAACTTCCACGTATTCGGCTGGTACTTCTGTTAAATTATCTAGTTTTAAAAATGACAAGTTGCACTTAATGAAATGCCTTAATAGTTGTGTTCACAGTTTTATCGAGATGAGTTTTTTTTAATGAGAATAACATAACATTTCACAGGATGATTTGGGAAGTGTTAACCGACTTAGAAAAGGTACAACTTTTCAATTATAAATAAAATGATGAATCAATAAATAATACACACTAACAGAAAGTGCGAAATAGTATTACATTCATCGTGGCCATTAACGGGTTCAAAGCTTGGCGCTCGTCTTGATACTGTATACATAGGCATCATATGTCAGTATATACTCGTACATCAAACAAGTCAGTGTTTCCTTCAACACCCAACACTACAGTCCACGTAGTGCTGTGCCCCCTGGGCGATGACCATAACCGAGTAAGCGGTATTGTTCTACTTTTATAAAGAAGCGGTACCGTAATTTTGCCGCTACGATAACGGTCTATGGAAATGTGTATATTTCTGACATTATCTATGAAAAGGGACCTTATTGTCGATGGCGCTTATGACGTTGTTCGATATGACGCGATACAAACGTAACGCGGTTCGACGTAAGTGCCATCGACCATAAGGTCCCTTTTCATAGATAATGCCACATTTATAGTTGATACTTCCCAGGTACAATTCGGAACTCTCCAAGACTACTTCAAGGCTTTACACGAGGAGATTAAGATGTCGGACTTCCCCGTGCTGTCGGGGGATTTCTTCACGTATGCGGACAGGAGCGAGCACTACTGGAGCGGGTACTACACGTCGAGGCCGTTCTACAAGAACATGGATCGCGTTTTGTTGGCCTATGTTAGGTAATTATAAAATATAATGTTATAATCCTTTCTCTGTTATAAAGATAATAGGATAATTTTTTTAACAATTATGAATGTAACAATATCATAGTCATTTAGTGTCAGAAAAATAGTTTTTATTTACTGTCGTAAACTCAATTATTTCAATTACATACTTCCGATAAACTACGCTATATAAAAATCTTCCGCTTGAATTACTTTATGATTGAAAAAATCATTGCGTCATGCACAATTCGGACTTGCTACCATAGGTCATAGGTCGTAGGATAGGACTTAGGTCGATCGCTCTAATCGACTGAACTATTGACGCTTGCTTGGCTCTCGGTGAATCATAGGATTCCATTCCTTCTTTATTATAAGCCTTCTGGTCTCCAGTAGTTTTAAGAGGACCGTATTACAGATACTGAGATATAACTATTTTTATCTACGTACATGTCATAAGTGCTCTAAAATGCGTCCAGAAACCGTAGGCAATGACCAGCATTACCAATCATCAGAAAAATTTCAGTAGGTAATGTTAACATTACCTACTGAAATCAGTAGGTTATGAATTTAAATTTGGAACAGCTGTCAAATTCAAGTGGGGTGTCTAATCTAGTATGTATAGATATTAAAACAGCCATTGATACGAAACGCCAATTCGTTATGTATTTTTAATATAAATCGAACGACATTTGAACTCGAGTGATAGTAGAATAGAGAGTTCATTCGCTAGTCTATGGTTTAAAAAAAAAATGACTGAGATACGAAATACGCAACGCCGCCGTTCCAAGCTGTCATTTGTTTTGTTCGTTGATTTTTTAATGTTTACAAGTAACCCTAGTAATAAGTCATTTCCCTACGGTTTCAGAACCCATCTTAAAACACTTAATGATATGTGTGTAGATAAAGTAGTGTATGTAACTATACATAATTGGGCATTACAACAATCGTGTGATATTATTATGAAACTCGCCTTCGGCTCGTTTCATAAACCCACACTCTTGTTGTAATGCCCTTCATTATGCACAGATACATAAACTACTATTTTGTTACAGGGCAGCGGATATCATAACGGCGCAAGCGACGTCGTCCAACGCGGTGACGTACATCACGTCGCTCGCGCTGCGGGACAAGGTGCAGCAGGCGCGCCGCTCGCTGGCGCTGTTCCAGCACCACGACGGGGTCACGGGCACCTCGCGGGACGAGGTGCGGGCCGACTACGCGGCCAAGTGAGTGCTGTCTTACAGGGCGCGGACATAACGGCGCAAGCGACGTCGTCCAACGCGGTCTCTCCCATTGGCAGCGACATGGAGCATTATCTGAGCATAGAAGGCTTAATGCGATAACCGTGTGAGTAACGGGATGGCAGCCGCAGTATTCCACCGCTCTAAGAAACGCTGCTGCCCGAGTTGAATCGGTTATCTGTTGCCTGTGGCCAACCGAGAGGTATCTTTTTCGCATAACATAATAATTCATAGACAAAGTGTTAGCGGCGGTAGGTCATTAATTGGCGGACGGAGCAGAAGTAGCTTCTCTTTGGTGACAAATCCTGATATTCTAGGCTTAATAATTCCAAGTATTGGTTAATACAACACTGCAGTGAACGTAAAATTCTGATAAGAACATTTTTTAAGACATAGAAAGCAAAAGAGCAGACGAATTGCCTGATGGTAAGGTACCGCCGCTCATGGACACCTGAAAAGGGGGGAAGGGCTGGCAAACACCCAACAAGTTTGGTTTCGTGTAGATCCACTAATCCCGTCGATGTTACGTACATTATCACTTCAACAACAACTTCCAATCTTCCAGGATGCTCAAAGCCATCAAGCACAGCCAAGCAGCGATCCAGCAAGCGGCCTACTTCCTCCTGAAGCAGCCCGACATACTCGACCAGACGCAAGAAGACGTGTTCTTCGACGTGGACGACCTGTGGCGGCAGAAGGACGAGATCCCGTCGAGGCTCACCATCACCCTGGACCCCCTGTCCACGTCCAGGAGGGTGCTGCTTTACAACTGCCTCATGTTCAGACGACAGCAGATCTTTACTGTGTTTGTGTCTACGCCGCATGTTGAGGTGGGTGTGATCAGATATTATGGAGATTTTATGTTTGAGTGTGTAGTTTGATTAAGGTAAAGAGGGGCCAGATTAAAATACTTTTTATAAGAGATAAGATAGATTATCGAGACATTAGCGGAAACATAAATCTATTCAAATAAATAATGATTAAATAAATATTACAGGACATTCTGACACAACTTGACTGAACCCCACGGTAAGCTCAAGAAGGCTTGTGTTGTGGGTACTCAGCCAATGATGTATAATATACTAATACATATATAAAACACCAATGACTCGGGAACAAATATCTGTGCTCATCACACAAATAAATGCCCTTATTGGGATTTGAACCCAAAACCATCTGCTTCATAGTTAGGGTCACTACCCATTACGCCAAACCAGTTGTCAAAATCTAAGGTGTAATTAGAGATTATAAATAATTTAAAAATATTTTTTATATTAAGCAGAAACGTCTGCTAGCATATCTATAATTTAAAATAATCTTATCCCTTGTACAAAATCATTCAATGTTTCCCTACTAAGGTTGTGGCAAATAAACATTTTTGGGTCACACTTACCTGCTATAAAATAATGCTATGAATACAGTACCAAGTATTTTTATCTCTACTTTTGTAAATAATAGTAATAGTTGTAGTAATAGTAATGTGTTAATACTAATAGTTGTAATAAAAATAATAGTTTATATATAATAACTGCCGAATTCTGGTCCTAAATGTCAATTTTATCCCAGGTGTTCGATCCAGAAGGTAAACCAATCATGGCGCAAGTGTCCCCCGTGGTGTCGGGCGAGAAACGGCTCCAGTTCGCGTCGAGCAAGTACCAGCTGTCCTTCCCCGTCACCGTGGAGCCCCTGGCCATCGCCACGTACACCGTGTCGCTGCGGGAGACCTCCAGCATCAACAAGTAAGTGGTCTTGGAACTATTTCTCTCCCGGTGGTCAGTCCAGAAAGTAAACAAAAAATGGCACGACCAGTCTGGCCTAGTGGGTAGTGACCCTATATTCAAATCCCAGTCACGGCCCCAATAATAACACAAATATCTGTATTTTTGATCCTGAGGCATCTGATTCAAGTATTTATATGTATCTATCTATTATATATATCGTCGTCTAGTGCCTACAACACAAGCCTTACGGAGCTTACTGTAGGACTAGATTTGTGTAAGATTGTCCCGAAATATATATATATATATTTTTTTTTTATTCACCTGAAGCAATTCTACCTTTCACTTTTCTAATGTACTATAATTTCCAGATACACCGCCTTCTCCCGCGTGCGCGTTTACAATGCGGACTACTGGAACATAGATCTGCCCAAGATGTTTGCCATCGAGCAGCCGACCGCCCGTCTCAGCGAAGACGTGGCGTTCCAAGCCGGCAACGGCACGAGACTGGTCGCCAACATGAACGGGCTGATCAAGGCGCTAGTGGCGCCCACTGGGGAGACGATGCCGGTGCATATGGACTTTGTGCAGTAAGTACAGATGTTAGTCATCCAGCTACCACCGCCCGACTCAGCGAAGATGTGGCGTTCCAAGCCGGCAACGGCACGAGACTGGTCGCCAACATGAACGGGCTGATCAAGGCGCTAGTGGCGCCCACTGGGGAGACGATGCCGGTGCATATGGACTTTGTGCAGTAAGTACAGATGTTAGTCATCCAGCTACCACCGCCCGACTCAGCGAAGATGTGGCGTTCCAAGCCGGCAACGGCACGAGACTGGTCGCCAACATGAACGGGCTGATCAAGGCGCTAGTGGCGCCCACTGGGGAGACGATGCCGGTGCATATGGACTTTGTGCAGTAAGTACAGATGTTAGTCATCCAGCTACCACCGCCCGACTCAGCGAAGATGTGGCGTTCCAAGCCGGCAACGGCACGAGACTGGTCGCCAACATGAACGGGCTGATCAAGGCGCTAGTGGCGCCCACTGGGGAGACGATGCCGGTGCATATGGACTTTGTGCAGTAAGTACAGATGTTAGTCATCCAGCTACCACCGCCCGACTCAGCGAAGATGTGGCGTTCCAAGCCGGCAACGGCACGAGACTGGTCGCCAACATGAACGGGCTGATCAAGGCGCTAGTGGCGCCCACTGGGGAGACGATGCCAGTGCATATGGACTTTGTGCAGTAAGTACAGATGTTCACCATCGAGCTACCACCGCCCGTCTCAGCGAAGACGTGGCCGGCAACGGCACGAGACTGGGCTCAGCAACTTAATCGCTTCGTTTGCCATAAACAGGATTTTTACGAAAGTGACAGCTATCTGACATTCCAACCAGAAGGAAAAGATACGCCTTATTAGGTTTTTCTTCACTGAACATCGACTTTGTCGTTCGTCTCTCTGTCTGTCAAGACCCTTTTTCTCAAAAACTAAGGTCTACTATACTTTAGAGCTGTGTAAAAAATCAAACTTCTAAGCCAACGCGATCGAAAGGGATTCTAAACCTGCAGGGCACTTCCCGTGAACTCAGAATCTTATAAACCTACAGTTTTCTACAGAACTCTCGGTGCTCGAGTCCGACTCGCACTGCGCTGTTTTTTTTTTTTTCAATTGAATCAGAGTTGTATCGATTTGTTTTGTTCGATTTTATAACAATATCTAGTTTATTTCTTATACTTCTGAGAACAAATTCAAGTGTAACTTTTCTTGTATGATGGGCTTTAAGAGCATCAGTTTCGAAACAGGATAATGACTAAGTATCAATAAAATGTTATCATAACAGATATGACTCCATGCAAGCACCGGACAACAACAGCGGGGCGTATCTATTCATCCCGTCGAAGCCGGCCACTGTGCTCCGTACGGACGCGTTCCCAGAGCTGGTCATCACAGAAGGCCCGTTCAAAGCCACCCTGTACACCGGCCTCAATGGACCCAACTCTGCTGAAATCGTGTTGGCGGTAAGTGCGTACTCTTAGCCTCAAATCCCATGTTTGTAATAGCGTCTTTCCTTAGGACACTGAAAGTTAACGGTTTTAATACTTTGGAAACCGGGCTCTACGCGGCGCTACGACATTTTCGCTACATACGGGGAACCCCATGTAATCGCTACGCCTACGAGCAGTGTGCCCGACAGCCGGGTTCGTGGTTGCGAAAGTGTTAAAGCCAAATATTTGATTACATGAAATATCAACATAAATCGCTCCCGCTCTTACGTAACATTATGCCATAAAAACATAACTTGTAATCACAGAAGCCGTTAACTACAGAAAAGACTAAGCCACTACAGCTTTCTATCCCAGGTCGAAGATCTAAGGGGTAGACCAAAAACAAGGGCGAAAGATGTAGTTACGACAATTTACGCCGACATAGACATATATATGGCTAAGTTTTTCACCTACAACTTGCTAATATAAATTCAATTATTTTATCGCCAGATCTCCGTATTCGATAACCCGTCACTGCCACAAACGGAGGTGGAAATCTCCAACACGTTCCTGATCGACCCCCAGGTCAATGACCTCGAGCTCGCCATGCGATTCTCGACCTCCATTAAGAACAAGGACACGTTCTATACGGACCTTAATGGCATGCAGGTAGGTCGCGATAACGAACGAGCCTGTATACAAAAACCTATTAATGAAATTTGAACCTATTTGTTTTATTAATAAGGTATTAGTATACGCGATATAATCCATTTTAGTGGTTTTATTTCATGAGTAATTATCGCGGCAACCGAATACAATATTACTTCGGTGTTAGTTTGACTCCATAGCAATAAAATACATATGCTTTATAACATGTTGTCTAACAGGCATACTGTTTAAGTATTATTTTAGTAATATATACCCTCGACCTCGTCGACACTTACCATGGGGTGCGACTGAGGTCAAACGCTGGTCAGTGATGTATAAAAAAAATATTGCGATAGAAAACAAAACTATATTTTTTTCTGAATTTCAACGTTTGCAGCTTAAAAAAACTCCGGATATTTACAATTTAGTTCCGCGTGTTATAGGAGAAAGCCGTATGCCAACAGATATCTTGGTTTCCAGATGATAAAGCGGCGCTATTTCGAGAAGCTCCCCCTCCAAGCCAACTTCTACCCGCTGCCGGCAGCCGCGTACATCGAGGACGGCGACGCCCGCCTCACGCTGCTGACTTCCACACCGCTCGGCATGGCCGCGCTGCAGCCAGGCCAGCTTGAGGTAACGTCGGCATGGAGAACAGCTTGATACATACACCCAGTTTGCGGGCAAGTGATTGGGCAGTTACGATGATCTAAGTTGATAAAAACTGATATTCTCCATCTTTGTGTATGGTGCAGAAACCTGGTGCATCAAAAGCTTGGACAAGAGCAAAATGGATGCCTTCGAGATGTGACACGCGGCACGGTTTTCTAATATGTTGGTATTTAAAATGTTAATATGTCTATGTTTGACGACCGGTCTGGCCTAGTGGGTAGTGACCCTGCCTATGAAGCCGATGGTCCTGGGTTCGATTCCCAGTCAGGGCATTTATTTGTGAAGAGCACAGATATTTGTTCCTGAGTCATGGGTGTTTTCTATGTATTTAAATATTTATATGTATCTATCTATTATATATATCGTCGTCTACTACCTACAACACAAGCCTTACTAAGCTTACCGTAGGACTAGGTCGATTTGTGTAAGATTGTACCTAATTATTTATTTATTTATTAATATTTATATTTATTTATGTCCAGGTGATGCAAGACCGCCGGCTCAGCAAAGACGACAACCGCGGCATGAACCAGGGAGTGCTGGATAACGTTCGCACGCGGCATACGTTCCGTATCATCTACGAGAAGGCTATCAAGCCGTGCCAGGTAACATTAAGCCTAAACTCCTTTAGATAGAGTCTACAATCTAATGACAGAAGAGTGAGGGAAAGTAAAGCGGAATCCATGTGTGTTCGAGATATTACACCTAAGGTAGTTCACGTATGGTCTAAAATCAATTGGCAATGAGTGAAGGATGAGTGCTGTATAACGTTCGCAGTAAGCACGAACATAATTCGGCTGATATCGGCTCGCCGTTTTTCGCTCGTATTGCGTGAATATAATGTAACTACATTCGATTTTAACTGAGTCGATAGAACTAGATCGCCTATGCCTTTATAAGGATTTCTTTCCGAGTGAATATCCACTGCCACAATTCATCACTAGTTTTTAAGTGGACTCGGCATTGACATAATTATTTATATATTTACCTAGATATTTTTCTAGCACCAACGGTTTCTTGTAAGTAATTGACACAATAAAAACATCGACAGTCCTGTTATCGATAACTACCACTTCAACGTCATACAGGTAATACAAAGACAGAGATAAGGCAATAGGGTTAAAAGTAAATAAAAATAACAAAACTATCTATTTATTTATATTTTACATACTTCAGAAAACAATTTCGAACTATAAATAGCAAATAATAAAATAAGTTGGATCAAAAGTCGGCTTCCAGGTAGGCAGACTGTGTGTGTACGTCGAACAGGATTGTCGATATTTTTATTGTGGCAAGAACAAAGCAAATGTCGTTCCTGCTAGATAAATATCTAGGTATAGACATCATCATCATCATCATCATCATGTCAGCCGAAAGACGTCCACTGCTGGACATAGGCCTCCCCCAGAACGACCCAAGAAGACCGATCCCGCGCCTTCCACATCCAGCGGTATCCCGCGACTCTAACTAGGTCGTCGGTCCACCTTTTGGGAGGCCTACCTACGCTGCGTCTTCCAGTTCGTGGTCGCCACTCCAGAACCTTTCCGCCCCACCGGCCATCGGTTCTGCGTGCAATGTGCCCTGCCCACTGCCACTTAAGTTTGGCGATTCGGAGGGCTATATCGGTAACTTTGGTTCTACTGCGGATGCAATCATTCCTGATTTGATCACGCAGAGACACTCCCAACATAGCCCTCTCCATTGCTCTTTGGGTGACTTTGAGCCTTCTTATGAGGCCCATAGTAAGCGACCACGTTTCAGCACCATAAGTCATCATTGGTAACACACACTGGTCGAAGACCTTCGTTTTGAGACACTGCGGGATATTGGAAGAAAAGATGTGTTGTAGCTTCCCGAACGCTGCCCAGCCGAGTCGGATTCCAGGATTGACCTCTTTCTCGAAGTTGGATCTTCCTAGCTGGATAGTTTAGTAAAATGTTTCGGACGGTACGTTCGCAGCAGAAGCCGTCTCCGGAGTACCCCAGCGGGCAGCTGTCGCTGGGCGCGCACGTGGCGGCGCAGACGCAGCTGCAGCCGCTGCTGGCGCTGCACTACGCGGCGCGGCGCGGCGCCGTGCGGCCCGGCCTGCGCCGCGCGGCTGCCGGCGCGCCCGACCTCGTGCTCGCGGACTTCACTGCGCACGTCTCTGCCAAGGTCGCTGCACTCATATTACGAATCACATTTCGGATGTGGCTACGATATTGGTATACAAATTTGGGTCCAAGATGTATTGGTCAAGTGGAGTACCACCGTTAACAACTTCTACGGTTAATATCGTGGTTAACCATATTTGTCGGAGCTTACTTATCTGATGTCAGTATATAAACAACCTAAATGCGGTGAATTGATTTTGTTTCGTATTATTTCTTAATTGAAAACTGCAATACATAAAATGTTTTATTTCCCGTTTTAATAATTTTATCCACAATTATTTCCTTAAAAGATCAAAGATTTTTTTTTCTATTTCTTATTAACAAAAATGAAGCTAAATATAATATTTTCAGAAGAAGGACGGCAACATAGTCCACGGCATGGGCATGACCTTCCAGAGGGTACACCTGGACACGTGCTACGGGAACCCCGAGGTCGCCAAATGGTACCCGACCAGCGACGGAGTCGTAAGTTTCGATCGACACACATCTTACAAACTATGTCTTACTAGACCAATATTATCGTGTCTCTATTGCTGTCCCGTTTTAACACGTATGTAAATGTAATGCGAGTGGAGCGTGAAGCCGCGCGGGGCGAGCGGCTTCAATTTTAAACAAAGGTACTTTACCTGGGTTAAATATTATTACGTACCTTTTTTATACAAGACTGAACAGCGTTTGACCTCAGTCGCACCTGATGGTAAGTATCGACGAGGTCGAGGGTGTAGCACGCTGGTTCAGTAACAGCCTATTTACACTCTTGCCTTGAAAAGACCCAAATATCTTTCCGGGAATACAGACGAAGGGAGAGAATACTAATAATACCTACATATCGTATAGCACCTACAACACAAACCTTATAGAGTTCCCTATAGGTCTATATAGAGTTAGGGTCCTATTAAAAACATTTTTATTTAATATATGTAATGTTTCCTCCAGATACGACTAACAGACATAATAGACGTGGATCCAGACCAGGTCTTCGACAGTTCCCTTACGTTCGTGCACCTCCGGAGCCCCGTGCCGCGCGGCGAGCTGACTCTCTGTCCCATGGAGATCCGATCCGTCTTCATCAACAAGACATTAAAACACGGCTGAAGACGCTTATATGATGAAAAAAGAAATAGTAATTCGGTGTAACAGAAATATTAAGAATTTAATCTATTCAACGCTTTGACGGCAAATCACGTCGGCGAATAATTGTGTCTCAAACGAGACGACGTCATATATCGTATAGTTACCATCAGATATATCGGAGCCAAGGTATTCAAAAGTATAGGAGCATACACTTTATCGCCTTGACAATAGAGGCGTTGTTCCGATATTTGTGACCACATCCACAGCTCCGATATATCTGATGGCGACTGAACGTATGACTAGACCTCGGATTCTTGTCACGATGACGTCACAATAGGGTAACTTTGGGAATAAATGGAACGGTGGAAAATAAAAATACGTAAACGAAAAATAAGATAAGCTAAAAGTATATTCATTTCACCAGAAAAAAAGGTTATTAACCGAATAAATTTTAATCAATCACAATTGAAATTGTTGAGTTAACGAAAGAGAAACGTCGATAATTAAAACAACTGACAATTGATTTATAAGAAGTTTCGCAGTAATATACCAAAAAATAATAAGTAGCATTTTCGTATTAATTGACACATATACACTACCGTCAAAAAGTTTAAGACCAAACACAATGTTTAGTTTATTGTTATAAACTCTTCTAAATAACATCAAAATAAATTTGCAATCAATAGAAAACAAGGTAAACTTATTATTTTTGGCTTTGTACCTTTAGCAAATACTCTTTTCTATACATTTGTAAGGAAAAAGTATTTGATTGAGAAGGCACTTAAAAGTAAATGTTCAAAATTTGAGATTTAAACGATATTGTTTGTTCTAAGAATCTCTCTCTCAAAATCGCAGCTCTCAATTCTTCAAATAACATCCTAGTTCATATAAAAGGACCCAGGTGCTAGTATGAAAAAGTTGATTATTTGCATACATTTTTGTGTTTGGTCTTAAACTTTTTGACGCTAGTGTAATTATTTAATAATCCGTATTAAATACTACTGTACCATTGATTGAAGTTATCCAACTGTCACGTCATCGCGACAAGAATACGGGCTCAACTTATGGCACGGGCCATTTCGTCTTGGATTTGCCAATGTTCATAATTTGGCGTCGTGATGGCTGCCAATGTCTCCCGATTGTGTCACGACACACATACGAACCTCAGCCTGGCTCAACAATCCATGTACGAGACTACAATTGTACTACAGGTATAGTCAACCAATTTAATTTCTAGGTCACTTCGAACCTTGTCACAGTGACGTTAATAAGAGATTTGTTGCGTCTTTCATATACATTTTTACTGGGACAAGGAACAAAGAACCCCATAAATCAAACTGGTTATATAATGGCTGTATAATAAAAAGAAGTTAAAGGATCCAGCTAATTTCTCTTAGTCCTTATAAACAGGTTTTATTGCCGCCATCTCATATAACTCATAGTAAATTATGCGAAGTTATTAAGGTGTATTTTCGTACTGAGCACCTTGTCATATGTAGCGGACATTGGGGAATAAAGACCATGTCCCACTGGTGTGTTGTGTTGCGTCATCCTTCAACGGGCATAAGGGTGTCAATAATCAAGCAAAACTGAACCCTGTCACTTTGAAATAAAGTTCAAATAATGGAAAATATATTCCCTGCGCCTTATAAAGGCTTAATATATAAGTCCAGTATAAACACAGCTAAAGTAAAAGCAACGTAACTCACTAGTGGGGCCTAATAAATGTTTTAATGGCGCTCAGACTCCTGAATCTTTGTCAGAGACTAGACTGTCGCTACTTATAAATAATAATATATACAATCAGCGGCAAAATGTTTTACTTTTTGTATACGACTTAATTTATAGAGGACGTGAGGGGATAGCAAGAAGCGGCCTAATTAAGATTTTAAAAAAACTTTTGATGTTAACTGTACCTAGTATGAATTCGTATAGCTCTGATTTTTCAAAACTATATTTTTATCTCATACAGCTTCAAACCAAATAGCTCATATCGTACAAATACCAGCTATCTGAACGAATCTGATTTTGGCAGAATGAATTTAATGCATTTATACCCCAAACTTTCATATTTTATCATTAAATTGTCATGACATGAAGTTTATATTTCGGTGACAGAGACTTTGCAGATTATCGGTATTTGTAGTAATATAACGAATTATAATGTCCCCGAATTGTGAATAAAAAAAAACAATGTTTATCGCACAAAAAGTCACCACAAATTAAATCCTTATTTCGTTACGTTATATACGATTTTAAGATAACATGTTCGTTCACATTATAACTATTAATTAAAACGGAATAGTTAACATGTATGTATGTTTATTTTGAAGATTTGAGATGACTATTCCATATAATATATAACCTATCCTGTTTTAAATAATAGTCGCTATTTAATAAAAGCATCCAGTTATATTTAGGAACAATGTTAGATGTGTATATCTAACCCCAAATTAAGCCCCATTTTTTGGCTCATTTTTTTTTGTATGCTGTTTACAAGCTCTTTCGACTTTGATACGAGAAAAAAAATGCCAATGAAAAAAAATTATTGCTTCCCTTCCGTTACCGCCATATGAAATATATTAAAAACACTCGGGGAAACTTTTTCGTCCTACCATGATCGGCAGACCTCGTTATACTGAGTAGAAAGCACACAAAAAAATGTGAAATAAAAGTTGGGTAGACCACTTTCAATTAAATGGCTCTTTTACTTTATGAACACTAGATGCAGCAAATCATCTTAAGACAATAAGGTGCATGTATGTATACATATTTTGTCACTTTGGCCGCGTCGATATCATTGGCTGTACACAGTTTTGCGTCGCAGAGATGGGAGACAAAATTACTAAAAATGTATTTACTGTATTTAGTTAGCAATATCATAGCGATTGGGTCTCAGATCGACTGACATTATGGGATATTAATGGCCCCGTGTGATTATCTTATAATTTGTGTGTTTAAACTTACACTTTGTTAGTGGGTCTGTCCGTTTTTCCGTCGCTCGAATCAAGAGCCATAGGTACGTAGATAGTCAATTTACGAATTAAATCGTCAGAACAGTTGTAACTACGCTGGTTTTTTAACCATCGACACATTATCGACCACATGTGTGTCAATTTAATATCAACCTAAGCATTCGACTTTAAGGTTCTTATTAAATTGGTATATTCAAAAAATTTAGTACTCTATTTAAAATAAATAACCAAAACGTAACTATTTAGGATATGTTTGAGATTTCTGGGAAAACTATTCGCATTAGTGAGGCTTGGAAAAGGGTTAAAAGTTAACGATACCTGGATGGAACTTTTATTGTGATATAGATACCGTACAGAGTTGTCAGTG
Source organism: Grapholita molesta (assembly GCA_022674325.2). NCBI lineage: Eukaryota > Metazoa > Arthropoda > Insecta > Lepidoptera > Tortricidae > Grapholita > Grapholita molesta. The sequence goes on from CP053138.2 coordinate 3,476,980, forward strand.
CTAGCGGGAGAGACAGTATTCCATGAGCCGTCGTACTATTTTTGAGCACTGAGCACGCTCACGGTCGGTCCGAGTCATTTATCTGGACTTACAGGAATCTCGTGACGTCATTTGACAGCGCTTACGGTGCTTACGATATCAGCGGCGCTACCGCGAACAACGATATTCGTAAATTTCGGACGATTGTCTCTGTCACTCACATGACACCCTTAATTGGAGTAAAAGAGGTAGGGCACAGCGAAGTACCATCACGCTCGAGTCTGGAGAAGCCCAACTGGGGAAGTACCTCCTCCTTACAGAAGACCACAGCCATAATAGCACTGCTACCTTTCAGGTATGTAGTGTTGTGTTCCTGATGGTGAGTAAGGTTCCCAGAGCTCCAACCCCCCTTAAAGGTCGGTAACGCGCTTGTGACTCCCCTGGTGTTGCGGGTGCCCATGGGCGACGGTAATTGCTTACCATCAGGCAATCCGTCTGCTCGTTTGCCACCATATGACAAAAAAAAAAAAAAAAAAAAAAAAAAAAAAGAGAAAGATGCCCGTAATATACGAACTTCGACGTTCGCGGTACCGGGCCAGGCATGAGCACTGAGCGTAAACGTCAAGTTGACGTCTGTCATTATATCCCTACAATTCATGTGGGCGGAATGTCATATTGACAGTTCGAATGACGCTCATGCCGGTCCGAATCGAAACACCATTTTCCTAACTAGTGCGTAAAAGAGCACTTTGCGCAAATATTTTGCGTAAATTTCACTTTTTAAGGCATTTATTATGAAAAATTGGGTTCGATACTCGTGTAAAAACTTAATTAAGACTCGGGTGATTGTCACCCTCGTTTCACTCGGGCTCCAACTTTCACCCTCGTCGACTTGTATCGAAATGTACTATTTCCTGACCTTGAGCGCATTAACTGATTCGGACCAGCTGTCGTGAAGCGGACCACGGCTATGATTGTCTGAATCTCTAAAGCAAATCTGAGAAAGTACCTCCACCTTATAGAAGAAAACACATCAAATAATTGGCCTTACTGATAGTGTGTTGAGTTCCTACTGGTGAAGGGTAGGCAACAATCTTGTGCATTCCTCTGGAGATACAGGCGGTGGTGTTGTAGATAGGCCACGGCTTGGACGGAATGGACACGTCCATGTTTGCCACCGTCGTAGTATTTAAAAAAAAATAAAAAATTCAATGTGTATTGGCAAATTTCTGTAGTTTTATTTTTTATTTTTATACATCTGTGTGGTCATATTTTAAAGGAGGTAAATCATGTGTATAGATTTAATTGTTGCACACAGGTTAAGCAAATGCTTGGCATACATTTACCTTAAATTTTAGCGTATTATGTTTTATGTAATATCTAATTTGAATACAGTCAGCGTCATATAGTTCGTAGCATTCAAAGTACTCAAATAGTCCATACTAATTCTATGGCGTACCGAACTTTTTGAGTACTTTGGATGCTACAAACTATATGACGCTGACTGTACGTGCATATTATGGAATATTTACGAGTTAGGTACATTATGGTTTTTATTCTTATGCGAAAAATAGTAATACGAGTTTGTATGTTGTAGCAATAAGATTATTATATATAATTTCGAAAGCAAAGTAACTCGTCTTCATTTCAATATTATATTTGCGAATCCTTTCAGAGATTTATCACATATTTTGAAAAGTGTCACCTGTATCAGTCCTTGGCGTTGGACCTGTGGTGCCAATATATGGGTCCTTGACGTAGAAAATGGTAAAAAAATATGTAGAATGTTTCTTATTGCTTGAGTTAGTTGAGTTAAACTGTCCTATTTGTTATCTCAATGGACTTTCAGATTATATTACTATTGCTTTGAGTTTTCTTTTTTTTTTAACATAATTTTTGTCCATTAGGTTTAAGGCTTGATATTTCATCGTATTATTTAATGGTTTTATTGTTTTTTGATTTGAGAATTTTCCCGTAAACTTATAATGATGTATAAAATGTATTTAGTGAGAAATGATCTCAGCAATCTTAGTAATAATCATGTAATAAATCACGTATAATAACTAAAACTTTATATATTTACAATAAATCATACCTAATATTATATTATCCAGAGCGTAACTTATCGTAGTTTATTTATTTAGAAATGAATTGTTGTCATGTCCACTTTATTCTGTGGATTATCAATTTATCATGGAATACTTTTATATTCTAATCAATTCACTTTGTTTCTGTAAATATAATCTGTTTAAAATAATTATTGAGTTTTACTTCCTACCTGATCTATTATCATGGCCTGTAAATGGGCTGCCCGAAAGAGAGAGCATCACATACCTATAAAAACCAACCTATTCTATAAAAAATATAAGATTACAAAATGTTTGGGAATAGTTTATTTCAATAATAATTTAACAATATGTCAACATTTTCAAAAAAATCTAAACAGATAAAAGAAATTATGTGACTAGGCAAGTACGCACAGAGACAAAGCACTGTGTTAGATAAATCAATAATATTGAGCATTTTACGGTCTGTTACGTACAAATACCGTGTCACATATATTATCGCTCCGTAAAATGCTCAATAAGTCGTTAGTATCAATATTATCTTACTATAAATTAATGTGGCAACATTAAATCACAAAATTCAAATGATATTTGGGTGAATCAACTTTTTAGTGTCACTCATTTCCATAGTTCCAAAAAGAATATTCACCCATCTATGGTAACATTGGTCATCACTCATCAGTTTCCGGTCGTCATCCGTACGACAGTTTAAAATTTTAGCAAATTAAATCAGTCTAACATGTCAATTTTTGGAATGGATATTCTTAACAAGTCGAATGCTTGAATGAGGTGAAAAAACTCTTGACTGACCTGCCTTATAACAGAGCCCTGAGTGTAAGTTTTTAACGTAACAAAACGTCACCATCGCAATAGAGTTACCCATATAAATAACATTGAGAGACGAGAAACTTACACTACAAACTCAGATTGCATTAACTTTTTGAACGCCAATAACACTAACGGTGTCGTTTGCGTCATGTCTACTGCCCAGCGACTGAATATACAAAGATTTCGTTTCAAGTACAAAATGACTCAAAAATTGACCCATATTCTACTAATAGTTAGCCCCTTACCCCCTTCCTCGGTTTTAGATATTACCAATACGCAATTCCCGATATTTAAAGTTGTGATTGGTCCATCAAAGTTCTGATTGGCTAAAATAAAATAAAATGTGTGGTTATGTTTTCAAAATGACGGGCGTTTATCCGAGCCTTGATTATCAATCGCTGACTACGCCACGTGGTTAGTCGGCCTCAAATAGTTAATTCATCAATTCATGCCACCGTTGGTAGTTCGACAACAGGGGACATAAATGTTCCGACCACAATAAAATAAATCACAAATAATTCATAATACATTGTCTAACTTAATACGATACTCTTTTAATACGGTAACTTAATTATGGCGCATAATATCAAAAATTGTTATCTACCTTAAATATATCACCAATATTTTCATTATAATATAAGCCTTAACATTGGAGCAAATTATTTTCACTTTACGTCAAAAGTAGGGAAAACAATAGTTGCTTTACTAGTTAGTACAACATTGGAACACAAACAGAAAAAAAATTGTCTTTTCTTTTCCAGTTCTTTCGGTTGTCTCTCAAATTAAGCATACGGCCTGCCTGATGGTAAGCAGTTTCCGCAGCCTATGGACGCCTGTAACTCCAGAGGTGTCACGTGCGCGTTGCCGACACTTTATAAATCTGTACACTCCTTTTTTGAAGAACCCTTAGCCCTTTAGACTACCTATTTATGTTGCACATATTTTAAAAAACTGAGTAAAATTGTATACTTTAGTTGGACAATATTCTGAACTGAATTAGAAAAGACAATTTATATTTTTACTGTGTCATTTAAATTCTTGTATAGGTGAAAAACTTAGCTAAAGCACCCGGCCTATGTAGTAGTAACGTGTCGGCATGTCGGCGTTATTTATTCAAATTTTGACGTAAGTTCCATATTAATTTTCTGCTTGTATTTGACATAGACATGGCCCTTTAGTTAAGTTTTTCACCTATACTTTATTTTTCCAATAATAAATTAAATAATAGCAATTACCTATCACAAGCACAAGGACTAGCCTAATAATAAATTGCACTTATTTTGGGTACGACTGTACCGGCAACATTACCCTAACCGCATTACTCATAAGCGACTATCAAATATATTATACCGCTAATCGTGTGTCTCTAAAATTAAACATTAACACGGCTCTACTCACGTTTATTTAGTCACTCGCGCGACATGTTTCTGAGAACATAGGCCTCCATTATCAATATACCTAGATATTTTTCTAGCAGGAACGGCATTTGTTTTGTGCTTGCCACAATAAAAATATCGACAATCCTGCTATCGATAAGTACATACTACTTCAACTTCAAGATGTACACACAGTCTTATATCGGCTACCTACCTAGACGCCGCGTGTCACCGATCTTGAACAAATTAAACGTAATCCGTATACTTTTGATCCAATTTACGTTTATAATTTGCAATGAATAGTTCCAAATTGTTTTCTGAAGTAGGTATTTAAATATATATTGACTTTTATTATTGTTAGTTATTTTTAACCCTATTACCCCATATTTGTCTTTGTATTACCTGTATGGAAATTGAAGGGGTACTTATCGATAACAGGACTGTCGATGTTTTTATTTTGTCAATCACTTACAAGAAATCGTTCGTGCTAGAAAAATATCTAGGTATAATTATCAAGCACTAAGAGTGCTGAGTGTCCGTTCGATTCGGCGATCGCGTCGCCGGCCCGTCGCGCACTAACGCGCGCCGCGCTGCTCGCGCCGCTCTTGATGTCAAAACCGGTTGAGGGCGGTCCGACACCGGAGCCGCTGTAATGGTAGACCGCGGGTTCGATTCGTCCACCAACAATGCCTCTAAACACACCGAACTCACTGTGTCCACTCAGCACTCTTAGTGCTTGATAATGGAGGCCTATGTTCTCCGAAATATGTCGCGCGAGTGACTAAATAAACGTGAGTAGAGCCGTGTTAATGTTTAATTTAACAGATATGTCTCACGTGTGTCTCTAGCTTACATTTTGACATATGTATTTGTCAGAGAGAAACAACATTCAACTGAACACACTAGCCGAAAAAAGAGCATACTTAAGGCGTTGTGGACATGTTTTTACACCCGAAAACCCGAACGCGAGCGTAGTGTAAACCCTGAGTCGTAGTCGATTCACGCGTATATAACATCATCTTCGTCGCGTTGTCCCGGTATTTACTACGGCTCATGGGTGCCTGGAGTCCGCTTGGCAACTAATCCCAGGATTTGGCATAGGCACTAGTTATACGAAAGCGACTGTTATCCTTTCAACCCAGAGGGTAAGCTAGGCCTTATTGGGATTAGTCCGGTTTCCTCCCTATGTTTTCCTTCACCGAAAAGCGACTGGTAAATATCAAATGATATTTCGTACATAAGTTCCGAAAAACTCATTGGTACGAGCCGGGGTTTGAACTTACGACCTCCGGTTTGCAAGTCGCACGCTCTTACCGCTAGGCTACCAGCGCTCTTGTATGTATGTATGTAACATCCTCGAAATACAAACAAATATGTAGGAACATATTAAACGTAAATCACGTGATCCTTTCCTTACATTGCTGGGCGGATAGCCGCCGAGGTGGTAAACTGTGCAATCTATAATCTGGAACCGAGTTTTTGGTCCAGTATGACGGGGTTGGCGGAGCTGAAGTCCACGTCGAAGTCCGGCAGCACGGACCTCACGAGGCGGCGGCAAGATGACAGCTTCTCTGGTGATACTTGGTAACTCTGTTCGTTGCCACTGTAGGGAAAAAAATAATAACACTTCAATAATGGTATATATGGTTTCTATTGTAATTTCAAACGGCCTTCAAATTTGTGAATTAATATTGCGAAATTGCAGTACGACAAATCGTTCGGATTATTCATGTTAGTTAGGCTGAAAACACACGAGCGTAATTTCGGTTGCTCCATACTTTGTATCGGTTAAATTGCTCGACAGAAATCTGTCACCCTAGTGAAAAAGGGTATAGTCAAATTGCCTCAATAAAAAAGGCTACAAGTCCTATGAAATGTACGACACTTGTACCCTTTTTCGCTGTGCTAATTTGACTTATACCCTTTTTCACTAGGGCCATAGAAACTATGCTCGGGTGGCTTCGCCTTTAGTTGTTGTTTTGACGACGTTTATCTCTCGCACCGTCAGAAGGTATTAAATTTCACACAATATTTTTTTTAAACAGTGGAATTACGTTTGATTGAAATAAAAGAATTTCTACTTTTTACAACTAAGAACTACTGGTGACGTAATGTAAGCGCTGAGTGGTCGCTCGAACGAGGGTATATTAAACAAATGTAAACATATGCGAGCGGCCACTGTGCACGCTGCCAACATCATTTAGAAGCACGACGCGCTGCGCTCCGCTAGTGAACGCTCCGCTTCGAGCGTCCACTGAAAAGGCCTACCGAGAAAACCGAAGTACGCAAATTTCGGGCGGATATCTATGTCACTCAAATTACGCCTTAAAAAGAACTAACAAGGAAGGGTAAGATAGAGGATAGAAAGATACAGGTAGAGTCATCAGATATATCGAAGCGGTGGAAGTGGTCACAAAGATCTGAACAATGTCTCTATTGACAAGGCGACAAAGTGCATGTTCAGATAGGTGTGATCACCTTCACAGCTCCGATATATCTGATGGCTACTGTACAGTACGCACCTCTTGTCCCGCAGCAGCGCGCCGGCCAGCACGAGGCCGCTGAGGCAGTTGGCGAGCGCGTCGCGGCTCAGGCAGTACGGGTGCCGGCGCCGCGCCTCCGCCGCCGCCTGCGCCAGCGCCAGAGCTCGTGCGTGCGGACTACTAGTCTCCTGGACAACACAGTGGCATATGATGTTAACCAAAAAAAAACATTGAGCTCCTTCTTTGAGTAATTCTTAGTAGTAATCTCATTTTTAATCCGGAAGGCAAATCAGAAATGTGCTGGTCGTTGGGGAGGGGTACAAAGATGGCTGCCACCCGTCCCCTTAAAAAAATAGTAGTCTGGTATCATTTTCGTATAACCCTTTAACGCCCAAAAGTCACTGTGGTCGTGCGTTCAAGCCACATCGCGGTTCGATTGTCCTAATGATTCTTGTTAAGAAAAAATACAAAAAGACTATGTTGTTGGGTGGCCATTTTTGCATTTAAATTTTGAAGTTGCCCTATAAAGGGATAAACCGATGTACTTAGCCACTTTTACACTTTCCATGAGCAATTGACGAGTATGTTTCTGCCGAACATTCGCCAATTATTTGAGACAGATCAAAATACCTACGCACTATAGGGGAAAGTGGGGTAAAATCGGGACGTTAAGGAAAGTATTCGATATTTTTTTGTTTTTTAGTAAAATCAACGATCTATATTATTCTCTTTTTAATTTACCTCATTATCAACATATTTATTAGGCGAGATCACTGTTTTTATTAACATACGAAGAAAAAACAATCAACTTTTGAATGTAAATTTTTACGGTATTGTCTCATGGTCAGTCCAAAGCCGGGTATACCCGGTTTTGGAGAAGCATCCATACCGGGTTTTGTACCTTAGCAATGATAACTGGCCTCGATTTGTTGTTATTTTATATTTTCGAGTCATTTTCTTTAGAACTTTAACAATAATTTAAATAAAATTAAGTTGTAAAAACACATTACACAAAAAAAGACACTTGTACAAAACCGGGTACTACCGGGTACTACCCGGTATTACCCCGTACGGTTTTGACCCAAACGGACATACGAGAGATTAAAAAATCTACTAACCTAAAATCATGATGCAGTAACAATCGAAACATTGTATATTAAACCTTAATACATGCCTAATAGCATAAAAAATACTAATTGTACTTATACAAATCATTGGTATGATTACGATTTTTATGGAATATTACATCAAACACCCTTAAAAACTATTTTCTGGATTTATTTTAATATGGGCGCACGCACGCCTTTTAACTTTTGTTGACAAACTAACCAAGATGGCTGACAGCACTGACCATAACGCGCGTAAATTTGAAACTGTCTAAGTAACCATACTGCCATGTCCCGGTTTTACCCCCATACCCGGTTTTGGACTAATCTCCCCTACTATTTTTTTAGCAATTTTTGGATGAAACATGGTGACTGTTAATAATATAAAATATAGATACCTACATTATTAAAATAAGTTTTAATAAATTTCAAGTTTCTTTTCATATGAAAGTTAGTTTAGGTTAATTATAGTATAGTCGACGTCAAAGATGTGTTAATTTACACTACTGCACCTTATTACAATGGAGTAAGGTGAAATGCCGTGTAATGCCGGCTGACTAGAATAGCACCACCCCATCTCCTCCCGCGGGTGTCATAAGAGGCGACAAAGGGAAAAATCCAATCCTACGGATGGGCAGCAGCGTCCGTCGAAACCCAATCTACAGCTACTGTGATCGCCAACCCGTCTGCAAAGCGTGGCGACTATGGCAACTACCCCCCGAAGTTGATACGAGTCATATTTGTGGGAGGCCTATGTCCAGCAGTGGACTGCATACGGCTGAAATGTAAGGTGAAAAATGTAAACATATATCTTTGACGTCGACTGTACAACGAAGCCCCGGACCCGGACCCGAGTATGTCCTTAAACTACGTCCAACAATGAGAGGTAGGGCACAGCGATGACCATCACGCTTGAATCTGGGGCAGCCCAACTGGGGAAGTACCTCCTCCTTACAGAAGACCTCAGCCATAATAGCACTGCTACCTTTCAGGTATGTAGTGTTGTGTTCCTGATGGTGAGTAAGGTTCCCAGAGCTCCAACCCCCCTTAAAGGCCGGCGACGCGCTTGTGACTCACCTGGTGTTGCGGGTGCCCATGGGCGTCGGTAATTGCTTACCATCAGGCAATCCGTCTGCTCGTTTGACGCCTATGTCATAATAAAAAAAAAAGAAGTCCCCGACTAGTTTACCTCTGTCATCACATCCGCGCAGATGAGCAGCGTGGAGAGCGCGGGCCAGACCGCCCACTTCAGCAAGTACGACAGCCTCCGGTCAGCGCCGGGCGCGAACGTCTGCCCGTCCTCTGTACACACCACGCCGTTATGGAGGCAGTAGTCTAGGGCTTGCGAAAATGTCTGGAAACAAAGCATCATGGCTTATGTATGTTATTTTGACTTTTATTATCAATGCGATAATGTATTAATTTTCCAATGCTTCTCTTCAATTTAAACCATTTCGACCTTTTTCAAGAGAAACATTTTACTATTGAATAAGAAAGTATCACTGACAATTTTGAATCACTTAGTTCGAGTATAGTGAAAGTCAGTTTGAAACTCATAGTAATATTGGCCGATTCAATCAAGACAATGCTTGAACAAGGAGTTAGCTGCGATAGTTCAAACTTGACACATCGCATGACGTAAATATCATAAATGATAAAGAGAGCTAAAGTCACTGACATACTTAATGTTATTGCGAGGGATAATCGACCTTTTTGTCTAATGACGTTCAAACAAACCTCAACCGGAGGGTGGTAGACTACATTTTTAGTCGTCTGTACCCGAAAGAAACTGTACTTTAATTACCTTTCATTATTACTCATATAGTAGCATTCATCATATAGTAGCGTTCACAGTGGCCAAATATTTCCTGGCACATCCTTATTCCTCATATACAAACAAAAATCTGTACCGGTACCGGTATATTTGGGAACTAATAATTTTTAACCTTATGCCGGAGACGGCACACGCCGTCACTTCCAACTTAAAACGCATCCTTTGTATATCCTTTTGTGTAAGTTAGTCAGCAGTTGCCTCGGTTAGATAGTCAGTGTCAATTTCAATAAATATTTCAGTATTGATCTTGTTACAAGCTTAAACCAGAAAGAATATCCTATGCTTAAACTTATTGCTGTACCAGTGCTGCCCTCTGGTAGGTGAACATTGCAGTAATTCGGAGTGTCGCAAACTTATAGCTCGAGTCCGCAGGCTGTGGGTATGCCCCGCAGGCTGTGAGTACGTCCGGCAGGCGGTGTGTACGTCCCGGATATCCGTAGTTTGTTTGAGGTGTCGATCATACCCACTATTAGTACCGGCAGCACTCAGGATATTTTTGCTAAATAACAATATCAGAAATAAAAGGAAGACGAAAATAAAAAAAAATATCGACTTTATATTCAACAGAATGGGACTCATTTTGAGCTGTTCATTGATTTGGAATTAAAAATGTGAAACTTCATGGTCTTCCTTTTATTTCTGACACTAAGTTACTTGGCAAAAAATAAACTGATAGCTTTTCGTTTGGTATCATAAAGCTACATACAGCTGCGATTTCGAATTCGAAACATGTTATTATTTAAAAATCTATGACTAATTTCAATTATTTTTAAAATTAAAATGTCTTCTTTAAGTAAACTGCTGCATCTACAAGATACAGTCGCCATCAGATATATCGGAGCTGTGGAGGCAGTCAGAAATATCGGAACAACCCCTGTATTGTCAATGCAATAAAGTGCATGTTCCGATATTTGTGACCACCTACATAGCTCCGATATATATGTGGCACAGCCGTGGCAGGCCCTGTTGTTGTAAATAAATATTAACTGAGATTAACCTTCATGTGGTATCAAAGTACAAATACCAACCAGCCGCCGACAGACGGGCGGACAGCGCCACTTTAGAGATGTAGCATAAACTGCTATCGCCAATCCGCCTGCCGAGCGTGGCGGACATGACATGACATTGAGCTAGCTGAGGCGGACGAAAGCAGTGGACGAGTTTTAAATAAATAGTAAATATTACAGGACATTCTGACAAATTGACTGAGCCCCACGGTAAGCTCAAGAAGGCTTGTGTTGTGGGTAATCTACCAACGATATATACATATATATATCTATATACATATATGAGCACACATATTCATTCCTGAGTCATGTGTGCTTATCACACAAATAAATGCCTTTACTGGAATTTGAACCCCGGACCATCGGCTTCATAGGCAGGGTCACTACCCACTAGGCCAAACCTGTCGTCATTTGCTTTGAAATACAGTTTAAGTTAACTTACCTCCGCTTCAGTCTTCTCGAGATGAAAGAATTCGTGCCGCAGCAAAGTCCTGATTCGGTTGTAGTCAGTTTCCAAAAGTTCTGTAAAATATCGATTAAGTTATCGGCACTACTACTTAGTTACAAACGGATAAACTCACGTGTAATTATATCACACTAGGCGAATTTTTTTTTTTATGCCAAAAGGTGGCAAACGAGCAGACGGATTGCCTGATGGTAAACAATTACCGTCACCCATGGGCACCCGCAACACCAGGGGAGTCACAAGCGCGTTGCCGACCTTTAAGGGGGGTTGGAGCTCTGGGAACCTTACTTACCATCAGGAACACAACACTACATACCTGAAAGGTAGCAGTGCTATTATGGCTCTGGTCTTCTGTAAGGAGGAGGTACTTCCCCAGTTGGGCTTCTCCAGATTCGAGCATGATGGTACTTCGCTGTGCCCTACCTCTCATTGTTGGACGTAGTTTAAGGACATACCCGGGTCCAAAACACTACATACCGACCGAAATGTTTCGGGTAAGCTTTGGTTCGATATAATTACACGTGAGTTTATCCGTTTCTAACTAAGGAGTAGTCACAACAGTTTCAGTTATAAAATGTAAATTGTCCTACAGTATGACACATTTGCAAGCCAATAAAAAATGCCTCCAGTGTGACAGGTTAAAAAAATTACCTCTAGTGGCCGCCCCCCTGGCCACGATGAGGCACAGCACGGCCGGGGGCACCAGGTAGTGCAGCACTGGGTTCACATACAGCTGCAGCTGAATGATGGGGACAGCGTTCACCATCGTCTCGGCTTTTAGTATGTGTCCTGAAAACGATACATATTCATTCATATTTTGGACCGGGTATAATTCAACATGAACGCAAATAGACTGATGATGATGAATAAAGACAGTCCTTAAACTACGTCCAACAATGAGAGGTAAGGCACAGCGAAGTACCATCACGCGGAGCCCAACTGGCGAAGTACCTCCTCCTTACAGAAGATCACAGCCATAATAGCACTGCTACCTTTCAGGTATGTATTCCTGATGATGAGTAAGGTTTCCATAGCTCCAAAAACTTTTAGGGTAGGCAACGCGCATGTAAATCCTCTGGAGTTGTAGGCGTTCATAGGCTACGGTAACTGCTTACCATCAGGCGGGCCGTATGCTAGTTTGCCACCGTCGTTGTATTAAAAAAATATTCCTAATCAGAGCTTTCTTATAGGTATCTAAGTAATCTATCATGGTATAGGTGAAAAACTTAACTGAAGGACCATGTCTATGTAGTTGTGTTGAGGATTAATATGGAACTTACTTCAAATTTTGAATATAGAACGCTGACATGCATGTACGTTACTACTACATAGGCCGGGTACTTTAACTAAGTTATTCACCTATACTAGTAACGCCATCTGTTTTATACCTAGTGTAAACTGTGTGACATATGTCATTGTCATGTCTGACAGTTTTCTTTGAATATTATAAATACTTAATAGGGGATTCTGCTCGTCGTTCTGTTGGTAAACACACGTGTTTTGGCGGGAAAATTGAAATTACAATTTTTTGGTTAAATATTTACTGAAATTAACCGTAATAGTTAGTATTGCTGTGTTAGATTACTAATACTTATAACAAAAGCCACAATAAGTAAGTAGATTTGTATAAAATGTGTGACAAGGAACCCCCTGATAAGGGGGGTCCCGTGCCGAAGGTCATTGATGGTGAGTGCGCGATTTTAGATGAACCCATGGAGGGATTATCGCCAACACTGTTGCATGTGAATGATGATAATCAATCCATGGTAATTAATTCAGGAAAAAACACACGTAAACGGGGTTCTTCTAATCAAGACGGCGTGATAAATAAAAAAGTTAACTCCCCAGCTGATTCCTCACAAAATACTTATACTTGCCCCGGATATAATATTGACGACCCTCCTCTTAAATATTCAAGTTCGGACAAGGGGCCTTTTGTGGTCCACATTAGCAGAATTGAGTCTGATCCGTCAGCCGGTTTAAACTTACATATGTTAAAGGTAGGTCAAATGCTTTATAACAACAAAGTTGAAGGAATAGTTGAAGGATCTATTAAGTCAGTAGGCCGCAACAAAATTTTAGTCGGTTTCAAATCAGCTTCCATTGCCAATGAATTTTGTCAATCTGATTTATTAACTAAAAACAAATTATCTGCCTCAATTCCTAGGTTCCTAGTGTCTCGAATGGGAGTCATAAAAAATATTCCAACTGAATGGACTCTACAGGAGTTGATTGAAGGGATTGAATTCCCAGCTGGATTTGGGCATTCTACTGTTATTAAAGCCCGCCGCTTGTCCCGAAAGGTAATCAGAGAGGGCCATCCGCCAGAGTGGGCACAAACTAGAACAGTGGTTCTTACATTCCACTCGCAACGTCTACCGGAAAAATATATTTATATAATACTTCTATACCGGTAAATGTATATGAACTACCTTCTATTCAGTGTAGAAATTGTTGCAAATTTGGCCATATCGCTGCCAAATGTAGGTCTAAGCCTTGCTGCTATTCGTGTGCCCAGCCTCATACAGGTGATTCATGTGTGGTTTCTGAAAGTAAAATAAGTTGTGTCCTATGCTCTGGTTCTCACAAAGCAACAGACTCTAAATGTCCAGAACATGCTAGACAAAAATCCATAAAGATTGTTATGGCTGAAGAAAATATAGGATACCTCGAAGCAGCTCAACGTTTTCGTCCTGTTAGAACAAGCTATGCTGAAATGTCTCAGAAAATATTTGCGCCGACATACCAACCCTCCAGTTCTTCCATGACACATACAAAGCACTCGCCAATACCTAATTATATAGAAGAAACAAACCCCCCATCTCAACGATCTTATAAAAAAACATATTATAAGGAAAAGAAGCAACATAATCCATTAAGTAAGACCTATGACGTGGAAGCTCATAGGCAAATAATAACTGATCCTAAGTCTTCCCCCAATGGAAGTGCTCTTAATAACACTCACTCTCAACATTTAACTCCAAATGACAATCTTCTTGAATATCTCACAGGTTTTTTAGTTAATTTAATTCACAAATTCAGCGATTCAATAGCGAACAATGTTATATCCCAACTTCAATCTATCGTTCATTTAATCCCAACTGATGGACCAGTGCATACTGCAGTGGAATTCACAGAGCGTCAGTAATAAAAAAGCAGATCTAATCTTTTTATTAAATAAATATAAGCCTGTAGTATTTGCCATCTCTGAAACTTGGCTGAAACCTGGATCTCGCTTTAGAGTTCCAGGTTATGCTTGCTTCAGAGATGACAGAAACGATGGCTACGCTGGCTGTGCTCTACTCATTAGTAAATCGTTTACATTTTCCACAATTCCCCTTCCCAATCATGATCAGGGCATAAATATTGTAGCTGTTAAAGTTGCGAACACTACTTTTGTATCGGTTTATATTCCTCATCCTAATCAAAATTTATTGTTGGAATTTAACTCTATAATGTCAAACATTATCGGACCATATATAATATTAGGAGATTTTAATTGTAAAAACACTTTATGGGGTTCTCCCTCATGATACAAATTCCTTCACGTTACTAGATATTATTGATTCCTTAAATATATGCATAATGAATGATGGGTCTGCCACACGGAGGGTTTCTCCGTTACAACAGCCCAGCGCTTTGGATCTAACTCTGGTTTCTGTGAACTTAGCTTCGTGTATGTCATGGAAAGTATTAAATAGTTCGTTCGGTAGTGATCACTATCCGATCCTCTCTACCATCATTCAAAGATTCACACCACTCCCGATTGTTCATCCTCTTTTAAAATATAAGGTTGCTCAGGCTAACTGGACAGAATATTCATGTATCCTAGAGAGTAAAATTAAAGATATAGATAATATTGACGACACAATTTTTTTGGAAAAATATGCTCAGTTTGTTAATTATCTTCTCGAATCAGCTGATCTAACAATACCGATAAAAAATTCAGCATGTAATAAAATACCATCTCCTCCCTGGTGGGACTCTGAGTGCACGAATATAATACGAGAACGGAAACAAGCAGAATTAAAATTTAATCAGAATGTCACGATGGAGAATTATCTATTATTTCAGAAAACTAATTCAAAATCTAAAAGATTACTGTCAAAAAAGAAAATCCAGGGTTGGACAAATTTTTGTAAGACATTATCCCCTCGTTCCCCCTCTACAGTTGTTTGGAGGAAGATAAAGGCTTTTAGACGGAGCTGGAACTATAATGAGCCGCATTCTAATAATCATGATTCGTGGTTAACAGAGTTTATTGATAAGCTGTCCCCTCCCTTCGTCCCTTCTGAGGATCTACTTCCTTGTCAAGCTTTGCCTCCTGTTCCTGGTAGAGACAGAATGAACGAACCTTTTCATTCCCTGAGCTGTTGTGCGCGATAGATAATCTGAAAGATTCTGCTCCAGGATCGATGGTATTCCGTACTCATTTTTTACCAGATCATCCACTAAAACCAAAGAGTTTTTCTTAAAAAATATTAATTTTATATTTTTGTCTGGAATTGTGCCAGAATCGTGGAAAATTCAAATTATAATTCCAATTTTAAAACCAGGAAAGAACCCCTGTGACGCATCGTCTTATCGTCCAATAGCTTTGTCGTCAGTATTAGCGAAAATAATGGAGCATTTAATAAAAAATCGATTAGAGTGGATCGTTGAAAATAGAAATATATTGGCTAGGACACAATTTGGTTTTCGTAAAGGCATGGGTACGACAGACAGTCTCAGTATTCTAACATCTGATATTCGTATTGCCTTAAGCAATAATGAATATTTAGCTTCTGTATTTTTGGATATTGCAGCGGCGTATGATAATGTTGACCTTTCCATACTCAGGCAAAAAATGCGCCAGTTGAACATTCCGTCGAGGCTGATAAATGTAATATGTAACATGTATATGGCTCGTTATATTCGTGTTCGAGTTAATGGTTCCCTTCTTCCCCCCAGACCTGTCTGGAAAGGTTTACCTCAGGGCTCAGTCCTTAGTCCAATTTTGTATAACCTTTATACTTGTGATCTAGACGCGTCTGTAAACAGTTTTTGTAAGATACTGCAGTATGCAGACGATATAGTACTGTATAGTAATTCAGCATCAATTGCTGAATGCTCCACCAGACTTAACTCTGCATTATTCTATCTCAAGGAATACCTAGACCTTCACGGGCTCACATTATCAGTTCCTAAATGCAATGCGGTATTATTCACCCGAAAAAGAAATATTCCTTCTTTGAACCTTTCAGTGGACAACCCGGACATAGTGGTCGTTGATAAAATTAAATTTCTGGGGGTGTACTTGGATTGTAAATTAACAGGAGTTTATCATTTAAATTACATTGCTACCAAGTGTGAGAAAAGTTTAAACGTGATGCGTTCATTGTCTGGAGTTCGCTGGGGCTCACATCCGTTCTCTCAAAAAATTCTATATAACGCTATAGTTCGCAGTCATTTTGACTATTCCAGCTTCGTTCTTGAACCTTGCAATAAGTTAGCATTAGCAAAATTAGATAAAATCCAGGCCAAATGCCTACGTATAATAACTGGGGCTATGAAGTCTTCTCCTATAAATGCTTTACAAGTAGAATGTGTCGATCCTCCTCTAATTTTGCGCAGACAATACTTAGCTGACAGATATTTCCTAAATATTTTACAATATTCCTCGCATCCTTTATTGTCTCGCTGTAAAACTCTGTCCGATATTTACCCTAATTGTGACTTCTGGAAAAATAAAGAACTGCCACCTTTAATTAAATCATATAATAAATATTCTTCCATTCCTATTTTCCAGTACGACAAACAACATCTCTTTTGTCTAGATTATGACTCACTGATTTTCCAACCCTCCGTTATCTTGGACTTGGGTATTGACAAGAATTCTGTCCAAGCTAACTCTGAATTTAACAGAATCATGGATAAAAAATGGAATGGTTGGTTACAAATTTTCACGGATGCTTCTAAAACGTCTCCTAAAAATTGTGTTGGTTCTGCTGTATGGATCCCTAAATATAAAATTATCCTAAGTTTCAAAAGTCCACCTCAGTCTTCAATTTTTACTGGAGAGGCAGTAGCACTTTTTGAAGCCGTTTCTTACGTTCGAGCACATAACCTTGATAAAACTATAATTCTAACTGACTCATTGAGCTGTTTAAAAGACCTAACAGGATCTCCGTTTCACTCTAATAATAACTTTTACTTAACTCTAAAAATTCAGGATAAACTTAGGGAGTGCCAGATTGCTAATTTACGGGTGGTTTTGGCCTGGGTACCGAGCCACTGTGGAATCAAAGATAATGAAATAGTTGACCGATGCGCTAAAGATGCAATTCAATTGGGAATTGAGGTATATAATAAATGTTTTACTCGTGACTTGAGATCTTTAGTGAAACCACAATTGGATGAAAAATGGAACAATTCATGGCAACTTTCTCGCAGGGCTAAAAGTAAACATTATGGAAATTTGCAGCCGATTATTCCTTCAAAACCCTGGTTCTTTAAAAATAAACATTTTTCCAAAAGTAATACTTCAACTATTATTAGAATGAGACTTGGTCATGTTTGTTCCCCAGTTTTTTTAGCTAAACTAAGAATAAGGGACAGCTCAATCTGCGAGTGTGGTCTAGCTGAGGGCTCTCTAGAGCATAAACTATTGGAATGCCCTAATATCTCTACACCCTTGTATAATTTATTATCAAGTGATATAAGCCGTCCTATCAATGTCAATTTTATGTTAATCCTTGTGTTCTCCCCCAATTGTAAAATATTAAACAAATTTTTAACACAAAATAGCATAAAACTGTAATTGTTTCTGGCAAACATTTTAAATATATTTTGACATTTACTACTTTAAAAAAAAAAAACGCATGTCTTTAGGTTGTGGCTTTTGTCTATGTATTGTTGACTTTGTTGTGTCTGAATTTAACATAGAATAGAATGATTTGTTAACTTAACTCGGAGTACTGTTCGAAACTATATAAAATTCGCGTATAAATGCCGTGTGTTATCCAACTGCGACATTGGCGGAATCATCAAAAAGTTGATGGTGCCATATCAACAAAAATTGAATTGAATTGAATTGAATTGAAATACTTAATAAGAAATTAGTTACTTACCTTTCATTTTCTTCTGCACATCCGCGGTCACCTCCATGACTTCACTCGACAGCAGCCTCAGATGCCCCTTCTGATCAACCTTCACCATACACCTATGCACCACCAGCACCCTCTCCAGGCTACCCTTAACATCATTCTCGAACACCAACCCCCCCAACTGCCTGAGCACCCCCACCACCCATTCCACTTCAGTCACAACTTGCGTAAGACTCAAAACTTCGCGTTTCATCAAGCTCTGCATCAGGACTAAGGCAAGTAAATTCGAGATAGTCGCAACTGTGTTTTTCTGCTGCAAGCTTATTACGTAATTGGCCAAGTCTTGGACGTTTTGGAACTGAGCTGGTGTGAGGTGCTGGAGGTCGACGGGTTTGTTCCGCTCGGCGCGGTCGGTGGGGGCGTTGAGGTACTCTCGGACAGAGACGGGGGAGCCCAAATTTATGTAGATGTTACCGAAATGATCGTTTAAGCGGTGCAGAGATTTTAGTAGACCCTGAAATGGAACGAATAACAAAATTGAAATGTGATATAGTCATACTTCTAAGTTCTTAAACCTTTGGCGGACAGTACGCCTATAGGCGTCGCGTATGTTTTTGTTTCCTATGGTCTATGACAGATGACGTCATTTACTGTCCATCGACGTGTTAATTGTGGCGTGTAAAGTACGGAAAATATTCAACTTTTTCAGACTAAAAAAATATTCAAAGGAAAGTTTTATCTCCATAAAAATACGAGAATTTTCGAAATGTTTCGATATATCAAATAAAAAAAATACAATCATGTACTAACAGCAACACTCTTAACTGTACAGTCAAGTGCAAAAATATGTACCGAAAGAATCCTTTCGTAAATACGTCCTACAACCTTATTTACTGTACAATAGAGTTGCTCGGTACATATTTTTGCAACTATGGCAGTGAAAGAATTTTTACACTTGACTGTACATTGGTGGACCTTATTATATGAGGCATAAGGTCCACGATCCACGGCGAAACTTCTTGACAGCTAGGGACTTCCTACGTCGATAAACTCATTTATCGATACTAGTTCTAAATACTAGTGATCACACAAAGGTTTGCTTATAAAATCTTTTTGTATTAAAAGAGTATTACATAATAAAATAAGAACTCAATTTTCATCTTCTTTTTTGAAAACGTTTTTAAAAGTTTACTCGTCACAATTTATTTCTTCATGATTGTCTCATCTATTATTGTTAAAGTAAACCACCAGATTTTTTTCCATATTTTCGGGCGTTAAGCGTCTCCGTCTTGGCTGAAACACCATTTCAGGTGGCTAAAACACTTTTCAATTTCTGTGGAGGTTATAGGAGCATAGCAAAATTTCATGAAGTGATCAATGGTATTTCGTTTATTTTTCGGTTGTAATGTAACTTCTTCACCTTTTAATAACTAGTATCGATAAATGAGTTTATCGATATAGGAAGTCCCTAGCTGTCAAGAAGTTTCGCCCCAGGGAATCCGATTTCTGGTTATATGTGATTCAATTGTTATTTCCTTAATAACAAAAATGTTTTTATTTAGTAAAACCGATAAAATAAGGTGTATGTGTAATGTGTATACATATATTGGAACTTTGCCCGCACGGATATCTTTGACCTTGGCAGTGGAATTCATGTTGCTCTGGTGCTGTCAACGTTCAACCGGGTCAAGGTCATCAAAACAATAAAAGTCAACAAACTCCTCAATTCTAAATTATATATTTAATATTGCATTTTTAATTAAAAAAAAAAGTATTTGTGTTAAAGTGCGTCATTTAAACGTATTTTAATTGGAAATTCAAGGACGATTTATATTTAAATATTATATGCCATTATTATTTGTAAATTAATTATCATCGTGTATACGGAATTTTACAATAGGGTAATTCGCTAGCAACTGGCCCCCTTATACTGAAAATGAATTATCTTTACCTATACCCTCGTAACGCCTACCATACTAAAATATTTAATAGTTAAAACCACCCTTACTATGCAGTAAATTGGGTTGAATTTTCTTTTGTACGAAAACTAATGAAACAAAAGAAATTCTACCCTATTTCCTATTATAAAAGATTTTAAATCCATTGAAAGGGAGTGTACATTGTAATGTACACTGGGCCTTAAAAGGATAAATATAATACATTTTCTAATGGCGTTTCAAATCACAATCCTCACATTAAAATGAATTCTAATCGCCTATAAACAGAGTTCAAATTTAACATAATGTGGCCAGTTATTGAAGCGTGGCCGTTACTAGAGAACCTATATGTTCAAGTTTAAACATAAAGCGAGTCAAAGTTAGCCTTTCAATTCACGTTCGCGGGCTGGAAGTCCCGGATTCGAGTCAGTCATTTGTATGTTTTTTTTTCACCAATATGTGTTTATATGTATCTATTATACATCGTAATCTAGTACACCTATGAGTATGACACAAGTCAGCAGTTGGTATGGCTACCTCTTGGCTGCATCATCGGATCAGATCAGTGGTACCATAATATTGCATTGTCACCGAACTTACATAACTGTGCCAACTTTCAGCTCAATCAGTTTAAGATATCTGCCTCAAAATTGAATTGCAAGATTTCACCCAAACATACTTACATATGTATTTGCATACTTACATTACAACTAAAAATTTTAATTAGCAACATCTGTTAAACTTTGTCTTACTCAATTAAACACAAATATCAAAATAATATTGAAGTTTTTTTAATCACATGGTGCTTCTAGGATTAGTGAAAGTTGTTAAGAAAAGTTAAGTCAGTTTCGTGACGACAATTCAGCATTAAATTTCGATAAAAACTTGGTTTTGATGTCCATTTTATAAACTTCAATCGATATTACAAAATAATTAAAGGCAAAAAGTCGGTCTTCATAAAGATTTCATGCTTAATTGTCGTCACGAAACTGACAGTGATTTAACTTTTACAACTTTCGTTAATTCAGTGTACAAAATTTTGAAAACTCCCATAACCGCATTTTATTTTTGAACAACATCGATAAATAACGCAAAAACTATGAGTAAATAGTAATTAGGTAGGAAGCATGTTTAGTCGTTCGGGCGCGAAACGGCAGGTCAACACACTAATAGTTGTTTACTATATTACATCAGCGCGTAACGAGCTTCAGAAACAAACTGATAAACTCAATAACAACGGACGCGTATATCTGTTATCGTGGGTATTTCCACTCTTACATCAACATACACTATGTTTTAAATTAGTTTGCGATACGGGATCATTCCACCAGAAACCGTAAAACTATCCAACTGTCTAACATCTTCCAACAATGGTCCAAAACTAAGTTGAATTTTTTTTTCTTTTTTATTATGCAATAACGTCTGCTAGCGAATATCTTCGATATTTAAATCGAAAGAAAAATAGAAAAAATTTACTCGCGGCGGGACTCGAACCCACAACAATTGGATCACTAGCCCAGTGCACTACCAATTGTGCTATACGAGTACCGCTTAGACTCGTATACGATGATGACGATGATGACGTATACGACGAGGGATAGATAGAAAAAATTGACAAGTCAAACACGGGTTCCAGTCCCGCTGCGAGTAATTTTTTTCTATTTTTCTTTCGATTTAAATAAGTTGAATATCTTCGTTTAGGTGTGAGTATTATTTAAATTGCGCAGTTAAAAGCCAACGGCTGTTCATAAAATAATACTAGGTTTCATACTTAATTACGAATTAAAGGTTTGGACCATAGTTGGGTAGTTTTACGGTAATAGTTATTTTACTTACGAATTTAATGATCCCTTAACATTTGATGATTATATGTTTTTTTTTAATTTGCAACCTAACTCGTAATTTACAAATTGTATGAAATTGCTTTGCACCTTTGTAAATAAATGCAGTTTTGCTATCTGTTTCAAAGAATAAAAAGTGGCTTTCCGAGCTAGTTAGGTGAAATATATGTAGTATATCTTAACTTTAACCCATTGTACATACAGTCGCCTTCGGCTATACCGGAGAAGTGGAGGTGGTCACAAATATCTGAACAACGCCTCTATTGTCAAGGCTATAAAGTGCATGTTCATATATTTGTGACCACCTCCACAGCTCCGATATATCTGATGGCGACTATACATTGTGCATATATATTTATGCGTTCCACCGTAAGTGACGTTAAATTCCATATTTTTAAGCAAGTTACGAGGCCAATTGTGGGCGTATAGTTATTTTATAGCTTGGTTTTTGATGGTGAATTCTAGAAGTTTCTGTATATTTGTAAGGTGCTGTCATAGCCGGCCCTCATGTGCCCGACAAAGTGAACCTAAGAAGAGACAGTTTGATCTACGAGAAAGGACATAGGATCATTTTTATCCCGCAACCATACCTTAAAGGCTGGCACGGCTGATCGACGAAGTCGCGCGGAAAAGCTAGTATTATATGGGGCATACATATTGATTAAAACAAAAATCGTCTTTTCTGTGGTCAATAATTCTACGGCTTCTTTGGACAATCTTGCACAAATCGACCTTTTCCTACGTTAAGCTCAGTAAGGCTTGTGTTGTAGGTACAGTCAGCAGCAAAAGTGGCTAAGCGTTTGAAGTGTTCAAAATGACCTACACGCGCTCGTATTCTCTTGACAATAGAGATGTGTTCACCCCATTTTGAACACCTCAAACGCTTAGCCACTTCTGCTGATGACTGTACTAGACGACGACGATATATATGTAATACGAGTAGATAGATACATATGAATACTTAAAACATAGAAAACACCCATGACTCAGGAACAAATATCTGTGCTCATCACACAAATAAATGCCCCGACTGGGAATCGAACCCAGGACCATCGGCTTCATAGGCAGGGTCACTAACCACTAGGGTCGGTTCTGTTATTACAAGTTATGTTTTTTGTGGTATAGTGTTACATAGAATCAAATATTTGAGTTCAACGCCCTTAACTTTCACAATGTCCACAAGAAAGACACGAACTTAATTGATCTGTATGACCCATATAGTCACAAGCAAACTGTTGTGTTCAAATATTGTTACAGTTATCTCAGATTTGTTATTTAGTACGTGAAGTTTAAAGATATCAGAGAGTTAGGTGTTAGAAATTAGCTGATAACATGTAATATTTGCTCACAATCTAAGCTGTTACGTACTAAATAACTTATCAGCATACTTTTATCTACTCAGTCTGTCATTCACAAGTGTAGCATGTACAGTCGATGTTAAAGTATTGAGTTCAATGTTTATTTATGTGTCCAGATTTGACGCTAGATGTCGCTGTTCCCATCGCAAACTAGCGAACAGTATTATGTTAGAATTAGTTATATGATTTTTGTATTTTTTTTATTGATGTTCGTTGTTTTGTGGATAAATAAAGTTTGGTTAAGTGAACAACACCGTGGTTTTTATACAGTCGACGTCAGAGATATGTTTACACTATTGCACCTTATTACAAAGGCGTAAGGTGAAAAACTGTACACATATTTATGACGTCGACTCAGACTTGGCGCACGAGGTGTGGGGAGTTGATTCGGCAATCATTATACCGATAGTTGTTTCAGCGAATGGTTTTTATAGCGAAGTCTCGAGTCTCGCCCGACATCTTGAGAGAATGTCGCTACGTGGTTGTAGGCAGCAGTATTAACATTTATTTAAATAATTTACCCGCAATAGTAATTGATTAATAATTAGCATATCATTATCTAGCAAAAGGGACCTTATTGTCGATGGCGCTTACGTCGAACCGCGTTGCGTTTGTATTGCGGCATCTTGAACAACGGCGTAGGCGCCATCGACAAAAAGGTCCCTTATCAATCAAGTTCCTGGTTATAATAACTTCAAAATAACGCGTTTTGAACACAACTACTTTAGCCACCGACGTCCACTGCTGGACAAAATCCACCATAGACCGCTTTAGACAGGGGTTTAATGCCATAATCGCCACGAATGGATGGCGGGTTGGCGATCACAGTGGTTTCTAGTCGCAGTTTAGGGAAAATAGCCGGCTTCCGTAAATATCTACACTACTATTATAAAAAGGTAGGATCTGTTTGCTTGTATTTTTGTCTGCATCGAATAGGCTTCGAAACAACTGAACTGATTTAAAAATTATTTCTCTATTAGAATTCTATATTATCTTCGGTGAACATAGGCGATATATTTTTAAACATTTTTGTTGTAACATCGCACGCCGAGGCGGGCAGCCAGTATTGCTAAAATGCAACAGATCTATTGCAAATTAAAATTACTCGTTCCGACGCTATTTCAATTAAAATCTCTAGTTAAATCTATATCTTTGGCGATTAACTCGTAGACTTTAACGCATAGAAGTATGGACCGTAAAACTACCCAACTATAGTCCAAAATGTCCCAACAATGATCCAAAACTAAGTTGAATATCTTAGGTGTGAATATTATTTAAATTACGCATTTATAAGCCAACGGCTGTTCTTAAATGAATGAAGAAAAAACCAAAAAGAATGTCAGGATTAATACTTAATTACAAATAAAAGGTTTGGACTTGGACCAAAGTTGCACTGGTAGTTTTACGGGACTAAATTGGCAGTGTCACAACTCACCCCAGTGGATTCCTTCGGTTTGGGCACGCCTAGGTGCTCGTAGGCGAAGAGTCCGTGCTCCATCAGCCGGTCGTAGCTGATGTTGACGGGAATAATGGTGATGTCGCTCACCTCTCGAGCGAACCACGGCACCAGGCTCATTGAGAGCATCCCTGCACAGTTCAAGGCCATACAAACAATTGTATCTTTCAGGGTTGATTAAAAAACGTTGGTGGCAAACAAGCATACGACCCGCCTGATAGTGAGCAGTTGCCGAAGCCTATGGACGCCTGCAACTCCAGATGATTCGCATGCGCGTTGCCTACCCTAAAAGTTGTTGAAGCTCTGGGAGCCTTACTCGCCATAAGAAACACAACACTACATACCTGAAAGGTAGCAGTGCTATTATGGCTGTGGTGTGGTCTAATATAAGGTGGTACTTGTAGGTTGATTCGTTAAAAATAACATTTTAATAAAAAAGATCACGTTTAAGTAAAAAATTCTTTAATTATGTAGTTTAATAAAATACTCCACCCGAACAGTCGCTTTTTACAGAGTTATGGATCAAATTCCAGTATTTATCTGTGTTTGTTCATGACAAAGCTTGTGTCTTGTTTTAGATAAATAGATAGCTCTTTATTACACTAAATGAAAATTGATAACGGTATCAAAAATGGTAAAAATACCAAAGGTACAAAGGAGAACTTATCCATTTAAGGGATCTCGTCAAGCTCACTTAAATAGACTAGTCTAGTCTTTTTTATGATATATTAGAATAATTTAAGAAACCTGCTATTTCGTCACGGTCTCAGCACTTGACTAATACCTCCTGCAAGACAGGTAAGGTATAAATGTTGTGTTCCTGATGGTGTGTAAGGTTCCCAGAGCTCCAACACCCCTTAAAGGCCGGCAACGCGCTTGTGACTCCCCTGGTGTTGCGGGTGCCCATGGGCGACGGTAATTGCTTTACACCAGGCAATCCGTCTGCTCGTTTGCCGCCTATAACATAAAAAAAAATGAACCAGAGACTGGACACGCGAATGTCCAATGGATGACACCCTTCTTTCACCTCTATCGCCCACGACTTAACATAAACAGTGGCATCCATTGAAAAGCTATCGGACGTTTATCTTATTTACCGATCCAACAACTTTACTCTTACCTTCAAAATAAGATATATATAGACTTTCTTAAACATCATACAATTCCCAGTCATTGCCTCATATTTTTACTCATCACGCCGCCTTCCACACGACGACGCGAATTCCCATCCGCGGCATTACGTTGACTTTTCAAGGACACGCATAGAAACAAATAATTGGAGGCCCGAAATCGCATCCTCGGCATTACATGGGACGCGAATTCGCGTCTTCGGCATTGAATGTAGTTCGGCGATGTAGTAGGATACACTAACCATATTTGGGCGGTAAGCTCTTATTGCTTCGACTCCTCGTCCCTTCCAAAAAGAACTCGACCGGCGAGCAGTGTCTGGCCACCAAGGTCCGCACGTACTGACGCAGCGTGGCCGCGTACAGCGGAGCCCCGGCCAGCGTACGGCGGATGTAGAAGGCGCAGGTCTCCCTCATGCGGCGGCCCACCACCGCCATGGAGTAGAAGTCTGAGGATCAATAAGAGGAAACTAGCATACACGTCATAACCGAATGCGAACCGAATTTGGCAGAGACGCTCCAGAGGAAAGCGAACTAAAGGATGTCAAATTAAAAGATATCCTTCTGTTCTGCAGGAAGATTGGAAGATTTGAGGAGAACTGTGTAGGAACGCAGCCGGAACTGTAACCTGCAGCTCCAACTTCAGGGAACTGGGCTGAATGACTGCTAGAAAAGCGTTCAGCGTTCAAGCTTCAACTTCAAGCAGTTCAAGCGTTCGACAGCCCGCCTGAGTCCCGTCGGGCGTCCCTATACTACATCTACATCTGAGGACCAATAAGCCGAAGACCTAGTCCTAGTCTAGTCTATAATAGCAGCAGTCACCGTAAACAAGTTTTTCCAAGTCTATACACTTTGACGACCGGCCTGGCCTAGTGGGTCGATGGTCCTGGGTTCGAATCCCAGTCAGGGCATTTATTTCTGCGATGAGCACAGATATTTGTTCCTGAGTCATGCGTGTCTCCTATGTATTTAAGTATTTAAATGTATCTATCTATTATACTTATATATATCGTCGTCTAGTACCTACAATACAAGCCTTACTGAGCTTACCGTAGGACTAGGTCGATTTGTGTAAGATTGTCTCGAAATATTTATTTATTTATTTTATTTATACATTAGAACAAGTCGCTCGGAGCGAGCGGCGGCGGCGGCGGTGACTCCGTCAAAATGTATAGACTTGAATGAAGCTGTTTAGATGATAACGGTGATCACTTAGTCACGCATATAGATCTTAAGAAAATGTCAGTAAACTAAATTAGATGACGGCCTAAAAATAATAGTTACTTCAAGTCATTCATAACAATATGCAATCGCGTGCAACAGCGTCAGTCTTACTATACCTAGACATTATTAGACATACTACTCCAACAGTCCATTTATTACCGCGTTTAGAAAGGGATTGAGCTCATACGTCATTACTGAATTAATTCATGATATGACATTGTCAGTGGTAGAGTGTGCCATAGGAGTGTGCAGATAATAGTACATTGTGCAACGAGGATGGTAAGTAAGGTATAATAAACGCGAGTCTATTAGAAACCCGACGACGAAGTCGGAGGGCTTTTAATGACTCAAGTTTGTTATACACTTACCACCCGTGGTACATACAATGTTTTTCATCACATTTGCGAGGAAATAAAATAAATTCGTTGGTAAAATATTAGTTACTAGTGTAGTGTAGTTTGTCTATCAGACCGCAACCACTATAAAAGATTGTCAACAATGTCAACTTTTTTCAATGTCTTCCACAGATAATGTTAACAACTGCGTTTTGTTTTCGAAGTTGATAGATCGTCCTGCCAAATAGTATCAATTATCAAAATCAAATAGAAAACAACTATTTTTAATAAATACTAAACATTAAATTGCAGTCAAATTTAATATAAAGATATGTTTTATACATATTAAAAGTTGGTTGTAGCAAACTTTTGTAGATATGAAATACACCTTGGCTGTTTAGAAACATCCTCAGTCCAAGTGAAGTATAGGTTCTGTATATTTTTAAAACTAAACTTAACAGCCCGTGTGAGCTAAATCGGCTATAACTGCTCTGTACTCTCGCAAGTAACAACGCCATTGACGAGCAAGTGTGATGAAAATTAAATTGTTGTTTTATTACGAAGGAGTTCTACTTGTCAGTTTATTATCCTACATTATAATTATGGAATATGGATCATGTAACTAAGCATGTGTCAGTCACATCTCTGCTACAGGTTTGGTCTTGAATGTCATTGTCATTATGGTAATTTTCACGATCAAGGTAAACCGCTAAATACATTATGCATAGGTACACGTGTTTGTGAAGTCAGAATGTTACCTTGTTATTAATAATATGTTGATTTTTATTGATAATATTTTACTATTATTCATTAGATTTTAGTTTTTGAAATAGTGAACGAACTATACTGGCCTATTAACAAGACGCTTAATAAAAAATGCCTAAAAATATATTATACAATTTTATATACGGTAGACAATAACTCGTCCTCCACGAGATGGGGCCCCTGTAAAACCGAAATCTAAGATAGCTTCAGTGCAACAGCGGTGCAAGGGACCGAGAGTAGACAGGAGTCATAGACTAATCATAATCGTCACAACTTTTATTATTGAAAACGATTATAAACTTGGCAATTGGCACCTTTGGTTTAGGTGGTGATACCAAATATTAAATACCTAACACAATAGTTTTTATATTAAGCAGAAACATCTGCTAGCCTATTATCCATATTTAAATCGAAAGAAAAAAGAAAAATTCGACTCGCAGCGCGACTCGAACCCATAACCACTGGATCACTAGCCCAGTAGGTACACTACCCGAGTCCCGCTGAAAGCAAATTTTTCTATTTTTTCTTTCGATTTAAATACCTAACACAATACTTAAAAGTACTTATGTGAAATAGTAAATAAAATCTACACACCTAGCAAGCATTTACACGGCACTGATGTTAGTGCATTGTGCGAGTACACATCATAGTACAAAAGCCATTGAGAAATTGCTTAGAGTAATTTTTCTAAAATGGTCTTTAACTATAACGGCCTAAAGTTTAAAATAAGGTGGTTAGTATTCGTCGGGTATTTACCTTAGTTACGCTTTGTGTGTTGTGTCCTTGGTACTAACGTAAATGTTCAATATTTGTACTATACTGCGGTTGCGATTCATAATGATTCCGTAGTCGATTTAAAAATATTACATGCTCGCATTAAACGTGAGGGGCGGCTGAGTTGTGCAAGATTGTCCCTTAGTATTTTATTTAATAACTGCCATGGACCTATGGTTTTGGCTGCAGTAAAGGGCTAGTACCTAACTACTTACATTAGTCCAGTTATATAAACACCCAAAGTTTTATTTTTCTAACTAAACACACCTCTAGTCAAGGATAATATAAGGAGAGAATGACAATGTTTATACAAAACCCCGTTCCTCCGAACTGCTGGCAATTTTTTTGGTACAAAGTGCACAAAGCGCCATCTGTCGAGTATCGTGTGTCTTTGCGGGCGTTTGCACAAACAGATTTTATGCAACTGAGATCTATTGCGGCTGTAAAACACTAGATGGCACATGCGGAATAGATATATTATATGGGCATTGCTTATCCAAGTTTTATATCATCCTTGCCTCCAGTAGAACAAATATATGAAAATAGAAAAGCGTTACATTAAATTTCTTGAACGACTCATTTTACAATGTACAACCACACTTACAAGTATTATTCACAATATCTTACCACCTCTCTATAATTTTAATAGGTAATCAAAAACCTTACGTTCTTTACCACTTTTTGATTAAATAAAAAATAAATATTTCGTGATGCGGTCCAAATTGTAATAGCTTCTGTAACTATTTTACACGTCAACGACAACAAATGACGTCGACGTAAAGCACCATGAAAAAAGGCCACATTATATACTTAATGCTTGTCATACTTATTTTATGAGCCGTATGACAAAGTTTTCTGGAGAATAGCTAGGCGGTTAAAAAGTCAATGACACGCCAAGATTCCAGAATTGACTTACCCATTCCAGCAGCAACAGCGGGGAAGTCGATGTCGTAATGATAGCACAAGTAGGTCATGACGCAGAAGTCCGCGTAGCTGCGGTGTGTGGGCAGGAAGAGGACCGGGTTGGATCCCATCACTGCTTTAAGCTGAAATTAATTATGCTATCATTATTGGTACCCTTAATTATTTTTTATTATGCAGAAACGTCTGCTAGCGAATATCTTCGATATTTAAATCGAAAGAAAAATAGAAAAATTTGACTCGCAGTGGGACTCGAACCCACAACCACTGGATCACTAGCCCAGTGCACTTCCAATTGTGCTGTACGAGTAAAAAAATTTTCTATTTTTCTTTCGATTTAAATATTGGTACCCTTGTTTCTATAGCCAAGTATAGGCTAAGGTGTTCGTATATTTAAGGATATGTTATGATGTACAGTCAGCGTCAGAGATATGTGACCCCCCCTACATAGATTGGTTGTATGCAGGGGGGGTCACATATCTCTGACGCTGACTGTACATACATACATACATACATACATACATATCAGCCGTATGCAGCCCACTGCTGCACATAGGCCTCCCTCAAATATGATTTGTATCATCTTGGGGGGTAGTTGCCATAGTCGCCACGCTTGGCAGGCGGGTTGGCGACTGCAGTAGCTCTAGATTGGGTTTCGACACACGCTGCCCGTCCGTAGGATTTTTCCCTTTGTCGCCTCTTACTACACCCGCGGGATGAGATGGGGTGGTGCTATTCTAGTCAGCCGGCATCACACAGCACTGTTATGATGTATCTGGCTGCTACTAACCATATAATGATATGATAACCGTATGATGGAGGTGTTCTTATTGGTAAGGATATGTTATGATGTATTTCGCTGCTTACTAACCATATGATGCTGACTATATCTATGGTGAAATGAAGCTCGTTGTCAATGCATGACATAATAATAACGTCGAGTCTACATACACTAGCTAGAGGGTGCCCTAAAAAACAAGCAAATCCAATAACAACTTGGAATAAATAATAATAAATAATTATTCGGGACAATCTTACACAAATCGACCTAGTCCTAACACCCATGACCCAGGAACAAATATCTGTGCTCATCACACAAATAAATGCCCTGACTGGGAATCGAACCCAGGACCATCGGCTTCATAGGCAGGGTCACTACCCACTAGGCCAGACCGGTCGTCGGAAAGAACATTCATCTGTCCCTCATACTGGACAAGAGTTGCAGGTGATATGGTCCAATAGAGACAGTTAGGAAGGCCTATCAGCTATACTCTACAGCTATCCACTCTGGATGGCGCTTGCAACAGTGCCGAAATATGACACTCATTCAAATTAACATACATGGCAACTATCTCGTCTTAAGTAGTTGTAATGTGGACGATCATGTTAGCTTGAAATCCTATTTTGAACTTCATTAGCATAATTGTAAACATCATGTTAATAATAACCTACCTAATTATTTAGTTAAGTATGTGGTAAAGTGGGTGTTTACGTTTAATTAATTATCAAACAGAATCTGTTGTTGTAAACTTGTCAATCTTGTCATGTTACAGTCAGCAGCAGAAGTGACTAAGCGTTTCAGGTGTTCAAAATGAGGTCAACACATCTCTATTGTCAAGAGAATAAGAGCGCGTGTAGGTCATTTTGAACATTTTAAACGCTTAGCCACTTTTGCTGCTGACTGTACAAAACAAAATGTGGATGACCTTCAAAAGCTATTGTACCTAATGTAGGACTTGCAATTAATCTTAAGTGTCTCCATTTCATTGTGTTACGAAACTTTACAATATAAATTGTATTTATTGTACTTAATTCGTACACGGTACAATTACATGTAGGTATCTGACTTTCAATGTGGAGACAGGTTCAAATCCTGGCCACGCACTAGCCATAATTTCAACATTGGTACTAACTAACAACTGTTTCGGAAGTTGTACAAAATATATGATATAACCAGTCACTTTATTCATTCAAGGAAAATATTGTGAGGAAACCTGCATAAGTGATACAAAGTTGTATATTATATTCCTAACCCAATGTGGGCCAGCTTGTGGAGCATAGCACCATCCGTCTCACAAGTAAATCTATATAATTATATAAGGATTACCCTATAGCATCTACACATATAGCTTCATATAATATATTACTATTATATTTAAAAATGCCATCATTTTGAAAACATAACCCTGTTCCGTACAATGGAGATTTTTTCGTTATTTATATTAAAGATTTTTATATCACAATTTATAAGCATACATTCTAACTAATTAAAGATACCAGAATGGTTATTGAAATAAACACTGTTGTAATGAAATAAGAATGACTATTTTTTTGTTTCATATTTTCACTTGTGGGCACAATGCATGGAGCTAATGGAATTCATAATAAAAGGGCATGTCAAAAAATAAACACTAAAAATAGGCTTAAGTTTTCAAAATGATGGGTGTTTATCCAAGCCTTGATTATATGTAATAATTAAAATTTATTAATTCACCACAATATCTGCTGGCATAATATGATTGGGTTTTTATCATTTATCACAGTATTTGTCATGCTCCAACAAGTATGTGAGTGTGAAAGTGATGGATAGCATGATAGATGATAAAATGTAAACCATGCTATCCGTTCATAAGATGCTTCAATCCAGTAACTAGACAGTCAGTAGACAAACTAATGGGATTTTTCAAAAAATAGTGCACCCAATTAGTTAAAGTTGTTAAGAAAAGTTAAATCACTGTCAGTTTTGTGACTACAATTAAGCGTTAAACTTGGTTTTCATGTTCGTTTTATAAACTTCAATCGACATTACAACAAAATTAAAGGCAAAAAGTCGATCTTCATAAAGGTTTGATGCTTAATTGTCGTCATGAAACTGACAGTGGTTTAAGTTTTCTTAATAACTTTCACTAATTGGGGTACCAATTTTTTAAAACTCCCTTATATATATATATATTAATTTACCTTTAACACTGAGGGTTCATTGACATATATCCCAATCTTCATCATGAAGGCTATCTTCAGGAACACTATGCCCATCCACCGGATCATGTGCAGCTTCTTATCCAGCCCCATCTCTTCCAGATATTGAACTACTTCTTCTTTTAGCTTCTCTTTAGGGATTCCAGTTCGCAGACTTTCCTGGAATTTGTGTGTTATGTGACCTTCAGTTGACAAATGTTTTGAACACATTGACAGACATTGTGTCAGGCCATATCTGTGTGTGTGTTTATTAACACTAGTATACTCAATTACAACATTTTTTAGAAATGTGTAGCAAGTGTAAATAGTGAGTGCTTAGGTCAGTTTTGTTGGGGCAAATGAGCTTTTATACCTTCCTAACCAAAAATATGATTAAAAGGTAATACAATATTTTAATATTACTTTTATATTACATATAAGTATATATATATTATGAAGAAACATCTTTGCACTTAGTAGGAATGACACATGATAAGCTGATAGTGAAATATAAAAAAAATTGAAGAATGATCAACCTTAGTTTTTTATAAAAGCTATGCCTTGTTGTTAATAAAAATATTTAAGCTTTTAATACAAAATACAAATGATACACCCAGTTTCTAGATTAGACATAATAATTGCATTAGCCTCGTTTCACTTCATATTTTATTTTTATATTAAATTCTTACCGCCTCAATAACAGTGTCCAAGTAGACCGACTTGGCGGCCTCATCTTTGAGATCCTGCGGGCTCAGGTAATTGTCCATAGTCAGGGTTCTCTGCGGATACCAGGCCCGGGACATGAACCTAAATATCCCACTTTCAGTCCTCCGCGGCTCCAAAATATCTTTAAAATTCACGTTATCACTCATTTTTGTATTGCAATTAACTTTTTTTTAACTACCTAAAAGTATTTATTGTTAATTAATCTACAATAAACAACTATGAAATGTGATCACGTTGAGCACTCCTCGCACCGATTCATAAAATATTCAATTCATAATTTAACAAATTATTTTATTAAATACGCAAGCGGCGCAGTAAGTGAACATGCGCCAATCCCCGAACACGACTTTTTGACAACTGACTGGTTGACGGTTGACGTTGACACTGACAGCTAAGTGTCGTAAACACTTACTTTTTTTTTAACAAGACTGACCAGCGTTTGACCTCAGTCGTACCTGATGGTAAGTGTCTACGAGGCCGAGGGTGTTGACTCCCGCCAGAATTACTAAATTTCACACAGTTCAACAGTTTTCGTTGGGCTTCAAGACAAGGCAAAAACTCTCAAACTCCGTCTTATATCTTTATTTGTATTTCTAATGATTTTGAAGGAGGAGGATGTGTTACGACATATATATCTTTTTATTTTATACAAGACTGACTAGCGTTTGACCACAGTCACACCTGATGGTAAGTGTCGACGAGGTTGAGGGTGTAGCACGCTGATACCGTAACAGCTTATTCACTCTTGCCTTGAAGAGACCTAAATTATATATTTCCGGGAATACTAATACTAGTAACACACGTTCCGATTTGGCTGGAGCCGACCGTCCGACCACGACCAAAATGGAAAGTGTGTAGGGCGGTCGGTCCAACATAATAATTATTATTACTGGTTGGACGTGGTCGGCTCGCCGGCGCATCCGACAAGCCGACCGTCCAACCAAATTGGAACGTCTGGAAGCTTCATTCCGACCAAAAGCGGCTCATGCGCCGGCGAGCCGACCACGTCCAACCAGTAATAATAATTATTATGTTGGACCGACCGCCCTACACACTTTCCATTTTGGTCGTGGTCGGACGGTCGGCTCCAGCCAACTCGGAACGTCTGTTACTAGTATAACGAAGGGAGCGAATTCCAATACTTAGCAGTCCGCATTTTAGGAAGGTTGAAGCGAACCGCTTCGTGTGAATGAATGGAATATTCACAACGTAATTATGAAACCGCTCCCCTCGCCTGGACGTCCGGTGGTGGAACGGAGATGGCGGAATTAAATCGTGCAATTCCTGTGCACACTCTCCAAAATGTATCCTGTAAAACACAGACAAACTAGCAACCCTGCGACGGTGCTCAAGGCTCTGTAACCGTACATTCATACATACATTCATTCAGGATCGCCAAGTCTGCGAGCTCGGTGTTCTATTGAATCCAAAGCGGCCAGCTGATACTTTTTTTTACATAGCATAGCGATGGCTTTTTGCCTTAAGCTCACAGGTAAAAGCATAAAAAATCACACATAAAACATGTAACCAGGGATCGAATACCGGTATTATTTTCATACGAATTAACCGGAATTCAATTTCAGTATTTCAGTTGTTATTGCATAATAGATTTTATATGGATTTTATGTAGCTAATCAGATAAAGTAACTATGTTCCTTACCTAAATACCATTAAAAGTTTAACGGAGTTTTTTTCAAGTTAACGACAAACTATAGATTTTTACTTTAACATCTATCGCACAGATTAATAAGAGATACTAACTGATCTATCGTAACATGTTTATCATTTGGTAATAATATAACAATATAACGTATCTATGGATGTGTATGTGTGATGTAAAATGGCGTAGATGCAACCGAATTCTCATACCTAGCCAACAATAACAGTAACAGATTGTATAAAGCCTATGTATAAGTAAACCGCGCGGATTCTAAGGATTTGAACAAGACAAAGACTTTGGGATTAACGATTAGCCCCCGAGCTAGTCCACATAACTACCGCTATTTCACCCATTTTGTTTAGGAATCCCATTCCTAAATACAAGGGGTACCTATGCACCATGTACCAGACAACGTTGCACACGTGTCGGTGGTTTATATATCCCGTAATCGTAGTACAGTCAGCAGCAGAAGTTGCTAAGCGTTTGAAGTGTTCAAAATAACTACACGCGCTCTTATTCTCTTGACAATAGAGACGTGTTGACCTCATTTTGAACACCTCAAATGCTTATAGCTACTTCTGCTGCTGACTGTATGTGTATAACACTAAAAAGGTGGTATGAGGAATCATTAAAACGCAAATTCATTGAATAAATCTTTATAATACTCAATACAAATATGTATCTAAAATATACCTAACTAATTTATAGCCAACACTCCAGACTACTGCGATACGTAGGTTGAAATCAACTTTTTATTAACTTTCAGACATCCGAATCGAATTAATTACCTTTATATGAATGAATTTGAACATAATCGATAAGTCTTATAGCCGCAATGCCTAAATTTATTATAAAAAATAATAGCACAGTCAGCAGCAAAAGTTGTTAAACGTTTGAAGTGTTCAAAATGACCTACACGCGCTCTTATTCTCTTGACAATAGAGACGTGTTGACCTCATTTTGAACACCTCAAATGCTTAGCTACTTCTGCTGCTGACTGTACCTACCTAAGTTTTCAATTTATATAAGTTACTCGCAAACGAGCAAGAATTTGAATAAAATATAAATATTAAGTACAGTCAAGTGCAAAAATACCTACCGAAAGAATCCTTTCATAAATACGTCCTACAACCTTATTTACTGTACAATAGAGTTGCTCGGTACATATATTTGAAACTTTGGCAGTGAACGAATTTTTACACTTGACTGTACACAAATTTATTGTTATTAACATAATAAACAAATCCTTAACATTAATCAACATTATGTTATAGCTCTTAGGTATTTCTCTTATCTTTAAACTTTATTTTTCTTATTTAGTCAATTAATTTCGTGGTTCATTAATGGCGTTGTGTTATTTTTGTAATTACGTCAAACGTCAAAACTAAACTAAATTATACAGAGACACGCCCACAGAGACGTGATCGTACACCTACTAATACTTTTATACTTTCCCGTGGTAATAGACGAAACGATTTTATCATAATCGGCAGGACACAAAGTTGTAGGTACGTGTAGTTTATGTTCGAACTTCGATGGTAGTTGATACATTTCTAGCTGGCCCCTACACCTACGGCTAACTCTTTGTCTATTGTGAAGTTACTATGAACAAAGCCGTACTTGCTACTTACTGCATAAAAAGGTTCGATCGGCTGTATAGTCTCCTGAGGCCGCCCATACAAGTAAAATGCTACTCGGATTCGTTCTTTATAGTGTAGGAAATAAAGTATAATTTCTTTTGTGTCAAAATCTAAGAAAACAAATAAAACTCAACTCTGTTCCAATTTTATAAAATTCAAATTGCTTTAAAGTAATTAGTACTACATGTAGGCTTCTGGGTCTCAGGAGGATAGAACGCCCGGGTAGGTACTGAGTGGAACGTCAGTTTATTTTGAATCTTATTTCAAGCTTCAAAGAGTTGTAATTCAATAACCGGTTAAAGTGGCCTAACATTTTTTTATGCAGTAACACGTGCGGTTTTACTTAACAATAGATAAAGAGTGCCGTGAAGAGCAACTAGAAACCAAACGACTATAACAAGATTCGTAGTAGTTCACGTATTACGACTACATTGTTTTAGAAGCGATTGCGTAAGGCCGTGGGTTTTGTGACCGCCCGCCGCCGGCCACCGGCGACCGACGCGCGAATTTTTGTACGACAATGTTTGAGAGTGGTTTCTCTGAAACATCACATTGCGGAACATATATCCTTGTATGAAGACGCCGCCGGTCATGGGTCAGAAAACCCACGGCCTAAATGCTACTTTTGATGTATCGTGTCGATAATAAAACGTTTCATGCACGGCTATGGTGGAGTATCAACTACATAACGAACTTACGAAGTGAGGTAACATAATAACAATAATACAAAAATTACAACAGATTTGTTGTACCTACAGGTGCACGTGTAGTGTCAGTCTTAACAAAGCTAAAAGCTTTTTTTTTACTGAACCTTAATTTGTATAGTTAGTTCCACGACAGTTGAGGCGAATGGATTACGCACACAACTATATACAGTACTGATTGCAAAGAGTGAACGAATGGAAAGAATGAGTAATCTCCCTATAATTACATGAGATGTTGTTGTGTGAGTGACTTGAACTCTGGTGAAACTATATATGTGACATTATCTACGAAAAGGGACCTTATTGTCGATGGCGCTTATATCGTTGTTCAAGAGGATACAATACAAACGCAACGTGATTCGACGTAAGTGCCATCGACAATAAGGTCCCTTTTCCTAGATAATGACACATATGTAGTATCCCAAGTGTTGACGTCACGTCACGCACACAACATCTCATGTAATGATAGGAAGATTTTGAAATTATTGCCAAATGTTTATGATATGATATTATGAAGAACTGCAATACTGTTTTAGATGAATGAAAGATTGAAGCTTTTGATCCATTCCACTAAGCTGCGTATTGAAGGGATCCACATATTCTGAATTTATGATTGGTTTGATTGTAGCTGCTTAATCCCTAATAAAGGTACTGTCATCGTCACCTACTCATTCCACTTATTAACTTATTATCTATATATTTAATATTTTATTACCGAAGAGCTGGCGGCTTCCTCGCACAACGTATCAGCATTGCGATACAACGAGGAAATGCCGCCAGCATCCTTGGTACAATGCCTCAAGGGCCATTATAAGTCAATTTAAAATAAACGTACCAAATAAAAATAAAATAAATATCATTCTTATGCCTGGATCTTGTATTTTTGGCATTTTTACGCGTTATTTCAATTGTAACATTTTTACTGTCTTAGGCAATCCGCAAGTTTAAACTTTTTCATCATTGAATAAAATGTAAAGACGACGTCAAAGACATGTATACATTTTTTCAC
The DNA here is from genome assembly GCA_022674325.2 of Grapholita molesta. Lineage (NCBI taxonomy): Eukaryota > Metazoa > Arthropoda > Insecta > Lepidoptera > Tortricidae > Grapholita > Grapholita molesta. Next base: position 3,515,645 of record CP053138.2, read on the forward strand.
CTTAATCCTTTGTAATAAGGTGCAAAAGTGTATACATATCTTTGACGTCAACTGTACAAAGACAGGCTGTCACAGGTTACCTGTGCACTGTGGTACAGGTATCTTGAAATGTCTCCATTGACGAGCGGTATTGTCCTCATGATACAGTAAAGTTCATAAATACGAGCATGTCGCCAACATAACTAAATGAGTTCAAAGCCAGGCTTAAGTCAAGAACCGACTTTCGATGGGGCAGAAAGGTTCTTAAGTGTTGACCCTAACCTACCGAAAGACGAAGCGTTGGAAGCTAGGTGGACCAACGATCACAAAGTCAAGGAAATCGTTGTAGGGAACTGCTTGTCGTGGAAATCAATAGGTGAGTCGTCAGTCTAGAAGTGGAAGTCTTTCGGTTGATGATGACGTTCACCTTAACCCATTAAAGGTGTAAAATTGAAAGCATATCTATGAACTCGACTATGGTAGGTATTAGGGATAGAAGTAAATAGACCTTGGTATAGGTGAAAAACTTAAGAAGTCAGTTGTGCGGAGAATTAATATGGAACTTACGTTAAAATTTGAATATAGAACACCGAAATGCGTGTACAGACACGTTACTACTACATAGACCAGGTGCTTTAGCTAAGTTTTTCACCTATATCCCCCTCTTTCGCTCTTGCGTTTATGAGGTATAAAGAAATAAAAAGATGAGTGGTTGTTCGCGTAGCGGGGCTTCAGGATATTTGTCCTTTACATCCTTATATTCTTCAGGGCCTTAGTCAGCTGCAGGATCCGCGTGATCTGATCCACGGTTTCCTCCTGTTCTACCTCCGTGTCCGCCAAATCTGATCCGCAGTACGTGCCGAGTTCGCGGCACCGGGCCATGTACAGACGCCATTTTGGATCCTTCTGGAGACAGGCGGGGTTGCCAATCACAATCAGCTTGGCTTTGGCGCGCGTTACGGCTACGTTGAAACGCTGTAGAAAACATAAGGTGTTAGGTTCTATGTCGGAAAATGTTCGATTGTAGATACTTACTTCGTAAGTTGTGGATATAGTCTTACTTGACGACCGCTCTGGCCTAGTGGGTAGTAACCTAGTGACCCTGCCTATGAAGCCGAAAGACCTGGGTTCGATTCCCAGTCAGGGCATTTATTTATGTGATGAGCACAGATATTTGTTCCTGAGTCACGAGTGTTTTCTATGTATTTAAGTATTTATATGTATCTATTTATTACATATATCGTCGTTTAGTACCTACAACACAAGCCTTACTGAGCTTACTGTAGGACTAGGTCGATTTGTGTAAGAATGTCCCGAAAATATTTATTTTATTTATTTACTTATTTGTATGTCTCTTCCGTACACGGAACAATGGTGTTTCGGACATTTGGGAGGCGTACGAGCCAACGCGCAGAGGCCCTTTCGACAATATTAATGAAATGTAAGGGAAACACTAAGCGGATGCTGCCCCTGTCCGTATCACGGAACGTGCACAGAGACAGCACCTGCCACGGTGTAAGGATAGTCTTATTATTATTACTGACAGTAGGTTCTGGTAAATATCGGTCCACGCTTTTTCGTCGTATTCGATTTATTTTCGTTCTAGTTACACGCGCGGCAACGCTGCGAGCATTTTGGGCACTTTTGGACCGGAAGCGACAACTTGTGGTTTTGACTTGTTACAAATTGTAATTATTTTGTAAAAAATGTATTAATAGTTAGAGTCGAGTAGTTTAGAGTTACTGAAACACGTCATAAAATTAAAATATTTATTATTTATCATTTATTTGGCAGTGGGCATTTTGTATATTGCTAGGACGGATCAGCGATAACCCCCACAAGGTAATCTCCGACGACCTAGCCGAGATCGCGGGAACTGATCTTTTTGGCGATTTTTAGGGAGGCCTCCCTAAAAGATCGCCAAAAAAAGTGTTCATCAAAAGAGATAAATCAAAAGAGTGCAATACTGTAGGCCTACAGCGGTGCACTTTGGGCTGGAAGTATGCTGAACTATCCTTACCTTGGCGTCCGCCAGGAACCCGAGCCGGAACTTGGCGTCGTGCGCCAGCAGGTCGCAGCGCGCGCGCACCGTGGACACCAGCACGACACGTTTCTCCTTGCCCTGGAATCCTTCCACGGTGCTCACCTCGATGTCCAGCTCGCGCTCCTTCAGCCACTGTTTCATTTTGTACACCTGGAATAAAACAAAAATTGTTCGCGAGTTCCCTGTGGATAAAATCAAAGTTCAAAGATTCCGCCAGGAGCGGTAATTTTTGAAAGACTTGTAATCCGCATAGACAACATTACTTATTTTTGAATTATTATATGTTTGTCCGATATTTAAATCGAAAGAAAAATAGAAAAATTTGACTCGCAGCGGGACTCGAACCCACAATCACTGGATCCAGTGGTTGTTCGCATACGTGGGTAGACGTTTCTGCATAATAAAAAATAATAATCATATATTTGATTAAGATTATGCATACAATCCGATTAAAAACAAATCATTCCACTTTGAACCCGGGTATGTCCTTAAACTACGTCCAACAATGAGAGGTAGGGCGCATTGAAGTTCCATCCCGCTTGAGTCTGGAGAATCCCAACTGGGGAAGTACCTCCTCCTTACAGAAGACCACAGCCATAATAGCACTGCTACCTTTCAGGTATGTAGTGTTGTGTTAGTGAGTAAGGTTCCCAGAGCTCCAGCCTTAAAGGCCGGAAACGCGCTTATGACTCCCCTGGTGTTGCAGGTGCCCATGGGCGACGGTAATTGCTTACCATCAGGCAAACCGTCTGCACGTTTGCTACCTTTGTAATAAAAAAATGGATGGGAAATGAGTTGAACATATAGTTCAGTATAAGTTACTTGTCTGATGTAGGGCGTGACGACGCCTATGTCAGCCTCTGGCACGCGGTGCACCTCGAGCAGCGCTGTGATGTGGCTCTGGATCACCTCCAGCTCAGAGTTGTTGTAGAAGCTGGAACACATATAAATATCAAAGTACATTTTACAGAAATGAACATATATCGCTCAATATTTAACCTTTTGAACCCCAAGAACCACTAAAGTGGCCGCGTTATGTCGTGCCTACCACGCCACCGACCCCTAAAGTGGCTATGACGGACGCTGTCAAAGCAATTGTCCTGCTGACATATAAGGTTTATATTTGTTCATCGCTAGTTGATACGTTGGCGTACACGTCACATTTTGACGCGAGAGGAAAAGCGTTCAAAAGGTAAGGGACTCAAGAAGACCAAAAAGGGGTCGACGGATTGAGGCGGATTCGGTCGAGATCTTAAAGCTTTGTGTTCTTGCTTTAAAAAATAAATACAATAATACTTCAGTCACGGATGTCCATTGCTGGACATGCGCCTCCCCCATAGACCGTTATATAAGCAGCATGGGAGGAATAATTCCTTAATCGCCACGCTTTGCAGGCAGGCTGGCGCTTCCAGTATGTCCCAGCGCTCAAAGGAACGGTGCTCCCCTCTGGAGGTTTCTGTTCAAAGTTTCGAGACCCGGGCCTCAAATACAATAAGTTGTAAGCTTTATCATAATTATAATCATATTTTGACTAGATAAGTTCGCGCGAGATCCCCTAGCGAGCAAATGTGGAACCGTAATATCGTGCGATGGTTGGATTTATAATTTTAAGAATGTCATATTGGACTAATATTGTATAAGTAGTGAAAATATTATATAACCAACTCAGAAGTGGGATGAAAAATTGGTTACTGGACGTAAGTGGTTATTTTCCCTTTTTTAATGTATACTAACGGTAAATAATTTAAACTATAATTTCGTTATTTTTATGGCGCAAAGAAGGTAAATAAGTGTTACTTAAGTACTCTTATTTTAAATTGGTCGCGCGTTCGAAGTTTACACGTGGTTTTCTGACGCGCGGTGAGACTTCTGAATAACTTAATAATAAATTGATAATGTTTATTTTGTTAATTTGATAATTGACTTAATACATTTTCATTAGGGTATTTTGAAAAACTTTTTCCCCGGTTTTACTTTTTAATCATACATGTTAAAATACCTCCGGGGGTATTAAAGGGGGGCTAGAATATGGTTATTTTTGCGCAAGGAAGCACCGTTCTCGAGATAATGGATATAACGCATTGTTAAACACTGTTTCCTTGAAATTAAGTCCCCTCAGATTACTAATGATGTTCTATGCGTTTATTCTATTACGAGTCCCGGCCGGAATCGATCTCAATCGAAGAGCAGCGTGGCAGTCGCAGCGTAGCAGCCACAGCATGGCAGCCGCAGCGTGGCAGCCGCAGCGTGGCAGCCGCAGCCTGGCAGTCGCAGCGTGGTAGTCGCAGCGTAGCAGCCGCAGCGTGGCAGCCGCAGCGTGGCAGTCGCAGCGTGGCAGCCGCAGCCTGGCAGTCGCAGCGTGGCAGCCGCAGCGTGGCAGCCGCAGCGTGGCAGCCGCAGCGTGGCAGTCGCAGCGTAGCAGTCGCAGCATGGCAGTCGCAGCGTGGCAGCCGAGCCGCCGCGGACGTAGCCGAAAGCTGAGCTTCAGGACCAGGAGGCGAGCCTCAACGAGCTTCGATGTTCAGAACAAAAAAGGTCATGTAGCCCTTCCTTTTTTTTCTGGTAATATTGTTATAATAATACAGTATATTGGAGATTTCTTACCGGCTTAGCCGGAAATACAAAGACAGATTAGAGCCAAGAGAAAATTGACCATAAGACCTGGAATTTAATACGTCAGAATAAAAAAAGGATTGAGGTGTAGCTAAAAGAGGGGAGGTTAATAAGTACGCTGTGAGTTACGGCTGGGGCGAAAAGACTGTAGTACATTTTATAATGCAGAAAGTAACTGATTATTCAAAACGAGGTTTGAGATCTTTATCACCATCTTATCTACGTGGTAAGAGTGGCAAGTAAATTAATTAACGCGTTTCCATCGGAACAGAATTATGGCCAATTATTAGAGAATATGCTAAAACGTAGGAGTAGGCATCAGGAATCTATCGAAACTTACTTTTACGAAAAAAATTATCTTTGCTTAATTAGTGCGAAATCTGACTTGGGGTCGACGAAGGCTCAAAACTTACCTAAAGTTTTACGTATACATCTGACAAGCTTACCAATGTAAACCTTGATAGCGAAGCTCCTCTCATAGGATAATCCAGTTTGTCTTGTTTTGGAATCACCCATGATAGCATTCCTAGTACAATGATAGGGTTCGGTGACAAACTCGTACAGCCTTCAAGATCAGTAGAATTAACAATAATAATCGACGGCGTGACTGCTTAACACTTATGTGCCGAGTTGATAATGGTAGTTTGCTTGAGAAATCCATGGTCATTACTCCGAGCAATCCACACATCAATACAAAGCAAGTAAAAATAGAGTTGAGTGCGAACGATCTGTAATATATATATACCTTATAGTCTATCACATCACGAGCGCGAGAAGGTTCGAACAATGATAGATGATTTCATTACGCTAGTCCTATCATATTCATCCGGAAGTAGGGCTGTGGCGTTGACAGGACGTTGTATTCTTTTTTATTTCCCAAGCAATACCCATTGTTAGTAGTAATTAAGGACCCTAGAGGTGTACTTAGTAGGATATATTAAGTTAAATTACGTGTTGCGGGACAACTGGTTGTTTGGGTGCATTGGTGTGAATAAAGAATGTGTCAGATGGTGCGTCTCGAAGGGTGCAGGTTGGCAAGTATGCAAGCGTAATCATGATGATTGATGGTTAGCAATGTATAAATTGCAGAACATTCCCAAAAAGCGGATACGTTCTAGGGAATGTTCGCAGACACATTCCTGCAACATGAAGCTTATTTTTAAGAGAAAATACTTCGAAATCATTTAATCTTATTAAGAAATTAAAATTCACTTGTATAAGAACATAAAATACTTAAATACTACATTATTTAAAGAACGAAGCAATAAAAACAGAGAGGGTAGTTTTAGAAAAATAACAAAATTTCCGCCTATAAATTAGAAGGCAAATAAGTTGCTTTGTACGGCGATTCCGGTTTGCCGGTGACAATCTTGCAAACGTATAATAATGGCATATTAATGCTTGGATATGAAGTTGTTATGATTATTTAGTTGTCACTCGGATCATCTTTGTAAATGCAAAATTAGAAAATACTTGGAATAATGTTTAAATAGGCACAACTTAAAACTACATGTTATTATGCATAAAGTATTGACTATTACAGTTAGCTATTTGGTTGATAAGACATAAGTTACAAAAAAGTTGCTTAAATTCTCTGTCTTTCAGAGAACATTTCCACTTTCGAACTTCACAATTATAGACTAGAATATTACTTCTCTGATTAAACTGAATCACCTAACTATTTCTTGGTTGTGTCAAATTAAAGCATTGACTTGTGTCAACGAGTGGATAAGGAGTTTTAATATATACTAAAAGAAGTTTTTGCATAATTACAATAAGTATATAGGTAATGTGCTTCATAATAAGTAAGACGTGCATTTTTCTGTCCCCTGTTTATGGTATAAACAACGAAGTTATTAGGTAATCCGATAAATTCTCGTTCTTGAGAACATTCTCAGAAGTTACCGCGAAATTCTCATGTGAAAGTTTATCAACTTTGGAAACTTCCCGTGCGTGTATGGCTATTGATGATATAGGTCATTGACAGTTTGAGAAAACATGTATAGAATTAAACAAAATTACTGGTTTACAAGAACAAAAAACATATGTAGGAGCGTGCATTTTGCCACCAGCTTACCAATATAAGGGAAGGTCTCTTGCATCTCATAGAAAAGATAGAAAGACATTCTCATACGCTGCGTTTTGACCATCTTGGGCCCTTCGTTAAGTCGAAAATAGGACACACTCGCAAAACAATCGTATATGCTATTACAATCTTTTTATTTATTGACATGGTTATTGAAATACCAATACGCAAACGGTTATAAAGGATATTTTTGATACTTTTCGAGTAGCCGATCGAATTGTTAGTGGCCGCGGCTGGTTGAACCGATGTATTAAACAATTAATTAAACATGTACTAAATGCTGTGGCCAGCCCTTGGACTAGTGATCAAGTTTAGTGGTACAAACAATAGGATGATTTTAATTTGACAGAAAAGATTGGGGCAGAGAATTAGGGAAAATTCAGTGGGGAATAAATAATACAGTTGAAAAAAAAAAACGATTGGTAGATCATCCGCTGAAGTTATGTTTGTGAGGGAAATAGTAAGCGAACGTAACCATGAGTTGAATCAAGTGTCAGAAAAGTCTCAAACCGAATTATCCCTAACATCGATTCGTGGGGAGGGTAAGCATAGAATTGATCAGGCTCAAAATACTCAAAAACTGCGTTATGATCAGGGTAAAAATTACCAAAGTGGCAATCTAAAATAATGGCAAAAGCACCAAACTCATGCTTTCATACGAAGGCTCCTTTAAAGTCGTTAAGGTGATGATCGATATAAGATAACACCAATCTCTGGATTTGAAGGGATGAAAAATAAGCGGAAGACCTCAGTAGCCACGGACAACATGCGTCCGTGGATTCATATAGCTCCCCTAAACATTAACGGCGATAACGATAGTGATGATGATGTGTCTAATGATATAGATGATGTAAACGATTCTGAAAATTAGATATCCCAAATGTTTTTCTTTTGTTTCAGGTCAAGTGCTAGAAGACGCGAAAATGTTAGCGTGCTTAGCTTGGCCTGGAACCATGTACGACATGTACGTATCTATTTGGCTACAAGGATAATTGGTTTAAGGATATTTAGTTAAAAGGATATTTGGCTTCAAGGATAATTGGTCTAAGGATATTTAGTTAAAAGGATATTTGGCTACAAGGATAATTGGTCTAAGGATATTTAGTTAAAAGGATATTTGTCTACAAGGATAATTGGTTTAAGGATATTTTGTTAAAAGGATATTTGGCTACAAGGATAATTTGTTTAAGGATATTTAGTTAAAAGGATATTTGGCTACAAGGATAATTGGTTAAAGGATATTTAGTTAAAAGGATATTTGGCTACAAGGATGATTGGTTTAAGGATATTTAGTTAAAAGGATATTTGGCTACAAGGATAATTGGTTTAAGGATATTTAGTTAAAAGGATATTTGGCTACAAGGATAATTGGTTTAAGGATATTTAGTTAAAAGGATATTTGGCTACAAGGATAATTGGTTTAAGGATATTTAGTTAAAAGGATATTTGGCTACAAGGATAATTGGTTTAAGGATATTTAGTTAAAAGGATATTTGGCTACAAGAATAATTGGTTTAAGGATATAAAGTTACAAGGATAATTTGGTATAAGGATATATAGTTACAAGGACATTTGGCTACAAGGATAATTGGGCTAAGGATAATTAGTTCCAAAGATATTAAGCTACAAGTTTAATTGGTTAAGAATATTTAGTTCCAATAATATTTGGCTACAATGATAATCGGTTTAAGGATATATAGTTACAAGAATATTTCGCTACAAGGATAATCGGTTTAAGGATCTATAGTTACAAGAATATTTGGCAACAAGGTTAATTGGTTTAAGGATATTTAGTTCCAAGGATATTTGGCTACAAGGATAATAGTTTAAAGATATATATTTTCAAGATTATTTGGCTACAAGGACAATTAGATTAAGGATATTTAGTTCCAAGGCTATTCGGCTACAAGGATAATTGGTTTAATGATATTTAGTTCCAAGGATATGTGGCTACAAGGATAATTGGTTAAGGATATATAGTTAAGGCTTTTGGACCGAATTTTTATTATGGGTTTATAGTTTGTCTAAACAAACCAAAGAAAGAAGCAATAAAAAAATATGGCATATAAATTTAACACTACAAACAGAAAATACAATTTGACAAGTCTAGATTTGGTCCACGAAAATCCTTAATTAATAAAATCTTGTGTCCGGGGAGGATTAACAAACGAATCAGTCAAAATGCTTGGGTCTTTGGGATAATGAGTAACGACAGGTATTCGGCAGAATACACTCAGATTACAAGATATATATATAGGGGTATGTGTCCGGTCCGGTAGAAAAGATACATTCCTCGTTCAATTTTAAAAGATTTAAGATGATATAGCTTTCCTAGGAGGTAGGAAATGATGTTAGTAATAATAATACTCGTAGTGACATCGATGTAACAGATGACGTGATGGGACACGAAATTCAAGCTGAAATTCATATAAGGTACAAAAACTGGATGGAAGGATGATTTGTTAGTCTTTGAGACTATTGGAAGGATGTTAATCAATTTTCTTTCAGCAGGATATACATTAATATATATTATTGTGGATGGATTGGATCAAGACACTAAATTCAAGCTGAAATTCAAATGGGATATAAAAAAATGGATGGAAGGATGATTTGCAGTCCTTAAGACTATTGGAAGGATGTTAACCTATTTTTTTTTTGCGGGATGTACATAAAACAATCGCTGAACCAATTTAGTTAATTTTGGGATTGAAATGTTTGTATTAGACTGCAGAAGGTTTAGGCAGTGTAAAAACACGGAAATATTGTGATGATAATTAGAAAACAGTGATTCTTTATTCCCATAAAAATTGTTCCTACCTGTCAATCATTGACATTCCAATTTATAACCATAGACATAATAAGAATACGGGCGTTACGAAGTTCAACGGGTCATCTAGTTATATATATTATTGTGGATGAATTTGATTTTGTTATGTACAATACTAACTTTTGATAAATCGGTTAATTCTATATTAATTGTGTTGGATAATAATCATTATGATTGTGAGTTACACATAAAAATAATGTATAATGAAAAAATATAAAGGTGATTTGTTAAAGTGGATGTGATAAATATACATGATATAGGTATTTTATGAAAAGGTAATAAAATCTATAGGTACACTTATGTTTGGAAAACTGGATATTATGGTAATATTCATCGCATTTTTAAATATTATTAATTTATATCATGTCATTTGTATCATAGGGGTTTTCACGAGGACGTGATGAATTTTATCAGGATGGACGAATCTGTAAGCTTTATCATAATTATAATCATATTTTGACTAGATAAGTTCGCGCGAGATCCCCTAGCGAGCAAATGTGGAACCGTAATATCGTGCGATGGTTGGATTTATAATTTTAAGAATGTCATATTGGACTAATATTGTATAAGTAGTGAAAATATTATATAACCAACTCAGATCATAGGTTTAAAATTAAAAGTATAATGATTGACTTGGAATCGGTAACCTCTTCCGTTTCGCGCCATTTTGACTAGATACGGCGGCTGAGGGAAGGGGTTGGCGCGGCGGGTAACCGGTACCAAACAAGAAAAGGGCATCCTGGTGCGGACGTCCAGGGTTAACGGTTGTGTTGAATTGTCAAGCCGAACTGTTATAGATTATCATTTATCACCACGTGTTCCCTGATTATAGTTGGTTATTGTTATAAAAGTGTTTTCTTTCACATACGTTATTCCAACATCTCGATTTACTGGTTGTTTCATGGAGGATTTTTACAAAGTAAATATTAAATGCCCATTTCTAGTGGCTGGAGCGTAAATTATACCTTGGCGACTTCCCGGTTCTCTGCTCCTGGGCCGACACCCCGTAGAATACGATGGCGCGACTGGCTTTTCCCTCTCCCAGGATGTCAACGGTGCTTAAATAGTCCAGAGGCGCCATTGCCTGGATATACACAAGTTTTTATTGGTAAAAAAACGGACAAAACTCTTAATACTTTTCTTTATTTGCAAAAGGAGACAGGCAGTATGAACAAATAAAAACTTTTACAAAAAATATAACCGCTGATAAAAACTAAACAAAACAAAAACAATAACGCACTGAAAATTTTGTCTTCAATAACACCTATTATTTTTGGAGTCGGTACCAGGCTCAGACAAACTCGCTCCGCGCGCACGCCTTAGGTGCCACATATTTTAATGTCTTAACTCTTTCGAATGAGTAACTTCCTATACCTACTTATTAACTACAACTCAATTGAGATTATTCGCCTGAAAGGGTTAATTATCCATGTTAGCAAATATTACGCCATTATTTGTCAACAGCTTGTCACAGTGTTCTGGAAGGTCAAACGATTAAACGCAACTAAAGTTGTACAGTCAGCAGCAAAAGTGGCTAAGCGTTTAAAGTGTTCAAAATGAACCTACACGCGCTCTTATTCTCTTGACAATAGACATGTGTTGACCTCATTTTGAACACCTGAAACGCTTAGCCACTTCTGCTGCTGACTGTACTCGACAATATCCTCCATGTTGGATGAGAAAAACGCTCGAAGGAAACGTGTTCCATACATACGTGAAGACATTCTCGAGCACGCAACTCCTACCTCAAGCTGTCCGTGATAGAACAGCTCGTCTGGGATGCTGAGGATGTCGCGGTGCGATCGGAAGTTCTTCTTCAGCATCATAATGTAGTTGGGGTCGCGTCGCTCGTCGCTGTAGAGGACGCAGTCGCGTTTTAAACGCTCCATCAGGGAAATACCTGTTAATAAGTCTAAGTCACTAATGTTTTATAAGGGTTTTATACATAATAAATATGTAAAAAATGTATTCATGTTCTTTTTAACAACATCGATAAATCATAAATTGATATGCCAGATACTTTAGAATAGATGAGCAAGCTGACCGATGTCAGAGTTTGGAGTGGAACCGGCGTCTTCAGTCTGTCCAGACTTGCCGATCACAGGCAGACAACCAACAGGCAAACTGATAATACTACAATAATATTTTTCCTTAGTAACTTCAAACTTTTTGAAAGAAAGAAAAAATAAAAGAAAGAAAGAAAGAAAACCATGTCCAGCCGGGAGATAACAACAGGCCCGGTACCGCGAACATCGAAGTTCGTATATTTCGAACATCTTTCTCTTACTCCAATAAAGCGAGAATGGCAGAGAAAATCGTCCACGAAAAACGATACCACGAATAGGTATCGTTTTTGACGGTAACGCCACAGGGCTTAGCTGGTGCGAGTGCCAGCTGCAATGCTCCGCCCGGGGCTAGTAGTCCACACATATAGAGCATCGTAGCCGCACTCACCCAGACCCAGCTTGTTGGCCTCCCGGGAGATGACGACGGGGCCCAGCTGCTGCGGGTCCCCGGCCAGCACCAGCGCGCCGCCGGCGGCCAGCAGCCCGCACAGCGGGATGAGGCAGGCCGGCTCGCTGGCTTGTGCGGCCTCGTCGATGAACACGTGCGTGGTCACGCGGTTAAGATTCTTCTGCTTTAACTCACTGGAATTTATCTGGATTATTAGTAAAAGGAAATGGCAGTGGGTTTATAAATTTTGCCATTCACATAAACTACCTCTTTTGTTTACGTGTATGGTGAAGAAGTCAACGGACTTGGACCGATATGTATGACTGTCGACAACCGGCCGACACCACTCGCTAAACCATCCACGCAAGTCTTGCCGTGATTGTGACATGCAGTGATAATTAAAGCAACCTAAACATAAATATAAATGAATGAGCGATCTTATCGCTAATAAGTGATCTGTTCCGGACGACCTTAAGGCAGCGAAGCTAAAGAAAACTACAAAGGAAGAAGAAAGGAGGTGCAGGAATTCTGAGATTTAAAACAAGGAAACAAATATTAGGGCTAAATAAATACGTAGTATACAAATGAATAAATACATCATTTTTATACATAAATACATTATCAGCCAAAAAAGATAATGACAACCAGGAAAACACTAAGGAAGAGACAAATAATAATCCTTACGGTGTTCAATTAACTAACTATTTTTGGGTCTCTTGTTTTGAGGTTTTTCAGTAACCAGAGTCTTTATCTTGCGTGCGAAACCACTTATCTCTTTTTAACTGTATGATTTGAAAAAGACGGCTAATCTAAGTCACTCGCGAGATTCTGTCGCAGCTTGTGTTCGGCTAATCGGCTTGCTATTCAAACTAATCGATTAAATTGAGTTGCACCTTCAGGTACCTACTAAAATATCTTAATAGGCGGTACTTACTTGGCAAACTTCGCCGCATGGACGAGCGTGGTGATCACGATGCTGTAGGACATGAACTGTTTGATGGGAACCCTGGTCCAGGTCTCCCGGCTGGTGCCGTTGGAGTAAGGGGCCAAGATCGCCGGCATAGGCTCCCTGAAATGTGATGGCTTGTACTCCTTGCCATTGAATCACCGTGTATTGAAACATTAAATCCATTATGTTCAAACTATTTAAATCTAAATTTCTCAATGGATTTCAACACAGCGTACTGATGCGGCGGCAGTGACTTATGTCTTGAAGTTTCTATGTGAAAACCATACGACTGAGATATAGAAAAAGGTGTTGAATTTTGCAGTGTAATTTTAGAATTGAAAACCAGAATTTTTTTGACAAACCAAATGAGAATCGCTTAATAGCCAAAATTGGAAGTCCTCAATAAACCAGTCTGCGTAGTATTAGCAGCGTTGCAACTTTGGCACGTCGTCGGTGGATATGTTACAGTCCATTCATGCCAAAATGGCTAGCATGCTTGCCATTTACACCTATCATCGCCTATAACGTCATGCATCACGTTTGCACTTACATGACAGCGGCTATGACATGTACCTATGTCCCTTTTATTTACGCGGTACGATTATCTATTGTCCCTTGAATTAGCTGATAGCTTATTAGCTCGCGGTGGGACCAGGGCCTTACGCTAGCCTGCTATTGCGGACCTCGGACAGCTGGTAACAAGATAAGTAAATACTAACCACACTCTGAACTCGGAATTGGCTCGCAGAAGGAAGGAATCCTTCTCGGGGAATTTGTTGGCGTACTTAATAAGCAACGTCGCCACATGGTCTGCGGCCATATTGGAATCCGTGCAGACTAAGATACGGTTGGAGCGGGTCTTGGCCAACTGAAAATGAAAAAAAATGTTTGTTTTAAAAACGATACATTTTGGAGAGTGTGCACAGAAATTGCACGATTTAATTCCGCCATCTCCGTTCCACCAACAAACGTCCAGGCAAAGGGAGCGGTTTCATTCTTACATTGTGAATATACCATTAATTCGTACGCAGCGATTCGCTTCTACCTTCCTAATGCGGACTGCTAAGGAATGGAATCAACGGCGGATCCAGGGGGGGGTCATGGGGGTCATGACCCCCCCCCTGGGCTGGTTCCAGGACTTAGGTGGACCGTGGACCACTAATTGAACATAATGATTTTATTCATATTTTTTGTCACCATACAGATTTTACGTAACCTTCAATATTTAATTAATTTAATTTAATATAATAACTTTGTATGATGGCAAACGTTTGGGAACGAACGCATCGAAAATTTGAATTTTACCGCGCCACCGCCCGCCACGTTTCATCCGAGGTCACATGTGTGCCACCGTGTGACACTTGCGCTCGCTTGTCGACTACGTATACTAGAGCTAACCTCAATTGGAATCGGAAAGACTCCCTTAATTGGCATAATCTAATTGTCCTAACATAAATCCGCATAACAGACTTGCTTGGCATAACTAAAATGCGCATAACGTTTGATTAGCCTAACGATGAAATTGCATAATACGGTGTGTAAGTCTTATACGGGCGAATCTCTTAACGGAGGGTAGAATAGGATATAAGAAATATATTTAAATAACTTTTGCTTAGAAGTGCAATTAAAATTTTATCCATATAAAAAAATTCGGCACGCAATGTAATGCAACACACTCGAGTTAAACACTAGTTGACAGTTAGTTTGAAAAGCTTATATCGCGTAATGTGCGCAGTACAATACTGCTCAGAAATTTTACAAAAATTAATTACATGTGTATAATAGGTATAATTAAAGAAAAACCTTTTGGTTAATGATTATACTGGTAAATCCTATGCCAGGTTTAATTCTTCGCCCGTATTAGACTTACACACAGTATATAATCTGCATAATAATAAATCTGCATAATTTACATTGTCATAACATTATCTAGCGTAACTTTAATTTACATAAAATCAATTTACAGAACATCTTATTTCATTTTTTAATAAGTTAATCAGCGAATAACGCCTGTCTCATATAAGAAGCTTTTGGTTAGGTTAGGTTAGAACTGCGACCACAACGAGCTAGAGTCAAATTATACCTAATTCACTTAGTTATATAGATACGAGGGCGGTTTGATAACTCGGTGACTTTAAGTAAAACAAAAATCATTTTAACATATAAACTTTTTAATGACGATTCTGAACTCCTTGGTAGCTGGCAGTTTTATTTTTAAAAAGGTGGGAAAATAAAAAAGTTATTGAGGCATATGTCAAATACGGTCGGAAAATTATTGGAAAATGGAGAAAAGCGAATTTCGTGTGTTAATTAAACATTACTGTTTACGTGGAAAAACTATTAAAGACACTGAAAACTGTTTAAAAAAATATTATGGGGAATCTGTTCCTTCTCATGGAATGGTACATAAGTGGTTTACAGAATTTCGTTCTGGGCGTACCACTACCAATGACGCAGAACGCTCTGGTAGGCCAATTGAAGTCACCACTGATAATGTCGTGAATAAAGATCACGATATTGTTTTGGATGACCGTCGAGTTAAGATTCGTGAGATAGCTGAGACTGTACACATTTCATCTGAACGAGTTTTTCATATCTTGCATAATATTTTGAATATGAAAAAGCTTTCCGCAAGATGGGTGCCGCGTTTGCTGACAGCAGATCAAAAACGACTTCGTGAAACAACTTCCGAGCAATGCTTAGCCAAATTCAAGCGTAATCCCAATGAATTTTTACGTCGTTTTGTGACGGTAGTTGAAACGTGGATCCACCATTATACGCCAGAGACGAAAAATCAGTCAAAACAGTGGACTTCTGCTAACGAACGGGCCCCAAAGAAAGCGAAAACCGTTAATTCGGCAGGAAAGGTAATGGCCACTGTTTTTTGGGACAGCCAAGGGGTTATTTATATAGATTATTTGGAGAAAGGTAAAACAATAAATGGCCCTTATTATGCTAGATACATTGTTGGAAAAATTCAACGCAGAAGTAGTGAAAAAACGGCCACATCTGGCAAAGAAGAAAATCCTTTTTCAACAATGCCCCTGCACACTCGTCGGCAGTCGCAACAGCCAAATTAGTAGAATTGCGTTATAAAATACTGCCCCACCCACCTTATTCTCCAGATTTAGCCCCATGTGATTTTTTTTAATTCCCAAACATGAAGAAATGGCTCGGTGGGAGAAGATTTTCATCAAATGAGGAAGTCATAGCTGAAACTGAAGCATATTTTTCAGGGTTTGATAAAAAATATTTTTGGAGGGTTGAAAAGCTGGAACATCGTTGGATGAAGTGTATGGAGTTGAAAGGAGATTATGTAGAGAAATAAAATTATAAAAGGTCAAAAAGATTTTTTTTTCTGCAAAAAGTTACTGACTTATCAAATCACCCTCGTAGTATCGACTTTAGAGAGTAGGTTTCTCTGAGAATTTATTTGGAAAATATCATGAGTATGAAAATTACGTTAGGATAATTAAATTTATGCTTTGTTATTGTTATGAATATTAATATTATGCGCATTAACATTATGCGTATTAATTTTATAGAAATTAAGATTATGCGGATTTATAATTATGCGGATAATTGGTATGCGACATTCAAATAGGAGTATTTAATTTATGCTTTCTTATATAGACCCGTGTCTTGTCTGTTTCTATTTTGTTTGTTGGAAACCCTTGTCGTCCCACCTCTTCACTTTTGCTGAATTTTGCGTCATGCCCCTCGACATACCTCTCTAGCTGTTATGTATGACAAATCATTCACCACGGTTATGGAATTCCGTGCGTGATAGTGCTTCTCTGGATGTCTTTAAGAGAAGATGACAATAATTATGTACGTGTATATATGTACAAGTAATTATGTGTTAAGTTTTTCAAGTGTATAATAAATAATAAATGTTTTGAAGTACCTACAGTACTTACGTACATTAATAAAATACCTACTTTTTACGTATATCTATTGTTATCAAAATTAAATTATAAGTTCTTGACTTGAGGCCTTGAGCACGACTATGTGACCCCCTCCTGGCGCCAAAGCTGGATCCGCCCTTGAATGGAATTCGCTTCGCCTGTGTTGACGGAAAGATATAATTTGGGTTTTTTTCAAGGCAAGAGTGAATAAGCTGTTACTGAACCAGGGTGTTACCTTCGACCTCGTCGACACTTACCATCAGGTGTGACTGAGGTCAAGCCCTTGTCAGTCTTGTAAAAAATTTGGCTTCACGTGCTGCTCCGGGTTGTGCGCGATCAGCCGGTTGTACAAGCTGTAGACACAGGAGTTCAATAGAAGCCACGTCACCTGCAGTATAGCCTCGACGATGGTGACGGTCTTGCCGGTGCCGGGCGGCCCGTGCAGCAGGTAGGGCGCGGCGCCGCTGCTGCCGGCCACCACGCGCTGCACCACGGCGTGCTGCTCCGGGTTGTGCGCGATCAGCGGGTTGTACCAGCTGTGGGCACAATGGCTACAAGTCAATATAAGCTTAGCTAAAGCTGTTACTTGGGCCATTTTATATAAATTTCGGTTTAAAGATATGCAATTATATTTGCGCCTGTAATCGTTATTAGGTAGTTAATACATTAACCTTTTGAACGCTTTTCCTCTCGCGTCAAAATGTGCCATGTATACCAACGTATCGACTAGTGAAGAACAAATATAAACCCTACGTGTCAGCAAGACAATTGCTTTGACAGCGTCCGCCATAGCCACTTTAGGGGTCGGTGGCGTGGTAGGCACGCCATAACGCGACCACTTTAGTGGTTCTTGGCGTTCAAAAGGTTAAATACAATTATCAATACAAGTTTCGCAATATAACTTAAAATATTAAAAAGTGGGTGGTTGGTACTATGGTACGGTAAATAAAACCGGGTAGTATTAAACACGTTGCGCTCGCGTTTTGTATACTTTGTGGTTTCTACTCAGAATCAGGAGAAAAAATGCGTTCCAAGCTTTTGTATTCCATTCCGTTACTATTTTTCATATGGCAGTAACGGAACGGAAGTAATAAAAAATGTACTTATGAAAATTTTGGGAAACATTTTTTCTCCTATAAGACTTGAAAGAACTCAATGATTCTCAGTAAAAACTTCAGAAAAAAAATCTAAAATAAAATTGCCCACTTACGTTTGCTCAATATTGACACCTATTTCAATCTTAACTCGGGTGGATAGATCAATGTCTTGGCTAAACAAACTATGAAATTTAGAATGCTGCATAATGTCCAAAACGTTAGAATGTAATTTAAAGCCAGTATGCGTAGTAATTACGTGGTTTTACTTTAAATTTTATATTACGTGTGTACAGTCAGCAGTAAAAGTGGCTAAGCGTTTGAAGTGTTCAAAATGACCTACACGCGCTCTTATTCTCTTGAAAATAGAGATGTGTTGACCTCATTTTGAACACCTAGCCACTTCTGCTGCTGACTGTACATAAAGCAGTCGTGCCCGGGACGGTACTATACATAATTAACTATATAGACATATAAATACATGTTTGATGTTATTATGAAACTTAGCTTCGCTTATTTCTTAAAACCAATCTCGTATTTTTATGCCTATCATTATACCGGGTGTTTCCTGTAATAGGAGCAATAATTTTAGTGATCGCTTCTACACCGCGAACGTAGCAATATTTGTTCTAAAACATAAAAAAAATGTGTAATTTATTACTTGTGATTTTTTCTAACAAACTAAATAGTATTTTCAATGAACAGCATCCAATAGTCTAGTTGACTTTTATTGTCGGCCTACAAAGTTCATAATTTTCACATTACATTGCTTGCTTCGAAAATTTTTATTCATTAATATTTAGTAAATTATAAGTTATTTTCAAAAGTCGTAGAACAAATTTTGCTACGTTTGTGGTGTACCTCTAGAAACGATGTCTAAAGTTATTGCCCTTGTTCCAGGAATCACCCGATACAGCAATCGGATAAAGTCGAATCCGCGTTTACAGATATTGGACCCTCACTTGGAGATCCGCTTGACGGCAGGCGCCGCCTCGTTCCCTCTCGGGAAGATCTTGGCGTGCACGTGTTGTCGCCGCACGTCATCCACAGCGGCATGCATCCTCTCTAGCGGCAAACGGGACATGCAGAACCTTACGTCGAACTTTGCTTGCTTCTTGTACAACTTGTGAAACCTTAAAATAAAACAGGCCCGAAGAATTGTTTAAATATTCGGAGTACGCTTTTGTAATCAGACATATTGCTTTGTGATAAGTAAACATTTTAACTCGTTACTTTTAAATTGAAACAGTGGGTCGATTTTTTAACACTCGACGCTCGAATCGTGACATTTTTAAACTCTATCAAACACGAAGAAATGGTATTTGAGAAGCATGAATGATTTAAATAAATAATCATGGGTATCAAAACTATACATTTTGTGCAAACATAATATTATTAGATAAATTATTTATTTTTTAGATAAATTTTGACACTTTTCTGACATATTTATAAAACTCATGACATTTTTTTTTACCGCATAAATTTCTAGTTTCGTGTTTTTGTGTCCTTTAAATGTAGTGTATCACTAATAACGTACTTTAATGAATGTACTGTATAATATTAGTTTATAGTAGTAATAATGTAGCACATGAATGTAATAATAATAGTTAGTTCCTAAGTGCATGTTAGTATAAGTTAATATTGTACCAATTAGCTCGTTAGGTTTATCTGTAAGTGCTCAATTGAATATTTTAAAAATAAACAATAATAAATAATGTGTGTGTGTGATTATTTTCGTTGTCAAACTTTTATGAATTCGTGTGCACGATTCTCAAAAATCGTCCCGCAGGACAAATTGCCTGATGACGCCTTGTAATTACCCTTCCCAGCACTTAAGAATTATTTGAAAAAACTCTAACGGCCTTTACCCAGTGGGGGATTATTTGACAGATAAACATGCATGGCCCAAACCAGAATCTAACTAAACCGCTTAGCACGAAATTCATTTTAGTGCGTAATGTCAGATTAGATTACTTAAGTGACACAATGCTGGTAAGAAAGCATCATCAAAGACATGTTTATTTCGTGTGGATTGTGGAAGTGGATTTTAGAATATTAGGATACATTTCGTGTGCGATTAATGTGTATTCTGCTCACGATTGTAATTAGAAATTAGCCTTTTTTTTTATGTCATAGGCGGCAAACGAGCAGACGGATTGCCTGGTGGTAAGCAATTACCGTCCCCATGGGCACCCGTAACACCAGAGGAGTCACAAGCGCGTTGCTGGCCTTTAAGGGGGGTTTGGAGCTCTGGGAACCTTACTCACCATCAGGAACACAACACTGCATACCTGAAAGGTAGCAGTGCTATTATGTCTGTGGTCTTCTGTAAGGAGGAGGTACTTCCCCAGTTGGGCTGCCCCAGATTCAAGCGTGATGGTCATCGCGGTGCCCTACCTCTCATTGTTGGACGTAGTTTAAGGACATACCCGGGTCCAAACACATGATTTTTAGCCTGTTTTTTTTTCTGGAAATGCGAGCACCTTTTGATTCAATAACATTTTGTGAAAACGCCCAGTTGTAGTCAATTACCATGTTCGCTTAAAATCATACATTTCGATCACTAATTGCTTACTTAGAAGATATTTTTCCAATCAGCGCATGCTCGTCGCTGATGTCCGTGATGACAGCTTCAAACATCACTTCCGTTTTCCCGTGTGGTCTGACGTACACCAAATCTCCTAAAATGTGTATAATTTAAAATGTCCAGTTAATTCAGCTCTAGCAAGTTAATATGGACCCAGTACTAACTTAAAAAATATCTATACCGCCAAAGTGGCAACATATCGAGGGTTGGGTGGTCAAATCC
The DNA here is from genome assembly GCA_022674325.2 of Grapholita molesta. Taxonomy (NCBI): domain Eukaryota; kingdom Metazoa; phylum Arthropoda; class Insecta; order Lepidoptera; family Tortricidae; genus Grapholita; species Grapholita molesta. The sequence goes on from CP053138.2 coordinate 3,536,408, forward strand.
GATAAATAGATATAATATTTCATTGAAGTAACAATCTTCCGTAATTCACGTATAGTTCTAAATTCAAAATTCCATTTACTCGACTTATCGGGTTGACCACGAAACCCTCGATATGTAATCATGTGGGTTATTGTCTTCATATTAGAAAGTAGAAGAACTTAAGTATAAGAATTAAAGACTACAATATCAGACAGAGCCGACATCTTCTCCTAAACAAAATATTTAATAAAGGTGCATGTATACATACTTTAGCACTGAATTATTTATCTACGTACATGTCATAAGTGCTCTAAAATGCGTCCAGAAACCGTAGGCAATGACCAGCATTACCAACCATCAGAAAGATTTCAGTACGTAATGTTAACATTACCTACTGAAATCAGTAGGTTATGAATTTAAATTTGGAACAGCTGTCAAATTCAAGTGGGGTGTCTAATCTAGTATCTATAGATATTAAAACGGCCATTGATACGAAACGCCAATTCGATATGTTTTTTGAATATAAATCGAACGACATTTGAACTCGAGTGACAGTAGAATAGGGAGTTCATTCGCTTGTCTATGGTTTAAAAAAAAATTGACTGAGATACGAAATACGCAACGCCGCCGTTCCAAGCTGTCATTTGTTTTGTTCATTGACTTTTTAATGTTTACAAGTAACCCTAGTAATAAGTCATTTCCCTACGGTTTCTGAACCCATCTTAAAACACTTAATGATAAGTATAATTTTATTCGATACCTAGGACTACCGACGGACGCTTCTCAGCCAGCCCGGGCACCAACAAAAAATACGACTTCCCTGAAGTACTGCGCTTTAGTGTCACCCCAGACATATTGTAGTTCTGCAATACATATTATATAGGTAAAGATTGAGTACACCCAAGTAATAAAAAGTATAACAAATACATGAATTCAAATCCTGCCTTGAACACCGGTGATCACTTTTTCTTAAAGTATATATCGCGTTTACTAATTAATAAACGGTTTTCAGTTGTTTTATTTCATTAATAAAATTATTATTGCGGGAACCAATATTTATACCAATAAAACCTAAAAGAATTGAATTCAGAAGGTCACATTCTGTGTTCGCTCTTTCAATATGCAAACACAATCACTGAAATTATATCGGGTGTGGCCTGTAATAAGAGCAATAACTTTAGGCATCGTTTCTACACCACAAACGTAGCAACTTTTGTTCTACGACTTTTGAAAATAACTTATATATAGCTTACTAAATATTCTTAACAAAAGATTTTCCAAGCAAGCAATATATTGTGAACACTGTGAAGTTTGTAAGCTGGCAGTAAATGTCAACTACACTATTGGATTATTGGATGCTGTTCATTGAAAATACTAGGTATTTAGTTTGTTCGAAAAAATCCCATTAAGGTCAATGTGGGTAAGACCGTCTATCTGGAAAGACCGTCTACCAAACAATTTCCTACATTATCTCATAGGTATTTGTCATATGACGGACTTCCCTTCAAAATATAGTATGCCGGTCTTACCCACACTGACTTACACATTACCCACATTAACAACAAATGTTGCTACGTTCGTGGTGTAGAACCAATCCCTAAAGTTATTGCTTCTATCACAGGCCACATCCAGTATATTACTATTTTATTATATTTAAATATAAACCAGATTTAAGTAATTGATGAATTTAAAAACCAACCTTCAAATTGGCCCCAACAACAGTCTCCTCATACCAAAGTAAATTATGAAAGTAATCTATGTAGTTGAATTCTTCCGGTCCAGTTTCAAAAATAGTTCTGCGGAAAAACATAAGTAAAAGTTATTCCACCAAAAATGTAATGTCGAGGAATGTTAAAAGAACTGTCATTTCAGTTTGATCTGCACTCCACACCTGAGCCCTGAGTGTAAGTTTTTAACTTAACTTTACGTCACGAACGCGTTTGCGTTTTCCATATAAATAAATAACATTATCACTTACGCGTTCGTAAGCGTTTTTATACGTCAAAAGAAATTTACACTAGAGCCTCTGAGCATATTAAGGCGTACGCGGAGGCGAAGCCATGGTACGTACACTAAGCGGATGTTGCCGCTGTCCCCATTACTGACTTATTTTAATTTTTATATGTGTGTAATTATTTCACCCTCAATCAAAACGAGATGCATTGCTTTAAATATGACTTATCTATTAGCCTCATCCATTGGCGGAAGTCGATCTTCCCCCTAGTGTAGGTTGTCCAAGCATGGGTTCGTATGCAGTATGCAAATAATTATTTTATCGGATTTCTTCGATCGTATCGCTCGTTTTGCATCCTACATAGGTATATTTGGATTTTTATTTTTTCAAGTATCTATCCTCGTGTTATACAAAACTTTTCTGTCATCGAGGAATATCTATAAAATATGTCACTTCAGAAACCTCGTATCTCACTCTACTTTTCGAAATAAAAACACAGTAATTCTATATTTATATATCTCACACATATTAGTCTAGTCACGTCTAATAATATGTAAACATTTGAGATCGTATGTCTGTGGCATAAGGATCGAAATCGTTAACATATTTTTGGAACTGACTGTATCACATTTTTGTTTTGAGTGGCAGAATAAGATACAACGTTTTGCCGATCGTAAATTTTTTTTACCTTACTCCAGTACCAGGCCTCGGAGTATTTTTAGCACGGTAAAAATAAGGAGAGCTATAATTAAATTGATACTCATCCTCATTAATTAAGTTATAAATACCTACTTAGACTACTTATACGTAATTAATACTGTTTACATTTATTTAATTAAATATTATATTATAAAAATGTAATATAATATTAACATTTTACATTTTTATACATTATATTACCTATATTGCAGTGTCATTGCTCCGATATTTTATTTAGGTACTTAACGTAGCTACATACTATAATTTAATCTAAGTTAGTCTAAGTATTTTTAAAACGATTCGGACGAATTTAATTAATGAGGATGAGTATGAGTATGAATTTAACTTTAATGTTAATAACGACTCCATACCTCTCCTTAGTCTTACCGTGCTAAAAATACTCCAAGGCCTGATAAGTACCTATTAGTACGGGCGGACCGCGTCTGGGGCAAAAGGACCCTGCATCAGAAAGTCTAGAAATATACTTACTTTACTTTTTCGACCAGAGCCTGCTCCTCGTCGGTGGTGTCTTCGTCGTCGACTTTCAAGTCTCGCGCGAAAATTTTCTTTAAAGATTTTGATGGTATGACGAAAACATCGTTTTCTCCTCTGTTGGAAAAAAAAAAATTGTAACCTAACTATAACCTACTCGTATTATTTTAATAGGTGTAAAAACAAAAACAAATGTTATTTAATATTCTTTATACTCTGTCTGTTGAGGTAGTTAAAAAAAAGTAAACAATTTTGACGTGTCTTTACATTGAAAAACGCTTTTAAAAAATCAGTGACTATTACTTACGAAAGCAAAATAATGTATATAACCATATGTGATTCATAATTGTCATTTGTTTTTTAACTACTTAAACAGACAGAGTATAAGTAAGTAAAGATGATATAAACATTTGTTACTCTATATCCTTAAACGACATCGAACTACTCGTATGTGAGACACAGCGAATCATCACCACGCTTGAATAGCCTGACTGGTGTAATTAATACCTCTTCCTTACAGAAGACCACAGCTATAATAACGCTGCTACTATTTTTTTGGTATGCAGGTGTTGCAGGTCTCCATGGGCGGCGCAATTGCTTACAGGGCATTCGTCTACTCGTTCGCCTCCTAATTTCATTAAAAAAGAACTTTCTATGAGACATAAACTTACTTCTTGTGGCCGGTGGTCCTCTCGAGGCTGTCTGCTACCACCGGCTGCAGCGCGTAAGGACTGTCCGTCTTCTCGTGCTTTCTTTTCACGGCCTCCACAAATACCAGCTGGAACATTCATCTATATATATAAACGTGAAAGTCCTGACTGACTGACTGATCAACGCACAGCCCAAACCGCTTAACCTAGATAGCAGATTTTTTCACAATAGCTAGTTTATATACCGTAAGCACCCACTAAGAAGGAATTTTTGGAAATTCTACCATTAAGGGGGTAAAAAATAGGTTGAAAGTGTGTATGGGGATTGTGTAAAATTTAAGGCTAGAAACTTGAAATTTTGTGTAAACAGAGGGTTCTTCTGCGCGTGCGAAGCCGGGGGCAAAAGCTAGTCTTACATAAATGCGAGTATGTAAACTTGGCTTTACCTTAAGCCCTTGGAATATGGTGAAACATTGCATAATTAATTTAACTGAACTGTACACTATTTTCCACCATTAAATTATGCCGTTTGGAATGTCTTTTTTGAGTTTGAAATTATATAAGTTTCTGTCAAAAATTACTTTGGTACAAACTATATTTTTTGCACAATCATTCAATCATCATTCTAACGAGCCTAGCACAAAACTGTTTGCACAGTTTAACTGTGGCATCGATGAGTCTAGTGGTAACTACATGGGTATGATTATGAAGATGACTGTAAATGTTTGCCAAAGTGGAGTGATAAACAAAGATGTATGTTTCAAGGGCAATATTAGGTTTTGTTTACTTGCTATAATAAGTAACTAACGATACAGGTAATATTAAGGCTTGTTTACGGAAAAAAGTAGCCACTGCCTGATCATTTCTTTTATTCGTATGATACCATCGTTATTTTTTTAAGTTATCATAAAAACTAACTCATTTTCTTTCGTTTTAGGTACCTAATGTTGTGGATATTTTTAACAGGTGTTCTAAATCTATGGCCCATTAAAAAAAAATGCGTTTTGACAGACTTTTATCTAATTTGAACCATTAAGCTTGCACTATGCTCTGTACTCAAACAAATTTAATTATCAATATATTAGAATGTCCCGTGAATAATTTATCTTAGATTTTATTATCGTAAACAAGCCAGTTACCTACATTGGTAATTTGACTCAGAAAATGACGTATTTTTGTAACGTTCATCTTTATTTTAGCACTACTTGGCGTTATTAACATTATTAGACGGTTGAGGCTAGATTTTTTTCTATTTTGACATCCTAAACGTAAAATAGACTTCAAATTCGTAATGCTATGACTGTTTCCACTACATGGACCCACCAGTTAACGGTGGAGACTCATAAAACGGTGGCTACTTTTTTTCGTGAACATGCTTTAGTGACACACCGTATGTGAAGGGGTGCCGAATATGTTCTGTATTCGCGTGCAGAGTACGTACCAATTCCTTCAGGATCACCGTGTACTCCTCGGTGTCGGCATGGATGAATATGAAGTACACAGGCTGCTTGTACACTCCCACCACGCTGGTCTCGAAACTCAAGGTCACCTGCTCGTCTAGACATGTTCCTGGGAAAAGACCAGAACATATTTTTTTAGGTTACATCAGGACAGGCGCAGATCAAGCCTTCAAAGACCGTAGTCTACAGGTTTCCTCCAACAAAAAAGCGCAAGTAACTTTTACGGGTTGTCACTAATCAACTAGCACGTTATTCCCTCAGGACGGCTTCGCAACTGCGATTCGCAACCAGTTGCGACTTAAGTTTGTTTATAATCAGTTCACAGTTGCGAACGAAGAACTTATATCCTTGGGTGAAAGTCCTCGGAAATTGTTCTTCTGTGAGTTACGCACGTATTAATTATTCGAGCATAGCCCTCAAACGAGTTACAAAAAACTGTAATGAGTCGACTACGAGATCCAAATTGTTGGTATGTAAAAAAAATGTGGTGGCCAGACGACCGGTCTAGCCTAGTGGGTAGTGACCCTGCCGATGGTCCTGGGTTCGAATCCCAGTCAAGGCATTTATTTGTGTGATGAGCACAGATATTTGTTGTTGAGTCATAGGTGTTTTCTATGTATTTAAGTATTTATACGTATTTATCTATTATGTATATCGTCGTCTAGTACCTACAACACAAGCTTTACCGAGCTTACCTTAGGCTTGAAATAATACTGTGTGATGTTATAGTTCGGTTTATTACCGAAACAGGTTTCATAACTAACTTACATTTTCGTTTATTGATCGATTGCTAGCCAAATTCAACTCTATTTGTATGTACGTAAAGCTCAACATACCGGGTGATATGCGGCGGCTGGTAGCACCAAAACTTAAGTTGTCTTCGAGAAGTGAAAAGTTTAATTTATTGCCCGGAGTCGAAATTCCTCGGAAGATTATGTCTTCCTCTGCATTTTCGTTTTTTATTTTAAACATAAAGTTGACACCTTCGCGCGGTTTCACCTGTAATTTTCAATTAACATGAGTATAATATAATAGACGTAGCAGTATTTGTATTTAAACTTTCGTGAGACATATCAGATAAATTAAACATTAACACGGCTCTACTCACGTTTATTTAGTCACTCGCGCGACGGGCCGGCGACGCGATCGCCGAATCGAACGGACACTCAGCACTCTTAGTGCTTGATAATGGAGGCCTATGTTCTCCGAAACATGTCGCGCGAGTGACTAAATAAACGTAAGTAGAGCCGTGTTAATGTTTAATTTATAGACTTAGCAGATTCAAGACATTTTATTCTACCTGGGTATTATTTAATGTGTAGTCGCCGTCAAATATTTAATAGGTGCGGCCAAGGTATTCTAAATATCTGAACATGTAGTATATCATGACACCGATGTTCAGAGCTCTGTAGGCCCAGCATAAAAACGCGAGACAGTATCTCGAGCAGAGATGGGCTACCCGTCCCTCTTTAAATAATATAGTTAGAAAACGACGGGTAGTCTATCTCGCCGCGAGATATTATTCGCGCCCCTGTTTTGCTAGGCCTCCTGAGTGTAAGTTTTTAACGTAACAAAACGTCAGCATCGCGTCAGAGTTAACCATATAAATAACATTATCACTTTACGTAACTTTATCACGTACTTTACGTAAAAAGAAACTTACACTAGAGCTTTGGATATATACGAGTAAGACTGTACTGTACTTTAAATAATTTGATACGACTCTTTTATTTTATTTATTTTCTGGATATTAAAGAATATACTATACTGAAGAAACTTTGAGGCCTTAGTGGCGATATAACGTTAAGACGGGACACTTTCATTCCCGTTTCAAGCCCGGGTCGTACCGACCGTCAACTGAGCTTCTCGAAGTTTAGACCTATTATATTTCGTGCAGTCAGCAGCAAAAGTCGCTAAGCGTTTGAAGTGTTCAAAATGACCTACACGCACTCTTATTCTCTTGACAATAGAAATGTGTTGACCTAATTTTGAACACCTCAAACGCTTAGTCACTTCTGATGCTGACTGTACACATAAATAAAATATATATTGGACTAATCTTGCACGATCGATCGATTGGTCGGTCTACCGAGAGTCATCCTTAAACTATACTCTTACCATGAATTGTTAGTATCGAGTTTACTATGAGTGTAAACTATGAGTATGAGTGCAAACTCGATACTCGTTATCGAAAACCTCAATGTCACAACTCATGGTAAGTTTACTAGTATTTAAGAAGAAGACTTACGGATGAATACATTTATTTACAGAAATTACAATCGTATTATGATAACTACACTTAACTAGTTACAGTATAAAATCTAAAAAAGGCCCTTGAGGCGTTGTACCAAGGATGCTGGCGGCATTTCCTCGTATCGCAATGCTGGTACGTTGTGCGAGGGAGCCGCCAGCTCTTCGGTCACCAATTACATCAACCAGACTTACGGATACTTTGAGCATAGATTGTTCGGCGTCGGTATGCAGCGGCGCGGAGTGGTACGCCACTAGGCTCACGTCGCCGGACACTACTATTCCGTTACTGTTCTCCGCGAATAGTTTACTGTGGAGTTAAATAAAGATCGAGATTTCAGAACTACGTTATATATGTAGTCAAATTACACAATATTTAACATATTATACCTTTAGACGTTAGACAATCCAAAATAATACCCAGTAAATAACTAAGTAGTTGTTTGTAACAAAGGGATGAAAAGAAGAGTATTATATAACGCTAGATAGATGTCGCTAGGCGCCTCCTAAGCGCATTGAAGGTTATGGTGGAGAAATTCACAGGCTTTGGCAAAGCCTCTGTAGCTGAGATAAGATAAGATATGAAACATTGATTAATGACCATCACAATACAGAAGGAGAACAAACAATAAAAGAAAAAAACTGTCACGAAATGGTCGCAACTCAGCGCTAATGCTGGCAGGGCCAGCGCTGCTCTTCCGTTGCAACCATTGATGATGATGACACGGAGCAATGACGGTACAGTCAGCAGCAAAAGTTGCTAAGCGTTTGAAGTGTTCAAAATTACCTACACGCGCTCTTATTCTCTTGACAATAGAGACGTATTGACCTCATTTTGAACACCTCAAATGCTTAGCTACTTCTGCTGACTGTACGATCACACACAAGTAAAAACAATGAACATCAAAGAAGTGAAAAATAAAAAATAACAGACAATTAAATAACATAACAAACAGAAACACAGGAAAACGCCTCACTGCTGCGCGATGTAACAGGCGCTTTAAAAAGGTCTATGCAATGACTATTATGTGACATAATATTGTCTTCGGTTGCCGCGATAATTACTCATGAAATAAAACAACCCGATGACCACAAACGCTGCTAAAGGATTCTAAACTTCGGGATGACGTTTAAATTAGTATACGCGATTTAATCCGTTTTAGTTGTTTTATTTCATGAATATGTGATATTGTCTACGAGAAGGGACCTTATTGTCGATGGCGCTTATGTCGTTGTTCAGATGCAACGCGATTTGACGTAAGTGCCATCGACAATAAGGTCCCTTTTCATAGATAATGACACATAAAGTTGGTAAAGGGATGGGCATGTAGGTAACCCAGACTCGCGAGTTCGAGTCTCACGGGGCAGTTAATTTTTCAATTTTTCCATTATTTCTAAGAATTATCGACAACAGAATTTTCGATATTTTTATTGTGGCATGCCACACCTACCTACGTAAATTTCGTTCCTAGAAAAATATCTACATTTCTACGTAGGGTGTAGCTTGTGTGGATACGTTTTAACCCTTTTCTGCATAAGAAGCTATAAAAGGCAGTTATACTTTTCAACTCTATTGAAAGGGAGTTAAAGTTCAAATTCAAGCAAATAGTTTTTTACGTCGCGCAGTAAAGGATTAAATGTTTTATTGTTTCCATGTTGAACAATAGGTATTTATACTAGGTTCTTATGGAAGTTATAAGATTATAATACAAATCATTTCGCAGAACCAGAAAGCCGGTAGCAAGCAATGCTACATGTGCAGTTTTTTTTAAGTAGGAAAGAGTAGGTACCGTAAACGGGTGAGTTGGGTGGAAATCGAAGTTCAAACTAAAATGGATAATAGTTAATTTTTATATGTGGCACATTTTATATACAAAATAAACCTTTAACAAAAAATAAACCCGACTTCAAATATGAACTAAAAAGCAACAAATAATTGTTTTCTTTATTACTTGATAAGTACTTTGGGACTATTTAGAACAAATACATTTCTTAGGACAATTACCTAAATACAATTATTTTTGGTTTTGGTGTCGGTGCCAGCCACGCTAATCAACATACAATTGACACTCAAATTTTTTACACCGCTGCACGTGCATGTCAGCTGTTTTGATTTGGATTTGTTGGCAAATGGACTAAGAAAAAAAAATATTACATATATATAGTGCAGAGTGCACAGAGGGGGCAGTGAAATATTGAAACATATCAATTCATTCACAACTGCCGAAGGCTTCTGGAAACGGAAAGAGTGGCTGGCACCGACTCCAAAACCAAAAATAATTGTATATAGGTAATTGTCCTAAGAAATTTATTTGTTCTAAATAGTCCCAAAGTACTTATCAAGTAATAAAGAAAACAATTATTTGTTGCTTTTTAGTTCATATTTGAAGTCGGGTTTATTTTTTGTTAAAAGTTTATTTATTTTTAACTTTTTAGTTTCCCTTTTGTCACTGATTTTTAATAATTGAATATGGGCGGACCAAATACGGGTAATCGCGCTGCTTGTATGAGACAGTGTTCTTTGTGCCAAACGAGGAAATGTTATAAAAAAGGAATATTATAATATACAAACTTTGCAAAGAGATAAAATGTATGTCGAATTGAGTCGTGTTCGAAGTTTAGGTTAGATAATAGCTGATTCGGATATCATGATTTGGATGATAACAAACTGTCAACGCGAACACTACAGATCGTTAACTTAGCGGAGATGATTAAGACTCGAAATCGTCATCTGCTACTTATCGTGGCACATGAGTAATGCAACGCCTGACACAGGCAACACTGCGATCTGGAATGCGGTGGAACACTGCGATCGCCAACCCGCTTGCCAAGCGTGGCGATTATACCATTTAGCCCCATGCAAGGCACAGGAAAGCCATGGCCTCGAGTTCTCAGCGGCCTCCGATACCCATTTTACTATAGACGCCAGTGTATCAACTGAGTCAGGTGTGCGAAGAATGGCGCAAAACCGGACATTGTGGGTCACTTTAGCGGGGATCTATGTTCAGCGTTCTTTGGTTGTTATGATGGTGATTATGATGATGATGATGATGATGAGAAAGTCGTTACCAGAGAGCATCACATGGCAACTCCATTAAGCCCAAACAGGACCCCGCTACACTATTTTATCATGGAGGTCCGTGGCCCACTTTAAGAACACTGTAACAACGGAACCAACCTTGTAGTATATGCAGTCAAACTACGAAAAAATTTACCAAATTTGTTCATAAATGATGTAGTTCTAAGGTAACATGCAAAAAAAGAACATACAATGAAAATGGCAATATCCTCCTTTTTTAAAGTCGGTTAAAACATTAGTCAAGGTTATAAGTTATAAGACTGCATCTCATGACAACTCCATTAAGTCCAAACACGGCCACTCTACACTTTTTTATATCTGAGTTCCGTTGCCTACAGGTAAAGGCGAATGCCAAAATGCCAAATGTGTACTATGCTTTGTTGATGAGTCCCGTTCTGGACATCATTAGCAGTTCCACCTCATCAAATGTCACAATTCTGAATGGAAATTCTTGAGTTGTTGATAAAAACACAAAAATCACCAAATGTGTGCCTTTAAGATTTGAGGAGTTCCGTCGATTCCTCAGGATCCCATCATCAGGACTCGAGCTTGACAAAAATTCATCTTAGAAATCTTCAATACTTAACGAAAATATCCAAGAGGCAAAGTCGCCAAATGTGTACTATGATTTGTTGACGAGTCCCGTTCTGGACATCATTAGCAGTTCCACCTCATCAAATATCACAATTCTGAATGGAAATTCTTGAGTTGTTGATAAAAACACAAAAATCACCAAATGTGTGCCTTTAAGATTTGAGGAGTTCCGTCGATTCCTCAGGATCCCATCATCAGGACTCGAGCTTGACAAAAATTCATCTTAGAAATCTTCAATACTTAACGAAAATATCCAAGAGGCGAAGTCGCCAAATGTGTACTATGATTTGTTGAAGAGTCCCGTTCTGGACATCATTAGTAGTTCCACCTCATCAAATGTCACAGTTCTGAATGGAAATGCTTGAGTTGTTGATAAAAACACACAAATCACTATATGTGTGCCTTTAAGATTTGAGGAGTTTCCTCGATTCCTCAGGATCCCATCATCAGATCCCGACTTAGTGCCAACGGGACCAATTCGGAGTTATACCCTTTCGATTGAAAAAATAATATTTAAAATCGGTTCACGGAGCTCGGAGATATCGAGTACAAAAAAATAATAGTTTGAATTGATAACCTTCTCCTTTTTTTGAAGTCGGTTAAAAAGTGTTTCGGAGGTTTGAATTTATGTTATGTATACTAGAAAGCTAGGCTAGATTGGTGATTTATTTTTGAGTACTCATCTTTTTGGCATCGGATACCGTATACAAAAAGGTTTTCAAATAAAATCTTACCGTTGGCTTACTGGTTGGCTGCGAGGAAATTGGCTCGTGAGGCCGTACGTTTTGTGGGACGCGGCTATTAGGGACCAAAACATCTTTGGTAAAAATCCAGAATTATAATTCTAAGGCTGAAGACTGAGGGTCGAATAAAGTAAATACGCGCGAATTATATGTATTTGATCCGTTTTCTGGATCAGCCTGTATACTCAACGACGGCAATAGGGGCATAATATTATCATAATATGTAATTTATTAACCATAAAAATAAGATTTACCGAATACGAACGGTGAAACTAATATCGTGCCCTTTTTGTGACATTTATAGTTTGAAAAAACTACAAGTTATAAATGTTACTCAAATAAAAATTCATATATGTATAGACTAGCGGCCCGCTAACTATGTCCGTTTTGTTTTGTCTGTAGCAGTTAAGGTTTAGACAAACACTGTTTGATGTCGCTAACATAAGGCGGTACCGCGAACATCGAAGTTCGTATATTTCGAGCATCTTTCTCTTTTACTCCAATTAAGGTGTCATGAGAGTGAGAGACAATCGTCCTAAATTTATGAATATCGTTTTTTGCTGTAGCGTCGCTGTTAGCATATATGTATTTAAGGGCGCAGTGGTCGTTTCACTCCAAGTGTTTGGTCAAACTTTAGACTGTGTCCGGCTTGTCCCAATCCCAAACTCAACATCTGTTCGGAGTTCGGACAATGAAGACAAATACCAAACATGTGGTTGTCATTACAACCCTGGATCTCGGAATGGAATTCACATTTGTAAAATAAGAATTTAGGTACTTTTAATAGGTACCACTGGCGGCGGGACAATTTTTTCGTTAGGCAAGCCGGAGCCAGTATGGCTCTTCCTTTTGCTCGTTAGCCTAAGGAAAACTCCTAAAGTATGGGAAAGTTAGTAAAGCCGGCGGGAATCGGCTTGTACAGGCGCGCCGCCGCTGATTAGGTACTTTAATTACCTACTTGGCATTATGTTTCTTTTAAAGTTTTAACATTTCAGGCAAAGCGTTGTTCATCTCCAGGTTACTTGATTTATAAGAAAATACTCACTTGTTTTTTCCAAGTTGTTCCAGGAGCAAATTCTTCAAATGCTTCTGTGATTGCTCATGTCCGGCTTCCACATTCTCCTCTGAACACACTCCACACCGCGGGGCCATTGCTAGAAGCTTGATCTACAATAAAAATATAAAACAACAAATAGATATAACAAGGCACGCTACCAGAGGGTGGCCGGTAAGCCCAGTGAGTTTGTGTCTTTGTGAATTTATGACGCAATATCGTAGGTAAAGGACGACACAGGATTATCCGTACCTAAACCTAATTACAACGATATAGGGTTTAGAATTGTATATCACGTTACTCACAATTCCAGGAACACTCGACTTTCGGTATCCGTATCGTATTTATATTACGTGTTTACTATGCACTTTTAACATCAACACCTAACGGAGGATAAGTACCTACTGTAGCATTAATTCACATATGGTTAACATGCATTAAGATTTAACAGCTAGAGAACACTATTCAACAAACTAAAAAAAAAGACGACGACAAATACGACACCCCACCTTGAGTTCTAAGAAGTGAATGAATTTTAAAGTCAGTCACAGTCAAAATTTGAAGTACGATTAATAGAAACGAGAACGAGTCAACAAGGACAAACTAGTAAAAGTAAATCCCTAAATTGAATAGTTAGTGTTGCCAGAATTTTAGAATATTGTAGAATATCAATAAAACATTGCCGATCAAGAAAACGGGTACTGTCGGCTGTTGGGTTGTCGGACGTATCTTTGGTTTGGAGAAAAGATAAGATAAAGCAACGCGGGGCGAGACACCGCCCCAAAGTCCATACGAAGAAAAAAAAAGAATAGTTTGTAGACCACGTGACATACCACCAATCAGAGAGAACTTCCGTTGAAGAAGTTTTAAATTGTAATTGTAACTAATGAATGATTTTGTCAATTGATAGTTTATTTGTTATGTTACATAATATTATTGTTTTTTTTATATTCTTAGACGATTATAAATAATTATAAATTATTTAGTAAAATAATATATTTTGCTCGTACACGACCGTGACAAATTAGACTGAGCTTGCTAATTATAATACCACGATCGAAAGGGATGGTCTTATGTAACTTTCAATAGGTATGGCTGAGACGGCGCTATTTTAGTCCGTCCTTGTCATAGTCTCACATATTTTTGTTCCCCTTCAAACTGAACCCTTCAGGACTGTCAAAGTTGGCGGAATACAAAGAAATAAATAAATTATAATCTAGTGTTTTCAACCGAAGTTGCGGTAATTAATACAGAACAAGCTAATATATTTGTTATAAAGAGTGGCCTGTATAGCAAAACTATAATGAACTGTTACATTTTGGGCTGCAAAAGTCTAAATATCTTTGTCCGCTTGCGGATGCGTGCTCCGTTCATTATTCCTCTTATGCTGCCGCCACACATTGGCACGAGTAGCGAGGCGAATAACGAAGCGAAACACGAGCACGCATGTGTACGCGGATGTCTCGCTATTCCTCTCGTCCCTCGCATCGCGTTTTTGAATAGGCAAAGTTTCGTCGAACGTTTCGACGAATAGCGACGCGAGTGACGAGCCAGCATATTGTCTAAACGCGGAGTTAGGTTTGGAGAAAAGCCAAAGCAACGTGGGCCCAGACAGAATCAAAGCAGCCACAAGAAAAGTTTGTAGACCACGTGACACAGCACCAATCAGAGAGTTCAACGGAAGTTCCGCTGTAAGAAGTTGTAACTAATTAATGATTTTGTCAATTGATAGTTTGATGTGTATGTTTCAAACAAGTTAGTCAAGTTAGTATCTCTTATTTGTCTGTGTTCATACAGGTTTCATAAATATTATGAAACATACACATTGTTTTTATTTTATATTATTTAGTAAAAAAATAATACAATGGTTAATAAATTAAGATATTTTCGTTGGTAAGTTGATAGGCGTCTGTAACTGAGGAACAAATGTTTGTGATAAACACAAATCCACGCACATACAGTATTTTGGTATTTAATTACTAATTAAAAAGTAAAAGAATGTGTTTATCAGTCAGTGGTCGACTATGGCGGTTTATCATAGGCTCTTATCAAAGAGCCTTTATCTTATAAAAGTTATTTTCGAAGTGGATAGTAGATTATAAAACTTATCAGCCTAAGATATTACTAATTAAAACCTGAATGTTCTTTCTTCGGTTGTCGTGATAATTATTTTATCTACGTACATATCATAAGTGCTCTAAAATGCGTCCAGAAACCGTAGGCAATGACCAGCATTACCAACAGGGACCCATCTTAAAACACTTATGATATGTGTGTAGATAAAGTAGTGTATGTAACTATACATAATTAGGCGTTACAACAATCGTGTGATATTATTATGAAACCCACACTCTTGTTGTAATGCCCTTCATTATGACATTATTACAGATACATAAACTACTATTATTGCACATGGTACTTGCAAACATCCAAGTTGTTTAATAATTTATATTACTTACATATTTTGGTTTGCATATTGTAATTTTTGGATGGAGGTAAATAAATATTTTCCTCAGTCCACTCTTCCTAAATATAAGTATACGGGATATGATACGTTTCACTTGTTTTATGTCATAAATATCATATTGTTATACTTTGTCATGTTAAAGTATTTAATAGTTTTTTCCCCTCGTAAAGCGCTTGTTTATCCTTTAATATGAGAGGGTAAAAACGCATTTTATCCACTAGTGATTAAAGTAAGTTGACTTCTCATAGCTCTTATTGCTATGGTTTTAAAGTCTAAATTCGCGAAGTACATACAGCTCACTTCACTTGCCCACGCGGCGGCGGCGGGCGCGGGCGAACCTCGCTAACGCACCGAGTTGAACATCGAAGTAGAAAATTCGAAAATCGTACTGGCCACCACAAGCTAATCAAGCTAAAGGCACCTTTTGTAAAAATGTTGTAAGTATCTAAACGCAAAGAAAAAGTCAATGCGATTTTAAAACGTTTTTTTACATGTTTCACTTTCCTCGCTGTAATGAGGAGAAAAGTTTTGTGTTACACACGGGTGCAATTGTAATTTACTTCTCGTGTATTGAAACACTCGCTACGCTCAGGATTCTATTTTAAAACCACTCGCTTTTCTCGCGGTCAAACTATAGAATCCATTCGCTTGCTCGAGTTTCAATCCCACACTCGCAGTTAAAATACAATTTTACACCCTTGTATAACAAATAACTATTAAAAGTTTCACAGACTTAAAATATCTCATTTATGTACTTATTTTGAGGGTTCCATAGTGTCAAATAAAGCGCTGCATTAACCTCGCGATACGAACAATTCGGTACTTAACTTTTTAATTTTGTCAAAGTAGCAAACTGGTAACTCAATTGGGGTGGGGCGTATGCTTGAAGAACCTTCTGTTGTAAAATCTTCTACTTAATTTGCTTGTTTCATGGCTCGTACCGAGGAGTGCTCCATTACATTTGTAGACTACGAGCCTTAGATTTGATTGAGACCTGGGTTTAATGCAGTCTTCATCAATCAATCAAAGAAAAATAGAAAAATTTGACTCGCAGCGGGACTCGAACCCACAACCACTGGATCACTAGCCCCGTGCACTACCAATTGTGCTATACTAGTACCGATTACACTTATTTTTTCTAATTATCCCTCGTCGTAAAAAAAATTATATGTCTAAGCGGTACTCGTATAGCACAATTAGTAGTGCACTGGGCTAGTGATCCAGTGTCTGTGGGTTCGAGTCCGCTGCGAGTCAAAATTTTTATATTTTTCTTTCGATTTAAATAATTTTGAAGTGCTTCAGAAAAGCACTATATCAATCCATCTGCAGGACCGGACTCGGAGGCAATTCAAGGATGTGTTCCCCCCAAAACCGTTCACCACTGCACTGGAGGATGTCTTCAAGATTCTGGTCTGGGAAAGGCGTGGCATCAACATAAATGGCGGAGACATCACACACCTTGGGTTTGCCGACAACACAGTTGTTATGGCTGAGACCGTGGCAGTAGAGCCTCCGGTATCCAAAATCATTTTCGTCTATTTTACTGCAGTGTCTCCAGTCAAAAATCTTTTACCAGTGTGTGTTGCTAGTGATAAATTACGGTACTGAGACGTGGGTGCTTACAATGAGAGGATATACTCGAAGTTTCCTTGCGTGATCGAATCAGGAATGAGGAGATACGCAGGAAAAGTCAACGACATTGCTCACGGTATTACTAGACTTAAGGCAGTGGGCAGGGCACATTGCCAGAAGAACGAATGGCCGCTGGGGCCAAAAACCTACGGGAAGAAAGGTGGGTACATCTCTCATAACATAACATGACCCGAGGACATGATCAAGATTGCGGGAAACCGTTGGTGACAAACAGCGCAGGTCGTCTTGGCGGTCCTTGGGGGAGCCTATCTCCAGTAGTAGACTTGTTTCGGGCGAAATGATGATGGTTCTTACGTCTACAGAAAGTGTCATGTCATTGGTCCATCGATTTTAACACGTCTATAGAAGTTTCGGTTTCTGCCGAAACTAGAGTTAAAGCCGAAACTTCGGTTTCGGTTTCGGCAAAAAAGGTGTTTCGGTCGGACACAACTGCCAACTCAAGCGGCTCATGGCTAATGGCTCAAATATGCTACTATAAGCGTGCCCAGAAGAATAGCAGCATTCCCCCAAGTTTCAACCCCTAAAGGCTCAAATATGCAACTACGGTTTATGACTGCATATTTGAGCCTTTAGGGTTGAAACTTGGGGGAAAGCGCCTACAGGGTTTGGAAAGAGTGCAGCCGTAGACTAGTCGAGTTGACGAGTGACCACGTGACCAGAGGGCTGGCTCATATGTCGCACGGCGGGCCAGCATTGCGATTCAACGGGGCAATGCTGACAGACTTCTGGGCACGCTGCCAGCAGACGGCGATTTGGGCCAAACTATATATTCGCTTAGTTGTATATTCTTAACATTTAGCTTTTAATTCTTAATATAGGTCTAGTTTTATTGTTCGTAGCTGAAAGTTATCAACAAATACATGTAAAATAGAAACAAATAATGTACGTAGATAATTATTTATTTAAATAAGTCAATTTTTTAAACTAATTACACAAGCTAACGGCATTCTTCATAATTCGCCAAGAAATCGCCTACGAGTTTTACAAACAAAGTTGGTAATAAAAATAATATGGCCATAGTGTCCTAGGCTGTAAATGAATGATTATAAAAATATCCGAAAATATTCATTAAGATGAATCCTAGGTTTTCTGTAAGAAACAATATCAAATATCATCACAGACATTGTACATTTTAGTTCAATTGTTGGACACTAGGTGCAACATAAGACGGGTAGAAAACAGGAGTCCGACCACTGAGTCCTCATGGAGATTAAAAGAGACAGCGTGAAAACATAAAGATAATGAAATACTCGGGGAAAATAAGAAATATTATTACTAATAAACGGGACTTAAACGAAAACTTACTTAAACTTAAAATTACATAGACTGCAATTTTTTTAAAGTTAATATACGCGAAGTCCCGATTATTTGCAATGTGTAAAAACAGTGAAAGTTTAAATCAGCATAAAGTAAGAAATAAGCGATGTGTAACAACTAGACATTATACACATAGACAATACAATACAAATAGTAATTATAGAATTAACGTACAAAAACAACAAACGATAAATAATAATAATTGTAGGACTATAAAATCTTCGAAAATATCTTTTTATTCAAGTTATAATGAGTTAACATATAACCAATAAAATAAATATTTATACAATAGATGTATTCATACATGTTTTGTAATAATTGGAGTTATGTTACGTTTTGTCATAAATAAAAAAAAAATCCTAACTAGTGCGTAAAAATTTCACTTTTTAAGGCACTGGTTATGAAAAGTTGGATTCGATACACGTGTAAAAACTTATTTATGACTCGGATGATTGTCACCCTCGTTTCACTCGGCCCAACTTTCACCCTCGTCGAATTTTTTTTTTTTACTAGTTTCGAAATGTACTATTTATTTCTTTAGAAGACACAATGATAGCATATATGTAACAGTTGCGCACCAACTGTGCATACTCGAATATATATAATGATATTACCAATAATCAATTAATCACTTTACGGCATCTCCTTGGTTCTGTTTGATCATATTCAGAATGGTAAGATGTATTTTTTGCTTCTTGTTCGAGTGTTGTGGTGATATAAAATACCTTAACACATTCGCTGCCACCCCCTCCAAAAATGTATGGAAATGAACGCACATGTGCGTTGGTGGCAGTGAATGCTTTAACAAAGAAAACTATACGCAATTAAATCTTGTAACTCTTAACAATGTATAAGGTATGTTTATGTATAATGGTGATTTTGCACCAAAAATAGGTAGGATAGCTCTTTGGTAAGTGGCACATTTTCGGTGTCTATTGGCGGATGATTTTGCGTCATTAACTGGTTAAACGGTGATTAACAAGTTAAGTTGATAACAGTGTAACGATATTTATTTTATAAAAAAAATTCAAGAACGCTTAATTAATGAACGACATCGTAGTTAATTGAATATAATAATAACTACACGTACTTAACTACTCATTACATTAAACTTAAAGGCTTTTGTAGCATTGTACATTTCCGGCGGCAATACCTCGCTGTATCGCAATGCTGATACGTTGTGCGAGGAAGCCGCCAGCTCTTCGGTCAAACCGACAGCATAGTTTTATTACAATACCTAGTTTACAAGACGTTGTTATAATAATAAATAGTTTTTTAATAAAAACTACTCGTATTATTTAGTCATGTAGCTGGTAACATATTTATAGTGGCCATGAAATTTAAAAAATAGTATCAAAAAGTGTTTACAGGTGTGAATGTGTCAAAATACGGATATTAAAAAAAGGCATAGTTTCCATAAAATACGCCGATTTTAATGTTATTTAATGAAACTAAAGCACTCAATATACAGATTAACTGTATTTGAAACGTTACACTCATAGAACGAATGCAATCTGCCACTGCTATCCGCTATCCTACAGTCAATAACTCTATAACTTAAACTATATAACAATAAACTTAACAATCTACCTGTACTCCCTAAACTACGGCTTATTTTGTAATAATGACTTCGGAATAATCTCACTAGCTTCTCGCAAAAACAATTGTGTGACACAAACCTAAAAATATAGACCCTGTGATAAATTAAGAAAATTCAAAGAGGAAAAAGTTGAGTATAGAAGATAACAAAGATGTATTTCCGCAGAATCAAAGGAAAAAGAATAATACAAAATACAATAGCTGCGTTTTAACTAAGCATCTGTTTTAATGAATTTTTTTTTTACTGAAACACAGTATTGTGGCAAAGTAGCATTTGTTTAGTTTTAACTTAAGAAAAGTGGGTAGATCTCTCATAATATGACCCGAGGACATGATCAAGATTGCGGGAAACCGTTGGTGACAAACAGCGCAGGTCGTCTTGGCGGTCCTTGGGGGAGCCTATCTCCAGTAGTAGACTTGTTTCGGGCGAAATGATGATGATGATGGTTCTTACGTCTACAGAAAGTGTCATGTCATTGGTCCATCAATTTTAACACGTCTATAAAAGTTTCGGTTTCTGCCGAAACTAGAGTCAAAGCCGAAACTTTGGTTTCGGTTTCGGCAAAAAAGGTGTTTCGGTCGGACACAACTGCCAACTCAAGCGGCTCATGGCTAATGGCTCAAATATGCTACTATAAGCGTGCCCAGAAGAATAGCAGCATTCCCCCAAGTTTCAACCCCTAAAGGCTCAAATATGCAACTACGGTTTATGATTGCATATTTGAGCCTTTAGGGGTTGAAACTTGGGGGAAAGTGCCTACAGGGTTTGAAAAGAGTATAGCCGTAGACTAGTCGAGTTGACGAGTGACCACGTGACCAGAGGGCTGGCTCATATGTTCGCACGACGGATCAGCATTGCGATTCAACGGGGCAATGTTGCCAGACTTCTGGGCACGCTGCCAAACTTTTTATATTCTCTTAGTTGTATATTCTTAACATTTAGCTTTTAATTCTTAATATAGGTCTAGTTTTATTGTTCGTAGCTTAAAGTTACATGTTTTTACAAATAAATGCTGATAAGAGGTAGAGGTACCTACATGTAAAATAGAAACAAATAATGTATGTAGATATTTATTTATTTAAATAAGTCAAATGTTTAAACTAATCACACAAGCTAACGGCATTCTTCATAATTCACCAAGAAATCGCCAACGAGTTTTACAAACAAAAGTTAGTTATAAAAATAATATGGCCATAGTGTCCTAGGCTGTAAATGAATGATTATAAAAATATCCAAAAATATTCATCTTAATCCTAGGTTTTCTGTAAGAAACAATATCAAATATCATCACAGACATTGTACATTTTAGTTCAATTCTTGGACACTAGGTGCAACATAAGACGGGTAGAAAACAGGAGTCCGACCACTGAGTCCTCATGGAGATTAAAAGAGACAGCGTGAAAACATAAAGATAATGAAATACTCGGGGAAAATAAGAAATATTATTACTAATAAACGGGACTTAAACGAAAACTTACTTAAACTTAAAATTACCTCCGGTGTTTCGAGAATGATGTTGTCCTCGTGGTCTCGGATAGTCTGCAAGTTTTTTAAAGTTGATATACGCGGTTAATTCCCGGTTATTTGCAATGTATAAAAACTGTGAAAGTATAAATCAGTATAAAGTAAGAAATAAGCGATGTGTAACAACTAGACATTATACACATAGACAATACAATACAAATAGTAATTATAGAATTAACGTACAAAAACAACAAACGATAAATAATAATAATTGTAGGACTATAAAATCTTCGAAAATATCTTTTTCTTCAAGTTATAATGAGTTAACATATAAGCAATAAAATAAATATTTATACAATAGATGTACTCATACATGTTTTGTAATAATTGGTTATGTTATGTTTTGTCATAAATAAAAAAAAAATCCTAACTAGTGCGTAAAAAGTGCACTTTTTCAAATTTCACTTTTTAAGGCACTTGTTATGAAAAGTTGGGTTCGATACACGTGTAAAAACTTATTAGACTCGGGTGATTGTCACCCTCGTTTCACTCGGCCCAAATTTCACCCTCGTCGAAAAAAAATTTTTTTTTACTAGTTTCGTAATGTACTATTTATTTCTTTAGAAGACACAATGATAGCATATATGTAACAATTGCGCACCAAGTGTACATACTCGAATATATATATAATAATTTTACCAATAATCAATTAATCACTTTACGGTATCTCCTTGGTTCTGTTTGATCATATTCAGAATGGTAAGATGTATTTTTTTGCTTCTTGTGCGAGTGTTGTGGTGATATAAAATACCTTAACACATTCGCTGCCACCCCCTCCAAAAATGTATGGAAATGAACGCACATGTGCGTTGGTGGCAGTGAATGCTTTAACAAAGAAAACTATACGCAATTAAATCTTGTAACTCTTAACAATGTATAAGTTATGTATATTTATAATGATGATTTTGTGCCAATAATAGGTAGGATAGCTCTTTGGTAAGTGGCACATTTTCGGTGTCTATTGGCGGATGGATTTGCGTCATTAACTGGTTAAACGGTGATTAACAAGTTAAGTTGATAACAGTGTAACGATATTTGTAAAAAAAATCAAGAACGCTTAATAAATGAACGACATCATAGTTAATTGAATATTATAATAACTACACGTACTTAACTACTCATTACATTAAACTTAAAGGCTTTTGTAGCATTGTACATTTCCGGCGGCAATACCTCGCTGTATCGCAATGCTGATACGTTGTGCGAGGAAGCCGCCAGCTCTTCGGTCAAACCGACAGCATAGTTTTATTACAATACCTAGTTTACAAGACGTTGTTATAATAATAAATAGTTTTTTAATAAAAACTACTCGTATTATTTAGTCATGTAGCTGGTAACATAACATACTTATAGTGGCAATGAAGTTTAAAAAATAGTATCAAAAAGTGTTACAGTGTCAAAATACGAATATTAAAAAAAATACATATTTTCCATAAAATACGCCGATTTTAATGTTATTTAATGAAACTGAAGCACTCAATATACAGATTAACTGTATTTGAAATGTTACACTTATACAACGAATGCAATCTGCCACTGCTATCCGCTATCCTACCACAGTCAATAACTCTATAACTTAAACTATATAACAATAAACTTAACAATCTACTTGTACTCCCTAAACTACGGCTTATTTTGTAATAATGACTTCGGAATAATCGCACTAGCTTCTCGCAAAAACAATTATGTGACACAAACCTAAAAATATAGACCCTGTGATAAATTAAGAAAATTCAAAGAGGAAAAAGTTGAGTATAGAAGATAACAAAGATGTATTTCCGCAGAATCAAAGAAAAAAGAATAATACAAAATACAATAGCTGCGTTTTAACTAAGCATCTGTTTTAATGTTTTTTTTTTTTTAAACACAGTATTGTGGCAAAGTAGCATTTGTTTAGTTTTAACTTACAATAAAAATGTTCTAATTTACAATAAAATAGATTGGAATTTCTGTAAGACGTAGGTATAGTGATTCTTACGAGGTTAAACTTTGGTAATAAACATCACAATATTTCTTCACAAAGATGAAACTACCGCAATTACGCAACTTTAGCATTTCGTATTTATAATCTGTTACAACTAACACGACAATAAACATAGAACTACAAATAAATTTGGCACATATATATTTTTTTGAATCCTCATTCCTTCATCACACCCTACGCCCCCCCCCCCCCCCTCACTTAATTATTCCGTAGCCTAACTTAACTTGAGTCAGCTCACTTCTTCTTCTTTTTCTCTTCCTTTTCGTCTTTAGCTTTCATTTTCAACGCCTCCGATATGCGACACATCTTGAACCTGGTGACTGCGACCTGAAAAAAAAAAAGATTAAAAGAAATAAAGATTTAAAATAAATGTGACATTATCTAGGAAAAGGGACCTTATTGTCGATGGCGCTTACGTCGAACAGCGTTGCGTTTGTATTGAGGCACCGTGTACAATGGCGTAAGTGCCATCGACAATAAGGTCCCTTATCATAGGTAATGTCACAAGTAAAGATTTAAAGGAAACGGTAGTACTACAACTTCAGCCACGGACGTTCACCTCTGAATATGGGCCTCCCCCACCATGGGCGCTTTAATGCTATAATCGACACGCTTAGCAGGCGGGTTGACAATCAAACTGTGCCATAGAGACGCTGCCGCCCATCCTCCAGTGGTTTCTGACCGGAGTTGAGTGGGCAATACCCGCGGGTAGAGTAACTTACAAGTAAAAAAACGTCCAGAGAAGTAGTATTTACTTAAAAGTAAAAAAAAAACGTGGCCAATTAAATCATCATCAACCTTCTCCTTTTCCCGGCTCGTACAGTCGCCATCAGATATATCGGAGCTGTGGAGGTGGTCACAAATATCTGAACAACGCCTCTATTGTCAAGGCGATAAAGTGCATGTTCAGATATTTGTGACAACCTCCACAGCTCCGATATATCTGATGGCGACTGTACCAATGAGTTTTTCGGAACTAATGTTCGAAATATCATTTAATATTTACCGGTGAGCAAACCGGACTAATTCCAATAAGGCCGTCTGGGTTGGATGGACACGCCATTCTCCCATGAGCTGTGACAAAATGGCGGGACAACGCGAGAAAAATGTTGTTCTATAAGCCTTGATTAAAAATGTGTTAGTAAATGTTACATTATCTATGTTAAGGGACCTTATTGTCGATGGCAGTTACGCCATTGTTCACGGTGCCTCAATACAAACGCAACGCTGTTCGACGTAAGTGCCATACACAGAGCGAAACTTTGGTGCGGGTGACGTCATTATGACGTTAAGTCGCATATAGGATGTTTTTTTAAAACAACATTGTAACATCTCAATGATAACATATAATTATCTATATTATATATATATATATATATATTCCCGTACAGGTCTACGGTAGACCCGAACGAAATTATGTTAAAACGAAATAGCGTAAAAAATAAAACGGTTTTGAATACGCAACCATATATCCGCAAAATTCGGATTGTCGCGTATTTTGCATTTAAAAGTATAATATAATATAATAACTTTATTCAAACTGAGTAATTATATTATTTATTTTATCCGAGCGAAACCGGGTTTCATCTAGTATATATTATATATAATTGTTTAATTATAAAAATGCTTGATAATTTACACAAAAATAATGTACCTAAACATTAAATAACGATACGAGTAACATTTTTTATTGGGTAATGACTAATTCTAATCAAATCTAATTTTACCAAAAAATATTATAACTCGTGTAAATAAACAACACAACAAAATGTTCCTCTAAATGACGAAGTTTTTTCTTAATATTTAGATAACAACACTCTGTATTTAGCTTGACGTCATACGTCTGTCATCGGCACCAAAGTTGCGCTCTCTGGGCCCATCGACAATAAGGTCCCCTTTGCTAGATAATGCCACAAAAAGGGTATATTACCTCCTTGAGGATTCTCGAGGTCCTCTCAAGCTGCTCGCACTCATGGCCAAAATAGCAGCGGAGGTCCTTGCAGTGCGCCATGTAGCGGCGCCACTTCTCGTCCCGGGTGAGGCAGGACGGGTTGCCGATTATCACCAGCTTGGCTTTGGCCCGAGTCAAGGTCACGTTGAATCTCTGGAAGATTTTGTAAGCTTTGTATGTATCAAGCATTTTGAGTCCAGAATAACCAACAATGTTACTAGATAAGGTTTCGTCATCGATTTAATTGTTCACACAAGGTACGTAAACTATATATATATGTACGTTTATTTATTTTATGTATGTTTTTATTTGTGTATAACCTATATGTAAGTTTACAAAACATTGAAGTTTAAATACAATTCTCATATTTCGTTTTTTAGATCCCTGCACCTAATACATTTTTCTGATTGCCCAGTTAGTTGCCTGGTAGAGAATACCTTAAAGCATTAAGTCCGCCATTTGTACCAACTTGAACTGGGCAATAAAGATTAAATAAATAAACAAAAGCTGCGCTGCCAGTCAACATTTTTCCATTATAAAGAAGAATTTATTTCGATTTAAATATCGAGGATATTCGCTGGCAGACATTCCTGCATAATAAAAAAATAAATAAATAGATAAATGTTTTTGTATCCTTAACGGTAGGGCTAGCGTAGGTATACATCCAATACGCCATAGGCTCTTTGTAGATTTACTACCTGCTAGAACGTTGGGGCAGGAGAAACGATGGGGCTATTGAGAATGAATTATTTAAAGATGTCATTTTGGTTACTGCCCGAGCAACAAATAGTTCCAGAACGGATAAGATCCTCACCATTTCATCGCCTATTGCGTCGTGCATCACACTCGCACCCACATACCTGTTAGAACGTGACGAAAAACCCGATCTTAGACCAGCAGTCACTGACATAAAGAAATGGACCCCTACACGCGAACAAATTATGTAGAAAAATATGGCTCTAAATGACATTTCTATCACGTTCCAGTTTATGCTAATAATGCTAATTTATAATCATTTTTTAGATAATATAATCAAACAAAAAAGAGCTCAGTATTCTAATTGTTAAGTATCAAACTTCACTATTGCTAAAGTAATAACTTTTTAGTCATTGCTGACACTTGCACTGACAGCGGTTCAAAGAAGACTAACAAAATGTACTACCCAAGTTGTTCGAGCGGTTGTTTTTTAGACCCGTTTTTTGGGAGCTGATTGTGAATCTACATTTATTCATAGACATACCATTAACCTAGACGGAGCGTGCTAATAATAATACCACGATGGAAAGGGATGGTATTATGTAACTTTCCATAGGTATGGCAGAGACGGCGCTATTTTCGTCCGTCCTTGTCATAGTCTCACATATTTTTGTTGCACTCCAAACTGGTCCCTTCAGAACTGTCAAAGTTGGAGGGGAACAAACAAATACAATCGGAGTTTTTTTTTTTCAACCAAAGTTGCTGTAATTTTTTTTTTATTCAGTAAGTAGGCCACAATGTCACTTTTACACGTCGAGTATACAAAAGAAGAAAAATAAAATAACAGCGGTTCTAACCCTAATACACCTCTGACCCGTGAAGCATTTTGACTTTCATGACCGGCAAGAAACTCGGCGGGACTTATTTTTTCAAAAGAGAATTACATTAATTCAGAATAGGCTAATATTTTTGTTATAAAGAATGTCCTGTAAAGCAAAACTATAGTGAATTCTTTCATTTTGGACCACAAAAGCCAGAATATCTTTGTTCCTTCCGCTCTCGGATGCGTTCTCCAGTCATTATTCCACCTAGACATTTTTTTTAATAAATATTTCGGGACAATCTTACACAAATCGACCTAGGCCTACGGTAAGCTTAGTAAGGCTTGTGTTGTAGGTACTAGACGACGATATATATAATAGATAGATACATGACCGAGGAACAAGTATCTGTGCTCATCACACAAATAAATGCCCTGACTGGAAATCGGACCAGGGCTTCATAGGCAGGGTCACCCACTAGGCCAGACCGGTCGACGGCAGCAGTTCACCTTGTCGTCGACGAGGAAGCCGAGCCCGTACTTGGCGTCGTAGTCGAGCAGCCGGCAGTTGGCGCGCACCGTGGACACCAGGATCACACGCTTCTCCTTGCCCTGGAACGCCTCCACCGTGCCCACGTCGATGGCGTCGTAGCCCGCGCCCACCAGCCACGTCTTCATCTTGTACACCTGACAATCACAGTTAACAAGTTTATTTATTTTTATTACATAGGCGGCAAACGAGCAGACGGATTGCCTGGTGTTAAGCAATTACCGACGCCCATGGGCACCGCAACACCAGGGGAGTCACAAGCGCGTTGCCGGTCTTTAAGGGGGGTTGGAGCTCTGGGAACCTTACTCATCATCAGGAACACAACACTACATACCTGAAAGGTGGCAGTGCTATTATGGCTGTGGTCTTCTGTACGGAGGAGGTACTTCCCCAGTTGGGCTGCCCCAGATTCAAGCGTGATGGTCATCGCTGTGCCCTACCTCTCATTGTTAGACGTAGTTTAAGGACATACCCGGGTCCAATATAGTGTATATTAATAATTCCATCGTAGACCCGAACGAAATCGTATTGAAATGAAAGAGCGTAAAACTAAACTCTATTGTCAAGGCGTAAAAGTGCATGTTCAGATGTTTTTGACCACCTCCACAGCTCAGATATATATGATGGCGACTGTACCAAAAAATGACATTATTAACAGAATTAGGTATACAATGCTGAGCTGACGGAACTTTATACACTTCTCAAAGATAATTTTTACTAACATGAGTAAGGACGCAATTATAGTTTAGTACCTATATATGTGACATTATCCATGAAAAGGGACCTTATTGTCGATGGCGCTTATGTCGTTGTTCACGACGATATAATACAAACGCAACGCGATTCGACGTAAGTGCCATCGACAATAAGGTCCCTTTTCCTAGATAATGACACATATTACTATTTCGTTCTAACAAATAGCTTTGGCCCTACTAAATCCGGCATAACACTGACCTGCCTGATGTACGGCGCGATGACGCCGATGTCCGCCGGCTTGACGTTGTGCTGCTCAACCAAAGCTTTGGTGTATCTCTTCAACATGTCCAACTCCTTCTCGTTGAAGAAGCTGTCGACCACAAATTACAAATTCTCAATCAAGTACATTCCGATGTTTAATTGTTCAAATATTTCAAACCAGTTACTTAGTCTGAGAAACAAGATGAGTCAGGAGCATAGGACATAGTACACACAGAAATACTCTTAACTGTACAGTCAGCAGCAAAAGTGGCTAAGCGTTTGAAGTGTTCAAAATGACCTGCACGCGCTCTTATTCTCTTGACAATAGAGATGTGTTGACCTCATTTTGAACACCTCAAACGCTTAGCCACTTTTGCTGCTGACTGTACATCGGTGGACTTTATGCCTTACCGTATTATAGGACCTGGCCTGACCTTATTATAGGTCTACCAACGTATAGCTAAGAGTGTTGTTGACTGTACATGATGATACAAGTGGAATGAGCTCTGTCCCGGTTTTCCCGAGGGATTACAGTATGCGGTTCTTCAAAAAAAGAGGGTACAGATTTATAAAGGGTCGGCGACGCGCATGTAACACCTCTGGAGTTGCAGGCGTCTATAGGCTGCGGTAACGGCTTACCATCAGGCGGGCCGTATGCTTGTTTGCCACCGACGTGGTATATACAGTTAATTACATAGCGAACACGGATAAGATATATAGGTGAGAAACTTAACGGAAGGACCGTATCTATGTAGTTGTATAGACAATTGGCTATTTGACAGTTGTAACAATAAAATGTGAAATGTATCTCATTAACACATTCGCTGCCACCGCCTCCAAAAATGTATGGAAATGAACGCACATGTGCGTCGGTGGCAGTGAATGCGTTTTAATAGCTTTCAGTGAAATAATAATTATACATATTTGTTTTGGAATAAAAATAATAAGAAATATTATATTTTTGCTTAACAACATTTGTATTTTTGATCTGTGGATTAAAAGAACCCAAACGCAGGCGGCCATGATTGAGCATTGAGTGACGTCACATTTTACAACTTTCAAAACGCAACCCAACCATGCTCGACCCCGGAATGTACAGTGCATCAATTGGCGACCATGATGTACTCGGATTGCTGGATCGTCAATTTTCGGGTTGCGCTTTCTCGGTCCGTATAAACGCGTTACGGGAGAGCAATCCGAAGCCTCGTTTTATACACGGCAACAATGCTCGACACATCAATTTGCGTACAAAAAGTGGTCGGCAATTGGTGAGGTTGCTGGGTTGCGTATTACCCGGACTCCTTTACTGTACTGTCACTGTCATTGCTTGTTGCTTATAATGTGACGTCACCAACGGCAACGGTCACGAGACCTCCCGTTTACGCGCGTAATATTAAAATAATTACAATAAAATGCTATTTAAAAAAAAGGTATTTCGAGAAAAATCTAGATCTAAGTGATATGAAATGAATATGCACAGACTTCTAAATACTATTTCAAAAATTGTCAAATAGCCAATTATACATAATTATACTATCAAAATTTATACATAGAACGCCGACGTGCGTGTACACAAACGTAACTACTATATAAGTTTTTCGCCCATAGTTAATTATTTTTGATACAATAATTGTTAAAATGCTATTACAATAACACTGTATAGTTTTGTATCTAATGATGTTGTTACGTTACGTTTTGGACCCACTTTAGACCCCTAAAGTGGGTCCAAACGTTCGTATAATGGTTATATGGTTTCTACGTCGCCAGTTCTTTTCTTTTGAACTTGGCTTGACACGCTGTCGCGGGAGGTACAAACCCAACTTTTTTACCAATGTAGGGACTATAACTCGATCCTTATGGTTAACTATTATTATGTGTTCATATAATACTGACCTAGGAGCTTTGCCCATCCTCTGCTCTCGCGAGTTGACCGCGTGGAACACGACCGCGCGGTCGCCGCCCGGCAGCCCCAAGATGCTTTTACGGCTCAGCGGGTCCATCGGAGCGAGCGGCTGTCGACAAATTACACATAATTTCAGCCGTATGCAGTCCACTGCTGGACATAGGCCTCCCACGAATATGACTTGTATCATCTTGGGGGGTAGTTGTCATAGTCGCCACGCTTAGCAGGCGAGTCAGCGACCGCAGTAGCTGTAGATTAGGTTTCGACGGACGCTGCTGCCCGTAGGATTTTTCCCTTTGTCGCCTCTTACGACACCCGCGGGAGGAGATGGGGTGGTGCTACTCTAGCCAGGCGACAAATTATAAATATTATGTTTGATTACGACTTGTACGTCTGTATGTACTTGAGGTGACTGTACAGTCGAACTCGAGGTAGTGGATTCCTCCTAAACAAGTTGCGTGAGTTAAACGTGAGTTTGAATAGTACCAGGGCCCCTATATAAATAAAATAAAATAATAAATAAAAATAAATATTTCGGGACAATCTTAAACAAATCGACCTAGTCCTACGGTAAGCTCAGTAAGGCTTGTGTTGTAGGTACTAGACGACGATAAATATAATAAATAAATACATATAAATACTTAAATACATAGAAAACACCCAGGACTCAGGAACAAATATCTGTGCTCATCACACAAATAAATGCCCCGACTAGGAATCGAGGCAGGGTCCCTACCCACTAGGCCAGACCGGTCGTCGAAACGTATATAATCCACTCACCACTAGGTTGTCATCGTAGAACATGGTATTCGGCAGCGCCAGGATGTCAGGGTCGTTCCGGAAGTTCTTCACCAGCATCGTGATGTAGTTGGGGTCGGATTCGTAAAGATTCATGAAGTCGGTCTTCAGACGTTCCATCAGCGATTTGCCTGTGGACGGTTTAATTAATGTCACGGAACAGTCATTACATTTAATAACAAAAAAACTACGATATTATAGTACATTGCATCAGAGGCCGGGAAAATGAGGATTTCCGGCCAAGTGGGTACATAGGATAGTGATACGAGGCCGGGAATCCGTTTTCACGTATGTATAGTGCTTTTCTCAAACATACAATTAAATAAAAGAAATGCTTCAAAAAATGAAATTTGCAAAATCACAACTAACAATGAAATCAAAATTAACATCAGCTGTTTGCTATGACACCCGTCATCTTTGCCTCTGTATGGATAATCCTCTAAAAAATAGTTACTTTGCAGGCCCGTCTATTACAAGTAAAGACAATATTTCATTGCATGTTTGATAAAATATAATTTATTGCACACAACAATATAATTATGTATGCAAAATAAAAATAGAAGCAGACAACAGCCGGTCTTAAGAGACCAATATTCCAAACTACTTGATATAGGTACATATTATTTAGGATATCCCAAAACGTTCGTAAACCCCTTATAAATATTAGTGATAAATACACAAACAAATGCCATGGCTAGGATTCAAACCCGGCACCACTAGCTTCGTAAGCACGGCCACTACCGACTACGCTAGAACATATACCTACTTAAAAATTGTAACTGAACAAACCAGCGTCGAGGTCGTATTAAAACCTGCACCATTGACTCTCGCGACTAGTACCCTTACCATGAGTTGTGACATTGAGGTTTTCGATAACGAGTAACGAGTTTACTATCTGCGCATCTCGTTCGCACTAAAATAGTACGAGCGAGATGCACAGATGGTAAACTCGATACTCGTTATCGAAAACCTCAATGGCACAACTCATGGTGAGGGTACAGCTTTAACTAACAAGAACAGGTCTCACCCAGCCCGCGATCCTTGGCGTCTCGGCTGATGCACACGGGGCCGAGTTGTTTGGGGTCCCCGGCCAACACCAGCAGGCCGGCGGGCGCCAGCAGCCCCGTCACCGGGACCAGCGTGGCCGGCTCTGAAGCCTGCGCCGCCTCGTCGATGAACAGGTGCGTCATCTGAAGCTTATGTTTCTGCTGCTCGCGGGGGCTATAGGAATACACACATAGCAGCAGTAGATACATATATTATATATTCATATATTTGGGCACAGCGAAGTACCATCAAGCTTGAGTCTGGAGAAGCCCAAGTGGGGAAGTACCACCTCCTTACAGAAGACCACAGCCATAATAGCACTGCTACCTTTCAGGTATGTAGTGTTGTGTTCCTGATGGTGAGTAAGGTTCCCAGAGCTCCAACCCCTTTAAAGGTCGGCAACGCGCTTGTGACTCCCTTGGTGTAATTGCTTACCACCTTTATCATTAAAAAAACCATCTAATAATCATGAATTTATTCATGTAAATGTATTCATATAAGTGCGTTGCCCGCCTTTAAGATAGAAGTGAGCGTTTCTTAAAATTTTTGCCACTTTTCTCGACTTCAAATATTTTGGTAAGTTTTATGTTTTTCTTGTCAAAATCGTGAGGTGATTCGATTTATGCAAGAAAAAAATGTGTCCCAAAGATTTTTTCCTATTGTGTTACCTTTTTCTATATATTTTCTATGGAGGTAACATAATATGAAATTCAAAAATGTGTGGAATTTTATGGGACATATTTTTATTGCATAAATCGAATCAGCTGGTGATTCTGACCAGAAAACATAAAACTTACCAAAAAAATTTTGGTCGAGAAAAGTGGCAAAAATTTAGAGAAACGCTCAAGTACGCTCTTTTCTTGAAGGTATGAAGGTCGTATCAGTCCGGAAACCATTCCACAGTATTGATGTGCGAGGTAGGAAGTTTCTAGACTCTAGAATTTCTAGAGAAACGCACAGTAGAGGATTTCCAACTATCCAGGTGGTGAGGTTGGAAATGTTGACAATAATACCAAGAACCACCGGAATCATCTTAGTTAAACTCTCAGAGTTTTCAGACTTTTTAGGGTTCCCAGAGCTCCAACCCCCCTTAAAGGCCGGCAACGCGCTTGTGACTCCCCTGGTGTTGCGGGTGCCCATGGGCGACGGTAATTGCTTACCAGCAGGCAATCCGTCTGCTCGTTTGCCGCTTATGTCATAAAAAAAAGAAGGCGCTATTACAGTTCGTCCCTGTCTTCTGTAGACTTGAAGAAGTTGGGACTAATATAGTCGTCATAAACAAAAAAACTCACGAGCCATATTTCGCAGCGTGCAGTAACGTGGTCACAACGACCCGATAGGTCGATAACGCGTAGTTATTGACCGAGTAAGCGTTCTCGTATTTGGTGCCGTTGGACACTGGCCCCAACTCGGAAGGCATCACACTCCTGCAAAATTAAATTAATCATCATCACCTTCCTCCCGTTGTACTGGCAATTTGCCACGGCTCATGAGAGCCTGAGGTCCGCTCGGCAAATAATTCTAATATGGCAACTAATTTGGCGTAGGCATTAGTTTTACGAAAGCGACTGCCACCTGACCCACAGGGTAAACTAGGACATATTCCTGGGTAGGGTAACTAGGCTTCCTCACGATGTTTTCGTTCACCGAAAAGCGACTGGTAAAATATAAAATGATATTTCGTACATAAATTCCGAAAAACTCATTGGTACAAGTCGGGGTTCGAACCTGCGACATCCGGATTGCAAGTCCCACGCTCTGACCGCTAGGCCACCAGCGCTCTCTTAAATGAATCAATATAGTTGATATATTTATATATGCTCCATTCAGTGTATTCATTTCCGCTGCTACCGAACAGATCTTGTGAGCCTTCTGCGATTTTTTTTAACTTCATCTTCAAAAATTGAGATTTTATTTACTATATGTAAACTTTTCTTCAATGTGTAAATAGGTGAAAAACTTAACTGAAGGACCATGTCTATGTAGTTGTGCAGAGAATTATATGGAACATTTGTCAACATTTTAATATAGAAAGCCGACCAAGGTCAGGTGCTTTAGCTAAGTTCACCTATAGCATTGTTATATAACTGTTCTTAGCATCAGCTAAGCTAAATATCTGTATATTTATTGAGATTCCCTACTGGAAGGGGGAAGGGAAGAGAAGAAATGTGCTGCTTTTTGTTTAAGGACTAGTGTTACACGTATGTCGCCAGGCACTTGCTATTACAGATGATGAATATTATGATGAGTGATGTTGGAAGACGCAGCGTAGGTACGCCTTCCACAAGGTGGACGGACGACCTGGTAAAGGTGACGGGATGCCGCTGGATGTGGAGGGCGCAGGACAAGTCTTTTTGGGTCGTTTTGGGGGAGGCCTATGTCCAGCAGTGGACGTCTTTCGGCTGACATGATGATGATGATGAGCGTTGAGGCTGAAGGGGTCAGTGGTTGGTGAGTTGCAGGGTTGATGGTGAAGTATGGGGGGGTGGGCAGTTAGCAGCGGCGAGTCCAATTATAAAAAAGCAATCCAATTATAATTAATAAGCCAGTTCCCGCCGGCTTCATTTTCTCACAGTTGAACAGTTTTCCTTGAGCTCATGAAGAAAAAGCAAAGCGACATTGCATCCGAGAGGACTCGCCGCCACTGGGGGGGTTAGTAGTATTACAGGACAGCCTTACACAAATTGACTGAGCCCCACGGTAAGCACAAGAAGGCTTGTATAGTGGGTACTCAGCCAACGATATATATAATTTACAAAGACTCAGAAAACACCTATAACTTAGGAACAAATATCTGTGCTCATCACACAAATAAATGCCCTTACCGGGATTTGAACCCAGGATCATCGGCTTCATTGTCGTCAAGGATTGGTGATGAATTCGGAGCACGCGGGAGCTCTAATAAGATTGTTTCCACTTAAAAAAAAAACTGAAGTGGAATTGAAGTCAAATCAGGGCCAACCTTGCATTGTAGGCAAATTTTAGGTCACTACAGAAAACTTTAGTTTAGTTTAAAATAAGTGGAACTAACCCTATTGGCGCAGCGAAATAACAATGTGTAAGTAAGGCCTTGCGCCATTCAGGGTTGACGGTTAACTCCAGAGTTAGTGTCAAAAATTCATGGACTAACCGGTTAACCTCGGGCTAATTGTCTAACCCTAAGTGGCGCAAATGGGCCTAAAGCTTATACTCCTTACCAAACCCTTGACTTTGAGTTAGCACGCAGGATGAAGTTGTTAATGTTAAGCTCCTTGTTATATTTAAGCAGCATGAGCGCGATGTGATCGGCCGCCATGTTGGAATCCGTGCACACCATCACTCGGTTCTTTGAGTTGTACAGGACTATCTGTAAACAATTTGCTGTGGCAGTGTCTAGGTTTAAAATGTAGTGTTTTACAAATGTACATTGAATGGGTTGTGCTCTGATGAACTGTTCGACATGATGCCAACGCTTTCTACCACCGCACGGCTCGCCGTCGGCAGTGAGTTCATACCACAGCCGGAGTGGATCGTTCGCGGGAGGAAATTCCTCTTATACAGCTTAGGGTATTCATCCTCAGACCCTGGAGCCTAAAAGGTCGCGCACTAAACGGTTTAAGAGGAGTTTCCTCCAGCGAACGCTCCGACTGTGGAATGAACTCCCTGCCGAGGTTTTCCTTAGGGTCTACAGTATGAGGTTATTCAAAAAAGGAGTGTATAGGGGTTAAAAGGCACCGGTATGATGGTTTCGACCACATGAGCGCTCAATTTTAAATCCACGTGGTGGGTATAGGGATTAAAAGGCACCAGTATGATGGTCTCGACCACATGGAGCACTCAATTTTAATTCCACGTAGTGGGTATAGGGGTTAAAAGGTACCTGTATGATGGCTTCGACGATAGTCATGGTTTTGCCGGTGCCGGGCGGCCCGTGCACCATGTAGGGCGCGCGCCGAGAGGTCCCCGACAGTATGTGTTGGACGGCCAGACGTTGCTCCTCGTTGTTCTTTATCAAAGGGTTGTACCACCTGATAACATTGACAACATATCAAAATTAAATTTTCCTTAGTTCCCAAAACGTTACGTGGAAAAGTCTTGTAGGACACGAAAGATATTAGGATTTTTTTTTATATTAACCTCGTAAGCCCATCGGCCTTCCTGTAGTACTAATTATTATAATGAAATTTGAATGTTATACAATTGGAACAGAGTTGAGTTTTATTTGTTTCCTTCGATTTTGACACAAAAGAGATTGTACTTTATTTCCTACACTATAAAGAATAAATTGGAGTAGGATATTATTTGTATGGTGGGCCTTAACAGGTTAAAATAAAATAGCAACAGAGCGAATAGGGATTAGGCACTGGTCCCACCGCGAGCTAGTAAGCTATGAGCTAACAGCTATTTCAAGGGACAAAAGATAATCGATCCCGTGTAAATAAAAGAGACATACATGTCATAGCCGGGCGTTCGTAGTTCATCGCCGGGCGATGAGCTATAAATATATGTCTCTCTCTTTTATTTACACGGGAGCGATTATCTTTTGTCCTTTGAAATAGCTGTTAGCTCATAGCTTACTAGCTCGCGGTGGGACCAGTGCCTTAACCTATACGTTCGGTTTTCCGTTCGACAACCCGATGACAACCGTTTGATGTCTCAAGTTTAATAAGCCGTGTGATGGTAGATAAAAACAACCGGCCATGCGAGTCAGACTCGCGCATCGAGGGTTCCGTAGAAACTTATACTTATACTATAAATAAAAATGTTTGCTTTATCTGTGTTATAAGACGTTGCTTCGTACCAAATTTCAAGATTCTGAGTTCACGGGAACCCTGTAGGTATTGACTCCATTACGTAAATGGCTGTATCGTGTAATAAACTGTTTAATATGTTTTCTTTTGGGACTAAGCATAATTATGTACTTTAAGATTTGATGTGTCCCGCCGTAGTTTCTTGTCGGTATCTTCTCGGGTCAGAGGTGTAGGGTTTGAACCGGTGGTAGATTTTTCTTTGACGTTCATAAATGCATTTAATGTGCCTAAATTGAAAAATAATAGTAGTTTATGTATCTGTGCATAATGAAGGGCAGTACAACAAGAGTGTGGGTTACAACGAGCCGAAGGCGAGTTTTATAATAACATCATATGAGTGTTGTAATGCCTAATTATGTATAGTTGCATACACTACTTTATCTACACACATATCATAAGTTTTTTTTTAATGGGCTCAAAAACCGTAGGGAAATGACCTGCAGTATTACTAATGCTACTTGCAAACATTAAAAAGTCAACGAACAAAACAAATGACAGCTTGGAATAGCGGCGTTTCGTATATCGAATCTCCGTCAAATTTTTATTTTAAACCATAGACAAGCGAATTAACTACCTATTCTATTGTCACTCGAGTTCAAATGTCGTTCGATTTATATTAAAACAACATAATGAATTGGCGTTTCGTATCAATGACTGTTTTAATATCTATAGATACTAGATGTTGACAGCTGTTCCAAATTTAAACTCATAACCTATGGTTTACAGGAGGTAATATTAACTTTACATCTCCATTAATTTCTGATAGTTGGTAATGCTGGTCATTGCCTACGGTTTCTGGACGCATTTTAGAGCACTAATGATATGTACAGTACAAGTGTGAACAGTATGTATATACACACTTACACAAACTTACACTTCAGCCGTAAATCGTCCACTGCTGGACATAGGCCTCCCACAAATATGACTTGTATCATCTTAGGGGGTAGTTGCCATAGTCGACACGCTTGGCAGACGGGTTGGCGACCGCAGTAGGATTTCGACGGACGCTGCTGCCCGTCCGTAGGGTTGTTTCTCTTTGTCGCCTCTAGCATCAAATAGCAGCAAATAGCGGGTATCGTAAGAACGATACCCGCTATTTGCTGCTATTTGATGCTATTTTAGTCAGCCGGCATCACACGGCATAACACGCAGTATTGAAACACCTACTTGTATATCGGCTTGAGCTTGACGTCCTTCTTCCTCGGCTCGGGGAAGAGCCTGCTGTCCTGCTTCCTCTCAAACACGTTGGCCACGGCGACGTGCATTCGCTCGTGCGGCACCCGCGACATCATGAAACGGATGTCGAACAGGGTGTCCGGGGTGTAATACGAGTCGAAACTGAAAGAAAGAGACACTTGAGTGGACCTGTACTTGTATTTAATATATTTTCTATCTACGTACATATCATAAATGCTCTAAAATGCGTCCAGAAACCGTAGGCAATGACCAGCATTACCAACCATAAGAAATGAATGGAGATGTAATGTTAACATTACCTACTGGAATCAGTAGGTTATGAGTTTAAGTGGGGTTTCTATTCTAGTATCTATAGATATTAAAACAGTCATTGATACGAAACGCCAAGTCGATGTTTTTTTAATATAAATCGAACAACATTTGAACTCGAGTGACAATAGAATAGGGAGTTCATTCGCTTGTCTATGGTTTAAAAAAAATATTTGACAGAGATACGAAATACGCAACGCCGCCATTCCAAGCTGTCATTTGTTTTGTTCGTTGACTTTTTAATGTTTCAAGTAGTACTAGTAATACTGCAGGTCATGTCCCTACGGTTCCTGAACCCATCTTAAAACACTTATGATATGTGTGTAGATAAAGTAGTGTATGCAACTATACATAATTACTAATTAGGCATTACAACAATCGTGTGATATTATTATGAAACTCGCCTTCGGCTCGTTTATGTTATGTTAATGCCCTTCATTATGCACAGATACATAAACTACTATTGGCACAAGTGTTTATATGCTAGCACGCTTACCTTTCGTCTATATTCCCGATGTGTATGACACTGTCCTCCATATCTTTTATAATACTCTCGAAGAGAATATCATTATTGCCATTCATTTTTATATATACTCTATCACCTGAAACAAGATACTGATTGTAAAAGCTTGGTGAAATTATCAAACTCGTAAATGAATGTGACAGAAACATTTTTTACAGCCAAATATTAAATTTAATAATATGAATAATATGACAAATATGAAATCAAACCAGCGGTTTATAATATACATAGATGACGAATTAAGTGTACATAGATGACGAATTAAGTGTACATAGATGACGAATTAAGTGTACATACCCCCACAAAAATGGTTCCACATAAGGCGGAGTCTAAAAAAAGTGTCCTAGTCTAGTTTGTCGTCGCCTAATATTGCACCACCGCGCATGAGGTTTGACGTGTGATATTATATTTTAGCCAATCAGAACTTTGATCACAAACTTTTTTTTGAATAGCGAAAACTTGCATATTGTATAATTTTTTAAGCCGAGGAAAGGGTAAGGAGACTTAGAAACGCAGTCTTAGTTTCTTTAGAATAAGGTTCAAATTCTAAAAAAAACTTTCAAGATATCTAGTACATAATCAACTAGAAAGTGTATTTAACATTCGCGCTTCTTACTCACCACGTAACAGGGAAGGCCGATTCTCGGCGAGACCGGGCACTTCGAGCAAGAAAACATTGTCCTTCTTCTCTAAAGTAACGGCCGTCATATTGTATTTCTGTAACAGAATGTTTATGCAAAGTTGAGAACTTTAGTCGGAACGTGACGGGTAAAACTGTAATAGTTGTTATTATTTTTTTTTTTATGACATAGGCGGCAAACGAGCAGACGGATTACCTGGTCTTAAGCAATTACCGTCGCCCATGGGCACTCGCAACACCAGGGGAGTCACAAGCGCGTTGCCGGCCTTTAAGGGGGGTTGGAACCTTACTCACCATCAGGAACACAACACTACATACCTGAAAGGTGGCAGTGCTATTATGGCTGTGGTCTTCTGTAAGGAGGAGGTACTTCCCCAGTTGGGCTGCCCCAGATTCAAGCGTGATGGTCAACGCTGTGCCCTACCTCTCATTGTTGGACGTAGTTTAAGGACATACCCGGGTCCAAAAAAAAGTTATTTGTTATACACGGGAACAAAGTTAGTGTTTACCTTCTCGTGCTAAAATTGAGATTCGAGCTAGGGAAAGATTCCAAAATTGAACCACGAGCATACCGAGTTGGGAGGGTCTCGAAGCACGAGAGTGAGCACACTTTGCTACCGAGTGAAACACACAATTTTTCACCTGACTACCGCGTGGAATAAATTAACTTTAAAATGTATTCAAAATTATTGGCATTCAACATTTATCTTGAAAAACATTAAATAAAAGAACATGCAACCGGCTAACATCAAAAAAAACTTTGCACTCTTGTGAATAAAATGCAACTTTGCTTTCTGTTTTTAAAGAACAAAACAGTTCTATCCAAGCTAGTGAGGTGAAAAATATATAAGTACCACCTGCACCAACCAGGGTTACATCAATATTTGACCGTTTAGTTGGCGAGTGGTGCACACTGGCCCAAGACAACGTGCACTGTGTTTGTGTGTATTAACAAAAACAGAACACTACCACAAGCACAGTTCGGCACACTGCCGCGCGCTGGCCGAGACGCATGCGAGCATAAACGCGATAGAGAAGCAAGATAAGGTGAATAATTGTAGGCTAATTGCCTATAATTATGCGCGAGCTAGATGGCGCTTTATTGCGTGGGGCGAGGGTCGCATTATACATAAATTCGGGGCCCGTAATTTTCTTGCCGATGACGTCAATTTGACGTCAAACTCCATATAGGATGATCCCAAACAGTTTTATTGTAAGTTATTAATCATTAGTCGTCAATCATTTTAATCATGTACAAATGACTTTAAAAGTTTAGTTCAATTGATTTCTACGTAGAATAAATAATACCTACTTGATTCGTGATACGTAAATAAAAGTATTTCATTTGTTTTTGTACATTAATTTTATTAATTGGTATTGTTAAAACATTTCAATAAATACGTAGAATACAGAATTTCTCTTTAACGCAAAGCACGCCATCTTCACTCATTAATCCCATGCATAGAAAATGTAAGCCATCTTCACGTTCATAATTAATGCTATATTCATAAAAATCCTTATGTTTTGTAATCGTATTTTCGTTTTTTGTGTCACACATTTGGTTCATTTTTCTAACTTCTCTGTTAAAAAGAAAATTTTAATTGATAGACATTTTTTCTGATTTCAACAACTAATACAATTAGGGAATCAGTATATTTTTTTTTTTACATAAATCAAATGATTGACGACTAATGATTAATCATTTACTATAAAACTATTTGGGATCACCCTATATGGAGCGTGACGTCTGATTTATGTCATCGGCATGAAAATTACGGGCCCTGTACATAATGCAGTATTGACGAACCCGTAAATTGATCCTGGCAATAATCTCCTCCCACCAGAGCAGATGGTGGAAGTACAGCATGTAGTTTCCTTTGGTTATCCCTTCGTCGAAAATAGCTCTGTAACAATAATGATGATCATAAATGGTAATGTATAAGAAAATCTTAAAAGGATAGAAATTTAGCGTTTTTTATAATGTTAGTAGATATGGATAATCTATATAAATGTGAAAGTCCTGACTGACTGACTGATCAACGCCCAGCCCAAACCATTTAAACTAGATAGCTGATTTTTTCACAATACAGTAAGGACCCAAAGAGATTTGTATAAATTCCATTATAGGGGTAAAAATGGGGTTGAAAGTTTTTATAGGGATTGTGTAAAATTTAAAGCGAGAGACTTGAAATTTTGTATAAACACTCCTTATTCGAATACAAGAAATGGAATTTCAGCATTTTATGAAATTCATTCCCTATAAGGTCAAAAAAGGGGGTTCTTCCGCGTGTGCGAAGCCGCGGGCAAAGCTAGTATATTCACATTGTATTGTATTCGTACAGTCGCCACGCCACCAAATTTAACAAGCTGTCAAGGCGGTCACAAATATATCAACGCCTCTATTGTCAAGGAGATGTGCATGGGTTCTTATAGGGTCATCGTCATCATCATCATCATGTCAGCCGAAAGACGTCCACTGCTGGACATAGGCCTCCCCCAGAACGACCCAAGAAGACCGATCCTGACCCTTCCACATCCAGCGGTATCCCGCGACTCTAACTAGGTCGTCGGTCCACCTTGTGGGAGGCCTACCTACGCTGCGTCTTCCAGTTCGTGGTCGCCACTTATGTCGTAAGTCATGTGAATCCTCTGGACTCGCAAGCGTCCATACCATCAGGCGGGCCGTATGCTTGTTTGCCACCGTCTTTGTATAAAATAAAAAAGTACCTTGGCCGCCTCGATATATCTGATGGTGACTGTACAATGAATGCGAAATATATGAAAAAAAAATCGAGACGATTATGTCTTGAAATTACTCCAAACAATAAATGACAAAATAAACCTCGAAGCTAATTTTGAAGATATATCGATTGATGTGGGAAATGTTGACCTTTATTTTTTTAAATAGTTATTTGTTATACAAGGGTGCAAAATTGTATTTTAACTGCGAGTGTGGGATTGAAACTCGAGCAAGCGAATGGATTCTATAGTTTAACCACGAGCAAAGCGAGTGGTTTTAAAATAGAATCCTGAGCGTAGCGAGTGTTTCAATACACGAGAAGTAAATTACAATTGCACCCTTGTGTAACACAAAACTCTTCCCCTCACTACAGCGAGGAAAGTGAAATATGCAAAAAAACGTTTTGAAATGGCATTGGCTTTTTCTTTGCGTTTAGATACATTCAACATTTTTACAAAAGGTGCCTTTAGCTTGGTTAGCTTGTGGTGGCCAGTACGATTTTCGAATGTTCTACTTCGATGTTCAACTCGGAGCGTTAGCGAGGCTCGCCCGCGCCCGCCGCCGCCGCGGGGGCAAGTGAGCTGAAATTCGCGAATTTAGACTTTAAAACCATAGCAATAGGAGCTATGAGAAGTCAACTTACTTTAATCACTAGTGGATAAAATGCGTTTTTACCCTCTCGTATTAAAGGATAAACAAGCGCTTTACGAGCTAGTGAGGGGAAAAAGTACTTTATAATAAGTGCTCTAAAATGCGTCCAGAAACCGTAGGCAATGACCAGCATTACCAACCATCAGAAATCAATGGAGATGTAATGTTAACATTACCTACTGAAATCCGTAGGTTATGAGTTTAAATTTGGAACAGCTGTCAAATTCAAGTGGGGTGTCTATTCTAGTATCCACAGATATTAAAACAGTCATTGATACGAAACGCCAATTAGTTATGTTTTTTTAATATAAATCCAACGACAATTGAACTCGAGTGACAATAGAATAGGTAGTTCATTCGCTTGTCTATGGTTTAAAAAAATAT
This sequence comes from Grapholita molesta, assembly GCA_022674325.2. Lineage (NCBI taxonomy): Eukaryota > Metazoa > Arthropoda > Insecta > Lepidoptera > Tortricidae > Grapholita > Grapholita molesta. The sequence goes on from CP053138.2 coordinate 3,579,863, forward strand.
TTGACTGAGATACGAAATACGAAACGCCGCCATTCCAAGCAGTCATTTGTTTTGTTCGTTGTGTGATATTATTATGAACCCACACTCTTGTTGTAATGCCCTTCATTATGCACAGATACATAAACTACTTTATCCTTTTATTTTTACTACAAATGTAGATAGCAACTATAAATATGTGTTGACATTTTATCAATATTGGCATAGACACGCAACCCTTCGACAAAATATAATTAAGAAACAAATAGCTTTACCTAGTGGTAATCAGGACTTTTCTCAATTGTAGTTTGAATTCCAGAGGACCTTCTATCTTCTCCAGAGCATCTTCGTCCAGACCCGCGGGCAGAAGGATCTTCAGCAACTTAGGGATCTTGTACAGGTTGTTGTATGGTCTGCGAGGAAACGATTCATCGGTGAAAAAATAAAATTAAAACTGGCAGAGACACCCTTGTAACACTTTAACTGTCCCTCGCTTGCACCACTGACATGAATCGATACGTCCGTGCATTACAGGTGATGCACTAATGTACAGAGCTATCCATTTCTGACGTCACGTGGACTTGACAGAGATAGTTTGACGGTGCATTACATGTAACGCACGGACAGTTATATACTTTAATTTTTCTTTATGCAGAAACGTCTGCTAGCGAATATCTTTGATATTTAAATCGAAAGAAAAATAGTTTTTTTTTAACTCGAACCACTGGATCACTAGCCCAGTGCACTACCAATTGTGCTATACGAGTACCGCTTAGACATGTAATTGTTTTTCTATTTTATTTCTCGTGGTATACGTCATCATGGGTGAGGTGTAGACACATCTACCGCAAGGGTATTGTGGTTCTGAGTTCGAGTATTACTTAGTTCGGGTACTCAATCAACGATATATAACATATAACACTTTCGAAACCAGGCTCTACGCGGCGCTACGACATATCCGCTACATACGGGGAAACCCATGTAATCGGCTACGCACCTACGTGCGGTGTGCCCGAAAGGCAGATTCTTGGTTTTTTTTTTTTATGACAAAGGTGGCAATCGAGCAGACGGATTGCCTGATGGTAAGCAATTACCGTCGCCCATGGGCACTCGCAACACCAAGGGAGTCACAAGCGCGTTGCCGACCTATAAGTGGGTTGGAGCTCTGGGAACCTTATTCACCATCAGGAACACAACACTACATACCTGAAAGGTAGCAGTGCTATTATGGCTGTGGTCTTCTGTAAGGAGGAGATACTTCCCCAGTTGGGCTTCTCCAGATTCAAGCGTGATGGTACTTCGCTGTGCCCTACCTCTCATTGTTGGACGTAGTTTAAGGACATACCCGGGTCCATTGGTTGCTAAAGTGTTAAATACATAGAAAACACTCACTAGTAAGCCTGCCTAGTGAATGCCCATGCACTAGCAGGGTCATTTCCCGCTAAACCAGACCTCTCGTCAAAACCATAACTACTCTGAACCCTAATTTCCGTTCGGTTTTTACGGTAAAGTATTAAGATGGTATTACACGTGGTCCGTGGACACAACGAAGCGTTCGGCGTGTGTCCAGTCCAGGTTCGAATACGGACTCTTGGCGTTGAACTTCGGTGGCCGTTCAGTTGCCACCAACACCACCTGAAACAAAATAAGTTGAGAACCATAATTTTTAAAATTGTCATCTTATTTTTTTTTTTCATTTTTTCAATACATAATTCAGCAACTTTTTTTTAGAAAGCGACCCAAATTCTGTATACAACATATCCAAATTACAAAGAAATCGGATATGTCTTTGACTAAAATTGACGACCGGTCTGGCCTAGCAATGTACAAATTGCAGAACATTCTCAAAAAGCGGTAACGTTCTCGGAAATGTTCGCAGAACATTCCTGCAACATGAAATTTATTGTTTAAACAAGAGTATATACCCGGAATTAAGTTTAAATAGGCATAACTTAAAACTATATGTTATTATGCATATATTATTGTCTATTACAGTCAACTATTTGGTTGATAAGTGATAAGTTACCAATAAGTTCCTTAAATTCTCATTGTATTTTAGAGAACATTGCAACTTTCGGACTTCACAATTATTAGCCTTGGGCCGGTACCGCGAACATCGATGTTCGTATATTGCGAACATCTTTTTCTTTTACTCCAATTAAGGCGTCATGAGAGTGATAGAGACAATCGTCCGAAATTTACGAATATCGTTTTCGCGGTAGTACCGCAGATTTAAACTAAGTTACCGAACTATTTCTTGATGCTTGTCTTTGGTCGTGTCAAATTGACGCGTTGACTTGTGTCAACGAGAGGGCAAGGAGTTTTAATATATGCTGAAAGATTTTTTTTGCATAATGACAATAAGTAAAATGTGCTTTATAAACATCATGTTAACGTTAACTTTCGCTAGCCGAACATGAAGAAAAAAAACAAGCTGAGTGGGACGGCTAGTACACAGACCTCTGTCTCTTTCTGAATGTTCTGAATTAATCTGAAGATCATTGCTATAAGTAATTTCTTACCAGTTTGTGTAAAAAACTAATTTGTTTTTTAAATTTATTTATATATACTTACACTAAAATATTATAAACGACCGAACCAGGTCTTTGTTGTGCTACATTATATATAACAATGCCAATGACTATAATTACTTCGATACACATGCATTTTACTGTCCGTTGATAAGATGATAATTGATAACTGGAGTATACTGGAGTGCAAACCAGTAAAATATTTATATTATAATGATTATATCTAAACTATGGTGAATGTTCATGGTAAAAACCACGAAGTTATTAAGTAATTCCATAAATTCTCGTTTTCGAGAACATTCTCAGAAGTTACCGAGAAATTCTCATGTGGAAAGTTTCGCAACTTTGGAAATTTCTCTTGCGTGCATTGCTAGTCTGGCCTAGTGGGTAGTGACCCTGCCTATGAAGCTGAAGGTCCTGGGTTCGATTCCCAGTCAGGGCATTTATTTGTGTGTTGAGCACAGATATTTGTTCCTGAGTCATGGGTGTTTTCTATGTATTTAAGTATTTATATGTATCTATTTATTATATATATCGTCGTCTAGTACCTGCAACACAAGCCTTATTGAGCTTACCGTAGGACTAGGTCGATTTGTGTAAGAATGTCCGAAAAATTTATATTTATATTAATTTATAAAATAAAAAGCTATTTCTTTTTATGCCTTTTTTGTAAGCCTGACGGATTTGAGGCTTAATTTTGTTAACAATATACATGTAGCCTTTATATATGTATGTGATAGCACTACATATGTAACGGTTAATAATAATTTTAAAGAAACAACTTCGAATAATGATACATACCATTTCCCTGATGAAAATAAGACTCTTCTTATCGCTATTTCTAACGAAGGTAAACATGACGGGCATCTCATACTGGCCTACGTCGGCGCCAACGAAAGTAACGGATATATTATCAATAGTCGATTCTGGAAAACAAAACATTGGTTATACGAAAACTTTTTTCGTATTAGATTTGAAAGGACGAGAGGGCAGCACTACAAATTACATAATTTTTTATTAAAAATCATAGAACACATGTTTAAAAAAATGTCTATACAAAGTCACGTTCTCTCTGGTTCTTACTCTCTTCTCAGTGCTAAGAGGAGCAGCGCCATCTATGGACGATATTTTGAGTTATTCTGAGAACGCGACAACTCCACAGAACTTCTACGATTATTTCGGTATCATGAACCATAACCAAAACACATTCCGTAGCGATCTACCCTCGATATTTAAATCGAAAGAAAAATAGAAAAAAAAAAATTTCCACTGGTCCAGTGGTTGTGGGTTCGTGTCCCGCTCCGAGTCAATTTTTTCTATTTTTCTTTCGATTTAAATATCGAAGATATACGCTAGCAGACGTTTCTGCATAATAAAAAACGATCTACCCTCATTCTGATGCGCATTGTTGGTCTAAGGCCCACGGGCCTACGTGTAGTACTAATTACTTTAAAGTAATTTCAATTTTACCGTGTGTCGCCGTCATAAGAGCTTTAACGGCTGATATGATGATGATGAGACGAGAAGATGGTTCAGCTATTTATAGGGAACGTTTCTCAAATGCAATGTTACTTTTTTTATAAAAGACCGACCAGCGTTTGACCTCAGTCGCACCTGATGGTAAATGACTACGAGGTCGAGGGTGTAGCACGCTGGTTCAGTAACAGCCTATACACTCTTACCTTGAAAATATCTAAATATCTCACCGGGAATACAGAAGAAGGGAGCGAATTCCATTCCTTAGCAGTCCGCATTAGGAAGGTAGAAGCGAATCGCTTCGTGCGAATGAATGGAATATTTAACGTAAGGATGAAACCGCTCCCCTCGTCTGGACGTCCGTTACTTACTAGACTTTAAGACATGAGGATCTTGTCCGAACACGAAGTCATGGTCGCACATGAGGAAGTGAGGCTGCGGGTGGGCCAGCTGGATCCCCACCACGAGCAAGTCTTCGCTCTTCATGTCGTTGGTGACCGTGAACGAGAACTCTACCTCCTGGTTGGGTTTGGCCTGAACATTCAACAAAACAGGATTCTCAAAATTCTGTAACTCAGGGTCGTGATAAACATTTTAATGCTACCTAAAACAATAAACATTTTTTCGATTGCGATATTCGCTTCCGAGTGCGTAATCTATATACATATATAAACGTGAAAGTCCTGACTGACTGATCAACGCCCAGCCCAAACCGCTTAACTTAGATATCTATCTATTTTTTTCACAATAGGTAGATTATACATATACCGTAAGGAGGTGAAAATGGGGTTGAAAGTTTGTATGGGGATTTCGTAAAATTTAAAGCGAGAGACTTGAAACTTTGTGTAAACACTCCTTATTGCATTACAAGAAAAGTGATTACAGTGTTTTTTTTAATTCATCCCCTAATGGGTCAAAAGGGGGTTCTTCTGCGCGTGTGAAGCCGCGGGAAAAACCAAGTATGCAAATAAAAATATTACGCGAGCCCGATTTTTTGTAATAGGCTAGGGTTGCCATAAGTGTGGGGGGGGACTCAGGCCGGGACATTTATTTAAGGATAAAGTACTCGTAGTTAGGGTAGGAGGACTAACTTTAAAGGTTTAGTTCTTTCCTGATAGTGTGCAATAGTGTGTATGTGACAGTGTTCCCTATAATGGGCCAGATAGTATGCCAGCGAACTCTAGCTCTGACAAGCGTCAGCGCTTAGGCTATGGTTTCCAATAAACGCCGTCGGCCGCTTACACCATCTGCGTCACAATGCTGCCTATAGAAATGTACTGTTGTGGTCTCTCTCACAAGTCAACGTTGGCGTCTTTGTTGTTCAGGAACGTTGACGCTGACGTCAGACGTCTCGTATAGCATAAAATAGACCCAAAGCCTTCGTCGTTCCATACAGCTCCTATTGTTAGCCAATAGTTAGTCGTGTCGTAGTCGTGATATTTCGTACCTACCGAATATTAATATGATTTTTAAAACGGGACAATTTGCGGTAGGGACATCGGGACACTACGCTTCAAACCGAGATATGTCCCGGTATACGGGACGGTACCGGTAGGGTGTATATATATATAAAACATTCATAACATATTTAACAGACCGACGAAACAAGGAGGAATGTATTTACTCGAATCATCTGTATTTTATAGTTAGATTTTAGATGCTTTTCCTATATTATTATATTTTTATTACATTTTTTTATTTAAAAGTTTCTTGAGGGAAATTTGAATTTGATTAAGATCTTAACCAGTAGTATTGACCTTATTACGAATAACTGAATTAGAAGACCATTTTCATAAAAATAATATTTTTGACTAACAAAGGGTTAATAAACTGCTAATCCTATTACACCAAAACACGTGTACATTGATAGAGAACAATTAGTTAGTTGTTCTAAGAAATACTGCCGTCAGCGTACAAGGAACTATGCCGCGAGCGATTTTGATAAGGCGCTGTGTATGCGTAGTATATATTCTTACAATACGTACGTATACTTACTAATATGATGTGTACGAAGACGGTTTTATTTATTTAAATAATATATTGCCACATTAACTTATGTAATACTTTACAACTTTTACCTAAAAAGGGATAGTTACCATGTATTCGTATATTTACACAGGGCGATCAATCCAAATGGGTCACTTTTAAGAATCAGAAACTATGAGATATCGAAATGTGTTCTTAGGAACCATAGCGTCGATTTTAAAATTAATAATCGCAATTTAAGGACAATACCCGGGTCCCGGGTCAATAAATTTATATAAATACACTAATTAATAAACATAGGTTAAATACAAATACCTACTTTATGTACCAGTAGACTACATAGGCGACCTGTCCCTTTCTAACTTAATCATAATCAATTAAAGAGGGACGGGTTGTCTATCTCGACGCGAGATACTGTCACGCTGCTAGCCGAACTGGTAAAAAATATTATCGTTTTTTAGTCATATTTTTTATCAGTTAACTTACAAATATCCGGACTTTGTGATGATCAGTGGGCGGTTCCTTGATGACCCTGGCATCGGACCCAGCAAGGGCCAGGCTGGTCGCCGCCCCCATGATTACCACGCCATCTCTGTTCCTGCTGAACTCTTTCCTGAAATTATCATCATCACTCGAATATCAGCGAATAAAAGCAATGGCGGTGCTCGATTCAGCAATATCTATTGGTATACAATAGTCACCAATTGCGAAATGGACTTCATACATTTTGCTACCAAAGATGATTACATTACAACTATATGGTGATTCGTTACATTCTGTCAGTCAGGAGACAACAGAGGCTCCAGTGTAAGTTTCTTTTGACGTAAAAAAACGTTTACGAACGCGTAAGTGATAATGTTATTTACATTGGAAACGCAAACGCGTTCGTGACGTAAAGTTACGTTAAAAACTTCCACTCAGGGCTCAGAAGCATAATTTGTTAGACGAAATGTGAGACCGCGTTCTGTTAACAGTAACACGCTTGATACGTGACCCATAAGAAGGGATATATAGTTACCTAATATGACTGTTTTTTGTATTTTTACTTATAAATGCCGGTTTTAACTTTAACGGAAATGTAGCCATTACACCGAGTGACATAAAATAGGTGATTGAGCCAACTATGCAATCTTAGACATTTTGCAGTTTCAACATTTCTTTTAGCACCATTGAGTAGCACCGTACAGTCAGCATCATATAGTTAGTAGAAAGCTGTCAAAGTGGAGTCATACGGACTGCTAAGGAGTGGAATTCGCTCCCTTCGTCTGTATTCCCGGAATATATAATTTGGGTCTTTTCAAGGCAATGAATAAGCTGTTACTGTATCAGCGTGCTACACCCTCAACCTCGTCGACACTTACCATCAGGTGTGACTGTGGTCAAACGCTAGTCAGTCTTGTATAAAATAAAAAGATATATATGTCGTAACACATCCTCCTCCTCCTCCAAAATCATTAGAAATACAAATAAAGATATAAGACAGAGTCTATGGTTTTGCCTTGTCTTGAAGCCCAACGAAAACTGTTGAACTGTGTGAAATTTAGTAATTCTGATATTTTTATGACAAAGGTGGCAAACGAGCAGGCGGATTGCCTGATGGTAAGCAACACCAGGGGAGTCACAAGCGCGTTGCCGGCCTTTAAGGGGGGTTGGAGCTCTGGGAACCTTACCACCAGGAACACTACATACCTGAAAGGTAGCAGTGCTGTTATGGCTGTGGTCTTCTGTAAGGAGGTACTTCCCCAGTTGGGCTACTCCACACTCAAGCGTGATTGTACTTCGCTGTGCCCTAGCTCTCATTGTTAGACGTAGTTTAAGGACATACTCGGGTCTGGGCTTGTGTGGACGTTGTGGGTTCTCAGCCAACGATATAATATACAAATACTGAAATAGTTACATAGAAAACACCCATGACTGAGGAACATATACCAGTGGTCATCGCACAAATAAATGTCCTTACTAGGATTTCAACCCAGGACCAGATTTCATATGCCAGGTGTCCACCCACCAGGTAACCCCAGTCGTGAAAAGGGATGGTTGCCCACCTAAAACGCCTGACTCTTAGACGAGAGTACGTACTTCTGGTGTTTATATTGGTGCAGTATGACGTTGCAGGCATGCTTCGGCGCCTCCAAGTGGTCGAGTTCCGATTGCTCGTCATACACGTCGTCCACTACCCCGCAGTAGTCGCAGTAATAATGGGAGTCTTCCATAATCCTGCAATGAATTACTGTTGCTAATTATTTACATTCGTAGTTTTTCGGAACTTATGTACGTTATCGGACATAAGTCGGACAGTCGCATATCGGTGAAGGAAAACATCTTGAGGAAACCGGACTAATCCCAATAAGGCCTAGTTTACCCTCTGGGTTGGAAGGTCAGATCATCAGATAGCAGTCGCTTTCGTAAAATCAGTGCTGACGCATTATTTACATATTTTATTTATTGGCGTAGAAAGGCGTGGTCCCAGCGCGCACAAACTTTTTACAGAATTCTAGTTGACGTAACTGGTGAGTTGGTGATCGAAGAGCTGGCGGCTTCCTCGCACAACTGCATGTAATCATTGTAATACTTGTTTATTATTTGGAATAAATAACGTTACCGACTAACAACGTTCCGACTATTGAAATGTCTACTAACTAAATAAATCATATTGTCTGAAAAAATATTTTTTATTTATTCAAAGTAAGTAATTATTTAGATCTGTATGGAGTATAACAGTGGCGGCTAGTAATTTTTTTTCTTAGACAAGACGAAGCTTTGAACTGTTGAACTTTGGGCTAGTTAGTTAAGCCGGTGGGATTAGGCTTGAATGGACGCGCAGCCGCTGTTCAGTATTAATATATGTATTATAATCATAATCATTTATTTCTTTGAAAAAAATAAATAGAAATACAATGGGTCATACCTATATAGATTACGAATCCCTATGTTTTTGTCTTAAGGTGTACAAAACGGTGAAATTTATTAACGCTAAAAAGACACACTACAAAGACATGTATGCATAACACCACATAATTATACATCATGGATTTGTTAAGCTGAATAAGAATATCACTCTAAATCTATTAAAAGTAATGTACATTACACAAAAATACTCTTATAAACCGATTCTTGCAAATAGAAACGGAGTTCGAAACCGAAAAAAAGCTTTTTACCAAAAAGTCGTGTAACATTTTCTTAAGTGTACAGTCAGCGTCATATAGTTGGCAGCATTCAAAGTAGTCAAATAGTTCGGTACACCATACAAATTCTATGGCGTACTGAACTTTATGAGTACTTTGGATGCTACTAACTATATGACGCTGACTGTACCTATTAAGATTTAGCAGGCTAATATATACATATATTTTGGAAGGTTATTTTATATTTTATTAAGTCAAATATACTTTTTGCGAGTGAGGCAGTATTAAATGAATTTGTACATTTTCTCACAGTGTCTGTTGGGCTTGAGCTTAACGAAAAGACTAATATCTGTGTCCTTAGTGAAAAATGGTACAAGTGAGGAGTAACGTGTATGAAACTTATACCATTTTTCACTGATACAATGTTTTACATAAACGGCTATTGTGTGTCATCTTGATTGATGACAGTTGATAACAATTCATAACACTCATATAGTTTCTTCTGCCTACCATTTATCCGATGAGGTCCCAAAGAGCTCCTTCTCTTCGACTGACGTTCAATTGTAACGTTACGGGATAAGAATGCTGGGCTCTCACTTACTGGGTCCTGCCATAGCATAGTCAACCAAATTTGATTTCTAGGCCACTTCGAACCTTGTCACAGTGACGTTAATAAGAGATCTTTTGAGTGTTTCATATAGATTTTCACTGGGACAAGGAACGAAGTGGCCCATAAATCAAATTGGTTGACTGTACTATCACTAGGATAATATGATTCAGCAGCTTCAGTTATCTACCATTGACAGAGTATAATATGCGGATTTAATGAGCAATCACATCACAGCTACGGTACCTATTCTCTTTAATAAAATCTTTTTCATGTACTCAAGACCCAAGGGCTGGCATTCCTAAGCCAAAGAATAGGCCCAGCTATTCAGCGGGGAATGTACACAGCTTTATGGGTATCCTTCCGCAAGGGACAGACTTGGGGGACTTAGGAAAAAAGTATTTAGTGTATATATATGATAAATAAAGGTATACTACTTTAAAGCAATACAGAATACATAAATAATACGTACCTTGTATTGTTTAATAATAAATTCAATGAATGTAGGACACTACACATATTATTATCTTATCTTATAATTAAAGATTATACAGCAGTAAGTACCTATAATTGGTCTTGTATTGTACGAGGCCCAATGCAAAATAGCTCGTCTAGTCGCAATTCTGCATGCGTATTTTTTTTCAAAAACTAGTATTTCTACCCGAATCGACTTTGATGATTAATGGAATACACTAGACGCAATGTCACTAAAGCTAGCTTAGTTTTGAGTTGTACAAAGTGTACATCTCGTTATTTATTTTAAAATAATTTAATTATAAATATTACATCTCACACGCAAATAATTACGTCTGCTTCATATTTAAGGCAAAATAGGTCGTCTATTTAAAATAAAACCTGTTTACCAGGGTTCGTAATATAAAATATTATTTTCAAATTGAATACGGAATATTCTCTGTCATGTAAAATGACAAACCACTATATAAAAGGGCAAATTCAGCCTAATTTTTTATTACTCCAAATCGTTTTTCTATCGAGATGGCACGAGGTAAGCCAGTGACTGAAGAAGTGCGGAAAATTATAATCTCCAGTAACAATAAAGGCAAATCTACGTACCAAATTGCCAAGGACCTTTCTATGCCAAGGTCTACAATCCAAACTATCATCGAGCATCATCGAAAACACGACAAAATTTCTTGTTTAAAGAAATCCGGCCGCCCACGAATTACTACTAAAGCAGAAAACAGGATTCTGAGGAAGATCATCAAGAAAAATCGTCGTGCAAGAGCTGGAGAACTTACGGTACTATGGCGTGACGCAATTAAAAACATTTCAGTGGATACTTGCAAGAGAGTGATGAAGAGGCTGGGCTACGGTTTTTACACTGCTAAAGAGAAACCGTTACTTACACAACGGCAGAAAACTAATAGGTTGAAATTCGCCAAAAAGTACAGAAATTGGACCGTCGATCAGTGGCGTAAAATTATATGGAGTGACGAATCTAAATTTGAAGTCACAGTAGGCGATGAACGAAGTAAAGTCATTCGCGAAAAAGGAGAGGCATTTCAAAAAGATTGTCTTAAGCGTAAGGTAAAGTTTCCAGCTTCCTTAATGATTTGGGGCTGCATGTCGGCACAGGGTGTCGGCTGTCTGCAATTTATAGATGGAACCGTCAATGCCGAAAAATACAAAAGCATCTTACAAGAGAGTTTGCTGCCGTCTATACGTAAGTTAAAGTATGAAAATGCGTATACTTTTCAACAAGATGGTGCCTCATGCCATACCGCTAAAGCAACGATGGCGTGGCTGAAAAAGAAAAAAATACCTACCATGTCGTGGCCATCCAGCAGCCCGGACTTGTCTCCCATAGAAACGTTGTGATGGAAAATGAAGAAGAAGTTGCGAAAGGACCCGTCCAGATCAAAAGCTGATCTTAAAGAGAAACTTACCTGTGTTTGGAATGAAACAACCCCGGAAGAGTGTCGACAGCTGGTAGATACAATGCCGCTCAGAATTAAAGCCGTTTTAGATGCAAAAGGAGACGCCACCAAGTGGTAGACGTTCTAATCTGCGTCGGTAACACTAAAGACGAACTTTTTTGCATTTTAGTACAATTGGTGAAACAATGTTTTTTTTGATTACCAAGGAAAGTTCGTTTTTTTTTTTCATTGAATAAATAAAATACGATTTATAACTTATACTGTTTTTATATTGCTAATTCTTCCAAACACCTTCGTCCCCCAGAATTTTTAGGTTAACGTTAGTTTAGTACATTTTTTTCCTACCAGACGTACTCATTTGCATTGGGGCTCGTAGGTACTTAACAACTGCGTCTAGAAAGCCGGTAACAGACAAGGAGCCAATCATAAACAATTAGTTCTTATTTCAAAGGAGTCAAGTGTTGTGCATCTATTGAAACTTGGAACCCTATCAATTTACAACATCTTTAATTTTGAATTATGAATTAAGCGTCCATGATGCCTGTCAGCTTAGTATCGTGCACTGGAGCCCTAGATATTATTTTATGTATTGTTTTTATTCGAGAGAAATGAAAACGAAGAATTGCTAACTGAAACATAAAGAAAGAATACGATACTGGTATGACGTCACAATTCGTTGAGGTTATCAAAATAGCACGGCTGATTGTTTACGTAAGAGAATGAGAGAGATGAGTAAGAGATAGTACCGTTATTTTTTTGGATTATACCGTTGGTACCAGCAACGGACCCTCATTGAAACCAGTCAAACCTGGTCCGAAACGCTTATCCCTGAAGTATAACATGATATGTATGCATAATAATTATTTAACTGTTACGATAAGAGAGCCGGATGTTTTATCTCTCCTATAATATGTAGGTAGTGCTTTTTACTTAGAACCATTTATTAAACGTACTTGTCATCAATATATCGTAGTAACACAAACACAGCTCTGTTCTATATGTATTCCCAAAAGATAAAACAAACACCCAGGTGGCACGGCTCAATTTATCTGTATGAGTGCATGACATGGCTCTTTTTCTACTTACTACTCTCCTACAAGTCGACACAGTCAAAGACTCCCAAACATTGAGAATGAAGTTTGTAAATATTTATGTTATTTTTATTTAAATGCTTATATATAAGAGTTGGGCAGAGAAGTTTAATTTGACTTATCCAGCTTATATGAATGCAGGACAATTATTAAAGAATATAGCTATGAATTTTGCTCACACGCAATGGGAAAACTCCCCATTTAACTACATACTTTGAAGTTTAATGTTGGACACTTTTAGCTGACAGGCACCAATGATGGACACTTAGTTCTTATTTCAAAAATCATAAAGTTATAAATTGAATATGTCCCAAGTACACAACACTTAACTCCTTTGAAATAAGCACTAATGTTCATGATTGGTTCCTTGTCCATTACTGGTGCCGTACCTTACTGAGTATTAATTGCATATTTGGTAATACCTAAATCATCAATCGATCAAACAGAATGTTTTATAGTTTAACAGATTTTGAGGCAATCTTTCAGTATTCTTAATTTTATTAAACACAAACAAACTAAAAAGTAAATGAACTAAAACACAACTCTAAAAAGGTTATGTACTCCATATTACTGAGTATGAATTTAGCTTATTAGCTATGTGTAGCTTATATTATGCTTATAATTGGTAATCCTTAAATGTGTTTCTATTGTAACATAAGACTACATTATTTTAGAAATGTATGTGTCTCAGTTTGATTTTATCATTTTTATCAATGAGATTACCTGGATTATGTATAATCAAACTTATAGGATGTAAACTTATAGGCATGAATGTAGCATAGATTTATCAACACAATAATAGTATTATGATTCAATTTTACAAGGTGATGTAGAATGTCTGTCTATAGCTGTTTTTAATACAAATAATATACATTTGTTTTAGGTACCCAACCTATCCCTTCACAAATAAAAAAATTACCGCCAAACATCACAGAAAGTCGAAAGGCTTTTACACCTTGTTGATTTTAGCAAGTTGGATTCCACCAATGTCAGGTGGAGGCACCTGACATTGGTGGAATCCAACTTGATGGCAATTGGAGGCCGACACCAAAGTTTGTGTGTGAAACAGGTGCTCGACTCAAGCATAAGAGAGAGGATGCTGCTAAGGCTGTCTATAGTTATACAGTGCGGTAATGCTGCCAGCATTATGAACACTTTTGCACCAGAAACAATTAGTAATTCCAAAATTTAGTTTTAATTTAGACTAAGCTGTTTTAAATAAGTTTAAAATATGTTCTACATAATGAATGTACATCATAATATATTTAATATTGTGTAAGTGTTCATAAATAAATAATATAAATTTGAAAGATACATACAATTTTATTAATAAAAACTTAAAGATACTTTCTTTGCTGCATATAATATGTATTTATTTTATTTTAATTATTTGGGGCAACAGCAATACCAAAAAAAACACACAGCATAATAAACAGAAAACTACATATAAACATAGCCAACAACAGATGTCCACAAAAATAAATGTATGTGCCTTTCCAGTATACAAAAGGATAAAGGTTAGCCCATAGTTTTTTGTGCAATTAAAAGCACTACACACATTCAGTGGGCTGACTCTCTAGTACTTGACATCAAAATACTAGGTACCTACCCTATATGTCTTAACTATCTAGTAAGTTTCAAAGAACAATTTAAATGTTTAATGTAATAATTTAATGAATGCAAGTAAATTCTTATAAGTAATTACTAATATAGCTGTACTGCCAGCCAGACTTGCTCAATAAAATCATTGATATTGTAGGTAGAATTCAAAGCAAAAAATAAATGTGAGGCACTTACTTGGTCCTTGGTTTCTCAGTGTGAAATTAAACTATAACATCAAAAATGTGTTTGGCTTTAATTTTTGCACACAAAATTAACGCCCGATTGTACACTGTACCGGCCCTAGCGCAGCACTGCAAATGTTTTTAAAATATAAGACGAAAGATAAATATTTTGGTTACCTTATTATAAAATACACAAAACAAAGCAACTTGACTCGCAATAGTGGACTTCCCCGAACAAAGACAATAAATAAGTCTATTTGAAGTCTTATCGTCACGTCGCAATGAGTTTAAAAACAAACTTACCGGGCCGTTGGAAACTTCTTACATGCGTAGTTTATTTCTTTAAGTCCAAACCATTAATCTTCCTTACAAATTGCACGATCCGAAAGTTTTTCAACTACTTTATTATTTTTTCTAGGTAAAGAAGTTACAATGTAATAATCCGCCGACAGACAAAGCATAAAACGAAATAATCTAGAACTAAACAAAGTTACATTAGAGAACAAGACCGAAGAAAAGGACAGGCTGAGCCGGCTGAGGCTGACAGACGTCACCGACGACGGTGGCCACCAAAACACAGCCAAACAATGCTCGACCCCGGAATGCACAGCTCTACATTTGGCGAACATGATTTGCTCAGATTGCCGGGTCGTCAATTTTCAGAGCGTTCTCGATCCGTACAAACGTGTTGCTTGACAGCAATAGGTTAGATGACTGTTTTTTTTAATTCTACCAATCGATCCCTTTCGTTCTAAGGGTGAAATGTCTGCATGAGAGTAATGGCCTTAAAACTAGACAAAAACCAGAAATGAGCGTCAAAGTCTGACATCCGTATTTCCCACGAAAACGCTACTTATGAAATGATGAGAACTTATGACGTCACTTATTCCTAGCCGCGCTCTTTAAAGTATGGAAAAATAATTAAATTGCTATTTGTACCACGGTGTTTTGAAATTTCGCAAATTAAAAGTGCTGTTCTTTTTAAATTTTGTAAACGTGATATCTTTCAAAATAAGTATTTATATTTATTTTTATTTTTAATTGATTATAAAAAAGCGTAGCGGGACAGCAATCCGAGGCCACATTTTGTACAAGGCCAACAATGTTCGACCTGATGATCAATCCGCGTCTAATAATCAGAGTTCCTTGGCTTGATAAAGCGGGACCCAACAATTTACAACCCACCAATTGGAAGCCACAGAAGTATCATATGTGGCAGAGCTTAGATAGGTGCAACGACGGGCGAAGCGAGGAAGAGCGTGTTATATTAACCACGAGCAAATAGTCAATACCAACGTTTTTATATGAAACTATGAGAAAAGATTTGTTCGCGGATTGGGTTGTCAATTGATAGGTTGAGCAATCCGGGGTCGAGCATTGTTGGTATGGGCCGAGAATGCGCGGCCAATAATCCTGTCACCTATATGGACGCCGATTATTGGGTCGTAAATTCTTGGGCTGGGCGTTCTCGGCCCGTACAAACGTGTTACGTAGCAGGAGCGGTACTGCGAACATCGAAGTTCGTATATTTCGGGCATCTTTCTCTTTTACTCCAATCAAAGTGTCATGAGAGTGAATGAGACAATCGTCCGAAATTTCCGAATATCTTTGTTCGCGGTAGCGCCGCAGGAATCCGAGGTCATGTTTTTTACGCGGCACCAATGCTCAACCCATCAATCTGCGTACAAAAAAATGATTGCTAATCGGTGAGTCGTCACTTGCTGGGTTGCGTATTAACCGGACTCGCATGCATAGTGCACACAGATAAGGATATATCGCGCACACTGTCAAATAGCGAACATCGAACTTCGTATATTTCGGGCATCTTTCTCTTTTACTCCAATTAAGGTGTCATGAGAGTGACAGAGACAATCGTCCGAAATTTACGAATATCGTTGATTCCGGTAGCGCCGCAGCCCGGTACCGCGAACACATTTCTAGTATCTTTCTCTGTTACTCCAATTCGTCTCACAAAATCGTCCAAAATTTACGAATAACGATTTTATCGGTAGCGCCGCTGTTTCAAAGTTAAATTATACTTGTTTCTTATGTGGACATTCTTTTCTTCTACATAATTACATTATAATTATTAATTACCAACAAAATGCCTACATATGTGAAAAATGGGTGAAAACCGTGAAAACGAAACATCATTCAAATAATTTGATATTGCTAGTAGTTTTTATAGGTATTATATTCTTTTACGTTATATTTTATATGTAGGTAGGTACCTACATAATTTGAAATGGAGTATTGTAATTTAGTTTCTAAATAAAGACAATTTTTTTAATGTAGCTATAAGGTTTGTATTTAAACGGGGCGGCGACGCGAACGCCGAATCGAACGGACACTCAGCACTCTTAGTGCTTGAAAGGAGACCTATGTTCTCCGAAACATGTCGCGCGAGTGACTAAATAAACATGAGTAGAGCCGTGGTAATTTTTAATTTAGCTACAAGGTAGTTTCACGAGAGTTGAAGTCACGCACACAACAACATCTCATGTAATGATAGGTAGATTTTGGAATTACTCATTCATTCCATTCATTCAATCAGTACTTCATATAGTTGTGTGCATAATCCATTTGCCTCAACTCCCGTGGAACTAACTTTAAAGGAGATGATTTCATGAAATAACTAAGATTAGTCGAAAGTATATAAATTTATTAAAAGTATCGATAATACAATAAATACCAGGAGATAAACTTGAGATCATTTGTTACAATTTGAGATCACAATAATTAATATTCGTACTAGATTATTATTTGAAATAAACATATTTGATTGCTTCCCTTTCCCGTACAAAAGGGAAATCTCTATATGGTCTGTATTATAAATTTTAATTTAAAATATCACGCCGGTTCTCCAGTGGGTATCTTTCAAAGTAACGCAGCTTGTTTCCGTAGTGGTTCCCAAGACCTAGAAAAAAAATGGTTCACTGAGCAAAAAAATAAGGTCACTTTCCACTTCTTTTTTTCCACCTTTTCGGAAAATGTTCAAACTATGAAATCTTCATTTCAGATAATAACAAATTTATTCAATATTATGAAAACTACAAGTAGGTACTTAACTAGTTACTGCATTAAATGCAGTGGCATTGTACCAAGTATGCTGGAGGCATTTCCTCGTTGTACCTCAATGCTTATACGTTGTGCAAAACTATAATAACTATACCTAATATCCAAAAGGTGAGGTTAGGGACAGTCATATGAAGCAGTAAGTATTTTAATAACTCTAATACTTAGATTTTATTGATGCCTAAAGAAAAACACGACAGTCTGCGCATCGATATCAACACACACTGGCCAAAACTTATATACTTCCTGATATCCTAGAAAGCTGAATATCGGTAGGCAGCGTACGATTCTCATACAAGGTATTAAAATAAATCTATATTTTTCACATTGTCACCCTTTCTCCTAACTCCGCGTTTAGGCATGCTGGCTCGTCACTCGCCTCGCTATTCGTCGAAACGTTCGACGAAACTTTGCCTATACAAAAACGCGATGCGAGGGACGAGAGGAATAGCGAGAAATCCGTGTACACATGCGTGCTCGCGTTTCGCCTCGCCATTCGCCTCGCTACTCGTGCGAATGTGTGGCTGTAGCATAAATATAAAAAAATATAAAAAATGATACATTTTAGAGATCTGAAATATGGTATTTACGTCAAGTAGGTCTTCTAGCTACCACCTGCAAATGCTACCATCATCATCATTTACAGCCTTTTAACGTCCACAGCTGACAATAGACCTGACCTTGCATACACCATTTTTAAAGACACCATGTATACCAGTAAATAGAACAGTATTAACCGAACCTCCGTGCGTTTCATTACTCCCTTCGCGCCACAACATCGCAAGGTAATCCGTCAGCTCGTTTGCCGCCTATGTCATAAAAAAAGGCGTGTGTCTCGCGCCACATTTTCACTGACCCATGCATTTCCCTGTGGAGATAGAGCAGGACCAGCCCGGAGCGCACTCCCACCCGAAGGCATCGTTGTCCATCTTCTCTGTGCACGGCTCACCAGGACCCTGAGAAAGAAAAAACATTATTGATTTTATCATGAGTAGGGTTGATGGACAGTTTTTTTTTAAACAAGATTGACCAGCGTTTGACCTCAGTCGCACCTGATGGTAAGTGTCGACGAGGTCGAGGGTGTAGCACGCTGGTTCAGTAACAGCCTATTCACTCTTGCCTTGAAGAGATCCAAATTATATCTTTCCGTTACAATAAAAGTTTACAATATAAGGATACCCACCCAATACCCACTAAATACCCACCCACTACATATATCTGTCGTCTGTGACTTTACAAGGACTCTTGACCCTGCTTATTAAGCCGACGGTCCTGGGTTCTGATCCCAGTACGGGCATTTATTTGTGTGCCTGTACCTGTGCTCAAGGTATTTGTTCCTGAGTTATGGGTGTATTCTATGTATTAAGGTATATTAAGTATATTATATCGCTGACTACTGATCTGACCGTGTGACTCAGACAATAGGTGTAAGGTTGTCCTGTTATATTTATTTATTATTTAAGGTCTATAAATTGTAACTATACTCACGATCCTTAAAAATTGATTTTCGTCATTCCTATCTAGAAAAATCTATGCAGTGTGTGCCTTTTCCTACTACATTTACTTCACCTGGCGATGCAAAACTTTGTGAACTTAAAGAACCTAAGTCTACTAGCC
Organism: Grapholita molesta; assembly: GCA_022674325.2. Taxonomy (NCBI): domain Eukaryota; kingdom Metazoa; phylum Arthropoda; class Insecta; order Lepidoptera; family Tortricidae; genus Grapholita; species Grapholita molesta. Next base: position 3,599,029 of record CP053138.2, read on the forward strand.
TAAGTAGCCTAGTAGGTCGGGAGGGTACTTTCTGTAATATAACTGTAATGTACCCGATAGCAGTCCGTCCTGGAGCCGCAGACGTGGTTGGTGTAGGTGCCGTAGCGACAGAGCTTCGCGGGCCTGCCGTCATGCATCTCGCACACCTCTCGGCTCGATAATGCAGAGTAGCTGGGTGTCTCACACACCGGGCATTCAATCCACTCGCTGAAAATATTTAATGCGATTTTTGATCATTTTTAGGGTTCGTACCTTAAAAGGTAAAATCGGTAGGTGTAGGATCACTTTGTTGTTCGTCTGTCTATTAAGAACATTCTCAGGAACGCGTGGAGGCACAGAAGAATTAATTACAGCTCTGTAATTAATTCTCCATACTGAAACACGACTGTCGACTCTACTGGTGACCACAGAGCTGGCAGCTTCTTCGCTCAACGCATCATTATCGCGATACAGCGGAGGTATGCTATCATTCTCGGCACCATGCCAAAGGGGCCCAATTTTAAGGGCGTCTTCAAAAATGTTATTACACTTACTTATATTTTTTTCTGTACTTTTATTGTTTACGTTGTTTGTATATGAAACACGTAGTTTGACAAACTAAATCTTTTGCAACATTGGTAATACCAATAAAAATCGGTAAATCCATAATCTCACAGTGTTGCTATAGCAAAAAAGTGAAGGAAGCATTGTATAGACTAATTGTGATAAGATTAGCGATACGAACGACTCGATAAGATATCGAGTGATATGAATCATGTTCTGGGGCTGATTTATGATTATGGCTATCTACTAAGCGTTCGTTCTTTTCAGAAACAGACTTTTAATGTAAGAATCAAAGGTGTGTTTCTAAAATAAATTTTCCTAACTAGTGCGTAAAAAGTGCACTATGCGCAAATATGTGCGTAAATTTCAGGTTTTAAGGCACTTGTTATGAAAAAATGGGTTCGATACACGTGTAAAAACTTATTTTTAAGACTCGGCTGATTGTCACCCTCGTTTCACTCGGGCTCCAACTTTCACCCTCGTCAAATTTTTTTTTTCGCTAGTATCGAAATGTTCTATTCTTTGCTTTCGGTAAAGTTTAAATGACAGAACTGAATCTTTAAGATTGCGCCCCTGTTGTTATATTATATCATACGAATATTTACCCTATTATATAGCGTTTGAATTTGAACCAGGCGTGCAACCGTGCACTGGATGTGTTCTTATTAAATGCCAATAAATGATATTAAAAAGATTCATTGTTAATGTACCCTTTCTCCGGCAGTTCGTCGCGCTCAATGAGGTTCCGGGGCTCGAAGCGGTAGCGCGCCAGGCAGGGCCCGGCCAGCAGCATCAGGTATACAAGGGGGTGCATCATCAAGAGTTCTGGAAGCATGCGACGGGCGTACATATGCCAGGGTAGGAGAGAAGTAGTTCGTACTCCAGATACTTTTAAAGTTATAATGGTGTAGCAATAAAGTCTACCTATCAGCTGCTGAAAATGGAAATTCGCCATTTTTGACTGATTGCCTCGGTCACTACATTTACGCCATGACGCCTTAATTGGAGTAAAAGAGAAAGATGCACGAAATTTTCAAACTTACTACAAAACTCGTAATTAGTTGCATTCGTAAAGCCACTGTCGGTTTTTGCTTGTAATTAATTGTGTTAGTGCGACTAACGTGAGTGAAATGAATTGAAAATAGCGACGATCTAGAGCCAATGTCAAAGTTATATATATTTTTCAAACATATATATGCCTTAGAGCTTTGTTACATTACATATTTTTAACTCCGACCGTAATTAACCCAGATTTCATGAGACCCTTTTAGTAGTTTTCCTTAATAAGTCTCAGCAGTATCATTCCAACCCACGTGTCAAAATCGCCGCTATAAATATAAAACAGTCACGCTCAGTATATAACTGTATATCTGAATAATAAATAAATACGAATTCTATTTCAAAACTTTAGTCAGCCTCGCGACGTGTCGTTCATGATTTCATGAATGAAGCGCGATGACCGAAGTCACGGGAAAATACACTCGTGACTATACTATAAATACTACTATTCATAAGTAGGTATAGTCTCTCACACCGATTAAAATCGGACCTATCTGAGTTCCTTCTCAGTGGGCTAGGGTTAGCAAACCAGAGGCAAAATTCCTGTTAGCTCGATAACACCACTCAGATTCGGAAGACGCTGGAAGCAAAAACTCTGCGTGTACTAGTACTACCAGTAGTACAAATTAGCATAAAACCTTTAGCAGCGTTCGTGGTCCGATGACCATGATGACACCGTGAACGCTGCTAAAGGGCTCGAAACGTAAGGATGAAGTTTAAATTAGTATACGCGATGTTTCAATTTATACATATTAATTTATGTTTGAGCATTTTTCAAATGTTTCAGTGTTTGTTTGATAGTTTCATGTGGTGGGCGAGTAAACATGTACAATAGAACAGCGGGTCCGTGGGCATTCGCACGTAGCCGGCTATTTGCGACGCGGTGGGTGTGTTGATGTTGATCGATTCTGTTTACGTCTTCACTGGCAACAGTCTAGGCACAGCGGCGCTAACGCGAACAATGATATTCGTATAATTTGGACGATTGTAAAAAGAAAGATCCTCGAAGTATACGAACTTCGATGTTCGCGGTACCGGGCCTACGTGGACTACGTAATCCCTTGAGCGTTTCTCGAAAAAAATGATACTTTTATTAAATGTTTTTTAATATGTTGTTTAACTCAGAATCACGAGGTCCTTCCTTTCTAGTAGACAAAGAACAATCAATACATTATTCTCTTCTGTTTTTTTTTTACCTATGTTGTGTCCCACTGCTGGGCAAAGGCCTCCCCTAGCTTTAACCATTCTCTTGTGTTACCGCCATAAAAAAAAATGTATGGAAGATAGTACATACAATAGAGCAAAAGGTTTTTCTTTTGGATTAGAAATAGCTCCTGATTCTAAGTAGAAAAAAAAAATGCATTTTTCATGAATTCACATATAGTAAGGAACCTAGCTACATTTCGATTTTGTAGTAGTATCATGTTTAACTTAGAGATATTCATACTAAAGAGTAATTTAAGAGTACTACGAATAAGTAGGTACAGTTGACTTCAAAAATACGTTTACACTCTTTCACCTTATTTCTTTGTTATAAGGTGCAAAAGTATCAACATATTCTTTACTTCGACTGTACAATAGTTACATAATTTGTTATCTTATAATTGTTCACCCATCAATAAATAAAAATAACTAAATAATTGCTGTATTTTTAGGGCCTGTAATGTGCTTAATTAGCATTTAGATGTTAAAAATAAATCCAACCTTTTGAAATCTGGGTCGGTGACAATATGATTCATCGGCGACGGATCTCAAAATAGAGGATCGCGTGAAAGACGTCTCTGATGCTTTCATCGTAATTAAATATTGGAAAATAAGCTGGAACTCGTAAAAATCAATCAAGCTGGATGTTACTGTTTTATTTCCATCAAAAGTTATTGACCGCGGCTCGACGGGGCGGCGCCGGCACCAATGCCTAATAATAATTAATATTATTTCTTCTGTAAATCTGTAGGTACCACATAAAAAAAGGTAAATAAAGTAAAAACCGGGTATCAACAGGCCTCTACCTATATTTCACCACAGCGACAATTCACGATTCCCGACATATGTAAATTTCTGACGTTGCAGGTTATATTGACCGCTTACCATCGGGTGGGACGTGTGCTTGTTTGCCACCAACACGTTAGTTTTAATAAAATGCTGTTATTTTTTTATTATTCGTCAATAAATAGGTGGTAGTTTGGTGAAGAGAGCTCTTGGCAATTGTCACGATCCTCAAGAAATTTACATATTTTTGACATGTGATTAGTCCTATGTCGGAATTTCGCGACAATTGTCGTATTTTTCGTGAGAATTGTCAAGAGCCTTTCATGTAACTACTACCTATCTATTGATACAATTGTCGCTATGGTGAAATAGGGGCCAGGTGGTGCTGTACCTGAACGGGTAGTGCCACTGTGAATATAGAAAAAAGAAATATTTCGAAACTCGTATTTAAATACAGAAATACATACAAAGTACATTAATACATGGCTAGGGATCCCTAATAATGACATAAAGGCAAGAAAAAGTAGGTACTATTTCAAAAATGTTTAATGAAAGATATTTAGCGTAGCCGTACCGCAAAGTATCAAAAACCCATAGGTACATCAAATGAAATACATCAAAGGCTGTAGGTATTTAATGTATTGCAGATATCAAGTAGCGTAAGTTTATCCTCGTTCAGGCCCACTATAGAAAAAGTTTATATTGTTAAAAAAAATCTTATTTTCCAGTAAATAGGGTTAAATTTTTTTTACTTTGAAAAAATAATGAAACAAAAGAAATTGAAAGGGAGAATACATGTGTAATGCAAACTGTGTGTTACGAGGATAGTGAGCTAAGAGCTAGTACGCGTTCGCCTTATTAAAACGACTGAAGAGACTATAAATCATCAACAACCTATTAATATAATATGACTTATTAATATAATTTATATGTATTAGTACATTTGCACTGACATTATATTTTAGATGGTTCGAATCAAGAAGTCACTGACATGGATAGGAATTTAAAAATTCAACGTCATTACAACGTAAATATAAGTTGTATTTTGTGAGAGATTGTGTAAAAACATACATGCATTGCTGCTCCAATACTGATGTCGCAGAACTCAGTAGATACAAGCGCGCAATATAATTATAGACAAGTTAAAAAGACGTTAGTGGAATATGCGATGGTACAAGACATGCGCACGCGTCGCTTCCCCGCCCGCCCAATCGATCCCCGCCCTCCACGAATGCGCATTCAAGTGACACACTTCGCCTGAAGCGGATCTTTCACAACTATTAAACCGAAAACTTTTTGACAAAAACTTTTTTTAAAGCAGTGTTTTAGTGTATTCTTTCAATTTGGAACTTAGATTTCCGAAATGGGTATGATATCGCGAGTGCGTGGACGCATAAGGAGTGATTCTTTCTCAAAGATTCATACGCTCAAGTCCGAAGACAAAATAGCCAATATCGGTACGTAGAAAATATTAATGTGATTATTAAATTAAATTTCGGATGTATTATTACATTTGATAACTCGTATTAACAAGACTTGTCACACGTCATGCTATGAATGAGAATCTTATTTATTATACCTATCTATTGGAATATTTCTCAAGACAAAAAATCTGTAAACAATTCCGTCATAGTCATAGGTTTGCGCGTGTTGTTATTTTTATTTTCAATGTGCCATTGGTATCTAATTTAGCTGTAATCGCATGTATCTGTGACAGAAAATAGGAGCACATAAACATGTCACGCACAAGCCACTATGTTTGTTAGATGTTAAGATGTTTACCGACTCGTGCGCAACGCACAAAGGAACTCAAGAGAAGATCGGTCAATAACAACACTTTTGGTTGTCAAGGTTGCGAGATTGAGGCCAAAGACATTTGTGTCGGAAGCTAGGTTAGAGTCTCAAGGAAACGTTGCAAGTCTAGATTTTATTATGTACTCAGACTTTCTGTTAGATTTACAAGATATTTTTATAGCGCACTCATGGTAAACAAGCGTATTCGCCATGCGTTGGCGCATGTGGGATGTCGGCCATTAATAAAAATATAATTTACTTTGCTGCATAAAAGTGTGTGACTTTATTTATTAAGAGAAGTTGTTGATGATACTTATGTAGTTATAAACTAAATTCGGATATCCAATGGGAAACACTTTGCAATTTGCTTTCAGTCAAATGCTATGCCAATGGAGTTGAGATAAAGTCACAAAGGTTGTTATTTCTACTTTCCATAATTTTAACCGGGACGATGACCTATTCATTTAAAATTGGCACGATTCCTTTGATTCTGAAGTGTAGATGGCTTTATTGGTTCCGTTGTTGCCCGTAAATGTCGAATTAATGCGTGCTCTTTCATTCTAAGACTATGTTTCTGTACAACGAGAACTTTGTCTACTATCTGATCTTGTATAATGTATATTGTATTGCGAGAATGAAACTACAACTACACGAACTTTACGGGGCAGCTTCATTGTGTCGTCAGCTGTGGTCGTACGGTCAAAACAAAATTTGATGTTGCAAGCCACCATCGAGCTCACGCGCGTAGTCCTCTCAGGATGATTCCTTCCATATAATTTTTTTTTTAGCCTATAGTGTGCTGGGCAAAGGCCTTTCCCGTGGACCCCCACTATTCCCGGTCTTGTGCTGTCTCCGGCCAAGTGCTGAGGAAAGCATCCTGATCGTTCCGCCATCTCTGTTTAGGCCCCGTCCGTGCCTCTCTTGTGGCATCCCTGGGGACTACACATGCCCACCTATCATCATTAATCTAACTTTTTTTATTGCGCCTCTTTTTACGGGATCAGAAGCCCCTCTGTATCGATTTACGGATTGCTCGAAGTTCCTACCTTGAGGGCTTGTTTTTAGTTTTAAATCGCCATACGTTGTTATGTCCGACTGAAACCAGACTTTAACCAATTTCAAAAAAATAAGAGAGGTTCAACCGACTTGTCTTTTTGAGATCACACTGTTTAAGGGTACCTACTCATATATTTAAGTAAGTTTAAGTAACTTACTTACAGTGAAATTGGTTTTAGTTTTAATTTAACTAACATTTATTGTTGTGCTAAAATAGTCTGTGATGTTAAATCAAGTTCTTTTATTAATGTATGTAGGCATATTTTACAAATAGCTTCCAATTTTCAGTATGGCTGCTATCGCTGGTACTGATGCTGCCGTACTGGGCGCCGCGGGGGCTGCTGGTGGCGCTGGGCGGCGCCTGGCTGATGGCAGCCTACACGTGCCTGGTGGTGCCCGTGCTCATCTCGGCAAACTACCGGTACCCGGCGCGCTGGTGGCCCGCGGCGGTCAAGCTTGCGCAAAGTGAGTATTAACACAATCGGAGTACCTATCGATTCAATTCGAATATTAAATCATTCGAGTATCGATTCGAGAGTATCATTTTGCGATGCGCAAAATGGCTATGAATTATGATACGCCTTAAGGATGACTCACGTAATACCGTCGCGTCTCCTACACGTCGCCCTCCCGAGCCTGAGCCCACCGTCGACCCAGCGGGCACTCATCGGGGCGACACGGACCCGAGCGGCCCAACACTCGAATATTGACATTACACGAGCATCGTTCCACCCAGCCATTTGTTGCGAGTAGACGATCGTCACACGCACGTCGAGATCGGGTCGACATCACGTCGTCGCCTTCCCATCACCGGGCCGAGCCGACGCTTTTTAACAGCTGTAACGGCCGTCGCCCGACGGTCACGTGATTCATTCCGTACAAAATGTAGCGTCGGAAGCCGACGACGGGTCGCACTAACGTGAGTCAACCTTTACTCGTAACGTAGTTCTGCAAATTATGTGATTCCTGTATATTAAATAGGTTTTCATATTACCGTATTATTGTTTTTTAACTAATTTGAATATTTTTTATACTCAAGTAGTCATCGTGCTAACAGCTCTACCGATGATTTAAATACATAATTTAAGTTTTAACTGTTTACTTTCGAGTTAACTTAGAACGTTGGATGTAACGCTTACTTTTCCTCCTCTCGATCGTTCTTTATCAACTTTAACAAATGAAAGGGGGGGGGGGGGGGGCTGGCTTGGTAAAGACATGCACGAATAGATAAATAACACTGCTTTAAAAAACTTCATTCAAGTAGGAACTGAATGAAAACAATGTCTGCGTAGCTTTTTAAAGGTCAGACGGGATTCGAGTAAATCCTCCTGTAGGCCGACTGTTTACTTTATCTTTATTATTTTCCTTGAGAAAATGACAAACAAATTCCGCGCAAAAATATTGGCAACAACATGAAGCGTGCCATTTACTGACCTATAGCGCGTGGGCGGCGATAGCAAATATTAGTAATGTGTCTAGCTGTCTACACGTAACCTGTCATGTTTGACAAAACAACTTTTTTTTTGTCAACAGTACTTAAATGCGTCTTAGTCTAAAATAATCGTTATAGCTACTTGCTGACACATCTTATCATAGGTAGTACACTCTATGAGACCCACAAAATATGTATCTAACTACCTGTTAAAGTACCAGATTTAGATAGCACGATTATGATGTGCTCTCACTATTAATAAGCGACATCTACCAGAGAATTTGGCTAGAGTAAACGTCTACATGGGTAAAAAACATTTTATTCCTTTGTTTTTGTCCCTATTTAATAGAAACGTTGGTGACCTAGCTGTAAGAGCGTGCGAAATGCAATCCGAAGGTCGTAAGTTCAAACCCCTCCTTGTATCAATTAGTTTTTCGGGACTTTTACGAAATATCTTTAGATATTTACCAGTCGCTTTTCGGTGGAGGAAAACATCGTGAGGAAACCGGACCAACCCTAATAATGCCTCGTGTACCTTCTGAGTTGAAAGGCCTTCGTAAAAGTAGCCTACGCCAAATCCTGGGATTACTTGTCAAGCGGAACTCAGGCTCCCATGGGCCGTAGCAAAAATGCGTGAACAAAGCGAGGAAGATGATGTCGTCAACCGTCGTTACCAGAACGTCTACCATGGTTGAAATTTTATCGTTTATCGTGCTATCTGTCACTTTCGCACTCACATTCTTCTTAGAGCGTGACAGATATTGTGACAAGTGATAAAAACCCGACCATATTAGGCTAGCAGCTTGTGTTTATTAGTTATCTTTTTGTCACCCAAAGATAGAACAGGATGGTAACTAGGTACACTATCCGAATTAGAGTAGGTACACTACATTATTATTTTTACTATGTCGACATGCAAGATGCGAACAAAATGTAGTTTTCGACCCATATATAAGTACTTTAGTGTAGTAATGTTGCTAGCATTGCCGCTAATTACGATGTTCAGGGAAAATTCATCCTTTTGCTTCCACCTTGCATAATTATTTGCAACGAGACCATACAATAAACGTTGGCATTTCTAACATATACAATGCTGTGTGCGAAAGTCAGGTCACCGTCGACAGAGCTGAATGAGCAGCGGAAATGGCGAGCTGCCAACACTCGTGCGTCAGTTGTCCCGACCAGTACTAAAATAATGTAGTAAATACATATTGCTACATATACTCTCTTAATACCTTTCTGTTCCAAGGCTCCCTTTACGCTATCTCGGTTCAAAACACGCCCCCCAAAATAAAAATGGTGTTATCGCCTTGGGAAATGTTGTTGATCGCTGCCAATAATGTGTGGTGATGACCACGAAAGTCAGGTTCGTCATTGCCCGTTCCTTTCAGACTTATGTAGGAAAAAGCGAGAGTGAAAGTGAAACCTAACGGATGCTGTCGATTGTGCGTCACTGGCTTCCGGTTTTTAGAATTGTACGCACTTAGCATCAATGAGGAAAACAAATGTTATTACGTTGTGTGGGATTGTGTTACACTTCAACCGTAAATCGTCCACTGCTGGCTATATCCAGCAGCAGCCTCCCCAAATATGACTTGTATCTTGACGGGTAGTTGCTCTATAGCAACTACCACGCTTGGCAGGCGGGTTGGCGACCGCAGTAGCTGTGGATTGGGTTGCGATGGACGCTGCTGCCCATCCGTCGGTATTTCCCTTTGTCGCCTCTTACGACACCCGCGGGAGGAGATGTGTTACAGGCCTCCCTAATGCATCGCCACAGCCAGCGATTTTACAGCGTAGGGGATTCAATACGATGCCTCACAGTATGCTCCAACGCTCTGGGGTCGATACCTCGTGCACCGGTGATTTGTGGTCACAGTTTAGTTTTACTCTGGTGACGACGCCGGGGGAATCAGGGGGGCGATTTTGGGAGTCGTGTACTCGAATTCAAAAAACATTGAGAATGAAAATGATCGGAAACAAAAGGTTTCACTATTATTTTTGCAGAGAATGTACAATTTAGATACCCACGATTTTTAATTTATATAATTCATATTTCTAAAATAAAATGTCTTCGTGTTTGGCAGAGTTTAAAATGTCACGGGTTGAGTATTCGACGCTCAAAAATTGCCCTGCTCACGTAGCATTCATCATTTATCAATTATCATTCAAAAACATTGAATAAAAGAATATCCAACCAGCTAACATCAAACAAACACTCGAGTAGTAGAAACATATGTATGAAATTACTTTGCACTATTCTGAATAAAATGCAACTTTGCTCTCTGTTTTTAAAGAATTTAACAGTTCTTTCCGTGCTAGTGAATTAAAAATTGGTAATTGTTATTACCTGTTTTTTTATATAAATTAAGTATGAAAATCTTACCAGAGGGATTCCTTGGAAGAGTTCTATGGGGTTGTGAAGTGTGGCTCTGAACTGACTACCACTGGGCAACGGGGGTTCTTTTATACCATCTTGAAATGTTGAGAAAAATAATATCGAAAAATTTGCGATTCGCTGGTCATCTTTATGTTGTAGTGAAACAGCTGAAAATATCCAAAATATGATGATTTAAAAGAGATTAATTTTCTATTTGACATATCTTTATATATTAATGAAGATTGTAATTGTATAAGTCCGTGAATATTAGATCGTGGCCCCTCATTTGCTAAGACCATGCGGGTTCAAATCCTGCCTCGTCACTTTTTCCTAAGTATATGTCGTCATTTTCAATTTACCATTGCAAAGTTTAAGTGCCTTGTTTTTTACGGAATCCTGATAATGACTTGAACATCAACTTCTTCATTAATTAATTATCCTCCCATCATTAAGGTGATAACAGTAATTATTTGTTTATTTAAATTTGGAACCATTATTTGGCCGTCCTTCAACCCCATTCGATTATTGGTTGTTCATATCGTTTCCTAATATCTGATCGATACGTACGTAATCATACCAATGCGTACTTCTCTTCATACCAGTACCATTTATAGGTACACCGATATGTCACAACTCAAAAGATTATGTCTGTACCTACTATCATTTTCGATCTACATATATGTCATTCATGATTCATGATGATGTCTCGTTTCTGGTATCATCAAAATTATTAATCTCGGGGGGTAGTTGTCAGAGTGGCCAAGCTTGGCAGGCGGGCTGGCCACCACAGTAGCTGCAGATTGGGTTTCAAGGGACGCTGCTGCCCATCCGTCGGTTTTTAATGGAACTTCATAATAAACAAATTAACAATGGTTCCCTTCTGAATAAGTTGATGTCTCATCTAGAACATTCTAAGAAAAAAGGGGAAAAGTTATGCAAATGTAGTAAAAGAAGCATGATGCGGGCTGACGGGTTCAGTCAAACAGCTCGACCTTGTTACTGGCGCCGACGCCGGGGGAATCGGACAGCTGTAGAAAACGCAATCGAAACGAGTAATAAAATAAAATATTTAATAAAAGTATCTGTGACAGATCGAACAAAAAGTGATCGTCTACATTATTATCATTTCCATTGCGTGTTCTAAAACGGTTGTCATCTGGTTCAGGTTATCCCCTAGTGCCTTGGTAAACCTATACCAATAATAAACCCTAGTCGCACCGCCTAAAGAAAATATACTCAAAATACCTATTATTCACATTTCACCCATTAATTGTTTCACTTTTTATTTCAGTCTTGACATTATTATACGAGAAAATCGCGGTCGGATATAGTACACGAACTTTACGATACCTTCGTTTTAAAATAGTCAATTTTATTACATTTATTACCTACACGTTGTATAATATATAAATTCAAAGTCTCTGAATGTATTAACACGTCCTTACAGTTTTAAATAAAAGGAATTAATAAAATAAATAAATAATAAATATATCGGGACAATCTGACACAAATCAACCTAGTCCTACGGTAAGCTCGTAAGGCTTGTGTTGTAGATACTAGACGACGTTATATATAATAGATAGATACATATAAATACTTAAATATATAGAAAACACCCATGACTCGGGATTTCTGTGCTCATCACACAAATATATGCCCTGACTGGGAATCGAACCCAGGGCCATTGGCTTCATAGGCAGGGTCAGTACCCACTAGGCCAGACCGGTCGTCAAATTAAACTTTTAACTATTTATTTCAATATATATTTTTAAGTATACATTATATTTAATCTAAGACTTTAATCTTAATATCAAATATTTTTCAGATACATTGGGTTATTTAATTGATGTAACTATTTGACGTTAACAGTATCATGAAAATGTTTATTTTTCATTCCCAGAGGTCGGTAGTCGGCTGCAGCGACCAGTGACGTGTGTGCTCGGCGTGGCGCGCGCTGCGTACGCGCCGGTCGAGCGCGCGGAAAAGATCTTCCTACAGATGAGCAATCTGTCGACAATGATTGGACAGGTGAGTAGCTATTTCCGCCTTTGTACTAATAGAAAAAAGGAGAATAAAGAAAGAGAAGAGCGAAGAAGAAAGAGTAAGAAAAACAGTAGGGTAGGGTAGGATACCAACCAACGTTTCAAATGTACCTACTTATAAGAATTAGCTATCGCTCACACGAGTTTCTCTGATTCGTTGGTTTTAAGCCTGGACCCACACTACCCACAGACACTTCCGAGGCTATTTAAAGCCATACATTGTCAGTCATATTCGCCAGACACGTCAAGCGGACGGATCTGGCAATGTAGCAAGCCTGGGTGGTTTTCAATTTCTTCAGTATAGGTTTTTGTTTATCAGGAGATCTGTATTTGGGAGAATTAGTACTTGAAATTGTTATCTAAATTTTGCAACTTGATGAATTACGTGGTATATATATAGATATAAATCTGTTTGTAGATTCTAGTAATAATCACAACGATGCCTGAAAATAATCAAAACATGGTCTTTACGACGAGAATGAATGAAGTAAGGTGCTCCAAATTAAAATCTTTGATGTATTTATTGTTCCAGTTGCTTATGTTCACCGCGTGCGACCGGCTGTTCGTCTCGCAGGGCCGCCTGACCTGCCTGTACTCGCTCATGTTCTACAACGTGGTCACCTACTCCGTCAGCTACGTGCGCGAGCTCTGCACCAAGGAGGACTGGTCACCCTACGTCAACGTCACCCGCCACTCGCGCGTCAAGCACCTCGCCATGTCCGCGACTAAGATCGTCCTCGAATGGACTAAAGCGGTCACCTTCATTGTTACCGTGACATTTGTTCTGTTGGCGTTTGGGTTAGAACAAGGTTTGGAGCATTACAAACCGACAGCGCTGTATACACTTACGACTGGTACTTATTATTTGCTAACGGAGCGGACGTTCCTAGAGCTTTGGCCTATCGCTTTGACGGCTATGAAGTTTGAGCGTTTAGAGGGTATGGAGGCGCTGTATTTCGGCGTGTGGGCGCGCGGTGTGACGACAGCACTGGCGCTGCCGCTTGTGCCAGCGCTGGCTTGGTACGAGCGCTGGCGGCTGGCGCTGCTGCTGCTGTATGTGAACGTTTTCGTTCACGGCAGACATAGGCTGGGAGAAGCGCTAGTAAAGCTGAATGAAGCGTGCGGCTCGCTCGCTAGGTTCCGCCGAGCGACGGCGGCGGAGCTCTCCACGCTAGAAGACGTGTGCGCTGTGTGTTTAGGCGTTATGCGGTCAGCGCGCGTGACGCCTTGTGCGCACTTCTTCCACGCCGATTGCCTCAGGCGATGCCTCGCGACCTCCGACCGGTGCCCCATATGTGTGAGGCCGTATATATTCTGCTGATGCTGGACACCACATTCGCCGGACAAGACTGTTGCGACAATCGAAAGCCTCGAGCGTCGGGATCGAGAGCGATCCGCGTGGAGTGGATCAATATTTAATTTGCTAAGAACCATATATGTGCATGATTGCCATGCGCTTTATTACTTGCACTATTGTATGATAATTTAGGTTAATTTAATAAAGTTACGTTTATAAAAAATGTAAATTACACGATTAATTTTGTGAAGCTAAATTAGGAATTTAGGAGGTAATGGAAAATATACAAAATTGCAATAACTTTTTGTTACAAATGAAACAGGTAGGAACCTAAGTAATAAATAATTAATTAACCACTTTATTAATATTACTTGTATCCTCAAATAGCTAACTTACTTATGTCTCAATTGTACCCACAAGAAGAAACCATAACTCTACTCGTTAATTGAATAACGAAGTGACGATGATAAACATATATTATAATTGGATCTTCAATCCAGATAATCATTTATCACCACGGCCATATCGATCAGAAAATTCCTAGGTATATCGCTTTCACTATTGGGGCGAAAATTATATTATATGGTAATAAGTTACCATAGTGGCCATAATCAAAGAACTTAAAATTAGTTATTTCCTTTAATACGAAACATATGCACAACATAAATAGTTTTGCTCTACATAGAGGTATAATCCGTTGAACGAGATTTCAGGAATGATATTGACATAACGGTACTATTATATACTCTAAAGAGATAAGTTTATAACTCGATTCCTATGTTTGTACTATAAATAGATCCATGATTTTAAAAATCTTGCAGTTATAATATTAGCTAATAGTCAAGTAAGCTAACATTGTCATAGTAGATTGTTTGACAAGGGGCTAAAGTAGGGCATAGTACCACGAGATGGTTATTTTCCCGAACGAAGTGAGGGAAAATTGTTCGAGGGGTAATATGGCGTTTAGACCCAAGTTATACATACTAGTTTTCACTTCGACTGCGAGAAAATAAAATAAAGTCACATTTTAACAATAAACAAGTACAATTTTATCGCCCGCAATGAATTCTGAGTCAAAAATGTTTAATTTGGCAATCTTTGTATTTTTTTCAGTACTTTGATACAGATAGGATATATCTACGCCGTGAATAAATGCCATAGACAATGTACAATTTGGGCTTCAAAGAGTTTGCCAATGATTTAAACTTTTTTTTAATGCTTGTGAAGTAGGAACTAAAAAGCTCCTAATGCTTTGAGAATTTGATGGCGTTTCCTCATTGGTCGATTTTAATATTGCGGTATATCTGATTGGTTGATACTTTATACAAAGTTTTGTTTAATGATTTCACATTTTTAAACGGTATTCGCACCAAAAAAGAATCTAGAGTTGCAATTAACTTCGATATGTGTCGTGACTGGTGGATTTAATAAGGTGAATCGTTCTGGTTGGTCAATTTAAAACGTTTTGTATATCATAAATATGTATACAAATTTTCCCAAGAGGCTAAATGTACTACTTTAGTCCGCCTTGGCAAGCATAATATGACTCACTTTTAGAGCATGAGAAGTGAACAATATTTTCTATGGCTGTCCCAGTTACACATTTCTATTATAGTAAACCAGTCAAATTTAACACATACAGAAGGTCTTATATTATAATATACGAGTAATTATTAATATCTGGCCTATTAGACATGTCAGGCATACTATATATACCTCATACATATATAGATATAGCACCGGCAACGTCTTGCGCGAAGTGCAACCATTATGCGTTTACAGATATTTGCTATTGGATGTGGGTAGGTACCTCCATTGTTTACGATCAAGATTACCCTATAGCAAATATTATATGGGTATGTTACTATTGTTACTGATATAATTATGGAAATCCTATCCTCCGTGGTAAGTGATACCAAATTTGACTTACGTACCATATTTTTTTAAGCCCAAGTATATAAAATGAACGTGTTACATATTAAATGTGAAGGTATTTTTGTAACACTCAACTGTACCTAAAGGTATTTTTGTCCTCAACTATACTCGACTGCGGGAACTATAAGATATCTACAATGTCACGGGTCCAAACCAATATAAGCTTTGTACGTCATCTGATAATTTTATAATAAAGAGAATACAAAACCATAAAGAGTTTTTATTTGGTTCATTCATGTATATCTGAGACTAAGAACAAATCAAATATTTTTTTATCAAATATTTTAATTTGCTTTGATTTTTAAGTACTATATAACTTAAAAATTGAAATAGATGACATATACTTTATACTTAAGAAAAAGCGACGACTACCTCCGGCGTTCGAGACGGGATTTGAACCCATCTCCAGCTGTCGAGCAGCGGCTGACGCCTTAACCAATTGCGCCACCAGTAGTGCACTCGAATCCATAAAACTTTGAGAACGAAAATAATCACACACAAAAGTTCTGCCTATTATTTTTACACAGAATGTATAGTTTCGATACCCACGATTATTTATTCATATCATTCCTGCTTCTTAAATACCATTTCTTCGTGTTTTCGAGAGTTTAATATGTCACGTTTTGAGCATTGAGTGCTCAAAAATCGGCCCGCTGGCTGACGACGCAGAATCACAACATACACCGGGCCAGTAACGCGATACCACGAACATCGAAGATCGTATATTTCGAGCATCTTTCTCTTTTACTCCAATGAAGTCGTCATGAGAGTGACAGAGCCAATAGTCCGAAATTTACGCAAATCGTTTTTGGCGGTAGCGGTTCTGTTGATGTACCCATTTATACCTATTGTGGACTACATTTCTACTATGTAAATAACAAACGCCTGTGCAAGCTAAACAAGCAAAGTTTAATTAAAACAAAACACAAACTAAACTCATTGAATTAACAACTCTGGGGACGATTTTTAACCGACGAAAAAAACGGAGGAGGTTCTCACTTCGACGCGTATATTTTTTTTATGTATGACCACGCATAACTTTTTTATAGGGTCGACCACACGCCTCGTGATATTTTAAACTCAGTCAGAAATGGTATTTAAACAAATATTAACATTAGAATTTAATAATCGTGGGCATTGAAACTATACTTTTTGCGTAAAAATACGACAACACAAAAATGTGAGACTTATGTGTGCAATTATTTTTGTCCTTAAAGTTTATTGAATTCGTGTGTACGACTCGAAGCCGTAATTTGTGACATTATCTATGAAAAGGGACCTTATTGTGGATGGCGCTTATGTCGTTGTTCAAGACGATACAATATAAACGCTACGCAATTCGACGTAAGTGCCATCGACAATAAGGTCCCTTTCCCTAGATAATGACACATTTGATCCTTACAAAATTACCCGTATTTATTCCTGTTTTGTTTTTTTGTTTACACAATTTAATGTATCGAAAATATAATCATCATCATCTTCCTCGCGTTGTACTCGCATTTTGCCAAGGGTCATGGGAGCCTGGGGTCCGCTTGGCAACTAATCCCAGGAACTGGCGTAAGCACTTGTTTTACGAAAGTGACTGCCATCTGCCCTTCTAACCCAGAGGGTAACCTAGGCCTAATTAGGATTAGTCCGGTTTATTAAAATTAAATAATAAATAAAAGAAGAGGAAACTAACAGGCGGTCCTATCGCTGAAAACCGATCTACCAGACAACCTTAAGGTAGCGGAAATTCATAAAACCTACACTAGGTACCTAAGCATATAACCCAAAAACAAAAGAGCGTTAAAGATATGTTGTTAGAAACCATAGGATCTATGTATAAATACTACTTCATGAATTTAAATATGACTAATCAGCTCAACGATGTTTTTGCCCGTAGCTAACGTCATACCTATTGGTGTTAGTAGTCATTTCTGATTTCGATAGTATTTATGGTGATATGGCATTGGCACTCGCCATCAGATATATCGGAGCTGTGGAGGTGATCATAAACATCGGAACATTGCACTCTATCGCCTTGACAATAGAGGCGATATTCAAATATTTGTGACCACCTCCACAGCTCCGATATATCTGATAGGGACTGTACGTGTCTAGGCTGGAAATATATTTGGGAGTACCTATAAAGCTACATTTGATGTGTCTAAATCCTATCGAAACCGTACCGAAATAAAAAATAGCATGGCGGTGTTACCATGACATCATATGGTTGAATCACGTAAACAAACGATAGAACGTCCATATATCTAGTTGTCTTTGTCCGCTACACAGTTACACAATTGTATGTTTTCGTTGCGTCTCTCTCTGGCCCATCGAAAGCTATTCCAATCAGGCTACGAGTGTAGATAAGCTTTTGCGTTAGAATACCAGTAAAACCGTGGTCTAAATTAACATACAATTGCTTCTGATCTCCGGATCCCGGTAAGTCTGGTTAGTTTGAGTCGAATTGTGTGTAAGCGGAGTTTTTGGTTATCATATCATTATTCTATTCGAGGCTGAAGTTAGTCTACGTGGTATGCGTGGACAGAGAGACGTGTATCGATTTATTCGCGAATATTTCCGAGTGATATCCTAGTTTTATGAATTAAAATGTGAATTTTGACCAGTTTTAACCACTGCATGTTATTCAAAAGGATTTCAGTGAGGTGGGTACAAGAAAAGCTGATTAATATTCGCTTGAATGCTTTAATTTAATTTAATTTTAGTGAAAAACTGCCATAATTAAGCCAAAATGGAGTATTAATGTTATTCTTAAATTATTATTGTTGTGGGTATAAAATATGTTAAAAGTCACGGCTGTGAAGTCATAGCTATCCTTGGCGTTTCCTTGACCTTGTCTCGACGCCATGCTTTAAGTTAAGCTTAGCGCTTAGACTACTTAATACATAACAATACATTTTTATTCTTAATGCTATTAGTTTGTAAGATTATACATTACGTACTTTGACGATCGTTTTGGTCTAGTAAATATAACTACCCTACCTACGGAGTCAATGGTCCTGAGTTCGATTCCCAGTAAAGTCATTCATTTGTGTTATGAATACAAACATTTCTTTCCGTGTCATGGGTGTTTTCTATGTATTTAAGACCCGATTTTGGACCCGGGTATGTCCTTAAACTACGTCCAACAATGAGAGGTAGGGCACAGCGATGACCATCACGCTTGATTCTGGGGCAGCCCAACTGGGGAAGTACCTCCTCCTTACAGAAGACCACAGCCATAATAACACTGCTACCTTTCAGGTATGCAGTGTTGTGTTCCTGATGGTGAGTAAGGTTCCCAGAGCTCCAACCCCCCTTAAAGGCCGGCAACGCGCTTGTGACTCCTCTGGTGTTACGGGTGCCCATGGGCGACGGTAATTGCTTACCACCAGGCAATCCGTCTGCTCGTTTGCCGCCTATGTCATAAAAAAAAAAAAAAAAAGTTGTTGTATATTATATACCTTTATCGTTTACTGAGTACCCACAACACAAGCCTTCTTGAGTTTACTGAAGCTCGGTCAATTTGTGTATGATTCGTGTAAGGATTTCCTGTAATAATTATATATTTATTTCATAATTACGAGTATGAAATATCTTTTCCTACTTAACAATATCATTATGAGATCAACTTAAATATAAATTAAATACAATCTTAAATACCTACACATTATAATAAGTCCTCTCGAGCACATCACATATGTAATTAGCAAATTTTACTCTCCACGAGTGTTATTATATTTTACATTATATTCCGTGGAAGCTGGGTGGTCGGAGATTATACAATATACAGAGATGTGCAGCTACCTACACGAGTTGTTAGTATTCAACAAACAGACGATAGAACTCTATTAACACGCGCTTGCCTAATTTTATCAAGAAAACTTAGGACAACTATAATCTTTAATACCCGAATACATACACCTACCCATATAACACTTTTAAACTTTCGCGCGCTATCTATAGAACGGGTCTATTGCAAATTAAGATTGTCCTAAAATATTAATTATTATTTGTTTACTCCGCTTAAGGGGTCATGAGAGTGACAGAGACAATCGTCCGAAATTTACGAATATGGTTTTTCGTGGTAGCGCCCCAGTTATTCTCGAGAAAAACCGGTGCAACCCGCGTCGAAACGTCGATACTCGCCTGTTCTATAGGTTTTAGTAAATACCTAGTTACAAATAACATTGCACGGCTGCTATGCTAATTAAATTCATATTAGGCAGGGCCATCAACTGATGAACACAGGCCTACCCATTGACCGCCATAGGGAGTTATCTCTCATGGTAGGGTTCGCCATGCTTTGCAGGCGGGTTGGATTGGTGATTGCAGCATGTTTCACCGGACTAAAGAGAAGCCGCCTCCCGCCCCCGTCCTACAGTAGAAGCTGTATTTATTAATTTTATTTTTTAAACTGACCAGCGTTTGACCTCATTCACAGCTGATGGTAAGTGTCGAGGGTGTAGCACGCTAGTTCAGTGACAGTCTATTACTCGGGCGTTGAAAAGACCCAAATTATACATATATGTATTATCTGTATATTGCATATAGCTACGTAATTACATTAAGAAAGTGAAGGTAAAAGTAATCCAAATCCAAAATTACGTTTCAAAATATGTATACATGTTAATATTGAGACAATAACGTGCATGTATACATATTTTGGAAGTTTGTTCGCATCGATATCTCTGACCTTGTCGTACCCACATTAAATTTAAAAAAGAAAATTCCTCAACGTCTTTCGTCAGTAAGCACTTAATTTATCTTGTAATCCAGATGAATGTTAAGTAGCATCCCCTTTTCGCTGAGAGAAATCAATTTCGGGAGCCAGTCTGACCTACTTACAGCACTCCTTGGTATCCCCGTCCTAAAAACGATACAGCTGTTTCGAAGCTGACAGAATAGGACATAATGTTATTAAAAGTTGTTTTACAGGTTTTCCTTACATTGATTCCGAAAGAACTAGTTTAAATATAATATTTTAAAAGCAAATTAAAAGATACAAGCTTAAAATACCTGTTAGTGTATTTTACTTTTATAGAAATCCTTGGCCAATAGTGCCTTATGACCAAGAAGAAGAAAGACCAATTTTTTTTTAATCTATGTGTAAAGGTACCTACTGTCTCGGTACATACTTAATACCTACTTAACCAACCACACACCACACCATAACCATCCATAACACAGGGTTTTTATTTATCTGGCTGCGTGTCGATGGTGATTATGATATTTCTCATTAAAAACTAAGTCTATGTTAATTATTTATACATCGAGTTGTGATTATTAAAATGCGGCATTGTGTGCATTTGTGAGCTTTAAAACAGCTGTCATCTTATAGAAAACGATGTAAAGTTACACCATTTTTCCATCAACGTGGAGAACAATGTTTTACGCGCTGCGGCGCGCGGGTCTATAAAAAACCGAATATCAAACCAGATCTTACGTCATGCCGGTGAGACGAACGCGAGAGTCATTCTAGTTCTACTCGAATTTGATCTCTAAAACACAAGACAGAAAGACTTATTAGGAAAATTCTTGTTAGATATGACTTTGCTGAAGGGATTAGGAAAAAAGACAGAAGCACGATTAGATTCTGACCTGTTATTTTTGTGTGCGTTTGTTTATGTATCGGGGATTGAGGTTAAACAAGGTGATGTGGGGAAATGGGAATCGGCGCTAGAAACCGACTTCGTGAAATGCATAAATACATTGGTATGAGCTTATTCTATATTCCTTAGACTTGTTGAGTAAATCGAGCCGGTTTCTACGTATTACATGTATTGTAGCCACCCGCTCGGAATCCAATACATGAGAAGCAGCAGAAGAAGCATAGGTATATTACTTAATAGAGAGTAAACTGGGAAATGCATGATTTAACACTTTTCATCTCACCAGCTCGCAAAGCCTTTTTATTTAAAAACAGTTAGCAAAGTAAAATATTATTCATAAAGAAATTTTACTCGTCAGCAAAACGATTTTTTTAAACACTCATTAACGATTAACATTTTAAATCTCAATATTCACGAGAGGGCAAAACTGGCTTTCTTGTAAAACAAATAACAATTTGACTTTTTTCACGACACGTAGAACTTGAAAGCGATGATTTGGAGTTGTATTAATAAATTCTGAATTTGTATTTATCGTGGTACTGTGGTGAGTAAAGTATTAATATATTATTATACTCAGCAAAGACATTTGACAGTCGGCGCTAAATAATTGATACCTACTATCACACAGTGACCCAGTATATCGTAACACGTCCTTAATGCTATACAAATAAAGAAGTGTCAATATAAGTTCGTGAAGTAAAGAAAGACTTTGCTCGTCTTCTATACGAGTATATATAAAAAAACTTGCTTCCTAACCTACCATTAATTACGAGTACGAGACTAGACTAGATCATCGGGTAATTAATCCATATTAATATGCATGACGTGTACGTTTTATTACCTTTAATTAATAAGTCTAGCTCTTATGCAGATGACCCTCGTGTTAAAATTACCTACATATTAATATGTTTATCATTTCGCTAATTTGCACTCTGATATGAGACGGTCTGACTGATTTACAAGGAGTTATTTATATTTTAACCGATTTTATAAAGAGACTAACCCTGTTATAGTACAGTCGCTATCAGATATATCGGAGCTGTGGAGGTGGTCACTAATATCTCAACAACGTCTAAAGTACATGTTAAGATATTTTCCACAGCTCCCAGCATATATCTGATGGCGACTGTACGTTAGACGTTTTTCCAGATTGGGTTTTTAATCCAATCCTAAAGAACCGCAGTGGCAAAACCGAAACTCCTCTCACAGTTATATTAAAAACAATGCA
This sequence comes from Grapholita molesta, assembly GCA_022674325.2. Taxonomy (NCBI): domain Eukaryota; kingdom Metazoa; phylum Arthropoda; class Insecta; order Lepidoptera; family Tortricidae; genus Grapholita; species Grapholita molesta. The sequence goes on from CP053138.2 coordinate 3,621,381, forward strand.
CAATACGCGACCATATGTTCTAGGGCGTATGATCCTTTTAATTGTCTCCTCTGTGAACTGGGGCGGAATGACCCGGGCGACCAGGTGTCTATCCCCATAAGTCCTACTAGATTATCATGGTCGGATCAGACTAGATTAGATCATCACAGACCTAACTTGTGGGGAGCCCGGTTCGTAAACACCACCTCGATACTAGGGCCAGTCCGTTGCTGCGTAGAATTCTCGACAGCCTGGCAATTACAGAACAGAAAACGCGTGACACCACATTTGTCATGCCACGTGTCACCATACGTCGTGTTGGGCGAGACGCTAGCGGTAACTGGGGCACCCAGAGTTGGCGAACGGCCAGGATTCCTGCTCCATATAAATCCCTAAATCAATCTCTGTACAAAACCATTCAAACTTATTAAACGCTATTTTCGGAGCTCTCAATAGTGATCGGAAATAATGGAATATTTTGAAACAGTACACACACGTACAATACGACCATGGAGATACTCAGAATCAGTTTATATTCGTAATAACTGTATAACGGACTTGAATAATAACATAACCTTAGATACAACTTTAATACGGTACGGTAGTAAAAGATGAAATCATACTAAATACCTACCTATTATCGATATGGCAAATTTAAATTGCTTGTTTGAGAACTGTTTGCTATTAAGGAGGGTAGTAGAAGAAAAGAAAATAATTCAGTTCTTTAAATAGAATACAGGGATTACGGGATCGTGGAGGAAGAAGAACAAGGCCTGAGATACAATTCATAGGCGAAGCTAATTATGTGAATCATTAATTTTATTTATGTATCACCAAAAATCATACTTGTTTTAGGAAGGTTAGTAGACAATAAATATTTCCTTACAATTTGGTCACCCTACTCACTACTCATTGTGACTGCGTGTATCAAAAGGCATCGAGCATTATTTGGTAGTTTAAGATTATTTAAATTGAAAAAATAAGAAATGATGATTAAAGTTGTTTTCATCAAATACTAAGTACCATGAGATAATACTGACCAGTTAATGAGCCACAAAAACTAGTTCTGGATGGTGTAGTAGCAATCTAGAGGGAGAACGTAACCAGCCCTGTGGAAACCCTTCCTCGGGCTCAGACCACGGTCAGCTCAGGTCGAGCTAGGTAACTGTGTAAACAGTTATTGTATTAAATATTGTTAGCTAATTATTTAGTTTTAATATTGTCTTCGGTTGCCGCGATAATTACTCATTAAATGAAACTTTTTTTTTAATCATTATTATATCACAAAATAACCTTATAATCTAATACATTTTCCTGCAAAACTGTTTGCACAGTTTGACTGCAGGTACGAGTCTCTATTACAACTACTTACATACATAATACAATAATACATTACGCGATATAATCCATTTCAGTTGTGTTATTCCATAATTAGTTTAAATTCTGTGCCCATCACACAAATAAATACCCTGACTGGGATTCGAGCCCAGGACCATCGGCTTTATAGGCAGGGTCTCTACCCACTAGGTCAGACCGGTCGGCAAATTACATTTTTGATCGTGGGTTAATTGATTATATAATGCGCAATGGGTAAAATATGGCCTGACGACGATTATTAGTGGCTTATATCGTCCCTATATATATTCGATATCGTCCCTACATACCTAGTCGAGACATGATGTCATAACTTCCAAGGGTCATAACACGTCGCCTTGTAACTGCAAACATAACTTTTTTTATGGCCAAATGACACAAGTTGTTACTCAAAAGTCCCCGACCTCGACTTGAATACACAACGAGATTTTGCACTAAGATGTTAATATCTAACTGCTTTCGTGTGTACAAAAGTACCTACGTAATGTAGGTACTTATACTTACCTAATTTGCTTGCGCCCACACCTATTTAAATTCCGAATCACGTAGTATATGGACAAAGACTTCATTAAAAACGGAATCCTTTAATGTCGTTTCAAGTTGATACAATTTATATTGGGCATGGAGTTTCTTCAAATACCATATTTATATTGTTACATCTTCCATTCGACATACAAAATCCAAATACTATTTTTTATTTGTTTTGTTTTTCGGGCATGCATAGTATCTTTTTGGTGTGGGTGTTTATGTGACTTAAAAACGTCGATTAGCTACACACTTATTAGAAAATATTTTGATCGTAGAATTAAAGCCATAAGATGAAAGGTGGGTGAAAGAGATTGCAAAGGACTTGCCTAGCACAAATATATACTTTTCAATATTGATTTACTGATTTATCCTGTTCCTGAAATCCTGACAATTATTAATTCTTTACCCTCATTTCGTAATACTAATAACAAGCCGTGTGTTTGTCGTTTCCCGACACCGGCTGCCATCTTGGCATTTATGTCACATAAGCTTCGAAAGTAAAATATGTGACGAGGACTGGATAAATATGTCAAGTCGACACCATACCATTTATCATATGTAAGTATACATTTACTGTTGTGGCCAGTGAACAATGCGTTTTATTATAAACCTTATGGTAAAGGATTAAAGTTGGTATTCACGTGACTAAGTTGCATTACACTCGGGGAACGATTATCGGCGTATTTGTGTCCTTGGACGAACAATGAGGAAAATACCTACACCATTGGTCGATGTTATATTTTATAGGGGACGCTACGAACATGTTCTCGTCCATGGTAGTTTAAAACAATTCGGAGTGCTTCTGCTACCCACTGCAACCTAATTTTTCATGGTTGCCTTGAGAAACATTTATTAATAGTAAATTAATAATGTAAATCAGCAATAATAATAACAGTCTGTTCTATTTTGAAGCATAATTTTATATTGTTAAGCATATATAAGCATGTTTACAAATAAAGACACTTATGTAAGTTGTGGTTCCCTATAATTAGATAAGCATCAGCCATGATTGTTATCTAGATTTAAGAGAATGCAAGATGTATTATCTGTTGGTAATCCTTAATAAATAATAAATAAATAATGTTCGGTCGTTTTATGGTTCAGAATGTCTGTCACGGTCTAATAATTATACGAGTGCGAAAATGACGTATAGCGTGACAGATGATAAAAATATCCGGTCTGCTAGTACCAGTAGTCGCCGGTACACAGGTCTGAGATTCCTGCAGCTGGTCCATCCTCGTATTGAGTTTCAAGCGTGGCCACCCAACAGCTGTCCCGTTACTCAATCGGCATTATTACCATTTTCTATACAGCCATTGTAGTAGATATTGTGTTCACATAGGTCCCAATTTACCGTAACTACTAACTACAGGTAAATACTACCATTTTTTCGGAATTGCTTATTTTCCATGTGTGTTTTCCGTTCAGTTTTGAGTCCAGGATTGTCCTAAAAATAATTCATTTGTTTTGAGAATATTAGTTTTATTCCAAATAGGATTAATAGCGCCGGCACTTTGTGTTCCTTGTTTTCTTTTGTGTGTAAGTGGTGTGTAAAGATGGACCAATCGACCTTCATATGTTTTCTTTTCACGACGATTTATGAAACTAGAGCATGAAGATTCTGGTTATCATTATCAGATATATTTTTCTGAGTATGTTTGTCATACGATCAATTTAAACTGGTTCAGGTCTTTGCATTTCTAGTGCAATTTGAATTCTACTGAAATTCTTCTTGTCACATAAAAGACCTTAGTTCTTAATTGCTTAATTGTTATTTAGGTATTACGACCCCGAGAGCTTTGCCTCAGCTGTATTTATGCGTGTTGTTTTTGATGTAACTTATTAGGAACTCGTATAATATAAAGAGAGTATTTAAAACCTTAATTGTTCTAGATATAAGTAGTTTCTTCGATTACTAGTTGTATGTCAACTCCCTGTGGCCGTCAAATATAATTAACATTTTCCCTTGGGACTTTAACTAACGCACTTGTCATGGTTTGTTAATTAGCCGGGGCACTCGAGTCGACAGGGCAAATTAATTACTAAATATCGGTACGGTACGTGTGCTGATGTGTAATATTGAAAATGTAGGTAAAACACTTATATTTTCATTAATACTTCCCCGAAATTCCCGGGGATGTGTCTAATTTTCATACATTATTTTATTCTGTAGCACCTTAACAACGCTTGCTTATTTTAGTATTTATGTATTTCTAATTTTCTATTGACCGCCAATGCAAACAGTAAATTAATTTATTTTCAGACTTGAATATTCATTTAAGAAAATTTTATATATTATAATTCATTTAAGAAAATTTTAATATAATTTTTAAAGACAGATTGCGTCACAGACACATTGCAAAAGTGTGGATTATAATTGTAAGTCTCAAATCTTAACAGCAAAAAGTTGTTTATGTAATATTTCACTTGTAATATTGATTTAGATAAATTTAAACAGGGCTATTGCCGTGAAAAACAGTCACTGACATTAAAATTGATGGTCATTTTTGCGATGACGTTTAACCTGCCTACAATCACGCTATTCCTTACAAAATAATCTGAGGCTCTATGTAAGTTAGCTCTAAGTTACTTTTGACGTAAATAAACGTTTACGGACGCGTAGCGCAGTGATAATGTTATTTATATGGTAAACACAAACGCGTTCGTGGCGTAAAGTTACACTTAGTAAAAACTTACACTCAGGGCTCTGTATTATTTTTTATTATGCAGAAACGTCTATCGAATATCTTCGATATTTAAATCGCACTGAGCTAGTGATCCAGTGGTCGTGGGTTCGAGTCCCGCTGCAAGTCAAAATTTATCTATTTTTCTTTCGATTTAAATATCGAAAATAATCTTTATGAAATTCTCTGTGGTTACAGAATGGGCACCAAATGAGAGGACAGACATGGCGATTCTGATTCACGATTACTATGAGCTGGAGGAGCGGGCCGGCAAGCACCTTCGAGCCTGGAAAGGTAACGCACATTTGTTTCTATTTTTTTGCAGTTCAAATTAGAAGCTCTTGACGTTACGACTTTGTTGTAGTTGTAAGTATGTTTTAGGATATAAATTTAATCCAAATCTATTCCGTTGGAGATCAAGCAATCAAAAGATTTAATTCCATATTTAATTACACTGTCAAATAAATAACTGACTGCGGCCTTGAAATTAATGGGAGCAGTCGCGAGCAAATGTAAAATGATTTTTATGTAAAAAGGAATACATTTATTTACAGAAATTACTATCGTATTATGATAACTACAAGTACTTAACCAGTTACAGTATTAAAAAAATGTAATTTTATAAATTATTACAATGTTACAAGTACTATTTACATTAAATTAAATGAGTATATTTAAGTTACATTAATTGATTGTGTCATACTCCATGACTTCACTCACATGTGGCCCCGACGGAAGACCAGCGCCGCCCCCCAGGTTAGCACCATGCTGAGTCGGGACCATTTCGTGGCACTCTAGTTTAGTCTGTTAGTTCTAAGTATGTAATTGTGTACGTATGCCTCGAATAAATGTTTCTTCTTCTTCTTCAAACTATTGATGTATATTTTTGCATAGGTACGTCATTTTAGAATTAACTACTTACGTCGTAAATAATAGTGTTATCTATGAAAATAATAGGTTTTAAGATTATATAATTATAAAATCTCTTTCTAAAAAATCAGTTCTAAACTAAATAAGTTTAAAATATGAAATGTTTGCAATTAGCACATCGCCGGCGCCGGCGCACGCGCCGCGAGCTTTTATTTATACACTTAATGAAATGACCTCACCGGCCACGCCCCCGGCCCCGGCTGTAACATGGCAAACATTGATAACACACCTCAAACGCTAAAATGTGGTTATTTTATCGTTCGTCTGTTTTCATTGAACATTTGTGACATTTTGCAACGTCGCAGAACATTAAACAAAATAATTATACTACTCATAAACTAAGCATTCTAATTCTAATTTTTAGGTTTAGTTTTTTTGTAGTAGTAGCTTTTAGTTTTAGCAGGCTTCACTGAAAATCAGCGTCTCGCAGTGTGTCCTAGGACGGACTTCGGGACAACAAGGTGAGTGAGGACCTATTAGCTCAATCTACTGTGTTGTAAATATTAAACTTAATTATATGTACTTACCTACTTTTGTGCTAATAAAAAAATTCTTATCTTATCTTAATTCATTAAAGTAAGCCGCGTAATCGTCTCTAATCAATCAATTGTCAATTAAGACTTATTTCAGATGAAATTAACAGATGACATATACTTCAGAAAAATTGATGAGGACCTCCGTCGTTCGAGGCAGGATTTGAACCCACATCGCCAGCTACCGCGGTTAACGCCTTTCTTTCTTCTGGCTTTCTTTCTTAGCTATATATATGATGGTTTCTTTTTTGTGAAACCTGCCTAGCGATGCGGTATTTCTATTTAATTTTACAATAATAGTTATTCAGAAGTTATCTATGAATGATAAGATATATCTGTCTACATCGAAAATATAGGACAAACAGTCGCGTTGAAGTAACATATTACTGATAAGGAAACTAAAGATTGAAAAATGAAGTAAAAGAACGAGTAAAGAACGATACGCCTTTTCAAAATACCTTATTTATCAAAGAAATTTTAGATGTGAGATGTTTTGTAAGAAAACCTGCACATCAAGCTGAGTATTTTATTTTGTAGTAAAATAAAATACTCAGACCGATGACCGACAGAAAAATCTAGCAGACGTTTCTGCGTAATAAAAATAATTTTGAAAGGGGTAGCACATTGTTATCGATGAATTCTCAATGTAAATTGAGACTTCGATGCCGTTAAGTGTTCAATACGCTGACGGTAGATGTGACTACACGTCACCCATGATGACGTATACCACGAAGGATAAGATTGAAAAAATTGACAAGTCTTAGCGGTACTAGGATAGCACAATTGGTAGTGCACTGGGCTAGTGATCCAGTGGTTGTGGGTTCGAGTCCCGCTTCGAGTATTTTTTTTTCTATTTTTCTTTCGATTTAAATATTCTTGGCATATATTTTCAGTTGTTTTATTTCATGAGTAATTAAGTAATTATCGCGGCAACCGAAGACAATATTATATGTAATTTATCCTGTAATATTTATTATATAATATTTAACACTAAAATACAAAGCCCAGAACACTTATTAATTTAAGCATAAAATGTAATAATATTTTTTGTAGAGGTTTCAATGTTGTTCCTTCTCCGTTTTAAGGTATATTTTTTTTCTTTTACAGCATGGCACATAATAATCTACACATTGGCGGCCGCGTTCGGCGTCTTGAATTACGTGTTTCTACACAACACCATGTCAATAGTCGATGACCAGTGCTTGCTGGGGGCTCCACAGATAGAGTTCAGAACGGTCCGAGTTTACAATACGGAGAATAAGGCTAATGGGACCGAAGTGAGAATAAATGAAGCTCAAACTACTGCCGTCCCTGTCACGACAGAAGCGTTGAGAAGGACGAAGAGGGATGGAGAGAGTGCTGTCGAGTCGACGGATGTAAATAATGGTATGTTATAAAGTAGAAATCAGGTTGTTTTATACAGTAAGTAACACATACAGTAAGCACAGTAAGTCGAGGGTGAACGAAATAGTGGGTATACCGAGACGGGCCACTATTAATGTACATTAGGTACATACATTTCAGTCGTATGCAGTCCACTGCTGGACATAGGCCTCCCACAAACATGACTTGTATCGTCTTGGGGGTAGTTGCTATAGTCGCCACGCTTGTTGGCTACCGCAGTAGCTGTAGATTGGGTTTGACGGACGCTGCTGCCTGTCCGTAGGATTTTTACATTTGTCGCCTTTTTCTCTCTGACACCCGCGGGAAGAGATGGGGTGGTGCTATTCTAGTCAGCCACACGGCAAAACCATTAATGTAGAATCAACATAATTATCATCGTCATCAGCCGAAGACCATACCATACCATACCATAGACCATTCCAATGCGACCCACAATGACCGGTTTTGCGCCCTCACATCCAGTGGTCGCGGTCCACCTTGTGGGGCGGAATGTAGGTTTATTTTATTTACGACTTTTCTGCCATATTTCACGTTGTGCTAGTTAACGTAAATTTGTTAATGTGGTGGTCATGGTGGCTCGTACCCGCGCTTAACGGTTACAAGTGTACAAAGCACTTGGCAACACTAGTGTAAACGTTATGAGTTGAAACGGACTGATATTTTCCGGAACGTAAAACACAAACTACTTAATGTTTTTGGCGGAATGCCAAAATGAAACAGCAGCTTAATTCTATCTTGCTTTACTCGTAACTATGCAGTGGAAAGCGGAGAAGCTTTGCATACACTTGCTTTACATACATTGAATTCCAATGTTTATTGGATAAGTTATTACTCAAATGAATGTCAAAAGAGCAATTTTTCTGTTCATATTCATTATCAAAAATCATATCATAAAAAATACATCGTCTTAGCATTGCGATACAACGATCAAATACCGCCAGCGTCCTTATATATAAGTATGTACTATATAGTACAAGAATCTTTTTTTATATTTAAGGTAAAATCGTTATTGCAATGCTTAGCTTAGCTTGTTGTTTGAAAATAAAGTTTTCTGTGCAGCGTCGTTCGAAGAGCGGCCAGCTCTGGACCTGGTGAGGACGGTCTTCGGGCCGCGGTCGGACTGCGACTTCGCCGAGTACATGCCGATCCTGTCCACCGTGTTCGCGCTCGTGTGGACTACGTTGTTCGTCATGTGTCCAGGAGGGGGGCACACGCGATTCGGGTAAGACATAGACATACCATTTAACCCTGAGTCATGGGTGTTTCTATGTATTTAAGTATTTGTATATTCTATATATCTTTGGCTGAGAACCCTCAACACAAGCCTTCTTAGCTTACTGTGAGACTCAGTCAGTTTGTGTTAAAATTTCCTGTAATATGTATTTATTTATATGTTTTACAGAGGTACCGTGGAATGGTACTTTGAAAATCGGTGTTACATTGATCATCGACTTGTAAACTATAAAGAATGTACTTTTGAAAGTGTTGTCAATATATTTATGTTAAGTGTGACAAATTTCTTACATCCCTGTTTCAAAATTTAACAAAGTTGTCTGACCAACAGCCTCGCCCAGCCGTGGCGCATCTTGACTCCGGCGCTGGTGTTCGCGCTGGTGCTGGTCGGGCTGACGGGCAGCAGCTTCACGCAGACCAACCGGGGGCTCCGCGAGTTCTGCTCGGCGTTCTACAACTACACCAATGCCACCACGTAAGACCTGCAGACTCGCCCGTGGTACATGTATCACTATTAATTACGACCGTTGCCGTTTGCCTTTGCCAGTTCTGCCGGCGCAGATTCGCGCTATGTCCTACTGATCCCTGCAACATGCTCGGGGCTATTCCTATTGATAAACCACTGTAAAGTCACAATGGAGTCAAGCATGCAGAGCAAAGCATCTAGACATACTGCTCCCGGTGAGAAAGCTTAACTCACTGCATTCCTTATATGGTACGACGTTGAGAAGGCCTAGAATCAACTTCCCAAATTCCGAACTTATCTCTGTCACGCTGATTACTCGTAAAACGGAGTGAAAAAGAAAGATGCTCAAAATAATCGAACTTCGATTTTCGTGGTAGCCCCTCAGCTTGCAGCGCTCGTCTAGAAATTGCTTGAGCTTTTTACGCAGGCGCACGAGGGGGTCATATTTAGCGATGGCCTATGTCCAGCAGTGGATCACCTACTGATGATGATTTTCTTTACATTTGCGCCGTCTTAACACGTACATAGTACACGTGCTATGTAAACGCTGATTAGAGGAATAAACAAATAAAACAATATATTTTCCAGTTGCTCATCAGTAAACGTGTACATGGAACGTTCATGGAACGCTTCGTGGAAGTTTGGGTCTCGAGCGGAGGCGACGCGGGCGGTTAGCGCCGGCGTCTGGGTGAGCTGGGCGTGCGCAGCCACGCTACTCATCGTGCGGTGTCTTACAGCGCCCGACTTCCAGCTGAAGAAGACCGGAGTGTACTTGGCGAAAGACCCTGGTCAGGTGAGTAAGATGAGAACAAAAAGCAATTTCGAGCAAGTCTACTCCAAAATATGACGCACTACATTTTCCAAACCAAACTACAAGTCTCGCGCCAGCTTTTGTAAATCGATACCCAGGATATAACTGTTCTCAACTGAAATTTTCAGACTCGGGTATGTCCTTAAACTACGTCCAACAATGAGAGGTAGGGCACAGCGAAGTACCATCAACGCTTGAATCTGGGCCAGCCCAACTGGGGAAGTACCTCCTCCTTACAGAAGACCACAGCCATAATAGCACTGCTACCTTTCAAGTATGTAGTGTTGTGTTCCTGATGGTGAGTAAGGTTCCCAGAGCTCCAACCCCCCTTAAAGGCCGGCAACGCGCTTGTGACTCCCCTGGTGTTACGGGTGCCCATGGGCGACGGTAATTGCTTACCACCAGGCAATCCGTCTGCTCGTTTGCCGCGTATGTCATAAAAAAAAAAAAGAAAATAACTGTTGTCTCAGCTTACATAACGCCTTGGAACTGTACAATAAGTGTATCTATTTCAGAAGGTCACACCTCACCTGCTAACGTCGCGGCGACGAGGCAAGTCACCATCACCGAGCAAGTCTATTCGCTCCGAGCCCACCGCCACGACGGAGTTGGTGACAAATGTGGAGCAGGACTCGGTCCCCACCTCCCGGCTCGGCACCCCCGAGCCGTGTGTCGAGAAAGATTCCAGCGTGTGAGGGAGACAAATGACATTAGTGAGAAGCAGATTACCTCGACAACAGTAGGGTAGGGTGTATGTATATGTACCCGACGATTTACCCTGGAGAATATTATTTTTTAATGAAAGACATGGGGCTTACTACAAAGCTAGACAAGTCTATTTAAGGTAAAAGTTTTTCATGAAGCTATGGCAAAACTAAATACGCTTCTGTTGTTTGAAATTTGGATATAGCTTTTTAGAGAAGAGTTGTTATTACTTTCTAGTGTATATCGATCCCAACAGACGATTTTTTTTGGATTTGGTATCATTCGATCGTAGCCATACTGATAAAGTTTTTTCCATTTATAAATATGTGTAATTGTGTATGTACTTAAAATTTGATTTAAATTTTTATCAATGAGCATGGCTTCAAATGATTTTATGAAAAAAGTTAAATAATAATTATGTTAACATAGTTTTGACTAATATTCAATTTTGTATAATAATTTGTTAAGACGACGACGATAACTATAAGAACCGCTGTATATTTTTAAGTTAATTAAAAAATAAAGTTAGGTAGGTGTACTAATAAAATCCTTACCCACAAAATTTTGTTTCTCAGTACCTAATACCTATTCATAAATCATGTAACACATCAACTAAGATTTTTTTTAAATCATGGAGTGAATCTGAAATGAGAAATATAGTTCAAAAGGAATAACTTAATTAGACACAATAATATATGCATTCCTGCGTATTCATCCTTACAATCTAGGTTGAACCCGGAAATTGTCCGTCGGATAGGCAAAGTTTCGACGAACAGCGAGGCGAGTGACGTGTCTAATCGCGGAGTTACAAAGATTGTCCATTGCACTTCAACGTGGCAACGCCAAGGAATTTTTAGGATAACTGGAATAAGCCCTGTGAAAAATACCAATAAGTGAAACGTGCTTTATACGCATCTAATTAAGGTTTAGTTTCGCTCGCCGAATATGAAGAAAAAAAACGAGCCGAGTAGGACAGCTAGTACACAGACCTCTGTCCCTTTCTGAATGATGCTATTCCTAGAATAATATTAGATCTATGGCAACCCAAAGTCAACTAGATGCTAGGGTAACCATGCTTGTACATGGACGAGGACAATTACACAACAGGACAACATTAATGTTGGTGTTGAGATAAAGTACATTAAACATATTTATTAAAATTTGTAAAATGTGGTTTCATTGTCATTGTATATTATAGTAGAGGGAATATAGCAATTGGGGCAAAGTAATTCCCACAGAAGCGGGGTTATAGTGGTTTAATTTCCTGCGTGTATTTTTTTGATATACCTAATAAACATATAGAATATATAAGTGTGCAATATGTGAATTTTCACCCGGTAAAGATTAAAAAAAAATCTACATGTAAAACTCAAATCGTGTGTGTCAATTACAGGAAATTACACACAAAAATGGTTATGAGGTTAATTTTATAAAATAAGAATCGTAAATAACAAAATGGTGGTTGAAGAACAAAAATAATTTTCAAGTAAAATGAAAATCGGAACATTGAAAACTGAACGTAACATTTTATTGATTTACACATTAATATACGTTGTAATAAGAAAACCATATGTAATACATAAATATTTCCGATTATATTATATGATGTAAAAGTATAGGCTGTAATTTAATCAACACGACAAAATATAGGCCTCTGCCATAGACTGCCACATGGAGAACACTTTAACATACTGCGGCCACCGACTACCAGCGACCCGGTCATCGGTCCGACTGGTTTGTTGATGTCCGACATTACCGATTTACGTATCTAAAAAATATGAAGAAGGCTGTCGGAGAGAAAAGAAGATTGGTGTTTACTCCACCGACACTCTTAAATTTGAACACAGCAAGAGCTTATTTTTATTCTTTCACCATCTGGATATTTATATTTAATTTTAGATTCATCGTCATAATCTCTTTTACCATTTAATTTCTTGTAATTAGATACCACAGACGATTTTTAATAAATTTTATAAGTATTCGAAGTGAAAATTTTTGGGAAGCAAAAAAACGCATGTAGTATGTCAAATAGATACAGAGCTGCCGGCGTGGTCTCTACACCGATCTAGTACATCAGAACACTATTGTATTTAATGGGATTTTCCTAACTTCTAAAATTAACGTGGTCACCCTATAGAGAGAGACAAAGGTCTGCGTGGTAGCTATCTCACTAGGCTCGCTTTTTTCGGGCTAGTACTCGATCTAGTTATAATAGTATATCTATGGGCAACGCAGCGAGTGTACCTTGAGCGACGCGGGGTAGGCCGCTTGAATAGTTTAGTTTTTTTTCTTGTATAATTTCTTCATCATCATCATGATTATCATAAATTCTAATATTTGTGTAATTTTAGTGAAGTTGTTTTTATACAAACTGTTTAAACGATTATATACCTATATGTTAAATTAAACATACGTATGAGGAATAAATATTTTATTCATAAACAGTTTAATAGTTGACATTTGCATTATATTTTCAACTGGTTACATTATAACAAATGTCATAAGTAAAAAAAAAAACTATTGTCAAAGTGACAAGTGATTGACGACCCAAAAATTCGAGTTTCTGCTTTCTGCTAGAATATGACATAAATAAATTGAAATTGTGCAATGCGTTATTGGCTGTTATGAAACTTCTTGCAAACCCATTAAACATCTGAGAATGATTTATCAGGTAAAAGGAATTCTCCGTAAACCTCTTATATTCAGACATTTTATTCGCTGTTTGCAAGGTGAACAATCTTCTAGCGTTCTGTATCCCCTGCAAAAAAGGAAGATCTTAAAAGTAGCGGGCGATGATGCGAGCCGGTTCCTGCATGGCCTCATTACCAATGACATGGAACATTTGTCATCCGGAACACAATCCATGTATGCTATGTTTTTAAACAGCAAAGGCAGAGTTTTATTTGATACCCTAATATACAAGTGGCAAAACCAACCTGCGTTTATGCTCGAGTGCGATGAAAAAGTTCTCGCGCAGCTTAAAAAACATCTAAAGATCTATAAGCTTAAAAGTGCAGTTCAAATAGAAGATTTAAGTCAAGATCTCAGAGTTTGGGCATTACTACCATCCCCTGACCTAACTCCAGATTGTAAGTCAGTTACTGAAAACCAAATCAACATTTACAAAGATCCGCGTCTCGCAGATTTAGGATATAGAGTTCTATCAACAGCTTTATTGAATGGGAGTCAAGTAGCAAAACATATAAATGAAAATATTGAAGTTAAGAGTTCAGATGAAGGTTACCAATACTTGCGACATAAACTCGGCGTGAGTGAAGGTCCCAACGACCTTCCCCCAGGCACGTGTTTCCCTCTAGAGGCCAACTGTGATTATTTACATGGAGTTAGCTTCCACAAGGGCTGTTACATCGGACAAGAACTCACTGCCCGAGTCCATCACACAGGAGTAGTTCGGAAAAGGATAATGCCACTGAAAATTACTAACCTCGCAGATGATAACATAGACACAGATACCACTATCAGAGCTGAAGGCCAACCTAAGTCAAATTTAGGGAAATTTAAAAGTTATATTAAAGATTATGGCTTAGGGTTGGTCAGGATCAAAGAAGCACTTGATGCCAAAGCACTAATTGTCGGTCAGAGTACCATGGAAGCAGTTAAACCTGCCTGGTGGCCTGTTGAAGCACCAAAAGAAAAAGCTACTTTAAAAACTGAAGAATAAATTATTCTATGTTAAAAAAAATATTTATTCAAAATGTGCATTGAAAACTGGGAAATAAACAATTGAAAACTTGTTGCAGAAAATATGGGAGAGACAAAACCAAAGGAAGAACCTATATTGTATGAATTTGCTTGTTCATCCTGCCAGTTAGCCGAGACAGCTGACTATAAAGGAATAAGTCCTCCTTTCTCGAGGAACTTAAACCTCAAGTACCCAAGCTATGTGATGAAGGATCCATTCAGCCCCCCAGGCAAGGGGGAGATATTGGTTTTGGGAGCAGACTGTAGTAACTGTGGTAAGCCAGTGTGCATCAGCAAAGACTGCAGCATGTTCTACTTGAAGATGTACTGCCTGGAGTGTGCACACAACTCCATCGAACAGTTTCCTGTTGAAATAAAAAGTAAAATTGCACAAATAAAAAGGAAATAACATATGCTTTTGTGTTACTTTATTCTTGTGTATCTATCTTACCTGTTAATTTCCTTATTATATTAGTTTAATATGCAACATGGGGTATATTCATGCTCTGTTGAGTTTAAAATTTAAGAATCCTGTCATTTGTTTTAGGTCAATATGATAGGTGGTAAACTAGTTCAGCAATTGTTTATATTAGGAAGTTGAAACTTAGCATGAGTGACACACCAACAAAGTGGGGACACGGAATATAAAAAAAGTTGATTTAGGCACACATCTTAATTAGTATGGATGTGTTCAGGGATTGTTATTGGTATTGTAAAAAAAAAAACTAAATATTCTAGGTAGTAGTAACAAGAATACATTATCTAGTGAGCAGAATAAAATGCAAAAATATTCAATAACAACTGAAATACCGAGAATAATACGAGTGTCTGATCCAAGGATGTGATACACCATATTTTAGCACTTTGGACAAACTATATGAAGCTGACTTTACACGTAGTGAGTATTTTGGGGGTAAAGGATAGTTGAATAAAAAGCGTAAACTTGACTTTTATAAAATACTGTTTACTTTGGCTTTCCACTCCGATTTACAGTATTATTTTTTGCACAAATTAACGTCCATAACACAGTTATATTTCACTGAAATTCAGTAACGTAAATGTTTGTAATAGTATATATAGGTCAACACACGAGTTTACATCATTACAAGCAATATCTATGCGGCGCGGCGCACGGGGCCTGCCGCCGCGGTAGCCGCCGTGCGCCTCGCCAATTTGGAAATAAACTGTCTTAAAAATAATAAAAAGATAATTACAGCAGTTATATTATATTAAGGTATATATATTAATAAGCTCTAAAATCAGGACAAAATTAAATACACATTTTGTCTTAATTTCCAGTCACTCGAAACAGCATTGATAGCACCACTTTACAAGTCGCCAGTGACTGTCGCGGCCGCGGCTCGCCGCCGCCGGCCGGTTTAACACAATCATTACCCGATACGCTATTTATAAATCGTTTACAATTACACAATGAATAAAGTACAAATTATGAAAATTCGATACAACTCGTTACCTGTTCTCACATCAGGTAAAATTATTGCTTCGTCTCAATAGTTTTTTAAGCGACTATTGAAGGCTATATTCAAAAAGGTGGTTGCATGCAATACATTCGATACACCTATGTCTATAGATAGAGCTACCGGAGAACTAGCTAAAAGAAATTACACTAGGCGGTACACAGATACGATTTATCGAGACCCAGTTTCCTTCAGAAGGAAAAAAGCAAATCATTATCTAAGCCTTGTAGCTACCAGATCCCGACGGAACATATCTGGTGTACCGCATTGTGTGATATCCTTATAAGATAACGGCCCCTGCGACTAATTTTGTGATGGATGGTAGTCTAGTACAAATGGACATGAACAGTATATATTAACTTACATTTATTCATGTATACATATTCGATAAACTTTTATGTAATTTTACATCATGAGATATAATTTTAATTTCATGTACCGTGTAATAAAATCTTCACTGAGGCAGTGTGTTTTACGGGACTGGTGTGTCTAGCGACAGCCTATCTACCAACTAAAATGAGTAGGTATTCGATCGCCAAACGAAGTGTTTATCTTACAAAAATGTCAAAAATGATGTTTGGCTAGCAACTGAACTTTTATGATAAGATACAGAAAAGAATATATAAACACGACACTAGATTAGACAGTACAAGACAAGTACATTTACAATACTAAAGGAGAGACGCGAAGGGAGTAGCTGGGACCGAATTAACATTCGCAAATGTATACAAAGTGCAAGTTTGGACGGGTACTTGTTGACTTACAGGTAGGTATGACATCCAGATAGGTAACCGTAGACACGAACCATAGAATACGTCTGGACTCACAATGGCTACAACATATATATATGACATTAGCGCCATTTATTACTTCATAAACTTCTACATAATATTCGGCGATTTGAGGCTATTAAAATAACTCTAATCAATACAGAGAAATAGCTTTGTATAGACGTCAGTCAATCCAGGTATTCCATGGCACTCGACCGTAGGGAAGTGTTCGCTCATTCATTCCACAACACTAAACTAATATACGCTCACAGCCGAAACATAATTGTTACAATTTAGAATACAAATAGGTACATTTCAAGTCGATAAGCTACACATTCCTTCATACGAGACATGACACGAAATACAAAATTGTAAAATATACAGCTATGAGACGGAGAACTACTCATACATACTAATAAACATATTCACATATACTAACACGTATTCATTATGAAATGTCAGCGTCCAAAAAATGTAACGATAATATCGTTATAAAAGATCATTTCATTACTTACCTTAATACAAGGTAAGTTAGGTTTCATTTTGAAACTATTATACGAGTAAAAGAGAAGTTTACTAAACAGCAGGAAAATACGGGGCAAGAATTGAAAAACACCACTTCTAATTTAAGAAGCGAATAAATCTTAAAGTAATACGATACATATAAAACGATACCAGGAGAGCAAAGCGTATCAACCAAGTTACAAGATATATCTCATCTTTTTATTTAAGTCGACCAATACGATGGTCAGCATTTTATCGCCTATGCATAGTATCTTTCGCACACGCAACAGTCCGAGTGACGTACGACAAATCTGACGAGCTTAGGAAAAATGTGAATATTTTGAGTTTTGGTGACACGATTGCTCATTGACTCTCTGTATTATATCATTGAAAATCTGCAGTGTTAAAGTTGTCGCTCAAGAATTAACGACACAGCCAAAGACCTCGCAAGAAGCTCCATAATTATTTTTCTTTATAATAATATAGCCCGTCGCGAGCACTTTGTCTGTTGAGATTTCAATGATACAACTAACACAAATACTGTTTAAAAACAATGGTTGTTGAAGTATTGCAACATTTAATACTAAACAGTAAATAGCTTTTTAAATGAACGTAATAAAAGTACACGATACAAATGCATCTTTGTGATATTCTTATATTTTTAATATAGCTGTGTACATCTCAAATGCAGTATAAGACAAAATGTGTTGCTATATGACAAATGTTGTCTGATTATACAATGGTCGTAAAATGCGAGCAACATTAATTGCAAGGATACGTTCGTCACTTCTTGTTATACCTCATTAGAATAGATTTTGCTCACATTCAATCAAGTAAGGTAGCACGGGACATACTAGTATGCATCTCTTTATTACGCTAATAAATTAACCGCCCAGAAATCAATAAGTTTATAATTCCAGTTGTCAAATATTGACGCTTGACAAAACTGCTTGAGTGCTCTATTCACCTCAAGTGACAGTAGTTAATTTAAGGAAGATGCACTGGTAGCAATTAGTAGGCAATAAGGCAAGAAGAAAAAAATATTAGTAAGAAAACTAAATTAAAGAAACTAGTAATACTAAAAGCTTGTAATAAAAATGTAATTTTTGACTAAAACTTAATGACAGTTTCGTTTTGAAGAAACCTTAATGACAGTTTCGTCAAACCAAACAATTCCCATTGGGATCCACAACACCCATCTTCATTCATCTGCGAGTTACTTAACCTTACGTAACTCAGACATAAGTGAAGACTATATAACCATTTAGCAACACCAATGCGCTTGTCAAATACTGCATTTGGAAAATACAAACATTAAATTCACGAGCGAATTATGTTATGAAACACAACTTTTCTGCTTCATAATAGTTATAAATAATTAATTTTGCAATGTTTTGCTCGTACCTTTAGGAATATATTATCAGATTGTATAACTGTTAAACAAGCTATGATATGCACAAAATATTATTTTCTGATTAACCTTTTCGAGCTCAGGCGCCACGTCACAGAAATGTCAAAACCGAAGTTGAACTTTATGCATGTGCATTTCGGCTTATTTTGCTCTGTAGTCTGTGAGTTATATATCAGTCGTCGGCGTGGGCCATGCGGTGCCGATATACGAGTCACTGACGTCGAAAAGGTTAAACAATTTCACACAGAGATTTTGTTTCGTTTTTAAGGTGAGGTGGGTCGAGGTTTAGTCACATTGCTGTCTTACCCCACTTCACCTTAAGCTTTGGATAATGTGTAGTTATGTATAGCATAAACTTTTTTATGCTTGAAAGCAATGGAGTACAAATAACTATTTAATAATCTTGCTGTGTAAATACCTCACAAATATATACGTTTATATATCATTCTGAATTATTTATTATATAGAATACATTTAAATGAGATACTAGTAACCTAAAAAAAAATCAAACACAGTATGTCAAATAGTAACCTCAAAAAGAAATTAAATCTAATTTTCAGTATGCACGACTGCACTTATGTCAAGTAGCACAGCGACAGACAAGGGCGTGGCTGATGCGGCTCGCGTGTAGACGTGTCTTGCCTTTATACGAATCAGAATTGCGCCGTTTACCTAATAATTACATACTAAATTTTCACTGCAACATTGAGCCGATTTTAAATTTACAACTTATAATTTCTTGTACGTTTCTCAAGAGTCAAAATTTAATAAACATTAAAAACCGTAAGGTTACACTTAAGTTTAAGTCCCCGACTAGCAGTACCGCGGTGGTAAATTTCTATAACACGTAACCAACATTTATACATTGGAATATTGCTGCTTCATATAATTCAACAATTTATTTACTTTTTATGTCTTTTCAATTTTATCTAGCGTATTTTAATTGGAAATTTTAAATGGTGACATTCTAATATTATCAGTAAAAAATGCATATAATACATGTTCCTTTTAGCCCAACTTAATCGAGTTAAGAGTGAGTTGGAAACCTCTAAATAAGAGGCACCGATGATATAAACTTCAAGTGAAACACGCTAGACAAACATGAAAACTTATTAACATCGCTTAATACCAAACAAAACAAAGTCGAATCACCAAAACCGAAGCTGCAAACAAACCTGGACCTTAGTGCGTCAACATAGAGTCTATCCTTCGGGGATCTGCTGCTGCGCGACGACGGCGAGGTCCTGCAGCGCCTGCGTGAGCAGCGCCAGGTACTCGCGGCCGCGGGGCAGCGGCGGCGGGGCTCGTCCGGCTCGTCGTCGGCCGCCAGCTCGTCCGGCTCGTCCGGCTCGCTGCCGTCCGGCGTGTGGCACCGGACCGGCTCCGCGGCCGCCTCCGCCGGCGCTTCGGGCTCAGAGTTCTCTTCTTCTGTTTAGGAAACGAGAGGAAGCTTAATTATTTGGTACAGTCGTGGTTAAAGATATCGATTAGGCTGGGCCGATCATGTATGGGGAAAATAAAATTTGGGTTTTTCGTTACGTAAGAGGTATCAAAAGTTGCGGTTTCAAATGTAGATTATAATGGTAAAATTATTATTTAAAAAAAAAGTTGTCTTGAGCCCTCTACCGGCTGTCAAAAAAATGACGTTTAAGCAGTTTTCGCCCCATTTCGTCATATTTGCAACCCATGATCAATTTACGTAGTTTTTACAAAATTGCAGTTTAGATAGTGTTTGGCATTTAAATATATATAAAAGCATTATTAATTAAAAAAAACATAGTTTTATAGCTATTTTGAACAAACAACATATAAAAACTAAAACTAAAATAGGCGTAAATTTGTTATTTCTTGACATTTTGAAAGTCTTTTTTGGAATCATATTTAGGCATCATTGAGCGAGATTTCAGCGTGTTCTTGATCAAGCCATCTCTGGCAGATTGTCCAATGACATGTTCAGAAGCTTCAGTAACTAGCTTAACTGCTCTTTCCACGGCTTGGGTGTGGCATGGATATTCGCACGGCGGGAGCTGTTTGGTTTCTAACATCATCTGCAATTATTACTATATTGAGAAAGTACTGGCGGCGGAGTTATAAGATTGCGAGTATCTTGCCAGTCTGATAGGTCAGTATAATCTTCAGCAGAAAACAAATTTGAGGTGGCTGGAAAGTGCGTACTTTTTGGGTATAGCTACGTGAAGTTCTAGCTTGAATAATTCGCTCGACAGCAAGTTGTTGAACATGAGTTCTTGGATCAAAAAAACATTGCCAGTAACAGATTTTCTGGATGTACAAAATAGGCGTTTTTTGGATTACTGCATCCACAATTTTTTTCACGTTTTCAGGAAGGTCTCTAAAAAACTGTACCATCTTAAAAAGGTGAAGTGGCCCATCTTTTATTGTTGGCTTGGCTTTTATTAAAAACCATACAGGCGCGTAAACCGTCATAATGTATTGCACTATCGTTTTCAAATTTTTAGACGGTCTGTTGGTACTTACATAGAGTCTCAATACACGGTTCGCAAGAGTAAGCCACCTCGAATGAGCCATTTTTCCTGGTTGTCGATTTGCTAATTCCGATGTACAATTCCCGGACGCTATCGCATGGCAAATCTCGTAAAGATATTTTTGATCTGTGCTCAGCTCATTTACGATCTTGTCATCGATAGTAGGCAAATTACTAGTTACTGCTTGATACACTATTACATCCATTTTCTCGCAAAGGGGAAGTTTTCTCCCTATGGGACCCGAGAACTCGCGGGGACCAGTGGTCGACCCGTCTAATTTTGTGAACAGATGTCTCAGTGGAAGCTCATTGGCGTGAAGCAAGCACACAGCCCATTGCACTGGTCTTCCTAAGTGCTTCTCAAGATGCTGAATGACGCCACCTTTCCAACCTGTGTTTGTGGCAGTACCGTCACAGCCAATACATTTTATGTCATCCGTGCTACAACTTTTCAAGTTCAAAAAATCCGTTAAAGATCGGGCAATTCCTAATCCCGTTCCTTCCTCAGGTACAGAATGTCCCAAATAGTGAGATCCCGGCTCGGCTAAAATAGAAATATGTTCTTCGAGTATTTCCTTGCGATGTATGCGTTTTCCCTTTGTTTCTGAAATCAAAGTCTTATCTTTTCTCCCGTCAAAATAAATACTTTGTGGTGTATCAATTTGATACAAAGTTTCAGTTTCCTGTCTCGATTTGTTAATTTGTCTGCGTATTTTATTTTTATCAATAATTAAATGCCTGTCCTCAAGTGTCCTCATCTGTAACCAGCCCAACATCGACTAAAACAGCAGTAGTGAGAGCTGCCGCTGTTCTCGTTGACATATGATATCTATCGCATAAAGTCGCAACAGTTGGAAGTGCGATATGATTGTAGTTCTTCTCTGAAGTAGCTGGCACAGCTGGCAGTGGCACAGGCATTATTGCGTTATCATTTTCGTAATTTTCTCTGAAAGCTAAGGATCGTTGCTTATTTTGACGAGTTGTTAGTGTTGATGATGGTGACGAAACATTATCTTGGGAAGTCAGTGGTTGTTTTTCTTTCCTTAACAGCCTATTTTGAATTTTCTTTGACTCTATCTTGTCTGTATTTCCAATAATCATCTTCCTTTCACTTCTCTGGTCTCTTAAAAAAGGGATTTCTTTTATGGGAACTTTCTTATCCCTTGGGCAACTACACTGCTCGTTACATTTACAAGAACATATTGTTGGCAACCTTGGCGCAAACCGTGGTGTTTGAAGACATTGCCAGCAATTCCAACGCGACAGCTACAGCGCCATCTGTCGCGTCACAGCGGTAGTCGGCCTTTCCCGGTCGAAGTAGCGGGAGGACGAATTGGCGGGGATACCGAGTTAATAAAAGCGGCCGCACGACCGGCCGCGCTCTCTTCCTTTCACCGTCACTCGCTTGATTTTTGGACCCATTTAATTTGTTTGTAATTGGTTTGATTAAATAAACGATTTAAACACTTTGTATTCTTTATCATTGCACATTGCATCCAAATTAAGTAATTGTTGACATCAGAAGTGCTCTTACCTTCGTCCAAAAATGGGTAAAAAACGTAGTAAACGCTCAAAAACCAAGCGAAAGCGGCAACGTTCAAGTTCGACTTCATCAAGTGCCATCAGCGTGTCTACCGGAAGAACACCGTCACCTCCACGGCCAAAAAGGAAAAAGGTATCGCACAAACACGATACCCAAACTGTGAGTACAAAAAATCCACCTACTTTGAATAACATGATACCCGAGTTTAACCCAGTGAATGATGATATATGTGCTTGGCTCAACATAATCATGAATTACGCGCGGACTTTTTCGTGGTCTGATGAAATTACTCGGTACCAGGCTCTGAATAAACTAAAAGGTCCCGCAAAAATATGGTACGATTCTCTGTTGCGCACCGATTGTTCTTGGCCCTCATGGCAATGGGAAGATTGGAATAGAAAATTAGCATCTACTTTTCAACGGCGTCGAAATATGTTCGAATTGCTTAAAGAAATTGTCGAGAATAAACCAATAGATAACCAATCTCTGTACGAATTTTTCTTTGAACAAAAATGCAAAATTGATAGGTTATCATTGGGGTTTTCGGAGCAAGACATTATCTCGATTATTGTAGGTAGCATAGGAGATTGCGGTATAGGAGCAGCTATCGAAGCTACTAATTTCGGGACTAGTGAGAACTTAGCAAGCTATTTGCATGGTCGTGTGTACAAAACAATTAAAAACGCAAAACAATCAGGCATGAACACTCGTGATATTTTAACGAAAACTGAAATTCAACCGTCAGTTAATCAAACCATTCCATCGTCGGGGTCTTTGGTTTCAACTAACGTATCTGAACGATCCACTGCATCCGTACGAAATAACAATAACCAAAGCCAGCAACGAAAACAAATCAAATGTTACAATTGTGGCGGTAATCACACAAAAGCCAATTGTGATGTCACGAGTAAATTTTCAAATAAAAAGCAATGCAATTATTGTAACAAACTAGGGCATGTAGAAACAGAATGTTACCATAAAAAGAACGCGTCTAAAATAGAGAAACAAGAAGTCAAATTCATATCTAGCCCTGATCCGAGAAATAAATATTTCAAAAACATTCGTATTAACCAATTTTCACATGAAGCTTTTATTGATGCAGGCAGTAGTTGTTCAATTATAGCAACTTCTTTGATAAAAAATATAATATAAACAAAATCTCACTGCCCTCGCCTGTTACATTGCAAAGTTTCAAAAGGCAAAATATAGAGATAGTCACGCACAAAGTAACAGTTGATCTGAATATCGATTCAGTGTTTTTGACTGGAATAGACTGTTATGTTATGGATGATTTAGCGGATTGTGATATATTAATAGGCAGGAATGTGACCGAACGCGATGATTTAATATATTCACGAGTAGGTAATTCATTGAAGTTTGATTATGCGTCTCCATTCAAGGCATTCTGTAACAAGGTGACCGATTTCGAATTAGATGCTGATTGTCATCAGAGCGAATTGATAGAGCTTTTCAGAAAATACGACGGCTGTGTTGCATCGAATATTAAAGATCTAGGTAAAGTCAATGGCCATGAAATGATAATTGCAGTAACCAGTCCTCAACCGATCCAATGCAGACCCTTCAGAGCTTCAATTCCGGATAGAAAAATAATTCGCGAAATGGTAAATGAGCTTTTAGATAACAACATTATTCGTGAAAGCAAATCTCCGTACGCGAGTCCAGCTATGCTTGTTAATAAAAAAAAACGGTGAAAAAAGGCTCTGCATTGATTATCGGGCCTTGAATAAAATCACTGTTAAGGATAAATACCCTATGCCGAGAATTGAGGAGCTGATAGACCGACTTCAAGGCCACAAATGTTTTACGAGCTTAGATCTGAAAAGCGGTTACTATCAAATCGCGATGAGTGATGAGTCAATACCTCTTAGTGCTTTTATTATTGTAGACGGACACTATGAGTTCCTTAGGGTCCCGTTTGGTTTGGCTAACGCGCCGAGCTGTTTTCAAAGCATGATGAATAAAGTTTTAGGGAATTTACGGTTTGAAAACGTGATTCTTTATTTAGATGACGTTTACCTCGTAACTGAAACGGTAGAAGATAATTTGATACTGCTAGAGAAGGTTCTTAAAATATTTAAAGAAAACGGTCTGACATTAAACCTAAAGAAGTGTCATTTTTTCAAAAATGAGATTGATTTTCTTGGATACAAAATAAAACCAGATTGCGTGATGCCTAACCCATCAAAGTTAGAGGCTGTGCATAAATTTGCTGCTCCCAAATCTGTTCATCAACTCCGGCAATTTCTGGGATTAATAAATTATTTTAGAAAGTTTATTAAAAATTGTGCCATAATTTCTGCCCCACTCACAAAATTACTTAAAAATGACACTACTTGGGAATGGAAGTCAATTCATGAAGAAACGTTTCGATTGCTTAAAAATAAACTAACGTCACGTGTTTTGGCTATGTTTGATCCAAATAAAGAGAACGTGTTATATACAGACGCGAGTAGAGATGGTATCGCCGGAATATTAATGCAGGTTACAAACGAGGGTGAAAAACCTGTACATTTCTATAGTAGACAAACGACAACAGACGAAAAAAAAGTTCCATTCTTTTGAGTTGGAACTTTTGGCAATTGTCTGTTCCCTGCAAAAGTTCCGGCTATACTTACTTGGATCAACTTTTAAAATCGTTACCGATTGCAATGCAGTTAAATTTGCTTTGTCTAAAAAAGAGATAATACCTCGGATTGCACGTTGGGTTTTGTCCACACAAGAATTTTTGTTTGATATAGTGCACCGCGAGGGTACGCGAATGCAACATGTGGACGCATTAAGTCGCAATCCGGTGCCGTCCGGAGAAAAGTCGGAATCGGAAATTATAATGTCAATTACGGAATCGGATTGGCTACTTTCCGTACAACTACAAGATCAGGAGTTACAAAAAATTAAAGGCATTATAGAATCGGGAGACGTTGATAGCAATAGGACCATTTTCTCCCAGTACGAGGTGTTAGGTGGGAAAGTCTACAGAAGAACTGCTCATGGTCGACGTTGGGTTGTGCCTAAAAGATGCATTTGGCAGATAATAAAATGTAACCACGACGACCTGGGGCATTTCTCATTAGACAAAATGGTTGAGCGCATAGGTAGCCGGTATTGGTTTGCTCGAATGAGAAACATTGTAAAAAAATATATTAAAAATTGCCTAAATTGTATTTATTACAAAAACAAAAGTGGCCCTAAAGAGGGAGAATTATACCCGCTTCCTAAGTACGCTCAACCTTTTCATACACTTCATCTTGACCACCTGGGTCCGTTTGTAAAAACAAAATCTAGAAATGAATATTTATTAGTAGCCGTTGATGCGTTCACTAAATTTGTCTTCATTTCCGCCGTGTCATCGACAAGGGCAAACTGTGCAATAAAAGAGATGGAAAGCATTACAAAATCGTTTGGTAATCCAAAGAGAATTATAACTGACGCCGGGTCATGTTTCACATCGAACGAATTTATTGAATATTGTTCAAGTAAAAATATTCATTTGCACACGGTAGCAACAGGGATGCCACGTTCCAACGGTCAAGTAGAACGTTTTAATAAAACCATTTTAGAGGCTTTAAAAACCATCGGTGCGGACACGACAGATGATGGTTGGGACGAGTACATAAAACCTCTACAGCAAGGCTTGAACTCGACGTTCCATAAGACTATTAAAGCGGTCCCGAGTGAAGTCTTCCTAGGTTATCGATTGCGAATGGATAATGATAGTTTGGCCCCGGATAATGAATCAGAACAATTATTAGACGTGACAAAGTTGCGCGAGAAAGTTGATGAAAATATTAAAGTTGACGCTGAAACACAGAAGCAAAGGTTTGATCGGTCTAGAACCAAAGCTCGGACGTACACAGAGGGTGATTTAGTTTTGATTAGAATCCAAAGCCAAAACAATGACGGGAAAAGCAGAAAATTGTTACCATCATTCAAAGGACCATTTCAAGTAAAAAAAGTATTGGGTAATGATAGATACGAGGTGACGGATGTAAAAGGTAGTGAGAGAACCGCTAAGAAGTATACTGGCATTACCTCAGCGGAAAATATGAAACCATGGATAAAGATTGACGATTGGGACTTCTGTTAAAAAAAAATGTATGTATGAAATCAGATATTTTTTTTTTGTTGGAATTATCGTGTTGGCAAGGTAATTAATGCAATCTTAGGCAAAGCAAATGATCTATTTATTTACACAAGTAATTTTACAGCTCAAATTTGTACATCCACATGTTTATATATAGTATTTTTATGACTACGCGAGTCAAGATAAAATGCATTATTTACGGAATCATTAAAACATGCAGTTATCTCTATCGTAACTGCCACCAAGTCAAACTTGAAAATCTTAAGTGCGGCGAAATGCCCTTTAAGTGCAAGTTGTTCTGATGTGTAAAGGCCAAAGAACTAAGTGCGGCTATAGCCCTTTTTATTTATTTTTATTATTTTGTTTTTTGGGCTATTATTTGCGCCGCATCGACCAGGTATGATCTATTGTGGCAGCCCTTTTTTTATAGTTCATTACTGATTCCCGTTGAGTCCAGAAAGCTCCAGATTCTTTGGGCTGTAATGTTGTGTACCTCATAAGGTTTCAGTACCTGCCTGCCTAGGTGGATACTTCTTTTATGCATTAGTGGCCCGCAGGAGCAGAGGATGTGCATTGCAGTTTCCTCTGATTCCTGGCAGAACCTGCATGTTGCATCTTGTTTCTTACCCATTAGAAACATATGTTTGTTCAACTTGCAGTGCCCGGTTAGAATTCTCGTAACTGCACAGGCTTTATGTCTTTTGAGCCCAAGCAGCTCTTTAGTGACATTGTTGTTGAACCCTTGAATTAGAGCTTTCGAGTGAGCGTTGCCTTTGACGGACTTCCACTCTGCGATTGCTCTAGTTCTTTCTAGATTGTTCAGCAGCGAGTAGACCTCCCGTTTGGTGATCCCGCAAAACGGTTCTGGGCCGACCATGGGTGTGTCCGCGCCCTTCCTGGCGAGTTCATCTGCTGCTTCGTTTCCAGTAATGTTGGAGTGTCCTGGTACCCATCTAAGTGTAACTTTGTTGGAGTTAGCCAGAGCGTTTAGGTTATACTTGCAGTTCTGGACAAGTCTAGAGTTGACCTCGAGGGACTCTAGTGCTAACAGTGCAGCTTGACTGTCCGAATTGATGTAGATATGTTGGTTTCTTAGTTTTCTGTCCAGATTGATTTCCGCGCATATGTTGATAGCGAGGACTTCTGCCTGGAAGATTGAGGCCATTTTGCCCATGCTGACGCAAGCTCTGAGCTTAGGTCTCTCTCCATAGATACCACAACCTACTTTTTACCTTGCTTGGATCCATCCGTATACCAAGTGTGGCTCCCTTTTTCGACAGACATTTGGTTGTTAGTCCATTTGTGTCTTGGGGGTATTTCCACAGTATACAGTCTGGTGAAGTGACATTCGGTGTGCATGTCATCAGATGGCATGCTGAGGGTTTTGTTCTCAAAAACCCAGGCTATCATTTTGGTTAACGCTTGAGAGCGCGTGCTATTTAGCGTGCATATTCTGTAGACGCACTGCTTTGCCTCTTTATGGACTTGCAGGTGGAGTGGTATGATATTAAGCAGTGCGTCTAGGGCTGCCCCGGGTGTCGAGGAGAAGGCCCCTGTTGCTGTTATACAAGCCATTCGTTGCAGGCTGTTCAGGGTATCGATTGTTGTCTTTTGGTTGGCTTTGCTACACCAGACCGCGGGGGCGTAAGTGATGATGGGGCGCACCACCGCTGTGTAGAGCCACATAGCTATTTTGGGTCTTAATCCCCATCTAGCTCCTACCATTCGGCAACATGACCATAAGGCCATTTTTGCTTTTTGTATAATGTTTTTCAAGTGAGGGTTCCAAGTTAGCTTTTGGTCGAATATAACCCCTAGATACTTGACCTCGCTCGAAAAAGGTAAAACATGTCCATTGAGTTGCAGATTTCCGAGTCTTTCGAGATTTCTTTTTTTGGTGAACGGCACTAATACCGTTTTGCTCGGGTTAATAGACAAGTCATTTTCTTTGCACCATTTCAGTATAGTGTTTAGAGCTCCTTGCATCAAGTTTGAGATTGTGTGTAGGCAGGGGCCTTTGATTTTTTTTTTTTTTTTTTTTTTTTTAATTTCTTGGTCCTCCAACATAATCGGAGCCATTTTTATTTCTGCACTCATTCATACCATTTCTCGCATTTTTGCCTCTCGCACTTCTATTCTGCATACATTTTCTTTCTATCATACGTCATCTTTTACTCTTTTTGTGGGTGGGGTGCCCACCTACTTTACTTATTTATTTATATTTGTACCGGGGAAATAACGGTATATTAAGGGAGTGGGTTTCGGGTAATAATTGTACACTCGTGTCTTTTATAGTTTTACATGGAGTCTTTAACTCTGTGTAACATTTGTTTTCCTTATTTTAGTTTTTACAATTAATTCTTATGTCTATTCTAGTTTTGTTCTTATTCTAGCTTACAGTTAACATCTTATTTTTTATTTACCTATTTTATTGTATGTTTATATCTAATATACTCATTATATTATAACAACATACTTTATTAACTTATTTTATTTGTTTGTTGCATTTCTCTTTATGACTTTGCTAGCTATGTTTATTATATACTTCATAAATATTTTCTTTTGTGTTCCATTTATTAAGTCGGGTATATTATTAACACAGAGTTCTGTATCTAATTCCTGCTCCACGCTGTACCTCTCTCTCGCGAACATGGGACACTCCAGAAGAATATGTGGAACGGTCTCGCTGATACCTGGTTCACAGAGGCACGATGGGTTGTCCTTGCACCTGAACCGATTCAGGTATTCGGAAAACCCACCATGTCCCGTAAATATCTGTGTGCTGATGTTTGTGGGTTCGTTCTTTCTAATTGTTCTGTACGCAGCCACTGCGTCTGGGAAAAGATCTTGGTAATTTTTGCCGTTTCGCCGGACCTGTACCTCTTGCCCCATTCCTCAAGCGTTGACATTCTGATGCCTCGCCTGACGAATGAGACGGGGCACAGGTCATAGTCCGGTTTTCGCTTGGAACCCAAAGCTGCCTGTTTGGCCAGCTCGTCCGCTCGTTCGTTACCTTCCAACCCTGCGTGTGCCTTGATCCAGTGCAAAGCTATAGTTTTGCCCTGGCTCAGGGCGGACGCTATGTTTTTTCTAGCGTCTACTGCTAGTGGGTGGAGGCAACTATGATTTTGGACGGTTTGGAGAGCCGCCATTGAGTCGCTGTAGATCCCAAACGAATCCGCGGTTATCTTCTCGGCTTCTTTGGTGGCTCTGCACAGCGCCAACAGCTCCGCCTGATACACCGTGCAGTAGCTTGACAAGGACAATTTGAGGGCTCTGGTTTCGGCCTCTTCTTTCCATATCGAGAGCGCTGCTCCCACCTTGCCCTCGATCTTGCTACCGTCGGTGTATATGCGGACCCGATAGTCGCTGTGCAATTCCACCAGGTCCTGGCTATCCAGCTTCTCGATTTTTATTTCCCGTCGCGACGCTGGATGCGGTGCTTCGCTCGATGGGGCCATCCGCTCCACTATCCTGTCTCCCAGTGCCGGCTGGAATATCCCCTTTTTTGCTTCATACAAAGATGCAGCTTCTTGAACCCTAAGGTCAAGTGGGAGCATTCCCGCCAGCACTAGGGCTGAGTTTAGTGAGACGGTACGGTAGGCCTTACACACTTTCTGTGCGATACTCCTTTGCACCGATCCCAGCTGCCTCATGACTCCCAACTTTTTAGCAGCGGGCGCCCACACACTGGCAGCATACAGTACGATCGGTTCGACAGCTGCTGTATAAATGGTTTTTACCACTTCCGGCTTTAGTCCCCAGCTGGCCTTGGCTGCTCTCGAGAGCTGTTTGTGGACACCTGCTGCCTTCCGGCAAACGTTCGAAACATGGGCGTCGAAGGTGAGCTTGTGGTCGATGGTGACACCCAGGATTTTCATTTCCTTGACCATTTCTATGCTTGTTCCTCCCATGCTCAGGCGTGGGGCGTCATACTTCATTTTGCGCGTGATAACCATTGCATTGGTTTTTTGCGGCGCAAACTTCAGTTTATTTTTGACGCCCCATTCCCGAGCATGTTCGAGAACAGAGTTGGTCTTAGTTTCTATTTCCGATGCGTTGTCACCATCGATCACGAGCACCACATCATCCGCGAAAGCCTGGCAGTAGTCTCCCCTGCGTCTCAAGCTTTTCAGGAGTGGGTCCAGCAGCAGGTTCCACAGGATGGGTCCAGCGATCGACCCCTGTACACAGCCCTTTGTGGTTTCCACAACATGCTGCTCTCCCGCGTACCTCACCGAGACTCTGCGATTTGTTAAATAGTCATCGATGAGCTTCCTGAGACCCACCGGACAGTCCTCCTCTGCCAGGCGAACTCTGATCTGCGGCCACCATGCGCTGTCGAAGGCCCCCTCTATATCCAACGAAACCAGCGTTATTATTTTCTTTTCATTAAGCTTGTTTTGGATTCGTTTCATTAGGGTATAGAGGGAGTCCTCGGTGCTGCGCTGCGGCATAAAGCCGTATTGGCAGGGACTGGTTCTGGGTATAAGGTGGGTCTTCAGTCTGGCAACCAGCATCTTCTCCAAGATTTTACCAAGGATTGGAAGGAGCCCTATCGGCCTGTATGACTTTGGTTTGCGGTAGTCATCTTTCCCCGGTTTCCTCAAGACAACGACCGTGGCCTCCTTCCAAACCCCGGGGAAACAGTGAAGTTCCAAGCACTTATTTAGCAATGCAAGGATCATTTCCGGGCTCTCCTTAATTGCGTGACTGCATATATCGGCGGTAAAGCCCTCTGCTCCAGGCGCTTTCTTGGGGTTAAAGCTCCCACATGACCACATGAGTTCGGCCATGGTGAATGGCGGCTCGCAGTCTGTGTCTTGTTCACCATCATTAACCAAGGTCGCCCTCATGCGGACCTGCTTATGATGTTCATCATCATTGCTGGTGGTATCCTCCGGGTAAAAGGTCTCCGCCAACAGCCTTGCCGAGTCCTTTGCGCTTAGGGTTTCACCATCAAGCTCCAATGGCAGGTCTTCCACTCTTTTAGTTGTTCGGGCTATGATCCTGTATATTCCCTCCCATAGGCCTTCCCTATCTTGCTTGGCGCAGAAGTCCTTCCAGCTCTGTGTCTGTGCCTTGGCGGCTGAGGTTTCGTACTCTTCCTTCGCTAGGAGATATTCTTCCACAACCTTCTGTCTTCTTATAGGGGCCGCGCATCGGATTCTGCGCTTCCTGGTGGTGACTGCGCGCTTCATCTCTTCAAGTTCGGGTGACCACCACGGTAAGTGTAGGTGCTCTGTGTTTTTCTTTTTTGGGATAGTTTCTGTGCATGTTTTTGTTATTATTTGTGTTAGTTTGTTTACTGTGTCTTCTATTTGTTCTTTTGTGTCTAGTGTATTTATGTCTGCTACTGTGAGTTTGTGTTCCTGCAAAGATTGTCCGAGTTTCACATGAAACTCGGCCCAATTTGCTTTCTTAGTGTTGTATGTTCGTGTTGTTCTGTGTATTTTAATGCCCTTTGCTCTTTTTAAGTTTATGTTGTATTTTATACCGTTGTGGTCCGAACTTGTGAGACCCTCGTCGATCTTCCAATCGTCCACCAGGTCCAGCACATCCGTTGAGCAAGCTGTTATGTCGACATAGCTAGAGTATCGACGGCCTCCTCTGATTGTGTCGAAGGTTGGGGTCTTTCCTGTGTTCAGCACGTTGAGACCCAGTTCATTTAGAGTTCCCACCATTTGCTCGCCCCTTTCGTCCGTGCTAGGGCTACCCCACCAGATGCTTTTTGCGTTGACGTCTCCTCCTACTATCCATCTCTTAGTACCAATCTCCCTTGCGGTTGCTGTTAGGTGGTCTAGGTATGGCTCGATTGGCTGGTCCGGCTCAAAGTAAATGGAGACCAGTGTCATCTCCCAAGCGGTGGTGCTGATCCTCACCACCACGATGTTATTGGTGGTGAGTTTTGGGTATTGTTCCACGTTGAGGCTATCGTCGAAGACGGCTATTGCGGCCTTTACAACACCCTCCTCAGCACCCTCGTTTTGGTAGATTTTTACACCATTGTAGGTCCTCATCTGCTTCCCGTTCCCTATGTAGGGCTCCTGCAGAAGCGCCACGGCAGCTTTCTGCCGTGTCGCCTCTACCAGGAGTTCCTCAGTAGCCAATCGTTTTCGTTGGAGGTTTGCCTGCAGCGCCTTGTAGGTCTTATTGGTGCTCTGGGTGCCTTTAGCAATACGCTACTGTGCAGCGGGCTATGGCATCCCATTTTTTCCGAGTCGGACAGTCTTGGCTGAATGCGTTGTGTTCCACATCTCTCAAGCCCGCTCTGGTGCAGTTGCGGCAAGCTGGCGGTAGTCGGGCTGACCAGTCTGCACACTCGGTCCTTAGGTGGGGGCCGCTGCAGTGACTGCACAGGTCAGCTGTGCCCTTACAGTATCGCTTGCTGTGTCCGTACTCCAGACATCGGGTACACTGCACCAGCGGCGACTGATCTTCCACTGCGATGCGCTGGAGGTCTATGTGGACCTTTCCCACCCCTAGTATCCTCTGCCAAATGGTTGGCGATACGCTGACCACAATGTGGCTCGTGTGGGGGTTTCTTGTCCTTTTTCTATATTTGACCTCCACCCTGTCTTCCTGCTCGTCGAGGCCGCGAAAAACATCCCTGTTCTGGTTCCTCAGAGCTCTCAGGACATCGTCGTTTGTGTTCACCTGTAGAACGCTCTTGAGTAGCAGCAGGGGGTCCTTGTTCTTCGCATCCTCTACGTTCAGGTTGGCTCCTTCCTTTCCTAGTCTGTCTTTAGCCTTGTCCCTGTCTTCCTTGGTACCGAATCCCATTATAACTTTCCTATCTTTTGCCTTTCTGACCCTATCCACCTTTATCCACCCCTCTTTGGCGTCGACTGCCTGCCTTACCTTTTCGAGGACTTCATCTCCAGTTTCGGTTTCGCTCTCTGAGGAAATGATGATGGAGTGCAAGGCGGTTCGTTCTCCTACCTGCGTTTTAGGTTGGTTCTGTGCGACCACGCTTGCATAGGTCGCGTTTGCCTCACAGTGCTGTAGGGTCCTTGCCGTTTGCGCCAGTACCTCCTTTTGTTCTTCTGCTTGCCTTTTCATTCCCTTTCTTATTTCTTCCAGGTGTTTTGTGTTTTCTTCGAGGAGTTGGGTATTTCGCTTTATAAGCTCTACCATCTGCTTTTCCTCGAAGTGTGCCGGCATGCTTGGGTTGGCTCTTTCTTCCGATCTTTTGGGTTCCGGGTTGGCGCTTCCTATCTTAGCACTGACACTGACCTTTCCTGTCGCTTTTCGTTCCGCCTCGGCCTCCTTTACCAGGTGGTAGAGGCGGTCCAGTGACGACATTATGACGTTTTTTATCTCGTTTTTTGTGTTTCGTGAGGCGTGCATGTTTAGTTTGCCCTTTTCTAAACAAGCTCTTGCCTCGGCCAAGCGATCTTTGTATTGGGTTTTGGGGCTTTGGGCTTCTAGTGATATTCTGCGGGGGGCGACCTTGGGCTCGGCTGTTGGTGTTTTTTGCCTTTGGGGCACCTTTCGTGGGACCTCCTCGGTCTTTTTTGCCTCCAAGGGGGCTGTTTCGGCTGAACTCGGCCCTTGCTTCCCTGCGTTTTCCCACTCCCCTATGCTTCGCCTGACATTTTTTGGCTGCTCCTCTACAATGTCGTCCTTTTGGCTTTTGTCGCCTTCTTTTGTCTGTTTGGGGGTTCTGTAGCCAAACATGTCTGCTTTGTCTTAATTACAGCTAAAAGAAAGTGTATAGAAGATATTTAGGAAAGAAAAACACAAATGAGGAAAATGAAATAAAATAATAAAATTTTAAAATTTATAGAGTCGCTGACTCTATGCTCAATTTTCTAATATATAATTCTCACAAGAAGAGGAGAGAGAAACTTAATATTATTTGTAGAGTCGCAGACTCTAGTATCAACTTATCCTAGTTTTTACAATTTAAATATTTATTTCTCTATGTAGAGCCGTAAAAGCCTCTGTACAGGGGAGGCAGAGAAAACTTATTCCTAATTGCTGATCTACGCTTTCAGGGCCGAAAAGTCGGTTTTGTGGGATTTGTGGAGAAAAGAATTGGCTCTATGTAGAGCCGTTTTCTCAACACTGGTTGATAGCCCTCCTCAAGCCCTATCCAATGAGCCCAAACTCGGTACGATTTGGTCCAGGGTTCCGAGCTACGGCAGTTCCCGTCTTACCGATAACCTTACCGGTAAAATATCGGTTAACCGGAAACGATTGTATCTCCGGAACTACTGGGCCCACGAGACCGCGGTTTGGGATTCTAGCCTTTGCTCGTCGGGAGCTATCTTTCAGGGTGGGTTTCTGGCACAATTTAGGTACCTGAAATTTCAGCTCCTGAAAGTGGCCGAAAGTTCCTGAAAACTCAGGGCTTCGGTAGATCAGCCTCAGCCAACACCTAAGTCCAAAACCGCAACTCTCTGCGACTCTCCGTTTTGGAGATACAGTTGTTGAAGTTTTTCGCAAGATGGCGGCCGAACTGTCAAAACCAAACTTCAACTTAAGATTCTGACGCTTCTAGAGGTCGCAGAGAGACGGGGTTTTCGACTTTCCTATGAAGTGACACCTTCTGTATTCTTTCAGGTCACTTTCAGGACCCTGAAATTTGACCTCTCCGATTCGACTGTAACCGGAAGGGGAAGGTAGGTGGTAATTCCCTGAACTTAGATTCGAAATTCCCGCTTCGATACGCCTCGCGGTTTCCGAGCTATGTCGAATCGAAGAAATCCAAGATGGCCGCCGAACTGTCAAAGTGAAGGTTTGCACTGCGATAACTCCGGTTCTATGGGTCCTATTTGACTCCGGTTTTCTTCTAACAGTTCGGCTTAACCTTGGCAATGCCCTGAAAGTGGTCAAAATCCAAAAATTTTGACAAAAATTTTCAAAAATTTTTTGAAAGTCGGTGTTTTGTGAAATGTGGCTGAAAGATACTTAATTCTAGTTTACACAGTCGCTTTTCCGGCCCTTCTGAGTCGTTTGGTTCCCGATTTATTTGACTTTGAAATTTTGGCAAATTTTCGGTAAAAACCGGAAAAAGTCAAACTTTTTTGTTTTAAGGGCTAGGAAACCCGTTCTTGGGCTTCCTTAAGGTCATATATGTGTCTTATAACTAATTTTAAGCCTAAAAACTATTTATTTCTATTTATTTCTATTTATTTTAAGATATTTACTAAAAATTTTATATCTCGGGAACCACACACCCAAAAAATCCGGAAAAATCGCTAAAATACACTATAATTAACAGCCTACAATAATAACTTATAAGCTAGGTGAGTTCCAAAGAAAATATTTTGGAAATTTGAAATATACGTTATTTTCGGAAATTTCAAAAAATTTTGCAGTAAACTGTCTCTAATTTTCTCGATCTTTTGTAGGCCTGTTCAGGAGTATAGCGCGCACCAGTTTCCACTATAAAAAGTATACCGTCTGCCTGAAGATTTTTCACAATTCACTGTAGAAGTTTTGATTTTAAAAAGTTAATTTCTCAGAAACTAATAAGTGTAAAATTCTGTTCAGCCTACCGGAGGGTTCTGGGCGATGAGTAGCTTCTATTTGCTTCGTCAAAAACAGCCGCAGGTGCCTGGATCGTCGACCACGCCGCCACGTGGTTTTTGTTTTTCTGTAGTTTGTGCCTCGGTGGTACGTCCCCCGATGGTGTTTGACGTGTCGTTAGATGCGGCTCAACAAGGCGCTTCCAACGGCGTATCGCTTGTAGTGGTTTTCTGGTCCAGTGGTAGTTAATTTGCCGATTTTCTGCGAGTTAACCTCGAAAAACACAGTTTTTTGGACTTGGCGGTTTTTTGCCAAGTCTGTCACTCACACACTGCAATCCACTAGTTGGCACACACTGTTCCGCACACAACGGTACTTGAATGGTCGCGATCCGTCAAGAATTGCCACGTCCACGAATTTTCAAAGGCGGAGCTTTACAGAAACGATGTTGCTTCGACGCCTGGTGGCACGTGACTGGGGGCCTTTGATTATAACTACAAGGTCGTCGGCATAACCCTGTGTATCGTAATCTTTGTCCCACATGATTGCGAGAAGTTGATCCACTGCGAGGGTCCATAACAGTGGGGATAGGACGCCCCCCTGTGGGCACCCTTTCGTGGTGTAGAATTCATGCTCAATTGCATTGAGGTTCAGGGTTGCTCTTCTGTTTGAGAGCATGCTCTGGACCCATCTAGTCGTGGTTTCATCGACACCCTTTGATTTCATTCCATTAAGGATGGTTTCTGTGGGTGTATTATCGAAAGCACCTTCGACGTCAAGGAATGCACACAGAGCTGTTTGCTTATCCTCTAGGGTTTTTTGCACCTTGTCGACCAGGTCAAGTAGGGCAGTTTCTGTAGATTTTCCCTTTTGGTAAGCATGTTGATTTTGACTAAGCGGTCTTGCCACCAGATAGTGAGCTCTTATGTGTTGATCAATGATTCTTTCCATGGTTTTAAGGAGGAAGGATGTTAGACTGATAGGTCTGAAGGATTTAGGCTGTGAATAGTCCTTTTTCCCTGCTTTTGGTATGAAGCGTACCTTGACACGAGTCCATTTCTCCGGTATGAATCCCAAGACGAAGCTTGCTCGGAATATTTTTACCAGGTGCGGGAGGAGGAGGTCCTGACCTTGTTGTAATAATGCAGGAAACATATAGCCCTTTAGTCGGTGCCTGGGATTCAGGACTTGGATGGAGTGATGAGGAAATATTGCAAGTTGAGATGTTTTCCGTTATAGTAATTAACTATACATGCTAATTATAATTTTGACTGTGTTGCAGCATTTTAACTCAACTCGTGAGGTGCCCGAGGCGGGCCCCTTGCAGGAGGGCCGTGTTGGCAACCTTGGCGCAAACCGTGGTGTTTGAAGACATTGCCAGCAATTCCAACGCGACAGCTACAGCGCCATCTGTCGCGTCACAGCGGTAGTCGGCCTTTCCCGGTCGAAGTAGCGGGAGGACGAATTGGCGGGGATACCGAGTTAATAAAAGCGGCCGCACGACCGGCCGCGCTCTCTTCCTTTCACCGTCACTCGCTTGATTTTTGGACCCATTTAATTTGTTTGTAATTGGTTTGATTAAATAAACGATTTAAACACTTTGTATTCTTTATCATTGCACATTGCATCCAAATTAAGTAATTGTTGACAATATATCAAACAATGTAATCGAGCAGTAAGATATAAAGTCATTCCATTTTTGTTCAAAGGCCTTGTTTCTTTTCGAGACTGGGTACCTTATTAATGAAATATACTTGTCCAGATTAGATTTTAGCATCTGTTTTACTCGACTTTCAGTAACTGTCGGTAACGACGCTGTTTTCCAAATAAGGTAAACATTCTCACATACCAGTATGAAAATCTCGGAGTTAGAAGGTTGTTTTCCGTTATTTTGTTCCTTTAACTCGTGTCTTTTCAATAATATAAACTTAATAACATCACTTATTGTTGGAAGCTGCTTGTAATCGAGCTCTGAGAACGCTCCAAACATAGGACAGACGGTTTCACTTCGTCGTGCCCCGGCGAATCCAAATAAAGGCTCCGTACTCATCTTTGCACAAAATCCAGCAGTAATAATGAATTAAAATTAACTACAAAAGCTATCTCAAACACCAAACCACTTTCTAACAACAATTCAAAATAATTAGCAGTTTGTAGTACAATGTAAGGGACCCGTCGTAACACGCGTAACGAGCAGTTTTAAGGTAAAAATCACGTTTGAACAAGCACAGTATTAAAGTAGTTATCGAGGTCGAATCTTGTTTAAAAGTGTTAAAACAGTAAATATAATACTAGAAGTAGTGTAAAAACTATTTTAGTGGGGAAAAACTTATTTATTTATAATACACAAAATGATATCTATATCGAAAAATTGCCTTTTTTATTTTTTTTTCAAACTTCGGTAGAGGGCTAAAAGTGGTATGGTAGATTTTTTTTACTATTTTTATTAGAATCTAGAGCCTATTCCGCAACTTTTGAGTGGTCTTACGATATGAAATTCGAAAAAAAATGAAATCAGCCCACCCTAATATCGATACGGCTAAAGTGGCAACATTTATATAGAGCTCCTCCCACAGCTCACGTAGACGTGCAGGTACTCACCGGTCCTGAGCTGCAGCCGCTGCAGCAGCGCGGCCTGCGCGCGCAGCAGGGCTCGCAGGGCGGGCGCGGGCAGGCGCGCGCGCGGCAGCAGCAGCGCCAGCGCGCGCACGGGCCCCAGCAGGCCGGCGGGCGGCGCGCGGGCCGCGGCCGCGCATAACTCCTCTGACAGCGCTGCCGCACCAGCCGCTGCGCCGCTGCCGCTCAGCTGTTCGACAATTAGCACTTTACTACAGACGCCGGGAAGTAAGGTGTTGCCGGCCAAGTA
Source organism: Grapholita molesta (assembly GCA_022674325.2). Classification (NCBI taxonomy): domain Eukaryota; kingdom Metazoa; phylum Arthropoda; class Insecta; order Lepidoptera; family Tortricidae; genus Grapholita; species Grapholita molesta. Next base: position 3,660,384 of record CP053138.2, read on the forward strand.
AATTTTGACTTATTGCTGTAAGTACATTACTACAGAGACCGGGAAGTAAGGTGTTGCCGGCCAAGTATATTTAGACTTATTGTTGTAAGTACATTTCTACAGAGTACGGGAAGTAAGGTGTTGCCGGCCAAGTATATTTAGACTTATTGCTGTAAGTACATTACTACAGATACCGGGAAGTAAGATTTTGCCGGCCAAGTATATTTAGACTTATTGTTGTAAGTACATTACTACAGAGACCGGGAAGTAAGGTGGTGTTGGAAAATGCACATAAATGAAGTATTTAATATTCCTCTTAAAAACCTTAGGATTTTCAGATTCGATTTTTTTTTCAAAGTACCTAGACAATATGCTCGGCCGGCAACCCATCAATACTATATTATGACTTTAGAAGAGACAAACGAGCAAACGAATCGCTTGATGGTAAGTAATTATCGCCGACCATGGACATCAGAGAGGTCACAACAGCGCTGGCGACCTTTAATTTGGAGCTGGGAACCTTACTCATCACCACCAAAAAATAGTAACAGTGTTATTCTGTAAGGAGGAGGTATTACACCAGTACCCTTACCATGAGTTGTGACTTTAAGGTTTTCGATAAAGAGTGTCGAGTTTACTATCTGTGCATGTCGTTCGCACTAAAATAGTACAAGCGAGATGCACAGATAGTAAAGTCGATACTCGTTATCAAAAACCTGAATGTCACAACTCATGGTAAGGGTACTGTCGGGCTACTCCAAATTCAAGTGGTGATGATTCGCGTTTAAGTACATATCCGAGTCCAAAAACGAGAAGTCTGTTTAAATCAATACGAAGCCAGCGACGACTCGGTCCCCGAGTCAAGTATAGTGCTTTTCGCCTTCCATCGTTGGTATAGGTAGTTTCACGAGAGTTGAAGTCATGCACACAACAACATCTCATGTATATAATGATAGGAAGATTTTGAAATTAGTTCTTTCTTCATACCAATAGCAAGTGCAACAGCGAATTCAGTGAATACAGACCAAAAAGTTTTTTATTAAACCTTTTCTAACATGACTGAAGTAATAGTACATTACTGCAGAGGCCGTGAAGTAAGGGATTTAAGGACGAGATTGCGGTAGACGGATAAATTGAGTCCTTTAATCCCTGTTCAGGCCGAAGCCTGTATAGTGCTTTTCTCAAACATTTCAAGAAAATATATTTTTTTAAATAAATTGCCGCCTTTTTTATTTTTTTATACAAAAAAAAAACAAATTCGACAAAGCTATACGTACACCTTTTTTAACTGCTTATAAAAATATAACTGTCTATGGTTCATAGTTTTTTTTAATGAATTGACATTGGAAAAAGCTATTCCAGCACCATGTTTAACCGATTATTATAATACCAATTATGCTTTCAAAGAGATTTTAACTTGGATGTATGTATTTTTCCTTCGTCAGTCTAATCTTAGTTGGTAAATTTAAAAAGTTAGAGCTGCGGACAATAATGTGCTTTTCATACTAACTCCATACATTTATTCACGGCCTAGTCCATAAATGTGCAGCTTCTTGGCATCATTTCGTGCCATTAACGCATACATTTCGTAGTATGTTTGAGAAATAGTACATTACTGCAGCCGCCGGGAAACAAGGGGTTGAAGGCTGAGTTGTATATACGGCCGACCGAAGGGAGGCCGGATAGTATACGAAGCCTTCAAGACCCTTTCACGGCTAGGCATGTATAGTGCTTTTCTCAAACTAATGCAATAAAATAAATAAAAAAATACCACTGAACAAAACAGCTTCACGACATAAGTTTTTTAATTTTCTCTCCAATCCCACTTTGTAGTATTTTTGCCTTCGATGTAATAATTAATGACTATCATAAATAGTCTGGCTATAATTACTATATACAACATTTAAAAAATCACCAAATAATAATCCACTTACCTTTTAAAATGATGGCGCTACGGCATCTGCCTTTGGCGGTACACAATAACAAAATATAGATACATAAAACCGGGCCCAGTTAGATTATTCAATTTTTATACACCCGTAACACTATATCTAAGTCACAAAAGCATTGAATTACACCATTTACCACTATTTAGTATTAATAAACAGAGTTTCACACGCCGAGAAACTTTTCCATTCCGCCATTATTAAAACAAGTAAAAGTGCCCTGTGATTGGTTGACTCAAAAATGCGCTCAAAAACGCGCATGCGTGGAGTAGTGTTTGGTGTTGCCAATACAATTTTAAAATTGAGAGCATGAATAATAAATATAATAATGTAATAACCTGATGATATGAATATTCATTTTTATGATAAATAAAATAAATCTCTTCATACTATTTCGTCTGAAATAGGCGAGATTATTTTTTAGCCCGCTAATCATTTATTCACTAAAAATGATAAAAAAATATAATTTAGCTGTTTGAACAGACTTCATGAACACAGACGCCAGGTATACATAAAAATTAAAAAAAAAATTATTTCCCGGCCTAGGCCTTCAATTTTATATGAAATTCGTTACCTGTCCTCTGGAGTTGATCCACCCTAAACGTGATACTTCGAAGCCTATTATGACGCACGTAACGAAGACATTTCATTGCATGTTTGAGAAAAATATTTTTTATTATGCAGAAACGTCTGCAAGCGAATATCTTCGATAGATAAATCAAAAGAAAAATAGATTTTTTTTAACTCGCAGCGGGACGCGAACCCACAACCACTGGATCACTACCAATTGTGCTACACGAGTACCACTTAGACTTCTCAATTTTTTTCTATTTATCCCTCGTCGTATACGTCATCATGGGTGACGTGTAAACACATCTAGCGCCAGCGTATTGAACACTTAACGGTATCGAAGTCTCAATTCATATTGAGAATTCATCGATAACAATGTTCTACCCCTTTCTAAATTATTTTTTAATATGATGACTTGAGTGCCAGTTACTTCGGCATTGGTTACATTTTAAGTGTTTTTATTTACATTCACTCATTCATTCACTCTTTTTGCAATCAGCACTTATATAGCATATAGTTGTGTGCGTAATCCATTCGCCTCAACTCTCGTGGAACTACCTATCCTACATCATTACATACATTTCAGCCGTATGCAGTCCACTGCTGGACATAGGCCTCCCACAAATATGATTTGTATCATCTTGGGGATAGTTGCCATAGTCACCAAGCTTGGCAGGCGGGTTGGCGACCGCAGTAGCTGTAGAGTGTTTCGACGGACGCTGCTGCCCGTCCGTAGGATTTTTCCATTTGTCACCTCTTACGAGACCCGCGGGAGGAGATGGGGCGGTGCTATTCTAATCAGCCGGCATCACACGGCAGAACTACTATACTACCATCGCAACACAGACATACCTTAGGGTAGTAGTGGCGCACGAAGTCGTGTATAGCGGGGTCTTCAAGGGAGTCTCTCTCGTCGAACACCGCGTCCACGTACTCCGCCACCACGCTGCATTCCAACAGCATCTCTTCCAGTTTCGTGTCTCCCTGTAACGTCGCCAGAAGTCAGTGTCGTACATGCTGGTCGTGGCGTAGAGCATCGAAGCGCGGAATAACCAAAGAGGCCGTAGCCAAGATGACAAATTCGCGAAACGACGGAGGTGAATTTTCGGATCGCTGTATACAAGCGAGTTATACGCAGAGCTGTAGAGGTGGTCACAAATATCTGAACAACGCCTCTATAGTTACGCGATAAAGTGCATGTTTGTGACCACCTCCAAAGCTCCGATATATCCGATGGCAAATGTACGACGCGAACCAGTGAACTCACTTACATGACTTTCTATATAAAAAATACTACGATCCATTTAGTGCGATACGTTCAACGCGACCATACGGATTGGAAAACGCCCACCATATCCTCGTAACGCCCAGTGTGCATTACAATGTACACTCCCTTTCAATGGATTTGAACTCTTTTATAAAAGGAAATAGGGTACAATTTCTTTTGTTTCATTAGTTTTTGTACAAAAGGAAATTCAACCCAATTCACTGCATAGTAAGGTTGGTTTTAACTATTAAATATTTTAGTATGGTGGGCGTTAGGAGGTTATGTATGGAAAAAATATATTTATTTAATAAATTATAGATGATTTAGACATGGCAACAAGTCCTAACAAAAAAAAAACTAACCGTAGTTAAAACCTAAGTGCGACATAAACTAAGTGTCTTTTTCTGTATTGTCTAATTGTCTTTTTCTGTATGTCTTAACTAACACTAGCATAAGTTTTCTCTGTACTAAGTAACACAATGATCCTTGTTGGTCGAAATAAATGATTTTTTTATTTATTTATTTAAACTGCTTTTTAACTAAATTATCAATCAAATCCAAGTCTACTCACGGGTGTGGTGGCCACTTCGTGCCAGAAGGCGGCGAAGTAGTTGAACCGCAGCGGCACCGCTTCCAGCGCGCAAAGCGCCGACAGCAGCACGAGCTGCTCCGACATGCAGCGTTGTCGCCACGCCACCCGGCAACACGTGTCTGTGGGAATAGTACGTCGTACAACCCTCCGCAGGTTGGTAGTTAGCTATGCACTGGTCCCACCGCGAGAAGCGATTGGAACTAGAAACCACGAAAACCACGTGCATTAGCGATAACAATAACAACCAATGGTAGGTCTTAGAGACGGTTCTCACCGCCAAGAGAGCATCGCTAGGCGTATACCATTAACCCCTAGTATGCGAATGTCAAAATACTCCAATGAAAAAATGACCTTGAAGTTAATTCTGTTAAATTCAAATGCTTGCAAGGATCCGTGCTTAAGCATACGAAGGGTTAAGCGAGTTTTATATTTTATAGCTTAAGGCCCTTTACACATTGCAGCTTTTAGCAGCGATGCAGTCGTGCGTTTTTGAAATGTTCGCACATTTCAAAAACGCACGACCAGCAATTTTAACATCGATGCTGTGGCGCGTTAGTATCGATATAGTTGCGCGCTATCATCGATACACACGCGCGACATCATCGATGCAGATGGGCGTTAGCTTCGATGCGGAATTGCAGACGCGGTGTAGTGGCAGTGTTGCCAGATCTACTGATAAAGCAGTTCTAAAAGCAGCTACCTGATTTTAGAGCTATCTACTGACATATGATACATGACTATTTGTTGATCTTTCACTTGTGAATGATTCAATGCTGCATTGCGACAGCGTCGCTACTAAAAGTCGCAGTGTGTAAAGGACCAAAGGTATGGTCACGAGCGCGACACTGACCGATGAACTTGTGGTAGGGGCGGTAGACGTCGTGCGGCGGAGGGTGCGGAGGGTGCGGCGGGTGCGGCCCGTGCGCGGGCGCGCGGGCGGGGCGGGCGCGGGCCGCACGCGTGCAGGTGCGCGCGCGCCCGGGGCCGCGCCGCGCCGCGCGCCGTGGCGTGCACGCCGGCCGCCAGCGGCACCAGCGCGCCCAGCGCCGCGCCGCCGCCGATCATCACCAGCTCGCGGAGCACGCCTGCGCATACACCGTACTTTAACATCCACCGAATATAACTAGCCAGAAACCCGATCCGGACCCGGTATGTCCTTAAACTACGTGCAACAATAAGAGGTAGGGCACAGCGATGACCATCACGCTTGAATCTGGGGCAGCCCGACTGGGGAAGTAACTCCTCCTTACTTCTGTAAGGCCCACACACCATAATAGCACTGCTACCTTTCAGGTAGTGTTGTGTTCCTGATGGTAAGTATGGTTCCCAGAGCTCCAACCCCCCTTAAAGGCTGGCAACGCGTCTATGTCATAAAAAAGGAAACCATTTAAAAATCTATTAACATAGTAAAGTGGTACCTAGCGCCAAGTCGCGCAGATGCTTGGGGCGCGCGTGCAGGTTGAGCATGGCGAGCAGCCGGCGCGCGCACTCGGGCCAGTCCTTGCAGGCCAGCAGCAGCGCGCGCGCCTCCTTGGCGTCGCGGCGCGCGCGCAGCGAGCGGCACAGCGCGCGCGCCCAGCGCAGCGCCGCCAGCAGCTCCTCGCGCACGCCGTGCCCGCCGCCGCCCTCCACCACCACGGCGTGCAGGCTGTGCAGCGCCTGCGCGGGGGAGGAGGGAACACCACATATGTATTGTCATCTCATTCCACTTCAATCACAGCGAATTACAAAGTACTAAGTGCGAAACCGGACGGTGCGTGGGGCCGGACGTCTATAGTTTTTTTTTATGGCACCACCGTAACATACACGTTTCTTAGCGCCATTAAGTTATTATTTCTAGACATATTATAGGAACTTATGATCTTTATTAAATTAAGTTTATTAAAATACACGTTGCAAAAAAATAGCGCTGGCTAGAAACTCAGCGGTTTCAGCAACAAATGAGAGATCTGCCTGTGTTGAACCTTATTACTGTGATTGTCTAAATGGCTAATTACTTTTATAAAACACATATGTCAAATAGAATAACAAAAATAAGACGTTTTCAAAGTCACCTAAACGGATGAGAAAAAGTTCACCTACAATTTTTTATATTTATTAATGTTATTTAATAACCAAGAAACAAAATATTCATCGAATAGCACTCACCTCGAAGGTCATCTGCAGCCCCCCGTTGTACACGACGTACAGCCGGTCGTCTTCGTTCTCCACGAGCGTGCAGAACGCCGAGATAAGCGTCGTCCAGCACGTGCGTCCGTTCAGACCTACAAGCATGTTGTGTTGTTGTTACGTTTAAGATATCGGGTAGATGTCATTCGGATGTGAGCCGGTTGCATTCGGCATTCGTGCGGGTAGTCGGAATATAGCACTCAGACAAACGGCCCCTTTTCCCTCCAAAGTAACAGTTGTATAACCAGCCAACCTCATAACTATATCTGTGGCCCTAGTGTAAAAGGGTATAAGTCAAATTAGCACAGTGAAATGGGGTACTAGTGCCGTAAATTTTATAGTACTTGTAGCCTTTTTTACTGAGCCAATTTGAGTAATACCATCCATTAGTCACAAATATGTCTAACAAAAAAAACATTGACAAGCAATCGGCAGCGACCTCGTTACTGAAACTAAACAACTAAAACTGACAAGTGATCAGCTATAATGAATCCTTACACACAATTATTTCGCATGAACGAATTTCGCTTCGTAAAGGAAATGGCCTGGAACATCGCCGACCACCGAGGCGTAGTTGTATTTAAGTGATAAGTAGAATTACCAGTTAATAAATATATTTTTACAACTTTTGGCACTGCATTTTCTTTTCACTTCCTTAACAACACATAACAAGTATTCCTTATATTTAAAAATATTAAAGCGATTAGTTAAACAGACAAATTGGTAGACAACATTATTAAAGCATTTAAGTCGTGTTTACATGATAGTAAACCGTAGATAACATAAAAGTGTGACTAAACGAAGACAGCTTATTTACCCTTTAAACGCCGTCGACGGACATAAATGACAGAATTCAAAGTGACGTGTTGAATGAAAAAAGAAGGTACAAAGGCGAATATGAATGTTGGATATTAAAAGGTAGCATTAATTGCTCACCCTGTAGATACGCAGAAAGCGTGCTGCGCCGAAAAGCGGCAGCTTCCCGCCCGTCAGCCTCTCCACTGCTGCTGCTGCTATTGCTGTTGCCGCTGCTGCCGCTGCCGCGAGCAGCAAGGATCCGCGCTAGCCTGCATACATAACACACTTTTAAGACACATTTTTCATATAGTTTAAAAGCGTTCGTGTGTTTGCGAACGTCCGATTCATACCACCGGCAGCACAGACGCAGCAGCGCGTAGTAAGACGGCAGCATCATACCTGAGCAGCTCCTCGGCCGCGCCGGGGTAGAGGTGCGCGTGCGGCGCGATGTTGCGGAAGGCCCAGTGTATGTTCTGGTGCTGCGCGAGCGCCGGCAGCACCGCGCGGGTGTGTGGACATCATACCTGAGCAGCTCCTCGGCCGCGCCGGGGTAGAGGTGCGCGTGCGGCGCGATGTTGCGGAATGCCCAGTGTATGTTCTGGTGCTGCGCGAGCGCCGGCAGCACCGCGCGGGTGTGTGGACATCATACCTGAGCAGCTCCTCGGCCGCGCCGGGGTAGAGGTGCGCGTGCGGCGCGATGTTGCGGAAGGCCCAGTGTATGTTCTGGTGCTGCGCGAGCGCGCGGGCGAAGGCGCCCGAGCGCCGGCAGCACCGCGCGGGTGTGGGGACATCATACCTGAGCAGCTCCTCGGCCGCGCCGGGGTAGAGGTGCGCGTGCGGCGCGATGTTGCGGAAGGCCCAGTGTATGTTCTGGTGCTGCGCGAGCGCCGGCAGCACCGCGCGGGTGTGTGGACATCATACCTGAGCAGCTCCTCGGCCGCGCCGGGGTAGAGGTGCGCGTGCGGCGCGATGTTGCGGAATGCCCAGTGTATGTTCTGGTGCTGCGCGAGCGCCGGCAGCACCGCGCGGGTGTGTGGACATCATACCTGAGCAGCTCCTCGGCCGCGCCGGGGTAGAGGTGCGCGTGCGGCGCGATGTTGCGGAAGGCCCAGTGTATGTTCTGGTGCTGCGCGAGCGCCGGCAGCACCGCGCGGGTGTGTGGACATCATACCTGAGCAGCTCCTCGGCCGCGCCGGGGTAGAGGTGCGCGTGCGGCGCGATGTTGCGGAAGGCCCAGTGTATGTTCTGGTGCTGCGCGAGCGCCGGCAGCACCGCGCGGGTGTGTGGACATCATACCTGAGCAGCTCCTCGGCCGCGCCGGGGTAGAGGTGCGCGTGCGGCGCGATGTTGCGGAAGGCCCAGTGTATGTTCTGGTGCTGCGCGAGCGCCGGCAGCACCGCGCGGGTGTGTGGACATCATACCTGAGCAGCTCCTCGGCCGCGCCGGGGTAGAGGTGCGCGTGCGGCGCGATGTTGCGGAAGGCCCAGTGTATGTTCTGGTGCTGCGCGAGCGCCGGCAGCACCGCGCGGGTGTGTGGACATCATACCTGAGCAGCTCCTCGGCCGCGCCGGGGTAGAGGTGCGCGTGCGGCGCGATGTTGCGGAAGGCCCAGTGTATGTTCTGGTGCTGCGCGAGCGCCGGCAGCCCCGCGCGGGTGTGTGGACATCATACCTGAGCAGCTCCTCGGCCGCGCCGGGGTAGAGGTGCGCGTGCGGCGCGATGTTGCGGAAGGCCCAGTGTATGTTCTGGTGCTGCGCGAGCGCCGGCAGCACCGCGCGGGTGTGTGGACATCATACCTGAGCAGCTCCTCGGCCGCGCCGGGGTAGAGGTGCGCGTGCGGCGCGATGTTGCGGAAGGCCCAGTGTATGTTCTGGTGCTGCGCGAGCGCGCGGGCGAAGGCGCCCGAGCGCCGGCAGCACAGCCGCAGCAGCGCGTAGTACGGCGGCAACATCGCGCGGTTGTACGCCACCACCTCGCCGTCCTCGTGGTCAGCACTGCGTCAAAAGAAGGAAGATATTTTTATTATTTTATTCATTTACGAACGACAGAAAAATAGGGACCACCGGGTCTAACCGAACCACTAAGATGATTATACTACAGGCAAGACATTCATTATTACAGGTAGAACGTCAAAAATTGCCACGTCGTAGATGACATTCGACATTCTCCGCGCAGTCCTCCTACAAAATGCCATTAGAACTTGGACCATACCAAAACTTACAGTATACGAGAGTGGTTTGATAAGTCAGTGACTTTTTGCAGAAAAAAAAATCTTTTTGATCATTTATAATTTTATTTCTCTACATAATCTCCTTTCAACTCCATACACTTCATCCAACGATGTTCCAGCTTTTTCAACCCCTCCAAAAAATATTTTTTTATCAAACCCTGAAAAATATGCTTCAGTTTCAGCTATGACTTCCTCATTTGATGAAAATCTTCTCCCACCGAGCCATTTCTTCATGTTTGGGAATAAAAAAAAATCACATGGGGCCAAATCTGGAGAATAAGGTTGGTGGGGCAGTATTTCATAACGCAATTCTACTAATTTGGCTGTTGCGACTGCCGACGAGTGTGCAGGGGCATTGTCGTGGTGAAAAAGGATTTTCTTCTTTGCCAGATGGGGCCGTTTTTTCACTACTTCTGCGTTGAATTTTTCCAACAATGTAGCATAATAAGGGCCATTTATTGTTTTACCTTTCTCCAAATAATCTATATAAATAACCCCTTGGCTGTCCCAAAAAACAGTGGCCATTACCTTTTCTGCCGAATTAACGGTTTTCGCTTTTTTTGGGGCCCGTTCGTTAGCAGAAGTCCACTGTTTTGACTGATTTTTCGTCTCTGGCGTATAATGGTGGATCCACGTTTCATCTACCGTCACAAAACGACGTAAAAATTCATTGGGATTACGCTTGAATTTGGCTAAGCATTGCTCGGAAGTTGTTTCACGAAGTCGTTTTTGATCGGCTGTCAGCAAACGCGGCACCCATCTTGCGGAAAGCTTTTTCATATTCAAAATATTATGCAAGATATGAAAAACTCGTTAAGATGAAATGTGTACAGTCTCAGCTATCTCACGAATCTTAACTCGACGTTCATCCAAAACAATATCGTGAACTTTATTCACGACATCATCAGTGGTGACTTCAATTGGCCTACCAGAGCGTTCTGCGTCATTGGTAGTGGTACGCCCAGAACGAAATTCTGTAAACCACTTATGTACCATTCCATGAGAAGGAGCAGATTCCCCATAATATTTTTTTAAACAGTTTTCAGTCTCTTTAATAGTTTTTCCACGTAAAAAGTAATGTTTAATTAACACACGAAATTCGCTTTTCTCCATTTTCCAACAATTTTCCGACCGTTGACATATGCCTCAATAACTTTTTTATTTTCCCACCTTTAAAAAAAAAAATAACTGCCAGCTACCAAGGAGTTCAGAATCGTAATTAAAAAGTTTATATGTTAAAATGATTTTTGTTTTACTTAAAGTCACCGAGTTATCAAACCGCCCTCGTATAACTGAACACTATGTAAACATCACCTCACAGTCCACGCACACGGCGTCCCAGCACGTCAGCAGCGCTTGCTTGTTCGGTTAAAGTCTTAGACTACCAAAGTGCCATTACAATTTAGACCGTATCACCTACACTTACACCATATAATTGAAGGCTATGTGCTTCGTGAGCCGCTGTTTGCCACGGCCAGCTGCACGTTCTCCGGGCAGTCCACGCACACGGCGTGCAAGCACGTTAGCAGCGCTTGCTTGTTCGGTTAAAATCTTAGGATACCTAACTGCTATGACAATTTAGACCGTATGACTAACACTTACAGTATATAATTGAAGGCTATGTGCTTCGTGAGCCGCTGGTTGGCCACGGCCAGCTGCACGTTCTCCGCGCAGTCCACGCACACGGCGTGCCAGAACGTCAGCAGCGCTTGCTTGTTCGGGTGCACCGCTACCGAGGGCTCTGATATCGCCGGGTGGTACAGGTCCCAGAGGTCGTTGAAGTATTGGCCGAACTAGATGCAGAAAGTGAAAAGAAAAATAGTTTTTAGAGAGTCTACTTTAAAACTTCACTTAAATATTCAGCATATGGTGCAATTATGGATGAAAAGTGGTTGTGAATTTACCATAAGTTTCTCAACGCGGCTGACGACGCAGTACGACATGACGCCGAAGTAGGCCGTCAGCTTCATGGTGCCGTGAACCGCGATGTCCGTGTACTTGCGCGCCGCCTTCAGCTTGCCTAGCAGCATCGTGTACACCTGGAAATTGCATCTTATTAGTTTAAGTAGTCATGTGAAGGTATTTTGCACCTTATTGGGAGATAAGCGGTGCTTTTTTTCTTAACCGTTTGAGGGTTTCAAGTGAACCTAGCAGTAAATGCTTACAGTTTAAAATTAATCTTCGGACATGCCAGTACGGTTCAGTTTTGAGTGTTATACGAGAGAACCGTGGCTCAGTCAGAGTCAGAGAGCCCTGGCGGAAGTACTGCGACGGCACCAGCGCCACCAGCAGCACGAGGGGGGGGGACGGGGGGAGCGACCTGGTGCAGCGTGTGGTGCGCCGTGTCGGGCAGCTTGGCGAGGTGCGGCGCGGCGGGCGGCGGCCGCGCGCGGGCGTAGCCCTGGCGGAAGTGCTGCGACGGCACCAGCGCCACCAGCAGCACGGGGGGGGGGGACGGGGGGAGCGACCTGGTGCAGCGTGTGGTGCGCCGTGTCGGGCAGCTTGGCGAGGTGCGGCGCGGCGGGCGGCGGCCGCGCGCGGGCGTAGCCCTGGCGGAAGTGCTGCGACGGCACCAGCGCCACCAGCAGCACGAGAGGGGAAGGGGAGCGACCTGGTGCAGCGTGTGGTGCGCCGTGTCGGGCAGCTTGGCGAGGTGCGGCGCGGCGGGCGGCGGCCGCGCGCGGGCGTAGCCCTGGCGGAAGTGCTGCGACGGCACCAGCGCCACCAGCAGCACGAGAGGGGGACGGGGAGCGACCTGGTGCAGCGTGTGGTGCGCCGTGTCGGGCAGCTTGGCGAGGTGCGGCGCGGCGGGCGGCGGCCGCGCGCGGGCGTAGCCCTGGCGGAAGTGCTGCGACGGCACCAGCGCCACCAGCAGCACGAGAGGGGGACGGGGAGCGACCTGGTGCAGCGTGTGGTGCGCCGTGTCGGGCAGCTTGGCGAGGTGCGGCGCGGCGGGCGGCGGCCGCGCGCGGGCGTAGCCCTGGCGGAAGTGCTGCGACGGCACCAGCGCCACCAGCAGCACGAGAGGGGAAGGGGGAGCGACCTGGTGCAGCGTGTGGTGCGCCGTGTCGGGCAGCTTGGCGAGGTGCGGCGCGGCGGGCGGCGGCCGCGCGCGCGGGCGTAGCCCTGGCGGAAGTGCTGCGACGGCACCAGCGCCACCAGCAGCAGCGCCGCCGCCGCGCGCACGCGGGCCGCCGGCGCCGCCAGCAGCTGCGGCTCCACCCAGCGCTCCGCCGTGCGCAGCGCCCACGCGTGCGCCGCCTTGTTGCGCGGGACCTGCGCCAACACAACGTACATTATTGTCGGAGATGCGAAGGAGCACGTTGATGGCTGACGGTATAAGGATGTCTCCAGAGCCACACATGTTCACTACTCATTTTTGTTGGAGGACGGGAGGAAGTTTGATATTGGGACGGAACCTCGCGCGAAATTTTACGAGATGAAGTCTTTCTTCAAGAAGATATCCGTCACGTATTGGCCCCGATAGTCCCGATGGTTCATGATCATGAGAAATAAAATTGACTATGTAATTTCGAACAAGAACCAGATTTTGATGACGATGACGATGTGTCAATATGAGTATGATCAATAGGGTTAAAACCGGTAGCGATCACCGATTGGTATTGCCGATATTCAAGACCTCGAACGCTTTAATGCCAATTAAATTGCGTTAATGTGGACGATATCACTAACAGGCTAGTGGAATCTGACCGTGCTGTCAGAGCTAAGGGTCGACGCATTAAACGCTGAAACTCTCATACTAAAGCCGAGAAATGAAGACAGCTTCAGACAGCGGAAGGCTCTTGAACTCTGGCTCATTTGTCGATATTCAGGCAGGTAAATAGACACATCCCTAAATCTCTCAGACGCGGCATGAGACTTTTTAATACAACGTGTGTGAAAAACGCCATAGGCCGGATTAAAGGCTACAAAGCGTTGGGACCTGAATATTGGACAAAGCCGTTGAACGTTGAAGAAAGAGCGAGAGAGAGAGATCTAGAGATTATATGGACAGTTGTACACTTCTATACCCCGTTAGTTTATATACAGACTGAAGATGGTGTAAACTGATTCGTTACTATACCAAAAATGTCTCAGATGTCCGCCTGTACCGGTTCCTTAATGTTATAAGGATGGCTTATAACATTAAGGTACCGGATAGCAATGGAATTATGGTTGAACTTCTGAGAGCGGGTGGAATACCATAATTAATAACAAGTACTTATGTCCTCCGGTTTTATTAATTCAGTCATACTCGGGCGATAACGGGAACGGAAAAGGGGAGTGATGATATTGTTCTAAAAAAAAAGTGTTAAATAAGTTAGTCAATTGAAGACCCGTAGACTAGACACATCTTACTCCTGGGCTATGTCTATGAGTTTCTGTCCAGGGTCATCAACTCATCACGAATCGTCTTGCACACAGGTTTGACGGCTTCCAACCACAAACTCAAACGTTTATTCTATAAGTAGGGCACAAGGGCACTTTTACACGTCGAGTATACAAAAAGTAGAAGAGTTAAATAAAACTACACCGGTTCTAACCCTACACCTCTGACCCAAGAAGTATTTTGACTTTTATGACCGGCAAGAAACTCGACGGGACTTATTTTTTCAATACAGTATTACAAAAAAATCTTAAAGCCTCCCTTTTAAATCAGTTTTCGCAAAGGATTTAATATCATATACCACATACATACGCTGCTACAGGTTTTACATTGACGACAGGTCTGGTCTAATGGGTAGTGACCCAGCCTATGAAGCCGATGGTCCTGGGTTCAAATCCCAGTAAAGGCATTCATTTGTTTGATGAGTACAGATTTTTGGTCCTGAGTCATGGGTGCTTTAGATATGTATTAAAGCATTTGTATATTATATATATCGTCGGCTGAGTACTCACAATACAAGCCTTCTTGAGCTTACCGCGGGGCTCAGTCAATTTGTGTAAGGATGATAGGTAAAAACTAAAAAAACCGGCCAATAGCGTGTCGGGCTACGCTCAGTGTAGGATTCCGTAGTTTTCCGTCCATCACAGTAAGTGTCCCCACTTAAGAGTTTAAAAAACTCTTAACACCGCCATGTAAGATATTAACGTTCCATGTACAGCGACATCTTGCGGCAAATTAAGTAAACTATGATGCGCGAAAGTATGGAAGATGATTTTTATGGGTTAATTCTTTATTGTGAACCGATTTTACCGTTTTTACTTAATTTGAAAGCATTGTGATTTTGTAGAAATTACAGGTACAGTCGCCATCAGATATTTCGAAGCTGTGAAGGTGGTCATACCTGCAACGCCAGCCACTCGAGCGCAGCGTGCGGACATACGTCCGCGCAGTCCCACAGCCGCGCGAGCACCAGCTGCGTGAAGCACGGCAGCCCGCCGCTGGCGCCGGCGCCGCCGCCGCTGCCGTCCACCAGGAGCGTCAGCAGCTTGAAGAACGATCCGCAGCTCTGTTGGCAGACACCCTTGTTAACACTTAACTGTCCCTCGCTTGCACCACTGACATGAATCGATACGTCCGTGCATGCACTAATGTACAGAGTTATCCATTTATGATTACATGTAATGCACGGACAGTTGTAGGGTTAATTACCAGCTCAACGGCTATGTAGCGTACTGCTATAATGTGGACTGTATATTTTTGTAATAAAGGAAATATTAGACTTCAGACTATACTGATCTAAAAACAGATAATAAGGCGTAAGCCTTGTATCACTTTATTATTTTGCTCCTGAAGTGCAGAGGCCTCCGCTATGCCACAGTTTTGGTGCTCGTTTGGTATCTTCACGTTAGTTCTTATATAATCTAGCGCACAATTTTCTAATAGGTCAATTTTTATTAATTGATTCACAGAATGACACTGACAAGTATTTTCTAAAGTATTCAAATCGTCGCGGAGCCTAAGTTGCCAGTTGTCGCACTATTATTTATTAGATCAGCATAGTTTAGGTACTGTAATAGGTATAATACTAAACAGGCTATGTGACATGTCAACCTTCCCGTTGAATAAATCCGCAATACAATACATTAAATTGTGTACAGAAGAAGAATATGCATTAAGTAATCCGTAAGTATAGGTAGTTCCACGAGAGTTGAGGCGAATGGATTACGCACACAACTATATGCAGTACTGATTGCAAAAAGGGTGAATGAATGGAATGAATGAGTGAATGTAAATAAAAATACTTAAAGTGTAACCAGTGCCAGTTACTTCAGTAATGTTTGAAGAGGTTTAATAAAAAACTTTTTGGTCTGTATTCACTCAATTCGCTGTTAAACTTGGTATCGGTATGAAAAAAGAACTGTAATTATAAACTAAAAACAAATCAAATTTTATGAAATATTTTGATTTGCTTTGATTTTTAAGTAGTAACACTACTAATTATAAATTAAAAGTTGAACCCTTTATAGTGCAACTTCCAAATTTCAGTGCAAAAATGACGACCCAACAACATAGTCTTTTTGTATTTTTTTTCTTAACAAGAATCATTAGGACAATCGAACCGCGATGAGGCTTGAACGCACGACCACAGTGACTTTTGGGCGTTTAAGGGTTAAGAAAAAGCGACGAGGACCCGGTCTCGAACGCTGGAGGTCCTCGACGCTTTTTCTTAAGTATATGTCATCTATTTCAACTTTGAACTGTAATTTCTAAATCTTCCTATTACATGAGATGTTGTTGT
This sequence comes from Grapholita molesta, assembly GCA_022674325.2. Lineage (NCBI taxonomy): Eukaryota > Metazoa > Arthropoda > Insecta > Lepidoptera > Tortricidae > Grapholita > Grapholita molesta. The sequence continues at coordinate 3,676,621 of CP053138.2, forward strand.
ATGCGTGACTTCAACTCTCATGAAACTACCTATAAATGGAAGAGACATATTATATAGATAGTTTCATGATATATTTTATTGCGTTTCATGAGTACACTGGCCAAATAAGGTACCTCAGAGTGCTTGGCGATGGCCTGGAAGATCATGCTGACGATCTTCTGCGCCAGCGGCTCGTTCCAGCGGCACAGCGCGAAGACCAGCGCCCGCGTCTGCTGCAGGCTCAGGCAGTCGCGCGTCTGCTGGTAGATGAACGGGAAGCCCTGGTGGAAAACGGCACATTTAGTGACAGGACAGGGAACAAATGACATAGAATAGGTATATATTTCTTTTTAACTATTTTTGTTCAATTACGTCCATTACATTACATACATAGGCCTCCCACAAATATGACTTGTATCATCTTGGGGTTAGTTGCCATAGTCGCCATGCTTGACAGGCGGGTAGGCGACCGCAATAGCTGTAGATTGGGTTCGGGCGCTGCTGCCCGTCCGTAAGGATTTTTCTCTTTGTCGCCTCTTACGACACTTAAAGATGGGGTGGTGCTATTCTAGTCAGCCGGCATCACACGGCATTAACGTTTCTTAATGTGGCTGGTTAAGGTTAATTTAAAACTGACGACTTGTTTTAAGTATAAACCAGTCACCTTGGCATGAAGCAGCGCTTTCGCGTCGGCCTCTTGCAGCGCGAGGTGGCCGTTAGCGTCGCGCGAGCGCTCCACAAGGCCCGCCACCAACGCGACCATTTTGTCCAAAGCGCCCGGTCGCAGCTTGTCGCCCGCGCTTTCTGTGTTCCCGCTGCCGCTACCGCTTCCGCTCCCGCTGCCGCCCGCTTCTTCCGTCGGAGATTCCACCTAAAACAATCAGATTAATTAGTAAGTTGTAATTAATTTCACATAATTTTACTCAGCTGCCGATAGAAACTCGCTTTTCTGTCACCGTAGACGAGTAAAAGTTATGTATGTACAGTCAGCAGCAAAAGTTGCTTAGCGTTTGAAGTGTTCAAAATGACCTACACGCGCTCTTATTCTCTTGATAGAGACGTGTTGACCTCATTGTGAACACCTCAAATGCTTAGCTACTTCTGCTGCTGCCTGTACCTAAGTCATGTTTGAAAGGAGAAGGATTGATGTCAGTAGAATTTTTCTTATCTGCCACATGACTAAGAGATCGGAATTGTCACGACGGCACATAAAACAATTCCGTGAATTACAATTATTTTTGCATATTTGTAATGAACTGTCGCAAATAAAAGAAAATGTCGTCATGTGTTCTTATGTAAAATACTCGATTTATTTAAGTATTTTAACACTATTTACACAGTCACCACAGTTGCCACAGTCTTTTGTTTTGCAGCACACATTTCTCACTCTCCATGACCTTACTTTCATTTGCCTATTATCCTTTATTTTGTAATCAATAACTCCCTTCAAGCACACGTAACCAGCTAACACAGGATGATCGGGTTTTTATCACCTGCCACCATAGCTGTCACGTTCTAATGAATATATAAGTGCGAAAGAAACGTAAAAAAAATAACGCGTTAGGCGACGAAATAGCCCATTGAGGCTCTAAAAAAAGCAAGCGAGACGTAACCTGATGGCTAGATTCTTTAACTGAGCATACCCTTTATATAATTTAGTTATTAGATAGAGATGTGCCGACTACGGTTTTGGCCGACTAAAGGTTGAACACGCCAAAACGTGGGCACAAAAAATTACAAATGAATAGAAAACAAAGGTCTACTGAAGCAAAATATATATTAAATATAGTTAAAAATATTATAGTTTATCATGCTAATATATAATAATTTCATTTCAGCCTTTGGATTTGACATGACACAGTCTTTGTGATGACCAGGACACTGGCACTTTGCACGACATAATTACCGCATGTTTAAGTAATCTAAGCCAGAATTATTTGCGGATTAGTTAATAATATAACTTTAACAGGTGTCTTATTCAAATGTTCCTTGATACGGACCCAGTTCATTGGCATCTGCCTTAATTTAGAGCCACCCGCCTTCATTTAGAACCGTCCACCAAGAGTACAATTTTTGCACTGTTAGCATGTCTATCATGTTAATACCCTTCGTCTCTGTTATAGTGTATTGACGACATGATGAATGCTACCAAAATAATCACTATGAGCTGTGTCTTCTTTAAAATAGACTCAAGTCATTTTCACAAATATTTCTTGCATTAAATTTCTATGGTCAATGTCTCTTATGCGAATCAATTAACGGCGACGCTAGATACAATCACAAGTAGCTTGCTGAACCAATAAATAATAGAGATACATAGCATATTTTTTATCTTGCAGTCTTCTGGAATGTATTAGCAACTCATAGAAGTCAAAGTTTTAACTAATTGATTCGTTATATATTAATATTTTCACAAGTTTCTTTAGCCTAATCGAATTTTCCAAGGCTGATGAAAACGTATAATTCTATTGACAGCTATTGTAGTATCATATGTTCTCCATACTATAAATATTTAATTTAAGTAAAGAAATAAAATTAAACCACCCATGACAAAAAATATTAGCAAAAACGTGTGCCCAAGTTTTGGCGTGTTCAACCTTTAGCCGGCTAATCGGCAGTCAGGTGACCGACTATGGTCTTCGCCTAAGTTCGGGCGTAATTGAGAACGTTCGGGTCGCCTGATACGCTGCGGCATGTGGTGGCGTTCATGTTTTGACGTAAAATTATACTTATAAGTAGCTCTTGTTGTGATTCTAAACTTAAAATAAAGAAGTTTGATTAAATTATGGTAGTTTTTTATTTAATATCCTTATTTTTTTTAAGAACTAGGCAGCCGACTCTTCGGCTCATTTTGCCGACTAGTCGCCGACTAGTCACCAACCATAAATGTGGCCGGATAGTCGGCGACTAGTCGGCACATATATATTATTAAATATTTCATCATTTTTGTAAATTACCGCATTCATTGCATAAGCTTTTTTATATAGTATCGTAACACATTGTTATCACTGTTAACTTGTTAACGTACCCGCTAAATGATAAATTCCAATTGTTAAAATAGTGCTAACTGTGAGAACCTGTAATTGGCTGATTGAATTTATGTTTAGTTCTTAAACAATTATGCTTAAGCTGTTGGTTTTCCATATTATAATAAATAAATAGAGTGCGAAGTACCGGTGGCAAATTTCACACAAAAGGTATGGAGTCGTTTTTATAATTATTATTTTAGGCTTGAGTAATAAAATTATTCATTTACCTAATGTACTATGCTCGTAAGATATTTTCTATAAGTTCCTAAAAAATCTTATGCAAAATTAATCATTTATTCGTTATTTATTTAATCATAAGAATACTTAGGTGACTCCATACATTTAGTGTGAAATTTGCCTCCGGTACTCTGCCCTTTATAAATAAATAATAACTCACCGTGGCAGTGTTCTGGCCGAGGTAGAAGCTGACCATGCTGGCGATGGCGTTGATCCTCAGCATGAACTTGCCCTCCTCCTCGCCCATCTTGCTGAACTCGTACAGCAGGCTGAAGTACTCGGTGAGGTGCCGGAGGTGAGAGCGCGCTCCGCTTTCCATCTGGTGGGAATGTCCAATTTGAAATTTCTGGAAGTTTTTTTTATATGCCCCGCAGTATGTCAATGTTCTGGGCAAAAGTAATAGTTTAATTTTGAAGTTGCCTAATCATGAGTCAGTTTTATGTAAGCCCTTGAATGAATTCAAATATATCTTATTGATCCTTGAAGATTGGCTAAATTAATATTAACCAACCTTTAATTTAACATTTTGAGCTCGGCCATTTTGTATAGCAAGCAGAAGTGAACCGTACTGGAATTTCCGAAGGTTTATTTTACGCTGTAACCCGCTGATTCACAATCGTCTTCCAAATTTTAGTTAAATTATGTTTTGTCTGCTACTTACAAACACAAAGTGATAGTGTCAGATAAAGACACAGCATAATTTAAGTAGCGACGTTTATGAATAAGCGGGTAAGTCTGATGTTTTAATTTACAACTAAAATCTTTTGGACGATTTTGTATATTTTCAACTATTTGTTCAGGCCAGAGAACAATATAAAAATACCGCCTATACTTGTGGAAATAACATCACGATAATACAAAATAATTATTATAAGTTTATTGCCAATTGTCACTAACACAATTAAGATTACCTAATTAGGTATTTTTGAATAACACACACAAACTCGCAGCGATCTCTCTCGCACTTATCAAGTAAAAGTGAGAGGTTAAAACTTAAAAGTTTACAATCCGATTTGCTCGACAAGTGACAATTTAATATGCAATAGACTTACAATGGCATCGTGGCAAACAAGTCCCGTGTCCCAATTAATGTTCACTCTCAGCGGGAAGCTCTTGTTTTGTAACCTCTGTAGCTTGAGATTCCGCCACTGATGTTACAACAGAATAGAAAAGGTTGAAAACAAAACTAACGGGTACATGCTAATATAACACTTATGGCGTAGTCGATAAAGTAGCTATTACATGGAATCTTGACACGGGCGTAAAGTACGCGGTTGATCATGTTTTCTTGTGACATCAGGGTTTACTTATCAGTGGTTTGGCCAAAAAGCTTAGTCATTTGTTTTTGTAAAAAAAACATATGTAGTGGTAACACATACATATAGCATTAGCAGACCATTTATATTTCATATATTTTAAATTTTAGTAGATAAACAATTAACTGTAATTACTGAAATTTTTAACGTCCTTGTGTACATTTTAATAATTTGAATCAACCTTTATGATACATGGGTGATTTTTCATGAATATAAGCTTTGTTATAAAATTCAACATGTGTTAAGTAACCAATTAATCCGAGCGTACGTTTTTCTTAGAACCCTTATAAAACCTTTAAACAAAAGTTATAAATCCAGGACTCACCAGTGATAACAACATTCTTATAAACCTAGTAACACAACTCGCTTCACCAAACTTGCTGTTATCCTCGCCTTCGTCCATACCCTGCAGGTATAAGGCACAATGACTAGATCTGGAACAAGCGAAAATGTACGTTAGTGATGTGTAAATAAAGTTTAAAGTGATATAGATGAAGTGATAGTTACCTGAGCCTTTGTATGACATGCATACACAGCCTCTGAAACATTTGACGGACCATCTGGTTCGGGCATTTTATCAGCACCTGAGAAACAAAATACAGTTATTAGAATAAGTAAAACAGAAAGTTATACATTTGAGTGAAACGGTATAATCTCTGATTAAAAATAAAACAGAAAGTGATACAGTAATTCGGGTTCTTAGAAGCTATCACGATAGTGAGTACTTCATACGATTTCCACTTATAATAAACTGAATTACTGTAAAATATCGCATTGCTCTTATAACGGTAATATAAAGTCGTAGGATATAAATTGACACATATATTTGCAACGGCTATAGAACCTGCAGTCATCTTAGCCTGTCTCCTCCAATTTTTATGCAGTGTAGTGTATAAAAAAATAAGCAAAGAAGTTTCCAGAAAAAACTATCACAAGTAAATTACACAAAGAACCAGTTGTACAGTCGCCATCAGATATATCGGACCTGTGCAGGTAGTCACAAATATCGGAACAACGTCTCTATTGTCAAGGCGGTAAAGTGCATGTTCTGATATTTATGACCACCTCCACAGCTCCGATATATCGGATTGCGACTGTACCAAATCGTGACGTCAAGTAATTATTTTATCAAATGAATATAATATGTTATCCTCCTAAGGCCCTCCCTACAAGTAAATGCTACTCGAATTCGTTCTTTATAGTGTAGAAAATTAAAATATAATCTCTTTTGTGTCAAATTGAACTCTGTACCAATTTTATATAATACAAATTTCCTTGAAGTAATTAGTACTACATGTAGCCTATTATTATATTATTTATAGAAGATGTTAGCCCTATTGACAAGTATCAGGTAATGAACACTAGACTGGTCGCGCCAAATCCATGCGCGTTGATGTCTTTTTACAACTTTTTTACTATTCCAGCTAGAACACCAGCTCCAAGTTATCACGTGAGCAGTACCTGCATGGGCCACCAGGTGTCGTCCGCCATGTGTCCGAGGAACCACTCGGACGCGGCCGCCGACGCGTTGAACTGCTTCGTCACCAGTTCCACCCACGACACCATCGTTGGCTGGTGGACAGTGGAGTTATACGGGTTTTTATTACCAAATTAGCCTTTTTTTATGCAACGACAGTGGCAAACAAGCATACGGCCCGCCTGATGGTAAGCAGTTACCGTAGCCTAACGTAGCATTTTTTGGGTGAGCTTTAATGTGTTACTGTGAATTTTCTAAAAGCCATAACCCATTAGCATTTATCCTTGAGTGATTCCCAAATGTTCCATAGAACAGTGACGTCATGGTATAAATCAGCATGTTTATTCCCATTATGTTCCATAGAACTACATACTAGCTTTTTATTCCAGTTTACTTTCTAGCGACGTAATAGAACAAAATATAACTGTCTTTTGTAAATTTGTCCATTGACACTTATTTCGTTATGCAGTAAAGTCGGTGACACGGTGACGTCACATTATGTTGGGATTGATACAACAATTTTATATAGGGCATTACAAAAGTGACAACCTCACGCATGCTCATATATTCCTGGGGCCTATTTCCCGAACACTTGTAACTTGTAATATAATCGGAAGTCTCTTTCTAACAACAGGGGTTAAAAAGTAGCTTCTGTTTGTATTACAAGTTACAAGTGTCTAAGAAATCCCTGGGGCCTATTGCAAAAGTTTACTAATAATACTAGGAAATAATACTAGTTACAAGTCAATGATTTACAAGTCGTACTTATTTGTGTTTCATAACCATTTTTGATTTTACTAATAATACAAGAATATTCCTGTTGCATAAATTGCTAATAATATTTCTAAACTACAAGTTATAAGATTTCTAATTACTAGTACTAATATATTCTGTTGCATAATATATTTTTTGGAACTTGTAACGTTGGTGCTAATATTATCAGCAAATTATACAAATCATAAGTAAACTTGTTGGCTGAATGAGCAAAACATTTGCCTAGTTCATGTTTTTTTTCTAAAAAAGTAACATTTGGCGGCAATTTGAATACTGAATATTGACATATTTTCGGCGGCAGCTAATTAACAAAATATAATTGAAGTTTTTCAGTACAAACATCATCTTCCTCGCGTTTTGCCACAGCTCATGGGAGCCTGGGGTCCGCTCGTCAATTAATTCCAAGATTTGGCGTAAGCACTAGTTTTTACCAAAGCGACTGCCATCTGACCTTCTAACCCTAAGGGTAAACTAGGCCTCATTGGGATTAATTCGGTTTCCTCACGATGTTTTTTATTCACCGAAAAGCGACTGGTGAATATCAAAATGATATTTCGTACTTGTTCCGAAAATGTCATTGGTCGCAAGTCGCACGTTGTTACCGCTAGACCACCAGCGCTTTTGAGAAGTTTTTCAGTATTATACGTACTTACAAACGTTTTTCAATATTATAAAAAAATTACGGGAAAACAGAGAACATTTTAAATGTGCGTTTTGATTAAAATAAATGGTTAATTTTGATATAACTGTTTAACTGTTCATCATTGGAATACTAATATTTTAAAAATATGGTGCCCCTGACGTACGTAGAAATAATTACAAGTTTGTTCTAATAATTTGTGTTTTTGCTTATATTTTGCAACAGAAACTAGTAAAATTCACTAATAATATGAGTTATTAGTACTAATATTTTGCAACTTGTACTTCATTACTGCTACTTTATAATGCAACAAAAAATTATAAATTACAAGTCGAGTTACTAATATTATTAGCTTGTAATTTCGGTACTTGTATATTGTATCTTGTACTTTATTATGCAACATAAAAGTACAAGTTACAACCAAAACCGCTAATAATATTAGCTTGTACTTTGTTATGCAATTGGCCCCTGGTCAGGGGTGTATTACATAACAACTTGTAACTTGTAATATTAGCGGAAGTCCCTTTGCAATCCCATTTATTAGAAAGAGAGTTCCACTAATAATATTAGTTGTATTGTTATGCAATGGACCCCAGGTTTTATGTGTGCAACGGAATAATTACTTTTTTCCACAGGAAAGGAGTGAAAATAATGTTTTTTTTTTATGTTAATGCACAATACCTTCTCCTTGGCGTGTATAAACGTCTCGATGAAGAAAGACGTTGACAGCCGGGCCGCGACCTCCGTCACCTCCGGCCGGAGGGTCATGAGGGACTGCGGCACCGAACTGCACATCTGACCCATGAACCTGACAAATTAAAAATGACCTTACTAGACCTGTGTAATAAGGTCGTAATAATGAAACTGTTCCACACGCTATATATCTGTCCATTTTAGAGCTTGGCTCTTGTCGGTGGAGCAATTTCCATGCATTACGACCTAGGCGTTCTCCTTGACATCCTGATCCGACAAGGAGTTTACTTTATCTTTTATTTGATCAAAACATGTTCTTCTGGGTCTCCCCCTTTCTCTTTCCTGTTACCTTTCCCTATAACCTTGATATAATCGCCACGTCGTAAAACGTGTCTCAACATCTTTCCTCTTCTATTATTATCTATAATTTTGAGGAGCTTTAATTTTTATACGCTAATGATACATTAATATAGATGATAATAAAAACCGGCCAAAAGTATTTCGGGCATTGCTCAGTGCAGGTACCTAGTTTTCGATCCTTAACTCCAAACAATTCAAACGATCAACTACAATCTAATTTTCCTTTTGTTTAATTTTTTGAACTTCCAGAGCGATCATTTTAGAAATCAACCACTTTACCAAAAAACTTTTAAGGCACACCCCAATTCCTCTTTAAATACTTATCTAACGTCATCTCAGACGTAGGGTTGAACCGAAAAAAAATACCCTTTACTTCATATGTAAATAAACGTACCCAAAAAAATCCATTTTTATTTTATCATTTGTCCGCATGGTGAATTTACACATTCATACTAAATTACAGCTTTCTAGGACTAACAGCCACTGAGCATAGCCGGGGACCGACAGACAAACATGGCAAAACTATAAAGGTCCTATTTGACTAAGGAACTCTAAAATACTCACGTGAAATACGCGTGTTGGAATATATTCTTGTCATGCAGAAAGTGCATGTTGTCGTCCCATATCCACTTGAGCAAGTCGGGCGGCAGCGAGACGCTGGGCGCCGCGTCGCTTCGTCGCTCTAGCGCCTGCGGCGACTCGCCCGCTGTCGACGACTGCCACACGATATTCATTTGTCAAGCAATATGTTAGGGTATTTTCAAGACAGTAAGATATACATCTTGTAATGTACATACAAATGCGAGTGTATGTCTCTAATGCATATAGCCAGAAAGTCTAAATTCGATTGATTCACACGTGTTTATGAATTGTAAGAGGTATAAGTAATAAAAGTGTGTAAACATAGTGAAACACTGCAAGCTGTATTTATGTAGAATAAACATTATATTAACGTTGGCTTATTACATATGTTCTATACTTTTCAGTTATATCTACATAGGAGTATAAGCTTAGATTTTTCTCTTAGCAACTTAACATGTGAAATCTGCTACTTATTAAAGTTTTAAAACAATTTCGTACTATGAAGTTTTAAGAGTCGGAGATAAAAAAATGTACAAATGTATAATGGCATTCTCTACCATTTATTTCCCTAGTATCATCTGTAATTTGATTTAATTACTGCTACGAAACAACAAAACGCATCGTATACGTAAATAAGTTATTCAACAAGTTCAGACTCGATTTCCAGTACTACACTCGCTGTTAAACCAAACAAAACTTTATCCTCATTACAATAAAGTTCAAAATACCTGCGCCTCCTCTTGCGGGCCGCACTCGGAGCCGCGCTGGCTCCGCGGCGGACTCAGCTCGTAGAACAACATGTATGCGCTGTTAGTCTTCTCGAACGAGAAATCCATGAACTTGTCCGTCACTGAGTCGTAGGTTTTACTCTGAAATAGGTAACTTACTTAGGAAAATTGTTCTACAATGTCCCATCTAACGATGTTCGTGGGTAAAGAAGAATGTATGAATTAGGACGAACACAGTTATACAGAATTACGTAGAACACACACCGAGAATACAAAAAAACTGTATTATTGCGCATTATTTATCATTATCAACCTTAGGCGTCACATTATCGATCAAAAATATTTAGGTATGGTTGTATCTGTATCTATTATTTATTATATTTCAATTGGATTACTCAACAACACTAATATAAAGACAGCGATTTAAATTAACCTCTTGACCGCCACAGTCATCTAATCATGACGGGCAATGGAAGGCCATGACCGCCACAGTCATCTAATCATGACAGCCAATGGAAGGCCTCACACGCCATAGTCATCATTACATGGCAAACATGTTCTAAACTGTCAATTCGAGGCGTACAGAGCACTCCAGATGGTTGTTAAGTTTACCGTGTGCCGTGTGATGCGGGCTGACTAGAATAGCACCACCCCATCTCCTCCCGTGGGTATCGTAAAAGGCGACAAAGGGAAAAATCCCACGGAAGGGCAGCAGCATCTGTCGTAACCCAATCTACAGCTACTGCGGTCGCCAACCCGCCTGCCAAGCGTGGCGACTATGGCAACTACCACCAAGATGATACAAGTCATATTTGTGGGAGGCCTATGTCCAGCAGTGGTCTGCATACGGCTGAAATGTATGATGTATGTAAGTTTAGCACCGTACCGTCATCTCCCCGCCGAAGCACTCGGCGGCGATGTGCGCCGGGTCGAAGGGCTTGACCTCCGCGTCGTTGAACAGCAGCCAGCGGTCGTGATGCGCGTGCTGCCGGTCCCGGATGAACGAGTAGTAGTGCCCGCCGTCCGCCGTGCCCGTGTGCACTGTCACGCCTATCAGCTCGTACCTGGTTGACAATAACAGTCAATCGTATGATCTACCTGTGTACAGTGTGTACAACACTATTACTTAACTCTTTCACAGGTATAGTAATGCCAGAAATTAAGCAAAATGTAACCTTTTCATATTTGTAACAAAGTTCAAATGATAGTGGGAAATATATTTCCTCTGCCTTAAAACTTTGTCAATTGAAATTGGAACAGAGTTTCATTGCTTCAAATAAACGGGACTTAACCGCATATATATAATTTAAAAATGACCAGCGATGTTTCTAGAACAGCGTTGTCCTCGTGAGTATTTGTCGAAGGTTAAATATTAATACACGCGGTTAAGTCCCGCTTATTTGCAATAATGTGTAAAACCGTGAAAGTTTAAAACCTTAATTTTTTGACCTCAATTGGTGCTTGTTAACGCTTCTGCACATTCCACGCGCTTCTGCACACAATAGATACCTATTTATTAGAACATGTTTCGTGAATTCGTAAAATAAAAACCAGAAATACTTTACTCACTCGTAATGCTCTTCAGCGTCCAAGTTATCTTCAGATTCCGTGCTCGGACTGCTGTCACCTTCCTTTTTTAAATCCGCAGATTTCCTTCTCTCCTCTGAAAATACAATCAAATATGAATGAATGAAAATTTGTTTATTCATAGACACACAACACAAAGGTGACAGAAATACAAATAACATAAAACATACAAGGAAGAAATCTCAGCGTAATGGCGACATCCAGCGCTGATTTTCCGATGAGACCATCAAGTGAAAAAGTATCACGGCAGGTAACACAGAAAGTAAAAAAAAAAACAACAGAAACATAAGAATAAAAAACAGAGAAGATACTAGGATAACATAAGTTTGGTACATTTAAAATAGAAGCTATATTTTAAATGTACCAAACTTATGTTATCCTAGCTTCTATGTAGCACTTTAGTGTTAAAATTTTGATGAAACTTTATCATTCGATTTAGAATCTTATGGCGACACATCAATGTTTATTTTACCTTGATACTGCGCAGGCATGAGGTGCTTCTCGACGTATCCGGACATGTCCAGCCGCATCGGGAACGAGAAGTGAGTGTTGACTTTCTCCTTCAGCATGGTCAACATGTTGAATGTGTAGCGCATGGTGTTGAAGCAGAGAATGCGCGGGAGTTTCTTGAAGCACGCTCTGTGACAATGTAATACGTAAGGATATTATTGAGCCAATGGTCGTGATTTAGCCACGTTATATTGTGTTGCGCCCGATTTGTATTACAAGGCATTTACAAACAGTTTGCGAACATAGGCATTAGGCAAGTAACAAAACAATAGTTATTTGTATTTGTTATACAGGGGGCAAAGTTAGTGTTTACCTTCTCGTGCTAATATTGAGACCCGAGCTAGCAAAAGATTCCTAAATTAAACCACGAGCATAGCGGGTGGTTCATAAAAGTGGAATCTTGAACATTGGGAGGGTTTCAAAGCACGAGAGGGGAAAACACTTTGCTCGCCTCACGGTAGAGGAAAAAAATACTCTAAAACTTACTATAAATTCTACTTTATTATCTATACATTAGAGACAAATTTACTTGTAATTTCTCTTGCATGTTAGTAGTATATGCTCTACGAATGCTGATACGTATGATGAAGTTCTTACATGTCGGATATAAAGTACCGCTTACACTATCACTTACCGTTTCTCAGCCCGCACTTTGGCCGCGCACTGCGAGCACGTGTAGCAGTTGTCTCCCTCCAGCGTGTCCTTGACCGTGACCTCGTCGAGGCTCTGGTGTAGGTTCCGCATGTCGGCTACTTGACAGCGTACGGTGTAGAACTCCTCGAGAGTTCGCGATACGTGTGGACAGTCCTGAGTGAAGTGAATTAAATAGCTATAGAAAATGTATCGGTCAATAGTTAGTCAAGATGAATATTATTATTGTTGTGAATTCGTAATAATGATGTTTTGTAACATTGAGATGAGATAAATGATGACACAGGGAAACATGGTGCACCATTTAAGTACGATTAAAACAAGCTGAAACAGAAGCTTCTTTAGCAAAGTTATTCAAAGAGGCAACGATAAAAGACGAATAATAGTCTTCGGTTGCCGCGATAATGAAATAAAACTAGTACTCATGAAATAAAATTAGTATACGCGATATAATTTTTAGTTACTTTATTTCAAAATAAAAGACGAATTTGAAAAAAGTTCATCATCAGCATTTACTTGAAAAAATGTGCTCTTGTAGAGCAAGTAATTGCCAATCCTCTCTTTTCCGTTCAAGTTTTTTGATTTCTCGTCTCTGTTAGATGATTTACTTGGCTGAGATAAGTAACAAAATAGTTACTAAATATGATTGGCCTAGTGGGCAGTGAGCTCCCATATAAAACTAATGGTCCTGCGTTCAAATCCCAGTATTTGTTGTGATGAGCACAAATATTTGTCCCTAAGGCATGGGTATTTTATACACAACACAAGCCTTCTTGAGCTTACCATGCTCAGTCAATGTGTGTAAGGATGTCCTGTAATATTTATTTATTTATATATTATTATGTTCTTGTAAAGATACAATATCATCATCATCATATCAACGCTTTCTCGCCCACTGCTGAACATAGGCCTCTCTTAGAAGATACAATATGCTCTAGAATAAGTAACTCACCAATGAAACAACATTGTTACTAAGCACTCCACAGAACAGCGTCTTCACAAGCTTCTTCAGCTCCGGCGTCATCTCCTCCAACTTGGACACGAGGTCGATGAAAAACTCCGCCATGTCCTTCTGTTCCCCGGTGTTCAGGGGCTGGTGATCCATTTGGTATACCTTGCAGAAGCTGCGAGGATTGTAGGCTTTTCGTTCACTCTCCTGTATAAAAAATAAATATAAATAAGATTTTTATGCTTTAAATATTTCTGTGAGATATTTGTTTGTATATATGGTATATATGCTTGCGATTATTTACGACATTCGGGTATAGCGGCATTATAGGTGAAAAACTTAACTGGAGGACCATGTCTATGTAGTTGCGCAGATTATTAATATGGAACTTACGTCAAAATTTGAGTCTAGAACGCCGACACGCGGGTACACACACGTTACTACCACACAGGCTAGGTGCTTTAGGTGAGTATTTCACCTATAATATGTGCTCATGATTACATATACTCCTCGTTAATGAGGGAAACATGTCGAGCAATATTCGACTTATAAAACGTGAGTTATCCGCTTCTATACAATTAATATGTTTGAATCTCACGACAGTTTTGAGTTTATAATATGTGTTACATGCAACATGTAGCACGTAGCTCCCGAGTCGACAAACCACACTCACCATGAGGTACGCGAACATTCTCTGCATCTCGTGCAGGGTGGCGGCGTGCCGGCTGTGCGCGGGGTCGGCGCGCAGCACGGCGGCGCGGGCCTGCGGCATCATGTACAGGTGCTGCATGCACGAGGCCATGTAGCACGTGGCGCCGAGGTTCGTCAGCCCGACGTAGCCGCATTCGGAGCGGGACTCTTCGGCCGGCCAGTAGTCCCAGGGATACGAGGATTGTGGCCCTGGAAATGTGTCAGGAATATTTGTTAAATGCTCAGATCATGTTTTTATAGGTCGCAATAGGTAAACAAAAAAAGGGTCCAAACATCAATCACAATAGGTAAATCAAGACAAGAATAAGATTTTTTATTAATCAAACTTACATCATTTATTCAGTAACTCAACAAGAATTGTAATTATGTATGTTCTTGTATATTCCATATCCATAAAAACAGAAGGTTGGGCAGCAACGTCCGTCGAAACCTATTCTACAGCTACTGCGGTCGTCTCGTCGTACCCGCTTGCCAAGCGTGGCGACTATGGCAACTACCCCTCAAAATGATACACTTCATATTCACTGACATATGCCTGTCCAGCAGTGGACGACTTGTGGCTGAAATGATGATGATGAAAATGGCTAATGAGAAAGTTTGATTCATCATCAGTCAAAAACCGTCCACTGATGAAAAAAAAAGTGTAAGATTTTTGATATTTCGATATTTAAATCGAAATAAAATTTGACTCGAAGCGAGACTCGAACCCACAACCACTGGATCAATAGCCCAGTGCACTACCAATTGTGCTATACGAATACCGCTTGGACTTTGCAAATATTTCTATTTTTCTTTCGGTTTAAATATGGATTATATTCGCTAGCAGACGGTTCTGCTTAATAAAAAACAATGTAAGATTTTCGTTATAAATCACTTACCAGGCTTATGGTGCTCCATCAACTTGTTGTGCAGTACCATGTAATTGTCGGGAGCGCCGCGAACAAGTTCCACTAGCAGGTCGTAAGCTGCGGACCGAGACTTCTGCGACTTGCACTTCGGTAGGTTCCGGTGCTCCGGGTTCGGTACGTCGAACAGAAACGAGAATACCTGCAGGAAACATTGTGTTAATAATAATAGTTAAATGACACAGTTCAGGTAAGAAAGCATATCAAAGTATATATTTTTGTGCAGTCAAATTTGTTTATACGTTATTATTTTTACTTTTATATTTTA
Organism: Grapholita molesta; assembly: GCA_022674325.2. NCBI lineage: Eukaryota > Metazoa > Arthropoda > Insecta > Lepidoptera > Tortricidae > Grapholita > Grapholita molesta. The sequence continues at coordinate 3,692,017 of CP053138.2, forward strand.
GTATCTTTAGTTATAACTTGTAATAAACTGTTTGATATGTTTTCTTCTGGGACTACGCATAATTATGTACTTTAGATTGTATGTACCATACAAAAAATAAGTCCCGCCGCAGTTTCTTGCCGGTTTCTTCTCGGGTCAGAGGTGTAGGGTTAGATCCAGTTGTAGTTTTTTCTTTGACGTTCATAAGTGCATATTATGTGCCTAAATTGTAAAATAAAGATTTTTTATATATTTTTTATAGTTAAGCTATTTATTATTATTTTTTATAGACATCAACGACTTTTTCGAACACGCAGGAGGCGAAGGGAGCGTACTGAAATGTCCACAGGTTCATATTAAGCTACAAAAGTAAAAAAAAGATTTTTGTCTATAAAATTTCGTGTCATTTACCGAGTCGTCAATGTCATCATCCATGTATTAATTATAAATGGTAAATTCTACATAAGTGCAAAATTTAAGTGACCATTAAGTAATTTTACTTATTTATTTATGTTTGATGCCAATGTATATGGTAAAATGCTAATACCAACTACAATTATATATTTATCAACACCAGATTATAATTTAAATTTGCTATAAAAAAAAACAATTTTACGTGGATTTACGCTAAAGCTCCCAGCAGACGTCGTATGTGGTACTCGGCCGGATACTGACTAGCGTTCTTAGCGAGCAATGGAGCCGTCGAGGCTACATTTCGCCAACATTCAGGCACACTCGATACAGTTACTTCTCTTCAGTCGATATTTTAGCTCGATATAGTTTTGTAGTACCTACGAAAGATCGTTAAACCGCAACATCCTTACCATTTCTAACGTCCTGGTACCCTGCTCGGAGGTCTTGAACCGCAGCGGATGCTTGAGCAGGTGTGTGAGCAGGCTCAGCTGTCCGTACAGGCCGTCGTCGGGCGAGCACGGCTCGGTGCGCCGCTCTATGATCTCTCGCTTGTCGAGGGACGCGCGGATCTGTTCGCACAGCTCGTTCAAGTCGGGTGCGCCGCTGTCTTCTGATGTTGCGCCTTCTATTGAACAAAAGGGGTTTAAAAAAAAATTTAACACTTGATTGTAGCCAGTTACCTAGTACATACTTTAAACAGTAGAAAGAATCCATCAGATTTGTATTTGTTTGTCGATAAAGGTACGGATATTATTTGGTAATGATTAGTGATAAAGAAATATATCGAGTTATAACCTTTGCCGTATGATGCCGGCTGACTAGAATAGCACCACCCCATCTCCTCCCGCGGGTGTTGTAAGAGGCGACAAAGGGAAAAATCCTACGGAAGGGCAGCAGCGTCCGTCGAAACCCAATCTACAGCTATTGCGGTCGCCAACCGGCCTACCAAGCGTGGCGACTATGGCAACTACCTCCTAGATGATACAAATCATATTTATGGGAGGCCTATGTCCAGCAGTGGCCTGTATACGGCTAAAATGTATTTATAACCTTTGAAAAAGTCCTCAGGCAGCCCGTCGATCAGCCGACACACCAGCCAGAAGTAATCCCGACACGCCGGACCGTACGGCTCCTTGCCTTCTTCTGCGTGGTGATGAACCACCTAGAAAAAGTAACAACTTTATAGAAAAAGCGATTCTAGTATTTGGGAGTTTTCAGAAAATGCCCCCAATAAACGTGACGTGAAAAATGGTACATTTTGTCAGTTTTGTGACGATAATTAAGCATGAAATCTGTATGGACATAATTTTTTGGCTTTTTTGTAATTGTATTACTGTTTAAAGTTTATGAAACGAGCACTAAATATTTATAGAAATTTAATACTTAATTATCGTCACAAAACTGACTTAGTTAACTTATCTGTAAGTCACGCTGATTGGGGATATTTTTTATATAAATGAAATACTATAACAAGTCATTTATCGAATATAACTATTTTTTTAAGGGGAAGAGTTTATTAGCATGAAATAAACCTAATACATTAAATATTACAAAAATACATATATAGTAGAAAAGGAATAGAAATCTAAAGATTCAGGGAGGGTATTTTTATAAATACATAGTCTGTAATTTATTATGTTGCAGAAATACTATTAAGGTAATAATTTACATCAAATAATATGAATAATATATTACCCTTGGTCACTTGTTAGAACTAGAACAAGTTTGAACATAAATAAAAGACATGACTTGTGTGGTGGTGGTGGTGGTGTGTGGGTGGATACCTCGGCGTGCTGGTGCTGGTGGCGCATGTCGGCGGCGCGCGGCAGGTGCTCCAGCAGCAGCTGCAGCAGCGGCGCCAGCACAGCCACCTCGCCGCGCGAGCACAGCCGGTACAGCGCGCCGCCGGCCTCGCGCCGGACCTGAGGGCCACATTCACGTTATGTTACTACAAAAATAGAGTGCATAGGCTGTTACTGAACCAGCGTGCTACACCTTCGACCTCGTCGACACGTACCATCAGGTGCGACTGAGGTCAAACGGTGGTCAGTCTTGTATAAAAAAAAACACAGATGCTCAGTTTAGGGTCTGTGCCAACCGTATTTGTACAACCATAATTCACGGGAATCCCATAGCTATCGGGGCATTGAATTTTACATAACTAACATTACGTCGTAGGCCTTACGAACTAAATATAAAAAATAGTTGAAACAAAAAAAAATGAATTCATAATTATAACTACACCCCGTTATCTAACGCTATTGTGGGGGCAATCTGAAATAGTGATGTTGCATCATTCAATTACACAAACTAAGATTCTTCTTTAGTGAGCGCTATAGAGATAACACATTCATTACTCTCTTTAATCAGATCGGAAAGCGACAATAATAAATATCGAATATCGTCAATTAGTCTGTAGAAATCACGTGGCATCTATTTCAAAAATCGGACCGGATCTTTTGATATGTTATTCAACTTCATATTTTGTCGACTTAGATTATCGTAACTGTCTCTTGCACCAAAACTGAGCATAAGATAACTGGGTGTAATTATAACTTTAAGTTTATCAAATACTTTCCAACTTTTTCTTAAAAGAAGGGAATGGACGTATGGATGGGAAGAAGGCTTCTTAGAAGAACGAGGTATAAAATATAGCTGGGCAACTCAATTAAATTAGTACGAGCAAATTTCAAACTTCTTGGATTGCCGATAAAATTTTTTAGCCGGATTATGACTCCGGGAACACCCTCCTTCAACCTACTTAAGACCACCAGCGGAAACACAACCTCGCTCTAACTACGACCTTCTGATAAAGCAAGTTGGTTGCTAGTTTGTCTCTGTTTTACATGGAGTGTCATCAGGTGCGACAGAGGTCAATCGCTAGGCAGACTTAAAAGACAGGTATAAAAAAAAGTGGTAAGCCCTCACCGCCGGGTCGGCGTCGTCCAGCAGCAGGCGCGGCGCGGCGCGGCGCAGCGACCAGGCCAGCGACACCGCGTCGCCGCCGCCGCGCGCCCACCACACGCACATGCGCATGGCGTGCTGCACCACCTGCCGAACATTGCAATACACATACAACATTAATCATATCGTAAACTGCTAGCCTACCATGGTGGGGTTTTTATCACTTGCCACAATACCTCTGTCACGCTCAAGTGACGGATGGCGCGATGAACGATAAAGTGACTACCATGCTACCCGTTCTGATGCTTTTCTAACTCCGTCCTTCTCCATAACTATTTGCACCGCAAATGATAAATAAATATGCCGTAAGAGTGACGCCACGCTATCGCATTTTGTTAACCGAAATTTTACTTTACGGAATCCTTCGTACGTCCTTATTGCATTACCAAAGCCGTCGTTAACTCAGGACCTCCTGATACGACGCATAAACAATGCTAGAAGGCCGTAATATATTGTAAATTCTTTGTATCTGCAGTAGTGCTATAAAATCGCTACATCAATATGACATGGTATTTATATGTAACCGCTCGTATAATTCATTCATTCTTTAAGACCGTATTTTTATCGTCAATTCTCATGAACCATGAACTCCACTTCCAAGTTTTTAACGCTACTTTTTTCTGATTGGCTAAGCGAAAATAAACTACGCATACTCAAGAGTAAAAATTACCTGCGCTCGACCCCAGAACCCCGTCTTGTATGTAGTCGGCTCCTTAGACGTCGCCGCCTCGCACAATATTGATATCAGTCTTTTTGTTGTCTCCTCCACGCTCATCAGAGATAGTAACGACTGAAAACAACATATTATTTTTACACTAAGTTTTATAACTCGAAACAAAAGTCTATATGGGTCATAGAGATTCATTAGGTTCGCGTATTTTCTATGGACATTTTGAAAGTTAAGGGTTTTGAAGGCTAATATTTAGTTATAGTGAATATTATATGCGATAAAACACAACTTACACTCACAGTCGTTAACCAGGAAAGACGATTTTTGTTTCAATTACATGGGTGAATCAGGGGACACAGAAACATAGGCTGTTAGAAGAGATGTGGCACCGCAATCTTCTAACACGCTCGGTAGGTGTCCAGAAAAACGTACTTACCACAAAGTTGCATGTTTAGTGTCATTAACGATAAAGACAGCTTGAGACTGGCCTAAGTTAATCATATCAACGACTGATATAAAAACGTTGATTGGGGCAAACATGTAATACAATTTAAGATGAAATAAAATTAATATACCGGGTGTAACTTTGGTGTCTGGGACGGATCTGAAGACGGCAGCGTTCCGATACGACACAACAACTGCAACAACAACGCCAGGCAATCCTGTCTCCATTCGCTATCGTCATTCCTTTGCAACACACCTGAAAAACAGCACATAATAAAAATCTGACTTTATGCATTTGTTATTAAGGTACAAAATCGCGTGAAACTGACAATCACGACTCACCCGACATCATAATGTCGTATAACAGTCTGAGTCCGCCTTTCTTGATAAATAAATCATTCCAATTTTCCACGTTAACTTTTTCTTCTTCATTCTTCTCGCTTCCAGAAGGTTCTTTGGCGGGTGGACCATTGTTATTTGAGCTCAGTTTATCAATTATGTGTAAAGAGTACATGAGCTTCTGTGGGCTGTTAGGGTCTAGCAGTTCTGGTAGCTTGCTCTCTATCGGGTTCTGGAAGGCTTCTAATAGAGTCGGGTTAAGGGGCACCGCTTGCAGGATGTCCCACACGCGCCTGGATAAGAGTTGAGCTTTTGTGTGAGCTACTGAATCCTAAAAGCAATAGAGTTTAATTAGTACATTTACATTAAAAAAATTGTATTATTAACGACGTATATAGTTACGTCAAGATAGAGTAAAATTTTAAGGGAATAACCAATTCAAGAGATTTACGAGAGTTTGAATTGCCTTCTATGCCATAAAAATAGTTAAAGATGCGTTTCAAATCGAAAATTTCAATAAAAGTAATAAATGTTCCTATCCTACCGACTGCGCCAATGTTAATCTTGGTCATTTTGTTTAGAATACAAAAATATTTTAATGCATTACAGTTTAGTTAAGTAGAAACAATTTAAATAAGCGGCTACGAGGCCATCGTAGTTACAGTATAAAGTCAAACAAACAGACAAATTCATAAAGTATATAAAACTGTTGCAAAAGTGCAGTAATGTAGTCGGACATAGTACTGACCCCGTTGGCGCCCGGCTCGCGCATGCGGCCCAGCGCCTGCATGAGCGTGAACAGATGGTTGAAGTAGGCGGGGTCCAGCAGCAGCAGCGTGGGCAGGCGCGCGCGCGCCGGCGCGGGCTGCGCCGACGGCCACTCCGCCCACGCCGCGCGCGCGCCCACGCCCACCGACACGAACACCAGCTGTGGGAACACGAACACGAACGGGTGACATCGGACCGACCACCAAATGTGCCTTATATTTTTATGTTACCGCCACACACTCGCACGAGTAGCGAGGCGAATAACGAGGCGAAACAGGAGCACGCATGTGTACGCGGACGTCTCGTTATTCCTCTCGTCCCACGTATCGTGTTTTTGTAAACGCAAAGTTTCGTCGAACGTTTCGACGAATAGCGAGGCGAGTGACGAGCCAGCATGTCTAATCGCGGAGTTATGTTATTAATGGCCAATCACCATGATTCTATGTCACAAAATTTATGTGAAATGCAAATTAAAAAACGAAGCTCGCCTAGGCCGGAAATGTTAAACTTACGACCCTTAACGACCGTACGTAAACTTCGTCTAGGTAACCCTACAATGATATACTTCGAGCCTATAAGGAACATACTGCTGTACACACACTTGACATTGTAGTACACGCTTGTGAAATAATTACTTGTTATACAAGAGAGCAAATTTAGTGTTTACCTTCTCGTAGTAATATTTCATCAGATTTCAAACCACGAGTACACACTTTGCTACCGATTGAAACACACAATTTTTCACCTCATTACCGCCAGGAAAAAAATTACTCTGAAATATAATAAATTTCAAAATGTATTTAAAATTATTAGCATACATAATTTATCATTCAAAACATTCAATAAAAGAACATCTAATCAGCTAACATAAAAAAAAAAAACATTCACACATTAGTAAGTAATAAATAATTTTTCACTCTTGTGAATAAAATGCAATCTGTTTTTAAAGAATGAAACAACATCTTTCCGAGCCAGTGAGGTGAAAATAATATAAATGTACACACAGCAACATTCTTAACTGTACATCGGTGGACTTTATGCCTTATATAATAGGGTCTACCAATGTATAGCTAAAAGTGTTGTTGACTGTACAACGCTCACCTGATTATCCTTGAAGCCCATGTCGTACAGCGTCCTCTCGTCGTAGTCTATGGTGAGCTCCTGGCCCTGCGTGATCATGCGCAGCGGGCCGTCCGTGGCCAGCGCCGTCACGCCCTCCTCGCCTTGTATCTGAACGACCGGGTAATACTGTTAATGGCAGTCTTCAAAGAAATGGGTAATGCGTTTTCTGTGATCGTTATCGTGCATAAGAACTTGAATATTTGTTCATGTAACTATAACTACTAGAGAAGTCTCCTATACGATAAATCGCCCGAGCCCTCCCAGGCGGAGGTGACATACTACATATGTGGTAGTCGTTACCTGCCGCTCCCACCAGCAGTGCACGTGGGCGCGCAGGTGGGCCACCAGGTCGGAGTGGTGCAGGCTGAGCGAGGCGCGCGGCCCGGCGCCGGCCGGCTGCAGCGTGAGCCGGACGGTGCCGGCCCCACCCGAGCCCTCCCAGGCACCCGACTCCGCTAGCGCCCAGCGGCGGAGGTGATATGCGTATCTAAAGCAAACGATTAGAAAGTTAAGTCTAAACATAATACATAAAGTTGCTAAAACTTCGACATTCTATCATGTACATAGACGCATATCTCGATGTCGTGTAAGTTACATATGAAAGTCGAGAGCACGTGTCTATTTTCACCTAACTCTGACAGTATCTTTAAACTGTCGAGTAACAGAATTACTCAGCTTAACTCAAGTGCTATAATTGTCGTAAAACGTCAATTTAAGAACCATTAGTCGATTAATATGTCGGTTGAAAGCACCGACATTGCTTCTGCTGGATTTAAAAGTGCTGTAATAGCTACTTTGTTGCTAGCTTTGATAAATGCCGTAAATATAATCTTGCATACAAAAATGTGTCGTATTTGTGTCATCAAGACAATAATTGAATTTCTTCTACTTAACAACTAAACAATGTTAGCTTTTACGTACTAAATTTGAATGCGAATTTACATTGCTATGCAGACGCCATTTAAGATAATTCGGTGTTGTAAAAGATTTTAAAGATTATTTATGCTAATTCTTGTGGCATGATGGTTTTTAAAGTGCATTTGAATTGCTGTTATGAATTTAGAGAATAACATATGCTATTACAATTACATTTTTTTCTTTCTAATTAAAGGGAACAAATTTATTTAATCACTTAGCAAATACAGAGAGAGAAAGTTTAAATACAGAAGTCATACAACAATTAGACCGTGCTGTAAACATTTCGGGTGAACCTTCGACAGTTCAAACAATTCTTGTATACGACGTTTTGGGATGCTTGCGCAGTTACAGATGTGTAACTCCGCAACTAAATTAGAAATGTCGAGATATCACAAAGCATTATGATTTTACTTTTCCCGCTGCTAGGTTTCCGAGTACCAAAAGCCGTAATCATTGAAAAAATAAAACACATACCTTCTTTTAAAAGTATCTAAATGCGTTTTCAACAACAGAAGCGCCCTCTGAACACACTGCAATGCCGCATCCTCTGTCATGTGCTTATATATATTCTGTTTATCTGGAACTTTCTCGGTCTCTTCCTTCTCTTCGCACGTCATAGGCGTTATAGAGCTTTCGCCATCCTGTTCTTTCACAATGAGCCTCTCAGCTGCGGAGGAGAGATGGAACATGCATTTCGAGACGAAGTCGTCTTCTTGCAATAGCTGCTGGCCCATGTAATAGCTGTTAAGATATTGGATGGCACCCATGGAAACGTCTGGAAAAAAGTTGAAAAATTAGTTGATGCATATCCCCGTAAGCCAATAGGAGTGGGCGCACAAGAATTAAATTATATTCAAATTACTTAAACATGTTTGTGCTTATTATTTATTCAATGGAAATAGACAAGTTAAATATGCAGCGTGCAAATAATCAAGAGGATTGAGTGTATAATATAGGTGAATGGTCCACGCTAAGCTGCGCACCGCGGTCTTCCACAGGTGGTAGATGGCGAGCGTGTTGCCAGCTGGTGCACGCTCAGCTGTACAGACAGGCCACATACCGGTGCTCTGGCCCGCAGCGCGATCTTCCACAGGTGGTCGATGGCGAGCGTGTGCGGGTGCGCGTCGCCCGTGCCGCCAGGTTGCCAGCTGGTGCACGCTCGGCTGTACAGACAGGCCACATACCGGTGCTGTTGGCCCGCAGCGCGATCTTCCACAGGTGGTCGATGGCGAGCGTGTGCGGGTGCGCGTCGCCCGTGCCGCCAGGTTGCCAGCTGGTGCACGCTCGGCTGTACAGACAGGCCACATACCGGTGCTGTTGGCCCGCAGCGCGATCTTCCACAGGTGGTCGGTCGCGTGCGTGGGCGGGTGCGGGGCGCCCGTGCCGCCCGGTTGCCAGCTGGTGCACGCTCGGCTGTACAGACAGGCCACATACCGGTGCTGTTGGCCCGCAGCGCGATCTTCCACAGGTGGTCGATGGCGAGCGTGTGCGGGTGAGCGTCGCCCGTGCCGCCCGGTTGCCAGCTGGTGCACGCTCGGCTGTACAGACAGGCCACATACCGGTGCTGTTGGCCCGCAGCGCGATCTTCCACAGGTGGTCGATGGCGAGCGTGTGCGGGTGAGCGTCTCCCGTGCCGCCAGCACCCAGCGCCATGCGCGCCAGGTTGCACAGCTGCTGGTACAGGCTGAGGCCCATGATGCTTATCGTCTGTTCAACACGAAAACCAAACGTTGCTCAACGGTGCATCACCTACAGACTGGCACAGTCGCAGCCATGCCACGGCCAATGTAAGGTAAGGTAAAAAGTCTTTCAACTTCTAAAGACGCGGAAATGAAGTTGAAAGTATTTTCAGTGCGTAAACCGTTCAATGGGTGAGGATTCGAAGACGGACCTTGCCGGGAAGCTTATTTGATCGGAATTTAGCGCATTAAGACGATGCATAGAAAATAAAACACTTTTTCAAGTGCCGGAGTGTCCAACTGGCAAAAGGAATGTTACTTATTTTTGTGTATATGTTTTCTGGCTATATATTTTAATATCTGCTAGAAGCCAAAACACGATTATGGAAGTTTTTATCAATTTAGAAAAAAAACTATATTCACATATCTACCTATATTCCTTGTTTTTCTTAACGTTATTATATTTAACGGTTAATGTGAGCTACGTTAATCGTTAGCAGTCTTTTTTTTTTACTCACCTCAGGATCCAGAGTTGGCATCTTCTCGATGTACAGGAACCGCAGCGCGTCCAGCCCCAGCGCGTGCTGTTCCGGCGACTTGGTGTGGGACAGCAGCCAGGAGTAGAGGCAGTCGGCGCACTCCGGAGTGCCGCGGACTACGAGACACTGCCACAGCTCCTCCACTTGGTCCACCGTCAACCTGTTCAGTCAAATTATTAAAGTATTTTTTTTTAACATGATACCTGCAAAGACCAGAAACATTTTCATGGAACGTTCTGACGCTGATGGAAGGTCAAAAGTTAAGGAATAAAATTTCTTCCGAGAGCTAAAACTGATGCTGTCTTTATCACTCTTATTATCTACACTACTATATATATATATTGTGGAAAGATTTGATTGATTGTTTGTTTGCATCAAATAGGCTCCGAAACTACTGAACTATGATTTGAAAAATTCAACATTGTCTCGTGATGAATATAGGCGATATTTTTGGGTGCGAAGCCGGGCGGACTGATAATATAGACAGTAAGCTTTTAAGCCGTTTGCTGACAGTAGGTACGCCTGTCGACGTACTGTAATATGAAACTGTATGTAAACACATGCCCAGACGTACGTTAGTACGCCGGACGACGTACTGTCAGCGAACGGGTTAGTTAACCTTTTGAGAGATGCGTTCTCCAGTCATTATTTCTCCTAGGTTTAGGCAGTGTGTTACCGGAAGTGCTGCGGCGAGCCGACGGGCGAGAAGATGGCGGTGAGGAAGTGCAGGCGCACGGTGAGCTCCGTGACGTGCGCGTAGTGCGCCGCCTCGCCCGCGCCGCGCGCCTGCCCCGCGTAGTGCCGCAGGTCCTCCAGGAACAGCCGCATCATGCCGCGCTCGCGCTCCGCCCACATCACCACCTGCCGCAGTGCCAAGTTACTCTCTCCGTTGTAATAACATTCTAAATTGAATGGCAAATAGCTTCCAAGTGTTCTATACCGGTGTTATAAAAAATGTCATACAAGATCATCAAACCGGCATCTGGTCATGATTTGGAACAATTTTTACTATGGAGTCAACTTTGTAAATAGTAAAAAGAAACAACTCTCTCATAGATTTTCGTCAACGTTTACTTGACCTTTTCTATCGAACAGCTCCATTTTTATTTAATTTTACAAACTTGTCCCCATGGTAAAAGATGTTTAAAATCATGAACAGATGCCGATTTGATAATATTGTATCACGTTTTTTTTTAAACCCAGTATATAAGTGACTTACCTGATGCATATCCATTCCGCGTAGTTGTTGAAATGACGAAAATAACTTCGGCAAAAGACGAAGCGAGACTGCCACAGACCTGCACAGTACAAAACACTATAATTCTGATAAAATTCACCAAAAATTGCATTGCACTTGGGTACATTATTTTCAAAGTAGACACCAGTAATGGACAAAGAACCAATCATGAACATTGGTGCTTATTTCAAAGGAGTGTTGTGCATTTGTTGGTAAATATTCAATTTATAACGTTATGATTTTTGAATTAAGAACTAAGTATCCATCATTGGTGCCTGTCAGCTTAAAGTGTCTCCAACATTGGCGACATCGCTCTACATTAATATTACAAAGAATTAAGGTAAAACATGTTAACATATATTTCACGGTTTGACATATCGGTGACGGTGTACCTATTAGATTGAATACGACATACAGAAACAACTCGATAATCAAAAGTTATATTTTACGTGGTGAGGGGAGTAATGTGAAACTAACCTGTGATTGGCTAGATTATCCAGACACCCCTCGATAAACTTTATCCGGATGAATTTGTCGGTGCTAAAGCACAGCAGCGCGCAGAGCGCCTTCTCCGCTTCCAGGGCCAGACCCTCGCCGAGCTGCTCCTGGTATATGATAAAAAAATGGAATGTGTTGTTATGGAGTTTAGATACAGGTTTCACTTGACACTTGTCATTCTTGTCAATGTCAATGTGACAGTCAAAGTTTTTTAATGATCTAATACCGTTGCGGTTTTGCAAATATAAATGCAATAAAGAAAAAAAAACTTACAGGCCTTTTATAGTTTTTATATGCTAAATTTGCAACGAAATACGCACTTTATTACAAGGAACATAATGTCAATTTAGTTGAGTTAATCAACTATTTGTTGTTGTTATTCTGTCCTATCAGCCACGGGACAACTGAAGCATAACTTGTTATAAAAAATGTGACACCGTGTAATACTGACGCGCTTGGTATGTGGCCCATTATGGAAGGGACATATAGCTTCTATAAATTTCTATTTCGTTTGTGTATTTAGATGCAATTAAACTGTGAAGAGTGACCAGGGGAACGTAACCATGGCAACGAGGGACAAATAATAGTTGCAAGTAACACTCACGATGGCGCCGTCCTGCAGCAGGTCCCACAGCAGCGTGTGGCCGGGCCGGCACACGTCGTCCACGTTGCAGGCCGGCGCCGGCGCCGCGGGGACGGCGGCCGCGCGCGCGGCGACAGCGCGCCCGCGTAGCCCAGGCACTGCGCCTGCACCACACCCACACTCACACACTCCGGGGCATACGAGACCCATCGACCACGCTTGTGTACGCAGTTGATGGGTCGAGGTAAAAAACGTGGTCGGATTGCTGCGCCATAGCACGTTTGCACGGACCGAGAACGCGCAGCCCGAGAATTTACGACCCAACAATCGCCGTCCATTCTCGTGACACGAATTATTGGCTGTGTATTCTCGACCCGTACCAACATTGCGCGACTCCGGATTACCCAACCCATCAATTGAAGACCCAACAATCGGTGACCAAATTTTTTCTAGAAAAGTTTCATACACGTTCACTGTCCCAATCTGACATGTGAACCTTATGGCTTTGTTATGGAGGCTAGCCGTGGCCCCACATTGGGGGCACAGACAATGAACGTGTTAAAACGTCGGTTTTGGCTGTTTGCTCGCGATTAACCTAACACGCTTTTCCTCGCTTCGCTCGCCGTCACACTTAATTTGACGTCGCACTGATTGAGCAATGCACACTAGGGAATTCTAGTGTTAAATCGGCATGGTCGCTTTAATAGTTCGTTGTTGTCAACGATATCGTCATACATACAACATACTGGTACAATCGATCGAATCAATACACAAATCGATCTTGACCCACAATAAGGTTAATAAGATTTGTGCCAAGAAAACTATATATTCGCACTGTTAGCCAACCTCTTTTTGTGTATCCATCCCTAATCTATAATGCATATTTGCGCAGCTCGTACATGTCGAGCACCAAGAACGAATGAAGAGGATAGCCTAGGAGGCCCTGTCTCTTCGCTGTGTTTATTATAGCTATATTTTATTAAACATCGCACCCAAAGCTACTAATATTAAGGTCTATTATATATTTGCGTGGCCACTCGCGCCAGCTCCTCGCTGGTTAAATCATCCTCACCTAGCTCAGGCCACCGATGCGAGTGAGAGGAATGGCTGAAAAGGCGCTGCCTTCGTCTTGTCTAGAAAATTATCAGCCCCTTATTGAACATGGCACCCTAAGCAATAAGTGTTAAGGTCCATACTTGCGCGGCCAGTCGCGCCAGCTCCTCCTCGCAGGCGGAGTCGTCCTCGTCGAGGTCGGGCAGCCGGTGCGAGTGAGGTGAGATGGCTGAAGAGGCGCTGCCCTCCTCCTCTTCACCGCGACGTTTGTTGTAGCTCTCCATTAGGCGGAGTTCCATTAATCGCCTGCTGAAAATTTGTGAATTAGGTCACAAGCGAGTAAGCATTGAACGGAAAACACAGGCGACAATCATCACGTGTTCCTACAAATTTAGTCGTGTCGAAACCATTTTTTACGAAGATAATTCAAGTATGTCTTGTTGTTATTCTTATTCTGTCCCACCCATTAGCCAAGAAACAACAACGGCGCTATGAATGAATCACTATGGAAAATACATATAACTATCACAAAAATGCATGATTTGTAAACTTAAATAGCAAATAAAATTGTTGGTAATAACTCTTGATCCACCGCCTTCAGCTGTGGGACTAGTGGGCCTCGCTGTCGGCAACCTGCAGTAGCTAGGACACTCACCTGGCGTCGGCGCTGTCGCTGAACAGCTGGCAGTGCGCCGTCTCGCTGCCCGAGGACTCCTCCTCCACCTCGGACACCGACTCCGCCAGGTCCGTCGCCTTCAGCTGTGCTGCTACTGGACAAAACAAATCATAAATAACATTTGTTTAGTAGTACTACTTAGTCACAAACGGATAAACTCACGTGTAATTGCTGACAGCAGTGAGCGATACAACCTCAACGCGAGCGGTGTGTCCTGACTCCGCTTGAAAATGGGTACCAGAGCTTACCCGAAACAGTGTAATATATTCATTTGATGTGATATATTCATAGTGTGATACATTCATTTGTTTCCTTCGATTTTGACAAAAAAGGATTTATACTTTATTTCCTACACTATAAAGTACGAATTCGAGTAGCATTTTACTTGTATGGTGGGCCTTAGAAGGATAGAATCGTATACATGAGCGTGGAATTGCATTTGTAGTGGTTGTACGGGAAAAAGGAAATTTCGAATGCATGCAATTCGACGCTCCCGCTAATTTATCTATACATGAACTTGAGTGTACAGTCACGCAGGCATGCCGCGGGCCCGTAGTACTCACGGAAGTGGCGCTGCTTGGTCTTGTGCCGCTTCTTGTACAGCTTCTTCTTCCGCGGCCGCAGCAGCTCCTCGGCGCCGCTGCTCGCGCTGCCGCTGCTGCCGGCCCGCTTGCCGCGTCTGTACCATACGTTTTCATGTAACCATGTTTTATTAAGCCATAGGTTGCTAGAGCAAACGAGTATAAGGTCCCCTTGATGGTAAGCAGCCACCTTAGTCTATGGACGCCTGTAACTCCAGTTGATTCACACGCGCGTTGCCTACCCTTTTAGGCGCTAAGCTCTCTGGCCACAATACTCACCGGCAGGATCACAACACTAATGAGTAGGAACGCCTCTATAGACAAAGCGATTAAGTGGATGTGAACATGCACTTTGTCTATAGAGGCGGTTTTCAAATACATATACACACATAAATGATCCTGACTGTACCAATAACGGACGGTTAGCAGTAGTCTCAAAACTGACAGTAAATGTTAAGGAGCATATGTTTTGTTTTTTATTTATTTTTGTTTAATAAAGTACTTCCACATCGAGTATACAATTAAGACAATTTGCGAACTATTGTATACTGGACACTGATCTGATATACCCGACAATTACGGAGAATATTATACTGATATACCCGACAATTACGGAGCACATAACAAACATAACACAAGTTTGTTACAAAGCTCATAGTCAGGCGTGACTTCCTAGACCCAAGACTTAGTTTTCCCTCTAGGTTGAGAGGTTAAATAGCAGTTGCTTTTGTAAAAATATAATGGCTACTCCATATCTAGGAATAGGTTTCCGTGCGGATCTCGGGCTATATTGAAGCATATTAAAATGCCAGCACAAATACGATTCTTTTAAAATAATATCTGTCACTGTGTTAGCTTAAAAATAAAAACTAAATAGGTACTTACTTTTGACAAGATTTGAGAGTAGCACATTCTTTCTTCGTCAGCTCCTCGCCTTCACGTAGCCACTCTTCTTGTTCTGCTACAAACGATACATAAGTATTACAATAAATAAATATTACAGGAGATTCTTACACAAATTGACTGAGCCCCAAGGTAAGCTCAAGAAGGCTTGTATTTAGGGTACTTAGCCAACAATATATATAATATAAAAATATTTAAATACTTAGAAAACACCGATGATTCATGAACAAATACCTGTGCTCATCACACAAATAAATGCCCATTTGAACCCAGGACCATCGGCTTCATAGGCACTACCCACGAGACCAAACCTGTCATCATATATATAAAAAAGTTTATTATTGGACATTAGGATACTGGCCCGGACTCTGAGTATATAATAGGGATCACAACATATGTTAAATATTGTTATAAAATTTAGTTATTTAGCTGAAATGGTTAAAAAATTTACGAAAGTAGTTTTTGCTAAATATTGCTGAAGAAAAATATTTAAAGATATATTTTGAGTCAATAGAAAACAAAAAAAATGTAAACAAACCCATTTCATCACCTTTATAGTTTTTCAATTACGCATGTTTAAAATAACCATGGTTTCAATAATATTGTCTACACATACATACTTCTGTTATTTACATTCCGTTTAGTTCAAATATGCGATAATTACCTACATTAAGCGACAACGAATTCAGAAATTAATATTTTGTCATGTGTCAAATGCTTTTTTTACTTAGAAATTCAGTTGTCAGTCCGCCATATTTGTTTACCTTATATTTCTTTTCCATTGAACCGGAATATAGATATAATTTTCCTAGACATTTGATTCTTAAACAAAACGAATAATAGACTGTTTACGTGGGCGACTTACCCGTGATTTCGCGCTGGTGTTTACTTTGCTTGCGCGGCGTGGGGCCCGCCTCCTCGCCCGACGTGGAGAGCTCCTCACACTGATACAAAAACTGATATTAAACTCTTAATTCCTGCGTTTAGTTGTATCACAATTTCGGCCTTTTTATGACGATATTTAGGACGTCCACTGCTGGACATATGCCTACCTCAATATGATTATTATTAATAAAGAAACAAAACAAAGATAACAAGTTAATAATAATAAATGAAATTATTTCCTTTCTGGTTTTAGAACCGCTGCAAGATGCTCGCCGTGTCCAGGATTACCGTCTTCTGAATCCGACCCTCGATCCAACCACAACTACGTTTTAGACAGACAGAGTCTCGAGCTGTTGGTCGAAACTCTTCGCTATTAGTTATATGTGTTAGTCCACATGGAAATACCTTTCCTTATGGCGCTTGGTGCTTACGTTGTAAAGTGTCACATTAGTATTGAAGCGTCATTATCAATAGCGTAAGCGCCAAGCGCCATAAGGTACCTTCCCGTGTGAACTACCACATATTACCTAAATTAAAAGTCTAAGTCTAACGTTGGCCCCTTAAGCATGACGCCGTTCATGCTGGCAGCATGTGCTAGCTGGGATCACAACGTATCAGTACACGTACACAAAGTCAAGTTAATTTAAGCCTTTATAAGGCGGAATATATTTCCCACCATTATTTGAACTTTATTTCAAAGTAATAGGGTTCAGTTGTGCATAATTTTTGACATCCTCATGCCAGTTAAAGGGTTAAACGGCCACGTTGAAGCAGTACTAGAGACTAGACGAGTGCAGTCGTACCGGGTCGTCGTCGGAGTTGGTCTGCTCCATGCTGACGCTGGCCTCGCTGGAGGAGCGGCCGGGCTTGCAGGCGGGCTTGAGGCGCGCGTCGTCCGGCGGCGGCGAGCCCGCGCCCGCGCCCATCAGTACTAGAGACTAGACGAGTGCAGTCGTACCGGGTCGTCGTCGGAGTTGGTCTGCTCCATGCTGACGCTGGCCTCGCTGGAGGAGCGGCCGGGCTTGCAGGCGGGCTTGAGGCGCGCGTCGTCCGGCGGCGGCGAGCCCGCGCCCGCGCCCATCAGTACTAGAGACTAGACGAGTGCAGTCGTACCGGGTCGTCGTCGGAGTTGGTCTGCTCCATGCTGACGCTGGCCTCGCTGGAGGAGCGGCCGGGCTTGCAGGCGGGCTTGAGGCGCGCGTCGTCCGGCGGCGGCGAGCCCGCGCCCGCGCCCATCAGTACTAGAGACTAGACGAGTGCAGTCGTACCGGGTCGTCGTCGGAGTTGGTCTGCTCCATGCGGACGCTGGCCTCGCTGGAGGAGCGGCCGGGCTTGCAGGCGGGCGTGAGGCGCGCGTCGTCCGGCGGCGGCGAGCCCGCGCCCGCGCCCATCAGTACTAGGGACTAGACGCGTGCAGTCGTACCGGGTCGTCGTCGGAGTTGGTCTGCTCCATGCTGACGCTGGCCTCGCTGGAGGAGCGGCCGGGCTTGCAGGCGGGCTTGAGGCGCGCGTCGTCCGGCGGCGGCGAGCCCGCGCCCGCGCCCATCAGTACTAGAGACTAGACGAGTGCAGTCGTACCGGGTCGTCGTCGGAGTTGGTCTGCTCCATGCTGACGCTGGCCTCGCTGGAGGAGCGGCCGGGCTTGCAGGCGGGCTTGAGGCGCGCGTCGTCCGGCGGCGGCGAGCCCGCGCCCGCGCCCATCAGTACTAGAGACTAGACGAGTGCAGTCGTACCGGGTCGTCGTCGGAGTTGGTCTGCTCCATGCTGACGCTGGCCTCGCTGGAGGAGCGGCCGGGCTTGCAGGCGGGCTTGAGGCGCGCGTCGTCCGGCGGCGGCGAGCCCGCGCCCGCGCCCATCAGTACTAGAGACTAGACGAGTGCAGTCGTACCGGGTCGTCGTCGGAGTTGGTCTGCTCCATGCTGACGCTGGCCTCGCTGGAGGAGCGGCCGGGCTTGCAGGCGGGCTTGAGGCGCGCGTCGTCCGGCGGCGGCGAGCCCGCGCCCGCGCCCATCAGTACTAGAGACTAGACGAGTGCAGTCGTACCGGGTCGTCGTCGGCGTTGGTCTGCTCCATGCTGACGCTGGCCTCGCTGGAGGAGCGGCCGGGCTGGCAGGCGGGCTTGAGGCGCGCGTCGTCCGGCGGCGGCGAGCCCGCGCCCGCGCCCATCAGTACTAGAGACTAGACGAGTGCAGTCGTACCGGGTCGTCGTCGGAGTTGGTCTGCTCCATGCTGACGCTGGCCTCGCTGGAGGAGCGGCCGGGCTTGCAGGCGGGCTTGAGGCGCGCGTCGTCCGGCGGCGGCGAGCCCGCGCCCGCGCCCGCGCCCGCGCCGCGCGACCACAGCGCGCGCATCAGCGCCGACGCCAGGTACAGGCTCTGTACAATAAATAAGTACTTCATTCATTTCATGCTAGTGTCATTTTTTTCCGTGAATATTAACTTTTCACGCCACTGCTCCGAAATATGGCCAAAGATGAATTGAAATGAGTGTAGAGAGTTGCTCTTAGCAGCACTATTCAAAAACAGTTCAAGAATGTAGATTTGCAAAGCAAAGTGTAGTGTTTTGCGGCCTTTTTTACTTTCTACTCTGCTATTGGTCGATTATTTTTGACATTAGTAACTCTTTAAAAAAAAATGTGAGCAACATAAAATAAAATAAAGTAAAATAAAATAAATACATTACATTTGAGCGTTTAATAAAAAAATTAAAACGTCAAATAAGATCAGTGAATGTGTATTTTTGCGATTGCAAGCGTTTCTTATGTAAGTATGTGTAAAACGCCTTTGCATGCTTAAAAAAAGTAAAAATTAAAAAGGCGGGAAGGAAAATTTCCTTACATTAGACATGAAAAGCACATAGTAATGCCTCGGTAGAAAGTGCAATAGATGGACTCGCATGTTCGCGGACTTACTCGTCCATCTATTGTTTACTTTCTATACCTGGACAACAATGTACTATTCCAGCCAGACACCAATGCTCTGTAACTTAAATGTCAAAGTTGGCCAAGTTTGGCCTTGGTGTTTCTTAATTAGAGCATAGACACAGAACCATATAGTCTTTTTTTATACAAGTTTATTTATTTATATACTTTTAATAAATTGCATACCTACGACTATATGAATCATGCATTTAATACAAGTAGAAATGAAGCTAAAAATGAAGGTTTCACAACACCATAAAACCACAAAGTGGAGTTTGATGTTTGTCGAAAACACGCAGTCAGTGGCAACCGAGAAGCAAAAACCTGTTTTCTATCTCGCGTTTCACCTTCCAACAAAATCATTGCCGGTGTAAAACTATGACCGGGTTCAAATAAAAACAAACTATACCTGTTCAGTATGCTCCTTGGGCGGCAGCGAGCATAGCAAGCTGTACAGATGCGAGCAAGGTTTAGGCGCCAACGCCCGGATGAAGCCGGGCAGCAGGTCGTACACCTGCCGGCCGCAGTGCTTGAGCTGTGCCGCCGCCCACACCAGCTCCACGTGCTCCGACGTCACGCGCCCTTCCACTGCCAGGAACTTGAGGATCATGTGCGACTGTTTTATCACCTGGTGGAGAAAATTGACTTATAGTTGGTTGCACCAAAATCGTGATTAGCTGTTAATCTTGTGGTTGTAATAGTTGAAATTTACTTGTATGAAAAATTTGTAAACTCTTTAAGGGATGGCAGCTGCACCGTCATATCTACAGATAAATAGGTCTTTGGTGTGGTTCTACCCCCCTTTAGACAGAGTTAAACATATGTCTAATGGAAAATTTATATTTAATTAAGGTTATGGACTCAATTATTTTAGAAAGCCCTGTTATTTTGGTTTCATACCACAATTACCACGTCTCCTAACTCAGCATGCAATGAAGTACCTCAGGATTACTCAAGGGAAGTCTAGCATGAATTGTTTGGTAATGTTCAACACTAAGGAGATCAAACTCCCCTCTAAAGTAGATACCCAGATGGCTTCCACCTAAGAAAAACGTCATACCCTCATTGGGTCCAAGACCTTTGATTTACCACTGGTCACAAAGTTAGATCAAAGTTATACCGCATGCCTGTTAATACATATCATTATACTGCAGTTAAACTGAAGGTGAAACTAATATAACATACCTCAACATGTAGATTAGGTCCAAATAGATGCTCAATAATATTATTCTGCGTCAGCCACGTGGCCAGCTGCTGGCCGGCTACCTCCGCATCCTGCGCAGGTTCGCCCGCACACAACTCGTTATGTGCAGCTATGTGCGCGTTGATCTGCGCCACTCCGGCTAGTCTCATAGTCAATGTGCTGCTGTTGAAGTATTTGAAGGCTAGGGCCAAACCATCACCGTCAAATGCTAGTGGTGCGTCTAGTGGCTCCTTTGCAGCTCCCCACATGAAATCTAAACAATGTATGGACTTAAATGTTAAAATGTGTCAAATATTACATAAAACTTTTTAGTTATTAATACTTTATGCATCTTAAAGATTGCCTGTGTCTTTTTTTAACTTAATTATTATTTGTTTGATAATATTTTTCTGCGCTGGGCATGTTATAAGAATGAATGATAACAAGTGGACGAAGACAGTAACAACATGGCCGGGTCCCGCAGGAAAACGCAGGCCAGGCAAACCTTTAGAAAGATGGTCTGATGAAATTACAAAAAAAGCAGGACAATACTGGACAAGAAAAGCCCAAAATAGGGAAAAATGGATGGAGTTGGAGGAGGCCTATACTCGAGAGAGGTCCTTATTATCATAAGGATAGTATTTATTTAATAATTATATCTAGATTAAATGTAACTAACTTTTATTGTATGATATTAAGGAATAAATGGCTTTTTTTTATTTTATAATATATATTTCTAAAGTATAACATATTGGATTGAAATTTTATCACAATGTGAAGTACTATTTTCTCCTGTAAGAGGGTGTTTTTGTCTTAATTTCAAATAAAAATAGTTAAAAATTATTTTGAAAATAGCTATGGTTAATGATCACAATATGAATGGTATAAAAAAAGATTCTTACCTGCCATAGACTTCACGGCTGGCACTCTAAGGTCTTTGTCCTCCAAACTGCACATGTATTTCAAGATTTTACTCCTCAACGGCATGAACAACTGTGCCACGGCCCGGAAGTTCAACCATAGCTTGAGATTACCAACAGCTGCTACTATTGCATGAGCCATGGACAGCGGCAGAGTACTCGGAGATGCATGCTCAAACACCGATGTCATTGCACACACTCCCCCAAGTTTACAGAACAAGCTAACATTGCGCAGTAGATATGCAGGTATTTCTGTATCATGTAAGTCACAATAAGAACTTAAATTTGATATTTCTTGAGCAGATAGGTCATCTAAGCGACTCAGAGCAGAGTGTTTACAAGCTAGGTATAAAGGAAAATTCAGAAGAAATATCTTTGACACAATCGCCATGAGCTTTTCCTTTTGCTGTAAAGACCAAATTTCCGCATCATCAGTGACTGTGGGTTTTGGTGGTGTGGATGGTTCTTCTGTGGTGTCACTTGGTTCTTTAGGTGTTTTGGCCTCCTCGGGCTCAACAGGAGGCTGTTCCTCCGGGGGCTCATCACTTTTCTCCTCATTGCAGGGTGGGATGGGTTCTAGTGGCTGAGGTTTTTCTTCACTCTCTTTAGAGGGTGATGTCTTGGCTGCTGCTATTAACTCATCTTTGAGTAGCTTCAGTTGACACACAGACAGACACAAAATACTCTGCACCACTAAATAAAACCTTTCAAAGTTTTTTACATCTCTGTAGCAGCACATGCATTGTCTGGAAAAACAGTTACATCTTAACCCCAATATGTAAACTTGTTAAATTTAAAACAGTGTTTTTATAGTTTAAATACCATACAGCATAAAGAATCAACATAATTTACTACATTATTTGAGTTTTGAACATAACAGCTGACTTAATTGTGAGTACAATAGGAACACAGCTTGACCCTAATACTTCAACATTTTAGTGGCAAATAAAAACTATTTTATGCCTAACTTGCTATCCTAAATGTAATATTGAATGCGTTCTTACCGTTGAGGCCATGAAATAATGTAGTTTAGGACAGTCTCTAGTTCAAATTGGCTTATTGTTGGGTATTGGGAAACATCGTCAGTTAATCTTGCTTCACCTGAAAACAAAGAAATTAAACTAGAATGTGAAATAGCAAAGATAAATAAATTACTTGTTTTTGTAATAAATTTATCGAAACAAACGTCGACGTAAACAGAAAGCATAAGAACGAGAACTACAACATTTAGAAACAATGTAACTTACAATTTAGTAAAAGCTGTGAAAACTCGGAACAAACATCACACATTCTTATGGATTTGTAACAATATTAAACGAAATATTATTGCAATATCATCGCAATAATGATTTCGTGTGAAGTATTGACCATAATTGATGATTTTTCGTCTCAGAAAACGAACACTGCCTTGTATGTCACGGAATCCGTTTCCACCATTGTTGACGATTGTTGTCAAAAATTGCGTTTTGTTATCAGTTTTATAAATAAAAAATATGGTTATTGAGACGAAAGCTAAATTATAACCCGAGATATCAAAATAAACGAATAAATTTAAATAAACCTTATTTTAAGTTAGGATTGAATAAGTAATTTATGTAAATGCTGATAAATGTTCTGTTTATATTTCAGAAAAAATATTGCAATATCGAAACGTGTCGTAACGTTCGGAAAATAATTGTCATTTTAAGAGTTAACAACTAAACTCACTGAGGTATACCAATTGTTAATTATAGATTTCGATACTGTTTGTAATTTATACGATGAGCTTTGTTAAAAAAACGATACCGTACTCTTCCTTAAAATGGTGTGCTTCCTTTTTTTATTTACGTTTTCATTTCTGAACGTCATATATATGTCATTAATTCTGTCAACAACTCGAAGAACTTGACGTTTCAGCTGTGCGCTATGGGTTGATTTTTTTTGGATTTCAGTTAAAAAAAATATGGCTCAATTGCTTTATGTCGTTGCTAGTTTACATGTTGTACTCTGCCCATTCACAAAAGTCGAAGAAAGTTTCAACATACAAGCATTTCACGATATTTTATATCATCGACATAACCTCTCACAGGTATTGACAAAATCTAATTTTGGATTCTTTAGTGGCATACTTACCAATGTGTAATATTTTAATAATTTGCTCCAGTACGACCACAATGAGTTCCCGGGAGTGGTGCCGCGTACGTTCGTCGGGCCGCTTATTATTTCGGCTCTATCGGCCCCTATGGCCGCAATTTTTCATCTCTTTGGGATAAATAAGTTTTGGATGCAGTATGTTGGTAAGCCTTCATTCACTCTACGCTCTAACAAAACAGACATCATATGTATGCAACAAAACTTAGTATATTAAACATTTTTAAAGTTTTGTTTATATTTTGGTTTCAGTGCGTCTAACGTTAGCATTGACAGTGATAGGAGCCTGGTCGCGGCTGAGGAACACGCTGCAGAAGCAGTTCGGGAACACATTCGCGTGGTGGTTCACATTAATAACAGTGACGCAGTACCACTTCATGTTTTATATGAGCCGTCCACTGCCTAATATTCTAGCATTGCCACTTGGTAAGTGAACATAACCACAAGACAAAAAATTACAAGACTAATAAAAAAAAATTAAAACATAAAAAAAACTTACACTATGATGTTAGTATATGATGTTGGGTCATAAATCTTAAATAAATAAAGTAAACAAAATAATACTTTCATGGTTACAAGTAATACTGTAGAATTTTATCAATAATATTACTTAAATTTGTGGACCAGAAGATTTGAGGCATTATAAACAGGGTAATGTCAATGGCACTTACATAAAACCAAATTGAATAGAATTGACATGTGCATTTTTAAAAAGCTCTAATTGGTCTATCAAAAATTTCTTTCAAATACAAATATATCTGGTAAGCGTAAAAAAAAATACTTATATGTCATTAACAGACCTCGGACAGACTGAGCCATTTTTACGTCATTAATGTCAAGTGTAGATGTTAATATAGATATACCTCAAGATAAAATATTAAAAAGAATATATGAATTATAATTAAATTAAAATGACAGTGCATTATGTACAAAACGAGTAGGTATTATTTATTTATTCAAATTTTTTTTTGTTATTGGTTATTGTAATAAAGAACTATATTTTTTTCTTATTTTTCAATGATGTTATTTCGTATTACTAAATCAAATAAATACTCAAAAGAAATTCGACATCTGGACAATGTCATGTCAGGTTCATTTTCAATCCACTTAAAAACTGTTTTTGCATTATATTTTGGCATACTTAAATTCAAAATAATCTGTCTTCTTAATTATTTATTTTTTATTAGCAAACTTAAATTGCTCACAAATGAAAATAACACAACAGAACATTAGAATAATGACATTAATGACTTTGTCACGATATTTACTATCTAAAGAGGTATAATATATATCAGTTATGTTACTTTCATCAGTCTCCTCTAAAGGAGAGAATAACTAAAAACTGCACCCAAAAACCAAAACAAAAGCAAACACCAACCGGAAGTAACATGAATACTGAAAACAAATATAAAAACAACAAAATGGACCCCAATATGGCTGGTCCCCGAGGGGAACATCACCCTCCAAACAATCACAACATCAATATATCGATAAATCAAACTAAAACATTATTCCCCAAGCCGAGTGGTCATCGCGGGGATTACGACCAAAACCCTCCAGCTTTGAAAAGGCAAACAACTAATTCTCAAACAAAAGCTATAAAGAAGAATACAATTTCCATCTGCACCCTTAATGTTAAAACACTATCCTCAGAGGAAAAGCTCCTAGAATTAAAAGCAGCGCTAAATAATATCAACTGTGATATTCTAGGACTATCCGAGGTACGGCGCTTAGGAAAAAATATCTTGGAAGATGAAGAACACATCATGTTCTACATAGGCCAAACTAAGGGCCTACACGGGGTAAGCTTCATGATAAAGAAAGAACTAAAAAATAATATTGTTAATTTCACGGGTATATCAGAAAGAGTATGCGTACTGGAGATGGAAATGGAAAATAAACAATTTACAATCATACAAGCATATGCCCCAACAGAAAACGCTCCGCATGAAGAAATAGAATTGTTTTACAAAGACTTAGAAACAGTGCTGGTGCAGACCTCAACAAAAAACATAATCACAATGGGTGACTTCAATGCGCAAATCGGAAAACCAAAAAATTACGAGGACAAAGTACTGGGGAAATATGGCATCGGAACAAGAAGCAAAAGAGGTGAAATGCTTATCCAATTTGCATATGCACACAACATGAGAATACTCAATTCCATGTTCAAGATGAAAGATAAGAACCGATGGACCTGGGTGTCACCAAATAAGATCATAAGAAACGAAATTGACTACATAATGACAACAATCCCGCAGCTTTTCTCAAATTTCGAAATATTGAAGTCATTCTATTTTGCCACCGACCATAGACTAATCAGAGCAACTCTAACCTTGAAGACAAATAGAAGAACTAGGCGCCACTTCATGAGCACCCCAACAAAATTAAAATCAATAGAACAACAAGACACCTTTTATCAAAATTTGTCAAAACACTTACCACATCTGCTAAAGTCACATGAATATCGCACTGTAGAAGAATATAGCCAACAGATCGAAAATTCCATAAAGAACAGTATAAAAAACATAAACAACAAGTCCAAAAGAAGTATTTTATCGAAGGAGGCGCTACAACTAATCAAAGAAAGAAGTACCTTACAGAATAAACCATCACTTACACATGAAGAAAAACAGAATCTGAAAGTATTATACAAGAAAACAAACAAAGTAATCAAAAAATGCTATGAAACATATAGGATGGAAACAATCAAGAGACACCTAGAAACCTCGAGGAGCACAAAGAAAGGATTCAAAGAACTGAAAAAGGACAAGGAGTGGATTCCATGCCTGCACCAACCTGGCGACAACAACAAAAGCCAATCTCGAAAGGATATTATAAAAATAGCAACAGACTTCTACACAACATTATATAGTCAGCCTAACATACAAGAAACCGAGACAACAGAACCAAACACATCCTCAAATATTGAAAAGTTCCATGAAAAAGAGATTCTCAAACAAATTAGCAAATTAAAATTTGAAAAGAGCCCTGGCCCTGACGGTATTGCCAATGAATACATTAAATACGGAAAACACTTTTAATAACCCCATTAACCATTTTATTTAACAAAATAGTTGAAGAAGAACATGTACCACAAAGCTGGAAAAGATCCGAAATCGTGCTTATATACAAAAAAGGGGACCCAACAAATATAGGCAATTATCGCCCAATTAGTATCATGCCTTGTCTCTACAAATTACTATCCTCATGCTTATTGGAGAGAATATCACCAGTCATCGATTATCATCAGCCCTGCGAGCAAGCGGGTTTCAGAAGAGGATTCAGTACGACAGATCACATTCATGCACTCGACCAGACAATAGAAAAATACATGGAATTCCAAAGACCACTATATATAGTCTTTATTGACTTCAAAAAAGCCTTTGACTGTATTTCACACAACAGCATATGGGAAGCTCTGAACAAACAAGGAATTAATAACAAATACATAAATATCCTAAAAAACATATACACACATAGCATGAGTAGAATCAAACTGGACAGATTAGGCACAGACATAAATATTAAACGCGGGGTAAGACAGGGTGACCCACTTTCTCCAAAATTATTTATAGCCGTTCTCCAAAATCTAATGTGCGACCTACCATGGTCCAACAAGGGAATATATGTGTCTGGAAAATATATGAACAATCTGAGATTTGCTGATGACATCGTATTACTGTCAGAAAACCCATTTCAACTAGAGTCAATGATAAACGAACTAATGACTGCTAGCACAAGTGTAGGCTTAGAGATGAATCTCGAGAAAACAAAACTAATGACCAATGGCAAACAGATACCCATCCTAGCAAACCACATCACACTCGAATATGTACAAAGATACATATATCTAGGGAAACAAATATCATTCAACCCTCAACGAAACAAAGAAGAAGTGGAAAGAAGAATAGCCAACACATGGAAGCAATTTTGGGCCCACAAAGAAATACTGAAATCACAACTTCCTGTAAATCTAAAGAAAACAGTATTGGATACAACTTTACTGCCTTGTCTCACATACGGCTGCCAAACATGGACCTTAACCCAGTCATTAAAAAATAAAATACAGACCACCCAAAGAGCAATGGAAAGAAGTTGCTTAAACATTAAACTAATAGACAAAATAAGATGCTCAGATATTAGAAAAAGGACAAAAGTAACAGATGCCTTACACTTTGCTCAGAGCATGAAATGGAGGTGGGCAGGACATGTGGCAAGGCTTACCGACGCAAGGTGGACAGGAAAGGTGACCAAATGGAAAGGACCCCTTGGCTCTAGGAAAAGAGGGCGTCCACCAGCTAGGTGGCAGGACGACATTGTTGCTATTGCAGGCAAAGATTGGCAAAGCATAGCATTGGTCAAAGACAGATGGAAAAAGCTGGAGGAGGCTTTTACCCGGAAGGGGTCTACATCAGTGAATTGAAAACAATACCACAAGACGCAATATCATTAATGCACTATGTAGAATAAATTGAGCTCTAATAATAATAATAATAACCCCCCCAGGGATTAACCTTGACGTGGTGGGGGGGCTTACGGGTTGGTGATACTACCACATTAATGGTCGAAACACCTAGACCGCACCCCTAATCGGGAGACACAAAAAAATAACCAATAACAGCTAGGTTACCCTTCCCAAACTAAGATCCCAATCTTTCCTATCTCTCTTCTTTTCCTTTCCTGGAAGATTTAGCATGCAGTTACGTTCGAGAAGTTTACGTCCAGGGCCGCTACCCGAGGGTGATCGTCGGGGCGCATCTGGAGCCGTTGCTGGATGCCACAGCATGCGATCCAACGGCGATGCGGAGTTGAGCAGGCGGGCTCCCATCGAAGAATCTGTTACAGCCGCAGTCGGGCCGCTGCCCGAGGGCGATCGTCGGGGCGCATCTGGAGCCGCTGCTGGGTGCCACAGCATGCGATCCAGCGGCGATGCGAAGCTGAGCAGGCGGGCTTCCATCGAAAAATATACTACAGCCGCAAATCAGCTGACACGTGAATCTTCTCCCTCATCGTTGTCTCCTACAATCCCTTCGTCGTCAGCTTCACTATTCTCCTCGATTCCTTCATCACCAGCTTCTTACTTAAATATTTCAGATACCGAAAGAACGTCGACACGTACATCATCTTTTACATCTTTTATTACGGCCGAGGACGTTGTGCAGGAGGCAAGTTCTGCCAACCAACCTGCACCCGCCGAGGTTCGTCAAAATGTGCGTAAGAAATGGTCAAGAGATATGAATATATTTATCTTACGCACATACTTTAGAGTCACTTCCCTTGAAACCGAAACGAGAAAATACTTACCACAACTACACACTGAATTCAGCCAAAGATTTCCAACATTTCAAGTAAGCCAGCAGCGGTTAGGAGACCAACGTAGAGCCATCGTACGAAATAAATTACTGTCAGATGCAGATATTGCCGATATTAGAAAACAAGCAGCGAATGACTTGAAAGATTCGCCATCATCTTATCATCAAGGACAACTCGCCACCATGCAAAATACTAATCAACGAATGAGTTGGACTAACGAAATTAATGAATCGATAATAAGAGAGTACTACAGGATAACACAGCTTGAAACAAACACAACAGCATATAGGAAACCACTCCATGAACGAATTATTGTAAAACATCCCCAACTTGCAAACATATCTGAACAAAGAATAGCAGACCAACGACGAGTTATTATTAACAATAAATACTTGAGTGAAGAAAGGCTCCAGGAGATAAAAGATGAGATTTCTTTTGAACTAACATCAGTTAATGGTAGTACGCCAAATATTGGTAGTAATTTATCCCCTGTCGATAGCACGGCTATTATTTTCCAAAATACCCCATCTCATGAAATTCTTCAAACCCAGATCCACACAGATAACAACATTGAAACTCAACAACAAAGCATGAGGCTCCCTGAAAGCCAAATGCAACAGCGTAATCTTCCACTAACAACTCAAAAGGAAATCGAACAAACCTTCGAATTTGTCAAAGAAAAGTTTCAATATACGGAAGCAACCAGTAGACCCAGAATACCTAAGCAGAACCCATCTAAAAAACTAAATTCTATCGTTCAATTTATTAACACTGTCGTTCTGCCCAAGTACATTAGTATTGATGCTAATTTTAATAACACACACACTACTCTTTACTGCGCGGCTTTCACGGCAGCCACCCACAACGGCACTAAAATAAGAGAAACAAACTGCGAAACCCGATATATAGAACAAATCCCCAACTGGCAAAAAAGATTACAAGAAAGAATTGCAGATCTGAGAATAAAAATAGGTAGACTTACAGAATTCATCAACGGAAATACTAGCCCTAGACTTATCAGACATATAAATAATATCAAACGTCAATATAAAATTCATTCACGACACGAACACGAAAATACACATCTCACCCATTTTCTTGATACTATAAAACAAAAACTAAGTGCGCTGAGTAATAGGCTGCGCAGATATAAAGTAACCACCTTACGTAAAACACAAAATAAGCAGTTTTTAAATAATGAAAAGATATTTTACAGAAATTTACAAGATTCACACACTTCTGAATCCGACGAAAACTCTAATAGAAACCTTGAATGCCCCACTGCACAAAGTCTGCATCAGTTTTGGTCAGAAATATGGTCTAAGCCTGTAGGACACCGGAACGCTGAATGGATTGTTGATGATGAAGAAACGCTTATTCCCGTAGACGATATGCCATTTGAACAAATCAACCTTGATTTACTACAATCCGTCATAGCCAAAACCCATAATTGGAAAGCTGCTGGTTCAGATAAAATTCATAATTACTGGATCAAAAATTTACTTATTTACACCCCATCTTACTGAGACAGATTAACGGATTCATTAATGCACCTGAAACCTTACCACACTATATCACGCAAGGAACAACATATATGCTACTTAAAGATAAAACCGATACACAAAACCCCGCTAAATATCGACCTATTACCTGCTTACAAAATATTTACAAAATAATAACTTCATGCATTAGCAAACTTATATATAAACATGTTGAGTTTCACAACATATTAGCTGAACAACAAAAAGGATGCCGCCAGAATAGTCAAGGCTGTAAAGAACAATTGACTATAGACGCCGTTATTTCAAAACAAGCGCTACGTACCAACACGGATATCTATACTATGTACATCGATTACAAAAAAGCATTCGACTCAGTACCACACACCTGGCTAATCTACATTCTTAAACACTACAAAATACACGACACTATCATACGATTCCTACAAAACACTATGCTACACTGGTCTACAGTTCTTAAATTATCTAGCAATAATACATTCATTGAAACAGAACCTATTAAGATCCGCAGAGGTATTTTTCAAGGCGACGCCTTAAGCCCGCTATGGTTTTGTCTTGCACTTAATCCACTCTCTAGGTTACTAAATAAGAGCCAATCTGGATTTGAATTGAAGTATGGTAATAGTGACTCGGAAACTATATCACATTTAATGTATATGGACGACATTAAGTTGTATAGCAGTAATTTATCAAACATACATAAGCTCGCAGATATTACAGAAAATTTTTCGTCCGATATCAATATGGAATTTGGTATTGACAAGTGCAAAATTCAATCCATTCGAAAAGGTAAAACGGTAGATAATAATTACACTCTAAAAGATGGCCAGCAAATAGACCCTGTAGATGAGGAAACTGGATACAAGTACCTGGGTTATCAGCAAACGCAGCAAATCCATCATAAAACGACAAAAATAACGCTAAAACAAAAATTCACGACTAGACTTCATAAAATTTTAAATACACAACTCAATGCACGCAACACAACTAAGGCTATAAACACATACGCTATACCTATACTTACCTACTCTTTTGGTGTCATACAATGGTCGAAAACTGATCTCTGTAATCTGCAAAGACTAATCAACACCCTAATGACTAAATATCGGAAACATCACCCGCGAAGCTGCACCCAGAGATTGACTCTACCGAAAGTAGAAGGTGGTAGAGCACTCATAGATATTAAAAATCTTCACAATAAGCAGGTAAGCTCCTTAAGAAAGTTCTTCCATGACCGATCATCCCGTTCTGTGATACACCAAGCCGTAGTTTCCGCTGACCGTAAATACACTCCGCTAAATTTGAATGACCGCAACACACAAAAAAACGAAGAGATCATAGACCCCAAACAAAAACTCCAAAATTGGGCCCAAAAGTCACTCCATGGGAGGCACAGGCACGATTTAATAAATCCTACCGTTGACAAGCTCGCTTCAAACATGTGGCTCAAGAAAGGTGAGTTGTTCCCCGAAACTGAAGGGTTTATGATTGCTATTCAGGACCAAATAATTGATACCAGAAACTACAGAAAATATATTATTCGTGACCATAACTTAACAACAGATTTATGCCGACGCTGCCATGCTGCCTCGGAAACTATTCAACACATAACAGGAGCCTGTCGATCCATCACGCAAACTGACTACAAACACCGACACGATCAAGTAGCTGGTATAGTGCATCAATTCCTTGCATTTAAATATAATCTTATTGAAACAAGATCCCCTTACTATAAATATTTACCGCAGGTTATTTTAGAATCAGCCGAATACAAACTTTATTGGGACAGAACAATCATTACTGATAAAACTGTACACTACAATAGACCCGATATCACACTCCTCGACAAAGTCGCTAAAACCGTATATCTTATAGACATAGCTATACCCAACACCCATAATCTTGTATCTACACACACCGAAAAATTAAGTAAATACACAGACCTATCCATAGAAATAAAAAACCAATGGCGAGTGAGCACCGTGAAGACTATACCGATCATAATCTCGTCCACGGGTGTTATACCCTGCACTCTACACACAAGCCTCAAAGCCCTTGACATTCAACCACTTACATACATACTTCTTCAAAAAGCTGCTATCATGAACACATGCAGAATAGTCCGTAAATTTCTTTCCCTGGAATAAAACACAATAAAACAACATGATTCTCACCACCTTCGATACTTGTTTGGCCAAAAGCCCGCAAGTGTTGAAGTAAAACTTCCTCCTTTAGGAGAGAATAATTAAAAACAAAAATAAATAATAATAATAATAATAACAACGCAGGGCAGCTTGTGGCGAGCTGTTGGAGAGTAGCGACTCCACGTACCTGAGTGCCCCTGGGGTGCCCTGTCGGACAGGTGGGACAGGTCCCCTGCCTCTGGCTTGCCTTCACCGGCCGTCTAGAGTGGGGTCGCGAGAGCTGCGTTCTCGAGGGTAGATGTGGAAACCTAAGTGGCGAGTTGGCTATATGTTTAAAGTCCAGTGACACCTCTCTACCCTTAGCCCTATGTACCGGTGTTGCCCTTGAGCCATCTTTGATGTCGCTTTTTGTGGGGGCCCATCTTGCATAGGGCGAGTCACCGTCTGCCGGAAATAAAATTTAATACCATTTTATTAGGCAGACGTCCGGTTTTTTATCCAATAGCCCAGTAGCTAGTCCATCCTTTCCACCAAATAGCCTAGTACATTCTAGATTCCATTATAACTCAATAGTCCTTACACCATGGCGGGTGCTGTCTCTGTGCGCGTCCCATGATACGGACAGGGGCAACATCCGCTTAGTGTACCCCTTACATTTCATTAAATTGTCGAAAGGGCCTCTGCGCGTTGGCTCGATCTGGCTCCGCGTACGCCTCCCAAATGTCCGGAACACCATTGTTCCGTGTACGGAAGAGACATACATATAATAATAATGTTACTTTCATATGGATATGCTTATCATTTAAAGAGACTTGCTATACACTTAATTTGTTTTGCTAGTTATGTAAAGATCTAAATAGAATAATTTCATTCATTGTTCAATTACATCACATCTACCATTGAATGACTACATAGGTATGTCCATATTATGCAAACTCTTAAAGCAGCTCACCCTGTCCGAGGTCTGGTCATTAAATTTTCTAAGTTTTTTCCTTACTTTCTTTCCTTTACTTTTATTTCATAACTAATTATAGCAGTAAACATAGACAATATAAAGTTGTTTTTTTTTTAGTTTTGCTAGCCTTTGAAGGATGGATCTCGGGCAACCACAAGCAGTTCCTGATATCCGCGGGAGCCAGCATGATCATCTTCAGATCTGAACTGGCGGTGTTGTTTGGATTGTTCCTTGTCATTGACTTGTATTTTAAGAAAATTGACTTTAACACGTAAGTAATTTGTATTTATGCTTTCGTGAGTTTGTAATATTTTATAAATGAAAATAACGGCTTTCTTCACGTTTCGCGCGGTCGTGCGTGACGGGCCGGCGACGCGAACAGTGAAGCGGACGGACACTCAGCACTCTTAGTGCCTGAAAATAGAGGTCTATGTTCCCCATAAAATGTCGCGCGACTGGCTATATAAACGTTGGTAAACCCGTTATTACAACTATTACAAATTAATATTGAAATTGTTCCTAATTTTACATTCACATGAAGCATTAAATATTTTCGTCATTGCCAGTCTGCCACTCGAGAACCTTTACGCCCTTATGGCCATAGGTTCTGCGCGCTATGTACCGCGTCGCGTAAGTTTAGCGACCTGGATGGCTATATCAGTTACAAGCATAACGGCAGTAACTAATCTGGAAATCTCGTGCAGTTACTTTTCCGTAAAACAGTAAGGTACATATTGAAATAAAAAATTAAACGCAGTTACTCCTGAGTTCTTAGTCACTCTTAGGCTGGGGTCGTTTTCACCCGCCGCCCGCGGCCGACAGCGGCCCGCCGCCCGTTGCGGCTGAATGGTATGTTCGGGAATGCTCGGGAGTGGTCGTTTTCGCCTGCCGTGTGCGGCGTCCACCCGCCGCCCGCGACTGCCCCCCGCTGGCCGCCGCGTCTTTAGTTATTTTGAAGCATTGCGGGGGGTGGACGCTGGCTCAATATGGAGAAATTCACCAAAGAAAAGGACGAACTTTTGATCGAGTAATTAGTATCTTGTACGATGCACAGGACAAAAACTTTAAAAACAACAATTTATAAATACAATACAAAATAAATATCTTGTTCTTCTTTTTCTTCCTCAATATTAATAAGAAATCCTCATCCTCTTCCGCCTGAAGCAATAAATATGCTAGAGATTTTTCTATTTCACGAACGTACACACACGTCCGTTCGCAAGCAAAAACCCTCGGAATGCCGCGAGTGGCCGCCGCGGTTACGTTCTCAAAACGACCAAACACCCGCTGTCGGCGGCGTCTAGATTCAGACGCCGCGGGCGGCGGGACGCTGTCGGCCGCGGGCGGCGGGTCAAAACGGCCCCGGCCTTGCTTAGCACGGCAGTGGGACTGTCTGTGGACGTCCTTCGGCTAATACGTCTGCATTTTAATTCCATTTCGCAGGTTGCTCAAAATAGTATTACCCGCTGGCGCGGGGCTTGTGGCGCTGACTGTGGTGGTAGACTCCCTGTTCTGGGGGCGGCTGCTGTGGCCTGAAGCAGAGGTGTTCTGGTACAACACAGTGCTCAACAAGAGCTCCGATTGGGGTGTATCCTTTTGTATATTCCCATCAACACATAGTATCAAAGAAAGTCGCTTCACACTTGACACTACATAATAAAGTTCCATATTAAAGGATATGAAAATGTCACTCATTTAATATGATCATTCATTGACAGTTCGGGCGTCATGGTGCATAATATATATATATAATAGATAAAGATCCGAGTTTTCCCGAAGGAAAATAATGTCTCACTATAGCTGCAACGTATTTAAATACGATTTTCGCAATTATCTAAGTGAAGATAGGGCTTTGTTAGCAGTTTGTAAAAAAAGACATTGATACTTCAGTACCGCACCTGTGTAAAACTGGACCCAAAATATCGGGAGCTCTTCTTATTTAAATCAGTTATTTTATTTTATTTAGAAGAACAACGTAACTTAGCATTACAGTACATAGCAATGCGTTGAGAAATAGAAATAACATATATAATACATAATTCAATAAATAAAATAAAGAAGAAAGGCCAGGTCAGGAGTTCCCTAAACTGACGAGCATGTATGAGGAATGTTATGAAAGTGAGTGAAGCGAAAGTGATTTGTCAGCACCGTAGCAAATGAAAATCCGTGATCTCTGCCTACCCCTCTGGGAAACAGGCGTGATTGTATGTACCTATGTATAAAATAATTTATATTAAGATGCTCTGTATCATCCATCGACTCACAAAACCTCAAGCATTCACGACACAGTCATGAAAGTCCTTAACCAGTAAGCAGACGTCCCCGTTCCTCTGGTACCTGTACTCGGCGCTGCCGCGCGGGCTGGGCCCGAGCCTGCTGCTGGCGCCGCTGGGCGCGCACCTGGAGCGGCGCCTGGTGCCGCTGCTGGCGCCGGCGCTGGTCTACGTGCTGCTGTACTCGCTGCTGCCGCACAAGGAGCTGCGCTTCATCATATACGTGTTCCCGATTTTCAATATGGCGTCTGCGGCGGCGTGCTCCTACGTGTGAGTAACTTGTGTGTTTATTATGTAAGTTCATGCCCGGTTAGATTCAATACGGCCAAACGACATCTGTTGCGGATTATATCATTGTTTTGTTTGGACACCAACACACACAAGGCATCGGCCTTTGGTACATTTGTTATGTAGCCATCTGTTGAAGCCTGCGTGGCGGATAACATAACACAACAAAACTCTTTAATCTTTATCCTTTAAGAATTAAATAATTTGTTTGAACAATTTAGGTCATACTACAAAATATCAAAATAAAACTTAGAAATATCTTACAAAATAATTAAATATCGTACCTAAGTCAAAACCACCCCACTCTTTATTTTTGACGACAGGTCTGGCCTAGTGGGTAGTGAAGTCGACGGTCCTGGGTTCAAATTCCAGTTAGGACATTTATTTTTGTGACGATATTTGTTCCTGAGTCATGGGTGTTTTCTATGTATTTTAGTATTTGTATATTACATATATCGTTGGCTGAGTATTCACAACACAAGTCATCTTGAACTTACCGTGGGGCTCAGTCAATTTGTGTAAGAATGTCTTGTATTTAATATGCATAACCCAAACAAAATATAAACAGAACAGGTCACAAAGTTAAAGTATAGGTAACACAATCGGCGGTCTTTTCGCTAATCTTTTAATACGCAATTTCTCATTTATGGCTGTAGAACACCTGCATTAGCTGAAAGAAATCAATATGAACAAATGACAAGAGCCCAGTTATTTCCAGATTCACTCGTCGCACGAAAGCGCCGATATACGAGCTGCTCTTCTGGGGCGCCGTGGTGGTGGTGGTGGGCAACGTGCTGCTGACCGGCGCCTTCGTGTCCGTGGCCATGGCCAACTACCCGGGCGGGGTCGCCATGACGAGGTAACTTTTTTGCTAACATTGAATAAAATCTTTGACCATTTAAAGGCCAAGAGTAAATAAACCGCCGTGCCCGCCACACCATCTGATCCTGGAAGCGTCATATCGGGCGCTGTTAAAGTAACATTACTTGCTGCTAAGGTTTATATTCCTTCTTTATTAGTAGAGATGTTGGCGTGTACGTGAGGAAAATCGTTCAAAAGGCTAAAGCTCAAAGTTGTCATTTTTTAGTAGTTTAACAGACGCCAAGAAATCATAAACTTTTACAGTGTTTACTTTTGAGTCACGTCATAGCTTCTGGTATACTTTTGCGTCGACGAGGTGGCGGTCAGAGGATAAGGCCGTTTATTCGATGTCGTTCGACCAGCATGATCAAGATCTGATGATCTGAAATATCGGTTTCAACATGTTTTGGACGTTAGAGATGGCTGTGAGCCGCCACGAATAGAATCTGCGTTATTTCAACTTTGTTTTCCTAAAGTATTTTACGGAAGTAATCTGTCGCAAATTTAGAAACTGAGAGACAATTTTTGAGAGTCGTGCAGTCGAATTTCAAAAACTTTGAGGACGAAAATAATTGCACGCAATAGTTTTTCACTATTTAGTTTTGCACAAAATGTATAGTTTCAATACCTACGATTATTAATTTCTATCATTCATGTTTTGAAATACCATTTTTCCTTTCGGACAGAGTTTAAAATGTCAGAATTCGACTACTCGACCCCCAAAAATCGGCCCAATGATCCTAAGTAAACATCATTTTTCACTTTTCAAATTTTAATAAACTGCCACAAGTTGTGTAACATTGCGTAGTCCTATAAATTACAGTATCCCACATTCACATTTCTACTAGTTATTAAAATCCTGTAAATTTTCAGATTCCACAAACTTCTGAAAAACGAACCATACGTCCACGTACATATCAGCAACTTGGCAGCACAAACCGGCGTCACCAGGTTCACAGAGATCCACAACCACTGGCAATACAGCAAGAACGAATCTTTGGACTCGGAGCAGTTACAGCAGTACACCCACCTCCTCATAGAAGCTAAGAGTAAATATTCACCGAACCTTAAAGCCTTTACGCAAACGCACACTGTTCTAGAAGGAATAGAAGCGTTTTCTGCAGTATCCATAAATTATAAACTTTTACCTCCAATAAAGATCAAGACTCGCCCAATGCTTTTTATTTTACAAAGAAAAGATTTTCGTGAATATCCACATGGTAATAAGGAACGTATTATTGACAGCAGTGATGGTGAAGGACCAGTACTACAGACTATTGACGACAGTTTCGATAATTTAGTGGATGCAGACGATACTTATACCGATAGTGCTGAAACCGAAGATTTATCAGACGAAGAACAAATCGTCGAAGAAGAACCGATAGCCGAAACAGAAGAACCTGTTGTTAATGTTGAAACGATTGCTGAAACTGAGGAAGAATCTCCTGAAAAATACAAGACGGAAGTCGATTCACGTGGTGTACCCGTTGAAGAGATTGTCAGGGAAGCAGAAGAAACAGAAAACGTTGAAAAATATGAAGAAATAGAAGAATTAACTAAAAAACCAAAGGTAAAGAAAGCCATTGAAGATTTAAAAAGTTTACGAAAGGAGAAAAAACGAAAAGCGATAGCGAAAATAAAATCAGAAACTCGAAAGGAGGTTGTTGCGTCTGCGAAAGAAAAACTCAGGGAGTTGATGAGGCGGCACAAAAAGATCGCTGAGGAGCTCTCCAGTGATGGTGTCGATGCTGACGCTGAAGAAGTAGACGGCAGAGGTGACATACCAGAAGCAGAGGAACCCGTCGTTGAAGAACAAATACAAGTTATTGAAAATGAAGTTGAACAGAAGCAGGAACCGACTGAAAATATTAAGGCTAGCGAAACCGCGGGCATAAACAAAAACATTGACGATATTGTTGAAGAAGTTATAGCTAGACTTATAGATAGAAAAATATATGATGATAAAACGAAACCGGAAGACATTAAAGCTGAGGACAGACTGGTGATCCAACAGATCGTTGAAGAGATTCTCTCGGAGAAAATGAATTATAGTAGATTTGATCAGTGAATGTTTTTAGTATATATTAAGTATACTGACATCGCTACAGTTACTAATTGATCTCTGACATAGTTATCTATAGAACTTTTATACAGTTGACCTCTCATCACTTTTTGTAGACGCAGCAACAGATGTAGCCTTGGCTTAAAAGTTAAGGACTTAGGTGAAAAATTTAACTGAAGGAGTCTATTGTAGTTGTGCAGAGAATATGGAACCTACGTGAAAATTTGAATATAGAACGCCGACATGCGTGTACACACACGTTACTACTACATAGGCCAGGTGCTTTAGCTAAGTGTTTCACTTATACTCTACGTCAACTTTTTTCTTAGGCAAGACGGAGCGAATATCGCTGTCGTTTCTTTATGAGTCCAAGAAAACTGTAGAACTGTGGAGTCATCGCCGACGCTGCTGTACACTACAATTTTAAAATCTTTCAAAACATAATTCCGAATTATTAAATGCATTTTACTTGAAACAGCATTTTTCTAATAAATAGTATTTTCTACTAATGTATTTTACTAGAACGTAGTAAGAGAATCTAGTCACATATCCGAAAAAAACTTATTTGTTAAATTTGCCGTTATAATATTTATAATTAAGATTTCTTACGTGTAAATAAAACGATTAATATTTGTGAGAATTTTTTATTCTTATGTCGTATGTACTGTTGATCATTTTAACATTCGCTTACATTTGATAATCATGTTACTCTAATCAGTCTAGTAAGGCATAAGTGCAGTACACAGGTACGGGGTTGTAGATTTAGGGTCTGTTTCTCGAAAGCTTGTAACTTGTAAAACAAGCAGAACTCCCTTTCTAATAATAGGCGAAGAAACTACGTCCGGTGACCGGAGAGCTAGTGGCTTCCTCGCACAACGTATCAACATTGCGATACGAGGAACTACCGCCAGCATTCTTGGTGCAATGCCTCAAGGGCCTTCTTTGGAGTTAAGCTAGATAAGTTAATAATTGCAATAGAAGAAGAATTGTATGTTATTTGAAAGTGAAGGAAAATAAAAGGTGTCAAAAAGTGACTTCTGCTTGTGTAACAAGTTATAAGATTTTGATAAATAGGCTTGGCTTTTTACATTAACAAAGTATGGAGACTGCCGCTAAATTACGGCACCGTTATTCTACGATACAAGCTTTAGCCCAGGGGCTAAAGAGCATTAAATTCATAAGTGGAATACGTCAGGACCAGGTGCACCAAACCGTCTGTCATAATACGTCCCAATCATTCGTTTTCAGTGAAAAGTTCCTCAGTTCTTTAACCGTCGATCAGATAATACAGAGAACATTGTTAATTAGGTGATGCTTGTCTCGTTGTCTTAATCTTGTCACGTGGTGCAACCGGCCCTTACTCCGTGACAATAACAATACCAAATATTAAGTAACATTTCGAAAATAATTATAATTATAATAAATCACAATAAACAAGACGAAGACGAAAATAGATGTAGAAAGTCATTAAAATACTTTCTTTCATAGTTTCGTAAATACAAACAGTTATGGACCATAACAATGTAATTCTAATTACATAATAGTAAAAACATGAAGAGTTCTGTAGGTTCTATAATGTTTTATAAGTAAATACTTATCAAAACTGACTAGAAAAAATACTGTGTGGAGCTATCGCCCATTCTTCAACAACTATTTTTTCTTATATGAACCTTTTATCCTCAGTTTAGGGTTTTGTACCAAAAGGGTGCCACCAGGAACCTATTACTGAGCCTCCTCTCTTTGCCTGTCTATCCCTCTGTCAAGATAATGCGACAATCTAATTATTACCGTAAATTAAAAAATACATAGTTTAAATTAGTCCGAAACGTTCAATAAACTATATGTGTACGTACGTACGTACTATATGTATGGTAAATACTTAGATGATGTATGTCATAAATTATAATTTTTATACATAATTAAGTAACAATACCTTATAGTTGTCTGATGCATTAGGAATGTGGAACACACGTGAAGTTATCACAGTAAGTAATAGACATGCTTTACATAACCTTACATGAACAGTCCGGTAATTACATAAATTTAACAAAACATATAACAGGTACCCGGGCCATAGCTATGTAGTTTTTATACTTAAGAGTTTTCCGCGAAATATATAAAATATAAGTAGACTTACACCTTAAAGATAGTATTCGGATTTTTGTACTGAGAATACGGGGTCGAAAGTTACAGCGACTAACGCGGAAGAAGTCGCGGGCTAAGTTAGTTTATTTAATCATACGAATACGTCTGTGTAATTAAATTAAAAATTGGATATCAATAAACTATTGAATATCAATATACTTAAGAAAATTTGGTCAAGCACCGATGTTCGAGCCCATATTTGAATCCTCGTGGGGCGTCAGCCGCGGAACTAGACCACACGGTCCGCCCTGATAAAAATATTCGAATGGTAAAATTGGTAAAATATGAATAATTATGAAAATGAATATAATAAAGTTATGGCAGTAAGCATAATAAGACAGGAACAATGTATTAATTAGTTTTCACCAAATATAAGAATAAAATACATACATTGCGATGTGGTCGACAATTTTAAGTGTTATCACAATCTGAATATGGTTATTCGTAAGGTAACATTATTACTTATCATATAATCTACTGTAAATTACACTTTAAGCACAAGTCGTCAGTGTTCGAAGACAACGCCGCGTCACTTCACACCGGTTTCACCTCCGAGGCGACAGAATCTAGTTTCACTCGTCACAGTACACTTATCACTCGAGTCACAACTCTTGGAGTATCTTCCAGTCGAACCTGCCCGAGGAGGAGTTGATGGAGGGCGGGCAGGGCGGCGACACCACCTGCCAGGGCCGCTCGCGCACGGCGGCCAGCGCGCAGTACGGCACGCGCAGCAGGTGCTTGCTGATGCTGTAGGGCTCCGCCGCCTCCGCGCCCGCGCCCGCCTCCGCGTCCATGCGCTTCAGCGCCAGCACCACCAAGTCCAGCGTGGCCGCGTGGCCGATGAAGATTATGTTGCCGCCTGATGTACAGGGAAGATAAATAAATATTTCGGGACCATCTTACACAAATCGACCTAGTCCTACGGTAAGCTCAGTAAGGCTTGTGTTGTAGGTACTAGACGACGATATATATAATAGATAGATACATATAAATACTTAAATACATAGAAAACACCTATGACTCAAGAACAAATATCTGACTGGGAATTGAACCCGGACCATCGGCTTCATAGGCAGGGGCACTACCCACAAGGCCAGACCGGTCGTCTTCTCTTGGTCTTGATCTTGTCAAAGGAGATGTAACAGGAGACGGAAGAGCTGACGGCTTCCTCGCACAGCGATATAGTATCGCAATTACGCGAAGAAATGCTGCCGGCGTCTTCGTTACCATATCGTAGGGGCCATCATTTGCTTTTTTTAGTATTTTTTGGATAAATAAGTAGGTAATAACAAAAAAATTCTTACTATACAACGTAAGATTTTTTAGTTTTGTTACCGACTTAAAAGGCCAAGAAATAAAACATTTATCGATTGCATTGACAAATAAGTATAACAGAAATATAAATTTACTCAATGCTTCGCGATTCTTGGCATATAGGCCTACACAAGTCAGTTGTCATTCCTACTTTTATTTATCAACTATTTGATTCAGTCATTCAACAAGTTTATAGTAAGAATACTACAATGCGGGAAGAAAACCATCCACACAAACCGATTACGATGAATATCCTCCTAAGGCCCACCATACAAGTAAAATGCTATTCGAATTCGTCCTTTATAGTGTGACAAATGAAATTCAACTCTGTTCCAATAATATAAAATTCATATTTCTTTAAAGTAATTAGTACTACGTGCCTTAGGAGGATATAAATTATGGCGGCTCAGCTTTTTTTTTTTTTTATGACATAGGCTGTAGCTGTTACTCATATACCAAATGTAGTTTGTATACCTTCTGCTTCAGTGTCCTTGACCGCGGACTGTATCACTAGCTCATTCCTTTTGTAAAACTCTTCTAAAGTCTCCGATGTGGTGATATCCAAGTCCACGTATGGCTTATAGCTGAGAACAGATAAAATAAATGTTCATCATCTTGCTAATACAAATACTTAACTACTTAGATAAAGTACATAAGTGTCAATCGTGGTAAACGCACAAATAAATGCAAGTATTCGAACCCAGTATTCGATCGTACAGACTTGACAATCGTGTATAACTCAATATGCCACAACGCCCCACAAGTGAGTAAACTTGTGATATTAGAGGAACTCTCTTTTCCAATTGCTTTCGTCAGTAAGAAAAACACAGTAATATTATCTTACTATGATTATAAACGAAAGGTTTGGCGTACCCACGTAGGCCCTGCTTATGAAGCCGATGGCTCTGGGTTCAAATCCTAGTAAGGGCATTTATTTGTGTGATAAGCACGATATTTATTCCTAAGTCATGTCTGTTTTCTATAAGCTGTCTCATTAGCCTCTTATTTTCTTCATCGCCACATCACCAATGGAATCTTTATTTTTATTTACGAGATTATTGAAATAATTGTTGAAACGTTGCCCAAAATCGATAGTTATTTTGCTAATCTTAAGCAGGTTCGATAACTCACTTCATGTCGACGTTGAGCCCAGCTTTGTGGAGCTCCGGCAGTGTCATGAAGGGCGCCATTCCTTTAGCCTGGTACCAGTGCTTGAACTCGAACAGCCCTGGCTCCACCTTCACCTTGAGCGACGGGTTTTGGTAACCTGAAAAAAAAACAGAAGCTTACTTTGGATCAAGTCTAAAGTTATCTTGGACCCGGGTATGTCCTTAAACTACGTCCAACAATGAGAGGTAGGGCACAATGATGATCATCACGTTTGAATCTGGGGCAGCCCGACTGGGGAAGTACCTCCTCCTTACAGAAGACCACAGCCATAATAGCACTGCTACCTTTCAGGTATGTAGTGCTGTGTTCCTGATGGCGAGTAAGGTTCCCAGAGCTCCAACCCCCCTGAGAGGCCGGCAACGCGCTTATTGTGACTCATCTGGTGTTGCGGGTGCCTATGGGCGACGGTAATTGCTTACCACCAGGCAATCCGTCTGCTCGTTTGCCGCCTATGTCATAAAAAAAAAGTAGAACTTGGTTTGGTAATGTTTCTACAAGATCGCGTAATACAGGCAAACTGTGGATCCCGCTATAATAGCAAGTATCTCGCATTTCCCACTCTAAGCTGAAACGTAGGAATTCTGCATGCAACCTATATAAAATTATAATAACGATTTTTTTTATTAACAGAACGAGTTACTTATAAGGTTTTTTGCCAGCATTGACGATATATGTTTTCTGAAATTACACGCTGGCACAATAATTCCTTAGTTTAGGTAGTTTGATGACAGATTTGTCCTAGTGGGTAGTGACCCTGCCAATGAAGCCGATGGCCCTGGGTTCAAATCCCAGTTCCTGAGTCATGGGTGTTTTAGATATATATTTAAGTATTTGTATTCTATTCTTAAGTATTTCAAGTTGTTATGCAACGAATGTTTATACAAAAACGCGTAATTTAGGCAAAATGTTGAACGTTACGTTTGCATTATGAACACACTAGACCTCAATGCTATAAGTACAGCTTTACTCTGTCAAATTCCTTCAATAAGGGACATTTTCGCAACTGCTTTATCGGGTTACACAACATACCTTCCAGCATGTAGTGCGCGGTCTCGACGCAGCGTAGCGCGGCGGAGGCGTACACGTGCGAGACGGGCTGCCGCGCGAGGCGCAGCCCCTCGCCCACCAGCGACGCCTGCAGCCGCCCCACGCGTGTCAGCGGGGTGTCTTTGGCGTACGACTCGCTCCCTCCCGCCCTGAAACATTACAGATCATTTTTTTATACCACAAAGGTGGCAAACAAGCATGGTAGGCGGTAACCGCAGCCTATGGACGTTTACAATACCGAGGCGTGATTCACGCGTTGCAGACCCCGTAAAAACCTCTTTACACCTTTTTTGAATAACCCCATACTGTAGTTCTTTGGGATGAGCTCCGCAGGAAGTTCATTACACAACCTTGACGTACGCGGGAGGAAATTCCTCTGAAACTTTTGGACCCAGGTATGTCCTTAAACTACGTCCAACAATGAGAGGTAGGGCACAGCGATGACCATCACGCTTGAAT
The DNA here is from genome assembly GCA_022674325.2 of Grapholita molesta. Taxonomy (NCBI): domain Eukaryota; kingdom Metazoa; phylum Arthropoda; class Insecta; order Lepidoptera; family Tortricidae; genus Grapholita; species Grapholita molesta. The sequence goes on from CP053138.2 coordinate 3,736,976, forward strand.
CTGGGGCAGCCCAACTGGGGAAGTACCTCCTCCTTACAGAAGACCACAGCCATAATAGCACTGCTACCTTTCAGATATGTAGTGCTGTGTTCCTGATGGTGAGTAAGGTTCCCAGAGCTCCAACCCCCCTTAAAGGCCGGCAACTGCTTATTGTGACTCATCTGGTGTTGCGGGTGCCTATGGGCGACGGTAATTGCTTACCATCAGGCAATCCGTCTGCTCGTTTGCTACCTTTGTCATAAAAAAAAGAGATACGAGATATTTTGTAAGTGGCGACGAGTGATTACCGTTCGCCGAGCGTGAGCGGCATGTTGAGGTCCTTGCGCACGTAGCGGCCGGCCTCGTCGAAGCAGAACGGCACCCACGCGCCGTACGTCAGGTCCACGCGCTCGCCGTGCCGCATGGCGAAGAACCAGCGCCGGTCCCGCTGCCAATATTTCGTTTCATTTCATTCATTCAAATAATTTCATATGACATAACCACATAACAGTAAAACCAATGCGTCATATAGCTAAGTATATAATATAACAAAACTATCTACATTTTGGCAACGCAGCAGCGGGGCTTTGTTATCCAGAACTCCGCGCTTCCTATGGTATCCAGCAGCGACCGCATCAGGCGCACCACAAACGAGCTAAAGTGCACGTAATGGCGGGCCCGCAGCTGTTGAACCGTCAGCGTGAAGCCAGTCCTCCGGCGAATGTACTCCACCACATCATCAGCCACGGCGGAGTAATGCAGGCGTGACACGTAGAGCGCCCTGCTCGGTATGGCAACTCGTAGCCCAGAATTAGCCGGCTCTGCAGAGTCTTGCGAGGACCCTTCGCGTCTTAGTCTTTTTTCCATATTGCGGTTTACCGTACTTGCGAACCGAACTGAACTTAACCCTATCGTCGTCATTGACTTGATGTGAATACTGATTTAAACTTTCACGGTTTTTACAGATTATCTCACATAAACGAGACGTAACCGCGTATATATTATTAACTTTAAAAATTATTTATATTAAAAATCGGGTGAACGAGTCTGCTGTTGAGCATTTATTAGACTCAGGACCAAACCACTGGATTGAGCCTCATAACCCTAAAATCCTTTCTACGGATCGTCGTTTTTATAGTAGAAAAGTTCGTGAAGCCATTGAAGTAAAAATAAAAACATTGTAATTTCAATCGGGACGATGGTTTGTTGACGTGGCGGCGAAAATGTATTTAAAGCCTGTTAGCCTGTAAAGTTCGTTTTTAGCCCTGATATAGTATCGCTAGAAACAGCTTAAATATAGCAACAATACGTCTACGTCATGAATAGTCGGGACAGTGTGTATTGGCATCGTAAAAGAGCGAGTGAGATATACAATTGTGTACATGTAAATTGTCGAAGTATGTTTTCAGGCAACCGAAAGAGCATGGTTAGTTGATAATTGTTTATTAATAATACCAGTAATCGCTATTTTATTTTTTAGACGATTAATCAAGGTTAATATTACTGTTATCATTTTTATGAGCATTTCTCAAAAAGTTTGTACATTTGGATCACGTCTTCGATTTTGATTAAAAGCGGTAGACTGATAGAGCAAATGATGCTTAGCAAGATCTACAATATTTCCCAAAATGTCTCATAAAGTTTGTATTGTACTTTTCTTTTTTGTTACTGAAAGTCTATATAAATTTGGATTATCAGTCTACCGCTTTTAATCAAAATCGAAGACGTGATCCAAATGTACAAACTTTTTGAGATATACTCTTATACATATTTTTGATTGTAGCACTATAGACGACTTAAATGACAAAAATAATAATTTAGTAATTAATATACATATTTTATAGTTTTATTGAAAGGTGAAAAGGGAATATTATTCCCTTAATAATTATTTACGTTATTACTGAAAATATAGTGTGCACTGCATTTCAGTTTCGTAAAAAAATTACCAATAAAAATATATAGTAATTTGACCTTGAACTCGCAATTAACAATGTTCTCTTGTGTACGTACATACTCGTAATTATATTAGCATAGAATTAATTATCATACCTCGGCTTTTGTTTTTCCATCGCCAGTTCCTTGTGTATTTGATTTCCAATCAATACTTGTTCCTGAAAAACCATTTTTGTAGGTATTATGTAGTTTTCTTTTTAGGAATATGAAAAACATAGAAAAAATGGATGGAGGGGAGTATTCCCGCGTGATGTAAGCGCTTATTTGTATTTTCTGTTTTTACTTTCATAGTTATTCATTGGGCATTTATTTGTGTGATGAGCGCAGGTATTTGTCCATGTATTTAAGTTTTTGTATATTATATATGTCGCCGTGTAATGCCGGCTGACTAGAATAGCACCACTCCATCTCCTCCCGCGGGTGTCGAAAGAGGCGACAAGGGGGAAAATCTTACGGACTGGCAGTAGCGTCCGACGAAACCCAATCTATAGCTACAGCGGTCGCCAACTCGCCTGCCAAGCGACTATGGCAACTACCCCCAAGATGATACAAGTCATATTTGTGGGAGGCCTATGTCCAGCAGAAAGTGCTTACGGCTGAAATGTATGTAATGTATGTATATATATCGTTGGCTGGTTTTCACAACACAAGCCTTCTTGAGCTTACTGTGAGGCTCAGTCAATTTGTGTGAGGATGTCTTGTGTTTTTTTTATTCATTTTAGCTAAAAGGAGACTATGTAGGATAATTACTTTTTAACGGGTAGTGTGCCAGTAATGGACAAGGAACCAATCATGAACATTAGTGCTTATTTCCAAGGAGTCAAGTGTCTGCATTTCAATACATATTCAATTTATTATCTTATGGCTTTTGAATTAAGAACTAAGTGTCATTGGTGCCTGTCAGCTTAAAGTGACCAACATTGTTCCATCGCCCTATTTATATATTTATTTATTTTTTATTGATTGATAAGGGAAACAAACAGTGATAATAACACATAGATAGTAGATAATTACACTTAAACATATCCATAAGCCAAAACAGTTTCCACTGATCAAGTTAGATCATTATGATTGCTCAGACAAGACTTGGTAGTACAAACCAATTAAACTATACTTAGATCTAGTTACAGAATATATATATAAACTCTGAGAATTTAAGACCAAAGCCTAAATGTGACATGCATTAATTTAATTTTACGAACGTAAACTTTCATAAATAGCAAAACCAATATTGTATTGCTCTAAGAGTATTAAAAAAAATCAAAATAATACAATTAAAACTGTTGTGAGCCATGTTACTACTACTTAGTTACAAACGAATAAACTCACGTGTAATTATATCGCACTAGGCGACATGTTTCGGGTAAGCTCTGGTACCCATCTTCAAGCCGAGTCAGGACACACTGATCGCGATGAGGGTGTATTACTCACTGCTATATAATTACACGTGAGTTTATTCGTTTGTAACTAAGTAGTAAAATCAAAATAAATTTATCAAACAGCCCTGGTATTTTTTTTTTTATAACATAAGCGGCAAACGAGCAGACGGATTGCCTGATGGTAAGCAATTACCGTCGCCCATGGGCACCCGCAACACCAGGGGAGTCACAAGCGCGTTGCCGGCCTTTAAGCGGGGTTGGAGCTCTGGGAACCTTACTCACCATCAGGAACACAACACTACATACCTGAAAGGTGGCAGTGCTATTATGGCTAACTGAAGCTCACCTTGTGTAACGTTCACGATGCTGTCGTGCTTCTGCTCGGTCATCACGACGTCCCAGTACTTCTCCCACTCCTTGTACACCTCCTCAGACTTCTCGTGTCCTAGTTTGGTGGCGTCCTCGTGGGGGTAGCCGGCCATCTCCCCGTCAGTGTTCGAGTCGGATTCCGACTTGCAATCCGAGCCTGGAATTATTTCACTATTGCTATTTGCTTACCAATTCACATACAATCTACAATATATATATTACTAGCTGTGCCGCGCGGTTTATTAGGGAAAAAACGTAGCCATGTGTTAATCCAGGGTGTGAAAAGTAACAAACGTACACAGTCACACACTCACAAACTTTCGCCTTTATAATCTACATATATATAGAGTGTGTATATTTGTTAACTATGCTTTACGTCTAAACGGCTAGAGCGATTTGAATAAAATTTGGTATGGCGTTAGCTGACACCCTGGATTAACACATAGGCTACGTTTTTCCCCTAATAAACCATGAGTAACACCGCGGGGCACAGCCAGTCTCAAATAAAAGATGAACAATGACACCAAGTCACTCTTTTACTATAGGTGAAAAATTTAACTGAAGGACCATGTCTATGTAGTTTTGCAGAGAATTAATATTACGTGAAAATTTTAATATAGAATGCCGATATGCGTGTACACACGTTACTACTACATAGGCTTTTGCTTTAGCTAAGTTTTCACCTATAATTTACGAGTATTAATGTTGGACATGGGCTAGTGTGAGATGATGTCTTATATAATCGATGTTCCTACATTTATCAAAAACCAAGTCGATCCCCCGTTTTTAAATGTTATCGACAGAAAATATTAAATATTCTAGTCTCCATGTGTAAGGAGGGTTTTGGTGCAGATTGCTTATATTAGTGTATTAGGTTTTCTTTTAAGGAAGTTTACGTAAGTATGTATTCTCTAAACTAAACTGTAAATACTATATTTTATTGTAAACAAATTTTCTGAGCCTAATGTGCTGCATTACCCAGTTAAATATTTTAACATTAACCCATTACGTCAATAAGTATTGGCAACAACATAAAGGCATAACGACTACTATTAATTAATACGGTTACTGGATTCTTTTTCCGTACTAACCCAATTAATATCGGGTCATCAATACAAAACAAAATAAAAAGAATAATGAATATTTTCCTTACTATTATTGTTCCCAAGCGATATCGCGCGGTGAAGCGTCCACGCGTCCGAGTCCGCCGTGCGCCGCGTAAACACAGCCGGCAAGTACCCGCTCACGCCTGAAAACAGCCTTAACTACACATGCTGTGCAAACAAACTACAACCCTGTGCCCTCGACACAAAGGTCACATATGCTTGCCTTAAGTGCGGCATTTATTCCAGAGTGTGAATCGAAGAGCCTAAATAAAGACGACTTTCAATCTAGTCGCAAAAGAATTTACGGAGATAAAATGTAAAAAATATGTTTGGTCGAATAAAAACTTTTGCGAAGAGCGATAAAATCTAATCGCGGCAATCGCGCTAGCTACATAAATGTTTCTTCACAGATTCAATTCGTAAGCATTCACGATATCAGCATAAAATGGCTGCAATATAAACAAATCTACTATGTTAGTATAAAAACATTAAGCTTCACAGTTTGTAACGTTGATACTTCCTCTTTGATTACAATGGTATATCCTTAGGCAAACAAAATACGACTTAATTGTTTAGCGTTAAGGTTGGATTGGGGTTGACATAAAAAAGTAATGACTGGCAAATAGTTGGGATCGAGTGGAGCGTAGAAAATTTGAGACGACTGGGCTCGATTAAGAGATTGGAGTGTATTTTTTATATTAGGAATTCTTTGGTTGCGCACCATACTACCTACACTACACCCATGCAACAGCACACAAATTGACTGACCCCACCGACTCAAATCATTGCTTTACGACTGAGATGTAATGAAAGTAAAGGCAAAATAATATCCAAAAAAAATTGGTTTCAAATAATCTCACCGGTAATGCTTACGATACATACGAGGGCTGTCTTTTAAGTTGTGTTGTTTGAAATTAGTATAGGCAATCTAATAGATTATTACCATTTATTGTTTTCAAAATAATTCCTCGCGATATTTAATACACTTTCCCATGCGTTCGAACCAGTTTATAAAACATTTATTCCACTCCGAAGTGGAAAGTCAAAATGGCCGATATTGAAACGACACAACTTAAAAGACAACCCTCATTTACGTACATTTTCACTAATGTAAGTTTTTAACGTAACATTACTTTACCATCGCATTACAGTTACTCATATAAATAACATTATCACTTACGCGTTCGAAACGTTTTTTACGTCAAAAGACACTTAAACTTACACTAGAGCCTCTAAATTGCTCATTGACGCAGCCGAATCGTATTGTATAGAAAAGTCGGACAATAAAAATGTGTATAGTATAGGTTACTACCTAAGGTTAATGAAGAACGCGTACCTATATTAGTAGTGAGATTTGAAAAATTCATGTGTAAACTATTTATCGTAGCTAAACGGCTATTAAACGGCGGAGAAAAATTATATTTACAACGGCCACCTAGCACTGCAAGGGGCAGATGCTAAGGCAACTACTTTATGCCAATTGCCAAGTAACTTAGTTTATATGCTTGAATCATGTAGTCGGTTCAAAATTAATATGTAACAAGTAATTTCTTATGTACTTAACATTTAAAAGTTGCGTATTGTGTACACACAGCACAAATAGACATGTCTATTGTAAATTAAATTTATTTACCTCGTTTGTTGTATTTTATCACTGCACACTGTTAATTCTCGAGGAGACCTGACGTCTTAACCAGCTGAACACTTTCTTAACAACGTTATAGAATGGTGTTAATAATATATCGTTCAAATTTGTTCAACTACCCGACAAATGTTACGAACATAGACATACTATTTAACTAGACGGAGCGTGCTAATGATAATACCACGATCAAAAGGAGTGGTTTTATGTGACTTTCTATAGGTGTGGCAGAGACGGCACTATTTTCGTCCGTCCTTGTCATAGTTTCACACATTTTTGTTCCCCTCCAAACTGGAACCTTCAGAAATGTCAAAGTTGGAGGGGAACAAACCAATACAATTGGGGTTTTCTGGGGTTTTCGATCAAAGTTGCGGTAATGAATACAGAATAAGCTAATATTTTTGTTATAAAGAATGTCCTAGCTGAAAAGCAAAACTATAGTGAATTGTTACATTTTTGCTTACTGACGCACGCGGATGCGTTCTCCAGTCATTATTCCTCGTAGGTTACGAACAAGATTTGGATATAAATTCAATAGCCCGTCACACAACACAACATCCCCGCCAAGATTCAAAACATACCTACAACTATCTCGTGGAGTTAATTTCCTAACCGCCGGCGTTAAGTCAAACGCTTCCGTATTGAAATTTCTGTAGTGTTTTGTTTTTTCTATTACTTTATCACAATCCGTAAATAATAATGGCATTCAATGAAAAAGTTCAAAGTAATACAAAGTTTAAACTTCCTGGTGTTAGCTCACGACCTGGTGCCCGTATTATAAAAACTTGTAACTTGTACCTAATATTAAAGGAAGTTCCTTTTGTAATCAATCATAAATTGTTATCCAATGGAACCCGGGACACGGTATTACACACTGAAAGTTTGATTTTAAAGACAGATACTCAAATTGCGTTATTCACGTCAGAATTTTCATAATAAGATTTTGATTTTCATAATCAAAGTAAATTGTATCCTCGTTATATTGGGACACTTTGGCATATTATAAATACGCTGAGTCTAAACTCAATTGGATGCCAACATGTTAATGACTTCGATGTTCTAATATTACAAATTAAAAAGTCTGAATAAAAATCAAAACAATTTGTAATAATATACCTATACTACTTTTAAAAACAGTTTTTTTTTGTATTTAAACTTTCGTGAGTGTGTGGCGGGCCGGCGCGCGGCGACGCGAGCGGCGAACCGAACGAACACTCGGCACTCTTAGTGCTTGAAAACGGAGGCCTATGTTCACCGAAACATGTCGCGCGAGTGACTAAATAAACGTGAGTAGAGCCGTGTTTATCATATAATTTTAAAAACAGGTAACATTTGGCTTAGAAACAACAATATCAGTTTAATATACAGTGTGTAAATCTTATACGGGCGAATCTCAACGGAGGGTAGAATAAGGCATAAGAAATATATTTAGATAACTTTTGCTTAGAAGTGCAATTAAAATTGTATCCATATAAAATAATTCGGCCCGCAATGTAATGCAATACACTCGAGTTAAACACTCGTTGACAGTTTCAAAAGCTCATATCGCGTAATATTCGCAGTACATTACTGCTGAGAAATTTTACAAAATAATAATGACATATGTATAATACGTATAATTAAAGAAAAACCTTTTGGTTAATGATTATACTGGTAAATCCTATGTCTGGTTTAATTCTTCGCCCGTATTAGACTTACACACAGTAGATGGGAGTTTTCAAAATTTGGTACACCCAATTAGCGAAAGATGTAAAAAAAAGTTCAATCACTGTCAGTTTCGTGACGACAATTAAGCATTAAATCTTTATGAAGATCGACTTTTTGGCCTCTATTATGTTGTAATATCGATTGAAGTTTATAAAACGAACATCAAAACCAAGCTTTTATCGATATTTAATGCTTAATTGTCGTCACGAAATTGACAGTGCATTAACTTTTCTTAACAACTTTCACTAATTGGATGCACATTTTTTTGAAAACGCCCAGATAACAAGTAATGTCTTTAAAACAGTTGATACCTTTAAAGATCACAAAATATCCCGAAGTAACCTAAACGTGAGCACACAAGTAAACGGCAGAGTACACTGTGGATAACTTAAGATTCTGCTTACATGTTGTAACAAATAGCAATCAGCTTACGGTGACTAACCTGATAACGTGATCGCAGGCCTAGTTTACACTATTGCTAACTCAATATCGGTTTTAGTAAAGAACTGTACATATTTTTACTATTATAGTATTAAATGTTCATATATGTATTTTTCTTAATTTCTGATCGAAGTGAACTATGGAGAAACTATTTATTTAAGACAAAGGACAGTCGTTTTAAATATTACATTTAATCAGTGACTAATGAAAAAGTATACAAATCCCATAAAATTTGTATTATTTATTAAGGATCAATAAATCATCAATTTCAGCCGTAAGACCTCTACTGCTGGAAATAGTCTTCACCCAAACATGGCTTGTATCATTTTGGGGGGTAGTTGCCATAGTCGCCACACTTTGCGGGCTGGTTGGCGATCGCAGTAGCTGTATATTCGGTTTCTACGGACGCTGCCGCCGTCTTTCGTCAAATGTTCGATCAAAAATATTAATAACAAAATTTTGAAAAATATTTAATCACTAACTCTTCTCGTATGAGAGTTTACTCATTTAACTGTTGATTTTATAAGTACTAAATTGGTGTACGGACGTTGTACGTATTATGATAATACACAGGTAACTAAACGATGTAGCAACGGCTTTACGCTGATAAAAACTCCGTGACACATCGTGGCCTTCAACTTGAATTTGAGTCGAGCACCGAGCTCTTATGTAATTATGACTTATGAGCCAACGCGAGTTAAACCATCGTGTACAGTGTAACAACGGTTTTATATTGAAAATCCGTCAATAGCTAAGTAATATAAGGCAGCATTCAAACTTGGGCTTGAGACACCGGGCATCGACCTCAACTCAATATCGGCGGAGTAAGGCCAAAATTACAGTAGTAAGTTTTACTTACGTGAGCAAGGGAACCATACTACGTGACCGATTTCTTACAATTATTGACCTCCGCCCCCCACAACTCACACGTAAGGTTATTTTTACACGACGACATTTGAATATAGTTCGAATAAACGCGTGATTTGAGCATAATTATTGACGACGTGACTAAACCCAAGACAACCCGGACCCGGGTATGTCCTTAAACTACGTCCAACAATGAGAGGTAGGGCACAGCGATGACCATCACGCATGAATCTGGAGCAGCCCAACTGGGGAAGTACCTCCTCCTTACAGAAGACCACAGCCATAATAGCACTGCTACCTTTCAGGTCTGTAGTGTTGTGTTCCTGATGGTGAGTAAGGTTCCCAGAGCTCCATTCCCCCTTAAAGGCCGGCAACGCGCTTGTGACTCCCCTGGTGTTGCGGGTGCCCATGGGCGACGGTAATTGCTTACCACCAGGCAATCCGTCTGCGCGTTTGCCGCCTATGTCATAAACCTATCCTCCGCTTAAATGAGTAGTTTGATTACGATCCCTAAGAACGCAGCATTCTAGCATATAGATTTGTCCCCAATTACGTACGTAAGACTTAGAATACAATTAATACGTACGTAAGACTTTGACGAATACCATGCTATAATGAGCCAAGATGAAAACATTGGTCGTAGTGTAACTATGGTTTTATACTGATAAATCCATCACACAATCACGAGTTTACGACGTATCGCAGCCTTGAAACAAGTGCTATGCAAAAGTGAGAAAATTATTATTGCATAAAACTCAAACAATTTAAATTTATTCAATACTTATTTTTATTATTAAGCAGAAACGTCTGATAGCGAATATCTTCGATATTTAAATCGAAAGAAAAATAGAAAAAAATGTCTTGAAGCGGGACTCGAACCCACAGCCACTGGATCACTAACCCAGTGCACTACCAATTGTGCTATTAATTGGTAGACCCGCTTCGAGTAAATTTTTTCTATTTTTTATTTAATACATTAATAAAACTAAAATGGACCCCTGTGCCATGGTACAGTCAGCGTCATACAGTTAGTAGCAATAAATTTAGGCAAATATATCGTAACACATCCTTACTACTATACTAATAAAGATCTGTTTCGATATATTTGGCTACGATGGTTGCTACTAACTATATGACGCTGACTGTACCGGTGACGGTGGCAGCATTTCCTCTCCGAATCCTGTGGCTAATACACTGAGCGGAGGTCTCCCGTGGCATTCCTGAGTCTTTTTGAAAGGTCCTAAAAGTAACCTACTCAGAGGGCCTGCGCCGCACGGACCAAGGGTCTCGTCTCGACACTGTTACTTCCCAATACTTTAATTAATTTTGCCATATTCCTTATATGTACGGGACGTTAGCTCAAGAAAACTGTGTGTCAGTTATTGAGTAGGTAATATAGTATCAGAGTCCGTGGTCGATTTAAAAACAAATATAATGAATATTATATGTTGGTACTGTGAGTTTGAACTATCTTTGTTGCAAAAAAAAATTACACATGTACCTATACCACAAACAATCATCAAAAAGTTCGAAATAAGCCGCCCAATTGCATGTCGGACTACGCATCTTGAACGGGTCCATGGGTTCATAAATTCAGGAGGGCCACATCCACACCCCACTTTTTATTTTATTTTATGAGTTATGACATTTATTAAAATAAAAACATTTTTCTAATAATTTTACTACAAAAAGACTAATAATTTCATAGTAAAACTATAAGTATATGGGTTCCGTTTTTACCATTTTGCCTACGGAGCCCTAAAAAAAACTACAACGGCCACGCATGCATTTGGTTTTATTTCGACGACTTACCATATGTGCCTTGTAACGCTGAGCCAACAAATATTAAAAAAGCGAGTAGATTACTGCGAAACGGCTTCATACTGTCAATGATGTTTAATAAAAACATCAGTTCGGGCGTGTCTCGTGACACTGCCGGCTTGTACTTGACTTTCGAGGACTTATATATTATCTGCAAAAATATGTGACATGCTGTTTGCACACAAAGATCGGGTCATATATTTTTGCGGCCTTCGTTTCGTAGCATACTGGATGAAATCAAAATGGTAATACCTACTAGGTTATATTTTCTGAATCTATTCATGATTACGATCAACTTTTACTATGGGGCCATAATAGAAAAATCAGCAAAAAAAATTACCTACCCATACTGATAAATACCTACAGCTAGCTAGCAGCTAGTATGGGAAGGTCTCTTTTTTTTAACTGATTTTTCGGTTGCGACCCCATAGTAAAAGTTGATCGTAATCACGAATAGATCCAGAAAATATATTTTTTGCTATTTTGATTTCACCTGGTATTATTGCAGTACTTGTTTTTGATATATCTAGTATGTTTGGAATTCATAATAAGCAGTGCGATAACTGGCGAAAACCGCGTACTACTTCGTTCGTTAATTTGCCTCTTTATCATTTGTATATGAAAGAGCGGGAGTGGTCATATAAAGAGAACTGAGCTAGTTAATTCGGCTTTGTAATTCCCATACTAAAAAGTAAGAAGTCTCCGAATTCCTGCGTTAAATTTGAGAGACATTTCGCAACTGTGAAAAATTTACTTAGATGAGTCCAGTGATGTATACTCCCGCATCCCGCATTTTTACTAGGGCTTGTGATATCCGTGTTACACGCGGAACCGTAGCTACGTAGCCTTAGCACCGGCGGTGCTAAGATCCCGTACTACACAGTCACGTCAAAGATACGTATCCGTTTCTAGATTCGGCTACGTTCGCGCGAATCTCGGCTTCGTCTCCGCTCGGCTTCGGCTCCGCTCGGTTGTTGAAAGAGAGCTTGGTCGAACGGACCCTTCGCATTATGTTATACTCGTAGTCTTTGCATTGATTTGATTCTAGATGTTTTTTTAAGTAATTGCATATTGGTATTATTCTGTTCTCTGATAACCAGCCATTATTAGTTTGTACAAAAAAACCAGAGGTGCGATTGGTGTGATTTTTGAACCTCACCGGTGACTTTTTTTTGCAGCCGATGACTATTTAGTACGAAATAAGCCACCCGATGAGATTCAAAAATCGCACCTCAGGTGGGTACTAGGTACCTACTTGTCGATGTCGAAGAATATGAAAGTCCATCCAAATAAATATATCAATATCTCTAATTAATATTTACTCCCTAGTTAGAAATGCTCCAGGTAGACCAATGCGACAATTTAAAAGTATTTTAAGTGACATAATAATATACTTTGTTATTCATAAACATTATTACTGGCTGGACTAATGGTCTTTCGTCGGTGAAAACACTAAGAAATAGTTGCACGTGCAGAATTGCAGATAAAGATAACTAACAATAGTTTGCGGGCCATTGATAATGATTACCTTCAAATAGCTTTGGGTTTTACCTGTTAAGTACCATGTGTTCCTATTGTTTGTGAAGTTAATTGAAAGCAAGAAGTGGTTGGTTAATTTGTTTGATTTGTCACAAATACTTACCTGCTCAAGTTTTATGGTTATAGAAACTGAAATTAAAACCTACTCGACCTACTACGACTTAATGACACGCATAAAATCTACACTAAACGTCACAGTCACGACTGGATCCGATTTACGTATAAATAAGATACGTATCTCCGTGTACACGTAGCTACGTATCTTAATTACACGTAGCCGAATCACACGGAGCAAACGGAGCGGATCTCCGTTGTTCGGCTACGGGTACACGAAACACGGTCACGACCAGGACCACTAATTTTTACAATCTTATAGTGACAAATATGATAGCAGTACTTATTAAGGTGACGGCACCAGTAATGGACACGGAACCAATCATGAACATTAGTGCTTATTTAGTTATTTGAAAGGAGTTAAGGGTTGTGCATTTGTTGGGACATATTCAATTTATAACTTTATGATTTTTGAAATAAGTACTAAGTGTCCGACATTAGTGCCATTACCTTAAAGAAAAACAGAGAAAAAATATAAAACCTTAAAAAACTTAAACCAAAAATTTCATGGTATAAAAATAGACTGTTTCTTTTTCATCTAGCTTCTAGATCAATCTAGAACCTTCAATACCTCAATTTGTATAGCTTTTGTTCTTGTTACATAAATAAATTGTTGACATATCAATTGCCACTCCATTGTTAAATGGTCGTCAAGTATTTACACTAACAATACAGACTTTAAACACACTGCCTTTTATAAGAATGGTAAATAACGATAACAGTGTACTTGCTACTAAAGATAAGCTATAGTTATAAGCTATGTTATCGCGAAAAACATAATAGTATCAAGCAAATATATACTACAATGCCAGCGAATTAAGACTCAAAATGCGTAATCACTCTTGGTAACCATAGGCAACGGATTCTAATTTGTGTTACACCGGCCGCCAAATACGAGTTCGTTTGGAAGCTGCCCAATAACAACATTTATACGAATGCGGTTATCGTACGCTGTTCTGACGCAACTCATTGAGTTAAAGTATACAAATAACCGAAAAGAAGACAATGAAAGCAAAACAAGGGTCAAAGTACGATATCACAATCCAAATAAAGCAACTGAATGTTAAGTAACTAGAAACATATTTAAGAAACTAACTAACCTTCTTTCAGTGCCAATAATCGTAGGCGATTCATGAATTTAGCCATAGCGTAGTGACGTCACGATAACAAGATTATAAATAGTTCAACCCACTTTTCTGTGAAGCGAAATGCGATTGTGTGAGTGACTTTGAAAGCTTAGTGTTGCCATTTTATGAAGTCGTTGTGTTCTTTGGGGTAAAATTAGAAATAAAAAAAAAATGGGAAAAAATGTTTTTACAGAAGTTGGCGAATACGAATGCAGCTTAAGAGATCAATCGTGAGGCAGTTTATAATCATTAATTTACCTGATAAAGAAAAACTTTATAAACAATATCGATTTTATGTTATGCGAAAAAGGATCAAAAAAGTCTGCGTTGTCGCAGTTATATACGAATAACATTTTTTTTTTCGGAGATACCTACCTAGTATGATGTTATTAAAAGAAAAAAATTAAAAAAGTTTTCCTAACTAGTGCGTAAAAAGTGCACTTTGCGCACGCTTCGCGTGCGTAAATTTCACTTTTTGAGGCACTTGTTATGAAAAATTGGATTCGATACACGTGTAAAAACTTCTTTAAGACTCGGGTGATTGTCACCCTCGTTTCACTCGGGCTCCAACTTTCACCCTCGTCGAAAAATATTTTTTTTTCACTAGTATCGAAATGTACTATAATATATGTATTTTAGGTTAAACATCAGACTACAGATGTAGAGCAAAACGATATTTCACGGGGAAAACTCGCGTTTCGATCGAAATACGACGGCATCCGAACTGTCAATCAACGACTATTAAAGAACGTTAAATAAGTGACTTTCCTGTTCATTCATATTTTTTTATACACGACTGAACGGCGTTTTACCTCAGTCACACCTGATGGTAAGTGTCGACTAGGTCGAGGGTGTAGCACGCTGGTGCTGTAACAGCCTATTCACTCTTGCCTTCAAAAGACCCAAATATCTTTCCTTATCTTTCCGGGAATACAGACGAAGGGATTGAATTCGGAATTAGGAAGGTGGAAGCGAATCGCATCGTGCGAATGAATAGAATATTCACGTAAGGATGAAACTGCTCCCCTCACCTGGACGTCCGGTAGTAGAACGGATGGCGGAATTCAATCGTGCAATTCCTGTGCACACTCTCCAAAATGTATCCTGTAAACCACAGACAAACTAGCAAGCATGTGACGGAGCTCAAGGCTCTGTAACCTTACACTCACTAACTCAGGATCGCCAATGAGTCTGCAAGCTCGGTGCTATTAAATCCAAAGCGCCCAGCTGATACTTGGCAGACCCGTCCCAAAGGTGGCAACAGTACTCCATACACGATCAAACCTGAGCTTGGTAAAGTGTTAGAAGCTGTTCAGGTGTGAAGGATTTCTCACTATATCTGTACGTACTTGTTAGCCACGAAGTGCCCGGCACCCAGCCGAGCTGTAGAACGCCTTATCCACGATGAACATTATAGTTAACGACAGCATTAATAGGGCTCCGTCACTTCAATCCGATATAGTCTACGTACCAGTCAGCCACGAAGTGCCCGGCACCCAGCCGTCGGGCGAGCTGTCGAAAGCCTTCTCCTCAATGTAGATGTAGTCGCCAAGCACCAGCTCGAGCTCGTCATTTGCCAGCGGCGAGTATCCTTGCGTCACTTTGTGCACCTAAAGACAAACATTATTAAAATGGCCTTAAATCGTCCCTCGTAATCTTGCATTGTATATCTACTGTTCTAAGAAGGTAGCTTAGTAATCTTACTTGTCTATTTTCAAGCTATATAGCAGCTAATGACATTAATAACAGGTCGTCTATGCTAATCAGTTCCTTATATGTTAAAATGAATATGTGTCAATCGTCATTTGCATTTTTAACCCACGAAAAAATACGGAGTAGTTTCTCAAGTCGATGCATTATTTTTTATGTTACCAAGGAAAAGTTAATGAATGCAATTACAGGTGCATTAATCCGTAAATCCGACCTATTGTCTTGGTAATGCCAGTTGATAAGATAATCAGTTTTAATGGCAGCTTTATGTTATGGTGAATTCATATATACTGATAACAATTGCTAATAGCTGCAATAAACATGACAAGCAAAAATCTGCAACTATTATGTGACCAAAAGTTAAGGTTGCATCAGGAAAACTTCATCAAACAGTGAAAGCAACAGAGGTTCGAGACTGTCAGTGACTTCACTGTACAACAGTGGCGACGCATCTATAGAACCCGATTCCCGACGGCTTGAACAATTTTCATATACTTGAGCGATTTACCATTAGCTCCTACAGGAAAGGAAAGCCATAACGGCTATGGTTTGCTTAGGATAAATCCTAACCTGCCGCCACTGCATAATACCTTTTATTTTGACGACCGGTCTGGCCTAGTGGGTAGTGACCCTGCCTATGAAGCCGAAGGTCCTGGGTTCGATTCCCAGTCAGGGCATTTATTTGTGTGATGAGCACAGATATTTGTTCCTGAGTCATGGGTGTTTTCTATGTATTTAAGTATTTATATGTATCTATTTATTATATATATCATCGTCTAGTACCTGCAACACAAGCCTTATTGAGCTTACCGTGGGACTAGGTCGATTTGTGTAAGAATGTTCGAAATATTTATTTTATTTATTTATTTTTTATTATTTATTTATTTCGCGTTGGGAAAATGCATTTACGCATCCCGTTCAGTTAGTTTGAAACGGGTATGACAGACTTTCAGGATGTGGAATGAAGTATCACCTGACCTGATGATTAGCGAACTTGGGGTCCCTGGAGTAGAGCCGCAGCTCCCAGCTCGAGGTCTCCAGGGGCTGCAGCTCGTCCACCAGCGCCTTCAGTCCGTCAAACGCCGACACCTCGAAGTGATACGCGAGCGTGATGTGTAGAGACTTCACGTGCGCCTCTAAGTTTATGGCTACAATAAAAAATGTAGCAAAAGTAACATACATATAATAACACAGTAACATAAATGTAACAACACTAATGTATTATAAAACGAGCCCAAACAAACGATACAAGCCAAAAAAATGGCCAGTTTTGCGCCACCCGTAATATGAAAAAAATATTGATCTATGGTTATCGACCCAGTCTGAAATGTCCTGATTGGGCTAAATGACTGCAACCAGCGATCGACAGCCCTCCTAAATCCGGCCCGGCGTCCCTACACTACATGTCCATTTGATGACATATTTTTATACTTTAAAAATAAAAAGGCTTATTCGTTTTTACAGTTAGTCCGGCACAGTCACGACTGCAATACATCAGTGCCCCCTCGTCCGCACGAGGCAGCTCAAGCAGTAAGACGTGCCTAGTCCAGGCAGGCTTGCACATAATTTGCGTATAGTATCTCGCGTCGAGATAGATTACCCATCCCTCTTCACTAAGAAAAAGAGTGGAAGTCTATCTCGCCGTAAGATATTCTCGCGCCAATTGTGGGCTAGGCCTACAGGCCGCTCTAACGACTACCGACCGAGGATGGCTATACTTCACAAGCTGCTTCGCGCTTTATGTGTGAACCCTTCTATTCAAGTCTCCATTTTTTTACTATTACATATTACACTGATATTTATAATATTCACAACACACCCATGAAGGACAAGGTTACTCTTTATGTCTCAAAAGAGTCAAGGGCTGATTGTTTGACTACTACTTATATTAGGCGTGAAATACACACAAGCAGCATAAGGCATAAGGCACAGTGCCGGGCCTGCATCGCGCCGCTTCAGTGTAATTCACAGTTACCTACGTCGTCTTCGAACATTTTGAATGAAAACGTTTTGAACCGACATCAGGCACGTAAGCGATGCCGCGCCGCTTGAGTGTAATTCAAAATACGTCTCCTTGGTACATTTTGTATACAAACGTTTTGAAGCGGCATCGTGCCTTATGCCTTATGCCTTACGCCGCTTACGTGTATTTCACGCCTTAAGTAAAAAAGGCTTTTTCAACTAATTGTAATTAAATCTAATCTTATGCAAAAAAAAATACAAAATGGCTATAATGATAACAAATGATTAGCATGTTGTGTATTCTATAAAAATAAAATTTACATTTAACGTAATCAGCCTTTGTAAGATAACATAACATATTTTTTATTTGTAACATAAGCAGCTATGGAGAATATTGCTTTAAATGTTATATTTTTAATGGTACGAAATAAATAAAATATTTATATGGTCAAGGCTGATTCAGCTAAATAACATTTATAAATAAAATCATAATATTTAAGTGAATATATTTTATTTACCTGTACAAGAACATGCAGGCTCTTCTACCACCTTTCTAGTTTACTGATAAATAAAAAGATGACAAATTAAATAGATAAAAAACAAGCACAAGCAGTCTACAGTACGGACTACTCTTACATTTGATTGGTTTTTCTTGGGGCATTGTGCACCAGGGGAAACACGTGCCCAGGGCATCCAAATGTTCATATGTATCCATGGATACACCCACTGTGTAGAAACAATAAGTTATAATATTGTGAAATTCTAGCAATGAAGCTTTTTTTAATGCTGAATAATAATTTTAAGGAATGTGCATTCATAAATTGGTTACTAAGTTATTCACACAAAATGACAAAATCTATAAAAGGAGGCTAGCACTGGGGCTGGGGTCCTAATATATATAGAGTGGTCAGTATACAGAATTCTGGCAATTTAAGCATTATTTATATGATGCAATACTAAGAAGACTTAAAAGAAATAACTTTCCAACACCATATTTGATTTTTTTTACATCAAAATAGATCAGTTGTTGACATGTTTTAGCAGGCAATACATATATTTATGAAAAACACAACTTCACTCATGATTTAGTCAACGCAACATGTTTCTGAAACTATGTCGCATGAGTGACTAAATACATGTGAGTGAAACTGTTTTATTCATAAAATGTTAGACTATTTAATAATATTTATAATAAATTGTATCGTTTTTGCTATGCTAACACTTTTTGACATGAAAGCAACAGACCCATTTTGTGCTGAGCAGTAAAATTGATAATACATAAAACTGAGCCAACTTTTGAAAAACCATAACTGTAAGGCACTGGTCTCACCACAAGCTAGTAAGCTATGAGCTTCAGCTATTTCAAGGGACAAAAGATAATCGCTCCCATGTAAATAAAAGAGAGATATATATATATTTATAGCTCATCAATGGCAATGAACTATGATCACTGGCACATATATGTCTTTTATTTACACGGGATTGATTATCTTTCGTCCCTTAAAATAGCTGTAAGCTCATAGCTCGCGGTAGGACCATTGCCTTAGGAGGAAGGACAATATAAATACTACAAACAGATGATAAACACTCACACAAGGTTGAAACTTGCTTAACATACTGCACCGCTACCTTCTTCAAGTATTCAGCGTGTTCTTCAGACACGAAGAGCCCCATGAAGTTCTGTGAGATGTACGGGTCCAGCTTCAGGGGACAGGCGGGGGCATCTCCCACTGTCTCTATAACACTTTTTACTGCTTTGGCCAGTTGCAGGGATGTTTCATCGGGAGCCTATAGAACAATAAAATTGCTTAGTTAAATACTAATTATAAGAAATATTTTAAAACTGGTAAGATAATAAGAAAAAAATATATTTTCTTCATAAACTTGACTGAATAAGCCATCATAATTTATAAAAGTTAACAGATAATAATCCTGGAAAACACTATTGAGGTTAAAAAAAAACACTTGAATCATGTGCCTCTTTTTAAAAAATTTGGTTTACAAAATGCATATTTTTTTTGAGGTTTAATTCAATTTATTTATTTACAAATGTGTTACTAAATCTGTGTTTATTGCCAATTACGATTTGTTGTCAAGTAAATTCAGTGTAAAATGTTTTCATATGTTACCTTAAAAAATGAGACTAAAGTAATATGTGGAGGAAAATTATGAGCTCCATTTCGTCCTCCTAGCTCCTTAGACTTGGCCCAGAAGTCGTGCAACTGCGTGAGCAGCGCGCCCGTCGGGTTCGCGTACAGAATGTACTCGCGCGGCTCGTCGGCGTCGATGTACCCGTCGTTCACGTGCGTCAGCAGCCAGTCCGACGCCAGCTGCACGCTGCGGTTCCCCGTAGCCGCCAACGCCTTCAATCTACAACAAATATACAACTCCAGCAACTAATACTAACAAAATCAACGAAAAGTCACTTCACAGACTTACGCCCGGTGTCTCGGAAAACCCATCTGTAAAAGTATTTGCAATGGAGAGGCATCCTGTTTGGAAGGCTTGCTGGAAGGCGAAATTTTCCTTGGGGGGATGTTGGCCATAGTTCTTATTTGATTCCGAAGACTGCACCACACACGCTTCATATAAAAGCACAGGATGAAAACAACGTATACAACGCAAACAGCGTTGGTTGTTTAGGATAATACTGTCAATGTCAAATTTTGACAGCCTGTAGCCGTGGTCCGATACACGCTCATACTCACACTGCTAATAGAGCTTATAGTACTGACACCTGGTCCGAATCAGTTAACGCGCTCAAGGTCACGAAAAAAGCGTTTTGATTCGGACCTGCAAGCATGAGCGTGAGTGCTATGCGAATCGTAGGAATATTATATTCCTCAACACACAATGAAAGGCGTCAACTTAACATTCTTGATAGCGTGAGCACCGTAAGCGCTGTCAAACGACGTCATCAATGATGTCGCGAGATTTCTGTAAGTCCAGAAAGAATGAATCGTATCGGCCATAAGCGTGCTAAAGTGGTCAAAACGCGAATCGGACCACGACTTGTGAATATCCATTGAATATCATGGGAATGTCGGAAACCAAATAATCTACTAGGGGTGGTCCTTTTATTTACGGGTCTACATCTATAATCAATATCATATTAAAATAGAAATTTAACAATTAATATACGTAGCAGATTTAGTGATGTATATACATCTTCGTATTTGGTCTCACTACCCTGTGACCTTTGCAAAGTGTTATTATATAAGAACGTACCCTATTCATTGATACTTTTATTATTCACTTGTCAAATTTGGTATTGTCATCAATTGTCAGTTGTCACGTTTGTGCGGTTAGTTGTACAAGTGCACATAAACAGAAATTTTTTAAGTTATTTCTAGATTAAAACGTGATAACTTCATTAATTTCAAAATGTATCTCAGATATTTCTTGAATGAAAAAGGTGAAAGACAATACACGCTGGCGGTAAGTGATATTTTCCGTAATAACAGCATATAACCTAACTTTTGGTTACATGTGCGCGCGTTTCATTTGTTTGTATTATTTATATATACAATTAATTTGCCGTCATTGTTCAATTTGCAGACGCTTGATCCTACTGGAAAGCCAACGCTGTCTGCCCACCCAGGTAAAGGAATACATTTTATCATAAAAGCTAATCAGGGGAAATATTTAAGAGGTGGTTAGGGCTTGGGTGCATTATGAAAAGCTACGACTTAAAATTTTGGCTGTTTGATTAACTTTCTAACAATTAGGGATGTTAAAATATAGTCAAACAATGTACTGTAACTTGTACTCCATTGTAATAAAACAAAATGTTATTTTGGAGGTCATATTTTTTTCTATTTATTTTTTTGCAATAAGAGATCCATCTTTTGTTTGAAGCAAATACATACAAATTGAATGGGTTCATCTGCAAGTTTCATGTTTAGTAATGGAAATAATTTTTGTTGGTTTTATGTCTGAATAGTCAATTTAATTTTATTCATTTTTCAGCCCGATTCTCTCCAGAAGACAAGTATTCAAGACAAAGGATTATAATCAAGAAGAGATTTGGTCTGCTTATAACACAGCAACCTGAACCAATCCACTAGTTAATATGATAAGATTAGAATATTAGATTTACTTTATTTTTAAGAAAACCTCTTATAATTTGTTTAACTGTCAATTTTTTTAACTGTGTGAGTTACTTTAGCGGAGGCCACTATGACACTAAATAAAGAAATTGTAAACAAGAAAATGGGTTTGCAATTATTCTAATACTTAATGGATGTTAACACCTTGCATATTCTATGAATTGAGGTGGTATTGACTGTTCCGGTCACAATAGTGTATTACATACCCAGGGCACTAAAACAAAGAATGGCTCAGGTCGCGGGTATTTGTGGCCTAAACCGGGGATGAGGGCCATAAACAAGCGATCTGAGGCCTTCTTTATTACCGCCCGTGGTGAGTACATAGTTTTACGTCTTCATGTGGGTGTAAAATGAGATTTTCCGTCGCGCTCTAGGGCGGTAAATCTCTTACCACCCAGTGTGACGTAAAATATATTTGGTTGCTACTATTTGATTTTATTATGTACTACCCCACTAGTTCTATTACTTCAAAATAGAGTTTCTTTTTAATCTACTCAACATTAATAACCATTCTATATAGTTTTCATAAATAACAACCAGATAAATAAATAAAAATACTCTGGGAGTGCTACACAAAGAATAAAGCTACTTAGAGTCCTGTAAATAGTTCTAGTAGCAACCTAGCGAGTATTTTATTTCTCTGTATACAAAAGAAAAATATAACAATAAATTATTTAAATAAATAATTAGTTAAAAATAAACAAAACTTAAATAAATTATAACATTAATGAATTAAATTAGAAAAATAAACTACATGATTAAAACTAAATACTTAACTAAGAAAATTAAAATATGCCTACAAACCAACTAATCCTGGGCCCCTTGGTAGGGTGCTTATTACGCAGGCAGCATTCCCACGTTGTATTGCGATTGCAATTCTTTGAGCGAGAAAGCTGCCTGCGCGGGGATCTCCTGTGCCATAAATTATGGTTATCAAAGGGGCGGTAGACATGGAGTAGTATTTGAACGTACACTGTCCTGTCAATCTCAATTGTCACTATTGACAGTTGAATAAAGTTGAGAAACGTTTGATGTATTTTGCTTTGATTTTTCTGAAATTGTTTAAGGGTATCAATATAAAAAGCATTAATTATTGTTATTAAAATGTCTAATAAACGGGCAGAGTTAAAAGTATATTGGAATAAGATCACCTACGCCTATCCAATTCTCAATGACACCTTATTTACCGACTGCACAAACGCCGAATATGATGAGATCCAACAAATAATTGTTGGCTTGGGTATTCCTGGCAGAATAAGAGACCTCGTATTGTTGCATACAGAGAAGTACGTTCGCCAACACGTAACTCCATCGTTCTGGTCTAAGTTTTCTGCTGTTGACGAGGAGGTGAAGGGATTCCAACTCTTTAAATCAGCTGTGAACGACCTTTATGAGTCAGTGTCGAATTTTATGCCAATGTTGCGGCGGCTGACCGTCCTCAATAACAGTTGTTGTGACAATAAACCAATATTTGGTGAGAAGGATGTAGTTTTAGGTTTCAAACAGCTCATTAGGGCCACTCTGCTATCTCAACTGCCTCTGGACTTCCAGGTGATCATCAATCACTTTTATAAAATGTCTTTTAATGTTTTTGATAATGAAAATGAAACTGCCGACATGAGTGAAGATGTCACATGCGCAGGATGTTCAAATGAATATTCAGAGTGCAATTGTGCTTATATTGTAAAAGTGTTCCATGACACCAATAGGAAATTGATGGAGCTGCAGCTGTTAGAAAGGCTGACAGGACAGGTACTGACTAGTTTTATTCAACTGCGAATTGACTCGCATATTCAGAAACTTTGTACAGGCACAGATGTTTCACATATAAGTGCACTTGAAAACTGGCTTGACACTACTGTAATGTCCTGGCTTACCAGAATATACTGTGCTGGGTCTTCTAAGCCTCCACCGGATGATAAAAATATACAAAATGCAATCTTAAAGTTTAAACAGAAATTAAGCTACTACTTGTACCACAGTTATACTAAACTAAGAATAGACCAACTGTTTAACATCATTATTATTGACTATCCTGATTCTCAGCCTGCAATTGATGATATTAAGCTGTGTTTAAGCAAGACAGACTTGAGAGCAACACTATGTAAAAAACTTCAGAGTTCACTAGAAACTAGGTTGCTGCATCCCGGTGTGAACACTCCAGATATTCTAACTGCCTACGTGTCTACCATCAGAGCTCTGCAGCACCTTGACCCGTCCGGAGTTATTCTGGAGACTGTCACCAAACCTGTTAGGAATTATTTGCGCAACCGGGAAGATACAGTGAGGAGTGTAGTCAGCAGTCTTACTGAGGAGGGAGCCGGTAGTGAGCTGGCAGAAGAACTAGCCAAGTTTGCAGCTGATGCTGATGGTGAACATGAAAAGGAAGAAGCCTGGGATGAATGGAACCCTGATCCTGTTGATGCTGACCCTAAATTTAATGCTAATGATAGAAAAGCAAGTGACATCATATCCATGCTAGTCAATGTGTATGGTAGCAAGGAATTATTTGTAAATGAATACAGGACTCTCCTAGCAGACAGACTGTTAGCTCAGAATGTCATAAACACAGAAAAAGAAATAAGATATCTGGAATTACTGAAATTAAGATTTGGAGAGTCACAATTGCATTTCTGTGAGGTGATGCTCAAGGACATATCAGACTCTAAGAGAATTAATGCATTGATACAGCAGCACAGTAATTTTAAGGCATTAAATGAAAAATTCACATCTAATGCTATGATTTTGTCTGCTCAGTTCTGGCCACCATTTAAGGATGAAAACTTGGAACTGCCTGAGGAGATTAAAAAACATTTTGAGGCATATACAAAGACATTTGAAGAATTAAAGGGAAGTAGGACATTGAGTTGGAAGCCACATCTTGGAAATGTAAATATAGAGATTGAAATTGCAGGAGAGAAGACTGACTTGATAGTGTCTCCTTTTAATGCTACTCTCATAATGCACTTTCAAGATAAGCCTGAATGGTCGCTTGAGGAGTTGCATCAGGTCATGAAAGTGCCAATTACTGTTCTAAGAAGAAAAATTACATATTGGCAATCTATGGGTTTTATTACTGAGAAACGTACCGACTTCTTTGTATTAGTGGAAGGTTCAGATGCTAAGAAATCTCAAGTCTCAGCCAACCAGGTACAAGAAATGATCTGTGAAGATGATGAAACAGAGAGTGTGATGGCATCTGCCCATGATCAGAGAGAAGGGGAGCTTCAAGTGTTCTGGTCCTACATAGTAGGCATGCTAACCAATCTGGACTCTCTGCCCTTGGACAGGATTCACCAGATGTTGAAAATGTTTGCATCTCAAGCTCCGGGGACTGAGTGCAGTCTGCAGGAGCTTCGACAGTTCCTCGACACTAAAGTTAGAACTCACCAGTTGGTCCTGCAAGGTGGCATGTATAAGTTACCAAAAACTTAATTAAATCACTATTTTATACTCAATGGTATTTTTCATTTGTTATTCCTTTATTGCCTATTCAAGAAAAAGACAAAGTAGTTTAACAAAAACTTTATTTTTACATTGCGTGAAATATAAAAATTTTGGTTACCATATATAATGTCTGTGGATTAATATCTGGATAACTTATTTTTCTATATTATGTGACATGTATTGAATTAAGGAATTCAATCTGGCATAATAATAAATTAGTTAAATTTAACAGTGTAAAAACCGCCACATTTTAATTAATGTAAATAACAATTTAAATTAATACTTAGTGATTTCAATACAATAGATAATCTTGTGTCAGTCTTAACATCTATAAAAATACTGATAAAAATTAGGTAAGTGGAAATAATAAAGGATAGTATTTTCAAAACGGCTTATTTCTTTATGTAAGCAGGTGTTATTTTTCTAAGCAAAACATAAAGAAATAATCTCTTTGGAAAATACACTCCTGAATAGATACATGCAGACACCAAATATGCAATGGAATGCTTTGGGTTAAAGTATATAACTGAGGCTCACTGAATGTGAACTAAATGCAAGCATTATGAACTGGTGAAATACTAAGAAAATCAACATAAACAATTCTTATTTTTTACATTTTAGCATTTCCATTTTATAAGACAAGCTCTCTAATATGGAATGTAGTTATAGATTTTTGTAAGAAAAGCACCAATGACAACATCTAATACGAAAATAATAATTTTACTAAAAATATTTCATAAACAAGCCGAAACAAACTGAGAGCAACACCTAGATATTCTTAGAGATTAGTCAAAAGTCAGGAAGCATAGTAATAATATATTTATAGGATGTAAACAATAGAAATAACATAATACTATAAAATGAATACACATAAGGCTATGAACCGATTATTATCGATTTTAGACGGTGGAGGTTCGTTGTTCGGTAAACTATTTAGGCAGTATGGAAAGGAAATAATAGATAGACGAGGGTATCCAAATAATAAAATTATAAGGAATATTTTGCTAACGGAATGATTCTTAATGTACCTTATAATTTCGATTTACAAACAATTACAATACATGTAAGTTGTTTTTAATACTCTGGGTATATGTTGCGCGCAATGAATACCACACGCGAGATTTGTGTATTATCACATCACGATACTCGCGTGTACGGGAGTTTTCAAAATTTGGTACACCCAATTAGCGAAAGATGTAAAAAAAAGTTAAATCACTGTCAGTTTCGTGACGACAATTAACTTTTCACTTTTCTTAACAACTTTCACTAATTGGGTGCACAATTTTTTGAAAACGCCCGTACATTCAATACACTGCAACGGAATTATGTGGTCCAATTTAGCATCCTCTTGTAGTTTTAGTAAAATGTTCCATTAGTAAAGGTTCATAGAAATAATGGATTGACAATGTCTGTACAAAATCACGTTCCCCTTATTCTGGCAAACGCACTAGCGACATCTATCACGTTTGACAGTACGTCCAAGTTCTATACTAGTTCTATGGAGATGTCTTGCTGTCGAAATAACTCAACAAAATTCCAGATGGCGCTTCACCATCATAGTACCGGCAGACAAATAGCCGATTTTTATTTAAACTGTTGTGAGATATTGTAATATTTTATAAATGATAAACACGGCTCTCATCATCATCATGTCAGCCAAAAGACGTCCACTACTGGACATTGGCCTCTACCAAAACGACCCAAAAAAACCGAACCTGCGCCTTCCACATCCAGCGGCATCCCGCGACCATCACCAGGTCGGCGGTCCACATTGTGGAAGGCATACCAAAACGGCTCTACTCACGTTTATTTACAAAAACATGTTTATCATTCATCAAAATCAACATAGCCAGCATCTTGAAAGTACGCGACTTTTTATAAACATTGTCAATCCATTATTTCAATTATCATTGATATAATTATAACCTAGAACATAATATGCGTCAAGTACATAACTAAGGTGCACGTAAACATTAAAATAATTAAACATAAATAATCAGTTCCTACAATACAAATGTTAAAGCTCTACAACTAGTTTACATTATATACAGAGAACTCCAATGGAATGTTAAATGTTTGTTAAATATATCACAAGTGCATGTGACCATTTTTATATAAAAATATTTTACAAACATCAACATTACATATTTAAATGCGAGATATACTTCTTAAGCTTACAACTAATTAAGTACATGAAAAATTCATTAAGTCCGCGGTACTACTAATCTCTTATTGGACGAATTAAATCATTTCAATGATTTTCAACTTTTAGTTTCAGGATAATTGAAGCAGAATTTTAGTATCGTTTTTAATACTATTTTTTATTCGCAGGCTTGCATAATTCAAACGTAGGTTTGGTTTGAGAGTTTTGTGAACAGGGGCGTAGATATATGACTCATTGATATAATTTTAGAGTTAAGTAAAAATAATACTTATTTTGATGTTCTACGGTACGTTTTTGCTTAACATACTTGATGGTATTTCAAATGTTTATGATGATGTCCACTTCACTACATCGCTGTTCGCAGACGCGGTCAGATCAAACACAATTGCATTCTGACTTAATTTCTTACAGAAATCTCATCAAAATTGACACAATCCTTAAATCACAGTGATTTAACAATAATATAATAGCAAAATAAATATATTTTTTGTGCTACAGATCTCAATAATTAGAAAATCGTTTTTATATCGATTAACTCTGGTATCTCTTAATGTGTTTGAGACAACACAATTACATTAGAAAATCGTTTTTATATCGATTAACTCTGGTATCTCTTAATGTGTTTGAGACAACACAAAATATTTAAATAAGCTCGTACAATGTGAAAATCTGTGAATACAGTTACAATAAGGTTACCGGGTACAGTCGCCATCAGATATATCGGAGCTGTGGAGGTGGTCATAAATATCGGAACATGCACTTTACCGCCTTGGTAATAGAGGCGTTATACAGATATTTGTGACCACCTCCACAGCTCCGATATATCTGATGGCGACTGTACAGTGACAACGTTTTGTCCTTTAGTCTCTTGCAAGTGTTGTCAATCTCGGAAATAGTAACGCAGTCTCATAAAATATTAAAACCGGGTTAGTTATATTCGAATATTTGACGAATTTATCCGTTTTTATAGTTTAAATCCACAACAATCAGAGTTCGATTTCATACAAAACGGTGATAAATGTGTTCGTATCTTAGCGTATCATGCAAATAGCATAACGAGAGTCGGTGCAACAGGCATGCTCGGTTAGAGGAGAGGTTGACGGGACACTCTGTTGAAGAAACGGAAAATTGTGACAAGTGATAATGCCTGTAGTTATTCTCTTTATAATAGACTATATTTCAAAGTTACAAGGTTCAATTTTGCGTAATTCCTTAATCCCTTATTTATCCCATTAAAAGGTTAGTATCAGACATCTATATCGGTATTACTGAAAATCTAAATATTTCCGATAATTTAACATTTTTCATTAATTTTCTTAAGTAGTAAATACGGGCGTTTTTAAAAAATTGTGCACCCAATTAGTCAAAATTTTTAAGAAAAGTTAAATCACTGTCAGTTTCGTGACGACAATTAAGCATTAAATATGGATAAAAGCTTGGTTTTGATGTTCGTTTTATAAACTTCAATCGATATTACAATATAATAGAAGACAAAAAGTCGATCTTCATAAAGATTTCATGCTTAATTGTCGTCACAAAACTGACAGTGATTTAATTTTTTTTTACATCTTTCGCTAATTGGGTGTACCAAATTTTGAAAACTCCCATACATCATCGGAGTAGTTGATTAAAATACAAAAATATTCAATAACAACAGATACCGAGATGAATATCGATTAATTTGTATGAAAATAACACCGGTAACCGATCTCTGGCTGGCGTATCTTAATGCTTCATTATAGTTACGACAATCATATTGAGATTAACAACTGACATGGTATGACAATGTAAAGCGGCATATGACGTCTCGGTGCCAGGAACACAGCTTTCCATTGACGTGATTAGCCGCGTTTGGCGTTCAAAAGGTTAGTTCGGCATTACTTTACAAAGATAGGTTAAGAAAAAGAATGGAAACATAAAGCAGTGTTATATCAAGTTAGTGATGTTACAATATGTACAGGTAATACATAGAATTTACGAATTAAATAATATAAATAATCAACTTTAAAATTATTAGTAATGTAATATTATAAGCTTTTGGGGCGTCTTATCCCGTGTTCGCGCTTAGTAGATTAAATAACATTTGATACACTTCTTAATTCGAATCTACCGTTTAGTACGTTATTATAGCCAAATCGGTCGTGTTAAGTCACAGGATGGTACAAATTAGTTAGATCGGAAAAGCCACATTCAATCTGGATCGGATTGTGGGCTCGGTAATGTTACGTCCGCCTCCGTGGTGGGTTGTCGTGGTGCTCACCGATGTTTCCGGGGCGCGGGCGCGGGCGCGGAGGCGGAGGCGGGCGCGGGCTCGGGCGGCGGCGGGTGCGGCGGGTGCGGCAGCGGGTGCCGCTTGAAGGGCCTGAGCCGCTTGCCGGCGCGCGGCGACACGGCGTGCGCGTCGCCGCCGCCCCACGCCGCCGCGCCCGCGTCCAGCAGCGCCGCCGCCAGCCGACCGCTGTTTTGATCTACAAATAAATGAACATGGTTGCAAATCTGAACGGATCGCTTTACATATTAGAAAGCCTCATTTTGACTAAGCAGGATCGCGGTTAGAAATAAGCCCCATTTAGATAAAGCACAAACTTATATACGATTTTCATTACATTGCGGGATTATATAAAGCGACCGAATTCGCCGTACGCCGACAGCCCGCAATGTAATGAAAATTGTATACAAGTTCTAGTCTGGTCTAAATGGGGCTTTAGTGTAAGTACCTACAAGCAGTAGAACCAAAGTTACCGATATAGCCCTCCGGATTGCCAAACTTAAGTGGCAGTTAGCGGGGCACGTTGCGCGCAGAACCGATGGCCGGTGGGCAGAAAGGTTCAGGAGTGGCGACCACGAACTAGAAGACGCAGCGTAGGTAGGCCTCCCACAAGGTGGACCGACGACCTAGTTAGAGTCGCTGGATGTGGAAGGCGCAGGATCGGTTTTCTTGAGTCGTTCTCTCTATGTACAGCAGTGATTGTCTTTCGGCTGACATGATGATCATGATGACAAGCAGTCGGTACAGACCTTGCGGCTGCGTGACGGCGGGCGCGGGCCTGGGCACGGGCTCGCGCACGCGCTGCACGAAGGCCTCGAAGCTGGCGGGCTGCGTGTGCTGCTGCACGAGCTGCTGCAGACAGCGCGCGCGCTCGGAGTAGGCGTGCTGGTACAGCGGCATGGTGGCCCGCACGGCGCGCCCGCCCGCCGCCGCCGCGCCGCGCACCAGCGCCGCGCAGCACGACGTGCTCACCAGCCCCTCCTCCCACAGCGGCCCGAACACCGCCACCTGCGGCAGAAACGTCCGTTACGCACACGGCTTTAGGCTATTGAACGCCGAGCGCGGCATATGACGTCACCGGAAATTTGTGCCACTCACGCCAATAGACGTCAACCCTCCATTTGTGACTGTGTTGTGTTTTATTTGCATAATGTTATTTTACCCTTCTACTTTATTGTATTTCTTTATTTTAAGTCGTATTGAATAGCTGTTGAAATACACATCACTTTAATCACTAGCTCGGAAAGAACTGTTTAATTGTTTAAAAACAGATAGCAAAGCTGCATTTTATTCACAAGAGTGCAAAGTAATTTCGTACAAATTGTTTACAACTAATCGAGTGATTTTTGAACTGATGTGGTTGGATTTTTTTTTATTTAATGTTTTTAAATGATACATGCCAATAATGTGCATTACACTTTTAAGGTTTTATAGTTAATTTTTTCCTCGCGGTAGTGAGGTGAAATATTGTTTGTTTTACTCGGTTTTAGTGTGTTCCCCTCTCGTGCTTTGAAACCCTCTCAATGCTGAAGATTCCACTCTTTGAACCATTCGCTACGCTCGTTGTTCTATTTTGGAACATTTGAGAAGGTAAACACTAATTTTGCCCCCTTGTAACAAATAACTATTTAACACATTCGCTGCCACCCTTCCAAAAATGTATGAAAATGAACACACATGTGCGTCGGTGGCAGTGAATACATAAAACGAAGGCACAACAGAACTGACCGAAGGCTTCCTGGAGACGGTGACCCGCAGCAGGCCGGCCGACAGCGGGTACACGACGATCAGCACGTCGCAGAACTGCGTGGGCAGCGTGTCCCGCTTGTACGCGCGCCAGTGCTCGCTCCACACCACGTGCACCTCGTCGTTGCCCAGGTGCCGCGTCTGCAATGGTCACACGAGTTTCTAGTGTTTCCACAGGGAGCTTCTCGGCGAGAGCGGATCAGCCGTCGTGGACATGCCCACAACTGCAGTGCAATATTTGTATTTAAACTTTCGTGAGACATAGTATAATAATGAACGATTAACACGGTTTTACTCACGAATATTTAATCTCTCGCGCGACTTGTTTCGGAGAACATAGGCCTACATTTTCAAGCACTAAGATTGCTGAGTGTCCGTTTCAGTGCGCGACGGGCCGACGCGATCGGCGAAGCAAACGGACATGTCCCGCGAGTGACTAAATAAACGTGAGTAGAACCGTGTTAATCGTTAATTATAACTCTAGTTCCACTTGTGACGTCATACTTACGATTTCTAAGACAGCTTCAAGATAGCTATTTACCTCAGTCTAATGTCCCTAGACTTGCTTAGTGACCACAACCTTTTTTGAGGGCTGGATTCTATTTGTCAGAATATAGTCAAAGATACTGCATTTTTATCACGCTGGTACTTGCTTTATTATCATAATTCCTAGACAGACGTGTCGATTGATCGTGCGATAGATGAGCAACCGTTTTGTGAAACGGTTGCCTTTCGTCCGTTAAAAAAACGGCCTGTTATATTTAGCTGTTGACTTTTTCAATGCCAAGAATAATTAACTAGTTGCCATGCACTGCCAAGTTTATGAACCCAACGACACTTAAGTGTTATGGTGGTCGTCGTCAAAGTAACATTCCTGCTAACAGATAGGGTTTGAATGTAATTTATTAATCAGAAACGTTTGCAAACGAAACCATAAAGTTTAGAAATAAAGGGAAAAGGGAAAATATTAACAGGCGAGACTCGAACTCGCGACTCCGTTTCCAGCCCGGCATTCTGCCACCTGAGCTACTGGCTTCTTCCGTTGGCTGCAATTATCCATTGTATCCTTTTTATGCGCGGTTTTAGGGATCAGATAGGGTTTGTATTTGCACATTTACATCCATACATACATTTCAGCTGTATGCAGTCCACAGCTGGACATAGGCCTCCCACAAATATGACTTGTATCATTTTGGGTCGCCGCGCTTGGCAGGCGGGTTGGCGACTGCAGTAGGTGTAGATTGGGTTTCGACGGACGCTGCTGCCCGTCCGTAGGATTTTTCCCTTTGTCGCCTCTTACGAAACCCGCGGGAGGAGATGCTATTCTAGTCTGCCGGCGTCATACGGCTAGTTGAGATCATACCGTATATTAATGCCAGAGGAATAGAGTAGAAAAGGTGAACGCGAGAGGGCAGGGGTGCAGGGCGGGGTACCTTGTTGAGGATGGCGTCGGGCGTGTCGGCGGGCATGCGCGTGGCCACGTGGAACAGCGCCTCCAGCGTCAGCGCCGCCACGTAGGGCGCCGTGGCGCCGCCGCCGCCGCGCAGCCCGCCCGCGAAGCCCACGTGGCTCTCCAGCTCCACCTGCGCCCGGCTCACACTTTACCTCATTCTATTCGGTATGTGCAGTCGCCATCAGATACCAGAAAGGTCACAAATATCGGAACAACGCCTCTATTGTCAAGGCGATAACTTTATCGCCTTGACAATAGAAATATACACTTGCATGTTCAGATATTTATCTGATACCTCCACAGCTCCGATATATCTGATGGTGACTGTGCATTGTGCAAGTACAAAAAGGTCTTCAATAATTAGTTCTCGACATGAACGCTATCAGGGTATAGCAATACAGACAAAACCACAAATTAAATATAAAGCTTACAATACCTCCTTGTGGTCTCAGATGAAGAATAGCTAAAGTTCACATCGCCATTTTCGAGCCGCGTGCTTTTCGAACTACCCATACGTAATAAACAATAAACATTCAAGTTGATAAACTGACACAAGCGCGGCAAGACAAGCGGGTAAGAAGAGGGTGATGTCAACTTTAGCCAGTCTTCAACCGAGAC
Source organism: Grapholita molesta (assembly GCA_022674325.2). Taxonomy (NCBI): domain Eukaryota; kingdom Metazoa; phylum Arthropoda; class Insecta; order Lepidoptera; family Tortricidae; genus Grapholita; species Grapholita molesta. The sequence continues at coordinate 3,770,498 of CP053138.2, forward strand.
GACGAGGACCAGGCCCTTCTTGAAGCGTCGAAGATAAATTTTAAAGTTAATATACACAGTTAAATCCTGTTTATTTGTAATAATGTTGTGTAAAGATGTTGCATAAATAGAATAAGCCTTTCAAAGAAAATTGACAACAGGCCAAGTGGGTAGTGACCCTGCCTATAATGGTCCCGATTTCAAATCTCAGTATTTGTGTAATGAGCACATATATGTATTTAAGTATTTGTATATTATATATATCGTTGGCTGAGTATCCACAACACATGCCTTCTTGAGCTTGCCGCGGGGCTCACTCAATCTTTGCAAGAATGTCCTGTAATAATTGATCACTACATAGTATAAAACTGAGTCGCTTTCTCTGTCCCTATATCCCTATGTATGCTTAAATCTTTAAAACTACGCAACGGATTTTTATGCGGTTTTTTAAATAGATAGAGTGATTGAAGAGGAAGGTTTATATGTATAATAACATGCAAATGCTGACTGACTGGCTAACACATTCACTGCCACCAACGCACATGTGCGTTCATTTCAGCAGCGAATGTGTTAAATAGAGGAGAAATACTAATATCAGCAATGCACCCGTGCGAAACCGGGGAGGGTGGCTAGTTTATTTATAATAGGCAAATATTATGATAATTTTACATTATTCTTATTCGTTATGAATCCGGGTAACGGTAGACAAGCCCCACAAACCTCCCACGCCAAGGCCGCGAGGAACGCCTCGTACGCCGGGCTGCCGCAGCGGTTGGACAGGATCTCGTTGCGGGTCTCCTGCCCTTTGCCCACGTAGATCACCGCCACTTTGTGCGTCTCGCGACATCTGTGAAACACCAGTAAGAATGTCATCGCGTTTTCATTCATCGAGGCAGCGTTTATGCTTATAATTATTCCTGCCACAAATTAGGCTTTATTATAAGTTTTTAATGTGCTCACTTTATACGCGCAAGTCCTACGACCGTGATTCTTAATCAAGTTGTGTATATTCGGGGTCAATAGACATCGACAATGATGTAAATAACCACATTTACTTACATATATAGAATCGCAATTATTCGATTTAAAAATGAAACCAAAGTCTGATTGTTGTTGTGTACACATAAATTTGTAACTTGCATTATTGCTTAGTTCAAATATGCGATAATTACCTATACATTGTGAAAATGAATTTATTTAATAATATTTAGTCACGTGTCAAATGTTTTTTACTTAGAAATTCAATAGTCCGGCAGTCATATTTGTTCACACTAGGGGCATTTCACGCCAAGCGGGCAGCGAAAAAAGGGTAAGGATCCGGATTTTGTTTATAACTGGGTTAATTAAACATATATGAGATCTAAAACAATTGGCATCTTTACTTTTTTTATTTATTGCTTGGTTACGATTACATACGACTTTTAAAAAATACAAAATCGAGGAACGGATTTTTCAAATGACATGGATGCAAATCATGAAATGCATTTTTAAAATAACAATGGTGTTTTATGTAGAATAATAATGGTATTTCTTGAAAATGAAAAAAAAGTTAAATTAAATTTTTTTCATATAGTAAACTGGAAGTTAACCTTAAAAAATTTTTTTTATAAGTTCGCATTTTTTATTTTTTATTTTATCATAAAAATGTAGTTTTATAGCCTGGAAATGTTATGTAAAAAAATTATAGTGGTATCTTTGAAATTCGTGGAAGATACTGATCAAAAACTATGGTGCTGCACGGTAGTCACGGAACGTTTTCCCTGAGTTGTTTCGTAGTGCGGTGTTATCAATCGTAGCAAATGGTTTATAAGTATGCAAAACGGCTATTATTATTACGATATTATTAAAATTATGCATAAAACTTCAATATTTTTTTGTTTTTTCATTGAGCACTTGGAATAAGTAAAACAAGAGAGTAGCATGAAATAAAATATTTTATTTATTTGGTTATCTTAACTACTTTAGAGTCTGTGGTAAAACTGGTCCGTTTTACAGTTATACCCTCAGGTGTCGGTAGAAACGCGTGGTATTTTTTAGTTCCAGGAATGGTGATAGCACTGTCAAATCGTGGTTGCAAGAACATTCTGTGTTGCTGTATATCTTCCTTGGCACAATAATATACTGCTGTTTCCTTTAACGATGTTCTCGCCCATTCATATAAACGCAAAGGTGTGGTTATTGTTCTGTTTGTTGGCATTTGAAGGCTTGCACGGGTTGCTAGTCTTTTCAGGTTCCCGCCAAGACCATCGCAAGGCCCCTTTCCATGTGAAGTTGCATGAAAATGAATCTCTGCTTCAATGCCAAAGTCATCTTTATAACAATGTATATTAACAAAGTTAAACCTGTTTTTAAAATGTTGTGAGGCTCCATCGGTGCTATATATAATTTTTGTCACTGCAATATTTTTTTCTGAGAGATGTGTGTGTAATATTTTCTGGAAGGCGTAAAATGAAGCTAGATCATCGGATATCATTACAATGCTTCCATGTTGTAATTTATTCTGGTCTTTGTAGTAAAATACCGATGTTAGCAGCGTTGACTGTTCATTGTTCCAATGAAAGGACTGTGCGGAATCTTGTATAACGAAACTGTAATTTTCAGCAAAATCACATTGGACCAAAATTTCACCTTCAGATATTGTCTCTTTTAGCTGTTTAAAAAAGAGTGCTTGCTGTTCAGCGATATATGCATGTGGTTTTAGGATATCTAAAGCATTACAAAAACTATCCACAAAGTCATCTGCGGGAAGCACTTGGGTGACTATCGAAAAGCGGTCCGTTCCCATCCATTGTTCATACTGAACGTTTGTGATGTTATTGTCATCAAAAACATTTTTAAGTGATCCCGAATCGCATCCAATCCAGGACAATCGTTACAACATTCAGTTGGGGATGATTTAGGTGACATCAAGTGACATTTAGACGTAGGGTTGGGGCAATATCATTCTTCGCAGGCACTCTTTATAACAAGAAAGGTGCATGTTGGTTTCTGCAGTAAGTGAATCTATGTTTCCTCCATTGAGCATAAGTTTAACATTCTGGTGATATGTACACACACACACAACGTGAGTTCCGGAATCGCCAGCAAGGACACACTGTTTCGGCCTGAGTGTGTAAAACTTAGTTAAGCCTACCTTAATGTCAGGATACTCATTTTTAAACTGTTCATACAACTCATTAATATTGCACATCAAAAGTTGTTTCTGCAAATGTGTTCTGCCCTCGTGCGTTTTGACAGATACAAAATCTTTTTTTCCAGGCATAACTCTGCTAATATCTTCACGAAGATAAAATGCTCTGACTAACTCTTCTGTCTCGACCGGCAGCTTACGGCCACTACGGGGATTGGGTGATGCCAAAACGCCAAATTGATCCACAAGTTCCTTAGCCTTTTTAGCTTGTCGTCGCGATGTCCCAAATTCTTCTGCGAGTTTGCTTTCACTCCAAGACTTTGGAGCAATAGTCAGTATTAGCATTTTCGTAGACGCAGATGTAGACGGCTCATTGTATTTCTGTTTTAGGCTGACACAGATTTCCTCATCTGCTATATAGCTATGTCTGTTTGTGTAGAAACAGTTTTATGACATTCGTCTTCCGGAACAAATGAATCACTTTCCCGGTGCTGTGAACAATCAGTTGATATCTGGCTACCTTGGAGACGACTGCGGACTGCACAATATCAGGATTGTTTTCCGGCGGTATTTCCCTTAGAAAGTCGTATTCTGCAGGACGTGCACACGTAAATAAATGGTGACAATCCCACTTCTCAGCTAAACTTGTATAAATTTTTCTCACATTATTAGTTCTCGGATGAGATGGTAGTTTAAAAGTTATAACATCGATCACCGTAATAATTCGCATATATTCAAATATTGAATATTATTGCGACAAATATTAATACAACTGATTGCAGAAAACAGAACACAACGCGTAGCGGCCCTAGGTAACAACCTAATAAGTAACGGAAATATCGTATGACGCTTGCATAGCGTCACTATCTATCTCTTTCTAGCACATAACGTCGACGTAACGTAACTACCTCCTAACACATAACGTACAGGTGCCAATTATTTAATAAGAGATGGCGCCACAAGTCTCTACTGAGGACTGATTTGTTTATTTAATTATGTCAGTCCGCAATAAATGTTTTTATTAAAACACTTATAATATGCCATATTAGACGGTGTCACCTACTTTATAAGCCTGTCGGACGATAAAGGCCTGTCGGCTCATCGAAATAGGCCGCATACTAACAGTTCCGTTGCAGATTTCGAACCGACGATTGGTTGATTGATTGATTGATTGATCGTCGGTTTCAAAATCTGCAAATGGAACCTGTTAGTTTTATGGCCTATTTTCGATGAGCCGACAGGCCGTTATCGACGGCGAACTGTAGTCGGTGGCTAACCTTAAGCAACATTTCCGTACGGACACGGACAGTCTCGTAATCTAGCGCAGTACCTTCATACTTTTGATCATGTATCTTCTACGAATTTCAAGATACCACTATAATTTTTTACACTGCTTGTTTTCCAGGCTATAAACTACATTTTTATGATAAAATAAAAAAAATAAAAAAATGCGAACTTATAAAAAAAAATATTTTTAAGGTTAACTTCCAGTTTACTATATGAAAAAAAAATTTAATTTAACTTTTTTTTTCATTTTCAAGAAATACCATTATTATTCTACATAAAACACCATTAAGTTATTTTAAAATGCATTTCATGATTTGCATACATGTCATTTGAAAAATCCGTTCCTCCGATTTTGTATTTTTTTTAAAGTCGTATGTAATCGTAACCAAGCAATAAATAAAAAAAGTAAAGATGCCATTTTTTTTAGATCTCATATATGTTTAATTAACCCAGTTATAAACAAAATCCGGATCCTTACCCTTTTTTCGCTGCCCGCTTGGCGTGAAATGCCCCACTATACATATGCGTACCTCTGCGCGTCCACGTTGCGCAGCTCGCGCAGCAGGCGCTCGGGCGGCGCAGCGGCTGCGCGTGCGCGCGGCGCGCCAGCGCCAGCGTGCCCAGCTGCGCCAGCAGCAGGCGGCACTGCGAGAACGGCCCAGCCGAGCCGCCGGCGGCCTTCTCTGGGATCTCCAGCTCTTCGTCACTGGTCACAAAGATTTTTCATTTCTCATGCTCGGAAAGTGACTCATTGTTTATCTACGAATAGTGGAAAGTGATACGTTTCCACCCTAGGGTCGCAATATGGTATGTTCCTATTAGTCCTTCCCTTGTCAGCATCAAGTAGAACAAAGTGCCGAAAATAACCTTATTTGCCGACGCCAGAGAGAAATACATGAGAATAGTACTTTAGTACTTGTGGTAGTAATCTAAATAAAGATATTTGTTATTATAAGTTATTTTTCCTGATTGAATTAGTGAAATACACACTTTGGTTAAGTAATGGTCAAGTAAGGGTTTGCTTAAGTTGGGATAAGCAAGTTAATACGCGTTGACTGACTTGGGAAGACTATCTCTGCCTAGGTACGTGTCTAATAATCCTGGTCATGGCATCAAAGTGGAACGTGTAAGCTTGCAGCTATAGTTACTACTAACTAATATAGCACTATTTTATTATCATCAGTCAATATTTTATTATCATCGGCCTAGCAAAAAACACTTTTGAATAATATAATCGAAACTGCTGTGAGTCATGTTACTACTACTTAGTTACAAAACGGTTAAATATACTAAACACATAAACTCACGAAACAAATACCATTTTATGCTAACATTAAATTCAGACCAATTAATTAGTGCAATTATTATTATTCTCATGAGTCGATCATTATCTAACCGTCTACGAGTGACCGGGGTATTTTATCCTGGTCACCGCACCAAGATGGAACCACCTCACCTGTCTCTGGTGGCGAGGTAGTGCCGCTCGGCGTTGCGGTGCGCGACCAGCGCAGCCACCAGTTCGTCTTCGGCTCCTGGAGGTAGCGGTGAGGGTCCGGCTTCGTCAAGTCTTCGCCCGTCTACCACCTCAGGGGATGTATGACCAATGTATGCCAAAACCTGTAATAATCAAAACAACATTGTTTAGTGTTTACAGGAAGCATAAATGTGTAAGTAATAATAGTTTACCTAAAAACTGTAAAAATGGCAACTACCATTTAGCTGCTGAATCTCAAATTAAATCAATTATTGAAAGTGTCGTACATGGTCCAACTGATGCTTATCTGGTGGACAGTTCTGGTAGTCCGGCAGTAGATCAGGCGGTAAGGGAGGCGGCAATGATGACAACGTGTTATCTCGGGGACTCTCCTCGCTGCAAAAATACATTCATCTATAAGTTATCAACCGAATTCGTCGACCAATTCAAAATTCTTCATTTCTTTAAATCCAAAAGCGTTTACGGAATAAGCTTGTATGACAAAAAAATATTGAGGTCATTTTCTTATTACACGTTACTTCTGGTATTTATTTTCGGGGTGCCTTTTAATTGGGAGTTATTTATATTCAAACAATAATAATAAACAAAAAAATTCGTTAATTAAGCAAGTATAAATGTACCTCTCGAGTACAGGTAGTGGCTCCAGTTCCTGCTCGGAGCTGTAGGAGGGGTCGTAGTACAGGGCCGAGGCGTCCCAGCACGCCTTGCCCGCGATGTCGCGCAGCAGCACGCGCACCTGCCTGTCCGACGTCACCAGTCCTGAACAACAGATATCAATTAGAGAGGTATTCATTAACTAGTAGTGTCACTTTTTCTTAAAAGACACTTACGACGCTTACGGGTTAATAATATTCATCTTCGTACACTACCGCTATGTGATGTAACCATAGTAAACTGCAAGTGCATCACACCATTCTATGTTTAGTTGAGTGTAGATTGGGTTTTTAATGCACGAGTTGTACACTCTACTTTTCATTTCATTTGCGAGAAAATTAATCATTTAGAGCCTTATTGAATATTGTAATATAGATGGTTTTATATATGATTTGTACAACTGACCGGGCGCGGTCGGCGGCGGGCGGCAGCGCCAGCAGCTCCACGAACGAGGCGAGCGTGGCGTCGCTGAGCCGCAGCAGCTGGATGTGCGGCGCGGCCAGCACGGCGCCCAGCTCAGGCCCCAGCGGCGGCGAGCTGTCGTGCTGCTCGCCCACGCCGCACGACAGCTGGCAGCTGCTCCACAGCGGCCAGTGCCCGAGGAACAGCACTAGTTGCGTGCAGATCTGCGGAATACAAAAACTTCTGGCTGAAATTATGCTCGAGCGCATATTACGATTGCATATCCTGTCTCATGACCTGTCTTTCTGGGTAATATTTGGTGATATTAACGCTAAAAGTCACGTCAAGATCACGTGTAGTTTTCGAACACAGTTAACGAAATTATGTTACATCACTCACACCGAAAACAGTACTACTAAAACTAAACTAAAGTACACGACTACACGTGTGATGTGGTCTTGGACTCCCCCCTCCCCCATCGTGATCAATCGCGATATTTCTTTGACCCCCTCCCCTCCCCAAAACGATTACATGATTTTTGAATGAGCCCAAATATATAGAAGTCAAAGTTAATTACGGCAAGTAAAAATATCCAGCTAGTATATATAAATTTCTTCCTAGTGATCTAATAAATTCTAAATCCTTATAAAAAAGACTGTACTTCTGTACACATTTCTGACTCTGTACTTCTGTAGCATATCAAACAAGCTATAAGAACGCGGTTGCACTGGTTACATAGCGATACTATTGACAGTGGATTACTCACCGTCTGCGCCCATAACTTGACATCAATGGTGGAAGCGGGCGCGGTCTTCTGGCCCAGGTTATCCTGTCCGGGCTGGATGTTGGGGTCGAAGTCTTCGTCCACGGGTAACGACAGTCCCTCTATTTCGGAGCTGGTTCCTCGCATTACAGCGTACAGCACCTGAGAAGGAATTACATAAGTTATTTATCGTTAAATAATCAACTAGAAAGATGAGATAATGTATTCAGGACCTGACGTAAGTTAACTCTTTTCCAGGCATAGTACGATTTATCGATCATATATTTTGACACACCGGTCTGGCCTAGTGGGTAGTGATCCTGCCTATGAAGCCGAAGGTCCTGGGTTCGATTCCCAGTCAGGGCATTTAATTGTGTGATGAGGACAGATATTTTTTCCTGAGTCATGGGTGTTTTCTATGTATTTAAGTATTTATATGTTATTATATATATCGTCGTCTTACCTGCAACACAAGCCTTATTGAGCTTAACGTGGGAATAGGTCGATTTGTGTCAGAATGTCCGAAATATTTATTTATTATATGCGTGTCGAAGCAATTTCAACTTAAGCATTCGACTTTAAGGTTCATATTAGATTGTACTATCCCAAAAATGGAAAAGGGTTAAAGTTGGACCAGTGTTTTTATTTTTGGATATTTAACAGCAAAGTTGGATGAATGATTTGAGACAGTATACAATGTTTTATATTTCAACAACAATAGTAGATTGTTTGACAAGGGGCTAAAGTAGGCCATAGTACCACGAGATGGTTATTTTCCCGAACGACGTGAGGGAAAATTGTTCGAGGGGTAATATGGCGTTTTGACCCGAGTTATGCATACTAGTTTTCACTTCGATTGCGAGAAAATAAAAAAAATAACATTTCAACAATTAACAAATACAATTTTATTCGCCCGCAATGAATTCTGAGTCAAAAATGTTTAATTTGGGTCTTTGTATTTTTTTCACTGCTTTGATACAGATAGGATATATCTACGCTGTGAATAAATGCCATAGACAACGTATAATTGGGGCTTCAAAGAGTTTGCCAACGATTTAAAGTTTTTTTTATTGCTTGTGAAGTAGGAACTAAAAAGCACCTAATGCTTTGAGAATTTGATTGCGTTTCCTCATTGGTCGATTTTAATATTGCGGTATTCTGATTGGTTGATACTTTGTATAAAGTTTTGTTTATTGATTTCACATTTTTAAACAGTATTCGCACTGAAAAAGAATCTAGAGTTGCGATTAACTTCGATATGTGTCGTGATTGGTGGATTTAATAAGGTGAAGTGCTCTGGTTGGTCGATTTAAAACGTTTTGTTTATATGTATACATATTTTCCCAAGAGGCTAAATGTAGTACTTTAGTCCGCCTTGGCAAGTATAATATGACACACTTTTAGAGCATGAGAAGTGAAAATGTATTTTTTTAATAGCATTGTTGCATGTTACATGTCTTTGCAATTTTGCTTTTTTAAAGTGTTTTTTCATATTAAGAAATAAATTTAAAACTAATATTGTATTTGGTTGCCGCGATAATTATTCATGAGTTTCATGACATAAAACAGATAAAAACTGATTACATCTCGTACAGTCAAAGATATCTATACGACCAAAGTGTCAAAATATGTACACATGCACCTTATCGCCTCAGTAGTCATAAGGACCGTATCGGAAAGAAAGTAGACAACTCTAAAACTAAATTATTTTTATTCCATGTAAAAATTTAAAACAAAACAAAAAAGGACTTTGGCTTGAGGTCTTTTTAAAGGGATATGACGAATTAATTTTAAGAAAGCACGTCTATTTTGCTTGCAATCTAACTTTCCTTTTAATGTTTCTCATTAAATTCTGGACAACTTCATTAGACACATTTTTAGATGCCCTGTTCCACTTTTTTTTAAAGTCATCGAATGAGGTGGCAGGTTTAACATTTTTTGCAGGTACCGCTTCATAATAGCCCAATACCATCAATCGGGCGAACTTCTGGGGCAATTTGGAGGATTCATTTCCTTGGCTACTACATCCACCTTATTGGTTTTATACCATTCTTTGTAGATTTCGAGTAATGACAAGAAGCCAAGTCGGGCCAAAATAAAGTACTACCCTGTGCTTCCTCATGAACGGCAGTAATCTTTTTATAAGCACTCGTCGCGGTATACTGTAGCGTTAAAATTCCCTGTAGTGAAATAGGGTTGCATTCACTTACCGCATTGACATATCGCTTGCCAGACTAACACTTTTGCCAAATTTCTCTATGTTGATAGCTTTATCTTGTCTAGTAACCTTCATGTTAGCCGGTACTGTAATATATTGTGGTCCGGTAATGCTTTAAAGTCGAGCTTGCAGTACGTCTCGTCGTCCATTATAATACACTGCTTTTTTTCGTCAGTATATGATCGTATAACTTTCTTGTGTCCGTTTCCTAACGGCTACTGTTTGCTTTTCGTCTCTTTTAGGTTGTTTCTGTTTTTATAGGTCTTAAGTTGCATCTTAGTTTTATTCTTTGTATCATACCTGGCGAAGTTTTAGCTTTTCTGGCGGCATCTCAGATGGAAAGCGACGGATTTTGTTGAAACATTCTTACAACTTTTCGCTGTAGTGTTGGGTCAGTTTGTCCCAGGCCTTCTTCCAGATTTAGAGTAGATCTTCGATAGTACAGAAGTTACAGAATTTTTAATATCTTGTGTACGGTGGAAGGGCTCAACTCATACTTTTGCTAGCTTTCTTATCGTCAAACCTTTTATTTTGCACCAGTCGTCCAAATATTTTTTACGAACTTCAAAACTAATTCCGCCCCATTTTAACAATTTGACGAAAAAGCAATTGTTTTTTTTTATTTGAAAATACTGACAAGGATATAGCTCAGTATCCTAAAAAAGGTTATTAGCTGATTTATGTACGTGCCAGTTTTTAGAGATGCCTAAACTTGTCTACTTTCTTTCCGATACGGTCCTTATTTTGGCGCTTTGGCCGTATCGATGTCTTTGAAATTGACTGTACAGTCGGCATCAGATATATCGGACCTCTGGAGGTGGTCACAAATATCTGAACAACGACTCTATTGTCAAAATGCATGTTCAGATATTTGTGACTACCTCCACAGTTCCGATATATCTGATGCCGACTGTACGTACCTGAAGTTCCCAATACTGGCACGTTTTTTTTTGGTCAACGGGTTGGGGGTATCGTATATCGTAATTGAACACTGATTGTACAGTCAAATGCAAAAATATGTACCGAAAGAATCCTTTCATAAATACGTCTTACAACCTTATTTACTATACAATAGAGTTGCTCGGTACATATTTTTGAAACTTTGGCAGTGAACAAATTTTTACACTTGACTGTAACTGAGCTGCCAATATACTAGGTACCACTATACCTGAGGCCCACCATACAAGTAAAATGCTACTCGAACTTGTTCTTTATAGTGTAGGAAATAAAGTATAATCTCATTTGTATCAAACCGACGACCGACCGGTCTGGCCTAGTGGTTAGTGACCCTGCCTATGAAGCCGAAGGTCCTGGGTTCAAATCATAGTCAGGGCGTTTATTTGTGTGATGAGCGCCGATACTTGTTCCTGAGTCATGGGTGTTTTGTATGTATTTAAGTATTTATATGTATCTATCTATTATATATAACGTCGCCTAGTACCTACAACACAAGCCTTACTGAGTTTACTGTAGAACTAGGTCGATTTGTGTAAGATTATCCCGAAATATTTATTTATTTATTTATTATTAGAACTAGACTCTGATCTAATTTTATACAATTCAAATTTCTTTAAAGTATTTAGTACTACACATGTGTGCCTAAAGTTATACGACTTTTACGTGTAATATAAAAATATGTATGCTTAGACAGAAAGCAAATAACACGATCCCAAACTTCACAAGTAAGATCTCATTCCAAGAATATCACATATTCATTGCGAAAAGCTGCACTTAGGTGGCAACATCCGCTAAACAATGGCCGAAGGATGTGTACAATCGTTACATAAGAAAGTTTTAGCACCGGCTTGTGGGCCGTACGTCTTCATCCATTAGCACCACATTACGTGCGGTTTTGACATCAATCATATTGTATTTATAAACGGGGAATCGACCGGCAAATGCACAGTTTGCAAACAGTCCCAGTAGCGTTAGTTTACTTTGTAGTAAAAATCAGATTCAAATTCAAAATGCATAAATACGTAAGTACTTTATAAAATAAAATTATTTTATATATGTTTAACGGATCACTAAAAAAAACATAACCTACCAAAAATAAGTAGGTCTAGTCCTTAGTGACTATTTACTTTTTTGGTGATCAGTTATTATTACTACACAATTTTTAAAGGCCCCTTAAAGGCCGGCAACGCGCTTGTGACTCCCCTGGTGTTGCGGGTGCCCATGGGCGACGGTAATTGCTTACCACCAAGCAATCCGTCTGCTCGTTTGCCGCCTATGTCATAAAAAAAAAAAAATTTTGAGTTGGCAAATAATTTGTTCCCCTTTGAAATGTATGCCTATTATTTTTACTATCGAAATTAGATGGCTTTGATTTTAAAAACAAACAAGTAACACCTAGTCTAACGTGATTTAATGGCGCTGTTGCTATTTCTATTCAACTTACATTATTGCATGAATGACGTATTTCGTAGTAAATAACTATATATATAATCTGTCTTCAGTTACCAATTGATGTCAGGTTTTCGATATCGAGTATCGAGTTCACTATCTGTGCATCTCACTTGTACTATTTTAGTGCGAACGAGATGCACAGATAGTAAACTCGATACACGTTATCGAAAACCTTAAAGTCACAACTCATGGTAAGGGTACTGTTGTACTAGGCAGAAATCAGTCTCAAAAATTTTAAGAAATATATAAAACGGTATAAGTTTCATACGAGTTATTCGTCAATAGTACCCTTTTTCACTAGGGTCGCAGATAATAGTAGTAACATATCTATTTAATGACAAAGGCATGTGTATCGTACAATTATCATGAAATAATATGGAGTAGAAATTACCACCCATTAGTTTTTTCGTAAAGTTTATATATTTGTTATATTTAAGGTATTCGCCCTCGTCCTCGTCGCCGTGGCACTAGCTGCCCCGCAACACCCGGAGCAGCCCCCGGTGGAGATCCTTAAGCAGGACGCCATTGTCGGCCCAGAAGGATACCACTTCGAGTAAGTTAACCGATTCGTTGCGTCTTCCATTTTCAATTTATTTTGTCTGTGGCGGTGAACAACTATTATTGATTCGACAGGCGTGCCTTACGCCAGTCATGATGACACTCCTCTCGTGTCATACGTTACACGTTAAATACATTAACTATTGAATAGCACAAATTCAGCATTATCATCAGCCGAAAGACGTACAAAGAACTCCCACAAATAAACCATTAAAATTTTAAACACATAACACAACAATATTCGCTCTCACTCACGTTTCATGCAATATTCGACTTATAAAACGTGAGTTACCCGTTTATATACAATAAACCCTTACAATGTTTTAATTCCTTTTGAAAGCTATTCTTGCCACCTCTATGTATTGCCACCGGGAGACTACAACTAACCCCGGGAGACATGCCTATCGCTATGCAAATCAGCTATCGAAGACACAATCGTAGACTACTAATTTTCCCCCCACATCCTTCAACGTGCCTTCTATTCTATTTTGTATATTCCGCCCACAGGTTCGAGACGAGCGACGGCACCTCCCGGCAAGAGCAAGGCCAGCTGAAGCAGATCACCGAGGACCACAAGGCCATCGAGGTGCAGGGCAGCTACAAGTACACGGCGCCCGACGGCGTGGTGTACACTGTCACCTACACCGCCGACGAGAACGGCTTCCAGCCGCAAGAGCACGTCGACCAGGGTCAGGGTCAGCAGGGCCAACAGTACTCGCAGTACCAACAATAAATAGCTAGCTGAGCCGTTGCGCTTGAGCATTCATTTCAACATCGACATGTTTTTAGGACAACAGAGTCAAAAATCTCTATGGACATTTTAGGGTGATTATTCGGGCGTTTGAACCGTTCTTATTACTCTGTCCAGATTTCTGTAGAAGTTTTGGTTGTCCTTTAGCCAGCCCAGCTGTCTACCAGTAAAGCAAAAATAAGACCGAACTGTGTGATCATTTCTACAGAAATCTGGACAGAGTAATAAGAGCGGTTCAAACGCCCGAATAATCACCCTTTAACCAATTGAAGCCAAAGACGGCTCTGATAGTCGTGCCATAGACGTCAGCTTTGTTAATGCAATATGGACCTACGTGGAATTCGGAAAAGTTCAATTTAGCTTAACAAAATGCGAAATCATGGCGTCACGGGTACGGCATATTTGTCGCCTGGCGTCAAAGTTTAACGTTCATGCTAGCGAACGCTAAAGAGCACACAAAAGATTTATTATTCTTTTATGAAGGACTTTCGTATTGTTAGGATGCTCTTTAAAATGCTACAGTTTATTTAAAATGAACTTGACTAGAATATTCATAAAAGTGAATGCTCAAATGTATCAGCAACTAAAAGGTAAACTACACTTTAGGATGCACGAAACAAGAGGATCAATTAGGGTAGTCCAATTGATACTCATATCCTTTATAAGGGAACAGACTCTCGTGCCAATAGCATGTACATTCTTTGTCAAGCGATTTTGAACATTTCCTATAACCAACGGCAAAGGAAATTCAACCCTACAGATTTCTTGACTAAATATCTTGTTTGGTGGCCGGCACAAGGTTGAATGATAAAGACTGCACTGTTGAAAATTGGTGCTAATGTCTTTTGAAAGTAGTTAAAAGCTTGGTATTGTTATCTAAAATTGCATTAATTATCACCTTCAGTTGGTGTTAAGAGGTTAGTTTACGTGCCAACGACTCTGTCTATACTTGCGTACCTACAGTATCACTGAGTAGTTTACCTTATACATCGCGAGCTATTAAAGTCTCCTTTCTCTCTACCACCCACTGGAAGTGAGGAGGTGTTTTCATACCGCGACAATTCAATTCAAAATTAGACCAATTCTAAACACGAAAAAGTTAGTTAATATCAATGCTCAATTACTTAAATATCTTCTGATTTGTGTAGGTTTTACTACACGTTCAAATTGTTTTTATTACTCAGTGTTTAACTTTCCTCTGAACTTACTAATTATTCATGTTTTTTTCTAGGCTTTTGTAATTATTTTTGTACAGATTTTTAATTAAATATATTTTTATTATTTTACTTTCTCGTTTTATTACGCATATCTCTAATAAATTCAAGGTAACATACTTTAGATATCAGCAGTTTTAAGTTTATTTTGTTTCCGAATAACGTCAAGATTCTATCGGCATCCCGGCAACGTTCCAGTCAAAGCTTTCGATTTAAAAAAAAATAGGTGCTGTTGATATTAATTGTTTAATGTTGTGTGTGTTTCAAATGAATGCGTC
The DNA here is from genome assembly GCA_022674325.2 of Grapholita molesta. Lineage (NCBI taxonomy): Eukaryota > Metazoa > Arthropoda > Insecta > Lepidoptera > Tortricidae > Grapholita > Grapholita molesta. The sequence goes on from CP053138.2 coordinate 3,785,636, forward strand.
TTAAAATTGGATTTAAATGGTATATGAAACCTGTCAAGTAAAACGCAGTTCTGATTTGTTATCATAAGATCCACCTTTTTTGTTTTTCATTATGGCACGAATTGACTGAGCCCCACGTTAAGCTCAAGAAGGCTTTTGGTGCAGGTACTCAGTCAACGATATATACATAATATACAAATACTTAAATACATATATTAAACACCCATGACTCAGGAACAAATATCTGTGCTCATCGCACAAATAAAGTATTTTACTGGGATTTGAAGCCAGGACCATCAGCTTCATAGGCAGGGTCACTACCCACTAGGCCAAACCTGTCGTCAAAATAAGAAATAAATCTCCGGGGATTTCAAGGATACTTAGACATTTCAGCCGTATGCAGTCCACCGCTGGACATAGGCCCACAAATATGACTTGTAGGGTAGTTGCCATGTAGACTCTTGGGGGGTAGTTGCCATAGTCGCCACGCTTGGCAGGCGGGTTGGGACCGCAGTAGCTGTAGATTGGGTTTCGACGGCCGCTGCTGCCCGTCCGTAGGATGTTTCCCTTTGTCGCCTCTTACCCTCGGGAGGAGATGGGGTGGTGCTATTCTAGTCAGCCGGCATCGCGCGTTACCTTGAATATAATAAGCAAGAGCGTCTGTTCGCCCTCCTTCTCCTGCATGAGGTAGGCGGGCCCGCAGCGCACGGCGAACTCGGCCAGACAGAGCAGCAGCGAGCCGGCCAAAGGTTTTACTGAGTCGCGGCCGCTGCTGCTCGCGAGCTGGGCCAGGCACGCGCAGATCCATTTTATGATTTTACCTGTAACAATAATTACGTTTATAACAATTAAGTACAGATTTACATGGTTACAATTAAAATATTAATTGTATAAAAGCAATATTCGACTTATAAAACGTGAGTTACCCCACGTTTTATAAGTCGAATATTGCTCGACATTGCTTTCATACAATTAATATGTTTCAGTCTCACGATAGTTTTGTGTTTAAAAAAGTTACAATTAAAACGTTATGATACAAATAGTAGTTTTCGAAACATCGGAGGTATGTTTTAGATTTATACTCGCGGTTATTGGGCCGGTACCGCGAACATCGAAGTTCGTATATTTTGAGCATCTTTCTCTTTTACTCCAATTAAGGCGTCATGAGGGTGATAGAGACAATCATCCGAAATTTGCGAATATCGTGTTTCGCGGTAGCGCCGCTGTTTAACAACCATACGTCAAGCATTCAACTCGCCAATGTTTGAATTTTATCATAATTTACTTTGTCGCAAATATTTATGTGACTTAGATTATTAAGATTGAAATTATTATGTGCCGTTTTAATAGTAGTAAAATTTTTCGAAGTGTTTTAAATTGTATCTTGCATGAACATATTTTTTCCCAGAGTATTCTGCTAGAGAGGTAATGCTGAAACCAGCAGATACAACAGTCTTAGAAGTCGTTTCACCATAATCACAATTAAAGATTTCAATAAAGTATTACCATAAATAATAGAGAATACAATCATTACACTGAAGTACCATTTCTATGTAGTTGTGCAGAGAATTAATATGGAACTTACGTCAAAATTTGAACATAGAACGCCGACATGCGTGTACACGCGTTACTACTACATAGGCCAGGTGTTCTACCTAAGTGTTTCACCTATACCGGCATATTCATAAACATCTCGCAGGCTTAAATTAAGTATGTTTTGTCTGTTTCTAACAAACACAACTGTCAGAGTGACAGATAAAGAGAAACGAATATCAGTTAATTTACATATAAGTGCCGTTTATAAGGGGATTCATATTTTTTTGATTAGCGCTTTATAATAATAAGGATCTTACCGGCCAGTCCGGGATACATTTCAACTATGCGATCCGTGTAGTCGGCCAACACTAGTATACAGTCGCTGACGACTTTGGCGATGTGCTTGTTTTTCATCTGAAATAAAAGTCTACGTTATAATTTACCGATGTAATTATTTTCGAATGAGGCATTACTAAAACTAGATCCGCATAATATTAAAAAAAAATGTATCGTCTCTGGTCTATGAACCGATTTTCATGTACTTACGGTGGACTGGTGTCACTTAGATTATTGGGGTAAAATTGATCAATGACCTATTTTTTTACTAGAAAATTTTGGTATATAAACGCGACTTTGAAAAGCAACCGGCAGCATTGAGAAATATTAAAAGTTACGTAAGTTTTATATTATTTCAATATGTCTTACAAGTCTCTATTCATACAATTTGTTTTTATTATTGAGAAAAACATTAAACATGCGTCGACCGTAAGTTCCGTAGTTTCCATTAAGACTCACCTGAAGACAAGCAGTCACCGTAGTCTGAACGCCTATGATTCGAGTCACCTGTCCTGTAAGGAGCTCTATGCTCTCGGGCGATCACGCGTGCAGGAACACAAGACTAGCGGGCCGCGTGCGCCGTGAGCGCGCAGGCGCCGCAGCAGCGCGCCGCCGCCGAGCCCTCCGCCGGCACTCACCATGAGCATCTGCAGCAGACAGGTGACGATGGCGGGCAGCCTGGGGCAGCGGCGGCGCGCGGCCAGCAGGCGGGCCGCGTGCGCCGTGAGCGCGCAGGCGCCGCAGCAGCGCGCCGCCGCCGAGCCCTCCGCCGGCACTCACCATGAGCATCTGCAGCAGACAGGTGACGATGGCGGGCAGCCTGGGGCAGCGGCGGCGCGCGGCCAGCAGGCGGGCCGCGTGCGCCGTGAGCGCGCAGGCGCCGCAGCAGCGCGCCGCCGCCGAGCCCTCCGCCGGCACTCACCATGAGCATCTGCAGCAGACAGGTGACGATGGCGGGCAGCCTGGGGCAGCGGCGGCGCGCGCGGCCAGCAGGCGGGCCGCGTGCGCCGTGAGCGCGCAGGCGCCGCAGCAGCGCGCCGCCGCCGAGCCCTCCGCCGGCACTCACCATGAGCATCTGCAGCAGACGGGTGACGATGGCGGGCAGCCTGGGGCAGCGGCGGCGCGCGGCCAGCAGGCGGGCCGCGTGCGCCGTGAGCGCGCAGGCGCCGCAGCAGCGCGCCGCCGCCGAGCCCTCCGCCGGCACTCACCATGAGCATCTGCAGCAGACAGGTGACGATGGCGGGCAGCCTGGGGCAGCGGCGGCGCGCGGCCAGCAGGCGGGCCGCGTGCGCCGTGAGCGCGCAGGCGCCGCAGCAGCGCGCCGCCGCCGAGCCCTCCGCCGGCACTCACCATGAGCATCTGCAGCAGACAGGTGACGATGGCGGGCAGCCTGGGGCAGCGGCGGCGCGCGGCCAGCAGGCGGGCCGCGTGCGCCGTGAGCGCGCAGGCGCCGCAGCAGCGCGCCGCCGCCGAGCCCTCCGCCGGCACTCACCATGAGCATCTGCAGCAGACAGGTGACGATGGCGGGCAGCCTGGGGCAGCGGCGGCGCGCGGCCAGCAGGCGGGCCGCGTGCGCCGTGAGCGCGCAGGCGCCGCAGCAGCGCGCCGCCGCCGAGCCCTCCGCCGGCACTCACCATGAGCATCTGCAGCAGACAGGTGACGATGGCGGGCAGCCTGGGGCAGCGGCGGCGCGCGGCCAGCAGGCGGGCCGCGTGCGCCGTGAGCGCGCAGGCGCCGCAGCAGCGCGCCGCCGCCGAGCCCTCCGCCGGCACTCACCATGAGCATCTGCAGCAGACAGGTGACGATGGCGGGCAGCCTGGGGCAGCGGCGGCGCGCGGCCAGCAGGCGGGCCGCGTGCGCCGTGAGCGCGCAGGCGCCGCAGCAGCGCGCCGCCGCCGAGCCCTCCGCCGGCACTCACCATGAGCATCTGCAGCAGACAGGTGACGATGGCGGGCAGCCTGGGGCAGCGGCGGCGCGCGGCCAGCAGGCGGGCCGCGTGCGCCGTGAGCGCGCAGGCGCCGCAGCAGCGCGCCGCCGCCGAGCCCTCCGCCGGCACTCACCATGAGCATCTGCAGCAGACAGGTGACGATGGCGGGCAGCCTGGGGCAGCGGCGGCGGCGCGCGGCCAGCAGGCGGGCCGCGTGCGCCGTGAGCGCGCAGGCGCCGCAGCAGCGCGCCGCCGCCGAGCCCTCCGCCGGCACTCACCATGAGCATCTGCAGCAGACAGGTGACGATGGCGGGCAGCCTGGGGCAGCGGCGGCGCGCGGCCAGCAGGCGGGCCGCGTGCGCCGTGAGCGCGCAGGCGCCGCAGCAGCGCGCGCCGCCGCCGAGCCCTCCGCCGGCACTCACCATGAGCATCTGCAGCAGACAGGTGACGATGGCGGGCAGCCTGGGGCAGCGGCGGCGCGCGGCCAGCAGGCGGGCCGCGTGCGCCGTGAGCGCGCAGGCGCCGCAGCAGCGCGCCGCCGCCGAGCCCTCCGCCGGCACTCACCATGAGCATCTGCAGCAGACAGGCGACGATGGCGGGCAGCCTGGGGCAGCGGCGGCGCGCGGCCAGCAGGCGGGCCGCGTGCGCCGTGAGCGCGCAGGCGCCGCAGCAGCGCGCCGCCGCCGAGCCCTCCGCCGGCACTCACCATGAGCATCTGCAGCAGACAGGTGACGATGGCGGGCAGCCTGGGGCAGCGGCGGCGCGCGGCCAGCAGGCGGGCCGCGTGCGCCGTGAGCGCGCAGGCGCCGCAGCAGCGCGCCGCCGCCGAGCCCTCCGCCGGCACTCACCATGAGCATCTGCAGCAGACAGGTGACGATGGCGGGCAGCCTGGGGCAGCGGCGGCGCGCGGCCAGCAGGCGGGCCGCGTGCGCCGTGAGCGCGCAGGCGCCGCAGCAGCGCGCCGCCGCCGAGCCCTCCGCCGGCACTCACCATGAGCATCTGCAGCAGACGGGTGACGATGGCGGGCAGCCTGGGGCAGCGGCGGCGCGCGGCCAGCAGGCGGGCCGCGTGCGCCGTGAGCGCGCAGGCGCCGCAGCAGCGCGCCGCCGCCGAGCCCTCCGCCGGCACTCACCATGAGCATCTGCAGCAGACAGGTGACGATGGCGGGCAGCCTGGGGCAGCGGCGGCGCGCGGCCAGCAGGCGGGCCGCGTGCGCCGTGAGCGCGCAGGCGCCGCAGCAGCGCGCCGCCGCCGAGCCCTCCGCCGGCACTCACCATGAGCATCTGCAGCAGACAGGTGACGATGGCGGGCAGCCTGGGGCAGCGGCGGCGCGCGGCCAGCAGGCGGGCCGCGTGCGCCGTGAGCGCGCAGGCGCCGCAGCAGCGCGCCGCCGCCGAGCCCTCCGCCGGCACTCACCATGAGCATCTGCAGCAGACAGGTGACGATGGCGGGCAGCCTGGGGCAGCGGCGGCGCGCGGCCAGCAGGCGGGCCGCGTGCGCCGTGAGCGCGCAGGCGCCGCAGCAGCGCGCCGCCGCCGAGCCCTCCGCCGGCACTCACCATGAGCATCTGCAGCAGACAGGTGACGATGGCGGGCAGCCTGGGGCAGCGGCGGCGCGCGGCCAGCAGGCGGGCCGCGTGCGCCGTGAGCGCGCAGGCGCCGCAGCAGCGCGCCGCCGCCGAGCCCTCCGCCGGCACTCACCATGAGCATCTGCAGCAGACAGGTGACGATGGCGGGCAGCCTGGGGCAGCGGCGGCGGCGCGCGGCCAGCAGGCGGGCCGCGTGCGCCGTGAGCGCGCAGGCGCCGCAGCAGCGCGCCGCCGCCGAGCCCTCCGCCGGCACTCACCATGAGCATCTGCAGCAGACAGGTGACGATGGCGGGCAGCCTGGGGCAGCGGCGGCGCGCGCGGCCAGCAGGCGGGCCGCGTGCGCCGTGAGCGCGCAGGCGCCGCAGCAGCGCGCCGCCGCCGCCGAGCCCTCCGCCGGCACTCACCATGAGCATCTGCAGCAGACAGGTGACGATGGCGGGCAGCCTGGGGCAGCGGCGGCGCGCGGCCAGCAGGCGGGCCGCGTGCGCCGTGAGCGCGCAGGCGCCGCAGCAGCGCGCCGCCGCCGAGCCCTCGCGCCGGCACACGCGCACCACGATGTTCAGCACGTGCTCCTGGTATGTACATGGATGCATTAGTGCGCTGTACTACGGTAGATCGGCCTCAGGAAACGTGCCAATATGTACATACCTAAGTGAATTTTGTTCATGTAATAATGTTATATCATATTTGTGTAATTTTATAGTAGTTTATGGTACTGGAACCATGTGGTGCCGCGGGTGTTGTAAGAAGCGAAGAAGCGAAAAAACTGACGGAACGGCACGGTCCGTCGAAACCGAATCAACAGCTACTGCAGTTGCCAAACCGCTTGCCAAGCGTGGAGACTAAGGTCATATTTGGGGGAGACCTACGTCCAGCAGCAGACGACTTAAAGCTGAAACGATGATGAGCTACTTTGATTGTAACTATTTGACGTTAACTGTAGTATCAGAAGTAACCCAGGGATAGGAAAGAGTATCGGACTTCCACAAACATGATGGACAGACGACCTTCTACGGATTAGTGGGACTCGGTGGCTTCGATATGCTGTAGATCGCTTCCTAATGCGGTTTACGGGAATAGTTCCCGCAGCGCTGTGCAGTGCTGGACTTAGGTTGACTTAGGTCCAGCAGTGGACTTCCGCAGGTCATAGAAAAATGAAGTACGTACTTTGAGATCCGGACAGGACACGGTGTTGTACTGGTGGGGGTAGGGCTGCAACATGGGCGCGCTCATGAGGGAGTCGGGTAGTGCCAGCAGCGAGCCCAGGAACGTCACCGCCGCTGTCCGCGGACACTGGAACAAATACACATATGGCAACATTATATCCACAATTATAAGAAGGAAAGATTTGATTGTGTGACAAAACTACTGACAACATTTAAAAAAAGGTTTGGTCGTTTTCGAAATTCGGTCGAACGAAATCTTTCAATTCTAGGTATACATTGCGACATCTATTAAAACTGATTCTGCTTACGATTTAGATTCGAAATAGTCACGTTTTTCCCGACCAACACTTGATTCTACGTTTCTTGAAAACACTCTTTTACCCTTAGATTACTAAATTATCCATGATGAGCATTTTTTTAGAGTTTGTTACTGCGTTTCAACTTAAGACTGGTAATGTGAAGTAGTATTCATATTCATTAACTTACCGTAGGCCCCATGTCAGAGGAGTTCAGCACGACGGTAGAAGCGTGGACGAAGTCCAGGAGAAGCAAGGAGTATCCTTCGAGTGCGAGAGAGAGGTACCTCGGCGCAGCGTACTCCACCAACACGTCCACTACGGATCTGTCCTCGCCCGTTAGACCTGCGCAAAAAAAACGTATTTTTGACCGTTATCCTTTTGAATTTAGTAACGGGACCACAGGAAGTTTTCTAGCAAATTAGATCAGAGTGCTTATAAAATATAAAATAGTAAATTTACAAATATAGTGTGAGAACAGATATATGTTGCAGATCGGGTTGCTCATTTTCCATTCTATTCTTAACAAAAATAATAGTAGTATAAAATAAAATTTTGGTCTCAAGGTACGAGAACCTATATTTTTACCAATTAACGATATTAAGATATCGATACGCCCATAGTGCCAAAATATGTACACATGGAACTTTATATAAAGGAAATAAGGTGCATATATGTATATTTTGTCAGTTTCAACGTACGACTTTTTTCAATTTACTGAGGAAAATAACAAAGAGTCGTGCGGTTTAGCGTAACAAATGTATTCGGAATAGTACATATATTATGTTTTTTTTAACCTGAAAACGTAACTTGACAATATAAATTCAATGGGAAACGAATTTCATTAAAGTTATGGACCGTGGTACTTACTCAATACGACACAATGCCATACTTACCCGTTATCGTTTCGCAAATCTACTTTAGTTAAATTATGTTTTTTTTATTTTTATATACAAGACTGACCAGCGTTTGATCTCAGACACACCGGATGGTAAGTTTTGACGAGGTCGATGGTGTAGCTCGCTGGTTCAGTAACAGCCTATTCACTCTTCCCGTGAAAAGACCCATATTATATCTTTCCAGGAATACAGACGAAGGGAGCGAATGTTTTGTCTTTATCGGTCACTTTCAAGATTGTGTTTGTAAGATACAGACAAAATATAATTTAACTAAAGAAAAAAAAACAAATATGACAGACTGTAAACAGTTTTTTTTTATCTGCATGAATAAAGATAATATTTAACTAAAGTAAGTTTGAGACACATTTATGAATAAGCGGGTAAAACGCGTCCACATGTTTATGGGAGTTTTCAAAATTTGGTACAACCAATTAGCGAAATATGTAAAAAAAAAAAATCACTGTCAGTTTTGTGACAACAATTAAGCATGAAATCTTTATGAAGATCGGCTTTCTGGCTTTAATTAGGTTGTAATATCGATTGAAGTTTATAAAATGAACATGAAAACCAAGTTTTTTCGAAATTTAATGCTTAATTGTAGTCACGAAACGGACAGTGATTTAACTTTTCTTAACAACTTTCAATAATTGGGTGCACTATTTTTTGAAAACTCCCTTATCTTAAATAATTTATTCACACATGTGACCAACATACCTTTCTTCGTCAGAACGCTGGCGGCAAACATTTGCAAAGACTTTACAGATTTCATTTTTTTCTTGTTACATTGAACGCGTTAAATAATATTGATGTGTTTGCGTAAACTGTTCACGGTAGCAATGTTCCACTCAATGTCAATTTATTTTAATTTAAGTAATTACGATACCGGCACGACCTTTTGACGTTTTATGAGCGTTGAACCAAATTAGTGTTACAAACTAATTGAAAACAACTTACTGACACATATTATTATGAGGTTTAATAACATTTCTCAAACATGCACTAAAATGTTGACATGTATGTCGTTGCAGCTTTGCCTAGACGAGAGTCACGAGAGGTGATTAAAGTTAACACTAAGCCGGCAAGGTCCTCTTTTTTAATTGTCATTCCAAATTAATTTGTGACACATCATCATAGTGATTAGCAGGGGTCGGATATTACGATCGATATTTACCTAAACTTGGCAAAATTCCGGAAAATGTTGGGCTAATATGGAGGCGGCTTTATAAGTTTAATCAGTTTAATAAATATGCTCCGGGACTCCGGGATCGCACAAAATTACATAAGAAGGCATACATTTAGTAACATGATTAGTGAATGGGTATTATTGACTATTTTTGTAAGGAAATAAGTTGGTATATAGATCTTACAAGAACATTGTATGTAGTGTGGCCGCAGTGTGAATTAGCTAATTAGTGTAAGCGTTTCTCTATGCTTATTTTACACAATTGGTAAGTCCTATAGTATTGTAGATTCAAGGGTTCTGTAATACAGGAGAATAGTAAAACAATTACATCATAAAACATTTCTCAAAGTATATGTGGTGGTATTTTTATAGTAATGTGGTGCTACTTTTGAGCACTAGTTCTAAAAGTGACTCTTTTTAAATCTATGTTAAAACTTAAAAGGGCCACATGTACTTAGGTACTAAAAAACCTGTATCGTACGTGCAAAAAGGGAAATCGTAAATAGCGTCGATTTAAAACACTCCCTTCGGTCGTGTTTTTTTGTGAATTTCCTATTTTTTGCACTACTATCGTAATGTACTATAAAAGTACTAGTAGTTTATAGTATTCACGGAAAGTTCTGTTCCGATAAACCAAGTAATGATAATGATATTTCGTTAGTTGAATAAAACTCAAGTAAATTAGATTTAATATTTTCCCACAGAAAATTACATTAAATATCTACATAAAAATAAACGTATTTAAACCCTCAAATATGAATTTAAACTGCGTTGTTACTTATATAAGTAATCCCGGGAATTTTATTACGAAAATAAAGCTGAGTCCGTCTCCATACCATTCACGCCACTAAAGTTTAGGTAAATATCGATCCGAATATCCGATATCTGGTGATTAGTCATTAAAAATATTGGTTACATTTGCTGGTTGGTTCGAACACATTCGGCCACTCCTATTAAAAACAATAATCAACTTTTGATAAATTTTGCATTTTATTTGTCAAGTTTACTGTGAGTTTGCATGTTTGAGACAAGCACTATACATACCTCAACGTGAAAAGGGGGTCTCGTAACAATCCTAGTCCATATATATACTCTGCCGCCAACCCCTTACTTCAGTAAGTAATGTACTATTGCGTTGCTTCAAAAACCGACAGTGATCGGTTCGCCCCGTGGCCTGCCGGCGTGCTGCAATCCGGGACGTGTGACCAATGTTCGTGCGTCCGTTGCGTACAATCACAGCGACTCACCATGGTGCAGCGCGCGCTGGTACAGCTGCAGGTGCGCGAGATGCGGCCGGTTGTTGCAGGCGGCGGGCGCGCCGGGGCCCTGCGCCTGCGCCTGCGTGGCCTCGCACAGCAGCCGCAGCGCCAGCAGCTTGCCGGCGCGGTGCGACGCCGGCAGCGCCTCCGCCTCCAGGCACCAGCCGGCCACCAGGTTGAAGGGCACGTGGATCTCCGTGTTGCCATTTAGCGTCTGGTTTTGGCTTATCTGAAATAGGTGGCAGGTTATTGCTTGTTGGTATAATTGTAGTCTACACTTTTAGGTATTTAAAAAAAGGTAAACAATCTTGACACGACGCATTTTAAAAATCAGTTTAAAAATACTTAGATAATATAATATCAAAAAAACAATTTTCAGCTTGGTTTAAAAATCTATCCTTCAAACATTTTAATGGCAGGAGGTAAATGGTTAACTTATATCAGAAGCATAGCAGAGCGCAGAGAGCTGTTGGTACGAAGTTTTATAACAAATACAATATTTTTTTGAAAAAAAAAATTGTTCCTATACTGTTACGGATATTTTAGTGTAAAATTATAAAACAGTTTTATGGTCATACAAATTGATTAAAACAAAAATAGTTAACGGCTTATGTGAATACAAGTTATGCTGTGGTATAGTGTTACGTAAAAGGGAGAGCGGGTTATGCTGAAATTTCAAAGAAACAAAAATTTGGCTTTAAAACCCTTACTTTCACAATGTCCACAGAAAAGACGCAAACCTAATGGATCTGACCCTTTTATGTCTAATTGCATCTCTATAACACTGATCTAAAATTCCATTCGGTAAGCAGGACATGAAAAATAAGCAAATCGTTGTTATAACACTGACTATTAAACAATACCTTTAAGAACTCGAAATATTCATCGTCATCAAATTTATCCAAATTTGTATTTAAAACTATTTGAAGCATTCTCAAAAACCAGGTAAAACTATCACCGAACAGACTGAAGTACAAATAAACTTCGACGAGAACCATTACTGGCATATAATTGTATTGGCAAGTAACATGTCAAAGTGTAAACAATCTACCCACGTTTCAATAATTCTTAACAGCTGTTATTAATAAACAGACAGAACGATCAATTTTACGCATCAATATTCGTAAAAGATTATAAAATAACAATAAAACTTTTTTCTTAAAATAACAATAATTTTTATTTTCAATTTAAATATTTTTTTATTTATTAAATAGAATGTTAAAGATAACTTTAATTCAAAGAGAAAATGGTTAGGCGGGTGATTTGCAAAAAAAAAATGTACCTAGTTAAACTGAGTTAAGGTCCTGTTAGTTAGTTAGTCTTAAGATAATAATTTCATTTGTGTTACGGTACTTAAGCAGTTGCTATTCAAGTTAAACGCATGAAAGTGTGTTAGTGTATGCTATAAACATATATGAGTATGAATTAAGTCCAATAAATACAATACAATTAACATCGTTAATTATCGTAACGCAAATGAAAAGATTAACTCATGACTTATTGCAGGCAATTACGTATTTTAGGTACAATAGGTATTTTGTAATTCACCCATGTATCTAACATTTTCAAAGTCGGATATAGCCCAATATACTTTGTTCCATAACGAGAAGCTTTATTTGTAGCGGCTCTCATTAGGTGACTGACGTCCGCAACGTGCCTGTTTTTTATACAAGACTGACCAGCGTTTGACCTCAGTCGCACCTGATGGTAAGTGTCGACGAGATCGAAGGTGTAGCACGCTGGTCAGTAACAGCCTATTCACTCTTGCCTTGAAGAGACCCAAATTATATCTTTGCGGGAGTACAAACGAAGGGAGCGAAGATATTATTTTTTCTGCAACAATATACCTTTTTCCGGAGCCTCCTCAGAAGCCTCCTCTTTCCGCTTCTTCTTTCGCATTGGCAATCTTTAAACACTTTAGAGTTGGACAACACTTCGTACAACCTCACAAACACAACACACAGACAACGACACTTTGGCAACTTCGTGTTTCCCGCTCAACTGGCTATCCAACAATGTCAAATTAATAAAACTGCGTATAGATTAACAATAAACAAATGACCAGATCGAGATGAACGTGATTCATTTTGCTATTGCCACAGCGAGATATCGACTGATAATTCCGTCAAACTTGTTTGCGATAAAAGTTAACACATGGCTGGCATATTCTATGACAATGTTTTTCAGAGTATCGCAAACGAGCGGTATTTAAGTATTTCATATTATCTAGTCACGATTAAAGGTAGGTGAACTTTATTTACGTGTACAGTCGACATCAAATATATCGGAGCAGCCAAGGTACACGAAAACATCGGAACATGCACTTTATCGCCTTGATAATAGAGGCGTTGTTCCGATATTTTTGACCACCTCCACAGCTCCGATATATCTGATGGCGACTGTACGGGGGTCCTTGAAATATAGAAGAAAAATGTCAGTAATGTTTATTATATTAGCGAATCAGCTTTATCTCGATACGCTTCGATGAGTTTGGACCGTGATGATAAGAAATACGGATTTATTCGAGAACTATTAAACGTCGCTATTGTTAATTCACCACTGCCACAAATTAAGTAAAAAATGTAGCAAAAAATTTAAATCGTGAGGAAACTGCATGCATAAATGACCGAATACCTCAACAAAAAGAAATTCACTTTTTATCGGTGGCCATTATTACAGGTCATTTCACTCAAGAGCAGGGATCGGAAATTCGGGAGCTATTATACCTACAACTAGCAAAATTCCGAAACAAGCTAAGCAAGTATGGAGTCGGCTTCTTAAAAATAGTATGTTATATTATTTAAATCACGGGATCCCGGGATTGTATGCAACATCAGAAAATGTTTAATACGTATCAATTGTCGCTGGGTTATGCCTTTTTAGTGAATTTCGTCAACATACAGCCGTTTTAACGACATATATAATGAATCAAAAAGACACGTGTAAATCCGTTTAAGTGCTTAATTAATTATAGGTATTGTGTTAAGATGATAATATTGATAACATAATATCAAGACAATTTTTTAACGTGATTTTTTGTTATACACGGTTTGAGTGGTTTCCAGTATATGGAAATCGTAAAGTATAGGAGATACAGGGAAACCGTCGTAGGAAACATTAGGTATTTTCTTGTGAAAAGAATTATGGTATAGTTTCGGCCAAAAGTCTAATTTTTTCTTATCAGAACACGATGCCCGTTATCCTCTTAAACGCATCACCAGTACTTTTGTCACACTTTGTTTGTGCTTAATGCATAAAGTATATAGGAACAACTAAAATAGTCTATTTAAATACTTTAATACATTTGTATGGCTGTTATTCTAATTTTCGGTATTTCGGGTAATCCCGGGAAATTTATTATTAAAATTAAATTGAATCCGTCTCCATACTAGTCAACATCGACGCGGCGTAGGTACTGAGCCCGAAGTTTAGGTATAATAGCTCCCGTGTTTCCGATCCCTACTCAAGAGCCACTGCATTGATAAACCGTTGGGAAATCCGGAGAGATGTTAAGGGACCGTATGACAAATTACATTAATAACACACACATATACAAAGTATGAATGAAAAAATGTTTAGGATGCTACTACAGTCAGCATCGTTTTCGACATAAATATGAATGAGGCCTCTTCTTGTCGTGCAATTCATAAATCGTCGCTACTTTGAAAACTAGTACGCAGTAACTCCGTACTCATACCATGCATAGTTACGTCATTTTTCTTTTATATTCGGGTAATTACGAATGTAAATATTGCGATAATTTGTCAATAATCCAATATTGCATTGTATAAAAGTATTTTCGAACTTATCTCGCACTTTTACACAGTTGAAATTTATCCCAATACACCATATCATTTTCACAAAGATAAGAAAGATTGTATTTCTGTCATGCTAGCTGAAACGATTTGTAATCAATTAGGTTTTCCACTAAGTCCTTATTTCACACTTCCTGCTAATTACAGCACAAAATTAAATACTTCTTTAAACTATGTACTTCTTGCTAAAAATAATGTTCTCGCAACATTTCGATCTTTGCAACTGACAAAGTAAATAATTTGAAGTGAATAGTAAAAACTAGAGTGGGTGCTTAAATCAACAATGATGGCATTACGACACGGCCAGAGACCTGGGCACTCAGGTGGCCAAGGTCGTTCGTGAAGTTTCGAATTTGATACAATAATGTTGACAATATCTGGTACAATTGCCTTTTATATTTTTAATAAGTAATATAGTCTGAAAATAATTTTTCCTAACTAGTGCGTAAAAAGTGCACTTTGCGCAAATTTCACTTTTTAAAGCACTTTTTATGAAAAATTGGGTTCGATACACGTGTAAAAACTTATGTAAGACTCGGGTGATTGTCACCCTCGTTTCACTCGGACTCCAACTTTAACCCTCGTCGAAAAAAAATTTTTTTTTACTAGTATCGAAATGTACTATTATTGATAACGACAAAATTTATTTTTTGTAGTTTTACTTCTCAAACACAAAAGAGAAAATATTACAAACTTACAGGAGTATAAAACTACTATTACACGTGTGTTTTTCCGTTTCTAACTAATTAGTAGTAACAAGGTTTACAACAGTTTTAATTATATTAAAGGGTGAACACTATTAAATTGTCGCAGGTCGAACATGCTACAGACGACAAAATAAAAATCCAAAGTGCTCAAAATTCTTTATATGACTAATTTTATACAGCGTAAAATCATTTTAAAAAATATTAGGGCTATTTCATCGAACGACGAGAAAATTTCCGGACATTACTTTTGACGTGATTCATTGAATTTCGCACGGAATCATCGCTTAACAATTTTGTGCATTTAATCCATTTTCGTTGAAAATCTGGTAATGAAGTGGCAGGTTGGCAAGTTTTTCGCAGTTTAGTTTTTATATTAGCCCAATATTTTTCGATGGGGCGAAGTTCGGGACAGTTAGGTGGGTTACTCTCCTTAGGCACTACCTCGACTGAATTCGCCTTATACCATTCCAAAGTTCGAGACGAATAATGGCAACTTGCTAAATCTGGCCAAAACAATGTTGAGGAAGTGTGTTTCTTTATGAATGGTAACAGTTTCTTTTTCAAGCATTCTGATATATAAATATCGGTGTTAATTGTCCCGGTAGTGATAAATGGTGAGCTCCTCATGCCGCACTGGCATATAGCTTGCCAAACAAGGTATTTTTTGCAAATTTTTCTACCGGGATCACCTTTTCCGATTCGTCAAGATTCGAGATGTCACGAGAGGAATAGTACTGGTTACCTGGTAAAGACTTGAAATCTGCCTTGACGTAGGTTTCATCGTCAATAATTAGGCAACATTTTTCTCAATCAACAAGGTATACAATAACCTAGAACGTCTAACCGCACGATTATATTGATCCACAGTTCTCTTGGGAGCCTTTTGCTTCTTATATGTTGTAATGCCGCATTCTTTTTAATTTTTGGACATTTGCTTGACTAGTGCCTACTTTTTTCGCCACATCCCGGGAAGAGATACTCGGATTCTTATCAAATAGCTTGCACACCTTTGATTGTAACTTAACATTAGATTTTCTGGTGGGTTGACCTTCACGCCGCTTCCTATCTATAGTTTCACCTTGTTTAATTTTTTTTAGGGTTCGTTGAACCGTCCTCCGAGTTGTTTGACAAGATTTTGCCAGATCTAAAGTTGATAAATGAGGATTTTTACTGAATTCTTGCAAAATTAATTCGCGAACATTTTTTTCGTGTAACGCCATTTTCATAAATAAAAAACAAATGAACATTTTATGGTTGTCTAATATATTACGAGCCTTCTAAATTTAAAATTTTAAAAGAATATTCAAAAAAGGTTCGATGCAACACGCTAGCAAAGTAAAAATGTAGGCGACAATTTAATAGTGTTCACCCTTTACAGAAGTATAATGGTTTAAGGGAAAATTAAAAGCATAAGTCTCTCAGAAAACCTTCATAAAATAAAGCAGTTGATATTATGAATAGATATCTGTTTTTATATTGAGTTCTATGTTTAGTTAGTTATTCGATGTCAAGAAACTTAGTAACTTTGGCCTCATCCTAACGTAACCTGAAGGAGGTAGGCATTAGTTTTGCTTCGGCAGCTTCCGCTTCCGCTTTTAGGCGTCACAATAGTTTTTTTTAAAATTTTCGTTATCGATATTCTCATTCCTTTTTGTTTCGACTGTCGGAAGTTGTTTAACTTGCAGACTATACAGGATGATTTAGTATTTGAGAAAGTTAAAGTGAAAAATCAGGTTGTATAAGTTCAGCTAACGGTCATCTTCTTTTTTTTCTTGAGTTAACCAAACCTGTGTTAAAATTATTATTTTTCAACGATTACAACTATTTTACTGGTTAGCACCAGTAAACTTAAGACAAAGCTTAAGTACAAAAATCTAAATAGTCACAGGGATGAACTATTATCAAAGGCATTTTTGACGATATCTACAAATACCGTTGTTAATTACCATATATATTATTTTGAATGAGTTTCCGATATTTCGGCATTCTTGCAAGCGCCATCCTCACGGAATAACTGAAGTACTGCGAGATTTAACGATGATCAAACACTCCGTAGCGATCTACCCTCTTTCCGCTCTAAGTAATATTTGTAATGTGAATGACTATGTTTAGCTTAAAATCGTATAATGTTTGACTTACCTTGAGCAGAGTGGTGTTGAGGTGTATGAGGTACTTGTAGAGGTTCTTGTGCGCCTGCGGGTCGCGCAGCAGGTTGGGGTCGCCGAGCGCGGCCAGCATGCGGCGCCACAGCACGGCCGCCACGTCGGGCAGCCAGCCGCGCGCGCCGCCGCCCATCACCACGCCCACCCCCGCGCCGCCCGCCCCGCCCGCCAGGCTGTCCGACGTCTCGTTCTCTGACCACTCTGTATAAACAGAACTCACTTTACAAATACTCTTATTAACAGTGCTCGGACAAGTCATCGCAACACGGCAATATAACAAGATTAATAGAATCGTATTATGTACAATATAATTTTATTAAGTACATGTATTTTTTCAATGACATTTATTATTGCAACCAAAAATTCAGCATACGTGTGTCAAGGTATTTTTATTACCATTTTTTTATCTGATGGTTGCATTGTATTTATTTGCACCATATTTGATATATTTTAGAAATAACTATCTTCAGTAATCACCTAAAGAAATAATTGTATTAATTTAAATTGTCACCTCAAAATTGTTTCAAGCATGCCACTTTGACGAATCCATGACAGATATTGTGACTAAAAAGGTCAAATGTTTAATTACGATAATATCCACTTTAGATAATAATAATCTTAAGTCTCGACTCTATAAAGTCTTGTTCCATATTTGTTTTTGCGATGACTTGTCCGAGCACTGCTTATTAAAGAGGCATTTATCATTTTTCACTCGGACGTTTGACACTAAACAATAAAGTTCCATATTAATGGATATGAAGATATCACTCATTTAATACAATAATTGATTGACACTTAGGGTGCCGTCGTTTCGAGATCCGAGTTTTTCCGATGGAAAATACCTTTATCTACGTACATATCATAAGTGCTCTAAAATGCGTCCAGACACCGTAGGCAATGACCAGCATTACCAACCATCAGAAATGAATGGAGATGTAATGTTAACATTACCTACTGAAATTCGTAGGTTATGAGTTTAAATTTGGAACAGCTGTCAAATTCAAGTGGGGTGTCTATTCTAGTATCTATTGATATTAAAACAGTCATTGATACGAAACGCCAATTCGTTATGTTGTTTTAATATAAATCGAACGACATTAGAACTCGAGTGACAATAGAATAGGGTTCATTCGCTTGTCTATGGTTTAAAAAAATATTTGACTGAGATATGAAATAACAACGCCGCCATTCCAAGCTGTCATTCGTTGACTTTTTAATGTTTCAAGTAACACTAGTAATACTGCAGGTCATTTCCCTATGGTTCCTGAACCCATCTTAAAACATTTATGATATGTGTGTAGATAAAGTAGTGTATGCATCTATACATAATTAGGCATTACAACATTCGTGTGATATTATTATGCCCACACTCTTGTTGTAATGCCCTTCATTATGCACAGATACATAAACTACTATTGCACATCTGTACCATGTTTTTCAGGCCATATCATTGTGCCGCAATAACTGGCAAGTAAACAATGTCATCTGTTTAGTATAAAACATGTCCTTACCAACGTTCCCGCCGTCGGATGCCAAATCCAACTGCAGCGGCGAATCCTTGATCGAACTGCTCTCGACGCCGCTAGATGGAGCCGGCGACGGGGACCGAGATTCTGTAAGGGACGTGACGCTTACACCTTTTTCCGTATAGTCAGAATAACATAGCGAGTGTGACAGAAGGCGTTGTGTGTTATATTTAACATTTTATTTTATTAAATGTCGAATAAATTAATAATTTTGAATAAGTTGGGCTTATGGGTGAATCTTCTTGATGTGTGTATTTTAGAATTAAACGTTTTGTGGTATTGAATAATGTTTGTCTAAGGCTAAAAATCAGATGAAAATTCCGAGTCCTGCCCGAGACAAATATATGATTCAATTTAATATAGTATAGGGTTCTAGGCACACATCATAGTCAGTTTATCGTCGGTAGATTACAAAAGAATGCATACGAGCTCGTAAGTTTGGCTTTATTGTAATAATTTGACGATATCAGAAAATGATAAACGACCACGATAAAGTAGGTCTGATGTCTGAATGTGACGTCATCGCGCTCCGCTGTAACGTTGTCTATGGGCTAGTAGGATATATGTAAAAGAGTGTTGTCTCTTACCACTGGCCGAGTCCCTGTCATCGTGCGACGAGTGACGCAATGAGTCAAGCGAGTACCATCTCCGGGGTTTGTTGTGGCTGGCTGGTTCTTTGGTTTCTTCTACTAAAGAAAAATTATTCTAACTTAAAAATAATTCGTGTCCGATACTAAAATATGTTATCAAACCTTGATGCTAAATTATAACAACATTTATATTTTATATCGTTTTTCGTGAAAATAAAATTGGATAGTAGGACAAAATAATCAGATTTATCAGTGACAGTCGTAAAATCCTATTCTTACGTGATCAAAAAATACATGATCATCATCATCGTAATACGTAAGAGTGGTTGTAGGATGCGCACTCACCGTCGGCGGCGCGCGCGCGCTTGTGCAGCTGCGGGTCGGAGCGCGCCCGCGCCGGCCGCCGCGCCGCCTCCGCGCGCCGGCCGCCGCCGCCCCCGCTGCCGCCTCCGCTCCCGCCTGCGCTCGCTGACAACTTCGGCGATTTGCCTGTTTGAAACAAAAGACTATCGTCGGAAATCGAATATTGCTCGATATAATTCAATCCGTAATGTGAGTTACCCGCTTCTGTACAATTATGATTTGCCTGTTAATGAAATAAACGGATACTGTAGCTATATTAACAGTGAAATAGGTGATCCGGCACTTGTTATCGTCATCATCATCAGCCAAAAACCGCTCTCCTCTCACCAACGATTCCCACAACTACCGCTCCTGAGCCCCCCGGAGCCGACGATATCTGGCAAACTTGACCGGATCGTCGGTCCACCTAGTTGGTTTTATAACGTTACATCTCCCAGTTCGTCTTGCCACTCGAGAACATGTTTACCCCATGGACCATCGGTTCTCCGAGCAACATGGCCCACCTGCCATGCTTGGCAATTATTTCAGCCACATTGGCGACTTTAGTACATCTGCAAATTGTATTACTCGGTTTTAAATGGAAAGTCTTCAAATATGAAGATACTAGAACATAAAAGAGACAAATGAAAACGGTCTTACAGATTTTAAATTAACAAATATTTCGGGACAATTTTATACAAAACTAGGTACTAAACGACGATATATATATATATATATATATAATAGATAAATACACATAAATACATAGAAAACACCCATGACCGAGGAACAAATATCTGTCCCATCACACAAACAAATTACCTGACTGGGATTTAATTTCAGCCCAAGACCTTCATAGGCAGGGTCACTAGCT
This sequence comes from Grapholita molesta, assembly GCA_022674325.2. Taxonomy (NCBI): domain Eukaryota; kingdom Metazoa; phylum Arthropoda; class Insecta; order Lepidoptera; family Tortricidae; genus Grapholita; species Grapholita molesta. Next base: position 3,805,821 of record CP053138.2, read on the forward strand.
AGGCCAGACTGGTCGTCAAACGCAAAACATCTTTCCAAAGTATATCATAGTATTATATTATATCATATCAACGGACGGACTGCATCCGTAATATCACACTGCGCTCTAGAACCTGAATTGCTGACGTTGGCCAGAAAGCTGCCAGGCTCAAATGGGACTGGGCCGGCCGCGTTCAACGCATGCATCCGGATAGGTGGGCTAACATAGCTACCAAGTGGATGCCGCAACAGAGCCGTGGGAGGGGCCGGCCCCGGCGGAGATGGCGGGACGATCTAGACGCGTTTGACGGAAACAGCGGATCGGGAATCATGGAAAACAAGGGGAAAGGTCTTTGCCCAGCAGTGGGACACACACATAGGCTAAGAAAAAGAATCATAGTATTACCCAGCACTTGGCCCTCGGGCTGCGGCGGCGGCGCGGGCCGCAGCGGCGCGGGCGCGGGCGCGGCGCGGCGCCCGTCGCGGCGGCCGCGCGCCTCGCTGCACTCCGACAGGTCCAGCGCGTACACGTGCCGCGCCAGCACGCGGGTCAACGTCTCCATCGTTTTCTACACCACCCACAAAATTAAAAAACAATTTTTTCACTTCTCATGCTCTAAAAGTGTGTCATATTATGCTTGCCAAGGCGGACTAAAGTAATACATTTAGCCTCTTGGGAAAATATGTATACATATTTATGATATACAAAACGTTTTAAATTGACCAACCAGAACACTTCATCTTATTAAATCCACCAATCACGACACATTTCGAAGTTAATCGCAACACTAGATTCTTTTTTGGTGCGAATACTGTTTAAAAATGTGAAATCATTAAAAAATCTTTGTATAAAGTATAAACCAATCAGACAATACCGCAATATTAAAATCGACCAATGAGGAAACGCAATCAAATTGTCAAAGCATTAGGTGTTTTTTAGTTCCTACTTCACAAGCATTAAAAAAAGTTTAAATCATTGACAAACTCTTTTTTTTTTTTTTGCTTTTTGCAAACTTATTATACGTTGTCTATGGCATTTATTCACTGCGTAGATATATCCTATCTGTATCAAAGCAGTGAAAAAAATACAAAGACTGCCAAATTAAACATTTTTGACTCAGAATTCATTGCGGGTGAATAAAATTGTATTTGTTAATTGTTGAAATGTTATTTTTTCTTACTTTCTCGGAATCGAAGTGAAAACTAGTATGCATAACTCGGGTCTAAACGCCATATTACCCCTCGAACAATTTTCCCTCCCTTCGTTCGGGAAAATAACCATCTCGTGGTACTATGGCCTACTTTAGCCCCTTGTCAAACAATCTACTATTCAATTGTACTAGCGGCCCGAAACTGAGCTATAAGCGAACAAGTTAGTTCGAACGAAATAAGTAGTAAGAAAGTCAGACCGAAAAGAACACATGTGAACAAATGTGAAACTTTGACCGAATAGTAATTAATTACTCAGGGCAGTTTGCACCACTTGCACCACGTGGGCGCACTAACGGACTAATTATACTTCAATTTGGCAGCGCAGCTTGCGCGACAGAGAACTGTTAATCTTGCCGTACATGAAAATTAGGATGACGTTAAAAACCTATTCAGTGCGACCGTCTTATTAATCATCCGAGTAAAAAAAAACTTGTTGGCGCCTTTCCAGTGGACATGACCATGAGATTCCAACCCATTTTTTTTTAATGCAGTCTACAAAAACATAACATTTCACCAGAGATCGTTATCAACGTGCTGTATTGGTAGCGAGGTATGATTGGCAATGAAACAAATACGAAACGGAAACGAAATTTTGATAAATTCAGAAATTTGAACATGCCTATCCAAACTAGGTAAAGATGGACGAAATGTTGAATCACCCAATTTACAAAACAAATTACTATTTTTGAGATCCCAATCAATATCTTTTATGCTTTGATATAGCTTGGATTACCAATATGAACAGCTGATTTTACTTAGGTGAGTTTTTTTTGACATTAAGTGTAAAAATATATTAGAGTAATATTATTAGAGTTTCTGATTTCTCGACTTATTTTATTTCCAGGGACGCTAGATTTCTCGACCAAGATTTCCCGGGAATTCCTGGGAACTCGGGAAATTTTCAAAACTTAATTATATAATGTTATTGGTTATAAAATAATAAAGAAAGCACTCAAACATTATTGTTAATATCACTATTTAATCATCTTAGGCTCTAGTGTAAGTTTCTTTTGACGTAAAAAAAGTCTCGAACGCGTTAGTGATAATGTTATTTATATTATGGGTAACTCTAACGCGATGGTGACGTTTTACACTAAAAACTCACACTCAGTACCCAGTCTTCAGTCATTTAAATTTTAGCTTTATTTTAGAACCATAAAGGTTACATACTAAACAAATAAAACTCTACCAAAACACATAAATACTTAAAGTAACCTCTAAGTTTGTCCCTTCCAGAAGAGTGCCAATAAGGTTGGCTAGATTCCCGCGCTCAATGGCTATGCCTATTCTTTAGCCGAGGAATGCGCCAGACTTTTTCAATGTACTAAGAAACGGGTACATTGAAAAAGTCTACCTCTAATGTTTTTAAATAGTGTATGGGCGATCTGGGTACACCGCCCGAGAGTCTCAACAGTAAATGCTGCGAATATCTGTTTTTTGTGGCACTTGAGAGACTCAGGTGCTGCAGCCGCGGCACCAGTCTTCAGCGAAGTAGAAGCCAGATGGGACGGCGCTAGGGTATCCACACAAGTGGCATCACAGAGAAGTGGCTGTCCAATCTGCCAGGGTATGAGGGACATCCCATCGGGCCTCTTGCCGTCGCTGCGTGCCCGTGCCAGATCTGGAGGTTCCAGAGTGGCTGGCACACAAACAAGACACGCGATCCACTGCTGGTCAGAAGCCGAACTGAACACGAAACCTACGAAAGGCAATAAAGCGAGAGGGGTAGTGTGTGCGAGTTTAAAGTCCATCAGATGCTTGCGCTGACGAACGCGTTAAGTTTAATATAGTCGAAAAAAAAAAACAAATTTTTAGAAGTAAATATCTCGATTTCTAGAGGTTATTTTTCCCGTCTCTTGTAAGGCTATATTTCCCGGGAATTCTTGCTTCGGGAATTCTCGTTCAGAAACCCCAAATATCATTTAAGTATTTACATTACACTTAAGAAAAAAAGTAGATATTCAAATGTGTTTATTTTTTCTGCCAACCATATCATTTGCTACGAAAAGTGCAAGCTGATAACGATCACTACTCACGTTGTGGGACTTTGTTATTGTGTAAGCTGTAACTTATTTATGTTAATAAATAAAATAAATATGCACACACGCTGTTAACTATTGACACGAGAATCAAAAACATAGGAATAAAATGTTCACAAAATAAATAACCAACTTTTTTTTTACTGTTACTGAACCAGCGTGCTACATCCTCGACCTCGTCGACACTTACCATCAGGTGCGACTGAGGTCAAACGCTGGTTAGTCTTGTTTAAACATAAAGAAAAATCAACTTACTTATATTTAGGTTATTTGTAACTTTTGTAAGAGTTTATTTTTAAGTTATTTTTATTACAGATATTGTATATTATTTGAAAATAAAGTATAGCTTTACCCTTTGTATGCATGCACAGTCAGCAGCAAAAGTGACTAAGCGTTCGAAGTGTACAAAATGACATACACGCGGTCTTATTCTCTTGACAATAGAGATGTGTTGACCTCATTTTGAACACCTCAAACGCTTAGCCACTTCTGCTGCTGACTGTACTTATTGAGATTAAACAAATAAATGAATGATGCACTTACCGCCCATTCCGTTATCAACTCCTCCCAGTGCGTCAGCCTCGTCAGCAGCTCCATGAAGTTCTGCCACAGCTCCGGCTTGACTGCCACGTTTAAGTTCGCCTTTATCCACGTCACTATCAAAGTTTGGAACAACGCTGGAGCTAAAAATCCACCTGCAAAGGTTTTATCAACTTTAATATCGTTGTTATAAGATCAAAATGTAATCTGTATGTGCGACAAATTTATTTATGGCTATAAATTGTTTAGTAAAGCATTTTCAAAGGCGAAAACGAATATAGCAATGTTGAGTTAAAATTGGTTGTACTTTCATTACAAAAGTTTGCTGGGTAGTCATACCTAACGACTCCTGTTTTCTCTTTGGTGGTACTTTGGTCAGCACAAGAGACGTTATTTGGAGTAATACCAACAACAGTTGTTCCCTGCAACAAGAAAATTTAAAATGTAATGAGTTATAGACAAAAGAGTTATAATTACTAGGAAATATTTATTAAAAATCATCATCTCAGCCATAAGAAACCTACTGTTGAACATAGGCCTCACCCTGATCCCTGACTGATGACCCTCCATAGGAATCGGTTGGAAGCGACCTGCATAAATATCATCATCGCTCATAATTTGCAAATGAGGAGCATTCAGTATAATTATCGTCACTACTTTAAATACTCTAAGTTGAAACGCAGTAACACTGTACTCATCCCATACATAGTTACGTCATTTTTCCTGCAATTACCAGACTTAGTTACGAGGTTTTTTCAAAGTAGTGACGATATACATAATTCTGCCATTGCCCCAACGACACAACTATTGTTTTTTGTATTACAGTTTTACCAAACGTACGGAAACTTGGGTCGAAATGTAGAACGTTCTGGAATTCTTCATGGCATAGAAATTTACGCGCAAAACCTGTAGTGAAAGGTTTAGTTGCATTACCGATTGAGTTAGTAATATTTGTACAACGTTATGGAACCACTGACCACGAGCCGGCGTCCATGGCCACATGCATAACCATGTAGCGGTAGATGTTCAGAACGCGCTTGCACGTGTCAGTTTGCTCCTCCAAAAGCTGTTGTTGACCGAGCGCACCAGGCGGCGCCACTGGTGAGGAACTCGCTAGGAAAACGTTAGCCGCTTGCGTCATAAACACTTGTAGAACGTTCTGGAACAAATGAGTATTACACAAATTAAGACCTTAAATACAAGGGACTTAAAAACCAGCTCCTGTTTACATTTCAGCCGTATGCAGTCCACTGCTGGACATAGGCCTCCCACAAATATGATTTGTATCATCTTGGGGGTCGTTGCCATAGTCCCCACGCTTGACAGGCGGGTTGGCGACCGCAGTAGCTGTAGATTGGGTTTCTACGGACGCTGCTGCCCGTCCGTAGGATTTTTCCCTTTGTCGCCTCTTACGACACCAGTTAGTTAGCCAGTATCACACGGCAAGCTCCCGTTAATGCCGTATTGAACTGACCTGCAAGCCGGCGCGCACCATAACGTTGTCCCGGCCTACAGCGCCGAGGTACGAGTCGTTCCGTAGCCGTCGCGGAGGCGCCGCCGGCTCGTTTGGCTCATACGTGTTCTCCAGTAGGAATGGCGGGATCTCTGATACCTGGCGATCACATATAAAATATTAGGGGGTATATTTCTGGAGACAATCACAGTTTTTGAAAGGTTTGTCATAGGTATCACGTTGTACTAACACGTTTGGTTTATGCATTCGTCTTCACTTGTGTGAACGCCTGAGCTAGACGCGTGGCGACATCTACCGTAAGCGCATTATACTTGAAAGAGAAGATAGTACTGTGTGCAGGAGTGAACGAAGGGCAAAAGGAAAAGGAAGTGAAAGCTTGGCGCAATACTTTTAAGACCACAGCGAAGTCAATCCCTTATTACAACCACATAAAAATGATTAAGAATCCGGGATACTTGTCGCGATGACGTCACAATACGGTAACTTGGGGAGTAAATGGAACGGAAGTGGATAAAATAATACATAAACAAAAAATAATATAGGCTAAAAATATGTTCATTGCACCAGAAAAAAATGGGTTACCAACCGAATAAATTTTAATCAATCACAATAGAAATTGGTCAGTTAACGAAAGAACAATGTTGATAATTTAAACTGACAATTGATTTATAGGAAGTTTCGCAGTACTATACGAAAAATAATAAGTACCTAACATTTTTTCATACTATTTAAATTAACACATAAGATTTTCTTATCTTATAAAAATATATATAAACGGGTCACTCACGTATCTTAAGGTCGAAAACTTGGACCGAAACATATGTCGAGCGGTTTTCGACCTTAAGGTACGTGAGTGACCCGTTTATATATATTTCTAGTATGTCTGAATCTCACGGGAGTTTTCTATTAAATGTTCTTATTTTATCTTAATAAATCTGTATTAATGTTCCACTTACTCCCCAAGTTACCCTATTGAGACATCACCGCGACAATAATTCGGGGTCTAAAGTTGATAGACTCACCTTCATCTGTATCCAGTCCTTGTAAAGTGCTATAACACGTCGCGCGGCGCCGGCGTGCGCGAAAGGCAACAGGAAAGCTTGGCGCAGTACTTCGACAAAGCATGTCGCAGACACAGCAAAGTCAACCTTATTACAAGCTAGATAGACTCACATTCATCTGTATCCAGTCCTTGTAAAGTGCTATAACGCGTCGCGCAGCGCCGGCGTGCGCGAAAGGCAACAGGAAAGCTTGGCGCAGTACTTCGACAAAGCATGTCGCAGACACAGCAAAGTCAACCTTATTACAAGCTAGATAGACTCACATTCATCTGTATCCAGTCCTTGTAAAGTGCTATAACACGTCGCGCGGCGCCGGCGTGCGCGAAAGGCAACAGGAAAGCTTGGCGCAGTACTTCGACAAAGCATGTCGCAGACACAGCAAAGTCAACCTTATTACAAGCTAGATAGACTCACATTCATCTGTATCCAGTCCTTGTAAAGTGCTATAAACGTCGCGCGGCGCCGGCGTGCGCGAAAGGCAACAGGAAAGCTTGGCGCAGTACTTCGACAAAGCATGTCGCAGACACAGCAAAGTCAACCTTATTACAAGCTAGATAGACTCACATTCATCTGTATCCAGTCCTTGTAAAGTGCTATAACACGTCGCGCGGCGCCGGCGTGCGCGAAAGGCAACAGGAAAGCTTGGCGCAGTACTTCGACAAAGCATGTCGCAGACACAGCAAAGTCAACCTTATTACAAGCTAGATAGACTCACATTCATCTGTATCCAGTCCTTGTAAAGTGCTATAACGCGTCGCGCGGCGCCGGCGTGCGCGAAAGGCAACAGGAAAGCTTGGCGCAGTACTTCGACAAAGCATGTCGCAGACACAGCAAAGTCAACCTTATTACAAGCTAGATAGACTCACATTCATCTGTATCCAGTCCTTGTAAAGTGCTATAACACGTCGCGCGGCGCCGGCGTGCGCGAAAGGCAACAGGAAAGCTTGGCGCAGTACTTCGACAAAGCATGTCGCAGACACAGCAAAGTCAACCTTATTACAAGCTAGATAGACTCACATTCATCTGTATCCAGTCCTTGTAAAGTGCTATAACACGTCGCGCGGCGCCGGCGTGCGCGAAAGGCAACAGGAAAGCTTGGCGCAGTACTTCGACAAAGCATGTCGCAGACACAGCAAAGTCAACCTTATTACAAGCTAGATAGACTCACATTCATCTGTATCCAGTCCTTGTAAAGTGCTATAACGTCGCGCGGCGCCGGCGTGCGCGAAAGGCAACAGGAAAGCTTGGCGCAGTACTTCGACAAAGCATGTCGCAGACACAGCAAAGTCAACCTTATTACAAGCTAGATAGACTCACATTCATCTGTATCCAGTCCTTGTAAAGTGCTATAACACGTCGCGCGGCGCCGGCGTGCGCGAAAGGCAACAGGAAAGCTTGGCGCAGTACTTCGACAAAGCATGTCGCAGACACAGCAAAGTCAACCTTATTACAAGCTAGATAGACTCACATTCATCTGTATCCAGTCCTTGTAAAGTGCTATAACACGTCGCGCGGCGCCGGCGTGCGCGAAAGGCAACAGGAAAGCTTGGCGCAGTACTTCGACAAAGCATGTCGCAGACACAGCAAAGTCAACCTTATTACAAGCTAGATAGACTCACATTCATCTGTATCCAGTCCTTGTAAAGTGCTATAACACGTCGCGCGGCGCCGGCGTGCGCGAAAGGCAACAGGAAAGCTTGGCGCAGTACTTCGACAAAGCATGTCGCAGACACAGCAAAGTCAACCTTATTACAAGCTAGATAGACTCACATTCATCTGTATCCAGTCCTTGTAAAGTGCTATAACACGTCGCGCGGCGCCGGCGTGCGCGAAAGGCAACAGGAAAGCTTGGCGCAGCACCTCGATGGTGAAGTCGACGTGCTCGCGCGACCAGCCGCACAGCACGTCGCGGACCACTGCGGAGCTGCATAGCTCTTCTGCTAGGCAGCCTGAAAATAAACAATTTAATTCAGACAACCAGCATAGTAAGAAAATTTTATTTTATAAATGGTTGTGCGTTGGCAGCGAAAGTATTTACATACATAGTAGTAGTATACTGCGTATTATAAAAAACGTGACACAAGATTATCAAACCGGCATCTGTTCATGATTTTAAACATCTTTTACTATGGCGTCAAGTTTGTAAAATTAAATAAAAATTGAGCTGTTCCATAGAAAAGGTCAAGTATAAGTTGACGATAATATATGAGAGAGTTGTTTATATATTTACAATTTACAAAGTTGACCCTATAGTAAAAATTGTTCCAAATCATGACCAGATGCCGGCTTGATAAACTTGTATCACGTTTTTTATAACACCGGGTACATACATCGGCGTAAAAAGAGGTTGTCAGTCTCATAACTATTACACCTCATACTATTGCCGAAAGTAGTGAGGCCATCCGTATATTCCATTCTGCCGGCAACCCCATACTTCCCAGTTTCTGTATTACTACAGTACTATTCAGTAAATAAATATTCAGTAAATATTCTGGACAATCAACACATTACACAAATCGACCTAGTCCCACGGTAAGCTCAGTAAGGCTTGTGTTGCAGGTACTAGACGACGATATATATAATAGATAGATACATATAAATACTTAAATACATAGAAAACAACCATGACCCAGGAACAAATATCTGTGCTCATCACACAAATAAATGCCCTGGCTGGGAATAGAACCCAGGACCATCGGCTTCATAGGCAGGGTCACTACCCACTAGGCCAGACCGGTCGTCTACTATTGCCATCTCATTTATTTCATATTTAATGTTAAGATTTAAAGTGGAGGTGTTCAACGTACAATGATGGTTAATTTAAAGTGAATTTTGGACCGAAGTTCTTTACGTTAGATAAAATTCGATGAATAATTGTATGGATTGTCATAGGTATCTGAAGGATAAATATCTACCTGAAGAATCGAAATCAGCTCTAAAATTCAATGCTTTATTGCATTAGGATCCTTTTATTTTTAAACGAAACCGACCTTTACGTTCTTAGCAAAAGTATTATCAAAAACTTACATACATAAGAAGGTAAAGAAAATTATATCATTGAGGTTTCATAAATAAAAGGTAGGCCGGAATGAAACTGATGAATTATAAAGAAATTAGTAAATAAACAGGTGAAGTATGTAAATATGTTTTTGTAGCAGAATGCGTAAGTTTGTATGCGTCATGAAACGTAAACACACAAATATTGCTCTTGATGTGTATCACGTTTAACATATTAGGTGTAAATATTATTCTGTAACTTGTCATATAAACGAACTTAAGTCAGAAAAAGGGTCAAAACTACATGGATTAAATAGTGTAAACATATTTTGGGCAGATGGAGTGAAAATATAAAACTGTAATATATATATATTTTTTTATTACAAAGGTGGCAAACGAGCAGACGGATTACCTGATGGTAAGCAATTACCGTCGCCCATGGGCACTCGCAACACCAAGGGAGTCACAAGCGCGTTGCCGTCCTATAAGTGGGTTGGAGCTCTGGGAACCTTACTCACCATCAGGAACACAGCACTACATACCTGAAAGGTAGCAGGGCTATTATGGCTGTGGTCTTCTGTAAGGAGGAGGTACTTCCCCAGTTGGGCTGCCCCAGATTCAAGCGTGATGGTCATCGCTGTGCCCTACCTCTCATTGTTGGACGTAGTTTAAGGACATACCCGGGTCCGAAATAACAAAAATATCACGTAAACAAGTACTTGTCACATTACATGGCAACTTATTTTAATGTAAAGATTTTTTTGTAACTTTCAATTGTAAATATTTTTGTCGTCGACTGTACAATGTTTCTCAGAACTGCTGTTGCTTGTGAAGAAGCATTAAAAAGAGAGAAGAGGATCGAATGAGTTCACACTGAATCATAGCATAAATATTGTCTGCAGTGCAGAAATATGTACCTGGCTCCAAGCTAGGATGCGGTGTGTTCGACGCAGAGTCGTGCGACGACGCCCGGCTGGAGTCCGAGGGTTGTCCCACTGTGAAGGAAGTCTCCTCTTCATGGTGTAACGACGCAGCCGGCGTCGGTGTGCTAGAATGCGGCGCGTGGGACCCGGTGCTGGTCATGGAAGATGGTTGCCCGCCATCGCTGCCGGTCTTCTTTAGGAAGTGAGCGTAGTTCGCCACCCACTTGATGAGGATCACGCGGCATAAAACGAAGTCGTCGTCGAGTATGTTGTGTTGGACTGGCAGTTCTGAAATTGTATGTTTGTCAAGCATATGGTCTGATGGTCAGCTGTTACCTTTACCTGTTAGAGTCTACTTTTACATGGCGACCCTAAAGGACGAGTTTGTTTAGTAATTATAATACAGATATCCTAATGATTCGCTTAATTTCAAATTTTGATTAACCCTACCTTGTAACACTTTATATTAGAATTATAAACAAAAAATACAAAATTAGATTTATCCAAGTTTGAAGGTATCAATCAGACTTTTATAATCATTAAAAAAACATAAACAAGAAATAAAAATGGACATATTTGCGACACTTCAGGAAAGATCAATATTAAAATGACACTCTTTGTAATTTTGTTACAAACATAGTCTAAGTACTTTAACCTCCTAAGGCCCACCATACAAATAATATCCTACTCGAACTTGTTCTTTATAGTGTAAGAAATAAAGTAGAATCTTATTCAAAATCGAAGAAAACAAATGAAATTCAACTCCAATTGTATAAAATTCAAATTTCATTATAATTAGAACTACAGGTAGGCCCGTGGGCCTTACGAGGTTAAAGGAATATTACTTACCTAAATTCGGTTTATACAAAGAATTCCTGCTGTTATACTGCGGACAGATGACAGGCAAGTAGTACATCTTAAACCTCTCCAGCAGAAACGCAAAGCTCCTCATACATTTCGCGTGGGACCTGTCCTTCCAATGTATCTTCGTCACCGACGACGACATTCCCTCCAGCAATATTTCAAAAAAATGTTTTGTTTCATTGTCAATAGCCTTCTCATTGGCAGTTGGTGGCAGCAACGGTAGGACCTCGACACATTGGACCGGGTTCAAAGCGTTTGTGTCGTGAAATATGGAAGCTGACACATTCGCAAGCTTCCCCATAAACCCTGTTTGTTCCACAACAACCTTCTTGGCTTCTGTTGAACTGAAATTTGGATGGTGTAATATATCCTCCATGCTAAAGTCTCCGGAGTCATTCAGTGCGGTTGAGTCAGGCTTGCCTTTGTGTGGTGACCCGCTTGGTAATATGCAAGGCTCGGGTAGACCTGGCACCAGGGAAGCGAACATCTTGTGCACTTCCACTGGAGCATTGTCGCCGAGGGCTTGATACCAAAGCAGGAAATACCTACACAAAAAAAAAAATTGGTTGATGTACAAAAAGTTTGTGGTTTAATTTTGTCAATACTATATCGGATTATCAGGAAAATGTGTACTCAATTAGCTTAACTTAAATTAAGTCAGTTTTGTTACGATAATTATCGTATTTTTGCTTGATTAAGCGTGAAATAAATGTGGAATTTTTTTGCATTGTAGGCAATATTATGACTTATATAGTTTATGAAAATATCACCAAATCTAAGTATTTGTAGAAATTTAATGCTTTATAAATTTAGTACTTTTTTTTTTATCTCCCGTATACAATAGGTCTTGACCCTGACTATGAAGCCGCCTAGGTTCAAATCTCAGTAAGGGCATTTATTTGTGTAATGAGCACAGGTATTTGTTCCTGCAATCCAGAGGTCGTAGGTTCAAACTCTGGCTTGTACTAATGAGTTTTTCAGAACTTATGTATGTAATATCACTATCGTAAAACTGGTGGCTATGCAAAATCCTGGGATTAGTTGCCAAGCGGACCCAGGGCTCCACCGAGCCGTCGCATAAAACCGGAAAAAGGCGAAAAAGATGATCTTACCTTATTGATTCAGCTCTTAATTTCTGTGAATTACTACTATGTAGGAGCTTCGAGAAGATTCTGGTTAACGAATGCAGCTGCCATCTTTTCCCGATTAGCTCCGGCAGCAGACATAATACTTTCTCTAGGAGCGACAAGGCCCCTTCTAGCTCTTCTCTTCCGGCTTTATGAACTAAAAATAAACAAATGGGTATAAGAATCTACTTATTAGTGTTTGTCTTTATTAGTTAAAACTTTCCATTTTTTTTCAATTATTTTTTAGGGTTCCTAACCATTATAGTTTCTTCATGTCCGTCTGTCCGTCCGTTTTATGTGCTTCTAGTAAATAGCAAAAAAAAAGTTATTAACGGGGGCTATCCAGTCCATACATGTAACTAAATGTCAAAAATATTTTTTTTTTGCATAATATAGTAAAACGTTGCACATCAATCGATAGGTCTTTAAATTAAATTGAGGTTGTTTCATATTTTAAGATATAATTTTAAAAAAGGCCCATAGTAATAGTAAAAATATCAGGACAAAACTTGAAAATGTCTTAATCCATTATGTTCAAAACCAAGAATCTGGACTGGCCTAACGGTTAGTTAATACTAGGCCTAATAACGTTATAAATGTATTTTATATATAAATTATATAATTATAAAATTTTATATGTCAGTTCTTGTATGTATGAATTTATAACTATAGAGACATCACAATAGTTATTATTTTATGAAAAATGACGGTTTTACTCAACTTTATTTCGTCACTAACGCGATGTGGATGGTTGGAGTTAATATCGCTATTTTTAATGTTTTTGTATGGGCATTCCTTGTCAATTAAACTTTAGTGTCCATTCTAAATTTGCAAATAAACCTTTTCCTTATCATAACCAATTGTTTATTTACCTTATTTTAATTGGATAAAGTCTATTAACTATCTAATCTTGTAAGTTTACATGATAACAAGTTAAGCTTCATGTCTATTAGAATCTCTTGGATAAGATGAGTCAGAATGTGTGAGTCATTTGTTTTCTGTCAGATATTTGCATGTGACACACCTCAGTTGTCTTTGCCTGAGTTAAACATGCAACCCAATACAGACACAAGCCAATTTAAATGAAACTGGTCATAGAATGAGAGGTTTTGAGGTTCTCAATAAGGTTGGAATCCAATTAAATCTTTATGGCAATGGCATTATTAGCCCAGATGATAAATAAAAGCCTATTCCTGCCAATTTAACTAACTTTTCACAGTTTTCCTAGGGCATATGAAGAAAAGGGAAAGCCACTATGTTAGCCCCAATACTAACTTATTGGCCATAACCACACCTTTTTACATAATGACCAGTCACATTTATATCCACCTGATAACAATCCAATACCATTTTATCACGTGTTAAATACCAAAGTTTACCTACATTGAATTATTTTTATATTAATAGGTTTCTAATCCCAATATTTAGTATACCATATACATTACCACATTACTTGGTAGAAAATAAGCTCATGATTAATAAATTCTTTATATATCACTTTAGCAAAGATTATTTTCTGCTTGAAAAAAACGCCCCTAAGGCCATTTAGTCCCTGAATCATGCAGAACTCTAAAATGTGTTAAGAATTGAGTGTTTCTAGTGTTACAATCAACAAAACAACTACTGGCAACCCAAGCTCTATGAGATGATAAAAAAATCTAACAATGCATTAGCTCAATCTATGCTTCATGATTACTATGTTATCTGATGTTTCTAATGCAATGATAAGATATTTAGTTGATTGATAAGCCTATAGTAGTAAGCTCAATGCTATCAGGCTCGCAATGGGTTTTAAATAAAAATAAAAAAATGGTTATGTTCCAATGGTACAGGACAAGCCACATGTGGTATGATTGATTGCCACCCAAAACTCACCGAGATGGAACGGAAGTTCTGTATGGTACAAAAAGAAAAACAATAATAAGTACATATTAATTACATTTATCAGGAAAATATTATAGTTAAATTGAACTCTAATATTTCAATAAGAATAATATAGTTTTAATTATTATTTGAAATTATGACGTTACCTCTTTGGCGAAGGTTATTTTCAGCTTGAATAAAGTTGTCATACAATATAAAATATACATGGCTGAAGTTGGCCTCAAAGTATGTTTTGGCTTCGTCTGCATCAATGTGTTCTGAAATACAGGAATATCATCACTCACACACACTTGCACTTGCCCCTTCAAATTGAACTTTTAGATACTCAAGTTGACGTAGCTTGAAGTAAACTGGGAAATTATCGAAAAAACGTTATAGAAAGAGCGTTTATTTGCACGGCAAACAGAAGTAAGCCGAGGCGCACCAATTACAGTTATTTCCCACTAATTAGCATGATCAACGGAACGTAGCATAAAGCACTAATAGAGATGCTCTAGTCACTTTTACAGCCTCATGAGAACAGATTCAACCTAACCACACTCGATAAACACGCCAAAACCTCACCTAAAACAATTTTTAAGTGTTTTAGTCGGGTTGCAGAATCCTTTTTAGAATCCTGTATTTTAACTGTTGATTTCTTAACATCTTGGTGAGATTTCTTAGTAAACATGTCGGTATATGTGTTACACAGTCATTACGAATATTTTCTTCATTCCTACGATAAGAAATTTGGCTTTTCACATTGTTTTCTTGAGAGTTTTCACTCCCATTTTGACATAAGTGAAACGAAATCTCAAGCAAGTTGACGTAAACACTACATTTGTTTTTCTAAAATAAAGGCAACGGTACTTACCGATACAGCCACGGCGTTTGTAAACTGCATTTTTATTTTTTTAGCCAAATATTTTCAATATTACAAATTAATATTTTTTTATATAATAATAATAATGTATATTTATGTGGTTTGAATACGTTAAAAAATAATAAATATTTCAATGTGCCTTATTGTCGGTAAAATAATTTCGAACAGCACCTTTACGTTCCGCGGAACCACTGGCGCGAAATTTGAACCTTGTAAAGAAAAAAGAAAAACGACATCATCTAAAAGAGCGTAATCAATAATCATGCGCAACTACGATAAAATCTTATATAATATTTAATAATAATGAAATAACAATACGACTAAAGACAAAGAGTATAAGTAAAATATAAATTGTTTTGCGCCTATGTGTTTTCCATAAGTCTTATTATATAAGACTTTGCTGTGATATTAATGTCTACTGAACTTATTATTACTCTCATTAGCTGAACGTGATTTCTTTATTTCTGTATATATTGATAAATAAATCTTAACAATTTTCATTATTGTAGTTACTTAAGTAAATAATTTGGTTTTCACTAGTTGCATAGATGGCAGCACCGGTTGTCTCTCCGGATCCCGCAAGGGATTTGAATACGAGACGGAAGCACGTATTTACTGTATGGCCTTAGTTGTACTTAAAAAATGAGATAGGCGCCATAGTGACCGGGTGGTCAAGTTAATTTATTTATTTACTGAAAACTTTATAGCACATTAAAAGTGTAAGTAATAATAATAAGAAAGCGAAAAAAATATAATAAACTTCATACTATTTTTTCATTAAATAAATATATGAGACTTGATCGACGTCTAGTTCTGGAACTTTTGTAGAGGATGCCTGCGCAATTGGAACTTAAAAAAAAAATCTTTCTGAGCTTCATGATCATGGGATGGCATCATGGGGAAGTCATTCCAAAGACGAATTTCGTAGGTAAGTAACCAACTCAGTTGATCACTAAATAAGTATATGGAATCTATTTCAATTCATAATATAATACTATTTGGTTCTAGATCTGACTATTTACCTAAATGGACCAGGCCCGGTACCGCGAACATCGAGTTCGTATATTTCGAGCATCTATTTTACTCCAATTAAGGCGTTATGAGAGTGACAGAGACAATGGACCGAAATGTCCGAAATTTACGAATATCGTTTTTCGCGGTAGCACCGCAGAAGTTCAGAGTGGTAAATTTGTATTTTTATTTACATTTGTACTTTACTAACCTCAGGGTTATTGGCTCTCATTTGCGCGAAGTAACAATCTATGGATCATGGATTTTAGATAGGTAAATAATTAAAATTGAATTAAATAACGACTTTTTGATATCCAAGAGTCGTAATAAATTCCGTTTAGAATTCCAAAATTTCAACTTCAAACTGCCTCAAATCGAGTGTCATTTAACTCCATTTTTTTTTTTTTTTTTTTTATGACATAGGCGGCAAACGAGCAGACGAATTGCCTGGTGTTAAGCAATTACCGTCGCCCATGGGCACCCGCAACACCAGGGGAGTCACAAGCGCGTTGCCGGCCTTTAAGGGGGTTGGAGCTCTGGAAACCTTACCTGGAAAGGTAGCAGTGCTATTATGGCTGTGGTCTTCTGTAAGGAGGAGGTACTTCCCCAGTTGGGCTGCCCCAGATTCAAGCGTGATGGTCAACGCTGTGCCCTACCTCTCATTGTTGGACGTAGTTTAAGGACATACCCGGGTCCAAATATTCCATTCATAATATTCAGTCAATACGGAACTATAATTATATCCATTACAGACGAACTGCATGTTAGAAACAATATATGGGAGCCACAACCAGACTGCGTACCGATTACATGGCAACTAGTATCTATTCAAATTGCAGTTTGGTTACACTCTTGTTAAATACAATTCAGAATATCGTGAATTTTTTTTTTTTAAGACAAAGGTGGCAAACGAGCAGAAGTATCGCAAGCGGTAAGCAATTACCGTCGCCCATGGGCATCCCCTACACCAGGGGAGTCACAAGCGCGTTGGCGGCCTTTAAGATAAGATAGGATACGCTCTTTTCTTGACGGCTTTTCTCGAGGGTTATATCGGTCCGGAAATATCGCTGACAGCAAATCATTCCACAGTTTTGATGTGCGAGGCAGGAAGTTTCTAGAGAAACGCACAGTAGAGGATTTCCAACTCTCCAGGTGGTGGGGGTGGAAATGTTGCCGCGCAGAACGGTGGTGGAAGGAGGCGGCAGGGATTAATCCGAACGATTCCTCAGAATACTCTCCGTTGTATATGCGATCGAACATAAAAAATCAAGCCGATCCGAGAGATTATCTTCGTTTTAGTGAATAACACGACCTTAACAGATAAAGGCTCATCCGTTTCAAATTTCAATTTTGAATGCTGCAACATAAAACATACACACATAAACTTGGACTCATAAGTGGCTTTCGGTAATAATAATGATAACACGCCCTGTAATCATTTATTATTTGCTATAATAATAATATATTTTACTAAGAATCGTATTGGGTTAAGCAACTGGCATATTTTAATAATATCCTCGCCTTTTCCTTATTTTGTTTTCCGGGAAAACTAGCTTTTAATAGTCATCAATGCCATCATCTTTAAATCAGCCAAAGGATGTCCACGGCTGGACATAGGCCTCCCCCAAGGCGACCTTCAATGACCAGTTTTGGGCCACCAGCAGCATCTAATGGATTCCCGCGATCTTTACCAGGTCGTCGGTCCAATTTATAAAATAAAAACACAACAAATTTAACTAAACAACAAAAATAAATAAACTAAAACAAAAAATCGCCCCGTGGCATGGTACTGTAGATGGCAGCATTTCCCCGCTGAATTGCAATACCATTTCGCTGCGCAAGAAAGTTGCCAGCTCTACGGTCCCCGGGACACATCCGCCAGCCTTTTAGAAAATGCCCTGAAAAAATGCTGAGCTTTGGGACCCCAAGGGCCAAGCATTTCAACGCCAAATGTGAGGAAACTATATTCTCAGCCGAGATGGCTGTACTTAGCCCTTTTTATTCGCTCAGCCGCAACCGCAGCCGCGCCCGGTAGAATAGAAGTACCGGGCACATAGGAAGGGGCCAGGGTATCCACACATGTCGCATCCCATTTGTTTCATTGTAGGTATTGGGTTAATTTAGTAATTGCAAAAATGGCGGATGATTCCGAGAATTTACTCTTATTATGATGAGAATAGTGTGGCGGGAGGCGCTTGGATGCGGAGGGCCGAGGACCGTAAGTGGTGGCGCTAATTGGGTAAGGACTATATCCAGATAGCTGATAATGATGATGAAAAAGTGAATGATAATGAAGGGCACATGTGATATTTAAGAAAGTTTTCGAATAATCCGCCATTTCTATTCATCCGGAATTACCCGAATATCCGGATTTACACAATAGTTAATTTCATTTTATACGAAATACCTAGTACCTAGCCAGAATTTACAAATGTATTTTAAAATTATTCTCATAAGTCATTCAGGCTGCGTGTCAACTTATAAGTCTATTAACGTAATTTTTTTACAATAAAACGGTCTCAGGAATAAATACCTCAACGACAGCCCTAAACAATGACGATTTGAACACGAGACGAACCAACAGTTAATCAGAAACTTCAAACTTGTTTTTATTTCAATTTGTATTGATGACGTCACTGGTCATTATCTGCGCTCACAGATCACTTCGTCTCTAAAAGGACAACGTATTAACGACTCGTAATGACCACAGATTGGCTATATGCTTGACTCGACATACGACAGCGGCGCTACCGCGAAAAACGATATTAGTAAATTTCGGACGATTGTCTCTGTCACTCTCATGACGCTTTAAGAAATGAAATATGCTCGAAATATACGAACTTCGATGTTCGCGGTACCGGTAGATATTCCGTATTTGAGTGGGTCATGTAATACAACGGTGGTGGGAACTTGTGGTGGTTTTTGACGGCCAGACGCGACGTTTTTTTTTATTCGTACGCAAAATTTACTACATAGTTAGTAGTATTTATTGTCAAAAGTATTTTTCTCGCGCTGGCTCGCACGGGCAATAAGTAATACATTTCCATTAAGCACTATTAACTAGTAATTTGTATGTGTGCGTCGCAAGCTGACATCTCTGCTTCTGAGAACAATTCAACACAACACCTATTTGATTAGGCACTTAGTCTGCTTAGTAGGGCGCTTTTCAGGAACGAAAACTTAGATTTACCTGTATTTTGTTTGATCTAATGATCTTTCCTTGAGAATAGAGGCGTTGTTCAGATATTTGAGACCACGTCCACAGCTCCCATATATCTGATGTATAGATGACTGTCCCGTCATCACTATTATTTAAGTAGGTACATGAGTGTTGCGAGTGAGATGCATGAGACTCGCAGTAAGATATAATATATACCTAGTTAGTTAACTTATTAGATATAAGACTTTCTAAAACTGCTCACCATGGTCGGTTAACTGTACTGACTATGATAAAAAATACACATAATGCGCAGCCTGAACGAAGTAATCTGTCTGCTTGCGCTCGCGCAGCATCAGTTAGCCTTAAGCAAGCGAAGTGGTTTAACACCGTCTCTAACTTAAACAATTAAATAAATTAGCGTTTTAAGGTTATATTGCTATTGTATAGTTAAAATTACTAGAACAAACTTAGTTTTAAAGAAAATATGTGTTCGTTTAGTATTACGTTAATGTGCATTTTGCTGATAGCGGGAGCTTGTAGTCAAAACATTGACGGTGCAATTGGATTTCCAGAAAAGGAGGAAAACAACTTGATAAAAAATAAAGAGGTATGTAATTTGTTGTGGTTAATGTTAGTAAAACCATGTTTTTGTTTCGTACATACGTTTTGTCCTTTATTTCTTATAGATAAATTCAACAGTAACATCTTTAGGCAACATCTATAAGAAGTTGATTAAGTCTAGTTTTGTGTTGTATACTAGCTTTTGTCCGCGTGATTAGCACTTTATGTAAATCATTTTACATAAGTTAAAGCCTATGTTATTTTTTATTATGCAGAAACGTCTGCTATGTGTTTATCTGATGTATGTGTGTAGCTACATGTAAAAATTCATTAAAACCTACTCAGTAGTTTTTGCGTGAAAGAGTAACAAACATCCATGCTAACAAACTTACTCGTTTAATGTAAGATGCTCATTCTGAAATGCAGAAGTGAAAGATAGGTACTAAGTAATTTACTCAAAACAAAGCACGATGTACCCACAATATTAAGTTATCCTAAATGTGGACGCACTATGTTATGATTATGACCTTATATTATGATTATGACTATTGTTGTTGCTACTCGTATCTCAGTGATAAACTAGTGTCCGGTTCAATGTTGTCGAACTTTACTTGAGGTCTTCGAAGCGGAACGATAGCTCCATTCATATGATCCGCGATATTTTAGATATTTTAATACTTAATATGAAATTTTCGATTACGAATAAAAGAAAATAATCGAAGTTACATTATCTGGCAAAGTGCATGCTCACTTAAACATACTTACATTTTACAACTTAGTGTTAAACATACAGTTTGGTATTATAATAAAATAAAATAAAATGTAAAAAACCTCGCCAAATCCCCCTGCCTCCTCCGGTATGCTGCCCAGAATACTGGCGGCGTTGCCCTTCTGGATTGCGAGACTTAGTTTTTGAGCCAGGAAGGATCCGGCCCTGTAGTCCCCTGTGGCAACTATAAGCCGGGACAACATTAATAATCGAAATGTTAACCTTAACATCTAATGTGTTAGTTATGTAAATAATAAAAAAGAACTGACTTGCTGTAAAAATAATATTAAATTTAAATGGGATCAACCAACTATTATTTGTCCCTCGTTGCCATGGTTACGTTCCCCTGGATCACTCTTCAAACAGTTTAATTGTATCTAAAGTATTGTGGTAACTATATGTCTCTTCCATAATGGGTCACCTACTAAACGTATTTGTTCCTGAGTCATGTTTTCTATGTATTTAAGTATTTATATGTATCTATCTATTATATTAAGGATCCCAGAGCTCCAACCCCCCTTAAAGGCCGGCAACGCGCTTGTGACTCCCCTGGTGTTGCGGGTGCCCATGGGCGACGGTAATTGCTTACCATCAGGCAATCCGTCTGCTCGTTTGCCGCCTATGACATAAAAATATATATATATATATATATATATATAGTCATCTAGTACCTACAACACAAGCCTTACTGAGCTTACCGTAGGACTAGGTCGATTTCTATAGGATTGTCCCGAAATATTTATTTATTTATTTACTATTTAATAAACCTGCACAGCCGCTGGGTGAGATTCAAGATTAACGAATCGCCTAATGTACCTATCATCTTTTACATTTTTTAGAAGCCAGTGTGATGAAAACTTCGCTAAAGTACCTAATGGGTGAAATCTAGTGATATTAAAATGAAATAATGTCCATATAAATATTGCTCCGATGCAATGTTAATCTTAGACAAAACAATTTTTTCTATAACGTGTTCCATGGATGCTATAACTGGAGCGAGGCTTATATATTTGTTTCGTCCGACACAGAAGCTTGGCAGAAATAGAATTATTATTTACTTACGTACAAAAGAGCGTTATTAACATTGTTTCGCTGGTAAGTAGGTATGCTAACCCACTTTACTTATTCAAAAGATCACGTAATTATATACTTATGCTTTTTAGAAGAGCCGTACCTACCTTGACGATATAACATAGCTAAGGGCAACTTCAAAGAGTGTATATCTTTTTAATTTTTACTATATAATTTCCATATGCCCTGGTCATTGGTTATCAATGTTATCATTGGGTCATTGGTCTGTAATAAATGATTTTTTTTTATTACTTCACAGTTTATTTCGAAAGACACTAGATAACAATAGCGCACCGCCAAAACAATTACCGTGATCGGTCACAAACACTCTAGCTTAGCACTTTTAGATAGATAACTTATTACTTCTCCGAAACACACCGAAACATCTCTATACGTAGTTACAGCAGCGCCACGCGTACATAAAAACTGATTCCTACCGGATTAACTAACTTTCCCACAGTTCAACATGTTTTCCTTGGACTCATGTAGAAATAGCAAAGTCATATGTGCTCCGGCTTGCCTAAGAAAAGTATGTTAACCCGCCGCCGCCACTGGTGTAACTACAGAGATACTTTGTAAACACAAGACTATCGTGAGATACAACTGATTGTATTGAAGCGCATAACTTACGTTTTATTAGTCGAATATTGCTCGATACGTTTCGGTCGTAACGAGGAGCATAATCATGACCCGCCGTTCGCGTTGCGTTGGCTGACCGATGAAGACTAGGAGCGATGAAGACGTTACGGAGCAAACATGTCGAGCAATATTCGATATAAAACGCGAGTTACCCGCTTCTATACAATTAATGCAGAGATATCTTGTTTATTTCTACAGAATCGGGAGCCGGTGTTCCTGCCGTCGATGTGTCCAGAAAACCAGCTGTACTACCCTGGCGACCAGAAAGACGACTGGATTTGCGACTGCAGGCCGGGTAAGTCCATGCATCAGTTGTGTGGATATAGCCACAATACATGCAGGACGCATTCCTCAAAAGCTTTGTAACTTGTAATACAAGCGGAAGAAAGAAACTTTCGATTGTTTTACAGGTTAAAAGCTTTTGAGAAATGGGTTAAACCTAATGTTTACGCCATAATTAGGCCTACCGCGAAAATCGAAAATAGCCAATTTATTTTTCTTTGTCACTCTAATTATGAAGCCTTCATTGGAGTAAAAGAGCAAAATTCCCAAAGTTTCCGAACTTCGATTTATTTAGGTCTTCAGGCTCTACATTTTTATGCTTAGCTTTCTTTATCACCCTTTTGCTGACCGCTTTTTTTTATGAGCAATTAAACCGAAGGTTAAGCTTTCTAGGTTAAGATTATATTTATTTTTCAGCGTACCTATACCACCCGGCGACCGATAAGTGCTGGCCAGCATTCCGCCGAGGGCCTTGCAAGGAAAAAGAATACCTGATACTTCCACCAAACACCTACATCCCTGCGTGCGTACCGAACCCGTGCTTAGTGGATTCCTTCGTTCCGTGGAACAGAAAGTGCCAACAACTTGGCATGTCTACTCCGTGCGCACATTTATATCCTAACTCTGTAGCATTAGGCGTAAATGCCACAACGTTACATGTCGACTGTGTTAAGTTAAATATTGAGTCTAGGTTTCTAGTGCCGAGTCCATTGCCTGTGGTTTGCCCGCCAGGATGCAAAAGAAGTATAAACGGGAAATGTAGTATAATTTAGTAGGGATTAAGTCTGTTTTACCTTGTTACTGCCTAATAATAGTAAGAACATTTTATGATATTAGATAATATTTAGTGACATGCGAGTTAATGGTCTTCCTTTAACCATTGTCTTGTACCAGAGATTTCCAACGGTTTTTCGTCGGGTCCTCTAATCCTCTTGTATAAATAAACAATATTTTGCCCGCCTATTATTTTTTAATGTTTCCCACTTCTCTTGAAATCTTACTTATCCTACTCCGTATTCTCGTAGCACGTTCGACACCAACCTGTAAGCTAAAAGCCGAACGTACAATTATCAGATCGATACCGACACATGAATAAATCTTCCTTTAATGGTGGAACCTTCCCGATATCATTCAAACTTATTAATTAATTCTCCCTGCACGAAAAACCTTGCACCGTATGGCACCGGCGTGACGCCACGGTGGCAACCGCGGCGTCCCCTGGTCACCATGACAACCGCACCACCCTCGACCACCACATGTCATTCCCTTTATTTACCAATCATTTGACTTGACACCAGACGTCCGTGAATCATTAGTGCCGATAATAATCTCATTTGTATATACGTGCGTGACCACATACATTGACAGTGTTTGTGACCTTTAAAATATTGTTTCAGTCGTTTTTTTGATAGGTTATGGGTAGGACTTGTTATTCAATAATAGTTAGAAATAAGTTATAAGTGCATGGTAAAAAGAACAACGATAGAAAGATGGAGCTAAAACTGAGTAAGTTTTTAAATTATTCATTATCTAATGTAACATAGTTAAATCAATATTAAAAAAAAAAACACATTTTAGAGGAATCAGATATGTTCAATGAATTTCAATATTTATTGCAAACAGTTTATCGAGTGGTGTAGATATCTAAACATAAATTAGACACCGTAAAAACACAGAAGCAACTAACTTCAATTAAATATAGATACTTTAATTTAATGGAAACAGCGGTTTATAAATAATTGTATTGATAAGTAGGTATTTATTTTATAATTAAACTTTAAACATATATAATTAGTTGTTAATTTGAATTCGAAAAATTGCTCTATTTTATAAAATTACTACCGTAAAGACACGCCGCTGCTTTATAGGGAGGTAGGTGAGGTATTTGTCTATACTAGCTGTTTATAAATAAATACCTAGCCCTCACTTGTTGTCCAACACGCATTATGATTTTAACTATTTGATTGATAATTATGACATTGATTGATGCTATATCTATTAAATAATTCATGAATCCGTTGCTGCAAAATATCGACTTCTATAAAATCGATACAATCATGCATGTAGGTCCAAGCTAGGCAATAGAGGCAACACTTGCCTTACTTATTGCGTTTTAAGAGCTATAACGATTACGTATAGGGCTAGTAAGCACTCTAGCCTTAAGAAATTAGAATTTTATTATTAATCACCGTACAACTAGCCATTATTCTGTAATCTCGCGACTGATGGGTTTATTTCCATATAATCGCAAGCACGGGCGCCCGCCGTATCGCGATTGACCGCTGACCCCATTTCTCACCAGGTATTGGTATGACCTGGCTACTATACCGATAGTTACCCACTCGTGACCTTCGCTCGAGTTTTTGCTGACCGAATTGTTTGGCCAGCCCATTCTAATGAAAGGAAAGTTTGGAGGGAATTGCTGAAAGGGCGTTTCCTAAGTGGATAGTCTAGGAAAAGTGTGAGCATTTCGAACTAATAGTAATAATTATAAGAACAAGATAAATAAAGAAAGTAATTATTAAACTTTTCAGTGGTGATGATGAATGCCGAATTATAAGATTTGTCCCTTTAGGTAAAAAAGTGTAGATATTAATATGTATAGTATCTTCTTAAAGTAAATATTATAGGAGAATGCAGTGTAGGAAGCATTCTAACAAGGTGGCTGATAATATTGTAAAAATTGATAGCCGCTGTAAATTAAGGTCATTGTATATACGATAAGAAGGCTCAAAGTCACTCAAAAAGCAATGGATCAATGGCTCTGCTATGTTGGGAGTGTCCCTGCGTGATCGCATCAGGAACGATTTCATCCGCAGTAGAACCAATGTTACCGATATAGCCCTCCGAATCGCCAAACTTAAGTGGCAGTGGGCGGGGCACATTGCGCGCAGAACCGATGGCCGTTGGGGTGGAAAGGTTCTGGAGTGGCGACCACGAACTGGAAGACGCAGCGTAGATAGGCCTCCCACAAGGTGGACCGACGACCTAGTTAGAGTCGCGGGATACCGCTGGATGTGGAAGGCGCAGGATCGGTCTTCTTGGATCGTTCTGGGGGAGGCCTATGTCCAGCAGTGGACGTCTTTCGGCTGACATGATGATGATGATGATGATGATGATCTATTCTGAAGAGAAGTCGTTGTCTTACAGTAGACAATATTTGGGAAACAAGTCTTCTAGGATGCGACGTACTTATGTAGGCGTATGTACAGTCGCTATTAGATATACAGGGGCTGTGTGGAGGTGGCCAGAAATATCTGAACAACGCCTCTATTGTCAAAGAAATATAGTGCACGTTCAGATAATTGTGACTACCTCCACGGCTCCGATATATATGATGGCAACTGTACCTAATGAATAATGAGCTAATGAGTCGTAAGTAGTTATTAAGACTATCTGCAGGAATAAGGATATAGGAGGGCAGTAAACTCGATTGGGTTTTAAATGATTGGAAATTAGTGGTCCTAGTAACAAATGGTAAATTATATGTAAGCTATAGGGGAATTATGTACAGTCGACGTCAAAGGTATGTTCACACTTTTACACCGTAATCCTTTGTAGTCAGGTGCAAAAGGGTAAATATATCTTTGACGTCGACTGTGCCATTTTCACTAAGACAGACATTACAAAACTGGTTCTCATACGTTATTTTTGTCATAGTTTATTTATTATTGCAAGCATAACTATATCGTAAAAAAAGAAAGGACGTTATTGAGTCAATCAATTTGTAAGACGACGATCAATGACCGCGGGCGTTAGAACCTGCTTTATATTTTTATTTTATTTTTATTTAATGATTGTACCTGCCTAAGCATATAATACTTTACGCCTAATATAACTTGATTACAGTACATCCAAAAAAACTAAAAAGTCGGTCCTTACCTCAAAGGTCTTTACTAACGAATAATCATAGTCAAGCTAGCTTTTTGGATATGTTAATCATATTATCATCATTAGGTACGTATAGTACCTACATTTTTATTGATTTAGATATTCATACCAAATTACAGTTACAGCTCTCTAGGTCTAACGGTCACTAAGCACCGAGGACAGACAGACAGACATGGCGAGGGTTCCTAGTTGACTACGGAACCCTAATAAGGTTAACTATATATGTATTCGTAAGGTACAATAATGTATTATATTTTATTTATGAAATAAACAAAACTTAAATAAATTACAACATTATTAAATTAAATCTATCTAAATGAGAAAAATAAACTACATGATTAAAACTAAAAACTTAACTAAGAAAATGAAAATATGCCTACAAACAAACTAATCCCGGGCCCCTCGGTAGGGTGCCCATTACGCAGGCAGCATTCCCGCGTTGTATTGTCATTATATGTATTTGTCAGCCTGTGAATGTGGCCTCTTGTCCTGGTTTTGTACAGTCCCCATCAGATATATTGGAGCTGTGGTGGTGGTCACAAATATCCAACCAACACCTCTATTGTCACGGCGATAAAGTGCATGTTCAGATGTATTTGACCACCTCCACAGCTCCGATATATCTGTACCAGTAGACATTTTCACGTGCCGATCACTCACGAAAGCGACGTCATTCCGTCATCGTCATCTCTATCAGGACTTGCTCCGATAAATATTATATTCGTAAGATTAGGTTTGCAGCATTACATTAGTAAGTATCTCAAACATAAATAGCTTGGAGAACAGGTTTACGGCTGGGGAAAACCATGCACGTTAGCGAACCGGCATGAATGTGGACGAGAATGCGTAATTTGTAGTAAACGTAGTTTATACAAGTATGAGGAATCTTGTTTCTGCTTACTCTAAGTTAAATAAATAAATAAATATTTCCGGACAATCTGACACAAATCAACCTAGTCCTACGGTAAGCTCAGTAAGGCTTGTGTTGTAGGTACTAGACGACGATATAAATAATAGATAGATACATATAAATACTTAAATACATAGAAAACACCCATGACTCAGGAACAAATATCTGTGCTCATCACAAATAAATGCCCTGACTGGGAATCGAACCCAGGACCATCGGCTTCATAGGCAGGGTCACTACCCACTAGACCAGACCGGTCGTCAAAGTTGACGCAGTTTCCAAATAGATATACTCGTAAATATCATTTGGCAGTTTCTTTGTATACATCATATCCCTAGTAGACCAGTAAAATTACCAAAACCTGGACATAATTCGATAACTGTAATTTTATTTTTCTATGAAATAAAGTATTGTTAGTTCTTTTTAAAATAAAAAATAAACATTTTAGGGTTCCGCGTCAATGTAAAAAACCCATTATGTCCAGGTTTTGGTCTTTTACTGGTCTATTTTCGTAATTTTACTGGTCTATAGCGAGGGCTTTTGGTTTTATCCAACAGTTACAGCCAACCAACAGTAAAAAAAATACCTATTAATACATTTTTCGATTCACAGAACAAGATAGGATTTTTTTAAGTATGAGCGTAGCTACGGGGAAAGGACAACTGGGACCATAACCAAAGATCATTATCATTTATAAAAAGGTTTAGTTAAGGTTCGTTTTGTTTTTTATTTATTTCCTATTTTAATTGTGTTTCTGTTTTTTGTTCCTAATAAAGACAATAGAGCTTTATAAAAAACTGAAACTTAAAATAATGTAGATATTTTAAGGTAAAGATCACGTGACTTTTCGTTGGATGTGTACCTAATGTCACTCCATATTTTGGTTTTGATTGAGTTTTCTATAAAATAAATGACAGGGTACTCATAAGGAATGCCTTATTGAGTACCCTTGCTAGTTATCCGTATTGACCTTCCTTCATTTTTTTGCATTGCTTATTTGTGTGTGTTACCTCATATATGCGTGAATAATTTGTTAGTGGGTTATAGACCTTATACATAATTGTTTTATTTATTTATTTTAAAGTAAATAAATAAAAATATTAAAAAAACAAAAGAGGCAAAATAAAAGAAAAATAACAATACATACCTAAATTAATTCATTTCTGATGCAAAAGTGCCCATAACGCATTGCCGCGTTGTATAATTATGGACAAATTTTGCACCAGAAACGACTCTGAGCGGGGATCCTCTCCCTTTTGTCTGAGACGACGGCCAATGTCGCAGACGAAGCGCTTTGCATCAGCCCTCCAGCAGCCCGCCGTCTCCACCTTAAAAGTGGACAAAAACATACCCAGAGCCGAGGGGAGCATATTTGACACGTTTTAGCGCCGCTTGTGTTTCTATAAGTATTTAAATATGTATATAGGTATATCTAATAACAAAGTAAAGGCTTAGCGTGCTAGTTGCACTAAGTTAAATCAGGTTCACTTCACTTAGTATCATCGTTCAAAATCCTTACAATGTGTGCACTACAAGAGTAAATATCTTCGAACTAGGTCGACACACGACCCAGTTTCGCATAATTTTATTGTCTATGATACAAATTTATTTTTAAACATATGGGAGTTTTGGATAAAAGTGTAACTTTTATTTATTTTAGCCTTTTCTTTTAAACAAGTTTGTGTTAAAATTAACATACCTACTTACATTACTACATTACATTACATTACGTACAAGTAAAAAATCGGGGCCAAAATCAGTACCAGCTGGCAGGGTCCCGCGCTGGATGCTGATGCGCTGAGCAAAGACTAATCATGATATCTTAAGATAAATACATTGCCAAATACCTATAGATTGATTTTTATCATTTCGATTAGGTTTTCCGGGTAATTTTAACTAAAGTCGTCATTGGTCTTCCGACTATATGTTAAGTCACAAGACTTATTTTATATTTACTACTTACACATGATGGGATTCCCGTAAAGAAAAACAAGGCTATTAACCTTTTCGCCAAAAAAAAGCTGACGTGCGTCACACGCGAAATGTTTTTGCAAGCAAGCGAGAATACACCTTACGTCTCAGTAAGTAGGTCCAAGGCCAAGACTTCATAATCAAGTCAATGGCGGCGAAAGGGTTAAAGGGTCATACAGAGATACGCGCCTTTCTTATAAACATTGTGAAAGTTAAAGATTTAAAGCCTGATTTGATTTGATAGCTGATTAAATATAACAACATATTATTTGTTATATTTAATCAGCATAATAAGCTCCTCTTCCTATAATACTATCTACGATAAAAATATAACTATGAATTATATATTGTTTAAAGGACAGAAGATTATTGGTTCAATAAATCTGTATACCGAAGAATGTTCATTAAATACACAAAATACAACGTAAAGTGCGGTTTGAGTTCCTACCAAATGTACTCGTAGTTATTAGGAAAGCATTGCTCTATCATTTCTGCTACCGTCACAGACGTCACAGTCATCTAGTCGTGACAGCCAAAGTAATGCCTCACACGCCACTGTCATTATTGAATGACAAATATCTGCTGATCTGTCAATTCGTAGCGTACGCCAGTCGTCATGGCGGTAAGAAAAAACTTTAATATATATTTATATGTCATTTCAGTATAATAAAGTACTGACAAAATATGTGTCTGTTACACGAAATAAAAGATTTTTATTTTATTTTTATAATTAGATTACATCTCGTAGCCGCCTAAAAGGAAAAAAACATACAATGATTAGGTATCGAAGAAAGACTTAGAAATGATGATTTGGAAATATTCCCAAATGGATTTATGACTTTTGTACAATACCTTAAATACATGAAATCAGGTCAACTGAGAAACTTATACTTTTCGTACACAAATATTTTGTATTCTTAAATACTTTAGTTAAGCACTGTTACAAACCTTACAATGTTAATTAAGGCACGAACAGCCCTTCGGCTATCGGGGGCAGTGGGTCGCAGATCTGGCTGTAACTAAAATATACAATGTTGTTTTGTATTTTTAAGGCAACTCCACCGTTGCGTGTGAATTGGTACACGTACTCTCGGCTGCCAAACGATCTTGATACAGATTTACGGAAAAGCGTAGCTTGTGGTCTGCGTTTAACAAATATTAAACAAAGACTCATAAAGTGTCGGATGAAATGGTACTTAATGTAATAAGTTAATAACTTTTAGGCGCTGTCTCTTCTAGACGAAGAGTGCATGATAACTTTTTTTGCGTATGTACTTAGTAGGTATACCTAATCCATTTCGTAAAAAAAATTACTTTACTACATCACGTGTACTTTTCTGTAATCAAGTGCGTGTATCGTCTAAATTGCAGCGTAGGTACGTTAAGCTAGAAGCTTGTGTTTTCAAAGCGATTACCTGCGTTTGCTCATCAGGCTCTTTGACACGTGCCAAAGGATTGTTTCCACACGTTACATTTTGAAACTATGGGTACAAAATGATCAGTTGATCACTATAATGTCAAAATTTAAAACCTAGCATACCGTGACGTCACCCTTCATGATTTTTTAATAAGCTTTACGAGCGTTATAGTGTGAGTATCAGACTGACTCTCGCAATATCCGCTCGAACCGAATACCAGACTAAAAAAAAGAATTATCAAAATCGGACTACCCTTTAAAATGTTATGCGTGGTCATACATAAAAAAAATATAAGCGTCGAATTGAGAACCTCCTCCGTTTTTTTCGTCGGTTAAAAATATACCTCTACCACAGTTGACATATTTATTCTTTATTTATTAAATACATGTGTGTTTTTTCTTAATTACTAAAACATTGCCCCATAAGTGACATTGCCCAACAGTGAGTTTGACTGTGGGATCAGCAGTCTCTCGTTAACTATTTGAAAATAGTTATACATTACATATACATTCATTATAACATTTATAACTCTGTAATGAGTTTGTTAGTTACATAGGTAAGTTATGGTAGTGTTTTTTTTTAACAACTTTTTGAATTTGTGCTTTTTAATTTCACTTCTAATGGTTTCAGGCAAACTATTTATTAGGTATGGAATACGTTTTCTGAGAGTTCTATCACCATAGTAGTTATTAATTCTTGGTACGAATAGTTTGCCTGACTTTGCTCGTCGCATGAGAATGGTCAATAGGTACAAGTAAAGAATCCACTGGGTTAAGCTCCAGGCAGTCATGGTTATTGACGGCAAGTATTACTTAGGTATTTATGTTTTAAGCTAGCTTTATGTCACGTTATTTAAGTTCATTCGCACGAAGCGATTCGCTTCTACCTTCCAAATGCGGACTGCCAAGGAACGGAATTCGCTCCCTTCGTGTATATTCCGGGAAAGATATAATTTGGGCCTTTCGAAGGCAATTGTGAATAGGCTGTTACTGAACCAGCGTGCTACACCCTCGACCTCGTCGAAACTTACCATCAGGTGTGACTGAGGTCAAACGCTGGTCACTCTTGTATAGATAAAAAGATATACAGACGTAGTCTCACTTTTTGCTTTACGAACTTATTGGAACATACAGCGATCGCCAACCCACCCGCTGAATGTGGTGATCAAGGTATATTGCCCCCCTTTTGGGGGAGGCCTATGTCTAGCACTGGACGTACGTGGCTGATGGGGGAATTTAACAAATTAACTCTTAGAAATAAAACAAAAATGTAAAATTCTACTATGCCTCGGGTGAGAGTCGAACTCGTGACTCTGGGATTCATGCCCATCTCTCTACCACACGGAGCTACAGAGGCTTGCGCAAATGTTACGAATTTCTCCACTATATCCTTCAATGTCCCTACGAGGTGCTCAGCGACATCTACCGTTAATGTTGTTGTATTATGGTTGCGTTAGCTCACTATACTGCTTATAAAAAAAAATACAACAATGAACGTTGAATAATAATGTTAATTAAAATAATCTACAATTAAATAAAGACTGGGGCTCTTACACATTACGACGAACATCAATTCAGAGAGTAATCAAGATTTGTACAATCAGCATAGTTCGGTACACCATCACCATACAAATTCTATGGTGTACTGAACTTTTTGAGTACTTTGGATGCTACCAACTATGACGCTGAATGTACTTAACTTAGTCGCTTTATCTGTATTAAGAGCTCTTTTAACAACGTTCAAACTATTTATTCAAAGTACATATCATAAAACGCAATCTCCCGCAAAATCATCTCTACAACGACGTAAATTATGGCACAGCGATACTATCGGTACGATGGCGTGCCTACGTCGCGAGGCAGTTCATAACGCTTTCAGGCCTAACTTTCCAAACTACAAGGCTATAACTTATAAGTATATGAAATAAACTTGACCTCCAACTCCCCCAAGTTTTCGAGTGGCGAAACAGTTAGGTGACGGCATATTTGGCATTTCATGATGGACTCGCGTTACGGTCATGTTGAGTGACTAATGACTGTACCTACACGCAACGTCTGTACGAAATAATAGTACCTACTTCTACAATATATACATACTTGCTTGGTTCACTTGCTTGTGCTTAGAATGTCGAGTTATTGTAAACGGGACTTGCGTGAAATACTCAGGGGTTAGCTAAAATACTACTTAGCAATTATAATTTACTAAGCAAAAACTTTATACTTAGAAACAATTCTTTGGAATCTTATGACGATTTAACCAATTATACCTACTTATACATTATAAAGTGTTGACAGCGCGAAGTCACAGCACAGTCACTTTCTGTAGAGCTGCTGCCCCGAGCGGGCCGTGTCCAGGTAGTAGTTTTGTTTTATACCTCCTATATTTTGTTTGTAAATATTTTCAGTTTTACACGAGTAAATATTACAGTAATTTCATGATTGTAAAAATTAATTTATTTTTAGAATTATCCGCATTCTGAAAATCATTACTATCATTGTAATGGAATACCATTTATTCTTGCTAAAATGCTATTACTGGTGAGAACCTATTAGCTGTTAATGGCTTCATGTATCATATTTGTCGAATCTATAATAATATTTGCAGCTGTTGGATTTGGATCTCCGAATAAAATAAAATAAATTAAATCAGGCAGTATTTGAATAAATTTTCGAAATTATCTGCCACTTTTAACCATTCAGATTTACATGAATAGGTACACCTAAACGTGGACGCAACCAAAATAAGCGGGCTACATGGTAACCACGAGTTGTGACTTATTTTCTTAGTCTTGTAGAAATTACTTATTTGAGATATGAATAATAAAATTGAGGACTATATAAATTCTACTACTAAGTGAATTTGTTTAATTATGATATGGATGAACTTTACTTTCAAATAATATAGAAGCGAACCTAAGAATCACTATATAACTGTACAATAACTAGGTACTCTACCTTAAATTTAAAAAAAGCTCTTGAGACATTGTACCAAGGATGCTAAATAATTGAATAAGTGTTTTAATTGAATGTAGCTACTTTGCAACTTACTATTTAGACTGTTAGGGATGTAAATACGAGTAGGTACCTACCTGTATTGAAGTCGGATGTCGGAGAAGTGGAGTAGATTGATTGCGACTAAAACCTAAAGTACTTAAACTGTACTTTGTATCTTACGATCATAAACTTTCAAAAATTCTACTGAGACCGTTATTTCTTATTAGGTACTCGTATATACAATTAAGTCCATATCGTCTTCTAAAACAAATAGGTATAGGTACCTTAAGTTTAATGATAGACTAAAATCGTGTAGTGTCATTACGAGCATTTTTCATTTCTTAACGTTTTTAACTCGTGATTAAAAGTTCAATATGTGTTGTGTATATACATAATATTGTTGGTACAAACAATACGAATACCTTCCTTAACTCAGCCATCAATCAGTTTTCGATTAGCATTCACTACTTATTGTTACGAAATATAGCAGTGACCTGCTTTTGTGCAAAGAGTTAAATACTTATATTAGGCGGTGGAGGAGGGGTCGCGGCGCCGCCCGCCCGACTAGCGTCCGAGCGGCCAGTCCTGGAGCAGGGCAGTCGGAGCCGCGCGCCCTCCGCGCTCGCTCGCGGCCGCACCACCACGCGTGGCTTGCCGGCCTAACCTCCCTCTGTTATGGACAAGCGCGGCGCCAGCGCCCGGGACATCCCGAGCATCCTCAAGAAGCCCAAGGGCCGTCGCAAGGGGGACCTACTCGACAAAAGCTCTAAGATCAAGCGGGAAAAGGTGGAGGGCCCGAAGGGCGAGAATGTGAGCGCTCCCTTGCCGCAGGGCTGCACGCCTCTCATGTACGCCTGCCAGCAGGCCGACTACAAGGCAGTTGTCGACGCTATCAACAAAGACGTGAGTCCGGCACGACAGAAACTATAACATCTTCACTACACAAAGCTTTTAGCATAATTTCGTGATTAGCACGATAAAAGTTGCCTGAAAGCTTCACTTAAATCATTAACGTAGTGTTATGGAAGGTGTGGGAATATGAAATGAGAAAAGCTTGAGTTTGTGCGGCGCGGCAGACACGCGATGCTCGCGAGTCGTCTCCGCCTGCCGACACATGCAGCGCTGCTGCCAAATTCACAAAACATTTAGTCGGGATTATGGTGTTATTGCTGTTTTAACTTGGCCCGGGTTCCCTCAATAACTATACCCAATCAGAGACCAAATACATACTGGGAGGCCTACCGTGCCGTGGTCTGTAAACACTGGTATTACAAGGGTGCACTGCTGTTACGTACAGTCAATATTTACACACTTGTTTCTTCAACGAGCGGAACAGCGCTAAGCTCACGTGGTGCTTAATGCCACAGCAGCTATGTACCTGCGTATTTGTTTGCTTAAGAATTCTATATTATAATTTGAACTGATTGTATTCCTTACTGAAATGGCTGAAATCCTATAAGTAAAAACATTAACACTAACTTATAACTAATTTTAAATTGTTAATTTCTTATATCTACCTACTTAAATTATTGCGGTAAATTCTTACATGGATAAATTATGGGCTTGTGGCTACGACTATAAAGTCCATTAAACCTTACTAATCCATACCAAAATTATTGAGTCTAACTGCGGACATAAATTCAACCTACCAGGACTTATTAACAATCACACGCATGCTACTTTATATTGGCAATGGCATTATTGCTTTACCGAATCATATTCAAAACATACACAGCACACGTAAACACTAACGGCCCTTAAGAGTTGCAAACAACTCTATCACATATCATATCAGATACTGAAATAGGCATGGGAAGGTTAGGCAAGGAAATGCACCGACGTCGGTAGTACGGCGAGCCCACGGTTCAATCAATAGGAAGCATCGGCTACACAATAGCAGGGGAGCTATTATCTATGAGGCCGATTCACGAATAATTTATTAGGCATATAATATGATTTTGCCGCGTCAACTTGTTTACATAAAATTTTAGTCGTTTTCACAAACATCTAAGGATTGCGCCTGAATGTTCTGGAACGTTTAGTTAGTTTTAACACGCGGGCACTTTCATTAGAAACTTAGCACTTGTTAGTAATCATTTAATTTATCGTTTAGGTAACAGATCTAACACTATAGCAGATAAAACACTATACTATACCTCCAAGTCAATGATTAGCACGATAGCATGATCAGATCGCGTTTATTTGAAGGCGACATGAAGGCAATGAATCTTTCCATACGTCCCTCTATCCTACTTTTTACAAAAGCCTTCCTACTGTAATGTTAACTACAAAATTTTGCCATCGAGCATAGAACCAGCTGTGTTTGATAGTTTAACACATAAAAACCTCATCCTTAGATTATGGCAACCGCAACATGTTATTCATCTACCATCAAAGTAATTAATGCAATAAGGGAATTAAGTTATCAATGGCATGGTCTTATAGACGATTCGTAATGATTTTTAAGGGCTTGCCTAATTTTAAAACAGTTGAGCTCTTTTCCTGCCATAAAAACGGGTCAACATATTATCTTAGACCCCCCAACTGGGGATTACAGTAAATGATCAGCTAACAGTGCTGGGGATGTCATGGGTACATCATTTCTTATGTACTTATATGTAAATATTTTTCATTCACACATTCCTGTCCGCGTGTCCTCAAATGTTGTATAAAGCTTTTTTCAGGAGTCATGTGGCTTCAGGTTTCCACTGTGGGGACACCACATCCATCCATCATTAAATGCACTCTTGGACTTACTTTGTCATATCGTTTTGTATATAAAGACAGTGAACGTGTTAATACCTGAAGCGTTGACGCAGGCCTCATCAGTCCGCGTGCGTGACCGCGGGCTCCGCTGCGCGCTGCACTACTGCGCGTCGAGCGGCGCGGGCGCAAGCCAGGCGGCGCGCGCCGCGTGCGCCGACCGCGTGCTGATGGCCGCCCCCGCGCTGGCCGATGCGCGCGACGCCGACGGCCTGACGCCGCTGCACCTGGCCGTGGTGCATGGGAACGTGCCGCTGGTGCAGACGCTGCTGGCGGCTGGAGCGGACGTTAATGCTAGGGATGATGAGCATCATACCGTTGTTCATTGGGCTACAGGTAAGCTTAAAGTTTTAGATGGTCTTGTTGCGCTGGAAGTGGTAATACATCTCTGCGTTGATACACGATGTCTTCGAAATTATACGCTTATTATGTAGCATTTTTAACCCTTATCAAGTAATCCGTTCATTGCCAACCGCGGAGTAACAAGTTGACGGATAGCAGTGCGCCTGATATCATTTGCCATGTTAAAGTGTCTTACGGCTCACCTCATAGCTTCTGGCAGACAGTTTTCCGTCGACGAGGTGGACGTCCATCACAATGGTCAGACGGAATGTTTTTTTTTGAGACAATGCTACAAAACAAAAAAAATGTCTTAACATCTTCGCTGCGGCAATTAGTTAACATCGCAGTTAACTATACTTTGTGAGGGGTCAAAAGGCACCATGCCGCAGTGAACGTGTTAAAATATACATGTCGTATTATCTGAGGTGATGTAGTTCGTTTCAGTATATAGTTCAGTTTTATCTAACCTTCAAATACTTAATGTTACTTTGACTTGGCAAAACTAAATACCGAACTATAAAACATCTAAGAATACGTGAGCATCATGTAGGCGGTTTTCCCTATTGTTAGTTAGTATAGTGTGTGTTTTGTCATGAAATATGTGGCTCCTTTATTAACCCTAGCTGTATAGAGCGATGTAGTGAGTCGTTATCTGGCTGGTGTCACTCGGTGGCGCGCGGTTTATTATCTTGCCTCGTACTGCGAGCTTGCACGCGACCAATTAGTTACGTTCACAACCCTCTTGCCTGCACATGTGTCAATCACGGTGGTTGATTGCGGTTTTATTCACTTGAGACTGTTCGTCTTTAAGAGTGAACTGTAGCTACTGGTGTGCCAACAAACACTGGTGTTAAAATTCGGATAGTTCTTATAATTTTGTATGAATGATACCTACTCTATGTTTCTTAAATAAAATCTACTTAGTAAAAACTTCTATAACACGTTGACTGCCAAGCATCACCGGTGGGATCAAAAGCTTATTTTTTGGGCGTTTGGGCGTGGGATTAATGATGTAGGTGTTGTATGGTGGGCAGGAAACGTGTTAAACTTTTCCAGAACTTGTTGGAAACATTCGAGGACTTTCACATCAGTAGGTTATTATTATTATTATTCAAATGTCCGAGTTGGTCATATAGTTCGTAGCACCCAAAGTAGGTACACATATAAAGTTTGGTACACCATAGATCTTATATGGTGTGCCGAACTATTTCACTACTTCATTTTCATTTATTTATTTTAAAAATGGATTCTAGGTAGGATCAAGTTGACTTTTACTTGGAAAATAGTACCTACAGGTGAGCAACTGAGCATCCCGTTCTATATCATCACACATTGTTTGTTCATTTAAAACTCGCGAACGCTACTGAGATTAAGTGGTTGTACTTCCATAGTACCTGCATCACATTATGGGGTAAGTGGAACCCAAAAATAACTTCTTTCTCCATATTGTATTATTTTAAATAGCTTAAAACCGACTGTCTTTAAATCATAACACCACCCACTGCGGGGCTACTGCGAACAGCGATATTCGTAAATTTCGGACAATTGTTTGAGAATAAGAGAAGAGTTTGAGTGTAAGAGAATAAGAGAAAGATGCCCGAAATATACGAACTTCGATGTTCGCGGTACCGCTCCTGGTTCTTGGTATCGATATCGACGTCGGTAGTTTCCGTGTGGTGTTCGTTCAAGTCATTAGTTCACGCGAAACAATCGATAGTCAGAAGCCGTTACCGTAACCGTTAGCCGTGCGCTGACCGTTCTCAGGCGTTAACTAGTATTGGTTAGAGCAAAATTACCAAATATACGATTTTCATCATCATCACTTCAGTCGTAATACGTTCATAGGCCTTCCCCAAATATGACTTGTATCATCTTGGGGGGAACTGCTATGGTCGCCACGCTCTGCGGGTAGGCGACCGCAGCAGCTCCTGATTCGGTTTCGACGGACGCTGCTGCGTCTCTATCAGTTTTTTCCCTTTGTCACTTCTTACGACACCCGCGGGAGGAGGTAGTGCTATCGTATCGTGTCTCGTGTGGTGCCGGCTAAGCACCACACGAAACCTGATACGATTTATCCCTTAAGGTTGTGGATGCTTCAAATCGATGGTTCAAAATTACTCATTTATTGTTCTGTCTGCCATTAATGTCCCCCACTTGCCTAAGAAGGGACAAGATTATCCTGTTTACAATTTTAGACAGCTTAAAAAGAAGACTATTGGTGCAAATCTAAGTTGTTACTTTGCTAAATGTTTATGAAATGTTACGATGTCGATCTATTGGGAATAGTTATTTCATTAACAAACTTTGAAGGAATAGTCCAAGACACATTGAAGATAACATAATATTTTTTAATTTCGCGCAACTAATATTTGGGGGGTGCATACTTCAGTTCAATTCATACGTACTTATACGGAATCCGCGGTGCGCAACCCGACTCGCATGGGGCCGATTTTTGTATTAACTTCGTGCCAATCTTCAAGTCAAATACCATCCTTTTAAATAACTATAAACAAAACTATACAAACTATATAACTATAACTAAAACTCCGCGTCGGTTTTATTTAATTTCAGTCATAACTCATAATCATAACGATATTATAAATAGTTGCAGTTGTCGACGCAGGCCAACATAATACTTTCCGGCTTATGCCCCATACTATGGTAATATGTCGGTGCAGTTTAAGGTCAGTTCCGGTGCAGGCTTCTCAACGGATGTCCGACGGCACTCCTGACCTTTCTCTTCCTTCCACTTGCGACTGACTTTGGCCTTCGTTTATTTTTGTATACGTACTAGATAGCTATCTAAGCATTTTTCAACTTTTTTCTGCCGTGATAGTCAGCGGGAAATTTAACATCAAAGCGAATACCTATGCATGATATGCATATGAAAACTCTAAAAGTAGTAAAGACCTTCAACAGTTGTAAACAAAACTACCGTGAGACTCCACCATATTATTTATTAATTGAATAGAAAGGGTACCTAACAGTTAATAATTAAATATAATAATTAACATTAAACTATAGACTATCGATTGTTAAGGTACTTACCTACGAAAATGACCTTTTATAAATAAATAATAAATAAATATTTCGCGAAAAACCGACCTAGTCCTACGGTAAGCTCAGTAAGGCTTGTGTTGTAGGTACTAGGCGACGATATATATAATAGATAGATACATATAAATACTTAAATACATAGAAAACACCCATGACTCAGAAATAAATATTTGTGCTCATCACACAAATAAATGCCCTGACTGGGAATCGAACCCAGGACCATTGGCTTCATAGGCAGGGTCACTACCCACTAGGCCAGACCGGTCGTCAACCTTTTGCTATGAGTAAAGTAGTTAGCAAAGTTAATACTTAATTCTCGTGCTTATACCGGGTGTGGCCTGTAATAGGAGCTTTAACTTTAGGCATCGTTTCTACACCTAAAACGTAGCAACATTTGTTCTACAACTTTTGAAAATAACTTATAGTTTAATAAATATTCATAAAAAAAGATTTTCCAAGTAAGCAATGTATTGCAAAAACTATGAAGTTTGTAGGCTGACAGTAAACGTCAACTAGACTATTGGATGCTATTCATTGAAAATACTATTTACTTTGTTCGAAAAAATCACAAGTAATATATTACCCAATTATTTAAAGTTGTAGAACAAATGTTGTTACGTTCGTGGTGTAGAAGCGATCCCTAAAATTTTTGCTCCTATTACAGGCCGCACCCGGTATAGTCTAGTGGAATTTTGGATGTTGCGAGTTTAATAGCTATGCTACGAATTTAATCCCTACAGCACCGCTTCAAACAACGATATGATAATGACCATTAGACCTAATTTCCAACTTTTTTCATTATATAAGCTGAAGTTTATACCTACTAGAAGATAATTTAAATAAATAAATAATAAATAGATAAATATTTCGGTCATTATTACACAAATCGACCTAGTCCCACGGTAAGCTCAATAAGGCTTGTGTTGCAGGTACTAGACGTCGATATATATAATAAATAGATACATATAAATACTTAAATACATAGAAAACACCCATGACTCAGGAACAAATATCTGTGCTCATCACACAAATAAATGCCCTGACTGGGAATCGAACCCAGGACCTTCAGCTTCATAGGCAGGGTCACTACCCACTAGGCCAGACCGGTCGTCATTTGAAGAATCAAGACAAAATGCATCAAATTATACTTCGCACACGTGTTCATATACCTACTATAGTTTCCTTTGCTTTGAGCACTTTTCCGGTCGGCTGATGTAAAAATATATATTGTGAGAGCCCTTGGAGAGCTTTTATGTGAGAATGCTAGTTACGAAATAACCGATTTTATTTGCACGGCTGTGCTGACCTATTTAGCCATAACATCATAGGTATAACAAAGTAGTGAGTAACGTTCTTATCGTGGCCATCTTGGTCCATTATTTGAGGGGGAGACACCCCCTAGTCCGGCGGATCGACCGGCCACAAGGCCATGCCCTTGACTGCCCCCTTAGGCTACCTAGGACTGGTATTCAGGGAATTGTTGATTGAAAAGGCCGTGTCAGCTTGATGAGTCAATGGTTTATGCAATCGGGGCTTTCCAGGGTTAACGCGTTTGGTGATAAGGCTGGCACGTGAATGTTTTAGTAGCTCTTTAGGTATAACTTAATTGCCTATTCTTGTGTAGATTTGACTGATCGAATTACTTGGAATCTGTTCTATGTCTACGTCTCTCTCTCTTTCTGAACACCTCAGTGATAATATCATTGCTACTTGATCTTTTGATATATTTATGTAGGTGATTGAATGTTGAGTTTGAAATGACACAAAGTATGTTACATATTAGTTTTGCTCTAGGGGGATGAGGGCCCTAGAGGGTAAATATATGTAAAAAAAAAACAAAGAGATATATTTTAAAGGTTTATTTATGAAATATTAAACTAATGGTGCCGACTAGCTCGTGAGCTTAAATGGGTTTAAATTAAAGGCTATAATGAAGCCATAAGGGAGAGACTCTGTGGGCTAACTAACTTGACTCTTAGTACTTGCTACCACTGCCACGTAAACAACTAAAATTCACCAGAAGGGCGCCATCTCAGTCATTTCTGAGAAAATCAAGATAGGGGTAATACGTCTGACCTCGCTACGGTGACCTGGGGCCGAAAAGGGTCCGGCTCAGCAGCTTCCTGGGAAGGCCTGTCCGCGGAACTGCTGGCGGCTACCTCCTGCAGGCGAAGCACCGAAGTAAGGCGCGACAGCGCGGCCAGAAGACATGGTAAATAGGGTTTTCAGTAGGATTTAAATTTTAGAGTAGCGTAGACCCTGTCAACAAAACATAACCAATAAATTGGACACGCCGGCGGCGAAGTAAAACCAACCACGAACAGCTGTTGTACTTACCCGACGCAGAAAAGAATCTTTCTTAACTTATTCCGATATCATGTCAATGCGTCGGGGCCTACTAGGTCGTCGTTTGGCTAGGCTACCGAGTCACAGGACGGACACAAGATGCCGGGACTGAAAATAAATAATCACAACTGCCATTAATATTTATATTTCTCGATGGAAATACAACCAAGGATAGATAAAAAAACTCACTCAAAAGGCCGATGGGACCAGATTACAATATTTTGGGAGGCTTCTCCCTCCGCGTTCACAAACAAGCTCACTCCTCTTTCCATAGCGGTGACGCTGTCAGATTTGACAACTGAAACGCAGGTTGACCACAGTGAAGACAGAACCAAAGAATCGACAAGCTGCATCACATTCACCAGAATATACTCGAAGTTTATTTAATAGAAAAAGACCCAAATCTAATTAGTTATTTGAAATAAAATATAATGATTTTTCCTAAAGGAGAAAATCGATATATTAAATTTATCGATTTCCGATGATTATCCGACAAGGCGATATTAGCGACACCCAACGGCCGCGCGAATTCGATATATATCAACACCTCCTCGTGTCGATGTCGGTATCGACTCCCGCAGGCTCGAATAGATGGCGCCAGTGGTTCCTTAAATCACCAGAGGTTTAAAGATATTAAGGGGGAATAAAAAAAATATTGTTACAAGTAACAAGTAAGATTTGTTTTTCTGTATTGTAATAGTGTGTCGGTACCCAGACAGACTACTCAGAGCTCCCAAGGGTTCACTGGATGGCAGCTAAATTATTCGGCATGAGACTGACGACTCAGTAGCGACGGCGCATCCATACAAGCAAATTCTAGCCAGTTTTTTTTACTCTCCTACTGTTCAGTTTCCAACAGTTTTCCTTGGAGTCCAAGGCAAAGCAATGCATAATGGCTCCGTCTTACCTAAGAAAATTTCTCGTGTATGTGTCGAAACATAATCCCTCAATGGCGTGTCCAATGTGTCCAATAATAATATTCGGATCAATAGTTATGCCAAACGTTGTTATGCCATTGGTTGTTATGCGTTCCAATACAGACCCATCGAAACATGATGCCTTAAAGGCGTGTCAAATAATCTATTAGATGATCTCTTCATTGTGCAGTGTGCGGTGAAGTCGGTGCGCTGCGCGCCGTGCTCGCTGGCGGCGCAGACGCGGCTACCCCTGACCAACACGGAGGGTATCCTCTGCATTACGCTGCGCAGATGTGTGGGGCTCCAGCAGCCACCGACCACCAGGTAAACAGACACTAAGGCACTAAACCATTCCATTACTTACGCAAAACATGGTTCCATAACCTCATACAGAATATTTCAATGTAATGGTAAAGTCACCGGGTAAAGTGGACACCGGAGATGTTTGTCTTTGCATTCCTATCTTGAATATATTGACATTCATCATCATCGTCATATCAGCCGAAGGATGTCCACTGCTGGACATAGGCGTCCCCCATCGCCACCCACAGTGACCCGTGTTGCGACACCCGCATCCAGTGGATTCTCGCGATCTTTACTAAGTTGTCGGTCCACCTTGTGTAAGGTCTGCCTACGCCGGTTCATTATTAATATTGATATTTATTTAGATGAATTTAAAGTATGAACGTTATTCTCAACTTTTAATTCAGCGATCAAAACCAAATGCTTAAAGCAATGTTTATAGTCATATGTTATTGTTAGGCCACAGTGGTTGTCACCACTGCCATTCGTCCAAGTTAACTGATCATCCTTATACATAGCGGCGCAGCTGACGCCCCCTACAGATCTGTCAAACTTTT
This sequence comes from Grapholita molesta, assembly GCA_022674325.2. Taxonomy (NCBI): domain Eukaryota; kingdom Metazoa; phylum Arthropoda; class Insecta; order Lepidoptera; family Tortricidae; genus Grapholita; species Grapholita molesta. The sequence continues at coordinate 3,849,743 of CP053138.2, forward strand.
CATTAAAAAAAACACGATTTGGTCACCGACCCACCCCTAACAAGCTCCGTCTCACCCACAGAGCCGAGGCGCAGCACTAGAGGTGCTCCGGGCGTTAGTAAAAGAAGGCAGTGCCAGAGTTGACGTCCGCGACGCGGATGGACGCACGCCGCTGCTCTGGGCCGCTTCCGCCGGCTCCGCCGCCGCCGTGCTGGCCCTGCATCAGGCTGGCGCTAAAGTTGACGATGCTGATAGGTGAAAACATAAAACTGCCTGCCTCTGCGGTCCTTATGCGATTTCATTATATGATGGATGCAGCAGTTTTTATAACATAAAAAATTAGAGACATTCGCTACGACAATTAGTTAACGTCGCAATTAACTATACTCACATGGGTTGGAATCGACCCGATGTCACGAAACACCTAAAAACTTCAAAAAGGAGGAGTTATACATTTCGACTACCCTTCCTTTATATACTTATGAGGTTTATCTACGTACACCGATTTTGATGAGCTCATATTTCTTAGATAGTCATTTAAAATGTTAAATTTATGTTCTAAGCTAGGGACGTGTTCTTTATATTTAAGTATTTATACTATTTATCTACCTATTACCTCTTATGTCTGTTATATTTTATATTCTCATCTATGATATGAGCCTCCGTGAGGTTCATTTTCATTCATCATTTCACTAGTAATATTAGTAGAAAACTTGTCCAACAATATTTAGTACACGTGTAAAACGGGATTTTTCTAGCAAAAGACGCAGCGTCTAAAATTTTATTAGTCGATTTTTTCACTTTTAAACAGAGATGGATTAACCGCTCTACATTGCGCCGCTGCGCGAGGGCACACCGAAGCACTAGAGACGTTAGTCGGTCTGTGCGGCGCACGCGTCGACGTGGCTGACTCGCACGGCTGCACTCCCCTGCACTACGCGGCCGCGCTGGGCCACGCCGACGCCACGGCGGCGTTGCTGCAGCACGGCTCAGACGCTCACCGCCAGGACCGGCGGGGGCGCAGTCCTGCGCACACTGCAGCGGCTAAAGGACAGATTGAGACTGTCCGCATACTTGGTAATTTAACCAGCGTTATACAATATGGGCGTTTAAGCCTTAGATCGTCGTGTGAACCTTAATTGTAAATTACTTTTTTTTTTGCAGGAGCGAGAGGAACTAATTTATGGTTGAGAAACTCTAAAGGCGATTTACCGTTACACGAGGCTGTAGCTTCTGGCCGAAGGGAATTGGTGAAATGGCTGTTAGATGGGCGACCTTCCCAAGTTAATGCCACCAATCATGAAGGACGTACTCCGCTTCACATTGCTGCGGCAACTGACAACGCTGATCTATGTCGTCTGTTGTTAGATAGGGGCGCTGAAGTTAATCCCGTAGCAAGGTCCTCGAAGAACGAGCCAATGACGCCTCTAGATTGTGCGACAACTCGGGGCCATAGATCCACTGCTAAATATTTACAAATGCACGGCGGCCTTCCAGCATCGAAATTAGTAAATACAGATATTGTGATCGATGGCGCCCCAATAACTGCTTTACCGACTCGTCGAGTAACTAGCACAAAAATTGACGTACGGGATAGAATTAGGATAGAAAAAAGAGAAGTCGTTGAGGTTTCTAGCCCCATTCATGATAGAAGACAAGGTCGACATAGGATCGACAGTGATAGCACTAATGGTTCATCAACTGATGACAAGAGATCGAGGAGAAGGTCTGAAAATAAGTATAATAGTAGACGTCAGGATAGAAGAAAGAGATTAATTGAACCTCAAAAAAGTTTCAGCGATGGTTATGATACAGAGCTAGAAGGACAGGCGAAAGATGATTCATATGGTCGGAAACATAGAAAAGGTAGTAAGAAGAATAGGTCTAAAAGTGAGCCATCAAGACGAAATAGAAGTAGTTCAAGATATCGAGGGCGTCATCGATCTGCATCTCAAAGTTCATCGGGTACAGAAACATATCCAGAGAAAAAAAAAAGCAAACGGCATCGTAAACGAGGGAGAAGGAGGTCAAGTTCATCGTCAGAAAGTAGTAGTTACGAATCGAGTGAAAGACGAAGTACAAAACGCAAAGGAAAGAAAACTTCAATACATATTGAAAACGATGATGAAAAACAGAGCGTCAATATTGTTAAATATAAAAGTGTCGACAATTTACAACACTCTGAAACAAAAGAAGACATCCCTGCATTAGCTCCAGGGACTAGTGAAATGACTGAAAAAAAAGAATCGGATAAAGAAGAGAAGCAACTAGTAAAAAGTAAGACTCTCAGTGAAACTGAGACCGACACCTTATCAGTGAAAACAAATATGATTGTCACAGAGGCACAAATACACATGGAACGCGAATCAAGCCAACATGGCAGTTCAGAAATCACAGTGACTGTTGATTCATCGAATAATGTGTCAATTGAAACAGCCAATTTATCAGTAACTCAAAAAGATTTAAATGAGGGGGCGATTACAGTAGAGGCAGATGGAACTGAACCACAAATCGATGGTGCGACTATCGTACTACAACCTTCAGAAGAAACTAATACAGAAAAAATAAAAACTCCAGAGAATCAATCAAAAGATGAAAACCTTGCTTTAAAGTTAGATCAAGAAAATCGTACAGTAGAAACCGCAGAAAACTTGGAGTTACAATCTCAAATAACTAATGAAAAAATTAAATCACTCGAGAGTGGTAAAGATTCCTCTCGGGAATCAGCTAAGAGCGATAAAGAAAAATCTAAAGAAACATCATCAAATTCCAGTTTAGAGCGGACTAGGAAAAAATCATTTCAAGTATTGGCTGGTCCAGAAGAATTATTACAACAAAATAAAGGCACAGAAGAACTTGCTACTACTTTAGATATAAATACAGATAGAAAAGAATCCCGGGATAAAAGTGGCTCTCCAACAGTTTCCTTCGCTAATAAAGACGAGGTTTTCGAAAGTAAGGATTCAGATAAACAACCCGACCATTTAATGGGCGAGCAAGTACATCATAGTGAGATTGGGGCAGGTAATGACAGTTTAGATAAAAAAGTAAGCAGTGAAAGCACCTTGGTAAGTGCTGACGAAAAACGAAAAGAATATTCTTCAACAACTGCAACAGGTAGCAGTAACGAAATTGCGCCAACTACATACAAGGGTTTGATTACAGTTATTGACGATACAACTGTGGCGGAAGATCGCGCTGTTCAACAAATCCTCATGGAGAATTCGTCAGAAGACATAAATTTACCTTTACCTGTTTCGCCTAAACGAAAATCATCTAAAGACAGCCAAGGCAGCAGTAGAAAAAGCAGTATTTATGAAACAGAGAGTTATAAAGTACTATCTGATATTGCAAGTATCACTGATGTTAGCACTGGCATTCTTAAAAAAACTAGCAAAGTTGATGAAGGTTCACTAGATGATGAAAAAGAAATGGTTATCAAAGATTCCTACGGACGTGTTGCAAGCGTGAGTGACAACGAAATATACAGCCACTCTGAAGTTAACGGGCGTAGAAAAAGGTTCCGTAAAAAAGGTAGAACAAAAAGTCGCATTACTATTCGATCTAAAAGTGAAAATTCTGAAAGAGGTTACGAGTCCAGTGGACTAATGGATTCTGGGTTTGAGCCAAGCCCTAGAGCAGTTCAGCGTCGAATAATGAGTCCTCGCCTTGCAGCTTATTATAGACAGAGGAATGCAAGCGGAAGATATTCTGGTAAATCCGACAGTAGAATTCCTGTGCGCAAACCAGGAGATAAAAACGCAGTTGATATGAAATCGGTCACTCAACGCATTCAAACGAACATGAGACGGTAGGTAACAAGTTTAGTAAAATTGCCTTTTTTTGGTCGTTCCTTTAGTTTTAGTTTGGAAATTTGGAAATGTCATAGTTACGTAAATTAGAGTAGTTACATTAGAATTTCATTTGCGCAATGATGGTGATGTTATATAATCCTATACTTTTCGCAGATACTACTGTGAAAGAAAAATATTTCAACATTTACTGGAGCTGAAGCGTTTACAAATTCGAACAAGTAAAACCAATGAAGCAGTTCTCGTGAAGCGAGCTATCGACGAGTACAACAAGTCGAGCTTGGCAAGCGTCGGCCTTGGCACTTACAGTAGCGTCGATTACTCATTTAGTAGCTTCGAAAAATTCCTCTACGAAAGTCTACGGAAACTGCAGAAAAGTGGCAAAAGACACCTGGATAACCTCCCCGAGAAACCAATAGATTTTGACTACGGAGAGAGCGAATTGTACAAAATGAGTTCCATTCCTGATAATCCTTGCCTCTGCACGAACAAAACTCATAGATGTTTCCACGCAGTTCACGCGTACACCGGTATACCATGCTCGGCGTACAGTAAGTACCTAAACAAAACACACCACGAACTGTAGGAAACATTTCATTAATTTTAATTATTGACGCATGCCGAATTACCTGTTTTCTTGTTACATGATTCATTTGTTATTTACCTTGTATTAAAGCGATGTATCGTTTCAGTACCCTATAAATGGAATCATCACACAATGCCCAAGCCGGCCACAGCAGATCCAAGTACAAAATCTAAAGGATTCTTGCCCAAAATAGCCTCTAAGTCGCCTTCAAGTTCATCCGGCAAAGCACATGTCACACTGGAGGTATCCCACGGCTCCGAGAGGCAGCTGATCGCTTTGCCGGCAGAAAAACTTGACAAAAACAAGAGGTACTATGTCACATTCACTGTGAAAGGTTCGGAACCTCCATCAGACAACGACAACGGGTCGCCCTCTGCCAACAAAGCTAAAGCAAGCGTACGAAGTGGCTAGTTGACTAAGTACCCGATGTTTCATGGCGAGTTTCAGTCCTATTACTCACTGCCATATCAAGATGTAGGAATATGACAAATATTGGCAAGTTCTGCACCGTGTAGGTACCAAAGGTACATGAATTATGCTCGTATTAGCTATTTTGTTGTAATTGCAAATGTGATTTTTATTGACTGATTGATACCGTCCAGTAGAATAATGTGGAGCCATTAAAAAGAAAATTAACATCTATTTTTCTAATAGTATTAAACAGAAATATTCAATATTAAATAAATTATTTATAAAGCATTTTAGGTATACAAACCTAACCTATGTGCAATCTCTTATCTTTTGATTTTACAATGTAGATGTCTTTATCTATTGACTAACACACAATTAATGCGATTGTGTTGTCTTCCTTTACCCAAAGTTATTTATTAATTAATACCATTGTTAGCACAATATCCAAGAAAATGTTCGACATTTTGCAAGCACAAGTGATTGTCAATACTCAATTATTTAGATATCTTATTATAAATAAAACAACTATAAATATTTTATTATTGTTTCCTTACCCAACACAAGCTCAAGTGTATATTAGTAAACAAGGATAAACAAGCATAAGCAGTGTGGATGAGTAGTTTAATAATAATAACATTAAAAGTAAAAAGTACTTAATAGCCTTTTGTCAGGTGGCAATAAGGTTCGGGCCTTCAACGCTTGGGTAATGCCCTTACTTATATACTCCTTTGGCATACTAAGATGGACTCAGACCGAGCTGGATGCCCTGGATCGGAGGGTCCGACTACTACTCACCACACATCGCATGCTACACCCACGCTCGTCGGTTCTGAGATTGTACGTCCCACGGAAGTGTGGAGGCCGCGGCTTTTTAAATGCCAAAAGTCTCCATAACCGTGAGGTGTGCAATCTCAGGAATTATTTCCTGAACCACGAGTGTGGGATGCATCGTGATGTGGTGGCAGTAGACAGGAACCTCACACCGCTCTCCTTGGCAAACGAGAACTGGCGCAAACCAGTGGTACTAAGCACCGAGGACCGCAAGGCCGTATGGAAGAGTAAGGAGCTACACGGGCGGTTCTACAGGGCCCTAACGGGACCAGACGTAGACCTGCCCGCGTCGGTGAACTGGCTACGATTCGGGGACCTCTTCGGAGAAACCGAGGGTTTTGCCTGTGCAATTGCGGACGAAGTTATCATGACGAATAACTACCGGAAATATATCCTGAAGGACGGTACGGTCGACATTTGTCGGGCATGCCGCCGTCCCGGAGAGTCACTCAGGCATATAATTTCCGGTTGCTCTCATCTTGCTAACGGCGAGTACTTGCACAGACATAACCTTGTAGCCAGGATTATACACCAGCAGCTTGCTCTTATGTATGGACTTGCGGACCGCGAAGTGCCGTACTACAAGTACACACCTGCGCCAGTTCTCGAAAATGGTCGTGCCACGCTCTATTGGGATCGATCTGTTATCACGGACAGGACTATTGTAGCCAATAAGCCTGATATCGTGGTGATAGATCGATCGCAGCGCCGGGCAATGCTCATCGATATCACCGTCCCATGTGACGAGAACCTCGTGAAGGCCGAGAAGGACAAGTCCAGCAAGTACTTAGACTTGGCTCACGAGGTAACCGCCATGTGGGAAGTTGATTCGGCGATCATTGTACCGATAGTTGTTTCCGCGAACGGTCTCATAGCGAAGAGTCTCGACCAACATCTTGAGAGACTCTCGCTACGTGGTTGTGGTTGGATCAAGGGTCAGATTCAGAAGGCGGTAATCCTGGACACGGCGCGCATAATCCGACGGTTCCTCTCTCTGCAGCCCTAACCACCGGCAGCCTGGGCCCTGCCCCATTGCCGGCGGCACTCTAGGTTAGGTTTTTTATAATGTTTTTATTGTTTTGATATATTTTAGATGTATTTTAATATTTTACTTTTATAAAAATATTGTAAAAAACCTAATTCTAAGAAAGAAGATAAATAAAGAGAATAACATTAATAACTATCAATCGGTAGGTAGGTAATGGTAAGGAATTACAAAATATGTTACCAACATGACTTTATTTAGCTCGTTTAAGGAAGAAAACACATTAAAAATAATAAATATCTACATTTGTACCTAAAAAGCTCCAGCGTCGTGGTGTTAAGCCGAAGCCGAAATGCTGAGTCATTTTTTCATTTGCATAACGCAAAAAATATTTCGGGACACTATGGAAAGTCAAGTGGCTTACTTGTAACACTACGCTACTGAAACTTAAATGATAATACAAAACTGTAAATCTCTACAAACCACACTGTAGGCTACCACGAGTATACTACGTTCAAATCTAGACCCCGAGCAGCAAGGCGACACCGGCCAGAGTCCAACGTGTTGGCTTGTCTTTAGTCTTCAAGTTGAAAGTCCAAACGAATGTTGGACCTCGCATCCTAAAAAAAATAATCATTACTACACCCCGTTATCTAATGCTCATTTTGGGGGCAAGCTAAAATAGTGATGTTGCTTCACATCATTAGTCGATTCATATTTATCTGTAAAAAATATTTGGAAAACTAAAATTTTTCTGTAGTGAACGCTCGAGAGATAACTCATTCATTCCTCTTTTTAATCAAATAGGAGAGCGACAATTAAAAATATCGAATATCGTCAATTATTGAATATCTTCAATTAGGAGTCCGATTTTTGAAATGGTCACCGAATAATCTTAAAGGATATTCTCATTGTTACCTATGGAAATCACTTGGTGACTATGATGGACTTGGTATTTAAAAAATCGGACCCAAGATCTTTTGACGTGTTATTGAGTGAGTAAGTCAACTTCACTTTTCATCGACTTAAATTATCGTAACGCCCAATCACTTGCCCCTAAACTGAGCATAAGATAACGGGGTGTAATCATTACACAAATACCACGGAGTGTAATAGTGGGCAGAAGTCAGGTCCCAGCGTGTATGATCTGTAAATAAGGGCACACTCACCGGATCTTATAGACTGGGCACTCGTACACGTTACGCGTGTCTTGCTTGTCCTGCGTCACCGCCTTGATGTAGATGACGGGCACTATAGGGAACAGTTCCATCATGCGGGACTCCACGATGCCGCCGCTGGCGGTGTCCCAGCGCGCGCCTTCCATGTACAGGCCGTGGATGTTGGCGCCTTCACGGGGTGGGGCACTGATCAAGAAATAGATTTACAGGTTGACTGAGATGGTTTTTGTATGTTGTACTTAGAATACCAAAAGGCTTAGAAGAATATTAGCTGGTTGAAGCTGGGCGTAGGAAATAGAGCTTATACTAGTTATAACCAATAAGTTTGCCTGAACTTCCAATAAAAGAAAAATTAGTTCTAAGGCATCTGAAAGGGGCATTAGAGGCAGAGCCTTTTCAAGCTTACGCCACGAGTTCGACACTTCTAGCCTCGTTCTAGCATAGTACCGCCGCTTGTAGTGCACTCTCGACTGACTTTGGAATGTATTTAGAAGGACGAACACCAAAAACTCACTTGAAGTCACTTCTAGTTTTTTTAGTGACATCACAGTTGAGACACATCTTGTCGAGCGGCCATTCGTTCTTGCGGGCGGTCTGCTGCATGATGGCCGTCAAGAACGACTGCGGATTGAAGAACCCAGCAAGCCATACCGCTGGAGGTAACTGTAGGAGAAAAAAAACTTAATCATGTTTATTTAGACGAACAAAAGAATTTTATAGCTACTAAACAACAGCTATTAAAGATTAGATTACAAAACTATTGAGCACTTTGTTTATATAACGACGGTGACAAACAAGCATACGGTCCGCATGATGGTAAGCAGTTACCGTAGCCTATGGATGCCTGAAACTCCAGACGATTGTTATTGTTCAAATTTAGCCATTAACATAATAATCAGGGAAAATGTATTTGGATTATTTTGGGACGGACTGGATTTTGACTTTTGGAATAGCGAGGCTTGTTAACCATTCTTCAGCACTCGGTCTATGAATAATACGTCCGCGGTCGTAATGTGTCGCGATAAGTCGGCTTTATATTTTATTTACACAAGTAAGGCTAACAATACATGTGCAACAATAATGTGCGTATTAGTAACATAGTGTGTTAATTTTATCATGCTGTTTCTATCCGTGAGTTCTTGTAATTGGCTCTGTATTACCATATAAGCAGTATATTTTGTTATATATAGCTGTTAGAACTCCTTAAATAATAAAAATAAATAAATAAAAATAAATACGTGGACAGGCTGCCCAACTAAGACATAGGTACGTACATTAAAGTCTCCAGACCAGTTCTCGAGTTCGGTGAGCCGCAAGCAAAGATCGGCAAACCAAGATGCCAGCCCTAGTAAACTGGGGTACGCGAGTTTGGTCCACGAGTCAGGCACACGGTCTATGAAGAGCGCCTCCATCAGATTTTCCATGTCACTGCTGATCGTTAGCTCGCCCTGAAATTATACAAGAATGTTATCTCAAAACTTTTTGCAAATAATACTCTATTATAGTAATAAAAACTTGGTACAAGTTTGATGACATCATCGAATATAAATAATAATAGCTAGAATTTTAGCTTAATGACTTTAAAAACCCATAACCCATTTTGTTTGTTTCCGTGTGCATATTAAACGCCATCAGGCTTCGCGTGTTTACCCTGAATAAAAACTACGAGGCGTGTAAAATTTAACTGTAAAACTTATATGAAACATTTAAAACCTATAAAAACTGACACATAATTTTATACCTTAAGGCCGAGCTCGCACTCTTTAAGAGACCTTCGTATTTCGCCCATGAGGCGGTTCATACGCTCGCACTCTTGTAAAGCGACGATAGTGTACGGCGTCAACTCTTCCACTTTACCCATCAGCTCTTGGAGATTGAAAGGTTCTGGTACCCTGTCCAGGATATCTTCTATTATAACTTTCACCTGTTAAATGAGGAACCTTATTATGCTTTTGGTGGTTACAATATATTTAGAATTAAACTTGTTACGTACTTACGTCTCTATCGTTCTCCATCCTCATCATTTATAGGTGAAAAACTTAGCTTAAGCACCTGGCCTATGTAGTAGTACCGTGTGTATACACGGATGTTCTATATTCAAATTTTGACGTAAGTTCTATGTTTATTTATTTATAAAATACAAACCGTTTCTTCTTTGGTAGCACCTCCACCAGCCTGTGCACCGGTGTCTCGAGGCTGCAGCTCAAATACGACCTAAAAAAAAACCTTGTGTGTAATATAAAACATAATACGATGAATAGGTGTTACAAATTGCAGATATCATTGGAATAAAGGTTCTTAAAAGTGGCTAATCGCAATAAATCATATTACAACAGTCTAATAATAAGTGGAGCATACCCTGAACAGTCGTTCTGACACAGTCGTTAAATATCCAATCTCTGCATTAGGATGCAAACCATATAGGTAAGGTGTCTCATCGGGTAAAAAGTCGTCAATGTACTGATGATAACCGACATAGTCGGAGTTTGGTGGCGAAGTAAAGCCTACAGCTAAAACACATTCTCCGTCAACCTGAAAACATATATAAAATAACTTATATTAAATAGTTAATATAAAGTTTAAACATGTTGAATTTGTTTCCTTCGATTTTAACACAAAAGAGATTCTACTTTATTTCCCACACTATAAAGAACAAATTCGAGTAGGATATTATTTGTATGGTGGGCTTTAGGAGAATATGACTTGTTTCATAATAGGCGGTTGCTACAGCTGTAGATTGGGTTTCGAGGGGCGCTGCGTCACCCGCGGGAAATCGGATACGTACTTTCTCTTATTATAGCTGAATCACTGCTCTCCAGCAAGCTATCCAAATCATGATGAAGACCTCCTATAAAATATTAGCCTCCAGGTCTTTTATTCACTATTTTGTGTCCAGATCTTACCAGTTCCGGTTGCATATACTCCAACAAGAAGGTGCGACACAATCGTCTGTCCCAGTCATCTGTGATGTGACCTCCGTACATGATCTCTCCGAACAGATACCGTAAATCCTCCCACGGTACGCGAGGATTTGCCTCCAAGTAGTTGTACAATACATATACGCAGATCGTGAGATCGCCGAAATTAAACGGATAAGATCTGTAAAAACGGAATTATATAAGGAAAACCTCCCTAACTTTCAGGACACCACAAATAGAGTAGATACTATTTTCAGATCCCTCTTTCAAACCCGCTACGACATTCTAAGAACCACCAAATCTTTACTGTTCTCTATTAGATAACTGCTTTCTAACTACCTCCCCAAATTTGCCACCTGACACTGCAAAATGTTGAGAGAAACCTGTTCCAGCCTTGAGGACCGAATTTACGCCGCTCTGCAACCACAGCATGGAAGTAGCATAAAGCAAACAAAACCGCCTTAAACTCAGACTCTTTACTGCACATTTCCAAAGTTTCTTGACTGAAGTTATCCAAGGACTGCAAAAACGAATTAATTATAATTACTTTAAATACTGAAGTAAAACGGCGAAAAAAGTCTGTACAACAATTGGTAAAGCCCCAGATTATTTAACGTACCTTATGTAAGTTAGCCCACATGCCACTAGGTGGTTCGTTAGTGATCTTGATGGCAGATTCCAAGATACCTTGTGGAATGATATGATACGCAGGATCGGGAGCCGGCTCAGCGCTCAAGAATAGTCTGGATGATAAAAAGACAAATAAATAAATTATTAATTTTCCAAAAGTTGAAATAGATAACATATACTTAAGAAAAAAAAAATTGGTTAAGGCGTCAGCCGCGATAGCTGGAGATGCGGGTTCGAATCCCGTCTCGAACACCGGAGGTTCTCGTCGTTTTTTCTTAAGTATATGTTATCTATTTCAACTTTTAATTTATATAGTAGTATTACTACTTAAAAATCAAAGCAAATCAAAAATATTTCATAAAAAAATAATTTGATTTGTTCTTAGTTTCATAGATGGCAGCACCACCTCTCTAGCTATATCAGAATCCCGAAAGGTATTCATATAGAAGGTGCAAACACGTAGTGTTTCACCTTAGAGCTGGTAAAACGGTGCCTAAAACCGTTTAAAATAAAACAAGATCACATATGCTTGATTAACTTCGACGTGGTCCGCTGTGTTCGGGTGGCCAAATTGGTTAAGGCGTCAGCCGCGATAGCTGGAGATGCGGGTTCGAATCCCGTCTCGAACACCGGAGGTCCTCGTCGTTTTTTCTTAAGTATATGTTATCTATTTCAACTTTTAATTTATATAGTAGTATTACTACTTAAAAATCAAAGCAAATCAAAAATATTTCATAAAAAAATAATTTGATTTGTTCTTAGTTTTATTAATTTTCCAATTTCCGTAATATTTGCGGTTACATTTTGCTTTAGGTAAATAAGCCTTTTTTAAGAAGAATTATGTAGTAAATCAATATTGAAATACGATAACATTTTACCATACCTCGTATAATAAAAAATAAATACAAAAATTGTTTATGTGTCTGAAAAGTAGTTTTTTTGCATTCCTTAAATCAAAAGAAACAAATTGAACCAAAAGATCGTGGATTGAGAAAGTATAAAACTGTGCTTAGTTACTTAAGTGTTGTGTGTGTTTGACTTACTTCTGTTACAAAAAGGGACTAGTAATGATTACAATTCAGTAATTAGGTTATTACCTATAGTTATCTAAAGGACTTTCGAAACACTCTTCCATCTTCTTCTCTAGAGTCGCCAACCATTTGGCCACCAAGTGGATGTTCTGCAGAAATACCCAGTGCCCACCCACCGATGCGACTCCCATAGCCTCCTCTGCGACCACCTCTTGACCTTGGCCCAATGATACAATGTGGAAATTCTTTTTGTCAGTAGCAAAGCCCAATTTTCTACCCAGTTTTTCCAAATCCTGTTTTATAAATAAAAAAATTGAATAAGAATTCTTCGAATTAGCAGAAATATAGACTAATGAAGTTAAATGATCGCGGCTTAGCAGTCGGTAGACTAACAAAATAAAGGAAATATTTGCAAAGCTATCGGGAGATTCAACCATATTAATTCCTACGGAGCTCACCATGCTGCTTCTGTACAATTCACATAAAATGTATACGGGTGTTATTTATTTATTCACTATTACCTTTAACGGGTCTACTCCGGGCGACAAAATGAAGAACATGGCAGTCGTTGAGTTACTCTCCTGGAAAGATTTTTCTAGGGACGGAGTTCTTGCTTCAACGAACTTTGATCCCAGATTCTCTTCACAAAAAGCGCTAAAAACAGTTCATGTAAAAGTAGAATGCAGTGCAGCGGTTCCTGGAAAACTTTAAAACAAGTCTAAAGTACTTAAGAACCAAAGAAGAAGAATTGCGAGGAATCGCTATCAACCAGAATGACTTGCCTACTGACAAGACATGGCGTGTTCAAGACATACATAGTAATGAACGAGAATGAATACTTTTAAAAATGTCTTCGCATCATGTAACTTGTGATACGAAATCTTTTGTTTCTGATATTTGCGCAACAAGTCACGATGCAACGTCTAATGCCGAATAAAGAACCACCAAAAACATAGCAAATGTGAAAAGTTGAATATGTACAATTTCTTGGCCGATGGACCAATTCCCAGCATAAGAATTAAATACCAAAAATATTGAGAGTAGATATAGTTACCTTGAAGCATAGGACATCCGATCGGGTCGTAAAGCTCGCATTATACAGAGACGCTGTATTGAAGATTTATTTTTCCACTCTCCGGGCAATTTGTCTCTTTCAGGAGCTTCGCCATCTGTATACTTTTGCCATCTGATGAAGTTTAGGAGAAAATGAGTGAGCTGATTATATTAGACATTAAATAATTTTGCCGAAATAAATATGTCCGACACACATGGACTAAATGATTTATGTCACTGTATATGAACCACGATATTAGCCAATAAGATTAAGGCTCGCCTGATAGATGATGACAAAAGAAAGAGTAATGTGTATAAAAGTGTAAAGTACGTTAAAAATATTAATATGCAATTCAATTCAAAATTTTCAGTTTGCCTAATTTTCAGCAACTCAGTACATTTGCTTCGGCTCATGTAGTGAATAAAGCCAATAGACCTCCGGCTTCCCTGTGAAGATTATTGACGCACCGCTACGCTATTGGTAGGTACTTACATTTAATTATTATGTTTCCGAATCATGAATAAATAAATTAGTGGTTAAATAAATGTGAAACCAAGCTGTTACATCCTTTTGAAAGTAAGTCGACACCTAAAGTGCCATTTAATTTCTAACACTGACGTTGATGTACCTCTTTGCGGCGCCCTCTATATCTTTATCCAAGTTTTCGAAGGCGTCCATCTTAGACAAGGCCACGATGCCGCCAAAACCGTTATTAGAGAGCCACGAGTACGGAGAGACTTCTGGCGCCACAGCGTATTTCAATAAGAAGTCCAATTCCCGAGGATCTACTTTTCCATCATTTTGTAAAATCTGTTAAATTACAAGTAATATAACAGAGTAAACATTTAAAATAAACCGAAAATAGTCTGACAAGCTACAAAATCATATCAAAATGTCACTCTTGCATTTATTAAAAGATGTTTACTAATTTAAAATCGGGAAATAATAGTTAATGAAGAACAACCAGTGCGAGTAGTTGCAAAAACTCGCAAAGCAAGTCGATAAAAATAGGGTTTTAATTTAGAATACATGTTTTTTTCTTTTCATGCACTGGTCAATTACATATCTCTGAGCTACTTATTTTAACATACTGTGTGTAAGTCTGATACGGGCGAAGAATTAAACCAGATTATAGGATTTACCAGTATAATTATTAACCAAAAGGTTTTTCTTTAATTACACCTATTATACATACATATGTAATTATTTTTTGTAAAATTTCTGAGCAGTAATGTACTGCGAACATTACGCGATATTAGCTTTTGAAACTAACTGTCAACGAGTCTTCAACTCGACTGTGTTGCTTTACATTGCGGGCCGAGTTTTTTTATATGAATACAATTTTAATTGTACTTCTAAGCAAAAGATATCTAAATTTATTATGTCCTATTCTACCCTCCGTTAAGAGATTCGCCCGTATAAGATTTACACACTGTATATTGATTACTTGATTGATACCTGTAAAGTGATGATAAACAAAAATACTAATTTGTCCCTCTCAAACAGGCCTCTGCTGGTGTAAACGAACACGAAGAAGGTAATGCTTTCGAGGAGGTTCTTGACTCTGTGTTCCAGCTCATCAGCAGTTTCAGCCTTGGCCAAAGCTTCCTTGAACACGACGCTGTATGCTTTCAGAGAGAACTGGTAGATAGGATTGATCTTACACAGGTCGTTCAAAATGAAGTACAGTATGGAAGCTCGCGTGGCTGCCCGCCTGGCATGACAATAATGTAATATGAGTGGAGAAAAGTTGCACGGGCCTCAAATACTGTAATAAACCATGTCGGGCCATGCTCAGTGTAGGGTTCCGTAGTTTTCGATCCGTAAGTCAGAAACGGTTAAACCGATTCAAAATAATTTTCTTTGAAAGTTTTTACTAAGCTAGTACAGCTTTCTTGACTTTTCTTATTTTAACTTAACTTCCAGAGCGATTATTTTCGAAAAGATTCTTACCTATCTTACGATAGCTCACACTTTAGGGTTGCACCTAAAAATCAATACTCCCCACTTCACATGTAGGAATGTAGCAACCCAAAAACTGTTCACTGACCATAGCAGGGGACGAAGACAGATAGACAGAGATACAGACATAGCGAAACTCAAGTATGAAAGGTGAAAGTTAAGGGTTCTAAAAATTAGACGAAGATAAAATAAACGAGAAGTCAAACCTGTATTTTTCACGAGCATCATCAATCTTAACCGTGGTCATTTTACCCTCCTCCACTTTTATTTCGATATCTGCAGCGGTTTTCTTCGTGGTCTCCAAATTGATCACCAATGCAGAGTCACTAAGAATGTCCGCGCCGGCGTTTGCCAGCCGCTTCAACAAATCATCTTCAAGCGTTTTGAGGGTGATCTTGAATTCATTTTGCTGTTTGGTAAGACCAGCCCGCAACGACTCCAAGTCTGGTCTTTCAGCTTTCACGACTTCACCTAAAAGTTGTTCTTCAAGCCTATAAATAAATACTCATTAATAACATACTTAACCAGAATCATATTTCATATTTAGGTAGAAAGTTTTGTACTAACCCATCTTTGGTAACGGTGAAATTAATAAGAGTGCACTGGGCCTGCATTTCTGGTTGGTAATGTGGATTGGCCAGTTTCGTTTGAAGTATCAAGCGAAAACTTGGACTAAAATCTATTTCCCTGTCGCCAATCTGCATAGATGATTAAGATGTTATCTTATAAAAATATTATTAAAATTATCTTTATACTTAAAAAATATTAATACAGCGTTTAGTAGATTTATGCCAGCCAATGACTAACATTTTTGGTGTTACCTACGGACAATGATAGAGTCAAATTGAGGTAAAAATTCGCAAGTCTAGACAAGGAATGACCATGTCTATTCAAATTCGCGTTTCTCCGACATGCTGGTTTTTTATCTCTTGTCGGTATAACTATGTGGTGCCGCGTCATATTTGAATACATGTTGCGTTATTTTGACAGCGAGACACTTCCATTTAACTGCTGTTTTTTAAACATGATAGATCTGCTAACGTGTTTGCTAGGATACGGGGAACGCGGTTTTGTATAGACATTTTCATCCCATGTCTTGTATGTTTGTTGCTGTGAACTAAGAAGCCTTTAATGTATCAATAGTTACGTTTTACTTAAATTACGAGTAGTCCCATTCTGCTTTCGTCACCCATTCTTCATTCGTAACTTTCTGCTATTTCTTATTCCGGCTCAGTTCGGTATTCGTCAACATCGTCTTTAGGCATGTTTAATGTTAGTCTGTTTTGTTTTCAGACTCACTCGTTATTCGTAATTGTTTTCACGGCACGTTTGTTGTAGATAGTACCAAAAATGACAGGACAAATAAGGAGTCAGTCTAAAAACAACATAAACTAATCACGATAATGTTGATAAATACCGAACTAAGCCGGACTAAGAAATAGCCAAACAACGAATGAAGAATGGGTGACGAAAGTAGAGCGGGACGAACTTGACAAAAAACGACTGAGCCCAGCCAAGACGATACCAATACTTCTACATTCATTCTTGTATGTATATTTTATCTTATTAGCATAAACTGTAACTTAATACGGATACTAGAATTTGTGACATATCTGTTTGGGTGTATACTGTTTGTATTGTTTGCCCTTACCTTCAAGACTTTCCCTTTCCTAATGAGAACTCGTCCTAGCAGTGGCTCTAGCACAGCGTCTACGGTTTCTCCAATGTTTTCCAAAATGACTATTTCCCCGTTGCTGACAGCTCTTTCTATGCGGTCAAGGTAGTTGCGCATTGTAAGGCGAACCACTGTG
This sequence comes from Grapholita molesta, assembly GCA_022674325.2. NCBI lineage: Eukaryota > Metazoa > Arthropoda > Insecta > Lepidoptera > Tortricidae > Grapholita > Grapholita molesta. The sequence goes on from CP053138.2 coordinate 3,866,931, forward strand.
AGACTGTCGCCATACTTCGATTTGATCCATTTTATACCTTGCCTTGGAAGCAAAAATATATGTATCAGTATTAAATAGTCATGTTAAAACTACTATGTTAGATAGTTGTAAATAATTTCAACATTTAGTATAGCACATTGCTGCTGGTCATTTTGCATTGTAGCTTAAGTCCTAACTGTAGTTATTAAATGTCTTCTTCTTCCTCTCGTTGTCCCGTTTGCATTGCCACGGTTCATGGGAGCCTGGGGTCCATTTGGCAACTAATCCCAAGATTTGGCGTAGACAAGTTTTACGAAAGCGGCTGCCATCTGACCTTCCAACCCAGAGGGTAAACTAGTCCGGTTTCCTCACGATGTTTCCCTTCACCGAAAAGCAACCTCCGGATTGCAAGTCGCACGCTCTTACCGTTAGGCTACCAGGCGCTCTCAGTTATTAAATTCATTAGAAACATTATATACCTATATCAAAAATCGATCAGCTGCAGAAAAGATGGAACGACGAAGAGAAAATTATAAACAAGATTAATCAAATCATAGTACAAATCAAAGTCATAAAGATGCTGCATTTATCTTTTAACTCTTATTCAGGCATAGTACGATTTATAAAGCACATACGTTACAATTGAAGTATTCGAATTTGAAGTTTTTGGATCGGTGCGGCCTGGAAAATGTTAAAAAACGCAACCTATTTTTTAATACTTTTCATCTGTAGAGTGTGGATGGGCATATTTGTCGCTAGTATAATCAAATTATAAAAGTTAAAGCAGTTACAGCTGAGGGTCGATCATGAGTGGCCAACGCGCAGAATTGGTGAGGATGGTGGCGTTCTCTGTGCTCATGGTGTCGGTGGGCAGCCCCTCGTTGTTCCACGTCGCCACCTGCGCGTCATCTGTCAGCATTGACAGCGCATCCAATCCCGGTGTAGTTTCGATTTTGGGCTGGAGGCAGATAACCATTTTTTATAAACAAGAATGAAAAAGAGAAAGTATGTAGAAGGCTGGAGCAGTGCGAGGAAACCGAATGTGTAACCTTAGTTTGCATGACTCACGTTAGTCTTTCCAAGATTCGGAATCCAGTCTTCGTTCATCAGCAGAAGCCTGTAGCGACGCATGAAACAACCCACGTATGAAATAAACGCGGTCACGAGAAGGACATCTCCGGGCAACATCACACCTGACTCCTTCAGATTTACCACCGTTGCGGACCATCTGGAGAAGAGACAAGCGTTACAGAGACTCAAGGTATTAAAATATATTATATAAATATAAAATAAATATAAATCAAGGTCTTATAAACCGATACTATAATGCGCAATTTGCCTCTATTCGCAACAACACGTTTTAAAGAATTAATGAAACCAAAAAAGTACTCCACCTGACTTTCTCGGAAGCTAAACCATTTACCAGCCTGTTAGCCAGATCAATAGTGGCATTGGTAGCATCAGCTTCAGCCTGACATTTCATTTTTTCATTCACAGCTTCTTGGAAAGCTTTCATTAACACATCCAATTTTTCTTCTAATTCCTGAAATACAATAATAGAAAATTTCAATTTTGTAAAATATCCTTTCGCAAGAACCTTTATCTTTACATATACACAGTTACCTTTATCTGGTCAGTTAAGAACGATAATTTATCTCTAGCTGCTTGCAGTTCAGCGTTGGCAGCATTGAGGGCCCTTCGCTTGGGCTCAACAACCACGAACACATCGTAGAACTTGCAGATGTTGATGACCCAGGAGCAGAGCCCGGCGGCGGCCGCCGACTTTGTTGCGATAAGCTCTGGACTGAATTCTGGGTTCTTGATGTATGGAAGAACGGCCTGGGAATATTGATTTAATTTTTATTGCACAAAAGGCATTCTCTACTAGGGAAAAACAGAAAAGATGTAGGTAACGAAAGCTTATGAAAAGCTTTATATAAGCTTTAAATATAACGCAAGAAGATATTGTCATAAAACATTCAGCCAAAAATGATTGGTCTGCATTTTTGAGGCGTAACGAGGCGGAGATTTTCGAATGCCCTGGGAAATTCCATTCCAGAGACGAACCATCTAAACTCCGAAGGAATTTGACATAAAGCTTGTTAAATGAAGTGGGATATAAAGGGAGATTTTACCCTGAAGAGTGGAACTGCCGTCAGTTCCGCTCAAGGGCGAAGTGGCAAAAAAGTAGTAGTTCAGATGTAGTAAGTATTAATAAATATAAGTGAATGAAGATGCAAGTTCTACTGCATTAAAACGTACCTTAATGACATCTGGATGTATATTTTCTTTGTCGTAGTAGACGAGATCATTCAAAAACTGATCTACTTTTGCCATCATAATCTAAAACAAATAAGTATTATAGGTAGTTAGTATGAATATAAAATTTGTTTTGTTTGTAATTGTTATTTAACCAATTCGGGTTAGTGTGTTTTTTTGTCTTTGTATGTCAGGATTTTTTTTTTTTTATGACATAGGCGGCAAACGAGCAGACGGATTGCCTGGTGGTAAGCAATTACCGTCGCCCATGGGCACCCGCAACACCAGGGGAGTCACAAGCGCGTTGCCGGCCTTTAAGGGGGGTTGGAGCTCTGGGAACCTTACTCACCATCAGGAACACAACACTACAGACCTGAAATGTAGCAGTGCTATTATGGCTGTGGTCTTCTGTAAGGAGGAGGTACTTCCCCAGTTGGGCTGCTCCAGATTCAAGCGTGATGGTCATTGCTGTGCTCTACCTCTCATTGTTGGACGTAGTTTAAGTACATACCCGGGTCCAAAACCTATCTATTATATATTTACCTTGCAAGCTTTCCAGGACCGATCTTTGGGAATCTTTCCCTTCTTAGCAAACAACACCAACACCGCTGCTGTGACGGTGACCACGGCCTCAGGTGGAGACCCAAAGGCCTTCAACTCAGTCAAGTTGTTCTTATTCAAGGTGTTCAAAGCCTCTTGGGCTGCAATCAAGGCTGGCTCAGCCTTGGCCAGATCGTCAGCGCAAATCTTAGCCTTTATTGTGACGTCTTCTTCAATAACCTTCACTTTCTTTTCTTCCTCGGCAGCTGTCAGTACATTAGAACGTGTTAGACTTACGTTCAAATTTTTAAGCATTAGCGCATGTTATAAATATTAACGACCAATAATGTTGTATAATGCATACGCTAGGAATTTGTTATATAATTTAATATAAAAATAATATATAGAAATAAATGTAAATACCGAAAGCCTTCTCTTTTGACACTTTTTCGCTCTCTGCACCCACCACTTCGATAAGTTCTTCGGCAGCTTTATTTTTTACTTTCAATATTATCTCTTGTTCTGCTAGCGTTACCTACATGCCAATCCAAACAATATTATATCAGTTATCATACTTTAGCATCCAGTTTTATATTTAGACAAATTAAACATGGAGATGGGAAATTATCGTGTAATGTCAACTGTGTATGAGACTGTATAAAGTTTTATTTTTCCCAGATTTTTAAAATGTATTATTTAATTTATAAATGTGCTAGGCTTCATTCATCAAATCTTTATCACTGGTCACAAGAGCATCGCTTAAGCACTTTCTAGTAGTTTATTCATGTTTATTAGCTCATAACAAATAAGTCAGTCTTTAAAATAATATGGGACATGTTCTAGATTAATCTTGTGACTATTCTAGGGCCGTAACATTGCAGAAACGCAATCGAAACGAAAACATATGGAAAGGATAAAGTAATTATTTTTCACTTAAAGCTGTCACGTTATAATAAGTTCGAATTGTCGCATGACGCAGCAGGCGATATGGTGGGCATTCTATTCGTTCTGTTTCCAATTTATGATTAAGTATGAGACATTTTAAATTATATTACAGAACTATGTTCCGTTTGGAATTTTTGTCATAAAAGTTAAATTTTCACCTTTAATACAGCGACATCGGCCGCACAGGATGCCAGCTTCTCCAATCCATTCTCTAACCTAGTGACCATCATATGCAGATTTTTCGTCTTCTCATTCAGAAGCTTGCCGTACAACGCAATTTGTTCAAGGAAAGTCTTTGGCGTTGTGTAGTTATATCGTCGTTCATTTTGGAAATAAACTGCAGACATTTTGTTTACACTTTGGTGGACGTGTGACATAAAATCAGACACTGGTTTTACGTAATCCCTCTGTAAAAAATAATAAAATACTTAAAACTAAAATATAATATATAGTATAATAAAAATATAACACCCTGTCTTAATATATAAATATTTCATTTATAAATTTTGTAAGAATGTCAAGACAAGGTGTTAAGAGACCGATATTCTGACCATTGAAAACCTTATAATTTGTTGTAACCTTATAAGGGTCATCATATAATACCTAACTAGAGCTTGACAATATTTATACTTATTCTTGATACATTGTGGTTGAGGAATATTACATAAAAAAAAGTTCAACCCATTGGGCGCCTTTGCGCCACGTAATACAGTCAATCGGTTTCAATAGCCTGAATTTTTATTCCAGGTGTTTTGTGGTACATTGTACTAAAACTTACGAGTGATATGCAAATACTACCTAGCACACCTACTAGAACACCCTTGCTCACAGGAAGGAAGAAAGGAGGGCATCGCTCAAATTTGAAGGTGACGTTGCCAAGTAGTTTTGCAATAGAGGCTACACCTGGAGGAAAATTGACAATGCTGCCTGACAAATTGAGCGCTTCACCCGTAGGCGGCAACCAGCCAGCTACAAAAATGGTGACAGCGAAAACAGCAGACGGTGAAATATTAAAGTCAAGTCCAAGCCAAGCCAAGTCCGTAAAAGACAAACTCCTAATTTTGAGTAGTAATAACAAAAACAGTATAACGAAAACTATCACTAATAATGAGTACTTTAAGAACTTCTCTTACTGTCATCACATCACACCTAGAGCTGAAATAAAGGACTTATTGAAGGACCTCTCTGAAAAGCTTAAATGTATGACTACTCGGGACTATTGCGTAGTTATGATTGGAGAGGAGGACTTTCGCTACACAGTCGATCTAAATTGTGTGGTCCAGCATCTGCAGGACATGATAAAGTGCATTACATTTACAAATATTATTTTAGTTTGTCCAACATATATATGTGGAAAACCTTTATATAATGCTAGAGTTGAACATTTTAACTATTTAATACTTAAAGATCTAGATAAATATAATACATGTATTTTTGTTTATGAGCCTAACTTAAATTTGACTTTTGATATGTTTTTTAAGAGGTCTGGGCAAGTTAATAATATGGGTATAAAAAATATTTTAGAGAACTTGCAATATAATGTGCAGTGGGTTTCACGCAGTGGTGCTACCGCATTGCACGTAGGTAAAACCAACGATGAAAGTTTTTTTCGTGACTAACCGTATTAGTAATGATACAATAACCATCCTCCATCAAAATGTGTGCGGCTTATCAAATAAAATAAAAGACCTAGAAATTTATCTAGATGATAGAAGTACTGTACATTACATTTGTATTAGTGAACATTTCTTAAATCAAAACTCTGTGCCTTGTTTTAATTTAGAAAATTATAAACTGTCTTCTTATAACGTAAGGACATTAAAAAAAAGGGGTGGTACCCTTATAATGAGTATAAATGATAGAGTAACGGAGGAAATTTCTTTTTGTAATAAGTTGTATGTTGAGGAGAGTTTCGAAATTTGTGGCGTGAAAGATGTAGCTACTAATACCTGTATCTATTGCTGTTATAGGAGTCCAAATGATACAAATTACGAAATATTTATAAATCAATTTGAATTATTAATGGATCACGTTTTTAATAAAGAGGCCATTATATGTGGCGATTTTAATATTAATATGATACAGGACAACAAACAACGAAACGATTTTCTGGACGTGTTGGCATGTTATAATTTTAGACACCTTATTGAGGAAGTTACTTACAAAAGGAACGAGGCTCAGTCATGTATTGATAATTTTATTACTAATTTGCCAGAGGATCGTGTCGTAAAAATAGAGGTGGATCACAATGGATTGGCTGATGGCCATGCGGCAATTTTCTGTGAAACCAGTGCTGAAAATGTAGTCCATATTAAAAATCTCTCTGTAACACGAGAAACACGTTACTTTTCTGAAGCGAATATACAGGTTTTTAGACAGCTTTTACTGAGTTTGGATTGGCACGAAATGGGTTTTAATTGCTTGCAAGAACTCACCAACATTTTTGATCAAAGTTTTAAAAAGAAAAAAAAGTTGCTCATAAATAGTCAAAAAATTAAATGGATTTCTAAAGGTATAAAGGTAGCCAGTAAAATGAAACGAGTCTTATGTAACATAAACAAGTCATGTTGTCACGCTTCTGTCTTAGAATATCGAGTAAACTATTTGAATATTTATCGGAAAGTTATTAGGCACGCTAAGAAGGTAGCAGTTCAAAGCGAAATCTGTAGAGCTAAACAATCATCTAAGGCAATCTGGAAAGTGGTTAATAAATGTCGGGCGAAATTTCAGGGTCATAAACACGAAAATTTAGTTCTCAAATCCCTCCGCAAAATGACAGAGAACCCCCTTGAAATTGTAAACATATTCGCAGCACAGTTTGATCATGGTACTGTTCCTAGCACAGCAAATTTGCCTTCCGTAAAAGATTGTCTAAAACAAACTCGAGAACGATACCAAGATATGTCATGGCAACCTATCTCATCCTACGAAGTCTCTAGGATTATTCAGTCTATGGAAAATAAAAATTCATGTGGATATGACGAAATGCCCATTACTATAATTAAGAGATGTGTAGACATACTCTCAGAGCCGCTAGCTGATTTTTTCAATAAATGTTACAAATCAGGTGTTTTTCCAGATGAATTTAAAGTAGCTAGGGTGTTGCCTGTTTATAAAAAAGGAGACAGAACCGATCCTGGAAATTATCGGCCAATATCTCTTCTCCCGGTTCTTTCTAAGGTTTTTGAGAAACTGATCAAGTGTCGCCTTCTTTCTCACATGAATAAACACTTCATTATCAGTACTAAGCAGTTTGGTTTTCAAAAAAATATAGGAACTATGAATGCTATAGATTCTCTTATTGATGATGTCGTGACACAAATTCATAACAAAAAAAGAGTTGCGGGACTGTTTCTTGACCTTAGCTCTGCCTTCGATACTGTGGACCATGACATACTCTTAACAAAACTCGATTTCTATGGATTTAGGGGTCCTATTTATCAGCTTTTGCAAAATTACCTTAGTAACAGACAACAATACATAGAGATAAAATATATACACAAACATATGGAACAAACTACTAAATCTAAACTCTATAATGTTAAAAGAGGTGTGCCCCAGGGCTCGATTTTGGGTCCTATTTTGTTTATCATATATACCAACGACATGTGTAACTACGTATATAACACTGTACCCGACTGCCATGTAACCTTATTTGCAGACGACACCAGTACAATCATTTCAGCAAACAATATGTCCGAACTAAGAGACAAGACAAAACATGCGATTATGGTATTTCAATATTGGTTCGAAATTAATAATCTGAGACTTAATGCGTCAAAAACTCAGATCATGTTATTTAAGAACAACTCGAAAAAGACTGATACTCTGAATGTCATTATAAATGGAACTATAATAGACGGAATAGATTGTATAAAATTTCTTGGGGTACACATTGATTCTGCCTTAAACTGGAAGCAGGAACTGAACTCCATTCAAAATTCAATCAACTCAGCTTGTTACGCTCTGCGAAGTCTTAGGGATGAATTGACAGTGGAACAACTAAAGACAGTCTATTACGCACTAGTTGAATCTAAATTAAGGTACAGTATTGTTTTCTGGGGAAATGGCTACATGTATAATATCGGCAAATCTATGGTTTTGCAAAAAAGACCGATCCGATCCATTCTGCGTCTGCCTCAGTGGGTTTCATGTGGGGAGCATTTTAAAAATTTGAATATTTTTACAATTCCCAGTTTATACGTACTGGTCTTACTGACTTCACTTATGAAAACATATTTAAATTTGAAACTTGTGAGCATCAATTCGTCTTCTTACGCGTACCAAAAATTTGAAGCCTAGTTTTTGTCCTAAGAATAAGATAGAACAGCATTGCACAAGAAACCAAGCGGTAAAAATTTTCAATAAGCTCCCCACTCACTTAAAATCGATTACTGACTGTGTTGCGTTCAGCAACGAATTAAAAACATATTTGCTAAGAGGGTGCTTCTATAGCCTTGATGACATATTTGATAAAAAATAATTAATGAAATACTGACATGAATAATAAATTAATAATTAGTGTTGTAAAGACCCCTAGATTTACTATGTATTTACTTGTATTTAGAAAATAAGTGTTATGTATTATTATGCTATTTATTTCAAACACAATCACTGTATTGTTAATGAATAAATATTGAATTGAATTGACTTCAAACATATTGCAGTAAATATTGATGTATACTAGCTTAGGCATGTAAAGCGGTTCAAATATTAAGCCCAAAGCGAAGAGGCGTTTTGTAATGCGTTTAGCCATTTTTAGTACCGGTAAAGATTCCACTTCAGCCAGGAATCGCGTGGAGACAGACCGCAAGGCTTCGGCGGGCCACTCGTGGAACCAGTTGATGGATGTACAATTGACAATGGACGGGAACTTGCGCGCGCGCACTCGGAGCTTGGCGCCCACCGGCGAGAAACATAGCACCACCTGACATTAGGAACTAGTAATAAGCTTATAAAGTTCATTAAAATTAACCTTTGGAACACACCAAGCAGAGCGAATACTAAAGCTACAGCACGTCACTACTTATTTTCTTACTATTGTTTAAATTTAAAAGCAACTAAATAATAATAGTCGGCAGCAAATATACAAAGCTAGGTTAAAAAAAAAACATAATAAACACACCTTTAGCATGGTTCGAACGCGGTTGATAAAGAAACGCCAACAGTTCTCTTTCGTGTCTATCACACCAGAAGCTTTCGTCTGAAAAATAATTATTAGTAGATTACTCGATTATGAAAACTTTATAGCATATTATATAAGGTTCTGTGCGTTTGTATAGTGGATGAACAGCCCAATCTAATCTTGGTTAAGTATTAGTTATTGTATGTAGTTTAAACCAAAAGATGACTCGTAAGGACTAACAAAATGTGTGTCCGATCAGTTTTTTCTTTTTTGTTAATAGTAACTTGGTTTTACCTCGCTCCGTACGGCGTTAATAATATTTTCAGTCTCATCTTCAGCAAACAACTCAGGTACTTCTCCGGAGGCTAATAGATCGTTAATTAACACCAGGAACCGTTCCTCCGCGACTTGAGCGTCAGTCATAAGGAACACGTTTCCGATACTCTTCACACCAGCCTTCATGTATAAAACCGCTGCAATAAATAAAAGGCAAAGGTAACCATTACACGAAAATTAAATTGAATAAATTTGATGTTATTACATCTATTGCTTTGAAATTCCGGATCATCATTGCCGTATGACCGGATCTTCGTGGGCCAAAATGTATCCAATCCATGATTGAAAAATGTGAAATCAATTACTAGCACTGGTACATTTTTGCCCCCAAAAATCCTGGGTATGGTAATTTCTTAAATGCTGACAATAAGTTTAGTACAGTATAGTATTTATTATTACCTAAGTCTGCCTTTAGATCAGCGGAGGAGTAGCCTTTTCGTAACTGTATCTGGAATACTTCAAGTGAAGATATAAATGAAGACAATCTCGATAGAGACTGCTTTCCAGAGCCTCCCACACCGACCAGGAGTGCATTACCTCTGGGAGCTTCAAGAATACGATTGATCCTAAGCGAAAAAAATATAAATCAGACATATAGTAATTTACCTACGAGACTTAGACGTACCTATAGTCTATATCTAATGAGTAAGATACAAAAGAAAATAAACACAAATTTCTACAGAAAATTGCACCGTGTAAAGTGGGGGTTACTCTTCATACAAAACCTACTGCCCTGCTACTTCGGTCATAGCAGTACACTAATTTACAACGTATAAAAAATCAGCAAAGCAATTGAAAAAAGTTCTCTTTGCTGGAATTTTGGACCAAAGAGCATTAAGATATCACTTTTATTAGTGAAACCCTTAAGTCAGTTAACATTCTTTCACATTTATGTTTTTTTAAGTAAGTTTACTACGATGACAATATAAAAGTACCTGTTAACATGAAGCATGACATCAAATATATAATAATTGTCATGTTTTTTCTACAAAATAATCGACTCAGTAAAGTTTGCGCAAGCTTTCTATAAAGTACTTGAACAATACCTGCAAATATGGTACATAGCATCCTCGAAAAGTACTAGATTCATAGTAGCAACCAAGTCGTTGTAACTGGCTAGAGATTCATCAAGCAACTTCTTGATTTGATTCCAATCTTTTATTGGAAAATATTTTGGATCTCCAACACCTTCCGCGAAATGACAGTAAATCAATGGTAGCTCAAATACAACATTTTCTTCCACATCCTGTTTATATAATTTAAATATAAAATCACAATTCAAAAAAATACATTTTTAATTAAAGTTACACAATACACATACTTCACAATTCTTTTTAATTACGTCCGCTATTAGTTTTCGGAAGGTTTCAATATCATCGGACTCTACAAATTTGTCGGAATACACGCGGGTAGCTTCGTGAGACCACAGCCTCACTAGTTCAGATTGTGTTTTTATGGCGTCTCCTGTCGTGAATAGAATTCCCTGTAAAATGTGGTAAATTATATCAATTGTATACAACCAGGTAACTCGCGATGATATTCGCTATCAGACGTTCCTGCTTAGTAAAAAATCTTTAAAGAAGTGCTTAAAGATTTTTTATTAAGCAGCATGCATTCTGCAATATTTTTATTATAATTTATATTTTCGTAGCCTATATTGTGTCCCACTGCTGAGCAAAGGCCTCCCCTCGGATTAGCTATTAAATTATTTATTATTTAAAATAACTAAATAGGTGCAAGGCAATGGATGGATGTTTTTTTTAATAACTTGTATTGTTTTGATATGTTTTTGATGTATTTTTATGTTTTACTTTCATAAAAATGTTGTAAAAAAAACTTGACCTAAGTGACTAAATAAATACAGAGAAAATAATGATACCTGGAATATATTAGATAGATCTCTCAAGTTAAATATGTAGTGAAATTTAATCGCAGTCGGCAAGAACGTGGAAGCCAATTTGCTGTGCAGCGCGAGAGCTGTGTTGACCAACGTCTCGGCGTACCGCGTAACCAGTGGCCCGAATTTGTTCAGAGGATTAGCTAAGTGCTGTGACAGAATTTGCTTGTAGATGTGGAAGCAGGCCTCTAGAGCTGGGAAGCTAAAATACATAGTGGTCACTACAATTAGTCTCGTGAAACTATATTTAAGGTTTAATTTCCTATTTAATTCATAAAATTTACCTCACAGCAAAGGTACAGAAATGCCTCTGCAAGCGTGGATCTATAGAGAACGACCCAGCCGTAGGATTCATGCAAGAGACAAACATGCAGTTTGAAATTTCCTTTAACGAAAGTTTTTGTCTATCGTACCTGTAATATAATAAAAAATTGACTTATTGAAATTTGATTAGTTGGGATGAAATTTAAATTAGTATGCGCGATATAATCCGTTTCAGTTGTTTTATTTCATAAGTAATTATCGCGGCAAACGGCGAAGATTATGTAAGAGAATCATTTTAAATTGTTTCTTTATTTGCATTTTCTTCTAGTCTGTCAAACATAACTTAAGCACCTACTTTTATTTAGGTGATCATTTAATATCAATGTATTGTATACCCTTTTCTTAAGTGCCTCGCGGTAAGACGTGTGACTTTCAATAAGAATATTGCGGGTTACCATTACCGTGATGGCGCCAGGAACCAATCATGAACATTAGTGCTTATTTCAAACGAGTCAAGTTTTTTGGTAAATATTCAATTTATAAAGTTATGGTTTTTGAATTAAGAAACAAGTCTGCTCGTTTGCCGCCTATGTCATAAAAAAAAAGTGTCCATCACTGCTGCCTGTCAGCTTAAAGTGTCCAACATTGGTGCCATCACCCTACCATGAAGTATGTCAAAACTTATGGACTAAATATTACTTGATATTTACAAGTAGCTTTTTATTAAAGGAAAACATCGTGAGTAACCGGACAGAAGGTCAGATGGCAATCGGGGACCTCAAGCTGTATTGAACCGTGGCAAAAACTCCGGATCATACGCTCGAAAGATTCTGCCCTACAGTAAACCTAGTTAGTAATTACACGTGCTCTGCGAATAAACAACAAAATATTAAATGAATATTTAGAATGTTATTGTGCTACGTAGATATTAGTCTATACTTTACCAGTGTCTGTAATCCATGTATTGTCTGATGAGAGTGTGGGGCTGCACCGTACCGTAAGTGTCCACTTCGGGCATATTCATGTCGTCAACGAAGTATATCATGAATTTACTTCCTGGTGGACCGTAATTGCGTCCGGATTTCTTTTCTAACGGCTTTTCGAGTACTTTTTGTAACATCTCTATGGAATAGTGTTATGGCATAAGATTTTAATGAATTAATAATAACATTGTCTGTTTAAAGGTCATACAAAGACCTATATATTCCAATCTCTTTAACAAATTCACTGCCACCGACGCACATGTGCGTTCATTTCCATACATTTTTGGAGGGGGTGGCAGCGAATGTGTTAACCCTTTTAACGCCAAGAACACCCAAGGCGTTAACGTACTATCGTGAAGAACAAGGTTTTATATTCGTACAGCCGTGTGGTGTGATGCCAGCTGACTAGAATAGCACCACCCCATCTCCTCCCGCGGGTGTAGTAAGAGGCGACAAAGGGAAAAATCCTACAGATGGATAGCAGCGTCCGACGTAATCCAATCTACAGCTACTGCGGTCGCCTACCCGCCTGCCAAGCGTGGCGACTATGGCAACTACCCCCCAAGATGATAAAAGTCATATTTGTGAGAGGCCTGTGTCCAGCAGTGACTGCATACGGCTGAAATCTTATATTCGTACTTCAGTAGTTAACATTTTATCACGAGGGGAAGAGCGTTCAAAAGGTTAAATTAAATATTATTCCTAATATTTAACTGTTAATGATGTAAACATACCGGATGTTGTATAAAAGTTGAGCGGTGCATTAGTAATGGCGTAAGAGTCCGGCAGGGCATTAAGTTTAGCTCCGACGCCCACAGTTTTGCCGCTACCGGCGCTGCCGACAAGCATCACCGGCCTTTCGTTTGCTATCAGCAGATCCATGAAGAACTTGATACGAGTCGTCTCTGATGTCGATACTAAACACGACTAGAAACAAAAAAGTAAAATAGTTGTACAGTCAGCAGCAGAAGTGTCTAAGCGTTTGAGCTGTTCAAAATGAGGTCAACACATCTCTATTGTCAAGAGAATAAGAGCGCGTGTCGGTCATTTTGAACACTTCAAACGCTTAGCCACTTTTGCTGCTGACTGTAGATAGCATGAATTTTATATTTTTTTATTCTTATTCTGACATCTAACCTGTAATGGCATATCCGGGTCCAACTCGAAAGTTTCAACTTTTTCTGACCATGGCAAAAACTTTTTAGTTTCTGGGTCAATAAAGAAGCTGAAAACGGTTCCTGTAGACGGGAATTTTATCTGCTTAAACTCATTACAGAACCACTTGCTGAACTCGGTGCGCCAGTCCACCAGTTGGTCTTGGAATAGACCAGAGCCAAAACCCCACACCACACAAAACACGAAGTAAATTTCATACCTGGTGAAAAGATTAAAATTTTCTTTTATATTTCGTATACAAAAAAAAAAGTTACAATTCTACAAGAAGTAAGATTCACTCACCATTCTTTGGGACAGTCTGTGGGTAAAAGTGATTTCTTAAGGAAACAATCAAGCAAATAGCATGTCAGCTGAATTTGCTGTAGCTCGGTTAAAGGAGTGATGCGTTTATATTTCTTGGCAGTTTCCAACAGTGAAGGAATGTACTTATCAAACATTACTGTCAGCATAGCTTTTTCGGACTCATCATCCCCTCTCATCTCAATCCATGAGGCAACAAAACTGAAATGTCAAACCACTAACATTGACCCATACGGGCATAGAAAAAAATGTGAAAAAGGTGTGGTGATCCCGTCAAAAAAGGGTAATATGGATTTTTTTTAATACGTTAAGATAGTAAAATTTGACTATAAAGAGTGTGTATGGTGTATGTGTGTGTGCGCAAGAAGAATAGAATACAAAATGGAGAATGAGTAATAGATAGATCAGGATTTGAAATATCGTCAATCATTTAATATGTAAGTGATTTTAATAAATGTTGATATTTCCTTAATTTTACAGACATACGAGTATATACTAGTTTTAATTTATCAGTTGTGGTAGTAAGACATATAACTTACGGATTCCAGCCTAGATCCTGAGGGTTGATGTAAAGAATACCAGCTCTTGAGACAGTGGCTGGGGTAGCTGTTCTCAATGTAGCGATTTCAAATAGCAACCGCATGCTCTTGTTCAACGCTATACGTTCGTTACTGGCCAACGTTAGTACCTGGCAAACCAAACTTGAACATTTTTCTATAACGACATTAACGACCAATGATTGCAAACTATAGCAAAACTACTAGAAGATCTAATAGTAAAAAGTATGTTTTCCTTGTAGAACAAAATTAAATTTCATTCAGGCCCGAAAATGAGACCCTCGGTAGTACCTAATCAAATGCTTAAGATAGTTTAGTAAAAGCAAAAGTTTTTTCAGTGTTGAAATGGCGCAGATTTCTTTTACACATTTATTAAACAATTATCAACCTTACCTTGTTATCATCCATCAAAGTGTTTAAACTCTCAATCCACATGGGATCAATGTCCCCATCCAGGACAATCCACTTAGGCCCATCGCCGGGCATGTTAGCCATATCCCTCATTATGGTTGAGAAAAGTCCATCCTTCCATTCTCTTGTTGCCGGGTTTATGATGCCAAATAACTCATCGTTAGTAACAGCTTTAGGATCCAAGTCGTTGTAGTATGGTTTCATTTTTAACATAGCATAAGTTCTATTCAGGCATTGCCATACCATAGATTTGCCAGTGCCGGCAAAACCATCGATGAAAACTGAATGTCGCACGGCAAACAGTTCTACAAGTTGTACCATCTAAAATGAAAAATATTGTTTCATACTCACAATAGTGGCGTTGATCAGATATTTGTGACCACGTCCACTGTTCCGCTGTATCTGTGGCAACTGTACTTTAATATATACTAATGGCATTCGATGGTAAATAATTAAAAGAGCATTTCTACATCAACCATATGCAATGCATACTTGCCTACCTTCAAAATAAAACCCGGTTCAGGCTGAAGCTTCATATCTATGGCTGCTTCTACCAAATGTTTCTCAAAATCAAAGTCCCGTTTCCTGGGCACGTCAAGAGCCGGGAACAAATCTCCGATCAGGCCCATGAAGACAGGGGTGTCGTCGGTAACAATCTTGGGTACATTGAAATCTCGCAATGCTCTCATAAGTACTTGGTCTTCTGGTCTTAGCCGGTCACCTCGCTAGGAAATTAAAATGACCAAGACATAAACTCTGGCGCCTTACAAGTTACATGAGGTAGTATCTATGAAAATTTGAGGAATAATATACAGAATTGTTTTCTTCTAACTACCATTCGAACACAAATGCAGTAAAATACATATTTTTTTAGGTAGTCTGTACTTATCTAATGGTTTTCCTTTCAATATTACGTTATTATATCTACATTAAAGAAGATACTACATTGAACATAGTTATTCATAAAGAGGCAATACCTTTAGGGAACCAGCTACGACCAACACAGACTTGATGGCTCGCAACCCCCAATCGTAATGATCCTGTTTTGACAGAAGCTCTCGGCACAAAGTGTAAAGCGTGATGAATTTGCGTGCCAATAATCGGGCCTCTTGGAAACCTTCGGCCACCAACATGATTTCGCAAATCAGCTCGAAGTCTGGTACCACCATAGCACAAGGTCTGCTCACAAAAATAATAATCGATTCAAGTAGTCTAAGAAAGCGTATTATGCTAACAGGTAACCAAGAAAATTAAAAATATTATTTGAATATAAATGTAACTACTTCTACACTATTTAGAAATAAATAATGAACCTGAATAAAGCCTTCAAATTTTCTGGCAACTCTGTTCTTCCAGCGTATCCAGGATTCATAGTAATAAACATTCCGACCGTTGGAATTATGCTTATAATTTCGCCCATGAAGTCGAACCTCTTCTTTTTGAACTTGATCGCATCGAGGACAGACTTGACTTGTACTGACACGACGGATAACACTTCTACAGAGATTCTATTGAACTCGTCGAAACAGCCCCAAGCACCGGTTTGACAAAGACCTAAAAATGTATTCATGTTAAATAATGCGCTACTAAATCTCTCCTGCTCCTACTGCAAAAGTAGGACAGTTAATTTTTCGCAGAATAATAAAAACTCATTTATTCGAAGACCCATTCTTTGCTGAACTGACGATGTTTTACATCATTACATTATCTAAGGACTACACGAATTTTAGCACAGAAGGCTTACCTTTGTAAATATTTCCACAGGACTTGTAGTCCATTTGCTCGGAGCAATTGAACACGTACACCATTATTCCGAGGGCTCTTCCCAAATCCTTTGTGGTCTCAGTTTTTCCTGTTCCGGCCGGTCCTGCTGGCGCTCCACCCATGATCAAGTGCAGGCTCTACAATGCGAGGCAGAATATTTGTAAAAAGATAAAAAAAAGATAAAAGATCTTTATTTTTCAATTTAGGCACATTACATGCACTTATGAACGTCAAAAAAAAAAAAATCTACACCGGTTCAAACCCTACACCTCTGACCCGTGAAGATACCGGCAAGAAACTACGGCGGGACTTATTTTGGCAAAACAGTGATACATCAAATCTTAAAGTAGGTACTTACATAATTATGCGTAGTCCGATAAGAAAACATATCAAACAGTTTATTACAAGATAAGAAAATATTAAAATATAAAAGTAAAAATAATAATGTATAAATAAATTCGACTTCACAAAAAAGACATACTTTAATATGCTTTCTTATCTGAACTGTGTCATTTACATTATCTGGCAGTACATACAATTGTTGAATTAATTGCTAGGCGGTTTTGTTAGTTTCTGGTTTGGGCCATGCATGTTTGTCTGTCAAATAATCCTCTACTCTGTAATAGCCCTTAGACATCAAAGACTTTTTTAAGTAATTCTTAAGTATTGGGAAGGGTAATTTTAAGGCATCATCAGGTAACTTGTTATATAAATGAATACATTGCCCAAAAATGATTTATACACTTTACGCACACGACACTTTCTAATAGCAAGCTTATTCTTATTTCTAGTGTTATAGGTATGGATGTCACAATTTTTGGTAAACAACTGAAGGTTTTTAATAACGTACATAATATTTTCATATATATATTGACAAGCTACAGTTAATATATTAATTTCTTTAAAAAGTTTTCTAACAGATGCACCTGCTCTTAAGTTATACATAAAACTAATGGCTCTTTTTTGTAATACAAATATAGTCTGTATGTCAGCTGCTTTGCCCCAAACCAGAATACCATATGACATTACACTATGGAAATAACTATGATAAACTAATCGAGCTGTCTCAATATTCGACAGTTGCCTAATTCTCCTAACGGCGAAAGCGGCCGAACTTAATCTATGTGCGAGTTTTGTTATATGAGGACTCCACTGTAGACTTTTGTCCAATGTTAAACCAAGGAACAATGTTTTATCTACTATCTCTAAGCATTCATTATTTAAAAGTATTCTAGTATCCACCGGTGTAACATTCGGCAAAGCAAATCTAACACATTTTGTTTTCTTAGCATTAAGCAACAGATTGTAACAATAACTATACGTATCAAATGCTACATCATCTTTATTATCTTTATATCATCTTTTACCAAAGCATTAAAAGTGCTTGAGGTGAAGAAATATCACCCTCCACCCCAAAATCACAACCGTATAGGGCTAAAAAGACAAATGTGATTATTTACCTGTGTTAGAGTAATGTAGCAACGGTCAGTAAGCGGCGTGATCACAAGCCTAGGCGTATTACCCAAGTATTCATAATCATATAAAAACTGGGCGTCACAAATGTTGGCGAAACAGTTATTCACGTTATGATCCCAACGATGTCTGTAAATGTTTAAATAATAGAATAAAGTCCGCAATCGTTAGTACCGTGTACAATAAAATATCACTGGACATAAGTAAATAATCAAAAGTAGGTTCACCTCAGTTGACTTTGCCACTGGAAAGCACTAGATGTATCGACTTTGGCAACGATAAGTTTAGCAACCACATCTCGAGAGTGCACGTCGATAGTACAGATGGTCATGATCTTCTGCCGGTCGCCGACAGTCAAATCCCCGAGCAACAAGACAATCAGATTGTTTAACTGACTGATTTGTTTCTTTTGATAATCCTTGAGAGCATTTTCATAGCCTTAACAAAGAAAATACCTAGCATTAATTCTCCTGTAACCTTTTTCACCTAGCTAGTCTTTACTACTACTAATAATAATAAGTTACTTAACTCTACAACTAAATAAGTTTAACATGAACCTCAAAGTAAGTATTTGACTTTCGAAGTTCCTGTTAGATGCAACTATCTCAAATAGTGACGCAATTTAAGGCAAGTACTCAAAATACACTTATGGGAAAACTATATGGATTTGGTGCTGCCTGGAAAGAGGTTAATACACTTCTAATAATTTCTTCTTAGTATCCAATCGGTTCGTGAGTTCTGCTACATAAATATTGAAGAGTGCAAATCGTCAATGGTGCAAAATCAATAAATTTTAGCATACTTGAGGATCTTGGGACGGCATACTATATATCCAAAAATAAAAAAACGAACCCTCTTCCAATTTCTCAAACGCTTGGTTTGTTTCAGTGGTCCACCAGATTTGGGTGCCCACGAGGGCCGGCTGCGCAGGCCAATCGAACACCCATTCGTCTCTGGGTTTCTCTTCATACGATTTTACCGCATGCTCGAAAATATCACGAAGAGTATAGCGCATGCATTCTGTTACTCTGTTTAACCACACCTCCACCTACAAATACCAGATTCACCCATGAAAACTAGACTTTTTTAGATGTTAGAAACTCATAAACAACACAATGTAAAAAAAACCGGCCAAGAGCGTGTCGGGCCACGCTCAGTGTAGGGTTCCGTAGTTTTTCGTCCGTCACAGTAAGTGTTCCCACTTAAGAGTTAAAAATAGGCTATTTGATACATTGTTGTTGCATATTAATATTAAGTACAGAACCCTAAAAACGGGCCCACAAAGGACACTGACAACTAAAGAAAGAGTTATAGATCCCAACTATACATGGAAAATTCGAAAAAAAATTGTCAATTTCAGTCCCACCACGAGTAGTAAGAAGGGGTAATAACATGGAGTGATAACCAGCCAGCGTCATTTGAAGTCAGTCAGTCAGTTTCAACCTAATGTATGGGCATGTATGCTCCGACCCCATTATTCAGAAAGAATCTTAAGTGTAGGGTATGAGCGTTCCACCTACAGCGACATCTATCGGCAAATTAAGTAAACTAGTGTAAGTTTCTTTTGATGTAAAAAATGTTTCGAATGCGTAAGTGGTACTGATATAATATTGGTAAATAACGCGATGGAGACGTTTCGTTACATTAAAAACATACACTCGGGGCTCAGATGTAGTGAATAATCCTTTCCTATCGTATTTTCTCGGAAATGTTCGTATTTGTCTTACTACTTCACTCACACTCAGTACCCATCTGAAATAGTAAGACAACGGAGGGGACGGTCGCATTGGGCGATGATGATGAATATTAGTGCAGATTCTTATTTACGGTTAAAACTAAACGCGAAATTATACATAAAACGGCGGCGCTACCGCGAACAACGATATTCGTAAATTTCGGACGATTGTCTCTGTCACTCTTAACGCCTTAATTGGAGTAAAAGAGAAATGCTCGACATATACGAACTTCGATCTTCGCGGTACCGGGCCTGAAGTGAGGAAGTGTGTCTTGTCATTCAATAGAGATTTCGACAGCCATATCTTAGGGAATAAGGGCTAATTTATTAACAATTTGTAAGAAACTATCGCCTTAACGACTTTAGTGCTGGAATAATATAAAGTACCTATTTTGCTCGCAAAAAAGCCTAAGATATATGCAATCCTGCGGCGCTTCCGTCTTTCTCGAGTGAAAGCAGAGACCATTTTACCAAAAACGCATAAGATGTATGAAATCCTGCGGCGCTTACAGTTTTTTCGAGTTGATAAGTTTGTATGTGGGAACAATATTTTAGTTTTTTAGTATATTACTCGATCTTTTTTCATACTTTCTCACCGTTTAAACCTTCCCTGAGCTACTATAAATATTTCAAGACCAAAATTAGCCAAACCGGTAAAGCTGTTCGCAAGTTATAGCGTGACCAAGAGAAATAGGGGTTCATTTTTATATATATAGATTTTTTTCAAAAACCGTTGAACTTATCAAGTTCAAAATAATTTTCCTAGGAAGTTTATGTAAAGTTCTACTTTTGAGATTTTTTTCGTATTTATGAAACTTGTGGTTCAAAAGTTACAGGGGGGGGACGCACTTTTTTTTTTTCTTCTGGAGCGATTATTTCCGAAAATATTGACATTATCATAAAATGATGTTAGTAAATATTCATTTTTAAATACCTATCCAACAATATACCACACGTTAGGATTAGAATAAAGAAAAAAATCACTCCCCACTTTACGTATAGGGGGGGGTACCCTAAGAAAACATTTTTTTCCACTTTTTATTTCTGCACTTTTTCGGCGTGATTGATATACATATTACTACCAAATTTCAGCTTTATAGTGCTAACGGTCACTGAGATTATCCGCGGACGGACGGACGGACGGACAGACATGGCGAAACTATAAGGGTTTCTAGTTGACTACGGAACCCTAAAAACTCCTATATATTTCTTCTTATTAGGATCATGTTCCGAATCCTAAGGTACTAGAAAGAAAAACTTAGCTGTTATTTATGACTTACTTTTCCAGAACAATCGCAGCATGGGGCCTTAAAAGGTACGTGCTCTTCATTTTCCTTAGAAATCATCTCAAATGCGTGCTTACTGGTTTTATCCGGAAACACCAATTTTGCAAGATTGTCATATAATTTGGTAAGATGTCGACAGACTGCAGGTGGGTTGTTGCCATTAGACAATATATCTACAAAAGAGTAGTTGTTCACTACAAGTACATATTATAGAACACATATATTAAAAAGTAAGTATTTAGGGAGAGAAATTTATATCAGTACACATGTATTATGTAGGTATACTAGATTTTTTCTTAAGAAGAATAGAATGCAACATTATTTGCCTTGATTCAAGCACACCCACCTAAGTTTTTTTTATTTAAATTACGTTTTGATCATACGTTACCCAGCAAATCTGCCGAAGATACAAAGTAGAATCTTGGATATGCCAAACGTTTTGTCTCCAAATAATCATTGAGTGCTTTCTCGCAAAGGTTGAGCGCTTGCATCAAGTCCTCCAGTTTATCCAAAAGCCCAGGTTTATTAGTAGCTTGTATAACGTTTGGAGTTTGGCCAATGTCTTTTAAAAGTTCCTGAGAATAGTATGATACAAGTAAAAATTTATTGGAACAGAATATTTACATACGATGAAATGAATTAACAACTGTGCTAGCACTACGCGTCATGCCTTTGCTAATTCTTCTCCTAATACTATACTTCATACTCGTATTGCTAAGATTCATTCTATAGTTTTTGCTGTAAAGCAGTGAATAAAGCACATAACAATCGCTGGTTGACCCTAAAAAGGAGGGCTACTTTTTAAAAACAAGCGCAAAATAAATAAGCGAAATATTATAAAGAAAAGATGTAATATTAGAACCTTAAACGTTTTGTCTACTGTGTCAAATCGTTTTGAGTCCTCTGGTAACTGTGCGCGTATATCGTCGGATCCAACGAAAATGCTTTCCAGATATTGCCACTTGCGTTGCACCTCAAACCAAAGGGCAATCACGGCATCTGCCGTGCCAAGTTTTTTCTGCCATGCGGTAACCTCAGCTTCATAAAAGCCAACAAACTTTGACGACATCATGTTCTGTACTTGGTTCTGTAAAATTGGAACTCATTTAGTAGTAAGAAATTAGCATATTTTTGGCAGCGATTCGAAGCGTTTGGACATTATTAACTGCTACAGCGGCGCTACCGTGAAAAACGATATTCGTGAATTTCGGACGATTGTCTCTGTCACTGTTATGATGCCTTAATTGGAGTAAAAGAGAAAGATGCTGGTAATATACGAACATCGACGTTTACGTTACCGGGCCACATTCTGATGATAATGGGTAAGAAAAAACTAGCATACAATTTTCAATTATGAGTCACGACTGAATCGTTTTTGCATCATTGCAGCATGCGATTGTACAAAACATTAAATCTAAAACATAATTATTCGTTAATGTCGTACTTGGTTGTCTTCAAGAATTTCTACTAATTCTTCACTAGCCCTGGGCAGCTTGATTCCAGTTCTTTCATGAGGAACATATTCAAATTCTTGCTGTGCCCACGTGACTTCCAACTCCCTAATAGATTATACAGATATGTACATAAGTTTTAATTAAAGCTTGCTTTGCAAAATACATTAATCAAATATAATTAGAAATTAATCTCACCTCAGAGTTTTCTCCATGGCTGCTTCTTTAACAGATTTGTCCACAATAGTTTTTACCTCCTCTTCAAATTTATGTAAATTAAGCGCTAAAAGATCAGCTAGAGTGGTTTCATCACCAAGGGAGAATTTTACCTGTCAGAAAATTATTTGGTAAGTTACATAATATCCACTAAACTACTAAACACATACTTATGAACTTACCTCGACTCTTACCTTAAATATTTCAAAATATATTTCTATGCCATTATTAATCAAAATTAAATCTACAGTAAGATTCTTTATTATTTACAAATGTTATGTTATGTGTTATGCTAATAATCTACAGTATGAATTCCGATAATATGACTACATGATCTGACACCTTCTGTTGTGAAGATCCTCTTCTTATTGACTTCATTTCGATGCCATGCCTTCTCAATTCTTCCATTGAGTAAACTTTATTCAACTTTCGGAATTTGCTACCAATTTCTGTGTTTTCTTGCAACCTTCGTCTTCTAAAGTCATTTATTTGTAGATTTTTCTCTATTTCCTTATCTTCTGTTACATGTTTGTTATCGTCACGTAATACGTCATTAGCCAAATCTTCAAGGGATTTAAATTCGGCAATAATATTGTCATAGGAAACACTATTAGATGCGTTTTTTAATGAGGGTGTTGATGACACTAATGATAGAGCATGGTTGGTATTGGTGGTGATGTGTGAGTAAATCGAATTCTACGCAAAATAAAAATAATATATAATTAATACATCAACTTTAATATTTAAGGCTACGTTATGTAAAAATAATATTTAATACCTTGGTAGCCATCATCAACTCAACCCAATGTCTGTCCTTGATGGCAGGATTTTGAAGATCAGTGACTGCACGCAATGACGTCATTAAGTTCTTAATCGTGGATTCTACTGCAAGGAATGGCTCCCTGAAATCATGTAAGCGTTAAAATTATACTTGGATGATAGTGAGTAATTAAAAATGGCAGTTGAATCTGTTGAATCCACTGAAACCATTTACATTAATTTACTTAGTTTACTCATGTATACACCACTTTTGAAATGTATAATAAGAATTAAAACTATTTAAGCCTGATAACACTTACCAAGTTCTCATTTCCTTATCCAACTGCCTCAGATCTTTAGTGAAACGTTTGCACTCCTGGTCCATACCATCTGCGTCAATCTCTTTCCAAGGTGACTTCTTCCAAAACTCGATGGTACCCATCACCAAATTGTAATAATCCCACAATTGCTAAAAGGATAAACGCAAAGTGTTCAAAAATGATTGTTTTAAATGATTGTAAATCAATAAATAAAAATAAAATATTAGAGACAATCTTACACAAATGGACCTAGTCTTACAGTAAGCTTAATAGTAAGGCTCATAAAAGATAAAAAAAAGATAAAAGATCTTTATTTTTCAATTTAGGCACATTACATGCACTTATGAACGTCAAAGAAAAATCTACACCTCTGACCCGAGAAGATACCGGCAAGAAACTACGGCGAGACTTATTTTTTCAAAACAGTGATACATCAAATCTTAAAGTACATACATAATTATGCGTAGTCCCATAAAATAACATATCAAACAGTCTATTACAAGATATAACTGAAAATACTAAAATATAAAAGTAAAAATAATAATTAATCATGGTTTACAAACCTTGCACATTTTGATTTCCCGTCTGCATTGCTTCAGGGCCTTGTCATCGGGTGGTTGTATGTCGAAGAGCGCTGAAGATTTCCTCAATTGATCCACGGTGGTTTCAAAGACGCTCACCTCTGCATTCACATTATCCATCTGCTTGTAAGGTTCTTTGCAGCTCTCCAGAAACATCTATATTTAATTTTTTAAAGATATAGGAAAATACCAAATGAGTAACCAAGTGGAAAGCGAAATATGTATTTACTCGTATAATACATAGATGTAATTGACCAAGGACCTAACTGTCTTTTTGTTATGCTAGTACTGTCGTTAGTAATTTTAATCTTCTACTTTTATTGACAATTCTGGTTTAATTAATAGAAGCATTGCTTAAGCAAGCAATCATCGGCGCTTTAGCCTGACTTTGTCTATACGAGATCTTTTTTTTTCATAATAATACGTACACTGCAAAGGCAGTGCCTTAAATGACAACAGCTTGCCATTGTGACCGCATCTTAAAGTTGTCCATACTAATATGTCTGGGTGTCAAATTATGAGCAAAGCGCACACACCGCACGTCAAGAAACTCTGAGAAACTAGACAGCAGTCAGTATAAAACATCTCAACGGCAGGCTTGTATCTGGTAACTTTTTGGCTTACAATGGTAACATTATGGATTCTTACCTCCTTGTTCTTGAACGACTCACGATACATGTTGATGCGCAGGTTGGCGAGCGCGACGCGCTTGGCGATGAGCGCCGCCTGCGCCGCCTGGAGCGGCGCCACGTTCTGCTTCATCACCGTCGTCAGCTTCAGCAAATTGCGCCACTTCTCGGGGAGTGTGTCGAGCTGAGTGAATTAAGACTAATATAAGCAAAACTGCGCTGCGCTGTCATGCGCATGTCTTGGCTTTGGGCGTGAGCCTACCAAGTGGAAAAAAGCGATAATTATCTATACACCCGATCTATACATCGATATCTGCCTATACACCCGAACCTATGGGCAAAATTAACCACTGAACGCAGAGAAGAATTCGGCGGGGCAGAGGCAGACATAAAAGTAGAATTTTTCTTCTTCTTTGGAGGTGGCGATATCCTGGATAGGTTTTGTAGCAATTGGCGGCAGCATGCATTAAGCCATAACGAGTGACGAAAGCGAGGAGAGATCTTTGCTTAGCAATGGGATGTAATATAGGCTACGAGAACAATATTGCACCGAGATCAAGCCCTTTGTAGGAAAACTAATGAGCCAAAATACCTAAATTCATGCACTTTAAAGCATTCAGCTAATGCGTGTTAAAATGTCTTTAACGTAGTACAAATGTTGCCACAACAAATTCACACAGACTCTGCAGTGTTGTGCATTCAATGGTGGATAATGCTAGGAATGCTAAATGTTTCTCACCAAAACATCGCCGCGGACCCTACCGGTAAATTGAAGGTTAGTGCATACAGGATATTCCAGTTCCTATCGTAGGCGTGGACAGAAAATTTAATAATTTAACATATTTCTGGTATATAAATAGAGCGGTTGGTGTTACCATAAATATTATCTTTTTCTTTAGTGAAAAGAATAACTAACCTGTTCGTATGTTTCCTCAGGGAAGTCAACACCATATTCCTTCAGAGCGTAAATAATATCACGAAGTGGCTCAAACATGGTTTCAGTGCCGGCATCGATCCTGGCCTTGACCTCGTTGAACACTCTCATGACTTGCAGCAACCCTTCATAATCGTCTTCTCCTAACTCTACTGATAACTCCTTGGTCGCATATGCGATAAATTGTTCTAGTTCGTCCAAACTGCCGATAACATTCTAGTGTTATTTTAGAAGTAAGGATTTTCAATAAAACTAGTTTAGAATTTTTGGTAATGTAAAAACTAACTGGACAAACATTTTTAGATATTTTCTGACTACACTTTTGGCAGACTACTTTGGAAAAAACGTCTTATTCTGTTAATAACAAAAAACATGTTAACTAAATATATATATAGGATGTGAGGTGCGTAATTTTCTATTTCAAAGGTCAAATCCTATCATCCTATGGTAAAATTGTTTTAAATACTGTAAAAAGTAAGGTAGAATTTCCAGTTTCCAAATCAAACGAAACAATTGAAATGCGACTGTGTTCCAATTTAAGACCGATACAATAAAGACTGCCATACGTCGTGTGCGTAAAATTAAAAGCCCAGAGACATTACCTGGTCTGAACGTGGTCTTTTAAGTTCTGTTTGTACATGTTGCTCCATTTGCAGATGATGTTCATGATGGCCTGGTTGAGCAGTTTCAGATCCAGCTCCAGCCACCCGTTGCAGAGGTAGCTACGCGGTAGGGCCGCAACCTCGTCAAACATGGCGTTGAATTTGTCAATCTGCAACGTTATCGAATGTCTCTACCTTGTGTGTTTTCAAATCATAAGATTATACTCACTCATTACGTAATAACATTTTGGGACCATCTTACAGAAATTGACATTATCCTAAAAAGTAAGCTCTATAAGGCTTGTGTTGTACAGTCAGCGTCATATAGTTGGTAGCATCCAAAGTACTCAAAAAGTTCGGTACACCATAGAATTAGTATGGTGTACCGAACTATTTGAGTACTTTGAATGCTACGAACTATATGACGCTGACTGTACCTAAGTATGACGATATAATTAAATAACAAACACACAAATAAACACACTGACACTTTTTAGAGGCATCGGAAACTCTAAATTTGCTTAAGAATAAAATTTCTATGTATGTATAATATGTTGGACAAATAAGTGTCAAATATTAATCGTTAGCCATATTTTCACAATGGCGCCCAACGTGGGGTCCTTCCAAGAATAATATTATGTTACAATCCCTACCAAAGTTGTCACCTATTTCACACTTATGCATACTTAAAAATATCTTACCAAACAATCCTGACATAGGCAATCTAATCCCAAGATTTGGCACAGACACTAATTTTGAACCAGATGAAATTTTTTACCTTAATGGTGAAGTCACCGGACTCGTGAAGTCCTCATGGATTCATGATGATTTCCTTCGCCGAAAAGCGACGAGTAAATATCAAAATTACAATTTATACATACCTACGTGCTGTAAAAAGCAGTGGCACAACCAACATCAATGCTGCGTATGAAACAGCGCAGAAAAAATATCTACAGTTTTTAAACTCCTTTACAAGAACAGCCAGGGAGTGATTATGATTAACAATAGAAATGTGTGAAAATGTTTTGAGCGCGAAGTTTAGGAAAATATCTCAGTTTTGAAAAAATACTCGGAATGGCAGACACCTGGTTGGAAGCTACGACTGCCCGTCTGCAAAAGAGATTTACTGTTGGTCAAAAATATTAAGATAAAAACTCTTACCTCATGTTGATAGTTCGCCAGTGTAGGTTTTGTCTCCGGCGGATTCGCACCGTTTTCGTACACGTACTTGTCAAATTCCTCGGGTGGAATCACGCGGCCATATTGTAAAAAGCCTGCCAGCACTTCTTGCCTATCCTCTAGCCATAGAGGTGTGTATTTCTCGTATTTCTAAATCAATATCTGATTGTTAATATTATTTAACAACATTGCATATTTAAAAACATCCGTTCTTAAACCCGTCACAATGGGAGTGAAATACGTAAAAGATTGTATACATTTATACTGTGGAGGGAAACTAAATAGACAACTCATAACAAAACTCTACAATTGGATACACTTATATCTAAAAATTCCCATTTACGGTAAACTATTTACTCACCGATGCGTATGTTACAATATCATTAATGGCATTTTCAATCCTCTTGAGTATATCATGGTACTGGTCTATCAGAGCGTCTTCCTCCGCTATATCATCTACAATATACAACCAAAAATGGAAAAATACCATAACTTGATAGCAAACATTCGCAAGATACATTTTAATAAGCGGTTTTACCTTCATAAGTAGCAATCGGCACGAGTGGATCGATTCTGGGAAACAAAGTAGCCTGGAGAAACATGTCTTTCATCATTTCTCGCATTGTGTCGTAAAGTCCATCTTCATCGTTTAATTGTAACGATGGCGAGAAATATATATCTAAAAGAAATGCATGCAATAAAAAATGTCTTTATTTAATAAGTAAAACTAAAAATTTAAATCGTATAAAACTTCTAAGCTGCTGGCTGTACAGCCAGCAGCAGAAGTGGCTAAGCGTTGGAGGTTTTTTTTTTATGACATAGGCGGCAAACGAGCAGACGGATTGCCTGATGGTAAGCAATTACCGTCGCCCATGGGCACCCATGGGCAACACCAGAGGAGTCACAAGCGCGTTTCCGGCCTTTAAGGGGGGTTGGAGCTCTGGGAACCTTACTCACCATCAGAAACACAACACTACATACCTGAAAGGTAGCAGTGCCATTATGGCTGTGGTCTTCTGTAACGAGGAGGTACTTCCCCAGTTGGGCTGCCCCAGATTCAAGCGTGATGGTCATCGCTGTGCCCTACCTCTCATTGTTGGACGTAGTTTAAGGACATACCCGGGTCTAAAAAAAGGTGTTCAAAATGAGGTCAACACATCTCTATTGTCAAGAGAATAAGAGCGCGTGTAGGTCATTTTGAGCACTTCTAACGTTTAGCGACTTTTGCTGCTGACTGGACTAAACAAGTGTGTTTCAATGACGTGAATCGCCACAAAACTATTTGTATGAAATTCAACAGCCGATGAATTTCATACAAAACTATTTGTATGAAATTCAACAGCCGATGAACAGGCGGACGTGGACGCGGGAGAATATATTTTATAATAAATGAATATGATATTGATGAATATAACGTCGTCGTTAAAATTTCTGGTATAATTAAATTGATATTATTTTACCTGGATCTTTTAATTCTGCTGTAACTCTCATGAATGCTACCTGCGGGCCCTTTTCTAAATCTGTATTGATTTCAAATAGATCAACACTACTTTTGATCGCTTTCATAACTTGCTTTGACACCTAAAAATATAATCGTAATATTAGAGATTAAGTACAGATAAGATTTCTTGGCGGGAACTGTTTTTTACGTTATTTAGCTATTTTCTTACCAAGGAATCGACATATTCGACATACGCGGGCCAACGTGCAGCCCTAAAGTTTTCTTCTTCAATTTCCTTTTTCTCGAGTTCAATATCAGCCAATTCCTCCGGGTCTGTAATTTCTTCTTCCTCCTCAGCTGGGGAGTCAACTTCCTCGCCTGAACCATTATAATATAAAATAAAAAAGTCTGGTTTTATATCCTTTACGTCTTGACCACCGGAGTCACTTATTCGTTACAATGTAATGCATCACACGCCACGGTAATCATTACATGACAAATATGTACTAAACTTTCAAGTCATGGCGTACAGAGCACGTCAACTCTTACCATTAGTAGTGTGGTGGTCAAGAGGTTAAGTTTGGCTGTACGAGCTACCTTCTCTACAAGCACCATCATACCTGCATCTCGTCGTGTTTGTCGTTCAGCACGCTCCGCTTCCTTGGCTTCCTTTTTCGCTCTCCTGGCTGCCCTCCTTTCCTGTTTAATCGCTTCAGCTTCTGCTTTTTCCGCTTCCCTCTCTTCTCTCGCGATGCGTTTCGCTTCCCGTCTGTCGGCGATTGCTTTAAGCTTCGCTGCACGAGCTGCTTTCTCTTCGTCGTCTAGGGTAGCTTCGTCGACTTCTTCCAGTTCCTCTTCTTCGTCTAGTGACTAATAAATAAATTCATATTTATACAATTACTTAAAACACCTTCAAATGGTGATGGCACATATTTATACACACGCGTACAAAATTCTATAGCTTCTAAATACCCTTTTCCTAACTAGTGCGTAAAAAGTGCACTTTTCGCACGCTTCGCGTGCGTAAATTTCATTTTTAAGGCACTTGCTATAAAAAATTAGGTTCGATACACGTGTAAAAACTTCTTTAAGACTCGGGTGATTGTCACCCTCGTTTCACTCGGGCTCCAACTTTCACCCTCGTCGAAAAAAAAATTTTTTTTATTAGTATCGAAATGTACTATTATATATTTGACTAAGAATTACCTCTGCATCTTCCTGGATATTGAAGAACAACTTGTAGTTGGTGGCTAATATATTGCGGAATTCCTCGTTGCTCTTTAGTATTCGGTTACGCCTGAAATTGATGCCAGAATCAATAAATAAATAAATAAATATTTCGGGACAATCTTACACAAATCGTTCTAGTACTAGACGACGATATATATAATAAATAGATACATATAAGTACTTAAATACATAGAAAACACCCATGACTCAGGGACCAATATCTGTGCTCATCACACAAATAAATGCCCTGACTGGGATTTTAACCCAGGACCATCGGCTTCATAGGCAGGGTCACTACCCACTACGCCAAACCGGTCGTCAAAACAATATATCACAAACAGAAGACTCATCAATTTAAACACAAATGATTCCATATCGCTCCTGTTATTAGCTGTTTTCCTGTAAGGATATTGGAATTAAAAAAAAATTACGTGTAGATATTTTGCTGCTCCAAATCTTTGAAATTTGCATCTGAACTAAGACATACATTTATAAATTTTAATTACCTTTGAACAAATCTCGGATGCCTCTCAGCCACGGCCAGCAGTTCACCTTTGACGTTGATCCTGGACCTGTTCTCCTTGCGGTTGTACAGCGGGACGTCGCCCCACGCCGCGATGTTCTTCAGTCCGTCCCGCATGTGCGTCTGAGCCAGAAGCACCCGCTCTTGCAGAGTGTTAATGGCCGCATACACTTCCGCCATCCAATCGGTAACTACAAACAATATTTTCGATATTGCCCGGCCTGCTTCGTTGCTGCCCTTCTAAGCATTAGTGCAGTAACACCGTTTAATCATGAGCCGTACAGACAACAACACTCTTAGCTATACATTGGTAGACCTTATTGTATAAGGCATAAAGTCCACCGATGTACAGTTAAGAGTGTTGCCGATTGTATTTTATTGTTTTACGGGAAAATAAGTAATTGCACAAGATTTCAAGATTAGTTACTGTTTTTATGCTTTGTAGGGCAGCATGGAACCCCTTAGTTTTTAAAAATATGAAATAATCTTTTCGGGAAAAATTATTTTCATCAAGAGTTCGATGAACCCGTTTTCGGGTTAGGTACGGATCGAAAACTACAGTATTCTAGGCAGAATTATTTTTATAAAAATATAAATATTACTCGCGATTGCGACAGTCATTTGTTTTTCCGCGAAAAACCCGGGGTCTAATTATTAGGATAATTTAACACGAGTTGAATACAGATTGCAAACCCTACTTACAATCGTCATTCCAAGTGTATCCCTCGACGCCGCGGCCAAGGAGAGTGTCGATGGCAGATATCTCCTTCTCTATTAGTGCCACTTCTGTCTCGTGGCTGCCTTCTCTGATAGCGTTGTACCATGAAATAGCCCGGTTCAGACGATTCAAGTCGAACTGGAAGAATCATTTGGTGGTAGATGTTTTTATTACAGGTGGTAGGGTAATTCGCTAGAAGATAACTGGCCACCCTATACCCAAATTATACTAAAAGTGTACTTTGTTAATATGCGATTAAAATTCATTTTAGTGTGAGACAGTCATTTATTGGCGAGTGG
Organism: Grapholita molesta; assembly: GCA_022674325.2. Taxonomy (NCBI): domain Eukaryota; kingdom Metazoa; phylum Arthropoda; class Insecta; order Lepidoptera; family Tortricidae; genus Grapholita; species Grapholita molesta. The sequence goes on from CP053138.2 coordinate 3,898,843, forward strand.
CCAGTAATTGAAACCCCATTAGAAAATGTGTTCTATTTGTAGGTAAACATAATTCATTTTCAGTATAAGGTGGCGAGTTATTGATGTGGCTTATTGATGTGGCAGTTACTGGCGAATTACCCTATATTATTTAAGCTGAATGTACTTTATCTCAGTATCCAAAAGTTTTTAGCCTCCGACTAAATTAAATAAAAAAAACATATGTTTGAAAGATCACTACCCTAATAACGCCGATATACTTACTCAACCTCGTGTCTGTAACACTCATTTGATGACAATAACATCCCTATTCTAAATGAAAGAAAAGCGACATTTCCATCAAATGATTGTTGCAGATATGAGGTTGAGTAAGTAAAGCGACGATATGCACCACGTCAAAGCCAGGGTAACAATACAAATATTGGGCATCATAGTAATTGAAACCGGCTACTTTAAACTAAAGGTTTTTGATTAAATAAGATATGCACAGCCTGAATAAAACACATGTTGCAGCTTTGAATGGTTAATTCGAGTATGTACAGTACACAACATTTAACTGTACAATATCTTGTAGTCAAAATTTGAGCATCGGCATTTTACTTGCCAATAAATACATGACTTAGCCTGAGGTACAGTTTTAGGTACACTAGGTACAGCCTGTTTTAATCTGTTAACTTTAAATACGAAAGTTTGTGCGCCTCATTTCATTTTTCCTTGGACTCTGGCTGAAGGGAACATAATTATACGATGAACAAGTACAAAATGAAGTACCTGTAACTTTTCATTTCTTGCGTACAGATCCAAACCATCCTGAGGTATCCCCTGCTTGTTCAAGTACATCATATGACGTATTTCACGTAACAACAATTCCAGCTGAAAGAATCAATTATTTGTAAATCACCAAGCGCGAAATAAATAATATCGGCGGCAGCAAAAACGAACTGTTTTTTTACTAGAATATAGAAACAAATTCATGAATGAGGCTCCCTAAGCGGTGTCCTGATTCTGACTCGACTTGAAAATGGGTCCCAGAACTTGTCGCCTAGTACGATACAAGTACATTTTGTTTCATTTTATTTTTAACTCCTTAATCGCCGCAATAGACATGTTCTGTACGCCAAGAATGTCCTATTTGAGCATTTCTAAATAAATATGTACATTTGGATCACGTCTTCGATTTTGATTAAAAGCGGTAGACTGATAGAGCAAATGATGCTTCGATACAAACATTATGGGACATTTTGGGAAATATGGTAGATCTTGCTAAGCATCATTTGCTCTATCAGTCTACCGCTTTTAATCAAAATCGAAGACGTGATCCAAATGTACAAACTTTTTGAGAATTGCTCATTTAGTACAATTTTGTCATGTTATGACGACGTAGCATAGGCATTCCAATGGCTGGCACGACGGGCCACAAATATGACAGTGCAATAAAATGTTCGTACCTCGGGACTGAAGTTGTTCCTCACAAACGGAGGGTCTCGGTAGATAAGGTTCTTGGCCAGGTGCAACTTGCATATCCCGGGCACCGTGGCGCACCAAGCCTTGAACGACTTGTCATCGACAGAGTTCAGGTAGCCAAGCATTTCGTTGGCCTTCTGTTTCATGTATATGGCCGACTCTGATTGTACTATGCTACAAGTTTAAAAAGATAAGATAAAAGATAAAAGATCTTTATTTTTCAATTTAGGCACATTACAGGCACTTATGAACGTCAAAGAAAAACCTACACCGGTTCAAACCTTACACCTCTGACCCGAGAAGATACCGGCAAGAAACTACGGCGGAACTTATTTTTCCAATACAGTGATACATCAAATCTTAAAGTAATTACATAATTATGCGTAGTCCGATAAGAAAACATATCAAACAATTTATTACAAGACTATAATATAACTGAAAATACTAAAATATAAAAGTAAAAATAATAATGTATAAACAAATTTGACTTCACAAAATAGACATACTTTAATATGCTTTCTTACCTGAACTGTGTCATTTACATGATCTGATTTAAAAAATAAACGTAATAAAACCTATAAAAGTCTACAGCAACGGTTATAAACGACGCGATGATCGCCGATAGCTTCTCAAGGGCTACCATATAAAACTAGGTAATGTCGCTTTTGAAACAAAATTAATTTTTATATTTCTTTTCCAAATCGACCGATAAAACAGTAAGTTTTTTGCCACGTCCTCAACCATTTCTCTGTAGTCCTACTCTGCTGTTTTTGTTATTGTGTTAATACGGTAATCAAATAAATTTATTATATATCTATTATCTTGAACGAAACAACAGAACTGCATTTCTGCTCCAAATTAATAATGTTTGCATATGTCATATATGCATAATGTATTCGTATACTCCCCGTTTTCATAAAATAGTGTAGGTAGGTAAGGTACCCAGTTAGCGCGAGTAGTAGACAAGTTAAAAATGCAAAAAAATATTTTTTCATAATGATTACAAAACATTCCTGCAGTACCCATTATGAACTTGAATGACTTAAGCGACTAGTGACTAGACTCTCTTCCTGTAGATTAATACTTACGGGTCTTCGATCATGACAAGTTCCTGTAACGGGTCTTCTACCCTCCTCCTCAGCTTGTGGATCCACCACATCATGCCGGACACGGGCGGCAGGTACGGGTCTACCATCGGCCTGTCCTGACTTTTGCCCATTTTCTACAAATGAACACCATGTACGTTTTCATATAGACAATAGAAGTAAGATGGTTAGTTACAAAACTTGCTACAAAACGATGAATTTATCAAAAACATTGTAGAAGTGAGAGTCAAAGCAAACAGAAAGTCAAAAAGTGAAGGAGATGATATGAAAGTTCATGAATGAAAGTCATATAAAAATAAACGTCCATCCAATTATCCCTAGGGCTCCTGATATCCGTGATACACGCCGATCCGTAGCTACGGGTTCGTAAGCCCGGCGGTACTAAGATCACGAATTTCACGAATACGGCAAGGTACGTACCTCGTACCTACGTTCGCATCCGGATTCACGTGACACGCCGTGACACGCCATGATACGTAGCCCGTACCTTCGTCCGTGTGTGGAGCTTCGAGCTCGGTTTCGTTGGATACTTATCGCACGTTTCGTAATTTCGCCACGCCCGGTAGAAAAATTAAGAAGGACTATGTTTTATTGAATTGAGTTACCACTTAGTATATATTACGGGCGGACCGAACCGGCGTGTTCTTAAGATACGTGAAGGCGTGATCACGCCTACACGGATCTACACGGATTCACGTACCCTAATTTCACGTAACCGAATGTCACGTGCGGAACGGACCAGAAAACAGTTGCCGTGATTCACGAAACCGGGCGCATGGCTACGGGTTCACGAATCATGGACACGACCGCGAGCCCTAATTATCCCTCCCTTAAAATGTCCACCAACAGACCTGCATCGGAATTACTTCAACGAAAAAACTCAGCTCTTATAATATCTATAACCACAACGGAACAATTGTATGAATTTTATTTTTGATCTCTTAGACGTATATTGTATGTCCAGGGAGTTTTCATATAAACATTTGTTTAAGAGTTATTTTACGTCAACCTGGTAGTAATAATCTTACCGCCATTTCTTCGTCAAAGATTTCCTTCACTTTGTCCAAATTGTCATGCATGAAATCCATCAACTTCTTCAGCTTCGGCTGAATCTCGGCTTTGATGATGGGACGGTGGTACAGATCGCCGGCGATTTGGAAGAACTGGAATCGCGTAGCAAAATTAGGACTAAATACACCTACAGCGTGAGAAATGAATTATTGGAAGAGCTTATCTCTATTTTAAATGAAGTTTACACATATTGGTCATTTCAAGGATCATAAACTACAGAATACGAAGTCGCACTCCCCCAAAATTCTGAATGAAATTATTCGGAGGTATTCGGTAACGCAGTGAAATCTGTTGATGATTCTCAAAAACTTTAACATCAGTCAAATTGCCGATCAATATCTATGATGGTGACGACCAAAACAACTCCGAGGATGTCAGTTTCACGGTAACCCGATGTTGTATAGTTGTATAAACATTGTAAATCTTGATATTCCATAATTACTACTACTGGACTACAGTGTGTAGTTTTACTGTTTACAGAACACTTACTTTAAATATCTGCTGCATGTTATGGCACTCGTCGAGCCCCTGGGAAAAGAGCGAAGCGAGTCTCCGGTCCATCTGGTTGAGCACCCCCATGTGCTTCTCGTAGTCCGGGAGGAACCGGTTGTCCTCCGGGTCGGCCGGGTCGTAGGTTATGTTGCCGAGTTGCTGGTAGATTAGCGTGTAGTCTTCTAACACCTGGAGGAAACCATAGTATGCAACAGTTGTCTGTCTATCCTCGTAAGGCCCGCGGGCCTACCTGTAGAGCTAATATTATAATAGAATTTGAATTTTATACAATTGGAATAGAGTTGAATTTCATTTGTTTCCTTCGATTTTGACACAAAAGAGATTCTATATTATTTCCTATACTATAACAAATTCGAGTAGGATATTATTTGTACGGTGGGCCTTAGGAGGCTATCAGCCACGGGCGTCCATTACTGAAGATTTTTGGGAAGTGATGCCATTGTTTCCTTACTTCTAAGTTTAATTTGGAAACAAGGAAGTCAATTTTAGGAGTGTCGTTATTACTACTTGGTTTTAGTATTGATAGTTCTGAAATTTCTATATATTCATAAGCTGTCATATCCGGCATCCACTTGCCCGACAAAGTAGACGTTCTGGTGGAATGAATTCCACTGCTGGACTCACGGCTCCCTCAAAGAACGCCACAGAAAGACCCGCACGAAAAGTTGTCTAAAGGTTGCCTGAACATTAAGAATAGTCGAGAACAATTGATACGACCGGGAAACAGGTTAATTGAAGTAGAGCCGCATAGCAAAATTTCCCATCTTGAACCCATCATCGGACTTAATAACACGCACTAATACTGAAATAATTTAAAACGGAGGAATGCGCTTGTCACTCACATCCTCTAAGTGTGGCCTGGCTAAATGTTACTGGCTAGGAAAATTCGAAAATTATAAATTTATACTCCGTTATTGCAATTTTGCCTAAACCTCATCTCATCTCACCTTCATACATTCCGCACTAATAATCTTGCCCCGAATCCCGCAGAACTCCACTTTCTCCAGCTTTAAAATCTCCACCGTCGCTTCAAGGATAGACTCCATCATTTTGAGCCTCTTCATGTAGGTGTTGAACCGCATGAAGACGCGGTCGAAGTTGAACGACCAGCGGACCGGAGTCACGCCGGGGGGAAAGAAGGTCTCTACTTTATCGCGGTTCATCTCGTAGGTGGCGCTGGAATGGGTCAGATGTTTCATATAGGTACCCACGTTACTTAAAAACTCATCATTAAGGCTAACTCAAAAACTAACTTTAAATGCGATCAGAAAAGAAGTCCCAGCTTTCTTAAGAATTATCCTCCATTAGTAGGTACCACAGCGTCGTGTCATGATAGTAACAAATACTTTAATAGTTTTAGAAGTAGCCCTATCAACATTTTAAGGGTTAACCTCGATTTTTCTGGGATTCTATAATCAAATTCTAACTTGAAGTCAATTGATCCACCTAAGCCCTTTTAACATTTTATTTTCGAATTGGTCCAAACGTCTTTAAAAGTAATGGAGGGTCATACGTAAAAACAATTTTTTTCCATAGAATTGACTGAAATTAACTCCTTTCTTTCTTGGAAGACTGTTAATATTACATTAAAAAAAAACAAACGGGCGGGTTTAAAAGGCATTAGCACAGACTCATTTCTTATTCGGTCTCAAATAACATTGAATATCTTAAACCGCACTTACATGAAATGGTTCAAGATAACAAGAGCTTTCCTTAGCTTGAGCAGCTGCTCATCGGCTTCTCCTTGGAATAGAGACATGGGATCGATGGAGTTCGAACACTGCATTATCACCAGGTTGCATACCTCACGCAGCAGAGCTGTGAACAGAATAACTAATTCAAACAAAAGGCCTATTATATCAGAAAAGCTTTTGAAATAAAATTAGGCTGTTAATAAATAGTTAAGACTAAGTATTTTTATAACATGTTTCAGCAGGCGTTACTTTCCTAATGCTGGACGTACATGGCGACCCTGCCAGTATTTAAAAAATATTTTTATCAGAATGAAACCATACGTATAAGTTTCTCAATGCTGCAGAAGTATCTGGAGCTGCCCCACAGCAGGCCTATGCAGTGAAACATGGGCCGGATGTTAGGCTTAGCGTCTAGGAAGTCCGTGGCCTCGAAAGTCTCGAAATGGCTCTGTAGGGGCCGTTGGTATACATAGATATCCCGGCATTCTACCACACCTGGAATCGGAAAAATATTGTGTTTAGGAATGCTTCGGTTGTGCAAATGCATAAATGTATTTCATTGTATAACACGGTATTTTCTCCTTAAAACGAATAGTTGTTTCGTGAATATTTTAACAGCCAGATTCATCATCATCATCATCATATCAGCCCAAGGACGTCCACTGCTGGACATAGGCCTCCCCCATAGCGACCCGGTTTTGCGCCACCCGCATCCAGCGACTATACACTGAATAACAAAACTCATCTCTCTCTCTCTCATCGAAAGAGTTAACAGATTATTTGCATGTGTCATGTTATCATAGTGTGATACAACAGGATGCACACTTTATTCTCAAGTATATAATAAAAATAAAAAGTGGTGGTATCTATATGCAGGTAAATTAACCCCTCGCAAGCTCATGATTTTAGACAAAAAAATGGTAGTATAAACTTACCGGCTACGACATTGGTCAGTAAATTTTTGAAGCACTCCAAATACACGCTGTTCGTGGCTTCGAGATATGAAGCCATGCGCTTCACGCGCGGATCACGGAGTTGAGAGTAGATCCCTTCCAGATTCTTTAATCTTTGCGCGTAGAAATCCAAGTCCGCAGTTGGCAGGGGGAACTTGGTCCTCTTGAACGCTGCAAGTTTTGTGACCATTCATTAAGGACCTCTAAAAACTAGTCGACGCGGATTCAGGTAAAGCTGGAGCTATGACGACGCAACTGAACCACGTAGAGGCGATGTTTTTGTGAAATACGATTATTTATTATTTATTATTATTATTTATTATTTATTTAAGGAGTACCAACAGCTATTACATGAACAAATTAAATCTTTAGTTTCTAGACTTCGAGAACCAAGTGAGCCCAGAAGTTGAAGTTGACTTGCGAATTAACAGATAGGTACCGACCGCAAACTTAACGACTCGTAGTAGTAAAAGAGTAGGTATGCGAGGTTACAGCGTGATCAGCGGTTTTAGTATATTTTAGGCTACATTTGTTGATTGTAGCCAAGTAATTCAATTTCAATTCGATAGCATAGTTGTTCTTTAGATATTAAGACAGTCTGAGTAGCAAAAAATATAGTTTTGCCCATATTATACGAAATAATAATACGAAATCTTTATTAACAGCAATATCATACCTATGTAAGAATCTTCTGATAACAAGTCATGAATTTGCTGAGTCCACTTTATAATAGCGCCTTCGATGTTGGTCTTGAGATGCAGATCAAGACTTTCGCCGTCACTGTACGAGATGATATAAAAAAAAATTAGTAAATAATTTATAAATTAAGTTTTCTAAAATTAACTGACTAATCGGACCTTAGTAGGCAATATTCTGAACCAACTGAGCCATCGACGGCGGCGGAATCAATCAGATTCATGTGAGACCGCCTCAACCAATCTCGCTGGAAGCGTAAACTCAGTAGGATTATTCCAGTATTACAATTCAAGTCTGGTGCGGACGGGTCCAGGATTTGTCCCAGGCTATTCCCCCACGCAGTCCGCTCGCTCTAACATTCCGATAGAGCCGAACCAGAGCCTAAGTCATTCATAGAGCCTAAGTCAGGTCCAAAAAATGCGGCGGCGGGCTGTCGGATGTTAAGTACAATCCATCCTACAAGACAAGGGGAGTACGAACCGGGGGATCTAGACAGAATCCCACAGTCAAAACTGTTATACTTACAGGAGATATTGAGAGGATACTGAGATTATTAATGTAGGTACCTATAAAAAATAGTCCTTCCGTAAATTTTACAGGAACAAGGCGATACTAATTGTTTAGTCTGCTATAGAAATTCGTTTTTATAGGTATATATGAAACTATGCAGCCCGAGTTGAATGACCCTTGGCTTGAGTTCCGAAGTGCTTAGTATTTAAAACTGATGTGTAACATATATATTTAAGATCTCAGTTTTCTTGTCTCTCTCTCAGGTAAGGCAGTTAGGTTACCTTTCTTTTAGCTTGGCTTCCGCTTGGAAGATGGTCTCGACCCCCGCAGGCATGGGTAGCATCACTTGACTAGACATTTCTCCTTTTAACTGCGCAAAACAAAAATAATTCTACTGATAAAATCGCAAATATTAATTGAGTTGTACGCAGACGCTTTTATTTATCGCTGTTTCAATAGTAACGGTATATCATATTCGTACGCGACCACTGGCACAGCAATGGAAGGCATACTGTCTTATACGTTCGGGTGCCATGTAATGTCATGACGGAGAGTATGTAATTAAAGATAAGTAGGTATCCACTAGTGTTAGTCAAGCAATAATTTTCTTGCATGATATTCCTAAATCATAAATGTACCTCTTCATATCGGTTACGATATGCACAATTGCACATGCAGCCTCTCAGACTTGGTCTTCCGATTAGGAGAGCAGAAGGATTAAAATTAAGACACCATCTAAGCACAGTATAACACAAGTACGTGCACAAGTACAGACTAACGTAATGTAGATTCCTGAATGTCTTGAGTAGCAGAGCAGCCAGATCTCTTAGAACAGGGCATTATCTAGTGACTGACTATGTATTTCATAACACAAGCAAAGACTACTGATGTATCAGATTTATAAGCTCATCAATGTGCCTTTTAAACCGCCCGAAAATAATAAATTCAGCCCCTTAGATCAGGTTTCTTTGTCCTAGTAGCAAGGCACCACTTTAGAACAGGGCCGTATCACCTGGAGTAGAGCGCCATCTAGGAATAGCATAACACAAGTAAATACTAGCCTGATGCGCCCGAAACCTGAGCTCATCAATGTGCCTCTTCTTGTTGAAGATTACTGATTCTGAGTAGCCAGCAGCTGGATCACCTATAAATAGGGCGCCATCTAGGTGTAGACCACGTATCTATGTACGAACGTAACTCAAGCAAAGACTAATCTCATGCATCAGATTCCTGAGCTCAACAATGTGCCTCTCCATATCGCTTCAGATGTGGAGCCTCTCAGGTATGATTCTCCGAATAGCTGACGAGACGACGCAGCTGGTAGTACGGCGCCATCTACTCGTAGGGACAGACCCTGTATCTAATAGTATAATATATCTAGTAGCACGTCCAACAATGAGAGGTAGGGCACAGCGAAGTACCATCACGCTTGATTCTGTAGAAGCCCAACTGGGGCAGTACCTCCTCCTTACAGAAGACCACAGCCATAATAGCCCTGCTACCTTTCAGGTATGTAATGTTGTGTTCCTGATGGTGAGTAAGGTTCCCAGAGCTCTAATTCCCCTCAAAGGCCGGCAACGCGCTTGTGACTCCTCTAGTGTTGGTGCCCATGGGCGACGGTAATTGCATACCATCAGGCAATCCGTCTGCTCGTTTGCCGCCTTTGTCATAAAAAAGGACTAACCCGATGCATCAGATTCCTGAGCTCATCAATGTGCCTCTTCATATCGTCACGGACGATCTTCGGCCAGCCCATCTGGTTTTCAGGATTGCAGAGGAGGGGCCCGATGACCTCGTCAGCCAAGGTGCTCAGATCCATCAGCACGTTTCCCGACATCTCTCCGATTGTGACGTTCTAGATAATGTTATGAGGATTCTGGATTACTGAACTTTAATTGATTTATGCGATATGCGAGTATCTATTATGAGCAGTGATCGAAATAGGCAGAGTAGGTATAAATACCTAAACTTGGACTTAAAACAGTCGTGGAGTGGAGACTCCCTTGCGATATTTTTTTTTGCCGGGACTTCCCGGAGTGACAAATATAGTGTAGTTTTGTACTTTTAGACTAAGTTGTGAGATTATTTGTATGTATGCATAGTATTGCATACTATAAATAAAGGATGATACAAAAAATAAATACTTATAAAAGATTCCGTTTATATAATTGGTTGTTTTATTTTGTGCTGATTTGGAATGCATTGTTTTTTTATACTATTTCAACCATATTAATTACTTAGTACATTCCCGGGATTATTTAGTCACGAAAAAATTTAGTCGTAAATAAGTCTCCGCTTTTATGTCTTGGTAACACAATGTTTAGGTATTTATACTCTGCCTATTTCGATCACTGATTATGAGTAAGTATGGGGCATTCCATGAACTCTCATGTACGAAATCTTATTTATTTTTAAAGGAATTCATAGGTATAATATGAAAAACGTAAGTATACATAATCATTTCTTCATTTTCGTCTATCACATTTAACTCTAACATTGAACCGAAGATTATGTATAGTAACTTATTGTAGAAATATCTATAGGGAAGGCACTGGCCATGTCTCGTTTCTTAAATTTTAAAGGTCATCATTATCTACTTTCTAGTCTTAAAAGAAAAGAAAAAGGTTTTATGCCGCGGGGCTTCGACTCGGTAAGACTGTGCTTGACTGCAAAGTGAACACAAAGGAGCCTATAATCATTTAATGGACTGAGAACGTCTTACCTTTCTGAAATTGGCAGAAGTGAGGACCTCTTCGGCAGACCTCAAAAAGTAAACCATCTTGCCTCTGCTGATGGGTGGAAAGGTCAAAGAACATGACAGCAGTCCTGCTGTCGTCATACGGAATATAAGGATCGGATACAATTTGTTATCGAACCATCTGAATAAAGTATGCTGCAAAATAAATTTATTTGCATTACATTACAACTTAAAATTAATAGGAAAATCCCAATTATTTTTTTTTACAAACTGCTTCCATTTAAAATCAAAGTATTAACCTAAAACGGTTACAGTTTTTAGATTAAGATTAGTCATAAGAGGCAAAAGTAGAAATAAAACAACCACTTTATAGTATTAAAAAAAATATCACATAGATTTAGATATAATTCAGTCAAAACTATAGATCTCGTGCAGTGGCATACTACTATACACTAGTCTTCCTTTTATGAGAAAGGATTACATAATATTATTATTTTGGAAAATATTATTAACATACTTAATAGGTATTTAATATCTCCAAAAATCTTAATTTTATGAAGTACTTGAAACAAAATGTTTTTACTATTTCATTAACCGACAATTTTCTACAACTACATGTTACCTAAGCTATTGATATTGGATACAACTTAAAAAGCATTATAAAATCATATAAATTAAGTTATAGCAGTTTTACCCTATCGTCTGAGGTTATAAACTTTGCCCATTTGTCAATCTTTTGTTTCAAGGCTTTCAATAAATAATCTTGCATAAACTCAAGCCGTTTGTCGACTTCTTCCTGTAAAACCAATTATTTAGTTGGTAAATAGTACTTAATAGAAAGCAATTAAAAACATCAACTTTCAATTTTACTTACGTCAGTCATTTTGATCGATTCCAATCACATTAATTAATTAATAAATACTGCATCTACGTGCACATACTTAATGTTTATGTAGTATTTATTATTTTCTTTAAAAATGTTATGAACAAATCAATATTGACCAAATTTGTTTACTGTGCTGCCTAGGCAACGAAAAATAGCCTTTGAATTTTTATTTTTAAATTTCGAGCCATAACGTTCATGCCACAGACTAAAATGGTTCTATAGTTCTATAGATGTACTTTGAAGTTTTCCAATGTGCAGCTAAAAAGAAGAAAATTTATTTACAGAAAAATACAACGTAAACAATAAGACTAAAGAATAAATAATAAAAGAAATTTAAAAAACGTCGTTAAAATTGGGCCCCTTTGGCATGGTGCCGAGTATGCTGGCAGCATTCCCCCTTCCTCTATGTGCAGTTCAAATACATTTTACGGTTAGTGTCGTCAGTCTAGTAGTCGTTTCGATCCTTAGACATACCATTTTTTAAATATATATATGTATATATTTTAAACTCTTTATATGATTGGTGAGGTGGTGATTGTAAGTACTCAAAGTACTTACAATCACCATTACTTTTAAATTTATTATTATTACTTATAAGTTTTATTTAAAAAAAAAGGCATAGACATACCACCATACACGTTGCTGTCATGTCATATGTCAATGTCAAGTCAATAAATGTCACAATTACGCGCCAAAATTGCTGTTTGCGGCGTTGTTGTGTTGTAGCACTATCCATACTAATATTCTTGTTAAAACAGAAGAATAAGTCCGTTAATATACACAATCACACATAAACATGGAAGGATTTGACGATCCCGGTGTTTTCTTTTCCGACAATTTCGGAGTCGACGAAAATGAATCGCAAGATCAAATTAACCTACAAGGTCTAAAGAAGAAGTTCAAAGAATTTATCCGACAGTTTCATGTTGGAAATTTCAACTACAAGTACAGGTAAAAATACAATACTTGTATATTTAAATTGTACTCGAAGTAGCTAAGTCGTCCTTGGCTTTTCTCTAGAAAACCTCAAGGATATTCTCAGATGTCTGTCATCATCTGTATTACCGCCGCACGAGTTAAGATAGCCCGGACAGATTGTTATTCCTACAATCAAATTTGCTGTGACTGGGCCTTGTTACCACGATAGACTACCTGTTTCTTTCTAATGTTTATAGTTAAAAAATCAAGTTGTCCACTTTGTGCACTTCACACTGAGCAATTCATTTATACTTGGCTTATTCATTTATGAAATTAGGTTAAGGTAACTAAATGCAGTCTTATTAAAATACATTCTCTCCTATACAAATGGATTTAATAGCAAGACAGGAAATGACAAAGAGATAAAAAAAAATAACAATGACTATTACTTGAATATATTAATAGAATAGATTAGCCCTTCAAACTTTTTCTATATTCGTATCTCATCATATTACATACATATGTAGTCTGATACAAATGTGTGAGCTCTTCTGCCATTAGTCTAGATTTAAATTGTACAATACAAAATATTTTATTTACAGAGATGCTCTCAAACGCAATTACAACTTGGGCAAATATTGGGTTGAAATAAACATAGAAGATCTATCAAGTTTTGATGAAGTCCTTGCTGAAAAACTGTACAAGAAACCGAGTGAACATCTTCCTATCTTAGAGGAGGCTGCTAAAGAGGTAAGGTTTTGTATATTTATAATTGTACTGGGGAAGTACCTCCTCCTTACAGAAGACAGCCATAATAGCACTGCTAACTTTCAGGTATGTAGTGTTGTGTTCCTGATGGTGAGTAAGGTTCCCAGAGCTCCAACCCCCCTTAAAGGCCAGCAACGCGCTTGTGACTGGTGTTGCGGGTGGCCATTGGCGACGGTAATTGCTTAACACCAGGAAATCCGTCTGCTTGTTTGCCACCTATGTCATTAAAAAAAAAAATTCCCAACCATTAATCTTTATTAACAATATCATTGAATATTTACCTCATCTAGTCTCTTGAATGAATTAACTTGTTCAATTACCAAAATGAAACTTAACATAAAAGCAAACAGGCACCTCTGATTTAATAAGAATAATGAATTCTTCAATACAGAAACAATACCGAAGGGTGAACAATGTGACATTTCAATCTTTGTTATTATTTAAGCATCCAAATGTGATGCAATATAGTTTTACTTCCATTTTCATTTGAAGTTGAGCAACAAAGATGAGGAACTAAATGGCATAGGTACTAGGCACACGGTGCCAAAATACTGTTAGCATGTGATTTTGCCAGCACGCACCAGCCCACTGAACTGTGCCCATTCTATAGGGTTGGTCGCGCCATGCTTAAACTGCAGAGTGCGCTAGCATGTGGTATTGTCACCACATTTAATGTGAATAAAATCTTCTATATCTATGCCAATTTTAAAGATAATATAGCAGACATTAGCTTTCTTATTACTATTACGTTACTTTTAAAATAAATTGTTATCAAAACGCATGGAAGTGGGTGTTCTCTTAACACAAGTGTCTTTTTAGTTAAAAATAGGCACCAGCAGAGATATTCTACTTATTTGTTAGCTAATGAATAAAGTATTTTTCATTTTCAAGTGTTGACAACTTATTAAACACCATAAATTAAAATATTCCAAGTCATCTATGTCAATTTATCATCAACATCATTACAGCTGTAAGACTTCCACTAGCTAGGTATAGGCCTCCCTCAAATACGACTTGTATCATCTTGCAGGAGTTGTCATAGTTGCCACGTTTGGGAGGCGGCGGGTTTGAGACCGCAGTAGCTGCTAATTTGTTGTTGTTTATCATAATCAGTATGGCATGGACCATGGTATGCATATTATAAAAGTGTTAATTTAGATGTTATCTTCAGTTGGCAGATGAGTTGACAGCTCCACGGCCTGAGGGTGAGGAGACAGTTGAAGACATTCAAGTACTTCTGTCTTCTGATGCCCACACATCTAACCTAAGGGAGTTGAAGGTAAGTGTATATCTAATTCAGGGATAAAAGGGCTAGCCCTTACGATCACGATGGACTAGTCCCAAAATCATGTGATTTTGATACCCTGGGTGATATTCACTGACCTAAACTGCAAGATCATGTGTAATAGTGAAAACATGGCTTCGCTGTCCGAAGCACACACAATAACCTCGACATTTTTATAATATTTTTAATGTGTAAAAAGTACACGTGCCACTTCAAACCTTGTCACAGTGACGTTAATAAGAGATCTTTTGCGTCTTTCATATAGATTTTCAATATAACAATGAACAAACTTGGGCCACTTCGTTCCTAAATCAAATTGGCTGACTGTACCTACCTATCAGCTATGGACATTTTCTTCTGGACACATCGTCCCCTCAGATCACCCCAAACAACAACCTCTGAAAATGCCATAATGGCTGCGTTTGGATGAACCACCACTCTAAACGGACGCGGCTGCCCATCCTGAGGTGGTTTCTGATCGCACATTACCCTGGTCCTATTTTAAAGCCCGCTCTTCAGTCACGGCGCAAAGGCCCGCGTACGCCCGCGACAGTCGAGAACCGCGAGTGTAGATATTGTTCACGCCTTCGCGTTCGCGCTTTGCGCCATTCCCCGATCAGCATCAGTTTTTGGCCCGCGACAAAGGGACGTAAGGGTAGCTTTGCGAGTGTGGAGGCCAGGGATCGTTACCGGTATTCTTAATACCGCTTAAAAATTAGGTATAACCGGTTATAGTTGCATTTCGCTATTTATATCGATAAAGATCAGATTAGCGGTATAATCAAAACCGATATTCAAATATATTAGCGGTTTTCCCAATTGACAGCAATACCTCTATTTAGCACTTTACCCCTAAAAACTATTACCGGTAATAGCCGTCAGTGTCAATATACTCGAGTCGTATGACAAACTAATTTACTTATACAGTATTTAGTTGACACTTCAGCCAGCCATGCACATTGTCAGCGGGACTCATAGGGGTGGCGAACCTAAGCCCAATTAAAACAAATATAGATTTATCCTATTCAAAACATAATTGAAAAAAATATTTGTAGTACTTAGTAATAGTAATAAAAAATACTATGTATGTATATTCCTTGGCTGAATAGGGGTGTTGACACATATTTAATTAATAACAAAATTAAGTAAAATGGACAAATAATTACAAACATAATCAAGGCAAACGCGTAAAAATAATTAAAAATATATGTTGACGTGATTCAGAGGTCACAATTTAAAAAGTATAAAATTCAGATTGTATATGTATAACCTTGGTATTTTGATTGTGTTGAAATAAAGATGTAGTTGTGTTAAAAAAAAAAAAAAGAAAAAAAAAAGATTTCATTGTTACGTATAATATAATATGGAACCTTGGTACCATTCGATTTCTCACGTTTTACTGAAAAATAAAATGCAATGCAACTATATAACATAAACACAAAATCTCTCGGTCTCAATAGCAAGGAAGCAGAATTAACATCTTTATTTCCCGAAGTCCTTACCTGGTAATGGGTTAAATAAATAAAAAACCTTATTTATTGGTTGCCCAGAAACGAAATAAGGAACTAGCCAAAACATTTTCAAAGAAATACGGCTGTAGCATTTTTAGGTATATATACTTGCATGGGAATCAGAGATGGTTAAAGAACCAACGTTTAATATAATTCCTATTTATTTAACATAAAAGTAATAAATCAAGTAAGTATAGGTACAAATACTTCTCAAGTGTAGTGACAAGTTGACAACCCTGTTCCGACACTCATAGTTCTGTCATAAAATTATACATGAAATGGCGGCGCTACCGCCAACAACGATATTCGTAAATTTCGGACGATTGTCTCTGTCTTAAGCCTTAATTGGAGTAAAAGAGAGATGCTCTAAATATACGAACTTCGATGCTCGTGGTACCGGGCCTAAAGTGATGAAGTATGTCTTGTCATTCAATAGAGATTTTGACAGCCATATCTTAGGGAATAAGGGCTAATTTATTAACAATTTGTAAGAAACTATCGCCTTAACGACTTTAGTGCTGGAATAATATAAAGTACCTATTTAGCTGGCAAAAAAAGCGTAACATGTATGAAATCCTGCGGCGCTTCCGTCTTTCTCGAGCGAAAGCAGAGACCATTTTACCAAAAACGCGTAAGATGTATGCAATCCTGCGGCGCTTACTGTTTTTTCGAGTTGATAAAGTTTGTACTGGAGAGATATCTTAGATTTTTAGTATATTACTTCATTTTTTTCATACTTTTTTACTGTTTAAACCTTCCCTGAACTATTACAAATATTTCGAGACCAAAATTAGCCAAATCGGTAAAGCCGTTCTCAAGTTATAGCGTGACCAAGAGAAATAGGGGTTCATTTATATATATATATATATATATATATATATATATATAGATAGATAGATTACAGATATAGTGAGAAATTATTTTCCTTCAGAAAAACTCGTACCTCGATCAAAATAAGACGGCATCCGTACTATCAATTAATGATTGTATTATATGCATGACATTTTCATATCCATTAATATGAAACTTTATTGTTTAATGCCAAATATAATTTTTCAGTTTGACGTATAATACTAAACAATAAAGTTCCATATTAATGGATATGAAAATGTCACTTATTTAATACGATCATTCTTGGCAGTTCGGAGGTCATCGTATTCCGATAAAGGTCCGAGTCTTCCCGAAAGAAAATAATCTCTATAGTAACCATTTAGTAGTAAGGTTTAACTGACATCTTATCTTTCAATTGCAATGAATACCGGTATTTAATACAGGTATTTAATATCGTAAATAGTCTAGCCGTAGAGGTATGCATAATAGCGAAATGACAACAATACCTCTAATTAGAATACAGGTATTCTTTTATTAGCGGTAATAGTCTGTCAAATGTATACAGGTATTTAATAAAACCGGTTTTACAATCCCTGGTGGAGGCACACAGGTGTGTGTGAACTGCTGCGTAAATTCATGCCGTGAATTCACGGAGCGACTTCGTGCCGCGAGTGTAGAGCGGGCTTAAAAAATTAAACGTGAATCGTAATTTTCAGTCAGAAACCGTGTCCCGACTGGTAAAGATCCCCGGCATCGTGATATCAGCATCCGGCATCAAGGCGAAGGCAACGAAGATCTCCATCCAGTGCCGCTCGTGCCGGAATGTCATCCCGAACCTGCCGGTTAAGCCTGGCTTGGAGGGATACGTCATGCCCAGGAAATGCAACACGTAATTAACCTTCATTTTATGTGACATAAATGTGTAGCTAGAACTCTTAATGTGGCATGTTGGGAACATTCAAAACAATACGAAAACACGACCAGGTCCTCTGGCGTGCAAGGCAGGATTTGAATCCGCACCTCCAGATTTCGGAGCTGACGCCCTAACCACACAAAATATACAAGTAATCTTGTATTTATAACGGTTTTTGGGCCACATTTAACATGCCTAAGGCCTAATGATTTTAAAACTCAATGCAAATCAAATATATTATATAAAGAATAATTTGATTTGTTCTGTGTAATATGTTGAAAACTGTTGTGAGCCATTTTATTATACTACTACTTAGTTACAAACGGATAAACTCACGTGACCTATATCGCACTAGGCGACATGTTTGGGGTAAGCTGTGGTAGGTACCCATTTTCAAGTAGAGTCGCGACACACGCCTAGGGGTGAGGGTGTGTCACTCACTGCTGTCCGCTGCCTTGCATGCCAGGCTGCCTTGCAAGACCCAGCGACTATCCCGATTAAAATTAGGACGACGCCCGATTTCAATGGATCTTGCGTGGGATAAAATATTTCTCTCGGACCAATACCTTCGTCTTGTCGAAGCGACGTGTCACCTAATGCGATATAAGTACACTTGAGTCGATCTTTTTGGAACTAAGTAATTGTTCTTCGTTGTTGTACACATGTTTTTGGTAATGGGTTGTGATTGTACCTATTGTTTAGAAGTATATTTAACGCCTTCATAGCCGAATCGGAAGTGACCATGCCTACGATGCAGGTCCTGGGTTCGCTACCTGGCGAAGGTATTTATTTGTGTTTACGGACAGGCAATTATAAATATCTGGTATAGACTGGATTATCTGCTCAATATTATTTCTAATTGCAGCCTGTGAAAACAAAGTCCTATTAATGCTCCGCCACTAGTAGCAGTAGGGTGGTATAGGTGAAAAACTTAAGAAAGTCTTCTTCTTCATCTTTTTTTTATACCCTCTGAAATTTTAATCAAAATGTATTTATTTCCAGGGAACAGGCTGGTCGTCCCAAATGCCCATTGGACCCTTATTTCATCATTCCAGACAAATGCAAATGTATAGATTATCAGGTGAGCTACTTGCGCGAGGTAACGCTTATGGGTATCTGACATATTGCTTTTATACCCATTCTGTGGGGTAATTCTATTATTGTAACAATATTGCATAATTATATAAACATTCAAGAATAAATATTATTATTCTTTAATCTTCTAAGGACCACCATAAAATAAAAAAAGTCAGCTGAATTTGTACTTAATACTGTAGGAAATAAAGTAGAATTGTGTTTAGAAAGGAAAATAAAGTTAAGTCTCAAATTGAAAATAGGTGACATATACTTGAGAAAAAGTGACAAGGTCCTCCAGCGTCCGTGGCGGGATTTGAACACACATCTCCAGCTATCGCAGCTAACGCCATAAAGTAGTCCCGTTTAGCTGTGTAAAAAGTATGTACATATTTGTGGTAGTCCACATGGAAAGGTACCTTATGGCGCTTGGCGCTTACATTGCAAAGTGTCACATTAGTATTGAAGCGTCATTAACAATAGCGTAAGCGCCAAGCGCCATAAGGTACCTTTCCATGTAGACTACCACATTTCTGCCCTAGACTTGGTCGAGTTGATATATGCCAACAATCTACACAAACAATACAGTTGAAACTTTTTTATAACGCAAAGGTGGCAAACAAGCATGCGGCCCGCTTGATGGTAGGCGGTTACCGCAGCTTATGGACGTTTACAATACCGAGGCATCATTCACGCGTTGCCCCGATACTGTAGTCCTTTGGGATGACCTCCGCAGGAAGCTCATTAGTTGAAACTTCTTGACAGGTCCTGAAGCTCCAGGAAACCCCGGAGAGCATCCCGCAGGGCGAGATGCCGCGCCACCTGTCGGTGTACTGCGAGCGCGTGCTGTGCGAGCGCGTGGCGCCCGGCGCCCGGGTCGAGGTGCTCGGCATCTACTCCATCAAGAAGATCGCCAAGCAAGGGGTGAGTCACAACAAAGACGTTTTTTTTATACAACGACGGACGCAAACCAGCATACGGCCGGCCTGATGGTATGTACAGATACAGATGTAGTGTATAATCCTTTCCGATCGTAAAAACTCGGAACATACGACTACTTCCGAATGGTGCCGATGTGCCTATGAAAAGTGACGTGAAGGTATCAAATAAATTACGTACCTTATTTATCAATGTCAAATGTCAAACTACCCATTTGAAGTATATAACACTGAGATGTTGAAACCAGCACAATTCTATCATATAAAAAAATTGTTAGGTAAACAAAAATATAACTAGTTACTACACCAATCTGTGTATAAAGTAGTCATAATCGTCAAAACCTAGACGAAATAATTTATTTGGTCTATTTGTCATTTCCAGTTAAGAAATATAAATAAATATTGAAAATAATTTCACAGGCTTGCCGATCTAAACGTTTCCCACGTCTTAGTGTTTTTGGCGTGTCTATTAAAAATAACTGAATACTATTAACAAAATAATCCTCTGGTATTAACCACTCTATATCGATAATTCATCGCGCAATGCGACCGTCGTGTAAGACTGATCGTTCTGGCGATCCTTGAAGGTGATTTATATGCAGTATACGTCTTATGACTGGATGATCGTGGCCATGTGGGTGGAGCGAAGAACAAATTATGTACAAAAATATGGCACTAAATTACATTTCTATAACGTTCTAGTTTATGCTAATAATGCTAATTTATAATCTTCTTTTACATAAGATAAACAAACAAAAAAGAGCTCTGTGTTCTAATTGTTAAGTATCAAACTTAACTATTGATAAAGTAATAACTTTTCAGTCATTGTTAACACTTGCACTGACAGCGGTTCAAAGAAGACTAACTAAATGTGCCGCCCAAGTTGTTCGAGCGGCTGTTTTTAGAGCCATTTTTTTGGGGCTGATTGTGAATCTACGTTTATTATAAATGTACTCTCAATGAGGTATTTGTAAAATCTTGCTCGTTCCGTGCCCGTAATGTAGATGCTAAATAACCAACCGTCGTTGGCAGCGAGAGGGCCGCGGCGACAAAAGCGTGGGCGTGCGCTCGTCGTACCTGCGCGCGACCGGACTGAGCGCGGCCTCGGGCGCCACCGGCCTGCAGCCCTTCACGGCCGACGAGGAGGAGCAGTTCCGCCGCCTGGCCGCCGCGCCCGACATCTACGAGAGGATCGCCATGTCCATAGCGCCCAGCGTGTTCGGGGCTAAGGACATGAAGAAGGCGATCGCTTGTCTACTGTTTGGAGGTATGTGTAATATGCACGCATCGGTCACTCGTGGCATTGACCCTTAATTGTATATTGTTCGCCGTTCGAACATAACCTAAGACTATCTTTTTGTGTTTAATTCTTGGAGAGAATCATTTAGGCTATCGAGGACCATGGAGGCTAGAACCCACGACCTTGGCCATTTTCAGCCAAATTCAGGGTTAAGGTAGCACTTGGAAATATTATCTTTATTGCTCCTGAAATGTTGTTTATTAATTGTGTAGAAGTGGGTAACTCACGTTTTTAAGTCGAATGTTGCTCGACATGTTTCGAACGAGAAGCATAATCATGAGCCGATCGCATTGGCTAACCGACGCAGACTGTACAATTAATATGTTTGAATCTCACGATAATTTTGTGTTTAAAATTGTTATGTTTATACCGGTTACCTTAAAAATGTATTGCTTTGATGATTATTATATACATCACTAGTCTTGAATCGATTTTGCTCACATTATAAACCAGTGCTATAACATTATAAAATGTATCTATATAAAGAAATAGTGAATTTTAATGAGACTGATTGATATCATTTTCGACGCCAAAGATTCACGTCTGGAGCGATTTTAATAAAATTTGGTATGGAGTTAGCTCACACCCTGCATTAACACATATTTAGGCTACGTTTTACTGCAGGAAAATAACCGACCTCACCCCATATATCGACCCCACAGGTCCAACGCCAATTACTGATATATAGGTCACGGACCACTGAGCAAACTAGACCTTACCGTCATGCACGCGCATAAATTTTAACTTCAGGTTTGAGATATCGACGACGTGGTGTCTCAGTGTTTTTTATTTGACATAGCGTTGCAAAGGTAAACATGGTATCCTCGTCGCCAGGTTCCCGCAAACGCCTCCCCGACGGTCTGACCCGGCGAGGCGACATCAACATCCTGCTCCTCGGAGACCCCGGCACAGCCAAGTCCCAGCTCCTCAAGTTTGTGGAGAAGGTGGCTCCCATCGGGGTGTACACGTCAGGCAAGGGCTCCAGCGCGGCCGGTCTGACGGCGTCAGTCATACGCGACCCGGGAAGCGTGAGTTAATTTATAATTGACATATTTTTAATAGAACACACTAGAAGTGGAATCTTACACAAATCGACCTAGTTCTACGGTAAGCTTAGTAAGGCTTGTGTTGCAGATACAATCGCCATCAGATATATCAGAGCTATGGAGGTGGTCACAAATATCGCAACATGCAATTTATCGCCTTGACAATAGAGCCGTTGTTCCGTTATTTGTGACCACCTCTACAGCTCCGATATATCTGATGGCGAGTGTACTAGACGATGATATATATAATATATAGATACATATAAATACTAAAATACATAGAAAACACCCATGACTCAGGAATAAATATCTGTGCTCATCACAGTGACGCTAATAAGAGATCTTTTTTTTTTATTAAAATTAAAATGTATTTATTAAAATTAAAATGTATTTATTTCAAGTAACAAATGACTCATACATTAGAAATGACATTTTGCGTCTTTCATATAGATTTTCACTGTGACAAGGATCGAAATGGCACAGAAATCAAATTGGTTGACTATACATGGGACGACGTTTCGAATCATTCATCCGGGACCTCAATAGCAATGTCCTTCTCAAAACATCTACTTGTAATGGTAATATACCGATTGTCTCGCGTAGCGCAACTTCGTGATGGAGGGCGGCGCGATGGTGCTAGCCGACGGCGGCGTGGTGTGCATCGACGAGTTCGACAAGATGCGCGAGGACGACCGCGTGGCCATCCACGAGGCCATGGAGCAGCAGACCATCTCCATCGCCAAGGTACAGGGGCCGTTACGTATATAGCCTTGGACTAAAGTATTGTACCCGCCATTATTTTTATATAGCTTCAAAATAAAATCTTATATCTGAATTACAAAAATATCAGATGAGATAGAATATAATAAATTTTATGTAAGTGAAATGAAAGCAACGAAACGCGAGTTTTGTTTGTCTCAAATGAAGTTTTTTTATACGTATACACGGTTCTACTCACGTTTACTACGTTTACTACTATGTACTACGTACTACGTTTGAGCAGAACCGTGTTAATAGTTAATTATTATGTCTCACGAAAGTTTAAATACAAACATATACAATTATTATAAAACATCGTTATTTTAAGTAGTATTTTTTTTTGTCACAAAGATAGGCCATTTTAAATCAATGTTGGATATTTGTGTGAAAAATACAGGAGTGCTCATTACTTTTGGCCATGGCTGGTACTACTTATGAATTTTAAACGCAAAACTATCGTGAGACGCAAACATATTCATCATCATCATCATTATCATTTCAGCCGTAAGACTTCATCTGCTGGACATAAAACTAACTTGTATCTTCTTAAGGGAGAATGTCACAGTCGCCACGCTTTGCAGGCGACTTGGCGACCGCAGTAGCGGTTGATTCGGTTTGGACGGACGTTGCTGGTCATCCATTGGTTTTATCGCCTCTTACGACACCCGCGGGAGGATGTGTGGTGGCGCTGTTCTCAGCCGGCACCTCACGACACACATCAAACATATTTATTAAACAGCGTGTCAAGTCAAGTTCAAGCAAAGGAACTGGCTAGCCAGCGCCGAGTGCAATATTACACGAACCACTTGGTGCCACTTGACTCTTCTATAACTCAAAACCTCTTTATATATATTAACAAGAAATATCAAACATATTTATTGTATTAAAACAGGTAACTCACACAAACCATTTCAGTTATGAAAACATTTTATGTTCTGTTCGCCAAGGCGTAAATTACTAGCCATTTTGTCTGATTTTCTGATAAAAGACCATTGTCGTAATGGCAGGCGGGGATCACCACCACCCTCAACTCCCGCTGCTCGGTGCTGGCGGCCGCCAACTCCGTGTTCGGCCGCTGGGACGACACCAAGGCCGACGACAACATCGACTTCATGCCCACCATCCTGTCGCGTTTCGACATGATCTTCATCGTCAAGGACGAACACGACCAAAATCGGGATATTGTGAGTATTGGATTTTGTACTTTATTGAAATAGTGATAAGTCTTAAATTTCCATGTAAAAGAACGATAATTCGGACTTGTTGCCTTTCCTATCGCGTTTCGACATGATTTTCATCGTAAAGTACTAACACAATCAGAATCCTAATATTATTATGAGTAATGGTTTGTGAACTTTATTGTAATAGCCATAAGTGTCAAAATATAAGACTTGGGGCCTACTTCTCGAAATTTTTAATACAAGCGGAAGTCACTTTCGACACCTGTTGTTAGAAAGAGATTTCCGCTTGTATTACAAGTTACAAGTGTTCGAGAAATTGACCCTTGGTCTTGATGCCCTACTATTACTTCTGCACGGACCTCGGACCTCCAATGCTGAACATGGGCTTTCTTTATATACCGGCATAAGCAACATGAGGGATTTAATGCCATAACCGCCACGCCTGGCAGACGGGTTGGCGATCGCAGTACCTAAGTTACACGCTACTACTCGTCTTTTCCAGTGGTTGTCGCACGCAATTTAGTTGGCGGACATACCCGAGTTCACAAGCAGCGACTTGACTTGACACTTTCCGTGCGGCAGGTCGCTACGCGCTACGCTTGTAGCCGATCCCATCGTTTTTCCGCTATGTAGAGGAAAGCCTCTACAAAGAGTGAACTCTCCTGGGGAGTTCCTAGCAATGAAAGTGTTAAATGTAAATTAGAGTGCTCAGAATAAGAAGTATAACTGTAACCCCCAGACTCTCGCCAAGCACATCATCTCGGTGCACATGGGCGGCGACAGCGCCGAGCGCGAGTCGGCGGCGGGGGAGCTGCCGCTGGGCCTGCTGCGGCGCTACGCCGCCTACTGCCGAGCGCGCTGCGGGCCGCGCCTGGCGCCCGCCTCCGCCGAGCGCCTGCAGGCGCGCTACGTGCTCATGAGGACGGGCGCGCTGCAGCACGAGCGCCAGGCCGACAAGCGCCTGTCCATACCCATCACCGTCCGGTGAGTGCTTCCGTGTGTGCTTCCTTGTTCGACCAGTGATCGCCCTGCATTTGAATATTCTCCTCCTTTCTCGGCAGCGCTAAGGGTCGCGGCCTTCTGCGTGAACCACGTGATGGCACATGGGACTTTTCTAGATTTTTTTGATCTCTTGCTGCTTCTAAAGGTCGGGTTGCGCTTGTAGCGGAGCGTGGGGCGGGGCTTGTGGCGTACAGTCAAGGTCAAAGATAGCAACTCAACCAAAGTGCCAAAATACAATGTACCTTAATAGTAAGACAATAACATGCATGTATACAAATTATGGCACTTTGACCCCATCGATATCTTTGACCTTGACTTTACATGTCAAACAAATGTAAACCTTAGGAGCAGTGCACGCTGCCCAAATCCATCGGAAGTTCGAAGCAACGTTTCGAGCATCCACTCAGGCCTTACAAGGTATAGATAGACCTCGATGGATAGAGATTTGCAGATCTGCACATCGTGTTGGATTGTAGCCCCTACTTGTCTTTCCTTCCACCGAATTTGTGATCATATAGCTTAGCCTAGATTGTCTCCAGTCTTTCTGACTGTGCGTATAAAGAATTATAGATTTATCTGGAAACATGTGGTTGAAAGTTGGGTGGTTACTCCAAGGAGTATTCAGATGCAGAACCACCACCAATTAAATACATGTTCTGATAATTATTATTAACTTCGTTTCCAGACAACTTGAGGCCATCGTGCGAATATCCGAGTCCCTAGCCAAGATGCAGTTGCAGCCTTTTGCGACTGAAGCGCACGTGACCGAGGCCCTGCGGTTGTTCCAGGTGTCCACGCTGGACGCGGCCATGACTGGCAGCTTAGCAGGTAATTACCGACCTTATGTCATATACATAGAGCTTTGAATCCTTTGCATATATTTCACATTCATTTGCGGGAATGGCCTGTGTTCAATATCCATTAGACAATTTAACAGTCTCCTAGTTTAATTACTTCACAAATAAAGACAGATTTCTGCGTGTTTATCGATTGAAATGCGATAGAAACTTTGAAACGCGAACTGTCGAAACGCGCGAAATATCTCATTTGTAAAAAAAATACACAGGATGGCAGATACTTTTGGTGCGTGGTATCATACGTTACTATTGATGCTGACTGTACTACCCTTGCCTATGATACACCTGGGTACGAATCCTGATCAGGCCATCTATTTGTGTTTATAACGCATATTTATACCTGGGTTACGAGACGTTATCTATGTATTTAATTATTTATTTATACGTATCTCTCTCCTCAGTAAGATTGCTGGATGCAGGTAGCTTCCAACCGGTACATGTGGAGGTTCAAGGGGAAGCCTATGTTCAGCAGTGGACATCTTATGGCTGAGATGATGATGATAACGTATCTCTCTGTTATACACAAATAAATAGTCTAGAAAATACATGCTCCTTCTACTATTTATCGGCGGGAACAACATGTGATTAAACTGTACCATTTTTTGCCACAAAGTCAAATTAATTACATTACATCATACTTTTAAGCCGTATGCAGTCCACTGCTGGACATAGGCCTCCCACAAATATGACGTGTATCATTTTGGGGGTAGTTGCCATAGTCGCCACGCTTGGCAGGCGGGTTGGCGACCGCATTAGCTATAGGTTGTGTTTCGACGGACGCTGCTGCCCGCCCGTAGGATTTTTCCCTTTGTCGCCTCTTACGACACCCGAGAGAGGAGACGGAGTGGTGCTATTCTAGTCAGCCGGCATCACACGGCAAATTCATATTATCAAAATAATTCAATCAAATTAACTAATTCGTTTTTATTGCAGGTGCTGAAGGCTTCACGTCAGAAGAAGACCACGAAATGCTGTCCCGCGTAGAGAAGCAGCTCAAGCGCCGCTTCGCGGTGGGCTCGCAAGTGTCGGAACAGACCATCATCCAAGACTTCCTGCGGCAGAAGTACCCGGAGCGGGCCATCCAGAAGGTCATCCACACCATGATCAGACGCGGGGAGCTTCAGCATCGCTTGCAGAGGAAAATGCTGTATCGGCTCTCTTGATTGTACCTGTTGCGCAAGTTGTGTGAAGCGAGTACCAAATATCATAAGAATACTGGAATCACAATGCCTGTACAAAATTGCGTTCTTCAAAATACTGGCCTTTTGTTTTTGGTATTATAGTCTATACTTTTAGGTATTTAAAAAAAGGTAAACAATCTTGACATGTCTTTTTATTGTAAATCAGTTTTGAAAAATAAATCATGACAAGTATGTGACAATTATGAATTACATTATTTTGTTTCGTAAGTAATAGACTATTCATTGATTTTTTAAAAGCGTTTTTTAATAAAAAGACACGTCAAGATTGTTTACCTTTTTTTAAATACCTCTAAAAGTATAGACTATAAGTACCGCACGCCATCTGCTGTACGAAAGTCTAGTGCAAATATTTTTGTTATAAACAATTTGCCTCAACCAACCTATATTTAAGTTTGTGTTATTCTTAACTCGAAATAAAACCGCCTTTTTATAAGTTTGTTTTTATTTCAATAGCATCTAATGCAAACAAACATGCTCACAGCATAAATATAATTTTACATCAGTTGCACTGATCGGGATCACATAACATTATTGAACTAAATACTAAGCACTAGTATGATAATACTGGTCTCCTGTAGCAGAGGTAGAAATGACTAGAATGTTGAGCCAACACACGTAAAAATCTTCAGTTACTCTTTTATTACTTGACATGGCAACTTGAATGGGTATTCAGGATGATTTTCGACTCCCTTCCAGAACAGAAAGTTGAATATACGCCCCTCTTCGCCTTTGTCAAGTTTCTTGAGACGGTTCATGTCATCGTCGGATAGTTCGAAGTCGTATATATCCATATTTTCCTGTAACACCGATCAATAAGTAAATACAGGACTAGAAAACATGCGGTAATTAAAACAAGATATCGATAACCTGCACAATCGTGCTACAGAAAAAAGTAGTTGTAATATTTTTTTCATAGTAAACAGTAGTGAACTAGAGAAAAGGTACGTTAATTATACTTTTATTTTTAAATCCAGCGCGTACATAAAAGTGTCCATTGAGTATATTTATTTCTTTATTACGATTATTGCTGTCAAAATTACTGTATACAGTTAAAAAGAAAAATGCCCGTAGAATTTATTATGTATGAATAATGTAGTGTCCTTTTGTTTCGTAAACGCACGAAACAGAAGAGATACAACCTCAAGTTTCAAAAACTTCACCCTTTTGGTAGCCTCAGTTATACAGATATAACATATATGTTACTCTGAGGAATGTTTTGAACTTTATTGTAAAAATACTAAGGCTCAGATTCTGAGTAATTGTATCTGATTGTCAAATCGCCTGCTTTTTTAAATAGATGGATGAAACATGTGAATTTAATTTATTTAGTGCAGTTATTTTATCTAGGCGCTCACAGCAGTGGCAATGTGTTCAATTTGTAATTCTCTTTTATCATTTTCCTCGCGTTGTCCCGGAATTTTGCCATTTTGTAATTCCTCTTTTATACTACGTACCTTCAGACGAAGCTCACTGGTGCTCTTCGGTATGACAACCACATCCTGCTTAACCAGGAAGTGCAGCAGCACTTGTGCCGGCGTCTTCCCGTGCTTGTCCGCGATCTGCTTGACAATTGGGAGTCCCAGTATGTCTGGGAATGCATCCGGGCTAAAAAATATAACTTATCGTAACTTTGAACATTGTAATAACATAATATTTACCGACGATTCCTGCGATCATTGCTAGAATTTGTTAATTGCCTGATTGAAGCTGGTAGCCTCTTTAAACATTGACACGTTCGTCAATTGTGTGTTTTTAGGAGTCAAGTAATATTGGGGTATTCCATATAAGGTAAGGAAACTTAAGTAAAATAGTCGCTCTTCTACAATTCTCGAAAGAAATTCTAGTGCACTTATATTCAGTACCTAAAATCGAATACTAAAGTTCAGTGTACAGTCAGCAGCAAAAGTGGGTAAGCGGGTGATGTGTTTAAAGTGACCTACACGCGCATTTATTCCCTTGACTAGAGATGTGTTGACCTCATCTTGAACACTGCTGCTGACAGTATAGATAAGACTAACTTAAACAAAAATTCGTGTTATGTTATAACTTTCAATAGGTATTAACGTAAAATGTAGTTGTTATATTAACTTACCTATACTTATACTTATTGACGAAGTGCTCCTTTGCCCCCGGGCTGCCCAGCGGAGCGTAGGCCGTTACCACAATATTATTTTCCGCACAGAACTTCCTCAACTCCTGCTGCTGGAATGATGCGTGGAGCTCGACTTGGAGCACCTGCGGCAACACTGAAGCCTTGTTCATGATCTTTTTGATTTGGTCTTCATTAAAGTTGGATAGGCCTAAGTTTCGGATAAGCCCTTCTCGTTGGCATTCTTCCATCACCTAGAATTTTTAGCATAGTAATTAGAAAGCGAAACTTATCACGCAGTCCTGCAAGAGTGAGATTCTTATTAGTTGTTGTGCGTCAAAAATATTCGTGCGTAAGCTGAGACTAATTTGGCATTACTTCATTATAGACATGAGCCATAGTAACATCAAGTTTCAAAAGCTAAGGTATAAGTATACTAACATCAAGCTGGTGGCCAATAATTATTTCTTTATATTATCCTCATGAGTAATAAAAATGCAACCAATGAATATATAGAAGAATTGTATATAGCATGAAAATTGCAGTTTTCAGGCAAGATTTTTGCAAATACCTACCCCAATTTTTACAAGTACATGAGAATATGGTTAGATATTTTTATACAGTTTAAGATATACCTACAGCGTGTATTACGCGTATATTTAATATTACCTCAAACTGTAACCAAACATAGCTTTTCGTACTATGAACAGATATTACAAGGTAATTTTAAATTAGTCTTAACCACACACATTATTAATTTTTGAATTATCTTTGAACAGCAATGTATTGCGTGTTTACCTTCCATATTTCACAATGATCAGTTGTGACATCCAGCTCATAGTCCCCATTCTCATTAACAACTGGTGTCAGCGTCTCCGGGTCGCATACAAAAGCAAACGGCACATGAATGAGGTAGAGATCAATGTAGTCCATGTTTAACTTGGTCAACTGAAGTTCTACAAATTTCTTAACATCCGATGCTCGGTTACCAATGTGAGGCAGCTGTAATAAAATTGTTAAATATTAAATCCTATTTTTTTTTATGTGATATTCTGATAATAAATATTGCCACACATTATCTTGCATTGTAATTGTAACTGTATATTAAGGGTATATGGAGAAAAATCACTCTTTATTTCCTAATATATAATTATATTTCCTTTATAATATCAATTATATTAATAAATAAATATCTCAGGATGTTCATACATAAATTGATTGAGCCCCACAGTAAGCTCAAGAAGGCTTGTGATGAGGGTACTTTACCAACAATATACATAATATATAAATACTTAAATAGGTACATAGAAAACACCCATGACTCAGACACCAATATCTGTGCTTGTGTCACAAATAAATGCCCTTACTGGGATTTGAATCAAGGACCATTGGCTTCATAAGCAGTGTCACTACCCACTAGACCAAATCTGTCGTGAAAATTTATTACCTTGGTTGTGATGAACAAATCCTTCCTGGAGCCTTTTCCACTATTTATCCACTCATTCACAGCGTTACCAATAGCTTCCTCATTGTTATAGTTAAAAGCGGTGTCTATATGTCGATATCCCATGTCTAAAGCCTTCAGCACAGTTGGCTCAATTACATTAGCAGGAGCCTGGAAAATCATAAAAACAAATACCGAACATTAATAGACGAATATACTCAATACTTGTGTATTTTATAGCTAAAGCCGCAATATATTAATGTCCTAACCTGCCAAGTACCTAAACCTATGGTTGGCATTGAATCATTAGTTTGTGATAGGGTGACCGCCTTCATTATTCTAATATTGCTGAAGTAGAAGCGCAGAGGTGGCCTGAAAGTGGAAGAAAAGATAGATAATAGTGTTTTCGTTCCAAGATTCATATAATATTAGCAATGTGAGTCTGACGGGTTTAAACTTGGCCCGAGGCCAAAAAAGTAGATGTAATAATTGTTCGAACAAAAACTGATCAAGGCAATCAGTGTAAGCTATTTATAATGTAGTATTATGCAGTAAATACAACCAACTTAATGAAAGCCGCACTTTAGAAAAAATATTGATTTATTCCAAGTGACGTAAGGTGAAAAATTCAAATTTCGCGGTGCAATAAACTAAAATTCTGTTTGAGCCAATGATAAAAGCATTGGTTTTGGGGAGTTTTTTTGTAGTTCTGATAGATGGAATTGTCGATGGTTGTAATTACGAAAAGAATTGACACTATTGACAGTATTGACACTAACAAAGATACTAGTTTTTCCCGCCGTGTTTATATTGATTGTTTATATGTTATTTCGGAAAATTATAACTTAAAAACAACGAATTTTTACTTTTAGTGTCTTTTTACATTTACACAATCTACTGCCTAAGTTGCCCAACAACTATCATGGGCGTGAGTAACTTATTTTCATTAGAATAGCAAAGGCTTCTACTGAAGAATATTTCGATGATTTATCCTCAAAGTTAACAAGAACACCCGTTTCCCATTATAATTAGTGCAGTAGAAGTAGCAACTTCTTTACGAACTCAATATATTGTATTGTAGCTGGAATTGTAATTTAGAGGTTATGTTTGTATCTAAAACTATTACTACTCTTGCAGAAAAAGTCTACATCATCCGTAAACAAAAGCAAAGAAAAGAGACTGGCTAGGAAGCAGGAGCAGTACCGCATTGCTGATGGTATGACTCACGTGACATCGGCAAACAAGCTCACAGACTTGTCTTCACTATGCAAAGAGCTTTTAGTGTACCGCAGTAACGACCTGGACGTCGAGATGTACATACAACGGGTCAGCGATCTCGACAAGAATGTTTTAGATTGGGTAATAGATCTTACCGAAAGAAATATGAAGAAATTGTAAGATATCAAGTTTATTTTATTTCTTACAATACATTATTTAAGGTGCAAGCTTTATCTTGTTGTAATTTTGGCCAAGGGTCATTAATAGCAAATTTTGTTTTAAAAATTGTTTTATAATGTTCTATTAAACAACCAGTAAAAATTAGTGTGAAAGTGCATGTTAAGTGAATTTTAATGCAATTAAACTATTAAAACTGTCTTCAGCCTTAATTAACTTATTAATCATATTTAGTAAAAGTTATCATAAATACTAAATTATGTTATTGAGCCATAAACCTCTATAGTAGTCTATGTATTTATTTGTCAAGTTAGCATTACTCATACTAGTAATTCTTTTTACATGCAAAACCTATGGATATTTAACACAATTTTTTTTTTATATGGTGCAAATGTCACCACAGTTATTAAATGATTTTGTATGGCAGTTCAACTTGATTCTCAAAACAACATGTTCAAAAGGTATTACTAATTTCTGATGCTGATTGTACTAATAATCCATGAATGTCAATATTTCAGATATGAAACCTGTGCTTGGGGATGGAACAAGGAAAAGAAGGTAGAAGAAATGATGGATGACTCAGCCTGGTACCTCATAGCCAAGGAGAAGGCTGGCACACTCCTTGCTTTCTCACATTTCCGATTTGACATGGACTTTGGAATCCCCGTGTTGTATTGGTAAGTATTTAGAAAACTAAATTTGTACCTTTTTACTGTCACATGAAAAGTTCTCTGACACAAAAAAAAAATTATAAGACAGCAAAAATAAAGCTAACCTCTCATAGGTCCAAGGCTAGATATTAAATCAATGGTTTTAAAAAGGTTAATCTAATTTTGAGCAAAGTTATTAATTGAGCATTTCTCAAAAAGTTTGTACATTTGGATCAGATCTTCGATTTTGATTAAAGTCGGTAGACTGATAGAGCAAATGATGCTTAGCAAGATCTATCATGTTTTCCAAAATGTCCCATAAACTTTGTATTGTACTTTCCTTTTTTGATACCGAAAGTCTATAGAAATTTGGTAACAAAAAAGAAAAGTTGCATAAATAACAACAAACTTTAGGCAAAGTTGAAAAGGGTAAATTTATTATTTTATATTTTGTTCAATTCTACATCTGTTAGGGCCTGATTACTGATTACACTTTGATTAGTGTTTTCATATATTTGCCACATGTGTTTAGTAACAAATGTATGAACTTGCACTAAACACTCAATGTGTAATCAGGCCCTTACTGTCAGTACACTTCAAGAACATTTAAACAAATGCATATCTACTGATTATCTCTAGTATTGTTTTCCAATTCTTCAATTGATGTCTTAAATTCGTTTTTCTATGGGTGAGCTTTATGTATATGTGGCGTCCCATCTCCACTTTTCTTATTTACATCCTTGGCATTGCTAATGGCAACTCAGCTTAAGGCCTTGTTAGGCCTAATGGCTTATTCTTAACAGCAAACTGTATGTTCTATGTATAATAGCCCATAGAACCAATTATTTTTAAATACCTATAATGAGATCGTGTCCTGATGTTGAAAGTTGCAAATTTACCTGTCCATAAAAGGATAGCTCTTATAAGCCTAAATTATTTTTTATTATGCAGAAACGTCTGCAAGCGAATATCTTCGATATTTAAATCGAAAGAAAAACAGAAAAATTTTACTCGCGGCGGGATACGAACCCACAACCACTGGATCACTAGCCCAGTACACTACCAAATTGTGCTACACGAGTACCGCTTAGACTTGTAATTTTTTTTTTCTATCTATCCCTCGTCGTATACGTCATCATGGGTGACGTGTAAACACATCTACCGCCAGCGTATTAAACACTTAACGGCATCGAAGTCTCAATTTTCATTGAGAATTCATTGATCACAATGTGCTACCTACCCCTTTCTAAATTATTTTTTATTATGCAGAAACGTCTGCTAGCGAATATCTTTGATATTTAAATCGAAAGAAAAATTTGACTCACGGCGGTTCTCGAACCCACAACCACTGGATCACTAGCCCAGTGCCCTACCAATTGTGCTACACGAGTACCGCTTAGACTTATAAGCCTATACATTAACTATTACTATTATGTAATTGTATTAGTTTCAAGATCTATCCAGTGAATATTACCCCCATTATTTAAGTCCATATGGTAATGTGTCATGTTGGGGCATCGTGGCATCACGCTACTACCACATACCACATAAGCCAGGTGCTTTAGCTAAGTTTTTCACCTATAACTGGCTTCAAAGTGGGACTGGGGGAGGAATATAGATATTTGAGACCGCCTCCATTGCTGCGGCGCTACCGCGAAAAACGATGTTCGTAAATTTCGGACGATTGTCTCTGTCACTCTCATGACGCCTTAATTGGAGTAAAAGAGAAAAATGCCCGAAATATACGAACTTCGATGTTCGCGGTACCGCTCATGATGTGCCGCCTCGTTTGCTCCACCACCTCATATAAATTTTATAATTAAGGGCTGAAAGGTAGGCTCAATCAAAGTCAAGAAATGGACGGTTTTTTTTTTCTAATAATGGGTAAAGAAAACAAAATAAGAAATGTTCATAAACCATATCTCTATTATCAACATAAATATCTTACACATTATTATTTACACTTAATACCTACATTACAATAAATTCAATTTGAATTAACTAATTAGCTTTCGCTTTGTATTTCCAAAGCAAACAGAGCAAAAAGCTGTTCCTTCTGAACAGCCTCTTTTCAAACACTAGCTTCTCTTTGGGCCACCATTTGATACATCTCGTGCACAGATAACGAAACAGAATATAAAGAATGAAAGTTAATAGTATAGTTATAGCTAGGCTTAAAGCGATTACGTCTAATAACATGTGCTGGGCCGGATGCAAGTCTAGCGCGGGAGATCTCAAATGGCCCGCGCCTTTATGTCTCAAAACATATTCTATCCAATAAATGCCAGTGTCGAGCGGCGATAGAGGCCTATCTAAAAAGATATTCCTCAGTTTTAAAGCGTTTTCTTTGTACCTGAAACAGATATCATTAATATAAGTTCGGTTACATTCTTAGGTCTTCGGTCTTAGGTTATCTATAAGAGCAGTAAACAGATAGCGGGAGGCGTTTTTATTAGCTGTATATCTGTGTGAAACAATACAAGTCGCACACAAACTGTATGGAGTTGTACCATTTTTTATTAGCGGGTGCTTCGTCGCGTGTGGCGGTCTGCGCGTGCCCGAGATACTCCTTGTTTGCGTGGAAAAGGCAGGATGCTGTCATCGATATAATTAGCTTATTTATTTTATGGAATGACTCGAATCGAGTTTGATTTTATTTTTTAAATGTATTGGCTATTAGGGAAGGAAATAACGGAAAGAACATAAAATATTGCAAATAGGTCATAAAATGCAATTACACCACATCTTCTCAACATTGAACTACTAATATTTGTTTAATAATGTTACAACCTAGTATCAAAGATACGATAAGCCTATACAAAATAGAGTTCCTATAATTCACTAACGCACTATCGCCATATATTTTCTCATAAAACGCACTTATCTCAATGTTATCCATTTTTATTAACGGTGCGCGAGAACGCTGTCTAAATAACTCAATTTAAGTTGATAATGAGATGATGACGCGTAGCGCTCACATCTTAGACCAATAACAGAGATGAAAAGCCTGAATTTAAAATGAAATCCAGGTGCTCTATCGTCTCAATTATTGAAAAGTCACTTACTTCTGATTACTAAGCAAGTCCATAAGAGCATCTCTCCAGCGTTCCTTGTCGAAGTCCCTGATGAGTGTGACCACACGCGCCACGCCTCTGTCAGCCATGGCGCGTCCGTTGAGGGCCTGGTCCGCGTACAGCGGCACCGTCAGCATGGGCACCGCGCACGCCACCGCTTCCTGGGTGCCCAGTAGACCGCCGTGCGATATGAACAGCTTGACGTTGGGGTGACCTGTGGATTGGATTATGTTAAACTTCGAAGTTTTCTTTATTGAGTCCATTTGATAGCGCGACTTTTTTATGGCAAAGACGGCAAACGAGCTGACGGATTGCCTGATGGTAAGCAATTACCGTCGCCCATGGGCAACACCAGGGGAGTCATAAGCGCGTTGCCGCTTTAAGGGGGGTTGGAGCTCTTGGAACCTTACTCGCCATCAGGAATACAACACTACATACCTGATAGGTAGCAGTGCTATTATGGCTGTGGTCTTCTGTAAGGAGCAGGTACTTCCCCAGTTGGGCTACTCCAGACTCAAGCGTGATTGTACTTCGCTGTGCCCTACCTCTCATTGTTGGTCGTAGTTTAAGGACATACCCGGGTCCAAATAACTAGAATTATTACTCAAAGAATCCTAAACATTGCCTAAAGGACACTATTCTTAAATTGTTATCGATTACGGCCTGGTTCTAGTCTGACATAGTCCAACTTAGTAAAACCGTTTATGGCAGCACGTATAAAGTCAGAGTTGTTACAACTTACATAAAGTTTTATACTGCGGTATCCAGTCCATAGTGTACACGTTGTCGGGCACAGTGAGGTTCCGGGCTAGCATACGCCGGTCCATCTTCACCAGAACCGTCTGCGGGAGCTCACTTATGATGTCGAAGATCTGGGCCAGCTTGTGACTGGGGATGGTCTCTATGCGCGACATGGACCCAAAACTCCAGTAAATAACGCCTTCTGGAGACGCGTCTAGTAACACTTTCAGCTCCTAAGAAATAAGTATACACGTTAATTATGCCCTGGAATAGAGATATGGGCCACTTGTGAAATCTATATGAAAGACGCATAAGATCTCTTATTAACGTCACTGTGACAATGTTCGTAGTGGCCTAGAAATCAAATTAGTTGACATTACATACTGAATTCATTGCACAATAGTATACAGTTACAAAATTACAATCTGGAAACCATTAAACGACTTATAAAATCGGTTATATCCAGAAATCGTTATCAATGGTACTAATTTATTACGGTTGCAAGAGTTGACACTTGGCCCTTGTTGAAGATTTTACCAGCACTCTGAACAAACAACATTATGTTTAAACAACAATTGGACGTAAGTTAGCGACAAAAATCCAAAAATTTTAATAATACATAAAAATGAAGACAAAAAGTTCAAGTTCTATTTAGGTAGGTACAGAATTTTCTGGAATGGTTCGTTTCCCTAACATAGTTCGCAACGCACCAGCACCTCAAAGTTTTACGTCATACCACGCGTTATATTTTAATTTTTTTCAATGAAGTTGCTCCATTCACAACGGGGTCTGAATGTCAACACAGTGTTGATTGATGACAACACAAGAACAACAACGAACGCAGACCGTCTGTCTATCAGCGTAAACTAGGCCGCGCTGTCCGTTTGTTTGTTTGGGAACAGATTATGGGTAATTTGGCGAATCGTGCCGCTATCTGGTAGGTCTTAGGTCCCGGGTCGATAGTTCACTATCGCTATATAATTTGGGTTAAGTGTTTTAGCATCGGACCACTGAGTACAAAGTTTGATTAGAGACAAATATTCATTTTATGTTCCAAACTTTTCTGGAATGACCCGAATACGTCCTTTTTATAAAGCATGTTCACGAAAAAAAGTAGCCACCGTTGTATGAGTCTCCATCGTTAACTGGTGAGTCGATGTAGTGGAAACAGTCATTATTAAACAGTGATTTGGAATTACGAATTTGCTTGTCTATTTTACTTTTAGGATGCCAAAATCGAAGAAATCTAGCCTCAACCGTCAAAAAATATTAATAACGCCAAGTAGTGCTAAAACAAAAATAAACGTTACAAAAATTCGTCATTTTCTGAGTCAAATTACAAATGTATCTGGCTTGTTTAGGATAGTAAAATCTAAAAGAAATTATTCACGGGACATTCTAGTGTTGATAATTTGTTTGAGTACAGAGCATAGTGCAAGCTTAATGGTTCAAATGTTCAAATTAGAAAAAACTCTCCCAAAATGCATTTTTTTTAATGGGTCATAGATTTAGAACACCTGTTAAAAATATCCACAACATTACCTACTTAAAACAAAAGAAAATGAGTTGGTTTTTATAATAGGTAACTGAAAAGAAATAACGATCGTTTCATACGAACAAAAGAAATTATAAGGCAGTGGTTACTTTTTTTCGTGAACAAGCCTTAAGTTCTTAAAATTCTGACGCAGTACTGATTTACTGATCAGAGACTTCCTCACATAGATAATGGACAGACAATTATTATTACACTGTCAAAGTATATAGATTTTCCTACTCTACTTCTGACAAATTATGGTTAGAGACCCTTGCTTATATAGTTTCATGTATGACCGCAGCTTCGCTCAGTGATCAATCACTACTAGAAAGCTGAAATTTGGTATGCTCTGATGTAATCTAATAATACGCGTGATTAAATGCGTGATTACATGCATATTATACTACCACGTCTATAAGGTTTTTTAGAAAAGTGCATAATATCAGTGATCGGAACATTTGGAATTATGGATTCAAAACTTTAACATAATGAATATGAATTTGTTAAAAAAACTTCCTAGTGAACTTTCTTCTAACCATCATTATTAATTTTATATTCACTTAACTTGTATGAATTACGATGAGGCATACCTATCGATTACAGTAGATATACAACTGTTCATAATTCCATATCAATGCACTTGTGACGAGCATTTCAACAATTAAAATAGGTTAATCCAATATGAAATATCAAAGGCACTTTAAGTATTCTACCTCTAAGCATTTCCTCATCTAATCTCTGTAATTATGTAAACGTGGTTATAGGTTAAAAACTTAGCTAAAGCACCTGGCCTATGTAGTAGTAACGTGTGTGCACATGCATGTCGGCGTTGTATATTTAAATTTTCTAGGCCAGAATAACTATATACAATAAACTTCTTCAGTATTTTTCCTACAATTATTTGTAGTCGAGCGGTATTTCGATGACCACATTATCGGTTGAAGCCGTCCGGGAGTCAAACCTGATATCCTGTTGAGTGACATACCCTTGCATATTGGCAGGTACTAAAAGTGCAGTCCAGTCTACCTCAAAGATATGTTTACATTTTTGCACCTTATTACAAAGGAGTAAGATGAAAAAGTGTATACATACATTTGGCGTCGCCTGCAGTGAAATATGGCGTACGCCTTCGAGCAAAATCTATTCAAAACCCAATTAGACGCTACACATCGTTATGTCATTCATGTCTACGTACACTACGCTACGGCGCCACAATGTCAACATCAACAACAATTGTTTGCACATTGATTTATTGATTGCATTTGCAAGAAGCCGAGAGGTGACCCAGTGACTCGAGTACGATATGAAATCACGATGAATTCCGCTTGCAACACCAGATAACGTTATCATCTTACGACTTACGACTATAGTTCCTTTTAACAATATTTTCCGTAAACCTTGAATTAATTAACTGGAAAATCTTAATCTTTCATATTTATCCTTGTTCGCCTATGTTATTAAAATATGGAAATCATCGCAGACTAATTGAACGTTACTTCGCTACGTTTGAGGGAGTTTTCAAAATTTGGTACACCCAATTAGCGAAACATGTAAAAAAAAGTTAAATCACTGTCAGTTTCGTGACGACAATTAAGCATTAAATCTTCATGAAGATCGACTTTTTGCCTTCTATTATGTTGTAATATCGATTGAAGTTTATAAAACGAACATCAAAACCAAGCTTTTATCGATATTTAATGCTTAATTGTCGTCACGAAACTGACAGTGATTTAACTTTTCTTAACAACGTTCACTAATTGGGTGCACAAGTTTTTGAAAACGCCCTTGATAGTTTTCCTCTACAATGGGAGACAAACAATAAGAATACGCGATATCTAAAGTGTGATATTTTTGGTGCGCTTGTATCAACTTGCTGAGACAACACTTTAGTCTGGCATAACCAATTTGTCAGAAGCAGTAGAAGAAACTAGTCTCATTCCTTTATGGGGTGAGTACTATAAGTAGTGTAAGAAAATAACGGTACAACCTGAGTGCTTGACTCAGTAATCTGAATGAGGGAAACCTCCGTTCAAATGTATTGCCGCAAAGACCGTGTATCGGAAGCTCTTGTGAACAAGTTTAGTTTATTAGAAATACAAAATTATAGTGTTACCTTTGGTAACTGCTGCGAGTCGTCTAGATGCAGCCCTCCTACTTCCACTACAGCAGGCACGAGTGGTCGCACCTCATTTATACTGAAGTGGCTGTTCGACAAAACTAGACTGTAGTTTTGAGCTAAGGTTTCTAGTTTTGCTCCAGGGCCGAAGAGCCGATCTGCTATTACCTGAAACACATGCGTTTAAAGCTACTGTGCATCATATAAAGCTGTATCTAGTTCGAGGAAATTGATTATGAAGAACTTGACAAACCTTGACAAAACATTAAAATGGAAATAATCTTACCTGAGAGGGGATTTGCGACTGGTATTTGTACATAATTTTAGCCCAATACACGGATACCGTGTTCATAAATCTTTCCCAGAGCGTCATCTTTTGTCCGTAGCCCATCATATAGGCTGGGATGTAGGAAGTCGCCTCCGGATTCCCGAGTTGGTCATTCACCCATGGCAGAGGCACGCTGGATAAAAATCCAACTACAGGAGCTTGGAATTTTTGTCCAAAAGGCAGGAAACATTCGCTCCCGAAGATTTCAACTATGACCATATCAAATGTAACAGTGGAATTAAGCAATGCTTTAACTGCTGGCAATCTGGACACGATTTCACAAGTTCTGACACACTCGTGTATTATCTGCTCCAAGTTGCCTATGAACTCGGGTTTTATTGATTGATGCCCTTCGGTTAGATTGTTAGCGATTTCAGGTATAGTCCCAGCTAGACTGATGGTTTCAACATTTGGAGGTGGGTTTTTCTGAAACAAAAAAAATAGTATTCGTTTTCAATAACGTCTTGTTTATGGTCAATTCGAATTTCGAGTCTTAAGAAATACACCATAATAAAATTACTCTCGAGTATTGCTACTGCGTTCAAGAATAAGTTATTTACAAGGTCAAGTTAGATTTGTGTGGTTAGTTTTCAGATAATATCATTAAATGTAGGTACTGGTTGGCCCTGAGCCGCAGCCCTGCAACCACTTCGACAACTTTACAGGCATTTAACTACTCGTTCCTGAAAACGTTTTCTTAACACACATATTTTCCAAAACGATTTAGCATCAGAATTAAAAAAAGGATGTACAGTCACCGACTTTAATTGTTGAGCCACTTACGGTTCAAGCCGTCAAAATCCCTGACTGTACATAATTATAACAATCAAGTTGAATGAGCAAGTGTTTAGACGAGCTTCGCGCGTGCGCGATAAGAAACGCAGACACGAGAGGTGAGAGGGCAACAGTTTGTACTCGCTACTGCCAGCGTACTGATATCACTGAGGCTTGTTTTTGCAGAAAAATGTTAATAATCAGATTAGTTGTCAGTGAACTTTAGAAAACTAATTTCTAGGTTAAATAGGGTTGTGTAACATAGCCTTATTTAGGGCTTACCAAACTCCATTTGAGACAAAATGTCACCCATTTCTATATAATATATCATTATCTTCCTATATTCAACGCTGCACGCGTTTACACGCAAGAGAAACAGATTATTGCAACTAT
Organism: Grapholita molesta; assembly: GCA_022674325.2. Classification (NCBI taxonomy): domain Eukaryota; kingdom Metazoa; phylum Arthropoda; class Insecta; order Lepidoptera; family Tortricidae; genus Grapholita; species Grapholita molesta. The sequence goes on from CP053138.2 coordinate 3,940,536, forward strand.
GTTGCAACCAACTGCACTGGCTCCAACAAAATCTTCTAATATTACTTTTTTACTGGTTAGGTATCTTAGGAAGTTGTTTTTTTGTCAAACGGAACCAGCGGGCTGATATCTTCCCAATTAAGATATAATCGACTAAATGTTTTGAATATACGTATTTCTAATGAGCAATGTTTTAAATTAAAGTATAAATACACAGATGAGAAGCTAACGACCGCCCGTCCTTGCCATTGACCAACTCGTGTTTTTAGTTCATTCACCCAAACATGTGTCAATCTTGAAATCTAAACTTTGGCCGCAAATCATGGAGTGCGAATGGCGGCGGCGGCGCTCCGCACATTCTTGGTTACGATCTTTGGGCTTTGGCGTGCTTTGTTTTTCTTTTATTAGTACTTGGACTGCTAGGGCTTTGGTTGCCGGTGGTTTTAATGTAGCTGCTGTTAGTGCTTCAAATGGTCATACAATGCTGTCGGCATGTTACCGGGACACACTCATTGCCTGTCTTGCTGTTTCTGACGCTACCAGCCTTTTGGGTGCCACCATTACAAGTATTTACACGAAATCCCTACTCACAATACTGGCCGCAGCGGCAAGTAGTCCATATTTTGACCTTTGATAAAAAATGTCAAGCCAATCTAAGAGTCTCTGAGAATATGTGGGATTTTTTAAATTTAGAAATGACGGATGCCGATAAAATACATCTCATATAATATTTCGCGGGTCACGTTCTGACCTCATGGTGACAGGGCGACGCCCTCGTCGGTAAGAAAGAAGATAAGATTTTACATACGCAAACTTGATTGTTACCGAGTTGCTAATCGAAATAATTGACCTCTAGTTAGTGTCAAGTAAGCTCACTTTTTCATAAACGATAATATAAGGAAAAAAAATGGTAGGTACTCAATTTACCGATAAAATATCGGATAGAATAAACACCAGTACTGACACAGCCGTAAGGTGAATTACATATCTGTTAGCCACGGATGTGACGGACGTCGACTTCTGGACATATGCCTCCTCTATAGACCGCCATAGGGTCCAATAAGTTTGTTCAAGGAACGCTGCTGCCCTACGCTGGTGGTTTCTGGCACATTGCCGTAATTTAGGAACAATATCCGCCATCCTATTGCAGAGATGGAAAACTCATCGTAGTTATCATCATGCATTTTATTACCGAAAAAAATGAAATCTTTATATTTATTATACTCTCGGAAATGTTCAAACGCATGGTCAAGATGATAATTGATAACCAATACGAATCTTAACATGAAAACACAAGTTTCACGCAAATTTATAAGCTTTTATATAACTTCTATATGACACTTTGTGTACAGTCTGCTGTTTAGGTGGTCATGAATACGATTGAGAATAGAGGCGTAATCAACTCATCTATTGCCAAGGCGATAAAGTGCATGTTCAGATATTTGTAACCACTTCCACAGCTCCGATATAGATATATATAGCGCCAAAAACCTCTATACTACATGCACACTGCACTACTGCTTTCTAACGAATTTCGATAATAAAATGACGTGATCCAGTCGATCAAGAACGTATTCATTCTTACGAAATTCATACGGAATTCACATTTAGATAACTTTTTGTGCAATCTGTTGTTGCGAATGTTTGTTCCTTATCAATGTCCTCAAAGTAACCTGTGGATCAAGTCGAAACTGAACGAGTGGTTCGTTGCTTGATACGCTGCGTTGATCCATTGTTATCGGGAATGTTTGCAATGTATTGTAACCATGTACTTGCTATTATTGATCTCTATTGCCTAATTAATTACACACCCTATTCAATATGTATATTTAAATAAATATTATTGAGACAATCATACTGTTTAACCTTATTAATGTAACTGTCTAAATGGTTAGTAGTAAAAACATATGTCAAATAGAATAGCAAAAAAAATAAGACATTGTCAAAGTCACCAAAATGATAAATGGATGAGAAAAAGTTAACACAGTCTTTTATTTATCAATGTTATTTAACAATTAACAAGCAATTTATTCACATACACAAGGTCGACCGTACAGTAAGCTCAATAAGATTAGTCTTGTAGACACTAGGTGGAAATATTTATATAATATTGGTATAATGATAGATTACAACCACAACCCATGAACAATCGTGATAAATACAAATAAATGCCCCGGCAAAGTTTCGTAACCGAGACCTCCTCGAGGAAAAGGGGACTCTTATCTTAAAGGCCGGCAACGCGCTTTTGACTCCCTTGGTGTTGCGGGTGCCTATGGGCGACGGTAATTGCTTACCATCAGCCAATCGATTGCCACCTTTGTCATAAAAAAAAACCTACTGCTTCGTAAGCAGGGTCACTATATACTAGTAACACTAGTGTCACTACCATTTAGGCTAAAAAGCCTTTAGGCTATTAAACGGGTTCCAAAACTTAAACGACTGTCGTTATTAGCAAAACCTTGCCTATCGTCTTGCTTCATTCGTGCATTTTTTGAAAATCGACTACTCTCAAGCTATCTGTACCATACACATATTTTGCCGCTTATTTTTTTTCCTTAATAAAGCTTAAATAAGCTTTTCCCATAAAGATTTCCAAGTTTTCCAACCGCGTGCAAGATTACTTACAAAATGAGTCACTTAACGACTGCTTCCTACTACTAAAACTTATCGTTGTGTGCACGTGAGTAATACAAATATAAACAAAAATAATGACAAATTCAAGAATAATTTGAAAATACACTGACAATTATTCTGCTCTTTACATTTAGGCTACTGCTAAATCTCTAATGAACGCAATTTCAAAAATGAATCTGCGATAACAACCGTGTATGAGGATACAGTTATTATATGGACAAAGGGTATGAATCACCAAAAATTATTATTATCAGGTACTTTTTATTTTGACAAATTGTAATTTGAGTTTTGGTTAGCCGATAATGTAACTTTAGGGCAGTTATTTTTTTTTTTTTTCGGCGAAGGCTTTAAAGCTCATTTGTTATAAGGTTAAGATTTATTACATAAAAAAAAAAAACAAATGACTAAGTGTCAAATGGATTTATATTTTGTTTTATTTCAATGCCCAATTTTAATAATTACAAAAACTTAAAAAAAAAATTTACAAAAGCTTTATGTCGTGTTGTCTTTAAATTATTCTTTATAATATTATCTATGAAGTTTTGTTGTATCCGTAGAATCCTTTATCATTACTTCCTTAATCTGTAAAGATTCAAACTGCCATAACCATAAAAATTCTCCAAAACGACCGTCATTAGTACGTACCATAGGAAAATGCGTGATGACGGTTAGCTGATGCTGCCTCTCGGCCAGACCCTCGATGAGCTTCCCATACATCGCGTAGTGGCTCCTCGTGTTGGTGGGCAGCACCGCCAGCAGCCGCGCCGCCCGCGCCGCCGCGCACCACAGAACTATCACCGCCACGCACACCCGCATCTCGTCGCCGTCGGTCTAAGTTTGCAACTGTCCGGGCCACCGTCGCCGATCGCTACCCGCCCCCGATAAGCAGTGACGACACGCTGCCCCCTGATCCTAGATCCGCAGCAAACACGCGCCGCGCGAGCCGCCCAGGCCCACCCACAACGAAAGCAACCTTCATTCACTACGAGACGAGACCCCCTACCGCCTGCCGATTCACGACTACTTAGATAAATTTCTCCGGGACAACCCAACGCGCTTTCGTCTGCTAGGGCAACGAGGCAGTGGCTCCTTACTCGACGTGTAGTCGTTATACATCTCGATGGTGTAAACAGTGTGGAGTCATATGAACTTTAGGTGACCGATGCGTTCTGCGCACTACACGCACGTGGGGTGCGCGTGCGAGTGTGGATTTACGAAACGGTGTACAAAGCCAATTTTTGCAAATCATGCGATTAAAGGTAGGGCTGTGATTATTGATTTCTTAATATTTTTGTATTATTTTTTTAAATTCAATCGCTTGTTTCCGTTCTCTCTATGTTCGTCATCTGACATGACTACCGGCCGTTTGCAACCTTGAAAGATTGCATAACTTGCAGTAATATGAAAGGACGTATTGATGTTTTAACCACTTATGTCCATTCGTAAGAAGCGCATTAACTGACTGATTAACATCTAGTCCTCCATATACCAGCATTGACTATTTTACACCGATTTCAATTGTGGAATTAATAAATTACGTACTTTCGTTACACACTTTTGTTCACGTCAAATCCAAAATGTAACAAAAAGCAATAAGTTAATTCGTCTATACTGTATAGCTATAAATTGTAAATAGGTTTTAATGGGTTATTTTATTTGTAGTTTAATACTCAACTTTGTAACTTTGATTTGTTGTGTTTTTCAATCAGTAAATAACGAGGTTTTTCGATCCTAATACGACTAAAGTGTCCCAAGATTTTTTCCTCGCTTCAGTTGCCAATTTACATAGATTTCTAACGAAGTTGGTTACGAAATGTAAGTAATTATAAATTAATGAAATATATTTACAACCCGGTTTCCAATGTACTAGGAAATGATCCAAATGTTTTTAAGTAAGTGCCTAATAAGATTAATTGTAGTAGTTGAGTATAGTGATAGTAGTAAAATGCACTTATATATTTATTTATAAAATTACAAGCTTTTCCTCGCTACTTAGTCAGCCAGGCATGCCCGTCTTTAAAGTATGGTTGCGGGATAAAAGTTATCCTATCCTATGTCCTTTCGCGTAGCTCAAACTCTCCATACCAAATTTCATCCCAATTGGTTCAGCGGTTTAAGCGTGAAGAGGTACAGTCAAGTGTAAAAATTCGTTCATTGCCAAAGTTTCAGAAATATGTAACGAGCAACTCGGTATATACAGTAAATAAGGTTGTGGGACGTATTTATGAAAGGATTTTTTCGGTACGTATTTTTGCATTTGACTGTAACAGACAGACAGATACAGAGAGTTACTTTCGCATTTATAATAATAATCTCTCCTAGCCGTTTCCGACCACAGCGACAGTTGAAGGCCAGGCCACCTGTGGCCATACTTTACAACTAGGTATGTTGGAGGGGTGCTGACTTGCAGTGAGTGTGGCCGTACATTTACTGCTAAAATCGGCTACGTCAGTCACCAGAGAGCGCACCAGCGACGCTCTCAGCATTTATAATATTAGCTTATTAGTTAGTATATAATATTAGTATGCATTGTTCATTAGTCTATTATAATTATAACAATTTATTAGTCCCATAAGCGCTGTCGGAACGTCGTCGGGAACTGGTGCAACAGGGCTAAGAAGCCATCAAAGCCTTGTCACCATCTAAAGAAAATATTCTAGTAACTAGGTCTACGATCCCAGCAGACGAAGCCAGATAAGCCGGAAGACTTAAACTTGTTAAGTAGCTTTTGTAATACCTACCTTCGCTGTATTTCATTTTTTTTTATATGATTAATTACAATAAAACCATTATCATACAAATAATCAATGGAATCTAAAAGCTCCGACACGAACTGCCATCACTAAAATAAAGTTATATCAAACACCTGACCATTCCTACTCAACAATTTCTACTTCACTTCTTGTTTTAAACAGGTAATTTAAATTTTGATATTTGGCTCATCGCCATTAGTAACATACGTGTTTATTTCTATAATTAGATTTTGGAACCTGTTATAAACAGACTGATATATCAAGATTAACAAGAGAAGGACGGAAGGAAGTTGTGTTTCGGTCTTTTTCATTATTTTAAAACTGCCGAGTCAGGTTGTTACATAGAATTATGCTCCATAACGAGGACCTTTTTCACGAGTAGTTCGTGTCGCAGACATATACTATCATCGTTATAATGCCGAATCGTGTCTGTTGCTTACCTCCTCACACAGAAACCGCTAAATTGGTTTAGGTTAAAACTTGGCATGGACTTATGGAGTTAGTTTGTATACTGGGAAACTACATAATTAAGATCTCAAGCCATGTTTTGCTAGACCTTATACAGAGCCCTGAGTGTAAGTTTTTAACGTGACTTTACGTCACGAACGCGTTTGCGTTTCCCATATAAATAACATTATCACTTACGCGTGCGTAAACGTTTTTTTACGTCTAAAGTAACTTAGACTAGAGCCTCTGTTTAGAATGGTGCGAATGAATGAATGATTCAGTATTTACTTGTGTTGTAAGCAGACCGGCCAGGAATATGACGGATAACGCTCTACAGAGTTCTCTTCCTTCTGTCAATAACTGTAAGGTTGGCAATAAATAAGGCTACTAGGGGTTTTATAGTAGCCAATAGTATAGCATGTATTGTCGTTACGTGGCAACACCCCACCACCTTGATAGTTGGAAATCCTCTACTGTGCGTTTCTCTAGAAGCTTCCTGCCTTGCACATCAAAAGTGTGGAATGATTTGCCGTCGGTATTTCCGGACCGATACGATCCTCATACCTTCAAGAAAAGAGCGTAAAGAGCGTTAGTGACTCCTCTGGTGTTGCGGATACCCATGGAAGACGGTAATTGCTTACCATCAAGGCAGGCATAAATACTAACATTGCTCCCTGGTAAAACAAATAACTATTGTAGGCATAGGAGGACTTAGCCAAACGACTTTTTTTGCTATTTTGGTAATGGAACTGTAGCCGTCACCAATTCTTCCTGTTGCACTCTAAATTATTTTTTACTCTAATAAATAATACTTTCCTCATTTTCGGCAACCGGTTGGCCTGTCTTAATTTCTAGGTACAGTCAGCAGCAAAAGTGGCTAAGCGTTTGAAGTGTTCAAAATGACCTACACACGCTCTTATTCTCTTGACAATAGAGATGTGTTGACCTCATTTTGAACACCTCAAACGCTTAGCCACTTCTGCTGCTGACTGTACATATGTGACATTATCTATGATAAGGAACCTTATTGTCGATGGCGCTTACGCCGTTGTTCAAGATGCCGCAATACAAACGCAACGCGGTACGACGTAAGCGCCATCGACAATAAGGTCCCTTTTGCTAGATAATGTCACATATTACTACGCATGCGTGTCACCGTATGAGACTGTTGTATAAAACATCGTTTTACCGATACGGGCACTTGTTAACTGACGACAAGATAACAAGTTTTATAGCAATTATGCATGCACGGTGCCAATTATTTTTTATCGATTAACGTCTTTATTAAAGCTCGGGCTGACATGTTGTGACAATGCTGACCCCAGCGAGGGTCGTAAGAGCTGATAAACGTCATACTCTCCACCGAGCATTACCGGTCTGACAGTATACTAAGAAAACAGATTGTTTTTGCGTAAATTTTAAGAAAACTTTCCTCTCTAGCCTACAATTAGCTTAACTGATTGTACATATCTCACTTTTTAAGTTGTTACCACTGAGGTTAAAGATTGAAATTAACCTTAATTACTGTCGTTATCCTTAGTATTCACTCTGCACGTTTTAAGAAAACATTAAGCATCGACAAAAAGAAACTATATCTTATTATCGTAACCTCAAAACGTTCTAAGCTTAGATAAGCGGTTATTAACTTTTAAGTATTTCGTAGAATAGGTAATATTGTAATGACGCAATATGCCAAAACACACAAAAAAAATTAAGCAAGATAAATATCTCACTTAAGTTATTATTTTTTTCTTAAATGTATATTGTTATGGGTTTCAATTTATAATTAGCTTAGAAGATCCCACGGGAACATATTACCGGTATATATAGTGTCCAAAGTTTAGTGATAAAAATCCGAGTTTTCCCGGAGGAAAATAATTTCTCACTATAACTGTAGGTACAGTCATCAGCAGAAGTTGCTAGGCACGCGAGATGTTCAAAATGACCTTAACACGACTTTATAGTCAAGAGACTAAGAGCGCGTTGAGATCATTCTGAATTGGCTCAAATAGCAACTTCTGCTGCTGACTATACACTAATCAATTTCCTCAGTCGTATTTTCGGTAGTAGGTAAGTATGTATGTATGTACGAGTATATTTTATTGTTATAGAATAGAACTATCGTCAATGTTAGGTGGTACAGTCAATTGCATAAATATGTATACAGTTTGTCTCCCTATGCCATTGCCTGGTAATGTACAGTGTACAGTCACTGGTAATAATATATTATGATGTCAAGGCCGAAATAAATTCTGACAGCACCTTACTATTGTCAACCTCTGTAAGTCTGTACTGTACAACTGATACGAGTTATTTAAATTAGACCCGGGATTCTTATAGCGATGACGTCACAATAGGGTAACGCGTGGGAGTAAATGGAACGGTGGAAGAAAATATTACATACCTACTTAAACAAAAAATGAGATAAGCTAAAAATTATATGAATTGCACCAGAATAAAATACGGTTATTAACCAAATAAGTTTTAATCAATCACAATAAAAATTGGTCATTTAACGAAATATCAATGTCGATAATTCAAACAACTGATAATTGATTTATAGGAAGATTCGCAGTAATATACCATAAAATAAATCCGTATTAATTACTACTGTTCCATTTACTCCCAAGTTACTCTATTGTGACGTCGTCTCGACAAGAATCGGGATTCATAATATAATGAGTACGGTCAGCAGGAGAAGTAGCTAAGCGTTTGAGGTGTTCAAAATGAGGTCAACACATCTCTATTGTCAAGAGAATAAGAGCGTGTGTAGGTCATTTTGAACACTTCAAACGCTTATTAGCCACTTTTGCTGCTGACTGTCCTAACTTAAAACTATCCCGTGTTAAGTACAAGTTGGTCTGTACGTGTGTTTCATACGGCATTTGTTCCAGCTACGAGGTGCAGGTGGGGGCGGGGGGGCGGCGGCGCGGGCTCGGGCAGCGCGTGCTGCGCGTGCTTGAGAAGCTCGCGCTCGCCACGCGCATGCGCTGCGTGCGCCTCACAGCGCTCACGCACAACCCCGCCGCGAGCGCCTTCTTCCGAGCGTGCGGGTCAGTATCATGTCACCACCTGGCACCACAGTGACAATTGTCACGATTCCCGACATATGTAAATTTCTGACGTTGCAGGTGTCCATTGGTTAAATTGACCGCTTACCATCGGATGGGACGTGTGCCTGTTTGCCACCAACACGTTAGTTTAAATAAGATACCGTTATTTTTTATTATATCATCAATAGATAGGTAGTAGTTAGATGAAAGGCTCTTGACAATTGTCACGAGAAATACGAGTCGCGAAATTCCGACAGAGGACTAATCACATGTCAATCACACAAAAATATCGAAATTTCTTCTGAGGATCGTGAGAATTTTCAAGAGCTCTTCACCGAACTGCTACCTGTTTATTGACGATATAATAAAAAGAATGCAGCATTTTATTGAAACTAACATGTTGGTGGCGAACAAGCACACGTCCCACCCGATGATAAGCGGTCAATGTAACCAGTAGACACCTGCAATTTCAGAAATTTACATATGTCGGGAATCGTGACAATTGTCGCTGTGGTGAAATAGGGGCCTGCTCTCCTTAATTGTACAGTCGCCATCAGATATATCGGAGCTATGGAGGTGGTCGCAAATATCTTAACAACGTCTCTTGTCAAGGCGGTAAAGTTCTTGTTTTTTTTTATGACAAAAGCTGGCAAACGTGCAGACGGATTGCCTGATGGTAAGCAATTACCGTCGCCCATGGGCGCCGGCAACACCACGGGAGTCACGGGCTCGTTGCCGGCCTTTAAAGGAGGTTAGAGCTCTGGGAACCTTACTCACCATCAGGAACACAACACTACATGCCGGAAAGGTAGTAGTGCTATTATGGCTGTGGTCTTCTGTAAGGAGGAGGTACTTCCCCAGTTGGGCTTCTCCAGACTCAAGCGTGATGGTATTTCGCTGCGCCCTACCTCTCATTGTTGGACGTAGTTTAAGGACATACCCGGGTCCAAAATGTTCGTGTTCCGATATTTATGACCACCTCTACCGCTCCGATATATCTTATGACGACTGCATATGAGTCACTAGCTTTTTGACCATGAACTACGATCAGAAACCACCGGAGGACAGTAGGCCTGCCGCGAACATCGACGTTGGTAAATTTCAAGCATCTTTCTCTCTAAAGCCCCATTTAGACCATGCAAGAACTTGTATACAATTTTCATTACATTGCGGGTTATCGGCGTACGGCGAATTCGGTCGCTTTATTAAACCCCGCAATGTAATGAAAAGCGTATACAAGTTCTTGCATGGTCTAAATGGGGCTTTACTCCATCATAAGGATGACAATGATCATAATATGACTTGCCCGATACTCAACAAAATCGTAGCCAATATTGTTCTAATTATATTAATTTCAAACCTATTCAACAAGGACTAAGGTTGAAAATTCGATACATATGCAATGTTTTTCCAACCTTTTTAGTAAGTAACTGGTTGGCGGTTACAAGAACAAAAGGAGATAAAGTATTTTAATAACAATGCTATTGTAAAAACAGTTCAGATAATTACAAATATAACAGGCAGACACGCTTTCGTTTACACACTTTTTAAAATGACGATCCATTAAAATAACGCAATTTTATATACATATTTATAAATCCATTATAATTAAAGGTCGTCACAGACAACGATGCAGGCTTTGTTGGCAAGATGTTGATGGTCACCTACTGTTGCTGTATGTATGGAACAATATTCTATAAGAGACTACACACACACTCTTGTAATATCGTAGTCACCTTATCACAAGCTGCTGTTAGGTATTTCATTGTATGTGGATACGAATTTCGGGACATGAACTCAAGCCACTGATTACTACTATTCGGAGTTTATCAAAAACTTGTCCAAACCGCTGAAGTTATATCACGTTCTCTAATTAATGTTATCATATCATTGCATCCATTCATTACACGATTATGGTCCACAGTTCAAAATATAAAGGCAATCATTATTTAAACGAGATACTTTTTCATGATAATTATTTAAAACACTGGATATGTATGTTACGTCACATTATAGTTTTCAAAGTTCAAATATATCCACTAACGTACTTTAGTGGAAGCAGTTATGATATGACATTGACCCAAAAAAAAAATAAGCTATGAGAATCATCCCATAGGTATACCTATTCTTTGAGTACTTCTAATGTGTGACTGGTTGGTTCAAAGATGGCCGCTATCTTTACTCCCTAAAAAAAATGTATTCTCGTCCCGGTAGCTACAAGGCCTTCATTTTCGTATAAAATGAAGATGTAGAATTTTGTTGTGTTGGCCATCTTTGACCCCCCACAATTCCCGAATAGCCGCATGCTTAGCTTATGCCGATAGTAGTAGTTCAAATCCAAGTAAGGGCATTTATTTGTGTGATGAGCACAGATATATAGTACCCACAACACAAGCCTTCTTAATCGTACCTTGGGGCTCAGTCAATGTGTGTAAGGATGTCCTGTAATATTTATTAATTTATTTAACAAACATAAATTAGAATATACCTATTTGCTCTCTGTTTGTTACAGATACGTGTTAGACGAGACGAGTCCAGCGTTAGAGGAAGCTGCACACTACGAGATACTGAGCAAACCTACAGAAACTTAGGAGGGCTAAACTCCATTATTTCACTACCACTACTACCAAGAAATAGACGTACAGTTGTCGCGCGTCAGCCATCATTTACAAGTTGGTCCATTCCATATCGGTTTACTTAACCTTTTGAACGCCAAGCACCACTAAAGTGGTCGCGTGCTGTCGTGCCTGCCACGCCACCGACCACTAAAGTGGCTATGGCGGACGCTGACAAAGAAATTGTCCTGCTGACAGATAAGGTTTATATTTGTTCTTCACAAGTCATACCATGGCGTTCACGTCAAATTTTGACGCGAGAGGAAAAGCGTTCAAAAGGTTAATTTTGACATATCTTTTTGCATAAAAATGATTGTATATTTTTAGTTGTGTTATAGTGCGTTTTTTGTATTTGAAGGAAGGCTAAAGCACGAAGCACAAGGTTTTTCATATAAGACGCTCTATGTCACACAACTGTAAACAAAGTATCTCAAACAGACATTAAACAATGTTACATTATTGTTGTCCAGCGTAATTTATAATTATTTGTAAGTGTCTAAATAATACTTACAACTTAAAACAATGTATATACTTTGAAAGTATTTATGTATGTGTTAGTTCTGGTTGCATATTAAAAAAAAACCTAAAGAAGAGGTTCTAAACGATTGACTTGTTTTCCTCGCTATCGTCGAAATAGTATCGGAATCGTTAAAAAAATATATGATGGTTTTTGGCCTCATATTGACCTCCCCTTTAAATATTTGGTGATGAACAAATAGATTGTAGGGGATAGAATAAGTTTTCTTGGTGTTTTTATGTTAATGTTAATTGACTGTAATTTACTAAGACAAATAAAAAAGCGGCTTTACTGTCCGAAGTACACACAATAAAATTTACGTCGTGCCGACGCGGACCTTTTCATTTTGATTACATACGAAGAATACAAATTAACTAATATAGGCCTGTTTAGTTCTCGTTCTGTAAAAGACTTAACACCTAATATCTGTTCCGAACAGAAAAGGTTGACGACGACTGCTTCTTTGTTTACTTTATTTTTAATCCTAAAAAAAACGGACATTAACCAAAGCTTAGAGCATAGATGGTCCTGTTTTCATCATTCTTCACCATGTCTCTAACAAGTACTCGATAGGTGATAAAACTGTGCCCCAATCAAAAAATAATGATACGAAGTTTGCCATTTTGCTTTACTGTTAGAGCGTTCAAATATGATGACAGGCTATAAAGTCCCGAGCATTTTAGGCTAGCAGGTGTACTTTTTAGGAAAATACATACGTACCCGCTCTACCTCAAATAAAGTGAATTGCTTGTGTTGTATATAATTAATTTTTAACGTTTTTTTGAACTGACTTGATTAAAATGTTTCATGAAAACGATATGTTTTTAATGGATTCCTTTTGCAAATTAGAAACTAAAGTGAGTCTAGGCAATTTGGTTATTCACCCGATTAAATGACTAATTGTGAGACGCGAAAGTTATATAAAAGCGTAAACTTTATGTACAGAAATACGAAATGTTCCGAAAACCAATATGACTTTTATTTCAAATAAGGTGACTATGTTTATCGCGATTTTTTTTGTCAGAAATAATAGAATCAAATATAGGTATCGATGAAAAATTAGGTACCTGTATCGACTTGTTTGTACTACTTAGTTACAAACAGATAAACTCACGTGTAATTATATCGCACTAGGTGACATGTTTCGGGTAAGCTCTGGTACCCAACTTCAAGCCGATAAACAACGATCTCGATGAGGGTGAATCACTCACTGCTGTCCGCCTAGTGCGATATAATTATACGCGAGTTTATCCGTTTGTAACTAAGTAGTAGTAACATGGCTCACAACAGTTTTAATTGACTTTTGTAATAAATACTGTCTTCAAGACTAGAACTATTAGAAGATATCTGGGTAATGTTATCATTTTATCAGTATTCTCAGCATCTTTTACTATGTTTACAGTTCCTAGTCTACTACACACTTTACACTTTTTTTACTGTACATTCTAAAATAGACATATTTTTGTAATTAATTATACACATGACATTGATAATGAACCCTTTTGTATTATAATTTAGGCAATCTACTTTTTGCAGCGATTTGAAGTAACTAAATAAATATTTTGGAAAGATCTTACACAACTCCACTTAGACCTACAGTACAGTCAGCGTCATATAGTTTGTAGCATCCAAAGTAGTCAAATAGTTCGGTACACCATACTAATTCTATGGTGTACCGAACTATTTGAGTACTTTGGATGCTACCAACTATATGACGCTGACTGTACCAGAGTAGCTATCAGTGCCCCAAACAGTCAGCATTTTTCCCCGCTCTAATTTAGGCCATAATTTATGTTTCTTACATATTCATTGTAAAGAAGCGGGTAACTCACGTTTTATATTGCTCGACATGTTTCACTGCGTAACGAGGAGCATAATCATGAGCATTCGCGTCGGTTAGCCAACGCGAACGGCTCATCACTGTACTCCTCGTTTGAATTTCACGATAGTTTTGGGTTATATTTCTGACGTGATAATTGCCTTATTCTTTTCGTGGGTTAACTGACCTTCAAAGTTACCTAACTAACTTAACCTACCCATTTTTTGCGATATATTACTTTATTCATTTGTCAGCGACAACATCAGCGGTGTTAGTTTCTTTTGACGTAAAACGTTTACGAATACGTATGTGATAATGTTAGTTATATGTGAAACGCAAACGCGTTCGTGACGTAAAGTTACGTTAAAAACTTACACTCAGGGCTCTGATAAAAAAATCCGAAAGGGTAGAAATGCGAATGGTGACATACATGAATCAAAACAAACTCGAGTGGGGAAAAATACGAATTATTCTACGCAGAACTATCGCGTTTGCCGCGATGTTATAGCAACCCAAATATAAGCCTATAAGGGCAATTTCACTTTCAGGGACACCCAATTAACTTAATTGTCAAATAAAAGTTAAATCAGTGGTCAGTTTAGTGACGACAATTAAGCTTTAAATTTCAATACAATCTACTGTTTTATGTTTAATCCATAAATAATACGTGTTATTGTAATAGAAAAATGCGAATAAAGCTGATGATTTACATAAATATTTCCAGCTTAATTGTCGTCACTAAACTGACCACTGATTTAACTTTTATTTGACAATTAAGGTAATTGGGTGTCCCTGAAAGTGAAATTGCCCATAAGGTAATAACAGATACACACACACACACAAAGTTTTATGTATTTTTTTTTGTGATCACATTATTAATATTTTTATCACGACATTCCGTGTTATGTAACTACATAGCTAATTTAAGACATCGTTAAACAATTAACTCATTAGTACATCAAACTGATAATTCTCATAGCAACTAAGGTTTTCTTAGCTAAATAAATACAATGAATTTACAAAAAACTGTGTTTTTTTTAAACATAAATATACGATCATATCCCGACAAATGCCAAAAGATATAATGATGCAAAAACGTGAGATGTTTGCGATCAAAGTAAGAAGTATCAATTACAAGTTAATCTGCCACTATGATGGGTTTGAAAGCTCATTTCGTTATATTGTGTGGCCGCGGGGGAAAAAAGGTTTCATTCTGATCCTTCCATGCGTAAGCCCTACATATTACTCTACTATTTATACAAAACCATTGTCCCTGAAATTTAAACTTTATGCGCGGTGCATAGAGTTCAACGTCCCTTGAACTGCATGGAAATGTGTTTATATTGATAATTGAATCTTTAAATTGTTGTTTTAAGTGGACTTTGTATTTTGTTCTAGTTGAATTAAGTCGCAAGACTTCAGAGAAAGTACAGAATAGTGTACTTTTTACAGTTATTTTACTACAACTCTTGTGAATGAAGACTTTAGTACAATGTTCAACCTAAGACTCACTGTCAAAATAAGTTAACATGTATCCATAGATGGCGCTGCGCCAGATAATACCTAAACCCCCATTTAGACCAAGCAAGAGCTTGTATACGATTTTCATTACATTGCAGGGTTATATAAAGCGACCGAATTCACCGTACGCCGATAGCCCGCAATGTAATGTAAATCGTATACAAGTTCTTACCTGGTCTAAATGGGGCTTAAAAGAAAGAAAATAGTATCTCGGAGGAACGCGACTTTCTAGTTTACATAGACATTGCTCCATGTCTTGCATATTCCTTATATTATATCCAAATGAAATTTATGGTGTGCTGTTAGAATAGCGGGTTTTAGTAAACCATTTATAAATATTAGTTACGTATTATCGCATTACTTAGGGACAGCGATCGACTACCGGTATTATATTCATACAAAGTAAGGGATATTCAATGGTTTGAGTATCTCGGTTGTTGGTGCATATTTTTTCATACTATTCAATTAATCACATAATGTAATCTTCTTACTTATATATAACATTTATGGAGGAGAGAAAGAAAAATTATAAATTATCGGCAATATTTTGATTTTTCGTTATACCGGTAACGATCCCTGCTTAGGTACGGTTTTGTGACCTAATGATTTGCCACTAAGAAATAGGAAACTTAGCCATATGAAGCTTAAAACTTAACAACATTAGCTACAATTTGCATGTTCTCAAAAAATAAATTTTAGTTAACATTGCAATATAAAAGCAAAAAATATACATAGTTTATGATTGACAATTCAAAAAATCCTACGATTTTGATAAAACCTATTCACGTCAGTTTTTTTCGATACTGAACAGATTAACAAAAATAGACAATACGAGTAGGTAAACAATTAACAATCTGTAAAACACGATTCACATTCTTTCTTGTAAACCTGTACGTTTACCGGCGCTACTATGACAGATAAGGGCGTCTTTCCATTGACCGGCAATCAGTGCCGCTTATCTGTGGGACCTGAGTATGATTGGCTTGACCCCGAGACGTAACTGAGTACATACCCTCTGCACATACATGCATTGCTATGCTATGATGATAAACGAAGGTAGGATAAACCACTCCCCCGAATTGTGATGTTGTCAACTATGTCGGCAACGCGATATGAGAAAGTGACCTATATTTCGTTTGGTAGTGGGTACACATTGCTTTAACCAGTTTAACTTTGCGTTTATGAAGTTATAACTTATAAAATCAATTATTCATTATTATTTCCACAAGGGATTATTGCTAGTTTCAAGAAGTTTATTGATAAATGTCATTTTTATTGACGACTTGTATTTAAAAGGCAAAAAGTTAGCCCCTAAGTATACTTATGCGGAAATAGGTGTGAGTTAGTATGTTTTTGAAAGTTAAAAATGTTGATATTGATGTTTTTTTCTGATGTAATAAATTACTTTTTTTTTGCTGTTTCTTAGGATTAGAAATAGGATTTAGGTACCATCCATTGTAACAGCATTTTGTCGTTCTTTCTTATAATTTCTCTGGTATTGGTAGTCATGGCTTTCCGCCATTTCCTTTACAGTATATTTCGATATTTCACATTTACTTAAATTTACTTACCTTTGTCTAATTTTTGCCTAGTTTTTATGTTATTTGGGCTTCTATTTTTTATTCAAAATTTTCAAGTGCCAATATATAATCATCGCATTTATACGAAGTTCATTCAGTACTTAGGTACCATAAGTTGGTAAATTGCATGAAAAGGCTGCTTACAATTCATGTAAAGAAAATGAGTTTTTGAACGATCAGCAGAAGCATGGCAAGGAGTGTGACACGAAGGGGAGGTCTTCGTCTAGTAGCAGACTTTGAAAAGGTAGTTTTCATATTCCCCCCTATCCCATGGTTCAAGGAAAACATCGCGATTTTGTGTTCAGCCACCCTTATTTTAATATCATCATTCATTATATCTTCGTCGCGTTGCTCCGGCAGTTGCCACGGCTACAGGGAGCCTGGGGTCCGTTTAGCAAATAATCCTAGGATTTCGCGTTGGCATTAAAGTTTTACGAAAGTGATTGCCATTTGAACTTCCAACCCAGAGAGTTACTTTAAAATGAGGTGAGGTATTAACCCTACAATATAGTTACCTACTTCCCAATTTTACCACATTATTTTTCAGATACATTGTAACCGAGTAAGTTGCTCTCATTCACACAAACGTGCGGTTATGTCATTAACTTAATTCTTAATTAGCGAATGTTCGTTTGACCTTTCTTCGTAAAATCTCATTGATACGAACTGAGCACATATGATTGTGGATACATAAAAAGTAATAAAAACTCTTTAAAAATGATATAATATTTATTCATATTTCATTTACGCAATAAGTATTAGGGTATCACAGTTACTAAATACTGTTAAGATAAACATTATCTTATACATACTTATTACAATTTCGTGCTTTCTGAGGCAGGTTATTTCTTAAGTTATTGGTAAATTTTGTTCTAATAAAATTAGAAAGAAGAGAAGAAAAACTTAAAAATCAAAACTGACGGCTGGGCAGCAGCGTCCGTCGGTGGCTCGGCAAACCACCTGCCCCGCTGGGCATTCTGCTGCTACGGGCTGGCGACTATGGCAATTAAAAGATGGTGCAAATCATATTTGATGACTTGCGGATGGCTGATGAACAAGGATAGGACAAACGCCCGTCATTTCGAAAATATAACCCTGTTCCGTACAGAAGAGACTTCCTTATTTTATGATGTTAAAATATTTTATTTTATAAGACTGTGACGGACTTTTTCAACGCATAAATGAGTCCTAAATTCACATCGTTATAGGCTCACAACTGAAAATTTAGAAAAAAAATTGGCCATTCTATTTTACTGGCGAAAGTAAATTTCGGAATGTCAATCATAAATTAATTTGTCACTGGATATAAATTATGGTCCAATAAATGTATAAAATACTATTTTTTTATTAACATAAGGAAGTCTCTGCTGTACGGAACAGGGTTATATTTCCAAAATGACGGGCGTTTGTACGATCCTTGGATGAAGAAAAACTTAAAAATATAACCCTTTATTAGGGTTTGAAATCCATATAGCAAAGCATATACAAAACTAAACAGGATACAAAATAGAATACCTAACATGATAAACATCAGTTTAGACGTCAGAACAAAACAATGACGTAGGAGTAGTTAAGTTTAAGATTAATTTATTATCTACTATTTTATAAACAACTATAGTCTTAAACTAATAAACACTGTGACAATAATTTACACACATCATCATTATTATGACTAGGTAGTACTTAAGCATACACTGTTTTACATTTAAGTGTACAAGTACGATTGTATTATTAACCGAAGAGCTGGCGGCTTCCACGCACCGTTGTGCGATACAACGAGGAAATGCCACTAACATCCTTGGTACAATGCCTCAAGGGCCTTTTTTAGATTTAGTGTAATTAGTTATTATAATATTGTAATCTTAGATAGATAGGTTCATTGTATATCCGAGAAGATGAATTTACTGACAATGCAATAGATTCTTAATCGCGCACTCACACCTTCGTAAAATTGTGACAAAGTTCAAAAATCGAGCTTTTAGGATTAATATCTGAAATATACAGTAAAAAAATTATAATATGAAACACCCTCTTACAGCTCTACTAATAAGATTATATTACATATTAATTGTGCTTCGTTGTGTTAGATACAGCAGTTACACTTCTGTTCCTTGGCAAGTGAGTAGTTACCTTCAACCAAATAATTATATCAATTCTTAGGTTAATGAAGAAATGATAAGAAACCGAGCCAATTTTCATAATGTCTGCTTGATTTGGATTTTTTTACATTTTACTTAGAATCACTAGCTCTTCCGATATTGATAGCACACAAAATTGTCGAGACAGTTGTTAAGCCCGCCTAAACTCTTGTATAAAATCTCTATACCATGTAAATATGACCCAAATAGAAAAATCTGCTAAAAACCTACACAACTGGCTATAAATCATCAACCGTTTCAACGTCTAACGGCAAGTCTTCCGTAGAATCTCGACTTTCTTCACTGGGTTCCGATATTTCAACATTTAGAGAATTTATGTGTGTTCTGTGTATATCTTGGGTATTCATACGGGGTATATTCGGGGTCCATGTTTGTGGAACTGGTAGCGTCGAGGCCGGCAACGCGACAGCGCGCGGCGGGGCTATGGTGGTACACGTCTCTCGGCGCTCTCTCGCACGACGGTTTTGGAACCAGATTTTTATCTGCAACACAGGTTCACACATTATATCTGTAAATATTTAATGTCTTATTGTTAAGCGCCCGTTGCTCTTTTAATTTTTTAAGACTTGTGATGTTTTCAATTAAAACGTACCTTAATTTCGGTTGTCAATAAGGCTTTCCTGCCATGTAAAAACACTTAGAAATAAACCTTGTCAAGAGTACGTACAAGGAAGCTTTTTAAAACGGCACATATTATTTTTGGATACAATTATATTTCCCGTACTGCTTACCTAAAATAAAGCAAGAAAGTTGCGAACTTGGAACCGGTTTTGAGACCGACAAGTTACCGTTAGTAAATTGATAACCTCGATTTAAGAGTTCCAATGTTGTATGGGCCAAAGTTTTGTGTCAAAGTCGGAACTACAGATTGGAAATATGTAATACGTGTTTAAAAATCCCAAAATGTGTGTAGGTACTACAAGTTCTCTGTATCGACGATTACCGTGGACTTCCTATCCAACTGACGGAGACTTATCGCTTGGGCTATTGTAATGATTGGACAAGTTAATCGACCGGATGGTTTTTAACACGACATATTCTTATTTATCTTACCCCTTAAACCTTACCTCGTGACTGTAGCAGCAGATGAATTAGTCGTTTTATGGCGCGCGCGCATTTGTTGCCTAGAGAGCTGTCAGCGCAGCGGTATGAACACGTGACTCTGATATTTTTTTGATTTATCACTTAATCTTAAAGCCCAGTGCCGGTTGCGCCAGGTACGGCGCCCGCGCGCAGGCCGCCTACAGCGTCGCCAGCGCAGCAGTAATAAACACATGGTTTTGGTACCCACTGGTGTCACTTACTCTATCATCTCGAAGCTGTAGAGCCGCAGCCAGCGCGCGCAGAGCCGGCGGCGCGAGGTACGGCGCCCGCGCATAGGCCGCCTCGAGCGCCGCCGCCTGCGCTGCGGTAAATGGAACACGCGCGTGCCGCCCCGACCGCCGCTGACGGCACACGTTGTTTACTGCTCCTGTGTACCAATTACTTTGTTAAGTTACTGAAATAAAAGTGTAAAGCAAGACTATATATTTTGACTTTGAACGTTTTTTCAGTTTAGGGGTCTAGCAATATGTAATGGCAAGTAAGAGTAAGTGACGAGTAAGAGAACTTGTAGTTCTCTGTACTACTTGTGACTGGTTAGGAAATGTCATAACAAAACACTTTGGGGACAAGCACATGACGAAAAAAAAGTAACTTAGTAACTAGCAGCGGCCTCGGCCGGTGCCTGCCTTTTTTAGCACAAAAGGCAAGAACCTTGCAAATATCTGTCACCCGGAACATGGTTAAGGCCGCGACTTTAGCATAAGTAAGGTCTGGAACTAACGTGGAAGACGCGGAGGCCGATACCGCGTACAGCACAGCCAACTTGGAGCCTCCGGAGCTCCGCGACTCGATTCCGCACTCAAAATCCGCTCTATACTGAAATCCGTACCCTTAGAACTTCGCACAGGAGACAAGTCCATCTTTGCTATAACTAAATGGGCCGGTCTTGCGACCCTTATAATATATAGACTGGATGAGGGAGGGAACTACCATGCTCCGCCTCTTAGGGGATGATTTTGGGTGTAGATGTTATCAGTGACCGCAATGAATAGGGATCGCGCTTCGCTGGTTCCAGGAGTGTTGTGACGTGAACTCATTCATACAACAAATTGAATGGTAAACGATACTGTTTGCACACAAAAGAATGTTATTACTTTACTAGCATGTGGGAATTAATACGTAATTTAAATTTCGCGATTGGTAATACGATACTTACCAATTAAAAATGCATTAGGGTTTCTGTAAGTCCCAAATGCTATTGCAATATTTAATGTTTATAAATTAAATAATGTAGTTACTTAACTATCTTATTAATTAACCGTGAATGTACTGGCGGAGGGCCCATCTACCTTCTGAAGATATCATATGAAATCAAATAAAAAATTCTGTATGAAAATTGAGCTCATGGCCCCTGAGCGTTCAAAACTAACGATAAATATAACAGATCAACAGATAGTTAGTTCACGTTGTTTATTCACAAATCATGCGCAAGAGTTGTGGCCTAAGATCTAATAGCGGGGTCTTTAACCGATTATTCACAAGTGATGTAATCACGTTATCTGCTATTTGCTCGCTTGTTGAAGTGCCACATTATTTTATTGTGCAAAACTTAACAAAAGTACCTACCGGCTATTGACAGGCGGTTGTGTCCAACCAAGCCCTATTGTGCTTTTAGAGTAGCAAGATGGGTCGGCAGATTGTACTGATAACGTTCAAGTTTCAAAATAAAGGCAGATGTTTGCTGAACGTTTCGGCTCAATTATAGAGATATGTACAGTTTGGTGATGGCAGGCATATCGGTTTCCTAAGTGGGAAAAAGTTTGATTAACGTAAATGCCTTATCACCTTAATGGTAAAACCATAAGGTGCATGTATACATATTTTAGCACTTTGGCCGTAACGATATCTTTGACCTTGACTGTACATGCTGTAATTCGCTAACGAACTATTGTCTCTGTCACTGTAATTTGAGCAAAAGAAATTAACGAACTTCGATTTTCGCGGTAGGTTCACAGATGCATACAAATCTTGATACAAATACATAAATATTACAGTAAATTCTTACACAAATTGACTGAGACACACGGTAAGCTCAAGAAGGCTTGTGTTATGGGTACTCGCGATCAAATGCTTTCATAAATATTGTTGTTGTCCTAAGGCATCTCAGAGGTACAGAGGGCATCCACAAACTCGCGCCTTTCATATTGTCAATGTTGATAATTGCCTTTGCGCCTCACCACAACAGTACGATGCATCTTAACGGACTCGCACGACCCGGTAAGAATTCCCTCACCAACACCAAGGCCGCTGCACCGCTCTCTTACCTGTCGGCATTGCGGCGCGGTTCACCGCTCGCGACACACCTACACAACAACGGTTCAAGTGTTACTTGTATTAGACACATCGCCACGATGGCTTTACCGAAGTTCTTTGAGTTGAGCAATGGTGATCGCCTGCCGAGGATCGGGTTCGGAACATGGCAGGTGAGTGTTTTTGTTTACATGGTTAGAGATAAGCATGTAACTAGGTCAAGCTCAGAGGCTGTAAGTTACTTTTGACGTAAAATGTCTCGAACGCGTAAGTGATAATGTTATTTATATGGGTAACTTTAACGCGATGGTGACGTTTTGTTACGTTAAATACTTACAGGGCTCTATGTCTATACAGTACCGCTACCATGAGTTGACAGTGACGGTACTCGATACCTACTGCGTAAATGTTTAGTATGGAGTTTAGTACAGCGCCGTAGGCGGTCACTTCTAGAACTACAGATAGGTAGTATGAGTTTAACGTTAGCGATTACTATTAGATAGGTATTTTGTATACTCTGCGTCATATAGTTAGAAACCGTCAAAGTGGTCAAATATATCGTAACATATTATTAATGACTGCTATACAAATAATGATCGACGTCAAAAATACGTTTACAATTTTGCACATTATTAGAAAGGATAATGAACAATTGTAAACATATCATTAATGTCAACTGTAACGAAACGTTACTATAAACTATTTAACGCTGACTACACTATAAAGGAATACTAGCAACAATTCATCTAATTGTTTACTAGATATTTCTATAATAAACTGCAATTAAAAGCAGACCGGTTTAGTAAATACGTGACATACCTACCTAATACCTATATATATTATGTCTATCCTAAGAGCCAGTTCGCAGGTATTAGTTTTAGGGGTCCGTGTCAAAAATGAATCTGTGTGGTTCGACTCTGTCTCTCACGTCATAAGATATCTTAGAAATTACTGAAGCCATCGGTACAATTTCTGTTAGTTATAGACAAGGTTAACTCTGGCACTTTGAAATCTCTAATAAATCCCATATGACAGAGGCCGAAAGTGTATAGTAGTCCCTAGTAGGAGTATCGTACAAAAGAGCTTAATTTTTACTGTTAATACCTATATTTTGATTAATGATGTAAAGTGTCAATAATACCACATATATACCATAAATAAATTCAATAAAAAATTCAATAAAATTCAATATCATAAATACCACCCCCTTAAGTTTTATAAGAATTATAACTTATAGGGGTAAATTCATATTTTTCTTAAATAATAATTGTGTATCATATCTACGACGGAACAGCCGGCCGTTAGTATAAAAATATTAAAATCCTATGTATCTCTTCATTGTAAGTATATAGGCATGCGGGAGGCATTAATTATGTATGATGATAATGTAGTCTTTGTTTACCGGCAATTATATTGATCTATTAAGTACAAATTCCGTCACAACATGACCGAAGCGTGCGGGAGCTTTGACATAATTGCCAACGCTGATACAATATATTCACCTTTTGTCTTAAGAGGAAATGAAACTTTAATTGGAGATTCAAGAATGAAAACTATATTCATGAAACAATGAGTCGCCATTCTATAGCTGGGAATTTTCAGAAAAAAGTGCCCCCATTAACGTGACTCGCAAAAAAATTAAATTATATGTCAGTTTTGTGACGATAATAAATCATGACGAAATCTATATGGAACTTAGTTTTTTTGCCTTTTTTGCATTGTATTATTGCTTAAAGTTTATACACAGTTACTTATAGAAATTTAATTCTTAATTATAGTTACAAAACTAACATAGTTTAACTTTACTACAAGTCACGTTTATTGTAGACTTTTTTATTTTCTGAAAACTTCCGGATACTCATTAATTATAATAACACAATATTAAACATTTAAAACCCCCCGCAAATTATAACAGCACTATCTAATCCATCCATAGAATTAAATCATATCGTACCGCTAGAAAAAATGAAGAAACACATATAAAATCGTTCAGTCATAGTGCTACGGTGCACATTTATCCGTGCAAAATTGTAAACTCATATTTAACGTTGACTATTCCCCAGTATCTTAGCGTTTATATAATGTCGGATGTATCGTAGGACCGTATGTAGCTAATTAAAGTATTCGGCCGGAACAAACACCAGGTTGTATTTTCCTCTTAATTAACAAATAGATTAACAAACCCACTGACGCATGTGGGAATAATTACAGTAAGATAAGTAGTAATATGTTTACCAATTAAAAGCTATGCTACAGAACTTGTTTATGAAAGAGATGGACCACCTGATATGCCACTAATTACTTACTAGAATCATAAGAGAAGTTGTAAAGTTATCGCGTTGCTATCAGAAATGGGGTCAGGACAGAGCGCTAAAGGCAAGCGTAAGATATTCAAAAGATTGTTCGTTGAAAGTTTCAAGTTTACGTAAAAATGGCTATTTTATACTAGTACATTGTTGACCTAAACCAAATGTTGTGGGAGTGCAAATACAAAGATATAAGTTCACAAAATCAAAATTTATTTCAATGTATCGACATCACTAGTGGGTTTAGAGTCCTGAAGGACGTCATTATTTTGAAGAGATTTTCTCCTTTTGTAGGGGATCTTAATGCGCTTTTTGAAAAAAGTCTTGACGGATTGCCATTTAGTCTTTTGTAATCTAGTGGAGGAATCCACGATGGCGCAGGGTCTGTTACACGACGTGGGGCAAAGGTGCGGCTTCTTCCCAGTTCGGTGAAGCAAGTCCTCGCTGGACTGCTGAGAGTAGTCGCCACTGCAGTGGGATAACTTACGCGAGGTCGTCGCACAGCATTCCTCGAGCGAACGTAGATCTTCTGATGTATCCAGTTCCTGCGACATTCCATTACTTATTCACAATAATTATTCTCTTTCCTGACTCACGGAATATAGTCGGAAATTGTCGTTAATCTCCAGATAATGCTTTTCAAGGCGTGCGGACATCGCTTCACAGTATGATTTCTACGATGAATCTGTTTTTTTAAGTTTTTTAAAACTGCGAGATACGCGTGACACTGACAGAAGACAGGAAGGTGTTAAATTTCCAGAAAGTGTTTAATAAAGTAATGAAAAAGTTTGATTGTAGGTAAAAAGCAGGTGTGATATGTATTTAAGTGCACCGTCGTACACAGAGCAACACTCTTAGCTGTACACCGGTGGACCTTACGTCTTATATAATAAGGTCCACCAATGTACAGCTAAGAGTGTTGCTGTGTGTACCTCTTACGCCTCTTAGGTACTCCTCCTACCGGTTTTTAAGTTCCAAGGTTACGTGTTACGTTTAATAATATCGGCGATCAGGTGACGATTTAACATGACTAAGTACTTTATTAGGCACCAATTTTCTCAGGCCTCCGAAGAAGTTCTAGAAAAAGCTGTAGATGCGGCCTTAGAGGCAGGGTACCGCCACTTCGACTCGGCGCGAGCTTACGAAAACGAGGCAGCTCTGGGGCGCTCGCTGCGCCGGTGGATCGGCAACGACCCGGTCCGGAGGAAACAGCTGTTTGTTGTCACCAAACTGCCACCTGGAGGTCAGTATTTACTTAAGTTATGATGTGTCTTACTTACCTTCCAAACTGCTATGAGATCGGTGGTGGGGTCAACCCTCATAGAACCATCAGTTCTTCGGGTGCAGGTCCCCGGGCACGTGCTCGCCAAGCGAAGCCCAGGCTCTCATGAGCCGTGGCAAAATGCCGGGACAACGCGAGGAAGATGATGATGGTGTGTCTTATCTTTATACAAAATAATAATATTCAAGATTATATAAATACGAAATCTGAGTTGTATTACGGATAAGAATAGGGTATTATGATGATAAAAACAGGAATACGGTCTGCTTAACAAGACATCACTGGTTTCCACTAGTTTACACGTAACCTAACTTTTCATAATTAATGTTTTTGCTTGCCAGGTAACCGGCCAGAACTTGTACCAGAATACTTCAACGCCTCATTAAAAGACTTGGGTCTGGAATATTTGGACCTGTACCTGATGCACACGCCGTTCGCCTTCGAGCACGTGCCCGGGGACCTGCACCCGAAGAACCCTGATGGTTCTATGAGGGTCGACCTCACCACCGATCTCATAGCAGTTTGGAAGGTATGTCATTTTGTGTCTTGTGGTATGAGTGATTACTCCTGGCAGATTTAAAATCTATTGTCGTCATAGAAAAGAAAAACTATAACTAAAACAGTTTCCTTATCAGGTTTGAATGATCCAATTCAGATAAGATCATAGAATTAGAGAAAGAACTTCTGACGCCCGAGCGGGTTCGTCCCTGGTGCAAAGGTTGTCCGTCGCTAACCAGCGCGGTAACGCGGCTAACGTTATGGGTACTTTTGCGCCGGGGACAACTCAAGGGGGGCTTTTTGACTAGGCTTAAGTTAACAACAATAATATTACTTTGCTATTCCGCTGTTTAATAACGTGCCAGTCAGTAGTCAATCAGTGCCAACCCGTTGTCGGACGTCAGACCGACAACATCTCAAGCGTCTCCTGAGGATGCCTCGTAGAGAGGCGAAACACGTGTCGAGTTTTGGTATTATTGGTGGTGGTTTGTTATATTTATTTGCGTATTTAATTTTGCGGTGGGAGGGAAGGAACATTAATGCATGGAAAAAATACGCAAGTAAATATAACGGGTTGGCACTGATTGACTAGCACGTTATTAATACAGCGGAATAGCAAAGTAATATTATTGTTGTTAATAATATGGACTTCCGCAAAGTAACGCCTGATTCAATTAATTAGGCTTAAGTTAGTTTAAGCTTGTAATAAATTTGTAATTGACTAATGTTATTGTAATGCTTGTATATTATTTTAAAATAATGTATTTATTATTCTTATTGTGTGGGTATTACACAATATCTGTCATATGTACCTACTTTAAACTTTACCGGACCTAACGGTTTTGTTTGCCCTAAAGCCTGGGCACCTAAGGAGTGGTTAGGTCAATTTCCCAAAATCGTATTTTACCTGTTGAATGTCACTGTCACCTTTACATTTGGAATAATCCTCCTTCGCCGGTATGGAAAAAAGAATTGTTGTTGTCAAGTTTTAATGTCATGTATAAAGTACTTCATCAATTAATACATCTACCGACAACAAACAATAAAATTATATAGTGATCCTTAAGACAATCTAAACATTAATTTATAACGCAATTGAACCAATCAACAAAACACAACTTAATTTACAAAATGGGCGTAGAATTCACTGAAAAAATAAATGACTCATACAACTTCGATGGGATTTTTCGCAATCAAGAAGTGTACAAAGAGTGCAGCCACAACAGGACCAAGCCCAAAAATATATTCAATGTATTCAAGTGTCGCTTACAATTACAAATGCCGCAAAACGTTATCATTAAGAAAAACTACGAAACCTGTATTAACCCGTGGTCAAATGTTCTGAAATCTCCTCCGTCCATAAGTGCCATTCAAAAGAATATAGAACTACCAAGAATGAATACGTTCGGTCCTCCCGAAGACGGAGCTGTATACCCGGTCCCGACCAATGAAAAAGACGGCACTCGTAATGAAATAAATCAAACAGGGGTAATAGAAGAACCAGTTACCAACTGTTCTCTTAAAGAAGCTGCGTTTGACACACAGCAGCACGTTCCCCGAAAGTTATGGAATGTAACTGATTTGCCGAGGCTTTTGTGTCCTTGCTGCACAGGCGAGCCCTTGTTACAATATCCTAAGGATTCCTACGAAAGCATCAATCTATCTAAAAAATCTGATATTACATTACCACCTGTTGAAATAGACGCGTCTCTATTGAGTATTGTGACTTACATGCCGAAGCGTATGCGGTTTAAAAACACCTCAAAAATATATATTAACTCAATTAAAAATGTAATTCGTAATACTTGGAAAAACTTCTAACAATGCTTCATGATCCATCGAAAATTAAAATATATATATTTTCCTGCTCTTGAAATCAAAAGCGATATCCCAATTAAACTAGAACTCTGATACGAATACCAGCGTTGCAGTAAGACAGATAAATACTTATGTGGGTAAGTGTACTCCTCGTTAGTAAGTAAGTACCTAAGTACAGTAAAGATCAAAGATATAGATGCGGTCAAAGTGCCATAATTGGTATACACGCACCTTATTGTCTTACTATTACGATACATGTATACATACTTTGGCACTTTGGTAGAGTCGATATATATTCTTGAACTTTGCTGTACGCATAACTTTTACAAACTTGAAGTAAGTACACTCATTATCTATTAACATGAGCTCCTATATCAAATTTTGAGTGTAGAAAGCGGCAAACGCTAAATTAAATTAATTTGGATTATATTTGTAGGTTCCTACTATAAACTATTTAATTAATAAATTGAGACCTATCAAAACGCCCGGTCCGGTCTGTTAGGCACTAATTTCAAAATACACCTTTATTCAATAAGCTCTAAATACCCTGTGTATTTTGGGATAAGGGTATTATGGGAATTAGGTATTT
The DNA here is from genome assembly GCA_022674325.2 of Grapholita molesta. NCBI lineage: Eukaryota > Metazoa > Arthropoda > Insecta > Lepidoptera > Tortricidae > Grapholita > Grapholita molesta. The sequence goes on from CP053138.2 coordinate 3,969,460, forward strand.
AGGCACTAGGTTGTTTAGGGACCAGGGTATTTTGGAAATCATTCATTACGAGATTCGTGTGTTTTAATACTGAAGTTTAGGGTATTTTGGGATTGGTGCATTGTGCAATAAGTGTTTCATGAGATTCATGTTATTTGAAATTAAGGGCTATTGCGACGGGGGGACTTATTGAGACGGGGGCTTTCTGGGAATATATTGAAAACGCCGGTCGCTCTAGCCAATTGAGCTATCGATATCGATACTACACTCGCCCACACCCATCATCATAAATAATCCATACTCGTTACCCACATCCACAATAGTTATCATACTTATGCATTTTTTATACATATACATACATAAGTACAGTCCGTGAGATCTTAGAAGAACCTTCGGGTCTCGGCTATAGTCGTTTTTCTCGTCTTGAACTATATAGAGCAGTTAATACCACCATAACGAATATATCGTTATTATTTAATTAGACCCGTTTCAAAAAAGGTATATTTGTAAATAGTATATTGCGGGAAATTGTATATAATGTATATAAATATTTTCATAATTGTAAATATTTTAATAAACTTCAAGATGGGGTGATAGAAGCAACAGGCATTTCAAAAAGTACCTACTTTAAAAGGATTTTATAAAATATCCGTCTATGCCTTTTAAAACGCCGCATAGAATGAGACCAAAAAAAGATTATTTATTAAATTTAGGTATTCTCAGCTCTATGTAATTTCTTCCAGAAGTGATACATGGTGAGATGACATTCTGTTTTCAAATTTACCTCCGGTCGAAATTCAAATTCTGATTCCATTTTATTTAAACATAAATTAAACCTGGATGATATATACTTAAGACAAAGCGACGCTGTCCTCGAGTGTCCGTGACGGCTCCGACTAGACGCCGGAAGACTAGCTGGAGATGCTCGGGATTTGATCCCGCATCGGACACTGGAGGATCTCGTGACAACTTGGCTACACATTTTAAGTTTTAGTCACATTAAATATGTCATAGACCAAGTGATAACTTGGGTATTATTGAAAATGCCCGGGCATCAAATTGCCCTCTGATATCGGGCGATGAAAAACGCCCAATATCAGAGGGCAATTTGATTATAAATATTCAAATTATTAAGTCGACCGGGCATTATTAATAATGTCTATCACCTATTGGCCAGAATACTAAGCTAACAATATAGCATACAATTAGTACTGAGCTCGGACAATCATATTAGGGCAAAACAGAAATTCAGTCCCAGAGTCACCGGTAGGTACGACGACGAGCGAAGCGAGGAGGAGTGTTAGATTTTTTTTGCGTTCACAACACAGCCGACTCGCTAAGAAAAAAAAATCAGTTTAGAAATAGCTGTAGGCCTTTGTGCCAGTAGCAGTCTATACTGCAGGCTTCCCGGCTTGGCCCAAGGTCCAAGCCGGGAAAGCAGGGAGAGCAAGGAATACCAAACAAAAATAGCTAATTTTTTTATACTGGCTCTGTTTGTCAGTTTGTTTCTCTCCACGACCAAATTGCCCAACGACGATGTAGCAGTATTCATAATGACCAGACAATGTGATAAATATTGAAGATTAGCTTGTCACTTGCCACTTGGCTCAGTATAGCTAGTCATTATTCATAATGCCCGGGCATTACAAATAATGCCCGTCCTTCCATAACAAATACACCGTGGCCTATTTAAACCCGACCGATTTCAACCACGTATGAACGTCTGACGATATTACAATTAAATAATGTTATATGAACATAGGCCTAATTACGCAGTTTTTATTTTTTTCTTTTTCAAACAAAATAAATAAATTAAGCTTAGCACTTCATTGTGAACAAATCTTTAGTTCAGAGTGTGAATAAGAAAATCCAATCCAAATAGAGAAACAGATTAAGTATCTAAGCAAACACGACACTTAACGAATCACCCCGACACCACACGATGGACTGTCAGTGAAAAGTGAGTATGTGTCATTGTTTGCTAGTTTATGATAACTAATGTCAAGTATGTAGGTACAGTCGCGAACCGGGATTGTTGAGCCACTTACCAATGTTTGTAACTTGCTCATGTAATACTAATCTGCTTTTATCGTGCTGTCCGCTATTTCTACAGATCTTTATCCACGTAAATTCTAACAGTTTGACATTGATGACAGGATCTAATGTAGATAGTAGATAGCTACATCAGTTTCCAGTAAAACCGTAATCGGTCATTGGCTAACCGAGCTTTGTTGTAATTTAACCATAGCAACTTACGTGTCATTGTTGTGAACAGAGTTTTTAGTGTTTCTGCGCAGAACCGTTTTAAGTTAATTTACATTCTTAGGGTGTGCTACACTTGAGATTTTTCAACTTGTTAAATTCTTAAAATCGCGATTATCTAAAAAAATATGCGTTTTTGGACTACATGTTGTACCACTTTCTTTACTTCATTTAAGCTTGGGAAACTATGGTTAAAATCGGTCGGGTTTAAACAGCCCACCCTGTATACGTATTCACATTTTCAGACGTCACCGTCCTAGTTTGTCTTAAACTGTAACCTAACCTACTTTTGGTACCCGTATTTATGATTATGACTGAGTACTCTGTCATCTGTCACGAAAGAAAATAAATTATAATGTCATCGCTCACCTCTCTACATCTTTCAAATTCCATGTCTTATTACATAAATATTTATAAATGAATCATAAAATAGTTAATGAAATTATGAAATAATATGTTTCGATGATTAACAATAATGTGCCCAACTCACAACTACGAGAAATTTGGAAATAAAGTGACAGTATTTAGAAGTCAAAGTTAATGTGTGTCAAGTTTGGGAATGCCCTCACCCTATCACAAAGAATGTTCACCAAAGCGTAAAAAAATACGACCGACTCGAGTGCCAAATAACCCAATACTAATACCAAAGCGTCCTTCAATTCCGAAAGTAAAACAGCAACAAATTAACATTACCGTACCGGACACTTGCACGAAACATGGACATCGGAGCACTACCCGCGTACTGCGTCCACGTCCATACGGCGAGAACTCCCGCGACTGGGAATTTTTCTGTAAATACATGTGTTGCTGCGGCTGGTGCTGCACCGAGCAATTTAGCATTTTATTAAAGAGCTTAAAGCAAAAGAAACCACCGGCCGTAAAAGAAGATAATAAAGCAGGGAAAGAAGGTAAAAAGGCCGGAAAAGAAGGTGACAAGGCTGGAAAAGAAGGTGATAAGACAGAAAAAGAAGGTGACACAACCGTAAAAGACGGTGACAAGGCCGGAAAATCGCCTGAAAGTAAGAAAGGAGAGGAGACGCCCATCACAGCGCCAGCCGATGCAGCCTCACCAGGATTAGCTGTTCCGCCCACCGCTAACACGCCTGCTGTGACAACTCTATCCAATACTGAGCCTACTAGTTTCTCCTCCCCTCCTAATCCTGACGCAAATCAGGCAGGACCTCCGGTTGACACAACCCAACAATCTGCCACGACTCCTTTAGAAACTAAGGGACCTTCTATAGGATCAGCACCAAATGTAAATGTAGAAAATACGCAGATTGAGGACGCCAAACAGGAAAATAAAACTAAAAATAGGAAAAAGTTTTACTTATATCATTGTAGACTCGGTAGTCTGAAATCAATATGGCCATTACAAGAAACTAAATCAAGTAATATAAAAATTAGTAACGTGACTAATGTCACGGATTTAAAATCATTAAAATATGGAAGGAAGAAACCTACAGAGCGTCTACCGTTCTTCCGTGGCTACGTACAGTCCTTGCACTGTATCTATGGATCCGACTACAACCCGTTACTAATTGAGTGTCCGGAATGCAGCCAAGAAGATAAAAGCATTAAGCGCGATAACTCGCATGACATATATGGTTCTGTCATCCCTGAAACCTCAACGAAAACCAGTGGCCTCCCTAATGACCTTCCAAAACCAAGGCGAAAACATTTTTTAATGGGATTATACAGGCTTTGGGGAAAGAAAAAAATAAAACGTAGAGTTTTAATTCCGCAGGACGAAAACACAAATGCAACTAGCACGTCAGCAAAATTTCGCACTACAACTCACGGAGATATATCGTTGAGTGTGAACTATCAAACGGCAATAGCGCATAAACACAATGAGGATAATATATACCGAGCTCCGAAAACCGATTCCCTTTTTGAAGAATTGCCCACGGTTCAGAGTAAACACACTGCAAAACGTAAATTCAATCGACGCAAGGGATGGACTCTCGATTTTCAAACGATGTTACGAAAGCTTAGCAAGAGATTAAAAACACCTCCTGTCAACTCTAAAGCGTCATATAGTACCGTCGTCATACATTTATCAGACTTTCAGTTCAGCGTCAGTTCAACAATGCTAAGGATACCAGCTGCGTCTAACGTATTTCAAATTAGAGATGTTCAAAAACCGCTGATAATCAAAGATTGTGAACAATCATGAATAGTTTATTTATAGGTACGTAAATAAATAATGTTAAGTCCAATACAAAGACGCGTATGACTTCATGCGTTCAAATTGGCATCCCTTCCCATTCCTGCATATCATACCTAGTTACATTGAACTGTTCACATTACGAACAGCTTAATTAATATATTTTCACCTCACTAGCTCGGAAAAAAACTGTTTTGTTCTTTAAAAACAGGTAGCAAGGTTGCATTTTATTCACTAGAGTGCAAAGTAATTTCATACAAATTGTTTCTTAATAATTGAGTGGTTTTTTTATATACGTGTAATGTTGTCGGATGTTCTTCTATTTAATGTTTTTGAATGATGAATTATGGATGCCAATAATTTTAAATATTTTTAGTTTTAGACTAAATTTTTTCTTAAGGTTAAAAATTGTGTGTTTCACTCGGTAGCAAAGTGAGTTCCCATATCGTGCTTTGAGATTCTTCCAATGCTTAAGATTCCAGTGTTTCGCTAGCTCGGGTCTCAATAATAGCACGAGAAGGTAAACATTAACTTTGCTCCCTTGTATAACTAATGAGCGTTTCTCTTAATTTTTGCCACTTTTCTCGACCCAAAATTTTTTTGGTAAGTTTTATGTTTTTTCTGGTCAGAATCACCAGCTGATTCAATTTATGCAATAATATGTCCCATAAAAAAAAATATGTCCCATAAAATTCCATACATTTTTGAATTTCCTATTATGTTACCTCCACAGAAAATATATAGAAAAAGGTAACACAATAGGTAAAAAATCTTTGGGACACATTTTTTTCTTGCATAAATCGAATCAGCTCGCGATTTTGACAAGAAAAAACATAAAATTTACCAAAATATTTGAAGTTGAGAAAAGTGGCAAACATTTTAAGAAACGCTCCAATAACTATTTTGAATCGATTTACTTTTAATTCATTAAACAATGCTATTCAGTGTAAAACTTGCTTAATGAGCGGTTCCGCCCGCGCTCGTAAGGTCCTAAATATCGATCTTAATTTCAACCTTAATTTCAATTTCGCAATGACTAGTCTCACAGTTTATAACATAGCCGGCGTCCACAGGCTACAATAATCAAACTTACCACCGGTTGGGCTGTACGTTTGTTTATCACCAACGTGACCTTTATATAATGAATAATGAACATTAATTTGAGTGTTCTACTAAGCTGGGGATGTTATCTGTTATCGATCGCTCACTGTATTGTCGTTTTTCTCGTGATAGCTCTAAATAAAAATAGTCCTTTTTGTTAATAATTGATAATACATAGTTTTTTGTGTTATTGTAGGTAACAAAGCATATACATAGTAGGCTATATACGGGTGCGGCCTGTAATAGGAACAAAAATTTTAGGGATCGCTTCTACACAACGAACGTAACAACATTTGTTCAACAATTTTAAATAATTGGGTAATTTATTACTTGTGATTTTTTCGAACAAACTAAATAGTATTTTCAATGAACAGCATCCAATAATCTAGTTGACGTTTACTGTCAGCCTACAAACTTCATAGTTTTTGCAATACATTGCTTGCTTGGAAAATCTTTTTTTATTAATATTTATTAAACTATTAGTATTTTTTTAAAGTCGTAGAACAAATGTTGCTACGTTTGTGGTGTAGAAATGATGCCTAAACTTGATGCTCCTATTACAGGCCACACCAGGTATATGGCACTAGATACTAGGTCTATGGTAAGCGGTCAGTAAAATAGATGCTGACAATGACACACTTAAGCCCCATTTAGATCATGCAAGAACTTGTATACGATTTTCATTACATTGCGGGATTATATAAGGCGACCGAATTCGCCGTACGCCGATAGCCCGCAATGTAATGAAAATCGTATACAAGTTCTTGCCTGGTCTAAATGGGGCTTTAGTTAGCAAAAGGTTAGAGCGTTGGTGTCTCGATCTCATTTCCTCGTTACCACGACACGGCGTAACGTATAGTTAGATGGCACTAGTACTACGCCTCGTTGCCACTTCGTGTAAAATCACGAGATGAAACTTAATTTGGCGCCACTAGTATTTATGTGTATTATTCCTTCCTCTATCGTATAATAATGTTTTCAGAGTTTGTTGAAGCTGAAGCAGAATGGCACAGTTCGACATGTCGGCGTGTCTAATTTAAACGCGGAGCAGCTGGCAAGGGTCTGTGCTGTGGAGAAACCGGCCTGCCTGCAGGTTTGTACACTATTCTAAAAGCTATTTGAAGTCGGAGATAGCCGGAGAAGAGAACGCCGGAAGAGGAAAGGTGTGGATCGCCTGCCATCATCATCCAAGATCATTGCTTTAAAGTCCAAGCACCTCGAGGATGTGGAAAAAACTGTGACGGATATTTCTGTCTCCAGGTGGAGGTGCACCTGCTGTGCCAGCAACCTGCCCTGCTGGCCGAAGCCAAGAGGCTAGGTGTGCCCGTGGTGGCTTACTCGCCGCTTGGATCTAAGGCCCTCGCTGACGCTCTAGCGGAAAAGACAGGGTAGGTGCCGTCTTGCACAACGAAGACTGCAAGTTATGAGACACCCTTTTCTTCGTCATCCCTTCTTGAACGTTCATTCGTAATTAATTTCAGACCCGTTCTAATCAATTTAATCATCTTATTGAAATATGCGATTATTGGTTAATCCCTTTATGGCTCTACAAATAAGACTGATATTATTGCAATAAAACGTAAGCTGATATTGCTGATACACTTTCCTTTCGCGTTACTACGAGTCACACTTATGTACATGACGTGAGGTTGAGTTATTATTTGGATCTTAAAGCTCCTGACAATAATATAACGGCAAATTCTGTAATGGTAATATCAGTATCACAAAAACCGTCTAACTGGAGGGAGTTGTTTATATACTTAATGTGACGTACCTTAATTAACAAAGTGTCTGTAATTAATATGAACTTGTTCTTATTATTTCCTTTCAATGAATACCTAATCATCTTATTGTAGTGCATAAAATATTATCTATTTACTTAAACAAATGAAAAACATTGAAGATAAATGTTTACCAGGATACACTACTTTTACATGTCTTGCGATGTTGTATTGCATCCTTCAAAACAAATAGATACGAAACAATGTGCTGTGTCGCCTACGTCTACCTAAATGTGTATGTTTCTTTCTGAACCCCCCAGTATGAACCGAATTTTGGTTACCTTTTGTATTTACAAAAAAAAATGCTTATCTTGCAAAAGTTCTTTGACATGTGTTATTTAATTCGTTTGAGCCGTGTATCAGGTTTACAACACCTCAATTCGATTACGAATATTCAAATGTGTGGACTCATGATGAATGTAAACGTGCTTACAGGCGCTCATACCCAGACCTGCTGACGCTGGAGCCAGTGACCCGCGCGGCGGCGGCTCACGGCCGCGCCCCCGCGCAGGTGCTGCTGCGGCACGCGCTGCAGCGAAGCATCGCCGCCATACCCAAGAGCACCAACCCGCAGCGGATCAAGCAGGTGGGGAACTATTAGCTCTTGTACATGTTGTGTAGACGCTCATACCCAGACCTGCTGACGCTGGAGCCAGTGACCCGCGCGGCGGCGGCGCACGGCCGCGCCCCCGCGCAGGTGCTGCTGCGGCACGCGCTGCAGCGAAGCATCGCCGCCATACCCAAGAGCACCAACCCGCAGCGGATCAAGCAGGTGGGGAACTATTAGCTCTTGTACATGTTGTGTAGACGCTCATACCCAGACCTGCTGACGCTGGAGCCAGTGACCCGCGCGGCGGCGGCGCACGGCCGCGCCCCCGCGCAGGTGCTGCTGCGGCACGCGCTGCAGCGAAGCATCGCCGCCATACCCAAGAGCACCAACCCGCAGCGGATCAAGCAGGTGGGGAACTATTAGCTCTTGTACATGTTGTGTAGACGCTCATACCCAGACCTGTTGACGCTGGAGCCAGTGACCCGCGCGGCGGCGGCGCAGGTGCTGCTGCGGCACGCGCTGCAGCGAGGCATCGCCGCCCTACCCAAGAGCACCAACCCGCAGCGGATCAAGCAGGTGGGGAACTATTAGCTCTTGTACATGTTGTGTAGACGCTCATACCCAGACCTGCTGACGCTGGAGCCAGTGACCCGCGCGGCGGCGGCGCACGGCCGCGCCCCCGCGCAGGTGCTGCTGCGGCACGCGCTGCAGCGAAGCATCGCCGCCATACCCAAGAGCACCAACCCGCAGCGCATCCAGCAGGTGGGGAACTATTAGCTCTTGTACATGTTGTGTAGACGCTCATACCCAGACCTGCTGACGCTGGAGCCAGTGACCCGCGCGGCGGCGGCGCAGGTGCTGCTGCGGCACGCGCTGCAGCGAGGCATCGCCGCCCTACCCAAGAGCACCAACCCGCAGCGGATCAAGCAGGTGGGGAACTATTAGCTCTTGTACATGTTGTGTAGACGCTCATACCCAGACCTGTTGACGCTGGAGCCAGTGACCCGCGCGGCGGCGGCGGCGCAGGTGCTGCTGCGGCACGCGCTGCAGCGAGGCATCGCCGCCCTACCCAAGAGCACCAACCCGCAGCGGATCAAGCAGGTGGGGAACTATTAGCTCTTGTACATGTTGTGTAGACGCTCATACCCAGACCTGCTGACGCTGGAGCCAGTGACCCGCGCGGCGGCGGCGCAGGTGCTGCTGCGGCACGCGCTGCAGCGAGGCATCGCCGCCATACCCAAGAGCACCAACCCGCAGCGGATCAAGCAGGTGGGGAACTATTAGCTCTTATACGTGTTGTGTAGACGCTCATGCCCAGACCTGCTGACGTTGAGCTCCAATCAGTAACTCGAGCGGCAGCTGGTTTTTCCTCCGATGACTTTGCCTTTTATCATACACTCGACTGCGAAAATATCTATCGATATTAGCTCAATAAATTGTAACTAACAAAGACTGTTTATCCGACATAAACAATAAGACTTATGGATACGTTGTTATGCATATGCCGTACGTCGTATTTCTGTTGTTGACATGACTTATTTATTTGCAGAACATATCGGTTTGGGACTTCGAACTGAGCGCCGCAGAGATGGCTGAGCTGAACGCGCTGGACCGCGGCGAGGCGGGCCGCATTTGCGACTTCAGCTTCTTCCTCGGCATCGATAAACACCCCGAGTTCCCTTTCAAGAAGTAGTGTTGTTGTTCCGATCTGCTGACGGTTTGACCGCGAAACGTGGGACACAGTTTTACGTCCACGAGCTAGGCGGTAAAAAGGTTAAAACTAGGTTTTCAAACTGAGTTCAGAGATAACGAAACTGATAGAAACTTTTAGAGTATATTAAGATACCACAAGATGGTACTTCTAAAAAGTCAACGTAAATAAATAATTTGAGATGGGGACCAATCTTTATGCGGTCTTTAGATTTATTATTTGTTGCAATCTTTCGGTCGATACGCATTAAAAAAAGCGAATTATAGCTTTTAAAATTGAACCTGTCGCTGTATTGGTTGCAAATGGTATCGTTAGTAGACCACAAGTGTCATTTAAAAATTGTTAGGGTCATGTTTTATGATCTCTGAATTTAGTTTCTCAGAAAAAATCAGCCTATAAAAAGATTCGACATCTACACACGACACGTTAAATATTTGAATTGTTGTTAGACAAGACTATAAAAATATTGACAAAACTACGCTGACAATAATATATAAAAATAACTCTTTAGTACATAAAATTTATTTTTAATAAACATGAAGTATATTTATTTATTTTCTTGTCCCCCAATTAACCCTTTTAATGACAAAAACCCCTAAAGTGGCTATAGCGGACGCTGTCAAAGCAATTCTCCTGTTGACAGATAGGGCTAATATTCGTTCTTCACTAATCGTTGACGTGTCTCGTCGCGACTACATTTTGACGCGAGATGAAAAGCGTTCACAAGCGAGCGCCAGGCACCCGGAGGTCGCAGGTTCAAACCCCGGCTTGTACCAATGAGTTTTTCGAAACTTATGTACGAAATATCATTTGATATTTACCAGTCGCTTTTCGGTGAAGGTAAACATCGTGAGGAAACCGGAGTAACCCCAATATGGACTAGTTTACCCTCTGGGTTGGAAGGTCAGATGACAGTCGCTTTCGTAATAACTAATACCTACGCCAAATCCTGGGATTCGTTGCCAAGCGGGCCCCAGGCTCCCATAAGCCGTGGCAAAATGCCGGGACAACGCGAGGAAGAAGATGATGACGAAAAGCGTTCATAAGGTGCATAATGATAATGCTCATCTCAGCAAATAACCTTTTTAGGGTTCCGGAGTCAACTAGGAATCCTTGCAGTTTCGCCATGTCCGTCCGTCCGTCCGTCCGCGGATAATCTCAGTGACCGTTAACACTAGAAAACTGAAATTTGGTAGTAATATTTATTTCAACACAAAAATAAAAAGTGGACAAAAATGTTTTACTAGGCTACGTTCGCGCGCATAGCTTACTTGATTTGCCGATAGATGTCGCTGTAGGTGGAACGCTAATAGTACATTGTGCAACGAGGATGGTAAGTAAGGTATAGTAAACGCGAGTCTATTAGAAGCCCGACGACGAAGTCGGAGGGCTTTTAATGACTCAAGTTTGTTATACACTTACCACCCGTGGTACATACAATGTTTTTCATCACATTTGCGAGGAAATAAAATAAATTCGTTGGTAAAATATTAGTTACTAGTGTAGTGTAGTTTTACCTATCAGACCGCATCCACTATAAAAGATTGTCAACAATGTCAACTTTGTTCAATGTCTTCCACAGATAATGTTAACAACTGCGTTTTGTTTTCGAAGTTGATAGATCATCCTGCCAAATAGTATCAATTATCAAAATGAAATAGAAAACAACTATTTTTAATAAATACTAAACATTAAATTGCAGTCACATTTAATATAAAGATATGTTTTATACATATTAAAAGTTGGTTGTAGCAAACTTTTGAAGATAGGAAATACACCTTGGCTGTTTAGAAACATCCTCAGTCCAAGTGAAGTATAGGTTCTGTATATTTTTAAAACTAAACTTAACAGCCCGTGTGAGCTAAATCGGCTATAACTGCTCTGTACTCTCGCAAGTAACAACGCCATTGACGAGCAAGTGTGATGAAAAGATTATTTCTGATTTAATGGAGTCTGAGCATACATGCCCATACATTCGGTTGAAACTGACTGACTGACTTGAAATGACGTTGGCTAGTTATCACTTCATGTTACAACCCCTTCCCACTACGTGTGGTGGGACTGAAATAGACAACATTTTTCGAATTTTCCACGTATAGTTGGAATCTACAACGATTTCTTTAGTTGTCACCGTCCTTTGTGGGCCCGTTTTTAGGGTTCTGTACTTATAATATATGTCAACTCAATGTATTTAATAGCCCATTTTTTAACTCTTACAGTACTGAGACGGATGGAAAACTCCGGAATCCTACACTTTGAGCGTGGCCGGGTTTTTTAGATACGTCAACGCACGTTAATATAATTATAACGCACCTCTACCGGAGCCTATATTTCTTGTGATTTTTAATATTAAGTATGGTATGGTATTATAGTCAATTTTCTCCATTTTGGAGCAGTTCCGTCTAAGTTTTAACACGTTACATGTCCGCCTGCCCCCAAATTCAATGTGGGGACATAACCATTTTTCAGGGGTCCATGATTTGCCATACTATGCACTGTTTGAATGATGACTATCAAATCAAAATATATGGGGACATGATAGTGATTGTACATTGTTATTAATGTTATTATAGTTAGATTTCATGATTAACTGTAGTTTGAATACCTGCCTACTGAATAAAATTACAATTTATAATGATGAATTTCAATTTACTTTGAAATTCACATTCGTTGTAGAATGCAATGTAACGGTCGCCGAGTGCAACGTGCAATTATTTATCGATGTGTGTGAAATAAATTTCATTTCTAAAATGGCTCTTATTTTGAAGGCCGCCGTGAGATTATATTACTACTTAAATGAAGATATTGCAGGTAAGTTAAAGTTTATAATAGAGAGTGTAGAGAAAAATAGACTGCATCTAAGGATACTGTACCTATCAGTTCAGTGATAATCAACCTTGAAGTGTACAGATTTATAAAGGGTCGGCAACGCGCAAGTGACACCTCTGGAGTTACAGGCGTCCATAGGCTGCGGTAACTTCTTACAATCAGGCAGGCCGTATGCTTGTTTGCCACCGACGTCGTATTTAAAAAAAGAATAGAGTTCGAAGTTAAGCTACCCATAAGCTTTAGAAGTCAGAAGTAGTTTGGCAAAGCTATCTACGAGTACATACCCCAGCCATTACAATATTAAACACAAAAGTTCTTTAAGCTTTGGCGGTTTTTACACATTATTATAAAATAAACGGGACTCCGACGTTGTCTCGTGGTCTCTAATAAAGACTGACTAAAGCTCACATCAACATATTTTAGCAGCGCGAGGTTTTCGAACTACCCGCACTTGATCTTGTTTATCAACTTGAAAGTTTTAACAGATCCGCGAACCCAGGACTGGTTCCTGATGAGAACGCCCTGGCCCGGGGTAGGCATCATCGTGCTGTACCTGGCGTCCGTGTTCTCCTGGCTGCCGCGGTACATGCGCGCGCGCCGCGCCTACCACCTGCGCGGCGTCATCGCGCTCTACAACTCCGCGCAGATTCTGCTGTGCGCCTATGTTGTTTATAAAGTAAGCACAAGCAAATCTACTAGGTCAATGTAAAGCCGATAATTAATTTGCATCTTAGTTCGCTTAATTAGCACGAAAGTGCAATACTGCGATGTATGAAACTGTGTCCGAATTAACTTCTACTTCGCATATTCTAAGGAATAATCATGATCATACATTTTATTTGTTGTAAGGTAAGTAACAATGGCGTCTCTTAAATGTATCAGACAGTAAGTAAAGTACCACTGTGTTCCACCATGTGTGGCATACAAATAAATACTCGTACCTACATGTGACAAGTAGTGTCTATACATACCTACATTATTTATTTAACTAAATAGTAGGTACAGATAACCCAAAATGAAAAGATTTGTTGTTTAAAAGGTGTTTTTCATTTGAAAGGAACCCTTTCGGATTGCCTGATTTCGGCTTACGACTTTAATACAGGAAGTTTTTTTTTCGGAATATTCGGTTTTTTTGTTTTAATAACCTTAGTTACAAACATTCCACAGAGCTTGGTGCTGGGCTGGTTCAGCCACTACCGGCTGTTTTGCCAGCCAGTCGACGAGGGCCCGAACAGCGTGGAGTACGCATGGCACGTTTGCTACGCCTACTTCTACATCAAGATCATTGATCTCCTGGATACGGTACGGTGTTCCCTGGCTTCGTCGGTCACTACAGCGGCTCTACCGTGAAAAACGATTTTCGTACATTTCGGGCATATTTCTCTTTTACTCCAATTAAGGCACCATGAGAGTGACAGACACAATCGTCCGAAATTTACGAATATCGTTTTTCGCGGTAGCGCCGCTGTTCGGTTCTGCCGGTGGATGAGGGCTTCAACACCATGTATCTATTATGGCTTATTCCTCATGATTCTAGATCAGTACGGTACGGTACAGTAGTGTCAGGCCTCTTCAGCCTCAACTCCTTTAGCAAAGTAACATAGAGAACGCATAAGGAGAGGAGTAGCCTTAGAATATTTTTTTATTAAACAGAACCGTCTGCTAGCCAATATTGTAGATATTTAAATCGAAAGAAAAATAGAAAAATTTGACTCGAAGCGGGACTCAAACCCACAACCACTGGACCACTAGCCCAGTGCACTACCAATTGTGCTGTACGAGTACCGCTTAGACTTGTAATTTTTATTTTTCACTTTTTGACACTTGTTGTTAAAAAGAGACTTCCGCTTGTATTACAAGTCACAAGTGTTCGAGAAATAGGCCCCTGGTATACGTCATTAGGTACCCCCTTTTGGGGGTGTTTACAATTAGCAGTTGAATGCTGAGTGCATTAAACATGACGTACCTAAATATCTTTAACATATAAGAGAAAAGGCATTGAGCCAGGTTCATACTTTGACTAAGCTACTATATTCCGTCGCGTGAATGATTTGCATGGTCAGTAAATGTCACTTGCACTATCATGCAAATGTTACTATTGAATTCAAATTAACGCGTAGAACTACGTAATATATTAGTACATACCTGACTAGGTACTTAAATTATGCCTTGCCGAGTAGGTAGGACTCGTACTTAATTCTAAGGTATTGTAACTAGTTTAATATTCTTGTGGCTCATAACGAGTGAAATAAGAAAAACATGAGCTACGATTTGAGATTCAGTAGGTAGCAGACATAACATAACCGACTGAAAATATCATCTGTAAAAGTTACCTACTATCATTCTAGGTATAGGTGAAAAACTTTGCTTAAGCCCCCGGCCTATGTAGTAGTAACGTCTGTGTACATGTCGGCGTAAGGTATAACCTACATGAAACTTTTTACAGGTTTTCTTCATATTGAGGAAGAAACAAGAACAAGTAACGTTCCTGCACGTGTACCATCACTTCGGCATGATAATGGTAGCATGGGGCATCACCAAGTGGGTGCCAGGTAACATTTATTCTTCTTTAGATATATCTATACTGAAGCGCTACCGCCAAAAACAAGATTCGTAAATTTTGAACGATTGTCCCTGTCACTCTCATGGGTTATCTAATTGGGTTAAAAGAGAATGATGCCCGAAATATACAAACTTGGACGTTCGCGGTACCGGGCCTGAGCCAGAAAGAACGACACAGTCCATCCATACAAGTCGCAACGCCACCTATAGTTTTGTTATCAAAATACCTATACTAAATATTAAAATGTAAACTGTTATAGACCGAAAAACGTAAACCTGAGTCGACCGAGCCGGTACTCGCTAATTTATTTCTCCTTTTAATGCGAGCTGTTATTGACCGGGTTCAGCTCAGTCCGCGTCAACAGACTTCTAGAGATTCTCAATAAGTCTTTTAATAGAAAACTCCCGTGAGACTCAGACATACTAGAAATATATATAAACGGGTCCCTCACGTATCTTAAGGTCGAAAACTGCTCGACATATGTTTCGGTCCAATTCGTGAACCATAATCATGAGCTCCGTGCCGCACCGTCGCTGGCGGCGGCCCTTCGAGAACTGCAGTTTTCGATCTTAAGATACGTGAGTGACCCGTTTATATATATTTCTCAATAAGTCTTCTAATGTTGAAGTCCTCTGCTGGTAATAAGCCTACCTGATAAATCAACATAGGGAGCGATCTTTAGTAGCATTTTATTGTCCCTCGGTCAGAAGAAGAAAGCGGAAGAAGGGCAGCTGCGTTCCTTAGAGCGAAGTTCCAGGCAAACTAGAAAGAAACGGCCCTCAGGGACCACCACTCTGGCGTATTATTAGCGGAAAGCCTAGAACGCAAAATGACTAGTGTAATATTTTGCCTACATCGCAAATGGTCTAGAACGCAAAATTACCACTTGTTTATATATCACTCTTATACCACTAAGTAGGTTAGGTTCGTTAGTTTTCTTTAAATGGCCGAAGACCAGACGGTACAGAACAGAGAGGGGTTCCGTCGAAATCGCTAACTTAAAAATAAAGCGACGAAAGTGATGTAGGCATTTTGCTTTCTAGACCATCCGCGTATAACCCGCTCTGACTATGTCGTTTTATAAGTTCTGTCTGTTTATAACAATGTGTACTTTCCTGGGTACAGGCGGCCACATGACGATGCTGGTGACGCTCAACTCGTTCGTGCACATGGTGATGTACACGTACTACCTGCTCACCTCCTGGGACGACTCCTACAAGCACTCGCTGTGGTGGAAGAAACACGTCACGCAGCTGCAAATAGTAAGCTCTAACGTGTCTACATTCTGACCAAATGGCAGGACTATTTATCGAGAAAGCCGTGCCATGACGTCATATGCCGCGTTACAGAATTACTTATCACGGCTGCTATATAATTTTCTGTAGTTTTTAACACAGTTTTCTGTAGTTGAACTGTGGGCCTCCCCCAAACATGACTTTAATGTGGTTTGTGTCCAGCAGTGGACGATTTACGGCTGACATGAAATGAAACTCCATACATGAAGTACATTAACTCTTTTTTTCTTGAGTCATGGGTGTTTTCTATCTATTTAAGTAATTATATGTATCTATCCATTACAGGTATATATCGTCGTCTAGTACCAACAATTCAAGCCTTACTGAGCTTACCGTAGGACTAAGTCGATTTGTGTAATGCCACACATTCGCACGAGTAGCGAAGCGAATGGCGAGGCGAAACGCGAGCACGCATGTGTACGCGGACGTCTCGCTATTTTTCTCGTCCCTCGCATCGCGTTTTTGTATAGGCAAAGTTTCGACGAATAGCGAGGCGAGTGATGAGCCAGCATATCTAAACGCGGAGTTAGATTGTCCCGAAATATTTATTTATTTATTTGATATTTGCAGCTGCAGTTCACGTACCTGATGGTCCACTTCGGCGCGCTGGCCGTGAAGCGGGACTGCGACTTCCCGCGGCCCTGCGCCTACATCATGTTCCCGCAGAACCTGTTCATGGTGCTCATGTTCGGGGACTTCTACTACAGGACGTATATCAAAACCAAGAAGCAGTAAAACTGGAGGGTTTGCATGGAACGGGTCGGCGTCCCGTTATAATTGAAAGCATTTCTTTCGGAAATTGGTCCATCCATATATTGTTAGTAAAACTTATTCTAACCTAAAACTATTGTCAGTGAAAAGTATAAATATAAAAGGCTCAGACCAGGGGCGCTACCGCAAAACACGATATTCGTAAATTTCGGAATATTGTCCCTGTCACTCTCATGACGCCTTTAATTGGAGTAAAAGAGAAAGATGCTCGAAATATACGAACTTCGATGTTCGCGGTACCGGGCCAGAGCAATGGAGAGAGCTATGTTTAGTTTCCCTATGCGATGGGTATATAGAAGCGGAGGAAGTTCGCAACCAGCTTGGACGATCTGAGCCCTGTACCCTTACCATGAGTTGTGACATTGAGGTTTTCGATAACGATGTATCGAGTTTAGTATCTGTGCATCTCTTTCGCACCAAAAATGTACAAGCGAGATGGACAGATAGTAAACTCGATACTCGTTATCGAAAACCTCAATGTCACAACTCATGGTAAGGGTACTGAGTGTAAGTTTTTAACGTAACAAAACGTGAACATCGCGTTTGAGTTTCCCATATAAATAACATTATCATTAACGCGTTCAAGACGTGTTTTTACGTCAAAAGAAACTCACACTAGAGACTCCAGTCAGGGTCGCGAAAATCTGGGAAAAACGTTCGGGCGGCACTAGACCGGTTGTGAAAATCGTTACGGGAAAGCCTATTTTCGGTAGTGGACGTATAACGGCTATAGAAAAGTATTGGCAGCGCTAACCCGTGCTACAGATTATACCTACAGATTGTACCCACTGCGTGCACCCGCGTCAGCTAGCGCAGACCCTAACACGTTCCGTTCCCAGCGGCGCTACCGAGAACAACGATATTCGCAAATTTTTGTATTTGTCACTCTCATGACACCTTCAATGAAGTAAAAGAGAAAGATGGCCGAAATATAAGAAACTTCGATGTTCGCGATACGACTCCTGCCCGGGTGCCCCCAATGTAGCGTCAAGCTCCTTATGAGTCCCTCCTTATGAGTGAGTATGTCTCTGTTTAACCCTGTGGTTGACTAGTAGAGATCGAATCATTACTTCGGCCAGGGCTTCCCAAACTGTGCGCGGTCCCAGGGGCGTCGCGAAGCCTAGCTTGGCTATCTACAAAACGCTTGTCGCAGCACGTATATGTCCTTAACTTTCATGGTTTCGAGAGGAATGCAAAACCACCGGCACCCTCCTCTGGGTACTCCCCTATGGTAGTTAGTATTACCTAAGCTAGAGGGGGGTGTCGCAAAAAAATGGAGGATGCCCAAGGGCGTCGCACCAAAAAATAACTTTGGGAAGCCCTGACTTAGGCATTTGCAAGGCATTAGGCAAGTCCGCCATTTTTAAATTTTTTTTTGTGCAATAAAGATCAAATACATTAATGTGGGCACCCGGACTGTGAACGTGTAGAATTAGGCGCTTCTAATATTGAAATAAAATAAAACAGCAAATGAGATACTTAATATCGTCTTGTCTTTTAATTACAATAAAATTGTATTATCTCTACATCATTATTCCTTTAAGCGCTTATAGCACCATATTTAATATAATATCATCAATTCAATTGCAACATACCATTATACATACATGTCTAATACCATTTTATCAAATTAAATAATCTATTTTTACTTAAAAATATAAGTTTGAGGAATTATCACATTGTCTTATTAAAATTTAGTCAGACCATTTTCATTTTCACTTAAATAATATAAGTATTACAATACTAATCGAACGATACCTACATGGTAATGCTAAATGTACTTTTGGGAGCTTTTAGAAAAAAGTGCACCCAATTAGGGTAGCATCGTCCATATTACACTTAAAAAAAGGCAATAATTTTATTTCCATACAGATTTTATGCTTAATTGTCACAAAACTGATTAAATTTAAGTTTTCTACAATTCACGCTAATTTGGTACACTTTTTTCTGAAAGCCCCTTTTACTTCAATCAAGGGTTTACGAAAAGAACATGTCAAAATGTGTATTAACGTTTAAAATAAAATAATATAGGATTTGTAATCCATTGTGCTAATATACATACAATATCTTATGAACTTACCAGTTTAATAATCTTTTTGATTAGATCAAAAAGTCCTATAATGAAACATTAAAAAAAATTTCACCAGTCTCTTAAGATACTTTGTCATCACGCGAGTCGAGAAAATAGATTTTGTTTCACCAACTCTATAACATTACTATCACTAAACGCATCAATAATCGCTTTCGTCAAGCAGAGACTGCCCGTCCCGTCGATCTCATCCTCATCAGATGAAACTGCCGTATTACCAAACTCTTTCACATTTCGCTTTAACAACTCTATAAGTTCCATAGCGCTTATAGAAGGGGGTATTTCTAGATTGTTGTGGTTTTTGAGTATATCCTGCAGGTTGAAGTCTTGGATGTCGGGAGGGTTGGTGGTGTCCTCGCACGTGCGTTGTCGTTTGACCCGCCGCTGCTTGCGACGGCTGTCGAGGTAGGATTTGGTCACGGATTCTAGTTGTAGAAAGAGTACTGCTAGGGGAGTGTCTGATAGGTCATCCTGCGAATTAAAAAGTTTCGGATATTAAAGTTAAATGCATGTGTACGTAATATCTTGGCGGAAATGTAAAAAATAGTATTAAATTATTTAAGTCTTATTTTTGATTTGAATTATAAAGATTGTATTTTTTGACATTTTCACTTAACTGTGCACCGTGAACTGGCGGTTAACAGTCGCCATATAAGAAGGATAAGGTCACAAAACTGAAACTGGACCCGGGTATGTCCTTAAACTACGTCCAACAATGAGAGGTAGGGCAAAGCGATGACCATCACGCTTGAATCTGGGGCAGCCCAACTGGGGAAGTACCTCCTCCTAACAGAAGACCACAGCCATAATAGCACTGCTACCTTTCAGGTATGCAGTGTTGTGTTCCTGATGGTGAGTAAGGTTCCCAGAGCTCCAACCCCCCTTAAAAGCCGGCAACGCGCTTGTGACTCCTCTGGAGTTACGGGTGCCCATGGGCGACGGTACTTGCTTACCACCAGGCAATCCGTGTGCTCGTTTGCCGCCTATGTCATAAAAAAAAAAAAACTGGTTGTGGTTCGATCAAGGGTCATATTTAGAAGGCGATCCTCTCGAACCCAGCACGTAGTCAAGCGGTACAGTCAGCAGCAGAAATTGCTAAGCTGACCATGTGTTTAGAATTATCTTAACACGCTCTTATTCTCTTAAAAATAAAGTCTCGTCTAGCTCATTTCGTACGCCTCGCCCCTTTAGCAACTTACTGCAGACTACCTATACATTCCTTACTCCACACCGTGGACGTGTTCACGTTCACATTTCAATGTTTCAGGTTTAATTTTAGCAAACACTGACGAACATCGTGGTACACACGGTAAAACGGCACATTTCTACCCGTTTCCTATGTTATTACATTTATGAAACTGCTTCGTTTGACGGCAGTTTAAAAAATTCGTACAAAACTATCGACAATAAAACCCTACCGATCGAACAGCTGCACCTGTTAATTACGATTTCTGGTAGCGTCTGTGGCAGGCTTCACTTTCACGAAAACCACTAAGTCAAATCAGCTCCCAATTCTCTAAGAATAATTTTATTCACCACTTCTTTATTAACATTTAACTGGATACGAATAAAAATATCGCCCTACGTCAGTGGTCCTAAAACGTTATATATTATATTTCATACACTTTGTACTTATAGAACTTGTACAGTTTAAGATGATCTAGTGACTTTTTTAAAATAACACATACCTCGTTAGGGTTAACGAGCAGCTTTGCGGTGTCTTGGGGCAGATCTTTGCACACCTGCGCGACCATTATCTTGGTGAGGGCTTCCGACACCCGGGTTGAATTGTCTTTCTCCTGAAACACAAGGAAATTATATTTAAAAGTAGAGTAGTCACTCATAGCCAACGTCGAGCCCAAAGAACACCTATTGTTTCTCGGTGGATATACACTTTTTATAAATAAAGTATTAATATCTTTTGCTCTTAATGTAGAAACAATAGTACATTACTTCAGAGGCTGGGAAAATGAGCATTTCCGGCCAAGTGGATATATACGGATAGTACGAGGCCGGGAATCTGTTTTCACGACGAGGCATGTATAGTATTGAAATGTATTAAAAATTAACATCAGCTGTTTGCTATGACACCCGCCATCTTTGACTCTGTATGGATAATGGTAAAAACAATTACTTTACAGCCCTAGGCCTGCAAAGTTATATGAAATTCTATTTCCGTCCCCTTCAGTTGCCGCGCCCAAAAAGCCATACTTCCGAGTCTATTATAAGGAATGTAAAGACAATATTTCTTGCATGTTTGAGAAAAAAAAGTTTCTGAATTAAATTTATAACTTGTGCATGACGCTGTGCTTCAGCTGCACATAGTGCCATAACCAGCCGTGTGGCACCACCAGCGCGTCGCCCGCGCATAGCTCTACTCTCCTCTATTTGACACTGTGACAAGTGTGATGTAACTCACGTGCGGCAGCCACATGTTGAGCGTGATGTTCACTCGGTCGACGTTCTGCACGTAGTGCCACCAGCCGCGCGGCACCACCAGCGCGTCGCCGGCGCACAGCTCTACCGTCCGCCCGCTACCTAAACCTAGTACAAGTTTTTCATCAGTGATAAGATAACAAAGTTATAAGCAAAGCAAATTTCTTGTTTCATGTAGGTAAGCTAAACTTAATAAAGAACACCAAGCAATATTATTTTATCATCTGCATAAAGAAATCTGTTGTAAATTTGCTCAAATTAATGGTTCAAAACTTTCACCAACCTTTTTTTTTGTGTAATTATTTGAATTAATTTTAATTTACATATAAGTATTGTGTAATTTGTGCACTGTTCACCTGAGAGAATTCTCCTACATTACAAATTCATGGAATATGTATAATGTCACCTTGCAGTAACATCATGCAATAATCTTGCATCATAAAGATGAGACATACAGTTTATGACATAATGAAGTAAGCAATTCCTGGGCATATGTTGCCGCTTATGGTATGGTTGTGTCACCAAGATGAAGTCACCTATAAGTTTATGTTCTATAACCTGTAGTTCAAGTGTAGCATAAAAAACATAAAAGCAGTAAAAATTTCAAAAGATAAACATTAGTGTGGAGCAGAATATGGACATAATATATGAACATTATAATATTTATAATTTATCTTTAACTGTTTCAGATAAAGTTTTGTAACAAAGTGAATGGAAACTTAGAGACACATTTAGAGCTTATAAAGCACTAACTTTGAGGTTTTATCAATTAGCTTAAAGTAGTGTTAATATTCCTTCCCTATGAAATTGGTGTTTTGTCAAACAGTTAGTTCGAAAAAAAACTCAATTTCATATGTAAGGACCTAATACTTAGATATTCCTGCCAAAACAATACACTTACCATTAAAAGGTTCCATGTTGTGTGGGCAATAAAAATTCAGTTCACTGTAAATACTGGACTCCTCATAAGGGACCCTGGTGGGCCTCATGCCTCCTGACTCAGGGGGGAAGAGGATCCAGCGTTTTCTGGAATTATAGGTTTATATAATAACATATTAGTACAAAGAGTTAAACTATAATAATAAGATAGATTTTTAGATAATAGATTTTATTAAGTAAAAATACTCAAAATGATTCAAGGTTACGTTGGTATATGTTAGATAATCATACGTGATAAAAGTAATTGCTTGTTTAAACTTGAAATTTCCCTTGCTACAAATATAATTGAAAATTATAATTCCAATATTTGTTTCTATTTTATTTTACAGATTTATTTATTTCTATTTTATTAAAGTTGATTTCAGATTCATTTCAATACATTAATTGAACAAATGCATATCTATTAATTGTTGCAATTACTATATTTTAGTGCACAAGTGCATGTAACTTACTTTCCATAAAGTTGGGCTACAATATTGTACCCATAAGTGTCCTGGTGAGCAGGAGTGTGTGCTCCACTGCTGCCAACCCAGAGAGTTGAATCTGCTGCTCCTTTGTCTGGGTACCCAAACTTCTGCCAGGATACTTCCTAAAAAATTCATAATACTCAAAAACTTGGCATCCATGTTTAAAAAGAAAAAAGATGTATATACTTGAGAGAGAAAGATATGCTTTTGTTTATGACAACATAGTTCAGGGAACAGGGAACATAGTTCACTGATTGCATGAATATTAAAATAAATAGTCATACTCTGCATTCAACCATTTGTGTCTAAGCAGGAAATAATATAATTTGATAAGGATATTATTATATTTTGATCAGTAGACCTGGAATGCCTCAAAGTACTTATATATGGCAAGGATGCCGCTAGAGGAGTTGCAATGCATAGACAATGTTTGTAACGCTGTGTCACACAAGTTGTATTACATGGTTAAGTTATGAACTCAGGCAAGTGGCACAATAATTTCTAAAGATGACTGTATAACTGCAGTAGCAATAGTTCCCTCAAGACAGAGAACCTTATGAAAAATTAAAGTCTTGTCCAGCAGTGGATGTAATGTTTATTTAGGACACAAAAAAAAGGAATGAATGTACCTTTAGGAAGTCGGCATGACCGTCAAACCATTGGGGTAAATGTTTATAATCGAAATACATCCATTGCTCACTAGTAGCTGACTCGGTAATGAAATCTTTGAAAGTCATAGATTTTATTTCACATTTCCTCTCCCAGCAAGGTTCGTCTGACACCAGGTGCTTTCTTAAACACCTGAAGGGTACTTCTTTACTTCCAAAAGCTGAACACCATTTTTCCTCGTCCCACCGGCATAATGGCCAATCCGTTACAAAATTTCGAAACACAAGCGGCACTGTTGCATTTTGAGTAATTTTGCGAACTAAGTCACTAGACAAGATTTCAGTCATTTTAAAACTAGAAATTAAGCACTTCTAGAGACTTTGGACACCCGGAAAGTTCGGTGACTAGCTGTGACCAGGTTTTATATTTTCTTTGACCAGTTTGAATAGCATAAAACATATGACTATTAAGACTCGACTAATGCCAATCTATCAAATCAAACCAATGCTCGATCGAGCCTCCGGAGCCTCGACGCCTCGAACCAGTTTTACTCTTTTTTTCAAACCGAGGACATGGGGAGTGACTCAGTGACAGTATGCGAGTAAGTATTTGACAGTGACAATAGTGACATATTAGTATCTGTTCCAATTGAGAAGCAAGCAACAAAACAGTTATCAAGTATTTTATTTTCGGCAGAGATCCAAACTCAATTTAATTCAATAAAAAAAAACTTAGTCACATTCTGCATTACGTTTTTAGATATTTGTGTTTAGGCTATATTTTATTTTTATTAGGCTATATTTTTTATGTTTTAGGCCTCTAAAGTATTTAGGTAATAATGTCAGTGCGTTTTGGAACGCAATTTGAAATGTTATTTACACGCGAGTAGGTTCAAAAGTTTAAAATTAAACACACTTATTTTTATCAATTATCCAGAGTACGCATGAAGAAAAGTTAAAAAAAATATGGTGATGATAAATTTTAACAGTGCATTATTTACTTTAATTTGCTTAGATTCTATAACTGATTACTAGTGTATTATTATTAGGTTGATGAAACATTCTTTTAGATCAGGTATTTGAATGCTACGTTTAATTAAAATCAAAACAAAGCGGCGTACCTTTGTTTTTGTAATGTTGCTATTTTATAATATTATTGGAACAACATTTAAACGAGCCGTAGTGCCCGGAATACACGAGGCTAGTTTTTCAAGCCAGTATAGTAAGCTAGTTAATAAGCTAGTAAAACTGTCCTGGCTTGAACCCAGGCTAGTGCTGTCTACATGATGCCAGTAATTTTAAGTCAGTTCGAGTGCAAGTACCTTTGCAAAGTGTCGTAAAAAAATCGTCAATATGAACGTAATTCGTAAAAATTACATAGCATGAATGAAACAATTACTTATAAAGCTATGTAAATGTGTACTAGATGAATTACTTGAAGATATATTTTAAAAAACGTGTATGGCCACATGGCACTAGCCGGACGGATACTAGCTTCACCGGCCGCACGAAGATAGTACACAAGCCAGGCTAGCGAAATCGGTGGTGGGGGCGCTACTAGCTCAAAAAATAGAACGGCAAGCTATTAAAACTATCCTGGCTTCAGCACTAGCTTACTAGCCTGAAAGTTAAGCTAGTTTTGTATACACGAAGATAGACGCACTAGCTTGCTAGCGTACTAGCACTAGCTTACTATACTGGCTTGAAAAACTAGCCTCGTGTATTCCGGGCATAACTGTCTATAAACGTCTTAAGCAATCGAATGAGGATTATTTTTATATTAAGCAGAAACGTCTGCTAGCATATCAAAGATATTTAAGTCGAAAGAAAAATAGAATAATTTGACTCGCAGCGGGACTCGAACCCACAACCACTGGATAACTAGCCCAGTGCACTACCAGTTGTGCTATACGAGCGCCGCTTAGACGTGTCAAATTTTTCTATCTTATCCTTCTTGTTATATACGTCATTACGGGTGACGTGTAGCGACATCTACCGAAGAGTATTGACCCTTTTACGGCATCGATGTCTCAAATTTAGATTGAGAATTCATCGATAACAATGTGCTACCCTTTCTAAAATTATTATTATATTAAGCAGAAACGTCTGCTAGCATATCAAAGATATTTAAATCGAAAGAAAAATAGAAAAATTTGACTCGCAGCGGGACTCGAACCCACAACCACTGGATCCAGTGGTTGTGGGTTCGAGTCCCGCTGCGAGTCAAATTTTTCTATTTTTCTTTCGACTTAAATATAATCGAATGAGGATTTTTCGGGCGGGAACGTTAAAAAGAATAGGCGCGCTTTTGAAATTAAATTTTGTAAATTAGTTTTAAATTCTAGATTTGTACATTTCCTTGTATATTTCTTATGTAAAATAGTCTATATAGTGTTAGTTTTGTACATATTACGTTAGTGCGTTTCCCCATAATGGGGAAGCGCACGGGGCGTAGCGGCCGTAAACGATCGCGAGTTACGGGTGAGTCTCTTACAGAAGGAATAGATCAGGACTTACCTTCTTCATCATCATCGACGACTTCATATTCTGATGCTGAAAATAATGATCGTCCACTAGCGAAGAAAAGAGAAAAGGATAAGTACACACCTTATAAAGCAGGAAATTATAACAGATTTTATGACGAAAACTCGCAGAAGAAAGATTTTATTGTCTTCCTCAATCGCGAAGAAGATAACACTAAAATTACAGATAAGGATAGGTTGGCCATATCTAATGGCATCAGAAAACATTGTGTTTCAGGTGTAATGCATCTGAGGTCAATTAATGCATTCAAAATTGGTATAACTTTCGACCTCCCTAACAACGCTAATGTTTTCTTAAGAACGAAAAGCTCCTAAACGAATTGAGGATGGTTGGTTCAATACCGGCTGCCGAAACAGAAGCCACTGGGGTTCTCACATCTGTACCTTGCGATTATTCCAATAAAAAAATCTTTCAGCTTATTGCTTCTAGTAAAAAAGTTATTAGTGTGAGACGTTTCATGCGACGGGTAAAAGACGCTCAAGGTGTCGTTTCCTTTCTTCCAACACAGACAGTTGCTGTTACATTTGCTTCAACGCAGCTCCCCGAGTATGTTACTTTAGACCACTGGAGACATGAGGTAGGAGTTTATGTTCCTCCTGTTAAACAGTGCCTGAAGTGCATGAAATTCAACCACATTGCTAAATTTTGTAAAAACAATGAAACTTGCTCAATTTGCTCAGGCAACCATAATTTTAAACAATGTGACAAGTCCAAAACTCAATGTGCTAACTGTGGCGGTGACCATATTGCAATTTCTACCACATGTCCACTTAAAAACAAAAACTAGAAGAAAACAAAATAAAAGCAAAAATGCAAGATATTCTGATCTTTTAGTGCAGCTCAATTTCCACAGCTAAATTCAAAATACATTGATACTCAAATATCCAATTTAATTAAATCTGACAAATTTATGAATTTATTAGTTGAAGCAATGCTTGAAATATGTTCAAAACCTGATGTGCCAAAAAATTCTAAAAGCATTAGAGAAATTTTAGATAACACTTTTAAGAAAAAACACCTTAACCTTTTTATGGATACATTACATATAGTGCAATGGAATGCTCAAAGTTTAATTAGTAATAGGCTAGTTTTAACAAAATTTTTATATGATAACAACATACATATTGCCATAATCTCTGAAACATGGTTGAAACCACATCAATTTTTTCTATCAAAGGGTACAATATTATTAGAAATGATTGTGGGAACAACCACAATGGTGTTGCAATTTTAATTCATAATATTATAACACATTCTCAAATTACAACTCATTTTGATAGTTCTTTACAAAATGTTTGTGTGAAAATCAAAATTAATAACAATGAATTAAGTGTCGTTAGTTTTTACAGTCCATCTAATACAAATCCACCATTTAATAAAAATAATCTAGACGTTTTGCTTAAGTCCATTCCTAAACCTATGATATTTGGAGGCGATTTTAATGCTCATCACATGTCTTGGGGATGTGTCGACACCCTGCCTCGAGGTAAGGATGTTTTAGATGTTATTGATGAAAATGATCTTGTTCTTTTGAATAATGGCAGTCCCACTACAATTGGTTCTTCATCTTGGCGAGCTAATGCTCTTGATTTAACTTTAGTTTCTCCATCTTTGGCACTTTCATGTGATTGGTCTGTTTATGATTATCCTCTGGGTAGCAGTTATCACTTGCCTGTAATTATAAATTTGGTTGTTGGAAATGAAAGTAATCTACAGAATAATATACAATGCAATAATGTACATTTACCATTTCAGCATAATTACAAATTAGTTAATTGGAAAATATATAGTCAATTAATGGATTCAAATTTAAAAATATTGACTTTAATGCTATGTCTCCACCAGAATCCTACAATTTGTTTTGTAACATAATACATTCTGTTGCTGAACAGTCAATTCCACAGTCTACCTCCACTAATAAATGTAATAATATTGCTAAACCTTGTTTACCAAAACATTCTAAGTGTCCTAGTTTACCCTGGTGGAACTCAAAGTGTTCAGAAGCTGTTCAAAACTCAAAGAATGCTTATATATATTTTAAAAACAACCCTTCTGAGGATAATTATATTGAATTTAAGAGATTGCGAGCTTTAAAAAACTAATACTTAAAACAGAAAAACCAACAGCTGGATGGAATTGTGCAACTCATTTAATAGATGTACCTCATTGTCATTGGTATGGAAGTACATGCGTAAATTTAATAAATCATTTACTCTTAATAATTCTCTTGATGATAGTTGGATTCCAGATTTTATATGTAAATACACTCCTGACTTTGTTTTGAATGAGCCGTTAAATTATAATAAAACTGATAATATTGGAAATAATTATTTGACTGATCCATTTTCGTATCAAGAACTCCATTCTGCGTTGTTTTCTAGAAGAGATACATCCCATGGACTAGATGGGATTCCATATATACTTTTAAAAATTAACCCCAAATTGTCTCATAATCTTTTTAAACTTACTTAATCGTATGTGGAAGGAAAACTTTATACCTGAGGAATGGAAAACTGATTGTTTGGTTCCAGTTTTAAAACCTGGTAAAGATAAATTGTTGCCGGATTCGTATCGACCCATAGCTCTTACGTCTTGTATTGGAAAGATATTTGAACAGCTTTTAAAACAACGCCTAGAATTTTATGTAGAACAAAATGGTCTTTTACCTTACAACCAATTTGGTTTTCGCAGAGGTCGGTCTTCTCGTGAAAGCATTTGTCAGCTAGTATTAGATGCTCAACACAGTCTGTATAATAATCAATATCTTTTATGCGTTTTCTTTGATATTGCTGGTGCTTTTAACAGTGTTAATATTTCGGTTCTTTGTAACGAGTTGTCAGTGATAGGGATACCTGGGCAATTAATAAACTGGATACAAGCATTTTTGACCAATAGAAAAGTATTTGTTAAATTTAATAATCATTTATATGGTCCAAGATGCTCGTCGTTAGGAGTATGTCAAGGAGGAATTCTGTCTCCATTAATATTTATCTTATATATTAGACGATTGAATCTTATTTTGGGATCGAATGTAAAAACTTACAATATGCAGATGACTTAGTAGTTTATACATCTGGAATGGATTTAAGTCAATTAGCTTCTACTGTAAATAACGCACTTTCCAGTTTATATAAATACTTTTCATACCTTAATTTAGATGTTAATCCTACTAAATCAAAAGTCTTCATTTTCGGTCGTAAATGTGTAGCTACACCTAATATTTTGTATAACAGAATTCCATTGCCTATATATAGTGAAGTAAAATTTTTGGGTGTAACTTTTACTCCAAAACTCTCATGGACAAAATACATTAATAATATAACAACAAAAGCAAACAAGGCTTATAATGTATTAAAATCTGTTTGCGGGACTACTTGGGGAGCAGATCCCAAAATATTGTTAGTGTTATACAAATCTCTCGTTCGTAGTCACTTTGAATATGGTTTTCTTTGTTTTGCTGGAGATAGTAAATTAGTGAATAGTTTGGACAAAATACAAAATAAATGTATGCGCACAATACTAGGTGCCTTTAAAACTAGTCCTATTGCTGCTTTGCAAATCGAAACAAAACTGCCACCCATTAGTGTTCGATTCCGTTATTTGAAAGAAAGATTTATCTTGAAGCTTCATAGTTTGCCTAATAATGATCTTCTTACCAATTTAATTGCTTCTCAATCTGCTCCTTATAAGCAACATATGTTTATTTTGCAAGATTTTTCTTGCTTTTTTCATTCTCTTGAAGAGTTTAATATACATTTGAACGATGATGTTCTTCCTTGTTATGCAGGCACATTCCAAAGTAAATATGCCGCAATGAATATTGTAATTGATTCAAGCTTGTCTTCTAAGGAGGAAGTTTATCTGTTATTGTCAGAATGGACTAATTATAAATTTATTTATACTGATGGGTCCAAAAATAATGATGCTGTATCTTTTGCAATTTACCAGACCGAAATCAATAAGGGAGTGGGATACAAAATTAATAAATATGCTAGCATCTTCACTGCTGAAGCAACAGCCATCCTTTTTGCTTTAAAACATATTATGGAAAGAAATCAGTTGAACAAAAATTGGGTAATAGTCAGTGATAGTATGAGTGTCTTAAAAAGTTTGTCAAGTAACAAAATGAATGCTAACAATAACTACCTGATTTTTACTATTAAAGAATTATGGTGGAAGTTATCCTTAACTGACACTGTAGTACAATTCGTTTGGGTACCTTCGCATATAGGAGTCTTAGGTAATGAAAATGCAGATTTTTAGCCAGAACCATTGTTAATATTTCTGATTCATGCTCAAGTTTAACCATCAAGGAGTTGGATGTCGCTTTGCCGTATACGGATATGATATCTAATCTTAAAAAGCGCATGATTAGTAATTGGGGAAAACATTGGTATTTTTGTAGAGAAGTTGAAAATAAAGCTCATATATATTCTTTGTTAGACGTTCCTGTTAATAGTACGCCATGGTTCTGCAAGCTTAAACATTTTGTTCATAGAAATTTCTATACTATAATCAATCGAATGCGCATTGGTCATTATTGCCTAAATTTTCATCTTCATCGAAAAAATATAGTTTCTTCTCCTTATTGTGATCGTTGTCAAATGAATGAAGTTCAGTCTCTCGACCACATCATTTTCGTTTGCCCGTCCTTCGGCATTCAGCGCCTTGTGCTGATGGATGAGCTGCTTAATATTTATGAGGCATCTAATATAATCCCGCTGTCAGTACCAGATTTGCTAAGAGAGCCTACCACGTATATGTCTTTGTATAAATTTGTACATAACACCATAAATAAGTTGTAAATATTTTAATACAATTTTTTAATTTTAGGTTCTTAATGCAGATAACATATAAATGTAAATTGTATATATTTAAAATAAATCTAAATATCGCTACTAGAATATTTCAGGATTGTACTGTTTGGAAAGGACAATAATTAAACTGGATTATGAGATTGAACGTACGGTTTTGACTTAATTAATGGATGATACATACATACTGAAATTGTATAAGAAAATAAAAGTAACTGAAGACATTGAACTCGGATTTGACCTAATATGAATAGTACTTACTGAAGACGTTGACCGGATTGAACTTATGAAAAAGAAAACAAACTACTTATGACAAGGCAGTATGGCTTAGAGCTTTAGCCTGTCCAGATGGACGAAAAAAAAAAAAAAAAAAAAAAAGCAATCGAATGACAACAGCTGTCACTTTTTGGCGCGGTTCAAGTGAAGTGACACATTCGGAAGAGATTTGCATGCGAAGACGTTGTTTGTTCTCAATCTTTCTTATTTTGTTATAATTTTTGCTGTAATTGTTCAATTTGTGATTAAAATCCAAAGTTTGACTTCATAGTCGTTTTAATATCTAAAAATATTGTATTAAAATGATAAGTTACACAAGTTATTAAGATAACGATGGAAACCCAAGTAGTATCTTCATTTTTTTCTCATGAAACTGAAACTCTGAAACCATGCAAGAAAATAGGTGACGAGTTTCTAGAACTAGTTGATGATTTAAACTACTCCCTAGAAAAACTAAAATTACCTCGATCTGTAGAATGCATCTACAATCCTACGTTATATGCAAGGGAAACCTTTGAAATGTACATCAAAAAGTTCTGTAATACGAAAAAGGATATCATGTACTTTGGTATGAACCCAGGCCCGTGGGGCATGTCACAGACTGGAGTAAGTGTAAGAAGTATAATGTACTGTGGAAATCCATACAAACGACAATTCTCAAAACACACAGGTGTTCTGTGACATGTTAGCATACCTTTCATTTAGATAACAACACGTTTTAGGAATTTTATGTTTTTTTTTTTATTCCAGGTTCCATTTGGGGAAATTAGTTCAGTCAAAGATTGGCTAGGCATTTATGGACCAGTCAATAAACCTAATAATGAAATTAAGGAACGCCCAGTACAAGGTTTTGAATGCACAAGGACTGAGGTAAACAGTAATAATGTTTTATTTGTTTATTAATCAAACCATTTGTAGAAAATTAAAAAGTTGTATTAAGATGTAAATTAAATTGCCAATTTAAGGTAAGTGGAAAGAGGTTTTGGGGACTATTCAAGGAAATCTGTGGCACCCCAGAAAACTTCTTTAAAACCAGTTTTGTCTACAACTACCTGCCTCAACAATGGATGAAGAATAATGGCTGCAATCTCACTCCTGGAGATTTCAGGGTAAGAATTTTGTTGGTACAATTATCATATAAATTAAGCGATAGTAAAAATAATAGATGATATATTTAGGTAATTCTAAATGCAAAAATTGTCAGATTATACTAAAATAAGTAAATATCATCTATTATAATAAGTGTTCATTATCTAAAACATTTTTAAAACTACTGAATTACCTGAATATACTAAATACATATTTCTTAGGTGTAGATACCCATTATATTATAAAAAAATAATACTTATATTAATTTTCTTGTCTATAAAAAAGCTGTTGTAAAGCCCTAGGTATACATTTTTTCTCTTTCCAAAATAAAAATTGTTTATACTTGTTTCTACTAAATCTTATGTTAAATAAGTGTTTCTATCTTTTACCACCACACTTTTCATAGATTTCAGAAATGCAACACTTATTTGATATCTGCGATCCAATCTTTATTAAGGTCCTGGAACTGTATGAAGTAAAAACTATAGTGGCCATTGGAAAATTCTGTGAAAAAAGAGCCCAGAAAGCACTGAAGATGCTCTGTCCACATAAATCGTATCAGGTATTAATATCTTTCTTTTTTTTAAATTATAGGCTAATTTTCTGGCTATTATGAAATTAAAAAAATAGTCAGTGGCCAATGAAAAATTTTGTGAGACTTAAGTCTATAAAGCTCTGGCAATACTCTGTCCACCTAAATCTTTTGAGGTAT
Source organism: Grapholita molesta (assembly GCA_022674325.2). Taxonomy (NCBI): domain Eukaryota; kingdom Metazoa; phylum Arthropoda; class Insecta; order Lepidoptera; family Tortricidae; genus Grapholita; species Grapholita molesta. Next base: position 4,002,446 of record CP053138.2, read on the forward strand.
TATTAACTTCTTTATTTAAAAAAATAATACATATGTTTCTGGCTTTTTTTTTTTTATATAAAAGACTGACCAGCGTTTGACCTCAGTCGCACCTGATGGAAAGTGACGACGAGGTCGAGGGTGTAGCACGCTGGTTCAGTAACAGCCTATTCACTCTTGCCTTGAAAAGACCCAAATTATATCTTACCGGGAATACAGACGAAGGGAGCGAATTCCATTCCTTAGCAGTCCGCATTAGGAAGGTAGAAGCGAATCGCTTCGTGCGAATGAATGCCAGAAACATATCTATTATTTGTTACAAGTAAAAACTATGAGCCCTAGAAAGCTCTCAAAATACTCTATCCACATAAATCCTATGAGGTACCTACTAAGATAACTTTTTTTATAAACAGTAAAAGCCAAGCCCCAAGTTTTCTGGCTGCCAGTTGTAAGTGAACTTGTACTAATACAGATACAGATTATTAAAAATAAACAAACTGTGTTTTGGCAATTCTTTTGCTGACTGTGTCTTATGTTCCAAAGTTTAATTTTTATTTTTCTAAAACTTTATTTACATAAATTACAATATTATAATAACAACTTACTACATTAATAATTAACTACAAGTTTAATTATTATTTCAATGTTTTAGATACTCTACATTCCGCACCCAAGCCCTAGAACTGTGAATAACAATGACTGGGACAAAAAGGCTGTGGAATACCTGAAAAATCTTAACCTGATGCAGTATTACATACAGAATGAAGTTATAGCAAGCAAGGTGATTTAAACAATAGGTCCTAATAATATCAAAATAATCTAATTACATAATTTTGAGAGTTTACATGTATGTAAATACTCCAGTAAATACTCACTGCCATACTGTATGTACCAAATTTGTGCTAAATCAATTTTTAACCTTAGCACTTTACTTTAAAGTTCATATTAGATTTCTAATAAAAGTGTCTCGATTTATAATAAATACCAATGTCTAATCTTGCCCATATTTTATTTATAATTTTATTAACTAGGTTTTTTTCTGTCAGTATAGTTTAATATATATGTAAAATATGTGTGAAAACTATTAGATTGCTGCCATTTGGAAAACTGAAGTATCTTTTATAACTTGTAGTTATAGTTTAAGTATATTTAATATCATCCTTTGATCTCGTGTAGGTACAAATAAAATAAATGTTTAATTAAAACAGTATTTTTTACTTTACCTTTTCCCGACTGCACCTATGTTTTATTCACACTATTTTAATATTACATTTATTTACCTAGAGAAATTACAATCGTATTATGATAACTACAAGTACTTAACTAGTTACAGTATAAAATCTAAAAAAAGGCCCTTGAGGCATTGTACCAAGGATCCTGGCGGCATTTCCTCGTTGTATCGCAATGCTGATACGTTGTGCGAGGAAGCCGCCAGCTCTTCGGTCACCAGTCACTATTTTAATAATTTGTTATTTTTAGGTGGAGGCCTATGTTCACGTTCAGCAGTGGACGTCTTATGTTTGTAATGATGATGATGATGATGATGTTTGTGTAATTGTAGGCTTGTATAAGCGTTGTTGTAAGTAGTTATACTTACAACAACATATCTAGCATCGTTTAGAAGTTTAGTTAGACCGTACCAATGCTACCAAGAGGGTGTTGGGTTCAAACGTCTATTAGCGTTATAAATTAATTGGCAACACTGACAGCACGTTCGAAATGTTTATTTGTTCACAGTGCTTTACGCCAGTATTATAGAATAACCTCTACTTTTCACTTCTCTTTTTTTAGTATGAAAAAATAGGATATCATAACATAACCTAAACATTAAAGTCGACTTTTATGAGCATGAGAAGTGAAAACCAAATAATTTATTAGAAACAAGTATACTCAACTCAAAGGGGGCACAGTTTTCTTTGTAATGTGCCTGAATTAAAAAATAAAGGTATTATACTTCTACTCCAACATGTCTTGGTTTCTAAACATACCAGTTTTCTGTCCTTTCATGTGTCAGTGTCAGTGTTAAAACTGTCAAAAACATGTCGATAGGCAATAGCAAGTAACCAATACTGATTAATGCGAAAGGAAAATTGAAACATTTATTTAAACTAACTACATATTACGTTTTTTATGCCGCTTTGAAGTTTGAGCTTAGAATGTTTATTGAGATCACGCAAATCTTTAAAACACAGTAATGGTTGATTTTATGAAGAGGGCTCTAGAGTTAGCGAATGAAGCTCTAGTCGCTCAGGAGGTACCAGTCGGGTGCGTGTTTACAGATGGCGACAGTATAGTCGCAGAGTCCAGAAACTGCGTAAACTTGACTCGAAACCCTACGAGACACGCTGAAATCAATTGTATAGACACCGTGATTGACTACTGCAAAACAAATAACGTGAATTATAATGATTTCTTTCGTAAAATAACTGTATATGTTACGGTAGAACCATGTATTATGTGTGCAGCGGCTCTCAATGACCTCCATGTTAAAGAAGTAGTTTATGGCTGTGCTAATGATAGATTTGGTGGAAAAACTGTAGTAGATGTTAGTAATTTTTATGAACAAAACTACACATTGACTGGAAACCTGTTAGCAGATGAGGCCATGTCATTACTAAAACAATTCTACAAGGGAGTTAACCCAAATGCACCAGAACCTAAGGTGAAAAAGAAAAAGGAGAATGAATAATGCTGTTTTTTTTTATTAAAGGAATTAACAGAATTAAGAATTAATTAATTGTAAGAGAATTTTTTGCAACTACCATCATCATAATATCTAGTTATGATGATGGTAGTTGCAAAAAATTGTCTTGGGATTATTTCATATGATTGCCACAATACAAACAGAAAACATGCAATTTTGCATTATTATTTCAGAGCATTGTGTAAAACCTGCCTTGTGTGTAAGTGTATTATTTATTACACATACACACAAGGCAGGTTTTACACAATGCTCTGAAATAATAATGCAATTTCATTACATTGGGTAATTTTTGCAAATATGTTGACAAACTATACTTGTTAAACATATAATTATTTAAATAAAAAACATTAAAGGTACATGTAAAGTAATTTTATTTTAGTATCTTATACCAAAAATGTTTTATAGCCCGAGACACAGGAAGTTATCCCACCAAACATTCAATAAAGCCATGTCTGGAATCAAAATTGACATTCACTGCAAGAGATCAGAGTAATTATTAGTCATTACTCCATGGGACATTCATTCAGACATCCATTTCATATTTTGTATAAGTGCCACAAATATAATTTCATTCATGGGACACTTCCTGTCCTTTAACACTGCTTGCTAGCTGGTATCAACATCAATGGCTTTAAAAAAAACCTGTCCAAGCATAAAACACAACAATAGCCTAATGTATAACTTTCACCCATCTACTTGACACATGCAATTTGGTTGAAAGAAAAAATATGGACACCTAGAACTAAGAAAGTCCAACAATAATTATAAAATATCCCTTACAAGAAATGGCTAATAAATTATAACTCTTCACATACATTTTAAACCTTAAATCTAACATACAATCCACTGTACCAACATAAAAGTGAGACCTATTGGAAATATCACTTTCATCTCACCATTTTTTCTTTGACAAAATATCCACATCATAAAGGATATCACAGATTTACTTTAAGCCTAATAACTTGAGATCTCACCATTACATTCTTACAGTGTAACAAATCTTAAAGGATATTTTTGTATAACACCTGCAATTACTAAATGCATTCAATATAATGTGCAAAAACTGTCCTCAATAAGAACAATTGTAAAACCAGGTATAAACAAAAAACTATGAAACTCAAATACTTTTAAAACAATGTACAGAACTACAGACTTTTAAAGTATAAAAACTAATTTAATAATAGAGAAAAGTTTATGGATCTTCATCTAGTTCAAGTTCATTGGGGTTGTGAAACCCATTCACAAGTGGCTGAGGCTCGGGAGCTTCTGCAGTGCCATTCACACCATTGACCATGGCTGGCTCCTCTGTTGATGCATATCCATTAACTTCCACTTCAGTCGCTGGTTCCTCACATGGGCTGGTACTCCGACTGGAGCTGCTGTCACTTGCTGATGTTGAGCTATCACTCTCAGAGTCTTCACTGGATGAGCTTTGTGTCCTTTGTCGTAGGTGCTCATTATCCAGGCGAAGCTTCTCATTGGCAGCTTGGAGTTCATGAATCTGTTCCTCCTGCTCCTTCAGGCGTTGTAATAATTCACTGGAAGATTCTTCTGTAGCATTAGTTTCAATGGAAGTGCCTGAAGTGTCTTTTTCAATCATCATACCATCCTTGTCAATTGAATTGTCTAGTTCAACTGTGGTATCCTTGTCCTCATCCATTCCTCTGGGTCTGCGATCACTTCTCTTGACAAGATTATCATATTTGGCTTCAAGTAGCAGATATTCCTGGATCAGTTCACTCTTAGACATGTTTGATAAACGTTCACTTTGAGCATCTTCATAAACACTGGAAAATTCTTTTGTCAAATATTCTTCTTCATCCTCTGGTAGGGAATAAAAATAGTTATCCTCCGAGTCCACGCTGAAACTTGAATCGCGAGTGCGTGCTGATGGTGTTTGAAAATTATTTTCTGCTGGTTCTGGTTTATGAATTTCCATCAAAAATTGATTGTTATTAAATGGAGCGTGTGTGTTGGCTAGAACCATTTTCCTGAATCGATAGTTCCTTTTAGATTTATCGTACTTTCTTCCGTCTTGCCAAGGAATCTTGACAAAAGGTTTCATGATTTTCCTTTTGGACTTCCCGCGCCGTCTCTTCTTCTTGTTTCCTTCAAGTTTTTGATTTGGCACTTCCATTGTAGAGGGCGTTTCGAGCGCAATGGGGCGCGTCGAATCGCCATCTTTATTTTCCGAAATTATATTAACATCCATTTCAAATTTCTAGTTCACTTTCAATTGGAATTTTTACCGATCTGATGTGAAAATCGCAGTCACAATAGGGCACACAAACAATATTTTATCTTCTAATGCAATTGAACCACCGTACACAGTTTTTCTGTGCGGAGAGCTACACACCGATATTGCAATATCGCCATCTTTATATATTTGTTTTGTACTTGTACACGGTTGTGTCGGTCGTACAGCCTACCACTTTGCAGTGTTGCAAGGTAGACTAATAGATATTTGGTGGGGGAGACCGAATGATGATGAAAATAGAGGTTACTTTGCAATGAAAGATAACATTTAGCTAGGCTGATAGCTAGTCGCCTTGTATACATAAATGAGGCCCCTTTATCACCATTTTCATGTTTTTGACAAGTTTTGGTGCATAAAGTAGTAAACAAGCAGCATTTTACATATTTGCATTATTTTGTGTATGTCTGATAGCAATGAAGAATAACAATAACCGTGAAAATTAAGACGTAAAATCATTATCCACATTAAGTTAGTAGTAGAAATTGTAATACATTATATTAAGCTAAGCTTATAGGTAGATGTTTTAATAAAGTTGATTTACAAATATAATTATGATCACATTATCTGTAAAGTGTAAACATATCAAATAATATAAACACCTATTTAATTTAACGAAAAACAAACGCTAAGGCGTGTTTTTAGTAACAAATTAAAAACCTACAAATGAAATCGAGGATATAATTTTAAACATGTTTCCTATTAGAACCAATTCGAAACGAATAGTACAATAGTTGTGGTGATATTTTTATTATTGATAGAATAGAAACTAAGCAATTTTTGGCGACATTGGACTATAATAATGAAGGCACGGGCAACACTAATAAAAAGAACGTCATTGTCGAATGTCAAAATTGTCGAATTTGAATAAACTACGTGACATAAATTAAAAATAAATAAATAAACCTTTCCTTAATATCGATACCTGCCAAGTTTGTTCTAGTTTATCAGTACAATAATTAAAATTATTGTAATCAGACACTTGTAAATTATATTATAGTTAACATCGACCCCTGGAATCATTTTAAATGGCTGACGACATTGTTTTTGAATTACTCCATTCAGAAATAATAAATTATGCTATGGAGCAATCGAAAGACAACAGTGATAAGAAGGTATACTATCCCAACGGTTACGGAAATAATACACGATGTATTTGATAGTTTTTATCAAAACAAATACATTGCAATTTCAGGAGGCAGACTTATCCATTGTGGAGTACATCGGATTTGCGGCTGGTTATAAAGTAATGGAGCGGCTAACGAGAGAGTGGTCGAGATTCAAAGATGAGCTGGACACAATGAAGTTTGTATGCACGGATTTCTGGACTTGCATATACAAGAAGCAAATTGATAATTTACGTACAAATCACCAAGGGGTGTATGTGCTTCAAGACAATGCATTCAGATTTCTAACAAACTTTTCTAATGGTCAGCAGTATTTGGAATTTGCCCCTAGAGTAAGTATTTTATTTGAGATGTTATTTTATTATGTTCCTTGACCTGATAGAAAACAATCTGACAAAGTCACAAATCTAGGGTAGGCAACGCGCATGTGAATCCTTTGGAGCTGCAGGCGTCTATAGGCTATGGCAACCGCTTACCATCAGGCGGGCCGTATACTTGTTTGCCACTGTCGTTGTATTAATAAAAAATGTAACTACATTTAGTATAGGCATCTGACCCCACAATAAGCATGGGCTCCTGAAAATAGTTTTTAAGTCCCCACATTAGGGCATATAGACCTTTGTTCCTGTCCATACACGATAACTGTTTGGCCTTTGGTATTAAAGGGGTATTAACTATTGCTCTGCTTGTAATGTCCACATAGTTAGTTACAGTCAGTATGGTGAATATTGATTGTATCAATATCTATATGGCCATACTGACTAATTAATTATATGACGCTGACTGTACTTAGCTAAAGTACCGGGCCTATGTAATAGTAATGTGCATGTACACACACATCTGCATTCTATATTCAAATTCTGACTTAACGCATTCACTGCCACCGCCGCATATATGCGTCACCGTGATTTTCACCCAGGGCCTTCGTATGTGAGTTGTAAATTTTGAAATGTTCCTCTTATGTCTAAAATGTTGCTTGTTGGATCAGATATAAATGGTAGTAGAAATTATAAGTAAGTAAAATATAATGCTGATGAAAAGACTATAGGTACGCACTTGAACTTATTTCTATAGTGTTTTGTTAGTCGATTCAGTTGTATTAAATTTAGTTAAATTGTAGTTATATATGAAGCACAATTACAATCGATTGGTTTAATGTGATTAAAGAATATAAAATATTAATAACCGTGTTTCATTCAAAACAATGTTTCCTAGAGTTAAAATAATTATCTAGTACCAATGCAAACAAACCACTGACAAATTAGTATGAACTCATATGTGTGGCGTAGGCACTGGGTAATAATCCGTTACGAGGCACTGGGTAATCCCATGTGCATTAGAGGCACCCAGCAAAGTGCGGCACCTGGCGTATGGCAAGGAAAAGAGGGTGGCAGTTAATGCGACAAGTTCCATATTAATTCTCTGCACAACTATAGGTAGTTTCACCAGAGTTGAAGTCATTCACACAACAACATCTCACATTCATTCCATTTGTTCACTCTTTTGCAATTAGTACTATACAGTTGTGTGCGTAATCCATTCGCCTCAACTCTCAGGGAACTAACTATAGATAGTCCTGTCCATGGTCAGTTAAGTTTTTCACCTGTACATTTATGATTATGCATAGAACATTCTGAGAATAATCCCCTACAACTAGACAAATACTATGGTTTAGTATGTCTAATTATAGTTACCAAGATTATGTGACAACATGTTATATTTTTATATTTGCAGTATGTGGCATACACATGCGGTCTGATAAGGGGCGGTCTGGCTAACCTGTCAATAAACAGCATTGTGACTGCTGAAGTGCAGTCCATGCCTTCCTGCAAGTTCCACATCCACGTCCAGAGAGTATGATTTAGTAAATAAAATATTTATTGTTAACAAATGTTTTATTCCACTAATCATTTACCAAAAGAAAAACACATCAACCATCTTTTCATTATCTGTATATTTTTTAGAAGTAAAAATTAAATTGGTGGGTAGGGGAAGTTTCTATGAATAGATACAATATTAATACTTTAATTGTCCTATAATCTAAGTCTATATTTTTAGTTGAGGAATTTAGGATAAACTAGTAAATTGCATTTGTGAAAAGCAGAAAACATCTACCCTACCAAAATTGTATCTGAAATTTAAGTTCAAAAATCTACAGCTAATGAAAAAATTACCAAAAAAACAAAGTAAAAAAGATAGATTTTAAATTTTGTCAAAATTTGTTTACTTGATCTTCCAGCTTTCAGGCTTAGCATGGTCATATAAGGTCAGGATGACTAGTAGGATGCCAAGACCACAGCCTACGAGGGTGGAGGTGTAGAGGACTTTATCTGAAAAGCCTCGTTTCAGCCATACTGGTTTGCCATCTTCACACTGAAAAAAAAAGAACAGGCCATGAAATGTGCTGTTAAATTTCTTTTTTTGGAATTTAAGTTGATTTTTATGAAAACTACTAGGCTATGCTACTCTCCATCCCTTCAACTACCGCCACTTAAAAAATTACGTCAATTCGTCGCTCTGTTTTGCAGTGAAAGATGGACAAACAAACAGACACACTTTCGCATTTATAATAATTAGTATGGATATGGATGTATAGTGATGGCATTTAAGGTTGTCGCACACGTAATCAGGCGTCAACCAGTTGCATATGGTTGACGGTTTATGGTTGACTGATACTAACAGTTTTTAGAAGTAACTGCAACTATGCCGCATATACCTACTTAGTCTCTTACTGACAAATGTACCTACATTTCTGATATTTAAATTGTTACCACATGTAAAGCGACGGGTAAATTAAATTTGTATATACATAACCAATAAGAATAAATAACATCATTTACAAATGAAATGACCAAGAAAAGCTTCGAATAAGGCTGAAAAACTAAGGAGGAAAACTGTATTCACCAAATATTGTTAACTTCTAATTTTTTATCAAAGTCGTCATTATAAAACGCATACGCACGTCCTACATTATCGAAATCGGTACCCCTTTATACCTAGTCTGAAATCTATAGAAAACATGTGTTTTATACAAAATCATTTTATGAGTAACTAAATATTATCTATTTGGGACAACCTTACACAAATCGAACGAGTGCTACAGTAAACTCAATAAGGCTTGTGCTGTAGGTACAGTCCGCGTCATATAGCAGTCAAATCAAATATAATATATCGTGACTTCGTGACACATCCTTACTTTGGCTACTATTAATTGACGTTGACTGTACTAGATAACGACGAGTAGGTTAGACGATATTATAATTATAATACGTAAAAATAATAGAACACATGGATCAACAATGTCTAACTCCGCGTTTAGACATGCTGGCTCGTCACTCGCCTCGCTATTCGTCGAAACGTTCGACGAGACTTTGCCCATACAAAAACGGGATGCAAGGGACGAGAGGAACAGCGAGCCGTCCGCGTACACATGCGTGCTCGCGTTTCGCCTCGCCATTCGCCTCGCTACTCGCGCGAATGTGTGGCGGCAGCATAATAAATCGCGTTCTCCTCATTCTGGCTCTGGCAAACGCACTAGCGCCATCTATTACGTTTAAGAACAGTAGGTATCGGTTCCATGGTTTAACGGTCTTGCTGTTTAAATTACACAACATGACAGACAAATACCGAAAACAGACAAATAACCAGAATGGAAATACCCCAGGAACAAAAATTCTATACATATAAACACAAACAAATGCCCTTGCCGCCATAGCAAGATTCGAAACCGGAACTAGCTACAACTATACTATACTACAACGATATTCGTAAATTTCGGACGATTGTCTCTGTTACTCTCATGACACCCTTAATTGGAGTAACAGAGAAAGATGCCCGTAACATACGAACTTCGATGTTCGCGGTACCGGGCCAGAGCCTACCGGTTACATCGAAAATTCGAACGATTGTCTCTGTCACTCTGATTGGAGAGAAAGATGCCCGAAATTTGCCAACTTCGATGAGTTCGATGTTCGCGGTAGTAGGCCTTTAGTATCACTATACCCGAGTAGGCTGAAGCCGTATTATTTTTTTCCACTGGCCACGATCAAAACTCCATATAAAGTCACCAAATATTTTTTACAGTTTATCCATGTTAACATTAAGTCTTCAGTTATTAGAATCTTGTTTATCAGTCAAATGTGGTCAAAATTATTGTAAAGCAAAACATCCACATTAAGGAGATCATCTGTGTATACTATTGTCTTCGGTGGCAGCAATAGGATCACGCCTTCACGTATCTTAAGAATAAAACTTAGTCCTTATTTATTATATTTCCGGGCGTGGCGAAATTACGAAACGTGCGATAATTATCCAACGGAATCGAGCCCGAAGCTCCACACACGGACGCAGGAGCGCTACCGCTAACATCGAAGTTCGTATATTTCGGGTATTTTTCTCTTTTACTCTAATTAAGGTGTCCTGAGAGTGACAGAGACAATCGTCCGAAATTTACGAATATCGTTGTTCGCGGTAGCGCCGCAGGTACGGGCTACGTGTCACGGCGTGTCACGTGAATCCGGATGCGAACGTAGGTACGTGACACGTACCTGGCCGTGTTCGTGAAATTCGTGATCTTAGTACCGGCGGTGTTAAGAACACGTAGCTACGGGTCGGCGTACATCACGGATACCAGGAGCCCTAGACCAAACCCGGCAACGGGAGCCTATTTAAACTTGATAAAAACAAGTAGGCAGGTAAAGTAATAGTACACTTACTTGAAATTCAGCTTGCAGTCTTCTTAATTTTTTAAGCGATTCTGAATCACGCAAGTAGGGGGCCGTTGATAGAACTCGGCCCATAGGCTTAGCAGTCATAACATACTGAAATGGTAACCTTGTTTAAAATCTGTAATATTTTGCTATGAAATTATAAGCCTATGTTTATCACTTGGATTAGCATGAGATGCAGCATGTTGATGATGACGTCGATTTTGATTTATTCATTTTTTAAAGACTTACCCGCGGTATTATTCGCATTCGAACGAGAAGATTCATTTTTGTAACAATAAAAACCTTGAATTATATATGAAATCTTATTACTAACACCCTCTGCCTAAATCCTTTTTGAAATTGTCAAGTCAAACATTTATTTTCATTTTGGGTACGAATATTTCTTTCAAGCCAGAGCTAATTCGTGAATTTTTATTATTGAGTCTTTGTTTAGTACCTGAAACTTTCTGTAAAATACATAACGCAGTAATGTGTTTACATGCTATGATTTTTCATTTAAGTAATTTTAGTAATTTATATTTCAAAATTCAAAAAGATTTTCAATGTTTTTAGAGTGGAGTCGATTAAAAATCGATTAATCAAACGAAATGACTGAGTGACGTGATTCCTCTAGCAGTTTTTCTAGTTGTCTATGGTAAGCTTGGTTTAACTTGTCTATGGTTCAAACTTTCTGACGCAAACTTTTTGATTGGCGGTCTTCTCCTTGCTTCCTTCATTCACTCTCTCAAATTTACAGAAAATGGCTACCGAGGAGTTGCTGACTGAGCAATTTCAGTTTTTAGGTATTACCGTAGAAAAAGAAGTTTTAAGAAAATGTGAGTATCTAACTAATTACTTATAAACGGTCCACTTATCGGGAACTTTGTTAATAACCCGCATTTCGTGATTGTTTGTATGACTGGTGCCGCTATGAAAATGACTGTTCAAGGTTGTTTTATTATTCACTGTATTCCTAAGGTGCGAGTTTATGCGAAGAATACGACGTTGACGCTGAGACTTTTGTGGAACAATGGATGGCGTTCAGTTTAACTAACTTAAACGGCGCTCCTCCGAATTTGGATAGCTTGGATTCACTTGAGAGAAAGGAATTTTCCAAGCGGGCGGATCGCCTCAGCGCGCCCGTTAAAGATGCTAGAACGAGTACCGGCACAAGTGTCGCGGTGTACGGAGCGTCTGTTGCTACTCAGTATCCTTTTGATTCGCATGTTCCACGTGCTCTAACGATGTTTTAGTGATAATAAGTGTTATAACGTTTAATTACATCTACATCTCAAACTGTTGGTAATTGCTTTTTATGTACATTATGTGTTCTTGTTTCTATAAAATTGTTGTAACATTCCTTCACATTCAGGCCAGATAATGAAGTCCTATCTAAATACATGGCCGTAACTCCAAAGGTACGTTATTTTACTTGATTATTCTTTGTAACCACTTAACCTTGTAGAAATAATTGAAGTGACATGCTGTCCTTATCTTCTTATTGTGGGAACTGCATGTTAGAAAGAGACATCCATACTATAGTAGGCTTACATAAAAAACTTTGTTAGATAGAAATACATGTTTTAGAACTATGAACATCAATTTTGGTTTTGTACTTGTCATCATTATCATGAATGATGTTGTAATGAGGTTTTATTGTAGCTCTATGCTTGGCAGCAGTTTTGATTGATATTTTTTTGCTAAGTAATGTATTTTATGTAAATACAGAAATGTTTTAGTAATAATTTTCCCTAGGTAGGTATCTACATATATTAGGGCTGATATAAGAAGTTTCAAACTGGAGTGAATTTCTACTTGTGCTGAATGGGTATGCATCTAGTGGCGCAGTGCAAGTTCTGTGACTAGATCTACACTCATTGAGTGCTTGTAGACCACACAACGATGAAGACAAGAAGAATGAAGATTAATTGTTATAATTGACTTGATGATATTTGTGGGTGAGTATGCTTCTAGTTCGTGTCACTGATACCATGACTAGATCCATACTCGTCTGCAGCCATCAACTCACTCAACGTGATAGATTTATTAACAAATTCAAAAATGGATGCATCAATATGCATAAGGGAGTATATTATAAGTTTACAACTTTTTTTAACACCGCTTATGGGAGTTTGCATAAAAAATTACCTAAATTAGCAAGAGAAGGTAAATTATGTCAGTTTTGTGACAATTATTAAGCATGAAATCTCGTATCTAAATTATTTTTTTCCCTTTTTTGCACTGTTATACTACTTGTTGTTTGTGAAACGATCACAAAATAAGAATAAGAATAAAGATAATTGATTGATTGATTTTAAGTATTTATAGAATTCTTCTTAGGTGTCATACTAATTGAGGACATTTTTTTCTGAAAACTCCTGTTAGCGGTGTAAAAAATTTTTTTAATATGTTATTGAGAGAAGCTTTATAAATTACAAAATAGTTAATTGATTGAAATAGTTAACTGCTAATGCCAGTTTGATATTAAATTAAGATTATTTTCTCATACAGATTTGTTTAGGGTATGAAACTGTTTACACTTAAAAATCTTCCCGACTACTAAAACTGTTCCAGATTTTAGCAATGATTAGATGGTAGGTACACCAATAAATCTATTGATGTGTGTTAAGTTAACTCAATCAATTGTGCTAGAATATCAAGGTTTTTAAATTAGTCTTGCTCACAAACTAACTTCTGTAAAGTTTTTTTCACAAATGCAAACATGTTTTTTAACAGTATTTAATGATTTTGAACATGCTCGCCCAAAAGATGTCAGTAGTGTTGTACTGGTAGGATTTTCACAGGTCTCTGACAAACAGCAAATTGTAACTTTATTTATCTATGAGAAGCTTTATCAAATCAAAAAATCAAAAGCATTTATTTGTTCAACATAGATACAATACATGGTGTTAAAAATAGAGGAAAGTCTCACTATGTCGTGCCATACAAATCTAGGTACTAGAACATGCTCTAGTCACAGCAATACGTCACATTTATCATTAGACAATAGACATTTAAATTTGCCTAGTAATTTAATATTGTTTAGCAGACAGTCATGATGTAATTTATCACCTGCTGTAGCCACCAAGTCTCGTTATCCATAATACATAAAATTAAAATACATAAGTAACATGTTTTAATGTTTATTGGTTGCCTGTTTCATAAAATAGCTGACTATAAGATTACATAAAGCCCTTAGGCTAGACTCACCATACAAGAGAAATCCTAGTTGAATTTCTTTTTCAATGTAAGAAATATAGTAGAATTTTTGAAACAAAAGAAATGCAACAATTAAAAAAAAACAAATTTCATTGAAGAAATTAGCACTACAGGTGGGCCCATGAGCATTAGGCTGCTATAGACCCGACAGGGCTGGTACAGCATGGCTCCTGCTGGGGCAAGAGCCCTGCTGCATATGTATCATTTTATGTAACTGCTTTTTAAATTCGGACCTTTACAACAATCTACTGTAACTTAATGTAAAAATAACAATGTTTTGTATATATAAACACAAAACTATCGTGAGATTCAAATATTAATTGTGTTCGTATAGTATAGTAATTTGTTCACGTTGGCTAATCGACGCAGACTGCAAACCGACGCTGTAGTGAAACATGTCGAGCAATATTCGACTTATAAAACGTGAGATACCCGCTTCTATGCAATTAAAATGTTTTTATGGGTGAATAAGTAAAGATTAGTAGTTGTAATGTTTTATATATGTTACCTCTTTTCTAGAGTGAATAAGCAATCCTAAGTTAAATAAATAAATATTTCGGGACATTCTTACACAAATCGACCTAGTCCTACGGTAAGCTCAGTAAGGCTTGTGTTGTAGGTACTAGACGACGATATATATATAATAAATAGATACATATAAATACTTAAATATATAGAAAACACCCATGACTCAGGAACAAATATCTGTGCTCATCAGCTGATCACAAAAATAAATGCCCTGACTGGGAATCGAACCCAGGACCTTCGGCTTCATAGGCAGGGTCACTACCCACTAGGCCAGAGCGGTCCTCGAAATCCTAAGTTAACAATTAACTTAGCTAAGTTAATTTTCAGTTATCATCTAGCCCTGCCTACCCAATCTAGACAGACAGATAAACACATCGAGTATGCACATACACTACACTACACACCTACACGAGTTCATTGCCTTCTAATCGAGATTTGATTGCTGTGACAATTACCCTAATGTATGTAGCAGTGGAATTCCGGTATTGTAACCATTGTAGCTACTAACTGATGACAGGTTTGCCCTAGTGGGTAGTGACCCTGGAATAGACTAGGGGACAAATGTCCGGCGATAATTGTCGGCGAGATGTCAATCGAACTCGACCGACAAGTCCGGCGACTTCGCCAGACACTTGCAGGCATAGTCATGGCTTGTCGGGCGATGTCCGGCGACGTCGATCTATGTCACCCGACGTCGCTGGCGATACGGGTTTTTTTATTTTATTTTGTTTTTATGACAAAGGTGGCAAACGAGCAGACGGATTGCCTGATGGTATGCAATTACCGTCGCCCATGGGCACTCGCAACACCAAGTGAGTCACAAGCGCGTTGCCGACCTGTAAGTGGGTTGGAGCTCTGGGAACCTTATTCACCATCAGGAACACAACACTACATACCTGAAAGGTAGCAGTGCTATTATGGCTGTGGTCTTCTGTAAGGAGGAGGTACTTCCCCAGTTGGGCTTCTCCAGATTCAAGCGTGATGGTACTTCGCTGTGCCCTACCTCTCATTGTTGGACGTAGTTTAAGGACATACCCGGGTCCAAAAGCACCAGGTTGCATTACATTTGTTCCCTTGTCTATCCCTGGCTAAATACTTCAAATCCCAGTCAGGGTATTTATTTATGTGACGAGTACAGATATTTGTTCCTGAGTCATGGGTGATTTATGTATGTGTTGAAGGTCTTATATATACCTAACGTTGGCCCCACGACACATGCCTTCTTGAGCTTACCGCGGGGCTCAGTTAATCTGTGTAAGAATGTCCTGTAATATTTATTTATTATTTACTGCTCATGTTAGATCTAACAGTGGTAACCTATAGATAATATTCCTACGGAAATCCCATAACGATTGTCTTGGGAAGATAGTCGGCGATCATTGTACCCTGGCCTGTGGCCATGAGGCAACCAGGTTCTTCTCTGCAGCCCTAACCTCCGGCAGCGCAGGCTATGCGCGGTTGCCGGTGGCTAGGTTAGGTTTATAATGTATTTGTTTTTAGGGTTCCGTACCCAATGGGTAAAATCGGGACCTTTAACTAAAGCTCCGCTGTCCGTTCGTCTGTCTATCTGTTTGTCACCGGGCTGTTTGAATAATTATCATGATCATAAACTATGAGAGTTGATGTTTTCACAGATCGTGTATTTCTATTGTCGTTATAAATCTTTGGTGCTCCCATACAACAAACGTTTTTTTTTTGTCCTTTATTGCTCGATATTATTAATGCCAACAGGCAGACGCTTTAAATATTCACAGAATATTCACTACTAAAATAATTACAATAAAATAAATTAAGGATTTTTATTACCGTTTTTCTGTTGTTTTACAGGCAACAGGTTTTTATTTTTATTTTGTTTTGTTTTACTTTTGTTATAATATTATAAAAAAAAACCTATCCTAAAGAATAAAACAAATATCATAATAATGCCAATTCTCCAGAAAGTTGGACAGTAACAAGTCTATCATATTCTGAGAGCAACGCAACGGCCATTATGAAATAACAATCCATTTGCGCGTGTTATGCGGAGCTGTCGATAATGAACTAAATCGACGAGTGGCGACCTATTTGAGCTGCAGCTGTTTGAGGCGCAATAGATCCTGCAGGTCAAAGTGTATGCTAAACTGGGGCACATCTGTTTGTGCCGACATCGGATATTAAATACAGTTTTGTTAGATGATAAATGCCTTCGCGAAGGTGCGCCGGAATACTAACCCCCGTGATTTGGCAAAACATCTAAGGCTTTTAGCCTCCAGATATTAGTGATAACTCGCTCGTAATCCTACCTTTAATCTGCTGAATCTGTCGTTTTAGTACAGAACTAAATAAGTATATAAATGTCTTATTTTTATTATCTAATCTTCACAATCCGGCTGTTGCTTTAGTTAGTACTAAACCAGACGAAAAGAGTGGAAATTGTGCAAATTGTCATATTACAAGTAGAAATAGAAACAGTAAGACGAGAATAGTATACTTGTTTAAATTAGGTAGGTACAATCAGGGACTTAAATTGTTGAACCATTTAGAGTTCACTTTACATTGAGCATTTCATGTATTAAGTACTTACTAAACAAAAGACTATTGCATGAACCGTAAGTGGCTGAACAATTAAAGTCGGTGACTGTACCTACTATATAAAACTTGTCATTTTTTATTTTCAAATAAATGTATAACAATTACAATATTATAACTAAGTAGTTACTACAATATAATTTAGATTTACCAGTTTAATTTATAATCATACATTGTATCAAAATTTATTTTGTGCAAAAAATATTTTCTAGTTTTAATGTATGTTTTGTACTCTCATGTCCAAGGTAAATAAAGCTAATCAGCTAACGTGTGAATTTTATTATTAATTTAAATCGATGTTTGCTTTTAAAGACGTTAATTTTGATATCAGACTTCAATGAAGTAAAGGTATTACCTACGCTCCTTATTCTAATTGTAAACATTTAAAAAAAATCAGAAGGCAAATTTTGTCTTTTGTATATACAGGGCGGATTTTACAAATAGGCCAGCGAGGGCCATAGGGACCATCCTATGTTGAAGCCCAACAATGACAATTAAAAACCTAACCTACTATTAAAACGGTTAACATTAAAAAAAAAAAAATCTGGTATACTCACCGTGTATACCGCGCCTATTATTTCCGAAAAGTAATTTGATGTCAATCGATCCCGTCAAAGGAAAAACCATCAATCTTAATCAAATATTTATTATATGCTAATACTTCGAAAATAAAACAAAATACATTCTTTTATAAGTACGTTGTTAAAGTTGGTTGTACCTTAAGGTACGCTTTTCGATGATTGATGATGATATATTTTGGTATTTCTTTAAAAAAATTACTACTCAACATTGACTGACCACTTCCGAAATGATCATCAATATCATCATTCATCATATACTTTCGTTACTTCCATTTCCCTACCGGCCGGCTTATGGAGTTTGCGAAATATTGTAACAAAATGTAAAAAAATCTTTGGGAACTTTTTTTCTATAAAAATACCTACGGCTTCTTCTTGTATAGCACCTACCATACCCGTACATAACTTTGATGGATACTATAAACGGAGTTAAACGTTAGACTAAGGGCATTACGTGCATAAATAAAGCTACGTAACAATGAATGACGTAATATACTATTACGAAGGTGTCTTAACGATTTATTTTCATACTGTCGTTCATTTTAGTAATAAAATATTTATAATATATCATATTAAAAACAAAATTAAAATGCCTAATAAATATAACGTAACTAAAAATAAATACTGAATTAAAATCTCCATCGCGCAAACGTTTGTCTGAGGCTTTGTGGAGTCCGCGCGCCTTCCCCGAGGACCAAGTCTTGACACGAAAAGCTACACGCATCTTGGCACCTATAGAATATTTGTTGTCAAATTGCCATCCCTTATGCTCGGGGCATTATGAAAAAAAAAAACATTACGAATGAGGACAAATTGATCACTTGGTCCATAACATATAATGATCTTGATAAGCACCGGAAGCGTCCTTACCGACGACAAGACATTATTTCTTGTCAGCTTGTGCACATTTTGCACATACTTAACATAGAACACGTGGTAAAATAAAATGCCCTTTTCAGAGGATAAAAGTGGAGGACACTAGTCATCAACGCGAGTTAGCTGCAACAACATACTCCCCAAAAACGTAAGTAACAAAACTATTTCAATAACAGTGGCGGCGCATCGTCGTCTCATACGACAGGAGATGGGGTGGTGGTATTCTAGTCGGCCGGCACTACACGGCACAATGATTACCTGGAACTTGTGTAGATTTCGTTCCTTAAATTCGCTTAACCTGTTCCACGCCAAAGACGTATATATTGGGGCCGTAGGTCCAATGACAAAGATATCTATATGTCTTCGACCACAAAACAAATTGGACCTACGTGCACACGCATAAAGTTCAACTTCAGTATTCACATTTCGATAACGTGGCGCCGACAATTAACCTTCGCTGTACAGTCAGCATCATACAGTGAGTTCAGCTAAAGTGGCCAAATACATATATCGTAACACATTCTAACTGCTATACAAAAAAATATATATAAGTTACCTACCGATATTTATTTGGCTTTATTAAAAACAATTATATGTAACACTGTCAGCAAATTAAAAAAAAACAATGCATTTTACCTTTGTACATATGCTTATTTAAGTAATTAACAGTGCCATGTGTCTGTGGGACAGAGGGTTCATGTTTTCGGGCTATTTCACAGCAATTCGTATTTCACAGTGAAATGTTTTCAGAGGAGGCTCATCAAAATACAGCACACGAGACAACGCCGGTACAGTCCTGCACAGTTACGGTGACGATGACTTACTGCAGGCGATCACGACGCCCAGCGGGCCCACTGACGCGATTAACATCACGCAGGTCCCCAACCACGATGGCGAACTGTACACTAAAGCCATGTAAGTTTATAAACAATATAACAGAGGTCGCTGACTGGTGGTGACGAAATTCGCAGCCAACTGATGATGATGATGACGGGACGTTCCCGTAATAATAACTAAACGCAATAATAAAACCCAGTGTCCAGTATTCCAGAGGCCTAGCACAAGAGGGGCGCGACAATATATTGTATCGAGCCGAGATAGACTACTTGTCCCTTTTTATATAATATAGTTAGAAAAGGACGGATAGCTTATCTTGCCGCGAGACATTCACGCGCCCTCGTGTAGGTACTAGGCCTTCTGTATATGTTAATTTTTTATTTATTTATTAAGTACATGCTTGTCAAATCTAACATTCCGGTGATAATCGGGTGTCCTTCTAGATTGCTTTTTGTTAGAAGCGGCTTTTTGTTAGTTTGTTACTAAGTTTTACGATTAAGAGGGTTACTGTATTGTCAGGTGTAACTAGTAAAAAAAGTGTTAGGATCGTTTTAATAATAGAACACGTTTAACATTTTGTCTGTTAACTTGTGTAATATAAGAAATGTCCGGCAAACGGCGAATAACTAGGAGTAGGACACCGTAAGTTATAGGTACAGCTAAATACCATGTAGGTTGCATGACCTTATAAGTACCTGTTAGCAGCATTAGCATAAGGTACAAGACTTATTAACTTTATTTGCATGATTTGAATAAGATAAGTAAATACACTATCGTCATAGATTTAACTACGAAGCTATTCTATTTTCAATCATGGTGACCCAATGTGTTTCTGATTTATTTCCAAACATAATGGATACCCTCAGCTTCGCCCGCATGGTTAGAGGAAAATGTAACATAATTGTGTCTTCCCGTGGGAATGAGATGTTTTCGCGCTGGAAAAAGTAGCCTACTAAGTAGCCTAAACTACCTCCACTTAAAAAATCACGTCATCGTCAATTTGCCGTAAAAGACCGACAAACAAACAGACACACTTTCGCATTTATAATATTAGTATGGATGTCAGGTTACTTTTTATGTTTAATTATAATTAAATGTATTTTAACACTTAGGCGGGCATTGCGCCTACAGGCGTCGCGTATGTTTTTGATTCCTATGGGCTATACTAGATGACGTTATTTACTGTCCACCAACATGTTAAGAAAAATTCTGACGACCGATGTTTTTTTTTTGTCACACTGTCAGGATCTAACACGTTCAGGATTCTGAGTAGCATAATGTACGATTCCCACCGACCGGAGTCAGCGCGCGCTGAAGCGCATTTAAATAGTTACCAAAGAAATGTAGAGCTTCTGTAACGTAGTCAGATTCCATATTTGAGTGTTTTTGGCGCCGCTCCCGGCCGATCGGACGCTCGCAGAGGTGGACGGAGGTTCTCGGCCGTCGTTGCGCGTAATCGGCTCCGTTCGGCCGCCCCCGAGCGCCGCCGGGCGCCCCGCACGCCGTCGGGCGCAGGCACATCCGATGACGCCCGATCGGCGATATATTTATTCGCCCTGAAAGACGCGGTCGTCTACGCGCTCGAGCAGCCGCTGACACGTGGCGGCAGCCGACTCCGCCCGACCTGGTCACTGGACGCAGTCGGCTTCCGCCGGCTGCCCGAACGCCCGTTTCGACGCGGCTTCAGCCGACTCCGGCCGGCCCGGTCAGTGGGAATCGTACATAAGCTCTGCAGATGTTTACAGCTTCGCTGACCATCGACTGCTTCACAGGTTCGGTTTCGAACTGCTGCCCGAGAAGGCCAGCATATACGACGGACACATCAACTACGTCTCGCGGCACATCATGAAGAAGGCCGGCATCGCGGAGACCAGCTCCGTTAGGCATAAAACACAGGTTCGTTCACCTTGTTCACCAGAAAAATGGGGTAGCCAGAAGCACTACTTAAAAGGAAAGATAACAACTGCCCAGTTTGATTTATTTCGAGATATGTTAGAGAGTAGTCTAAAATGACGTATTTTCAGCTGCCCAATTGAGAGAAATTGTCTTTCAAATGACTAAAGCTTAGAACTCTATATCGATTATGTTACATTGGCTGAAATTATTAAACTATTTTTTTCCAAAAAACCGGCATTTGAAGTTTTACAATTTCATATTACTATCTTTGTTTTTTTAGGAAATCATGAGAATAAAAAAAAACACGTGACATACTACTGCCCGAAGTCAACTGAATTTTGGCAGCAAAATTTTAGACTAGGTACTCTATAACATATATAAAAAAAAGGAGGCGGACAGTTGGGTACCGTTCCTTGTTAGCTATGACTATGACAAACATATCCCCCACACCTTGAACCATAAACTAAAGCCGCCATTTCCACCAGCGCCGTAAAGATGTCAATCATTTATGGAGCAATCGAAACGAAAGTGATGTATTCTCATCATGACTACGAACTCAGGTGTGCGAGGATGAAGATCCAGGAGCGGTACCGCGAACATCGACGTTCGTATATTTCGGGCATCTTTCTCTTTTACTCCAATTAAGGTGTCATGAGAGTAACAAAGCCAATCGTCCGAAATTTACGAATATCGTTGTTCGCGGTAACGCAGCAGTGTTTGCTAAGAGCCACTGAACTCATGAACTGTCCAAACGTAAAGCTGAGGACCAATTAATAAAAAGTGATTCTATTATGCTGATGGAACTGCTGGTGGGAACCTTTAGATCGTCAAATTCCGCATACCACGTGGATGGAAAGCTAAGTCTCAGATCCACGACGTTATTTGTCGTTACAGCAGTATACTTACAGCAGATGTCATAACGTCTTTGACATAGTGTTCCGTCGATCGGGTCGAAGGTTAAAGTTGAAACGCTTTAGGGTCATGGGTGTTATATATTTCAGACAGAAGTGAGTGTGGCGGGGCGGATCGAGTGTGACGCGGACGCACGCCTGAACCCCAAGTGCGTGGTCTTGCAAGGCACGTGGGAGGACTCTCTCAGCCAAGCCGTATCTGTTGATTTGGACGGGTAAGCTGATATGGTATAAGCCCCTGGTTTGATTGTAGTACAGTAAGCAGCAAAAGTGGCTGAGCAGGTGAAGTGTTCAAAATGACCTACACGCGCTCTTATTCTCTTGACAATAGAGAGTTGACTTGATTTTGAACACCTCAACCGTTTAACCACTTCTGCTGCTGACTGTACGCTGCGGACAGCGATTTCGATTGTACTACAAGACTGATATAGTGAAATGATTGTCGAACTGCGGAATTATTTTGGCGTCACTTTTTTCCTACTTAATATATGTATAAAAAAACAAAACTTGATTCTGAAACAACATCCTTACTGTCGCACGATAAAATGCTCCATCGATTTGTCCCGTACCTATAATGCCGACTTGCCGATATTTTTTTGTTTGGTGTCGTCAATAGAATATGGAGTTAGATTAAATATATGTATTCGATTTTTACCGTAACGCGTATCGAACATGTGCCCGCGAGTAAGCACCATATCTTATTATGAACACCACTATATTACGATTATGTAGGTACAGTCAGCAGCAGAAGTAGCTATGCGGTTGAGGTTTTAATAATGAGCGAGACACGACTTTATTGTTAAGATAACAAGAGCGTGACATGATCCTGATCATTTTGAAATTCTGGCCCGCTTAGCAACTTGTACTGCTGTACTATCATGCTATGCTCACATTCTACTAATCCTCTAGTAAAGTATCTGTTTTCCTGCAGTGTGAAACAGTATTCCCTATTCCCTGGCCAAGTCGTGGTGATGAAGGGCACCAACCCGCGCGGAGACAAGTTCCTGGCACAGGAAGTGTTCTGCGATGGCTCACTGCCGATACCTGATCATAAAGCGGACAATTTCAACGCCTTTCAAGGTATGTTTACTTATTTACCTCACTGTTAGTTAGGCATTACATTCAATTACATTTTTAACGTTATCTTCTTAGCGTCTGTTGTGTTGTACAGTCAGCGTCATATAGTTGGCAGCATTTAAAGTAGTCAAATAGTTCGGTAGGTACACCACCATCACATATAAATTCTATGGTGTACCGAACTTTATGAGTACTTTGGATGTTACCAACTATATGACGCTGACTGTACTATGGTTGATTAAAACCCGAGGTCTGGCCGTACGTAAACTCAAGATTTGACGCAGATATCAATTTTAGAACTATTTAATTATATGAGACTGTCATCTGATCTTTGAACCCAGGAGGAAAATTATTGGGAGTGGTCCGATTCGAATCGCTTGAAACTAGGCAATACGTCTATGAACCGACCTCTTACAGATGCAGTGCAAAACGATTTACTATCGGGAAAACTCGGATCTGGATAGAAATGCGGTGGCATTTTTCACTTTGACGTTCGACACTATAAATAATAAAGTACCATATTAATAAAAAGATGGCACGAATTTTGTACAATAATTAATTGACGGTTCAGGTGCCGACGTATTACGATCGTGATCCGAGTTTTCCCGAGGGAAAATCGTTGTGCTCTACATATTTTATGTACAACTTGCCTTAGTGCCCCTCTAAGACGTTTACATTAGCTAGCCTAATATGGTCGTATGGTTTTTATCATTTGTCACAAAATCTGTCACGCTTCAACAAGTATGTGTGACGAATAGCGCGATAGACGATAAAATGCAGACCATGCTATCCGCTCAACACACAGACCATGTGCCATCGTCATATATACCGGGTGTTTCCTGTAACAAGAGCAATAAATTTAGGGATCGCTTCTACACCACGAACATAGCAAGTATAGCAACATTTGTTCAACAACTTTAAAAAATATGTAATTTATTATTTTTGATTTTTTCGAACAAACTAAATAGTATTTTCAATGAACAGCATCCAATAGCCTAGTTGACGTCTACTGTCAGCCTAGAAACTTCATAGTTTTCACAATACATTGCTTGCTTGGAAAATCTGTTTTTATCCCTATTTAGTAAACTATTAGTTATTTTCAAAAGTTGTAGAACAAATGTTGCTACGTTTGTGGTGTAGAAACGATGGCTAAATTGATTGCTCTTGTTACAGGAAACACCCGGTATACCTACATATGCTTGTAAGGCGACTCATATGAAAGTATACAAATAAAATTTTGAAATTTGAAATTGAAATTTGAAATTTGAAATGATTTATTTTGCTAAACATACACAGTTGTTATAAATTTACATGTCAGTTACATTCAATTACATGAAAGCACGTTCCACCATAATTTGGCATGCAAAATCTTAAATCTAGGCCTACCTAGGTTTAAGATGATTTTATAAATAAATATTATGCCTATATAATATTTATTTATAAAATCAACAAATATTCATTATATAATATCATCATATCATATTGAAAATTATATTTAACATATTCTTAAGTGAATATTTTGATAATGTGTAGACACATTATCAAAATATTCACTTAAATTATAGAATGGACGAGTAATCAAGTAGGATTTTAATTTTCTAGAAAAGTCATTAATATTATTGCATTGCTTAATGTCATCATTTAATAAATTATAAATTTTTATTCCATTATACTCAATACTCCTCTTGAAGTGCTCGTAGTTTTTTGTTACATGGAAAACTAGACTTATTCTTGCAAACAAATATGCATATTAGATATATATACATTGATATAACCGTCAGTATTCCATGTTTTATAAACAATGGACGGCAATGTTCAAGAGGCTTTGCTTTGTCAACATGTCTACTAGCATTTTTCTGCAAAATGAGTACATGATCCACATAACATCAATATCATAATAACATCTTCATTTTAGGCAACATTTCAATGGTAGTCGCAGCGGGCCCTTACACGACCTCAGACAACTTGTCCTACGAGCCCCTCAAAGACCTCATCGCTTACATCGGCACACACAAGCCTCACGTCGTCATCATGACGGGGCCCTTCATGGACGCGGACCACGAGAAACTGAAGGATAACACTTTGGCGGAGACTTACAAGTCGCTGTTTGAGAAGTTGATCGATAGTTTAGCGGAGCTCAATAGTATTAGGTGAGTTGTTTGCCGTGTGATGCCGGCTGACTAGAATAGCACACCATCTCCTGCGGGTGTCGTTGTCGTAAGAGGCGACAAAGGGAAAAATCCTTCGGACGGGCAGCAGCGTCCGTCGAAACCCAATCTACAGCTACTGCGGGCGCCTACCCGCCTGCCAAGCGTGGCGACTATGGCAACCACCCCTAAGACGATAGAAATCATATTTGTGGTAGGCCTATGTCCAGCAGTGGACTGCATACGGCTGAAATGTATGTATGTATGAGCTGTTTACAAGTTTACAAGCTGTGTGTCTTATATTTGTACGCTGGAGTTGATTTGATTTTCTTTTTTATCTAAGCTGCAGGAAAACTAACACCCTGGTTACTTTTACCATTTTGACACAGTGTTATATTATTTCCAAACTTTGGAGAACTAAACATTGTGATCGCACTCCCGAAGAAAGAATAATTTATGTAAAGCAAAGCCGGTGAGAAATTAATTATATCAAGTTTACAAGACCTCCTCATGATTCATTATGGTCATCTCAAAGACCCAGCAAAATTAAATAATATATGTATATCGTCACTGTTTTAACCTTTTCGATGTCAACGACTCATAAATAGGTCACAGACCACAGAGCAAAATAGACCTAAATGCACATGCATAAAGTTCAACTTCAGTTTTGACGTTTCTGTGACGTGGCGTCCAAGGAGTAGCGTTTGCGTTTGATATATGGGTTGAAAAATTAAGACAATCTTGTATGTTCTTTTGGCAATTAAAATATGTGATACATTCGGGGTTTGTAGAAAACTAAAAAAATGTAAACAAATATGCCCGACAACCGAATTTCTAAGCAAAAAAACCATTTGACATAGAAGACATAGAAGTTCGTTTGCACTGAATTTATATGTAATTATTGCATATTTGAACTAAACAATAATTTAAGTACCAAATTCATGTGTATACAATGATAATGAAACCACATAATTGGTTGTTTTTTTTAAATTACATAATTCGGAAGCCATGAAGGTAAATGGGTTTGTTTAGATTATTTTCGATTTCTAATGACCCCGAAAATATTTAAAATGGGGTAATATGTATGTGTGTATGTCGGAGTTACTGCGTTTCAACTTTGAGTAGCTGTGTGAGGTTCGATATTCATCAAAGTACTGACGATAAGCTACATTGGCTAACCTAACCTAAACCCATTCTATGTTACCTTGTAAGTAAAGCTAAAATCTGGCTATGAATAACTGACTGATTTGCATAAGGTTGCGAAACGATTTAGTTACGGAGATTTTATCGGACATTCCTTAAAGTAGGTTTATACATTACCTTGTCACGATTTTCCTTAAGGAAACATGTATATTTCACATGAATTCTGTGATGCGGTGTGTATTTTTATCTATTTAGGTCAATTGCTAATATATTTCCAAATATTCATATATATTATTTATCAATATGTTTTAAATTTATACATTTTTTTTTCGTATAAGGCAAAAAACTAATCCGGTAACTTATCTATAATAAATATATCTACTATTTATTATGATCCAAAAGTATACGTGTGAAATAATTTGAAAGGAAGAAAAACCTATATGTTTGGCTTTTATTACTGTAGTCGTCTGAATGCGTTTAAGTATAAGAAATAAAATATATGTACTTTTTTACACTGCAATATTTTCACACAAATGTCTTGAAAGTTATTTAGGATTTCCATTTTATTTCATTTAAGTACTTATATCGTGTTTGTTAATCAAACAAGTTTTTTTATGAAACTAATAAGGCGTCAGCCGCGATAGCTGGAGATGCGGGTTCGAATCCCGTCTCGAACACCGGAGGTCCTCGTCCTTTTTTCTTAAGTATATGTTATCTATTTCAACTTTTAAGTTTTTTTATATTATTTTATACTTTGTCTTGTGAAATAGTAGTGTACTACTGCTCTGTAATAAGATACGTGATCATATTAACGATTGAACAAATACACAATAACACATAAACTGTGGTAACACCTACCTGACCTTATTCCCACTCAATGCTATTTTTTATAGTTTCCTAGACTAACAAATGAATAACTATTTGTTACAAGGACGACTTACCGCAAAACTATTTATAGCGAACGTAATAACTTGACACGGGCTTGTTATCTAAAATATTCCAGTAGATTTTTTATATATTTGTCTACTGAGATTGGAAATAAGCGTTTCCTATATAAATATTAGTAATCTAATGAGTAGTAACATAGGTAGGTACTTTATTTTCAAATAATATACAAGGATTACAATTTCACAACTACTAGGTACATTTAATTTAAAAAATTATCTTGACGCATTATACCAAGGATGCTGGCGGCATTTCGTTGTTGTATCGCAATGCTGATAGTAGTAAGACTATTAGTAGTACCTAGTATTAAAGTAATAGAATAGCAAACATATGCAAGATCTTTATTTTTCAATTAAGACACATTAAATGCACTTACGAACGTCAAAGAAAAATCTACAGCGGCTCAAATCCTACACCTCTGACCCGAGAAGAGACCGGCAAGAAACTATGTCGGAACTAACTTTATCAAAACAGTGATAAATCAAATCTTAAAGTACATAATTATGCGTAGTCCCAAAAGAAAACACATTAAACAGTTTATTATAAGATATAACTATAACTGCTAAAATATAAAAGTAAAAATAATTATGTATAAACAAATTTAACTTCAAGAAAAGTAATCAAAGTTCTAAAGTAATAATGTAATATGTAGTAATAAAGTAATAATGGAGTAATATTTAATAGTACATTACGATACTAGTGAAAAAAAATTTTTTTTTCGACGAGGGTGAACGTTGGAGCCCGAGTGAAACGAGGGTGACAATCACCCGAGTCTTAAAGAAGTTTTTACACGAGTATCGAACCTAATTTTTCATAGCAAGTGCCTTAATAAGTGAAATTTACGCACGCAAAGTGCACTTTTTACGCACTAGTTAGGAAAAAGTATATTTTATTTATTTTTGTTTTTTTTATTCGGAGATCCAACAGCTGCTAATATTATTATAGATTTGACAAATATGACACATGAAGCCATTAACAGGTTCTCACCAGTAATAACATTTTAGTAAGAAATGGTCAAACAAATATTACAATGGTCTTAATCGTATTATATCTATAATTCCTTATTTCCAGTCCATCTACCAAAATATACATAGTAGCTAGTCACAAGGACGCATTCCACTTGAACATCTTCCCGACACCGCCGTACTCGACGAGGCGCAGGCACCCGCACGTCCACTTCGTGCCGGACCCGTGCACGCTCGACGTCGGCGGCGTCGTCGTCGCGGCCACCAGCGCCGACGTTCTCATGCAGATCAGCCAGGAGGAGATATCGCTGTGAGTCTTCAGAGATCTTTACAGTCACCATCAAATACTGTAGTAAATATCAGAACTGTGGAGGTAATCAAACATATCTGAACACGCACTTTATCGCGTTCAGAATAGAGTGGATGTTCGGATATTTGTGACACACAGTTTTTCATAAATCCTCCTCCTGACATGGCTATGGTCTTCACCATAGCCATAATAGCACTGCTACCTTTCAGGTATGTAGTGTTGTGTTCCTGATGGTGAGTAAGGTTCCCAGAGCTCCAACCACCCTTAAAGGACGGCAACGCGCTTATGACTCCCCTGGTGTTGCAGGTGCCCATGGGCGACGGTAATTGCTTACCACCAGGCAATCCGTCTGCTCGTTTGCCGCCTATGTCATAAAAAAAATGCAGAATTGATTGTTTTTATAAACAAAGAAAAGTCACACATAATGGTCTAATTGATATCCATGTGGCATTCGATCTTTCCGCCATGTATACTATAGACCCCTTTATTTTGGGCGTTAATACTTGTCTCAACTGACTGTGATATTAAAGCAGGTCGCTACAGTAGATTTAGCCGTACATAATAACATGTCGTGGTATCTTAGAATCATTTTTGCCGTCGCTAAGCTCAAAGGGTTAGTTTAGTTATGTAGGAGTTCTTGTATTACTTAACCTATCTAAATAATGTGTGTTTATCGCAGAGGCATGGGCGGCGACAAGCTGGCCCGCATGGCGTCGCACGTGCTGTGGCAGCAGTGCTGCAGCCCGCTGTACCCCGCGCCGGCCGCGCAGCCGACGGACGCGGCGCTGTGGGCGCGCCACGCGCAGCTGCCCGCCGCGCCGCACGTGCTGCTGCTGCCGTCCAACCTCAGATACTTCGTGAAGGTGAGCACGTGTCGCGGCAGCAGTGCTGCAGCCCGCTGTACCCCGCGCCGGCCGCGCAGCCGACGGACGCGGCGCTGTGGGCGCGCCACGCGCAGCTGCCCGCCGCGCCGCACGTGCTGCTGCTGCCGTCCAACCTCAGATACTTCGTGAAGGTGAGCACGTGTCGCGGCAGCAGTGCTGCAGCCCGCTGTACCCCGCGCCGGCCGCGCAGCCGACGGACGCGGCGCTGTGGGCGCGCCACGCGCAGCTGCCCGCCGCGCCGCACGTGCTGCTGCTGCCGTCCAACCTCAGATACTTCGTGAAGGTGAGCACGTGTCGCGGCAGCAGTGCTGCAGCCCGCTGTACCCCGCGCCGGCCGCGCAGCCGACGGACGCGGCGCTGTGGGCGCGCCACGCGCAGCTGCCCGCCGCGCCGCACGTGCTGCTGCTGCCGTCCAACCTCAGATACTTCGTGAAGGTGAGCACGTGTCGCGGCAGCAGTGCTGCAGCCCGCTGTACCCCGCGCCGGCCGCGCAGCCGACGGACGCGGCGCTGTGGGCGCGCCACGCGCAGCTGCCCGCCGCGCCGCACGTGCTGCTGCTGCCGTCCAACCTCAGATACTTCGTGAAGGTGAGCACGTGTCGCGGCAGCAGTGCTGCAGCCCGCTGTACCCCGCGCCGGCCGCGCAGCCGACGGACGCGGCGCTGTGGGCGCGCCACGCGCAGCTGCCCGCCGCGCCGCACGTGCTGCTGCTGCCGTCCAGCCTCAGATACTTCGTGAAGGTGAGCACGTGTCGCGGCAGCAGTGCTGCAGCCCGCTGTACCCCGCGCCGGCCGCGCAGCCGACGGACGCGGCGCTGTGGGCGCGCCACGCGCAGCTGCCCGCCGCGCCGCACGTGCTGCTGCTGCCGTCCAGCCTCAGATACTTCGTGAAGGTGAGCACGTGTCGCGGCAGCAGTGCTGCAGCCCGCTGTACCCCGCGCCGGCCGCGCAGCCGACGGACGCGGCGCTGTGGGCGCGCCACGCGCAGCTGCCCGCCGCGCCGCACGTGCTGCTGCTGCCGTCCAGCCTCAGATACTTCGTGAAGGTGAGCACGTGTCGCGGCAGCAGTGCTGCAGCCCGCTGTACCCGCGCCGGCCGCGCAGCCGACGGACGCGGCGCTGTGGGCGCGCCACGCGCAGCTGCCCGCCGCGCCGCACGTGCTGCTGCTGCCGTCCAGCCTCAGATACTTCGTGAAGGTGAGCACGTGTCGCGGCAGCAGTGCTGCAGCCCGCTGTACCCCGCGCCGGCCGCGCAGCCGACGGACGCGGCGCTGTGGGCGCGCCACGCGCAGCTGCCCGCCGCGCCGCACGTGCTGCTGCTGCCGTCCAGCCTCAGATACTTCGTGAAGGTGAGCACGTGTCGCGGCAGCAGTGCTGCAGCCCGCTGTACCCCGCGCCGGCCGCGCAGCCGACGGACGCGGCGCTGTGGGCGCGCCACGCGCAGCTGCCCGCCGCGCCGCACGTGCTGCTGCTGCCGTCCAGCCTCAGATACTTCGTGAAGGTGAGCACGTGTCGCGGCAGCAGTGCTGCAGCCCGCTGTACCCCGCGCCGGCCGCGCAGCCGACGGACGCGGCGCTGTGGGCGCGCCACGCGCAGCTGCCCGCCGCGCCGCACGTGCTGCTGCTGCCGTCCAGCCTCAGATACTTCGTGAAGGTGAGCACGTGTCGCGGCAGCAGTGCTGCAGCCCGCTGTACCCCGCGCCGGCCGCGCAGCCGACGGACGCGGCGCTGTGGGCGCGCCACGCGCAGCTGCCCGCCGCGCCGCACGTGCTGCTGCTGCCGTCCAGCCTCAGATACTTCGTGAAGGTGAGCACGTGTCGCGGCAGCAGTGCTGCAGCCCGCTGTACCCCGCGCCGGCTAAATAGCGAGATTAAATCAAGACACTGTGTCATTGGCCAAAGGAAACAAACGACTACGTTGTCGACGTATTGTCCGTGAACAGAATACCAAAACGTCTGTTGAAAGAGTTTTTTTATCAGTGTCAAACAAAATGTACAGAACTGAGACCTATTTACGTTTATGACGTAATAGATGGCGCTAGTGTGTTCACCTGAACGGAATTGCAATTGTGTAAACCCATTTTATTACGAGTTTCATGAATCTGTAGTAGTGTTAGTTAACCCTCGCGCCGGTGGCAGGAGGCGGGCGGCGCGCTGGCAGTGAACCCGGCGCGGCTGAGCAAGGGCGCGGGCGGTGGCACTTTCGCGCGCCTGCTGCTGGCGCCCGGCCCGCCCGGCGCGCGCGCCGCCGCGCAGGTCGTGCGCGTCTGATGTGCGCGCCTTTACTTTCCGTACTGTATTAAATATTCTGTAAGTACTCTACGTTTTTTATTCAACCCACATTTCGATTTTAGAACCGTTAATGAGACAGATTTGCTATTTAAATTTAAAATGACAGGTCTAGCACATGATAGGTGCTACAATATCTCGCGGCGAGATGGGCTCCTTTCCGGCCTTTTTTATAACTGTATTTATTAATTGAAAAGGGACGGTCAGTCATAGTCAGTCTTTCTCAATCGTCTTGTGTTAATTGTAATTTCTCGATAATTCGAGTTGAATTATCAGCCCTATGCTTTTGTAGGCATTATCCTTTCCCATATTAGCCATGGATGTCCTTTGCACATAGGCGTCCCCCGTGGCATGATTTAATTACATAATTACCATGCATGGCAAGCGGGTTGGCGATAGCAATCTGGTCGACCACTCTAAAATAAGTTGCTGCCCGTCCAGTGGTTATTGCTCGCAATTTAGAGATAATACCCGTGTCCAACATATACATTAGTTAGGAATTATTGTCTTCAAAATTAGTTTAAGTAGTATCTATCTAATAGAAAAACAAAAATATTGTAACTTACTTACTTACTCTATTCAGTACACACATTTGTCAATTTATAATAAAAAATATTGCTTAGTTAGAAAATAAATAAATAAAACTTCAAACAACTTGATAGTCCTTAAAAACGTTTAATACAATAAAATACATAAGTACTGCATTCTAAGTAAACAAAATAAAAC
Source organism: Grapholita molesta (assembly GCA_022674325.2). Lineage (NCBI taxonomy): Eukaryota > Metazoa > Arthropoda > Insecta > Lepidoptera > Tortricidae > Grapholita > Grapholita molesta. Next base: position 4,035,113 of record CP053138.2, read on the forward strand.
AAACAAACCTAGAACAAAATCGCAACTGTAACTAAAATAATGGAATGGAAAGTAATTAAAATTAGGGATATAGCATTAGTAGATCCAGGCATAGTAAAACAAGTACATTTTCACAAATAGAATATAGGGGAAAAACTTACTTGAAGGACGAAGGATGTCTATGTAGTTGTGTAGAGAATGAATATACTTACATCAACATTTTAATAAAGAACGCCGACATGTGTGTACAGGCACGTTACTACTACATAGGCTTTAGCTATGTTTTTCACCTACAAGTGTTATATTCGAAAACATATAAGTTAAGTTTCAATCCACCCATATTATGTGGATACAAGTCGATCAAACAAGAGGTGTTCACGTCAAATGAGGCCTTAAAACTATATTTAGAATAGAGAACCTTAGGTAATAAAAACACCACCTTACTCCCAGATTACACAGTCCCATACATCAGGAACAGGCTCTTTTTTATAATAAAAGTGGCAAACGAGCAGACGGATTGCCTGATGGTAAGTCAAAGGTGGAGTCACAAGCGCGCTGCCGGCCTTTAGAAGTACGGTCTTTTCTTGAAGGTACGAGGGTCGTATCGTTCCGGTAATACCGCTGACGGCAAATCATTCCACAGTTTTGATGAGTTTCTAGAGAAATGCATAGTAGAGGATTTCCAACTATCCAGATGCTGTGGGTGGAAATGTTGCTGTGTAGAACGATGGTGGAAGGAGGCGGCAGGGATTAATCCGAACAATTTCTCAGTTAAGCGTACGGTTGTGAAGTAAGGTATCGATATGGTGTCACTGTGCTCTGAATACGAAGTTCAGGCGACGTAGACGGGGTCGTCGAGCTTGACCCAGCTTCCGGACCCGGAGCGCAGCGCTAGTTGCAGCCCCATGCGCGGGGAGTTGCCCGCCGAGCGGCGCACGTCGGGGTCCTCGATTTGGCGGTAGCTGGAAATAAAAAAAAATATCCGCATAACGCCCCGCCCACCATACTAAAATATTTAATAGTTTAAACCAACCTTACTATGCAGTGAATTGGGTTGAGTTTTCTTTTGTACGAAAACTAATGAAACATAAGAAATTCTACCCTATTTCCTTTTATAAAAAATTTCAACTCCATTGAAAGGGAGTGTACATTGTAATTCGCACTGGGCCTTACGAGGATAAATATATCCAGAAAATATGGCATTTACATAGTGCTTACGGAGGGGCAGCAGCGTCCGTCGAAACCGAATCAACAGTTAATACGGCCATACCGCCTGCCCAGTGTCGCAACTGGGGGGAGTTGTGTACGATGATAAAAGTCATCGTATGTCAGCAGGGACGTGTTATGGCTGAAATGATGATGATGATAATATAGTGCTTAACACATTTCCTATCCGCTTGCCCCCATGTGGTCGCTTCATGTGGAGACATCAGGAGTCCATGCTCCCACTATGGGGTCACATCCCCATGCCAAATACACAGGACTTGTGTCTTGGGCAGATCGTTTTGTATGGGGATAAGAAACGTGTTAATAGATGTATTAGGCTGGGGTTACTTTGATGGGGTGACATTGATCGTCAATTTTTTAACCTCGTAAGGCCCACGGGCCTTCTTGTAGTACTAATTACATTAAAGAAATTTTAATTTTATAAAATTGGAACAGAGTTGAATTTCATTTGTTTCTTTCGATTTTGACACAAATGAAATTATACTTTACTTCCTACACGATAAAGAACTAATTCGAGTAGCATTTTACTTTTATGGTGGGCCTTAGGAGGCTAGAAAAACTTATTGAACGTGGGCTTACAAATGTGGATTGTGCAAATTTTGCACTGTCAGGAAAAAAAATCATTATACTGTGCTCCTGAATACTATGCGAAGATATACAGTAGTATGGTTGGAGGTTGGAGTTGTAACCCTCGAGTGGGGCGTGGATGTTAAACCAATGAAAACGTATGCCAGTGGTCGCACACCGCTCACATCCTCGAAATGTTCCGCTGTGAGCGTCCACTCAGGCCAGGCCTTACATTAAAAATGGGGTATTCACATTCCTACCTCTTTAAAGTTTCCAACGGCTCGGTGTTCGCATTCCGCACGCCCGTCTCGGGATCTATTGTTGTTAGTACACATCTGTAAAATAAGAATTTGAGTTAGCGATATACCCTCAACGCGAGCGGTGTGTCCTGACTCGGCTTGAAGATGGGTACCAGAGCTTACCCGCAACATGTCGCTAGTGCGATATAAGTACACGTGAGTTTATTCGCTTGTAATTAAGTAGTAGTAACATGGCTCACAACAGTTTTAATTATAATAATAATTTGATTTAATTTTATGTGATATGTACTAGACTAAATAAGTCTAAATTGGATCATTTTATCATTTAGACTAAAAGTAGGTATAGTGATATCTCTACAAATGGTGTTTTAGGTAGTTATGTTTGCGTCCATTTCTATTCTTGTGTTCTTACATAGTTCTTACCTTACACCCCTCTAGGGAATTTAGACCCCTTGCTGTCCTGTTATGCTCCCTACACTACACACGTTCCCATGGCAGGTTTTGCCTTGTTTGATTGCCTGTGACTGTGGTGGTAAGTATAAGTACCTAGGTACTGATAAGATAATTCAATACTTTATAAGGAATTAGCTTTTCCTCGCGACTTCCTCGGCCAGCCATGCCCGACTGTAAAGAATTATTACGGATAAGAATTGTTCTATGTCCTTTCTTGTAGCTCAAACTCTCCATACTAAATTTCATACCAGTTGGTCCAGCGGTTTAAGCGTGAAGAGGCAACAGACAGACAGAAAGTTACTTTCGCATTTAGAATATTACCTTAATATGACCTTTTTTAAATTAAGACTTGAAATCAACCCATCAACCCATGTCCACACTCTACATACATACATTTCAGCCGTATGGAGTCCACTGCTGGACATAGGCTTCCCACACACATGATCTATATCATTTTGGGGGGTAGTTGCCATGGTCGCCACGCTTGGCAGGCGGGTTGGACACCCGCGGGAGGAGATGCGGTGGTGCTATTCTAGTCAGCCGGCATCACACGGCACCTCAATAACACTTCTCACCTAGTGCACGGTTTAATGATCTCAAACACGACGTCCCCTATCTTAAGGAACTTCCAATAGTCCTCGGCGTAGGCCTGCGCCCCCCGCAGCACGAAGTTGGGGCGGAAGGAGCGGTGCGACACGCGGTCGGGCAGGCGCAGGCGAGAGTTCAAGTCTTCTACCGATGCCTCGTTCACTATATTAAACGGAGTTTCGTCTGGTAGCGCACCCTGGGAAATATGTCAGCTTTTATTTTATTGGTTTACCAGTCACTGGTACACTGATGCATACATATAATTATTTGTACTTTTACTTTTTGCAAAGTAAGGTGTTGTTAACAAAACAATTGAATCTTGTTCTTGTTGCACAAGGAAGTCAAGAATAAATAAATAAATATAAAATCCTCTGCAACATTATAAAATGGCCGGTGTATCGAATAAAAAAATCAGAAAATGTACACAAATTAACCAACAAACAAGTATAAACACATGCGTAAATGTCTACAGCGTGTACGTTTTCTTTCTGTTGGCGAGTATAACTAATATTTTAATATGATTGCCTCTGTAATGATCAATGTTTGAAAGAGACAGCTTGACAGTTGATGGCGTCTTACACTCTGTACGGACGTTTTAAAAAAATGTTATAAGGCAACGTATTTAGTTTTTGACAATTTTTGTATTTAAACTTACATGAGACATGTTTAATAATTAACGATTAACACGGTACTACTCACGTTTACCCCTATGCCTATGGGCGCCTATTACGCCGGAGATATTGCATTAGGACAATTTTCCGTCCCCACACAAAAATAAGGCAAGTTTTACGCTCTCCGAAAGACAAAGATCCACTGGGCAACCCAACTGGCCAGCCGTGTAGTTGCGGTAAGTCGTATATAGGCGAAACCGGACGAAACGTGTCCACGAGACTGTTGGAGCATGTACGGAGTGTGAAGAAGATGGACTGCAGCACTCCGCGGTGGCAGAGCACGCTCTTGAGGCGGGCCCGTCCCATTTCCTTCGCTTTGATAAGGCGCGACTGCTGGTGCGTGAAAAATGTTTCGTACCACGCAAAATACGCGAAGCGATTGAGATCGGGCGTCGTCCAAATTTTAATCGCGATGGTGGTTGGGCTGTACCGCCAGCATGGAAACCTGCCATCTATGGGGAACATCAAAACCTTAGGGAGTGTTGTAACAGTTTAGTGGACACTGTGAGTTCGGTGTGCTTAGAGTCGTTGTTGGTGGACGATTCGAACCCGCGTCCTACCACTACAGCGGCTCCGGTGTCGGACCGCCCTCAACCAGTTTTGACATCAAGAGCGGCGCGGGCAGCGCGGCGCGCGTTATTGCGCGACGGGCCGGTGACGCAAGCGGCGAACCGATCGGACACTCAGCACTCTTAGTGCTTGAAAATGGAGGCCTATGTTCTCCGAAACATGTCGCGCGAGTGACTAAATAAACGTGAGTAGTACCGTGTTAATCGTTAATTAGTTTTTGACAGTTTGTAAAAGGGTGAGACTGATTCTTTTGTTTTAAGATACAAATGTGCATTTTGCAAGATTTAAAACTATTAATTTATTTCATACTTTTATTTACTAAAACATTACAGCCTCCACCTTCCCTTTTGTCCTTCGTTTTTGAGAGAATAGTGAATATTGTAATATTCATGTGTTTTTCACATTATCTGCCGCTGCCTGGTATGGTACGGCTCTGTTACTGCGTCGTGTATTTGTTGTAAAGTTCTGAAATGTAACCTACATACTACTGATACTACATAGTGCATCTTGTGACTATCCTTCGCCTGTGACAATACCAATTTGTACTCACCTTGTCATTCTTAGTAAACTTGTAGATTTTATTGGTGTTGCCTCTCAACGTCCTGGGCTGTTGGGTGGCGTAGTACACTAGGCGGAAAGTGCTGGGAGGACGGTTCAAAAGCCTGCAACAGATAACAATCTATCGTTATATGTGATTTTAAGTTGACATGGTCACTGACGGAATGTAGTTACTATGATGATCTGATTTTGGCTTTGTCAGAATATACAGAATGTATTTTTCATACGGGCGTATAAGTTGCCCACATACAGTATCCAGTAATACGATTCGTATTATGTTAATAATTTTGTTAAATAGTGTTATAACATAGTTGTAACGATTTTTTTAAGTCTGACCGGGCAGCAATGTACGCAGTCCAACTTATTTTGACATGACAAGTAATACTGACATGACATGACGCATCGGTACGTTAATCACTATGGATGCAATACATTGCGTGCTTAATTTTTATGTATGAAATAAAAATAACCTATTTTTTTTAACGAAATGAATGTAAATAGGTTCTTGAGGTCCAATACTAATCGCCACAACAATATACGCCCGTATGAAAAATACACACTGTATATTTAGATGGAATTTTTTAATATTATTTGTAATCATTGTATTTTATGCTTGTTTATACAGTTGAGTTCGTACGCGACGTTAACACTTTAAGTAACTAACAAATAATACTGACGAGGCAAGTTGCTTGCGTCGCGTCGTGTGCAATCAATTATTTATTTTATTTAAACTTAAGAACTTTATGAATAAGAAGGCATGACATTACACCTCTATCATCATTCTCATAGACATTCGTTTTGTTCGTGCGGATTTACACGCACTATCGCAATTGGAGCACGATAATGTAAATCATATTATTAAAACCGCGTCACAAAAAAGATGGTGTTATGTAGTAGAATTTACATCGATTTCTAAACCGTCAGCAGCATTCATTGCTTGTCACAGTTCATACTAGTGTAGATTAATAAATAATGGTATAGATAAATTAGCGAGAAATTGCGAAGAAGCGTGGGATTGCATTTGTAGTGGTTGTACGGGAAAAAGGGAATTTCAAATAAGGAATGCCTATAAACACACGATACCACTACAGATGCAATTCCACGCTATCGCTAATTTATCTATAACTAGCTGACCCGGCGAACTTCGTACCGCCTAAAAAGCGACAAAAGTAGTGATAGGTTTCAAAACTTTTTTTAGTCCTTAATGTCTCAATCAGAGCTGTGACGATTCCAACCAATCCAAAATCATTTTAATCGGTTCAGCCGTTTTCGATTTATAAGCGGTTGAACAAACGCCACTTTTATATATATATATATATAGATAAATTAATAAGGTCAGTGAGTATTTCTCTAATATCTATCATAACATTCATAGCTTTAGATAACTCTTGACTTGATCTACTTTTAAAGGAATTGGTCATTGTTCGACTAATACGCGTTGTCTAGTACGTAATAAAAATGAGGAGCGAGCTCTTAAATATTGGAATGAGTTAGTGTGTAGCTAGATCACCTTAGCTCAGCTGTTTAACGTTAAGACGTAATGAGACTAATGAGTTATAACCTAACATGCCTACTTGTGTATTTCCATTATTGTATGGACATTTTTTAAATAAGAACTGAATTCTGAGGACTTATCAAATTACGTACTTAGTAAACCATTCGGAGACTTCTTTGCCGCAGTCAAAGACTGGGACTGGGACGCCCCACACCTTGGCCTCCATGGGCTTCTGTAGTGCGATCACCTGCACAGGTTTAAAAAAAACTTAAGAAGTGAAGACTTTGTGCCGTTGGCATTGATGGCCCACGGCCTGTGTGGAAGCCTGACGTGTCTTTAAAGAATCTATTTTTTTTTTGGATGGGGGTACCGGGAGTAGGTCTTTAAACTACGTCGAACAATGAGAGGTAGGGCACAGCGAAGTACCATCACGCTTGAGTCTGTAGAAGGTCAACTGGGGAAGTATCTCCTCCTTACAAAAGACCACAGCCATAATAGCACTGCTACCTTTCAGGTATACTTCATTTCAAATACCATGGCCCGATTGCAGATAGTATTAGTGATAACAAAAGATACCTGCTTGCAGACTGCACCGACGCGTGTCAATTTGAAGTGCTCTAAAATAGATAACAAAAGGCAAACATTATGAGCCCCATTGTTAAGTTTCAAGGGCATAGTGTTGTTTTCCTGGTGATGAGTAAGGTCCCAGAACTCCAACAACTTTTAGGGGAGGCAATGCGCATGTAAATCCTATGGAGTTGCAGGCGTCTATAGTCTGCGGTAACTGCTCATCATCAGGCGGGCCGTATGCTTGTTTGCCACCGTCTGGGCCGTATGCTTGTTTGTATGAAAAAAATCTAGCCGGCGTTTGCGGCAGCGAGGTAGTGATCTGGATCGTAGGTGGCTCAGCAGGATTCCATAGCAGTTCAGCGCGGGAATGCTGCATGTATTAAGCGGCATTGATTTTTTAAATGGTCGATGATCACAATATTACCTCTGCCAAGTTGACGTGAACGGGCGGTATCTCCTTGTCATGCTTGTGTGTGAGCGTGAGCACGGAGCTGCGCACGCGCGGCGACACCAGCAGCATCTCTGGGTACGCTCGCGCTGTGAGGAAGTTGTCTTTCTCGTCGATCACCATCAGGACTCTGACATACATATTTTTACATTTAGGACATTACAATTTACAATACACTTATGAAGGTTAAGAAAATAAATAAATACTTCCACCGGTTCGACACCACACCTGTGACCTAAGAATATTATTAGGTATTACCGACAAGAAACTCAGCCGGATTGCGGGGAGCTAAAAGATGGTTACTGATGCTTAATAGTTCTGTTACTGGAGCTTTCATCCATTTTTAATATAAGTAATTAGGTCGTTGAAAATCTGTTTAAAAGTACACAAACAGCTTTAATTAAATTTGACATGATGTCAATGTAAGCTCAGCGGTGCTACCGCGAAAAACGATATTCGTAAATTTCGGATGATTGTCTCTGTCACTCTCATGACACCTTAATCCAATTAAGGGGAAGGTAAAACAGAGAGATGCTCGAAATATACGAACTTCGATGTTCGATGTACCTACCGGGCCTGGAGATGAAAAACAAGTGGTGTCCTTTCCATCGTCTATAGGGTAGCATCAGGCACCTGCAGATCGTATTTGGATTCAAATCCCAGTCAGGGCATTTATTTGTGCTGATGAGCACAGATATTTGTTCCTGAGTCATGGGTGTTTTTTATGTATTTAAGTATTTATATGTATCTATCTATTATATATATCGTCGTCTAGTACCTACAACACAAGCCTTACTGAGCTTACCGTAGGACTAGGTCGATTTGTGTAAAATTGTCCCGAAATATTTATTTATTTATTATTACTCGTTTACCTCACCTGTCTCTCAGCCAGCCATCTTTCAACCCCAACGTCGAGCATTCTCCCGTCTCCAGAACAACAGGGCCGCATGACTTGATGGGGTACGTGTAGATATTCTGCAGCGTGCCGACCTGTGTCCACTCGGTGGGTATTCTGGGCTTGCTGTTCTGGAAGATGTGGTAGGCGCAGTAGGCGCTGCCGAACAAGCCGGCGGTGACGGCTGCGGCAGTAGTATAAGGGGCTGGAACAGAAAACAAATTTATTTGATGGCCCCCAACTTGGTATACAGCGGCGCTACCGCGAACAACGATATTCGTAAGTTTTGGGCAATTGCGTCTCTGTCACTCTCATGACACCTTAATTGGAGTAAAAGTTAAAGATGCCCGAAATATACGAACTTCGATGTTCGCAGTACTTCGGGTCGCGGGAAATCTTTGTATTCGGGCGACACAGGACCGGTTGCAAAAATTAAAATGGGAGGCCTATTTCAGTCCACGTCCTTCAGTTGATGATTCACTCCTGCAGATGATGGTGATGATGAAGACGAATTCTAGTTAATGGGCTATTTATTTTATACTATTAGGTTCAACAGCTCAATCTATCGAGTTCAAAATAATTATCATAATGATAATACACCGTGGGATTAAAAGTACCTCTGTTAGGAAATATTATTGTGTAATTTTGATAATAACTTTATTTACGAGTTTAGCTTTGATAAAAATTAAATTACCTGACTAAGAAATATCGCGGGTGTGGCATGTTTGACGTTTGGCATTACCTTTTTCGAAATTGCTTGGGAGATTTGGTTACGGTTTGAAAATATATCTGAACATTGTTACATGTATAACACCCATGACATACGTAACTTCCTTGTATAATCATTTTGTCTGAGCGAAGTCCATTGCATATACTTATATCTACATTTAACAATTATTACAGCATGTCAACAACAGCAGTTAATTAACCTTATCAAAGTTAAAATAAAGTTATTTTAATAAGTGAATATGTAGGTACAGCTATTATTATCTCTTGTAATGATTAAAGCCCTCGTCACACTGCGCGCATTACAGACGTCGAAAATATTTTCAGTCTTTGGGTCTGTGCTTCGAGTGTATAATACTCTATCAACGATATTTGAGTTACGTTTCATTTTCATCATAATAAATAGGCACGATGTAGGTCCTACAAGTTCAATGTCTATTGTTTTTAATAAACGTAATACGTATGCCAAGACACATCAATACAGATGCATTCATGGTCTGCCCTGTACAGTCAAGTCAGATCTGTACAGTGCCATTTCTGTTGTATATTGTATAGGTATTTATGCCCTTTACCTAGTAATTGACTTATTTACTGGCCCTTGTCTAGTCGTAATTGTTTTAAGTGTATAAGAAATACTTCGATGACTTATGTAACAATGATATAGACCATTAATTATACTAATATGCATTTCTGTTATGTTATGTGTATTATGCTTATAATATACGTCGTCATTTTTAAAGCGTGGCCATTAGTGCAGAAAGTCAAGACAAAGATTTCCATTTGAAAAGCCACTAACCTAAATTCTATAGTTATACCTAATAGAGTTGGTGTTGACCTATTTACTTGGGGGTTATTGGTCTTGAGAATGTCACAGACGATAACTGTCATTTTGTAACAAGTGGGGATACTGTCGTTTTATACAATATGTGATTCGTTATTCCGCCCTATTGGTCCTTTAGTATAGGTGTAGTACTACCGAGTTTATTTCGAAGACCTAAGGCAAGGCAAACTTATATCTTTTAATACGTATAATTATGTATGTATCACTCTAGATACACAACTACCTTGCCTGTAGTGTGACAAGGGTCTTAGAGCATAAGTAGTATTTAATATTTAAATACTTACACGAGCAAACATTATATACCTAAATAGCAGCGTGCATTTACTGTGCAAATTATTATTTCACGTGATTATTCTTCACAGAACAAATTATAAAGTGTCCTCTGCTGTTCTTTGTCAGTCAGAGTCAGAATACTCAAAAGTACGGCCACATACCAAACATTTCATTGGCCAACATAATATACAGGGTGTAATCCTTAAGTGTGGCCAGGCCATAATTCCGTAAATATAACAGATATCATAAAACTTCCAACTGATATCGAAAGTATATTGAGTAAAATTAAGTACATTAACAACGTTTTTTTAAATAGATGTAGTAATATTAAAAATATTAAGTTAAAACACTCCCATACATTTAGTATGAGGACTTACAGCCTCAAAGAATGTCGGGTGTCGTAAGAGATAAAACTGTTTGAGAATCGTTATTTGTACGAATACATTGTAATAAAAGTACCGTTTATGGAATAATTAATCTAACATTTATTTTTAAATGAAAAATTATTTTATTTACAACAGTGGCTCGATGTGACGTCCTTCTTGTGCGATAGGTACATACACGGGCCCTCTTAACTGTTTCCAAATTAACTTTTGTTGACTTTTTCGGGGTAACTAGAGCAATGGCACGGCGTACGCGATTTATTAGCTCTTCTAGGCTGTGCACTCTTTGAATGAACGGCTTACCTACTTAAATGTATGGAAGGGTTTGAAGTTAATATTTCGGATATTTCTGCTATTATTTAAAACAAGTTATTAATGTAATTTTACTCCTTGGGTAACGCACTTTCGATATCAGTTGGAAGTTTTCTGATATCTGTTATATTTACGGATTTATGGCCTGGCCACACTTAACAATTACACCCTGTATACTATTATTTAAGAAATACACAACACAACTAGGTATTGCATTAAAACGTCCTGTTTCATTAAACGTTTAATTATCATAATACATGTCATATTACCGTCACGAATAACGATTCAGCTTAATGAATTCATGTAGGTATACGCAACAACTATATAGATACATATATACCTATAGGTACAATTAGCACATTCATGCGGAGTTTTACTTTGCCTGTGGGTTCCCTTTTTTTATAGTAACTGTTTCACACGACTGGAGCGGTACCGCGAAAATCGAAGTTCGTATATTTCGGGGATCTTTCTCTTTTACTCCAATTAAGGTGTCATGAGACTGACAAAGACAATCGTCTGAAATTTACGATTACCGTTGTTAGCGGTAGCGCCGCTGAGTCCCCGCTGAGTTACCAGGTACCTGAAGACAAATTGAAACTATCCTCGGGACAGATAATATTTCTGTACTAAATTTGATTTTATCTGTTCAGTGGTTTTAGCGTGAAAAGGTAACAGACCGACACACTATCGCATTAATAGTTTTTATCGTATGTCGCTTTCACACCGAATTGTAAAGACGGCATTTGGGGTAAATAGCTCCACTAAAAATGAATTCTAGTCACCTTTAAACAGAGTTCATTTTTAAAAGTAGGAGTTGATTACTAGCCAATTTCAAATAACTGGGCACCTCATAGGTACTAATATGAATTCTAATTGCCTATAAACAGAGTTCATTTTTAGTATAATGTAGCCAGTTATGTGGAGGGTGGCCGTGGCGTACTAGTAAATTACCTTATTTTCTTACTTTACGCCTTTCCATATAAGTAAAACAATATATAACAGTCACAAAGTATTAAAGAATGCGTCGTGTTGTAGATGGTATGGTAATAGAAAGTAAAAACACTTAAATATAAATCCTAAGATAAGTAATTACTTATTTTGTAAAAAAAAATTTCATCAAACAATTATTCTTACCGTAGTTAGACATAGTGCCACCAAGATTATTCTAGAAATAACAACACTATTAAACAAGTTTAAAATTCAAGACGCGACGCGGCGGTATCACGCAGATACGCGTCCACGACTAACGAAGAACGTTCGTGTTTGGCCAACCGCTCACAAAAACCTTGAGTTTTTTTGTTAGTAAACAACACCATATGTAAAATGTTCGTTATTTTCTAAACCCGATAAAATATATCAACCGATAACAACAATAATGCGTTGGTTTGGAATTAGGTTAGGGGCGATGTAAATATAAATTAAGTAAAGCCCGATAACAGACCTTATGTAATTGCAATAAGGTCTAAAAAATACTTGGACATGTATGTCGTTTATACCACGTGCCAAGTGTCAGACTAGCGCATGCGCGTTGCCAACAATGGGAGAAAACGTCAATGAAATTAATTCAATATCGTATCACCCAATGTGCAATAGTACGTACATTCCTTGTCAAATGTATATTAATCTTTTCTATAACACATAAAGTAGTATTTCCTTTATCTCGTTTAATTTTAAAGCACACAAAAATTAACCCTATTAATAAAATAACTAGATCCAAACTTCTTAAAAAAAATTGTATAATGGGCAGCACGGGCCTATAAAATAAAGTCAATTTCAGAAGTAGATTTACTAAGTTTCAGTAGGCAGAATCTTTATCTTCTTGGCAGCTATATTAAGTACCGGGGATTGTATGTGAATTTCTGTTTGTTTCATTATTCGGTACAAAATGTTTAATGGAATAAATACCCACACACAACTCTTCTTATGTACCACCCCTACGCTTCTCAGTTAAATAGAAGAGTAGGTACACAAGAAGCGGTCAGCACAGATTCGCTACCTCGTTGCGGCTGCACTGTGTGCTTACATTTCGTTTAAATTCGCTTTGTAATTCTAATTATAATACTACCTATCGGAACACTTGTGTCATTGACTGTATGTATATGTAAAATATATCCATTAAGTAAATATTGTCGCAGACACATCTTTTTCGTCTACAATACTACGAGTACATTTACGTATAATATATATTATAACTAGCTTTCTCGGGATTTTGTCGGTCAGCCATGCCGGTCTTTAAAGTATGGTTGCGGGATAAAAATTATCCTATGTCCTTTCTCGTAGCTTAAATTCTCTCCATACCAAATATCATCCCAATTGGTTCAGCGCTTTAAGCGTGAAGAGATAACAGACAAACAGAGTTACTCTTGCATTTATAATATAAGTATGGATATAAGGATTGTTTATTTTGTTAATAAAATTATAATAGTTATTTCTTTACAAGTGAGCGAAGTTAGTGTTTACCTTCTCGTGCTAATGTTGAGACCCGAGCTAGCGGAAAATTCCAAATTTCAACCACGATAGCGAGCATCTTGTTCGTTGGGAGGGTTTCAATTCAAGGCACGAGAGCCGAACACACTTTACTGTCGAGTAAAACACACACTTTCACCCTGTGCTTCACCTCACTACGGAGACCTACCGCGAGAAATATTTGAACTTTAAAACGTTACTTTCATAAAAATGAATGGTATCCATAATTTTATATTCAATAACATCAAACAAAGAACATCCATCGAGCTAACATCAAATAAACACTCCATTAGTAAAATAGTTCGTAGTTGCACTCTTGTGAATAAAATGCAACATTGCTATCTGTTTTTAAAGAATAACGGTTGTTTTCGATTGTATTTGTATATTTTTTTATGAGACCTAAGATTCTATGGCATCTGGCCACGCTAGAGTGCGAGTAGGAAAGCAGCAAAGAGTATCCGAAGGATATTATTTTGACAAATGGACACAGTAGCACCTGTGGTGCAGAACCCTAACTTCAGGTATAGCAGTAAAAAATATTGGTATATATCCAAACTTTACAATCAATATTATAGTAATTAGTTTATGTATTAAACGATTTAAATGTCAAATTACAAATTTGTTGATAATCATATATCCCTATAGTTCCACCGACATGCTAAATTATGGTGGATAGTTTCAGTAAATGTGGCAAATCACAATATCAAACAAACACTTTTCTTATTAAAACTTTCCTTTATTTCTAAGAATTGTGTTATTATGCAGCTCATTCACCCTTCGTGACAACATTTTTTTTTTTACATTTTTTTTTTACAAATTCGAATGTTTGGAGCACAGGTTATATGCCTAAAGATTACAAGTTCTCTTTAAATACCTTTAAAGAGGAATTTGACGATCACTCAGGAAAATAAAGTCTTGAAACCTTAAAAATAATCCGGTCGCGTAGCATAAGATTGTACCAGGTAAGCATAGCACGAAGGGAGTTCACGCTGCGAACACTTGGTCGTGGAGGCTCACGAGGCCGCTCCCGGAGCGGAGCGCCATCTGCAGGCCCATGCGAGGAGAGCTGCCTGATGCGCGGCGCTCCTCCGGGTCAGAGATCTGGCGATAGCTGGAGACAAAGAAGGATTATTTACACATATTGACGACCGGTCTGGCCTAGTGGGTAGTGACCCTGCCTCTGAAGCCGATGGTCCTGGGTTCGATTCCCAGTCAGGGCATTTATTTATGTGATGAGCACAGATATTTGTTTCTGAGTCATGGGTGTTTTCTATGTATTTAAGTATTTATATCTATCTATTATATATATCGTCGTCTAGTACCTACAACACAAGCCTTACTGAGCTTACCGTAGGATTAGGTCGATTTGTGTAAGGTTGTCCCGAAATATTTATTATTATTTCTCTTTATTTATCTTCTTTCTTAGAATTAGGTTTTTTACAATATTTTTATAAAAGTAAAATATAAAAATACATCTAAAACATATCAAAACAATAAAAACATTATAAAAAACCTAACCTAGAGTGCCGCCGGCAACGGGGCAGGGCCCAGGCTGCCGGTGGTTAGGGCTGCAGAGAGAGGAACCGTCGGACTATGCGCGCCGTGTCCAGGATTACCGCCTTCTGAATCTGACCCTTAATCCTTATTATTATTATTATTTATTTATTATATTATGCGGTAGTATTTTTTTCGACGATTATCCATACAGAGGCAAAGATGGCGGGTGTCATAGCAAACAGTTGATGTTAATTTTTAATACATTTCGATTTCATTCTTAGTTGTGATTTTGCAAATTTCATTTTTTGAAGCATTTCTTTTATTTCATGGTATGTTCGAGAAAACCACTACACCACCACAAAAATACATGCCTCGTCGTGAAAACGGATTGCCGGCCTCGTCTCGGCTATATACCCACTTGGCCGGAAATCCTCATTTTCCTGGCCTCTGATGTAATGTACTAATTATTATTGCCTACAAAGTTAAAAGAAACGGAGCTCAAAACATAAACCAAGCAGATAGCAATCCTATTTCGCAGGCGCTATTTAGGAGCTATGTCAAATTTAACCATACGAGGGCTGTTCCGAAAATTTTTAGTTAAACAAAAACTATAAGGAATATAATAAAACTTTATTTACAAAATTTCAAAGTATTCCCCTGCTACATTTATGCACTTATGCATTCGACTGAACCAAGTTTCAAAACAGAAAAAAAACTGTTCTTGCGGAAGGTCAAAAAAAAGTCGCCTGAATTCGTCTACTGCTTCATCCGCCGTCGAAAACCGTCGTCCACGTAATGATTTTTTTAACGTGGGGAACAGAAAAAAATCACACGGAGCCAGATCAGGGCTGTACGCAGGGTGTGGTAGTAGTTGCACTCCTGATTTGCTAAAAAAATCCATGGTTCTGGGAGCCGTGTGAGCCGGAGCATTATCTTGATGAAAAATGATGCCCCGGGTTCCAGTACTTGGACGACTGACGTTCAGCTCCTGGAAGGCTTGTGGCAAGCAAACTTCACTGTACCATTGGCTGGTAACTGTGTTTTGATCTTCAAGTGGAATTACGGCCACGGGTCCACTCCGTCGAAAAACCACAGCAACCCTTTTTTTGTTGACGCTTCGGCCGCGAACTACTTTAGTAGGTAAATCATCATCTTCAAAGACCCATTGTGTTGATTGCTGTTTTGTAAATGGGTCATAGCTATATATCCAAGATTCGTCGGATGTCACAATGTAGCTCAATTGTTGAGAATCGCCTTTATCGAATTTTTTTAGCATAAATTTGCACCAATCGACACGTCTATCTTTTTGCTCCTGTGTGAGTAAATGTGGTATCCACCGAGACGAAACCTTCCGGACTTGCAGGTGGTCATGCAAAATGGCAGAAACTGCCCGGGATCCAATCTTCAGTTCGTCCTGAATCTCTCGATGCGTAATGTTTCGAGATTCCTTGATTAGCCACTCCACCTTGATAACATTTTCTGGAGTGACTGCCGTTGGCGGTCGCCCCGGTCTAGGCTCATCTTTGATGTCGCTCCGCCCACGCTTAAATTCACGGAACCAGTAACTGACAGGGGCAAGAGATGGGGATAACGCCCCAAAAACACTAGTTAAATTTTCATGAGAATCCTTGTATGTTAACCCTCGTTTATAATCATAATATATCATAGCACGAAATGCTTCCCGTGTTAGCTCCATTTTTGCGAACAAAAAGTGACAGACATGTTTTTTTACTGATTTCATAAAAAAATAACAGAATGTTACTGGCCAGTGACATTTACACGAAAGAGTTTGTAATAAAATTTGCCTTTAAGCTATACTAAAATTAAATGAATACGATTAATAGTACGCCGTTAACTAACTATATACGGAACAGCCCTCGTATGCTTGTGGTATTCGATGACTATAATGATAATAATTTTCATATACTTATAATAGTATGTGCTCACGTTTTCAAAGTCTCCATAGGCTCCTGCACATGCACGCCGGTCTCCGGGTCGATCGTTGTCAAAACACATCTGTAATACATATCAAACATTGATAAATTGATAATACATGTATTGTATAGTCAACCAATTTGATTTCTAGGCCACTTCGAACCTTGTCACAGTGACGTTAATCTTTTGCGTCTTTCTTATATGGATTTTTATTTATTTAGTCTTTATTGCACAAAACAAAAGTACAAAAGGCGGACTTAATGCTACAAAGCATTCTCTACCAGTCAACATTTAGGCAAAGCAGAGAGGTTTTCACTGTGACAAAGGAACGACGTGGCCTATAAATCAAATTGGTTGACTGTACATAAATGAAATGACAAATGAAGTCTGCATATTCCTTCAACCCCACATGATAAAACTCATGTGGGGTTAAGGTATGACATTTTATTTTAGCTAATCAAAACTAATGGACCAATGACAACTTTTTTCTAATAGAGGGAATTTGCTTATTAAAGCCGAAGGATGAAAGGGGATAACTATCAGTAGAATGTTGGGGTCATTTATGGCAGCCATGAACTGGAAAAGAAGTTTATGTATTTTCAGTCGCTAATGCGAACCCACGAGTGTAGAACTACATAAAAAAATACTTGTGCTCGCATCTCGCATACAGTAGTCGCGTTCTCGCATTGCACCAAATCGTCAGTTACCATCATCGTAAAAGATCAAATTTTCTTGTATCAGAAGATTGACAGTTCTCTACGGGATAACAGCTGCTCATTCGTACCTACATTACTGTCACGGGGTCACGGCCCGGCCGCCTCTTAGCTTTCTGTAAAGTCCAACTACCACTTTACAAAACGCAAAGCCTACTAGGTACCGAACAACGTCATGCTCTAAGGGCAAACTTATATGTAATTATAGTTATTTTACTTGACACTGGCGAAATCATCGATTGATTTATTGATGGAAGCCATATTTTTTTTAAAGAAGAAGAAGAAGAAGTACATTACTGTCATTCAACGGTCAATATTCATTAGTGAATTAATTCGCACTGCTCTTTCGCGAGAATATATCAAACCACCATGCCTTTTCAATGCCATTATGTCAAACGCAAAAGCCACCGCTCAGACGCAACCTCACCGAAACGTAAACGTGAAATTGAACATTATGCATGTGGATATTGTGCATATAGATTGTAGGTCTATTTTTCTCTGTGGTGCGTGGCATATATCAGTCTTTGGCGTTGGACCTGCGGTGCGATAACATACCCATAACCTTACGCTTTAGTAATTTCAGTTGCCGCAAAGTAAGAATTGGGTTGCCCTTGTGTAACATTTCGAGGAGCCTACTTTAACTCGTTACGAATAGATTTTACCTTAAGCAGGGCTTGATGACCTCAAACACGTTGTCTCCAATCTTAAGGAACCGCCACCGATCCTCCTCGTAGGGCTGCGGGCCTTGTATGACGAAGTTCGGGCGGTATGTTTGAGGTGAGACCCGAGTCGACCGCAGTCGTTGATTAAGGTCCGCCACGGATGCCGCATTGATTATATGGTATGGAGTTTCATCTGGAAGCGCCCCCTAAAAACAGAAGAAATATACTAAACTAAAACAAAAAGTTAAACGTTCGTGGTTTATATCATTTAATTTATAAAATATACGCAATTAAATCACGTTTTGATTGTGAACCCAAGTGTAGCATAGTTGAGTATAAGAATCGCATAACTTTTAACGGTAAGTTACAAATTTAAAAACTTCTGGCGAATTTAAAATAGTGCTACTATCAGCTAAGGTAAACGTACCAGTGCTCGACATGGGAATGCCCATGGGAAACTTTCTGTCACCTCTATTGACATTGACTTAACATTGAAAGTGGCATCCATTGGGTCGCTGTCGAGCACCCGGATGCTTACCTTATACCCAGTTAGCTAATCAATGGACAAACAAACTCAAAGTAGCAAACAGCCTTTCTTCCATGCGTATAAAGTTTCTGTTACGTATAGTGACAATCTGAAGTTTTAAGGAGTCATAGGCTTGTTTTAGCGTAGAAGAGTGGAATAAAAGACTACGCAGTGACATATATCAATTATTTTTGATTTTGATAAGCTACGAGTCGCAAACTCTTGACCAACCCCAAAAACAATACCTAAAGGGCTTTATTTATTTGGTTTATCAAAAGCATACTTAAGCCTATGATTTAAAGTAGGAAATCTGATTATACAGACCGTGTCATTCTTAGTAAATTTATAGAAAGTGTTCCCCATCAAGTTGAGTTCTCTTGGCTTATGCGTAGCGTAGTACACCAAGCGGAAGTTGTTCGAAGAGAGGTCCAGCAATCTGGAAAATGCGAGTATAAAAGTTAAAACATCATGGAAGTTGTCAACTCCGAAAACATACTTCTATTGTGGGTCTTTAGATAAAGCGCAATGAATATAAACTACTATTTTGTATATTTGCTGGTAGAATATCTAGGAAAATACGAAAGTATGCCACCAAAACCGCACGTCGGCAAGGAAAATAAGTCGGTGAAAAAGGTATGGGGGTTTTAAAAGCGCAATGGAGAAAGAATTCTCAATTTTTGCCAATCCTGCTACTGCCCTGCCTTTACATATAAAATAAATTTACAACAGGGGGGCAGTACAAGGGCCAAGTTTAGAGGGTAGTGATTAAGACCTACCTAGAAAACCATTCAGACACCTCCCATCCGCAGTCGAGCACAGATACTGTCACTCCCCACACCACAGCCGGCTTAGGTTTTTGCAATGCTACCACCTGCGAGAAAATAACACAAAACAGCTGTCAACAGTTGGACGGGATAAGTTGGTCAGGGCGTCAGTCGCGGGTTCAAATCCAGCCTCGAACACCTGTGGTTGTGGTACCTTTTCCTTAATTCTCCATTTAGTAAAAACAACTATACTAGTACATGAGTACTCATATTTTTGTTGGTAGGCAGGTCTACCTAAAAATACCCATCCAAGTAAGGAACTACTTAAGAGATAGCTCTAGTTCTTTATTGTCATGAATCTGCTATTTACGTCTCGCCTTCAGCACTGTACCTCTGCCAGGTTCACATAAACGGGCTCCATGTCCCGGTGCTTCAGCGTTAGGATAGAGTTCCGCACGCAGGTCTGCACTGCCAGCAGCTCCGGGTGGTTCCTAGCTGTAACGAAATTGCTCTGCTCGTCTACTACCATCAGCACCCTGGAAACATACAAAGATAGCACATCATACATTGCTAAAGAAAAAGCGAATTTGAAGACTTGACATAAGTAAGGTATGCTGTAGGAATTGAACGTTGATTTGGGAATAGTTTTGTTTTTATAAGATCGCTTATAATAAATCATAAAACTCTTAGCTCTTAACTCGGATTCAAGCCTTTGAAATCATTACCTCCGCTTTGATTCTGCCTTATCATAGGCCAAAATCGTTGAGCGAGTTTTTTCTTATATTTATGTTGATTTTATATTATGTAATAACTAATGACAGTACGTGTACGACGACATGTACTTAAATGTTTAGTATCTTTAGTGTATAACTGATAGGGAATGAAAAGCACAATTGTATTCGTACGATCCTGCCCTATGATTAATTTAACGTTCAATATCTTCACTCTTCTCTTCGAAAAGGAGATGGCGGATGACTTGGACGCGTGCTGCATAGAGTGGCGGAATCACACAAGTGACAGGGTTGAGTGGAGAAAAAGAGGGTAAGCCTTTGCCCAGCAGAGCAGTGGGACACAAACATAAAAAATAAAATAAAATAAAAAATCTACATTCTAGTATCTAATTTGATATATTGACATACTTACTTGGCTCGATAAGCCTGACTAAATATATCTTAATCTTAAGTAGTTATATAGGGCTTAGTAATGATGAACCTTGAGCTAGCCCTAAACTCCTGCAAGAGGCCGATATATAGCCTCTAACGACCTGGTTGATGTTTTCCAAAGTACCGACGTGTGTCCATACTGCGTGTAAAGTCTTTTTCTGTAGAGACTATAATAGATGCTAACGAGGATGGTCGAGCGTGCTCACCTGTCTCTTAACCAGCCATCCTTCAGACCCAAAGTCGTGCACGTAGCAGCACCCATGGCGATGCCTCCGCACGACTTGACCGGGTACGTGTAAATGTTCTCCAAAGTGCCGACGTGTGTCCACTCTGTGGGTAACTTCTTCCTGTTGTGGTAGATGTGGTAAGCCCAGTAAGCGCCTAAGACGCCGGCTGCTGCTACCGCTGCCGTCGCGTAGCGATCTGAATATATAACGCATACCCGATGTTGGTGCAATTAGTAAACATTTATACAGTTTTAGCATAGGGTGAAAGTGTGCGAGTACGTAATGCATGTACAATTCTGTCTCGCTCAAACACCGGTGCCGCGTATATAGTTTACCGTCCAATATATATTATGTAGTTCTTCGAGTTTGATTTTGTCTGAAGTAACAAAGTGAAGTTAGCTCTAGCTGTGGCCGTACGGCTTACTGCACTCTCCATGGAGAGTGGACTCCATTTATCATCTTCGTCACCTTTGCCTTATTGACCGGTTTGGCCTAGTGGGTAGTGTCCCTGCCTCTGAAGCCGATGGTCCTGGGTTCGATTCCCAGTCAGGGCATTTATTTGTGTGATGAGCACAGATATTTGTTCCTGAGTCATGGGTGTTTTCTATGTATTTAAGTATTTATATGTATCTATCTATTATATATATCGTCGTCTATTACCTACAACACAAGCCTTACTGAGCTTACTGTAGGACTAGGTCGATTTGTGTAAGAATGTCCCGAAATATTTATTTATTATTTTGCATTATAAATTTATAATATAATAAGCCTTTTGATTACATATTTTAGAGTAAGGTAAACGTCCGAGTGCCCCACAGGCCACAACATCCCAATGGATGCCACTTTCAATGTTAAGTCATTGTCAATAGAGGTGACAGAAGATTGTCAACCACTGGGCATTCGCGTGTCGATCACTGGTACGTTTAGTGTAATAAGAATATGTTTAATTTATATTTCTGTTTTCTTCTATTTTTTTACGTCAAACCATTGATGGGTTTTAGCTAGGGTAGGCTAATGCATACATAAAATCTTGAATAACCGATGTTATTAACCAAGTAACGGTACCTACTTATAACGAATGACTCCAGAAAATATATCGAACGTAGTGTTCATTGCTAACATTTAAGTAAGTTGTTTCATGGATGCCAATGTTTTTTACATAATTCGTTTCAGTACCTACCTACCTATTTTAACAACCCTCGAACATCTGTTATTTAACAGGTAGGATTATTTTATCAAGACAAATTTCTACTTAGTAAAAATAACTTCTGTAAGAACATGAAAGCATAAAATTTCAATTGCGTAAGTAATAAAATCAATGATATATTATAGTCGATTGGACTTATCGATCTTACATTTAACTACTTTTCGCTAAGTAATACCAAAGAGTAATATCTAAATGTCACTACATTTATACCTATAAGTAGTAGGTATTTTATAGTTACTAATAGTTAGGTATCATTCATTTAAATGAATGGTGGAATTTCAACCATTCATTCTTGACACAGTATTTATAAATAATGCTTACCTACATCATAAACAGCAGAAATGTTATCAAGATAATAATAAGTGTTGGACAAGGCCGAACGATAGTCGAATAAACGACTAAATTCTCAATTATCTGGTATGACCTGTAATCCATGCAACACACACGAGCGCGTACAACTTGTATGGACAGTTAGTACAAGATACTTATTTATATAATATAAAAATATGTTGCTAATGTATGTAGGTACTTACCATGTTTAAACATGACGAATAATACGATGCCCCTAACCAAATACAATAACACGTTACGGCAAAACACTCACACTACTCGAGAGAATCGAGCGAGTCGAAATATCTATATACTCGAATCCGGTCTGGTTGTAGTTATGTAGTTACTTAAGGGGGCACACTGCGTACCTATTAGTACCTAAAAAACCGGCCAAGAGCGTGTCGGGCCACGCTCAGTGTAGGGTTCCGTAGTTTTTCGTCCGTCACAGTAAGTGTTCCCACTTAAGAGTTAAAAATAGGCTATTTGATACATTGTCGTTGACATATTAATATTAAGTACAGAACCCTAAAAGAGGGCCCACAAAGGACGCTGACAACTAGCTAACTGGAAAATTCGAAAAAATGTTGTCAATTTCAGTCCCACCACGAGAAGTAAGAAGGGGTTGTAACATGGAGTGATAACCAGCCAGCGACATCTATCGGCAAATTAAGTAAACTATGCGCGCGAGCTTAAAGTACAGACGCTTAAAGCTAAGAGGTTTCTTTTGACGTAAAAAATGTCTCGAATGCGTAAGTGATACCTACTGATATAATATGGGTAACTAACGCTAAAGGTGACGTTTCGTTACGTTAAAAACTTACACTCGGGGCTCAGGTGTAGTGAATAATCTTTTCCTATCGTATTTTCTCGGAAATGTCCGTATTTGTCTCACTACTTCACCCAGTACCCATCTGAAGTAGTAAGACAACGGAGGGGACGGTCGCATTATGCGATGAATATTAGTGCAGATTCTTATTTACGGTTAAAACTAAACGCGAAATTATACATAAAACGGCGGCGCTACCGCGAACAACGATATTCATAAATTTCGGACGATTGTCTCTGTCACTCTTAACGCCTTAATTGGACTAAAAGAGAAATGCTCGACATATACGAACTTCGATCTTCGCGGTACCGGGCCTGAAGTGAGGAAGTGTGTCTTGTCATTCAATAGAGATTTTGACAGCCATATCTTTTTTTTTTTTTTTTTTTATGACAAAGGTGGCAAACGACCAGACGGATTGCCTGGTGGTAAGCAATCACGGGCGCCCATGGGCAATCGCAACACCAAGGGAGTCACAAGCGCGTTGCCGACCTATAAGTGGGTATATCTTAGGGAATAAGGGCTAATTTAGTAACAATTTGTAAGAAACTATCGCCTTAACGACTTTAGTGCCGGAATAATGTAAAGTACCTATCTTGCTCGCTAAAAAGCCTAAGATATATGCATTCCTGCGGCGCTTCCGTCTTTTTCGAGTTGATAAGTTTGTATGGGGGAACAAATTTTCGTTTTTTAGTATATTACTCGATCTTTTTTCATACTTTCTCACCGTTTAAACCTTCCTTGAGCTACTACAAATATTTCAAGACCAAAATTAGCCAAATCGGTAAAGCCGTTCGCAAGTTATAGCGTGACCAAGAGAAATAGGTGTTCATTTTTATATCTATAGATTTTTTTAAAAGCCATTGAACCTATCAAGTTCAAAATAATTTTCCTAGAAAGTTTATGTAAAGTTCTACTTTTGAGATTTTTTTCATATTTTTGAAACTTGTGGTTCAAAAGTTAGAGGGGGGGGGACGCACTTTTTTTTACTTCTGGAGCGATTATTTCCGAAAACATTGACATTATCAAAAAATTATGTTAGTAAACCCCAATTCATTTTTAAATACCTATCCAACAATATATCACACGTTAGGATTAGAATGAAGAAAAAAATCACTCCCCACTTTACGTCTAGGGGGGGTACCCTAAGAAAACATTTTTTTCCACTTTTTATTTTTGCACTTTGTCGGCGTGATTGATATACATATTACTACCAAATTTCAGCTTTGTAGTGCCAACGGTCACTGAGATTATCCGCGGACGGACGGACGGACGGACGGACGGACGGACAGACATGGCGAAACTATAAGGGTTCCTAGTTGACTACGGAACCCTAAAAACGCGCGGTTCCTTAGATCGCGCGATTATTAAAAGCAATAAATACTTTTTTAAAGTTTAAGTAATCGATAACTTTGATTTTTGTGACCATAAGTAATATGAGATTTCGTGGAGTTATTAACTGTTGGTATAATTACTTTGCTTTGGTATAATATTAACATAATACATAAAATTACATAATGTACGTAACTTAAATAAATTAAAATACTAAAACTAAAACTATAAATAACTTAACACTAAACTTAAAATACCTATCTAAAAATAAAGGATCCCCCGCGGCATGGTGCCGTAAACGCTAGCAGTATTTCCTCGCTGTATCGCAATGCTTATGCGTTGAGTGAGGAAGCTGCCAGCTCTCCGGTCACCAGTAACGTCGATAAGACGTTTGGCCAAATCTTTACGACATTACTTACCTGTAGTTAAAGGACGTGAGTAATACCAAGCTGTAAATAAGTATGAATGTATGAAATAGTTGTGACGCCGTATATTAAATATTGAATAAAAATATATTCCGTGTAATATCTGTATACTTTGATAAGAAATTATTGCATTAATTAAAAATCTTAAAACTAATTTCCCATAAGTACTTACTTTATTTTTTATTTATAATGTTAAGTTAACAACTATAGACAAAATTAAACATAATCGTAAACATATGCTAAGTTTGCGAAAGGCACCTTAACAAACGGGAAATAACCGGGCATAGACATAGTGCATACCTACATGTATAATTTAAAACGGTTAAGTCCCATAAAATCGTTAAATATTATAGACATAATTATTTTGTGATAACATACGTATATATTGCTGTCATATATTTTTTTGTATCGTTTATCTATTTAAATTTGAAATTCCGGAAATCCAAATGTCAAATGTCTATGGCTATGTTACTTGAATCAAGCTTAAATCTTAATCGATTTTTTATTTACTAAAGTTAATTTTTATAAATACTATAAAAGTTATTCTTTAGATTAGTGATACAATATTATAATATCACTAATTAGTCGGCCATACCTAGGTCATCGTTGACATAAAAAAAAACACTAATCAAACGAGTAACGTTCCGGTCAACGCATATTCTAATACAACCATGACAACATTTTAGTTTATAAATGATCTAAAACAAAATTAGACATGTTATACAAATACTGGGATTATAAGTAAAATTACCATATTTACGATGCTGATGAGACATAAATATTGTCATTAATATAATATAAATATTGTTATTTAGAAGTAAAATATGACGGAATTAAAATGCAGCGTAAAAATAACCAGGTAACAACGTCAACGTGTAACATGTCATTTCATTTGCCTGCTGTAATAGTGCGGTCCGGTCTGACTTTCATTAAATTTTCGTTCAAAATGTGTAAATTGTTTCTAGTCTGAGGACAAATTTCTCAATAAAACGATTGAAAGTCATAACTTAAAAGATTGTAACAGTCGATAAACATGGTGTTACTTGGCAATGATGAGGTAACTATGATTTTCTGGCTAGTTCCTTCACACTAGTCTACACTTCTACAGTGAATTTGCTTTCATCAACATATTTTTGTTTCAGTTCCTCGTAGAACTTGCAAAGCTGTTCCAAAAAGCACGTGTTTCTGGATCCATAACCATGACGATGAAAAGATGTAAGTATTGAATATACTTTTTTATTTATTTGACATCTTGAATTTTCCCTTACAATTGTTATTTATTTCAGATGATGGACGAACTAAACCTGAGCCGCGAGATGGAAAACCGGTAGTAAAAAACCCGGAGTACAAATGTTTAGTTAGGGCACAATCTAGTAGCAAGAAAATCTCTACAGTTATTGAACAAAGGGAAGTGGAAAGATTCAGTACGGCATATACAAACCTCCTGCGGACAAGCGTAAATGGTCTGAAACGCTTGAAAAAACCCAAGAAAAAGGTAGTGGCAACTCAGTAATGGCATCTAATGCCACGGCAATGTGTCAAGAGACTGAAAATATAGTGCGCAATAATGTGTTCTACCAAACAAACTGTTGTGAGTGTTCCACCGTGGTGTCCTGAGTGTGTTGGAGGTCCATTGAACTGTGCTCTTCTCTCGGCAGAGATGGAAGAGTTGGGTCCATGCGCTAGTGACGCAGGCTCTGTTCCTCCTTGACCATCGTCCAATGTCAACTTATTTATACAATTAAGTCTACATTTGCAAAAATATTAAAAATATTTAATATTATTTGAGGTTTTTTTTTAATAAAAGTATATATTTACTTCTAGTATGCATTTATACACCATAATCTAGTCTAGTTGGTAATAACTGCTACAAGGTTCCAGGTTTGAATCCTGGTGTAGGCATTTTTTCCTCCTTTCATTTGATTATTTCACTAACTTATTATTATTCCACAAATGAAACAACTTTTATTGAATTCTTGTATAATATCTGATTTTATTAAATTATATATTAAAATAACAATTACATTCATTACAGACTTTAGGATATCACAATAAGAATGAGACCAATACAAAATATAATACACCTAAATCAAAGATAATATACTTTCATTTTTATTTATAATATCAAGCACCAGGCATTATTCTTTACATATATTGTGAGCCTTGCCAATTTGTAATACTTAATTATTTATCATCTATAAAAATATATATTGAAATGTACTATATACAATTACAAATGCTTATGCTTGCTGCTTAAAAATTTGAACAATACATAACCAGTATCTATTAAACATCAAAGCAGATTACAAATGCTTAATTAATACAAAAAACAATAGCAAGACCATGTATGAAACATATTAAGGCTAAGCTTAAGGCCTGAGTGCGCCAGTGGGACGTGCGGTGTGCATGTTAAACGAAGGCACACATATTGTTGCGGCTGGGCACCCAGCTCAAATTGTTTGAAAACATGATGCAAAGCTACACAGCCCACCAAACTATTACACAGGCCTTAAGGCTTACTTAATTAAATACAAGTCATAGATAACAAAACAATGTAAGATTATGCAACACTAATACAATATGACTAATACTTAATTCATCTGATTTGGTTAACAAAATACCATAATTCCTTGACAAAAGCTTTGGAGTTATTACAACATTATGTATGTTGAATAGATCTTTGCATTGATCTTTAAAATTTTGGGAAATCGGTGCTAATTACATCGTCAGTATTTATTAGCCTTAACCGCTATGGCTTTTACGTATGTACACTACGTACAGTCAGCATTAACAGTAGCGTATGAAATAACATCAAAACTAACTGCAATCCATGTAATTTTTTTCAATTGAAGATATTTTTCTACAGTGTCCGCTCATAACTTTTTGGTTCTTTTCAATTATTAAACACGCAGGTCTCTTGCAAAAATGATAAACCTATTAGTGCGCTATTTCATATGCTGTCTGTATTAGTATAACATAAGTGATTTTGGGCAGTCACTTGCCGTGTTTAGCGGTCAAATGGTTAAGAGCTTTGAAAGTATTTGTGAAGTATTAATTTGATAATAACACTTTTGTCACATGCAATGAACGGCTGGGTCAGTTTTCCGTCACAACAGATTTGTACAAATTTAGCGACATTTGTCAGATCAGAGTGCATTGTAAACATATTAATTAGCTTGTCCATTCAAATACATATAAGAACACCACAGATAGTGATTATATTTCATAATAGTCTGGAGGTAGATAGATTTTGGCATGCCAGAGCTGTAGGCCAGGTCAGGTAAGGACTTAGCTGACTATCTAGCATGTCTTTATAACAAAAAACATAAGTATACTAAGGTTTCTTTAGTTCTAATATTGTTAAATCCTCCTGACACTAGTGGACTTTATAATTATATCATCAGTACTTTGAAAAATATTTTCTATATCTCATATCGTAGTAACTCTGTATGCATCCCATGGGTACATAGTTATCACCATTCTTCTTTTGATTAACAGAACAAGATACGAGTTTTGTTTTCCATGTAGTGACGATATTTCATCAATATTAAAATTTCAACCATGCGTCATTTTAATTAATAATCTTAAAGACATCAATAATAATTGCGTATACTGTCAAAAATAATGACTCAAAACGTATCCCACAACAGAACAAGATAGATAAGATAAGAGTAAGCTGTCGAACACAATCGGATGACTTCGTCTTCTACCGACAAATGCCACCTACTTCGTGCTTCAGTTGTCGGTAATCGACGGAGATCTGAGGACTACCGTCGTATAATGAACGTAGTTTAGCGAAAAAGAGCCATCCTCATTTTTTTATTGCTATATCAATAAAATAGTATAACCGACTTCCACTTTTGATAGACTCCCTAAACTACATCTGAATTTGTGTTTTTGACCAAGTCTTCAGCAGTCAGATTACAGCTCCACTGACTTTCGCTGATGCGGTCGTGTCTCACCGCTATATACACTCAAGTGCAAAAATATGTCCTGAAAGTATCCTTTCATAAATACGTCCCATAACCTTATTTACTGTACAATAGAGTTGCTCGGTACATATTTTTGAGACTGACAGTGAACGAATTTTTACACTTGACTGTATGCACGCGCTGCACGGGCACAACAGGACACGTGTGCACGCTCAGTTGATGGCCGACTTGGTGAGCCGCTTGAGGCAGGCGGAGCGCACCTGGTCGTTGCCGAGCCGCTCGGCCTCGTGCAGCACGCGCCGCAGCTCGTTGGTGCGGTCGTGTCTCGCCGCCAGGATGTACGCGCTGCTCACGTTGCGGCATGACAGGTAGCATGAGATCTGTGGTAAGACAAAAGTTTTCTATTGTTTTTTCATGTTAAAGCGTTATATTTGACAAACTAATTTAACACTGGCGGACAATACTATAGGCGTCGCGTATGTTTTTGTTTCCTATGGTCTATGACAGATGACGTCATTTACTGTCCACCAAAGTGTTAATGGAGTGGAATTGTAGCTCAATAAACTCTTTTGCATTATAATAGCATGTTAAACTACCGTTTGAGGAGCTCCTATCAGCATATTTTAGTAAATATTTAATTGAAAATACCTGTGTCTCGTGACCGAAGTCTTGCTGACGTCATTAAATTACTCGCGATGCGTTTTGTATAACCAACTAGTAATAACAGTGACATCACGCTTTGGTCAAAATACGTTTTGCCGTGAAATCAATATACGAGTATGCCCCTTAGGAGCAAAACTAGGCAGTTAAAAAAAATGGAAACAACCCCTAGAATAGAGTATATGAAATCTATAAAAAAAACCCTCGCCACGCCGGCATCTATTTGTTTGAGCAGTTGTCAAATTCGCGCGCCATTGACAAGAATCAGAGGCGGTACCGCCAAGTTCGTATATTTCGAGCATCTTTCACTTTTACTCCATCGGCGTCATGAGTGTGACAGAGACAATCGTCCGAAATTTACGAATATCCAGCTTGTCTGCCAGCGGCTGACCTTGATGCTGAGGCTGGACACGTGCTGGATGAGCAGCTCGGCCTGCTCGTCGTGCAGCTGGCCGCGCGCCTCGCAGCGCGCCACCACCGCGCCCACGCCCCACTCCAGGACTTGGTCGCTCATCAGACTGCAAACATAGTACTCGAATAATATTGTCGGCTTTGCCGTGTGATGCCGGCTGACTAGAATAGCCCCACCCCATCTCCTCCCGAGGGTGTCGTAAGAGGCGATAAAGGGTAACATCCTACGGATGGGCAGCAGCGTCCGTCGAAACCCAATCTAGAGCTACTGCAGTCGCCAGCCCGCCTGCCAATCGTGGCGACTATGGCAAGTACCCCCCAAGATGATACAAGTCATATTTGTGGGAGGCCTATGTCCTGCAGTGGACTGCATACGACTGAAATGTAATATTGTCGAGAAGGTGAAGGACGTTGTTGTCTAATTACCCAGAATATTCCATCATGGCTCCCGTCGACCGGCTCCGTCACGAGTTAAGCAGTTGCTTCCAAGGGCCAACGCCTTGACATGTACCGAATATGGCGTGAATACTAAAAGTACTTTTAAACGGACGATTATAGTTAGTTGGGATTCCATTTAATTTACTACGATGTCAGCAAGGGCCCTTCCCGCTATGCCGAATATATGTAACGATTTTTTTTCAATATGGTGCGGGTACACAAAAATTAGTACATGGAATATAAATTATTAACTGAATAAGTAAAAAAAAATGTTTGGCGACTATTTTTCCATAATCAACTGAAATGTATTTTTCTACCAAAAATACTCCAATCTATTTATGATGGCTAAAACACGCGGTGCCATTGCCAACATTGTAAACGTTAGATAGTGCTTATCTGTTTTGGCTTTTTAGGTGCTATATTATATGCCTTCTTATAATATGGGCTTTTTGACTTTATCAAAATGTAGCTCTTTAAATTTTTTTTCCGTAAAATAAGCACTGTGCGATCTAACCTGTATCTGGTAAAGTCGACTAGATATGTCTAGGTTGACCAATTGAAAAAAAAAAACTTGAAGTATTTTTTTGTGTAATCTACCTATGAATCGGTAACTAAATATCTCTTGTGTTATAGAGGGCAGCAGAGAACCCCCCGTCTATTGCCTCAAAATGTCAATATCAATCCTCGTAATGCCCACCATACTAAAATATTTAAAACCAACTTTACTATGCAGTGAATTGGGTTGAATTTTCTTTTGTACGAAAAGTAATGAAACAAAAGACATTCAAAGTCCATTGAAAATGCACACTGGGCTTTACGAGGTTAATAAATTCTAATTGGTGGCATATTCACCAAGTATTTTTCGTAAGATGGTTTCATTCTCGTCAGCTTACCTAGAAGCGGTTTCCTTGGACTCCCTGATGCACTTGGCCAGCGTCTTCACTTCCATGAAGCGGTCAGTGTTCACCAGGTACTTGGCCACGTGGGTGTAGATGTTCATGGAGTCCAACTTGTGTTCCGTTATCACTCTGTATACAAGTAACATTAACTTTAAATTGAAGGAATTAATTGAAGAGTTTTTATGAATAATTAAGTTTTTGATAAAAGCTTTTACATCCGAATGTACTTTTCTTACATCTATTTGTCAAGACGATTCGTACATAAGTGAGAACAACATGGCTGAGTAATCACTTTGTAATTTGTAGAAACTATCAAACAGTCGCCATCAGATGTATCGGAGCTCTGGAGGTGGTCACAAATATCTAAACGTGCACTTTAACGCCTTGAAAATAGAGGCGTTGTTCCGAATGTAAATTGTACAGGTGGATTCACGAGAGTAGGTCTACTGGGTATTACAAAAAACCTGATACAAGATTATCAAACCGGCATATTCATGGTTTTGAACAACTTTTACTGTGGGGTTAACTTTCTAAACTGTAAAATGAACAACACTTTCATACATTTCAGATAACTTATACTTTCTATGGAACAGCTCAATTTATCGATCGGAGCTATGAGACCGCGTCAAATCATGCTTCTACAATTTGGTTCCAACCGACTAACATACAAACACTAGTATTAGTAAATTAAATATAATTGTTAACAAAAAAAGTAACTATGTATTTTCTTGGACATGCGTAAATAATAGAATATGTGACGAATTATCGTCTGCACAGATGTCAACGCTACTATAAGTATCTTGTCCGTATTCGACACAAATAAATTGTGCGGTCTGAACTTTTGAACTCTCGTTCCTCTCCTAGTCTACACAAGCATTTCTGTACTAATTATATGATATAATAAAATACGAACCCGTCTGTGCCCAGTATCAACGGTGGCCAGTATCAACGCCACTATCCGTATCTTGGTCGTATTCGACCCAAACACAGTGAGCGGTCTGAACGCTTTCACGTCTGTTTCTCTCCTAATCTACACAAGTATTTCTGTACTAATAAGAATAAATAACAAAATACTTACTTGAAGGCTAAGTCGAATCCATCTTTAACAGACTGTCCGGTGGCCAGTATCAACGCCACT
Source organism: Grapholita molesta (assembly GCA_022674325.2). Classification (NCBI taxonomy): domain Eukaryota; kingdom Metazoa; phylum Arthropoda; class Insecta; order Lepidoptera; family Tortricidae; genus Grapholita; species Grapholita molesta. The sequence goes on from CP053138.2 coordinate 4,067,477, forward strand.
GTCCGTATCTTGGCCGTATTGGACCCATACAGAGTGAGCGGTCTGAACTCTTAAACGCCCGTTCCTCGCCTAATCTACACAAGTATTTCTGTACTAATAATAAAATACTTACTTGAAAGCTAAGTCGAAGCCATCTTTAACAGACTGTCCGGTGGCCAGTATCAACGCCACTGTCCGTATCTTGGCCGTATTCGACCCAAACAGAGTGAGCGGTCTGAACTCTTTTACGCCCGTTCCTCGCCTAATCTACACAAGTATTTCTGTACTAAATAATAAAATACTTACTTGAAGGCTAAGTCGAAACCATCTTTAACAGACTCACAGTAGATCGAAATGAATAAAAAATGGACATTCGCATTTTGTTCCAAAAATCCTATTTGAAAAAATGTTTTTCGGTTGGAAATGATGTAAGGAATAAAAAATGTTATATAATTTTTTTCTAAATAATGCTTATTTTAAGCAGAAAAAAATTAAATGTGTTTTTTTAATATGAAACTGAATAATAAATATGTTATTGTAAGAAAACCGAAACCGATCCAGCTTTCAAACCTTTAGAATATCGTTGTCCTACTTTAGGACAGTGGAAAATAGTAAACAGCTTATCTCAGTAGGTGCCCGTTTTTTTTTATAGTCCAGTCGAAAGTCAGTAAATATAACATTTTCCTTACTTCTTAATTTTTTTAATTTCACTAAAAAAACGGTATATTCATGACAATTTAGTATAAAAACAACATAAGTTTGACATTTTGATAAAGATAAAAACACTATTTACAAGGAAATAGTAAAAAAAGTGTAGAAGAAGGTGGTGAATGAAATAATATCTTACACAGCATTTTTTTCATTAACTAACATTGTTATTGTTGATTTCAAGTATATTTTAACTTTTTGTTACTATCATAGTTACTAAAACATTGACATAAATGTTTCAATTTCAATGCAATTTTTAACTATTTCCTTGAAAAAAATGTTTTTACCTTTATCAAAATGTCTAACTTCTGTGGTTTTTGTACTAAATTATCTTGAATATACCGTTTTGTTAGTGAAATTAAAAAAATAAAGAACTAAGGAAAATGTTATATTTACTGACTTTCGACTGGACTATAAAAAAAAACGGGCACCTACTGAGATAAGCTGTTTACTATTTTCCACTGTCCTAAAGTAGGACAACGATATTCTAAAGGTTTGATAGCTGGATCGGTTTCGGTTTTCTTACAATAAGATATTTATTTTTCAGTTTCATATAAAAAAAAACACATTAATTTTTTTTCTACTTATACTAAGCCTTATTTTGAAGAATTTTATATAACATTTTTTATTCCTTACATGATTTCCAACCGAAAAAGATTTTTTTAAATAGGATTTTTGGAAAAAAATGCGTATGTCCATTTTTTATTCATTTCGATCCACTGTGAGACTGTCCGGTGGCCAGTATCAACGCCACTGTCCGTATCTTGGCCGTATTCGACCCAAACAGAGTGAGCGGTCTGAACTCTTTTACGCCCGTTCCTCGCCTAATCTACACAAGTATTTCTGTACTAATAATAAAATACTTACTTGAAAGCTAAGTCGAAGCCATCTTTAACAGACTGTCCGGTGGCCAGTATCAACGCCACTGTCCGTATCTTGGCCGTATTCGACCCAAACAGAGTGAGCGGTCTGAACTCTTTTACGCCCGTTCCTCGCCTAATCTACACAAGTATTTCTGTACTAATAATAAAATACTTACTTGAAAGCTAAGTCGAAGCCATCTTTAACAGACTGTCCGGTGGCCAGTATCAACGCCACTGTCCGTATCTTGTCCGTATTCGACCCAAACACAGTGAGCGGTCTGAACGCTTTCACGTCTGTTTCTCTCCTAATCTACACAAGTATTTCTGTACTAATAAGAATAAATAACAAAATACTTACTTGAAGGCTAAGTCGAATCCATCTTTAACAGACTGTCCGGTGGCCAGTATCAACGCCACTGTCCGTATCTTGTCCGTATTCGACCCAAACAGAGTGAGCGGTCTGAACTCTTTCGCGTCCGGGTCCCTCCGAGTTTGCAGTGGTATGACTTCATCTATAACGTTTAAGGGAAGACGCCCGGCCGCTTCGTTGGCCGCTAAGTATTTGACAACTTCCAATTGTCGGGATATCGTGGTCATGAGGTTGTCTATGGTCACTTTGTCGAGATGAAAGTGGATGGACTTTGGGTCGTTTGTTTCTGGAAATAAAAAAAAATAATGCTGTGACATGATACTTTAATAGTTACATTATGATAATTATTTTATTTTAATTTCCTCGCAGTAATGTATTGAAGCACTGTTACTTCGTGGAATTCTGTTTTACTTTTTTTTTAGTGTCGAGTAATACAGAATGTAATATCTTGGTTGAAAGCGCAGGTGGATTGTTGTCTTCGATTATCAAACTAACTCGTCCACCTATAGTAACTTACTTGCTCACATTTAATTAATTAATAGGGTAAACCATTATTATTCTACACAGATCTCGCTAGAACAAAATGCAAGCTATAAAACTGAAGGCAGCTGTCAGTTTTTGTTGCTTGCAATTGGGTTGACGGCTATTTAATACTCGCTAATTTGCCATTGTGAGGTCACCGTAAAATCAAAAATTAATAAGTAGGCAGTATAAGGCAGTAAGCAGTATATGAATGATGCAACTATTATCTGTTGTTATACTATACCATAGTTTATTTTGAAGAGATGTGGGACCACGTTTGCTATCATCCATTAGGTGAACTATTATGGAATGGACATATATAGTTACCACAAAACGGTGATTTTAGGTTACAAGAGTGGCCCAGGGGACTGTAACCATGGCAACGGGTAACTTCAACGGTGAAGGGCGGCGCGGGGCCAGCGTGCGGCACACGTGCATGATGTACTCCCGGACACGGTAATGTATACTGACTGGTGGCGGGCACGCACTGCGCCAGGTGGTAGTGCGCGGCGGCGAGCGCGGGCGCGCGGGCGGCCAGGGCGGCGCGGGGCCAGCGTGCGGCACACGTGCATGATGTACTCCCGGACACGGTAATGTATACTGACTGGTGGCGGGCACGCACTGCGCCAGGTGGTAGTGCGCGGCGGCGAGCGCGGGCGCGCGGGCGGCCAGGGCGGCGCGGGGCCAGCGTGCGGCACACGTGCATGATGTACTCCCGGACACGGTAATGTATACTGACTGGTGGCGGGCACGCACTGCGCCAGGTGGTAGTGCGCGGCGGCGAGCGCGGGCGCGCGGGCGGCCAGGGCGGCGCGGGGCCAGCGTGCGGCACACGTGCATGATGTACTCCCGGACACGGTAATGTATACTGACTGGTGGCGGGCACGCACTGCGCCAGGTGGTAGTGCGCGGCGGCGAGCGCGGGCGCGCGGGCGGCCAGGGCGGCGCGGGGCCAGCGTGCGGCACACGTGCATGATGTACTCCCGGACACGGTAATGTATACTGACTGGTGGCGGGCACGCACTGCGCCAGGTGGTAGTGCGCGGCGGCGAGCGCGGGCGCGCGGGCGGCCAGGGCGGCGCGGGGCCAGCGTGCGGCACACGTGCATGATGTACTCCCGGACACGGTAATGTATACTGACTGGTGGCGGGCACGCACTGCGCCAGGTGGTAGTGCGCGGCGGCGAGCGCGGGCGCGCGGGCGGCCAGGGCGGCGCGGGGCCAGCGTGCGGCACACGTGCATGATGTACTCCCGGACACGGTAATGTATACTGACTGGTGGCGGGCACGCACTGCGCCAGGTGGTAGTGCGCGGCGGCGAGCGCGGGCGCGCGGGCGGCCAGGGCGGCGCGGGGCCAGCGTGCGGCACACGTGCATGATGTACTCCCGGACACGGTAATGTATACTGACTGGTGGCGGGCACGCACTGCGCCAGGTGGTAGTGCGCGGCGGCGAGCGCGGGCGCGCGGGCGGCCAGGGCGGCGCGGGGCCAGCGTGCGGCACACGTGCATGATGTACTCCCGGACACGGTAATGTATACTGACTGGTGGCGGGCACGCACTGCGCCAGGTGGTAGTGCGCGGCGGCGAGCGCGGGCGCGCGGGCGGCCAGGGCGGCGCGGGGCCAGCGTGCGGCACACGTGCATGATGTACTCCCGGACACGGTAATGTATACTGACTGGTGGCGGGCACGCACTGCGCCAGGTGGTAGTGCGCGGCGGCGAGCGCGGGCGCGCGGGCGGCCAGGGCGGCGCGGGGCCAGCGTGCGGCACACGTGCATGATGTACTCCCGGACACGGTAATGTATACTGACTGGTGGCGGGCACGCACTGCGCCAGGTGGTAGTGCGCGGCGGCGAGCGCGGGCGCGCGGGCGGCCAGGGCGGCGCGGGGCCAGCGTGCGGCACACGTGCATGATGTACTCCCGGACACGGTAATGTATACTGACTGGTGGCGGGCACGCACTGCGCCAGGTGGTAGTGCGCGGCGGCGAGCGCGGGCGCGCGGGCGGCCAGGGCGGCGCGGGGCCAGCGTGCGGCACACGTGCATGATGTACTCCCGGACACGGTAATGTATACTGACTGGTGGCGGGCACGCACTGCGCCAGGTGGTAGTGCGCGGCGGCGAGCGCGGGCGCGCGGGCGGCCAGGGCGGCGCGGGGCCAGCGTGCGGCACACGTGCATGATGTACTCCCGGACACGGTAATGTATACTGACTGGTGGCGGGCACGCACTGCGCCAGGTGGTAGTGCGCGGCGGCGAGCGCGGGCGCGCGGGCGGCCAGGGCGGCGCGGGGCCAGCGTGCGGCACACGTGCATGATGTACTCCCGGACACGGTAATGTATACTGACTGGTGGCGGGCACGCACTGCGCCAGGTGGTAGTGCGCGGCGGCGAGCGCGGGCGCGCGGGCGGCCAGGGCGGCGCGGGGCCAGCGTGCGGCACACGTGCATGATGTACTCCCGGACACGGTAATGTATACTGACTGGTGGCGGGCACGCACTGCGCCAGGTGGTAGTGCGCGGCGGCGAGCGCGGGCGCGCGGGCGGCCAGGGCGGCGCGGGGCCAGCGTGCGGCACACGTGCATGATGTACTCCCGGACACGGTAATGTATACTGACTGGTGGCGGGCACGCACTGCGCCAGGTGGTAGTGCGCGGCGGCGAGCGCGGGCGCGCGGGCGGCCAGGGCGGCGCGGGGCCAGCGTGCGGCACACGTGCATGATGTACTCCCGGACACGGTAATGTATACTGACTGGTGGCGGGCACGCACTGCGCCAGGTGGTAGTGCGCGGCGGCGAGCGCGGGCGCGCGGGCGGCCAGGGCGGCGCGGGGCCAGCGTGCGGCACACGTGCATGATGTACTCCCGGACACGGTAATGTATACTGACTGGTGGCGGGCACGCACTGCGCCAGGTGGTAGTGCGCGGCGGCGAGCGCGGGCGCGCGGGCGGCCAGGGCGGCGCGGGGCCAGCGTGCGGCACACGTGCATGATGTACTCCCGGACACGGTAATGTATACTGACTGGTGGCGGGCACGCACTGCGCCAGGTGGTAGTGCGCGGCGGCGAGCGCGGGCGCGCGGGCGGCCAGGGCGGCGCGGGGCCAGCGTGCGGCACACGTGCATGATGTACTCCCGGACACGGTAATGTATACTGACTGGTGGCGGGCACGCACTGCGCCAGGTGGTAGTGCGCGGCGGCGAGCGCGGGCGCGCGGGCGGCCAGGGCGGCGCGGGGCCAGCGTGCGGCACACGTGCATGATGTACTCCCGGACACGGTAATGTATACTGACTGGTGGCGGGCACGCACTGCGCCAGGTGGTAGTGCGCGGCGGCGAGCGCGGGCGCGCGGGCGGCCAGGGCGGCGCGGGGCCAGCGTGCGGCACACGTGCATGATGTACTCCCGGACACGGTAATGTATACTGACTGGTGGCGGGCACGCACTGCGCCAGGTGGTAGTGCGCGGCGGCGAACGCGGGCGCGCGGGCGGCCAGGGCGGCGCGGGGCCAGCGTGCGGCACACGTGCATGATGTACTCCCGGACACGGTAATGTATACTGACTGGTGGCGGGCACGCACTGCGCCAGGTGGTAGTGCGCGGCGGCGAGCGCGGGCGCGCGGGCGGCCAGGGCGGCGCGGGGCCAGCGTGCGGCACACGTGCATGATGTACTCCCGGACACGGTAATGTATACTGACTGGTGGCGGGCACGCACTGCGCCAGGTGGTAGTGCGCGGCGGCGAGCGCGGGCGCGCGGGCGGCCAGGGCGGCGCGGGGCCAGCGTGCGGCACACGTGCATGATGTACTCCCGGACACGGTAATGTATACTGACTGGTGGCGGGCACGCACTGCGCCAGGTGGTAGTGCGCGGCGGCGAGCGCGGGCGCGCGGGCGGCCAGCGCGGCGAAGGGCGGCGCGCGCACGGGCCGCGCGTGCAGCAACGCGCACGTGGCCGCCGCGCGCGCGTGCTGGCCCGAGCCGCACTGCAGCGCGTACAGCGCCTCCAGCCGCTTGCTGGCCTCCAGCGTGCGGCATATGTGCATGATATACTCCTGGACACGGGCAATATAACGGGCGTGTAACTTATAAGGCATACTCGGCTCAATAACAGGCGAGTGGGTCAAATAATAGAAACGAAAGTAGACAACTAGCTTCATTTTTGTCTCAGGCGAGACGGACACGATATGGCTTTCCTTTTTTTCGTGAAGCCAAGGAAATATGCTGAATTATTACAAAATTTGTTAAGCCCGCGGGAATCGGATTGTCATTAGAGCCCTCCGCTGCAGTAGCATTACCGTGAGACGGCAGATACCTACTGGCTGGCGTATAAAATATTTATATTAATAAATTTAGGGAACTATAGTAATCTGTATATAGATATTACTGTATTAAACTATTGAAGTATCTATGGATAAGCCCTCAAAGAGTATAAACACAGGGAACATGTATAGTTACCATCAGATATATCGAAACTGTAGAAGGTGATTACAAATATCTGAACAACGCTTCTATTGTCAAGACGATAAAGTGCATGTTCAAATATTTAATTGTGACCACCTCCAGCTTCGATATATTTGATGGCGACTGTACGAAAAACATGACGTATGTCAACTGCTAGTAGCTCACAATGCTACGAGCATTATTTGTTAAATAATAAAAATATGGTACGATATTTGGCCACTTTAACTGTTCCTAACGTAAGTATATGGATTACGTTGCTACTGTATTCTGTTTTATTTATGGTATACTTTAGTGTTTACAAATAAATATTATCTAGACACAGGGAGCCCAATAAAGCTTGTGTTGTGGGACATATAAAAATACTAAAACACATAGATAACGGCCATAGATCATGAAGAAATATTCGCCTTAAACACAAATATACATGTTTGAGTCAGACCTGCTTAACCCTATGAACGACAAGCACCACTAAAATGGTCGCCTGATGTCGTATCTACCACACCTAAATTGGCGATGGCGGACGCATTCAAAGCAATTGTCCTGCTGATAAATAAAGTTTATATTTATTCTTCACTAGTCGATTTGTTATGGACCAAGTGATAAGGACGGGCATTATGAATAATGACTGGCTATACTGGCGTATAGCTATAAGTAACTCCTCTCACGTAACCAACATCGACGTAACCCCGAAGAAATCACCAAGCTTCTACTTAAACTAGATCTATCTAAATCCGCAGGACCGGACGGCCTACCCGCCCATTTTTTGATTAATAGTGCTAAAACTATTGTTTAACCTTTAACTTTGTTATTTAAATGTTCATTTGCGGAATGTACAGTACCTTTAATGTGGAAGTCTGCCTATATTACTCCTGTGCATAAAAAATGCTCTAATCTAAAACCGACATTACGAACTACCGGCCAATCTCAAAACCCTGCATTATTTCTAACGTCTTAGAAAGACTAGTTTACGAGTATACCCAAGTTTATGCAGCAATTAAGAATCATTTTAGTTCAAATCTACATGTTTTTTTTTACGTCGGAGATCGACGGTTTCTAATTTGACACTTTAAAAGACTTTGTTACGAAAGCGATGACCCGGGGTAGTTAGGTAGACGTAATTTATACGGACTACAGTAAAGCATTCGATCGAATTGACCATAACCTACTAATTTCAAAGCTTTACAAATGGGAGTCCAGGGCGATCTACTTCGATGGTTTGCGTCATACATAGACAATAAACCACAAGCAGTTGTCGTCAACAATTATATATCTAGTTACGTTACTATACCGAGCGGTGTCCCTCAAGGTTCGTTGCTCGGACCATTACTTTACAACGTTTTGGTTAACGACATAAGTAATCACTTAAGAAGAAGAAGACAAAGAAAAATGCTTTGTCTCTTCTAAATTACTTTGCTTCGCGGATGACATAAAGATCTTTGCCAGTGTTAATACTTTGGAAGATTCCGATCACATTCAAGATGACGTAATGCGCCTTGATGCTTATTGCCAGTTGAATAAATTAAATCCGAGTAAATGCTTCACTGTTAGTTTCTCAAGACAACGTCGTTGACCCTTGCCAACTATATATACGCTTAGAAACCTATTATGGTATTGACCAAGGTATCGTCCATTAAATACTTAGGTGCTACACATGATTGTAAGCTTTTGTTCGATACCCACATCAATAACATTATTGCCGGTGCCAATAAATCATTAGGCTTCATTATGCGTAATTCATTTCATTATAGCCGAGCAAAAAACCATCAAAATCTTATATTGTACATATGTAAGGAGTAAAGTAGGGTATGCGTCACAGATTTGGAATCCACGTTACAATACCCATATTGACAGATTAGAACTCATACAAAAGAAATTGCTCAAACATCTTTGCTATAAATTAAAAACTCCTTCCACGTCAGTACACTACAATAGTTTGTGTAAGAAGCACCTCCCGCTGCACAAACGAAGAGAAATCGCGGACGCAGTCTACATCTTAAATATTTTAAACAATAAATTACTTGCCGGGCTTTCCTTCAATACTCCATTCAGGTCAAAAAGACACAACCCTCCCCTCTCAATTCCCTTTTCCTCACGTAACTATAGGAAGAATAGCTTGGTGTTGTGTGCTAGTAAGTAAAAGTCTAAATAACATAACGAAAGAGTTGGATATCGACTAAAGAAGAATTTTAGTTTGACAAATAACTTTTATAGATAAATATGAATCGACTAATTATGTGAAGCTGCATCACTATTTTAGCTTGCCTCCAAAATGAGCGTTAGATAACGGGGTGTAGATATTATAGGTGAAAAACTTAACTAAAGGACCATGTGCAGATAATTAAATATAAAAAAATAAGAATTCAAAATTTGAATATAGAACGCTGCCGTGCGTGTACACACACGTTACTACTACACAGGCCGGATGCTTTAGCTAAGTTTGTTACCTATACAACAAAAGTAACTCACCGACCACAAGTCCAGCGTGCTATCCACATCGCTCATAGCCTTCAGCAGTTCATTGACTTTATCCTTCTTCAAACACTCCATGTACACTGACTCCGTAAACGTCTCCTTGTCCACCATGTTATCGTAACAGTACGTCAGCACTTCCGACATATTCTTATATTTCATGTAAAACGCTATATTGGCAACATGAGAACCGTAATTGCTGAGATAGTAAACGCACTCCTTGTAAAAGAATGGGTCCAGTTTTTTAACTAGATAGTCGATTTTAGGTTCGTGGTTGTTGTTCCTCCTCAGTAGGCCCTGCGCGAGACTCTTTTTCGGCTGGACGGTGGCAGTTTGGAAGTCGCTGTAGTCGCCCTGTTTGATTTTCTTGACGCTCGCCAATGTGTGCATTATGTTCAGCGCTGGTTCGGTGACTTGGATACGTTTTTTGCTTGCGTTTTGGGATTTTAGTTTTTCGTTTGTGGACTGAAAGAAAATTTTATCTTAGGTTCCGCTTTCTAAGTGGATTTTGTCATAGCATGTTAATTTACGGTTCGCCAAAAGCTAAAAAAGACTTACAACTATGCTATGGACTGGAATTCATATCTACGGAATTTCCCATTTTTTTAAATACAACTACGGTGGCAAACAAGCATACGGCCCGCCTGATGATAAGCAGTTACCGTAGCCAATAGACCCCCATTCCCCAATTTAAATATTTTTTTTTACCTTCATGGTCTCCGCCTTGTTGAGGATGTGCTGGTTGACGGGGTAGTTCATGTCCTCCAGCATGCTGATGATCTCGTTGAGCAGCGGCGGGTTGGTCCGCGGCCGGCCCTCCGACTGGGTGCTGGATACTGAGCTGGTGCGCTCAGATTGTCTTAACCCTAAAATAGTTATTCGTTATACAAGCAGCAAAGTTAGTGTTTACCTTCTCGTGCTAATATTGAGACCCGAGCTAGCGAAAGATTCCAAAATGAAACACGAACATAGATCTCAAAGCACGAGAGGGGAACACTCTTTGCTACCGAGTGAAACACATAATTTTTCATCTCACTGCCGCGAGGAAATATTTAAAAAAATATACAAAATTATAGGCATCCATCATTCATTATTCCATAAAAAATAAAGGAACATCCGACAAGATAACGCGAACTTCTCCCGCGCCTGCCTGAAGCTGCCCGCCTTGAGGCACGCTGTCCCAGGGCACTAGAACGGTATTGAGAGAACTATGGCAGTACCTTGCAGACGCCTGTTCAAGAGCTGCTCGGCCGCCTCCCTGCCGTACTCGCAGTCCTCGGCCACCTCCATGCACACGTTGACGGTGTTCCTGAAGCAGTGCGCGAACTTCTCCCGCGCCTGCCTGAAGCACCCCGCCTTGAGGCACGCCTTGCCCCAGGCCGCTAGGACGCTGTTGCGGGGAATACCGGATTTCGTGGCTATTTCCAACGCCAGCTCCCATTTCTCGGCTTCGAGTAGAGAACGGACTATTTGACCTGCAAAATTTTACATATATGAAAATATTTTTTTAATTATTCGTGAGACGTAGTGAATAATTAACGATTATTACGGTTCTACTCAAGTTTATTTATCGCGTGACATGTTTCGGAGAACATGTCAATGCGTGATGGGCAGGCGACGCGAGCGGACACTCAGCACTCTTAGTGTTTGAAAATGGAGGCCTATGTTCTCCAAAACATGTCGCGCGCAATAAATAAACGTGAGTAGAACCGTAATAATCGATAGTTATATTTGATTTTAGTCGATATCATTTTCACATTGTTGAATTCTATGATGCTTGGTTAAAGAATGATTTACTAGGATGTTGTAGCCGCGGCACGAGATGGTGTGCTTGCTGATGCACGAGTGTGGCCATAGCGTCGGCGTGCGCGAGGCAGCGCGCCGCGTGCGCAGCTCCCGTTTCCGCTATACGGCCCCGTCCGCTGCCGCTAGAACAAATCACACCGATTGCTGATATTATACCATTTAATGGTATATTAATCAGCAAATACCGGAGACAATAGAGGGCAAAAGTGCACCAGTGCTAGTGATTAATTAAAAATCGACTAAATTTATCGACATCCTAAAAACAATTTTATCCATCATTATAAAATGGTTAATGGCTAAGTATGAATACATTTAATTGTGTGCAAACCTCTTTCATTTATACTTATCACGACCGATATCTGACATTGACGGTGTCGAGACACTTCTAAGAAGTATTGAAATTATACTGAATAATTAATTCATTACAACAATATTTGTTTTTTTTAGGTCGGTTGAAAATGCGTTCTAAAAATTACACAATGGTTTTACGTCATTTGTGTCGATTTCAAGAAATAAAATTAATTTAATTTGTCCTCGCACTATTAAACGTCAGTTCAGATTTGTCCCCGTTAATCCGGTGTTTGTTAACCGTTTCGTTGCGTCTTCCATTTTGAAAAACTTTTGTCTGTGGCGGCGAACAATTATTTTATGACACAATAGGCGTGCCTTACGCCATAGAATGTGATGAGGTGATGACACTCCATACGCTACACGTTAGAAACGTTGATGACTCGCCTGTCGCGCCATCCGCACTGAATCGGTTAATCAGCTCGAAGTGGTGTGTTTCCCTTCGCGGGTGGGTGATATGTCCAGGTCACTCACGCGATCTCGTGCGGCGCGCGCGAGTAGAGCTCGGCGGCGGCCAGCAGCAGCGAGCGGCGCGCGCGCACCAGCAGCCGCGCGTCGCCGCCGCCGCCCGACAGCGCGCGCGCGATCTCGTCGCTGCGGTCCAGCAGGAACCTGCCATCACACGACAAACGAGCGTAACACCCACAATGCGAAACGTATTTTCACTACATAGTATAAAACAGTCGCTTTCTCTGTCCCTATATCCCTATATAGGGACAGAGAAAGCGACTGTTTTTAAAGGTTTAAGCTTAAACCTTTAAAACTAAGCAAACGGATTTTGATGTGATTTTTTTAATAGATAGTGCGATTGAAGAGGAAGATTTATATGTATAATAACATCCATGAAATGTGGAGAAATACTATTATTAGCATTGCACCCGTGCGAAGCCGAAGGGCGGGTTTAGTTACGTATTCGTGATGGCCATTAACAGGTACAAAGCTTGGCCTCTCGTCTTGATACATACTGTATATTCGAAAAATAGTCTTTTACTATAGAAGCTGGGTAAGAGGTCGCCGTTACGAGGCCGGCAACCCCTTTCCGTGCCGAGGTATACCTAGAGATTTTTGTTTATAGTAACTCAAATATTATTTCTGTTCTATTAAGTAAAAAACTTGTATCATCTTGGGGGTAATTGCCATTGTCGCGACGCTTGGCAGGCGGGTTGGCGACCGCAGTAGCCGTAGATTAGGTTACGACGTGATACAAGTCATATTTGTGGGAGGCCTATGTCCAGCATGCGGCTGAAACGTGTGAAATGTGAACTAAAAAACATCTAAGCTTTATATCTAGAAAAAATAAATGTAAACTAGATACAAAACACGACATACTCTTGATTATTGTAAAGATATTAAAATAATGGAACTGATCATCTCTCTAAATAATATCTTCGTTCCTTCAAAATGATTAGAAAGCCTTCGCCTGTATTACGAGATTTTGTATAACTATTGTAATCTGTTATCCCTTGTAGAAATAAAAAATAAATAAGAGAATATTAATTTTACTACTCACTTTGGATATTCCAAGGTGATAGAGTGCATCACCATAATACTCAGACATAGAGTGACATTCGGCGTAAATTCAAACCCGAATTCCGCCCTGACGGCCTCGTTTCTCGCAGAGTTCGTGGACAAGCACCAGTCCATGCAGGTGACGCCGCTGCCGGCGGAGTCCGAGTTGCTGCTCAACATCATGTTGTCCTGGTCGGAGCTGTGCTTCTTGTTGGCGGTTTGTGTGTAGCAGTCGTTGCATACGCGGAACTTGACGCTACTTGGGTATGTTGGCACCTTGAAAAAATCGATTATTTTTGATGAGCAAAGACGATTTTAGGTTATCTACACTAATATTATAAAAGCGAAAGTTTGTGAGTGTGTATGTTTGTTACTTCTTCACATCTACAGGGCTGGAGCGATTTTAATAAAATTAGGTATGGAGTTAGCTGACACCCTGGATTAACACATAGGCTACGTTTATCCCCTAATAAACTGTCATAAGGCACAGCCAGTAAAGCATAAATACCAAAATACTGATTGATGTATGTCAAGACCAGAAGTCAATTACAGAAAAAATATCAAAACTAAAGCGCCTTGAGACTTTGATATCGTTTGAAATGCAGGTAAACGAAACAACTTTATCTTTAAACGTGGACATAGTCAGGGAGAGAGAGAGAATGAGAGAGGGCGACTGACCTAGAGTGTGTCATGGTAATAAAATGTCTGCTATTAACCTCCACTGTTGACGGACATGTTAAGGAACGCATTCGTTGATGACCCAGCCCGGGATTAGTATTAATTGGCGAGCTAACATATGACACGACAACATATAAATTAAATGGTGCATCTGAATCCACTAACCTGCATTCTATTTCTTGAGCAAACATGGCACACCAGCCTACCGCACCGCCGGCAATGGTGCCTCCGAATGATCATAGAGAATATAGACGTCTGGCACACCATACAGCGGTCTGTCGAATAATCCGCGGCCCACTGCTCCTTCGAAGGCACTTGCTCCGGCATCACGAAAGGCCGGGATGCCGCTTCTATGTTGATGGAGTCTATGGACTGCATGAGGGAATCTTCTGACGGTTTCGGTGGCGCAGCACAAGTGTTCTTAGGATTCATGTCCAAAGCTTTCTCGGCGTAGAACCTGAGCAACGCGTCCACGGAGTTCCTCGATATCACTATGCTATCTATTAATTTAATATTGTAGTATAGATTGTCTCCGCTTGGATCTTTCTTTAAATGACTCGAGATCTTGTTGATTATTGCCGAAAGTACGTCCAATTTGGCGTTCATCAAAAACTGTTCAAGCATCAGAAGAGGTTTTTCGATCAACTCCCAGAACAACTGTCGTAAATTGGTATCTATTTCAAGCATGATCAGCAAGCCGATCTTAATGTTTTCAAATGCTTTCCAATCTGAAGAGTTCTCTGACACGAAGTCCACACAAACTTGGAGTATTTCTACGTTTCTGACTTTGTACATTTCCTCTTGGATGAGATCCATGGCTTGACTTGTTGGCAAGCTTGACAAAAGCTCGCCGACCAGAGCAGGGGTCGCTTGGTTCGTGTATTCGAACAGCTGTCGTAAGAGATTCATGACAATCAAGTTTTTCATGTGCTCTGAGACCTCGTGGACATCAGCCCAGTCCAGGCATAGTTGGAACTGCTGACTGTCCATCAGGACTTCTATGACGTTTTCGGGGTTATTCATCGAGTGTTCGTAAACGTCATACCAGTGGCTGGAACCCATTATTGACGCGATCTGAAAAAAGAAAAGACGATGTCATTAAACATAATTCTTTATAGCATAGTAAAAGTGCTGACTCTCAAATGCATTTTTTTAGTTTCTGACGTAGTAAATTAAAATATTAGTTGAAATAATGATACCTGATTGTATAGTGGTATTTTAACAATCCAGTTTGAGCATTTCTCATGCAAGTCTTCGTCTAACGCTTCCCGGTCCAGCAAGAACCTCAGATAATCCAAGACCTCCATAGCTCCCTCAGCAGGCCAGCTATTCAGATTGTTCAGAATGAGATTCACTTTCAGTTCCGAGCACTTCAGGTACTGGCAGTATTTCCAGTTGTTCTCGATCTTCGGGTGTATTGCGAGCTTGAACAGTATCAAATCTCGTAAGTTCATCAAGTTGGCGCTGCAGTTCACTTGTCTTTCAGACAACGCGTCAATTATATTCAAGCATTTGAGTAACTTTCCTGTTTCGATGAGCTGTGGCAAGAATAGGAATAACTTGTCGAGATCGATAGTGGTGTGGAGAGATGCCAAATACTTATTGCCTCCAAAAAGAGCCTTGGTACAAGTAAATCTCTCGAGCTCCATATAGTTGTTGAGATATCTCGTTCGAGCATCCATGCTTTGCTGAAAGCTGTTGTCGTTTGGTGATGTATGGATTTTCTTGATCAAATGCGCCAATACCCAGTTGTGTAAGACGATGTACGTGAGACATTGAGGAGTGGGAGCCCGCGGCAGCGGAGCCATATTTGTCTCGGGCTCTACGAACAAATTCTCTTCAGTGTTTTTGAATTCGTACACAACATGAAGCAAATTGTTAAAATTCATCTCGCTGGCTTCCATATGAGGTGCCAGTATAATCGACGGGCAAAAGTTAAGTATCAATTTCGGAATCAGATTAACATTCAGCTTCTTGCATATAGGTTCCAAGTACGTCACCGGGACCTCTTTGCTATTGATCATGCTGCCGAAAATGTCATGCAGTTGTTTCTCTAATACTGTGAAGTATGAGGAATCTGTTGGTGTGGTCGCGTTCTCCCCCTGTTCTAGCTGGGACACTGTTTTGCAGTACATGTAGCACATCCTCAGGTAGTGCGTTCTGGTTTTCTTATTTCCGTGTCGAGACACTTCTCCAATATTACACAGGTCTTTATCTGACGCGGCAACGATGTTCATGTAAATCTGATGGTATTTCTGCAGCAGATTGGGATCGATGTTGGTCTTGTTTGGGTTTACAATGTCAGATAAGTCCTCGCAACATTGCCGCAGTTCTTTAGACAGCTGGTTCATTTTGCAGAATTCTTTATGTTTTATTGGTATTCTGCAGTCAGCGATCAAGCCGCAAACGTTGTCGATAAAATCAAACGACTTTTCGGTGTTTCCAAAGATCTCAAAGGTAACACTCGCTATATCTTCGACGAATCTTATGTAGTTTATTTTCTTGACGGCAGCCACATCCGTGGACGAGCGAACTTCTGCTAGTTTTCGTTCGACAACGTTGATTAAACCGTAGGTTATTTCTCTATTCAGGCCACTACTCAAGAGGATGTCTACAGCATTAATGAAGGAGGCGTTCTGATGACTGTATAGCTGCAAATGAGGATGGCAAGCAGCCAGCTGAATGACGTCGAAGGAAAAGTTAGGTGGTCTGTTTGAAGCTAGGAATCCTTCAACTAATCCCATAACCTCCGTGGAAACGACGGAAAGGGCGGACAGTTCTTTGGTAGCATAGGGAGTGTCGTCTTTGTAATAAATAATGTTTTTGATCTTAGCCACGAGGTGGCGCAACTGCTCGGTGAAGGATACTTCAGTTGCGATTTCAGCATCAGCTAGATCGAACATCTGAAAATAAAATTAATATTTATCCTATGAACTGCTGTGCTATGACATTTTATTACAAGTAAATGGAGAGTTAAAGAACAAAAATCATTACAAACAACTCAAAAAGTTTTAAATACAAAACCTTTTTTTATGAAAAATATACAGGAAAAAGAGTTGCTGATTCCATCATAATTAAAAAAAATTAGACATCGTTGATACGTGTCATGTAATTATTGATATGACAGCGGTCAAAATCATCAAAGTAAACATTGAAATCCTATTACTAAATGTTTATTTACATACTAATAATCACTGCGATAATGCAAACGTACAGTTTGCATACAGACCACGGTCGTGCCAGAATTGTAAGACACAGGACGGAATATAAAGTTAATATTTCGATGATTGACGATGATATTGAAATGATCGAGAAAGATCACACTGAATTTCGTAATGCCAGCAAATTTAGCAAGTAGGTAAAGCCACTAGGACAGACCTGTTGTCAATCATCAAATTAATTACTGTCTAACAATCGTGAGACATTAAATCAGTATATTCATAGTTGTTTATTTCATTCGAAGCACAGGATATTGCCGCTGCCAATACCTTTAACTGTTACAAAATCAACTCAGAGTGCATTCTTGGACAAAAATGCGTTTACAGGGAAAGTTGGAAAAGTAAAAGTTAAAAGTTTATTATGATACTATTACAGATTTTATAAGAAGACGTTCCATAAAACACAACATAACAGGAGCCTGGACAACAAATATAATACCACAAGGAATCCAAAAGTAAGTTAACCCTTTGAATACCACGCCACCGACCTCTAGTGTCTATGGCGGACACTGTCAAAGCAATTTTGCTGCTGACCGATAAGGTTTACATTCGTGCTTCCCTACTCGAGACGTAGGCGTACACGTCACAATTTTAACGCAAGCGGAAAATCGTTCAAAAGGTTGAAGTAGACTCAGTAGTCTACTTTAACATTATTTTGTGCGTAGTCAGTAGTTTCATGATTCATGACCAAAGGTTATTTCCGATGATTTAAGTATTCTTTTATCTTCAGGCAGCCAGCAATACGTTACACCCAAGTCGTATTAAACTAAACCCAAAAATATATCAAGCTAATTCGACAGTTAAAAGCAAATCTAGAGATGGAAACAGTGGAGAGAAAGGGCATTATAAAGTGAATATAGGTAAATATGTTTTCTCAAATATGCAATGAAATATTTATATTATGTATTTATATTAGGCTATCACGTTTCGGGCGCGGCTATAGACGAGGGGTCTGTAATGAAAGAGGTCGTCCCTACTGTACCTACTGTATCAATCATCTTTAAAATACAGCTAAAGACCACGACTGACAATGAGAGAAAAGTGATGAGCATTCTTTACGCTACGTTGCGGCAAAGAAATATGACAATTATACCGTCCACTTGAAGGAAATCGGTTATCTAGCTTTTAAACCTCAAAGTGTTTGGTGTTACATGCACGTTCTTAACCCTCCAGAAACCTGTACTATAGAAGAATTCCATACAGGCAGTCTCCTTTTGTATACCCATATATGTAGATACCATATGTAGACATGTAGGTAGCTAGGTAGTACCTACCTACGTTTCTAGGACAAGAAAATAATTGATAAACAACTTTCTTGTCCCCGTTTAGAAAGGTTCCTAAATTGTTAATAAAATATGATCTACCTATTTAACTTTACAGATGCCAATAAGACGCAATCAGGGGAAAATCTGTCAATTTTACCTCGAATAGCGCGTGAGATTACAGCCGACCGGGTGTGGAGTATAGCACAAATATGGCTGACAGTCTATGTTGTTTTAGCTATCCCTCTGTGGTGTACCATCGGTGAGTTAAATTTCCTTAAAATATAGAAGTCCCCTGAAACTATTTTGCGCGTGACCATTTAAGGATGTGATCTTAATTTGTCATTATCCATATTTGTCTACCAAATTAAAAAGCTGATAATTCTTCTCAAACATTGATATCCGTGTACATTAGAAATATAAAAAAACATTATGACAAGATAACATTTACAAAGGTTTTTCATTCGAATTATACGACCTCCATATACCTTACATTTAGATGCATTAGAGAGAACATTAGAGAACCCCATTTTTTTCTTTAAAAAACAAATTTGAAAAATTACTTGCGACGTTTCGGGAACGATTTTGTGTGTGCCCAGTCAATCTCGGTACATAAGGTAACGTTTCAAATTAGTCATAGTTTTATCAATGTCTGATGGTTCAAATAACTATTCAGGTCGGTGTTGCTGCTGCCTCGTCTGCAAGTGCTTCAGGGCTCAAGAAACGATAAGAGAGGCGAAACTTTACGCCATGTGGAACCCTCCCGGGGTGCTCAGGAAAAGCACAGGTGACGTCACCTACACTCCTTCCGAGAAGGAGAAAGAGGCATACGAGGAGCTTGAACATTTAATAAGAACTTTGTAAGAAAAGGATCTCGATTGGTATTGTGTTCCGGGTGTCACGATCTGCTTAACACGTTTTTTGCCCGCGTGCTCCCAATCTGAGGGCATGGTCTTTTTTTTCAGTCCATGCTTCGACTATAGGATGACATCCCCATACTAAATGCACAGTTAGTCTTGTGACTGTCAGATGATTTTGTATGGGGATAGGAAACGTGCTAAGTTGGGCATCACGGCGATACCATTACATAATATAACTATGACATTGTAAATCGGATCGGATTTCAATTGTTTTGTTGTGTTTGGGGTTTCAAAGTTAAGAACCAATGTAGTGGCAGCAGCTATAGGTACGGCGATCATTTTTGGGTAGCGACGAACTACACCTTTTTTTTAGATTAGAAAGTAACAGTTCCTGTATCATAATTGCCTAAAGAACAAAGGCATAAGGAAGTACTTTATTGTCATTTTTAATATGAAAGTTGATATATCTTGAATATTAAATAGCATAAAGTTTAATAGTTTGTAATAATCTTTTATCAATTAAAATGTACCTTATCTATAATAAATAATTTATAGAATAATATGTTCTACATACCTCAATGATTTGATTGGCCTTGGAGAAGTCATTGTGGTAGAGTGCCAACGCCACCAGGCTGTTAGGCTTAGCCAGCATTACTGAGATGAAGTCAATGTTTCCTTTAGTTGTAGTGGTTACTGAAAAACAATATTCAAGTTCAACCAAGCGAAACCGTAATAGAATGCTACGAGGACAGTTGCTCAGGTCACCAACCCGCCTGCCAAGCGTGGCACTATGGCAACTCAAATTTTGGTGGAGGCCTATGTGCAGTAGTGGACGTCTCACGGCTGAAATGATGATTCCGCACAAAATAATAATTGTCGTTTTTCTACAAGATAAGAATATAGAGAAAACCAGATTTTCCGAATCCATCACTAGCGAATGTCACTACGACGATTTTTTACTATAGAGGGTTCGAAAATACTCGCGTATAGTAGGTATAATAGTTTTACATCATTGCTTTTGTACGAAATAATTGAAAAACATACGAGTTTTAATTTCAGTCACTCATATTTCTAAATTACCATTTCTTTTCTCGAGTTTTGAATGTTACAGTCGAGTGCTCAGCAAACTGTGCCCCTATACTCGATCACAAAAGGCACCAGCCACAGCGAGTATGCTCTGCGCAAAATGGAACTACAAAAAAAAAACTCTTACCATCATCACATGCAGAAATTGTTGATGCCAACATCACCTGCTCAACATCAGGTTTAGGGTTCGTGTGGCGTCTGCGGACCCTCAGCTTTCTCTTGGAGCTCCTCACATCCAGCTCGCGGTCTTCTTCTTCGCTGCTCTCGTCCACTTCCACATAATCCAAGCAAAGCTTTAGCTGCAGTGGCCCCGTGTCGGGCGGGAGAGTTGATACTAGTTGCAACTTCCAAAGAGAGTGATTCACGACTTTCACAAGACGTTTCAACCTCAACATAACCACGCTATCTGTGGTTTCCGCACTCACATTGTCTTCCAAAGACTCCAAACATAGCTTCATTGTGTTCAAAATAATCTGCATTGTCATTGCGTTGCACATGAAACCGGCGCTGGCGGTCTTGTTGCCTTTCGGACTTTTCACTTGTTTCTTTGAGTAAAAGTACGAGCAGTCCGAATGGGTGCCGCAGGGGAATTCCTGATAATGTTCATGACATGAGAAGAATTCGTATCTTAAGAATAGGCAGGCGAAAATATTCTCCATAACTTCAATGCATGCTTGCACTGGCTGTATAGATAAAACCACGCGTTTCACTTCGTCTAGAGAAGAGGTGATTTCTACAGCATCCTCAGGACCTTCAGTTGCGTTTAGTATAGTATCTATGATCTTGGTTATAGCACAATAACTGTTATAGGTCACTATGTCCCAATTTAAATTGTGGTCACCTTTAGGTCTTTTGGTACTGCCTTGTAAAGCCATCAGTTCTGTTATTATATCATTATTTGTATTCAAAAGTCTTGATACTTTGTATCTGTCGATTTTTGGTAATCTGCAGACTTGGGAGATTAGTGCCAGTGCACTTTGGGTTAAAGCCTGACTGAATATTGATGTAGTCATGATTTTACAATTGTTTTCTAAGCAAAACTTAATTATGGTCAACTCCCTCTTTACTTCTGTGATATAGAACTGCAGCTGTTCATCATGGGTTGTATAAGTGTCTAAGATTGAGAATATATTAGAAAGTTGGTGAACTAGTGAGGGCAAGTCGTAGGTTTCTGGGCTATTTGTCAGGTCTATAAGAACCATTATAAGTATTTGCTTAGTGAAATTGTTAATTTTGAAGGTGACATTCTTCATATCGAGCAGTTGGTGTTTGTACACTTGAGCAGCTTTTAGCAGCCAGTGTGTTTTGTCCTGATAGCAGAGTTCTAACATGTACTCTGGAGTCAATTTGAATTCTTTCTGCGGCTCATTCTGCTGTATAAACTCTGATGTGATATTTAGAAGTTCTGGCCTTTCTTGAGGCACTAGACCAATTAAGATTTGTTTCTTATACTGTCTGTAAGTGTCATCTGATACAAGTTTCAGCACTTGTTGAGTAAATTGGGGAATAAATTGATCTTCCCATTTCACTAAGGACATGAGAGCAATAGTTTTGTCAATGCTCTCTGTGGTCGACAAGTCATTAACCAGCACTTCCAAATACAGTGTCTGTATGTTGTCAGTGTTCATGTCATTGCGCAGCAGGTGATGTTGCACGTACCTCAAGACAATTGAGGTGGTCACAGGATTGCTAATCAGATTCTGCTTCAAAAATGCTAAGGTTTGATTTGATATGTCTTTACATGGTTTGGCTTCTTCTATGTCATAAAAGAACTGTAGTATTTCCTAAGGAATAAAAAATACATGATAGCCATCTACACCTGGGATTTTAAACAAGTAATGGTGAAATATTAAAGTAATAAAAGCCATGGTCATGTGAGGCACTAGGGATACAAACAAATTACTGCTAAAAACAGGAATTTATAATAAATTTCTGTTCTACAAATAATTATACAATAAGATCCTGCAAACACTATAATATTTACTGAATGTTTTATTGAATTAGTGGCAACATACTGAAACATTCTATATATAGAAATATATTTTAAACCTATATCACTTGACAATATACAAATGCCTTGTAATATACAAACAATAGCTTGTCAGTAATTAACTCACCTCAAACACTTCCGGTGTCAGGTTGTCGAGGAGGCGTAACAAATATTTTAGCTCGCCCTCCTTCATTTTTTCAGAGCTCTCCATTTTAGCAGATCATTCAAAACCAATTCCACCAGTATAACATGCAACTGGGTATTCTATTTCCTACTGGAAGTTTCCTTCATTCCGATACTGCAAATAATATTGTAAATGTATCGTCTTACAGTAAACAGATAAATTAATTATGTCATTTGTTTATCTTTTCACCCTACAACAGGTCAAAAGTAATTCATTCACTGGCGGAATCGTTCTGTTCCTATGTAGATAGCGTTAATCGGCGGGCCTACTTCTGTCTAGGGAGAGAAATAATTATTGCAATGTTACGAGGCAATCGTAAACCTTTAAACAGTGGAACATACGAACCAAAACAACGTAGTTAATAATTTAATAAAGGAGATACATACTCGAATTAATAAAACTATTGTCTAGAAAACAACCTAGTAAATTTTGACTTCCACAGATATAAGTCGGCACTTGTGTTAACAAATTTACTGTTTATTTATTAATAATTTGTCCATTCAGCAGAGTTCGAGTAATCTTAAACCTAAACCTGTCACTGTCACTTACAAAGGAGACGTTGTAGGCATGGTTTTGCACGCTACTTACTGCTCAGTTAGAAATCTATTGTTTTTTATTCTAGGCATTTTCTCTTTCTGATAAATTTGGTTTTCCATATTATATATTTCTTAAAAAGTAACTACTGTACATTTTATAGTTTTATCTTGATTATGAACTACTTTGAAATGAAAAACAAAATCGTTAATATTAAAAAAACGGAGATAATATTAGGTTCAACGTTTATAACCACAGCTGAAACTTTTTGCGACAAGATATGACAACTGTCAAAGTGTCATATGTGCATGCCTCCGTTCTGATTGACGAAAACTCGGAAAATAAAAATTTACAATGTGATGAATTGAAAACTTTCATCTTTAGCCAAGTTATCTTTTCTATGTTTTACTGAGATCAAAGTAATCATATACCTTATTACGTCTTTATTTTGGTGTTTTTTTCGGTTTCGTTATAATGCGGTTAATAGCGCGATGTACGTTTTTGAGACAAATATCAACTTTATACTGCAAAACAAGTAGCAATAAAAGGCAAGAATGCGATATATTTGTTAGAGAGCAGAGGCCCATTCTTGCCAGAAGCTCCTTAAGGCTTTTGCCGCTGGGTTGTGCATATTATTCGGACGAAAAGAAAAACTTGATACAATTGGAAAAGAAAGCAGAGGTATTGAAAGATGTATTTGAGAAGAAGAAGGAACAGTTAAAGGACACAGAACATCGGATAAGGCAGCGGGGCGAAGAGCTGGTGCGTGATATTAAACACCAGAAAGAGCTGACTGGTCAGAAACTGAGGGAAAAGAGGGAGCATTTGGTGAAGGATATTCTTGAAACAAAAGCCAAAGTCAAAGAGAGGTTCGAGGAAGCTGTAGAGGTAAGATATTTAAACATAATATACAATCTCAAACTTAATTCTTTATAGAAATGAAATGTGAATATCTGTTGTTACAGAAAGATAGGATGTTTACAATACCTAATTTCCTATGTGTGACAAGAATGGCAATATCCCCCTATTTGGGATATGTTATATTACAAGATGACTATAACTTGGCTCTTGGTTTATTGACTTTTGCTGGAGTTACAGACTTGGTAAGAAAAATGTTTGTTTATTGTAATCATAAGATAAATTAAATAATGTTCTAATTTCTATTAATATTAAATTGAAAAGCAATTGAATTCAATCACTGTGTCTATACTGAAAATTAAATAGAATAGAATAGCCTTTATTGAAAGTAAAAATACAAATATAAGATAATTTACAAATTTAACATTTAGTATTTTTCAGTCTGCTTTCTTGGCATAGCTCTCCTCCAGTCTCTATTCTGTGCTGTTGCAAACCAGTTTTCTCCAGCAAGTTCTCTAATATCATCTGACAATCTTATTATTTGTTTCTCTTACATCTCTTCATCCTTCTCTGGTATTTCTCTATCCCATGCTCAAATAACAGAAACAATGTACCAATTGTTTGATTTTTAAAATTACAGTTAGATGGTTGGATCGCAAGGACATGGGAGAGCCAGTCCTCACGGATGGGTTCTTTCCTGGACCCGCTGGCAGACAAAATACTTGTCGCAACACTCTTTGTCACACTCACCTGGCAGAACCTCATCCCGTTGTCTCTAACAGTGCTGATTGTGGCGAGGGATGTGGCCTTGGTTGTGGCTGCGTTCGTTATCAGATATGTCAGCTTGCCACCTCCGGTAAGCTCAATCAATTTTATTAAAGGGTTATTCATATACAGCTTATGTAAGAGAAGTCTTGCAAAGGCATTAATTTCAGTTCTCTTTGTTGAAATACAATTTAACCTTTTAACAGCTAGCAGACGGCTGTGGCTGTCATCAGGAAGTTGTACCATTGACAATAACAGCTATGATTGTCAGCTTTTTTAATGCAAGAGGGAACTACTGGGATTCCATTAAGTTTAACTTCATTCTACAAAATGTGATAGCGAGGCGTCACGGGCACGCTATATTTCTTTGTCGTCGGCGCCCTAAAGGTTAAAAATATAACTGGCAAATTAGCATATGTAATAATCCCAGATCGAAAAAATGAAAAGTTTTCTACCTGTACTAAATTTACCATATGGCTCACCCTGACTTCCACTTCCCTTGCCATCTTCCATGACTAAATATATCCTTATTATTCGACAGAGAACCCTCAGCAGGTATTTTGACGTGACACACCCTACTGCTCAGCTTGCCCCTACGTTCATCAGCAAAGTCAACACGGCCATTCAGTTACTACTGGTATGTATTCTTTAAAATTTTAGTTCAAATCATATTTTCTCTGGTAAATAATGCAGAAACATTAATATAATAACACATTTGCGTATATATTCCTAAAGGCCTCAGCACACGCAACAAACTTAATACTGGCGGGGCCGAAAAAACGCGATGCTAATGATCCAAATATATTCAGAACGCCTTACGTTCGCTAAAAGAGTTAGCAGCAGTAGCAAATCCCAAAACATCAAAGACTCAACCTATATATCTTCTGACCTTAACTGTGTAGTGTGTACACATTGCTATATAGCCACTCTTTATAAAAGGGCAACCAAAAAAATGCCTTTAGTTAAGTCGCTAAAAACGGTTATATGCGAAGTCGTACTAAACGGATTCGACTGTACTTTCTTCCAGGTGGGCACAACCCTCGCGTCCCCCGTGTTCGGCTACGTGGACCACCCCGCGCTGCACGCGCTGTGCGGAGTCACCGCCGCCTCCACCGTCGTCTCGGCCGTCAGTTATCTAGTCAGTAAGGACACATACAAAATCTTGAAGAAAAACAAGTGAAGTGATTGCATCTACGCGTAGTCTTCCAACGATGTTTGAAAGTAAATGGGAAAGTGTAATAAAATGTAAATATTATTCTGGTTTGTTTATTTGCCCTAATCAAGAGTAGACAATCAGGTTTGTCCTTGTACACACAGCAACACTCTTAACTGTACATCGGTGGACTTTATGCCTTATTATAAGGTCTACCAATGTATAGCTAAGAGTGTTGTGTGTACAGTCATCATCTGATATATCGGAGCTGTGGAGGTGGTCAAAAATATCTGAATATGCACTGTATCGCTTTGATAATAGAGACGTACAAATATTTGTGACCACCTACACAGCTCCGATATATCAGATAGTGTATAACGTCAAACATATGTTTACATTTTGCACCTTATTACAAAGGATTAAGGTGCAAAAGTGTGAATATATCGTTGGCGTCGACTAAGCAATGCGTCGTAAATATTCGCAGGGAAGTCTGAGCGCGGTGTTAATCTAATAGGTTTTTTTGTTTTAACGCATTCACTGCCACCGACGCACATGTGCGTTCATTTCCATACATTTTTTGAGGGGTGGCAGCGAATGTGTTAATGCTGCTAATTTTGTTTTAAACATTAAACTATCGCGCGAGTGTTAATTGTATTGCAACGGGTAACTTACGTTATATAAGTCTAATATTGCTTGACATGTATCGCTTCGTAACTAAGAGCAGCATGAGATTCATTCGTTCGCTTTGATTTTTGTCGGCCAGCTAACGCGAACACATTAATAGGACATTTTTCCTTACCTACCTGCCAGCCCATATGTCCACTGATGAAAAAGGCCTTCCCCATAGATCGCCACAGGGATATTTTAGACTTTGGCAGGCGTTTTGGCTATCGCAGTAGGTTCTACTGTTCTAAGGGGCGCTACAGCCTCTTCTTCCGGTTGTTTCTGGTCGCAGGGACAATTTGTAACAGTAATTGACTAGTGCGTAAAAAGTACACTTTGCGCACGTTTCGCGTGCGGTAATTTCCCTTTTTAAGGCACTTGTTATGAAAAATTGGGTTCGATACACGTATAAAAACTTATTTAAGACTCGGGTGATTGTCACCCTCGTTTCACTCGGCCCTAACTTTCACCCTCGTCGAAATATTTTTTTTTTATACTAGTATCGAAATGTACTATTTTAGACGTTAACCATGCGTTAACCCTTGAAACTACAGCGTTATCTAGTTCAGCTGCCAGCGGCTTATTATAGGTGAAAAAGAATAAAACAAGACAAATATATATGAGACTATAAGACAGTTATTTCACCTATAGCTGTCTTATAGTCTCATATATCGTCAGGTGACAACCAAAACTCACTAACTACTAAAAAAATATTAAACAAAGGTCAACCTTATGTAGGTAACAATATGATTCACTATGGCTATTCACTTGTGGTAGTAATTAGTGAGTTTAGGTTGTCACCTGACGATATATTTGTCTTGTTTCATAGTGCACTTTAACTGAAGGACCAAGTCTATGTAGTTGTGCAGAGAATTAATGTGGAACTACGTCAACATTTGAATATAGAACGCCGACATGCGTGTGCAGACACGTTACTACTACATAGACCAGGCCCGGATCGAACTATACTCGAAATATACGAACATCGATGTTCGCGCTACCGCCGCAGGTGCTTTAGCTAAGTTTTTCACTTGTTATACGTAAAGTGGAAGTAGGATGTACATTTATAAAATAATACAAGCATTACAAATATGGAATTGATTTATTTCGTTCTATTCATATGAATAAATTGCAAGTAAACTATCATGATAAATTACGCATAGGTATTATAAAAATATATAATGATTACAAAATTATACTTAACTAGGCAAAATGACGTTATCCACAAAGCCATTTTCGATAAATGGCAGAAGCAGGAAAGGGTTAAATTGTATAATTAGTATAGTTTAACACTACGCGGTACGGGTAACCAAACCTACAGCGAAAATCCAAGTTTGAAAATTTCGGGTAAGTATTTTTCTCTTTTACTCCAATTAAGCTGTAAGTGACAGAAACAATCGTTCGAATTTACGTATTCGATCGCGGAGGTAGTAGGCCTCCATTAATGTAAAATGGTGGGCAACTTCCGTAGTGGTGGTGACTTCACTACAAGAATTGATACCGCGAACTTCAATACGAAATATTTTGCATCTTTCTCTTTTACTACGACTAAGGCTTAATTAGGGTGACAGAGACAATCGTCCGAAATTCGCGAATATTAATTTTCACGGTAGGCCTTCTGATAGTTTTCAATACCAGTCATTGGGTAGTTTTGACTCTTTATGACTATTTTGTCACACGGCATTGTGAACTTTATCATATAACGCATGAAGGTTCATTTTCAACTAACAATTCGGCTACAACATAGTGGCGGTCAGAGTTAAGCACTTAAATCATATTGTAGCGACAATATAATACTGATTAAGTGAGGCTACTACTACTAGATTTTAGTAAGATTGTCCGGAATAATACAGCTTGAATGTTGGTTACCTGAATACCGCGCCGTGTAATTGTTATATTAAAAGGTATTGCTTAAAAACCATAGCCAAGCTATTATTTTTTAATGTCTGAATTTTGCGTGAGAGCATTACATTGAACACCATTTATAGTACAGTCAGCGCCAAATAGTTAGTAGCAGACAATTGTCCAAATATATTGTAACACATCCTTCTAACGCAATCACCAAAGTTCGAAAATTCCGTGCTTCTTCCTCTTTTACTCCAGTTAACGCGTAATGAGAGTGACAGAGACAATCAGTCGAAATTTGCGAATTCTGTACCAATGTGTTTGGGTACTTTGATTGCTATTGCTACCGACTATTTGACGCAGACTGCATGTGCAGTAATTTAATACTAAAGTATCTTATTGCACACAAACTTTTTTTACTGAACCGAAGAATGTTCTCATCCTTCATTACCAAGAAGTACCAATAAGGTATTAATCGACACTTCGTAATAGGTACGATATAGAAAAGATGGGAATAAACAAGATTAATGAGTTATTTTAGTTAAACAAAGTTATCCCGTTCTTAAAACACCGTGGAATGTCGCACATGTTCAAGTTAGTGGGGGGTTAAATTTATAACATTATGGATTTATCACACCTGTCGTTAACAGTACATGCCTACTTATTCGTTTTTTTACTTAAGTTTTAGTTTAACATTAAGTGTGATCATGGATCTTTGCTTAACAGCCAAGACGTTAAGAATACTTGACACGAATAGGTTTCAAAAACCCCTAACAATTTTAACTGTGTTGTTCTTGACAAACGGGACAAGGACTATCAAAATATTGTTTGTAACACTGTCAAAGGCAATTCGCTTTATTACAAAGGACTAAGCTAGAAATTCGTGTAATCTGAATAAACTCAAACAGCACAGCAGAATTTATAATATTTTACGAATGTAATATAAGAACTCTTCTATAGAAATAGTGGGTATTCACAAATATCTGAACATTAGTGTTGTGTTCAAATATAAGTGAGCTTCTCCCAATTCCGTTCAATGACACAAGTGGTAAATTAGAAAAACCCCTTCCCATAAATTCTTACACAACAATCCTATGCAAATTTATGACTGTACAAGAAACACAATGTCTGTATGTAAAGAGGGTGAAACGTCGTTTCCATATTATAACTGAAAACAGCAGATGAATAACGAATTTTTACAATGTGCTAAAATGTCCCCTTTCTCAAATAACATCACAATTAGACAAAAACACTTAGACTCTTACCCCAATCTTGGGTAAACAATGAATGACTTTTCAGATACATTTAATATACAAGTTACAAACTACTTATCATGTTATGAATCTCAATATTTCTCATAATGGACCGGACATGGAGAAGATACATTTCAAAGGCACAATGTACATTATATCAGCTTTCTGGAAATAAATAAATAACTTATGACATAAAATATACAAGATGTGTTCGTGAACAGCTGAAATTGGTGTACATAGTGTATCGAGTATTAAACCTAGTTAGGAAATGGGTTAATTAAACCCTGCTACTAGGCCTAATTTAGCTTCTATTTTCTAGTAGTTTTCCCTTTTGACAATGTGAATGAGTTCTGGCATCGTCTCATGTTATTGTTATCCTTTTAGGAGTATTGCACCTTCTACAATTACTTTACAATGTACATACATTTTAAATTCCTAATTATGTCTCAATTAAGCATACATTAGAAGAGAGGCGTCAATCAAGTTTATTTTTAGTGGCGCTAAATGTCGTTTGATAAAACAATGGTTTGCATTTATACTTTAGCTTTAGGAGGGTGCACGCGGGCTGAGTAGCCTCCGAGGAAATTGCTCCGCGTATCCGCTAGGGTAGTGTAGGCGACTCGCATATATTATACCGGTCGAGGCGGATCTACACTGCCCACGCTGAGCGCTACTCAGATTGTGTGGACTTTCTTATTGACAACATCAATATAATTACTATAAGACTATAACATCCTGATACAATATTGCATTTAGAAATGAAAAGTATCTGAATACAACTCAATGGATTTAGGTCTGCCGTTTTATATCATAATATTATCCGCTGTCAGTGGCAAGTATAAATGCAACCAATGTTTTAAATAACACGCATTGTAACAATAAATAATTGTAATTGTATATAATAATATGCATAACTATGAACAGACTAGACAAGCAATTTTCCAGAGCTCTTGAGAGACGGTTTGAACCTCTGCTAATTGAGTTAACACATTTGCTGCCATCCCCTCCAAAAATGTCTGGAAATGAACGCACATGTGCATTGGTGGCAGTGAATGTGTTAAGCTTTCGATGTTTTTTAACACTTTCTACTTAATTAAGGATACATTCATGTATTCATTATTGTATAAAATAAAACTAATACAAACATTCAAATAAAATATGGCAGGTTTGAATGTTATTACTACAAAATAATCAATCTTGTTTTTACCAAACCTTACCAATCATTTATCTTTGGATAAATTACTTTATAACTGCAGTTAAACAAAGATAATGTATCTGTATAGATTACCAGTTTCATTACTTATGTTAATAAATTACAAGAAATACAAACACAATACTGAATTTCAAATTAATAGAAAATTCTCAAAATGGAAATGAGTTTATGAAATTTATGCTATGTCAATACATGTTAAAACTTAAATATAAAATTATAAAAAAATAAAAAGGGACATTACCTCAATTAATTGCACAGAATTATTTACAATTTACACGCAACATAGAAATGGTAACATCACTAGCGAACAATAGGTATGTAAGGTAATAAGCATTTACTTAATTAATACATTTCATTAAGCATTTGTTTAAAATGCATGATTATTAAATGCAGGTTAGTGAAATGAAAATGTGGCTTAGTTAAGATTAAGAGTAATTATTAAGTGTTTATCCGACCTTGTTAATGAGTTCATCGCAGATGGCAGTCAGTTCCTCGTTATCCTTGATCTTCTGTGCAAGGGACTCCTGTAGGGACGAAGCATGTACCTCACTCTTCTTCAACATGGCATTCAGCTTCAATATCTCAGCCTGGTGAGATTTCTTGACGGTATCAAGCTCAGCATTGGCTTTATTTAGCTGCTGCATGGCATGCTGTCTTAACGTCTCGTACCTTGCTTCTAACTTCTGTATTGCATCATTATTTTCCTCTACAGATCTTTTCAGAGCCTCCTCATTGCCTTTATAGCCTTGTATGATGACCTTACATCTTTCATACTTTGTGTGAACATCATTGAAAGCATGCTCCATGGATGCCAGATGTGATGCAGCCTCATCCCTTTCCCGTACAAGTGTAACACGCTCATCTGCCCATCTCCTGGCTTCAGCCTCTCTTTCCCCTATAAGTGATGAGATGGTTCTTTCATATTCTTCCATCACTACACTCATCTGTTTATTATTTTTTACTTTTTCTGCAACACGCTGTGAGAGAGCTTTTTCTTTTTCAGCATATTCTTCATTTTGTTCCGAGAGCTTTTTGACTTTGGTCTCACACTCCTCAAGACGGTCTCTTAACTCCCGATTGAGATCTCTGAGGTTCTGTGCTTCTTCCTCTTGAGCAGTGAGCAGTTCCTTGACAGCCCGCAGCTGCTCCACCGTGTGAGGGTCCATATCTGACGTGCGGGTGAGCACTGGTGGGGGTGGGGGGGTGTTTCCTCCCAGGCTTAGGAGTCTGTCAATTGTAGCAATAGCTGGAGAGACAGTGTTGACTTTTACAGGCGTGACCTTTGGAGTTGACGGCAGCTGACTTCGGTTCACTGCGGGAGTGACCACCTGCGTAGGTTTCTCGGTATGACCACTATGACTTGGCTGAACTGACAATTGTTGCATTGAGTTCACTATATTTTGCTCCGTACCTGACATGGTACTGCTAAAAGTTTCTTACTATATCTTAAACAGTGTTCATTGACGAATCTTATACCTGAAAATGTATAATGATACTTAATATAAATATCAAGGCAGGTGAGTCAACGTAGGTACCCGTTTAACTCGGTGTCCTAATTAAGTGAAGGCTATCCTCATACTTTGGTGACAACGAATTGTTCCGAAGCATCTCAATAAAAAGGTCAACATCCTACGCTCGGAAATGTAACTCCTAATACGATATGATCATAAAGAAAACCTTTGAATCGAAAACCTACCGCATGTCCTTGAACAACTGCGCACTTGGATGCAATCACTAATTAATGATACAGATAGATTATAATCTTATGCCAATGTCTGCACTTTATAATTAAATAAACATTCAGCACTGTACAAACTTTATTAGGAAATAAGGATGATGACATCAGTCAAGTCCACTACCAATTATCGCTAGACCATAGACAATGCGAAACTGACAGTTCTCAGCCAAGTGTTGCAAGTGTGAAAATATTTAACTTAACAGATGATCGAATGAATCGAATTTTTACTCCTAATTAATCCCGTACTGGCACGGCCAAGTAGCTTGTAGGCAATGCACAGGTAATTGACCCATTAAACGGAGCACTGTACAAACCAAGGTATTCAAGGTCAACGCACATTGTCGGTTTAATACTTAAGTACTTTACTTTTATCAATTTAAGCTATTTAATACGCTGTAGGTAAAAAAGTAGCGCCTTGTGGACAACTTTTCCTAAGAACAAATGGGAAAGGGCCGATAAAGAGGAAAGGCTTTTAAATAAGTAACTGCATTGCATTTACTCGACCTATTTATTATCAGACCTAAATTACTTTCCAACAGGAATAAAAACACATGATACTATTTCAATTTATTTTTATTAAGATAAATATTTTACTTATACACCAACTATATATTTTTCTGTTTTGTACATTTCGTACGCAAATTCTTCATCGTGGGTCGGATCGAACTCTAAACCTGAAATCGAAAAAAAGGCTTGTAAATTAATATAATGAATAAAACATGAGTCTAATTATGCTTTCTTTGAGATCCCGTCGTCTTCCTGTCTCTTATTTTAGTACTATTGATTGTTTTTAATTCATAGTAGATAATGTACGCACTGTAACACTAAGTGTATACGTCGTAGGAAGTAAACGGGGCTTAACAGCGTATATAAACTTAAAATTTCACTTTAAGTTTAGTTGTAAATGTGTGTGTAAGCCATGAAACTTTAAATCAGTAAGATTATTATTGTACTTATTAAACAAATAAAAAAAATGAATTCGCTATAACTGTCACTAACCTATGTATTCTATTTCTAAATTGAATTCGCCGTTAATTTTGTCACAGCAGGTGATACCGAAGTGCGTCACTCTGTCCAGGCGCATCCGGACCTGCTTGTCTTGTAACCTGCCTTTCGAGCCGAGAATAAACTTAGAAAACGGGATCTGAAATGGAGAAGACAATGATGAGATAACATGCTAGCAGCAACTTGTATGGTAACTGCTCGCCAACTGCACAATTTCTGTACAAACTGCGATTTGTATTGGTGAAAAACTTTACTGAAGGACCATGTCTATGTAGTGGTGCAGTGAATTGATATGGAACTTACGTCAAAATTTGAATATAGAACGCCGACATGCGTGTACACGTACGTTACTACTACATAGGCTAGGTGCTTTAGGTAAGTTTTTCACTTATACCTATTACCTTGTTTTAATATTATTAACCATAACCAGCCAGTTACGAGGGACGAATCAATTTTTTTTTTGTTATTTTGTGATCAATGCCTAAACAAAGAAAGTTGTTATGGTACAGCTAGCAGCAGGAGTTGCTAAGTAAGCAAGTTCAAATTATTAAATAGGTTAAACAGATATATCTTTACTTGCATGGAAGTACATTTCTAAATATTATATCAACAGCATGGACCCTGGAAGGGCAAAGCAAAACTTTTAACATTATCAATAATTAACGCAAGTTAAAACGTTAACGTTAAAAAAAGAAGAGTGTGGCATGATTATTCTCAACACCTGCTAGTCTAAAATGGTCAGGTTTTGCCATTTATGACAGTATCTGTCGCGCTACAACAAGTATATCCGCCTATACATGTAAAATGCTACTAATTCGTACTTTATAATGTAGGAAATAAAGTATAATTTGTTTTGTATCAAAATCGAAGGAAACAAATGAAATTCAACTCTGTTCCAATTTCATAAAATTCAAATTTCATTAAAGTTATAAGGACTACAGGTAGGCCCGTGGGCCTTACTAGGATATGAGTGCGAAAGTGACGGATATAGCGTGATAGACGATAAAATTGCAACCATGCCATCCGTTCTGGGCCGCTGAGCCACTTCTGCTGCTGACTGTCGATATTGGAAGTTGGCCGTGGACGTCCATTGTCAGATTATTCGCTGCTTTTATGTATCCGCTTGAGTCCGGTTTATTGCATACATAAGTCACATAAATCACATAAACCATACTTGAATGTGTTAGTGGCCAGTTTAGTTAGTGAAAGAACATGTTATTCCACGTTAAGGCCGAAACCGGGTTTTAAAATAGTTGGTAAATAACCCTTTTCCAGGCATGGTACGATTTATCGACAAGCGTGTCAATTTAATTTCATCCAAAGCATTCGACTTTAAGGTTCATATTAGATTGGACTATACCAAAAATTTACTCTATTTTAAATAAATAACGAAAACGTAACAATAAATACTTAATATTATAAATGCGAAAGTGTGTCTGTTTGTTTGTCCGTCTTTCACGGCAAAACGGAGCGACGAAATGACGTGATTTTTTAAGTGGAGGTAGTCGAAGGGATGGAGAAGTGACATAGGCTACTTTTTCCAGCGGGAAAACATTTCATTCCCACGGGAAGACAAAATATGTTACATTTCCCTCTAACCATGCGGGCAAAGCCGCGGGCTTCATCTAGTTTAGAATATGTTTGGGATTTCCGGGAACACCATTCGGATTGGTGGGGCCTGGAAAAGGGTGTAACGCTTGCTTCTGTTTCACCAAGAGAAATTTAAAGAAAATGTAAATTGCATTAGCCAAATTATACACTGAAGGTTTCGTATTTACCTTGGCTATCTGCCAGTACGGCCCGCCTCTCGTGTACAGGACGTAGTGGTATATATCATTCCACGTGATATCGTAGTAGCCCTCGCACGACAAGTTGAGTAGGTAGGAGCGCCCGTCGCCCCGGATCTTAAGAACCAGAGTGTTATATAGATGCCAGTCGTAGGTGGCTTCCCGTTTGAATGATTTCTGTAAATTTAAATAATTATGGCCGTTAAACATTGTTTAATATTAGTCCGAAGTCCCTGATCGTACAAAACTAATTAATAACTTGAACTTTTATTAAGTTTGGCACGCTCAATAAGGCGTGAAATACACACAAGCGGCGTAAGGCATAAGGCATGGTGCCGGGCCTGCGTAGCGCCACTTGAGTGTAATTCACAGTTACGTCGGCTTCGAACATTTTGTATGAAAACGTTTTGAAGCGACATCAGGCACGCAAGCGGTGCCGCGCCGCTTGAGTGTAATTCAAAATACGTCTCCTTAGTACATTTTGTAAACAAACGTTTTGAAGCGGCATCGTGCCTTATGCCTTACGCCGCTTGTGTGTATTTCACACCTTAGACGTCAAATATAAGGAGTCGTCAAGATGCGCCCGATGGAACTCAAGAACGCAAGTCACGCAACAGTACATCGTGTACAGTCGCCATCAGATATATCGGGGCTGTGGAGATGATCACAAATATCTGACATGCACTTTCGTTGTTCAGATATTTGTGACCACCTTCACAGCTCCGATATATCTGATGGCGATAGTAATAAGTATATGCTAACGTGAAGTTGACGATTGCCACGGCCGAGGCACGTCTACAGATTCTACAATGGCCGGGGTGCCTCGTGTGGTAATAGCCTCCCGAGGCTGCTCCGTGTGATCGGATCCATCAGTTATATGGTTTGTTATCTGTATAATGGTTTTGTTAACTGTAGATAACTAGACGCACCAGGGGCGTCACCGTCATACCTCATACGATTTCGTAAAGTAATATGTTGTTGCTGCAAATTTAACTGCGAATTCACGACCGGTCTGGCCTAGTAGGTAGTGACCCTGCCTGTGAAGCCGACGGTCCTGGGTTCGATTCCCAGTCAGGGCATTTATTTGTGTGACGAGCACAGCTATATGTTATGCGCCATTTTTGCTACGATTTCCCAACGTGTCCTTTTACGTAATGTAATTATAGTCGTTTTGGGGTTTAGATAGTAAGTGTTAGGCCTGATTTAACGATCGAGTCGAGTGTCATAGGGCGGGACCTGCAGCGTGAATGATAAACAGATGCAACAATTGGGAGTGTCCACAATGCATGCCGCTCAAATCTCTTTCCCGCTAACACTACACTGCGAGGGTCCACTCAGACTAGGGATAACCTACCCTCGCCCGCTGCGATCTCAAAGCGCAATAGCCCGCCTTCTTAATCCTTCCATCCTTGGGCACCCTAGTGTCCAGATTACCATGGAACAGCGCCCGGCCCGCGGGGCTCATGTCAAGTTGGCAGGAGCTGTAGCCCTCGTTGTGGTCGCTGTCGCTCGTCGTCACGAACTTGTCTAGGACTGAGCGCTCATTGAAACACCACACCAGGTCAGTTTCACCTGGAATGTGTAATTGATAATGTTGATAAAATACAGTCGCTATCAGATATATCGGAACATGCACTTTACCGCCTTGACAATAAAGACGTTGTTCCGATATTTGTGACCACCCCCACAGCTCCGATATATCTGATGGAGACTGTACATATGATTTCAAATATGGTCGCGATCCTTTGACCGCCCGGCTGGTCGATGGATAACAGTGAAAGCCCCTAACCACAAGGCTTGTAAGTTCCTACAGTCAAGATCATGTAATTAGTGGCACTCAAATACATCGTAATACATCCTTACTGCAAATAATGATATGTACCTTTATATTTTTTCTGCTTTGGTTTCTGCAACGCTGCCTGAGGCACAGCTCATGTCGAAGTTGATATTTGAGATAACAAATTTAGCAAGTAGAGGTTACGTAGTAGGTACATACTTAGGCTAGTGAATTCCCGATATTTCATTGCAAACAATTTTACAATTCAATTGGTAAATTAATCATGTATTACTTCAACTTGCCAATAATCCTCAAAACAAAAAAACATGATAATATTTTAATGGAAATAAAAATAACATTCAGTTACAGCTTTTTATTTCTGAAAGATGCAATCTAAATACAAGCATTTTAGCATAAATATTAGATACATTGATCTTAGACGGATGTCTACCTAAACGAAGGCACTTATATTGTAGAATAAGGTGAAATGAGTAGACACTACACCTCAGTCTTATGTTGTAGATGCTGTTAAGATAATGAGTATAAAGTCCTTAGCAAAAAGAAAAATCACAAATTATTTATTATATTTTACATTTTTAATCTCTCAATTTACTAACCGATCTTCATTTTTAAACTTATCCGTCTATTCAAAACATAGGCGGGAAAATGGACGCAATAAAATAAGTAACTCAATGAGAAAGAGCAGAAAAAAACAAGGAAATAAATATTTAAAGTTGGTCAAATAACTAAACGAAGCAACTAACAATAAGATAAGAACAACACTTGATTAGTTTACACATAATTTGTTAATTGAGTTTGTAATTATAAATGCGTCAGACATATCTTATGTTTACAAGTCTAATCTAAATAGCTAGTAGAAGCTGTCTAACTTTGATGGAATTTATTAAATCGGCATCACAATATACATTTCTAAAACAGATCCATAAAAATTTGTCAACGAGCATCATAACCTGTAAATGGAATATCAAATAAACCCGAACTCAACTTAATAATTTGAATAAGCTCCCAATCAAGAAGTTATAATATATCCAATTACAACAAAAGTCATAACAATGTCATAATTGTAGAGATTCATCACAGAGATTTGTAGATAATAGAATACAGTTAAATATCTCTTTAGCATTTTAGTGCACCTCATTTATGAGCTGGTCACAAATTCTCGTTAACTCTTCATTATCTCTGGTCTTTTGAGTTAATGACTCCTCTAAAGATGAAATCTTAATTTCATGTTTTTTGATGGTAGCAGTCAACTTTGTCAGTTCAACACTGTGATTTTTCTTGACAGTTTCCAAAGTATCATTAGCTTTAGACAAGCTCTCTGCAGTTATTTCCTTCAAGTTAGAATAAAGTTCCTCATATTTTTGTAAACCAGCTTCATACTCAGTAATTTTCTGCTCAAATAATTTCTCTCTTTCTTTATCCTCCATAATAATACTTTTGCACTTTTCATACTTTGACAGCAAGTCGTTGAATGAGCTTTCCATGCTTGCTAAGTGGCTTAATGCTTGGTCTCGTTCAGTGCTTAGTTTCTGCTGCATTTCCTGTGAGAGCAGTTGTTCCCGTTGGTGCTCACCAATTAAAGCAGATATAGTTTTTTCATATTCCTCCATCACTATACCCATTTGCTTGTTATTCAGGTTCTTGTCCTGAAGCTGCTGAAGTAGCTGATTTTCTCTCTCTATCAAATTATGTTTTTCATCCGTAAGCTTCTTAACTTTTAACTCTAACTGCTCAACAGTGTCCGCATATCTACTCTCAGCATTATGTAATGCGGACTTGAGATCACCATTTTCTTGCCTGAGTATTAGAGCTTCATGTTCTTGCGTCTGGAGTATCATTCGAAGAGAATGTAATCTGTCTACCTGGTGGGTGTTTGATCGGTGATGTGGACTCCGTGGAGCAGGTAGCGGAGGAGTGCTCCCTATAAAATTAATGAGCCTGTCTGTAGCTACATGACTAGATGACAGGATAGCAGAGGCACTTCGCACCAATTGCGGTGTTGTTTTCATTTCAGTCTTAGGTAGATCATTTTTGACAGGAGGAACTACTTGAGTAGGTTTTTCCCATGCACATGAGATTGATCCCATTGAGATTGAATGCTTAGGGGTAGCGATACTGTTGTCGGTGAACATAGACGCGGCACTACCCGTTTCGTAGCCTATATCGACCTCTGTGGAGTCCGGAATGGATTCAGTGGTAGTGGGAGTGACTGGAAGTTTCTGACGAGCATAAAGCGGATCGAATTTAATGAATAAGCTTTCCTTGCCGCGGTCTACGTGACTGTTGCTGCGGGTGGACTCGGCGCATTTCACGAGATAGTCCATGCTTGTCGGATCGATGAACAAAGGATCGTCGTAATGCTGTACTTCCTGCATGGTTATGTCGCAGACGCTGTCGAAGTCCTCGCCAGTGAGCAGGTCGCTCGTAACATCAGCTGACTCCTGGACCTGCTTGTCTCGCGGTGACATCGCCATTAGATCTCCGACAGAAGACACCGGCGTAATGAAACTGTCCTCTGATGCGACCGTACTGCCTCTCGCAGATAGCATATCCTCTTTAACACAACTTCCGATTTCTGTATCAGCACCACGACCGAGGAGACTTTGGAACTTCTGATATATATTGCTCAAACTCCTGTTTTTATTAAATGTCGGAGACGGATCCACAGTAACTATATTTGAGAACATCCGGTCTTTAGCCCTACGCGAGCTTTCGTGCCACTAAAGAAAAACTTCTTCAATCGACTTCAGTTTTGCTATTTTCGTCACTCGCACTCAAAAGAGTAAAAACAAAACAGAAGTTACAACCGATTTTATTTTGTGTAGGTAACGGATATTTTTAAAATACCATATGACATTAATATTGTTTTTTTGTACCTTGCCAGACTAAAATAAATTATTTGGGCATTTGGGTTGCCAATCTAATTATACACTGTTCGAGGTACACCTATACTGATAGATTGACAACAAACGTATCGTTCGACTCGGAATCCCAAACAGTTTTTAGTAAACATTACAAAAATAAAAAATATTATGTGAGAACATAGTTATACATTATTCGTCCTAGTATTAGAATTATTAATACAGTTAACACTTGACTTGTCACCGAATATTAATCTAAGCTTGTAAAATAAAAATTTATCGGCACAATTCCTTTTCACTACTTCTACTTACATGGTAAGCCAGGTAATACCACACAAGCGCATTACATACATGTATGTGGTCAAAATATACTGTATAGAAAAATGTACAAAACGTTTTCACATGACCTACAGTCTTATAGAAGTAATAACAAATACTTACCAGGCCTGGCGATGAGCAGTGGATCAGTCAGTGCTAAATCTTTTATTTCTTGAAACCATAGTTTTACTTCAGATTTTAATTCTTTGAAACCATTCTTGATGTGTGTCAGTGTCGATGTGTCTTCTTTTGTATTATATCCACCTTTACGTTCTTTCTCCCAAAACAACCATCGCTGTGGATTAGTAAGAATTGGTGTGGAACTATACAGTATCAACTTTTTATCTAAAACCCTATTCAATACCGAGTACGCTCGACAGCACTGACGTATAATTAGTACATTATTCTTTAACAAAACCATTTCACACTTTTAACAGTCTGTTGTAAATAGGATATTGCTAAATAATAAATTAAAACATTTCAAATCTTACGCCTTTTTACATAACCTACAACCAATATCAAACGACAGAAATGTCAATCAACTGAATCAGCTGTTTAGTCAGTTCGGGACACAGGTAAAACGTGTATAATCAAAGTTGTTTATCAATAATTGACGTGTTTACCATTGCTTCGGGCGGTTTTGCTGTCGAATTGACTACTGACAGTAGATTGGTGTGTTGTGTTGGAGGTTACAATCAAGTTTAATAAATTATACAATATACTTCACTTTCACTTTTTGGTAGTTGTGAAGCCGAAGCGAGAATAAGCTGAGAAACTGGAGTCTATACCACGTTCTATTATATTGTCACATTACCGCTGACGTGTGACTTCTTAACTATACTAATAGAATCAGCAGCTAAATAATGTTCAAACATTTAATTTTCTAACTGTTCAATACTCAATAACTCCAAAATGGGATTGGAAAGAAATGCCTCAGTAAGTATTTTGTCTAATATATTTTATTATCCAACAGCACTATGCTGTTTAACAGTATAGTTTGAATTACATTAAATAATAAATTCTTAATTACACATTACAATAGTAAAAATACAAATTATAAACAAAACCTAACATGTATCTATTTTTATTATCTGTAACATAAACATAATTAAAAATTGCTTTGTTTTTAACACTTATACAGCTGTTATCTGTAAAGCACATACATAGAACTTATAGAATGAATCATTATCTATATGATTGTGCCTGCATGATCATTCATTTCAATTTCCGGTTAGATTGAGATTAGATATAACAATTTATTTAATTCAAAATTGTATTAAAGTTATAAATGTGAATTCTGAACAAATATGGTAAAATAAATTAATGCTTTCAACATTTTTATTGGCTTTTTAAAATTATCTTTCCTTATCTTTCTTATATTTAGTTATGTATAGTTTGTTTATTGTTTATTTGACATAATTATTGTGTATTTAAGATTTTACAAAAAACTGTATCTATAGATTTTAAAGATGTTCCTATGCAGTTATATACTTTTATAAGCTAAGGAAAACTCAAATTGATTCCCGCAATTTTTTTTCAGGGGGCTAAATCAGAGTACTTGTATCCTCCCGAACTCCTACAGAGGTTGGACTTCAGTAAAAGCCCAGCTACATTCAAGCCAAAAATCAGTGCTGCTCAGCCCGGTGAAGATTGGATGGTAGTGAGACCCCTGCAGAGGTCAGATTACGACAAAGGATTTCTGCAGTTGCTGAGCCAGCTCACAAGCGTTGGGAATGTCACAGAGAAACAGTTTGATGGTGAGTTTTATTGAACTTTGCTGGTGCAAGGTTAGTACTATCAGGAGCCTAATTTCAATGTAGCCAATTTACATAGTATCTCTATAAATTACAGCCTTTGTGTTATTCTGTATAAGCATTGTTATTGCAAAATGAAATTAAAGTCTGTTCAATACATTTTGCACGATAGCAACATCCATCCATGAGAACAATTCCATTCAAAATATGAGCAAGATATAAAATTGGGAGTGAACCCTAAACCTGGCCCGGGTAGCATATTTATCCTTAAATATAGCGGACATATTTTCAGAAAAGAAAATTTGTACTATTAATAAAGGTAGGTTTAGGCAAAGACTATTTTCAGCCACTAAAAAAAGAGCAGTGGAGGTAGGGGTGCATTGGGCAGGCGGGGGGCTTGGGCACCACTTTTAAATGTCTCGATATTCACTATTTACGTTTATTTAAAACATGTAGTGGATATTGAGACATTTATAAAGTGGTGCCCAAGCCTCCCGACTGCCCAATGCACCCCTACCTCCCCTACACAACCTACACAATAAAATAACTACTGATTATTATTGTACTTTTTTAATAAAACATCAACTACAGTACCCTTACCATGAGTTGTTACTTTGAGGTTTTCGATAATGAGTATCAAGTTTACTATTTGTGCATGTAAAATAGTACAAGCAAGATGCATAGATAGTAAGCTCAATACTCGTTATTGAAAACCTCAATGTCACAACTCATGGTAAGGGTACTGATGTTTAAAAACGTGTGAAATAGGTTACAAAGGAATTCCGCACATTGAGTTATTTATATGTTAACTGGATGACCTTCAAAACCGGCGCGCGCTGATATGAGCTTAACCTTTCTGCAAACCTTGATTATCTTCCTGTTCTCGATTTTCGCAATAAATATCAATCTCATTAACAATGATAATTAGAGACTGGTTTCTTTGTTAGCTTGCACAATAAACATGGATTTTTTGATGATAATGATCACACAATAAATGTTTGTAAGGAATCGCCTATGAGCGATAAGATCGCCAGATACCGTTGTAAGGTTAGCCAGTTTCAGTCGTTATTTATACAAGCTTATCAAATTTCAGATTCCTTTGATAAGTGCTTATCCCCATGTTATTGAATTTTCTGCTAATTAAAAAAGGACGTTTAATATAGTCTATTGTGTATGTTTAGTATTTATTCCTATAAAGGCTTAGACACGTTTCCTATAATGCTACACATTCACACGAGTAGCGAGGCGAATAACGAGGCGAAACGCGAGCACGCATGTGTATGCGGACGTCTCGTTATTCCTCTCGTCCCTCGCATCGCGTTTTTGTATATAGGCAAAGTCGTCGAACGTTTCGAGGAATAGCGAGGCGAGTCACAGTAGATCGAAATGAAGAAAAAGGGACATTCGCATTTTTTTCCAAAAATCCTATTTAAAAAAATGTTTTTCGGTTGGAAATGATGTTAGAAATAAAAAATGTTATATAATTTTTTTCAAAATAAGGCTTATTTTAAGCAGAAAAAAATTAAATGTGTTTTTTTTTTATATGAAAAATAGAAAAATAGATATCTTACTGTAAGAAAACCGAAACCGATCCAGCTTTCAAATCTTTAGAATATCGTTGTCCTACTTTAGGACAGTGGAAAATAGTAAACAGCTTATCTCAGTAGGTGCCCGTTTTTTTTATAGTCCAGTCGAAAGTCAGTAAATACAACATTTTTCTTAGTTCTTTATTTTCACTAAAAAAACGGTATATTCATGACAATTTAGTATAAAAACAACATAAGTTTGACATTTTGATAAAGATAAAAACACTATTTACAAGGAAATAGTTAAAAAAGTGTAGAAGAAGGTGGTGAATGAAATAAATTTTTTACAAAGCATTTTTTTCATTAACTAACATTGTTATTGTTGATTTCAAGTATATTTTAGCTTTTTGTTACTATCATAGTTACTAAAACATCGCAATAAATGTTTCAATTTCAATGCAATTTTTAACTATTTCCTTGTAAAAAAATGTTTTTACCTTTATCAAAATGTCAAACTAATGTGGTTTTTATACTAAATTGTCATGAATATACCGTTTCTTTTGTGAAAATAAAAAAATAAAGAACTAAGAAAAATGTTATATTTACTGACTTTCGACTGGACTATAAAAAAAAACGGGCACCTACTGAGATAAGCTGTTTACTATTTTCCACTGTCCTAAAGTAGGACAACGATATTCTAAAGATTTGAAAGCTGGATCGGTTTCGGTTTTCTTACAATAAGACATTTTTTTTTAGTTTCATATAAAAAAAACACATTTAATTTTTTTCTGCTTAAAATAAGCCTTATTTTGAAAAATATTATATAACATTTTTTATTCCTTACATCATTTCCAACCGAAAAACATTTTTTTAAATAGGATTTTTGGAAAAAATTGCGAATGTCCATTTTTTCTTCATTTCGATCCACTGTGCGAGTGACGAGCCTACATGTATAAACGCGGAGTCACAACTATCGAAATATCGCTTCGCTAGTTTAAACCAGTTAGTTATAATTATAATCTTGACTCGTTAGATGGCGTTATGGTTTGTAATGTTGTCGTGGGTTGTAATACTCAAAGTATCTATTTATAGAGGTTTTTCGTTTTGAGAAAAACATTGTCCATGTAATCACGGAAAAAGGCTTACTGACATATCAGATACTTCCATGAGGTTTTTCATTTAGGTGCTTTTATTTCACTTGGCTTACTATGTTAAAGTACACTAACTCGGATTTTTATTTTACTTACGGAACTATTAACTCTTAAGTTAAGTACCTAAGTTCTTTAGTAAGCTTAGTTAGGATGATTACAACTACTACAAAAG
Organism: Grapholita molesta; assembly: GCA_022674325.2. NCBI lineage: Eukaryota > Metazoa > Arthropoda > Insecta > Lepidoptera > Tortricidae > Grapholita > Grapholita molesta. The sequence continues at coordinate 4,112,173 of CP053138.2, forward strand.
TTATTAGACGAAGATAATTCACGTGTGATGTAGTAATTTTTTTGGATCAATCCTTATAGCCATTTATGTTCAATATTAAAGGTTATTTTCTTGAAATGATTTATTCCCAGATCGCTTTACGCAAATGAAGCAGTCCGGCGGTTACTATGTGACCGTCATAGAAGATACGCGTATTAAGAAGTTGATAGGCGCCGCCACCCTCACCCTAGAACAGAAGTTCATACACAACTGCTCTTTGGTAAGTTATACGTACAGTCAAGTGCAAAAAATACGTACCGAAAGAATCGTTTCATAAATACGTCCTACAACCTTATTTACTGTACAATAGAGTTGCTCGGTACATATTTTTGAAACTTTGGCAGTGAACGAATTTTTACACCTGACTGTACACCTGTAAGTTTTTGTAGAACAGTCAGCGTTAAATAGTAGACAATGGCGCAATCAACTAGTTTATGTCATTCGTCGCCATGTCATTGTGGGACACTATGGTTTTTATTTTATTTTATACAACGACGGTGGCAAAAAAGCATACGACCCGCCTGATGGTAAGCAACTACCGTAGCCTATGGAGGCCTGCAACTCTAGAGGATTCACATGCGCGTTTTTTAAGTACCTATACACATCTTTTTTGAAGAACCTCATACTGTAGTCCCTAGGGAAAACCTATGGTAGTTTTAAACCACCGTTTTAACCTTTTGACAGTCAAAAACGCCTGTTGCCGTCATCGGAAAGTTGAGCCACGGACGCCAACGACGTCTACGGACGTCGCTTTGTTATATATGCAATATGGATCTACGGGGAATTCCGTAATGATAGCGTGGCCTAACGTGGACACGGCATACTTCTTTGTCGTCTGGCACTCAAAAGGTTAATACATGTAAAGATCAAGACATACATTTTGGTGGTCTATATGTCCATTCCACATTTCTAACTATGCTGCGGTTTCGCCCTGGCTGACGGGGAAGAATAAAAGAGGATAATAGTTGATTATCCAAATAGAGTAGCCAAATATATTTTTCTGTATTTATATGTACATATTTAATAGTCACACTAAATAAATAAATAAATAAATATTTCGGGACAATCTTACACAAATCGACCTAGTCCTACGGTAAGCTCAGTAAGGCTTGTGTTGTAGGTACTGGACGACGATATATATAATAGATAAATACATATAAATACTTAAATAGATAGAAAACACCCATGACTCAGGAACAAATATCTGTGCTCATCACACAAATAAATGCCCTGACTGGGAATCGAACCCAGGACCATCGCCTTCATAGGCAGGGTCACTACCCACTAGGCCAGACCGGTCGTCACACTGTATTGACTTTATGATAAAAGATTTCATCATCATCATTTCAGCTGTAAGTCGTCCACTGCTGGTCAATAGACCTCCCCAAATATGATTTGTATTCATCTTTTGTTCAGTTGCCATAGTCGCCACGTTTGGTAGGCGGGTTGGCGACCGCAGTAGCTGTCGATTGGGTTGCGACGGATGCTGTTGCCCATCCATCGGTTTTTTTTTAAATCTTAAATATTACTCTTTCAGCGCGGGAGACTGGAGGATGTGGTAGTCAATGACACATACAGAGGAAAGCAGTTGGGCAAATTGTAAGTATTTTTGAAACATCATAAAATGCAGTCTAGTCTGCTAAAACGGATATTTTACACTTTTTGTGTAATTTTTTTTCTCAAACATGCAATGAAATATTGTCTTAACATTCCTTATAATAGACTCGGAAGTATGTTTTTTTGGGCGCGGTAACCGCGGTAAGCGGTCGGAAATGGAATTTCATATAACCTTGCAGGCCTGTCTCCAAGGTAACTTTTTTTCGACGATTATCCAAACAGAGGCAAATATAACGGGTGTCATAGCATAGCAAACAGCTAATGTTAATTTCTAATACATTTCGTTTTCATTGGTAGTTGTGATTTTGCAAATTTCATTTTTTGAAGCATTTCTTTTATTTCATTGTATGTTTGAGACAAGCACTATACATCCCCCGTCGTGAAAACGGATTCCCGGCCTTGTATCACAGTCCGGTATATACCCACTTGGCCGAAATTCCTCGTTTTCCCGACCTCTGATGTAATGTACTATTTCAGAATCGTGGTGACAGTGTCCTTGCTGGCGCAAGAAGTCGGCTGCTACAAGATGTCCCTGGACTGCAAGGACAAGCTGATCAAGTTCTACGAGACCCTCGGGTACAAGATGGAGCCCGGGAACTCTAACGCCATGAATATGAGGTCAGTAGACAATACGAACTTCTTCTGTAGGAGCTTTGTTCATTTCGTATCAGATTTAGGATTTTTAATGTAACTTTATAACTGCTAACATACGTATAATTAGTTTCACGAGAGTTTAAGTCACTCACACAACAACATCTCATGTAATGATAGGGAGATTACTCATTAATTACATTCGTTCACTCTTTTGCAATCAGTAGATACTTTATATAGTTGTGTGCGTAATCCATTCGCCTCAACTCTCGTGGAACTATCTATATTACTAATAAATTATGGCTTTATCTGGGAAAGTTTTAATTCCTAATTGTAAGTAAGTAAGTTTTCAGAATTTGTTTATGTCAACTTTATTCATAAAGGTAATGTAATATTGCAGATTCGACGATCCCTCCTGACAATTAGCCGCCGGGACATCCGACCTGCGCTCTAAACTGTAAGTCACCGCGCGCCGAGCAGTCTTCGCAACCCCAAATCACCCCACAGCCCCATACCACAATCCCACAGCACGCCACGTTATGAACACGAGCATAATACGCACGCATCTAATAAGTACCATGAATAATTTACCAGTGTTTTATCAATTCTCCATGAGTGGTTTGTTTCTCATAAAGTGAATTAATCATTTGGCATAAAAATACCGTTTTCTGAATTGTTAAATGTTGAAAGGCTGAATAAAAACCATAGTGTGAATTCCATTTCTAATGCGATGTTGCTTGTTTTTCACGCAAATGTTATTCTAAATTTATATTTTCGGTTTTAACTTTTGGTTTTTCTAAATTGGATAATTTTTTCGTCAAAACACTCGGTTCGTTTTTTCTGGTCTTTCTACCGACTGATATTGACTAAATTAACTTACAACCTTTTCACCTAATTGTATTAAGTAACTTGTACCTATAGCTAAATTATCATATAGTGTTAACTATATCGATCATTTTGTCATTGACGTTTCGACTATCGATATAACAGTGGCGTTAGACTATAGAATAGGATCGTATTCCTCTGGCTACTTAAACATATAAGGGAGTTTTCAGAAAATAATGCTCATAAATTAGCGGGACTTGTAGAAAAGTTAAAAATGTAGTCAGTTTTGTGACGATAATTAAACATTATATTTTTATAAATACTTCGATTTGATGAAACTATCACTTCATAAACTTAAAGCAGTAATTCAATTCTAGCCATGTATAGAGTTCGCAATCTAAGTGATGTAATGTTTATAGTAAAAATCTGAGACGATTCACTAGTCAAAAACCTCCAGTTAAAACGCCTAAAATTTTGTCTGAATTTCATTTATTTTTCTGCTTGAGCCGTTGTGATTTCTGCTTGGTTGCCGCGTTTACAGTGCAGGGTCAATTGTTCTATCCATCAAAAAAGTGTTTTCACTTTAAAAATAAACCATATTACGTTCGTAATAAGGTTGGAACTGATACTTAATGTTGCAGTGAAAAATCTTGTTTGATGGGGTGTGCCATTGATTTTGGATGTCCTAGCATATAGATTTTTTGTTAGTGTAAGCTTTTATGTTCCGCTAGCGAGTTGCTTGCCATTTCACCGTAGTTTAATAATTTTCATTTATATGGCTTAACACATTCACTGCCACCCCCTCCAAAAATGTATGGGAATGAACGCACATGTGCGTCGGTGGCAGTGAATGCGTTAAGAATTTGCTGGTTACTTTTGGAAAATTGAGATTGTTCTTCAATATAACAATTGTTTTCTTCATTCTAAGGTTAATTTAGTGTATTTTGTAATCGATTTTGTTAAAAAGTTGTTATCAAAGCCTACGTAATATTTTCCCGCTTACTGCCTTTTAAAGTAACCAGCAGGCAACATACTCGCGCAGTTAAATTGTGTTCATTTTATAGATTATATATATCATGTAGTAGAAACTATGTGCTAATTCGTACTTAATTAATTATAACATAGTTTATTTTTGTTGCTAACATTTCATTATTATTTTTGCTAATAAAATCATCATGCTTTACTTATGTTTGTTTCATTTATTTGCCTATTTATCGCAAACGACTTAAAAGCGTCGGACTAATAGGAGCAAACAGCTATCACATACAAAGATATACCATGTCTTGATATTTTTGGAACACCTCCATCTGCGGTGTTGGGTTTAATGTTGCCTATCATTTCTATTAAAATGACCTTATAAACTGTAGAAAAAAAACTCTTCTTATAAATTTTTAAACTTTTATTTACATAAGTGTAAATTTCAGTTGCAGACAGAATAATTTTCACACGACTTCGATATCAGTTTAATATCATAAAACTTATCAACGTACGCACAATAGTTCCCGCGGTATTAAGTTCAAATCCCTTAAGTATTCACAAACAATCTGTAATATTTCTCATACATTCGTAGTGTTTATATATTCTGAAATCGTTAAAATCCTGTCATGGTTGTACATATATTCCACACTGAATTTACTTTAAAAGGACATTTATTCTTCGTAATGGATATTAACAAATAAATATTTAAGGTTAGCTGCAAAATGTATTAACGAAGGCACTATATACAATTTAAAACCTTGTTTGATTTTGACATATCAAAAAATGCTATATCTATGAATTTAGCTGCAGGAATGTCGACTTTATTTCAACGACATAATACCTAGTCATTTGGGTATATATTTAAGATATTTAATACTTCCAAATTAAGGTGGAACGACTGAATGAGTTTTTCCCTTTTAGGCTCATATCACACTTGTGATTAGCGAGCGAGTTATGTATGGAGGCGAATACGCCGCAAGTTCGCCACGCACGAGTTTTTCTTTATAGAAATCGCTCGCAAATCGCTGTGATTCCGCTCTAACAACGCTTACTTGTCAAACGACCGTCGATATATTTTATCGATAGGCGATTGATCTGTAGTGATTGTAATATTTAGTACACTAAGCAACAAATAGCTAGCTTAAGTAGGCTTAACACAACTTTGTCAATAACGATATTATTCACTCTATTTGATGCTTATTGTACATTAGTCCAGATGAAAAGTATTGCTTAAAAGCACACAAAGTCGACAAAAAGTAATAAACGTATTAATTTAGCCTGACTAAGGCTTTCCTTATTTTAATCTATACCATTTCGGATTCTAAAGCGTATCGGATAGCATAAATTACTAGAGCTTTCATGAGCAAATACCAAACAATGTAGTTTATGTATTACATAAAGATTACTAAATTTCCTAGTAACATCTTTGTAAAATTACTTGTAATAAAGTAAAATGCCCATAAAATGTATAGAATCGACTGAGTCTGTTCCGCCGAACGTCACTTCTGAATTAAAACCTGTAGTAATGAGATTTAAAATGTCGTTAGATACCACTGAATTGAATTGAATATACTCTTGCTTGAGTATCACCGTGGATAAAGTTAATGATGAAAACAATAATAAAAACATGACTACCAGTTAACACAGCTAACCGCGGAGTAACGCGAGTGACGCGACTTTTATTCATAAATCATAATACAAATCATAATTTATCTAATCATTATTCATTCTTAATCATCAATCCTTTGGTAGAACGCATTCACTGCCACCGACGCACATGTGCGTTCATTTCCATACATTATTGGACGGGGTGGCAGCGAATGTGTTAAATTTCAATGATTGTTAAGATTGCCTACTAAATCGTGACTCGCGTTTCAGTTAAGCGGAATGACTGGCACTTGACAATATGCTGACAATGACAATAAGCTGTTTTAGCTACATTGGTACAGTTTTCGATGCTAAATACTGCTATACAGTATCATTTTTAAACATAATAACATTGGAAATAAAAGGTCGATTTAGGTTTGTTATTGTATATTATGATTAGAATTATTTAAGTTATCAATTTATATCGACATTCCCTGTCCCTGAATACCACCGGTACTTATATTCTTGATATTAAAATTGATGGAAGTTTACTACCTATCTAAGTACAAATTTGGTAACGCGAGTAGAAAAACCGGTGGAGCTGATCGTTTAAGGCTAAGTTCATATGAACGCGCGGTTTAAGATTATATCGAACCAGTGCCGTTGTGTACAGTCGCCATCAGATATATCGGAGCTGGTAGCAAATATCTAAAATATCCAAATAGGGGCGTTGTTCAGATATTTGTGACCACATCCGATATATCTGATGGCAACCGTACATGATAGCGCGTATAGCGCGTTCATCTGAACTTAGTCTAAATATATTTCAGACTATATCCAAATAAAGATTTTAATTTGACTAACACAAGTTTTGTAGTACCGGTTCTGAAATTTCACACACAAGCACTTACACCAAACTGACAACATCAATTCGGTTGCCACCTTTATATTCCATGGGACTTAATGAATAAGAAATAGAGTTCAAAGTCGTACAAAATGCATTACGACAAATGTGGTGTATACATTCTGTACCTGAGATAAATTCATTATTCCCCCGCCTATTACACCTGCTTTAGCCTTACAATTTTGAATAGATAAATCTTGAGTCACTTTCAAACCCAACTAGACTTAAATGCAGGTAGCGGAACTTTGGTGCCGATGACATCATTATGACGCAAAATAATAGGGATATAGGATGTTCTTATGAATTATACGCAACATAACTATTAACTTTTATCACGCTTTGACAGATGCAACAGTTGTCACTAGCTCGCCGAGTTAATGTCAAACTTGATATTCAACCTGACTCAAATAAACTAAGAAAAGTTTCGACTTGCGTGATTCGATGTATGTTTTTCTATGTTACTAGGTTTAGCTGTTATATTTTGCTGACAGCAAGAGCAAAACATTATTTTATCTTTAACAACTAAGAAAGGAAATGTCTGCAAAAACGGCTGCATCGACTCCATGGCGACTGCGGTCAAGCGATATTGATAATGAGTTAATTATAATTATAAATGTTGTACCTTATCAATTCACATTTCTAAAATTCACGAACAAAAGATCATATAACGATGTACAATATTGTTTACGATAATTTTCTGATGACAATCACAAAGACAGTTAAGTGATTATGTTTTTATAAGTACTGGCCGTCTCAAGTGTCAATAAAACATCCGTGAACTAAAGAGGCCAATAAGTTGTTAGTGAGTAATGATTATCTATCATCTAGATAAAAACACTCTGTGTACAGCCGCTACGTCATGCGTCTGTCATCGGCACCAAAGTTCCGCTGCCTGCTTAAATGCGCCACGCAATATTGTACTGAATTATGGATTCGCGTAGGGCACAAATTATTTCAACCGTAATAGTTGTTATTGACAATCGAATAGGTAGCGACTAAGTTGTGGGTTTTTGCCCATAAAGTTATACTGTTACCCTCCCACGTACCACTTAAAATATTCTATAAATTCGGTAAAATGGTAATCAATTTCAAATTCAAACAGATTTTCTAATTTTCAGACATTTATATTTTTTTGGAATGTTTTTTATAGAAGGTTCCAGTTGATCTATTTCAGCCTCGCTCACTTGCATATACTCACGTGTATATACTTAGTATTGCGTTGGTACAAAGCTCACTTCTACGGTACAGAATTTCCATTGCACGCGCCCGTCTCGAGCTAACTTACTGTACAAAGCGAAGTTACAAACTAGATTAAAATGGCGACGGCCTTCGTACCACTGAAGACTGTAGATTTAAAACACCCAAAACGTAGAATTATTCATTGCATTCTCAATATACGCACTTTTCCTAATATTGTAAGAAAGGTTTTTTATACAAGATGACAATCAATCCTGCCAACTCGGGTCAAACATTTCACAAATAAATAAAATAGTCTAAAAATACATACATCACGTCTATTTGGCAGTGGAATTATGTATGGAAAACCAAGAAAAATTGTTTGGCAATATTACGTTTGCGTAAATAGAAATCATAAAATGTATATTTCAGGAAACAATTAAAAGAATAATCATTAATCAATCAATGGATTTAAAATATCAAATTACGGAAATATATCTTAACTTGAATTAGGTTTTAAAATAATACTAGTCTACAATGTGTGATATAATGTAAATATTCTTAACATTAGGAAAAGTGCATTTTCCTTCATTAGAATGATTCTCAGCAGAATAATTCTCAAAACCTTTGATGGACCTAAGAATCTCAAACTGTCAATAGACACGTGACCGACAAATCGCGGTTTAAATGCTCTCAGTTATCTAATAACAGTTCAAATCCTTAACAAATATCAATTACAATTTAATAAATCACCACATCAACTCCAAAACCTGTAAGTCGTAGATTGCAAGGATCACATTAACGTACGAATTAAAAATGTTACTATTCCGGTACGAAATACCAGTTTGCCGGCGTTCAATAAGCCCTGCTTAAATAAAGATACCTATAGCTTATTGAACGACAAAAGGGTATCTGCTTCAGTGAATAGAACACATTATATATAATTAAAATGCCTTATTGGCTTCTAATCTCACTGGTACGCTGTATTGGTGCATCAGTTACAACGCTTGTTCCCAAACTTTCAGAGTTAGCGATGTTGTCATATTCGCAGCAATGTTAGTTTCGTTATAAATACATAGTTAGTACTTATACAATAAATAAACATTGAGTTAACTAAACATATTAATAATTCGAATAACAATAAATAATGACGATACAATATTATCTATAATCATAATAGTAATTGTAAACCAGTGTTTCTCAACCTTTTATCAAGCTCATTGAAATCTGTAAAGATGTGTGAATTTAAAATTATATGAACAAGTGAGTGCGAAAAATTCATAAAGGCTGAGAGCGCCTGCTTTAGAATGTTTGGTAAATCTAGGAGTTTTGTTTTACCAATAATCCTTTTTATCTTGATAAAATAAAATAAATATTTATTTGGCGAAAGTGCCACATACATTCTACGTAACAGTATTGGCTACGAACCATAAAGTTTATTTGTCTTGTATTCCGTACATTTTGAATTGTTGCTATGAACACCTGAGAATCGCTTATGGATACGGCCACTGTGATATTGCACATTCAGAATGTGAATTATACACGACATGAAATGGATAGAAGAGCATAAAAAAAAAAAACATCTGAATGTACAGTCGAGGACAAAGATATGTATACACTTTTTCACCTTAATCCTTTGTAATAAGGTGAAAAAGTGTATACATATCTTTGTCGTAGACCGTACATGCATGTCGATCTTACGATCATACGGATTATATCTGGGAATATGATAAGGCCTAACACAGGAGCTGTGTAGAAAGGCGGTCGTGATTTTTGTAGCGAGTGACAGACCGACACACAGTGTATGTCACTTGGTTAGCCCTAAGACTGCCACTGGAGTTTCTAGCTAATATCTATTAAGGTTTCTTGACGGTCAAAACTACCCGATACAATTGAGCAGGTAAATTCACATCACACCGTCTAGCATAATGGCATATATACGTTCTCCTGAGCACGTACGTAACTTTTTTTTTTTCTTTTCACTCTGAGATAGTAAACGGCGATTATCGTTTTATAAAGAAATAAGATAATTAACCTTATTATAGACATCGCCATCGTGTTTTAGTAGCAAGGGACGTAGTACAATATTGTACCTTAAAGGCTTGGGCACATAGGCGCGTTTTGTGAGCTTGGCGCGACGCTGCCGTCCGAATGTGTGCCTTATTTAGTTATATTAACCACACCGGTGTCGCGCCCCGCTGCGTTACGCTCTCAAAACGCGCCTATGTAAACTCCGGCAGACCTTTTCAGACTCGTTCAATAATAATGTCTAAGTGTCAAATTTAACACATGTACAGAATTTCTCCTAAGAAACAGTGATTTTACCGGCCGAAATAAACATACATTCAGCAGCGAATGTAACGCGAGTCACGATTCATTTTAAGTCATGGCGCAAAAAGTGTTGATTTATCCTTAAATACTTGTATACCTAAACGTATTGACAGTTCCAATTCGAATTATTAAGATATTATACGTAACGAAATCGTGACTCGCGTTACATATACGTGGAACGCCAAGGAGTTACCTCAGAATCTCGTAAGAGCTACCTATCATACCTGTAGTACCAATTACTTCATATAAACTTTTTTTTTCAATTGGAAGAGACTAGTATTTCTTTCATTTCACTCCAATTACAAATTGAATTTTACGTCACATCAAGTTATGATTCTTGTACAGTGAGCCTCACATAACGGGCCGCTTATAATAGGGTTGCCACACGTCCCGATTTGAAGTAGGACACGTACGCTTTTGCTCAATCATCCCGGCCAAAACACTTGTCTGTCGACGTCGAAAAAAAAAAAGCCAGTCTAGAAGGGCGGGGGTGGCGCCGTGAGCTTGGTGGCGAGCTTCATGGGCCCCTGGCCGCGTGCGCTCCGCCGCGCTTCCATCTCCCGCTGCCGCTGTAGCTTGCGCTCTTCACGCTTCCGTCGCATCTCGTCCATTTTCGATGCGTTATTCTCTGTGAAAAAATTAAATATGTTTAAGTACTACATTTTGTAAATTGTGACATATTTAACCGATTCAGGGCATCAATGTTTTGCGTGTGGCATATGACACGAGAGGAGTGACATCGGATTCCCTGGGGCGAAACTTCTTGACAGGTAGGGACTTCCTATATCGATAAACTCATTTATCGATACTAGTTATTAAAAGGTGAAGAAGTTACATTACAACCGAAAAATAAACGAAATAACATTGATCACTTTATGAAATTTTGCTATGCTCCTATAACCTCTACAGAAATTGAAAAGCCACCTGAAATGGATTTTTAGCCAAGACGGAGACGCTTAACGCCCGAAAATATGGAAAAAATTCTGGTCGTTTACTTTAACAATAATATGGGACAATCATGAAGAAATAAATTGTGACGAGTAAACTTTTAAAAACGTTTTCAAAAAAGAAGAAGAAAATTGAGTTCTTATTTTATTATATAATACTCTTTTAATACAAAAATATTTTACTTATAAGCAAACCTTTGTGTGATCACTAGTATTTAGAACTAGTATCGATAAATGAGTTTATCGACGTAGAAAGGCCCTAGCTGTCAAGAAGTTTCGCCCCACGGAATCCGATGTCTGGTCATCACATTGTATGGCGTAAGGCGCGCCTGCCCCGTCATGAAATAATTGGTCGCTGCCACAAACAAAAGTTTTTAAAAATGGAAGACACAACGAATCTGTTAATATGCATTAGATTTTAATTGATCTTCACTAAAGTCGATCAGTCGATAATAACTAGTTATTTTAAACAAACCGTATGTCTGTTAGCTCATAGTCTGAGTCTGAACAGACGAGATAAAATAGCAAGGAGAAACAATGGGTATACTTATTTTTTTTTATTAATATTTTATAACCCCCTTATCCAGCTGTATTTATGAGTTAGATTCTTACCATCAACATTCTCTTCAATGGGCTCGAATTCTCCGTCCTCCCAGCCGCCCAACGAATCATTACTGTTCTGCTGAGCTGCGAGTCGGTGCTCCTACGAAAAAAAAAAAGAAATGCTTGGGCCATGTTACATAAATCCACTCAATCCGTGGGTGGACTAATGGACTTGTATTAGTTAGTGGGTGTAAGCTCAATAAAGGCTTGTGTAGTAAGTCATAGCCGACGATATATACTGGGTGTTATAAAAAACGTGATACAAGATTATCAAACCGGCATCTGTTCATGATTTTGAACATCTTATACTATGGGGTCAAGATTGTATGATTGTTGGAAGGGGAAGGCCTAGGCGAACTTTTCTCGACCAAATCGGGGATATATTGAAGAAAGGTCAGGTCAGGAGTACCCTAAACCGACGAGCGTGTATGAGGAACGTTATTAAAGTGAGTGAAGCGAAAGTGATTCGTCAGGACCGTAGCAAATGGAAATCCGTGATCTCTGCCTACCCTTCTGGGAAACAGGCGTGATATGTATATATGTTTTTTAGAGATAGAAGAAAAAAAATGTATGCTCCATATTTTAGCCAAGGCTGTATAGGAACTTATTAATGATACCTTGTGCTGCAACGCCGGGCGCACGTAGGTGGCGTTGGCGTTGTTGACCGCCGGCTCCGACCACGCCGAGTTATTCCATGTCTCTGAAGGACTCGCCAGCTCCGCCTCGGCGGACTACAAACAAAACCATAGTTGGGTTAACATGCGCTGGACTAGCCTTAACGGACTTGGAGACAGCAGACAAATTGAATCGGTAATTTAATGGTGCAAAACTTTAACAAAACTTGTTGAACTGAAGTAAGTTGGCAAATTAGTGTCCAATGTAATTGTATATCGGACTCTGTATGCATATATTTGGGAGTAAAAATATAATTATTTTTATGGCTCTCTCATTTATATCCGCTTAACGAGTTTCGTTAATGTTTTGCACCGTTAATGCCGATCACTGGTAATCAGGAACCAATTGTTCTAATTCAGTAATCGATGGCGGTCAAATTTATACGGAATTACACGGATATTGTAGCACTTATACGGAATTAAGTTTACCTTATTTAAAAGGTAAAAATGTTTTTTTTGGAAACTATTGTCACCCTACTAGCGGTGTAGTCTAAAGAGTTTAAAACCTCTATAGTAAGTAAGTCATAGCTATAAAATTCTAAAAGCAAAGAAGAAATAAGCTGTCAATTATCGTTACAAAACTGACACATATTAACTTGTATATATATAGGTTTGAAGCTAGCCGTTAACGCACGCTTTGTTTATTCTAAGTAAGAGCGTAGGCACACTCGCGTTTCTGTCTGCGTTTTCTCGACGTTCTCTTATAGAATTGCACGCTGCGGAAACTCCGCCCGATTACTATGGAATCGCCAGGAAAACGTCAAGTGGCCACCGCTAGTGTGCATGCGCCCTAAATCCGCACATGGTATTTAAAAAAAAACAGACCACCGGCTAAGTATCCATTTCGACGACACAATGCCTTTCCTGTAGTAAAGCTACTGCAATATCGGCCTTGTGACTTAAACAGATGGTTGCTATTTGTATGCATTGATTTGTTACTTGCTATTTTTTGTTATTTGCGGTAGCATAAAAGGGTCTTGAGACTCTTGAGTGCAGAACGGTCAGATTAGAAAATAACAACTATAATTACCAGCGAGAAAAACAGGTTCGCTAACTTTAATTTTGGTAAGCTTTACTCTTAGTTGTGAGTAGCACCGCCTACAATATTTTTTGTTTTGCCCTAAAATTAACTGGTAGTGATAATACGTTAACCATTAAAGTTAACATAAGTTTACCATTTGTACAACAATTTTTGTTTCGTGCAATAACCTCTTGCAACCCAGGGATCATAACTTGCTAAGGCAAATGCAGTTTTGATTTGTCATAGTTAAAATTCAAAATAACATTTTAATAGGAGACCTTTTTGGCTAGAGGATAAAGATTAAATAAATAATCGGTTATTGAAATACGACTCTGTAGAGATTGCAATAAGATTGAAAATTCCAAAGGGATTAAGAAGTGGGTGAATGACATAAGGCGGTAATCGGTTATTGAAATACGACTCTGTAGAGATTGCAATAAGATTGAAAATTCCAAAGGGATTAAGAAGTGGGTGAATGACATAAGGCGGTAATCGGTTATTGAAATACGACTCTGTAGAGATTGCAATAAGATTGAAAATTCCAAAGGGATTAAGAAGTGGGTGAATGACATAAGGCGGTAATCGGTTATTGAAATACGACTCTGTAGAGATTGCAATAAGATTGAAATTTCCAAAGTCAGTGAACTCACGGGCTGCTCCTGCAGCGTGCCCCACTCGCCGTTGTCCCAGTCGTCCTCGCACAGCGTGTTGAGCGGCGCCGCCGCCGCCGCGCTGCCGCTGCTCGTCGGCGACTTGGCGCTCGCCCCCGTGCCTGACACAGTACCGCGGTTTTAGTTGCAAAAGTGGAAAGTTGGCAATTTAAAACAAGTATAAAATAAATATTTCGGGACAATCTTACACAAATCGACCTAGACCTACGGTAAGCGCAGTAAGGCTTGTGTTGTAGGTACTAGACGACGATATATATAATAGATAGATACCTACATATAAATACTTAAATACATAGAAAACACCCATGACTCACGAACAAATATCTGTGCTCATCATGCCATAAATGCCCTAACTGGGATTTGAACCCAGGACCATCGGTTTCGTAGGCAGGGTCACTACCCACTAGGCCAAACCCGTAAAAAACATCACACAATAAAAAAAATACATATATTACTTCAAAATTCATACTTCGCATAAGTTTCATGATAGCTTGTTAGATAAGACCGCCTTAGCCTTTACCTTTTTTTATGTGATTTCTGTTACTGCTGAATTTGGCATTTCGTCAACTTGATGTATTACTGTAGTTGGTATTTATGATGCGTTATTGCAGTAATCAAATGTATTATATATATTATAACTATCTTGTTTGTGATAATTTGTGGAATGTAAGTGTTCTTAATGCGTAACAGAAATTGAGAGTTGTTTTAACACAAAAATATCAAACTGTTACACTAAAGATAGTTGAGCCGAATTTGAACAATGTTCGATATTTGTATTTCGGGCGTAAATTAAAGAATTCAATATAATCAGTGATACCCCAAGGCTCCCAAACGTTTCGTAAAATAGTTACACATAAATTAGAAAAGTAAATTTTTTATTTTATTTCCAGGTCCCTGGCGGACGAGTGCTCTACGCCGAAGACACTATCTAGTAATACAAACTCTTAAGTAGGACAATTTAATATTCGTAAATACATGTGTACTTAATGTTTTAGCCGTTTTATTAAAAAAAAAAAAACAGTCCTCTAGTGCTGTTACAGAGTTCACAAATATCATATTAAATATGATGTAAATTTAGAAATACTTACTTAGTTGATAGTTTCACGAGAGTTGAAGTCACGCACACAAAAACATCTCATGTAATGATAGGAAGATTTTGAAATTATTCATTCATTTCATTCATTCAATCAGTACTTCATATAGTTGTGTGCATAATCCATTCGCCTCAACACTTGTGAAACTACCTATACCTTTGTTAAAATGTATGTTTTTTTTCGTTCTTTGTCCATCTAACCTAACCTAACCTACCCGAACAGTTTAAATCTGGTTAAGTAAAAAATAGGTAGACTAAAACATGCGTTGTGCGGTCGTATAACTTATGCAATGGCTAACGTGACATATTATACTGAGACCACTCCTTATGTCACAAACAAATAGTCGCGCACTTAATAAAGTAATGTACTTTATAATCTTGTGCAATAAACTATTCTTATTCTTAAATATGTATTCATATCTTCACCATAATCCATGCCATGACTTTTTACAAAATCTCATCTTTCTGGGATTGATAGAAGCACAATTTTTGGTCGTTGTAATAGGTACCAATATTATTGAGTGATGTAAGGATTGGTCACTGTAGAAGATGGTTGTGTATCTATGTAATCCTTGTGTATCGCATAAGTATAGTCAACCAATTTGATATCTAGGCCACTTCGAACCTTGTCACAGTGACGTTAATAAGAGATCATTTGCGTCTTTCATTTTTTTTTATGACATAGGCGGCAAACGAGCAGACGGATTGCCTGGTGGTAAGCAGTTACCGTCGCCCATGGGCACCCGTAATACCAGGAGACTCACAAGCGCGTTGCCGGCCTTTAAGGGGGGTTGGAGCTCTGGGAACCTTACTCACCATCAGGAACACAACACTACATACCTGAAAGGTAGCAGTGCTATTATGGCTGTGGTCTTCTGTAAGGAGGAGGTACTTCCCCAGTTGGGCTGCCCCAGATTCAAGCGTGATGGTCATCGCATCGATGTGCCCTACCTCTCATTGTTGGACGTAGTTTAAGGACATACCCGGGTCCAAAATCCGAGTCTCATATAGATTTTCACTGTGACAAGGAACTAAGTGGCCTATAAATCAAATTGGTTGACTGTACATATGGTTGTAAGCGGACTCGCTGTGCTCTAGGGAGGTCATCGACCCTGCGTATACACATACAGGTACATACCAGCACTGAAGTCGATCTCGCCCCACGCCGCCATGTCCCAGTGGTCCGGGTCGTAGTCGGACGCGGACTCGCTGTGCTCGAGCGAGGTCATCGACCTTGCGCATGCGTATACACATACAGGTACATACCAGCACTGGAGTCGATCTCGCCCCACGCCGCCATGTCCCAGTGGTCCGGGTCGTAGTCGGACGCGGACTCGCTGTGCTCGAGCGACGCCATCGACCTTGCGCATGCGTATACACATACAGGTACATACCAGCACTGGAGTCGATCTCGCCCCACGCCGCCATGTCCCAGTGGTCCGGGTCGTAGTCGGACGCGGACTCGCTGTGCTCGAGCGAGGTCATCGACGTCACAGACGAAGTCGTAGTCGACATGCTCGACGACGAAGGTTGCTCTATAAAAAAAAACATGAAATATATTCAACGACTACTGTACTGGTTTTTTTCACCTTTTGACCGTTTATCCTCTCGCGTCAAAATGTGACGTGTACGTCATGGTATGACTTGTGAAGAACAGATATAAACCTTGTCTGTCAGCAGGACAATTGCTTTGACAGCGTCCGCCGTAGCCACTTTAGTGGTCGGTGGCGTGGCAGGCACGACATCACGCGACCACTTTAGTGGTGCTTGGCGTTCAAAAGGTTAATAAGGCAGATTTAGGGTCTTCTGACGTCTCTTTCTCGATCTCTTTTGACGTCTGTCAGTTTTAGTATCTATGTATAATATAACGAAGTCGCTTCCCGCTGTACGCTTAGATCTTTTAAATGCAGTTTTTTTTTTTTAATACGACGGTGGCAAACAAACATACAGTCCGCCTGATGGTAAGCAGTTACCGTAGTCTATGGACGGCTGCAACTCCAGAGGATGCACATGCGCGTTGCCTAACCTAAAGTTGTTGGAGCCCTGGGAAATTACTCACCATCAGGAACACAACAGTATATACCTAAAAGGTAGCAGTGCTACTGTGGCTGTGCTATTGTATTTTGTAAGGAGGAGGTACTTCCCCAGTTGGGCTTCTCCAGACTCCAGCGTGATGGTACTTCGCTGTGCCCTACCTCTCATTGTTGCACGTACTTTAAGGACATAATCGGGTCCTAATTTAACTAAAGTATGTTTCAGATAAGTTTATATATAAGTCGGGTTAATTATTAGGATAAAGGTTAGACTGTACCCAGCGAGCCCGGCTTGGACAGCACGGACTTGGTGGAGTGTTGCGCGCGCGCCGTGTCCGAGTGCGAGCGGTAGAACTTGGCGGTGACGGCGGTAACTGCCCAACCCGCCCACGTCGCCGCAGCGTTGCTCAGCGACGGGGTCGCCGTGTGCACGTCCGCCTCTGAACACACACACGCCAAATTACAACTAGAATTAACACATTTATAGCGAAAGCCACAGCAGTTGCAGTATCCCTACCATGAGTTGTGACATTGAGGTTTTTGATAAAGAGCATCGAGTTTACTATCTGCGCATCTCGTTCGCACTAAAATAGTACAAGCGAGATGGACAGATAGTCAACTCGATACTCGTTATCGAAAAGCTTACTGTCACAACTCATGGTAAGGGTACTGTATTGTAAGTTTCCTTTAATTCTATAATTAATTATAGAATTAAATATAAAAAAAAATAAAAAAAAGTATTTCGGGACAATCTTACACAAATCGACCCAGTTCTACGGTAAGCTCAGTAAGGCTTGTGTTAGTTGTGTTGTAGGTACTAGACGACGATATATATATGTACATATAATAGATATATACATATAAATACTTAAATACATAGAAAACACCCATGACTCAGGAACAAATATCTGTGCTCATCACACAAATAAATGCCCCGACTGGGAATCGAACCCAGGACCATCGGCTTCATAGGCAGGGTCACTACCCACTGGGCCAGACCGGTCGTCTTGAATTATATATAAATTACCAATTACGTATAAATATATTAATAACGACGTTTTTAAAAAGTCGCGCTGCTAGAAGATGTTGATGTGAACTTTAGCCAGTCTTTATCCGAGACGAGGACAACATCGTTCTCGAAACGTCAGAGGTAATTTTTAAAGTTAATATACGCGGGTAAGTCCGTTAAAATGTTAACATACCCATTCCTTCCTTCAAACTCGGATCTTCTGAAACCTTTTCCAATTTGCCGAGAAAGCCTTTTATAGTCCTGAACGCTGCGTCACGAACCTACGAAAGTAAAATATGGTTGGTATGGTCATATATGGTTTGTAAGATTTAAAAATGATGTGTATTAATAGTTTATTTCATAAAACATCATGTCATTTAGGGGACTCTTCAAAATTTGGTACGCCCAATTAGCGAAAGTTGTTAAGTAAAGTTAAATCACTGTCAGTTTCGTGATGACAATTAAGCATGAAATCTTTATGACGATCGATTTTTTGTCATTAATTAGGTTGTAATATTGATTGAAGTGTATAAAATGAACATCAAAATCAAGTTTTTATCGAAATTTAATGTTTAATTGTCGTTACGAAACTGATAGTGATTTAATTTTTCTTAACAACTTTCACTAATTGGGTGCACTATTTTTTGAAAATTCCCTTAGGGGCCATTCACATATTACTTTCCGCTAACTGTGACAGTATTTGAATAGGGATAAGAAAATTGCGTCAAATGGGGGACGAGGGATTCCAAGTCGTTCATGTGACGTAATATATGGAAGGCTCCTTATGTGAGGTTTAAACGACAATTGTCTCAAGGTTCAATGACTCCTTATTTTTCAACATAATTCAAGTAAATTAGTAGATATTATAGCCTGAAATATTTTAATAAAGTCTAGTGTATCTAGTATTTAATAAAGTATTATAATATAAGGCAGGTCAATGCACTCTTTATCGTTATACCCCAGTTATAAAGCGAACAGATTATTTTAAAGGTCAAATAAATTGAACACGTTTTAATGAATCAGATGTCAACATTCGCTTTGAAATGAGAGCAATGCTATCAGAAAATTATTTATTATTTTTGTTTGTCGGGGAAGTAAGATAACGCACTAGCTATGAACAAGTACTGATTTCATCACTACATTGAACTAAAAAACTCGTTACTTAATTTGACAACTATGTACACTAGACAGCAGATATATCGGAGCTGTGGATGTGGTCACAAATATCTGAAGATGCGTCTTATCGCCTTGACAATAGAGGTGTTGTTCAGATATGTATGAGCACCTCCGCAGTTCCGATATATCTGATAGCGACTGTACAGCCAGCAGCAGAAGTTGCTAAGCTGGCTAAGTGTTCAGAATGATCGTGACACGGTTTCATTCTCTTAACTGTAAAGTCGTGTTATAATACATTACTGCAGACGCCGGGAAAGACGGGCTAGCCGACTGAGTGGTATAGACGGCCGACCGTGGATTCGAAGTCGGCAAGGTCTTTCACGGCCAGGCATGTATAGTATAGTGCTTTTCTCAAACGTATGCAATGAAAGTTATTTGCTGTACTGGTACTATATAAATTAATACAGTAAGGAGCAGAAGTTTCTAAACGGGCGAGGTGTTCAAAATAACATTAACAAGAACAGTTACAAAGTTTTTGATCGGTGTGTGTTGCCCGTGATAACGTATACATCTTTTCAGAAGTCTAGCGAATTTTAGGATTATCCTAATTTTTAATTATCATGAATGTGGGAGCTTTCAGGAAAAAGTGCACTCAATCAGCGTGAAAAGTAAAAAGTTAAACATGATAGTTTTGTAATTAATGTAACCTAAAGGCCTATAGGTTGACTGGTAGAGAATGCTTTGTAAGTTAAGTCCGCCTTTTGTACTTTTCTGTTTTGTGCAATAAAGGTTAATTAAATTAAATTTAATTACGATTCAATAATAGGCAAATTTAATTACTATACAGATTTTATGCTTTATTATCATGACAAAACTGGCATATATCACTTTTTACTTGTCACGCTAATTGTGTGCACTTTTGTAGCATTTTTTCCGTTGTGCGAAATTAATATTTCCTTCTTACCTGTTTTTCCGGATCGTTGGTCAAGGGACATAACGCCGGAAGGACTCTATTGGCCACTTCGGCCAACAAGAAGTATTGCTGTGTAGCGGCTAGCGCGAGCACTCCGGCTTGCCGCGCGGGCGGGAAGGCATCCCGGGTGGCGCGCACAAACGCTGAGACGAGAACTTTCTGCCGGATCTGAGGGTGCAAATGCGCCGCTACCTTGCCTAGGCACACTGTGGTGTTTGTCCTAAAATAAAAAAAGGGATCTAGTCAACTGACAATGGATTTGGCCGATTGGCTAACTTATCGGTGCTCCATCAGTCAGCCGACTAGTCTGTGAAGGCAATTATTGGTTTTGGCTTACAAGGAAGGTTACCTACTCAACTCCCGACTCCGATTCCATTCGATTGGATATATGTTATAGAGTAGTCTAAAATAACGGACACGGACATTTTGGACCCGGGTACATACCCGAGGATAAGGACATTGTTAAACTACGTCTAACAATGAGAGGTAGGGCACAGCGATGACGATCACGCTTGAATATGGAGCAGACCAACTGGGGAAGTACCTCCTCCTTACAGAAGACCACAGCCATAATAGCACTGCTACCTTTCAGGTATGTAGAGTTGTGTTCTGATGGCAAGGAAGGTTACCAGAGCTCCAACCCCCCTTAAAGGCCGGCAACGCGCTTGTGACTACTCTGGTGTTGCGGGTGGCCATGGGCGGCAGTAAAAAAACGTATCTTTTTTTAGAATAAAATGTTCTTCAAAGTACTGAAATTTAACCAAACCTTCTAATTTCTGTAGAGAGATTTGTTCAAGAAAATTGATAATTCATTAATTGTGCGTTCATTTTCATACAATTTTGGAGGGGGTGGCAGCGAATGTGTTAGGAAAAAAGAATGGAGACTTGCGTAATATCGTCAGGTGACAACCAAAACTCACTAATTACTACCAAAACTTAATAGCCATAGTGTATCCTATTAATACCTAAATAAGATTGATTTTTGTTAAATTTTTTTTTAGTAGTTAGTGAGTTTTGATTGGCACCTAACGATATGTAATGTAACATAAGTTATTCATACCTTATGCCGCCCTGGTCATCTTTCGACTGCAGCCTCGCGAAATGCCTCAACACCTCGACGTTGACGTTGTTGTAGTTGAGCTTGGACGCTAGGTGAACTATGGATTTGACGGTTTGCTCTCGTATGACGGGGTTCGTGTCTAGGAAACCGTGGACTACTTGAGGGAAAATTTGGTCGTTTACCTGTGTGAAGTAGAAATATTTAATTACTTAACACGTCAGTTACTATGATTCAACATTAATTCGTCGGTCCATCCCGTGGGGAGTCTGCCCACGCTTTTTTTTTTAAACAAGACTGACCACCGTTTAACCTCAGTCGCACCTGATGGTAAGTGACGACGAGGTCGAAGGTGTAGCACGCTGGTTCAGTAACAGCCTATTGACTCTTGCCTTGAAGAGACCTAAATTATATCGCTGCGTGATAAATATAATTAAAGATAAAACTGTAAGAATCTGCAGGTTAAAACTTGTCAACATTTTACAAAAGAAGAGATAGAAAGAGAAAGGAGACAAAAATAAATAAATAAATATTTCGGGACAACCTTACACAAATCGACCTAGTCCTACGGTAAGCTCAGTAAGGCTTGTGTTGTAGGTACTAGACGGCGATATATATAATAGATAGATACATATAAAATAAATACTTAAATACATAGAAAACACCCATGACTCAGGAACAAATATCTGTGCTCATCACACAAATAAATGCCCTGGCTGGGATTCGAACCCAGGATCGGCTTCATAGGCAGGGTCACTACCCACTAGGCCAGACCGATCGTCAAAGTCAAAAAGGAGCATTGACCTCTAATTAATTGTGTTCACTGACCGTGGAGTTCTGCAGATGCATGATGAATTGGTCCAACTGCTGGAGCAGCCGCGACCGCGTGGTGCGGTCGTTGGACGCGAATAATTTCACTACGCATGGCACGATCTGCTTTTGGTATGAGTCCTCATCTAGTAGTTTTCCTAGCTGGAAATGGAATTTAAAATTAATTTATTAGTTCAAATAAACACCACATTTTTTTATTTATGAGAGTTAAATGTAGACTATAGCTTTTTTTTGTCTTTGTTACACTATTTTTATGTTCATATAAACAAAGTTTCATATGATAGTAGTATATTTGCATGAGTGATTTGATTGATTCATGTCTACATAAAAATAAAAATCGGTACAGTCAGCATCATATAGCAACAGTCATAGTAGCCCTATATATTGTAGCACATTCTGACTGCTACAAAGATCTGTACTTAAATTCAATCTTAAATTAATAAATATTACAGGACATTCTTACACAAATTGAGTGAGCCCCACTGTAAGCTCAAGAACCGCTTGTGTTGTACAGTCAGCAGCAGAAGTAGCTAAGCAGTCCAGGTGTTCAGAATGATCTTGCACACCCTTATTCTCTTAACTATAAAGTCGTGTTAAGGTATTTTGAGCATATCGCCCGCGTAGCAACTTCTGCTGCTGACTGTACTCTTACAGGCGTTTGTAATCTTACCTTTTATAATCAATACAACTAATTTACAACATGTTTCTCCTATATTTTCAACCTAAATTAAATAATTACGTATAATACAAAATAATCGCCTGTTCTCGTTCATCTTTAGACTTGTTAATTTAAACAGCTAACTCGACTTCCAGACATCATAAATTAATCAACACCACAATTTGAACAGTACGCCAAACATTGGCTCCAACTTTGAAACATACCTTGAACATTGGCGCCAATACCGCCGATCCCGCGTCTCCGTAATGGAACGATGTCAACAACTGGGGCAGTATCTTGTGCACGCACACCGCATCAGGGAAACTGTCCAAGTACGAACTGAGGGTGGAGAAGAACCTGCCCTTTTCTATCTTATCCTTTATTTGGATCTCTTCTAGGAATAACATAGTATCTATAAGATCGTTTTTGAAGTAGCCACCCATTTTTCGACACCTGAGGGACATGGAAAAGTTACTTATTAGGCCAATATTAATATTTATGGTATCAATCGATTTGTTTCGTTATGAGGATCAAAAATCGCTATGGGATAATTGCGTAAAAGCTAACCAAAAGTCAGAAATGAGAGTTAAAGTCTAAAACTCCCATTTTCCGCTCAAAACGTTCCTTACAAATTGATACTTAACTATGACGACGCGCCTAGGTCGCCGCCCACTTTAAAGTATGGAAAAATAATGTAATTGTTACTCATTGGTACGAGCCGGGGTTTGTACTTGCGACCTCCGGATTGCAAGTCACACGCTCTTACCGCTAGGCTACCAGCGCTCACTCGCTCGCTCAGCCCGCTTGTTTAATTTTATACCACCTATATACATTGAAAAGTGGCTACCAGTGTGTATTTGTACCACCAGTTTGTACTAGCAGTGTGTGTACCAGTACATATATATTTTTTTTACTTCATATGGTAGTAAAATTTAGATCCAGATCTATTGTAACTATGCTGAAATTTCATTATAATAAGATTTAAACGTAAAAACGTGTACTATTAGGTTGGCGAGATATAGTATAAATGAGATATTAGGAAAAAACGGGCCTACGAGCATTTTCTTTTAACATTTTAACCAGATTTAGAAAGGTTCGGTTTCGGTTTCGGTTTCGGCCGAAACTAAAATCAAACCGAACCTTCGGTTTCGGTTTCGGCAAAAAAACATGTTTCGGTCGGTCACTAGTAATTGTTATTGTGATCGTAAAATAATGCGTTAATGTATAAAGTTACCATAGGTACATATTATTTTTCAGAAAAATGTAAGTTTACTTTTTTAAATTCCACAATTTGACTGACTTAAATCAACAATGAGCCCAAACCATTGATTATTTTACAAACTGACTGTTATGTAAAGTAGGCAACCAGTTGGGCAGTGTTTTTAGAGATTCAACTCCTAAAGGACTTAATTCAGTTGATATTTTCTATGGCAGTATGAATCCACTAACAACTTGACTGTTGTTAGTGGATTCATACTGCCATAGAAAATATCAACTAAATTAAGCCCCTACCTCTGACTCTCTGATTTTTTCTTTGAGTTTCTGACCTTAATCATCATCAATAAAAAAAAATACTATACCTCGTAATAATATCAGCAGGGTTCGGCCGAGAAGTAGGGTTGGCACTGACCAGCTCACAATATAGAGTGCACAGTTGCTTTGGAATGTAGTCTAATGTCTTGAGTGCAGGCTGTGTTTTGAGGGGACCGTTAAATGCCTCCCAAATGAGGCATCCGAGGCCCCACATGTCTGATGAACTGTAAATGAAAGATTTGCTATTTGTAGTTTGATGCAAAAGTTTGGTGATGATGCAAATTTGTAGTTTTTTTTTCTAAACTATAGTGGTTTTCACTCCTTGATGTTTTTCGCAAGGTGGATTCTTCAAATGTCAAGTCAAAGACTTATTCTTTGTTTTTGACTTTGGTATTATAGGTATGATGTTTTGTTTGTAGGTTGTAGTAGACTGGTAATATGACAGGTTTATTTGCACAAGTGATATTTTCTACTAATAAATATTTATTATACAAAACCTGCGTTTAATTCAAGTAAGGGTTTTAATTTAATTTTTAAATAGTAATATATGAAATATCTAACCATTTTGTAACTGCCTTCAGTTTGGCGGGATCCTTTTTTTCAGGTGGGTCATATATTTCAAGTGCAGGTAGAATTTTCATAGGAATAGGGTTTGAAGTGTCTTGTCCGTGTGAAGTGAGGAACTCGAAGCCTCCTAGCTTCCATTCCCCGGCTTGCGTGACAAAGACAGAGTATAAGCAGACATTGTTGTGTCTCAAGTTACCATCATTATTAAAAAATGATAGTGCTCTCTGTGGAAGGAAGAGATAAGGATTACAACATTTTTATTTGAAATTAAAATCATTTTTGTTTTATTGCATAGTTGGAAGAAAAAACACTGATAATACTTTTTGTTAAACATGATAAATTATAGCAATATTTTGTTAGACAAAAAAGAAAAAAACATTAATTTTTTGTGATAATTGTAACATAAAAAGAAAATATGATTCTGTCTGTTTTTAAGTGAAAAACTCTTAAACCAAACCTTAAACCTGATATAATGTAATCTTTTTTGGTGACAGTATGCCGACAGGAATTTTATCTGTAGATTTAAAAATGTTTAACATGTTTACTGCAGCAAGAGGCTTTATGATCTTGACTTGTATGACTAATTGACAAATTGAGCTAATTTCCAGTGAAACTACTGTCACCAAATCATAGGTAAGCATAAGTTGTAGACAATAATTTTGAATCATGGCACTGTAGGCTTGAGCTAGATTATGAGGGCAGATCTGACTATGCTAAGAACTCCCTCTTTTGTTGATGTTAGATTTGTCTAAACAAAGGTTAACTGGTTAAGTACTTACAGTAATTTGGAAAATTCCCCAAGCTAAGAACAAGTCTCTTTGTTGGCCTTCAAGTTTCATATCATCTATGTGGGTAGCTAAAGGCTCTACATATTCTGTAGCTACATATAAAAATTTCTCAGTTTCACAGCTATCTAAATAATGTAAAAGGCTAGGGTGTCTCATAGTCTTAAGTTTCTTGAGTGAGGCCTTTGCTACGTCGAACATTGTTTCCGAATTCTTTTGAACGTCGAATAAGAATATCGACACTTCATCTTGCGTTCCTCTCTTCTTTCCCTTGTGCAAAGACCACACAGTCTTATCTTCTAAACCACGCACTGGATCACCCACTTCATAAGGAAAATCCTTTGTAGGATCTCGGGAGAAAAACGACCACATATTGCGTTTTTATCAACACTTCTTTTCAACTAGAATGCATGATAGCTAATGGGTGCAGTTACTTAAATCACTAGAAATACGAAGGAATACTTAGTTATAAATATAATAATTTTCAATTATAACACCATTTAAATATTTAAATGCCTTATAAACATTTACGAGAAATAAAAAGAATGAATGGTGAATGAAGTGATGACAAAACTGAAGTGACAGTTTACACTTTTTTTTATTAGTGCAATGTTCAGACCAAGATATGAGAAACAGCCAAAAGAATTGTCAAAACTTTGGCGTTTATTGCAATATCTCGAACAGATCGACTAATAAGTTAAGTTGACATTTGCTATTTTAGGTTATGTTATGAAATAAAGTAAACTTTATATATTTCCCGTTATATTATCAGAATAATTGGTCTTAAAGTTTAAATTTCTGTTCAGTTGGTTTATATTTCTTTACTAATCATGTCTAAATCAGTAGCAAGACTTAAGTCCATGAAGAAAGTGGCTGATAAGATCGATCATTCTTCTAAGCTAAGAACTAATATTCCTGCTGGGATGGCTGCTGCAGGTCCACCATTAGGTCCTATGCTTGGACAGGTATGCCTTTGGATGACGTGTTGCTCATAAGTTTTGTTTATAAACTTGTATCTAAAACTTATAACCTATGTTACAGCGAAACATTAATATTGCTGCTTTCTGCAAAGACTTTAATGAGAAGACTGCAAACATTAAGCAAGGAATACCATTGCCAACAAGAGTAAAAGTAAATTCGGATCGGTCTTATGAGCTGACTATTCATCAACCACCAGCCAGTTATTTTTTGAAACAAGCAGCTGGAATTAATAGGGGTGCCATGGACTCTGGTATGTTTTTTAAAGTTAGTTATAACTCATTGTATTTTTATCTACTTTTGAGCAATCCTTCAATTTAGCTTAGGGTTTAGTATATTTTTAATAAGTGTTTTGGCACCAAGGCCTCCTGCTAAATAATTTGTGCAACCCTAGAATTTAAGGGGTTATTTAAGTCAAGAACACTACACTCACTACTATACAAGGTATTCATTAATGTTATTTTTCTGTAACAGTTTCATTGTTGTGTACAACAATTCTAAATTTTGTTTTTATAATTTCAGGTAAAGAGATAAGTGGAAAGATTACATACAAACATTTGTATGAAATAGCTAAAATAAAGGCTCAAGATCCCCCACTGGAGTGGAGACCACTCAAGGAAATCTGCACCATGCTGATTGCCACTGCCAGGACTTGTGGAATCCAAGTTGTTAAAGATTTAGATGCTAAGGTAAAGACTATGAAAAAAAAGATCTTACTAGAATCTAAAATTGGAAGTCAGCTACTAATATTTTTACTTATAGTGACTACTACTAACAATGAAACTGGGTAATTATTATTGTTTGAACAGTGAACTGAATATTCCTAACCAAATACATAATATGAAAGTTTTCATTTAAGTTAGTATCATTTACTTTGATTGGAAAAAAATATAAGTTTTCATTATATTGGAAACTACTATCCAAATTTTATTGATATCCATCTGGATTTTATTAAGACTAATCCAAAAATAGTAAAAACTTTCAGGGTTCTAAACCCAAAAGGACAATCAATATTTAAAGACAGCTTCCATACAACTAATAATAATATTAGCAACAGGTGTCTACTTATTTAAAATATTCACAGAATTTTTAATTGCATTTCACTTTCAAATGTAAAATATGTATGTCCCATGGTCTACATATTAATATTTTGTCACTTTGAACATATCAATATCTTTGACATGGACTGTATGAGTAAACTCCAAGTATATGGAATCATTCTAAAATTGCGTATTTATGACTATAGAAAACAAAATGTTACATTATTGCTGGAGTATCTTTTGAGCACCTACAGTGCTTCTACTTTCTTATTGAAGATCTGATATCTTGACATTTTTGAATACAACACGAAAGATCACTTGCATGTCCATCAATAGCTTTCCTACGATTTTAAAAACAAATTACGTACCTAATATTATCCTAACCTTTTCCATGCCAAGGACTGATAAATGAGAACCGCAGATCCAACGCCGGAAACTGAGATAGGTATACGGCATGGGCCACAGTGCAAAAAAAAAACAAAGATTCAACTTAGTTTCAAAGTGTTGTCTGTTTTTATGTTTGACAGTAGTATAAACCCTATACTGTTTTAAGCCCTTGAGTGTCCAGTATGAACCAAGTCTAAAAGGCATCTGCGTATCCGCCGACTTACGAAATCACGAAATTTTTCGAGATAGGTATATTAAGAAAATAGAGGCAATGTAGCTTACACTCGAATTATTGCACCATTTCAGGAATATGGAGAATTCTTAGCAGAAAGGAAGTTAGCAGTCGAGGAACAGAAGAAGCAGCTCCAAGAAAAGAGAGAAGCCAAAATGTTAAGAACTGCATAACCTAGTCCAAGTTAAAATTGTTACACTTATTTAGTTTAAATATAGATTATTCACTAGTTCAGTAGTTTTTAACTTTGTATGATGTTTTGAGTTCATCAGTCAACCAAAGCGAACGCCTCTTGAGAAAGCTCCTGGTTACGCGGGACAACTGTTGTTGAAACGGGCTCTTACTGAAACATTTCATGTGCCGTTTTGACTAAGTTGCAAGAGTAGTAACAAATATCTGAAAGATGCCTCTATTGTCATGCCGACAGTGTTTAAATACATTTGAGTGCCTTGATTGTAGTCGATATAATTCAGAAAACAGGGTAGTAAAGGAGATTTTTCCAAATTGGGTAATTGAAAGAAGCTATAATAGCTAGGTGAAAAACTTAGCTCAAGCACCTGGCTTATGGAGTAGCAACGCATGCTGGCGTTCTATATTCAAATTATGACGAGTTTGATATTAATTCTCTGCACAACTACATAGTTACCCTGGTACGTATTGGACATGTCCTACCGTTAAGTTTTTCACATATATCTGAATAGGTATGTAAGAAAAAATAGAATTAAAAATGAAACTACTTGCATAGTAAAATATCATATTTATTATGTACACATTCATTTTGCCATCATAAGAGTACTTTGGCCGATCCGTTTAAATATTAATGATATGGCTTCTTCAAACTTCTGCATAGGTAAGAAACGCTACGTAGCATTTCACGTTTTAACATCACTTCAGAGTTCAGAATCACCACCCATAAACTTAAATGTGTATTTAGTATAACAAAATTACAAATGTAACCATATAAATTGAATCTTAAATTTCAGAAAGACATAAATGTACTTTACGTACATTTGGTAACAATAAAATAGTCTTTTGTTACAGAATCATGATTCACGATTCCATGTCAAGTTATGTTATGCAGGAGCATGTTTTTTTTTTTACATAAATATACACATGTCTTACATCTTACCAGTCTAAGTTGCATACGGACTACAGAGAAAAATAAACAACACATAACAACCCTTGTACTTGAATACTTTTCGAAACGTTACTAGGTGGTCTATAAAACGGCATTTCTTTAAAAATTCCCACTTTTCAAAACTTTGTTAATTAAAGCCCCTATTACACCTTCCTAAATTAGACACTAACGCTGCAATACATTAGACAAGTTCGGATGTATTGCTTAACATCCTCTGCAGCATCCTTGTCGTTAGTTCCTAATTTAGGAAGGTGTAATAGGAGCTTTAGAAAAAAAAAAATGTAAACTATATGTCGTTTCTACTTAGAATCACGAACAATTTCTAAAACAACAGGAAAAGAAACGTACCAGTTTTATATTCATACCGTGTTAGCGTCTTCCATATTTTTTTCGTGTATTGGAACGGAAAGAGCTCGTGATCATGAGTGATATATTATTATATTTAAAAAAAAAAAACAGATTCGTTAAAAGTGGCAATTTTTTCGAGAATCGCTCAAAAATAACCTATTAAATAAACAATAACTACTTACCTCTTACTAGGTATCACATTAATAGTGGCCAGCTCCTGTATACGTCAGACTCAATACTTTAAGAAATAATACAACAAAATCATGCTAAAGCCTATAAGAATGACTATACATTATAATAAAAAATATATCCAATAGCCCTACTTTTCTATACAACTCTTCAAAAAATAAACTATAATGTATCTATACACATCTCAGATCTTATATTCGCTTCAGTTACATATTTATGCAACATATAGATGGTAACTGGACAATCTCTGGATATTGAAAAAATAAATAAATTTTCAGTATAGAAAATATACTCTAAAGCTACTTTTGTACTTAAATCAATCATAGATGTGACCAGTTGATCACAATTTTGACCTGAAGTTGGCCGATTGAGATCTTTGCTTTACTATTCTACTAGTATAGGGCGATATCCGTGCATAATTTTCTTATTATATAGGATATAAAATAATTAGTTATCGTCACATGTCAGTAGGCTTACCAAAGTTAATTTAGGAATGGATGTCGAGAGTTTAAATTGGCAGATTCCACTAATGAGTGGTTGTCAGTTTTGAGTGGTCGTTTGACCGCTTAGCAAGTTTGGTCATATTTTGTAGTTAATGTTGTCAACAGACTGCATTGTCAGTGGCGGCAGTCGCGCGCCTAAATTTGGGGGAGTTGGGGAGGACCTCGGGGAGCTCGGTCACCTTGTCGATGGTGAAGTCGGGGAGTTCAGAGAACTCTTCGTCTTTTTGGAGAGGGATCCACACCGTGCCTCCGAGTTCTGCCTCTTTACCGCCCTGAAATAAATATTACGATTAAATCTTAAAAATTGCATCTTTTGAAACGTGGTAAATTATTGTTTTCGTTGTGTGCTGCTAAAAAGCTGAATTTTTATTGTATTTTTTCTTAAAATAACATGAATACTAAACTTTTTTTTTATAATGTTTTGTTTAGAAGCTTTTGTTTCTAAGACCATGTCGGATAAAAATAGAGTTAGCTTGCATAATTGTGAGGAGTTTGCGTTTATTACGTTTAGCTGCTATACATTTTAATATTATTTGGCGTGTATCCATTTCAACGTAAACTACATTGGTAATAAAATTAGAGGCTCATAAAATGCATATCACATGTTTTTAGAATAGTTTAATCCGGAGTTGTTTTCGTAAAATTTTCGTGAAGGGCATACAAATTCTTTAATGTCTCGGCTTTCAATACAGCCGATGCCAAGAATGCTAAAATGTAGCGTGTCAAGCAGAGGTTAAAGTCTCAGTCGTGGCGATTGGGATGTTCGAAGTAAATTGTGCTCAAATAGTTTAATCTTAGCCAAAGAATGCAGAAATATTGCAAGTAGGTGAAAATCTATATGAAACACGCAAAAGATCTCTTATTTGTTAATAAGTGTGGCAAGGTTCGAAGTGGCCTAGAAATCAAATTGGTTGACTATACCTAAATACTGCGTTTGCAATATGGAGGGCAGTGCTATTGAGTGAAAAATCACCTTGATGTCGGTCTCAAGCTTGTCTCCAACCATGATGCAGTTCCTCGGCTCGACGCTTAGCAGTTTGCAGGCCTCGAGGAAGATGTGCTGGTCGGGCTTCTCCCACGGCAGGTCTCCGGAGACCAGCACGCAGTCGAAGTACTTGCGGAGCCCCAGGCGCTCGATCTTCTGCCACTGGGCGCGCGAGGGCCCGTTCGTGATCAGACCCAGTAGATAATCCTCCCTGTTTATTCATTGTCGCCTACTTTTATTGCGATGCTGTAACTCAGCGGACTATACATGCAAATGTCCTTGCACTTGGTATACAAAAGCTCAGTGCAAGAGCATTTTATGAGCTGAAATGACACGTGAATTTATGTTCCACGCACAATTTATAGTTCTATAAATTACACATGAAATGGTTCGGAAATGTTTTAATGTCATGTTTTGCATTTTGCCCGATAATCTATTGCAGGAATTAGGATAATATAATTAAGTATTGCATGTTTAATAGCATCAACAAAAACTAGTTGTAATTGGCTTGGTGCCTCAACGTGACACTAAATATCAAAACAGGTAGCAACTGTAAAGATATTTATAGATTTAACTCCGAGCGAAGCACGAAACGGGGTATACTTTCACTTTGCATGTTGAAAGTCTCAACCAGGGCTGTTAATAACGATAAACGCCCGCTATGCCACAAGTGGACAGTATCAAGTCCGATTCATGATGGCATTTATTAAAGTTTACTTTGTAAATATCTTCGCAGTTGTTATGAAATTGTTGCGGCAATGGTTTTACCTTCATGATGTCTCCCCATATATTTTACAAACACAATTCAATACCTAAGTGTTGCGCTCGCTGCACCCGAGTATAGTCACTCGATGAGCAACAACAGAACTGTTGAAAAACAAGTCATTAATTAGCGATGTGATCAAAGTCGGCCCAACACGCTTGGGAAGACACCCTATTTAAAATAGACTTTATTGAGTAAGTAATGAGCACGATGTCTTCCCAAAACTTTGGTGCTGACTTTATCATGAAAGGTTCCAAAATAAATACTCAGTGCTCTGGTATCCATAGTACTATGTGGCACTGGAATCAAGGCGGGCATGCTATGCTAGACCGTGTCTGAATGATGGTTAAATGAATGTCGATGTAGGCACCTTGGATGCGTACATTGTTACACGTTACACCACATAACACCATGCACAATTGTCAGAGAATCTACGTGTTCCTGATCATGGTCACTGAAAACTTTGCGACTTTGTAACATGTTTAATAGTGATTGCGTAATAAGTCAGGGTTTCTATGTGCAAAATGAACGCACAGACAGCAAGCGAGGTGGGTACGTAGGCAAAAAATTGTTTTATTTCTGCATTGGTACTAAAGATGTTCTTTTGAGTTTTACGCAAATTCAAATTCAGTAGACCACCATCAGGATATCGCAGCTAGAAATACAGCACATTTAGCGAATTCTTTGTTTCATGTACAAATGCGTAGTTCAAGATGCCAATGTGACCGTTATCGCCACGCTTATTTGAAAACAAAACAAAGATTTGCCTTAAAATATCACAAGTTATGTAATGAACCAGATGAAGAACAATTATATCATGGAGAAATAATTTATCAATGACTTAATAAGAGTTCGATAATCCTCATGTCATATAATATTTCTGCATAATATAAATAAATAAACAGAGCTTGGAAGAAAACGTACCTCAAAGTCTCTAATAGATGGATAACGTCAGGTGTAAGAGACAAATATTGGAATCTTAATTTTAGCCATTCTTCAGATATATTTTCTGAAACAAAAGGATAGGAATTATGAAACTGGAATCAAAAAGCCAAGTGTGTCGGGTGTTACGCGCAGTACGGTCACCTTGGGTTAAAAATAGTTGCGTGGAAAATCACTAGGTTGCTGGAAAACGAGTCGGCTGGAACTCGTGTGGCGCCGTTTGGGAAACAAAGACATGTTGGTAAATATGTAGCTATTGATAACAACACTTAACATTTTCTTTTACGTAAGTATGTAGGATTGAATGAAAATAAACAACCAAATCAACGCTGTCGCATTTGTAACGTAAAAACAAAAGTCAAACACCGGTAGGTGAAAAACTAAAAACTTAACTATTTAGGATCTATGTAATAGTAACGTGTTTGACAAACAAGTTTTCACCTCACTCGCTCGGAAAACCTTAGTTTATAGCGTGAAATCTGCGTGGAAAAGCTTATTTTATCCGCTAGCGTGGAAAAGTCATTCGAATTTCGAAGCCGATTGTTGTAATTCTCTGTGGTGCAATAACTTTTTTTTAAATATAAAACTCCTTCAACGCGTGACTGACGCCGCTACCGCGAAAAACGATATTCGTAAATTTCGGACTATTGTCTCTGTCACTCTCATCGGAGTAAAAGAGAAAGATGCTCGCAATATACGAACTTCGATGTTCGCGGTACCGATTCATATTAACCATAGATTTATGTCAAATAGGTTTTATTATAAATACTAATATTTTATGTCAAATCGGTTTTATTGTAAATACTAATAGTATTTCTGTTATAGTATTTATGTAATTTACATATTTTGGCTAATTAATCCATTAAATAAAACACAATTATATTGTTTATTTGATAAAGAAATTGACATGTACTTAATATTGTAATATCTGAACGCAACCGAAAAAAAAGAAAAATTTAAAAAGTTTTAAGTTATCACAATTCACGTAATCGCAAATTTGTCGGATTTGTCCTGTGCTAAGCTCTTTGAACTCAAAGTTTGAACTGTAAAAATGTGTGGTTCTAGCAGCGATGCCGATATGATTTCCCTGAAAAATTGCGCGATATGTTTCTTTTATTGTTTTTCGTCCCGCTCGAATTTTCCTCGCTGTAGTGAGGTGAAAAGATGTGTGTTCCGCATGGCTGCAAAATTATTTGGTCTCGTGTCTTGAAAGCCTCGCTACGCTCAGGAATCTATCTTTGGACCATTCGCTTCGCTCATGGTTCAATCATAGCTTCCTTCGCTTCCTCTGCTTTCAATTTCAACACTAACGCCAAATAACCACTTTGCAGCCTTGCATAACAAATAACTATTGTGGCATTCTATATTTAAATTTTGACGTAAGTCCATAGCTCTACAGAACTACATAGACAAATGGTCCTTTAGTTAAGATTCTCACTTACACCTCTTTCTTTATAATCTTCGTCATCATATCAGTCGAAAGGAGATCCATTGCTGGATATACGCCTCCCCCTAAGCGATCTACAATGACCGGTTTTGAGCGAACCGCGTCCAGTGAATTCCCGCGATCTTTACCAGGTCGTCGGTCCAGGGCCTTGTGGGGGTCTGCCCACGCAGCGCCTTCCAGTACGTGGTCGCAACTCGAGAACATTATTAACGCCCTAAAAGCCATGGCTTCTACGTGCATGTGCAACGGCCACTACCACTTAAATTTAGTACCTAAATCGAAGTAATTCTTAATGTTATTTGATTGTTTTGTTTTTCAAATGCCAGAGTTGAGAACTCAATGCAACAACAACTATGAAATAAACAGGATGTGTTTGGCGAATGATATATCTTCTTGATTAATGTTAATAGCCAATGTGCCAGCGACTTGGCGCCAAACAAAGTATGTACACGTAGGCACATTTGACTAAAATGTTGATTCAAATTGCTTACTCATAACACGGTCAAGTCCAATGTCAAAAGGTTCTAATGAATGGAGCATGACGTTGTATTTGTTTTGGAACCATGTGTACATACCTACTGGTTAGTAGTCAAGTGTAGTTCGTTTTATACTTTTGGGTAGCCGGGCTATTTTATAAAAAGTTGTTCTACCCTCAATTTTGTTTTAATATTTGGATTTATTTTTGAGCTTTCTACTCACACACTTGTTTCTCGTATTAAGGTTGAATGAGCCCGTTATTCTAAGTAAAAAACACACAAAAAAAAATCATCTAAAAAAAGTTGATGGTAAATACAACTTATACAGATACTTGTAGAAAGTTTTGATATAGATACAGTATACTATAAAGAGCAATGAAAAACAGACTGAATTGAAGTTTGTATCGATAGTCGTCTCTTTCCATTCAGTTCCATCTATCTAGAAAAAAAATGTCTAGAAAGAAAAGTTTGTAGGTAGTTACAGTTTGTAGCATTCGGGACTAAGATATACTAATGGTCGACGTAATATGGTAAACTAATGGTAATTTAACTGCATTTGAAATTAGTATATCACCAAGTACTCAACTTAGTATCTACAAGTAGGCAAACTACAGTAATTTAATTAGTAATTTCTTCGCTCGTTAGACAAGCTAATGTGAATTTTTACCAGTATCCGTTGACACAAGATGTTATTTTTAAAACCACTTGTGAAATACCCACGCTAGATGATTTAAAACATTTTCACTGCCCGATTCCATCTGCGCATCTATCTCCTTCATTCGCAGTTGCGCGTGGACATCATTTTGTTTACACTATCTATAATAACAAGATGCGTGGGGCGCTTGCGTCTGACGAAATTGACGTAAATGATGATGACACAGAGATAAATAAATCTACGCTGTGGACATCATCTTATACCTACTTCAATAACTTTTCCTTGGTAGTCAGCCCAAGCATTGTCATGGCAAAAAGTACCTACAGTTTATTGCTTTGTCGCTTGGCTTACGCCTACTTATTTGGGGAACACTAAATGAATCTGACGACACAAAGACTTGGCTAGGAGCCATGTTGTACACTCACGCGTAATATCTTACAAGAAAATGCCCGCATAAATATCTAATACTACTCTCTATTTTGTACATCTAGTGAAGCGTTTCATAATATTTTGAGTGCTATATTGCGTGACAAATTATTTAATTTACTTTAGGTCATGTATCATAGATATATGTATGTAGGTATATATACTGTTAATGAGGACATTTAGATAATGGGTTGAAAGTTAACTAGTGGCTTATCCGTGTTTCTGTTATAGTCTCGAAGTGCAAAGGTAGTTTGCCGATAAACTGAATGTCATGTTCAAAGTCGAGTAGATAATCTAAATGTTAAGTCCCCATGAGTTCTGATCATGGCTAGTGAAGATTTCTACGCGCGCGACGACTGTTTTTATTTTTACTTAAATATTTTACATTAATGGATAATAACCGATCTCTTATACTAATTCTCAGTGTATACATATAATTTACATTAAAATTATGTATGGCCCTGACCGTAAACCTTTATGCTGGGCACACCCCTTTTCATATATCTCTGATGTAGGCAATAACTACAAGGATAGGGCTACGTGTTCGCGATAAGATGTCCGCTACATATTCGCGATAAAATGTCAGCGGCATTTACACTTGGTAACACAAGGTTGAATGCTCGTCATACGACACAAAACAAGCTGTTTAACCTTTCTATGTCTACAGTGAAGTGAAACGCATGGAATTAAATCTCAGATATTGGTCGAGACATGAAGATCTTATTGTATTTATAGGAGTCAAGAGTTCTGATTAATTAGGGGTTCTGATTTATGATTTATGTCATAAGCCGAGTGTGCACCAGAGGCTTAAGGGCTTTAATCATGAGCGAGATGGCAGCAGTTTTTTTTTATTATTATTACATAGGCGGCAACCGAGCAGAGGGATTGCCTGGTGTTAAGCAATTACCGTCGCCCATGGGCACCCGCAACACCAGGGGAGTCACAAGCGCGTTACCGGCCTTTAAGGGGGGTTGGAGCTCTGGGAACCTTACTCACCATCAGGAACACAACACGACATACCTGAAAGGTGGCAGTGCTATTATGGCAGTGGTCTTCTGTAAGGAGGAGGTACTTCCCCAGTTGGGCTGCCCCAGATTCGAGCGTGATGGTCAACGCTGTGCCCTACCTCTCATTGTTGGACGTAGTTTAAGGACATACCCGGGAATTAAAACAAAGGTCCTTCTTTTATAATATTTATACTGAGAAACGAACGCGGTCCCTAAAACAATGCTGTGTGACCAAAAGATTCGCATACGCCACAGAATATGTTAACTATGTGAACTACGAGTACATATCTGACATAACCGGATATTACTATAAGAGGAATTGTTACTTTTACTCGAGTCTATCTAAGAATAGGCACTCGTCGTCTGAAAATCATTAGTAGGTAGGTATTATGCAAATTCTTAATGGACGCACGCAAATTCGTATATCTCAAACAAGTCGTCAGGCTGCGTGCAAAACTTCACAAGAATTGGTCGCGCTCTCGAAGCTAGCATTTTTTAATGTCCCAGCATACTCACTGGCATTGTATCTGTAGTTATTTGGCAAGCAGTTCTCTTATAAGTAGGTGTGCGGGCCACTCGTATATAGTCGAGTCGGCAGGATGTGATGACGGTTTCCAAGAATTAGTCGCACTCTCGAAGCTGTACTGAAGTTAAATTAGGGTCCAGGCATACTCACTAGCGATGTGTCTGTAGTTCTTTGGTAAGCAGTTTCTCCACAGGTGCGCGGGCCACTCGTCTATCGCGAACGAGTCGTCATCGGGGCGCGCGCGGAAGGCTCGCAAGAACTTGGTGGAGCTCTCGGAGGCATCTTCGCGCGGCAGCCCGTATTGGTGCTCTAGGGTATCCACGAGCTGAAGACATATAGATCATGGTTATGTGCTGCAGAGCAGGCGTTCTTGGGATTCTTGAGAAAGTTTGTGGCGGGTTTGAGGTACCCGCGGAAAAATGACAATGGTGAATCTAGAGTGATATGTAATAGATATCTACTGGAAAGGAGACATAAAAAACTAAAGTCTAATAGCTTTTTAGTCCTTAGTGTTTTTGAAAAGGCGTAAGTAAAACATTCTTAGTTGGTATATTTCCGTCTGGCCGGAATGAGGAAAGAATGTTCCAGTTGGGGTAAGAAGAATAATGACTGGAGCACGCATCCGCATACGCCAGTAAGGGACAAAGATATTCTCGCTATTGCAGCCCAAAATGTAAAAGTTCACTATGGTTTTGCTTTACAGCCTATAGGACCATCTTTATAAAAAAAATATAAGCTTATTCTGTATTAATTTCTGCAACTTCGGTTGAAAACACAAGAAAACTCCAATTATATCTGTTTATAACCCTCCAACTTTAACAGTTCTGAAAAGTTCAGTTAAAGGGGAACAAAAATACGTGAGACTATGACAGGGACGGACGAAAAAGCGCCGTCTCTGCCATACCTACGAAAATTTATATAAGACCATCCTTTTCGATCGAGGTATTATTATTAGCACGCCTCGTCTAATTAAATGGTATAGTCAACCAATTTGATTACTACCTAGTCCACTTCGAACATTGTCACAGTGACATTAATAAGAGATCTTTTGCGTCTTTCATATAGATTTTCACTGTGACATGGAACGAAGTGGCCTATAAATCAAATTGGTTGTCTGTACGTCTATGCAGTTGGATCACTTAGTTAGCCCGATTCTTAAGTACCAAGTAGTGCCGTCCTAATTTGCGTCGTAATAACTGTCTTAGAATGGCCGCGTATAGGTTCAACTCTATGGAACAACCAGCAAAATGAGAATTCTCATCATTACACGGATTAATAAAAACACACCATAACACGGCTTAAACAGTTAAGTAACTTTTATATCACGTGTCGAGGAGCATAAGCTTCGAGCGTCCATTGCGTGCACTTTGCAATAACACGATCGGATAATATTATCAGTCGGTTTATCTCTACCGCTGATTCAGCTAAGCCTTACACAATCGTTATTTCATACCGTAACTGAGTGGTCTCGTTCATTTCCTTTTTGGTATCTGTTATGTACAAATGATAAGATAATGGCCAGCGAAGCCTTCTATGTTCTGTAATGTCTGTAAACATTATTCCAAAACATTAGGCGTCAGTAACGAGTCATTTCTATTCTAATAAAATTAATCATCAGTTGGTCTCATCTTATCTCATCCTTAGACGCGAAGAAGTTTGCAATATTCTATTTTTAAGATACATATACGTAACTCGATGCTGTAAAACTCAAATATTGCCAACGTTCGGTAAGGCAACATTCGTTGAATATAAAAAAAATGTAATGATTAAATCGCGTATACTAATTTAAACTTCATCCCGACGTTTCGAACCCTTTAGCAGCGTTCGTGGTCATGTCCACCCGATGACCACGCTAATATGCGATTTAATCCGTTTTAGTTGTTTTATTTT
The DNA here is from genome assembly GCA_022674325.2 of Grapholita molesta. Classification (NCBI taxonomy): domain Eukaryota; kingdom Metazoa; phylum Arthropoda; class Insecta; order Lepidoptera; family Tortricidae; genus Grapholita; species Grapholita molesta. The sequence goes on from CP053138.2 coordinate 4,151,703, forward strand.
ATTATGTTTCTTTTAATAAATGTGACCGTCCATGGCTAAAGGTCCCTTATGGCAGGTATTGAGTTAAGCACAGATCCTAAATCTACATTAAATAAGCTATCTTATACAAAAAAAATCATGACTGTAAGTCCCATACTTTTTTTTATAAAAAACATTAAACTTACACATGCTAAAACTGCACTTTTGAGAAATCGTCAAAACAAGTTTGAAACTAGTTTTAAGTTTGTTCCCATTGGAAGTTACATAGATTATGATTGAATTCGTATCTCAAGGGTTTTTTCTTTGGAACCCAGTTATTGTTTTTTTAATGTGACTTCCAGATCATGAAAAAATAGCCTTTGAAAATAGCAACACGCTCATATGGACGAAACTATTAAAAAAATATTTTTCGACTTTTCCTTTAATATGTTGTAATGAGAACCATTTTATATAGTAGAACATATTTGGCTTACATTTTAGGATAGAAACAAAAATCACATAGGCTACGAATTATTATTTTTTAATTAAAATGTGATTATTATTATCAGTTACATCTTTCCTAGAACAATAACAAATTTGGTATAGTATGTTCTAAATTATATTTTAATAAGTCAAAAATCACGGTCAGACCCCTTATTTCTCATTGTTGGAATATGAAATTATTGCGATAAATGGAACTACTACCAATTTATTTGACTGATCTCCATTACATCAAAAGCCGGGAAAATTAGGATTTTCGGCCAAGTGGGTATATACGGCCGAGCGAGCGTGAATGAAATTTGCAAAATCACAACTAACTATTTGCTATGACACCCGCCATCTTTGTCTCAGTATGGATAATCAACGAAAAAAAAGTTACTTTGCAGACCTAGGCCTTTATATGAAATTCCATTCCCGTCCCCTTCACTTGCCGCGCTAAAAAAACCATACTTCCGAATCTATTATAAGGAATGTAAAGACGATATTTCATTGCATGTTTGAGAAAACATCATTTCGTATTCGGTTCCTGTGGCCGAGTTCACCACAGTAGCTACATGTAGGTAGGTTTTTTACGTTTTGTAGGTAATACATCTAGTGCAGAAGCCGTCTAGAGATGTTTTGAAGTCAGTCGAAAAATGTAGTACCTACACGTAAAGTAAAATTTAAAATGATCGTAGGTACTTAGGTAACTAAAGCCCTTTTTGTTATTATACTTATGTATATAACTTAAACTTGTTTATAATATCAGATATGAGTCCCATGGATTTGCACGCATTTATAGGCTGCAGTGACTGCTTAGGTACCATCAGGACGGCCGTATCCTTGTTTGCCACTGACATAGTGTACAAAATAAGTAAAATTTGTAAACAAATACTTGTAAACAATTTTAATTATTTTATCTTTTTCATTTTTGTATGCAATTTCCCATAAGGGACCTTTTCTACTAAACTTTGAACACAATTTTAATAAAGAAAGAATTAACGTACACATCTGATACCAAGGTACAAACATACCCCTATTTGTATATATTACTATTTTACATAGAACTAAAAATGATAATTTTGAAGGGTTTTACGAAAACGCCAATATCTCCGTAACTAGAAACTGCCATAAGGGACCTTTTCTTATGGACGGTCACAAATATTCTTATTATGTTTTAATATCTTGACGAAATATGATACCAAATACCTATTTGGTACCTACCCGACCTAACCTACCCTGTTTTATTTTTAAAGAGGGTATTTTATCAAGCAGTATTTATCTTAAATAAATTGTGGTTGTAAGACAGTTATCTAGGTTGGTAAACAATTATTCAAAGTAACGTTTGTTTTACTGATAAGTGATAACAATCATTCATTACGCTTGTTCTATGTGCAGTGGTATCCTACGAAATATATCAAGAGCTTCTCTAGACATTATATAAAGATCATACGGAAACAAATCCAAAAATAGTTCTTCGGTTATTCCCATTTATACTATGCGTTGGTCTGAGTAAAACCAGGGTAACTGATCTTTGGACACGAGTTCTCCTGACCGATCCTCAGATCTCACCAGAGTTGGTTGGTGTAGATGTTAATGGACGGGAATAACTCAGGTCAACGCTCGTGCGAGACGTTCACTCACCTGCTCTTTGGCACAGCATCCAAATCGAAATTGATACTGCTATGCTCCTCTAATTACTGTCATTGTCACTTGCGCCGTTTACGATCGTAGGTTATTCCCGCTTCTACGTCGCAATGAGTAAAACCTTTCATGATTCGCGTTTGTGGTAACGTTTACCATAACTACGACCACACTATGACTATCACTTCCATGACAGGTGCCCAGCCTTCTATGAATTTATGACTCGTATTATGTGTAAAACCCAGCGACTTACTCATAGATTTCGTTTCCAGTACAAAATGTCTTCCGACCACAATATTCTACTGACAGTTATACCCTTAATCCCCTTCATCGGCCTTAGATATTATCTAATAAACAAAGCGGTATGAAATAAAAGTTGTCCAAAGTTTTGATTGGTTAAAATAAAATGTCAAACCTCATGCGCGAGGAAGGGGTTAATTCCTCGGCTTTAGATATTATCCACTAAGCAAAAAAAGTTGATTTTTCCATCAAAGTTATGGGTAAAATAAGAAAAATACAATATTTCATTCATATTATATAAACTCCATCCTCCTAAAATAGAATTTATAAAGTTCGTTTTCGAAATTTCCACATCATAGAAGGTATAGATTTGTACCGGGATTAGTTCTTGTCGAAAGTCAGATTTAATAGGTACCACTAGGCGTATGTACAAGTTTATAAATCCCGAATAAACGAAATATGGTTGTTAAAAAAAGACCATTTGAAATGTCGGTCGGCTCGGCGACGGCAACCAAATATACCAGTTTTTTATTGATACAGCAGTAAGGATGAGTTACGATATATTTGGCCATAGTGACTGCTACTAACTATATTATGCTGACTGTACAAGCGATTATTTTAGAGTACACATTTCCTTTTCTACCTACACATACACAATAGGATACAATATAAATGTTTATGAATAACAAAATGCAGGTAGGATGGCGAAACACTTGTTTGTTGAAATGCAATTGTTTAGTGTAAGATAAGAAAAAGGTCAATATTATTTCTTTGTTTATGCAGAACTCAAGGGGTAGGTAGGTAAGTTCCATTGTTTAATTTTCTTGTTATTTAGACTATAGGGCTGTTTATGTATCTGGTTTCGGTAATTTATTTTGTTTAAAAAGAAACAAATGTTTTGTACATCCAGAGTTTATTGTATAGGTATTATGTATTTTTTGTTAAGTTACATTTGTTAAAGGCGCCTAAGCGCAGTCCAGCTGCAGATTTTACATTATCTAGCGAAAATATAAAACAGTTTTTATACACTTTTATTTGGAAGATGGAAAGATAGAGAACACTGGCATTATATTCACAAGTTTCACAACTCAAAATTAAGTACCATTAGTATAAAAAATGTATGACAAATTATGATAAAAATATTCGCCTTAGTCACCAAACAGTTTCTTGCCTAAGTCCATTAATCTGTGGTTTCTGCACATTTTTAGTGCACCTCCTTTCTTAAGGACAGGGATAGCACCTTCATTTGAGTCTACAAGTCTGCATAGGAAATCTTCAAAAGCGGATTTAACGTTGGGGGGAAGTGTCCCAACTTTTACCTTAGCAAGCATTTCTGCAATGCCTTCTGCCCAGCCACTCTCAATGGCAAACTCTGAGATCCATGGGACAATAGTTAGTACCCCACTCATGGTTTGCATACCAAGGAACCATAGATCAGCGATCTCACTCCAGTTTTCTTTGTAACTCATTGAAACAACAAGTGCAGTGGGATCATTGGACTCGTCAACATTGTATGCGTCCCAGAGAAACCGAATTGTAGACTGAATGTATCTGCAAATGGAGAAGTCATTCTTTTTTACTTTACTAGCTTGCTGTTTGAGTAAAAGAAGACCAAGAACAGCTAAATGACCATGTAAAACCAGGTTTTCAGGAATCTGTTTTAGTTCCGGTAGGTTGTTGAAGATAAACTTCAATAATGTGTTGAATAGCACACTGTTATCAACAATTTTAGGTGCTAGTACGGTGAGGTTCATAAAAATATTGCACAAGCTGACCATGGCAGCTCGGGAGTCCTTCATGTCTTCTAAAACTTTAGGGTCTATTGCAGCCTCGGGTTGAGTTTTGACTTTCAAGCGTTCTGATTTTGGTACTGGAGGTTTCTTATAATGAACTATTGACCAGTGAAAGCTCATAGCCTCATAGAGGATATCTTCTTGTTTCAAGTTGAACATAATATCTCTGGCTTTGTCTTCAACAGCCAAATGACAGAGAGCTGGCAACATTAAACGGAGTAAATCAACTTGTCCCATTAGGGTTGTATCTATGTCCATTGCTTCTCCTTCTGATTGGTTCTTTTCAGCTAGCTTCCTTGAACGGTAGGCATGGAAAGAGTCATTGGCAAGTGAGAACATGAATGGCAGTAGTGCATACACTTGTTCACGCATAGCTGTGGTTTCCTGTGCTATCCATGCAAATAATACTCTGACCATAGCACCAACATATACTTTTTCAGCATCCGGCAACTTGTCCCGGTTCTTATCATTAGATACTTTACCCAATTGCGAGACAACAGCATTAAATGCTCCCTTAAGGCTTGTGTAGACAGACTGCTTCTCTTTCTGTTCCAAGTCTAACTGGTCTGTAGCCATGTAGTTAATGGATAGTTCCAGTACAATGAAACAAGCGGTAACTAAGTCAGCATTGGCAAAGGCTTGCTTAAAACTTCTATCATCTAGTTGCATTCTGACTTCAATAGCGCACAACTGAAGCAACAACAGGAAGAACTTCTTAGGATTCTCTTCATCATTGAAGGTCCACTCAATTCCAAGTAGATCTACAATGTTAGCTGCTAGTTTCAAAGCAGGATCTCTTTGGTTTTTCCCAATCTTGCTAGTTAAGATGTCATGAAGAGCTTTGTATATACTTAGTGGCCATGTTTCCTCAGCAGATCCAGGTATGACAGTGGCTTTGTTGCAACTGTACAACAATGCACTAAGTATAGTAGCCAACTCAAACTTCCTCTCAGACTGATCGGTAGCAAAATCTAGTGCTATTTTGTTTACCAATGCGTGGAATGGTTTAGGGTCATTGCCCCAAGCAGCGGGACCATACCTGCTCACCAATTTCACAAGAATGTTAAGAGCTTCATCCGTTTGGAAACTTTGATGTGAATAGATCTCGGACATCTTAGTAATGGCACCAACTTCGATCAAAGCCTTCTGGCCTGCTTCATGCTCAGCGATGCACTGTAGACATGTGTAGGCTTCACTGATGATTATGAGGTTGTCATCATAGTCTTCATTATCAGAGGTCTGTACAATATCAAGGAATACTGGTATGTTGGCCAGCATTTCCGGATGTGTAGCAAGCTCCGGCTCGTTGCAGAAGCATGTAAGAACCGAGAGGGCGACTGACTTGTACACTGAGGGCGGGCAGTCATCTTCCAAGGTGCAGGTTAGTAGCTTCTTCAAGAATTCGAACCCGATAGCTTCAAATAGCGCCTTCTTCGCGTTTGACTTGCAGTCCTTCGCCTTCACTAGTTTAGTCACCATAAAAAGCGCGGCGAACTTTTCCGTGTCGCTTTTCGCAGACTTGAGAATGAGAACGCATTTTTTTACTGACTCCGATATATCACCCATTGTCACAAAACACTTGGCGAGCACGTCGTGATTCGCGCTCCACTGAAATCCACTGAGAGCCAACAAGCGGCACACGTTGAATCGACTAAACGATCTACATCACGGTTATATTTAGCACGAGTTCTCTTCCAAACTATCTAAATCTGGCTGCAGAGCTCGCGTTCTCCAACCAAGAATATCCTATTTATAAACATACATACTGGAGCGCGAGAACACGCGGTGCAATAGACAAGCAACTACGTAAAAAATATACGCGATGACAGCGCGCGCAGTGGGTCACAGATGACCGTGACAATGTCAAATCATGAAATCGAAATTCTACAAACCTTGTTGCAGGCTCTGCTATCACACTTCCTAGTTTGTATTAAAGTGTTATCTAGGTCGAAAAATATTGCCGAAACATCACTGTTTTCATTGTATGTTTCACCAGCCATGATATATCTTAGAAAAAAGAAAACAGTAAAAATGGAGGTCCTGTGTCAATTTAGTTCGCTCTCACTCGCGCACGGCACAGCAAGTAATGTAAAGGAATAGAAGCAAAAATTCCATTTTTGTTGAACATTCTGAAGATGAGTACGCCATCTAGATGCCTTTTGTACAATAACTTGCTGTACCACTCTAACAAAGAGGTGGCATAATTAAGTCAAGATAGTCCGTATAGGTACAAATTTAGTCATCAAAAAACCGCTAGATGGCGTTTTAATCAATACAAAGTTTAAGCGCCCCATACATTTTCATTTTGATGGTAAATCGTACATTCATAAGTTCTTAACCACAGTAAAAAGAATATCATAATCATTTAACACGTTAGCTGAAAAATATTAGATGAATGAGAAATGTATTCATTTATGTCAATGGTCGAGGGACATTTATTATATTTTACCTTATGCTTTAGTTTTAAATCAGAAATCAGAATTCGTTTATTGTTTACCGTGTAAATGAGATGTTACAAAATAGAAATAGATAACAACAGTAGTTCCTAGTTCGGGCATACAATAAGTATTACTTAGATATCTCCTAAACGCAATTTGGTTCTAAAAACAAAAAATGTGTATTATGTATGGCTGCCACAGGTCGCATTGGCAGTTCTTCCGTAGATCCCATAGTATAACCACGCTCTGAAATGACGCATCATTTTTGGTTTTTGCCTCCAATATGAGCGAGTTGCGTAAACCCAGAGACATATGAAAGTAATATGAGAGAGAAATGAGTTACGACCATAAGGGACACGTCATTCCTTGTACAGTGAAATTCTTTTATCAACATTGTTTTGTGGTAATACGGCCTTGGACGGAGCTCGGAGGGTTGATTTTTTATTTATGACTGTATTACAAGGAAGCGGGAAATGTTAGCAATGTTTGCTAAGGGAATAGCGTGGTGGTAATAGAATAACAGTTAGAAAACTCCTCCCTAATGTTACTCTTTCTTAGGTTATATGTATTAGATATGAATTTATTGCGTTTCCGTTGATATAAATACTTATATATAACTTATGGAATATTTGCCGTGTGATGCCGGCTGAATAGAATAGCACCACCCCATCTCCTCCCGTCGGTGTCGTAAGTGGCGACAAAGGGAAAAATTCTACGGACGGGCAGCAGCGTCCGTCGAAACCCAATCTACAGCTACTGCGGTCGCCAACCCGCCTGCCAAGCGTGGCGACTATGTCAACTACCCCCAAGATGATACAAGTCATATTTGTGGGAGGCCTATGTCCAGCAGTGGACTGCAGACGGCTGAAATGTATGTATGTATGTATGAAATAAATTGTGGTAATACTTGATTCTTAAGGATTAATATGACGAAATAAAAGGAACTACACCAATGATGAATTAAAAACCAAAACGTTATAAACTGATTGTTTGCCAACAAATGCACATCACTTGACTTCTTTAAAATAAGCACTAATGTTCATGATTGGTTCCTTGTCCATTACTGGCGTCATCGCCCTACTCAGATATAAGACAGTGGTTAATCTGAGCAATGAAATAAAAATCAGCCACCGATATCCACTGCTGCACATAGATCACAAGGGCGATCTCTGAGAATGGGAGGTTCAATGCTGTTTTTACGGCGCGTGGTAGGCGGGTTGGCGATCATTGTATGTTTCACCGCCATTGAGAGACGCTGTTGTCCGTCCTCGGATGGTTTCGAGTCGCAGTTGAAGGACTATCCTTAGGTATTGTACTTAAACTCCAAGGTCCAGTCTATTATATTATATGTAGGTAGGTATATAGTTTTATAGTCTCTAAACCAATTAACCCCTGTGGTGCATTGAAGGATTTGGTGGGTATATTCGCAGCCAAAGGGTCTCGGTCAGGTCTCGGTAGATCAGAAGGCATAGTGGCGAGATGGTCCCAAAAAAAAGTTACTCAGCGTTATGGTATAGGAGTATAGTTTCTTCGGGACAATATAGGTGAAAAAAAAAGGTTACTGAAAGACCATAGAATCTATGTAGTTGTGTAGAGAATGAATATGGAAGTTACATCAGATTTTGAATATATCGGGTGTTTCATGTTATAAGAGCCATAACTTTAGGCATCGTTCTAAACGAAAAATGTAGCATCATTTGTTCTACGACTTTTGAAAATAACTTAAAGGCTTGGGCACATAGGCGCGTTTTGTGAGCGTGGCGGTAGCACAGCGTGACACCGGTGTAGCTATAAGGCACATATTCGGACGGCAACATCGCGCCCCGCTGCGCCACGCTCACGCTCATATGTGTCCAGGCCTTTAAACTTTACTAAATATGAATAAAAAAAGATTTTACAAGCAAGCTATGTATTGTGAAAACGATGAAGTTTGCAGGCAGACATATTATTGCCATAGGCTGCGGTAACTGCTTGTGCTTACCATCAGACGGGTCGTATGAAAGTTTGCCACCGTCGTTGTATAAAAAATATTTATATGAACAAGTTTACGCCGAACGTGTATTTTTTTTTGTTCAAAACGTAGTAAACTGACGAGACAGGAACAGATGTTACGGCGGCCGTGCGGCTGCGGTCTCTGTCCTCGGGCACCCATTTGTCTGCGCACACCGGTGTACCGTCGTCATCAGATATATCGGAGCTGTGGAGGTGGTCACAAATATGAGAACAACGCCTCTATTATCAAGGCGATAAAGTGCATGTTCCGATATTTGTGACCACCTCCACAGCTCCGATATATCTGATCGTGACTACCTACAGTCCTTCACATGACCTACACCCATCGGGTAGTGGTTTGTATGTGTCACTTCTATCAATCATTGCTCAGGAACATATACCGGGTGCGGCCTGTAATAGGAGCAACATTTTTAGGGATCGCTTCTACACCACAAACGTAACAACAGTTGTTCTACAACTTTAAATAATTGTAATTTATTACTTGTGATTTTTTCGAACAAACTAAATAGTATTTTCAATGACCAGCCTCCAATAGTCTAGTTAACGTTTACTGACAGCCTACAAATTTCTAATTTTTTGCAATACATTGCGTGCTTGGAAAATCTTTTTTTATTAATATTTATTAAACTATTAGTTATTTTCAAAAGTCGTAGAACAAATGTTGCTACACGTTTGTGGTGTAGAAATGATGCCTAAAGTTAATGCTCCTATTACAAGCCACATCCGGTATAGACATACCATTTAACTAGACGAGGCGTACTAATAATAATACCACGATCGAAAGGTAGGGTTTTATATGGTTTTATGTAACTTTATAGATATGGTTATTTTTAACCGTCCTTGTCATAGTATCATATATTTTTGTTTCCTTTCAAACTGAACTTTTCAGAACTGTTAAAGTTGGAGGGATACAAACAAATACAATGGGAGTTTTCTTGTGTTTTCAACCTAAGTTGCGGTAATTAATATAGAATAAGCTTATATTCTTTGTTATAAAGAGTGTCCTGTAAAGCAAAATTATAATAACCTGTTACATTTTGGGCTGTAAAAGCGAAAGTATCTTTGTTCCTTACTGGCGTACGCGGATGCGTACCTACTCCAGTCATTATTCCTAGCTAGCTCAAGAATATTATAGTCCAGGGGTTCTCAAAGTGTGCGCCGCGGCGCCCTGGTGCGCCTCGGATTTTCTTCCTACCTCCCTCTAACTAAACTAACCTAACCTGACTACTATTATTGTAGGTAATGTAGGTAACTATTTCTTTCTACTATATCTTTTTGAAATAGCTAGGACAGGGCGCTGTGACAAAATACTAATTTTGTAACTGCGCCGCAGGTTGAAGAAGATTGGGAACCCCTGTTATAGTCTATGGATGAAACGTCACTTGCGTGAAGATTGTAGGAATGAATATACTCATAATCTCTTTCTGAGGAAGTGCTTTCGAATACAGCTTTAATTAGCGATAGCATTAAAAGCAAAATCCTGTAAAATTCTAGAACTCATTTTTATAGCTTTATTTATATTTAAGTAAGTATTTTTTTGTTTGCGGTTTTTAGATATAGGTCATAGGTAGTTTTATATAGTTTTACTATCTTTCGCACTGACTAATAGATACTTATACTGGAGACATTAGTCCTATGTTTTGTTAAAAATCAAACTGTCGTTGGAATCTATTGAGAACTAAATTTTCAATGGACAGCGGAACTATTTGATATTTTTCTGTTTAAAATTTGTAAATACCTAATAACGGACAAATAAAACATAAACTCAAAATACTTTAGCGGCTCAACGCTTTCTTCACAACGTTCTTTAACAACGTTCTTGAGCCGCTCAAATATTATAAGTAATAAAAAAACTATATTCAAAAAATGTTAATTTTTAAAAAACGCTTATAAAAAAATAGCTTTACAATAGATCAATATACACACTCACACTTCACACTCTGTAACTTCAAGTATGTAAAGTAAAATATCAAAAAATAAGAAATTAGGAATATGATTAGGGCCTAAATACGTAAAGTGTGTCAACCGCTCAAGAGCTATTAGACTTCTGTCAGTCGCAGTCGGGGTCTATTTACTAACCATTTGCCAATCTCGGAGCTACTTAAACCACTTCAGGTCATTATACAGTGTGTATATCCAATTCGGGCCAATCTATTATTAGCAGAGGGGATAAGAAGTAGTTATATTTACCTCTTTTGCTATGAATTACAATGAAAGCGTACATAATCGGCCCACATTGACAGTTACCTACTTTCAAAACTTCATAATCCTATATGTACCCAGTTTTTAACTTCTCCTTTTTTTTTTTTCAAATTATTACATGGTTTGTATTTAAACTTTCGCGAAACATAGCACAATAATTAACGATCAATACGGTTCTACTCACGTTTATTTAGTCACTCGCGTGATATGTTTTGGAGAACATAGGCCTCCATTTTCAAGCACTAAGAGTGCCGAGTGTCCGTTTGATTCGCAGCTCGCCTCGCCGGCCCTTCACGCACTTGAAAATTGAAATTCGGTTTTTAGCGCAAGGCTGATTCTGAGTGTATATATCCAATAAATATTGAAAGTATCACAAGATAAATAGAATACAAAACAAGCTTTGTACATGCCGGTGTGTCCATGTATGCCCTTGCTACCCAGAAAAGCCGGGATCTACAATACAAATCTATTTGAAATGAATTTCTGCTTCCAGGATGAATATTCATGACATTGTCTCAACCCGCTGCAAGTTTAATGCGTGTATAAAATACATAAATGCTAAAATGGAATTGTACTAATGTAGTTTAATATTTGCATTGATAGAGGGATTAGAGTTTCTCGTGTGGTTACAGTGTTTGCTAGACAAGTTAGGTATACAGCGAGCATATTTAATATTACCTCAAACCGTAACCAAACGTAGGTTTTCGTACTATGAACAGATATTGTAAGGTAATATTAAATTAGTCTTAACCACTAAAGCGTTATTAATTTTTGAATTATTTACGAGCAACAATGTATTGCGAACATTTGAAGCGACAGTTGTGACGTCACGTCATCGCAAGTAAGACAAAGTAGCTAACCGGCTTTAATCTACCCAAATGCAGAGATAGTAAACTCGATACTCGTTATCGAAAACGTCAATGTCACAGCTCATGGTAAGGGTACAGTACAGCCGAAATGACTGTAAACTCAATTCGTAAAGTTCATTCCTCTCAATTTAAATCTGAATTTGTAAATAATCCCCAGACCGCTGAATGCGCGGCTCTGTAAGCCGGTTATAAATAACTTATTGAAAGTTTCCAATCCCAAATTGAAGGTAGCTGATATTTTTCAGCTGCAGCGGCGGAGGCGTACAGATGGAGCGTGCTGCTTGCGAGTCTCCGCCGGTCATATTTATTGCTTCCCGGACCTGATCGTTGTGTGTACACGATTAGCGAATGCCCATACTCGTACAGTATTTTATCATTAAGCACAGGTAAGGCCAAATAATCTATCTATCTATATTAATAGAGAAGAAGACTCATATTTCAAGTTAGAAAGAAGTCGTGATACTTAGAAGAAAGCACACCGAATCCAAACTAAACAATTTACCTTAAACAAAATCAATTTCAAAGTCTGAAAGGAGGAAATTCCGCTTTTAATGAGAGGTAGGGCACATCGTTGACCATCACGCTTGAATCTGTGGCAGCCCAACTGGGGAAGTACCTCCTCCTTACAGAAGACCACAGCCATAATAGCACTGCTACCTTTAAGGTATGTAGTGTTGTGTTCCTGGTGGTGAGTAAGATTCCCAGAGCTCCCACCCCTTAAAGGCCGGCAACGTGCTTGTGACTCCCCTGGTGTTGCGGGTGCCCATGGGCGACGGTAATTGCTTACCATCAGGCAATCCGTTTGCTCATTTGTCACTTCTGTCATTAAAAAAAATATAATAAAAAAAAGTTGTGTTAGTTCCGGCACTTATAACTCGAGAACGGCTGAACTGATTTGGACGATTTTGGGTTCGTTGTGATCATCTTGGCCAAAAGTTTTACTGTACTTATGTTTAAAAAAGAAAAAAAGAACAATCAATCGAAAAAAACCCATTTATAGACTTTGAGGCGGTATAAAGTTCACCGCGACAGCTAGTAAAAGATAAAAAATCAGTATTTTTTAATTCAGGCACATTACATGCACTTATGAATGTCAAAGAAAAATCTACACTGGTTCTAAGTTCAGTGCAGATACGCTTGGCAGGCGGGTCGGCAACCCCAGTAGTTGTAGATTCGGTTTTTCCCTTTGTCGCCTCCTACTACATCTAGGATGGGGCACAGATAGTTAAAGTACTGGTTCTATTTTGCTTGTGTCGGGAAATATTCTAAGGGGGGGAATCGAGGAATATTCCACTGCGACTAGCTGTAGCAAATAAAGTAGCCCTGTGTGGCTGCTTACTTTCAACGCTCCTTTTTTACTTTTTATGAGCAGTAAAAGGCAAAAGTTCAGTGATATATTTTTAAATATATTACATTTTGTAATTAAGGTTATATTATGCTAGTAGAGTATCAAAATAAAATCGTTAAAACTTAACGTAATTCGTTTTTAATCGTAATGTAAAAATACTTTTTCAGTGTAGCTTCAAAGTTGTTTTTTAATATAAGTATTTTTTTAGTAAACTGTAACGATTAAAACTTTCAAGTTCAAAAGAGTTTGCCTTTAGTTTTTTTAATAGGAACATAATTTAAAAAATGTTAGGGAAATACGCGACTTCCAAAATTTTTTAGGGGTCGTCGGAAATTATGCTTAAACATACATATACATACGAACAAACATGATCGATCGATACTATTGTCTTCATTACAATGTAGGTATTCCCCATAGGTACACTTAGGAACAACGAAAATAAGTCGCTTTACACAGACATTTCCTGACAAGACACTCATTTTAGTTGCTATTAAGTGTATTTCTGAGTCATCTAAAAAGTCCTCACCGCCTCCATTTGGCAGTTCCTAAGGTCCCATTGTTGTCTTATCAGCATTCAGCGCCCTTAGCTACTGAATAGTGCCCTTAGCAATTAACACGGACATATGTCGTTATAGACCACCCAGAGCATACCTATGCTATTAACGACCATATTAAAATATTCGCAGATCATACGATCAACTATTATGTAACTCGAATCGGACGGTAAGTAATCCAAATATACTGTAGATAAACCCAAAAGCCTTGTATCAATTGTGTTATACAAATCAATATAATTTAAAAAATGCATGTAAATCAACATAAGTGAATACAACACAGTCACTCGATGTTACTTGACATAGGTCGTTATACCCACTTATTTGTTACATGTATATATATATACCAACTCCAACAAACTAATTTAAAAGCGGTTGTAGCGGCGGAAAGCACCGAAATTTTTAAAAGTAACAAATATAAGAGCCTGGGTCGAGAATACCATTTTGTACCGTTTGGCGTAGAGACGCTAAATCCATGGGGTCCCAGCGCGCCCAAACTTTTTGCAGAAATCGCGAAGCGTCTGGTTGATATAACTGGTGACCAAAGAGCTGGCGGCTTCTTCGTACAACGTATCAGCATTGCGATACAATGAGAAAATGCCGCCAGCTTCCTTGGTACAATGCCTCAAGGGCTTTTTTAGATTTTATGCTGTAACTATTGTTAAGTACTTGTAGTTATCATAATATTGTAATTTTTGTTACATATCATTGTACTAAGAACCTTGATGAATGTCTATGGAATGTCTATAATGCAAGTAGTAAACTCACCACGTAAAAAAGTGTCACAAACGGAGCCAAAGTTGTGAGTCTTTGCTTTCTATTCTTTGCCACTACAGGGTACAGCTGCTAAATCTGCGCGACTCCCGAACAGTTGACATATTGAGCCACTTTTTTAGTTGGCTAAGTTACGAACACAGATAGCCCAGCGATCCGTGTACATGCGACGTCTATTCAACCAATTGTCCATGTCAATTAACTCGCGATGCTCATTAGCAGCTCGTTTTCATTCGCCAGCCGTAATCCGCCAGGGAGTTGGTAACTTTCTTCGGTACCCTTACCATGAGTTGTGACATTGAGGTTTTCGATAACGAGTACCGAGTTTACTATCTGTGCAGCTCGTTCGCACTGATATAGTAGTAGCGAGATGCACAGATAGTAAACTCGATATCGAAAATTGTAATGTCACAACTCATGGTAAGGGTACAGAACGGCTCGATTTACTGTATCACGTGCGCTAATGTGCTGACGCTGCTTCTGACTTTACTGCCATCGTTGCTAACACTACTACTGGGATTTTTATGAGGGTTGCTAATTAAGCTGTTTGAAAGTAATATCCAGTGATTTAATTTAAAAAAACCGGTGGCCGAAGAGCGGTGGCTTCCTCGCACAACGTGTCTGCTTTCCGGTTCGATGAGGAAATGCCGCCAGCATCCTTGGTACTCTGCTGTTAGGGTCTTTTTAAAGCTAGTTTAGTATTTGTGCCGTTACTGTTATATTTATTATTATTTGAAAATTATAAAAGCAACTGAATTTAAAAACCAATTCAAAGAAAGTCGACGAAGATTCAACCATGAAAGGCCATCGCCGTTGATAATATTTCCTTTTATATTTTCATTACTAAATATCCTATTAATGTTGATAACTCTGGCAAGAAAAAGGAAGTGGAGTGGCATTGGCAATTGAGAATATAGATATTTTGAATATATTTATACTTAAGTAAAAGATGAAAACAAGAATATACTTATGCTATTATAAAAGATGTCATAACCTCAAAACGCTTTGAGTTACAGCTTTAAGGATGACTCACGTTACACCATCGCCCCTACACATCGCCCTTCCGAGCCCGAGCCTTCCGTTGACCCACCGCAGGGCACTCACCGGGGCGGCCCGGGCCCGAGCGGCACGACGCTCGAATATTAACATTAACACGAGCGTCGTTCCATCCAACCATTTGTTACGAGTAGACTATCATAGTCATAGCACGCCCGTCGATATAGCGTCCACATCATGTTGCCTTTTCATCACAGCGCCGAGCAGAGCCTTTTTACATAGCTGTAACGGCCGTCGCACAACCGGCCTGTGCCCGGGCCGAGTGGCTCGGGCGGCTCGGTACACGTAATTCATTCCATTCAAAATGTCGAAACGGTGCGGGCTCGGATGCGGCCCGGTGTAACGTGAGTCACCTTTAGTTGCGCACGGACGTTGTCTTCACTGCCGTTTACTGAGGCGAAAATGGTTAAGTGCGGTTTTGTAACATAAAACATTTATTACTAACAATAAATAATTATATGCAGGTATAGGTACATATATAACCGCGTTTAGGTTTATAGGTAAATAAAGAAATATATAAATATTACAGGACGTATTCCAACACAAACATAGAATAATCAATATATTTCGGGGAACATAGGCCTCCATTTTCAAGCACTAAGAGTGCCGAGTGTCCGTCCGGTTCGTCGCTCGCGTCGCCGGCCTGTCACGCACTAACGCGCGTCGCGTGTTCTCCGTAACATGTCGCGCGAGTTACTAAAAAAACGTGAGTAGAGCCGTGTTTATCATTTATAAAATATTACAATGTCTCACGAAAGTTTAGATACAAATATAGTCAGGTTTTCTTTTTTTTTATGATATAGGCGGCAAACGAGCAGACGGATTGCCTGGTGGTAAGCAATTACCGTCGCCCATGGGCACCCGAAACACCAGGAGAGTCACAAGCGCGTTGCCGGCCTTTAAGGAGGATTGGAGCTCTGGGAACCTTACATCAGGAACACAACACTACATACCTGAAAGGTAGCAGTGCTATTATGGCTGTGGTCTTCTGTAAGGAGGAGGTACTTCCCCCTCTCATACGGAAAACTGACATTTTGTATAGTAAGTACACGGCGATGATACGCCGGCCATTTAGGTACTTCAGAAACAATTGAAAGCTAATCAGATAACCATTAACTAATCATTCAGGCAGATGGCAGCATGCCAGCTCGTTCATCTGCGCATTTACAATTCATAGCCTCGGTGGGAATCAAGCTTTTTGCTATTGATTTTAACATTTAATTCAGATCTAAATATCAATACAATTTATCTACAAACATGACCGTATCAAGTACTGTTCAAAACTAGGTACGTACAGTCAGCAGCGAAAATTGCTAAGCATTTGAAGTGTTCAAAATGACCTACACGCGCTCTTATTCTCTTGACAATAGAGACGCGTTGACCTCATTTTGGACTCCTCAAATGCTTAGCTACTTCTGCTGCTGACTGTACTATGAATTGTTTTCGAAGTTCCGCAAATTTCGGCACAGAAAAATTAAACGCATCATTATGAAATAGTATAGGCTGAAAATGGAAATGATTTATTTCATAAATTTAGGGTACACATATGACGATGTTGGGTCTTCCTAGTAGGTAAGAAATCAGTCAATATATCAGGAATTCCCGCTCCTCCAAACAGTTACTTTAAAACTAGAAGTACGTATCATTACGACGACATAGCAGTTAGTTGTAGCAATATGTAGTCTTATGGCATAATAAGAAATCGAATATACATACATAGACATAGGATTCTAGGTGGCATAATTTTATGACAGGTAGGGAGTTCCTATATCGACAAACTCAAATTATCGATGCTTGTTGTAATACACAGGGCGGAACGATCGAATGTCACATGGATGGTATGCCTTAAATATTGTAAATAGCGCATTCTGTGTAAAGGATAATTTCCTTTGTTTAAAAAGAAATATCTGCATTTATGGATTTATAAAAATTCGCTTGACTTGAGTCGGTACTCGAACCGGTCAAATGTGATAAAAAAACTTGCCGTATTTTATGATGCAGATTGAAAGTTTAGTGTTACTGATGAGTTTAATTTTTCTCTAAGTATGGTATGAGAGAAAAGAGAGGGCTCATGTCCTAAAATTTAGCCCAGTAGATTCCAGTCTGCTTATCCACGTAGTTAGTTAGTATGTGCGTTTTGTGCGGCGGGCCTAAGCGGAGTCAATCCATCGGCACGCGGCATGTTTGCGCGCTGCTATCGGCGCCTTGCACCTGCCTTATCCGAGCGCCATTGCTATAGATCACCGAGCAATAGAATCCTCATGTGAACCAGTATTACTATATAATTATTAAAATTTATGCGGTGTCCTGCGGTGGGTCTACGGTCAATTCGGCGTATGGCATGTTTGCACGCTGCTGGCGGCGGCGCTTCCACTTGCCGTATCCAGCGATTGTTACCACGTTGTTGTTGGTATCGGTTGGCGACCAATTACAATTTTATGATTTGCAGTTAGTTATATGAATTCTGTCAGCAACCTATAAAAGTATGTTATTGTCGTCGTCGATGACACCTTAAAGGGTGTTTACATGCTTCTTTCAGGCAATCATCGTGCGTTCGATGGAGTGATTGTGGTTAGGCTTGTTGGACTAAGACGCTTAGTAGATAATGTACACTAATTTATTTTAGCGATTTTTCCTCGGTCTGATCGCATTGGCGCTTAGTAGTTGCGTCATTTGAGTGTCCGAAATAGTCACCCTATTTAGGCTCCCACATTCAAATTCTAATATTATAACAAATTTCTAAAATCGATGCTAATGCCTAGGTTACTATTTCGTACACTCAAATGATGCAACTATAAGGTGAAAAACTTAAGAAAGTCACCATGTCGATGTAGTTGTGCGGAGAATTAATATGGAACTTACGTCAAAATGAATATAGAACGCCGAAATGCGTGTACAGACACGTTACTACTACATAGGTGCTTTAGCTAAATTTTTCACCTATACTAGCTTTAAAACCCATTTAGACCATGCAAGAACTTGTATACGATTTTCATTACATTGCGGGGTTAGAGTACAAACCGACCGAATTCGCCGTACGCCGTTAGCCCGTAATGTACTGGGGAAATAGTATACAAGTTTTAGCCTGGTCTAAATGGGGCTTTATAGGAGACATAGAAAAATAATCTTCTGTTTCGTGTTAGGGTACCATCGCTTTACAACGATTGACCCGCACTCGCGTGGGTGAAGGGATCCACACGGCCCGGTCGTCGCGGCTATGCACTCGCGCCTAAGCCGCTTTGCGAATTTGATGCATGTGAAATGTCAGGATTCCCGCGATGGAAGACTTTGGATCCCAAGCCTGTTAGTGTTGAATTTTAAGCGACGGCTAAGTAAAATAACTTAGGAATAACGATAGCTTTCGCTATTACAGACAAGGTAAGGCTTTCATAAATTCTAATCCTTAGCATGATTATTTGTGACGTGTATTCATAGAATAAACATTATGGATATTTTAATTGCAATGTCCGTCGGCATCATGAAGTAATTTTTGACATCCCTACTGTAAGCTCTAGAAGACTTGTGTTGTACTCACCAAACGATATATATAATATACAAATACTTAAATATATATAAAACACCCATGACTCAGGAACAAATATCATGTATCACATAAATAAATGCTCTTACTGTTTATGTTATGTCACAAATACAGAATTATAAATGATGTATTTATATGTGATCAAACTTTTCAGCAATTTAATTACATTTATTGCACAACATGATTTCAATTATGTATATATAATGTTAAACATAATAAGGGTCGAAAATAATTCAGCTAAACAAAAGCTTTTCACTGTAATTAGCGGCATTGTTTAATTACTACTGCATTATGTTGAATCAAATACTAGGCTAAAGCGAAAACAGGTGAACAAAGAGAACATAGAATATTTGTGACCCGTTTTAGGATCTCACCGCAGAATAAAATAAAAATTACTTACCTCCGATCTCCAAGCTCAAGCTGTTTAAAAATAAACCTTATTTCAAAGCACATTAGATTGTTTTTAAAGCTGAAGAGATGAGTATAATAGGAGTTTTCAAAAGTAATTACAGGTTTTATTTGGTACATTCTTCAACGGACGCCTCGAGCTTTTAATGACGGTCCTGGGGCATTGCGTTCGGTTCAGGCGGTAGATTTATAGTTGAAAATGTAGCAACTACCCGCACTTTCTCGTTTAAACTCGCCATGTCGCTGCTCTTATGAACCGCGCTGCACCTTATTTTAAAAACATTAAATCTAGCTGCAATTTCCTTTTAATACCGTGTAACGTACTCGTGTTTGGTGTGAAACGAAGAAATTGCCCTTCGCACTGAAAGCAATTTTGTTATTTATGCGCCAACAAACTGTCCTCAGTTCGGCAGATTACAATTTTGTACACACCATGTACGTTTTATTTATTAAATACATTTATTTACAGAAATTGCAATCGTATTATGATAACTACAAGTACTTAACTAGTTACAGTATAAAATCTAAAAAGCTTGAGGCATTGTACCAAGGATGATGGCGGCATTTCCTCGTTGTATCGCAATGCTGATACGTTGTGCGAAGAAGCCGCCAGCTCTTCGGTCACCAGTTACATCAACCAGACGCTTCGCGATTTCTGCAAAAGTAAGTTATTTGTCATAAAAAAGGTCTGGCGTGTGAAAAGATATCAGATATCACTAAATTGTCTTGCGTTACTGCGTAGTTCTGCGGCCCGGTTTTTGAGAGTGGTGCACTCGAATTCAAAAAACGTTGAGAACGAACAAAATATTTTAATTTGTAGATTTTTTTTTTATACAAGACTGACCAGTGTTTGACCTCAGTCACACCTAATGGTAAGCATGGGGGATCAACGCTGTAATCGCCGCGTCTAGCAGGCGAGTATATTCGCACACAAAAGTTTCTTAACGTTAATTTTGCAATGTATAGTTTCGATATCCAGGATTAGTAATTGCTATCATTCATGCTTCTAAAATACCATTTCTTCATATCCGAGAGAGTTTAAGATGTAAGGATTGGAGTACCTACTCGACGCTCATGAATCGGCCCCCTGATACTTTTTAAACATAGATTAGAGCAATACTTAGAGAAGTTAAAATTTGTGTATTTAATTTTTTTTATACCTATCTATCATGTATGGCGTCGTGTAATAATTATTGAGTTTGTTGTTGGACAAGGTGGTTTCGTTATGTATAGGTAGTTTCACGAGAGTTGAGGCGAATGGATTAGGCACACAACTATATAAAGTACTGATTGCAAAAGAGTGAACGAATGGAATGAATGAGTAATCTCCCTACCATAACATGAGATGTTGTTGTGTGAGTGACTTCAACTTTCGTGAAACTACCTATAGTAAAAATATTATAATACTCCGTGGAATCCAATGGAAAATATATATCTAATCGCTGTTATTTATGTTATAGCATTCAAAGCCTGTTTTGAATCGAAATATTCAAATTTCGAGCTTCATTGAGATGTTCTCGATAATAAATTGTGAACGGCTTTTAAGAAATTGCCTCTATCCCGCCATCCACATGAAATGAACCTAATACGCAAGCCACGGAGATATATAAAATAGGCTACGTATGGTACGTATATTAACTAAAAATATTACGCGAATTAAAAGTTACAACTGTGGTACTCCGCGAAAATTAAACCATTGTGAGAAAGTCGGAATTTGAGGTATCAAAATAAATTTTAAATGGCTTTGTCTCTATTTCCGTTATATATTTAATACGAGTATGTGCACAAAACGCGTATTAAATGTTATACGTATGGTAGCAATTTATATTTCTTTTGTTACTCAAGTATATTATAATATTTTTAATGTTTTGCTACGTCTATGGTTTCATCTTAATTTTGTAATATCCTATGCGAAGGTAGTCCTTAAGTCCCTATAGCTGTCACTTACTTGTATGCGAAGCAAATGGCACAATAATCGATAAAAATGACATAATCTACAATCCTTCCCAACACCCACAAGGTACACACACATATGTTTAACAATAGTACATTGTGCAACGAGGATGGTAAGTAAGGTATAGTAAACGCGAGCCTATTAGAAGCTTTTAATGGCTCAAGTTTGTTATACACTTACCACCCGTGGTACAGTCAGCGTCATATAGTTGGTAGCATCCAAAGTACCCATATAGTTCGGTACACCATAGAAATTACATGGTGTACCGAACTATTTGACTACTTTGGATGCTACCAACTATATGACGCTGACTGTACAGTACACCATACTAATTCTATGGTGTACCGAACTTTTTGAGTACTTTGGATGCTACTAACTATATGACGCTGACTGTACATACAATGTTTTTCATCACATTTGCGAGGAAATAAAATAAGTTCGTTGGTAAAATATTAGTTACTAGTGTAGTGTAGTTTTACCTATCAGACCGCTTCCACTACGAGTATAAAAGATTGTCAACAATGTCAACTTTGTTCAATGTCTTCCACAGATAATGTTAACAACTGCGTTTTGTTTTCGAAGTTGATAGATCATCCTGCCAAATAGTATCAATTATCAAAATCAAATAGAAAACAACTATTTTTAATAAAATTTTAAACACAAAACTATCGTGAGATTGAAACATATTAATTGTATAAAAGCGGGTAACTCACGTTTTATAAGTCGAATATTGCTCGACATGTTTCACTCTGTAACGAGGAGCATAATCATGAGCCATTCGCGTTGGCTAATAATAATTAATATATTTTTAATAAATACTAAACATTAAATTGCAGTGAAATTTAATATAAAGATATGTTTTATACATATTAAAAGTTGGTTGTAGCAAACTTTTGAAGATATGAAATACACCTTGGCTGTTTAGAAACATCCTCAGTCCAAGTGAAGTATAGGTTCTGTATATTTTTAAAACTAAACTTAACAGCCCGTGTGAGCTAAATCGGCTATAACTGCGCTGTACTCTCGCAAGTAACAACGCCATTGACGAGCAAGTGTGATGAAAATAATTAAAAAAAAATCCCATTGTGTTACCACTATACAAAATATATGGATTAAGGTGACACACTAGGGAAAAACTATTGTACATATCCTATTGTACTACTAGGAAGTGCTTGTGATTGTGAGTAGAAAAAACTTATTTAAGTAAAATCTGAAAAAAGTAGTAACAATTTTAAACATTAAAGATGTGAGGTCTCGACCGATTTGCATCTTTGATGCCTGCATGGTCTAATCAAACATGTCTACGTACACCGTCTTATATATAAGTGTATGTTACTATATTCGCTATTTGTGTTTATTATGCCTTTCAGTGGAGTTTTATTCAACGTCTCCTCAAAGCCTGTTTAGAAAAAATATTCATATTACAAAGTTCCCTGGCGTCCTTTCAGTGCTGTTAGCTTTGAGTCGGCTTAATTCATTTTGCGTTTGATACTTAGGTCTTCATTGAGGCGTGCTTGGAAAACATTCGTGGTGAAATATGAATGTACCAATAAGTCGCTTTTAGTACAATCGGCGGGAAAGACGATGGCGAAGATGAAATCGGGTCATACGAAAAATAACATCACCGATCTATACTAAGCTAATATTGAAGCTGGATCGCTTCACGCTTAAGGGTAGTCTAGTTTTAAGTATCACGTGATCTTTTATTAATGGTTTCACTGTAAAAAAGTAAAATATACAAGTAAAATATATTTTTCCCATCACTAGCTCGTAAAGCGCTTGTTTATCCTTTACTACGAGAGGGTAAAAACGCATTTTATCCACTAGTGATTAAAGTAAGTTGACTTCTCATAGGTCTTATTGCTATGGTTTTAAAGTCGAAATTCGCGAAGTACAGCTCACTTGCCCCCGGGGCGGCGGCGGGCGCAAGCGAGCCTCGCTAACGCACCGAGTTGAAAATCGAAGTAGAACATTCGAAAATCGTACTGGCCACCACAAGCTAACCAAGCTAAAGGCACCTTTTGTAAACACTCGCAGTTAAAATACAATTTTGCACCCTTTATAACAAATAACTATTTTGAAGTTGGTTATAAACAGTTTTGCACTACATGTGTAATCTGTATTTGCTTTCAATATCGCGACCTCTTTATTACACGCGTTCAGAATTACCAATATTTTTGGGGATATCATCCTTTTAGTAAATCTATTACTTTAAATGCTACTTTTAGGTATGTCGTTGCCCATATGTAAATATTTGTTAGAACAATTTACTTTATTTAACTAATCTCCGAGCTGAACATTTTATTACCTTGTCGCAGCCACTATATAACAAATTGAATCCACTCCCGCTGCATTACGATAATACGACAAGGTACTAAAACGGTTTACCTACGGCTACGTGGGTAATGTCTACGGGAATTATCATTTCAATGTCTTGAAAATGAAATGGATAGAGGTAATCCGATTGTAGCGGCTAATCAAGGAACTAAATCTAGGCGAAACAGTTCATAATTCGAAATTAATGCATTTTCGAAAAGGACACATAGCATAATGGGCACAGATTCCAATAAATTTATTGTAAGATCCCTAGAAAAACTTAGGTCACCGACATAGCCCACCTAGCATGCTGAAGTGGCAACGGGCAGGCCACATTACACGCAAGATGGCCGATGGGATCGAAAAGTGGTCGAATGGAGAATAGAGATAAAAACTACACCGGTTCTAACCCTACACCTCAGACCCGAGAAGCATTTTGACTTTCATGACGGGCAAGAAACTCGATATATAATTTGAGGCAAGAATAATTCGATAAAATCTTATACATATACGGTATACGAGAAAAATTCGGCGTGTGACGTTCATTTTTCCAGTGTCACTGATGTATTCTAACATTGTAGGAGTGAAAGAGATGGAGATATTCATACCTTGGTCTAAATATTTCGTGCATCTTTCTTTTTTACTCCAATTAAGGGCATAATGGCTGAAAGAATTTTTACAATATAATGAAAACTAAGAGTACTCGTACTTAACTAGTACAATGCCTCAAGGGACTTTTTTACATTTAATGTAGTAAATATTTAAGTACTCGCAATAATTATTGTAAATAAACAATGACGTTTCTTTGTTCTTGGATAGTTATAAGCAAGATAGAAATGTCTCAGCCTGTTTGTAGATTACGATAGGATATTATCGATATTTGTAAGTTTTGTTTCAAGGATAGTTCAGCTTAGCCGAGCGCAGTTTGCAGACTTCGCGTCAGTGCTGTCCGCGCTATAGACAAGCGAAAGTGTCTATGGACTAAATAATCTATGAAACATTGTGGTTCTTTGTAATTCAGACTTTCGGTATTAGGTGTATAAAATTATGAATGTATATAAAATTATACACCGATATACTAATTAATAAGACATCGAAGGAAACGAAATTTACAAGAACCGAGGGAATAAAATAGTGCAATAAAAATGTCACTTAGCATAAAGACGGTTGCTACAACCCACCAGCTAGGGATTATAAGTACGGAGTACGTTTATATTCTTATTTCCAGAACCATCAGCTTCATATGCAGGCTTACTACCCACTAGACGAGACCGGTCATCAAAGGGTTATTAATTGATTGTTTAGCGATAAGTGACCCACAATCTTAGTCTTTTGAAATATGGCTTCCATCAATAAATCGATCGATGATTTGTCAAGTAAAGTAAAGTAACAAATAAGTAAAATAAAATATCAAGTTTGCTTAAGAGCAAACAGCATGACGTGATTTTTGACGAACTTGCGTTCTACAACCACAAAGTGGTAGCTGTTACAGAGAGCCAAGAGGCGCCCGCGACCCCGGGACTGCCGGGTGATGACCAAAATTTAGGTGAAACGCGTTTTGAAATGAATTCTTCATTAGCTGGACGATTCTGCGTCAGATCACTGCATAATAAGCTATCAGTATTCCACAATAAACATCGTAAATGAACAAAAAAAACAAAATTTTAATCTCAAGACGACTTCGCCATTTTGAGGGTCAACCGCAAGTTAGACCCACACTTGACAATGACGACGGGTGTTGTCAGTCGTTTGCTAACACTTAGGCTATATATTGAGGTCGTTGTCGCCTTCTTCGCCTATATACTAGTAATATCTATCATAAGTACTAACAGCCCATCATTTAGAAAGCCGCTAAGCGCTTTAAATTCAAAGGCCAGCCGAGGTCACTAGAGATTAATGGGGGAATGTTTTTTGCCGTGATCCAGTCTGCGGCGACTTGTGCATTTAGTTTAGATGGAATTAGTTGTAAGTTATACTTCATTTCAATTCTAAGGGCGCCTTTCCATCAGAGCTATGTTACACTACGTTTATATATAACTCATACATAGCTTCGTAACACAGTTGGTGAAAAGGCTCTATAAACAGTTCGGCTTATTAGAGCGATCGGACTGTATGAGGGAAGGTAGCCTGGCGAAAATCCGGGACCCTTCCGCACCAGACATGATTAGTACTACTGGAATTCTCCTGCCGACTTTACGTTTCAAGCGAGCTTGGTTGAGGCGGTCTCAACCGAATCTGAGTGATGGAGCATCTGTGTGACTACAAGTTGTTTTATAGGACCCATCTCGTCCATCTTTTAGTTGAGGTTATCTACTAAGTCGCCATTAACGAAAGCTATATTTATCAACGGGGCGTGCATGCAAGCCGAACCGTCCTTCATTTCAACAGTATTCCTAAGGCTCATGAGCAAAGCAAATGCAAAGCCAATGGCTTGGTTCCGCCTGGTGATGAGAAGGCGACGTGATATCGACGGGGGGCGTATGTCGGTCGTCTATTTGCAACATTTGGTTGCATGGAATGACGCTCGTGTTATTGTGAATATTCGAGTGTCGAGTCGCTCGGGCCCGGGCCGCGCCGGTGGGTCAATGGAAGGCTCGGGGAGGCGACGTGTAGGAAACGCGACGGTGTAACGCGAGTCATTCTTAATGCAGTCACCGACTGACCGCATTAGTGGCTATTCTTAGTATGAATACCCAAATCAATCTCTGAATCCGTAAAACATATGGCTTTGCAACGAAAACGTTATTTTATGTAAAAGGACTGCAAAAACAAGAGGAGAACGGGCAGCAACGGGATATAATACTGCTATTGCCAACCCGCCCGCAAAGCGTGGTGATTATGGAATTAAACTCCCCATGCTGCTTATCTCAGTGTGTTGGGGAGCCCATGTCCAGCGGTGGACGTCGGCTGAAGTCGTAGTAGTAAGTTAAAGGAATAACCTGATACCGCGAGGTACTAGCGTGCTTGTGGCAGATAATTAAAAATTAAATTAACGTTATGTTCACTTTATTTGCTTTTTCTAAATATACAGCATTTTTTGTTGAGTGCGCATACCTGATCTATTCAGGTAAATATGATAACAGCACGACATGATTTTCATTGCGTCTCGCTCGGACTTAACACACTCACACTCTGGACAAAGCTTACGAGCTCGTAAAAGCTAAATTGCAAATTGTACGGAAACTGCAATGTGACAGGAATTCTTTCGTGAATTTATTTAAATGTCATGTAATATATTGTTTATGATTTTGTTTTCGGTTGCCGCGATAATTATTCAAAAAATAAAATAACTGAAAACGGATAATATCGTGTACCTCTACTTCATCTCGACGTTTCATTGATTCACCTGATGTAATGAGTAATGACTACGAACGCTAAAGGAATTGAAATGTGGAGATGAAGTTTAAATTAGCATAGGATAGCATGGTTGCCATTGCAGCGTGACAGACATTGTGATATTAGTAGTGACCGACCGAAACATGTTTTTTTGCCGAAACCGAAACCGAAACCGAAGGTTCGGTTTGACTTTAGTTTCGGCCGAAACCGAAACCGAAACCGAACCTTTTATAAATCTGGTTACAATGTTAAAAGAAAATGCTCGTAGGCCCGTTTTTTCCTAAAATTTCATTAATAGGTACAATATCTCGCATACCTAATATAATATTACACGTATCTACGAGGGGCGCCCGAAGTCCTAAGCCTGGTATGTCTAGGCCACTAGAAAGGCCATTTAAAAACCAATTTTTAAAAACAATATTAATAAATGCTTGATTTTTTCTTGAGATTTTCAACGGCAAAGATCACCATGTCTGACATTACGAAATTTGAGCACCGTGCTGTAATTAAGTTCCTTACAAAAATGGCTAAATCCCCGCAATGTATTTTCGAAGGAATGCCTTGTATTTATGCTGCCTCTGGACCATCCTATAGTACAGTCAAAAAGTGGACTCACTTTTTTAAACTGGGTAGGGACTGAAGAAAATGTAGTGTAGAGTCAAAAAATTGGTATTAAAAGACCGGAGAGTTAAGGTTTGGCAAATAGCTGAAACTATAGACATTACTGAAGAACGGGTTGGGGAAATTTTACATGAACATTTGAAAATGACTAAGGTGACTGCTAGCTGGGTACCAAAAATGTGGCCGGCGTTCGATAAAGCATGTTGTGTTGAAACTTAGAAGGCGTTTTCAGATCTGTGCGGAAATGATATACATAAAGTTTGCTCCCTAACAGTAACTGTTGATGAAACATGGATCACTCAGTATGATCCTGAATCTAAGTCTGAATCCATGCAGTGGATTAGAAAGGGTGAACAACCGACGAAGAAGTTTAAAGTGCAAATATCAGCATCTAAGTTAATGGCCACAGTATTTTGGGACTGTGATGGCATTCTCCTAATAGATTGTTTGTCCTAAGGCTCTACAATACATTATATACATACATTTCAGCCATATGCAGTCCACTGCTGGACATAGGCCTCCCACAAATATGACTTATATCATCTTGGCTCTACAATAAATGCACTTTATTATGCCAATCTATTGAGACAGGTGCGAGAAGCGGTAGTTGAGAAAAGGAGGGACAAATTGAGGAAAGACATCTTATTTTTGCAAGACAATGCACCCGCTCACACCGCCCGGGCTGCGAAAGCTTCCATGAAATCGACCACCCACCCAACAGTCCAGATCTAGCCCCTAGCCATTATTTTCTGTTCAGTAATTTAAAGAGAGAGTTAAGGGAAAAGCGAATTGGCAGTGATGAAAAGATGAAAGTCAATCATTGCATTGCAAAGCATTTTGAAGGCCAATCTAAAGAATATTTTTTAACGACCTAAAGGCATTATATAAAGAATGTAAGATATGCGTTGAACTAGAGGTAGATTACATAGAAAAATAAACAAGCTATTTTTACTGAGATCAGCATTTTCCTTGTTTAGGATTAACTACTTAAACATAGATATCGATAAAGTTTCGTTAGTTATGTCTACCACTATACTAAAGAAGTACAAAACTTATTTTTTAACGAATTTGTAATAACTGATTACACGTCGAAACGAGCAATGAGCACTGAATCAGATTCAGTAACCGATGGTCGGCGGCGAAGTCAGGCGAGCTGCATTTGCATTGCCAGCCATGCCGAGCGCGCCCGACGTTAGCCAAACGCGATCCGAAAGTACTATGTTAAAAGTTTCGGCTCGGCCGAAAGGTTCGGCCGTTTTTGGCCGAAACCGAAACTCGTGCCGAAACTTGATTTTTTGGCCGAAACTGGCCGAAACCGAAACCGAAACTTCGGTCGGACACTAGATATTAGGCTAGCAGTTGTTTTATTTCATCATCATCATCATACCGGCCGAAGAACTCCTACTTCTGGGCACATGCCTCCTTCCCACAAAGCAACTCACATGTGACCGATTTTGCGCCACTAGTATCCAGTGAATTCCCGTGATCTTTACTATGTCGTCGGTCGACCTTGTGGGGAGTTTGCCCTCCGGTACGTGATATAATTTCAATATGGATTGTTTGATTAAGATTAAAATTAAGTAAGTTAAAACAAAGCATTATAAAATTCAAACACGGTTGAAAGAAAATAAACTATTTACGATGGCTTCCTTTTCTTTTTACATAATATTTCTAACCCAATAATACTATTGGCGACAGAGATATTCATATCATGTTAGGATCACATTTTAAAAATTTCAAATTGAACCCTAATGCGAGGGCACTTCTGTGGCTGCAGAAATGGCGGCAAACAGGTAAAGGTAAATTGCATATAGTTAGGTATTAGTTTGGTATTAGTATTAGATTTTGGATTTTCCCCAGGCTATTTACCTTCCCACCACACAATCCGATCGCTCTAATATTCCGAACGTTTTATAGAATAATTAGATCAATAGGTGATTAGTTGATTACTGATTAGAGTCAGTTAATAAAAAACTACTTATAGACTGCTAGCACCTGCTAGTGAGTTAATAAAAAAACTGCGTATGGACTGCTAGTGAGTGAAC
Source organism: Grapholita molesta (assembly GCA_022674325.2). Taxonomy (NCBI): domain Eukaryota; kingdom Metazoa; phylum Arthropoda; class Insecta; order Lepidoptera; family Tortricidae; genus Grapholita; species Grapholita molesta. The sequence goes on from CP053138.2 coordinate 4,181,293, forward strand.
CACAGGTTTACCTGAGTATAAATCGGTTGACACGAATCCTCCTTAAAACGGAACTCGACTGTAGCAATTTACAAAAAATTTCCTCTCGGCCTATTTTATTAAAAGGAAGCTTCATAAAGCTAGCAGTTAATAAAGAAAATGTCGATGAAAACTACAAAGGTGAACATTTAAGGAGAAAGGCTGTATCGGGACACCGGGCCTTTTTAGCATTCCCATTAAAAAAAGTCTGTAAACCTTCAGCTTCACTACAAACTTACGTCCTTATAGTATGCGAAGTTAGTTTTACGCCTTTGGTTTAAGAAGGGTATATGTACCACATATTTTTGATACACTTACGTCTATTCAGTAACGGGTCAGTGGTAAGCCATTATGTGAAGTGTCCATACACTCTCAAGATTGATCCGAGCCCTAACGGACCTTAATCTCCTTGCAGGTATTGAATTTGTAAATTGAAATTAATATTAACGTGGATGTACTAAGCGCGTACATGTCACGGTTGTTGCGTGGAATGTAAGCAAGAAGCCAAGTTCATTTACAAAGATAGAATAATACAGGTTTTTTTGACTAAATAAAGCAAATTGCAAAGTTACAACAGAATAATTATAATTTTCAATTTGTTTCTATCCATCGCAATCCAACGCGGTAACGCAGCGAGTGTGATGGGCACCTTTGCGCCGGGAACAACTCGTGGGGGCCTCTTTGAGTAGTTCGATAGTTTGGTTTGGCCTAAGCTTTGGGGTGTCAGATAATAGTGAATGACATGATTATTTATTGACATTATACTAATGTTTTTGTTTTTTTTTTTCCTGACATTTGTTTCTAATATTATACCTAATGCCGCTTATTAAATAATACAATATTTACTTAATATTATTTTCGTTTGCCGCGATAATTACTCATGAAATAAAACAATCGGATGGACTCTATGACCACGAACGCTGCTAAAGGTTTCGAAACGTCGGGATAAAGTTTATATTAGTATACGCAATATAATTCGTTTCAGTTGTTTTATTTCATGATTATATTTCCTATTTGTATTTTATTATATTTCGGGATGTAAACTTCTACAAGGACGCCGACATGAGCCTAACATCGAAACTTGCTTTATTAATATTATGTCATTCCTGACCAAGTAGGTACATATATGTGCATGACATAGCACAAACTAACGGATTTCGTGTAGTTACAACATTATGTTTATGTTTTATGAATCGGTATTTGTATTTTATTTGCTGAAGCATTTGCATTGGTTTATTAAAAAAAAAATTAATATGCAAAATTGCTTTGTCCTATTGCATGAAACAAACCCTAGCTCAGTTAGATTTTCTTGTAGTTTGGTGGATAAGGTAACAAGTACTACCTTAAAGAAAACGTTACCTTTGTTAAGCATATTTAAAGTTTACACAAATATCAAAAGGCGAATGCATGTTGCAATATTTGTAAATTGTCGTCCAATATTGTATCACACCCGTATAGTTTACGGCCATAGGCATTGGCTTAACAATCTTTATACATGACGGCACTCGGCTGTCGCACTACGGTGTTCAGTACCCTTACCATGAGTTGTGTCATTGACGTTTTCGACGACGAGTATTGAGTTTACTATCTGTGCATCTCGCTTGTACTAGTTTAGTGCGAACGAGATGCACAGATAGTAAACTCGATACTCGTTATCGAAAACGTCAATGTCACAACTCATGGTAAGGGTACAGTTATCGGTTATTGTGTATAGTCTAATTGAACTCGCGTACTCGGCGTAATATTTAACATTGCGATGTCAGATTATAATGGATTAATACCAATGTGTTATATCTACACACAATTAATTACTTAGCTAAAAGGATCGCATGGAATTTGTATTTAAATTACATTCGTATAATCACTAATGTGTGTTACATTCATTTAATTAATGCATAAATTATTGAAAAACATTTATTAATGATTAAATAAAAGGTGCTACATAAAATTAAATCTACCTATAAATACAAGTAACTTAAAAATACTAAAGTAAAATTAAAACCTAAATTAGGCCCTCTAGGCAAGGTGCCCATCACGCAGGCGGCATTCCCGCGCTGAATTGCTATGGCAATTCTTTGTGCAAGAAAGCCGCCAGGTTAGGTCACCAGTGGTCTCCCGCAGATGTTTGCTTAAGGTCTTGTTGAGCCCGCGGGCCCCTGCCACACGGACCAAGTGTCTCGACGCCAAAAGCTACAAATTCGTAGTTGGCGCCAAGACAGCTTTATTTATTAATTTTGAAACGTTGATGTTTGTACAGTTAAAAAGTATAAACTACGCCCGGACCTGAACTTCCAAATGAGAGATATGCCCTTTATGAATGTTAACTTGATAACTGTGAAGCAACCCGACTGAGGAAATACCTCCTTAGTCCTTACAGAACACCACAGTAAAAATTTCACTAGAATTGTACCTAGTAAATGTAGGTACAACCCAAATTGCTTTTATGTCAATGAAATAAAATCGTACTAAACATTTACGAGTTATTAATAATACTGATCATTACATTTTTTATTAGGTTAAAGGAGTTTTATATGTTTGTCGCTCGTAAAGGATAATACGAAAATAAACTAAAATATCGCCTCAAAATACTTGGGAACGTTCCGGGCGGACGGCTACCCAAAATAACCAACTATTCCAACTGCAAAGCTCGCCAGAACTTAAAAGGGTCTTTAGAAATACATTGCGCTATTATAAAGTCTGGAATAGATTGGCGTAAGCAATGAACCGTGCAAATGGCGATGGCGTCTCTAATGAAAACCGCCGCCCGGCCGCTGCATCCTTCCAAATATAAGTTGCAAAGTATATAAATATATGTATAAATGTTGATAAGTATCGAGTTTTATATTAAATCTTTATTATCTATATGGATAGTAAAAGTAGTACGTTTAAAAAAGGGATCGGAACTGGTATTTTCTACATACAAAATGAAAAATTACTCAGGAAAGTATAACTACTAATTTGCCTGAATTACTAATGTATGTACAGTCGCCATTAGATATATAGGAGCTGTGGAGGTGTTCACAAATATCTGAACATGCACTTTATCACCTTGACAATAGAGGTGTTGTTCAGATATTTGTGACCACCCCCACAGCTCCGATATATCTGATGGCGACTGTATGTGTACGAGTATTCTTTTCGTTGTTATATACGTACTTATTTCTATATATTGAGAATTCAGGACATGACGCTAGTTCTAAAATAGTACCCAAGTACTTTCCGAGAGAACAAAATAAGTATCTAGCCAATAAAATCCAACTTTCATATTTCGTAAGACTTAATAAAAAGGCAAGATAGGACACTTAGTCAAAGAACGGTAATTGACGCCATACTTCAACTCAGATTTACACAACTACCTGCGCAGGCCGTCGCTGACGACCGTAAACAAAAGCCACTCGTAGCACTTTTACAATTTACTTATAGTCCGCCTTTTCCCCTTTTGAATTTTGTTTTAAACATTTCCCCTTTTGAAGAGCCGTTATCTCGGCCTTCTGCTTTCCATTTCGCTTCTATTCAGTTGTTTTTTTCAGTCGTGCAGCGGGTGCGTCGGATAGGAGCGGAATTACTTGCGGTGTGTGGACGGGCGATAACAGGGGCTATTATTTTGCGATAGAAATACGAACAATGTACTTTTTGTTGCGATTCTAATTATATTAATGCTCCGCTAGATGGCGTTGTGTTGTCATGTACGCAAATATTCTGCAGGCGCTCGTTTCGACGACCGAAATCTGACAACTGACCGTGCCTTGACTGCCTTGAGGTCACTGTAGGACTCAGAGGTCGATTTGTGCAAGATAGTCCGAAAACTATTATTATTACTAAAATTAGTTACAAGGTATTATTTACACACTATTTCCATATTTCTAATAAACATTTGACCCTATTGTCCTTAAATTGCTACCAGATACCACCCGCACACGGTCAGAACACACTGAACCGCCAGCCCGCCTGCCAAGCGTAGCGATTGCGGCATTGAATCCCCCATGCTCAGAGATCGCTCCCATATCGGCTTATGGGGGAGGCTTATGTCCAGCAGTGGACGTCTTACTCGGCTCGGCTGAATGTATGAATAAACTTTTGCGTATAAGATACTTTATAGGTATATTCTACATAATCGGCGTAGCCACAAATTGCCCTCGCAGTAAATGCGAAGCTCATTTCTTTCTGTAGATATTTTGCTCGTACGAGACTGCTAAACATGCATCTGCATAATGATAGAGTCTGAGAGTACAAAGGCCACTTTTTCTCTCAGCTAAATGTATGGTTCCACTGGGATAGTTTAAATACTCGGGCTGAAGCGAAAAGATCGTATCTTATAAACAAACATCGCGTTTGGGTAAGCGGCCATTTTTGTGTTCACCAGGTCTAAAAAGAAAAATACTGCGCGCTGGTAATATGCAATGTTTAAATTGGAACGTGTAACAAAATCGCTATATATTCGGAGAAGAATGTTAGTCGTGTTATAATATTATCTACTTAACTATGATTTCTTGTATACTTTGTATGTTGCCCAAGCACACCTCACATATATGTATACCTTCAGAACAAAAAATAAATAATACAAGAATATTCGTCGACAAGTCTGGCCTAATGGCTAGTGACACTGCCTATGAAGCCGACAGCCCTGGGTTCAAATCACAGTAAAGTGATTTATTTGTTATGAATATTTATTTTGTTCCTGAAACGGGTGTTTTCTTAGTATTCAACTATTTGTATATCATTTACGAGTATGTCATTGGCTGAGTACCCACAACACAAGCCTTCTGAGCTTACCGTGGTGCTCTGTTAATTTTTGTAATATTTCCAATAATCCTCATATCGCGTAATTACTACTCGACCGCGCAAACAAGACATAAAATGAATATTAACATTGGAGTAGCAACTTAAAAAACCCGTAAAGAATAAGTAAAAGCTAATTGGCTGATTCATACTGTACTTTAGGAGTAGAATTTTAATGGGCCAATCAGAGCGAACAGCTGTCGCCTCGAACTTTGTGCAAGTGGCCGCGGGAGCCTCCTTCAATTCTTTACCTTAGGCCTAACTACACTGCTGGGCACATAATGCAGTGAAAAGAAAACCGTTTGAGTTTGTTGATGTTTTTATTATTCATGACTTGACGCCACGAAGACGGGACATGAGTTGTTGCCGGAAAACTGTGTCTAAAACATAAAATATATCATAACAAGAAAAAAAAAAAAACAATTAAATAGTCTAATCAAGAATGAATATATAGATTGTTTTATATTAAGCAGAACGTCTGCTAGTATATCAAAGATATTTAAATCGAAAGAGAAATAGAAAAATTTGATCTGGATCACTAGCCCAGTGCACTACCAATTGTGCTATACGAGTACCGCTTAGACGTATAAAATTTTTCTATCTTATCCTTCCTGGTATACGTCATTACGGGTGACGTGTAGCGACATCTACCGAAGAGTATTGAACCCTTTTTACGGCATCGAAGTCTCAAATTTAGATTAAGAATTCATCGATAACAATGTGCTACCTTTTTAAAATTGGGTTCGAGTCCCGCTGCGAGTCAAATTTTTCTATTTTTCTTTCGATTTAATATATAGATTATTTCTCTTCTCCTCCTTAATTTAAGAGCTGGGCTCTTGTCGGTGGAGCAATTTCCACGCGGTTCTATCCTGAGCCTTTTCCTTGACATCCTCATTAAGACACCTTTTACGACACGACGATTACATCAAGACCATCTTAGAAGGAAAAGTAGGTGGAAGGGAAGAGGAAGAGAGGAAGACCCAGAAGGACGTATATTGACCAAATAAAAGGGAAAGTAAAAGTCATGTCGTATCAAGATTATTCCAAGTTGTAAAATTTTTACCATGGCAGGCAGTCCCAAAATTCTCGTCATATAATTCTAGTGTTAGTTGGAATTTGACTGTTGCAAATCATGAAGGTTTTGTAAGGTTTCGTGTAAAAACCTTTGCGATGGTACATCCATCTTATTCTTATTGGATCCAATCCTCCTTTGACATGGTTTTGTTATAGCTTCGTAACGACACGCGATGCATCTCGCACGCGAAGTGCTAGCGAGATTCCGAATGACACGATGTACTTATAAACAAAATCACGTTCCCCTCATTCTGGGAAACTTACTAGCACCAGCTATCACGTTTAACAGCAGAAGATTTCAGTTCCATACTCCTTCTATACTAGGAGGAATAATGACTGGATGCGTTCTCCAGTAAGGGACAATGATATTCTGGCGTTTGTAGCCAAAAATGTAACAATTCACTATAGTTTTGCTTTACAGGACATTCTTTATAACAAAAATATTAGCTTATTTTATAATTACCGCAACTTTGGTTGAAAACCCAAGAAAACTCCAATTGTATTTGTTTGTTGCCCTCCAACTATGACACATGTAGGTGACTCTTTCAGAATGAACGAAATATATGTGGTTCTTTCATCTGGCAATGACGAGGCTACAGACAAAAGACTGAACAAATAGCTTTCTCGTCGGGGTTAAAAGCTTTGATAAAATGCATCTAAACCCACCGCGGGGTGAAAATTGAAATCTGCGTGTATAGTGCTGTTCCCAGAAAACCCGGGACTTTATCAGAAATGATAACCTCTTATAGTAATAATTGACGCTTGAGGAAGATGATAATAGTTTCCTTCTTTTGACATTCCAGTTGGTTAGAAAGGGACAAAATATACCTAACGTTTACTTCTAGTAGTATATTTTATGCATGGGAGTAAAATGTTAACATATTATTAGAATATATCTTACCTGTTTTGAGAAATATGTAGCTTTTCATCTACAACAATAAGTAGTTATGGCGTCCTTAAAAATCATCTAAGTCCAAGTCGTTGGTATCTAGTGCTAAAAATACATATCTTCAGAATTGTATATCTGTAGGCAATCGGGCCGCAGATGAAGAAATATATACTCGTAGTGCTTTATATACAGTTTATATAGAAATGTTTACACAAATGAACACACAATTAGATGTATATTTACACATTTGCTACGTATAATACTCCACAAACATTCACAACAGCGGGAGCAAAAATATGAACTTTTTACATTTTTTATAAAACAAAAGACGCGCGCTAAGCGCGGCATACTTTACGGCCAGTGCGCTCACCAACGAGGTTGGTACCATTCCACCGTTTACAATATCCTAAAACTTGAGGAACACCATCTTGAACAATTATCAGGAATAAAAAACAACCTTATTATGAGATTACTACAGTGTTCTCGTTTTTTATTACTTCGGATTACATATAAATGTCGATACAGGTTGACCCGTTATAGCTGTCTTTGATTCCCGGGGAATGTTCTTACTAGAAATTCAAGGTTCGAAATCCCGCAGAACATCACTATGCGCACATTCCGGAACAATGCAAGTATTGCAGGAACAAAGTAATTGGCAGGGAGAAAAATTATGGCCGCAAGCCCCGTTTAAAAAAAAGAAAGGCTTGCAAACAAAGAGTTTCATGCGTGTGTGATAATTAATTCGTAAAGCATGCCATCTGTTTTGGTGCTTGGACCTAATATAACTTGACCTTAATAGTAAATAAAAAAAATATATTAAGTAGAACTAGGAAAGTCTCTTTAATGAAACCATACTTAGTAGTATAACAATGCTATTTAAGAATGTACTTTTTTTTTTTTTTTGACATAGGTGGCAAACGAGCAGACGGATTGCCTGATGGTAAGCAATTACCGTCGCCCATAGGCACCCGCAACACCAGGGAAGTCACAAGCGCGTTGCCGGCCTTTAAGGGGGGTTGGAGCTCTGGGAACCTTACTCACCATCAGGAACACAACACTACATACCTGAAAGGTAGCAGTGCTATTATGGCTGTGGTCTTCTGTAAGGAGGAGGTACTTCCCCAGTTGGGCTGCCCCAGATTCAAGCGTGATGGTCAATGCTGTGCCCTACCTCTCATTGTTGGACGTAAAAAATTATACACTAACCTCAAAATCTGTACAAAAATGGCTCAAATTTGGACCCGGTAGAAGCAAGGATGCTCAGTTACAAGTGTCTCTGGTCATTTGTCGATAAACATGACGGCTATGATGACGCGTCACGGAGTCACATATATATAATTCCCTTGATTCAGATAATAATGAATTCAGTATCACTACTACGAGTTGGCCATAACTTACTAGCTAGCGTGTCCCTATAGTAGTTTATGTATCTGTGCATAATGAAGGGCATTACAACAAGAGTGTGGGTTTATGAAACGAGCCGAAGGCGAGTTTCATAATAATATCACACGATTGTTGTAATGCCTAATTATGTAGAGTTACATACACTACTTTATCTACACACATATCATAAATGTTTTAAGATGGGTTCAGGAACGGTAGGGAAATGACCTGCAGTATTACTAGTGTTACTTGAAACATTAAAAAGTCAACGAACAAAACAAATGACAGCTTGGAATGGCGGCGTTGCGTATTTCATATCTCAGTCAAATATTTTTTTAAACCATAGACAAGCGAATTAACTCCCTATTCTATTGTCACTCGAGTTCTTATGTCGTTCGATTTATATTAAAAAAACATAACGAATTGGCATTTCGTATCAATGACTGTTTTAATATCTATAGATACTAGAATAGACACCCCACTTGAATTTGACAGCTGTTCCAAATTTAAACTCATAACCTACGGATTTCAGTAGGTAATGTTAACATTACATCTCCATTCATTTCTGATGGTTCATAATGCTGGTCATTGCCTACGGTTTCTGGACGCATTTTAGAGTACTTATGATATGTACGTAGATAAACATATTTACATGGAGAAATTGTATTGAGCTTAATAATCGACTACAAAACGTACCGTATGTCAACAGAACTGCCGCCGCGCAACTGATCCAACTGAGCCGTGTGGTGCCGGCTAAATACTTCCACCCCATGTCACATGGGGAAAACTGACGCAGTGTTCGTCGAAAGCAAATCATAAACTAATACAGACACCTGCCTGCCAAAGGTGACAATGGCAAGTCCCCACCAAGATGATACGAGTCTTATTTGGGGGAGACCAATGTCCAGCAGTGGACTGGTTACGGTTGAAATGATGATGTCAACTGAGTTCATGGTAGTGCTACAGACATGTCTAGATCTGTAAGAAACAAATTTAAATTTGTTTCGGAAAACTCATACACTGGTTTGCCTTTAGAGTTGCATTTATAGTGCATTATGAATGTGCATGCGGCTATTGGCGCGGGATGCATCGGCTGCGTCTTTGCTGTGTGGGCTACTTGTTGCTCCCGTTGGGGTTATGGATGGTTATGGTTCGTTTTGGCGGTGCTAAATACTTGCTTTTCATAATTTATAGAAGCCGGGGATATTTTGCGGATGTTCAAAGCCCAACAATATACTGATATAATAAGAGTGCTTATTAGTGTTAATGAATTAGGACTAATCCATTATGTATTTCTGATATAAATAAATTATACACACGACAAAATGTCAAAAACAGCAATGTATGACTTGTAACAGTTGAAACTGCGGGGGCTTTGGCTTTGGAAACCAGGGAATTTGTGTGGGAGTTGGCTCGGCGGTTGAGGGTCAGGGGTTGTGACCCTCGCTCCGGATCGTACCTGATTCAACAAATTTCTGAAACCATACAGCATAACTTTGCAAGTGTTATGGGTACAATTGGCCAAGGTACGATTCCGGGGTTTTGTCAGACAAAATGTAAGTAGAACTTTCACGTTTATAATGGTAGTACAGAGTTTCATACAACTGTCTTCAGACCTGGTTTTATTAGTTAAAACGCATTAAAATAAAAAAATAAAAAATGTGCACTCTCGTGCGAATCATTAGCGTGTTGCTGTAAAAGGCAATAAACTACTAGAAATATTAGTAGAACGCAATAAAACAATTCATAGAAAAAAAAATGCTATTACAGATTCTTTTACAACGGACACAATAAAAAAAAAGGTGAATGGCTCTATTTTATAAATAACTAGATGATGCCTCGGCTTCGCCCGGTTAGAGGAAAATATATCATATTGACTCTTCCCGTGGGATTGAGATGTTTTCCCGCTGGAAAAAGTAGCCTATGTCACCATCCCTTCGACTACGTCCACTTAAAAATCACGTCAATTCGTTGATCCGTTTAGCCGTGAAAGACGGACAAACAAACAGACACACTTTCGTATTTTTAATATTAGTATGGATAAACACGGCTCTACTCGCGTTTATTTAGTCAGTCTCCCGATATGTTTCGGAGAACATAGGTCTCCGTTTGCACGAAAATGTATGTCTCACGAAAGTTTAGATACAAATAGTGACAGGCTCTATCCGCAACAAAAACAGTAGCAGAGTAGGCAGGGCACATTACACGGAGAACTAGTTGGGGTGGTAAGGTCTACTGTTCACCCCATTGGGGTGGTAAGGTCCTCGAATGGCGACCATACCAAAAGAAGAAGCCTTGGGGCCTACCTACAAGGTGGACTGATGATGTCCAGCTGTTCACGTCTCCCAAATGATGTGTACTGAAAGGTATTTGTAAGTATTGTTTTAACTGTCTTTATTATCTATATGCATGTTTCATTGCTAATCCTCTGTTATCACTCCTCGTTTTTCATACAGCCTTATCAGAAACATTTTACCCAAACACATTACAAAGCATATCGCAACGGCAAAAATCGAGTTAAACAACGCCATTGTGAAAATGAGATAACAAATCAACAAACGTGTAAAACAAACAAGTATCAACCCACGCCACTTATAAACGATGCTTCCCATTCGAGCTTTTGTAATTTTAAGACTTTACTTGTGCTGAGTTATTCTAACATTTTATTAAAATGTTGGACCGGGGTATGTCCCTGGGGTACGTCCATACCCGGGTGGGTATGTCGGTAAACTGCGTAGAAGATAGGCAGCAGCATCCTGAAGCTACGGTGTATTTAACTGCCGCCTGTCAAGCGTGGCGATACCCCCCCTTTTTATTGGAAATATTTGTCCTGCACTTTTTCAGCTGATGATGATTAAACAACGTATATTTAATACAATTAAAACTGTTCTGAGCCATGTTACTACTACTTATTTACAAACGGATAAACTCACGTGTAATTATATATATATTATGACTCGGCTTGAAGATGGGTACCAGAGCTTACCCGAAACATGTCGCCTAGTGCGATATAATTACACGTGAGTTTATCCGTTGGTAACTAAGTAGTAACGTATATTTAGTCACTTACGCGACATAAGTACGTATCGGAGACCATAGGTCTCTATTTCCAAGCATTGGTAGCGCCGAGACGTCACTCGTAGTGATAGAAAATGGAGGAGACCTCAGCTGTCCGAGAGACGTCGAGAAAGTAACTAAATAAACGTTAGTAAAACTGTTGTGTTTAATAAATTACGAGACTAATATAGATTTTAATACATTAGTAAATTAGAGAAGTATGGTGGGAACAAGGATAGTTAAGTATTTATTGGCCGTCGCAAGGTTGCTAGTTTCTCTGTGGATACATTTTGGAGAGTGTGCTCAGGAATTGCACGATTTAATTCCGCCATCTCCGTTCCATCACCGGACGTCCAGGCGAGGGGAGCAGTTTCATACTTACGTTGTAAATATTCCATTCATTCGCACGAAGCGATTCGCTTCTACCATCCTAATGCGGACTGCTAAGGAATGGAATTCGCTCCCTTCGTCTGTATTCCCGGAAAGATATAATTTGGGTCTCTTCAAGGCAAGAGTGAATATGCTGTTACTGAACCAGCGTGCTATACCTTCGAAATCGTCGACACTTACCATTAGGTGCGACTGAGGTCAAACGCTGGTCAGTCTTGTATAAAAAAAAATTGGCGTAGGTAGTCTATCAGTATAATTAATTAATTACTGCAAAACAGTTGACTGTCATCTCGCAACTGATAGAATTACTTTAGAAGTAATCGTTCAAAACTTTAGACCCGTTTGACCCTCACGGTTTGAAATTAATATTTTAATTAAAACCTTCCAAGGGACCACTTATCAAGAATATAATTATTTTTCTTAGAACATTCAATTCTGCTGAAATCGCCGAATGAAATAACATCTATTAACAAAATATTTGTTTAATTTGATTTGCTTTATAATAACTACAAGCCATACATATGAGGTACCTACTTTCGTATTTTTTCATTTAACTTAAAAGCACGTAAATTGAAAATAGATAACATTATACATATACTTCAGAAAAAGTGACAAGGATCTCTAGCGTCCTAGGCAGGATTCGAACCCGCATATTCAGCTATCGCGGCTTCTATATTTTGTATTTATTTATAGTTATGGTTTTAAATCTCCTTGCTGTACGGATTTCTAAGCATGTTTTTGTAAATAAAATTACACAATTAAACTCGGATAGCTGCAAAGTGCTATATGCTATTAAGTCTACCTTTCGTAAGTCAAGGTTTCTTTTGTAACAATTATATAATTAAATATATTATTAAATGTAATCAATTTGGCTCTATTCGTATGTAAACGTTTATAGAATGTCCGAGAATTTTTTAAGTACTTTTTTAATTGTAACTTTATCGTTGCACCCATGAGAGGAGTACGTTAGAGTGCGAACAGCGCAGAAGTCAAATCCGTAAAAAAAATCTACTTTTAAGATATTCATCTTATAGAAATTACCGTACCAATATCAACATGCTGTCTTTGCAGTCCATTTCTTTAGAATAAGCCAATCCTTATGGGACTACGGGGCCAATTTTTGAGCACACAACGCTTGAATCGTGACATTTTAAACTCTCACAAACACGAAGAAATTATATTTTAGAAGCATGAATCATATAAATAATCGTGGGTATCGAAACTATACATTTTGTGCAAAAAAAAAATTATAAACATTTATAAAACATATATATATATATATATGATTATTATCGTTTTGAAAGTTTTATGAATTTGAGTGTACAATTCTCAAAAATCGACTTCCTGGTTCGATTTCTCCAACGCCTAATATTTCCAAAATGACACCTGTAATTACAGACATGTTAAAATAACTACGTTTTGAAGCGGTCGCTGGCATTAACGTATGTAAATAAAAGATCGTCTTACGCACAAATCTTCGAGATTTCAGTATATATTTCAGAAGCCGCGCACGGGGTGCCACAGCAGAAGTGAATCTGCAAAATGGCGGGGTATAATTAATTACCTAACTTCAATGGGCATGGACAACAAAAGACGATTGTTTGCCTTCCGCGCCGTTGAATCGATGTCGGCCCTAAAATCCGGATAATCTCGCTCTTTGTATCTATTTTATGGAAGAAAATAAACTTTTTTTCTCTCAGCATTAGCGTCTGAGATAACATCGGGCATTTTCCGTCACCAGTCTTATTTGAAGCCGCAATTATTCAGACTTTTGACGGCATAATTACGTTTCAGCGGTTATGAACGTAAATTTATTTAATGTTTATTACTCGATTGTTTTTTAGAGGCTTTTCTGTGGCTTTTGTCAGTTTCTTGCGGGGGTGGACGAGGTCTAGTATTCTTCTGTAGCATTCTAAAAAGCATGTGGGTGATATTAACACAGGCAACGACTTCTAGATATATATATCCCAGAAATGATAGTGCTATCCTATCAGCTTTTAAAGAGTCACCTATGCAACCATGGCAACGAGTAACAACACAGTCGATGAAGCCAGTTAGTGATTAGAGTCATGTTTCTTAACGTACTTGATACCCTAAAGAAGCCTTGAAAATCCGGATTGGTACCTATATTCCCGCAAGCCTGAGATAGTCGGATTTTTATCTCCATATCTGTCTGTGACCATAGCTGTCACGCTCTAACAAATATATACTCGTAAGTGCAAAAGTGACACAAAATACAATATGCTATAAAATGGCAACGATCTTATTTGTTCCAGTGATGTATTAACGATAATGTCGACATACTGGCACTCCATATAATCAGCGACGCCATGAAAATCCAGATTGGTATATTTTTGCAAACCTGAGATAGTCGGATTTTTATCTCCATATATGCCTGTGACCATAGTTGTCATACTTGATCAGTATAAGTACAAAAATGACGCAAGATACAATATGGATAAAATGTCAACCATCATTCTATTTGTTCCAGTAGTGTATTAACGATAATGTCGACATACTGGCACTTCGTGTAATAAGTCTCCAACGCTGCCTAGTCTCCATTTATTACCGCTAGACATATGACTTAATATAAAACGTAACAGCTGGGACAAGGTAACGACCTCCAATACAGTTACAGGGAAGTCATTTTGTCGTACAAAGCTAAAAAGACTGGTCTGCAGATAACGAGCCAGCCACAATAGGTCCCTCCCTCCCATAGCCGAATATGAACCCTCATTGTCTACTTAATTACTACGGGTGTCTTTGAGATATGGGCTGTACACATTCCGCCACAAAGCCTGTCACACACAAATAATATTTTATCATTCGAACAATGTTTTCTCGTCTTAAGAGGCAATTATATCTCCAAGTAAATACAACGTCAATCAAAAGAGCCCGGCCTGCCGCGGCCCGATTGCGACCAAATAAAAGCCCCCTCAAATTAATACTCCGATTTGATCTCGTATGGAATAATTGACATGTGAAAGTTCATTAAAAAGTTACCGAGATGTAATTCAGTTTGCGATGTTTTACCAATGACGAAACGGCACTGGTAATTCAATGATCGTTTGTAAGCGGGAAGCGGCAAATGTATATTTTTACATCCAAAGTAACATGTAGGCTTGCGTTATCGGCGAAAAAAATCGTTATTATCCTCTGTAATAAAATTAAAAGGTTTGCGATAACAATAATTTTAAATTAGATCAATTTGGGACGATAACGGCCCGAGTTATTATTTCCATGGCTGCGATAAACCTTGTAAATGGGTTTCCAAACGTCCCGGCTGGGCGCCGAGCCTTTTTATTAGGGTATTTGTCAAGATATTCTCGGCTAAAGGGACTATAATCGAAAATTTTACGTTTGGTTACCATACGCCTTGTGTTCCCCTCGACTGGGTAATTTATAGAAAGGTTTGGATTACGAATGTATCTGTATACATTGCGGCATTATTAAATAAGTTCATTAGTACTGCATTGTCTTGCAACCAAATAAGAGTAACGATAGAATAAAAGCGTTACAAAAATTTTACTGATCAGTTGACTGATGATAAGCTTTGTGGTAGTATAAGTTTATTTAGTGGTTCATCTCTTAATTGCAGACTTCTTTAGTACATTTGGCCTTGGGTAAAATACTCATAGAGTTCTTATACGCTATTTTGTATTGGCTAGGTAGTTAAAAAAATATAGGTTTATTGTGTTCTCTTATCAACGCACCGTGAATATTCGCGTTGACGGCCTAAAATACTTTGGAATGTCGTTGCGTATCGTGGCAGCTTGCTCTTTTTCTAGTTCAGTAGCAATGTTCTAACTGTAAGAGAAAGAGCTTAGTAGCACCATCTGTTATTTAAAATTGTATATTTGGCCGCGGCTGTAGGGTGCACTCGATGATCATTTTAAATTCATTGAAAAACATCGAAAAATATTAGGACAAATTACACGAATGAAATGTTTTTTAGACTCCCGAGAGTTGAAAAAATAGTAATCTTCAATGAAGCAAAATTTGAAATCAGATTTTAAAACTAAAAATGAACATTTGTTGAGTAAAGGAAAATATGTAAAAATATGTATGAGAGGTAGGGCGGCACAGCGTAGTACCATCACGCTTGAGTCTGGAGAAGCCCAACTGGGAAAGTACCTCCGCCTTACCGACCACAGTCATAATAGCACTGCTACCTTTTGAGTATGTAGTGTTGTGTTCCTGATGGTGAGTAAGGTTCCCAGAACTCCAATCCCCCTTAAAGGCCGGCAACGCGCTTGTGACTCCTATGGTGCCCATGGGCGGCAATTCTTAGCCATCCAGCTAAACTGTATTTTTGCTCACTGGGTATTTATTCTACTTTCATGTCGTCGCAGCTGAATTGACTATATGCTGACTGTGTATTTATATTTTATGTAATCTAGCTGAAATGGTCGTTTAACGATAAGGTAAATTTGATAAGTACCCGCGGTAATCGCTTACCATCAGGCATCCGTCCGCTCGTTTGCCACCGTTGTGATAAAAAAAATCAAACCTGTGTCCTAAGCTAGGAAACCCTGCTGTTAATTGTCCTCAGCTTCACAACAGTGAGGTGTACTTGTGTAGTTGCCGCCGCCGCCATTCACTGTATACTGTTGTATGTACAGTGAATGGCGTTGTTAAGTCAGCTACGGTGTTAAAATTATCCTTCAAATCTTTATAAATAACAATATCTGATTGACAATACATTATACTGTGTGTAAGTCTAATACGGGCGAAGAATTTAACCAGACACAGGATTTACCAGTATAATCATTAACCAAAAGGTTTTTCTTTAATTATACCTATTATACATTTGTAATTATTTTTTGTAAAATTTCTGAGCAGTAATGTACTGCGAACATTACGCGATAAATGAGCTTTTGAAACTAACTGTCAACGAGTGTTTAACTCGAGTGTGTTGCATTACATTGCGGGCCGAATTTTTTTATATGGATTAAATTTTAATTGTGCTTCTAAGCAAAAGTTGTCTAAATATATTTGTTATGTCCTATTCTACCCTCCGTTAAGAGATTCGCTCGTATAAGATTTACGCACTGTATAAGTATTCTGTTGTCAAGTGTAGTGTTTCATTCTAAAAAGTAACAAGTGCAGTGCTGTGTTATGATTGTACAGTCAACCAATTTGATTTATACCACTTCGTTCCTTGCCACAGTGAAAATCTATATGACAGACGCAAAAGATCTCTTACTAACGTCACTGTGACAAGGTTCGAAATCTAGAAATCAAAATGGTTGACCGTACCACCTCCTTTACCTTATTTAACCTTTATTAAATGTATACATGTGTGAGCTAGAAGCAACATTAAAAAACTTAACTTAAGATTACAGTTTTTGATAAATAAATAATTTATTTACATAGATATGGGTATTAATATCGGACAGCTTAACGCACGTCTTGTTCACGTTCCAACGCACCGCGATCATATACAATTTGCATGTTTAATGAAATCATTGCGCTCGATCGGCAGTAATTAGGGCACTAGCTCCGCACAACACATACACTTAACATGTATACGTGTATGAAAATTAGGGAATATGGGTGGATCAACTATTATGTAGTTATTGTTATCCTCCGTAATCCGCTGGAACGGTACTCATGGGAGCACGCATAATAACTCGCCTTACTCCTTGTAGCAAAGTTATGAATTGAAATGCTGACGAAAAAAAAAGAAAATTATACACTAAGGCCCAAATGCACCACTCAGGGTTAGCCAATTAACCAGAGGTTAACCGGTTAAGTCATTTTTGTCACTAACTCTAGGGTTAACCCTGATTGGCGCAAGTGGCTGCGTAAGGCCCTATTAAATTCATTTATCCCATATTTAATCGTAATATAAAGAGTCAGATAGTTAGTTTCTTAAATAACTTAACTCTTATTGGTATAAAGAATGTCCCCTTAAAGTTTTATTTATGTGTTTATTTAATATTTATTGCAAAAAAGAAAACTTATTGTACAAAAGGCGAACTTACTTAATGCTATAATAC
This sequence comes from Grapholita molesta, assembly GCA_022674325.2. Taxonomy (NCBI): domain Eukaryota; kingdom Metazoa; phylum Arthropoda; class Insecta; order Lepidoptera; family Tortricidae; genus Grapholita; species Grapholita molesta. The sequence goes on from CP053138.2 coordinate 4,198,885, forward strand.
ATTCTCTACCAGTTAACCTTAGGGAAAAACAGAAAATATCGTAAGTTCATGAAATAGTATATCATAAATTAAATAAAAGCCAGGAGCATGTCAACTGAAAATTATTTGAAACCGTGCAAGTTCAAAATGATATTCATTTAGTCTTTATTAAGTTTAGTTACAGTTTCATATTTCTTTAAAATCAGTGGGTCAAAAGTTAGAGGGAGGGGGACGGCAACATTTTTTTTCTAAAACTATTCACGTTATCATCATAAATGTTTATGGCAAACCTAGATTATTTGAGTTTTCACACTTTGGGGTTGAACAAAAAAAAAATACCCTCCCCCACTGTACATGTATCACAAGTATCCTACTTTTATATTTGGCCACTTTGTCAGCATGATTTTTGTGATGTAACAAGAGTCTCTGAGCATAGCCGAGGACACACAGACAGACAGACTACATGGCGAAAATACAAGGGTTCCTATTTGACTGCAGAACTCTCAAGAGTAGAGACTGCACGATCCCACAGACAAACCGTGTAAACTGTTTTGTGGGACTTTGTTACCAATTAAGCTGTAACCTTTTTCTTATTAATAAATTAATAATAATTAATAATAATAGTTAGTGTACCTACCCCTTACATTTCATTAAATTGTCGAAAGGGCCTCTGCGCGTTGGCTCGATCTAGCTCCGCGTACGCCTCCCAAATGTCCGGAACACCATTGTTCCGTGTACGGAAGAAACATACAAATAATAATAAAAATCAACACGGTGAATGTATGATTTCCAGTGGCTGTCCTGATGTAGCCCCAGCTATTATAATCTAACCTTACATTCTTCTTCTTTTCCATCAGTTGTTTATTTTTTTAACAAAGACGTGTACTGGGTGTTACAAAAACCGTGATACAAGATTATCAAAACGGCATCTGTTCATGACTTTAAACAACTTTTACTATGGGGTTAACTTAATAAATTGTAAAAAAAAAAACGACTCTCATACATTTCGTCAACTTATACTTGACCTTTTCTATAAAGCTTAATTTTTATTTTATCTTACAAATTGGACCCGATATAAAAGTTGTTCATAATCATGAACAAAGGCCTGAGTGTAAGTTTTTAACTTAACTTTACGTCACAAACGCGTTTGCGTTTCCCATATAAATAACATAATCACTTACGCGTTCGTAAACGTTTTTTTAAGTCAAAAGAAACTTATACTAGAGCCTCTGATGCCATTTGATAATTTTGTACCACATTTTTTGTAACACCCTAATATCAAATATCAAATACCTATTAAATAGGTCAATAAGCTTCAAATTGCTGTACTATAGCCTAGTTACACCACGTACCAATCTCTAATGAAGTCTCTAACTACACCTAGCGGTTATCGGCCGCAAACGAGTACATTTCCTGCGGCCGGAGTTGATTTCCTACCCACCTCAGCCGGATATTGGCTGACCCGCGCCAGCAATCTGTCTACGAGTAGCCCGATACGTTATTATAGACTTACATGACATATTATCGGTTATTAAGGCTCTGGATTAAACTAGGATTTCAACATGACTATAGGTGAAAAACTTACATAAAGCGCATGTCGGCGTCCGTTCTATATTCAAATTTTGATGTAAGTTACGTATTAATTATCTGCATAACTACATAGACATAGTCCTTCAGTTAAGTTTTTCACCTATACTTTATACGAGTATTACAGGTACCGTAAACCGCTTTAAAATGCAGGGACGATATTTAAATAACTAATTCGTATAGTGCCGCCTAAGTTGGCGATACGATAAATATTACATAGTTTAGGCAGTTTATGAAAATATAGTAATGTAAATTGATTGTTTACAATAACACCTAAAACAATTGAAGTCATAAATAAAGAAAACTATAAGTCACCATGTGTAAACCAAGTAAACAAGTGTGTCGTGTGATGCCGGCTGACTGGAATAGCACCATAACATCTCCTCCCGCGGGTGTCGTAAGAGGCGACAAAGGGAAACGTCCTGCGGACGGGCAGCAGCAATCGTCGAAACCCAATATACAGCTACTGCGGTCGCCAACCCGCCTGCCAAGCGTGGTGACTATGGCAACTACCCCCAAGATGATACAAGTCATATTTGTGGGAGGCCTATGTCCAGCAGTGGACTGCATACGGCTGAAATGTATGTATGTATAAGTAACCAATAGCCCTCCGGAACGCTTAAAGTTAAGTGGCAGTGAGCGAGACACATTGCACGTTTAGGTAGTGTACGTATGTATAGGTAGTACAGTCAGCAGCAGAAGTAGCTAAGCATTTGAGGTGTTCGAAATGAGGTCAACACGTCTCTATTGTCAAGAGAATAAGAGCGCGTGTAGGTCATTTTGAACACTTCAAACGCTTAGCAACTTTTGCTGCTGACTGTACTACCTTGTTACACCTGTTAGCCTAGCGATAAAATGGCAATTATGCTATCCGTTCTATTGATTAGATACAGTCAGAATAAAACGCACTAAATATTATTAGTATAATATTTTTCGAAAAAGTACACAAGTTATCTAAAATAAAAATAAATAACACTATTCCAAAATTCTAATATTAAAACCTTCAATAACTTGCCAAGTATACCGCGGGTCAACAAGGTTTTTCTCATTCATTAATTTTTGATATTATTACGCTCAAATAATCTTTTTTCTCTCAAAGGGTCTAGATTGGCCAATTAAAACTTTAAGCTTATTACTCGGGCTCCGGTTTTTGAATACGTTTAATTAATTTGCCCCTCTGGCTCGTTTCCTTCCAGCTGTCAGGTCGGCAGTAATCAAAAATCACTTTTAGAGGGATTATATTCATTTTGTAAATCGATTTAAAGATAACTTTATTACAAGCGGCTATTGCGGGCGCGGTTACTTTTCTGGATTTCATTTTTATTGTCAGTTTAATTTGCTTAAACAAATTGAAAATTATGTATTGGACGGAAATTAATCGTGTCAAATTTTATTGACGTATATCGTATCTTTTTGTCTAGATATCCTCCATCCCGTCTTCCTCGTGTAGTCCCTGAATTTTGCCACGGCACATGAGAGCCTGGGGTCCGCTTGGCCACTAAACCCAGGATTTGGCGTAGGCACTAGTTAGCCATGGTTGGAATATCAGTCCAACCCTTACAAAACCATATAGAGATTAGTCCAGTTTTCTCACAATCTTTTCCTTCACCAAAAAAAGACCGTAAATATCAAATGATGTTTCGTACATAAGTTCCGAAAAACTCATTGGGTACAACCGGTGTTCGAGGAAAAAAAATCTTACCAAATTTACATTTATACATACATATTAATACCACAGGGCTTTTGAGCCGGCTTCTTTAAAATACCACACACAAATTACTCCGTCTTCGCTCTCAAAGGCGAATTTATTATCTAGTGCCCCTTACCCTTATGGAGACTGCTCGAATCACTAGAATCTAGATAGTACTTTGACTAAGTTCATCACATTATAATACCGGTTTGACATTAAAGCTTTTTTTCCTTGTCTAAGCTTTCACGATAAGTTTAGCCTAGTGGGCAACTGTTAAATGCCAGTTTTGTGTGACGAGCACAGGTATTTGTTCCTGAGTCATGTTATGGGTGTTATTAGTATATTACATGTAAGTTGTGGTTGAAGAAATTGGTACGACCCTTCTTGAGCTTACCATTGAGTTCAGTAATTTTGTGTAAGGATGTCCTGTAATATTGATTCACTATTCTTTATTTAAGCTTCATAATTAAAAGACAAATATAAATAAATTCACTAAACTAAGAGCAATTAAACGAGTATAAAACTGATCGAGCAATTACCTAAAATTCATTACCGGATTGCAATAAACGCCACATACGATCAAGTTTTATAAAATATTCAAAGCTAAAGTGGAAATCCCGCAAGGTTTGCACAAATATTTCCAATTCGGGTCATCGCAGCGCGTGATTTATAGGAATTGCATCGTAATTGGAAAAAATATGTTATTGCTGTTTGACGCATTACTTACTCGGCTACGTTGACGGATTTTTGGGATACCGTTTATATGTTGCTGGCGACTTACTTGTGCTTACAACCTGCCAGACAGTTTCAGGACTGCTTACTGCTATGGCGTTCTATGGCGTTCGCGTAGCTGGCAGTTGGTGGCTGCAATCTCCTAGAGATCGCTTCCTGCAGTCTACGAGGGAAACCCAAGACCAGTAGTGGACATCTGTGACTGAATGGAAAAATGGCGTTGTTAGAAAACATGGCGTCTACTTTTAATAAAATACGGCTTCCATCACATATGTATTGATGATTTCTCCAATGTTATTATTACGTAATAATGATTTAGAAAACTAAACTTAAAGCTAAACTTAATATTACACAAATCCATTCCAACGTACCTGATCAGACCTCTTAATGTATTTTTTTCAAGGCTCAGAATACGGTTATACCTACTTATTTTCTATTTAAGGTTCACGGTTTTGTAAAGTATTTATTTCAAGTAGATAAAATAGGCTTAAATAATTCATTGTGCACCGGTTATAGTAAGCTGCGTTAATTAGAAAGTCAACAGGGCGGCCATTTCCCGCGCATTGTTCGCGACAACGGCCCGACAGCGATCTGCCGCGATTATCTCGCCCCAACGTCCGTCAGCCCCGGCCACTCGATAATTACATATAAGCTTCTTTATACCCACATTGTTTACGGCGTTATTTACCTTTAATCTATTTAAAATAACTGACGGTGTAAAACAACGGATTATATCGTGTGTGCAACCGGACTTTTCGAACCCTTTACAGTGAGCGTGGAAATATAACTGTTTAATAAAAAAATAAAAATAATATTGCCTATGTTCACCACGGATAATGTAGGATTCTAATGCTAAAAGAATATTTCAAATTGGTTCAGTAGTTTTGGAACCTATTGTAAACAAACAAACAATGTGAATGTGGATAAATCGTAGCGACAAATAACAAAACTTTTTTTTTTTACTGGCTGACTGGCGCCAAATATTTTAATCTTTGTCAAAATGATAATTACTTAGGTGGATGGAGATGAACCGTATATGGACTATATAAATTTTAATATTTTATGTATAATACTCACGTTCATCTATTTAGTCGATCCCGCACCATGTTCTGGAGAGAGGTCTCCTGCGGAAATCTGGGACGAGACGGCGACGCGAACGGCATTTTTTGTGTTTGAAAATGGACGCCTACGTTCTCCGAAACATGTCGTGTGAGTGACTAAATAAATGCGAGTGAAGCTATACAAGATAGTTTCAATATAAAAAAAGATAAAAATATAACGTTGAATTCTTTGTTTTTGCTGTAAGTGACGTCCCAGCAAATGTCAAATCATAGGTGGGGTTCAGAATTTTTGTGACTATCCAACGAATCTGTCATGGTAATTAAATTTAATTCGCTATGAACCCGTTTTATAGTTTTTAGTAAATATGTGTAGAAAACGCGAAAGTTTAGTGTTATGCAGAAAATTTCGTTTGAAAACGTGTCATTTTTAAAACTTTTTTTAACGTCACAATATAATTTAACCTTGTGGCGTATACACGATTAAAATGTCGAGCGATGAAATTGCGAGTTAGCAAGTGTAGCAAACATTCCTCTCGTTTTCCCCCGATAATAGCTGTTTGCACTTGGCAGAGTGACGCGGCGTAGTCAGTGGCACTTCTACACAGAGAGCTACGCAAACATTAATAGGGCGATTTTGACGTTCGAGCGGTCGATACCAAAAATTCTTATGTCGAATATAATCGAATACGCAAGTTTCTCATCATTATTCTTGTACAAAATTATTCATTCCTATTACTAGTCTATAAAATACTGACTTGATTTTGTATATCAGAGTATTTGATCTGCAGATACAAATTGTAGATGTAGATGTAGATGTAGTGTAGGGACGCCCGGCCGGACTCAGGTTGTACATTTTTAACGCAGATACAAATTTGAGAATACTTGTAATTGAGACGGACAGGGAGTTTCAAACTGAGTTCGAAAGTGTAGATCATACATAAAATTTGTAAATTCATATCGGTATAATATTGTAAGGCCTGTGTGGCCAATTTTGTCTACGGAATATTTAAAAAATAAATTAAAATAAATGTATACATAACTATGCCCGTAACTGTACGTAATGTACGAAAATTAAAGAAGGCCAGGGAAACGTTCATTCATCATTTAAAATATGAGTAAATATGTCGAATTTTCGATTAAAACTTAAGATATTGAAGAAGACGACCGGTCTGGCCTAGTGGGCAGTGACCCTGCCTGTGAAGCCGATGGTCCTGGGTTCGATACCCAGTCAGGGCATTTATTTGTGTGATGAGCACAGCTATTTGTTCCTGAGTCACGGGTGTTTTCTATGTATTTAAGTATTTATATGTAGGTATCTATCTATTATATATATCGTCGTCTAGTACCTACAACACAAGCCTTACTGAGCTTATGGTAGGACTAGGTCGATTTGTGTAAGATTGTCACGAAATATTTATATTTATATTTTGTTTTACATTTTCGGTTAAAAATAGACGCGTAGGTAAATGTTTCAAACAAATAAGTAAATTAACGTGGCCACTATGGCAACTACCCCCAAGATGATACAAGTCATATTTGTGGAAGGCCTATGTCCTGCAGTGGACTGCATACGGCTGAAATGTAACGTAAATTAAACATGTATTAAAACTTTTAATTGCCAGTAGCTAAAAAGCGAAGTAGATAAAATATAACTCTGGTTTAATAAACAACATTGGAACATCGTAAATCCAAGTTTCTTTTCAGCCCTCCTTATCGCTCCAACTTGAAAGAGCGACAGAGGCAAATAGAGAAAATGTCGATTCCCTATGTTTACGGTGGCCCCGGGGCGGGACGTCGGAGGAAATAAAAATGTTGTATGTAGCACATCGACAAACAGGCAATCAGTGGCATTTGCGAGCTCCGCAAACACTCCCGCTCAAGAGCTTGTCAAAGACTGCACCAATTCTTTTACCTATACAATGTTTGTTATGGAATTTTCGGCAATTGTTCATGGAGACATAAATATATGACGCCCTACTATAAACGTATAAATGAAAGAAATAGCAGGTTTCTATTAACTATTGTAGATGATGTAAGCGTTACAAAATAAAATAGCACAGTTAGGGACACGAAGAAGTTTAATTTCCAAAAGGTTATAGACATTGTACCGGGTATGTCCTTAAACTACGTCCAACAATGAGAGGTAGGGCACAGCGATGACCATCACGCTTGAATCTGGAGCAGCCCAACTGGGGAAGTACCTCCTCCTTACAGAAGACCACAGCCATAATAGCACTGCTACCTTTCAGGTCTGTAGTGTTGTGTTCCTGATGGTGAGTAAGGTTCCCAGAGCTCCAACCCCCCTTAAAGGCCGGCAACGCGCTTGTGACTTCCCTGGTGTTGCGGGTGCCCATGGGCGACGGTAATTGCTTACCACCAGGCAATCCGTCTGCTCGTTTGCCGCCTATGTCATAAAAAAAAACTTTACGTAAATTTAACAAGAGGCTAAGTATGTACGTGTGTCGTGAGCGGATAGATCTTGCGACTGCCTCGGTGTTCAAAAAACCGTTACAATCCAGTGGCGGCGTCACACGTATGCACACGTATCTACCTCCGAATTTCAATTAATTAATATCATAGAAATTTAGGAGTACCACAATAACAAACAAAATAAAAGTACTTAAACCCATTGTGAGTACGTCGCTAACAAATATTATAAGTACCTATTACAACATTTAAAATTTTCCCGTTAGGTATTCGTCTATAATCAATTAAACAGTTCCTACGTTTCAACAAAGAACAGAGAAAGGGTCAAATTTAATTGATACTCAGTTCTATTTTTGTTTGGTAAATATTTCTTATAAAATCTGTTTTCTCTTAAGTATATTGTACCCGTTGTGTATGTACGGTCAGCAGCAAAAGTTGCTAAAAACGACTTTATTGTTAAGAGAATAAGAGCGTGTCCTGATCACCTGGCCCGCTTAGCGACTTCTGTTGCTGACTGTACTTATTACAACGAGGGGTGTGTGGAAAATTATCAATGCAGCTTGTATTTTGCTGAAACAGCAGCTCCATATTTGTTTGAACTCGACTAATTGTGTGATGTGTTGTAAAAAAATGCATATCCTCAATTTTTTAAATGTTTAATGGTAGTAGTAATAGGGTTAGCAGATTAAGCACGAGTAAGTAATACATACCTATGTATGCTATAAACGGTTACCTTTAATTATGTGTTTATTTTTATAGCGTAAAAATTCGAATGTATTTTTGTAGGACTATTACTGCTACTATTTTGTATTAAAATCATCAAATTAATTAATGTAAGATTTTAGTAGTATACCTATATGTATTGTGTGTTTCTATTAGGCCATATTTCTTAATATATTAAATTTTACCATACCTAAATTATTTCGAACTGCATATGGATACACATCACTTGACATTAACCAACACTAACGAACATTAGTGTCCTAAAACCGCTATAAATAACTTCACACCACCCTTGAAACCCTTCCAAGAAGAAGGTGCTAAGTTTATTCAATTGTATACTAAGTTAAGCCCTTTTGAACTGCGGTAACCAAAACCTTATATCGAATAGGCGTAAAAGAATAAGAGTTTGTATTATTATAAGTCCTATTGAAACTGAGCATACATCAGCTCCTCTTCACCGTAAATTAGACAGTCAACACCATGACGCAATTCTCCAGTACATTGTTCTTTTATATTTATCACACTTAGTGCAATTAAATAAGAAGTAACTTTGGCTTATATTCGGACCAAATTTCACAAGCATCATCTGACCTACTCGTTTAATTCAACTGACTTTAACTTTGTAATTTGGATGACAGTCCATACTTTACGTATTTCATTGTAAACTTTACTTATAAATAATAAATAAATATATATTTCGGGACAATCTTACAAAAATCTACCTAGTCCTACGGTAAGCTCAGTAAGACTTGTGTTGTAGGTACTAGACGATGATATATATAATATATATTTTTTTCTTTTTTATGACATATGACATTTTTTATCGCCCATGGGCACCCGCAACACCAGGGGAGTCACAAGCGCGTTGCCGGCCTTTAAGGGGGGTTGGAGCTCTGGGAACATAACTCACCATCAGGAACACAACACTACATACCTGAAAGGTAGCAGTGCTATTATGGCTGTGGTCTTCTGTAAGGAGGAGGTACTTCCCCAGTTGGGCTGCCCCAGATTCAAGCGTGATGGTCATCGCTGTGCCCTACCTCTCATTGTTGGACGTAGTTTAAGGACATACCCGGGTCCAAATACATACATATACTTAAATACATAAAAAATACCCATGACTCAGGAACAAATATCTGTGCTTATCAACATCACACAAATAAATGCCCCGACTGGGATTCGAACCCAGGACCATCAGCTTCATAGGCAGGGTCAGTACCCATTAGGCCAGACCGGTCGTCAAAAGGTCTTATGAATAACTAAGTACAGTAGGTAGGGCAATTTTCTGGCAGCCATATTTATGACACAGCAGAAAGTTTTAGTAATTCGATGGCGGTACAATCAATAATGATATAAATGGATTATCCAATAGCCAATTAGTTAGTCCATCCTATACACTCAAAAATCTAGAACATTTTATATTCCAATAGTCCTTACACGATGGCGAGTGCTGTCTCTGTCCCATGACACGGACAGGGGACCGCTTTGTGTAGCTCTTCCATTTTCTTAAATTGTAGAAAGGGCCTCTTCGCGTTAGTTGTGGCTGCATACGCCTCCAAAATGTTCGAAACACCATTGTTCCGCGTACCGAAAAATGTAATCATGGATAAATAATTAACATCATAATTTCAGTCATAAGTCGTCCACTGCTGGACATAAGTCTCCCCTAAATATGCCTGACAGTATGATCTTGGGGGGGTAGTTGCTGTCGTCAACCCGCCTGCGTGGTGACGACAGCAACTACCCCCCCAAGATCGGTACGGAGCGGTACCGCGAACATCGAAGTTCGTATATTTCGGGCATCTTTCTCTTTTACTTACTTTTCTAATTAAGGTGTCATGAGAGTGACAGAGACAATCGTCCGAAATTAACGATTATCGTTGTTCGCGGTAGCGCCGCAGTAGCTATAGAAATATTAATTGACACAAAACATGAAACAGACGATAAGAAACATTACAGGAAGTGCCACGAAATGGCCCCATCTCAGCATATTGCTAGCATGTTGCCAGCGCTGGTCTTCCGATGAGGCCATCAGGTGAGATTGGGTTGTGGATTGGATTTCTAAGGACGCTTCTTAGGACACCCACGGGAGGACTTAATAAATATTAAATTTATTTTAACTTAATTTTTTTTAATAAGTATAGTACAGTCGTATTATTGAACAATATTCAATATCAACGTACCGTAAAAGTAGAAAAATTAACAAGTCGGAAGACGTTAATTTCTAACGAAAAAACATTTATATATATTATCCGTTTTCCTGTCGTAATACCACAATATATTTATCTGTTGTTGTTTTCTGGATCCCGGAACCTATTCCCGGTCGGGCATATCGACAAGCGGCTTAGTTCAAATTGAAACAAATTGGCGGAGAAGGGAATCTTACCGTTGTACGAGTCCCGTTTGGTGTATAGGTAGTACTATGTACTATTTATGAGAGGAAGGGCACAGCGATGACCATCACGCTTGAATCTGGAGCAGCCCAACTGGGGAAGTACCTCCTCCTTACAGAAGACCACAGCCATAATAGCACTCCTACCTTTTAGGTATGTAGTGTTGTGTTCCTGATGGTGAGTAAGGTTCCCAGAGCTCCAACCCCCCTTAAAGGCCGGCAACGCGCTTGTGACCCCCCTGGTGTTGCAGGTGCCCATGGGCGACGGTAATTGCTTACCACCAGGCAATCCGTCTGCTCGTTTGCCGCTTATGTCATAAAAAAAAAAAAAACTGTATACTTTCTTTTTGTTAGATATTTTTTTTTATATTAATCAGGTAATATATTTAAAACTGTTGTGAGCCATGTTACTGCTACTTAGTTACAAACGGATAAACTCACGTGTGTGCGGCGCGGCGTGCGGAACTCCGTGCAAGGCAGCGGATAGCAGTGAGATACAATACAACCTTCAACGCGAACGTTGTGTCCTGACTCGGCTTGCAAATGGGTACCAGAGCTTACTCGAAACATGTCGCCTAGTGCGATATAATTACACGTGAGTTTATCCGTTTGTAACTAAGTAGTATTAATCAGGTAGCAATAAGTATTTCATCATCATCTTTTCAGCCGTAATTTCGGCTCTTGCTTGATATAAGCGTTTCCCAAATATAACTTGTACCAAATCACGAATATTTAATTCATTGAATTTATTAAACCAATTTAAACTGAGGACACATATTTTATTTTCAATCACTGTTCTGTCTCAGTATGAGAATGTATGTTCATGGTAGCCTCTGAATGCATTTGTAAAATAATATATTCTGAGACTTCTGAGCCCGATAAAATATCACATTAAATATGTCTTAGAAATTATATACTAAACTGACCCGTTTTTATTGCTAATATTAAGTGTTAAATAAAAACAATTAATAATTAATTATAAAATTGAACTAAAACTAACATAAATCTAAAAAAGATCCTTGCCGAAGACCGCTGGCAGTATTTTCTCGATGAATCGTGAAGCTGAAACGCTGGCGAGGTATCTGCCAACTTTTCGGTCTCCTGTGGCATATCTCAGAGTGTTCTTCTTCTTCTTCTTTTTCTAAGTCGGTCCCTCACTGCTGAGGATCGTGACTCCGAGTGTTAAATATATTTAAATAAACTCACACTAGAACAGTTTAACGTAGCAATCAAGATGAAATTCCACGTGCAATTCTAGTGATGGGCGAGTGCTTTGTTGATAGCCGCGGTCGCTGGCGAGCCGACACGGGACAAATGACCACACAAAGTATCACGGACGACACGCTAGTGAGGAGAACTGAGAATATTCTCGTAAATAAAAAAAAACTGAGCGTAAGTTTTTAACGTAATATTACTTTACCATTGCTTTCGTTTTTCTCATATAATAGTTATTTGTTCAACAAGAGAGGAAAGTTGTTTTTTCTTGCGAGTGTTTATTTTGAGTCCCGAGTAAGCGAAAGATTCTATAATTGAATCACGAGCGTAGCGAGTGATTCTAGTGTTAGAATCTTGAGCGTAGCGAGGCACTCAAAAACACGAGATGTAAAATAACTTTACTCTAGTGTGACACATACAACTTTTCACCTCAGTAGTGAGAACATATTAAAGGTTAAATAAGTTGCCAAAAATGTCATTTTTAGTACAAGCTTTTATTGCCGACTGTACTTTTTTTCACACTCGTCATCTACTCTTCGAAAGGATTCTAATGAGCCTAAAACACCACGGGTTTATCTTGTGTATTTTAGGTGTTGCTTTTGCTACCTTCTGACTCCAGCATCAGATCAGATCAGTGGTACCATAATATTGCATTGTAACCGAAATTACATAAATTTGTGTGCTAAATTTCAGCTCAATCGGTTAAAGATGTCTGATTCAAAATTGAGTTGCAAGATTCCACCCGGATAAATATACAAATACATACATCAATCCCGTCATCATCCCGTCTCGAACACCGGAGGTCCTCGTCGTTTTTTCTTAAGTATATGTTATCTATTTCAACTTTTAATTTATATAGTAGTATTACTACTTAAAAATCAAAGCAAATCAAAAAATATTTCATAAAAAAATAATTTGATTTGTTCTTAGTTACATACATCAAGTTAAATAAAATCTTGTAAAAAAATTAACATCAAGTTAACCACATTTAAGTTAAGTGTTTTATCTGCAACTGCACTGGCTTCATTACTTAATATTTTGTTAAAATAATTTTCATTTTAAAATATATGTACATTTCAAAATTATAATATTTGATTCATTTGTGAGGGTCCGAACGTGGTAGTGGTGTTAAGGGAGTCCATTATGTCCTATTGTAATAAATAGATACATATAAATACTTAAATACATAGAAAACACCCATGACTTAGGAACAAATATCTGTGCTCATCGCACAAATAAATGACCTGCCTGGGATTCGAACCCGGGACCACCGGCTTCTTAAGCAGGGTCATTACCTACTAGGCCAGACCGGTCGTCAATTAAAAAGCTACTTTGTCTCACTCCCTGGAGTGACGAAAGTAGCAACTTTCCTCACTCTCTGAAAGTGAGGAAAGTAGCACTTTCCTCACTCCCTGGAGTGAGGAAAGTAAACATGTTCGAGCTGCTGAGGTGAAAATAACATTACCACTTACGCGTTCGAGACTTTTTTTTACGTTAAAAGAAACTTACACTAGAGCCTCTGGTGGCGGCAAAGATATATTTTTTTCAAACCGTAAGATATAAATGTAAAGTATCATTGGTGGTTAAAATAATAATAGCGTCTTTAAAAACATCGCAGTTTGTTATTAAATCTAAATAAGGATAAAAAATATACAAACAAGGATAAATAAATAAAATATGCCACCCGAAAATGACAAAGAAATAAATTCTGCCTAAGTTTCATCATCCATACACGGTGACTGAATATATATAGACAGAGCTCTCCATACAAAAATGCCTTCCAAAAATGACCCCAGGCCGCTGACATTGACAGCTATCCCTTCTTCATAAATATGTCAGAGCAGCTTAGAATTTATCCAATAGACAATTTCGCGCTATTAAAAAAAGTTGTGATTGGTTCATAAAAGTTTAAAGTGTCAAATCTCATGCGCGGCGTTACAATATTATGGCGTTGTCAAACTTACAGGGATGATACTAACCGAGATGGAACCAATATATTATGAATATTATTCTACACACGATTTTGTTATTGAGATTACTCTTTTCCATACTTTATAAGAAGGTATATCGTTAATAAGTTTAATAACATGAGAACACTGCCACGATTTTGAGTCAGTCTTTCCCCAGTAAAGTACCACGTGGGTTATGTCGCTCTCGAAACATCGGAGGCGAATTTTCGTAAATTTTTGCGCGACTAAGCCTCGTTTATCGTTAAATTCAAAAGTTGAAACATATTATTAACGTGTAGTATAATATGTAGGAGCTGGATACGAACAGCCGAAAATCGAACACGATGGCGTGAAATTGGGGAGGCCTATGTCCAGCAGTGGACTGTGATAGGCTGATGATGATGATGATGATGATAATAATGATATATGTATTTTAGATTAGTCGTAATAGTGTGAGTACAGTCAAGTAATTTACTTTATAACCTAGGTGGGTTAGAAATTTAATTTTATGTCGTCTAGCAAACTGTCGCCATAAGAGCAAGCTAGAACAGGATGTTACTTATGCATCGCACGCATTGTTTTGTTTTAATAACTAGGGTTTAATAACTTTGGGATGTCAAGGAACTTTGCCAAAAACGGATAACTACTGAGTATTTGTTCATCTTTTTGCTTCTTGCAATTTTCGAAATATAGGGATGCAAATAACGAAATTTCTATTTTCGAGGTTCGCAGTAGATAGATTCGCAAAGAACATAATACTCACTAAGAAGCTGACACGCTTTCAGAATTAGAAAAGAAAATGGTAACTTTTCGCAAAGAGAATAAGTGCAATCACAGATAATACGTATTGACATTTCAATACTATTACTGAAATACAACTTTCGACCTTAAGGCATCGCGAATGTCTAATGATATGAAATAGGTAGGAAATTAATTTCCATGACTGTACGTACTTACATACTTTTATAAAATTAATTGAAATAATAAATTATTTTCGTGGCCTTCGGGAAACTAGAATAATTATGTCGGAAAGTTTAGCAGCGGCACATTTTTTTTTTTTTATGACATAGGCGGCAAACGAGCAGACGGATTGCCTGGTGGTAAGCAATTACCGTCGCCCATGGGCACCCGTAACACCAGGCCCGGTACCGCGAAGATCGAAGTTCGTATATTTCGAGCAACTTTCTCTTTTACTCCAATGAAGGCTTCATGAGAGTGACAGTGACAATTGCCCGAAATTTACGAATATCGTTTTTCGCGGTAGCGCCGCAGAGGAGTCACAAGCGCGTTGCCGGCCTTTAAGGGGGTTGGAGCTCTGGGAACCTTACTCACCATCAGGAACACAACACTGCATACCTGAAAGGTAGCAGTGCTATTATGGCTGTGGTCTTCTGTAAGGAGGAGGTACTTCCCCAGTTGGGCTGCCCCAGATTCAAGCGTGATGGTCATCGCTGTGCCCTACCTCTCATTGTACATTTACAGCGTACTTGTTTTTTGAGATAAAAGCAAATAATAGGAATTGCTTGTTACTTGAAAATAACATGAATAATTTACTTGTTAATATAAATGATGCATAACCTAATCCCCATTCGGCCACTCAGTATCATAAAGGCATAAGTCATTACAAAACTTGTATAGAGATACGACATTTGGTTCAGCGTATTATTCTATACATCAATATGTTACTTTAAATAATTATTTATTATATTTGGGGTTAAATTTACACAAACCAATGGATTCCATCGTTTTTCTTGTCTTTTTGTGCAGTTGTTTTGGGACCAGTTTATCGCACAAGAAGGCATTTTATAGGGTTATTTAATTTAACAATTTTATATTAGCTGACATCTTATGTCATAGAAAGCTTCTGTACTACTAAAGCTGTCAAACTCCGCCGCAGCTCAGTCGATCGTTCGCGGCACACTAGCCGTGGGGTCATTTTTGAGCTCGAGTCAGGTTTCTATAGTATTACTAGTTCGTTGTCCATACATCATCATCCATACATCTCAACATCCATAAATTCTCTTTTGAACCTTATTCTGTCACTTTCAGAATATTTGTGGTATCTATTGGTTTTTAAGATAAGTTGTTTAAGCAGATCCTATTGGAGGTTGCATGTGCGTATGCTGGTTGAATAAACCCGTAAGACATACCTATCTGTCATAGATTTGAAATGTACCATAGAAACAGTTCGTTGATAATTTAGTATTGTTACTAACTTAGTTACAAACGGATAAACTCACGTGTAATTATATCGCACTAGGCGACATGTTTCGGGTAAGCTCTGGTACCCATCTTCAAGCCGAGTCAGGACACACCGATCGCGATGAGGGTGTATCACTCACTGCTGTCCGCTGCCTTGCACGGCGTTCTGCACGTCGCGCCCGCTGAGAAATTGCTTACACTTTTTGTAAAGGCGCTACACTCGCTTGCGGTGAATCATCATCGAACCCAGTAAACGAAACGCACACTGAACTGACTGTATCTACTTCACTATCAAAACCCGTACTATGCTTCAGACCCGAAATAACTGGCCTCCACGGCTAACTGGCTTGAAGATGGGTACCAGAGCTTACCCGAAACATGTCGCCTAGTGCGATATAATTACACGTGAGTTTATCCGTTTGTAACCAAGTAGTAGTAACATGGCTCACAACAGTTTTAATTGTATTATTTAGTATTGTTCGTTATTGTGGCACTCGAAATATATGTTTCACCACGATAACTTGTTTAAACTATCGAAGCCCACTGAACCTCTGCTGAAACCCTGACCTGGTTCCGAGAACATCAAAGTTCGTATATTTCGAGCATCTTTCTCTTTTACTCCATTTTCGGCATGAGAGTGACGGAGAAAATCGTTCGAAATTTACGAATATAGTTTTTTGCGGTAACGCTGATGGCTTTTCTCTCTTCTCTCATATCCCAGGCTGAATAATGCGATGACGATGGCGTTAAGGAATGAGGATGAAATCAACAAAGAGCTAAGAAGCAAAGACGGGAATGTATCAAAAAAATATTCCCAAATCCAGCACTACTGGGAAAACCAAAAAGGTTTTTACTGTTCGCAGTGTCGCTGCAACTTTGTGATCAATTGATATTGGTACAGTCTACCGCTTCCAATTGTATCTCGTTATTTCAACGTCTGTGAATTGTGTCAAATTCTAAATAGACAAAGTTGCTGAGTGGAATAATGCACTATGTAGACATTATAAATTAAGAAGTTGACAAAGGCGAAGTTATCATTTTGTAGTGAGGCATTGTGAAGCTATAGTAGACGACAACCGAACCTCATTTTCTTTTTACCAGTCTTATTTTAACTATGTTAATTACAGAGGGACGACTTATCTATCTCGATGTGAGATACTGCAAATTATGTGCTAGATCTACAGAACGCCTATAGGTCTTATTGGGATAAGATTCGGTTTCCTCACGACATTTGCTTCGAAAAACATTTGGTAAATATCAAATAATTATCATTTTAGTCTAAGCAGCGTATCAATATATAATACGACTTTGTATATACATACTAATACATTTTATATATACACGAAATAAAGTTTCGAATTGAGATATAAGGATAGTTTTTATCTTGAAAACAATCCAGTGCTAGTTGTATGCAGACGAGGACACGGGCAAAATATAGTATATAATCTTACTAGATTACTAGATTATATACTATCTTTTGCCCGTGTCCTCGTCTAAGTAGTAAGAAATAAATTTGAGTAATGATGATTCGAAAAGCTTAATTAAAAACAAGTGAATATAAACAAGTCCGTATTGTTTTAAAATTAAGTTTGAAACAGTTCTCGGTAGATAAGGCTGGTTTAGTGCTGGTAAAAATCCAGTCTATCAGGACTCTGCTGTTACTGGACTCGTATAGCCTCTGTGAACATTTTTTTAAAATCTGTTTAGAATATTAATAACGCCCTTAGTCTCATTAGAGGCTCTAATGAGACTAAAGGTGTTAGAGGAGTTTTCAGAGAAGACACAAAAGGAAGTCACTTTATCTTTTCTCATAGACTGTTCATGTTTACAATGGTTAGATTAGATAAAAAAATAAGTTTCAAATGGATTTGTTTGTAATTTGAATATTGCAACATATTTTATTCATTATCGAGGACTTTTTAAACGCTAAAGTAAGTTATATACTTCTTTTTTTTAAATAATTATTTGTCTTCGGTCAAAGTCGCGCCACACAGTTCCTTAAACTCCCCCTTTTTATTGAGTGAAACATAAAAGTCACATTTCGCTCAATAAGACTGAAACTATGAAGTTTTGACATCAGTTAGACTTATTTTAAGACTCGAAACATCGCCAACTCTAGCTGTTTCCTCGACGTACTCTAGCTTTACGAGTACGTAGCTACGTAGACGCTTTTAGCGAGTGCGACGACCAGCAGAGCCCACATAAATTCACATTTATCGCCCTACCTGCCGAACTTTCTGGACGCCTCACTCACTCCGCTCCCCCAAGGAAACCCTATTTTATATAACTTCTTTATACCGTTCAATGGATTTGGGGTTTCCGTCTACCGACGAAAGTTAATTATACATGAACACAGATGTTTATTTTTGCGGAAATAAATATGAATTTGTTTGTGTTCCTTTGTTAAATTGCTGGGAAATTATTGCCGTTTCATGTTAGACGCCATGCCTTGTAATATGGCGCGAGTGTACATTAATCTGCACAATGCCAAAGAAATATTTTCATTGTTAAGCGGGGAAAATAAAAAGTTTATTAAAAGCTGCAGAGGAGAAAATCAGGGCGTAGTCTAATACACTCACATTTCTTTATTAACTTCTGTTGAAGAAAATTGAAGTTATAAATTTATGTTTACCAAGTTTTAAAATCAGATATGATTTATGAAAAAGTGGTGTATCAGTTGTGGGCGAAATAACCAACTATAATATAATGTACACAACGTAGGGCTCAATAATATCTGACACTATCATGTTAGTTAATACAGTAATAATGGAGAAATCCATTGCCTCAACGAGAATGGAACTCGTGACTCAAGGTTGCTATGCAGTATTTGTGACGAGCATACTCTAAATTAAACGTTTTAGTGCCCGACAGCGTACCTATCGATGCCACTTTCAATTTCAAGTCAATGTCAAGAGGTGACAGAAAGGTGTCATCCATTGGGCATTCACGTGTCGAGCATTGGTGCGTTTACCCTACTTGTGTGCACACACTTTGCTGACTGTGTCTAGATGGGGTTTATTATAATGCAGTTAAAACATGGTTTGTACAAATAATATTTATACTCTAAAGTTACTAGTAATACCATACTGTAAGCTTTGAAATTACCAAAATTCCAAAAACCAACAGTATTTTAATCAAAACAGTAAATGAAAGTCAGTAAAAGGATCCAGCATTATTCAAGCGAAACACACAGTTAAACAACAAAGCAGTATCTCAACAAGGTTTCGACACTTAATAAAGGAAATTGAACGTCCCTGATAGGTTTTTCATGTAATATATACAGCAGATGCATAATTCAGATATAAATGTAAATGTTTGCTACGCCGTGATTCGCCAAGCCGATCCGCTGTAACACGAGACGTTGTTTTATGTATGAGGCCTTTTCAATTCATTTGGGCAATACTCCTGTACCTTTGTCCTTTCCGGGTCAGTTATTTATTGCCAGTCATTTACACTAAATCTGCCGAAAGTATACAGATGAAAAGGCACTGTAACTTCCCAACTATACACCGTAAGGTGGAAGTGCTAGTATTATTTTTATATTAAGCAGAAACGTCTGCTAGCATATCAAAAATATTTTAATCGAAAGAAAAATAGAAATTTTTTTTTGACTCGCAGCGGGACTCGAACCCACAACCACTGGATCACTAGCCCAGTGCACTAGCTACCAGTTGTGCTATACGAGCGCCGCTTAGACGTGTCAAATTTTGGAAGTGCTAGTACTCGACACGGTACTAGACTCGTTATTTATAGTTTAAATAGCAATTAATAAGATGAGATTAACCGCAATATAATTTTAACGATACTAAATGTTACAATATAAAACCATTTAAAAAGATTCACTATATAAAAATAATTCCATTTAAATAACGAAAGTAAATGACTCGTCCCCCAAAACATATGAAAATGTTTGATCTACACTAATATTATAAAGGCGAAAGTTTGTGAGTGTGTGAGTGTGTATGTTTGTTACTTCTTCACGTCTAAACGGCTGGAGCGATTTGAATAAAATTGGGATGGAGTTAGCTGACACCCTGGATTACATAGGCTACGTTTTTTTCCCAATAAACCGCGGGTAACACCGCGGGGCACAACTAGTACATCATAAATAATAATAATATTCAAACCAATATTTTTTGTTGACATGTCGAGTACTTGGACTTGCACCTTACAGCAGTATAATCAAGAGTTTATTTAGTATAGAAATTACCTTTCTTTTATAATCAGGCTGAGTTCATTACTTTTATTAATTTAGTCTTAGAAATACGTCAAAGATTAATCACACCTGACTGATTCCATAAGAGTTGATTCCAATCTATCTATCAGGCACGGACGTCCAGTGCTGGACATAGGCTTCCCCATAAACGTTCACATCGGACACTAGACATCTGGCGCATACTGCAGCGCTACTGCGAAAAACGATATGTGTAAATTTCAGATAATTGTCTCTGTCACTATCATGATGCCTTAATTGGAGTAAAAGAGAAAGATGCTCGAAATATACGAACTTCGATGTTCGCGGTACCGGGCCTGCAGTTGACTCTTAGAACTCATACGAGGTCATTCGTCTATCTAGTTTGACTAGTTTATATATTTCCTATCTGTGGTCGCCACTCTAATACCTTTCTGCTCTTCATTTGTCTTTCGAACGTTCCACCTTCCTAAAAACGGTGCAGTTTCTTAATTCCTCCGAAGCTGCCCTGCTCGCACTCATAACATAATCTCCATAAAAACGCCTTATAGTTTATTCAGCGTAAAACTTATATAGATCGTACTGCGATAAACTACACTTCGGTATGATCGCTGCGGGCAGGTTGCTGGGAAAGCCAAAACTTTCAACGAAAACAAACCAATAAACGTCTCCGGGACAATCCGGGAGGCAATTTATTTATATTTCATTTGATATTACCGATCTGCACCCTGGCTTGTATATAAAGGGTGTAAAGAGGATGTTTTTTAACAAAATATTTGGTCTACTTTTGTATTATACTTCTTTTTTACAAAAGTTGAGGATGTCTTTACTTATGTTTAGCCTTAACTCAATGTATTACATTAAAAATGAAACGTAATGAAAATGAAACATACTTATAGCGGACTGAGGACATATCATGGTCGGTTATTATTTCAATTATTTTAGGGTTTTACTGATTGAAACAAACGAAAATTAGTCTTGTAAGTTTAGTTTTTATCATAAAAAATAATATGAGACATATTTTATGCCCACAATGAGCAATATTCGACTTATAAAACGTGAGTTACCCGCTTCTACACAGTTAACATATTAACATGTCGAGCAACCGGGGCTTGAACCTTAATTAAAATCCTTCGCGAAGTAGATATGTCACAAAAAACTTTATTTAGAAAAATAATAATAAATAGTAATTTAATCTACCCATATTCACCCTGTTATTCGCCACGGGAAACTTCACTGTTTGTTACCGCATTGAACTAATCCATTACGTTAATCCGGACGTGAGCGGCAGGTAAGTTCAAAACATAATGTTTAAATTATGGTCATTAATATGTGTACAGCTTTTTACCCTATGCCATTGCTATAAGGTGATGAAGTGAATACATATTTCTGACCTTGTACGTCTGTTTAAACAAACTTGTAGATTTAACATGACATACATTAAAACATGTTTAATAATGGCTGCCGTTGTCGTAGGCTTCGTACATTCCTCCTTTGAGTTGTCGTGATTATCTATGTGAGTAAATATTTGATAGAATGCTTTTAGTTTAAACGGAAGAGCGAATAAAATGAGTTTTCCAATGTTATAATTTACTTTGATATGTTTTTTTTTAAATATTTATAAGGTAAATGTACCGGTGCTCGACACGCGAATGGTCAATATTTGTTACCCTTCTGTCACCTATATTCTATTGATAATGAGTTAACATTTAAAGTGGCAACCATTGAGATAGTGCCTGGCACTTGGACGTTTACCTTATACAAATGTACTTATAGTAAATTATAAATGATAACTTTTTTATCGTGGACTTCCTTGACTTATACAGGGCGATTTGTCAGACGTGAGCAGGATCAAGTACAGGCAGTAAATGATACTGTAATGTTTAGTATTGCACTTAATTTAAAAAGCTGCAAGTTTTTCCTTTTTTCTACTTTTTGTTAAAAATAATTTCGGCCCCAAAAATTATGGTTACCCTTCAACAACTGAAAATCCTCTATGAATGTTATGACAGATGCTTTATGAAAAAAAAAAAAAAAAGAAAAGTTAGGGAACCAGACTTGATGATATTTAATTTGGCGGGCGCATTCAAATTGTAGGTTGACCATGCATTTTGTAAATAAATTTAAAGTTAAAAAATATATATATTAAGAGTGGTACGAAGCAGTAGCTTATTATTAACTAAATTCGTGGGTTTAATACTGCTCACGTCTCCCGATTCATCCTGTATGTCGTATTTGTTATGCCAAGTTACAAAGTACACTGATTATTTAGACCGACAAATTATATGTATAACATAACTTAATATGGGAATTATTAAATAAAAACTTATCTAAATTGCCAAAAGCCATTTATTCGTAAACATAGGTAGGTCTTACTCAAAGTATGTGATCAACTATGTTTCGCCCTTGGGCACACGAAGAACAAAAAATATGTACATTGCATTTTCTTTAAGTCTCTGTAACAACCAGTTTTTTTGATCTGGAAGGCAAAAAAATTGTATGTTTCAATCCTAATGCATTTTACTGTTGGTTAATGCAAAAGCTGCCTTTACCGCCTTTGACTTGCTCTTGTTATGTATAGAAGTAATCACATAGGGTATATCTAGGGTTGATAGTGAACTTTAATGTCTCACTTAAGAATAATTGTCTGCAAACTTGGCATGGCTACACGAATACTGGCATTGCTGGAACTGATCAATACTCGTATAAAAACGGGTATGCAATTAAACATATTATTAGTACATTACTGCAGCTGCCGGGAAAAAGGGGGTTGAAGGCTGAGTTGTATATACGAAGCCTTCAAGACCCTTTCACGGCTAGGCATGTATAGTGCTTTTCTCAAACTAATGCAATGAAATAAATAAAAAAATACCACTGAACAAAACAGCTTCACGACATAAGTTTTTTAATTTTCCCTCCAATCCCGCTTTGTAGTATTTTTGCCTTCGATGTAATAATTAATGACTATCATAAATAGTCTGGCTATAATTACTATATACAACATTTAGAAAAACCACCAAAAAAGAATGCACTTACCTTTTAAATGATGGCGCTACGGCATCTGCCTTTGGCGGTACACAATAACAAAATATAGATAAATAAAACCGGGCCCGGTTAGATTATTCAATTTTTATACACCCGTAACACTATATCTAAGTCACAAAAGCATTGAATCACACCATTTACCACTATTTAGTCTTAATAAACAGAGTTTTACACGCCGAGAAACTTTTCCATTCCGCCATTATTAAAACAAGTAAAAGTGTCCTGTGATTGGTTGACTCAAAAACGCGCATGCGTGGAGTAGTGTTTGGTGTTGCCAATACAATTTTAAAATTGAGAGCATGAATAATAAATATAATAATGTAATAACCTGATGATATGAATATTCATTTACATGATAAATAAAATAAATCTCTTCATACCATTTCGTCTGAAATAAGCGAGTTTATTTTTTAGCCCGCTAATCATTTAGTCACTAAAGATGATAAAAAAATATAATTCAGCTGTTTGAACAGGCTTCATGAACACAGACGCCAGGTATACATAAAAATTTAAAAAAAAAAATACTTCCCGGCCTAGGCCTTCAATTTTATATGAAATTCGTTACCTGTCCTCTGGAGTCGATCCGCCCTAAACGTGATACTTCGAAGCCTATTATGACGCACGTAACGAAGACATTTCATTGCATGTTTGAGAAAATTATTTTATTTTCAAATAAAATTCAAGCTAAGCTACTAAATACTTAACTACCAAGAGTACCAAGGATGCTAGCATCAATTGCTCGTTGTACCGCAATGCTGTTACGTTGTGCAAGGAAGCTACCATCTCTTTGGTCACCAGATCTACATTTTAATTTCAAAGATGCTTGATGACATACGTCTTCTATGTAGGTTTCCATAGCCGACGGAAATCGGTTTGTATGAACGCACCATCGTTGTACTAATTTTAACAGAAACCACGGTTTTATATAGGTACCTATATGTTCAGATACCGACAAATCTTCAAGGCTATAGTGCCATCTTTGAACCCGACTTACCGCCAACCCTTGTTAGCGGATTCAGGATAAGCTTTGTCGACCAATACACCCGACTAAACTTGTTTTGAATATCGATTGTAGTAAATAATGGTTCATTATTTTCATGGTTTTGGGCAAAGTTAAGGACTGTTACATTATACTATCACAACTTAAATTGTTAATAAGCTTTAGTTTATGCTTTCCAAAATGCATTCCGAAGGCATCAAACTCCTTCTGCTCTTCTTCGAATCTTTCTTCAGTCTTGATTCCGACATAATTCAGGAAATGGGTCCGGTCTTCATTTCTTGCCGAATCGACCACAGACAATAGACATGTGTTGACACTGGGGGTGATCCGGCAGCTCTGCGGAATCGCTTCTGCTTGAGCTGCTCCACCAAGACCTCATCATAGGTTCCCATACCTTCGTGCAGTTTGCGATGCCACTCCGGTCTTATCTCCAAGCGTTCCTCCCAACAGCTACCTGGAATATTGAAAACACACATATCGGGAGTACGGGTCGACCGGCCAGCCTTTATGCTTCAGTAATCTGCCCGCACATGACCAAGGATCGGACAAACGCCCGTCATTTTGAAAATATAACCCTGTTCCGTACAGCGGAGACTTCCTTATGTTAATAAGAAAATTGTATTACCTATATACATTTACTGGGCCATAATTTATATCCAGTGACTAATTAATTTATGATTGACATTCCGAAATTTACTTTCGCCAATAAAGATAGTTATACTCAATAGATAAATCACAATCAGGTCACAATCATGGTCATCAGAAGGGGTTGGAACCTCCGAAATAGATATTTTGTGTTAGATTGTTATTAAATAAATCTTATAAAATAAAATACTTTAACATCATAAAATAAGGAAGTCTCTGCTGTATGGAACAGAGTTATATTTTAGAAATGACGGGCGTTTATCCGATCCTTGAACATGACTTCACCTGGCAATCTGTCAGGGTGTGTTCTATGAACGGGTCCCACCCAACTGAGTCGTCTCTGTTTAAGCATAGCCGTTATGCTGTAGCATTTGGTTAGGCTAATAGATTGAGTTAAAAATAGATAACAATAACAAAACTATCAATTTATTTATTTAGTTGAAAATTATACGTTGCAAATTATAAAAGTAAATTGGATCAAAAGTTGGATTACGTTGAATTTGTTCATGATCGGTGGTACGAGGCGTCTAGGTACCTAGGGAGCCGATATAAACGGTGGTTGTATGTTCGTCTTGTTGTTGAAGTAGGTAGTATGTACTTATCGACAACCGGATTGTCGATATTTTTATTGCGGCGTGCACTAAGCAAATGTCATTCCTGCTAGAAAAATATCTAGGTATAAAGATATCAATCGTTCATAATACACGAAATCAAAACGTAACTAATTCGTCTCTTTTAGATACTTTTATCTGTGAGATTACTAAATTAGTTACATTTATTTGTTTTACAGCATAATATGTTAGCAGTTATTTTGTGAGACCTTTAACCTCGCATTAATCTAACTCAAGTAACTAACTGCGACACGGGAGCAGCCGTCCCCAAGGCGGCGCTAATACTGATTCTACCCGGGCCATGATAATCGCTATTGATGAGCGAGGGCGGGTGATGCTGATGCCAACTATATTAGTGCAGCGGCACTCGGAGTTTTTCTAGAAAACTATTTTTAAAAAGAAGGCGATCTAAAAGTTATCTACATAGCTTAAAGAGTTGTACAAACTCATACCTGTGTCAGTGCCCAGTGGCTGGGACACATTTCTGACAGATAAGGCAAAAAAAAGTGAACCAAGGAAATTGAGAACGCGGTTAGAATAAGCCTAAGATCCAAAATAAGATGGCAGAGGACAGCGCATGACAGATTGCCCTCTATGCCCTTTCTTTCGTAAAAAATATGTTGTAATTTAAGTATCTTCCGAAAAATACAACGTCTTTAGTTGCTCTTACACTAACAATAATCTTTACAGGAGAGCTAACTTCACTGGTTTTCAAAATATTGCTAACCCAGCTTCTTTACGTTTAGAATCACGTCTCAGAATTAAATCAAAATATATTAGTGAGGGTTAGATATCATTACATGTAACGAGCTGGATAACGTCGTTGGATTTTATTTTCAGGTAACTATGGAGGGAATTGGCGGACCGACTCAATTTACGATTTAGGTACTAAGTTTTGGGTGCATTAGCAAATTAATTGAAGAGGTTAAAGTCAAACAAGTCATCGTGAGTAAACTGTTATTATTATATAAGTCTTGACATATTTTGTTATATCATATGAAGCTTCTATAAAAAACCATTTAAAAGTAAATTAATTTATCATACTACATGATAGGTACTACCAAGAATTCGAGAACGTAGCATGTCATTACTCATTACAATGAAATAATTTAAATTTGAACATGAATAAGTGTATACAATAATTACAATATTATAATAACTACTAGTACTTAACTACTTACTACATTAATCTAAAAAAGGCGTGCCTCAAACGTGATTTCTACAAATACTTTACTGTGCGCGCTGGGATCCCATGGACCTAGCGTTTCTACGCCATACTGTATAAAATGGTACTCTCAGGCCGGGCTCTCATATTTGTTACGTTTAAAAATTTCGGCGCTTTCTGCAAACGCCGAATAAATTGTAACCTAAAACATTGCTATCTGTATCCTCAGTGATGTTGATGTATTGCGGATAGAAACTTTATGATATGATAAAAGGGTATTTGTGTACAATTGGATTTGATGTAAAACGGAAAGTCATTGATTTGTAAATGACCGCATCGGACACATCCAGCCGTCTTTATGAGCGGCATGGACAATAACGCGTCCGCCGAGACGCGATCGCACGCCACAAGAAACTTTGTAATCTTTTTAACTTTTTCCAAGAGCAACGGAAACTACGGAACACATTCGTTTCAACCACGTAGTAAATTTTATTTTCGCCGAGATCAGACGTTATGGCGGGGAAGTTGTGGGGTATAGGGGAAGAGATATTTCATTTACTACTTTGAAACGTTTTCCTGTAGTAAAAATATTTACCAACGGAGTTTATTGTTTGATAAGTTAACGTTTTATTTACTGAACTCTGTTTTTTGGACGAACTCAGTCATTCAAAGGAGAATAACAAACATTATGTAAGTATGTTTGTCTGTAATCGCCTTAAAACTTTTTGTTTTTTCCTCTCGTACTTTAAAATAATAACATACCTTATAGGCTTCCTGATTGTTGACAATATTTGTATTTATATTATAAAGATTGGGCAGCGAAAGTAATACAAATAGTTGAATAACAAAAAACCGGCTAAGGTGTATGCGGCTAATTCTGGTTGAATAAAAATGAGTACCTAAAATGACAGATATTCCCAAAAAACAATCAAATATCGCCTGTACTTCATAAGAACAAGAGTTCATTGTAGCAATATCTAATGGCGCGCCATTTTTTAAATTACGTTTTTACCCGAAAATATTTCTAAATATTATAATAATATTTTTCGAGCTCGTCCCCGGTATTTTCAGAAATAAATGCTTTAAAATTGTATACGACTTTTATGTATTCTTAGACCCCGTATTTAACAGTTCACGCCTCAGTGTCGGAGACTAAGTTTGTTTGTTCATTAACAATGTATACAGTTTTGTTTTAGAATTAAGTGCAACTTTCGCTTTAAAAATGCAGCAGTTGAGCAGGAGTTCGCACTGGACAAAACTTTTCAATTATCCCGTACCGTACTACTAGGAAATGGGCGTATCTTATTTACTCAATCATGTTTATTAGGACCTATCGGTTTTGAGTGGTAGTAAGCAACTTGAGTCGCCATTGTGAAAGTTGATCATTAGAGGATTAAGTTATCGCCCACCTTTTTTGCTTCGAGTTGCTTGCGGTTGGGAGTGTCCCTAGTCTAAGCTTGTGTATTTATTGACTTTAACTTTAAGTTTGCCATAATTATAAAGCGGGTCTTGTCTCGTTTGAGTTTTACTCATGTAAATAAAAAACGTTTATCAAATTTTCAAACAAATAAAAACTGTTTCAATACACGTAACTATATTGTTGACTTAGTCGGTGCCTAGAATCGTTAATAATTTTCGGCTTTGATAAAAACTATTCAAATCTGCATTTAATGTTTTTAGTTTTTTGTGTGCGTTTGAAACGCGAGCCTTTCGCAACAATTTAAAAACGAAATATTTTATTTTTAAATTCATCACACTAATTTTGATAGTAGGTTAAAAAACAAATGCAAAAACTTTTCGAAGGAAAGAACGTTACAAAACTTTCACTCTTAAGGTGCGGAAGGGAGCCATCTTCATTTCGTTCAATTAAGTTCCCAAAATAAAGTACCTTCAGACCCCTGTCAAAGGAAAAATTGAAAGTGAACTGTTCGCGGGCCCGCGCTAATCTCCGTTCATTTATATGCGCAAGAGACTTTAGAATTGTCGGTTAATTAAAAAGAGTCCCCTTTGTCATGCAGATACGTCGGTGCGCAATCAAATTCCCCATTCCGTCAAACCCTTTAAATAAATAATTTCCTTGAGCCACTGTTCTTTAGCAGTTTTTAAAACGGTTAAAGGCGGGTATTTCTTTTCCTTGCTGACAAAGAATATTGTTGCTGGGCTAACAAACGACCGTCTTAGCTGTTGAGACTAACAATAGTCAATATACAGTGTGTAAATCTTATACGGGCGAATCTCTTAACGGAGGGTAGAATAGGACATAAGAAATATATTTAGATAACTTTCCCTTAGAATTACAATTAAAATTTTATCCATATAAAAAAATTCGGCCCGCAATGTAATGCAACACACTCGAGTTAAACACTCGTTGACAGTTGGTTTCAAAAGCTCATATCGCGTAATGTTCGCAGTTCATTACTGCTCAGTAATTTTACAAAAAATAATTACATATGTATAATAGTTATAATTAAAGAAAAACCTTTTGGTTAATGATTATACTGGTAAATCCTATGTCTGGATTAATTCTTCGCCCGTATTAGACTTACACACAGTATATTACCTTCCTTTATTCAGTGTAAATCTTAGCTCAGGCTATATATATACATATAAAATACACATATGACGACCGGTCTGGCCTAGTGGGTAGTGACCCTGCCTCTGAAGCCGATGGTCCTGGGTTCCCAGTCAAGGCATTTATTTGTGTGATAGTCAGATATTTGTTCCTGAGTCATGGGTGTCTATATAATTATGTATTTGTATATTCTCTTTATTTATCTTCTTTCTAAAGTTAGGTTTCTTACAATATTTTTATAAAAGTTGAATATAAAAATACATCCAAAACATGTCAAAACAATAAACATATTATGAAAAACCTAACCTAGGATGCCGGCAGGGCCCAGGCTGCCGGTGGTTAGGGCTGCAGAGAGAGGAACCGTCGGACTATGCGCGCCGCGCCGTGTCCAGGATTACTGCCTCTCTACCATATACCTTTAGGCGGAGTACGTCATTTTCTTTACCAGTCACTTTCTGGTTAGGTCACGTTCTGAAGACTCTACGTTCTGTGGACGTCACGTTCTAAGGAGGCCACTCTTTATTGTTTGTTGGCCGAGTACCCACAACACAAACCTTGAGCTAACCGTGGGTCTCAGTTAATCGTGTAACAATGTCCTGTAATATTTATTCATTTTGTCCTGTAATTCAAAACCAAATTTTTGTCATAGGATTACGATTAGTCGGATATCAAGTGTCGGTGTTAGCTTCGGCACATGGGGCACTTAAATTGGAATGCGACAATCGAGAGCCGCGGCATTCTCGCTTTGCTCGCTCTACTCGCACGATTTGCGGTTGCGACCACACTCGCTCGAAGGGTTGGAATACATTCGTGGTTCTATGTAGTGAAAAATGGTACCATGTACAAGTATGATACTTCTACCGTTTGTTTACTAGAATCATGAATGTGTTGTAAATAGGTGTGCAATTACAAAAAAGTTTGTGTATTACGTTTGTCAGTAGTATACAATTTATATTCAATTATCAATTCCAATTAATGATCATTATGTTGAATCACAAAACATAGCTAGTCAATGGTTAATATATGTAATATATAGTCTGAGAAAACAAAACTCTCAGTAACAGTAGACGAAAATAACTTATTTTTTGGAGTGACAGTAGTAACAAAAAAAAGTATGATTCTAATTGTCTATGTCTAAACTACAGGTACACCAATTCTTTTCTATACACGCTTTCAATTAAATTTTTCAAACAAAAGCAATTTACTTTATATTATTCCACGAGATTGAATAGAGATTTTCATTACATTATTTTTCTGTGATTTGTAATGTCGCTCTAAATATCTCATTAAGATTGGGACTCAATGTAAGGCATCGCTTTTCTGCAATTTTACAAGTCAGTGGTCGCACAAATGAACAGTTGCCGACTCCATGACAGCGTTCCAAATTGATTCAGACAATGGCTTTTCTTTCTCCTCAATTTTTTCTTGTAAATTCATATTTTAGGGACAATCTTACACAAATCAACCTAGTCCTACGGCAAGCTCAGTAAGGCTTGTGTTGTAGGTACAAGACGACGATATATATAATAGATACAAATAAATACTTAAATACATAGAAAACAACCATGACCCAGGAACAAATATCTGTGCTCATCACACAAATAAATGCCCTGACTGGGAATCGAACCCAGGACCATCGGCTTCATAGGCAGGGTCACTATCCACTAGGCCAAACCGGTATTCATAAATTGATCACATTCATTGAAATTGACAAGTACTTATTTTATTAATAAATGTTACTTTACCTAAGCCTAATACTTTTCATCACAATTTAAAAAGGGAATATAAATGCATTATCTAATACAAGAAATATAACTAACAGTTAGAAATTAATATCAAAGTACCTTAAAACTTTTAAAAGAAATTATCTATTTACTTTGACGGTTTTCACTCATTATTTTACAACTGTTTCAGATTTGATTGTACTAAGTTAAAAAAAATAAATATAATCCGATGTTTTGTGAACATTGTCCTACTTGTCCCAAAGAGAGACTGGCTAAAATAGCCATCTAGTATTTAGATGTTTTCTTGATTTATCGGTCTAATTTTAAATGGACTAACTTTTAATTATAGCTCTTAATTCAGGTTATAAAATAGAAAAAATGTGTTTATTTCAGACCATTGATCCATATTTCGTTAATAAAAAGAAACTTATCTCCTAATGTTAGTACATACATAAAAACTAAAACTAAGACTACATACACTAAGACTATATAGATAGATATAAAATTAAGACATAAGATACGGCACCAAGGGACAATTGGGGCCTATTTCGCCGTACCTGTCGCCACATCTACCCAATATTTAGTGAGACGGCAATCAAGGCGTTCAGACAAAGTCCTCAGGAGGCTGTTGCTGCTGCTTCGCACGCGCGCCAACAGAGACGCAATCCGTTTTCGCCTAATGGCGTAAAAGTCATCTGTTCGCGCCTCGGTGAACATGCCTGATGCGCTACAGTGCTTCGGCAGCCTCAACAGCATACTCATGCCATTATTATATTGGATCCTTAATGTGTTATAGGCCCGCTGTGTGTTATATCTGGTCCTGAATGTGTAACGTTGTACTTATTTAAAACTATTATATTCAAACAATCGGTTCGATGTCGTACTTTTTCATGTCGTCTTAAATCTACTCAGAGCCCTGAGTGTAAGTTTTTAAACTAACATAACGTCACCATCGCGTTAGTTTCCCATATAAAGAAAATTATCATTTTATTACGTCAAAACAAACTTACTCAGAGCCTCTGCATTGTTTTTCGTCCCTAATACAGAATGTTCTCAACACGTTCTAAAACAAATGCTAATCTGGCAAAACGCGATGAATGAATAAAAGACGAGTCGAGGCAAGTCGGAAATGTAGATAAATGCAAAAACTCGTGCCACAGGTCGCAAGCGTTACTATAAGGGCCTGGCACGGACGTTTTCCTGGCGATTCCAACATAGTAATCGATTGTATATCGATCCAATATAGAAACGCGGGACAGAAACGCTAGTTTCTCCATGCCCTAAACACAAGCCTAATAACACTTTTATGAGTAACGCAGCCGGGTATTTTGCATTACTTACGGTATATTTCCTCCTGCGGACGCTCGGCTGTGGAATGAACTCCCTGCCTAGGTTTTCCCTAGGGACTACAGTATGAGATTCTTCAAAAAGGAGTGTATAGGTTCTTAAAGGGTAGGCAACGCTGTGAATCCTCTGGAGTTGCGGGCGTCCATAGGCTACTTTTGAACTTACACTTGTGCCGCTGTCAACATCTAACGTGTGGACTTATTCGGTTAACCTCGAGTTACTTGCCTAACCCTGGATAGGGCAAGTGGGCCTTACACTTATCTTATTATGCGTATGCCTAGAATATTGTTATTTTCTGTAAGCGGAATATGTTGCAGGATCTATTTTGTATACTGCAACATTAAATTTTATTTTTATTTTACTATGGCAACAGCCATATTTCAAATGTTCTTCTCTAGATTAAATCTAAAACGTTCACACGTACTATTTTTATTTTATTATTATAAAATGACTTACTGGCCTGATCAAACCTTTAACAATAAAGAAAAACTTCAAACCATGATTTATTGTAAATAAATATTTGGTAACTCAAGTGAAAATTACCTTAACAGAATTTTGGTGACACGAAGGTGCACAAAACCAGTAACAGCACACTAGCCCTAGTTCAGTAAACGTATTAGAGCGGGCACAATGAGTCGGGTGTGGCCCTGACCTCACCTCCGCCGCTTCTTACCGTGTAAGTGGCTTTGAATCGAATTTGAGACGTACGGACCAATATGTACATTTCGATCGTGTTGTCAAAGGTAAGTGCCAGTAAAATGTATACTTAGTTTACCTAAATATTGATACCATTAAGCTGACATGGTCACTGACATTTCAGCGGAGAGTCAGCGTTGGGCGGTCCGGAGATTTGGGCATCTAGTTAGTCTTGATGACCGGTCTTGCCTAGTGGGTAGTGACTGCCTATAAAGCCGATGGGCCTGATTTCGAATCCCAGTCAGGGCATTTATTTGTGATGAGCACAGATATTTGTTCCTGAGTCATGGGTGTTGTCTATGTATTTTAGTATTTCTATGTATCAATCTATCATATATATCGTCGTGATGAAATAAATATAAGTGACGTTAGTAAATTGATATTTATAAATTGTTTGGGCATCACTTTATAAATGTCTTCACGTAACGACCGTTTGACCGTTTGACGACCGGTCTGGCCTAGTGGGTAGTGACCCTGCAAATGAAGCCGATGGTCCTGGGTTCGATTCTCAGTCAGGGCATTTATTTGTGTGATGAGCACAGATATTTGTTCAGAGTCATGGGTGTTTTCTGTGTATTTAAGTATTTATATGTATCTATCTACTGTATATATCGTCGACTAGTACCTACAACACAAGCCTTACTGAGCTTACCGTAGGACTAGGTCAATTTGTGTTAGATTGTCCAGAAATATTAAATATAGAAATATTATATTAACTTCTTTATCATAACTTATGTCAACGCCCTCAATTTACTAAGTTATCTAATATCTAAACATAAGTATAGATATAGACACATCAAGTGATGTCCATATCTTCCCACTTCCTAATACTAATTACCCCATTATTAAAAAATATGTTAGTTATAGTATTTAACATTTGCGAGTTCTCGATATTTCGCTGCGCCGCAATATCGTGCGCCATCATCGCAAGCGTACTGTGATGTGCAATAAATGAATAAACACATAATAATAATACCCCAAATAAGTACCCCGTTTTAATACTAGTAGTAGTTGCTACATATTGAATTTACTAACATGTGGTTTTTCCACTGGCGTGTTATTAAAACAGTAGTTTCCTAGTTTCTATTTGAAACCGAATTGAATATTTAGTAAACACTGTATTTAAAAATATTGCGAATGAAAAAATCAAGTCATGCAATGAAAATAAAATGCTGATGCTTAAAAATTGGACTAGCCGGACTTGAAAAAAAAAAAAATATACGTCATCTCAGTCATAACACGTCCACTGCTGAACATAGGCCTCCTCCTTAGATTTCCACATGTACCGACTGGTTGAAAGCGTCTTCCGGCGACCTTAATGAGATCGTCTTACCATCTTGTGGTTGGACGTCGTACGCTGCGCTTGCTAGTCCGTGGTCTCCACTCGAGCACTTTTCGACCTCATCGGCCATCTTCTCTGCATTATACTGCCCTACTAAGGATAAGAGCAGTAACTAATTTGAAATCTTGTGCAATTACTTAATTTGCCGTAACACAGTAAGGTACATATTGTAATGAAAAATTAAACGGAGTTACTCCACTCATGCTTAGTAGGGCAGTATATTTAGATACTTTTAATGTGTATTTTTATTCAAGTGCATAAGCCTGTTGCCTGCCATTTTCATTGTATGGAACACACCACTGTGACAATATCGTAGATACTTTATACCCAGAAAGGTTCAAGACTAACTTATTGACAGTAACGTCTGCGAATCAATATTCATTAGGCGGGCTTCTGCAGTAAACCAACAGGCTGTTCTATCATTGACACATTGGATTGATTGTGTGTGAACCTTATTTCAAGGGGATAGAGTCTATCAATGGTCAAATGGAGGTGTTTCTGTTAGTACTCCTAGGATGGGACGGCGAGTGGGTTTGCGTGTAATCGTCGTTGAACAGCCGGCATTTGCATACCGTCACACCGGCAATGGTTAATTAAGCACAATCTACTGCAATATTCGATATCAATGGTTTTGGAACAATGTTCTGCCCAATGTTCTATTTTTTATGATCTGTTAGGTAATGGTTTCCGGTTGAGACCGTATGGCAAATTTTTTTAGGTTTAGTTTTATTGTCAGGTTGCGCCAATCAGAGACCAAGGCAAAACAGATTGATTTATAACAGATGGAAATTAGTTATTACGATTCAATGATCCATATACTGTGTGTAAGTCTAATACGGGCGAAGAATTAAACCAGACGTAGGATTTAACAGCATAATCATTAACCAAAAGGTTTTTCTTTAATTATACCTATTATACATATGAAAACAATCTGAGCAGTAATGTGCTGCGAACATTATGCGATATAAGCATTTGAAACTAACTGTCAACGTGTGTTCAACTTGAATGTGTTGTATTATATTGCGGGCCGAATTTTTTTATATGGATAAAATTTTA
This sequence comes from Grapholita molesta, assembly GCA_022674325.2. Classification (NCBI taxonomy): domain Eukaryota; kingdom Metazoa; phylum Arthropoda; class Insecta; order Lepidoptera; family Tortricidae; genus Grapholita; species Grapholita molesta. Next base: position 4,234,237 of record CP053138.2, read on the forward strand.
ATTGTACTTCTAAGCAAAAGTTATCTAATTTCTTATGTCCTATTCTACCCTCCGTTAAGAGATTCGCCCGTATAAGATTTACACGCTGTATTGTTAGTACGTACATATAAGATATATTAACAGTAACACTAAGGTTATTATTATAGAGAGACAGAAAAAAATGCGAATATTTTTAGATTAGCTCACGAAGAAAAAGCAAAACCATGTTGAATTGTTGAATCAGTAGTCAGTATTGCCTAAGAAAAAAGTTAATTTACCACCACTGCTAGCTATGGTGTTTATTTGCCTCCACGTAGCAAAAACTGCGTAAATGGCGTGCGTACTTCAGTTTATAAATCTGTTAGACGTTAATAAAGAGGGGCTCAGCGGGCTCTAACGCAAATGGGCTCGCGAATTCAGTTAATTAATAAAGATTTTGTGCCCATCAGCCGGCACTCTCCGTGCTAGAAAGATACTGATGAAAAAAAGATCAGGGATTTTTTTCGAGCTTGAAAGCAAAATTGTCAAGGACGCGGCTGTGATTAGGTACACGAAACTTTATAATTCGTGGTATACGTCACCCATGATGACGTATACCACGAAGGATAAGATAGAAAAATTTGACAAGTCTAAGCGGTACTCGGATAGCACAATTGGAAGTGCACTGGGCTAGTGATCCAGTGGTTGTGGGTTCGAGTCCCACTCCGAGTCAAATTTTTCTATTTTTCTTTCGATTTAAATATCGAAGATATTCGCTAGCAGACGTTTCTGCATAATAAAAAAAATATATATAGAATGGGGTAGCACATTGTTATCGATGAATTCTCCATGTAAATTGAGACTTCGATGCCGTTAAGTGTTCAATACGCTGACGGTAGATGTGACTACACGTCACCCATGATGACGTATACCACGAAGGATAAGATAGACAAATTTGACAAGTCTAAGCGGTACTCGGATAGCACAATTGGAAGTGCACTGGGCTAGTGATCCAGTGGTTGTGGGTTCGAGTCCCGCTCCGAGTCAAATTTTTCAATTTTTCTTTCGATTTCAATATCGAAGATATTCGCTAGCAGACGTTTCTGCATAATATTTTTCGCTAGCTCGGCTCTCAACATTAGCACGAGAAGTTAAACACTAACTTTGCTCCCTTGTATAACAATTAACTATTACATACATACATACATACATACATTTCAGCCGTATGGTGTCCACTGCTGGACATAGGTCTCCCACAAATATGACTTGTATCATCTTGGGGGTAGTTGCCATAGTCGCCAAGCTTGGCAGGCGGGTTGGCGACGGCAGTAGCTGTAGATTGGGTTTCAACGGACGCTTCTCTGCCCGTCCGTAGGAATTTTCAATTTGTCGCCTCTTAGGACACCCGCGGGAGGAGATAAGGTGGTGCTATTCTAGTCAGTCTATTACCTAGGTATTAATTAACTAGTAATTAGTGAAAAATAACAAAAGAACCTCTGCAATAAGCCAAAATCCTTGTCTAAAAACAATGCCTTTACATTGTGAGTATATTTTTTTTTTAAACTGGTCTGAACAATTCAGATGCGCCTTTCCAAATAACTTGCTTCATATTGCGGATCAACTTTCAAAATATGCCATAAGCGTAAAGTAATAAGGTGTAGTTTAGAAGAGGAATTGTAAAATAGATAAGGCCTTTTGGAAGTTAGGTAGATCGGTGAAAGAACTGTGAAGTGGTGGTTTCATTACGGGGCATTTGCATGTTATTCATTAGGTGGCTGCGATGTCGAATAAATGCATAACGCTAACTTGGAGTGTGACAGAGTTGTTTAAACCCTTGACAATAAAGAGAAAACTATTTGTAGATAGCTGGAGGGTTCAAATCCTGCTTCTGACGCCGAAGGTCCTCGTCACTTTTTCTTAATATGTCATATATTTATTATTTATATAGTAGAGTTACTATTTAGAAATCAAAATAAATCAAAATATTTAATGAAACCTGATTTGATTTATTCTTAGTGGCATAGATGGCAGCACCATATCTCTAGCTATGTCAGAATCTCGAAAGACGGTTTCAGTCATGTATATTTCGTGAACGACGATGCGAACCGGCGCTCGGCACTCTTGGTGCTTGATAATGGAGTGACTAAATAATCGTGATATTGGTTTAAACTTTCATAGTTTCTACACTTTTTTTATACCACAAAGGTGCCAAACAAACATGCGGCTCGATTGATGGTAGCCGGTCACCGCAGCCTATGGACGTTTACAATACCGAGGCATCATTCACGTGTTGCCGACCCCCTAAAAACCGCTTTACTCCCTTTTTGAAGAACCCTATACTGCAGTCCTTTGGGATGACCTCCGCAGGAAGCTCATTCCACAACCTTAGCGTACGCGGGAGGAAATGAATGGGACTTAACCGCGTATTCTACTCATGGAATCCAGTAATTAGTAAATGCAGGCGTCAAATGACTTAAATACCACAAGTTAAAGTACATAGTGTGTTGACCAAGTGATATCCCTAGTGAGCAAAACGTGCGATAAACAAGATCAAGTGGGTAGTTCGAAAAACTCACGCGGCTAGGAAATTTGGATGTCAACTTTAGGCAGTCTTCATCCGAGACCTCGAGAACAATATCATTCTCGAAACGGAGGTAATTTTTAAAGTTAATATCTAGGAGGAATAATGACTGAAGAACGTGCGCCAGTAAGGGACAAATATATAATGGCTTTTGTAGACCAAAATGTAACAATTCGCTATGTCTTACTTTACAGGACATTCTTTATAACAAAAATATTAGCTTATTCTGTATTAATTACCGCAACTTTGATTGAAAACTCCAATTGCATTTGTTTGTTCCCCTCCAACTTTGACAGTTCCGAAGGGCCCAGTTTGGAGGGGAACAAAAATGTGTGAAACTATGACAAGGACGGACGAAAATAGTGCCGTCTCTGCCATACCTATGGAAAGTTACATAAGACCATCCATTTTGATCGTGGTATTAATATTAGCACGCCCCGTCTAGTTAAATGGTATGTCTATGGTTAATATACTTGGTTAAGATGCGTTTATTGTTTGCTATTGTTTTGGCTAAACGGTCGTTTGTTTATATCTGATTCATATTTTAGATCCACCGAACATACTGCGGTAAGTTGAATTCTGACTTTATATATACTCGTAGTCACTTAAGCTTTTTTACCGATAAACGATAATACTTCATTTAATATTGAATTAGAAAATATTAAATTTACGGCGATGAAATATGATTTTCATTATAATATACAGTCTGGCGGTTTACACTAAGTTTTAGAACGGATTAAACAATGATATATTAACAGAGGGTAATTTATTTATCTGGCTATTTACGAACAAAAGTTTTAAAGCTTACAAAGGATGGTCCTTAGGTATGTTTTATTAATGAGATCCCTTTTATGGTATTTGTTTCAGTTTTATTACTTTTAGAGTGATTTGTTTTCCAACCAAGCTTTTGAAAATTAGACAGTTATAAGACTTACTACCTCTTCTTAGTCATTTTAGATATTCGAAAAGATTAATAATACAAACAACATATTCCTACTTGATTCAGGGAGCATGACAGAGTGATTACAAAAATCACGCATACGACTAATGTACGTATATGCAATAATATACTAAATAATGTTGCAAGTAAATCAAGAAATGTCAGTCTCCGAAGATAGAGACTTTAACAGCTACTCACTACTAACATAAAAACATGAAAGTAGTTACAAGAAAAAATATCGCTAGGGTGCTTGATGATTACACGATCGAAATTTACTAAACGTGAATTACAAGAAACATATTTAAAACGTGGGAACTTTCCCAGCCCGAAGCGCATTTTAATTAGATTTGTGAAATAAATGAAATATTCGTAACGTAATATTGGTAATTAAAATTGCTAGCGGGGCTTTAACAAAACGCATAGGTACGAAAGAAAATGTCACAATATGCTGTAATTTATTCGTACATGTTACTGTTGATTGGGGCATACAAGTCATGACTCAATCTGTGATGCAAATGGATCTATGATAATAATAGACATATCTCACAACGAAAAACAATTTATTGCGACGTGGAACCAACAGGTTTGCAAATGTCAAAGGTCTTACTGAAATAGGTTTTCGGCTAAGTTCAATGTTTCTTTTACGAGTAACTTCAGAGGACTGAGTAAAACAAACAATACACGGTAAAAATGAACAGTAATTTGAATAACATTCGAAGGTTTTCGCGGGTCATATTAGCTTGTAGGGTTCGAAGTTCTCGTGAGAAGGTGTAGCCCCACGTTAGTTGGGTGGGCTACATTATACATACATGTATAGTCCGGCATTATGTACATGTGATTGGTTATAAGTATACATATACAATGAACAAACGTTTATTTAATTTAAATGAATTGTATATTACGTTATCCGCACCTAACTGTACAAAAATAAAGCTTAAAAGAAAATGAGTTTATTAAGTGCAGTAACAAAATTTGGTCGAAAATTTTTTTACATGTTATATTTGTTATCTCTTTTTTATAATATCCTTTTGAAAAAGTTGTCAGTTGATTATTAACGAATATTAGTTACAGCTATCTTCACCATACGGACAAAAAGTACGAGTTCAAGAAACAAGGATGGAAGGGCAAGCTACATCCATAGGGTTTAATATTCTTGTATAGATATACGAATATATCCAGCATGATCCGTGTACTTTATACATGTGCAATATGTTTTATAGTCGTAATAAAATCGAGATCCGATTGAAGGCGTTACGTCGGGACTCAATTGTTGCCCTGTGAACTCCACAATAGGTATTGGCATAGAGTAATAACTACATGGAGAGTACACTCGTACGGGGCTAAAAATATATTACAATAATTAAATGACGGAACTTTGCTAATTAACCCACAAGCGCGTTTCACCCGAATTAAATAGTAATAATCAATAGTTTTTTGTTATTCTGTATAGTAGAGCCGTGTTTATCATTTATAAAATGAAAGAATACATGCAAAGATACTGCTCCTGCACAGAGGTGTGAGAATTAATAAATTTTAATTATTTTAGGCTCTCGGAAGAAAAAAATAATTACTGGACTATTGAATGAATAAATTAAATTCTTTGACTCGACTGTAATAGTCAAGTAGGTAACTAACTTACATAACTAAGAAACTAAGAACAAATATTTTTTTTTAATGAAATATATTGTTTGATTTGCTTTGAGTTTTAAGTACCTAGTAATAGGTACTACCATATATATTAAAAGTTGAAATAGATGACATATACTTAAGGAAAAGCGACGAGGATCTCCGGCGTTCGAGAGACGTCCTCGTCGCTTTTTCTTAAGTATATGTCATCTATTTCTTTCATTTCTTAAGTATAAATATGTAATCTATTTCAACTTTTGCATAATAATTTTTTAAGCAATATTTAGATTTTTATTATTCAAACTCAAACGTTTATTCAGTAAGCCATAAGGGCACTTTTACACGTCGAGTATACAAAAGAAGAAAAATACCTACACCTCTGAGAAGCATTTTGACACCTTATGACATTTTGATAATTAGCACCTTAAACTATTCTCTTTTGATTGTAATTCTATTATCCAAAACTTCCCAGTAAAACAATTATGTAGGTACAGAGTGTACACTCTAAGCTCATTGTTCCGTGGTATCAGAAACGGAAGCAGATGTATAGCCTTGTATGGAACCTGTTGCGACCCGTAGCGTCTGGGGAGCGGAGGTCAACTAAATATAGTACAGGCACAAGCCAATCTATTGTATGGGTCGTCCGGGTTGGCAGTTAAAATCATTGTTCTTAATAAATAATGTGCAAGAGGCTTTATGTAGACGGTATTTCTTCATCGTACGCCTACGTTTGTAGCGAAGGGATTTGTACAGACAACAAAAGTAATTAGAGTATAATGATTTGAGCATCTGGTTGCTAATGGGCCATTTAAATTTATTAAAACAATAGTTTTTCCCGTGGACAATAGAGAAGACAAGAACAGATCTTTTTAGTTCTTAATAATAAAGGCGGATCTCCGATATATCGCGTGAGTAGTCTAATAAATGTGAGTGAACCCGTTGTTTTATGAAATGTAAAAAAATACTAAAGCAAGTTATACAAATAATTACGGGAGTGCTAGAAATATTTTTATACCAAAGGATTTATTCTAGGAGTAATAACATAATTAAATACTTTCAAATTTTTCACAATGTCGATTTTTCTTAAAGTTAGCATAGGTCTAGTCAACCAATTTAATTTCTAGGCCACTTCGAAACTTGTCACTGTGACTTTAATAAGAGATCTTTTGCGTTTTTCATATAGATTTTGACTGTGACAAGGAACGAAGTGGCATAGAAATAAAATTGGTTGACTGTACCTATTGTTGTTAATCCCTTGGCATTTGTATTTTATTTGTCACTTATATTATGTTATTCATTTCTTTATAACGTAGTTTCTATATTTTTTTTTAATAAATGGTAGTAAATTTTGATAAATGGTAGTAAATTTTGATAAATGGTAGTAAGTCACTGTAACTTACCTGATCATCATGTCTGAGTAGATGCTAGAACTTACCTCACTAATTTGAAGATGTTTTAGGCAAGATCATTTTGACTTTTTTATGTTTGTCTCACCCACTATTTAATATTAGGTAAAGTGTAAAATTAGGTACAAGTACTTTATTATTCTTAATCCTAAAGATCTTCTAAATATGGGCTGGTTGAACCGTACTGTCTGTGAACGCCATTGTCATCGTTTTTGTCTCGTATGAATAGGACAGTTTTCTATGGGCTATCAGTACCGTCGCAAATTAACGTTGATCAGTTCATTCATTGTGCGTAGGATGAAATCGACCGCCGTTGGCTTTCTTCGCTTCAGCTGAGTTACGTTCATTAGTCCGTCAATAATTGCGGTTTGTACAACTGGCTTTATGTTTGTTTCAGTGTAATTTTGTATGTGTTTTTTATGTTATTTTGCTAATGTAGGTGCGTATTGATTAATTCACAAATTGTGACTAATTATTATTATTGTATGAATTTGATTTTTAGCATATTAGTTTGATATTAAATTAAATTGTATGTTTACTCGGGTATCGGCTATTTCATTTGTTTTCAATAATAATTGCAATGTGTTTTCGTATCACTTAATTCTTTAAATGTTTTATTGATATGTAAACGCGCCTGTTAGCCACGAACGCTACTGCACACTGGCCCCAATTATGGAGGGTTGAATGCTAATCGCCACGTTTGGCAGGCGGGTTGGCAATCGCTGTATGTAGCACTGCTCTAAAGAGACGCTGCCCGTACTCAGGTTTATGGTCGTAGTTTAGGGACATTACCTGGGTCCACATAAAATGTTCTGATTTTTAAAGGCTGGAATTGAAATTGATTAGCCAAGTCTGTGAGGGCTAGTAACCTCCGTGTAGACCAAAGAGTAACTTACTGACTAACTGACATAAATATATATTTAGAAGGACTGACTTTGAATTCAAATCCGACAAGACTAAGACCTTGACTGGACTGGTTTACGACAGAAACTTGGACGACGCAGATACTCGGATCTAAACCTAGAAGACGCAAATAAATAAAAGACCCAAATATTAAAAAAAAATGTAGCGTCTGAGAATAGTGAAAAATAACAGGCTAGGTACACACGAGTCTGCCGTTTATTCATTCCGACCCTCGGAATGGACCCTAAATCGTCAGATTAAGGTTGTATTTTATTTCTTCCACGTCACCCAAGGTGGCTGGGATTGTCGTATAATATGGTAATACAGGGTTGTGTGATTTGCGCTCATGAGATTCAATTTCACGCCAAGTTATGATTGACGGCGACATTATGCAGGTGTTCAGCCTCTACGCAATTTACTGTTATGAGTTGGCTTTGCGTTTGTCGAATCTATTGTTTAAGCTACCGATTTGTACAATTAGTTCAGTGGGGTTGGCTCAATGGCTAAAATAATTTTCATTTCATTTGCAGTCCGAGTCTGTAAACTGGCGGGAATGGGATGCACTATGTTAAGGTCGTATTACATTATGGCGGCCCGGATCCAGCACGGAACAATTCAGTAAATGACTTGTCATGCAAATTAGGGTATTAAAACCTGTGTCGTATAATATATTTCGTAACGTCAATATAAAAAGTCATCGGTGGGCTGCAAGTATAATAAAAAAAAAGGTTTCTTATAATTATACTGGTGTAAAAGGTGGAAATGGTACCAACCTCGTTGGTGCGCGCACTGGCCGCAACGCATGCCGCGCTTAGCGTCTTTTGTTTTATAAAAAAATGTAAAAAAGTTCATATTATTGCTCCCGCTGTTGTGAATGTTAGTGGAGTATTGTATGTAGCAAATGTGTAAATATCTATCTAATTGTGTGTTAATTTGTGTAAATGTTTGTAAATAAACTGTATATAAAGCACTACGTGTACATATTTCTTCATCTGCGGCCCGATTGCCTACAACTGGTTCTTTTGAGATGAGTTCGGTGAGCATTGTGAATGACTATGGGCATTACCTATCAGCCATGTATTATTCAAACTGTTAAACTGGGACAAATGTGCGTTCTCAATACTAGGATTTATATTCTTGGGATTTCTTTTATGGTCGATTAGAGATTTAGTAGGTAGTAATAACAATTTTCTTATGTGACCTTCTTAAACATATTCAGTACATACGCGAAATCGACGCGCTTAACATGTGTGAAGTATATATATTATAATTAATTTTAACAAAAATTACAGAATAACACATATGTTAGGAAAAACTCAGAAACTACGAGTAATTACAATTTATTTTCTAAATTAAAAAAATTAACAGTATGTTCTTAATTAATTATTAACCTTTCTAAAAGCCTCGTCGACTCCACTGGTGACCGCAGAGCTGGCAGCTTTCTCGCGCAACGCATCAGTATCGCGATACAGCGGGGGAATGCTGCCAGCATCCTCGGCACCATGCCAAAGGGGCCCAATTTTAACGACGTTTTTTAAATTTCTATTATTATTTTTTCTTTAGTCTTATTGTTTACGTTATATTTAATTATTGCCCTATATTGCCCTATAATTATTATGAAACAAATAAGTACACAATACATAACATATTAATAATATATTCCGTTACATATACATAAGTATACCTAGATATTTTTCTAGCAGGAACGATTTCTTGTAAGTGATTGACAAAATAAAAATATCGACAATCCTGTTATCGATAACTTAATACTATTTCAAAGACAAGTCGTACATACTGTTTTATATCGGCTGCCTACCTAGACGCGTGCCACCGATCTTGAACAAATTGAACGTAATCCGTACACTTTTGATCCAATTTAATTTTATTATTTGCAATGAATAGTTTGAATTTTTTTCCTTAAGTACCTATGTAAAATATAAATAAATAAGTAATAAGTAGATTTTTTATTGTAATTTATTTTTAACCCTATTATCCTATATTTGTCTTTGTATTACATGTGTGACATTACTTATCGATAACAGGTCTGTCGATGTGTTTATTTTGTCAATCACTTTCAAGAAATCGTTCGTGCTAGAAAAATATCTAGGTATATACATAACTATCTGAACAGTACTTATGGAGAAGACAGAAATTCACTTTAAATTGCCAGCAAAGAAATAATAAGACTGTTGTGCGTACATATATTGTTGTATGTATTTAAACAACACGAACCAAAGCACCACAATGTAACCACAAGTAAAAACTGTCAGAGCGACACGAAGCGCGGGCATTAACAACAAAACGTTCCGTTTCATATTTTGATTTTCGTTGCCATAAATTATTTCTGTAAATTTAAAGTTGCTGCATCGCCTGCGGCGTTGGCAGATAATAAATGTCCGGTGAACACACGGGGTGTGCCGCGCACTCATCAGTGGGCTTTACAATAATGATGTTTTTGTTCGGATTATATACCAATAAGCAGAGCTCGGACAAGTCATGGCAGAAACAGACATGGATATAGAACAAGAATCTATAGAGTCGAGACTTAAAATTATTATTATCTAAAATGGATATTATCGTAAGTCCATTGACCTTTTTAGTCGCATATTTGTCATGGATTTGTCAAAGTGGCATGCTTGAAAAAGTTGGTGATAACCAACAACCACAAGGTGACAATTGAATACAATTATTTGCTTAATTATGGTTATGGTATAAGAATGTCCCGAAATATCTATTTATTTATTTCTAAATATTTTAAATATGGTGCAAATAAATACAATGCAAACATTAAGAATAATGTTAATGGAAATACCTTTACACACGTATGGAGAATTTTGGGTTGCAGTAATGTCATTGAAAAATAAAATTAAATAATATTGTACACAATGCGATTCTATAAATCTTGTTCTATTGCCGTGTTGCGATTGTTTTGCGATGACTTGTCCGAGCACTGCCAATAAATACGGAGTAATGCATAGAACACAATACTGAATATATAGAAAACACCCATGACTCAGGAACAAATATCTGTCATCACACAAATAAATGATCTTATCGGGATTTGAGCCCAGGACCGTCGTATGTAATTGTAAAGTTAGGGTGGTATTTGTGTTTATAATATTAATAAGCGAGGTGCATTAGGTGCATATCAACTCGTGACATGCGTCGCTCTGTATTATATTATTTAGTGTTAAAATGGTAAAGTAGTGCCGAGTTTCCGTAGTAGGCTTCAACAACATAAAACGTTTTATATTTATTAATTTAATTAAGAAAAGGAAACAGCTAATTACATAAATATACTACAGAAATCGCGAAGCGTCCGGTTGACGTAACTGGTGATTGAAGAGCTGGCGGCTTCCTCGCACAACGTATCACTATAGACATACAACGGGAAAAAGCCGCCAGCGGCCCTGGAGGCAATGTCTCCAGTGCCTTTTTTAGATTTAATTGCAGCAGGATCGACAAGATTGTGCCTATTTCTCGAACACTTGTAATACAAGCGGCAGTCTCTTTCTAAAAACAGGTGCCAAAAAGTGACTTCAGCTTGTATTACAAGTTACAAAGTGTTCGAGAAATATATACCTATGCCCTTGATAGGTACTGTACTAAAGGAGTCAAGCTTTTACTCATTTCCTCCCTCGGACGCTGGAGAACCAGGGGCATATTGCATAACAACTTGTGACTTGTAATATTAGCGGAAGTCCCTTTAAAATCCCATTTATTAGAAAGAGAGTTCCGCTATTAACAATATTCTAACAACTAATATTCTATTCATTCACAAGAAGCGGTTCGCTTCTACCTTCATAATGCGGACTGCTAGGGATTGGAATTCGCTCCCTTCGTTTGTATTCCCGGAAACATATAATTTAGGTCTCTTCAAGGCAAGAGTGAATAGGCTGTTACTGAACCAGCGTGCTACACCCTCGATCTCGTCGACACTTACCATGCGACAGAGGTCAAACACTGGTCTTGTTTAAAAAAAAACATTAGTTGTTAATTTTATGCAATTTACAATTTATACTGCTTTAGAACACAGTTAAAATATATATTTTTTGTTTTTAACATAAACTTGTCCTAACGAATCTTGATAATAGCATTTGTCGCCTCCACTACGTTGTTTGCAACAAAGGTATATGAGAAAATAATGTTTGAATGAAGAGCTATTGTTATGGCGTCTCACAAAGAATCTCCAGACAAAGTGCTTGAAGCAAGCGTTTGTTCAAGTTAATACAAAATTACCGGCGAGGCGAACCAAGTGATTTTGTTTTCCAGTTTCCTTAACAAAATGTGTACAAAATGAAATCTTAGCGTAAGAAAAGGGTTAAAATAGAATAAAGAAAGTGCTACCAGTTATGAAAGGTGCCTTAAGATGTATTTCATAATTTATAAAAAATATTGACTTACTTACGCATGCTCAGTTGTTTTATTAATAAATAGAACTAAATCTTATAAATATTATTTGAAAGTAAAGTATTTCATCAATACTTTATTTATTATATAATTTTATAATAACTATACTTACTACATTAAATCTAAAAAAGGCCCTTGAGGCATTGTGTACCAAAGATGCTGGCGGCAATTCCTCGATGCGCGAGGAAGCTGCCAGCTCTTCGTTCACCAGTTTGATAGATTTATGTAAATAGGTAAGTTAAATAGGATATAGGATTTAAGTATTTAAGTAGGTAATTGTAATATTGATTTAAATATTTTTTTAATAGTTTAATTTAGGAGCATAATAAAGAACGTATCTTGTCATCAAAGGTTACAGTTTCGTGAGTTTTTATTGCAAGTTATAACTTGTAATATCCTGCTTGTTAAATTAATAAATATGTGATATCCGACACGAGTAAAATGTAAAAAAGTTTAAAAATAAGCTGAAAAAATATTTTCCTAACTAGTGCATAAAAAGTGCACTTTTCGCACGCTTCGCGTGCGTAAATTTCGCTTTTTAAGGCACTTGCTATGAAAAATTAGGTTCGATACTCGTGTAAAAACTTCTTTAAGACTCGGGTGATTGTCACCCTCGTTTCACTCGGGCTTCAACGTTCACCCTCGTCAAAAAAATTTTTTTTTCACTAGTATCGAAATGTACTATTATTAAGCACATTACCTTAGTAATGTTATTTTATTTACCTATGACTTAACTTTGTTGTGTATAATTATACTATATAAGCCTTCCTGCAGACAGACTGTCCAAACAGTTTTGCAGGACTTTGAATTGTATATTTTTTTTTGTAGTCTGTTTAATAAATAAATAAATAATAAAATAATAATGTCATTGGATAGTTATCGTAGTTATTATGTATTGCAATATAATGTGTATTCATTGTGTGAAGTGTGTCTAAACCACCTGGATACCGATGTATATTTGAACCCAAGTATCCATAAACTAGGCGACGGGAATCATCTCATTCCCCTTTTCAATCAAACTTAGAACGTCAAATAAAATTTGTCTCTTTCTAGCAATCAGATATGCCAATAAGACGGAAAGAGACCAATGATTATATGCGGATGGCGAGATTTGACTTTTGTTCATAAGTTTCATAACGCTTGTTTTGAATACAGTGCGGAACTCTTATACGGGCGAATCTCTTAACGGAGGGTAGAATAGGACATAAGAAATATATTTAGATAACTTTTACTTAAAAGTGCAATAAAATTTTTATCCATATAAAAAATTCGGCCCGCAATGTTATGCAACACACTCGAGTTAAACACTCGTTGACGGGCGTTTTCAAAAAATTGTGCACCCAACTAGTGAAATTTGGTAAGAAAAGTTAAATCACTGTCAGTTTCGTGACGACAATTAAGCAATAAATATCGATAAAAGCTTGGTTTTGATGTTCGTTTTAAATAAACTTCAATCGATATTACAACATAATAGAAGGCAAAAAGTCGATCTTCATAAAGATTTAATGCTTAATTGTCGTCACGAAACTGACACTGATTCAACTTTTTTTTACATCTTTCGCTAATTGGGGGTACCAAATTTTGAAAACTCCCTGACAGTTAGTTTCAAAGCTTATATCGTGTAATGTTCGCAGTACATTACTGCTCAGAAAATTTACAAAAATTAATTACATGTATGTATATAATAGGTATAATTAAAGAAAAACCTTTTGGTTAATGATTATACCGGTAAATCCTATGTCTGGTGTAATTCCTCGCCCGTATTAGACTTCCACACAGTATAAGTTATCACCTTCTTTGCGGTTGTCCTGTAACCACGGCTTAACACAATAAAGAGAGTAAACCTTATCCAATATTTGCCTTAGACACTTATTTATAAGAAATAACTTTCATATGACCTTCCAACCTAGGGGATAAGGTAAGTCTTGTTATCATTAGGTCAGATTTCCTCACATTGTTATCCTTTACCGAAAATGTCTGCTATATTTAGTTGCTATCCAAATGATATTTCGTATGAAGCTTTCTATATACTCGGCGGTCTTGTCAGTGGCTTCTTTGAATTGTAAGTCGACAAAGTAAAAATAATCGTGTCTCTTTATTTTTTTTGAATCGTGGATCTAAAAAATAGTGTGACTTTGCAATTATAAAATAAAAATTGAATAAAGTCTGCCAATCTGAGGATGGGCAGCGGCATCCCTTTAGTAGAACACACAGCGATTGCCAACCCGCCTTCCCAGTGTGGTGGTTATGGCATTGAGTTCCATGCTCAGAATTTGATCTATGTGGCGGACTATAAGTAAGTTCTAAGTCCAGCAGTGGACCTCTGTTAATACGCGGTTAACCCAATTCTTATTAACTTTTTTATGCAAACAAATAATAATCTCGACTAATGAAGAACCATTATAACTTATCTGTCAGCAAAATTGCTTTGATAGCGTCCGCATAAACCTTTTAGGTATTGGCGACGTGTAAAGCACCTGATAGCACTAGATACCTTCAGGTGTTCCTGGAGCGGTACCGCCAACATCGAAGTTCGTATATTTCGGGCATCTTTCTCTTTTGCTCCCATTAAGGTGTCATGAGAGTGTCAGATATAATTATCCGAAATTCACGAATATTGTTTTTCGCGGTAGCGCCGTTGGCTACTCTATTTATTTATTTATTTATTTATCCATGCATTTCACATTTGAGTTAAAATGTTTGTCTTTTAATTATTTGAACAAACGCAAGTATCAGTCTGAGGTAAAGATATTTCAATATTTTATGCATATATGCTGAAAAACGTGTGATATTTATAATACGATATTGAAAAATAGCTCAAAAATTCTACTTAGTTAGACCACATGTCAGTAAAAAATGCTAATAGAAGAAATACCGCTAAAATCAAAATTCGTAAAATGACTTACACTCTATCGCTCTTGCATATACGAGCGATAAAGAAGCAATCTGATTATGAGACGCTTACAGGCGCATTCAGTTACTACCGTGCCGTGCTACCTCGTGGCTCGGTGTAATAGTTTATAATGAGGTCTCCTGGGTTGCCAGGTCTCATTGAGCACAACAGAGTCGAGAGCTTATGTGAACCAGTACAATCCTACTGATATTTACCCATAGGTATTTGATTTATAGGCATTAGGTAATCAATAATTTTTAGGTATGGTTTTAGGTAAGGTTAAAAGATTTTAAGGTAGGCAACGAGCATGTGAATCCTCTGGAGTTGCAGACGTCTATAGGCGGTAACAGCTTACCATCAGGCAGGCCGTATACTTGTTTGCCACCGACTATGTATAAAAAACTGAATTGATCATAGCGTCTGAAGAAACGTTACGTTAATACCTCCATACGGATACATTTTTTGGCGTCAAATTTTATTTTTCCTAGTTTTCCGTTATAAATATGACTGAGTCTATTGTTTTAGCCTTAAGTACACTGGCACCAGAGAACTCGACTCGCGTGCATTCTACAATACATGGCATCACTATTCTGGCCACAGGCCTCATGGGGCCCATGGCTTGCCAACGTCTTGTTATTAGTCTCCTAATGCAGGCTGCTCTCATGGCAACATTATCATAATATCGTGTTAACACCTAAGCGCCGGGAGCACGGTGTACATAATACCAGGCATAGGTAGAGGTGAATGACATACATACAACTATATAACTATGCCAACTATTCCAAAGAAGTGAACGAATGTAATTAATGAGTGAATAAATTTATTGAGGCGTTTCCGGGTAACCCAATTGGTTAAGGCGTCAGTCGCGATAGCTGGAGATTCGGGTTCAAATCCCGCCTCAAACGCCAGCGGCTCTCGTCACTTTTTCTTCAGTATAATATGTCATCTATTTTCAATTCATAATTTATATAATAGTGTAATCAGAGTGTAATTAGTTAACCTACTTACAAATCAAAATATCAAATAATAAAATTTGATATGTTCTTGGTTTTAATGAGTGAATGTTAAATACATTAAACAATGTGAGTTTTCCCAAGAGGCTACTAATTGCTGGCGTCCATAGGCTATGGTA
The DNA here is from genome assembly GCA_022674325.2 of Grapholita molesta. NCBI lineage: Eukaryota > Metazoa > Arthropoda > Insecta > Lepidoptera > Tortricidae > Grapholita > Grapholita molesta. The sequence goes on from CP053138.2 coordinate 4,250,086, forward strand.
ATTGCTTACTATCGGATGGACCGTATGTTTGTTTGCCACCGTTGTAGTATTAAAAATAAAAATCAATATCTATTTATGTTTGAATTCAGTGATATGTGTCGAATTTGCTATCGGTGCGAAAAAAGATCATAATTTAATTTGTTGTCGTTACATAGTGTTCAACAATCTACCTATGTTAACATACGAATATCGATGATATGTCAGTTTAATCTTACGTAAAAATACTTGATACAAATACCGAACAGATCACAAGGTTGCAACCCGATTTGATTCTGTTCCTTCGCTGAATTTCTGTTAATTTTATATATTGGCCGCAGTAAAAATGTTAAATAAAACTCTTTTGCTAAGGGATCTCTAAAAATAAAATCAAAGATACACGCGAACGGATAAAAACATTGTGAAGCAACGTTGCTCTTTTATTTCATTTCATATTACGAGTTCTATAATCTGCAACAAACGTTGGCCCCGCCGGGAAATCTGTGTGCATGTCAAAAACAGTTTTCAATTTGCAAATAATGAAAATAGCTTTATATGTGTAGCGATAACTCTTATTGTTTTTGAATCTATCGCTTTTACTACACAGGGAGGTCTTTAAAAGACATAGGGTTGTCAGAAATATTGTGTTTTACTACAAAAAGCATGATTATTAAAGTTTAAAATATAAGTTCGGAAACCTCTTTTGTAAGTATTTCCCGCACGTAAAATGTTTTAGTTATTCATATCCATACTATAATATTATAAACGCGAAAGTAACTATGTCTGTCTGTCTGTTACCTCTTCATGCTTTAACCTATGAACAAATTGGGATGAAAGGTATGGAGAAAGTTTGGAGAAGAGCGACGAGAAAGGACATAAGATAATTTTTATCCCGCAACTATACTTTAAAGACGGGCATGGCGGGCCGACGAAATCGCAAGGAAAAGCTAGTTTTTTTATATATCACTTGTCCCGGTAACTTATTTATAATTTATAATATAGGAAACTTTAGGCCTTATCTATATTAATGTTTGTATAGATTCTTTGTACATGGCTGATTGTTTTTTTTTTTAGTTACAGCCACATGACATCCACTACAAGACGTAGGCCTCTTACGAAGACATCAGTCTGTCCATAATATAGTTTGAGGCCGCGTTGTGTTTATCTATGTATGGTCGCATTCTTAGAGTTTTCTGCCTCAACGGCCATCGACTCTCCGGACTATGTAGTCTGTCCATTGCCACTTCAACTGGGCAATCTGAAAGATATGTTGGTTACTGTAGTCCAACGGATATCGACATTTCTGATTCTATCACGTCAAGCACTTACTAGTTACTGAAGTTAATACAATGAGTTACTCCCAAATAGTTTGTGAACACACTCGTGGTTATTTAGAGTTCCTAGTACTGTCAGTATATAGTAACATACAATATCTATTTACGTCCAGTCTGGCCTAGTGGGTAGTGACCCTGCATATGAAGCCGATGTTCCTGGGTTCAAATCCCAGGCAGGGCATTTATTTGTGTCATGGGCACAGATATTTGTTCCTGAGTCATGGGTGTTTTCTATGTATTTAAGTTTTATATGTATCTATCTATTATATATATTGTCGTCTAGTACCTACAACACAAGCCTTACTAAGCTTACTATAGGACTAGGTTGATTTATGTAAGATTGTCCCGAAATATTTATTATTCATTTATTTTATTTACTCGTGTAAACTGGAGCAGACATTGTTAAGTCAAATGATAGAAATGGCAGTAGTCCATCAGTGCGAACGAGATGCCTAATATCACGAAGCACCATTGCTATCATGAAATCCAGAACATAACCTGAATAACACACCACACAAATATTTATTTAGTTATACTACAAATGGTTTTAAACCCGCTCTTTAGATTTTATATCTCCAAATATTTTCATCTATATTCACAATTAACTATGCAGATATGAGCCTTATTACCTTGCGATAACGTTCACCAACAGTTCGCCGCTACGTTATTTATAAAGCTTTCTATATCGCGCATGTCGGCAATAATCCATGAGTTTGATGAGCCCTGTTTACGACCTACAGAGCGTATCGCTTAGCAGAATAAAACGCTGACGGTGCTCAATTTATAGGAGTTAATATATTTTTATGGGTTAAGGAACGCTGTTCAAGATGGCTGCCCGTATTCATGAGTGCGATAATGTCGAGTAACGAGGTGAGGTTGTCTGGCGTACTGCCCTGTCTATTTGACAGAGTTGTGCCCTCTGTTGCACCTTTGCTTGCAAAAGAAAGGGACGAGAAACTGTCAGTGGGTGTCATATGTTGTAATATTTATATGTTGTAATATTCGTAATATTACAACATATAAATATTACAATTTACATTTAGTTCTTGAAACCTAAATAAGATCGTTATATCTGTTATTCCATGTATCATCGTAATGTAAATACCAGGAGGCCTTCCGCGAACCACGTCGTTCGTCTATTTGCCTCTTTATCCTCGTACATGGAATTGAAAAAAAAAACAAATTTATATTTTTGCCTTCTTTTCATAAATACATGCTTTTACGGACACAATAACTCCTCACATGTGACAAATAATAATCTGTTTTAATGAAATTAAGCTTAATATTCGTAGAATAATTGTCCTGTTTTCATGAGTATTGCTAATTTTGTTAAGTGTTTATATAAGAAACATTTTTAAACTTAACGACTTCTCTCATCTAAATAATGTCTTTTTTTTTAAATATTAACACAGTATGTCTCTTTTGATTTAAACTTTCATAAGTCATTGTAATATTTTATAATTGATAATGACGATAATAATGATAATGATGTCGGGGCGGACGAACGAACCCTCAGCACTCTTCGTGCTTGAAAATGGAGTCGTAATTATGTTCTCCGAAACATGTCGCGCGACTAAATAAACGTGAGTAGAGCCGTGATTATCGTTTATTTATATATTTGTTTATTAGAATTATGAACACGCACATTAGAAACAGGCTAAACAACATTAAATCTTCTCGTACCGACTACACGTTGTACAAACCTGTCAAGTTGATTCATGTTCGCAAAACTAAGAACGATGTTTCTACAAGAAAATATTTGCATCAACCCTATAATGGAAGCCAAACAAACCTCAATTTGCATTTACAAATAGGCGTTCACCCAGACCATATACTTAACTAGACGCCGTAAGAACAGAGTGACAAACAAGTGTGTTGCTCTTTATGTTACACGACATGACGTTGCGTTGATGTCACGAGAGCAGTTTATTAATAGAAAAGCATTTCAGCTTTGGTTGATTTATAGGTGTTAATGAATTTAAACTTTCGTTATATATCCTGTATGTTTTGAAAAGTCTTTAGAAGGACATTTCGTCACGAAACTGACAGTCAGATTTAAGTTTTCAACTTACTTGGAGCTTCTCTTCTTTTCTTAAAGCACAACTTAAAATATAATGCCCAAATATAACTTATATATATTTTTGCACCTAATCAAATGAAAAGGTGACGATCTGTTAACATTGCTTTATCTAGTTGAATATCCAGTCTGTGGCATTCCATTTAAAAGAGACGAAAGGGAAATATCGAAATGATGGATGTGGCCGTCATCGGAGCTTCGATTACGTCTCGAAATGCGATATATCTACAGACAGAATGCATTAACATTCGGGCTGAGTCACCGCGACACCCGGCGTAGAGTAATAATTATCTGAACAGAGAGGCCAACCCTTTCTGTAGCGCAAGGAAAGGTCCGGATGCCCGACAGCGTCCCAATATTAAGTCATGCTTAATAGATGTGACAGAAGGGTGTCATCTATTGGAGATTCGCGTGTCTTGAGATAAATAAGTAAACTAAGTCAGAGTTGTAGTCATCAGTTGTGCAGGAAAAATTTTTTTTTTTTTTTTTCTTAGCCTATAGTGTCCCACTGCTGGGCAAAGGCCTCTCCCGTGGACCCCCACAATTCTCGGTCTTTTGCTGTTTCCGGCCAAGTGCTGAGGAAAGCGTCCAGATCGTTCCGCCATCTCTGTTTAGGCCTGCCCCGTCCGCGCCTCTCTTGTGGCATCCATTTGGTGGCTACGCATGTCCACCTATCCGGATGCATGCGACAGACGTGACCGGCCCAATCCCACTTGAGCCTAGCAGTCTTCCGACCAACGTCAGCTATGCGTGTTTTGGAGCGCAGCGTAGTGTTCCTTATGCGGTCCATTCTTCTGACACCTAGAATACTGCGCTCCATTGCTCGCTGACAAACCTTCAATTTGGACTTCTGGTTTTCAGTGAGCGACCATGTTTGGGCACCGTAGGTTAGGACAGGCAGAATACACATGTCAACGAGTTTACGCTTCAGTGACATTGGAAGGTCGCCCTTCATTAGCTCCTTCATGGACCAGTAGCTCTTCCAGGCATTTTGGACACGACGTTCGATTTCCTTGTCTTGCCTGTTGCTGAAGGAGACTAACTGGCCCAAGTAGATATACTCGTCGACATATTGTATGATCTGCCCGTCTACCTCAACCCTACGTTTCGTGCTGTTGGTCATGACTTGGGTCTTTGCACGATTCATTTGAAGTCCAACTTGAAGGCTTGCGTTGCTCAGATCTTGGAGCAATAGCTGAAGTTCGTCGGCAGAAGAGGCAAAGAGAACAATGTCGTCGGCGAAACGAAGATTTGACAACCGCCTGTCACCGACAACTATTCCCCTCCCCTCCCAAGTAATCGCCAGGGTTTTGAAAACTTCTTCAAGTGCGCTCGTAAAAAGTTTTGGTGATAGCGGATCTCCTTGCTTGACGCCACGCTGAACACGAAATGACGGACCGGAGGACTGGAGCTTGATGTCTGCTGTACTATTACAATAAATTACTCTTATTATATTTATGTAAGTTGGATCGATGTTTTGATTTTGTAGAGCGGAAATTATAGCGGAATGAGTAATACTGTCAAAAGCTTTGGTGTAGTCAACAAATGCTAAGTATAAAGGAACTTTAAATTCGGTGCATTTTTCAACGATTTGGTTAAGTGTATGGAGATGATCTATTGTAGAGAATCCTGGACGGAAACCCGCTTGACTGGGAGGTTGTTGCCTGTCGAGTTGCCCAGCAATGCGACCCTCAATCACTTTTATAAATGTTTTGTAGACGTGGGATATTAGACTTATAGGTCGATAATTGCCTATATCGCTTTTATCGCCTTTTTTGTGGAGCAGTATTATACTAGAATGTAGTAATCTATTAGGTATATGGCCTGTTCTTAAAATACTATTAAATAGTTTGCATAGAGGGTGTAAAAGATTTTGTTTTCCAAAAACAAGAGTTTCCGTGCTTATCCCGTCGAACCCTGGACTCTTATCGGTCTTCATTGTCGATAGGACTTTTTCAATTTCTTCAATTGATATTGGCGGAACGGTATCAGTGCAGAAGTAATTTTCGGGACTATGTGTAAATGTTTTGTGAGGGTCTGAATAGAGGGAACTGTAAAATTGTGTGCAAATATCCATTATTTTGTTCCTATTGCTATGTTTGTTACCGTTTTCATCTTTAAGACTTGAGATCCATGTTTTGCCTTTGGAAATTCCATTTCTTGCTACTCTGAGGGATTTATTTTTGATCAATGCTTTTTTGACTAGACTTGTGTTGTAGTTTCGGATATCGGTTCGGATGCTGCGTTTAGTCTCTTTGTCTATCGTGCGGTGTTCTGTTGTTAAAAAAAAATATTGTAATAAATTGTGTTTATAGACCAAAACCTTTAGGGGCTAGTTTAAGTCGCATTTTTTCGGTTTTTGGGTATTTATACCTGCAATTTTTGAATTATTTTCGTTAAATTTTCGCAAAAAATACATTTCCATTTGGATAGAGCTGGCGTTATTAGAATCAGTATATGCCTAGATACTTGATGCCATTTGATACCGAACATCCAATTTTGATTTCGGGGAAGGGCTTTTCGCCGTAAAGTACCGAAAAAGAGAGAAATAACCATAATTTCGAAGGAACACGACTTTGTATAGACATTGTAATTTCATGTTTTGAATGTTTCTTGCAAACTGTAGGAATATTAACCTCGTAACGCCCAGTGTGCATTACAATGTACACTCCCTTTCAATGGAGTTGAAATCTTTTATAAAAGGAAATAGGGTAGAATTTCTTTCATTTCATTAGTTTTCGTACAAAAGAAAATTCAACCCAATTCACTAAATAGTAAGGTTGGTTTTAATTATTAAATATTTTAGTATCGTGGGCGTTACGAGGTTAAAGAACAAGGTTGCTGTAACAAGGATGCTCTCGGCATTTCCTCTTTGTAATGCTGATACGTTGCGCGAGGAATCCGCCTGCTCTTCGGTCACCAGCCACGTTAGCTACAAGACGTTTTTACGCACTGAACACCATGAACCTAATGGATTAAACACCTAAGCCAGTAGATAACGCGTCTGTGCCTACTTGATCTCAATACTCAACGATACAGCGCCGCAGATTGCCCGTAAGTATCCTAGTGATTATCCTTTAATACAAACAACTACGACATTGATGAATTGACGGTTTATTTTTGTATTAATGCGTTTTAAATTCCTTATTTAATATGAATCAGAAAGCAAATACTTCGGGAAATATCCCTACTATAACATTTGCGATGTGCCATTAAAACAAGATTAAATCTACTAAGGAAGCGCTATCTCCTTTTGTTTGTGAAGTTGTCATACATATCAAACATTTTCACAGTAAGGATTTCTACCATTTCTGGGACTTCGTTTCGAATTCCAGTAGGCATGGGCGTTTGTCTTTGTAGCAACAGAGCCTGCGAATTTCGTATCATCAAAGACACCCCCTTAGGAAATGAATTTCTAAAAATCCCTGTATCAACAACCTGTCTAGCAAGTATTAAGGATGATTCACATTACACTGTCGCCCTTCCTACGCGTTGACGTCACGAGCTCGAGCCCACCGTCGATCCACCGGCCTGCCACTCTACTATTGACACTATTGACATTAACACGAGCGTTGTTCCATCTAGCCATTTATTGCGAGTAGACGATCATCACACGCCCGTCGATATCGCGTGGACATCACGTCACCTTCCCATCACCGGTGCGAACAGAGCCTTTTTACATAGCTCGACCGGCTCGTGCCCGGACCGAGTGGCTAGGCGGCCCGGTGGTCACGTGATTCATTCCATACAAAATGGCGTAACGTGAGTCAACCTTTAGTCATAGTCCCATTAATTCCCTTTCGGTGCGAAATCATAAGAAATTAGCACATTTACAATCGTTTTTTAAGCACGATACAAAACGCAATACTGCGATTTCATTGCCTTTATATTCTCTTAAATAACTCACCAATATCAAACTTCTTCATGACACTAATTGATTGCATCTTCTCAAACTGTCGGCTTAAAAGTTTTATCTTCATTCAATAGTAGAATGGTAAAGTTGCATAATAAATTTAGTTTCGTGAAATATGGTGAAGACAATGTCCAACTCGAGGCTGGGTGCAGCGGAGCAACTTCTCGACTAACAAAACTTGACTAACGACACTTACCACAAAAAAGGCGAATCGCTTTCTTTTGACTTCATCGATCGCCGTGGAATGGAATGCAAATGTTTATATAGGCAAAGGGTAAATATCGAAGTTCGGTAATGGCGGTTCAGGGTACTGGAGGTCTTTATTTTTAGAAATATGTTGTCAAAGCCTAGTAAACATAAAATTGCAGTTATGCATTGCAGTAATTTTATTTAAAGTTATATAGTCAACAATTTTTATTATTTGGATTTTTTGTGTGGTTTCTACTCAGTATCATGACTTATTTGGAGCCTGATACGAGAAAAAATATGTCCCAAAATTTTCATAACTTTTTTTGTTACTTCCGTTCCGTTACCGCCATATTAAATGTAATAGAGTAAAAAAAACTTGGGACACATTTTTTCTCTTATCAGGTTCGAAAGAACTCATGATTATGAAACCACATAAAAAATCCAAATAAAAAAAGTTAAGTATAAGTACATATTTAAATAAAATGGCCCATTTGCACTTTTTCATAGGGAATACATTTGATTCGCCTTGGTACTTTGTATGTGGGCGGTTATTGCACTTAATATAAGTGTTCTTCATTTCTCTGTCTACCCTATTGTGTTGATAGAGCAAAAAGAATACGCGTGTAAAAATTACATCATCAGTCTAATTTAACCACATTAATGGTGTTTAGTGCTGAATATCATATTATGTCTGATGCGCGGTTGAAGTCATGCTGATACTGAAATGAAATCCTGTTAAAAGGAATTAAATGTGTCTTGAATCAAATGTTTATAATGATATTTATTACGCATTTTCAAACAGAAGTAGACAATCAATAAATCTTTTCTATATTGGAGTGATGTTTACGAATGTAAACAAACTCTATGCAACAGAGATCTATTGCAACTGTGAAACGCTAGATGGTACTAGTACCGTAGACAGTAAATACGAGAACGATATACTGTACCCTTACCATGAGTTGTGACTTACTCAATGTCACAACTCATGGTAAGGGTGTATAGGCATTGCCTATTCAAGTCTTACATGTGCTTGCTAATAACACATAAGGAGTACAGTCAGCTAAAAATAAGTACTTCGTCGCAACCAAAGTTTGCCAAATATATCGATACAGATCTTTGTTTATATACGACTAGCTTTTCCTCGCCACTTCGTGGTGGTGATGGTGGCATGTCCGACTTTAAAGTAAAAAAAAATATGGTTCCGGGATAAAGATTGTCCTATTCTCGTAGGTCAAACTCTCCTCATACCAAATTCATATTATATCACAATTGGTTCAGCAGTTTAAGCGTGAAGAGGTAACAGACAGAGTTACTTTCGCATTTATAATATTAGTATGGATAAGGACACGTTACGATATATTAGGCCAATTTTAATGCTACTTATTACTGTATGATGCGCAAACTCGCTCGAGGCAAACAGAACAGGACCGGTCGTTTTGGCGATCCTAGGGGGAGGCTTATGCCCAGCAGTGGTCTTTCGTCCGAAATATCGATGATGATTAACTGTATGAGGCTCGTTGTACCTGGGTGATGCTTCGGGCGTTTGAACCGCTTTTATTACTGCTTAGGTCTCAGACGGACCAGAACACAAAATGACTACATCGGCTCATAGTCCATAACTCAAAATGACCAAAACACAAAATGACTACAACTCAATTAGTCACATACGAAAAAACACCAGATGCGGAAAAGTAAACCTACTGTCCTATAGGTAGGTTTAGGTTATGTTCGTTTTGTATCGGCCCGTAGGGCCAAAGTATTCAGAAATAGGAGCTCCGCGCAAGCGGAGCTCCGTCGACTTACTGTGTCGTCGTCATTTTGTGTTTCTGCCATTATGAGCTTTGGACTATGAGCTGATGTACTCATTTTATGTTCTAGTCCGTTTAAGACTAACCCTTATTACTCTGTCCAGATTTCTGTAGAAGTGCCTGCATTATATTAAGTAGATTTTTGTTGTCCTTTAGCCAGCCCAGCTGTCTACCAGTAAACCAAAAATAACACCAAACTGTGTGATCATTTCTACAGAAATCTGGACAGAGTAATAAGAGCGGTTCAAACGCCCGAATAATCACCCACCTATACTAAAGACAAGCAATAAAATGTTACATATATACATAGTGCAAATCTATATTCCATCGTGAAAACTCGGATCTTATTTTTTCACTTCGGGATTTGACACAATAAAGTTCCACATTAATGGATATTAAAACGTTAGTCATTTAATACAATTATAGGTTGACGGTCCGGGTGACGTCATATTACGACCGAGTTTACCCGATAGATTCAGTTTTGCACTAGATCTGTAGGTGACTGTGTGGGCTAGAAGAAGCATGATAAATGCCCCAGTCAATAAGTTCAGAGACCTCGGTTCTAGACGTCTTCCCACATCGTATTTATACGTTGTAGTACTTAAGAAAACATCGCCCTGCCGATGGCGACTCCCACGAGCAGCAATATAATAGAGGAATTATTTATTGGAAGCGCCTACTGGCAATTAGAGTAATACTTTTGAAGTCTCACTTCTACATTTTCTTTGAGTAGATAGTTACGTAAATTGCGTATGAACACATACGCAATTATGTATCAATGTATAAAAAAGGCGATTTACAGCAAAACTGATATGTACCCGTACAGGTGAATCGTTGTAAATAGGTTTCATATTTACATGAACAATGAACCGTTTTCTGTGCTAATAGGATTCCAAGCACATTATTGGCGTGAAAGTATGCAGCGAGATGTACTATGCGTCTTTTTCTAATGTTATTAATTAAAAATTTTAAAGAAGGATGGGTATCTTGCCGCGAGTTACGAATACTGCAAACATCAGGTATACATTATTAAACATGAACGGGACTTAACCGCGTATATTAACTTTAAAATTTACCTCCGACGTTTCAAAGACGACGTTGTTTCGTGGTCTCGGATTAAGACTGGCTGAAGTTGACATCAACATCTTCTAGCCGCGCGAGTTTTTCGAACTACCCGCACTTGATCTTGTTTATCAACTTGAACGTTTTGCGCACTAGGGATGTCACTCGGTCGACACACTACACTCACGATATCGGAATTTTTAACTTGTGGTATTTGACGCCTGCATTTACTAATGACTGGATTCCATGAAGATGAGATCCTAAAACCATCGTCCCGATTGAAATTATAATGTTTTTTTATTTCAATGGCTTCACGAACTTTTCTACTATAAAAACGACGATCCGTAGAAAGGATTTTAGGATTATGAAGCTCAATCCAGTGGTTTGGTCCTGAGTCTAGTAAATGCTCCGCAACAGCAGACTTGTTCACCTGGCGACTTCTGACTGCTGCGATATGTTCTTTGACTCTTTCTGCTGTGGTGCGCTTGGTTTGCCCAATATAAGAACTACCACAACTGCAGTCGATCTTATAAACGCCAGGTGACTGAAACGGAATGACGTCCTTCGGTGACCTAAGATATCCTGCGATCTTGGACAACGGAGTATAAACAGTTTTTATAGAGTACATCTGGAGAACAGTACCCACTTTATCCGTTACTCCTTTCACGTACGGGAGAAATGCCGGCTGCCTGGACACGTCAGGACGCTCTCCTCTTATATTCCGTTTCATCAAATCAGTATAACATCAGGTATAGTTCGCTAATGTTTAATTTCATATTTAATGTATTCATTTGTCCGGCAGGAAAGACTTGTACCCAATTCGAAAATAGAATCCCGTTTAAAAAATAAATGTTTATCTTTTAGGATATTAGGCTTTTAGTCAAATTTACTAGTTATCACAATCGATATTGAAGTAGAAATATTTAAAAATTATTTTTCCAAACAACTGGTACAATTTTTCTTTTCGTCTTGAGTAATAAACTAGTCTACACTATAAATCTATAAACGTGAAAGTCCTGACTGACTGATCAACGTCCAGCTCAAACCGCTTAACCTAGATAGCTGATTTTTTTCACAATAGGTAGTTTATATACCGTAAGGACTCACTAAGAAGGGATTTTCGGAAACTCCACCATTAAGGGGATAAAAAAGGGGTTGAAAGTTTGGGGATTGTGTAAAGTTTAAAGCGAAAAACTGGAAATTTTGTGTAAACACTCCTTATTCGATTACAAGAAAAGTAATTTTAGCATTTTTTTTAATTCATCCCATAAGGGGTCAAAAATGGGTTAAAAGTTTGTATGGAGATGGAGTCAAATGTCAACTGACAGACTTTAAACGTTGTGATTAAACTCCCTATTTAATTAAAATAAAACAACAATCATAATTACTACCGGTTACAGATATTCTTCTGCGCATGCGAAGCCGCGGGCAAAAGCTAGTACTATATTATTCTCTATTGTTTAACACACTCTAAAATGTTGGTAAACGACTATAGCCGGATGGCATTAGGAATGCCAAAGCATGTTGTAAGCGCTATTACACGGCCCGAAGCGGAATTAGGTTTTTGCCTCCATTGCTCTTGGGCCTTTGCCAAGTGTTGACTCTTTACATAATGTCGGTCATTGTAGACTCAACGCCGGTTTTGTTGTTTTACAGTCATAATCGGGGGAGAATATTGCTAAATAATTACGCAATTTACGATACAGGTCAGTCTCAGTTCAACGGTTGAACTCAGATGTTCATCGGTCTAGGTGACATGTTTCGGATAAGCTTTACGACAGATTTAATAAACGTGGGTTGTTAACATTTTCTTTCTGACTTTACAACGAAGAAATGCCGCCATCATCCTTGGTACAATGCCTCAATTTAAGATTTTATACCGTAACTAGTTAAGTACATGTAGTTATCATAATACGATTGTAATTTCTGCAAATACATGTAGTTTACCAGTCTAAAAAAAAGGTGATCTGCCTCATACGCCGTGACTTCATATCGAGTCAAGGTTTTGGTCACTATGATATGTGTGCCATTTTAAGGTGGACCTTCAATAATCGGTTTTGCGCCTCTCTCCGATCTCGGACCTATACTTAGCTCCCAAATTCACTGAAACAAGTCATCTCCGATTCTAGTAACTTCTAAGTTCTATAAAATTTACGTCAATACGACCTAAATTGCATTGTAGGTGCGCGAAGCATTAGATCCAACATGTTGACGTGTGTGAAATTACATTATCCATCTGCCGCGGCGACAGTCATGGCTGTATAAACTGTTTAAATTTCGCCGTCGGTTTTAATTGAATAAGCCGTGTTGCGGGATTCTGATTTTTGTCAAATTAAGAGAACGATGCGTGCATGAATTGGATAATTGAGTGTAATAAGTTTAGAGCAGTGTTGTCAGTTGAAAACAGGATTGACTTTAGGTACAGTCGCCGTCAGATATATCGGAGCTGTGGAGGTAGTCACATATATCTGAACAATACTCATACTCATACTCATATATTTTATTGCGTTTCATGTGTCAATTTCACAAAAAGGTCTTAAAACTAGTTACAGTTTCAACATGAACCCTGCAAGAGTATAGCAATATAAATTTGACTAATACTAAATTAAATCTAATAGGTACATAATAATTACTAAGTTATAGGAACCGGCTTATACAGTTAAGCCCTTAAAAAATCGTCAACAGTGTAATAATCTTTGCCAATCAAGTATTGTTTTAATATCATTTTAAATCTATTTATGTTTGTTTCGTCCTGTATATATTTTGGAATTTTATTAAATATGGTGACTGCCATAGCAAAGGGACCAGTGTGAATCATTTTCATGTTTGAGTCAGGTCGGGCTAGTCGGGTATCAGGTCGTAGGTTCGACGGACGCGAAAAATGATTCTATTGTTAAGGCGATAAAGTGCATGTTCAAATATTTGTAACCACCTTCATAGCTTCGATATATCTGATGACGACTGTAAATATCTATTAGACATAGCAGGGTTTATGAGAGGTAAAACCAAGTTTGTATATCATTAATATTAAATCTAAAATCGACGACATGGTTCCTAAGAACAGATACCGCTATCTCTCATAGTTTTTGAATTCTCCATACTAACCCATTTGGATTGATCTGTATAGGTGTAAGGAATAGGTGTAACGCTTCGTTGTACAGTCAGCGTCATATTATAATGGACAGCATTCAAAGTAGTCAAATAGTTCGGTACACCATATAAATTCTATGGTGTACCAAACTTTATGAGTACTTTAGATGCTACCAACTATATACACTGTAATGTTAGATTATTATTATGGTTCAATAAATAATAACACAGGCCATAATTACCTTACTATGGCACTAGGTCGGTTTCATATATAATTGTCAGTTGATATTTTTGTATGTCTTACTATATTTAAATAACTAATTCAAAAATACAACGTTCCTGTATGTTTAGTACAAATATTTTCATTACCCAGATACGACACAGTGTATTCATGTCGAATAGTAGAATAAAACTACCCAAGAACATTTTCAAGCGTATATTACCGACCGTTACATAAAGAATAATCAAAGTCGTTCTCAAGTGTCAGTAACAGGCAATTACTTAGGTACTGGGCTAGCTCCGTATCATATTACACCAGCTAATATGAAAGGAACGACTGCATTTTATAGCGGGCAAGACGCGCTGAAAGTTTTTCATTCAATAAAAGAGTCACTAAGTGATGAAAGGGAAACATCTGGCACGTCACGGGCCAATGAGCGAGGACAGAAAATTCATAAAATAACGAATTTACATTTTTGCGAACTTGTGACGGTCAAAAGAATTACACTTCAGGCCACAGACCCGCGCTGTAATGTGGCTTTTATATCGTAATTACGATAAACAGCCGGGCGCCTGAAGGTTATCGTTGTACACTGTACAGTCAGCAGCAGAAGTGGCTAAGCGTTTGAAGTGTTCAAAATGACCTACACGCGCTCTTATTCTTTTTTTTTTATGACATAGGCGGCAAACGAGCAGACGGATTACCTGGTGTTAAGCAATTATCGTCGCCCATGGGCACCCGCAATACCAGGGGAGTCACAAGCGCGTTGCCGGCCTTTAAGGGGGGTTGGAGCTCTGGGAACCTTACTCACCATCAGAAACACAACACTACATACCTGAAAGGTGGCAGTGCTATTATGGCTGTGGTCTTCTGTAAGGATACTTCCCCAGTTGGGCTGCCCCAGATTCAAGCGTGATGGTAATCGCTGTGCCCTACCTCTCATTGTTGGACGTAGTTTAAGGACATACCCGGGTCCGGGTATTTTGACAATAGAGATGTGTTGACCTCATTTTGAACATCTTAAACGCTTAGCCACTTCTGCTGCTGCACACGTTGTAACTGTAATACAAGTGGAAGTCACTTTTTGACGCCTGTGAAAGAGACTTCCGCTTGTATTACCTTGGCCCCAGGTCTGAAGGTGAATCCGTGGAATATCACATGGGTATCAAATAATTAGAAATATCGATAAATTATACAAATACCTACCTATACAGGGGAGCTATGCTTTATGGAGGAAAAGTACTTTGAATATTGTAGATGGAATATTTTACTGAATGAAAACATCATTCTAATTTGGAAAACAATCAAAATTGGCGGCTTCCTCGCACAAGTTATCAGCATTGCGATTCAACGAGGAAATGCCACCAGCATCCTTGGCACCAATGCCTTAAAGGCCTTAAATGGTTAAGTACTCGTAATATTGTAATTATATTAAAAAAAGTAATTAAAACTGCATTGGTAGATTTTTAAATAATTACATGGTTGAACCGGGAATCGAACTCACTACACGAAGAAAATACCTAGTAGCTTTATCAGCTTAGTGTATGCCTGTATGGACGCGCGACCGAAATTGCTCCGGAATTTGGACTCGGGTATGACCTTAAACTACGTCCAACAATGAGAGGTAGGGCACAGCGAAGTACCATGGAGCAGCCCAACTGGAGAAGTACCTCTTCCATACAGAAGGCCACAGCCATAATAGCACGTTACTGCTACCTTTCAGGTATGTAGTGTTGTGTACCTGATGGTGAGTAAGGTTCCCAGAGCTCCAACAACTTTTAGCGTAGGCAACGCGCATGAGAATCCTCTGGTGCTGAGGCGTCCTTAGGCTACGGTAACTGCTTACCATCAGACGGGTCGTGTGATTGCTTGCCATCGTCGTTGTATAAAAAAAAATACGCGCGCGCGGCTTCACCCTTAACCATCGCAGATTCGATGGTCGTTGTGACAGAAAAAGGCGCAGCCAGATGTCCAGAAACTCGCTTTGCAGTTACATATTATATAAATAAATAAATAAATAAATATATATATTTTTTTATCACATAGGCGGCAAACGAGCCGTCGGATTGCCTGATGGTAAGCAATTACCGTCGCCCATGGGCACCCGCAACACCAGGGGAGTCACAAGCGCGTTGCCGGCCTTTAAGCGGGGTTGCAGCTCTGGGAACCTTACTCACCATCAGGAACACAACACTACATACCTGAAAGGTAGCAGTGCTATTATGGCTATGGCCTTCTGTAAGGAGGAGGTACTTCCCCAGTTGGGCTGCCTCAGATTCAAGCGTGATGGTCATCGCTGTGCCCTACCTCTCATTGTTGGACGTAGTTTAAGGACATACCCGGGTCCAAAACTTGGCAATTTGGGGACAATCTCACACAAATCGACTTAGTCCTACAGTAAGCTCAGTAAGGCTTGTGTTGGAGGTACTAGACGACGATATATATAGATACTTAAATACATAGAAAACACCCACGCCTCAGGAACAAATATCTGGGCTCACCACACAAATAAATGCCCCGACTGGGATTCGAACCCAGTACCATCGGCTTCATAGGCAGGGTCGCTACCCACTAGGCCAAACCGGTCGTCATTCCTCTCAGGGTCTATAACATTTAGTGGTTCGTGGAAACAGTTCCGCAGCTTCATCATATAATGTTTTAACGCTGAAATCACTAATTTTAGTTAAATTTGCAAGTTTTGCTTCTGTAAATTAATCTAGTTATGGAAATGGTGTGGTCAGACGTCGAAAGTCTATTTCAAATATTGTTAACTATCCTTAACCTGTGGCTAGCTACTGAACAGAGTTATTTGGTAATATTGCACCGTAGCTACTTATTTATATACCCAATTTATAGTTTGAATCTTTGCGTCTTATGCAATTTCTGTAAATATGTTATACAAAGGCAAAATGTACGAGACGCAAAGTTTTGTGAGTAAGTGCGTTACATTTACATAAAATGATATTAATATAAAAGTTATTGGAATTAATATAAATCTAAATAAACGTGAGTAGAACCGTGTCGTGTTAATCGTTAATAATAATTGTTGAATGTAAAATTCTGGATTCAAATTATAATGAAATACTTTCAATATTCCACCTTTAGTGTTCCTGCCGACCATGATTTTGTTCTCGTTTAAATTTTTTAAAGTTGAAATACGTAATTTGTAATCGGTTGCCGCGATAATTACTCATGAAATAAAACAACTGGAACGGATTATATCGCGTATACTAATTTGACCACGAACGCTGCTAAAGTGTTCCAAAACGTCGGGATGAAGTTATACTATACACGATATAATCCGTTTCAGTTGTTTTATTTCTTGAGCTGATATACGCTTACAAAATGCATATCATGTTAGGGCATTTATTTGTGTAATGAGCGAGTCAGTCAAGGGTGTATTCTATGTATTTCAAATCAAATCATTTATTTGCTTGAATACAGTCTAGTGGTTCTTAAATATTTAAGTGTATATTATATTTGACAACTCAAAGCGGTACTCGTATAGCACAATTCGTAGTGCACTGGGCTAGTGATCCAGTGGTTGTGGGCTCGAGTCCCGCTGCGAGTAATTTTTTTTCTATTTTTCTTTCGATTTAAATATCGTATATTATATTTATTGGCGGCTGAGTACCGACAGTAAAAACCTTGAGCTTACCGTGGGACTCAGTCAATTTGTGTAAGGATGTCATGTAATGTTACTAAATGTCAAACTTATCACAAAATTTCGTTAACAGCTAGTAAACTGGCTTTGAAATAACAATGCGCGCTAATAGAAATGTGGTTAAATTGCACGCGATACCGGCAATTGAATAGCTCGCATCTGTTCGGATGTTTTCACAAACAGCAAGTAATCAACCCCATTATTTGACTAACGATGCATTGACGTCCTGTGTGACCTAACGTTTTGTTTATTCGGTTAGTGTCTCAGTGAGTATTTATGTATGTTATTAATTTTTCGGTTCAGTTACCACTTTACAAAACAAAGTTCAAGGCTTACAATAGAATGCTCTAAGAGCAAACTTGTTATATCATTCTACTTACTTGCTATTGCTTTTTGCTACTTAATTGCTTAAAGTGACAATCAGTGACAATCATCATCATTGATGATAGCTACATTTTAAAAGAATTCACTCACATGAGCGGAGGTAATTTTTATAAAACATAACCTGTTCTGCCTACAAACTGGTGTTCAGCAGGCAACAGCACGTAGGTCTTCAAATTCTCAACTATCTGAAACAAGTCAGGTTACCTTTAGCCACCTTTACAGATGAAACAAAATTTTCACACCTTACCGTTGGTTTTTGAATTGGGAAATCAGAAACATAAAACGGTTCTATGTAGTTAAATTTTCTGCTTATTGAGTCCTTAAGAAAGCCAAGGCTAGTCCATGTCAAAAAAACAAATGAATATCTATAAAAAAATCTATAAGATACGCAATTCGTGCTTGAACTTTGTATTTTCTTTGTACAAGATTAAAATTCAATCAATGTGTGTTACCAGTGATGACTTACGGCCCCGAAACGTGGTCTTTCACTATCGGCCTCATCTCGAAACTCAAAGTCGCTCAACGAGCTATGGAGAGCTCTATGCTCAGAGTTTCTCTGCGCGATCGACTCAGAAATGAGGAGATTCGTAGGCGCACTAAAGTCACCGCCATAGACCACCGGGTTAGCAAGCTGAAGTGGCAATGGGCAGGCCACATTGCACGCAGAGAAAATGGCCGATGGGGTCGAAAAGTGCTCGAGTGGAGACCATGGACTAGAAAGCGCAGCGTAGGTCGTCCACCCACAAGTTGGACAGACGACCTCATTAAGGTCATCGGAAGACGCTGGATGCAGGTCGCTTCCAACCGTTACATGTTGGAAGCGACCTGCATCCAGCGTCCAAGGGGGGAGCCTATGTTCAGCAGTGGATATCTTATAGCTGAGATGATGATGAATTCCAATTCAAAAACCAACGGTAAGGTGTGAAATTTTTGTTTCATCTGTAAAGGTGGCTAAAGGTAACCTGACTTGTTTCAGATAATTGAGAATTTGAAGAGTGCTGTTGCCTGCTGAACACCAGTTTGTAGGCAGAAATGGATATGTTTTATAAAAATTACCTCCACTCATGTGAGTGAATTCTTTTTAAATGTATTTATCATCAATGATGATGAAGTTTTAAATAATGCACCCTTTCTCCTAGATGTGTCTGTATTTCCCGAGAAGCCAGATCTGCCCGAGATGACCTGCGGAAGCGGACGCCAGCGCGCCATTATCTCGGGAGATGCCTTTTGTCTGCCGCGCGGTAATTAATAACTTGCGTCGCTTCCGTTTCAAGAACAATCGAGTGGGAAAGACGTATAATTCCATCCCATAGATAAGTGATCTTTGGGGAAATGTATCATTTGCAAGAGTGTACTGGATTATTCAATTAATTGACATGTAAATATATTTAGGCTGAGTGTGTAAAAATTGGAAAAATCGGAAAATAAATCAATGCATTTACCTTATTAATAATAAAACAATTCAAAATCCGTTAAGGGTTCGAATCCTGTCTCGGATGCTGGAGGTCCTCATCGATTCTTCTTAAGTATATGTCATCTATTTCAATTTTTAATTTATATAAGAGTATTACTACTTAAAAATAAAAATATTTAATATAAAATAATTTAATTTGTTCTTACTTTCAATTCAAAATATTGAACTGTTTTGAAGCTATGCGAATACCCTATGATCTCCGGTTTGCTGAGCTGCCTCGCCATCACTGTCTAACGAATAACAAAGCAATGCAAAGCAATATTATATTCTAGAAATGTATCTGATTACATACATTGCATTGTATAAATATTTGTATTTATACTCTGCTGCATGTACACTTTAAAATAATACTTTAACTTTGGCGTAGAGACGCTAGGTCCATGGGGTCCCAGCGCGCACAAACTTTTTGCAGAAATCGCCTGGAAAGCGTCTGGTTGATGTAACTGGTGACCGAAGAGCTGGCGGCTTCCTCGCACAACGTATCAGCATTGCGATACAACGAGGAAATGCCGCCAGCATCCTTGTTACAATGCCTCAAGGGCCTTTTTTAGACTTTATACTGTAACTAGTTAAGTACTTGTAGTTATCATAATACGATTGTAATTTCTGTAAATAAATATATTGCATTGTCACCATACTTTAACCAGAAATACATTTTATTTAACACAAAAACATAAACCCGTGTTCTTCACAGGAAACACACAACCCGCCTTAATGCAAATTCTGTGAATAAATCCGCGGCGATACCTATCACCGAACTTGCACGAATTGAGGAAAAAGATCCATTTAAATGTAGATTGTCCCCAGTAATACTTCCATTTGTTTTTGTCTCGGGAGCGGAGATACGAGGTACGTACCCCGTTTTGCGGTTTGTGCGCCACAGCGACGCACTGTGTGTCTATGTTGGGTCTGGTATACGAGTACTACACGTCATATCTTATTTCAAATATAATTGCTTACAAGTAGGAATGTTTTATATACATTCTTGATCAGTATTACCTAGTTTTAGCTCACGTGTAAGGAAGGTAGGGGTGCATTGGGGAGTAGGGAAGCTTGGGCACCACTTTATAAATGTCTTTACACGTTTAAATAATAGACAAATCTAGTAAATTAAGGGTGTTGTCATAACTAATAATAACGCCCTTAGATAGATAGATAGATGGATACTTTATTCAATTTTTTACAATGTTGTTAATTTACTAGATTCTCTAATAAATAAACGTAAGCATCGTTGACGTGGTGAACGACGAGGAAATGCCGCCAGCATCCTTGGTACCTTAAAGGCCCCATTTAACATTTAATCTAGAGTAGTACAGTAGTTATTGTAATGCCTAGCTTGCCTATATTTTATTTGAGAATAAAGATTTATATGTGCAAATATCAGGGTAGTAATTATGCGCACTTTGTAATTTTACAGATAATAAAATCCAGTTTCAAACTGTATCCAAATCAAAAATTAATAAAAAATAGACAAATTACCGATACATTCTACAAATTTTTGGACCCGGGTATGTCCTTAAACTACGTCCAACAATGAGAGGTAGGGCACAGCGATGACCATCACGCTTGAATCTGGGGCAGCCCAACTGGGGAAGTACCTCCTCATTACAGAAGACCACAGCCATAATAGCACTGCTACCTTTCAGGTATGTAGTGTTGTGTTCCTGATGGTGAGTAAGGTTCCCAGAGCTCCAACCCCCCTTAAAGGCCGGCAACGCACTTGTGACTCCCCTGGTGTTGCGGGTACCCATGGGCGACGGTAATTGCTTACCATCAGGCAATCCGTCTGCTCGTTTGCCGCCTATGTCATAAAAAAAAAAACAGATTTGTGTCATCAAACCGATTTAAAATTTACCCCCGCCCAGCTCCACGCGATCTAAATCGACTGCAGTCCATTGTGAAACGCAATTGCCGAGACTAAACCTCTTTTACTATTTCAGACATAATTTAACGTAATTGAGTCTTTAGCTTTAATTTAGCATTGCGGAATCGAAGTCACTATCTGGCTCGAGGAACTTTACTTATCGGAGTTTGTTAGATCTTGATGTCTTTTGCGGAAAATATTTTCGTGATGGCATCATAGATTTTCTACCTGCAAGCCACTTGTTTCTTTAAAGATTTAAATAAAACTTTACAACTGCAAATAATATGTGACCGAAAAATAAAATAGGTAATTATTATTATATACACTAAACACTTTTCCTAAGTCCTCGAAGTCTGTCTCCTACGGAAGGATGCATATAAGGCTGGTTACATTCCCACGCTGAAAGGCCATGCCTGTTCTTTGGCTGAGGAATGAGCCAGCCTTCGGGTCTCGAGTACAATGGAAAAAGTTTTTTTTTAAGTGAATGGGCACTCTGACTTCATGGCACCACCAGTCTCAGCAACAAATGCCGCATATGTGATTTCTCGTTAAAATCCGCATGTTATGGTTTGTTATCGGGGCTAGGTTTTCTTATTAATTATTGCGAATGCGAAATATGGGGTGAAAATTGTGTTCTCGAAACGTCCTAAATATGGCAAATCTTAGCTTATCGGTGGTGCTCCATTATTAATCACTTACACCCCGGCGTCTATAGTGTAATATAAATAGAATGAAAATGCAATTTCGCCTTACTAATTACACAGAGTAATTAAATAGAGTCTTGATCATTTGAATAATGACAATGTTATTGGACTATCTCAAATCAATCTACCCCTCCAAGTTATCGATCTCAAGTCACCTCGGCAACTCTCCGCTAGTTTACGACATTACTCAAGGGCCGCAAAATTAAACTACCATTAGACAAAACTAGTTCCTCGCAAAGTTATCAAATAACCTTCGTATTTCCGTGACTGTTCGAATAATGCAAATGGAGAAATCCCTCAACGTGGAGCGTAACAGCCGCATTCGATTAGTGATGGGAGGTGTTTGGGAACAATTCTAGGTAATTTAGGAAATTATTGTGAACTAGCTGTGCCCCGAAGTGTTACCCGAGGTTTATTAGGGAAAAAAACGTAACCTATGTGTTATTCCAGGGTGTCAGCTAACTCCATACAAAAGTTTTTTAAAATCGCTCCAGACGTTTAGACGTAAAGAAGTAACAAACATACACACTCACTGACAAACTTTCGCCTTTATAATATTAGTGTAGCTTAAATGGAACAGATATAAGTAGAAACTTGAAATAAACTCCGATGAATGGAGTTTTTATTCGGGATGACGAGCACTATAACGTTCTTGAGCACTATGCGTCATTAAGATTTTAAATGAGTGTAATATTGTGAAAATGTTGGAAGTCTGATGTTACTTAATTCATTTTTGAAACCTGATTTTTACCTTTTGTAACTGTGAGTTTGAAGGCGGTAATTAAAACAAAATATATGAAAAAATACGCAAAGGCGCTTAGAAAGACGCGGAAAAGTGAGAAAATAATTAGACTTGCAATATTTGCCAACCATATATTTTGAGAATTACTATTACTACTATTGAGAGAGAACATACTACAGATAACATTTTGTTATTTCGTAGTTATTTATTTCCTTTTTTATGATATGATTTAATTAATGTAAAATGCAATACAATATACAACAATAATATAAAACACTATTTATATTAACACTGCGTATTTTAACATTATGTTACGTCATTATGTCAGTTTTTAATTACTAAGAAGGAAAAGTTGCAAATAATAATCCATTTGTAAAGTAGGTACGAAGTTAACTGTCGGAATAAGGTTTTGACACTTTTGACAAAAAGAGCGGTGCGGGCCGGCGACGCGATCGGCGAACCGAACGAACACTCAGCACTCTTAGTGCTTAAAAATGGAGGCCTATGTTCTCCGAAACATGTCGCGCGAGTGACTAAATGAACGGGAGTAGAACCGTATTAATCGTTTAAAATTGTCGAAATAAGGTTAAAATTTCAGTATCAGGGAACGGGAATATTCTTGCGGCACATCACTAGCCGTAACAGCCGCATTCGATCCATTTGCAACCAAATTGCAGTTCATTTCGTTGTAATGAGAACGGCCCTCGTGACTCTAATATGCGATAATAATATTGTTGTGTTTACAGGCTTTCCAATTTTTAAACCTTTGTTTTTGCTGAATACATTAGCTGTATGAAAACATTAAGCTGGGCGGCTTTAATAAAAACGTAATATGTTTAGTTTTTTATACCCTAGATGTCGCTGTTCTTAGTGAAAACTGACTAACGCTTGTCTACCGTGTGTACTATATAAACGAACTGTTTGTTATTAAATGGCAGCAATGTTGCTTCAATTAGGTCGGACCGCCACAATCAATCTCACTGGAAGCGTAAACTCATTATCAGTAGTATTCCAGTAGTGCAAGTCAAATCTGGTGCGGAAGGGTCCTGGATTTTACCCGGACTATATTCCTCCATACTAGTCCGCTAGCTCTAACTAAAAAAGTTAGAATTATATAAAAGTATTGATAACTAAGACAACGGTTAATTTGTACCTAGTGAGTAGTGACCCTGCCTATGAAGTTGATTGTCCTGGGTTAAAATCGTAGTCAGGGAATTTATTTGTATGATGAGCACAGATATTTGTTCCTGATATTTGTTGTTGTTGGGTGTTTTCTATGTATTTAAGTATCTATCTAATATATATACTACCTATATCGTCGTCTAGTACCTACAACACAAGCCTTACTTACCGTAGGACTAAGTAGATTTGTGTGAGATTGGCCTTGCTCTGAGTGATTGAGATAATTTCTACTATTGAGATAATATTTTTTACCGGCATACATAAAAATTTAAAAATGTTTAATAATATTTACTTACCAAAACGTACAGGCTATGAGATGGCACAAATTGTATAAAAACATTCGTGAGTGATGAGCGAGGGAGGGATGACAGAATTGAATAGTGCAATTCCTGTGCACACTTTCCAAAATGTATCCTGTAAAATACAGACAAACTAGCAACCCTGCGGCGGTGCTTAATGCTCTGTAACCTTTCACACACCAACTCAGGATTTCAAAAGAGTCTGCGAGCTCGGTGCTCTATTCTATCCAAAGCGGCCAGCTGATACTTGGCAGAACCGTCAGGTGGTAACAGTACTCCATGCACGATCGAACCTGAGCTTGGTAATGTTTTAGACGCTGTTCCGGCGTGAAGTATGTACTGCTTCACCCTTTATAAGACTGCAAGTTATTTAGCTGCGGATTTCGCTTTGGCCTCTCTCCTAATTTCGGAATCAAATCGAAGAGCTGGGCCTTGATGAAACGAAGCAGCTTTGCGGTCGCCTGCGGATGGTACAGTCAGCAAGATATAGCTATTTTGTTTATTAATTTAAACTTTATTGTACAATAAAAATAAAAATGTACAATTGGCGGACTTACTGCCAAGTCAACATCGGGCCAAATAGAGACATAGAAGTTGGTATCTACAGGAGGAAAAATTTATAAAAAAAAGAGAGTATTAAAGCCCAAAATAAAAATGAAATTTACGATAGTTACAGTAGATAGTGACTGAAACTGGCCAACTATATCGTAAAACATCCTTACTGCTATGCAAATAAAAGGCTGTATCGATATATTTGGGTACTTTGGATACGACCAACTTTTACGCAGACTGTACCTACCGATCATTAAGCTAATACGTACCAGAATTGCTGTTAGACAATTTAAATAGTAGGTATTCATTCTTGAAGGTTTGTCGGACGAATTCGATATATGCACTCAATATACGTATTTTACCTCGAATTAGGGCAATTCGCTAGTAACTTGCCACCTTCCAATGTTCCAATAACTGGCCACATTATACTAAAACTGAACTCTGTTTATAAGCTAATAGAATCCATTTTAGTGTGAGTTGGCCAGTTGTGAGAGAGTGACCAGAAACTGACTCGTTCATTTAAAAATGAACTCTGTTTATAGGTGGCCAGAATACATATTTAGTGTAACGTTAGGCCAGTTATTGAAAGTGCCAGTTTTAGGCGATATACCCGAGTTGCTCTAGTTACCGGGAATTTAAAGCGCAGTAAATAATTCTGTGCACAGGCATTGCTATACCTTAAAACTTCCATATTTAAATAATAAGTGATCGGCGAGAGTAATAAGTTTTAAGCCTCCCGAAACCTAGTTAAGGGAAACGAAAACTCTTGAAAAGCTCTTAACAGGCATGGGAAACATGGTGCCGGCACACGGGCGTTTTACGAAGTTAGTAACTCGATTACCGAAGCAGTCAAAGAAAGTTGCAAGGACGGTGATTGAATCGAATGCTTGTTTAATGACACACTGATTGACAGTAGCCAGTGTTGCCGTCAAACATTCCGGAACCTACGTATACTGGTATTATCAAACCGGATTTAGAAAGGGATTCAAGAGTACCGTGAGCACAATAGTACCTACTTATAAATGATTGAATTGGACCCGGGTATGTCCTTAAACTACGTCCAACAATGAGAGGTAGGGCACAGCGATGACCATCACGCTTGAATCTGGAGCAGCCCAACTGGGGAAGTACCTCCTCCTTACAGAAGACCGCAGCCATAATAGCACTGCTACCTTTCAGGTATGTAGTGCTGTGTTCCTGATGGTGAGTAAGGTTCCCAGAGCTCCAACCCACTTATAGGTCGGCAACGCGCTTGTGACTCCCTGGTGTTGCGAGTGCCCATGGGCGACGGTAATTGCTTACCATCAGGTAATCCGTCTGCTCGTTTGCCACCTTTGTCATAAAAAAATATATATATATAATCATGTCAATCCTTGATATCTTCATAAGTGCAGCCACTTATTGATAATAGGATCAAAAGACTTACAGAGCATGCTTTGCACGTTCCCATTCGCACTCTATTCTCAGCAAATGTTATCATATGTTTTGTAAAAATATATTACTTATCATATTTGACAAGCCTGTCACATATTCACATCCTTTTCGCGTTATCATATTGCAAAGTTTTAGAAAAATACGTGTGTATTTGTGGCTGAAGATTTTTTATAGTTTTTCTAAAAGCAATTATTTTCAGTATTGGTGTACTTCATATTGAGGGATTTGATATTTTTTACATGCTTTAGAACTGCATGGTGCTAAAACAAAAATTCAATTTATCTGCATACTCTACCACTGACAATGTCATATCATGCATTAATTCAATAATGACTTATGAGCTCAATTCCTTTCTAATCGCGGTTTGATAATATTTGTTTGTGAAGATATGGCGCG
The DNA here is from genome assembly GCA_022674325.2 of Grapholita molesta. Lineage (NCBI taxonomy): Eukaryota > Metazoa > Arthropoda > Insecta > Lepidoptera > Tortricidae > Grapholita > Grapholita molesta. The sequence continues at coordinate 4,276,450 of CP053138.2, forward strand.
AATGATGACCGAATGGAAGAGTGCTTGAGAAATAGACTAACACCAAAATATTATGCAGGAAAATTACAATGCGATGTATTTTACGATCGGCTGCCGACATGGGCAATTCCAGTTTTTTTTTGTCAAAAAACATCAGGAATATACGTATGCACGTATGGCAACCTTTAAAATCTAATAAACTTTTCAATTGACAATTGTTATACATTAAATCTGTATTGAATAAATTTTTCACTAACATCATTAGCGCGAACGAGATAGCAGTACTGAAATGTATGTCAATTTCCTCCACCAAATCACCTGTCGTAATTTGGTGAGAGATAAGAGGAAATTAAATGCATCTCCTGTTACCCTTGAAAAAAAAAAGCAAGACATTAAATAACTTTTCTTATGATGTTCATTGCTGTTTATTTCGCTGATTCATAGAATTGCCGTAAATTAAATTGCTGCGTTCGATCAAACTATGTACAATAAATACCACCATATTGCAATGACCACTGGTCTGGCCTAGTTTCTAGTGCCCCGCTCATGAAGCCGACGGTTCTGGGTTCAAATCCTAGTAGAGACAATTATCTGTATGATGAGAACATTTATTTGTTCCTGATCGGTGCCCGAGTACCAACAATCACCACCACAAACATATACTTGTTTTATTGACGTATTTTCGTTTGTACCACTCTACTATAATTTAATATATATTATGTTTAGGAGACTACACAATTCCAATTAGGAAGTAAGCCATTCTCCTACAATATTAATGTTTATGGCCGGTGTTGTATTACGAATCTGTGGTATTATGCATTATTGCATGCAGATTCCGTTTATCATATTGCGTTTGAAACTGATATATTCTGATGTCTAACAAGACAACCTTCAGTGTATTAAAACGCTGGCATTATTACATCTAATGATTTTGAAGAGGTATTTAAATAATAGACATACAAGTAATGCCGCTAATAAACTGGTGAGTTGTATTTTTGATAATCAAAATCCAAAAATTGCTTACGTCATAACACTTTAGGTCTGAACCCAGCGATCGTAAAATACGAGCAAAATCGATCCAAGTAATGTACCAGTGACAATGAATTTTGCGCGCATTTTACGACCACTGTCTGGAGCTGAGGTAGTTGTTTCGACGATTTATGGATACAAATTCCAATTCAATGTCTCAAGACCAAAGTCTTTGACCAGTGTGTTGCCAGTGATGACACATGGTACTGAAAAGTGATCGCTTACTCTGGGCCTCATCATTATCATCAGCATATCGCAGTCCACTGCTGGATATAGGCCTTCCCAATTTCAGGCCATCGTGTTCGATTTTCGGCTGTTTGCATCCAGCTCCTGCCAGCCATCTTGCGCAACTTGTCACTCCACCTTATGCGTGAGGGCGTCCTACACTACGCTTGCCGAGACGCGGCCTCCACTCAAGAACTCGTTCACCCCAACGGTTATAGGTTCTACGGCTAATATGGCCAGCCACTGCCACTTCAACTTGCTAATACGGTGGGCCTCATAAGAAGGGTCAAAGTCACTCAAAGGGCAATGGAGAGGGCTATGCGGGGAGTGTCTCTGCGCGATCGCATCAGATATTATGTCATTCGCAGCAGAACCAAAGTTACCGAAGTAGCCCTTCGGATTGTTAAATTTAAGAGGCAGTGGTGGTGGAGCAGTGGTTAAGGGTGGGGCACATTGTACGTTGACCCGATGGCCGTCGGGGCGTAAAGGTTCTCGAGTGGCGACCACCGGAAACCGCAGCGTGGGGAGACCATCACCCACAAGGTGCGACAACGCCCGACGACATACTAGTGCTCTATCTTACAGCACGGATCACTGTTTCAAAGTAAAAAGAAAAAACAACACTCTCGTCTGACAGATGTTTGACAAGTCATATAGTTTAAAGATAGTAATTGCTATGAACAACACTTTTTCCTTGAAATGGGAGAAAAAAGACGACAGGATTTTTGGGAGGTTGTTTTGGGACTGCCGTCTCGGACAAGGAGCATCGTATAATTAATTAATTATCATAGAGCTTGATGTTCAAAGATGGGGTTGTGAGTAAATACTCAGTATACATATAAAAAGTTATTGACATTTATTATACTTTCATATAATACATTATCGCTGAAATCTACTGGATTTCGGGTGGCACAATATCGGTCACCGTGGCCGCTTTGGGTGAGGCCTATGTCCAGCAGTGACCATCCTTCAGCTAATATTATGATGGACACAAATAAATGTCCTTACTGGCATTTGAACCCAGGACCACCGGCTTCATAGCCAGGGTCACTGCCCACTGGGCTAGACTGCTCGTCAAAATAGTAATTTCATTCATCCATCATATGGTTACTGCTAGACATAGGCCTCCCCCAAAGCGGCTACGGTGACCGATATTTTGCCATCCGCAATCCAGCCTGCCGCAAAACCTGTTTGCCTCAGTCAATTTGTATAAAAATGTGCTGATGATTTACTATCATTATAATTATCAAAAATCCAACTCACGATTCCCGATAATGGCTGTCCAAATGCTGGGCCATCCGGAAATGGTAATCAATGCTATGTAGCTGCATGTAGCTGCATATGCATGTGCATATTAATTGCACTCATTGATCTGTTTGCTTTGTAATACCGTAAAATACGAATATGTATATATGAGTTTCATTTTGGTTTTATTCACACTTTTTTATGACAAAAGTGGCGAAAGCGGATTGCCTGATGGTAAGCGTTAAAGTCGTCCACGGGTACCCGCAAAACCAGGGGAGTCAATAGTGCGTTGCCGGCTTTTCAGGGGGTTGGAGTTTTGGGAACCTTACACTGTCCGTTTGATAATAAACGGTGGCATCGAAGTAACTACTACTTCAGCGGCAGACGTCCATTGCTGGACATGGGGCCTCCCCCATAGAACGCGATAAATAGCATGAGGGGTCCAAAGCCATAATTACTACGCTCAGGTATGGGGGCCACAGTGTGTTTCACCCCTCTAAGGGACATCCTCCTGTGGTTTCTGGTAACAGTTTAGGAATAAAACCCGGGTTCAGGATGTCGGGACGTCAGCCGTGAAATCTGAAGATGCAGGTTCAAATCCAGCCTGGATCACTGGTGGTATGCTTGGTCAGTTTTTATCAAATATGGGCAATTTCACTTTCAGGGACACCCAATTAACTTAATTGTCAAATAAAAGTTAAATCAGTGGTCAGTTTAGTGACGACAATTAAGCTTTACATTTCAATATAATCTACTGTTTTATGTTTAATCCATAAATAATACGTGTTATTGTAATAGAAATATGCGAATAAAGATGATTTACATAAATATTTCAAGCTTAATTGTCGTCACTAAACTGACCACTGATTTAACTTTTATTTGACAATTAAGGTAATTGGGTGTCCCTGAAAGTGAAATTGCCCATATATGATATTCATTTCAATGTATATGCAAAGATATAATATTCTGTACCTGTATATCTTTTTTGCGTATACTCATATAATAGTCGTCTAGTCCCAGCAGCACAAGTCTTATTAAACTTATTGTAGACCTAGGTCAATCATCATCTTCCTCGCTTTGTCCCGACAGGCGGGACTGTGGCAACCCCCCAAGATGATACAAGTCATATTTGTGGGAGGCCTATGTCCAGCAGTGGACTGCATACGGCTGAAATGTATGTATGTCTGTAAGCAATTATCGTGGCTCATGAGCACCCGCACCACCAGGGTAGTCACAAACGCGTTGCCACGGTAGTGGCGGCTAATCCCAGGTTAATTTCAGAGCCCTGAATGGAAGTTTTTAACGTAACATTACTTCACCATCGGGTTAGAGTTACCCATATAAGTTACATTCTCACTTATGCTTTCCAGACGTTTTTTTACGTCAAAAGAAACTTACACTATAGCCTCCGGTTAAATAAATTTCATATGTCTTACGACAATTAAGCAGTTGCTATTTAAGTTATATACATAAAAGTGTGTTGGTTGTATGCTGTGTCATACTCGTATATGGATTAAGTACAATAACGACAATACAATACAATAAACATCGTTAATTATCGTAACACAAATTTCTGAATTAATTAACTTATGACTAATTGCAGGTACAATATTTTTGCAAGTCATCCATAATTACATGCAATGCACATATTTTAACGTTACAACGGATACATATATACATAACGGATACATAACCTAACCCAGTAATAGCACGTCTCGTCTGTTGAGTACAACCGGGCCTCTCAAACGACAAGTAATCAAAGCTCAAATGAACCGCATTATACCATATTTGCCAAGATCCCGCAACAATGGGGCGAATTAAGAATATTAGCATTGGGACCCACATTGTTCATAACGGGGAAATAATGGTGCCTGATTGCCGGCGTCACCCCGCGCGTCTTGCGAATACCAAACAAGGCCAATTAATAACGCAGTGTTGCTAGTTTACCTGGTTTTAGCGTTTTATCTACATTTACGGACATGGTATACGCTTAAAATATCAAAGCCAAACTCAAACATGGCGCGGGATCATTGTTTTCGTATAAAAATATGCATTTTTTTATAATAAAGGTTCCAAACATGCAGATGGATTGCTTGATGGTAAGCAATTATCCGTGCCGTGTGATGCCGGCTGACTAGAATAGCACCACTCCATCTCGTCCCGCGGGTGTCGTAAGAGGCGTCAAAGGGAAAAATCCTACGGATGGGCAGCAGCGTCCGTCGAAACCAAATCTACAGCTACTGCGGTCGCCAACCCGCCTGCCAAGCGTGGCGACTATGGCAACTACCCCCCACGATGATACAAGTCATATTTGTGGGAGGCCTATGTTCAGCAGTGGACTGCATACGGCTGAAATGTATGTATGTATGTAAGCAATTATCGTGGCCCATGAGGACCCGCAACACCAGGGTAGTCACAAACGCGTAGCCAGCTTTAAGATTTAGGCTCTTTTCTTGAAGGTATGAGGGTCGTATCGGTCTGGAAATACCGGCAAATAATTACACAGTTTACGATGCAGGAAGTTTCTAGAGGAATGCACAGTAGATGAATGTCCAATTATACAGGTGGTGGGGGTGGAATTAATCCGAACGATTCCTCAGAACACTCACCGTTGTAAAAGCGATAGATATTTATATTTAAAAACTAGTATACAAATCGGTTTATCAGTGTAAGGCGGCCGTTTATTACAACTGCTACAGCATCACAAGTACAAACAACAACGTACGAAACATATACAAACATAGGGGTTAAAAGTTAAAAGGTGGGCTATTTACTATCATTATCTATCTTTAATTCGTATTTTCGACATGGTGACATGGCAACACTGTGACGCCGTGCCTGCTACTCGCTCATTAGGGTTCCACGTGTCTGTCAGCGGCTTTAGCGGGAGGGGTGATGACAGAATTAATTAACCATTTTCTCTTGTTTAGTTGTGTTTTTTTCATATGGCGCTGGTAGCCTAGCGGTAAGAGCGTGCGACTTGCTATCCGTAGGTCGCAAATTCAAACCCCGGCTCGTACCAATGAGTTTTTCGGAACTCATGTGCGAAATATCATTTGATATTGTCACTTTTCGGTGAATACCAATAGGGCCTAGTTTACCCTTTGGGTTGGAAGGTCAGATGGCAGTCGCTTTCGTGAAACTAGTGCCTACGCCAAATCCTGGGATTAGTTGCCAAGCGGACCCCAGGCTCCAGTGCCGTGGCAAATGCCGGGACAACGCGAGGAAGATGATGAGTTGTGTTTTTTTCATATTAGTAGGCAGTTTATGGTTCGATGATATCATGGACTCGTAGTCGCAGTTTAACCTAAAAAAATGTAGTAAAAATGGTAACACTAACCTGTTTTTGGCATTTTATATAAATAACTCCGATTAATCATAATCTCGTACGAGGCAAATGTCGAGCGGGTACGTTGACAGAAGAAACAAGCCTTGAATGTGGTTCTGTACCCGTACCATGACTTGTGATTGTGACATTACGGTTTTCGATAATGAGTATCGAGTTTACTATCTGTGCATCGCATCGCTTGTACTATTTTAGTGCGAAGGAGATGCACAAATAGTAAACTCGATACTCGTTATCGAAAACCGTAATGTCACAACACATGGTACGGGTACTGAAACGTAACTTGGGCTTCATAAAGTTAAATGTCTCAGTTAAAACCCGCTAAGTTAGAAAATCCTAACTTAAAACAGATCAGATATCGGATGGAAAATGAACGTAAAATTTTATATGTGCTTAGAATAAGGATATTGCGAACACTTTTGAATAAGAAACCAATTTTATAAAATAAAAAATCCATGCAGTGGCACCATTTTGGCCTTGGATCTATACATGTTATTGCGACTGAAATTAAACAACTAATAACCAAGGTAAAATAAGGTAACTTAAAAAATCACTCATTATATCTACATATTATAGTATAATCATCATATATCATGTTTCTTTCGGAAGCGGTATTAAAAAAATATCCAAATCGGTCACTTAAAATAAAAAATCTTGACATTTAAAAAATACTTCCTCTCTTTTATTTTATCGGTTTTTAAATTTATATCTATATATCGACAGTGGAAATTTCAAATGTTGTAAGTCGCATATAAAAGTATGTCCCTTACGACATTTGAAATTTCCACCGTCGATATTATAGTATAATCAATAATCATCATATATCATGTTTCTTTCGGAAGCGGTATTAAAAAAAATATCGGTCACTTTACATAAAAAATCTTGACATTTAAAAATACTTCCTCTCTTTTATTTTATCGGTTTTTAAATGGCATTTAGGTACTAAAAAATAATAGTTATTTGTTATACAAGGGAACAAAGTCAGTGTTTACCTTTTCGTGCTTGTGCAAAGAGTGGAATCTTGAGCATTGCGAGGGTCTCAAGGTACGAGAGGGGAACACACTTTGCTACCGAGTACAACACATAATTTTTCACCTCACTATCGCGAGGAAAACTTTGACCCTAAAACTTTGAAGATGTAATCGAAATTATTAATATACAACATTTATCATTCAAAAACATTAAATAAAAGAACATAAAAAGTCAAGTGAACAATTTGTATGAAATTACTTTGCACTCTCGTGAACAAAATGCAATTTTGCTATCTGTTTTAAAAGAATAAAACAGTTCTACCCGAGCTAGCGAGGTAAAAATATAAATACTCAGTAAATATCTTCGATGTTTGTATCAACAATAAGCAACTCGACAAAATAAAATATTATTATAGTACATTTGTGACCGTAGTTTATTAAAAATTCAGTCAATAGAACACAGCTCAGACTTTCTTATTGTCAAGAACATCACTTTATCAAACCTTCGTGCCTCTTTATACAGTAGCAGACAATAACTGCAGCTTCGCAAAACGAGCAGAGAGAGGCGTTCGTAATATTATTAAAGTTTCGACGAAAAAGGCAGCAAGTGACTATGTGTTTCAGCTCCTATTTACTTCGTTTTTCCCGGGATATCTGTACGCTTTGCGTCACTCCAATCTGAAAAGGATATTCGAATGTATCGAACTAGAGGGGATTTCACTCACACCCATTCGATGGAATCTGGGAAAAATTCAAAGAGAATTTTTCACGTAATCTCAGACTTCAGTCAGCCATTATCTAGAACAGCTTGAAACTTCTTCAAAATTTAAATCTATGGTAAAAACAAGTGTCTAACTTTTTTAGTTCCTTAGTCAACTTAACTTTTCCCGTATAGTTTCACCAAATCTGTGTGTCTTCCCGTCAGCACTAGAAAACTGGGGTATAGCATAAATGACGCCGAAAACAAACAAATAATAAATATCAGGGTAGTTCCAGTAGATAAATAAATAAATAAATATTTCGGGACAATCTTACACAAATCGACCTAGTCCTACGGTAAGCTCAGTAAGGCTTGTGTTGTAGGTACTAGACGACGATATATATAATAGATAGATATATATAAATACATAAATACATAGAAAACACCCATGACTCAGGAACAAATATCTGTGTTCATCACACAAATAAATGCCCTGACTGGGAATCGAACCCAGGACCATCAGCTTCATAGGCAGGGTCACTACCCACTAGGCCAGACCGGTCGACAAGATAAAATGGAGGTGTATTTTTTATTCAACCTTACACGGTATACTTGCATAAGTATTTGTCTGCATAAGTTGGACAGATACAGACATGGTGTTTGAGTTAAAGAGTTTCTAATTTACTACGAAACCTCAACAACACTTCTCTTTGTGACTTTTATTAGGAGACAGCGCATTACCAAAATTATTACTGCTAGATGTTGTTATCCTAGAACAATGTACTTAAATTTTGTGTTGGCCAACGCCTAACTTTATATTCAATTCAAAATGAAACTATTATAGCAAAGTTTGGTTACAATCTTATTAACTCGTCCGCAAAGACATAAGCAGGGAGGACATAGGAGTTTATCCAGGAACCAAGCTAAAGGCTTGTGCACGCCGAATTCGGCATGGGATAGTGTAAATATGCCGTGTCTTGGTCGTTTGTTAACCGAGAACGTTGACAGTATTCTCACGATATGTTGGCGGGCTAAATTAAAGCTGCGTTTACATCAGATATGATCGAGGATGTGTAGCGAGGAATGTGTATTTTAGGAACTAATAGAATCACATTATTTATATAGGGAAATTAAGTAATTCCTTGTTAATAGACACATCCCTCGCCACGCATCCGTTCATCTTTGGTGGAAACGCAGCCTAATGTACCCCAAGGAATTTTGTTCCTGTCGATAAATCGTTTGCAACCGTTGTATTACTGAGTTAAGAAATACTCGCGAAGTCATTTCTTAGTAAAAATTGTAGGAAGACATATATATGTCTTCCTACAATTATATATATATATATCCAGCGATTATTGTGACGCACCCCTCATTGGTGCGTCGCAATAATCGCTGCAGGCAAGGCGGGTTGGTGGTAAGTTCCACCACTCTAGAGGGACACTGCTGCCCGTCCTCCGGTAATTAATAGTCGCAGTTTATGGACTTTGTTCATACCTGTTAATCCCTTCTTTTAAGCCCCATTTAGACCAGGCAAGAACTTGTATACGATTTTCATTACATTGCGGGCTATCGGCGTACGGCGAATTCGGTCGCTTTAAATAACCCAGCAATGTAATCAAAATCGTATACAAGTTCTTGCATGGTCTAAATGGAGCATTATTCTACTATTTTACGATCCCTTATTTTACTACTTTTCAATAATCTGCCTGATAGACAACGTATATGTAATATAATGTAATAGAACGTTGATGTGAATAGGTCCTAACTGTCGTCAGTGTTTACAGCAGCGTCTTGTTTCGGAGGTTCAGCCTGTTTAATTAAGACTTTCACAAACCAGGCATTAAGTTGAAATCGTATTAATGACTATAAACTTAAAATGTGAATTTAATCACATCAAATGTGTCAGATACAGCCATCGACCGCCGGCAAACGACGGTTATATATTAATCTACTTGTGTACATCAGAAGCTCTCTGCACTTTTCTCTCGCCACTTTAAGGACTTTTCGGCTTCGACGGCCATCGACTCGGCCTGCCCATTGCAACTTCATCTGTGTATCGGTCGGTCGTAAGAAGCAGTACCCAAGACTTGATGTTTTGCTAGATAAAAGGATACATTGCCAGAAAAACGGATGGCTGATAGAGCCAATAACTACGCAAGGGAAGACCACGTACCTTCCGGACGATGCGGAGTGGCTAGACTTCCTACAAGGTGGTCAGAAGACCTGGTCAAGGTAACAGAAACTCGCTGGAGACAAACATTTCAAGACCGGTCGTCTTGGCGATTGCCCCTGTCCAGCAGTTGACGTTTTCCAGCTGAAATGATGATGATAATTGTGTAGTTCTGGGTTGGAATGAGGATATACATGTTCCTGTCTGTTAGTGTTTACGGCGGCCGCGAACTACCGTGTCCCGCTGGAGGTTAGTTCACTTCGTTTAATTAAGATAACTTTCCCGCGCATATTAACGCGCATTAACCAGACAAATGTAGCCCAATCCTGACACCTAACTTTAAAAGGGGATAACAGCCCTTGTATTAGTGAAATGTTTCGTCTGTTTTGATTGAAGGAACAATAAAGCCAGCTGTAACGTTTTTGTGTTAATGACATTGTGGTAAGGCAATTGCTGGTTATTTATGTTATCAGTTAACAGGTAGGCGTTATTGTTTAGATATTTTGTATGATATAAAAAGTTTGTCTAATATACTTAGTGCATAATGAAGCAGAAGCTCCAGAGTTCGAATCCTGGCATGGATTTATATAAAAAATGGTGATAAGTAAGTGTCGACGAGGTCTAGGGTGTAGCACGCTGGTTGAGTAACAGCCTAATCATTCTTATCTTGAAAATACCTAAAATATATTTTCCATTTCGTAGCACTCCAAATTAGGAAGGTAGAAGCGAATCAGTTTGTGGGAAAGAATGGAATATTCACAATGTAAGGATGAAACCTCACCCCTCACCTGTACGTTCGGTGGTGGAACGCAGATGGCGGAATTAAATAGCGCAATTTCTATGCACACTCTCCAAAATGTACCCTGTAAAACATCGACAAACTAGCAACCCTGCGACGGTGCTCAAGGATCTGTAACCTTACACTCACCAACTCAGAATCACCAATGAGTCTGCGAGCACGGTGCTCTATTGAATCCAAAGCGGCCAGCTGATACTTGGCAGAGCTGCCAGGTGGCAACAGTACTCCATACACGATCAAACCTGAGCTTGGTAAAGTATTAGAAGCTGTCCCTGTGTGAAGTACCGTTTCACCCTATATAAGACCCCAAGTTTTCTAGCAGCGTTTTTTTATTTTGATATTTACTATGTATTTAACTATTTATATATATGTACGAGTATAGTTGTCTCGCAACAAATATTAATGTGATTGTACTTCATTAGTACTACATCAATAAGTGTAAGATAGTCTATCAAATGACGTATTCTCTCATAACACCATCGGCCATCACAGCAGTTTGGTATAATTATTCAGCAATCCAATAATTTCCCCTTATATAATTATCTTTTGGAATTGCAACCGCAATTACACTAAATATGTTAATAGAATGTGTTAATACATATTCCAAGGGTTCATATTGCATACTGTTTACCAATTACCAATAATTACACTTGTTTTTATAAATTAAACGACTCATAGGATGACAAGTATGACAACACATAAATTGATTGTATGAAATCGGGTAACGCTTTGTAAGTCGGATATGTAAGTAATGGAATTAATATTTTTTACGTCACACTGGGCGGTAAGAGATATTTACCGCCCTAGAGCGCGACGGAAAATCTCACTTTACACCCAAATGAAGACGTAAAACTATGTACACACCACGGGCGGTAATAAATTTTTGGACCCGGGTATGTCCTTAAACTACGTCCAACAATGAGAGGTAGGGCACAGCGAAGTACCATCACGCTTGAGTCTGGAGAAGCCCGACTGGGGAAGTACCTCCTCCTTACAGAAGACCACAGCCATAACAGCACTGCTACCTTTCTGGTATGTAGTGTTGTGTTCCTGATGGTGAATAAGGTTCCCAGAGCTCCAACCCACTTGTTGTTGTTGTTGTCTTGGTCGGCAACGCGCTTGTGACTCCCTTGGTGTTGCGAGTGCCCATGGGCGACGGTAATTGCTTACCATCAGGCAATCCGTCTGCTCGTTTGCCACCTTTGTCATAAAAAAATAAATAAATAAATAAGGCCTCGGATCGCTTGTTTATGGCCCTCGCCTCCGGTTCGGGCCACAAATACCCGCGATCTGAGCCATTCTTTGTTTTACCGCCCTGGGTACGTAATATACTATTTCATCTCACTAGCCAGAAAAGAACTGCTATTCTTTAAAAAAAGAAAACATAGTTGTATTTTATTCACAACAGTGCGAAGTAATTTGATACAAATTGTTTATTACTAATCGAGTGTTTTTGATGTTAGCTGGGCAGCCGGCTTTGATGTTTTGAAATCTCATGCTGCTTTTATTTAAAAGATTATTTTGTTATTAAACTAAGAACAAATCAAATTATTTTTTATGAATTATTTTTTTTGCTTTGATTTTTTTTAAGTAGTAATACTACTATATAAATTAAAAGTTGAAATAGATAACACATAAAAATAATAAATAAAATATAATAAAAATAGCCTTTATTTCTTCCATAATTTAACTACACATTTATATATATTATTTTTTTTTTCATGCAACTAGTATACTTACATTGTATAAAATATTTTAATAAATACATTCCAATCTCACAATTTTCATAATTTAATTTCATTTGATATAATCTTATATTTAAATTACATTGATTTATTTATTTTTCTATTTTCATTTATGTATTAATTATAGAAGTCGCCTCTTTGGCGTAGGCCTCCCCCAGTATTCTCCAAGCATCTCGGTCCTTGGCTAGTCGCACCCATAAGGCACCACAGCGCTTTCTAAATGTGTCTTCCCAACGTTTCTTTGGTCTACCTCTCTTTCTCTGTCCAATGCGTGGTGCCCATTCTATAATTTTTTTCGTCCACCTGTCATCATCTATTCTACAAATGTGGCCAGCCCACTTCCATTTCAAACTTCTTATTCTCTGTATAATATCTGTTATTTTGGTTTTTTTCCTGATATCGATATTTCTTACCCTATCTGCCAGTTTGATGTCGAGCATACTACGTTCCATTTTTCTCTGTTGTATAGCTAATTTTGTTTCATCTTTTTTTCAAAGAGACCAAGTCTGGCATCCATATGTAAGACATGGGATAATTGCTATTTCGTAAAGTTTATTTTTAATACCAGGTGAAATGGTTTTATTCTTTATGACTTCTCGTAGGCTCCAGTACTTCATTCCAAGTGATGGCAATTCTGCGGTTTATCTCATTTTCAGTCTGATTTTCAATGTGTTATCTATTTCAACTTTTTATTTTGTTATTATTTATGTTTTTTGGAATATACCTAAACATTGCATGAGATATTAAGAATCCGAGTGCAATCAAATGATTATCAAAATCGTATAAATCAAACATCTTATTAGCTTTGCAAAAGAAGCCTTCTAATAAATTATGTATTACGAAATTAGGAGAAACCTTGAGTTTAAGCAAAGTTTCGTAATCCATTATGGCAACATCGACAACCCTTGAAGCCTCTATCTCTACACCACTTAAATTGAAACTGAGATATTATATTCCGTACGTTTCGCTCCTTCCCAAATTTTCGAGCCAATGAATGAATCAGACGTCATTCCAATTTTAATTCATGTTTGTTTGTGTATCGTAAAAATGATGCGTAATTGCTATTTTAGCGCATGGGAATTTAGGAAATTAGTTGAACTTTCTAAAAGGCAGTTCTATATTCTTTGAACCTAAACTGGGTGAGTTTAAGATGTTACTATATTTGGGAGAGGCATATGTCCAGCAGTAGACATCTTACGGGTGAACTGGTGCTATTTGACATAATGATAAGATTGAGATATTATTATTAAAATTTACAATATTGGAAACGATGTTAATTACAATATATGTTAATGTTAATGATGTGTGAAACAAGTCTGCGTCAGTGTTAAATCACTTAGAATTGGTGAAAATGCAAGAGGAATTCAATCTTCTGCATATGTTTTTTTTATACCAGTAATATTTATGATAGATACGGCCCAGGCGGAGATGGCGGGACGACCTAGACGCATTTGACGGGAACTGGCCCTCAGAAACAGCGGATCGGGAATTCAGGAGTCATGGCAAATAAGGGGAGAGGCCTTTGCCCAGCAGTGAGTCACACACATAAGCTAAGAAAAAAAAAAAAATGATACATGCACACCTGTGCACGTGAATCGTATAAAAATGACAACAAATCCAGTTAAAAGCCAATATTAGAAGTCGTCTCCAGTATGTAGTATCAATTTAACAAACGACATGGCTCGCTTCATTAGCATTTAAGTTGCAAATTAAAACTCGTTGCTACTTCCAATTAGTGCCTTTAGATTTGAAGAGGAATCTTCAAAACTAAGGTATCTTTTTAATTATAAGCCGTGCAATCGATAAATTGATTAGTTAGGATTGAATAAAATACAAAATTGTTCAAGGCGTTTCGATTAAGTAGAATAATTTGCCTACAATTTATTTACAAAGGATTGGAGGTTGCGACCTCCCGCCCGCAGTCTTCGATTTCAATAACCACTTTTAGCTTTCTTTGCGAAGTAATTAATTTCTAACTGGGCTGTCATTGCCTTTGCAAAACGATCGCTTAATTTCACTAAACCAGATTAAGTCTGACTTTAAACTATATACAGTTGCACGCGACAATAAGGCCCACGTATATTGGTCTGTTGTGGTTGATGCCGATAGAAAATTGAACCTGAATTTATTTACAAGTTGTGAAGCACCTTATTGAATATATAGATAGAACGGGAATTATTTGACTTCTATTTTAATTTACTTTCAATTATGTTATCTTTGGCAAACAAGTAATTAAGAAAATTATATGCCGATAATCATAATAATCCAATATAATTATTAACTTTTTATTTTATTTTTAAACGGTGGCAATGTTCGTATTCCTTTTTTTAGAAGAAGCCCTTTTCGAGTGAAGGGTTAGATGCCCAAGCGATTCAAGACCAAACAACCTAAAACAACAACGATCTTGGGATGACATTTTGAGTAAAACAATCTACGATGGTTTTCTGGATGCGGCGGTTGGAGCTGACCAGAGGCGCTACCGCGAAAGGCGATATTCGTAAATTTCGGATAATTGTCTCTGTCACTCTCGTGACGCCTTGATTGGAGTAAAAGAGACAGATGCCCGAAATATACGAACTTCGATGTTCGCGGTACCGCTACAGGCGCGATTAAAAACAGCTGCCATCATCAAACCTCGGAACGCCACTCAAAAACGAACTTAGATTCGGAGTAGAATTTAGGTTAGATTGCTAGGTCTGCGAACCTCACCAATGTATCTGTGGGATAGGTGTAGAAGCTAGTACATGGTTTGAGCTGGTTTTGATATATTATGGTTTAAATCTATTAATTTACAATTTTAAAACTCTTGGTCTTCTTTTTATTTCTGATACTATGCTATGCAAAAAATAAAAAAATCCTTATGATGAAGCCTTTTGATCGGTATGATAAAGGGCACGGGATTTTTTTCTAACGTGTAGTCATGTATTATATATATACAACGGTCGTACAATCGCATTGACTAACAAATTCCCATATATGATCACCATAGTTATAAAAATAATACCATTTAAGTAGCGAAAGTAAATGCCTCGTCTCCCAAAATGAAATTCAAATAAATATTGTTGACAGGTTTGGCCTAGTGGTTCAAATCCCAGTAAGGGCATTCATTTGTGTGATGAGCACAGATATTTCTTCTTGAAACACCGGTGTTTTATACGTGTGTTTAAGTATTTGTATATTATATATAAATCGTTGGCTGAGTACCCACAACACAAGCCGTGGCCAAGCACGTGGGGTTCTGCCAATTTGTGTCAGAATGTCTAGTAATATTTATTTATTTATTACTAAAAAAACTTTAATCCTTAATACATACATGATAGGTACCTACAATGTACACTTAACATATTTCATTAAATCATTATACAAACAGCTATCCGCAGCGCAGGCTTAGTCAAGTGGCAACATTTAAATGAGCAACAGGCCTCGTCTCACACAAACTAACGACGGAATCCGCACAAGGCTTCGTCGTAACTTTAAAATGTTTATTTATTAGTTAATCGTACCTGGCGCAAATGTCCCCATAATGGCAGCGTTACCAGATACGATCCGGACCGAGGATCACATCCCCTGTCCCTTAACCGCCGACCTACTTGCCCGATGAATTCTCTGGTCTCCACAGCACAAGGTCCAGTGGTCTCGACTGCTACTGGCACGAAGTCGTACATCGGTTCCAAAGCAGAGTATTTGGCATGCTTCATCCTGGCTGCATATTCCGCTGCGGACCCAGCGGGCCTCATTGTGTCATTATCATCATCATCTCAGCCATAAGACGTCCACTGCTGAACATAGGCCTCCCCCTTGGACCTCCATATGTACCGGTTGGAAGCGACCTGCAGCGTCTTCCGGCGACCTGGGGTCGTCTGTCCATCTTGTGGGAGGACGTCCTACGCTGCGCTTGCTAGTCCGTGGTCTCCACTCGAGTACTTTTCGACCCTATCTGTCATCTTCTCTGCGTGCACTGTGGCCTGCCCATTGCCACTTCAGCTTGCTAACCCGGTGGGTTATGTCGGTGACTTTAGTTCGCCTACGGATCTCCTCATTTCTGAGTCGGTCACGTAGAGAAATTCCGAGCATAGCTCATTGTGTGGATTTGGTCGCTCCGATTTATTTGATGGCGACTGTACTGTATTCTTTGCCATTCACTTTATTAATGAAAGTCAGCGTTTGCTTTTGAACCTCAGCCTACTTCAAACGAGCATACGTAGAAACTATTCCCACGCACAGCTTTTCAGTTCGTTATTTTCTTGTTTGCAAAAGGAATTAATTGCTTAAGCGGCCTTTTCACCGGAGCAACAAAGACCGAACTGTATGTTCACAATGATGCGCGAGAAGTGGAGGTTTGTTATAAAACCACCTATCTTGACCTCGGTATCCGCATTACCCATAGATTTAGAGATAAAAGCACTCCTACCTCCGTGGGAATACACGAACCACTTCGAGGCAATTTTGACCCCGATTAGACTTAGGTACATGATATTTTGAGAGTCGAAAAAGGAACTATCGTTATAAGCTTTTATTTAACTTGTAATGTTAGTATGTTCGGGTGAAATCTTGCAACTAAATTTTTAAGCAGATGCAGAATGTAAGGTCGCTGACAATGCAATATTATTGTACCATGATCTGGGGGCCGATTTTTGAGTGTCGAGTACTCGACTCATGACATTTAAAACTCTGTGAGACACGAAGACATGGTATTTTAGAAAAAGGATTTTTGTGAAAATTATGGTGAGGAACGTACTAGTACGATTATTTTCATCGTCAGAGGTTTTTTGATTTGAGTGCACGACTCTCAAAAATCGGCCCCCTGATCTACTTATAGATAACTAGCTGGTGCCCGTCGGTGTTACCCGCGGTTTATTAGGGAAAATACGTAGCCTATGTGTTAACCCACCCTGGGTCAGCTGACATACCATATTTACCATACCAAATTTTATTAAACATCACATACTCACAAACTTTCGTCTTTATAATATTAGGGTAGATAAAAACGTTTTTCCTACTTATTAGAAAACATAACCGTAAAGGAATCCAACGTAGTTAAAGGTTTCGGTTATAAAATGTGTGAAAAAAAAAATGATAGTTGTGTTATTGTCAAAATAAAATGTTGGTGGAGAGATAGACGAATGGTTATCTCTTATCTGTATTCATGCACTCTGAACGAATGTATTGAACTGTTTTTACGGGGCACTTTAGACTGGCCACATAACCTATAGTCACCCGCGGTCGGTGACCTTTGAAAATAGCGCCTCAGGGCTACCATTCACACCTTCTGACGAGAAATTCCATGATGTTGCATCTCTTTCGTGCCTATTTGCGCTATATACACGAGAGAGATGGTAAACCTAGGCTGTTAATGAACATTCTAAGCCTCGGCCTAGAGCCTGGAGCAACGAGCTTACGATATTTTTTAAATTCATGCCGACGGCTCCAAGCATACGTCATACGTTCTGAATACTTCTGAATGAATGATTTAGTGTGTCGTGGATTTGTAAATATTTTAGCGGCTCTGTGGCAAGAGTTCAAGCCTTCCTAGTATAAACATAAACATAAACATAAACATAAACATATTTCGGGACATTCTGACACAAATCGACCTAGTCCCACGGTAAGCTCAATAAGGCTTGTGTTGCAGGTACTAGGCGACGATATACATAATAAATAGATACATATAAATACTTAAATACATAGAAAACACCCATGACTCAGGAACAAATATCTGTGCTCATCACACAAATAAATGTCCTGACTGGGAATCGAACCCATGACCTTCGGTTTCATAGGCAGGGTCACTACCCACTAGGCCAGACCGGTCGTAGTATGTATCTATGATATAGCTTTTAATGTACATAAATGTTGAATCTATACCTATATATGATTTTGACGACCGGTTTGGCCTAGTGGGTAGTGACCCTGCCTATGAAGCCGGTGGTCCTGGGTTCGATTCCCAGTCCGGGTATGTATTTGTGTGATGAGCACAGATATTTGTTCCTGAGTCATGGGTGTTTTCTATGTATTTAAGTATTTATATGTATCTATCTATTATTATATATATTGTCGTCTAGTACCTACAACACAAGCCTTACTGAGCTTACCGTAGGACTAGCTCGATAAGTGTACGATTGTCCCGAAACATTTATTTATATGAACTTGAGAATCCTGACTTAACGCTAGCTCTAATTAGTTTTAGGACTTGTATTATCCCCCGTGCTTCCCCAAACATGACTTTTATTATCTTGGGGTGTAGTTGCCATACTCGCTTCGTCTGACAGGCGGGTTAGCGACTGTAGTAGCTGTAGATTGGGTTTCTACGGACGCTGCTGCCCATCCGCCGGTTTTTCCCTTTTGCGCCTCTTACCACACCCGCCCACGCAAGATGGGGTGGTGGTATTCAAGTCAGCCGGCACCACACTGCATTTTTTTCTCCTATATTTTTTTCATCTTCTGTACATTTTATATGGCAGTAACAAAAGAGTAAATATAACAAAATGTATGGATTTTTCTGGGACAATTTTTTTTGCTTATTAGAATGGGATATGATAAGAAAAAACATGATATCGATTTATTTAAAGTGTCATTTTTTTAACGCTCAACTATTAGGCTTAGACGATATCCAGAATACGATTAATGTAACTTAATGACATTAATTATTAGTATCGAAACCTTTTACAACATTAAACAATGCTTTTAAACGTGTAGCGCGTTAAAAGTCACATTGTTTCATTAGAGATATGATGTAATTCTTTCATTAAGGTTAATTTAAACCTTGATGAAAGCATTACAATGGAACCAACTGATTACATATACGTACCGCGTTATTATAATATCGTTTGATAAACGAGATTATAATGCCCTTCCTCACGCACACGGTAAACATTTTTACTTCGATTCATACGTTTCTATAGGGGTAATGAGGGCAGGTAGATAAGGCCGTGTGTTGTATCACTTTTGCTGACGCTACTTCAGCGAGTCAAACATTTGAGGCAGCCAATGTAACTTCTAGTATTTTCTCAACTTATTGATGTTAGTGTAGTAACCTCACAATGTTCTCTTTCATTTACATACACACATACACACATTCCAGCCGTATGCAGTCCACTGCTGGACATAGGCCTCCCACAAATATGACTTGTATCGTCTTGGGGGTAGTTGCCATAGTCGCCACGCTTGGCAGGCGGGTGCCAACCGCTGTAGCTGTAGATTGGTTTTCGACGGACGCTGCTGCCCGTCCGTAGGATTTTTCCCTTTGTCGCCTCTTACGACACCCAAGGGAGGAGATGGGGTGGTGCTATTTTAGTCAGCCGACATCACCCTTTCATTTAAAGATTGTAAAATAATGTGTGTAATTTTAACGAACTAGGCTAGCAGTGACTAAGACTCATGAGCTCTGCTCCACAAGACGCCTTTTTGTAGAAGTAATGAGGGCACGCAGATACGGCTGTTTGATTTGTATCGCATTCGCTGAAGACGACTTTCAATGAGCCAAATATAAGGCAGCCAATGTTACTCCTATCATCTCAATTTATTAATGTTAGACTAGTCTTATCATAATGTTTTTCTTTACCTGAAATACTATAAAGTAATAAATAATGGGTGGTTTTGAGAAACTTATAGGTCAGCCAGGATTCAAACTCAAGGCCTCTGCTTTCAAGCCTCAAGACGCCTTCCTAAACGGATGAAGGCACGCAGATACGGGCCGTGAGTTGTGTATCGCCTTTGCCGACACTAACCAATAAGGTAAATAATTCAGTTAATGTAATTCTTCAAATAGCATTCTCAAAGAGCCCGAGGGCTTCTTTTAGAATCCTAATCTAAAGAGTTAGTGATGCAGTGATGATGATGGCGATGGACATTAGTCCAGCAATGGACGACCAGCTGGTAGATAGGCTGATGAAATTAGCGCCATTTCTACCATAAAAAAACCATATAATACCTTACTAGAAAAGAAAAAAATAATCATGACATTTTAATCGAAAATATATAACGCACCTTATCGATGTCAGTGTGCTCTCCTCACAATGTTTTATTTAAAGTAGTATAAATGTATGAAATCTGTTTTATTATAATAAACTAATAGCCCAGCCAGAATTGGGATTTATAATCTCTACTTCGGGAGACGCCTCTACTAAGTTAATAAGGGTATGCTCATAAGGCCTCGTGTTATGTATCGTTTTTACTGGTTGTGCTTCAGCGAGTCAAACATTTAAGGCAGCCAATGTTACTAGGAACCTTATATTTTCAGACTCCGGGGTATTTGTGGGCAGTTCTCAGAGGTGGCGTTTTTACGTGTCCGAGGCTATATTTGCGTGAATTTTTGGCCCAATATTTTTGAAAAAATTCATACACATATTTCAGCGTCTGTTATATCTCGACAATTAATAAAATATTCCATAACACCATGTTCAATATTATAAAAAAAAATAAAAAGTGCAGAAATTGACGTACAGTGGGCGTGTCCCGCACCCAAATTTGTTGAAACAAAAAATTATAATTCAAGTTGGGGATGTTGTATTAATTTTTAATATTGGTTCACATATTCTTAATTACTTTAGTTCTACTATAAATTCACTGAACATAATATATGAATTACCATTATTAAATAAAAACATATTTTCGCCATGTCCCGCGCCAACGCTTGATTTCGCTGGAGTTTACAAAACTTGGCGGTATCGCACAAAGCAATATACCAGGAACTCAATGCCGCGTCCACAGGTAGCTTCAGTTGCACCGCGTTCACCGACGAGAGCGACGTAGGCTCACAGTGTAATAGCAGAATTCGCTAAGGTATCTTCATCATTCGGTGGGTTTGGTTTCGTGTTTTCTTGAATTCGGTGAACAAATTTTTTCGTTCAGTGTTTGTGCTTTTCTTAGTGCAACAGTGCCTAAGTCATGCGAAGAAGTATGTGATTTGGTTACCAGTGAGTCTTTTCAATACAATGGTTACTTTTTGTGTAATTGTTCAATAACGATAAAATTTGAATTCAGTGGGTGTGATTTCCGTGGATTCGGTGGGGTTTTAGGCCACCGAAATCAAAAAAGGTGCCACCGTGATCAATCTTGACTATAAAAAGAGGTTAATTGTTTGTTTTTAAATAATTTGTATGTTATAATTGTATTCTAAATAGTTGAATATGTTGTTAATGTTAACACCAACGTTGTTATAGTATACTCGTATATTTAATCGCAACTTTAAAAAAAATTTGGTTATGCTATCTGCGGATATTTTTCCTATTTGATCAGTTATGATTACCGTTGACCTATATCTATCAAGTTCAGTGCCTTCTGATAAAGATTCTCCTTCTAGATCCTCCTTCTATTAAAGAATAGACGCTTAAGGTCATCAAGAATCTTGGAGCCGACTCTCTATTCTTTCAAGTCTTTATAGTTCCGTCTGATGAAATTTTGGGTCCTAAATTACTGTTTAAATTATGAAGTTCACACTAGCTAAAAGCATACTAGTTTAAAGACACATGATAATGAAGCCCTCTTTCTTTTTAGTTAATCTTCAAAATACCTAGACAATCTCAGAAAAATTTGGCTATAAACTTTCCAGCCATTTTGTATTCAATGATGTTTAGGCTCTGGTTCAAAATTATAAGCCCGGGTTTCATCTTCTTCAAAATTGATGTGCTGTGTTCACCACACCGCTATAAAAAGCTGCTCGATGCGTCGGTGCGCGCATTCTCGGCACCCATCTTGTATATAAAAGCTCCAGAAGGCTTGTGTTGCGGATGCGGGTGCTCGGCCAGCGATATATTAAGTACAAATAAGCTGTTTCTTTAAGGATAAAGATGTCATTGCGGCCTGGCATCACTACTATAAACAACTTCTAAACCCTACGCTTGCTGCTACACAACTTCCGGAAATGGCAGCAAATGTAGATCTCATACCTCCAATACAGCCACATGAGGTTAAGAAAATGCTGCAAATATAGCCTATAGCTACTCGTATAGCCCCGTAGGCATCCAAGTGGAAGCTTGGAAATGCCTGCAAGAAACTGGTGTGTTACTACTTTCTAATATCTTCAGTCAGGTGTTGCTCTTTTCCAAAATGAGAGAGGCATGAAGATTGCGCACTATCGTTCCGATTTACAAGGGAAGGGAAGCAAGAACGAGTGCAACAACTACCGAGGCATCAAGCTCTTAAGCCATACTATGAAGCTTTACGAAAGAGTAATCGACAACCGAATGAGGTCAGAGTGCTCACTATCTAGACATTATTATGGCTTCGTACCTGGTTTATCAACTACCGATCCTAATATGTTTGCTCTGTCCACAATTGCCGAAGAATATCGCTCGAAGAAACAACCGCTGTCCGTTGCGTTCCTGGACATGGAAAAGGCATTTGACCGTGCTCCAAGGGATACTATTTGGTGGAGCCTTCGAAAGAAAAATGTCCCGGAGCAATATGTCAAGACCATCGCTGACATGTATAGGGATGCACGATCAGTGGTCCGGACATCGGTGGGTGAGACCAAAGTAATAGCAGTCAAAACAGGTGTTCATCAGGGCTCAGTACTGAGCCCCTTCCTGTTTTGCTTAGTTTTTGGACTCGCTTCCTAAAGAAGCACAAGATTTGGCAAAGTAGACATTTTATATACGCTGACGGTGTAGCCATATGCACTGAAAGCCGTACCGAGCTGCAGAAAGCGCTCGCTTCATGGAAGCACCAGTTGCAATCCGGGGGCCTAGTGTTGAGTGTTGCCAAAACACAATTCATGTCCCTGAACGAACCAGATCCACGTGACGACAGTCCGATACCCATCGATGGACAATTAGTCTAAATACCTGGGTGGTATAATGCACATGTCCGGAGACATCGAATGCAATGCAACATTCATCCCCGAATAGCCGCTACATGGCAAAAATGGCGAGAAGTGACTGGTGTGACCTGCGACAAAAATATGCCGGTCAAACTAAAGGGGCTAATCTATAAGACCATGATTAGACCAGTTTTAACCTATGGCAGCGAGACGTGGGCGGTGACGCAGAAGTACCTGCGTACCATCTAAGTTGCTGAAATGAAGATGCTGAAATGGATGTGCGGAGTTACCAGGCTCGATAAAATCTGCAACGAGTACGTGCGAGGAAGCCTGGGCGTGCGTGACATCGCCGACAAAATGCAAGAGAGTTAGGCTGCGATTCTTCCGAATTGACTAGTTTGCTTGCTAAAATCAGTTCGTTGAGCTGAAAATATAATACTTAGTATATACTTTATAGTTATTGAGTTTCCAATGCAATATTTTTCTGAATTTAATAAGAAAACTTTATATGGACAAGCATTCTTTGATAAAAACTTAAAGACATAAACACTTTTAAAGTGTTTTTAACACCAATTTTGAACGTTTTTATGAATATTGATTTCGGTGGGTGGACTTGATTTCGGTGATTTAAAAAACTAAAATATCTTAAAAACCGTTAAGTCTACACGGGGGCCTTTCCCGGCAATATTTTTTAAATTTAAGCCTGAATCTAGGATTTAATGTTTCACATTAAAAAAGTAAAAAAAAAATTGTTCCACCGAAGTCACGCAAAACAGCTCGGATCGGAGAATCGCCCTTGTAAAGATGTCTTTTACTATAGAGCTTCGTAATACTAAGTTGGTTTTAAAGTATTCTATCGAGTTCATCAACTCCATCGCATAAGTAATTACAATGCAAGTTTACGCCTTACAATTCGATTGTGAAAACCATTGAAAAAATGCAACACTACTCGTATTGCCCTGAATATAAACGACGTATGTACATACGAACCTCATAGCTATATATGACTTTAGTTAATAGGATAGGAAGAGCATATGTGATATTTGCAAGCCCTGTCGCGCGTGCAAATCAAATTATCACTACCAAAGGACGGGCTTCGAATGTTAATTGTTCGTTCAAATAATAATTATGGGGGACAGTATTTACACTAGCGATTCAAAACCATGCCGACAAACCAATTTGTATTTCTGATTTAGTAGCCATTTTAATTCGTTCTTATTTTATTTGCAATCCTCATTCGGCCGTCCGTCTTTCATGTAAGATTTACCTAAGCTTTTTTGATGTTTTGCGTGTTTGCCGACTGGAGTTTTTCTTTTTGCCTATAATTTCTTTAAGTGCTGTCGAGTCGTGATAATGAAACAAATTATTATGTTTGATTGCCTATTTTTCCCAACTTCTTAATAAGTTTGTGAAGTTTGCTATGTAGGTGTACTTGCTGTTATAGGGTTACCTATTAAAATTGTTCCTTATTGCTAGAATTGGAGACTTGTGACATTTAAGGTACCTGCGATGTTCCTAAGATAACCGTTCAAATTAATTTACATTTCACACCCATGGGTTCAGAGAACATGGGCGCCGGATTTGGTACCATCGCTGTTAACTTGTTTTTATTCTTTGACTGTGATCTTGAACTTTTAAAAGGAGTGTTATAAATGAAATGCCTTCCTGTCCAAAGGTTAATGTCCTTAATCGCCTCGGAAACAGTGTTCTTCGACGCTATTATACCAGGTAACTGTAATAGAAGCAATAACGTTAGGGATCGCTTCTACACCACGAGCGTAGCAAGATTTGTTCTAGAACTTAAAAAAAAATGTCTAATTTATTACTTGGGATTTTTTCTAACAAACTAAATAGCATTTTAAATGAACAACATCCAATAGTATAGTTGACATTTTACTGTCAGCCTACAGACTGCTTAGGTTTCACAATACTTTGCTTGCTTGGAAAATCTTCCTTTATTAATATTTAGTAAATTATAAATTAATTTCAAAAGTCGTAAAACAAATGTTGCTAGGGACGCACAGAAGAAGCCCTTTTTGAGCCCTTAGGGGATGAATTTTAAAAAACGCTGAAATCACTTTTCTTGTATTTGAATAAGGAGTGTTTACAAAAAATTTCATGTCTCTCGCTTTAAATTGTACACTATCCCCATACAAACTTTCAACCCCCTTTTTACCCCCCTTAATGATGAATTTTCCAAAAAATATTTCTTAGCGGGTCCTTACGATATATAAACTGCCTTTTGTGCAAATATCAGCTATCTAGGTTAGGCGGTTTGGGCTGGGCGTTGATCAGTCAGTCAGTTAGGACTTTCACGTTTATATTAGGTAGATCTTATGATAGCATTAATCTATGCCGAATAGAACCATTCCTATGATTATATACCTTGATACTATGATATTAAAGTTATTACACGACTACTTAGAATATTAACGATTTATTTAAGTACGCTGCTTTAGCCTTTTTCAACGATTTATGAGAGATTATGGATTTGTGTTAATGGTTTTTGGGCTACTAGTAGGCTTTACTGGACATTTAAATCTAATCTTTTGTTACCTTCTAAGACCTGCTTTCTAAAATTGTTGCGGATTTAGTACTAAGATTGTAAGTAAAATACTCTAGTAGTAGTAAATTTTATATACAGTTATCAGCAGAAGTTGCTAAGCGGGGGAGGTATTCAAAATGACCTTAACACAATTTTATAAGAGAATAAAATCGTGATTATTACACCTGGCTCGCTTAATGACTTCTGCTGTTTATTGAACATATCTAAATCGAGTAATACAACATACAATGTTGAACTTAGTACAAAATTCAAAACGTTTCGATTGCGTTTTCTATGGACGATAGTCATCTTGCCTAAGATACCAGTTACCAGTAGTATAAGTAGTAGTAGTAATATTCTTTATTGCACCAAACAGAAATTGTTACAGAAAAAAAAAATAAGAATAATAGGTCACAACAGGCGGTCTTATCGCTAAACAGTAGTTACCTTACCTGTAACCTTTAAATACCTTCATATTTTTATGCCTAGCTTTAGTTATCTGTTAGGTTAGGTGGATTTGTATTTTGTTGATTTGTAATATGAATAATCTATGGAATTATTCATATTAACATTATGTTAACTTACTTTTGAAATTATTTAGTATTTTTAATTACAAGGCTCAATCAACTATTATTTGTCCCTCGTTGCCATGGTCACGTTCCCCTGTTTAACACTAGTTTAATTGCATCTAAATACACAAAACGAAGATATTTGTAGAAGCTATATGTCCCTTCCATAATGGGTCGCCTACCAAGCGTGTAAGCAGAACGCGGTGACACATTTCGTGTAAGAAACTATGCTTCATTTGACCCCTTGCTAATGGGACAGAATAACAATAAATAGTTGATTCACTGAAAAAACAGATAATTATACTAATTAAAAAGAAAAACGCCCAAAACAGAGGTATAGGCATTGCAAATATCATCTTTTTAAGTGTGGTAGAGCATATTCAGAGAGTGGGCCCTCCTCCTTACAAAAATCACAGCAAAATAGTACGAGAAACTACTCATAGAGTTACGAGTACCTATGTCCCTGACGATAAGTAACCCTGCCTATGAAGCCGTTGGTCCTGGGTTCGAATCCCAGTCAGGGTATTTATTTGTGTGATGAGTACAGATATGGTATTCCTGCTGTTTGGTCATGGATGTTTTCTATGTATTTAAGTATTTATATGTATCTATCTATTCTAGTCTAGTACCTACAACACAAGCCTTACTGAGCTTACCGTAGATCAAGGTCGATTTGTGTAATATTGTCCCGAAATATTTATTCATTTGTTTATTTTATTATTTATTTATTTATTAAGTAAAGTCGCCAGAGAGCTCCGAGCCTTAACGGCCGGCCACGACATGCGTGAATTGCGGCGCGGCAAACGTTTTATCTGTTCATTGCGTGTGATCCCAACTAACCGCAGTGCATTGCGCATCTTGACAGCGCCGCGCAACACACAGATAAAATACTTGCCGCGCCGTAAGTCGCGCATTGTCGTGGCCGGGCCGTAATCGGCGTTTTATCTGTTCATTGCATGTGATCCCAACTAACCGCAGTGCTTTGCCCTGGTGGACCGCGCAACGAACACATAAAACGCTCCCCGCGCTGCAATTCGCGACCGGGCCGTAAAGGGTAGGCAACGCGCGAATCTCTAAAGTTACATACGCCCGTTGGTTACTGTGACTGCTTACTATCAGACGGGCTGTATGCTTGTTTGCCACCGTCGTAGTATAAATACGTACTACAAGTCATATTTTAAGTACGACTTATACAAATGTGATTAGTAACCATAGCTCTATTGGTAAGTAAATAGAAATACAAAAACTTAGTCTTGGAATAACGAACTTTTGATTGCTTCGAGACTTTAGTAATTTTAGTTGTGGAAGTTATATTGTAATGATGTTTTGATTAAGTTCTTGCTGTAAATTTTGCGTCTTCTATTAAGTAATAGCAACAATACATATACCTATTCGGATTAATTTTGATAAGTTTATGAATAACCTGAAAAACACAACTAAATCTGGCAAACCGTTTTATTAATAAATGAGCCGTTATAAACAACTATGCAGGATTAAGCCTAAATACATACATGTATATATAATCGACACTGTCGAGAATAATTTATTTTAAATTAAATTTATTTTATATGCAGATTTTTTATTTATAGGGTTACTCGTCAGTTTAGTTCTACAGTTTCGTTCAGTCTAGTGTCTAGTACTCGGCAGTTCAGGGTTTAAATTACTGACCACCCTTCAAAAACTGGCCATGTAACACTAAAAGAACTAACATGTAACGTAACGCAGAGAAGATGGCAGATGGGGTCGAATAGTGCTCGAGTGGAGACCACGGACTAGCAAGCACAGCGTAGGACGTCCACCCACAAGATGGACCTACGACCTCATTAAGTTCGCCGAAAGACTCTGGATGCAGGTCGCTTCCAACCGGTACATGTGGAGGTCCAAGGGGGAGGCCTATGTTCAGCAGTAGACGTCTTATGGCTGAGATGATAATGAACACTAAAATAGGTTTTATTTATAGGTAAACAGAATTAATTTTCAGTATAACGGAACCCGCGGAAATGAGAGGTAGGGTACAGCGAAGCACCATCACGCTTGAGTCTGGAGAAGCCCAACTAGGAAGTACCTCATCCTAACAGAAGATCACAGCCATAATAGCACTGCTACCATTCAGGTATGTAGTGTTGTGTTCCTGATGGTGAGTAAGGTGCTAGAGCTCCAACCCCCCTTAAAGGCCGGCAACGCGCTTGTAACTCCTCTTGTGTTGCGTGTGCTCAAAGGCGATGGTAATTGTTTACCATCAGGCAATCCGTCCGCTCGTTTGCCGCTTTTGTCATAAAAAAGTGGACAGTGACCCTGCGTATGAAACGAATGGTCCTGGGTTAAAATCCCAGTAAGGGCATTTGTTTGTGTGGTGTGCATATTTGTTCCTGAGTCATGGGTGTTTTCTATGTATTTGAGTATTTCTATATTAAATATATTGTTGGCTGCGTATCCACAAGACATGCCTTCTTGAGCTTACGGTGGGGCTCAGTCAATTTGTGTAAGGCTGTCCTATAATATTTACTTATTTATTATCTTTACCAAGTGAATTTCCAAGTAAAATACCGATGTTTCATTTGTATGCGGTGTATAAAGTATTGTCAGGCGTTAAAATTTTAGTTTTACTATCAAAGTTAGTGACCACGCTTAATTGTACAGCAGTATATTATTCATGTCGAGATTTATTCCAACAATAATAAAATGGCGACAACAGTGCTATTCACAAAACCATCTAGCACATTAATCGTGTATTGACCAGTGTAACTTTGCGCTTTAGTTTTATGAATTCGGGGGTCCATGTTATCTGGTATTCGTATATTTCGTAAATATATTCAGCCTCGGTATCGACATTGCATGCACTGTTAACTGACCATTTTAAACTCTATAGCAATGGCTTAAGGTGTACTGTTGTCTGTTAAGGATATTGCTGTTTATATAAACTAGGTAACTAGTAGATATCGATACCCACAAAGCGCCAAAATATGTAAACTTGTACCTTAATGTATAGAACAGAAGGTGTATGTATACATATTTTGGTACTTTGTACGTATCGATATTTGCGATTTTGATGGACGACTAACAATTCCGTATTTCGTTGAACCTCGTTTATGACTGTTAGCGAAGTTCGTCATATACCGCTTGTACACCACTATTCCGAACTTTTCCGGGGTTATATGAATTCAAACTAGAACTAGTTATATTCTGAATCCAGCTTCGGAAACCAGTGCACAGTGGGTTTAATCACTTTATTAAGTATATGTCATCTTAGTAAACAAATTGATATACACCGTGTAACATGAGGCAACCGAATAACATTAATACCTAGTGTTCTTCTGACCATATTTCGGGACTAAAATGTCCAATAAACCTTTTTGAGATTCACCTCGTTTCGGAGTTCTAACCAATTAAGAAATTAAATTATTTTGATTATATTTCAATACCAAACGCTTTCTTAACGTTGATTTTACGACCATGGAACTCATTATGGCATCCCTGTTGACAGACATCAAAGTGACAGGAAAAAAATGCATTAACCTAGATAAAAACGTTTTTTTTTTTCAGACATAGTTTTCACATTAACATTTATTTTGACTGTCAAAATACTTTCACAAAGTAAGAATAGACACATTTCTTTACTAAGAATATGCTGTTAAAATTATTTGTTTTCCCCATGTTACTAAGTCTAAACAACTAAAACTAGTAACGGGTTATAATTGACAATCCTAAAAACAGTGACTTGAAAAGTAGACTCAATCTAACATATCTTGTGTAACGGTATCGGTTTCAAAAACATATAAATTCAAATGAAACTATATTTATTTAACTAGAACAATAGTAAGGGGAAAACGCCAGAGGCGGCCTTAACGCGTAAAGTTAATTTGCGTAGATAAACTATGAATTCCGTCGCTGAATTTGGAAAGGTTCCACGGAATACTCTTGTAGGTTCTAGAAATATGCTATGCGAGAGCCTTATTCAGATTCTAAAATATGATGGTAATGATCTGATTTTGATATTGCGATGTTATTTGCGAGATGCGAAGAGTTTTTTCAAAGTAATTAGAAAAAAAAACTGTCGTGTTTAAAATATAGAATTGGCCGACACACACATATAAATTCTTGTACGATTGACTAAATTTAGAATTGATAAATTAATTTAAACGCCTTAATGTAAATAACTCGTGTTAAACCTAAAAACTTATCAATAACACAATTGTTATTGATATAGGTGGTTCATATACAGGGTGTAATTTTTTACATGATACAAAATTTATTTTTCGAACTCCATAATCAACTACCAATTAAAAACTGTAACTCTGACTAAGATAAAACAATTTTAATTTTAATTTAAATTTTTCTACATTTTCTTTTTGTATTTTTTTACTTGTAAAGGATAATTATGATATTAATACAGCTTTTAAAAGATATTTAAAATTTATTGACAGTTATGATTCGAACAGTCCATTCAAATTAGTCATTTAAATAGCCTAATAAACAGTTAAAATATCGAGAAACAGCTGTTAAAAATAAAATAAATTACAAAAAAAAAGATTTATAATATTTTGTCTGATTTCACCGATAGTAGGAGCATTCAATTGCAAGTTGTACATGGAGTTAGAAAAACATATTTTGTATCATATAAAAAATTACACCCTTACAGGGTTTTGTTTTTGTAAATATAAGCTATGCTATGATACACCCACATTTAATAAACAAAATTCACAATTTTAATTTGTTAAATAGCATAACTATATAACAAATTACAATGCAAATGCTAACAAAGTGTACAGAAGTCTGAATCGAGTTGTGCCGTCTTCGGTTTCTTTATAAATCACTATTTTCTGCCCGCAACTTCATTTGCGTAAAATTAATACTTTCAGTAATCAATTTTAGAAAATATCTTTATAAATTATAGACTATACACTGTGTAACATGAGGAAACCGAATAATTTTAACAGCGTATTTCTGAGGCCAAAAGAAGCACACTCCGGCAAAAAAATCATTGTTCTGTTTTTCATGTTTTTTAAACTTATAAATAAATTTTATTGAGAAAACTATGCAACTATGCCTGAAATCAAACAATGAGTTCAATAGCGGTAAAATCGCCCTTAAGAAAGCGAACGGAGTTGAGTTATAATCATTTTTTTTTTCGTAAGTTGTAACTCCGAAACGAGGTGAATTTCTAAAATGTTTTTTGGAAATTTTAGTCTCTAACTCAGGATAACTCTGGCAAAATTACTCGGTGTATATATATATATATTATTATAAAATTTCATTTAAATCTATTTAGTAGATATGTCGTTTTTTTTTTTGAACCTGACTTCGGCTTTATGCACATGTGTTGTGCGATAGAGCAAGCGGACTGTGTGGAGGAAGGTAGCCTGGGGAATATCCAGGACCCTTCCGCGCCAGACTTGACTTGTACTACTGGAATACTCCTACTGAGTTTTCGCTTCCAGTGAGATTGGTTGAGACGGTCTCAACCGAATCTGAGAAGAGTACGAACATCCATTCATACATACTCACAAAATTTCACGTTAATAATATTACCAGAAAACAGCATTGTCTTTCCGTCATCGAAATCAAATCATCCACCTAACGGATAACAGCCGTCATAAAACCGAAGTCACACATTACACGCGAGAGATTAACCACGCGATTAGCAAACTCCGTCGATAGGAAAAAAGTGGAGTTGGCATAAATTGGCGAGTCTCCAGTGAACCGGGGCCATATTAACGGGTGGTTGGTGACGTACGTTCCTTATCCCGGGGCCGCAAATGACGCAGAAAAGATGCGGGCAACGACGCCCTCTTCATCACAGAATGGCGCCCCGTTTTCTTGATTTATTTATTTTTTAGTTCGCGTCACTTCAATAGAATCGCGGATTCGGTTATGGCGGCTAGGAGGTGTCTGTGGTTATTTGCGTGTTATTTTTTCTGTATATATCTTTATGAGTATTTTTAAAGATGTTTACTGATAAAATGAAATAGCGCGACTTGGATTCGTGAAATAAGGGTTCCATATAAATATCTACACAACAAAAGATAAAAACTGCAAAAAACATGTTTATTGCATGGCGACCCTCTTAAATATTTATTTTATTCTGTGTTTACTTTTTATTGTAACAGCGGAAACAGAAATGCATAATTTGTAAAAAAAAACTACTGTCGAGCTATTACGGTCCATGATTTACAGTCTGGTAACATACAGACAGACCGACAAACAGACAGTTAACAAGACAAACGGACAGCGGAGTCTTGGAAATAGGGCCCCGTTTTTACCCATTGGGTACGGGTTATATAATACTGGATTTAAATTACATCCCAACTGTACAAATACTTGGTTACCGGGTAGAGTGAAGAAAATATACATTTACCTCCTTTCAAAAACAAAATCGACACCATATAACGTTATAGCCTCACTAGATAATTTATAGTAGTTTATGTATCTGTGCATAATGAAGGGCATTGTAATGCCTAATTATGTATAGTTACATACAATTACTTATAGCGATTTCATCATCATTTCGGCCGCAAGTCGTTTACTGCATTACATAAACCTCCCCTTGATATGACTTGTACCATCTGGAGCGATAGTTGCTCGGAAGGCGGGTTGACGATCGCAGTAGCTGTAGATTGAGTTTCGACCGACGCTGCTGCCTATCCATGGGTAATTGCTAAAATCAACTGCGAGGAAAACACTGCGATCTGCTACAAACGTAGCACGTAGCGAACGGTGTTAAGGAACGTATTACAATCTAAATAATCACTTTATAATCATTACGGAACACCGTCCCACCGTCCAAAGTAAGAAGAAAAAATTGTCATTACAGATCGATATTATTATAGCTACGTGTTACACACACCAACACTCTTAGCTGTGCATCGGTGGACCTTATGCCTTACATAATAAGGTCCACCAATAAAAGCTAAGAGTGTCACTGTGTGTACACGAATGCTATTAGTATCATCTACGGCATAGTGCTACGACCGTAGGCAATAGCAAATGAGGTGACTACACACTCTTATAGCACAGAAACTATGCTACACGCTACGCACACGTACGTAGCACATGCAGTACGTGTTGTTCACATTCTGTTCCTATAGTTATTCAAACGCGTAACCAAACGAATGGTCTCAAGAATGTTAAACAACATAAGCTATGCTATTCTGCTATTTAAATATGTGCCAGTCGATTTGTGCTAATCCGTTATACATACTAATAATGTTCGGAGTTTAAAGTTATCTACACGATTGGACAATTTAAGGATAAACATACATTACGTCGCTATTTTGAAAAAATCTCGTAACCCATTCTGGAAATCAAAAGAAAAATGACCTAACTGTGTATGGGATGAGTACAGAGTTACTGCGTGTCAACTTGAAGTATCTGTGTCAGATACGAGATTTTTTCAAAGTAAGTGACGATTAGTCATCTTAGAATCAATTACCCTCGTTTATATGTAAGACGGAGGAGCCTGGAGGCTTAATTGATGAACATAATTATTGGGACCGAGCGCGACGACAGCGACACGTGACAGGCGGCCATTATGGACAATATTGTCACCGCTGTCAAACAAGAAGTAAGTAAATATTGTGAAAAATATTAATGAAATCTTGTGTTATTTTACTATATTACACAATTTTGGACACTGGTAGTCAGTAACATTGTTGCCAATAATATTAAAATAGTTTACTGCAATATGGGTTTGACAGCTCAAGTCAGCGACAAAAATGACAATATTAGCCGTAGCGAGCGCTGTGATCGTTTAGGCTACCCCCTCCACCCGCTTTGCACTCTGCCAATACATATATTGAATCTATTCAGACCATCATTGTTGTTGTCAATTGGTTATTAGGTTCACGTACAAACAAGGAAAGACAAACTAAGTTAGAGCGAGATGCTAGATTATATGACAGATGGCATGATTTATTGGGGGAAACAGAAATAGACGCGTTACCTTTTATTTTTATCGACTTGTTACATTATGTCCATACAAAGTATGGACCTCTTTAGTATAAAACATCACCTGAGTACATTAAAAATTTCATCAAAAATGATTATATTACTAAACAATAGCTCTTGTGCCCCTGACATATCTACTACCAAACGAGCTTGCAATCCAAAATGAACCTTATACACTAACGACATTGCTACCCCAGTTCTAAGAGAAATTCTAACAGTGTGGGGTAAAAACGTAATGCATTAAAGTCGCATTTGGCTTGTAAGATTGGATCTGCATGGTTATTGTTCTACACCTCGAGATCTCATCTCTAAATGCATGCAACATCAACAAAATTACGAGGTTTGTTTGTTGAGTTGACAAAAGAATGGAACGGTTAAATAAGTAAATTAAATTTTATGATCTAACTTTTGCGGAAAGGTTCTGGAGTGGCGACCACAAACTGGAAGACGCAGCGTAGGTAGGCCTCCCACAAGGTGGACCGACGACCTAGTTAGAGTCGCGGAATGCCGCTGGATGTAGAAGGCGCAGGATCGGTCTTCTTTGGTCGTTCTGGGAGGCCTATCCAGCAGTGGACGTCTTTCGGCTAACATGATGATGATGATGAATCTAGCTTTCTATGTTGGCAGAACCCCTGCCCCAATGCTGCAATATATTTTAATGAATGTTATGGACACTGACTGATTTGTTTTTTTGTTGTAAAATGTTGATGCTAAGAGACCTAAAGAAGCCAACATGGTCTTAGAACAAAGGTTCCTAACCAGGATAGTCTAAGTAGTGTGTTTTTATGTTTGAGACAATTATTAAAAAAAAAAATCTAGCAAATTAGAGCACTGGTGGCCTAGTGGTAAGAGCGTGCGACTTGCAATCCGTAGGGTTCAAACCCCGGCTTGTACCAATGCAATTAATTTGTCGGAACTTATGTATAAATTCGTTTGATATTTACCAGTTTCTTTTCGCTGAAGTAAAAATCGTGAGGAAACCGGACTACTAATAAAAAGGTCAGATGGCAGTCGCTTGTGTAAAACTAGTGCCTACGTTAAATTCTGGTATTAGTTGCCAAGCGGACCCCAAGCTCCCATGAGCCGTGAGGAAGATGATGATGATAATCTAGCAAATTACGTGTAGTCTCCACTCTATCTGATCTGTCAATGCAAAGTTAGCACAAAGTTAAATGTGTTCTTTTTTTTCTACTGTTTTTATTCAATTTGAAATTTGTACTTGTGTTTGTAATGTACGGTCAACCAATTTGATTTCTAGGCCACTTCGAACCTTGTCACAGTGACGTTAATAAGGGATCTTTTGCGTCTTTCATGTATATTTTCACTGTGACATGGAACCAAGTGGCCCATAATTCAATTTGGTTGACTTTACATGGCATTATGATGGCCATGGCTGATGTGATGATATGAGATTTAGATACAGTTAGTATTGTCTGTTATTGTTTGTTCGCCAATAAAACATACAGCAAACATCAAAATAGTCTGCCCCGTTTATTTGTTTAGGATGTGACTTCTATACAGGAAAATAGGACTATACACACAGCTTGTAGTGTTTGTAGTTTTGTCTTAAGTATTTGTCATCTGAATTTTTTACTTTGTAGTTTTAGCATTTTTCAGACCAAATGTCACCGGTTTGAATCGGTAAGTACCACTGAGTTACTAAACTTACATATAAAATATAATTTGATATTAACCTTCGCAATAAAAAAAAAACATTAGAAATCAGTCATATTCTTAGTTATTCTTCTGCAGAGTTTTCCCACTAGTTGCAAGGTTAAAGGCAGTCGCCTACATACAATTAGCATTCTACGCTAAATTTTACTTTGCTCCATTGAGCCGCGGCAACGGCTAAATATTGGCTGACAGAAAGATCACTAATTTTTTTTCATTTTTTTTCTCTTCATTACTTTTCTTATACCTTATTTCATTTTAGTTCATTTCATTTTATTGTATATCATATTATTTCACACCTTGGTTAAGTTTGTTGACAGTTTGCTAGTGAGTAAGTTTTGTAGTAGGCACTTGTTATCTTTGTTACTAACTAGCAGAACTAGAATTGGTGTAACTCATGTTACGAAAATCCAATTAACGCTGACCTGGCGTGCTATTGGACAAAAAACAAGTCTTTTAAGCGTACTTTAGGCCTACAACTGCCTTTACATATCTAGAGTTCCCTGTCCAATTAGAACGTACAGTTGCACAACGACTCAATTTCATCGTGTTACCTGGAATATATATATAACCGACCATAATATTGAATTGGATTAAGAATCTGTTCCACCATTTTGTTGTAACCAGTTTTTTTTTGTCAAAATGTATATATGTTACTAATGTAGTTTATCCCGAATAAGTAAGTCTAATACAATTGTTTTTTTTTTAAAGTTGCTTATTAATAAATGTTACTATTATTACGTAAATAAGTAAGTTCAAGGTTTAGAAAGAATAAAAATGAATCCTAAAACAATTTTCCACGCTTGAAGGCAGAATACTTAAAATTAAATTATCTGCACTTGTTACACTACACCTTTGTTGCTACAACCTATCAGGGTCCATGTACATATTTTTGTATTTTGGGTTGCAAATAAAGATCTCTTATATAATGCAGGTGGGGCAAAACCGGTAATTATGGGTCGTTTTGGGGCAGGCCTATGTCCAGCAGTGGACGTTCTTTGGCTGATATGATGACGATAAAAAGCTTCATTATTATTACCTATATTATTTTATCGAATTTAACGAAAATCAAGAAAATATTGTGTATCAAGTTTATCTAACAATTCGATATATTTGTCATATGTCGCTGATGTCACAAGTGAAAAATTACGGTGCTACAGCAGCAGTGTACAGAAGCTGAACACTATTCGAAAAGCAACCTTATGAAAACGGGGGTAAGGTTCTATTCATGCCACGCAAAATAAAATTGAAGTGAGTAAGACTTGTGAAGTGCCTTGCGGCCTATTTTTAGATTAAGTTGCTTACTTAATTCTGTCAAATAGAAACAAAATATGTGTGATTTATTTTTAAAAACGTGCAATTGTGTATAAATGTTTTATATGATATTACCTCTGCCTTTTTAAGGCCTAGATTACAAAAATATCCTTAAATAATTTGACAACAAATCTAAAAATATATAACTATACATACTGTTTCAACTTTCAATGGATGTGCGTAGTCTAACATATACTCTTCGAATATAATAATAATATAATCTCTAAGTTTCTATCGAACAGGAATATCAAAAATTATTACTTTGCAAAGCCTTGATGTATAACGCCATCTATAGTTGACGCATCTAGAAGACTTAAAATAATAAGTATAGTTTTTAGTAATCATAAAAAATCTAGTTATCACATTTATTACATCCTTGAGGGCTTGCACAAAAGTCCTTTTCTAATTGTATTATTTCAAGAAGGACGGGTAGTCTATCTCAGCTCAAGATGTTGTTGCACCATTCTTGTGCTAGGCCTACTGGACACCTGCACGACAAGTGAATAAAATGATTATTTAATGTAGTGGAAAATTAAAAATAATACAGATTTACGACCTTTCAGAACATAGAACAAGCCTTTCAGAGCATAGTCGCTTGCTGAACTTCATTGAAACTTTTCATCTTTGTCGAGGTTTAGGCTATAGGTTTTATACTGTTTTACTGTTTTACTGTTTTGTCTATGTCTTTATTTTTGAATCCTGTTTTTGTACATATTCTTTGAGTTGTCATTATATTTTTTGCCATACGGTCGCCTTTAGTATTCAGCCCCTTTTATAAACACTCTTAGCTATCGAATTCTCTACAATCTTCTTTTCTTTCAATGTTTATGACCCTCAGAAACGTGTAGCGACATCTATTATAAGT
The DNA here is from genome assembly GCA_022674325.2 of Grapholita molesta. Classification (NCBI taxonomy): domain Eukaryota; kingdom Metazoa; phylum Arthropoda; class Insecta; order Lepidoptera; family Tortricidae; genus Grapholita; species Grapholita molesta. The sequence continues at coordinate 4,314,326 of CP053138.2, forward strand.
TTGTTTACCTTATTACTTTTATCTTTTGTAGTACCGTAATTAGGCTAGCAGATGTCTAAGCAAAATAATTATAAGGACTAATTAAAAAAAGTAGTATAAAGAATATAAAGAAAACAAACTGCAAAGTCATATAAGAATCAATTTCACATATCTCCTTACTACGCAGAGTGGAGTGGTGAGTACGTTAAGTGGCAGCATTATGCAAAGTCGGGCCTGTCTTCCCGCAGCCTCCGTGAGGGGGCCAAAGAATAGTTATTGCTGAACTCTAACGTAGGTTATTCTGTTTCATTAGGGGGTGAAAAAGGGTACAAGTGACAAACAACTAGTATGAGTTATACCGTTTTTCACTAGGGCCACAGAATTATAGTCAAATACACTCAGACCTTCAGATAAATAATAATGTTCTGTATAAGAATGTTTTATCATTCTTTAAAAATGCACATCAAACACAAGTGCAAACTGCAAAGGACGCAGAGGTGTCGAAACTCGACTCATACCAATTGACCATTAAACAAATAATGGAACGTATTTATGGGCACGCATTAATATTTATTATTATTGACTATTCAAAACGATTACGTATCAATAAGAACCATAATTAAGTCATATCTATAATATTACAAAGTTCGATTCACGAGAGTTGGTGCCGTATGTCTAGTACATGTGATATATATATGTAAATCTTGACAGTTGAGCACAAAAATCACGTCAACTGTCGTGAGTTGATTTGTACCCAATGTCATTGGAGTAAATAGTTACAATTGTTACTTATGTTATTGGTACCTATGTGGTGACATTCGCGGGATCAAATATTTCGTTAAATATTTATGAACAGATCTACAATTATTAGCCTGAAAATTGTGAACAGAACATAAATTATATAATTCTCTAATACCTACTTTGTTTATCTTCGATTCACGCGATACTTGCTCTATAATTAGTCTGTTCCCATAATTACTTCCAGACTTGAACCAGGCTAGCACTAACAAACACTTTTTATAATTGTCACATTAAGGCGTCTATAAATTGCGTTCCCAACGACCTTGTAATCAGGTGGTTAGAACAGTATAGGTAGGTAATCAAACCTATACCTAATCCTAAGCTACTTATTAAATCTATCATAGTTTATACCTAAACATATCATGGAAATCGTATTGGCAATTAAGTAGGCAGATTAGATAATTAAGGTTGTATTGGTTGGGTTTGGCGCGGCGATAATGCCAGAGATTGTTTCAATCGCCAAGTGCCAATTGAGTTGCTTACTAAATCCCTCATACACACACAGGATATTAAAACAAAATACTTTCGTGTATAAACTATCATACTCTATGCCGTGCCGTTTGCCATGCGAGCGCTCTTGTTTCCATCGGGATCCGCCATTTTAAATTCCACGGATATCCGTCCTTTCGCAGTCGGAAAATTTTAAGTGCGTCCCGCAAAACGAACGCCAGTGGCACTCTGTCGCTTTCCAGAGATATCGTCGGATTTACTGGCGCGAGGCTTTGTGCCTCTGAAATAAAACGGCCCGTGGAGAAATGTCCCGCATGTTATTAGGAGAATGCTAGATTTATATCTTGTATTCAATTTGCGTGGGAGTTGCTCGCAGAAAGTTTTTTTGGAGATTAATGCCTTCTTTCGTCGACGCAATTTAATTTTAAATGCGTGTATATAAAATAGTAATAGTGTGGCGAGACGTCGCTCTAAAAGTAAGTGTTAGTACATGATACACATGAAAGTAGAGAAATATCAAATAGTACAGTCAGCATCACATAGCTAAAGTTAAATACATTGTAACATATCCTTATTGCTATACAAATAAACATATATACAGACTACATTTGGCTACTTTGGTTGCTATAATTTTACGCTAAATTAACGTCGAATGTAGCAATAACAGTAGTCTTATAACTTGGCCTTGTCCATCTGTTCGCAGCATCTTATCTATCAGATATGAGTATTTAGCACGCGTTGACATTGCGAATGCTAAGAATTGTTAAGTCTTTATATTTGGTTATTATTATTAAATATTAGCATGAACGATATTTTTATGAGAGGTATGGCACAGCGATGACCATCAAACTCGAATCTGGGGCAGCCCAATTAGGGAAGTACCTCCTCCTTACTGAAGACCACAGCCATAATAGCACTGCTATCTTTCAGATATGTAGTGTTATGTTCCTGAGGGTGAGTAAGGTTCCCAGAGCTCCAACCCCTTTAAAGGCCGGCAACTTGTGACTCCCCTGGTGTTGCGGGTTGCGGGTGTCCATGGGCCACGGTAAATGCTTACCACCAGGCAATCCGTCTGCTCGTTTGCCGCTTATGTCATAAAAAGACGGAACTGAACGATTGTCTTCGGTTGCCGAGGTAATTATTCAAGAAATAAATCAACTGGAAAATGATTGTATCATCCACCCGATGACCACAAACGAGTTTAAACGTTGGGGAACTTAAGATTTGATGTAAGAGCGTTACTGATTGAAAAAAAAAATCATTTAATTTCTTACTAGTAATAATATACTCAGGTCAGAGGTGTAGGATTAGAACCAGTGATAATTTTTTTTTTCACCTCCATTAGAGCATTGTACTATCGAACAAAGTGATTCATGACCCACCTAGATCGCAAATGGTTGAAAGTGTCAAATCAATTTAATGACACTTTCAAACCGTTTGTCGGCTAGAAGGGTCATGAATCATTTTGTTCGATAGTACTTTACCTAAATTGAAATAAAGATAATATTATCTTTTTACGAATCTCAGTATTCGCGATATAATCCATTTTCAGTTGTTTTATTTCATAAACGGAACGTTTTATAAAGCATAACTTACAAAAACAAGCTATTAAAGACTTCTTTGTCTGTGGCCCTAAAGATCTTACAAAGAAAAATTAAATATACACCATGCGCGGTTACAAAAAGATTTCTATACAATATGCTTGGAGTGAGGGTCGTAATGCAGTTAAAAAGTCATTTGGAATGCATATTTGTTACGTACTGTACTTCAGCGGACGAGACCGGAGTGAAAAATAATGCGAAGACGAGACTTGTGGGAAGACACACGGTAAATATATCTAAAAGAAAGGTATGATCTTTATTTTTAAGTGAGATGTTAGCCATATTTCTAGTGTAATAATATTGCAAGTTAGTAAACATTATATAGGTATTTTTTCCGTACTGAACAATGGTGTTTCGGAAATTTGGGAGGCGTATGCGGAGCCGGATCGAGGCAACGCGTAAAGACCCTTTCGACAATGAATTATACGTAAGGGGTATACTGAGCGGATGTTACTCGTGTCCACGTCATGGCAAGCGCACATCCAAACCAATTATGCCATTTGAGGACCTAGTGCTGGATAATGCATTATCGCATTGTTCTATTATTATCAGCACAACTAAATCTATCGTGTAGGTAATTAGAAACTAGCTGTAATTGTACTTTATACATCTCGGTCATTCGAAGATTAATCATAATTGCATTGATTTCTAACCACGAAAACTAACTGTCTTTAATTGACCCGACTTCAATTTGGCGACGCGTAAATTTGGCGTCACAATTCTTTGATACATATCGAAATAGGTGTCATGTACCTACGTATACTTAACAAAAAGTAGCCAAACCTACTGGTATCCAACTCTGAGTTGAAGAAGACGTATGCCCAAGAAGGACACAATATGCGCTTATTTAATTTGAGACTATGTTGCCCTTCAATACGCAGTGGAGGTTAACAAATATTTAAATATACTTAGGGGCTTAAAGTAGTAAGAAATAATCACAATAGACTATAACTAGGACGTACGAATAGTGATACCTATTGTAAGTTTAAAAAGAGCATCCTTTCCGATCTTGGTATTCGTTTATTTATCTTATTTCTTTATTTATCTTCTTTCTCAGATTAGGTTTTTTTTACAATATTTTTATAAAAGAAAAATATAAAAATACATCTAAAACATATCAAAACAATAAAAACATTATAAAAAACCTAACCTAGAGTGCCGCCGGCAACAGGGCAGGGCCCAGGCTGCCGGTGGTTAGGGCTGCAGAGAGAGGAACCGTCGGACTATGCGCGCCGTGTCCAGGATTACCGCCTTCTGAATCTGACCCTTGATCCAACCACAACCACGTAGCGAGAGTCTCTCAATATGTTGGTCGAGACTCTTCGCTATGAGACCGTTCGCGGAAACAACTATCGGTGCAATGATTATTTCTTATTATTATCATGGCACGTATATAGGTCTATGTATCCAAGGCAGTATGAGAGCTCTCAAAAACCCTAAAGGTATCCCTAAAAAGTCACGCTCAAAACATTTAACGAAAAAGTTTGATTCGCTCCTAGTTTCAATCATCAAAAATCAAATCGCTGGCACAAATTGCAGACAGCGTCAGCGCCGCGCTGAACGAGGCATAAATAATTCTCGGCGGTGTCACGCCAGAAACACGGTAGGTAAAAAGGCGGCAATCGTTAGGTGCTCGCATCAGTGCCGCGTCATTTGCCGCGCTCCAAGTTTACACATGACACTCCAGTGAGTGTAGACGCACGTTTGCGACTGCAAGTCGTTAGTTCCCGTCCTGGAGTTATTGGAAAGAAAATTGTGCTGACTCGAGTCGCGTTATCTCGCGCTGCCGAGTCGTTATGAGTCACGTAGGGAGCTCGCGATAACTGATTTTTGTAAGTTCAGAGGTCTAGCCTTAATGTTGATAGAAGTTAAGCGACGCAAAATAATTTGATGTTTTTAGTCTTTATATATGTACTAGCTGTGCCCCGCGGTGTTACCCGCAGTTTATTAGGGAAAAAACGTAGCCTATGTGTTATCCAGGGTGTCAGCTAACTCCATACCAAATTTATTTTTATTAAAATCGCTTCAGCCGTTTAGACTTGAAGAAGCAACAAACGTACATACTCACAAACTTTCGCCTTTATAATATTAGTGTAGATATTATGTTATGCGATAATGTAAAAAAAAACGACGAAAGAAAAATAATATACTTTTAAATCATAATGCTCCCATTTTTTGGGCTCCGTAGTCAACTAGGAAACCTTATAGTTTCGCCAGTTTAGTGTCTGTCCCCGGTCATGCTCAAATAAAAACTGTTTTTTTATTTATTTATATAATTAAAAGTTGAAATAGATAACATATACTTAAGAAAAAACGACGAGGACCTCCGGTGTTCGAGACGGGATTCGAACCCGCATCTCCAGCTATCGCGGCTGACGCCTTAACCAATTTGGCCACCCGTACACAGCGGACCACGTCGAAATTAATCAAGTATATGTGATCTTGTTTATTTTAAACGGTTTTAGGCACCGTTTTACCAGCTCTAAGTATATGTTATCTATTTCAACTTTTAATTTATATAGTAGTATTACTACTTAAAAATCAAAGCAAATCAAAAAATATTTCATAAAAAATAATTTGATTTGTTCTTAGTTTTATTTATATAATTATTATTTATAGATATTTTTTTTATTATACCTCGCCCACGTGTGAAGTCAGGTTATCTTTTTTCTTTTCGTTTTAACCCTAAGATGTGAAAAGTGTTGTTAAATAGGTATTGAAAAAAGAACAGTGAAAAGAAAAGGTATGGCGGCGAATAGGTTAAAATAATCAACATGGGATATTTTAATATGCTATACTGATTAAAATTTAACTTGAACGCTTGAATCTGGGGCAGCCCAACTGGGGAAGTACCTCCTCCTTACAGAAGACCACAGCCATAATAGCACTGCCACCTTTCAGGTATGTAGTGCTGTGTTCCTGATGGTGAGTAAGGTTCCCAGAGCTCCAACCCCCCTTAAAGGCCAGCAACGCGCTTGTGACTCCCCTGGTGATGCGAGTGCCCATGGGCGACGGTAATTGCTTAACACCAGGCAATCCGTCTGCTCGTTTGCCGCATATGTCATAGAAAAAAAAAAAAAAAGAGTACTCAATTGAGAACTGGAGGTTTGTTTTCGTCAATAATTAGTGAAAATCAATGTGAAAGAACTATTTAAAATGATTACTCTATTCCCAAATTCTGCCAACAGCAACGACATATTATTTACGATCTAGGACTTACTATTTAAATCATTAAACTTCCGTGTAGTTTCTCAACTTAGAACCCGTAGGATGTAAGGATCCTTCATCTACAATGCACTTAGACCACTTTACGGTAAATGCGCTTTTGACATAATCTGGGGACAAAGGAGCCTGACGTCTCAACAATGGGTGTGCCCATTAATTATTTAGTTGAATCGTATAACCGACAAAGAGCGAGCGCGAATATTAGATGTTCACAACTGATGCCGCCTCTGACGACGGCGGTGCCTTACTTCAATCGCATACTGAGTTTACGCGTGTGTCTTAGTACGTACGTAGTAGAAAGTACCATTAAGTACCATTAAAAAAATGATCTAACAGGACCTGCAAGCGATCGGACCCACAAACCGCATTAAAAAAATGAGGATTTTTTCGAAAGTAAGAACAAATCAAATTATTTTTAATTAAATATTTTTATTTGCTTTGATTTTTTTTTATGACATAAGGTGGCAAACGAGCAGACGGATTGCCTGATGGTAAGCAATTACCGTCGCCCATGGGCACCCGCAACACCAGGGGAGTCACAAGCGCGTTGCCCACCTTTAAGGGGGGTTGGAGCTCTGGGAACCTTACTCACCATCAGGAACACAACACTACATACCTGAAAGGTAGCAGTGCTATTATGGCTGTGGTCTTCCGTAAGGAGGAGGTACTTCCCCAGTTGGGCTTCTCCAGACTCGAGCGTGATGGTACTTCGCTGTGCCCTACCTCTCATAATACTACTATATAAATTAAAAGTTGAAATAGATGACATATACTTAAGAAAAAGCGACGAGGATCTCCGGTGTTCGAAACGGGATTCGAACCCGCACCTCCAGCTACCGCGACTATGATGTTTTCGATGTTTTATGTCCTGTGAATATTTGTGAATGTGTCTTTTTTTGTGTTTTTTTTAGGTAATTTAGATTATCTATCCTCTACGGGGCAGGCATTGCCTAGTGTGGCGGTTAGTAAAAATGTAAGATAATTTTTTGATTTAAAAATTTTTTAATGTGTTGATTTATTGTTTAAATTATACCATCAGGCGTAATTCTGTATACATTGACACTTCGAGATGTCATTGTATACTGTTTTTAGTGGGAGTCGTTGCCTTTAATTACTACTCGTTTATGAAGTCACTAGACATACTACTGTTCACTATTGAAGTTCCAACCTGTATTTTAAATACAAAACTATCGAGTAAGTTTTCGTATTTTGTTTTATTTAAGTTTTCTTATATTATGATATCAAGTTTAAATAAATAAATTTTATTATGAGCTGAGAATTAACTGACGTATTACAAGTCGTAATCGTGATCATGAGCCGTTCGCGTCGGTTAGCCAACGCGAACGGCTCATGATTATGCTCCTCGTTACAGAGTGAAACATGTCGAGCAATATATGACTTATAAAACGTGAGTTACCCGCTTCTATACATTAACCTGTATATTGTTTATAATATAATTGTTGGCGACTGGCTGGGCTGCGCCCTTTATTTTTTTATTCTTCTAATTTTAAATTTATAACATTTTGTATGACATTTTTACAATATTTTTAGGCTGCCTTTGTGAGCCATAATAACAACTTGTGTTTGCAGTTATTTGTGTTTATTAAAATATTTTCGGTTTACTCAGTATTTCCATCAAATTCCCATCCAGTCGCTATCAATAATATATCGACAATGATGACATAATATTTACCACAATGTATAGAGATAATACGTAATTGAGCCCTCCAGATAGAAAATAAAACCAAACATCGTTAACTGTGTAAACGTCTTTTTGAAATCCCCAACTTTGTGTTGAAGCATAAACCAACATTAATGACCTATAGCCAGCTAATGACGTCCGACTGTTTGTACTAAAGATATTTAACTATATGGATACAATTGTAAAAGTAAAATTTGAGGCAGAAACTATTGCCACGTTGAATTGCTATACTTTTTGCAAGATAATTTCCATTAAAAAACAAAGTACCCAAGACAAGAGAGACAAAACCCTGCAAAAGACACGATAATACCAATAAAATAAAATAATAATTTATTTCCACCAACTAGGATCATACATTACTCTCTTCTTCTTTTAAAAAAATATGGCTTCCATCAATAAATCAATCGATGATTTCGCCAGTGTCAAGTAGAATAACAAATAAGTATAATGACATATAAGTTTGCCCTTAGAGCATGACGTTGTTCGGTAGTAGGCCTTGCGTTTTGTAAAGTGGTAGGTACTTTACAGAAAGCTAAGAGGCGGCCGCTACCCCGGGATTGCCGGGTGATGATCAAAATAGTGGTGAAACACGTTTTGAAATCTATTCTTACATTATTCTCAAGCACAATAAATTAAGTCTTCAAATGAATCCATAACGTGCTTACAAATTCAATCGAATGCTTTTCTTCAAGCAGGTAATGGTAGCACTTTATCTATAGAGTTTAATATTCTTGGTTTGTACAGTGAGATACAGAGCGCGTTAAAGTTTGATTGGATTTTCATAGACCGCGCAATAAGAACATCGTTAAGAGGAAAATGTGAGATGGACTTCTATGTTTTCTTTCATCTTTTGTAAATGTATAATACAGTATTCTTCCCTCGTCTTTAACTTTTAAAGACAGTCGTGTTTTTAGAGACTGCAAGCCTTAAAAAAAGCATAGGCATTGCACAAAACGATCCGTTATTATTGCTGTTGAGTATAGCTGAACAACTTAACTAAAGGATAAGGCATGTAAACTATACACCGTGGGCTGTTTAAACCCGACCGATTTTAACCATAGCTTCCTAAGCTTAAATGAAGTAAAGAAAGTGGTACAACATGTAGTCCAAAAACGCATATTTTTTTAGATAATCGCGATTTTAAGAATTTACCAAGTTGAAAAATCTCAAGTGTAACATACCCTAAGAATGTAAAGTAACTTAAAACGTTTCTGCGCAGAAACACTAAAAACTCTGTTCACACCAATGACGCGTCCGTTGCTATGGTTAAATTACAACAAAGCTCGGTTAGCCAATGACCGATCCCGCGAGTTGCAGGGACGCTGACGTTGCCATGGTTAAATTACAACAAAGCTCGGTTAGCCAATGACCGATCCCGCCAGTTGCACGGGCGCTGACGTTGCTATGGTTACATTAAAACAAAGGTTGATTAACCAATGACTAATCACGGTTTTACCGAAAACTGATATTGCTATGGTTACCTTATAACAGGCCCGTCTTAGGTAGGAACATTAGATCCTGTCATCAATATCAAACTGTCAGAATTTTCGTGGCTAAAGCCCTGAGATCTGTAGAAATGGCGGACTGACCGATAAAAGCCGATTAGTGTTACACGACCAAGTTACAAACATTGGTAAGTGGTCAACAATCCCGGTTCGCGACTGTACCTACATACTTGACATAAAGTAGCAAAAAATCCATGACACATACTCACTTTTCACTGACAGTGCATCGTGTGGTGTCGGAGTGATTCGTTAAGTGTCGTGTTTGCTTACTTACTCTGTTTCTCTATCAGGAATTGGATTTTCTTATTCACACTCTGAGCTAAAGATTTGTTCACAATGAAGTGCTAAGCTTAATTAATTATTTAGTTTGAAAAATAAAAAAATAAAAACGGCGTAATTAGTCCTATGTTCATATAACATTTTTTAATTGTAATATCGTCAGAAATACGTGGTTGAAATCGGTCGGGTTTAAATAGCCCACGGTGTATATATACTGGGTGTGGCCTGTAATAGGAGCTTTAAATTTAGGCATCATTTCTACACCACAAACGTAGCAAGATTTGTTCTACGACTTTTGAAATTAACTGATAGTTTAATAAATATTAATAAAAAAAGATTTTACAAACAAGTAATGTAATGCGAAAACTATGAAGTTTGTAGGCTGACAGTAAACGTCAACTGGACTATTGGATGCTGTTCATTGAAAATACTATTTAATTTGTTCGAAAACATCACAAGTAATAAATTACCCAATTATTTAAAGTTGTAGAACAAATGTTGTTACTTTCGTGGTGCAGAAGCGATCCTAAATTTTTTTGCTTCTATTACAGGCCGCACCCGGTATATAAAATATTTTTTTTATTCGTGTTTATGTATATGTAAGTATATCTAATAGATCAATTTCTCAACTTTAGTTTTTTAGACCTCCTTATTTACTACATTTTTCTGATTGCCCCGTTGTTTGACTGATAGAAAATGCATTAAGGCATTGAGGCCACCATTTGTACCATCTTGTATTGTGCAATGAACCCTTTACTGCATACGAAGCTATTTATAGCAGCTATAAGTTTCAACTCTACATATTTTAAAAACATTTTTTTATGTCATGCAGTAGAGGGTTAAGATAAAATAAATAAATATATTCGTACATTAGTAACGTATGTAAATTATGGATATTGGCGTTCCAAATTCAAATTCTGACGTAAGTTCCTTATTTAGAAGTTACGTCAGAATTCTACATAACTATAAATACATAGTTAGGTTTCCAGCTATAACTATAACAACTACAAACTTAGGGATTTTGTATCGACGGAGCTGCTCTTAAAGTTTGATTGGCTTTTCATAGAGAGCAATAAGAACGTCGTTAAGTTTAGTGTGGCCACAAATCGTCCCCCCATTGCCACAGACGTGTGCCTGGAAATAAAAGTGCACCCATATACACGAGAAGAGCCTCTTTTCTTATACATTAAACTTGGCTGCATTGACGCTTTTAAAATCTGAACTAGAATAGAACAGAAAAAACTGCTAATCTGACAATGAATGCTTAGAAACAAAAGAATAAGTTTCTAAATGAAATTTTTGGTAAAAGCTTTTATTGCCGACTGTACTTTTCTTTCACTATCATCCTCCATGTGGACAGGATCTAACGAGCCTAAACATCACGGGTTTGTCATGTGTATTTAATGAATTGCTATAGCTACTTTCTGGTTACTGATGCTGGAACCAAAAAGCCCTGAGTATAAGTTTATAACGTAACAAAACGCCACCATCGCGTTAGAGTTTCCCCTATAAATAACATTATCACTTACGCGTTTGAGACGTTTATTTACGTCATAAGAAACTTTCCATAATATTGCATTGTCACCAAACTTACATACGTGTGCTAATTTTCAGCTCAATCGGTAAAAGATGCTTCAAAATTGAGGTGCAAGATTCCACTCCAACATACCTACTTACATATCTGACGACATAGATGGTGGGGTGGCGGGTAAGTTTTCTGTAATACTGAAGTATTCGCGAGTTCGTGTCTCGCATGAGGCAGCGATTTTTTATTTGTCCTTTAGTCCTTTATAAAACATTAGCATTAACAGACTATCAGTGTATTCCTATATTCTTGTGTCTGAATCGCTTAATCTGAGCTGTCAGTGTGAACAGTAATAACGTATTAAACAACAGACTAAATTATGAATGTATTAATACAGTATGAATCAGAATCAGAATTAGAATCAGAAAAATCTCACATAGCTTTACAAAAAGAGACAATGTTATGCACCTTAAACATTTAAAATGCGATAAAAACATTTGAATGTAAACTGTAAAGTAATATTGAATAAAAAAAGAACACTGGCATGGCAAATATCTACAATATTGTATTTTGTGCGTCGAGACCAACATTGTAGAGCTAAGAGGCTCTAGTGTAAGTTACTTTTGACGTAAAAAAACGTCTTGAACGCGTAAGTGATAGTTTTATTTATATGGGTACCTAACTCTACCGCCATGGTAAAGTAATAATACGTTAAAAACTTACACTCAGGGGTCAGATCTCATTGAGAGAACAGATACATTAGTTTTACTCTCTTTAAGACTAACATGACAGCAAGGAAAACTAACTAAACGTGCTTAGAATCCTCCACAGCACAGATAAGTGAGACAGTAACAAGGACAAATGATAATACCGCTCCCTCAGCCACACCTATTAAAAGTTCCATAAGACTATTTCATTCAGTTAATGCTACATTCACCCTAAAACAGTAACATAACTGTTCGAGTTGATTATGATCAAGTCAAGGACAGGTTTCGAATATTGTAATGCCACTCCTGGACTTTTATTATGCGCTCCTAAATGTCTGCGGAGTGGAGATGTTCGCCGTTTCCCGTGGCTTTCTCTTAAAGGGATTCACACAAACGATTTTAAATAGAATAATGATCTGACGCTGTAAGCGAAGCGAAATTTTTGACAATATGTACAGCTACGAACAGGGATCGTTGAGCCCTTGCTTGTGTTCGTAATTTTGCCGCGTAATGAGTAACTAATGTCTCCCGATGTCACAGTAGATTCATATTTATAGATAGGTAGATAATATATTTTCCTAACTAGTGCGTAAATTTCACTTTTTAAGGCACTTGCTATGAAAAATTAGGTTCGATACACGTGTAAAAACTTCTTTCAGACTCTGACTCAGACCTCGTTTCACTCGGGCTCCAACTTTCACCCTCGTCGAAAAAAATATTTTTTCACTAGTATCGAAATGTACTATTATACAATTAATGAAGGCAAGGCTGACTTGGATTTTTGTCATATACCAATAACATTAAATGAAGAAAGAGCACAATCACATCAAATTAGTTTCTAAAAATATATGTCATGTCATGTCATGAAAATCAATAAAAAGTTATAATAACAGTCCATTCATGGAATCGCCCACTGTTACACATTCTAAATCAGCCTAAAGAATACATAATAATACAGCCCTAAAAAATATGTTCATTACTACTAAAGGTTATTACTTACTACATTACATTAAAATTAATTAAGCACGTTTAAAACCAATGAAATCCTAGAATTTCAAGCATTCAGAATGTATTCTAATTTCAAAGTGAATTTAAAATTACCCCGACTGCTCCTCGCCAACGTCATATGTCTGCCGCACGTGACTTCGAGTTTCGATGTAATTATTTTGTGTATTTGTAAGGTTTTTTCAATAATATACCAAATGTCAAAATACGTTTATATAGCTCGCGCAGCCGAGCACGTACTTAGTTATTAATTAGGAGGCGGGACGAGGGCAAACTCAATTTAAGCGTTTTTGAACTCCATTTTGTTTTGTTGATATTTACATGTATATTTTCGTAGTTTCTGTATATACAGTGTGTAACATGAGGAAACCGTATAATTTTAACAGCGTATATATAATATATTCCTGAGGCCAAAAGAAGTAAAAATTATAACTAACTTTTGGTTAGCTCCGGCGAAAAAAAAAAATTGTTTCGTTTTTCATGTTTTTTGACATAAAAAATAAATTTTATTGAGAATACTATGCCTGCCAAACAATGAATTCAATAGTGGTAAAATCGTCCTTAAGAATGCGAACGGTGCTGAGTTATAATCAATTTTTTTTTGTAATGGGTTGTAATTCCAATACGAGGTGAATTTGTAAAAGGTTTATTGGACATTTTGGTCTCTAAATATGGTCAAGATAACTCCGGCAAAATTATTCTCATGTTGCGCCGTGTACAGAACTCATGGTTTTTATGGAACTCATGGTGTAGATTTATTTCATCAGCATTATAATTACCACCGTAAATCGTCCACTGCTGGAGTAAGCGATTATTGAATTATGACCCTATAGACATTGCAATAAGATTCAAAAGGAACTAATGAAAAAATACCCGTGTCTACCGAGGAGGTCCCGGCGGCCACTCGGTGGATATAGGCGTTAACCAAATACGACTTGTATCAGCTTGGGGGGTAGTTGCTATTGTCGCCATGCTTGGCAGGCGGGTTGCCGTTTCAACTAACGCTGCTGCCCATCCGTTGGTCATTTCCCTTTGTCGCCTCTTACGACACCCGCGAAAGGAGATGAAGTGGTGGTATTCTAGTCAGCTGGCGATATACGGATAGATTTATTAAGCTTGAAAAATTGCGTGTTTCACTTGGCGGCGTAGTGTGTTCCCCTCTCATGCCTTAAAACCTGGGAGGATTCTCGATACGCTCGTGGTTCAATTTTGGAATCTTTTGCTAGCTCGGGTCTCAACTCAATACGAAAGTGTAAACTTTGCTCCCTTGTAAAACAAATAACTGTTAATAGCACCGCTATCTTAAGACATTAAATATTTAATATTAATTGCTGTTGAAGTAGAGACATAGAAAGAGCGATGGCCGCAGCCGGGAAAGTTGGGTCGCGCCGCGACTAGCACCTATTTCTTTAATAAACTTGGCAAACTTCATAATTATACCTAGATATTTTTCTAGCACGAACGATTTCTTGTAAGTGATTGACAAAATAAAAACATCGACAGTCCTGTTATCGATAAGTACCCCTTCAATTTCCATACAGGTAATACAAAGACAAATATGGGGTAATAGGGTTAAAAATAACTAACAATAATAAAAGTCAATTTATTTATATTTAAATACCTACTTCAGAAAACAATTTGGAACTATTCATTGCAAATTATAAACGTAAATTGGATCAAAAGTATACGGATTACGTTTAATTTGTTCAAGATCGGTGACACGCGGCGTCTAGGTAGGTAGCCGATATAAGACTGTGTGTACATCTTGAAGTTGAAGTAGTATGTACTTATCGATAGCAGGATTGTCGATATTTTTATTGTGGCAAGCACAAAACAAATGCCGTTCCTGCTAGAAAAATATCTAGGTATATTCATAATACTTTGCCTACCAACTAAAACTATTAATTACATTTCTTTTCGCAACCGCAGTGAACTAGCGTTGGTTTGTTTCTAAAGGAATTCATTATGGGATGCTGTCTCGTTTTCTATTAAGAGTTTGTTACAAGTTTTGCATTGAATGGCGCTTAATTGGCAACTGCAAACATCTTTATTTTAAGAATAATAAATATGGTTTTTGATACAGTCACTATAGAATCTTCAGTAAAGAACTATCGGTTCGCATTCAATAGCGAAGACGTCTATTATCTATTAGTAATTTTAAATTTTAAGGAGACAGCTTGAATCACTCAAGATCTACTTCAGAAGTGTACTTTGTTCCATTTTTTAGATACCTATTATAATTTTGATGTGTTTTTAAGTTTTTTTTTTTATATTGACCTTTTGTTTTTTTTTTTTTATATTAATCTAAACTAGAGCTGTACGCAGGAAAAACTCATCTTGTCAATGATGCTTTTAATTTTTCTTAGCGGTTTTGTTATTTTGATTTTTTATGACTGCTATGAAAGAGTCATAATGATTATTGATTTTTTATAGGTACAAGACTGACCAGCGTTTGACCTCAGTCACACCTGATGGTAAGTGTCGACGAGATCGAGGGTGTAGCACGTTGATTCAGACACAGGCTATTCACTATTGCCTTGAAAAGACCCAAATTATATCTTTCCGGAAATACAGATGAAGCGAACGAATTCTATTAATTAGCAGTCCGTGATAAGATAATAGGAGGGTAACGTCAAATGAATGTAAGGTAGGTTTAAAACCTTAGGTACTATAACTACTATGAGTAGCTTTTCACAGCTTGAATCCATAATAATAATAGTTTCGTTTAGCCTGCTTTCCATGTAAGTACGGTTAAGACATAATGCTGACTTACATTTTCACATGCTTCTAGTCATATAGCAAGAATATCGAGGATAAAACAAAACTTGATAGATAGTGATTTTACTTTCCGATTTCGTTAACACAGTTTCTTGACAAAATAAAGTCACAACAAAATATTATAAGACAATTCATAGTTAAATGTAGAGATAAAAGAAAATATAACTAACATTATATATATATTATAATAAAGCATATTAAGTTTATTTATTTATTTAATCTTACTGCACAATACAAGAAGGTAGCTATCAGTCAACTAATGGGCTAAACGGAAATATTTATAAAAGATAAACAGACATATTTATATGTAAGTACAAAAAAAACATAAATACATATTTTATTTTTTGTCCTTGTGTAAATTACTAGACGACGTAAGCTTTTCATGGAAATAAATAAATTATGTTTTAAATGACTGGAGTGGCTCCACGGAAGACCAGTCTCTGGACAGGACACTCCTTTTTTTGTCTATATTTTGTAAAAGTTTCTATATTATTTTGTTGTTTGTCATAAATAAAATCTTTGTTATTATTGTTATCCCTTAATCTCTTAAGTTAGGTTTTTATTATATTTTTATAAAAGTAAAACATAAAAATACATAATATAAGACGTATCAAAACAATAAAAACATTATAGAAAAGCTAATCCAGGGTGCTGCCGGTAACGGGGCAGGGCCCGAGCTGCCGGTTGTTAAGACTGCAGAAAGAGGACCGCCGAACTATGCGCGCCGTCCAGGATTACCGCCTTCTGATTTTTTTTTTTATTATTTTTACTCTAATAGGTATGTTAAGTCTTGTGTTGTAAATTGTTTATTATACTTTATTGTACAAAAATTAACATTACCTTGTAAATAAAAGTAAGTGTTTTGACTAGTTTACTAAAGGAATGAACGAGACTGTTTGATTGAATGATTAGTTCATTTCATTCTATGTTCAGATCTTTTACTCACTCCTATGCTGTGCCTCTTTGATCCTGACTTTACTCCGAGGTAAACGTGTCTTAGCTTCCAAGTATATAATTAAAATAATAATAAAGTATATTATATTATTGAAGTGTTTCTCTGTCACCCTAACCTTTCAAAATAAACAACATTTAATACCTACCATATTGTATGTTACATTTCATACATACATTTCAGCCGTATGCAGTCCACTGCTGGACATAGGCCTCCCACAAATATGACTTGTACCATCTTGGGGGGTAGTTGCCATAGTCGCCACGCTTGGCAAGCGGGTTGGCGACCGCAGTAGCTATAGATTGGGTTTCGACGGACACTGCTGCCCGTCTGTAGGATTTTTCCCTTTGTCGCCTCTTACGACACCCGCGGGAGGAGATGGGGTGGTGCTATTCTAGTCAGCCGGCATCCCACGGCATATTGTATATTATTCTAACCTAAAAATATAAACCTTCATGTAATCGCTGAAAATGGATTCGTCTATCGCTATCTATCCTGTTTACCCAATCGAATTTTGATCTCCTAAATCTCGGCATATTCAGCTGAAATTCAGCTTATTGGAAAGGAATCCTGGATAAACCAGGATCATACGTGTTGGAGTACAGGCGACGCTTCCGTCCCGAACGAATTTTTGGTCCCACTTGATTTTATATTTACCTGAGGATTTATGCAAAAGATTTAGTAATACGAGTACGTGCCAGTATACGAGTACTTGTAACTTGTTGAAAAAGTGTGCATCACTGATTTGTACTAAAGTTTTTTTAGAGTAAAAATACCCTTTTTTATATAGTACAAGTTGATTTTGGGGTCGCGGAGCAAGAGAACAATGCATGAAACAGAATTCAAATATAAAGCTAATGATGTAAGATATTACATAGTGATTATTATTTCCCCTCACTAGCTCGTAAAGCGCTTGTTTATTATTTAATACGAGAGGGTAAAAACGCATTTTATCCACTAGTGATAAAAGTAAGTTGACTTCTCATAGCTCTTATTGCTATGGTTTTAAAGTCTAAATTCGCGAAGTACAGCTCACTTGCCCCCGCGGCGGCTGTGGCGCGGGCGAGCTTCGCTAACGCACCGAGTTGAAAATCGAATTAGAACATTCGAAAATCGTACTGGCCACCACAAGCTAACCAAGCTAAAGGCACCTTTTGTAAAAATGTTGAATGTATCTAAACGCAAAGAAATTTTGCATGTTTCACTTTCCTCGCTGTAGTGAGGGGAAAAGTTTTGTGTTACACACGGGTGCAATTGTAATTTAATTCTCGTGTATTGAAACACTCGCTACGCTCAGGATTCTATTTTAAAACCACTCGCTTTGCTCGTGGTTAAACTATAGAATCCATTCGCTTGCTCGAGTTTCAATCCCACACTCGCAGTTAAAATACAATTTTGCACCCTTGTATAACAATAGTTATTTGTTATGCAAGGCTGCAAAGTGGTTATTTGGCGCTAGTGTTGAAATTGAAAGCTGAGCAAGCGAAGGAAGCTAAGATTGAAGAGGAAGCGAAGCGAATGGTTCAAAGATAGATTCCTGAGCGTAGCGAGGCTTTCAAGACACGAGACGTCAAATAATTTTGCAGTCATGCGGAACACACAACTTTTCACCTCACTACAGCGAGGAAAATTCGAGCGGCAAGAAAAACAATAAAGCAAAACTTATTGCGCGATTTTTCAGGGAAATCATATCGGCATCGCTACTAGAATCATTCATTTTAATAGTTCAAACTTTGAGTTCAAAGAGCTTAGCACAGGACAAATCCGACAAATGTGATAACTTGAATTGTGATAACTTAAAACTTAAAAAAAAATAATTACGGTTGCGTTCAGAAATTACAATATTAAGTAAACCTATATTTCAATTTCTTTATCAAATAAACATTGAAATCGTGTTTTATTTAATGGATTAATTAGTCAAAATATGTAAATGAAACTGAAATACTATTAGTATGTATAATAAAATCTACTTATTTGACATAAAATAAAGTGTAGCTAAAAATAAAAAAGTTAAAAATCTGTAATCAAAAACATGTTTCTGATTGGTTATTATCTATGGTTATTATGAACTCACCGCGGTACTGCGAACATCGAAGTTCGTATATTGCGAGCATCTTTCTCTTTTACTCCAATGAAAGTGACACAGAGACAATCGTCCGAAATTTACGAATATCAAAAGATATGCCCCCGCGTGACGGGGGCGCTACATTTCGCGGTAGCGCCCCCGTCACGCGTTGAAGGAGTTTTATTACTTAAAAAAAAGTTACATGCACCACACAGAGTTACAATCATCGGCTTCGAAATTCGAATGACTTGCACGCTAGCGGATAAAATAGGCTTTTCCACGCAGATTTGGCGCTATAAACTAAGGTTTTCCGAGCGAGTGAGGTGAAAATAACTATTTTAGGCTATAACCTGAGCATAATAAAATAATTTCTTCCAATTTGGTCACCCTGTTTAATGTGACGTGTCGTTGCTTTCCAAGGATGACATTAGGAGAGGAAAGTTTAAGATAATTTTAAAGAAAAGGTCATTAACGTTTTTTCGATGAGAATCAGTTTTTCTCACTCAGTGACTGGCCAATATTACTTAATTCATCTCTATAGAATTATATATATCACGTTCAATTCATTTGTCGCCATTTTTTACAACATAAAGCAGAATCAAACTGTATAAGTTCAAAAGTAACGAAGAAATCTGTTACGATACAAATAATAGTTTCGCGAGCCTATATAAACATAACTTCTTTGTACAACCATTGTAGTAGAAGGGATCATATGAACTGTGAATTGGAACGTAAAGAGCTTACAACTTTTCAAAAGTGTTTACATCGGTGTAATAACAATACTGAGACGCCAAAACCAAAACCTAGTAAGAAACAATATTAATCTGTATAGTCGCCATCAGATACGAGTATATCGAAGCTGTTGAGATGATCAAATGTCTGAACAACACCTCTATTGTGTGCACGTTCGGTTTTTTTCATGCACTTTAACAGCCTGCGTGACTGTACATATTGGTTACGTTAAAAATAAAAATGTACCGTTGTGCAGTCATCATCATAGTAGCAGTCAAACTGGACAACACCAACAACACACACACACACCTTTAAAAAAATACAGATATCCATGCACAAATTGACTGAGCCCCACGGTAAGCTCAAGAAGGCTTTATGTTTTGGATACTCAGCCAACAATACATATAATACGAGTATACAAACACTTTATTTTTATTATATTATATAAGAGCGTATAGGGATCTTAAAGGCCGGCAACGTACTTGTGACTCCTCTGGTGTTGCGATTGTCCATGGGCGGCGGTAGTTTCTTACCATCAGGCAATCCGTCTGCTCGTTTGCCTCCTATATCATAAAAAAAAAGTTTTTTTTAGACAGGCAGCTTGCGATGGTACGTCTAACTCATTGTTCACTAAGCACTAATTCACATACATAGATAACACCCATGGGTCATGACTCAGGAACAAAAATGCCTTTGCGTGCCTTTGTTTATCACACAAATAAATGCCCTTATTAGGATTTGAACCCATTTATGCTTGTCTGTCTGTTATGTGTATCTGTCTGTATTTTGTAGTATGCATAGT
The DNA here is from genome assembly GCA_022674325.2 of Grapholita molesta. Lineage (NCBI taxonomy): Eukaryota > Metazoa > Arthropoda > Insecta > Lepidoptera > Tortricidae > Grapholita > Grapholita molesta. The sequence continues at coordinate 4,334,434 of CP053138.2, forward strand.
ACATCTCACACTTGTCCAGTAAAACATATCGATCAGCGATTGAAATAGATATATACGACATAAAATATAAAACACAAAAACTCTTACTTGGTTTTGGTTTTCAACACCCTAAAAGGAAGTATTGCTATTGTATCGTAAATATTTCACGCTCGCCTCGGTACGTTCCGCGCTCATTCCTTCAATATGAAAACAATAGAGATGGCTATACTTTATCAGTACATTTGAAAATTAATCTCAAACTCTTGTTGAAACTCAAATGTTCCTGTACCTCAAATGTTCTAGCATTTCAGCGTTTTCTGCTTTAATATTGAGGAGTTATAGTTGCACTTAACACTTTAAATGTCCCTCGCTTGCACAACGACCAAGAATCCATACGTCAGTGCATTACAGGTGATGTACTAATGTACAGCGCCATTCATTTCTGACGTCACGTGGACTTGACAGAGATAGTTTGACGGTGTATTACATGAAATGCACGGACAGTTAAAGTGTTAATAATATAGCGACTTTGTCGCTTTTCATCGTCGTTTTGACAGAAGGTTTGTAAGAGTATGAAGCGGTAAAAGTATAGGTTGTGTGAATTTTATATGCCATTGGTGAGCTTGATTATTTTTCTTAAGTATACATATGATTTATATGTATAAATGTAATACGCCAAACCGCATGCGCGGTGGTACAATATTAGGCGATATAAAACTAGACTTGAACGACACTTTTTTAGATTTCACCTTCTGAGGAAATATTTTTATGGGGTCTTTATTTTATTTATATTAACTACTTGGAAAACTAACAGCTTAAAACATTACTTAATACAGAATATACTTACAGAGCCAATTATAGGTTCTCACTTATAAAAACAAGCTAAACACAATAACAACTTAAGCGTAAATATACAAAGTTCTTACAACTTACGATACCTTAGGATGTTTCCAAAATAGGTACAACGATATAACAAAACCTATAACAATCTTTTAATAAGGTCAAAATTAATATCAGATATTCAAACCAAAACCTGTTACTAACCCAGAATTATGTAGATTTTATTTGTCACCTATGTTATTATTATCAATCACTGCATTCAACGAACTGGCAACGAATATGGCAGCGGAGCTTTCAAACTGTCGAACTTTTCACACCAAAATTTCAACTATTACGACGACTTAAAGTCATCAAGTACTTACTTAAAGTCCGACGATTTTTAGGTGCAACCTACTTCAGCCATGGACGTCTACTGCAGAACATGAGCCTTCCCCATATACCACCATAATCAGCATGGAGGGGTTATTGCCACAATTGATACTCTTGGGTTGGTGATAGTAGGACATATGTTCTATCGCATTAAGGGACGCTGCTGCGTATCCTCCTTTGTTTTCTCTCTGGGACAATACCCGGATCCAAATGGCTGGTGCAATAATCCCTAACTTATCGTATGGTTCTGCAAGTCACATGCATATAATACAGGTAAGTACCACTACTTTAGAAGATGAACTCTCGATATACCGAGGTAAGGTCGCGAGGTCAAGTGTTATCCTCTTTAAGTATAAAGTTCCAGTGGGCATAGGACAGCGAGAAATTGAATTATCCACGGGCACAATGTATAGTCAAGGGCAGATTATATGTATACACGTTTTAGTGGTGGGATAGCATGAAAAATATGTACCTATTTTTGAATTAGGCTTTTTTAATACAACGACGGTGGCTAACAAGCATATGGCCCGCATGATGATAAGGAGTACCGTAGCATACAGATACCTGCAACTCCAGAGGATTCAAATGCACGTTGCCTACCCTAAAAGATGTTGGAGCTCTGGAAACCTTACTCACCATCAGGAACACAACACTACGTACATTTATTTTTAATGCTAATTGTTTATGTAATAGCTGTTGGTACTCCTTAAATAAATAATAATAAATGGTAACTGAAAGGTAGCAGTGCTATTATGGCTATGGTCTTCTGTAAGGAGGAGGTACTTCCGCAGTTGGGCTTCTCCAGAATCAAGCGTGATGGTACATCGCTGAGCCCTACCTCTCATTGTTTAAAAAATACAGCTATCGCTTTGCGAAACGGCGACATAATTGCTCTAAAATAGTGTTTTCTACTAGCACTTATATTAGGACTAAAATAATTAAAAATACAAGGTGTGAAACTGCAACCTCTCATATTTGCATTTCTGTTCTGTTCTTATTAATTGAAAGAAAACAGACTTATCCAATTAGAAAGAGTAATTTGTTAGTGTAAAAATATTCCGTGATTTACTTATCCTGACTTAGTTTGTGCGTACTGACTTATTTGTAATCATGGTGTTTTATTGTATTTTGTTGTAAAATTATAGCAGGGACTAATTTAAAGTATTACAAAAAATTGCATACTGTCTTGAGATAGCTGGTTAAAGCGGACCAATTACTAATTTAATGGTAAGACCTGATTAACCCCTTTTGCAGCAAATAAGTAATTTTATTCTGTTCTTATTTTTGTATGTTTCAGTGTTACTTCTGTCTACTAAGATACTCTATGAAAATAAATTGAACTCGAAAAATACTGAATTTATACATTAAATTACTATTAGTATTCTGTATAATTCTAATTCTTGTTTAGTATAGATAACGTTTGTTTTATAGCAAGCATGAGTATACCGGAATTTAAGTATACGTGCGTGCTCAAATAGTGCACAGTATTTTATTTAGATTTAGTGAAGTAAAGGTATCAAATGTTACTATTTCCACTAAACCAATATACATCGCATCAAATAATTTTTATACATAACAACACGGATAACAAACTCGAAGGTAAATAAAATAAGAATAGCATATCTAAAACCGTTGTGTACTGAACAATGTACCAGAAAGCTGTTAAAATATTGCCAGACACGAAATTGTTTCAAGCGTAAAAATGAAACAAATCGCAGTGTATCCCAACAACAAAGAGAAAGTATTAAAGCGTCCGGCAAAAGCAAATACTAGTTTTAAGGCTTAGAGTAAAAACTAGGATAATGTTCACGTACGAGAGCAACAATTATAGGTAGAAAAGAGAAAATGAGATGCATGACACGACTGCCAACCTTTAAGGGGGGTTGTAGCTCTGGGAACCTTACTCACCATCAGGAACACAACACCAGATACCTGAAAGGTAGCTGTTCCGATATTACAATCTATTTGTCTCCATGGGGTTCCAGCGCGCACATACTTTTTGCAGAAATCGCGAAGCTGGTCGATGTAACTGGTGACCGAAGAGCTGGCGGCTTCCTCGCACAACGTATCAGCATTGCGATATAACGAGGAAATGCTGCCAGCATCCTTGGTACAATGCCTCAAGGGCCTTTTTTAGATTTTATACTGTAGGTAACTAGTTAAGTACTTGTAGTTATCATAATACGATTGTAATTTCTGTAAAACCCCAGAAAAAAAAATACTTGTGTATACCCCATGTTTTTCTGTGTTGTGCTGGCTGACTAGAATAGCATAACTCTTTCTCTACCCGAGGGTGTAAGAGACGACAATGAAAAAACCCAACGGTTAGTAGCATCCGTTGAAACCCAATCTATAGCTACTGCGGTCGCCAGCCCGCCGGCCAAGCGTAGCGACTATGGCAACTACCCCCCATGATGATGCAAGTCATATTTCGGGGAGGCCTATGTCCGGCAGTTTTTTTTTTTTTTTTTTTATGACATAGGCGGCAAACGAGCAGACGGATTGCCTGATGGGAAGCAATTACCGTCGCCCATGGGCACCCGCAACACCAGGTGAGTCACAAGCGCGTCGCCGGCCTTTAAGGGTTGGAGCTCTGGGAACCTTTCTCACCATCAGAAACACAACACTACATACCTGAAAGGTTCATTTATCCATTCCAGGTTACTCTGCAAAATAAAACTTTTAATTATTTCCATTGCGATATGGATTGTGTAAATTATAGATAGTAAATGTTACCATAAAACCATATCTAAAATAACTAAAATGCATTTTAATTCAAGATCAACGCTGACTCTTGGGTCAGCATTTATGCTGAGGCTGGTCCATTTCATGGTAAACTTTTTAATATTCACTTCTTTTTGTTTATTGTAATTGTTTTTATGTTACATTTTTGTAATTTTAATGAAGTTTATCACGAATAAAAAAATTGAATTTGAATTTATGTTTCAATTTATTTTTAGGTAACAACTGGGGTTGATTCTTGACAAGTTTTTTTTAAATCTATGTATGTAATTTCTGGTCCCTAATGGCGATCTGAATGGGCCACCCTGTATAAATATAATAACTATAGTAGACAAATAAGGCGTAATCGGGTAATCCATACTATACTTATTAACTATATTCTTAATATATATACTGTATCCACACTAATATTATGAATGCGAAAGTTACTCTCTTTGTCTGTCTGTCTGTTACCTCTTTACCCTTAAACCGCTGAACCAATTGAGATGAAATTTAGTATAGACAGAATTTGAGCTACGAGAAAGGACATTGGTTAATTATTATCCCTCAACCATACTCTAAGGCCGGCATGGCTGGCCGATGAGGTCGCGAGGAAAAGCTAGTTGCAATATAAAAATGGTGGATAATTTCCGAAAAATAGTCAAATATCGCGAGGAAAAGCTAGTTGCAATATAATAATGGTAGATAATTTCCGAAAAATAGTCAAATATCACCTGTATCTAAAATAAGATCCTATTAGCGGAATTATTCTCCATATTTACACGGATAGGTACAAATATTTAGATGCCATAATCTGCAGCTTTGTAGGTAGGGTCATTACCGATTTGGTCAAGCTGTTAAACTTATTGAATAATAGGTACTAACATTATAGCTTTTGCAACTGTCAGTTAAGGCAAATTGATGAGTCTATAAAACGCTTAAGGCTTCTTTGAATACTTACCTCAGACTAATTGCGCCCGATTTATCGAACCAGACGGCCGGTACAGACGATTACCAACAATTCCTTGCTTATTCTCGGGTTGCGTTGAATAAAGTGATTGCAACCAGGGTGCGCGGTTGTGTTCGGACAGGAGACATTTGTAATTTCGTTAGAGTCAATGCCACGAGTCTCGAGACACTGCCTCGCATAAGTCATCCCGTACTAGCAAAACACATATATTTCTGTCCGAACGGACACCTACGAAGAGGATTATACCATGAGTATGCAAGATAAAAATTGGTTCGAATTGAAAACCTCCTCCTTTTCTGAAATCGGTTCAAAAACATTGATACCGCATTAAATGTTTATAAATTTTATAGGAATCGTAACGAAAATTTAGACGTTTGTAATTTTTTTACCATACTCTCTAATATATTATAGTAACAATTTAAGTTATTTATTCAATGAAATATTCATAATTTATATTTATTGTTACGGACGTCCATTGCTGGAGTTAGGCCTCCCCTAGACTAGAAATAGACCGCCACATAAAAAAGAAGGAAAGAAAACACCATGCATCCCTTTTTGATAGCCTAAAAACAAGACAGTACGATTCTTGTTAGTTGTATAAGTAGTAAGTATCTTCGAGAACTCATGGTAAGGGTAGGACTGGACTTGTGGACATTCTTGCTTGTAATTTGGCGAATGTCGCTATATTTCCGTTCTGCAAATGTCTTGAATAAGGAGAGCATTTGAGAGATAGTCAAATATATCCACGTCTTTCAAAGATAAATAGATGTAGCCTACATGTGGTTAAATGTAGGTATAATTAAACGCTTAATCAAAATGTTTGGTGTCCAGCAGTTCGGGGAATTTTAGTTATCAAAAATGTATCCGAATCGAATTAATTCACAAGAAACGATTCTCTTCTACCTTCTTAATGCGGACTACTAAGGAATGGAATTCGTCTTTGTCTGTATTCCCGGCACTATAATTTGGGTCTTTTCAAGGTAAGAGTGTATATACTGTTACTGAATCAGCGTGCTACACCGTCGACCTCGCATTTACCATCAGGTGCGACTGAGGTCAAACGCTGGTCAGTCTTGTATACAAAAAGCGACAAGTTAGCGAGTAACTCTGGCCATACTTTTTCGTATATAGATCCTAGAATCTTAGTAGTAACCTTAGAGAGTTTGGTTTTATGTCAAAAGGCCATTTGCTGAAGACCAATTAAACATGCTAAATAGATATTTTAAGCAATGGTAGACTTACAGGCGAAAGTAAATTACTGTAGGCATCTGAACGTTAATACATTTCTTGTCCATAGATACGGGATGTGTATTTGTGTATGCACATTAATCGTAGATTACCTAGATAATCTCCCTGACATGTTCTGTTACTGCAGTCGATCATTTAACGGTATCCAGATCACAAGCTACACGGAGACGGTATGTCAATAAATAAATATTACAGGACATTCTTACACAAATTGACTGAAGCCAAGGTAAGCTCAAGAAGGCCTTTTGTTGTGGGTACTCAGCCCACATATACAACCAGTTCAACAACAAGCCGTCACCAGAGGATTAAGCTGCTTATGATTAGTCGCGAAAAAATAAGAAAAACAATGTTTATCTCAATTAGTTTAGTAATTACAGAAATACATTTTTTTTAAATACAATAATAATCGAAATAAGTTTTGTCAAAATTTATTTCGATTATTTTTTGTGTAAAAACTACATGTATTATGGTATTTTTAAGAGCTGTGTAGATAGCAGCTACTTAGGTTAGCAGGGCTACTTAAGTTACTAAAATCAAAAAACAAAAAAAATACAAATATTTCAATATTTGTAGACAAGGTAGGGATGTCGATTTTCGATGAATTTCATTTTTTTTCTGTAATTTCTAAAATAATTGATATATATTTTTTTCTTTTTTTTCTCCTACCAGCTCCATCCTCTGGTGCCAGCTTGGGACTGGTAAACTGGTTGTATACAAATACTTAAATACATATATAAAACACCCATCACACAGGAAAGAATATATGTCCTCATCACACAAATAAATGCCGTTACTGGGATTTCAACCCAGGATCATCAGCTTCATAGGCAGGGTCACTATCTTATAGGCCATATCTGTCGTAATAACCTGCCGTATGTAACATAACAATAAGCGTCAAATGATAACAAGCGAGTGTAGTTCTATTAAATGTTACCATTCTTGAGTAACACTACTCCCCTGATTGATACTGAGAAGTTAACCCAGTTGTAAAGCGAGATATATTGGAAACCTCACAGGAAGTGTCGGTAGCCTCGTGCGAAGCGCTGGTAGCCTCACGAGAAGCGTTAGTAGACTTACGGAAAGCATCTGACATCTGATTGGTGATCATGACATCATGAGTTATCAGTCTTACATGTTGTCTATTACCTGAGGTCTGTGTTGCAGACAGATATCGATCCATAGCGCTCAACAACAATGCTTGTACACATTAGAGAATATATAGTATAATATATGGTAGTAGGTTTGCTCGGTGCACGGCTAAGCGTTACTTATTGCCATGTCAGCGCTAAAAGAATTGCGAACGGATGTTTACTTCCACAGATCTCGCATAACAGAAAGACTACATAAAAAAAATTGCGGGTGCGACAAGAAACGTATATGTGCTCTCATTTATTAAAGTACATTGTGAAAGATTGTCCCTAAATATTTATTTATTTTTTTATATTGAGCCGGTTGTGTTTCAAAGGTGTTTTGTCACGGCCTGGCCAAGCGTGGCTCAATTTATATAAAAATATCAAATTATATTATTGTCGATATCTAAACTATATATAACTAAGAAGGCTACTACCTGACCCTCCAACCCAGAGGTTGCTATTGGGTCTATTTTCTTCACGCTGGCCACTGGAAAGCGACTCTTAAATATCAAATTAAATTGTAAATTATAGACGTTTGACATTTCGTAACTACATCCCTGTCTTACCTCAGGAACAAAGTCAGTTAAGCGTTAGACCTGTATTCCTCATTCTGCTCTCTCATTCTTCTCGTTCTTTCATTCCATTGTTATACTCGGCTTTAATGAAGAATCTTTGGGAGGTAATCCATGGCACTTCCACTGTGGATTTAAAGTAGTCACTGACTGATTGCTACATTATCGTTAACAAGCTTCGATTTAATTCCGCGTCGGAACTAAGATGTGGGGATAAGCAACGAAAAAGCATGAGATTAGCTTGGCAAGAACTAAGTACCGCTTTCCTTAGAATGCATGTTGTTTAACTTTTATTTAGCAGATGTAATTGAAAAGGGTTGTTTGTTTTGCTTCGTCTCTCACACGGATTTGTAGGTTTATCTTATGTAAAGATGACTGTTTCTTGTTTTACCAAATAAACATGATAGACAAATAAATCCATATTTACACAGCGCATTTTATATTTCTGTTAGAGTCGATTGGTTGCTTGCTTGGTACATTCATCATCGTCATCATCATCATTAAAATACATCCATAGTTGGACATAGGCGTCTCTTAAGAATCTCTACAAAGAACGGTCGTGGGTTTCCGCGTCCTAGACTACGTAATAGGACCACATTGTGGAATTATACCCACACCGTGACTTCCGGTCTTTTCCCCACGACCAACGTAGTACTTAGAACCTAGATGCACCAGGAAGTAATACATGTAAGAATCCTTTTTTGTTACAATGTTGAACTAACGTTTAAAATATGTGAATTATGAAAAATAAATGGATTTATTTTCTAAAACGATTTTTCTATTTTCAAACGTTATAAAATTCTGACACAAAAACATTTCAACCGCCCTGTTATCCAACCACGGAACCAAATAGCACTGCATTTTTCAACTAACTTGATGTAATTCTTTGAGGATGTTAATTAACTTTTTATTCCCTAGTGCTCGTCGGTTACTGTCCGGAACACTGCGAATGATGGACCATTAACGAGTTTAGAGTAAAGAGGAAAACCTAACATAAGTCACAAATATGTCAATCTCCTATATTGTCAAGGCGATAAAGTGCATAGTAAGATATTTGTGACCACCTCCAATATATCTGATGGCGACTGGACACAGCGCTGCTTGTCCTTGTTCAATTGTACGAGGTATTTATATGAGAACGTAATGAAAATAATTAGTAGCAACTAATGGTAAATGTTACTAAAGCGGGAGAGAAAAATACAAAACAATTACACCACAGCCAGCCTTAACGACCAATTCGAGGAAGAATTACAAATGGCGCAAAATTATGAGCCGCTTCAAATAATCATTAAACATAAACGTGAAATGGTTTCCCATTCAAATGATAGCCCGTCGCAGTTAACTGCCCTCTTAATGCCCGACACAATCTCTTCCTCGGAAAACAGTTACATTTTAGGGAGGTATTAATGAATTATTACCTATTAAAGTATAACAAGAACACATTCTTTATTGGAAGACGTAAACTTTATAACGGTAATTTAATCTAATTCCCGTTTGGGTATATATGAGGCTGTTAGGTTGAAGAAAACGGTGCTTGTTTGTATTATTAGCAAACACCGGTTTCGCCGGGGCAAATCTGTACTGACGTTTACGAATAGTGCGAGGACACATTAAACTAATTTTATTAGTTGATATCGATAAAAATTACGTACAACCGTTGTGTAATTTAAAGAATTTGAATGAAGAAAAAAACTACATGCACAAAATTTTTTTTTTGAGGAATTAACTTTCTTTAATATTTAATATAATTTTCATAATATACAATCAAATTTTTTTCCACTTTTCCTGACTTTAATCTTCATCGCCTGGATGACAATATCCATTTTAGCCAACTAAATTACCTTTTTAGGTCAACTGTAGTAATGGGAGCAAATTCAAACAATTTATAGTTTTGATGAATTTCTGTTATATGACTCAGTTCTATTTCTTTTCCGGATACCAAATCATTTAATGTTTTTAAAGTTGAAATGCCGACGTTTTTCTCTAACACTGTTTGAAGTTTTTTATTTTTATGAATGTCGATAAACTAAGTCGATTTTTAATGAATCACTAGCATTGGTACATTTTTGCCCCCGCGAAACCGGTGTATGATTATTAGCCTTTAGCTGTTAGTCATGAAAGTCCGATTTTTTGGTTAACAAAACCAAAAAGCAAAACAAGACGTCCAAGCGAGGGGAGCGGTTTCATCCTTGCGTTGTGAATATTCCATTTATTCGCTTCTACCTTCCTAATGCGGTCTGCTAAGGAATGGAATTTCTTGATTCCTGGAAAGCTATAGTTCTTGTCAATTCAAGGCAAGAGTGAAGAGACTGTTACTGGACCAACGAGCTACACCCTCGAACGCGTAGAAACTTACCATCAGGTGAGACTGAGGTCAAACGCTGGTCAGCCTTCTCCAAAAAAAAACATTTTATACCAATTCATTTAAAAAATTAGTTTTTTTTCCAATGAGAATCCCGAGTTCTTTCCATTCCATAGACAAAAAAGTTGTTTAAAAATTCCATTGATATATAAGAGGGCAAAGTTAAAGTTCACCTTCTCGTACTAATATTAAAACCCGAGATAGTGAAAGATTCCAAAATTGAACCAAGAGCATAGCGAGTGGTTCAAAGAGTAGAATCTTGAGCATTGAGAGGGTTTCAAAGGACGAGACGGGACTCCATGTAGTTGTAGTCTAGTGCATGCTCCCGTCAATCGCGACAGAAACCATCCAGGTCATCCCGCCATCTCCTTTTAGGTCTGCTTCTGACCCGGCCGACTTGTTCGGTCCAGTCAGTGGTTAATTTAGCCCATCGGTCCGGGTGCATGCGGCAGACGTGTCCAGCCCAGTTCCACTTGAGTATGGCGGCCTTGACGCCGACATCCGAGATACCTGTCCTGGAGCGCAGTTATGTATTTCTAATACGATCGATTCTGCGGACCCTTAGCATACTGCGCTCTCTTAGCTTATAAGTATATAATAAATTATTAATCCCGCGGCTTTAATCATGTTTATTTAGTCACTTTCATACCTATGTTCTGGGGAGCCTTTCGGATACACTTCGACCCATTGGGAACTTTAAATTTGTAGGTATTTATACCTTATACTGTAGTATGCCATACTACAGTCTATGTAGACTCTCTGCAACATGTTTCACGAGTGACTAAGTAACCACGGATGAAGCACTGTGTTTAATAATATATAATAAAATACATCGCTAATTGCTTTAACTATATTTCGTTGGTAAAAGACAATATTTGTACCAAACAGGTTTGTTAACACAAGTTTATAAAGTCAGAATATCGTTCCAGATAATTTGAACGCAGTAATCTGATTAAATTTAATACTAATTCAACACAATCACCCAAATTTGGCTCTTTCACTACCCAACCGAAAATAAACGCAATTAGTCTACACGTAACATGTTGCATAGGAGCGCTAATTAGATTATGAGAATCGCTTTTTCGACAGCTAAATTAGAGCTTTGAGAGTATATGCCTAGATGGGTACCAGGCATGCCGATAACCCGACATTCCCTAGCAACGACAGGCTTGAGCTATACATGCATCCCTGTTACTAGAATATGGCGAGAGAGATGGTAATATAAATTTAAGTTCCGATATTAAAACGTCTAGAGTTCGCAACTTATTTCGCAATACTAAGCGTTGGACGCAGTCCGTAATAGGTTAAGCGCAACTAGAATCAAATAGTATATTACGTACCCAGGGCGGTATAACAAAGAATGGCTCAGATCGCGGGTATTTGTGGCCTGAACCCGAGGTGAAGGCTATAAACAAGCGATCTGAAGCCTTCTTTTTTACCGCCCGTGGTGCGTACATAGTTTAACGTCTTCATCTGGGTGTAAAGTAAGATTTTCCGCCGCGCCCTAGGGCGGTAAATCTCTCTTAGCACCCAGTGTGACGTAAATGATTTAGGCAACGTTGGCCATATGTAAGGCGAAGCGGTACATTCTAACATTTCCTGTTAAGAATAGAAGATGGAACCGTTAAGAGATTGCATATACTTTTTTTAATAAATCGACGGTGACAAACAACATACGGCCTGCTTGATGGTAAGCAGTTACCGTAGCCTATAGTCGCCTGCAACTCCAGAAGATTCACCTGCGCGTTGCCTACCTTTTAAGAACCTATACACTCCTTTTTTTGATGAACCTCATACTGTTGTCCCGAGGGAAAACCTCGGCAGGGAGTTCATTCCACAGTCGGAGTGTTCGCGGGAGGAAAATCCTCTTAAACCGCTTAGTGCGCGACCCTTTAGGCTCCAGGGTGTGAGGATGAATGCACTGCCGACTACGAGCGGTGCGAAAGCAGCTGTTGGCATCATGTCGAACAGTTCTTCAGAGAACTTGCAAAATAATTAGAATTATTATTCGCTTTTAAGTATATAATACTCTGCACATATTATTACTTTGAATCTTTCAGTTTAGCCCGATGGTTGACTGGTAGAGAATTTCCAAAGAAATGTATCCCGTCATTTGTAGCTTCTTGTATTGTGCAATATGAAATATATCATACATTTACATTTTAAAATATGCGAAAAAGGAATATATAACAATACTTCATAAACTTTTATCGCTTGCTTGTTTCAATCCAGTAATGAAATCAAGTTTTTAAATATTCCTTTTTCATATAATTACAAAAGTAGGCCATTAAAGTAACATTGATTCCAAAGTATAATTTATGTAAAATGACACGTAATGGAGACCTGTGCCTGGTTCAGTAATCAAAGATTTTTATTGAATCTATTGAAAAGTTTACCAACTGAGAAATTATTCATGCAACCGATTAATCTAAAAACTGCCTCAGGCCTTTCATAAGGAGGCCTTTGGGCAGTTCTCTACAATGTCATTGTCGGATTTGTAAATATTTTGTTAAATAATGTTAAACTACACTCAACTTTTGAAAAATTCTTGTAACGATACTTGTGTTTAGTCTTAATTAATATTAATTTACGAAGTTTCTTCTTTATCTTCGGAGATAATCGCAAGATGACAATGACGTTTGTGGAGAACTACCCCTTTACTCAGCTGTAGGACATTTAATAAACCAAAAATATCTAGCTGCCCTAAAGGGAATTCTCCTAAAGTTAAGAGAAATAAAACAAAATTAAACTGTATAACAAACGATGGCAACATTCGATTTTCCCGGTGCCCAAGTATAGTTTAAAGCATCGCTTGATCAGTGTTTCCGTCCCTTGTTTACTATGAAAATATTTTGAGAAATTTACGTTGGAAAACACTGTTAAGAGCGAAGCAAAGTTGATCGCCGGTTACCTCTCTAGATCTCGTATAAATAATAATCGACTGGCGGTTAGACATCGGCACTAATAACCTCCAAGTATCAATTCTTGTCCCTAAATAACTTTTAACTATGCTCACCCCTATGGATTTCAACACGACGTTTATTAAGGCGGTTTTTAGTATTTATTATAGTTAATAGTATAGCAGTTTCGACTACAGTTTTAGCCTATTGGATAGTGACTCTGCCTGTGAAGCCGATAAAAGAAAGAAATAATGAAAACACATTTATTTTAACGCCATAACATTAAATATTATTAAAACATGAACAATGGTCCTGGGTTCAAATCACAGTAAGGCCATTTATTTTTGTTATGAATCATGGGTGTAGTATAATATATGTATTTAAGTATTTGTATATTATATGTATCGTTGGCTGATTACCCACAACACACGCCTTCTTGAGCTTACCGTGGGGCTCAGTCAATTTGTGTAAGATTTTTTACACGATTTAATGTGAGGGGTCACGGTAATAATTTAAATAATATAATTGTATTTATAATACCTGGTAGTGGTAAGCAGTACATTATGTTTGTCTCGCTTTCTTATTGATCACAATAATATCCCGCACCGTTTAAATGTCTCTGTACCAAAAATTGCCTTTTAGCATTAATTTGACCGTGCTCTTATACTGTAAAATAACGCTTAAGAAATAGAAATATGCGACATCTAAGAGAAATTATCTGTCGTCTTCGCCCGACAACTTTTGTTACGTATGTTATTTGATATTTTTATTAATGCGTCGTTTGAAACGTTTTTACGCGGTAAATAACTCGGCGGTACACAATACACAAGAGTTCGCTTACACTAAAGTTGAGGTCCAAGTTTAGTTATATTGCCAGTGATGCTTCCTTCGTAGCATAAGTACACAACTACTTATATATCTAAACAGTAAACACTATATTTTTTTCTGGCATCATCATCATTTCAGGCATAACACATCCACTGCTGGACATAGGCCTCCCCCAAATATGACTTGAATCATCTTAGGGGGTAGTTGCCGTTAGTCGCCACGCTTGGCAAGCGGGTTGACGACTGCAGTAGCTGTATTTATATTTACAGATTGGGTTGCGACGGAATCAAAATATTTTTATAAAATGATTTGATTTTGTTCCTAGTTAGTAAGGATGAGGATTTGTTAGAACATGTCAACTTGTGACTGTCGATAAAGCCGCATAGAGAAGAATGGGGGACGAATATTGGGAATCAAAATTGTATCAATTGGGAATTTAAATTGCATCAGGTAATTCTGATCTTTGTACACTTCATTATCATCATCTCAGCAATAAGTCGTCCACTACTGAACATAGGCCTCCCCCTTAGACCTCCTTTGTTCACTTACACGTAAGTAAATGACAGACCTTAACCAACGATTCTATACATAGAAGGTAGTTATTTGATGTTTGTTTTCGGATGTTAGGGGTACGCTACAGTGACACAAACGAGCAGACGGATTGCCTGGTATTAAGCAATTACCGTCGCCCATGGGAGCAACACCAGGGGAGTCACAAGCGCGTTGCCGGCCTTTAAGGGGGGTTGGAGCTCTGGGAACCTTACTCACCATCAGGAACACAACACTACATACCTGAAAGGTAGCAGTGCTATTATGGCTGTGGTCTTCTGTAAGGAGGAGGTACTTCCCCAGTTGGGCTGCCCCAGATTCAAGCGTGATGGTCAACGCTGTGCCCTACCTCTCATTGTTAGACGTAGTTTAAGGACATACCCGGGTCGGGTCGGGTAGTAAACAAGTTTATGTGTGGAAAGATACCTAATTAGCCTCTCACTTGTTTTTGATATGTCGTTGAAATATCTATGATTTTGTGCGAATATTGAGACACGAACTAGCGAAAGATTTCAAAGTTGAACTGCAGTGGTATCATGAGCGTTTTGTGGTTTCAAGCACGAGAAGGAACAAACTTTACTGCCGACTGAGACACAAAATTTGTTAGAAAATCATTCAAAAGTAGCATTGAAAAACTCATCAAACAAGCTAATATAAAAAAAAATGTGTTAAATTACTTTGCACTCTTGTGGATTAAATGAGGTTTTGTTATATGCCTTTAAATATGTCGGGATCTATATTGAGGACTTGAATATCGACTTGAAGATGTATTAAAAAATATTTCTGAAGTCTTTGATGGAATAATTTACTGCCCATTTCTTAACCCTAGATATAATTGGCATTATCTGGCCACCCTCAAAGTCACCTGAATCGGGGCAAAGGCTAATAGTTGCCGAAATGGAGTGGACTTAGTCAAGCAGTCTTTGTAATCTAGGAGCGGATGGAGTGCTTTAACCGCACGCCGCGTCGAGGGCCCTCACGACACTCGAACTCGGCGTTTGTTACACGATTAACGTCCCGTTTTTACCCTAACTCCGGCTTTTAGCGAACATCCCCTCGTTTTCTGTTTTGTGACTTGCTTGTTGACAGTATACAATGTGGGGGCTGTTGGAGGCAACGGTTTACGAGAGCATTTGAATAAAAATCTTTTAAATGGCTTTGATGGTTTTTAGTTGAAGTTAGTAGTAAACAGTTATTGATGGAATCTTGCTAAGGTAATTAAATTGTTTATCATGTATTTTTAGGATTATGTACATTACTTCTATAAGTTTACCTAGTTGACGATTGTGTAAAAAAATACAGTCGGCAATAAAAGCTTGTACCGAAAATGAAATTTTCGACAAAACCTACCTTCTAAACTTAATTTGGCGGTGTACAGCCGTGTGTACATAATTATTATTCGACTATCTTTTTGTATTTTTTTATGGTTAGAATTTTTAGGAATATTCAAATCTGACGAGGCAGGAACGCACGTTTTTGTTGCCAAATGAAGGGTTAAATCACACCGTGCTGACCGTTATTTCTAGTCGTAATAGTTAATTTCTGTAGAATGAATGAACTTTCCACACACTGCCCACATACGGGTTAAATAAAGCCGGACACTAATAAAATATTTATAAACACATTCCAATAATAGTTATCGGTCCGTCACGATATTGATGGACGTAGGATAATGTGAGCTCCATGGAAAACCCTTCTGTTTTTAGAAACTTTGAGATCAACCTGAATATTGACAAGTTTTTCTGCCTGGTAATCACGAACGCTACTAAAGAGTTTGAAACGTTGGGATGGAAGTTTCATCATGAAATTTAAATTCAGTATTATAATCCGTTATTAGGGTCCCGTACCCGGAAAACCAAAAGGGGGCCCTATTGATAACATGCCACTTCGACTGTCTGTTATCAGGCTGTGTCATAGCTACAAAGTTGAAATTGTCACGGATTATGTATTTGGTTTGCCACTGAAACTACAAATAGTTCAAGAAAAGTAAAATAAATATTAAAGACCGCCTTTAATATTTATTTTATTTCATTCCGTGCCGATTTCTACTTTGTTTATATATTACTATTTTTACTTTTATTTTAGTTTTTTAGTTATAACTTGTATTAAATTTTCTGATATGTTTTCTCGAGGGACTATTATGTAATCTTAAACGAGAGACGAGGCATAATTATGTAATCTAAAACACAAAGCTATCGTGAGATTAAAACATATTAATTGTATAAATATTATAGCAATATTATTATTGTAGCAATACTTTTCGAACGTGAGTTACCCGCTTTTACACAATTAATACATAATTATGTACTTTAATATTTGATGTAGGTATCACTGTTTTGAATAAGTCCGGTTGAGTTTCTTGCCGGTAATAATCTTCTCGGGTCAGAGGTATAGGGTAAGAACAGATGGTAGATTTATCTTTGCCATTCATAAGTGTATTCAATGGCCTTAATTGAAAAATAACCATCTTGTATCTTTAGTGTACTTATACTAATGGTACGGAAACCTTCTTGCATGTGTCCGACTTACACTTGGCCGGTTTTCAGTTGACTAATTACAAAAACTTTCTATTAAAATTGACGTGTGATAGAGAACTTCCATTAGCCATATGTTGGGGTCATAAGTTTGGGAGTGTACTAGCGAAGTCTAGGGTCAGAGGTCCTTAAGTAAATTATTTATAGGACTAACTTGTGGCAGGATTAAATCAATTATTTAATTCATATACTGGTTTTCGTCCGTGATCTGGTCTATTTAAGTACAAAACGAAATTGGGCGTTTTCAAAAAACGTTGTCCCGAACCTCTTTTTCCCAGATCTGGACGTGCCAGGGCTCATTTTTCTCAGAAACACGAGCTTTTTCGATCCTAATTCTGTAAAAAAAAGTGGACGTGTGTAAAAAGTGTACCCTACTATAGTAGGTTTTTAAAGACGTTAAAGATTACACAAGTTAACGCGTGTATTCACAAATAAGCTTAAGAACCTACTCGTTGCACATTATAAAGGATTATACAGATCAATTAGGTTCGTGTCGGTTCTGTGAACATTGTGAAAGTTAATAATTTTAAAACCAAACATTTTATTCTAGCCTCCTGGCGTAAAACTAATTCACAAAAACATTATTTGCAATCATAGAAACCGTTAACTATTGGGCACAGAAAAGACGATCGGTACACGGCCGCTCCTGGCCCGCTGGGCGATTAGGGCAGAAACCATTGATTTCACGGCTCAATCCCGCCGGACCCGACAGCTGGACACCGGTCGCTAATAGGTACTAAGTGCAAGAAGCTATTCTCCTGGTAAATGGAACATAGGAGAGTGTTCGTCTCTGATAAAACAGTTTATCCTGTTTATAACTTGAAGTTAGCTACCACCAGCATTCACAGGTAAAGGTTGATAGCATTCGCCGTCAACTACGACCTTGATGCGTCTGTCTGCTCGAATCGTAGTGAGCCATTTATTCAGCTTCTGGGGAGAATAATAAGAAGGATGTTTCGATAGAAGAGCCCTGTTTTATATCCGATGGAAGGCCTTCGCTATATCCAAACTAATGGCCAATTCTTCACTTCTTGTCTCAATCGCCTGTGCCAGTCACCAGCTCCGCGGCCTATACGGAAACCGTATTGATGGTCACTAAATGAGTGGTCCGCAAGGTACCGAAGGAACTGGCGATTTATAATGGACTCCATTACTTTAAAAAACAGTAAGGTAATAGCAATTGGTCGATATTTTTTTTTTTTTTTTTTTTTTTTTTTTATGCAAGACTGACCAACGTTTGACTTCAGTCGCACCTGATGGTAAGTGACGACGAGGTCGAAGGTGTAGCACGCTGGTTCAGTAACAGGAAGGAATAAAATTTTATTTTGAAGGAACTAAGCAGTCACCTTTTTTAGGGATTTGATGTACCAAGGCGGACTTCCACGAGATTAGGACTATGCCAGAAGAATACGGGAGCCGAAAAAAAAAACGCGTTGAAACCGGTGCCAACTCGGGAGCACGCAACTAGAGCACAATAGCGGAAATTCCGTCTGGCCCATCGGACTTATCTCTCCCTTTTTTTTTATGATATAGGAGGCAAACGAGCCTGATGGTAAGCAACTACCGCACACCAGGATACACGCGACACCAGAGGAGTCACAAGTACGCTGCTGGCCTTTAAGATAGATATATTCTTTTTTTGAAGGTTTGGAGGTCATATCGGTCCGAAAATACGGCCGACGACAATTCATTCCAAAGTTTTGGTGTGCGAGGCAGGAAGGTTCTGGAAAAACGCACAGTTGAGGACTGCCAACCATCCAAGTGGTCTATGGGCGAAGCCTATGTCTAGCAGTGGACGTCCTATGCTGATAAGATATAATACGATATACAGAAAAATATATGAGAACATAATCTCTACATAATGGTGAAAACTGACGGTAGACCTGTTTTCGTTAAGCGAGGGAAATAGCACCCAGGTTCCAGAGCCACGGTTGCGGCGTGTTCGGACTCACTTGATTTGGGTCGCTTTAAGGATGATTCACGTTAGACCGTCGCGTTTCCGCTCCGAGGGATCCGTTGTATGGAAAGAGTCACGTGACCACCGAGCCGCCCGATCCACTCGACTCGGGCACGGGGCGGACGTGCGACGGCCGTTACAGCTATGTTCAAAGGGCTGGGCTCGGCCCGGTGATGTGAGGGCGACGGGATGTCGACAGGATGTCGACGGGCGTGCGACGGTCGCCTAGTCGCAAAAAATGGCTCGGATGGAACGGTATATATTGGCCGGACTACGGAGGTTGCAAAATGTCATCAATTTGTTTGCTAAATATGAGGGGATAAATAATTCTTTCTTTAGTCGGGTTATATTACTAGTGCAGAGACGAGGAATTAACAAAGAGTGCTGAGTTGATACATTTCTTTAAAAATAATCAAAGAATAAATATTCGTTAATCATTATACCTAGATATTTTTCTAGCAGGAACGACATTTGCTTTGTGCTTGCCACAATCAAAATATCGACAATCCTGTTATCGATAAGTAAGTACATAGTAATTCAACAACAATACGTACACACATTCTGCATACCTAGACGCCGCGTGACATCGATCTTGAACAAATTGAACGTAATCCGTACACTTGATCCAACTTATTTTTTTATTTGCAATTAATAGTTCAAAATTGTTTTCTGAAGTATGTAAAATATAAATAAATAGATAGTTTTGTTATTTTTATTTACTTTTAACCCTATTACCTAATATTAGTCTTGTTGACCTGTATGACGTTGAAGTGGTACTTATCGATAACAGGACTGTCGATGTTTTTATTTTGTCAATCACTTACAAGAAACCGTTCGTGCTAGAAAAATATCTAGGTATACATATAACTATAAACCAGTATGAAGATAATTCGACGAATTCCTCAATAACAATTAACAGTCTTTATTATTTAGTTTTCTGTGTTTGAATAGTCTGAATTGAAATCACCAAAGAGGTTTTTCATGTATCGGAATATACGTCAAAAATATGTGCGTTACAAAATGTCACAAATTGTTTTCTGAAATATGGAAACCCAACCGACATTATATTTAGCCGTCTTAATGTGGCACCTGTAGATGTTCATCAATGTTGCCAGAAAGATAAATAATGATAGTTTGTAAATATTACCAGCTTTTGTGCTTTGGATAGAAAAAAAAATTACTAATTATTACGAAATAAAGCGCCCTATGCAAACCATAGGTAGTATTATCTCATACATTATTTCGGATCACGGTAAAATTTGCCGCGACCAAGTATTAGCAGTATGCGAGCACATTTATGTTCCGTTGTCTATCCCTTTATTTTTCAGGCTAATTTTCACACCAACTACTAAAATAAAACAAATTAAATATATGTCATTTTTATTCATTTTTAGATACTATTACTATCTACAAAGAACCTAGGCGCGCAAACGCGCAACGTCTCAACTGGTAAAGGAACACACTAAACCAGTAAAGGCGTGTCTGGCGTCCAAATGGTATATTATAGGGTATACTGTGGGTATTTTAGGTACAAAGGAAAATAAGCTTATAAGCATAGTTTTAGCAACCAAAGTATCCAAATATCTCAGTACAGATATTTGTATTTAGGCACTGGTCCCACCGCGAGCTAGTAAGCTATGAGCTATCAGCTATTTCAAGGGACAAAAGATAATCAATCCCGTGTAAATAAGTGACATATTTATATGTCATAGCCGGGCGATCGTAGTTCATTACCAGGCAATGAGATATAAATATATATCTCTCTTTTATTTACACGGGAGCAATTATCTTTTGTCCCTTGAAATAGCTGATAGCTCATGTCATGGCTTACTAGCTTGCGGTGGGACCAGTGCCTAGAAGGAAGGATTGGCGAGCTATATTTGGCTGCCATCTATATGATATTAATTGTAATAAAATGAACGGTACTTAAGACTTGAATGAATATATTTGTTACTTAGGGCCAATTTTTAATTTGTCAGATAAACACATATCTGACAGATACCCATAGAGTTATTCGTCGAATAAGGCTTAACTGACGATTGAAAAATCGGCCTTTAGTGACTTAAAGTTAAAATTACTCCTTCCCCACCTCTGAGAAATAAAACAACACGAAAGCACAATTTATTTCTTTGACTGATAGTAGGCTTCTACTCGTACTTATACGTAAAAGCTGCAGAAAACATAGCGTCAAGTCTATCTGAGTAGAATTACAAACATCAAAAAAAATTTAGTAAACAAATTAAATTAAACAATAATAACTTTTTAAATATTGTATACATCAGCCATGAAGGCTCGAGTTGACGTGTGATAAAATCCTAATCCAGAACTTTATTATATTTTTGACTAATGCCTCCGTTGATACAGTAAATGCTCCGTAGTCTCAGCGCTACTGTCCAGTTGGTTGAAGCTTGGAACTTCTCTCGACGTACGTCATATATGAAATTAAAACAAATTACGTTATGATATGATACTGATTATTTAACACGTAGACTGCGAAGAGCATCACGGGTGGAATATGTGGCCATGAGCATCATTCTTGGGATCAAGTCACCTTCCCTGTGTTGCCATCGGCATCACGGGTGGGATCACTTTGTCTTCTTTGTGTGGCCATGAGCATCATTGGTGGGATCAAAAGCTTATGTTTTTGGGTATTTGGGCATGGGATTAATGCTGTAATTTAGTACAATCAGCATCAATTAGCATATAAAATAAAACGCACCAATATCTAAGATCTGCCATCCTGTGTACTTTTTACAAATGACATTTTTTACAGTTCTCGTTTCAAAGTTTATATTGCATTTAATTCGTCACTTTTTGTGAAGAAATTAAGAAACGATAGATTCGTTTGGTGCGCTGTTTCATGCGCTAATTGATGCTGTCTTTACGGCGGGCAGCCATCGTGTTAACCTTTTGAAAGACCTTCCTCTTGTATCAAAACGTGTCAAGTACGCCAACGTCTCGTCTCGACGAATTCAAGCCTTATAAGTCAGCAGCAAAATAGCTTTGGCAGTGTCCGCTCTAGCCACTCTAGATGTCGATGGCGTGGCAGGCACGACATTACTCGACCACTTTAAGGGTTCTTGGAGTTAAGACGGTTAAAATATTTTATATATCATATCAATAACAGAAATGTGAGTGGCGACTCTCAAGATGACAGAAGTCCTATTTGGGGGAGGCTCTGTTCAGCAGTGGACGAGTTACGGCCGATGCAATGATGAATTAAAATTAGAAATATGATATTTAATGACAACGTCCTCAATCCAGACAAAGTAGATTCTTAGTCAGTGACGCTTTTGCAAAGCCACTCGTAATAGTGCTCAATATGAGCGATATAAACTACCTTCTGCTTGCAGTATACTGTGCGTAGAATTAGTATAAAATTATCATGTGGTCATATTAACCTACGAACTTAATATACCTAACCATGCATTTGCCTCTCTTATTTATACATACTGTACATCAACTTATAATATTCTAAAATCCTCAAATTAACGTATGAACTTTATATATATACATACTTAACTATGCATGGCGTCTACATAACACCATTTCTATCGGCTTGCCTACCTACCTTAGTTAACCTGCCTACTTATATATTAAACCGGCCAAATGCTAGTAATAACTTGAAAGGTTCGCAGCATTATAGAGCCTAATATTTTACTCAGTATAAGTATTCGTTGACATAGAGGTAAGTAAAATACATTATCTGTGAACATTTTATGTAATACAGCCTGGTGACCTATACATAGACTTACGGACGGACTGACGGACAGACGGACAGACTGATGGATGGACAGACGGACAGACAGACAGGCAGTGAGATAGACAGACGGACGAACGAACAGACGGAGAGATGGAGAGATAGACAGACGGACAAACGTACAGACAGGAGAGTCTTAGTAATAGTAATCGGGCCCGGAACCCTTTTAGGGTTGGAAAACCTCTGTTCTCTATGTTCTCATCTTGCTAACGGCGAGAACTTGCCCAGACTGACTTCGTAGCCAGGATTATACACCATCAACAGCTGCCGTACTACAAGTACGCGCGCACAATACACTGACGAATGAGGCTTGTGTTGTGGATACTCAGAAGACTCAGAACAAAAATAAATGACGTTACTAGGATTTGAACCCAGGACCATGGGCTTCATAAGCAGGATCACTATCCATTAGGCCAGACCTGTCAATTGTCCTGAATATTTATTAATGTTATAAACGAACGGATGCACTGTGGAGTAATCAGCACGGGTTTGCAATTTAACCAACCATTCATTAAATTAATTATACAACATACAACAACAACTTATATTTACTAACTATCACTCGTCCGCACTAAGATTAGATACCTGACCCTTCCTACTCTTTTTTCTTAGCCTAGTTTGTGTCCAGCTGCCAGGAAAGGCCTCCCCTCTTTAGTGCGTATTCCCACCAGTCGCTAAAACCATTTAGGTCGTCCCGCAATTTCTTCTTTAATCTGCCTGTACCTCGGCTAAATTGGGGGTACACACTATTAAAAAATCCTCAACATAACCTACGTACTTAATGACTACTAGGTAAATTAAATAACTGTTAAAGGCATCTACAGATCCTACAAGCTTACTTAATTATGTATCACTGATACTTAATGTAGATATACATGTAGTGTAGGGACTCCCGGCCGGACTCAGGCGGGCTGTCGATCGCTTGTTGCAGTCATTCAGCCCAGTTCCCTTGGCTGCTACATAATACACCTATAACATTAATAATATTATACAACAAAAATTGCAAGTAAGTTGCAGTAAACCTTTATTAATATTACTAATGAGACATGGACCCGGGTATGTCCTTAAACTGCGTCGAAGCCCACCGGTATGAGCAGTAGCGACCGGCGTCTACGGTGTATTTTACTGCGATTCCCAACTTGCCTACCAAACGTGGTCAATACGGCAACACCGAAGTTAAGGCCTTTGTCCAACAGTAGACGGCTCAAGGCTGATGATGATGACTGATGGAAGTCAATGTTTCTTACAAGAAAACACTAGTGGGATAAGAAGTACCAAACACTGCGGAGAACATCGTTAGTAAAATCTGATTTTATTCGCAACTAACCACCTTTGCTCGGGAAAGTACCTATATAATATGTTGTAAATACATTACAAACGTATGCCCCAAATCGCTGTGTAAGTACCCATAATTTAGGCAACTACAAACCTTACGTACGAGTAGTTAGTATTCACAGGAAGTACCTAGTACTGCGGAAAACGTCATTACACAAATAATAATTTATTGGTAGGTACTAGCAACCTCTCCTGCCTTCGCACGGGTAAGTGGTTATAATACCAACCACATATGGGAAGGTGCGGCGTGGGCAGACCCCCACAAGGTGCACTGGTGACCTGATAAAGACAGAATGAATCCACTGATGCGGGTGGCGGTTATTGTGAGTTGCTTTGGGAGACGCCCATGTTCAGCAGTGGACGTCCTTCGGTACGGTTCGGTACTAGAATGATTGATAAGATGATGAATAGAGCTATCTCAGGACCATACATGGATGTCAGTCAAAGTAGGTACCTATATAGGTACATTCTAACTGCTAACAGGCAGAAAAGACGGGCAGAAGGACGGACAGTAATAGGATCTTGTCAATGCCTGATAGTTACGGTCCCGATAATTACGTACATTATATTACATTATTATAACAAACAGGACCTAAAATGAATAGTCTTATCACGGAGAGTTCGCTGTATTAGATGTCTTGTTTGCTTGCAAGATATTATGTTTTGTATGTCACTATTCAAGTAAACTTGACTAACTTACTTAGTTCCTGTAAGGGAGTAAGTCCCTTACCAAACCCTCTACTTACCAAAGATTATATAACTAGGACTAACAATTTTTATCCAAAGTCGCGTTCCTTAAAATTTTTGATGGAAACCTGAAAATGAGACGAAAATCAGTGAACATATTATTATGATTTAGCAAGACGTTGATAACATTTTGCAAAAGCATTATCGGTACAATTATGTTGATGGATATATATACCGTCGGCCAGATCATTGTCAGACTACAGGTGGTTTAGGCAAGGCACATTACTATGGGAAGTTTAATTTTTGAAGCGGGCACGCATGTTTTACAATTAGGTTTATAAACGTCTATACGTACAGTCGTATAAAGTCCTATTTGTTTGGTTGTTATGGGACCACCTGGCTGTTAGGTCGCACTAGTAATTATTACATTACGCTGGAAAAACATTACCCTTTTGACTTTTAGAAACGATTTACTTTAAAAACGAACCTGCCCTTATTTATTAAACATACGATTATTAGGAACTAGACGGCTTGTCAATATTGACAGAAAGTTTTTGACTAATAAGAAGGCGGTATATATACTGTTTAGAAAGGTACAGGCAAACTAGGGTTTTTTTAAATTCCTTCACGCCAAAGGTACTCACTAGTCTCACGTTGTTTCTAATCGTGTGATGAATATTATGAATTCAGTATTTTATGCACTTTATTTTATCCAAGGAGAAAAAATTAAAATATCTTTGTTATAACACAAAGATCTACGTTTAATATTCTATCTACGAGTATGTGTGAACAAAATAATGCTCATTTTTTAATTCAATTGGTCAGAAACGTACATTATTCTTTGCGGTATTGTAATATGCTTATAATACAGCATCTAATAATGTAATTTTATGGTAAAAATAAGTTTATGGTCTTTTGATATTGTATTTAAAGTTTCGTGAGTCACTGTACATTTCACAGCCTCACTCACGCGAACTGGTTTGGAGTACCTATAGAAAGGTCTAAATTTTCCAACACTATTGTCAAACATTGTGTGTCGACACCCGTTTGCTTCAACGAATTGCTGCGCGCTGCGCTGCCTTTGCCGCTCTCGATGTTGTGGCCGGTTCACGGCAATCCTCAACCGGCGTCGTTAGTTTGCTCGGAACTATACTTTACTAAACTTCCACTTCTAAATTTGGCCATACATGCCAGGCTTCTATAGGCAGCCAGTCCAACCACCATTACGATTAAAATTAGAGCAACTATCTATATTAATCGCTTCGCGTATTTTGCGCGATACTTAACATTTTTCCCGAACCAGCATCCTTGCTTTGTTAGAAAAACGAAGGAAATGGGATGGGCTGGGAATGGGATCTGCTTCGTAAGAGAGCTCTAATTTATCTCCGGAGTTGCTGTACCTACCTAAGTCATCTCGTTATATATCATTAGATACTTATTGAACAATAGAATAGCCTGTTTGGATATTATATTATATATATATCTATACCGTAGCAATCTTAAGCAGGCGCGTCAGCACAGAATGTGTTTCGCACAAAGCAATATTTGGATGAATGTCAGCAACTTTTTCAATGCCTCCTCATCAAACTGCAGACTGTGTATCCTCTGTTCATACATTGTTCATTTGATGACACTGTAATCAATAAAAGTAATGCTCGTCCTAAAATTGTAAATAATAAAAATGCTTACCAAAGACCAAGTTCTACTTCCTTTTTTAACTGAAAAATTATGAAATAACGATACGTGGCTACTATTAAACCTAATAGGCTTAAACAGAAAAGACCACGACATTGTTTGCACTTATTATACCTATACATATATATTATTATTTTATTATCGGTTACCTTAAGCAGGCTGCTAGACGATCTTTACAGGATATTGACTCTGGAGCTTTGTTTATTCATCAACCGGTGCTTAATTTCCTCGTGGTTTGGAAATTATACAAAAATCGTCACGAATATAGTAACACATATTCTCTGTACTGCAAACGTGTGCACCAAAAGAGGTGTATGCCTCATTGTCTGCGTGATTTTTCTTGTTCTTTATCGGCTATTATAGCCGTGATGGCTAATATAATAACTCAATTTTTCTGTTTCTTATTTTTTATTAGTTCTGCTATTATTATTGACAAGGAATTTAATTGACATTAAGTGACAATGACTTAGACAGCTCGGCTGACGTTAGAGACGGGCGGCTCGGGTGGCTCGTGCTCGAGCCGGTGGGCCTCGTGAGCGGAGCGGCGACGCGACGCTCGTGTTAATGTCAATATTCGAGTTTCGGCCGCTCGGACTCGGACCGCCGAGGTAAGTGAAGCGATAGGTCGACGGTGGGCTCGTGCTCGTGAGGTCGACGTGTAGGAAGCGCGACGGTCTAACGTGAATCATCCTTTAATCCTATTGCAATCACAGTTATGTATACAAGGTTATAACATCCGCTGTCTAAAATATTGAACTCATCAAAGTGTTTTGAATTTTGAGTGATTAGCTATTTGTTTCTATAAAAAATTATAAGAATATATATTAATTGACTTATATGATTTCGCATTTCTTCCTAATATCTACTGACGTTCACTGATAGACATATCGTCACTACTTTGAAAAAAGCTCATAACTCATTCTGACGTTCAAAAGAAAAATGGCGTAACTATGTATGCTATGAGCACAGAGGTACTGCGTTTCAACTTAGAGTATCTGTGCCAGATACGAGATTTTTCAAAGTAGTGACGATATACCTTTATAGGCCTATCTATAGGAGTGATCTCTGAGCATAGGGGGATCAATGCCATAATCGTCAGGCTTGGCAGGCAGGTTGGTGGTCAACTGGTGTAAAGGTACGCTCCTATCCGTAATTGAGTTGATTTTGGTCGCAGTTTAAGGATAATATCCGGGTCATCTACTTCTAAGATTGTATTCAAGAGATAACTGGCGAAAATTCCGTTAAAACACGGCATCGTGGAAAATTATTCCAATATTAAGTAGTTCGCATATATGTATAAGTGCTCCTAATATTTTGATCACATAAAATATGAAAGTACTAAATCATTAATATGATTATTCTTTTTTTTTCAGGGGACAAGCGACATTATTATAACCAGACTTCACAAAGTATACATTTATATCATAAATTGAAATATATGACGTATATAAATATGGCGTCTGAGGTGGGATTGAACCCGCATCTCCAACTTTCGCCGCCGAACCAATTAGACCACCCAGACACAAGTATTTATTTAGTAGTGTTATTCCTTAAAAATAATTGCAAATAAAAATATTTACTTATTTGATCTTGGTTGAAGTATATAATCTTTAAAAAACGCTTGAACTTTCAAGAACAACAGGCAAATGGTCCTGACGAAAGACTCGCCTTATTATTTCAATAGCGCATATATCCGGCAGGCATATCGAATGTTTGGCAGGAATCAGACACAGATGTTCTCCAAATATCTGTCCGCAGCTTATACTCGAATCAGCTATACATTGACGGATTAGTCCGGATTTGAACTTGTGGTCCTAGCCATAGGCAGTGCAATAAGGAAGTTACATTAGTTAAGTATATAACCGGACTTTTGGTCAGCGGTTGCCGTGACCTATAGAAACAGCTCGTTTTCGATTCGGAACTAGACGTCGGAACTTCTCATCCTGCATTGCAAGGAATTGGTCACCTTTTATGGATAAGATTTCACTGGAAAGTGCCTATTTTCGTTGTCCTTGACATGAATCGTAACAGATTTTATGCTCTTTATGAGTTGTCAGATTTATCTACCAGCCACGGGCATCCACGCCTAGGCATAGACCTTCTCCATAATTTTAGTCATGTATACACACTGTCCAAAACTCATTCACTGCCTCAACAGCCTTCAACTTTCCTGCCTGCCTATTGCCACTTCAACTATGCCAACTTTAGTTGTTCTACGGCTGTGGTCGCTGAGCTGTCAAGTCGGTTTTGAATCAGCTGATTTGAAATAATTCATAATTATTATATTTCTAGCGCGAAATTGCAAGTATTGTGCATTAAAACGATCACAAATATAAAAGGAACATTAGTGATAACTAGTTTTGTGTAAATAACAACCACACATCGTGTATTTACTGGACTAAGAAGCGGAGCAGCTGTCAACGGTCAAGTGATCGCCGTTGGAACCTGGATTTAAAAACTGGGAGAGTATTTTGTTCTTTTTCCATTGTTTCTACACACTTTCTTTCTCATTTTAACGTACAAAAGTACAATAATAATCATTTACATACAGAGCTCATTGTTACGGCCGTGAGCAACGTCAATCCTACTACATTGGCACAGTGAGGTTTCTCTTTGCTTGACGAACTTGTGGAAGCATAAGTTGAGACGACACATTCGCCACAGACACTACCCACTACTGACACACTGCACACATAACTCATTTCCATACGTCGCACTCCAGCGGGCAATTTGGTGGCATGTCAAAATGATAGATAAGGTTCACAAATACATCAATTCATTTTCAATTTTAATCAGAAGTATTTGTACTTAGTACTTGGTACCTAGTATTTATAATGTACAATTCTAAATATCTTAGCAACTAAGGTTGTACGTTAATTACGTGTTTATTTTTTAGTATTCATTCAATTTTAAATAAAAATACAATTGTGACTTAAGTTCGGAGTGCTGTCGTAGTATCCTATCCATTGCAAATTTTCAATAAATAGATGTGCAATTTAACAAATAAAGCAAATCTTTCTATTAAATAGATGGCACTGCAACAACAAATATAAGTTTGAACGACAGTCATAATGACACATGTCAGCTATTTATTAGTTTTATAAGTGGCCACTTAAATAGGCTATCAGTTATCTATCGTTATACTGCAGAGTATCTATACGTTAAAGACTATTAAAAGTAATAATTGATAACCGGTAACTAATTTTAATAAACTGTTACAAATACTAAGCACATTATAATACTTGTAAGTTAAGATTTTTTTGTAAACCTTACCTTGCCACCAAACTGCCCGCTGGAGTGCGACGTATGCTCATTTCTAATTTAACTTACCACCTTGGCAAACATTTAACTTTCAACAGAGGAACCTACTTAATTTATTTTTCCTTTCAGATACCTGTGAAAGTAACATGGACGTCAAAGCTCGTAAAGGCCGTAAACCCACCGTGCGCCAACTGGAGTTGCAGCTTGAGGCTTCAGCTCAAGACTTAAAGGCATCGAGGGCCTTATCTGAGCAGCTGTTGCAGGAAAGAGACGACAGTGAAGTGGAGCTAAAAAAAATCTTGGACAAGAACACAGCGTTGCGAAGGGACCTTGCAGACAATGATGTGCAGCTGACCGATGCTCTTTGTGAAGTGGGCCGTTTGCAAAACACAGTAGACTCTTTTAACCAGTGCGCTTCATAGAATTAAGTAGCCTTAGAGCGTATAGCAAACTTGGAAGAAGAGCTGGGTACTACATGTGAGGAACTAAATTTATTAAGGAAGGAACGGGAGCACTATGATACTCGGGTGCTTCAGAATGTGTACCAAGAGTTGACCTCCGGTGAGAATAGGGACAATAAAAATATTGTGTTTTTTAATAGTACTAAGAAATTAAAAAAATATATTAAGATTAATAGGTATATTAGGAGAACCCAGAAGCTCATCAAAAGCCAAACATGCATTAAAAAATATAATAAATTAAAAATTGCATTATCTGTGTCAAAAAATAGAGTTCAAAATTGTCATTTAGAGCTTGATGCTAAAGAAATTAATTTAAAAAACTTGCATGCTGAAGTAAATAGGTTAAAGGATGAGCTTGTGGTAATATCCTCACGGTATGAAACCACTAAAAAACAAGTTGAGGAGCACATAAAAGCTTTTTCAAAATTGTTGGATGCTAATCATATTTTAGAGGAGCGTTGCAACTCTATACTTAAAAATAAAACTTGTAACTGTAGCCAAATACCACCGACAGTGGCAAATCAAGCTAGTGTGGCCCTCAACACCTCTAGACTGGCTGTGCCAGTAATCAAGAAAGATGTCAAAGAGACAATTGTGTTCTCTGATAAAATTGGGTTGGGCATGGGCCCTTTATTGAACTATAGATTGCAACAAAAAGTGACAAATAACTGTTACCATAACATAACTTTGTCTCATTTATGTGACATCATATCAAAGGGATGTTATGATAATAGCACTACACTAGTTGTCTTATTAGGTAATAGTCTAAGTATAGATAAGCCTAGCATAGATAAATTAATGACTACTTAAAATAATATTGAAAGATCTGGTATTGGGAAAATTATTATATGTGCACTGCCATATTCAGAGAATATGTCATATGACTACAACTGCAGAATTTCCCGTTTTAATTCTTTGATGTACAATGCTATATCTCTCAATAATAAATATCATTTCTTTGACACAAATAAATTCATTGAGGGTTTCTGTCTAGCCCCGGGGAAAATATTTTTGCCAAGGAAATGTAGCATATCTATAATTGATTTATTAGCTTTTAATATAGAACCAAATAGATGTTTCAATGTTGTAAATAAGTCTCAGCGATCCAACAATGCCGCAAAACCGTTGTCACATTTAAACTAGATTGTCAGACAGCGGAAAAACACCTGAGTATGAACATTGTTCACCAAAATATTCAGGGTTTTTCCAGCAAAGAGTTTTGAACCCGGGTATGTCCTTAAACTACGTCCAACAATGAGAGGTAAGGCACAGCGATGACCATCACGCTTGAATCTGGGGCAGCCCAACTGGGGAAGTACCTCCTCCTTACAGAAGACCACAGCCATAATAGCACTGCTACCTTTCTGTAAGGTTCCCAGAGCTCCAACCCCCCTTAAAGGCCGGCAACGCGCTTGTGACTCCCCTGGTGTTGCGAGTGCCCATGGGCGACGGTAATTGCTTACCATCAGGCAATCCGTCTGCTCGTTTGCCGCCTATGACATAAAAAAAAAAAAAAAGAAATAGGTTTATTTTTAGATAATAATAATATTCATGTCATGTGCATTACTGAACACTGGCTCAAACCTGGTCATATGATGTTTGACTTTGTCAACTTTAAATTAGGCAGTTCTTTCTCAAGAAAATCTGCCATTCATGGTGGATCCCTTATAATTGTTAAAAACTGTATGAAATGTAAAGAGCGGACGGATGTTGTCAAATGTTCCATAGAAAGAATTGTAGAACTTGCATGTGTAGAATTGGAAAGTTATATAGTTATCTGTGTGTATAGGCAACCATCAGCTGATTTCGGCACATTTGAAAGTACCATGGAAAATGTACTGAAATTAGTGTCTAGGAGCCAAAAACATGTTATAGTTTGTGGAGATTTTAATGTTAACTTGCTTGAATCGTCTAGTAACACTGTCAAATTGCTATGTTTGTTTAAATCTTTTAATTTATTCAATTTATTTTTTGAACCTACCCGGGTAGGAGCCACCAGTGCGACATGTCTGGATAATATTTTTTGCAATTGCGAATGTTTAGATAAGCAAATTTTTAATTGTTTTAATTCGGATCATAGTGGTCAAAGGGCATCATTTATAAGCCTTGGACAGAGAACTCCACAAACAATAACATTTAGACCCATTACTGGTTATCGTTTGGAATTATTCAAAAACGAAATTCAAAAAAGTCTGTCTTCATTGCCCTATTCTCATTTTTACGAATCAAATAGTATGTATAAAGACCTGTTTGGTGTAATTCTTCATAGTTTTAATAAAAATTTCAAATTGAGGACTATTAGTGGGTCGAAAGTAACAACGAAAGCAAAGTTTAGTGAATGGGCTACTGTGGGCATTCACAGAAGTAGAAAGAGGCTTTACGAACTTTATGGGGAGAGGGAGCTCAACAGGAATGCTGGTTTTCTGGACTATGTTAGGAACTACTCCAAGATCTTCAAGAAAGTGTGTTTAGCTGCTAAGGCAAACTTTATTAATTCTAAACTCAAAGTGTCGGACAATAAAGTAAAAACAGTTTGGAATATTATTAACAGAGAAGCTGGTAAATGTAAATCACGCATTACTCAAGTGAACATTGTCTCATATACTCAACAGGTAGTGTCAAATGCCGATGTTGCCTCGGCATTTGAAGATTACTTTTCCAACGTGGCTCTAAATACAACACAGTGCCTACAATCATCATCGCCTCAAGCACATTCCTTACTTTGCGCTAATATTAAGAAATGTAAAAATATGTTTGAATTTGAATTTGTAGACTCAGAAAAAATTGTAAAGACATTCAAGATACTCAACTTAAAGAAGACAGAAGACTTGTGGGGAACGTCAGTCGCGGTCATTAGTCATATTATAGAAGTTATAGCGCCTTATTTAGCTTTAATTTACAATAATTCCGTTTCAGAAGGCGTCTTTCCAGATCTTATGAAATGTAGTAAAGTCATTCCTCTTTTTAAGTCGGGTGATTCGAGTGATCTAACTAATTACCGTCCGATTTCAATACTCCCTGTACTAAGTAAAGTTTATGAAAAGTTAATGTTAAATAGTCTGCTGAGTCACTTTAACAGACAAAGATTACTTACAAGTAATCAGTTCGGTTTTACAAAGGGACGTTCCACAACCGATGCTGCTTCGGTGCTTATTCAACACATTTAAAGTATTTGGGAAAATTCTTGTGATGCCATTGGAATATTTTGTGATCTTTCTAAAGCTTTTGATTGTGTAGATCATGGAACTCTCATTCTGAAACTAGAACATTATGGCCTCATATCTTAGCAATAGAAACCAAACAGTCGTTGTAAATAACACCCAGTCTAGAGGAGCCTTAGTAAAATTAGGAGTACCACAGGGTTCTATATTAGGCCCGTTCCTGTTTTTGGTTTATATAAATGATTTACCTTGTATAGTAGAAAACCGTTGTGATATAGTTTTATTTGCCGATGATACATCATTAATTTTCAAGGTTGACCGGCAATCTACAGATTTTAATGTAATTAATAACACACTAGCTGATGTTCTCAACTGGTTTACTACTAACAATCTGTTGCTTAATGCTAAGAATACAAAATGTGTTAGATTTGCTTTGCCGAATGTTACACCGGTGACACTAGAATACTTTTAAATAATGAATGCTTAGAGATAGTAGATAAAACATTGTTCCTTGGTTTAACATTGGACAAAAGTCTACAGTGGAGTCCTCATATAACAAAACTCGCACATAGATTAAGTTCGGCCGCTTTCGCCGTTAGGAGAATTAGGCAACTGTCGAATATTGAGACAGCTCGATTAGTTTATCATAGTTATTTCCATAGTGTAATGTCATATGGTATTCTGGTTTGGGGCAAAGCAGCTGACATACAGACTATATTTGTATTACAAAAAAGAGCCATTCGTTTTATGTATAACTTAAGAGCAGGTGCATCTGTTAGAAAACTTTTTAAAGAAATTAATATATTAACTGTAGCTTGTCAATATATATATATGAAAATATTATGTACGTTATTAAAAACCTTCAGTTGTTTACCAAAAATTGTGACATCCATACCTATAACACTAGAAATAAGGATAAGCTTGCTATAAGAAAGTGTCGTGTGCGTAAAGTGTATAAATCATTTTTTGGGCAATGTATTCATTTATATAACAAGTTAACTGATGATGCCTTAAAATTACCCTTCCCAATACTTAAGAATTACTTAAAAAAGTCTTTGATGTCTAAGGGCTATTACAGAGTAGAGGATTATTTGACAGACAAACATGCATGGCCCAAACCAGAAACTAACAAAACCGCCTAGCAATTAATTCAACAATTGTATGTACTGCCAGATAATGTAAATGACACAGTTCAGATAAGAAAGCATATTAAAGTATGTCTATTTTGTGAAGTCGAATTTATTTATACATTATTATTTTTACTTTTATATTTTAATATTTTCTTATCTTGTAATAAACTGTTTGATATGTTTTCTTATCGGACTACGCATAATTATGTAAGTACCTACTTTAAGATTTGATGTATCACTGTTTTGAAAAAATAAGTCCCGCCGTAGTTTCTTGCCGGTATCTTCACGGGTCAGAGGTGTAAGGTTTGAACCGGTGTAGATTTTTTTTTTGACGTTCATAAGTGCATGTAATGTGCCTAAATTGAAAAATAAAGATCTTTTATCTTTTATCTTTTTACGGATATTTAAATCTTAAAGCGTAAATAATTCCACTAGTTCAATGTGCTTAATAACGAAAATGCCGGTTCTAAATCCCTATTCCTTTAGTATACTATCAGTGAAAGTACGAAATTCTACGTACATGAGTAATAGGAGCCCGTTGCTAGCCAGTTGATGCAAGGCGCAAATTCTGATACTGGTTGGGATACGCTTGCGACCTCTAAGTCACTTTGGTATCTATTCCTTCTCTAGGAAGACGCAAGTTGCCGTTTAGATAGGCCTGAATTCTGATATTCGATGAGGTTTGCGAGCTCTAAGTCTATAATGCAGTGTCACATTACCATCGTGTTATCGATGTGTGAACCTGCCATTATCCGTATCACGGTGCACATGGCGACTGATCGATATTCATTAGCTCCGGAACTTGGTAAACACTTAAACAAGCTGTGCAGCGTCGACAGTGGCGAGTGGGTTTGCGTGTAATCGCCTCTGAAACGGTTTGCATGCCAGTTGGATTGAGGGTGATTATGCAGCATTTACCCGATACCTGAGCACTAATAAGTAAAGCCTTGTCCGTATTATGTCAACGTCAAGTCTGCATCGACTCGGCAATACTTTACTTACTGTCGGAGTATTGTCCTTGAGCTACGATCAGAAGCCACCGGACACGGGCAGCAACGTTCATTTAGAAAGGTGTGTTGGCGATTATGGTAGTAGTTAAACCCCCATCTTCAGAGATCGCTCTTTGTGGTGGTTTGTTTAATACAACGATAGTGGCAAACAAGCATACGGCCCGTCTGATGCTAAGCAGTTACCGTAGCCTATGGACGCCTGCAACTTTCGCCCTTTAAGAACCTATACACTCCTTTTTTGAAGAGCCTCATACTGTAGTCCCTAGGGAAAACCTCGTGTTATATTTAGTGATATAGCCTATGTCCAGTAGTGGGTGTAAGTGGTTGATTAAGTACTTACAGTCAGCATTAATAGTAACGTATGAAACAATGCACCAAGTGTATCTGCCATGCTGTATATTTGATTGATCTGTATAAACGAGATATTTCCTAAAGTTCAGTTTCAAAGTTCACCAATGTTTCTGCCACATTTCAAGTGATAAACACGCCGATTCCTATTTCTTTTCGTAAAGAAATAAAAAACGGTAGATAGTATTGGTGCACTATTTCGTACGCTATCATTGATGCTGAAAGTACCCACTTACCTGATTATCTCACATGTCTAAATGTGCAGGAAACTTTAACTGTAGAAATATTAGACAAGCCGGCGGAAATCGGGTTCAATAGACGGGTTATACGCGGATAGCCTAGAACACAAAATGACTAGTGTAATATTATACCTATATCGCAAAAGGTCTCTAAACGGTCTAGAACGCAAAATGCCTACATCACTTTCATCGCTTTATTTTTAAGTTAGCGATGTCGACGGAGCCCCGTTATTGTGGGGCTCCTATTCTGTACCGTTTGGCCTTCGGCCATTTGAAGAAAACTAACGAACCTAACCTACTTAGTGATATAAGAGTGATATAAATACGTGGTAATTTTGCGTTCTAGACCATTTGCGATGTAGTCCGTTTGCGATGTCGGCAAAATATTACACTAGTCATTTTGCGTTCTAGGCTTTCCGCGAATAATACCAATAGACCCGCTGTCACTGATCTCGACTCGCCTTCCGTCTTACTTTATTAGGTAGCCGGAATGTAGGTGGAAATTAATATCCCTGTTAAACCATTATTCGGCCGTGAGCTATTGACATTGACTGCATTACTCGTAAATTATACATGTTTGCTATGAAATACATATTACTAGTAGGTAATTGCTGGGTGAGTGTACCTACTTGCGTGAATTCAATTGAGTGATCATGTAGAATTAAATAATATCAGTTTGCCGCTGATATTATAATGAGTGGCATTATAACGCGAGTGTAGATTTATGCCGTGCCGTGTGATGCCGGCTGACTAGAATAGCACCACCTCATCTCCTCCCGCGGGTGTCGTAACAGGCGACAAAGGGAAAATCCTACGGACGGGCAGCAGCGTCCGTCAAAACCCAATCTACAGCTACTGCGGTCGCCAACCCGCCTGCCAAGCGTGGCGACTATGGCAACTACTGTCAAGATGATACAAGTCATATTTGTGGGAGGCCTATATCCAGCAGTGGACTGCATATGGCTGAAATGTATGTATGTAGATTCATGAAATTAACCAAGTCAGTCCTTTTCAACCAAACATTTTTTTGTGGCCAAATGGGTTCGGCCGTGACGATCGGTGGTCAGGTCTAGCACATGATCAGCGTGACAGTATTTGAAGGCGAGTAGACTACCACTCCTTTTCTAACTATATTAACTAAAGCGGAACGGGGCTAGACGTCACGGAAAGTTGAAGACGCCGGGTCAAAACCAGCCTCAAACATAGGTCCATTAGGACACTTTTTTTAAAGTATGTGTCTATTTCAATTAGTTCTGTGACCAGCTAGCTAGTCTTGCGCCAGTCTAGTCATTCAGCGCCAGCCACAAAAGCCTAAGACACTGGATCACAACCCCCTTAGTCACCCTGTTTTTTCATCATCATCGTCATCATCATGTCAGCCGAAAGACGTCCGCTGCTGGACTAAGGCCTCCCCCAGAACGACCCAAGAAGACCGATCCTGCACCTTCCACATCCAGCGGTATCCCGCGACTCTAACTAGGTCGTCGATCCACCTTGTGGGAGGCCTACCTACGGTGCATCTTCCAGTTCGTGGTCGCCACTCCAGAACTTTTCCGCCCCACCGGCCATCGGTTCTGAAATTCTGAATGCAATGTGCTCCGCCCACAGCCACTTAAGTTTGGCGATCCGGAGGGCTATATCGGTAACTTTGGTTCTACTGTTTCTTATATATGTAAAACTATGTTCCGATTCATTGGTTCTAATTATAAAAATACCAATTATTTAATCATATAATATTAAATAATTGGTATTTTCTAAGGTAAGAAAATGAGGAGATCTATCTCCACATTTTCTTTAAAACTGTTATAACACCGAGTATGAGAAAACATATAGCCTTGACCAAAAATATTGAGCACACACCTTTTTTCTATTAACTCCATAAATGCAGTTAGGTAAACAGGAGAACATCAGTTAATAATACTTAAAAGTACGTATTAAATAATAAATCAAAAATCACCAAAAATGTGTATCTTAAACGAAGTGACTTATTAGCCAGTGCTCGGACAAGTCATCGCAAAACAATCGCAGCACGGCAATTGAACAAGATTAATAGAATCGCATTATGTATACAGTTTTATATAATTATATTTTTCAATTACTTTTATTACTGTGTGAAGGTATAGGTAGTTTCACGAGAGTTGAAGTCACTCACACAACAACATCTCATGTAATGATAGGAGATTACTCATTCATTCCATTCGTTCACTCTTTTACAATCAGTACTTTATATAGATGTGTGCGTAATCCATTCGCCTCAACTCTCGTAGATCGGTTTGGGCGGAGGTTACCAGATTCGGAGTAGGTTTAATTCTGACTGTTCCAGATTCTTATTTAGTCAGCTTCTGAGTAGATCGTGTTCTCATTTGATTGAATTCGGAGTACGTCAGTTTCTGAAAAATTCGCATTCTATATTAGGCATATTCTCTTTTTGACACTTTCTGGGTAGATCGTATTCTTAATAGATTGAATTCAGAGTACGTCAATTTCTGAAAATACTACACGTATACAGCATGGGTTCCCTTTATTTGGCATAATTTGTTTTAAATTAAACATTAACACGGCTCTACTCACGTTTATTTAGTCACTCGCGCGACATGTTTCGGAGAACATAGGCCTCCATTATCAAGCACTAAGAGTGCTGAGTGTCCGTTCGATTCG
The DNA here is from genome assembly GCA_022674325.2 of Grapholita molesta. NCBI lineage: Eukaryota > Metazoa > Arthropoda > Insecta > Lepidoptera > Tortricidae > Grapholita > Grapholita molesta. Next base: position 4,373,141 of record CP053138.2, read on the forward strand.
GCGATCGCGTCGCCGGCCCGTCGCGCACTCTAAACATGTCGCGCGAGTGACTAAATAAACGTGAGTAGAGCCGTGTTAATGTTTAATTTATCAGATATGTCTCACGAAAGTTTAAATACAAATAATTTGTTTTGTCCGAATCTTAATACGCATATCAAGTTTCGCATAATTTATTTACGCCGAATATTAATGTTGCCGATTTTTTATTTAGCATAATTCTGTATTAGCTGAATACAACTTTGTCCAAAAATATATTGGCATACTATTATTGAGGCCGAATGTCCGAAGTGGGTTAGGTTAGGTTAGAACTGTGACCACAACAGAAAAACTAGGTGGGTTAGGTTAGGTTAGAACAGCGACTACGACAAAAACGCACTTCCTGGGAAAAAAATCGTAATAACACCATTCGGTCATTCCAAATTATGCGAAGGTACCAACCATTCGGCTTATTTAAATTCTGCATAATTCGGCGGAAAAGAATTATTCGAGATCAGTTTCCCTTAAGTATACAATTATACCAACACTGGGTATGCGAATTAAAATGATTACAAAACATATCGTCACCCTAGTTCACAACCGTACTAATTACATTTTTTTCAAAATTTGTTTTTTTATCGCTACCTATATAAAATTGAATTCTGCATCGTATGGCATTCACAAAAACCTTAAAAGCCTTCTCCTTCCATGAAAAACAATGTGACACAATGGTACTAAGTACGAAGAAAGCATGCGCTTTTGTACTAAAATCCATTATTTTTAAAAATTTCATGTACAAAAGCATTAAGTGACTTTAGGTCATTTGACTACTATTTGTAATTATGCACATTCGTACTAAGTGTAGTTAGTTCAATTGGAACTTATTATATTTTGTATGCAGTAATGTATTAAGTCGCTTTAGTACAAAACATTACAAAAAAACATGTAACAAGATTGTCACAAGAGCTGTTAATTGAATGTCTTTTGAACTGGTTGTTTGACAAACATGTTAAGTTACTTTAATACAGTCGGTATGTTCTTAAACTTTTTTAAAGCGAAATTGAAAAAGTATAAATAATTCAATTTCAGGAATAATATTTTCTAAGCGGTGACTAACATGCTTCGTTATTTACTTGAGCCATTTTAAATACGTATTATTTTTTATTATACACCTACATTAATAGGAAGCGTGAGCGCTACTGTACCACGCCGTGCGCCGGCGCCGGGGTAGGAAAACTGCGCGCGCCATTCTTTTTTTTAAACAAAAACAAATATACCCACAACAGTCTCAACCTATATTTTCGGAGGGAGTCAGTGAGTGGGCGCTGCAATGTGTTTCGTTCCATAATTTAATAGTATTGAAAATATTACGTTCGTGACAATGTTAAGTAAAGGTCGAAGACTTGTTAATTTAGTAAAGCAGAATGATGTCAAAATCACCAAAACATAAATAATTAGTAGATACTATAACAGCACTTAACATGGTTGTGCGCAGTTTTTTATACTGTAAAGGTTAGATTTTGATGACACTAACAGCACTCAATACACTTGTGCGCTAGCATTTTAGTCGTATTCAATGAATGGTTTAACATTAAGAGCACATAGTGTGGTAGAACATAATAATGGAAGTGATGTTGATACATTTGATTCGTGTTTGGTTTGGCATTTTGTCACACCAAGTACACTTAATTAATTGAACTCTTGGTCGAATAACGTATAGTTAATTCCCTTTTCATACATTATACAAGTTACAAAGATACCCACACTAACATGTTCTTTAGTTTTTTTAGTTATTTTTTTGTTTAGTTATTTTCATAATGTATTGCGATAGTGTTAGGTTTAGGCATTTTTCATCTCTTGCCTGAAACAAATACCTAAGCAATTAGTTTAGAAACAGGCGTGCCGCGGCAGCGGCCGGCGAAGCGTCAGAACAGACTTTTTTTAATACATTACCCAGAAAATGCCTCTACTAGTAAAGTTAAAAACAATAAACAACCAAATTTATATTATGCCAACTAAAACATTCTACAACATGAAAATAGGCGTTTTGAAAAATGACATTATACTTAAAACACAGACCAAATGTTGAGTTGGTAACTGTTAAGTTGTCAAATGAAACATATTTGTTTTGATAATTTAGGAAATGAACGTTCGGCGAAATAAAATTACGCGAAACGTGAGTTGGGAAGTGATATTCGACAGTATGATTTTCGGCGATAAATAAGTGAATCCATTATAACTAACAGTAAAAAACTGATACAGAAATAAATGGATCTCAAGATTTTTCATTATTATGTTAGTAAGATGCGACAATGTTTAAATAATTTTCATCACACTTGCTCGTCAATGGCGTTATTACTTGCGAGAGTACAGAGCAGTTATAGCCGATTTAGCTCACACGGGCTGTTAAGTTTAGTTTTAAAAATATACAGAACCTAAACTTCACTTGGACTGAGGATGTTTCCAAACATCCAAGGTGTATTTCATATCTTCAAAAGTTTGCTACAACCAACTTTTAATATGTATAAAACATATCTTTATGTATAAAAGCCCTCCGACTTCGTAGTCGGGCTTCTAATAGACTCGCGTTTACCATCCTCGTTGCGCAATGTACTATTCATTACATTTTTGTTAAATAGAACCGCAAAAGTTTGCATTTATGTTTTACTATTGTTTTTTTTATAGTACGATTTTAACACACAATGCTTAGTATAATTATGTTTTAAAGTTCGATTTTTATTCAGATTTATTAAAAAGTCTGTTTTAATAATAAAAAAGTAATAATTCAAAACATGTCTAGTTGTTTCTTTTCATTTCCATTGGCTAAATATTTTAATAATTACAGTACCTTATGTCCTAACTACATCGATGACGCATTTAACACGTGCACACTTGTATTAAGTGAGGGGTTTAGTTGTCTAAAGTTCAATTTTCAGTATGAAATCTTTCGAAGTGGTAAATTATATTTGAAATATAATATCTCGAAGACCTATTTTACATCACTAATACATAATTTATAACTTTTTGTATACCATTGATATAATATTCATATGCAAACATTAGATTTGCTCTCCTGTAAAATAGCTCAAAGTGTAGTTAGTACGGTTGTGAACTAAGGTGACGATATTATCCCTAAACAAGGGGAACCTTCCACCACACATAGGTACATACATTTAATTTAGGTACATACGTCTAATGTTAAATTCCGATAATATCCGCTTTAGATAATAATAATCTTAAGTCTCGACTCTATAAAGAATTGTTCCATATCCATATCTGTTTCTGCGATGACTTGTCCGAGTACTGTTTTTACAAATTTTTCAGGCAATCACCAGTCACCGCAACGAACAATAACTTATCAGTTTAAATTAATCGATTGATGATATACGAGTATTACATATTTTGGACCCGGGTATGTCCTTAAACTACGTCCAACAATGAGAGGTAGGGCACAGCGATTACCATCACGCTTGAATCTGGGGCAGCCCAACTGGGGAAGTACCTCCTCCTTACAGAAGACCACAGCCATAATAGCACTGCCACCTTTCAGGTATGTAGTGTTGTGTTCCTGATGGTGAGTAAGGTTCCCAGAGCTCCAACCCCCCTTAAAGGCCGGCAACGCGCTTGTGACTCCCCTGGTGTTGCGGGTGCCCATGGGCGACGGTAATTGCTTAACACCAGGTAATCCGTCTGCTCGTTTGCCGCCTATGTCATAAAAAAAAAATTACATACTATTTAATGTCATCAGAAAAGATGTAACTACTACTTTTTATATTAAAAGGCATGAATGCTCAATACTTGTGGCCAAGGCTGAACATAAAATTTAATGTAATCAGTAAATTGCTTACATCAACTAATATTGAAGTTAAACAATGTTACTTTTGTTTGACCACCTAGCCCTGATCTACGCTCTAGATATTAGTTCAAATGTAAGCGGCAACTTTGACGATCACACGGACAAAGTTCCATTTGTGTTATAGGTATTAAATTGGAATGTTTGAATAAGGAGCACTTAAGTTGATATGTCGCCATTGGATTTTATGACTTTATCTACAGATTAAAATATCGTATTCGTAAGTACTTAGGAACACATTACATGAAATGACATCGAAGATATGATTACACTCTGGTTGCTTTAGAAATAGTACATTACTGCAGAGGCCGTGAAGTAAGGAATTTAAGGACAAGATTGCGGATAAATTGAGTCCTTTAATCCCTGTTCAGACCGAAGCCTGTATAGTGCTTTTCTCAAACATTTCAAGAAAATAATAAAATTAAAATAACAACAAAGCAATCAAGTAAAAAATATAACTATCTATAGTTCATAGATTTCGTTTTTTTTTAATGAATTGACATTGGAAAAAGCCATTCCAGCACCATGTTTAACCGATTATTATAATACCAATTATGCTTTCAAAGAGATTGTAACTTGGATGTATGTATTTTTTCCTTCGTCAGTCTAATCTTAGTTGGCAAATTTAAAAAGTTAGAGCTGCGGACAATAATGTGCTTTTCATACTAACTCCATACATTTATTCACGGCCTAGTCCATAAATGTGCAACTTCTTGGCATCATTTCGTGCCATTAACGCATACATTTCGTAGTATGTTTGAGAAAAGGCATCTTATTACATAGGAGTAAAATTTTAACATGTACCCTTACCATGAGTTGTGAATGAGGTTTTCGATAACGTGTATCGAGTTTACTAACTGTGCATGTCGTTCGCTCTAAAATAGTACAAGCATGATGCCCAGATAGTAAACTCGATACTCGTTATCGACAACCTCAATGTCACAACTCATGGTTATGGTACAGGTAACCGGGTGCACTCTGTGGTGCCGGTTAAGACTAGCACCACCTCATCTCCTCACTCGCGTGTCGTAAGAGGCGACAAAGGGAAAATACCGTTGGAAGGGCAGCAACGTCCGTCGAAACCAAAAGAGTATGTACTGCGCTCGCCTGCCAAGTGTGCCGACTATAGGCACACTAAGATAATACAAGTCATACTTGGGGAAGGTTATACATATTCACCATTGGACGTTTTTATGCTGAAATGATGAAAAAGGTAACCATACAGAGTGCAGTAGGGTAGAGTCAGCAGCAGAAGTTGCTCAGCGGATGAGGTGTTGGAAATGGAAGCGTCTATGTAGAACGGTTGATACTGCGATCGCCAAGCTGCCTGTCAAGCGCGGTGAGTATGGTATTAAACCTGCCATGGAGGCCTATGTCCTGCAATGAGAGATCGAGGCCGATATGTATGTTGTATCTACAAATATATATAATATATGTAAATATATGTAAATATATATATATATATATTGATCAAAATACAATTAAAAACAGTATCTATAGATGTTACAATTTATACAGGGTGATTTTTGGGTAGTGACACAAAATCAGTTTTTCTCAGTGATTGCTCAATATTATCTTATGGTTGCATTTGATCAAAAAATTACAATTATCATATCTAATTGTTTCAATTAAAATGATCTTAACTCTCACCCTATGCCTTTTGACATACGCAGTATGAGAAGCAAATTTTTATATCCATTTACAAAAAAGGAAATCAAAAACAATATTGATGATAATAAAATTTAGAATTCTGTACTATGCCTTAGATTCTTGCTCTACGGCCCTGAAAACAGTTTGTACACATAGACAGCCACACTAGAGCATTTGCGACATTTACGTCACTTCATCAGTTAGACTGTTAAACTTTCAAGTTATTTACTTACTCAGAAACAACAGTATAACAAAGATGAGTAAATATCAGAATGGCGTGCCGACGCCGCCGATCTATCAACACCTTATCGCAGCTGTAATATTCCAAGTTGGCGTATTATCTACGCTGTAACGATGTCTGTGCTGATCACGGATATGTATCGGGTATAGACGCCCTGTGTTAACGACTTGGTGTGCACAAACGTTAGTAGTAACGGGTATAAAGCGCAGTTGACAAAGATTACAGGATCACGTACTTTAATCGTTGAGCCACTTACAGTTAAAACTATTTTATTTCATTGAACATTTACTCTGAAGTGCCCAACGTAGAGTGAATCATAAATGGGTCAACAAATAAAATCTTTGACCACGGTCAAGAGTAGCCGGACGATTATTCCGTAAATGTAAAATATATCAGAAAACTTTAAACTGATATCGAAAGTGCGTTACCAAATGAGTAAAATTACATAAACAACTATTTAAATTAGAAATCTTTACTTTAAAGTGCCCCAGATTTAGTTTACATCCTGTATATCTTCAATCATATGACAGTTTGTAATGCATACATTGTGTATTTATGGAATAATCGCCTGGCTACTCTTAACGATTACGTATTTAGCTACTTATATCGTCATGTAGCTAAAAAAATATACTAAATGTTATACCACTTGACCAAGACCCTAAAGTTTCTACTATAAGCACCGCAACATCGCATTCTTATAATGAGAAAGTATATTTGTGGCGGTGAGTATGCGAGTTTAGACCACGGTAGGCCGCTGCGAAACGCGGCTTCCCGCAGTGTAGTGTAGGTAACACAGGGTCTTTTAGTACAATAAAGTAAATGAATAATAAATGATTGTCAGGATTATTGTGCAAGATTGAGACAGCTGATTTTAAGTAGTTGGCCAGCTACTTACGTGGTCTAGGCACAAATAGTATGTCTGTGGTGTCGATACAAAAACCTTCATTCTCTTTCTATAATGGGGTTAGCAAAGTTCACTAAGTAGGCTCGCGTTGCCAGAACTTATTTATCTTATTTTAAGCAAGCTTATTGAAGTTCAAGTTTGAAGCTTAAATAAATTAGCAGGGATCTGTGATGGATTGTACGCGTAAGTCTCATGGACGTCATACTTAATGTATTTTAAAATGTGTGCCTTAGAATTAACTAAAAGCTTTTCAAGGTGCGGTTGCTTTAATTTAAATAATTTTGTTCTATATTGAATCCCCTTCAATAAGAGTTAGCCAATCTCAGCGTCCTTGAAATACGTCCTTATAAGACGTCAGCGAGCGCCATTCTGTTTGCCTGTTTACCCCTTTATTGCTCGTGTACACAAGAGCGATAGAGAGGGAGGTAAAGCATGTTCACGAAAAAAGTAGCTACCGTTGTATGAGTCTCCACCGTTAACTGGTAGGTCCATGTTGTGGAAACAGTCATAGAGTTACGAATTTGCTTGTTTATTTTACGTTTAGGGTGTCAGAATCGAAAAAATCTAGCCTCAACCGTCTAAAAATATTAATAACGCCAAGTAGTGCTAAAACAAAGATTAACGTTACAAAAATACGTCATTTTCTGAGTCAAATTAAGAATGTATCTGGCTTGTTTACGATAGTAAAATCTAATAGAAATTATTCACGGGACATTCTAGTATTGATAATTTGTTTGTACTCAAACAAATTATCAATACTAGAATCCGTACCTATTTACAGAGCATAGTGCAACAACATTAATGAAAATGAGTTGGTTTTTATGAAAACTTCAAAAAATAACAATGGTTTCATACGAAAAAAATAAATTATAAGGCTGTGGCTACTTTTTTTCGTGGCCTTTGTCACTTTAAAAAAAAATAGTTTTCGTGATAGGCCTTCGGTTTTGTCTGGCATTTGAATCCTCGTTAAAATTTTCAAAACCGAAAATCGGAGGCGTTATAGTAAAGTTCAGAGATTTAAATATTAATTGGATAAACAACTGTATGCTTGTAGATATATAAGGTTCACAATAGTAAAAAGATACATAAAGAATCTTTCTTGGGAAACCAAGAAACTTGCACTGTCTGAACGTCATTGGGTTGAAAATTTGGAAACAGTAATTGACATTCTATTTTTAAAGCTCCTATTTGTGGGTTTGAATATAATAACGAAAACCTTTTCACTACACGATTATTCTAGAAACCAGATGAATCTACTATCACTTGTTTCTAGTAGATGCTATCAGCTCTGTAGGTGGCTCCTTACTCAAACTTAAACGTTTATTTAGTAAGTAGGCCACAAGGCTACTTTTATACGTCGAGTATTTAAAAACTAAAAGATAGAAATAAATTTTATGAAAAGGACTCAAGTGGGTTTGAATAATTTAAATGAAGACTATGAAGCACTTGGAAGAAAAAGTTGACAACATTATGTAGGTTTTCTACTAAACGAACTACCCCAGCAACATTTAAGTAATATCGATGAACAAACTCAAGGGAAGTTGAAATTATGTGCGGCCACAACATATAGACTTTAGAAATTCGCTCTCCGGAATCATGAAAATAATTTCGTTTACAAAACTAGGTAGTAGGATGCTCCGACAGTCGTACTCCGGAATCATGAAAATAATTTCGTTCATAAAACTAGTTAGTAGGATGCTACAAGCATATAGACTTTAGACAGTCGTTCTCCGGAATAATGAAAATAATTTCGTTCACAAAACTTGGTAGTAGGATGCTACGTCAGTCGTACTCCGGAATCATGAAAATAATTTCGTTCATAAAACTACTCGTAGTTAGTAGGATGCTACAAGCATATAGACTTTAGACAGTCGTTCTCCGGAATAGTGAAAATAATTTCGTTCACAAAACTTGGTAGTAGGATGCTACGACAGTCGTACTCCGGAATCATGAAAATAATTTCGTTCATAAAACTAGTTAGTAGGATGCTACAAGCATATAGACTTTAGACAGTCGTTCTCCGGAATAATGAAAATAATTTCGTTCACAAAACTTGGTAGTAGGATGCTACGACAGTCGTACTCCGGAATCATGAAAATAATTTCGTTCATAAAACTAGGTAGTAGGATGCTACAACATATAGACTTTAGACAGTCGTTCTCCGGAATAATGAAAATAATTTCGTACACAAAACTCAGTAGTAAACTTCCAGATCTCTTAGTACGCTTTAAAACAAATAATCCAATCATCAATTTAATCACCACTTGAAACGTACTCACGTGAAAATTAACCAATAATGTCTTAAGGAAATAAGATCAGTGTGGGAACGTTTCCCGACTGCCAGCGGATGCTTAAGGTCCCTAACGAGCGATAAAATCCCCCGAATTCCTTTTTAACTGCTCACGGAGTTTACCTGCGGGTCGGTAAATAGGGGCCCACATTTGGTCGTCGGATTGTGATTCACAATTTGAAAATAACAAGAAGAAATTTCACTTAGTTCAAAGCTTGCCCGGATCTGTGGGATTCGAGGAGGCGACACGAATGCTCTTATTATTGCCAAGCACGCGAGCATACAATCGTGTATTTTGAATCTGCTGTGAAAGGAATGATGTAAGTGGAAAAATGGTCTTTTGGATAAACTCGTAAAGCTTTGAAATTTGACGACCACTGCGCAATAGAAATAGGGCAACATTGACTTCTGATTCCAATAGTGTATACATAAAAATAATACATACATACCAATTTAATAAATTACATAGGAAAACATCTAATATAGAAAAAAAATTGAAGATAGAAAGAAACAATTTATTTTATTAGGCGTAATAAAAACTAAGAACATTGTGTGACAATTTATAAAGCACAAAATAGGATGCCACTCAGCATGAGTGACATGATTGAGCGAGCATGTAGCGACGCTAATTTTCAGGGCAGACCAAAAAAGAGATTGTATAATTTATAATAATAGACATACTTAGTGTACCACTTACTAATCATTAAATTGTCGAAAGGGCCTGTGCGTTGGCTCAATCCGGCTCCGCATACGCCTCCCAAATGTCCGGAACACAACTGTTTCGTGTACGGGAAACACATACTTAAAATTAGGTACCATGACTAAAACATTTCAACCCATACATGTTAAATTGTAAAACGATATTAAATAAATGTGAACAGCTGAACGTAAAACAGATTACTCTGGTAAAGTATGTAACATGAATAATGAAGTAAAATAATATATTAGACATGAAATAAGACTGAATACAAACACGTCCACTTAGGTATTAGAAGATTGCTGAAAGGTTAACCGTTTTAAGCTTTTTCTTAAAATACACTTCGGACTATGATTAGGTAAACAGTATAGGCAAATTGTAATAAATTTATAAAAACTAATATTGACACTTGATTACAAAAACACTCGCCAGTATTCGTATAGTCCGCATCAGATTTATCGTAGCTGTGGAGGTGGTTACAAATATCGGAACAACGCCTCTATTGTCAAGGTGATAAAGGACATGTCCAGATATTTGTGACAAAGTCCTACACAAAGAAGGAAAATTGTAGTTATAACGTTTTACCGACTGATACCAATTTTATCTCCGCTATAGAGGTAGGACGGTCTCGTGTAAGGTCCGATTGCTTACTGTGTCTGTGTGGGTTAGTTAAACATTTATAATGTGTACTTACAAGCAATACATTTAAGTGCCCATTGCTGGATCTTATTTCATCGCAATAAGGTTATAATTCGTTATGCTGATTAGAGTGATTGATTGTTAATTGAATTTCGCATCAAATTTCTTCTTACAGTGTCGATGTTACTTAGTTACAAACGGGTGAATTCACGTGTACTTATATTGCACTAGCAACATGTTTCAGGTAAGCTCTGGTACCCTAGTAGTAGTAACATGATTCACAACAGTTTTGTTGATGTTACTGCTGATGTTTCTGGGTTTGTGGGATAGAACTAGTTTGTGCGAACACCGTGCCCTAAAAACTCGTATGGCCGGGTGGTACCTTTTCTCTGCAGCTGACTGCACATGGCTAAACCACAAACTAGTTCTATCCCACAAACCCAGAGACATCAGCACTAATAAAATTAAACCTGTTGTCATAATGTTACCTACTACTACTAGGGTACCAGAGCTTACCCGAAACATGTTGCCTCTCTACCGTACATAACCTACTTAACTACTTACAGCCTACTCTTGATACTCTTAAACTCTATTAAGATAATGGAAAACCTAAGTCATCATCATGTCAGCCGAAAGACGTCCACTGCTGGACATAAGTAAAACCTAAGTAACTATATAAAATTTCAGAATACTATATTTTCGATTTCAATTCAACGCGAAGAAGACGTGTATACATCTTTTCGGACGTAACGGTACAAAAGCACACATGCCTCTAATGCCTGGGTACAATTTTTCGCATGCGCGCTTCACTTGCGCTAAACAGCTCACAAGAAGGACAAGTGTTACGTCACGCTTGAGCAAATTGATGTTCCTAATGGCCGCCATTACGAACGTTGTGTCCGCTCCATCGCACATAAAGGTCGGCGGAGACCCGACGGAACTGCAAAGAAATAGTATGAAAGTTATCATAAATTTCCGTGGAGATGTCTCGCTAACCCTTTATTTGAATTTGTGAGAAGATTAGAGCGCTGGTAGCCTAGCGGTAAGAGCGTGCGACTTGCAATCCGGAGGCAAGTTCAAACCCCGGCTCGTACCAATGAGTTTTTCGGAACTTATGTGCGAAATATCAATTGATATTTATCAGTCGCTTTTCGGTGAAGGAAAACATCTTGAGGAAACCGGAATAATTCCAATAAGACCTAGTTTATCCTCGAGGAAGGTCAGATGGCAGTCGCTTTCGTAAAAACTAGTGCCTACGCCAATTCCTGTTTTTTTTTATGACAAAGGTGGCAAACGAGCAGACGGATTGCCTGATGGTAAGCAATTACCGACGCCCATAGGCACCCGTAACACCAAGGGAGTCACAAGCGCGTTGCCGACCTTTAAGGGGGGTTGGAGCTCTGGGAACCTTACTCACCATCAGGAAGACAACACTACATACCTGAAAGGTAGCAGTGCTATTATGGCTGTGGTCTTCTGTAAGGAGGAGGTACTTCCCCAGTTGGGCTGCCCCAGATTCAAGCGTGTTGGTCATCGCTGTGCCCTACCTCTCACTGATTAGTTGCCAAGCGGACCCCAGGCTCCCATGAGCCGTGGCAAATGCCGGGACAACGCGAGGAAGATGATGATGATTGTTTCATTGATGGATGGCTGAGAAGATTAGATGCCACTCTTTAAATTATGAAGACTTGTGGGTTCTTCGGTTGTTTTGAGATGTTACGTCATATGTCTTGCGTGCCAGTAGGAGTGAGACACGAGAGTGGGCTTCGCGAATCGCCGACCATGTAAAAACCGGACCCTATTTTAATCTGATACATATACAATCTGAATACCATTCATATGTAGCATTTACGTTATTCAGACATTGCAAGTACTTAAGAAATTGTAGCTACGAAAGCTGAAGTGACGGTTTAAATCTGGCCTCGGACGCCGGTGGGCTCTATCACATTTTCTTAACCTCTAGCCGCCCAGATATCAAAACTTGCGAGGCCAAATGCAATTATGGTTTAATAAATAACGATTAATACGGTACTACTCACGTTTATTTAGTCACTCGAGAACATAGGCCTCCATTTTCAAGCACTGCTGAGTGTCCGTTCGGTTCGCCGCTCGCGTCACAGGCCCGTCGCGCACTAACGCGCGTCGCGCTGCCCGCGCCGTTCTTGATGTCAAAACTGGTTGAGGGCGGTCCGACACCGGAACCGCAGTAATGGTAGGACGCGGGTTCGAATCGTCCACCAACAACGACTCTAAGCACACCGAACTCATTGTGTCCACTAAACTGTTACAACACTCCCTAAGGTTTCGAGTGACTAAATAAACGTGAGTAGTACCGTATTAATCGTTAATTATTAAATATGTCTCACGTAAGTTTAAATACAATTATGGATTGTCATAATTATAATTCAAAATGGCATTCAATGGAAGACATTTTTATAGGTCTCCGGGCGTCTAGAGGTTAAGTATAACTTTAAGTAGTATTGAACGTACTTTATTACTCTAACTTCAAAATTTCCAAAATCTTTTTCAACATTGTTTTAAGAATGGAGTCTTTCTTTCCGCATAAAAAAGCATCATAAAACAAACATTAGAAGACTAGTGCGTAGTTACTTAAAACGACCGGTGTGGCGTGTGGTAGTGACCCTGCCTATGAAGCCGATGGTCCTGGGTTTGAATCCCAGTCAGAGACTTTATTTGTGATGAGCATAATCATGGGTGTTTTCTATATAATCAAATATTCATATTTATTCATCTATTATATACAACACAAGCCTTACTGAGCTTACCGTAGGACTACGTCGATTTGTGTAAGATTGGCCCGAAACATAAATTACAATGTCCAGTCCACTTTTGAAGTCACAATTAAGTATACCTACGTTATATCTTATTACTATCTAATTTCTATGACAGGAATTTCTACTAACCTGGCTCATTTCAAATTTGCCTAAAGCGGCTTTACTGTAATCCTCTTTAAGCTGATACTTGGCGTCAATGGCACCATGTACAGAACTAATTTAAGTTGCGCTGAGCTCGGCCACAGCAGCATCGCACGGCGAAATGATAGTCTTGTTTGGTCAGATAAAAGTTGGCTATCCAAAAACTCGGCAACAAACTTACCAACTGTCTTCAGGTGGATAAGGGCATAAACTACTTCTGTTAGATCCCGCATACTAGGCACTACAGTATATAGTAACGATCTTGACGCAACCACCCACTTAATTAAATAAAAATGCCATTAACAACGGTTAACACAAACGATTTCGCATTTTTGTATTACATTCCATTGAGTGATCAAAATTAAATTTATTGTGGAAATCACTGAAAAGTAATATAAGAAGCGATACACCCTCAACGCGAGCGGTGTGTCCTGCCTCTGCTTGAAAATGAGTACCAGAGCTTACCCAAAACATGTCGCCTAATGATATAATTACACGTGAGTTGATCCATTTGTAACTAAGTTAGTAGTAACATGGCTCACAGCAGTTTTAATTATATTAATGCGTATTCTTGTTTACGTTTATTATCACTACAAATTACAAACACAACCCTCCTCAGTGTTACACGTTATGATATGATAGAGGTACATTGAACTGATATAAATCGGCATACAAGCAAAATTAATATGCAGAAAAACACTATTTGGAAGTGGTAATGTTAATTACAATGAAAATGCTTTAAATAGCCATACATCCACCAAGAAAGTTAAGTAATATAGTATCGATATTCCAAGTTTTTACTGTACCCCCTTTTGATATATGCCCAGAGACATTTTGTATAGCTATGTGCATTGCGTTTCATATTGCCCTTACCCCTGATTTCGTTGCTTAACCAATATTTTGAAATTACTTACTTAAAATCAAATTTATAATTAAGCGGAGTAAACTGACAGCAGTTTTCATACATTTGACAGGTCGTTTGACAACTTTAGTATGAAAACTGCTGGCAGTTTACTCCGTTTAATTATAATTTTGATTTTAGAATATTTGATGTAACATGAGATTCACAAGGAAAATTTGATAAATCGCGGCCCTTATCCCTAGTCGTCTTATATGCTCCATCTAAAAATGTGATCAACGAATAAGGAAACTCGATTAAGGAAAGAGAAAAAGTCATTAGAGCCGCAGGAAAGAACAGTTTAGTACGAGTTTAATTAAGCACCGACAGGCGACGTTTCAATGTAATGATCCCTTATGTCGAATTCGCCCAAACATTTGTGTTGCTCTTTCATATACATGGCAAACGTAGGTGACAGCTATACAGTTTGATGACTACCACAAGGCAGCATGACACTGAACAATTACTAGAGTGCTCAAATTAATTAAGGTCGTTTTAGATTGTCGTACTTATCTTTGTCGAAGTGTTACCATTTTAAAGAAAAGAAAAACTGTAATATGTTACAAAAATCTTCTAATGTGATGTTATGATTATGACACTTTTAATAAATTGTAATTTAGATAACTAAGAATACTTAACCAAATCGTATCATGTGCTTTATTGAAGGTAAAGAAAAACGTAACTTATGTCAACTGGGAGTAAACAAAATTAGAGGTAGAGGGAAGTCTATCCGAAGCGACATTCTGATAGATCTAATTCCCTCTATTCATTTAGAGTTGCTACAGTTGACATAAGTCACGTTTTTTTACGTCTATTGGTTAGACTCTGTACAATTCCCATACAAATATTTAGCGTGAAAGTTTTCTCCTACTCGAGGTTGAGGTACTGGTGAAATAAAAAGCCTACAGCCCGTAAGGAACAAAAAAAACGAATGATTTTGAAATTAATTGAAAGTATTTTTCATCATAATCATGTATTCTGTGGTCTTTAATAATCAGTCTGACTACTTACCTAATAACAAAATGAAAATGAGATCCAAAAGTTTAATGAAGAATTACGTAAATTAGCACAAAAACAGAGTATTAAGCTAACTAGGTCTGTTTTTAAACTTCCGTTTCAAGTGAAGTCAGATTTCAAAATAAAATAATAAGTAGGTAAAAATTTAAGTGTACTAGCAAGAAGTTTTGCTTCACAAAGTTATTCAGATTGAATAAGAAATAGACAATCGATTTCTTAATGTATTAACTAAATTTATTTGCTATTATAAACCTGACCATATTGCGTAGAGTATATGGTTGCTATTAGTTTGGAGCGCTTAATTCTGATGAGACGTTTGGAAGGTTTGTGGTGCGCCAAGACGGTGCTAAGGGCTCTTCCGACCAGTCGCAGCGAAACCTTATTGTCGTGGACTCGGGATATACATAGTTGTTTAGAGCAGGGTTTCAACTATGTTTAAAGAAGCTTCTTCGTGGTTGAACTGTTTATGTAAATATAAAATACTGTGATGATTATTTTTTTGAAAAAATGGAGGAGGTTGTCAAGCTTATGCGAATAATATACATATTATTAAATGTATTTACTGTTTACCAATATATTGTCATTAAAGTTTTTCTTTGAATTTCAAATTAGTTATTTGGCGTCAGAACAATACAAACTAAATGTAAATTTTGGCGTATGATGCCGGCTGACTAGAATAGCACCACTTCATCTCCTCCCGCGGGTGTCGTAAGAAGCGATAAAGGGAAAAACCCTACGGAAGGGTAGCAGCGTCCGTCGAAAACCAATTTACAGCTACTGCCGTCGCCAACCCGCGCGTGGCGACTATGGCAACTACCCCCAAGTTGATACAAGTCATATTTGTGGGAGGCCTATGTCCAGCAGTGGACTGCATATGACTGAAATGTATGTAATCTAATTTAAGTTTAAATTAATAAAAAACTACTGCTAAATTTCTAACCAGGTCATCGGTTTACCTTGTAGAGGCCTACCCACGCTGCGCCTTCCGGTAAGTGGTCGCCACTCGAGAACCTGTACACCCCAACGGCCATCAGTAACGTGCAACGGGCAGCGTGGGCAGACCCCTCAGAATGTGGACCGACGACCTGGTAAAGGTCGCGGGAAACCACTAGATGCGGGTGGTGCAAAACCGGTCGCTTCGTGCCTCCAGCAGTGGACGTCTTTCGGCTGATATGATAATGATGGTGTAACTGCTCCATTTATCGAATCTTTTTACGTATTTCATCTATTACTTAAAACGGAATATATGTATATATGTTATCGAAATACAATATGGTTATATTACCTTTCATTTTATTGGTTCTTATTCGGAGCTTTGGTGCTAATTACGAGTTTTATTGGACGCAGTTTTTCTGATGTTATAAAATATGGCTGCCAACAAACATAGCTTCAGATTTCCAGCGGTTCGATTTTGACTCGTAGTAAAAGTTATTTAAATCGAAAGAAAAATAGAAAAATTTGACTCGCAGCGGGACTAATGGGTAGCGGGTAATGACGTCAGGAAGGATAAGATAGAAAAATTTGACACGTCTAAGCGGCGCTCGTATAGCACAACTGGTAGTGCACTGGGCTAGTGATCCAGTGGTTGTGGGTTCGAGTCCCGCTGCGAGTCAATTTTTTCTATTTTTCTTTCGATTTAAATATCTTTGATATGCTAGCAGACGTTTCTGCTTAATATAAAAATAATCGTAGTAAAAGTTGTTCAAAATCATCATCAGATTCCGGTTTGATAATCTTGTATCACATTATTAGTTATATTTTTTATAGGTTCCATTGAGACTCACTGGCGAGCACTAAGGTACTGCAGTCTAAAATAAACTGCTTATCTAAAATTTAACCAGCATTAGAGTTAAGACGGAATATTCCCGTTACATTGTATCTGCCTGCAAGCCCCGAGTAAGTGGACAGCTTTGGGGCGAGTTCCCCCATTTGTGAGTTCGGCTGACTTGCCCCAACTTGTTCCACTCGTCCCTGGGGCGTTCCAGTTGCTTGCCAAGCATAAGCTAGTTGATATTTAGTACTTGCCAGTATAAACGCACTCTAGGATCGCAGATCGTTACAGTGGTTTTATATCTCATGTAACAATGGTGTCTGGCTACCTTGTTTGTCTGTTGTTACGTAACTAATGATAATACGAGCCCAGGAAGCTTGTTAGCACGACTTCTGCGGCTTCGCACTAGATAACATTGTGTTATAGATTTAAACTATTTAGATAGCCTCGTTGGAAACTGGGGTAGCTTTACGTACAAATGATTGAAACTAAGTCTAAACTGCCTTGTTAGATGTTGCCAGTAAAGGGCAGAAACTAGCCCAGGTCATACTGATTGATTGTTAACTGTCATTTTAGTTAGTCAAATCTGTTGTTATCTGAGATGGTGCCGCATTGTGCTGCCTTTGAGTTTGTGAATGGCATAGCGACATCTGTGAAGTAAAGTTAGTACTGAGTTATTTAGTAGGTAGCGTTTGAGAATTAGGTGGACGTAACTTTGCTTATATATAGTCAATCCTTTATTTATTTATGATCATTGACATTTGTGAAATACAGTCATCAGAAGTCATTTTCCTTTGACTTGTCACCATCGGCTTCTGTCTAGGGACCTTACCAAAGATTCTACATATACAGATTATATAGATATAGATTGTCGAAAGGCGATTGAATCTAAATATAATCTCTAGAAAATATAACTTGTGGCTAGCTCTGTCAATGTGTAACATAAATATATACCAAGGAAGATACAAAACATGGAATAACAATATCTATACAAAACCGCGTTCCCCGTATTCATCCAAACCCATTAGCGACATCTATCATCTTTAACAGCGACGACAGTGCTCGAGTGGAGATCACACAGACTAGCAAACGCAGCGTAGGACGTCCACCCACAAGATGGAAGGTCACTGGAAGACGCTGGATGCAGGACGCTTCCAACCGGTACACCTGGAGGTTCAAGGGGGAGGCCTATACTCAGCAGTGGACGTCTTATGGCTGAGATGATGATGAAGTAAAAAGTTGGTCGTTTTGAGCCAAAATCGCTTTTCCTCACAACCTACTCGTAAACCGTAAATTACCTTAACTTTGCAAACGGCCTGATCTCATCAACATAAAAAATGGATAACGCTACTGTCGAGGATAATGCTTAACTAAGGCGGGGAATTATGTAACGTAAATATACTGGCCAAGTGCGAGTTGAATTTCTGTCAAAAATTCGTATCAGCTAACCATAAAAGTAGGTCTTAAGACCAGGTGCCATTGAGACCATAATTCCAGGGCAACTCTTATAGTTAGTGGTATAACTCTTTAAATAATCTCATTAAGTATAACTCTTATAGTTAGTGGGTCACAAATTTGTATTTAAACATTCGTGAGTCATTGTAATATTTTGTGAATGAATGACGGCTTTACTCACGTTTATTTAGTCTATGTTTCGGAGGGCGTACAGCTATTTTCAAGGACTAACAGTGCTGAGTGTCCGTTCGCCTCACCGCTCGAGTCGCCGGACCGACACTGCCGCGCTGCCAAAACCTGAACATGTCGTACAAGTAACTAAATAAACATGAGTTTTCATACATATATAATCACAATGTTTTTTTTTATACCGATCGATATATTCATCATTAAATATTGTGTCTCGATTGATATATCATTTCTAGATTGAGGCCACCCGCAAGCCACTGGCAACTTTATCACTGACTTTCCGTTTGACTGTAAGATTAAACGTGAGTAGGTTTATTTCTAGACATGTCATGTGCTTTAAAATATTCTAAAAATAAACCAATCTTCTTCAGACATGGATCCCTAAAACACGTCTACGCTATACGAAACGGTTTCATTACGCGTATAAAACAAATAACGACAGTTATACACTCCGTATGGCACGTTTAATATAAAATTGCGAGATTTGAATTTTTTATCACCATGTACGCATTGACAGTAGATATGCCATAAGTTTGATGAGACCGGCTTTACGACGCGAACTCGTTCCAAATATGATTCCCGAGCAGAATAAAAGTGTTGACGAAATGAAATGTTTCTGGATCGTCATATTACGGGAGAAGTTGAGGATTTACCGATAGGCTTTTCAAGAGATTAAATAGTATTAAAATCCTTATAAATCGTTACAATTTATATAAGGAAAAAAAATTGATCCTGTTATATAATGAAGTGTTTTACGATGGTTATAAAATGACGGGGTTTGATTTAAGATTTAGTTTGCGTTATTAGGAGAAACGAATATACTTTTACTTTAGACTAGAATATACTTTTTTTTCTGTTTTCCCTAAGGCGTATGAAAAATTGAACGAGTGAACAATTGACGATGTACATTTTAATCAAAATATACGTACAAAATAACGGAGCAATGTTCTAAAAATAGTGTTATAAACGCAATCCCTAAAAAAGTCATAAATACTCATAGTAGACACCATTGTAGCCGCAGAGCAACTCGTAGGCCATCCGACCATAGTCAATTAATTTCTAATAAGTATCGGATACCATTAAAACCAACTAAAAGCTAAGCAAAGTTGCGGAACTTATCAATACACTTCAGGACTGGCCGCTTTATAAACACGATCCCAAAGTTGAAAAGGTTTTTCTACCTACCAAAGCTCAATTCTTAATTGCTTCGGGAACTCCAAGCGTTAATTTATTAGTGCAAACACCAGAGATCGCGTAAAAAATACTCGGACTCTTTACTTCTTGATAATTGCATTTTTAATAGTGAATCGGTAATTTTTAAAGGGAACGAAAGGCGGAAGAAAATTATCTCGCTTTTGTGTAACGTAATGAATGGTGGAACGTTTTAAAAGGAGTCTATAGATTGGTGCCTTGGGGAAAATGTACTGTAAGTATACCATACAATGTTTGTTTTTTATTTTCTTTTTTTACTTCGAGAAGCCTTTGCATTCTAGCAGTATGTGCGCCTTTTAATTTGAAGGTTATTATATTAGTTTCTAGGATTTTTTTTTCAATTTGCCATTTGTTGTTGTACGAAGGAAATCATTGCTTATGAATCAGGCTATAATCCAATTAGGTTATTATTTCCCCTCTTGGTTTAAAGGTCAGATGGTAGAGGTAGACCTAACATGAATTGGAATTAATAAATTACCTACTGCCAACCCATCATAGCATCACAAACTGACGTCTTCCATCGGTTTTACGGCTCGTATTTGCTTGCAAGAGATCTGTGTAAGAATAATGCATTATCATCTAATTACCAAATACTTATAAGCCAAGGATTTGTCTACAGTTTAATTGTGTTTCTCTACAGTTCTCGTTACAAAAGATTTTGTCGCTTGTAAAATGCAGATATGTCTCTTTTACAATTTTTGGTGTGTCTTTTTATACAAAACCTTTGATGTTGATGGTACATACAGCCTTGCCCAAAAGTATTGAGCACATTCTTTTTTCTCCTAGCTCTAAAATCTGTTTTTAAATGCAGTCAAACAATTTTCTGCTAATTCAAACCTTAATGACATAATTGTTTTAAATTAACAGATAAATACAACGTAAGCAATAAAACTAAAAAAAAAAATATATATATACAACAAGAGAACATCAGTTAATAATAGTCAAAAGTACGTATTAAATATATAAACGAAAAGCAACAAAAATTCGGATCAATAGGGAAGTGACTTATTGAGGCTCTAGTGTAAGTTACTTTTGAAGTAAGAAAACGTTTACGAATGCGTAAGTGATAATGTTATTTATACGGGAAACACAAACGCGTTCGTGAAGTAAAGTTACTTTAAAAACTTACACTCGGGTCTCAGAACATTTTTTGTGAAGTCACCGCAATAACCAATTTTATTAGTAAATTACACACATACATTTCAGCTGTATGCAGTCCACTGGAAAGGGGTAGTTGCCAAAGTCGTCACGCTTGGCAGGCGGGTTGGCGACCACAGTAGCTGTAGATTGGGTTTCGACGGACGCTGCTGCCCATCCGTAGGATTTTTCCCTTTGTCGCCTCTTACGAAACCCGCGGGAGGAGATGGGGTGGTGCTATTCTATCCGGCATCACACGGCAATTAGTAAATTAATCTACACTAATATTATAAAGGCGAAAGTTTGTGAGTGTGTTGAGCGTGTTTGTTTGTTACTTCTTCACGTCTAAACAGCTGGAACGATTTTAATAAAATTTGGTATGGAGTTAGCTGACACTCTGGATTACTACTGGACACACAGCTAGTTGATAATATGTCACCAGGAAAAATGTTAATACTAAACTAAAAGACCGAGTTTTCATGTAAAAAGCATGGATGCTCAATACTTCTGCTGTACATGCACAGGCTTATAGGCGCCATGAAACCTATGCGCAGGTAATCGGCTCTTCGTGTTGGTAAGGAGATTACACCAAGTATCAAAAGCACGTATGTGCTAACGTCTTTATAAGATTGTACTGTATAACAAAGGAATAAAGTGCATTGTTACGTAAATAAGGCGCGTCCCTGGTTCATTAATTTCAATTAATTTGAGCGGGTATTACTGACATGTATATTGTCATATTATGCCTTTCATCAAACCCAAACATATTTTAATACATTTTTATCCTAAAATTGTGAATAACACAATGTATCAGAAGCGTAGCTTTCGTCTGTAGTGAGTACAATCTAAAGTTACAAAATAACCGTTAGTATTATTTGTTTTGTATCCACTTTAGAGTGTACTTTAGCTTTTATTTGCTCTAAACCATTTGAACATCGAACGACCTGACAATAAGTATTTTTCGATACGTGCAGACACTGCGAACCTTATTTTCTATACGGAACAAAAGTGACACAAAACAATGTCAATTTTATATCTCACGACCGTTACCTTTTGACGCTTATTGGGACAAACAAACAGCTAAATATAGGATGCTCAAATAACTTGTTTCTGCTTTCATTAAGTAGCTATACAGTGACCATACAGTGTATATAAGTAATATCACCATTTTCCTAGCGTTGTCTTAGCAGCCTGAGGTCCGCTTGGCAACTGATCCCAGGTTTTGGCATAGGGACTAGTTTTATGAAAGCGACTGTCATCTGACCAAATCTAGATAATAAACAAAGCGTTATTGGAACCGGTTTCCTTATGATATTTTCTTTCATCGAAAAGCGATTGGTAAATATCAAACGATATTTCGTACATAAGTTCTGAAAAACGAATTGGTACAAGCCGGGGATGGAACCTGCGACCTCTGGTTTGTAAGGCACGATCTTACCGCTAGGCTTCCAGCGCTTCATAATGTAGTGTATTAGTATATGTCACTAAAATTGTAAATGACGTTTGGTTATAATAATAATTCGCGAGATTGTAAACTATCAAATGTCCGTACCTACTGCTTATCAAGTATTCATGACATACACTTAAAACACAAAAATAAATGGTCTAATTGGAATTTGAATCCTCCCGAGTGCGTACCTCAAATATATTACCTTTATTTCTGCCAGTAGTTATAATCTTTATAACAATATATTTATGGTCCTAAACTAATAAAAAAGCTTTCGTTTATACACCCACAGGGTCTCAACGTTATTTCCCCTATTTCTCTTATAAAATAATACCTTAGAATATTTCGGGCCAATCTTACACAAATCGATCTAGTCCTACGGTAAGCTCAGTAAGGCTTGTGTTGTAGGTACTAGACGACGACATATATAATATATAGATACATATAAATACTTAAATACATATAAAACACTCATGACTCAGGAACAAATATTTGTGCTTATCACGCAGATAAATGCCCTGACTGGGATTTGAACTCAGGACCATATATCTTCATAGGCAGGGTCACCCACTACGCCAAATCTTTTCTAAACGGTTTAATAAAGGTGTAATTAGTTGTAATTACCTATAAGTCAATTAAGACTATTACTTAAAACAGGTTAGTAGTTACCTATATTTCGGCACTGCAAGAGCCATCCTCAGAGAATAACTGAAGTACTGCGAGATTGGAACATGGAATGACGAGGTGTACCTAATTATGTATTTTTTGTGTACAACAAGAGAAATACATGTCTTGTTGTGCGTATATGCTTGTAATTGTTTACATAAACTAAATTCATATGTTAATCTGTTTTTGTCTGAGCTGTGACTTCCTGTAATTGGCTCTCTAAGTTACTTGAGTTTGTGTAAGTTGTTTTTCTCTTGGTCGTGTAGGTAAAAACGAGAAATAAATTTGTTCTCGTAGGAGTAATCTATATTACTACACTTGATTTACCTAATTACGAAATAATAAAAGAACTCCCTTTTGAGGTAGGCAATTCATACTAGTAGTATTGGAATGATCTTAGAAATTATGTTCCTAATTTATTAGTATTTTACATACTCGTATAATTACAATATTTATCTTACCTATTTCGGGGTTCAAAGGTTGTAAAATGCACGTATGTGTATGTTATTATGCATAATTTATACAAATTGAGTTATGCACATTATGTATGTATTTTGGTATTTATGTCTTTGTATTATACATGTCATCATCTAGTTATAGTTGTACCTACAACAGAAGCCTTGGACTTTCGTTGTACTTTTTATTTAAAGTTTATAACAGAAAAAAAGCACACAAGGCGGACTTAATCTTAAAAAGCATTCTTTACCTGTCAACCATTGGGCAAAGCAGAAACGTTGAATAGAACTTCTGTAGAAACTATGTGATATTTATAATCAGTTTTATAGTTATAAACTTACGAGACTACTACTACTTACTTACTACTTAGCAAACCACATGTTTTACAGCGTAAAATAAGGCGTACAGTTAAACAAAACAATTTCGTAAATGGAGATCTTAATAAAACACTCAAGTGCATTACGCTTGACGAATGCGTGTAATTGTTCTCAATCCCATATCCCTGCGAAATAAGCTTCGCACGGGAATAAACGACGAATTCCTAAATACAATGACGGCACTCACAAATACCTGTACCATGAGATGCCAAAAATGTACTAGAATCTCTGTAATATGCTTGTAAGAAAAAAATCAACATACCTTTAGAAATCGGTAAAGTTGTGACGCATGGCCTCTTGGAATATGTGGTAGAGGTAGATACACTAATTGTAACACAAGTTGGCATATCTTCACTACTTTGAAAACATCTTGTATCTGACACTCTAAATTGAAACGCAGTAACTCTGTACTCATCTCATACATAGTTACGTCATTTTTCATTTGAACGCCAGAATGCGGTTTTTTCAAAGTAGTGGCGAAATCTGTCTGCGTAAAATATTTGAATCGAGAAATTGTACAGATAACAAATCGAAACAAAAATCGTCCCGCATGTCGACTGTAGCAATATCCGGTAGAGGTACACTACTTGGTTTACTAATTTTTAGCAAGAAATTTTCCCCAAAATATATATCGCTAACTTTTATTTGCCAAAAACTCAGGTAGTCGTAATGTACAGTTAGTAAAGATCTTTTTTGGCAAGTGTTTAGCAAATAATTACTTGATTAGTATACCTAAATCCAATACCAAAACATCAGGACCACATTTTGGACCCGGGTATGTCCTTAAACTACGTCCAACAATGAGAGGTAGGGCACAGCGAAGTACCATCAACGCTTGAATCTGGGGCAGCCCAACTGGGGAAGTACCTCCTCCTTACAGAAGACCACAGCCATAATAGCACTGCTACATTTCAAGTATGTAGTGTTGTGTTCCTGATGGTGAGTAAGGTTCCCAGAGCTCCAACCCCACTTAAAGGCCGGCAACGCGCTTGTGACTCCCCTGGTGTTACGGGTGCCCATGGGCGACGGTAATTGCTTACCACCAGGCAATCCGTCTGCTCGTTTGCCGCCTATGTCATAAAAAAAATAAAAAAAATCAGGAATATCTTCGAAAATCTAAGCAGTTAGTGTCTGTCGTAGGGCCGCAGTTCTAATATAGCCCAACCGACTTGCCCCATAAAACTCTATATGAATTCTACCGACCCTAACAGATCGATGTAAAATCGTGGCGCGTGTCAACTCTCGTTGCTCGTGGTGAAGGCAAAGTTTATTTAAGAAGTTAAATACACGATGTGTAACGTGGACGAGTCTTAAATTAAATTAGAGTGTGTCAGAAATAGGCTTAAATAAGGCTTATTTCTCGTGATTACGTCTTTGTTGAGGAAACTGCGTATTATTTGATCAACGTCGCGTCTTTATAAAATCTCAATGAGGAAAAATATTAAATTTTGAGTTCTGAGTTTATTTTAAAATAATGTATTAAAAGAACAGTAGTAGATTAGAAGTAGCTAGTAGGCAAGAAGTAAGTTGTACTTCGGTAATTAAGTTTTTTGGAGTGATTTTTCGAAGGCAGGGCAGCAAAATAAAGATATTTTTTTAATTTTATACCAGTTTGCGTTTAACATGAAAAGCCTCAAAATAAAAACAACTATCGAGTTTTCTTTCAATTAACTCGGGCTTAGATTAAATAAATATTTACCAGTGGCCACTTCGAAGCGTTGCGTGACAGGACCTGTCCGAAGTGACCGTTGCTCCTTATTCAGTACATCCATCGCAACTGTAATTTCCATTGTAACTTGACCTCAGAAACGGCTATAGGTTTATCATTCTTATACTGGTTATTTCAGGGCAGCGCGCTAGTTCGCAATTCAAATGACTATGGGATTGACGTGATAGGTCAAGCAACCGGCGTCTCAACGGCTAAAATTTTGTGGCAGCCAATGGAAGTGTACGTCACTTGCCAATGAGCGGATGTTGCAAGTAATTGTACGATTATGTGCAGATAAAAATACTTCGCAGTATTTTAAAGTGTTAAGTATTAGTATTAAAAAAAAAGATAAAAGATCTTTATTTTTCAATTTAGGCACATTACATGTACTTATGAACGTCAAAGAAAAAACTACACCGGTTCGAACCCTACACCTCTGACCCGAGAAGATACCGGCAAGAAACTACGGCGGGACTTATTTTTCAATACAGTGATACATTAAATCTTAAAGTACTTACATAATTATTCGTAGTCCGATAAGAAAACATATCAAACAGTTTATTACAAGATATAACTGAAAATACTAAAATATAAAACTAAAAATTATAATGTATAAACAAATTTGACTACACAAAATAGACATACTTTCTTACCTGAACTGTGTCATTTAGATGATCTGGCAGTACATACTATTGTTGAATTAATTGCTAGGCGGTTTAGTTAGTTTCTGGTTTGGGCCATGCATGTTTGTCTGCCAAATAATCCTCTTATCTCTCTTTATTAAATTTGGACTTGTTATTAGGTTAAATATTTCAACCCCCTGACTTCAGAAAGCGAGTTTTATAAGTTGTTATGTGTTTGCGTCTGCCTATCTGTTTGTCTGTGGTACTTTATACGCGGTTTATTTTAAATGTAGTTATTAAGTAATGGTTTTCTAAATCAGTTAAGCCGTTATGTATATCTATATTTTATTTTCTTTAATCTTTGTCTTGTAAAAAAATTGTGTGCAATAACTAATTTCACGAAACAGTGGAATATTAACCATACTTATTTATATAGAAGCACATTTATTTTAACACCAAAAACTCATCTGTTTAAGATGGAAAGCACTAAACATAAAAAAACTAAATTGAAATATTCTTAAGACTTTCCATGTTTACTAATAAGGACACAAAACTGTAGAAGCTGCAATGGCTTACATGAGAATTAAGTTACTTTCACGACACTAATGAAAATATGTAAATGGCACCATCTGCTTGACTAAAAGCTGAATACCAAGTCCTTTGCCCCGTGCATTCTGCTCAGAAACTTTTTCGTCTCCGACGCAAAATTACTTTCCAAGTTGGCCTTCAATTTACACTTCAATGAAGCACTAAACTTTGAATACAAAAAAACTTAACCTGCCGAATTAAGGAGCGTGCGAGTTAAAAACATATTTAGGGACAGTCTTACACAAATCTAGCCCCACGGTCAGCTCAATAAGGCATAAGTAGAAGTTAGGTACTTGACGACGATGTATAAATATTGGGGAGATTTTATTGGAACTGAAACCGGAGTTTTAATGGAACCGAAATCAGAACCGGAACCGAATCCGTAACCGGAACCGTAACCGGAACCGAAACTGTAACTGACGGTGACAGCAAATTTAGTGCATATGTAAAAAATTATCATTACGTTGTGAAAATTCCATTCATTCGCACGAAGCGATTCGATTTTACCTTCCTAATGCGGACTGCTAAGGAATGGAATTTGCTCCCTTCGTCTGTATTCCCGGAAATATATAATTTGGGTCTTTTCAAGGCAAAAGTGAATAGGCGGTTACTGAACCAGCGTGCTACACCTTCGACTTCGTCATCACGGTCAGGTGTGACTTAGGTAAACGCTGGTCAGTATGATATAAAACTATCGTCGCTGTACACGTGGGGAAGACTATTTAGTTAAGTTTATTTATTTATTTCTTCGAGCTACGGTATAAATTCGCTAATCAATCGGAACCGAAGTCGGAGCCGAAGGTGTGAAGTCAGGTAAAGAAAAGTTTCGGTATATTGGAACCGGAGTCGAAGCTCCGGAACATCTCTAAGAAATACTTTGGAGGATAAACCATCAGTTTTAGGGTTCCATAGTCCACTCCTGTCCTGTCAACTCGTGTCTATTGCCCTCGGCAATGGTCAGTAACAGTTAGTCCTAGAAAGCTGTGACTTGGTGGTGAGATGCGGATAAATTGGTAAAACATAAATAGTGTATTTTTTTTCGCTTCGGGATACCGCTGTATGTGGAAGGCGCAGGATCGGTCTTCTTGGGTCGTTCTGGGGGAGGCCTATGTCGAGCAGTGGACGTCTTACGGCTGACATGATGATGATGATTTTTTTAGTTGTTTTTTTTTTCTTGCATTTGATCCTAACACTGAGCCTGGCCCGACATACTCTGGGATTTTGTCTTGATAGGTGTACCTACAGCCGTTTTAATTACGAGTAGAACAAAATCTGTATTCAAAGTATAATACTTGACCACAGTTTGCATGAGAAATAACAATAAAACAAAATAAGCACGCAGACAACATTTACTGTAAGTTATACACTCGAAATTAAAATTACTTAAAGTGACTCGGTTTTAGTGCGATTATGAGCACGCACTTTAAGTCTGCGTCACTCATTTTTTAGCCCGATAATATAAACGGGTACTCTAGATTAGGGATTGTTCACACATATGCAAATGATACCCACATTTATCCTTCGATGATGGAGGTAAGCATAATCATAAGTGTAAAACTCACATGAATTGACACAACAAATTCTATCAATGAATTGGCCCATTGAATTGTATGAGGAATGGAAAGGATTCCTTCTTATAAATTATAAATCACTTTTTAAATATTATTTATAACAATACATACATACATACATACATTTCAGTCGTATGCAGTCCACTGCTGCCATAGGCCTCCCACAAATATGACTTGTATCATATTGGGAGTTGCCATTATCGCCACGCTTGGCAAGCGGGTTGGCGACCCCAGTAGCTGTAGATTGGGTTTCGACGGACGCTGCTACCCGTCCGTAGGATCATTACAATGTTGCAAAGTGAAGTGTTATCCTCAGATCCTCATCAGATAAAATGAAAGTTGAAGCCCGAGTGAAACAAGGGTGACAATCACCCGCATCTCAAAGAAGTTTTTACACGTGTAACGAACCCACTTATTCATAACAAGTGCCTTAAAAAGTGAAATTTAAGCACGGGAAACGCAAAGTGAATTTTTTACGCACTAGTTAGGAAAAAAACTATTTAAAAGTTGTCTGTAAGTTCATAGACGGAAGCGTTAAAAAATTTCAATAAGTTAAGTTACATGCTAGTGCGGTCCTCCGGTGGCCGGGAAGCTGGCTCGTTCATCGTCCAGCTAATTAGTATCGCCGTCCAGGCGGGGCAACGCAGCCAGCCTTATCCAGGCACCTTACCGATTGGCAGGGATCGGGGACTTTAGTATGTATAGTTTTAGTTTTTATATTGCGTGATGACCGTTGGCATTGCAAATACATTTACTGATATCTTTATTTACAATAATCGCAATATTATGAAAATTACTACTACTTAACTAGTTATTGCATTAAATCTAAAAAAGACCTTTGAGGCATTGTAACAAGGATGCTAGCGGCATTTCCTCGCTGTATCGCAATGTGTTGTGCGAGCAAACCGCCAGCTCTTCGGTCACAAGTTACATCAACCAGACGCTTCGCCATTTCTGCAAAAATAATATGATATTGTTAGTTAAGTTATTGGAAATACAATAAATTTCGAATGTATTGTGTATTAGAATGTTGTCATTGAACTGGTTATACTTAAATATTTTAATATGTAAGTTACACCCGAAACCTGTCCCATACCTACCACACATTTGCCAATTTCCTTGGCATTGTACATAAGTACGCTTGCGTAGTATCCGGCTTTTCTATTGGTGAATACATACATGATCTTAACAGGTGATTATTTTCATTTCATTTCATTTATTCCTTAATAAAACATAGTTTTACATGTCACTATCCAAAGAAGCAAAGTGTTATTATTTTATAAAAATCTTCTACCAGTCTTCGAAGTTCAGCTATCGTGAATGGCTTATGATTATGCTCCTTAAACATTCAAAGCTTAACATTTCGACTAATATTCGACTTATAAACGTGAGGTACCCGTTTCCCGTTAATTATAAAATGCTATTGACTTTGCCTGTGTCATCAGTTACACACTCGAGGCACGAGAGGCAAACAAACTTTGCTCTCAAGTTCAATATTAATATATATTCAATTTCCAATTTATTAGTTTCAATGAAACATTACAGATTAAATCATAATTCAAAACATTTTATATATCATCTTTAATCACAGCGCACCAGGGGGCATGTGGGCCGAGGGTTTACACGCCGAATAACCTTTGTATTTTCTCTCAGTCGGTCTAACGGTCGCCTCTGCAGATGTAACTGACTTTAAGGAGTTTCGATGGTAAACTGTCGGGGCTAGTGTGTCTACACAGGTTGCATCCCACACCAGCACCCATCCCATACTCCACGTAGCAATGACGTATTGTCCAGTCTTTTACCATCAGTTCTAGACATGCCAATCGGTTCTAATCAGCCCGCACGTCTCGGGGCAAGGGACCGACGATCATGCCATAAGAGGCGGCCGCACTTTTTTGGCAGGAAAAGTCAACAAAGGGTTTCATTCAGTACTAGTTCATTCAGTAGTTTGGACCAGGGTATGTCCTTAAACTACGTCCAACAATGAGAGGTAGGGCACAGCGATGACCATCACGCTTGAATCTGGGGCAGCCCAACTGGGGAAGTACCTCCTCCTTACAGAAGACCACAGGCATAATAGCACTGCTACCTTTCAGGTATGCAGTGTTGTGTTCCTGATGGTGAGTAAGGTTCACAGAGCTCCAACCCGCCTTAAAGGCCGGCAACGCGCTTGTGTCTTCTCTGGTGTTACGGGTGCCCATGGGCGATGGTAATTTCTTACCACCAGGCAATTCGTCTGCTCGTTTGCCGCCTATGTCATAAAAAAAAAATAACTACAAAGAGAAGTTTTTCTGATCAATTTTATTTTAATAGTCAAGCGCCCACCCTAAGTGGCCTAGCGGCAAGAGCGTGCGACTTGTACTCGGTTTTAGGTTCGAAGCCCGGTCGTACCAATGAGTTTTTCGGAACTTATGCACGAAATGTCATTTCATATTTACCAGTCGCTTTTAGGTGAAGGTAAACATCGTGAGGAAACCGGTCTGTTAATTATTCGACAACGATATTTTCTAAATTGAAGTGGACTGTATAACAAAATTAATTTTCTAACGAGACTGTTTAATTTGCGAAGGGCTAACTTTAGGGATTGCGAATACGGCTCACCTGTGTCTCCTTGTGGCGAAGCTCAGCACGAGGTTTGCAGCAATTGTAGGAAGCTTGGTGCAGAGGTAGGCCTACATGCAGGTCACACTTCTACACCGCCACTTATCGATGCGTATGCAGGTTTAAGCCGAATCGCAATCGTTAATTTGTATGAAGGGATGACTGAAGCTAGGTTACTCGTTCCGTTGCTTTGGCCGGCACTAACACTATGTATAACTAATTTCGAAAAAATGAGCTCGGAGCACGAATTCGCACGTGCTTCTTCAAAAGTTTTAACCGAACTTGCAAACTTGCCATACCAACGAACGAAACTGTCAGAGTGACAGTTGTGTTGCTAGACTAAAATTTAGCACTATAAATTGGGAATATCGAACATTCCGCTCACCTAAATGCGAAGGGGAGCTTATGAAGCCCAAAGCATTTACTACAAGCTACTATTTAGACTTATGTCTACGAAAAGATGCTGCTTTTAAGCAGATTATTATCTAAGAAATAACGAAAACGATAACTAGAACTATAATTACTTGATGTAAGCTTTGACAATCTTACTGACCAACTAGTAAACTGGCAGAGGGCACAGTTTAACCACTGGACGTTTATACAGCCCGGTGGCGGTTCGTACGGTAACTACACGACAGATCCCGTCGGATCCGGGGTGAGTCTCGACGACGCGACCTAGGGGCCATTTCATGGCACTCGTTTGCTCATTCATAATGAGCACGAGAGTGCCGACCTCGACATTAGGTTGGTTTTCATGCCACTTCATCCGTTGTTGGAGAGTGTGCATGTACTCTCGGGACCACTTAGCCCAGAAGTCCTGGTGCATTTTCTGTAATAATTTCCACCGTTGGATGGGACTAATTTTAATATCTAATAAGTTTTCCTCGGGCACAACAGACAAGGGCTCTGTGGTGAGGAAATGACCCGGAGTGAGAACCGATAGATCATTGGGGTCAGAACTAAGAGGAGTGAGCGGCCTTGAGTTCGCCAAAGCATCACACTGGGCCGCAATTGTCAAAAATTCCTCATAGGTCAGCCTTTGGTTTCCGATAACGCGTGCTAAGTGGGTCTTTACAGTCTTGATTCCAGCTTCAGCGAGGCCTGAGAAGTGAGGACTGCCCGGAGGGTTAAATTCGAATTTTATGGCGTCGTGCGCAGCAGCATCCTTAACCAGCCGTTGCAGAATGTTACTGGCACCGACGAAATTTTTACCTTGGTCGGAAACCAAGCGGTTACACCGACCACGACGAGCGACAAAACGCCGAAGCGCGGCGAGAAAAGCGTCCGAGGATAATTCCGTGACAAGCTCCGTATGAATGGCCTTAGTCGCGGTGCAGACAAAGACACAAATGTAAGCTTTGTAAGTCTTGTTACCACATCCGCGGCCAAGAGCAAGGTCGTAGGGACCTCCAAAATCAACGGCAGCACTGGAGAACGCTTTGAGTTGCGATATACGATACGAAGGTAAGTCTCCCATAGAAGGTGCAGGAGCACTGGTCGGTCGAACGCGGAAGCACTTTATACATTTCGACGTGAAAGCGCGGATAGCCCGTTTCGGAGACAGTATCCAGAAGTGCTGCGAAAGTAAGTTATGGAGTGTTTGAACACCTGGGTGCATGAAGCGCTTGTGGTATTCATCGATAAGAAGGACAGTTACGCGATCATCACGAGGTAAGAGCAGCGGGTGTTTAACGTCAAACTCGAGTGATGCGCGCGACAAACGTCCGCCCACCCTCAAAAGACCCGCCTCATCTAGGAAAGGAGACAGTTTTCGGAACGCCTTGGGGAGGGAGTTCGTAAGACTATTTTCAATTTTATCGATCTCCTTAGCGAAGCGACGCCGCTGCACGAAGCTGACGAGAAATAGAAGCGCATCCCTTAATTCGGTTGGGGTTAGAGAACCATTTAACAGAACACCAGACATCCTTTTCTGTTTGGCGTTGTGCACGAAACGACGACAATATGATAAGACACGTTGGAGTGTCCTCAACGACGACAATTTATTAATTAATTTATCGACAAGTGTGTCAGGATTAGACACGACGAGAACAGTAATCCTTTTTTCTTCATGGAGATTATCCTTATCTATGGATAACGACGACTTTGGCCAAGTATCAACGGGACGCCCAAGCCAGTCAGGCCCGCTCCACCAGCTAGTCTGGTAGACCAAATCCCTAGGCAGTAGACCACGCGATCCGCAATCTGCGGGATTGTCAGAGGTTCTGACGTGATGCCACGAGTCGGGAGGGATAATGTCTTGGATGTGGCTGACACGATTGGCCACGAACGTTTTCCATTTAAATGGACACGATTTTATCCAAGTTAACGCCACACTAGAGTCTGACCACGCAAAAACTTCATTTACTAAGTGGAAGGGCTTCAGCGCGTCTACAACCGACGCGATTAAGTCCGCTAATAGAACCGCAGCAAGCAATTCGAGACGTGGCACCGACAGCTTACGTAAAGGTGCAACTTTGGATTTACCGCAAACTAATTTGACATCAATATTACCCTCTTTATCTATCGTACGGCAATACACCACGGCACAAAAGCCACGTTCCGACGCGTCGCAGAACCCATGCAAGCTTAGAACATCGAAATCCCCGACCAAACGTCGAGTGACGGATACGGAACTCAGCGAAGGTAATTGAGTCCTGAACTCCTGCCATTCAAGTCTGATGTTTTCCGGGACATCATCATCCCAGGAAACACCGGAGAGCCATAGAAGCTGCATCAGGTATTTAGCTAGGAATGTAACCGGCGCTAAAAAACCCAACGGGTCGTAGATTCTAGCTATTTCTGAAAGAATGGTACGTTTTGTGCATCGGCCGTTATCCACAGCTGCAACTTTAAAACCGAAAGAATCTGACTGTGGTTGCCAAAGCAAACCCAATATTTTAAGAGAAATGTCTGACATTTCTTCGAAATGCTTAAAATCTTCTGAGTACAAGTCCGAGAAAGGAAGGTTACCTAGGAACTCACTACTATTAGAAGTCCATTTCCTTAAATGGAAACCACCCGACGAGAGTATCTTTGTGAGTTCCACTTGAAGCGAACGAGCCTCCTCAACGGATTCCGCTCCAGAGACGACGTCGTCGACGTAAATGTCATGAGCGAGAACTGCGGAACCAGCGGGAAATAAACTAGCCGCATCACTGGCGAGCTGAGCCATTGTACGAAGAGCAAGGAACGGCGCAGCAGACACCCCGTAGGTGACTGTTTTCAGGCGATAATCGCGTATCGGTTCGTCAGCTGAAGGCCGCCAGAGGATGCGCTGAAATTCAGCGTCTTCTTTTGTTACAATTATTTGCCTGTACATCTGCTTAATGTCACCCGTAAAGACGACGGTATGCCAACGAAAACGTGTAAGCAGATCGAAAATGTTAGTCTGGAGTTTAGGTCCAGTTAGAAGGGTGGCATTTAAGGAAACCTCGTTGGCGTCCTTACTACTACTGTCAAAGACCACTCTAAGAGGGGTAGTCACCGAGTCGCGCAATATTCCATGATGTGGTATATAGTAGTAGTGGCCCTCGCTTGTGGAAGGTGGGCTCACCTCCTCCATGTGACCACTAGACTTGTAATCCTCCATAAAATCGATATACGACTTTTTGAACGCAGAATTGGAGTTCAACTTGCGTTCCAACGACAGGAATCGCTTAAGAGCGAATTCGCGTGAATTGAGGAAGGTAGGCTTGTTAACGGGATCGACAAACGGTAGGGGTACCACAAACCTGCCTTCTTCATTCCGAAAGTATTTTGTACGAAAATAGTCTTCGCAGCGTTGGTCTTCCGCTGATACGAAAGGTTTAACCGGAGGACCAACGTTTTCTAATTCCCAAAATTTCTTTAAGGAATCATCAATCGACAATGTCTGCGTAGGACTCGACACGAAAAAACTATGTTTATTGTTACTACGACACGAAATGAGAGCACTATCTATGAAAGGACTGTCATCACACTCACCCATAACTACCCATCCATAGATAGTCCTCAGTAGAGTAGGTTGTCCAGGCTTGCCTCGCCGTATACCAGGCAACAACGACGAAACGAAAAATTGTGCATTGAGCAGCAGGTCAACTGGCGCTGGGCGAGCAAAGTCTGGATCAGCAAGCGACAAATTATGTATGTGTGACCACCCCGACGGGTCGACAGGTTGTGGAGGCTGGTCAGCACATACTGGCGATAAAACGAAAAGTTTGAGTTCAGTACTCAACGATGAATCTGGACTCCCCAATGGTTTGACTTCACATGACAGTGAGCCAAATGTCTGATGGGACGAATTGCCAATGCCATACACTGTATGCTGGCCACTAACATTAAACCCTAGCATGTCTGCACAGGATTTCGATATAAAATTGCATGCACTAGCGCCATCTAGCAGCGCGCGCATGGGTCGGAATTCACCAAGACTGTCTTTAATTAAAACGTTTGCAGTTGCAAAGAGAATAGTATTTTCTTCATCCATTACAGTTAACACAGTGTTACCATTACTACTGTCCACCATGCTACTAGCAGGCGCGATAGCAACCTCTGTTGTGGCAGGAGTAGGTACTGGTGGAACTTTATTAAAATGTAGCAAAGTGTTATGCGAACAACTACAAATACTACAGCGAGAAGCACGACAAGTTTTTACTTGATGAGTGCTTGCGAAGCACAATATACACAAACCAGTTGCTTTCACAAAGTGGAATCGACTCTTTTCATCAAGATTTAAAAATTTACTGCATTTTGACAGACTATGTTGACCCCGACAAAAGGCACAAACTGAACTAGCATGACTTGAAACTACCAGTGCTGTTTTTGTTTTAATCAACGATTTAACCATTGGAACCTTAATGAATGAATTTTCTAAGGCTTTACCCCTTTTTTCAATAAAACTTTTTAACTCATCGAACTGTGGCACATCAACATTAGTAGTCAGCTGTAATTCAAATGCTTCACGAGTGGCAACATCAAGCTTAGACCATAGTAAATAATAAAGCATGAAATTCCTATCCGGAAGGTCATATCTTGACAGAATGTTTAAATTTTCATTAAATGTACGGAAGACCCTTTCTAAATCATTCTTATTTTTAACAGGTTCACACGACAACATCTTTTCATAGTACATAATGGCAATTTGTCTTTTTCTGTCATAATGGTCAGCTAAAGTTTCATAAGCCTTAACGTAATTATGACTTGATAAAGGAAAACTTCGGATCATTTCATATGCTGGACCCTGCACACTTGACAGCAGATAATGCAATTTTTCTACATTAGAAATAGTACCTCGGTTATGAATCAAAGAATCGAAAAGCTCTTTAAAAGATACCCAATTTTCTAATTTTCCATCAAAAGGCTTAATACAAATTTTAGGAAGTTTTGCTAAATTATTGTCAAACGATAATGGTTTAAAATCTTGCTTTTCGCTATTCCCAAATACAGTGCCAGCTCTTAATCTACACTTTACCGATTTGAGACAGTTTTCAAACTCCTTAGTGACTTCGTATTCTTCGAGACGTTGCGCGGGTTTAAGCGGTCGCAGAATGCGGATTTGAGCTTTATGAAAATCTTTCTCAATATCCTTGACGTCGTCCTCATTGTAGCCCTGGAGGTCTGACGCTTCAATATGCTCTAACCGAAAGATTGCATACGATCGCGCAACACGAAACGAATCTACTGTTGAAGGTTCAAACTCACTATCTCCGTGTTCACTCATTTTGTTTTAATAGCTAAGTTATAACACTAATAAACACAGTAAGAAATACAAGCAGAACTAATAAACAATGTATTAACTTTTTAATACGTAATTACAATAAAAATGAATAGCGAAACACCGGTGTAAACAACAATCGAACTAACTTATTTACTTGACGTTTGACGTATGACGTATGTCACAGATTAAAATCATTCGACTCGCATCTGCGTTTCGTTACACGTGCAATTACAATGCTAAACTCGGTTTTTACGTTCCGTTCAAACTAATCTTGAACGAATGAATGGAATGAAGTGTTAAAGGTTAAGGAAGTTGTACTGCCAACATAAACGAACCAAAACGAAAGCGACAAAAGATGGCGTACAACTTGCAATAATCGAATAATGGCCAAAGCAATTTCTCAAGTACCTACGAAAACGAAAAAAAAATTAAACAGTTAGGAAAATACAAGAAAAGGCAACTTTTCAATGCAATCCGATCGACGGACCAAATGTTAATTATTCGACAACGATATTTTCTAAATTGAAGTGGACTGTATAACAAAATTAATTTTCTAACGAGACTGTTTAATTTGCGAAGGGCTAACTTTAGGGATTGCGAATACGGCTCACCTGTGTCTCCTTGTGGCGAAGCTCAGCACGAGGTTTGCAGCAATTGTAGGAAGCTTGGTGCAGAGGTAGGCCTACATGCAGGTCACACTTCTACACCGCCACTTATCGATGCGTATGCAGGTTTAAGCCGAATCGCAATCGTTAATTTGTATGAAGGGATGACTGAAGCTAGGTTACTCGTTCCGTTGCTTTGGCCGGCACTAACACTATGTATAACTAATTTCGAAAAAATGAGCTCGGAGCACGAATTCGCACGTGCTTCTTCAAAAGTTTTAACCGAACTTGCAAACTTGCCATACCAACGAACGAAACTGTCAGAGTGACAGTTGTGTTGCTAGACTAAAATTTAGAACTATAAATTGGGAATATCGAACACGGTCTAATCCCAATAAGACCTAAGGTCGGAAGGTCAGATGGCAGTCGCTTTCGTAAAACTAGTTTACACTAAAGTAAAACTAGTGCCTACGCCAAATCTTGGGATTAGTTGCCAAGCGGACCCTAGGATCCCATGAGCCACGGCAAAATGCCAATGCCAAAGGACAACGCGAGTAAAATGAGTCAAGCGCAAACTGTTAAATAAAGTTGGGCACTGTAAGCGTACGCACTATCTAACTCATACTAGTATAAGCTATAGTTTACCTGCATTCGCTTTGACAATGGACCTGCCCGCCTTTGTCTGAGCCAAACTCCGAGCGGTCTGAACTTAAGCCATGGTTGGCTGTATTACCATCGTTTAAGTAAGCATATAAGGTGACCACACATTAGACTATAGTATGTACTAACCAGTGCGCAAAGTCCCGCTTAACTAAATCGAATTGATACTGGCAGTTACAGGGCGGCACTGTGTCTTCTAGCCAAACAAAGGCTTGTTATAACTCCCTTACAGTTTACCTGTGACTTCCAGTAATAGCTTACTGAAAATATTATGACAATTGAAGGAAATAAGACAGTCTTTGCTTACTTACTTTTAAATAAGGGTTTTGAACGTATTTGATGCATTAACCACTGATTTCTTTTTTGTTTTACGAAAGACCACAGCCATAATAGCACTACCACCTTTCAGGTATGTAGTGTTGTATTCCTGATGGTGAGTAAGGTTCCCAGAGCTCCAACCCCCCTTAAAGGCCGGCAACGCGCTTGTGACACCCCTGGTGTTGCGGGTGCCCATGGGCTACGGTAATTGCTTACCACCAGGCAATCCGTCTGCTCGTTTGCCGCTCGTTTGCTGTCATAAAAAAAAAAGAATATAAGATAATTTTTGCTTACTTGCTTTTAAATAAGGATTTTGAACGTATTTGATGAATTAACTACTGATTTCTTTTTTATTTTACGAAAAAAGCCATGTATGTTACGAATCGGTAGAGTCCTAGATGTCAACGAATCATCGATTGTGATATTTACTCTCTAGCTAATTTATTTGTTTATTTTCATTAAATTTCACAACAAAAATAATTACAAATGGCGGACTTAACGCTTCAAACTATTCTGTACCTAGTAGGTATTATTTATAGCAAATACATTAAGCGGTAAGAGAAATCCTGCTAAAATGAAATAAACATAATTATATTACTTAATAGCTATTACGTATTCATAAATAAAAGCGATAAGTAATTCAGTTTGCAATTTTATTTTATCTTATTTTATTTTATTGGTTTACCAGTAACTGTTACACTGATGCATACATATAATTATTTGTACTTAAAAATTAGGTCTAAGTGTACAATAAAATAGAGGTAAACACTTCATGCAAAGTAATGTGTTGTATTATATTAACAAAACAATTGATTATACTATATGCAATGAAATAAAATTGCCCTCAAAACGAGAAATATGACTGTAGACTCAAACACTAAATGAAATGTCCCTGAAAACTGTTTATTTTTTATTGAAAAAGGCCCGTCGACGCCGACTAAATTGTTTATTAAAAAGCTCTCGAATGACGGTACTTCAATAAAATATAGCTGCTTGGCCACTGAAGGTTGCCACGGTGCTGAAAATAAATGTATCCTGGTAATATTTAGCCTATTAATTACAAACATGATGTCGTTACAAAAAAAAAAATGATTTCGTTAGTTAATTAATATATGTACCCAAGTAACAAAATTTGGTTCTATAAAAGTCCTGAGAACGTTTTGGAGCGTGCTAATTAGTGTTCATGATTAGCACTATAATGGTTTTGTAAACGGTTACAAAACCCCGAATAGGCCCTAGTTTTATCACTGATTTATACTATAAGCATTACATAAAAGCTCTCACGATGATTAATCAGCTCTATGGTTGAAATGTAAAAGCGACGAGAAACGCTTTTTAGTACTAAAATAGTGCTGTCTGTAACGTTTATGTCGCAATTTGCAACTATAATAGTAACGAAAACATGTTTATGGTGCTATTTTGCACCATAAACGATTCCAGTGATCTTTTGTAGCACACTTTCTCGTGCGCATTTTGCGTGAGGTGCCTAAAATATTAAATACGGGAAGTTCATTCGCCATTGTTTCTTAAAGTGACATTTGTATTTAGGTAACAATAAGGACGTACTAAAAACATTCGTGGACCGTTACATGGCAGTAGATTATACATGGGAAAATAATTGTATCGATAAAATCATTATCCTGATTTCAAATTTGACAATGCGCTTTCATAATTTTCATGTTTTAATTGAATTTTAATTAATAAAATATGGAATTGTTCCAACTGGGGCTGCTATAGTACATATAGGCTCCAGTCGTGCTGTTAATGTGCTATTATGACAGAAAACAGCAGCCATATTTAACGGATTAGGGTTCCGTTGTTCAAATATAAAATAGTGTACACAAAATATATTTCTTTGAATGGAGTTGCAATAAATACACACTGGGGCAAATACACCCCACGTTGCCGCCGAGGCTTGTAGGTAGGTTTAGTGTTTTTCTCAAACATGAAGTGAAATATAAAAAAATATAAAATTTGAAGACTGTAGCTCTATCCGGTTGTCTACGTTCACACAGCGTAAATTTTCTCGTTTACTGTATACGAGATTTTGTCCATTTAGCGCTTATGTACACATTGATTCGTTCACACTTCACACGGACAAATTGTTTTCTTGGTGTGAACAAACCGATTGGACCTTCCAGTAATATCCACCAGGTACTGATTTGATATTTATGTTAACATCAGTTTTCAAAAGTGTCCTTGGATCTTAATAACACATTACGAATGCGCTTATTTATTATTTCTGACAAACTTTTTATTGCTAGATGAGGTATATTATAAGTGACGCACCATTTTCGTAAGTCACTGCGTAACTGCTCGTTTTTAGTGTTCTCTTCATCTGAACATTCTGATGTTGAGAACTTTGAATTGAAGTCTCGCATATTCTTCATCTGCATCACTGGCTTGACAAGACGGAAAATCATTGCTACAGCCCGGCTGTGGTGCAAAACAAATATTTTGTGCGGAA
This sequence comes from Grapholita molesta, assembly GCA_022674325.2. Lineage (NCBI taxonomy): Eukaryota > Metazoa > Arthropoda > Insecta > Lepidoptera > Tortricidae > Grapholita > Grapholita molesta. The sequence continues at coordinate 4,413,788 of CP053138.2, forward strand.
CCATACGCTATATTTTCTGGACCCGCTAGACCAGTATTTCCATTTTGTATTGACGATAAAAAACATTTGTAAAATACTAGTGATATACTTGATACTGAAAAGCTAGTATAGATCTAATTAGTCCATTAGTTGTAATCTTTAGCGCTGTCATGTCACGCTTTAGTCTCGTAGCAGTAACATAAATACACTTATAGAAGATATTTAGCTATTTAGAATTTAAGTAATTTAGCAACGTACCAGATAACATTTATGGTATTATATAGCACTATAGAAAATCTTTCATGACTTTTACAGAATTCTAGCTTCATAGCGACGTCAAGAGAGCTTCTAAAACGCAAACACGTTACTTAATGGACGTGCAAAGTCCTTTTATAGTGCAGATTGATCCATTAATAGTGTTTACGATACTGCTACAGTACTAGTACTATAACTGTATATTCTGACGCATTATTAGTGCGAAATAGTTACATAAAAGCGTCAGTAAAGTTGTGTATAGTATTAAATAGTACCATAATCGCTTTTTGCATATCTATTACAGTGCAGCACTTTAAAGATTCTTTTGTTTCTTCCTATAAGCGTTCTAAGAGCTAAATTATAGAACTTAAATGCTCTTTAATTTTATAGAGCCAAAACACTGTGTTAAAAACCTTTATAGTACAAGCAGCCACAATGGTTACCATTATAGTCGTACTATATCACTGTTTGGTGATAAAATGCCTTAGTTATAGAACCTTTTGTTACTTGGGTATGAGACTGAACGATAATTATATGTGTTCCTCCTGTGATATAGTATGCAAGTAGTAAGTACATAATCGTGTACCTTGCCTTATTTAATCAAAATATATCATGTATTCAGTCGATGCCGTTTTTTCTCTTACGCCATCCGTACATGGCGACCCTGCCTTTTAAGGCAGCGGCCTTGTGTTCGCGCTTTCTAGTATTAAATAAAAGTGTAAGGACTTAATAAAGTAAAGAACTATTAATTTAAGACTTTGATGGCATAGAAAATCAGTGCTTTATTAAGAAATGAACGGTTCCTACTGGAAAGTTTCCTATTGCAATATAATTTTAATGATTTGCTTTTTCAACAATTGTCAGAAATTGTAATCATAAAGTCCATGTGGGCTAATGTCGGGGTTTAGATAACATTGTCTGAAAGTGTTCTAAATCTCTAATCGAGTAAACCCAGATTCCAAATGAGCAAATCCTCTTAGTTCGAGCCATGGACCCCATTAAGAAATATTGTAAATCCTCAACTGCACCGCACCCTTCGCAGTTAGGAGACCCTGCAGGTACCCTGTACATATATTCGGGCTAAATAGAAAACGAACAAAATGTAAATAAAGCCACATTTACCTTCATAGCCTCGCAATTACGCTCTTTTAATGATTACTCTTCATGATTTTGAACATGTTTTACTAAAAAGATAGTTAGTAAAATTAAAATAAAAACTGAGCTGTTCCATAGAAAAGGTCAAGTATTAAGTTGACAAAAATGTATGAGCATTGTTTTTTTTTTACAAATTACAAAATTGTTCCAAATCATGACCAGATGCCATCTTGCAGGTATACACCTAACATGGTTACTTACATTCTTATTTAGTTAAAATATGCGATAAATACATAATATTCATTGAAAACGAATTCATGTAATATTTTGTCAAGAGTCAAATGCTTTCTTTACATACAATAGTTATTTGTTATGCAAGGCTGCAAAGTGGTTATTTGGCGCTAGTGTTGAAATTGAAAGCGAAGGAAGCAAAGATTGAACCATGAGCGACGCGAATGGTTCAAAGATAGATTCCTGAGCGTAGCGAGGCTTTCAAGACACGAGACGCCAAATAATTTTGCAGTCATGCGGAACACACAATTTTTCACCTCACTACAGCGAGGAAAATTCGAGCGGCAAGAAAAACAAGACAAAACTTATCGCGTGATTTTTCAGGGAAATCATATCGGCATCGCTACTAGAATCATTCATTTTTATAGTTCAAACGTTGAGTTCAAAGAGCACTTAGCACAGGAAAAATTCGACAAATTTACGTGAATAGTGATAACTTAAATCTTAAAAAAAAATTTTTTTCGGTTGCGTTCAGAAATTACAATAGTATGTAAACCTATATTTAAATTTCTTTATCAAATAAACATTGAAATCGTGTTTTATTTAATGGATTAATTCGTTAAAATATGTTAATTAAACTGAAATACTAACAAAAAGCTAACCTTAAAAAAATAAAACAAGATTACAAATAGGCACCTATGTATACTGTATAATAAAACCTATTTGACATAAAATAAAGTATAGGTAAAAATAAAAAAGTTAAAAATCTGTAAACAAAAACATGTTTCTGATTGGTTATTATCTATGGTTATTATGAACTCACCGCGGTACTGCAAACATCGAAGTTCGTATATTGCAATCATCTTTCTCTTTTACTCCAATGAAAGTGACAGAGACAATCGTCAGAAATTTACGAATATCGTTCTTCGCGGTAGCGCGCCAGTTATGCGTTGAAGGAGTTTTATACTTAAAAAAAAGTTACATGCACCACAGAGAATTACAATCATCGGCTTCGAAATTCGAATGACTTTTGCACGCTAGCGGATAAAATAGGCTTTTCCACGCAGATTTCGCGCTATAAACTAAGGTTTTCCGAGCGAGTGAGGTGAAAATTTAATTGTCAGTCCGCCATATTTGTTTACCTTATTTTTCTTTTCTATTGAACCAGAATATACATACATACTGTATACCTACAGTTTGAATCTCAAGGTAATATAATAGCAAAATAATAGCAATACATTTTTTTTTATTGTTTAATTTATTACATTGCTTTTTTAACGTTTGGGTAAAAATAATAATAAAAATTATCTTGTTCTCAGTGAAAGTCGGAGCGTTCAATTTCTACATATTGATGGAGAATACCATTCTTTTCACGTTAAAATTAAACCCGTATAGAAGTAAAATACCTATATATAAATAAAAAAAAAACATTGGCAAGTAAAGGCCACACTGCTGAACTGAGGCACCGATATTTGTTCATATAATTTGTCGAACCTTTCCGCATAACTTGCTCGGTGACATATAATATAATATGTCACATATTAATGCTACCTTGCTCGATGTGAATATTTCACAAGTATTTCAGGGGTCATTTAATAGGCTACGTTTGGGGCATGAATATCGTCCCTAAGTAGACCTTTTCGTAATACGATAACTGGTTTAATGGTGACAGGAACGTAAAAGGTTTGAGGTTAGAGATACTAGCATGTTTATTGGGTGTTGTTGCGGATTGTAAATAAAACAGCTTAATTTGGTAAACTATTATATTTTTTAGTAAATATAGTACAAGATGTACTGCAAAACTATAGGTATTAATATTCATCTATGTTTTTTAAATCGGCGTATTTCATGACCATATTTTTTGTTGATTTAGAAGAAGAAGAAGAAACATTTATTCGAGGCATACGTACACAATTACATACTTAGAACTAACAGACTAAACTAGAGTGCCACGAAATGGTCTCGACTCAGCATGGTGCTAACCTGGGGGCAGCGCTGGTCTTCCGTCGGGGCCACATGTGAGTGAAGTCATGGAGTATGACACAATCAATTAATATAACTTTTAATATACTTATTTAAATTAATGTCTACTATCTACTGAAGAATAATTTCGCTGTGGATGATCGATTTTTTTTCTCTGGCCTACGAGGGCGGTTTGATAACTCGGTGACTTTAAGTAAAACAAAAATCATTTTAACATATAAACTTTTTAATTACGATTCTGAACTCCTTGGTAGCTGGCAGTTTTTTTTTTGAAAAAAAAGGTGGGAAAATAAAAAAGTTATTGAGGCATATGTCAAATACGGTCGGAAAATTGTTGGAAAATGGAGAAAAGCGAATTTCGTGTGTTAATTAAACATTTCTTTTTACGTGGAAAAACTATTAAAGAGACTGAAAACTGATTAAAAAAATATTATGGGGAATCTGCTCCTTCTCATGGAATGGTACATAAGTGGTTTACAGAATTTCGTTCTGGGCGTACCACTACCAATGACGCAGAACGCTCTGGTAGGCCAATTGAAGTCATCACTGATGATGTCGTGAATAAAGTTCACGATATTGTTTTGGATGACCGTCGAGTTAAGATTCGTGAGATAGCTGAGACTGTACACATTTCATCTGAACGAGTTTTTCATATCTTGCATAATATTTTGAATATGAAAAAGCTTTCCGCAAGATGGGTGCCGCGTTTGCTGACAGCCGATCAAAAACGACTTCGTGAAACAACTTCCGAGCAATGCTTAGCCAAATTCAAGCGTAATCCCAATGAATTTTTACGTCGTTTTGTGACGGTAGATGAAACGTGGATCCACCATTATACGCCAGAGACGAAAAATCAGTCAAAACAGTGGACTTCTGCTAACGTACGGGCCCCAAAGAAAGCGAAAACCGTTGATTCGGCAGGAAATGTAATGGCCACTGTTTTTTGGGACAGCCAAGGGGTTATTTATATAGATTATTTGGAGAAAGGTAAAACAATAAATGGCCCTTATTATGCTACATTGTTGAAAAAATTCATCGCAGAAGTAGTGAAAAAACGGCCACATCTGGCAAAGAAGAAAATCCTGTTTCACTACGACAATGCCCCTGCACACTCGTCGGCAGTCGCAACAGCCAAATTAGTAGAATTGCGTTATGAAATACTGCCCCACCCACCTTATTCTCCAGATTTGGCCCTATGTGATTTTTTTTTATTCCCAAACATGAAGAAATGGCTCGGTGGGAGAAGATTTTCATCAAATGAGGAAGTCATAGCTGAAACTGAAGCATATTTTTCAGGGTTTAATAAAAAATATTTTTTGGAGGGGTTGAAAAAGCTGGAACATCGTTGGATGAAGTGTATGGAGTTGAAAGGAGATTATGTAGAGAAATAAAATTATAAAAGGTCAAAAAGATTTTCTGCAAAAAGTCACTGACTTATCAAACCACCCTCGTATGTTGTGTCCCAAGGTGGGCAAAGGCCTCCCTTCGCTTTCGGCGCTCCTCACGGTCTAATGTATGGTCCCGCTAATAGCCACTAATAGGTACTAGGAAATGCTAGGAAATGCCGACAGCGTCCTTGGACAAAGCCTGGAGGGCCTGTTTAAGATTAAAGCTAATTTACTATTTGTGCAGTTAGTATTATAGTATTTAAGTCGTAATGTTAAATTGTTTTCATCAGTGCCTCCAATAAATATGAACTTAGTATCTGTTAGTGTTATAATTAGAAGTATTTTCTCGAGAAAAGGGACGAGGAAGGGTTAAAAAAAAAAAACTATTTTTCTTTCGATTTTAATATCGAAGATATCGCTAGCAGACGTTTCTGCAAAATAAAAAATATTAAAATATAATAAGTGCATTTTACTAGCAGGGGCTTTTATTGAAAAATAAAAAATAAACTATATATAACAGTCTTTTGTTTCATATTAAGGTCGATTTTTTTTTCTTTTCATATAATACATAAGTATTCTATATAAATCTTTACCAAATTGTTTTAACATAAATTTGTTGAGAAACAACTATTTGTGTAATAAATACACTGCGCATTCAACTATGTGCATGTTTCTCAAATAACTGTGTACAACATTACAATATACGAAATTTTTTATACATAAGTAAACACTGTAATAACTAAATTACCGTAAGTAAATTTTTACTGTAAGTAAATATTCTCAAAAAAGCAGTAAGTATACGCAATTTAGGTAAATATTTTAAGATGGTTTTCTAGTAATTTTAATATCTTGAAATCTTGTGTAACAAAATATTTGGATTATGTAAACTGTATTTAGAGGTGTCTGAAAAGATTTAGTAACTTAAAAGCTTAAGGTTGTTCTTTGAAATCATTAAAAATACCAAAAAAGTAACTTTGTATTTCAGAGAAATTGATTAAATTATAATTTGGCAAAGGTTGTTTTAAGTGTTATGAAGGAATATTGACCGAGGAGGACGACCGGTCTGGCCTAGTGGGTGATGACCCTGCCCATGAGGCCGATGGGTTCGAATTCCAGTGAGGGCATTTATTTGTGTGGTGAGCACAGATATTTGTTCCTGAGTCGTGGGTGTTTTCTATGTATTTAAGTATTTATATGTAAAGCAAATCAAAAAATATTTCATAAAAAATAATTTGATTTGTTCTTAGTTTTATTTATATGTATCTTTTTATTATATACGAGTATGTCGTTCTAGTGCCTGCAACACAAGCCTTACTAAGCTGACCGTAGGGCTAGGTCGATTTGTGTAAGATTGCCCCGAAAAAAATATATTATTTATTTATTTAGCTCATTTACTATTCTTATACAAATGGTTACAACTATCTCTCGATTACATCTAAACTACCCACTCCTTCCTCTGATCCACGAATGTCCACTACTGGACACTGGTCTTCTATCCGCCACGGATGTCTAATGCTCGACACAGGCTTCCTATCAGGCTTATTAGGCCTATTTATAAGAATTACGGTTTCGATAGCAGACGTTTCTTCTTAAAAAAAAGTTATGGGGCAGTACATGGATATTGGTGAACTCTCAATATGATCTTAGACTCCGATGCCGCTAAAGTGTCAAAACATTTACAGTAGATGTCGCTAGGCACCATTGAAAAGAAGAGTATTAAGTATTTCGGACTGATTACATAATTTACATTTACAGTTTGGTTATTGTTTAGTTTTTTTAGTTTTCTGTGCAGTCTGTCCTAAAAATAAAGCGGAAAGTTTGATTTTAATATAAAAAAGGGGAAAGGTAGTTCGAAACAGGGGACTATCCACAACTGGACGTACCTACTCATAAACAGGGGGGCTATTGCATAAGAACTTTTAACTTATCCCTTTCCAATTTCTTTTATTAGAGTTTCGCTAATATTATTAGTTATAAATTGTTATGCGATGGGCACTACAAATTGGCGTGCCTAGATTCAGCTGATAGGATCAGCGGTAGTATATGTAAGCTACTCCGCTACCCAGCGGTGCCTTGGCTTGACGACGGCCTGTCCGCTTCGATTTGAACAAGCCTGTACCCTTACCATGAGTTGTGACATTGACGTTTTCGATAACGAGTATCGAGTTTCCTATCTGTGCATCTCGCTTGTACTATTTTAGTGCGAACGAGATACACAGGTAGTAAACTCGATACTCGTTATCGAAAACGTCAATGTCACAACTCATGGTAAGGGTACTGGAAGTGAGCGAGCAGTAAGCCGAGTTCGATAGCTCGCTGCTGTGGATGCTATGGCCTAAGTTGTGAAAGCAGAACGTTTTTCTCTTACACGATTTTACCATGGGCATTAATATTACAACTATTACCTAAAATGGGAATGGTGACATATGTTACAATATATAGTAACTATACTGTTTTAAAGAGTTGCGACGTTTTGATTTTGATTTGTAAGCTGACACTCACATTTAAAAGCACACGTATGCAATAACACGATAAAATAATATAAATAAAAACAAAACATCGTTTTTTGAAAAAAAAAAAACACAGCTGCATAAATAAGCTATCAGTGTGCACTGTGTAGTTCTTAAAACGCGTCTGAATTCTCTAGAGTTACAGGGGTCCATAGGCTCCAATGACTGCTTATCATCAGGTGGGCTGTATACTTGTTTGCCAGCAACGAAGTGTCAAAAAAAGGACAAATAAAATTAAAAGCGGTGTTTATAATGAATCGCTACGGGGACAAATATATTATTTTAATTATGATTTGGTCAGGCCTAGTGGGTAGTGACCCTGCCTATGAAGCCGATGGTCCTGGGTATTCGATTCCCAGTCAGGGTATTTATTTGTGTGATGATCACAGATATTTGTTCCTGAGTCATAGGTGTTTTCTATGTATTTAAGTATTTATATGTATCTACCTATTATATATATCGTCGTCTAGTACCTACAACACAAGCCTTACTGAGTTTACCGTAGGACTAAGTCGATTTGTGTAAGATTGTCCCAAAATATTTATTTATTTATTTTGTTTGTAGACGATACTGATAAAAAAATGTGTAAGATTGTCTTAAAGTATTTATAAAAAATATTTATTTATCGCTCGCTCTACTCTCATAACTTTGTCCTCAGAGCCTTCAAATCTAACAAGTGTTCGGTACACTCAGTCTCGCCCTTTGCCGTTTATCGGATCTTCTGACTTTCAAAGTTCTGTAGCCACTTGCGGAATAAGACAAGATTGGCTTAGCCGTCAACCAACGAGGAATTCATTAAGTTTTATAAAAATACGTCCTAGAATATTCTTGAACAGGAATACACTATTGTGGCGTTTGCTGTTTCTATTGATATTCATAGTGTTGTTATGTTATTATCTGTATTCATGTATTAGAACAATATAATAAACCTTATAAACTAACCTAAAACATGGTTGATGCAACTGGTGACCGAAGAGCTGGCGGCTTCCTCGCACAACGTATCAGCGTTGCCGCAGGCAAACTTGGTACAATGCCTCAAGGGCCTTTTTTAAATTTTATACTGTAACTAGTTAAGTAAAAAAAAAAACAAACAAAAATTCGCCCCGTTACATAGTCCCGTAAATGCTGGCAGCATTTCCCTGCTGAACTGCAATACCAATTTGCTGCGCGATAAAACTGCCAGCACTACGGTCCCCGGACGCATCCACCAGCCTTTTGGATAATGCCCTACAAAAATGCTGGGCGTCGGGACCCCAAGACTCAAGCATTTGTACTCCAAAAACTTACTTTATTTACAGTTATAAATACTGAATAGATAAATCGTTGAGGAAAAATACAGACGTCGGGACCCCAAACGGTATATAGACAAGCATGGTCTAAGTGCCTTAGGTGAAATAACAAAAGAGTTACATATGTGAATAAACTTACTTGTATTGTTTGTACTTGTTTATATTTCTGTGGTCCTAGTGAAAAAGGGTATAAATTTCATACTAGTTGTTTGTCATTTGTACCTTTTTTCAGTAGAGTAACTGATTTGAATCCATATATTATGATTGTGTTTTAAGACGAAAATCGCACTTGTTTTTAGCCAAACTGATTTCTATATCATTTGGATAAGTCGTACTATATAATTACTGTCCATAAAAAAAAAGTAAAGCTTATTCCTCGAATTAATTTATACATTTTAAGTAGAACTTTGTATTTTTTTTATCACTTCCGAGAAGGCGTCAATTACTAAATTTAAGCATTAAACTAAATATAGTTTTTATATTTCAATGTAGGCGTTATATTAATCTCTATAGGCTTGGTACTAATTGTACTCAGAAATAGCTTACTAAAATAACAGATTTACCGGTTTCACCCTCGTTAACAGTTGGGTGTTTAATTAGTGGATAAATTCCAACTTTTACAATAAACAAAACGTACAAGAATGAGCATGACATGTTGTTTTACCCACAAGGGCCCCGGTCAGCCACGCAACCGATTATTAACAATGCTGCCAGTACACCAGTTAATTAAATCGCCAAGATTAAACGCAGTAACTAATAAATTAAACATTATATTAACCCCCTTTTTGCTTTTTGTCGGAGTGGAGAATCGCACGCATCGTCTCCTCTGACCGCGGGAAGACCATATTGGGGGATATGTGAGGCTTGCCGCTCTTGTCCCTTCCTCTGAGGAGGGGAGATTGGCTCTACTCACTGAACCCCACGCCAGCGTTTCATCCTCTTAACCGTTTGCGAGGGCGCCATAGGATCGCGAACATTCTACAACGGCGCCCATTTTAGAAACCCCTAACGAGATTAGAAAAGGGAATACCTGAAAAGCCAAAAATATACAAATTATGCGTCTGAGAATTCTACCGTAGCTGACTAAAGAGCAGATGACCTTGAAAAGGCTAAACTGATTTTGTTAATATATTCTTAAGAGCTATCGCTAGATCTGCTTGTCACCAAAATAGATTTGAAAGCAACGGTGCCAGTCAGGCGCACATAGCGGTCAAGAATTAAGAACGGCTGAACTAATTTTGATAATAAATGTTTAAGAACCATCGTTAGACCTGCTTTGAAATTTAAAAACGCATCAAAATTGGTCCAACGTATCAATCACATGGTTAAAGTATCACAGAAACACACAAAGGTAGTGGTCAAACTTATAATATCTAATTTTTCATCGGGGGTTAATGTAATTAAATACGCAGTTTATCTCTTATTGCAGGGCACAAATAAAACCAGTTATTAATTGCTTCACATGATCTTTATTTAATGAATCGACTTTATTTAATGAATCGAATGTCATTAAAATGTCGTTAATGGTAATGACGTTCGATTCCAGAAATCAAGGATGATATAAGGCTTGGATAGGCAATGCCCATACAATATAATCGTTCCCGCATTGCTGGTTAAGATACAGTGCCACCTAGTGTTTCTCAGCCGCAATAGATCTCAATTGCATTAAATTTGTTCGCTGGCAAACGACCGCAAAGTATGTACACACGACACTCGAGAGATGGTGCTTTTTGGACTTAGTACCAAAAACATACATTTAGCCAGCAATAACAGCATACATAAAGATTATTATAGAAGTTCGTTTGTAATTAATATTTGAAGTAAACAAGAATGTAAATGACAAATTTATTTGTATACAATGGACACCATGGTTGTTATTTGAAATTTTGGAATTTTGAAGTTTTGAAGGTGGTTTGTTTACATTATTATTGTTTTCTATGGACTGAATATAATCTTTAACACAATACTATCGTGAGATTGAAACATATTAATTGTATAAAAGCGGGTAACTCACGTTTTATAAGTCGAATATTGCTCGACATGTTTCACTCGCGTTGACTAACCGACGCACATTGATTGTCTGCGTCGGTTAGCCAACGCGAATGGCTCATGATTATGCTCCTCGTTACGGAGTGAAACATGTCGAGCAATATTCGACTTATAAAACGTGAGTTACCCGCTTTTATACAATTAATATGAATATAATCTTGTTGTTGACTCTAAACTACAGGGGCGGCCTTCTTTATACATGCCGATTCCCGCCGGCTTAACTCATATTTATATATAATTTCACGCAGTTTAATAGGTTTAAACTTGACTGTCCATAGTGGTTAAAATAATTTAAAGATATCATTCTTACAACTTACATTAGTGTCGTATTGTAGTCGTCGTTACCTTTGTCGTAGATATTCATTTATTTTTTCATATCCTTATCCATATTACTAAACAGGGCCCGACTTCCTCCCGTCTCCTCTGCGGGAAAACAGATAATATAACTGATATTGGAGTGTAAGTGAGATGATCGCATCCCACAAGGAAAACTGGTTGACATATTTATATTATCTACTAAGTAATTAAGTATAACGGGGCGGTGGGTTTGGACGGATAGAAACCGTAGCCTGGGGTTACTTTGATTCACGGGATAACATTGGTCATCAATTTTTATACTATAAAGAATGTGATTTTAACAGTGTTGATAATGTAGTTATTTGTGTTAATTATGAAACCTACATTACTAAACCCTTAAGCTCGTCGGACCCGGGTATGTCATTAAACTACGTCCAACAATGAGAGGTAGGGCACAGCGATGACCATCACGCTTGAATCTGGGGCAGCCCAACTGGGGAAGTACCTCCTCCTTATAGAAGACCACAGCCATAATAGAACTGCTACGTTTCAGGTATGTAGTGTTGTGTTCCTGATGGTGAGTAACGTTCCCAGAGCTCCAACCCCCCTTAAAGGCCGGTAACGCGCTTGTGACTCTCCTGGTGTTGCGGGTACCCATGGGCGACGGTAATTGCTTACCATCAGGCAATCCGTCAGCTCGGCTTGCCGCCTATGTCATAAAAAAAAAAGCTCGCGTTGAACCAAACAAGTTTCTAGTAAAAAAAAAGGTTACCAAATGTTACGTAATATATGTGTAAATATGTATAGGTGAATTAAAGTTTATTGTAATGGGTATTTAACAAAACCTCAAAGATTAAAATGTGCGTGTGCTGCCGGCTGAAAAAAGCACTACTCCATCTCCTACCGCGGGTGTCGTTTCGTGTGTCGACAGCTACTGCGGTCGCCAAGCCACTTGACAATCGTGGCAACTACGACAACTCCCCACAAGACCCTACCCTTAAGTCCTCTTCGAGGGAGCAGGGTTCAGCAGTAGACATCCTACGATGCTGAAAATGCTGAAATGATAATGATGATGATAATATTATGATGAAATGTATCCATTATTTGACGACCGGTCTGGCCTAGTGGGTAGTGACCCTACCTATGAAGCTAATGGTCCTGGGTTCGATTCCCAGCCGGGGCCTTTATTTGTGTAATGAGCACAGATATTTGTTCCTGAGTCATGGGTGCTTTCTATGTATTTAAGTATTTATATGTAGCATCTATTATATCTATCGTCGTCTAGTACCTACAACACATGCCTTACTGAGCTTACCGTAGGATTAGGTCGATCTGTGTAAGATTGTCCCGAAATATTTATATATTAGTTATTAATTATACAGGCGTACAAATATCTGAACCACGCCTCTATTAACAGGGCGATAAAGTGAATCTTCATATATTTTTGAGTACCTCGGCCGCTTCGTTATATTTGACGGCGACTATACTTTTTGCCAGGTAATGCTAGTTATTCTGTCAAATTTGTAAAACTTTTTTCACTCACAAACCCCCTAAGCTTAAGTGAAACCATAAGTATCCTCGCATAAACACAAAAGATATAGCCTCAGAAAACCGTCGTTATTATTTGATATATGAATGAAAGTTATATCTTGGCACAGTATATCGCCCGCTGAGCGGCTAGCAAGAATGCTCCATAATCTCACGGAGGCCAACAGATGGTCTCGTTGCTCGCAGCATTATCATTAAGTCTTATGTCCAATCCTCAACAAGTAACTTTGAATTCTGGCTCCGCGACATAAGTCATAATATCGCTAGAAACGTTAGTAATCAGCCAACGGGTACATTATTGAGCTAGAAAATTTTCAGCACACGAAACCTCGTAATTCCTTTCATAGGGGACAAAATGAATGTCGTTTTTGTATATTGAATATTATAACTTGGTTTTTATCTAATTTGGGTTTCATTTCGTAAGACCCAGTGTGCGTTACAATGTACTCTCTTTCAATGGTATTTAAATCATCAATGAAAGCAAATAAATTAGCATTTCTTTTGTTTTTAATAATATTTCTAACAAAAGAAAATCCATCTCAATTCACGTAATTTAATTTAATAATAAGATTGATTTTAACTGTAATAACTTTTTGTACGGCGGGCATCACGAGGTTATGCTTTTTGATGAGATCTTTTCATGTTAATGAAAAATTTAATTTACTGACACAAGATATTAACGTGTGTGTGACATAAGATATTAATTTACGAAATAAATTAATTCAATAATATGTTTCTTCATCTGATAAATATCAACGTGACATCTGTTTGTAGAATATGAAACCCTTTTTTAAAATACGAAAATGAACCCCGTAAAATATAAATACCGGCTTCTTGGTAACTAAGTACTTACACTAAAAGTCTTTAAGGATGAATACTGATTATGCTAGTTGGATACCTATAAGTGGGATAGTAAAGACAGTATTTTTACAAAGAAATGTTCGGAAACACTCCCAAGACACTAGAATGATGTTCAGAAAACCATTTGCCAAGCTCACCCTTTAAATGGGCCACATACGAGCTAGATATCATCCGAAATTGGTCTAATCTTTAGTTATGGCCCCTCGTAGGAGTGTAGTTTTTCAACAAGGACTTCACTATTCAGGATTAAGTTAAGTCGGTCATGGGAACTTGACAACTCCCTTAACGATAAAAGTGTTATTTTTGTAGTTTGTTTCGAAGAAACATTGATAAATATAGACTTACAAAGTTTTTACGCTGTTAATATTGAATTAAGTTCTTGCTGTAAATCCGCTGCTTTAGAATTTATGAGGTATCTAAAAATGTATAAAACTAAATATTATAATATAAAGTAAAAATTAATCGAGGTATTGGATGAAAGCAACTTCATTTCGTTTAAAAAATGTTTTTTATGCCTTTTACCAAATATCGGCTAAGTGTTTCGAATTAGTCAATTCGTTTAATATCCTAAAAATACAATATATAACAATCTATTCGTTCTTGATAAACGAGTTTATAAAAAAAAGAGTGTATGTGACTATAATATTAACAAAATTTACTCTAGATATTTTCGCACGTGAGCCATATTTATGTGTATGTAAAAGTAACACATATTTATATGAAATGAACCGAAATTACCTAACCTACCTTTTAATATGTATCTATTTTGTCTTTTTTGTGTTTACTCGTAAAATTTCGTGAGACATTGTATTAATTATTGTCATATTTTATAAAAGATAATAACGGATCTACTAACGTGTATTAAGTAACTCGCGTGACATGTTTCGGAGAACATAGGCCTCCATTTTTAAGCACTAATCGCCTGCCAAGTAGCAGAGAGCTCCATGTGAAAGTCTATGGGTGGCCTGCATCCAGCAAAGGACATTCGTTGCTGGTACGTAACCATTCTATCTTTTTTTTTTCATTACTGTGGTCCATATAACTGGGGAACGCCCTAGACTCATAATACGCTCTTCTTCTGCCTCGCTTTACCGTGATGCGGAGTCGGTTTTTTAATACAAGTCTCCAAATTTAAAATCGGTTTAAACGCCCATACAATGATTATTACTTGTTTGTCATTATCCCTGTCGGTTGGAATAAAGGCGAGCGCGAAATACCTCTGTGATATGATGCAGAGACAGGTAACATTTTGGGAATGTAGAGGTGGCGCGTACAAAAGAATTTCAATTTGGTACCGTATCGCGCAACCCTTTTCAACTTTACAAAGTAATTTCCTGAAGCGAAATTGATTTGTTGGCTTCGTGGTTTTTTGTTTGGTGTGGCCACTGGGGTTTAATTAAAGTGGAAAAAATGTTACCTTGTTATGCTCGGCTCGGTTATAAATGACAAACACTTTTCACGAAGTCACACCTCAGCCGCGTAGAACACGAGACACCGGTGTTTTTTAATAATATTATTCCGGTTCGTTTATAAAGTTAGGCAGCCATTTTTGCTTGTGACAAAAAACAGTTGATGGTTATGTTTTCATTTATGTAAACGCGATTATCTGCTCAGACAACGTATAAACGTGATCACAGACGCCAATGCAGAGCTTAATAATTTTCCGACGTTGTATCGGCATCGAATTACATTAGAATACCTCAGTCGATAATTTAATATATTAACCAGCTCGACGTCGAAACTCGGGCGGGAGTGACGTTAATATGACAAATAATTTCCTAAGAAGCCTACCGCTGGTGTGCCGAGGAAATGCGTTGAATATGGTAATCATTTCCCATGTGTCTTGCTCCAGACTTCCTGCCACTTCAAACTTAGAAATACTTTACAATTTCAATAAAGTTTGCTCGAGCGTGTAGTAGTCGTAAATTCATTTGTGGAATATTACATATCGAGCATTGAATAATCAAGTATAATTATGTTATGCATATTCACGTACTTTGACTTTAGGTTTGTATTTGCTGACGGTTCCGTTTAGTTGACGAAGTTTTGGTGTTTATCAATTATGAATAAATCAAAGGTACAGTCTGAAAGAAAAAAACAGGATAACAAAATATTTTCATCATCTTCCTCGCATTGTCCCGGCATTTGCTACGGCTCATGGGAGGCTGGGTGTTGGCAACCAATCCCAGGATTTGGCGTAGGTACTAGTTTTACGAAAGCGACTGCCATCTGACCTTCCAACCCAGAGGAATTAGTCCGGGTTCTTCACGATGTTTTCCTTCACCGAAAAGCGACTGGTAAATACCAAATGATAAATATTTCGCACATAACTTCCGAAAATCTCATTGGTACGAGCCGGGGTTTGAACTTGCGGCCTCCGGATTGCAAGTCACACGCTCTAACCGCTAGGCTACCAGCGTTCTAAGAAAATATTTTATAAATGATAATAACATTAATAACGGATCTAATCACGTTTATTTACGAAGCGGGCCCCTCCCATTTCCTCCGATTCGACAAAGCGCGGCTGCTTGTGCGTGAGAAATGTTATGTAGGTACCACGTAAAATGCGCGAAGCGATTGAGATCGGGCGTCGTCCAAATTTTAAGCGTGATGGTGGCTGTTCTGTGCTGCCAGCATGGAAGCCAGGGTATGTAGTGACAGTTTAGTGGACGCAGTGAGTACCTACTGTATGCTCACAACAACGGTTCCAGTTAAGAACGCCTTCAACCGGTTTTGACATCAAACGCTGCGCGGGCAGCGCGATGCGCGGTATTGCATGACCGGCCGGCGAACCGAGAGGACACACAGCTCTGCTACTTGGCAGGCGATTAGTATGTACGTCACGCTTTACATAACGATAAAAAAATATTTCATACAAGTATTTTTTTTTATGACAAAGGTGGCAATCGAGCAGACGTATTACCTGATGGTAAGCAATTACCGTCGCCCATGGACACCCGCAACACCAGGGGAGTCACAAGTGCGTTGTCGACCTTTAAGGGGGGTTGGAGCTCTGGGAACCTTACTCACCATCAGGAACACAACACTACATACCTGAAAGGTAGCAGTGCTATTATGGCTGTGGTCTTCTGTAAGGAGGAGGTACTGCCCCAGTGGGGCTGCTCCAGATTCAAGCATGATGGTACCAATACAACAGAAATGAGGTCCATTTTCAATAACTTAAAATCTTTCTGCTCGTAGAACCGATGGCCGTTGAGGTGTATAGGTTGTCGAGTGGTGACCACGTACAGGCAGCGTAGGCAGATCTCCCGCAAGGTGGACCGACGACATGGTAAAGATCGCGGGAATCCACTAGATGAGGGTGCCACAAAACAGGTTACTGTAAGTCGCTTTGACGAAGGCCTATAACCAGAACTAGATGTTCTTTGGCTGATATGATGATGATAATAATTTAATGATAATTTTAGACTGTTCAGAAAGCACTCGAGAAACCAATAAGTTTTGAAGCTCGGAAGTTCATTAACAAAATAAGCAATCTGACTAAAAGCATGCGCCTATTGAGGTAAAAAGCAATTAGAAAGTTATGGAGTGTTCTTGACGATTATTTACGTGTTTTACTTGTAACCTCCTTTATGTTTTTGGGAGATTTAATTTTGCACGATCTAATTCTATTTCAATCCGAATAAGAAAACATCCGTAGTAAAAGAAGACAAGTAACACGAATTTGATGTCAATATCATACTAATACGTTACATGTTAACTTAATCGAGTTGTTACCAGAATCGCCTTTCTACGGGTAATAAATATATAATTATTTAGGAATTTATATTAGGATGAAGGGTTCACAAATAGGTAGGTACACCAACCTTGCCTTCAATTGTATATTTACTCGAAAAGCAAATTTTAAACAAAATTTGTGTACCCAAATTTATACCTCATAATAATGATCTCTTTATTACTAAAAACTAGGTTCTAAATATGTGCGAACACTGTTTGTTTGACGTTTTAAACGCTTTTCCTCCGGCGTCAAAATATTACATGTACGCCAAAATCTCGATTAGTGAAGAACGAATTTGAGCCTTATCTGTCAGCAGTAAAATTGATATGACAGCGTCGTCACTTTGAGGGTCGTGAGGTAGGCAAAGGGATAAAACAAGGATTTTATCACAAGTTGTCACAAAATAATCTAAAAATCATCATCAAAATGTCTAAAAATTATCTCAGTCCTAGTGCATTTTAACTAGTGTTTCCACAAACAATTACCCCTTCACATTTATTGACCTCCATAACTAAAACGATATCGTCACTTGAAAATTGCCGAGTACATAATGTTGTCATTTAGATAAACATTGAATAATAACAAAGAAATGTTTGATTTATTTATAATGTATTTAGTTTTATTATAATTAATAGTACCAATTATAATTAATCAGACGTCGTAAGGTATCACGTTTCATGAGCTTTGTTTTAGTCACGACAAAATTTTATATAAATTTCATTGAATTATTCACGATAATTTTTTTAATTCCTGGGATATGTTACACGGAAAATAAATACAAACATAATTTTTTACATCATCTACATCAACATACCTATAATATAAATACCATACGCATACCTATAGGTAATATTAATAAATATTTGCCAACGAGTTGATTACATTAAACTAATCCAGATATTATGGATTCCAGCAGTTAATATTTCCCTAACCGCAGCTGTGTAATAAAGTATTCCGTAATACTGGTTACATAGCGAGCATAAAATTCAATTTAAAATGAATCCTACCGTTCTGGAAACTTGTACCGTGATCCTAATTTGGGCAGTATTGTTGACTGAAGAAGAGCAAAATGATTTGTAGTATTTTCGGTATGACAACTAACGGAATCCGCCAGTATCGTTCTTGTATAAATGTTTAATTTCAAAAAATCTGAATATAGACTTGTCTTTGTGAGATTTAAGGCTTATAATCAAATAAAGGCCGGTGTTGCGATTCTTGACAGTAGCGGTAAGTGCATTTATAATTAGCACAGATCATTTCAAAAACTTTATTTAGCCTGGTTTTTATACGGAAATAAGAGCCTTCTATTAAAAAATGCTACTTTACAATGTTTGTATGTTCTCACGTAAATTTTATGTGTTTGTACTCGGAATTACAATTTTTTTTCTCTAATACGACAGGCAAAAAAACTGTTGTGTATAAGCATCTTCCAGAGCTATATTAATATGAAGTTTAAAAATAAACCCGGGACACTATTTTTTACTTAATATTTGTTTTCTTGCTTTCACTTGTAGAATGTCACTTAGTGTTACCTACTTATATAAATCTTAATAATAAAACATAAAATAAGTACGGAGAGTAATTTAAATTTCGACTGTTTACGCTAGCAGCAGTACAGGCCTATATCTGCCGTGTGATGCCGGCTGACTAGAATAGCACCACCCCATCTCCTCCCGCGGGTGTCGTAAGAGGCAACAAAGGGAAAAATCCTACGGATGGGCAGCAGCGTCCGTCGAAACCCAATCTACTGCTACTGCGGTCGCCAACCCGCCAAGCGTGGCGACTATGGCAAATACCCCCAAGATGATACAAGTCATATTTGTGGGAGGCCTATGTCCAGCAGTGGACTGCATATGGCTGAAATATATGTATGTATGTACGCTAGCAGCGCCATCTGTCAATATATCTTTGATTTTATTAACCTGGCTGACATAATTCCCTCTTCGCAACAAACAAAAAAGGCAAGAAAAATATAAACAAATTAGCGAGGGTAAAAAATTAATTGGCACTTATTGCATAACGAAACCCTGTCATCCTTTGTTGTCGCTTAGTGTAGGAACCCCGGATTACTTCCTACCGAATAACCCATCATATATAAAATCTTAATATCAGGTGAACAAACTTTATAAACGTCAGCAGGTGACTGCAGCTTAGAGACCATCGTTGTAATTCCAAGCTACTCGTACAATAAGCTAAGGCTTATAGGGTTGAAAAATAAAGCAAATGTAGTGAAGGCATAAATAAACGACTTCTTTCTCACATCCGATTCAACTCACAATAATACAAAAAACATATGTATAATAGCATTTCCTATCCTATCCTATTACACACGGACGGACGTCCACTGACGGATATAGGCCTGCCCCATAGACCGCCACAGGATTTACGAGCGTGGAGGGTTCAATGCCGTAATTGACACGCTTGGCAGTCGGGTTGGCAATCTCAGTAACGCTGCTGCCCGCCTTGCGTAAACTGCTACCAAATTTTTATGTAATCCATAATAAAGATACCAGAAAGTGGTAAGTGTCAGATCTGTGGTAGGAGCTGATTATGATGCTTTTTCATGAAACTATTGTTGCATTGCGTACGAGACATGTAACGCAATTTACACGACAAAGGGTCAGAAATGCGCATGTGAAAACGCTGGCTTTTGTTAATGAATCGTTCAATGTTGAGTCGTTGAAGTATGAACATGCATAGCAGTTTCACCCCACTAAACTTGACCTCACAATATTTTTTTCCATCATCAGCATGATCAAAGAATTTGTTACTACACATATACCCTGTAATTGTCATGCTCTCGAGTCTAGCTGGATGCCCTTCCAACCTTCTTCTAACCTATATGTCCTTTTTTACCTATCAATCATTCTGTTATTTTGTTTTTCTGCAATGCAAGTACCATTCTAAACTACGTCATCTGATAAAAATTTTGTTTGTTCTTGGTTTTGTGAGGTTTCTCAACGGCTGATTCTCTGTGTTATTTTATCGTTTCCTACACTTTGAAATTTATGATATTATTTTAATACAGTAATTAAACAAACTAATGATCTATTTATCTATCTATCTAGTCCACCGCCGCGCAATATTGTACGATATGGTAAAACTTTATACATAGCAGATTTACCATATTGTATAGTCTAATTTGAGGTGATCTGTAATCGGGGATCAGCATGGCGCTTAGCAAACAATTGTTGCGTTGCGTAGGGGCCTTGTTCAACGGAATTTATACGACAATTTTGAAGCAATTAGCGTCACCATTTCATTTACACTGAATCTAAATTTTAAAGGTATATTTTTTACGTGTAAACTAACGCTAATTTGTTACACGAATCCTATTTTACGCACAATTCTGGGGACACCCATCCTCTCCAAGAAGAACAATAATAGACAAGGTACTTCCTAATTTTTTTTATCGTCTTTGCTGTACAGTGCCATCAGATATATCGGACCTATGGAGGTGATCACAAATAGAACAACGCCTCTAAGGATATAAAGTGCATGTGCAGGACAATACTTTTCATCCAAATTATTGGTATTCGTATTTACCATTCAAATGTCTATACAGCCAGTTTAAGTAAATAATACTCGATTTTTTTAATGGAATTACTGTGTAATCTTGTGAACATAATAAAGTTTTGCTATATACAGGTTGATCATCAATCCAAATGGGTCAGTGGGGGCAAGTCAGAAACCATGAGAGATAGCGAAATCTGTTCTTAGGAACCATGGCTTCGATTTCAGATTTAATATTAATAGCATTCAAACTTTTTTTTAAATTTCTCATACATAACCGGGAATCGAACCTGTCAATCTTCTTTATACGGCTGATGATGAAAAATGAATTCATGACTCATGAATTTACGTTTCGCATCATCAACAATAACAACGTAACCTTTCAGATTTACACCTAACATTGTTTACAAGACTTCGAGGTTCGATTCCCGGTTATGTATGAGAGATTTTAAAAAAGTTTGAATGCCAGTATTATTAAATCTGAAATCGAAGCCATGAACAGATTTCGCTATCTCTCATAGTTTCTGACTTGTCCCCACTGACCCATTTGGATTGATCACCCTATATATTAAAGAATATAAAAGGCTTTTTCGAGGTGAAGATGTGAAATAGAGTTTTATAGCAGCTGTTACAGGCAAGGGTAGACAGTGCTAAGTCCTTGCGTGTATGTAGGAATAATACTGATGGCGCCATGTAATCTTCTTACTCCCGGCAACACGAAGAGCCGATTAAGTGGATAAAAGTATGGAGGCACGCTTCGCAAACTTCAAAAGTTAAATGTACTTCTACTAATTTCATTTAGGCCATTTCAGTATCATGGTAAGCTGTTTATGGTTGAATCTGTATGAATGTTGTTTATTCCGACCAGCCAGGACAGAATATCAGCATTTGTTGTTCCGGACATGTGCCAGCAGAAATAGCTTAGTTTTTAAGTAACAAGCATAGTGTCATACTTGGGCACATGGGCACATACCGAAGGAGGGCTGAAATTGTCCTAAGACATGGAGCTGCATCACTAAATATAGCAGTGATATCCTCAAAGCATAGAAGTCGCGTTAGTCCCTACAGAAGACTACAGCCATAGCACTGCTACCTGTCAAGTATGTAGTGTTGTGTTCCTGATGGTGAGTAAGATTCCCAGAGCTCCAACCCCCCTTAAAGGCCGGCAACGCGCTTGTGACACCCCTGGTGTTGCGGGTGCCCATGGGTGACGGTAATTGCTTACTACCTTTTTTCCGTCTGCTCGTTTGCCGCCTGTCATAAAAAAATGTCCACTGTAGTTGTACAATAGAAAATTATCGCACACATATTTTACTTCGAAATTTCCATTTTAACAGCCGACTTGGCACCTTTAAACAGACGCTACAATAAAACTATTCGATCAATCAAAAAACATTCTTATGTTTTCGAATTCTTAATTCAAAAAAGCAAAAGGCCATGTGTTTATTTTTAATAAACGCGGGAGGTTTATTTTTTCGTAAACGTAAAATACTGCAATTATACTTAGGAAAATACTGGTTTTGCACATTACCACGAACATGCACACTCGCCAGCCGACTAATGTATAGTGGTACTGGGCATCGGATTTTTGGGAGAAAACCAAGATTTATTTATTTTATATTTAAACTTTTATGAACTCGATTGTAAGAACCGTTTTACAGACGATGACAAAAACCAAAAGGATTTTTTAAGTATCGTATTGGGTACATGTAGAATGACGAGTTTTAAATAAGTTTCAGTATGACAGGTAGCAGGTAGGTATGGTAGGTTAGTTAGAGTCGCGGGATACCGCTGGATGTGGAAGGCGCAGGATCGGTCTTCTTGGGTCGTTCTGGGGGAGGCCTATGTCCAACAGCGGACGTCTTTCGGCTGACATGATGATGATGATGATGATGTCTGAAAGCTTGTAACTAACTTTACAATAAAAGTAGGTAATATATTAAAAAAAAAACTCGATAGTAGACGCCTGTTAGTAGTGTAGGTAGTATTGATTTCGTCACAAATCGATATTTTACAGAATTGGTTTGTATGGTATATTTAATAAAAACGACAATTTTTATAAATTGTTATTTATTTATACAAAAATGCCAGAACATATTCTTAGGACCACATCATTGTATTATACATCTACAACATATCCATATAAAGTCAGTTTCAATATTAAACTATGTAATAGAATCAACGCAAAATGGAAACATTTACAAATACTATAATTACAAAATTAATTCTAATTTTACATAGCCACAGTAATTTACAATTTGATTTATTTGTAAATAAATTAACAGCAATAGCTCGATCTTACATTATGTTATATATTTAGGTTATATTCGTCTAAGTATTAGTTATTTACACTCACACAACCGAGTTTATTAAAATAAATAGTATCTCTACAAGCATCGATTATTATGTACAGTACTAACAATTTATTATAAATCGTCTACTTTGGCTCACATAATTATAGGCCGCTCTAAAATAGTTAATACCAATTATTTTTTACGAAAATCAAATTTTCAAGCACATTTATCAAGATAGAACTTACAAAACATAATATTTTATGAAAATATATATTCATTATATTCGAACGCAATTCTTTATATATCTTAATTGTAACATGTTTCAAAATTGGTAATATTTAAGTTCGGTGACGACAAATTAGGCCGTAAAATTATTTATTAGCACAAAAAGATTAGAGTTATAAGAAAAGGCAAGTTCAAGCGATATTCGTTCATATTCATAAACGTGTTTTACTATATTACAAATGTATAATCATTATTAAATTTTTATTGTATTTCACTGTATCTATATAAATATTCAGTAGGTTTTTGTTATTAATACAAACTTGACTTTTCCATGCCACAGTTGCTAAGAGCTACGCTAGTAGTCATCAGTGTTTCCCCTGATTGTAGAAAAATGCAACGACAAATAAAAAACTCCTAGCACTCGAATGGAATAAAAGGTTACTTATGAAACAAACTCATAATGACAACATCTTTACGATAGCAAATATTTTTTCAACCATTCTACATTTTAAATCATTTTCAAAATAAGAATTTGAAAATTACGGTAAAGCACCTAGAAGATTCCATACATCGTTACTACTTTTAAAAAACCCTGTAACTCATTCTGGCATTCAAAAGAAAAATGACGTAACTGTGTATGGGATGAGTACAGAGTTACTGCGTTTCAACTTAGAGTAACTGTGTCAGATACGAGATTTTTTCAAAGTAGTGACGATATTTCATTTCACGTTTATGAATACGAAATCTCCAATCACTTATTACGTAGTTGAACATCAAACATCATTACAGATTCTTACAAGAGCAAGCTGAATCTCATTGGGAATTGACAGAATATTTTTATCTCTATTCTTTACACGCAACTTTCCGGTCCCGGCAAATTCTCGGCTAACACATGCTCTCTTCTTCTCGCATTACCTTTCCCTTTATTCCTATGTAACGTCGAAGTCGCCAAACTGCCAGAACTGAGACTCGGCCCGTTGAGAGTCAAAGTCTGACTACCAAATGGCGAACCCACATTACCGTTGGGGCATACGAAGTTGGGGCTCCCGAGAGTAGGGCTGTTAGTGACTACGAAATTAGACCTAAAATTATTAGCTAACGCCGATTGAGCTAAGTTCTGGTTCAGAACGTCTTCTTGTCTACTGCTTGGCACCAAGTCGCTGGCAGGTGTAAGCTGTTGATACAAACACTGAATAAGTACACACGAATATTATATCCTTAAAGTAGTGTTAACCGCCGATGAGTTTTATGAACGCAGCAAAACAGTAATACAATTAAAACTGTTGTGAGCCATGTTACTACTACTTAGTTACAAACAGATAAACTCACGTGTAATTATATCGCACTAACACCGTCAACGCGAGCGATGTGTCCTGACTAGGCTTGAAGATCGGTACCAGAGCTTACCCGAAACATGTCGCCTAGTGCGATATAATTACACGTAAGTTTATCCGTTTGTAACTAAGTAGTAGCAGTAAAACAGATTTTTTATAGATAGTATTTGTTTCTATTATTGAGAAGATTACCTGCTGTGGGTGTCCGGCGCTATCCAGTAGCGCTAAGTCTTCTGCCGAAAATACTGCACCGGCTTTGGTCCACTCACCTGTATAAAACGTTTATGCTTAGTTTAAAAACTTAGCTCTTCTAAAGGCAGCATCGAATTGCTTTAAAGAATGATACATTAGCAATGAGACAACATTTTGAGCGCAAACCTTAGAAAAATATCTCAATGTGTAAAAAGTACGTGTAATGGCAGACACTTGGTGTGTTGTTCATACCGCTATGTCGATGCTGACTGTTATTTATGACTGATATAATACGATGTTTGTATCTATAGCGCGTGAAGATCAAGTTATTTCAAAATTACAAAAAATATATAAATACACTTTGGGGAAGGCCTATGTCCAGAAGTGGACGATTTAAGGCTTAAATGATGAATAATGAAATAAATTAGAGTATGAAGCCTGATGGGATGATAGAATTGGCGAGCAGCGGGGCGCAGCGTGAGGCGTACATATTAAATACATGTCAATGTAAGGGAGAGTCCGCAGTGCCTACTATTCAAATCCATTGGACGCTCGTCGCGACTCTCCACGCCGCGCTTATCGCTCCGTCCACTAAGGCATTACACTTAATCCGTAAAACTCGCGGGGTCAGTCAGTAAAAAATAATATATAGGTACCTCGGACTTCTTTTATACTAGGCCACTCGTCCGCTTCGTCTGCAGTTGGCGGGTTTTGATTGTCGCAATCTAAAAAAAAGATCTCATCTGAAATACCAAGGGCTTATCGTGTTACAAACTCTTAAACTAATTTAATATTGTCTTCGGTAGCGATAATGTCATTATTATTAAATCGAAACTAATAAAAAAGGATTATAGACTAAGTGTTCGAAATTTAAGGAGATAATTTGAGTTTTCAGTTTGTCTTTCGTAAATTCTAACAACGGTTTTATTACCTCACAGATACGAAAAACATCCATTTAATAAAGTTAAAACACAGATTTTTATCTGTTTAGATAAGACCATATTTTTGTTAGTAAACCTTAAACGGTTTCACCTTATTTTATCTATGTCTAGGATGGAAATGTGGAAAAATAATAAGGTATTTTAAAGAGATTATAACATTAATAGCGAGTTGCTTTACTCTATTTTTCTCATTTTCACGTCTTTCTGTGATCAAGTTAAATAAATATACACAAAGCTGTTCAAATTTTAATCTATTTCAAACACAAAGCGCTTTGAACGTGATTTTGCCGAAGGGTAGTAATGACATTAAAGTTATTATACGGTACGGCTTGGTGTACGGTGGCGTACACCAAGCCGTCATCGCTCAATTTCTGCATTCGCTAAGTGGGTGCATGTGCTACAACCGAGCCCACCGTCGGCGAGCACAAAATACGGCTAAGGCGATTCTGCCGATGGGTAGTAAAGACGTATAAGTTATCAATACCTGGTGCATTCAAAATGTCCGGCTGCGGCTCCGGCGTCTTCATCTCCGGCGAAGGTTTGATGGTGTACGCCACTACATAACGCCGTCCGCCGTCGCTCAATTCCAGCATGTCGCCAGGTGGGTGTTTGTGCGGCGGCCGGGCACGCCGTCGGCGAGCACAAAGTGCGGCGAAGGCGATTCCGCCGATAGGTAACTAATGACGTATAAGTTATTAATACCTGGTGCGTTCAAAATGTCCGGCTGCGGCTCCGGCGTCTTCATCTCCGGCGAAGGTTTGATGGTGTACGCCACTACATAACGCCGTCCGCCGTCGCTCAATTCCAGCATGTCGCCAGGTGGGTGTTTGTGCGGCGGCCGGGCACGCCGTCGGCGAGCACAAAGTGCGGCGAAGGCGATTCCGCCGATAGGTAGTAATGACTTATAAGTTATTATTACCTGGTGCGTTCAAAATGTCCGGCTGCGGCTCCGGCGTCTTCATCTCCGGCGAAGGTTTGATGGTGTACGCCACTACATAACGCCGTCCGCCGTCGCTCAATTCCAGCATGTCGCCAGGTGGGTGCTTATGCGGCGGCCGGGCACGCCGTCGGCGAGCACAAAGTGCGGCGAAGGCGATTCCGCCGATAGCTAGTGCTGCCCCGAGCGCCGCTGCGACTACCACGCCGAGTGTAACGCCGCCCATCGCGTTTTTGCCATCTAGGTAAAGTATATAATTTTGAGTGACGTTAAAAAATGGAATATAATTAGTGACTGGGAATAGAGTGCGAACTTATATTTTAATAGGTCGGAAAACCGGTCAAAAGCAAATCCGAACGTACTCAGTGCTAGGGCACACTGTGGTGTACTTCGTTGACTGAATATTTTTTTAGCACCCCATCGGTGTGATTAAAATAATTATAATCTCACTAATATGTGGCTTCTTAGTGCTAACGGCGACCAAGTTTAATTGTGGACAGACCGGCCTGATTATAAATGTATGTACAAGCCAAAGCTGCGCTAAAAGCGTTGGCTATCTGCTAATTTTAAATTGCTTTAGAAATAATAATGATAAATATATTTAAGGTACATTTATTGCCCTTGAGCCATCTTTGATGTCACTTTTTGTGGGAGACCATCTCGCATAGGGCGAATGATACACAATTTTATTAGGCGTGCGGTATTCTATTCAAAGCCCAGTAGCTAGTCCATCTTTTCTACCCAAACGCCTAGTACATTCTAGATTCCATTAAAACTCAAAAGCCCTTACACCATGGCAGGAGCTGTCTCTGTACACGTCTCATGATACGGACAGGGGCAACATCCGCTTAGTGTACCCTTTACATTTCATTAAATTGTCGAAAGGGCCTCTGCCCGTTGGCTCGATCCGGCTCCGCGTACGCCTCCCACATGTCCGGAACACCATTGTTCCATGTACAGAAGACACACAAAATATTTAATGAAAAAAAAATGTATTTATATTGATATTGTTATTGGACCGAATAACGTTTTAAGCTAGTTTACTTACAAGTAAATACAGTAAATACAGTTTCTTACAAAAGTTTTGGCTACGAAACGCGCACTCTAAGCGTTTGTTTTCGACGATACGAAACGTACGATATAAAACAAATGTCAGTGTAACAAATTAAAAAGTAATATACTGCCAGAGAGTTCCTTTTTCAAACCCTATAACTGTTTTTTTAATTTTCGTTTTCTAAGTGGCCAGTTCCAGGAATTTTCAGAATGCCCTAAGTAC
The DNA here is from genome assembly GCA_022674325.2 of Grapholita molesta. NCBI lineage: Eukaryota > Metazoa > Arthropoda > Insecta > Lepidoptera > Tortricidae > Grapholita > Grapholita molesta. The sequence continues at coordinate 4,441,724 of CP053138.2, forward strand.
ATATGTATAGCAATAGCAATGTAAGCCATCCATTGATCGACACCACATTCCGTGGGCTTCGGGTAACATACACGTGTACAAGCCAAACCCGGAACATTGTCATAACGCGATCACCGCCGCTCAGAAACTAAACACAATCCATCAACACATGTCTGACCCACGCTTCGCGTCGTCGGTCACACGACACTGAACAAATTTCACGTTATATGCAATGTATTAAATGACGTATTGGCCGGTTTTCAGTTTAATAATTTAACGAAACATGGCGGCGAAGTGCTTAACTAATTTAGACTTTATTATTATTGCCGCGAATACTGTTTCCTCGCTTTTGGCGTTGAGACACTCGGCCTTTGGGGTCCCGACAACCAGCATTTTTAGGGCCCTGTCTAAAAGGCTTGCGGGTGTGTCCGGGGATGGTAGAGCTGGCAGCTTTCTCGCGCAGCGAATTGGTATTGAAATTCAGCGGGCAAATCCTGCCAGCATTTCGCGATTTTTTTTAGTTTAGTTATATTTGTTGTATATTATTTTCATTAATATAAGTTTAGTTTATAAGGTTTATTATATTGTAATTTATATTTGTTAAAAAAAACTTAATTATAAGACTAAATATAAATTAAAAATAAAATATGGACCCCAAGTCCCTTCTCGCTACCCATGGTACCCAGAAGGCTGGCAGCGTTTCCTCTCTGTATGGCCAGGCTTTTTTTTTTCTGTCAGTATAGTTTCATGTATTTTTATTTTTCGTGTAAGTTGTTTTATTACTTAATAAATATTTGTTAAATAAATAAAAATGTTATCCTATTAAGACTAAATAAAATGGATTAAATTTTTTTAACACCCGTTAATTAGTAAACCGCAAACCACTAGCAGACAGGCGGAGAGAGAGACAGACATTCAGACATTAAGTTTTTTAAACCCATGTTTTATGTGGAACATAAACTGCGATCAGAGATATGCAGACATATAATATATAACTGACATATAATATATAACTGACATATATGTATTAAATCATAATTTTATATGATAAATCTATATAAACAAACATTATCTCGTTTAGCACGAGATTATCATTCTGGGTTTAAACATTATTTACTGTTTTGTTTTTAAAGAAACTTTATTGAAATTAATAAAAAAAACACATTTATTTATTTGGTTTTTTAGACACCCCAGTCTTAGTAAGATAATTATGCTATGGAACAATAAAGGCATACATACACAATTGTATACAATAGTAAAATTGCGGTTTTGCAAACTTGAAACCCTACTTTTGTGCGATTCAACTGTTAATTTCATAATTATTGAAATTTGCACAATTAAGTGTGATTGCAATTGAATAATTAATAAGCAATTTCTGAGGTTTAGCTAATTATTCGAACCTTTCCCATTTCGATAAAATCCTGACCATTAACTGTTTGCAAACTTTGCTTTTAGGGAAGCCAACTTCATTATTTAAACGGACTCCGTTGTTTAAGGTTACATCAGTTAATTATTATTTGGCTACAAGTATCTATTTTCAAATATTAAGTATATTTGTATAGTAAAATGAAATAAACCGAAAATTATTTGAAGTTCCAGAAATCTCGTTTATGAGGGGGAGTAAGATCAGGCTAAAAAAGATCACATTACTTCTGTGTAAGCATTTATCATAACCTATAAAATAAAGATGCTACATATTTTTAAATACTTACTGCATTAATAAATTCAAAAAATAATTATTAAATTAAAATCCGATAATTTAGTTCGGAATAGATTTAGTTAACATTACCCATTTTTATTTAAACTTAATTGACGTTTTCTAGAACCATTTGGAATTTTATTTGCTGTATGAAACTTGATTTTCGATTAATTAACTTATATTAACGTATTTTAATATACAGGTATATTAAATGTGTAAAACATACAGAAATATATAAACAACCGTATCGCGTGTGGTCCTAAAGACATGTAGATTTTTCCAAAGTCATTCAGTAAAAATTAAAGTCGAAAGTCGCGGGAATAAGTTAATAGTACATTTGATACTATTCCCAGAAGTTGTTAAAGTCTGTAAAGATATTTGTTATTCAATCACGCAATGAACAGTATTACATGAAACAGATATACAAAGATCTGAACTGTGAAATAGATACCTGTTTATTACGTTCCCATGGGATCTTACGTAAATAGGCAAAGTCGCGGGAAGATTGTATTATTTAATAAGCCCTCTGAGCTGAGGATAAATGGCGCCAACAGTACTAATGATAACCGCCGCTCAGTACATACGTGGTTCTACCTTAATTAATGTTCATATTAAATATTCAAACGCCGGAAACCGGATCTTGCGTAGTAATTATTCTTTAATTTATGCCGCTACTAACTGGAGATTTGAGGGAAGTTGCCGCCTATGTTAAATTAATCGCTATGAAATGATTCCGTTGAAGGTTAATATTTGAATATCATGTAAGATTATTTTGGTTGACATTTGGGTAAAAACATTATGTTGTTGGAGTGAATCAAATATTGTTGTTGTTATTTTTTCCCATCAGCCAGGAGACAACTGAAGCATAGTGTAAACGGTGGAAATGGTATCAACCTCGTTGGTGCGCGCACTGGCCACAACGCATGCCGCTCTTAGCGCGCGTCTTTTGTTTTTATAAAAAAATTTAAAAATTCCTATTTTGCTCCCGCTGTTGTAATGTTTTAATTTGTGGAGTTATATATGTAGCAAATGTGTAAATATCTATCTAATTCTGTATTAAGTGTGTAAATATTTGTAAATAAACTATATATAAAGCACTACGTGTACATATTTCTTCATCTGCGGCCTGATTGCCTACACATAGTTTGTTACAAGAAATGTGACACCGCATACTACTGGCGCGCTTGGTAGGTGACTCATTATGGAAGGGACATAATATAGCTTCCACAAAAATCTACGTTTTGTGTTTTTAGGTGCAATTAAACTGTGGTTTGAAGAGTGATCTAGGGTAACGTAACCATGGTAACGTAACCATGGTAACGAGGGACAAAGAATAGTGGATTGAGCCTTGACTCTCATTTGATCAAAAGTTAACAGCGCACATAAGCTGTTAATTTAATATATTCATTTATGTTTTGGTCACCCATTAAGATAGAACAAGAAATGGTGTTGCGGATCAGAGTACATTAAAAAAAGAGTCACGAGAACAAAATTTAGTTTTTGATCCATATCCGTACTACAAGTTCATCATAATGGGATCCCAATGCGCAGGTAAAGATCAAAGATACTGCGGTACGCAACCAGTTTTGACTTAGGAGTATTCACTCTTTTTTCACCAGTTCGAAGCCCACTTTGCGGCGCTCCTATATCTGCTCGCTTTAGCTATCGGGCGTTTAAATCTACCTTAACTATCTATTGTTTTATACTTGCATGGGTTTTCTTCCAATAACAATGAAGTTTTTAGAAAAAAATGTCATCAATTAGCGTGACAAGAAAACAAGTTCAATGATGTCTTTTTCATGACGACAATTAGGTATGATTTTTTTTGCTTTGAATTTAATATTACTTGTAGTTGTGAAACGATTACCAAATTTTAGTATTTATAGAATTTTAATGCTTAATTATCGTGACATAGTTCAACTTTTTACTTGTCACGCTAATCGAGGACATTTTTTCTGATACTCCTGACTAAGTTTTTCATTCGCAACTGATGAAAAAGTGAAAACTCCCGAGGCACAACTGGTTGCTAAACGCAGTATTGAAAAAGGTGAGGAAGCGTCTTCGTCTAAGCAATGGGTTCAAAAACCCGCGGAACTACAGAAAAACAACGCTTTGCTGATACTAAATTGTAATAGCGAATAACAACTTAATGCACAAGGAATACAGCCCATTATCCCTTACCTGTCCTCCTGGCAGCGTCGTTGAACGCGATATTCTCTAGCAGGGTCTTCTCCGACTCTCCCTTGAGGTTCCTCGCAAAGAGCAGCAGGTTGAACGTGGCGCCTTCCATCTCTCCAGCGGAAGACAGCTGTGACAGGTCCAGCTTGAATGTAACCAGCCCATCTGTAGACAAGATTTTGAATCAGGCTAGTGCTTAGTCGTAACATAAACTGGTGGAACATAAACTGCTTGCCGTGTGATGCCGGCTGACTAGAATAGCACCACCCGGCAACCCACGGGTGTCGTAAGAGGCGACAAAAGGGAAAATCCTACGGACGGGCAGCAGCTTCCGTCGAAACCCAATACAGCTACTGCGGTCGCCAACTCGCCTGCCAAGCGTGGCGGCTATGGCAACTACCCCTAATAATACAAGTCATATTTGTGGGAGGCCTATGTCCAGCAGTGGACTGCATACGGCTGAAATGTAAACTGGTGTGATAAACTTAGCTAGAGAAACAGGTCTAAATAGTTGTTATAAAAATTGATATAAGACTTTTATGTATTTTTTTTTATTACAATTCTCTAGCTTTTGAAATAGACAAGGAGTGGTCCTAGGTTTAAGAAAAAGTATTACAATAATCACAACTTCTACTAATATACTGTACCTATACATTTGCATATACGAGTATACTGTCCAGTATATTTTTTTGTACTGGTACCTATAACGAACATCAAAACTATTCGTATTTACCTCGAGTTCTGATTTACCGGGAAATATAGGTACCTGTGTGAAACTCAAGGTAATTTGCGATAATCTCGTGTAGTTTAGTTAATTCTCAGAATATTTATGCAAAATAGTTGTTTTGGTGTACACATATTACTAATATTTAATCGTGTATAACGGAACTTAAATAACATATAGGTTATCAAATTTCTAATTATATTTTTCTGTGACCATTTCATGAGAACCCTGTTATCTTTTTTTTATAAACCGCCACGATTTTATTTTATCTTGGCGTAAAGTAACTTCTGCTTTGTTTTAAAACTCCTTAAAGTTGGGTTAATTAAGTACTAATAACCAATATAACATAATCACTCGCATAAACAATATATTTATTTATTTATTTATTTATTTATTTATTATTTATTACAAGAACGGTTACACCAATTACACTTGTATAGGTTATGTTCATATACTCGTAATCTGGTATAAAAATAACCCAAAGAACTTTACCCGTAGCTAAAAAAGACTAGGACGAAACGACAAATTAATAGCTTATTGTGTCTACATATATTGCCAGGTAACAAAAAATGTTTGGACCTTATATTTAGGCCACATCCTATATTTCTCTCTATCAGCCATGGAAGTCATTTATTGGACATTAGCTTCCCCCATAGACCGCCACAAAGAGCTCTATGGCACAATTTAATGGCATAATCGTAACGCTTGGCTATTTGTTCTCCAGTGGGTAAATTAATCTAAGAATACTTAAATTGTCTTCAGCTGTAGATAGTTTTGAGTAAAAAACAACCTACGGAAATTCTCGACCCCGGAAATTTAATGCTAAAATGCTGTACTTGTTTTATAGTTCACCAACTGTTTTATAGTTTGTCGGCTATCAAGTTTATAGCCCTTGAAATTGTTATAGCTCCCCATGGAAACTGGTAATCAAACTGCTACCTTTACATCCTTCTACTCGTACATCTAAATGGGTAACACTGATTCTATGTTTATGTAAAAACATTTTAGAGGCGATTACGACTAAATTCAGTACCCTTACCATGAGTTGTGACATTGAGGTTTTCGATAACGAGTATCGAGTTTACTATCTGTGCATTTAGCTTGTACTATTTTAGTTCGAATGAGATATTCAGATAGTAAACTCAATACTCGTTATCGAAAACCTCAAAGTCACAACTCACGGTAAGGGTACTATCTGCCTTTTGAACGCGAGTGAATGAGAAGCATAGAGTTAGTGGGTTGTTATAAGTGACCGAGTCGTAAAAAGAAATATAATTAATCGAAAGAGGCTGGACTCTTATTGCGAAGTATGAAACAATTAATGTATTAGAACTTTGGAATTTTCTAATTACCGACGTTAAAGTAAAAACCTTAGATTTTTTTATTTATCTAATTTAATTCAATCGTGTAATAGATTATTCTTTGTTCGCAAAATGAAATAGTTTCTTTTAAAAAAGTGATCAAGCAACTCAAATTGGAAAGTTAGTATTATCGGTATTGTTGCGATTCGCTTTTGTTGTTGTCACCCACAGACAACATATTAATTTAAAAAATGTGTAAAATAGTAAATAACTAAGTCCCGTTTATTTTTCTCCACCGGTACTCAGCTTAAATAAGCTTCTGTTGCTTCAGATCGGAATTACATCAAATACGTGTGCGCCATACACATACAGTGGCACCATCATAGCCGGCACAACACATATGTTACCATTTTACTTTTCCGCTGCTACGGCTAAATTGATGTGAATCCTATTTACCTATACATAAATGCCCACACCGCCGTCAAAAAAATTGATGCTCGTTTGATAGGAATCCTACGTAAGTGCTCACCTGTATCATTAATACTAGTATTGAAGCGTGTCCTGCCACTGAGCGGGTCCAAGGCTTCTAGCAGGATAGTCTGCGACAGACCGCCATCGTAGCCGGCCACGCAGCGCACCCGCAGCCAGCCGCCGTCAGCACTGTTGTTGCTTTTGGGAAACCTACGTAAGTGCTCACCTGTATCATTAATACTAGTATTGAAGCGCGTCCTTCCACTGAGTGGGTCCAAGGCTTCTAGCAGGAAAGTCTGCGACAGACCGCCATCGTAGCCGGCGTACGCAGCGCACCCGCAGCCAGCCGCCGTCAGCACTGTTGTTGCTTTTGGGAAACCTACGTAAGTGCTCACCTGTATCATTAATACTAGTATTGAAGCGCGTCTTTCCACTGAGTGGGTCCAAGGCTTCTAGCAGGAAAGTCTGTGGCAGGCCGCCATCGTAGCCGGCCACGCAGCGTACCCGCAGCCAGCCGCCGTCAGCACTGTTGTTGCTTTTGGGAAACCTACGTAAGTGCTCACCTGTATCATTAATACTAGTATTGAAGCGCGTCTTTCCACTGAGTGGGTCCAAGGCTTCTAGCAGGAAAGTCTGTGGCAGGCCGCCATCGTAGCCGGCCACGCAGCGTACCCGCAGCCAGCCGCCGTCAGCACTGCTGTTGCTTTTGGGAAACCTACGTAAGTGCTCACCTGTATCATTAATACTAACTAGTATTGAAGCGCGTCCTGCCACTGAGCGGGTCCAAGGCTTCTAGCAGGAAAGTCTGCGGCAGACCGCCATCGTAGCCGGCTACGCAGCGTATCCGCAGCCAGCCGCCGTCTGCACTGCTGTTGCTTTTGGGAAACCTACGTAAGTGCTCACCTGTATCATTAATACTAGTATTGAAGCGCGTCCTGCCACTGAGCGGGTCCAAGGCTTCTAGCAGGAAAGTCTGTGGTAGACCGCCATCGTAGCCGGCCACGCAGCGTACCCGCAGCCAGCCGCCGTCAGCACTGTTGTTGCTTTTGGGAAACCTACGTAAGTGCTCACCCTTATCATTAATACTAGTATTCAAGCGCGTCCTGCCACTGAGCGGGTCCAAGGCCTCTAGCAGGAAAGTCTGTGGCAGACCGCCATTGTAGCCGGCCACGCAGCGCACCCGCAGCCAGCCGCAGTCAGCACTGCTGTTGCTTTTGGGAAACCTACGTAAGTGCTCACCCTTATCATTAATACTAGTATTGAAGCGCGTCCTGCCACTGAGCGGGTCCAAGGCTTCTAGTAGGAAAGTCTGCGGCAGGCCGCCATCGTAGCCGGCCACGCAGCGCACCCGCAGCCAGCCGCAGTCAGCACTGTTGTTGCTTTTGGGAATCCTACGTAAGTGCTCACCTGTATCATTAATACTAGTATTGAAGCGCGTCCTGCCACTGAGCGGGTCCAAGGCTTCTAGTAGGAAAGTCTGCGGCAGGCCGCCATCGTAGCCGGCCACGCAGCGCACCCGCAGCCAGCCGCAGTCAGCACTGTTGTTGCTTTTGGGAATCCTACGTAAGTGCTCACCTGTATCATTAATACTAGTATTGAAGCGCGTCCTGCCACTGAGCGGGTCCAAGGCTTCTAGCAGGAAAGTCTGCGGCAGACCGCCATGGTAGCCGGCCACGCAGCGTAGCCGCAGCCAGCCGCAGTCAGCACTGCTGTTGCTTTTGGGAAACCTACGTAAGTGCTCACCCTTATCATTAATACTAGTATTGAAGCGCGTCCTGCCACTGAGCGGGTCCAAGGCCTCTAGCAGGAAAGTCTGTGGCAGACCGTCATTGTAGCCGGCCACGCAGCGCACCCGCAGCCAGCCGCCGTCATCACTGTTGTTGCTTTTGGGAAACCTACGTAAGTGCTCACCCGTATCATTAATACTAGTATTGAAGCGCGTCCTGCCACTGAGCGGGTCCAAGGCTTCTAGCAGGAAAGTCTGCGGCAGACCGCCATCGTAGCCGGCCACGCAGCGTACCCGCAGCCAGCCGCCGTCAGCACTGTTGTTGCTTTTGGGAATCCTACGTAAGTGCTCACCTGTATCATTAATACTAGTATTGAAGCGCGTCCTGCCACTGAGCGGGTCCAAGGCTTCTAGCAGGAAAGTCTGTGGCAGACCGCCATCGTAGCCGGCCACGCAGCGCACCCGCAGCCAGCCGCCGTCAGCACTGTTGTTGCCCGTCTGGAGCGAGCAGTTACGTGGTGCGCTGGGACGCGCTGCGGACAATATAACGATATTAAAAATAACCAGTTGGCTAAAATGCACTGGTGCGAGTGCTGGTGGCCTAGCGGTAAGAGCGTGCGACTTGCAATCCGGAGGTCGCAGATTCGAACCCCGGCGTGTACCAATGAGTTTTTCTGAATTTATGTACGAAATATCACAAATGGTACTTCAATTTTTTTTTTTTTTTTATGATATAAGGTGGCAAACGAGCAGACGGATTGCCTGATGGTAAGCAATTACCGTCGCCCATCGGCACCCGCAACACCAGGGGAGTCACAAGCGCGTTGCCGACCTTTAAGGGGGGTTGGAGCTCTGGGAACCCTACTCACCATCAGGAATACAACACTACATACCTGAAAGGTAGCAGTGCTATTATGGCTGTGGTCTTCTGTAAGGAGGAGGTACTTCCCCAGTTGGGCTTCTCCAGACTCGAGCGTGATGGTACTTCGCTGTGCCCTACCTCTCATTGTCGGACGTAGTTTAAGGACATACCCGGGTCCAAAATATTTTTATATTTTTATTTTTATATTTATATTATTTTTATATTAAGCAGAAACGTCTCTGCTAGCATATCATTACTCATATTCATATTCTATATTACATTCGGTAGATGTCGCTACACGTCACCCGTAATGACGTATATACCAAGAAGGATAAGATAGAGAAATTTGACACGTCTAAGCGGCGCTCGTATAGCACAACTGGTAGTGCGCTGGGCTAGTTATCCAGTGGTTGTGGGTTCGAGTCCCGCTGCGAGTCAAATTTTTCTATTTTTCTTTCGACTTAAATATAAATGGTACTTCATATCATAATAATATCAAAATATTTTCCAGTCGTTTTTCGGTGAACGAATACATCGTGAGGAAATGGGACTAATCCCAATAAAGCCTAGTTTACCGTCTGGGTTGGCAGTCGCTTTCATAAAACTAGTGCCTACAAACAATACGCATTGCACAGATTTTCAATCCCCGAGACGACTGGTCCCTGGTACAAATGTACCAAAAATACTATTACATTTAAATCCTGAACAAACATAGCACCTTCAAAACTTATTTCTCATTCTAACGAGTTTATTTACCCTACCAATTTAGTGTTCGAAGGAATGTTCCCGAAATTACCAAACGTAACGTAAATTATACATAAAAATATCGTAAGCATAGTCCATAATAGAGTAGTTGTACCATTCTGATCGCTCAGCCAGCAAGAGCGAGTCGACTGCTTAGCTTAATGCGCAAGGACATTTAATAAAACAAGGAATATTATTTTACAAAAAATAGAATAGATTTAATACATATATCAAAAGTAACAAATAATTGTTTGGTTTTAAATATAATATATAAATCATTCATTCAAGGCAATTTACATCGAGGTGTATAAAACTAAAACTTTTTTAACATAATTGCTTCCCAAAATGGTCCCGACTCAGCATGATGCTAGCTCGGGTAGCCAGCGCTGATCTTTCGCCGGGTGCATTAACAGACTAACAACTCATATAAAACAATACGATAACAATTACAAATAAAAATATTTTTTTTTTATTGATTCTTAGTTGTAAAACGTACATTTTTGTTTCACCCAAATGATTACCAACCAGTATCGTGGGTAGAACCACTGCGCTAATGTTCACAGTAAATATCTCTTAAATCAATACTTGATCTAGTATTTGACGGAGAAATGCCTTATATACACTTTACACATTTTTTGGACTACTGGTCCATTGTAGAACCGACTCACTCACACTGATAAAGAAACGGGAGTTGGAGCAGGATGTAAAACTTAAAGCGCAGTCAGCTGAGATAAGCACCACTTGAACGTGTAGTAATGAAGTGTGCACCGTAAGCGTGGTTGTGGCTCATGCATAGACAATGTGACGTGATACTGTTATATATAGTGATAGCTAGTCTGTGTTTTGAATTTCGTAAGCTAAATAAATAAATATTTCGGGACAATCTTATCCAAATCCACCTAGTCCTACTGTAATCCCAGTAAGGCTTGTGTTGTAGGTACTAGACGACGATATATATAATAGATAGATACATAAATACTTAAATACATAGAAAACACCCATGACTCAGTAACATATATCTGTGCTCATCGGACAAATAAATGCCCTGACTGGGGTTTGAACCTAGGACCATCGGCTTCATAGACAGGTTTACCCACTAGGCTAGACCGGTCGTCAAACTAAAGGTATAATACATTTACCAAAAAAGTGCAAGTTAAAATTTTGTTTTCTGTGTAATAATGCCTAATCAGAGTACGTAAGGCAAAAATACTAAAGTCTACTCTTACGGTTGCGAAAGCTTAAAAATGATTCTATTGCACATCTCGAAACATGTAAAAATTATCCTTAAAATTTGTCATATAAGATAAAACTTGTGAAAGCAGTTTGCTTTCACAAGATTCGTCCAACTCATCACACTTGTACATAGTTTACATAAAGGAAAAAAATGCGATTTCGATGATGAAAAGCGTTCAAAAAGGTTAATTGCAATTCCGTCACTTCTAATTATTTATTCATAAAATATAATCAAAAGCCAACAATTTCCTTAACACTGTTCAACAAACGCCCTGATATTAGGTAAATCCTGTGCGCAAACGGCGTATTCGCTGCAACGCCACAGCCAACTCATATTTCCACTTGCAATGCGACGTGGAGTTAGAGAGAACACTACCACTTCTGGCTCTAAAACATGGGAATAATACCTTCTTTTTTTATGACATAGGTGGCCAACGAGCAGACGGATTGCCTGATGGTAAGCAATTACCGTCGCCCATGGGCATCCTCAACACCAGGGGAGTCACAAACGCGTTGCCAGCCTTTAAGGGCGGTATGGAGCTTTGGAACCTTACTCACCATCAGGAACAGTACACTACGTATCTGAAAGATAGCAGTGCTGTTATGGCTGTGGTTTTAAGGAGGAGGTACTTCCCCAGTTGGGCTTCTCCAGATTCAAGCGTGATGGTCATCGCTGTGCCCTACCTCTCATTGTTGGACGTAGTTTAAGGACATACCCGGGCCCTTCGTCTTCAACAAAAAAATTCATTGGAATCTGCTAGCCACTTCCAGTTGCTTGAGAGGCCACGTGCAGTTGAGTTATGAGATTTGGCGTACGCGACTAAAAGCCGCAGGCCGAAATTAGAAAACGTGCACCCAATTCAACTCTTGCGTTGTTGATTCAAATGGTTCTCTAACTGGTATATGCGGCCCACAATCTATTGATAATTTTAGACGATTTGTGGGCACTATAGGCCTTCTCAGATTTATTGTCGGGTATTACGAAGATGCTAATGTCGACGTAAGCTTGGGTGTTCATAGGTATGTATGCTATTTAGTCGTGAAAACAAAGTCTAGACAAATACTCGTAGGAGCAGATCTAAGATGGGCTTAGAACTGTAACTTGACAAACTAAGGTCAGGTTTAGTAGAAGAATAAATATACTGTAACTTTTTTTATTTGTAATCCAGTTTAACCGTGGTGACAGATGGGTGTAAAACTATGAACAATGAGAGGTAGGGCACTGCGAAGTACCATCACGCTTAAGTCTGGAGAAGCCCAACTGGGGAAGTACCTCCTCCTTACAGAAGACCACAGTCATAATAGCACTGCTACCTTTTAGGTATGTAGTGTTGTATTCCTGATGGTGAGTAAGGTTCCCAGAGCTCCAACACCCTTTAAAGGTCGGCAACGCGCTTGTGACTTCCTTGGTGTTGCGGGTGCCCATGGGCGACGGTAATTGCTTACCATCAGGCAATCCGTCTGCTCGTTTGCCACCTTTTGTCATTAAAAAAAAATATATATGAAAACTTAGGCATTTATTGAATTATTTTTCCCACGTTATATATGTACTTCCTCAGCTTAGCGTTGCCCTGATTTAATCTTAACAGAGAGAAAAAGAAAATGTAAATAATTAATTACGTTCAGTTGAAACGTGAACTATCTTGAAATACATTGGTACAAGCCGGGGTTTGAACCAGCGACCCCCAGATTGCAAGTCGCCATACTGCTAGGTTACCAGCGCTCTCGACGTACTCGTGTGTACATATAATTATATATGAAATGAAAGTTACCGGCAGGAACAATTTGGAAGACACATGCGTGAATCTGTTTGCCGACACCATTGCTGCCGCGGCAGCTGAGCGTGCCATAGTCGCGTTCGCTCTGCGGCTTGTAGCTCAGTTCGCTCGTGCTGCCGTTAGCTGTACCTGCTTACAAAAACAACACATCATTGGACGATGTATAGGCGTAGCACAAGAGGGGCCGACAGTATCTCGTCGTTAAATAGTATAGTTATAAAAGGACGGGTGGTCCATCTCGCTGCGAAATACTTTCGCGCCCATCTTGTCTGGCCTCCTGATAACTTTTAAGATTATTATTGACAAATCTGACTGTTAAAAATTAACAGTTATGCAAGATAGAAAATAATTTTCACCTCAGTAGTTCGGAAAGAACTGTTTTATTCTTTAAAAACAGATAGCAAAGTTGAATTTATTCACAAGAGTGGAAAGTAATTTCATACCAATTGTTTATTTTATATATAAACCGTTTGGATGTCTTAATTAATGTTTAATTAATATTGAATAGCAATGCACGCAAGAGAAGTTTCCAAAGTTGCGAAACTTTCCACATGAGAATTTCTTGGTAACTTCTGAGAATGTTCTCGAGAACGAGAATTTATGGAATTACTTAATAACTTCGTGGTTTTTACCATGAACATTCATCATAGTTTAGATATAATCATTATAATATAAATATTTTACGGGTTTGCACTCCAGTTTACTCCAGTTATCAATTATCATCTTATCAACGGACAGTAAAAAGACCTGGTTCGGTCGTTTATAATATTTTAGTGTATGTATAAATGAATTTAAAAAACAAATATGTTTTTGTACACAACATGGTAAGAAATTACTTATTGCAATTATCTTCAGATTAATTCAGAACATTCAGAAAGAGACAGAAGTCTGTGTACTAGCCGTCCCACTCAGTTTGTTTTTTTTCTTCATGTTCGGCTAGCGAAAGTTAACGTTAATGGGATGTTTATAAAGCCCATTTTACTTATTGTCATTATGCAAAAAACTTCTTTCAGCATATATTAAAACTCCTTGCCCACTCGTTGACACAAGTCTACGCGTAAATTTGACACGACCAAAGACAAGCATCAGAAATAGTTCGGTAACTTAATTTGAATCTGCGGCGCTACCGCGAAAAACGATATTCGTAAATTTCGGACGATTGTCTCTCTCACTCTCATGACGCCTTAATTGAAGTAAAAGAAAAAGATGTTCGCCGTATATGAACTTCGATGTTCGCCGTAGCGGCCCAAGGCTATAATTGTGAAGTCCGAAAGTCGAAATGTTTTCTAAAATACAATGAGAATTTAAGGAACTTATTGGTAACTTATCACTTATCAACCAAATAGTTGACTGTAATAAACAATAATATATGCATAATAACATGTAGTTTTAAGTTATGCCTATTTAAACTTTATTCCGGGTATATCCTCTTGTTTAAACAATAAGTTTCATGTTGCAGGAATGTTCTGCGAACATTCCCGAGAACGTTTCCACTTTTTGAGAATAGTCAGCAATTTGTACATTGCTAATATTGAATGATAAATGATGGATACCAATAATATTAATTAATTTTATAGTTTTGATACCCACAATTATGAATCTCTAACATTCATTTTCAAAAATACCATTTCTTTGTTTCTGACAGAGTTTAAAATGTCACGATTCGAGTACTTGCTCAAAAATCAACCCCCAGGGGCCTATTTCTCGAACACTTCTAACTTGTACCTAATACAAGCGGAAGTTTCTTTCTAACAACGGGTGTCAAAAAGTGACTTCTGCTTGTATATTCAAGTGTTCAAGAAATAGGCCTCAGGACGATTTTTGAGCCCCTTCTCAAGATGATAAAGACATACAGCGCCATCTCTTGTGAATCGACCTGTATATATATTATTATGATTAGGGCATACTAGTGAATACTATCCACATCTAAATACCGACTTCATTGTAATTTCTAAAGCTGGGGAAATGGCTAATTGCCTTTTATCACTCTGAATACAAGTTTCTAATCATACATACTATAAGATATAGAATATAAAACACCAACTCTGGTAAAACACAACTGTTTATTATTAAATACAAACTAAAATCACATCAATACGACTTCAATTGTTTTCTCTTAGATTTTTCTCTGCCTTACTTTTTCTAAAACGCGCCGAAACCAATGTCACCTGTCAAATATTAAAAAAATAACTCAAGAAACGTTCCGAAATCCTCATTACCTAACATTCGGCCAACCTGACATACTATAGTTTGTCCTCAAACTAGATTTAACGTATTTTCTCTCACTACATTAGTCCCCATCACCACAATAGTCTCTAATGCTTACCTCTCACCTCACTAGTCTCTAATGTGTACTCTTACCACACTAGTCTCTAATGTGTACTCTACCACACTAGTCTCTAATGAGGATCTCACCACACTAGTCTCTAATGCGTACCTCTCACCACACTAGTCTCTGATGTGTACCCTTACCACACTAATCTCTAATGTGTACTCTTACCACACTAGTCTCTAATGAGAATCTCACCACACTAATCTCTAATGCGTACCTCTAACCACACTAGTCTCTGATGTGTACCCTTACCACACTAGTCTCTAATGTGTACCCTTACCACACTAGTCTCTAATGTGTACCCTTACCACACTAGTATCTAATGTGTACCCTTACCACACTAGTCTCTAATGTGGGTCTCACACACTAGTCTCTAATGTGTACCCTTACCACACCAGTCTCTAATGTGGGTCTCACACACTAGTCTCTAATGTGTACCCTTACCACACTAGTCTCTATAATGTGGGTCTCACACACTAGTCTCTAATGTGTACCCTTACCACACTAGTCTCTAATGTGGGACTCACACACTAGTCTCTAATGTGTACCCTTACCACACTAATCTCTAATGTGTACCCTTACCACACTAGTCTCTAATGTGGGTCTCACACACTAGTCTCTAATGTGCACCCTTACCACACTAGTCTCTAATGTGGGTCTCACACACTAGTCTCTAATGTGTACCCTTACCACACTAGTCTCTAATGTGGGTCTCACACACTAGTCTCTAATGTGTACCCTTACCACACTAGTCTCTAATGTGGATCTCACACACTAGTCTCTAATGTGTACCCTTGCCACACTAGTCTCTAATGTGGGTCTCACACACTAGTCTCTAATGTGTACCCTTACCACACTAGTCTCTAATGTGGGTCTCACACACTAGTCTCTAATGTGTACCCTTACCACACTAGTCTCTAATGTGGGTCTCACACACTAGTCTCTAATGTGTACCCTTACCACACTAGTCTCTAATGTGGTTCTCACACACTAGTCTCTAATGTGGATGAATGAAACCTTCCCACTCCCACACTAGTCTCTAATGTGGATGAATGAAACCTTCCCACTCCCACACTAGTCTCTAATGTGGATTAATGAAACCTTCCCACTCCCACACTCAGATCTCTTTCATATGTATATATATCTTTCCTTACACTAGTCACATGCAATCGAATGATTCCTTCCAACTATTGTTAAATAAATCACTTTACTCAAAGACAATTCTTTATTGTTCAACTTAAACATACTATCTGTGACAAATTACGAAAATGAGAAAAATAAAAAATAAATTTGTTATCTAAAAGTTCTTTAACCATATCACATATAATCTCTTTTTCTGAAGGACTTAACTTATATGGCCTGTACACTACTGGTATATCATCAGTAAGTTTAATGTCCAATTCTGTTAAATCGGTACATACCAACTCAAACAAGTTTTGTGCGAAACAATCACGGTATTTGTTTACTAAATCATAAACCATCTGCTTTTGTTCACTATTTAATTCCAGGTTTATATGAACCTCGTTGCAAGTTAATGGTTGCAAAGATGAGCCAGACTCTACTAATTTTACACTTTCAGTTTGAGTTGGAGCAGGAGTATCATCAAGGCATATAGTATGTGCCCGAACTACTACAGTGTCTTTAACAAAGTACTCGTATAGGAGACATTTTGTCTTACTTATGTTTAAAATAATAATGTTACATTTGCCATTAGCCACTTTATAAACCCCTTCTTGGACACATTACTCCATTCCATGAATATTACGGTGACCACCTCTTACATATATGTCTGTATTATTTAAATCATTGTTATAACACTTACAAACCTATTTCATTTATTTCAGAATATAATGCCACATACAATTCAATTTTTATTTTTTATTAATTAGTTGTTCAGGATCAAATTGAGGTAAAGTAGAACCCTCTATGCGGCACATGATATTTAGTGAAATTCTGCCCTACTAACAGTGGTTTATGTATATATTTATCACCATCACCATCCTCAACAATGTAAGCATTTATTTCTACTTCATCAGAATCAATTTGGATGGTAGAAGTTGTTGTACCAAGTAGGAAATCTCTGACCCAACACCTGTCACTAATGGTAAATTGTCAAGCCTTACGGGTAAATTTAGTATTTTTTTTTTAACCATATTAATTTTCATAAGGGAACAGTCACTGCCCAAATCAACAAAACATTCTACATCATGTAATTTATTAACACATGCTTGTTTATGATATTAAGCATTTCTTGAAGATGCACTGTCAATGAGAAATACATGTTATTCATTGTTATTATTATTTTTCTTGACAGTACACTTGTCATCTGGATGGCCAATATGTTTACAAATGTTACATTTTATAACAGGTTTGGGACAATGCCGCACTCTGTGTCCACTGTCACCACAGTTAAAACAAGTTGGTGCATATGAATTGCTGATTGAATTTGTAGTTCCTTGTATAGTTTTAGGGCCTAGTTCATTATTATTGTTAAAATTTCCAAGTGAGGACCTAGTCCTATAAATATCTGAATTCTCAGTGCATACATCCTTTAAATATTTAAGTAAATCCTCAGGTTCAGTAAATCGAGCTGATGAGGCACCAGCTCGAATAGTACGATCATCAATTCCTAAAATTATACAATCTACTGCTTTTTTACCTGAGATGTCACAGGCATTAAGCAGCATCATTTTATCCATAAAATATTTATCTAAATTTTCACCGAGCTTTAATCGCCTCTGTAACATCTCAGTTAATAACACCCCATAGTTAGTCTCCATGGGAAATGCTTTCTTTAAAAGTACTTGCCACTCTGGCCAGGTATGCAATATGGTGGCTTGTCCCTGGTACCACTCCTTGGCACTACCAACTAGTTTTGGAAGAGCATAATGTATAATATGAGCTTCATCCCATTTATAAAGTTTGGCACATTCATCAACCTTTAAAATCCATTGGCCAATTCTGTTATTTTTATCGCTGGATTAAATTCCGGTATTATGGTTGTACTATTAAAAGTTGACACTGAGTTTGGTTTAACAAATGTTTCAATCAAATTGGAAATGTCTTTCAGGTTTAAGACTACATTAGGTAAAGTGTTAATCTGACCTTGTGTATGCATTTCTGTTTGTGTGTGTGTCATCATAGTTGGTACACCATTAGATTCAGCTGATACTTGTTCACCTCTAAATCCAGCAAACGTTGTACTGAGCATTCGCGACGGTGGTTGCAGAGACGTCGACGACGCCCGCGGCGGCGACGATACCGAAGGTATTGGCGGCGCCTGCAGGGGCAACGGATTCTCGTTCGCCGTATGCGATGGCGTTACTTTCTGCACCAGCGAATGTTGTGGTGACGGCGATCGCGTTCGTGTTTCACGATGTTTTGACTTGTTACGTCTGTTCTGGCGTTTGGGGTGTCTCCGAGGCTTTTTGTGAGCGTGTCGTCTGTCGTCTGAAGAAGTAGACGCCGTAGATGTATCTGAACATGACCTGCAGCTTCGCTTTTTGGTTCGTTTACGGCTACGGCTCATTCTTCGACTTATCTGCACTTCTGATATAAGATATAGAATATAAAACACCAACTCTGGTAAAACACAACTGTTTATTATTAAATACAAACTAAAATCACATCAATACGACTTCAATTGTTTTCTCTTAGATTTTTCTCTGCCTTACTTTTTCTAAAACGCGCCGAAACCAATGTCACCTGTCAAATATTAAAAAAATAACTCAAGAAACGTTCCGAAATCCTCATTACCTAACAATACTGATATCTAATACTAAATTCATATGGACACCATTTGCTAATTAATAAGTATAAGTCGATAGGTGAGTGAATCAACTATTTATTGTTGTTATTCTGTCCCATCAGCCAGGCGACAACTGAAGCATAGTTTGTTACCAGAAATGTGGCACCGCGTTACAGTAACACGCTTGGTAGGAGGCCCATTAAGGAAGGGACATATAGCTTCTACCAATATTTATGTTGTATTTATTTAGATGCAATAAACTATGGTTTGAAGAGTAACCAGAGGAACGTAACCATGGCAACAAGGGACAAAAAATAGTTGATTGAGCCAGGTACTTGTCGCTTATACTCGTACAAGACCGAGTTCTAATCCCTTGCACTTCCAGCCGCACTGATACTAGGCACTTTTACAGTTTAAACGCGGCATGACTTTTCCTGCGACCCCACTACTTTAATACGAGGATACTAGTAAGTAATGTCGAGTATTGACTGACGAGTATGTAGAGAGATACGGAACGATATATAGGTACTAACCAAACTTGGTTGGCGACACATCGAGGCTCTCTCCGCTGTTATTGAACTGCCAGAAGAATGTGACGTCGGGCGGGTTGGCGGTGACCGAACACCGTACTCTTAACGCTTCGTCCATCTGCGCTCCTAGTACTTGGGGCGACGGGTGGGAACATACTGGGGCATCTGTTAGAAGAAAACAAAATATTTAATGGTAAATGATATATTTATTTATAAGTATCATCATTTAAGTACATTATACCGGGTGTGGCCTGTAATAGGAGCTTTAACTTTAGGCATCGTTTCTACACCAAAAACGTAGCAACATTTGTTCTACGACTTTTGAAAATAACTTATAGTTTATTAATATTAATAAAAAAAGATTTTCCAAGCAAGCAATGTATTGCAAAAACTATGAAGTTTGTAAGCTGACAGTAAACGTCAACTAGACTATTGGATGCTGTTCATTGAAAATACTATTTACTTTATTCGAAAAAATCACAAGTAATATATTACCCAATTATTTAAAAGTGTAGAACAAATGTTGTTACGTTCGTGGTGTAGAATTATTGCTCCTATTACAGGCCGCACCCGGTATGTAACTAATAAAATTTTGTTGGGAGTTGGGAGGTTTTAATCATTAAAGGAATAGACTGAATCAAAAAACAACCTCTCATCTTTTTTTAATACTACAACGGTGGCAAACAAGCATACAGTCAATCTGATGGTCACCGTAGCTTATGGACCCTTTTATCTCTAGAGGATTCACACGCGCGTTGTCTACCCTTTAAGGCTCTGAGCTCTCAGGCGCTCTTACTCACCCGGCAGGAATACAAGACCATAAGTACCTAGTCATTCCCTACGTAGTTTAAGGATATACGCGGGTCATTTTTTCAACCAGTTCAAAATATGACAATTTGATAACTGTTGATATTGGGAATTTTGCAAGATAAAATTATTTGTATGGAAGTGTTTACTGTTTTAATTTTTGTTCTAAGGGTTAATAATAGTTTTCATTTTACAAGTTATACCGAAACACGATGTGCTCTAATTCCTGTAGTAGTGCTTCTATGTTATATGCAATAACATAATTTATGGACGAGACATTTATGAGTCTAATTTTATACTCGAGAAACATACGACACGTGACAAGCAATCAACAGACAATTATGTTGGAGCATTACAAATTCTGCAGTTTGCAACGTGTGTCACCGCTGTTTCGTCGCCTGAACGGATGGCTGCCTGCTTCACGATATATAAGGAAAGTATGATACAGAATATTACTTAGTCGTTCCTTTATATACACTATCTACTCTACACCATTTAATATATATAATATACACTGATATTATAAAGGCGAAAGTTTGTGAGTGTGTGAGTGTGTATGTTTGTTACTTCTTCACGTCTGAATGGCTAGAGCGACATTAATAAAATTTGGTATGGAGTTAGCTGACAACCTGGATTAACACGTAGGTTAGGTTTTTTCCCTTATAAACCGCAGGTAACATTGCGGGGCACAGCTAGTATAATTATAAATCTACGACTATCGTTCGAAATTTACGAATAGTTAGAAATTTACGAATATCGTTTTTCGCGTTAGCACCGTGCGTAGGTAGTAAAAGAGAGTTAAATCTACCAATGGCTGTGTATTCACGTTTATCCAACTCCAGTAGGTACTTAAATATATTATACATTTTACTAAAATCTCACAAAATAACAAACGCAAAAGCATTCCTACTTCGAGTGGAGTTTCGTATACGATAAATTACGACGCTCAGATGCATGGCTCGACTTCCCAAAGCGACGCGTTTCAATAACAAGAAGGAATGTAATAATTAACACAAAGACAAAGAGAGCCCGAATTCAGTTCGTTAAATCATAACAGAAGTTAGGCGATATTACAAATTTTATCGTCCGACTGTTCCCCTCCGAAACTGGCGCAGTCGGCGCTGTGATTCATTTATACACTTACAAAACTGCGCTCCTTGCTTTAGATTTTCATTAAACTCTCAAATATTTGCTCACGTTAGCAACCCTCCCTACGGATTACTCGGATATGAAAATATATATGTGATTAAGGTAACACCGGCTGTTTAGCGACTGCGAATATATTGCTACGAGGTTAAGATTTGTAACTGAGCAATACAAGCAAATGTTCGCGAATAGCACAAAGGATAAACGAAGTGAGGTAATAAATAGGAATGGAACAAAGCGTACATTTGTCGTCGTTCAGATGGTCTTGCGGGGTGACGCTGACGGTGTAAATCTTCGCGGCTTCTACGCCCAATGATTGATGCTCGCTCCCATCACACTCCTTCCTACAACGCTCGGTTCACTCCGCGCCCTTATTAGAACTTGCTCTGTTTGTTGCCACATTGATCAGAACTGCCAGTAAATTAATACCAGAGGATAATAGCCCGATATTGATTGATGGGCTTGCGAGATAGTTCGATATCAACTTGCGATAAAGCAAAATTTGCCTATAGGTATAAAGTTAACATGAGCTTAGAGAGGGGAAATAAAGTTTCGTTTAGAATTTATATCGATAGGCAGCAACCCGTTTTGGGCTGTATCGTTCGATTTAGTAAGTAGAGGCCAGCTAGCCAGGACAGAATCAATTACTTCTGTTTACCGAAAAGCGAATTATTCCTATCTCAATATATCCTCCGTTCAACCCGTTGACTGTTACTAATCTTTGTTTAGATCTCTTCGTGAATGATTGATACTGCAGTCGGCGAAAGATTTAAGACCCGGCGCGAGATGGAACGAAATTTATTAGCACTCTGTTGACAATAGGGCACAAAAGACACTCCAATTTTGATCGGGAAAGTAATTTTTGTCTCAATTTACTTATCGCCGACTTAATTTTTCTGGTTTTGTCTTACGAAGTTAATTATCGTTGTCTATCAGTCTGTCAAGTGCTTAAGTTGATAAAATAAATACTGAAAAGGAAATAATTTAGATTTCCGTCTTTTTAGCTTTATAGCCATTATTAATTAAGTGAAAGTATTATATGCAAAGGTTTCAAGTACGAATATAAATAATTACGTTGTACAGCGTTGATAGAATAGCCGTGTCATGAGTTGATCAGCAATAATGTTGAATTGTATCCCGGAATTAATAATGCCGCTACCACGCCGGTTAATAATGTTCACTTTACGTGGCGTCGTTCATTAATTTTGACATTTTTATTAAAATGTAGCAGAATATTCAACAAACTTAAAACAAAGTTAAATAGATGACTTATACTTACGTAAGAAAAAGTGACTATGCTTACCGGAGTCCCGAGACAGGGCTGAAACCCGCCTATTACACATTCTCGGGAGGCCAATCAATTTCTTATATAATGAAACTAATCGATAAATAAATAATTAAAATAAATTTCCACAAATTGACTGTACACGGTAAGCTCAAGAAGGCTTGTGTTGTAGGTACTCAGTTGACAACTAAAGTACAAAACAAAACACCCATGTCTCGGAACAAATACCTGTGCACATCACACAAATAGATTCCTTTACAGGAATCTGAACCGGCTTCATAAGCAGAACTATTAAATAAATCGATCCTTGAAACTTAATAATAGTTTAAAAATTATGAACTACTTAGTTTAAACTTTATAATAGTCTGAAACATAACATAAGAGATAAAATGAATAAAAAGAGTAATAACAGTCTAATAATATTATTACACTAGCTAAACGAACAGCAGCAGATTTTCATACTTTTAAACAAGCTCCGACTTGCTCCGATGGTTTTGTTTAAGCCTTATTATTGTTGGAAACTTAAGATGCTTCGCGGAATTAATCGTTTGTATTACGATGGCAAATTACTTCGTACTTAATTAGATGTAAACGTTGTACACTTAGTTATATAACGTATCTCTGACATTGGGGTTTTATATGTAAGGATCGATTTTGCTCATAAAACTGAGCTACTTTTCAACGAATACTTGTTCAACTAGTTGAATAAAGGTTATTTAATTAAGTTTTTTTTTTACCAAAAATTTATTACTATTTAAAATAAATAAAATAAACATAAATGTTTCGGGATAATCTGACACAAATCGATCTAGTCCTACGGTAAGCTCAGTGAGGCTTGTGTTGTAGCTACTAGACGACGATATATATAATAGAGAGATATGTACGTATAAATACTTAAATACGAAGAAAACACCCATGACTCAGGAACTATCTGCGCTCATCACACAAATAAATGCCCTGACTGGGAATCGAACCCAGGACCATCAGCTTCATAGGCAGGGTCACTACCCACTAGGCCTAACCGGTCGTCAATATATAAATATCATAAATATCGATATATATTATATTATAAATATCGATGAAATTGGCTAGCAGAAGTTATTGCTTGATAAAAAAAAAATATTATAGTGACTCACGAAAGTTTAAATACAATTTTAATTTTTCATTATAACCTATCCAATGTTTGCCCAACGCTTCTGAAACTTCCAGACCTATAATATATGTATAAAATTTTGCTTTTAGCTAATGGTTTGTTGACTGCTGTATTATAGTTCAGAACCTTAAAGCAAATATTTCAATGAAAGTTAGTGGACAAATACTTGCAAAGTTTCAGAATATCTATGCATGTCGAGAAAATTGAATTCAATATACGCGGTGGATCTGGCAGCGATCCAATATATAGAAAGTTAGCGATGTCTTTATGTGTTGTTTGTGACGCGCAGTATTATCTTAAGTATTTTAGCTTTTCACGTTTTTTAAATGTTGTTTTTAAACAGTTGGTTAATAGAACACTGGGAACTTTAGTTAAATATTTCTTATTTGTGACATTATTATTATTATTATTTTTTTATAAAAGACTGACCAGCGTTTGACCTCAGTCGCACCTGATGGAAAGTGACGACGAGGTCGAGGGTGTAGCACGCTGGTTCAGTATCTACGAAAGGGACCCTACTGTCAATGGCGCTTATGTCGTTGTTCAAGACGATACAATATAAACGCAACGCGATTCGACGTAACTGCCATCGACAATAAGGTCCCTTTTCCTAGATAATGACACAAATAAGGCTATACTCACATTGTATGCTAAGATGCGTGGGCTGGCTGGGAGTCTCGCCGAGCGAGTTGGCAGCACGGCAGTTGTAATCTCCGCCGTGGTCGCGTGTCACCTTTTGCAGCACCAGGGATTTGGTGCTGACGATCACGCCCGACGTAAGATTGTGGACCACTGGCTTATCCTGAGGAATAATGAGTTAATCTACATGACGAACTGAAAATAATAAGTTAGGGTTGTACAGGTCTACACTATTCACAAATAGCGGGCGCATAATACATACCTATGCACTAGTATTTATGAAGTCTTAAACGCAGAAGTCCTAAATAAAGAGTTTTAGAAGCTTTAATTATGAAATGCACATTTTATACGTCAAGAAGGGATTTTAAATAGGAAACTTAAACAAATTAAAATACTAAAAACTAAATCTACAAATAACTAAAAACAAAACTTAAAATACCTATCTAAAATAAGGGATCCCCCCGCGGAATGGTGCCGTAAACGCTGGCAGCATTTCCTCGCTGTATCGCAATGCTTATGCGTTGAGCGAGGAAGCTGCCAGCTAAATTCACACATTATGTTGACACTGCTAAATCAGTAAACTTCAACCGCCATCTTTGTTCGGTTGCAATCGAGTGTAAAAATATATACTGATTTAATGCACTTTTAATGTACAGTCGCCATCAGATATATTGGAGCTGTGGAAGTGGTCACAAATATCTTACCAACGCCTCTATTGTCAAAGCGTTAAAGTACATGTTCAGATATTTGTGACCACCTCCACAGCTCCGATATATCTGATGGCGACTGTACCTATCTACAACTTTCCCATTTCCCTGAAATTAGTTAAATAGGTTTGCTTATGATACTATCCACCTATATTGCAACCACATGAGGTTCAACATTAGAGCCCAAAGAATCTGGAAATTTCTAGATTCAACGGGAGTTAGTAATGTACTCTAATAAACGGCAGCCACAATAGATCTATGGAGGTCGAAATGGTAATTTCAGGCATAGACAACAATAATAATAATACACCTATATTCAGGTTCAATATATAAATAAAACAAATATGGCGGACTGACGACTGAATTTTTATGAATAGCATTTGACACATGACAAAATATTATGATATTAATTTATTTATTCACAGGCTATACCATCCCCAACAATAGGGACTTTGATGGATAACAACACCTTTCGGTTGGCTACGTGTCTCAGAGTAGGGGCACCAACAAATGTCCCCCACCGTTGCCAATAATGCGGTGCTGCGGTGGACGGTCTCGGTCACCATGGGCTCTCATGCAGCCGGAGTGCCGGGCGGATCCCTCGGCATGCCAGCATCAATGACGTCATTCGTCGGGCCCTCGTCAGTGCCAAGGTGCCGGCAGTCCTCGAGCCCAACGGTCTGACAAGGGACGATAGCAAGAGGCCCGACGGAATGACGTTGGTGCCTTGGAGTATGGGACGGCCACTCGTCTGGGATGCTACTTGTGTAGACACCCTGGCGCCGTCTCATATTCCTGCCACCAAATCTGATGCTGGCGCGGCTGCATCTACAGCCGAAAACCTCAAGCGTCGCAAATATGCTGCTCTTGGCAATAGCTTCATGTTTGCGGCGTTTGGGGTTGAAACCCTGGGGCCATGGGGCCCAAATGCGCGACGTCTCTACAAAGAGATTGCGTCGCGCCTTATTGAGGCTTCTGGTGACCAGAGGGCTGGTCACTATTTCGCCCAGAGGATCAGCATTGCGATCCAATGCGGGAATGCGGCCAGCCTTCTGGGCACCCTACCCAGTGACCGAGACCTGGGACAGGTTTATTACTTATAAGATTTTATTTTTTGTTATTAGTTAATTATATATAATGTTAATGTTTTCACATTTGTTATCCTGTTTTTCATAATAAAATATAAAATTTATTCCCTAAATATACATAGGTAATTATTACATATTTGAACTATGTGTATACAAATATTACAAATCTACGTACATTTGCATTGGCTGTTTTTAAAAGTGCGTATTTTAAGCTATGAAGGTAAATAGGTTTGTTTACTGTTTTTAGTTTTCTATTGATCTAAGTTACATATTTTTATATGTAACTTACATCACTATATTTTACACTATTATATCTGTGCAAAATTGAATGATTAATGATTGCTGTTTAGACAATCACAGTTCGGTTAGAATTATCATTGGGTGGAAACGCTTAAAGCCCGTAACTAAGTTTCTTTTAAATATTAGCACTGGCAAGAAGTTAAAAGGAGTACTGGCTTGAGTGGAGGCACATCACTAGGAGATCATAATTGTTGCGAACGCAACCTTTTTTTTTATATAATTTATTCCGTGCAGTTGCTAAACGCTCGGGCTCGACTAGTATTCGGGGGCTTCTTTATGCACCAATGGCAGCGCACCACATAAGCTCCAGCGCAGCCAATTAGAACTAAGTAGCGACATAAGTTTACCTTAAAATCAATTGTAAAAATCACTTCATCTTGAGAATCCATACAGTCACCACCTTTCGCTGTTAACCGCTTTTGGCACTACTCTTGTTAACCAGTACTTATGAGATAATTTTACAACTACTATAAGAAATCGAAGCTTTTATTTGAGTCGTCGAGGTCCTGAGGTCGGCGGCTACATAATAACTTATTGAAGAAAGGTGATATCAGATAAACTCACATTATGATACCAAGATATCCTGTGCTCTCTCGGATTAGCGCGGACGGAGCACTCAAAGTAGACGTCATCTCCCTCCTTGATGTCGTGGGGGTTGAGCGTGCTGCCGAGAGACAGCGATACCACGGGAGGATCTGTCAGAAAAAGAAAGAAAGAGATAAATAAATATTTCAGGACAAACTAAGAACAAATCAAATTATTTTTTTAGTAAATATTTTGATTTGCTTTGATTTTTTAAGTATTAATACTACTATATAAATTAAAAGTTGAAATAGATAACATATACTTAAGAAAAAACGACGAGGACCTTCGGTGTTCGAGACGGGATCCTCGTCGTTTTTTCTTAAGTATATGTTATCTATTTCAACTTTTAATTTCAGGACAACTTTACACAAATTGACGGTAAGCTTAAGGAAGCTTGTGTTGTGGGTATTCAGCCAACGATATAAAGGGTGATCAATACAAGTGGGTCAGTAGGAGGAAGTTAGTAACTATGGGAGATAGCGAAATCTGTTCTTAGGAACAGATTTTGCTATCTCCCATAGTTTTCTTTCCAGATTTCTTAGTCAGTTACTTGAACAATATTAAAAATGTACTAGTCGTGACTCACAAATTTATGATTTCATCTGTCCATCAACAATAACAACTAAAATCTTTCAGATTTATACCTAACATTCTTTACAAGATTTCGACCAGGTTCTATTCCCGATAATGTATGTGAGATTAAAACTCAAACTCAAACTCAAACGTTTATTCAGTAAGTAGGCCACAAGGGCACTTTTACACGTCGAGTATACAAAAGAAGAAAACATAAAAACTACACCGGTTCTAACCCTCTTCTAAACCTCTGACCCGAGAAGCATTTCGACTTTTATGACCGGCAAGAAACTCGGCGGGACTTATTTTTTCAAAACAGTATTACAAAAGATATCTTATACATATTACATAAAAACGCGTTGTTCTTTAAGAAAACATATCCAACAATTACAAAAAAAAAAATCTGCCAAAGGAAAAATAAAAATAATTATTAATTACTTACTAGTCCAAAATCTGACTGCTAAGAACGAAGTTAACAAAACGTTCGATATGCTTTCTTATCTGAATGAAATGAAAAAAGTTTGAATGTCATTATTATTAAATCTAAAATCAAAGCCATGGTTCCTAAGAACAGATTTCGCTATCTCTCATAGTTTCTGACTTCTCCCTACTGACCTATTTGGATTGATCATCCTGTATTACATAGGTACACAAATAGTTTAATACATAATATAAAACTAATATATCTGTGCTCGTCATATAAATAAGTGCACTTCTTGGCATTTAAACCTAGGACCATCGACTTCATAGGCAGGGTCACCCACTAGGCCAAACCCGTCGTCAAAAGTATAGTCAATTGATATGTACACGCAAGACTATTTTATGCTTATTCGAAATCATAGTTTTGCTTTAGTGAAACAGGGCAACAACTTGTATGAATTTTTATCGATTTATGATATCACTACAGACAACTTTCTAATTGTTGAGGTTTAGGTTATAGGTTTTATACTGTTTTACTGTTTTGTCTGTCTTTATTTTGAATCTTGTTTTTGTACATATTCTATTAGTTGTCATTATATTTTTGTTAACTACGGTCGCCTTTTAGTTTTCAGCCCATTTTAATATACTCTAAGATATCGAATTCCCTACACTAATGATGTAAATAAGTTCACCACATACAGTTTCAGAAGTTATTCGATTTAAACCATAGAAACATATAGTTATACTATACTCATAATAAATGATGTACATTAGTACGTTATTTCCTAAATAAGGCGGAGGTATAAAGGAGAATAGCATATGTAATTATTAATAGTGATTTGGTACCTACTGATTATATTATACAGGTATTGTAGGTCGATTTTTTATACCGATTCCTGTTCAATAATTTTATAAGTTACACTGAAATATTTAGAATATGGGACTAATAGACAATAACTAATTAACTATATAGATTGATTACGGGGTTGTGGAGCAAGAGAACAAGGCATGACACAGAATTCATCGGTGAAGTTATGTGAATCGATAATTATTTATTACCGAAAATCATATTTTTTCAATTAAAATTATTTTAAACTAATCAAACGGTGGCCACCCTATGCCTTTTGACATACGCAGTATGGGAAGCGACAAGACGTCGCATTGAGTAGGGCGACCAAATTGTAAGCAATTTTTTTTCTTTTTACCACCAGTACCAGATTGTAAGTAGAAAAAACTATTATGATTTCCAGTGATAAATAATGAATATTTCACATCACCTATGAATTCTGTGTCAAGCCTTGTTGTCTCTCTCCACAACCCCTTAATCACTCTGTATGTTGTTAACAATAAGCAAATCTTAAGAGGTTAATAGGCACCTAAGTCATACTTAACAAATTATGATTATGAGTTAAACACGGACAATAAACAAGGTAATATTTCAGCGATTAACTGTATTTTTTTTCGAAAGGTCAAATGCTAACGAACCTTTGAAGTTTGTTAGTTTAGAGGCCTTAAATTCGAATGATAATATAGGATCCCTGAGTATTCTGCCTCGTAAACAAAGCTGTGGGACTACAGATAGATAACAAAGAGTTGAGGACAAATATTTGTTCCAAGTTGGATCCGAACTTGGGGTCAGTAACTTTCTCGGCATATACACCGATGAATTCAATTAATTCATTCAACAAAATACCTAACGATGAACGAGAACGATGGGAATTATTATTTCGTTTAAGGATTTACTATAAAAATTTTGTCCAATAATCATATAAAAATCCAAAAACTAAAGCAAATGATGAGGATAAAACTTTAAACCAAAATACCTTGATATGAAATACTGCAAGAAATTTAACATAAACCGGGACAAGCTTTCATTTGGCAGACAAAAACTTAAGATTAAGAAGATTCATTATAACTTCAAAGACGAATTCAACATTTAATTCAATTTATTATTTTCGACAGACTAAGTTTTGGAAATTCAGTTCTTCAACAGTGTGAAATTGTTCACGCAGTATTATGTATTTCACTTATTCCTTTTAGAATTACTTCAATAAGTTCAAAAACTAAAGATATATTTTATATTCTTTTCATAAGATAAAACTACTCGTAATAAGACTGTGCCAATCTCTTAAATCCTGTTCAAAAACTCTATACCTAACTATCAGCCACGAACTCTACTGCTGGATGTAGGCCGCTCCCGTAGCATGGAGGGCTAAATTCCATAATCACCACGCTTAGCAGGCTGGTTGGCAATC
Organism: Grapholita molesta; assembly: GCA_022674325.2. Taxonomy (NCBI): domain Eukaryota; kingdom Metazoa; phylum Arthropoda; class Insecta; order Lepidoptera; family Tortricidae; genus Grapholita; species Grapholita molesta. The sequence continues at coordinate 4,471,987 of CP053138.2, forward strand.
GCAGTATGTCTCACCGCTTGAAAGACACACTGCTGCCAGTGCTGCCTGTCCTCTAGTTTCTCGTCGCAGTTTAGCAATACCCGGGTCCATTTTACGAAGTAAAATCAGAAGAAAAAACTCATGTAAAAGCGAATTTTGGTCTAGTTGTAGGGAATAGTATTTTAAACAATGTCCTAAAAGGACTGGTGGCTGGGGTGTAGGTAACGGGTGGACGAGGGTGTAAAAGTCACTTTTTTAGGTTTTAGCCTATAGCAAAAAATGTTCTGAAACACAAGTAATCTACATATTTGACATTAAATAATTTCAGTTCAGTTGAATTTAATTAAAGACAACGAACTGATTCACTTCCTATAGACTGCCAGCTTGCCTTGTATTGCTGGCAAAGCATAACGAAGCATACATCCTTCCGCGGGTGTCGTAAGAAGCAAAAAACTAACGGCTAGGCAGTAGCGTCCGTGGAAATCGAATCAACAGCAATCGCGGGCACTAAACAGCCTGCCAAGCGTGGTGCCTATGGCAACTCCCCCCAAGATGATAAGAGTCATATTTAGAAGTGTGAACTGTGTCCAGCGTTGGACGTCTTATGACTAAAATGATGATGATGAGAGTGCCAGCGCGGCTAGTTTAGTTTTCTCCGACCGAATTAGTTTTTAGCGTGGATGTCAACAGTTGTTGTCGCACTAACAGCTTTAATTACGAAAACTGAGTTCTCTTGTTAGGCGAGCTTTTAATACTAGTTGGGGCCTTGCTTACAAATGTTTCCAAATTCACATAGTGTTCCTGACACACGAAATTTAATAATGCAGAAACGTATGTACCTACGTATTAGGGTTCTATAAGTAGGTTTAAAAAATCTAAGTATCCTTTAGGCTTTTGTGAAATAGTATCGTAAAGTCACATATTTGACAATTATAATTTTCAACTCTATTTGTAACTAGCTGTGCCCTGAAAAAACGTAACCTATGGTTTAATGCAGGGTATCAGCTAACTCCATACCAAATTTTATTAAAATCGCTCTAGCCGTTTAGATGTGAACAAGTAACAAATATACACACTCACAAACTTTTGCCTTTATAATATTAGTGTAGATAAGTCAAATGATAAACTGTAAACTATGTTTTTTTATCACGCGTTAAAGAGAAAGAAAGAGCGGACTAAATGGCTAGAGGCAATAAAATATTTAAGATGGTAGTCCTAGTAATTGACGCGGTACTAGTACACTTCGTAGTTTAAATTGCGATTAATAAAATGAGATTAACAACGTCATTTTAAGGATACTAAATGTTTTTGACTTTATATTTCTCATCATAATTTAAAATGAGTAATTTATTTATACGTTATGAATATATTTGTCAAAACCTATATTTTGACATCTTGGGACATTTAGTTACGTTCCCAAGTCCTAATGTATGTCATCCTATCACTCATGTCATTTGTATTGAAATTACATTTATTGGGACTGCCAGCAAAGCCACCTGACATTTACTCGTACAATCGGACTGACTAACGAATTCCGATATATTCAGGATTTTTTATATGACCACCAGAAAAGGATTCAATTTAAGGAAAGTAAATGCCTCGTCTCCCAAAACATATGAATCACAAATGAGCATAAAATCGTGAACTAAATTAATATTTTCTGTAGACATGTCGAGTACCCGGACTTGCACTTTAATATAAAATAAATATACACGGCAATGCGATGATATATATTGCTTACTGATATAGCTATAGGTACTATTTTCGTGAGACACCATACATTTTTAATTAACATATTGAGGTCTTCACATCAAGCACTTGCGAGACAGGAGGAAAATATATGTTTTTATGCATCCGTTGTCATGTCATTGATCGGCACTTTGACAGTTGATTGTTAAAAATGACTGTACCTATTACATCTACAGATGTAGTGCAAAATGTTTTTTTTTTCATCGGGGAAACTCAAATGGGCAAAGGATGTGAATGTGAAATGAATATCATTAATTCAGATTCTTGATGTTGGTGACTGCTTTAATTTTACTTGTGTGTTATTTATTAAATAAGAATTGGCTTTACTATGATATAATATAATGAAAATAATATCAACATACTATAAATAAATTAGTAGTAATAAAGTATATTATGGTTGTCAAAAGAGTGAATCAACTATTTGTTGTTGTTATTTTGTCCGGTCAGCAAGGGGACAATTGATGCATAGTTCGTTACAAGAAATGTGGCACCGCTTTCCACTGACGCGCTTCGTAGTTAGGTTAGCTTCTACAAATATTTATGTTTTGTGTATTTACATGCAATTATTTAAATTGCGATTTGAAGAGTGACCCAGTAGAACGTAACCATGGCAACGAGGGACTAATAGTTGATTGAGCCATAAAATATAAAAAAGCTAACACTTACCTTGCCGTGTGATGCCGGCTGACTAGAATAGCACCACCCCATCTCCTCCCGCGGGTGTGGTAAGAGGCGACAAAGGGAAAAATCCTACGGACGGGCAGCAGCGTCCGTCGAAACTTAATCTACAGCTACTGCGGTCGCCAACCTGCCTGCCAAGCGTGGCGACTATGGCAACTACCCCCAAGATGATACAAGTCATAATTGTGGGAGGCCTATGTCCAGAGCACTGGACTGCATACGGCTGAAATGTAACACTTATGAACACCCCAAAATTGATTGTTTCGTATAATAAACAAGTCTGATATTTTTATTACAATGTTCTGATTAATTACCCAATAGCCTACTAATTGCTACACAGGGCATCTCTTTCCGTTCCGTTTGGTAAGACGGGATTAGAATCATACTATTGTCAATCCTTTACAGTTATACTTCTGCATTAGTGTTTGGCCGTTGGGGCAGAAAGGTTCTGGAGTGGCGACCACGAACTGGAAGACGCAGCGTAGGTAGGCCTCTCACAAGGTGGCCCGACGACCTAGTTAGAGTCGGGATACCGCTGGATGTGGAAGGCGCAGGATCGGTCTTCTTGGGTCGTTCTGGGGGAGGCCTATGTCCAGCAGTGGACGTCTTTCGGCTGACATGATGATGATAAGTGTTTCTACGTTATTACATAAAATATTCCCATGTTCTCGGTATACAGATAGGTACCGCTTTACTAAAATTAGTTAATAAAACGAAACCATTTTGTTATTTCGCATGATGTAATTTAATTTAGTCGGCAAATGTTGAACTGAGGTTAACCATGTTTGTTGGATGTTAATTTATGTTTTTGCGAGCATTTATTATTAAAATTGTTTTAGCGCAATACCGGGTGGATTAGGAGATGAGCTCAAATAATTTAATTTTGTAAATACATTTTAGGAATAAAATTAAACAAATCATGTTCTGTTAATATCTACAACTATTGATGCTACACGTATTCCAATAAAGTTATATTACTACTACTACTATTACTTTTCGATTTGTACATTTTGTATTTAAACTTTCGTGAGACATATCAGATAAATTAAACATTAGTGCTTGATAATGGAGGCCTATGTTCTCCGAAACATGTCGCGCGAGTGACTAAATAAACGTGAGTAGAGCCATGTTAATGTTTATTTTTTGTACATTTTGATTGCTTTCTTGCAACATCACGTACGGTCGAATTTAGTATTATTTAACAGTTATTTTTTTGATGACCTTGTGTGAATTTTTGTTCACGCTTAAGTTTTCATCCTGTATATGAACGTAGGTCCAGACGAAATGAAAGCAGATGGAGCTTACAAAGACTTAGATCGTCACTCGGCCTGTAGGATTAATTTGGCTTTGTCTTTTTCAAGTCGACCGCAGTTCGATTTTTTATAAACAATGCTCATTTAGTTACATACGTCAAATATATCTTGCTATTTTAAAGAGTTTTTTGTTTGCTACAAGTTAATAAAGATTATGTAGGTACTTTAAACTTGAACTTAAAAACGGCTTAACACAGTTAATTTATTTTCTTCTGGAACTCCGTACTTTCAGCAAACCGATACCTTACTGAATTTAAATGGTACTAGCCATTATTTCTCTACATAGGTTTGACATTAATTATTAAACACAACTTAACTAAATATAGTTTTTGTGACTTCTGATTACATCATTTTTTTTACCCTCACCCTAATTTAATTAGTTTTTTGTCTCTTCTGATCACATCCAATTTTTCACTCTGTATTCAAAGGCTTACATATCTGTGTATGTTAACCTCAACCAATTACAATAAGGTATACAATTGTATACATATTTATGCCGCTGACTGAACATGACCAAGAGCAGATAGCAGACGGAGCTTACAGAGTCTCTGGTCGTCACTTGGCCGTGGGATTAATTTGGCTTTGTCCTTCTTAGGCGGACCGCTGTTCGGTTTGTTACAAACAACGTTCATTTACTTGTAACATTTTAGTATTTCTATTATATTCAAGATACAGGACAGTCAGATTTTGACTGTACATTACTTTTAAGCTAACATCACTGACGTGACTATTATACTTACCCACTCTGGTGACTTCACGCACATAAGTTAGTTTTTATAAATGTGGCTTCCAGCAATGATGATGAATTCGCCAACATCAAAGTCGAAGTTTTTTTTTTTTATGACATAAGGTGGCAAACGAGCAGACGGATTGCCTGATGGTAAGCAATTACCGTCGCCCATGGGCACCCGCAACACCAGGGGAGTCACAAGCGCGTTACCGACCTTTAAGGGGGGTTGGAGCTCTGGGAACCTTACTCACCATCAGGAACACAACACTACATACCTGAAAGGTAGCAGTGCTATTATGGCTGTGGTCTTCTGTGAGGAGGAGGTACTTCCCCAGTTGGGTTTCTCCAGACTCGAGCGTGATGGTACTTCGCTGTGCCCTACCTCTCATTGTCGGACGTAGTTTAAGGACATACCCGGGTCCAAATCAGTCATAATCCTCTCTTGTTTTGAGCTAGTCTCTTGATTTCTAAGATACGTGGTCCTAGGCTTTCCAGAGGCTCTCGTCTCTTCAATTCTACCTTCCATATTTTTTAGGAAGAATTTGTAATACCCTAACAAATGGCCTAGCAGCTTGCCTCTTTTGATCTAAATAGGGTTTATTATACTACGCTTCTTCCCTACCATACGCAAAACCTCTTCATTCGTCTTTCTGTCAGTCCAGCTTATCCCTCATCCTATTCATCAGATTTCGAAAGCCTCTAATATTTTTCTATCGTTATCTGAGTGTCCACGTCTGACTCGCATACAACGCAGTGCTCCAGATAAACACTTTTATTAATAGCTTTATGGCTTTTTTGAACATTCGTGCCTTGAGCAGATCTTTTTTGTTGTTAATGGCTCTTTTGCATTTCAGCCGTATGCACATATGACTTGTATTTATTGCATCTTGGGGGTAGTTGCCATAGTCACCACGCTTGGCAGGTGGGTTGGCGGTCGCAGTAGCCGTAGATTGGGTTTTGACGGGCGCTGCTGCCCGTCCGTAGGATTTTTCCCTTTCTCGCCTCTTACGACACCTGCTATTCTGGTGCTATTCTGGTAAGTAAGCCGTTGGAAGCCGGCATTAGACGGCAAAAATGGATCTTGTAGCCATGACAATTCTTTGCACAATGTCTGCGGTGCATCTGGATTAAACGTTCCAAATATCTATATTATTTAGCTTGCTTTAATTTTGTGTCCTGTACAGGGCCTGGTCTTCAGAAAGATCTTGACAAGCTCTTATTCTCTTAACTATAAAGTCGTGTTGAAGTCATTTTGGACAGCTCGCCCGTTTAGCGACTTCTGCTGCTGACTGTGTGTCTGTAAACTTTTGGGCGCTTTGCTGCTGTTAGAGTTTTGATACTGAAAGTGTTTTATTTTTTTTACTATGTATTTTAAGTCCAAACTGTCTAAGGACTTCATCCATTTTAGAAAATAACTGCTGTAACTGGTACCGTAATGTCTTTCGCGAAACGTTTGAAGAAGATTTTGTATCCGTTTACCTTCATTTCTCCTAGATCGGACTCCAATATCCAATGTCAAAGTGATCAGTCGAATGACATAACAAGTTTGCTGTAAGAGCATACCGTTGCACGCTAGTAGAGTAGATGTGGACACCGGGCTAGACTCAGGCGGGCTGTCGATCGCTTGCTGCAGTCATTCAGCCCATTCATTGCACGGTAGTAAGGCTTGCGTTTTGTGAAGTGGTAACTGATCTTTTAACAAACTTAAACAGGACAGCAAGGGTAATAAATATTAACATCATCTTCATCTTTCTCGCGTTGCCTCGGCATTTTTTCACGGCTCCTAGGCGATTAGGCGTAGGCACTAGTTTTACGAAAGCGACTACCATGTGATCTTCCAACCCAGAAGGTATACTAGGTCTTATTGGGATTAGTCGGGTTCCTTCACGGACGAGCGACTGGTAAATATCATTGTAGGGGCCAGGTATTGAATCCTGACTTGATAACAAGATTTGAGTGTTTATAAATATATCAATGTATTATGTATATCGTCACCTATTAATTACAACACAAGGCTTGATGTGACTGTGGGACGAGTTCCATTTGTGTAAAATAGTAAAAGAAAAAAAATGTTTTAATGTTTACAATGTATTTAGTGCAAAATCATTGTTATAATATTTTTATGTACAAGGCTTTTTAAGGCTTAAAGCGATGTCCTTTATAAAGCCCGTCCGTGCTCGACATTTGTCCTCTTTAAAGCCCGCCCTAAATACTTTATTAGAATAATTATGGCAGCCAAAATACAGCCTCACAAAGTCAGTGCTTGATTGGCTATTGTCTAGCTGTCTGGGCTATTTAATTCGAAGTTCTAAAACTTTGACGCCAACTTTTTTATTTAACAAACACACCAAAATTTTTCGTAAAATAATTATATCTTCTTTTATCTGAAAATTTGATCGTAACAAAGTAAATGCCTGGAGGATATTTGGATTATACCTTTAGTTTACCGACCTTTGAGATTTGTTTGTTTTAATCGAATCACGTAAAATAAATTCTTTAACATTAATTTTCTTCATTCAATATTTTTATTATCTATCACTCGCTATTCCGGTTCATTTAGAAATATTTTCAAGATTATCGCAGCTGCTGTTTTCTTACATCTGTTTTATCTCATTAGGAAAGTAGACAGAAAATTTTCAAACGGGACGGTCACTTCGAACTACAGACGCTGTCTATAAGATCTCGCAATGATAGGAATAAAAAAAAACTAAACATATCGTCGGGGATTGTGCAATACCGCGTAACCAACAAATGCAATAAGAGAAAATTTATTTGGACATTGTTTGAATTTGGAACTCTATCGATATTTGTAGTTACGCGGTATTGCTTTATCCCCGACGATATCGAACTAGTCCTTACAATAAGCTCAGTAAGGGTTGTTCCCTGCTCACTGCTGAGCAGTGAGTGACGCACCCTCACTAAAAGCGGTGTGTCATGAGTTCATGACTGGGCTTGAAATGTCTACCCTTACCCAAAACATGTCACCTAGTGTAATCTTTAATTTCTCTCCACAGAGCAGAATAATCATTAATATAGTTTAACACGTTCACGAACAGACTTCACGTAGTCATTTGTTTCCTATGACATATGACGTCACGTAGTGCCCGTTAACATATAATTTAATATAAAATTTCATGTCGACCTTGTTTATAACCATCGACACCCGCGGGTGTCGTAGAGGCGACAAAGGAAAAAATCCTACCGACAGGCAGCAGCGTCCGTCGAAACCCAATCTACAGCTACTGCGGTCACCAACCCGTCTGCCAAGCGTGGCGACTATGGCAACTACCTCCAAGACGATACAAGTCATATTTGTGGGAGGCCTATGTCCAGCAATGGACTGCATACGGCTGAAATGCATGTACGCATGTTATGTATAAATAAATAAATATTTCGGACATTCTTACACAAATCGACCTAGTCTCACGGTAAGCTCATTAAGGCTTGTGTTGCAGGTACTAGACGACGATATATATGATAAGATACTTAAATACATAGAAAACACCCATGACTCAGGAACAAATATCTGTGCTCATCACACAAATAAATGCCCTGACTGGGAATCGAACCCAGGACCTTCGGCTTTATAGGCAGGGTCACTACCCACTAGGCCAAACTGGTCGTCAAAATGTATGTATGTATTGTATGTACATAAAATCTGTCTAGTGGTAACCAGTGATTCTACATAGGACAACGGAAAACGCCAGCCAATGCGCCTAAGGAAATTAATTTCCAAATATAAATAAATTCCATTTGCTTCTGCCCGACGAACCGTAACACATTTAGAGCGAGAATTCGCCGGCACCGCTTTGGCAACAATTTAAGCAGCAATCGCAAATGTTTATTTGTCGCGCTCGGAGTCGTTATAGGTCTTTAATGGCCAATAAAATGTCACCGCTTTCCCAGATAAGTGTTCACCTGGACTGCCTTTGCACTTTGAGAGCAAACAACGCTTTCAGCCGCCTTCATTCAGTGCGGCGGGGTAATTACCGCACTATCCATTCATGTTTTATTCTACTTTTGCGATACAGCCGGGGGGAAAGGTGAAAGAAACTTGCGCGTGAACTTGGTTAATTGTTTTTCTCTTAGTAATGTTCTATAAAAAGCCAGTGGGAACTATTATGGCTTCCCTTACGGACATAGGTGCGATTGGTCTGTAACATTTGTGTTAATTCAATTATTATGCTTTAGAATTTCGGTTGGTATTGTATTGTACTATCACAAAAAATACTAGATTAATAAATAAAATGTGACTGTATTAAAATATATCAATGTTTGTTTGTAAATGAATATGAAATATATTATTATGTAGATTCGTAACTTTGGAACGGGTGCACCAAATTGGTTACTTATTTCTGTTTTAATGAAAACAAAAAAAAACAAAGACAAAAATTGTATACAGTGTGTAAATCTAATAGGGAATGGGGGCGAATCTCTTGGTGGGTATTATAGGGCGTAAGAAATATATTTAGATAACTTTTGATTAGAAATACAATTGAAATTTTATTAGGATTTGTTGCTACGCGGCCAACGCGAGTAACGTAATCGTCAAAATTAAGTTTGTCGATGTTGTTGAGCCTCAAAATGGAGACATCATCTTGAAAATAATTTAATATATATTTTTTTGGTTTTTTGTTCATTCACGTTGTTTGTAATATTAATAGCTCATTATTATGATCACAGAATTGTGCAGCTAGAATTGATCTCAAACGCGTTTCTTATCTTAACTATTTGGTCAACACCCGACAGTACCTGGGCCCAGGCCGCTTCGGGGCGTTTTATAGTCCTGCTACCACTTTACAAAACGCAATCCCAACTAGCAAAAGTAAGTACTATAAAAGTATAAGTAATACTAATTCATACATGTCCTATAACGTTGATGTTAACGTTTATCCAGGCAGGTTTTGGCACAGTTATATCGCAATTTCGTGACATAACCGTGTTATTGTGGCTCCATACATCACATTTTAGTGCTATAGTTATACTAAAACAGCGACGTGTAACACTTTTTAAGGTTTTAACAGTGATTGTTGAGCCATCTACATCACAAACAAGTTACAAAAAAGTAATCCGAGTTCTGTTAATGGACTTTTCAGTCCTATATTAGAGATCAGGGAGCTATTATAGTTCATCCGTAAAGTTGATGTGAGTTGTGAGACGGTGTGTACTGCTCGGAACTAAAAATAAATAAAAAACAGACTCCTTGGTAAGTAAACTGATTGAACTACACATTTTAAGCATAATGGCTGCTCACTGTTTGTGAAATTAGTGTTATTGTCTTAGACTCCCATTTTTACTTGCGATTGAAGATTTACGTACAAAGTATACTAGTATTGTAAACAAAATTTTCATGCGCCCCTCAATTATTAATATTTATGAAATTAAAATAACGAAAATATATAAATTTCTCGATCGCTGGTATAAAAGTGTCTTCGTGCTTACTATAGGCTTACTATATAACATCTATCAGGTCAGTCATTTGCCGCCATGACAGAAATAGGGTTCCTTCACACCTTCTTAACCTTATTTCTAAATGCACCACTCCTCTTGAATCTTTTCCAGTCTTTTAAATCCATTTTTTTATATTTTAAGGAACAACGTGGTAAGAGGATAGTACCATACACCAATATGTCTGTCTTGTTCTAAAAAAACATTTTAAATTTCTACTATTGGACATTTTGGCTGAATATAAGTGGTCAAATGCTACTTTTATATGTCAGAAAGGCCCATTAAAAGTATTTCAAACTCTTTAATTCAACTATGAGACGTAACAGTTACCAAAAAATGATTTCAAGACTTTTTAGTGTTTTAACAGTGTCCTCGGGGCAACTATAGTATCTGTCCTATAGTAGCTATTTGGAAATCTTTATTTCACAAATCCGATACATAACAATGTTAAAGAAATCAATAATAGTACATTATTATCCTATAATAGTATTCTTTTAACAATTATAGTACTTGCACTATAATACTCATTTGGAAGCGACAATAACACATATTTGCCTTAAAACGGTAATATATGTTCCTTTAATAGGACAAGGAAGCTCTTTAGTGGTATTACAGAATCATTTATAGTGCAGCGTTAAAGGCATGATTTAGGACTGTAATGTAAACGTTTACATCACTATTAAACAGTACTAAAGTGCTGTATAATATTATACAGCTGAAAAGTGATATAAGTTGCTTTTATAAAACACATGGTTATAACGAAAACCTTAATAACGCTTTAATAGGACTCTTTAGTGATAAAATGATTTCTTAATGGACTATTTTGCTGGTTTAAGGCATAAGGGCAAAGCAATCACTTGACATTGGCGAAATCATCACAATTGATAGAAGCCATGTATAAAAAACATTACCTAACTACAAAGGTAAAATAGAAATGGTTGCAAATAAAACTACACAACATTTACAATAAAGCACTATTGCTTGGAAATATTTTTGTGGCGTAAAATAAATTTTCTACTCTAGACACTGAATGTCGTTACGTGAGTTGAAACCTTATGAACTTCATGTGAAGTAAGATTTATGTTTCAAATAAAATATCCTCATTTTTTTTGCAATTGAAAATAAGTCAATTAATCTGCACGTGATAGGCCCCTTAGGCTCCTTGCCGAAAAACTATAGGGTATATAGAATTTTAGGGTCATAAGTAGGCATTTATTTTAATTAAGTATTTAAAGTAAGTAAGTAAGTAAGTAAAAGTGCCCTTGTGGCCTACTTACTGAATAAACACTTGAGTTTGAGTTTGAGTTTGAAAGTTAGATTTAGTTTTAGTACTTTTTGATGTAATTACTCTGTATATATTTGTTTATTTTCGACAGTACTACATGTATTAATAAATCTAATTTGGTAGTTGTTTTTTGTTTATGTCTAATATTGCTTATTTTTACAAATAAATGTGTTTATACAGTTCCTTATGAGATAACTTGAATTATAACAACCAAAGAATCTTTATGCACGCTCCAAAATTGAAACATTTAAATTGGCGGATGTCTCTTTAGAAAACAAGGGATGTTTATTTTCTTAAGAACGAGAGTGACAAGGATACCGGTTGCAAAGATGTTTCAACAAATATTTACTTGGTAATGACGTAATTTTGAAATGATTTTTTGTGATGAGCAACGGATTTTTTTAATATAATATCATAATAAAGAGTCACCACTTTTTCGAATGTTAACATATTTTTACCTGCTATTACAATACATTACTATTAATAAAATTCTATAATTTTTTTGCAAACTCTTTATAATCTCAATAAAGTACTTAAACTTAAAATACACATTTCCGTTACCCGCTCTGCAAATCAAGGCTCGTTTTTATTGCCCCGCCGGGCCTATTTCAAAATAAATAACTGTACAAATCAGATATATTGAAACATATAAAAATAAAAATTACAATCTCCTTGGTGATACGGTTCATTTAGTTTATTTGATTTTTTTGCTTTTCATACAGATAAGTGTGTTATTATTAACATAAATTCTCGTGAAGTACCTATACTAAAATCGAAATAGTAGTTTTCGATACAAGAGCAAGAAATATGTCATTTTTGACTAGTACCGAGATTTCTCGGAAAATCTCGAGATTTCTCGAAAAAGACAGTAAGTAGGTAGTTTAAAGACAGTTTTATTAATTTTTACTTTTAATAGCTATTTTTTATTTGCATTCTATTGTCAGCATTATGTCAATTGAAGAGAAATTGTATTATGATTTCAGAACATATGGTTATGATAAAAACGTGAATCTGTTTTTACATCTTTATATTGATATAAATACATACATACATTTCAGCCGTATGGAGTCCATCGCTGGACATTGGCCTCTCACTAATATGACTTGTATCATCTTGGGAGTAGTTGCCATAGATAGTCGCCACGCTTGGCAGGCGGGTTGGCGACCGCAGTAGCTGTATATTCATATATATGTAATCTGTCTTAAAGTCTGTGTTAGACTCCGTAGTTTATGGTTTATATACAAACAAAAGTCATGTATGTCGTTGTCACGTTGCCGACGCGACGCCGTTCCCGCCGAAGCAAAATGATGTATTCCGGTAACGCCCCGCGGGAGTAATCTCAATGCGATAAATTATACGTAACATTACGTGTATTTGCTACTATACAATTTTGTTCAGCTTGTGTGTGTGCAAATTTTGTATTTGTGGCTTCTGAGATATTTTATAATGGGTATCGGGGTGTGCTGAACGCAGTTAAATAAGGTGTTAAATTGTTTACATAAATATGTATAGTAATGACAGTGTTAGGTGCGCTTTTATTTATTTTTTACTGGCTTTCGCGCACGAGTATAAGGTACATACCTATTTTTTTTTGGATCTTTGGTCATGTCAATATATTTGACCGTGACTTATCTTCAGCTGCCAATCGTAATATCCGCCATATCATAAAATGCCTAAACATAATACCTAAAATATTTTTGCATTTCCAGTCCCGCCAAGCGGGATTTCTATTTCTTGTCAGTTTGCCCTTCGGGCATCTTCTAACTTAACCTAATCATCATCTCACCTAACCCAACCTAACCTACCTATCTATTAGGTTGATGTGAATACCATAAAATTACTACATAGGAATATTACGATCAAGCAAAGTTTACGATCGGTTGCTGACAAAATCACGCATAAGCTGTATGCTGATGGCCGAGAATAACCACTTCGTATCCTCCTACGGATGTCGTAAGTGGCGACAAAGGGAAAAAAACCGTCAGAGAGGCAGCAGCCAACTGTCAACGAGTGTTTAACTCAAGTGTGTTGCATTACATTGCGGGCCGATTTTTTATATGGATAAAATTTTAATTGTACTTTTAAGCAAAAGTTATTTAAATATATTTCTTATGTCCTATTCTACCCTCCATTAAGAGATTCGCTCGTATAAGAATTACACACTGTGTAGCACGCTTATTTCGTTTAATGTTTGTGCCACAGAAAAGTGTGCTCTACTTAAATGTATAACTCTGTGCCAGTAAGTTTATTATACTTCTATTGTTCATTTATCGTAGTTTTTATATAAGTTTATAATATTAACTAAAAGTATTTAACGTGTGTGTTCTAACTGATCATTTGGTATGACGCATGCGGAACAGCTATTACAAAAACGAGCATCAAAACCTCGGCATTAATGGTTCTCTTTGTGTTTCGGTGGCAATTAATCTGGTTTTGACGTAGGTAAACGGCCACTCGTCTGAGAAATAATGACAATACGCGCGGCAACATTGTTTGATGCGAGGTTAACAGCCCTTTGCAATTCTCGTAATAACGGAAATATGGAATAATGATTTATAAAGACAATACTGATGCTTTTTTATACTACGACGTGTGGCAAACAAGCATACGGCCCGCCTGATGGTAAGCAGTTACCGTATTCTATAGACGCTTGCAACTCCAAATAATTCACAATCATGCTCGTTGTCTACCTTTTAAGAACCTATACACTCCTTTTTTGAAGAACCTCATACTGTAAGTTCCTAGGGAAAACCTCGGCAGGGAGTTCGTTCCACAGCCGGAGCGTTCACGGGAAGAAATTCCTCTTAAACCGCTTAGTGCGCGACCCTTTAGGCTCCAGGGTGTGAGGATGAATGAACTGCCGATTACGAGCGGTGCGGTGGTAAAAGCGGCTGTCGGCATCATGTCGGACAGTTCTTCAGAGCACAACCCATGCTTAACTGAGCCTGAAATTCACTTTTAGACGCGGGTATGTCCTTAAACTACGTCCAACAATGAGAGGTAGGGCATAGCGATGACCATCACGCTTGAATCTGGGGCAGCCCAACTAGGGACGTAACTCCTCCTTACAGAAGTCCACAGCCATAATAGCACTGCTACCTTTCAGGTATCTAGTGTTGTGTTCCTGATGGTGAGTAAGGTTCCCAGAGCTCCAACCCCCCTTAAAGGCCGGCAACCCGTTTGTTACTCCCCTGGTGTTACGGGTGCCCATGGGCGACGGTAATTTCTTACCACCAGGCAATCCGTGAGCTTGTTTGCCGCCTATGTCATAAAAAAAAACTTGACAATCATTTCATTAAAATTGCCTTCAGTTGCCGCAATCATTATGAATGAAATAAAATATTATTTTACAGGTTGTGTTTATTTTTCACACAGTCAAAAACTAGTGAATTAGGATGCAATTTCGTTTTAAGTTCATTTTAATCTGCCACGTAACACGTGCTTAAATTTTCTCGATCTAACTTCCAACGGAGGGCTAAGTGTCAATTGTTGTGTAGAGGCATATAAATAACAATTTCGTATTTTTAGATAGATTGCTTACTGTCTAAATATTCATTTTAAGAATATATTTCTTACATAAATGATATTTTTGGTACAAGCTTTTATTGCCGACTGTTTTTTTTTTTGCACAATCATTTTATACTCATCAAGAGTATTCCAAGAATCCTAAACGCGAGGGGTTATTGTGTATTTCAAGAAGGTGCTATGGCTTCCTTCTGGCTCCAGCATTAGATCAGATCAGTGGTGCCATAATATTGCATTGGCACCAAACTTACATAATTGTACTAAATATCTGAATCAAAATTGAATTGTGAGATTTCACCCGAACATACTGTACCGTCGCTGTAATATATAATACTCGTTTGTATATCGTTTTGAAAATGCGTTACAAAATAGCCTTGTCCCGTTTACACACGTGCGGTGTGCACCGGAGAGAAGGAAATATAATGCAGGGAAGCGTGCGAGTAATAAATATTTGTGAAATAGGGGCTGATTTTCAACTTTTATTCTTATGGGAACTGCAAGCTGACAGCGCAGTCGACTACAACCCCGTTTACTAACTGAAACTATTCTGAAACAGTTATTTTGAACCCCT
Source organism: Grapholita molesta (assembly GCA_022674325.2). NCBI lineage: Eukaryota > Metazoa > Arthropoda > Insecta > Lepidoptera > Tortricidae > Grapholita > Grapholita molesta. The sequence goes on from CP053138.2 coordinate 4,487,268, forward strand.
ATATTTACCAGGTTATCGGAGTAACTTTATCTTCGCTTTTTTAAAACTATTTATACTATATATCATATACAGTATGTAAAGTAACTAAAACCATATGTTTAAAACAGTTGATGCTCACGTCGTGTTTAGTGTTTTACCACAATTTTTTGTTCGTATCTAGAGATTATTTATAATTTTATCATTGTAGAAACATTATAAGATTTTACCTTTAACGTTTTTGAATTATAAATTCCAAAAGTCGTTAGGATTTTAATGATTTATATACCACAACCTTATTTATCGCCTAGCCATGCCCGGATTTAAATAAATGGTTTTAGTAACTTGACATACTGTATCTGTTGGTACAAACCGCGGGTAACACTGCGGGGTACAGATATAGTTACGCTAATATGTCGAGACACAAAAACAATTTTTTTGTGACTCTGAGATTACTCAGCTATTTGCCGTGTAGTGGCAGCCGACTAGAATATTACCACACCATCTCCTTCCCCGGGTGTCGTAAGAGGCGACAAAGGGAACAAATCTACAGATCGAAAACCATACTTCAGCTATCGCGTTCGCCAACCGCCTGCCAAGCGTAGCGACTATAGTAAATACCCCCAAGATGACACAAGTCATATTTGGGGCCTCTGTCCAGCAGTGGACGTTTTACAGCAAAAGTGATGACGATGATGATGAATCTTACTCAAATCGTCAAGCTTAACTAGGCTTGTGTTGTAGGAACAAGACAACATACATAAAGCCTCCATAACCCAACAGTGGTGAGTGGTGAGCTCAAGGCAAGAGTGAATAGGCTGTTACTGAACCAGCGTGCTACACCCTCGACCTCGTCGTCACTGTCCACCAGGTGTAACTGAGGTCAAACGCTGGTCAGTCTTTTATAAAAAAAAAAGAAAAAACCAGTCCCTGGCAGAGATTGGTACTCGCGACCTCTTCCAACCACAATGTACCTAATTTGAGGCTCCAATGCCCGGTTGGATCCTATCTGTTGATATAAAAGACGAAGGACAATGCCCTACATTATCCGTGTCCTAATAAGGAAGTACAAGGATTTCTGGGCCACATCCCAAAAAAGACAAGAAGTAATGATATTAAACGTTAGATAGGGATAGGTATATTTCTCAGCCTATTGTACTCACTGGACAAAGGTTTCCCTTTTACTTGTACACACTTCCGACCACCCTTTCTAAACGCGTAAAGCCGAGTTCACAAATATGTACACATATTTGTACCGTAATCTAAAGGAACAAAGTATTAGATTGCATACATATTTATGAAATGTAGTGCATATGCTCATCCTTTTGTCTGTCATCGCATCGCTCGGCGTTTTTGGTTTGCTGTTATGGACACTGGATATGTACGCCGTGAGCGATATTTGCCGTAAGTGTACTAAACACTACTGAAATTATTTCAGGAATCGACTAGAGGCCTTTGAAATGTGCTGGAGGTGGTGTCTTGAGAGGATCAGCTGGAAAGACAAAATCACTAATATTAAAGTACTAGAGAAAGTAAATGAAAGGAGGAACATTCTAAATACAATAAAAAATAGGAGAGGAAAAATGTAAGGATACCTTTTACAAAATAATGATTACATCAAGACAATCTTAGAAGGGAAGGGGATGAGAGGAAGACCCAGAAGGACGTATATTGACCAAATAAAAGGGAAAGTAAATGTCATGTCGTATCAGGATGTCAAGGAAAAGGCCTAGGACAGAACCGCATGGAAATTGCTCCACCGACAAGAGCCCAGCTCTTAAATTGAGGAGAGAAATTATTTTAGGTTCATGGGTTCCCAGTGCGCACAAACTTTTTGCAGGAATCGCTAAGCGTTTGGTTGCATTCCGATACTACGAGGAAATGAGTTATTTAAATTTTATGTAGTTAAGTAGTTATTAGAAAATTGTAATCCGCGTATATTATTGTACTTAATTGTGTATATAATTAGTTTTATTCATTGTAACATTTTTAGCATTTTTATCGTTTTCTATTTGAGTTTACTATCTGTGCATCTCGCTTGTACTATTTTAGGGTACTGGTATACACCCATTTTAAAGCCGCAGCGGATAGCAGTGAGTGACGCACCCTCACCGGTCTTGTCTGACTCGGCTTGAAAATGGGTACCAGAGCTTACCCGTAACATATTCACCGTGCGATATAAGTAGGTACACGTAGATTCATCATTTTGCACTAAGTAGTAATATGATTTTTTTATTATATTTTTGTGTACGAGTATGTAAACCGAATTTAAGTATAACGTAGTGTCTTTTAACCATATTAACTAGTGATAACGAGTAGTATATTTTACATGTTGAGCCACGTCGTGACTCACTGCTTAACCTGCTGGCCCAATACCGCGAACATCGAAATTCGTATATGTCGGGGATCTTTCTCTCTGACTCCAACTACAGCGTCAAGAGAGTGACAGAGACAATCGAAGTTTACGAATATCGTAAATGTTAGTCAAAGTTTATGAATACTGTATATAGTCTCGCTCGCACTCACTTTATAACAGCGCCTGCATTTCTCTGTCCACGGTTCCAAGTTATTGCATAGTAGTTTCAGTTATTCAAGCGAGCGAACCATCACGGTTCGGTAATAAAAGAGGAATTCTTTTATAAATTTCGCCACGTTCCTCTATTGCAGTCAGCTTCATACTGAAGTTTTTATCGTAGCGTCAAAGAATATCGAGGCGCTCATATAAAAATTATTGTCAAGCTTCTCGAGCGTTCTTAGAGCTAATCTTAACACAATTTTCAAAACGTGGGTTGTGCTTTCATGTTTGCAGGGACATACGTCGTTTTGATTGGGATAGTGGAAGCGTCGTATGCGACGCTGAGCAAGTGCTAAGTAGCAATGATAATTAAAGTTAACAGCGTTGCGGATGTGCTAACTGTTCGAGCCCGCACCCCTTTATCGCTTACTCTGCAATATTCGTTTCTAGAATTATGCTTCCCAAGCACAGATTACTTGCCCCTTAGATGCTGCATTTAACAACCCTGCTTCACCTTACTACACTAGCAGTAAAAACTTATGGATAAAGTAAGTACGATCGCTCAGTGCTCAGTTAAGTAGAGAATGGCTTGCCTGATTTTAATGACAAGTAATTATTAAAAACTGAGTTAATTGTTTAACACAATTTAATATAATGAATGCATTAATACATACAAGATCGCGTTATCAAAATTTACCATATACTTAGTCCCAACAACTATCCTTCATATTGCATAGCTTCGGAACTGCATGTATATACGTTTAATATTAATATGTTTTATATTCACACCTCTGATAAAAAATCGGACATACAAAATCCCAAATACACGATAAAGTTAATAATGTGTAAGATGGATTAATAAGTTTAAGCTACAGTAGACAGTAAAAAATATGTTAAGCAATTTAAATGTTGTACGAATACATAACTATGAACACAAATGGCAATCTTTACGTTGTTGTTTTTTTTATGACAGAGGTGGCAAACGAGCAGACGGATTGCCTGATGGTAAGCAATTACCGTCGCCCATTGGCACCCGTAACACCAGGGGAGTCACAAGCGCGTTGCCGGCCTTTAAGGGGGGTTGGAGTTCTGGGAACCTTATTCACCACCAGGAACACAACACTACATACGTTAAAGGAAGCATGCTACTATGGCTGTGTTATGGTACGTTGTAAAGTTTGTTTGTAAAAAAATAAAACAGAATTCCTTAGTCTATGGGAGGAGGTCTGTTCCTAAATTAAGAAGTAACACTAATTCCGTTACGCCCACGGAGTTAGGCAGTTGATTGTCAAAATTATAAAGCAATCAGCGGCCAATTTGCTTTTCGGCTGTAGGGTGCAATTAGATTATGAACACTTGAGAACAAAAATTGCCCATTGTTTGAAACTGGAAGTTAGTTGAGAATAATACAATTTTCAGCCATTCTACAAAAAAATAGCAATCTAAACTAAACAAAAATAGCATGATCAATATGATCATCAGACTACAAGTCTTTTTGTCTATATTTTCAGCAAAAATAACTTTAACGTAATTTTATAAACGTAACGTAACGTAACTTAATTTTTAACGTAATTTTTTAAGTATGAAGTCCTGAGAAAATTCTTCATTGACTACGATTTTCATAAATAATTAATCTCGGACAAAAACTTAGTTTGTAGAAATAATTTAAGTGGTAATTAAACTGAGTTGTTTTGATATTATGGTTTCTGTATATTTTTTCTCTATTTATTATACAGTTGTACTATTTATCAGAGTACCCTTTGAAGTTGGATTTACTGGATTTCCTTGTAATGAAAATTAATTACCTTAATGATGACTATAGGTTTTTGAATTATAAGTATATATTATTTATCTATAGGTATTCCTATTTATATTGTCGCCTAGATAAAATAATAATAAACTGCTTAGTTATTAAGACATATTAATGAGTTTCTGAGAAAAAATAATTTTTTGTACAAGCTTATTTCCGACTGTATTTTTTTGCACAATTTTCAACTATTCATCGATAATATTCTGACGAGCCTAGACACTTTTTAGGGGTTACTATGGCTAGCTTCTGACTCTAGTATCAGATCCTACCAGTGGTACCATAATATTGCATTGTCACCGAACTTTAGTGTGATAAATTTCAGTTCAATCAGTTAAAGATATCTGCAGCAAAATTGAGTTTTGACCCAAACATTGCAAGATAAATAAAGCTTGTAAAAAAAATTGGGGTAACATTTTCGATTCCGGCATTTCTATATTCGTCTGCTATCGTGATAGTCGTATTTTGTTATGATCACTTGCAAATAAAATAATGTACATCATATACACGAGAGGCAAATTATTTAACTATTTACTATTTCATGCAGTTTTATTACTATTCACTTTATGTTAGTGTAAACCGATTATCTTTTGATTTATAGTTTCAATAAATTTGTCCCTTTTGTAAATCTGTTAAACACTTCTCTTCTCTTGTTAGCCTGTGAAATGTTAATGTCACAACAGCTGTTCATGAACATGAATAAATGGAATGACAGATCGTTAAGTCACGTGATCTTTTCGAATTTTAATAAATACATTATTTTCTTTTCGATTGCGTTTTTTTATAATCGATTCTCATCTTGCTGTCTTCGGTCCAAGTCCCACTTGCCCCGTAGCTACGCTTACCCGTATTGAACTTAATGTGTTATCATCGGAGCCCGGAATTTTCACCGCAAAACAAAAAAATGTCTCAAATTAGAAAAAAAATATATCGATATTGCATATTATTTTCGAATAAATTAAAATAATTTATGACAGTCAATTTAAAATACGCAACGAAAGAGTAATTTAGAGATTGTTTCAAATGTACTAGGTATTTTATAAGTCCCCTTGATTTCGAGTGAAGTTGAACTATAATTTTGTGTACACAAATAGCGTTATAGTGATAATATTCTATAATTATCATTATCATATTGCAATGTTATACTTCAGTTAATGTTTTGACTTTCTAACTAGAAATATATTTTAGTACAACTAATAATACTTACATACGACGTCCAGCTTAAATGAGTCTTCTATACTCTGTCCAGGCAATGCGCTGTTATCAGCCTGACATTTGAGCTGTGATCCATCGTCTTCAGGCAGCGGCATGAATTCTATCGTACTGCTCACCCACGTCTCGTTTTGAGCTTCTACTTTCTACAAGAAAAAAACAATTATTTAAAAAAGTGTATGGTACTGATTTAAAGTTTCACGGTGTTTACGAGTACACATTATTAGAAATAAACGTGACTTAACCGCGTAGACATATTAACGTATACATATACATATTAGCTTATACGTATTAACGTATAACATATTAACTTGGACTCATGGAATAATTAATAAATGCAGGCATTAAATACCACACGTTAAAAACACCGATATCGTTAGGATGTCGACAGAGTGACATCCCTATTGCACAAAACTTTCAAGATGAGAAACAAGATAAAGTTCGAAAAACTCGCGCGGCTACGAGATGTTGATGTCAACTTTAGCCAGTCTTCATCCGAGACCACGAGGACAATATCGTTCTAGAAATGACGGAGGTAAGTTTTAAAGTTAACATACGTAATTGAAAATTCGAAATTTAACCACGAGTATAATGGGAGGTACAGAAACAGTAACTTTGCTCGATTTTTGTTATTAATTTTGTAAATATATCTTAAATGATAATTTGCACAAGCAGAATTTGAACTTTAAAAATGTACACTAGATTTAAAATAACCTGGCATTGCTCTTAATCCATGTCGTTTGCTCTTTGTACGAGGAAGACAATGCTATTTTTTATTTTATTTCAGTTGTTATGTTTCAGAAATATGAACAAGGAAGCGGGAGCTAATTTGGACTTGTATTTCTTCCTCTATGGTACAGAATTAGGAAAGCCTATGACAATATTTCCTGTGGAAGTTTCGCCATTGTTCGGAGAATATTAAAATTTAAATTCTGTTGCAGAGTTTCTCCTTCACTTCTTATATTCTATTTTTGTTGGAACACCCAATTTATGAAAACTTATGTGTATTAAGTTAATTCGTTTCAATACGGTCTTCAGAAATAGACGTAGCCGGTGACTTTACTGTTGCATAAAATTATTACTTTTTCTCTTGGCTGTTACGTAAAAACTAACAAACAAATGCCACTCGATTTTTTAACTTAAGTAGATACTTGACTGGCGATTTCTTCGCACAACGTACTAGCATTGCGATATGAGGAAATGCCGCCAGCAGCCAGCATTGTTGGTACAATTTCCCAAGGGCCTTATTAGATTTAATGTAGTAAGTAGTAATTGCAATCCTTGTATATTAATTATTTTAAAATAAAGTATTTACTTAGCCGTTTATTAGAATCGAGCAAGACACCATTATGTAATATCATGCTTAATTTGAATAACCGGCTAACAACGGGGTAAGCATATTTATTACACGCCTACATTAAGAACAAAGGCAAATGCCTCAATACACCCTAGCTGGCTGTACTTAACCAAAATACCAATCAGGAACCTAAAGGTAATATAGATCTTATAACTAATTACATAAGGATCTATTTCTAAGTAAGCATAGGTTGTACTTACACTGCCTCTAGTAAACTTCCTATTGTCTTTAAACCAGGTGAGCTGCGCTGCCGGTCGGCTGCCCTCCGACACGCATTTCAGACTGACGTATCGCTCTGAAGACAGCGTTATTTGCTTGTTCTGTATCTCTACACGGATCGGCTTCACTGTTAAAGAAAGATAAGTAAATAATATTAATAGTACTGTACTAGAGAGGCCGGGAAGTAAGGGGTTGCCGGCCGAATATTTGGAGAAGGACAAACGCGAGGCTGACAACCCACTTTCACGCCGAGGTATGTATATGTTCTCAAACATGCAATACAACATTAAAAAAACTCCAAGTAATATATATATATATATATTTTTAATGAGATAGGCGGCAAACGAGCAGACGGATTGCCTGGTGTTAAGCTATTACCGACGCCCATGGGCACTCGCAACACCAGGGGAGTCACAAGCGCGTTGCCGGCCTTTAAGGGGGGTTGGAGCTCTGGGAACCTTACTCACCATCAGGAACACAACACTACATACCTGAAAGGTGGCAGTGCTATTATGGCTGTGGTCTTCTGTAAGGAGGAGGTACTTCCCCAGTTGGGCTGCCCCAGATTCAAGCGTGATGGTCAACGCTGTGCCCTACCTCTCATTGTTGGACGTAGTTTAAGGACATACCCGGCTCCAAAATAAAAAATAATTATAAAAATCTAAAAGAAATTTGCCTAATAAAGCTGCAAATTTTTACCATAAATTAAATAAAATTTTTGTTTTTCATACGCGTAGTGCCTAGTGTATGTAGTGAATGTTATAGAACCAACCAGCAAATGTGATATTTTTTAAATGGTCAATCATGATGCTGTGTCATAAATGGCAATTAAAAACGAGGACCTTGCCGGCTTTTCTCCGAGAATGTTAACCTCAACGACCTCTCGTGCCTCTCGTCTAGCAAAACCTACAACGACATACCTACTTCAAAAGCCTAATAAAGGAACTTAATCTCAATATTGTAGTCCATATTTGAGTCCATAATATTATCTGAAAGTCTTACACAAATCAACTCAATTTTTTTTCATAAGCACCATATACATACTTCGCAATGCATTCTCTCTTATCTATCCGTCGATTAGATGTTTGTCAGATATCGTCAGATATTTGTTCCTGAGTCATGGGTGTTTTCTATGTATTTAAGTATTTATATGTATCTATCTATTATATATATCGTCGTCTAGTACCTACAACACAAGCCTTACTGAGCTTACCGTAGGACTAGGTCGATTTGTGTCAGATTGTCCCGAAATATTTATTTGTTTTTATTTTATTTTTTATTTATTTTTTTATTATCAAGAAAATTATCCTCTAGCCGCCCGGAGTCTATGAAAAGGTCTCCCATTGAATGCCATTTTGAATTTTAAATATGACAATCCATAGTTGCATTTAGCCTGGCAAGTTTTTATCTTTTTATCTCGTTATCCTAATGGTGATTGCTGTCCACTAGTACCAATACATTACAAAAAACTTCAAAGTGACATTAACTAAAAAAATTAATAAATGTTTTATCAGCAATCAAATTCAGTATATAGATCTAAAAACAGTTCTCGTAAAATACTGTCCTGAATATTTAAATTAAATTTTTATTGATAGCTTTGACGATTTTTCATACGAAATACATTTGCAAATCAAACAACTATTTTATTTTTTCAAACGAGTCAGTTTTGAACAGACCAAATGCATTTGATATAAACGAAAAATAAACAAATATGCAATTCACTTTTATTGCTTTTTATATTTGTCAAATTACATGCAAGAATTACATTAATTGAATTTATTCAAACTAACCTTATGATTAAAATTAACCAAATAGGGATGTTGACACATATTCAATTTTGTAACTAAATTAAGTGAAATCGGTACACAATGTTATTACATGAGTTGCTTAAATTCAAACTCAGGTAAATCCATCTATCAGATCATGCGATTTTGGTATTATGAAAAGGTAATAGGGTAGATATTTGCAGAGAGGGTCGAATAGATTTATCTGAGTTTGAGGTTAAGCGACACAAATATAATCAATTAAAATTAATATTGAATAAAAATACTTATGTGAAATAAAGATATCACAAATACAAAATTCAAAAGGGGACAAAAATTTTAATTTCCTATTTTTTTTAAAACCGTGGCAAAATCGATACTGAGAAATAAATTGTAATGCAACTATATACATAAATGCAATATTTATCGTTCCAAATAGCAATTTAAATAACATTTTTCCAAACTTCAAAGAGCACAGCTAGGAATAAGTGACGACATAATAAGTTCTCATCATTTTGTAAGGAGCGTTTTCGCGGGAAATACAAATGTTAGACTTTGACGTTCATTTCTGTCTTTTATGTAGTTTGAAGGCAATTACTCCCAGGATACAGAAATTTCATCCCTATAACGAAAGAAATCGATTGATAGAACAAAAAAATCAGTCAACTAGCCTATTACGGATAATTCAATTATAACATAGTACATGACATATAGTTTAAATAGAAGACCCAACTCACCGCGTTACACCAGTTTCACAATAAATCAATAGGTACAGTCACCATCAGAAAAACATAGCTGTTCTATCTGTTCAGATATTTGTGACTACCACAGTCACAAATATCTGAACATGCACTCTATTACCTTAACAATAGAGGCGTTGTTCAGATATTTGTGACCACCTACACAGCTCCAATACATATATCTGATGGCACCTGTAGGTACGACGTCGGAAGAAAGGGAATTTGCATATCAAAATGGATGGAGACAAATAACAATTTACTAATTAGAGTATTTTTTTGTTCTAATTTGTTTTATGTCAGCCGCATGGATACATATTATAAAAATTATAGTGTACAGGCTGAATATGGGGTCGTTGAGTAAGAGAACAAATTATGACACAAAATACATAGGTGAAGCTAATTATGTGACTCCTTAATTATTTGTCATCAAAAATTTTAAGTGACATTTGGGCCAGCCAGGGTTAGCCGCTAACCCAGAGTCAAACGTTGTCAAACGTATGGACCTGATCGGTTAACAGGTCCAGTTAGTTGGCCAACCCAGAGGTGCGCAAGTGGGCCTAAGTTTAACTTAACTAATTTCATTTGTTCCTAGTTCCATGCTTAAGTTGGACATGGCCACGCTTAAAACTGAAATATAAACCGTCTCCCAGACAAATGACAAGCTGAATTCCAATGGTTTAAAATGTTCATTTAAAAGTATAAAAAAGCTTCGGGCAAAGCATCACGATCGCTAGCAAGTCAATAAATGGAACTCGAGTTGAGAGCGCTCAGTCAACTGAATTGTCTATTTGTGCAACAGTTGCATATTGCACTTTATGAACAAAAAATGGGCAAGTGTAAAACTTCAGCTCTGATTGTAAAGTTAACGCTTTTGCGAAAAAACGCTTTGAGAGACATCTCAGTTCGTTGCCACAGATCGTTATAGGAGTAGAACGCTATATATCGTTTGGCATCATTATAACCAATTAAGGGTTTTTTGTGTGTGTTATTGAATGAAATAATAAATAAATATTACAGGACATTATAACACAAATTGCCGGTGCCCTACGGTAATTTTAAGAACGTTTGTTTTGTGGGTATGCATCCAATACGATATATATAATACCGGGTGTGGCCTGTAATAGGAGCATTAACTTTAGGCATCATTCCTACACCACGAACGTAGTAACATTTGTTCTACGACTTTTGAAAATAACTAATAGTTTAATAAATATTAATAACAAAAGATTTTTCAAGCAAGCAATGTATTGCGAAAACCATGAAGTTTGTAGGCTGACAGTAAACTTCAACTAGACTATTGGATGCTGTTCATTGAAAATATAATTTAGTTTGTTCGAAAAAATCACAAGTAATAAATTACCCATTTTTTTAAAGTTGTAGAACAAATGTTGTTACGTTCGTGGTGTAGAAGCAATCCCTAAAATTTTTGCTCCTATTACAGGCCGCACCCGTTATACAAATACTTAAATAAATAGAAAACGACTATGACTCAGGAACAAATATCTGTGCTCATCACACAAATAAATGCCCTTACTGGCATTAGAACACAAGACCGTCGGATACATAGGCAGGGTCACTACTGACACGCTCTCATATCCCATAGATATCTTTACGGCGAGTTCTAGGTCATATTTATCTTTAATTATTCAACCCCTTATGTTTTAAGTTATTTTCTTTCGTATGATACTTACTCTATGAAATGCCCAATATAAAGTGAACTTTATATGGCTCAACAATTAAAGTCTATACCGGACCTATACAAATACCTTGATATAGAACCTTAATTCCTGTCATAATAGTTGAAATTAATATCAAATACGAACATTTTAATCATTTGAACGAATCGTTTTAGATTCTACACTTTTATTTATAATTCTGTTCAAAGACCTTTCTAAAAGGCTCGTCGACTCCACTGGTGACCGCAGAGCTGGCAGCTTTCTCTCGCAACGAATCAGTATCGCGATACAGCGGGGGAATGCTGCCAGCATACTCGGCACCATGCCAAAGGGGCCCAATTTTAACGACGTTTTTTAAATTTCTTTTATTATTTTTTCTTTAGTCTTATTGTTTACCCTATTCTCAAACAGATTTACGAGTAAGTACGGTGTATTCGGGTAATTTGAAATGCGTAAAAGTGACGTATTATTATAAAAATTGACTTTTATGGAATACAAGTTATTTTTCCATCAGAACACCTTAGTTAAATATGAAATACTATTTGTGTAACTGTTTCATGTGCGACAAACTCGTACAGTACCCTTACCATGAGTTGTGACATTACGGTTTTCGATAACGAGTATCAAGTTTATTATCTGTGCATCTCGCTTGTACTATTTAAGTGCGAACGAGATGTACAGATAGTAAACTCGATACTCGTCATCGAAAGCCGTAATGTCACAACTCATGGTGAGGGTACAGTAAGTACAGTATTTTAGTCTCCCGTTTAGCTTTTCTGTCTACCGGTTTCTTATTTACTTGTTAGAATTGTAACAACTTACGATTCATCTCAAGCCGAACAGTCCTCTCCTTCGGACTGACGAGGTTGGTGTTCGACGCTCGACATTTGAACGTCGTGTTGAGGTTACTCCGCTTGATCTGCGGCAGCTCCAGTCGATTCACGACGACATGCGTGTCAGTTTTCTCGCCGATGTACTGCGGAGCTGGCGTTCCATCGATGAGCCAGAGTACTGTGGGGGCTGGACGACCTGGGGATGAAGAAGTATTTTATCATCATGACTATCATTGGCCTTTATTATAGTCTACTGCATGCTGGTAAAGTGGGTAAGAACTATAAAGGCGAATCATACGAATCTCAACGAAGATAACTCTCTTGTTTTATATTTAAGTAGCATATTGATTGACATGTCTCCCTCTGTTACGAGGAGCATAGTCGGCAAATGTCTCATTATATTATCATTAAATTTACTAAAAAATACATTTATATCTCATACTTTACTGATATTTTTAGTTTTATGTCGGTGGCACAAATCTAAGTAAAATAAGTTTCGAGAAACAAGATGCTTGTTTGGTGTATAACTAAATGTAGCATAGATCGTAACAGTCCTGACACAATATTACCAGAGGACCTGATGGCGAACATGGAAATTCCAAAATTAACTTTCGCACTCTTGCATATTTGTGCGACAGGGAGGGAGACATCGAAACTTCGATTATTGTTAAGTCCCGAAGGCTGTTAGCGGCCCTTACCAAGATGATAGTTGATAGAAAAAGCAATTAAATCGAGAATCGAAAACAAAATATATGGGTATGACGGCCAAAACTTCTCTATACCATATCAATACATTATTTTCGTTTCCATTGCGTTCCCTACAAATGATTATCATACTGGCTATAGCCCCATAAGATACTATAAAATAAAAGTTCTTATCAACCAATGTAAAAGCTAAAAGCAACAATGTAACTTGAAAGGCCACTATTACTTGGTCATGCTCTCCTATTCATGCTTAAACGCTGGCCAGCACTGAAATTCTGCTTCCAAGATTTTCAATGTAGCGATAAGTTTATACTGCTACCACAGATTAAATGATGAAATAAATGATTTAAAACAATTCAAGGATGTTTTATTAGTATCGTTAAATAGTATTATATTTAATTAGCAAAAAATATTATTTGGAAAATGGTACCTAAACTCTAGTATCATAACTACTCCAAATGACATTTTTTTAACCGACTTCAAAAAAAGGAGGAGGTTATCAATTCGGTTGGCATGTTGTTTTTTTTAATTATGGGCTAACGTGCAAGAAACAGAATTTCAACATGTAAGGTCAATAATATGACTTTTTATCCTGTAATACAAATAAAATTTGATTATCCACAGTACTACAAGTCCGGTATCGAAGTTATTTTTTTATAATCAGAACAAGACAACTGTGTTCCAACATGAAACAAACATTATAAAATATGATATTTATCGAAGTTCGTTAAGAAAATGCTATGGCGAAACAATGAAGGGATTGACCACCTTCAGGTATCGAGTTTTATTAGGTTTTGTATATGTTTAATTTAGTTTTATTTAAAAACAGATATGGTACACCGGCAGCAGCAACAACGTCCCTTTATAACGGTGCGATACCCTTAGAAAAATCTCCTTGCTTTGGCATATTACGATCTACGCTAAGATTTGCGCTACCAACATAAAATCTCTAGAGATTGCTCGCTGTGGAGTTCTAAGCGGCCTAGGTCCAACGGTGAACTTTCCTGGTGTTAGGCATTTAAAAATGGAGGAAAATAAATAAACGGCATTTCTATAATAATACCTATTTCAACAGTTTAGGCCCTACATCTATTTGCGTTAACTACGCCCTGCTATTAGAGACACATTTATGGCTCTCGTGCACGAAAGAACAAGATGCAGGACTCTTTAGTAATGCATTGTTTTAACAATTCACTCAAAATATGTTTTTATACATTTCGCTTCTATCATACTTTATCTTTATGTAGAACCGAAAACCATATTTTTCTCTCATTCTTGTTTTTTTTTTTATATTACACGGTTAACGTAAGCTTAGAAATACAAGATATGATTTAGATTTATTTTCTATCTAGAAAATTCTCTGGGAAAATGATCGCGTTTCGGTTTCTATCAGATACTAAATATAGCCAAAGAATACAGTGTGTAAATCTTATACGGGCGAAACTCTTAACGGAGGGTAGAAAAAGCCATAAATATATGTAGATATCTCTTTCTTTGAAGTACAATTAAAATCATATCCACATAAAAAAAAATCTTCCCGCAATGTAATGCATCACACTCGAGTTAAACACTCGTTGACAGTTAGTTTCCTTAAGCTTATATCGCGTAATATTCGCATTACTGTTCAGAAATTTTACTAAAATTAATTACACATTGTATAATAGGTTTAATCAAAGAAAAACCTTTTGGTTAATGATAATACTGGCAAATCCTATGTCTAGTTTAATTCTTCGCCCGTATTAGTCTTACACACAGTATATTCAAAAACAAGTAAGTACCTACTATTCATTTTCCCATTCGGACGCTAAAGCGTTTGAAAAATAGTTATTTGTTATGCAAGGCTGCAAAGTGGTTATTTGGCGCTAGTGTTGAAATTGAAAGCTGAGCAAGCGAAGGAAGCTAAGATTGAACCATGAGCGAAGCGAATGGTTCAAAGATAGATTCCTGAGCGTAGCGAGGCTTTCAAGACACGAGACGCCAAATAATTTTGCAGTCATGCGGAACACACAACTTTTCACCTTACTACAGCGAGGAAAAACAATAAAGCAAAACTCTTGCGCGATTTTTCAGGGAAATCATATCGGCATCGCTACTAGAATCTTTTATTTTTATAGTTCAAACGTTGAGTTCAAAGAGCTTAGCACAGGACAAATCCGACAAATGTGATAACTTGAATTGTGATAACTTAAAACTTAAAAAAAATAATTACGGTTGCGTCCAGAAATTACGATATTACGTAAACCTATATTTCAATTTCTTTATTAAATAAACATTGAAATCGTGTTTTATTTAATGGATTAATAAAATTAGTCAAAATATGTAAATTAAACTGAAATACTATTAGTATGTATAATAAAACCTACTTATTTGACATAAAATAAAGTGTAGGTAAAAATAAAAAAGTTAAAAATCTGTAATCAAAAACATGTTTCTGATTGGTTATTATCTATGGTTATTATGAACTCACCGCGGTACTGCGAACATCGAAGTTCGTATATTGCGAGCATCTTTCTCTTTTACTCCAATGAAAGTGACAGAGACAATCGTCCGAAATTTACGAATATCTTTTTTCGCGGTAGCACCCCCGTCACGCGTTGAAGGAGTTTTATTACTTAAAAAAAGTTACATGCACCACAGAGAGTTACAATCATCGGCTTCGAAATTCGAATGACTTTTGCACGCTAGCGGATAAAACAGGCTTTTCCACGCAGATTTGGCGCTATAAACTAAGGTTTTCCGAGCGAGTGAGGTGAAAAAACGTTTTTTTTCGATGCCTATCCTTAATTAAGAGTGGTATGTCTGCCCAAATGTTAAAAGATAATCTGCGCCGCACCATACAGTATTAAACGATTTTGCAGAGAATTATGGAGTGTGGTGCACTCTCCGGAATAGCAACACGCCATAAAAGCCCAGGGCACATCAATCACTTTTATAGCGGGAGGGTATTGATGGACGGCCGTTTGGTAATTTACTAAGGATATTATTATGTTTATCGCATCAGAATACATTCTAAATTATTAGTTTTATATCGTTTTACTAGCGACCCGCCCCCGCTTTGTACACGTATTGTGAATCATAAGCATAATTCAAGGCAAATAATATGAAAATTAGTTATACATTAGCGTATAAAAAAAATTGTTCATATTAACACGTCGGTGGACAGTAAATGACGTCATCTGTCATAGACCATACGAAGCAAACACATACGCGTCGCCTGTAGGCGTACCGTCCGCCAAAGTGTTAAGTAAGTACAGTCAGCAGCAGATCTCTTGTTCTCTTTACAATGAAGATGTGTCAAGCTCATTTTGAACACTCGGCCGGTTAGCTACTTCTGTTGCTGACTGTACATTTTTGTCAATTAATGTACATATCTTATCTTTTTTTTCCTTATTGTACTACGATGCACATAATATGCCTTAAATGAACGATGATTGCTTAATTATGACTTTCGAGTCAAAGATATATCAATAAATTATGGGACAGCTCACACAAACCATGAAAATCTTCTTTTTCTTCATCCCCGCATCTCAGCATTTTGTCACGGTTCATGGGAGCCTTTATAACGAATGCCAGGAATTAGCGAAGGCATTAGTTTTACGAATTCCTTTCAACTTCCTTCCAACCCAGAGGGTAAACTTAGCCTTATTTGGATCACTGCGGTTTGCTAAATATCTTTTTTTCTTCACCGAAAAGCGACTAGTAAATAAATATGAAATAATATTTCATTACGCAAAAGTCCACTCAATCCATGATGACCACAAAGTAAAAATCATATCATATCGTATGTAAAAGACCGTTCAATTTACACTTATTACATAAAACATATAAATCATATTGTATTTTACTCAGCAAGCCACAGTGTATAAAATTAAAACACAGATCCATCAAAATATGTTCCAAATAATAACCATTTCATAAAAGGAATAAGACGAAGTAATCATTTATATTACGCGTATATAAATCATTAAGTCTATTTTAACACTGATTTATGAATGGTATTTATCATTATGATACAAGATCATTGACGGATTATATCTAGATATCTGTGTTTGACTTGTTGTCCATGAGCTGACGTGACGGTGATGCGAACGGGGTCTCAGTACCTTTAGTACTTGAAACATGTTCACCGAAACATGTCCTGCAAGACTTGTGAAGAGAAATCGTGCTTCTTTATAGGAATTGTATCTATAATTATCTAATATTTATCTATAGAATAATATTTATCTATAATTCTGCTTCTTCATTTATTGAATTTTTATTGCAAGAAGGTACAAATGGCCGAATGTACAAGTGTCTTTTCACACTTGCTTCACAGTTTTATGTTCAATAATTCTTTATACTCGTACTTATACAATATACAATATTCCTGTACGTATATTTACCAGACAGACCGCAATAACCAGCAATAAAACAAATATGTATATTTTTAAAACCGTGCAATTGAAAGAGAGAGCAACTGTCATTATGACGTATTATGTATACATCTCCGGTACATACAGATGTAGTGAATAATCCTTTCCTTTCGTATTTTCTCGGAAATGTTCGTTTTTGTCATACTACTTCACTCGCACTCAGTACCCATCGAGACAACGTAGGGAACGGTCGCATTGCAAGAGGAATATCTATATAGAGTAGTTAATACCACAGAAATATTTTGTTGATATTTATGTTAGATTTTGTGATAAACTTCATGGACTCGTGTATTAATGCAGGCCACCTATATTTTGATAGACTTTTTACATGTCACTCTTGTCTGTCAATTTTGTAAATAATAAACATTGATTATATTCGATCCACATTAACAATTTATAACAGACATGCCGAAACACTAAGAAAAGGGAAACGTTTAGATCGGCAAGCCTGGAAATCAATCTACCTCCAATAGTCCAAAGTCGGCAAAGTTGGGTAGACCAAATAAATTATTTTGTCTAGGTCTTGACGATTTTGACTACAACGTTATACGCCGATTAGTGTATAATTTCCATTTGATATACAAACAAGTAAGTAAGTTCATCCAATCAGAAAATCATATTTATTTATATTAATTTCTCTGCTGGTTTGTTTTGTTGTATGTTGAGGTGTCTTTTTTGTTATGTCATAGTATTTTTAATTGATTACAAAAAAATATTGTTATTAAAAAAGGTCTGCAAAATCCTACTGTAGTTTATAGTTAGACTTTTGGGGTTCCAATCCTTATAGAATCATTAGACCATCCCAACCGTGTCCTCGGTAACTAGTTATATTTTTGTTTACCTAACGAATTCTTTATATGATAGAATCGTGGTGGTTTTAACATCTCAGTGTAATATACGTCAAACGGGCAGTTTGACATTTGACATTGATAAATAAAGTATGCTATTTATTTGATACCTACACGTAATTTAATAATACAGTAATTCATAGACCATTCGGGTGTTATCGTTGTTCCGAATTTTGCCGATAGGAAAGGATTATTCACTACATCTGTACTTGCCTGGCAGAGTATATGCCTGGCGAGTAAATGAAATATTGTGGCTTTTAGTAGCTATACAGGGTGATATCCGGGTTATGGAGCAAGAAAGCAAGGCATGACACATACTTCGTAGGTGTGGCTAGTTATGTCAACCATTCATGTTTATCACCAAAAAAATGTTTGCTTACTGGTCACCCTACGGCATGTGACATCTTGTCGCTTGCCACACTGTGTAGGTCAAAATAAAGATTAATATTATTGACAAAAATAAGAAAAGACAATTAACACCACTTAGATACAAACCCGTAAACTCACGTGTACTTATATCGCGGGTAAGCTCTGATCAACGCTCGAGGTGTGTCCTGACTCGGCGTGAAAATGGGTACCAGAACTTATCCGTAACATATTGCGTAGTGCGATACAAGTACACGTGACTTTACCCGTTTGTAACTAGATAGTAGTAACATGACTCACTACAGTTTTGTGTTGAAAATTGAATGTTTGAATGTTGTTGTGACCAGTTACAAATTTAGAAAACCCAGAAATCATGCATCCTGTACCTATATACTAGTGAAACCTTATTCATAGCTTAATCAAAACTGAATTGCTGATTTAGCATTAATAGGAACTCTGTGGTCAAACACATCTGTTAGTCGGAGAATCGAATCTCGCGTTTAAATACAGGTACCTTATAGTTAGGCCTGTGTATGTATTATATTATTTTGCTATGATTTTAGTTAAAATTTGATACATAATTGAATTTGTAACCGACGGATGGGCAGCAGCGTTCGTCGGAACTTAATTTACAGCTACTGCAGTCGCCAACCCGCCAGCCAAGCTAGCGATTCTGGCAACTACCACCAAGATGATATAAGTCATATTTTGGGGAGGCATATGTCCAGCCGTGGATGAGCTTCGGCGGAAATGATGATGATGATGATGCCATAATTGAATCTGTAAAATCATAATTGGCTTTGAAACTAAGAACAAATCAAATTATTATTTATGAAATATTTGCTTTGATTTTTAAGTAGTAATACTACTATATATTTAAATTAAAAGTTGAAATAGATGGCAATACTTAAGAAAAAGTGACGAGGACCTCCAGCGTTCGAGATGGGATTCGAACCCGCATCTCCAGCTATCGCGGCTGACGCCTTTAGGTCAATTCACACAACAGCGCGCGCCACACGCAAACGCCGGCTGTGTGAAGGTGTTCATTTAAAACTACCCGCGCCCGCCTGTGTGTGAATCGAGCATTAACCAATTCGGCCACCCGTACACAGTGGAACCCGTCGAAATTAATCAAGTATAATATGAAACCTTGTTTATTTTTAACGGTTTTTGGCACCGTTTTACCAGCTCTTTTTATTTCTTTTCTTAAGTATATGTCAACTATTTCAACTCATATTTGGTTTTATTAAAGACTATCGGCCCGCCCCAGCTTCGGACAGATAAAAATGAAATGTTTAAAAAATAATATCGCTTATGTTCATCAGAGATTATCTGGCATTCTGAAAATTGGTCAATTAGTATCAGAGCTTATTAAAAGCAAACAAACAAGCAATCAAGTCTTTCAAGGCAGATTTTTTCATTAACTGTTACACATTTTATAAAATATGCAACTTTTTGCGGATTGATAAATTCACGTTAATTCATAATGATAGCAGTAAGTGCTGATGAATTCATAAACAGATTCGATTTCTATAAAATGAATGAGATTTTACGAGCCATATTTTTTCTCTAGTCTAGTTTTTATGGAGAAAATTACATAGCTAAAAATAGACAGTCGTTATGAATTATGATTTATGATACTTAATTCACGCCCCCATTGTATTTTTTCCTTAAATGGTTAGCAGCGAGCGTCTACCACTGACGGTCGGTTTGGATCTCTCTTAGGCAAGCCGAAGCCAATATGGTTTTCCTTTTCTGTTGGAGCCCATTGGCAGCCGCTTAAGTAAATTAAAAATTGTCAGACCATCTGGGATTTGGTTCTAAGGATACTCCGCCACTGGCACCTACTTACTTTAAATTTTCTTGGTATCCTCTCAGAGCCATTAAAACCACCGATCCAAGTAATATGAAAAAACTTTTGAAAATAAAACTTTTTTAAATGTCTACGAAAATTGTGTAGGGCATAATCGGCTAAACCGTTTTTTATGAAGTTTTTACATAAATTTTGTAATACTGTTTTGAAAAAATAAGTCTAGCTAGAGTTTCTTGCCAGTCTTCTCGGGTCAGAACACAACAGTGTTATATACTAGACGAGTAAAAGTACCCTTGTGGCCTTACTTACTGAATAAATTTTTGAGTTTGATCGATATTTAAACCGAATGAAAAAAAAAATTGGGTTCCGTCAAAGTATTTATATTTTTATTTCAAGTTAAATATCGAAGATATTCGCTAGCAGACATTTCTGGAAATTAAAAAAAAATGAGTTTGAGTTTAGTTATCGTTTATTATTATTCACCTACTAAAAAACCTATAAGTAGAATAATCTTTTTTTATTGCTGGATCGGCTATAGACAGCACTTTACGGTCATTAAGTATACGACAGTAATCGAGTTTCGATTGTCACAACTCGGGTAAGGAAACCTAAAAACCAGTGGCACTGTGACCTCCACGTGTATAAAACATTACCAAGTATTTTGATCTTATTCCTAAGCAAATAAACTTAAAAATGAAACTAATAATTTAGTAATGTGCTTTTATTCGTCATTTCAGCCGAAAGAACTGCTGGACATAACCTTCCCCCAAATATGACTCGAATCATCTTGGGGATTCCCATAGTCGCCAAGCTCAGCAGGCGGATTGGTGACTGAAGTAGCCGTTGATTCGGTTTCGAATGACGTTTTGCCCATTCGTCGGCTTTTTAATTCGTCTCACAACACTCGCGGGAGAAGATGGAGTGGTGCTATTCTCAGCCAGCACTACAGTGTTTTTCTTAAGATACAAATTATAAATATGTTCTTGTCGACTTCATTTATGGTTACTTTACAAAATAGGGAACCTGTTACACGGGCAGGATCCTTTGGTAATTAAATAACATTTTATTCTTTATTTTTACTTCGTATTTCCCTAATATAATTACTAATTAGGTTATTTACACAACATCAGTGGGGGTCGACAGTTCAAAGAAATCGACAAAAAAAGGCAATTTAACAGAAATTTTCTTGTGCTGGAAGTTTCCAAGGAACGTTGAAAGGCCCCCAAACAAGTGAAAGGATGATTTGGTTGAAGGTCTCGCCAGAAGATCAGTCGCTGTGTGACGCCTATATCCAGCAGTCGAGGTCTTTTGGCTGATGATGACTAGTAACTGACTAGTAAGTCTCATTTAATTTTCATACCTTCGGTAAAACATTGAAACAGCACCTCAGGGCGCGGCTCTGCGATACACACAGCAGTACATACATTTTCCAAAAAGACAAAAGAAATCGCGAAGTGTCTGGTTGATGTAACTGGTGACCGAAAAGCTGGCGGCTTCCTCGCACAACGTATCAACATTGCGATGCAACGAGGAAATGCCGCCAGCATCTTTGATACAATGCCTCAAGAGCCTTTTTTAGACTTTATACTGTAACTAGTTAAGTACTTGTAGTTTTCATAATACGATTGTAATTTCTGTAAATAAATGTATTTCAATATTTTGGGACAATATTACTGTCCAATGCCACTACTGACGAGGCTAGCCCGTCACTAGGGTAGAGGGCCGTCAAAAAGAAAAACGAAAATAATAAATTACCACTAATTTAATTATACCATAATAATTTTGCACTACGAATAAATGACAAGTATATATATACTCGTATTTATTTTTATAACTCTGACTCAAGTAAAAATACTGTATCTTACTAGTCATAGGATATCTTGTGACTAGGAGCGCAGAAATCAACTAGTGGTTGACTCTAACTACGGAGCAGCCAAATGTCTGTCGTTAGTGTATCTTGTTACTTGTCTCGTACGTCTGTCAGGTATTTATCGACGTAGGTCAAACAATGAAGACTATACGTGTCGCTTAACTTCAAACTCAGGTAAATCCATTTTGCTCTAAGGTTTATAAGCATTCAGATTATTATACATTTTTTTAAATAATCAACCTTAAAGCAGAATGGATTTACCCGAGTTTAAAGTTAGGCGGCACATACATACATTGCGCTTATTATGGAGTAACGGATTTTTGTAGTAAGTAAAATGTATAATTATTTAACCTAATATATCGTAGAACAATGATATGTAGGTATTTAGTGTCATTTTCAATAAACATCAATGCTGTCCGCTATTTTGTTGATTATGATGAAAAAGGTTAAAAATTCTGCCAACTAAATCCTCGAGTCAATTTTTGCGGCACTCTGTACGTTTACTACTAATTGCAAAAAAGTTTCCTGGGGGTTTACCCTGAGCTCCACTGATGTATAGCTGCCATATGGATTCGGTAGGCTTGTTCGCTCGTAAACCAAATTCAGTGACCCGCTTCGTAGTAAGATTGCCGTTATCGTGCAACGAACTCTCTGTATAAGCATTCTACTTACTGTAAGGTACGTGACTACTCTACAAATAGTAATTGCGGTTCAATAGAACTTTATTAGAAAGCAGTACAGGTGCAAATTGATTGAGCGGACGCCTAACTTGTCGCACGTTATACTTAATTTGTGGCCGACTTTGCCCTCGCCATATTGATCATTCGACGTCGGTTATTACAACTAAGTTTCTTGTTCTTTGGAAACTTTTGTGTACTATTTCTGCCTGCCACTTAAGGCGGAGTGCACACGATAATTATACCTTGCGTTTGTTGACGTTAATTAAGGAGTTTTGTGCTTTTTAGACACGGAAAGTTTCAAGTGTTCTTCGCCAAAGTTGAGCGCAATGAGTTTTAACTGTGTCACCTTTGCACAAAGGAATGGCAAAGGGTGAAATGTTATGTTGACATATTTTAGTGTACAATTATAAACGCGAGAATTTGATGGTAGAATGTTTGACACGTTTGCCGTGTTATGCCAGCTGACTAGAGTAGCACCACTCCATCTCCTCCCCGGATATCCTAAGAGGCGACTAATGGAAAAATCCTACGGACAAGCAGCAGTGTCCGTCAAAACCCAATCTACAGCTACTGCGGTCGCCAACCCGCCTGTCAAGCGTGGCGACTATGGCAATTACCCCCAAGTAGATACAAGTCATATTTGTGGGAGCTCTATGTCCAGCAGTGGACTGCATACGGCTGAAATGTATGTATATATAAAACCAGCATTGGCTAATGGCTAAAAACCTTTTGCATAACAAGGGGTCACTTTCTACATACTATAAATATAAACGTGACAAATATGAAACAAATCGACCTTGTCCCACAAATCCATATTTAAAATCCCGTATTCTGGCCAAAAAACGATAAACTGTTTGTTTTATTTATATACTCTCGGGATGAAGTTTAAATTAGTATACGCGATATAATCGGTTTTAGTTGTTTTTTTCATAAGTAATTATCGCGGCAAACGAAGACAATATTACGACCTTTAAGTTTAACTTTTAGCCTGTGTGTGACACACGATTATAATTCTGGAATTATTTGATGTCCACAAAATTCTATTGCTCGCTTATCGCCAGACGCCAAGCGTACGACTATATAAATAAAATATAACTTGAATAATAATAACGTTTTTACGCCCGCTTAGTCAGATGTTGATTATATTTTAATACTTTTTTTTATTGACAAGGAGTGCGGCTATTAGGCGAAGACAGGGATTATAGTAACTTTTCACACCACTAGGGGCCTTGTAACTTGTAATACAAGCGGATGTCACTTT
Source organism: Grapholita molesta (assembly GCA_022674325.2). Taxonomy (NCBI): domain Eukaryota; kingdom Metazoa; phylum Arthropoda; class Insecta; order Lepidoptera; family Tortricidae; genus Grapholita; species Grapholita molesta. The sequence continues at coordinate 4,511,321 of CP053138.2, forward strand.
TTGACACCAGGTTGATCAATCGCAATATCTAGGTATTATTTCATTTTAACAAGAGGTATATAAATGAAATAAGTTTATAAATATAATAAACATAAACGGGTTACATGTCGATTAACATGCTAGTTTTAAAACACGGTGTCCGTTATATTTTATTTTATTTACTGGTGGTATGAAAAGCAGCATGTGTGCCTTTGACGACCGGTCTGGCCTAGTGGGTAGTGACCCTGCCTATGAAGCCGAAGGTCCTGGGTTCGATTCCCAGTCAGGGCATTTATTTGTGTGATGAGCACAGATATTTGTTCCTGAGTCATGGGTGTTTTCTATGTATTTTAGTATTTATATGTATCTATTTATTATATATATCGTCGCCTAGTACCTGCAACACAAGCCTTATTGAGCTTACCGTGGGACTAGGTCGATTTGTGTAAGAATGTCCCGAAATATTTATTTATTTATTATTTATTTATGTGTCACATGGTAGCAACATTTATCCTACTTCGGGCCTTAACACTTAAATACCTCACTACGCTCATCTTTATATATTTCTACAATAGATAAAGATGAGCGACTTCACTTTTTTTTCGATTCAACTTACGCCCTCGCAGTAAATATGTAATTTTGCTCCCTTGTAACACAATCTACTATTTTCTCACGGTAGCGTTATTATAAGTTCTAAAATGGGATGAATTTATTTATTTAGACTATAGATTCCATTCGCACCGCTGTCTTAATCGATTGTCAGCTTTGTTTTCGATAACGAATTTTTATACACCTTCGCGACGCGACGGCAAATAGTTAATATCGCAATTAACCATAGTTGCATGAGGTCGAATCGAACCGTGGTGAAGGTATTAAAATCAAGATACTTGGAGTGTACAACATACATTTTTGTTCTGTCTAGTACTATATGTAAATAAACATTTTTATATGTATTTCTACTTATTTAAAAATGTTATATATACCTACCTAAACTAACTTAACCTTAACTTTGTTTTACTTTTAAATGTTTGTAGTAACATATTAAAAATATTTAACTTTAATTTGCAGGTAAGCTAAGTAAGCCACATGAAAGACTGTAAAGTTACGGTCCATACAGGACAAAATTAAGATGGTTTATCGAAGACTGGTAAATAACTAACCAATTAAGTTGATCCCTTTCCTGAGGAGCTTCGTGAATTCAAAAAGGTAATAATCGAGGAATTTAATAATCTTGAAAACTGCTTGATATCGTTTCAATAAAATTTGTAGCAATTTATCTTAAAGAATTCCGCCGACGTTGGGCTGTATAATTTTATGGACCGTTTAAAAGAGTCTGCGGCGCGTTCTAAATTTTGTTACCATAAAACACATTTCAGCTAAAATATATATGTGGCTAAATCAGCGACAGAATATACAGACTGCGTTTCGAAAATGGCTCCCAAAAATGACCACAATATTCTACTAACAATTATTTCCTTACTTTTTATGAGAGGTAGGGCACAGCAATGACCATCACGCTTGAATCTGGGGTAGCCCAACTGGGGAAGTACCTCCTCCTTACAGAAGACCACAGCCATAATAGCAGTAGCAAGCGCAAGGACAGACGACCTCATTAAGGTCGCCGGAAGACGCTGGATGCAGGTCGTTTCCAACCTCTGGACCTCTTGGACCTAGCGTCTTTACGCCAAACGGTACAAAATGGTACTCTCTTCCCAGGCTGTATATTTGTTATGACTAAAAATTTCGGAACTTAACAGCTGCACCCGCTTAAACATTAGTTCGTTGAAGATGGGACGGCGCTAGTGTGTCTACGCAGGTAGCATCCCAGACCAGTATCCTTCCCAAGCTCCAAGGAACCAAAGAGACTCCATCAGGCCCCTTTGCTATCATCTCTGACAATGCCGGTCGGCTCAAGAAGAGCAGGCACATTGATGGTGGCAAGAGACCGACGGATTATGTCATTAAGCGTTGCGTGTCTAGAAAAACGGTCTTTACATTTTTGACCAGATAATCCATGATGTCCTGTCCCAGTCGCCCCAAGTCCGTTATCAGAACAGCATGTATCTGGCGTACATACCAAAACTTCAAGCAAATAAATTATAACTGAAAATGTCATTCTTGTAGCATGGTGCCGAGGATACTGGTAGCATTTCCTAACTGAACTGAAATGCTTGATGAAAACATTCCCCCTACTAAAAAGTTGTCTTTGGTCCGTCCAAAGTTTTGAATAGCCAAAATAAAATGTAATATCACTTAAATTAACTTCAGAAATGACTTTAATAACTAATTGATAAACTATACATCATACGCGGTTATCTCAAATGCGAGCAAAATCGAATGATATGACCTACATTAATAAAATTTGCTCTACATATTACGATCATAAACTTTAAACAAAATAAGATAATTTTGATAACATCAAGGTTTTTAAATAAATATGATTAACGCAATCCTCTGGATAACCTAAATAAACAATTCCATTTTTTTTCCATTTTTATACAAGTAAATTCCCGTTAATAACAGTAATTCAACGAACAAAAACAACCAAGAAATCACCCAAAAAGACTCTCGACTTTGAAACTAGAACATTGTATGTAAACAGAACCTTAGAGTTCTTTTATTAACTTTCCTAATAAGTTCGGAACAGTTCCGGGCCGGCCCGTGCAAGTTTCAACTGAAACTTTTACCTTCCGTAAGCAGGCCTATAATAATGGAGGAAATTGCTAGCCGCGGCCCTAGAGATTAATAGATAGAACATATACATGGTGATCAATCCAAATGGGTCAGTAGGGGAAAGTAAGAAACTATGAGAGATAGCGAAATCTGTTCTTAGGAACCATGGTTTCGATTTCAGATTTAATAATAATGGCATTGATGCGCGGCAACGGATGGCGTTAATAGTAGCAGAACGTACACAGCTCGCGAGGCAACGCAGCCGCTGTAGTGCTACGCTGCCCAACCATAGATGGCGCGTTTGTCGAATTAGATGTCGCTAACGTTTGTACAACGTAAAATCATGACCCTTTGAACGTTTCCGAGGATTATTTGGTTGAGATTGGAATCGGTTCGGTTGAGATCGTCTCAACTAATCTCGCTGGAAGCGAAAACTCAGTAGGAGTATTCCAGTAGTCAAGTGGTGTGGAATGGTCCTGGATTTTCCCCAGGCTACCTTCCCTCCACACAGACCGATCGCTTTAATGTGGTGGTCATAGAGCCTAAGCCAGGTTAAAAAAGAGGATTATTTGAGAATTTTAGTAGGGACTGTCTCAACACACGTTCAATGCCTTAACCAACAGCTTAAGCATTTGTGACATTATCTATGATAAGGGACCTTATTGTGGATGGCGCTTACGCCGTTGTTCAAGATGCCGCAATACAGACGCCACGCGGTTGGACGTAAGCGCCATGGACAATAAGGTCCCTTTTGCTAGATAATGTCACATTTGATTGTCATAGAGGCAGCACTAACTTACGGATATCATATACCCGTCGTTGGAACATATTGTACACTTAGTAAGCCAGTGTACTTTGAAGTATAGTTTCAATAAATATCCCTGCTCTCGGCTTTTCATTTTCGATCTCGCCACCCCGCAATATAAAATTCCTTGTGCTTACTGTAAGAATAGGCCGACTTGTGTAAGACTGTCGCAAATGTATCATTATTTGTCCCTTGTACTAAGGTCAGGTTATTTTTAGAACTAGCGTAGTACTTTTAGTTCGGTGCTTCTCGGTTCACAAGACCGTACATAAGAGGAACTTGCTGGTGTATAATCCTGGCTACAAGGTTATTTCTGTGCAAGTACTCGTCGTTAGAAAGACGAGAACAACCGAAGATGATATGCCCGACTGACTCTAGGGTTGGCAGCAAGTCCATTATTGTTAGTTTTATACAGTGTGTCCTTAGCCATTGAACAAACCGTAAACTCTCACGTAGGCGTAGGGTTACGTCTCTGAAATTATATAACATTGATCTTATTATAGGCTTAGTATAGGTTAGTATAGGTGTTGCGGGTGCCTATGGGGTAATTGCTAACCATCAGGCGTCTGCCGTTTGCCAACTTTGTCATAAAAAAAAAACACAAAAAAAAATACCTAAATAAATATAATTATTACATGGCATCCTTACACAATTTGACTGAGCCTCACGGTAAGCGAGTCTATGAACCGTGGTCTGTGGGTTTGTAAAGGTTGTTGATTCAGTTAGCTTACGTCAATACGTTATGCTTACTTCACGTCAGGCTGTGGACTATTTCATGCCAGACTGTTGGTAACTTGACACAGTCAAATGTTTGAATATACCTGTTATACCAACACTCGTGTCGATTGAACGTACTTATTGATTTTTCAACATAATTCCACGGGATGAAAGCACGCCGAGGTATTCATATTAGTTATTAATTTACTTTTAGAATAGAATATAATAGAAGTGCGTATATACGTCACAGTCGTAAAAGATTGCAGAAAAAAGAAAATATAAGACTAATAATCCCATTACATCGCAAATAATTCAGTTTAAATTTAATTTTTATTACGAGCAAATACGATAAAATACCCACCAGAAATCAGTGCGATCAGAATCCAACTAATAATTGGGCAACATCTTCATTAGAGTGGAGGAACATACCCGCTTGCTACGCGTAGCTATTATGGCATTACACCATGGGAAAGAACTATTTATGTCAAGTAGAGAACGTCTTTGGCCTATCCTAAATATGACATAGGACAGTAGTTCGAATTGACGTACGATTACAGTAACTTGAATTCACGTAAGATTTATTCCGTGGCGTAATAAAATTAAAATATATTTTTCCTAACTAGTGCGTAAAAAGTGCACTTTGCGCACGCTTCGCGTGCGTAAATTTCATTTTTTAAGGCACTTGTTATGAAAAATTGGGTTCGATACACGTGAAAAAACTTCTTTAAGACTCGGGTGATTGTCACCCTCGTTTCACTCGGGCTCCAACTTTCACCCTCGTCGAAAAAATTTTTTTCACTAGTATCGAAATGTACTAATTTAAATCTCAAATAACATTTAAAAAAACATTCGCTTCGTCAGTTATAAACCTCATCGTAAATTACCTAAAAACGACGTGGTAATGTAATTACTGTTTAAAAAAATAAAATTAAATGCTACTAAGCTGTCAATACTTCATCAGGAGCCTCGCCCACCGTTCCTAACGGGTGGCTGGAAACTTATTCCAACCACATTCCACGATTTGTAAGAACACGGATGAACAAGGGCCCTAAAATTATTGAGCAAAGTCGACCACAGCGCGGCAAGGGATGACAAGCTACTAATCCCTAAGGCTATGCATAATTCCCGCCCGAAACATTAAGCGCTTCGAAGGATTAGCAACTGTTTATACGCGAAGATTTTCTCGACTTCGTGTCATGCTATACGTAAACTTAGCGAAAATTCACCACACTCATACAACTTGAAAATTACTTCCTGTAAAGATGATGTCGTTATTTTACCGCTACCAAATTCGCTCCAGTTTTATTTTAATGACGCGAGCACGGAAACGATTTTGTATAATTTCTACAGCTACGACATAATTTGGCGAATGAAATCGAAAAAGACGAAGCCAGTCAAGGAAATAATGTGATATTTCGATTGAAGAAATTTTCAATTTGCGTCGTTCGGGATTGGGTGCCCTGCTTAGAATATTTGCAACGTTTTTTTTTTTAGTTTTTATACAAACATGTTTATCTATATAATGATGACCTGTTTAAAGGTAGGACGCAATCGGGCGTCTAATTTTGCGTTTAGATCGGGATGTTTCCTCGTTTCCCGCCCCATATCTGCCTCGAGGCAATGGATAACTTTACACCGGGTGCCATTTGGCGCCGATCTCTCACAGCGTGACTTATCGGTAACTTTAAGGGCGATATATCAAAGTAATCGCTTTAATTTCTCATCTCTCACTTGGGAGAGAACTTATGCTTATTCCTTGACTGATACTGTCATGATTTGCGATGATATACAGGTTAGTCGTGATGGGTATCGATTAATTATAAGCCCCGATCTGTTTACGCAATATTAAACTACTGGTATTTTGGTATTGGCTTACGAGAACCGACCGCAAAGTTAACTAGATGGGAATTTTTGACTACTTATAAGTTTATTAACATATATAAATAAGGCTGCAGTAAATTCTGCAACATGGTACGATAAAAAATAAACAAATAACTGTAGAGTTGTAAAGCCAAGATGTTCATTTGCATTTTAAGTCCCCGTCAGTTAAGGATTGAAAAATGTACGGGAGGAGATTTTTCTGTGCGCGACGCAAGAGGTTTTTTCATGTTTCTTTATATTATTTTCTTTATGTAATGAACAATATTCGTATGTGATAATTAAGGTTTATAATTATATAGCATAAGAAATGATTATGAAAATGTTAATATTTTTGGCCAAAAATGCGAAATAAGATTAACTTTTAGCGATGACGAAGAATAAAACTACAGCGATTTTTCTGATCTAATAATAGTATCAATGTAATAGTATGAATACCATTTTATTAGACAGACGGCCGGTTTTTAATCCAATAACCCAGTAGCTAGTCCATCCTTACCACTCAATAGCCTAGTACATTCTAGATTCCGTTATCCGCTTAGTGTACCCCTTACATTTCATTAAATTGTCGAAAGGGCCTCTGCGCGTTGGCTCGACCTGGCTCCGCGTACGCCTCCCAAATGTCCGGAACACCATTGTTCCGTGTACGGAAGAGACGTATCAATATAAAAGACCCATAATACTAACAAAAATTTGTTAAAGTACAATTTTAGTGTATAACAGTTTCGACAGATATAATTGCATATCGCACTGATTTAAACATATAAACATAATGAAATAAATGTTATCAACTACATACATCAACCTGGGGGTTCATTTCATTGTACAAAGAATAGGCATAGCTATTCAAAGTAGGAATATAGCTATGGGCATACTTCCACGCGTAACAGACTTAAAGGGCTTAGCGTAGGACTTTTAGGTAGGCATTTTCATATTTATTGTTTTCCGTTAATTAACAAAGTTATATGAGAACATTACCCGACCCACCATGCTACAGGGTCCTCATTAAAACAAATTTTATTGTTATAAAAACTATGTCGGTCTACCTGTTACCTTTTCCCGCTTATTCCTCTGAATCGATAAATTTTGTTTGAAGTTTTTTTGTTTTCGTTTTTTGATTGAAGGTGATGTTTGAGTGCCGAAGAGGGACATTAGGGTCCCACCAGTGGCGGGTGGTAAAAACCGTTGAGAGATTTTTGAAATTAGAACTTTATATTAAGTAACTTACGTCAAGTTGTTTATTCAATAAAATAAAAATAAAAACGGTTATTGCAGTTATTAAGAACACACGAAAAAAAAATACTAAATGCAAAAAAATTTCATTTTGAATAGAGGGTTGACTGACGACTGATTTGGAGGACATACCTATAAATTTTATGTTAAAGATATAATAAATAAACAACGATATAAAGCGATTAGAATAAAACATTTATAGCCAATGTGGATATATACTAACCTGATATAAAAATAAAATAAATTCTTCTAAGCAACACCTTTTTAGAATTTAAAAAGCAGTAGACAAAGCACTTGGATGTTGACAGTAATATCGATAAATTTAATCGTCGATAAAACATTTTTCTACGTCACTTTATAAGTGCCCAGATTTATCCCAGGTTTGCTGATGACAAAACGAGATAATTTTCATCATTCCTAAGGGGAGAAAAAAGGAGGGAAGAATTCTGTACTTAAAACAGGACTAGAAATCTGTTTTAACCTCATAACGCCCAGTGTACATTACAATGTACAATCCCTTTCAATGAAGTTGAAATCTTTTATAAAAGGAAATAGGGTAGAATTTCTTATGTTTCATTAGTTTTCGTACAAAAGAAAATTCAACCTAATTCATTCCATAGTAAGGTTGGTTTTAACTATTAAATATTTTAGTATGGCGGGCGTTACGAGGATAAACGTAGTAGAAGGACGCGGGTTAAAGTAAAAATATAATTCAACTAAACTAAGCTCCTATTAAAACTACGGAGAGGATTTCAATGTACAACTGAACGAAAGGTAAAATATATCTATACGGAGAAGTTCCAAAATATGTATACATGTGCTTATTGAGTTGCATGCATGTATACATATTTCGGCACTTTGTTCGTATCTATATCTCTGACCTTCAGTGTACTACGGTTTCAAAGCAAATTGCAGCCACTTCGATTCTGAAATATTCTTAGAAGCGTGGGATATTTTGTACTTTAATTTTTAATACTGTAAGAACTTTCCGGAGTTTCCGTCTCATAATAAATCATTTGTTAAAGAACATCTGGGCCAAATTACACGGTACTAGGCCCAGAGGGTTTGGGGATATTACAAACTTTGCAGCTTTTGTATAGTCGCTCTATCTAAATATATATAACTTAAAGGTGACTGACTGACTGACATAGTGCTATCAACTCACAACCCAAACCAGTGGAAGGATCGGACTGAAATTTGGCATGCAGGTAGATATTATGACGTAGGCATCCGCTAAGAAAGGATTTTGATCAATTCTGCCCCCAAAGTGATAAAATAGGGGATGAAAGTTTGTATGAAACTTTGTCAATTTTAAACCGATCGAGCTGAGACTTTTCATGCATAAAACTACTATGACGTAGCCATTTGTGGATAAAACGCCATTTTCCGAACAAAAAGCATGCATGCATACAAAACTACGTTTTGAACGATAGTGTGCTAAAAATAACTTAAATACTTCTTAACGCGAGCGAAGGCGCGTGCAAAAGATAGTACTTTATAAGTGTATACGGTAAGTTATAAGTCAATAGTAATCATACGAAGTAAGCAAGGGTATTAACTACCCTGGGTACCTTGTCATATGGTCTTTTAAAATGCATGTGCATTCAATTGTGTTTTCATCTCACCTCACCCCAGCCATGGTGTGAGGTGAGACCTTTTACTATTTCGTGTTAATCTTTAATTTAATGAAATAGAACTACTTTAAATCATATAAACGACCGGAACAATTTATTTATTTTATATTTCTGGACAATCTGACACAAATCGACCTAGTCCTACGGTAAGCTCAGTAAGGCTTGTATTGTAGGTACTAGACGACGATATATATAATAGATAGATGCATATAAATACTGAAATACATAGAAAACAGCCATGACTTCAGGAACAAATATCTGCGCTCATCACACTAATAAATGCTCCGGCTGGGATTCGAACCTGGGACCATCGGCTTCATAGGCTGGGTCACTACCCACTAGGCCAGACCGGTCGTCAACTTACTAATAAAATTAAGTTTGCATGAAAACTGACATAAGAAGATTATTTCAGCGGCAAGAAACTCAGCGGGACTTATTTTTTCAAGTAATACATCAAAAGTAATCTATATATATAAACGTGAAAGTCCTGACTGACTGACTGATCAACGCACAGCCCAAACCGTTTAAACTAGATGGCTGGTTTTTTCACAATAGGTAGTTTATATACCGTAAGCACCCACTAAGAATGGAAATTCTACCATTAAGGGGGTAAAAAAGGGATTGAAAGTTTGTATGGGGATTGTGTTAAATTTAAGGCTAGAAAATTGAAATTTTGTGTAAACACTCCTTATTCAAACACAAGAAAAGTAATTGCAGCATTTTTTGATATTCATCCCCGAAGAGGTCAAAAAGAGGGTTATTCTGCGCGTGCGAAGCCGGGGGCAAAAGCTAGTAATAAATAAAGTATATGGTTATTCGTAGTCCGACAACGAATTACGGCTAGATAAATAAAATAAGAGATATGTAAAAAAGTAATAATGTATATAATAAATTTGACTACATGATACAGACTGCCTTTGATATGCTCATATCAGAATATCATTCAATATTTTAATAATATACAGGATGGTTTGTGGGTGACCCAGAACCAGTATTACTAACTCAGTAAGTGGTCAATATTATCTTATGGTACTATTTGATTAAAAAATAGTTCATTATATTTTCTTATCAGGCCTTTTTGATATACGCAGTATGGAAAGCGACAAAACGTCGCATTGAAAGAGATCAAATATTTTGTCCTTATTTCCCATCGGTAAAATAATAATATTTTTTGGTTATAAACACTTCCTGACCTAAATAGCTTCACCTATGAAATGTAAGTCATGTTTTTTTTCTTTCCCAGAAATCACCTTGTATGTTTTATTTTGCGAGTATATATTATTAGATTCAGAATATGCGTATTTCAATATACATTATTTAGCTATTAAGTGTTTTTCATATAGGTAAGTATATTTGATTCACATTCACATTCCGCAGTTACCGTATTTGAAATCGATTTTGTAAATAGATATTGCAATTTCGCGTATTTCTTCCATCCAACAGCGCAGCGTAGCATTCCTCACGTTGCTACGCCTCGTAGCATACTTCGTAGCTCATTCGGATGTTTCGTAGCACGGCTACGATCGCAGACTACATTGGTTTCATATCTCATATTGCATTACATATTGCTACCGCTCTTCTTTATTGTACAGAGTATTTAAAGTTTTCTTTAAATTTTCACACAAATTAATTAAAATAGAATTGAAAACATTTCACAATAATTTAAACAAAATGTCAGCCGCCGCCCTAATTTAAATTGCTCGATATTAATGTCTATGTAAATGATTTGGGTTTGCTTGGGTTTGCGCTTACATAAAAAATACACCGAGGTCCGGTAGATCATTTTTATCGGCCGAATTGAGGTCGCGTCCTTTATTCCGATTGGCTGCGAGAGTTTGGGCGAGTCGTGTGATTGAGTAGACCGGGGTAAAAAGATCCCGAGGAAAAAATTGAATTTTATAATAATTATATAATTATATATAATTCACGTTTGTAAATAGGTAAAGGTGAATTATGATTTATACATATTTAACAGATACAATAAGCATAAATATGCTTATTCTAATAAAGAGTAATGTAATGGGAACAGTATAATGGTGTAGGTAATCCAAATTTTTGGATATCATATCACCTAAACGATACAGTATCTTTTGCTTTGTCTGTATACTTTGCCTTGCTCACGTCTCCTGAATCACCCTGTATACATTTTAACCGTCTTGAACAACGATAATAAAAATTATGATTTTAGTATTATTACCCTTAAAAGAGCCGTGTGATGCCGGCTGACTAGAATAGCACCACCCCATATCCTCCCGCGGGTGTCGTAAGAGGTGACAAAGGGAAAAATCCAATCCTACGAACGGGCAGCAGCGTCCGTCGAAACCTAATCTTATAGCTAATGCTGTCGCCAACCCATCTGTCAAGCGTGGCGACTACGGCAACTACCCCCTAAGATGATACTTGTGATGATATATGTTAGTCCAGTAAAGGCCAGCAGAAAGAAAGCAGGAGAGTCCACAGTCATCTCTGTACCCCTTGAAGCCTACTCATTTTTTTATGTTAAAGGTGGCAAATGAGTATACGGGCACCCGAAACACCAGGAGAGTCACAAACGCGTTGCCGGCCTTTAAGATAGGAGCTCTTCCTTGAGGGTCGTATCGGTCTGGAAATACCGCTGACGGCAAATCATTATACAGTTTTGATGTGCGAGGCAGGAATTTTCTAGAGAAAATAATTGTATTATTACCATATGACCAGATATGAAACCTAAGTCTTGACCCGCATGAATTAATTTAAGTACAGTGTATTCCTCTGACTTTGCCGTGTGATGCCGGCTGACTAGAATAGCGCCACCCCATCTCCTCCTGCGGGTGTCGTAAGAGGCGACAAAGGGAAAAATCCTACGGACGGGCAGCAGCGTCCGTCAAAACCTAATTTACAGCTACTGCGGTCGGCATCCCGCCTGCCAAGCGTGGTGACTATGGCAAGTACCCCCAAGGTGATACAAGTCATATTTGTGGGAGGCCTATGTCCAGCAGTGGACTGCATACGGCTGAAATGTATGTATGGATGTATGTATTCCTCTTGTCAAAAAGTTTGAAAACCACCGCTGGAACTATCGTTGATGAACCAAATAAATAAATAAAAAAATACTTATAAAGAATTCTTACAAATAAAGTCTAGAAAAATACGAAGAATAAGCCAAGATATGAAATAATATTCGCGATACGAAAGCCCTCGCCGTCCGCAGCTCCACTATGGGATTATCCAATTGTCTATAACTTTCGCAGGGAAACTCAAATACGCGGTGCAGTTTGTTGAGTGATAAACTTTTATGACAGGTTGGAATTAACTAGGCTTCTCAAATGAAATTAAATTATATACTACCTCACTGAATATGGGCCTCCTACATATACCACGATAAGCAGCATGGGGGATATAATGCAAATAGCCACGTTTGACAAGCCTATTAGCGATCGCAATATGTTCCAAGGCTCGTAGGTTCGCTGCTTTTACAAGTAGAATAAATGACTATTTAAGGAAAATACAAATAAGCTTAATAAAGTTTGTGTTGCAGGTAATTAGTTATGTAAAAGATACGTAGTCTACGCCTACACAAGAATGTAAATTATTTTCGAGGCGATTTTTTGATAATAAATAAAATTACGTCTTCAATTTTCGCAGCTGATGAAATCACGGCAGATCAACGAAAAACAAAATTAGCCATAGTTGCTTCATTAGTTGTAGTTGCATATCTTGACATACGGTCTTTTGAATTTATAAGGCCGCCGCTCTTTAGATTAGTAAAATGACTGAAAATGTAACTTGGACGCATCGCCAACTTTAGTTTAAGGTGTCAATGTATTATATTTTTCTTTAGTATATAATATTCAGGCATAAGTTATCCACTGTGAACATCGGCTTTTTCCAAATACGAGTACGACTTGTTGGCGAGTAGTTATCAATATTGGCAGACGGACGCTACTGCAAACCCGTCGGTTTTTTTCCCTTTATCGCCTCTTAAGACACCCGCAGGAAGACCGGGAGGTTACCTTATTAAACCTTGTTGCCTCTTAAGACACCCACAAGGAGACCGGGAGGTTACCTAATTAAACATTATTAGAAAGCATTTGTAAAAAAAAAAACAAAAAAACTCATGTATTTTTCTTAATAAAACTCATTTTCTGCGTTGTTTCAATTGGATTGCAGAAATTAGATTGTATAATTGAGCAACAATGTTAATAGTCTCGGAGTTTTTCTAATACATTTCTTTGTATATTCAACTGGTTACTCACCTCCTCTTACTTCGCAGACCAGAACAAGTTCATTGCCCTCCTCTAAGGGACCGACGACGCCTGACACGTCCCGTCCCGACTTGTCGTATAAAATCAGCTGGTGTGGTGGCACTGTAACAAGGTTACATTTATGAAATACAAATTACGAGGTTAATAATTATTAGGTATTATCGGGGTTGCTAAAATAATAGCAAGAGGATGAGATTCTAAAATCATCGTTCCGAGTGAAATATCAATGTTTATTGATTTCAATGGCTTCACCAAATTTTGGGTCGAAAACAACGATCCATAGAAAGCGACCCTAGGAAGGTTATTAGTTAATGCAGGCGTTAAATATCACAAGTATCAAATACCGACATGGTTAGTGTAGTGTGTCGAACGAGTGACATCCCTAGTGCGTAAAACATTCGAGTTGATAAACAAGATCAAGCGCGGCTAGTTCGAAAAACTCGCGCGGCTTGAAGATGTTGATGTGAGCTTTAGCCAGTCTTCGTCCGAGACCATGAGAACAACGGCGTTTTCGAAACATCGGAGGTAATTTTTAAAGTTAATACACGCGGCTAAGTCCGGTTTATTTGTAACTAGCTGTGCCTTGCGGTATTATCCACGGTTTATTAGGGAAAAAACGTAGTCTATATGTTAATTCAGGGTGCCAGCTAACTCCATACCAAATTTTATAAAATCGCTCTAGCAGTTTAGACGTGAAGAAGTAACAAACATACACATTAACACATTCACAAACTTTCGCCTTTATAATATTAGTGTAGATAACAGTAGTTCGCTATATCTACACATATATTCTTCTTTCTTTAAAGTAAAAAAAAAACAATATATCAATCAATGATTTCGCCAATGTCAAAGTAAAGTAAGAAATAATAAAATATAACAAACTAGCCCAACGGATGGTCGCGTTTTTGTTAACTTTGTCCCTTTTTGTAGTAAGTGTGATAGTGATACAAAACGTGTAAATGGAAAAGTTTTCAGTTCAGATCACGTAAAATTGGCAACTTATGAAATTGTTTAAATTGTTTAAATAAAATTGATTAAAAAACAATGACTGCTAAAGTCATACCGATATTCAATCGATTAATTTTTTCAAGATCGAGTCACGAATTACGACTACTCCTACGGTTTTACTCTATGTGATTTTGGTTAGAAACTGAAATTCTAATCCTATTTAATTATGATATCAGCCTAAAAGTACGAGCACTCCCGTGGCGTGCCCTTATTTCACTTACTCGAAACACTACAATAATTTCCATTAAATCGATGACAATAAAACAAAAGACCGTCTCATCAAATTCCCAAACTCGCATCGTAAATTAAGAGTCGCCAGCAAACCGAAACGTTTCTCGTAATTAAAGCACCTCAGTGACCTTTGCGCCAGCAACAAAACAGCTGCCGTAAGGTTCGACCGCAAATTCGAATTACGAGTTTCGACCCTTTCGAGTATCGGTGGCAGTTCGAATAGCCAGAATGGGCCGTCCGACCGCACTGGCTAGTTAGTAGTCATTACATGACCCAACTTCCTCGACGAATCAAAGGCGAATAGCGTCCAATTTAAAGGGAATTTCATAGTTGACAGCGTCAGTTAAACACTCGTGGATTCGATATGATGTTTGTTCGCTGACTCGTCCAAGCCAATTTGTGTCTGTTAAATTAATTAGGGGTTATTAAGTTGTTTTGTGTCGTTAATTATTCATGCGGTGAGTTATGAATTTGGATTAAGTATTTAAGTATAATTTGTGTTGTTACTGTGGTTTGCGTGTAATTATTGTATAAAAAGAGAAATGTTCAGATAGATAATATGTAATTAGAACTAGAAAAGAGGTGCTAATATAGTATGTAATTTAATTTAATAAATACTGATTTATTATGTCGCAAGATATTATTATTTTGAGTGCCCTAAAAATCTAACCTAATTTTAAAAATTTTAATCAATATTTTGTATATTAGTAGTAACAATAATAGTCTGTTTCCATAGCAATTTAGTTAAAACAGTTAGGTATATTGTTGCAATGCGATCTATCATAAGACGTTACTGACTATGATTTATTTTACAGAGTAAAAATACACGGGATACGCCAGCTATTAAAAAGATATTTTGAATTCATTTTCTTAGCCCATCTTACTCTTAATTGATTACTCATGGAAGCATAGTACGGACGGATAAGGAATGGAATGTGCTCCCTTCCGTGTGTATTCCCAGACAGTTATACTCGTAATTTGGGTCTTTTCAAGGCAAGAGTGAATAGGCTGTTACTGAACCAGCATGCACCCTCGACCTCGTCGACACTTACCATGAGGTGTGACAGGTCAAAAGCTGGTCAGTCTGGTATAAAAAAAGTTTCGATGTTTTCGGAATCTCATAATCAGACTGGCTAGGTAGGACCAAAAAACCATCTGGATCATCATCGATCCAGCCATCTTCAAGTAATCCCGAAATATGTACCAACGTGCAACGTCAGTGCTCACGGAGTTCCAGATAAAAAAAATAACCCGTGATATTGAATTATCGTTAGAGAGTAAGAGATACAGGCAATTGTACATAAAAATACCTACGTTTTTTAAAGCGAGTTATAAGAGATCTCATTATCATTTATTGCCTATAAGATGATACCTGCAAAATTTTCAGACCTCATGTCACAGCCCAGGAGCGTTTCGTCTGTCTATCATGTAATTGAAACTTTAACCTGGAGGCATAAAAAAAAAATACAAAAGTATTGAAATGGAAACCTTTTCAATACCAAAAGCGGTCGACGAAACGTCTCCAAGCCACCACGACGTCATATGCCGTATTCATACGTATTAGCCATTTGGAGCACAATTTTCCGCCGGCAAGCTTCCAAGGGTAAAATTTCGAATCTTCCCACTGCTCAGTCAGTCTCAATATTTTCATCGTTTCCCTGTTATTTTATCATTAGCCCAGGAGTTGTGGTTAAAACTTTACCGACAGTTGCGTTGCGCTTGTTTAACGTGAGCAAGTATGGCGCTCGTGGGTCGCACTAAAACTAACATAGTTACATGTGACAAAAGGACAACGCTCATTATGCAAACGTTAATAGAACATTGAATAAGCAGAGAGCTTTGGTGTTCCGACTGGCTATTAAGCGTTGGGGAGGCGAATGGGAAATCCAACCATCTCTCAGTTTCGATTAACCTTTTGAATGCCCAAGGCAATCGGGTCGATAGAAAACGTCACGGCATCATGAGCTATTTTAATCTCCTGAGTATTGTCATACTATATGAGGACATGAAATAGATGAAATAAACTTAAGAAAAAGTAACCCGGTTCTTATCCGAAGCAGGATTTGAACTCGCATCTCCAACTTTCGCGGTTGACTAACTAAGCGGAAGTGCATTTTTTTAATTAGCATAAAATCACCTATTTCAAATTATAATTTTCATATTAGTAATTTTTATTTAAATATTTTGTTTTGCATTTTAAAAAAAAAAAGTAACAGTACTAAATTATACATTGAAATTGATGACATAAAATATAACTGAATACAATTAAGAATTCTAACACATTAAATTCACAGTAAAAATACAGTAAATCAATAAATCTGGGGTACTCCGTATTGGGTGTCGTAAGAGGCGACAAAGGGAAAAATCCTACGGATGGGCCGCAGCGTCCGTTGAAACTAATCTACATCTACTGTGGTCGCCAACCCGCCTGCCAAGCGTGGCGACTATGGTAACTATCCCAAAGATGATAAAAGTCATATTTGTGGGAGGCCTATGTCCAGCAGTGGACTGCAAACGGCTGAAATGTTGTTTTTATATTAAGCAGAAACATCTGCTAGTATACCGATATTTAAATAAAAAGAAAAAATTGACTCGCAGCGGGACTCGAACCCACAACCACTGCATCACTAGCCCAGTGCACTACCAATTGTGCTATATGAGTACCACTTGGACTTTTATTATTATTATTTTGTTATATTAAAGGCTTTCACTCCTTGCCGCTTTTGGCAAGGTGGATTTTGCCAATGTCAAGGTAAAGGCATAATCTTTGCTTTTGACTTTTGTGTTATGGAGAATGTTGGGTTGGTAATAATTGCTTGGACTTGTCAACTTTTTTTACTTTATCCTTCCTGGTATACGTCATTACGGGTGACATGTAGTGACATCTACCGAAAGAGTATTGAAACCTTTTTTTAAATTTGAAATTTTCTTTTTATTTAAATATCGCTGAAATGTTGATTATAATTCCGTATTGACGTCTTCATACAGATTCAATTGCTTCACTGTTCGCCTAGTTTCAAAAGCGATCGGAACACAACGAGAGTGGCACAACGTAAACCCCTCCCGCCCCACTTTGCGAGACAAGTGGCGTTTATGGCACGGCTATCACTTGTAACCGCTTTGTACTACATATCGCGAACCCACAATATAACGTAACCAATTGAATAATGCAACTCTGAACACAATGGCTGACCGTACCGTCATCCCTTGAGCAGGGTCCTTTACAAAAAACAGTCGGATAAAAGTCTCCGATTGTTATTGGCGAAACCCGCAGATATTAGAGTGTTTGGATCCGGTTTTGCCGGAAGAAATTAAATAGTTTTGCGAGCCTTTGTCCTGCTTGAGGCTTTTAGAGCCCGGGATTGGCGTAGGTGGGATCGGAAGGTCCATATTGGGAGGCGCATTTATTATGATTTCTTATATGTATGAGATAATTTAAAGCTTAAATATGGAGGACGATTCCTTTAGACTCTTTGCAAATGCTTGTATGTTTTTGATAAATTGAAACATTATTGAAACTAAGAACAAATCAAATAATTTTTTATGAAATATTTTTGATTTGCTTTGATTTTTAAGTAGTAATACTACTATATAAATTAAAAGTTGAAATAGATAACATATACTTAAGAAAAAAACGACGAGGACCTCCGGTGTTCGAGACGGGATTCGAACCCGCATCTCCAGCTATCGCGGCTTATCAGTTTAACTATCATTTGCTATGCACTCTATCAATACAGTTGCAACTATGTTAGAACGGACATTTTTTTAGTTTTACTAAATTTTTAGACACTATCAAGATCCAATTTAATTTAAGTAAAAGAGTGAAAATTTCTCTTAGAATTTTTAATATTTTAATTATAATATATATTTTTGAAAATGACATCGAAATTAACAAAACCGAGTTTTTTTAATTGTCCTTTCCTATTTTTTTTTCTTCCTCTCGTTCTCCCCGCATTTTGTTATGGATCCTAGAAGTCTAGCGTCTCAGCAATTGGCGTAGGCACTAGTATTACGAAAGCAACTGCCATCTGATCTTCTAACCCAAGCAAGTGCAAGTCACACGGCCTTACCGCTAGGCCACCAGCGCTCTACACTCTTATATGGGTCGACTTTTGTAATTCTGATTGGAAATAACGTAACATTTTTTTTTTCTAAATCAAAAATCATTTAAAACCCGTTCACAATACTTACCTTCAAAATCACTACTTAGTTACTTTTAAACCTCCGTAAAACACAGCCAGCTTTTCGCAAGAGCTCGTTAACAATTTAAAATAGCGATAAGAACATGTAGATAGGGGGAGTAATAAATTCTCATGCAAGCTACAGTCGATGTTGCGGTACACCGACTAAGCTTATCGCGGGAAGTGTAAGATATACCTACTTTATAAAATAAATAGTAAATATTACAGGACAACATAAAAAATAAAATACACGGTAAGCCCAAGAAGGCTTGTGTCGTGGATACTCAGTCAACCATATCCATACTAATATTAACGTAACAAATATAAAAGCCAAATTAAACATTAACACGGCTCTACTCACGTTTATTTAGTCACTCATGCGACATGTTTCGGAGAACATAGGCCTCCATTATCAAGCACGCGAGCATCGCGGCGCGCGTTAGTGCGCGAAGGGGCGGCGATGCGATCGCCGAATCGAACGGACACTCAGCACTCTTAGTGCAACGAGGAAATGCCGCCAGCATCCTTGGTCAAGGGCATTTTTTAGATTTTATACTGTAACTAGTTAAGTATTTCTAGTTATTATAATACGATTGTAAATAGACATACGGGTGATTGATATATGTATTTTATTTCTTCTCACATTATAAATGCGAAAGTAACATCACGTTTAAACCGCTGAACCAATTGGAATATTTGGTATGGATACAGTTTGAGCTACGAGAAAGGACATATGATTTTTTATCCCGCAACCATACTTTAGAGACGGGTATGTCTGGCCGATGAAGTCGCGAGGAAAAGCTAATATGTCTTCCTAAGACCCGACATACAACTATAATGCTATCCGAATTAATTATTTATAGTATAGGAAATAAAGTATAATCTCGTTTGTGTCAAAATCAAGAAAAACAAATGAAATTTAAGTCTGTATATATTTTATAAAATTGAAATATCTTTAAAATAATTTAATTAGTATTATATGTAGGCCGGTAGCCCTGAGAAGGATAAAATATACAAATACTTAAATATATAGAAACATCCTTGACTCAGGAACTTGGGGTCATGACCTGTGCTTTATGTCTTTGTGTGCTGTCCTGTATGTGTGTATGTTTAAAAAGTGGTTCGTCTGTAAGAAAATATGTCATCACATTTATCACCGACATGAAAAATCATCTGTTGTTCTGTAAATCAAAAAGGTGAGGTGATTGTTGTGTGTTATAGAGTACATATAGGCAGGTGAAAAACTTAACTGAAAACGCGACGTCTGTGTACATGATATTATGAAAGGTACGTCAAAGCTTCAATATATAACGCATACATGCTGTATTTCATCAGAAATAGAGAAATAGCATATATGGTAGGTATTTATCAGCTATCCTACCGGGCACATATCGTGACAAATGGAATGTTCTAAAATAGTACATATCGATACTAGTGAAAAAAAATTTTTTTTCGACGAGGGTGAAAGTTGGAGCCCGAGTGAAACGAGGGTGACAATCACCCGAGTCTTAAAGAAGTTTTTTCACGTGTATCGAACCCAATTCATAACAAGTGCCTTAAAAAGCGAAATTTACGCACGCGAAGCGTGCGCAAAGTGCACTTTTTACGCACTAGTTAGGAAAACGCTCTTATTCTTTTAATAAAAAACTCCCATGAGACTCAGACATACTAAATTATTATTCGACCTTAAGATTTTATTCTTATTTGTTATTCGATCTTAAGATATGTGAGTGACCCGTTTTTATATATATTTTACTACGCTGTTATTCTCTTAATGATAAAGACTTTTTAAGTCATAAAGACTTAAAGAGTTTTAAGCTCTTTTTGAACGCGTTGTGTTCTTAGTAACTTCTGCTACTGACTGTTTAAGTTTTGTACATATGAAAGACTTTTCGCTCTTCACTTAGACCAGTAACGTACTTATACGTTTAATGTTACATACCTACATGGCCTAAATTGTATGCGAAGAAAATACGTAATATCAACATATATTATACTACAAAATCGGTATAAAAATTCAAATCGTGCTATTACTCAAGCGCATAGTTAAAATGAACGGCAATTAATAAACTTAATACCAAAAAAATAACACTATTAAAAAAAATAAGGTAAATCGCAAGTAACTGGTCAACTTCAATAACTGGCCACCTTATACTGAAAATGAGTTCTATTTACCTATAAATAAAAAAAACTATTTACGAATGAGGTTTCAATTACTGGCCAACTCACACTAAAATAAATTATAATCGCCTATAAACAGAGTTAATTTCTTTTTAAGTATGTTGTGACCAGTTACTAGCGAAATATTTTCAAATAATATACAAGCATTACAATAAGTACTTAACTCCTACATTAAATCTAAAAAGGATTTCCTCGTTGTATAGCAATGCTGATACATTGTGCGAGGAAGCCGCCAGCTCTTCGGTCACCAGTTAAGTCAACCAGACACTTCGCGATTTCTGCAAAAAGTTTGTGCACGCCGCGACCTCATAGACCTAGCGTTTCTAATATCAATTTAGATATACTAAACTAAAATATGATATAAATCTTAATATGAAGATAGCCCAAAATTTGAAGAAGAAAAAGAAGAACAAACATTTATTCGAGGTATACGTACACAATTAAATACTTAGTACTAGCAGACTAAACTAGGGTGCCACGAAATGGTCCCGACTTAGCATGGTGCTAACAGCGCTGGTTTTCCGTCGATCTTTGTATGCATGTATGATTGTTACCTTTTACGCGAAAAATTCTGAACGGCGTTTACTGAAATTTTACAATTATATTGTTTTATCTATCAGAATAACATATTCTATGCTACTCGAAGTAATTATTTTGAGTGGACGCAGGCAGAACCTTGTTAAAAATAGTTATTTCAAAATTTAAAAATCTAAACCAAAAATTATCGGCCAGTACAATGTTGAGTTGGGACCATTTCGTGGCTCTGTTCTTTTAATGTAATGTAATGTTTCTTATATTGTAATGTTTGACTTTTTGGTGCCACAAATAAATACTTTTTCTTTCTTTCTTTTAAATTTTAAATTGTCATTTATGGCATAGAAACCTGGATGTGCCTATACCGTGAACTTACAAAGACGTAAAATATGTTGATACCCCGTTGTTTTTAATATTTACACATGTATACTCGTTTTTAAAAATAATTAATAAAATATTTCCATTTAACTATGTAAAAAAATGTAATAAAACACATATACATCGGTACACCCGATTATAACCTCCGGGACAACATCATACTTAAAATAAAACCCATAATTGTATGTAAAAATTATTTAACAAAACACACATTCCCGTAACACTGAACTAAAAGCAATTTATTCACTAGATAGGTAGTAAGGACACTGTAATTAGCAACGTTAATCAGGGTTTACCGCAACCGTTTCTCAACTTCACTATTGGGTAGAAAACCTGTTTGTTTTTTTCAGGCACACTTTATAATTTGCAGTTTAACTGGGTAGAGATGTCCTGAGGGTGATATTTTTATCGAATATTCAGGAATATTCGATAAAAATAATGCCATAATATCACATAGATGGTAAGTATGGTGTGGTTACTTTTACCGCATATATCAAAGTTTAATTTATTATATTAATTAATTTATTATTTAATCTATTCGTTTCTTTCTGATGTTGCATAAAGGACAATCCAAGCAGTCTTCTAGGGATCATTATATACGACTTCACTATGAAACTTTCATGAGTCTTGTAATATTTTACAAATGAAAATGATTGCACTCTAGTGCCTAAATAAATGAAAATATTTTTGCCACATATATTTACGCAGCGAGGCGAACGGACACTTGGCACTCTTATTGCTTGAAAATGGATACCTATGCTCTCCGAAACATGTCCCTCGTGTGACCTAATAAACGTGAGTAAAGCTGTCATTGTCAATCATTTTTGTATGTAAAAAAAAATATTTGTATTATGTATTATATGCAAAAAAATCTCGTAGATAAATTTTATAATTATTTCTAGGTATGTGTAACTAAAACACATGACATTTTTTAAATAACCGTTAAAGAAGATAAAAAAATAAGATAATGGTTTGTAGTAAATAGTACAATGAGTATACATGAATTGCAAGCGTTATAAGCTCTATTGAAAATATTTTTTGTATGTATTAAAATTTAATCCATGTAAAGAAAAAAAAAACAGTAGATAATAATTAACGAATTCTACATGTGATAAGTTGCTGTTGTAAGAAATCATTCATAAATTGTCTATGCATAAACCTGATGGTACAGTTATCTTCATATAGTTAGTTCGAGTCAGTATGGCCAAATATATCGATACAGATCTTTATTTATAATATGTGTATCAATATATTTGGCCATACTGGCTGTAACTAAATATATGACGCTGACTGTACATGCAAAGGAACTTAAACAACCACGAATGTCATTATAAACATTTCTAAAAAACTCGAGCATAGAAAAAACCCAGAGCACATCACTAACAGTAATTTATACGGCCCGGCGTGTAATGTATCTGTGTTGGCGTACCAACATCCGCGGCCTGCAGTGTACTTCCTACCGTAATTCTTTCGTAGCCGCTTTTGAGTTAAGGTCGTGTTGACTACCGATGACCCTTAATTTTTTTTGTTATTTAGTATTAAATACGTGTGTTTTTTTTTTCTTAATTATTATAACATTGCCCTACAAAACTCATAAGTAAGTTTGACTGTGGGATCAGAAATCTTTCGTTAACTAATTTTAGTACACTAATTATAACATTTATAGCTCTGTAATGAATTGGTTAGTTACATAGGTAAGTCGTGGTAACATTTTTCAGGTTAAAATTCGTTAAACATAAATTATTAGGTTCGTAGAAGCAAGAAAAATATAAATTTCTTACTTTTGCCTATGACTCCGTCTGCGCCAAATTAGTATTAGTTCATGAAGTATATCACTAATATCACAAAATCAACATGTGAGAAAATAATACGTCGGTTATGGAAAATAATGTAACCTTACTATGAAACTTCATTACTTATTTTATATGTAACGATAAGTCTACAATTATTTTTCATTAATATTTTAAGTGACCTCTCGTCTCAAATCCTTACTACTACTACTATTTACTTACTAAATCATTACAGAATGAAACATGTCGAGCAATATTCGACTTATAAATCGTGAGTTACCCGCTTCTATATAATTAATACAAATCCAGACTAATTGCTACGCAGCTTTTTTTTACTACCGTTAAAAAAAAAAAACAATTTGCAGCTGTTGGCTCCGTCTTAAGCGAGCGATACGTAACAGTTAAGTGGGAGAAGCGATCGTAAGTCATTGCGTCGACGCCGCGCCGAGTACACACGTATATATCAAATTGTTTAAACAAGCCAACCTCTATGAGTCAGCTACTTGGGCGTAAGTTGCTTGAACAAGTTTGCTCGTTCGTTTGATCGATGCTTTTATAGAATCTATACGTTGTGGACGTGATCGGAAATGCCAATATGCGATACTCATTTTACATACATACATACATTTCAGCCGTATGAAGTCCACTGCTGGACATAGGCCTCCCACAAATATAACTTGTATCATCTTGGGGGTAGTTGCCATAGTCGCCACGTTTGGCAGGCGGGTTGGCGACCGCAGTAGCTGTAGATTGGGTTTCGACGGACGCTGGTGCCCGTCCGTAGGATTTTTCCCTTTGTCGCCTCTTACGACACCCGCGGGAGGAAATGGGGTGGTGCTATTCTAGTCAGCCGGCACCGATACTCATTTTAAATGAATTTTATTAACATAAATTTTTCTATTTTTCTTTCGATTTAAATATCGAAGATATTCGCTAGCAGACGTTTCTGCATAATAAAAAATAATTTATTAACATAATTAACTTTATAATTATTTTGCCTACTCAGGGGGTTTTAAATAAAAGTATAATGTATAAGTACAAATGGCAATCCATTTACTCTGTGGAAAAACCAATAGCGCACTTTTAATATGTAACCGGTACATTTCATGTTATACCTTTAAAACTGCGGCGCTACAGAGAACTACGATTTTTCTTTTTTCATTTGTTTAATACTTATTCCATGAAATGCCTAATGTCAAGTGACCTCCAAATAGCTCAACATTAAAATCCTAGACCGTACCTAATATTAGCGGTATTATTCATGTTTTATAACAATAATTTTATTAGGCAGGCGTCCGGTTTTTTACCCACTAGCCCAATAGTACATCCTTTCCACCCAATAGCCTAGTACACCCTAGATTCCATTAAAACTCAATAGTCCTTACACCATGGCGGGTGCTGTCTCTGTGCGCGTCCCATAATACGGACAGGGGCAACATCCGCTTAGTGTACCCCTTATATTTCATTAAATGGTAGAAAGCGCTTCTCCGCGTGGGCTCGAGTCGGCTCCGCGTACGCCTCCCAAATGTCCGGAACACCATTGTTCCGTGTACGGAAAAGACATCTATCCTCGTAACGCCCAGTGTGCATTACAATGTACACTCCCTTTCAATGGAGTTGAAATCTTTTATAAAAGGAAATAGGGTAGACTTTCTTTTGTTTCATTAGTTTGCGTCCAAAAGAAAATTCAACCCAATTCACTGCATAGCAAGGTTGTTTTTAACTATTAAACATTTTAGTATGGTGGGTGTTACGAGGCTATAAATAAGCTAGATATATTGCTCAAGGCCGCCTCAGCCATCATCACTCATTCTCGCAGAGCCGCGATCAAGACACCCGCCAAACTTCACTGAAAGTAGGCGGTATGCATGCACAATGGCCTATTTTGCGCAAAGCCCGACGAACGACGTTCTCCACATACCCTTCCAGTATTTGGAGTATGTCTAAAGAATTATCTTTGAGTCCCTAAGGAGCATACAAATATTTTGCCGCATTACGTCAGCAAAACATTCGACTCATAAAAAATATTTTAAACGCATTAACTCATTCGCACGAAGCGATTCGCTTCTACCTTCCTAATGCGGACTGCTAAGGAATGGAATTCGCTCCCTCCGTCTGTATTCCCGGAAAGATATAATTTGGGTCTTTTCAAGGCAAGAGTGAATAGGCTGTTACTGAACCAGCATGCTACACCTTCGACGTCGTCGACACTTACCATCATGTGCGACTGAGTTCAAACGCTGGTCTGTCTTGTATTAAAAAAAAAACTCTAGAAGTGGCTAACATTGTCATTCATAAATTTTACTAACATATAATTGTAGAACCTGCACCAGCGTAGAATTCGTTAAAAACTTTCCATCCCTCTCAAACTCTATGAGTTTGAGGTATATATGACTATATACTTACTCGTATAATATAGAAATAAAGTATAGATTTAAGTTTCAGCGGTTTAGGGAATATGTTGTGTCGTTCTCCTATATTCTACGTACGGATATCTAAGCACAAATAGAATATAAATATGTTTAAGTAACAGCTTTGGGTTTTTTGTTTGTAGATGATTCTATCATAACTGTTCTCATCTTGCTAACGGCGAGTACAAACTAGCACAGTTGCAAATATTGTGCACAGACATAATCTTGCCGTGTGGTTTCGGCTGACTAGCACCACCCCATCTTCTCCCGCGGGTGTCGTAAGAGGCGACAACAGGACAAAACCGACGGATAGGAAGGCCGCAGAAGCCCAATCTACAGCTACTGCAGTCGGCAAGCATGGCGACTATGCCAAGTACACCCCAAGATGACACAAGACATATTTGGGGGTCGCCGTAAACGACTTACGGCTAAAATGCTGAATTATGATGATGATAATCTTTTAACTAACTTTATATAAGAGCAGCATTCTCTTTGTGCGCTTTTATAGACTTCGAATTGTACAGTGTATGTTAGGGACATACCTGCGCCAGTTATCGAAAATGGCATGACCGCCACTAACTATTAGGATTTATTTCTGATTACGGTCTACTAAAGCCAATAAGTCTGATATCATGCCGGTAAACCGATCACAAGCCAAGCCATGTTCACCGACATCACTTGTTCCAAGTGACTAATATTTCGTGAAGGACTAGAGTAAAGTTGTCTCGTGAGGTAAACGTCATGTAAAAAGGTGGAAAGGTGACATTGCAGCGATAGTTATTCCGGCAAAGCGTCTGATGGAGAAAAACCTTGTTTAACATATTAGTGCATTTTATAATGGTTGTAATTCCATCAAGAGTTACATTGAGACGGAGAAAATTCTCGACACAAAACCCTTGATTGCAACCCTAGCCACGGGCAGCCTCAGCCCGGCCCATTGTCGGTGATAATTTATACGAAAATCAGGATTAACATGTAGTGTAGTATGTAGTAGGTAATATCTTAGCAACTTAAGAACATAAGATATATATGTATCACCATAATTATCGAATATCTAACGGAAAGTTATTACATGAAATTAATGAGCAATCATTAGGCGAAGATGGAATAAAGTATCACTTTCCTTCATTATGCGAGTTTGCTCGTCCCATACATAACAGACGGGCAACTTTGAGCTCAGAGCAATGTGATTATTTAGGAAACTTTACGAGAACGTCTAAACATGAACTTGGGAACTTAATTGTTGTAATATAATCGCTTTAGCACTCAACTTTGCTTTTATGTTGCGATACGACTATGTTTCATGTTGATGTCTTATGTTCTACATTAACTTTCGTGTTTGTAATGACGTTCGCTTGTAAATAGCTTTACGACATACGGAAATTACTCTATTTATAGATTGAGGAACCTTTATTTGCGTCATAATTATGGATTCCAATGGCCCAAGGTCACATAGATTTAGGCTGATGATTAATACAATTTGGCTAACGATCTACTAGGGAAATAGCAAGGTAACTTAGCTTGCTGTGTACAACCTGCAAGCATTTTCGTAGTAATAAAGATTATTAAAAAGACTATCGATTATTTTATAGACTCAGCCATTCTAACCATTGGTAGTTTTAGTCAGTCAGTAGTTTTACAAGCGCTAATATTACGAGTCGCTCTTAACTGTATTAATGGAATTATTAGTCTATAATTCTGTCGCAAGGCTGCGTCTGGTATGAAGCTTCGAAACCAAGAAAAAGCGGCTAGTAAATTAGTACCGTAAAACGGGGTGAGTAGGTTTCACGGGAGAGGTGAGTTACGAATGGGGAGAGAAGGTTTGAAGGGTGAGAAGGGATTTTAAGGCTACCGCTACAAAAATCATGTATTCCAATTTAAAATGGATATATATAGTAATACGCATAATAATTAAAACGTTCCAACAATCTTCCAAAAGCACCTTTGTATGAAAACCCCTCTCACCCCAAATACGAGGCACTACGGGGTGAGGTGGGTTTTCGTGTTTATCGTTAAAGTTATAAAATGGAACTACACAAACTCAAAAAAAAAACTGAAATTCATACCTCGAAAACACTTTTTTTCTATATAAATCAATGTGCCACATGTAAAAATAAACTTTTATCCAGGTTTGAACTTCGATTCCCACCCATCTCACCCCGTTTTACGGTACCTGTTTACAATAATGCCTTATTGCTCTCCGAACGTAAAGAGAAAGACAGGATAACTTCCGCCCCCTCTCACACAATAAAACTTGTCAATTATCGCAATCTCATATCGAGAAACCCTTTCCGGCAGCTTCGGAATTCTCGAAAACTTCCGTCCGACGTAGATGCGACAAGAATATAAAAAGCAGCCGAGTTCCGACGTGCGGGGAGAACGCTTCGTTGAATTAACAAGTACAACACGAAATTTGAATTTAATGAAACAACTTGGCGGCTAGCAGCTGAGCGAGTATCGATTTTGCTTATAAGAAATGAACTGCTCGATGTACTCGTGAAACGTTCGGATACTCGATTCTGCATTTTAAACAGGATTGTAACGCTATTGCGAAGGGATTTGTTACTGATTTATGGAAATTGTATTGTTCATACATGATATTATTACAAAGCGGTGTTAAACGCATATAATTCCATATTATCCTAATGGTCTGTCTGTTACCTTTTTAGGCTTAAACCACTAATTTCGAATACATTTGGACTCCATACCAAATAATTATGTAGTATGAGAGTTTTTGAATATCCTAGAGGGAAAGATAGAAGGAAAGAGATGCCGAGGACGGCCAAGATATACCTATCTTAAGCAGGTCAGGGAGAAAGCTGGTGTCGCATCATATGAAAAGCTAAAAAGGCTAGCAAACGAAAAAACTAATTGGCGAATACTTCACCGACAAGAGCATGGCTCTTAAATTGTGATGATGATGATGATGAGAGTTTTAAGAACGGACGTGGGATAGTTTTAATCCCGGAATCATTTAAGAGGACGAAAACGGGAGTGGCTCAGACTAAGTCGAAGGCAAACACGAATGTATAATAATTCGTAGATTCAACACTTTGTTTATTGACATCCTCTGGTCGTTCATAGATCAGAAACCTGCCAAGTCTAATGAAATTTATTTCATAGTAAACGGACCTTAAAATTCAATATGAACACCTTTTATGGGTCTTTGGGTAGTTTAGGAATATATTGTACACATCTGACGTTTGTGCCAGGCTTTTTACAATATTTTGTAACGCCTTTGACCTTGATTTTCTGGAATTCCAATCTTCCTTTGGATTCCCAGTAGGATCACCTTTCACGCATAAAACATCTGGTATGTAGGTATTGTCTTACTATTAATACATATAGATGAACTAAGACAGGAATGAGGACAGAGGAGGTATTGTTAAAAATAACAGTGATAGTTGACTTTCATCCTAAATTAACAATTTTATCTACGTAGGTACATATCATAAGTGCTCTAAAATGTGTCCAGAAACCGTAGGCAATGACCAGCATTACCAACCATCAGTAAGATGTAATGTTAACATTATCTACTGAAATCAGTAAGTAGGTGATGAGTTTAAATTTGGAACAGCTGTCAAATTCAAGTGGGGTGGCAATTCTAGTATATATAGATATTAAAACTGTCATTGATACGAAAAGCCAATTCGATATGTTTTTTAAATATAAATCGAACGAGATTTGTACTCGAGTGACATTAGAATAGGGAGTTCATTGGCTTGTCTATGGTTAAAAAAATATTTGACTGAGATACGAAATACGCAACGCCGCCATTTCAAACTGTCATTTGTTTTGTTCGTTGACTTCTTAATGTTTACATGTAGCACTAGTAATAATGCAGCTCATTTTCCTACGGTTCCTTCTATTATACTTCTTCTATTATAACTTCTATTATATACTAATGCCCTTCATTATGCACAGATACATAAACTACTATTGAATAACTACTCAATGCTTATATTTCAGACAAAATGTTGAAATACACTAATTATATTTTAACCGCGCGTGACTGGCTAGTTACGTTAATTACAGGTTCTACAAATCATGTTATAATTGACTGTAGGCTATGTTATATGATTAAATATGAAGTGATTTAATTAAATTAGCATTTATTTTTTTGACAAGTTGGCCTAGTGGGTAGTGACCCTGCCTATGAAGCCGATGGTCCTGGGTTCAAATCCCAAAAAGGGGATTTATTTGTGTGAGTCGTTGGTGTTTTATATGTGTTTGTATATTAAGTGTATATATATAATGATTCGTACCACGCAAAATACGCGAAGCGATTGAGATCGGGCGTCGTCCAAATTTTAATCGTGATGGTGGTAGGGCTATACCGCCAGCATGGAAGCCTGCCATCTATGGCAAACATCAAAACCTTAGGGAGTGTTGTAACAGTTTAGTGGACACAGCGAGTTCGGTGTGTTTAGAGTCGTTGTTGGTGGACGAATCGAACCCGCGTTCTACCATTACAGCGGCTCCGGTGTCGGACCGCCCTCAACCGGTTTAGACATCAAGAGCGGCGCGAGTAGCGCGGCGCGGGTGAGTGCGCGAAGGGCCGGCGACGCGATCGCCGAATCGAACGGACACTCAGCACTCTTAGTGCTTGATAATGGAGGCCTATGTTCTCCTAAACATGTCGCGCGAGTGACTAAATAAACGTGAGTAGAGCCGTGTTAATTTTTAATTTATCTGATATGTCTCACGAAAGTTTAAATACAAGTATCTACCATCCCGTGATTTTTATTTACAAATGAGTTCAATTTTTTTCTACAGGTCGCGTTTCAAAGTTTCTATCGCATTTCAATTATTTAACACTTGGAAATCTTTCTTTTTTGTGAAGCAATGTACGTTACATACTTTTGGTGCGCTGTTTCATAAGTCATTGACGCTGACTGTACGCGTAGATACACTGTGAATGTCACCGTAAAATTGTAAAAGCCGTTAGATTACACCTAACTTTAGCGAGATTTAAAACTATCAAAAAATTTTGAACTGTAACGAATTGCTTATAATTTAACGCATTATTTTAGGTAGCTTTTTTTATGACATAGGCGATTAGGCGGCAAACGAGCAGACGGATTGCCTGGTGGTAAGCAATTACCGTCGCCCGTGGGCACCCGTAACACCAGAGGTGTCACAAGCGCTTTGCCGGCCTTTAAGGGGGGTTGGAGCTCTAGGAACCTTACTCACCATCAGGAACACAACACTGCATACCTGAAAGGTAGCAGTGCTATTATGGCTGTGGTCTTCTGTAAGGAGGAGGTACTTCCCTAGTTGGGCTGCCCCAGATTCAAGCGTGATGGTCATTGCTGTGCCCTACCTCTCATTGTTGGACGTAATTTAAGGACATACCCGGGTCCAAAAGCTTGTAAACTACCCACGATAGTTTATAATGTAACGTAAACGAAAGAGTTTAACTGTAAACAGTATGAACGAGTATGTTAGGGTTCACCATTTTTCGACTGTTTACAATTTCGCAAATTAGATTAGAATCAAACGACATTTATAATCTGTGTTACATACAGTTTGATACTAGACTATTCCAAAGCCTCTATTGTAAGTTTCTTTTGAGGTAAAAAAACGTTTACGAATGCGTAAGTGATAATGTTATTTATGTGGGAAACGCAAACGCGTTCGTGACGTAAAGTTACGTTAAAAACTTACACTCAGGGCTCTAAAGTTAACTCAGATGCACCATTTAATAAACCTTGACACATTGTATACAAATTGCCTCAACCAAACTGTATATCCATCAAGTATTTTACTGCCTCTACCGTGTTACAGTCAATGCATAATTCAATAGGCATAATTTTAACTGTAGTCTGAGCCATGAGGTTTATAGCTACATCAAACGTAAGGCTTCTGTTCAGCAAGGGTTTGAAACCCGTATAGCTAACAAGCGGGTCCAAAAGTGAAAAAAATAAACGTTTCTTTGATGAAACACAGTTTTTTATATATTATGTTGTATTTTAATTAGATATATCATTTCTGTTCTGCATATATATTTTGCTTATTGATGCAATGCGTAATATTTACTTACTTATTCTAAATTGTAAAATGAAGTACCTTGATTTTTGTTTGGAGTTTTGATAACACCATTTATTTTATTATTTGAACTATATTAATTTTTTGTTTATATAATATTGATAATTTATAGCTATACTTGAGTACAAATGAAACGGAACAATTTTATCGCATTAAAACAAAAGGTATCAGTATAGACCAAGTTGAACAATGAAGACCAAGTGCGGGTAGTCAGAAAACCTCGCACTGTAAGAAGTCGTCGTTGAACACTTTAGTCCTAAAATGATGATGATGATTTAATTTAACTGCGTGAAATAGGAAATTAGTAGCGACAAAAAAAAATCCGGACCCTATTCAAGACCCTATCATTTATCGATAAATCTTTCATGAAAGATATTTGGCTATTTCACATTATTTTCATGAACTGAAAACAGAAATGTTTTTTATTTACTTTTATCAATTTCCACTTCAGTGTGAACGATGCTCGAGTTCAACAAACTATCGAACGCACCGTTTTACCGTGCATCGTTCTACATGCTACATATTTATCCTGTTTTTAACCATTTTCAAAAGGTTTTTTATTCTTGAGGCCTGGGGCCTTTGATTTTTTTATTTGTCTTCCCTGAATTATTAAATTTAATTATTTATTTATATATCACAAGTACATCTAACAGCACAATTGTTGTACAGTCGTACAATAAATGATGCTACGTTTGTGGTGTAGAAACAATGCCTAAAATTATTGCTCTTATTACAGGCCACACTCGGTATTTATAAAATGAATACGTATAATATACAACTAAGCTAGGCATTACAATAACTATTTAACTACTCTATATAAAATCTACTAAAGGCCCGTGAGGCATTGTACCAAAGATTCAGGCCGCATTTCCTCGTTATATCGCAATGCTTATACGTTGTGCGAGGAAACCGTTCCTCATATTGGTCACCAGTTACGTCAGCCCATTAGTTCAAGATCAAACCTTACAACTAAACAACTCCACAGAGACAACACGCCTCCAATGTAACTCCTACAATGTTGAACATTTCAACAACACATTGCCAGTATTCTATAAATTTAGCTACATTTCCATATGTTTTAGAAAGTTTGAGCTTCCTACTTTATTCGGTTGACTGTACAGGGAATTCTAGAAGTTTACAACAAAGTTCGCCTTGTGGCGGGTTAAATTTATTAGGTATATTTTGTGCTAGCTTCCCGTGCACTTCTTTACGTCACAGCGTACACTGATTTAGATGCTAATGCTGTGAGACGCCTGTTGTTCGACTTTTCTTCAGGTTTTACCTCTATCGCGTTTTGTATGTAAAAATAGACACTATGCTGTAGATGCACGTCTATTTTTTTATGACTACTCGTACAGGTCGTGCCTAGGGGGTAGGGACCCCTGTCTATGAAGCCGACGGTCCTCTGGTCAAATCCCACAAAGGGCATTAATTTGTGTGAGCACAGTTATTTTTTCCTGAGTCATGGTTGTTTTTTACGTGTTAAAGAATTTGTATTGTTGGCTGAGTACTCAAATACAAGTCTTGAGCTTACCATGGGGCTCAGTCAATTTCTGTAAAGATTTCCAATAATTAAAATATCGCTGTTAAAGGGAATGAAGATTATGGAGTAGATTTGAACTGAAAAGCATAAATGAATTTAATACTATTAGCGTCAAGTGTAAAATATGGATGAATATATTACATACAAAAAGATAGCTAATAGGTAGTATGTCGGCAACATACATTAATATCGTAGAATATATTTACGTGCGAATTGAGTCGATTTATTTCTTTTGTAGTCGATAGGACTGTACTGGATTTTACTGGTTGCATTGTACTGGATTTGAATAAAAATAAAATTGTTATGTAAAAGAAAAATATATACGAGTAGTATGTTAAAGTTGTAAATCCATTTCACATTTATAATACTACTAAATATTATAAATGCGAAAGTAATTCTGTCCGTCTGTTACCTCCTTACTATTGGGATTAGATGTGGTATGGAGAGGGTTTGAGCTACGAGAAAGGACATAGGATATTTTTTATCCCGCAACCATACTTTATAGACGGGCATGGTTGGGCGAACAAGTCGCGAGGAAAAGTAATATATAAATTTAATAGTCGGCAACACACTCAATGGCTCAAAATCAATGGCGCTTGAGGCTCTAATGGTGTCACCATTAGAGTCTCAAGCGCCATTGATATTAAGGATCTTGAAATAAATAAATTAAACACGAATTTTACCCCTACCACATAATTTATCTATCACGTCTATTTGTTTAAGCGCTATTCATAAGCCACGTGAGACCGATCAAGTTACGAGAAAAATATGTTTTCGTTCGCAGACTAACACGTTTAAGGCTTTCGCACTCAACACTAAAAGCACCTTCGTGATATCGCCATACATTATTGTAATAACACCACTCCGGGGCTTCTTTGATGGTACGGCCGTGTGTAACCTCTCATTTTCCTTACCGAAATTCAAAGGAGCGAATTTCAAAGCTTTGTTTTGCATCGCTTGCGCGGCGAACGCCGTTGAAAGACTGGCTTTTTAGATAAGGTTCGCTTATAAATTTTCAGCATAGGGCAGACATTTTGCGCTAAAGTTTTTCAGTGTGAGAATGAGAGCAGCTGCTTCGTTCTGGTATCGCGGGGTTGGAAAGTTGTGTGCGGGACGATTTAACTCGTCAAGCGTGCCTGGTTGTATTTTTTTTTGGGGATTTTTTGGTTGAAGCAAATTGCAACTTTTGAGTGATTTAATGAACAAGCGAAATGAATAAAACAAATTGACAACCAGTAAATACATTTTTAAGTTTATGTGTTAATAATAATTAAGCCAAAAAACTGTTATGCTGGTTGGTGAAGTTTTGTATTTTTGAATAATGTTGTGTAATTTCTGTTTGGCATGGCGAAAATGTATTGAAGCTATTCCTTGGTGTAGGAAAAACTATAACTTTTACTTTTAAAGATAAGTATTAAATCCAGTTATAATGGTGACAGAAGAGCTAGCGGTTTCCTCGCACAATGTATCAGCATAGCGATAAAAAAAGGAAATGCCACAAGCATCCTTGGTACAATGCCTCTTGGGCCTTTTTTAGATTTAATGTAGTAAGTAGTTAAGGACTCGTAGTTATTATAATATTGTAAATAAAGATTTTTTTTTAGTTAATAATTCAAACAGTAACGTAATCATTATTATAATATTTCGAATCGTATTATATAAAATAAAGTTTATTTCCAAAGAGTGAACGGTAAACTTTTAGTAATAGTTAAACAGAATTTTAAAAGCAACATAAATGGATTTTTTCGTATCGTAAATAAAATATTGGTATCAAAACTCCCAAAGTATTCCAATCCAGTTATCAAAAAATTTCACAAAAAAAGAAGAGGTCGACTATTAAAGCAAAATAAAAGCTGAATTGGAATTTACAGAATATCCAAGCGGCTGTGTTGAATGTTAATGGAGGTTCTGTCCTCGCTGGCTAAAACGGACCCTCACAATAGCGTGAATTGAAATTAAATTTACAAATGACAAGGTTACAGTGAAAACTTTAACACTATTAGAAAATTATAGTTTACCGGCTTCCTGAGAAATATGACAGCTGTGTTGAAATGTCAAGTTTTACCGTCGCTGGTCCTTACCCCGTTCAAGCTCCATTGTAATAATTTTATTAAGAACATTTTCCTATCACAATATTGACGTTACATTATTGACCTTTCTTTGACATGTTAGGTTTATAAATTGTTAAATAGCTGTCCTACTGCTCGTAAATTATTTTTAATGTGTAAATACAATGGAGATATATAAGAATCTAAAATTGACTAGGCTATCAAGGAAATTACCGGAATTCTGCATATTAAAATGGTATAAAATTTTAAGCGTCACCAAAGATGGGTCAAGGGCAAATTCGGTGCAAACGGTGGTTAGAGGTGTGACTGGACTTTAAACATATAGCCAACTTACATGTGTTTTCATATCCATCTTCGAGAACGCAGCTTTAGCAAGCCTACTCTAAACGACTGGCTATTTAGCAGGGGACCTGTCCAACCAATCCCTCCCGTCGGATTGGTGGGTCAGTAAGATACATAACGTCGCTATACGAGATATCTAACAGCTCGCCACATGTTGAGTCATTGAGTTGAAAAATTGCATTGGTGATGTGAACGTCACAATACTACGATTCCATCCATTCTAATAATTTTCCCGTACGCGGAACAATGGTGTTCCAAACATTTTAGAAGCATAGCTACATAGAATCGAATCCAACGCACAGAGAACCTTTCTACTTCTAACACAAGAGAGAGAAATATAAGGGATACTAAGAGGAGGTTGTCCAGCCCGAGCCACAGATAGGACTATTGAGAGTCCGGGGAGGGTCACCGTCGAATGCGATCGTGATCCAGTGGCACTCCCCCTAACGGCAATGCGGACGTCGCGTGGGTTTTTAGTTGGTATTCTCCTCCCCTCCTCTTGGCTAGCAAGAGGAGCAGCGAGGAGAGAGTCCCACATGGGGGTATGTGGGACTCTCTCCTCGCTGCCATCATCGGCCTACCCCAGGCCCGAGGGGGATGACTAACTAACTAACTACTTTGGCTCAGGGACCCAAAGAGGGTCTTGGCCTCCGAAACGAGAGCACGCCATCTGTCCCGATCATGCGCAGCTTCTTGCCAGTCACTGACTTGGAAGAGGGGGATGCGTAAACGCATTTTCCCGGCGCCAAAAAAAGGACTATTGAGAGTAAATTGATTGTATAATGATTATAATTATAAAGAGAACTCACCAATAACCGACAGCCGTATCTGAAAGTTCCTCGTCGGCGAGTTCTTGAAGTCGACACGACAACGATAGATGCCCTCATCGTCCAGCTGAACGGTGTCTAGAGTGAGGGCCGCGGGGCGAGCCACTGTCGCGAAGTACGCGCGGGGTCCGAATGCGTTGGGGTCCGACCATTGCAGTGCCTTGTTGAAGGAGCGGCCTCGGACGTCGAAACTGTAAAAAAAAACCTTTTAATTAGAACAAGATAAATTATAAACTTAGTGGTACATAGGACCAACGAACATGGGCGCGAATCTTTTGAAACTGTGCTATCTTAGGAATAAGGTAGTCATTTTAATTACTATTAAATAAACAATAAGTTACAACAGTAGTGGTGATCGGTTTGGGTAGTATTTGGTATTGTGTTCTGATTAGGATGCAATCAGAATAATTATGAATTGTTTTGGCGCATTAATATGGAGCGGGTCATCGAAGTCAGTTAATCATTTTTTACGCCAATTTTTTTTTATCTCTATCAAAACAAGATGCCATATACGCTTTTAATTGATGCCCACTATTTTTGTAACATCTTGTAAAATAATCAACTTCATTATGTTTAAATTTATATATGCCGCGCCGCCGCTCTCTACATACTACGCTCATAATAGTCTAACCCAGCTTTTTACCACGAGATCTAACTAATAGTCTCTCGGGTTTCAGCTATTAGCCAAGATGGAAATCTTTTACAAAAGCTCTATAAATAAGTATGGAATGAGTCACGTGATCTTTTCACATACATTATTTTTGTTTAGATTGCGCTTTCTTGGCTATGCCCCTTGTGTTAAGGATAACTTAAATACTATATAATATGTCAGATAAAAATAGGGAAACAACAGACATCTTATCGCTAATAAGCGATCTCTTCCAGACGAGCGGTAGCGCAGATAAAGAAAATTCTGCTTTTTTTCTGTTTGGCGATTTTTTATTCGTAGACGTATAATATATCTTGTTGCTTTGTGACACATAGTTTATGTACAGTCGCCATCAGATATATCGGATCTCTGGAGGTGGTCACAAATATCTGAACATGCACTCTATTGCCTTGACAATAGAGTTGTTGGTCAATTTGTGATCACCTCCATAGCTCCTATGTATCTAATGGCGACGGTACATTGATAAATGTATTTATTGTTTTATATTTCTTAGTATACTAGTTTTACCAAGTTCTACATTATAGGTCATAGTCATGTTTTGCGAACCTTTTTCCACCTGACTACGCATATACAAAGCAAACGAGCAATGAATTAATCCATTAGGGATTACAAAGCTGTATCAAATTACACTAAATTGAAACAATTCATTTGCGAACACAATATATATAATGAATGAAGTCGGAGTAAATATAGGTAAATAAATCTCAAAGATACCGATACAACAAAATGTCAAAAATATAATGCACCTTATCGTCTCAATATTAATCTTTTGAACGCCAAGCACCAATAAAGTGGTCGCGTGATGTCATGCCTGCGACGCCACCTACCTCTAATGTGGCTATGGCGGGCAATGTAAAAGCAATTGTCCTGCTGACAGATAAGGTTTATATTTGTTCTGCACTAGTCGATACGTTGGTGTACACGTCACATTTTAACTCGAGATGTAAAGCGTTCTAAAGGTTGCTGTTTCAGGAACGTATAGATATCTTTGACCTTCTTTTAGCTTGACCCGGAATGAGTAGTTTTGGGCCACCCGCGTCCAGTGAATTCCCGCGATCTTTACCGGGTCGTTAGTCCACATTGTGGGAAGTCTGCCCACGCCGCGTTTAATCAAATAATTAAATTTCCGATCTGATAAACTCAATATGCTATGCCAAAGTTTGATCCTACGCCATCGTATTGGAATTCACACGTTGATTTTATCAGCTACCCAAGTTTTCCAGGAAGGTTACAGTCTAATACTAGCGACCTATTTTCACGAGTACAATTTAATTATTAATAAATTCATATTCATTTTGATTTGAATTTATTTTAATATTTAAACAGTGCTATTCGTATTATA
The DNA here is from genome assembly GCA_022674325.2 of Grapholita molesta. Taxonomy (NCBI): domain Eukaryota; kingdom Metazoa; phylum Arthropoda; class Insecta; order Lepidoptera; family Tortricidae; genus Grapholita; species Grapholita molesta. The sequence goes on from CP053138.2 coordinate 4,550,039, forward strand.
TATCCACGAAGGACACGTGGAGAGCGGTTTCATCCTTACGTTGTGAATATTCCATCCATTCATTCCTTCCTAATGCGGACTGCTAAGGAATGGAATTTGCTCCCTTCATCTGCATCCCCGGAAAGATATAATTTGGGTCTTTTCAAGACAAGAGTGAATAGGTTCTTACTGAACCAGTGTGCTACACCCTCGACCTCGTCGATACTTACCATCAGAGGCTCTAGTGTAAGTTTCTTTTGACGTAAAATAACGTTTACGAACGCGTAAGTGATAATGTTATTTATATGGGAAACGCAAACGCGTTCGTGAAGTAAAGTTACGTTAAAAACTTACACTCGGGGCTCAGGTGTGACTGAGGTCAAACGCTGGTCAGTCTTGTACAAAAAAATCACTTCCATGGAAATCACTAGACGTATACGCGGCGGGAAGTAGTTATTAAATATGTGATTATACTAATAATATGCGGTATATGTGAAATTAAGTGATTAAGTGCAACGAGAATTAATATAGAAGTTACGTCAACATTTTAATGTAGAACGCCGATATGCATATAACAGACGCGTTACAGTAGTAACACAGACAAGGTTCTTTAGCTAAGTTTGTCATGTTATTAGGATTGATAACCTTTACATTAATGAACAAATTAATTTCTAAATAAGTGAAAAAAAAACCACATCGAGAAGAACATCTGAAAAATATTTATATTTGTTGGTGTTATGAAGTCGGTTAAAAAATAACCTCCTCCTTTTTTTGAAGTCCGTTAAAAATATAATGATTAACATATCACTTCAGCTATGAACTCTGTATCATAACTTGTTCTCATTCTTCGCGGCCCGAGACCACACTATAATGGAACTTAAAGTGAATTGCATGAGTAAACCATTCCACCCTTTGTTTGGTAACATTAGCATATTCAGAATTGATTCGATAACGCGCACGGCTTGAATTCGTATACATAGCATTAGGGGGTCACTGGTTGGCCAAAAGAACTATAACTTTTAGTGAAATTATTGGGACAGAAAGTTCACTCTACTGTTTATGTATAATGTTTAGGATTTAATTACAATTAAAACAAAGTCAAAGTCAAAACATGCGGACATCAAAGTAAAGCTTCTATATTTTATTGCAACACTGAAGTATTTTATTACTAAGACATTCATTAATGATTCTATGATATATTCATGATAAGTCAATGTGGATATGACCGTCTACCTGGAAAGACAGTCTACCAACCAATTTCCTACATTATCTCATAGGTAATTAGTGTCATATGACGAACTTCCCTTAAAAGTATAGTATGCCGGTCTTACCCACATTGACCTTACTAAATATAAATGCGTTACGGTTTCTTGTGATAATCTTTGACTTAAAATAAAAACAATGATCTTAATTTAGCTTCCAGGCGTCATTATCATTAAACTGTTTGTCTCTGTAATTTTCTATCGTTTGTCAAAAGAAAGAACATGTGACCAATGTTTAAATCAAAAGAAAAATAGAAAAATTTGACTCGAAGCGGGACTCGAACCCACAACCACTGGATCACTAGCCCAGTGCACTACCAATTGTGCTATCCGAGTACCGCTTAGACTTGTCAAATTTCTCTATCTTATCCTTCGTGGTATACGTCATCATGGGTGACGTGTGCTTCGAGTCAAATGTTTCTATTTTTCTTTCGGTTTAAATATCGAAGATATTCGCTAGCAGACGTTTCTGCATAATAAAAAATAATGTGACCAATGCTTTTAAATAATATACCTACTAGTCTAGAACAAATCGTATTCCCTATTGTTCGAGCATCGAGTAAGCTTATCAATGCTTCAATGAATGCAAGTTCAATTAACAAAGGACCTGCAATTAATCCATTTTGACGTCAATGTCCACCATACGACCGCTTATAGAACAATGTAACTTCTGTGAAATCTACTCTATTTTTAGACCATTTAATTTTATTCTAAGCACCGTAATCAACGGGTATTAATTCTAACCGTCAGGTAAGCAACTTTTTCATACCAGCCACTAACGGGAGTAATTAAAATCGTAATCTATTAATATTGACTTTTAAATGGCGTTGAGAGAGCTTGTTTCGTTCACGCTAAGGTAACATTAATGGCGAAGTATATTTCAATTCAGTGTTTCATTTGTTTATTTGACAATTTTAATATTGCAATGGAAAGCCGATACGTTACAATAAAGCAAAATAAATTAAAATAGTACATTTCGATACTAGTGAAAAAAATTTTTTTTCGACGAGGGTGAACGTTGGAGCCCGAGTGAAACGAGTCTTAAAGAAGTTTTTACACGAGTATCGAACCTAATTGTTCATAGCAAGTGCCTTAAGTGAAGCGCGAAGCGTGCGAAAAGTGCACTTTTTACGCACTAGTTAGGAAAAAATATTTTCTTTCATACATACATACTTCTTTCAAGCACTGTCTTAACTAGAAATTTTATCAGAGAGGACGATTTTAAACTTTCATTTTTTTCATTTTTGACGACAGGCTTGGCCAAGTGGGTATTGACCATAGTAACATAAAATACTATTAGCTGTTTTATTTGTTTTTCTTTTTCGTTATTTCACTAACTCGTAAAACAGACAAATTACGTTAAAGAATTGAGGCTAAAAATACTCAAAAAGTACCTTATTAGTTATTGTTTCTTTTTGTTGCGAAATCCGGTTTCAGATAAGGCATGCAATAACGGGATTTGTACAGATATTCCCAGAATTTCGGTATTACAAAAAATAACTGGTTTTTGATGCAGTATTTCGGATCTCTGGTAGTGTATACCTTAGTCTATTAGATAGCGCACTGTAATGTTATACAGGGTGTGCGTGATGCGGAAGCCGTGGTAACGTCGCTAAACTCGCTCCGCCAATTACTTTGTATGTACTACTTCGCGGATACACAAAATTTTACACGTCCATATTGAGTCTCATTAAATTTAACAAGATATTAAATAACATTGTATTATGTGCCGTCAGAATTGTTTATGAAACAAAGCGGCTAATAGTAGTTTATGTTACTGCTACATAATGTAATAGGTTTTTATTTTTATGTACAGTCTGATATTGACTGTAACAATAATACAACATTTTTTTACAAAATCTTTATTGTTTTATTATTTTTATATTTCCCTTTTATAAAAATGTTTGACAAATCTAGCCTAAGACTAAAATTGAATAAAACAGTGTAATAATTTTAAGTTAGAGTTGACCTCCTATCCCGAAGTTCGTGTAAATATAAGTGAAACAAAGCTTAAAAGATTATTCTTCTGACAGGCCCTTTGAAGTCTAAACAGAGAGTAATGGACGAAAATTAAATAAATTGTAGGAATTAGAAACGGAAGCACTGGAAATGAACCGTTTCAAGGTTTCTTTTTAATATTATAGATACAGTTTGAAAAGTTATTATAAAAAAATAGCATATCCGTAAATTACACACACAATAAAAAATGCGATATTTGCTTTAAAAAAATACTTTCTGAGTGACAATAATTACACCAATAAAATAATAATTAAACCAAGTAAAAACAAAATAACACCTTTCTATAAAGGATTGAAACCGGTTTACTCCGATGCAGCCTATTATTTTGAATAGAATTATATTTCCGTATCATTCAAAATTAAACATGAAATAAATTATAGTCAATAGAATGACAATAAATGCAAAAAAGCCGGTATTTTTTGCATAGGAAATACCGGTTACTAACAAAAATACCGGTTTCCATATATTAGTAATATGCCAATTAATTTTCTAGCATAATACGGTTAACTATTATTTTATTTATAATTCAATTTCAGAGTTCAATGACCTAATTTACCTCCTATACAAGATTTCCCGGCTCAGTAAATGTTCCCTAATCAAACACATTAAGAAAATTATGTACAATTCTGAAACTTAAGATTTTATTTATGACAGGAATCTTGTAATTGGTTTAACGTAAATTGAGATTAAGCGTTTTTGTCCCTGTTAGAGGAAAATTATGCAGGCGTTTTAATTTACTAAGCTTTTGTTCCTAATTTCTTTGTTTATGTATGTAATCTTATTTGTATCTTTCTAAACTAGGGATTCGTAGGGAAGTGGGACGTCGAATCGGAGAGAGGGGGTCTGACGCCCGCGCGGGTTCGTATCTGGTGCAAAGGTTGTCCGTCGCTATTCAGCGTGGTAACGCGGCTAGTGTAATGGGTACCTTTGCACCAGAGACGACTCGAGAGGGACTATTTGACTAGGCTTAAGTTAGTCTTAAGTTAGCCGGTAAAATGTATTTTTGAAATGTATACATATTGGTTTTTTGGTATAGATATCTTTTACCGTACGAGACTACGTATATATAAGTGTTCGGTTTTTACCATTTTGCCTACGGAACCTAAAAAGAGAAAATACTTTAATAATGTTTGACCAAATTCGTAATTTTTTTTTTTTTTTTTTATGAGATAGGCGGCAAGCGAGCAGACGGATTGCCTGGTGTTAAGCAATTACCGTCGCCCATGGGCACTCGCAACACCAGGGGAGTCACAAGCAAGTAAGTAGTTTTATTACGTTATTAAATAAAATGTTATGTTTTTCCTATCATATTATTGATTAAATACGAAATAAAGCTTTTAGCAATACATAAATCTTAGACAATGTGACATGAATTATGTTAAGACTTGAAATAAATGTTCATTATTACCGAAAAACTTAAAAGGATATCTGAGCCCTGAGTGTAAGTTTTTAACGTAACTTTACTTCACAAACGCGTTTGCGTTTCCCATATAAATAACATTATCACTTACGCATTCGTAAACGTTTTTTTACTTCAAAAGTAACTTACACTAGAGCCTCAGGGGCCTATTACATAACTTGTAACTTATAATATGGCGGAAGTCTCTTTCCAATTCCTTATATTAGAAAGAGAGTTCCACTAATGTTATTGTAGATTGTTATGCGATGGGCCCCAGATATAACTAAAAACATCTAGTTTTACGTATTAATTTGAGTATTTGCTGGAAATAAAATAATCGTATTACAATTTCTACCAAAGTATTAAATGAAATTTGGACGCGCTTATCAATTGTGCTACTAACTGTACAGGCAAGATCAAATTTTCCAAAATATGTATAAATGTAATTTAATATATCAAGACTATGAGGTGCGACCAAATGCATACAGCATACTTATTATAGCACTTTTGTCGTAATCTTTAACCTCAACTGTACTATGTAATAGTAAGTCAATTTGTAAAGATTAACTATTTATTCCATCAGATGCCTAATCACCACAACTAATTTACTAAAACCCTTTTCAAACTCCAAATAAAACGAACGCTAAACGCTTATCTTTGAAAAGAGTTAATATCGTACATACTAAACCGTTATACGGGTACCGGTCATTAATCACTCCGCTGGAGCTATTATTAGGGCAATGCCGGTAGCTTTAAATATCTACCTTCCATAAAAGCCAGTTATTGGCATCACGTCGGCAACTATGTCACAGTTGGTTTCAGAGCAGTATCGTCACTTTCGTTACATCGGTTGTAAAAAAGTTATAGCGACAGCTGTGATTTTTTTAATGACAAAGGTGGCAAACGAGCAGATGGATTGCCTGATGGTAAGGAATTACCGTCACCCGCAAGGGCACCTGCAACACCATGGGAGTTACAACGGCGTTGTCGGCCTTTAAGGGGGGTCGAAGCTCTGGGAACCTTACTCACCATCAAGAACACAACACTACATATTTGAAAGGTAGCAGTGTTATTATGGCTGTGGTTTTCCTTAAGGAGGAGGTACTTCCACAGTTGGGCTTCTCCAGACTCAAGCGTGATGGTACTTCGCTGTGCCCTACCTCTCATTGTTGGACGTAGTTTAAGGACATACCCGGGTCCAAAAAAAATGTTAGTACTAAAACGAGACAACCTATCTTATGAAATTAAATATGAACATTTTAAAACATATTAAACGGGACTTAATCGCGTTAATAGTAAAGTAGCAGCCACGTATGTCACAGTATTTCTGAAACGTCGGCAAAAATCTAGGTAACAATTAGTTAAGTTTTAACGCGACTGCAACTAAGTTATTTGATAATCTGTGTAAAAGTCGTAAGAGTTATAGTCAGTATCTGTTGATTCAAATTTTCCTTTATTTCTTAGATAAACGCTATCTCAAGAACGGCATTTGCCTCGTAGACTAAATTAAGACAGATTAAATAATTATGTGTAGTAGCAGTAAAATATTAAGCCTAACAAATTGATTATCGATTTCAAAAGATGTGAAGTAAAATACTTTGGCCAGTATTGGTGCGGTTTTTAAAATTGTTAATATTAACTGTAACCGATATCAGATTTGCATTCACATTGACTATAGTTAACTGTAAAACAAATAAATATATTAAAACAAAGATATGTATTCAACGCGTTCGTCTCATAAAAATTCACTATGAAATCAACAACAGGATAGACCAACTTATATCCTACAAAGATTATTATAAAACAAAACAATACAATTTTCTAAAGGTACATATAAACCGAAAATCCGGCGACAATGACTGGTGCAACCTATGTCGAATCATCGGTACTCGAAGGTAAGTCCGTCTTTATTTTTCAGCTTATATGTGTAGAAAAAGTTAAAGCGAAAATAAATGACGATATGAGGTATATAAATAATCTAATTTAATAACCATGAATATAACGATGTCATATCCCTGACTTTGTACTGACTATTTTATTTTGACTGTGTCTCGTCGCCACTGATTGAGCCACGTGAATCGTATTCGCCTCGCGTTCGACATTTTTCACAAATGTTCGAATAAAAGCGTGAATTTCACAATATTTTTAACAATTTCTATCGCAGACACGTACTAGGTGAATATTTAATTAGTTTTCATCCGAATCAGCGTTTGATTCACTGTTCCGTTGTTTCGGGAAATTGTCGTTATTTAATTTATCCGACACGGAACTTAGTAGATCCCGTTTACCTTTCACGGAAATCCAATATGATGAAAATCGTATGTTTGGTTAAAACTTTGTTTTTAAACGGGGTTGTAGAACAGCCCAGTGTCGGCGCTTATACTTACTTATACAAATAACGCAAACAAATGTTTACCCGAACTTGTATTATAAACTTTAAATTAATTTACCAATTAGTCTGTATGGGCTACCTAGAAAACTTAAGACATGAATATATAAAAATATGAAGTCGCAAGTCCGAGTGTCAACTGAGGCAGTGGATTTTTTTTATTTCCGATTTTTTTTCTACTATTTTGGGTTTAATTAATATTATTTCTAATTAAGTTGTTTTAAACACAAAACTATCGTGAGATTGAAACATATTAATTGTATAAAAGCGGGTAACTCACGTTTTATAAGTCGAATATTGCTCGACATGTTTCACTCCGTAACGAGGAGCATAATCATGAGTCATTGGCTAACCGACGCAGACTGCGGGCCGCAGCTCTCCGCGACCGTGCACTCGCCGACGTCGGCGCCTCGTTACGGAGTGAAACATGTCGAGCAATATTCGACTTATAAAACGTGAGTTACCCGCTTTTATATAATTAATACTTATTAAGTTGATAATTATATCTCTAATAATTGGATCTGTAAGTTGTCAGTTTCTAATAAGTCGACAATTTTCATACAAATAGATGTGGCGTCAGTAAAAAACAACATACTAGTAGCATGAAACGTACCTATATCGTTTTTCACTATTACATATTATTTATTACATAATAATATATATTATATATAAGTCTATCACTAACATGTCCCTTTTACTAAGTAAAACATACATCGACAATATTAAAATTCATAACATACGCAAAGCATACATTACAGTCAAAAACCGGACGCGATTCGGAACTTAATCTCAAAATAAAATAAGTCCCAATCGGATTGCCCGGACGCCGGAACCTGGCAATCCGGATCCCCAGCCGGACCACAGTAAATCAATCTGCCATTTTTATCTGCGAGTACTGCCTCATATTTCATATTTATCTTGGCATTAGTGGGGAAATTATTTCTTGGTCAGGTGAGGCCAGGTGGTTAGTTATGAAGATGTGGGATTGATATGAATGTAAATATGCATTATTCTGACTATATAAAAGATTGCGTTAGGATGAAAAAATCGGTCACTTTTCGTATATCAGTGATTTTCTTGTAGTGTAGTGTAGTGGGTAGGAAATCTTAAAAAAATAATAAGGTTTTTTTAGGAGCCTTAAAATTGTATTGAAACACTGCTATGGAGAGTGAATTAAAAAAATATGACGCTTATGGCACGCTCGAGTCAATTTCTCTGGGTGCGCGGTCATATTAAAAACAAAAAACATAATTCATATTAATTTTATAAAAGCGAGTAACTCACGTTTTATACTTACGACTTATAAAACGTGAGTTACCCGCTTTTATACAATTAATATGTTTCTATCTCACGATAGTTTTGTGTTTAAAACATAATTCATACTCGAGCGGATCTTAATTTACCATGTTTTCATCACTTCGTAAAAAATCAAACAAAGCCAAACTTTGACAATAATTACAGAAATAAAAAGCTGAATTTTTATTATAAAACCTATATTTAACAGGTTTATCAGTAACAATATTTGCACAATACATTATATTAACTAAGTACGATTTTTCGTAAAACTCGCTACTCACGCTTAACTAGCTTAATATGTTCTTTTATATATTCACGTAAAAAGGGTACATACTCTTTAACAATTAGAAATACGCTGAAGTACCAAGCGCTCACACGATCTTCCTTATCCTTATCATCTAAAACTAACCAGTATAACCTCAACTCATATAACAACTAACTACTCTGACCCTTCAGCTCATACATATATTGGACATTGCTTCATAAATTGTGAATAACAAGCCTGCAATATGAGCTGTGGTATTAATTACATGAGCTCAAACTGCGATGGAACTCTCGATACAGTTCTAATGAGGTACACGAAGAGGGAAGAAATTTACCTGTGAGTAAATTGCTATGAACTAAATACCCACTTTGAACGCTGATACTGCGAAATACGTAATGGCAGTATCAGAATTTAATTCAAAATCTCAAGTTGTTTGAGAACGTGTTAATCTTTATTTTGGCTAATCGGTGTTTTGTATGTATTTTGCTTAAATGCTGGCAGTTTTGATACCTATCTACTGTTGAAGCGTTTTTTTTTTTCGTATATTAATGTTAAAGGGGAGAGGAAAACATATTTTACTCAGCGAGTCTATTGGATTTAGTCGGATAGCTGAAGTGTATCACCGACTATTTCCCCAATCTAGAACCTGCGCTCCTTTAGACCGTCAGACGCGAACTGAGCCCTGAGGCCTGAGTGTAAGTTTTTAAAGTAACTTTACGTCACGAACGCGTTTGCGTTTCCCATATAAATAACATTATCACTTACGCGTTCGTAAACGTTATTATACGTCAAAAGGAACTTACACTCGAGCCTCAGAGCTGTCGCTTTACCTTCCTTGCATATCTCGGAAGGACCTATGATAGTATTGATCTCGAGTCGCTATATAATATCTTCTTTATTCGTAAACCGAGTCGCATACTATGTAAGGCGTTATAAGAAATAGTACGAAGAATCTAATATTTGATATACTTTACCGTTTCTTGAGTCTGGAGAAGCCCAACTGGAGAAGTACCTCCTTCTTACAGAAGACAAGCCATAATAGCACTGCTACCTTTCAGGTTTGTAGTTTTGTGTTCCTGATGGTGATTAAGGTTCCCAGAGCTCCAACCTTTTAAGGTAGGCAACGCACCTGTGAATCCTCTGAAGTTGCAGGCGTCCATAGGCTACGTTAATCAGGTATAAGGCGGGCCATATGCTTGTTTGCCACCGTTGTTGTATATTAAAAAAATACAAACTCACCTGTATATAGGTTTCCCCCCGGTAGCCTTGCCAGCTCGGAACCAGAGTACCATGTACACTCGGTCCTCGGCGGCGTCCGGCGCGACATCGCACGGCAGTGACGCCGTGCGGCCCAGCACCGCGTCCACATCCACCGTGGACACTGGAACAAAGGGTACATGTGATTGACGGGGATTTTTACATCTTAAATTTGCTTGGATTGCGGAAATACTACATGTGTTTACCACATGTGTCCGCTGCGGTTGTGGAATGTACTCCCTTTTTTTGTCGCTGGGAAAATGCGATTACGCATCTCCCCGGGCCTGGGGTTGACCCATGATAGTAGTGAGGGGGTATGTGGGACTCTCTTCTCGTGCTCTAGCCAAGAGGAGGGAGGAGTTAGGGGAGTGCCATAGGATCACGATCGCACTCGACGGTGACACTCCCCGATGGAATGAACGCCTTTCCGAAGTTTTCCCTAGCAATTACAGTATGAGGTTCTTCAAAAAAGGAGTGTATAGGTTCTTAAAGGGCAGGCAACACGCATATGAATCCTCTGGAGTTGCAGGCATCCATAGGCTACGGTAACTGCTTACCATCAAGCGGGCTGTATGCTTGTTTGCCACCGTCGTTGTATAAAAAATGTGTATATATATATCGTTTTAAAACTTGGTGTATGTGAAGTATCTTAATGCGTTTTGGCCTAGAGTGGGGACTAGTATATAGTGAAACATATATAAGTTAAAGACGTCAAAAGGAATGCATGTTGATGAAACAAGCTCTTTGGTTATATACCTAGGTAAATTACAGATCAAAACTGAGCAAGTTACTAGCACTTTTCATCTGCACAGGTAAATAAAAAATAACAACTTCCAGCTAACTAACATCCCTGGTGAAACTCGTAGTTTTTACAGCTACTAGCTCCTCAAATTGTTTGAAATTAACTAGTTACCTGCAGAAGTGTGTCGTAAACTTTATAGCTCTCTCAAAACTTTACAAAATTGCTCGATACCACGCGCAAGGTTACGGAGACCAAGTAATCCATCTTTATTAGGTTAGTCTTCACGGGAGTAAATTGAAAATTCCCCCTAAGTATGACTGATGGTGCATATTACTTGCCCTCAACACGGCGACAGTGCGAAAGAATAAAAAGGGATTATTTTGTGGCCTGAAATGAAGCTATAATACTACGTCTATTTATATTCATGTCCTTTATTGTCGGGGAAAGAAATCCAAAAACCATAACGTTGTTGAACACAGATATTCACTTTAGCATTGTGTGAAATACGGAAGTTTGCGAGACCCCGAGTTATGTTTTATGCATACGATTTGCCCCACAAATTAGTTTTTATTTCTGCAAGTGCGCTATAAGGGGTCTTTTGAAGTGTAAGATGCAGTGCGGGAATTTATTCTTGGCGGGTGCATGCATTTTAAGAGGCGCTTTTATGCTGCAAATGAAAGAAATGCGTTTGTGAGTGTTTTCAAATATACGGGTGTGGAATCGACAATTTTAGTATCTTAAAATAAAAGAGTCAAGTGAACAGTGGTTTTTATGGTGAAGTTGAATGACAAATAAGATAAAAAGTTAGTAGCAGAAGTTTCTTAGCGAGCGAGGTGTTCAAAATGGTGTGTTGGAGGTGTTATATAAATTTAATATCCAGAGCGGGTAGCATGATTGCCATTTTGTCTTTTATCGCGCTATGTGTCACTTTCGCTCTCACATACGTATTGGAGAGTGAGAGATATTGTTACAAATGATAATAAACTGACCATGTTAGGCTAGCAGAGCATGGTAAGATCATTTTAGCCACATGGCCTGTTTAGCTAATTCTGACCTCTACGTTCGACGCAATGCGTTGCCATACCTACAACATTGATTTGTATGTCTTTTCCGTAACTATGGTGTTTCGGACTTTTGGGACGCGTACGCGGAGCCAAATCGAGCCCGCGCAGGGGCCCTTTTGATAATTTATTACATATGAAATGTAAGGGGTACACTAAGCGGATCTTGCCCCTATCCGTATCATATCACCCGCCATAGTGTAAGGACTATTGAGTTTTAATTGAAGCTAAAATGTACCAGGCTATTGGGTGTAAATATTAAATGGTTAGCGAAGTACCCACAACACAAGTCTTCTTGAGCTTACCGTGGGGCTTAGTTAATTTGTGTAAGAATGTCCCGTAATATGTATTTATCATTTATCTATATGAAACTATGTCCTCTTATAAAAACAAGCTAAGGTTTTAAAGTCAGGCAAGTTGAAGTTCAATAGGAAATAAAACTTTCAGTTCGTAACTCGCATCGCTCCTGAGAACCGACTCCATTGAAGTCTATCAACAACCTTCGATGTTTCTTCCGGAATCAGAATTAACTTAGCATTTAATAAATTACTTACAGAAATCAACATGGCGCCTTTGGCTATTTGTAAGAAGGGTTCTGGCCCAAACGGACATCAAAGGCTTATTATTATTTAGAGTTTCCGGGTTGTCTAAATAGCTACTAATTTGAAAGGAGTCGCTTTAGTTCAGAGGCACATTTTATTTATTTATTTGCAATTTATATTATAATTTGGCCATGTTGTACCGGCTTAGTATAGCTATAGCACCGCCGAATCTCCTCGCGATGTCCCGAGGAAATGTTAGTACCGTAAAATGGGGTGAGTGAGTAGGTTTCGCGGGGAGAGATGGTTTACGAATGGTGAGAGAAGGTTTGAGAGGGGGGTGAGAAGAAATTTTAAGGCTACTGCTACAAAAATAATTTATTCCAATTTAAAATGAAGCTATAGTAATACGCATGATAAATAAATTGATCCAACTATCTTCCAAAATCACTTTTGTATGAAAAACCCTCTCATCCCAAATACGAAGCACTACGGGGTGAGGCAGGTTTTTCTCTTTATCGTCAAAGTTATGAAATGGAAATAACCAAAATAAAATAAAAACTAAAATACAAACGTCCGGAATACTTATCATTATATACCATTCAGTTTTGATATGTAAAAATAAAATGTTATCGAGGTTTAAATTTCAGTTTTCAGCTAACTTACCCCATTTTACGGTACCTTTAAATATTATGTTACTTTAATATATATACATAAGCTACATAATTTTACATTTTCAGTAAGAACCATTCAGTAGTTTTTGCGTGACAGAGTAACAAACATCCATAGGTACTTTACTCACAAATTTTCGCGTTTATAATATTGGTAGGATATAAATATCTGTCTTGCTAAGGTCGAATAGCTTAACTGTGATAACATATTTTATTTGTTTAGCACAAATTTTCATTATTTTGCTTAAGTACTTGGCTTAACTTTATTATGAAACAAATTTTCTATTTTAAAATCGTTTCTGATCTGGATTATAACCGTCTAGACATTTGTTTTGGAAATATTTGTTTGTTTTTTTATAAGTCAGAAGATTAAGAAAGGTCAGAAGATTAGATAAGGGCTAACTTAGAAGGTTGAAAGTTAAAACTGACTGCGATTGGGAAGAAAAAAGTAGGTATTACCAGTCATTTTCGGGTCAAACTTATGTACTTGCTTAATCTCTGTAAACTCAAGAAACTATCGTGAAATGCAAGCATTGATTGTAAAGCCTTTGCAGAGAGTACCATTTAGTACCGTTTCGCGTAGAGACGCTAGGTCCATCGGGTCCCAGCGCGCACAAACATTTTGCAGAAATCGCGAAGCGTCTGGTTGATGTTACTGGTGACCGAAAAGCTGGCGGCTTCCTCGCACAACGTATCAGCATTGCAATACAATGAGGAAATGCCGCCAGCATCCTAGGTACACCTCAAGGGAGTAGTATATTATTGGGAAGTCTAGCCCACTTTCGGCTGCGCCTTCGCCTTCGGCTACGGCTTCGCCTTCAGTGGTCTGGACTTCCCAATTACCTATATGAATTCTAAAACAATGATTGGGAAGTCAATCATCGGATCGCTTCAACGCCAACGAGTAGTCTGTTTTGTTTTAACAGAAAACCGTTGGAGCGAGCGTTATGATCATGACTGTTTCCGTTTAAGTTAAGTTGATTAGAACTATTTTATAAATACTCTCAAGCTCATAAAACACACTATTCTTATATTTAGTTTCAAGTTTGTTGCACGTGCCTATTGGTAAAATTAAATTCGTAAAACAACCTCATAAATTGAAGTTGGATGTCATTTGTTCTTCGCCCACTAAACGCTGTTACCGTCATGGTTTACTTTTACCTGATACTATTCGCTGCATAATATGTGGTCCGTCTAACTGTGGTAAAACTAATTTGATTGTTGGTCTACTGCTACATGAACACGGTCTATGCTTCCAAAACGTTTATATATATTCTAAAACCTTGTTTCAACCTATGTATCAGTATTTGGAGCAAGTTTTAAATTTGGTCCCCTCAGTATCATTTCATAAATATAGTGAAAATGATGAAGTAGTAAGTCCTCATACGGCAGATATTAATTCGGTCATGATATTTGATGACGTCGCATGTGAAAATCAAAAAAATATACGAGATTATTTTGCAATGGGAAGACATAAAAGTATAGATAGCTTCTATCTGAACCAAACGTATAGTAAAATACCTAAGCAATTGATAAGAGACAATGCTAATTTAATTGTTCTTTTTAAACAAGATGATGTTAATTTACGGCATGTTTATGATGAACACGTAGGAAGTGATATGTCATGGAGCCAGTTTCGCGAAATGTACAGTTACTTAATTATAAATAAAGATTGTCGTAGAAATTCGGGATGTTATAGGAAAGGTTTTGATACATTTATCATGCCAGACTAACTATATATAAAAAGAATTGTATTAACATGTAGAACTTATTCCTTGATATAAAATCATCTAGATCGGACATGAATCCTAAAATTAATGAGGAGAAAATATTTAAAGAAAACGTACTCCGATCTGCTGAAGCAGTAAAAAAAAAACTTAAGGTTCTGCGTGATGTTAAATCTAGCAATAACATGATGTTAGAAACAATGTTAAAACCAGTCACAGTTCCTCTTAATGAAATAGCAAAAAAAATGATAACAACCTAAGTATTAGTGACACTGACTTTGACAATGATGAACTTAAATGGAATAAGTTAGTAAAAACATTAAAATATAGTCCTTGTGAAGATGGAAAGAAAGAAAGCTTGGGTAACAAAACACTATTGAGAAAATCATCGGAACTTGATTTAGATAATAGCGATTATGAATTAAACGATAACGATTCTAGTCAAGATGATTCGGTATCAAATGAAAGTACCAACCAAAATGAATCCAATTCAATAAATAATGCTTCATTTATAACATCAGATTCGTATGCTTCTCCTCGCGAAGATCCCACGTGGCAAAAGCAATATTTACACATGAGCATTCCCTTTGGGGTACGAATGGAGCGTGATAAGCTAATGCTAGGATCTTATCCGATTTCTGTAAACGATAAAGAACTTAAAATAGGCGGAGAAAGGTACTGTTTAACACAAGGGTTAAACGATTTATTGTTTAAAAAAATACCTGATTTACAAATGATAACTGAAGAGGATAAGCGATTATATAAAACATTATTATTAAAAACGAATGCACATAGACGTGACTTTGATCCTAAGAAGCCTATAAAAAGCAACAAGGGCATGAAATATTTACACATCATAAAACCACTTTTCAAATTAACTAAACAACGTTCAGTAAGTGAAGAAGTACATGTAACCGGTGACGGTTTACCAGCAATAAAAAAGTCAAAAAATACGTTTCTTATGTGTATTGGGATGATCCGAATGAATTAGTAGAAAGATTGAAACTGCTTATAGCATCGCGTGATGCTGGCAATACAGGATTAGATAACGAAATCATATCTATTATTGAAGAACTACGCGAAGCAAGTTTAGTAAATGATATATAAAAGTCATATAAAGATAAATATTTATCAGTTGTAGTTTAACTCACAAGCCATAACAATACAAAATGAATATTGATAAATTCGGTCACCATGTTCATAAGCGCTTGCGTGCTAACGAAGTTTCTGATCTCAACTACAAGGCTTTGCTTCGAACAAACGGAGCATGTTTTGAAGGAAGTTTACAATTAAAGGGAGTTTCAGAACCTTTGTCACCCGATGACGCAGTAAAAAAACAATATGTTGACCAATATATTCAAAACATGTACGACAAGACATATATAGATTCTTTGTTTAATACTATAAATAATCAAATTCATCACCTTTCGTCGCAGTTAAAATTAAACTTTTATACAACGAAGGAGATAGATGATATTTTAAAGAATATTAAAAATGGAAAAACAACAAATAGTGAACGAGATCCATCGATCGGCAAGAAAAAACTTTAAGCGAAGATCGGTTGTACTAAAAGGAATTGACGATTTATGGCAAGCTGATTTGATCGATTTACAGAAACTTCACACGATTAACAAAGGAAACAAATATATATTAACTGTAATTGATACATTTTCGAAGTACGTGTGGTGTATACCTCTTAAGTCTAAAACTAAAGCGTCAGTAAAAAGTGCATTCGAGCTAATTATGAAAACAACTAAACGCAGACCTAGAAACTTACAGACGGACTTAGGAAAAGAATTTTATAATAACGAATTTCATTCCTATTTAAAATTCATGAAAATACATCATTATTCAACATATTCAATTAAAAAGGCATCTATTGTTGAAAGAGTGATAAAAACGCTTAAGATCAAACTCTACAAATATTTTAGTTTAATTGGTAACTATAAATGGGTTGGTAAACCGCTAGAAGATATAGTTAAAGCATATAATTACACTGTACATCGTACAACAAAATTTAAACCTATAGATGTTGATTTAGATAATGAAAAAGAGGTAAAAAAGAACATTGAAAACTCACAATCCAATGTGTATAACAGTAAGTTGAATAAATTTAATATCGGTGACCGTGTACGTATAAGCAAATATAAAAGTAACTTCTCTAAGGGTTATACACCTAATTGGTCCACTGAACTTTTTACAATTAAACATGTCAATCACACTCGACCTGTAACATATCATATATGAAGATCAACGGAAAAACGTAATATTGGGTATCTTTTATGAAGAAGAACTTCAAAAACGAAGTATCCAGATATTTATTTAATAGAAAAGGTGATTAAAAAAGAAGGAAGTAAGCTGTTTGTCAAGTGGCTAGGGCTAAGTGATAGTGAAAATAGTTGGATTGATATAAAAGCGATTGTTTAATGTATTTAATAAATTGACTATCTTTAAACGAAATTTGTCATTATCATATCTGATATGAAAGGGAGAGGACTTTTAAATAGTGCTATTAATAATTTACCATTTGAATTACACTTGCCTGGGTATAATTATTGTGGACCGGGTACAAAATTGCATAAAAGGTTACAAAGAGGTGACAAAGGAATTAATGCGCTAGATGACGCGTGTATGAAACACGACATAGCTTATGATAAATATCCTAAGTTAGCTGATAGACATCGCGCTGATTTAGAACTTTACAAAATGGCAAAACGAAGAACTAAGTCCAAAGATGCTGGAATAGGGGAAAAAATAGGCTCTTGGTTAGTGAGCAAAGTTATGAAATCTAAACTAAAGGCTGGCGCAGGCATAAAATCATTCAAAAGCTTTGTGTCCAAGATACGCACTGAGTTGAAAAAGAACCCTAAAATAAAAGGTTGTAATATCATGGATCGTGCGATTGTTGCCGCTAAAAAAGTTTTTGCTAATAACTCTAAGATACGGCTACCTCGTTTAATACCGATTCCGAAAACGGGAGGTCTGTTACCTTTGATACCTATTTTCGCTGGACTTTCTGCGTTAGGATCATTAGCAGGAGGAGCTGCTGGAATCGCTAAAGCTGTAGGTGATTACAAAGCTGCAAAAAAGAACTTAGGTGAATCAGAACGACATAATAAAATAATGGAATCTATTGCATTAGGAAAAGGATTACATATTAAACCATATAAAAATGGTAAAGGTTTGTGCATAAAAACTTCAAAAAACTAAGTTCTAGGTTACCCAGACGTGCTCTTTCAAATATCGACATCTTAAAACACTCGACAGAAATTCCGTATTTTCGTGGAGTTTATATGAGAGACAGTTTACCAAAGCGTCCTAAAAGAGTAGAATGTGGAATTGTTAACTTGGACAGTTCTAAAAACAATGGAACTCACTGGGTAGCCTATATCAAAGACAACAGTTATTGTGAATATTTTAATAGTTATGGTGATCTTCCACCTCCGTTAGAGCTAAAGAAGTATTTAAATAACATCAATATTTACTATAATTATAAGACGTACCAAAAGTTTAACACAGTAAATTGTGGGCATTTATGTCTTAAATACTTAAAACAATATTGGAATAAGCGTTTAAATACCTATGATCAATAAACAAATTATCATTCTTACGATGTCTTTCACTTTGTCTATAACTGGATCATCTTCCACTCTGATAACAAACCACTCACCAGCTCTTCAGCTGGATGGAGACTATGAGTGTGGTCTGTTGTATATATCAACATTTAATTCAATACCTAATATAGACCACAGAAACAATACATTCTATTACGGAAAAAACAAAACAATTGAAATTCCCGAAGGATCATATGAGCTTCAAGATATTGGTGATTATCTTAAGGAACACCTTCAAGAATGCTCATTTTCACTAACATGTAATAATAATACCTTAAAAACATCTATTTTATGCTCGCAAAATATTTATTTCGATAAAGAGAGATCTATTGGTAGTTTACTCGGTTTTGGATCAGAAGCTATTCAAGCTAATATATTAACAGAATCTCCTTATCCTGTTTCCATTCTGTCTACAACCATAGTCCGCATTGAATGTGACATAGTGAGCGGTTCATTTATTAATGGAAAACCTAGTCATATAATTCACGAGTTTGTCCCTAATGTACCACCAGGTTATCGACTTATAGAAACACCGAAAAACGTAATTTATTTTCCTGTTACTCAAAACAGTGTAAGTTCAATTACAGTAAGAATATTAGACGTTAACAACAATTTGGTTAATTTACGCGGTGAAGACATTCAGATATATTTACACCTCAGAAAAAAATGATAGACTTCAATAAAACTTCACTCCCAATGAGAATTACTGCTAGTACTCATCAGGCATTCAAGAAAAGAAGACCTAAAGTGCAACTCACAAAACAAAATAAACAATTCCTCCAAAGCATAGGCCTAATAAAATGAGTATATTAGATTTAACAGAATCTTTCACCTTAGACAACTCAATAGAGAGTTTTGAATATCATTCGTATAAGCCGTACGTAACAAGTTTTAACTTCAATGATGAAATACGCATACCTATTAATCAGCAAGATCTTTACGTACTACCATCGGCAAGTACTTTATACATAGAAGGTACTATAACTGCATTCAATAGAGATACGAAACAAGAGGTGAAGTCAGTTCTTTATACGAATAAACCATTACTCCTTCTCTTTCAAGACCTTCGATACGAACTCAATGGAATCGAAATCGACAAAATTAAAAATGTTGGGGTTACAACTACTATGAAATCTCTTGTATCCATGAATGAACTTGAATCATCGATGTCCAAGTTATGGGGTTGGGATATCAATTGTACAAAAAGTTCACATGGATCTGTTTCTGTGTCTATACCTTTTAACAAAATTCTTGGGTTTGCTGAGGATTACAACAAAATAGTTATTAATTGCAAGCATGAACTAATTCTTTTAAGATCTAATACTAACTTAAATAGCGTTAAGTTAAATACGAATGAATATATAGACAACATAACTATCTCAAAAATAGTATGGCGTATGCCACATATTAAGGTGTCTGATCGAAACAGATTGAGCTTACTCAAATGTTTGGAAAGAGATCGTGCAATTCAAATAGCATTTAGAAACTGGGATTTGTATGAATATCCACTCTTGCCTGAAACGTCCAAACATTCTTGGGCTATCAAAACTTCATCTCAAATTGAGAAACCGCGTTACATTATAATCGGATTGAAAACAGCACGAAAAATGTTGCTGATAAAGATGTAACACACTTTGATCACTGTAATTTGAGAGATGTTAAGGTTTTTTTAAACTCAAGCTACTTTCCTTATGAAAGTTTTGATGTCAGTTTTTCTAGTGAAAAGTTTCCTATATTATATTATGAGAAGTATGCAGTCTTATTATAACCGTGCTCAGGCACCTTTGCTAAGCCCGCAAGATTTTAAAAGATTGCTCCTTTATTTGTTATTGACTGTTCTCGTCAAAACGAAACCTTAAAAACCGGTTCGGTTGATGTGCGAGTTGAATTCGAATGTGAATCAACTTTACCCCGCAGACGTCAGCTTATTGCCTGATTTTGAATGACAGTATTGTAGAATACAAACTTTTAAGTAATATAACGAAAAAGATATCATAAACAATCATAATGCAGGACTATATATTCGTTGATCTTCAGGGTTTTAAATGGAGTAACAATGAATTCATAATCAAGGAATTTGCGTTCGCCACAAATGAATATACACAAGTTTTTTTGGTTAAACCGCCGTACCCGTTTTCCAGTTTATCTCCAAACGAAAAAAGGCAAGTTACGTGGTTAGAAAAAAATTGTGGCATTTTGTGGCGTGAGGGTTATATTGACCACCGTGAATTTAAAAGGATCATTGTAGACTATTTAAAAGACAAAAAAGTTTTCATAAAGGGAGCAGAAAAAGTCCAATGGCTTAAGCATTTGTCTCCTGGTTGTACTGTTTTAGATTTAGATGAAAGACAACAATATCGTTTTAGAGATTTGTATGAAAAATATTGTATTAAAAGTGAATTTTATAATTGTGTGCACCACAAAAATTTTGTGCTTTAAAAATGTTATATGTGTTAAGAAATGGTATTTAGATAGCAATCAATTAAATAATTATTAATAAATGTATTAATTTTTAATGATAATAAATGAAACTCTGTTATCAAGTTTACTTTTTTATTTATTATGTCATAAATCACATACACATCTGACCTTATAAAAACATATACAATTTAGAAATTGTCTTTTAGCATAGATTTAGATATTTGATTTATTAAACTCAATGCCGAATCCATAACATTGTCCACTGGTTCACGTACTATATACTGAGCACTAAATAACATATTTTCTTCATCGTCACTGTCTGTCTGGGTTTCCTGCTCATTGCGTATGCCAAGGACCTTAATCTGTATCAGGCGTGGTCCATCAGATGTAGATCGTCTACATTTAACGAAAGTAGTAGCTGATTTCAATTTTCGTTTTGGAACACGCTGTTTGTTTTTTATTTTCTTCTTACTGAGTGTTTTTGTTAACGAAGGCGTTGAAAGCAATGCGTCGGGCTTGTTAGCAAGTTCAGGAAATGCTTCATCAAACGTCTGTGTGTTCCACTCTTGTGCATGTTGGAAAGAATCTTCAGGGTCCCAATGATCACTCATGCTGATACCTAAAACACAATATTAGCAATAATAATTTCAGTGTACTCATAAAAGGGTTCTAGCGGGGTCCCACATTCCATTCAACTTCCCAAACAAAGGGTCTGCGTGTAGGTTCTATATACCTCTGTGCAAGCCTATTAAATGACTGGGTTCTGGAGGCGTGATTTGAGTCATAATAATTAAAGTTCAAAAATAATAACGTAAGTAAAATATAACCAATATTATTTTTATATCTGAATGAAAGTAGTAAATTTTTAAATTAAAATAACATAAATACGATTTTTCGCCTTACCTGAATGAGTGTTTCGTGTCACGTTAAATTTATGAATGAATATGTAAATCATCAAATAAAATAGGTAATTTTTATTAGTGCATTTTGCAATAATGTTGTTGACCTGTCATTAGCAATTTGCACACGCATGGTAAAACGTGACTATATTTTATTGCTCAATATGGATATCATTACGTTTTGCTGTATGTTATTTGTCAGCGTTAAGTCGATTTATCCGACAGTGCAAAAAGTAGCCCGTATCTAATTGAGACAATGAAAACTTAAGGTTTATAGTAACTCAACATTCATGGGCATATTATGACATGAGCAGTTAGTTAATATGATATATAAGTTTGAATTGCCTTAAAAAAAAATGGAATGGAGCATTGTCAAAAAATATGTTTGAGAACCTGTTTTTTCCCGATCTGGAAAAGTTTAGATTTATTCGACTACTTAAGCTCGTTCGATCAAATAATAAAAAATGACCCCAAAATTTTCATACATCATATTAGTTTCCATTACACCACATTTTAGAATTAACTTTGTATTAGCGCGACGTAGTGGAAACTAATATTATGTATGAAAATTTTTGGGTCATTTTTTATTATTTGGTTCGAACGAGCTTAAGTAGTAGAATAAATCTAAACTTGTTCAGATGGAGGAGAAACGGGTTTAGGGATTTTATTTTTTGAAAATACTCAATTGTCACTCAGGCTTTCAGGTACCTATATAAATGAAAGGTATGGGTAGAGTCAATAAGAAAAACAACATTCAGTATTTCACAAGTTTATTGAAATTAATAAAAACACATTTATTTGTACATACACATTTTATATTATTACACAGATTGAGCTTTTTTTAGCTTTAGATAAAACAGTTAAGTACCTTAAATAAAACGTCTACAAAAAAGAACTGTTACCCCATGCCGTAGTGGAAATTTTATCTGATAAAGTGAGTCGTTTATCATCTTTGTTAGAAAGAGCAACTTTGTTAACTGTCTGCGTAAAGATCTCATGTTTAATAGATTTAAACAAGATATTTTTTTTCGAATGATTGTATCATTTAACAGTACATCTTTATAATTATTTAATGTGAGTTCTTGAATGGAAGGTTTTTTTATTCCTTTTGCTTTTTTTATAATACCTTTTTCACTTTTAATACAGTATAATTTGGAACGTAACCCTACGAACTCTGTTATCAGTTCTCCTGCTAACTCATCTTTAAACAAACCTGGAATTTTTTTATTTCGAGAAGGAATCTGTAACACATTCGATGAGTCATAATTACTCGTATCAAAAAAATCTAAAAAATGTTTTTTTAAATCAAGATAAAAGTCGTTGGTTTTTATTTCATAAATAAAACTATCGGTATCAGTGTAACAAAGACTAACACGGTCACCATAATGAGGCTTTATTACAGAGTAGTGAAATTGATACATATGGCTTTTAGATAATTCTAGAACCGCGAATCCTACGTATATCGGTTTATCCAAAATTACCCTTTCTGGTTTCATTTGCACTGCAACTAAGTTATCTGATAGTATTGTAGCACTGTGAAAATTTGGTCGTGCTATTAATGTACTCGCACAAGTAAACTTTTTAGTTTTGTTTTTTTCATCATACCACTGATTTACTAATTTAACATCTACGCGCCGTTCACTATCCTCAAGAGTTTTACCAAACACCGAGTTGTTCATTAATTTAAAAAGGTCCTGTTGAAATGTAGTATTTGCATTTTTCCTTAATTTGGTATTTAAATCGATGTTTCCCTTTCAAAGGAACTTTGGCGAAACGTTAAAACTCGATGAATTTTATCGAGAATCAATCCGTTCTGCAAGCACGTTTTTAAATGTATATAATGAATAACGTATTCGTATTTATCAAACAAATTAGGGATTAATTTGCTAGTTTTTCCTCCTGGCGGAACAAACTTCTGTGCACAAAATGGATAATCATTATGAGTATTATGCAAATTTGAGAGGTATAACAAATCCACCTCGAGTATAAATCCAAATTCTGCATCGTCTAACACGGACATAATATCTAATTGAGATATTTCAGTGCGATCTAGAAAGCGAAAATTTGACATTGGTAATGGTTGACACATACTGTAGCCGTATAAATTGTTACAATCAATGTATATAAGAAACGTGTCAGGTCTTTTCTCATCGTAAGTTTTCATATGCTTGTTATTAGCAAGTGCATGTCTGGTTGAACACATACAAATGCCTCCTCGAATGCCTTTTTGAATAAGACGAATGATTTCCAATTCAGATATTAACTCTAACTTAACACCGGTCTTTAACAACATTGCGTCAAAGGACAGACTGGGAGCTGTTAAATAGAATGCAGGGTCTAAATGATAATTTAACATGCAAATGTTTCGAAAATTTTCAAATATGTCTGATAAAAGCAAGACGTCCGTTTTAAGATAGAGGTCAGTATATTCGCCCAGGTCTTTTATATTAAATGTGTTCCATACAGACTGAGCATGGTTGTAATCTAAATCACTAATTTGCACTGCAGATATCGAGTTAAAAAAAAATCTTTTTTAGGTAACTTAGTCTCCTTAAATTTGTCCCAGTCAGTCATGTAATCATAAGGATAAACCCCTTTACGAGTTAGTAGATCAAATTTTTCTACCTGTGGGAAAAATCTACTTAAGCAGAAAAAGTCTTGTTTATTCAAGCCATTCGCTAATTTTTCTAAACTAGTTCCCAGGAATTTAAATGAATCAACGAATCGTATTCTCACATATCGATCATCTGACATTTTTAAAAACTTTGTGAAAGATATATAGTTTTCTTTATTTTTGGGTATTATTTTTATTGGTCCAGAACATTTACCTAATTCTTTGATAAATAAGTGTGAATCATAACCCGACAAGTTATGAAAGAAAACGGGGATAAATTTAGGTACACGAAGATTTAAGTTACAATATTGATGAGCCGCACCTCGATATAGTCCTGTTAAATGACAATGGTCTCGAACTTTGTCAAAAAAGAGAAATTTTCGGCAAATATGACAAATCTTAGCTTTTTTGTATGCTAGAGCGTTTGCTTCGGTAAAAATCATTGGAACTTCACTATTTAAGATTGTATATATATCCGATACATGTTTATACAAATAATGTAGAAACTTAGAAGTGCAGTCAGGTCCACGATATTGGACAAAACGATTTAGGCTTTTATCGTAAGAACAAACGATGTAATACGCAAAAGCGGCTGGTATATGTATTTGTTTATTTGAAGTAAAACTCTCCGAGAGCGAATTTTCGCAAGTCTGAACTGGTTTCAGAATCGTTTCAAAGTCAGCATACACCACGAAAGGTACGCTATGATGTCGCTCAAAATTTTTAAATTGAAGATATGTACCTTTATCAGGGAGTACAGTGGCAATTCCACTACAGATATGATTCTTAAAGTTGACTTCAGTAGCAAAAAATATAAGACAGTCTTCACAAAAGTAAAGTTTACCATGATGTTTAGTAATTTGAGAACGAACAAGACGCGATAAATCGTTAATTAGAACGTAGTGTGAATTATTTCCATTTTCAATTAAAAGTAAGTTAATTTTTTTTCTTCTTTTTTGTTCGGATCTGTAAATAGGTCCTACAACTGTACGACTATCTTTTAAGGAATACACATTAATGCTTAAATGTATATTATTGCGCTCAAACGTACATATATCTGAGAAAGTTATAGGAAAACTAATATCAGCAACATTCAACACATCTTCAAAGTGTGGGTATGATGTTGTACGCTCCTTATGTTTTTTAGCTGGATAAAGCGACGCAACAATACACCACAGAAAACAATAATCGTCATTGTTATGTATGTTAGTACAAGCTTTTTTGTTTTTAATACAAGTAGGTAAATCTATATAAGAGGATCCCTTCATGGGCTGGTATTTGTTAACATTAATCTCTAAATATAAATTGGATAGAAATGCCCATCCACTATCACGTTCTTCAAATTCTTCGATACTTTTTTTCAAATCATGTATTACTTTTTGATAAAACTCACTAAAATTATGATTTTGATGTACTGTAAAGTTTTTTGTTGTAAAAGATTTTGTTTCCTCTTTGTTGTCTTTAAATAAAAGAAAGTTGCCAAAATATTCAAAGTTGATTTTTAAGCAAATGTGTTTTAGCAGACAGTTTTTTATAACTCTCTCTAATTTCGATGTTAAATTATGCATAAACAGTTCTGGTAAAGCAAATTCTAACTCGTCGGATCCAAAAACTCTATATGATGATATACGACTCTTAAATGCAGATGAAATTTCAACCACGCCATCAGTTAATGCTGTTAATGAGTTATTTTTGTGTTTGATACTCTTTAAATGACCCACCCATTTATTTTTCTGAACATTGATTGAACAAGCTGAGCAAAAAGGCATATTTAGTGTATACAAAATAATTACTAATTTATTTTAAGTTAATGGATGTTCAAATATGTAAGTCTATATCAAAATTTAACACCCCACAATAAAAAAAAAATAGAAAATGTAAAAATACTAGCATAGGTATTTTTAAACTTTTTTGTTTTGGAAATATTTAACATCGGCATCGTCAAACAAAGTTTTTAAATGCTTAGCTAATTTTTGTAGACACTCCCATTGAGGAGTGTCGGTATCAATTTGCGCTTTAACCGATAGAAGGGCTTTTTTCCACTTTTCTTCCGCTAACTCACTGCGAATATCGTCGGTGTTGTAAACTCGAAGCTCTAAGAAGAACGCTCCTTCGAGGTCGACAGCACGCCGCGTGGTTCCATCAGCCACGCGTTGAGTAATAGACGATCCTAGCTGATCCGGTGCAGAGTAATTTTTCGCCAAAGACTCGTCCTGGGGAAATAGCTCGAATGGGTGGTTGGCTTCTTTTTTCTTTGATGCCGCGGTAGTCCTGTAATAAAGAATACAATAAAATAAAATGGAAAACAAAATAAATACTCTTTATAGCACATTACACATAAAACAATATAGGTGTTTTAAACTAAAACATTGTCAAAAACAAAATTACAAAACAATACCTGTTAAATTTTTGGTGCAGGTTTTTTGCTTTTGGTTTCGTCACCGTTTCTCCAAATTCGAGTTCCGAGTCAGACCTGAAATAATTTTATATAATTTTTATGAATAAAAACAAGCCAAAAGTGAAATAATACTCATTATTGAATGTTGAAATAAACGATTAATTAATATATGCAACAAAAAATTACCGAGTAGCACTAGGCTTTCTTTTTTGTCCTGCTTTCTTCTGTTTTTGGTCTCCCGCCTTCTGGTTTGAGAATACGATGCTTTCATACTCTGAGTCGGACCTAAAAGTAAAACACAGCGTCCATTAATATTTTTGAGCAAGATATGAAAGTATAATAATTTAATAATCTATAAAAGACAAAAAAACAACACTTACTTACATTTTAACGCTATGTTATATGCAGAAAGGCAAGAGTGAGGTCGTGCTAAAAGTCTGCTGCAGCGAAGAATTGAACTTGAATGTGGCACAGGTATGTTCCAGGTTGGGAAAGAAGTCACAAAGAAAGAAACGATTAGAATGACGGATAATTAATACCCGTTTATTGCTGATTTTACTTAATGATTCAGGGCTGGTACGTTCCATATTTTACCTGCAATAAATAGATGTAAGGTATTCTATATACCCAACTTATTATATCACTACTTATAATATCAAGTCAAACTTTAAAAACACAAACTTTATATACTGATTTATATTTTGGAAAATTAAATTAATAATTAAAAACCCCATAATTCGAACTTTAACTAACGTATCAATGACAATCGAAAACCAAGCATAAATAGGTTAGGTGTTTTAGGTGTGTTAATCATAATTATATCGAGATAAACCAATCAATTAATTGTAGTGTTCGGTTTCCATAACACTTTATACGATAATTAAATAATACCTATGTGTTGACAACCCTATATTTATGCCGATGCGATGCCGAGCGCAGGTATCATATAACTAATGAATTGAACACATCCGTTTTACAATTGCGAAATTAATCTATGAATGGACTGGCTTAGTGGGTAGTGACCCTGTCTATGAAACCCTGGTCCAGGGTTCGAATTCCAGTCAGGGCATTTATTTGTATGATGAGTACAGGTATTTGTTCATGAGTTAAGGGTGTTTTCTATGTACAAATATGAGTAATTATAGTGGGTTTGGGTTTCTTGAGCTTACCGTGGGGCTCAGTTGGTTTGTCTAATATTCATATTTATTTTTGGTTATGAATAAAGTTTCAATAATGAATCAAGCTACGGTAGGTGCATGCTTAATAGGTAATACGAAATAAAGTAGAGTTTTATTATCAATTTATGTTGTTGATTGTATCAATCAACCATCATTGACAATATCAGGTTTAAGTAATCTTGTTACCATAAGTAATGTTTTTATAACGCATTAATGTCTATTCTTAAGTAATTTATATTTGTTAATTAATATTTTTGTAATACAACAGAAAATAAAAACATTTTAGTCGGAACATAATCCATCTGACGTAATACCATCTATGTAATTATCGATGAACCCTAAACAAACATGATGTGAATGACATACCATACCTAGGTTTGTACTCTAAGTAGTTAGTTCCACCACTTACCAATAGAGTTCGCGATAATGAACATACTCAATCTGAAGTGATGCAATCTATATAATTATCGATGAACCCTAGACAAACATGATGTGACTGACATACCTATGTTTAGTACTTTAAGTAGGTACCTAGTTCCGCAACTTGTCAATAGAGTTCGCAATAATAAATATGTATGCCAATAAAGTCATTCGTCATGCAATGGAATTTGATCTGCTTGTTCACTTTTGTAACGTAATACGAATGTTATAAATAATTGCTGTTTTATACTTTACTGCTTTATTTGAAAGGACATAATCGTATATCTCAGTTATTCATTTCCAGTCATTTGTGATATCCAATAGAACAAAGTGTCTGCATCACACTATCGAAGTTTTTTTACTTTTATCCATATAAATAAGTTTTGATGGTCAGTCTGCCGGGCACTTGACGACCGACTTGCCTCAACATGTAAATCATATATTTCGGAACTGGCCACCCGACTTGTATGTATTGTTGACTTAGACAACTAGAGGGAACTCTGTATCTACGCGGTCGATAGATATGGACTCCCACACCCGGAGGGGTTTCACTCACGAAGCACGTAAAATGCGACCGGCGCCGGGCTTTCACGCTTCGGAGGTCCATTCATGTCTGTGACGCTGACGAGCTGATCAGACATGTTGTGTTGGAAACGCCATAGTTTACTATGTGGGTTCGCCCTTGCACACATCTGAGACTGGCCACCTTGGATCGTGTGTAGCGTTAAGCTTTTGCTGTTTCATTCAATAAACAGTCAGACTAATTCCTATCTCGTTCTATAAAAGAGCTCTTAATTAATTTTAATACATTCATTGAAATTCAAAAGTCTAGATCACTGAAACAAAGTCTCGTTCGGTAATTCGTCAAACGCAACCCGAACACGTCCAACCAATGAAATGCTAACCCCGATCGATAATGTTCCAAACGTTGTCGAACACAAGTCTTTTTCAATCTAATCAGATTGAAACAGACTTGCGTTCGACGATTAAGTGTAGCAAAGCATCGATAAATCTTACAACACGAATGGGAGTTATAGACCGTAAGAGCTAGTATATTATTGGGATAGTTTACTCCATTGAACGAGTTTTTGCGAGAATCGCTAAAACGACGTGGATTTGATTGGGAAGTCCAGACAACTGAAGGCGAAGCCGTAGCCGAAGGCGAAGGCGCAGCCGAAAGTGGGCTAGACTTCCCAATAATATACTACTCAAGGGCCTTTTTTAGATTTTATACTGTAACTAGTTAAGTACTTGTAGTTATCATAATCGTGTAATTTCTGTAAATAATTGTAAAGAAGCAGGTAACATACATCTTTTACGTAGAATATTGCTCGACATGTTTCACTTCGTAACGAGGAGCATAATCGTGAGCCGTTCACGTTGGCTTACCAACGCAGACATGTCGAGCAATAACAATAACAACAAATATCTCCGTAAACTCGTTCAATTGTTTATTGTTGTTGTAATATATTTAAGCAACTAAAAACTTAAACTACGTCCAACAATGAGAGGTAGGGCACAGCGATGACCATCACGCTTGAATCTGGGGCAGCCCAACTGGGCAAGTACCTCCTCCTTACTGAAGACCACAGCCATAATAGCACTACTACCTTTCAGGTAGGTATGCAGTGTTGTGTTCCTGATGGTGAGTAAGGTTCCCAGAGCTCCAACCCCCCTTAAAGGCCGGCAACGCGCTTGTGACTCCTCTGGTGTTACGGGTGCCCATGGGCGACGGTAATTGCTTACCACCAGGCAATCCGTCTGCTCGTTTGCCGCCTATGTCATAAAAAAAAAAAGCAAACCACACACAAACTGATTTTCTTACGGCCATGTTGAGAGACTTAGCATTACGTGGCTTGGTAGTCAAGAAATAACAAATTCCTACTGAATCTTGTAAGTAATTATTGTCCTCGTAAAGATTCTTGCATTCCGTATTGTGAAGTGTTCGGTAAAAATAAAAGGAAAACAGAAATCCCACCTAACGCGACATAACGGCGAGGCGCATTAAGATAAGAAGGAAGAAATGAAATTCCAAATCAGCCCCGCTCTTTATTCGATGTCACCGCGTTTGACTTGGAATAATTTCACAATAAACCTGTTCAGACAAGTCGAGTTTCGTCAGTAAATGTCACGCATAATGTATCGGAAATATAAATTATATTAGATTTCGGGTTTCGGTATAATGGTTTCGTGTCGTGTTGGGAGGCACTAAAGTATAACGCTTGGTGTCGAACGTGGTTGTGAGTGGTGGGAGCGCGACACGACATGTGTGCCTCTTGGCTATGTGACCCGCCTAATGACGACCCGTACTACATTATTATGCCAAAATGACGTAAGTGACATTGAAACTAGAGTGACTTAAGACCTTTGGATTGGATATGGCAGTGTAGTTGGGTCGACCCAACACAACCTCACGTTCATCTCACTACATTTCGACGCTCTGATGTCGGAGAATTCCAAACGGCTGTACGAATTCTACTTTCCTCGGTTGCTTTTTGTTTTAATCAGATCCATTTTTTTCTACCGGCTTACCTATTTTTTGCCACTACCACCCCTAATAATCCAGATTTAATGACAACTTTTGACATACAAATATTGATAATATATACAGAGTGGAACTTATATTAGCTACCAGATTTGTCATTTGTTTTTGTTTCAACCAATTTTTCGTAATTTACCACTAACATTTATGTCAAGGTAAAAATAAAGTATTGCGTCATAAGTAAACGTGGCTTGGTCATGGCTTATTTAATAGCCCACGGCAGTAAATCACGTGAACAACATTATTTTCTATTTCGCCCAACATTCTTACCATGAGGTGGGGAGAATTTTTGTACAAATTGCAATGTTCTATTTGCATACTGTCAAGCTACGAAAACTGTTTATTACGGATAACATGCAACCTCTAAGAGAATACTTAAACTTTATAATTAACAAAAGTTGCAGTTCAAACGCTTTCACTTAAAACGGAGTCCGTGCTTTTCGTGTAATGTTATCATACCTACACTTTGAAGTTAACTTGGTTACCTAATTTAAAGTTATGTCTTTTTGGCTTTTTAGCGTCGCTAGTTAGCTACAGTAGATTTATTTTTAAAATCCAGAGTGGTTCGGCCTTATGGGCATGTTTAACCCAAAAAAAAAGTTTAGCAGGTCTATTTTAGTTTCCCGTAAGCAAATGCTTTGAAGGTATATTTACTAGAATTAATAAACTATAAGACTATGAGAGAATAAAATAAATCAAGGTCGTTAAAGTCATGTAACTTACTGATTACTGATACATATTTTATCAAAGGTTTTTAAAATTGGGATACCCGTATATGTATATGAGTAAATAACCCAATATAATGACTTATAAAGAAAGTAAATGCGCACATTGTATACAGTTACGTATACGTTACATAGAACAATAAAATTCTTCAACCTAATTTGTAAAACCGCAACTACACATATTATTTCTGCAGCCTACGTCATGCAGGACATAATTGTAAAGTTTTACTACATTTTGTTTTTAAATACAATAGTAAATATAACAGATATCATAAAACATCCAACTGATATCGAAAGTACGTTACCCAATGAGTAAAATTACAGTATTTACATAATTAAATATACACTTAGAAGTGTACACAGACGCAAAATCCACGAATCCAAGCCAGTTAGGGTCACAACTTTGTTTTAATAAAATGTGACAGATTAGGACAAAACATGAATAAACTAATGTAGGTTTGATATACGTTTATAAATAAAAGGGGTTACTATCTTCCTTTATCCCTAAAACTGAGCAAAGATCTAGGACAAGCTTTATAACCCCGTCTATCCGCTTAGGACTTAAAAAATGCCAGCCTACGCGAAAATCCTCAAAGCCTCCCTTACGTGAAGGCTAATAAAAAACATCAGCTTGGTAATATAGTCGACAATTTCTACGCGTTCAATGCTGATAGCATACCTTCCGCCACCAAATTTTCTACTCAACATATTTGATAGTCATGAGGAAGATTGCTCGATATAAAATGGAAATATCCTTTAAGAATATTAACTTTATTCGGTT
The DNA here is from genome assembly GCA_022674325.2 of Grapholita molesta. Taxonomy (NCBI): domain Eukaryota; kingdom Metazoa; phylum Arthropoda; class Insecta; order Lepidoptera; family Tortricidae; genus Grapholita; species Grapholita molesta. Next base: position 4,582,237 of record CP053138.2, read on the forward strand.
ATGAACGTAAAGTGGAGCGGTTCAAGAATTCACCCTGTATTTTATTAAGTTGTCATGCGACACAGTTTGATGTAAAAGACTCGCTCCTTTGTTTAAGCATGAACATGGATTAATATATATTCGGGGTCAATTGAATTGAATTCAATTCAATTCAATAGAAAATGAAAATAATGTAAACAAACGAATTTCCATTCATAGTTTCGCTATAACGCACTTTTAAACAACAACGATGGTTTCACTGTCACTGTATATACATACATTTGCTACCTACTTTCTTGTTTACTTCAAATACCCTATAATTAGGTACGTATATATGAAGTTAAAACGTATTTCTATAATAAAATATTCCATATTTACATTTCAGCCGTATGCAGTCCACTGCTGGACATAGGCCTCACACAAATATGACTTGTATCATCTTGGGGGGTAGTTACCATAGTTGCCACGCTTGGCAGGCCGATTGGCGACCGCAGTAGCTGTAGATTGGGTTTCGACGGACGCTACTGTCGTATTTACCCTTTGTGGCCTCTTACGACACCCGCGGGAGGAGATAGGAAGGTGCTATTCTAGTCAGCCGGCATCACATGGCTAATTAATATTTTGCCATGTGTCTAATGATTTTCTGTGCTTAGAAATTCAGTTGCCAGTCAGCCATATTTGTTTACTATATTTACGTTTTCTATTGACCACGAATATAGAGCCTTATAGACTTACATCATCATCATCATCATCATGTCAGCCGAAATACGTCACCTGCTGGACATAGGCCTCCTATAGGACATACACACGAACATTAAAAATGTTAAAAAATTGTATAGCACGCCTTAATATTGTAGCATTAGTCATCAAAGTAACATCTACACATTAATAAAGCCGAGTTGGGTCGAAACTTCGTACAATATATTCGTACAATATATATAGTCGCTGACAAACTTCTTAAGCTAATTATCTAACAATGTGCAAAATATTAAATAGGTATAACGGAAGCGAGATTACCTAAAATGAACACAAAACAAATATTAAATAGTATATTAACAAAAACGAGGAAGATATAAAGCTATCTTACAGTTCCTAGGAGATCCCTTAAGCTAGTTTACGACTACCATGAAACCAAACATTCCAGCTACCAACATTTTCACTTACTAAAGTAACTTACAAGGTTTTAAGAACACTAAAAGACGCTAAGCCCCGTCAAGAGAAGCCAAGGAAAGCTCTTACGTCTCCCGTCCTCTCGATATATCATATTTTTTCTCGGTCTCAAGATATATGAGCGTCGGCTTCGGGCGTGACAGGCTTCGGGGGGTAATATTAATAAAATTATTGTGGAGACACGTCGAGCCTGACCTACCCCGCAACGAGGGAGGCGCAGTATGGATGTTTTGGGGGTAATATCTAGCGGTAGATTAAGATTTGATTTCTATTCACGTTAAGTAAAGATTAATTATTATTGTTTTCGGTTGCGGCGATACTTACTCATGAAATAAAACAACTAAAACGGACTAAATCGCGTATACTAAACATCTACAGTCAAGGGGACGAATGTTACTCCGAAGGAGATACCTGAGTCATAATAGGCAAAGATAGCGATGAATTCTAACTTTTCATATTCAACCAGTTTATATTTATTTAATCAATACGGTGTATGTTAGACTTTATCATCTCTTTATTTATCTCATTTCTTATCATTATTTTTATTTTTAAATTGAATTTATGAACTAATGTTGCCAGCTAGTGTAATATCGCAACTAACTAGAATGGGCATTCCGAGAAGGAATATGAGTGTATGTACGTTTTGCCATTCATGTGTTAGCTTTTATAATAAGAAGTACTTTATATTTTTGGGTCTTTCTGATAATCGTTTAACAATTTTCTATTTTAAATGAAACTTTTCCGCCGAATTCTATTACGCAGAATTTAAATAAGCCGAATGGTTGGTACGCTTCATTTGGAAAGACCGAATGGTGTTATTACGATTTATTTCCCAGGATGTGCGTTTTTGTCGTAGTCGCTGTTCTAACCTAACCTAACTCACCTTGTATTTCTGTTGTGGTCACAGTTCTAACCTAACCTAAGCCACTTCGGACATTCGGCCTCAATAATAATATGCCAATATATTTTTGGACAAAGTAGTATTCGGCTAATACAGAATTAGGCTAAATAGGATTAATATTCAGCGGAAATAAATTATGCAAAACTTGGTATGTGTATTGAGATTCGGACAAAACAAATTATGCCAAATAAAGGGAACCCTAAATCTATCTGTGTTAAAACTTCTTCATTTCTGAATAGCCCTACTGCTCCCGCAGCACTGTGACGAACAAAACCCGCACTACTCACAGTTAGTGAGTACAGAAACAGCTGCGCACATCATTATTCCAGATCGTTCGCTCACTGGAGTGATGTATTCAATTTTATTTTCTTCGTATCTGAATACGCCCTTACTATGCTGAACAACCATTTAGCATTATGTCCAGACAATATTTAACTAATGAAATTATTCAAGTTGTATTAATAAAATGATGTTGTCATTTTGAAGCGAAGGGTGAATGAAGGATCTAATTTTATTTTATTTTTTATGACAAAAGGTGGCAAACGAGCAGACGGATTGCCTGATGGTAAGCAATTACCGTCGCCCATGGGCACCCGCAACACCAGGGGAGTCACAAGCGCGTTGCCGGCCTTTAAGGGGGGTTGGAGCTCTGGGAACCTTACTCACCATCAGGAACACAACACTACATACCTGAAAGGTAGCAGTGCTATTATGGCTGTGGTCTTCTGTAAGGAGGAGGTACTTCCCCAGTTGGGCTTCTCCGGACTCAAGCGTGATGGTACTTCGCTGTGCCCTACCTCTCATTGTTGGACGTAGTTTAAGGACATACCCCCGGGTAATAATACGAAAAGGTAATAAAATTTAGCTTTTAGGCTTCTTTTAATAAAACCAAAGTTAACTTCTGTTTGTGACTTTGCCGAATAAATAAAATGAAAATAGTTATTCTGTCTAGCACCTGCAACACAAGCTTAATTGAGTTTACTGTAGGGTTAAGGTTAAGTCAAGTACAATAAAAATATATAGAATATAAATAATATGAATACAATTAAGAAATTCTATAAAAGTAAGTTGTTGATGGTTGGCTTAGTATGTCCAATTAACATTGCTTTAGTACTAAGACACTGGTTTAACAAAACTTTTAGTTAAAACTCGTGAAAGAATATTGAAATGTGACATTATGATAAGGGACCTTATTGTCGATGGCGCTTACGCCTTTGTTCAAGATGCCGCAATACAAACGCAACGCGGTTGGATGTAAGCACCATCGACAATAAGGTCCCTTTTGCTAGATAATGTCACAACATATAGTTGGTCTAGCGGTATTTTTATGCCCTGAAGATTAAGCTCATCAATCAGTTTAAGTCATAACTTTCCCATGAAATAAAACAACTAAAACGGATTAAATCGCGTATACTAATTTAAACTTCATCCCGACGTTTCGAACCCTTTAGCAGCGTTCGTGGTCATCGGGTGGACTGAGGGAAAATATTAATTTACCTCCATCCTCAAAAAATTACAAAATGCAAACCTACCCACATATAAATTATTAAACAATTTTGGGGGCTTACACATGATAATTACATACGCCAGAGGGGCTTATTACATTTTAAAGTCCAAAACATTTTTATAAACTACAAATTACAATGTCCACACTGTCCAACACTATGGCCTCACAGTCTTGCCTGCTGTTTTATTAAATGAACCACAGGATCCCAAGCTGGTGGTACTGAAAAGCCATCCTCTCTATTGAAGTTTGGATACTTCTTAATTTCAATAGCCTCTCGCAACATTCTGGGAATATATCGTTTCTCCTTGGCAAGGATTTGGGGCTTATCAAACTTTATCGAGTGATTAGGCTTATCCGTGACATGCTCCCAGACTGCAGACTTAGGTCGACGATGCTTAACATCAGCTATGTGTTCCTTGACCCTGGTTGAGATGCTCCTCTTTGTCTGACCTACATATGAGAGACCACATTCACACTCCAACTTGTAGACTCCAGCACTTTGTAGAGGGGTGGCACATTTCACAGGCCTCAGAAACTGTGACATCTTCTTCAGTGGCTTGAAATAAGTTTTTATAGAAGCACGCTTCAAGATGTGGCTGATCCTGTCGGTGACCCCTCGAACAAAAGGCAAGACAGCAGGCTGGCGCTCGACTGTAGGAATCTTCGTTTTGGTCTTCTGCTCGAGCCGTGGTACCTTCAGCCCGTTCACCCGAAGTATGTTCTTGGCATGCTGGAGCTCTGCTGTCAAATGCTGCTCATCACATATCCTCTGGGCTCTCTGAAACAAAGATTTGCCTACAGTAGCTAACTGACTAGGATGGTGGTGTGATCTACCATTTAAATATCTATTTGTATGAGTAGGTTTCCTATATACAGTACGGCCTAAGGTATTATCAGGGTATCTTAATACAAGTACATCTAAGAAAGGAAGTGAACAGTCATGTTCCAATTCCATGGTGAATTTGATCTTACTATGAATGGAATTGAGGTGGTCAAGAAAAACTGAAACACAACTCTTAGGTAGTATAGCAAAAGTATCATCTACGTATCTTTTGAATATCTTCGGCTGCACGGGAGCCAATGAGAGTGCCCTCTCCTCGAAGTCCTCCATGAAGATGTCAGCGACTACAGGAGATACCGGGGACCCCATTGCCACACCGTCGACTTGTAGGTAGAATTCATTATTCCATAGAAGATAGCCAGATGTAAGGCAGTGTTCCAATAGCTTGGCATATTCTACTGACATATTCTGCTCACATAACTTCCTTGTAACAATTTCAATGCAGTCTTGTACAGGTAAACTCGTAAACAGTGACTGGACATCAAAACTGACCATGATCTCATCATCAGTTAAATTTAGGTCTTTAATTTCACTGACGAAATGGTATGAATCCTTTATATGAGTTCCTGTATTACCCCGTAAAGATGAAAGGACCCCCGCTAAGTATTGGGCCAATTTGTAAGTTGGAGCATCAATTTGACTCACAATTGGACGTAGCGGGGCACCGGCCTTATGTACCTTTGGTAACCCATACAATTTAGGAGGCACTGGACAATCAGGAACTAAACTTGGAACATTAAGATTAAGGGATTCACAGTATTCACTTATTAGGTCTTTAGTACATTTCAAGACTTTTGCAGTAGGGTCCCTCTTAACATGTTTGTAAGTTGTGCTGTCCGCCAATAGATTCTCAATCTTCTGGTTGTAATCAGTGGTGTCAAGTACAACCGTTGCATTACCCTTGTCGGCTCGAAGTATGGTAAGGTCTGGATCTTCGCGCAAGCTCTTCAACGCTTCCTTCTCTTCCTTAGGTAAGTTTGTTTTTGGAGGTTTCGCTCTTCGTAATAATGACGAGACGTCTTGGCGTATGGCCTCCAAATCGTCTTTCTTTACCTGATTCTTCACCAGACAATCTTCTACACTGACAATAATGTCCTCAAAAGGAATCTTCCGCGGAGCCACAACATAATTTAAACCTTTCTGCAAAACTAAACACTGCGAATCGGTTAACTGTTCTTCTTCTTCTTTTAAAAAAAAATATGGCTTCCATCAATAAATCAATCGATGATTTCGCCAATGTCAAGTAAAATAACATATAAGTATAATAACATATAAGTTTGCCCTTAGAGCATGACGTTGTTCGGTAGTAGGCCTTGCGTTTTGTAAAGTGGTAGCTGGACTTTACAGAAAGCTAAGAGGCGGCCGTGACCCCCGGATTGCCGGGTGATGACCAAAATAGTGGTGAAACACGTTTTGAAATCAATTCTTCATTAACTGCACAATTCTGCGTTAGATCACTGCATAATACGCTATCAATATTACACACTACGTTTGAACAAAAAACAAAAAATATATTTTCAAGCCGACTTCGCCATTTTGAGGTTTAACCGTCAAAAACTTAACGTTAACTGTTACGTCGTTAACTGTTTACTTGACATATTTACCACAGACCGGCTTGACACTGACAGTGACGTTTCGTTCCCGCTTTCATTATTCACAAGCAATCCGTTATCACTGCGTTTCGATTTCAATCTGTCAAACTTGGCAATCTGTCTCTTTCTGCATTGTTCAAATGTGAATGCGTAACGTTTATTGCCTTGTTCAACAACTTTATCAAAATCACTGTTGGTCAATGCTACTTGCAACTCACCGGTACTGTCCTTAATCTGTTGTTCAAGCCTGTAAGCCGTGTATCGGTTATTGTGGATAAGTTTGCACAATAATTTCCTGCTTGCTTGAAATGTACTAAAGACCTAATAAGTGAATACTGTGAATCCCTTAATCTTAATGTTCCAAGTTTAGTTCCTGATTGTCCAGTGCCTCCTAAATTGTATGGGTTACCAAAGGTACATAAGGCCGGTGCCCCGCTACGTCCAATTGTGAGTCAAATTGATGCTCCAACTTACAAATTGGCCCAATACTTAGCGGGGGTCCTTTCATCTTTACGGGGTAATACAGGAACTCATATAAAGGATTCATACCATTTCGTCAGTGAAATTAAAGACCTAAATTTAACTGATGATGAGATCATGGTCAGTTTTGATGTCCAGTCACTGTTTACGAGTTTACCTGTACAAGACTGCATTGAAATTGTTACAAGGAAGTTATGTGAGCAGAATATGTCAGTAGAATATGCCAAGCTATTGGAACACTGCCTTACATCTGGCTATCTTCTATGGAATAATGAATTCTACCTACAAGTCGACGGTGTGGCAATGGGGTCCCCGGTATCTCCTGTAGTCGCTGACATCTTCATGGAGGACTTCGAGGAGAGGGCACTCTCATTGGCTCCCGTGCAGCCGAAGATATTCAAAAGATACGTAGATGATACTTTTGCTATACTACCTAAGAGTTGTGTTTCAGTTTTTCTTGACCACCTCAATTCCATTCATAGTAAGATCAAATTCACCATGGAATTGGAACATGACTGTTCACTTCCTTTCTTAGATGTACTTGTATTAAGAAACCCTGATAATACCTTAGGCCGTACTGTATATAGGAAACCTACTCATACAAATAGATATTTAAATGGTAGATCACACCACCATCCTAGTCAGTTAGCTACTGTAGGAAAATCTTTGTTTCAGAGAGCCCAGAGGATATGTGATGAGCAGCATTTGACAGCAGAGCTCCAGCATGCCAAGAACATACTTCGGGTGAACGGGCTGAAGGTACCACGGCTCGAGCAGAAGACCAAAACGAAGATTCCTACAGTCGAGCGCCAGCCTGCTGTCTTGCCTTTTGTTCGAGGGGTCACCGACAGGATCAGCCACATCTTGAAGCGTGCTTCTATAAAAACTTATTTCAAGCCACTGAAGAAGATGTCACAGTTTCTGAGGCCTGTGAAATGTTGGAGTGTGAATGTGGTCTCTCATATGTAGGTCAGACAAAGAGGAGCATCTCAACCAGGGTCAAGGAACACATAGCTGATGTTAAGCATCGTCGACCTAAGTCTGCAGTCTGGGAGCATGTCACGGATAAGCCTAATCACTCGATAAAGTTTGATAAGCCCCAAATCCTTGCCAAGGAGAAACGATATATTCCCAGAATGTTGCGAGAGGCTATTGAAATTAAGAAGTATCCAAACTTCAATAGAGAGGATGGCTTTTCAGTACCACCAGCTTGGGATCCTGTGGTTCATTTAATAAAACAGCAGGCAAGACTGTGAGGCCATAGTGTTGGACAGTGTGGACATTGTAATTTGTAGTTTATAAAAATGTTTTGGACTTTAAAATGTAATAAGCCCCTCTGGCGTATGTAATTATCATGTGTAAGCCCCCAAAATTGTTTAATAATTTATATGTGGGTAGGTTTGCATTTTGTAATTTTTTGAGGATGGAGGTAAATTAATATTTTCCCTCAGTCCACCCGATGACCACGAACGCTGCTAAAGGGTTCGAAACGTCGGGATGAAGTTTAAATTAGTATACGCGATTTAATCCGTTTTAGTTGTTTTATTTCATGAGTAATTATCGCGGCAACCGAAGACAATATCATAACTTTCCGTTATATTTATATTTTATTATCCTTTTGTTTTAGTTGTGAAAAGCATCGCCTACAATCTTTTGTGTTTTGCTCTAAGGTACTGGTAGAAAATACCTTACGACATTAAGTTCGCCTTTTGTACAATAAGTGTTTCGTTGTGCAATAAAGATTGAATAAATAAATAATTTAAATGAATATTTTATTATTGACACTAGATAGATCATAAAAAATATGCCAGGCTTATTTACTATTTTTTATTATTTACATTATATAATAATTTTTATTTTTTTATTTTTTTTTATTTTTTTGAGTATTAAGGACATCAACAGCAAATACAATTTATATCAGCTATAAATAACAGCAGCACACATAGCCAATTATAGATATCCACCAATTAAATATGACTGAGCACGCAGGCCACAAGTCACATGAAAAGAGTTGAATACATTGTATTTGTAAACTTAGAATTACTATACATGCAAATCCAAATGTATACGACGCATTATACATATTTAAATGGTATGCAGAATTGAAGTAAGAGAATAAATTACACTAAAAATGCGCGAATGTGTGCGTGTATGTGTGCGTGCGTGTATGTGTGATCAAAAATATATACTTTTAAGATAGAATTTCGATATACATATAAGAAAACGCGAAATGATATCGGCCAAGAAATTAAATGTTTCGTATAACAAATTTTAAGCTGAGCACTAATTTCTTGTATCGAATAACAAAAATAAATGAGAAATACGAATCAGTTTGATTGAAGAATTGTAAAATAAAATTGTAAAGTGTGTTTTGTGAATGAAAACTGTATGAACCGTAACTGCTTTTATATACAAGTAAATACAATTAACATATATATTGCATCAAGCAATATACAGTTTAGATATAGGTTATAAAGTTATTTCAGGTATGTGACGTAATCGTTTATGATCTCTAGTGTAAGTTTCTTTTGACGTAAAAAACGTTTACGAACGCATAAGTGATAATGTTATTTATATGGGAAACGCAAACGCGTTCGTGACGTGGAGTTACTTTAAAACCTTACACACAGGGCTCAGATCATTATATTCCCGAAAGTAAGTACTTCATGAAACTGCATATACTCCTAAATAAAAACATTGTCATCTAAAACCATGGATACCTACCGCTGCGGTGTTTGTTATTTGTCAAGATTACGATTTACGACAAACAGGTAATTTTATGTTTAATCAAAAGGTAAATGTAACATATTAATACCTAATAACAAAAATAAAAATAAATTATACTAATTAAAAATAAAATAAAATGAATAATTACTGCTAAAATAACTATAAAAAGAATACTCCATCTAGCAAGTGGGCTGGCAGGGGGCTGCGGTATGGACCCCATAACGCTGACTGCGTTACCTCTCTGTACCGCTAGGGCGATACGCTGGGAGAGGTAAGAGCCAGCTTTTGGGTCCCCTGTAGTGTTGACCAGCCGCGCCGACAGAGCCCTCACGAATTGTTTCGTGTCGTCTGACCAGGGGCCCAGGGTCTCACAAACAGGTTATAAAGTTATAATGTTTAAAAAGATATTTAATTTAAAGCGAAAAAACTTTGATTCGCAGATTTAAGTTTCTTTTATAGATTTTTAATGTCTTTGGAATTGTGTCCTTAGGTAGGTACTATTTATTTGAAAAACTTCTGTGTGCGAAAGTTCGTAATTGGCTTTCATAAAGATATTTTACTTTGTTAACTATATTTTAGTGACTTTCCAAAACTTTTGCGGCTTTGTAAATTTCTATCGTATCGTACTATTAAGCGACTTATTAATCTGCTTATTGATCTTATTTATTATTTATTTATGATAAGATTTTTTGAATAATTGGAATTTGACAAATTACATTACAATAGGTATAACCGAAGATGAACAATGAGATTCAGAGTAAAAAACTGTATTGTCCATAGACAAAACGAAAAATATTTAAAACTACTATGTCTATGTGAGTAAACTTCCTTTGCCTTTTTATCAAGTAAATTATATTGTTCAAAGTTTATTTTTTTATAAATTGATTTATACACAAGGTGGAAAACAATCACAAGATCTGCCAGTTGGGTATAGGTTAGGACACAAGTGGAGACGTATGTAAAACTTCAGTGTTATCATAAGTCAAGCCGGGCTTTACTGACCTTTTACAGATAATAAGTGTCTTGTCGTGACTCAACGAACCGCCATCTCAATGCATCTTTTTTTTTTTATGACAAAGGTGGCAAACGAGCAGACGGATTGCCTGATGGTAAGCAATTACCGTCGCCCATGGGCACTCGCAACACCAAGGGAGTCACAAGCGCGTTGCCGACCTATAAGTGGGTTGGAGCTCTGGGAACCTTATTCACCATCAGAAACACAGCACTACATACCTGAAAGGTAGCAGTGCTATTATGGCTGTGGTCTTCTGTAAGGAGGAGGTACTTCCCCAGTTGGGCTGCCCCAGATTCAAGCGTGATGGTCATCGCTGTGCCCTACATCTCATTGTTGGACGTAGTTTAAGGACATACCCGGGTCCAATACAACAGGTATAACCGAAAATGAACAATGAGATTCAGAGTAAAAAACTTGATTGTCCATAAAAAAAACGGATAACATTTTGAACTACTAAGTATGTCTATGTGAGTAAACTTCTTTTGCCTTTTTTATCAAGTAAATGATATGGTTCAAAGTTTATTTTTTATAAATTGATTTATACACAAGGTGGCAAACAGTCACAAGATCTGCCAGTTGGGTCAACGATGTATAGGTTAGGACACAACTGGAGACGTATGTAAGACTTCAGCGCTATCAAAAGTCAAACCGGGCCTTACTGACCTTCTACAGATAATAAGTGTCTTGTCGAGACTCAACGAACCGCCATCTCAATGCATCTTTTTTTTTTATGACAAAGGTGGCAAACGAGCAGACTGATTGCCTGATGGTAAGCAATTACCGTCGCCCATGGGCACTCGTAACACCAAGGGAGTCACAAGCGCGTTGCCGACCTATAAGTGGGTTGGAGCTCTGGGAACCTTATTCACCATCAGGAACACAACACTACATACCTGAAAGGTAGCAGTGCTATTATGGCTATGGTCTTAAGGAGGAGGTACTTCCCCAGTTGGGCTTCTCCAGATTCAAGCGTGATGGTACTTCGCTGTGCCCTACCTCTCATTGTTGGACGTAGTTTAAGGACATAGCCGGGTCCAAACATCTACAAGCTGTTATAGGCTTACTACAAACAGCGGTAACTGGTATTGGACCATTATTCATAGGTGAAATATCCAAAACATTTTTTATTACACCGCCGTTCGACGGCGCACCTCGCAATGAATCGTCAAAGCGATCAAATGAAACAAAATGGAACAAACTCAAGTGGGAATCGCGCTCAACCCATTAAACCCGATTGCTTGTCGAAAATGAAAATGGGGAAATATATTTTCGTTTGTTCGGCTCGTTATTCCATGTTTTTTCCACTGATTTTTATGCAATCCATCGGGGGCCACGTTTACACCGGACCAATTGCTCACTTTTGATTGGAAGCAGCGATTATTAAATTGGCGTCCGGCGGCGCCTTTGGCTCATAAATCGTTCGATATTCGATAACTGAGCGGTTTGACCTGTAAGTAATTATGTGCAAGTGAAACAATTTTCTGGAAACTTTCGACAGCCGAGCGGCGGCCACAAAGGACTTTGCTGATTCGGAATACGTACTTGTTAGGTGGGAAGAACTTCCTAAGTTCGATTTCTCGTTTCGTTGGCTACGAAAGGAGCAAAAAGAGCAGCCCAATTAAAAAGTGTTCATGCATGGGCGGGTCTATTCGGCTCCAATTTTATTGGAACGATTAATTTTATTGCAAAAATTTCTGGACAGCGGAACGAATGGGAAACGAGTGTCCGACGTGGCTCCGCCGACCTTTTGTGGTTGTGCGATGGATGGGTTTGTTCAGTACAGAATCTAATCAAAGAGCAGAGAACCGAAAAAGCTCTCTCCACCCAGTTATTGGACGTGATGAATGAATTTTAAATTTAATTGAATACTGCTGATGATTGAGCGTTTGTCTGAATAATGCCGCGAATGAAATGACAGCTAACAAAACCTGTCAGCCATGCATAAAGAAAATGTATAAGGTTAACCTTTGTACTTTTTTCCTGAATGAAATGAATATATTCGTTTGTTTGCATGTTATTATAGTTCGCATATAAGTTGTCATTGCATTGTAAGGAATATTACCACTAGTCAACATTAAATATTAAACGTGTATTCACATTAGTGTAGCAGTCACTTAAGAAAATTACATGTTGCTAATTAAAGGTATGTAATGTGCATTTTGCTAAATGGATAGACATATTTGATTAACAATTATTTATTAAACATTGCGACACAACATTTATGACTAAATTACCACTTATGTTTGTTTTTTCATATGCAGAAACGTCTGCTAGCGAATATATTCGATATTTAAATCGGTAGAAAAATAAAAAAAAATTGAGTGCACTACCAATTGTGTTATACGAGTACCGCTTAGACTTATAATTTTTTTTCTATATATCCCTCGTCGTATCCGTCATCATGTCATCGTCACCACTTATGTTCCCAAGTATAAAATTCTATATTTAGCACTTCGTAATAAGTTAAGAGTTAAGGTGTGAAACTAATAAATGCTGAAACAAATATTTTCGTCCACCGTTTATAAAAAATGTTTTATCAAACATTAAAAAAAATCTCAATAATTCATCATCACGGCCATGTGACGATTACACGCGTTTTGTATATTATCAGAGCGACTCACGAACATACCTTGGATTTTAAGAAGCAAAATGTAGCATTGAATGAATATTCATGAAATCAATCACTAGCGCTCAGGGTCCAGTCCACGTAAAATATATGTTTACACTTCTGTGCCTTTATTGCAAAGAAGTAAGGTACAAATTACATATGAAAAAAAATACTCACGAAAGTTTTAACACTAATGGTTAGAACTACGTACGTTATTCTATTTTTATTTCTCTTTAGTTCCTGCATGTTTTCTTTTCTCGTAATTAAGATCTTACACTTAGCACTGAGCAGGCAGGAACACAACTGAAGAACTGAGAAAGAAGGAAGATAGAACAGCTCTCCAACCTTAATGTTTCAGTTTGATTTTATAAGTTTTAATTTGACTATCTCATTATTCACAAATGCTTGTTGTTGACAGTGACTTTGTATTAAACGTCAACTTTTGAGAGACGCCATTATTTTCGCTACAACGCTCCAGGGGCGTGCTTTAAAAAACGCCACTGGCAGTGCAGTGACGCCACGCGAACGTTGCGTTGATACTGCGCGGCCGTTTTCAAGACGACAATGACGCCCGAAATACGCTAGATGTGTCCGGACTCTTAGACTTACAGATATCTCAATATGTTTATTAACTGTATTGCACATGCTGTATTTCTTTTGTATTTAAACTTTCGTGAGACATAATTAATTAACGATTAACACGGTTTTACTCACGTTTATTTAGTCACTCGCGCGACATGACATTGACAGTGCGCGACGGGCCGGTGACGCGCGCGGCGAACTGAACGGACACTCAGCACTCATAGTGCTTGAAAATGGAGGCCTATGTTCTCCGAAACATGTGTGACTAAATAAACGTGAGTAGAACCGTGTCAATCGTTAATGCTGTATTTCCATCACGCTTACAGAAAAAAAATCGAAAACATTCGAGCCATTTCAACTCGCTTCGACACGCCTCAACCGTTTTATCAATTAAGCTACAGGCTCGGTTATCAAGGCTATCAAAATTGTTTTAATCGCAACGAATAGATTATAGGCGGGTAAGGGTTGAAACGTTGGTCGTGTTTCAAACATTCCACATAAAAAGGGAGTTCGGTTTACTAACTAGAAAGCCATTATCACATTAAGCTACGGCACTTCAAACGGAATTCGCTTTATTCCTTTTATTTAAAACGGAATTACCGCGGGGTATTGTTACTTTCGAAAATACTTTGATGTAACATAAAAGGCAAAAACACGTGTACACTGTAATCATTGGTTTGGTTTACTCGTATAACGAACATTTACCTAAATTAGTATATAAATCAGTTGTGAAATGTACAGACTGACAAAAATACTTTAGAATTTGATAAATGTCGAATTTCGTAATGTTTATCATTAATTTTTAAACGACTATAAGAGTCATATTCAAAATGTGTTAAAAGTAATTAAAGACCTAGACAAATTGCGAAGCTAGATTATAATACACTTGATAAAACTAATTAAACCTTTAGATAAATAAAAACATATTATAGGACTATGCAATTTGACTAAACCCCATTTACGTTATGAAATCTTCTAGCTTTTGATCCTTAATTTGACTTTACAAGGTCTTACTTACCAAACCCCAAAGTTTGGTTAAAATATGTGGCTCAATATTTTTTTTATTATGCAGAACCGTCTGCTAGTCAATATCTTCGATATTTAAATCATCAGAAAAATAAAATATAAAATGACTCGAAGCGGGACTAAGAGTGTAAGAGTATTGTTCTATATTTCTTTCGATTTAAATATTGAACATGTCGAGCAACGGAGAGGGCTATGTTGGGAGTGTCTCTGCGTGATCGCATCAGCAATGATTTCATCCGCAGTAGAACCAAAGTTACCGATATAGCCCTCCGAATCGCCAAACTTAAGTAGCAGTGGGTGGGACACATTGCGGAAAGGTTCTGGAGTGGCGACCACGAACTGGAAGACGCAGCGTAGGTAGGCTTCCGACAAGGTAGACCGACGACCTAGTTAGAGTCGCGGTATGCCGCTGGATGTGGAAGGCGCAGGATCGGTCTTCTTGGGTCGTTCTGGGGGAGGCCTATGTCCAGCAGTGGACGTCTTTCGGCTGACATGATGATGATCGAACATGTGAATGGTCTGAACTTACCCAAGTCTTCGGCATCCTCACTCCACTCCCCCTCCTGGGCCCAGCAGGCCGCTAGCATCACCACCAGCTGGAGCCACTTTACCGAACACATTGTTTATAATCTTACATTATGCTTTAGTTACAACCACTTCACATCACACTCACTGACGCCATAATCAGCTGTGCACGCCACCGTGCTATGTACCTGTAAAAACATATTTCTTATATGATTAATACCATTGAGATAAAACTTAAGACTGACTACTTCAACCAAAAAGTAAGCATGAAAGAGGAGCCAATGTAATGAATGGCATCTCTTTTTATCTTAAGGAGTGTTGATGGCATCAGACGATCCCAAAATGAGAATATGTCAATGTTATAAAGAGAACCCGGACCCGGGTATGCCCTTAAACTATGTCCAACAATGAGAGGTAGGGCACAGCGATGACCATCACGCTTGAATCTGGGGCAGCCCAAATGGGGAAATACCATAGCCATAATAGCACTGCTAGTTTTCATGTATGTAGTGTTATGTTCCTGATGGTGAGTAAGGTTCCCAGAGCTCCAACCCCCCTTAAAGGCCGGCAACGCGCTTGTGACTCCCCTGGTGGACCGGTAACATGGTAAAGATCGCGGGATTATTTCCAGCAGTCGACGTTTTTCGGCTGATATGATGATGATTATAAAGATTGCGATTAAGATGCCACTTCTTGTTCTTATTCAGATCGCACATTTTTTTAAATTATAGACTTTCAATTGAGGTTATGCAATGAAATATAAGTTTAGAGAAAAATGGTGATAAATCAAATTTGGTTTTTAGCGTAGTAACATAAAGTAATACTCTGGAGAAAATAGTACCCGACACGAAATATTGAGACGACAATGCGTGAAATGGCATAAATGTGACTTAATTTTTTTTTAAATATAATATTAAAGTTAGTTACAATCTGCTTGAATAAACCTTCATCCATTTCAATTTTGCAATGGCAATTCGTTACAATTTAACAAATCATTTAGTTATTATTTTAATTTGCGTTAATTATAACAATGATGTTACGAAACTTTTCTGTAATAAATGTTGTTTAAAATTTCGAAAGAGATTGTTTTTGTTATTGATGGGTCTTTTTTTACAGTGATTTAAAGTTGGGCAGAGTTTTCAGTTGGCTACAAAAGTGATTTAAATAAAATGGTGTGAAAAGCGGGCGGGTTTTCAGCGCCCTGTTTCGGGCAAAGGCAAATGATTGATTGTATCATAAAAGCTAAGAATAAGATGAGACGAACAAAAAGTATACAACTAGTTGGTGATTAATGTTTCTCCTTTCATCTGTTACACTTATATGTACTTATATTTATTGATGATGTAGGCAAAAATCGCAAACTATTATAAAAACAGTCATTATTTTTCGTCGAAAAGTATTTTAATTTCCCATTTTGAATAAGTTATTTTAGTCGCCCAATATCCAAATTGTATCAAAGAGAATTAGGAGTAAAACGTAGGTACAGTCAGCAGCAGAAGTAGCTAAGCATTTGAGGTGTATAAAATGAGTTCAACACGTCTCTATTGTCAAAAGAATAAGAGCGCGTGTAGGTCATTTTGAACACTTCAAACGCTTAGCAACTTGTGCTGCTGACTGTACTAATATCCACAATGTATCAAAAACTATTGTGAGACGCAAACATATTATTAATGTATTAAAATGGGGAACTCACGTTTTCATTCGGGGTAACTCATGTTTTTATAGGATGAAATATGTCGAGCAATATACGACTAACGAAACGTGATGAGTTACCGAATTAATAGTCTATATTGTATAATGCCGTTACTATAAGTTGACATCTTGCTGGAACTTATATAATTTGCGCTAGATGCATTGCGAGTCTTCTTAGGGTCATACTACAAAAATAACCAAACCAATTACAATCTTTAACAAAATATTGCGATTCAAAAATATGGCAATTAATAAACGATGTATCTATAAAAATACAACAATTATATTCATGATCAAACATTCCTAAATACGCCCGTTTATTACGAGAACAGTATTCTAGGTTAATTCAGCTAATACTTAAATGCTTAATGCAATTACTTACTGCAAAATTTAATTACTATGATGATCAATCCAAATGGGTCAGTAGGGGAAAGTCAGTAACTATGAGAGACAGCGAAATCTGTTCTTAGGAACCATGGCTTCGATTATAGATTTAATAATAATGGCATTCAAATTTAAAAAAAAAATCATTTGTGCATCCAGGAAAATGGTTACCATTTTGAACATTAAATGAAATAAAATAATTATCTTTTTGTTGTGTTTTTCAGTCAATTACTTAAACAATATTTAAAATGTACTCGTTGTGGCTCATGGCAATTTATGTTTCGTACCATCATCAATAACAACGAAAAATCTTTCAGAGTTACGCCTGAAATTGTTTACAAACTTCGATTCCCGGTTATGTATGAGAGATTAACAAAAAAATTGAATGCCATTATTATTAAATCTAAAATCGAAGCCAAGGTTCCTAAGAACAGATTTCGCTATCGCTCATAGTTTCTAACTTCCCCCTACTGACCCATTTGGATTGATCACCCTGTATATATATGATAGCCAAATTAGGCGTAACATAATAATATAAAATTACGGGAAGTTCTAATTTAATCGTGCGCATCAGCGAATACATCCTAAAGGGTCCCTCAGTCCCCTGTCAGAAATATAAAACTTTGACGCTTGCTCCATACACGGGTAAATAATGTTTTTTAATCTCTCCTGCTGACCCTTGTCCCGGAGAATAAAAGTTCTGAGAAAGGTTAGCAACAGTAACAAAAAATTTATTCTTCGATTATGTTATACTTACATTGTCCGCTCGAATGAAAGGAAAACCGAAAGTTTCACGACGGTTTTTGTGCCGTAGACCATTTATCGCGAGGTGCTCCATAATTTAGTCGGCTGTTAAATTTGTTGGCCTTTTGCTTAAGTGACCGATGTTTTGGTATTTATGAAAAATGTTGGATATTTTTTACACTATTTGTAAATTTTTGTGTTATATTTCATGCTTATTTTGTAAGCCGAAAAATGAGGAAGCGTTAAGTAAAAAATTGTGTAATGTTTTAGTCTTCTACGTCATGATTTTTGTAAGCCGAAAACTGAAGTACTTGCAAACAGTTTAGTTATTATAAAGAGAAATCATGCGAACAGTATTCAGTTGAAACACTCACGATGGACGACGACGACTATAATAGTGGTCGTCTTAATGGGTAAAGAAAATTCCAAATGCCATCCTCAAGGAAATTATTAGTTGGCTATCTTAAAATCGTAAATTTTTATACTAAGAATATATTACACTAAAACATCATAGTAACGATAAACAATACCTACCTTACACTTAAGATTTAATGTAGTAATACACTAAATCTAAAACAGGGCCCTTGAGGTATTGTACCAAGGATGCTGGCGGTATTTCCTCGTTATATCGCAATGCTGATACTAATGCGTTATATCGCTGTGCGAGGAACTTTGGTCATCAGTTACGTCAATGATCTATACTTGTAATCCAGAAGTGAAGTGGGATAGATGTGTTTGCCTACGCGTTTTAACAACTATGCATAGTCAAGGTGAATAATATCGATGCAACTGAAGTGCCAAAATATGTATACATGCACCTTAAAGCTGAGAATATAAGGTGGATGTATACATGTTTTGGCTGTTTGGTCGTGTACATATTTTTAACCTCCACTGACTATTATATTATACGTATGCGCGTCTATACAAGCCGAATTCCGCCGGCTAAACTAACTTTCCTACAGTTTAACAGTTTTCCTTGTGAATAAAAAGAAATGCCATATTACCTCCATGTTGCCTAAGGAAAAATAGATCTGCGCCACTGATGGACACATGTAATCTGCACTAATATCATAAAAGCGAAAGTTTGTGAGTGTGTGTTTGTTACTTCTTCACATCTAAACGGCTGGAGCGATTTTAATAAAATTTAGTATGGAGTTAGCTGACACCCTGGATTAGCACATATGCTACGTTATTCCCTAATAAACCACAAGTAAAACCGCAGGGCACAGCTAGTATCTAAATATTTACCTATTTAGGGGAAGCATTAGTCCAGTAGTGCACATTCATTAGCTAAAATACTCGCATATAATTTAGATAATACAAACCTATCTTGGAGTACGTAGGTGTTCTAATATATCTCAGCAGCTGGTCTGCAGACAATCCGGCCGTCTGCGTAATAGCCTGACAGCCTATTATAGACAATAGAGAAGGGTCGTAAGGCAGGGTTCTGGTATGAGGACATTGTAGGATCATGCCCACATGTGCCTTGCCGGCAGGTAAGGAATGCCTTAATGGAGCCAACAACGTCTATAGAACTATGTAGTCCTATAGATGGCACACTTTCGATAGATATACCTACCCACTTATTCACAAACGTTAAACCGACATTACTTAAATTATGTTTTGTTTTTTGAATAAAATTGTGTTAGTAAGATACACACAAAACATAGCTTAACTAACTCGAAAGAAAAATAGAAAAGTTTGAATTGAAGCGGAATTTTTTGTCATTTTTTCTTTCGATATAAATATCGAAAATATTCGCTAGCAGGCGTTTCTGCATTTAATAAAAAATATAGTTTATCTAAATTATGTTTGAAAGACGTTTGTGTATACGAGAAAGGAACTTTAATACATTTAGTTAATACCTAGTTACTTAAATATACAGGTTGGGACATTTATCTTGGCCCGCATAAGGAAGTATGTAACTATTAGCCATAATTCATCATGATTATATAGAAATATATGTTTTTAGGAAACATGTTAACGATACGAGGAACAAATTGGCAGATAAAAAAAGACTCATAAAAGAATTCGGTCATATAAAAAAACGCATTGTATTCATATTGCATTGTATTAGGTATAGGTATTCTAAATGTTAACAGTTTTTTTCCTGAACGACATCCCAATTTTTTGTATCTGAAATTGAGATGGTTCGTATGAATAACTTTTTTATCTCTTCTAGATACAAAGCTGTCCAAACTTTACAAAAAGGTCTTCCGACCTACCTACCAATCAGCTACTTTCACCGTTGGACATAGGCCTCCCCCATAGAACATCACATGAATCGATCTCCGAGCATGGGGAGTGTAATGCCATGTTATTTACCTACACGTATGTGAATAACTTAACTGAAACACTATATCTAAGTAGTTTTGCAGAGAATTAATAAGGAACTTACGTCAAAATTTTAATATTTAAGGTACCTGTGCCAAAGATGTACCGGTTCCTAAGATAGCCCATTATATATTTTTTGTGCTTGGTTACAAGTACGACATTGATAATGTAAGCTATCTTTGGCACACGTACCTTATATTCAAATTGAACCGGCCCGTCTTTGGCGGAGGTACCTTATACTACATAAGTCAGGTGCTTAAGCTAAGTTTTTCACCTATAACCCCTTTCTAAATGGACGCTGGCGACCTTCCTCAGTTAGTTTTTTGGTCGCAGGTTATAGAAAATACCCGGGTCTAACTACTACATTGTAACTAAGTAACTATATATAAATGTTCCTAACTAAGTCTATCGAATGAACGCGTTCGGAATCTTGCACTACACCAGTAACAAATTAACGGGCGTGGCACAATTTGCGATCTTTCTTTTAAAGAAAACCCAATTCTCGGTTGCTGCAAAAACTTTTCCAAACCTGCGTCTGTATGTCAATTGAGCTTTATGTAGGTACCTTATATTTTATTGAAAATAAAATAGCCTTTCTCTTATCCGATCGGGTTATTTATTGCACAAGTTTGTTTTTGACCGCCTCACGTACTTTATAGGGCGAACCTTCCTATTCCGAATTGGCAATTGCTATTTGATGTATACTTTATTTTGTAACTTTGCGATCCCATACATATTTCTTTCATTTTCTCGGCCATTGGGCTCGCAGGGTGGAGGTTGAACCGGAAAACATACTGAGAATCAGTTTCAGATTTTTATATTTCAACTGTGTAATCAGATTTAATTTCGTTTTGCTTCTTTCTGACAATTATGACTGAAATTGAAATTTAAAAGGTAGTAGCGTATATTAAAAAAAATCCTTTGGCGGAGTACGTCATTATCTTTACTAGTCACGTTCTGGTTAGGTCACGTTCTGAAGACGCCACTTTCTGTGGATGCCACGTTCTGAGGACGCCACTTTCTTAGAGCGTCACGTTCTGAGAATGTCACTTTCTTAGATTGCCACTTTCTGAGTTCGTCACTTTCTGAGTTCGCCACTTTCTGAGTTCTTCACTTTCTGAGTTCGCCACTTTCTGACTTCACCACTAAAGGAATAAAAATGACATAAAAAAACTAGATACCGGCAAGTTTGCAATGTTCCTCATTTATAACTAGGTACTTATCCGTTATTGATCAATATCAAATAAACCAAATTTAAGAAGCAACAATTGTTAAATAAAGAAAGAAACAATTACATCGATTAACATTCACTTTTAATTGAAACTACTGGTGACCAGAAGGCTGGTCTATGTTTTTCTCAGCATTAACATTGCCTTCCAATGAGGCAATGTGGCCACCCTTCTGGGCACTTTGCACTTTGGGTGATATTAATTATTTGTAATTTTAAAATCTATGTTTTACACTGGTTTTAAGTAAAAAATTCAGTGAAAAAAAAAACATTAAAATGAAGTCTGTTTTTTTAAAGCCATGGAAAAAGTATCCCGAACTAAACACAAACAATTAATGACTACCCACATTTGTTTCCCCACACGCTGGAAAAACAGCCATATTAATATTAACAAAACAGAGGGCTAGGGAGCTGATTAAGCATTTGCTGACTCACCGATTCCCGAAATCCCCCGCGCACGTTTTCAGGGGAATTCAATTTTTGCACAGATATCCCACGTGGCCAGATATAGTGGGCTTAGGTACGAATCGCTTGGTATTTGTAGATAGAGCACGTTATATTACTTGCAAAGACTTATTTATGATTACTAGTTCTTTATATCACGACTTTTAATTTTACTTGAATCAACATCGCACGGGTAAATTAAAGGTAATCAAAAATTTGCTCATGTTGCAACTACCCCCAAGATGTTTCAAGTCATATTTGACCGGTCTGGCCTAGAGGGTAGTGACCCTGCCTATGAAGCCGATGGTCCTGGGTTCAAATCCCAGTATGGGCATTTATTTGTGAAATGAGCATAAGCACAGATTTTGTTCGTGAGTCATGGGTATTTTCTATGTATTTAAGTTTTAATATGTATCTATCTGTGATATATATCGTCATCTAGTACCTACAACACATTACTGAGCTTACCGCAGGACTAGGTCGATTTGCGTAAGATTGTCCCGATATATTTATTTATTTATTTATTTATAAGCGTCAGCAGTGAAATAATGATGATAGTTAATAATACTTACAGTAGACACCCAGAGTACACAGATCGGAAATAATATATTATGATGTCAGGGCCGGAAAAAAATCTTACAGCCCTTATGGCGATCAGATATTATTGCGATCTTGATATCGTAAGATACATTTGGGGAGACAAATGTATCGATAGTACAAGGTAAGAAGAACTTAGTATATTTATTTCCCCGGGAAAGATAAACACTACAGAAGCTTAATACGACTGTTTCACTTGTCCCCGTATTATTATTTCTCCCGACATTATGTATAGCGTTAGCCAGGCCTAAAATACCGCCATAATGCGAATTCTTCGAAGAGGTAATCCATGAGTGGGCCAGATCGATAAAACTACGGCCCGGCAAGGATGGCGTAATATCACAACAGATGTCCACGACGGTTATGTCAACTTGGCGTCCATTCACGAAACTAATAAAAGATTCAGCATTGTCGTTTGCAGAAAGAGGGTTCTTCCGAAGCATTGGCGCCCATTTTCGGCGTACGTTAGGTTTTGAGGTCAGGCCGGACCTTCGGTCGCCTTTATCGTGCGATATGGCTTTAGGAACGTGTATGCTGATGTGATGTAATAGTAATTGAGGGGATCTTTACAGGACGGTATTTGTGAAAGCATTTATTTGAGCTCAAGCGTCATATATCATCCGAAATATTTGATTTAGAAAACTTCGTGTATTTATTACCTACATTTCATGAAAGCTGTAACCGTATGTTTTTTTTATGGAAACAATATAAATAATTAAATAATAATAAATATTTCGGGACAATCTTACACAAATTGACCTACGCATACGGTAAGCTCATTAAGGCTTGTGTTGTAGGTACTAGACGACGATATATATAATTGATAGATACATATAAATACATAGAAAACACCCATGACTCAGGAACAAATATCTGTGCTCATCGCACAAATAAATGCCCCGACTGGGATTCGAACCCAGGACCATCGGCTTCATAGGCAGTGTCACTATACCCACTAGGCCAGACCGGTCCTCAAATATCATAAAGATATTATTATTTTACTTTTAATTAAGAAAATGTCTCAAATTTAATTATTGTGGTGACCTTCATAACTCGAAAACCCTGATTAACGACCAAAGCTGCCTTACATATCTTTGATTAGAAAAAACTGTATTCAGAATGATGGAGTTGCCCAAATATAACACCAGACAGGATCTATTACTATTGTATTTCTAATCCATAATTGTAACTCTATGTTTGGGTAAAGTTTGGTCGTTTTGCAGTTTTTATGCAACAAAAATATAAAGTAAAAATTAGAAGACAAAATTTTTACTAAACAGCATGTAAATATATTTTTCCTAACTAGTGCGTAAAAAGTACACTTTGCGCACGCTTCGCATGCGTAAATTTCACTTTTTAAGGCACTTGTTATGAAAAATTGGGTTCGATACACGTGTAAAAACTTATTTAAGACTCGGGTGATTGTCACCCTCGTTTCACTCGGGCTCCAACTTTCACCCTCGTTGAAAAAAATTTTTTTGCACTATCGAAATGTACTATAGCCATTTCACACTCATAGGTGCGTGATTTAAAAAGAGTCTTCAAGGTGGTACACGTATCAACTTGTTAGCAAATGTCATCATTTGTAAATTAACCCTCAATCCACTAGGTGAAATGTACTCACGTAAACACTTTCTATGAGTCCCTGGGACTCATAATTTTTTTAATGTGTGGTTTTCCGAAATAACACAATGTATTTTTTTAAACGGTTTTTTTATTATTTATGCACTTCGTAAGGCACTAGAAAAAAATAACAAAACATGACAAACTATTGAGATCGTCTTAATAATTAAACAAACTTATTTTAACAGTTTAAAAATCATAAGAGTTTTTCAAACATATACAAAAATAATAAATATTCATAAAAATATTTCTTTTTATCGTTTTTGGAGTCTCGATGGTACAAGAAATCTGATTAAAAAAACAAAAATGTATGCTTCTATAGAAGAAGAAAAAACGTGCAATGTGTTTTTCCACGGTTTAAATTGGTCAGAATCACTCATGTCAGATGGCATTTCTTGAGCTGGTAAAGTATTTCGTAATCTGACAGATAGTTGTAAAAGTGGTAAGTTGCTCCCACTCGATGACGAGTCACAATCATAGATCCCAGATGGCTCAGATTGCTGCTCACATTCAGATTCCGAATCAGTATTGTGTTCACTACGAATTAATTCACCATCTTCACAATCTGAGTTGTATATGTTGTCTTTTGTGGGAATTGCAGCACTGTTCATTTGGCAAACAACTAGTTCATCGGCACTCTCGTCATTAAAAACTTGTAGCAGCAAGATTCAATAATGGAATCCGCCCCATCTTCATTCATATAAACGGATTTATGTTGTTTTGGTACTCAAAAAAAATCACACATTACACTAGTATGAGTCCACGGGACTCACTTGAGGTAATAACTTACCAAATCCGCAAGCGCGGGCGCTTGTCCTCTCACCACCGCGGTGCCCGCGTCACGGCAGGAAGGTACTGGGACGAGGGGAAAGCTAGGCGCTCAAACGTTAAAGTAATGGCAATTTGAAATGTTGATGTGAGTCCAGTGGACTCAGGTAGTGAATTGAGGGTTAAATCCTAACACTTATTAGATATTCAACCCCCTAAACGCCCATAAACATAAATTATACACACGACCGCTTTCCAACCGAATTGGATATCTATGCATAAACCGTGGAAAGTTCGCGAATCGTCTAGACGACCCTTGGAATTAAACAAGTGTCCCATGGGCCGAAAAGGAAACATTTCCTATCCTTTGGCCAGAACCCTCAGAGTTTTTCCCCTAAAGACTAATTAGAATAAAAGAGTGTTAAACTTGCTCTTAACTGATGGACGCGTTTGGGCATAGCTTTTGCAATATCTCTTCCCAGGGGACATACTTGCGCAACTGTGGGTAGCGTTTACGTTCTAAATGTCAAATTTATTTGCACGGATATGATGAATTGGCTCAGACTGAAATTGAAATTCGCTGTTATTTATTTTAGTGAAAATTTACCTTGGGTTTGTATTTTTTTAAAGGATTTGTTTGGGTTTCATAAATAAATTTCATGTGACGTAAATTGGTAAGTAATTCTCGGAGCTAGCTCACACTGAGTTAGGTTTGGGTTATTACAATCCGCAATATGTCTTGTGCTATCTTAGGACATATTTTGCTAGAATTTATTGAAACAGCGATATATTAAATCTGTCTCTGGGTTTACGAATTTTCGAAAAATAAGAAAAAAAAACATATTTCGTGGCTAATTACAATTTTTTTTATATTCATATATATATACCTAATGGTGTAGCGAGTGGAAAGTACTAACACCTTTATAATGAAATAAAATAAAATTTAAGACCGGGTTTTATGAAAAAAAAAAATGTTATTATTGACATTCTGTTTTAATGAATCTAAACTTCAAAGGTCACGTCAAGGCTTAATTTTCTTTATCAATTTATTCTTTTGATATATTTCGTAATAATATTTTTCTGTTAACTTTTCGTTGTAAAAATTGGGTGACATTACCTAATACAAATGATATTTGACGTAAAAAATTTAAATAATCGAAATTTTTTATAGTTAATAGTGTTCGAGTGTTTTTTGTACTCAACTGTCAAGATTCATATAGACATACGGCTCCAACTCTCGTGAATCGACCAGAATAGATAGTATGGTTGTCATTTCGTCATATATCGCCCTATATGTCACTTTCGCACTTACATACTTATTGGAGCGTGACAGGTATTATGACAAATGATAAAAACACGACCATATTCGGGCGTACGTTAATAACCTGTAATATATTAATGAAAAGTATTTTTCTTAATGAAAAGCAATTAAAAAGGGAGGAAAAATCCTAATACCTTTTCTTCAGCCTTTCCAGATTGGAATGCTTAGTAAAGCTATTAGTATGCTCAAAGCACGGGCATAGCCATACAAATTAATTAAGCGACTCTGAACTAGGCCGTAAAGTAGAACCGTCACCAGCTCATTGAACGACCGAGGGATTATTTTTATTTCCCGGCTGAGATTTATTTTCCTTAGATTAGCATTCCTCTTATTTATGCTAATGTAATTTTAATGGCGCAGTCTTTTTCGGCTAATTTCATTTTCAAAAAACTCTAAGGATTTATCCCTAAGCGCGGCTTATTAAGATGTCTCAGATAAAGATTTGGGTTTCATAAATTATGACTTATCGTATTGTTTGAATTAAAGTTGGTTAATAGTTTAAATATGCAGATTTGATTGCCAGGTTTAATGATTACGAGTGGTAATGATTTATTGATTTTTATGGTTCTTATGAAAAAATAAACACTGAGATTATTTACTGAACTTAGTGAAAAAGGGTATAAGCGACGTCAACAAGTATGAAATTTATACCCTTTTTCACTTTTTTTCCTGACATAAGGTGGCAAACGAGCAGACGGATTACCTGATGGAAAGCAATTACCGTCGCCTATGGGCACCCGCAACACCAGGGGAGTCACAAGCGCGTTGCCGACCTTTAAGGGGGGTTGGAGCTCTGGGAACCTTTTTCACCACCAGGAACACAACACTACATACCTGAAAGGTAGCAGTGCTATTATGGCTGTGGTCTTCTCTAAGGAGGAGGTACTTCCCCAGTTGGGCTTCTCCAGACTCGAGCGTGATAGTACTTCGTTGTGCCCTACCTCTCATTGTTGGACGTAGTTTAAGGACATACCCGGATCTAAACTACCGCCAGGTCACTAGGGCCACAGACTTATTATTTTAACGAATTGTCTTACATAATTTAGCCGTAAGGACATAAAGCCTCCCCTAAATATGACTTGTATTTTAAGGGCTAGTTGCCATAGTCGCCATGCTTGGTTTGGCGCCGGCAGTAGCTGTGGATAGGGTTTCGACGGACACTGCTGGTCATACGTCGTTTTTTTTTCCTTTCTCGCCTCTTACGACACCCGCGATAGGAAATGGGGTGGTGCTATTCTAGTCAGCCGGCACCACACGGCCAAACAGAACTATGGAATGTAGTGCCGCTTGCGTTGTTTTCGAACTGATTCGGCCTGCAAACCTTCAAAAGCGTATGTCCTTAAAGGCCGGTTAAGGGCCTGTGATCGCCCTCTGGGATTTCAGGCGTCTATGTGTATCATAATTGGGATAATGACACTTTAAAAAATTCTAACATGTAATTGAATAGATACAACAACTAGGAGTGACGTCACAGTGTTGTATCATTTTGTGAGGAGCATTGAGAACTACGAGTGCTGGTTATAGACCTTGACTGTAATTTCTGATGTTTGTATATTTTTCATGTATTTTTTTTAAATAATCGATTCATTTCGTTGTGAGGTGCAAATATCTCTGTGATAAATTTTGTAATAGCGTTATTTGCATCTAACAATGAAACGAATCGATTATCATCGTAAGTAAAATAAAATCTTCTAGCCTGGTGTTTACAAACAGGTAATTCGTTAGCTCGTTTGCGTCAAAAAATAAACTCACACACGCCATAAACTGTCATAATGGTCCCAGCCCGTTACAACATGATACGTCTTCATTCCGAACAGTTTTATATGTTGTACAGTGTAAAAGCAAAACATTTAATGCCCCGATTGCCGGCTCGGAACACAACGCGAGTCAACAGTCACGAAGGCTGTATCGGGAAATTCGAATTGAAAGAAAATGTCGGACGAACTCATGTTCGGATTTTGGGAGCAACAACTTAATTTGATATTGTTTTCACACACGGAACGGTACCTATATTACAGAATTTATTAGTAAATGCATATAAGTAGTTTTGGGTCATTTAATTATAGCTAACTCATTTTGAATTTATAAATAAATTAAGGTTATGATTTCTACTCGTATATGTAACAGTTTTGCGATTGGTGAAAGAGTTTTGTCGTTTTAGTTTTCAATTCGCTACCCCGTATTATTCCACGTGAATTCCCAGAGCTCCAACCCCCTTTAAAGGCCGGCAACGCGTTTGTGATTCCCCTGGTGTTACGGGTGCCCATGGACGACGGTAATTGCTTACCACCAGGCAATACGTCTGCTCGTTTGCCACCAATTTCATAAAAAAAAAAAATCACTTCGAATCGTCTCAAGACTATATCATAACAAACACCATGTAAGAATGAAGTATATAAAAATACTTATTCGAGATAGTCACAAAGGTAGACAGACAACACAGGGGACTAAAACATTAAGTTAGCATCACGAAATGGAGCCTACTCAGAATAATGCTAGCTTTACGTTAAATTTGAAAATAAGAACTGGCCTGTTGTAACTTGCTAGCCATATAAGAACGGACGCGCACAGCGAGTCAAGTCAGACAAATATTAAAACAAGAAAAGATTCTAGAATGTTGAATCCCGCTTTAGAGTAAATGCCGCTTTTTCTTCGGTTGTCAAGCGAAAATTGTCTTCTGTTTTCTCCAAGAGGAATTAGTACTACAGTTGTAGTAGCCATCGGGAACTCATTCAATTGTTTACCGTTTTATACGTCTGAGTGTAGGTTCGCAGTAAACTTAACCTCTAGCCGCCCAGAGATTAAAAGTTGCCAGGCCAAATGCAACTGTGGTTTGTCATAATTAAAATTCAAAATGGCATTCAATGAGAGACCTTTTTATAGGTCTCCGGGCGGCTAGAGATTAAGGTCAAACTCATGCGTGCTTTTAATAGTTTTATCTGACCGTCGGAAGGTAACGTATATTCGCTACAATCTCTTAAAATAAATATTACTTTTTTGTACCCCTTGCATTCGAGACTACTGGGTGCTGGGGGTCAGAGGCTATTGCCTTCATTAGGGAAGTGGGACGTCGAATCGAAGAGAGGGGTTCTGACGCCCGCGCGGGTTCGTATCTGGTGCTAAGGTTGTCCGTCGCTATTCAGCGTGGTAACGCGGCTAGTGTAATGGGTACCTTTGCACCAGGGACGACTCGAGAGGGACTATTTGACCAGGCTTAAGTTAGTCTTAAGTTAGCCGGTAAAATGTATTTTTGACATGAATAAATAATTATTATTTAAATATAATATAATATTCTTTGAATATTATCTCTTAAAATGATACACTTAAATAATACTTCGGTGTAAAGTAAAACCAATTCGAGTCACCAACGGAGGCTTGACAACTATCGAGAATAAATAAATAATAATCAATATTACAGGACATTTTTTTTACTAAAATTGAGGGAGCTTCACTTTAAACTCAAGAAAGCTTTATAGGTACCCAGATAACGAGATAATATAATATACAAATACTTAAATACATAATATATAAACTACCCATGACTCAGGAAAAATCTATCTGTGCTCATCACACAAATAATTGCCTTTACTAGGATTTGAACCCAGGACCATCGGCTTTATAGGCAGGCGTCGCGTTAGCGCGAGGCGTATGGGGTCCAATCAATCAGCGCTCGGGAAAACGTTCTGACGCATTCTTGTTCGCATTCTTGGTGTGTTTTCTACTCAAAACCACGAGCACTTCAATCCTGATAGGAGATAAAAATGTCCTCACGTTTTTTTTCTTCCATTCCATTACTATTTTTCATATGGAAATAAAGGGATGGAATTAAAAAATATATACGAATATGAAACTTTTGGGACACTTACACAGCGGAATAATACTGGAATCGACTGCGTAGCGAACTGCGTCGTTTGTAGGTGCGCCTACGCAGTTACGACGTAGCGGTTGTGGCTAGACGGCTACGGCGTAGCTCTGACATTGCTACATTGGGCATTGCACATCTTATTGTATTAAATCGGGTAACTCACGTTTATTAAGTCGAATATTGCTCGAGATGTTTCTCTCAGAGGCCGTCCGCTTTAGCTGGCTGACTAACACGGCCCTAAGAGGGAGAATTTCTCTAAAAAACTGCCACTTTTTAAAGTATTGTTATTTTAGACTCGACTTTGCGACTCCACAATACTCGTACATGCCCAATTTCAGTGGATTTTATTTTTCCTCTATTTCTAATTCATATATATGTACGTTATTTATTTATAGGAATATTAACCGTGTCTCATACCTGTACAGTTACATAGTATCATGGTTAATACAATTACGTAAAATGAATAAGAAACTAGCACAATACATAAAAGGTTTCAACGTGCTATTACAATTTGAAATTAATTTCCTTTCTTGTTTTAATTGAGTTATTATTTATTTATTAAATATTTAACTATATAATCGATGTTTCTTTACTCGGGCTTTGTCAAATAAGTTTAGTTATACGTTATATAAGAATTCCAAAATAACATAACGACATCACAATAACAATAATTATACAATTAACTGAGAAAGACAACTATCATCATCATTTCCGCCGTAATTCGTCCCCTTCTGGACATAGCCCTCCACAACTTGTATCAACTTGCGGGGTAGTTGCAAAAATCGCGAAGCGGTTCACTCGGTCGCGTAACTGGTGACCGAAGAGCTGGCGACATCCTCGCACAACGTATCAGCTTTGCTATACAATGAGAAAATGCCACCAGCATTCTTGGACCAATGCCTTAAGGAACATTTTTAGATTTAATGTAGTAAATAAGTACTTATTATAATATTGTACGAGTAATTCATGTATATTTATTTTTCCACACGTTTCATAAGTGCTGTCCCAAAGTTTCATCCTATTGTGTTATCACCTTCCAAATATTTTGTATAGTGGTTTAGGTAGTATCACGAGATCGAGAGTTAAAATTACTCAAACAACAATATCTCATATAGATAGGGAGATTATGAAATAAGGAATTATAATTATTTTTTTATACCGATAGCAAGTTCAACAGCGTTTTGAGTGAATACAGACCAAAGTTTTTTATTAAAACTTTTCAAACATGACTGGAGTAACTGACACTGGTTACATTTGGTTTTTATTTACATTCATTCCATTCATTCACTCTTTTTGCAATCAGTATTTCATATAGTTGTGTGCGTAATCCATCCGAGGTGGAAATTATTTATGCGAACGTTTCAGAAGTACTGTGACTTCTATGGTTAAACTGAGGATTTCGGAAATAACGTTTCGTGCTGTTTAATCTAGGTAACATACCTTTCGTTTTAATACAATTAAGTCGTGTTAAATTTGTAATTATGTGAGAAGTACAAGCCCACGCTTGGCTCACGAGGTAACCGCCGTGTGGGAAGTTAGTTTGAAGATTATTTAAAGGGAGATATTTCGTCGAAATGCCTCATAGCGAGTATCGACCAACATTTTGGAAACGAGCTAACTGGGTTCTGGTTAGGTTAAGTTTAGTTTAATATTTCATATTCATATTGCTTAATATGAATTTCAAATATCCATATTTAAATCTTAAGTAGTATAGAAAAAAATGACCCGCAGCGGGACTGGAACCCACAACCAACTCCTCATCCAGTAGTTGCGGGTTCGAGTCCCACTCCGAGTAATTTTTTTCTATTTTTATTTCGATTCAAATAGCGATGATATGCTAGCAGACGTTTCTGCTGAATATAAAAACTTTCAAATATCATTGAAAAATGAACCGGGAGTGCGATTTTTGAATCTCACCAAGTGACTATTCTCACCGACGTGAGTGATTTCCGAAATTCGTATTTTTGAAACTCATCGGTGACTTACATTTGTCATACCTATGATATCGATTTACGAGTGCCCCTACCCACTCGTAATTGAAATCACCATGCGATTGTTTTTGACAGTTGATGTATGTGACATCTGCCAAAAGTGCCAAAGTAAAAAAATTCACAACTTTAATTTTCGTTTACATGACACTGACAGATACGCTACGTTTTACGTTTGACCAATTTGATGAATCTATTTCAAGTTATAGTATGAGAAAATAAAAACCGGTATCAAGGACAACACTATAACATCTGCGTAAAAAGGAACGTATCGGGAAGATTGTCTCTGACTGACATTGTAACATTTCTGCATGTTGGTAAACACTGTGTGGCTTTCAAAAATACGGCTTTTGGAAAATGGTGACATAAAAGTCATCGGTGATAATTTTAGTCACCGGTGACTTTGATATCACCAGTGAGATTCAAAAATCGCACTCCGGGTTAACAATGCTAACGACTTTGCGAAACATATGACCCAGCTGTCAAACACATGTCATGTGTGTGACATTTGTCTTTTAACCACACTTACTAATTCTTACCATCATTGATTACTTGTCGTTGAATTACTTATGAATTATTATATGTATAAAAAAATCTAATAATAATATTTTACAACATAAGGAAGTCTCCGTTGCACAGGACACGGAACAGCCTATTTTTCGTGAGGGTTGTCGACATTCCGTGGGCGGGGCGAACGGAACTGTGGGACTGTGTTACCGTGTCCTCGTCGCTAGTCAACGAGGCAGGCACCCCTGGGTTTCTAGTAGGTAGACAGTTCGACTTCTCTGGCCAAGAGCCCCACATACCACTCTGGAAACACCAAAATTAATGCGCTCTGAATTTGGAAGTTTCCGGACTCAACGCACTTTCAGAAGACAAGAAAAGTGTTTTCAGCATTACTCTTGC
This sequence comes from Grapholita molesta, assembly GCA_022674325.2. Lineage (NCBI taxonomy): Eukaryota > Metazoa > Arthropoda > Insecta > Lepidoptera > Tortricidae > Grapholita > Grapholita molesta. The sequence goes on from CP053138.2 coordinate 4,615,084, forward strand.
CAAACCAGTTCTACCAGAAAGCCTAGCAGATCCTTGATGACTCCACTTTAGTTACCAATATTTTATTAATAACTGTTTGAAACTTGTAAATTGGTATCAATACCTTCGTGTAGCTATTAGGAATTTCCTAGAAATGTCTTACAAATTGTACATTATATTACAGAAATTAATATTAATCTAGTAGATTCTATTTCCGCATGATATTTGACCCACATAGTTTAGGTTGTTTATATAATTGAATATATATGTATTTAATGGTTGTAATAAAGCTTATTAATTTATATCTCAAATGTATATAACGTTGTACTTAGTACGCACATGTTTACTTATTTATTTAACCATTATTACATAAAATACACAAGTACAAAAGGCGGACTTTTAAAGTTAATATGCGAGTTTAAAAAAAAAATCACCCAATTAGTGAAAGTTGTTAAGAAAAGTTAAATCACTGTCAGTTTCGTGACGACAATAAAATTAAGTATTAAATTTCGATAAAAACTTGGTTTTGATGTTCGTTTTATTAACTTCAATCGACATTAGAACAGAATTAAAGGCAAAAAGTCGATCTTCATAAAGAGATCTTGCTTAATTTTCGTCACGCAACTGACAGTGATTTAATTTTTCTTAACAACTTTCGCGGGTGTACCTAATTTTGAAAACTCCCATATATGCGGTTAAGTTCCGTATATTTACAATAATTCATACTACTTATAAAATATTGACATTACTCTCACTCTTATGCAAAAACGAGGTAACTAAAAGAGCGCGCAGACTTTTATAAATTGATGGACAAGAATGAAATTAACTGTCTCCGAATATAGGCTTTTCCGCTGTCTTAAGTGGTAGATAATGGCCCGTTTCCTGTTTTTGACTTTCATTAATTATCTCTATTTAGGGTGTGTTTTGTGTTTGCCGAAATATATATAACCTTTAAATTCATATCAGTAAAGAGCGATAGTGGCCCAGCGGTAAGAACGTGCGATTTGCAATCCGGCGGTCGCAGGTTCAAATCCGACTCGTACCAATGAGTTTTTTTTTTCTGATTCACTCAGCATTGTATAGTAAAGTATGAAACAATGCACGAATATTGTCAGACATGCCATATATTTGGGCCACAGGTTTGGGCTAGTGGGTAGTGACCTATGAAGCCAGGACGTGTTCAAATTCCAGTAAGAGCATTTTTATGTGATGTGTATTGATATTATTTCCGTTATGTTTGTTTAATACATGTATTTAACTATTTACATTATGTGACATTATCTAGTAAAAGGGACCTTGTTGCCGATGGCTCTTATGTCGTTGTTCAAGACGATACAGTACAAACGCAACGCGATTCGACGTAAGTGCCATCGACAATAAGGTCCCTTTTCATAGATAATGTCACATATATTTTTCTCGTTGGGTGTACACTCAATATAAGGCTTCTTGAGTTTACCGTAGAGCTGTCAATTTGTGTAAGAACGTTCTTTAATATTTATTTATTCTTTATTGCACAATACAAGATGACACAAATGGCAAACTTAAGTGCCTTACCTAATTCTCTACCTTCCAAGATTTTACAACTGTTTGCTATTAAATTTCTGGTTAAAGACATTTATTTACTAAAAAAAAAAAAAACATTTAATTTAATAGAGGAAGAAGAAGAGTAGGTAGTTTACAATATAAGACACAATAAATAGTTATGACAATTCTTAAGCGCACATAACGTAAGTCAATAGATGTAGCAGGAAAAGCAATAAAATAAAAAGAAAGTTACTAATAACTTATACTACCTACTGAATGGGAGTTTGTTTCTATTTTTTATATCTCCTTTTTTTTTAAACAAGACTGACCAGAGTTTGGCCTCAGTCGCACCTGATGGTAAGTGGCGACGAGGTCGAGGGTATAGCACGCTGGTTCTGTAACAGCCTATTCACTCTTGCCTTGAAGAGACCTAAATTATGTTTCCGGGAATACAAACGAAGGGAGCGAATTCTCATCCCCAGCATTCCGCATTAGGAAGGTAGAAGCGAATGAATCTGATATAGATACTTAGTACTTTCATTTCAGTCATATTTACGACTTACGGGTGAAGCGATGATGATGATTATATATGTCTGCTGTAATTAATTTTCAGTTCCATGTAAAGTAACTGGGAACTTAGCAGCAGTGCATCCCCAAGTTTGCTACAGCCGTGGGTACAAGACACTTAGCATGTTTAAGTTTGTCATAGTTGTTAGTCAAATCACGGCTTGGCAAAACTGAACTAAGCTGTTGTGAACTGAAATGTCCAAGTTTAAACTTAGTAGTCAAATAAATAAGTAAGTGCGGTCATTCAATTATTAAATAGATACTTGTGACGTTCTGCTGCAAAAAGTTATGTTGGGTAGCATCACAATTTATCCTATTTAGATTATTGAAGCGGTGTTAACAATAGCGTAAGCGCCAATCGCCATAAGGTACCTTTTTGTAAGGTACCGTCACAATTTAATTAATTATGATATCGTATGTGATATATAAAGTCACGGATATTTTTACAACTGATATTACTTGGTTTTCCGAGTACATTTAAGTAAGAAACATTATAGTTTGTGTTGTTTTTTTGGAGAAAATTAGAAAAAAAATTTGCTACGTTATATCAACCTATTAATATAATTAAATAAGTCCACTTTAGGCATTCTATAACCTCTTTAAACTATAGCCATTTTTAGTTGATAAATCAAATATATAAGTTACATAACTTATGGTATATTAAGTGTATAGAAGCGGGTGACTTCACGTTTTATAAGTCGAATATTGTTCGACATGTTTCACTCCGTAACTAGGAGCATAATCATGAGCCGTTCGCGTTTGCCGACGCAGACTTCTATATAATTAATTTGTTTAAATCTCACGATAGAATTGAGCATTTATGAAAAACAACTTTTGACGTGACAAATATAGTGTTAAATATAGCATAGGGTATCAAAACTCAATAATAAGTTTCCATCCATCTTACACAGGCGAAGTCACGGGTTGAGGCGAGTAACCTATCTAAAAGCACAAATAGAACCACAGATACCAAACACTAGACAAACGGGAATTACGCGCTAATATTGAAATATGGTTAATTAGCCTATTCGATTTGCATAGAAACCATTAGCCCATTAAAACAAGTTCGCCCCATTAATCTCATCAGCGTAGCAGCTGTACATTTGCCAAACATACTCCATTATGAGCCTGACAATAGCTATTTCAGTTTCTATCTTTCTGAATGGGAGGAAAAGAGAAGCAGTGTGAAATAACATGACAGGGTAGCAAAATCAAGAATAGATAAATAAAATAATTGTGCTCTTATTGTAATAATGTTCACGCAAAGTGCTTTTTATAATTTATATTTAAAATATCTTTTTTTGTATAGTTATTGCATGTTAATAATATTTTTGTTAATATTATTTTCTATTTTTAATTTTCCAATCCCAATTAGGCCTAGTTTACCCTCTGGGTTGGAAGGTCAGATGGCAGTCGCTTTCGTAAAACTAGTGCCTACGCCAAATACTGGGATTAGTTGCCAAGCGGACCCCAGGCTCCCATGAGCCGTGGCAAATGCCAGGACAACGCAAGGAAAATGATGTTTCTTTTCTATTTTTAACAATGTTAGGCTTTGTATATCTTACTGTGTTTACTGTCCATAATTCTAAATAAACAATAAATATGCACAGTTTTTTGGGTATTAGTTATCATTGTTAAATAGTTTTAATTATAAAAATATTTAAGCAACGTTAGTTATCATTTTCAGAGCTTCCGTTTCATCCATATTTGTACAAAAACGACAGTAACGGTAAAAATGTACTACTTGTCCTTTTTTGGGTGTTAGGTAGAACTAGGGCGAGAAAATGACGGTACTATGATCTTGTTTTAACTCTAAGTGAGTAAATGGCCAAACTATACATACTTAAAATATATTTAATTTTCGCCCATTACTCTCTGTTTAGACTTCAAAGGGCATGTCAGAAAAATAAATGTTTAAGCTTCGTTTTACATATAGTCCTATTAACACGAATTTCGGACTCAAAGGACATTTCTAACTTCTACACATGACACGTTAATATGATATGCCAAATAGGGCTTATTCAGTATTCCGCTAGGTCAGAAATATAATTTGAAATGTATATAAGATTACCTTCTTAGGCCCACTTGGGCCATCCAGGGTTAACCACTTACCTAAAGGTATGATATTATCTCAATTTTACCAGATACCGGATCCTCCTTAGACTGACCATATATGGTCCCAAGCAGGTTTAGCATAGTGGAACATACTAATTTTGTGAACCCGCCAAAAACATGATGGATTCAGCTAATGACGTAGGTAATTTACAAAAAATTTTTTTTATGACGTTTGGTATACGAACAGACGTATTGCCTGATGGTAAGTAATTACCCATGGGCAACCCCAGGGGAGTCACAAGCGCGTTGCCGGCCTTTAAGGGGGGTTGGAGCTCTGAGAGCCTTACTCGCTATTGTGAACACAACACTACATACCTGAAAGGTAGCAGTGCTATTATGGCTGTGGTCTTCTGTTAGGAGGAGGTACTTCCCCAGTTGGGCTTCTCCAGACTCAAGCGTGATGGTAATTCACTGTGCTCTACATTGTTGGACGTAGTATAAGGACATACCCGGGTCCAAAACTTAAAGATATGTTTATTTAAAAATAGATGTCCCATTGCTGAGCAAAGGACTCCCCTTTTTGCACACTCAACCTTATTTGTGTTGTCCCACCACTTTATCCTGAAAGAAAGATAGTTCAAAAAGTTGTAACAAGTGATTGTAGTAAATCAAACGAATAACATAAGTTTGGTATCGGGCATGCCACTAGTGTACGATAGTAGGCCTCGCGTTTTGTAAAGTTGTACCCGGACTTCATAAGAAGCCACGAGACTGCCTCGGTACTGGGGCTGCCGGGTGACCACATAGTGGTGAAACGCGTTTTAAGATCAATTCTGCATGTATATACATTTATTTACAGAAATTACAATCGTATTATGATAACTACAAGTACTAAACTAGTTACAGTATAAAATCTAAAAAAGGCCCTTGAGGCATTGTACCAAGGATGCTGGTGGCATTTCCTCGTTGTATCGCAATGCTGCGTTTTGTGAGGAAGCCGCCAGCTCTCATTCTGCATTAGTAACACAATTCTGTGTTAGATAATTGCATACTAAGCTATAGATATTACGCACTAAACAGCGTTAAAAAACAAAAAAAAAAACATATTATCTCAAGTTATCTAAGCCGACTCAACTCAATGGGAAGTCCCATATTGTCCAGAAAGCATCTAAGTCCTCCCGCCATCTCCTTTTCTGACAGATATAATTAAGTATTAATATCTCACTTTCACGTTTTCGTTTTTCTTTTATGTGTATATATATTTACCAAGAAATATTTTACATGTGTCATAAATATCCACCAATTTTCCTAACTGCTTTCCCAAACATAAGTCTGCACACTGAGTATATTATTTTATTTCATGACAAAATTTTCGAGTAAGGAAAAATCGTCAATAAATATGGCTTCTGTTCAGAAATGGGACTTTTATATATTTCCCGATGTGTAACCAGCATGCTATGATAATATTGGATTTATTTTTTCTTAACAAACTCTTGATGTTATGTATCAATACCTCTTCCAATCATCGATACTATGAACGTACCTACTCTAGTCAGTTCTGTAGTGACCCTGTTTAAGACGCTTTGTGTTTATCATAAATATTTATTACTGTGTCATGATTGTTGGTTATGTATTATACGTATCTACACATACACACATACTTACATAGGTATAACCGTTGATTAATACCCAATGACATTTTAATTATATTATGTTCTATTTTTATGCATGTCTCAGCGCACCAAGACACTAGCTTTGCTTAGCTTGGTTTCTGACGGGAATCCCAATTTTTCTGTTTAATAATTATTATATTTTTACACCTATAAGTGACATAAAATAAAAATCTTTAATATACCGAAGTTTTATTGTTATCGTCGCCAATGTAAGGATATTAACATCTAATTATGTTAATTTCCAAATTACATAATAAAATAACACCTAATAAAAATTTAAATAGATTAAAATGGGAGATTTCTTAAGAACTCTTTAATTTTAACCTACAATCTAAATAAAACGTGAGGTTCATGCAAAAAACAAAACATGTTTATATAATTAAAACCCCATCATAACAAAAACTGCGCAAAAATTTTCCCTCTCCTTAATTTAAAATTAAACTTACTCATTAAATTTACCTCAATAAATCAAGTTAACTCCATTTCAAATTACAATTAAACATCACAAATCAGTGTGACAAATTATTGTTTCACAAAGCACAATTTTTCATTTATGTTCATTAACAGACGCGAGCAGGTGGTTCCCGCTTTTACACGCCGCACGACCATTCGCCACGGACTGCGAGCGGGCACTGATTCGGCATTGGACGATGTTGTCCAAAGGTGAGGACTCGGGCACCTCCGGGCGCCTTCGGGACCTCTCGGTCGCATCCCGATTCGATTGTGAAGAATTTCATATTTCGAGGAAGCGTTAAAGTTGCATTGAGATTCGGAAAATACGAGAAGAATTTATATCTAAACACGGAAAAGACCTGATTAATTAATTTCCATTAATATTCATTCGTAACCGCGCGTCTACTTACATACAGAACTGAAATGTTCACAGCTGACGGTTTGTTTATATTAAGCATACAACCACTGAGAAGGGTTATTTTTTATTGAACTCCGGGTAATTTCTGGGTTGATATTCGCGAGCTCAGCCAATACAGTTTACGTCACATAGTTGAAGTCGGTATGGCCAAATATCGACACCTACAGCTCTTTATTTATATAGCAGTATCCTTACTGCTGTGTATTGATATTTGACCATACTAATTGCAACCAACTATAATTATAAGTATAACGCTGACTGTACAAAATATTTATAATTTTAATTTGTAAATTCTTTGGATTACGTACTCTGATCGTTGGAACTCCATTCATCTGTTATTGTACCTATTATTTCTAAACTAACGTACAGGCGAGGGGAGCGGTTTCATCCTTACGTTGTGAATATTCCATTCATTCACACGAAGCGATTCGCTTCTACTTTCCTAATGTGGGCTGCTAAGGAATGGAAATCGTTTCTTTCTTCTATATTCCCGGAAAGATATAATTTGGATCTTTTCAAGGCAAGAGTGGATAGGCTGTTACTGAACTAGCGTGCTACACCCTCGATCTCTTTGACACTTATCAGTAAGTGCGGCGGTCAAACTGTGGTCAATTGTGTATATAAAAAAAAATCTTGTTGCCACTTATGCAAAAAATGAAAAATAAATTAGTTTCAAAAGTAGGAATGGTTATGTACTAGTGGCAAATCTGGTGTGATAATGATAATAAATAAATCGTGAATTTAATACTGACCCTTGAAAAAAATCATTGATAATGTTAAATCAAAGAAATGGAACCGTCACAATGCGAAATTGACTCTTTTTTATCACTGAACAAAAGCTTGACGTAACATTTTTCAGCTAGGAATTTAGGACGGAAAATGACATCAGCTCTTTTTATCTCAAAAAGTGATTTCTAGAGCTTTTATATAAAATAAACTTGGAATTTGAGCGATGGAGCTGCACGCGACTGCTTGTTTAACAAAGGAAAATAAGGACCTAATATACTTAAATATAAATATAGGTTATTCTTTTCAGCGACCATTAAGCGTCTCGGAAACCATAGTGTAGGACATCCTCAGGCAAGGTGGATTGACGACTTGGGTAAGATGGCTGGCAGAAGCTGGATGCGAACAGCAGAAGATCGAACACGATGGCGTGAAATTGAGGAGGCCTATGTCCAACAGTGAATGTAATGTAATAGCCTGATGATGATGATGATGACCAATAGGGGGAAAATAGACTATGAATAGTTTTAAATTAACAAAAGCGCAATAAGGTAAATAAAAAAGAAAAGTATCAACATGTCGCTGATTAATTTTCTGCCCCATATAATTAGTAGTTCTATAAACTCTGGACCAGTTTTGGCTTCGATTGCGAGTACGATGTTTTGGTTTTGTTTCCGATATAATATATTAAAACTTGGTTGATTTAACACCTCCGGTTCCGGGTTAGGTTCTCATTCCTATCCGATTTATTTACGGGTTATACCAGAGGTCGGGGCAAAGCGGTCGCCATGCGCGATGCGTTCTTGGAAGTCAACAGGTCTCGACTTTACTTTCTAAGAAGCACAAAAGTGCAAAAACGTGCGAGAAAAAATATCCTAGGAAAGGAAATAGAAGTCATCTTTTAAAAACTAATTCAAAATCTAATCATGTTAACTTACTCGTAAGCCCTTGTGGTGCCGGCTGAGAATCACAACACCCCATTTCCTCCTGCGGTAGTCGTAACAGGCGACAAAGGTAAAAAACCGGCGGATGGGCAGCAGCGTCTGTCAAAACCGAACAGCTACTACGGTCGGTGGGACAATTCAGCTTTTTTTTTATATGACATCGGAGGCAAACGAGCAGACGGATTGCCTGGCCCCTATTTCACCATATAGCGACATTTGTCACGATTCCCGACATGTAAATTTCTGATGTTGCAGGTGTCCACTGGCTACATTGACCACATACCATTGGGTGGGACGTGTGCTTGTTTGCCACCAACACGTTAGTTTTAATAAAATACCATTTTTTGTTATTATAATTATCATCATTATGGCTCTTGACAATAGTCACGAGAAATACGAAAATTGTCGCGAAATTCCGACAGAGTACTAATCACGTGTCGAAAAATATTGAAATTTCTTCTGAGAATCGTGACAATTGTCAAAAGCTCTTCACCAAACTACTACCTATTTATCGAATATATAATAAATAATAACAGCATTTTATTGAAACTAACGTGTTGGTGGCAAACAAGCACACGTCCGACCCAATGGTAAGCGGACAATGTAACCAAAAGACACCTGCAACGTGAGAAATTAACATATGTCGGGAATCATGGCAATTGTCGCTTTGGTGAAATAGGGGCATCGTAAGCAACTACCGCGGCCCATGGACCCTCACAACACCAGACGAGTCACAAGTAGGTACGTTGCCGGCCTTTAACATGGATAAACGCTCTTCTTGAAGGTTTGGAGGCTATATCAGTCCGGAAATATTGAAGACGACAATTCATTTTCAGGCAGGACATTTCTGGAAAAACTCACAATTGAGGACTGCCAAGCATCCAAGAGTGATGGAAGTGTTGCGGTAAAATAACGATGGTACATACAGTTAGCAGCAGAAGTTGCTAAGCAGGTAATGCCATTAGGATTGTGACACGCTCTTATTTTCTTAACAATAAAGTGGCTCCTTTTAAACACCTCGACTGCGTAGCAACATCTTCTGCTGGATGTACGTATCGTAGTTATTTCACCGCATGTTTATAAAGGCGAAACTCCCAAATCAAACAACCAACCTGGATTTAACAGTTGATTAAACCCGTCATCTGTTATGTTTCATGTAAACAAGCAAAAAACACTAACCCGGCGCAAACCCCTGCCATGTTGGCAAACAAACAAATTTAATTACCAAGCCAGCCTTGTTTTATTCCAAATCCGATAACCCTTGAAATAAAAATGTACAGTATCCCAGCGGGATGCGAAAGAACAGAATTTTGGTGTTTTATTTAAAAATATAGTACTTTATTTTCAAATAATATACAAGAATTACAATTTTACATTAAATAAAATAAAAAGTTATTTGTGGTGTGCATAAAGATACTAGTATTTGTATATACTTACTTAAGCTTATTTTTTTTATCTTATTCTGAGATTATTAATATACAAAATAAATAAAATGACGTCATTGGCCTGAGTATTCGATAACTTGTAAGTATTAAGCGTTATTTGGGGCGTTCTATCGAAAGGGGGTGGAAAGTTTCCAACATATAACATAATATAGCATAATATTCCTTATTCGAATACAAGAAAAGTAAATTCAGTGATTTTTGGAAAAAATCTCCTATACAAATTTGTATGGAGATGGAATCAAATACCAATTAAGAGACTTTAAACGTTTGTCTTTAAACTCCTTATTTTATGAAAAAAAAAAGTGATTTCAGCGTTATTTGAATTTCTTCCAACTTAAATGCTAGTTAATATATACCTACCTATGGCTGTACTAGTGCGTTCAATAATTCAAACGTAAACTATTTCTGAATTAAACCGACAGAGTATTTTAAAGGGCAATAACAAAACAGGGTTGTAGGTACATTTAAAACTTTTCTAATACGCATTTCTGTAAACACGGAGGATCCCGAGCATTCCACCAAATCACGCGAGAGGGCACCACCGCAAAGACATTTCGTAGCCGCATTCACCCAGAACGAAACCTTCAAAATTGCTAACGAAATTCCAATCGTTCGCACAACTAAGCAAATAAACAGATAAAGTGCTCATATTGGTTTTGATTTAACCAGAACAAATATCAAAGAGAAAACAGCTTATAAATATTTAGCGACTATACGCCTCTTGACCTTTCGTCATAAGTTATTTAAATAACCGGAAAAGAAATGCTTTTTAGAATAGAATATTCTACTTGAACACGTGTATAAAAACCGTATAAATAAATGTGGGAAAATTATATTCAATTTGAAAGTAATTCCATTAGAATATGATGCATAGTTGAATGAATTTTTAAATGGCTCATACGAGGCGTGGTTAAATTTGTCACGCATAAAGACATAAGAATAATAATAAAATAACATTTTTATTATGCAATCGATATTTAATCAAACCTTTATGATACACTCGATTATAACTATCTTATGATATATAAATATTCGGATTGACCCAATTCATATTTTTATACAAAAAAAAAATACTTTGAAATAGATACAGAGACATGAGACTACCCAAATCACGGTGAAATTTTAACTTTTAATGATGTCATTCGATGCAACTTCTTTGTAAACTCGTTAAAACAAATTTACTTGTAACAAAAGACTATTTTTATAAGCGTTCTTATAACATAATTATAATGAACATAAAACACTATTATAATGAACAAACACGGAAAATTTTGTAATTAGCTGTAGCACAAGTAAAATAAATAAATAACGAACTACAAAATAATTACTCTGTACAAATAATTTGCTAAAAAACTGAGGGAGGTAGCGGGAGACTGTCGTCCTGGCAGCTTTCTCGCGAAAAGACTCGCCTCTATTCAGCGCGGGTATGCTGCCTGTGTGATGGGCACCTTGCTGAAAAGCCATGAGTTGGAGGGTTATTTTTAGGTACGTCATTTTATTCCCTTTTTTAGAGTTAGTTTTAGTTTTAATAGTTTTATTTTGTAAGGCTATAATAAATTATAGCTTGTTTATTTAAACTAATTTACTTGTAAAAACTTAATATCACTTTACAGTCTAACTAACTGTACGGTAAAAAACTATAAAAATTATAATTTATATTTATAAATAAATGTAATATAATCTTTCACAAATCGACCTGAACTCGACATTATAACATTTTCATGAAATGTTTTTTTAATATTGTTTTATAATAATTATATTTCATTGTTATATTCATAATTAATGAAAATTTATTAGAGCGATCATATGAAGATAATAATAATAATGCCTTAACAGGATTTTTTTTTATAAAAAATGTACTGTATTATATATTTAACTTTTATAAAAACATAGCCTAAGACACAAAAAAGGAACAAATATAATTATTTATTGGGAAGCAATTATAACATTTACAAATTTTACACAGATAAGAAATATGTTGTGACAAAATAACTAAGTATATAGAACAAATTACAATAAAAAAATTATACAATAATACCCAATTACAAAACATAAATTTTAACTAAACAAGACATAAAATGCATAAAGTAAATAAATAATTCCTTAATAATAAATCAAAAACGCAACATTTTGTAATTAAAATTAAACCTAAGTAATTAAACGGATTTCTTCCCATTCACGTAAAGAATTCACGATCAATTAAACCAAAGCAAAGTCCTACAGCGGTAAATTATAAAAGATAATATGAGCCGAAATTCAGGCTTGTTGGTTAGCCCGCAGAGATAAGACACGTCCCGTGATAAGTCGAGACCTTTAGCTGAGCGTCGTGGCTATAAATAAACCTCCTCGAATAATAGTTTGTGCCACCATCCATCATGCAAGGTTCTCAAGTCGACTTCAGTCGTCGAACATGTGATGAAATGATATAGTGGTCGAGTCATTTGGACTATGAGGTTGATTGGTGGGTTAGGTTTAGTTTTGGATCCATTTTTTTACAGATTATGAGGTCATGAAATGAAACAACTAAAACGGATTAAATCGCGTATACTACCCTTTAGCAGCGTTCGTGGTCATCGGGTGGTGAAAGGGTTCGAAACGTCGGGATGAAGTTTAAATTAGTAGTTTTAGTTGTTTCATTTCATGAGTAATTATCGCGGCAACCGAAGACAATATTAGATTATGAGGTCGTCAATAGATTGAGGTGCACCTTGTATACATTGGAAAAAATTACTTTTTTATCATAATCTGCTCCCAATTCAGAGATAAAAATTTAATTATCTATTACAGGACTTATATAAATTTGTAACCTGAAATGTTCTCGGATAAATTAATTTAAACAGATTAGATTTTTTTTGATTAAGTGTTATAATACTTCATCATTATCATCATCATCAGGCTATATTAGTCCACTGCTAGACATAGCCCTCCCCTAAAGAGCGCCAGAGCGCCCTGTCTTCAGCTTTCCGCATCCAGCATCTGCCTGCAATTTTCCGCAGATCGTCATCCCACCTGGTCTGTTATAATACTTAACAAGCATATAATAGCTATATATTTTATATTTATTAGCTTTTATTAAGGGAACTTGTAGGTTTAATTTTATTTCAACATCATTATGTTAAGCTTTACTTACATTATTTACAATTTTTACAAAAGTTAAACATATTAAAGTGTAACAGTTGGTCTCTTAATTAACAATAAACAAAGCGATAAATACCTAACTTGCATTAAGGTTACCGATCAACATTGGTACCGATAAAAACCGAGATTTGTATGACCCATTAGGTCAAATATTTAATATAACAAGTTATAATAATGATAGTTATAGCTATACTTTATAACTAAAACTAATTAGATAATAAAATATCTAAAGAAAGACTTATAGGAAGAACCTGCTATACGATTAATAAAGGTAAACGATTTTTGAAATAAAACAACTAAAACGGGTTAAATCGCGTATACTAATTTAAACTTCATCCCGACGTTTCGAACCCTTTAGCAGCGTTCGTGGTCATCGGGTGGAACGTCGGGATGAAGTTTAAATTAGTATACGCGATTTAACCCGTTTTAGTTATTTTATTTCATGAGTAATTATCGCGGCAACCGAAGACAATATTATAAACGATTTTTGTAAACTTTAAAAAGAAAAAGAGAGCAGATATTAGTATAATCCTTAGTTATTTTTTATTATTATATATATAAAATTATATACGTTATAAAATAAACGTTAATTTTGAATTAATATTTAAGAGGATACAAAGAGAGGGACTGTCTTTAACTCTTTATCATACGATCACCTGCCGCGTTAATGAGTATGTTCAACCATTTTAATTAACAGATTGCGATCCGGATGGCATTTGTTTATTTCGGGTGGCCAATGATAAACTGTACGGTCGACTACAAAGATATGTATAAATTTTTTCACCTTAATCCTTTGTAATAAGGTGCAAAGGTGTAGACATATCTTTGTAGTCGACTGAACCAGTCACACATTGCACACGTTCTATACTCGTACGACAAACGATAACTACCTTAGTATTAATACTGGAAGTAAACTTATCCGTGTCGTTTTGAACGATTGTTTCTGTCAGTCTTATTACGCCGTAATTGGAGTAAAAGAGAAAGATGGCCGTAATCTTCAATCTTTAATTTTTGTGGTAGGGCCTAAAATACGAGTTGTTGGAATTTGTGTGTAAAACGCAAATTATGTGGGTAGAATATTAACAGAATATTTAAAATGGACATACAGTCAAGGATAAAGGTAAGTATATAGTTTACACCATATAGCAATGGTTAGGTTAGGTTCAATCAACTAAGTAAGTGCGAAAGTGATAGAAAGGCGACTCAATTGCCACTATGCCATCTGCTATAGAATTGAATGCAATCATTTGATACACCAAAAAAAAAACAATTACCAAATACTGCTAATCAGTCGTCAAAACAAAAGAGAAATGGAATTAAGTCTTTTCCTGAATACCACACCAACACCAAGTAGAGTTGTAAAAGAACTGTTAACAACCAAAGTTTGTAATTAGCCCGTCAGACTGAATGGAGGCGTAAAACTTAACTGGCGAATCATTCGAGCTAGTTGGAATGAAACCAAAAAGGAGTTCAGAAAGGGTGGCTCAGACTACAGCATAGATAATGGTGCTTACGTACATAAGGCGCGGTGTAAACTTTGACACTCCAACGGATAGCATGGTTGCCGTTTTATCGTATATCGCGCTATCCGTCACTTCCACACTCACATAGTTGTTAGAGAGTGACAGACATTGTGAAGAATGTTAAAAATACAACCATATTAGGCTAGCAGTTTAGGGTTGCGCTTCTTACAACTCATCTTTGGAATAACAGAAATGCAAGGTTATTAGCAGTTCTTGTAAGTAAAACTGATTAAGTAACCCGACGCCATATAATCTTGGCAAGCTGTATAATTTTCGGCAATACAATTTTCCATTTTTTTTTATCGTGTATAATTTGGTAAATTTACTAACGGGTTACTTTACAAAAGAATACAGAGTCCTATTTAAATACTCTGAGTCGCTAAGATTGCCTACTTCAATAAGAAAAGTTCCACTATACATACAATTTTTTTTAATCATTTTTTATTCTTAATTTTTACATGGGTGGCGCAAAAGCGATCACTGTGATTCACTATGGGGGAGGCCTATGTCCAGTATCATGATGTTGATTCTTTATCTCTCACATCTGTTTTAGTTAGTTAATTTGCTCATACAGATCTCTTGTAATTTTTTTTTCTTCCATGGGGTCCCAGCGCGCACAAACTTTTTGCGGAAATCGCGAAGCGTCTGGTTGATTTAACTGCCCAAAGAGCTGGCGGCTTCCTCGCACAATGTATCAGCATTGCGATACAACGAGGAAATGCCACCAGCATCCTTGGTACATTGCCTCAAGGGTCTATTTAGATTCTATACTGTAACTAGTGAATTAGGTACTTGTAGTTATCATAATACGATTGTAATTTCTATAAATAAATGTGTTTATCTATCTCATATTTTTGTAATATTGTTACATGCTTAATGTAAGTAATATCTTGCATTACTACTTATCGTAATTACTGTTTATTACATATTATATCTATAAAAAAAAAGTAATATTGTTTAGGTTGTTTGTATCTGTAAATTTTATTAAATTCTTGAGACATATATTTGAACAGACAGGAATACGTGCGCATTAGTTTATGACTCTTCGGGTACAGATTGTTAAATAAATATGAAGTATTTTCCATGACAATTATAAAACGTTAACGATCTCGTATCCACGTTCGTTTGCCCCAAAACCGTACCGTGGGCGAGTATTTGATCCACTTTAATTAGAGGCAAGACTGTGCCAAACATACGAAGCCACTTGTACCGAGCCGCTGCCAGACACTGATCCTTGTAATATACGGTTGTGTTTCATTTTGGATTCAAACTACTATTTATAGTACGCAGTGTACTATGGAAAGGGTTGTAATTTATTTCATGTTTTATGTATGTATATATCACTTTATTGCACATACACAAATAAAACAACAGTGAAGAATGTAAAAGATATGCACAAAGGCGAGCTTATCCCTAAATAGGATCTCTTCCGGCACACCTATGAGAAAATGAGACAGGAATAAATATAATATGGTGAAAGTCAAACTATGCACAAGAGAGAGAGAGCGATAAAATAATAACATTAATTTTAAAACACATAAAGCTCCAAAGTTAATACTTATAAATAGGTGTAGGTTTATATTTATATGGTACATACATGTGCCATATAAATATGATATGTCACTTATAATCTAGATACGTAGGTACGTTTTATAATGTTATTTAATTGTTTCCAGCATACAAAATGTAATATTACAAGATTGCGAAAAGCATTTAAAATAAAAGGGCAATATAAAAAAAAGAATGGTCTAAACTAAAAAATTAAATACAAAATAAAAATAAATACAATTCTAGTCCAGGATCCTGGCGGCGTTCCCTAGTTGGATCGTAAAGTCTGCTATAGATGTTTCTTTTTAAAAAGGTTTCGCTGATTTATTAACTCAAACAGAAACTAAAACTAAAGTTTTTTTTTAAATTATTTGTTAATGTATTGCTTAGTTTCTCAGCGCATTGGTGTATACTGTAAAGCTGAGTTACATTGTTCTTCTAAATAATACATAAATAAATAAACTTATCGGTCACGAGGATACAAAAACAGGTCAACCATAGGTTCTGTCACATATCAAGGTCAGTAGCCAGGTCAAACGTCTCCATAACACAAGCAGAGTTGCCACGCTGAATTGCCAAAGAATTTGTTGAACCAGGTACGATCCAGAAATGTTTCTTTTACTCATTAAGGGTTAAGTGGAAACTTTGGCGACCATATTGTAAATGCCGGCGGGCAGGCCTTTAACTATGTTCAAAAATAGCAGCTATTAAAACTTGGAACCAAGCTTGGGTCGTTAGAGCGCTGTACTTGTACTAGCGCGGGGCTAATTTATACACACTGCTATTACCACTTGCTAGCACGCTTTTTAGTATAAATGCTGAAAAATATTCAGTCGCATTAAATACATTGTCACGCTAGGCCAGCCCATAGAAAGGTATTTGTTTATGCAACTATATAATATAAAACAACTTTACTCATATACAACTTGTATCTTTGTTAAAAAATACTTCAAAATAAAATCCACACAAACATTATATTAGAAGAAAACTTATAGACACTACCTTAGAAACACAGAGAAAATTAAACTTTTCAACCACAGAACCGGCTACGGTAGAAGAATCATCACGAACTTTTGTTCTTTATGAGTAATAAATGTCTTAAAAAAATATATTCAAACTATGAAAGTTAATTTTATGAATTATGATGCATTAACAGTATTTGGGAGGTGTAATTATTATGATTTTTAGATGTGGTTTTGGAAAAATTGACATCTAGAAAGACAGCGTTCAACACTACCATAAGGCTTTCCAAAACATGTGATAAAACTTCATCTCCCCATATTATCTGACGACACGACACCGTAGTAACTGACGACATTAAGCCTCTTGAGTAGTGACCCTATTTATAAAAGCGATATTCCTGGGTTCAAATACCAGTATGGGCATTTATTTGTGTGATGAGCGTATTTGGCATTTGTTCCTGAGTATTTGGTGCTTTCTAAGTGTTTGTGTACTATTTATATCGTTGGTTAAGTACCCACAATACAAGCCTTCTTGAGCTTACCGTGGGGTTCAACCAACTTGTGTAAGATTGTCCTGTAATATTTAGTCATTTATTTATATTACAAATTGTAATGATGCTGAAAGAGAATACAGCCGTACGATTTAATTAATTTCAATGATACTCCGGGTTTATCTGCACTATCTACACTAATATTATAAAGGAGAAAGTTTGTGGGTGTGTATGTTTGTTACTTATTAACGTCTAAATGGCTGGAGCGATTTTAATAACAAATTTTATGGAGTAATCTGACACTTTGACACATAGGCTACGTTTTTTCTCTAATAAACCGCGGGAATAGCGAAAGGCACAGCTAGTTTTTTATAATTATTAGCCCAATATTTTTTAATAAATAAATTAAATTAAATATCCTCAGTTTCAGATAACTCTATGCGGTGCTGGTATGTTAATTTACACCTACCATGTAGGTCCTATCTATGTATTAATGTGAGATAGTCTAAAGGTCGTATTAATAAGCCGGCTGGCTTTCTTAGTTAACCAAAAAGAAAAGCCTTACAAACGCAATGACAGTATGTACATAGGGGATGCAAGTAAGCGCCAACGTGACGTGCTTTGTTTAACAATATTAGGTGTTTCTTTTAAAGTGTACTTAGTTCGCTGAGTTCTAACGGAACTTCCCCCGAGACGTAGCAAAATGTCTGAAAGATGCAAAAAGTACGTCTAGTTAAACTAGACGTAACAACAAGCAATTAGTTGAAACAAGTGAATTTTGGCACGGTCCGAGGGATGGAGTTGATAATGTTGTAATTGCTTTGTCTTTCTTAAGTGCATTTTTGGCTTTTTAGTTTTATGAGCCTCGTGTGCCTATAAGTACTAAGTACTCGTTTTTTTATGAGACTTTAAATGTCAATATATTAAATTTATCTTTCTGCTTTAATTGTTCTGTGATTTCTATTATGTCTATGACCCATTAGGGCATTTATTTGCGTGGTGAACACAAATATTTGTATTTGTTCCTTATTGTGGGGCTCAGATAAATTATGTATGTCCTGTAATATTTAAGTATAAATAAATTATTACCAAATAGAGTTGGTAGCGTTAAGAGCGTCCGTCTTGCGATCCAGAGGTCGCAGGTTCTAACCCCGGTTTGTACCAATGATTTTTGCGGAGCTTATGTACAAAATATCATTTGATATTTACCAAGCGTTTCCGGTGAAAAACGGAGTAATCCCAATAAGGCCTAGTTTTACCCTCTGGGTTGGAAGGTCAGATGGCAGTCGCTTTCGTAAAACTAATGCCTATGCCAAATCCTGGGATTAGTTGCCGAGCGGATCCCAGGCTCTCATGAGCCGTGGCTAAATGCCAGCACCACTCGAGGAAGATAATGATGGAATAAATTATTACCAAAAAATAATAGTTCTTAAAGTAATCTTGTCAACGTTCCATCAATCATCGTTTGTTCACTCTGTACAAAGGCATGATAAAAATGTAAGTTTGTTATTATACTAAGTCTGTAACACATGGAATCTTCAGCTCAGGGCCCAAAAGCTATGTAACATGTATTTTGTCAAATAAATATTTTTCTATTTTCTATCTTCTATATTACCTAAATGATGGTGATGGTTGTGCCGCGTGGTGCCGGCTGAGAAAAGCACCATCCTATCTCCTCCTATTCTGATGATGATGGTAAAACGATGATAATCCCCCAACGAAAGCTCACCAACCAAATCTTGCACGTTTTCAAGAATAATTAGCTAAAATTTTAGCTAGTTATTACGAAGATTAGGGAATGCTAAGCTAAACAATTTATAAGGAGCACAAATATACTCAAGTAATAACGAATGTTAGTATAACTATAGTTCGCTTCGCGAGAGTTCTGCGAAGTTATGCCAAGTATGGAGGGACAGAGTTTATATAATGCAGAAGACTGACTTACTAAATTCATCATCATCATAGGCCTTCCCCAAAGCGACCCACAGCGACCAGTTTTGCGCCACCCATATCCAGTAGATTCCCCCTATCTTTACCATGTCATCGGTCCACCTTGTAGGGCACCTGCCCACGCTGCGGCTTTCAGTACTAGATTGCTATATTAAAAACATATATAATGTCTGCATATAAGATTTTCATGACATTGCATGGATGATAATCACCGTTTTTTGCAACTGGAAATTGTAACATTAAATTATTGACGAAAGTGTATATATATATATAAAACACAAAAAAAAAATATTTTGACTTTATTTCTAGTTTCATATGCAAAAATGTGTATTTATTAAAGATTTAAGTTAAATTCAATGCTCTATGATTCGTATTTAAATTCATTCGAATTCCATAATGTAAACTAGAAGTTTCATTGTAAAACTTGTATATTATTGAAATTTAAAGAAATATAACATTCAATATTAGCACTTACTTCGATGTCAATCAATATTTATGTCACATTTATTTATATTTTACTTAGATAATAGTAATAAAACAACTGGAATTGCTCAAATTAAAGTCAAAATTCTGCCTTTAAAATATTGTCTGCGCATGAGGTGCAGAGTTTACGAGATTTACTGGCTTATATGAGTCAAACCTGACACATATTTTATGTCCGCGCCATCTTACGGGCAAAGTGAAAATCGCTTCCTTAAATCGGTTACTGCTTCATATAACAGTCAAATGGCTGTCTTTCATATTTAATTTGCAAACACATATGGGTGTAAAATATTCACACATTTCATTAATTCTTCTCCTCAAAGTTTGATTCATTCACAAGAGTTTTTTTTTTTTTATGACATAGGCGGCAAACGAGCAGACGGATTGCCTGGTGTTAAGCATTTACCGTCGCCCATGGGCACCCGCAACACCAGGGGAGTCACAAGCGCGTTGCCGGCCTTTAAGGGGGGTTGGAGCTCTGGGAACCTTACTCACCATCAGGAACACAACACTACATACCTGAAAGGTAGCAGTGCTATTATGGCTGTGGTCTTCTGTAAGGAGGAGGTACTTCCCCAGTTGGGCTGCCCCAGATTCAAGCGTGATGGTCAACGCTGTGCCCTACCTCTCATTGTTGGACGTAGTTTAAGGACATACCCGGGTCCAAAAAGTTTGGTTTAAAGTAATTTCGTTTCTTTTCGAAAACTAATCGGGTGTTTTTTTTTTAAGTTCACTGGTTGGATGTTTCTTCATTATTTGAGCCATCTTTTTAAAGAGAATTTTATTTTCAACTAAGCATAAACTGCATAGTAGTGATTTTTTATCGCGTGTGTGGCATACTCTTGTCTTATAAAAGTTATAAAACATTATAAAAAACATTAAGAAAAAAATTTTGATTGATAAAAATAAATAAAATGCAGAGAACTACGCCTTTCGGTGAAAATTAATTGCTTTCTACCCGTTTTTTAATAAACAAACCTTTATGATTCATTTTTACAGGAGTTCTAACAAAACAATTTTCGGATCAGCCATTCTTAATGTAGGTTCTTAGCTAAAACTCATTAGGATACTTATTCTTATATTTTATGTATATCACTAACATACAAACAACTTGTAAAAACCTTCCTATAAATACATTTTTATGTACCCAAGGCAAATAGCCCTTACAGCTAAGAGACTTCCGTGTACACTGCCATCCGGAACCATAAAGCCATAACTCACTACGAAGTTCACGCAATTTACGACCTTATTGCCAGCGTGGTACGCTCGGCTAAGTATGGCCAGCACCAAGTACACAAAGGAGCTAATTGTTTGCGACGGAACGGGCATCAGCAAACACGAGTAAAAACATCGCGGGAAAAGACCGTATTTTTTTTTTTTAAGGAGTGATGGATGTAGGCGTTGAGCGGTATTTCTTCGACTTCTGAACGTAATTTGCAGAAGAATGCTAAACATTTATTGTCAACTGATTTTACAACTACTATATATTATAACCGCATACTAAGCTCGATATTTTCATCGTCTAGTAGCTTTTTTTGTATGTCCTTAAACTACGTCCAATAATGTAAGGTAGAGCACAGCGAAGTACCATCACGCTTGAGTCTGGAGAAGCCCAACTGGGAAAGTACCTCCTCCTTAGAGAAGACCACAGCCATAATAGCACTGCTATCTTTCAGGTATGTGGTGTTGTGATCCTGATGGTGGGTAAGGTTCCCAGAACTCCAACACCCCTTAAAGGCCGGTAACACGCTTGTAACTCCCCTGGAGTTGCGGGTGCCCATGGGCGAATGTTATTGCTTACCATCAGGCGATCCTTCTGCTCGCTTGCCACCTTTGTCATAAATAAATAAAAATAATAATATACTAAAGTTATTATCATAATAAGCAACTAAAATATGTCCTTTTCCGGCATTCAGATTATCTATATACCAAATTTCATCTCACTTTGTTCAGTTTCATCTCACTTGGTATAAGCGTGGTATTTTTAGGTTTCCGCACCTCGAAAGGAAAAAGCGGAACCTTTATATGACTTTGTTTTCCGTCCGTCCGCCCGTCTATAGAGACTTTTTCGCTGGAACGCGTGAAGGTATCAAGCTGAAATTTATAGCAATACTTGGGTCTACTGTCCCTTGGAGCTCTGACAAAATCAAACGCCTGCGCTTGCGTTGGCTTAGAACAACGCAATCAAAAGATACATTAATTTATGCCGTAAATTTCCGCAATACGGAACTCGCGAGGGAATCCTAACCTACATAGTACTTCCCATGAAATTAGTATCTCTAATTTGGTAGAAAGCAACAAACGTCTCATAGCTCGGATAAAGGAGTCCATACCTCCTTTATCCGAGCTTGGTGCGCGAGTCCGACTCGCACTTGGTCGGTTTTTTAATATCATATACTGTAATAAGTCACATATAATGAGTCTATGAGAGGTAGGGCACAGCGATGACCATCACGCTTGAATCTGGGGCAGCCCAACTGGGGAAGTACCTCCTCCTTACAGAAGACCACAGCCATAATAGCACTGCTACCTTTCAGGTATGTAGTGCTGTGTTTCTGCTGGTGAGTAAGGCTCCCAGAGCTCCACCCCCCCTTAAAGGCCGGCAACGCGCTTGTGACTCCCCTGGTGTTGCGGGTGCCCATGGGCGACGGTAGTTGCTTACCACCAGGCAATCCGTCTGCTCGTTTGCCGCCTATATCATAAAAAAAAAATATATAATGTCAATGTCGCCGGTGAATATTTTTTAGCGTCTTAAAGGGTGAACACTATTAAATTGTCGCAGGTCGAACATGCTACAGACGACAAAATAAAAATCCAAAGTGCTCAAAATTCTTTATATGACTAATTTTATACAGCGTAAAATCATTAAAAAAAATATTAGGGCTATTTCATCGAACGACGAGAAAATTTCCGGACATTACTTTTGACGTGATTCATTGAATTTCGCACGGAATCATCGCTTAACAATTTTGTGCATTTAATCCATTTTCGTTGAAAATCTGGTAATGAAGTGGCAGGTTGGCAAGTTTTTCGCAGTTTAGTTTTTATATTAGCCCAATATTTTTCGATGGGGCGAAGTTCGGGACAGTTAGGTGGGTTACTCTCCTTAGGCACTACCTCGACTGAATTCGCCTTATACCATTCCAAAGTTCGAGACGAATAATGGCAACTTGCTAAATCTGGCCAAAACAATGTTGAGGAAGTGTGTTTCTTTATGAATGGTAACAGTTTCTTTTTCAAGCATTCTGATATATAAATATCGGTGTTAATTGTCCCGGTAGTGATAAATGGTGAGCTCCTCATGCCGCACTGGCATATAGCTTGCCAAACAAGGTATTTTTGCAAATTTTTCTACCGGGATCACCTTTTCCGATTCGTCAAGATTCGAGATGTCACGAGAGGAATAGTACTGGTTACCTGGTAAAGACTTGAAATCTGCCTTGACGTAGGTTTCATCGTCAATAATTAGGCAACATTTTTCTCAATCAATAAGGTATACAATAACCTAGAACGTCTAACCGCACGATTATATTGATCCACAGTTCTCTTGGGAGCCTTTTGCTTCTTATATGTTGTAATGCCGCATTCTTTTTAATTTTTGGACATTTGCTTGACTAGTGCCTACTTTTTTCGCCACATCCCGGGAAGAGATACTCGGATTCTTATCAAATAGCTTGCACACCTTTGATTGTAACTTAACATTAGATTTTCTGGTGGGTTGACCTTCACGCCGCTTCCTATCTATAGTTTCACCTTGTTTAATTTTTTTTAGGGTTCGTTGAACCGTCCTCCGAGTTGTTTGACAAGATTTTGCCAGATCTAAAGTTGATAAATGAGGATTTTTACTGAATTCTTGCAAAATTAATTCGCGAACATTTTTTTCGTGTAACGCCATTTTCATAAATAAAAAACAAATGAACATTTTATGGTTGTCTAATATATTACGAGCCTTCTAAATTTAAAATTTTAAAAGAATATTCAAAAAAGGTTCGATGCAACACGCTAGCAAAGTAAAAATGTAGGCGACAATTTAATAGTGTTCACCCTTTACAAATGCAATCACGTGTAAAGAAAATTACTAGTTCCTCTATTCTATACAATCCTATCACCCTTTTCGGTTTATCCAAATAAGAACCTAAACTTAAAACCATAAGACTTGTTTTACTCTGTCAATTCGGCGTTAGATACTAGGTTGATATAGTCAATTGTCTCTTTCTTACAGTGGAACGTTACGTCGTAGTGTTATTGCCGGATAATGGCGGTCCACGCTCTCTCTTGGACTTTAAGCACCGTATTAGGAGCTTAAGATGTGTAATTTTGATAATATTTACTACGTATTATAAAGTCAAACTGAATGTACTTTGGAATTGCGGTCTACTAGCTGAGTTTTGTAAGTCTAGTACTGATGTGAGTAGATAGATCTGCGGTCAAATTGTCGCAAAATTTTGTGTCGGATTATTCTTAAGCCGAAAGGCCGTACTTAATCTATACGCGAAATTTGTGATATAAGGACTCCGAGACTATTTTATTGAATATTTCTGGTGTCCAGAGGGCTGGTCACTATTTCGCACAGAGGATCAGCATTGCGATCCAACGCGGGAATACGGCCAGCCTTCTGAGCACCCTACCCAGTGATCGAGACCTAGGACAAATTTACTACATATTTATAAGATTTATAAGATATTTTACATTTTTGATTCTGTTTTTCAAAATAAATATTTCTTTCAACATTTAAAATAACAAGTCTCGCCTGCACTGATCGAATAGTCTATAGGTACAAATCGAATAGATTATTTCTAACAGTAGACCAGAATCCCCACCCCGACGGGCTTTCGTATGGCTATTTGTTCATACCGTTTGGAATGCTGTCTCTGATTATAATATACAGGGTGATCAATCCAAATGGGTCAGAAGGGAAAAGTCAGAAACTATGAGAGATAGCGAATCTGTTCTTAGGAACCATGGCTTCGATGTTAGATTTAATAATTCAAAATTTTAAAGAAGAATTAGTTTTTGCATCCAGGAAAATGGTTACCATTTTGAACATTTATTGAAATAAAATAATTATCATTTTGTTTTTTAGTCAATTACTTAAACAATATTTCAAATGTACCCGTCGTGAGTCCTGAATTTATGTTTCGAACCATCATCAATAAGAACGAAGAATCTTTCAGATTTATGCCTAACATTGTTTACAAGACTTCGTTTCCCTGTTATGTATGAGAGATAAAAAAAAGTTTGAATGCCATTATTGTTAAATCTAAAATCGAAACCATGGCTCCTAAGAACAGATTTCGCTATCTCTCATAGTTTTCGACCTCCCCTTACTGACCCATTTGGATGGATC
Organism: Grapholita molesta; assembly: GCA_022674325.2. Lineage (NCBI taxonomy): Eukaryota > Metazoa > Arthropoda > Insecta > Lepidoptera > Tortricidae > Grapholita > Grapholita molesta. The sequence goes on from CP053138.2 coordinate 4,640,310, forward strand.
ACCCTGTATATTAATAACACAACGAGCAAGGTGGCTAGCGTCTCCTGGAGCGACGCAAAATTAGCAGCACTGGACAGAGGGAATATTGCAAGGCCCGTGCTCCCAGGGTACTCTGGGACTTCTTTTTTTAAATCTTTATTGTTTAGGAGCCTTGGTCTCTAAGACTATGTCGGCTCCGTTTGACCTCTACATAGTGGTATCTTCATTATACATATTATTATACAAATAAGAAAATATAAAAATAAAATTACAATAGCAATTAGCATCGGTCAGGTGTCAAAAAAAACTATAAATAAATATTGCAGGTTTGGACAGGGGTTCCGCCAATATCGACTGGAAGACTCGTCATTGAAAAACCCCAACGCTGAAATAGCTGTTCCCTCTATAAGTAAGTATCCATGATAGGTTGGACCCGGGTATGTCCTTAAACTACGTCAAACAATGAGAGGTAGGGCACAGCGATGACCATCACCCTTGAATCTGGGGCAGCCCAACTGGGGAAGTACCTCCTCCTTACAGAAGACCACAGCCATAATAGCACTGCTACCTTTCAGGTATGCAGTGTTGTGTTCCTGATGGTGAGTAAGGCAACGCGCTTGTGACTCCTCTGGTGTTACGGGTGACCATGGGCGACGGTAATTGCTTGCCACCAGGCAATCCGTCTGCTCGCTTGCCGCCTATGTCATAAAAAAAAGTCCTCATAAAAAGTCAGTCCTGAAAAGTCCTACAAAAGACTTACAGTGTAAGGGCCCCCCAGACTGAGGATTTCGACGCTGAATGGGATAAAATTGTATTCTGCGTGGTGACCACTGTTTTTTCCAATTGGTGGTCACTGCGCTTCCCAAGTTATTCATTATTTTGGTACACATCCGTGATCCGCTCTAAGTTAAAACTAACAACCCAAAAGAAGGCTTACTGGTCAAACAACGAGCAATCGGTTTACAGTATTAAGGGTTCGCTTCCGGCCCCGACCGGAAGCTAAAGATTTACATTCAATTGACTGGACTATACAGCCAAAGAGATCAGATACGAGTATTTTTAGAATTAAAATGTATATTATATTTATAATGATCTGATAAATTGGGTTTAGTTCGAATAAAATTTTGATGAGTGGTTATGGCTAAGAGTGCCATTGCAACTTTAAATTCAATACAATAAAAGTTGCGATATTTGCCTCGTTTTAACAACTGATTTCAAATTTTCACATTAGCCTTTTTGTTGGCTATCTAGTCTGCCATTTTTATACATGGTCCTTCAGTTGAGTTTTTTCACCCATAGCATTTTGTTAAATTACACCACTGCACTACACTTATTACTAGAATGAAATACATCACCTGACAACGTACGTAACGTAATATTTTGATCTTTGATAATATGAGGATTTGAAGGAAAATCTTAACACCGCGAATGAAACGACATAACAGCGCCATCTATTGAGTAAATTGGCCATCATAGTTGTCCAATTCTACATTTATACGACTCAACAATTAACACATTTTGAAAATCTGATAAAGTAAAAAGAAAGTATTACTACCAATCGATCCTCAGTCAACATTTTCCACTACGTCAAAAAAAATACACAACAAAATAATTCGTCTCAAAAGTAAGTTAACTTCGTGAACCTGTATTTTTTAATACTAATTTGTTTTGTTCGTTGACTTTTTAAAGTTTCAAGTAACACTAGTAATAATGCAGGTCATGTCCCTACGGTTCCTGAACCCATCGCATCTTAAAACACTTATGATATGTGTGTAGATAAAGTAGTGTATGCAACTATACATAATTAGGCATTACAACAATCGTGTGATATTATTATGAAACTCGCAAATCTTTAAATCTTCTTCTTCTTTTAAAAAAATATGGCTTCCATCAATAAATCAATCGATGATTTCGCCAGTGTCAAGTAAAATAACATATAAATTTGCCCTTAGAGCATGACGTTGTTCGGTAGTAGGCCTTGCGTTTTGTAAAGCGGTAGCTGGACTTTACAGAAAGCTTAAGAGGCGGCCGTGACCATATACATAGATGTCATAATTTAAATTGACATACGAAATTATTTCAAACATTAAACAATCCAACAAACAACAAACGCGTACCTTAATATTTAAAACCCGACCCAATCTAAATCGTTAATCCTTTGAAATTGATTTCATAATACAGGAGCAAAGTTTATAATTAAGTTCCGCAACACCAAATCAGGTAATCGCGTTTTGATTCAACAGATTTTGAACTAAATCACAATTTTCACGAACGTCCCCCTTTCCTTTGGGTCGGTAATTACAATAAATTTTCATCATATAATTAGGGTAAGAAAGACAAATGGGTCCAGTTGGAATCCTTGTTTTCTGCCCCGATGTCACCGTGGTAATGTGGTACCTATGCGGGTAGTTTTAAATAGTGGTAAACTAAGAGCTCGCGCCGGAAAATTGTATACTATTTTAAGCAAAGAAAACAATGCTATCATTACTACTAGATTTTATTTATATTTTGATATGGTCCTATTTTTCTATCGTCAGATGAGCTTTATTTGAGAACACATAACCAAGGGTATCTGTTGACTAATGTGCTTATCTGTGGTTAATGCGGACTGCTAAGGAATAGAATTCGCCCCCTTCGTCTGTTTTCACGAAAATGTATAATTTGGGCCTTTTGTGCTTTTCTGTGGTTTGAAAATTGGAACCTTAGTTATTAGACGCAACGTTTACAATTTTTCCTGCTTTTTCCTTAGGTTAACTGTTAACACGTTGCGCCATGGGCCTATTGACCCCTCACAAAGTATGGTTAACTGCGATGTTAACTAATTGCCGCAGCGAAGGTGGTACAGAGTATCCATCGAATTTAAATTGATAAACATGTCTAATTTTTTAAAGTAAATAAAAAGCGGGAAATACTATTGGTCGCTGTTACATACGCTAATATTGATGCTGACTGTATTTTGGTAAGCTCGTGTCTTATTTCATCGGACCATCAAAATTATACTGAGTGATTTTATATAAACAAGGAATTAATCGATTAATTTCTATGATGCGATCCATAACAACATCACAACTTTTAATTATTTACCCATAAGTTTATATTTTTGACTGCAAAAGATAAGAGAATAGCTCGGTACGCTTTGGACATTAATTTATTACTGAACTTGTGGCACAGAGCAAAATGAAACAAGTTAAAGTTATTATTTAAATTGTTTTTCTGTATGCCGGTGCAGTTGAGAAGTTTATAACTAACTTTAAATAGACAGAAAATTATAGTTTACATTATGAAGTGTTTTATAACTTGTTTGTACTAAATATAACAGTGTGATATACTTTGTCTTGTGCAACTAATTGAGTCTTCGAATTTTATATAAATTAATAAAAATACAGATCGATTCACGAGAGTTGGCGCTGTATATCTATACAGGGTGTCCAAGGCCACATGGAGGGAAGGTACCATGAATATTGTAGATGGAATATTTTGCTAATTAATCCGTCTTTCTTTTATTTCTGATATTATATTATTTAGCAAAAAAATATCCTTTGACCTGTATGATAAAGCTACAGGGTATTTTTTTTCTCTTGTAGCGAGTGCGATAATTTTCTTTTAGTAAAAAGTTCCATCTGCAATATTGAAGATGCTTTCCCTCCTGTGTGGGACATCCTGTAGAAACATTAACAGTTTACCTTCCAAATGCGGACTGCTAAGGAATAGAATTCGCCCCCTTTCGTCTGTATTCCCGAAAATGTATAATTTGGATCTTTTCAAGGCAAAAGTGATAGGCTCTTACTGAACCAGCGTGTTATACTCTCGACCTCATCGTCCCTTGCCATCAGGTGCTACTGAGGTCATACTCTTGTCTTGTATATATAAAAAAAGAGTACAAAACTCACTCGAACTCCACCTGTCCGTACCCTCCTCCACGAGATGCCACAGTTGAAATAAGTCACGTCGATTTGTTAGGCTTTGTATCATATTCTATGTTGTAATTATGCAGACTCTAGCGTGTATGTTATTAATAGATATTTGTTATATAAGGGAGAAAAGTCAGTGTTAACCTTCTCGTGCTAATATTGAGACCCGAGCTAGTGAGCATAGCGAGTGGTTCAAAGTGTGGAATCTTGAAAATTAAGAGGATCTCAAAGCTCGATAGGAGAACATACTTTGCTACCGTGTGAAACACAATTTTTTACCTCACTACCGGGAGGAAAAAAAAACTCCAAAACTTTAAAAATGTTCAAAATTATTGGCATCCATCATTCATTAACATTAAATAAAAGAACATCCGACCAGATAATAGCTTTGATGAAAATGCTTTGCACTCTTGTGAATAAAATGCAACTTTGCTATCTATTTTTAAGAACAAAACAGTTCTCTCCGAGCTAGTGTGGTGAAAATAAATATTATAGGACACGTCGGCGCTAGGCCGTAAAGGTTGGCAAGTGGCGAACACGTTACTATGAAGATTAACATACGCGGCTGTAGTAAAGGGCGATAAACGGATAAAACCAATAGGTAGGCAGCAGCGTCCGTCGAAACCCCAATCTATAACTGCAAGATGTGGAGACTATGGCAACTGCCCCCCAGGTCATCTTTGGGGAAGCATATGTCCAGCAGTGAAATGAAATGATGATACACGGTGTAATAATAAAAAATTGTAAGAAAACTCAATGAACTTTTCACACAAATTAACAAGAGCCTTTTTAATGTTTGCGTAACAACCATAAAGTGAAAGCAAACATAAAGTATCGGACCCTCCCTAATTATCCCTTGGCAGATGCCACTGAAGCGTTGTATGACACATAAAACTACAACCCAGCCTCGTAAAATCGCTGCCCTTAAATTAAAAACGTTTCAAATTTCAACCTTAATCCTATGGCAATATAGAGTAGCTGCGGTTTGTTGGATAGTAAAATAATGTTGGTTAAGGCGTAGTTTTATGGTTGGATGTTTGGAAAGTGCAAGTGTTCGGTGGAAAGAAGGCTGTTTATCGCCTAGGATTTTATTCGCTTTGCGCGTCCGGCCAAGCCTCCTTCTGCATAAGATAAACCAGTACACCATGAGCTTTGATTAGCTAATAGTTTGCTACGAATCTAAGGCCAGCTCAGGCTGGGTTTTTAAATGAAACGCTTTGTATGGCGTCATAATAGCCTAGGGCCGGGTCTACTCGTTACACGTACCGTTTATGTAGCTAATGTACGGATTGTGAAAGCCCCGCGTGGTTTACGTATAAAATAACTGCCATGGCAATATTGGCTCTTATTTTTATGTACAAAAATGCTATTTTTCTGTGCGTTAATTTTCTGATTCTTTAAAATAATAAACAAATATGCGGATGATAATTTAGGTTTAAAAATATTCTTACTACATAATTTACATTCGTCCATTACAGCCGTATGCATTCCACTGCTGGACATCCTATCCTATATGACTTGTATCATCTTGGGGGTAGTTGCCATATTCGCCACGCTTGGCAGACGGATTGGCGACCTGACTGACTGTAGATTGGGTTTCGACGGACGCCGTCTGTAGGATTTTTCCCTTTGTCGCCACCCGCCCGTCTTACAGCACCCGCGGGAGGAGATGGGATGGTGCCATTGTAGTCAGCCGGCATCATACAGCATAAAACTAAAGATTCTTACTAACCTACCACTTATTTGGGCCTACGACTTGTGATACCTACTTTTGTGCGAAGAATTTGAAAAAAGAACGCGGGATAAAAACCAGCGTGTAGATTCTGAACATGGGAAATTAAATGCCATAACTCCCATGTTGAACACATGGATTGTCGGTCGCAGTATGTTTCCACCGCTTTGTGACGCTCAATAATAATTACATTTTTGTAATTGTGGTATTAGAAAAGGATATTCACGTATTATTAGCTACTATTTTTATAAAGTTACCATTCCATCAATAAACAGACTCCAGTATTGTACCTTTTTGTAGCTTACTTTGTTTTTGTTCTTCATACTACGATGGTGGCAAACAACCACACGGTAAGCAGTCACTGTAGCCCATGAACCCTTGTAACTCCTCGCACGAACGTTGTTGAACCTATTGACCCTGAATTTGCCTTTGAAGAACCTTATACTGTAGCTTCTTGGGAAAACCTCATCAGCAAATTGATCCTACTCCGCACGGCACACAATGCGGATCCTTTAGGTTTCACTATTATTATTCAGTTTCAAAATTGCTTTACGTTACACTGGGCGGTAAGAGAGATTTACCGCCCTAGGGCGCGACGGAAAATCTCACTTTACACCCAGATGAAGACGTAAAACTATGTACGCACCACGGGCGGTAAAAAAGAAGGCCTCAGATCACTTGTTTATGGCCCGCGATTTGAGCCATTCTTTGTTTTACCGCCCTGGGTACGTAATATACTATTATGATCGACTACATTATAAGAAACAAAAGAGAACGAAAGTAAAATTTTTCAAATTTCACCCTTTAGGCTTTTCTGTTACGAGTATTATTGTGTTTCAAAATTGCTTTATGATCAAATACATTGTAAGAAACATACTAGAATAAAAGTAAGGATTTTCAGATTTCTAATTCAGATTTTTTTGTCGAAGCTGCATGTGTCCTTATCGCACTGAAAGGGGCAACCCTCGTCAACGAGACAGATGATATACATTTAATTTTTGCAATCCGAAAAACGGGCTCAAGTGGCGTTTTATCTTAAGAAACCTATTCTAAACAGTTAACACGCTCCTTATAAATCCTGTTACATTGAAATCTAGCACATACCTTGCTTAGTACGTTCGCCATCACCCATCAGATATATCGGACCTGTGGAGGTGGTCACAAATATTGGAAAAACACCTCTATCATCAAAATGATAAAGTGGATGTTCCAATATTTTTGAATACCTAGGCTGCTCCGATATATTCCATGGTGACTGTACAGGACTGGAAATAGGTATAATGTCCAACGTACAATGTTTCAAGTGGTCAATTGTGGCCAACGTCTGGAAGTACTTCTTTGTATTCTAAACAAGTCTACGGATAACCATTCATTGTTTACGCAAACTCATATCTCGACTAGTTGTGCCAAAGCAAAAACTACCATATTCAAAATAACGTAAAGCTCAAAATAAAATGCTGTGAGAATTGAAGATAAATATGACGTCATATGTGTAAACGATAAGCTGTGCTAAATGTTACGCGCACAATGCTTCCATTATGTATTTAGCTTGTGAGTTTGTTATGGTGATATACATTGGTGAAAAACTTAATTGAAGGACCAAGTCTATGTAGGTATGCAGAGAATCAATGTGAAACTTGTGTCAAAATTTGAATATAGAACGCCGACATATATTTATTGTGGGTACCTACACACACGATACTACTACAAAGCACAGGTGCTTTAAGTAGCTATCTTTTTCACCTATATTGGTTTCAACTGTTACGCAGAATCAAATTGTTTAAGATCTTTAATAGATTAAACAGCGCATACTTTTCACTGTACAACCTCGTGCATCTGTGATAGAAACATTCTAGTTTTGCTCTATACAGTATAGTCAGCAGCAGAAGTTGCTATGCGGGGCACCATGCTGAGTCGGGACCATTTCGTGGCACCCTAGTTTAGTCTGCTAGTTCTAAGTATGTAATTGTGTGTCTCTAAGTATGTATTCTTCTTCTTCTATTCAGCATGATCTTGGCTTTCTCTTAATCTCTTAAAAATAAAGTGGTGTTAAGGTCACTGTGAACATCTCACTCGCTTAGCAACTTCTGCCGCTGACTGTACAGCCACTGTTTAAATAAAACAACTCACTGCATTGTTGCAACAAAGTACTAAACTTAAAGTAAAAGGAAAGTATGTGCACACACTTGCGAGTATTTTACAAACCAAGGTAGTAAATTAATATAGAACGGTTAGGTATTCCGAGCTTTCGTTAAATATTAATTATGAAAAAAAAATTACAATGCTCCTCATCATTATTATAAAATGAATTAATTTTGGATTGATTGGCGATATATGGGGTATACGTAGGGCTAAGACAAGTCTATCAGTGTCCGTCCAGTAAGGTACCAGTATTTAGTAATAATGGTTTGGATTTTTTTATAATCATCCTTGGAGTTTAATTTTATTTTTTTTAAACATTCCGAATCCACATCATGCAATTCCGCAAAATTGCTGATTATGGTCACTAAATTTTATTTTATTTAAGTAATAATGTATTACATTACTTTCCATATTGAGTTATTACTTATTTTATCCGCACTTGTAGGTGTCAACCCTAATTGATAAAAAAAATGCGCGAATTTTAATAAGTATTTGTTTTAGCGCCATCTACCAAAATGTTGTGGCATTTTTTTCTTTGTATCTATACTAATGCTGCTACTATATAATTATTATAGTTATTAATATCTATACTAATGCTGCTACTATATAATTATTATATTATAGTTAGTTAAGCACAAGGACTAAGTTTGTTGAAAAAACTGTCGAACTTCTCCCTTCGATCAACTATAGTTGACATCCGTGATGTTGCCTAACTGGTAACTCTGAACGTCACCCGTACGTACATTTCAATTTATTTATTTTTAAATGTAGTTAGTACTAAAATGATAAGAACAGCGGCGCTACGGACGATGTCACTCCCATTGACTCTTTAATTGGCGTAAATGAGAAAGATGCTCGAAATATACGAACTTAGACTTTCGCGGTACTAGGCCAGTTTCCACTTAGTCTTAAAAACAAACCTTATACAGAAGTAAACCAATGTTTGCCGCCAGTCTGTAAGTGGCTTAAGGCTACAATGTTTCCGCACTTTACATACACGATCTTTTCTTCAAAGAGACTGAAGCCAAACGTCTCATAGCCAACTTTAGCACCCACTTCATGAGTTTTGTTTTAAAGAGTTTCTCTCCGTGCGTATTTTCTTGTTAAAAGAGCATTTATACAGAGAAGTAACTTACTTCCCTTTTCTGTAAAACTTCTGTTATATTTAGTATTTTTCTTGAAAACACAAGTTGACATTATATAAAGAGATCATCAATTATTAACTGCCTTTCAGATTTAGAGTTTATGAGCATTATCTGTTTAAGCAGGTTCTTTATATCTTCATCAAGAACATTAGAACTTATGGATAAAACGATTCCTATACCTGGTCAGAAATAAAGTAAGGGATGCCGTTTAATAACTTGCAGGCTCATTTTCTTGGGAGCATCTATACATTTATACTCCTTTATATACCTTATGTTGGATCTGTCAAGGAAGGTTAACTCCATCAATCGTTTTTTTTGTACAATCGATCGTGGCAAACAAGCATACTGCCCCTGATGGTAAGCAGTTACCGTAGCCTATGGACGCCTGCAACTCTAGAGAATTCACATGCCCGTCGCCTACCCTTTAAGAACCTATACACTCCTTGTTTGAAGAACCTCATAGTGTAGTATCTAGGGAAAACCTCAGCTGGGAGTTCATTCCACAGCCGGAGCGTTCGCGGGAGGAAATTCCGCTTAAACCGCTTAGTGCGTGACCCTTTAGGCTTCAGGGTGAGTTTTTCTCTCTGAACTCGATGATATGGTTCCTAAGGACAGATCTTTGTAGGTCTTATAGTTTCAGATTTTTCCATACTGACCGATCTGAATGGGCCCCCTTGTATGCGAGATATAATCCGTTTTAGTTGTTTTATTTCATCCCGGTCACTGATCAAACAAAATGCTTTAACAAGATAAACCTTAAAAGATATTTAATAAAATAACATTTATAGCTTCGGAAATTTTCGAAACCAATTTTTTAAAATTTAATAACCAGTAATCCTATAGTGTTGATGTTTCTCGAACTTTCTCTGTTTAACGAGTTAAACCAACACCTACAGGAGTTGCGAACCGATTATGTCGACGGAAATGCTTGTTCATTAAAAGTTTGGTTACATGTTACGGATAATAAGAGAAGTTGAAACATTTTCTGGGAGGTATTGTGTTTGAAAACACATCAAGAAAAATAAACAGTGGGATGATAAACCAGAAATGGATAACATATTAACTGTATAGAAGCGGGTAACTCACTTTTTATAAGTCGAATATTGCTCGACGTTTCACGCCGTAACGAAGAGGATAATCCTGAGGCGTTCGCGTTGGCTAACCGACGCTGAACGTAAAACGTAAACGTGAGTTATCCGCTTCTTTACAATTAATTTCGCGCTATAAACTAAGGTTTTCCGAGCGAGTGAGGTGAAAACTTCGTTTTTTATCGACTTAGATTATTGTAACTGCCCAATCACTTGCCCCTAAACTGAGCATAAGATAACGGGGTGTAATTATTAAAGACTATGTAGTGTCCCACTGCTGAGCAAGAGCCTTGCTCCGTCACGTACTGAACACACTCTGGCCAGTCACCGAATAATACGTTCAGAAATAGCATTTTTTTTTTTATGATATAGCATGGTTGCCATTTTATAGTCTATCGCGCTATCCGACATTTTGCCATGTGATGACGGCTGACTAGGATAGCACCGCCCCATCTCCTCCCGCGGGTGTCGCGACAAAGGGAAAAATCCTACGGACGGGCAGCAGCGTCGGTCGAAGCATAATCTACAGCTACTGCGGTCGCACACCCGCCTGCCAAGCGTGGCAACTTTGGCAACTACACCCAAGATGATACAAGTCATATTTGTGGGAGGCCTATGTCCAGCAGTGGACTGCATACGGCTGGAATACAATTAATATGTTTGAATTTCACGATAGTTTTGTGTCAGAAAGAGATAATCTCCAAACACAAATATAACATAATCATCATCACGTACACAGGTCTGGTCTAGTGGGTATTAGTGACCGACGGTGTTAGGTTCAAATCCCAGTCACCATCATCATTTCAGCCGTAACTATGACTTGTATGAGTTGCCATAGTCGCCACGCTTGACAGGCGAGTTGGCGACCGCAGAAGGTATTTATTGGGTTTCGACGGACGCTGATCTCGACCCTTTTTTGTGAGTGTGTGAGTGTGTGTTTGTTACTTTTTCACGTCTAAACATCTGGAGTGATTTTAATAAAATTTGGTATTTAGTTAGCTGACACCCTGGATTAACACACGCGGGTAACACCGCGGAGTACAGCTAGTGTATAATAAAAATACAGTCATGTTACAACTAGTACTTAAAATGGGAAAGTTACAATATATATTTATATTAAGTAATTTGACCATCTTTCAAACTTTTGTTACTTTAGTTATTACTTGAAGACGGCGCTAGCAATAGTCCGAAATATCTGACACTTGTGAATATAAACATACATGGTAATTATCCCGTCCCGAATAATGATGTTGCTTAAAATCGTATATAAATATATTCGTATAATATATATTATGATATAGGAGGCAAATGAGCAGACGGATTGCCTGATGGTAAGCAACTACCGCCGCCCATGGACACTCGCAATACCAGAGGAGTCACAAGTACGTTGCCGGCCTTTAAGATCCCTATACGCTCTTTAATACCCTATAATGCAGTTGTGTTTATCTATATATATTTTAATCGTTACGTTAGGTATTCGAAAGCTATATGCCGCTCTACCACTCCGCCCTATAGTTGAGAAAAGTTCCTATTGGCCATTTGACCGTAACTATACGAAACTTTCCAAAGGGACAGCGTTCGTGTCTTGAACATTTAAAAAATGCGTCGCACGCCTGATAAACTAACGTAAAGTGGGGCAATATTGCAATAAAAACCACGGTGCCCGTAGCCAACTATTTCTGTGATCATCTACAGTGGTATTGGAAAAGTTTTTCGATCTACTGAATAGTGAGGCGTACGTGGGACATAAATGCTAGCTGTTTCATTAAGAAAGGCGCAAATGATTTCGTATTTCCATTGTTTTACGTCCTTTTGGAAGGGAGAGGGAGTGGTGCAGATGGGCTCTGTTATCCACAACACAATGTTGAGCGTTTTACACTCGTCTTGTTGCGCTAAAATGTTGTCTGAAAGGTTTCTTTTAAATAGCGAGTGAAGTCGCAGTTTACTGTTGATTGGTTATTTTGTGACTTGTCACTTTAGTTGTTCATTTTATTCGTTATTACCTTAGAAAACTATTGTGTTATTTTGTAATAGTTCATTATTATAAATATTTAGAACACATAATTGGGTTTTTACGCTTTTCAAACTCAAACAGTCAAATTCCAGCCAATATAATTCTTTATTTTTAAACATATGTTTCACCAATACGTTTTTGATAAAGAGAAAACTGGACATGTCTGAATTATAATATGATATTAGATTTTTCCTCTCTTTGTAAAAAGCTTACAAGACACGTAATTAGCATTCCTAAATGTAAATGCCTCGGCTACTCGTAATCTTCGGAATAATTATAACGAAATAAAAAACAATGGAGGCCTATGTCCAGCAGTAGACGTCTTTCGGCTGACATGATGATGATGATGAAAAAACAATGGAAATATAATAGGTATGTAGTATATTTCTTGTATCCAGTATCTTAATATGTTATTGTTATCGTAATATTAACCGGCTCAAAAATACGATTACTTGCATGTGAACAAAGTAAATATGCATACTTATAATGATAAAGGGAAATAGATGTCATATACTAAAGAAAAAGGGACCAGCCCAAGTCTTTAGCTTTTGCGGGAGACGCCCTAACTACGAGTACTAGTACTAAACTTCCTAGTTATGACAGAACTTGTCGAAATTTCTTATATTTATGCCATCTCTGAACATTCAGAATTGTATTAAAGGTAGCTCTAGTAGGGAAAGTAGCTAGTAGTCTTTATTTCATAACCTGCATGGTCGTATGGTCGTAATAGTAGTTTATGTATCTGTGCATAAGGGAAGTGTTGTAATGCCTAATTATGTATCGTTGCATACACTACTTTATCTACACACATATCATAAGTGTTTTAAGATGGGTTCAGGAACCGTAGGGAAATGACTTATTACTAGCGTTACCTACTTGTAAACATTAAAAAGTCAACGAACAAAACAAATGACAGCTTGGAATGGCGGCGTTGTATATTTCGTATCTCAGTCAAAACGCAAATATTTTTTAAACCATAGACAAGCGACTGGACTTCTTATTCTATTGTCACTCGAGTTCAAATGTCGTTCGATTTATATTAAAAAAACATAACGAATCGGCGTTTTGTATCAATGACTGTTTTAATATCTATAGATACTAGAATAGACACCCCACTTGAATTTGACAGCTATTCCAAATTTAAACTCATAACGTACTGATTTCAGTAGGTAATGTTAAAATTACATCTCCATTAATTTCTGATGGTTGGTAATGCTGGTCATTGCCTACGGTTTCTGGACGTATTTTAGAGCACTTATGATATTTACGTAGATAAACATATCTAACATTTAAATAATAGACTAGCATAGAATTTCTTTATTTATGACAAAACACAAAATCATAGACAACATATGACACAAACAAGGATACATTTTGTAACGAAATGGTTGCAACTAAGCATATTGCCGACGGAGTTAGCGCTGGTCTTTCGTTGCAACCATTTGGTGAAATGCAATTTAAGTACTTTATTTTCAAATAATATACAAGCATTAAAATAACTACGTGACTGTTTATTTAAATCCAAAAAGGCACGTGAAGCATTGTATGTACTAAGGATGCCGGCGGCATTTCCTCGTTGTATCGCAATGCTGATAAGAGCCAAAGACTATAATTTTGTACGTTTGGCGTAAAAACAAAGGGTCCATAGAGTCCCAGCACGCTCAAACTTTTTGCAGAAATTGCGAGGCGCAGGTTGACGCAACTGGTGACCGAATATAGGTATAGGTGGTGTGCTGGCGGCTTCCTCGCACCACGTATTAATCTTTCCATACAACGAGGAAACGCCGCCAACATCCTACTACAGTCAGCAGCAGAAGTGGCTAAGCGGTTGAGATTTTCAAAATGAAGTCAACACATCTCTATTTTCTAGAGAATAAGAGCGCGTGTACGACATTTTGAACACTTCACCCGCCCAGCCACTTTTGCTGTTGACTGTACAATGCCTCAAAAATAACTTAAATTTGTTAGATATAAATTACAAATAATTTCGTTAATAATCAAGCACTAAAAGCGTGGCAACAGCGAAAATTCCAAAGCTAAACATTTCAATGTGTCAAAGTAACGACTAAGCTAAACTGTTATGGCGACGCAAACATCGGGCAAAATACTAAAATACCCCAAATTAATGTTCCAAATATTAATAAATACGAAATAATAACGTCAATTCAGGTCATAGAATTCAGGACAGGTGTTTTCTTGGGGGGAAATTTTCGATTAATAATGTTTTCGTCGCATTACGGGGAATAAAGGGTTGAGCAGGCGTAAAATCCAATTTATTTGAATCCTCTAGAAAACGTTTTCAAATGGAACACTTTGTTCGTGGGAAGTTAAATTGTATTTCTTACAAGAGACGGTTCGGCTCGTTTCGCGGCTGGAACTTAACGTAAGCCGTTTCAGTGTATCCGATTAATGTTTTCTGAGTCTTAAATGGCAAATCAGTTTATCTAAGTGTACTTTTACAGATTTAAAAATCTTCTTGTGGTGATGGTGAAATGATTTTATAGAAACCACAATCGAAATGAACATAAATGTATCAGAATGACATATTGAACAAAATGTCATATTGAACAAAATGTCATAGTGACCGTCTTGGCATTTTATGGAGGAGCACAGCGAAGTACCATCACGCTTGAGTCTGGAGAAGCCCAACTGGGGAAGTACCTCCTCCTCACAGAAAACCACAGCCATAATAACACTGCTACCTTTCAGGGCTTTCAGGTATGTAGTGTTGTGTTCCTGATGGTGAGTAAGGTTCCCAGAGTTCCCCCCCTTGGTGTTCCGGGTGCTCATGGGCCACCGTTCGTTCATCGTTTGCCACCTTTGTCATAAAAAAAATTACACCCCTTAATTCTTTTTCTACATGCGTACATCATTTTGGCTAGGGTTCCTGGTTTAAATACAACGATTGGTTTATAATGTGTAATTGCGTATACATATAATGTTTTTAATAGATTTGCGTTATACTTATATTTGCATATCTATTCCTTTTAGTTGTTAGAAGCACCGTCTACAACCTTTTCTGTTTTCCCCTAAGGTTAACAGCTAGAGAATGCGTAAGTTGACCTTTTGTTTTATTTTGTGAAATAAAGATTAAATCATATTTTTTTTTCCTCGTTGTCCCGATATTTCGCCATAGTTCTTAAATACTATACAGGTAAATTAACTACCAGTAGTTTTTGCTAAGTATTTTTAATGAAAAGTACCTATGAGTACCTACTTTGACATGAAATGATAATTATTGTGTGACTATTAGTGTGACTTAGTATATACAATTATATTGCCTAAATTTAGCATATTCCGAGTTATGATATTTTTTTGCATATCAATTATGGTTAAACATGGAAACTTATTCAATTGCGTTAATTAAAACTTGGTAAAATTTTGAGAAACCAAGAGCAGGTTTAATCTTCGTATTTTTCTTATGGGACTACGCATAATTATGTTCTTTAAAATTTGATGTATCACTGTTTTGTAAAAATCAGTCCTGCCGTAGTTTCTTGCCGGTATCTTCTCGGGTCAGAACCGGTGTAGTTTTTTTCTTTGACGTTCATAAGTGCATCTTATGTGCCTAAATTGAAAATGAAAATCTTTTTTTTTATTGAAAGTCGCACTTAATGCCGTCGCCAATGCTTTATTTAAATGCAGACATTAGGATCTAATTCCCACGCATGGGAAGGCGCGTAAAAAGGCAAAATAATTCGGTGAACCGAGCAGCTTGTGCCCGTTTGATTAAAACGAGAACACATTTGCGATTCAAATCTTTTTACTTATCATAAAGTATTCAAATTCTGAAGTTAATATTTCCGACACGTCGGGGCCTCGCGCCAATGGCTGTGCAATGATTCGTTGTGCGACTTTCATTTTTACATCACGTTTTTAAAAATACTTTGTGAAACTGCGGCTTTTCTCATATTGGATTTTAAAATTTTAATTTTGTTTTAAACTACTCCGGGTCGTTCCTATTACAAAGGTTGTTCATTGCAATTCAACGTGGCAACGCAGCGAGTGTAATGGGCACCTTTGTACCTGGAACGACGCGGGGTGCGCTATTTGATTAGTTTAGTTTATTATTACTTACTTTTTTTTTCTTTCCTGAATAATGTATGTAATTTTAGTGTAAGTTGTTTTTATACAGTTTGGAAATCTTATACGGGCGAATTTCTTAACGGAGGGTAGAATAGGACATAAGAAATCTATTTAGATAACGTTTGCTTAGAAATACAATTAAAATTTTATCCATATAAAAAAATTCACCCGCAATGTAATGCAACACACTCGAGTTGAACACTAGTTGACAGTTTGTTTCAAAAGCTCACATATTATCACATGATATTTGCAGTACATTGGTGCTCAGAAATTTGACAAAAATAATTACATATGTATAATAGGTTTAATTGAAGAAAAACCTTTTGGTTAATGATTATACTGGTAAATCCTATGTCTGGTTTAATTCTTCGCCCGTATTAGACTTACACACAGTAGATACTATACATTCTTATTGCAATAAACGTAATTTTCTAACTACTTGCAAATAAAATAAATATACAAGCTAAACAAAACATTACAATAACTAAAAATTCCTTATATCTAAAAAAGCCCTTCAGGCATAACACCAAGGATTCTAGCGGCATTTCCTTGTTGTATTGCAATACCTGCCTGTTTTATATTTCATTTTATTATTTAATTACTCTCTCTTATGCATAGTTTGTCTTTTATCATTATAATATTTATTCCTTTCTTATTTTCTCATAAGTTAGCTGGAAGAGATCTCATTTAGGGATATGCTCGCCTTTTAACATATCTTGTTATTAGATGTTATATTTGTATATGTGCAATAAAGTGATATATACATACATGTAAATAAAGTGACAAAAAATTTAAATAAACAATCATGTCTGCTTAAAATTGAAAATAAGGACATTCAATTGCTTCAAGTTAGTCATGGAGTTAGAAAAAACATAATACCGATCACGATACAAAAATTCACTTTCTATATTTCTTTAGTAAGTTACCCTCGTTGTCCATAATCAATCTTAGAACCTTCCTTGTCCGTGTCCACTGTCCATGATCCGGTCACTTACTGCCCTAGCGATTACTGACGCCAATCGCTCATCCGACAAAATTATTACCCAGACCGTTGACAATCATATGAATAGATGCCGCATGTGCTGCTTGTAAATTTATGTTAATATGAAATAGTTAGCCAATCGTGTTTATGAAGTCACTCAAAAGTTCCCGTTTATTTTTATTTTTTTATTCAAAATAAAATATAATAGTAACACACACGTCATACATTCATTCAACTAATACCTCGTATCTGCATTTTCGAAGGGCGTTTTTTAGAATTATGTTAAATACTACAACAATGGCAAACAAGTACGCAGTCAACTTACTTTATGGACGCATGCAACTGCAGAGGATTCACAAGCGCGTTGCCTGCCTATGGAGGCTCTAAGCGCTTTGGCGACCTTAACTCACCGACATACAGGAACACAAAACTTATAAGTTCTTTTTTAAGGATAAAGGTGGCAAACAAGCAGGCGAATTGCCTGATGGTAAGCAATTACCGTCCCCCATGGGCACTCGCAGTCACAGGTGCGTTGCCGGCCTTTTAGATAGGAGTAGTGATCCGTTCTAGTGTTAATTAAGTGTGGTTTTCTGTAAAATGGAGTTAGTTTCTTTCCCAATCAGACTTCATTCACATTTCACAAATGCAGATTTTATGGGACTTATAAACACTAAAAATATTTAAATATAATATAAATATGTACCAAATTTAAATACTTATAGTAGTAAATAAGTAATTTGGGATAATCTTACACCAATCCCACGAAGCTCAATTATAAGGCTTGTGTTGTAACATATATTATATATTAACTTATGTATCTTTAATATACGTTGAATAAGGGGTACTTATTGAATAGTAAATGACATGATATTTAGCAAGTAAATTATGTTGTAATAATTGTATATATACGTATAATAACAACCAAGTGAAATGCTTTTGACAATTTTAGTACTTATTATTCGATTTGAAAATGTCAACTGAAAGAAAAATGGTATTGTCTTTGTATTGTTTCACTGCAAAATATATATTAAAATCAAAGGTTTTGTGCGTTTGGCATAGCTTATATCAATTGCATTAGTTCTGCATTGTACGTTAACGGTTTTGTTCAAAAAGGAAATATGGTTTTATTTTACAAAGGAACAAGCCTCGATATTGTGCTAATATATTGCTCGATATGTGCAAAGCGAGCTAAATCGCAAAATTGAAACAAAAACCTATCAAGTTGTTCAACAAGTGGAATCCTGAGCGTTAAGAGGATTTCAAAGCAAGTGAGGGGAACAAACTTTGCTGCCGAGTGAAACACAAAACTTTTCACATCAATTCTAAAACATTACAAATGTTATCCAAATCATCTTAATCAAAATCACCATTTAAAAGTTCATCCAACCAGCTAACGTCAAAAACACACTCGTAATTTGCATTATATTATTTTGCACTCTCTCACATTTTGTGAATAAAATGCCATTTTGCTATCAGTTTCATAGAATAAAGTTGAGGCTAGGAACTTAAAATAGTTATTTGATATACAAGGGGGCAAAGTTAGTGTGTTCCTTCTCGTGCTAATATCGAGACCCGAGCTAGTGAAAGATTCCAAAATTGAACCACGAGTATAGCGAGTGGTTCAAAGAGTGGAATCTTGAGCATTGGGAGGATCTCAAAGTACGAGAAGAGAACACACTTTGCTACCGAGTGAAACACATAATTTTTCACCTCTTTACCGCGAGGAAAAAATAACGCAAACCTTCAAAAATATATTCAAAATTATTGGCATCCATCATTCATCATTTAAAAACTAACATCTTGGTAAATAAAAGAACATCCGACCGGATAGTTATCAAAAAGACACTCGACTAGTAATAAATATTTTTTATGAGATTATTTTTCACTCGCTATCTGTTTTTAAAGAATAAAACCATTCTTTCCGAGCTAATGAGGTGAAAAATAAATTTTCAAGTTTTGACCCAAAGCTTATTCTTTGTTATTAGCACTTGCACAGTCTACATTACATGTCTACCCTCCTCACGTATATATCGAGTGCTCTCACAGTCCACACTTTAAGACTTTCCGCTATTCGATGGGATGAATGAGGCCCGAAGGAAATGACGGGAGTGGCGGTGGCCCATCAGGGTAATGTCATCCGACACAGAGACTTTGAAAGCCTTTTTTGATATACTCTTGTATTATTTATTGGTATTCGTGTGTCCTAATAATCCTAAGAAGAAAAGTTACTTTTGTTTGCAAAGTTTGAGTGTAAGTTAGATTTTTCTGTATGGGACCAACTTGATCGGAGCAATATATTTTTTATTAAATATGCATATTTCTAGAACTTTTTGAGAAGGTCACTAGAAAATGGCTGCCACTAGTGACGTCATCGGTCGTGTATATAGGAATTTTGAATGTGTAGAAGTAAGTAAACTGCTATTCATCAAAATATTCTGTTTACGTATATTTTTGCCTAACACTGTATTTTACGCTTAATAGGGGATTAAGTTAGTTTTTTATCTGACTTTAGACCATTAAATATAATATATTGAAAATTTGAGGACTTACTCGTATCAACTTTTATCTGTATTTAAATAGAACTATACTTGGAATCTCAAATCTGTTTAATGTGTGCGTGTGTAGGTATAGTAAAGTTACAAATGTAACTTTATTCTCAGCACTTCGTCATTTGATACTGTTTAGTTCACAAAGAGTGCCCTTAGTTTTATCTTTCAAAGACAAAAATATTATCCTTTCTTTATTACCTTTGCGTTTAAAATAACATTTCAATACTAATAGTATCGCAAAGAAAATCTTAATCTCATTCCGAGATATCTTGAGCCAGTAAACCCCGCGTATTCAAATTGCTAGTTGTATGGTTTATGAATCTCTTGATCTTAGATTTAATTGAAGTTATTCTGCTTTACTGCGCTCACAAGAGCGAATATAAAGTAAAGAGTTTTAGCTTTAATACAGTTTGTTATATTTACTTACCTTTTAAAATAACAGATACGCCATATCTTCTATTTTGAACTTCAAATACTTATGTATATGTATCAATATGTATCAATATTACTTATATATGTTATGTATTAGTATATCAGTTATCCTACGTCTCTTCCGTACACGGAACAATGTGTGGTGTTCCGGACATTTGGGAGGCGTGCGCGGAGCCAGATCGAGCCAACGCGCAGAGGCCCTTTCGACAATTTAATGAAATGTAAGGGGTACTCAGTTATGCTACTATTTTTATTACGGGGATATTTATATTAGGAATAGATTTGCGCTATTTATTAAAATTTTAATAAGATATTGTTTTACTTGTGAGAATACCGCATATATTTTCTCTATTTTGCCCTAAGATTGACCCAGGACAGAATGCATTGTGGCATTAAGTTTGCCTGTTGTACAATATGTTTTTTTTTTATTAAGAATAAATAAATAAGGGCTATTCAAGAAGTTACTCATTAATTGCGGCAATGTACCGTTTTAATGAAAGTTTTGCTCCAGTAAATCAACAAGATGAACAAAATTTGTATTACTAGTTTTATTTAGTCAATGCTAGTTAAATAGGTAAGAAAAATTTCGGTATATACAATTATGAACTGGTGGAAATTCCTGTTATTACTCATTGTTGAGGTTGTATATAGTTTTTAAATATTTTATTATTTCTTTGTTATTTAGATTTTTAACACATTTGTCATATTTTTTTATTAATAAGAAAGAAACGGTTGCGTACAAGTTAATTCACAAAACATATTTATACACTTAAATAGTTTCCTTAAATATATACAAGTTTTGGTGAAAAATAGATATTTCAATTATAGCACGGGTACTAGTACCCTCATATTTAAACAAAAGTGAATGTCATCAGTAAGTAAAAGTTGAAATAGATAACATATACTTAAGAAAAAAACGACGAGGACCTCCGGTAGGAGGTGCAAACACGTAGTGTTTCACCTTAGAGCTGGTAAAACGGTGCCTAAAACCGTTTAAAAATAAACAAGATCATATATGCTTGATTACTTTCGACGTGGTCCGCTGTGTACGGGTGGCCAAATTGGTTAAGGCGTCAGCCGCGATAGCTGGAGATGCGGGTTCGAATCCCGTCTCGAACACCGGAGGTCCTCGTCGTTTTTTTTTTCTTAAGTAGATGTTATCTATTTCAACTTTTAATTTATATAGTAGTATTACTACTTACAAATCAAAGCAAATCAAAAAAAAATATTTCATAAAAAATAATTTGATTTGTTCTTAGTGTCATCAGTAAGTACTTTCAACAAACAATGTGCTTTTAAAATATGGAGAGCTAAATAGAAAACTTTATACAATTTGCTTTGTATGTCAATTCCTTTATTTTTGATTCAGTATATTTTTGTTGCTCAACAAAGCTGTTTCGTTTTATAAATAAATAAATAAATATTGCGGGACAATTTTACACAAATCGATCTAGTCCTACGGTAAGCTCAGTAAGGCTCGTGTTGTAGGTACTAGATGACGATATATATAATAGATAGATACATATAAATACTTAAATACATAGAAAACACCCATGACTCAGGAACAAATATTTGTGCTCATCACACAAATAAATGCGCCGACTGGGGATCGAACCCTGGACCGTCGGCTTCATAGGCAGGGTCACTAACATATCTTCTTTTTTTTTAACTTTCGAATTAGCGTTAATATGTAATAATTACGTTTTTATCCAAACAAATTAATTCAATTTCGTTTACTTCCCTTTAAGTTTTACTCTTTGAAGAATTTGCTGTTTGTGTATGTATTACAAGCTGCGGTAAACTACAACTTTGCTCCCTTTTAACAAACTATTTATCATCCAAAAGAAGCAATTTTGGACTATTTCTAAATTCGCCAAGTTTACCTAAACCAACGTCCTTTCGGGTCGGAATGCAAGTTAGTGGCTGCTGTTTTCTACTCCGTCGACGCAAATAACATTAGCATAGTTATCGAACGCCGGATGAGACCTCCGTAAAGGTCCCACTGGGGCTGGGACGGCTCTTAAACCCGCTTTTCCGATAATGACTATCGATGATTCCGCCCCAAAGAGGCCGGCCTACAATATTATTACGCAGTTTCTACGCTACAGGATATTGCTAAATAAAACAAGGAATTTCGAATATCCGCCCGTTTGTTGGTCAATTATTTTAACCTCGTGAGGCAATTGTTCGGAATTTGAAACCCTTGGATGCTCTAAATAGTTCAAAATAGATAGTGGAATATATAAAAAATACAATTTGGAACCGCATTTGGACTAGAAAACTTAAGGTTATCGCAGTAAGCAGTAAAGCTGCGGGAAATACCTAAGCCAATTTTGGTTTAAAAAATTTTAAATCAATATTCTGATAGAGTATAAAGTAATTCCTCCGTCAGATCAAAATTGAGGAATGTATCAATAATCGTAAAATTATTAACTACCTAATTATAATATCTGAGCATTTAACGAAACGTTTTTGAAGTAAGATTTGAAAAAAAAAAAAAAACTATCTAATCAAAATCTTAAACAGAATCCATTTAAATAATAACATAAGAACATTAATCTACTTATTCAAAGAGAGCAGCATAATGAAATTTTCAAAATACAACATTGGGACCCTTTTTGTGTTCCATTAAAATGGTTTTCTGCTTTCGACTCTGATTGGAAACACCTAGTCTGATTTTGTTAAATGATTAACAATAGTACATTAGTAGTTCAAAAAGGCAAAGTTACATAATAAGAAATAATCTTAATTGTTGTTTTCAAGTAACGATGTTGAAATTTCTCAAACCCTATTTAACATTACTTTGAACTCGCTTCCCCGTAATTATTCTTAAGGTGCAAATTGCTCGATTAAAATGTAACTGTTGATCATAGAGGTTCGAATATTAGAGGCAACTTCAAATTTGTTCACTCCGCCGAGCACAATGTAATATAGAGGCGCTTTGGCAAGGCATGGGAGTGGCTGGGAAACTTGCTTCTGGGAAACTTGCTTCCGTGAATTTTTTGAGTTAATCAGAAATAATGGGAATTTTTTAACATGAGGAAGCATTGGTAAACCATCTCCTAGTGTATTTTTGCAATGTTCCAAGGACTTTAACGTAAAAAAAAAACATTGTTCAAGACAATAATCATCAACACATTTAGAACATTGGCCCTCCCGAAATTAATGGTACATGCCAGTAAAAATTGGTTAGATCAGTTAAAATGTTGTTAGCTAAAAATGCCATAACGTTTTATACACTTTATTTTTTATTTTAAATAATAAAAAAAAATACGTTTTTTTGTAAAAAAAAAACGTTATAATATTATTAATGTCGATATATTATCAAGTATCTGACAGTTTTTTGATTAGTATAGTAAACAATTTATAGGTACCCATTAGAAGAAGTCTGAGTAATTCCTTTGCTTGCTGTGAATTAGTTTTAATTGCTGCTTTATGTAGCATGAAAACTGTAAAACAATATGTTGCATATTGCATATGACTCAATATGCGAATGTTACTTGATTGAACTTTTGCACGCAGAACCCCAGACCACCAATGGGCAGACAGACCCCCCACAAGATGGACCGACGACCTGGTAAATATCGTGGGAATCCACTGGATGCGAAGCTCGCTTTGGGAGAGGCTTATGCCCAGCTGTGGACGTTTTTCTGCTGATATATGAAGGGTATCAAAAATTGTTTGGAATGGTTGGCGGCGGCTGGAGAAGATTACCTGGAATAACAAAAAATTCTAAAGACATTTTGCAGAAAGTAAAAAAAGAAGAATCTCCTGAAATTTGTACAAATAGATAACAAAGGAAAGGTGAGGAGAGAGAAGAACAAATTGATCAAGTAAAAGAAAAAGTAAACATCATGTTGTTTCAACCGTCAAGCTGACGGCGCAGGATAGATATACATGGAAATTACTCCACCAACAAAATAAATAGATATACCGGGAATTAAACATTCATACGAGAATAATTCCAGGTACGTGTCACAACACTAGTCGCAGTATCAAATTAGCGTAGTCTTGCAGTAATAATTAAAGGCATCGTGAGGAAGCTGCGTTTGACTGGCTCAAATTAAACTCCACGTCATAGGGAAGGAATAAAGTTAACTACAACTTTGTCTTTATTACTAAGGAACTAAAGGATATCAAACTTGAAGGACTCATTAACTATCTCAAAGAAAACGAAACGGGAAGGGCCTCGTGGACGCAACCCATTGCGGTGGACCTATCAGATCCATTCTCGGCACAGTTAACGCCGCCATAAACATCACCGGAGATAGGAAACAATGGGGGAAGATCATGCGAGAGAAAGTTATGGAGTAGGGAGTCCACGATCCTTACCACTGAGGTATACGACGCAAGAGGAAGAACTATGATAACAGGTTTGGCCTAGTGGATTGTGACCCTGCATATGAAGCCGATGGTCCTATGTAGGTTGAAATCTCAAAAATTTGCTCCCGAGTCATGGGTGTTTTATATGTGTATTTAAGTATGTATATATCGTTGGCTGAGTACTCACAACAAAAATCTTCTTGAGCTTAACGTGGGGCTCAGTCAATTTGTGTAACAATGTCTTGTAATATTTATTTACAATCTATTTATTTATTTAGTCTTTATTGCACAAAACACAAAAGTACAAAAGGCGGACTTAATGATACAAAGCATTCTATACCAGTCAACCTTTAGGCAAAGTTAGTTAGTTAGTTGTAGGCGGTTCATAAAAAAACTATATTGGTATTTATTTAATTTCTCCGTGAACTTGTATTTTGCAACCACATTTCTCTATTGTGTATGTACTAATGACCATTGTGATGCCAGCAGATACTAGCACAACTCCATCTCTTACCGCGAGTGTTTTAAGTGGCACAGAGTAAAAACCGACGTATGAGCATCAGTGTCCAACAAAAACGAATCAACTTCTTCTGCGTTGCCAATCCACCTGCCGGCGACTTAGTCAACTCCTCCATCAAGTCATTTTAGAGAGGCCTTTGTTAGCAAACGACGTCTTATATCTGAAAAGATGATGATGAAATGATACCGGTATGAGGTTCTATCGATTGGCTCAGATTGGATTTCCCAACTGCTTTCGTAAAGGTACCGTTTTAGCTTTATGGCCGGCGCAGGTTCTCTATATACACAGCTCCCCCGCGGTTCTGATACTCGCCGCACGAAACCTAGTTACTTACAGTTAAGGTCATAAACATTTATAAACATAACTGAACCTTAACCCATTATAATAAGGCTTAAAATTACATCCAGCTCAGGGTCAGTGGCAATGGGAATTTTTTTTACGCAAGACTGTGCCAAATTGTGGGAAGCTAGTAATGCTGGTGGGAATCCACTTGTATGGACTCGCCACCACTGTTATGTTAATACTATTGATTAGTCAGCAATTCTACGATCGAAAACTTACTCATTTAATAAAGATATGCAAGAAATAATGATACCTTTATTTTATACCGGCTTTATTTTAACAAAGAGGTGTATTTTTAAAACGCTGCCATAAAATTTATTCCGTTAAACAAATGAAGACAAATGAAATCCGAACCAAAACTTTGCTGACTAAATATTACTATAATAATAGCTTCTAATGCACCTTTTCTGTCAAGAACTTAAGTAAAAGGTTATAAAGAAAATATTCATTATTCAAACTAGATACAAGTTTTACTTTAAACATATTGAATTGTACAGTTTACAATAATGATAATAAATTGTCTACCTAAATTACTAAAATATACCACTATATTTTCATCAAACTAGATAGGTATGTAAACAAAGTTTGCCACATAATACTTTAGCATTAAAAACAAATATAAAATGTCAATGCGAACACATCACTAGTAGGTACTTTATACTCTCGGCTACCTAGCACATTAGCTAAGTCGTTACCTATACCTTTCATAAACAAATGAAAAGCGTTTGGCATCGCTTCGCCTTGGCAGCTAAGGCAGCAGGAGACAAACCTGCATATTAGACGAAGCCTGCCAAACGTTCACAGTTATAGCTTGGCTAACCACTTTTGTCAGTAGAAATCGCCGGCAAGTTCAAAATATCTACGTGTGGCAACCTGAATTTGTGGCCATGTAAATATATATGTATATTTTTGAACCATCAAACTATGACATGTTTCTGACCAAATTATTCTATAGGCTTCTCAACAGTACACAATTTTATGACTTAGGGAATGTATTTAAACTTTTGGTCATGACTGTACCTTAAACCTTTACTAGCTATAACTAAAATTATTTTCGTTTGTAAAAGATTCGGGCTAGGTACTGTTTTAATGTTTCTTTTATTTGTAATCGATATATCCATGTAAATTATATTTTATTGTGACACTATTTAAAAAGCAAGCATTATGCTAATTTACTTAAGTGACTTAAACTTTGACATATTGAAAACAATTGCTTCTTACTATGAAGCATCCAATGTTATTAAAAGTGTTTATTTAACTTGAAATGTGAGTTTGTGTAAATATTAATGTACCCATGCATGTTCTGGTGAAACCTTGCAATTCAATTTTAAAGCATATATCTTTAACCGATTGAACTGAAATTAAGATATCTTATAATTATGAGTTTGGTAACAATGCGACATTATGGTACTACTGTTCTGATCTGATGCTGGTGCCAGAAGATAGCCATAGCAACTCCTAAAATACACAAGATAAACCCATGATGTTTAGGCTTGTTAGAATCCTCTTGATGAGTAGTTGATAATGGTGCAAAAAACGTAAAGGATTTACCAAAAATGTAATTTTAGACAGAAACTTATTTATTACAAAACCGCCCCAAGATATAAAATGAAACCCTCAACACTACAGATGGGCCTATGTTAAACGGACAAATTAGATTTATACAAATTAAGCTGTCGGATCTCAAATGTTATCAAAGCGACTCTTTGACTGGGATTTGCTGCGGACTCGCTAAACTGTTCCGCTCGACCGACTTTATGATCTTGTTATTTGTACATCGTGGGCTTCAGTGATCCGTCCCTTACTCTCAGTTCCATTTATTTGGACCCGGGTATGTCCTTAAACTACGTCCAACAATGAGAGGTAGGGCACAGCGATGACCATCACGCTTGAATCTGGGGCAGCCCAACTGGGGAAGTACCTCCTCCTTACAGAAGACCACAGCCATAATAGCACTGCTAGCTTTCAGGTATTTAGTGTTGTGTTCCTGATGGTGAGTAAGGTTTCCAGAGTTCCTACCCCTCTTAAAGGCCTGCAACGCGCTTGTGACTCCCCTGGTGTTGCGGGTGCCAATGGGCGACGGTAATTGCTTACCACCAGGCAATCCATCTGCTCGAATGCCGCCTATGTCATAAAAAAAAAATAGCCAATCATCCTTTGAATTATTTTCATCAGCATAATATTTGATTGTCACCGAATTAACATACATCGGTTAAATACTCGTATATCTGCTTCTACCCGATATAGCCTCCCGGATCGCTAATCTTAAATAACAGTGGGCCCGTACGACGATGTAGAAGACACAGCGTGAGTAGTCTTGAAGATACTCTGTGGAGGGTCAAGGTATCGGACCACCAGAACCGACATGGTAAAGATCGCGGGATGCACTGGATTATGGTGGCGCAAAACTCGTCACTCTCGGTCGCTTTAGGGAATGCCTTTGTCCAGCAGTGGACGTCTATCGGCTGATATGACGATGATGATGATATCTGTTTCAAAATTGAGTTGCAAGATTTCTCACTACTTACATACTTGCAAGTTAAGTAAAAGCTTGTTAAAACAGAAGAAAATTTTGACAATATCACAGTTGTGTGCATCGAGTATACTAACATTTGGAACCCTTAGTAGCGGCTGACCATTCTGGAGAAGGTACGGTTAAACTTACGAATTTAATTATAAAGGTCTACACTATTTACGGAAGGGGCTCGACATTCCGATTTGTTTAATGGCCAGATGTTGATTGCCGTTTCCATAGATGATTTTAGTGATAAAAGGCAATTAAATCAGGTGACTTTGAAGTTCGGAAAACATATAGAAATTAACTAAAAATAAATTAAATGTATTTTTAGATTAGCAACGTATTATAAAAAGAATCGCCTAAGTGCGAGTCAGACACGTGGTCTTTTCGTGTTCGTGATCGTGTGAAAAGAGCGAGAAAAAAAAACACGTTTTTAATTGAATGGGAGAACTAAATTATTTTAGTAAATTTTATTTTATTAAGTGTATTAATTTTATTTTCTGTGAATATATCAAGCATCTTGTCTCTTAAATGCAAAAGCGACACATTTCAAAATAAGATCTTGTTGCAATGACAATTCTAACACTTCATTAGAAAATTTAAATTGCAACAAGGTATTATTTTGAAATGTGTCGCTTTTGCATTTAATAGACGATCTATTTGTAGACGTTATTAAAATCGAGAGAGAAAAAAACTTTTGTTGTATTGGAACCTCCTTAAATATTTCTGTTCCTAATATTTATAACAAAAAGACAGACCCTATACTGACACTCAGACATTCTAACTTCTTTAATTATATAGATCATTGCATGATGCATTATGAATTTTATATACACGTGCATTACACAAACTAAAACTTTGTAAATCAACAACCCACAGGTGCCAGCTACATTACATCTTTGTGTTACCGCAGAATGGAATCACGTAAAATATGATTTTGTCGAACGTGGAACGGAACGCTACGAATACAGTCAGTGTGTATTGCATTTAGTTGCGCTAGAACAATTGAGTCGCGACTTTGGAACGCCAGTGGGATGTGACATGGGCTTAATTTGGGTGGATATAAGTGGATATCCTTATGTAGCCTTTGCAAGACCCAAACCGCAAAATCCATGAATATCCGGAGTCTCTTCCACGACCATGATTGACATTTTACCATGTCAAAAAAGGGATATGTATTCCGGATATCGATGCTAATATGAAATAAATGAATATTTAGGTATGCATAGAGTATTTGCAGTACATAGATAAATTAGCGAAAGCGTGGAATTGCATCTGTAGTGGTATTAAGTGTTTATAGGTATTCTATATTTGAAATTTCCTTTTTCCCGTACGACGAACCATATTCGCTACTTACAAAGTGTGTAGGTCTGCAGAGGTGAGTTCCAAGATCGTCCTATTAAGGCTTGGGCAGATAGGCGCGTTTTGAGAGCGTGGCGCAGCGGGGCGTGACAGCGGTGTGGCTAATGTAACGAAATAAGGCACACATTCGGACAGCAGCGTCGCGCCCCGCTTCGCCACGCCACAAAACGCGCCCTATGTGATCAAACCTAATTATGCTTTTATTTTTCCATATCATAACGCGATTACAAAACTTCTTTAACCGCTTCTGTGGTTAGTAAGCTATGTTTGAAGAAATCTCAAAATATCAGGCCATTGTGGGCCCAATATCGGTAGCTATGACTGGGATCATCATACTCCGTATTTTTTTTATCGGAAAACCAACAGCACAAGAAACACAATAACAAGAGGTATATCTAAGTAGTTAGTTAAAAAAGAAATGTACACTTTTTCTCCCGAACATCCGAGGTGTAATTACCTAAGCCTAATCCGTAATATTTACTTGTAAATTACAGTTGGCCTAACCTTTCGACTCGTGTCCGGTCGATATACGTTTGTAATATCACTATTACAGTACCATACGTGTAACGGAACACCTGCAAGTGAAATGCGCTTACTCCAATCACGTTCAAACAGCCAATACAAGTTGTGGAAAATGAAAAACCAGTAACCGTCAAGTTTTGGCAGAACGCAGGGAAATTATGTACGGAGTCTGAAAATGGAAATTCTTGGATACTCTTTATTAAAATTGAGACGTGGTTGGAAATAAAGTTGTTAGAAAAGTTTACAAGGCGAGTGCCAATGTTATTTTTTTTATGAAAAGCTGTTACTGATACAAGGTTTTCCTTAGGGACAACAGTATGAGGTTCTTCAAAAAGGAGTGTATAGGTTCTTAAAGGGTATAGGCAGGGACCAAAGGTTACCGTAACTGCTTACCATTAGCAGGCCGTATGCTTGTTTGCCGCTGTCGTTGAATAAAAAAAATTTGTTATCCTGATCATGGTTACGGTCGTATGGTACATAGTAGAGTAAAAATCGCACCAAGCCGTAACACTTTGGGTGGCCGTGTGGCGCTCGGCAGTCAGAGATGGAGACTGTCAGATGCAGAACATCCGAAGACCGGTACATTAGCAGCAGAGTTCTTCTGGTATAGTACATTAGACACTCGCCAACATGTGTGGAGATTATGGCATTATCTCTTAATGACTGCTAAGCCAAAAGTCAATCAACGTGCTATGGAAATAAGTGGTAGTCCACATGTAAAGGTACCTTATGGCGCTTGGCGCTTACGTTGCAAAGTGTCACATTTGTATTTTTTTTTATGACATACTCGGCAAACGAGCAGACGGATTGCCTGGTGGTAAGCAATTACCGTCGCCCATGGGCACCCGTAACATCAAGGGAGTCACAAGCGCGTTGCCGGCCTTTAAGGGGGGTTGGAGCTCTGGGAACCTTACTCACCATCAGGAACATAACACTACATACCTGAAAGGTAGCAGTGCTATTATGGCTGTGGTCTTCTGTAAGGAGGAGGTACTTCCCCAGTTGGGCTGCCCCAGATTCAAGCGTGATGGTCATCGCTTTGCCCTACCTCTCATTGTTGGACGTAGTTTAAGGACATACCCGGGTCCAATTGAAGTGTCATTAACAATAGCATAAGCGCCAAGCAGCCATAAGGTACCTTTCCATGTGGTCTACCACATAATTATGTCCGGGGTCTCCCTGAAGGACAAATTCGGAACGAAGTAATCTGTCAGAGAACCAAGGTGACCAACATATCGCTGACAAGTTGAAGTGGCTTATCACCATAGATATACCATTTAACTAGACGGGGCGTGCTAATAACAATACCACGATCGAAAGGTATGGTCTTATGTAACTTTTCATAGGTATGGCAGAGACGGCGCTATTTTCGTCCGTCCTTGTCATAGTCTCACATATTTTTGTTCCCCTCCAAACTTGACCCTTCTGAACTGTCAAAGTTGGAGGGATAAAAATTGAGTTTTCTTCGGTTTTCAACAGAATTGCGGTAATTAATACAGAATAAGCTAATATTTTTGTTATAAAGTGTTATTTTGGGCTGCAAAAGCCAGAATATCTTTGTCCCTTACTGGCGCTCGCGGATACGTTCTCCAGTAATTATTCCTCTTAGCTCGTCACATGTTAGACCGATAACCGCTAACGTAGACGTATTTAGGAGTGACCGCGCATGAGCAAACGTAACGCCCTCTGACCAGATACCGGGACAACTTGCGTAAGAGGATCGACAGCGAGAGGATCAGTAGACCGGACTCTGGTGTTACTCCGGAGAAGGATATGTCCAGCAGTGGGCAGCAACGGCCTAGTGATGATGATTCTATAAAGTTGAAAATATATTATATGTGTTTTATAACATAATACGAACAAAATACTCGTACTGTTTCGTTATAAAAATGTAATAAGCAGTTATATTTAAAATTTAAATCAAAACTAGTTTTGTGGTTGTATTTTGGTAAAAATAAGAGCTCACGGCCTGGCATAAAATATGCCACTGCGATCCTAAATAGGTACCACTGGCGTGTTCATAGCCAATAAACATTATTTTTGATCTCTAAATTTGTAAAACTCTCATCAGAGACTTATTTTGTACTACATGTCCTAGCCGCTTAACTTATATTACCAAACGCGGTTTAATTTTAAAGTTTTCATTGCCACAACCTGTTCAGGCTGTAAAAAGGCTGTCATATAAAGCACCTCCAGCTGAATACAGCTAGTCGCCACTTTCACAAGACACTTTCACCATAAGAAATCCAATTTAACTTTGTCGCCGAACAAAATGCTCCAATAGAAATAATTTTGTCAAGGACTTCCAACCGTTGTACAATTCAATCAGGGGGACTTCTGTTTTATCTGCCTCAAAGTATTTTTGTCATGAATGTTGGGTAATGTGTTGGTAACAAATAATGTTGAGCAGATGTGTTAACATTCTTGATAGTTATTATCATTTCTATTTTTTTTATTTTATATAATAGACCTTTGCATTTCTCTTATGTATGCAAGCCGTAATCCGCATTAGGGATAGAAATGGTCGAATTATGAAGCCTCTGCTTCTTATATCCTAACAAACACAAATGTAAAATGTCAGAAAGGGTCACACCATGTCATGTTTACAGAATTTTATTAACAGTTGCGCTCACGCTCACGAATTGTAGTTTCTTATAATTCTTAGTCAAAAACATTAAAAAAAAACTGAAAATCCCTTACCTATTTGTTTTTATGTACATGTACATTTGTTCGACAACTATTCAAATCAACGAGGATAATTAAATACTGTAATTGACTAACTGAGTGTGTGTCGTAAGTAAAAGCACCACCTAAATCTATTGAAGTATTTTACTAAATGTGTGGCCACCATACTGGAATAAGAATTTTTCAGCATTCCGTAGACTTGCTTTTAACTTATTTTTCCACTACAGTGCGCGCTTTCTAGTGCGGATACAGGACACTCCATGACTTTGTCACATGAAGAGTGCCTTAAATATTTTATAAATACTTCATGGTTTTTTTTAATACCTTTCGGTTGACTACGTGTCTTAGAGTAGGGGCACCAACTAAAGTTGAAAATGCGGTGCCTCGGTGGACGGTCTCAGTCATCATGGCCTCTAATGCTGCCGAAGTGCCGGGCGGATCCCTTGACATTCCAGCATCAATGACGTATTTCGTCGGGCTCTTTTCAGTGCAAAGGTGCCGACAATCCTAGAGCCCAACTGTCTGACAAGGACGATGGCAAGAGGCCCGACGGAATGACGTTGGTGCTTCGGAGTATAGGACGGCCCTCGTCTGGGCTGCTACTTGTGTAGACACCGGCGCCGTCTCATATTCCTGCCACCCAATCTGATGCTAGTGCATCAACAGCTGAAAACCTCAAGCGTCGCAAGTATGCTGTTCTCGGCAGTAGTTTTATGATTGCGGCGTTTGGGGTTGAACCCTGGGACCATGGGGCCCAAATGCGTGACGTTTCTACAAAGAGATTGCATCGCGCATTGAGGCCCTCGGGTGACCAGAGGCTGGTCACTATTTCGCGCGGCGATGATCAGCATTGCAATCCAACGAATGCGGCCATTCCGGTCCCCCTACCCAGTGATCGAGACCTAAGAAAGGTTTACTATTTATAAGTTTTTTATGTATTAGTTAGTTATATATAATATTATTTTTTCATATTTGTTTTTCTGTTGTTCAAAATAAATCACCCCATTTACTTCTTTGTCAATTGTTTATAAGATTTATTTTGATATTAGTTTATGGAAATTTTCATTTCAACTAAAATCTTAGCAATGTTATCCCATATTTAAGATATTTGTGCAGATAGACTGAAACCTTTCAATAAATTTAACTTGTCCAAGTTCAGGAACGCTGCTCATTTACCGACATTTGCCTTGCTTTATTACTGTAGACAGAAACAAAAGTCGTTCGCAAATACCTCGCGGAGAATTCTAATTGAATTGCAAACCCGGCCCCTACAGCTAATATAGCCCTTTATCTAAACTTGTATTATTATAACAAATCTCAAGTATTTGTCGCTCGGTTAGTAATTCCAAACATGCGCTTGGTTACGAGATTACCTTGTATAGATATTGCATTATCAAGCACACTGTCAGAACGTATGGCCGATGTAGCCAGAAACTACTCTGTTGGTACAAACGCATCGTGCACCTCCGACAAGAAAGCCATCTAGTCACTGTTACGAAGACTCGCTCCAACGGTTGAGACCGCTTGAGTTTTACAGATCACGTCTGGTGTGGTAGTGTCCTGGAATTTCCCCAGACTACCTTCCCTCACACAGTCTGATCGCTCTAATAAGCCGAACGGTTTTAAAGTCAGGTTTAAAAGTAGTCTACTAACTACTCTTTAAAATCATCCCACAAAATGCCCTTATAAATTTATGATAAAGACTCAGAACAGCGTGTGCAATGATTCTACTGGGATTTATTTACAGAAATTTCAATCGTATTATGATAATTACAAGTACTTAACATTATATATAATTACACAAAATTAAAAACTAACTTAAGGATATATTATATGTACATATTTACAAGTAAAACATAGGGTCGATCTCTGAGCAGGATGGTAGTATTCTTTTTTTTTTTATGACAAAAGGCGGCAAACGAGCAGACGGGTTGCCTGATGGTAAGCAATTACCGTCACCCATGGGCACCCGCAACACCAGGGGAGTCACAAGCGCGTTGCCGACCTTTAAGGGGGGTTGGAGCTCTGGGAACCTTACTCACCATCAGGAACACAACACTACATACCTGAAAGGTAGCAGTGCTATTATGGCTCTGGTCTTCTGTAAGGAGGAGGTACTTCCCCAGTTGGGCTTCTCCAGATTCGAGCATGATGGTACTTTGCTGTGCCCTACCTCTCATTGTTGGGCGTAGTTTAAGGACATACCCGGGTCCAAAAGTATTCTGCTTAATAATAAAGACAGCCGTATTGTATCGTAGTTTTTTCAAAAAAGTTTATAAAAATATTACATTGTAACAACATATAATTTTTTTTAAGTCTTTCCCGTACACCAAACAATGGTGTTCTGAACATTTGGGAGGCATATGCGGTGCCGGATCGAGCCAACGCGCAGAGGCCCTTTAGACAATTTAATGACATTTAAGGGGTACACTTATTTAAGTCATAATAATCTTCCTCGCTTCCGCTTGGCAACTACCTAATCCCAGTATTTGGCGTAGGCAATAGTTTTGCGAAAATGACTGCCACCTACCTTCGAATTCAAAGGGTAAAATAGGCTTTTTTTTTGGAAATGACTTCTTATTTAAGAAAGTAACTATCTTAAGAAAACCTACAACATTCACACTTCATCTAAAGCCACGTACGATCAATGCCTTTCGTCGTTGTATTGTTATCATCTATAGAGAAGTCATCGCACCATCTTGTAAACGATATAACAATGGGGCACTGTCGATGCAGCCTTTGTGGAGGACTCGCGGGTCAGATGCGAGGCAGATACGGCACGCCCGCTGGTCCGACGCGATGAGGGGTTATAACTACTCATAATGAGTTGCCAATAGGAAGAAATTTCTAATTATGGAACAAAATTTAAAACAACTTTGCTAATTAATATCGGTGTACGGTTTAGGTATTTGGTTTGATAAACAAATTCAAACTTTAATTACTCGTAAGACTTTGTACGAAAGTATACGAAGAAATATATATTTTTTATTTGATTCCAGTTTGATATTGAACAAGCCCTTACCCTATCGGTAAGCGACGTATAAACGACACATATCATCATCATCATCATCTTTACTATAAGACATCCACTGAGAATCCTATGTTGGCCTATGCCTCCCCCTGGACTTCCATAGGCGTCGGTTATAAGCGATCTGCATCTAGCGTCTTCCGGTGTCCTTTTTGTGGGTGAACGTCTTACGCTGCGCTTGCTAGTCCGTCGTCTTTTCGAGCCCATCGGCCATATTTTCTGCGTGCAATATGGCCTGCCTATTGCCACTTAAGCTTGTTAATCCTGTGGGCTATGTAGGTGACCTTAGTTCGTCTACGGATCTCCCAACTGGTGGAGTTTTCTGTAACTGTTTATAAAATCTATTTGAAATATTTCATTGTTTAGTAGAGCCGTTTTAAAATTAAATTCCAAAATGGATGCTGCAGAGAATTTGCTTTGATATTTCTCGAAGCGCTAGTTTTCCGGACAATGAGGTGGAACTAAAACATAAACACAAAATTTTAATTATGTAACAAGTTCATTTCGAATAAATATAATACTGACATTACACTACACGTCAAACGCTTTAGGCGCGGCACAGGTGTGAGCTATGTTACTACTACTTAGTTACATACGGATAATCTCACGTGTAATTGACGACCGGTCTGGCCTAGTGGGTACTGACCCTGCCTATGAAGCCGATGGTCCTGGGTTCGATTCTCAGTCGGGGCATTTATTTGTGTGATGAGCACAGATATTTGTTCCTGAGTCATGGGTGTTTTCTATGTATTTAAGTATTTATATGTATCTATCTATTATATATATCGTCGTCTAGTACCTACAACACAAGCCTTTCTGAGTTTACCGTAGGACTAGGTCGATTTGTGTAAGACTGTCCCGAAATATTTATTTATTTATTTAATTACATCGCACTAGACGACTTTTTTCGAGTAAGCTCTGGTACCAGTGCGATATGATTACACATTAATGCTTGTTACTCGTATTGCTACATCTATTGCTTAGATATCAAATTGCTTTCAAAATAAAAATATACTGATATCATATTCATAACATAGCAAAAAAATTCTATTGAGAATTCCGTTCTAGAATTCTCATTTGATGTTGTTTGAGATTAGACTTGGAGCCTCTTCAAGAATATCTAAACTAGGTCTCAAACGATACAGTTAAAGCTGTTTAAATTTTAAAAGTTGAAATAGATAACATATACTTAAGAAAAAACGACGAGGACCTCCGGTGTTCGAGACGGGAAAAATCAAAGCAAATCAAAAATATTTCATAAAAAATAATTTGATTTGTTCTTAGTTTCTGTTTAAATTTTGTATCCATAAATTATCCAGAGGCTATTAAACTTTTGATGCGGAGGTTTGCAGTTTATAATAGGTTACTAGTATTTTATAAAAAAAATACAGTCTGATTGCGGTATGAAGTTGATCTCCTGCCCTGTGTGTCGTAAGAGGCGATAAAAAGGAAAAACGTGAAAGCAACCGAAAACAATAATCATTAGAAATTAGGGATAATGTAACATGTGGCCTAGTGTGATATACACTGTCATGAGTACCCATAAATAGCCGTTTGTAAATAAGTGGTGAGAAGAAATCTCACTAATAGAAGACACTGACGATGTTACGAGTAACATCAGTTGGCTGCGAATTTTTCTACCATATCTGGTACTTATATCCTTAATCCTGCTTATTGCTATTTTATAAATGAAAATAATGGCATCATTCACCTTTATTTAGTCACTCGCAGTGTTTTGGAGAACATATGGCTCCGTTTTCAAGCACTAAGAGTGCTGAGTGTCCGTTCGCTTCGCCGCTCGCGTCGCCGGCCCGTCACGCGCTACCGCGCGTCGCGCTGCCCGCGGCGCTCTTATTGTCGAAACAGGTTGAGAGCCGGCCGGAGGAGGGTGAAACCGGAGCCGTTGTTTTGCTAGGATGCGGATTTATTTCATTCCAACATTAACTATTCTATACCGAACTAACTCTGCCCACTCAACTGTCACAACACACCCTGAGGATTTGACCATAGATGGCAAGCTTCCATGATGGCGGCACAGCCCAGCCACCATAACGATTAAAATTTCGACGACGTCTGATCTCAATCGTTTTGCGTTTGATTGATTAAATAAACGTGAGTCAACCCGTTATTTTCATTTATAGAATACTAGCTTTTACCCGCGGCTTCGCACGCGCACTATAATACTTAACCGGTAACAATTATTATTGTTGTTTTCTTTTAATTAAATAAGGAGTTTAAATACTACGTTTAGTCTCTCAGTTGACATTTAACCCCCTTTTGGACCCCTAAGGGGATGAATAAAAAAAAAGCTGAAATCACTTTTCTTGTATTCTAATAAGGAATGTTTACACTAAATTTGAAGTCTCTTCGCTTTAAATTTTACACAATTCTTATACAAACTTTCAACCTCTTATTTATCCTTTCTTAGTGCGTGCTTACGGTATATAAACTACCTATTGTGAAAAAATCTGTTGTCTGGGTTAAGCGGTTTGGGCTGGGCGTTGATCAGTCAGTCAGTCAGGACTTTCACGTTTATATATATATATATATATATATACTGTGTGTGGCATGCATAACGACACTATTTTTAAGGGCTGAAAGTATAAGTCCTAATGAACTGAAATTAGCATATTTAGTCAAAAAAAAATTAAATTAATTGGGCACACAATGTATCAGTAATAATTTAATAAAGTAAACTTAACAATTGACATGTGATTTCAAATGTTTGCATTACATTTCAGCTCGACATTTTATTTTTATTAATTACTTTAATTGTTATATTCTTTTGATAAAACTGTTAACAGCACTTTAAACTATCGTTACTTAAAACAAATGTCGTTATGAAAGACACACGCAGTATAGATTATTATGACTCACGAAAGTTTAAGCACAAATACTGAATAAACTAATTTTATGTTTTCCCAGTTAGCATTTCCACTGTATCAAATACTAAAGCAGTTTTCATTAAACAACAATACTATCATTGAAATATTCGAAGACACCGTATCCCAAGCCGGAGCATAGCAGTGTAAAATCAATTTAAAAGGATTCGAACTTTGAGAGGATTGGAATAAGCCAGTGGTATTTGAATTTTGTTTCCTGGATGTTGATTTGATATTTCATATGCCATTCCCAGTTGAAAATGATTTATCTACACTAATATTATAAAGGCGAAAGTTTGTGAGTACTGAGTGTGTATGCTACTTACTTCTTAACGTTTGAACGTCTGGAGCGATTTTAATGAAATTTGTTATGGAATTAGCTGATACCTTGGATAAGACATAGGCTATGTTATTTCCCTAATTAACCGCGGGTAACACCGCGGGGCACAGCTAGTACAAATAAAAATTACTGCGTGAATTTTTAAAGTTTATATACGCGGTTAAATCAGTTTTAAAATAGATATTATCACAAAAAAATCAGTTTATTTTTGTATTAATATTTTAAAGCCGTGAAAGTTTAAATAAATTATCATAAAGATTTAACATGCCAGTGGCATACTAAGCTATATAATATTTTTAAAGTTGAAACCCTACTCCAGTACAAATACCACAAGTATACTAGACAGTCTTTTCATTTATTTTTCTTACAGTTGATGAAAGTCTGGGATCCGCTTGGCAACTAATCCCAGGATTTTTCGTAGACACTAGTTTTACGAAAGCGACTACCATCTGACCTTCCACCCCAGAGAACAAACTAGGCTTTACACGGATTAGTCCGTTTTCCTCACGATGTTTTCCTTCACCACAACGCTACCAGCTTAGCTACCAGAAATATCGAATGATATTTTGTACATGAGTTCTGAAAAACTAATTGGTACAGTCAGCAGCAGAAGCTGACTAAGCGGTTGAGGTGATCAAAATGAGGTCAACACATCTCTATTGTCAAGACAATAAGAGCGCGTGTGGGTCATTATGAACACTCCGCCCGCTCTGCTACTTTTGCTCTCACTGTACAAGCCGGGGTTGAACTTGCGATCACCGGATTGCAAGTCGCACGCTTTTACCGCTAGGCCACCAGCAGTCCTAAAAACAACATACCGTGTGTCGCCGTCATAGGAGCTTTAACTTTGGGGATCGCTTCTGCACCACGAACGACTTTTGAAAATAACTTCAAGTTTACTTAATATTTAAAAAACAAAGAAGATTTGTCAAGCACACAATGTACTGCGTAAACTATTAAGTTTGTAGGCTGACAGTAAATGTCAACTAAACTATTGAATGCTGTTCATTGAAAATACAATTTAGTTTGTTCGAAAAAATCACAAGTAATTTATTATATATTATTTAAAGCTGTAAAACAAATGTTGCTACATTCGTGGTGCAGAAGCGATGCTCAAAGTTAAAGCTTCTACGACGGCGACACACCTAATAAACATCAACATTTTTGACATTCATCTTTTTGATCATTTTCACAACCGGTCTGGCCTAGTGGGTAGTGACCCTGCCTATGAAGCCGATGGTCCTGGGTTTGATTCCCAGTCGGGGCATTTATTTGTGTGATGAGCACAGATATTTGTTCCTGAGTCATGGGTGTTTTCTATGTATTTAAGTATTTATAAGTATCTATCTATTATATATATCGTCGTCTAGTACCTACAACACAAGCATTACTGAGCTTACCTTAGGACTAGGTCGATTTGTGTAAGATTGTCCCGAAATATTTATATATTATTATTTATTATTTATTTAAATCTTATTAAGAGATAAGTTTACAAACTGAAATAATACAGGTCGTAACATGTCCGACGGGGAAAGTGGTCGCTTTCAAAACAGTATAACATTTTAATCTGCGTAATTAAACTAGCGTAAGCCCCAAGTCAACATTTCACTTCAACACTCGCAAGAAGTTGCGGCATTGACCCTAGTGTTGTTACGTTCGGGAATATTCGATTGTTTGGGAATATAAATATCGCGGGGAATGTTTGAAAATGTTTAATGATCGTAACCACATTGACTGATCCCAATGGTAAACTTCAGGTTTGTTCGTGGGTACTCAGTCAGCGTTATATACTAATACTTAGAAAACACCCATGACACAGGAACAAAAATACGTGTGCTTATCACAGAAAATAAATGCTCTACTGGGATTTGTTCCCAGGACCATTGGCATCATAGGCAGAACGTATTAATTTATTATTATTTATCTTTTAAACATATTACAAAGAATCTATAAAAATTTAAAGGCCTACAAAATTATGTCAACAGTTGGGTTGTAGGAAGGCTTATATATGACAAAGCTAAGTGATATAAAGGTTTTATCTTTATTAATAATTCAGTCGAGGGGTACGGTAAACCGGAACGAAATTAAACTCAAATAAATGAGGATAAAAAATTAAAAGTTTTGAATTGAATACATACATCGCAAAACTCGTATTGTTGCATATTTTGTGTTTAAAAGTATTAATTTAATGACATATTCAGTCCGCCATATTTAATTTGTTGATTGACAATTTGACAGTAAGGGGTTCGCGGGGCGCGTTTAGAATTGACTATAGTTTGGCCCGCGGAGGTTTATTGCCCGAGCGAAGCGGGGTTCTCATCTAGTATATATATAACTTGCTTAATATATGTTTCTTCAGCTTATTACATGTTACATTTATCTGCAGGTGTACCTAATTCGATGCTTACTATTTCACTTTCTACTACACACACGTTCACATACTACCTTACATTTTTGAATTGGGAACATAATGAAAAATTTAATAGTCCCTAGGGCCCATCACTATCGACCCCAAATTAATCGCTTAATATTGATACGTGGTTTTGACATTTCCTTACTTAGTGACCCTTGAGGCGCATAAGAGTTGCCAAACACGGTGGCGAGCCCCGTCCGCCCCTTTTAGTTGGCAACTTTGAATGGCAATGTTGCCAACTTTGAGGTAACTTCAAACCACTATTAGTTATATGTGATTAATAATAATCGTTATTTGTGTTTCTAATAGATTGCAAGGATTAATTGGTTGTGAGAACTATTTTGTTTCTCGAATAAATAGTTGTTCAACGCTTAAGGTGAGTTTCTAATTGGAAAGTGATCAGTCCAATATGGCAGGTGCCTATCATTACATAAAAACTACCATTATTGAACATACCAAAAAAATGTATTATTTATAGTCATTACTAATTTATCATACTTTTGCACTCTTGCTACTTGTTTGTACCAATGAGAATGTATTGCATACGAGTATCGTATATTTCTGGCATCTTTCTCTTTTACCCCAATTAAGATGTCATGAGAATGACAGAGACAATCGTCCTTTTACGAATATCGTTTTTGGCGGTAGCACCTCTGTACACTTTACGATTAGAGTATTTTGCAACATGCTCGTTTTGTTAGCTGCACCGATCCGTCTGCGATTCAGACCAGTGCATATTTTGCGACTAATTTTTGTACAGTGTACGGAAATAAATAAGTATATCATTTTTGTGTGGTTCTCTAAAAGTCAAAATTGTATTCTTTTAGTTTTAGAAACCACATATAAAATAAGCAATTTCAGTGACGTCAGAAAGGTTTAAAATGAAAACCAAATTGCCAATTTAACCGTATGATAAAATAAAATATTTCTCTGAACTTAAAAAATACTAAAAATCATGTGCAAAATGTTATATGTGTCCTCCTATTATGCTTTCATGCAAATTTTAAGAAAAACCGGCACCAGTAAGTTTGAAAATATTGCGAGGATTCTCGCAGTCCAGTAGAATACGTCGACTTTGGGTCACAACTAAAAATCCTCGAATTACCAAATTTAATCTATGGGCCAATTTACAAATAGACATATTATATCTTTGTAGATATAATATGTCTATTTATAGTAGATTCATAATTCGGCTGTAGATAATTGTTTATCTACAGCCGAATTATGAATCTACTTTTATTACTGCGTAAAACAAATAAATAAGGAAATAAAAAATGACTCTCAAATTAAATGACTGAAGCCGAATATATCTGGTATAGGTACTAATTTAAACTTCACCCCAACGTTTCGAATTCAGCAATTTAGGAGCGTTCGTGGTAGTCCACCTAATGACCACGAACGCTGCGAAAGAGTTCGAAACCGTCCGTTTCAGTTGTTTTATTTAATTAATGTTTATCGCGGCAACCGAAGACAATATTAAAAAACTACTTGTCATTTAAAGCAATAATTCATTAATTGAAATAATTTAAACAGAGAATCGGCCGAAAATAAACTGAATCACCTCTTCATATGTATGGTTACATTATATCTCCGGGAATTTTATCGTCTCGATTGAGGTAATTGAAAGCTTAAAGGAATTTATTTCCAATTTCCAATATATGAGGTTTTCCGCCTATTCGATATTGCGTCAGAGGCATCGATATTAAATTTATAACCTGTCTCATATAATTTTAACAACGTGCAACGCTATGGAAGCTTTAACGCTTTGATACAAGCGTTTAAAAAGCTAATTGTTTTAGAAATTAGCTACTTATCTCGAGCCTTGCATACTTTTACGTGTGAGCACCTAAAAGTATCCAAGACACGAGCTTGGATACTTTTAGGTGCTCACATTTTAGAAAGAAATAAAATTGTTTATTTGGCGTGATTTAAATTATACATTACAGGATGTGCCTACATATTGATATAAAACTCCAAACAGGATGACACTCAGCAGTGCACCCAAAAAAAAAACAGGAATATAAAATAATATACATAGTAAAAAACTACTATCACTATGACAAAAGTTAAACATTATATAGATTTCAACTGTCACATCTATAAACTGACACATACTGAAATAAATGTAAACATCAGAACATTTTAGAATACATCATACATACATGTCAGCCCTATGCAGTCCACTGCTGGACATAGGCTTTCCACAAATATAAAATGTATCTTGGGGGGTAGTTGCCATAGTCGCCACGCTTTGCAGGCGGGTTGGCGACCGCAGTAGCTGTAGATTGGATTTCGACGGACGCTGCTGCTCATCCGTAGGATTTTTCCCTTTGTCGCCTCTTACGACACCCGCGAGAGAAGATGGGGTGGTGCTATTCTAGTCGACCGGCATCATACGGCGTCTTGTAGAAGTCTGTTATGAAGGATTTAATATACGAGGGATTAAAAAAAAAATAAGTTCGGGAGTATTCATTTTGAAATTATAGTTATATTTTATTTCGATTGTTACTCCATTTTATTTTCATATACTATAAATAATTATACAGTAACAACTGTACGTTAAAACTAAATAATGCTAGCGGCATTTCCTCCTTTCGGCCTTTGAAATTGATTTTGTTTAAGTTTGTAAACTAGTAAATGGTTTAGTTTGGATTCGGTGTGCTTTCTTCTTAGTATCACGACTTCTTTCTACCTTGAAATATGAGTAAGTTAATATCATTTTATCTACATATATTGCACTAAACGAGTCCACAAGGTCCACATAGGATGCAGTTCGTTTGCAAGTCTTTAATTTCACGAATAATTATCGCGGTAATCAAATACAATATTATGCACGTAAAGGATTTTAATAAGGTCATCATCATCATCTCAGTCAAAAGACGTCCATTGCTGAACATAGACCACCCCTTCCGGCGACCTTAATGAGATCTTCTGTCCATCTTGTGGGTCCGTCTGTGCATCGTTCTACGCTGCACTTGCTAGTCCATGGTCTCCACTTGAGCACCTTTCAATCCCATCGGTCATCTC
Organism: Grapholita molesta; assembly: GCA_022674325.2. Classification (NCBI taxonomy): domain Eukaryota; kingdom Metazoa; phylum Arthropoda; class Insecta; order Lepidoptera; family Tortricidae; genus Grapholita; species Grapholita molesta. Next base: position 4,684,332 of record CP053138.2, read on the forward strand.
CTCTGCGCGCAATGTGGCCTGCCTATTGCCACTTCAGCTTACTAACCTGGTGGGGTATGTCGGTGACTTTAGTTGGCCTACGGATCTCCTCATTTTTGCTTCGATCGCGTAGAAAAACTCCAAGCATAGCCCTCTCCATAGCTCGTGAGCGATTTTCAGCTTTGAGATGAGGCTGATATTTAAAGATCACGTTTCGGAGCCGTAAGTCACCACTGGTAACACACATTGATTAAAGACTTTCGTCTTGAGGCACTAAGGTATGTCGGAAGAATAATAATAAGAATAATAATGGCGTAGGGATGTGACGACCCCATCGCCCACTGGTTTTCTCCAGTGCAATCAGTCAACGCAGGGCAGCTTGTGGCGAGCTGTTGGAGAGTAGCGACTCCACGTACCTGAGTGCCCCTGGGGTGTCCTGTCGGACAGGTGGGACAGGTCCCCTGCCTCTGGCTTGCCTTTACCGGCCGTCCAGAGTGGGGTCGCGAGAGCTGCGTTCTCGAGGGTAGATGTGGAAACCTAAGTGGCGAGTTGGCTATATGTTTAAAGTCCAGTGACACCTCTCTACCCTTAGCCCTATGCACCGGTGTTGCCCTTGAGCCATCTTTGATGTCGCTTTTTGTGGGGGCCCATCCCGCATAGGGCGAGTCACCGTCTGCCGGAAATAAAATTGAATACCATTTTATTAGGCAGACGTCCGGTTTTTTATCCAATAGCCCAGTAGTTAGTCCATCCTTTCCACCCAATAGCCTAGTAAACTCAAACTCAAACTCAAACGTTTATTCAGTAAGTAGGCCACAAGGGCACTTTTACACGTCGAGTATACAAAAGTAAAAGAGAAAAGTAAAAACTACACCGGTTCTAACCCTACACCTCTGACCCGAGAAGTATTTTGACTTTTATGACCGGCAAGAAACTCGGCGGGACTTATTTTTTCAAAACAGTATTACAAAAGATATCTTATACAAATTACATAAAAATGCGTTATTCATTAAGAAAACATATCCAACAATTACAAAAAAATTCTGCCAAAGGAAAAATAAAAATAATTATTAATTACTTAAAAGTCCAAATCTGACTGCTAAGAACGAAGTTAACAAAACGTTCCATATGCTTTCTTATCTGAATTGTGTCCTTTATTCTAATTTAGAAATTACAAAATTAGTAATCAAAATTTTCAAAAAATATTATATGTATAGTTATTTTGTTTTCAAAATATACACAAAAATAGAAATACATGCTTATTACAAATAAACCTCAGAGATGTATAAGGTCTCCAGGTGTCATGATTTCAATATACTAACACTTTTTGTTTTTTAAAGATAAACAAGCACCGAATGAAGTGTATCACGTAAATAAACAAGAAGAAAACTACCTAAAACATAGCCCCAAATAGCCAAAACAGACCGGTCTCCACAAACAGCACCCGTTCACGAGTATGACGCGTATCTCAGCCATCGCCTCCCTCAACCTTTCTTCGGGAAAGTGGCGACCCGATCAACGACGCCACCATAAGCAAAGACTTTTAAGTGAGCATGACATGTTCAGGCTGGCAGGCTCTATCAATTAACAAATTTAGTCACATGTACATCCTGGTGAGAAGCCACATTCTGTGCTTGTCCATTACATACTTAAATAACACTTTAGTTATGAAAGGCATATAGAGAAATGTCTCTATGCGTCAGAAGCTATAAATATTTATTTATGCAAATAAATATTCATGAATAATAATATAAATACAATAATTAGGGATGTATAATGTCCCTAAGTGTCTAAAGAGTAAAATAAAACATTATAACAAATAAAATAAAAAAAGAAGAGAACAACATGTCTCGTGTCAAACAAACTGGACACTAGTAGGTAAAGACCATATAGTAATGGAATAATCTGTATTACAGTATCAAGCTACAGGCTTAAAGGCATCCTTATCCTCAATGAAATCTTTCAGAGTATAGTATTCCTTACTTAACAAATAGTGTTTGACGTATGACTTGAATTTATTTTGTGGCAAATTAACTACATCAGCAGGAACTTTATTATAAAAGCGTGTACAGTTTCCAGCGAAAGATGAACGAACCTTGGCGAGGCGGTGGCCGGGCACAGCAATTTGATTTTTATTTCTAGTGTTAAAGCTATGGATATCACGGTTAAGTTTGAATTCTTGGATGTTATTCCGCACATACATAATGTTTTCTAGTATGTATTGAGACGCTACAGTGAGAATATTTGCTTGCTTAAATTTTTCTCTTACGGATGCTCGACCGCGCATTTTATAAATGCCGCGGACAGCTCGCTTCTGTAGCACAAATATGGTCTCAATATCAGCCGCTTTACCCCATAACAGAATTCCATACGACATAACACTGTGAAAGTAACTGAAGTATACCAGCCTGGCAGTCTCAATGTTCGTTAAATGGCTGATCCGCCTCACTGCATAGGCTGCTGAACTAAGTTTCCCTGCTAGGGTGGCTATATGTGGATGCCATTGCAATTTCGCGTCCAGAGTGACTCCCAGGAAAACAGTTTGATTTTCAAATTCCATTGTATCACCGTTTATTGCAATCTTGCTGTTGTTAATCTGCTTGACGTTGGGAAGAGTAAATTTGATGCATTTCGTTTTCTTGGCGTTCAAAAGAAGGTTATTTGCCGTAAACCAGTTCTCTACTGTGGAGATAGCATTGTTAATGCTCTCGAAGTTACTTTCCCTTCTGTCCACTTCAAAAATCAGCGATGTGTCGTCTGCAAACAGCACTATGTCATGTTTATCTTTCACAAGTTTCGGTAGGTCATTAATGTATACCAAAAACAGAAACGGGCCAAGAATAGAGCCCTGAGGTACGCCAAGTGCTATAGCGGACCCGGAAGATTGAGCTCCATTAATAATCACTCGTTGTGTTCTGTTCGAAAGATAAGACGAAACGAGATCAAGGGCCCTGGTTTTTATCCCATAATGGCACAGTTTTCTCTTTAAATTTTCATGATCGACGCAGTCAAACGCCTTCGAAAGATCGCAGAATATTCCAACAGCGTCTTGTTTTTTTTTCCCATGCGGCAAATATATGATTGAGAAGGACAGCACCTGCATCAGTGGTCGAGCGACCTTTAGTAAAACCAAATTGATTTCTATCGAGCAATTTGTTTCGGTCGAAATGTGTCAAGAGTTGATTTAGAATTAGCTTCTCGAAAACTTTGCTCAAAGCCGGCAGTATTGAAATTGGCCTGAAATTGGTTGGTTCTAATCTCGATCCTGATTTAAACAGGGAATAACTTTGCTGTGCTTCATTATATCCGGAAATACTCCTGATTCAATACATCTGTTGAAAATATCAGCTAAGTGTGGTGCAATCGATTCAACAATGGAGTGCAGTACTTTGATAGATAAGCCCCAAAGATCTTCAGTTTTTTAAATTTAGTGATCTAAAAGTTTTAATAACTATATTTGGAGAGATATAAGAAAATGTGAAAAGTTCTGTACACTCCACTACATTCGTTTTCAATATTACCTCAGCGACGTCAGGCGATGATTGAAGAGACTTTGTTGTTTCTACCGGTATATTAGAGAAAACTGCTCAAAATGATCCGCTACTTCCTGGTCAGAACTTACCAAAGTATTATCAATACGAAGGTTATAGTGTGGATCTCTGATCTTACGTTTCCCAGTTTCGTCATTGATTACTTGCCATACTGTTTTAACTTTGTCCTTGGAATTCTGGATTTTTTTGGATAAATAATCAGCTTTAGCAGCGGCACACAACATCTTGAAAGATTTGGAGAAGTTCTTGACATATTCCAGAAATTCCGGATTTTTATTAATACTTCTCAAATCATATAGATCATAGAGCTGGCGTCTTTTTTCATGGATATCTGGCGTAGCCCAGTCGCTAAATTTAGTCTTGAGCTTGCCCTTCACCTTCCTCTGAATAAAACAGGCATCAAATTCCCTTTTAATACAGTTAAACAACTCGACACTCATACGGTTAGGGTTTTCCTGGGTAAATGGAAGACAACATAATCGTTTCTTCATATTGCGACTGAATAAATCTAATCTCTTTTCTGAAATTGGTCTGCACATGGTGTTTTGTGGAATAACCTCAGTTTTTCCTCTAAAAGAGGCTTTTTGTCCACAGTGGTCAGAGCTCAAATTGTTTATTATGGATTTACTAGTCGCGTCCTTGTTACTGAAAATGTTATCTATACATGTAGCACTGGTCGCTGTAATACGAGTAGGCTCACAAAATAAATTTACTAGATTATAGCATTTAAATGTACTAAGTAACCTCACAGACATGGATGATGATTCAAGTAAGTTAATATTAAAATCACCACACACAATTACACATTTATTACAACTAAACACACTAGTAAGAACTTCGTCAATCACTGATTCGAATAAGTTAAAGTTTGCCAATGGAGGCCTGTACACGCATATAATTATAAACAGTTCTAGCTCTACACAAGAAAGTTCAATATGGCGTTCCACAGACAAGTCAACAATGTCTCTACGCTCTTTACTTTTTATATTATTGTTGACCATGATTAGTTAATGACCCGCCGCGAATGGAGGATTTTCTAAAAAATGAACTTACTATACTATGATTGTTGAAATTAAACATAAATTCATGACCTTTAAGCCAGTGCTCCGTTATACAAAGGACGTCAATGTTCGAGTGTTGTATGAACAAATCAATTTCGAGTTGTTTACTGGTAAACCCTTGAATATTTTGGTGAACTAAGTACAAATCATCGGTTTTATTACTCATATTAGCATCGCAGTTATGTATGGGAACAGAGCCGGTCGGTGCACACGTTGTCGTAGGAGTTAGTTTAAATGGACATCACCAGACGGCTCCCTCCCTAAATCCGCCGTGTCAGAGACGACGGGTCCCACAATATTACATGCTAACAGGTTAGCACAGTCAATAAGACATCTTTTCCGAACGTAAGTTCTACTACAGGGCATCCAAGAATATTTAATACATTTATTCGTATCATAATTAATTACATCACGAGACGGCACCCTGTCTAAATCCGTCGAGTCAGACACGACGGGGCCTTCAATATTAAATGCTAACAAGTTAGCACAATAAATAATACATCTTCTCGGAAGATAAGTTCTATTATAGGGCATAATAAAATTTGTAATAAATTTATTCGTATCAAAATACGAAATCGTACTACTGTACAAAGCAAGATTATAAAATATGGAGTTGTAAGAATAAACCCTCTCATTTACTTTACTAGACATTCTATAAGGCAAGGCGCAGATAATTATTTTTACACAATTTCGCCGGTCAATACGTGACAGGGTTTCGGCTAAACGCAAGATGCCTCGTTTGGTGCAATCTACACTATTACCTACAAACACTACAAGCGTGGAATCGCGCTCAAACTCGCCGACAGAGATACAGTCGGTCAGACGATCGACGGAGGCGCCCGGGTGACAGTTGTTGAGGACGCCCTGCGACAGGCGCTCCGCCAGCAGCGCGCCCAGGCCGGCGCCCGCCTCGTCCGTGTACAGCAGCGTGCGCGGCGGCGGTGCTGGCGCCGGCGGGGCGGCGCGAGGCGGTGCTGGCGCCGGCGAGGCGGCACGTACCGGCAGCGGCGCCGGCTCGACGGTGCACGGCGGCGATGACTCCGGCTCGGCGTTACAGGCCGGTGAAGGCGCCGACTCTACAGCGCAGGGTGGACATGGCGCCAGCTCGACAGCTACCGGCAGTGGCACCCGGCCGCCCAGGTTCGGGTCACGTCTGAGCTGGAGGCGCGGAGTGGTCGCGCTGGAGTCGAGCGGCAGCGGCGCGGCGCGCGGCGCAGGCGAGCCCGGCGGCGCCAGGCGCGGCGGGGGCAGGGGGGAGTCCATGCGCAGAGGGTAGCCGCTGCCCGGTGCTAGAACAGTGTTCATGAAGGCTATGTATTCCTGTAGTGCTTTACTGGATAGTTCGTGCTTGTTATTGATGTCGTTTAACTTAAGTTGTAATTTGGTGAGTTCAGAGGAGCGATGATTCAGCTCCTCCACTGTCTGGTCTAATTGGTGCTGGCACTTTAGGAGTTCATTACTCAAGGTGATAGGTTTACATTTAGAATTTATAGCTTTAAATAATAGTTTGTGACATTTCAGCAAGATTTTGGACTTTTTAATGAACCTATTTAATTTTAAATATTTTTTTATCTTTTTTGCTCCGTTCAATTGAATTTTCCTATTACTACTTTTGCTCTTTTCTATGCATACAGAGTAGGGCAAATCTATATTATCTACATTATCTATAATAGGGGAGTTTACTATACTGTCATTTACTAAATCTACCTCATAGCTATTAAGTTCATCAAAAATACTTAAATTGTTGTCTGGTGGCCCGGAGTGCTCGGTGCAATACTTGCAAATATTATTATGTTTTATTTTATTTTCCTCTAGCTGCTGTTCCAGGTCCTTGATGCGTAGTAATGCCTGCTCATGTATCTCCTGGCATTGCTCAAATCGGTCTACAGTAGCTTGAAGTTGATCCCGCTCCCCTTGCAAGTCTTCATATTCGATGTCCTGGTTGGCAAGCTGAGTTTTGAGAGCAGTATTTGTTCTGACAACGCGCTCGATTTCCTGCTCACTTTCATCCTGCTCTTGTAGGAGTCGGTCATTTAGCTCCTATGCCGGTTTTAGTTCTTTTTGTAATTGTTGAACTTTAGCCACCAAAACATCCTTGCGTGTAGTCATTTTAGAATTTTGTGCTGAAAACATTGAAAGTGTTTGTAAATTGAACCAAACAAGTAAGACTTACAATTTTATTAGCAGAACAAAGTGTTCAGATACAAGAGAACTTTAAGTATTTGTCAATAGCTTTACTGTAAGAATTTACCTTAAAAACTTCTTAATTTACTGATTGATTGACATATACAAGTAATTGTTAGGCACAATTTTCAATATCAGTGACTTAATTTAGCATTTACTTGTTATTTACTTAGCTATTTTGTTATGATAAATTACTTTTTTAATGGGACTTAACTTGTTTATAGAATACTACAGGATAATAAGATCCTGTACATATTAGGTTATGTTGGTCAATCAGACTAAGAATAGGCATATAAATGTAAAAAACAATACTCCCTTTCAATGAAACACAGGCAAATACGGTTTAATTTTAAATCTTGATCGTTGAATAAGCCGTTGACAGTTCGCTCATTCCGACACCGAAATTTTGTTTCTTATAGTAAACTAACACTAAAGATAACACTGTTACACTTTAATTACACTATTAACTTTTCAATGAACAAAACAAATTACATTATAAAACACTTTTACTATTTATTTTAAATATTTAAATACGCCAGGGCCATTTGACGTTTATACTCGGCTGGTGTTGCCAGCTCATATGCCATCAGCCTAGTACATTCTAGATTCCATTATAACTCAATAGTCCTTACACCATGGCGGGTGCTGTCTCTGTGCGCGTCCTATGATACGGACAGGGGCAACATCCGCTTAGTGTACCCCTTACATTTCATTAAATTGTCGAAAGGGCCTCTGCGCGTTGGCTCGATCTGGCTCCGCGTACGCCTCCCAAATGTCCGGAACACCATTGTTCCGTGTACGGAAGAGAATAATAAGGTACTAACCAAATAAATTAACATGTCACTTAGCTTTCCTGTGATTGAATTAAATAATGAAGTCAATATGCAGAGAGAAATTATTTTAATGATGACATTTGAAAATTATAACCTAAATCCACAAACTGAACTTTCTCACCTCCCTAAATTTCTGAATATTTAATTATTTGCTCATATTATAGGTACTTTTTCAACAAATTTACGATACTGCATAAATTATTCTAATATTGATTAAATTAGGTCACAGAGGGAATTACCTTTCGGGCGTTGAAAATCAAAGAGACAAAGGACATATATATATATAATTATATATCATATACAAAAGTATTAATTGCAAACCTAATTATGTCTGAAATTAACATATATTGTGATATAATTTATAATTGTTACCCACGATGTGAAACTATCAATACCAATTTAACATTTCGTCGTTTTTGAAACCTAAAACATGAACGTGAATATGCTTTTCTAACTTCATAAATAAGTAGCAATTGAACGCACACATTCACTTAATTTTTTTTATTTTGTGTGAATGTAGATTTTATATTTATTACTTTTGACGATTCTCAGCTGTGATTATAAATGACATTTATCTTAATTACAAATAAAATTTTCATTATTTTATATATTAAATACCGTGGAATGGGGTTACATTGAACAATTTCAAAATTAATTCGGTGTTATCTCTTCAATATGTAATATAAAAAAAATAATAAAAAAATGACGATATCGGTTTTTGCTCCTCTATCGATTTCATTATTTATTTTTTTATTATTATTACTTTAAAATTTTTTTTAAAGAGGTGATCAACTCTAAACTGATTTTGGGGTTACTTTGATACCCCTCTTTTTTTTGACGGAATTGGATAGAAACCCCTTTAGGGAGTAAAACTTCAAAACCTTAAAAAAATCCGTTCGCAGGTTTAGGATTTATAAGGATTTTTGTGTATTTTGTACCATAAATGCAACAATTAAACTCAAAAACTAACTTTATACTTCACAAGTTAGTAAGGTAAATAGTAGTTTGTAATACGTAGTAACCAGTATGTACTGTATTGAGAATTTTTTTTTTCGTTTACAATCAAAACTTATCAAATGAACGACGTAGGTAAAATCCGTAGAACGTAAACTATTATTAATGGGGAAGTAAACCCTTATAGGTGTCAATGCCATACGACAAATAAAATTAAATATGTGATCAAAGACACCCCATGCCACAAATCCGTCCGAAAGCGTGATATTCGAGCTTGAACATGAAGAAAAGTTTTTATCAAAGTAACCCCAGGAATCAAAGTAACCCCATTCCACGTATAAAAATTTTTAATAACATAATATCAACTGTAAAAGTAAAATTAGTGACAAAGTTATACAAAAAACAAAACTTGAATGTTTTTAGTGAGTGTGCATTGTGTTCACGATTTAAATTTCACCCTGTATAAATAGATTAGTAGCGGGCTTGATTCCCGCTCCGGATCATTTCTAGTGCAAAGATTGATCGTAGTTCAGCGCGGAAACCCAGCGAGCGCTTTGGGCACTTTTTCGCCCGGAGTGACGCGGAGCGGGATATTAGACCGAGAGATGATACTCGTAATTTCAAGATTAATCTTTTAGCCGCACAGAGGCCTCTCAGAAGGTCTTCATTCGTCATCATAGTCATTTCAATCGTCCACTACATTAATTTTGTATTTGACTTATCCTTCAATCCCTTGGCGGTTAGAAGCCGGTTAGGATATATAATCGTTTTCTATCAAGACGATCGTCCAATCATGTATCGGATACAGCAAATATTTTTTAATATAATAATCAATTTTGCATTTATTTTTCTTCTCCACTGAACCTAATAGTTTTTGTCACAAAACTGTTCATGCAAACTTATTGTGAATGCGGTAAACTCGACCTTAAGGTAAAAGCCATAAAGGTCAGTTTGTGTGAAGAATTATTTTTGTATTTCTGTGACCTCACTGTAATGTAAGCAACAGTAAGTAATAAAGAATGTTTTGCCCGCGGCCAAGCTCGCTGTCGACCTTTTTTGTGGCCCATACAGATACATTTAAAATAGAGTGAGTTAAATCCGCCTAACCCGTTCACAGTATTATCTTTGTATATACACGACCTTTTAAATCACTTTTTAAAGTATCCGGTCGCGGAGTGTTTAAATAACTCGATTCAGCCGTTTGCCTAATTTTCAGACGGACATATAATATTTTTTTATGACATAAGGTCGCAAACGAACAGACGGATTGCCTGGTGGTAAGCAATTATCGTCGCCCATGGGCACCCGTAGCACCAGGGGAGTCACAAGCGCGTTGCCGACCTTTAAGGGGGGTGAGCTCTCGGAACCTTACTCACCATAAGGAACACAACACTACATACCTGAAAGGTAGCAGTGCTATTATGTCTGGGGTCTTCTGTAAGGAGGAGGTACTTCCCCAGTTGGGCTTCACCAGAGTCAAGCGTGATGGTACTTCGCTGTGCCCTACCTCTCATTGTTGGACATAGTTTAAGGACATACCCGGGTCTAAAAAGCCCATTTTAAAAGTATTCGTAAGCAAAAAGTGGTAGTGGAGCGACTAATAAACTCGACTTCAAGCGACTTGCCTATTTCGCAATCAGTTTAGTCGACTTTATTATGGCTCATCAAGAAAAGGAAATTCTGAAAAGCACCGATTTTTCCATAATTATTTAGAACTGGAAAATATTTTGTGATCTTACACAAATCAACCAAGTCTTACAGCAAGCTCAGCAAGGCTTGTTTTGTTGGTACAGTCGCCGTAAGATATATCGGAGTTGCGATGGTCACAAATATACGAACAACGACTCTATTGTCAAGGCGATAAAGTGCATGTTCTGATATTTGTCACAGTTCCATAACTCTGATATATCTGATGGCGACTGTACTTTATGACGATATATATGTATAATTCATATTTCATATGTGTAACTTATTAAATCCACCGGTAAGATTCAGACAAGAAACAAATATATAAAGATGCCTTTTCTAAAGATTGGAACCATTTGAATATGGGGACTTCAAGCTTCTTAAGCAGGGTTAATACTTACTAGTATATCGAATAGATTAGACTATAAATGTTTCTATTCCGGTTTATGGATTACGTTGCCCAATAAAATCTGTTAAGTTGTGGAAAAAATGGAAAATATATTAGGATGACAAGTAATATTTTTCCTAACTAGTGCGTAAAAAGTGCACTTTGCGAACGCTTCGCGTGCGGAAATTTCACTTTTTAAGGCACTTGTTATGAAAAATTGGGTTCGATACACGTGTAAAAACTTCTTTAAGACTCGAGTGATTGTCACCCTCGTTTAAAGGATGACTCACGTTAGACCGTCGCGCTTCCGCTCCGAGCGTTCCGTTGTATGGAAAGAGTCACGTGACCACCGAGCCGCCCGATCCACTCGACTCGGGCACGGGGCGGACGTGCGACGGCCGTTACAGCTATGTACAAAGGGCTGGGCTCGGCCCGGTGATGTGAGGGCGACGGGATGTCGACAGGATGTCGACGGGCGTGCGACGGTCGCCTAGTCGCAAAAAATGGCTCGGATGGAACGGTATATATGGGCCGAACTACGGAGGTTGCAAAATGTCATCAATTTGTTTGCTAAATATGAGGGGATAAATAATTCTTTCTTTAGTCGGGTTATATTACTAGTGCAGAGACGAGGAATTAACAAAGAGTGCTGAGTTGACACATTTCTTTAAAAATAATCAAAGAATAAATATTCGTTAATCATAAATAAAAGAACCGAATATTTAGGCAAAGGGCTCATAAATTATATTTTTTACATCAAAACCTCATTTAACATATAACATAAATATTTATCGCATAAAATAAATATTTAAACTAAATTTAAAAAATATAATACTAAAAATCAAAGTTCGATGTAGGCCCTAGTGGTATGGTAGGGTTTAGGTATAGGTATAGTATATGAATTTTCTTAAATACCAAATGTAAAATTCAACAAATAATTGAATCCCTTCTTATGCCCTTTCTTAACTAATTTAATTAACGCCTGTTTAATTAACCATGTGTCTACATAACCATATAACTATAAACCAGTATGAAGATAATTCGACGAATTCTTCAATAACAATAAACAGTCTTTATTATTTAGTTTTCTGTGTTTGAATAGTCTGAATTGAAATCACCAAAGTGGTTTTTCATGTATCTGAATCGGAATATACGTCAAAATTATGTGCGTTACAAAATGTCACAAATTGTTTTCTGAAATATGGATACCCAACCGACATTATATTTAGCCGGCTTAATGTGGCAACTGTTACTGTTCATAAATGTTGCCAGAAAGATAAATAATGAATAGTTTGTAAATATTACCAGATATTTTTGCATTGGAAAGAAAAAAAAATAATAACCGGTATTCGGACCATCTATCTATATTTGTGTCGCTTAACTTTAAACTCAGGTAAATCCATTTTGCTCTAAGGTTGATTAGCATTCAGATTATTATACATTTTTTACTCAACCTTAATACAGAATAGATTTACCCGAGTTTGAAGTTAAGCGACACATTTGTATTCTATGATATACGTGTACGAAGTAACGCGCCCTGTACAAACTATAGGCAGTATATTATCTCATAATATTATTTCGGGTGGCGTTAAAATTTGCAGCGACCAAGTATTAGCAGTAGAGTTTAACCAGTGAAAAAAAATTGGTTTACTCACTTAAAGCATAGACGATTGAATCATACCGTCTCTTTCTTTCGCTTGCACTACGACCCCAAAAAAAGGGAAGAGTATAGTTTATTTTTCAACTTTAAGAGTAACAATCGAGTAATAATTGGTTAGCCAGACTCTATGCGAGCACATTTGTTTCGTTGTCTATCCCTTTATTTTTCAGGCTAATTTTCACTACTAAAATAAAACAAATTAAATATTTGCAATTTTTATTGATTTTTAGATACTATTATTATCTACAAAGAACCAAGGCTCGCAAACGCGCAACGTCTCAACTGGTAAAGGCGAACATAATAAACCAGTAAAGGCGTGTCTGGCGTCCAAATGGTATATTATAGGGTATAACGGTGGGTATATGAGGTACAAAGGAAAATAAGGTTATCAATATAGATATTTGTATTTAGGCACTGGTCCCACCGCGAGCTAATAGTAAGCTATGAGCTATCAGCTATTTCAAGGGACAAAAGATAATCGATCCCGTGTAAATAAAAGAGACATATAATTATGTCATAGCCGGGCCAGGCGATGAGCAATAAATATATATCTCTCTTTTATTTACACGGGAGCGATTATCTTTTGTCCTTTGAAATAGCTGATAGCTCATAGCTTACTAGTTTGCAGTGGGACCAGTGCCATAAGGAAGGATTGGCGAGCTATATTTGAATGCCATCTATAGGATATTAGTTGTAATAAAATGAACGGTACCTTAGACTTGATTGAATATATTGATTTCCTTGTGACCTAAAGTTAAATTACTTCTTCCTAACCTCTGAGAAATAAAACAACACGAAAACACAATTTATTGCTTTGATCAGCCTATTTACACGTAAAAGAGCTTGACACCATGTCTTCTGCAGCTTATCTAAGTTACAAACATCAATTAAAATGTAGTAATCAAATTAAACTAAATAATAATAACTTTTAAATATTGTATACATAAGTCATGAAAAGGATTTTTTAACCTTTTGAACGCTAAGCACTACTAAATTGGTCGCGTGAAGTCGTGCCTGCCGCGCCACCGACCACTAAAGTGGCTATGGCGGACGCTGTCAAAGCAATAGTCCTGCTGACAGATATTGGATATTGGAGTTTATATCTTTTCTTCACAAGTCATAACATGGCGTACACGACACATTTTGACGCGAGAGGAAAAGCGTTCAAAAGATTAATATATTACTGAAATAATTCCTGCGACTAAAATATCAATAAGTGAAATGTGTTTTATAAGCATCATTTATAGGTTTACTTTCGCTCGCCAAATATGAATGATATGATGCCCTTCCAAATATAAGATATTATAATTGTGTTTCAGTATAAAAACAATTTAAATTGATATAGGTACTTACTTACTAACAAAATTACAAATAATACAATGTCAGTAACCATAATGTCAACTTAAAACATAATAATAAAACTTAAATAAATTAAAAAACTAAAACTATAAAAAGCTAGAAACTAAACTTAAAATAACTAAAATATAGGATCCCCCCGCGGCAAGGTGCCGTAGACGCTGGCAGCATTTCCTCGCTGTATCGCAATGCTTATGCGTTGAGCGAGAAAGCTGCCAGCAAAATATGTCATCATATTGACCCACACCTACAAATTTTCGTACCACTCCTTTACTAATAATATATTATCTTAGATATTTAAATCATCGAAGGAAAAAAATAAAAATTTTGACTCGTAGCGGGACTCGAACCCACAACCACTGGATCACGAGCCCAGTTCACTACCAATTGTGCTACATGAGTACAGTCAGCAGCAGAAGTGGCTAAGCGTTTGAGGTGTTCAAAATGAGGTCAACACATCTCTATTGTCAAGAGAATAAGAGGGCGTGTAGATAATTTTGAACACTTCAAACGCTTAGCCACTTTTGCTGCTGACTGTACCGCTTAGACTAAAATAAAATGAAAAAAATACGACAAGTATCAAAATTTTTCATAGTAAATTAACCATGCATCTAGACGGCGTAGTCTCTACACCAGTCTAGTACATAAAAACACTATTGTAATTAATGGAATTTTCCTAACTTTTAAAATGAACGTTGTCACCCCATAGAAAGAGACAAAGGTCTGCCTAGTAGCTATTTCACTCGGCTCGCTTTTTCGGGCTAGTACTCGATCTAGTTATAGTCAGCGCTGCTGTCCAGTTTGTTGAAGCTTGGAACTTCGCTCGATGTACGTCATATATGAAATTAAAACAAATTACGTTATGATATGATACTGATTATTTAACACGTAGGCTGCGAAGAGCATCACGGATGGAATATGTGGCCATGAGCATCATTCTTGGGATCAAGTCACCTTCCCCATGTGGCCATCGGCATCACGAGTGGGACCACGTTGTCTTCTCTGTGTGGCCATGAGCATCATTGGTGGGATCACAAGCTTATGTTTTTGGGTATCTGGGTATGGGATGAATGCTGCATCAATAGCATATGAAACAAAACGCACCAATATCTAACATCTGCCATCCTGTGTATTTTTTTACAAATGTCAGTTTTTACAGTTCGTGTTTCAAAGTTTATCGCATTTTTACTGATCAACACTCAGAAATATGTCACTATTTTTGAAGAAATTATAAAACGGTAGATACGTTTGGTGCGCTGCTTCATGCACTAATTGATGCTGACTATAAGGTGGGCAGCCAACGAGTTAAGCTTTTGAAAGCTCTTCCTCTTGCGTCAAAATGTGTCAAGTACGCCGGTCAAAATGTTTTTGTGTCAATAACAGAAATGTGAGAGGCGACTCTCAAGATGACACAAGTCCTATTTGGGGGGGCTGTGTCCAGCAGTGGACGTGTTACGGCCGATGATGAATTAAACCTCTGCTCTCTCTGTTCTCATCTTGCTAACGACGAGAACTTGCACAGACATAAACTCGTAGCCAGGATTATACACCAACAGCTGCTGTACTACAAGTACGTGCGCACAACACACTGGCGAATAATGAGGCATGTGTTGTAGGTACTCAGAATACAAATAAATGACGTTACTGGGATTTGAACCCAGGACCGTCGGCTTCATAAGCAGGGTCACTATCCATTAGGCCAGACCTATCGTCAAATTCCCATTGTCCTGAATATATATGTTATAAACGAACGAAGTAATCAGCATGGGTTTACAATTTAAGCAACCATTCATTAAATTAATTATACAACAACAACTTATAATGGTCCTGACCCTTTCTACTCTTTTTTCTTAGCCTAGTTTGTGTCCAGTGCTCCTCTTTAGTGCGTATTGCCATCAGTCGCTAAAAACATTTAGGTCGTCCCACCATTTCTTCTTTAGTCTGCCTGTACCTCTGCTAAATTGGGGGTACACTCTATTAAAAATCCTCAACATAACCTACGTACTTAATGACTACTAGGTAAATTAAATAACTGTTAAAGGCATCTACAGATCCTACAAGCTTACTTATTATGTATCACTGATACTTTATGTAGATGTGTATGTAGTGTAGGGACGCCCGGCCGGACTCAGGCGGGCTGTCGATCGCTTGTTGCAGTCATTCAGCCCAGTTCCCTTGGCTGCTACATAATACACCTATAACATTAATAATATTATACAACAAAAATTGCAAGTAATTTGCAGTAAATCTTTATTAATATTACTAATGAGACATGGACCCGGGTATGTCCTTAAACTGCGTCGAAGCCCACCGGTATGAGCAGTAGCGACCCGCGTCTACAGTGTATTTTACTGCGATTCTTAACTTGCCTACCACACGTGGTCAATACGGCAACACCGAAGTTAAGGCCTTTGTCCAACAGTAGACGGCTCAAGGCTGATGATGATAACTGATGGAAGTCAATGTTTCTTACAAGAAAACACTAGTGGGATAAGAAGTACCAAACACTGCGGAGAACATCGTTAGTAAAATCTGATTTTATTCGCAACTAACCACCTTTGCTCGGGAAAGTATATAATATGTTGTAAATACATTACAAACGTACGCCCCAAATCGCTGTGTAAGTACCCATTATTTAGGCAACTACAAACCTTATGTAGTTAGAATTCACAGTAAGTACCTAGTACTGCGGAAAACGTCATTACACAAATAATAATTTATTGGTAGGTACTAGCAACCTCTCCTGTCTTCGCACGGGTAAGTGGTTATAGTACCAACCATATATCGGAAGGTGCGGCGTGGGCAGACCCCACAAGGTGCACTGGCGACCTGGTAAAGACAGAATGAATCCACTGATGCGGGTGGCGGTTATTGTGAGTTGCTTTGGGAGAGGCCCATGTCCAGCAGTGGACGTCCTTCGGTACAGTTCGGTACTAGAATGATTGATAAGATGATGAATAGAGCTATCTCAGGACCATACATGGATGACAGTAAAAGTAGGTACCTACATAGTACATAGGTACATTCTAACTGCTAACAGGCAGAAAAAAAGACGGGCAGAAAGACGGACAGTAATAGGATCTTGTCAATGTCCTGATACTTACGGTCCCTAAATACGTACATTATATTACATTATTATAACAAACAGGACCTAAAATGAATAGTCTTATCACGGAGAGTTCGCTGTATTAGATGTCTTGTTTGCTTGTAAGAAATTATGTTTTGTATGTCACTATTCAAGTAAACTAGACTAACTTACTAAGTTCCTGTAAGGGACTTACTGCTTACCAATGATTATATAACTAGGACTAACAATTTTTATCCAAAGTCGCGTTCCTTAAAATTTTTGATGAAAACCTGTAAATGAGACGAAAATCAGTGAACATATTATTATGATTTAGCAAGACGTCGATACAATTTTGCAAAAGCATTATCGGTACAATTAATAATAAATAATAATAATAATAAATATTTCGGGACAATCTTACACAAATCGACCTAGTCCTACGGTAAGCTCAGTAAGGCTTGTGTTGCAGGTACTAGACGACGATATATATAATAGATAGATACATATAAATACTTAAATACATAGAAAACACCCATGACTCAGGAACAAATAACTGTGCTCATCACACAAATAAATGCCCTGACTGGGAATCGAACCCAGGACCTTCGGCTTCATAGGCAGTGTCACTACCCACTAGGCCAGACCGGTCGTCAAAATTATGTTGATGGATATATACCGTCGGCCAGATCATTGTCAGACTACAGTTGCTTTAGGCAAGGCACATTACTATGGGAAGTTTAATTTTTGAAGCGGACACGCATGTTTTACAATTAGGTTTATAATCTTCTATACGTACAGTCGTATATAGTCCTATTTGTTTGGTTGTTATGAGACCACCTTGGCTGTTAGGTCGCACTGGAAATTATTACATTACGCTGGAAAAACATTACCCTTTTGACTTCTGTATCTACAGGCACAAACTGACCACTGTCACATCCATTACACTTATTTTATAGTTTTCTGGTGCTTGTATGTTCTAAATAAAAACGATTTACTTTAAAAACGACCTGCCCTTATTAAACATACAATTATTTAGGAACTAGACGGCTTGTCAATATTGACAGAAAGTTTTCGACTAGTAAGAAGGCGGTATATATATACTGTTATGAAGGTACAGGCAAACTAGGGTTTTTGTAAATTCCTTCACGCCAAAGATACTCACTAGTCTCACGTTGTTTCTAATCGTGTGATGAACATTATGAATTCAGTATTTTATGCACTTTATTTTATCCAAGGAGAAAATATTAAAAGATCTTTGTTATAACAGAAAGATCTACGTTTAATATTCTATCTACGAGTATGTGTGAACAAAATAATGCTCATTTTTAATTCAATAGGTCAGAAACGTACATTATTCTTTGCGGTATTGTAATATGCTTATAATACAGCAACTAATAATGTAATTTTATGGTAGAATAAGTTTATGGTCCTTTGATATTGTATTTAAAGTTTCGTGAGTCACTGTATCATTTCACAGCCTCACACACGCGAACTGCTTTGGAGTACCTTACTTATAAGATGGTTTAAATTTTCCAACACTATTGTCAAACATTGTGTGTCGACACCCGTTTGCTTCAACGAATTGCTGCGCGCTGCGCTGCCTTTGCCGCTCTCGATGTTGTGGCCGGTTCACGGCAATCCTCAACCGGCGTCGTTAGTTTGCTCGGAACTATACTTTACTAAACTTCCACTTCTAAATTTGGCCATACATGCCAGGCTTCTATAGGCAGCCAGTCCAACCACCATTACGATTAAAATTAGAGCAACTATCTATATTAATCGCTTCGCGTATTTTGCGCGATACTTAACATTTTTCCCGAACCAGCATCCTTGCTTTGTTAGAAAAACGAAGGAAATGGCATGGGATGGGAATGGGATCTGCTTCGTAAGAGAGCTCTAATTTATCTCCGGAGTTGCTGTACCTACCTAAGTCATCTCGTTATATATCATTAGATACTTATTGAACAATAGAATAGCCTGTTCGGATATTATATTATATATATCTATACCGTAGCAATTTTAAGCAGGCGCGTCAGCACAGAATGTGTTTCGCACAAAGCAATCTTTGGATGAATGTCAGCAATTTTTCAATGCCTCCTCATCAAACTGCAGACTGTGTATCCTCTGTTCATATATTGTTCATTTGATGACACTGTAATCAATAAAAGTAATGCTCGTCCTAAAATTGTAAATAATAAAAATGCTTACCAAAGACCAAGTTCTACTTCCTTTTTTAACTGAAAAATTATGAAATAACGATACGTGGCTACTATTAAACCTAATAGGCTTAAAGAGAAAAGACCACGATATTGTTTGCACTTATTATACCTATACATATATTTTATTATTTTATTATCGGTTACCTTAAGTAGGCTGCTAGACGATCTTTACAGGATATTGACTCTGGAGCTTTGTTTATTCATCAACCGGTGCTTAATTTCCTCGTGGTTTGGAAATTATACAAAAATCGTCACGAATATAGTAACACATATTCTCTGTACTGCAAACGTGTGCACCAAAAGGGTGTATGCCTCATTGTCTGCGTGATTTTTCTTGTTCTTCATTGGCTATTATAGCCGTGATGGCTAATATAATAACTAAATTTTTCTGTTTCTTATTTTCTATTAGTTCTGCTATTATTATTGACAAGGAATTTAATTGACATCAAGTGACAATGACTTAGACAGCTCGGCTGACGTTAGAGACGGGCGGCTCGGGTGGCTCGCGCTCGAGCCGGTGGGCCTCGTGAGCGGAGCGGCGACGCGACGCTCGTGTTAATGTCAATATTCGAGTTTCGGGCCGTTCGGACTCGGACCGTCGAGGTAAGTGAAGCGATAGGTCGACGGTGGGCTCGTGCTCGTGAGGTCGACGTGTAGGAAGCGCGACGGTCTAACGTGAATCATCCTTAACTCGGGCTCCAACTTTCACCCTCGTCGAAAAAAAAATTTATCGAAATGTACTATTTTACTACAAATTACAGCGTGATTAATTGAACATACCTATTTTACACGACGCCAAAAAAGCATTATTACCTTCAATATAATTCCCAAAAATACATGAAAATAATTTATTGGCATTACGCAAAATGCCCCAAATTTAGCTCGGTAATGACATACGATAACAGGTTACGAATATCAATGATTTATGAGCAATCGTCGTTATTGTACGGTTCTGACGTGCCCTGATTATTGATGACGCCATCAAACACGTCAAAATCTTTTAATCAACGTATTTGCGTCAGTAAATACTGACGGGTTAGGAATAGAATTGAAACTGTGTGGGACGGTGTGAATTATAGCTGTGTAATAAATAATCATTTTGTTTTAGTATTGACTTTGATTGGTTAAGCATTGACGGTCGGCTGACTAGAACAGCACCACCCCATTACGTCATAAGAAGGAAAAAACCGACTGATAGACAGTAGCGCCAGTCGCAACCCAATAAATAGTTACTGCTCGCCAACCCATCTGCCGAGCGTGGCGACTATAGCAACTACTCCCCCAAGATGTTCCAAGTCGTATTTGAGGGAGGCCTAAATCCAGCGCCAGTTGAAACCCAAGAGTTACTGTTCGCCAATCCCAAGTGGAGCGTGGCGACTATAGCTACTACTCCCCCAAGATGTTCCAAGTCGTATTTGAGGGATATATCCAGTAGTGGATGGTCTACATAATAATTGACTTGATGATTCTCAAAATACCAAAACATGTATGAATTTCTTAATACGCTTCAACATATCTCACCTCTAATATCCCGTATCTCGCATCCAAGATACAATGCCTCAATGGCTTGTTTTAGATTGAATCTAGAGTAGGTACCTATTGTAATTATAAATATTTTTTTATTATGCAGAAACGTCTGCTAGCGAATATCTTCGATATTTAAATCGAAAGAAAAATAGAAATATTTCATTCAAATGATGACGTATACGACGAGAGATAAATAGATAAATTTGACAAGTCTAAGCGGTACTCGTATAGCACAATTGGTAGTGCACTGGACTAGTGATACAGTTGTTGTGGGTTCGAGCCCTGCGAGTCAAATTTTTCTATTTTTCTTTCGGTTCAAATATCGAAGTATTGTAATTTTAGTTATTTCGTATATTATTTAGTAAGGTATTTGACAGTAACATTATTTGCACAGTACGTTTAATTTCCACCCATTGAAACATTTACACAGACAACCGTCAAACCGTTTTGGACCCGGGTTTGTCCTTAAACTACGTCCAACAATGACAGGTAGGGCACAGCGATGACCATCACGCTTGAATCTGAGGCAGCCCACCTGGGGAATCACCTCCTCCTTACAGAAGACCACAGCCATAATAGCACTGCTACCTTTCAGGTATGCAGTGTTGTGTTCCTGATGGTGAGTAAGGTTCCCAGAGCTCCAACCCCTCTTAAAGGCCGGCAACGCGCTTGTGACTCCTCTGGTGTTACGGGTGCCCATGGGCGATGGTAATTGATTACCACCAGGCATCCGTCTGCTCGTTTGCCGCCTATGTGATATAAAAAAAAAAAAAAAAAACACACACACAGCGCATCCACGAACAATAAAACAGCGCAACTTGGTGGACACATTATTTTCTTTTTCAGAGCAAACTGAACACAATCGGATGTCATTAGTGTTATTTATGTGAGTCCCGTGCCGCGGACGTCATGGGACGTGACTCCAATACTGGAACACGGGGCACTTATATTTTATTGATTGTTTTTTAAAGGGTTGATGTATGCATTGGTATCTTAATCGGTTTATTTCGCTTCATTTTTTTTTTTTGTTTATGACTACGGTGGCAAACGAGCAGACGGATTGTCTGGTGGTAAGCAATTACCGTCGCCCATGGGCACTCGCAACACCAAGGGAGTCACAAGCGCGTTGCCGACCTATAAGTGGGTTGGAGCACTGGGAACCTTATTCACCATCAGGAACACAACACTACATACCTGAAAGGTAGCAGTGCTATTATGGCTGTGGTCTTCTGTAAGGAGGAGGTACTTCCCCAGTTGGGCTTCTCCAGATTCAAGCGTGATGGTACTTCGCTGTGCCCTACCTCTCATTGTTGGACGTAGTTTAAGGACATACCCGGCTTCATAATATATTTGTGTTGCTATACCGGTACTGTCCAATGTATATACGTAATAAATGGCAATTATCTTACTGGAAATTACAATCGTATTATGATAACTACAAGTACTTAACTAGAAGAGTGACCGGTGACCGAATAGCTGGCGGCTTCCTCGCACAATGTATCAGCATTGCGATACAACGAGGAAATACCGCCAGCATCCTTGGTACAATGCCTCAAGGGCCTTTTTTTAGATTTTATACTGTAACTAGTTAAGTACTTGTAATTATCTTACTTAGTTATTACATATACATAAATTACTATTATTTTTAGTGTACAAATAAAATAAAAAAACTTAAATGTTTTTAGTGATTTGGCATTGCTACTGGTTTATAATGTTAGAAAAACATACAACTGTTTACGATTTAACACATTCGCTGCCACCCCCTCCAAAAATGTATGGAAATGAACGCACATGTGCGTCGGTGGCAGTGAATGCGTTAAATTTCACCCTGTATAATAGATTAGTATCACCAGCGCTAATATTTATGAACAATTTTGTATTTGACTTACATTTCGATCCTTGGGCGGTTAGGAGATATTTTCTTTCAAGCCGATCGTCCAATATTATACGCGTCCAATATATATACCTGTATTCCGGTATTGACGTATTAAAATAAGATTATTTTACACGTAAACGATATTTGTAGGCACGTGAATTTGTTTATGTTGTTATAGCAAATAAAGTAAAAACTGTTTCAGTTTTTGTTTGGTCAGTATTTTTTATTTCTGTTTTTATATAATTGTATATTTTTTCACAACTCGCATCTCTTTTTATGTATGTAAACAAGGAAACTTATATCGAATATTTTTTTCAACAATTTACTGTCAGGGTTAAAGATATCGAATCAAACAAAGTGCCAAAATAAGTATACATGTACCTTATCGTAAGACGTTAATAATACGTTATGCATATGACAGGGAAGAGTGAGAAATCAAGAGAGGTGTCCGTTCGCCCAGCAGTGGGACACTATAGGCTTATAAAAAAAAGGCGCATGTAAATTTTGACACTACGGCTTCTATATCTTTGACCTTGACTGTACAGACAACTATAATTTTTCTTTTTTTATTCCGCAAAACTCATTCTGAAGTCAAGAGGATCATTGTCTATGATATATATGGATTACAAGTAAAAAAAAAGTTGTGATCATTACATTAGCTTTGTCTCTAAGGCCAAGGTCTCCTATGAACGCCATTACCATCAGCTGCTTACAACGTCTGCGTCACAATGCGTGCTATAGAGATTTACTGTTGGTGTCTTTTTTGTTTAGGAACGTTGACGATAACGATATTATAGCATAAAATAGGAGACCAAAGCCTTTTTTTGTGTGCGTGTTGGTGCCCTATAGTTACGAAATTATACTGAAAACTACTGGACGCTGAGGTCCTACCTCAAAATTGAAGTTCGGAAATTTTGGGCTCCTTTCGCTTTTATTCCAATGGAGGTTTAATTAGAGTGACAGAGACATTTTTTCGAGATTTATATTTTCACCGGCAGCCTTCTGGTTTTTACAAAACGTACATACGAATTATTATGTGATGTTTATAACAAATTGGAAATCCACTCTCCGTAAAACCTACTTTTATCTTAGAAGCAAGTACGAGAAGACAATAGACCAAAACGTAGTGATAAAAGCTAAGAAGATGAGATTGAAAGATAGATTGATATATAAATAGGTTAGGTAAGCTTTCGTCTTAGTTGTAAGAAGCACCGCCTACAATCTTTTCTGTTTTGCCCTAAGGTTAGCTGGTAGAGCATGCCTGATGGCATTGAGTTCGCATTTTGTACATTAAGTTCTTTTGTGAAATAAAGATTAAATAAATAGATGATCATGTATTATGTGTATTTTAATACACATTAAAAAGGTTTCCTGGTTATTACAATAGCATTCAAATTTTTTCACTTCTCATGCTCTAAAAGTGTGTCATATTATGCTTGCCAAGGCGGACTAAAGTAATACATTTAGCCTCTTGGGAAAATATGTATACATATTTATGATATACAAAACGTTTTAAATTAACCAACCAGAACACTTCATCGTATTAAATCCACCAATCACGACAGATATCGAAGTTAATCACAACTCAAGATGCTATTTTGGTGCGAATACTGTTTAAAAATGTGAAATCATTAAAAAAACTTTGTATAAAGTATCAACCAATCAGACAATACCACAATATTAAAATCGACCAATGAGGAAACGCAATCAAATTGTCAAAGCATTAGGTGATTTTTAGTTCCTACTTCACAAGCATTAAAAAAAAGTTTAAATCGTTGGAAAACTCTTTGAAGCCCCTATTATACGTTGTCTATGGCATTTATTCACGGCGTATATATCCTATCTGTATCAAAGCAGTGAAAAAAATACAAAGACTCCCAAATTAAACATTTATGACTCAGAATTCATTGCGGGTGAATAAAATTGTATTTGTTAATTGTTGAAATATTATTTTATCTTATTTTCTCGCAATCGATGTGAAAACTAGTATTCATAACTCGGGTCCAAACGCCATATTACCCCTCGAACAATTTTCAAATAACCATCTCGTGGTACTATGGCCTACTTTAGCCCCTTGTCAAACAATCTACTATTGTATACATCTAAAATGGATCTCTCCAACAAACCTATGAGAAAATGAGAGAGGCATAAGTATAATAAAAAGAATTTGGAAACAAGAAGATCTAAGCTGGTCAATGATCTAATACCTACTTATGTAATAAATTATGTAAGCTATACGCATGCACAATTAATACCTACATATAAAATACTACCAACTATTAACTCAGTGGTCCCACGGCTTAAAACCGATTAACTTAATTTATCATGAAACACATTCTGAAAAATATGACCTAAAAATATAAGTTTAAATTAGTATCTGCACGCCCAAAGCAAATCCGGAATGTTATATAACTTGTATAATTTAAAGTTTCATTCGTTTTAAAAAACATAAAGAATTTCATAATATTTTTTACAAAGCCGGAATAAAATGCTATGTAACCTAGTATTACGTAAAGTAGGTGGTAGGCCCCCCACATTGAGTGACTCCCAGTGAACCAATACGAGGACATCGCCTAACTAGTTTGCTGACGTCCGAAACTGCGGAGGAAAAAAAAAAAAAACTTTATTATCAGACAACTTTGTGGTCCATATTATGTACAGGTGCCCTTATATTATATGTTAGTACTTATCTAAGTATAACTAAATAAAAACTAAATAAGAGAAGGCACATCTAGCACAGCGCAGTGGACAGATTCAACGAATAAGTTATCAGAATTTTTCTGCTGTGTTCTCAATTCTACGTGGCCACCCATCGGCTTCTATGCCATACTACAAGCTGTGTCGGTCACTCTGGTTTATGGATATTCAAGTGTCAAATCCGTGGAACATTGCTAGCAACGCGTGTATAATAGTTTGTGGACATTAAATACTATTTATTTTCTTTCCGTAGTTGCTTCTCTAGAACTTGTGATTTCTGCTACAATTTGTTGAAATATATGTAGCATTTTGTAGTTACATAATTTGTATCAACTTAACCTATTATGGCAGCATACTCAATCAATGATAATTTAAATGCCATAAAAAATATTAGAATAATATCACAGTGTAGGTGAAAAACTTAGCTAAAGCACCTAGCCTATGTATTAGTAACATGTGTGTACACGCATGTCGGCGTTCTATATTCAAATTTTGACGTAAGTTCCATATTAACTCTCTGCATAAATACATAGACTAAACGACCTTTAACTAAGTTTTTTTTATCTAGATCACGTTATTAGATTAGATTAACAAACCACAATCAGAAATAATATTAAAATTTACTCGGCAATTATCTATTAATTACTTCTTATTAAACATCAGAATTCTAATTCTGTCTCATTCTAACAAACCGATATTGAAAACAGACTGTAAAGGACCAACAGTATTACTAAGCTTTTAAGGTTTGGCAAGCATTTCTGAATAAAACCATTCAGTTTGTGAAGTATCAGAAGGGGAGGACAATAAATAAACGGAACAAGCTTATAATATAATCGATAATAATAGGTTACGCTATATTTATCGTCAGGCAATTAAATACTCGTTTATATTTATAGAATACAACTTTAAAATAGATAACATGTGTGTGTAAAGCCATTATTGTGGCTTGATAGTAGGATTATGTCCGGTCACAAATGTCTTTACAAGCGTAACATCTATAGGATTTCAAAAAAAATATACCTAATGAAGGACCTGCAAGTCTTAAGTTTATCATTTCATTTGTATTGCGATAATTAACGGTGCTACTGTATTGTATTTAATGTACTTAATCCGTACTCATATAATTATGTTTGAAGCATAGATCAACATAGTTTCATGCATGTAACTTAAATAGCAATTATGGGCTTAATTGACGTAACCCAAATAAAATAAAGGGTACACTGAAAACCAGCGTCATAACACCACTCATGTGCTGCGTCACATGCTGAGTGTTATCCTTTTCTGCGACCATCCCCGCAGCACTAAACTTACTTTAAGTTACCAAGACTTAAGCCTAATCTAAATATTGCTGTGTATGTAAATATGTGATATGTGTATGTGTTTGCTGAAAAAGTATTATTCTATTCTATTCCAAATTAAATCTTACCTCGCCTTGAGTACGTGCATTTTTTTGCACTACACCCTTTAATTCCCGTGTGCTGGATGAAAAGTGGCTACACACGTATCGAAGCAGTAGAGGTGGTCAACAATATCTGAAAAGCACTTTATCATCTTGACAATAGAGGCGTTGTTCAGATATCTGTGACCACCCCAACAGCTCCTATATATCTGATGGCGTTTCATATGCTAACCCTACTGGCCCAATATTACCAATTTGACTTCGATCAAGCGTAATACCCTCCAGCACCCCCAAGAAAGTCGTACGTCAAACTGTTTGGGAAAGTTTGCTAATTAATTTGAAAATAAAGTGCTGTTTAAAACTTTTGAAGGACTTTCATAAATGTTTTTTGACAAAGTGTTGAAAAAAAAAAATATTATGGCAAGTTTAAACGGCTGGCAGCTTTGGAGACAAAAGTAAACTAAATGGTTGCGTGAAATATGCACATAATCTTATAATGTATAATACTGTAAACTTAAAAAACAAAACAACTTTGGAAAAAAGTTTTTTTTTTTAGTTTAAACCTGCGACTACAGAATTAAGTAAATATAACTTCATCATCATCATCATCATCTTAACCATAGACGTCCACTGCTGAACCTCCAAAAGCATCCGGTATTGACCGTAGTCCGATGGTATGTATACGTAAGTAGTATATTTGTCATTTATAGGCATATATGTGAGTATAATTCGCTATATTAACGCTTTTGAAATTACCCGAATACGATTTTCAAATATCGAAGTTAAATCCAATAAGCGAAAATACGCGGAAAACATCCTGACAAACATAAATAGCAATAAATTGAATTTTTCGTACATTTTTAACTGATCACATTACTACAGGTTTGGCCTAGCGGTACCCTACCTATAAAGCCGATGGTTCTGGGTTCAAATCCCAGTGAAGGTGTATATTTGTGTGATGAGCATTAGTCCTGAGTTATGGGTGTTTCCTAAGTATTTCAGTTTTTGTGTATTATTTTTATCGTCGGCTGAATACCTATAACACAAACTTTCTTGAGCTTACCCTGGGACTCGACTACAATTTGTGTCACAATGTCCTGTAATATTTATTTATAATTCGAATTTTCGCTAAACGCTAACCAAAATTCAATACCCAGTGTTATCGATCCTTTCTTGATTTCATAGATGTAAAAAAAATATATTTTATTTTGTGCTGCATAAAATACTCGTACCTTCTTCCGGGCATAAGCATTGTGGTATACAAAAAACGAGTAAGATAAGAATAATACATATCTTAGCCGACAAAATAAATGTTGACTATAAATATTGCGGAAATGGAACCGACTGCAGACAAATAACAGTAAAACAATGAGACATCACATCAACAGACTTATCCTTACATAGCGCCACATTTTCCTTGTAAATAACCACATATCAGCAATCCGTCTCCATATAAGGCAAACACGAGAAATCCTGCTTTACTTTTCCATTTTTGCTTCACAGCGCTCTTTCACCCATAAAATTCATCAATCTAATGGCATTAACAACCTGTCTAGATAAAGTCTCGGCACTATCACTGGCAACAAATGCAGGTGCTGCCTAATTACCACTGCGAGAAAACGGGATGGAAATAAGGATGATGCTAGTATCAAAACAGGATAGTTGTGGAGTCGAGTCAATCTGTCACTGTCGTTTAGGTAATCTTGTGAGGGCGAATAATAAATCCGGCAGGCGTTGATGGTTGATTTTTGCCGTTGACATGCGCTATGTTCCATTTGGAAAGTAATGCGTTCTGGCTGGGAATTGTTTCTAGCGGGATATCGAAATTCATAAATCAAATAGCTTGTGTTTTCCATGAGGGATTTGCAGGAAGGCATTAGTATAATTATAGCAAAAAGCGAAATGGTGTCCTCGTGTATATTTGTTTGAGTTTTTTTCCAATTTTGATATCGGATGTCAGATTTTTCGATTTAAATTGAGTAGGGTTTAAAAATTGGCCTCTAAATGTTGTGTTCATGTTCTGTTCTTTACTTGCTTGCTTTGCTTACTTATTCTTTATTATAAATTCATATGACATATATTGTATTTTATTATTATAGTAATTTCAATTAATCATTATTTTCTTTGTTTGTTCTAAGAATAGTTTTTCTGTTCAGTGCTTTTTCATTTGGCAAATGGAAAACTTTTTATTGATTACGAGTAAATAATTTATTTTATCATTAACAAATAAGTGTATTCTTGTGCAATAATGATTATATAAATAAATAAAATAATGAATTATTACATTTTAATAAGTTGTACCGTTTTATATTAAATCGTTTATACTACATTTTCTAAAACTTGCAATTTCTTTACGTATTTTCTACTCAGAATCACGAGCGATTTTGATCTTGATACGCGAAAAAAAACTGTCACAGGTTTTATATCATTTTTTATTTGGCTTAACGGAGGCGAGACAATGGAAGTAGCAAAAAATGTATAAAAATGTGAGGACACTTTTCTTCTATTAAGATCGAATAATCTCGAGATTACGAGTAGACTAGACAACACTTAAACAGTAACAAATTAGAGAAAAAGTACTAAGACTGTTATAAGTCTATTCAGTCCAGTTTCGATGACAATACTTCCAAAATGTTAAAAGTCTTGACTTTGCTTTTGAGACCTAGGTTGCAATACCTTAAGTTTTGATGCTTTTTAATGACAGGTGTGGCTTAATGGGTACCCTGCCTATGAAGCCGATGCTCTTGTAACCAAATCCTATTAAAAGCATAATCATTGTGTGTTCCTGAGACATTTAGTGTTTTCTATCTAAATATTTGTATATTACATATATCGTTGGCTGAGAACCCACAACACAAACCTTTTTGAGCTTACCGTGGGGCTAGTCAATTTGTATAAGTGAAGGTGTTATACTGTCTGTAAATCTAATACGGGCGAAGAATTAAACTAGACATAGGATTTGCCAGTATAATCATTAACCAAAACCTTTTCTTTTTTAAAACCTATTATACATTTATGTACTTAATTTTTATAAAATTTCTGACCTGTAATGTACTGCGAATGAGCTTTTGAAAGTAACTGTCAACGAGTGTTTAACTCGAGTGTGTTGCATTACATTACGGGGCGAATTTTTTTATATGGATAAAATTTTGTTTAAGAGAAAGTTATCCAAATATATTTCTTATGTCCTATTCTACCCTCCGTTAAGAGATTCGCCCGTATAAGATTTACACACTGCATTATAACTTTTTCCTTAGTTAGCAAACGTAAGAAAATCGTAAAACATTCCTAGAAAAATCAGTAAAGCCACATCGGCTACGCTGTAAATCGTATAACCAGCGTAATAAGTGCTTAAGAGAGCCAGGTTACGAGCTCACAGCTGCGCCCAATTTACACATTCACGAAGAAATACGGTGTTCCTTATTAGTCCGTGTATTGCGTGGATTTCGTTCGACTCCGATGAAGCGGGTTCGGCTACACATTGCCGACTAGTTTCTGAGCAACAAAACCTACCCTAATATGGTCAGGTTTTTATCACTTGTCACACTATCTGTCACGCTCTAACAAGTATGTGAGTACGAAAGTGACGGATAGCGCGATAGACGATAAAATGTCAACCATGGTAGACATTCTGGGCTCTATTCTATTTATACTATGTATGTCTTTCATACTGACATTAGTTTTAAGTAACGATAGTTTAAAGTGCTGTTAACAGTTTTATCAAAAGAATGTAACGATTACCCTTTGTAATTAAGAGTAATTAAAAAAAATCTTGAGCAGCAATGTAATGCAAACATTTATGCAAATATTTGAAATCATCGTGTTGTTAAGTTTAATTTATTAAATTATTACTGATATACAGTGGGTGCCCAATTAATTTGTATCAAATTTTGTATTTAATATTTATTTACTAAATATGCTAATTTCAGTTCATTAGGACTTATACTTTCAGCCCTTAAAATTTAGTGTCGTTATGAAAGACACACCAAGTATTTTACTATTAGGGGAACTCTCTTACAATTAATTAATTACTTCTTCTTCTTCTACCTAGCGTTATCCCGGCTCTTGCCAGGGTCCGCTTTCCTACTAGCTTTTCTCCACTTTGCGCGATCCTGGGCATCTTCCTTTACGAGCCCGTTTTCGCTCATGTTGGCCTTCACGACATTCAGCCATCGCCTTTAATTAATTAATATTAAATAATTAATTACTTAAAGCAATTGGATAAATATTGCTAATCAAATGATGATTGTTATTTGTTTTTTTTTTTATTTCATTAAATTAGTGAATCAATTATTTTTTGTTGTTATTCTGTCCCATCAGCCATGGGACAACTGAAGCATAGTTTGTTAGAAGAAATGTACTAACGCACTTGGTAGGTGACCCATTCTGGAAGGGACATTATATCTGCCACAAATATGCATGTTTTGTGTGTTCAGCTGCAGTAAAACTAGGGTTTTAAGAGTGACCCAAGGGAATCTAACCATGGCAACTAGTGACAAACAATTAATTCAGCCAAATATCACGTGGGAAAAGCTGTAAGTGGATGAGGGCACAACAAACTGCATTATTACTTACGTCTGGTTTCATAGACTGATGTCTACATCGTTCAAGTTACAGTCGAAACCTATCACATGGTCTTTGTTTTTTCGGTTTTAAGGTCGCTCGTTGGTCAAAATCGTGTCTATTTATCATGGAAGTTAGAAGCCTTGGTATGGCCATAGAACGCTATAAATCATGTTAGAGTTAGTACACATACTGACCGATTTTTGGTTGAAACCCGGATCGTTGTTTCCAAATGGGATATAAAAATTACTTACAATATAACAAAACACTGTTTTTTTGTTTCCGCATTACCATAACCTGGAGTTCATAAAAAAGCGCTTACGAGATTTCTAAGGCGCTTTCTAAAGAGCTTTTTCAATATCTGTATAGGTTTTTTCGGTTTAATATCTTAATAATTTTTTTATTTTTCATGGAGTCACAGCGTGCATAAACTTTTTGAAGAGATCGCGTTGCGTCTGCTTGATGTAATCTGTGACGGAAGAGCTGGCGGCTTCCACGCACAAGGTATCAGCATTAAGATATAATGAGCAAATGCCATTGCATCCTTTTTTAGTTTCAATTTAGAGTAGTTAAGTAGTTATTGTTATGTTATTGTATTAGTTTTTTAAAGGATATATAAATCCTTACATGCCTCTTTTTATAGCAATTTATCATTCTGCATTATTGTGTTTACGTTTGTTTGGTAGACATTACAATGCTTTACGAATATACCACACAGAAGACCACAGTCATAATAGCACTGCTACCTTTCAGGTATGTAGTGTTGTGTTCCTGATGGTGAGTAAGGTTCCCAGAGCTCCAACCCCCCTTAAAGGTCGGCAACGTACTTGTGACTCCTCTGGTGTTGCGGGTGCCCATGGGCGACGGTAATTGCTTACCATCAGGCAATCCGTCTGCTCGTTTGCCACCTTATGTCATAAAAAAAATTATAACATTAAATCCGTCCTAACCTAAAACCTTAGTGAACAGTGAAAAAAAAGATTGTTAACCACAAAGCCCGTGAGTAAGGCATAAACATTTCTACTTTAGGATCTCCAATAATGCAACGAGTTGACTCACTCTCGGAAAACTTCCGTAAGTTACGAACTTACGCGCGTGTAACTTTCCACAGAATTATGTCAAGTAACTTACGTACATATTTTGTAGCTACCTAATAAACTGATCAGTAATTACAACTAACGACTGGTCTGGCCTAGTGGGTAGTGACTCTGCCTATGAAGTCGATGGTGGGTTCAAATCTCAGTCCCAGTTTCGGCTTCCAAAGCAGGATTTGAACCCAAACCTCCAGTTGCGAACGCCTTGGCCAATGTGACCACCAGGCAACAGCAGTACCCGTCAACATTTCTCAACTTTTATATGCAATCTGTTAACTGTTTTTGCGTCTTGAAATTGCATGAAAATAGACGTGTGGGCGCTTGTAATACTTATAATAGGTAAACTTATCCATCATCATCATTCCCTTGCCCATGTCCCATTTACTTGGGGTAGGCGCAGCATGTCTTCTCCTTCCATTCTCTATTGCTCGTCATCTCATCATTCACACCCTTTTCTTTTCATATCTCTCATACAGACCATCCTCCTCTTTCTAGGTTTTATTATAATGTTGTTATTATACGAGCAGACAAATAATTTTTTATCGCTTTCTAAATATGCCTAGTAAAACGACTAATTGGAACAATTAATATCCTTACCCTGAGTTGTGACATTGAGGTTTTCGATAACGAGTATCGAGTTTACTATCTGTGCATCTCGTTCGCACTAAAATAGTACAAGCGAGATGCACAGATAGTAAACTCGATACTCGTTATCGAAAATGTCAATGTCACAACTCATGGTAAGGGCATAAGTCTCTCAGATATAAAACCGTCCACAACGTAAAGTATATTTAAATGTTGCGACAGGTATTTGAAATCCCAAAAGCCCTTTAACACACCAGACATACTCTGGCTTAAGAAATAACAATAATACAAATAGGTACGCAGAACGCAGTTGCCTCGGGAACTCCCTCTGAGTTACGACACGCGTATTGGAACGTCCCGTTTCACTTGACAAGAAGTTACGCGTAAGTATAAGTAACTACAGTGAATATCAAAGACATGTTTACACTTTACACCTTATTACAAAGGAGTAAGGTGCGACAGTGTAAACATATTTATGACGACATTACGTAGGTACTTGAGTTACGCGTAAACATGCGACTTACTGGTCGTGTAATTAAATGTCAGTTGTAATTTGTGATAGGGTTGGAGTGACTGTAACTTAGTGTCTTAGATGAGCTGGATGTATCTGTTTAGATGTGGGAGCAAATTTGTTTTGCAGTAGTTTAAAAACATGAGCTGAAATTTTGCTCGTTAACTATAAAAAAATACTGTAAATTGTTGACCTGTTGTAATATTTCAATCGACTTGTATATTAACACTTTGATATTTGCTGACGACTTGTAGTAAAAGATGAACAGCCTTAAAAGCTATGAAAAAAAAACATTTAGTTTTAGTGCTTAATCAATAATTGCAACTCCTGAATTGGCATTCAAACTTTAAACATCTAACTCGATATGATTTTACTTCATGTGTGTCTCGCACTCTCTCTAAATGAAAAGTAGAATAGAAAAATACGGGTAACATTCGATGCTGTAATCGTGCGGTGAAAGAAGTGATAGGTGCGATTCCACAGTACCTCCTTCTATCTGAAGATGCTACTTATATACCCTACGTATCAGTCATGGACGTGTAATGCTGGACATAAGCATCCCCCGTAGATTCCCACAGCCTGGATTTCCGAGCATTCGGAGTTCAATGCCATAATAGCCACTCTTGCTAAGGTTGGCTATCACAGTATATTCCAGTTCTCTCTAGAGACGCTGCTGTGTGTCGTCACTTTCACACTCATATACTTGTTAGAGCGCGACAGATATTGTGAAAAAAATCTCGAACATAGGTAGGTAATTTTATTGTCAGCTGGAGTATAGTCTTTCGCTTCATCATAAATAATATTTAGCTTAGAAAATACGGAAATCATATCTACCTACATATAAATAGGTATAATATTAATGTTCCATTTGATTTGTTATTGCGGTAAATTGGGTCGTTTGCAATTCCATTATTCATGGCAGTATTAGCAGACATTAATGTAAATGTAAACAATGAGCTATTTGGTGTAACCGCAAGACAAACAAAACTAAAGATGGTACGTGAATATACAAACATACTTGTATTTGTGGACATTCAAAAGCAGGTTAGATGCAAAAATACTAGAGATTAACATTAATCTTCGAACATAATTACAAATAAAATTTACATAGACAAGGCTGGCGCGGCGGCAGAGGCTGCCGAGGTCCGCAAAACCTGGAAGTACAGGAGTCTCGATTCCAACTACAATTTTGTTGCCTTTGGAGTCGAGACTCTTGGTCCGTGGGGCCCAGCAGCTCAGCGTCTTTTTAAAGAGTTGGATAAGCGGTTGGTCGACGCTACTGGAGATCAAAGAGCTGGCAGCTTCCTCGCCCAACGGCTAAGCGTTGCGATACAGCGAGGTAATGCTGCCAGCATTTTTGGAACCATGCCACAGGGGCCTACCCTAAATTTAGAGTTTTAGTTTAATTATTTTTAATATAGTTTATTTTATTTTTAAGTTATTTATAACCTAGTATATTTTATCATTGTTAATTGAAATACATATTAGTATTACATGTTTGCTAGAAAATAAAGATTAAAAATTAAACTTGACTTTATCTCGCCAACCAATGAAGCGTGGCATATATGAAAGCTAGCACCCAAACCGATACAAGTCATATTTGATGATAATGAATGGTGTTAAAACTAAAGGTATTGTTACCTAGATTTTTCCTGACGTTTCAAGAGTGATGTGACTTCCATATTCGCGGAGTCTAGCCACGAACATGGATCTTGAGTCCGTTTAATTTGTGTATACGTGTAATAAACGTGAGAGTTTAAATCAGTATATAAATCTACGACATAAATTCTCCGCATATGCAGAAATCATCATCTTTTCTTCGCGTTGTTTCTCGCGTGGTTGATATTCGTTACTTAGAGAAATATAAACCTTACCAGTAACGGCACGTTATTTTTTGTCATATTTGACTGGTTCGATTCCTGACTGAGGCAAGCCACTTTTCATAAAACCATATATGCAGAATTTACTGTTTCCAAAAACAAAGATAAGTCTCCTTTATACAGAATATGCTATTTATAATATTTAAGGCAGTTTGATGTAACCGTTTGTTATGTTAACTTGGATTGGCTTATTCAGACGACCGCTCCCATAGAAAAAAAAATTTCATGTCAATATTATTATTTTTTTATTTTTTCGATCAGAACATGATGCCGAAAGTGACCACAAAGGGGTCCCCGCTATTTTGGTAACACCTTGTATTTAATCATTTATAAAATTCCTCAAAAACACTAAATAAGTACGATTTACCATTACCGTGTAATAAATAGCCTATTCCATTTTATTATAAGTAGTAATCCCCATAAAACTAATGGCCTGAAAACATGACAACCGAAGTGAAAAGCAGCGATAAAAGTAATCAAACAGTCGTTAAATTATTGTTTTAGTACCCCATCATTCGGTAGGTGACTTTTCTATAAGTAAATAAATTTTCTTGTACACGCGCCATCAGATATATCGGAGCTGTGGTGGCGGTCACAAATATCTGAACATGCACTTTGTCTCTTTGACAATAAAGGCGCGTTTAGATATCTGTGATCACCTTCACAGCTCCGATATGATGGCGAAAGTTGAATCGGAAAGTTGGAACTAATAATAGCCATGCAAGTCTATGTTGATGTTTTATTGAACTTTTAATATCATGGGATATTAGTATAACCTCTTATATAATGACACCTATCTATTAAATGTTAATACTACACTATTACACACGCAATGCTGACATGTCTGGGGGCGGATTTTTTAGAGTCATGCACTCAAATTCAAAACTTTGAAAATAATCGTACATAAAAGTTCCTTGTCATTATAATTCCAGGTTCGATACCCACAATTTATTTCTTCTATGACTCATATTTCTAAACTACCATTTCTTTGAAACTAAGAACAAATAAAATTTTTGTTCTTAGTTTCATAGATGGCAGCACCATCTCTCTAGCTATATCAGAATCCCGAAAGGGATTCATATAGGAGGCGCAAACACGTAGTGTTTCACCTTAGATCTGGTAAAACGGTGCCAAAAACCGTTAAAAAATTAAAAAGATTCCATATACTTCAATAATTTCGACGGGTCGCTGGGTACGGGTCGCCGAATTGGTTAAGGCGTCAGCCGCGATAGCTGGAGATGCGGGTTGCAATCCCGTCTCGAACGCTGGAGGTCCTCGTCGCTTTTTCTTAAGTATATGTTATCTATTTCAACTTTTACCGTTTCTTTGTTTTTGATAGAGTTTAACATGTCACGATTCGAGTACTGGACGCTCAGGCCCCTATTTCACTACAGCGACAATTGTCACGATTCCCGACATATGTAAATTTCTGACGTCCATTGGTTACATTGACCGCTTAACATTGGGTGGGTTGTGTGCTTGTTTGCCACCAACACGTTAGTTTCAATAAAATGCTCTTGTTTTTTATTATATCGTCAATAAATAGGTAGTAGTTTGGTGAAGAGCTCTTGCTAATTGTCACGATTCTCAGAAGAAAATTCGATAGTTTTCGACATGTGATTAGTCCTATGTCGGAAAATCGCGACAATTGTCGTATTTCTCGTGACAATTGTCAAGAGCCTTTCATCTAACTACTACCTATCTATTGATGATATAATAAATAATAACGGTATTTTATTGAAAGTAACGTGTTGGTGGCAAACAGGCACACGTCCCACCCGATGGTAAGCGGTCAATGCAACCAATGAACACCTGTAACGTCAGAAATTTACATATGTCGGGTATCGTGACAATTGTCGCTGTGGTGAAATAGGGGCCGGAAATCAGCACCCTGTACGAGTATTAGCAAGCATGTGTGACTTACCAGAGCCAATAGTCATACTAAGCAGATACTTTATTTATAATACTTATGCATAGTTAATGTTGTAAGGAACCTAGACATCCACCGCTGGAAAAAGGACTCCCACAAATGACTTTTAATGTAAAATCTTGGAGTGTTGCCATAGTAGCCACGATTGGTAGCATCTGGCAGCATTACGAGTACATCTTACAACAATGGAAAAAACGAAATTCCGAGCACTCAACATATCCAAAGGAAATATTTATTTGATTTCAATTTTTTTCTGATTCATATGGCTACGATATTCAGATATTTTGCGATATGAGACTCTTTTTGTTAATAGATTTTGTTTTGTATGATGAGCATATCGAAATTCCTTAAACTAAGAGAAAAAATTAGTCAATCCGATTGTATGTGTAAATATCAAGTGTTTCTTAGAAATACTTTAAAAATGAATTATTTATTTTATAGTTGTAATGAAAAATATCAAAGAAAAATGTGTTGTATAACATTTTATCTTCTGAATACATGTTAAAGCGATGGGTGACGATCACTGGTATAGTGTCAAGCAGTAGGATGTTTACCTTAATTTTAATACAAAGTAATCAAGTCTATAATCAGAACATCCAATCCGTGGGTATCAAAATTCTACCCGACATGCAACTGTAAATTACGTAAACCACTAAAACGGTAAGCCAGAAAATTACAATAGGGTTTCGCATTTGTTCAATATTCAGTAAGCGATGGGAGATGAACTCCGCGAGAGTGTATCATCGCGCTGTCACTCTGCCGTTATTTATGGACCAGTAAACCGGGAAATATATTTTCCCGGCGCCGGTCTCGTGTCCATTTCAGGTTAAGCCCCTTGGGCCAAACACTAGACGAGTCGAGTGTCATAAATTTGAAAACTGTTTCGCAAACGTGAAAAAATGAACCAAATATTTGAAGGCCGATCTTCGGGTTTATGTACGATACTTTTACACTGATTGCTTGGTCGGAGGAAGAAATGTGTAATATTATGTATGATGCTGATTTAGATAAGGTTTTGCATCGAAGGTTTGGGGAAATTTACAAGAATTTAAACAGCTTCGGCGAATACGTTGCTACACAATTTAATCGTGTGTCAGATAAGCGTAAATATCACTAAGTAACATTACAAATAACGGCTGACTGTACCGTGTGGTCCTGGCGGTCGCTAACCCGCCTGCCAGGCGTGGCGACGATAGCAACTACACCCCAAGATGATACAAGTAGGGTGATGGCACCAATGTTGGACACTTAGTTTTTAACCCTTAATTTGGCAAAAACAAAAAACTTGAGATCCAGCCTCAGCAGATCTGAATAATCCTAAAATTTCTAATCATAATAAAAATACAAAAAGATGGACGAATAATGTATACATCCTTCTATACACTGCCGAATTAAGGGTTTCCAAAACCATAATGTGCAATAAATAAACAAATGCAAAACACTTTCCTTGTAAATTACTAGCGCCGTCACCCTAATATATCCAGCAGTGGACTTACGTCGGAAATGATGAACAACACTAACAAATTGCGTCAAAATTGCAACTTTAACAACAACAACAACAACATTATTCATAGTAGCAGGTTATGCGTGTGTCAATATTTCCAGACAAAAATATTGTTACCTAATACTTACTAGAAAATTACAAAGCTTTGTTTTACGTAATCCAGTACAATGCACTTTGCAGGCATTTGTTGCCATCTCGGCTCTCCACTGCTAAGTTTAAACTTCTCAACAAAACTATCCGGACTTACTTTTTATTCAAAGCCACGGCTGTATTTTATAGGTTTTGCAGAATCGAAAGCACTAAATACTGTTTCCTAGGAAAGTTTCTTTGTCCCGCACTCTTTTGTTTTCTCAGAACAACGCAGGGTCCAAAAACGCTAACAACGTAGTAGAACAAGTTTTAATTGCATCCGAGTGTAGCTAACCCCGCGACCAAGTTGGGAGAAATCTAGATTAATTGAAACTCATTTGCCTAAAAGCCTTGAATGTTAACAAGAAGCACCTTGGGCTACAGTAAAAATAAATACTGCGGGCAAAGTTTCGAAAAGTGTTTACATGAAAATTCATACCGGATTCAGATAGTATTCGAATGAACGGAAATTATTTATTTTGATATCGCTGTTTCGTGTTTGCGCGGACAACTTTTCATGACGGCGCCTCACTTTTGCGAAAGTCAGGTACATATTCATTTAAAACAACTGTGGTGTTGGACAACTCAACTTGGTGTTATTATAGTGTCAGTCACGGATTCTAATAAGCATCATTAATACTTATTTAATTATGTATTTATAGGTCTACTAGTTTTTGCCCGCGGCTTCGCACGCGCAGAAGAATAAGAGTAAACACAACGTTCAAAGTCTCATCATTTGACT
This sequence comes from Grapholita molesta, assembly GCA_022674325.2. Taxonomy (NCBI): domain Eukaryota; kingdom Metazoa; phylum Arthropoda; class Insecta; order Lepidoptera; family Tortricidae; genus Grapholita; species Grapholita molesta. The sequence goes on from CP053138.2 coordinate 4,723,707, forward strand.
CCATCTCCATATAAACTTTTAACCTCTTTTTTGACCTTTTTGATATATATGTATATATAGATTAGAAAAAGGCACTACTTCCTTAGAACGGGCAAGGATGTTCATATACAAGGGACAAAGGGGATATCTCTGAATATAGGGGTTCAATGACATAATCGCCACGCTTGGAAGGCGGGTTGGCGATCGCAGTATGTTTCATCGCTCTAGAAGGACATGGGTCATAGGTATGGGTCATCCCCCGATGGTTTCTGGTTGCATTTCAAAGACAATATCCGGTTAATGCAATATAGTAAGTAATTTTTTTCTATGATATTATTTTAAAAATATAATAAAAGGAGAAATATAATTATTGTTTTATTACATATTTTGATTTGATTTTTAAATAGTTACTCTACAATTTAAATTACACATTGAAAAAAGATGACATATATTAAACTTCAAAAAATGGGACAATGTCCCTTGGCGTTCGAGACAACCCGCATCCACAGCATCATCATCTTCAGCTATCGCGATTGACGATGACGCCTTAACTTAAATACTGTGCGTCCCAAACACTCAATAAAATATTAATATTAATAAACTATCAATAACATAAGCTTATATAACGGTAACATATGCTTACATAACCAACTTATTCGTTATTGGATGAGATCAGAAAAATTCAATAAACTATCAATAAGAAAACAAAACACACCAGATACAATTTGCACAGAAATTATGGCAACTATTTGGTAGAATTACAGACAGCGATACAATTTCCATTAGGATCGTGACTAGCTAAGGAAACCTTTAATAATTACATTACATTCTACTTGTACAACCCAATTAGTAAAGTTAACCAATTTCTAGTAAAAGTAAAATCTAGGAACTTACCTTTTATCTTAAGCCAGAACGTAGTACATTCAAGAAACAATGGAAATCATTATTTTTAATATATAATTATAGTTATAGGAAGCAAAGGAATAGACGGATCGCGTAAAGTCATGTCGCCTCCCATGGTCAACCATACTCCATAAAGATTAGGTGCTTTGTTCGTTTAAGATGATATCGGTCCAGAAAAACTGAACAGAAGGACGACAAAAAGTTTTGCAGTTGCTATAAAAACTTTTTTACTATTCTCTTCCAGCCTGCTGTCATTCCCAATGTACTTAGTCATCATCATAATCTCAGCCATAAAACGTTCACTGCTGAACATAGGCCTCTCTCTTGGACCTCCGCATGTAGCGGTTGGAAGCGATCTACATCCAGCGTGTTCCGGTTGTCTCAGTAATTGTGACTAATAAGTAAGAAAAATAAACAAACTATCATGCATTGTGTCATAATTTTTTTGGGCTAAATGACATTGAACCGAATTTACTACTTAAGAAGATAAAAAGTTTCTACAAACCATGAGGCGATCATTAGCGGTACTATGGATTCATCAGTCCAATCTTCTATTCGACCAACAGACTTAAAGTAACATCAGTTTTTAGTTAAAACGCTTATGCCCTTTAAATGACAGCCTTCGAATTACATATCGGGCGATTATACCTTTACCTTACCATCCTTTCATTAGCGTTGAATCCCATAAGTGTACTATATATAAACCTGCAGATAAGGTATGAAGACTTGATAAAAGACCAAGAATAGCAAAGACTTTGCAAAAGTCAGCAGAAGATGATGACGAAAATGATCAATTTTATTATAAAAGAGTCCCTTTAATCACGTTTGCTAAGTGTACCCATATCCTTAAGAGTCAATAAGCGCAGAACAGGTGAAACGTAACAAACTTTATGAGTACCCGCAGCTGCGCTCAGCTATAAATTTCCAAGTAAATAACGAGTATATTTATTAACACTAGTAAAACGTTTCGCTGTATGCGAGACAGGCAGGATTTGATAGCTCTCCGGGATTATAACTTTCCTGGATAATTTTTAACGCCGTGCTTAAAGGATTTTGCAATTGGTGGAAAGCAAATGTATTCATAGGTTGATATTATAACATGATGTATTCATACGCTCCATGATTTACTAAATTTTGGATGTTAGTAAATAGTGGAAAACGGAATATTTTGTGGTTAATTAAAAAGTTTACTACGCTAACCTACAGTGAAACTGGTAAAACCGTTTTGCAGGGTTTAAACCACTAACTGTAAAGTTTATTTAATAATAAAACGTCACCTAACTAAGTACTATTGCACTTTAATCCTGCATATTTAACGAATACGATTAACAAATAAATTAGACATTTTACTTTTTTTTCTTAACAAAATATTGAAATTAAGCGAATTGTCATTTCAGTATTTGAAAACTTTCTCGAGACAACTTGCTTGAAGTAACTAATGACAAAATATGTAACATCAATTTATATATAATTTTATTAAGATACGGTATTGATTTAACCTCTTAAGACATTACATTTTTTGTCCGCTATATGAAAAATCTGTATGAATGGCAAAATTTTGGTTTTAAAACGTTGAATTGACAAATGTGCAACAGGCATAACAATTTTACAAAATAATTCACTACTCGAGTTTCCCAAAATAAACAAAAGAACGTACCTATGTCGTTCATACTCCCTTGTTACCCCAAAAATGATAAAGCATTAAATTAAATGTCAGTTTATTGTAATTTCATCTTTCATCTCTTAGGTTTAGAGTTGCTTTTCTTTTTACTAGCACATTATACTTAGTGTCTTTATAATCTCAAGTACGATTTATAGTTCCCGGGCTCCCGAAACTGAGCGCGGAAAACGATGGAATACTCGTTACTGTGGACATTAGAGCACGGGAGAACTGTATAGTTTGAAAGAATAACAAAAACTTGAGCACATTTTCGTAATCTGAGCATGTCCGCGGCTAAATGTCCGCCTATATAAGTTCTGGTTGTTGAGAATCGTTCGTGGACGTAGTTAGTTCAGCAATAAGCCTTGTTACTGCTTATAGTAGTTTTTCTGTTTGTGTTTTTTTGAATTTTTAAGAGAGCGTATGCATCTAAAAGAAGTTGGTTCTTGGAGGATACTTAATGTTTAGTGTATTATATATGTTACTGGGTATAGACATATTATTGTTGTTATTCAAATTAAGCGAGACTTAATCGCAAATATAAAATCACAAAAAAGATATAGATATAATGATCTGAAAAACCATGAAAACTTAAATCAAAATACACATAATTGTCTTTTTGACAGACTACTTAATAAAAGAGAAACTATAGCTAGACCTCGTATAATTACTAAACGTGTGTCAACTGAATGTCAGTGAAAATCCTGTTGTAAAATATCCAATTTTTCCACAGCTATAATATATCAAAAAGTACTTTAGAAACCAGCAACGTGTTTTTCCTGAATTACATAAAATTTCATACAACAATATTATTAATAGTCTCAATATCACTCTAAAAGTAACCGAATAAATCTTCAGTTTTATCTGTCAAGTCACACATGTCAAAGAGACTAAGACTAAACCTCAGACCAATAAATAAAACATAGACGGAGAATATTTTAACCGAAACTTGCTATAACAATGCTATGCTGCTTTAGAAAATATATTTCCCTATAAGAAAAAAGGAGAAAGTAATATATTTTGTCAATTTCGTCCATTTTTAAGCGTAATCATCTAAGTGTCAATCAGAAAGAAAAAGGGCTAGGCATCGCATGTTTTTATCGATATAGAGAAAGCTATTATCGACTAACGTTTTGTTAATAAAATGTTAGTACATAATTACACTGGGATTTAAGTTTTTTTTAACATAACATATTTAATTGTAAAAAAAAAATATTACCATATACCGTATCATATTTTTTATTGCAGAACAAGTTACAGTTCAATAAATATAAATTAAAGAGCGAAAACTAAGTAGGTTTACAAAGACACATAAAAACAACCTCAACAAGTTTCTACTTTTTGTGCTGCTCCTTGCTCCGACCGGTGGCGGCAAACCATTTCAATCGGATTTCTTCATTCTTAGGAAAACTGAAAATAAAAGAAACAAAATTAAACTAAAATATTGACAATATTACGGAAATACCTCTAAAATATTTTTTTTGCCATCCACCCATCACAGAAAAGTAGGTACCTACATCATCACCATATTCACGTCATGAACATGCCGCTGTAAGCAAAAAGGGCTAATTGCAAATTTCTCGAAATTGATTCGAGATCAGCAAAACTGGCTGATCTCGGATCAATTATTAACAAAATATCTAAAATAAATGCAATTACGCCGTTTTTGCTTACGGCAGCAGTTTATACGAACTATCGATATATTTTTTCACATCACTTATAACCTCAATTTAGGTTATAATCAATTAGGATATTTTGTGAAGAAATATGGTCTTAAACAAACAAATATTCATATTAATATCGAGAAAAGGGTATTTAAAATGTACTTACAATCAAACAATTACAAATCATGAAGATTTACTTCCAAAAACACAATATTTTGTACTCACCGTGGAAGCTGATATTTTCACACGTATTTTCTTTATTCTGGGGACGAGATCGACACCCACGAACTATGCATGCCATTGTGCATGCTTTTCAGATAACACTGACGCGGAATTACTTATTTTCACCTCAAAAACACTTTAAAATTCTTTAAGTTTTCGGGCTTACTCACTCGAATGTTTTCATCAAAACATAACCCGGCAAATTGAGAATGACTCATAGTGCTGCCACGACTAATGGTTAATTCGTTTATTTTATTTAGTCGCCTGGACAGTCTACACAGTCTACAAAATGACAATGAAAGTAGCTTCAGTGTGAAGTTAGCTGAAATTTGTCTATTTTTATTTATTGGTCTGAGGACTAAACGCATTTTATTGGTTTTCAATTAACATAAAAGCCGAACAAAGGACCCTTCCTTCGAACGCCTCCTCCTGCGGCCCAAATGTAACGGTGGCAAAAATTCCTGGATTCTAGAACGCGACGCGACGGCGCACTTGCAACGACTTAAGAAGCCCTGACATTTGCCTTTCTTCCTGTCAGTAATTTATTTACATTGTGTTGAATGTGTTGTAGTTTAAATTTGTGTTGTTTTTATTTTCTTTTATAAAATATGTTTTACAAGTAAGTTAACTATAGGTAAGTAAGTGTGGATGCAACCTTCAACACAGCCTGGTGGCAGCACATCGACCAATTTAACATGCAGCCTATGTAACAAAACTTTTGAAACTACACGAGGGCTTAATATACATTTTATCAAAAAACACAAAAAGTGCCATAGCCAAAATGCAGCTTCTTCAACTCCCAACCCACCAGTGTCACCCCTTACACCTTTGGCTGCCAACCACCACAACACTCCTTTCCATCTTCTCATTAGCAATTTAAAACATAAAACATCAATAGTTAAAGGAATTCCGCGAGGTGCCAGAATAACAGTCGCATCCCATCTTTCCAAAACCATAGAAAAATGCATACAAAGTAATAGTACAGAAGACTGGCACAATCTGCTCCTTTTTGCTTATCATACGCTGCATGTTATCAAAGATGATACTCCTACTAGTTTAACTCAAAAACTAAAAAACAACTGCTCCAACCAAAATTCTACTTTTGATCCCGATTATCAACCAAAACATATCAGTTTCAATAACCGTAAACACATAGAGGCCAAAATCAGTGACGGGGATTTAAAAGGAGCAGCCCGCCTTCTATTTTCTAGCGATACGCTGTCACCAGACACCTCGGACACTTATTTGGCACTACTATCTAAACACCCCCCAGCTCCTCCGATCCCCTACTTCTCGGACCCCCCAACGGCCGATCAAACCTGGCTCAAAATAAAAAACCACGACGTCCTTCAGGCAATTCTATCCTTTAAAACTGGTTCCGCAGCCGGTTTAGACGGGGTCTCACCCCAACACTTAAAAGACCTCATCTGTTACTCAGCTGGCGAGGCAGGTGACCAGCTCTTAAATTCCATAACCAAATTAATTAACATCATATTTTCAGGAAATATCAATGCAGAGATCGTCCCCATCCTTTTCGGTGCAAACCTCATAGCCCTATCTAAAAAAGATGGAGGGGTGAGACCCATAGCCGTTGGGTCAACACTTCGGCGCCTAGCTTCAAAAATAGCAGTTCATCATATCATTTCGAAATTACAACCCCAATTTGAACCCACGCAATTAGGCTTTGGTACGAAGGGTGGGTGCGAGGCGGCAGTACATGCCCTTCGCACCTTCCTTTCGCACAGTACGTCCGAAGTGTTACTCAAAATAGATGTTAAAAATGCATTTAACTCAGTAAATAGGGAAGCCCTGCTGACAGAAACTAAAAACATAGTCCCTGAAATATACAATTATCTCCTCCTTTCTTACGCTGAACCGACAAAGTTGCTATATCGGATGAAGTCCTTATCATCGGAGGTAGGCTGTCAGCAGGGAGATCCACTTGGGCCTGCAATTTTTTCTTTGGCGATTAACTCGGTGATTAAAAAATTGAAATCTAAATTTAACGTGTGGTATCTCGATGACGGGACTCTCGGAGGAGACTTAAATACGGTCCTTTCAGACCTTGCTCTGATCAAAACCGAATTTCATAAAATTGGACTCGAATTAAATTACTCCAAATGTGAACTATATATACCCCATTCTGTACCAAATCACAACGAAATTCACCAAAATTCAATATTTTGACGCCGAATATTAAATTAATCAAAAGGACTCTCTTTACCTCCTAGGGTCCCCTGTTTTTGAAGATTCCTTTTCGACTTATATACAAAATTCAATATCGAAATTCAAAACTACTCTGACCGTCTTCTGGAAATAAGTCCCCATTACGCTATAACAATCTTAAAATTCTGCCTTTTGTCCCCAAATTGACCTACGTTCTCCGCTGCAGCCCTATATTTAAATTCAAAAATATCTTATCACCATTGGACGACATTATCAAGTCAACTTTAGAATCTGTCTTAAACATCCAGCTCAGCGACCCTTCCTGGACCCAAGCTTCCTTACCTATCCGCTATGGTGGGTTGGGAATGCGCAAAATCTCTAGTGTGTCCTTGCCTGCTTTTTTGTCCTCCGTCCACAGCTCAGCCAATCTCATAGGCAAAATCTTACGGGATCTCCCATTAAACTATGAGGTTGCGAGCGTGGAGGAGGCCAAAAAGGCCTGGTCAAGTGCGTGACCAAGTACGAATTTCCCTACCCATCCAAATTCTCAGAGGAGCTGGGACGACCCATTATGCAAAATTACATATGACCATCTATTAAGCCACGCCACAGGTTCGGGAAAGGCCAGGCTATTGGCGTCGGCTTCCAGGGAGTCCGGTGATTGGCTGAGGGCTTACCCTTCGCCGAACATAGGTACCTTCCTGGGCCCCGACACTCTTCGCCTGGCCACCTGTCTGCGGCTTGGAGTCCGTGTTTTTGCTCCACACAGGTGCCCCTGCGGTAGCGATGTCGACGAGTTGGGTCACCACGGGCTGTCATGTCAGAAAAGTGCAGGGCGCTTTTCCAGACATGCCGCCCTAAATGACATTATCCTCCGGTCTCTTGCCACGTCCGGCGTGCCATCGCTGCTAGAGCCTACCGGCATAGCCAGAGATGATGGCAAGAGACCGGACGGGATGTCATTAGTTCCGTGGAAGGTGGGAAGGGCCCTGGTATGGGACGCTACGTGCGTCGACACACTGGCCCCTTCCCACATTCCCGGAACAACTAAACAAGCAGGTGCGGCGGCTAAAGCGGCCGAAAAGGTAAAGCACCAAAAATACTCGGGTCTCGGCCCCGAATACATTTTTATGCCATTCGGTGTCGAGACCCTCGGCCCGTGGGGACCCAGCGCGCTCCAGCTTTTTAAAGAGCTCGCCAAGCATCTAAAGGACTCGACAAATGACCGAAGAGCTGGCAGCTTCCTCGCCCAACGAATAAGTTTAGCTATACATGCCAGCATCCTTGGCACTATGCCGAAGGGGCCCAATTTTTTAAATTTATTTTAGTTTTATATAGGTTTAATTTTTGTTTAGTTTCAATTTAATTATAATTATAGTAGAAAAAAAAAATAATTCAATTGAATATCTTAATTAGATTAATCTTAAGATAACTTTGGTATATTTGAATGGTTCGTTATTTCATCTTTAAAATACCATTTCTATTTAAATATACACAAATAATTCCCAATTATTACTAAACTAGATGTCACTTCTGTCAGGGTTGATTTAAATTCAAAATGTATTTAAAATGATACCACACATTTTAATTTAGTGCGCTTAACTTCAAACTCAAGTAAATCCATTCTCTCAAATTATTATACATTTAAACTTAAAGTACAAAAGATTTACCCGAGCTTGAAGTAAAGCAACACATTTAATATACCGACATAAAATTTGTACTTGTCTAATCTTGTTTTATTCTGTTTATACAACAGCATTTGCTAAGACACCTAGCGACAATAAAGAGATAAAACCCTCTTCGTACGTAATTACTAGTAAAAATGCCCGATAAAGCAGCAAAATACCCAAGCGAAGCAAAATCCAATTTGTCTATCTAACGTAGTTTTTGTTTAAATATAAACCATGCAAGGTCCATCGCAGACGATGCGGGCGGGTGCGATAACTGTGATAAATGACTGTTATGACACACGCTCCGTCCATTCGATCGATACTATCTCGCCTCGGCACCACAATGGACACTAAATTCCGTGCACCAGCCAGCTCGAGATGGCTGCATTGATTGGTGTAAGATGCTTTGTGTGAAGCTTAAGAGATAATATAGGTTTGATATTGTTTTAATGATGCATTGAATTCAGCTGACCTAATGACGTAAGACATCTTTGTCATTGTATTGTGAAGATAGAGGCAGCGTAAATAGGCTTTGAAGATAACAATTTGTTATTGATCAGAGATCAGGTACTAAAATATTTTTCAATCAAGAGTGAATAGAAATCTTCTAGATAACCATGCTTTATACTAGAGCACATCGGCAACACGAGGTGAGTGATGTAGGGATTATCTAATCTAAATAAAAAAACCTCAAGTTAGAAGAAGAACTTACAATTACTGATTTTCCAAATTAAAAAAATAGACAATTTTTTTTTTTTTTTCTTGACTGACCAGCGTTCGACCTATCTGATTTATCACATTACTCATTTTTTCTTAATTGTGATTGATTTTTTGTTTTTTAGTCTAATCATCAACACTTATTGATCCAGCTTGCAAACTTGGTTATGCTATTAGATAGCACTCAAATTAATTTAACACACAAACCTTACCTAAATATAAGTGTAGATAAGTTATTTCTACCGAATTTATTTTATTTTATTTATTAGGAGAACAAACAGAGTGAAAATGTACATAAGATTCTATTAAAACTAACTTACACACTAAAACATGCATTTTCCTAGAATTAGAACATTTTCAATGATGTAGCATGAATACAAATTATTAGTCCAATATTGGTTTTTTAATTTAAATATGAATTAAATATTTAAGAGCTGGTTACATTATTAACATTTCAAGCTAATATTTTAGTGATTTGAAACATTATCATTATTTTGCTAGCGTCTGTGAACCAACTCAGCAACCTTTTCAAAGACACTTTTTAAAAGCATCTAGCATACTATCTACCCTTCTAACGACGAAGGAAAATCAGGTGTTATGTCAGCGAACTGTAGGTATAATTATCAATTGAGCTAATTTTATTATACCCGTAAGGTTTATTGTACCAGTGCTCGACACGCCTATAGCCTTAAGCGAACATTATTGCAAATCACTTATGTTTTAAGGTGACATTTCTTCAAATTCACTGTTGGGATTTTGTACATTCTCCTTACCACACCGATAGGATTTAAAAGTGATTAACTAAGATACTTATAGCCCTGGTAATAAACAAACATTACTGGATGTAAGCTTTTGAAAGTAACTTAGCTTAGCAACCCAATAAATGACACCCTGCTGTCACGTTATTGCGAATGCCGGTCGTTTTAAGTTGATATGGATAGGGTCACTGTAAGGAGAGTTCTTCTTATAAGTACTTTCTTATAACATAATCTGACTACATTGAAAAATAATTATAATTTTTGGTGATAAAAAATTAATGATTAACATAATTAGCTTCACCTATGAATGTAATTATATTTTCGCTTTGACTTGAGAGTCTCCTCTATTTTATTCGACGATTAAAAAGCGGAAGAAGCGTAAATATTTTGCTAGACTGGCTAACTAAATTAGTAACTTTTCAGCTGCAAAACACTTCAGCGGGAACGGCAATAAATGAAGTGGCTATTAAGATACATTTAGGGAGAATTAATGGTTGCGTAATAGAGTGAGAACTGGCCCACAAAAAGTAGGGGGGGACGCTTTCTTTGTTCTTGGTAAATCGAGTACGGGAGTCGTTTGTCGACTCTATATCACGTTGATTCGACATTTATGGCCCGCTCCAAAGATATATCTTTTTAGACCGTGTAATGCGAATTCTATGACAACTAATGTGTCGATGCCTTAGTTTAGGTATAAAGGTAATGTCATTGCCAGGGTTCGGACAAGTCATCACAGAAACTGATATGGACATGGGACAAGACTATTATAGAGTCGCGACTTAAGATTGTTATTATCTAAAGCTGGATATACGAGTATTATTATCGTAATTTGTCATAGATTTGTCAAAGTGGCATGCTTGAAACAGTTTTGTGGTGACAATTTAAACTAATACAATTTTTTTTTAATGGTTATTTCTAAATCTTTTAATTATGGTGCAAATAAATACAATTAACAAGTGGATTAAGGACTACCCAGACATGCAGAAGTTAATGGCTGCGTATGTGCAATGCAACCATCAGCATTAAAAAAAATGTTAATGGAAATACCATACATGTGTATGGTGAATTCTGGGTTGCACTAATAAATGTCATTGAAAAATATAATTAAATAATATTGTACATAATGCGATTCTATTGATCTTGTTCTATAGCCGTCTGGCGATTGTTTTGCGATGACTTGTCCGAACCCTGGTCATTGCTTGCGATATTTTTGTGAGAGTCTGTACATGACGTTATTATAAATACGAGTTTATATTTATTATTGTTTATTATCTTCTTGAACACGAAGTTTCAGTTTACATACTTTAGAGTAGATGTAGCTAAGCGCCTCCCTGAGGCGCATACAAAAGGAGTTTCGCCCGAGGAAGTGGATTTTTTTTTATATTTATTACAAATAGAAGTTTCTGATTAAAAAATAATTTAAATCTTTTTTTTGTAAATTTATCCCCAGTACGTATTACACTAAAACTCCATATTAACCAAAATATATTTTTTAATATTTAATCAAATAAAGCAGTAATTGCTTCATTTTATTGAATTATACTACAAATATTCACATAATATATAAGAAATGTGAAAACAGTAACATTATATATAATTAACTAATAACAAAAAATAAAATCTTATAAATAATAAACCTGTCCCAGGTCTCGGTCACTGGGTAGGGTGCCCAGAAGGCTGGCCGCATTCCCGCGTTGGATCGCAATGCTGATCCTATATATAAGCCAAATTATTTTAATATTTAAAGGTTCCAGGAAAAGGTTTTCTATTAAAAAATCAAAAATCTACAGTTTCAATCCCTTTGAAATTGACATTTAAGTGTGATATGTATTCCACGGTACACATTCCAAATATTATTATGTGGGTGAATTTGGGTGTTCTACGTCGTAAAGTAGATATATGTCTGCAGCTCGTTCCCTTTGTAAGACTGTAACTCTTGATTTGGAGATACTTCATTATTATATTATTGGGTAATCTTTGTGGAATTTGATTAAAAAAAGCGCGCGGAATATTCTAATAGCATTTAACTTAGAGTGGATATTAATTATATTTTTCTAAATACCTACAAAAATAACTAGTGATTAAATTTTAAAATAAAATTTAACTAAAACTAATGTAACTCCAAAAAAGTTACCGAAGACACTGGCAGCATTTCCTCGCTTGAGGCTGTAACGCTGAGCGAGGTAGCTGCCAGCTTGTCGGTCTCCTGGAGCGGTACCGCGAATATCGAAGTTCGTATATTTCGGGCATCTTTCTCTTTTACTCTAATTAAGGTGTCATGAGAGTGACAGAGACAACATCCCGAAATTTACGAATATCGACATCCGCGGTAGCGCCGCTGTACACTGTGATACCTCTATATTTCTTTGACAGATCCTTAAAGAAACTCAGTACCCTTACCATGAGTTGTGACATTGACGTTAACGAGTATCGAGTTTAATATCTGTGCATCTCGCTTGTACTATTTTAGTGCGAAAGAGATGCACAGATACTAAACTCGATACTCGTTATCGAAAACGTGAATGTCACAACTCATGGCAAGGGAACAGATCGTCGTGGATTTTAAGACGATTGACAGAGCAATTGTTATTACCTCTGTTAAATAAATATTATTTTCTCAAACATACTACGAAATGTATGCGTTAATGGCACGAAATGATGCCAAGAAGTTGCACATTTATGGACTAGGCCGTGAATAAATGTATGGAGTTAGTATGAAAAGCACATTATTGTCCGCAGCTCTAACTTTTTAAATTTGCCAACTAAGATTAGACTGACGAAGGAAAAAATACTAACATCCAAGTTACAATCTTTTTGAAAGCATAATTGGTATCATAATAATTGGTTAAACATGGTGCTGGAATAGCTTTTTCAATGTCAATTCATTAAAAAAAACGAAATCTATGAACCATAGATAGTTATATTTTTATAAGCAGTTAAAAAAGGTGTACGAATAGCTTTGTCGAATTTGTTTTTTTTTTGTATAAAAAATAACAAAGGCGGCAATTCAAAAATTTACTTGATTGCTTTGTTGTTATTTTAATTTTATTATTTTCTTGAAATGTTTGAAAAAAGCACTATACCTCTAACTCAATTTATGCGACCTCGTCTCCGACTCGGCCGTCTACCGCAATCTCGTTCTTAAATCCCTTACTTCACGGCCTCTGCAGTAATGTACTATAATTCACTTATTGTTACTATTTTGGTAAATTAATTTGTATGCTTCAAATATAGCCTAGCACTACATTTATATAAGCAATTTAAATGATTTCGTGAGGTGAATACTTAAGTACACCGTAATTGAATTTCTAATTGAAAGTGAACTGCTATTTTTGCTAATGTTTACTACTAGCTCGAAAAATATACCGTTACAATGAGCGATTTATACAAGGTAACTTTAATGATGCTACAATTTTGATTAAGTTTTTTTTTTTTTTTGTGACAAAGGTGGCAAACGAGCAGACGGATTACCTGATGGTAAGCAATTACCGTCGCCCATGGGCACTCGCAACACCAAGGGAGTCACAAGCGCATTGCCGACCTATAAGTGGGTTGGAGCTCTGGGAAACTTACTCACCATCAGGAACACAGCACTACATACCTGAAAGGTAGCAGTGCTATTATGGCTGTGGTCTTCTGTAAGGAGGAGGTACTTCCCCAGTTGGGCTGCCCCAGATTCAAGCGTGATGGTCATCGCTGTGCCCTACCTCTCATTTAAATAGTAGTTAGTGTATTGCAAATTAAAAAACAAAACTAAAATTTGAAATAATGCAAATATCTGTTTTTAAATGTCTACTAAAACAACAAGTAGGTGAAGAATAAGAAGAACTAGATATAGAATATGAACAAAAAATATCCTTTATATAATTGATTAATACCATATTGCCGTGTGATGCCGGCTGATTAGAATAGCACCACCCCGTCTCCTCCCGCGAGTGTCGTAAGAAGGGACAAAGGGAAAAATCCTGCGGACGGGCAGCAGCGTCCGTCAAAACCGAATCTACAGCTACTGCGGTCGCCAACTCGCCTGCTAAGCGTGGCGACTATGGCAACTACCCCCAAGATGATACAAATCATATTTGTGGGAGGCCTATGTCCAGCAGTGGACTGCATACGACTGAAATGTAATACCATATTAGCCAAGGATGTCCACTGAAGAATACAGGCCTACTCCATAGACCTCCACAGGGAGCGATTCGATACCATAATGGTCTATACCCTTAGTTGTGACTTTGAGACACTAATAACTCTGGACCCGGGTATGTCCTTAAACTACGTCCAACAATGAGAGGTAGGGCCCAGCGTTGACCATCACGCTTGAATCTGGGGCAGCCCAACTGGGGAAGTACCTCCTCCTTACAGAAGACCACAGCCATAATAGCACTGCCACCTTTCAGGTATGTAGTGTTGTGTTCCTGATGGTGAGTAAGGTTCCCAGAGCTCCAACCCCCCTTAAAGGCCGGCAACGCGCTTGTGACTCCCCTGGTGTTACGGGTGCCCATGAGCGACGGTAATTGCTTACCACCAGGCAATCCGCCTGCTCGTTTGCCGCCTATGTCATAAAAAAAAAAAGAACTAACTCTAAAATAATACTAGCGAGATGCACATTGCACAGATAGTAAACTCGATACTCGTTATCGAAAACCTCAGTCACAACTCATGGTTACTGTACGGGTTTATAACTACACGCTAATAATTTTATAACGCCTGTATATTTCCTGGCTTTCATCCCACATACCCATACAAGGCAATATGAAGTATAATATTAAAATCGTTCAAACTGTGCGCTTTGTCGCTCTCCGCATATTTCATAAGGCATTCTCAAACGTTCGCACTAGAAGCACTTAACTATTTGTCAAGAAATATGAAGCTACAAAAATTCATGAAATCGAGGTGTCGCCAAGAATTTTCACGCTATTTATGTGTACCACTAGAAGGAAGGAACCTACCGCTGGCAATTTCGCAGCGCGAAATAAATTCAAGCGTTTCCTTTGGTACTTTTTAATCTGGAATTTTCTAGGAATTATCTTAGGAGTATTTCTCTAAAAAATGTAGTTTCAACGTTTTGTTATTTTACTTTAATTTTGTAGTTTTTCTATTTGGAATAATGAGTTCTTTCACTATTCAGAATAGAAAAACACTAAGAAAGAATATGATCCCAAACTTTTTTTATTTTGTTACCATCTTTCATATATTTTGTATGGGTAGTTGATTTTTTGTATGGGTGGTAACAAAGGATGTTTAAAAAATGTATGGAATTTTCTGAAACATTTTAGTCTGGCTTTTGAGGTCGTGTTTCTGGGTGGAAATAACATTATTTAAAAAAAAGACCGTTGTCATTTTCATTATTTGGATGAATACAACGTAACATCTTAGCCATAATGCGTTTTCAGGTAAACAAATGATTTTTGAATGAAAAATATATTTGATATACAAACCAAATACAAATGAATAATTGTGAAATGTACGAAATGTGAAATACAGGCAAACATTATATTTTATACATGATATAATAATGTATGCCATTTAATAAGGGGTAATTTTGGTTTGGTTTTGTTCCGTTGTTATAAAGATAAATATGTATGTTTCAATACATCAATTACTGTATATATCTAATGACTGGTAGTTGTAAGCGTGAAAGTGTGATAATTATAATATCTCTTTCTGTCGCGTGGCTTTAAGAATAGACATTTGTCACACCGATAGCAGCGATAGACAAAGACGGAACTCTACTTAAACTTTAATTTCATATAAATGTCGTATCTCATTTCCATCATATGGACCCATTCATTTTCTCCTTTTAGTGGATAGTTTGACTAAAGAGTGCAGCAATACCTTTAGTTAGGATAATAGTAGTACCTACGTAGCAAACACCCGAGTAAGGCTAAGAAATAGGGTGACTCCGAACACGTGCAAATAATTGGTTCGCCAAAAACTAAGTTCAAGAATAGTTTGCAGCCTTTCTTCTAGCGATTACAGTAACAAATATTTTTTTTATGAAACTTCGGTATTAAAATCATAGTATTGTTTTTAATACCGACCTACCTACTTATCTAATACCTATGTTAATAAAGGAAATTAATACGAAATAAACTACATATTAACCCCCTCATGCTGCGTATCGCAGTTACGGGGGTTAGTTAGTTATGGGGGAGGCCCATGTCCAGTAATGGACGTCCATGGATGAAGCAGTAATGACTACTATTTGCAATAAATAATTGTTTTAAGTAATCAATCAATAATACAAATATCTTAAACTATTTTTTTAACATAATGACTTGCCCTCTTGTTAAGAATCAATTAACCCCCTTGAAGATTAAATTTTGGTATAAACGTATAATTTCTATCCACTAGTTTATATCTATATGGTTTAATGAAACATATAAAATGGTTAAAGAATTGTTATATTGTATTCTAAGTATCTACTTAGTATTACCTGATAGCCAAAAGTTAACAGCAAATAAACCCAGGTTTTAAACAGACGTTTAATACCATTAACTATAGCAACAAGTGTCTCGAAATAATTCTTCACGCAAAATACAAAATAAATATTTTCCTTATTATTATTTTTTTCCTAAGGCTCACCATACAAGTAAAATTCTACTCGAAATCGTTCTCTATTGTGTAAGAAATAAAGTATGATTTCTTATGTATCAAAATTGAAAGAAACAAATGAAATTTACCTCTGTTCCAATTTTATAAAATTCTAAATTCTTTAAAGTAATTAGTACTATAGGAAGGCCCGTGACTGAGCCTTACAAGGAAATGTGTGTATAACTTTATTGAAAACAATCACATTAAGTAAAACATTAAACTACGAGTTCTTAACTAGTTATTGCATTAAATATATTTTTATATTATGGCATTATGGCCCTTATGGCATTGCACCAAGGATGCTGGCGGCATTGTATCGCAATGTTGTATTGCAAAATTAAATTAACAAGTTCGATATTATCGCTGCAACTGAGCCCACACCCGAAAGGAAGCCATTTATTTTCTTTCCGAATAGGTCTCCCAACTCGCTCTGAAAGGTGAAATACCTCTTCCATTCTCAGACTTATCAGCGTTTTTTGCGTTCGTATTACCACAATACCTTAAGCTGGAATCCACGGTAAAGGAAACCGTCGACTATGCAAAGTGCTTAGATAAACATTCCTTCGCTAGCTTTCAGCATTTGGAAAATAAATTGTTCGTGTACTAAAATGACACGAATAATATTATCGGGTTAACAGTTTTGTTGCAATGCATTATAAAATTCATCTATACCTATACTTTGCCTGACACCGTGTTGAATACAACCCAAAGATACTTAAGTCGTTTAAATCGTTCCTATGCGATTTTCAAAATCAAGCTCAGAAAATGGCTGTACGAACAAGCGTTCTTTGATTACACAATGCTATTCTCGAGTAGTTTTTTTTTATAAAATAACGGTGGCAAACAAGAATACGACCCACCTGATGGTAAACAGTTACAGTAGGCTATGGACGCCTGCAACTCCAGAGGATTCGCATGCACGTTGCCTACTCTTTAAGAAGTTGTAAGGCGTCAGTAAAATAATGGCACTACGTACATAGTACAATAACATATATGCGACATATAGTAAGTATGACATATTATATAGGTATTCTAGAAATACGAGTAAGTCTGACATATGTAATGGAATATTACCAATAAAATGAATAATAAAAGTGATGGGTACGATTTAAACGAATAGGTAAACTGGTAAAGCTATTCATATTTGTAATTTTATATTTGAAAACGGTTGCGTTTTGTAACATCGCAAAAAGAAAGATAGCTACATCTAATTAGCAATTGACCTTTCATTCTCTAAGACTGGTATAGCCAGATTGTTTTATTTATTTAGATCAAAAGTTATGACGTCCAATTGCCATGTCAAATTATTTTTTTAAAGTGCCAAAAAAACTATTAGCTATTCAGTCTTTTACGTATTTATGTACTTTTCAATATCAAATTCAAAATTGGTGGTAATGCCAAAGGAGCATTGTTAGTAGTGATGTGCACATCAAATAGGTACGAAATGCAGATAGGATACGATTAAATTGAAATTACAATATCCAAGACTAATCCTTGGGTAGTTCTCCACAAACGTCATTGTCGTCTTGCTATTATCTCCGAACATAAAGAAGAAACTTCGTAAATTAAGATTAATTAACACTAAGCACAAGTATTGTTACAAAAATTCTTCAAAAGTTGAGTGTAGTTTTACATTATTTAACATAATAATATTCACAAATCCGACAATGACATTGTGGAGAACTGCCCCCTTACATCCCATACAATCAAATTGTAAACGGGCTCTCGTACCTTTTAGAAACTTAGCGAAATAAAACGCTCGTAGAAAACAACCGAATAAAAGATGTTCGAATTGAATAAACTAAAAAAAGCCTTAGTAAGCCCGAATCGTTAATTCGGCGCTCAAGCTGAACACCGATTAAGTTGTTTCACTCAAACTGTGTGCTCTCTGTTTTGTTCCTATTTCCTTTCCCGAGCACTTTACGGCGTTTTGAGATTCAATGTCGGAGGCGAGTTTGGGAACGGAAAATTTGATGGCAATTTCAACGGCATTTTACTCTTTAAATCAAAAAAGGATCATAGAAATTACAATGTCTATACAAAATTCTTTCAACATGCTGGCTATTTGTCTATTTTTGGCAGTTAATATGTGGAACAGCGCCATCTATGAACTCCTGTTGAGTTATTTTAACATCAGATACCTAAGAACTAAACTTACTGTTGTTGAACGTTATAGGTGGCGCTAGTGCGTTTGCCAGAAAGAGGGGAACGCGATTTTCACATACATTGTCAATCCATTTGTTATTTTATACTTAACAATTGTAGTTAACTTTTACACCAATATAGGTATATCACGAACGCCAACTAGTAGTAGTATCAGAAGATATAGGACAGCCATTTTGTTGCCTAACGTGTTACGCGTCTCTTACGCACTTACTTACTTTTTAGGACGTTACAGCAATAATGGCAGATGTGTTCAGTACACTGAGTGTAGATGACATAGCATTGTATGCTTTTGAATTTTTACTTCTCTGGTTGATAACATCTGAAATACCAAAATTGAATACCGGTTTATTTGTATAAAAATAATACGGGCAGACGTCCCTGATAAAGGTTTACTGACTTAATCATTGATTTTGAGTGATTGGAAACGTATTCGTCGTGTGAAGAGTGTTGTTATTCTATGCAACTGCCTCCCTCGCACTTGCGTACCCCTCGTAAGATTATGATTTCTAACCACTGAGGATAAAACAAGCCAAATACAATTAACAATTTAAAATTAATGTGATGATGATGATAAATGGATAAAAGAGAAAGTGAGTGCGAGTGAGTGAGTGTGACATTAATATAACCGCGACTGGATTAAATTTAAATCAGTATCTGCAATATATGTAGGAAATATTTTCAAGGAACAAATGTTGGCTAAGAATAATTGAGATTTAAGAATAGTGCTAAAACTGATGATGAGGTTATTTTCTAGATTTTTCAGCTAAGCTGCAACCATACTGGTTACCGCACTTTGAAAACTGTAGCACAAATCTAAGTAGGTATTAAATTAAATTTTAAATAATATGATCTCACTTTTATACTGGGAAACCATAATACTTATTTGTACTCGTATACTTGTAATAATTCAAAAGTAGTATTTTTTTTCTCACTAGCTCGGAAAGAACTGTTTTGTTTTTGAAAAACAGATAGCAAAGTTAACAACAATAATATTACATTGCTACCTATTCCGCTGTTTAATAACGTGCTAGTCAATCAGTGCCAACCCGTTCCCTCCCTCCCACCGCCGCGGTAGGAGTTAACATTAATGCATGAAAAAAATAATAAGTAAATTTAACGGGTTGGCACTGATTGACTAGCACGTTATTAAACAGCGGAATAGCAAAGTAATATTATTGTTGTTAATAATATGGACTTCCGCAAAGTAACGCCTGATTCAATTAATTAGATAGCAAAGTTGCAATTTATTCACAAGAGTGCATAGTAATTTAATACTAATTGTTTATTGCCTGTATACTTGTACTCGTAATAATTCAAAATTAGTGTGTTATTGTGTTCATGACTAATAAATTAATAATATATTCCTTAACTTTGAGTTGTTTTTCAACGAATAGTGTTGATTCTGAATATGCCCCTTGCTTAGTCATTGAAAATGTTCCAAGACTGTTGAGCGCATGTTATTCCAATCTGTGCTTAATTAAGCAATGTTATAATTAGCAATTCTTGGCCAACTTTTGATATTTGCAATTGAGAAAGTCAAGTTTAGCAGAGTTGCTTAATTGATATTAAATTTTTAATTGCCTTTTGTAATTCACACCTCGAGGAAATCGCTTTACGATTTATAAGTTCATTTTCAGTGTAGGTACTTTAGAAATTGATTAACACCTACAATATTTACATTTAAACTACTTAGCATATGAAATAATAATAAACCGACTCAGATTTCTAGAAATCTTAATGGAAAATATATACCAATGTTCCAAAAAGTACCGATACATTTCTCGTAATTTCATATTAAATTTACTTTAAGAAGAAGAAATATTGCACATGTTTTCCGTAATAGTAAGAACGCTGTACCAGAGTTAGAAGGAGGCATAATATAATTGGCCCATTTGATATTGACTTACAGAACAAAGACAGAGAAAATCACTCAGTCGTTTTTCTTATAATATACTGTTATCTCAAAAAGAGGGATATAGTTTTTTTTAACCCAGAATGTCAATTATAGTTTGCCAAACTGTAAATAAAACGAGACCGAAACAGTTTAAATCACGACACAACCCCAATCGATTAGTACTCCAACGTAAACAAACCATAAACAAAAACCTTTGTCATTTATTTGGAAACACGGCTAGTTTGTTTACACGAGACAGCCTCATTAGAGTGTAACTAGTAATGGGTTGTCTCGTGGAAACGAAAAGTTCTGTGTAGAACGTTCTCGATGTTAATGAATTTTGAGAACCATAAATATAACTGAGCCCTGTGTGTAAGTTTTTAAAGTAATATTACTTTACCATCACGTTAGTGTTTCTCATATAAATAACATTAATACTATTTTTATATTAAGCAGAAACGTCTGCTAGCATATCAAAGATATTTAAGTCGAATCCAGTGGTTGTGGGTTCGAGTCCCGCTGCGAGTCAAATTTTTCTATTTTTCTTTCGACTTAAATAACATTAATACTTACGCGTTCGAAACGTTTTTTACGTCAAAATAAACTTACACTAGAGCCTCTGGAGAAAATCGTGCTAAAACTGAGGTTGTTGTCTAGATATTCATTCAAGCTGAATACTGGTCACCGCACTTCCAAAACTGTAGCACAAATCTAAGTAGGTAAGAGCTACAATTACGTACATTTTCAATGATCTCATTTTTATATCGGGAAGCTTAATACTTGTATACTTGTACTAATTCAAAATAGAATAGTTTAATGCAAAAATTGTATATTAAATTTTTGCAAGTATAATTGAATTTCCATAAACAGTTATTAAAAAACTAAAAATAAATAAGATATATATTTAAGTAAATCGTTTTTAAACGTTATAAATAGTTGATATTTCGCGTTTACTTTCTTTGCAACAACGGGAACTATTTTCCCATCTGCAATAAACGAATTCTGATTTCTGATTTCAACTTTACGTGTAAATGCATGCTTTAATTTGCCAGTCGAGCACCTCAATCCCTTTGAAAAGTAATGCAGACATATTTCCCGGATGAAACCTTCCCAGGAACACAGGCAGAAGATTACCTATTAGATGACGCATGCATATTCTTAAAATGATCTACGATAATTGTATGTAATTAATTGAAAGTTGTGTGTATACATTTTTGCAGTTTACAAATAATATTATACTAATACTATTTTTGATCAATTCAATCGCAAATTCCACTGCTGGACATAGGTCTCTCACAAATATGACTTGTATCATCTTGGGGATAGTTGCCATAGTCGCCACGCTTGGCAGGCGGGTTGGCGACCGCAGTAGCTGTAGATCGGGTTTTGACGGACGCTGCTGCCCGTCCGTAGGATATTTCCCTTTGTCACCTCTTACGACACCCGCGGGAGGAGATGGGGTGGTGCTATTCTAGTCAGCCGGCATCACAATCGCAAATTCAAACACGGATTCTTCATTAACTTATTATTCAGCACATTAATGTCGTCAGTGTCATGATTTTCAAGTAACTAAGGACCTTTCACTACATAATATATGGGTATATATATAAATTTGTTAAGGACGAAAAACTTAAAAAAAAAGGATTTTCTAATGTAACAAAGAGCGTTATAGTAGAAAGCCTCTCTTGTACCAAGCAACGTGTTGAACTGAACTGAAATGAAAAAAGTATATTAAGTAATCTGACGATCAGCTAGCAGCACAAAACCCTTTTGTTATACAACTCGCTGCTGCGGCGACCACAACGCTTCACATTTGTTCTGAGCAGCGTAGTCTTACGGACGTAATCTTCGACTCTAGCTAACGAACTTAGTTCTAAGGTAAAGTTTTAATTGCTCCCTGGCAAATCTCAGTTTATCTTTTCGCGGTCTCTAGGAAACAGCTTTGTTGACTATAAATTCAATTTCGAGAAAAGATTGCGGTTTATCAACGTTCTCAGCTAAATGGAGGTTGTTGGTAATGTTGGCCCATTGTTCATACCGATAACACATCTTTTGAAGTTGAACTTGACTCAGATTAAAATTATCTTCAGGGACTTGAAATTTTCAATTAAAGTTCCTTACATTTATTTTATAATTTTACAGCTGGCAGCTTTCTCGCGTAGAGAATTGGTATTGCAATTCAGCGGGGAAATGCTGCCAGCATCTATTCTATGGTACCATGCCATGTAGCAATTTTTGTTTTAGTTTAGTTAAATTGGTTGTATTTTTACATATTTTTTATAAATATAAGTTTAGTTTCTAAGGTTAAGATATGTTTTTTCGATATTAGTAGCTTTTATTTAACTTGCAATTAAAGTAAGTAGGCTGACGATGGAATATACATTATAGATCCACTGATCAGATCTGATTCTGGTGCCAGAAGGTAACCATGGCAACTCCTAAAATACACAAGAAAAACACGTATTTTTTAGGCTTGTTAGAGTCCTCTTAATTTTTATGTTTCTATGCATAAAAAATAGTCATAAATAGTCATACATGTACCTAATAAAAGATTGTACCAAAAATATAATGTTTACTGAAACTAATTTACGTAGGTATTGATATACGTGCGAGAGAAACGTGCATGCCAAGACACAAAACAATTTAATATATTATTATATCATATACGAATCGACAATCCGAGTAGGTTACACAATTTCATGACGTCAAACACTAGGGAGATATTTCACACTCGAGTAAAGTAAAGTCGAGTAGTAAAGTTTGTTACTATTATTTCTGCATGAAATTTACAATTTCAATAACCGCAACTTTAAATTTCTCAACCACCTCTCCTCTTCTTGATTTGAAACAACCTAGAGAATGGAAAGCAACCTGAAAACTCGGGTTTAACCCGACCTAACGTATGTAAAATGAAATGAATGAGAACATTATAATAACATTAATAACTAGATCAAACTATAATTCACCTGTGCATTTAATCTCGCCTCAAACTCTCCTCCTCGCTTTTTTTAAAGTAGGTATATGTCATTTGTTTCAAATATATAAATCACCTGATTAAGTGAGGTACTTACACAAAATATAACTATTTAATTGCGAACTTCTTACAAATCGGTAATGAGGCCAATACGTTACAACACAGTAATGAACCAGGAGCGGCACCGCAAACATCGAAGTCCGTATATTTCGGGCGCGAATTGTAGAAAAATTAAATTACGTCAGTTTTGTGACAATAATGAAGCATTGAAGTTAATTTCTATAAATACTTTTTCACAAACCATAAGCAGTGCAAAAAAAAGAAAGAAATAATTTCACATAATGTAGATTCCATGCTTAACTATGGTCACAAAAGTAACGTAATTTGATTTATCTAAAGGTCACCATAATTATCATGTTGGCGTGTTGGGTATTCGATATCAAAAAGAGAAAAATTGGCTGAATACTTAAAAGGTCTTGATATTTAATGAAATATAATGAAAACTATGTAGATAAAAACAGATACAAAAAGAGAATTCAACAGTACTATACGTAAAGCCTAAACATCGACAGTGGTACAACTTTTTCTGACGTCTCATACTAAATCTCAAAGTCATCTACTAAAATGAACTTTTACTTTACTATGATAAAATGTATTTATATTAACATATTTTAATGTAAACATTTGTAAAATAATATCA
This sequence comes from Grapholita molesta, assembly GCA_022674325.2. Lineage (NCBI taxonomy): Eukaryota > Metazoa > Arthropoda > Insecta > Lepidoptera > Tortricidae > Grapholita > Grapholita molesta. Next base: position 4,747,774 of record CP053138.2, read on the forward strand.
AAGGTAATATAAACCCTTTTACTTTGAAGATTATCTTAGTTAGCTAACATTCTAAATCATATACATTCACCGCCTTTAACCCAACAAGCTTATAAAGGTCTTATTAAAAACCTTGAAAGTACGAAATGAACAATATCTTTTAATAAATTTCAGATAGCGGTGTCCGCTTGACAATTTTAAAAGGCCACAAGTCCTTTAAGCATCCTTTAAGTGTTCGGTCATTCTATGTTGGCCGGGTAGACGGGGCGTTTATCACCTCGAAGTCACGTACAAGCTGTCCCAGCATCACGTTAGCACCCCCTAATGAATTCTTACCTTGTTTACAATAAACCGAATAGCTTTTATGAAGCCCATTCATTATACGTATCTGCGGATTATGCGTGATGGCGTACCTGAGACGTGATGTTTCTGTGTTCTTGCGATTCTGGAGACTTGGGTCGATAAAAGTGTTGCTTTAATGAGATCGGCCTGTAAGTTATTGCTCGGGACATAATTTGCTTGGCAATCTTTTCGTACATACTGCTTGACAATATTTATGGATATGTAATAGAACATTGAAATATAAGTGCGAATAATACGAAATTGCAACGAGTGACGACTAATTAAAACACGACAATAGTGTTTTAAATTAACACGAGTTGCGAATTACCTATATGCTTATGTATAGCAACGTTTTACAGTAAATAATTATATCCTTTTTAATTTTCGACATAGTCACGTAATGTGCTCATTATTTCACCATACGTATTGTAAACTATAATAATTATATCATACTTTAATGGATTCGCCTAAGTTTTCAGTTCGAATCCAGACACGAAAATATATTTGTGAGTTCATGACTAATATTACTTACTGGGCTTATGCTTCGTATATATTTTAAATTGCTACTTATTTGTATATATTTATCTATTATAATATCATTGTCTAGTATTTGTGTTTGTGAAAGATTGTAACAAAACATATTTTTATCAGTTTAAATAAATTGATAATACGTAATCAGAAAAGATGTAAATGATGATGTTAGTATAAATAGAAATTCCAAAATAGTTCTGTCAACCTACAAAAACGATGTTCAAGAAGGGTCGAGCTCCTTAGTACCTCCACTTGTATTCGCCTAGCGTCCATCTTTACATATAGACCCTCTCAGCCGGCCAATGTTAACACGATTTAACAAAAATTGAATTAGGAAATATTGTTTTAAGACAAAAGGCAATAGAACACGTGTTGTATAGGAGCAAATACGCTCGAGAGCGGCCCAGAAGCCTCAGGCCTCGTACGTGACACCACTGCTTTATGCCGTCCTAGAGATATTGATCTATTGAATCATTTCACGCGATTGTATGCTATATTACTGGTTCAGGTACGAGAGCTCGTTTGTTACGATTGTCTCGAACGTTTGGATAATCCCCGTTTTCGACAATGGTATTGAACGAGAAATCTGTTCCTAGTTACAGACCATTGCGCTGGGCGTTTAGACAAGCCTGAACCTATGGTGTAAGCCTCGTTTAACTACTGTCCATTCTCCTTTCAGATTCAATCGTAAGAGCGATTTGGTAAAGCGTTGTTTATACAAAGAACGTTTAAAGACAATTGATTTAGGCCAGAGTCTAGATGTTTGTAAATAAACTTGTATTTGCTTTACGTGTCTATTAGTTGTTGTAACACTGTTATAGTACTTATAGGTCGTAACAAACAGGGTGATAAAACATTCAGTTATCTAGTTTTTATAAATTTTTTAGCCGAAACGTCTGCTAACAAATCCATGATTCTCGAATAATAATATCATTAAGGGGGCGCCCAGCTTTTCGCGCTACTCGATTCAATTTAATCATGGCGGCTCTGGTAAGGATGGGCAAACCGCTCGCATGTTTAGTAATTTTTGTTCGTATTATTAGAAATATGATATATTTTACAATGTAATACGTATACTTTATAGAAAATAAGTAATTTAGTTATTATTAAAAAACTTATTAACCTTCTGTTGAGTATTTGCAACGTATTAAGGGAATCCTATCTTTCTTAGAGGTCACTTTGGATGTCATTTCTATAAAGTAAACTTCAAGTAATTTTGTTGTTGAATCGTATGATTTATTTAGTCAATCCCTAAATATGTAGCTTATGACGCACATAGACTAAAATTAAGGATTAACTATACAAAAAAGGTATCTAACAAACGAAATTCTGCGGTAATTTCTGTGGTTTGTGCTCAATAAAAAATAGTAATGGGGTAGCGCATTAGTATCGGTGTATTCTCAATATAACTAGAGATTCTGATGCCAATAAAAAGATTTAACTCATTTACGGTACAAGTCACTAGGGGTATTCTTGTTGCGATGAAGTACAAAATGTAAAAACAGCTATGGATTGAACCTTAGTAAGGTGACGGCACCAGTAATGGACAAGGAACCAATCATGAACATTAGTGCTTATTTCAAAGGAGTTAAGTGTTGTGCATTTGTTGGGACATATTCAATTTATAACTTTATGATTTTTGAAATAAGAACTAAGTGTCCATCATTGGTGCCTGTCAGCTTAAAGTGTCCAACATTGGTGCCATCACCTTAGTTCAGTCGGTAGAGCGACGGATATGTATCCCATGTCGAGACTAGAAGTTTCGACATGGGATTTTTTGATATACTCGTAGTCTTAATTTTTAAAAATCTTGTTTCGCGTATTAAGTTATTCTTATTTTTTAACACTGGTCCTAGATTAAAACTGTGCAAAACCCCATCGAGCAATAACGAATTTAGAATCGACCATTAAAGTCGCAGACACAAAACTAAAATGCCCCGTTGCATTTCAAATTAACCGGCCGACCTTTCGAAAAGCGAATTCAAATTTTAGAGTGGACACAGTAAAAACGTTCGTGAAACAGCTAACCTCTTTGCGGGTACAGCGTGGCCCCACGTTTATTCAGAGAATGGAATTAGCATAGTAATGAAAAATATTGGTCGCTTCGCCACAGGCTCTGGCTCTCCTCCACACCCAATTTATCAGTGTCCAAAATAAAACAAAATTTATACACGAGCGGTAGGTTGTCACAAATTAACTGCCCGCACGCTCGGATAATTGCACGATAGCTGTATAACGTATAAAAGTGACCCACTTCGGTGCGAGTTCCTGGGTCCTTAATTACGTGTAAGAGTATCGAGTGTGAGGTGAGTATCGTAGCAACGGTCAAGGTAGAATGGACAGCTATTTACCGAGCAATGTACCTAAAGCTGTAGCTAACTCAAAGGTGAGATAAACACCGTTTAATTTGGTTTCTCTAGAGCATACACGCTTATGTCTAAAGTTTTCTAACCTATATCAACTTATATAAATGGTGCCCATTGGGCCGTGCATTTAAAAATTTGTTGTTCTTGCTTTTGTTCGTTGTTTTATTTTGAAATATCATCCTTTTTTATATCATTTTCAATTTTTGTATATTTTTTAAGCAGTTTGCTTTAAAAAAAGTACATAATTATAGTAGTAAGTTCTTGATGAAAAGAAATGACAATAAAACTAATGACTTTCGCATTTAGAATTCGACCCTGTTTGAAAAGATTGGTGGTGATCAGTGGTGATTTTTTTTGTCTACTCTCGCGTTGTACAAGTATATTAAACCACACCATACATGGGAGAAGATACCAAACAGTTATGTGAAAAAAAATGACATTTAAAAAAAATCGATTGGTCCAAAATTGAACCCTTTTTCTTCCATTAAACAAAGAGGAAACGCCGCTAGCAAAATGGGTACTAAGTATGCCACAAGCGAAGCTGCTAGACGGGGGTATTCTTTTTATAAAATACTAGCTGACCCGGCGAACTTCGTACCGCCTAAAAAGCGACAAATCACGGGATTTTTGTGATTTTTTTAGTACTTAATGTCTCAATCAGTGGTGTGACGATTCCAACCAATCCAAAATCATTTTAATCGGTTCAGCCGTTCTCGAGTAATAAGCGGTTGAACAAACCCCACTTTCTTTTATATATATAGATAGATTAAGAGACATTACTTTTACAGGTACAGAATTACAGCTGTTTTAATGTATTTACTAAACTTTTTTTATTTTCCTTCTGTTTCTTGAATTGAACCAATTTTGCGTTTATTCAAATATTTACTACTACTGACTCACTATTTTTAACTTAGACACTATACAGCCACATTCAAATATATCGTTGCGGCCAAGTTGCTCAAAAACATCGGAATTTGCACTTTATCGTCTTGACAACAGAGGCGTTGTTTAGATATTTGTGACCATATTGGCTGCTCAGACACATCCCATAGCGACTGTACGAAGTCTATTGTCACATAAAGAATTGTTATTTCAAGAACGAAATTTAAATGCTAAGCATTTTCTAGACGGTGCAAGATTCGAGAAGGGAACAATGCAACAATGAACGCGATAGCGCAGAGTAAGGGTTAGATAAGGGAAATATTCCTCTAGTTGGGAAAGAAGAGGCGAGGAATTGTCTAGAAAAAACCAGTGTAAGACTCTTTACGATGTTGTAAGCTAGAGTTTTGAGTTACTATTTACTTAAAGTATGTATAGGTTATAAATATTTTTCACCTCACTAGCTCAAAAAAATCGTTTTTATTATTTGAAAACATGTTGCAAAACTGTAAAGTAATGAAATACAAATTTTGGATGTTTTTAAACCCTTACCTGGGTTGATGTCATTTTAAATGATGATTATCAATGATAAATGATTAAAACCTGTAATATGAAGTAAATTTGAAATATTTAAGAGCTGTAGCGAGGTCTCGTGACGTTAAACCCTCCCAACGCCCAAGACTCTACTCTATACACTAGCTATGCTGGTGGTTCAAAGGGGGCTAATATTGAGTAATAACTGTTTTAAAATAAAAATAAATAGCTAGTGAGTAGCTAGGAAAGTCCATATTTATTCCTTAAAAAAATACAGCAAAACAATACATGTTCATAAGGGAGCTAAGTAATTACGTAGTTTATTTTATTTATTAATAAAATATTAAATGAAGTAATACAATTTATAAAAAGAGGTTGTGTTTTCCTTTCAACTGGGGTGATGCAATTTGACTAAAACTTGTAAATTGGATTAAATTTGAAATGAATTAGTGGGACGCCACTATGATAATTAGTAAAAAATAATCCCTACCTTTCGATCTTTATGATAAGCTACAAAGAATTTTTTTTTCTCGTTCAGCGGGTTGAGTTTCCGGCCCAGCCATGTAATTATTCAAAAATCTTTAAATGCTAAAAGTTGAAATAGATAACATATACTAAAGAAAAAACGACGGGGACCTCCGGTGTTCGAGACGTTCGGTGTTTTTTTTTCTTTAGTATATGTTATCTATTTCAACTTTTAATTTATATAGTAGTATTACTACTTAAAAATCAAAGCAAATCAAAAATATTTCATAAAAAATAATTTGATTTGTTCTTAGTATCTTTAAATGCTGTTTGAATAGTTTTTAAATTAAAATTTCCTTTCAGTAAAATGTTCCATCTACAATATTCAAGATTTCCCTCCATAGCCGTGGGATACCCTATATATTGACTGAGTACCCACAACACAAGCCTTCTTGAGCTTACTTCGCTTAGCTCAGTCGATTTGTGTAAGAGAGTACTGTTATATGTATTTCTTTAATATTTTAATAAAAAATATGATATTTTCTTTATCTTTGGTCTATAATTGCTACTAGTTTTGCTATGTAAGCTATGATAATTATAGGAAAGGAGACAAGGACGGCACGCGTCAGCCCGCAGGCAACCTCTGATACAACGTTACCACTAACAAACACATAATATGACATTAAACTCCTGCATTTTCCGGATCCTAGTATAAAATATGTACTTCATATTTTTATTCAGAACTTTAAATACAGAATAGCTGGATTTCATTTAACTGTGACGAAATAAAATCTTTATTTACAATAATTATATTACATACATACATTTCAGCCGTATGCGGTCCACTGCTGGACATAGGCCTTCCACAAATATGACTTGTATTACCTTGGGGGTAGTTGCCATAGTCTCCACGCTTGGCAGGCGGGTTGGCGACGTAGTAGCTGTAGATTGGGTTTCGACGGACGCTGCTGCCCGTCCGTAGGAGTTTTTCCTCTTACGACACCAGCGGGAGGAGATGGGGTGGTGCTATTCTAGTCAGCCGGCATCACACGGCAAACTTAACTAGTTATTAAATCTAAAAAGGCCAATGAGGCATTGTACCAAGAATGCTGGCGGCATTTCCTCGTTTTCTCACAATGCTACAACTGTGTCGTAAGTTTGATGTCACATTTAATAATCATTATATTTACTTGAAAGGATGTTCGAAAGTTAAATCCATACTAATATTATAAATGCGAAAGTAACTCTTTCTGTCTGTTACCTCTTCTTGCCTAAACCGATGAACCAATTGTGAAATTTGGTATGGAGAGAGTGAGCTACGAGAAAGTACATAATAGTAGTTTATGTATCTGTGCATAATGAAGGGCATCATAATAATATCACACGATTGTTGTAATGCCTAATTATGTATAGTTACATACACTACTTTATCTACAAACATATCATTAAGTGTTTTAAGATGGGTTCAGAAACCGGGGTTTTTACAAAATTACTAGGGTTACTTGTAAACATTAAAAAGTCAACAAACAAAACAAATGACAGCTTGGAACGGCGGCGTTGCGTATTTCGTATCTCAGTCAATTTTTTTTTAAACCATAGACAAGCGAATGAACTCCCTATTCTACTGTCACTCGAGTTCAAATGTCGTTCGATTTATATAAAAAAAAAAATAACGAATTGGCGTTTCGTATCAATGGCCGTTTTAATATCTATAGATACTAGATTAGACACCCCACTTGAATTTGACAGCTGTTCCAAATTTAAATTCATAACCTACTGATTTCAGTACGTAATGTTAACATTACCTACTGAAATCTTTCTGATGGTTGGTAATGCTGGTCATTGCCTACGGTTTCTGGACGCATTTTAGAGCACTTATGACATGTACGTAGATAAAATATTTTTTATCGCGCAATCATGCTTTATAGACGGACATGGCTGGCCAACGAAGTCACTAGAAAAAGCGAGTACATTTTAACATTATTTATATTATTTTTGTTATTTAGCTTTTCCGAATTTGTTTTAATATATTTATTACCCAATTGTGTTCGCCAACACCGATCACTTTTGTTTTTAACTTAGCCCTTAAAGTATGTACATACTTTAGTTTTATATAAGATACAAAGTTATATTTTTTATTATACCTTAAAGATCATGTATTTGTACTTGTGTAAGTATATACAATTTATACAGCCAACTAAGACAACGATCTAGTATACTGTATGTAAGTCTAATACGGGCGAAAAATTAATCCAGGCATAGTATTTACCAGTATAATCATTAACCAAAAGGTTTTTCTTTAATTATACCTATTATACATATGTAATTAATTTTTGTTAAATTTCTGAGCAGTAATGTACTGCGAACATTACACGATATGAGCTTTTGAAACGAACTGTCAACGAGTGTTTAACTCGAGTGTGTTACATTACATTGCGGGCCGAATTATTTTATATGGATAAAATTTTAATTGTACTTCTAAGAAAAAAATATCTAAATATATTTCTTACATCCTATTCTACCCTCCGTTAAGAGATTCGCCCGTATAAGAATTACACACTATAATATAATATGTGTTAGTAATACCACATAATCTACTCGTACATATACCTGAGTGATCCTTTAGTTAGGTTTTTAGCTATGGTATTGTGTGATTCATGATAATTACATAACCTAACATTTTTGTTTGCCCGATGTTTAATTTTTAACAGATCTAACGTATGTTATTTCGTGATTAAAAAAAAATAGTATTGACAACTTATTAGACTTCAAAGTTCAATCGTGAAGTCAGTGTCTCTATCTATTTAAGTATTTATATGTATCTATCTATTATATATATCGTCGTCTAGTTCCTACAACACAAGCCTTACTGAGCTTACCGTAGAACTAGGTCGATTTGTGTAAAATTGTCCCGAAATATTTATTATTTATTTATTTAGTGTATCAAAAATTGCGATATTGTCGCAATGGTAACAGAGTCGTGGTACGAAGGCGATATTACTTGTTTGACATTTGACGTTTCTTTAAAGTGAAAATAAACAGCAGTCCATTTCGTATTGGACAGTGTACATTGAAAATAATATTCAACTTGTATGGTAACTAATGAGTGAATCAACTATTTGTTGTTGTTATTCTGTACCATCAACCAGGGGATAACTGAAGCATAGTTTGCAAGAATAAATGTGCCCCTGCGTACTACTGACGCGCTTCGTAGATGACCCATTATGGAAGGGAATTATAGCTTCTACTAATATCTATTTTTTGTGTATTTAGATTTTTGGCTTGAAGAGTGACCCAGGGGAACGTAACCATGACAACGAGGGAAGAATAGTTGATTGAGCCTAATAATTAAATTAAGAATTAATGTGTTTTTTTTTTTCGCGGAATAAAATATGCTTTGTTTAATAGAAAAATCAAACATTCCATTTAAAGCTTCAAACTCAAAGTCACCATAACAGAAACACATATTTTACGGTGCCGTAACAAATCTCAGGCACAAAATAATTAACTAAAGAAAGTTTCCTTAGTCTTGTTTGGAGGTTTACATTCCCCTGTGATCTTCATCTAATTAGGTTCTTGTTATACGTAAGAAGCTTATATTTTAATAGCCTACAAAAGATAAAGGCATGTATGTATATTTTTTTATTAACATTTTAAAAATAAATATTATGATTTTTCACCTCACTATCTGTTTTATTCTTTAAAACATATAGCAAAGTTGCACTTTATTCACAAGAGTGCAAAGTAATCTTATACAAATTGTTTATTACTAATCGAGTTTTTTTTGACATTAGATTATGGGATGTACTTTTGTATAATATTTTTTGAATTATAAATGATGGATGCCAATAATTTTGATTATATATTTTTAAAGTTTTAGAGTTTTTTTTCCTCGCCGTAGTGAGGTGAAAAATTATGTGTTTCACCCGGTAGCAAAGTGTGTTCTCTCTCGCGCTAGCTCGGGTCTCAATATTAGCACGAAAGGTAAACACTAACTTTGCTCCCTATAACAAATAACTATTGTTGTGCACAACCTTACAAAGCTTATTGTGAGGCTAGGTTGATTTGTCTAAAAATTTACTATTATATTTTTTTATTTATAATTTTAGTACAACTGCTTAAAATAGAAGGTAAAGGAACGTTCAACAGTTACTTTACTGTCATGATGTTTTTTTGTACATATCGACGCTGAAAAGCAAACACGTAGTAACCCACAAAAGTCAAATTGTCCACCAGAGCCGAAAAACCTTTACATTATTGAAAAAAAATTCGTAGTTTTTGTATTTATGCAGATAAATTACTGAAATTTGGCCACAATGTGTAATTATTTTAAAGCTCTAAATGCATTTTGTTTGAAATAACCTTAAGTCATTACAAACGGAGATTTGTGCGTTACTACATTTTGATTTTTTTTTCACGGAAAGCAAACCTGTAGTAACCCGAATCATTAAATATATGGGACTGCCGATTTTCATCAATTTTATGAACAGCATAAGTGCAGTAACCCACGTGAACTGGTAAAATGTTAACCAATATAATGTTATAAATGTTGGTTCTAAGATAATTGCAGAAAACAAAATGCAGTAACGCTAATTATTTTTGGTTTTATAAGTCATTTAGTATGCGTTAAATGTATTGTTAGCAATTCTTATATACCCTTCCAAGTGACGTTAATGGTATGATATAAAAAAACACACGACTTTTCGTACGTTTACCTAAAATAGTACAAATATTTTTGAGATATTTTGCTTATTATTCCCATGAAAATAATACCAACTGTTACATACAATTAATAATTAAAACTAACAATAAAATTCATAGTAATCTAAAACAAATTTTAAAAAGTCAAAGAAAATAAAATGAATGTCTAAACTAGTGTCTAGCCTGCTACGTACCCGGCTCAAACGTTCCCAAGATGGCCGCCGCATTCCCGCGTTGAATGGCCAGGGAAATACGTTGAACCAGGTAGGTACCAGACCGAGGATCGCAACTCCTATCGCGCAAACCCTTTCCCAAAACCTGAATAAAAACTTTGGCCTCCGAGCACTAGGGTCCCCCCGTTTCAACTGCAAGAGAGACGAAATCATACACCGGTTCCAAGGTCAAATATTTGGCGAGTTTGTGCCTAGCCGCATTTTCTGCAGCACCACCAGCCGACCACGTGGTCTATGCGAGATACGACGCCACAAAAGTGCTCACACAGGTGGCATCCCACAGCAGACTGCGCCCTTTCGTCCAAGGAACCGTGTAAGCCCGTCTGGTCTATTTCCATCAGTACCTGAGACCCTGGGGCTCCAGCACGCAAGGAATGTTTGCCAACATCAATGCTCGGCGAACTATATCATTCAAGGCATGGTGCCGAGGAAATCTGCCTGCGCAACGTGCACAACTTAGCCCATGATACCCATTCGCCTCGACCATCGTTCCGCAAATATAGTGATGTGACTTACAAACCCTGCAACCTAGCCTTTACGCAGCTCCAATCCTCAGAGAATCCTCATCAAGTAAGGTTCCTAAATGTGACGACGGCAAGGAATGCAACCAGGCCCCCGATTCGGGCTGTACCAAAGCCTTCAAATGCGCTAACTCCACCCCTGATGCACTCTAGTAAGGCGTTATAAGTTTGCCGACTTATAATCTCATCCCACGATCTCTGCACCGCAAGTTTTTCTGGCCTTTCTCCAGTTATGCAGCGAACAGACTACTCGGCTAAAGCGCCCTCCAAAAAAGGCACCTGGACCTGCTCATCAACGTTAACGTTAGGATACGCGAAACCAGTCCGAGAGACGCATGCGAGGACGAAAGAAACGCTATGAGTCCAATGTCCGCCATACGACGAACTCCCAAGCCACCGAAACGTATAGGAAGAGTAGCCCGACGAAAGTGGGAATCCTCAAGACTTACATTCAGAATAGTCTCCAGAACATTGCGAAGCACATCATCAAAACCCTGGAACACCTGCAAAAACGAAATCGAAAAACAGTTACGTAACAGCACCAAAGAAACATGCGCCGACAGATGATGCAGGTGATCCAATGATTCCGCCATGGCTGTTGTTTTACCCTCAATGATGCGACTGACTCCCTCCGGAAAAATCGGTGCACCAAGAAGCGACAGGCCCTTCCTTTCCAGTACCTTTACGCCCGGTAAAATTGCCTCGAATCCGGCACTGAATCTATTGCCCCGGGTCCACAGGGAAACAATTCACATTTACCGGCATTAACTTCTCAACCAATGGCTGATAAAGCGGGTAAAATCTTCCCTCAGGACAACTTCAGGCGGTCCCCCCAATGTTCCATCGTCCAGATACCAAACATTCAGAGGCGATTCCATAGATGCAATGGTGTTCCTCATAGCCAGGCAAAAAAGTAGCGGTCCAACGGGGTCTCCCTGCTGAGCTCCTACTTGTGACAAAATTGGAGGACTTGAGCCATAAAAAAAATTGCTAGGAGAGGAATAGCATTGATAAAAAAAGGGATATAAAGCCGAAACGTGATCCCTAACCTCTCTCAAAATGATATCCCTCTCCACACTGTTAAAGGCATTTTTAATTTCCAACTTTATCACCACATTACCGACATTATTTTGATCCATGGTAGGTATAAGAACGTATCGCATGGATAGCCGCCTCGCATCCCACTAAAGCCAACTTTGTGCGGCTGAAGAAGGGCCGCCATCTCCTCTTTTGCAGCGCGGCATGCAAGCTTGGACACCAACCGCCGTATCGTGTTACCAATAGCAATAGCCTCAGCCCACCATCCTTTTTCGCCAAGGCACACAGCGACGCTCCATAAAGATACGGACTTGTGGATTTACCATGCCTGTTAAAAGAAAATTGCATAGTTGAGTGAGGGCCTCCAGTAGTTTTACCCTATTACAACCGAAGACGTTAGCTCCTTCATGTGCTGGGGACGCAAACCATCTAAGCCGGACGCCGACCCATTGTAAGAAGAGCTCAATGCATTTGCTACTTCGTTCACGGTCACACTCAAGAACAAGCTGGAAAGGTCTGGCTCAGGGGGGAGATCTAGTGTTCGGGAAGGTGACGGGTGCTTGTCACGCAGAGCTCCCAATGTTTCAGCACCCGGGGGCGCAAGAGTACAGTCCGAGAGAAGAAGGCGAACCGCACCCCTCAAGTCTCCGTCATGAACCTTGGCTTCTATGCTACGGTAAAGAGATCGAGGCTTAAGACCGGTCGCAGCAGGAAAATAGATGCACGAGCTGTCTATGTTGTCCTTCACCTTTGAAGTCAAAGACCTACGGTTAACTGGAAATTATTTAAGTTACCTATTAACTAGAGCGAGAAGACAATATATAAGTAGGTGTTGCTACCTCACTCTGCTAACCTTAACAACTTGAACTTGTCCACGAAAATTATGTTTCTTTTATTTTATTAACTGTTTATGACCCTTAATTATTCATATAACATATATTACAATCACATAAAATGTGGTTTCATTTCTACAGCAAAAGAATAATGAAACAATTGATAAAACTTACTTTTAATTAAGTAATAATTCCCAACCCTAATAATTTCGTACACAAAATAATATGAATCACAAACACGTCAACCCATTTTCGCTGCTTGCGCCGCACTGCGGGACGGCGCAAACATCAAAGTAGTGGCAGCGACGGGCACGTTCAAATGAAATAAGCCCGCGTAAGTTTAAATCTAAGTCCAACAATAATGAAGTAACATTCATTATTAAATCATAAATGCTCCTTGTAAACGTAGTAAAAGGCTTGTGTCTTTATATTAAATACTGTGTAAATTTGTGGTAAATACTACTTGTTAACAAAATAATTCTCGCCATATGGCGTAACTGCGGATCACTCACAATTCATGAGCAGCAAATGCGTAGTAAACCACACTAGCGGCAGAACTGTGGACGTCGTAAATGACACAATTTATTTTTTATAGAAAACGTAGTGCTGTAACTACAATTGTATAAAAACACTGGGTTTTATTGCTATTTACCACGTATTTGCGGTGCCAGTTTTAAAAAAAGACTAGAAAATTTGAGTTCCTATTTTCGTCATTTTCTATTGTATCTGCATGTGGATTAGACCATTCGACGCAGAAAAAATTACTGATTCTAAAAATGCAAAAAAAAAATTTTTGACCTTGTGTGGGTTACTACCTGTTTGCTTTCCGGCGTCGATATGTTTATGCGTCCAGAAACCGTTTGCAATGACCAGCATTACCAACCATCAGAAATTAATGGAGATGTAATGTTAACATTACCTCCTGAAAACACTAGGTTATGAGTTTAAATTTGGAACAGCTGTCAAATTCAAGTGGGGTGTTCTCTATTCTGGTATCTATAGATATTAAAACAGTCATTGATACGAAACGCCAATTCGTTATGTTTTTTTAATATAAATCGAATGACATTTGAACTCGAGTGACAATAGAATAGGTGGTTCATTCGCTTGTCTATGGTTTAAAAAAATATTTGACTGAGATACGAAATACGAAACGCCGCCATTCCAAGCTGTCATTTGTTTTATTCATTGACTTTTTTTTGTTTACAAGGAGCACTAGTATACTGTGGGTCATTTACCTACGGTTCCTGAAGCCATCTTAAAACACTTATGATATATGTGTAGATAAAGTAGTGTATGCAATTATACAAATAATTCGGCATTACATTCGGTTTTTAATAATAGATTATGTATCTGTGCATAATGCCCTTCATTATGCACAGATTAAAAACCGATTATCATTCGAGCAAATTCTGCACTGGACTAAACAGTACCAGGTCACAAATAAAAACTTAAATATAATGGATGACTTCCACTACTGAGTAACAAATATTCGTGATATATGTATACAGAAATGAATGAGTATTCAAGCCGTGGACCTTCTTTATTTTCAGAGTGCTTATTAAGCTTTTTTTTTTATATCTGACACGTAATATTGGTTTTGCGGTAGTTTTAAAGATAAAGGCAGCAAAGGCTGAAATAAGTGCAAACTATTGAAATTGTGTCGTGATACGAGGAATTTATTTGTATTTAATAATGAACTGCCGTGTTTAATAGATTTTTTATTAAAATTAGTGTTTAATTATTATGACTATAAGGAGGGCCACTATACAGACTATAGGCTAGATAGCCGTTACTAACTTTTATTATACGTGCAATGAGATTTAGATATTATCTTCTTTATATTAGGCCAGGTGGCGTCATGTCTCGGTCGCGGCTAGACGAGAGGTTTGTAATGAAATTTCACACAAAGTTGCAGGCCTAGGCCGGGAAGTGGATTTTAATTTCCATTTCACATATCTTTATGATTCACCATAATGACATCCACTCATTAAAAAAATACCATATTTTCTTTTTGTTTCTTTATGACATTCTACCGCTATTAAAAAAGCAATAAATATTTAATGTCTTAATTTCATTGCATATTTGCAAAGCACTATACATATATATTAAGCTAACTTGGTCCTTCACATTACCAAGCTATTATTTTAAACGGGATAGTTACCTCGAAAACTCATTCAAATTAATATAAATGGTAACTATCTATATATTATATGTATACTACATGTAAAGCACTTTAGATACTTAAACTTAAAAATAGGCTGTCGACCTCAAAGCTGTCCATAATATAATCTATTCGGCCGACAATTTCTTACTTCCCGGACTCTGTTAAAAATGTACTATTGCGCGTGATGCGAAACTACACGAAGTGTTTAGCAAAAGCAGCCGCCACTCAAGATCTAGCTTTTCACATGATATCGCAAATTATACATCAAGTATTTGCGTAATACTTCAACCTTTCTAAGCCTGATTTTCATTTCTTTTGAAACCCTCATCACAAAAAGCGTAAAGATCTCTTTTAAGAGACATTGCCTGCTCTTGTGTTCGCTAATCTGTACGTTTCTGAGCATCTGCTTTGAAATGTAATAAAAATCGGCTTACTAAGACACGTATGGGTCCCGAATAAGAAAAGTACTATGGTGCAAATTCTTTTTTGCCTCCGGAAAAATTATGTCCGCTAACATTCGCGACCTCGCAGTCAAAGTTGCTTGAACTTCGCAACGGCAAAGATAAACTTGCCGAGACGTATTCTAAGAGTCACGTAAAGTAAACACGTTTGAACATGTTCGCAGTTTTATTTCACGTCGAGGTAAACACTTGAAAGATGAATTTTTCGCTCAACAAACAAAATTAAGTTTTTTAATATTTTCCCTTTTTGACTGGGGTGTGATATGTTTTCGCTGTAAGCTTTAGAAATGAACGTGTTGAAACTTGTTTGTTCTATGTTGCCAACCTTGATAAGTTATTAAGCTACGAACGTGATACTAAGCACCGTTACTTTACTGAGTGAGATACAGGTAAAGAATAATTAGTAGATAGCTATCAGAATATTAACACACTTATCACTTCACTAGCTCGGAAAGAACTGGTTTATTCTTTAAAAACAGATAGCAGTAGATATCAGTCTCACGATTCAGCAAGGAAATGTTGCCAGCATCTTCCAGCATGTTAGTTTTACTTAATTTTTTATTATTCGTTTTATTTACGAACTGTTCCAGTTATTTAGTTGATATGATAAAATGTTAATGATTAACTAATTTAAAGTAGATGTTAGTTTGTGTGTAGTTTGAGTAGAATTAAAATTATGTTTCTGGTTAGCTGAATGGTAGGTAGACTTCTGTACCAATGTCGTAATTAGGGTTCTCTTATTTATCGCCGAAAATCGTATGGCCGATTATCACTTCCCAACTCACGTTTCGCGTAATTTTATTTCGCCGAACGTTCATTTCCCAACTTATCAAATTTGTTTGTTTCATTTGACAACTTAACAGTTACCAACTCAACATTTGGTCTGTGTGTTATAATGTCATTTTTCAAAACGCCTATTTTCATGTTGTAGAATGTCTTAGTTGGCATAATATAAATTTGGTTGTTTATTATTTTCAACTTTACTAGTAGAGGCGTTTTGTGGGTAATGTATAGTATTAAAAAAAGTCGGTTCTGGCGCTTCGCCGGCCGCTACCACGGCACGCTCGCTTCGCTCGCTCGGCTCGCGCGCTGTTGGGTCACAGTTCTACCTAACACTCCTCCTCGCTTCGCTCGTCGTCGTACCTAACTGGTCTCTGTAGATATGTGACGCCTATTACTAAACTAATTGCTTATTTGTTTCAGGTAAGAGATAAAAAATACCTAAACCTAACACTATCGCAATACACTATGAAAATAACTAAATATAAAATGAAAAGGGAACTGTTGCATTAACAATACGTTGTTCGATCAAGTGAAAGATTTGACAAATGATGAGACTGCCAAAAGTTTAAAGGCGTTGTAATAATCTGCTTAACAATAATTCTGCTAATTAAAAAGTTGTCATATAAAAATTTGGCAATCGTTAGTTGTCAAAGTGAACATTCGGCGAAATGTTGGTTGGCAAATGAAATTCGACCAAAAGAAATTCGGCGAAAAGGCAGAACACCCGTAATTAGGTAGACATGTAAACAAGGAGATCAACTTTAGTTTTAAAACCTTTTTTTTTAATCACTGACTTCCACTGATGGACACTGCAGGCTTCCCCCAAAGTAGGGAGTAATATTTTTAGTACCTACCGTTTGCAAGAATGGCGGCTTAATTCAAAAATCGCTACGCTTGATAGGTGGGTTGGCAATCTCTAAAGGGACGCTGCTGGTCTTTGGTGGTTTGTGATCGCAGCTTAGGTAAATAGGGACAATATCTACTAGAGTAATACGGTCGGGTATTTATGGTTTTTTACTTCAGTACCTAGTACCTACCCTTACCATGAGTTGTGACATTAACGTTTTCGACAACTAGTATCGAGTTTACTATCGGTGCATCTCGCTTGTACTATTTTAGTGCGAACGAGATGCACAGATAGTAAATTCGATATTCGTTATCGAAAACCTCAAAGTCACAACTCATGGTAAGGGTACTGTCATGCTCCAGCAAGTATGTGAGTGTGAAAGTAAAGAATAGCGTGGTAGAAGTGACGTATTAAGATCGATAATCATATTTATTATTCGATAATAGTGGAAAGACTCGAAAAACCAGAAATGTGACGTAGGAACTGACCAACTGGCAAACGATTATAACACAACACGTTATCTAATGACCTACGAATGATATATGAGATAATATTACTATGACAATTATGGCTAAGATCAAAGATTACCTCCATTAAATACCGCAATGTGGAATATTACGTTCATTCAGAAAATATACCGTGTGTCGCCGTCAGAGGAGCTTTAACTTTGAGGATCGCTTCTGCACCACGAATGTAGCAACATTTGTTTTACAACTTTAAAGAAATATTTAATTTACTACTTACTTGTGATTTTTTCGAACAAACTAAATAGTCTTTTCAATGAACAGCCTTCAATAGTCTAGTTGACATTTACTGTCACCTAACTAGCCTACAAACTTCATAGTTTTCGCAGTACATGGCATGCTTGAAATTTTTTTCAAAAGTCGTCACACTGTATGCTAAATTTATTTGTTTATTACTTTTGAAAGACGTCCACTTATGGAAATAGGCTTACCGAAGGATCGCCTGCACTGCACTGTTTACCTCCAACGAGTTCCCGCAACCTTGACCAGATCGTCAGACCATCTTGTGGGAGGTCTACTCACACCACGTTTTCCAGTACGTGGTTAAAAGTCATTAGTTTAATTATATTTAATAATAACTATGAGTACTATGACACACACACACACACACACACACACACGTACATACCCATAATAATTCCCTTTAACCCTGAATTAATCTTAACATATGCATCATACGTTTGTTAATTCACTAAGGACACATCGTATAAACCATCTAGTAGGTAGTGATCAGTGACAAAGACTCAGCAAGACGGGAAGACGTGACGGGTCCCTCATCACTCAAGCGGACAGTAGAGTTCCGCCCGGATATTATTCGTTGACCGATTTTCTATAGTAATATAGTAAAATAGGCAGAAAGTAACAGTGTAGGAATAACACAGCTGATTTTTACTGGATCAATTTGAAGGAATAGTTCACAATAGTACAATATTCGAATTGATATATTGATTATTATTAAATATTTTTTTCTTTTAATATCGGATCATCAGAACCGAATTAATTCGGAACACATCAAGTCCCTCGCTTTGTCCCGGCATTTTGCCACGGCTTATGGGAGCCGCTGGGCAACTAATTCCATGCTTTGGCGTAGGCACTAGTATGAAAGCGACTGCCAGCTGATCTTCCAACCCAGAGGGTAAACTAGGCCTGACTTTATTGGGATTAGTCCGGTTTGTTGGTCGCTATATTTTTCTTCACCGAAAAGCGACTGGTCAATATCGAATGGTATTTCGTACATAAGTTCCGAAAAACTCATCGATACAAACCGGGGTTCGAACCTGCGACCTCTGGATTGCAAGTTGCACGCACCTACCGCTAGGCCAACGGCGCTCTATTACATTATTCAGAACTAGATGGTAAAATTTAAAGTAATATATTTCTGTGATAGTTACATGCCATTATGAAGAAGAAGATAATGAAGAAAATATTAAAAATAAAATGTGGGATACGACTAATACAAAACACCAAATAGGATGCCACTCAGCATGAGGCGTTACATGGTTACTATATACTTAGTTAAGTATGGTCAAATGGTATGGTAACTTCTTAAATATGGTCACATAGAAATTAAAATACATTTCATTCCTTTCAGACTTACATACACGGCTGCCACTTTTAAGATCTTGCATGAATCGGCTTCAAGCTGGCGAAACACACGCGTCATCCACAGAACATAATATTCTTTTAGATAATCAACAGCTCCATGTTTATTTCTCCCTCTACCATTATGATTAATGATCATTGTCGCTAAAAAACCTCCGACGTCTTACGAAACCATTACGCTGGCGTTGACGACACAGGCTTCATATCCGGTGACGGAAGGAGAGCGGCTGAATGATGGGATATTTTGAACTCTTCCGGTCTGCAGTGAGGGCACTGTTTGTCGATGATTCATTATTTCCGGTCTTGCCTCAGGCGGAATTGTTTGGATGGGATTAATTATGATGTGTACATAGTTCTATTAAGCTTCAGTGTGTGTTGATCATGTGTGTTCCATGTGTCAATACAATTTGGGAGCCATGTTTTTTACAATTATATCTGGGTCGTGATCCAAAATGTCAAAAACTGATAAAAATGATCATACTTAAAAAACGTTCGAAACGTCGGGATAAAGTTTAATTTAGTATACGCGATTTAACCCGTTTTAGTTGTTTTATTTCATGAGTAATTATCGCGGGAACCGAAGACAATATTACATACTTATAAACTTTTCGCATGCCTTTCCAACGCGAAAAAAAATTAGCAACTCCATTTATTAACTCGTAATTAAGTCTCAGTATGTATATGGAGTAGCAGATTTTTTTTTCACGATTTCAATATTGGTCCCATTGGAAAAGTTGTTAAGCATGATCGTCAGTAACTTCATTTTGGATGTCGACCCAGATTGCACCCAGTATAAACCGTTTTATTGAAATAGATATTTTGAGGATAAATAGAAACTATTAAGTACTATCTTTTGTCTGACACTATATCGTCAACATCTCATCATCATATCAGGCGAAGGACGTCAAATCCGTCCCACAAATGCCACGGTTAAGCACAGGCCAAAAACACCCTGGACCTTGGACCCGCGTATGTCCTTAAACTACGTCTAACAATGAGGTAGGGCGCAGCGATGACCATCACGGTTGAATCTGGGGCAGCCCAACTGGGGAAGTACCTCCTCCTTACAGCCATAATAGCACTGCTACCTTTCAGGTATTTATTGTTGTGTTCCTGATGGTGAGTAAGGTTCCCAGAGCTCCAACCCCCCTTAAAGGCCGGCAACGCGCTTGTGACTCCCCTGGTGTTGCGGGTGCCCATGGGCGACGGTAATTGCTTACCATCAGGCAATCCGTCTGCTCGCTTGCCGTAAAAAAAAAAATAATAATTCCAATAATTTTTTTATTCCATTACGTAACGTAGAATAAACAAGGCTGACTTAACAATATGGCTGACAATCACGACTGCCAAAAACACGCCCCGGCCTCTCTCTATTATGCACTTGTCAAGGCGATTGAATTGGTCTGAAACACAAAGCGATATGAGCTGGCAAATAATGCGTGTAAGCTGAAAGGAAGATACAATTACGGTACTGTAAAACGGGGGTGAATAGGGACAAAGTTGACATTTAAAGCTCAATAAAATTTATTCGTAAACGTTATACAAACTTAAATGTATTAAGGTAATGGCACCAGTGTTGGACACTTTTAGCTGACAGGCACCAATGATGGACACTTCTTATTTCAAAAATAATAAAGTTATAAATTGAATATGTCCCAACAAATGCACAACACTTAACTCCTTTGAAATAAGCATTAATGTTCATGATTGGTTCCTTGTCCATTACTGGTGCCGTCACCTTATATAGTAAGTGTTCCAGGCGTTATTTTTTTATTTAATTTTAAGTGTTTATTTATCTTGTTTCTATTGTTATTTTATAATTAATAGTCCGAGACCGGAGCAATTGTAATGCTAGGACGCGGATTCATTTCTTAGTGACTAAAATATAAACGTGAGTAGAGCCGTGTTTATCATTTGCTAGCTGTGCCCCGCGGTGTTACCACCGTTTTATTAGAGAAAAAACGTAACCTATATGTTAATCCAGGTTGTCCAGCTAAATCCATACCAAATTTTATTAAAATCGCTCTAACAAACATACACATTCACACACTCAGAAACTTTTGCCTTCATAATATTATTGTACATAGATATAATGCTAATATACATTACACGACTCAAACGATTTATTCCGATAAAAGTACAATAACGCTAGTCTAACTTGAAATAGGGACAATATATTTAAAAGTAAAACGTATACCAACGTACCCCAAACAGCAGTTCTCTATTGTACTATATCGGCCATAAACTACAACTTTTTTTGAACAGCGAAGAGCACTCTAGAGTTCTAAGTAAATACTAGTGAACAATGGAAACTCAAAGTAACGGTGGCTACAAATTGGCAGGTTTCTTGCGGAGAAGCTAGAAAAAATAACGCTATGAGACATTTAAGAGGGTTCTTATTCGTAGCGAAAAAGTGTAATTTTCTGAATTACTTTATTCCCTTTTTTTTCTTTGTAGATTTTTTTAACAAAAGATATAGAAGAACAAATAACAACCAAAACAATTATGTAAATAAAAAAAATAAAGAAAAGCTTATACATAGTAGTTTTGGTCTATGGCTCGGTCACTGCGGGGACCCAGAAGGCAGCGCGTTCGTTCTTTTTTTGTTTCTTGAACTTGGTTTTATAATGTCATATCATATATGATGAATAATATAATATATAAATTTATGTCTCTTCCGTACACGGAACAATGGTGTTCCGGACATTTGGGAGGCGTACGCGGAGCCAGATCGAGCCAACGCGCAGAGGCCCTTTCGACAATTTAATGAAATGTAAGGGGTACACTAAGCGGATGTTGCCCCTGCCCGTATCATGGGACGCGCACAGAGACAGCACCCGCCATGGTGTAAGGACTATTGAGTTATAATGGAATCTAGAATGTACCAGGCTATTGGGTGGAAAGGATGGACTAGCTACTGGGCTATTGGATAAAAAAAACCGGACGTCTGCCTAATAAAATGGTATTCAATTTTATTTCCGGCAGACGGAGACTCGCCCTATGCGAGATGGGCCCCCACAAAAAGCGACATCAAAGATGGCTCAAGGGCAACACCGGTGCATAGGGCTAAGGGTAGAGAGGTGTCACTGGACTTTAAACATATAGCCAACTCGCCACTTAGGTTTCCACATCTACCCTCGAGAACGCAGCTCTCGCGACCCCACTCTGGACGGCCGGTGAAGGCAAGCCAGAGGCAAGGGACCTGTCCCACCTGTCCGACAGGGCACCCCAGGGGCACTCAGGTACGTGGAGTCGCTACTCTCCAACAGCTCGCCACAAGCTGCCCTGCGTTGACTGATTGCACTGGAGAAAACCAGTGGGCGATGGGGTCGTCACATCCCTACGCCATATTATTATTACGAGCCCATATTGTCCCACTGTTGGGCATAGACCTCCCTCTTGCCACGTATCCCGAGTATGAATAAATAAATAAATATTTCGGGACAATCTTACACAAATCGACCTAGTTCTACGGTAAGCTCAGTAAGGCTTGTGTTGTAGGTACTAGACGACGATAAATATAAGAAATAAATACATATAAATACTTAAATACGTAGAAAACACCCAAGACTCAGGAACAAATATCTGTGCTCATTACACAAATAAATGCCCCGACTGGGAATCGAACCCAGGACCATCGGCTTCAGAGGCAGGGTCACTACCCACTAAGCCAGACCGGTCGTCAATATCCCGATCTTCGGCAGTTTTCCACCAGTCTCCGTCAAAGGCGTCAAGCTCGTCCCGCCATCTCCGACGAGGTCTGCCGCAACGCCTTACAGTTAATTATTCTACGAAATCACGGTACGTATAGGAAATTACTTTTATATAGAAATGTAGAAAAACAAAAACAGATGATCAGAACAAAACTTTGAAAGTCCAATTGATATCGGGGCATGCTCTGTATGAAACTCCAGAGCAAGTCTATAGGTTTGGCATAGAAAACCCATGCCCATGGGGCCCCAGCGTGCACAAAATTTTTACAGAAATCGCGAAGGGCCTGGTTGAAGTAATTAGTGACCGATGCTCTGGCATTTTCCTCGCGTTATACCGGCTCATGGAATCCTGCGATCCGCTTGGCATCTAATCCCAGGATTTGGCGTAGGCACTAGTTTTACGAAAAAAACTGCCGTTAGACGTTTCAACCCAGAGGGTAAATTAAATCTTATTGGGATTAGACCGATTTTCTCACGATGTTTTCCTTCACTGAAAAGCGACTGGTAAAGTATCAAATGATAACCTACCTACTCGTAAGTTCCGAACTCATCGGTACAAGGCAGTGTTTGAACCTGCCACCTCCTGATCGCTAGTCGCACTTTCTTACCGCTACACCACCAGAGCACCCCGCTATGCCACCATGTAATTCTTGTATATTATTTAAAAGTAAAGTAAATTAATCAAACTATTAAAAAAAATAGTACTTAGTGGCTGGGGGAATATCACGTATTTGTAGCTAAAAATAAACAATAAAGTAACTCTCATTTAGGAAATTTGCAAACACGTTATTTACTTTGTTATACAGAGCCCTGAGTGTAAGTTTTTAACGTAACTTTACGTCACTTACGCGTTCGTAAACGTTTTTTTTTAAGTCAAAAGTCAATTACACTAGAGTCTCTGAACGCAATAATATTGCGTTCATTATGTGTGATGACGTATTATCGTTATCTAAAACCAGTTAATCCGTACCCACATGAGATGAGAGCGATTTTGTATATTACCCCGTATCTCGTCAGGGGACCACTTAATCTTTCCGTGAAACTCAGTGTTTCGTTAAAGCTTTATTTATATTACAACCTGGAGACGGTGAAGACAAATAGTAGTTTTACCTGTACGTTAGGTTGGAGTCTATAGTCGGAAGAAGCGGAAATTAACTTATTGGTCGTATTTTTTCATCGGACTCGGACGCTTTGAGTCTTTTTAACCCTTCATTTGGCAGTGTACCCCCGGTGATACACATTATTTGACCTTTTTTTTGTATTTTTTTAAAGACCTGTCAAGTTTCCTCGCTCCGCTGAGCGAGGAAGCTTTACAGGTCTTGTCAGGTCTTCTAGCCTCAAAATTCAGCAGGGAAATGTTGTCTTTGGCCATGTGTAGATTTATATTACTTGTAGTTTAATGATATTGTTAGTTCTATTTATTAATGCGTTTTCGCTTGCAAATCTGCGAATTATATATATTGATGCATTTTAGATGTATTTTTATATTTTACTTTTATAAAAATGTTATAATAACCTAGCTTAAGATATGAAATGAATAAAGATCATATATATTAATTATAAATAGACTTTAAAAAATAAAGAAAATAAGAAGTTTTTGTGAAAGTTCTTGTTTCTAAAACAATCAGAAATATAATAAATTACTGTTTGGAAAGTATCTGATTGGGTTGACTAATTCAATTGTTAATTATCATTTTTATCAACGTTAAAATAATCACTGTATTGAAAAGTAACTATGTTTTCAGCTTAATTATTTATTTGTTTAACAGCTATAAGGGCCATGCCATGAAACATTATTAAACGGATATTTCTTTATGATGGGTATAAAATCCGCTATAAAATAGACTACAGCCTTACATGAAAATTACCATATCGGGTAAAAGATTAATTTTGCCTGTCCCAGTCTCCCCGGTTAAGTAATAGTGCATTATATGTTAGATCATTCGATGCGTAACTTATTAACAGTTTCAATTACCTTGAGATCGTTATTATAAACCATTTAACAGAATAGGGATTACGAAACTTAATTAATTTTGTTTAAATCGTACGTTAGTAAAAAGGAAAAAAAGTGACTAAGCGTGTGAGGTGTTCAAAATGAGGTCAACACATCTCTATTGTCAAGATAATAAGAGCGCGTATAGGTCTTTTTGAACACATCAAACGCTTCGACACTTTTGCTGTTTCGGTTTTCCACATTTCAATGAAAAAAAAAAACATACGGCAACCTTATATAGAAGCGTAACATTTCACGGCTAAAGTGTCAATTTTTTTTTCATACTTTACAGACCTTAGTTTTGTCTGCGACAAGAATCCAGCAGTTCCCATCCCGCCAGCCATGCGTTGCGTTCACAGCAGTGAACCCTCCCATGCTCAGAGATCGCTCACTGTGGCAGTCGGTGGGGGAGACATATATCCAGCAGTCTGTCTACCCAGAAGTGACGTTTTTATGTAACCAACGAAAATTGCAATATATTGACTTTTATCTCTCATTTCTTACCTTTGCATACGTTCTAGACAGTTCTAGACTAGTATTCATATTCAAGATGATTAATGTTTAAAATATTTTATATTTTATTTTTGATATTATTGTGACATTATTATTGAAATACATATAAATATTATATTGTAATCATTTTACCAATGAACTACTCTGTATTAATTATTTAATTAATTATTAGATTAAGATTATATTTGTATTTGACTATTCGAAAGTGCTTGTTGCTAGGCTACTTGAATAAAAAAAAATTAAATTGTTTTGCGCAAGGGTTTCATAGAGACATATTTATGATCCTCACAATAAAACGACTAGACTGATATTGTAGATAAAAAAAAACTAGCTTATTATTTTAATATGATAAATTAATGACGTACTTACGGTCTTATTAATTATGTTTAAATATATACTTAGTTAAAGTAATCGTGTTACCTAAGTAATACATGATTACGCCAAACGGTACAAAATGGTACTCTGTGTCCAGGCTCTTGTATTTGTTACGTTTCAAAATTTCGGCACGTACTGTCAATATAAAAAATAAGTATGTCACCCAATAAGTAAAACTGCGACATTAACTTTTTAAATATGTATAACCAAAGGTCCATAGACCGCCAAAGGGATTTCTAGCGCTGTTTGCCGCCATTAAGGTTTAATACCATTATCGTCACGTTTGGCAGGCGGGTTAGTGGGTTGGCGACGGGTTCCCTTTATTTGGCATAATTTGCTTTGTCCGATTCTTAATACGCATACCAAGTTTCGCATAATTTATTTATGCCGAATGTTAATGTCGCCGATTTTTATTTAGCCTAATTCTTTAGTAGCCGAATACTACTTTGTCCGAAAATATATTAGCATACTATTATTGAGGCTGAATGTCCGAAAGTGTGTTAGGTTAGGTTAGAACTGTGACCACAACAGAAAAACAATTTCGGTTAGGTTAGGTTAGAACTGCGACCACAACAGAAACACACTCCTGGGAAAAAAATCGTAATAACACCATTCGTGCTTTCCAAATTATGCGTACCGACCATTCGGCTTAGTTTAGTTCTGCGTAACAGAATTCGGCAAAACAGAATTATGCGATAACAGTTTCTGCTTATATACAATTATGACAACTCTGGGTATGCGGTTTAAAATTATGACAAAACAAATTATGCGTAAACAAGGGGAACCGTTGGCGACCGCTCTAGAGGGACACTTCTGGATTTTGGTTACTGTTCAGTTTAGGTACCATACTCGGGACCAGAATGTCGCAGAATCGCACGATTGCACACTTAACTATTGCACCCTATAAGTTGATAGGGTACTACATACCTCCCCAGTACAATTTCATACGAGAAATTAGATGATGTGTAACGCACTGTGCTTTTAACTCCATCGCCTACTCATATTAGTTTTTTGAAACCAATTGCACTGAGACCTGGGAATCTTTAATAGTTATATGTTCTTTGGACAACACTTAAACTGGACATAGTAATCATTCGCATGAGTTTGCTATGCAGTATTAATAACATTGCCTCATTGATAAAATGGAGTATCTACATAAATATGACGAAACAGATATGACATTTTGGAATGTTCTTGCAGCGTAGTGGAGTGCAGCGAGAGATTAGCCAATTTGACAGCAATTACAGCCGATCAGCGTATGATTTATGTGTGTGCGTGAGGTTTGAGTGGGTAGCGATTACATCATAACTTATACTATAATTATTATTTTATTGCGGCCGTATTCATAAGACTCCTTCTTTCCAGTCGTATCCTCAGAAGCTTATAACCACGTTCTTCCAGCTATTCCTATCCTGCGCCATTTGCAGGCAGGTCTGGACGTGTCCTGCATATGCCTTAACTGTGTCTGTCCACCAGGTTGGCGCTCTTCCTCTACTCCTCTTCCCTTCCACGTGACCGACCATTATTAGTACCTCTAGACTATCTTCGTGACCACGTGTCCGAAGAACCGGAGTATGCCCTGTGTGCAGATTATGGAGAGTCGTGTACGAACTTTCAGCTGGCTAAGGATTGATCTCCAGCATTTTACGCTATTTCGAACGCCTCAATCCTTTCTTTTATTCTTGCCTACAGAGTCCATGTTTCTGACACATACAGAAAAATTGAGAAGATAAGGATCCCCATTAAGTTTTTATAAGACTTATTGTGGTAGAAATGTCAAAAACATTATTTGTAAACAGCATCTCGGAATAGTTAGCGCGAAAATTTAAAGACCCCCGAACTTACCTTTATCTCGTCGATAATAACTAAGTAACTTTAACTAGAGAACATCAATAACCTTATTTGATCTACAAAACAGTAAATACATTCATTAGGCTCATTGAAAGCCTGTATAATCTGTATTAACGGAGCAAAAACGTTCCAAATACAAAAAAAAAACATGATGAATCAGCTGTTGAAATTACAGCGGCCATTTTGAAACTTATCAAATGTCACTTTGATGAAAAATAAGATTGTGTAATGCCAACACCAACGAATATTTGTGTTCATGACACTAATGCCCTTACTGGGTTTCGAACCCACGACATCAGTTTCATAGACAGTGTTCACTCAAGCCAGACTGCTAGTTGGTAGTATACAGCGAGTACAATTAATACCTCAAACTGGACCCAAACGTAGGTACATACGCGTGACATCCATCGCAAGTAAGACAAAATATTTTATAAGGAAAAAATAAATTAGTTAAGAGTTGTGTTCATGGAACATAGATTCATAGCACTAATACGTAAAAAATTGAGGTAATATTAAAAGTACACGCTGTATAGGGAAAAAATGAATTAGTCAAGAGTTGTTTTCATGGGACATAGGTCCATAGCTAATACTTACGTCTGGTTAAAATTTGAGATAATATTAAAAGTACACTCTGTATATACTACAGCCGCTCTTCTCCGCAGACTCGAGCCCCGTCCTCATTTCCGAACGATTGATTGACCATTTCATCCTGTATCCAGCTATTTCGTGCGTATATATGATTTCATATAGTTTTCCAGGACCAACGTAATTATTGTCTAGGTTAGGACTTCATTACAACTTTTGCAAGGTAATTAGCAGCAATTGAATAGACATAAACTTCGTTTCTAGTACAAAATGGCTACCATGAATAAGCCGAACTTTCTACTGACAGTTATCTCCTTATCCCTTCCTTCGCTTAAAAAAATCGTATAAATCACGGGAATTCACTGGTGGGGTAGCATAAAACTAGTCATTGTGAGTCGCTTTAGGGAAGGCCTATGTCCAACAGTGGAGGTCCTTCGGTTTATACAGTTCATATAAACGCACAAATAATAAAAATAATTAAGCTTCAGTTGATCATAATAAATAAAACACCAAATAACATGGTTCTGTAAGGAATTCGCGACACGCAAGCCTGATTCGCACTTAACATCTTTTACAAAGCATAATCCAGCAGACTTATAAAATGCTGTCGTTTTAAAGTAAAGTGGTACAAACCAATCGAAAACTTAAAGTGGTCTTGCATACCTTACACTGTATCCGATGCATTTCAAAGCACCTTGATCAGGCAAATCTCTATCCCAAGTATGCTCGTCCCAACCAGAATATTAGAAAAGTTTTTCGATCCTCTGAATAGTAGCGAATACGTGAGACACAAATATTGCAGTGGAGCCGGGATAATCCCCTGGCTTGGGGCCAATTCACAATGTAGGTAACCGTAGTTTTCAATAGAGCCGTTGCCGGGATGGTCTAAGCGACAATTAAGACGGGCATGTGCCATGATTACCGTCATCATACGATATCGGCGGTCGTAATGGAAGTTCCGTTGCTGGCATCGTTAGTGACGCGTTGTGCACTTTGCTTTGTAATAAATCGGTGTATGAAATATTTAGTCTTTTTAAGAAAAATATGATAAAGCATTTTTTTTAAGAAATGTATTCTGGAGCGTAAAGAAATGAATCAAGAAAATTTTCCGTAGTCAATTTAAAAAACGTGCAAGTGCTAATGATTACCGTCGTAATGTGATGCTGGCGGTAGTATTGGAAGGTCCGTTACTGGTGATCGTAAGTAATGCGTTGTACTCTTTGCCGTGTTATTAATCAGCGTATATATATGTAGCATTTTTTTAGAAATGTATTCTGGAGCGTAAAGAAATAAATCAAGAATAGCAGAAAATTGTTTAAGGTTTCGTAATCAATTAAAACAACGAGCAAGTGCTATGATTACCGTCATGTGACATCGGCGGTCGTATTGGAAGTTGCGTTGCTGGCATCGTTCGTGCACTTTGTCGTGTAATAAATCAGTGTATATTAATATTTTATGCTTTTCTTATGATTCTATTGTAGCATAAAAATTAATCAAGGGAAACAGTAACATTATTATACGGTTGTGTCAAATCAATCAATCAGGGGCGCTTAAATAGAATTATCCATGAAAAGAATGATCCTACTATGATTGCTGTCATCATGTCATATCGACGGTTTTAATGGAAGCTCTATTTGTGACATCGTTACTGTTGCGTTGTGCACATAGTATTGTAGTGGAGGAGGATAAATTAGAGTATATGAGTATCATAATATTAAACTGTTTTCAGAAAAAAGGAATTTTGCTGTTGTAGCATAAAAAAAAATATTAAGAAAGACAGTGAACTACTTTTAAGGTTTGGTAATCATTTTAGAAGGAGTTCTACATCCAGCAGCGGACTAATGTAGTAGGTTAAGGCGATGGTGGCGGCAACTTTTGAGAAACTCTATCGGTACAATCCGGAACTTAACGTTGAAAGCAATACATCATACCTCTTGCCCCCATAAATGACCTGAACACTTCAAAGCATATTGCAACTATCTTTTACTAACAGTATTAAGTATAAATGGTAAAAAGTAAAGCATATTGCAACTATCTTTTTCTACTAGTCACAGTGTCAAGTAACGTATAAGTGGAAGAAGGAAGTACACAATCCTAGCAAACTTGCAAAATAATTGATTTTTAGTAGTAAAATCAAGTCTGCCGCAGAAAGACCCAGGCTACTTTCCCCCCACACAGTCCCACAGTTTCGCGTTAACATCTTGAACTGAATATAATTAAGTCAGGTCAATAAAATAAAAAAAACCGAACTGCCAGAAGACTACAAGCAACTCGAGTAGGTATATGATTGAAATTTTAGAAGTTAGAATTATAGACGACGAGTCTCAGAGAGTTTATGAGAGGTAGGGCACAGCGATGACCATCACGCTTGAATCTGGGCAGCCCAACTGGGGAAGTACCTCCTCCTTACAGAAGACCACAGCCATAATAGCACTGCTACCTTTCAGGTATGTAGTGTTGTGTTCCTGATGGTGAGTAGAGTTCCCAGAGCTCCAATCCCCCTTAAAGGCCGGCAACGCGCTTGTGACTCCCCTGGTGTTGCGGGTGCCCATGGGCGACGGTATTTGCTTACCACCAGGTAATCCGTCTGCTCGTTTGCCGCCTATGTCATAAAAAAAAAAAATAAAAAAAAATTAATAATTGTGCAATGTGATAATCTCTAAACATTTAAGTAATTTCGTTAAGCGGCAAGTGATAAAAAAATATAAAGCGGACCTGTTAAAAGGTTCATAAAAATAAAATAATAACCTGAAATTTGCAACTTTGCCAGCAATCGTGGTAAGGGCGATGATAAATCTTCATTTGGCTTGTTCGCACATCCGACCCTCCTCTAATTAGCTGGCCCGAAGTTAGGGTGGGTTCACACTTGATAATGATTATTAGCGACTTAACCGACGAATGCGACTTGAACTGTTTCAGTCAGTAAGCAATGGTAGAATATTTCCTTTTTTTATTTTCTTTGAATTATAGTTTTGTATGGAAGTTTGTCATTGTCAGGAAAATCATGCTGTATTTCTTACTATTACTATCAACCCAAAAAAGCATAGTAGGTTTTTTTGTATTGATAGTGGCCAATTTGGTATGCCAGACAATAAATTGGTCTAGAGAGTAGTCTTCACCTTCGGAGCGTGCAAGTTGCATTCGAGATGTATAAGTAATAAGCTTAGCTTAATTTATATTAATTTAATTTATTAGTCAGTCACAATAACTCTAATATAGGCGTATGTGTTTAATTTTCTGATAACCGCGTGGTCAAACAACCGGTTTACCATTGAATTGCCGACAGACATTTCATCGAATATTATTTCAAAGACAACGTTTCAAGTACTTTCATTTCATCGACAAGACATTACGTCGAGGACTCGATACTAGGTAATTTGAAACGAGGTCTTTTGATTGGAAGTTGACGTATTTCAATAAATTTCATGTCATGGCTTTTCATTTCGGGATTTTTTAATTCATATTTTTACACATCAAGAATATTCATTCCGCATTTTTTTTTCTTCACAACAAAATAAGTTCTAACCTAACCTAACCGACTTTTGGTAAAAGTTCTTTTTCTTGGGGGTCGCAGTTCTAACCTAACCTAACCCACTTCTGACAAAAGTTCGCTTTCTTGGGAGGCACAGTTCTATATTAAAGTAATACGTCGAAGAAATGAATTGCAATGTTTTGTAGTTGTGTGAAGTAAAATAATTGAAACGGATCATCGATTAAGTAATATTACTTGAATAGTATTTCTAAGAAGTAAGAAAAACGGAAATAAATAGTAGTTGAAAGAAAATTACGCCAAACAATATTACTGGTTCTGAAGTTTCGATGAATCGTTGTCGATGAAATAATAATCGATGAAAAGAGGGTCGACAAAACAAGGGTACACCCAAACACCCTGATCACACACTGATCGATGACTGCTAACATTTTTAAAAATATTAACGGACAACGATTTTTGTTACGATTATTGTAATTGCGATTGTACGTTTGTCGCTACAGTCGCCAGTCGCAGTCAGCCATTCCAAACTGTGTGTAACCCCGCTAACGCCGTGAGCGTGCTCGGATTTCCGCTGCGGTCACCTATTTCGGCTTTCTCTTAGCGACCAACTTGGAATTAGATACATCGGTTCGGAATCAATTTTGTGTACGAGTCCAAGGCTAATTGGACTTGATGGCAGCTTATTAAGGTAACAGTATTAGTAAGACGTGGTTTTGGAACAAACCTATATTTTGATGTGTCGGTAAATAATGTAATTTTCAGAAAGATTTTAGCTTGGCGCCCCTTAAGTATATGGATTGACAACCAATGCATAAAATCTGGATAGCTTAGCATTTAGAGTGGCGAACTGTCATTACACAATAGCGAATTTGAGTCTTTCCAGAACGGGTAGCATGGTTATTTAAATCGAAAGAAAAATAGAAAAAATTTACTCGCAGCGGGACTCGAACCCACAACCACTGGATCACTAGCCCAGTGCACTACCAGTTGTGCTAAACGAGCGCCGCTTAGACATGTCAAATTTTTCTATCTTATCCTTCCTGGTATACGTCATTACGGGTGACGTGTAGCGACATCTACCGAAGAGTATTGAACCCTTTTTTTACGGCATCGATGTCTCAAGATTGAGAATTCATCGATAACAATGTGCTACCCCTTTCTAAAATTATTTTTATATTAAGCAGAAACGTCTGCTAGCATATCAAAGATATTTAAATCGAAAGAAAAATAGAAAAAATTGACTTTGATTTCGGGTCCCGCTGCGAGTCAAATTTTTCTATTTTTCTTTCGATTTAAATATCTTTGATATGCTAGCAGACGTTTCTGCTTAATATAAAAATAATTTTAGAAAGGGGTAGCATGGTTGTCATTTTATCGTTAATCGGGCTATCCGTCACTTTCGCACTCACTCACTTGTTGGAGCGTGACGGATATTGTGACAAGTGATAAAATCCCGACCATAATAGGCTAGCTGGGCAGTGGACAATTTTATATCTGTTTATCATTGGATATAAAGTGATTTCGTTATTTCTGGTTGTTGGCGCAGCTCGATAAATTTAATTCAGTCGATATGTTAATCAATATGGTTTAATATTATGCAAGGTGAGGACTAAAGTAAAATAATTAACATTTAGGTAATAAAACGGAAAACGTGGTGCCTAACGCCGCCAGGCAAGAGAACGTGTTGTGGATGGTGTTGCCATACTACAGCTTTTAAAGCTGTTTGAGTTCTAAGTCAACACGCCACATATGCAATAAAACAGTTTAATACTTTTCACCGTTTGGCATCGAGACACTTGGACCTTGGGGCAAGGGAGCGCTCGGGCTCCACAAGAGCTCAGTAAACGCCTGAGAGAGGCAACAGGAGATCCCCGCGCAGGCAGCTTTCTCGCTCAAAGAATTGCAATCGCAATACAACGCGGGAATGCTGCCTGCGTAATGGGCACCCTACCAAGGGGCCCAGGATTAGTTAGTTTGTAGGCATATTTTAATTTTCTTAGTTAAGGCGCTCTTATAGACGTATTTTAGGTATTTGCGGGGGTGAAGCAGAACGCGGTGGAGGCGCATGCGGGGCGCCCCGCACCACGCCACGCGCGTCGCTCGCGTAGACAGTTGACGGCCTTATTCTGTTCGTAACCGTATTCTGGTTGAAGCAAATAACAGAGCGTTCCGGAAATTATACAATGCTATTTGTTTTTAGAGATCCGTAAAAAGGGTAAAGGGAACCCCACTACTAAAACTTCGATGTCCGTCCTAGGTTGTCACTAGGTTGTATATTATTTTATTAAACCATCGCCATTAAATTTGTTTCGCTTAGAACTGCTTCCCAAATCATGAAATAATACATTTTTTTAATTCAAGTTTTGGACACGATATTGATAAAATGAACGAACAAATTTGAGGCCAAATTCATTTATTGGAATCCATTAATCCAACTCAAAAGATGAACTTTTTCAGTTCATCTTTTGGGAATAGAAACATCGGTTGATTGTTCAACGTTTTCATACTAAAATAAACCCCAAAATAAAGGTGTTAGCGAAAGAAAGTGCTGTTCAACTTTGGTCATTATACAAGCATTTGAAAAATTTTGCCTATGTCCACAAGTTGACCTCCGGCAATCTATTGGAAATTAGTCACAATATTGAAAACATAACTTGAACAGCAAATATATCATTAAATAATAATAAAAACGTAATTTTTATTAACCTGAATGAAAGAGATACTCATATCTCTTTTTAGTCACGTTACTTAAATGAAAACGCCGGCGAAGTGTTGCCACGTTACGGAAAAATACACTATTTAATTATTTAGATTAAAAGACGTTTCGTTCATCTTTTGGGTGCCGGTCACCTTTTGGGGCAACTGCCCTCCCTAGTAATGAAACTTAATTTATAACATTATTACAAGAAGGATTAGGGGCTTCGGTATCCGTTGAGTTTGGAAGTGACGCACTGTCTCTCGGTGTCGGGGGTGTAAGTGCCGTTGCGGGGTTTTAACCGACTTCAAAAAGGAGGAGATAATCAATTCGGTTGTATGTTGTTTTTGTTTGTATGTGTGTTACCTCAGAACTCCGTCGTTTATGGACCGATTTCAAAAATACTTTCGTTGTTTGGAAGCATATACTTCAAGGTTAGTCCCATTGTTACCAGAACTCAGATATCATGATGGGATCCACGAGGAATTAAGAGAACTTTTCAAATTTTAAAGGTACATGTATGCAAAAAAACCGTTAAAATAAACAAGATCACATATACTTGATTAATTTCGACGGGTTCCGCTGTGTATGGGTGGCCGAATTGGTTAAAGCGTCAGCCGCGATAGCTGGAGATGCGGGTTCGAATCCCGTCTCGAACACCGGAGGTCCTCGTCGTTTTTTCTTAAGGTATATTTGTTATCTATTTCAACTTTTAATTTAGGGATTTCTGATGAAATATTACGAGTAACCTGATTTGATGGTGATGTTTGTAGCCGGAATAGGTAACGGAACTTCATGATCAAATAATGTAGGGGGATCCTATTTGGGCTTTATGAAATCGTCATGAGATGCACTTTGGTAACCATGCACGTATTTATGAGTGTCTCACGTTTTGATCTGTCACTACCTCATTCATTCCGTGCAAGTATCAAATGTATATATGTAATATTGAAGCTGCCAAATTAAAATAGGTACGAATGCTTTTCAATATTTCATCTACTATTGCGTCGGTCACCATGGCCTAGCGGTTTAGTTATAAGAAATCATAATCCTAACATCAAAATTTATAGAAACTCGTTACTTTTCAAAACCACAAAAACATAGTGAGTTCAAGCCTCCGTACCGCTAATACCGTAGCGAGCAGCGTAAAGCTAATGTGTTCTGATAGCATTTTCGATTTACTAGAAATATATATAAACGGGTCACTCACGTATCTTAAGGTCGAAAACCGCTCGACATATGTTTCGGTCCAATTCGTGAACCATAATCATGAGCTCCGTGCCGCACCGTCGTTGGCGGCGGCCCTTCGAGAACTTTTAATTTGCCTTTTAGATTTGCCTATAAGAGGGTGTTCGATTCACGACCAAGGTTGCGGCCCTGCACAAATCCGCACGCAAGACGCATGTGTTCAGCGGTATTAAAAGGAATTAAAATTATCATTGTTATGTAAACTAGATCCCAACAAAAACATAAATGTGTACAAAAAGGCCATATATGAAAGAGTCACTGAGTCCGGGCGACTCATGCATGCCGCACGTTTTGCACAATAAGAGTAAGATAAGGACGCCATTAGTATCACGATGACGTCACGCTCTACCTCAGGCAGTGTATGTATACACCCTACATCCAGCAATCTCTTTTTAGTTTTGACATTGACAAAACCGAATGGTGGTTACTGGTTGTGTTGAAAATGTATTCGAGCGTAGTAGTACCTACGTTAAAGAATTTTTCCCCTCACTAGCTCGTAAAGCGCTTGTTTATCCTTTAATACGAGACGATAAAAACGCATTTTATCCACTAGTGATTAAAGTAAGTTGACTTCTCATAGGTCTTATTACTATGGTTTTAAAGTCTAAATTCGCGAAGTACAGCTCACTTGCCGCCGCGGCGGCAGCGGTAACTCGCACACGCATCGACTTGAAAATCGAATTAGAACATTCGAAAATCGTACTGGCCACCACAAGCTAACCACGCTAAAGGCACCTTTTGTAAAAATGTTGAATGTATCTAAACGCAAAGAAAAAGTCAATGCGATTTCAAAACGTTTTTTTTCATGTTTCACTTTCCTCGCTGTAGTGAGGGGAAAAATTTTGTGTTACACACGAGTGATATTGTAATTTAATTCTCGTGTATTGAAACACTCGCTACGCTCAGGATTCTATTTTAAAACCACTCGCTACGCTCAGGATTCTATTTTTAAACCACTCGCTTTGCTCGTGGTTAAACTATAGAATCCATTCGCTTGCTCGAGTTTCAATCCCACACTCACAGTTAAAATACAATTTTGCACCCTTGTATAACAAATAACTATTAAATCGTATGCGAAGTGACTTAAGGTATATTTTCCCTAAATGTTCAGATATTTATGATCACCCTGTCTGTGCAGATAACTTTGACGAGTTGTGTGTTCAGATTTAATTGAAAAACCACTGCTCACATATTTATGGCGAATTGGATGTTCAGATGTTATTGACCTCATTTACTGTAAAGAATTTATTGAAATTTATTGCTGCTCAGAAATATTTGAGTACCTCGGCCGCTCCGATATATCTGATGGCAACTGTACTAGTAACTTTACTGACTTGAAAAGAAGATAGAATATAATAAAACTGTACAACACACAATTACTAAAACTGCACCAGACCTGCAAACTAACTACGTAAAAACGCATGTGAAATCCGCTACGACGCGGCCGGTTGAATGTTCTGGTACGTAGGTTACCGTTTAGGCATTCTAATATTCACACTAATCTTTGTCATATGTCCTCTTAGTTCACTTAATGGTTTCCTCTTTCGCTTAACTTTATTTACACTGCGATTACCCGTATTGCTTCCTGTCTAAAGTAATATTACCGCGTTAGGAAAATGTGCACACGTCCTACGTTGACAGCGGTCACGAGCGTACTGGCGACTGGGCAATAGTCGGCCGCCGCCGCGCGCTGAACCATTTTATTTTGCCAATAACGAAATCAATTGGTATTATTGATGTACACAACTTATTAAAAATCTAAGAAGTACAAATCGAAATTTACTTAAAAACTATTATTTAAAGCAAATTTTGTGTTGATATTCATAATAGTCATCGAAATATTTGGTTTAAGGTGTAAAAAACGAGTTATTTTCAAAAAAAAAATCTATCGAGGTTTTTATCAGCAATCGTGTTTCTGATGAAGCCAAAAACTAGAGAATAGACTGAAATTATACATATAAAAAAATTGCAGTTGTAAGTTGTGTGAAAGTATTTTATTAATATTTTCTAAAATTGGTGTTTTCACTATCTAGAGCGCCTTAAGTTTTTAGTTTTAATGATGTAGTTTATTTTTCTAATTTAGATAGATTTAATTTCATAATTTATGATTTATTTATTTTTGACTAATTATTTATTTATATGAAAATCAAGACTTCTATTTGGTTTAATACTGATATTACAACTTATTAGTAACCTAGATACCTAAAAAATAAATATGTCCGATATAAATGTGATTTTGTATCGGACAAGGCTTGTATATACTTACAGTCATATAAGTACTCAGACGTTGAGCCACTCCCTATGTTCATAATTTAGTAATGAGAATTAAGCGTGACAAATTGAAGACATAGGTTCAACAGGTGGCTTAACAATGCCTGTGACTATAACTAAAAGAGCGCAATATATGCAATAGTTATCCAGCTATACAGAGTCGATAATCCAATGTATCTTGTTTACCTTGAAACTGTACTAAACTACGGTAAAACATGTGTGGTACACTGTCGAGTGCAAATAACACCTGATTCAGTACTAATTACTCACCAGTGGATTATTGCCCCTGCCCGGTGATTATTTACGCAGTATCAGTTCGAACAGTAGCAACTAAGTAAACAACAAATATATCGATATAAATAGTGTCAGAATATGTGTGTATGTACCTTATTGTCTTAGTATTAAGCTACACGTATACAGGGTCCCTAAAATCGATGACATGGTTCCTAAGTATAAATCTTTGTATGTCTTATAGTTCCAGATTTCCCCATACTGACCGATTTGAATGAGCCAACCTGTATACTTACATAAACCGGATTCACTGCTACGCGGACGCCTTGTAAAACTTTGTTAATAAATGTATAAAGCATATGAAATGTTTAACATGTAAAATCGTAACATATTTTATGTACAAAAAAACACATTGAAATAAAATACGGAAAAAAAAAGTTTTGTCTGGGTTTTATCTACCCCAAACTAGCCTGTATCTTGGGACCCTGGAGTGCCCATACATGATCTAAAATAACAATACTGAATAATTTAAATAACAAAACTTATGAAAATAAAGTAACTAATGTAATAAAATAACATGAGCAACCAGTGTTTGTGTGTGTGTGTGTGTGTGTGTGTGTGTGTGTGTGTGTGTGTGTGTGTGTGTGTGTTTGTGTGAGTGTGTGTACCGGGCAAGTACATATATAAGTATGTATATATCTTACTCCTCCTTATACATATTTAACCCTCTTTTCTCTACGGTTGCTACTTATACTGTGTCAAAGCCATGCTAAGTTAATCGCTGCTCTAAGTACCTGTAATTTATAGCCAGTATTCGCATTACCATCTGATTTTAATGGTCTCAGAGAAAACATTGAGTGGAGTTTTTATGTATTTAAATAAAACGAAGTTGAAATCTGATTTATAGTTCCTTTGTGACTTTTTAATGAAAGTGAAACTTCTATATTTATTTTCTGATACGAATATCCATGGAATATGTATTAAATAATCAGCTATACTGAACTGGACTACAGTGTGCCTCCGACATTGGGGTTTTAAATGTAAGGATCGATTTTACCTCATAAGGCGGTTGTTACACTGCGTGCGAAACGCACCGTCGTCCGGCGTGCAAGCGGGATGTCCCTATGCGCGTATTATAGCGACATCCCGCTTGCACGCCGGACGACGGTGCGTTTCGCACGCAGTGTAACAACCGCCTAAAACTGAACTACTTTAGTCTACAACTTTTAAAAAAATACTGGTTTTGCAGAATAAAATACAACTCGAAACTTATTTGAGCAAGCAATGTATTGAAAAATCATCAGTTTTTGAAGCATGACAGATGCTATTTGGTTCATTGGAAGGCGTACATTGATGTATAATGTCACTGTCATTCCGTCATCTTTCCCATAATCATTTGAAAGACACCAACACTTAGCAGTATCAATATTTAATCAGAGCAATAATGAAATAGACCGAT
This sequence comes from Grapholita molesta, assembly GCA_022674325.2. Taxonomy (NCBI): domain Eukaryota; kingdom Metazoa; phylum Arthropoda; class Insecta; order Lepidoptera; family Tortricidae; genus Grapholita; species Grapholita molesta. Next base: position 4,787,007 of record CP053138.2, read on the forward strand.
ATTATTTATTCATAATGATGAATGACATGCCCTTAATTTAAACGATCGTTAATATTATAATTATTTAGATTAATTACACTGTGTTCATAATTTTGACGTATGCCATTAAATTGTAACGTAAAATTACGCAAATTTGATATAATCGGTACGAAATCTTGTGTTCAACTTATTCTCTGATTCAATAGTTTTAACAACCTTACAGGGTGGTTTCTGGGTCGTTATCCAGAACGAGCTTTTTTTTTAATCCGTAACTGCTCAATATTATTTTATTGTAGTATTTGATTATTTATGAAATAATCAACTGAAACGGATTATATCGTGTATACTTATTAAAATTTCATCTAGACTTTTCGAACCCTTTAGCGTTCGTGGTCATCGGGTGGACTGGGGATATATAAATTTACCTCGATCCAAAATTACAATATGCAAATCTACCCACATATAAATTATCAAACAATTTCATTGGTGCTTGCACATGATAATTTGATTAAAACAAACTTAATTGCTTACGCGACGTACGCCAAATGTCACCTAAACTCCACACGATTCACGGTGGATGGAACGATATGTTGTCGTACAGTCGGCAGCAAAAGTGGCTGAGCATGTGAAGTGTTCAAAATGACCTACATGCGCTCTTATTCTCTTGACAATAAATAATAAATAAATAAATATTTCCGGACAGTGACACAAATCGACCCAGTCCCACGGTAAGCTCAGTAAGGCTTGTGTTTTAGGTGCTAAACTCAAACTCAAACTCAAACGTTTATTCAGTAAGTAGGCCACAAGGGCACTTTTACTAGGTAGACTGCTAGACTACGATATATATAATAGGTACATACATATAAATACTTAAATACATAGAAAACACCCATGACTCAGGAACAAATATCTGTGCTCATCACAAATAAATGGCCTGACTAGGAATCGAACCGTGGACCATTGGCTTCATAGGCAGGGTCTCTACCAACTATGCCAGACCGTTCGACAATAGACATGTTTTGACCTCATTATGAACACCTCAACCGCTTAGCTACTTTTGCTACTGACTGTACAATACCATACAGTTATCATGTTTTGACGTTCAGAATAGACTATACGGGTCATAAACCACTGAAATTTATAGAGCAGTCAAAATTTTTTATAGTGAAGAGAAGTTTCACTATAAATATTACTAGGTATTAAATAAGTTTCTTAGATTGGTCCGATAATGCGATTTCAATTCAAGTTCTACTGGGAATTGTAGTGTGTTAAAACTTATCGATTTGTGTAAGATTGTCCCAAAATATTTATTTATATAAGAAGGAGGATATATGTTTTGTCACTTTCCTTACATTTAAATATGATGAAATAATTAATTTCAGAGTGCATATACCTATTATCCATTATTTTAAAATCGTTTGCACCAACATATAAGATAGATAGTTTAAATAAAAATGGCTTCCATCAATTCTCATGATTTCGCCAGTGTCAAAGTGACTGGAGCAAGTCAATCGAATAAATAACAAATGCTCTTAGAGCATGCCAGTGTACGGTAGTAGGCCTTGCGATCTGAAAATTAGTAGCTGGACTTTGCAGAAAGCCACGAGCCCCGGCCTTCATTAGCTGCACAATTCCGCGTTAGATCACTGCATAATACGCTATCAATATTACTGTACATTAAACTACGTTTGAACAAAAAACTAAAAATATATTTTCAAGACGACTTTGCCATTTTGAGGTTCAACTGTCAATCCCACCAACATATAAGGCCAATGGAAGTTTCAATGTTACGTCACTGTCAATATTAGGGATGACAGAAGGGTGTCATGCATTCGGAGCATTCGCAGTCGAGCACTGGTACGATCGGTATTTATTAAAACCCTCATACAATTTACGATATCAAATAAAATATTAACCGTTCCCAGTAAACTTACGGGAGGTGTAAATGAAACATTATTTTATTGAAGTTTGGACAATAAATCCACTCACCTACAAAGATCGTAAAACTCGGTAGGTTGATTGAGTCAGTATTTTTATTGTTTGCCCCGTGAATCAATGGCGAATGTTTCAGTAATAAAATCGCTTTACGATTGTTTTCACGGAGAAATTTGTGGGCCGTGAAATGCCTTCCTCAGTCATTTTCCTACTGAACGCTTTGCAGAGATGTAGACGATTGACATTCTATTTGCTAAGTACGGATATAAAATAATTGTGAAGCAATTTGCGCCGCTGATTATTTATTTTCTTCAGTTGTGGTCTTTTCAGAGGGTTATTCAGATTAACAAATATACATATACATACATACATTTCAGCCGTATGCAGTCCACTGCTGGACATAGGCCTCCCACAAATATGACTTTTATCATCTTGGGGGTAGTTGCCGTAGTCGCCACGCTTGGCAGGCGGGTTGGCGACCGCAGTAGCTGTAAATTTGGTTTTCACGGACGCTGCTGCCCGTCCGTAGGATTTTTTCCTTTGTCGCCTCTTACGACACCCGCGGTAGGAGATGGAGTGGTGCTATTCTAGTTAGCCGGCATCACACGGCAAAAGGCATTAAGAAATATACATGATTTTATCTATATACATACATAATATTATGTATATACAATAAAGTTGGTTTATCTTAATGTTGTTGTTGGTTTATCACATTTATAACTACATAAACGGAGAGAACTGGTGGCCTAGCGGTAAATGCGTGCGACATGCAATCCGAAAGTCGTGAGTTCAACCCCGGCTCGTACAGTCAGCTTTATATAGTTAGTTACGGTCAGTATGGCCAAATATATCGATACAGATCTTTATTTATATTGCAGTAAGGATGTGAACCTATTTGACCGTACTGTTTCTAACTAATTATATGATGCTGACTGTACTAATGAGTTTTTCAAAACTGATGTACTAAATATAATATAATATTTACCCTCTTTCCGGTGAAGGAAATTATCCATGAGAAAACCAGACTATGAGGTTAAATTCACCCTCTGGGTTTGGGCGGCCAGATGCAATCGGCAGTCGTTTGTAAAAGCTAGAAATTAGTCCCTACGCCAATTTCTGGAATGCTAAGGTCCCTATGAGCTGTGGCAAAATACCGGGATAATGCGAGAAAGACGATAAGTTAAGAACTCGTAGACGATTTTTACGATTTCGTTTACAAGTAATTGAAAGGGTAACAGGTTCATTTTTCACTAAATAACTAATCAACCTTATCAGTAGCCCTTTCAATCTGCATCACAAAATAAGGCACGTCATTTTTTATCACATTTGACCGTCTCGAATCTCGACTGAGGCAACCGTTTTTTCATAAATCCATAAAAGCAGAATTTACTGTTTTTAAAAACAAAAGCAAGTGTGCTATTTACAATATTTAAGGCAGTTGCCATATATGTGGCATTCGATTTTTCCACCCTGTATAATACATAAACACTTAAGTATATAGAAAACACCCATAACTCAGAAACTTAATACACGTGCTTATGATAAATGTCCTTACTGGGATTTGAACCCATGACCGTCGGGGGTCACAACCTAGATCACTGTACCTACTACTACATCACACCTGTCGTCATTTTTGTATCTTTAATTGATAAAAAAGCGTTCCTTTGTTTTGGATGTTTCAAATATTCAGCAAAACACGCCTCAAATAGTTTTCACACGTTAAAATTTCACCAAGCGGAGAAAAAAACTGTATAGATTACAGTTCTTAGATATCGCATTGTCAATTGGATACGGCTTGTAGCAGTAGCGCCTTCATAACTGCGGGTTAAAAAAAAAAACAGGTTGTTTTCTATGAGACAATATGTCTAACTGTGTTATGTTATGGATTAGTCAGCAATTATTTTTAAGTCCGAATCTAAACAAAGTTTTGCGTGTTACCCTTTCTTTAATACGTCTATTTGCAAAGTGTTCTTATTGTTTATCCGTTGGAAGAAAGCCGTAATATTTTATGTTTCATAGAGGAACTTTGAAATAAATACATTTTACTAATTAGCTAAAGTAACTTCTGTTAGAGTTTCCAAGCATTCTCATAAATATTTCTTTTATAATTTCGGTATCCAAACAATATAATAATAAATTACTGTTTCTGCTGATAATTTTTACAACACTGGAAGTCGACAGTCCACATATCTTGCAATTTTTTGTACACTTAAAATATATTATTATTTAAAGAGAACTCTGCTATAATTTGTGTAAGATTGTCTCGAAATATTTATTTATTAGCAAGTATTAGCGTTTAGGGTCAAGTGTGGTGTGTTTGTTCTTCCCGGGACCTACGACCTCTGTACTGACCAGGGGAATATTGCATAACAAATTTTGACTTATAATATTAGCGGAAGTTCCTTTCCCATTACTTTTATTAGAAAGAGAGTTCCGCTAATATTATTAATTGTAAATTGTTATGCATTGGGCCCCAGACTGACTCTAAAAAGATAGGCATTGACAAGAACATTGAAGCAGTTAGCGACAAGAACTCACAGAAGATAGTCATTAGATTTATAAGAAAACTGAAACAAAAACTGTTCAGTGTTTACTACAGATGTGTGTTTATACGTTTCTATTTATTTTATTTACTATGCTCTATCTAGTATCAGTTGTATGTTATCACTATTTCCTCTTCGCATGTTAGCTTATAAAGTGTTCGCACTAGTATTCCTGCATTGTCACTGTTGAAGTAACAATGCTTTTGTCTTCCACTGAAGCATTGGTGTACGGCTGAAGTTTTACAAGTACAGTCACCTACAATTATTTATAAAAAAAATTTGATATCATCAAAATGTCGCTAATGACTTAGCGAAATCAGCGTTATTTTCGAAAAATGTGTATTTATGTATGCGTCACAAAAACGTTTGCGTTTTTTGAATGACGGATTTCGTTCAACTTTAATGTATTTTTTTGAACTTATCGTAACATACAATAGGAATAATGAGTGAATAGAAGCTTAAAATACATTTATTTACAGAAATTACAATCGTATTAAGATAACTACAAGTACTTAACTAGTAAGTATAGACTCTATAAAAGGCCCTTGAGGCATTGTACCAAGGATGCTGGCGGCATTTCCTCGTTGTATCGCATTGCTATTAAATACCTCATTTAATCGAAAAACTAACAGACTTTATTCAACTTTGATTATCTACGACCAATAGGTAGAGTACTAAAAAGTATTAGAAACGTATATTTTTATTTAATAACGATATTTCATATTTTGTTATATAACACACAAAAAATACGAAATATATCAGTATATCACATTGAGTTGAAATTTCGACACATTTACGCCACAAAAGCATTGATGGCACTCCTGAACTTGAACGCGCTTTATCTCTGTATTTTTTTTCGATTGATATAACTATGTATTAATCTATCTAAAAAAAATATATATATTCTGCAGAAACGTCTGCTAGCGAATATCTTCGATATTTAAATCGAAAGAAAAAAATAATAATAAATGGCTGTGGGTTCGTGTCCCGCTACGAGTCAAAATGTTTCTATTATTCTTTCGATTTAATGTAGTTATCACAAACATTATTTCGATTTCCCTATGAACTCTAACATTACCTAAAAACGCAAGATGACTTAACAAAACGTGTACCTAATAATTATATCGCGGCAGAACAAAAACGCCTCAGCGGTCAGTGGCCCATTTGTCTTTATTCAGTAGACGTAGGTCTTTCCACTGTCCCTTGCCTCTGTTGTTCATTTTTCTTCTCAGTCCCGAGGCCAAACGGTAAAGAGAAACTTAATTGGAGGCTTTCCCGCCGACTCTTGGGCTCAATGAAAAATTACGAGCTAAACGAGCTCACGCTTGGGAATTTCTGCTCATTCTCGGGGGCGTTTCATGGAAAGAAATGCGTAGACTTACTTACGTAAGGCTTCCTTAAACTTAGATAAACGTAAGCTGACAAACGTAATTTCGATGAAATATACTCTCATTAGGAGACTTAATTTAATTCCTCTTTTAAATTCATGCCGGTGTTTCAGTGTACGTCACGCGTCAAGGTTTGTATTTTAAGACGTTTATGTAAGAGTGAATTGTTTTTCTCTGCTGTTTAAATTAATGTTTTAAGAGCTCTTAGTTTTGCTCAGTATGTATAACGACTAGTATTCTTAAGCCGTAAGTAGGTCTTTGTGTAAAATTTGAGTCTATTTCTTAGTATATACAGGTTGATATTTTCAGCGGTGCTACCGCGAAAAACGATATTCGTATATTTTGGACGATTGTCTCTGTCGCTTTCATGACGTCTTAATAGAAAGGTGTGTAAAAAAAGATGCTTGAAATATACGAACTTCGATGTTCGCGGTACCGGGCTAGAACCGTGAATAAGAACCAGTTTTTTTTAACTCGGTAACTGATCAATATTAAATTATAGTAGCAATTGCCAAATGGCCAAGACAGTGAGATTTCTTCTTTTCTTATTTTTTTTTAATTAAAATTATTTTAAAATAATCATATCATGTTCATCCTTTTGACATACGCAGTATGGGAACCGACAATACGCAGTAAGGTGACCAAATTGTAAGCATATATAATTTTATATTTACCATCTAAAAATGACTATAAATTTTGGTGGTCTAAAATGAATCGTTAACATAATTAGTTTCACCAATCAATTCTATGTCATGCTTTGTTTTCTTGGTCCACAACCTCTAAATCACCCTGTATTATGATTTTCCTTCATTATATAAACTAGGTCGTCTATTTTGCTAAAGCAACTTTAATTACATTAATTGTTAGAATCAACTCCTCCGTTGTTATTTCTGCTATAACTATGTTGTTATAGTATTATAATAATTATTAAATTATATTAAAATAAACTAGATCAAGGTTCGGTTTTAAAAACCAACCTTTTTTTATATATTTATAACAATAAAGTTAAATCTCACTAACACAATACAGGTAAAAGTTATTTTTCTGGGACTACTCTAAAGGATTTTAAGGTGCAAGTGAGATATTAATTTCCAAGCTCAAGGTTTATCTGTCACACAAGATTAAAAGCATATCGCACCTCTTTTTCTAATGATCACATCACTGTTCTGCATACAGTTAAAGTGACGTCAATTTCTGATTGGCTATTAAGCCCACCAATCGTAAAAGACAACTATGTAGGCTCCGAAAACGCCGTAATTGGTTAAGCAGTGGACGCGGATTACCCTAGTTGTTCATTATTGCGCTTTCGGGAGTCCCCTTAAGTGCGGAACACACGGCAGGTAAATTTTTAAAGCAACACATAAGTTTTCCGGTCTTTTGATATTGTATTTTGTACGAAATAATAAAGTTTGAAGTCGATTTTGTCTTGTTAATGAAAGATATGTTAGGTCATGATGTAAATACATAATACCGCGTCGAGAGCTGCTCGTCCGTCTTTAAGTATTAAAGTTAAAAAAGGTAGATAGTCTAAGTTACTTTGAGATGCTGTCACGCCGATCACTTGCTAGGCCTAGGCTTTCTTTCAAGCGTTTGAAATTAAAGATTATGAAAAAAAAAACTAACCGCACACAATAATTTTTCACATTAATGTATAATATTGAATACCCACGATTTTATGTTTTCAAAATAGCATTTTTTAATTTCGAACAGAATTTAAGAGTCGATTACATGACTCTCGTAAACTGCTCGTACATACAGCAAAGATATTGGAAATATAATTAATGTTACCTTGTAAAATATTAATAATATCTACCTTGCTTCACCGATAATTTTAGTAAAAAAACTTTTTAGATGAAATCACTTTGAAGATCATCGGGACTTCACAAGGCATCAAGTAACGTTCATTTGAAGGTAAGCATAACCATACATAAACCCATACGGTCGCCTAGTCAATGTCAGAGCGGTCAACTTGTTCACAAATACCTGACCAACGCCTTTATTGTCAAGGTGATAAAGTGCATTTTCAGATATGTTTGAATAATTTGCTCTTGGTATTTGGGGCTGTATATGCTGTACCCTTATCATGAGTTGTGACTTTGAGGTTTTCTATAACGAGTATCGAGTTAACTATCTGTGCATCTCGCTTGTACTATTTTAGTGCGAACGAAAAAAAGGTCGGCAACGTACTTGTGACTCCTCTAGTGTTGCGTGTGTCCATGGGCGGCGGTAGTTGCTTACCATCAGGCAATCCGTCTGCTCGTTTGCCTCCTTTACCATAAAAAAAAAGATAGTAAACTCGATACTTGTTATCGAAAACCTTAAAGTCACAACTTATGGTAAGGGTACTGCTTCAATATGCTTGATTCGGCAAAGCCACTTCGCTCGCTTTTGCTCGGACCGTCATCGCTCCGTGTGTTCCGTACCTTAGCGGACTCCTGCATAATTCACACGGCCGCGATTAACCCACCTGCATTAGAGAACATACTGCAATATTTATAATGTGCTTATGCCTTAAGCGTTCTATTTGTTTGCATATCTGCTTCCATTTGCGAAATGACTTTTTTGAATAGTGTTTTGTCATATGAAAGTTTTTGGGTAACATTTTTGTTTTCATGTGGGAATATCTTTTGAAAGTGCTTTTTTGCAGAATAGTTATGTATTGTGTTATTTTGCTATGCGCGTTAATTTTACTTACTTTCTCTAAAAAACTAGTATTTTAACTACTATCGCCCGGCTATTATCTTTTGTCCCTTGAAATAGCTGATATCTCACAGCTTACTAGCGCGCGGTTGGACCAGTGCCATAAGGACCGATTTTCCAATTGTCAGATAAGCACATCTGACAGATACCCATAGAGTTATTCGCCAAGCAAGGCTTATCTAACGATTGAAAAATCGGCCCTTAGTGAGAGTGTAACTGGGAGTTTTCAGAAAAACTGTTCCCATTTAACGTGACATAAAAAACTCATGTCAGTTTTGAAGCGATAATTAAGCGTGGACTCTGGATGATAATATTCCCTTCTCATGGTTTCAAGCATTCATCAATTCAAATCTAGCCAATTGATAAAACGTCTTTGACTGTGATCTATTTTAAAATCCCTCACTCTAACATCAATTCCTAGCTCTCTGATAAAGAAGCAAACAATCTAGCACAAACTCTCAGTTTTTACAACTCTCGAGTCCATTTGACGGGTAAAAATTGAAATGGCTTTGCGGTTGAGCCCGGGTTTTAATTTTATTATGAGAATCGGATATTCAGTTAAGATTTTAAACTGGCTACGTCGAGTGGGTCCACCGGGATGACAGGCTGCAGACATTTTAATTAAGGTTCAGGATGGAAAGGCACAGATGAGCGCTTCGAAGTAGCGGTTCAGGTATATACTGAAGAGTATATGAGGGTGACTTATGTGTTGAGAGCACGGGATTTCACATATTTTTTTTTATGGCATAGGCGGCAAACGAGCAGACTGATTGCCTGGTGGTAAGCAATTACCGTCGCCCATGGGCACCCGTAACACCAGGGGAGTCACAAGCGCGTTGCCGGCCTATAAGGGGGGATGGAGCTCTGGGAACCTTACTCACCATCAGGAACACAACACTGCATACCTGAAAGGTAGCAGTGCTATTATGGCTGTGGTCTTCTGTAAGGAGGAGGTACTTCCCCAGTTGGGCTGCCTCAGATTCAAGCGTGATGGTCATCGCTGTGCCCTACCTCTCATTGTTGGACGTAGTTTAAGGACATACCCGGGTCCAACAACAACGGGACATATCCTTAAATACATATATACTATCAAATTGGAAGCAGCTGGCAGACTCATTAGCGATCCTGAGTTGGTGAGTGTAAGGTTACAGACATTTGAGCACCGTCGCGGGGTTGCTAGTTTGCCTGTGTTTTACGGGATATTTTGCACAGGAATTGCATGATTTAATTCCGCCATCTCCGTTCTACCACCGGACTTCCAGGTGATGGGAGCGATTTTACGTTGTGAATATTCTATTCATTCGCACGAAGCGATTCGATTACACATGTACCTTTCTTGATTTTTGTTTATTTGAACACCTAAGCGATCTAAATTGGACTTCAGATCCTTGACTGAGCAAATCGATATCAATTTAAATCCAAAATTAAGTAATTAAAAGTGAAATAAAACAACAAAACTTTTGTTTATTGCACTTTTAGGCCGCTACGCACTGTATGAACTCAACCCACACATCCGACGTGTAGAAATATAGACAGAATGATTTGAAAAGTGGTGAACTTTTGAAAACTGGTCGTTCGGCGTGTAAACCTGCGGGCGAGCATGTTGCATTTTACAAACAGCTATTTGTCAATGTCTGTGTTGTCTTTTAGATCTTGTGTAACCCAATGGTCCAGTAATGGTATTTCAATTCAAGGGTTGTTAAAAAAAAGTGTATAGGTAACTAATATGTTTATCGCATTTATGTTATCCATATTTTATGTATCAATGTCGTCATCAATTTATGTACATTTATGTACAAATGTCAAACATCATTACATTTATTATAACACAATATTCCTTTTAACAATTCATTATTAATTTATTCATACATTATTACATTAAATCAATTAATTAAATACGCACAAACAACAATAAGATAAAATAATAATCAATAAAAAAATAACAATGTCAATTATTAATGTTTGTGTTATTAGTATCATTGTTTTAGTGGTAGTGGTTACGGATAGCTAAGAGACATTGTTCATTAATCTATCCAAATGTCACCAAAATATAAATGCTATTTTTAGATAGGTCGATATGTCTTAAGCGGTAATACGAAGGTATGGAATCCGTTCGCGCCACCTTTCATTCATGATCATTCATAGTTACCTGTCCCGCTCGATCTTCATTTTCAAAATTAGGTACTTAGACCTAATTTTTGTGGCAGGTCCATCGTCTCTTTTCAAGAAAGTCAGAAATATACAAGAAGACGAACAAGAGTTTTACTTCAACTTCAACGCCCATCGTAGAAGATTGGATGTCATAAAAACGGAGTATATTAATAATTTTATCTACGTACTCTAAAATGCGTCCAGAAACCGTAGGCAGTGACCAGCATTACCAACCATCAGAAATCAATGGAGATGTAATGTTAACATTACCTACTGAAATCCGTAGGTTATGAGTTTAAATATGGAACAGCTGTCAAATTCAAGTGGAGTGTCTATTCTAGTATCTACAGATATTAAAACAGTGATTGATACGAAACGCTAATTCGTTATGTTTTTTTAATATAAATCGAACGACAATTGAACTCGAGTGACAATGACACCGACGGCCGCCATAAGCATCCTCGGAGTCGATCTAGGGAGCAGGCTCGGCCCGTTACTTACCATTACTTTTATTTTATTTCCCTTTATTATTTTATCACTGCCATTGTCTTTTGATTGCCCAGACTCACTGGTACTTCGGTCTATTATAGCTTCTCCATAATCAGTAAATGAACATTATAATAACTATAACTTAAATTATGTCGTTTTTGTAAACATTCCTTCAATTGTGTAATTCAATTTAGGCAAGTAGAAATAGATGACATATATTTGAGGAAAAAACTATTTTTTTTAAAGTATATGCCATTTATTTCAATTTTTTATTTATATTGTGGTATTCCTACTTAAGAAGCAATACAAATCAAAATGTTTCATAAAAATTAACTTGATTTTTTTCTTAGTTTCTTAGGAAAGTAGGTTAGTGAGATATTGAGCAATTGAGCCGAATCATGGTTTTGGTTTAAAAAGCCTTAAGCAATTTTTTTTTTTAATATAGTGCACACCACTCTAATCCACAGCCAGCTCACTCGCAACAAATTGCAAACCTCACTACATAGTTACCAAGAAACTACTTTCTGCAACCCGAGCTGTGTCTCGACAAGAAAGGCCAGTCTGATTAATGTTTGCTAGTGTAGGGATCACTGGCTCGTCACACGCGCGTCGCATCTCCAATCAAGAGATTCGGTCGTTCCATTACAGTAATTTGATTGAACGGTGGTTGGCACGATGCGACACCGACATTTGAAAGCTATTAATACGTTTTAGTGTAATGAGGTACGCTGAGTATAGTCGTAATGGGAAATCGACTATTCGTTTTCTTTGTCCGCCGTTCAAAGGGTATGCTACGATCAGGTTATTCAAATGTAGGAATTCGGGTGTAATGAATGTCGATGATTTTTTTGTGTGAATTGATTTTGTTATTTAATGTGCATTTAATTAATCGCTTTGACAGGATAGATTCCTATAACTACATTATTGTTGTTTAAGAATTTATGATTGTATAGGAATTATACAGGGTAATTCACGAGACGAGTGCAGGATTGACCCTACGAATTCAGTTAACAATAAGCTACCAGTCTTAGTGAAATGAATCATAGTATGATTCATCATTCAAAAAAAAATTACAAACTGAAAGGTCAACCTACAATTTCTCCAAATTTAATGCTCCTACCAAATTAAATATAGAATTAAAAACTTTTTACTTTTAGCAATAAAAATAATAATTGATTCGGCGATCATTGTATCATAGTTGTTTCCGCGAACGCTATCATAGCGAAGAGTCTCGACTAACATCTTGAGAGAATCGCTACGTGGTTGTATCAAGGGTTAGATTCAGAAGGCGGTAATCCAGGACACGGCGCGCATAGTCCGGTTGCTCTCTCTACAGATATAACCACCGGCAGCCATAAAATCGTATAATTTGTTCATGCCTAATTGAGATGACCTTGTCCCTTGTCCTTCACTAGCAGATTTCTGATAAAAATAGGGAAACAAAAAACTCAAGTTCATCTAATTTACACTTGTTACCATGTTATATCGGCTGACTAGAATAGGACCACCCCATCTCCTCCCGCGGGTGTCGTAAGAGGCGACAAAGGGAAAAATCCTACGGACGGGCAGCAGCGTCCGTCAAAAACACAATCTACAACTACTGCGGTCGACAACCCGCATGCCAAGCTTGGTGACTATGGCAACTACCCCCAAGATGATATAAGTCATATTTGTGGGAGGCCTATGTCCAGCAGTGGACTTCATACGGCTGAAATGTATGTATATGTATACACTTGTTACTTGGAAATGGCAGGATTATTTACAAGTATAAAATCTACTGGTGATCCGGATATTAAGCTGCGATCAGAAACCACCAGCAGACGGATAGCAGCGTCCCTCAAAGCGATGGAACAAACTGCGATCACCAACCCGCCAAGCGTGTCCATTATGGTATGAAACCCCCCAAGCTTCTATGGGAGAGGCCTATGTCCAGCAGTGGTCGTTAGTGACTGATTTTGCAGTGCTAATAGTTATGTCGATATAAATTAAGTTTAAACTGATACTAAGATAGTTTAGTTACTATGCATCGCAATCAAATCTAGGAATAACGTTTACTTAATATGTTACACTTAATTAATTATTCAACGCATTCACACGTCATATTTACTAACCCACATAATTACATTAGCCTAATGAAATGTCGACCGAAATAATATAATATTAGCCTAAATCTTTTTTGTTTTGAAAATAATATATCTGCTTATACTTAAACGACCGTTCTGGCACAGTGGGCCTATGAAGCCGATGGTCCTGGGTTCAAATCCCAGTCACATTTATTTGTGTGATGAGCACAGATATTTGTTCCTGAGTCATGTGTTTTCTATGTATTTAAGTATTTATATGTATCTCTCTATATACAGTGTGGAAATTTAACTCGGGCCCTGGAGGGAAACTACCTTAAATCCTTGAGCTAGCTCATTTTACTTAAAGGAGACATTCTTTTATTTTTAAAAAGAAACAAAACTGCATTCAAAGATTTTCTAAAACTCGCTTGCCTCGCCCGGGACTCGAACCAACTAAAATAAAAATAAAAACTCACACTCTCTATTTTATTATACTAATCGATAGTATTAATACTCAGGACAAAATTTCTCTAACAAACATTTGTTTACTGTTCACTTTTAACAAGTAAAAGACACGTAACAATTCTGTAAAACAAAGTTAATGTTAGATTTAGCGATTGTTTTTATTTTTAAGACCAAATGTTTTAGAGATTTTTTTTCCTGAGTATTAATACTCTCGATTAGTACCTATAATAAAATAGAGAGTATGAGTATTTTTTTTATTTTAGATGGTTCGAGTCCCGGGCGAGGCAAGCGAGTTTTAGAAAATCTTTGAAAGCAGTTTTGTTTCTTTTTAAAAATAAAAGAATGTCTCCTTTAAGTAAAATGAGCTAGCTCAAGGATTTAAGGTAGTTTCCCTCTAGGGCCCGAGTTAAATTTCCACACTGTATATCGTCGTCTAGTGCCTACAGCGCAAGCCTTATTGAGCTTACCGTAGGACTAGGTCGATTTATGTAAGATTGTCCCGAAACAGTTATTTATTTACTTGCTGTGGAAGAATCTCAAGTAGTACATTCATTTAACGGAACACATAACATAAAATTGTAAATGCCGTTACATTATAATCTTACTAACCAGATTATAAACAATTGAAGAATAGGAACTCTAACCGACTGTTTAAATTTAACGCATTATTATCCGTTAAATTGTAAATAAGTGACGACAATGGTTTAAAATGTAAAATGGCATGCAACGAAACGAACTTTGCGTGCGGGTTGGTTAAACTATGCGCCTAGTCCCCAAATACTGCGGCAGTATTTGGCTGTCAATTCGTATAATTTGCTGCATTTATTTCTGACTGTTCATGCAATACATATATTTTTTGATGTATAATAAGGTTTTTATTAGTCACCTAACTGTGTTTGATTCCTAATTCACGTCAAAAACAAGAACAACGATAGCTACCGGTCAAGGCCGGTACCGCGAACAACGAAGTTCGTATATTTCGAGCATCTTTTTCTTTTACTCCAATTAAGGCGTCACGAGAGTGACAGAGACAAACGTCCGAAATTTACGAATATCGTCGTGTTTGGCGGTAGCGCTGCAGATCAGCCAATAAGCGCTTTACAATCGTTCTGACGTATGCCAGTTCACAATTTGACAGTTTCTTGTCGATATATAGTTTATTGTTTAAATCATTATATCTGTCAATATATTGAATTTGTTTATACTTGAAGGAAGAGGAAGGGGAAAACCGGTTATGTCAACGTGCCTATGAAATGTGCTTTTCTAACAAAAAAATTGTACCATTTTTAATGTTAGTGTCATAAAACGTGAAGATTATTTTACCCTATTTTAATTGAAATGGTTCACGATACTAAAAAAAATAAGATACAATCACAAAAAAAAAAAAAACATTTATTTATGTAGCATGTTTTTATAAAATTACATTACAATGGGCGTTGCCAAGCACTTGAGTCGTCTGTTAACCGCCGTCGAAATATAAAAAAATAAGCTTGATTGCGATCGTTGATTAGGTAAATAAAACAAAAAGTTTTCTGGCTTCAATTTTAATCCTCTTTATACCTTCATTTTACAATATTTACATCATCTTTATCACAATTTGACAGTCAATACATATCTACATTGTCTACTATGTACAAAATTCGTTAAAAATATTCGCTATTAAGAATCGACCACACTTAAAAACGCATACTATTGACGTAAAAGCGTGACTGCGTCACTGCGTTTACGCTGCGTCTAATTTAGTGGCCAGTTCTTTGATTGTCTATACACAGCTTTCCGGACCCGGAATTTCTTCTGCTATAAGATGTTCTCTCCTACTGAGCGTTGTGGTACCAGATTTAGCAGATGCTGCTATTGGTGACAGTAACTGTAATAAAAACACAATGTTACTACCTATATTTTAACCTTCATCAAGCGAATTATGGACCTTATAGCCGCTTATATTTGACACGACATGACATGAAGCGGCATAGGTAATAAGTAAAAGTTTTTTAATTATACGTAGCATCAAAAACGATCCCTGTCGTATCACGATCATAATACGCTTATGCGATCTGAAAAATTTACAGTCAAGGTCAGAGATATCGATACGAACCAAGTGCCAAAATATGTATAGGTACAAATGCACCCTATAGTCTGAATATTTCTGTATACATATTTATGAACTGTTTTCATACTAATATCTTTTACCTGGAGACTATACCTAACACTATGAGTTGTGACAAAAACCTGGGACAACCGATTATATGACATTTTGTTTGTTGACATGAAGTTAGTAAAGGAAATTCCTGACAAGTCTAAAAAAATTGTGTCTCGTTCTCACCGTGCGTGATTCCTGTATAGAGGACGGTCTTTCCTCCGCCGGCCACTCGTCACACCTGCCACCATTTCCCACTGTCTCCGAACACAGCTTCTGGGGCGGATCGCCATCTGAAAAATAATTACTTTAATGGTTTTTTTAGTCGGTTGTACCCTTTTTTGGAAACAGTAAAGCAGCGTCCCCGTAGCGCTGATAGAGGTACGAGTATGTGTCTCTCCGCTCTTTCTCATAATAAGTAACATAGATAGGATTAAACCCACTAAACCTTGAGACCTATTTGTGACATTATCTAGCAAAAGGGACCTTATTGTCGATGGCGCTTACGTCGAACCGCGTTACGTTTGTATTGCGGCATCTTGAACAACGGCGTAAGCGCCATCGACAATAAGGTGCCCTTATTGTGTTGGTGACCATATCATAGATAATGTCACATGTCATGTTATCTATGTATTGAAGTATTTATAATTTATCCATTAGCTTATGCCATATAGCTTTTTGTCATGTTTTTAGCCAAATCACAGATAACTTTTTCTTAGGGGTAAAAATAATCACCATTTTCTATAAGGTCTCATAAATATTTTATCAGAGGTATCAAAATTGTTTAAAAAAGATACGAGTGTTATACATCGTCGAACTGGTATTTTTCGGTGCGGAAACAAGACCTGCTTAGCATCAGACAGATGGCCTGTCAACTCGTTTGCTTAATCCAAGTCATAAAAAAGAACATTTATTATAAGAATGCAACACTTCACAGCTGTCTTTCTTTTATTTAATGTGTAATAATACACTTTATTTTATTTTTACTTAAATTGTATGATTCAACTGGGGAAATTTGTTTAAAAACTGATACTTTTTTTTATCAGACCTAGGTTCTATTAACCGTTCAGAATGTTAGAGCGAGCGGATCGTGTGAGGGAAGGTAGCCTGGGGAAAATCCAGGACCTTTCCGCACCAGACTTGGTTTGTACTACTGGAATACTCCTGCTGAGTATACACTTCCAGCGAGATTGGTTGAGGCGATCTTAACCGAATCTTGGCAGTTCCACGAGAGTTGAGGAGAATGGATTACGCACACAACTATATGAAGTACTCATTGAATGAATGGAATGAATGAGTAATTTCAAAATATTCCTATCAGTACATGAGATGTTGTTGTGTGCGGGACTTCAACTTTCGTGAAACTACCTTTTTTTTGTGGCTACTGTAACGGTGCCTTAGTATTTTCTCATTTTTTTTTATCATCATCATCATCATCATTTCAGCCGTAAGTTGTCAACTGCTGGACATAGGCTTCCCCCAAATATGAATTGAATCATCATGGGGGTAGTTGCCAAAGTCGTCAAGTTTGGCAGGCACTGCTGCCCATCCGTCGGTTTTACCTTTTGTCGCCTCTTTCGACACCCGCGGGACGAGACGGCGTGGTGCTATTCTAGTCAGCCGGCACTACACAGCAATACATTTTCAATCAAGCAAAATATTGGTGATAAATTTTAATTAACAAGTTGAGTTCCTATTGGAGTGAGTAAGAAACATAAACAATTTAAAATGCAAATAAAAAAAATTAAAACGTAAATAATTCCTAAAGCATTGTCCACATTGGCCCATGTTTCCGACAGCTGTCTAAATAAACGAGCCTTTGATCTCGTCGGGATATAATAAAGCTACATTGCGTATAAACTTTAATGGAAACTATGCCGCGCTAGGATATTATCGCTAGTAATTTAACTTCAGTATAACGTTGGTATTTTATTTAAATTAACTAGAAACGCAAACGGGTCTTTTGAGGATCTCCTGATGTGCGAGCGAGACAGCGTTATGCACACGACGACACGGCGTATTGGGCCGCATAAAATCACAATTTTCATAACTCATCATTGGACGACCGATGTCCTAATGATAGAGTGACCCTGACTATGATATTCTTGGGTTGGAATCCTAGTAAAGGACGACCTGTCTGGCCTAGTGGGTAGTGACCCTGCCTGTGAAGCCGATGGTCCTGGGTTCGATTCCCAGTCAGGGCATTTGTTTGTGTGATGAGCACAGATATTTGTTCCTGAGTCATGGGTGTTTTCTATGTATTTAAGTATGTATATGTATCTATCTATTATATATATCGTCGTCTAGTACCTACAACACAAGCCCTACTGAGTTTACCGTAGGACTAGGTCGATTTGTGTAAGATTGTCCCGAAATATTCATATTTATTTATTTAAAGGCATTTATTTGCACAGATATTTGTACCTTAGTCATGTACCGGTTGGATGCAGGTCGCTTCCAACCGGTACATGTGGTGGTTCAAAGGGAAGGTCAATGTTCAGCAGTGGACGTCTTATGGCTGAGATGATCATCATGATGATGATGAATATCAAACGGTATTTTCTTACATTTCGTAAAACTCATTGGTACGAGCCAGGGTTTGAACCCGCGACAGCTAAATTTGCAAATATCACGCTCTTACCACTAGGCTACCAGTGTTTTATTAACGTCATAAACCATGAACATTACAATATCCTACTTTAATTGAAATAGTTCGTGATTCTAAAAAGAAATAACAAATAATAAAAAAAAAACTCTTTTCTAAGTATATTTTTATAGAAAAACACTATAATAGACGGTGCATGCACCAAGCAGTTCACCCGTCTGTTTACCGCCGTTGAAATATAAAAAAATACGCTTTATGGTAATGACAGCGCTCTCCAATAAGAACGTATAAGTAATTATAATTAATATAATTTTCAACTTACAATCAAGTATCTTGGTCATTAGCGAGATATTTACAATTCTATATCCAATTTATTGCCTTATATAAATCATTACTTTACCGCTGGCAACACCGCAAGCACGATCTAAAGAAATACGGCTCTCTGATATCTTAAATACAGATCTTTGATACTGTATAAAGACAAATTGGGCAAGTTTATCCAGCAGTGAATTAGCGTTTGATCACAGTTTTGTTTGTAAATTCAAGGCTTTGACCTTTTCATACCTTACCCGCTCGTGTACTTTTTATACTTTACCTTAGAAGTCAATAAAATTGAAGATTGAATATACAACTTGAATTTCGATGGTTTCTGTGACCCAGGATAAATGACGCTGGCTCAATTCCAGTTTAAAGGTTTTAGTCATATTTTAAATTAATATAATGACATCTATATCAGCTTGTTATATTAGACAGTAGTTAGAATTTTCTTTGTTTAAGTTTTTTGGCAAAATAAATGTCACACTAATGGCGGACTACCGCCTTAAGATATTTAACAATGTCGACTATTAGGCTGAAAAAAGAAATTTATGTAGGGCAGGATTTATGCAATAAAGGAATGTATAAGATACCAATATTTGTCTGTTTAGTTTTTTGTGCATTCTTAATGCATAAAACTGAAATCAGTTACTAACTATATTTTACTTGAAGTGACGACTCCCATAAGTATCAATTTGTCAGTACCACAAAAATTTACAAATCCAAACGTTTTAAGATTCTTGGCAAAGTACAAAAAAGACGCTCTAATCGCTACTTTATGCTACATGCCTGCGATAAAAATATCTAAACACCGACTCTATTATCTAAACTTGAACAAACCGGCCTGTTCCGCGAGACAAAAAAAAACATACTGCACTAGCAGGGTTTGTACCACGCATAGACATACCAATTAACTAGACGGAGCGTCCTAATAATAATACCACGATCGAAAGAGATGGCCTTAAGTAACTATTCTCGCAGAGACGGCACAATTTTCGTCCGTCCTTTTCATAGTTTCACACATTTTTGTTCCCCTCCAAACTGGACCCTTCAGAACTGTCAAAGTTGGAGGGGAACAAACAAATACAATTGGAGTTTTCTTGGGTTTATAACCAAAGTTGCGGTAATAAATACAGAATAAGCTAATATTTTTATTATAAAGAATTTTCTGTAAAGGAAAAATAAAACTATAGTGAATTGTTACATTTTGGGCGACAAAAGCCAGAATATCTTTGTCCCTTACTGGCGCACGCGGATGCGTTCTCCAGTCATTACTCCTCCTATAGGTACCACGAAAGGTCGGGGAGTGTCACCCTCGAGTGCGATCGTGATCCAGTGGCACTCCCCCAAACGGCAATGCGGACGTCGCCGCTGGGTGTTTAGAGGGTATTCTCCTCCCCTCCTTTGGCTAGCAAGAAGAGCAGCGAGAAGAGAGTCCCACATACCCCCTCACTACCATCATGGCCCTACCCCAGGCCCGGGGGAGATGCGCAAACGCATTTTCCCAGTAACAAAAATTATTTTAGGTACCACGAAAGGTGTTTTTTTTTTAAACTTACCAGGCGGTGGATTCAATATATCCGGCTGCGCCTGCTTGGGTGGTTTCAACGTGTACGCGACTACGTACTGACCGTCGCCTGCGTTCAGCTGCAGCTCGGGGGATTGTTGCTTCGTTGGCAACGCAGCCCTGTTGGGAATACAATGTTTACTACAAAGAAACCTTCACGCGCTTTATCGTCACTCCTTTTTTAACAAAAAATGTAGGTCTTATGTCTTCATTTCTAATATATTTTTTTTTTACTAGGTATCATCCATAAATAACACATGTCAAAAAGATTTTAAAGAACCTATTTTAGATCCCCCAAGGTTATCTGGAAGAAATCGCTCTATAGCGATAAGACCACCTGTTCTTTGCCAGATTACAATCACAATTACAATCTCAACCTGTATTGTATTTGTATAGATCTAGGTTTCTAAGTAAGTGGCATTAAAAACACTATGCTATATTAGCCTTGCAAATTCAAGTATAATAAATATATATCATTTAAGACTTAACAATCTTATATTTATAATTTTAATCCTTGACGAAGACACATTAATATGTATCTACTTTAATGTCCTTATTATGGAGATTTCAAATATACGTCAAGTAAAACAAAAAACATAAAAAACTTACTTTTTCCTCCGCAGCAGAAAAGCGATGAAAATGACCGCGCAAGTCCCAAAGACCAAAGTGAGCGCTATCGCCCAGAATGTGGTCGAAGAAACTCCGGCCATTATGCTGTTAGCGCCATCTGTTGAATTAAACAATATTTATAACCCAGCCATAGTTCCCATCAAAGGTGAAGCAAACATACTATATTTATTTGGCATAAATACACGTAACTTATCACAGAAGCACTTTGAGTCGAATGATATAAATTAAAAATAGTCCTTCGGCGTCCAGTGACATTGAGGTTTTCGATAACGAGTATCGACTACTTAGTTAGAAACGGATAAACTCACGTGTAATTATATCACACTAGGCGATATGTTTCGGGTAAGCTCTGGATCGCGTTGAGGGTGTATCGCTCACTGATTCGACGCGATCGGTGTGTCCTGACTCGGCTTGAAGATAGGTATCAGAGCTTACCCGAAACATGTCGCCTAGTGCGATATAATTACACGTGAGTTTATCCGTTTGTAACTAAATAGTAGTATAGTAGTACTAGAAAATAGTAGTATCATTTGGCAGATTACTTTTCGGCTACTAAGTTTAGCATCTTTTTAATACGAAGATTTAAAACTTAATTTTACACATATTATAAAGTATTTATTTACTTAATGGATAACTCCAAATTTTAAGTGAATTAACAAAGTTGAACCAATGCCTAAAAATATCAGCACCAAATTTGTTTATGAAACCCAATATAATGAAAACTAACTTAGGTTATTAATTTTACATCACAGAAAAATATATAACAAGTTTAAGATTATAAAGTTTTCAACAAGTACAAGCTAAGTAATCAAACCAAGTTTTTAAGTAGACTTAATTATTAAAACACGTTTATCTGCGCTGCTTTAAATTACTTTAAGTAGCTTGTAATTATTATCATAAAACTTGATTACTTTTAATAAATTAAAATGGTTCTTACTCGATATTAATTGGGATTTGAGATATAGATCAGAAGCTTTGTCTTGGCGAGGGGTACATACTAATATTAAACATGCGAAAGTAACTCTGTCTGTCTGATACTCTTTCACGCTTAAACCACTGAACCATATTGCGCCGTAAGGCATACAAATTATAATTATTTTCTAGTATTTACTTACAATAGACTTACTACATACTGTACAGTTACTATTAGTTACATTACAGGCTGTTAAAACTCCATTACAATATAATATGTAAAAGACTTTAACGTACTGAAATGAAACAACAACATCACGGGAATATTTTCACATACCGGTTCGCCGTTCTGGGTCCCGGTAAGCGAGCGAATGAAGGGTGATCCGATCAGAGTTCCCCTTGTCATTCCTGGAATGGACTGTCAGTTGCAAACTGCTACCGGCCGACCATAGCGCCGCGATTGGCACCAGGAATATAGCCACGCCATCTAGGATTAAATTTATTTATTTTAGGGAGCACAAAATAAATTGTCAATAATTGGTGTAAACTAATTAGTCAATCAAAAGAAAAAAGGTTCTAACTATTGATAGGTGATATGTATTAAGCACAATGAAGTTACTTTTCCAATTGTGTAAGATACGACATTTACAAGTCTAAATAACCTTACACAATTTGATTCTAATCAGCTAAAATTTTAAGCATGAACTAAACAACTACGTTTTTACCCGACTGCATCAGAAGGTTACGTATTTCTAATTGAGTACTTTTTTATGAAAACTCTGAGATGCTAGTATCAAGGCGGCTGGATTCCATGCTCTTGTAGTAACACATCAATAAAAAAATATATATTTTGAATTAAATATCTTTAATATCCCAGATAACTTCTCTTTGTATTACAGTCGCCATCAGATATATCGGAGCTGTGGAGGAGGTCACAAATATCTGAACTTGCACTTTATCGCCTTGACAGTAGAACCGTTGTTTCGATATTTATGCTACCTCCACAGCTCCGATATATCTGATGGCGACATGTACAGTCAATGACATAAATCTTAAAGTTAACTTATAGCAATTGCTTATTGGAAAAAGTACAGTTTATAGGTACTTATTTACGCTCTTGACTGTAATTAACGATTAACACGGTACTACTCACGTTTATATAGTCACTCGCGCGACATGTTTCGGAGAACATAGGCCTCCATTTTCAAGCACTAAGAGTGCGCACTGCCGACGCGCGACGGGCCGGTGACGCGAGCGGCGAACCGATCGGACACTCAGCACTCTTAGTGCTTGAAAATGGAGGTCTATGTTCTCCGAAACATGTCGCGCGAGTGACTAAATAAACGTGAGTAGTACCGTGTTCATCGTTAATTATTAAACATGTCTCATGTAAGTTTAAATACAAATACTCTTGACTGTAGTTACCAAAGTGTAAAGCTTAACAGAAAAAAGGTATATGTAACTCACCAGTCTCATTGGCTGTGACCACAAACCGCGTCTGGCCACTCCCCGAGTCCACAGCCTCCAACACCACGAGCTGGGGCAAACCTCCATCGTATCCAGTGACACAGCGGATGACAAGGCTGTCACTAGCTTCCTGGCTCGAGTCCTCAATCCAGTTGGAACCGTTGCCAGTTAGCACGGTACAGTTGCGAGGTGGTGAAGGTTTTGCTGTTTGAAACGTGATTTGTATTAAAATATAGCCTTAACAGTTGTTCAGTATATTTTCTGCTTGAAACATAAATTTAAAAGTTAGATCAAGGAAAGCTTGATGCTAACGAAATCATCTACACTAATATTATAAAGGCGAAAGATTGTGACTTCTTCACGTCTAAACGGCTGGAGCATTTTTAATAAAATTTGGTATGAAGTTAGTTGACACCCTGGATTAACACATAGTCTACGTTTTTTCTCTAATAAACCGCGGGTAACATCGTGGGGCACAGCTAGTAATTTATAAATAAGGAAAGATGAAATATTATGGTCGCCATAAAACTGTAAATACCTATTACGACACAAGTATTCGCCATTAGATTTTTGCACATAGACCAAGTAGCGTCGCCAGAATCTTGGCTGTGTGAAGCAGTTCTTACAGCGTAGAAGCAGCATCATCATCTAGATTGCCTAAGTTGCTTATAAAACTCAGTTTTAGAAACCGCACTCAGAATTCGAGACACCGACAAATGTCGTCCCTAACAATGTCTTTAACCCTTTGAACGCTAAGAACCACTAAAATGGTCGCGTGCTGTCGTGCCTGCCACGCCACCGACCTTTATTGTAGCTATGGCGGACGCTGTCAAAGCAATAGTCCTGCTGACAGATAAGGTTTATATTCGTTCTTTACTAGTCCATACATTGGCGTACAGTACACGATACACTTTGATGCGAGAGGAAAAACGTTCAAAAGGTTAAGCAATTAAATTAAATATGATGTTTTTATTTACCTGCTGGCACTATTTGGAAGACACAAGGTTTGGCTTGAACACCGACGCTGTTGGTACCCCGGCACGTCAGAGCCCCGTAGTCTCTCTCACTTGCCGGCGTATAGCGCAGTTCACTTATACTACTGTTAACTGTACCTGCACAGGACAATAAAATTGTTTTTATAGTAAGCTGAAACGTCTGCTAGCATATCATCGATATTTAAATCGAAAGAAAAATATAAAATTTGACTCGCAGCCACAACCACTGGATCACTAGCCCAGTGCACTACAAATTGTTAGCACAACGAGTACCGCTTCTATTCTTCCTGGTATACGTCATTACGGGTGACGTGTAGCGACAATAGCGACATCTACCGAAATAAATTCTATTTTTCTTTCAAGTTAAATATCGAAGACAATAAAAGTTTGAAGACCAAAAAAGTAGTTACTTATTTAGAGTTTTTATCTATAGAACTACCTACCACTCGTGCTAGTAAAGAGCTTCCAATTTCAAGAACAATTTTATCAGGTATTCAAGTATTCGATAATGATATCATTGTGCTACATAAGTGGTAAAAGGGAAAAAGAGACTCGATCGGATTATTGATTCATGAACATGACCAACGCAGCTCAACTTAACAGCTCGACTCATACTAGCGAGAATAAGATTTGTAAAAAAATCGCAAACTCATGGCTCCCATCAGCCACGTACGACCACTGCTGGACATATGCCTCCCTCATAGGATTTTTTTAAGTATAGGGGTTCAATGCCACAATCACCATGCTTGACAGGCGGGTCGGTGAACGCAGTTATATTCCACCTCTCCAAAGAGACGCTGATGCCCGTTCTCCAGTGGTTTCTACTCGCAATTTAGGATCAATAACCTCTCCGTAAACGTGGTCTTTCACTATCGGCCTCATCTCAAAACTCAAAGTCGCTCAACGAGCTATGGAAAGAGCTATGCTCGGAGTTTCGCTACGAGATCGACTCAGAAATGAGGAGATCCGTAGGCGAACTAAAGTCACCGACATAGCCCACCGGGTTAGCAAGCTGAAGTGGCAATGGGCAGGCCACATTGCACGCAGAGAAGATGGCAGATGGGGTCGAAAAGTGCTCGAGTGGAAACCAAGGACTAGCAAGCGCAGCGTAGGACGTTCACCCACAAGATGGACAGACGACCTCATTAAGGTCGCCAGAAGACGCTGGATGCCGGTTGCTTCCAACCGATACATGTGGAGATCCAAGGGGGAGGCCTATGTTCAGCAGTGGACGTCTTATGGTTGAGATGATGATGATGAACCTCTCCAACCTAATCAACTACATAATGTTCCAAGTTGGTAACTCACCATATCTAGCAGGAGACACGTTGAAGCTCTCGCCGCTGTTGTTGAACTCCCACAGAAAGGTAACATCAGAGGGATCTGCGTGCACTGAGCACCGCACGTGTAAAGCCTCGTCCAATGCTGCACCTACAACTTGGGGCGATGTCTCCGCGCATACTGGTGCATCTGTACAACAAAAGAAATAATTTAACTAAGATAAAAAGTGTTTTTTTTAGAATGAAACAATTAGCATCACTATATTAGAATACAATTGTGAGATTATCTGTGATAAGGGGCCTTATTGTCGATGGCGTTTACGCCCTTGTTCAAGATGCCGCAATACAAACGCAACATGGTTCGACGTAAGCGCCATCGACAATAAGGTCCCTTTTGCTAGATAATGTCACAATTATGTATTCTGGAGCTATGCAGGGCGATAAAAAAAAAAAAAAAAAATTTGTTTGATGATTGATCAGAAATGATGTCATTCGCAGCAGAACCAAAGTAACTGATATTGATAATATGTGTCATTATCTAGGAAAAGGGACCTTATTGTCGATGGCACTTACGTCGAATCGCGTTGCGTTTGTATTATATCGTCGTGAACAACGACATAAGCGCCCGATGGCGCTTATGTCGATACAATAAGGTCCCTTTTCATGGATAATGTCACATAAAATTTAAGTGGAAGTGGGCGTGCCACATTGCACGTGAACCGCGGGCCGGGCCGTTAGGGCGTAAGGGTTCTTGAGTGGCGACCACGTATCAGAAGGCGCAAGGGGGGTAGACTGTATAGGTGGACCGAAGACCTGTTAAAGATCGCGGGAATCCACAGAATACTGGTGGCGCAAAAGCGGTCATTGTAGGTCGGTTTGGGATAGGCAGACAGAGGTCTAGCTGTGGACGTTTTTCGGCTGATATTATGATTATGTTTATTGATATGGTAAAAAGCCCCTCCCATAGAAGGTAATATGAGAAAGTGAGGAAACATCAAAGCATAAGTAGTCGGCATGCAATCCTTCATAGGTTTTCGTTTTTAACCTTTTCGCCGCCATATCAAACACAAAACCTAACGCTCGAAATGTCAAACCTGAAGTTGAACTTAATGCGCGTTTACGTATGTAGGTCTAATTAGCTCTGTGGTAGAAGACATACAAGACATACTAGCAAAATTGTAATATTTAATATATTTAACCTTTTCCACGCCAAAGACATATATATTGGCACCACAGGCTCAACGCCAAAGACGTATGTACGTCTTTAGGTTAAATATATTAAATATTACGATTTTGCTAGTTGCAATTACTTTGACTCTATAAAACGTTCGGCTTATACTCGTAAGAGTGTTTAGACCGTGTGGGGGAAAATGCCTGTGGAAAATCAAAAACCCTTCCGCACCAAACTTGATTTGTACTATTGGAATACTTCTACTGAGTTCCTTCCACTGAAATTGATACAGGCTGTCTCAACCAAAAATCAGTGAACAATTTATCCCATGTAATCCTAGTTAATGATCCCATTTGTTTTACGAAAATTTGATCACGCATTGTTTTAGTAGCATTGTTTATAGTTATTTTATTTCAACATGTTTACAATAATTACCCATTTGGTTACGAAATGAGCATTACATTTCGTGAACATATCCGTATATTATGAATTATCAAAGGATTTATTTAACGTCAATTGTACAAAGTGTCATCTGTTTATTAAATTCAATATTTATTATATGATTTTTTTATCAATTCTACTCATGCACTGTTTCCGTTAAATTTTCTGTGTTATTTTTCTGCTGTAGTTGATTTCGCCGATAAATAAATAAATATTATTTACAGGAAATTCTTACTAAGGCTTGTGTTGTGGGTACTCACTACTCAGCCAATGATATAAATAATATACAAATACTTAAATAAAACACCCATGACTCAGGAACAAATGCTTGCCAGTTATCAGACATTACATTAAAAAATGCCCATGCTGGGATTTGAACCCAGGACCATCGGCTTCATAGGCAGGGTCACTACCTACCCAAACCTGTCATCAATATTCTAAGAAAAGTATGTGGGTTACTTTTTATTTCCGACCTCCAAACTTTAGATATCCTGCTATGAAGTCGTTGAATTCTTGTTACTTGCCTTTTTTTGATACTTTAAATAATAAATCTCTAGATCCTAATTTTAGAAGAATTATCTCATTTCTATGTTAATAATAACTTTTGTACAGTAAATATTAATGTACTTCTATAGTTATAAATACAATAAATAAAAAGGTAAATTAAAACTTATCGTTATAATGTGACTTCTTCCAGACAACCTACGCTACGTGTATCCATAAAATTATATTAAAGTTATTTCAAAACCGTGGTAAACTCATATAATTTACCAAAAATTAAAAAAAAATCATAAAAAATAATTTGATTTGTTCTTAGTTTCATAGATGGCAGCACCAACTCTCTAGCTATATCAGAATCCCGAAAGGTATTCATATAGGAGGCGCAAACACGTACTGTTTCACCTTAGAGCTGGTAAAACGGTGCCTAAAACCGTTAAAATAAACAAGATCATATATACTTGAGTAATTTCGACGGGTTCCGCTGTGTACGGGTGGCCAAATTGGTTAAGGCGTCAGCCGCGATAGCTGGAGATGCGGGTTCGAATCCCGTCTCGAACACCGGAGGTCCTCGTCGTTTTTTTCTTAAGTATATGTTATCTATTTCAACTTTAAAAAAAAAATGTAAATTCTACGAGTAAAGCGTAAATTTTGTAAATTATATTTGTAAAGTAACCTCTTTATTTCGTGCAAAAAAGTGTTAAACCAAACAAACAAACATCAATATATAGCAACACAAACGATACAAATCAACCCATAAATCCAGAAATCCAAACACAAATTTTCCACTCGTAAAAAATGTATGTAAATCAAATGCGGTACCTTCCCCGACTGTAATTATTTCGTCTCCTCACGTGGCCGCATTCCGACTCAAACACATAAGGTGAGACCGCGTATCTACCGTCCTGTGTAGTTACTACGTTTTCCCTCGGAACATACAACGAGCCAGAATGGCCGCGGAAGGAAGCTATTCGATGCGCCAATATAGAATTGTATAATTAATCTTAGCCCCGGACGTCCTTGTTGATTTACATTGTACCCGCTTGAAAGGTGCGGTATCTGCTCACAACAATGTGAATTTAAATTATCGGAATAATTTTCTTTAAAGAACTCACTCACTAGGAAATAACTTTCTAAATTGCGCTCACAAACATTTTATCATCAAGTGAAATGTCAGGAAAATCAACATGAATAAACAAACAAATCAATAATACAGGATATATTTATTTAAATTGACTGAGCCCCGCGGTAAGCCCAAAAAGGCTTCTTTTGTGGGTACGCAGTCAACAATAGGTATGCATATCATACAAATATTTAATAAATTAAAAAAAAAAAAAAACACTCATGACTCATGAACAAATCCTGTGATCATCACACAAAAAAACGCAAAACAAACAAACTGGGATTTGAACGCATAACCCACTACCCACTAGGACAGACTTGTAGTCAAACCGCTTTGAACAACTGTACCCCTATCTGAAACGCTTTGTGATGTCTCTAATAAAAATAAGTTTCAAATATAAAACTACAGCAAATCCGAGTTTCGGCTAAGTTTTTATTGCGCGTTGTATAATTTCCCTAATGGCTACAATGGAACAAACAAAACGTATTAATGCACAAATATTTTCTTTGAAATGTATTCAGTGTAACCGCTAACTAAAGCAAAGGTCTATGATTTAAAGTTCGCGAAACAGATTGCGCGACTACAAATCGCCGTAATATAAGGGGTGTAATTTCGATGATTTACCGGCCTTACCGACTTTCCTCGGCAATTACTATGCGGACGGCCGCCGGAAGGAACTGGGTAGATACATCGATCCGACCGCAATCATTTGAATAGGTACGTACTGCGGACACGGTGGTATTTATGGCATTGTAATTCATACTGCGCAGTGACATTTTACGGTTACGATACATGTCAGGGATACGTATTTGATGGTTATTACGGGGAGAATGCAAATGATGCTGTCTAATAGGTAGGTTTAGGTTTCCTGCAGCAGTCGCTTTATTGCTGAGCTGTTGACGTGCTACGCAACGCCCAGGAGTTATTACACCCACTTAATTCTCGTTATTGGATAGGTAGCAGTAATCTACAAATAAATATTATTTTTGTTGACATTAAATCAAAACGAAATGTAAACAAATTATTTTGATGACCTACGAAAAAAATTAAAATGAAAAACGTTTATTATTTGTTAAATACAAATAAAATACGACCTGTGTCCTGATCTGTACTGTGTTAGGACTTAGTTTCGAAAAAAACACTTTATGACTTTTTGACTAATCGTATTATTATTTATATATTACCGTGTAAATATAAAAATGCATTTATTTTTATGTGATATTCGCTACATAAGTAACATTAATTCACAATTCATTTAAAGACAGGATTCTAAACATAATAAAATGTGAATACACTTAGTGCAATCATAAAACTGAGTATGTATATTATTTATATCAGGAACTAACAAATCAGTAATGGATAATTATACCACTGATACCTAGTACTCTGTTCTCGGAGTACATTAAAGTACGAAACATCATTGGTTACATTTTTTTGGAGAAAACTAGGAAACAAAATTGCTAAGTTAAAACCTAAATAAGACTTAAATGAGACCTTTTAAGACACCTTCTAGAATCTGATAAAACTACAATTTAACTGGCTTCTTAAAGTTGATAAATCAAATACATAATGGCATTTCAGGAAACGTCCGTCCGTCATGACGTGATATGACAGACAGTGTTAAAAATCTTGATTTGGTTTAATTTTTTTTTTGCTGGGCATAAATGATAAAAAAGGTTCCTTAATTACAGTTTCAATTGTTTCAAAGCAATGTTTTATCTCTTAAAATATCCGTCACTACTTTTTCGAACCTCATATAAGTAGGTTAAAAAGCTATACTCACACTGCACCCGTAATCGCACAATTTCGCTCGAGGTCTCCCCTCTGGCGTTGGCAGCTCTGCATGCGTACGCGCCTGCCTCTTGTCGGGTCACTTTTTGTAGAACCAGGGAGCGGGTGCTCACAATGATGCCAGACGTCATATTCTGTGCCACTGGTCTGTCCTGTACATTAAAAAAAAAACATTGATACACTAAATTAAAAATTAACAAGGCTCTACTCACGTTTATTTAGTCACTGGCGCGACATGTTTCGGAGAACATAGGCCTCCATTTTGGCACATCAGTGCGCGAACGGACACTCAACACTCTCAGTCAGTGCTTGAAAATGGAGGCCTATGTTCTCCGAAACATGTCGCGTGAGTGACTAAATAAACGTGAGTAGAGCCGTGTTAATTTTTAATTTATATAATATGTTTCACGAAAGTTTTAATACAAACATTGATACACCTTTATGAAAGATTGTTATATCTTGAGTTTTGGTTTATCAATCATTCTGATGATCAATTATTCCGATTGACACATTTACTTTCGGTTTTACTACGCCTGCCGAGACGCGGCCTCCACTTAAGAACTCGTTTATCCCAACGGTTATTGGTTCTACGGCTAATATGACCAGCCCACTGCCACTTCAACTTGCTAATACGGTGAGCTATGTCGATGACTTTGCCGCTATGCTATTAACGTAACAATATATACTACATTGTTTACAATTAGGTCAGATCACAAAACTAAAAATCTAATACATTGTCAAGAATATGACTGTCATATGTGTCTTGATATGTATATTTCTTAAAATACATACCCCTAACCACCATTCAACCACTTCTAATTGACAATTAGTATAAGATACAATTTGAATTACAATAATTATAATGTCACTCTGCCGTAATAAATGGCAAGCATGGTGTTTCATTTAATTAAATCTGCCAGCAGTTCCCAAGAGGGAAAAATAATATTTATAACATTGCTTTGAGTAATAACGTAGGTGCGGTTACGTCTGAAAATATATTTAATGTGGCATAAACATGTATCCAAGGCTACACTACGTTAAAAACCTAACACGAAGAGCATACTCAGTCTTAATTTTTTTTCTTATTTTTTTAATTCGTATCTATAATACGGTTCAACCGATCAAGTCAAAAATATTTTTTCTTAAAAGTTTATTGCGCCGTACTTTCACGATTATTTTCATATTTTCTGAAACTGGGGTAAAATTTTTAAAGGAACACATTTACTCCAAATTCCCGAAAATAACCACTTTATTAAAACACGTTCAAGGAAAACCACATTTTTTTTTCATATACCTATCTAACGTCACCTCACACTTAAGAGTTGAACAGAAAAAAAAAATACCACATGTAGGAATGGTGTCATAAAAAAATATTTTTCCATTATTTACTTGACCACTTTGTCCGCGTGAAAAATTAACATAGGTATTCATACAAATTACAGGTTTTTAGGGCTATCGGTCTCTGAGCAAAGCCGAGGACAGATTGACAAACAAACATAGTGAAACTATAATTATAACTTTTCCTAGTTAGTAGTTACTACAGACCCCTAAAAAGTCGCTGATAAATATTTTTTGCACCATACTGTATCCATATTTCAGACGTGACGGTGTCATGAGCATATTAATTAATAAAACTGATATGTATGAAGCATGTAAACGTAAAAGGCATAAAAAAAATATTGGAATTATAGAAATAGTAATGTCTGAGCTCAATAGGGATTTCCAGGAAATTATTTTTATCTGACTGACTTACCTATTAAAACCTTTTTTTTTTTTTCATATCTTATAAATATAAAAAAACAAATAAAAATCAATTAAAAGTCTAGAGAGAATTTTAAATTAATCTGTTCAAAGAAAATAATTTAGTTTCTTATTGATTTGATTTTAATTGCACGTCAAACATGATTGAAAATGTCACAAGTGAAGTTTTCAGTATCAATAATATTCTTCGTACCAAATGAAATTTAATTCAATTAAGTTCAGTAAATATATTTTTATATAGCTACCTTTAATGTAAGAATACTGTTTTTTTAGGTTTTAAATTTTTTTAGGAACGCCTTTGTCATTTGACTTCTTTCGACTGATGATGATGATGAATATATAAGTAAATAATGTTACCGTTTTCATACAACTGCATTAAATTTGCAACTGCTTTTGCTCTTATTTGCATAGATGGCAGCACAAAACATCTTACTAATAAACTGTCAAAAATGCCGCGTTTTGTACAAGTCGTTTGGTACATTGTCAACTGTACTATTTATGCACAATCAACTACTTATCAGAAATGAGGTAATCCGGCAAAGAAACAAAGTCATCGATAGAGCCCCACTGTATTAGCAAGTTGAAGTGGCAGTGGGCTGGCCATATTAGCCGTAGAACCGATAGCCGTTGGGATACGCGAGTTCTTGAGTGGAGGCCTCGGAAAGCGTAGCGGCTATCGGTTCTACGGCTAATATGACCAGCCCACTGCCACTTCAACTTGCTCATACGGTGAGCTATGTCGATAACTTTGCCGCTATGCTGTTTACGTAACAAAATATAGTACACTATGGACAGTTAGGTACAGTCAACAACACTCCTAGCTATACATTGGTAGACCTTATTATATAAGGCATAAAGTCCACCGATGTACATTTAAGAGTGTTGCTGTGTGTACGATGACAAAACTAAAAATGTCAAACATTGTCAAGAATATGACTGTCATATGTGTCTTGATATGTATATATCTGATCTGAGTATTCTAAAGAGAGTCTAAACACGACAGGTACCTTCTGGCTTCAGCATTAGATCAGATCAGTGGTACCATAATACTGCATTATCACTGAACTTACATAAGTGTGTAAAATTTTAGCTCAATCGGTCAAAATCCTGTTACAGGATTTCTCCCGAACATACTTAAAGTGTATATTAAATAAAAGCTCCTAAAAAAATTCTTTACGTTTACTTATAACTTTATTAAAAAGATGAAAATGTGCAATATTGTAGCGTTGTCGTATTTTGATCATGGCGTCAAAACAAATGCAAGCCACCGTAATTCCAATTTCGAACATGCCTAAACAATATCGCAGCGCGACCTCGTTATGAAAATCTCCGCCGATGTCAATCAAACTGAACAAAGCAGAGTTACATTTCTATTTCACATTGACTATTCGTTGACAGGAACTTTAGAGGGCTTAGCCAAAATGCTAATCGATTCTAGAAACGCAATTGAAACGATAAAATCATGTATCACAATGACAGATCTAAGGAGAAGTCACGTCAGCATTTGTAGTGCAAAATGAAAATGTTATCTAATCCTGTATTTAGATACATTTCAATAGACATGATTTATGAATATTATCATATCAAATATTTATATAATATAATATTATTTAGGTTCAGACGTAATTTTCAGATAAGCTAAGAGTTATATTTTTTTAATACTTGTTGTTTTATTATGGTATCTGTGTAACCAGTACCTAATTTGTAAAAATAGCTCTGAGAAGGTTCAAAAAATCCCTTTTAAAATAGAAACGGGACTTTCCATTGAAAAAAAAAAATAAACGGATTTTTGACAAAGGGAGAAACGCAACAATGTCGGATCAGTTGCAGGATTTTTGTACCTTTGCTTTTCCTATATTTTTTCGCAGTGTTGTTACATCAATTAATAATACATTTTGTAAGATAGCTTTGCAACACTGATGAAAATACATAGATTTGTTACGAATCTGAGAAAATTTTGGAACAAAAGGTACAAGAATTCTGCAATTTATCCTGATACTATTCTCAAAACGTTGAAATGCACACGGTTTGTTTCTATTTCGGTTGTAATTCGTAAAACCCCTAAAAGTGTAATCAGAGAAATCGGCCATAATTGAAAATTTATGAAAAGCATAATTTACCAAATTCGATTCGCTTACGCTGCATGAATGCAAATGAGGGAAATTTTGAATAACAGTTTAAATGGTAGTAAAGTTTGGACGTAATCTGTTTAGAGCGTGGATTGGCTTCAAAAACAGATTTGCGATTTAAGTTTATTTCAATAGCTGCAGTTGACGCTCGTTAAAATTGATTTCTGTTTACATTACACAAAATAGAAAATTATTAAAAGTAACATTTGACAAAAGTAAAAAGTTAAATAAACTTTTTTCATTAAATATTTTTACTTGTAGGCTTTATAAACGCTGCTATGTAAATTATAAATCGGGATTTAAACTAACAAATGATCAACGCTTTCAGTGTCTAATGAATCGATAAAGCGTATTCTGCGTTCTAGAGACCAGAATAGGTCACTTGTGCTTTGGAATATGACTAATGTATGGAGTTACAGGTGTCCATAAGTTTTCACTGCTTACCATCAGGCGGGCCGTGTGCTTGTTTGCCACTATAATAGTAAAAAATAACTATATGTCTACAAAAATATATATCATATGGTACTATAATAAAACTCAAAAAAATTTCGCGAGAATGAATTGTATAATGGAATCGAGTCAGATTTGACGTTTAAACGTGAGTTGAGAGTTTTAATACAATATTATTCATATGTTTACAATCAACTCAAAAGTCAGAGTCATAATGATTTTGGAATTTTGTCAAAAACGGCCATATTTTTAGTCAAACTCAAACTCAAACGTTTATTCAGTAAGTAGGCCAGAGTCATAATCATAAGTATTAGGTAAGACGTAAACACCTCCACTGTGACATGTCGATAGCATATCTCCGGTACCCTTACCATGAGTTGTGACATTTAGGTTTTCGATAACGAGTATCGACTTTACTATCTGCGCATCTCGCTTTTACGATACTCATTATCGAAAACCTCAATTTCACAACTCGTGGTAAGAGTACAGTTAGTAGCAAATCCGTAAATCCATATAGACATGTGTGCAATAGGCGATTCCAACTGAACATGTTCAACTTAGTTACTAAACTCCACACCACCCGGGCCCCTATTTTCGATTACTTTAGAATATTAAGGCGAGGTGAGGTTAACAGGAATCAAAAGGGCGAAATAGGGCATGGAAATTTTAATTACATTTCACGAAAAATATAAAAACTAAGATTTCGGGCTCATAACCACCCTGTAACCTGTCTAGCCTACGTCCTTTTATTTGTGTGTTTATCTATATGTATCATTCGATTGTATATCTCTACAACCTACAGCACAACCTACCTATTATGCTTACTGGTGAACTATGTATACTCGTCGCGGCGAATCATGATCCCTATGACACTGACAGTTATTCCTACGACACAAACTTGTAGTGGCGTCACCGTTACATTATAATCAAATTGGAGGCGTCTAAAAATGGCGTTTATTAATTTTAGGGTAGATACATGCCATTACAATGATTTTCCGTTGGAATTGTAACAATTCTTAACATTTACAAGAAGTTATCTCAATCAGATATTACGTTTACGTCTTACAAAACGTACTTCGTTTGGAAGATATCGACTAGTGCAAAAAGTATCAAAAATAAATGTCGATAATGGAAACGAGTGTACAAAATAAATAGTACACTTTCAGTGTCCGATGTACCTATAATCGTTTTCAATTATACATATAGTAAGGTTATTTTGATATTATGCTATTTTTTTCGATAGCACTATTTTTAAGATGGATTTTTATTTTTACATTCGTCAAGCGTGACGTAAAATACTAGATGCTAAATGTTAAAAAGTTACATTTTTCGGCCAAAAAACTTAAATCATTACTAGAACAACAACATAACAAACATATGAAAGGCAGATTATATTTTTAAAATCACGTTTACTAACGTGGCTGAATGCAAGTCACGCCTTTGCCTATAAAAAAGTTAAGTTACATCGACACGACCCATCACTAATATGAACTGTCATAGGGATCATCATTCGCCGCGAGGAGTATAGGTCTATTTGTCTACACGCGGGGTCGCGGACTGGTCAGAATGATGAGTTGCCGCCAGCGAAGTAGGCACCCCTGGGTTTGTAGTGGGTATACTGGTCTATTTCTCCTGCCAGGAGACTCACATACACCAACGTAAATCCCCGAATTTGGAAGGCTTGCGTGTTTTCCAAAGAAAAAGAAAATATAAGTCGATTTGTAATATTATTTAAACGATTACGGACTCTGTAGGAAATTATTAGGATAGCAGCTCTTATGTATTTTTTATATTTAAGTATACTATTATAAATAAGTAAGTACGCCCCAAGATTCAGGGGTAGTTAAATAATAAATAAATAAATAAATATTTTGGGACAATCTTACACAAATCGACCTAGTCCTACGGTAAACTCAGTAAGGCTTGTGTTGTAGGTACTAGACGACGATATAAAATAAATAAATACTTAAATACATAGAGAACAGCCATAACTCTGGAACAAATATTTGTGCTCGTCACACAAATAAATGCCCCGACTGAGATTAGAACCCAGGACCATGGGCTTCATAGGCAGGGTCACTAACCACTGGCCAGACCGGTCGTCAAGTTAAAATATGTACCCTCGGGGCACGTGTGACTCACACTTTCAATTTATTAAATAGTGCACAGAGATTGATTTCCGTAGACTGATGTGAACTGGACATAATAAAAGTTTAAATAATCAGTTATTTTAGAAAAAAAAATTGAAACTCTATCACAACTCTCTGCGACTCGTTCTACTAAAAACACGTTTTGTTGATTTCAATTATAATAAACCGGACACTTTTTTTTAATAGTTAGGAGCAAAAAGTTCATGATTCTGAGAAAAATTAGCCCTGGCATGTCCAGATCTGGAAGAATGAGGTTTGGGACAACGTTTTTTGGAAACACCCAGTTGAAATAGTAACGTCCGTAACAAAGTCTGAGTAATAGTTAATGAGCTTTAGCTGAAAGTAAAAAAAAAACAATGACGGTTATATTATGACATACAAGGCGAGGGCATCATAAAAAAGTGCAAGCAAAGTATCGTAAATGTGATTTAATCAGTCCACTCCCATGAAACCGCCCATGATTCATTGTATAGACGACAGACGTATATTGCAGAAATAGAAAAAATGATAGGTAATTTTTTTTTAATGATGCTCAAGAGCAATGTGATAGTAATTAAATAATGTAAAATAATACACGTTTAATTAATCTTGACTAAAATTTGGATATCGTATTTTATCAAA
This sequence comes from Grapholita molesta, assembly GCA_022674325.2. Taxonomy (NCBI): domain Eukaryota; kingdom Metazoa; phylum Arthropoda; class Insecta; order Lepidoptera; family Tortricidae; genus Grapholita; species Grapholita molesta. The sequence continues at coordinate 4,824,763 of CP053138.2, forward strand.
ACCAAACTCATACAATACTAATTACGCAAAAGTCTTAGTATAACATAATGAAATATGAAAAGAACTAATTTTGTCTAAAACTTCTTTATGTAGAAATATATAAATATTACAGGATATTCTTACACAAATTGACTGAGCCCTACGGTAAGCTAAAGAAGGCTTGTGTTGTAGGTACCCTGGCAACGATATATAATAATTTAAGTATTTGTTTATTACATAATATACAAGAGAAGCAGGTTGGTGCTATTCTAATCAGCCGGCACCACATCTATTTTATGCTATAGGTATTGATCGTGTTGTCAAGCATCAGACCAAAAGACTGTAGCAGAGTACACTGAACATACATCATAAAAAGGTGATGCAGAATGGATAGCATGATTGCCATTTTATCGTCTATCCTATTATCGCTCACTTTCGCACTCATTTATTTGTTGAAAAGTGACAGAAATTGTTATAAATATGCGTGCCGTTTCAGGCTAGTTTTTGCATCCAACGACATCGTCCATAACTTTTATGTCATAAGACTCAATCATGCTCCCAAGCACCACCCATTTTGGACCCAGATATGTCCTTAAACTACGTCCAACAATGAGAGGTAGGGCACAGCGAAGTACCATCACGCTTGAGACTGGAGAAGCCCAACTGGGGAACTACCTCCTCCTTACAGAAGACCACAGCCAAAATGACACTGCTACCTTTCAGGTGTGTAGTGTTGTGTTCCTGATGGTAAGGTTCCCAGAGCTCCAACCCCCCTTAAAAGACGGCAACGCGCTTGTGACTCCCTTGGTGTTGCAATTGCTTACCATCAGGCAATCCGTCTACTCATTCAACTGGCAACTGTATTCAACTTACATCATGAAACCATGTAATCCTGTGCTCCCTCGGGTTGGCTTTGATGTTGCACTCGAAATATACGTCATCGCCTTCCTTTATATCGTGTGGGTTGAGCGTGCTGCCCAGCGTTAGGGTAACCACTGGACTGTCTGGGGAAGAACAGAAAAAAAAACAATGAAAACAATGTATTGTCTTTGTTTTCCATCGCCATGATATTCATGAATATTAAAACAATTGAAACGGATTACACCGCGATTACATTTCTGTATTAATTGTCTTAGAACTTATGCTAATATAATGTACACTTGAAAAATCTGGTATGTAAATATTATTGGCTTTTGTCTGTGTTTTTTTTTACTTGTAGAAATCCGACTACAAATGCTGAAAAGTGTTTGAAACATCGAAATTGAATTTAAGTTCAATATACCCGATACTATTCATTTTAGTTGTTTTATTTTTCGTTAAACAAATAAAATGTTTTTCCTTCCGTTGCTTTTCACTGGTATTTACGATCAGAAATGATAAAAATGAAAGATTTAAAAGAGTCCAAAAATTGTGACGATCAAAAGCTTTCAAGGTTCATACAGTAGGGTGACGGCGCCAGCAATGGACAAGGAACCAATCATGAACATTAGTGCTTATTTTAAAGAAGTTAAGTGTTGTGCATTTGTTGGTAAATAAATATTCAATTTATAACGTTACGGTTTTTTGAGTTAAGAACTAAGTGTCCATCATTGTCAGCAGTCACAAATACAGACGATACTAATACAGACGGATGTAGATACTGATACCAGATACCAGCGAATGATGGACAGCAACGTCACTTTAATACGGTGAAACAAACTGCGATCGCTAATTTTTGTCAAGTGATGAAGGTAAAAGAAGAGTGTGGCAATTATGAGATACAAACCCCACACTTTAGGGAGGACGCAGGGACTCCGTGAAAGTATTATACTATCCTCAAACCAAACAGACGACAGAGGCAATAAACGCCAGCGGCCATAGGGCTGGCGGCATGTCGATACTGGATTTATGTAGATGTCGATAAGATTGATTATAGGTAGATACTAACATACAATGTTGAGTTGCACGTGGTCGTCCAAAGCCTTCCTTGGCAGCGCCGGGTTGGCCGCGATGCATTTGATCACAGCACCGTTGTCCAACGGCGTTGGCATGAACACCAATGTGCTCACCGACCACGTCTCGTTCGAATGGTCGCTCACCTGAGTTGAAAAGGGACAGATTAGATAAGAAAGATAACTAATGCAGGTGCGATATTGCTCTGTGCGTTATTTTTTTATAGCTTTGCGCCTTGTTTATGTAATTCAATGTATTCTTGGTAATAACAAAAGACCCAATTTCACGCAGACGGAGTCGCGGGCAGAAGATTCAAAGTTGAATATAGGCTCATTAGTCATAGTCGTAGTCATTAATTATGCATTATCAGAGTCAATGGAGACCCTCCAAGCGGGGCTCCTATAATGTAGTCAGTTTGTTTGTTTTTCGGGCATCTAAACCAACTTAATCCAACTTAACTATCTACTAGTTTAATGTGACTAGCATTAAAATATTACTCTAGAATAACGACATCCATAACCATACTAATATAAATGCCAAAGTAACTCTATCTGTCTATCTGTCTGTTACTTCGACACGCTTAAACCGCTGAACCGATTGGGATGTTTGGTAAGATTTTGAGATACGAGAAAGGACATAGGAATTTTTTTATTTCGTAACCATAATCGTGGCCGACAAAGTCGCGAGGAAAAGCTAGTAACACATTAGCATTCTCAACTAAGCCCATGACTCTATTACGTCCCAGTCCAACAATATTTTTCAATATTTTTACTGCAGCTATGCGCAGACAATTTTTTTTTTTATTCCTTATAAAACTCGCTTACGGTGTCCTTTTTTTCTTATTTCCGACGTTGCAACGAAACTGCCGACCGGTCGCCTTAAAATTAAATTAGCGTTCACGTGATCGTCTAGAAACTTTGCAGGTGAAATTCAAGAGAAATAAAAATAGGTCGCAACGTAAAGGTTTGCTTACACCAATCCTGGAATTATGTTTTACGACCGGTAAATCGGTAAAAACCGTGAACCGGTAAAACCTGAATCATGCGCATTTCGACTACAATACATCAAAAAAGACCTGGAATGGTAGCCTGATGCCAATCGTTTTATAGGAAATGCAATCGAAACGAAAATGTATGACAAATCGAATGACAACTTACGTGATATTTTGACATATTCCCATCTGGAACCCATTTCATAACAATATACAAGTAATATCATTAGTGGAACTCTCTTTCTAATAAAAGGAATTGGAATGGGACTTCCGCGAATATTATAAGTTATAAGTTGTTATACAATAGGCCTCTGGGTTTGTATCACTTGTCATAATATCTGTCACGCTCCAACTAGTATGTTAGTGCGAAAGTGACGAATAGCGAGATAGACGATAAAATAGAGACCATGATATTATTTCAGATCTTTCCAGATTTATTCTCGGTCACTGGCGTCATCTCAGACAGGCCCTATCCATTTTCTCTGATTGTTTGCTTGCCCGTTTAGTAAATAAAAATGTGTCGTCAATCATCATCTTCCGATCATCATTAACTCACTCGGCGTCAGAATTCCCGCTGTCCCGGCATTTGCCACGGCTCATGGGAGCCTGGGGTCCACTTGACAACCAATCCCAGAATTTGGCGTAGGAATTAGTTTTACGAAAGAGACTGCCGTCTGACCTTCCAACCCAGAGGGTAAACTAGGCCTTATTGGGATTATTCCGGTTGCCTTACGATGTTTTCCTTCACCGAAAAGCATCAAAATATTTCTTCGATGTCTCTAATTATTCACTTTTTTAATGATTTTTGAGCAGTGATATGGATGTGGGTGGATTTATTACAGTATATAATTTACTATTATTACTGTACCTGGTCTACTACAACCGTATACAAATAAATGTGGTAGTCCACATGGAAACGTACCTACCTTATGGCGCGCTTACGTTGCAAAGTGTCACATTAGTATTGAAGCGTCATTAACAATAGCGTAAGCGTCAAGCGCCATAAGGTACCTTTCCATGTGTACTACCACAAATAATGTTACAAATATAGTGTGATTCCGGTTATTATGTTTGGCTGACGTGGACGACCGGCTCCATAAAAAATACGCGTCAATAATAATTATTAAATTAAATTCTTCTGCTTTTTCTAATTAGAACATGATACACCGTTAAATGGATCTCCACTATTTTTGTAACACCTTGTGTATACCTATTACTAGTTAGTATAGTATAAATATATGTTCTTGAAATTATGAAAGTACCTACACATGAGTAATTTCTACTCTGTCTTTTGGGAATTTAATTTGCAAAGTTTCAACATTAGCAAACATCACTATCACTAATTACGAACAACATAAACAACAGTCTTCCAAATATTTACGTACGGCACTTAAATTAATTAAATTATGATATGCCAGAATGTATAACAGATATGTGCACGTGAAAATACTGATAAAACTAGTTTGCCTTTCATTTGATTTAGAAGCAGTTAGAGTTTTAAGACGAATAGTTATACTATGCTTATCTATGTTATTTACCTTTAAATATATTTATACTTACATAAAAACAGTTTAGTGTTTGTTATAAAAATATTTCTGAATTGTAATTTTTGATAGACTTGGATAATTTTTAGATGTATACAATACAATCATGAGTTTATGTCAAAAATGGTGTACGATGGATTCAGAGAATTCAACAGATGCAATTCGCAATTCCACAATTCCACAGTGGAAGTTGTTTTTAGTTTTGAATACATTTAACTCATTTTGTTTATCAAAAAAAAAATACATGCAACTATAGTGACAGAAAAAAAAAACCTAATTATAAGACATTGTATAAATTGTAAATTAAATATGGACCCAAAGTCCCCCTCGTTACCCATGGTACCCAGAAGGCCGGCAGCGTTTCCTCTTTGTATGACCAGTCTTAACCTCTGACCGAAGTAACTGCCAGCCCTCTGATAATTCAACTCAAAAAGTATGACCATAGAACGTATCGCCTATACCGTAATGACCTGAAAATACGCCTCGTACTTTAAGTAACAAAATTAGCTTTTTTTATGCGCATACTTAGTGAAACGCCCACGGTGCCGGTGTTTACCGAGTTGAAAGCCAAGCAAAAAGGGTTAAGACGTTTGCGTAGGTAAATCTCAAACATTTCGGCAAATGCTCTGTGCTCCTCACATTTTGTACGCAACCTTTTTCACCGTGACTATGCATTACGTTTTGGCAAATTTTGTTTAGTCATTCCGTGGCCAGGGGAATCTGATTAGACACTGACCTAGTTAGCGAGGGCTGATGTTCTGGTAGCTAGACAGTGTAGTATTGCAGTAAACCAGAGTAATGTAACAATTTGTGTTAAGATGCATTGGGCTATGTTCTTGTCCCGTATAGCTCTTGCAATTCACGAAGGCGAGTGGAGGTTTCTTATTTCTATAGTCAGAATGTTTAAATTAGATTAATCCACACCTGCCTTCATGTTTATAGTTAATCGTAAGTATGTTGTTCGATTATACACGCTATTGAAATGCCACGTGACCCGGGGCAGTATCATGTTTCGTCGAAGCAAATGAATACATTTTCTACTAGTAGTATCATAGTAGTGAATGCAAATATATATCTGAAGCCAGCCGTAGCCTTGTTGTGACTCAGAATAGCACCGTCCATACCCCCGTCTTCCTCCGCGGATATCATGAGAGGCGACAAAGGGAAAAAAGCGATAGTTGGGCAATATGGGTAGCAGCGTCCGTCAAAACCCATCCTACAGTTACTGCGGTCGCAAACTTCAAGCATGTCGACTATAGCAACATGGGAGGGCCCAAATTGATACAAGTAATATTAGTGGGAGCGCTTTGTCTAGCAGTGGACGTCTTATGGCTGATTTGATGAAAAATTTATCATATATGTCTCAAACATGTATATAGTGTGTATTTTTCATACGGGCGTATATTGTAGTGGCGATTAGTATTGGACCTCAAGAACCTATTTACATTCATTTTGTTAAAAAAAAGGTTATTTTTATTTCATACATAAAAAGCAAGCACGCAATGTATTGCATAGTAATTAACGTACCGATGCGTCATGTCAGTATTAAGTACTTGTCATGTCAAAATAAGTTTGACTGCGTACATTGCTGCCCGGTCAGACTTAAAAAAATCGCTACAGCTATGTTATAACACTATTAAATAAAAAAATTACCATAATACGAGTCCTATTACTGGATACTGTATGTAGGCAACTTATACGCCCGTATGAAAAATTCACACTGTATAGCAAACAAAATCGTCCAAATAACAAGTTGAAGTTGGGCTCGATAAGTCCGCATGGCCCATGTTCCAGTCTCTAGGCTTAAAGCCAACGTATTGGATATTGACCGGACAAATCCGAGCTCTATTGCCTGTGTTCGTAACAATTAAGAAAACTTACAAAAACACGGGCTAACTATACTAACTTTTGTATATCGATATCTAGAATTGCAAACTTTGATCAATCAGAGAATTTTTCCAGAGTCCCAGTTTGTTTCTAGCATATCTAAGTATCTTATGAAGATTCAATGAGATGAGACTAAGTGTATTATTAACAATAATATAATGTTGGACATGCATTTTATTAAGTACGACACTTTTTCTCTTAACTCCAATATTCACTTAATAAATAAATATTTCCAGACAATCTGACACAAATCGACCTAGTCCTACGGTAAGCTCAGTAAGGCTTGTGTTGTAGGTACTAGACGAGGATATATATGATAGATAGATACATACAAATACTTAGATACATAGAAAACACCCATGACTCAGGAACAAATATCTGTGCTCATCACAAATAAATGTCCTGACTGGGAATCGAACCCAGGACCATCGGCTTCATAGGCAGGGTCACTACCCACTAGGCCAGAGCGGTCGTCATATTATACTTAATCAGGTAACATGAGAATGTGGTTGTCGTCGGCAAAATAAAATAACGTGGAGAAATTCTAATGACTTAAGAGGCTGTTTAATAAAATGAAATATACCTTTTCTCTCTCCAAACTTCGATTGTCCTTAAACCAAGTGATCTGCGCAGGCGGCCGGCTGCCCTCGGCGACGCAACGCAACGTCGAGGCCGCACCAGCGATGAGCTGTTGAGGCCGGTTGACAAGCGACACCGACAATGGAGACACTGGATAAAAAAAATGTTATATTTAAAACTGTGTAGAAAATCTCTCTGGGGCGCGCTTATAAATCTATGATATAATTCTTAGTTGGATGCAGGTCGCTTCCAACCGGTACATGTGGAGGTCCAAGGGAGAGGCCTATATGTTCATCAGTGGACGTTTTGTGGCTGAGATGATGATGATGAAACCTTAGTTACACGTTTTTATTTCGTGTTGTTCTTATATCCATTAAATTCGACACATTTCTCGGTAAACATAAGCTATCTGATATTTTGATTTTTGTAAACTGAGTTAGTTCGCAAAGGCTTAATGTGAAAGGTCATCTATATTCGGGATCAATAAAAAAGGAAAATAATGTTCATAGCTTCGCGATTACGCAATTTTAAAATATAGTTATTATTGCGTTTACACATTTTGTTAATTACCTACAGTCATTACTTAGTTTAAATATGGGATTATTACCTATATAATTTGTGCAAACGAACTTTTATAATAATATTTTGTCATGTGTAAAATGGTTTTTTAGCTTAGAAATTCAGTTGTCAATCAGCCATATTTGTTAAGGAACATTATTTTCGTTTTCTATTGACCTTAAATATTGAGTTCCTGCAATTCCAATTTACACTTAACAATACTAGATACTGTGGCTAATTAAAGTGCAATCCACATTCATTTATTGATTAAATATTATATGTAAAAATAATAAAGAGTTAAATTCCTAGATTCTGAGAGAAATTGTACTACAGTAGATCTAAAGAATATTTCTTAAAAAATAAACACAATTAATACATTTATCCTCTGGCCTCAGATTAGAACTTGCCAAACCAAATACAATTTTAATGTTACACAATTCAAACTCAAAATGAAATGAAATTATGAAACATCGAGTAGACGCGTGACCAGAGGGCTGGGTCATATCTCGCTCAGCGGATCAGCATTGCGATCCAACGGGGCAATGCTGCCAGCCTTCTGGGCACGCTGCCAGCAGACGGCGATTTGGGGCAATTTTTTTATTTATAGTTGTTAATTTTATTTTCTTCATTTTTAGCTTTTAATTCTTATTTTAGGTTTAGTTTTATGTTTCTTATTATAATGTTATATGGGATTTAATTGTTATTTTGGAATTTTGTAGATCTCCGGACTAGTTGAACATAAAATTAATATCAAGTTTTTACATAGTTAAGCGTTGAATTTAGAATCTAAATCCACAGCAAGGATGTGAAAGCTGATCTACTACGTCAGTAGTCGTAGTCGGTCGTACCAATTGCGAAGGACGATAAACGAATTGTGGCGGCACGTGACGGAACAAGGGGCGCAACCGCGAAACACGATATTCGTAAATTTCGGACGATTGTCTCTGTCACTCTCATGACGCCTTTAATTGGAGTAAAAGAGAAAGATTCTCGAAATATAGGAGCTTCGATGTTCGCGGTATCAGGCAAGGACTCAGGGGCGTTTAGGAGTTCACATCGAGAACTATTCGAGAAAATTATTCAGATCATGATTCCGGGTCTTATAAATGCCAGTAGTGTTAGCTTGTAACTGTTACGTTAAAGAATTAAAAGAAATTTAAAATACATTACCAGTTCGTATTTTTATTTGTATGAATAAGAAGCATATTTATATTATCAAACTTTTTTTTTAACAACTGGTAACAGATTATATAATTTTATTTATAATAATTAAATATATAAGTTTATTATTAGAATTTTTCTTGTTGGTGGAGTATACACCAGTTTTCGCGGCCGTCGGGTAGGTTCTGCAGGTCCCTATAAGACAGGACACCTGCTTTTGCTTTTAGTTTTTCCTTGCTCTTGTAAATCAATTTTATACCGGGTGTGGCCTGTAATAGGAGCATTAACTTTAGTAGCAACATTTGTTCTACGACCATTGAAAATAACTTATAGTTTAATAAATACTAATAAAGAAAAGATTTTTCAAGCAAGCAATGTATTGTGGAAACTATGAATTTTGTAGGCTGACAGTAAACGTCAGTAGGCATCACTTTTAAAAATGATTTATTTATAAATCACATGCCTCATAAACATAACTCTCATAAATTATCGATTACGATTAATTTTAGTTCCTATTTTATATTGTTATTTTGTAAACATAAGGAGAAAAAAAAACTATTAACAAAACTGTAACATATCTGCCTAGTTCTCATTTATCCAAGAAGGGAAAACAGACGTAAGTTAATAGCGAAACGTAGTGAGTTATATCCTTCCAAAAATAAGGCAGGTAGCACAAGGGAGGGTATTAGTTTAAATTAGGGCGCCGTCCCACCTTTGTGACGCGGCAAGAACTAATCTTCCATACTATAATATGCTGAACATGATTTACCATGCACAAAGTAAATTGTTTAAGTACATCAGTTTCACTTAACGCTGCGTTCACACTGAAGTTGTCCCAGGCGGCCTCGTTATTTTAAAACGGTTATTTTAAAGGTAAGTGAAAATAATTATTTTAAGCCATGAAAGTGCCAATTATATCGGTTCGCATTTGCGATTTAAAATATAGATAGATGACGATCAGAAAAACTTATCCAAAAAGGTAGATTATAAAAGACAGTCCTTTAACCCTGCACGAGGTTTGACGTTTGACATTTCATATTAGCCAATCAAAACTGTTATGGACCATTATTAAGTTTTTTTAATATCGGAAATTTGCTTATATGTAATATTTAAAGGCATGGAAGGGGGTAAAGATATATCATACAACCGTCAGTTATGTATAAGTTTAATTTTTGGGCGCAATTTTCTAATTTTGTACTGGCTACGAAGTCTTGTATTGGTATTCTACTACTTTAATCTATCTTTCTTTTTTTAAAACAACAACTAATAAATAAATTTAGCAATATTAAGTTTGTATTCTACATGCACAGGTTTCCTTAGCCTACAATACGTAATGTAAATACCAGTACCCTCAATGACTTGTGACCTTAAGGTTAACGAGTATCGAGTTTACTATCTGTGCATCTCGTTCGCATTAAAATAGTACAAGCCAGATGCACAGATAGTAAACTCGATACTCGTCATCGAAAACCTCAATGTCACAACTCATGATAATGGTACTGAGGGTACTGAATACTCACAAAATTTATGCATGAAATATCATTATTATTGAATTTACATGTGTTCACGCCTTAACTGCTTAACTATCGCGTCACTACATTTGTAATACAACGTTTCAAAGCTTAACGTCATGGAGCACTAAAATTGGTAATTTAATGCAAACGCTAAAAGGTGAAACCGAAGGCCGAGTTATTCGAAACTAGTCTAAACATGTATTTTATGTGCGAGAGTATAATTTGAATTTATTGCTGCGGCATGCTATTACGCAACTGCGGTACTAGACTTTGAAAAACTTGTGGCTTTGTTCATTTGAGAGGGAAACTAGTGGGCTAGCTGAAAGTATAGGCAAGACAGAAATATCGATACGGCCGGAATGACAGAATATGTATACGTCGACCTTAATGTTAAGACGATAAGGTGCATGTATACATAATATGGCACATTAAACGTATCTATCTTTGAGTTTTAAATAAATAAATAAATATTTCGGGACAAGCTTACACAAATCGACCTAGTCCTATGGTAAGCTCAGCAAGGCTTGTGTTGTAGGTACTAGACGACGATATATATAATAGATAGATACATATAAATATTTAAATACATAGAAAACACCCATGACTCAGGAACAAATATCTGTGCTCATCACATAAATAAAGCCCTGACTGGGAATCGAACCCAGGAGCATCGGCTTCATAGGCAGGGTCACTACCCACTAGGCCAGACCGGTCGTCGAGTTTGCCTGTTCTTGATATGTAGCAATGTCATGCTATGCCTGTGAGGGTTTTTTGTAGCACTTTAGGATTGAAACTGAGCTGACGAGCGTCACATTGGTTTGTTTTGAATATAAGTATTACAAGCGGTTTAGACTCGATCGAAAATGCAAATGTTAACCGTTTTGCTGCCACGCCAATGAAGTAATAAAGTGTAATCAACTCCACGTCAAAAATTGCAATAATACAACCCTGATCAAAAACACTACTTGAGGTGAAGTTGTGGGGCGTAGGACACGAAATGTAATATATCAAGCCAATAGAGGCAAAAATATTATAGACGAGAAGTTCAGATACCATAACCAGTTTTTTTTTATGACATAAGGTGGCAAACGAGCAGACGGATTGCCTGATGGCACCCGCAACACCAAGGGAGTCACAAGCGCGTTGCCGACCATTAAGGGGGGTTGGAGCTCTGGGAACCTTACTCACCATCAGGAACACAACACTACATACCTGAAAGGTAGCAGTGCTATTATGGCTGTGGTGTTCTGTAAGGAGGAGGTACTTCCCCAGTTGGGCTTCTCCAGACTCGATCGTGATGGTACTTCGCTGTGCCCTACCTCTGATTATCGGACGTAGTTTAAGGACTTACCCGGGTCCAAGTTTTATTGTATCAAAGCAACTTCATTGGGAGATTTCAGTAAGTTAATATTTTACGATAGCGAAAAACAAAGGAGTGAAATAATAAATTACGTGTCTAAAAATCTACTCTATGGAATCCTAAAATCTTTGTAGTTTTTTGTTCAGTTCAGATAGGAGTCCTAGTGCTTTCACGTATATTCATTTTAGAGGACAGGTAGAAATCTTATGTCGTTCCACGATGACCTGTGATGGTTTTTTGTTGCCGTTTAGCATTAAAACCGAGCTGAGTTGATTGGAAAAAATACATATATTGAGAGGATTCTCACATGGTATCCCAGTTCAGTTTGTTTGTTAAGTTTTGTTGTATCAAACCAACTTTATGAAGAAGAAGTTAATATTATACGATAACAGATAAAACAGTGTCTAAATTATATAATCTAAACATCAATAACAAATACAGTGGTCTCGGTGCAGAATACAATTTTATCCTATTTGGCGTCGAGACCCTCCGGTCGGTTCGGTCCGTGGGGCTCTGGCGCTCTGAGTCTCTTTAAAGACCTTTCAAAGAGACTCAGAGAAGCCACAAGAGATCGAAGAGCTCAGCGTATCAGCCTTACGATTCAGCGAGGAAATGCTGCTACGGTCTTCGGTACCATGCGGCATTTTTTAGTTTTATATTAGTTTTAGTTAAATTTGATTGTTTTTTTTAAATATTTTTTTTCTACATATTTAGTTATGTAAACATACTGAAATATTAGACACCCATGACTTAGGATTAAATATCGTGTACACAAATAAATGCACTTACTGGGACACCAATATCAGCACTGCAAAATTATAATAAATATGAAATGCTACTTACGATTCATTTCCAACCTAACAACCTTCTCCTGAGGTGGTACAAGATGCGTATTAGCGGCTCGACACTTGAACGTAGTATTCAAGTCTTCCCGTTTGAGATGCTGTAGTTCTAGCCTGTTGACCACGACATGGGTGTCGGTCTTCACGCCGATGTACTGCGGGGCCGGTAGACCGTCGATCAGCCATGACACAACTGGTTCTGGACGACCTGGTGACAACGTTGGTGGATAATTTGAAAAAATGGATATTGGGATATTGGGATATACATGTGATTATGAGATTGTGTCACATGAGAGCAAAACGCAGTATTTACGGCGAGATCGTCAGGGATTTGAGGCGAAAATAATTTTTCTATCTCGTGACACATGCTGCTCAGCCTTACACGTCTTTGAAAAGAATAAGACTGAGGAAGGAGTTAGTATGAAAATCTATTTTTAACTGTGTATGTAGCTATTATGCATGGTCTCCACACAAAGAAAACAGAAGGGAATAGAGAAGAAACCTACAGTAAGAGAAGTAACTCCACACCGGCTCTCACCGCATTATCTTCCGTTCTAGGGGACGTCATGGGATCGGAAACATCCCACCACGTCCCCTAGAACGGAAAACCACTACGCTTCCAAATGATATTGTAACGCATGCCGTCAATTCACCTTCTGTTCTTTGAGGTTAATTTTAAAGACATGCAAATACGCTTGTTTATAAATGAGTATAGGTGGGTGTAAGCTAATGACAGTTGTTAATGATTCAATATGACCTGTGAATTTAAAAATAGGGTTTATCTTAGAATATCACTTAGGTATTGTGTATATTTCTGTATATCGTTTAGCCAGTATATTCGATAACGAAACATGTGTTACAATATTGTTTCATTACTAACTTCCTTATCCGCAAAAGCCCGCGGACATCACTATTAGAGTTTTATCCTTTCAAAGAAATATTATGGGCTTATCCCTTACGGGGCAATGGGATATGGAACTACGCGTTAGCAGCATACGAGAATGCTAGGGGTATAATATGTGATAGTAGTATTTTCAAACGTAACAATCTAGTTACTAAAACCCTGGTTTGGTATAATGTGTTCTTATTAGATCCGTGCTCCATGTATTGTTCCTACACTGCGTTCAGAAACCACGGAATGACGACAGCAGCGTATTATTGGAACTGTCTTCGCAAGATCTCTCCCTGTGACGGTCTATGGGGAGGCCTATCTAGCAGTGGACGTACGTGGCGGATAGCTTCCTAAACTACACATTTAAGGTAACTATTAGGAAACATTTATTTTAAAAAGAAGAGAGAATATTACATTTTGGCATAAATATGAGTATCCGTCAAAGTGAATAGATAGCAGATAAGAAAGTCGGACGTGAATTAGAAGGACGAATGATCAGTAGAACCTACCAACCCAAAGGGCAATCTTAGGCCTTACTGGAATTAGTACGGTTCCCTCACGATGTTTCCCTTCACCGAAAAGTGACTGATAAATATCTAATTATATTTCGCATATAACTTCCGAAAAACTCATTGGTTTTTACTGGACTAGTTTAGGAGTCCACATATTAAGTGACAGCAATGGGGGAAAGGGGTCATGCCAACTGAGACAGTACATAATAAAAATATAAAATAATTGCGTGACATTTATATGAAGTCAAAATTTTGTGTATTTTGTTTACTAATTTGACTTCAATACCGACTTTTAATCTTGATCTAACCAATTTTGATCTAACTCAAAGTTTAACTAAACTCTGTCCATGTAAAAGCCTGAATTATTTTGCCGCTACATAAGAGTGGTAGTTGTTTCACTGATCAGCGTGTTATATATGGCGATGCAGCAATTTCATTTTAGTTGCAATGCAAGTACGTAAATGTATAAGTATGTATGTTTGGGTGAAATCATGTAACTCAATTTTGAAGCAGATATCTTTAACCGATCGAGCTGAAAATTACTACACTTACGTAAGTCCGGTAACAATGCATTATAATGGTAACTAATATGGTCTGACGCTGAAACCGTAAGGTAGACAGCGCATAACAAAATACAGAAGGTAAACCAGGGGTGTCTAGGCTCGTTAGAATATTTAGAATCATCTCGAGTTGTGGTTGATGATTGTGCAAAAAAGTAAGCAATACAAACTTGTAGCACAAATTACAATTTTTACAGAAACTAAAATATAAATAAGTTTTTAACATATGAGTACAAGAACTGTAACAACAACCATCTATTTAACACACGCATGATAGGCGCAAAAATTATATAGATATTTTGCCGCTTTATTACATATGTAAAACATGCTAAAATGCTCTATCAGTACTCTTTTCCAAGTATGCGTTCATCCGCAACCTGAATAATCCAAAAATCTCGCAGCTTAAAAAGTGCGTATAACTAAACGGAATAATGAACAATTCGGTAAAATTTTTCAACTGCTTGATTTCCTTTATGGCAACATTGGAAGAGATATTCCATTCGAATGGGTTCATTGAAAAGTCCGCAGTATGGCCGGTTGGCGGGGCGCCAGTGCTCCGGCCGGATTATCTTTGCCTGTATGCCCACCAATTGTTGTGACGCAGCGGCGCGGACACTGGGGGATTTGAGTCTGATTCTCATATCGGGAGATATTTAATTAATGGTATAGATTTCACTGTAAGTCTTCTTTAACTATTGGGTACACAGATAAAAATATTCAAGAAATACTGTTTGTTTCGAGATCTTTCGATATAAGGTAACATACAAATTACTTTAAGACAATAATTTCTTGTATGAAATAACAATTTAATGCGGAGAGAAAATAAGTTTAAACATTTCTTGCTCTTAATGAGTGTGAAGCAATTACTGTTTTCTCAAGCATGCAGGATAATGTTAATATTATGTTTCTTATAGTAGACTGCAAAGTATCTTGTTGCAGGTTTGGCTAGACGAGAGTCATGAGAGGTCGTTAAGGTTATTATGGTTCATTCTACATAATTGTTTAACACAGCATCATGGCGATTGGCCATTACCATGGTTGCACCTTTTTATTTATAAACAATAATAAAGGAAAATTTTACAGTTTATTGTATGGCATGTTTGAGAAAAGCACTATACATACATCGGCGTGAAAAGTGGTTGTCGGCTTCGTAACAATTCGTTTATATGTACTCGGCCGGCAACCCCTTACTTCTTGGCCTCTGTTGTAAAGTACTATTATAGCAAGTGCAAAAAAGAGAAGTTTACTTACCACCTCTGACTTCACAGACAAGCACTAATGCCGAGCCTTCTTCTAAAGGCCCTACAATGCCTGATACATCCGCGCCTGATTTGTCGTATAGCAACATCTGATGTGGAGGCACTGCAACAAAGTTTACATTATATTAGAAAGCGACAAGAGATTTTTTTTTTTTTTATGACATAAGCGGCAAACGAGCAGACGGATTGCCTGGTGGTAAGCAATTACCGTCGCCCATGGGCACCTGCAACACCAGGGGGGTCACAAGCGCGTTGCAGGAGATAAATAAAGAAAAAAAGTGCATAAGCACATTGGTCGCTTTTGTGCAATGTACCTCAATGTATTAAAACGTTATTTCAGTGGGTTTACGGGTACGTTATGATATAACTATTAATTAGGTTCAGGGACTGTGCTGCTGCAGCCGCTCCGCCAGCTTTCAGTCGAGGCCAAATAAAGGAAGGCGTATTATGGTAACCTATTTTTTTCACGAATAAATGTACCTCCAACTAACTAACGTAAAAGCATGAGTAGCGGGGGAAAGTGCTGAAATTTTCGAACGCAAGAAATATAAGAGCCTTGGATGACAGTACCATTTTGTACCTAGGGCTTGCTCCCGGTTCTCATCATACAAAATCAGAACCGGGAGCATGCCCTATTTATACCGTTTGGCGTAGAGACGCTAGGTCCATGAGGTCCCAGTGCGGACAAACTTTTTACAAAAATTGCAAAGCGTCTGGTTGAAGAGCGGCTTCCTCGCACAACGTATCAGCATTGTGATACAAGTGCAATGCCTCAAGAGCATTTTTTAGATTCAATCTAGAGTAGTCAAGTAATACTTGTAATGTTATTGTTATTTTTTTTATTATTACAACGAAGTATAAAATACACGACTTACAATAATTTAAAATAAAAGTGTCGGTACATATTTGGTAACAAAAACAAGGTACCCGCGAATTCAAGCGTAATATTTTAACATTTACATAACAAGCTACAATTTTACTTTTTACAATTATTTAAATACGTTTTTTTTGCTGACTAATATAAATAAAGGTACATATTATTTAATGAATAAACTGACATGTTCAAATATGTTTGATAATGTGTGTACTGAAAAATAACGAAAATAGTATTTAACTTCATTTTTAACGATATATTTAGTCATACCTCGAACACAATTACCCTACTTATACTGTGTGGTTGTGAACGTAATTTTGGTTATTAACCTACAAGCCAGCCATGCCAGCCAAATCAAAATTCGCAAACACACTATTGTCTCTCTCACTATAACTACGCCTTAATTGGAGTGAAAGAGGAAGATAACCAAAATTTTTAAACTGCGATTACCGCGGCCCTCTGGAATATTAGTTTTATTTTTTTCCTCTTACTTATGTCACCTAATAATTATAAGCTGAGAATAATATTGCCTTGGATTTATTATTTACATTCTCAATATTTTAGCAAATGAATATCTGATATATTTATGTACATGTGACACTCATATGGGCAGGTGTTCCATCCGTGTTTGAACCGAAAAAAGAGAAAAAGTAAAAAAAAAACTAAACAAACAGTAAAAAAGAAGAATAGAAACGGACGGAGGGGTTGATTTGGTCCTAGTATGCCCTCGGGCATAGGAAGTCCAAGGCAAATATTCCATAGGTACTGCCAGAGTTGCCATTTTTAAGTGCCAATAGGTGCACGGTAATATCAATATTATAAAAAAATGAGAAGGATCCATAAACTCTTAATCAATTTGACGGCCTGAGAATTGGTTAAGATAATTTCATTTAATTTTGAAGAAATCGCGAAGCATCTGTTTAACGTAACTCCTGAAAAGGGTGTTCCGCTAATATTATAAGTTACAAGTTGTTATGCAATAGGGTGACTGAAGACCTAGCGGCTTCCTCGCACTACGTATAAGCATTGCGATAAAGCGAAAGGCTGCTCTCCACAATGGGCCATCATGGCCGAGTGTAAGGGACGCAGTTATACGACGGAACGAGACCGCAATATCGTTTACTCTCTTTAACGCGTAGCTGTGTCTCTATAATGGCCCATGATGGCCCATTGTGTATTGGAGCCTTAAGAATTGCCGCCGGCGTCCTTTGTACAATATGAAACAAATTTTAGATTTAATGTACATAGATAGTTAATTAGATATTGTAATGCTTAGCTCAGCTTGTATATTTTATTGAAATAAATTTTATAATATTTCATTAACAGCAGGACAAAGTAGTATATATTATAGGCCTCATCGGAAGATCAGCGCTGGCTATTCGCTAGCAATATGCTGAAATGAGGTCATTTCGTGGCACTTTTTTGTATTGTTTTATTTTATGATGTAATATGTCTGTGTTTGTGTTCACGAATAAAAACTATTCTGATGTATAAAAATATTACATCATATTTCTAAATGACTAGCTTAACCTGGCGACTAGTCAAACAGCCATACCCGTCTTTAAAGTATGGTAGCGGGATAAAAGTCATCCTTACTCATAGCTTAAACTCCTTTCATACAAATTTAATCCCAACTGGTTCAGCGTGAAGAGATATGAGACAGAAAGAGAGAGTTACTATCACGTTTATAATATTAGCATGGATGCAGTATTTCATATTTTATCATGTCATATTTTTATAAAAAATACATGAACATAATGAACTCCCTAAAATATAGACATTTAAAATTTAACATGTGTAACAGTGTATTTACGTATTTGTGTATCGCAGGTCCCAAGAGTATGGCCCGATTTGAGTGCGGCGTTAAATCTAAATACTTGACTGTTGGGATATTTATTCAAAAGGTTTAGTAACGCGCGCTGTCACAATTTTCGGTATTTTTATTTATGGAAAAGTAATTCGTTTGTAGTAAGTAATATGTTTAATTATAAATATTACAACTAATAACTGGAATGTATCTATATCTTTAAGTATTTATATGTAACACAGACAAGAAGACTTAAGAATTTATGAATATATTCACTTTCTATTAGGTATATCTTATACCCTAGCGTTGGTGCTTATGTTGTAAGATAAGCTCTTTTGTACTGTAAAACAAGGTCGATTTGTGTAACATTGTACAAAAATATGTTCACCTCACTAGATCAGAAAGCCCTGTTTTATTAAAGAACATAAAACCAAAACTGTATTTAATAACAAGAGTGCAAAATAATTACATGCATCTATATGTGTTTTTTACGTTAGCCGGTTGGACTAACTTCTGGTAATGATTTGGAATTATAAAATCATTGATACCACTACTTAGGATTCAATTTGTCATGATATAAAGTTATTGTTTTCCTCAGGTGAAAAAAATTGTGTTACACTCGGGTGCAAAATTCGTTTCCCTTCGTGCGCTGAAAGCTCAAGATTACACTTTTTGGAAATTTCGCTAGTTATATTAGCACGAGAAGGTAAACACTAACTTTGCTCTCTTTTACAATAAATGTCTATCATTTATTTAATATAATATAAAGATTAATAAAGTAATTAATTTACAGTGAAATCTGTTCAGTTTGTGTTACCTTTTCATAACATTATTATCTTTGACTGATATAATCACAGTAAGATAAATGTTATAATACCAGGAAATAATTTCAGCCTACTCCTTTTGATGCTTATTATCGTAAAATTATTCTGTTCCTATCAATAGGCTGCTGATGCCTCAAAGTACTCGTTCTTTGTGTTAGGCCTTTGATAATAAAAGTTACAAATTTATAATTCTGAAAGTGTTTTTTTGTATAGGATTAAATCAAACAGCGATACTGCGATTGTGGCCCGGTCGTCGATCTATCTATACTCAGTCCACGATAACGAGCTAGTACCAGAAAACTCAGAACGCACATGATTGGTTAGCGATAATGGCGATGAATGTGTAACGGGTGAGTTTACATGTCAGTCAACTCTGTCTCTTGTACGGTGCGGACGCGTCTACTCATTTGTATTGTTTCCCGTTTAAGTGGTCTACCAAGCTGTAATTTCAGTATTGATCATAAAGATGCTGTTGGTTATTAAAGCTGCATATTTATGATCAATAACTATAACTAACAAGAGTATAAAATAAATAACATAACCATAAGAAACTAATATAAAAAAAAAGAATGTGACGGCATGTAAGCCGAGCCATAGTGCGACGTGCCAGTGTTCACGCCCACTGCACTTTTTTGTCCTTTTCATCTGCATACAAAAGTGCAAAAGAGAGGCGTCTATACTAGCTCGTTATCGTGGACGGAGTTATAGTCAAGTGCCTTTCCATGATGAGGTGTCCTATACTCAACTCTAAATAACGTTTTCCTAGCATAGTATCTCACTGTGAGACTACCCGTTTCTTTCTAGATATAAGTTTACTATTATAAAAAGGGATAAATAGTCTAACACGCCGCGAGACACTGTCGCGCCATAATGTGATTGGGCTACTTATATATTATACTGTCTTCTGGCCCGGTACTGCGAATATCGATGTTCGTATATTTCGAGCATCTGTCTCTTTTACTCCAATTAAGGCATCATAAGAGTGACAGAGACAATCGCCCGAAATTTACGAATATCGTTGTTGAGGTTGTATATAGTTTTTAAGTATTTATTATTTCTTTTATGTTTCGATTTTTGACTTATTTTGTCATGTTTGATTTATGTATGTCAATTTATTAGTTTTGTTTTTGAATTAGTATATTTTCGTTGCTCCAAGCTGTTGGTGTGTTATTTACAACAACCCCGTGTCCTTTTTAATCGTATTTCGCGGTAGCGCCGCTGTAAACAATAATTGACCATTGAAATGTTCAAGCATTTAAAATGCAAAATATTTTTCTGACATAAATGATATTTTTGGGACAAGCATTTATTGTTGACTGTACTTCTATTGCACAATCATCAACGACTCATAGAGAAGACTCTAACGACTCTAAACACCACGCTTAACTTGTATTTTTTCGGAGTTTCTACTGCTATATTCTAGCTCCAGCATCAGGTCAGACCTGTGGTACCATAATATTGCATTGTCACCAAAATTTAGTGTATTTTAGGAGTTTATTTGGCTATCTTCTGGCTCCAACTTCAGATCAGATAAGTGGTACCATAATATCGCATTGTCACCAAAATTACATAAGTATAGATTTCAGCTCAATCGGCTAAAGATATCTGCTTCAAAATTGTAAGATTTTACCAGAACACATATATATGACATAAATTGACATATATTCGGGGTCAATATAAAACGAAAAAAATTTACACAAAACCATTTACCCTCATGGTTTTAGCACTTAAAAAAACAACTTTGGTTTCATTTTAATTGTACACATACATTTGATACTTACTTTTTTGTTTTGTTCAAATATGCTATATTTACCGATATTCAGTTAAAACGAATTTATCTAATAATATATTATCGGAAAAGTTCTGGAGTGCTTACCAAGAACTGGATGACGCAGCGTAGGTAGGCCTCCCACAAGGTGGACCGACGACCTAGTTAGAGTCGCGGGATGCCACTGGATGTGGAAGGCACAGGATCGGCCTTCTTGGGTCGTTCTGGGGAGGCCTATGTCCAGCAATGGACGTCTTTCGGCTGACACGATGATGATGACGATGATGATATAATATCATCTGTCAAATGCTTTATTTATTTAGAAATTCAGTTGCCAGTCCGCCATGTTTGTTTACCTAATTTTTATTTTCTTTTGAACCAGAATATACCTAGTTACATTGCAAGTTTAAAAAATCTTGCAAATTAGCAACTTAAGTTATAAGAGTGAGATTCACATCACTTGTCATAACATAATTTTAATCATTCACTGATAACGAACAAGCATATTGAAAGCTAATTTTCTTTTCCATTTAACCTGCCTCCCACAGATTTTATCTGTCATCGTGGTTGGCGTCTTTTTATCAGCAAATGGAGTTAACTGGCACACAGCATCGAGATATACAGTAGAAAAGTGTACTACATTTAGTTATTTTTAAATTATTAGCATCAATTGGTAAAACCATCATATGCTGGCTTGCATTATTGTACAGTCAGCAGCGAAAGTTTAACTTTATTGTTTAGAGAATAAGAGCGTGTCAAGATCATTCTGAACACTTGGCCCGCTTAGAAACTTCTGTTGCTGACTGTACCATAATACTAAGAAATATGACTACGCCTGACATTTTCATACAATTCATAACCTCAAAACGTGAAAGAGGTTACAAATTGTTTTCCGATCTCAATTAATCAAATAATAACCGGTTTATTTTAAGGAAAAGCCCATTATTTAATATACAAAAGTGCTTCACATAATATTAACTTACAGAGATTGTTTGTTAAGCACAGAAAAGTTTTAATTTAAATTCATTACATTAGCTGAGCTTGTATAAGCATTAAACAGAACTGTTATTATGGTTTCCATTTTATCCTCTGTCGCGCTATTCCTCACTTACTCACATACTTGTTGGACATTGGACTCACATACTTGTGACAGATATTGTGACAAATGTGGCTTTTCTAAAATAGTTTTTTTTTTTATGATATAGGAGCAGACGGATTGCCTGATGGTAAGCAACTCGCGACACCAGAGGAGTCACAAGTACGTTGCCGGCCTTTAAGATCCCTATACGCTCTTTTCTTGAAGGTTTGGATGTCATATCGGTCCGGAAATACTGCACACGACAATTTATTCCAGAGTTTTGCTGTGCGAGGCAGAAAGTTTTTAGAAAAACGCACAGTTGAGGACTGCCAACCATCTAAGTGGTGATGATGGAAGTGTTGTCGTGTAGAGCGCTGGCGGAAGGAAGCAGCAGGGATTAACCCGAACAATTCCTCGGAGCACTCTCCGTAGTAGATGCGGTAGAAAATGCAGAGTGAGGCCACATGTCTACGCAGTGCCAAGGAGTCAAGCCAGTCCGAGATATCCTGGCTGCCGACAATTCTAGTTGCTCTCCGCTGGATACGGTCCAAAGGGAGAAGCTGGTATTGGGGTGCCCCTGACCAGAGATGAGAACAGCATTCCATATGTGGCCGTACTTGCGCCTTGTACAGTTGTAGGCGTTGGGCCGAACTGAAATACTGCCTTGATCTGTTTAGCACACCAAGCTTCTTCGAGGCCAACTTGGCCTTTCCCTCTAAATGGCCGCGGAACTGGACTGAGCTAGAGATGTCGAGTTTTTATAATTATGAGGTTTTTATCTTAGGTTGTCTATTACATATAGGGTAACTATTTAGGATAAATAATAAGGTCTCGACAATACTCTCTGCTAGGAAAAGATGATGTTCATTTATATAGTTACGTCATTAATGAAGCGACTAGCAGTGTATAGTCAGCAGCAGAAGTGGCTAAGCGTTTCAGGTGGTCAACATGAGGTAAACACATCTCTATTGTCAAGAGAATAAGAGCGCGTGTAGCTCATTTTGAATACTTTAAACGCTTAGCAACTTTTGCTGCTGACTGTACTATGCTAGTAACTCTGCACGGTACGACTTCAGGCAATGTCATTAATCCGTTTCGCGGCTTTAATGTTATCTGTATATGTAAGTACGAGTATCAAAATATCTGTCATTGTCGCATCCGTATAAGCCGATTCTCAACATCCTTGTTCTTTCCTACAAGATATAAAAAAAAATTAACATGCTTTCAATAGAGTTGAAAATTACAACGAGCATAAATGCCTTCGTATTCACATAACTTTCCCCTGGATAAACAATTTTCCTTAGGCTGACGAAGAAAGGGCAAGCTTTATTTGCTCCGCTTGCCACTGCTATCTGTACACGTATATCGTTAACAAATACAATCAGCAGCAGAAGTTGCTAAGCAGGCCACGTGTTTCTGACCGTGAAAATGACCATAAGACGACCTTAAAGTTAAGAGAATAAGAGCGAGTCAAAACCAATATGAACGCCAGAACTTCTGCTACTGACTGTACCTGTCACACTAATAAGCTAACTGTAGCACTCGTTTAGATAGTCCAAAAACATTAATCAATATTTAAATAAAATGTTGCAAGATCACAGCATATAACATGATTCGACGACCGGTCTGGCCTAGTGGGTAGTGACCCTGCCTATGGCGATGGCGCTGCGTTTGAATCTCAGTCAGGGCATTTATTTGTGTGATGAACACAGCTAGAGTCTCATGACTCCTGAGTCATGGGTGTTTTCTATTTATTTAAGTATTTATGATTATGTCTATCTATTATATATATCATTGTCTCCTACCTACAACACAAGCCTTACTGAGCTTACCGTAGGACTAGGTCGATTTGTGTAACATTGTCCCGAAATATTTATTTATTTATTATATAAGTATTTCAGTATTTGTATAGTTATTATATACCTGTATCGTTGACTGAGTACTCACAACACAAGCCTTCTTAAGATTACCGTGGGGCTCAGTCAATTTGTGTAACAATGTCCTAAAATATTTATTTTATCATTTATTAGATCCCATAACCGTGTCATATTATAATCAAGAAACGACTTCCATCTTTAGAAATTAGAATAGTACGATAGAGTATTGACCTCTCTTTCTGGCGCACTGCGGCCATCTCCGGCGGATCCCGGCACGACAGCTCATAATTAAAATGTCTACGAACCGTCATTAGCCAGTGCCGCATTTCTCTCGTAATGACTAAATTGATTCCCTGTCGTCGCCTCATAAAATTTTCATCAAGATAAAAAGTTTCGCGGATTATTTGACGTTTTATTTATTAGATCTATAGCCAGATGCTCTAGTGTTAGTTTCTTTTGACGTAAAAATACGTTTACGAACGCGTAATGTTATTTATATGGGAAACGCAAACGCGCTCGTGACGTAAAGTTAAGTTAAAAACTTATAACTCAGGGCTCAGGTTTAAGTATGAATGGTTTTAGGATCCGTACAAACTGTAGAATAGGATAATTCTACAAGACTATAACTATGTAGTTGTGTAGAAAATTAAAGTGAAACTTACAACGAAATTCTAATACTAAACGCCGACATTGTACTAATGTAATACGTTGATTTATACATTAATTTGTATACAGGGTGAATTTTAAATCGTGAATCGTTATAATTTATTTTAACTCTATACATAGTTAACAATAACTTACAATGCTATTAAACCTAAATTAAGTACGTTTTTATTTTATCAACTTTTAATTGGATTTGTCCTATTTTTTTAGATCTCTTAGTCACCCTACATTCATGTTTCGTACTTGTCATGAAAATTTCAAAATTAGATAACCAACCTCCTAATATTGAAGTTGGCTGGATAGAATTTTGGCACGTATTGTCAATTATGTCAACATCCCCGACATTGTCAACATAAGTATTTAAATCGTATTTACCTATAAAATAAAGTTTTATTACGATTAATGGTATTAAAATGCCTCCACCGTATCCGTACACGAACATACAAAGGTTTGATATGGTATCTTGGTACGCTCAGACTGGCAGAATTGGTCAAACGCAAGAATTATTCGGAAGAAGGTATCCTGAGTCGCCGGTACCGAGACAAAATTTAATTATGAGGATGGTGCAAAACCTACGAGAGTATGGCCAATTTACTGTGCCTGTGCACGCTCAGGCTCGCGGTCGACCACGACTTCTTCCGGATAGGCTGTACAGAAACATACGATTATTTTTTAATCGTAATCCTCAAGCGAGTACTAGAGCTGCTGCACGTCTTTTCACGTAAGTCAACGTTACGTTTGGCAACTGCTTAATGCGTCAGGACTACATCCGTACCACTTTCAGCCAGTCCAAGATCTCATGTTGGCTGATTACGGAAAAAGGAGGGCCATGTGCCGTTGGCTATTAGAAAACCTGGACACGAACATACTATGGACTGACGAGGCAACGTTCACGAGGATCGGGCTATTTAATGTTCATAATGAGCATTGGTGGAGTAGAAGAAATCCTCACGTTACGAGAAGAGATGCCTATCAAGTAAGGTTCAGTCTTAACGTGTGGGCAGGTATTCTGAATGATGCATTGATTGGACCATATTTCATTCAAGGACGATTAAATGGACAAAACTATCTCCAATTTTTGATGAATGTGGTACCAGATTTGTTAAGAGAAGTGCCGGAAGAGTACTTGATTAATTTGCATTATCAGCACGACGGAGCCCCGGCACATTTCCACCGCGAAGTTCGTGCCCATCTGGACAGAGAGCACCCAGGCCGCTGGATCGGACGAAACGGGCCTATCTTATGGCCACCACGAAGTCCCGATTTGACTCCCTTAGATTTTTATCTCTGGGGAGACATCAAACGGCGAGTTTATGAACAACCGTCTGAAACTGTAGCGGAACTGCGTCAAAAAATCGTAAGAGCTTTTGAGGCAGTAAAAGCCGACGTTTTTGTGTTAAGAAGAGTAAAGAACAATCTCAGGCGATGAGCAAATTTGTGTTTGGAAGTCCAGGGCCAGCATTTCGAACATTTATTAAAATATGTGTAAATAAATATTTTTTTTTTGCACTATCTGTTTCTTTTTTATGTGAGTAAACTTATAGGATGATTTTGAGTGTTTAATTAACAAATTGCACTATGCATTTATTGCATAATAAGATTGATAAGATAACCTTTGCACTTAGATAAACATTGCGTTGCAAGTCACGTGACTTGTGTAGGGTGACCAAGGCGGATGAAAAGTGGGGACGCACTTTCTGTTTTTGTTCACAATTAATTAAGCGGGTCCTTAATTGTAATTAACACTAGTGCTCCGTATTAGCCTTAAGTAGCTTTACCGGTAAACGTGGTTACGATTCACGATTTAATATTCACCCTGTATTGTGAGCGATATAACCTCAACGCGAGCGGTGTCCTGACTCGGCTTGAAAATGGGTACCAGAACTTACCCGTAACATGTCGCCTAGTGCGATATAATTGCACGTGAGTTTATCCTTTTGTTACTAAGTAGTAGTAACATGGCTCACAACAGTTGAAACTATATTTCATTTGGGTTAGTTTTTCACGTACGTTTTCTCACGTCTGAAGATATGGATATAACTGAAAAAAACATATAGCGAAGATTTTACCGTGGCGTAAAGTCTTTGATGAATATTTTTTCCACATGACATGTGTAATGTTTTAGTAAATAAAAACACAAGAATCACTCTCATCATTTTACAAACTGCCAAAAACTAAATAGGTTGCCTTAAAACGTTTCCTATAACGTTCGTACACAGTGTAAGACGCCATCAGCTGTCAATGTGTCTCTTTCAAACGTTGATCATTACAACATGTTCCCATATTTTTAATGTTACTATGTCATCTACTACCTACCTACAACTACCTACTTACAACACAAGCGCATTTTTGAACTTATTGTAATGGTCGATTTATGTATTTCCCGAAAATATTATTATTATTTATGTATACCTCAGAATTTTAAAACATTTAATTATGGAGGCCATTTCAGTGACACTCCTTTTCTTGTATTTTTAATTTTAAATGTTTTATTTTGTTCTGTCCTGAATAAATTTATTCTTATTCTTATTCTTAATTTGTATGCGAATTGACAATGCATATCATAGAAATATTTTTTATAACATACATACATTTCAGCCGTATGCAGTCCACTGCTGGACATAGGCCTCCCACAAATATGACTTGTATCATCTTGGGGGTATTTGCCATAGTCGCCACGCTTGGCAGGCGGGTTGGCGACCGCAGTAGTTGTAGATTGGGTTTCGACGGACGCTGCTGCCCGTCCGTACGATTTTTCCCTTTGTCGCCTCTTACGACACCCGCGGGAGGAGATGGGGTGGTGCTATTCTAGTTGTAACATAACTGTTACTC
Source organism: Grapholita molesta (assembly GCA_022674325.2). Lineage (NCBI taxonomy): Eukaryota > Metazoa > Arthropoda > Insecta > Lepidoptera > Tortricidae > Grapholita > Grapholita molesta. The sequence continues at coordinate 4,852,056 of CP053138.2, forward strand.
AATTACGTACAACAAATTAATTTAACTAAACCTGTCGTCATCTGTCAATTACCGCCATTTCCCCACGCATAGTCTAGCATTTTTGCCCCCCTTTTGATCGCTCCTCAGCCCGCGTCAAAACACTTCAAGCATAATAATTCAACTTTGTCCTTCAAAGTATTCTAGAAACTTCCAACATAAATTGATTTTACTTTGATTAATTTGAAAACTTCGCTGTATGTACACCTAACATCCGAGCTGTTGATTGCTAACCGGAATGGAGCAGCGAGTGAGTTCATAGTTCCTCTCACAGGAAACTTTCTACTGAAGACAATATATTTATCGCATGTGCACCAATTAAGTACGTCTATATAGTTTTGGCGTTATTTCGAATTGTTTTAAACATTTTTTTACGTTTGTTAGATTGAGGTTTAACAGATATTTCCTATATTATAAGCTTTTTTTTCATACAACGACTATGGCAAACAAGCATCTCTGATGGTAAGCAGTTACCGTAGCCTATGGACGCCTGCAACTCCAGAGGATTCACATGCGAGTTGCCTACCCTAAAATTTGTTGGGGCTCTGGGAACCTTACTCACCATCAGGAACACAACACTACATACCTGAAAGGTAGCAGTACTATTATGGCTGTGGTCTTCTGTAAGGAGGAGGTACTTCCCCAGTTGGGCTTCTCGAGACGCAAGCGTGATGGTTCTTCGCTGTGCCCTACCTCTCATAATTTTATTTAAATTTCAATGTTAATATGGACATATTAAAGTGTGTTCAGGTGAAATCTTGCAACTTAATTTTAAAGCAGATTATTTCTACCAATTGACCTGAAAAGCACACTTAGGTATGTAAGTTCTGTGACAATGCTGGCGTCAGAAGTTAGCCATAGCAACTCCTAAAATAAACAAGATACACGCGCAGTGTTTAGGTTCGAATCCCTGCGACGAGTAGTTGATAAATGATGAAAAAAAAAGTATGATATGATACGTTGTGCGAGGAAGCCGCCGGCTCTTCGGTCACCAGTTACATCAACCAGACGCTTCGCGATTTCTGTAAAAAGTTTGTGCACGCTGCGCTGGGATCCCATAGACCTAGCGGTTCTACGCCAAATAGTACAAAATGGTACTCTCTGCCCAGGCTCTTATATGTATTTGTTACGTTTAAAAATTTCGTTTACATTAGTTCGTTGGAGATGAGACGGCGCTAGTGTATCTACGCAGGTAGCATCCAACACCAGCACTGCATCTCTTAATTTTTTACGTGTTATGTATATATTTTACAGAAAACAGTTTTCGGAAATAGATTAATATCGCGTGGAACTGAGTACAAAACGTATCCCTATTTCTTTAATCTAATCCGAAATGGGGTCTATTTTGTTACTATAACCTATGAATACTGCGGTCTACACTTTATATATCACTCTGAAATAAACTGTGACTGCCAACTCTAGAATTTGATACAAAACAATACACATAAAACATAAACTTAAATTGTGTGAACAGTTGACGCAATTACTTATGCAACAAAAAAAGACGATTATTTATTGATATACAAGAGTAAAGAAACTTCGGCGCTACCGCAAAGAACGATATACGTTCGGACGATTGTGTCTGTCACTCTCATGACACTCTCAATTTGAGTAAAAGAGAAAGATGCCCGAAATATACGAACTCCGATGTTCACGGTACCGGTTCTTCTCTCATGTTCAAACTTACCTATAACAGTGAGGCGAATCTGAAAATTTCTCGTAGGCGAGTTTTTGAAGTCCACCCGACAGCGGTAGGTCCCTTCGTCATCTAAAAATCAAAAACCAATATTAATTATCTTTTTATTACCTTACATACCTAATGTTGAGTAGCCTGAATGGCTATTAGAAAAGTATTGGATGTCCGTGCCTCTTTGTTTGGCTTGATTTGGCAGATGAGTATACTTAGCTTTCTATTATATTAAAACAATTCAATGTTTGAAATCTTCACATTAAGAAATGATAAATTAGTTTATTTTTGTGATATCGATCTAAGAACAATGGTTTTTATTCCGTAGATATTGTAAAGTTACCTAACATCAAAAATGTATGCGGCTTCTTGCCTTTTGATTCTTCTTCTTTTGTGAGACATTTTTGTGAACATTTTCGAGAACTTCTCAAACAGAATAATAATGGACCAATTTATTTTGTCAGAATTAGGAAAAAGGATGAGGCAGGCGACGGGAAACCCCACGCGCAAACACTTCATAGCGATACAGTACAGAAATGCAATAATAAAATGTATAAATTTTGTTTTTTTTTTATAATAAATGTTATTATTGAATTTCTATGTATATGTTTCGTTGTTTAAATAAAAACTAAGCTCATACATATTTATATTTTACTAGATGTGCCCCGCGGTTTATTAGGAAAAAACGTAGCCTATAATTATGTTAATCCACGGTATCAGCTAACTTCATACCAAAATTTTATTAAAGTCGCTCGTTTAGACGTAGCTGATTAGATGTAAAGAATATTTTTTATTTATCTATAAACTCATAGGTACTATTTATTGCAAGTTAAAAGGACTTACCCAGTTGGACTGAGCTGAGCGTAAGCGCTGCCGGCCGCGCCACAGTCGCGAAATACGCGCGCGGCCCGAAGCTGTGCGGGTCGGACCACTGCAAGGCCTTGTTGAATGAGCGGCCTCGGACGTCGAAGCTGAAAAAAAATTTTAAATTAAAAGTCTGTCAAGGTCCAAGTTCAGTCCGAATTCAAGTTTTTAAAAATACCATACGGCATGTTAGAGCAGCTGGACTGTGTCGGAGGAAGCAAACTGTAGAATATCCAGGACCCGTCAAAATTTGTGTCATTAACTAGGAAAAGGGACCTTATTGTCGATGGCACTTACGTCGAATCGCGTTTCGTTTGCATTGTAACATCTTGAACAACGACATAAGCGCCATTGACAATAAGGTCCCTTTTCATAGATAATGTCATATTTTTACTTGAAATACTTCTTACTTTACACTTCCAGCGATCTCCCTCGCTGGATGAGGTTTATTTATTTATTTAAGCTTCACTTCTTTTCTCTGTTAAAATGGGGCTTATACCCACATGATGATTTCATGGTCTTGATCCCGAACCAGTTTTCATGACACTACCTGGTAAGTATGATATTATGGTTTTACTTCAAAAGCAGTGTTTATTTTTTTCCTTATTTATCCGGAGGGCTATATCGGTTACTTTGGCTGTGCTGCGAATGACATAATTTCTGATGCATTATTCATTTATAATTAAAGTTGGGGTCTTATTTCACAGCATTAAAAATATAAAATATATAATTAAGTCAAAAAGTACCAAATTATAATTTGTAACAGTAAGAAATGCTTTTTTACCTCTCTATCTCGAAAAGAACTGTTAAACAAATAACAAAGTTGCATTTTATGCTTATTTAATTTTTTATTATTAATCGAGTGTTTTTTTTTAATTAGCTGGTTTAAGTTCTTTTATTTAATATATTTAAATGATAAATTATGTGTGTCAATAATTTTGATTAAATTTTAAATTTGTTGTGTTAATTTTCTCCTCGAGTTGAAAAATGAGCAAAGTGTGTTCTCCTCTCGTGCCTTGAAACCCTCTCAGCGCTCAAGATTCCATTATTCTGACCAACACGTGCTATGGTAAAATTTTTTAATCTTTCGTTAGTCTCAATATAAGCACGAGAGGGTAAACAGTTACTTTGCTCCCTTGTAAAATCACTATTGTCCTGCACAAGTCGCACGTAGAACTAAGATTTTAAGACCAAGTCAGTATTAAAATGTCAGTGGAAAAGTGTTCCAATATGTGAGCTCAACTGTATTGTCAGGGGATAAAAGTTTCAGGCTTTTGAGAGTTCTTTTGTGTTCGCATATATATGCTGAGAACTAGTAGGACATAGCGCCGTGACGCCGTATTAGGTACCATAGTTTTATATGAATGTTCACCAAAAACTTTAGGTAGAGGTAACAATAAGCGGTAGTAACGAAGTAGAGTCTCGCTACGTGGTTCTGGTTGGATCAAGGGTCAGAGAAAGCGGTAATATAGTACACGGCGAGCATAATTCGGTAGGTTCTCTCTCTGCAGCCACTGGCAGCCTGAGCCCCGCCCCATGCCGGTAGCACTCTAAGTTTTTTCACATCACATGGTCTTCTTGCTGGCCCAGCGCCGAGCCATCATATAGAGGAACTATAGAGTCGCAGGTCTTACCACCAAGTCACTAACAAGAGTATAAAATGTTTTTGTGCCATGGAAGATGTATTTCCGAGTATCGCGAATATAACTCACGACACAAATTTTAGTACATTTCATTTCACGTTATTTATTTGGCGCTTTGTTGCAGTGCTTGCAGTTTGTCATCGGCGTGACGTTTTAAACCCGAAACAGCTTGCACTATTCGTTCTACTGGATTCCAAATACAATTCTAAAATTTAAAATTATCACTCGTTCGTTCCTTGTTACATTTGCAGACAAAAAACCTGTCGGACTCGGTTAAGGTCTTCTTACCCGATCTTGCTAGAAGCTAAAACTTAGTAGGAGTATTACAGTAGTAAAAATCTCGTGTGGAAGGCTCCGGTACTTTCCACCGCCCGCTTTAACTTCCCAGTAGGAACAATTATAAAGCCACAGGTCAAAAAAATCTGATAAGAAATATGTAGCCAGATTTTATCATACTGATAAGTCCTACTAATCTAATAACTTGATAGGTCCCTTTTGTCCTAAAAGTTCGCTTGTAAGAATCATTTTAGCAGGACTCAACGACCTATTCGCTACTGCGACTAATTGAGCTACGTTATAAAAAATAATCTAGCAGTTTACTGGTCCGTGCAAGAATCTAAGTAACTGTACCCTTACCATCAGTTGTGACATTGACGTTTTCGATAACGAGTATCGAGTTTACTATCTGTGCATCTCGCTTGTACTATTTTAGTGCACAAATAGTAAACTCGATACTCGTTATCGAAAACGTCAATGTCACAACTCATGGTTCGGGTAGGTACGAAGTGACAATGGGTCAACGTAGTGTCACGCACGAACGCCTTAATTTACTTTAAACCAACCTTAAATTTTCTCAACAATGGCTATATGTACCTATAAATTTACGTCATGTAATCAACTATGATTTTTTACTATTATTTCACTATGCGTATTCGGAAACAGCATGAATTGGCGCGTGCTCCAAATTTATCTTCAACTCAATTCTTATACTTGCGTTAAGACTGTTTCCTCGAATAGTGCAATATTGCCAAATATCGTTTATATATGTATATAGTTGAGTGGCACATGCAAACTGATAAAGTGCAATTTCAGATAAATATGTCTGAGCCTCTAGTGTAAGTTTATTTGGGCGTAAAAAACGTTTACGAACTAGTAAGTGATTATGTTATTTATATGGGAAACGCAAACGCGTTCGTAACGTAAAGTTAAGTTAAAAACTTACACTCAGGGGTCTGATGGCGACTATACATCAATAAATTGTTCAATGCTAGTCATCTACTAGAATGTATTCATCTTCTATCAGCGTGGTGACTATAGACCTCCCTCCCCCCCTCAAGATGATACAAGTTATTTTGTAGAGGCCTAATGACCAGCAGAGGTGCTCTTATGGTTTTGTAATAAGTTAGACATTTAATTAAATAATTTCTGTTAACATATTTTAACTATGACAGCTTTTATAATTAGTCTCGTAATCACAAATGAAACCTATAACATTCCTTGAAACCCCGTCTCCTCTAACGTAACAGTTAAAAACAAGTGACAAAACTGTAGAATTACAGTCTATTTTAGCACTAGACGTCGACATGGGTTCAGGTCTTGGGTGTCGAGTGTGAAAAGAGGAACATAATTATGTCATTTCCATCTTGGATTTCTGTCTTGAAGTCCTTCGTGCGAATCGTTCGAAACGTGACTAACTCTGTTATTTAACGAGGTTACTCTAAATGGGTACTTGAATAACTTACCTTTTTTAACAAATAAGGTTTAATTTTATTAGATTGTTAATGTTGTCTATATTGAAGCTACATTTTTTTTCCATATGGTTAGCCTCAATGCTAATGATCGAAATTATTAATCAAGTGTAATAAAAAATACAAAAAATATATCCTTGTTTATGGACGGACGCGCGATGTCTAAGGTCTAAAATTCTAAAAAGTTGTTTGCAAGTATTGAAGTCATAGTTATAAGTTGGTGTATGGTGGGTATAATTATTTTTGGACCAAGTTTGATTAGGATTTGTTTTTTTTTTTGTTTTTTTTTTTACGAATAATATTGCGAATACTTTGCAAAGTTAAAAAAAAATCCATTGATCGATTAGCTGTCCTCCTAAGAATTGCCAAAGGTTCGAAATTTCTTTTCTGCGATTAACATTTTTATTCCAAATCTCGTTCTTAGTTTACCAATGAATAATCTATTTTGAAGTGTCATATTCTGTCATAGTTTATCTATATGTCAGAAGCAATACAATAAATGTATTTAATTGGAATTGGAAAGCAACTCTTGCAACAGTAATCCTATTTCGACAGAAAAAGTTTATTGTCCTAAAAACATCACATCGGCGTTACTAGCACATTTTCAACTAACCGCTTAAGCCTCCATCATCCGTTACAAAAGATAACACTATAAATAATCAGCCAATGACCAACCACAAAATGTTGCCTCGTCACCCCACTTTGTATTATCTCCCAAAAATAATACACCCCAAAACGGGGGAGAGTTTTCTTAAAATTGCAAAGTCACGTCAACAAAGCCTCTTCTATTTACGGCGTAACTAATAGAATCACCGCCCAGCCGGGTTTAATAAAAGCCCCTAAATTGTCACATGGTCCGCTCGAAAAATTCATTTTCCTCTAAAAAAAACTGTCAAATTCTAGAATAAAAGAACGGCCCAACCGAAGTTTTTCAATTTCCGGACAGGCAACATTTTTCTCAATTTTCCGACCTCCATCCTAATTTATACAGCAAGAAGCTTTGAGAGAGATGATTTGATTGTGCACCCCTGCTGTTCGCAGGTAAATTTAACAATTTAAGCACGCCTTTTATGACGGCATTATCCCCGCAAAGCGTTCGTTGCTCTGTCGGTTATTGCCTTCGAGATACTTATAATTGCAATTCCAGGTAATCGTTGTCTGAGTAAACAGCCTACTGTCGATGATTTAAATTTTCTGTGGGTGTATTGAGTTTAATTCGCGTCATAAAGTGAATAAAGTCAAAAGCTTTCTTTTGTACTTTTTTATCACCTGTAGCCGATGATTTAAATTTTCCATGAATACATGGAGTTTAATTTACATCACCTCGCCCGCTGAAGTTGTGGGGCGTCGCGTCAAAGTAATTTTAATATGTGACTATAATCACCGAAATTTTATCTACATCAAAAAAATTTAGTCGAATATCGAACTTCCCCCTTTTTTGCGGCGGAAATCGCAGGTTCAAACCCCGGGCCATTTGATGTGTTGCTTTTCGGGGAACAGAAACGTCATTAGGAAACCGGATTAAACTCAATAAAAGTTGGTTAACCCTAAGTATGTGTTGGAAGAGACACTTTCGTAAAACTAGTGCCTCCGCCAACTCCTGGGATCATTTGCCAAGGGGGATGGCAACTGATCCGGCTCCCGTGATTCGTGGCAAAATGCCAGGCCAGAACGAGGAAGATGAAGATGATGATTAATATTAGAAGAAGGTAAAGCCACTGATATACAAGTACAAATGATAGGTTAAGGACACTTATACATTGATGCGTTGGAATAACTTTCCATACAAGGTTTTGTATGGAAAGATAATTATTTTAACTCCGTCTAGCACATTGTTATCGATGATTTTCCATTATGATTATGCCCTGGTTTGATGGCGTTCAAGTGAACACTGTTGATGTGTGTGTCACTATTGTGTAGACAGAAATATGGTTTCCACGTTCAAGCACTAAGAGTGCCGAGTACTCAACGACGATAAATTCAATAATTTTCTGTCAAAAATGTCATTTCTGGTACAAGCCATTACTGACTGTACTTTTTTGCACCATCAATTATTAATCGAGAGGATTCTAACGAGTCTAAATGCCACGGGTTTATCTTGTATATTTTAGGCTTTGCTATGGCTAACTTTTGGCTCCAGCATCAGATCAGATCGCATAATATTGCATTGTCACAGAACATACATAAGTTTGCTGAATTCCAGCTGAATCGGTTAAAGATGTCTGTTTCAAAATTAAGTTGCAAAATGCAAGACTTCATCCGAACATACATACTTACATTACAAGTTATAACATTTATTTGTATTAAAAAAAAAATACATATACCTACATATTTACAAGTAGAAAATAGGCTCGAGCTCTGAGCTGGATGCCCGGAAGGCTGGCGGAATTGCACCGCTGCAGTGCAATTCCTATACGCTGTGCAAGGAAAAAGCCAGCCCTTTGGTCACCTATAGTTTCTGTAAGTCGTTTTCTTAATTTATTGAATATTAAATGGCCCCCAGGACCCTACGGACCGAGGGTTGAATAAAGTTAAATGAAAGCTTGTAATACCCATAGATGAGTACAAAACAAATTTAATACACGTATATAGATGGATAGACATTTTACGGAGGGTTACCGATAGGATCCCGTCGATACCTTTTAGCCACTGAACTTTAAAGGCTACACTCACGTGTGTCTACTTCAACAAAAACCCCGATTATCCTTAACTGCACCTTTTCTTAATAAACACAAAGTATTCCAAGAAGGTCCTACATGTTTCAAGACATGAAGAGATTCCTTTGAAGATACTCGAAGGTAATGTTTCTTTATAATTCCCAGAAGGATATTGGCATTGACTCAGCGTTCATTAGACAATAAATACTTCGCAGTGCAAGTGGATTATCCACCAGTTTCGACTCTTTATGGTTTTTAGAAAAATGTTTTTTACCGGGTTTATTTTTTAAGCCAGTTTTGTTTTTCACAGCTGCATTTAAGTGACCGAGCTGAGAAAATGCGGTTAGAAACAGTCGGCGGCAAAGTATTATATCAAATTACTTTTTAATGTATTTTTTATACTACGACGATGGGAAACAAGCATACGGCCCGCCGGATGATAAGCAGCCATTGTAACCTATTGAGGCATGGGCCTGTGAAGCCTCTGGAGTTATGTAACTCACAAGCGAGTAGCCTACCCTATCAAGCTCTGATCTCTCTAGCGACTTTACTTACTGGCAGGAACACAACACTTATAAGTACTTAGTGAACTTAGTATTGTAGAGTAATTAAAATTGATTGCCGCGTGATGCCCGCTGACTAGAATAAGCACCACCACATCTCGTCCCGCGGTGTCGTAAGAGGCGATAAAGGGAAAAATCCTATCGATGGGCAGCAACGGCCGTCGAAACCAAATATATGGTAACTTAAGTACTCCCAATATAATAAAAGTCTTATACACAAAAACACAATACAATTAATATGACACAAGTCATATTTGTGGGATTTCGTAGTCCAGCAGTGGACTGCATACGGCTGAAATGTAGGTATGTAATGTTATTAAAATTCAGCCTAGTTTTTTACTGTCAGAGCCATAACAAAATCATTTCAACCGTAAGACGTCCACTGTTGGATATAGGCCTCCTCCAAATATGACTTCTATTATCTTGGGAATAGTTGCCATAGTCACCACGTTTGACAAGTGGATTGGCGACCGCAGTAGCTGTTGATTCAGTTTCGACGGACGCTGAATGCATTAATGAATATTTTATTGCACACCTCAAAAGTAGAATAAAAAATCACACAAAGGAACAATAAAATTAAAAGAAAAGGAGGCAAACAACAGGCGATCTTGTCGCTAATAAGCGATCTCTTCCAGACAATCTTAGGGTAGCGAAGCAAAATATAAAAACAAAAAACTACATAGAGGTGCAGGAATTGAAAGAAACATTGAAACAAAAAGGCCTAAAAAATAACAAATATAATATTATACTATACAAAAAAAACTTAAACAATATATTTTCTATATCTCTCCTAGATTTATTATAATTACAAGCACCCTACAAAATTTATTAACATTTATTTTAGTCCAATTAAAAAAAGCACGCCAGGATTTTCAAATGTAAATGTTTGCTCATTAACGCCATTGGAATAAGGTACAAAATCGTTTGATAATTTATGACTTCTGTACAGTCCTCGACTAACGAGTTCGTGACACGTTCTTAAGTGTGTTTCGTTGTAGGTGTTTCTAAATGTTAATTGGATCCACGTGAAACGATTTACCTTAAGGAATCAAACTTGTCACGATAACGTTTATCTCATTTTTAGTAGTGTGTTAGTAAAGGAGGGAGATAGTAGTGATGCACTTTCACGTTTCTTGTGATAACGACTTAAATACTTTAACAAATACTATGTCAAATGAGGTCTCCTTGAAACTAGTTACTAATAAAAAGAACTTGAAAACCTATCACTTCAAATAAAGCTCTCCGCTTAAACATGGCAGTCGATCACCAACAAAATAAAAACCTAGATTCCGCTGATTAATTACTGAGCGATCGGATCATAGGATGCGGTCAAATAAGACTACAAGATCATCAAGAAACAAAGAACTAATTAAACAAGACCTTAGGATTACCAAGACTTATGTATAAAAAAATTTATGTCAACTTGATCTTTAAGATTAGTCATCCACAGGTGATTTCTTCTAATTAATGTCTATGTTTGCTAATGGTCTAACAAACGAATAGCTCTCTTAACGCATTCACTGCCACCAACGCACATGTGCGTTCATATCCATAGATTTTTGGAGGGGGTGGCAGCGAATGTGTTAAGAGTAAAACATTGAAAAAATTGTATCAACAGCTCATTTAGTTGGGACCATTTCTTTCACTTCATCGGCGTTCATTAAACCCGAACAGTTACCCGAAAACGACTCCAAAAATCCCATCAACATCAATATTTCAGCCATAAGACGTCCACTGTTGGACAATCTAGTCCCAAATATAACTAGTATCATTTTGGAGTGGAGTCGTAATCGCCGCGCTTGGCAGCGGTGTTGGTTCGGTTTGAGGGACGCTGCTACCCATCCATCGGTTTTTTTCCTTTGTCACCTTTACGACACCCTCATGATATTCCCAGCCAGTACGACGTAACAAACAAAATGTCCTCTAATTACTTATTCAAAATGTTTCATATTAAATATATATTCCTTGCAATCGGATATTGTCACGAACATTCCCGCAACATTTCGAGAATTCCCTCCAACGGCACATCATTATTCCTCCCGTTCGTTCCCGTCATCCGTGTAAGGCGCCGAACGGTTCATTAGGCCCAACTTAACGATATTTAAATACGCTTTCATGACGTATTTACAGGATAATTGCCTTCTTATCTAACAATTTACGCTCGCTAGCGAAGGTTCGTTAAGCCCGTAAAAGTAGATTTCTAGAGTAAAGAGCATAGTTTTAAAGGAAGAAGGTATTTGTGTTGCAGATGATTCTATAAGTTCTTAAGGTTTACTTTCTGCAAAAAAGATTCATTTTGATTTATAAATTGCTTTAAAGAGGTTTATATTTAGCTGTTGTAAAATTGGTATTTTTTTTAAGCTTATGAAGTTTAGTTTCACCATGTCTGTCTGACTGTCTGTCCCAGGCTAATGCTCAGTGATAGTTACTCGGTCTGTAAGTTTAAAAAATGTAACATTCTTTGAAATGAGATTTTAAAACTGTGACAGGGATGTTTATTTTGATAAGAATTGGCAAACTAGAGTTTGAGTTTTGAAGATAACACCTTTAAGGGTGTAACAGCTTTTAAACAAGAAGAAAATTTTGATAATTTTCGAAAAATAAGTCAAGTTGATCATCTTTAGAGCACATGGCATCTGAGCCATAGTCTTAACTATTTGTGTAATTATTGATTTATTTTTTACTTCCGACTGTAATAAAGAAAATAATCCGGACATACTTGCACTAAAAACTTCATTATTTCGTATATATTGTTCGTATATTTGTTTTGCATTTTTTTTTCATTTGATATTTTACTGCCAGTGATGCGGTCATTACTACCAGCTTCACTGTTACTCTTTGAGTGTATATTATAAAAGAGAGGAACGTATTATGAAAAAGACTAATTTTAATAAACTAAGAAATGTGAAATAAACTTACCTATATATAGGTTTTCCGCCGGCCTTTCTGAACCAAAGGACCATATACACTCGGTCTTCTCCGGCGTCCGGCGAAACGTCGCACGGCAACGACGCCGTACGGCCTAGAACAGCGTCCACGTCCACTGTGGATACTGCAACAAAAAAAAATTGTTAAAATGCCATTGAGAACAAATCAAAGAGTGAAAGTTGGAGATGCGGAATCAAATTCAGAATCTGGATTCTCCGGCATTTTAATTTATAATTGTTATAATATTACTGTTAACTGTGTTAATTTTAATTCATTAAATTCATTATACTCGACGATAAGATTAAGAATTACTTAAAAAAGTCTTTGATGTCTAAGGGCTATTACAGAGTAGAGGATTATTTGACAGACAAACATGCATGGCCCAAACCAGAAACTAACAAAACCGCCTAGCAATTAATTCAACAATTGTATGTACTGCCAGATAATGTAAATGACACAGTTCAGATAAGAAAGCATATTAAAGTATGTCTATTTTGTGAAGTCGAATTTATTTATACATTATTATTTTTACTTTTATATTTTAATATTTTTTTATCTTGTAATAAACTGTTTGATATGTTTTCTTATCGGACTACGCATAATTATGTAAGTACCTACTTTAAGATTTGATGTATCACTGTTTTGAAAAAATAAGTCCCGCCGTAGTTTCTTGCCGGTATCTTCACGGGTCAGAGGTGTAGGGTTTGAACCGGTGTAGATTTTTTTTTTTTTTTTGACGTTCATAAGTGCATGTTATGTGCCTAAATTGAAAAATAAAGATCTTTTATCTTTTTTTTTTTTTGATATCAAAAATATCGTGTTCAGTAATATGGTGTATCTTACATAGATAGGTAATTTCAAAGCAGTAGGTGGGCCATTTCATGAAAATTATTTTTTTATTATGCAGAAACGTCTGCTAGCGAATATCTTCGATATTTCCATTCATCATATCCAGTGGTTGTGGGTTCGAGTCCCGCTGCGAGTCAAATTTTTCTATTTTTCTTTCGATTTAAATATCGAAGACATTTCATTAAAAGTTGTATAGGTACCTAACTTTTTTTGTGTTTTTTTTTTTAGTTTGGTTATTTATTACTTTCGTTCCGTTATCGCCATATAAAATGTATGAAAAATAGCATCGGAATGGAATAAAAAAGCTTGGGACACATTTTTTCTCCTATCAGACTCGAAAGAACTCATGATTATGAGTAGAAACCACACAAAAAAATCCAAATTAAAAAGAAAAGTATACAACATTAAATAAAATGGCCCAGGTAGCAGTAAATATTTTTTTTTTAGTTTGTGTAATTACTTGAATCCATTATCAATGAAGCAGGTTGACAGAAAATGTTAAAAATACAACACAAAGATTATTTAACTTAAGAAGATCCCTTAAAACTTCGCTTGCGGTTATATCAAATTATCGGAAAATAACTACTTAGCTAACATGTTTACCTAAATAAAGATGTATATCTAAATATTTAAACTCATATATAATTTTATACACAACACTGACCAACGTTTGACTCCAGTCACACCTGATGGTAAGTGTCGACGAGTTCAAGGGTGTAGCACGCTGCTTCAGAAACTGTCTATTCAAACACCCAAATTATATCTTTCCGGGAATACACACCAAACTAAAAATATACCATTGGTCATAGAATCTACAAAAAAGATTAGTGAATGACGACAAAAATGATGTACAAATTGGATTGATACAAATAATATATTAATAATTATTAAAAGTACCTACAAGGCAAAGTAGGCATATTATAGTTGGCATAATCATGAACCTCGCGTGTCACCTCCGAAGTCACTAAATGATCTACAAATTGGATTGATACAAATAATTATTAAAAGTAACTACAAGGCAAAATAGGCATATAGTTGGCATAATCATGAGCCTCTTGTGTCTTCGAACCTTCGAAATCAAATAAATGATCTACAAGTAAATTGTGTTTAATGTGTGTGTTTTTTATAACCATCTCCCGGAGGAACCCGAAGCAGCTTAAACGCTGCTTAAGGGTGTGATTAAACATTGATTAGTGTTTAGTGCAAGTTCATACATTTGTTACTAAACACAAGTAGCCAATGTATGAACTCGCACTAAACACTTGTAACACTTTAGAGGTTACCTATTGGAATGAACAATAATAATGTTCCTTATTTGTCTTATATTTCAGAGTTTAAGTCAATTCACTCTTCTAGTTGTTGTGCTTCGCTTTATCGTTTCATTTTGGCAATCTACTCGATATAGATAGTAGAAACTTGTCCGAATTCTTTTGATAATATAGTCCTGTTTGAATGTCCAATATTCCTTCATTTTCAGATTCTGGTACACGTTGTAAGAGATATCTACGTCGCTGTCACCGTGTTTGCCATTTTGTATCACATTGTAATAGGAATTTCACTTTCATTTGATGATTTTAAGGAGAAAAAGTAAACTTGAGACTGTTTCTCAGAAGCTAGGAAATGTAAACAAACAGCAACATGACTTTGACATGAGCTGTCAATCTGAACTAAGGCATTCTTTCTATCTGTCGCCTTGCACCGGGGATTATGTTTGCTCAAACAGTCCTTACTGTCGGTTTTCTCTGTTGTCAATGGATTTATTTCACGAATATTAATTCTTTGTTCTTATTAATTTATTTTTGACTTTTAAATGTCTTATATTAAAATACTGAAGTATAAACCCTTGGTAAATTGTTTATTTAAAAACTTATTTTGAGATTTTTATAAGAGGCGCCCTCTGGTGTACATTTGTGTTTCGATCGATATGTTGTTTCTGTGGAATGCGATTGAGATCCGCCATTACGCCGCTATCTGCTATTAAAATGGGTTAATTTGTTCCCTAGGCGTAATCTTTCCAAAATGGGGTAAGTTTGCATTCGTGAGAAGGTTTGCAAATCTTTGCTAGTGTTCATTTTCTAATTGGAAATGTTATTGTTTCAGCTGGACCCATAATTTTTATATTTTGATGTTAATTTAAAATGTGACCTGCGTACACGACGCCATTCTTTTAACATGCTCTGATACAACCAGTTTTTGGTAAGTTTTGCATTATATAGCACTGCAGGAATGTTGGAAAGATATTTAAAGTGTGTCGAAATGAATTCTAATTGGAATCTATTCTTTTTCAGCACCATTATGATATTTTAATTACGTATGTGACTCCACGTGTTGGTTCTGCACACATATTCCTTTCGCCCGATCTTTCGGTAAGTTTTGAACTATATTTATATATACACACAACACTTTCTCCGTTGTATTAAACTTAAATAATAGAATTAATAATTTTCCAAAATTATTAACCTGGTTCTTTTGTCACCAGGGCTCTTCCTTTTGGTACGGGTTATCGCCTACCGAACCCTTTTTATTAGTCAGGGTTACTCCTGCCAAGTTCCTTGGATGAAGTAGCTGTACTGCTCCTGGGTCTACCAGTGGGTGTTAGTGTGAGGACTTCCCATACTACTTTCTACTTGAACCGGTAACAGCTGACGTTACTATCCGGTAAATGTTTTCTTTCTTATTTTAAGCATAAATGTATTGAGTAACAGCTAGTCTGTTCCTTTCTTAAAGGTGTATATGTACCAGTAAACTTTATAGTATAATGAACCTAGTTTTCCATCTGGTCATGACCATAGAGATGTAATGGAAGTAGTGGAATTATTTATAATTTGCCCTATTGTTAAAAAATAGAACCATAGTTTAAACAATATTAAATTTGGAAATAAACTTACACTATTTAATAAACTGTGTTGTTGATTTCAATTGGTGTTCATTCGTTAGTCGAGGAGTGGATAAGGGCGCTCAACCTTAATTGTTTATTCTTATTTTTAATATCTTTCCTACATAAATAAATACTTATCCATTCCCTCGCTCCAAGTGGCCTTCCCCTTCGACCCGTGAAGTCTCATTCTTTAGCCGTGCATTTTCTTTTAATTTTATCTCCCTCATTTAATATTTGGGCAGTAGCGTCACTCAAGTTTTTAGTGGCACAGTGCTACAGTGGCGCCATGCTAAAGTATTACAGTGGCGCCCAACGTGGGGCCTTGGAGAATGAACACAAATTGATTAACTAAATCTTTAATTGTATTATTATTTTTGGTGTGAATTCTGGTTGTACATGTGTAAAAACTGAATTTAAATATTTTAGTTATAAGCGTATGTGTACTGCAAGGTTACACATTGTAATTTAAACATAAATACATTTAAGCTAATAAACTTAAATAGTAATTTAAACAAAAATATCACTACTGTGTAAAAATATTTGAGCTAATAAACTTAAATAACTATTTAAATATAAAAATGATATTCAAGTGTAAAACTTTTTAAGCTGATAAACTTAAACATTTGAAATTGTTATAAATACTTTATAAATACTTTTCTTAGTGTTTATTCAACACTTTGTTCAGTAAATACCGGACTTGATAATAATTTTGGGAAATATTTTGTCGTACTTTTCGGTTAATACACTCACACTTTACAACTAATATTTAAACAAAATGGATTTTCTTAAAGCAGGTTGTAAAATCGCACACTTACACAAAGATGAAATAACACATGAGTTAGTTATTCGCAAGTTACCAGTTAATCCTATTTCTAGAAGGTCTAGTTTATGTCAAGCTTTGAAAGACACAGCTGAACATGCTCGAAAGGGTAGTCTTAAATTTCAGGATTTGTTTCTTGGTGATAAAGATGCGGAAATTGAATTATGTAAACAGAAAATTCAAGAAATTGAACAAGAAATCAGTGATCATCTTTCCGTCTCTGCTAAGGACAGGCTACTTTCGCGCTGTAGATATTTGTTTTGTCGACTTTCTCGTTTAGATCAAAGCATTACTGAAGTCAAGCTATTGAAGGATACAATTAACTTGTTTGTTGAGCGTTTACAAGAGGAACTTTCTTCGGCTTCATCTGGTTCTGATGATGGAGACCAATCAGACTCTATGGGTAACCGAATTGTACGTGAGGTAATTTATAAACCTGAAAAAACTTTTAATATTAATTCCCTTAATTTAAAATTCAAAGGCGATTCTTGTGTTCGTACTTTTCTTTTACGATTGGAAGAGCTGCGCGTTGCACGTAGGATTTCGGAGAACAGAATTTATAGGGGTTTCCCGGAGATTCTCGAAGGACCTGCTTTGTCGTGGTTTCGATCCCAACGTACCTGTCTTTTGTCCTATAAGGAAGTGGTATCTGCATTAAGGGAGGAGTTCGATATTCCTGACCTTGACCACTTACTCTTACAGGAAATTCGTGAGAGAACTCAGTCTAAAACTGAGACTATTGTTTACTTTGTTTCAACGGTGTTAGGTATGTACGACCGACTTAACCGTAAAATTCCTGAGGAAGAAATGCTGGATACGATGATGCGTAATATTAGACCTGAATTTTCTAGGGATTTAGCTCTCCAGGACGTGAGGTCAATCCAACACTTGAAGGAATTGTGTAGGCGTATTGAGTTAGCTCAAGTCAAAGCTAAACAGTTTCGGGAACCAGTGTTACCAAAACAACCTGGATCGTCTCTCTCTCGTAGTGGTATAAATAATAGCGAGCCTTTAAATAGGTTTAATTCTTCACGTATTTCCAGTACTTCCAAAACTTTTGTTGCTTCTGTAAATCAACCATCTTCTAATGTTAAGGTTGTAAAATGTTTTCGTTGTGGTAGGGAGAATCATCCCACCAAATCTTGTAAGTCATCTAGGAAATCGTATGTTTTAAGTGCGGAGAAAAGGGAGTTCGTACTCCTGAATGTTCTAAATGTAATTCCCTTCAAAAACTAAATAACTTTGTCTTTTCTAAAAATAAAAAATCTTTACCTTTTGCTCCCTCACAAGCAGAAAAGGCAATTTACTTCAAACCTCCACAGGGAGATAATAGACTATATTTAACCTTAGATGTACTCAATTTAAAAGTGAGAGCTCTTCTTGACTCTGGATCGTCTGTTAGTCTTTTGGGTCGTGGTAGTCAGTCTGTTTTCGAATCTATCGGAATTCCGATTATGAAACATGAAATACCTCTTTCCTTGAATGTAGCAGATGGATACCCTCACTTAATTACTCATTATATGATGATACCTATAAATTTCAAAAATGAAATAAAAGTAATACGGTTTGATATACAAACTAATATTAAAAACCGCATGCTACTCGGTCTTAATTTTTGGAAAGCATTTAATTTGATACCTGATAAAATTAAAGATGTAGTAGAAAGTTTTAAAGAAGATCACGCTCTTTGCAGCGCTATGTTACCTACTGAGTGCGGTTTAAATGATTATAATAATTTGACTAATGACCAAAAACATCAACTTGAGATTGTTAAACAATTATATGACCAAATTGATACTGAAAAGTTGGTTTAGGTAAAACCCATCTTATTGAACATGTTATCGATACGGGCAATGCACGCCCTATAAAACAAAAATACTACCGTCTTAGTCCTGAAAAACTAGCTGCGTTAGAAAAGGAAGTTGATCGTATGCTTCAACAAGGGATTGTAGAACCATCCCATTCTCCTTGGAATTCTCCCGTAGTAATGGTTGAAAAACCAAATGGTGAATTAAGACTATGTTTGGATAGTAGGAAGGTAAACTCAGTATCTAAATCTGATGCATATCCTGTACCCTATGTTCATTATATATTAGACAATTTACGTGATGCTAGATACCTCACATCTCTTGATTTAAGTGCGGCTTATCATCAAATACCTCTTAGTGAAAATTCTAAAGAAAAAACAAGCTTTACTGTTCCTGGTAAAGGTTTATTCCATTATAATCGCATGTGTTTTGGTTTGGTTGGCGCGTCTGCGACCATGCAAAGGTTGATGGATAATTTATTCACGGCGGAATTCGATAATAAAGTTTTCTGTTATATAGATGATATTATAATTTGTACTTCAGACTTTGACGAGCATATCCGTTTAAGTAAAGCCGTTTTCGAAAAACTTAAATCTGCAAACCTTACAATAAATATGAAAAAATCACTATTTTGTAGATCTGAATTGAAATATTTAGGTTATCTAGTGGACAAATACGGTCTACGTACTGATCCGGCTAAAGTAGATGTAATTTTAAATTTTCCTATACCTAAGGATTCGAAAAGTGTAAAGAGTTTCCTTGGAATGTGCGGTTGGTATCGTAGATTTATTGATAATTTTGCTAAAATTGCGCGTCCTTTGTCTCGGTTAACGAGCAAGAAAATATCTTTTGTTTGGACGGAAGAAGCTAATGAATCTTTTAATTTACTAAAATCTGCCTTAATTTCCGCTCCAATTCTAAAATGTCCTAATTTTGACGAAGCATTTTATATTCACTGTGATGCATCTTCTTATGCTATCGGTGCAGTATTAACTCAACGATATGATCAAGTGGATCACCCCATCGCTTACTCTAGTCGTACTCTCAATAAACCTGAGACTAATTATTCAGCAACAGAGAGGGAACTTTTGGCTGTAATATACGGTCTAGAGCAATTCCGAGCGTATGTAGAAGGGAGAAAATGTTATATCGTGACTGATCACGCTTCTTTAAAGTGGTTCAACAATCTAAAGAATCCATCTGGTCGTTTAAACCGGTGGGCATGTCGTTTGAGTCAATTTAATTTTGAAATGATACATAGAAAGGGTAAAGAACATGTAATCCCTGACTGTCTTTCTCGTATACATGTAGATGCTTCTGAGGTTGCACCTATAAAGGATCCTTGGTACCTTGACTTATTTAAAAAGGTTACTGAGAAACCGTCTTTATATCCTAACTTTAAAATGGAAAATGAGAAACTTTTTCCGATACTCTAAGAATAAATATCGCCTTACCGCTCAGTTTGAATGGAAGTTGGTATTACCTTATGAGCAAAGAAAAGAAATCTTAGCTAAATACCATGATGATCCTACTGCTGGACATTTTGGAGTAGCAAAAACTCATTTTAGAATTTCTGACTTATATTATTGGCCTACTATTTTTCAAGATGTCAAAGAGTACGTCGAGACTTGTGAGATATGCAGGACTTATAAACCAGTGAATCTGGCTCGTCCTGGTCTGATGGGTAAACCCCGTCGTGTGTCGTTTCCAGGCGAGGCTATCTCGTGTGATATCTTAGGTCCTTTTCCTCCTTCTTATCTACGGAATCAGTATTTATTTGTATGTACTGATTATTTTAGTAAATTTGTTACTCTTTTTCCTCTACGCACTATCACTGCGAAAGCTATAGTGAAGTGTCTAGAAAAGGGAATTTTTCTTGTTCACGGAGTTCCCAAAATATTATTTTGTGACAATGGTGCACAATTCACTTCTAAAGATTTTAGAGATTTGATGGTGAAATATAGTATACCTAATGTATTTTACAATCCAAGATATCATCCTCAGACGAACCAAACGGAAAGGGTAAATCGTGAATTGGTTAGAACCATTGCATCATACGTGCGCTCCGATCACCGTACTTGGGATAGGAACGTAGCCGAGATACAATGTGCGATAAACACGGCCAAACACGAGGTCACCAAGAACACTCCGTATTTCCTTACTCATGGACGTCAAATGATCTTGGACGGATCACTATATAACCAGGAAAGTCCTATCGATCCAACTTCTATAGAAACAGATACCAGTGGTGTTTTTTCAGACAAACTGAAGGAGCTCCAGTCTGTGTTTGTTAAAGTACGTCAGTTGTTGACTGCCTCTCATGAACGTAATGCACGTTATTACAATATGAGGAAGCGTCACGTAGACTTAAAAGAAGGACAGGTAGTTTATAAAAGGTGTTTTCCATTGTCTAACTCCTCTAAGAATTTTTCTGCTAAACTGGCACCTCGTTATGAGAAATGTGTCATATTTAAAAAATTGAGTTCTGTAGTTTTTACTCTAAAATCCCTAGGAGGGAAACTTCTAGGAAACTTCCATATTAAAGACATTGTCCGTCCTGGCGAAGTCGAACCATCCGTGTAATGGTTATCGCTTTCGGCCGTGAGACATGAAACTTTACTTTACTAAATAAATATTTGAGACTCCTAGTCTTAGTATTTCTTATTCTATTAGGTCTGGTGGCGTACGAACCGACCATATAATAAATGTGTCCTAATAAAGACATAAATGAATATCTAAAACGACTGAATTTAAAAGACTGTTTTCATAGATAATAGGTTATTCTTCCCAATACAATGTATAGAAGATAACTCATTTCTCAACATATTGTATCTCGAGATAGCATGTTGTTAGGATATAGCTATTTTGCTTAGCAGTTCCAGCACCACCTCATCTCCGGTACACCGGCATTTCTTTAATAAAGGGAAAGTCCAATGCCTACTATTAGTTTAATAAAGTGGTACCACACATGTAGATTAATATAGTTCCATGGATATAAGGCTTATAAGTTTAGTAGTTAAAAAAAAAAAAAAAAATAGTTTGTTAACTTTATTAAGGTTATTTCTCTTCGTTGAATCTAGTTTTAGAGATGATACATGCCTGATCAGCATCGTATTTTTTTTGTTTCCATTTAAGCTTGTTGTAGTAGTAATAGTTGTATGTTCCATTTCAGTGTTTGAAGGTTGTAGAGACCACAAAGTTCAAGTGTCTTGTTTATTTGCTTTAGGCAAGGATTTATATCTTCTTGTCGTTTATTTCGTATAAGCTCTTATTTTCCTTTCCACATTCCAATTAATAAACTAACATTCTAATTCCTATGCTTATTAACTGCTTTAAAGCATACAACTAATTTCCTGCTTTTGCCTCGCTGCTCAATCTAAAAAAAAAAAAAAAAAAATTTTAAATTTTAAATTTTTTTTTTACCCAACTAAAGATGAACTGTAACACTTTAGAGGTTACCTATTGGAATGAACAATAATAATGTTCCTTATTTGTCTTATATTTCAGAGTTTAAGTCAATTCACTCTTCTAGTTGTTGTGCTTCGCTTTATCGTTTCATTTTGGCAATCTACTCGATATAGATAGTAGAAACTTGTCCGAATTCTTTTGATAATATAGTCCTGTTTGAATGTCCAATATTCCTTCATTTTCAGATTCTGGTACACGTTGTAAGAGATATCTACGTCGCTGTCACCGTGTTTGCCATTTTGTATCACATTGTAATAGGAATTTCACTTTCATTTGATGATTTTAAGGAGAAAAAGTAAACTTGAGACTGTTTCTCAGAAGCTAGGAAATGTAAACAAACAGCAACATGACTTTGACATGAGCTGTCAATCTGAACTAAGACATTCTTTCTATCTGTCGCCTTGCACCGGGGATTATGTTTGCTCAAACAGTCCTCACTGTCGGTTTTCTCTGTTGTCAATGGATTTATTTCACGAATATTAATTCTTTGTTCTTATTAATTTATTTTTGACTTTTAAATGTCTTATATTAAAATACTGAAGTATAAACCCTTGGTAAATTGTTTATTTAAAAACTTATTTTGAGATTTTTATAAGAGGCGCCCTCTGGTGTACATTTGTGTTTCGATCGATATGTTGTTTCTGTGGAATGCGATTGAGATCCGCCATTACGCCGCTATCTGCTATTAAAAATGGGTTAATTTGTTCCCTAGGCGTAATCTTTCCAAAATGGGGTAAGTTTGCATTCGTGAGAAGGTTTGCAAATCTTTGCTAGTGTTCATTTTCTAATTGGAAATGTTATTGTTTCAGCTGGACCCATAATTTTTATATTTTGATGTTAATTTAAAATGTGACCTGCGTACACGACGCCATTCTTTTTATCATGCTTTGATACAACCAGTTTTTGGTAAGTTTTGCATTATATAGCACTGCAGGAATGTTGGAAAGATATTTAAAGTGTGTCGAAATGAATTCTAATTGGAATCTATTCTTTTTCAGCACCATTATGATATTTTAATTACGTATGTGACTCCACGTGTTGGTTCTGCACACATATTCCTTTCGCCCGATCTTTCGGTAAGTTTTGAACTATATTTATATATACACACAACACTTTCTCCGTTGTATTAAACTTAAATAATAGAATTAATAATTTTCCAAAATTATTAACCTGGTTCTTTTGTCACCAGGGCTCTTCCTTTTGGTACGGGTTATCGCCTACCGAACCCTTTTTATTAGTCAGGGTTACTCCTGCCAAGTTCCTTGGATGAAGTAGCTGTACTGCTCCTGGGTCTACCAGTGGGTGTTAGTGTGAGGACTTCCCATACTACTTTCTACTTGAACCGGTAACAGCTGACGTTACTATCCGGTAAATGTTTTCTTTCTTATTTTAAGCATAAATGTATTGAGTAACAGCTAGTCTGTTCCTTTCTTAAAGGTGTATATGTACCAGTAAACTTTATAGTATAATGAACCTAGTTTTCCATCTGGTCATGACCATAGAGATGTAATGGAAGTAGTGGAATTATTTATAATTTGCCCTATTGTTAAAAAATAGAACCATAGTTTAAACAATATTAAATTTGGAAATAAACTTACACTATTTAATAAACTGTGTTGTTGATTTCAATTGGTGTTCATTCGTTAGTCGAGGAGTGGATAAGGGCGCTCAACCTTAATTGTTTATTCTTATTTTTAATATCTTTCCTACATAAATAAATACTTATCCATTCCCTCGCTCCAAGTGGCCTTCCCCTTCGACCCGTGAAGTCTCATTCTTTAGCCGTGCATTTTCTTTTAATTTTATCTCCCTCATTTAATATTTGGGCAGTAGCGTCACTCAAGTTTTTAGTGGCACAGTGCTACAGTGGCGCCATGCTAAAGTATTACACACTTATCAACGTATAATCAGGCTCTAACAAACTAGATTTTAGAGTATTGTTTGTACAGCGTAAAGGCGTATCTCAAATACTGCATCAGAATTAATAGTCTTTAGTTATTTATATAATTTTGACCTACCTTTTATGTTTTAGTATTTAATATGACTTTTTTAAATGTTATTTCATGCGACTACTTATATATCTTTTGTCAACATAAGCAAAGTGTAATATAAGCCGATTGGGTGTCAGTGTGTTTGCTCCATTAATAAGTGTGGGATAATTACATTTTACTTGGCGACTGCACCATTAAATTTAGTTTCGCTGGAGCACTTAGACAAGAGACAGGGAAATAATACAAAATTTTTCCTAAGCTAGTGTTATCACTGCATAAAATGGTATGTTTATTGATTGTTATTCAAATGCAGTTAATTTATTGCGCAAAAGTGGGTATTATAAAATCTAGCAGTATTTGGCGTAAATATTTATGTAAATTATTTGGATGTTAAATAATGTTTATATTTATGTCGACACTAATATTGTTAATGGCAACAAAATAATCATTAAGCTTACTGTTGCTGAAATTCTTATTCTTTCTTCTACTGTGCTTCTTGATTCTACGATAATCGTATGTTGAATAAAATATGCCCGACTATAAATACTAAATAAGAATGTCAGTTACAACGTATCACACAGTAGTTAATAAAAAAATGGAATAAACATGTAAATGAAGACTCTTTCTTACATTTAGTTATGTATACGAGTATTTATGGTAAGAATACTTGGGTTTGAATTGACACATTGAAATACGTATCAAATGTCATAGAAAATATATTAATTCTATAACGGAATATTTTTGTGAGTATAATAAAATATAGTATTTGAGTAAATAAAGATGTAGAGTTTTATTTTAGTTTTTATTTTATATTTATATTAGCAGGACAGAAGTACCTAAGTACTTCTGTTCTGCTTATACCTCTAAATTGTGTACATTGTTAATAATAAACATATTCTCTTTTCAGAGCAACATAATTTTAGTTTTTATTTTGCCGTGTCACTAACGAACAATATACATACACCATGTTCCATACTCATATTACCTATAAACATACTTTTCTAAGAACAAAACAACTTAAAATGTATTATATCGCATATAATTAAGGTAGTCGAGTTAATTAATATTGAGTTTAAACAAATGTTTCCTTGAACACGATCTTTACTGTTTCGTAAATACAATCATTAACTTAATGATGTCAAAGCATTCCAGAATCGGAAGTAAATTTTAATTAGATAAACAAACATTTAAATATTCCGTATTCAGTTTCTACATTTCATTATACGATTAAAAAAACGGATGACAGCCACGAAGTCAGCCATTTGCATTTTAGAATAAATTCAAAAAGGCAATGTTGAAATAAAATTTATTACGTCCTAGATAAAAAGTACATCACGTTAAAACATAAGACAGTCTACGGTTTATAATAAAATAAGGAAGTAAAAAAGTGAGGAAAGGAATCCCCGGTGTAATACATTTATTCATTAGGAAAGTAATTTAATAAAAAAGGGCCATGGCGTCAGGCGAAGCACTTGGCTCAACAGCCTACTGTTTTAGGGCCGACATTTATCTCGGCGAGTTAATTGGGGCCCTGTTTTCCCTCGATACATATTAATAAATGTCTATGCAACTTCTTGCTTATTACGCTATTGTTTTTACTGTTGACAGCCCGGATTTTACGTGAATTACCACAAATAAATTTAACTAATTGATATTTTTAAGAAAGTGAACAAGCTTACCGGTGAACAAAGCAGGATTTGAACGCTGCCTTCAGCTTTCGCAGGTTTAATTCTGACTCGGAGAGCAGTAAGCATGCTAATTTTTTCTTCCGTATGTATCATTTTATCAATAGTGTCAATATATTTACATTATTCGATTTGTATCAAGTTACCACAAGTTATTTAATTATATTTTAAGGTCTGTGTAAATTATATAATTATCCTTAGCTCATAAATCTCATAATAAGAACCCGTGACCGGTTCCTAGCTTTTTAGCGCTTAAAGATTAAGATATGTCTCTCAAAAACATATTCTTGGTGATTTTATTCACATTAAACCACGAAATTTATAATTGTTAGTTTAAATTCAATTCAGCTTATACAAAATCTTAGTTATAAACCATTGCCTGATATTACGGTGAAACTGGCGATAGTAGAAAACGAACATTCTCCTGTAGGTAAACGCTTACCGAAGCCATACGCCTTCCAGTTAACATATAAACAAAAATATTCTTCACCTCATTCTAGACATGCGGAACTGTGGGAAATCGAATAAACCAAGTCAAAACTCAATTTTCGGCACAAAAGAGCCCTCCTAAGCATCAGCATTCAGCAGGAATTCTATTGTGATGTGTTCATTTTGATTTGTGAGCGTCTAGTGAATATAATATCGACTGGCACGGAACTCATTGTCGCGTTTTACAGGTACACTGGTACACGGTTGCTAACGAGCCGAGAATTCGGGAACAAATTTAAGGTTGCCATTGTCTGTGATCGGAAACGTAGTAAAAAGAAAGATTGTTGTCTTTGCATTCGATCAGACTGAATGCTGTGCGGGAAAGTCTGTTTAAAAAGTGATGTTTATTGAGAAAGAAATAAACATTATTTATCGACGCCTTTTACAGAAGATACACTTGATAAACAAATTACATTTCAAAACATACCTATATAGGATAACTGACACGAGTATTTCATATCAAAATCAATAGCCTACCAATATAGTTTGAAATAGACGTACAAGATTAGATATACCAAGACTAAATTGAAGCATTACTGAGCTCAAAATTAGTAACCAAATTTATTGATTGATATGAACAGGTATAATGGATATATCTGAGGCGCCATTCTAACTTTTAAACCTTGTTTATTTCCCGATATTTATTATATGATGCCATGCGGTGCCGACTGACTGTAATAGTATTTATTACTTATCAATATTACAGAACAGAACCACCCGATCTTTTCCCTATGGATGGCGTAAAAGGCGACAAATTGAAAAAACCTACGGCATTCGACAGAAGCGTCTGCAGATGCTCATTGCTCAATCTGCAGCTACTGCGGTCACCAATCTGCCTGCCAAACGTGAAGACTGTTGCAACTACTCCCCAAGATGATACAAGTCATACTTGGGTAAGCCCTATGGCTAGCAGTGCACAGTGGGCGACTTATAATGATTTCTTATTTCATAAAAATTACAAACAGACAAATTCATATTTTGACTATCAATAGCATATTTGAAGTTTAGTTTTGACAATGATTAATATGTTTAATTGTATTGACCGTCATAAACTTGATAACATTACAATATAACGTAACATCCAATTATAATGTTAGAGGAACACACATAGTAATGAATGCAATTTGATCTAATTTTTTTTATGACAATGGTGGCAAACGAGCAGACGGATTGCCTGATGGTAAGCAATTACCGTCGCCCATGGGCACTCGCAATACCATGGGAGTCACAAGCGCGTTGCCGACCTATAAGTGGGTTGGAGCTCTGGGAACCTTATTCACCATCAGGAACACAACACTACATACCTGAAAGTTATTATGGTTGTGGTCTTCTGTAAGGAGGAGGTACTTCCCCAGTTGGGCTTCTCCAGATTCAAGCGTGATGGTACTTCGCTGTGCCCTACCTCTCATTGTTGGACGTAGTTTAAGGACATACCCGGGTCCAAATTTTTTCCAGTGACTAATCGTTATGCACTGAAGAGACAAGACATGAGATTATCGATAGAATAACTAAAGTAACCGACATTGCTTGCATGATAACACAGTTGAAATGGCAGTAAGTAGGCCACATAGCCCGAGAGCCCACGGCCGTTGGGGCAGAAACGTAAACATCCTTCTTCTTCTTTTACTTTGGTCTACATATGCTCGATTGTTGACCCTGCTGTCACCTGTATTACTAATGACTTAAACACATTTAGATCAAATGAAACATACGAAGTTAAGTACTTCAAAAAGACCTTTTAAATTATAAAATTTACTACTACAATTAGCTAGTAGCTTACTCATCGTGATATCAGTCGAAGTAAATCGACTGCTGGACATATAAATAAATAAATATGTCGGGACAATCTTACACAAATCGACCTAGTATATATATTGTCGTCTAGTACCTACCACACAAGCCTTATTGAGCTTACCAAAGGACTTGGCCGATTTGTGTAAGATTGATTGTCCCGAAATATTTATTTTATTTATTTAATACTTAAATGCGTGCGACTGAGATCAAACGCTGGTCAGTCTTGTAAAAAAAATACTTAGAAAACACTCATGACTCAGGAACAAATAGCTGGCTGACAGGCAGGGTCACCCCGGTCTAACTCTAACCACTAGGCCAGACCGGTCGTCATAAGCCTCTCCCAAAGTGACCCACAGTGGTTCCCGCAATCTTTACCAGGTCGTCGGTCCATCTCGTGATGGGTCTGCCACTCGAGAAACTTATGCCCCAAAAGTCGTTCTGCGTGCAATGTGCCCCGCCTATTGCCATACTGTGATGACATATGGTACTGAATTGATTGGTGGTCGCTTACCATGGGCCTCACAAGAATGTTTTTTTTTTTATTCTGATTAAGGCGTTGATTATAATAAAACACATTCTACCTTAAGAATAGGCCTCAATTTATACTGCATATGCCTATAATCAAGGTATCCTATTACGGCGATTCTGTTTTGGGCGCGGGTCGCGTGCTGCAAGTCGTTTCGAACCCACGACCTTATGGATCGTATGCACGTATATAAACAATGGCTCGCTAATGGCAGCCTTAGTGCATTTACTTGTGTTATACAAACCGTCTTGGATTAGATCTGAATACGTTACTTAATGGGTTGAAATGCATTTGCTTCTATGTTGTTTGTATATTTTTTACAGGAAAAAGAAAAGAACAAACTTTTTACTGATTTAAAATTTCACGGTTTTTGACATATTATTACATAAGATCGCAGGATATCTTAGGTCACCGAAGGACGTTATTATTTTTAAGTCACCTGGTGTTTATAAGGTCGGCTGCAGTTGTGGTAGTACTTAGTACGCACTTAGATGAACAAAAAGCTATGACTCGTGACTTTATTTGCCTAAGATTAGTACTTTGAGTAGCTTTTGTTCAATGAGGCTAATTATAACTAACTAAAACTAATTATATCGGGTATACTCATTACTCAACCTAAATAACATCCCAAAGTTTAAAAAACTTTGCGATTTTCATTGTTATTCGGGTTTTATATCATTAAACTGGTCAATCAACAAAGCAACCGACGACACTAATAATAAATTAACGAGTAATGAAGGCCGAGAAGGACAAGTCCAGCAAGTACTTTAGACTTGGCTCACGAGGTATCCGCCATGTGGGAAGTTGATTTGACGATCATTGTACCGATAGTTGTTTCCGCGAACGGTCTCATAGCGAAGAGTCTCGACCAACATCTTGAGAGACTCTTGCTACGTGGTTGTGGTCAGATTCAGAAGGCGGTAATCCTGGACACGGCGCGCATAGTCCGACAGTTCTTCTCTCTGCAGCCCTAACCACCGGCAGCCTGGGCCCTGCCCCTTGCCAGCGGCACCCTAGGTTAGTTTTTTTTATAATGTTTTTATCGTTTTGATACAGTTTAGATTTATTTTCATATTTTACTTTTATAAAAAAGTTATAAATAAAAACCTACCCTAAGATATAAAATAAATAAAGAGAATAAATTAACGAGTAATAATAAATTTTCATTACTGTTTCAAATTGTACAAAAGGAAAAGTTAATAATAGAAATCATTCTCTAACTGCTGGATCAAACACAGGCGCAGGATTTATTTACAATATAAAAAAAATATATATACAAATAGTTACTACAACGACAAATATCTCTGTAATGTTTAAATTACATGTTTTTTACGTACACGAAAAAATGGTGTTCCGGACATTTGGAAGGCGTCCCAGATCGAGCCAACGCGCAGATGTCCTTTCGACAATTTAATGAATGTATTTAATGTCCGTGTCATGGGACGGGTACAGAGACATCACCCGCCATGGTGTAAGGACTATTGAAATTTAATGAAACCTAAAATGTACTAGGCTATTGGATGGTATGGACTAACTTTTGGGCCGTTGGATAAAACAAAAACTAACAAAATGGTATACAATTCTATTTCCGGCACACGGTGACTCGACCATATTATATAATTATTAACCAAATCGACAAAAACATTTATTTTGTTCAAGCAAGCCACCGAATTTCTAAAACAACGCTACGTTTTTTGAACGAACCGAAGATTTCTTAAGAAAGAAAGAATAAAACGAGTAAAATCCTAGTTAAATACAATATCCATCAATTAGTGGTTTAATTGTATTTAAAAAGAAGTAGGACAGACAAATAAACTTTTCAAGTCCCCCACTTTATTAAGTTTTCATCGTCCTTTCAATTAAGTTTATTTTTGTCAGTCATTACAAGAATAACTAAAGCTATTACACAAAATCAAAGTCTATTTTGACGTGAGTGTAAAATTAGGGGCAAGTGCTCAACCTGTGGACACTTTCCAGATTTATAAATATATTTAAATTTTAATCAAACACTATCGACGCCATGATCACAATCTTTATTGTTTTGTAAAAATAATGAACCAGTCTTCAATAACAACAGACTGTTTTTACGTTATCTATTACACAACAAGAAAAATAAGCAAATTTTGTGAAAACCACTTTTTGTCCATAGGTACATCTTATGTTTGTACCTATGGACTTTGATTACCTACCTATGGACGGCATTGTACCTAGGGACACAAAATCAATAACATAAATTATAACAAAACATTTCTTCTAAAACTCTTAATTAACAAGAAAAAATAAACATAAGTAATTCAGAGACTCATTGAGCATCCTTTAGGAAACCTTACGTATCTTAGCAATACAGTATTCTAGCTACAATCTTCAGCAAAATCATCGGAGTGTGAGGACCTTAGATTATCAGCACAGTCATCGGAATCATCTTACAGCATGTAAAACTTTTAACAAATTATGCTGGATACGTCATGGGAACCCATATTTTACAAGCGTTTATTTAACGCCAAGTAAGTATGTATGTAAGTAATATGTTCGGGTGAAACCTTGCAACTCAATTTTGAAGCAGATATATTTAAGCCATCGAGCACATTTATGTAAGCTCGGTGACAATATTATAGTACCATGGATCTGATCTGATGCCGGGGCCATAATATAAACCCATGGTTATTAGGTTCGTTAGAATCCTGTCAATTAGTAGTTGAGGATTGTATAGTCGGCAATAAAAGCTTGTACCAAAAACTTTCTCTTTGTGAGCTCTGAACGCACTTTGTATGATCTATTTATTATCTTTATTTAAAGCTGCTGAACTTAATTGTAATTGTAAGTGTAATTTTGCCGTATTTTTACACACCTAACACTTGACAATATTTTTTCCTTTAAGATTTAACACATAGGTTAATTGTCTATAATCCTTGCTATTGTATTTGCATTTTCGAGTTTAGATTCTTTTAGTGATTTTCTTTTTGTTTGCTTTACTTGCTTCTCAATTATTGTTATTTCTTTCTTTTTCTTCCATTTACCTAAATATAATTCTTTACTTCACTGATATATCAATAATAATTCTATTTTTTGCTGGATTCCTCCCATGTTAAACTGTTCAATTAAAATCATTGGTCCTGCTTCTCGGTTTTATAAACTCTGGAGTTATTAATGGTTCATTTCTATTTAACTTTACGTAATGCAATCTTTGACTCTAAATAATCATTTTCTATTATCCTTGAGCTACTAACCGATTTTTGCACATCTGAATTCTCGTTTTCCCTGCACATCTGTAGACTTTTAAGCTGTTGAATTTATATTAATGTTGAATCCTGGCGGTCAGTAGGTACCATATGAACACAAAAAATCTACATCGCTGAATATGTTCTCATCAAATGGACATACTCCTGTAACTTCGGAGTGTTTTTATAATATTTCTTGGAGCTCTGCTATATCATAAATTGTAATCGATTTGGGATTTTTGTACTGTCACAAAGCAAAATGTCGGAGTACCTATACGTTTTTTCAGCTGTCCAGTTTAACTACGAGGCACTGAAAATAACTAAAACGTTACAAAACATTCAACCGTCCACAGGTACAATTAGTAACATTGAACCTGTGGACAGTCCACAGGTACATGCATGAAGTTGTCTATAGGTACAAATTCGACACTTTATTTTTAAAACGTTACTGATCATATTTAAACCTGTCTGTGTCAACCGGAAACTTACAAAAACAACTATCAACCACTGAAATTTATTATGTTGCAACACAGGCACCCATACCAATCACCGGTTAAACAAGAATCTAGCTGAAAAATTGGTTAAAAAATTACTTTTTGGTACAAAAACTTATTAAAGCCGAAAAATACACAATTTCTGCTAGTAATAAAAATGGCGATTAGCCAGTGTTACCATATGAAAAAAATACTTTTCGAATATTTACACGATCTTTGTCTATGGTATTTTGTTCTTTCTAAACTGACAGTGTCCAAAGGTACAACTATCCACAGGTACAACACTTGCCCCTAGATTTTGTTTCTATGTGGTCACGCACACGTACCTTACTATGAAGCGTTAGTATTGAGCGAGCCATCATTACAATATACATAGACGAAGTTAATAATAGTAAAGCTAGCTTAGTAAAAATCCTAACTTAAGAAATAAAATAAATAAAGCTACGTAGTAGAAAAAAAATACATGACTACCTAACCGAGATCACCGAACTTAAGCCCCGTAGAAGGGTTCTTATAAGGCTGGTTGCGTACTTTGTGTGTTGGACCCGGGTATGTCCTTTTAAACTACGTCTAACAATGAGAGGTAGGGCACAGCGAAGTACTATAACGCTTGAGTCTGGAGAATCCCAACTGGGGAAGTACCTTCTCCGTACAGAAGATCACTAATAGCACTGCTACTTTTCAGGTCTGTAGTGTTGTGTTCCTGATGATGTGTAAGGTTCTCAGAGCTCCAACAAGGAGGGTCAGAGCTCAGGCCTGTAACGCGCTTGTGACACCCCTGGTGTTGCCCCAGGGGGGGCGACGGTAATTGCTTACTATCAGGGAATCCGTCTGCTCGTTTGCCACCATGACAAAGGCGAAAAAAAAAGGCTGGATGCATATGTCAATCCGTTGAGCGAGAAAAGAGCACTACGCTCGCCGGCGACATAAAACTGTTTTTTTTTTTGCAAGTGGCTATATCGTCTGTGGCACCAGGGCATTATGATCCCAGAGTTTCTAAATAAATAATTTGGGACTGGCTTTCACAAATCGACCTGCTTCTACAGTAAGCTCTTTAAGGCCTGTGTTGTAGGTGCTTAACAACCTTTGTACATACTAAGCTGGCATTTTCAAAAAACGTGCTGTATTATAAAATACAGTAAACTAGGTAACCGCTAAGAGAGAATTTTTAGGAATTCAACCCCTTAGAGCGTAAATTGGGGGTGAAATTTCGAAATATGACGAACAAATTTGACTTGATAGTTTTAATATGTACAGTCCGTCTTTCACGGCAAACCGGAGCGACGAATTAACGTTTTATTTTAAGTGGAGGTAGTTGAAGGGATGGAGAGTGACATAGGCTAGTTTTTCCAGCGGGAAAACATATCATTCCCACGGGAAGACTCAATGTTATATTTTCCTCTAACCATGCGGGCGAAGCAGCGTCATCATCATCTAATATAAAATAACATTTCTATAATAAAACTGTTGTAAGCCATGTTACTACTACTTAGTTATAAACGGATAAACGTGTAATTATGTCGAACTAGGCGACATGTTTCGGGTAAGCTCTGGTACCCATTTTCAAGCCGAGTCAGGACACACGTTGTGGGTGTATCGCTCACTCAATACTGCCTAGTGCGATATAATTACACGTGAGTTTATCCGTTTGTAACTAAGTAGAAATAAAATTTCTGTCAAAGATTTTTCATAACTTCGACTAAAATTGATTTAGGACAGTAGGCAAGGTTTATCAAAAATCGGTATTGCGCGACACGGAATCGCATTCGGGTCACGTTTACGCCGCGGGGACCGCGGGCCTACTGACCGATTTTCGATCTTCGCGTGAGATGGATTCAAATACAATAATCGGTTTATAGGCATGTTCCGGTGTTCGTATTTTCTAGGTATTATAGAATGGTTAATAGAAATTCAAAGATCAAAGATTCAATGATATTATTGATATTGACGAACGCCTAATGGGTAGTGACCCTGCCTATGAAGCCAATGGTTCTAGAGCATTTTTTTTTTTTTATGACATAGGCGGCAAACGAGCAGACGGATTGCCTGATGGTAAGCAATTACCGTCGCCCATGGGCACCCGCAACACCAGGGGAGTCACAAGCGCGTTGCCGGCCTTTAAGGGGGGTTGGAGCTCTGGGAACCTTACTCACCATCAGGAACACAACACTACATACCTGAAAGGTAGCAGTGCTATTATGGCTGTGGTCTTCTGTAAGGAGGAGGTACTTCCTCAGTTGGGCTGCCCCAGATTCAAGCATTTATTTGTGTGATGAGCACAGATATTTGTTCCTGAGTCATGGGTGTTTTCTATATATTTAAGTATTGATATGTTGTATCTATATATTATATATATCGTCGTTTAGTACCTACAACGTAGGACTAGGTCGATTTGTGTAAGATTGTCCCGAAGATATTTATTTATTTATATTTATTCTAATGTTTCATAAGACATACACCACAAAATGAAGACCTAAGGAGGTGTCCCTAAAGAGCAGATTACGAAAATGTTCGACATTTTGATAATGTTTTGAGAACGACCATATTTTTTTTATTTTGGCTTCTACCGAAAAATCAAAGTTAGGAAATTTCAGCCATCTTCCTCTGTTACTCCAATTAAGCCGTAATTTGAGTGACAGAGACAATCGTTCGAATTTTTTTATGTTCACGATAGGCTCTCTGATCAGGGAGGCCCATATAAAATAAAATCACCGTTGTGATATTGCTTGAAGCTTTGTTCATAAACATCAGTAGCGATACGGTACATATGTGTTTTATTGCAATTTTTTGTATCATAATTAAAACTGTTGTGGGCCATGTAACTACTATTTACTACTAGTTAGTACAAACGGATAAACTCACGTGTAATTATATCGGACTACGCGACGTTTTTGTAGTTTTAGTTAAACTTTGGAGCTCCATAATTTGTACGAAAAAAATTACAAAACTTTCATCTAAATGATATCCTTTAGGAAAGGATGATTCTCCTTATAATTTTCGTATACGCGATGAGTTACAATTTAAAATGTCATCTGCAAAAGTATTAAGCTATTTTAGGAATAGACACAGTTGAAATAACTAATGCTGTCAACGGTGCACGTTGGGAACTTTTATTTGAAAAATCGTAATAATACGTCCGTGTGAAAACGTCCTTAACTCCAGGGAATGTACAGTCGTGCCCAGCGTTTCAGTCACGACATGTCCCGACGGGCTAGCCACGTGACGAAAATGGCGGTCGGAGCCTCGTTACCTCGTCTATTTCCTAAGCGTGACAAGTGACTGTATGATATGTCAATCATTGAAAAATGTAATGATAGTTTGAGTGGTAGAGAGACTTCCTCAAACCTCAAAATAGCGAAGCCGTCTCATCATTTTTGTTACGCTGTCCCGGTATTTTGCCGCGGCTCATGGAAGCCTGGTGTCCGCTTTCCCGAGATTTGGCGTAGGCACTAGTTTTACGAAAGCGACTGCCATCTGACCTTCTAACCAAAAGGGTAAACTAGGCCTTATTGGGATTAGTCCGGTTTCCTCATGATGTTTTCCTTCACAGAAAAGCGACTGGTAAATATCAAATGATATTTCGTATGTAAGTTCCAAAAAACTCATTGGTACAAACTGCATTATCTGCGACCTCAGAATTGCAGGTCCCGCACTCTTACCTTAAAACCACCAGTGCGAAGCCCATAGCGGAGTCTAGAGAATAATTATATTTTCACCTTAGCAGCTCGAACATGCTTACTTTCCTCACTTTCAGAGAGTGAGGAAAGTTGCTACTTTCGTCACTCCAGGGAGTGAGACAAAGTAGCTTTTTAATTGACGACCTGTCTGGCCTAGTAGGTAATGACCCTGCCTAAGAAGCCGGTGGTCCCGGGTTCGAATCCCAGTCAGGCCATTTATTTGTGTGATAAGCACAGATATTTGTTCCTAAGTCATGGGTGTTTTCTATGTATTTAGGTATTTATATGTATCTTTTTATTATAATAGGACATAATGGACTACCTTAACAACACTAACACTTTCGGACCCTCACAAATTAATCAAATATTATAATTTTGAAATGTACATATTTTATAATGAAAAATATTTAAGCAAAATATTAAGTAATGAAGCCAGTGCAGTTGCAGATAAAACACTTAAATGAATGTGGTTAACTTGATGTTCATTTTTTACAAGATTTTATTTAACTTTATGTATGTATTTGTATATTTATCCGGATGGAATCTTGCAACTCAATTTTGAAGCACCTTTAACCGATTGAGCTGAAATTTAGCACACTTGTGTAATTTTGGTTACAATGCAATATTATGGTATAGTCACAGACTTTGATTGTTGAGCCACTTACGGTTCAAGCTGTTTTTTTTGTTTAATGCTTACTCTATGAATGGTCACTGTAAGGTGAACCCTGAATGGCTCAACAACTAAAGTCCCTGACCGCACCACTGATCTGATCTGATGCTGGAGTTAGAAGGAAGGAAAAAAAACTCCGAAAATACACAAGATAAACCCGTGGTGTTTTAGGCTCATTAGAATCCTTTCGAAGAGTAGATGACGATTGTGAAAAAAAGTACAGTCGGCAATAAAAGCTTGTACTAAAAATGACATTTTTGGCATCTAATTTAACCTTTAATATGTTCTCACTACTGAGGTGAAAAGTTGTATGTGTCACACTAGAGTAAAGTTATTTTACATCTCGTGTTTTTGAGTGCCTCGCTACGCTCAAGATTCTAACACTAGAATCACTCGCTACGCTCGTGATTCAATTATAGAATCTTTCGCTTACTCGGGACTCAAAATTAACACTCGCAAGAAAAAACAACTTTCCTCTCTTGTTGCACAAATAACTATTTTCACCTCAGCAGCTCGAACATGTCTACTTTCCTCACTCCAGGGAGTGAGGAAAGTGCGACTTTCCTCACTTACAGAGAGTGAGGAAAGTTGCTACTTTCGTCACTCCAGGGAGTGAGACAAAGTAGCTTTTTAATTGACGACCGGTCTGGCCTAGTAGGTAATGACCCTGCCTAAGAAGCCGGTGGTCCCGGGTTCGAATCCCAGTCAGGCCATTTATTTGTACGATGAGCACAGATATTTGTTCCTAAGTAATGGGTGTTTTCTATGTATTTAAATATTTATATGTATCTATTTATTATAATAGGACATAATGGACTCCCTTAACACCACTACCACGTTCAGACCCTAACAAGTTAATCAAATATTATAATTTTGAAATGTACATATATTTAAAAATGAAAAATATTTAAACAAAATATTAAGTAATGAAGCCAGTGCAGTTGCAGATAAAACACTTAAATGAATGTGGTTAACTTGATGTTAATTTTGTTACAAGATTTTATTTAACTTGATGTACGTATTTGTATATTTATCCGGATGGAATCTTGCAACTCAATTTTGAAGCAGACATCTTTAACCGATTGAGCTGAAATTTAGGACACAAATTTGTGTAATTTCGGTTACAATGCAATATTATGGTACCACTGATCTGATCTGATGCTGGAGTCAGAAGGTAGCAAAAGCAACTCCTAAAATACACAAGATAATTTTAATTTTTTTTAATTTTGGGGGATAAAGCTGCTGTCGCGTCCGTGGGCTTTAGCTCTAGATACCCACACGTGTCCCCTGGGTAGCGCCAAATGACCAGCACTCTCTGGTGGTAGGCTTTATAGCCGCGGCTTGTCACCACCCTCCTGCCTAAGCCATGTCGCTAAATGATCTCCGGATCGTGTTCCGACATGAAGGCAGTTGTAGCCATTTTGGGAAGGCGGGTCTGAACGGTATTGCTTTGCTTGCTAGCCGGTTTCAGTGCCATCAATTTGTTGCACCGGATGCCTGGTCGCGGAGGGTAGCGGGATCCGAAGCACGGTTCTCCGCTGGCCGACCGCAGGTAGTTGGGGGCCCAAGTAGGGACTTAGCTAACCCCGAAAGGCTGCCCCGCCAACTGTGAAAAATCCCGGAGACGCGATATAGTGCCGGCTTGCGACCGGAGAGAGGACCCGACAGCCGTCTCCGGGGGGGGGGTTCGGGCGTCCCCGCAGTCTCCAGATCAGGCTTCCACCGTGTAGCAGACTGTTTGTGTGCTGCTGGGAGAGCAGCTTAGCATCTGTTCAACAGCCGCCTTCCCAGCCTATTCACTTTATTTTAATGGCAAAGGTAAAAAATATGAGCAAGTGTTTTTTTTCAGCGGAAGCACGTCCTCTCACTCAAAGTGCACCTCTCGAACATCCGAGGCTTGCACTCCAATCTCGTGCCAGTCCACCACCATCTTGAGACTGAGAAGCCTCACTTGCTCTGCCTCACCGAGACGCAGATCGGATGTCCTATTGACGCGTCGTACCTGCACTACCCGGGATATGCCCTAGAGCACATTTTTGTGCAGAAGGCTGGTGTGTGCGTGTTTGTTCGCGATGACATCTGCTATCGGCGTCTCCGTAACCTTGAGGGGCCTAACCTTTCCAGTTTATGGCTACTGGTGGACCTCGGTGTTGAGCAAATTGTTTACGCCGTGGTTTACCGATCACACAGCGGTGACCAGGAGACAACCAGGCTCTTTGAGCAACTTAGTGATGCGGCGGGTGTGGCTCTGCAACGGTACCCGAGTGCGCAATTGGTTTTTCTGGGGGACTTTAATGCTCATCACGAAGAGTGGCTGTGCCCATACCAGTTCACTGATCACGCAGGGAGAGAGGCGCGCAAGTTTGCGTTATCGCTGGATCTCTCTCAGCTGGTCGACCAACCAACCCGCATTCCGGATGTTGCGAGTCACACGCCTAATTGCCTGGACCTTCTGCTGACAACCGATCCGGACAGATATAACGTGTCAGTGTCATCCCCATTGGGAACTTCTGACCACTGTCTGGTGAAATCTGTGTCGCACCACTCACCTCCCGTCCTTAGCCCGAAGGGCTCGCGCCGTGTGTGGCGATACAAGTCAGCAGATTGGGACGAGATGCGGCATTTCTTTGCATCCTATCCTTGGCAGCCAACTTGTTTCAATAACGATGATCCGTCGAGCTGTGCAGCAGCCGTTACTGACGTGTTGCGGCGGGGTATGGAGTATTACATCCCCTACTCTGACGTAGCTGTTGGTGGCGCAGCTCGCCCGTGGTTTAATGCAGAGTGTGCTCAAGCGGAAGCGCTAAAGCACGAAGCGTATTTATCATGGGTCGATGCTCGCAGCTGCAAAGCTCCGGATGTATGCATTAAGAAACAGTTATTTAACAAAGCTGCCAAGTTCTGCAAGAAGGTCATGCAGAAAGCTCGATTCCTCCATGTTCGTCGTCTAGGGGCCAAACTTGCCGCATACCCATCTGGGAGCAAAGCGTTTTGGTCACTCGCGAAATCGGTTGAGTTGAATTTCTGTCGTCCATCACTACCTCCGCTGCTGAAACCAGACGGTTCACTGGCCCACACTGCGGAAGAGAAAGCGAACTTGTTTGCTTCTCTATTTGCGGAAAATTCACATTTAGACGCTGGTAGTGCCGTACCTCCCTCTTTGCCCCGCTGCGAAGTATCAATGGCTGAGGTGCGTATTCACCAAAGGGAAGTACTGAAGTCACTACGCTGTCTAGATGTGAATAAGGCTAGTGGTCCCGATGGAATTCCAGCAATCGTTTTAAAAATGTGTGCCCCTGAGTTGTCTCCTGTTTTGACGCGCCTGTATCGACTTTCCCTAAAGATGAGAAAAGTTCCCGAAGCGTGGAAGCTTGCTAACGTGCAGCCTGTGCCTAAAAAGGGTAGCCGTGCTGACCCATCGAATTATCGTCCCATCGCGATCACTTCCATACTCTGCAAGATTATGGAACGTGTTTTGAATAACAAGCTCCTTGCGTACCTTGAAGGTAACGATCTCCTCAGCGACCGGCAATACGGCTTCCGCCGAAATCGGTCTACTGGGGACCTACTTGTGTACGCTACCCACATTTGGAGCGAGGCCATCGAGAAGCGCGGCGAAGCCCTCGCTGTGTCTCTCGACATTTCCAAGGCCTTCGATAGGGTTTGGCATGACGGCCTCCTTGGCAAGCTCTCTGCGTACGGAATCTCCGCTGGGTTGTGCTCTTGGATTTCCGATTTCCTGAGGCAGCGATCTATTAGGGTCGTAGTGGATGGTTGCACATCAGATCGCATGGCAATAAATGCCGGAGTGCCTCAGGGTTCGGTTCTTTCAGCCACCCTCTTTTGCTGCATATTAACGATCTGCTTAAACCCGGTATCTTTGGGTATGCAGACGACAGTACGGTGACTGAGAGATATTTTTCTGAGGCCCAAACTACCGGTGGAGAGACTGAGTCCTTAAGGAAAGCTTTGGTTGAGCGAACGAACCAGACCTTGAAGGCCGTTGATGAGTGGGGCGAAGCTA
Source organism: Grapholita molesta (assembly GCA_022674325.2). Lineage (NCBI taxonomy): Eukaryota > Metazoa > Arthropoda > Insecta > Lepidoptera > Tortricidae > Grapholita > Grapholita molesta. Next base: position 4,892,555 of record CP053138.2, read on the forward strand.
ACTTGGTTAGGTTTAACGCCTCCAAAACACAGGCGTGTTTATTCACCGCCAAAAGGAGCCTTTTAACTTGACTCCTGCTTTCCAGAATGTGTCCTTAACAATTACAGACCACCTCGAGCTGCTTGGGGTTAAATTTACCACTAAGCTGAACTTCGGCACCACTATTGAGGCCAAAGCGAAATCCGCTGCTAAAAACTAGGAGTCTTACATAGGGTGAAGCGGTACTTCATGCCGGAACAGCTCCTAACACTTTACCAAGCGCAGGTTCGGTCGTGTATGGAGTACTGTTGCCACCTTTGGGACGGGTCTGCCAAGTATCAGTTGGCCGCTTTGGATTCAATAGAACGCCGAGCTCGCAGACTCATTGGCGATCCTAAATTAGTGAGTGTAAGGTTGCAGAGCCTTGAGCATCGCCGCAAGGTTGCTAGTTTGTCTGTGTTTTACAGGATACATTTTGGAGAGTGTGCTCAGGAATTGCACGATTTAATTCCGCCATCTCCGTTCCATCACCGGACGTCCAGGCGAGGGGAGCAGTTTCATCCTTACGTTGTGAATATTCCATTCATTCGCACGAAGCGATTCGCTTCTACCTTCCTAATGCGGACTGCTAAGGAATGGAATTCGCTCCCTTCGTCTGTATTCCCGGCAAGATATAATTTGGGTCTCTTCAAGTCAAGAGTGAATAGGCTGTTACTGAACCAGCGTGCTACACCTTCGACCTCGTCGTCACTTACCATCAGGTGCGACTGAAGTCAAACGTTGGTCAGTCTTGCATAAAAAAAAAAAAAAAAAAAAAAAGATAAACCCGTGGTGTTTTAGGCTCATTAGAATCCTTTCGAAGAGTAGATGACGATTGTGAAAAAAAGTACAGTCGGCAATAAAAGCTTGTACTAAAAATGACATTTTTGGCAACTTATTTAACCTTTAATATGTTCTCACTACTGAGGTGAAAAGTTGTATGTGTCACACTAGAGTAAAGTTATTTTACATCTCGTGTTTTTGAGTGCCTCGCTACGCTCAAGATTCTAACACTAGAATCACTCGCTACGCTCGTGATTCAATTATAGAATCTTTCGCTTACTCGGGACTCAAAATAAACACTCGCAAGAAAAAACAACTTTCCTCTCTTGTTGCACAAATAACTATTTAATGTTTTGTTCATTAACGTTATCTAGTGTGAAATTTTGATAGTTTATTATGCTGTGATCTAACGCAGAATTGTGAAGCTAAATAAGAATTGACCTAATACGCGTTGAACACCCCTTTTTGGTCTACTCCAGGCAGTCGCAGGGCCGAGACAGTCATGTGGCCTTCTGTAAAGTCCGGCTACAACTTTACACAATGCAAAGCCTACTGACTTGATTTGGTACAATCACTTTAACAATAGCAACTAGCAAATTCATCAAAATTGATAGAGCCTAATATATTTTTTAGGCTGTACATTGGTTCTCCACTTGGTGCCAGAATTGAAACCGAGTAGGCATGGTACTCACTATAAAAATCAGTATGTAAAAAATACCGTTATTTATTATATTACACAAAGTTTAAAACAAAATAGTACTATTAAAAGAAACATCCCCAATTTATCAAGTTTACACCTATTTAAGCAATAATGTTCATAAAATATACATGAACATTGTTGAGCACTATATCTTTACCGAAACACAAAGGCCTTTTTAGACCTATAGTATTAAATCTAAATGGTATTTAAATAATAAAATCATGCATACACCAAATGCGACCGTGTCGAAAATAGTTATTTGTGTTACCTATTAATAATAATAACTATTCTAAAATTTTCAATCACTGGTATCTTGAGTGTTATGATAGGCGCGAGAGGGAAGCAAGCTTTGCTGCCGAGAGACACATATTTTTTTACCTCACTAGGTACCACGATAGAAATATTAACTCGAAAACAACCAAAAGTAGTCTGTCCAACCAGCTAACGAAAAAAAACTTTTTTTTTGTATTCAATTACTTTTGCACTCGTATGGATAAACTGCAGTTCTATAAATAAATATTGCGGGACAATTTTACACAAATTGACCTAGTCCTACGGTAATCTCAGTAAGGCTTGTGTTGTAGGTACTAGACGACGATATATATAATAGATATATAACATAACAATACTTAAATACATAGAAAACACCCATGACTTAGGAACAAATAGGTATCTGTGCTCATCACACAAATAAATTCCCTGACTGGGATTTGAACCCAGCATCATCGGCTTCATAGCAGGGTCACTACCCACTAGGCCAGACCAGCGGCCAAAGTTCTTTTTTTAAAGAATAAAATAGGTCAGTCTGAGCTAGTTAGTTGAAAAAATCATTACACATTTAGCGGGATTTGAGTAAAATAATTCTCCAATATGAAAGAAACGAAATCCTCAATTTTTCAAAATCCTCTTAGTTCAATTTGAAATGTCTGCCTTAAACGAAACTCGATGAAAAATAATTTTACTGAATTTCACCTGGAACCCAAGTTCCCATATTTCCAAATACCCACGAAATATGTATTTTCAATACTGTTCTAAACCTTGTAAGCTTTAACACTAAATCATGAATTATGAATTAATTAATAGTATATCTGTACTTTACGAAATACCTGTTATATCCACATAATTAATTACACAAATTAGGTACCGCAATGGTTGAAATATATATGCAAAATATTAAAAATTATGGTATAGAACATTTTTTATCTGTTTGATCGATGATGTGACTAAATACATAAAAACTTACACACTTACACATTCTTACACAAATTGTCAGAGTCCCACGTTAAGCCTGAGAAGATCTGTATTGTGGGTAGACAGGTCACGATAGTTATATTTTATATAATATACTAATCAAGGGGGGAGGCCTTTGCCCAGCAGTGGGACACTCTATAGGCTTATTAAAAATATACAAATACTTAAATAGTATAATTTAAACTGTTGTGAGCAATGCAAATACTGCTCAGTTACAAAATGATAAACTCACATGTAATTATATCGCACTAGGCGACATGTTTCGGGTAAGCTCACTAGAGCTTACCCGAAACATGTCCACACTCGGCTTGAAAATGGGTACTAACCCATTTTCAAGCTGAGTGAGGACACGCCGCTCGGGTGAGGGTGTATATAGTACATATATATAGAAAACACCAATGTCTCAGGAACAAATATCTGTGCTCATCAACAAATAAATGCCATTACTGGGATTTGAACCCAGGATCATCGGCTTCATAGGCAAGATTAACTACGCACTAGGCCAAACCTGTCGCACAGATACAATTTAATAATAACATTTCTTATCATTCAGGTAAACGAATGAAAAATACCTAATTTATTAGAGTACCGGTCTCATTGCGAGGCCCAGCACGTGTCAATTTGTATTTAAAATCCGAAGCAGAATAAGGGACGTTTTTGGTATTTAAAAATATACCGCCTTTTTCATAAGAACGTGTCACGCGCGTAAAATTTTGCAGCACATTGATCTACTTATACTAGACTCGATATTTGTGCGAATACGAAGAAAAGTGTTTTAAGAGCAGAACGAGTGGAGCGGTTGATATTTGGTTGAACATCCCGTTAAGCGTCACTTTCGCACTTAGATAATAGTTAGAACGTGACAGCTATTGTGTCAGATGATACAATTACGAGTATTTTAGGTAGCCTATTAAATGATCGATAAAGTGAGTAACATTAAAATTAGTTGCGGTAATTCCCTTCATGGCAAGTTTTACTAAGTACTACTTTTTGATAAGTCCTTTTTATCGTAATCTAAAATTACACTTTATTTTAAGAATATATAAAACTTCAATTTTGTCTGATAATCATATTATTATCCAATTAAGTGAAGCTTTTTATACCATCATCACTTTCACCTATTGTAAGCTTTATAATTTATGTGTATTTTTTATTATTATCCGTTTGAGACAGCTACTGTACTTAAATAGGTTAAAATAAATAAATGAATATTACAAAATAGCTAATCTTACAAAACGCGATCGTATACAGTAATAATAAGCTCAATTAGAGTTGTGTTGTTGATACCAAACAAAATTTCAAATAAGTACCAGCACCATGGATGGTTTGAACCCGACTTCATAGATATCTGCCTACTATCATTACATATGAATCTTCTCTACCTACTAAGAGTTCGTTCGACTTGTGCCCACTTGTAATGGGCAATATGTAAAATCTGTCAATCAGCTAATATTCACGTTAAACGCCCACAGCCTCCCAATGGGCACGAGTCTAATAAGACATAATAATGCAACTATGCATGAAGCCACATTACGTTCCATCTATCGGGTACGCGATCTGTGCCTCCTCTTCCGGTGGTTATGGTACGAATTATCATAATGCATGACTCGTCGCCACGATTTCAGTAAGCCCAGCGCCGATATGAATATCTTTCCAGTAATTTGTACGCAAGCGCCTTCAAATATAAATAGCTCGTGTTAATACACATTAGGAGCTCCTACGAAAGTCCAATGAATTACTTTTCTGTCAACTTTTGCCTTTGCTTTTTTTTTATTTTTAAAACCGGTAACTTAGGGGACCACAGATTATATCGTAGGCGAGATAATCTATTTATAGTTGTTTTAACTGAAATCTATTTAAGTATCTGCTACGGTTAATCTCATTTATGAAAACATGTTATACTCTGATAACTTCTAAAGTATGCAATATGAACTTTCCAGTAATATTGTGTAATTTAGCTACGCCATCTTCGCGCCTATCCCTGAGGCTCTCAAACTTGTTGTCCAAACTTCCCAAGTCATATTTTGCGCCTGTTATTGCTCCTCTCAAATTGTCTTCATTTTAACAAGTTTGAGCATTCACGGAGTCTTCAACTACTTAAAATAACTTTGTGCTAGAAATATTTTAGCAAGACACTTTGTTTTATTGATTTAAGTTTAGCAATTCAAAGTTGTTTATGAATCTATTGATAAAATATTCTTAATGCTAAAGTAGGTTTTATTATTTTGTATTACATTAACTTTTTCTAAATTTGGATTGTAAAACTAGCATAACTTAGTAATCTGATGTGTTCTAATGCATCTTTGAAGCGTCAACGTTGGTACCTGACATATAAAAAGTTTAGTGCTCTGCGATATTTAATCGTAAATATTTGTATATTTTTAGTAATATCGTACAATCGCTGTTAAGTCGAACTGGATATTACAATAGCATTAATATTAGGAATGGTTTTCGAGATAGCCAAATTCACTCAATTAAACGATATGTTACACACGAAACGACTTCAGGATGGATTCAAGATTACATGGGTGAAACACAATTTTTTGTTGTTATTATATCGTATTATGTTAGCCAGAGGACATCATTTAGTTGGTACCGCTTTCTACTGAAATGTTGGCGATTTGAATAAGTAGAAGGTGCTCATTTCATAAGCATGCAAGACAAGATAAGAAAATAATAAATCTTATAGAACTATTAAATCTTATTACAAAATCTTAATAAATACATTAATAAGGTTGATATATTAACTATAATCAACTCAATAAACTTTATGTTATTCCATTGCCACATTATTCCAATAGAAATATTTACTCACCAGATTACACACTGTGAAAGTGGATTACAGATAATAATAAATAAATAAATAAATGTTTCGGGACAATCTTACACAAATCGACCTAGTCTTACATTAAGCTCAGTAAGGCTTGTGTTGTAGGTATTAGACGACGATATATATAATAGATATTTAAATATAAATACGTAAATATATAGAAAGCACCCATGACTCAGGAACAACTATCTGTGCTCATCACACTAATAAATGCCCTGATGGGGAATCGAACCCAGGACCATCGGTTTCATAGGCAGGGTCACTACCCACTATGTCCTAGTGACCAGTCGTCAAGACAGATTACACAATTTTGTGTTTCATGAATTTCATTGCCATAAACTATAGCTTAATGCTCTCTTTGTCTTCTTTTATGAGACCGTAGCCAACTAACCATGTCAACGGGATACTTATAAAATAAAAATATTTACTGAGCTATTATTTATGCTATGAACTATTTGATGAAGACTTTCAATCAGTTAAGCTGCATAACCATAGGTGGACTGAAGACCTAATGACGGTCGCCGAAATCCACTATACCCGGGTGGCGCAGGTCGATCATTGTAGCTTTTAAAGGGAGGAGGTCTATATTCAGCAGCGGAAGTTTTTTAGCAGAAATGATGATAATGATGAAGCTGCATGAGTTTTCCATTTTACACATGAAATTGGGCAAATTTGAGACCCTGCGCTCCTTAACATTAAATAAATGATTTTTTATTACGTTTCTTTAAAATAACGCACCAGTCAAATACATTTGCAAATGGTTGCAAAGCTTAAAAACCTACCAAATCAAGAAAGCACTATGTGTGTATAGAACACATACATTCCTAAAGCCTTCTTCTGCTGTTCGGCTGCTAAGTCGTAGAGTGCTATTTTTATACGACAGTTGGCCATTTTCTCTGCGGCTTAATCTATTTATGTCTTTGGAAGGAAATCTTACATATATTTAGACAAGGAAATCTCTTTTAGAGCTGCTGAAATAACAATGATGGCATTTTAGAATTCCGATATTTTGAAATAGTTATTGTATCAACAAAACAGAACATCATTTTCATACATCGAATATTATCTTAGAGAAGTAAACATTTGATAATTTACATAGATTAATAGTGCCATTCTGTTTGAATAGCGATATATCGCTTCAGAAATTATTGACTTTCATTTGAATTAAACACTCTTCTTTTCATTTTAAATACGAATAAAGGTATAGACTTATACCTTTTTTTTATGATAAAGGTGGCAAACGAGCAGACGGATTACCTGATGGTAAGCAATTACCGTCGCCCATGGGCACTCGCAACACCAAGGGAGTCACAAGCGCGTTGCCGACCTATAAGTGGGTTGGAGCTCTGGGAACCTTACTCACCATCAGGAACACAGCACTACGTGCCTGAAAGGTAGCAGTGCTATTATGGCTGTGGTCTTCTGTAAGGAGGAGGTACTTCCCCAGTTGGGCTGCCCCAGATTCAAGCGTGATGGTCATCGCTGTGCCCTACCTCTCATTACCTGTTTAATTATAAAATAAAAATGAACAGTAGGTATATCTGATATAATCCATATTTTACATGGATTCATTCCAGATAGTGCAAGCACTCTCTATTTTAATACGATGACTTTGTAACGACGTAAACCAGTATAAAAGTTTGGGCAATCGTTAAAAATCTGAAGATAAAATTTAAATATAGAAACAGTGATAACTTCGCTTCAGTTTTTTTAACAATTCCTTTCATAGGTATTATAAAATAACTCATGCCGCAATAAACATCCCGCTGTTATAAACTCCGCTTAGAACACTAGTGTGAATTTGCATAAAAGCAATAACCATAATTTTTCCAAGCATTTTTCAACCTAAAATTTATTCAACATACTAATTTATGAAATTGAAATTGTATTCGGAAGCCAATCCCAGTCCTTGTAGCTGTTGCGTGACTTTATTTTATACCAATACATTTAACAACCACCTTTGTTAATGCGCCTTGATATTTATCGTGCAAATAAGATTTAATAATTGTATTCATCTTCATACCACGTAAGTATTATTAATACGTACGTAAGTATTATAAATTACCACGTAAGTATTATAAATTAGTTATACAGAGTGATTTCGGTATCATACAAAACAGGCATGTCATAAAATGCATAAGTGAAGCTTATTATGTTTATCATTATTTTTTTATAACCAAAATTATATTTTTTTTCAGGTGGAAAAAAGAATTTGGTGACCCTACTCAATGGGTTGTCTTTTCGCTTCACATACAGCGTGTGTCAAAAGATATAGGGTGGCAATGATTGACAATTAACATGAATTGACAATAAACATTGAATGATTAACATTGCTATGAACAAATACAACGATAAGATAATATTGAGCAATCCCTGAGTTATAAAAACTGTTTCTCGGGTCATAACATAATCAGTCTCTTTTTTTATAACTGGGAAATATTTTTAATTTATGTCTAAGACAGTAAGCATACATTTTAAAACATTTTTTCAATCCTAAATCTCAAAATTTCAGGATCTGATATATATTTAATAACTTAATTATTTTTTAGTTATTTATATCCTAGTTTATGTTTATTTAGTTATTGAACTATTGTTATTAATAATAAATATACATTACAATATTTACTTTATCAGGATTATTGCTTATATGGTATAAAATTAACTAAATTTTGTTTTTTCTAATTTATGTCGTCATCCGTATTCTATTGGACTTATTTAAAGTATCTCAAACTTAAACAGATTGCCAATAAAATCTGCTTTAAGACATGAATTTATGGATAGGGCACGAGTAACGATCTCCAATTAATATATACTTACAAGTTTATAATGAGAAAACATTACCATTCCGATTCCTATAGTTTGCCAAGTCGGTGTATAAATATTACATTAAAAATACAATTAAATATAAATAAAAACAAAGTAAATCATAGTAAACACGGTTTCCGTCATCTGGTTACGCTATACAAAATATTTTAAAGTAAGGCAATTTCAGAAATAGCCTTTTTGAGTCAAAACCGATAGGTAATATTGACTGGAAAAGAATGCCTTACGACATTAAGCAGGCCTTTTGTACCGTGTATTTTATATACTGTGCATTAAAGTTTAAAATAAATAAATTATCAATCACATGATTTTTTTATGTAATTTATTGAAGTCAGTGCTACTTTGCGAAAGCGTATTTCATTTATTTATCAGCATCTTATTCTTCCAAGCATCTTTATCTATGGTAGTATCAGCCCATCGAAACTAAAAATTAAAATATTGTTTTGTTAATGATAATTTATGTTTATTTTCGTACTATACTATATCATTACTTATTCAATCTCTTATTATTCGTAGATTTACTCTTGACAGAACAGTTGTGGTCACGTGAGATGACGAATAATTCTACGCCAGTTCTCCCTGCCAGAGAATCAACTGCTTCTCTGGCAAATGTATCAAATGGAGTGTCAGTAAGGGCTTTTATCTGATTCCAACGAATAGAGAAACGTCCTGATCTACAGCCATTGACCAGTCTCTAAACAACAAGTCTCTTCATAATATTCTTTCCATGTTAACTCCACTAATTTTGACGTCCATTAATTTAATAGTTGATTATTAATTATTAAATTTCTTAAGTGACTACAGAAATTCGAATTAAAGTTCGTAATGCGTGTTGACAGCGTATAAGGCAGTATTCACCACACACATTTTGAATCCTCAATTTTTTTTATGATGATGATGGCTGCGTCTGCTCATTTGTCTCCTATAGACAGACGGATTGCCGCCGCCCATGGACACTCGCAACACCAAAGGAGTCACAAGTACGAGTCAATTGACGAGCCTCAACTTTACTTTTGAATCACTACTTTCACCCTTATAAGTCTTTGGTGGCGTGACCCCGACTACTTTACCCTCGAATGTGGGTACCGAAATAGTAAGTTTATTGAACCTACCTTGTCGTTCGAGTGCGATGTATTTAAATTTTATTGGAGCATCGAATAATAAGGACGGTGATATAATGAAATGTTATTCGACTGGGCTTATAATGAAGTGTTTTATGAAAAATTCCAGGTTTGGTACTGAGATCTCTAGTATATTCCATCAAAAGTATTTTTTTTAGTACAACTTTCTTTCATATACATAGTCTGATTATTGTATGATTGGAGTTTATTGACTAGGTTCATATCAAGATGATTATGTAGTAAAAGATACGCAGGAGTTTAAAACAGCGATCATATTGACTCAATTTTTGTCTTATTTTATTATTACACGATTATTTTATTTTTTTATAACTTAAATTAATTTCACACTTTTAATCAGTCCTCTCGCTAGTGGCGTAAAAGGCGACAAAAGGAAAATAACCTACAGATGGGCAACAGCTCGAAACGCATTCTACAGCTATTGCGGTCGCCAACCCGCCCGCCAAGCATGGCGACTGTGGAAACTACTTCCCAAGACAATACAAGTCATATTTGGGTGAGGTAATGTCCAGCAGTGGGCGAATCACGGCTGGAACGATGATGAATCAGCCTTTATATATACAGAGCTGTAGGTACTCTGAATACACGCGTAGACGAGGATAATACATTGCAACCGCGGACCACTGTAATTGTATTTGTACCGCGAACCACTTAAGGATGACTAACGTTACACCGTCACCCCTCCTACACGTTACCCTTCCGAGCCCGAGCCTTCCGTTGACCCACCGGTCGGGCGGCTCAACCCCGAGCGGCCCGATGCTTGAATATTCACATTAACACGAGCGTCGTTCCCTCCAACCATTTGTTGCGAGTAGACGATCATCGCACGCCCGTCGATATAGCGTCCACATCACATTGCCGAGCTGAGCACAGCCTTTTTACGTAGCTGTAACGGCCGTCGCACGACCGGCCCGTGCCCGGGTCTAGTAGCTCGGGTGGCGCCGTTTTCACGTGATTAATTCCATACAAAATGTTACGATGGTGCCCTCGGCTCGGACGCGGGCCGGGCCGATCTAAACTAAGTCAACCTTAAAGGTTTTTTAAAGTGTTTACGAATAATTTTTAGGTATCCAGTTACACACACATCAAACTTTCAGAATAATAGTTACAACCTTAGATTATCAGCACATATTGTGTCTAGGCGACCATGTTTTGTCTTAAAATAAAGAACATCAGATGTTCAGCTTCGGAGACGTGCTTGAAAAGCAAACTAGTATCCCCCGCTCCTTAACAAATGTGGGACTTACGTGCTGTAGTTTTGTATAAGTTCTGATAAAGATTTCAGATTGTAAGAGTATACTAAATGTACTCCGAAATATTTATTGTGTATAAACCTGTTCTGTTTTTATTGTTCGCCTTTGAATACTACTATTTTTGTTAGAGCTTTACAATAACAATTTATAAGTTTTATAACACACAATTCAACTATTGCTAGAATTCCAAATTTTCTGTAATTTTATGTCTATCATAAGGAATGATATTTAAGTCACATAGAAAACTTTTGAGTGACAAATTAAGTAATTAACAAAACATATTGAATCTTTTAATTATTATTTTTTTGATAAGTGTTTTCAAATATCATAAATTGAAAACAAATCTATCAGTCTATGGATACGATCCAATAAAAAAACTAATCACTGTCACTAAACTAGATATCTTAGGCAATAAAACAAAACAAGATAAGCTAAATTTTGATTACAAAATTACATATTTTCGCAGAACGAATTTCAAATCCACATGTGCTTCATGTATATCTTTGTGGTTTTCATTAGCAAACAAAGCCAAATGAAAAAGTCGAAAATAATAAACATAAAGACGTCTTACCCTTTTAAGTAGAAACTCCTTTAAGAATACAATGCCCTTCTAACAGACCTCATAAATGTCCTCCTTGGAACGTTATTTACATAATTTTAATTAAATTCAGTCTGTCATGAACCCGGCCACTTAAAATCTGAATCGGAATGCATTTTAAAAGGGGAGCTAACTACGCAAATAAAGGGGAAAATATGGTTGACCGACGCGATGTAAAACAGGGGTTTTGTACTATGATATGCACAGAGTGAAACATTGAAGGATATAAATAAATAAATACATTTGCATTAGTTTATGCATTTGTATAATATAAAAAGATAAAAGGCTTTATTCATGACGTACAGTCGTCATCAGGTATAGCGGAGCTGTGGGGGTGATCACAAATATCGGAACAACGGCTCTATTGTCGGGGCGATAAAGTGCATGTTCCGATATATGTGACCATCTCCACAGCTCCGATATATCTGATGGCAACTGTACACATAGAATAAACAGAATACAAGATGAAGAATAAGTAGGACATCACGACAGTCAGCACTGATCTTCCGTTATAACACAAAGCAAAAAGGAATATTCTGTAGGGGTAGCGGCATGATGCTTCCTTAATATTACGTTGTTAATCTACATTTATGTACAAATTCTACAATCCTAATTTTACTGAATCCACGCGTGATAAAATACTATCAACCTATCGTCACGCGCCGAGATACTGCATACACTATTGTGTGCCTACCAGCATATATTCATTTACAATAAGATAGAAAACACCTTTTTTATAATTTATTAAGTTATAGAGGAAAAGCCAATATTGATCAGCCACGTATTTACCTACGGCTGAAAATAGCACCACTTGTATTCGTTAAACCGTGTTTTGTTGACTAAAGTTTGTTAATCAAACTTGAATTAAGGAATTGATGAAACTCATTATAATTTTAATATTTACTAGAAATCAAAAGTAAACAGAATTCTCATAAAGCTATTAAAAAAATAAAAATCCTAAAACACCGTAGTGAACACTATCCTATGTCATACAAACACAAAGCCACGGATTCGCTTCTCACAAACACAACCGATAACGCATTCCATTTTGACACGAACCCAGCTTAATCTATAAGCTCACGTTTGGGTCCAAAATAATATAGAAAGTTGACAAAACTGTCCCAAATATTGCTTCACGTAAGCAGTTTTCCCGGTGTGAATCCACGTATCGAGAGAGAATCCCATGTGTGCAAACGAAATAGTCTAACTCAAATAGACTACGCATTATGAATAAAAATAAATAAATAGATAAATATTTCGGGACAATCTTACATAAATCGACCTAGTCTTACGGCAAGCTCAGTAAGGCTTGTGTTGTAGGTACTAGACGACGATATATATAATAGATAGATACATATAAATACTTAAATACATAGAAAACACCCATGACTCAGGAACAAATATTTGTGCTCATCACACAAATAAATGCCCTGACTGGGAATCGAACCCAGGACCATCGGCTTCATAGGCAGGGTCACTACCCACTAGACCAGACCGGTCGTCATGAAAGGAATATATGTGTAATTATCTAGGAAAATGGACCTTATTGTCGATGGCACTTACGTTGAATCGCGTTGCGTTTGTATTGTATCATCTTGAAGAACGACATAAGCGCCATCGACAATAAGGTCCCTTTTCATAGATAATGTCACATATAGGCTTGTGTATAATATTACGTTAGTGTTGTCTAACCAAAATAGCATTTTTACGTATGTATCTTGCATCATATATCTGTTAAGATATATAGGACATACGTAAACTGATTAACTAAAATAATGTAATTAATCAGTTTTTTATTTATTGCTCTATTTTTTTTAAATTAGTTTTTTTTTTTTTGTTTTTTACTCTTCTTAATATCAAAACGACATTGTTTCTATTCAACACACTTTTGTATAAATATATGTATATGCCCTACTAATGCTGCAGCTCGCTATTTTGAGATGTTAGGCGTATTATACGAGTCTATATTACTTTTACATATCTAAAAAAACGCCTTTGCATAGTAAGTCATGTTTAATGATGATGTTTCACCTATGTGAAAGTTATCTGGTACTCGGGATAACGTATTTTGTTATCCTATGTGTTACAGGTAAGGTGTATCGCATAGGCAGCATTTTATGAATAGTATTTTAACCCTGGATGAAAAAAGAGCACGGCCTCGTAAATCTAAAAAGGATTTCATAGTAGTTTTTGTTAATCAAAAAGTTCTCAGATCTGTTAAATTAAGCCCGGCACCGCGAACATCGAAATTTGTATATTTCTCTTTAGTGAGCATCTATCTCTTACTCCAATTGATACATACTGCGGCTCTACCGTGAAAATTTCGGTCGATTGTCTCTGTTACTCTCATGACCCCTTAGTAACAGAGACAATCGTCCGAAATTTTCGCGGTAGCGCCGCAGTTATCAATACGGGAGGCAAAGCATTTACCCCGTTAATCTCCATGACGAATTGTAACTGCCAAATGGTGCAAAATATCAAGGCAAATGGTTCTGTTCATAGAAATAAAAATCTTCATTCGCAACTCCTAACTCGCAGTTGCGAAAATGCAACGGTCGGAAGGACGAAGCCATATACTCGCAGTTGATTATTCCAATATCACTTTATTTCTTAAAAATAAAACCGCTATATATTCTGTGCCGAATCGAATTCCAAAAACCACATTTAACCCCTACTGAGCGACGCATAATGCTCGTCATCTATGCAGATCTAACAGCATAATCTTCTTTTAAAACAATTGTTCTTTAGTAGCTGTGCCCCGTAGTGTTAACCGCGGTTTATTAGGGAAAAACTTAGCCTATGTGTTAATCCAGGGTGTCAGCTAACTCCATATCTAATTTTATTAAAATCGCTCAAGGCGTTTAGACGTGAAGAATTAACAAACATACACACTCACAAACTTTCGCCTATAATGTATAATGTAAAAAATCTAAATGTCTAAAGTGTGATGAATGTTGCCGTGTGATGCCGGCCGACTAGAATAGCACCACCCCATCTGGGAGGAGATATCGGGTATCGTAAAATGCGATAAAGGGAAAAATCCTACAGGCGGGCAGCAGCGTCCATCGAAACCCAATCTACAGCTACTGCGGTCGCCAATCCGCCTGCCAAGCGTGGCGACTATGGCAAATACCCCAAGATGATACAGCTCATATTTGTGGGAGGCTTATGTCCAGCAGTGGACTGCATACGGCTGAAATGTATGTATGTAGATAGTGTAGAATATTGATATATCAAGTGTAGATAGAGTGTAGATTATTGCATTTATCACTTAAGTACCAGGTTACAAAGAAAAGTATACAGAAGTAAAAACGCTTGAAGTGTCACGTAGCGTATACATGAAGCTCGTTAAGGCGCGACAAGCCAGGCCAAGCCACGGTTCGTTAGTGACGGGATCGCGGCAACACATCGATATCGGCTAGGGACGTGGCGCGGGAACGGCCGTGTTCCCGGGAACAATAAAATTTAATTATGTCGGGAGCATTCTCAGTAGGTTTCCGTAGTTTTCGATCCGTTACTCAAAAATGGTTCAACCATGGAGTTCAAAACAACTCTCCTTAAAAGTTTTTAAATACATACATTTCAGCCGTATGCAGTCCACTGCTGGACATAGGCCTCCCACAAATATGACTTGTATCATCTTGGGGGTAGTTGCCATACTCGTCACGCTTGGCAGGCGGGTTGGCAACCACAGTAGCTATGGATTGGGTTTGGAACTTTCGACGAACGCTGCTGCCCGTCCGTAGGATTTTTCCCTTTGTCGCCTCTTACGACACCCGCGGGGGGAGATGGAGTGGTGCTATTCTACTCTGCCGGCATCACACGGCTTTAAAATTTTCTTTAAGCTGTAACTGTTAATTTACATATTTTATTCATATTTAGTGGGGAGAAAGCACAATTTTTTTTATTACACTTATCAATATAAATAACTATTTTTTTTTTCAAATGCCTATCTAACGACACCTTACTCGTGCCATTAGGTTAAACAGAAAAAAAAATAGCTCACATTTTACACCAAATTACTGCTTTCTAGGACTTAATAGATCACTCTGCATAGTCGAGAAACAGCCAGACAGATAGACATTGCGAAACTAGTTATAAAGGGTCCCTAGTTGTCTTTGGAACCCTGAAAATGGAAGTAAAGATATTCAATAAGATGTATGGAATATTAATGAAAGTGATTTGCCGTGTGATGTCGGCTGACTAGAATAGCACCACCCCATCTCCTCTCGCGGGTATCGTAATAGGCGACATAGGGAAAAATCCTACGGACGGGCAGCAGCGTCCGTCAAAATCCAATCTACAGCTACTGCGGTCGCCAACCCGCCTGCCAAGCGTGGCGACTATGGCAACTACCCCCAATATAATACAAGTCATATTTGTGGGAGGCCAATGTCCATTAGTGGACTGCATACGGGTGAAATGTATGTATGTATTATGTATGTATGTAATGAAAGTGAAAGTAAATCTCTTAATAAGAATGCAGCCTGTAAATGATTATTATATAAATTACTTTTATCTACGTACATATTATCATAAGTGCTCTAAAATGCGTCCAGAAACCGTAGGCAATGCCAATGACCAGCATTACCAACCATGAGAAAGATTTCAGTAGGTAATGTTAACATTACCTACTGAAATCCGTAGGTTATGAATTTAAATTTGGAACAGCTGTCAAATTCAAGTGGGGTGTCTAATTTAGTATCTATAGATATTAAAACAGCGATTGATACGAAACGCCAATTCGTTATGTTTTTTTTATATAAATCGAACGACATTTGAACTCGAGTGACAGTAGAATAGGGAGATCATTCGCTTGTCTATGGTTTAAAAAAAATTGACTGAGATACGAAATACGCAACGCCGCCGTTCCAAGCTGTCATTTGTTTTATTCGTTGACTTTTTAATGTTTACAAGTAACCCTAGTAATAAGTCATTTCCCTACGGTTTCTGAACCCATCTTAAAACACTTAATGATATGTTTGTAAATAAAGTAGTGTATGTAACTATACATAATTAGGCATTACAACAATCGTGTGATATTATTATGAAACGAGCCGAAGGCGAGCAACCCACACTCTTGTTGTAATGCCCTTCATTATGCACAGATACACAAACTACTATTCCGGGTTTGTATAAAATATTGCCGTAACCACAAACAATATTGCCCGAATATTAAAGCACGAACTTTCAATTACTTGAAAAATACATTTCATCGACCAGCTTGACAGTACCGATTCCCACGAATATCTACGGCCCGGAATATTGTAGACATTAGCAATGTTACCAGAATAATTCCCAGATTCGGAAATATTTCCTGGAACAGCACATCACTAACCTCGAGCGATACGCCACATTACCTCACCTACACCAGACGATGTAATTTTATTCATTTGCTTTCTAATTTTGATTGATAAGATGGTAATGGCTTTGATATGTTATGGTATCTGCAATATTAGATTGTTTGGCTGCTCTTCTCTTAACGACACCTGATTAAATGATCACAAATGTAATATAGTTACAGGCAACATTCACTAACCACATTTCAAGTGTTAGGACTTTGAAACCAATTTACCTATTAGCATTGCCATCCGACGAGGTACTTTGGCCAGCCTTCTGCGTACACTGGTAGTAAATTGGGAGAAAAAATTATCTCCTAGGGCCTATTTCTCGAACACTTGTATTGTAACTTGTAATACAAGCGGAAGTCTCTTTCTAACAACACGTGTCAAAAAGTGACTTCCGCTTTTATTACAAGTTACAAATGTTCGAGAAATAGGCCCCTAGTCTCATGAAAATCTCGTATTTTCGTAGATGACGGAATTATAGAGAAAATATAAATGTATCTAAAAGCACCCGCCATACTTATGTAGTTAAAAAACAAGAATGATATTCTTAAAAATACAAATAAATACTTTTTTCCGGATACAAACATGAACAAGATCCCTTGCTTCGTAGGCAAGGTCACTGCTGACTAAACATAAAAAAATATGACAGGAGATCCTTACACAAACTGACTGAACCCCACGGTTGTTCACGGTAAGCTCAAGATGGACCCGGGTATGTCCTTAAACTACGTCCAACAATGAGAGGTGGGGCAAAGCGATAGCCATCACGCTTGAATCTGGAGCAGCCCGACAGGCGGCAAACGAGCAGACGGGTTGCCATCAGTAAGCGATTGCCGTCACCCATGGGGACACCAACACCAGGGGAGTCACGTTCTTTTCTTGAAGGCATAAGGGTTGTAGCGGTCCGGAAATACCGCTGACGGCAAATCATTCCACAGTTTTGATGCCAGAGGCAGGAAATTTCTAGATATTCCTCATAACACTGTCCATTGTAAATGCGATGGAAGATGCAGAGCATGGCTACATCTCTACGCAGCGCTAAAGGATCAAAGAGACGTCTACGGTCTATCAAATTTTCTTAATTCTAAATTATAAGCATTTATCATATGTATGTTAGATTCAAAAACCGCTTGCTTTAATAAAAGCTTGGAGAAACTTATTATTGACCAAACAACAAAGCAGCAATTATTTTCCATAACACCAAAATTTCCCTTTAAGCGTTCATTTAAAACTTGCAGCACCCTCGCGAACGCACAAAATTGACAACAAATATATCAGACCTCGTAACATCCATCCAATTTCAAACAAATATAAACCCTAAAGAAAATTTAACAGGGTTGCTTTTCGTGAAGCATTTGTTTACGATACAACCATGTTACATTTAGAGCAAAAATCGAGGAGTCTTTATTTAAAAGCGTTGTTCGCTGACGGCCAAGTTCGTGAGTCCAGCGGACCGGAACTGTATGAAAATGTATACTATTGTTAGACTTAAGGGACCTATTTTACAAAAGTAACTTTAAAGGGTGACAAATATGCGCATATTTTAATTGCCTCATTTCAGGAGAATTATTTGTAATTGTCTTTAAAACTTCTTCGCCAATAAATTAAAATAATATTTTTTCTGCTGACTGATGGATGGAGGTATGCTATAAAGCGACCCATAGTGTCCGGTTTCTGGAGGGGTGGCATGCAGTAGATTGCCAAAATCTTTACTAGATTGTCGGTCTAATTTGTGGGTGATCTGCCCACGTTCCGCTTCTGTAATAAAATATTTTACAATTTCTTAAAATAAGGCAATGCTTAAAGATGAAACAGATGGGAAGTCATTCAATTCCGCCTTCAGGCGATTTACTTTTAAATTTCATATGTTTATTTTTATCTTCGAATTTCGTTTATAAATGAAACAAATGTGAAAGGTAATGTTGACTTTATTCTGAAGTTCGCCTTGTTGTCGATAAATACACACTTCTTCAAACGTGATTATTTCATTTCTGATATCGTAAAATTACCTTAATATATATATGAGATATAGAACATGTACGACATTTATGACGACCGGTCTGGCCTAGTGGGTAGTGAGTGACCCTGAATGAAGCCGATGGTCCTGGGTTCAAATCCCAGTCACGGCATTTATTTGTGTGATGAGCACAGATATTTGTTCCTGAATCATGGGTTTTATCTATGTATTTAAGTATTTATATGTATCTATCTATTATATATATCGTCGTCTAGTACATACAACACAAGCCTTACTGAGCTTACCGTAGGATAGGTCGATTTGTGTAAGACCGATCCCGAAATATTTGTTTATTTTATATACAATAAACATAACATTTGTTAAGAAGAATCGGATTAATTGTATAGAAGCGGGTAATTTACGTTTTTTAAGTCGAATATTGCTCAACACGTGTCACTCCGTAAATAAAAATTCCCCTGTCAGTATTGAAACCAGAGACATCCTCCTTCGTAGGTATAATCACTACCGACTATTTAAGCTAGCAAACCGTTGCATTTTAGTTATGCGCTATTAATCAGTTAACAGATAAAAAAATAGGACCATAACAGTTGTTAACAACATCCTCATATGCCCTTTAAGTAAACCCAACCATCTAATAAACGAAGCAAAACGTAAGTACATTTACACAACACAGTGTCGTTGTAATGGAGTGTGTAATAAAATAATCTGCTTGTTAAACACGCACGAAGGATTAAGTCCTAATTTGTTTAAGGCCAGACGACATGAGGTGTACGATCATACGTGACAGACAAGGGTCGCCAAATGCTTCCGTCACGCGTGTTTATAATTACGTGCTAGGTTCCTGGGAGGTTATTAGTGTATTTCATATGAAGTGTATGCATACAAAACGCCTTCTCACTTACACAGCACGTTGTCTCGCTTACCAGTTGATTGTTACAGTACAACCACGAACTCTGCTATAACTTTACAAGCCTTGGTTTTTATCTTTTATATTCTGGGGTTTAGTATTTTAATCAGTACTTTTGGTCAGTCAAAATATTGAGTATCTCTTATCATGGATTTAATTACCGAAAATACTTTATCGTGTCATCGGTCCACCTTGTGAGGGTCTGCAATGTCTGCATACGCTGCGCCTCCCGGCACGTGGTCGCCACTCGAGAACCTTTATGCGCCAACGGCCATCGGTTCTACGCGCAAAGTGCAGGTTACTTTGGTTCTGCTGCGAATGACATCATTTCAGATGCGATCGCTTAGATAAAAGCATTATTCTAAATATAAAATAGTAATTATATGCCTGGATAAATGTAATAGCAAACACTCAATCATAGTACAATGCTATTGTCTTACCAACAGGGATTCATCAATTATCGCACCTGCAGAGTAAATTCTTTTCCAGTGGCTCAAATGTCATCCAAGCTAATTCAGTCTACTCTACACGAGAAGATAAAA
Organism: Grapholita molesta; assembly: GCA_022674325.2. Classification (NCBI taxonomy): domain Eukaryota; kingdom Metazoa; phylum Arthropoda; class Insecta; order Lepidoptera; family Tortricidae; genus Grapholita; species Grapholita molesta. The sequence continues at coordinate 4,912,725 of CP053138.2, forward strand.
ATACAAACAGACAAACAGAGTTCCTTTCGCATTCATAAATACATATCATGAATATAATAGAATATATAGGTACTAAATGTGTAGCATGGAAAGAAGATATAAGGAGGGATTGTAATTCCTATACAAAACCGCGTTCCTCCAACAAAGTGCCATCTGTTGAGTATCATGTGAAGTTACTTTACTAGTGTTTGCCAGCAAATACATTATATGCAATTGAGATCTATTGCGGCTGTGAAACACTAGATGGCACTAGTACCTCAGCCAGCAATGCGGGAACGATATTGTTTAGGCATTTGCCTATCCAAATTTTATATTTATCATCCTTGGCAATACTCTCTTACATACGTAAGTAAGGTGTACGAGTATTTGATTGCAGTTTCATAATGGCGTCGCATAACTTTCACGCCAAGTTACTGTTGTCAGACTTCAGTCATATTCTAGTTTTCAATTACGTTCCAACTTTCTGAACCTAATTTATGCAGAAATTGCGAAGCATCTGGTTGACGTAGCTGGTGACTGAAGACCTGGCAGCTTCCTCGCAAAACGTATCAGCATTGCGATACAACAAATACCGCCAGCATCCTTGGTACAAAGCCTCAAGGGCCTTTTTTACGTTTAATGTAGAAGTTAAGTTAGTTATTATAAAATGGAAGGAATAAGTTAGTTATATTGCAAACTAAAATTCAATGCTTGATTTATAATATTGTCTGATCCGTGAAAGCTACGAATTCTCGCCAATATATTATTATTGTAACCTACATTCAAACATCGATTTCGTAATTCAATTCAAGCTTTTAACTAATATTAATTCAATTGGAAATAAACTTCATTAAAACGCATTGGAATGTAGTCAGAAGTAAAAGTCAACAATATTTTGCAATAATTTAGTCAATTTATCATCTATTTAAAATTGAAATAGATGACATATACTTTAGGAAAAGTAACCATGTCCTACGGTGCCCGAGGCAGGATTTGAACCCGCATCCATCCGCTCCAGCTTTCGCGGCTGACGCTCTAACCCATTAGACCTCACAGACATAGAGAAACCAAAAGTCAAAAAGTCTCAAATATATGCAAAATTGTTTTTTTAAGATTTTTGCGCACCGCTTTGGATTTTCTTAAGTACCTATATGTCATATAACTTGCAGTCGCCAACCCGCCTGCCAAGTGGTGACTTTGGCAAAACCCCCCAAGATGATACATTTATACCAGCGGTAGACATCTTAAGTGAAATGATGATGATAGTTTAATTATAGGTACACACTCAAGCAAATATAACAACAAATATAAATCCGATAACATTATATTATAAAAACGAAATCTAAATGGTACCAAAGATGCTGGCAGGATTTCCCAGTTGTATAGCAATACTAATACGTTGGGCGAGGAGGCTGCCAGTTCTACAGTCAGTACTGTTCAACAGATAATTGTCTTTAAAGAGGGAATGGGTACTAGGACCCCACGGGCCGGTCTCGACACCGAAAGGAGCGACCATTATATTTATTTGTTTTTAATCGGTTGCCACATATTTTTCTGAATATATGAGTATATTACTATTTATGAATGTGAGAATATGAGTATTACGCCGTGTTAGCCGGCTGACTAGAATAGCACCACCCCATCTCCTCTCGCGGGTGTCGTAAGAGGCGACAAGGGGAAAAATCCTACGGACGGGCAGCACCGTCCGTCGAAACCCAATCTACAGCTACAGCCAACCCGCCTGCCAAGCGTGGCGACTATGGCAACTACCCCACAAGATGATACAAGTCATATTTGTGGGATGCCTATGTCCAGCAGTGGACTGCATACGGCTGAAATGTATGTATGTATGTATGAGTATATTACGGAAAATTTTGAATTAGACTTGGAAGACCATCTAAAGACAAAGTTATGCTTCATTACAAAACGTTCCCAACATTTTTCCTTTTTGTCTGGCAATTCGAGAAATAAGTCACAGCTTTATGAACAAGCAGAAATAAGGATTCTCTTTTGGTTTCTCTCGTCCCGCGGGCGAAAGTTTGCGGAAATGGTGTATCGTTTATTAGCGTTAAATACGTTTTCATACCAAAGTTCATGCCACATGGGTGTAATGTGTTATATTAGTTATGTTGTTACTTTGTTACGAAAGAAGTCACTGTAATTAACACATTGCTGACTGCATTATGATCATCATTTCAGCAGAAAAATGTCCTCTGCCAGCAGCCTTCTCCAAATCGCCAAAACAGTCGGTTCTGTGCTGTTTACCTCGAGCGGGTTTCTGCAACTTTGACTAGATTGTAGAACCACACACACACCGATATCGTGTCTTCTAGTATGTGGTCGCCAATCAAGTAGTTTTTGGCCCCTTTGGCCATCAGTTCTTCTGGTGATGTGCCCTGCCCACTGCCACTTTTGAGAGCAATGTCGTTTATGTTTTCTTGTGTATGACCTCATTTTTATTTCTATTACCCGTTACCGTAGATGAAACAAAAGTATCCGAGGCTCTAGTATAAGTTTATTTTAACGTAAAAAAAACGTTTGCGTAAGTTATAATGTTATTTATAAGGGAAACGAAAACCCGTTCATGACGTAAAGTTACGTTAAAAACTTACACTGTGGTTCCGAGCATTACGGACTAAATGCTTTTTAGTTAATAAACTCATCCAAATAGATATTTCGTCTATCAATTAATAAAGCCAATTTAGATTTAATCCGGTAATCAGATTAATCATCCTGTTACAATAATCGCTAAACATATTGACGTGGACGTGAAACAGGAATGTTTTGATCAAATCTGTCATAATCATCATCAAAGCAAAATTTACCGATATTCATTTATCGAAACTAATAGCATTTAGATCGGTCAGTCTGCGGAGATCTTGAACTATAAAAAGATTTGTTCTTAGTAACCATTTTAGGGACAAGCCTGCTTACATAGGTTATAAAACAAGTTGTTTTCTCTTTTTTCAAGTAAACTTGGAGTATTTTAAGGGCCTTTCAGAGACACACCGAAGAGCCGCAGAGCCCTTTTTCAGATTTAATATGTTCGTTTTCGTTGAATTTTATTGTTAGTTTTAATTTATTAATTGTTTTTTAGTTTCAATAAAAATGGTATTCTTAATGTTTTCACCTATATTTAGTGTTCTCAAAAAAAATATCGAATTTACTTGATGGGTATGAGAAATATAAACATTGTCTTAAACAGTTTAATAGCATTGAGTTTATTTTAATACAGTACGATAGTACACATAAAGTGAATTTATAAACTATTCTGCGCCAAATAATTATTATTTAGAGTACCCTATTTTTAATGTGGCTTTACACTAACAATACCGTCACAAATTATAGCGTTTTTGTATTTCTATACTTCAGCTACATTATTTAAATTAAAATTCCATTAAAATGTATTCTGTAGTTTTTGTTTGAAAAAACAAACATCCATAAATTGTGCTCTTAAATTTTAACTTTTATAATATTAGTAGAATATCTACTTTTAATTTCATTGAAGCCTTTTCCAGCCATGGTACGATTTATCGACCACATGCATGTCAATTTAATGTAAACCTAAAGCATTCGACTTTAAAATTCATATTAGATTGGACGATCCCAAAAATGGAAGCTATTTAAAATAAATAACCGAAACGTGACTATTTTGAATATAATATAAGTAGGTTTAGGTGGATTGGTGGGACCTGGAAAAGGGTTTAAATAGGTAAATATTCAATCAAGTTTAGCATGGATACCATTAAAAAAAAACTATTTCTAATTAAAATCGTAAGCATAATCCATTTTACTAGGACACAAGATGTGTCCCATTTTTTTTAATCCACTTACGCTACTTTTCCATACACACTTTGTTTACCTAGGTATTGGGACACTGTGACGTCTACTAGCTTACGGTTTTCACTATGATTAATCCGTGTTTTCTCCAAATGCGACCGACACTCGATTCTACAAAGTTTCGTGAAAACGCCCATTTCCCTTTTATTAATAACTTACAAAATACATACGTGTACCTAACATATACAACCATATTAAATGTATCAGCAAACAAAACAAATAAACAATATTTACTATATGCATGATCCCTACTTATAACCCGTTTACACAACGTAATGTAATAAGGATGTCAAAACACAGAAATTGAGGCCACTGACGCCTAAACTAAATTCAGGTGAGGTCACGCAAATCCAGAAACCGCATATGGCTTTCGAAGTTTCCCGGCGTGAACCAATTAACCCCCGGGAACATCCCTGGCCGTATTAAAACAAAATTGGCTCCAATATAATTTCAGATGAAAATGAGGGCTAAGTTAGGATCACTTTATGATTTTCGACAACCCTAGTTACGGAAGTTGGCATTGCAATATTAGGGATAGGTGTAGTTTGTTTTAAACTATTGTTAAATTGGTTTTATATAATGTTTGTTTACAACATTATCGTTGTTATCCTAAAATTGTATTTTTAGGATAACAATTTTTGGTTTATTCATTAGTAGTAGTCAAAATCTTGAGGGCTGATGAATAAAAATTAAGAAAAACGTTTTTTGTGGTATAGGACCCATTTTGTTTATAAATTTTGATTAGAACATTACAAACATATTAATTTATTGTCGTTACGAAGTGAATAATCTCGAGCAATATTGAATTCGATAAAACGTGAATTACCGCTTTTACAGAATTAATAACATATTTGAATCTCGCGATGTTTAAAAGAGCAATACAAAACTGACTCATATTTCGTTTTATCTAGAAAATCACTTATTATTTAATTAATTAAAATAAAAACACGTATGTTTTAATCCGTTACTGGGTTCAGAACATGGTACGACCGTGCAGTTTTATAGGCTCTGTATCTAAATGATGCAAAGAATGGAAAAGGAAAGATCTGAATAATTCATCATCATCATCATCATCATATCAGCCGAAGGACGTCCACTGCTGGACATAGGCCTTCCCCAAAGCGACCCACAGTGACCAGTTTTGCGCCACCCGCATCTAAAAAAAATATTCTTTCTGAGTTCTTGAGTAGCGAACACGTAACAGAAGGCGCAGCGTGGGCAGATCCCCACAAAGTGGACTGACGGACCTGGTAAATATCGTGGTAATCCACTGGATGCGTGTGGCCCAATCCGGCCATTGTAAATTGCATTGGGGGAGGCCTATGTACAGCAGTGGACAACCTTCGGATGATATGATGTTTTTTGACGACCGGTCTAGCCTCGTGGGTAGTGACCCTGCCTATGAAGCCGAAGGTCCTGGGTTCGATTCCCAGTCAGGGCATTTATTTGTGTGATGAGCACAGATATTTGTTCCTGAGTCATGGGTGTTTTCTATGTATTTAAGTATTAATATATCTATTTATTATATATATCGTCGTCTAGTACCTGCAACACAAGCCTTATTGAGCTTGCAGCGGGACTAGGTCGATTTGTGTAAGATAGTCCCGAAATATTTATTTATTTATTTATTTATACAAGTACCCTTACCATGAGTTGTGACATTGAGGTTTTCGATTACGAGTATCGAGTTTACTATCTATGCATCTCGTTCACACTAAAATAGTACAAACGAGACCAGCGTTTGACCTCAGTACCTGATGGTAAGTGTCGATGAGGTCGAGGGTGTAACACGCTGGTTCAGTAACAGCCTATTCGCTTCGCCTTCAAAAGACCCAAATTATATATTTCCAGGAATACAATGATGACGATGAGATACTTTTGGTGCGTTGTTTCAAGCCCTACATTTGACGAAGGCTGTACGCACATTTGTACCCGCGTACGCAGTCACGCGTTCCGGAAATCTATGAATTTGCTTCATTACCGCCCCCACCCAATTTTATAACACGAACGTGTGCCCCGTGCCTCTATTTGACACGCTCGAAACATATTGTGTCAACGGTAAATAATGTCCATAGCCCTTGGGTTAATAGGTGTATTTACGAATGGCCGCTTTCTACCACCGCTCGTCGTCGGCAGTGCATTCATCCTCACAGCCTAAAGGGTCGCGCACTAAGCGGTTTAAAAGGAATTTCCTCCTGCGAACGCTCCGGCTGTGGAATGAACTCCCTGTCGAGGTTTTCCATAGGGACTACAGTATGAGGTTCTTCAAAAAATGAGTGTATAGGTTCTAAAAGGGTAGGCGCATGTGAATTTTCTGGAGTTACAGGTGACCATAGGCTACGGTATCTGCTTACCATCAGGCGGGCCGTATGGTCGTTTGCCACCATCGGTGTATTTATATAAAAAAAACTAACTTTTATATGTTGCATACATGTTTTATATGTTAATCATGGATATTTTCCTGGGTTATGAATTATTTGATGAAGTTAGAAATCTATGTATGTTATGTTTATCTAATTGTAGCTTAATTTAGTTAAACATTTATATTTAAAGATACATTTAATAAAGGCATAACCAATATATTTTTATTACTCTTCTAGATAATACATTTTAAACTAAATATTATTTTATTTCATGAATACATTTTAAATTAACGAAAGTATATTTAGAACAAAATAAATGTAATATTTATAATAAAAATGAGACAGACATTTTCGCAAAATAAAATTACAATAGAAACTTAATATATAACATTTTTCTGATTTGAATGTAGGACTACGTAAGTGGCAATCATACATAGATTTTATTGAATATATACCTAATATTGAATTCTTTATTGTATTTATATTTCAAATACTAGATTATATTGAAAAGCATAAAAACAATGACAGACTTCTATAAGAAATCACATTTACTTTGTGTAACGCAATCAAAATTGGGCCTTAACACATAAAAACAAGTGTTATTTTACATTGTGATCAAATTGATTTTACCAATAAAACCGTATTAAATTCGCTTTGGGATACTGAATAAATGAATTTTCCCCCGCGGTTATAAAAGCTGTGTTACAAAAAGTATCGTAAAAAATAATACAGCCTGCACGCTACAAAGATTGATGTGGACGAGTGTGACGGATGTGCAGCCTACCTGCTCGCACCTTGCTCGCAGTACCAGTTTACATTCAGTAGTATTTACTTGTTTATTTATTCATAACTAAGCCTGACTTTGCCAATATGATCAGAGGCTCTATTGTAAGTTTCTTTTGACGTAAAAATACGTCTCGAACGCGTAAGTGATAATGTTATTTATATGGGTAACTCTACCGCGACGGTGACGTTTTGTTACGTTAAAAACTATTGCGGCTCAGAACTCGTATTCTGTAAAATAATACTGAATCTCTCCTTTGAACCTGCTTCTCTTGACTGAGTCAAACTCTTGGGGAACAGGGCTAAACTTCTTGAGAAACTTAGAATGTTGTTTAAGAATAACTCACCACATTTAGGTAAAAACGAGAGTGTGCAATATGGACAATTTCACAATAGATCGTCCTAAATAATGAAGAAGTCAATGTGAAGATTATTTCAGGGTAATAAGGAGAGAATAGGGACTATCTGTTGGTGGGTCATATTTTTTCTAATCTACCATTTTTGTTCTATGAATAAAAATACCTTTATTTTTCCAACATGTATGTGTGTGCGTTATTAATTAGATAGTTCTGATTTTTGTATACCAGTTTGGTTGTCAAGGAGCAAGTATGTTTCATAGGCTAAAAGGAAACAAAAAACAACGCCACCTATTGTCTGTCAAAGTCGACGTAAGTACTCTCCGAGAACGTTAAAATGGTTGTAAAAAAATGAATAAGGCATAGTTGCGGCTTACGACTTCTGTATGTCGTGTTAAAATAAGCTAAAACAATCACACGTGGAATGCAATCGGCGCACGTGAAGGCTAAGGCATTCGCGCCATTCAGCCATTTCTATCAATTCTATTTTGTCCACAATCTTTGCTATCTTGCAAATTACTTTCCTACTTTTGTTTATCGTTCTGTTTTAAATTGTCTCTAGTGTATGTGACAAGGTTTGAAAATAAATTATTAAATTGTGCGCACAAGCTATTTGCAGAAATGGCGAAGCGTCTGATTGACGTGTCTGGTGACAGAAGAGCTGGCGGCTTCCTCGCACACCGTGACAGCATTGCGATACAATGCGGAAATTCCGCCTGTATTTTCAGTACAATGCATCAAAAACCTTTTTAGATTGAATGTTAAGTGGTTAAATAGTTATTGTTATGATTCGATTTAGCTTTCATTTTAATAATAAAATAAATTGTAACCTAAGGTTAGCTCGTCAAAGATGCCTTATTGTAATACATATACCTACTATGTTTTTATTTTGTTACTTGTGACTATGAAATATTAGTAATTATTACTAGGCTACTTTATATAAAATTACTAACAGTGACTCGATATACGTTATTATATTAAAATACATAAGCATCTGCCATCGCCTGCGCTCACGGTCTTCCACTTAAGAAAATGATCGCTTGAACATTTGCTGGTAGTGACCTACAAACGTTTAAGCGATTATCGCCCTTCGGGTGGTACACCGCGCAGGCTTCTGTACAGACTGGAAAATAAATAAACAAGATTATTCGATAAAAATAGCTATAAAACTTGGATGAAATATTTTCTAAGGAAAATAAAATTTTCGATTCACTTTGCGTTATTTTAAAATGAAACCTTACTCGGAGGCAAACTTAATCATTTTAAACGCATCTGTATTTACAACATTTACTAAAGTGATATATGAATGTTTTCCCAAAACACGTGTAATTTTCGGTATGCCTTTAATATTAAACTGACACAAATTAGAAACATCCAAATTAAAAACATGATAAAATTCAACGAAATATCGATACAATTCAACTAATTCAAAGAAATGTTTGGTTAAATTCAGTTACGTAATATAGCCGAAGCCGAAAAAAATTAAATGAAATTCCAGAAGCATGTCACCTACTCAGAAAATATTGCATACAATACTACACTTCACACCTTGCGACTATCACTGATTAATTAACGCACCATTGCTGAAATATATGCACCATCCTTTTCTGTAGAAACACATATAAGTTTCAAGCCCACAAACGTTGGGAAACAACAGAGGGCCTAACCTGGTTTTCCGCAAACATTTACTTGAAATTATTTATTCTTGATAAACTAAATTAATGCAAAACATGTAAAATTTATATTTGCGACATAAAAATATAAAAAAAGAAATTGACCATGAAATGGATGGGTCTATATGACCATAAATGATAACGCGACACAGTCAGTGCCGATCTTCCGGTGAGATCAATTGTAGGCCACGATCGCTACTGTTCATTTTCTACTACTGTCACATCTACTGTGACATCGCAACTCAAATATGTACACTTCTATCATTCATATATTGAAAGACCGCTACAGATCAACAAGCTGATATTTGATGTAGGCCCTGTACTAGCGGGAAACGTAAAGCCTACAAAGTGTCATCATATTCCAGGAATCATATTGGATCGCATACAGTTCTGAAAAATACTAATGAAGCTGCAATCGGCAATACGCCTGATAAGCATGGTAATTAATGGCATCAAAACCCCCATGCTGCTTATGGCGGTCTATGACTTGTCCTTCTCCACCTTTATGTCGTCCTAGTCAAACGGGATGGTGATATCGATAAGCATGTTTTTTTTTATGACATAGGCGGCAAACGAGCAGATGGATTGCCTGGTGATAAGCAATTACCGTCGCCCATGTTCCGGTAGTCTATCTATTAGAACGATACTAGATGTAGTACAATTCGAAACACAACTATAATTTTGTAAAACAAACTAATTAAGACCCCTGTAGCAAAATTAGGTGCAAAACGCTTACCAGTTCCATAAATGTCCCGGTACCGAAAATCACCCCATAATACTCTAGGGACCCAGGTGGCATAATACTGGGGTAGCGGCTTAAGCGATTTGCCTTCGCCTAAAGCTAGCCATGCAGGCAATAAACCCCTAGTTTCGGTACATTTTCGGTATACGCTACTTGCTCCAGATACTTTAGCGCGGTACATTTTAAATTAGAATTAAACACAGGTGTGGCCTAGTTCAGCTGTACTTGTTATACTTCTGAATTCAATGTTTGTTTCTGCTGTTCTTTGAAAACATTTCAAACGCGAGCTGCACTAAGCGTTTAAAATTAAAAGAAAAAAAGGAGCAGAATATGTTTAACTAAGTATTCCAGATTATGGCAGGAGCCGAAACACGATTGCAGAAAATTTCTTTTATAAACACATTCCGTTGTAGGTATCGTTACTACAATTGGACAAATTTAGCTTGATAATCTAGTTCAAACGAAAACAATCACTATTATTTTATTCCGCACAACTGTCAAACATTTGTGCATAATCGCTGTCAGATAAATAAAAGCAAAAAAATATCTCAAACTATGACAATAAACAAGTTACAATACACTACCACCATACAAAAAATCACGTACATTGTTATATTTTACAAGGGGGCAAAGTTAGTGTTTACCCTCGTGGGGGGTGTAATATTGAGACACAAGCAAGCGACAAAATTCTAAATTGAACCACAAGCAAGCGAGAGAGCATAAATTGGAATTTTGAACATTTGGAGGGTTTCAAGGCATGAGAGACAACGAAACACTTTTTTTTTCACCTGACTACTACGAGCAAAATACTAATCCTTAAAGATTAAAAATTTAGTGTAAATTATTATTATACATATTTTGTCATTTAAAAGTAAAAAAACACTCAATTTGCAATTCAAAATTTGTACAAAATTATTTTACACAACAACAAAACATAATTTTACCCCTCCGTTGCTCGTTTTATTGATGACCCGAATACATAAAAGTTCGACTCCCCAGGTTTGAAATGACTTTGGCCAAATGGGCGGCGAAAAGTAGGTATCGACGATAAACCATTTGTCTTGACGATTAACGTTCGGCGCACCTCTCAGCCCGTCCTCAGGGAAGGGAAGCAGTCAAAGGCATAAAACTCGTGATTTTGATTGGTAAAGAATACTAAATGATTTCTAACTCTCTGAATACCAGAAAATGTACTCGTAGAATTTTGTAGAAGAAAAAGTTGCGGTTAATTTAGGCGTAATCTGTTTACGACTCTCGAAATATTTCTTGTTTAATTAGGCTTACCTAATTACTTATCTTGTTGCTTTGTTACTGGAAATTTAGATTAAACGACAGCGTTAAGAAATATTGTCTTTAATAAAAATAAAAAACTCTTATTATTTACTTCCCTTGTGTTGAATATTTCATAAAATACTTAATTAGGAGCATAAGTTGTTTTACTTGGTAGGTATAAAGAAATTTGTGTCGATGTGAAAATTTCCAAAGGGATCCGTATACGAAGGCATATTGTCGTTTCGCTGTTCGTCTGTGTATATGTCCATTTAGTGATTTTAAGAATTAAGCATATTTATACGTCAACAAACTAACTAAGCCGGTCGAGTCGAGTAACTAAGTCGTCATAAAGAAGTAGATATATAGGTACGTATATTGAAATATATTTAAAAATCTTCAACCTTTTTTTGTAATTATTCATATGAGAAAATAAAGATTTATGAGGCAATAAGTTATATGGCAACAAGCGAAGGAACGACCTAGCAATAGTTAATAAGTTACTTACTTGTTTAAGTTAGAAAAGTTGTTTTATTGTAAAAAGTTGTATAATGAACCTATAAATTTTTCAAATGCTTTTAAGTATACGTCTGTTTTGTACTTCGTCTTTTTTACATGTATGTAGTCCGGTCTCCTTCTTATTTTTTTTTTAAACAGAGCCTCTAAACCACAGAAAAATAAAAACTATAGAAGTGTAATCTGGGCGTGGCGCGTGTGGCAACAGTGCGCGCAGAAGCGCGCAGTCGTACCACAGACTGCGCTCTAACTGAGCTGAGTAACAGAGTCACGAGCGGCTAAGCAAAACTGATCAGCAGGAAAAGTGACAATAATCATAGAAATATGGCTTATTTCGCTATTTTAGAGAACGTAAACCAAAGATCGAGCTTAAATTTTGATCACAAAGGTATCATTTACTATCAGTTAATCTTATTTCATTATTATTTTAATAATTTATTGACATATTTCTCCTTCGCGCGTAATATAAATTCCAACTTTACTCTTAAGAAATAAGGTTGAAATCCAACTAGCATCAAACAGCAGAACATTCTCGAACATGTCAATTGTGGTACGCTACTCGAACTAGTGCGAGGAAAATGTCCGAGTTTCTGAATATCGATATTTGTTTAGGAGGCCTATAAGTTTTAATTGTATTAAAAAAATTACGATTAAAGTACGCAATTATTATATTTATCCATATGAATGAGGTTTCAAAGTATTGCTTGTATCGATGAGTTTGTCGGAACTTATGTACGAAATATCATTTGATCAGGCGCTTTTCAGTGAGGAAATAGGACTAATCCCAATAAGGCCTAGCTTACCTTCGGTTGGAAGGTCAGATGGCAGTCGCTTTTGTAAGAACTAGTACCTACGCCAACTCTCTTGATTAGTTTGTCCGTAATCCGCGGAAAAGTGCCGGGACAACTCGAGGAAGATGATGATGAAGAAACTTCAAAAATATGTTCAAAATATTACATACTTCCATGTAGTGTTGTAGTACACTTCTTAATAAAGGATACTGAAATAGGGGCTTTCCGTGATGAGATAGTATGTAATTAGTTACCCCCTTTTTCCGTTATAAAATATTGAATAACAACCTTGATGTAACGTTTACCTGATTAAATTAACTATATTGTACATAGGTACAATATAGACAAATAAAGTAAGATGTGACATATAGATGTTACATCTTACTTTAGAAAAATATTGCCAGTGTATACATTATTATATTCAAAATCATCCTAACAAGTTTTAATACTTCCCTTTACTCTTTTTTTCTTCTACCTAAATCATACAATATACTCTTTATTTTTGGTTTAATTTCGAGATCTCTTACACTACTGATTTTGTTATCTAATACATCTAAGTACTATCTATTCGTATAATTTATAAGAGGCATGATTAATAATCATAATTTATCATATAAATACTAAATACATACACACCAAACAATGATTTTTATAATATGCATTTACGTACCTACATACATTACCCACGTATATATTTTTATCGATATCACACCGACACTTGGACATCACTATGGCATTTTTCAACCGTAACGTACTACCTACATGGTATCTTACTCACTCTTGATAAGACTACAAGTGTAAGGGAGAAAGAACATATGCGCTAATCCTGACACCTGTTGTCAAATTGCTATGCCATAATTATTGTAGTTCCACTACTTGACGCTAGAAGCCACTTATGTTAAAGTTTGAACTGTCGTAACCAGTCGTGGTACAAATGACTTGTTAATAAGTTGACAGAGCCAATCACCTATCAGAAATTGTTGTGTTTGTGCGTTAGCTGGTGTGCGTTTTGGCGACATCGGTTCCCATACTAATCACCGCTTGTGCCACTTCTACTGTTTTTTCTGTTTTGTGCTCTAAACCCTTTATGAAAAATAAAATTTAAATTGTAAAAACACAAATACCAAAACAAGTCATTCAATAATAAGGAAAATTGGCTCTGAGTTTTATTCTTTTTTTATGATAAAGGTGGCCAAGGAGCCGACGGATTACCTGATAGTAAGCAATTACCGTCGCTCATGGGCACTTGCAACACCAGGAGAGTCACAAGCGCGTTGTCGGCCGTTAAAGGGCCTTTATTCGAACTAATGCCATGCAAATTCAAAGGTTAATCGAAAAAAAGCGATCTTTTCTGTCGAAGCAAACCAATAAATATGTTTCAAAACTAAAAATTTATTATTTGTTTGAATATACATAATATATTACAATTTAAAAATCATATTTTACCTTGTCACTGAATTCCTGTAAACCCATTTCACTTTCACCAAGCCTAGTATTAAGTGTCGGTTCAAGATTACACTTACAGAGCATCCAAAGCTTTGGAATGCAAATAACCCCTTAAAACTCCATAATAACACGTTATAGAGTTGTAACTAAGCGTAACGTATGCATCTGAGAGCTCAATTAGTTGAACTGCAGCTTTCAACAGCAACAACAATGGACTGAGCGATCTATGGCTTCCCTGCACAGGATATTAGGTCTTATGTCATAAGAATTGCCTATTATGCTGTTGCGTTTTGCGTGGCGGAGCTATGCCTGTATTTTCTAAGCGCAGGCTAGCATTTGCCTCGTGTGAGCTGCCTATATGTTACATTCGGTAACGGTACGGTACGGCCATGGGTAGTTAGGCCATGCAAACCGGTAATTTCGATTTGGATTATATTTGAATTTTGGATTTGTTGATACAAACAATATCAATATATATAATATCTATTGATAGCCGAGCGGCAGAGGGTTGGTTTTTGGGGGTGGTTTATTCTTTGGTTAAAACTCAAACTATTTAATTCATCGGAAAGGTAGTGTACAGTAAATATACTGTATATCAGACAGCTATTGTTTTGTTTACATTAATAGGACGAATATATAATTTAACAGTTTTTCAGACGATCTACGCGTTTTCTAATTTATGACAATTTCTTAATGTATGAATATACAACGAATATACGACTATCACTTATTTGAATATGACGTTATGCGTACGCAAGCCGAGTGGAGCAGGTGAAAAACATTGCTTAGTAATGAATCGATTATTGAATGATATTTGATCCGATATTCGGTTGCGTTTTGTGTTATAAACTGAATCAGAATTGTATATCGGCGTGTGCTGCTTAACCTTAATTTTTATCCTCTTTCTTTCTCTGTTTCTCTCTATAACCAGACCTGGGACAACTCGGGGCAAGTTATAGGAATTTGATATCGATAAAAAATGACGATATATATTACTACTCGATATGTCACTAATTTCTTTTACTAGAGTTTTAAATCAGTAAATAGTAATAAGCCATACCTGGTATAACTCAGGGCATAATCATTAATACCGACGAACATGAAAAAAATATTGATTATGAAACCTATTTTAAAATAAATATGTAAATACCCGTTTTTACAAAATAACTAAAATAATATTTCTTTATGTGTTATAAAATTTAGATGTTGTCATTAACATCGATATATTTTACTATCGATAAAATATTTGGTCACGCACTTATAGATGCCCTGAGTTATCCCAGGTATGTCTATAACCTATCTTACACTACAGCTATAGAACTTAGCATTTTTATTGGTGTTATGTTCCACCATCCTCTTATTTATGTGCCTCTTGCACAATGGTTAAATACATAAACTTCTTGCAAGTTTTTTTTTTATACTGTATTTATAGGTTCATAAAATTAACTCGTGTATTCAGGGTCTATAGAAAAAAAAAATAATTTAAACAAACCCCTTTACCTTCATAGCTTCGCAATTACGCAATTAAAAAGCAACATAGTTTCAATGACACACATTCAAATTTGTTACTTACATTCTTGTTTAGTTCAAATATGCGATAATCACCTATATATTTAGTGCAAACGAACTTCTATAATAATATTTTGTTTTGTCTCAAATATTTTTTTTTTAGTTTTCTATTGACCCCGAATATAGTTATCAACCCGTTCTAACCTTGTGTGTCGCTTGTAGACTACACCGTTTAGACTACGTAAGCAAAACCGCTTCCTACTGTACCTCATATAGAACAGAATAATTCTGTGGCTCTAGTGAATAGGGCCGCAAGGGCACAAGTGCCGTACATTTTGTAGGGCTTGTGGCCTTTTTTACTGAGCCAATTTGACTTATACCCTTTTTCACTACCGTCAGATAATTGTAACAAAATGAAACTATTTTAAATATTTTACATTCTACTAGTATCAATTTGACTTTTAATAAAAATCACAAAAATCGCAACTGCGACGGATTGTAATATAATATTATGTAACATCGATATGTTACGTATTATATTTTCTTTTTGGAAATAGTATGTCCTTATCTATAACAGGATTGTCGATTTATTATGGCATGCACTAAGCAAATGTTGTCCCTGTTAGAAAAATATCTAGGTATTATAACAATAGGCTTAGTTCGAAGAAATCATGGATTAAAAGTATACATTTACGCTTCTCCGAGTAGGTAGTCTGTGACACAACCGTTGGCCCCAATTCTCCCGACACGAACCTCCTTTAACACTAATCGGTTTTAATCCCATTGTTGCATAGTTTTACTGCTGTCCGATGCTCCTACAACTCCATTGTTAAACGACCCATGCCATAGAGAACAGATATAACAGAGGTGTATAAGTCTCACCCCGTATTGTATGAGCTCAATTTTCAGACGATATTTTTACAAGCTTTTATTTAACTTGCAATGTATGTCATTATCCGGGTGGAAACTTGCAACTCAATTTTGAAGCAGATGTATTTTTGGCCGATTCAGCTCAAATTTAACACACTTATGTAAGTTCGGTATTAGTATTATGGTACCACTGATCTGATCTGATGCAAAAAGCATATAATCAAGGTTAGATTTAATTCAAAAACGATTTAGCGCTTAACAAAACTTAATCATCATCATTCCAGCCGTAAGACGTCCACTGATAAACTTAAGCCTCTCCCAAATATGGTAGTTCACATCGAAAAGTACCTTATGGCGCTTGGCGCTTACGTTGCAAAGTGTCACATAAGTATTGAAGTGTCATTAACAATAGCGTAAACGCCAAGCGCTATAAGGTACCTTTCCATGTGGACTACGATAAATATGATTCGTATCGTTTTGGGAGGTATAGTAAACCAATTTGATTTCTAGGCCACTTCGAACCTTGTCACAGTGACGTTAATAAGAGATCTTTTGCGTCTTTCATATAGATTTTCACTGTGACAGGAACGAAGTGGCCTATAAATCAAATTGGTTGACTGTACTTGCCATAGTTGCCAATCTTGGAAAGCGGATAGCCGATAGCAACACTACTCGGCAACTAGTATAACAAAAAAATTACACAAAAAAGTATCGAATTAAAAATATGAAACTCATAAAAGTAGGCGCTTAAATGACGCCACTTGATTGGCTTTGGAGAATAATCGCAACCACACCTAATGTATCAAGAAAACCCATGTTCGAAACATTCATTTTTCTCATACTGCACACATCTATTAATATGAATACATCTTTGGTTTCACATTAGATACAATAGCTATTGCGATTGTATTGTGAATTCTGCTACAATGGTCTAAATATCTTTGGATAGTTCAGTCCAATGTCGAAATAGTTGCGTGGTATGTACAGTGTTTCAGTATTGTTATAGAAACGGCTCGGTTACTTGCAATGTTCGCAATATACTTGACTTCAAATTCGGCAATGCGAGTAAAATAAATGTGAATTCAAGTTCTATGACACTGCAGTAAGCACTTTGCGACTATCACAAAGGCAGCGCTTATTCACAGTTCACATTTTCTCTGTTATGGACCATACTATCAAATATACTCTATTCAATTAGTGGTAGCTTATATTTGATTTATTTCACATTTTTATTTTTATAACGGTCCTGGGTTCAAATCCCAGTAAGAGCATGTTTTTATATTAAGCAGAAACGTCTGCTAGCATATCAAAGATATTTAAATCGAAAGAAAAATAGAAAAATTTGACTCGCAGCGGGACTCGAACGCACAACCACTGGATCACTAGCACAGTGCAATACCAATTGTGCTATACGAGTACCGCTTAGACGTGTCAAATTCTTATCCTTCCTGGTATACGTCATTACGGGTGAAAAGGGTTCATACTCTTCGGTAGATGTCGCTACACGTCACCAAATTTTTCTATTTTTCTTTCGATTTAAATACCCAGTAAGAGCATTTATGTGTATGATGAACACAGGTTCCTGAGTCACGAGTGTTTGTATATATTTAAGTATTAGTATATTAGGTATATACATCGTTGGACAAATACCAACAACACGCTTTCTTGAGCTTACTGTGAAGCTCAGTCAATTTTTTTAAGAATTTCCCGAAATATTTTATGTTGTTTATGTATAAAAAGCTATTATTTAATCCCAATGCAGTATTTTGATTAAATAAAAGTTTGTAGAGTAATTGGTACTGAGACTGCTATAATCGGATAAATTCTGAAAATAGAACCTAAGATCTTACCTAGAAATCGCTTATCGCTAATCTAATTAATTAAATCATATATCCAATTATTCAGATAAGTACCAATTATAGTCGAGATATAGGTCCCGGAAATAGAGAACTAAATTAATCGATGTATATAGATAATTATATATAATTGACATATGTACCTACGATGTATGTATATACATATAAGTACAACTTAGTAGAATCCATGACTGTATAAATTTTGATAATCTTTATATAATCAAGTTGCAGTTAATGAAAATGTTCAAATGGTTCTCGAAAAATAGTTTTAGAACTGAAAAAGAGTTTATGTAGTTTAATAAGTTATTAGAACCAGAACCTCAAAGCTTATAACGTAAGATAGTTTTTTCTGCTGATATTATTGTTACATGCTAGCTTTTATGTTGAATTATCGTGTTTTCAGTAAACAAAACAGATACCATTATAATAAACCTAAAGTAATAAGAACCGGTATAGAAATGTCATTATGGTACAATTCAATGATAATAATAAATATAATTTAAGCAATAAGCCTGATATCGTGGTGATAGATCGATCGCAGCGCCGGGCACTGCTCATCGACATCACCGTCCCATGTAACGAGAACCTCGTGAAGGCCGAGAAGGACAAGTCCAGCAATGTACTTAGACTTGGCATACGAGGTAACCGCCATGTGGGAAGTTGATTCGTCGATCATTGTACCGATAGTTGTTTCCGCGAACGGTCACATAGCGAAGAGTCTCGATCAATATCTTGAGAAACTCTCGCTACGTGGTTGTGGTTGGATCAAGGGTCAGATTCAGAAGGCGGTAATCCTGGACACGGCGCGCATATTCCGACGGTTCCTCTCTCTGCAGCCCTAACCACCGGCAGCCTGGGCCCGGCTCCGTTGCCGGCGGCACTCTAGGTTAGGTTTTTTATAATGTTTTTATTGTTTTGATACGTTTTAGATGTATTTTTATATTTTACTTTAATAAAAATGTTATAAAAACCTAGCCTAAGATATGAAATGAATAAAGAATAATATAATTTTACTTATCTTTGTTAAAAAGTATACATTTTTCACTATGATGTTCCATAGTAAACTAATCCACTCAAATTCGGTTGAGTTCAATTCAGTAGAAGTCTTACAAATTAAGTCTGGTGCGGAAGGGTCCTGGATTTTCCCCAGCCTACCTCTCCCCACACAGTCCGAACGCTCTAATTAGCCTAACGGTTTATAATCTCTCAGTCAGTTAAAAAAAAGTAAACTAATCAATGAACGCTGATACGCTGTATGAGGAAGGCGATAGCTAGTCGGTCACCAGTTACGTCAACCAAACGCTTCGTGATTTCTGCAAAGAGTTTATGCGCCGTGGTTCCCCATGGAATTCTAGAGTTTCTACGCTAAATGGTACAATATGGTATTATCTCCCGTACGTCTATTATTTATTGCATTTAATTACTCGACGAGCGTAACCGAAGATTAAATAATACAATTATTTTGCCACATATTTATACATACGACAAATACATGCTAATAATTGCCTCACATATTTATCTAAGCCGACTATTTAGTCTTGTTCAGGTCAATGCAGTATTGTTAAGTTAGTCCATGGAATCAAACCCTTAAACCATATCACCATTGTGCCTTGTTCGGATCAAGTAAACAGTTGAAAACAACGCTAGCTTACAATTAATCTAAACCAGACCAAACTCCTGACTTCTGCCTGAAACTGCTCTTTGTACGCCGCACAGACGATAAAGATTACACAGTTGTAGATACACCATTCCTGATTAAAACCACTCGAGAATTATGCATTTCAGCAGGCATCCTACAATCATCATTTCACCCTTTCAAAAAATAATAAGCCGTAGGTTAGTCGAGTTAACGCGTGACCAGAGGGCTGGGTCATATCTCGCTCAGCGGATCAGCATTGCGATCCAACGGGGCAATGCTGCCAGCCTTCTGGGCACGCTGCCAGCAGACGGCGATTTGGGGCAAATTTTTTATTTATAGTTCTTATTTTTATTTTCTTCATTTTTAGCTTTTAATTCTTATTTTAGGTATAGTTTTATGTTTCTTATTATAATGTCTTTATTTACAATAATTACATTCATTTAAGAATTGTAAACATATTAAAAATCACTTGCGTATGCTCAGAGAAAAAAATTGTAGACGATAATTTCGGGGACAAAATGTATCCTGTTTCCAGAGAAACCGAGGACCCAAACTATCTCCATACAATTTTTCATCTTAATCGACTTAACGTTTGGAACTGGAAGTAGAGGCATACTTTTGAATTTGTAATTTTTATATAAATGAAAATCACACAAATAAATGCCAGGATTCAAATCTGGGACCTCCTTCTTTGTAGGCAGAGTCACTACCGACAAGGCTAGAACTCAGTCTCTGTTATTTTGGTGCAAATAAATTTATTTTCTTTCTTTCTTTCTTTTTTTCAATCCACTAAATATAAGCTTGAATGTATGAGGATTATTTTGATCCTCTTCGCCGATTAGATTACAGTATGTAATTTTTTACATGATACAAAATAAATTTTTCGAACTTCATATTCACCCAGCACGTGAAACTGTAACTCTGGTTATGATAACACATTTTTTTATACATTTTCTTCTTGTATTTTTTTACTTCTAAAGGATGTTATGATATTAATATAGCTTTTTAAAGATATATAAAATGTAAATTTAACTAAATTACTTTTCAATCTGGCATAAATCACAAAATAATGTTATTGACAGATATGATTCAAACAGTCCATTCAAATTACTAATTTAAATAGCCTACAAAACCGTTACAAAATCCAGAAATAGCTGTTAAAAGTAAAACAAGTTACAAAAAAATAAAAATAAAAGATTTAAAATATTTAATCTGCTTTCAGCGAGCATTCAATTGCAAGTTGTACATGTAGTTAGAAAAACATATTTTGTATCATGTAAAAAATTACACCCGTATCAGAACAATGCATAAGTATACTCGTAACTGCCAGCATGTTGTATATCTGCCTCACTATTTAGAGTCTTGCTGTAATAGCAAAGTTATGGATACCGCTCCCTTGTATACAGTGTAACGCGCGAGACCGCAGCCAATTCACGCCGACCCCAGTACATTGGATTGTGGATACACCATAGCCCTCCGAAACTAATTGTTGGTACAAAACTGGGACGTAACGGGATAGGTGCATTTCGGAGAACTAAAATTAATATATAATATTTTTAGGTTTGATTTTAACGTACTATTAAAAAATACGGTGTAGTGTTTTTTAAACGCTTTTAATTGAACTAAATTGTATACAAGTTTTATAAATGGAGTGTGAGGTCAAGTTACTTATCTATCACTAAATAATTGTAATAATAGACTGGATTAAAAAGGTTGTTTTATTAATAAATAATTGAAAAATTTTACACAAATTGACCCTCGAGCTACCTATACCGGAAGCTCAGTAAGGCTTGTGTTGTAATTAGGCAACGATATATATAATAGATACATATAAATACATAGAAAACATCCATGACTCAGGAATCTGCGCTCATCTCAAAAATAAATGCCTTGACTCGGGATCTGAACCCAAGACCATCGGCTTCATAGGCAGAGTCACTACCCACTAGGCCAGACAGGTCGTCAAAAACTTAGTTTTTTTTTTGATAAAACGTGGCTAAGTATGGCTGTGCCGCCTTTCATCAATCAATCCAATTTTTATGAGCTACAACATGCCCCCCTCCTCAAAAAAACTGTAAGCAGCATAGGGGTTTTTATGCCATAACCGCCACGCCATGATTGGTAAGTTTTTATAGTATATTCCACATCTACTACATCATCATCATCTATCTACGGAACGTGCTGCTTGTCCCTCGGTGGTTTCTGATTACAGTTCAGGGACTATACCCAAGTCTACATACAATTAAGTATATTATGTTTCCATCAAGGGTTATCAGATAACGGTCATTAAAAATGTTTGAGGTGTTATTAGCAATCAACATAATTTGTAGCGTGTTCAGTGTTCTGGAAAAAAGCCGTATTTTCACCTCATTGAAAATTGAACTTGCGTTTAATTTTGCTTAAAATTGCCATAGTGATTTATTTGACTGTTACACAGCTCTTTCGTATTGCTTTTATTTTATTCATCAGGTTTTACAAAATTAACTCTTCGTAAAAATTACACAGCTCTCAATAACAAGTCGATTTTAAAATAATTAAAGTTTCATCTGCTGTATACCGGTAGTACAAGTAATTTTATTTCGGCGCATAAACCTAACATCTTGTTTTTTTTTCATATATTAATAATACATACGATAACTGAGATCAAACGGCACCTCACATTTGTAAAATCATGGCATAGAATATCCCCATTATCGATCGGTTTACAACTATATATAGGTATTAGACTTTTATATAAATTTAACCAAATAATAATTAACACTAACAATAAAATTCAGGTACCGAAGATGCCGGGAGCAATCCATCGCTGAATCGTGAGGCTTATAAGCTGAGCTCTTCGGCCTCTTGTGGCATCTCTGAGTCTATTTAAAAGGTCCTTAAAGAGAATTTAAAACTCATATTAAGGAAATTATTTAAAACTTTATGTGAGGTGTAAAAAAATAAATTACAGAGAGACAATCTTACACAAATCGCCCTGGACTATTTTAACTCAGTATGTTCGATAAGTTATGTTTTCTCCCAAGAATAAATATTTGCGTCAAACCCACACATAAAAGGGCAATTATTAGTCAGGATTTGAACCCACGGGATCTCCTGCTTTGTCGGCAGGATCACTACCGCCTACGCCTAGGCCGTTAATACAATAATAAATTATGAATCTCAATTATTATTTCCTTTGTTTATAAAGACTTCGCTAATTACATCAAAATATCAGTACTAAAGTGTAACTTGTTGAGCGCCGTGACACCATAACTTGAGACGCGAACTCGTAAAATTTATATTTAAAGTGATACAAAAGTTAACCCCTCACAAGCCCCGGTTCAGACAATGGCGGAGCGGGCGACGGCAAGACACTTTAGAAAATTTTAGAAAATTCTTAGTAATTTTCTCACGAAAACTTGGTAATTTCGCCCGCTTTTCGGACGTACGGCAGCATAAATCATTGAACTTGTTTTGTTTATAACAACGCAAACTTTATCAACGGTGTTAACAAGCGAGTGTTCTGTAGGCGTCTACAAAGCCATTTAAGGTGAGAGAATGAGTTTCGGAAGCAGAAATAAGATTTAAACGTGACGCTTCTATAGGTCCGCAGTTTTGTTGTCGAGTTTAGTCTGTAGATTAGAAGACAATAGCTGTAGTCTAGCAAAATAGAAGTGTAAGAGAAAATCATAATACCTCTCTCCTTTTTATGGTAATATGACTAGCGTAAAATAAAGACAATACAATTTTTCTATCTTTCCTCTAAATCAGTCTGGGTTGTGTAATACTAAAATGTCAATCAAGGAGTTGGCGCAGAATAGGTAGGGCTGTAAGAAACTCCACAGACAAGAAAATAACTTTCAACTTTACTATGCTATCTTCCAAATGACAAACCTGCTGACCAAGCTATACGTGTTTCTATTAAAGAAACCCATATTTATTTCAATCATAAGTATTTAAACAAAGTATGTAAGGATCAACTTTTATTAGGCTATAAATTGAATATAAGCCGACGTGTTTTACTTGAGTTGCCGCAAGCACGCAAACTACATAAAATCTGTGACGAAAATAATATAAGTTAAGCATTTGTAATTGTCAGAAGTCATGAAAATGGAGGCAAAAATCGTGCGACTTCCAACATTGAGTTACATTAAATCTAAGTAGATATAGTTTACTGTTAAAGCCTCACTAAAAGCATTACTTTTTTTTTGTAAAGACTTGTATTTAAAAAGTGTTCCGAATGATATCAGTTTTTAATTTGAATTAGGTAAGGGTTTTTGAGTCAGCGAGTTATGGAGAGAGCGATGCTCGGAGTTTCTCTGAAGGATAGGATTCGTAACGAATACATCCGATAGAGAACCAAAGTAATCGACATAGCTCGAAGAATTAGCAAGCTGAAGTGGCAGTGGGCTGGCCATATCGCACGAAGAACCGATCACCGCTGGGGTAATTGCGTCCTTGAGTGGAGACCGCAACTCGGAAAACGTAGTGTGGGACGCCCTACAACCAGATGGGATGACGATCTGACGAAAAATTGCAGGCAGATGCTGGATGCGGAAAGCTGAAGGCAGGGCGCTGTGGCGCTCTTTAGGGAAGGGCTATGTCCAGCAGTGGACTACGATATATGATGCGGTACTGATGAGGATGATGATGACGAGTTATTAGTTTCAACGATTATACCACAAGAAATATAAAAAGTGATCAATATCATGGTACTTTTATGCTTCATAGTCCCTGCCACATAATAATACATGCTGCTAATCACAGATATTTTTGGTCTTTTCTATTGAAGTATTTGTACATTATGTAAGTACCATTATGTAAAAATTAGCTGTAGTATTTATTTATATACTTATTTGTACAAGGATCTTCGCCCCGAATGAACTTTAAATATTCATAGAAACTTATTAACGATTGAATAAATGATTACACATATTTATTACTGCCAATCATACCACAAAAAATAGTAATATCGTAAATATAAAATATCAGACTTATAACAGACAAGCCAGACTAATAAATGATTATCATTTACTTTCAAGTTCAAACAGACAAGGTTCGTCGACTTTTTATCCGTTTCCAAAATTGCGACACAAAGGTTACATTGAATTACAAAAATCCATTTAAATCATAGTTAAATAATACGAAATGTTCACGGCTGAAACCAACGCAAAAAACAAAAGAAGTGACAAAAGGCGGAGTGCCTTTGACGAATGAATTTTTAGGCAATATTAATTCTTCTCCGAGATCACTTATTTTGCGAGTAGTATAAAAGAACCTATTTCTGGAACACTTAAAAGGATTAGAAAAGTAATGACTTTAATATTCATTTAAAGCTGTCATCTTCAATTATCATTTATATTTTACTACTAGTGTTATGGGGACTATGCCTCAAGAGGAGCTGCTTGACGGGGTGTGTTAAGTTTTTTGATATTAATAATAATTAAACCTATTTTATTTTAGTTTAATTACTTTTATTAATTCTCATAGATATATTTAATTTCGTATTTAGATTCCCATCATAATATTGTAGTTATTGTAAATAAATAATTTTACAACTAAGTTTCTCAGCTGAGATTCCTTACTACGCTAATGTTGAAATAAAAAAACCCACCCGATGACCACGAACGATGCTTAAGGGTTCAAAACATCGGGATGACATAGTATATATACGCGATATAATCCGTTTTAGTTGTTTTATTTCATGAGTAATTATCGCGGCAACCGAAGACAATATTATGTATTGTAATGTTACTGATTTAAACTTTCACGCTTTTTACATATTATTACAAATAAGTGGAACTTATCTAGGTTATATTAACTTTTAAAAATTACCTCCAAAGTTTCGATAACGACATTGTCTTTGACCTTAACCCGAGACATAATAAATATTTCTGGATAAATATGGCTTTGAATTATTTTCTTTTTCAATTATTTTGTATTAGAAGCATCTAATGATTGAAATTTTTATCAATAAGGTAGTTAAACATTTAACTGACATAACAAACAAAGCAGTAAGCTAATAATATAATTCAAACTAAACACAGCAACTCAGCAATCTTAAAGCTCGCAAAGCTAAAAGTAAAAGACAATATGTGCACATAAAATGTGTATTACATTACATCCTTTTGGTTTTATTTGGAAGAGCTCACGTTTCTACATTCCTCGTGGGTGCTCTATATCTCTGTTGGGAAACAAGAAATTTAATAGCCACGCTATCAACGGTACAATCACAAATTGAAACAGCTAGTAACGTTTCGTGTCGAAGTTTTGCCTGAATTTCTGCTGGTCACTCGTCTGCTTTTGAATGGCGAATATGAAGCAATGAATATATGAACGGAAGTATTTCTGTGCAATCTCATCAGAAATTATGTCATTCGCAGTGGAACAAAGTAATCCATACTAATATTATAAATGTGAAAGTGTTTGTTCGTTTGTCCGTCTTTCACGGCAAGACGGTGCGAGGAATTGATTTTTAGGTTTTAGGTAGTTGAAGGGATGGAGAGTGATATAGGCTTTCCAGCGGGAAAACATCTCATTCCCACGGCAAAACTCAATATGTTACATTTTCCTCTAACCATGCGGGTGAAGCCGCGGGCATCATCTCGTCGTATATAATCATCAGAGGCTCTAGTGTAAGTTACGTAAAAAAAACATTTACGAACGCGTAAGTGATAATGTTATTTATATGGGAAACGCAAACGCTTTCGTGACGTAAAGTTACGTTAAAAACTTACACTCAGGGCTCTGACCGCTAAAGTTAAATGGCAGTGGGTGCGGCACTAATGACAAATGACTAATGGACCAATGTCCATTATGTCTAAAGGCGACCACGTACCGTAGAGCGCAGCAGGCCCCCTACAAGGTGCACCGAAGACCTGGTAAAGATCGCGGGATTTACAATCTATATCCACTTCCTCGGGTACCTCGCACAACGTATCAGCATTGCGTAAAACGAGGTAATGCCGCCAGCATCCTTGGTACAATGCCTCAAGGGCTTTTTTTACATTTAATAACTAGTTAATGACATGAATTTTAATGAATGTAATTATTGTAAATAAAGATTTATGTCAGTGCAAGTAATAAGTTTGCTAGAATTATAAAGAACAAAACCATTAGCCCTGACGTTGCCGACAAATTAATCTTAATTGTACCCTGATTGCTCCTTCATAGCACTTTGGTTGAAGCAGGTCCGTGGACGGAAAACATTTTTGAATCAAAAAACGATTTAAGCAAATCGAGACAGGTAAATACTGACAGAACTTACGATCATATGAGATAAAAAAAACTATTAATAACCATAAATAGGAAACTAAATAAACATATTTTTTGCGACAAAGATCCAATAACTAATAGGACAAAATGTCTTCTCCAAAAAAAAAACTATTAGGCTTTACTGATATTAGGACGCTTGTGCTATTACCTTTTATCAGTTTTGTATTAATACTTTCTTATACGTTATTTTCAGTTATTTGAATTTGTATTTTATGCCTTCCAAATTAAATGTCACAGTGATAGTATTTTATGATTTCTGTGTGCTTTTGTTATTACAGCTTCGGAAAACGCAAACCAGGTGCCAAACGGAGGACAGGCCCTCAAACTGAACGAATCGCGTTCGTGAAAAAACGGATTATAACCATTTATAGCAGCTTTATAGAGCTACGATACGCTTCCTATATAAATTGGCAGTATTTATAATGAACGTGTCTCAGTTAACAAGGTAGACACGTGAAATTCAACGGGCAATGACCAATTAGGGCCAAGGTTCGCCTAGTGGGACAAATAAGTGGGGTCCGGACAAAAAGTGACAAGGAAAGAATGGAGGCATTAGGTAAAAACGTCTATTAGAGCTCGTGACAAACGATCCGGACGTTGCTGTTTCATGATGATTATAGACCTTACCTTACCCACCGGATTAGTGAGGCTGCGGACTCATTATGCAGTCCGGAAAAACAAGTTTGAGATCGGAAAATAACTAGGTAAGAAACTGCTTGCAAGCTGGAAAAATAGTTAAGTAATACGGCCATACGAGTATGTTTGCAAAAAATATGGCGGATATTATTATAAGCTGTTTTACATATTATATTTTATAGAAATTAATCGTACCTACACCAATAATTACACCTTTATTCCAAAATAAATAAATATCTATAATTTGGACCCGGGTATGACCTTAAACTACGTCCAACAATGAGAGGTAGGGCACAGCGATGACCATCACGCTTGAATCTGGGGCAGCCCAACTGGGGAAGTACCTCCTCCTTACAGAAGACCACAGCCATAATAGCACTGCTACCTTTCAGGTATGTATGTAGTGCTGTGTTCCTGATGGTGAGTAAGGTTCCCAGAACTCCAACCCTCCTTAAAGGCCGGCAACGCACTTGTGACTCCCTTGGTGTTGCGGGTGCCCATGGGCGACGGTATTTGCTTACCACTTGGCAATCCGTCTGCTCGTTTGCCGCCTATGTCATAAAAAAAGTAACAATTAATTTCAACAAAAACTAAAAATAGACCTTCGGCATGGTACCAAAGGTGCTGGCAGCATTTCCTCGCTGAATCGCAAGGCTGATACTGTCAGCTCTTCGGTCTCCTTTTATTATTGGTACAAAAAGTAGATAAATATATTTCCGATCGTAAAATCTGATTTGTCCAACATTGAATTTTGACATGAATAACCACATGTCGTTCAGCGCTATCTAGTATCTAAACCTGTTTAACTCAAAGAATTTTGTGCATACCCTATATAACCCAATAACTTGGTTTACGCAACACAGAATCGCGTACTCTGGCTCATTACCCGCTGTGATTTCATTCAATACGGTCGGTCCTTTTATTACATCGAAAGGTTCACCTAATTAGTAGTTAACCAAAACTTTTACCATAAACCCTTTGTTATCTACGCTATCGCATTATTTGCATATCGCTACAGTTTCGGATAAGTCAGTAAAATCCGTATTGCTCACGGAAAAAACGGTCCACGATTACGCCCCCCCAAAACAGTGTAGCCCCAACGATTATGTCCCCACAAAACCGTAAACACCCGAAGCTGACATAAGTGAGCTAAGTCGAACATGATAGAAATCCTAATCTTCGTTGGCACTGCTCCGAACTGTCGTTAATAAAACTCCCTGAAATCTTATCTCCCTCGGGCGAGATAAAATATTTCCCCACAAAAAACAAACATCTTAACCGTCGGAACGGGCCGGGGAAATTTCGAACTTATTGCTATCTTGACGAGGATATATCGATTTTAAATATTGAGAAGAATACACTGATATATAGTGCTCGGACAAGTCATCGCAAAACAATCGCAACTCGGCAATAGAACAACATGTGTAGAGTCGCATTATGTACAGTATTATGTACGGATGGCAAGCGGCCGGACGGCATGACCCTCGTTTCTTGGAAGTTGGGAAGACCTCTTGTCTGGGACGCCACATGTGTGGACACTTTTGCGCCTTCCCACCTTCCAAGGACCTCGGCCAATGCTGCTGCAGCAGCTGAGGCAGCAAAACAACTCAAGCGGCTCAAAATAAATATGCAGTTATCGATTCTGGCTGCATATTTGAGCCTTTTGGAGTTGAAACCCTTGGCTCATGGGGACCCGGAGCTCACATTATTTTTAAGGAGCACTAGGCGCCTTGTGGATACCACGGGTGACCAGAGGGCTGGCTCATTCCTTGTGCAAAGAATTAGCATCGCTATTCAGCGCGGGAATGCTGCTAGCCTTCTGGGTACCCTTCCATGCGGCGCTGAGTTAGCTCCTATTTTTTATTTGTAAATATCTGTATATACCTTGTTTTAGTTTTCTTTAGTTCTTAGTTTTATTTTAATTCTAGTTTTTTTTTTAAGTTCATTCATATTGTATTATCTAATAAATTTATAAGTAGTATTATTTAATTATATTTTTCAATGAAATTTATTACTGCAACCCAAAATTCACCATACGTGTGTTAATTATGGTGTAATTACGTGTATTAAATATTTTGAAATAACCATATTTAAAATATTTAAAAGTAACCATAATTAAGCAAATAAAACAAAACTGTGTCAAGCATGGCACTTTGACAAATCCAGACAGATATGCGACTAAAAACGTCAAATGTTAAATTACGGTAATATCGACTTTAGATAAAAATAATCTTAAGTCTCGACTCTATAGAGTCTTGTTCCATGTAAATATCTATTTCTGCGACGACTTGTCCGAGCACTGCTGATATATCACTATTTACCCTGTCTATGAAGACGATGGTACTGTCTTCAAATCTCAGGATGTGAGGAGCACAGGTATTCGTTCCTGAGTCATGACTGTTTATATCGTTGGCTGAGTACCCACACAAGCCTTCTTGAGCTTACCGTGGGACTCAGTCAATTTGTAAGGAATTCCTGTAATATGTATTTATTTATATTAACTGGCATCGATTTGATATGCTTAATAAATGATGACCGAGTTATTCAGTGTCAGATGCCGGGTTTAAATGTTACAGACATCTTCTGCTTTTGTGGCTGACGTCCTAACCTGTCTACTAATGGACGTAAGCCTCCCATATAAACTGTCTCAGAGCGGAAAGAGAGGACGGTTAAATTTCCTAATTACCACGAGTGGCAGACGGGTTGGCGATCACAATATGAGCCACCGTTCTAAAGTTACACTGCAGTGCGTCATCTGATGGTCCCAGATTAAAGCTTCCGGGTCCAGTGCGTCTAGGCAAGTTTTATACGAAGCATAATCTAAATATTCTCTAATAGGTGGATTAATATTATTATAGCCCATTTACTGTTACGATCGACCACTTCTTTTCGATCGCTATCTACACAAACGGCGTCTTACAACGTCGCACCAAAAAACAATCTACAATCGTTCGACGTCATAATTTGCTATAATCTCTGTAATTAAGTGCTTTGTTCTTATCGCATTGTTCTTATAAAGTCGTGAATCAATTAGGTGCGAGGTCTCCGCTTTAACAAAGAGTTACCGACGCCAGTTAGCGAGACAAAGAAGGATTGCCCTAGAGGACCTGAAGTCTCGTTACAACACATATTTATTGGTTGGAGAGAAAACTTGCTTTTAAACAGAAACTTGTAGCCGTTGTTAGAATGTGTTGTTACATTTAAGCAGTGTGTGTTACTACCATTTCTTTTAATAATTGCTGATCTTTAAAGTTTTGTTGTTTTGCGTAATAGTACATCGCTGGTATTTGTGGCCCGAACTGAAGTGGAGGGGTGATAAGAAATTTAAAACAATGTGTAGAATTTTCTGGGATATATTTTGTTTATCGCAACGGATAGAGCTCGTGAATTGAGGAGAAATACTTAATTCACATATTATTTTGAAAAGAAAACGCAGTTGTTACTTAAATGGCTATGTTTTCGAGATAGCCATTTTAGGTTCGTTGTTAAAAGTATTTTTTGTGCTGCTTAGAAAAGTAAAGAATATATACAAGGTGTATCTAATGTAACACAAAAACGTTATCAAAGCAAAACTTAATTCACGCGACGCTGTGTGCCAAGCACTCAGATCGCTTCCGCTCTTGTTGCGGCGTGTTCACAACAAATATTCTAGAAAATATTTGAATAGTGGCTTGTACAAGAAGCATAATTTCCATTGACTTAAGTAAATACAAAGTGTATTTATAATATTAAATTTTAACCAGGCTTAGGCATTAGTGGTATGAAAACACTCTTCAATGAAAACACTCTTAACTAATGTCTTTTTGTTTCATTCAATTCATCACGCAATGTATCGCTACTTTTTCTTATTTGCGATAGCGTGACGTCTGTCTACTGTCGATTCAAGTGTACGCAATACATTGCTGCTCGAAAACAATTTAAAAATTAATAACGCTTTAGTGGTTAAGACTAATTTAAAATTACCTTACAATATCTGTTCATAGTACGAAAACCCACATTACGGTTTGAGGTAATATTAAATATACTCGTTGTATTACAGGCTAAGAAATGTTCTGTGATCCAAGAAAGAAAAGATTAGATAGTAAGTTTCTTTTGACGTAAAACAACGTTTACGAATGCGTAAGTGATAATGTTATTTATATGGGAAACGCAAAAGCGTTCGTGACGTAAAGTTACGTTAAAAACTTACTCTCAGGGCTCCGAAATATCTGATGCCAAACAAGCCCGTATAAGATCGATTATGTCGCAAGATTGTCTAAAAATACGTATTTATAATAGGACTAAATATAAATAATACTAAAGCCAATTAATTATCTAAACGACCTAATTATCTAAATTTGATCTAGTGGGTAGTGACCCTGCCTATGAAGCCGATGGTCCTGGGTTCGATTCCCAATCAGGGCATTTATTTGTGTGATGAGCACATAGATATTTTTTCATGAGTCATGGGTGTTTTCTATGTATTTACGTATTTATATGTATCTATCTATTATACATATCGTCGTCTAGTTCCTACAACACAAGCCTTACTGAGCTTACCGTAGGACTAGGTCGATTTGTGTAAGACTGTCCCGAAATATTTATTTATTTATTTATATTATTTATTTATTATAAATATAGACAGGCCGATATTTAAATATGAAGTTAATAAGATCAGGTGTGTAAGCTGGTATTAAGGGAAGAACTGTCAACGTCAGTGTCCCTCGCTGTAAGGGTTCTCGATATAATCCCTAGGTCTCGGTCTGACACTGGTGTTGATTTAAGAGCGACGATTTCATGTTTATTTAATGCGAAGTATATATTATTGAATGAAACTTTTTTGTTCAAATCCTGCAAAAATTTTTTTTTTTTTACTGAAACGGGTTTATGGGAAAAGGAGAAAAATAGCCATAAACTAAGCAATAGCAATAATTTATACATTCATGAATTATTTCATGTTCACGGGATATACACATAGCAAATCTTTTAATTCATTTTTAAAATATCATTATTAAATTATTGTACATTATAGGGAATAAATGAGTTATCTACAGCGAGTATATTCAATATTACTTCACCGTAACCAAACGTAGGTTTTCGTACTATATGTGGATTCGTACTACAAAATCTGTATATTACAAGGTAATTTTAATTTAGTCTTAACCACTAAAGCGTTATTATTTTTTAATTATTTTCGCAATGTATGAAGCGACAATTCTGACGTCAAAGTAGCGATACATTGCGTGCTGAATTATTTTATAAAGAAAAAAAAATATTTAAATCGAAAGAAAAATAGAAATATCTTCGATATTTAAATCGAAGGAAAAATAGAAAAATTTGACAAGTCTAAGCGCTACTCGAGTAGCACAATTGGTAGTGTACTGGGCTAGTGATCCAGTGGTTGTGGGTTCGAGTCCCGCCGCGAGTCATTTTTTTCTATTTTTCTTTCGATTTAAATATTGAAGATATTCGGTAGCAGACGTTTCTGCATAATAAAAAAAAAAGTTAGGAGTTTTTTTTTTGATGGAACATCGGTTCATAGCACTAATGCCTGCGTCTGGTTAAAATTTATGGTAATATTAAAAACACACTGTATAATGCAGACAAACATAAATAGTGCAAAAAAAGTATATTTAGTACCTAATCATAATTTCTCGCGTTTAGTTTACACATTCTTCGCAGTTTATTTTACGATTTATTCCCTCAAACATCCATTTAGTAAAATCAGCACTTTCCGAAGTACACAACTCAGTAAAAGTGAAGCGAAGCAGCTTATCTCCTAAACGTCTTAGTCTGTCGACGAATAAGCAGGACTTGGGAGGCTTCAGGAAAACAAGATTACTTCTTGCTTGTACACAACTTGCAGGTCGATGAACTTGGTGTTTAAAATGAAAAATATGAGCTATTTTAAATGTTTTCTTCGTTGTTATGAAATGTTGTGAAGTGATACTACGTACATAAATATTAAGACTTTAGAGTCATTATGTCCTGCCTATGGGGCCGTCGGTCCAGGATTCAAATCCCAGTGAGGGCATTTATTTGTGTAATTACTACATAGAAAACACCCATGACTCAGGAACAATATCTGTCTCATCACACAAATAAATGCCCTGATTGGGATTTGAACCCAGGACCATTCGGCTTCATAGGCAGGGTCACCTGTCACCCACTTGCCCAGAGCGGTATAGTATATATAAAGTGACAGTTTTACTATTTATCTAAATAGTCACTGTGAAATATATTTTTATTGGTTTCTACGAATTTAGTATTATAAGAATATTATAATTGTCACTTTAAACTAATAGGTCGGTTAAGTTCATTAGGTCGCTTCATATGCTTGAATGGAAAACTGACCAGAAATAGGATGACGGCGGGGACTCTGGATTTTTTACTTTTCATAATATACCTACATAACGTACTATTTACAGTAACATCTCTCTATCATTTCAGTACCTAAAATAACATCTCTATATCTTAATATTGCCTCTGCCTTGACTATCTACTTAGATCTCAAACTAGGGCGCCTTGGGGGAAAATCTGGCGCAGACAACCGGACTAATATATATATATATACCGGATACAATACAATTTTCCTTCTTATTTTGAAAGGCAACTTTTCACTATAGAAATTAGTATCAACGACAAGTCTTAGAATACGGTTTTTATGGTCCCATTTTGACAATTAATGAATAAAACGCTTTATTCAATAAATTAGTCTTTGTAGACTAATTAGTCTTAGCAGCTTACATTTTAAAAGGATTAGGAACAGTAGAGTATGACGTAGCTACTTAAGAAGTTAAATGTTACTGTTGTATATTGGAAGAGTGTACAATTTATTTAAACATTATAAAACACCAACCCACCTTGTACTACAAGCTCATAGTGCCCAATGCACACACGTTAACCTATTAGGACAGGACGTCCACTGCTGGGCATAACAGGCTTCCCTCATACGTCACCATATAATAGGGAGCGATATTCAGCACACTGCAGCCGACTCCCAACGACCTGTACCAGGTCCGTAGCTAATTTATGGACGATTGACTCTGCTCTTTTCTATATCCGTCGATTGACAACATTGAACACTTTCCATCTATCGTAATGGCAAATTGAATGCTGTCATTCTATATCATAATATTTTGACTAACTCTTGCCATCTTATGGCCCAGCGCTGGTGGCCTAGCGGTGCAAGGCTGCAAACCAGAAAACGCAGGTTCAAACCCCGGCTTGTACCAATGAGTGTTTCGGAACTTATTTACGAAATATAATTTGATATTTACCTGTCGCATTTCGGTGAAGGACATTGGACTAATCCATTGGAATAAGGCTTAGTTTACCGTCTTGGTTGAGAGTTCAAATGGCAGTCCCTTTCGTAAAACTAGTGCCTAAAATCTTTGATTACTGTAGTTGCCAAGCGGACCCTAGGACCCGGGACAACATAAGGAACACGATTGTCAATTTCTGGCCCCGTTGATTGGGGCAGAAGTTAGTTATTTTAGGTGATCGTTCGGTCAACAATCTGTAAACATAAATAAATATCCAACTGAAACCGTTTCCTCAACTAAAAATCAAACAAACTCAGTTGGCAATGAACGTTTGCATCGAAAACGTAGCTCGGTAAGTAGACGTTTCTCGGCTACGCTCGGAGTCACGAAAATAGTTCCATTGATGTATTGGCAAAGGCGACGGTAGAATTTACTTTTCATTACTACTGAAAGTTTGTTTGCAAACAGCTCAACACTCGTTCGAACGATTCACTTGAACCTCGCTTCTTGTACTGTATGTAGAATATGGCGCTGAGATCGTTTTGCGGTATGAAAATGTATTATTTATCCTCTTCATTCCAATTCTATAGTTTGTTATTTATGTCTGTGTTTTTTTAGATTTATTATTCATATAAAAAACTTTTAAGGGTTAGAAGCATAATTTATAGTGAAGTTTTGTAAGTAAATAACATTTATTTATTTCAGTAACAAGTTTAAGTTTTTTTTTATAAGAACTACCAATGCTAGAAAAACTCGCGCGATTAAATGTTGACCTTAGTTTTAATTACAGCAAACTTTACAAATTTTCTTTGATTCACAGGGTTAAATGAACTTTGAATAATTTACTTCTGAAAGTATTCATTATGTATTTAGGTTAAAGAAGAAACCCACATTTTTAAATTCACAAGCTCGCGTTCAAATCCTACCATTTTTAGTAAAAAAGCAGACGATCAATGTTATACCACGAATACCCAGTATCACAACCCTAGTCTATGTTTTTTTTTCTCATAGTGTACGAGCATAATATTGTTTTAAACGCGTCTGATTTCTCAAATACTTAACACGGTTAATATTAACTAAATATTTATAAAACGCTATGCCTTATTGTATTACACACAAAAAAGTTTGTCAAAGGTTTATCCCATTCCATCTTATTGAAATTTCAGTTTGTCGAAAAGAGGTAACATGTATGAGACAGTTACTAAGTATTATCACTAACATAATACTACGTACAGATTCATTTAATCCCAACAGACTTAAAACAAATACTTATCCAAACGAAAATAATAAAAACTTTCCAGAAGCAGGCCCTTAAAGCTAGGTTCTGAGTCCCCAGCGGTTGGCACTTTATAGCAGAACCAACGCAGCTCGGGTCATAAAATCACATCTAATAATATGTATACACGGCCACACTTAAGTCTAAGGGATAAGAGCCAAAATTGTTTACCTAATTTCGGTCTCGGCCACGCAAAGCACAACTTTACTTCTCGTTAACCCATTTTTGCTTCTAGCTCGTGATAAATTAATTTACTATAAAGCTTTAGACAACATTATAGTGAGATAAGTCTGAGTAAAATTTAGATTTTCACGCAATAGGCCAGTTAAGTAAGGCTAGATATTACTAAGGCACACGCTAACCGTAAATAATGCTCCAAAAGTAACAGTGTAAAACACACGTCTTTTTAATATAATATAATACAATCTGCCAGAAATATATTTGTATACTATTTTATTAAGTAGGCGTCCGGTTTTTTATCCAATAGCCTAGTAGCTAGTCCATCCTTTCCACTCAATAGCCTAGTACATTTTAGATTTCATTAAAAGTCAACTGTCTTTACCTACACCATGGCGGGTGCTGTCTGTACGCGTCCCATGACACGGACAGGGGCAAATCCGGTTAGTGTACCCCTTACAATCATTAAATTGTCGAAAGGGACTGCGCATTGGCTCGATCCGGGTCCGCATTTGCCTCCCAAATGTCCGGAACACCATTGTTTCATGTACGGGAAAGACAAATAAAAAAGTAGGTACATATAAAACATATTTCCCAAATCTTTACTTCATGATTTTATAGTATGATAATAATATAACATAGATTGAGAAAGGCCCATTAATTTACATTTACTTATGTAGATAAATACATACATACTTTTACTACTTATAAAACATTATGTCCAAAACTTTGAAACAAATGAAGGACACAAATAAACGTTCTTACCAGGAACCCTGAATTTTCGGCTTCGTAGACAGAGTCACTAGCCGTTTAGGCTACTGAAGACTTATCACACATGTATAATCATAATAACATAAATAAATAAGTTATTTATAAACAAAATAATCTCTGTGTTAAATTACCCGTTTAAATACGTTAAGAAGACCCGTTCAAATACGTTTTATAAAACCATATTATCAGCAAAAAAACAACTCTTCTAAACCGCAAATTCAAACTAGAATATGCAGCAAGAAAATCCCAGTCGATTAAAAATAAAGTGTCCGCATTAAAGAACAATGCCCACAATTTCTCATGCAATTCCACTGGGTACTGGGGTTATAATAAAAAAAATCCCTTCAGACAATTTTCCATTATCTGGACGTCCATTGTCGACCGATGGTCAGCGTTTTACGGCTGGGCACTGTGTCGTAAGTTCTTATTAAACCGTCGGGGACGTCTTCCCTCAAGTTCCCTCTAATTGATTTAGAGACTGCCGCGATGGCATTTGGCCTCTTTTGTTTACTTTTTGCTTTTAGGTATCGAGGGTATCGCTAATGTTCGTTTTCAGTGAATTATAATACGAGAAAATATTGTTTTTTTTTTGGAATCACCTCCTTAATATACTGCGCTATATACTCGTATCCTTTAGTAAAATTATAAAAATGCGAAATTATCCCAATTTTGTCTGCCTGTTACCTTTCATGGTTAAACCGCTGAACCAATTTGAATAAAATTTGATATACAATGAGTTTAAGCCCTTTGAGAGGACATAGGATAGTATATACTCGCATCATGAAATTTATCAGTTATGAAACGGGTAAGAAGGGAAAATATAATTAGTACTCTGGAGTAAATATCATTACGCTCTAATCAAGCAACATTTGCTATCACACTAAAACATCATTGTATTTTAGTTACTTAACAATATTCCAAATACAGAAATAAATGCCATACTGTCAGCCTGACATGGTCTAGTTTTTTCATTTGTCACAATAACTGTCACGCTCCAAGAAGTATGTGAGTGCGAACGAGACGGATAGCGCTACAGACGATAAAATAGCAACCATGCTATCTATTGTGACAAATTATAAAACCCTAACCGTATTAGCCTCTAGCCGCCCAGAGATTAAAACTTGCCAGGCAATATGCAACTATGGTTTGTCATAATTAAAATTCTAAATGGCATCCAATTTGAGACCTTTTTATAGGTCTATGGGCGGCTAGAGGTTAGGTTAGCTGGTCAGTATTCGAATCCGGGACCGGTAAAAATATCGAATTCAAACGCAAGAACAACGAAGTAACTAATCTTTTTAACTATAATAATTATAAATTAAACTAAAAAAACAACGCCATAAATTCACCTCCGTATAATCTCGGTGAATTTTGTCATAACACTGAAAGAAAGGAAGAAAACGAGGGAAGAAAAATGAATGATTACGCCGAGAGGGCCATCAGAAGGAATGATATACGAGTTTAATCCAAGCCCCATCCTAGTTTTATTACTATCGAACGATTGTAAAAACGTATTAGTGGAACTAAAGTGGCCGTAGTGATGAGACACTGCGGAATTCTGTGAGTTTGGCGAGTAAAAAACGAGCCAAATTAGCCAATGTAATAATAAGAATAAGAATAAGAATAAGAATTATTTATTTCGTAAAGACATACCTCAAGTACAATACAGTGAGACTATATAAACAGATTTTTAACAATAATTAATTTAATTTAGATTCGTTGTCACATTCAGTACTGTCAACACTAATTGTTTTTTGTATACATGCGTAATTGCGTATATAAATAGTTTACAATCCTGACGGCGAGTGTGTCAATCAATATAGGTTTATTGTTAGGTAATATTTTAATGTTCTTGATAATCAGATTTGTAATTCATCACTATATTTAAGTAGTCATTTACAACCTTTGCGTAGAATGATGGCCTTTACCTCCCGTACTAGTTATAAACTGTATCACGGGGGGTAAGATTCGTCATCCATTTACAAGTCATAATAACAAATAATGTAATGACTTCTTATTGGATAATTTGGCTTAGTGTAACCTGTAGGCCTATATATAGGATAAGAGGTTCGTGATAGTATCTCGAGCCGAGGTAGACTACCCGTCCCTATTTAAATAACATAGTTAGAAAAGGACTACTAATACTAATTAGAATCCTGTATAGAGCATTTATTTGGGTGTTTATCACGAACATGGGTTACTTATGTTATATCTGTGTTTAAGAATAATTTAATCCTTAAAGTTCTTAAGAAGACACGGGAGTAAGCAATTTTCCATACAAACGCTCTCGACTGTTTCCTTCCTGGTTTTTAACCCTAGAGCAGTGATTTTTTCAGCACAGATTGATATTATTGATATCTGTGTCGGACTGTTTTTATATTTTAGTTTTTATATTTTAGCTCTGTAAACATTGCTAAAAAGGGCTTTCTCAACTATCTCGCAAATAGTCGCTTATCAATCATTCAAATAGTATTATAGCATAATACACGTATGTCCTTAGGCAAGACGGGTAAAATAAAATCAACTAACAGTCTGCCCCACAATGTTACGAGTACTTACAAATACTTCATAATGAA
This sequence comes from Grapholita molesta, assembly GCA_022674325.2. Classification (NCBI taxonomy): domain Eukaryota; kingdom Metazoa; phylum Arthropoda; class Insecta; order Lepidoptera; family Tortricidae; genus Grapholita; species Grapholita molesta. The sequence continues at coordinate 4,952,291 of CP053138.2, forward strand.
CACCTCAAAATAAAACAATACAGAAAACATTTTATGCCTGTTTATCTATTTTTATCTACGTACATGTCATAAGTGCTCAAAAATGCGTCCAGAAACCGTAGACATTACCAACCATCAGAAAGATTTCAGTAGGTAATGTTAACATTACCTACTGAAATCAGTAGGTTATGAATTTAAATTTGGAACAGCTGTCAAATTCAAGTGGGGTGTCTATTCTAGTATCTATAGATATTAAAACAGTCATTGGTACGAAACGCCAATTCGTTATGTTTTTTAATATAAATCGAACGACATTTGAACTCGAGTGACAGTAGAATAGGGAGTTCATATGCTTGACTATGGTTTAAAAAAAATTGACTGAGATACGAAATACGCAACGCCGCCGTTCCAAGCTGTCATTTGTTTTGTTCGTTCACTTTTTAATGTTTACAAGTAACCCTAGTAATGAGTCATTTCCCTACGGTTTCTGAACCCATCTTAAAACACTTAATGATATGTGTGTAGATAAAGTAGTGTATGTAACTATACATAATTAGGCATTACAACAATCGTGTGATATTATTATGAAACCCACACTCTTGTTGTAATGCCCTTAATTATGTACAGATACATAAACTACTATTGTGTTTATTCACTTGTACCTAAATTACATACAAATATTAGTACATTTTTATTTTTAATAACCGCCTCTCTCTTTAATCTTAAAAGTTAATATTGAAATCCCCATAATATTTACTACATACTCCATTAAAATAAAAATGTGTAAAAATTTAATTTGTGCTCATTTATCTTATCACGTAAGCAGAATACTTTAATCATTATAACAGGAAATAATTTAAATTTTATGTGGCGTAGCAAAGGCTCTGGTTCCTGGAATTTGCTTGAGCTAGACTCAAAGGTAATTACCTACTTGATAAAAATAATTAAGTTGGATGGAAAATGGTAGTAACGTTTTAATGAAGGTATATTTTTCTCAGGATTACATTTCAATTTGTTTTTTTTTTGTTCTTATATAACCACTGCTAGTCATAGTCGAGGTTAAAAATATCTTTATCTACGTACATGTCATAAGTGCTCTAAAATGCGTCCAGAAACCGTAGGCAATGACCAGCATTACCAACCATCAGAAAGATTTCAGTAGGTAATGTTAACATTACCTACTGAAATCAGTAGGTTATGAATTTAAATTTGGAACAGCTGTCAAATTCAAGTGGGGTGTCTAATCTAGTATCTATAGATATTAAAACAGCCATTGATACGAAACGCCAATTCGTTATGTTTTTTTGATATAAATCGAACGACATTTGAACTCGAGTGACAGTAGAATAGGAAGTTCATTCGCTTGTCTATGGTTTAAAAAAAAAATTTACTGAGATACGAAATACACAACGCCGCCGTTCCAAGCTGTCATTTGTTTTGTTCGTTGACTTTTTAATGTTTACAAGTAACCCTAGTAATAAGTCATTTCCCTACGGTTTCTGAACCCATCTTAAAACACTTAATGATATGTGTGTAGATAAAGTAGTGTATGTAACTATACATAATTAGGCATTACAACAATCGTGTGATATTATTATGAAACTCGCCTTCGGCTCGTTTCATAAACCCACACTCTTGTTGTAATGCCCTTTATTATGCACAGATACATAAACTACTATTACAGTTGAGTGTAACATAAATACCTTTTTCCTGTAGTGTGACTAGTTTGTAAACTTATTTCAATGTAAATTATTTTTCACATCGACTGTACCTTGTAGACCCTTATAGTCTAGTCAGGCCTGAGAAGTGATATTTTTGAGCCTGATATAAAGAACCTAATATAAATATTTCCTTGCATGTTTGAGAAAAGCACATTTCATACAGTCTGTAGTGCTACTTTCAGGTATGTATGAAAAGTGATATAATTAGTTAATTCTTTTTTTTTTTTTTATGACAAAGGTGATTCAAGGTAATTCATAAAAATGTGTCACTTTTTGGGTCTTAACAGAATTCGGAGTAGAAATAAGCACAAAAAATAGTTCGAAAATTGAAAGCGCTCTTCCACAAAAACGCAATTTCCAAATAAGAAATATGTGTAAGATTGTCCCGAAATTTTTTTTTTTTATAAAAACGGAATGTTGGAGTAGATATTCGTTTATGCTATTAAGAATTCCCATTACTATTCCTATATGAAGTAGGCCAAGCACGCAATAAATATCAAAATCGAATCTTTTTTGTTATTCTACAAGGTAATTGCTTTTGTGGCAGACAATCTATGACACTTAATTTGTATTTTTATGTCTAAAACCGATCATTTCCGTTAATTTATGGACAGTTCATTACTTAAATGAAATCGAACTAATGGGAAAACGGTTTGTCACAAATAATAGGCAATTTGAAGCGGGCAGAATTACTTTCCTTTTATTATTGAGAGTAACGATAAGATTATCATAACAATTATGACCCTACTAGTGATTAAAATAATGGAGTCTTCAGAAAAAAAAAAACTTTGATTTTAATTTTTGTCTTTTTCTGCATTGTATTACAGCTTAAAGTTTATGAAACGAGCATCAAATTTATCGGTAATAATATTTAATTATCATCACATAACTGACATAGTTAACTTTTCAACAAGTCACATTAATTGGGGTCATATTGACGACCGGTCTGGCCTAGTGGGTAGTGACCCTGCCTATGAAGCCGAAGGTCCTGGGTTCGATTCTCAGTCAGGGCATTTATTTGTGTGATGAGCACAGATATTTGTTCCTGAGTCATGGGTGTTTTCTATGTATTCAAGTATTTATATGTATCTATTTATTATATATATCGTCGTCTAGTACCTACAACACAAGCCTTACTGAGCTTACCGTAGGACTAGGTCGATTTGTGTAAGATTGTCCCGAAATATTTATTTATTTATTTTATATTAACTCCCTTGAAATGACCCGCAGGACCCGAATATAGTAACTAAACTACTAATAGAAAGCAACAGACGACAGCAGCAGTATCCCTTAGTGTAGCAGATTTTATTGCGATCGCCAACCGCCGCCAAACGTGGCAAAAAGCGCCCATATGAGAGGCATATGTCTAGCAGCGAGATAGATATTGACTATAATAAAGTTTAAATATGGATCAAAGGCCTCCCTCTTGCTCTTCCACGTATCCCGATCTTCGGCAGTCTGCCACCAGTTTCTGTCAAAGGCGTCAAGCTCGTCCCGCCATCTCCGACGAGGTCTGCCGCAACGCCTTACAGTTTGTGGGGTCCAACTGGTAGATGTTTTGGCCCACAGGTCATCGGGCATACGACAGACGTGTCCTGCCCAGTCCCATTTGAGTTTGGCGGCAGCTTCAGCTACATCGCTTATTCCAGTTTTGTTTTCCAATTTATTTCCCAACAGTGGAGCAATATGAGCTCATAAGAATAATAATGGAACAATATTCGCCGCTCATAGATGGGAGTTCTCAGAGAGGATAGTGCTCCCTAATAATGTGAATGCCAACAAAAGAGAAAATCGTTAAAATATCTTAGTTTTGTGACGATAATTACCTGAATCATGAACTCTGTATGGAAATTATTTTTTGGCCTTTTTTGCATTATTATACTGCTTAATGAAACGAGCTTAATGAATCAAATCGAAGTATTAATCGATATTGAATATTATGCAGAAACGTCTGCTAGCGAACATTCCGAGTTCGAGTCCCGACGCGAGTCAATTTTTTCTATTTTCCCTTCGATTTAAATATCGACGATATTTAATACTTAATTATCGTCACAAAACTCACCACCCAGGTCTTACTATCTAATAACTTGTGAACTTAATTTAAAAAAATCTCACGAAGAAAAAATGAGAATATCACTAATTTTCATTATTCGGCAAGATGCTCAGCCAAACGAGCATTTTACCTCGTCAGCCATATTGCTTGCAACTTCTTAGACGTTTTGGGGACGATCTCGGAATAATATAGATGAAGTAATTTTCTTAACTTTGGCGCGTGGTGTACGAAGATTTAAAAGTAATTACGTTTATGGGATTTTAAGCATAAGTGGGTGTTTAAGCCAGGCTAGTTATTAATAAAACGTTATAATGTTTGTATTTTATCTGTTTTAGTTTATTATAACACTAGCTTTTGCCCCCGGCTTCGCACGCGCAGAAGAACCCTCTTTTCGACCTCTTCGGGGATGAATATCAAAAAACGCTGAAATTATTTTTCTTGTGTTTGAATAAGGAGTGTTTACGCAAAATTAGCCTTACATTTTACAGAATCCATACACACTTTTTACCCCCTTAATGGTAGAATTTCCAAAAATCCCTTCTTAGTGGTGCTTACGGTATTTAAACTACCTATTGTGAAAAAATCAGCTATCTAGGTTAAGCAGTTTGGCTTGGGCGTTGATCAGTCAGTCAGTCAGGACTTTCACGTTTATACAGATTTATAGATTTATAACCTTGCGTAGATCTTGAAAAAGTCTTGGATCATCAGATGTAAAAAAAAAAAACAATAAATTTCTATATAGTCTAAGGGATGGAGTCTCAATGTAGGCAAAAATATTTAGCTTGGATTATGAGCCTTTTTAAATAAGTCTAAAGGTCAATTTTATTATAATTTACATTTTACAATATAGGTAATTTGGGTTAATACATTATGTATACTGAATTTGAAATTGATCTCTACGTTTTAAACCATTCAAATTACATTAAGGTGATTTATTATATGAATATTTTATGTAATAAATATAATAAACTATTTTATGTAGTCGCTTTTATCTGTTTCTTTGAAATACCTATTAATTAAAGTAGTTTTATTGCAGTTAGTTAGCCGCAATCGTTTCTCCAAAGATCCATCTTACTTGAAGAATCTTTCTGTTTATTTCATTTAATTACCTAGAACTTTATTGAGCAAAGATTTTCTATTGTTAAAATAAAACTTTGTGGTTCTCTTTTAAGTTTTATTGTTTACTCCAGGTTTTAGGGCGAGTATGGAAAAGTTGGCAAATTAAATTAGTACCACTATGTTGTTAGAAATTCATTTAATAATTTACTTTATAGTAATTGATGCCCACGACTTCGTCTGAGCAGATTATCCATTCAACCTTTCATCCCCCGCTTTTTGTCTCCGAGACCCTATCTATTTTTGAAATTAACAATATTTTCGGGTATCTCCTACCAACAGGCAGTCACTTTTGCAAAAATACAAAGGATTCAAAATACTTTTTTATTTTTAAATTTTATGCTGTTTAAATATGACCATTAAACGCGACGGGTAAATTTTATTATGAATACTTATCAGTTATCTCTATATTTAAATAATTACTAGCCCAAAAGCTACAAAACACACGCTCTAAGCGAATTTTCGTCACTTGAAACAAACGGTTCCGGCCCTTGATAATACCGACCACTTGCAAGCTCAAATTTTATTGATTACTTTAAAGTACCTACTGTATAGGTGAAAGAATAAAAAAAAAACGATATCTATGTAGTTGAGCAGATAATTAATATGGAATTTACGTCAAAATTTTGATATACACGTGTGTATAAACACGTAATGTTTCTACTACATAGGCCACCTATATAGGTTTGAATATTAAATTAATAATTTGTTACAAAGAAATAATGTACACGAGATTAAAGCAAAAGGAAGGCGAGTTAGCTCAAGTAACGTAACTGACGAAAGGGCTCATTAAGCCCTCTAGGGTTCCTTGAGTCCCTTATTAAACGAGAGGGCGAGAGAGTAAAGTGCCCTTACCTATTCTTCCCCACCGAGGGAGGTGCATCCCTCCTATGTCTGGCTGCACTGTGAGTGCTCTTTGAGAGTATTGTTTTTATTTTTGTTGAAAATTGTATCAAATTCATGCCAATTCTACGTATCAGATATGGAACCAACCTTGATTCAAATACTTCGTTGACGTCATCAGCCTAAAGATGTCTGCTGGATAAAGGCCTCCCCTAATGATTTCCGCAACGATTGGTCCTATAGCGCCCCGTAAATATAATGTTACTAATCAACGCACCACGACTGTTTAGTTACTAAATATAAACAAGAGTAAAAAGTAGTATTTTCCTAATGTAACAGATAAAACATGTCTCTACTGGGAATTTTGATACTACTTACTTAATATACACTACCACCTTTACCTAAATAAGTCCATTAAGATCGTTTTATTACGAATATAACAAAGTAACATAAAATAAATCCACCTAAATTTAGGCGGTACGATGAAATTATCAGGCCTTAAAATATTGTTTTCGGAAGCTATAAAGAAAATTTCTCATAATAAAGATAAGATTTCCAGAATTTGGGGGCAATTTTGTTAGTATTAAAGATGATCTACGCTTAAATTATTATTAGAACGTGTTAGAAAATTGGGCAGTGTGTGAAAGGAGTTTATAGAAACTTTGGTAGATTAGACGGTTTTAGACGTAGGTGTAATCTAACGAAGTATATTCGTAAAATAGATATAACGTTACCGAAACTATTAGAACAGTTTAGGGAATAAAATTTTACTAGTAATGGCATATAACCTAGTACCTAAAATTTGGGATACAGTTATACGTATCAATCAAAGGCTTAAAATAAACTATTATCTTACCTGACTGATATAATAGCTTTATTAAATTTTCCTATTAGTACAGGAAAATAACTAAAACTGTTAAATAATTAAAAAAAAAAAAATTAAAACTGTACACAAATGTTCTTTATCACCCTTTTACATGACTAAATAGATCTTGTTGCCATAAATCCAGTATGCTTACCACAATTGTGCTTATACATACTTATTGTATGTGCATGTTCTTACCTGTAAAAAGAAAAGATGATTTAGAAAACAGTAATTATATAATAGTATACCTATTAACAACGATCGTCCACTACTGGACACAGGCCTTCAAACCACCACAGAGAGCGATCTCTGAGCATGAGGAGTTTAAAGTTATAATCATCAGACGCTTGTGTTGGTCATGGCAGTGTGATCAGCCGTTCTAAAAGGAAACTGCTACTCGTCCTCTGTTGGTTTCTGGGTGCAAGGCCAATGGACAATAGGGTCCAACAGTAACTAGGTCTTTTTTGGACCCGGGTATGACCTTAAACTACGTCCAACAAGAGGTAGGGCACAGCGAAGTACCACCACACATGAATCTGGAACAGCCCAACTGGAGAAGTACCTCCTCCTTACAGAAGACCACAGCCGTTACAGCACTGCTACCTTTCTGGGATGTACTGTTGTGTTCCTGATGGTGAGTAAGATTCCTATAGCTCCAACACTCCTTAAAGGTCGGCAACGCGCTTGTAACTCCCCTGGTGCTTACCATTAGGCAATCCTTCTGCTCGTTTGCCCCTTTGTCTTAAAAAGCTCTCAATTAAAGTTGTGCGATTTCGAGAATCGAAAGTGAGAATGCAAGGCAGCCTCCTAAGGCGAATGGATAGGGTGGGAAATTTCTTAGCCGAAGGGTAATTTACATAGATCACAACAGCAGGCAGACGAACCACGAAGTTACGCATTGCATCCTCGCAGAAGGCAATGAGGTTTCAATTTTTTCATTTATTTTTAGCACTATTAGCCTACCTATCGCACGGACCAGACAATTTTTAAGCAGTTGTATCTTTTCACACCTAATAGGATTTAGTTTCCTTTTGTTAGTGCAATTACTAGAAAAATAGATTAATAATGAATTATTGGTAGGTATCTAGTCCATCCTTGTAGTCCTTACACCATGGCGGGTGCTGTCTCTGTGCGCGCCCCATGATTTTCATTACATTTCATTGAATTGTTGAAAGGGCCTCTGCGCGTTGGCTCGATCCGGCTCCGCGTACGCCTCCCAAATGTCCGGAACACCATTGTTCCGTGTACGGAAAAGACATACTTGGTAGTAATGGTACATATGATCATACCGTTTTACTATCACAAATAAATACAAGTATAACATTACTAACACAACTGAAATACGCAAGCAATTGTTAAGACCGTTCCCAAACATCTTACGCATGTCACCAAATCCCCTTAAATACAGAAATCTGTCATTCACAATATAATGAACTCGCAACGCACAGTAAATACCAGCAAAATTCCGTGGTTCAGCCCAAAAATTTGCGGTTCTTGCGCAAAACGGTGTATGTCTCATACAAGTTATTGAGGCTTATACCGTTTTTCTGTGGAGTCAAAGGAATGTTTTATGATCTGCGCAACACGCAGTTACATGTCTGGGCGCGTGGCATGTGGACAGAACAGCGCGAAATGATTTAAAGGCTTTCATTTCAGCCCGTTTCATTTCTGCATCCAACTGGGGTTCTATAAAAATACAGTTGTAAAAATTACACGTACATTTCGATATGAGCGAGCGTTTTGAGCAGGCTTTATAAATGGCGGACATTATTTTAAACAATTTGTTTAAGAGCTGTTTGGACGCCGGGTTTCGCAGTATTTTGGAATGGCGTTTGAGTCTAATTTAATCGGGGTTTTATTTAGTATTGTGTATCAGGCTTGTATCATCATCTACTTCGCGTTGTCCCGACATTTTGCCACGGCTCATGGGACCCTCTGGTCCGCTTGGCAACTAATCCCATCATTAGGTGTAGGTACTAGTTTTACAAAAGAGTTGCCATCTGACCTTCCAACCAAGAGGGCAAACTAGGCCTTATTGGGATTAGTCCGGTTTCGGGAAAAGCGACTGATAAATATCTAATGATATTTCGTACAAAAGTTATGAAAAACTCATTGGTACAAGCCGGGGTTCGAACCTATGACCTCTGGGTTGCGGTTAAGAGCGCCAGTGGCCTAGCTGTAAGAACATGCGACTTTCAATCCTAGAAAGATAAGATTTACTACGAAGCGTGATCGCGTGTATTATTATTAGATAACATAGTTAAGTATAGTTAAGTTAAGCATTAAAATAACTACAGTGTGGAAGTCTTATACGGGCGAATCTCTTAACGGAGGGTAGAATAGGACATAAGAAATATATTTTGATAACTTTTACTTAGAAGTGCAATTAAAATTTTCCATATATATAAAAATTCGGCCCGCAATGTAATGCAACACACTCGAGTTAAAACACTCGTTGACAGTTAGTTACAAAAGCTTATATCGCGTAATATTCGCAGTACATTACTGCTCAGAAATTTTACAAAAATTAATTACATGTGTATAATCGGTATAATTAAAGAAAAACCTTTTGGTTCATGATTATACTGGTAAATCCTATATCTGGTTTAATTCTTCGCCCGTATTAGACTTCCACATATAGTATACACTGACTTTTCTACTTTAAATCTTCAAAAGGCCCTCCAGGCATTGTATCAAAGATGCTGGTGGCATATATTTCCTCGATGTATCGAAATAACAGTTGACCTTAAGGCAGAACAGAGAAGATTGTACGCAGGATTCTAACAACTAAAACGAAAGAAATAAAAAAAATCAATATTTCAAACATTGATCTTGGAGTAAAAGAAACAATTGACTGGCTCGTTTTATTTAAGAATGATTTTAATATTTAAAGAAATATTGAATTCACAACTTTATAGGCTTTGCATCGTAAAAGGTAATTCTTTGACAAAAGTCTAGACAGCATTGTTTATTATTTCAAACGCCGTTATTCGCTAGTTTTATAGTTGTTTCTTATTTCTGTTATTATGTTATAGAAGTTTCTTCGGCATGACACATTTATGTGCCCCCGAGGAATACACGTTTACAAGGTTATACGACGATCAAATACATTTGCTTCTTTTTGATATTTTTATCAAACTTGAATAAAGAAACGAATAAAGCTTTCTGTACAAATGGGGTAAGCAAATAAAATGGAAAAAAGCTGAGTTCAAATAAATATTGTGTAACATATCAATTATGAGCACTGAAGGGAATAAATATGTATACAATATTACAGTTTCTGTTTTCATACTGTGACGGTGGCAAACAAGCATACCGTCCGCTCTGATGGTAAGCAGCTATCGTAGCCTATCGACGAGCACTGCATGTCTACCCTAAAGGCTATTTTAGATGATCATATATATTTATGCGATTCACTGAAGATGGCTGATTAAAACATGCTTTGATATCATTGACAGTATTAACAGATTCACACTTTTTCATTATTTTGAGTAATGGTAATAGGCCCCTATTTCTCGAATACTTGTGACACAAGCGGAAGTCTCTTTCTAATAGCAGGTGTCAAAGAGTGACTTCCGTATGTTGCGTAGTTCTCTATAACAAGTTACAAATGTTCGAGAAATTGATCCCAGGTCGCAGCAAGCGTGAAGATGACAACTGTTTATAAAACACAATCGAAACGGAAATACAATATGTATCGACAACAAATATTTTTTTAATGGCCAATCTCCAAGATGCTGTGTCACAAAATGTGGAATGACAGTTAAAAAAGAGGACCTTGCCGCCTGGAGCTGTACCGGGAACATCGAAATTCGTATATTTCGGGCATCTTTCGCTTTTACTCCAATTAAGGTTTCATGAGAGTGACAGAGACAATCGTCCGAAATTTACGAATATCGTTGTTGGTAGAGCTTCTGTGTCAACCTTAACGAGCCCTCCTGTCTCTCGCCTAGCCAAACTTGCAACCACATACTTGTAAGCCTATTATAGTTAAGGATCATTATATCAAGACATTTTTGTTAAGACTTTTCTTAAATACTCTTCTGAATACAGTCCCGCTAAAAATCGCACGTTTTTAAATGTAAGCAAACCCAATGGACTCAAAATATACTAAACGTGATTCTCGTCCAAAAAGCAATTATTAACCCAGTGTAAAATAAATGTTTTTCCAAGGGAAACGTATTTAACCGCGACGGGAAATAACACAGCGGCATCGCCGATTACGCGCGCTGATAATTCCCGACCTTGTTATTTATTGCCCTGATAATATGCCAGATGATTTAAGGAACAGAGATAGTGTTAGCTGTTAACAACCGTAAATATGTGTATCATTGTTTTCTTAAAATAAAATAAAAATATCAAATTCTTTAACATTACAGAACATCCTTACACTTTACTGAGCCCCACGGTAAGCTCAAGAAGGCTTGTCTTGTGGGTTCTCAGCTAACCTTACCTGTCGTTTTTATTGCATAAAAACATGTAGGTCGACCTGATCGTGATACTGTACCTATTGTTATCAGGTTTGGCCTAGTTGGTGACCCTATGAAGCCGACGGTCTAGGGTTCAAATCCCAGTAAGGTATTTTTGTGTGATGAACACAGATATCTGTTCTGAGTCATGGGTGTATTCTATGTATTAAAGCATTTTTATATTAAATAAATAAATAAATATTTCGGGACATTCTTACACAATTCGACCTAGTCCTACGGTAAGCTCAGTAAGGCTTGTGTTGTAGGTACTAGACGACGATATATATATATATATATATAATAAGTAGATACATATAAATACTTAAATACATAGAAAACACCCATGACTCAGGAACAAATATCTGTGCTCATCACACAAATAAATGCCCTGACTGGGAATCGAACCCAGGACCATCGGCTTCATAGGCAGGGTCACTACCCACTAGGCCAGACCGGTCGTCAATATTATACTGGGTGAAATTTGGGTCGTGATCCAAAATATCAAAAAGTAACGATCATACTTAACAACTTTTCCCTTGGGACCAATATTGGATTCGCGAAAATAAAATCTGCTGCTCCATATATACTGGGACTTAATTGCGAGTTAATGTATGGAGCAGTTAATTTTTTCGCGATTTCAATATTGGTCCCATGGGAAAAGTTGTTAAGTACCGTACCGTGTGTCGCCGTCATAGGAACTTTAACTTTGGGATCGCTTCTGCACCACGAACGTAGCAACATTTGATCTACGACTTTTGAAAATAACTAATAGTTTATTTAATATTCAAAAAAGAAGATTTTTCAAGCACGCAATGTACTGCGAAAACTATGAATTTTGTAGGCTGACAGTAAATGTCAACTAGACTATTGAATGTTGTTCATTGAAACTGAACTGCTGACTATTGAATGCTGGCCCCCTTAGCATATTCTACTGCTGACTGTACTTTATTATGATATTAAGTATATATTTAACCGTGATTTTTTTACACAACGATGGCGGCAAACAAGCATACGGCCCGCCTGATGGTAAGCACATACCGTAGCCCATGGATGCCTGCAACTCCAGAGGATTCACATGCGCGTTGCCCACCCTTTAAGAACCTATAAGTTAATTTATTTAGAAACGTTCATTTGATTTAAGAATGGAAACGGAGTAACCTTGCACCGGTTATTATGACTAAACATAGAATCTAAATGACTGGGATCGATAGGCCTTGGTGCATGCTGGTTAACAATATGTGACGGTCCGCGGCAAAAGGTACCTTATAGCGGTTGGCGCTTACGCTATTGTTAACGACGCTTCAATACTAATGTGATGCTTCGCAACCTAAGCGCCAAGCGCCATTAGGTACCTTTTGCCGTGGAACGTCACATATTAGATTCGAAGCTACTTAGCCTCCGTTTATTAAGTTCATACAATAAAATATACAGATGTGTTCTTCTTTAGGGAACTTAGTTAGTGAAGGTACAGTCACAGGCAAAAATATCTTACGACGTCAAGACCGCAATAATGTCTGATGGCACCTTATGGCCTTGTCGCGAGTTTTTTTTTATGTGTAGTATGTAGCGTGTTTTTTTTTATGACATAAGGTGGCAAACGAGCAGACGGATTGCCTGATGGTAAGCAATTACCGTCGCCCATGGGCACCCGCAACACCAGGGGAGTCACAAGCGCGTTGCCGACCTTTAAAGGGGGTTGGAGCTCTGGGAACCTTACTCACCATCAGGAACACACCACTACATACCTGAAAGGTAGCAGTGCTATTATGGCTGTGGTCTTCTGTAAGGAGGAGGTACTTCCCCAGTTGGGCTTCTCCAGACTCGAGCGTGATGGTACTTCGCTGTGCCCTACCTCTCATTAAGAAATTCATTAAGAAATGTAGAAAGAATAAATTATGTCAGTTTTGTGAAGGTACCTAATTAAGCATTAAATTTCTATAAATACTTATATTTGGTGATCGTTTCATAAAAAGCAAGCAGTGCTACAATGAAAAAAAAAGCTAAAAGAAATTCCAATACAGATTTCATTTTTGGTGCTACAAAAGAAACACAAAAGTTTTTTTAAATACTATGAGCATTGTTATTTTGTGTACAAAATTTTAATATTTTATTTAGAACTGATTATATAGATTGTAAATATAATTGTATTAATATAATAGAGACGACGATTGAATAAAAAAACAACAGATTTAACACGTAGATAAATAATATCTCATTTTATAAAGAACGGACATTTACGGATTCGTCTACACATCATTTTGAATTTTAATATAATAGAATATTTTTTAATTCAGTTTAAACATCCATATTATTGTTACGTCTACAGCACTTCAACTTGAACACTTAAGCCCCATTTAGACCATGCAAGAACTTGTATACGATTTTCATTTATTTTTTACATTGCGGGGTTATATAAAGCGACCGAATTCGCCGTACGCCGATAGCCCGCAATGTAATGAAAATCGTATACAAGTTCTTGCATGGTCTAAATGGGGCTTCGCTTGAACTTGACACTCGGACGCGTCAGAAGCGGTACCGCGAAAATCGAAGTGCGCATATTTCGGGCATCTTTCTCTTTTATTCCAATTAAGGTGGCATGAGAGTGACAGAGACATTCGTCTGAAATTCACGAATATCGTTGTCGCGGTAGCGCCGTTGAACGTAAAAAAATGGCCGACCAAATGAACCGAGGCATCAACCTATGAGTTTGACAAACGACGCGAGACCCGCCTATCTTTTGTCTAAGTCGTTCGCGCGACTACTGCGAGATTTTTTGTCTCTAATAAGACTTTAACCTTATTCAAAAAAAGGGAAATTATATTTATTTTTCTCACATCATCTTCCTTGCGTTGTCCTCGCCTGGCAGCTTATAGTATGTTGGAACTAGTTTTACGAAAGCGACTGCCATCTGACCTTCCAACCCAGAGGGTAAACTAGGCCTTGTTCGTCGTTACGTGTTCGAATATTTAAGAGATTCTCATCAACAAAACTGTGAACTTGTTGTGTTTTAGTCGATAGCTATAAATGTATGTTTGATTACTTATTTTCTATACAGTGCGTATTTTTCATACGGGCGTATATTGTAGTGGCGGTTAGTATTGGACCTCGGGAACCTATTTCAATTCAGTTTGTAAAAAAATTAGGTAATTTTTTTTTTCATACATAATAATTCAGCACGCAATGTATTGCATCCATAATAATTAACGTACCCATGCGTCATGTCATGTCAGTGTTACTTGTCATGTCAAAATAAGTTGGACTGCGTTCATTGCTGCCCGGTCAGACTTAAAAAAATGGGTAATACTATTTTATGACACTATTTAACAAAATTATAATACGAGTCGTATTACTGGATACTTTATTTGAACAACGTATACGCCCGTATGAAAAATACACACTGTATACAAAGATATTGACTTAACCAAAGTGCTAAAAGATGTATAAAAATGTACCTTAACAGTAGGACTATAAGGTGCATGTATACACATTACGGCACTTTGACTGCATTTATATATTTACCTTGACTTAAATATTTTACGCACATCTTATGTAGTAACTCTTGGCAGATTTTTCTTCAGACCAATTTAGTATTCTATAAAAAGCCAGCTAAAAACTAACAAATTTTGGTCTTTCTCTCTCATTTCTAAAAACGTACCTTTAATATAAATATGATGATTAATGAGTTACAAACTTTTGGAGATGCCTATGAATAATGCTATGGGTAACCTAAACACAATTCTATAGAAATCAGTAATAAAAGTCTGGCAAAGCAAATTTGCTCGTAATATACTAAATTTATTTCTAAACACACTATTAAAGTGTGTTTAGAAATTAGTTATAATAACTGTATAAATACTAAACTAGCTTCAATAAAAACAGCTCTTGTTGCATTATACGAAATTTCAAGGCGGCATTTGCTCGTTGCATCGCAGTACATTGTGCGAGGAAGCCGCCAGCTCTTCAGTCACCAGTTACGTCAACCAGACGCTTCGCAATTTCTCCCGAAAGCTTATGCGCTGAGTGTATCGTAATAGTTATACTCCTTTTTTTTAGCGTTACAACCCGAGTGTAAGAAAAAGACAGCATTATTATCTCAATCCAAGCGCCCAGAAAGACGCTGACCGATCTAGATACATGTTATAATAAATAAATAAATATTTTGGGACAATCTTACACAAATCGACCTAGCCCTACGGTAAGCTCAGTAAGGCTTGTGTTGTAAGTACTAGACGACGATATATAGGGATAATAGATAGATACACATAAATACTGAAATACATAGAAAACACCCACGATTCAGGAACATGAATCAGTGCTACACAAATAAATGCCCCGACTGGGAATCGAACCCAGGACCATCAGCTTCATAGGCAGGGTCACTACCCACTAGGCCAGACCGGTCGTCAAAAATAATTAATTATACTTTTATATGAAACTTAGGCAAAATAGCACCCAGTCAGTGTTATGCTAAGAAAGTAACCGTGAAAGTCAAAATGAAATCAAATAAACCTCGTCAAGAAAGGTGTAGGTAAACATTGTCCTTAAAGATAACACGCGATGATAATGGGTATTTTCCTTCTTGTCTATCACCTATTTTCAGAGTAAATTGAAAATGATGCTATTCACTCGTAGGCTGCGTAGGTATTTTTATACGCATTTGTAATTTTGATTAGCGATGTATGCAATATGAAAGAAATCCGTGTCCTAGAAAAGTCTAGGACCTACTTAGTCTAGATCGCCGTCTAAAACCGCCCTCAACTGGTTTTGATATAAAGAGCGGTGCGGGCAGTGAGGCGCGCCAGTGTGTAACGGGCCGGCGACGCAGGCGGCGAGGCGAACGGACACTCAGCACTCTTAGTGCTTGAAAATAGAGACCTTATGCTCTTCGGAAAATGACGCGCGAGTGACTAAATAACCGTGAGTTAATCCGTCTTTTCGTTCATAGAATATACTCATAACTAAATATTAATTGCAAATACCGTTTGAAAAAAAAATATGCTGTCATCAGTTTGTTTGATAATAATAAAAGTCATAATTTCGAGAACCTCGTGAAGGTCGAGAAGGACAAGTCCAGCAAGTATTTAGACTTGGCTAACGAGGTAACCGCCATGTGGAAAGTTGATTCGGAGATCATTGTACCGACTATGTTTCCGTGAACGGTCTCATAGCGAAGAGTCTCGATCGACTCTCGATCTTGGCAGACTCTCGCTACGTGGTTGTGGTTGGATCAAGGGTCAGATTCAGAAGGTGGTAATCCTGGACACAGTGCGCATAGTCCAGCGGTTCCTCTCTCTGCAGACCTGACCACCGGCTCCCCGTCGCCGGCGGCACCCTAGGTTAGGTTTTTTATAATATTTTCTTTGTTTTGATATGTTTCAGATGTATTTTTATATTATACTTACAAAAAATTTAACGTAAAACCTAGCCTAAGATTAAAAATGAATAAAGTATAAAGTTATAAGCATAATAATATAGCTACATCTAGCTATTAATATAAAAAAAATCTGTGTTAGATTAAAAATCTCAAATGTGACACATTATTTTATCAACTCTAGGTACCTACACCGCGTACAAAAACCCCTCTTTATTAATCTCCCCATTGTGTTACGTTCCTTTGTCGCCGTAATAACTCAAAAAGTCGACTTCCAGAAATTACTAACTACGAGAATATTGTATTTGGATGAAACGCCTCATTAGTTATAGATGTGTAATTTGTGGGTATTCACAGAAATTCGCAACACGGCCGTTCCCAGGGAGATCTCGGGGTAAGTCGGCTACTCTCATTTGTATCCCTGGGTTTAATGGAACTTTTTTAGGATCTTTCACTTTTTCTCCGTCAGTTTTCGCCTTTTAATTGTCTTCGCTGTGCTCGGTAAATATTCTTGGTAATTGAATACTACGCTAATGGCGTTTTTAGTTAAATGGACGGGTAATTAAATATTGATATCTTTATACATGCCTTAGTGTTTTTATTGTTTAGATTGTATTTTTAAACATTTATTTGAGTACGTCATTAAATCAATGTTTAGGGTTCATTTTAGACAACTCGACCTAGACACACTGTAAGCTCAATAAATTTAAAATAGATGATATTTCATTAAAAACACGTGACGAGTTCCTCCGGCGTTTGAGGGAGGATTTAAACCCGAATCTCCATTCTCCGACTGACGCCCTTTATTTTTATTGTATTTATTAACAACCCATGATAATGCAGTTAAAGGCCTTGAAGGCCTTAACGCCTTAAAGGGTAGGCAACGCGCGTATGAATCCTCTGGTAGTTACAGGCACCCATAGGACACGCTGACTGCTTACCATCGGACAAGCCGTATGTTTGGTTGCCACAGTCGTGGTATAACAAAATAAAGCAAAGTTGGGCGTGTTTCGAGAGTACATACATTACAAACGACGCGACGTGACGTCACACCTGTGCCTATAATAGATACAGTCAGCAGCAGAAGTCGCTAATCGGGTTCAGAATAATCTTGAAGCGCTCATATTCTCTTGACAGTTAAGTGGCATCAAGCTCATTTTGGAAACCGCGCCCGCTTAGTAACTTCTGCCGCTGACTATACATACGAATAACTACTAAATACATCCATAACGCAAGAGTGAGTTCGTGATAAACTCAACAATAAATGCCCTTGCTCAGGCCACCCTCCGTGTAGGCAGGAAATCTAAATCTTTATCATTATTTTCGTAATTTACTTACTTACAGGCTACAATTGTATATCGCTAAGTACGTATTAAGAGAGCTCGCCGGCTTGAATACACTTCGTTTTTAATGATGTAGATTTCGATTTTGAGAGGCCTTAAAGATCTTTACGTAGAATAAGGATAATTGATATTCCGCTTTTTATATATACAACATACATTACTATTTTATAAATGAAAATGCCTTAACTCACCCGCGGCTCAAAGGCCTTCTTTAATTTTTTAGAGGGCGACTCGACCCATTGACTCGACAACTCATCCCATGGGCTCAGTTGACCACTCGCTCTACCGTTCTATGGTCAAATCAGCCCACGGACTCAGTCGACTACTCTTTACCCTTTAGTCATTTGCGCGACATGTTTCGGAGAAAATAGACCTCCATTTTGAAGCACGTGACGGACCGGCGACGCGAGCGGCGAACCGAACGGACACTTAGCACTCTAAAGGCTTGGTCACATAGGGCGTGTTTTGTGGCGTGGCGCAGCGGGGCGCGACGCTGCCGTCCGAATGTGTGCCTTATATCGTTACATTAGCCACACCGCTGTCACGCCCCGCTGCGCCACGCTCTAAAACGCGCCTATCTGCCCAAGCCTTTAGTGCTTGATGATGGAGGCCTACGAGTACTCGTATGTTCTCCGAAAAAGGAATTTTGTTGACCGGTCTGCCCTAGTGGGTCCCTGCCTATGAAGCCGGTGGTCCTGGATTCGAATCCCAGTCAGGGCATTTATTTGTGTGATGAGCACAGGTATTTGTTTCTGAGTCATAGATGTCTTCTATGTATTTAAGTATTTATATGTATACATCTATTATATATATCGTCGTCTAGTACCTTACAGGAGCCTTACTGAGCTTATCGTGAGACTAGGTCGATTTGTGTAAGATTTTCCGAAATATTTATTCAGTATTTATTTATTACTAATGTACTATTAATTTGGGTTACTTCAAGAACAGTGTCGCTAAGCAGCTACAATCTCCGTTTTACGCCATTTCTCCTATCCGTAGCTCACACTCAATACAAGCCGCGACAAAGGCTTTTTCTTCCTATGCTTCATAAAGCGTCATACTTTTTATCTTTTTGAAATGATCCACATTCAGTTCGGGGGCACGTACATAAGTAATAAAACCGAATGACGGAATCATAAAAGGGTTGAATATATTGATTCGCATTAACGTCTGGGAAGCGATGCAAACAGCCGTGGTGCGCCGCACCTCACGAAGCGTAAATAACCGCCAACATTGCAATAGAGATCTTATTTATGAAGGCTTATGACCTATTTTACCTTACATTTGCGCAATGTCAAAACACCCTTCTAGGACAATTTAGATTATTGATATACTGCAATTGTCAGTTTTCATTTGTTTTTGGCATTAAGTGATGTGGAATGTATTTATTTGTTTGCTTTCATCGGGGCAAGTAACGCACTATATTACGAGTACCACCTATTTTTTCAGTCTGTATATTTAACGGCTTGTTGTTGTAAAATATTATAATAAAGTATATATACTCTGATACAAGTTGGCCTAGTTATCTCAATAAGGCTTCTGTTATGGGTACTTGACAATATACATATATATTGTAAATACAAAATATATAAACGAATACAAATGTATAGAAAAAAATTAAAGATTGTTTATAGAGAATATTTATATATGTTTTTATAGATTATTTATGTGTTTTTTAGAAAATATACCATTGTACAGAGTAGTCGAATCTAGATAACAATTTTTAATTGGAAATTGTATACCCCAAAGTTGCATCCAAACGTATATGGTTATTTTTTTTTCACTTTTCAGTGTTTTTTGTTGTGTAATAGTTTTATTAAATAATCTATTTCTTAAAATTGTTTGTATATTAATCAGAAACGTCTGATAGCATATCATCGATATTGTGGGTTCGAGTCCCGCTGCGAGTAAATTTATTCTGTTTTTCTTTCGATTTAAATATTTCTTAAAAGTTTTAAATACCTACCTATTTTCATGTATATGATATATAAGTACTTAGAGTAGTGTCTGCCGAATATACCCAAAGCATCGAACTAAACTGGCAACGGAATGGGTCCCACAGTAAGGATCTCGGGTTAGAGGAAGACCAAAACGAAGATGGCGGGGCGACCTTGATAAATTTTTCAAAAAATGGCAAGAGTGTGAATTGGATATAACCTAATGGCAAGAAAGTGGTAAATAAATAATATAATAATAAATAAATATTTGAGAACAATCTTACACAAATCGACCTAGTCCTACGGTATGCTCAGTAAGGCTTGTGTTGTAGGTACTAGACGACGATATATATAATAGGTAGATACATATAAATACTTAAATACATAGAAAACACCCATGACTCAGTAACCAAATCTGTGCTCATCACACAAAAAATGCCCTTACTGGGATTCGAACCCAGGACCATCAGCTTCATAGTCAGGGTCACAACCCACTAACACTAAACCAGACCGTCATCAAAAAACGGCATCGTCAGATCTTTGTCCAGCAGTGGGACACTCTTATAGGCTAACAAAAAAATGTATTCCGACCGACCGACTTTCCTTTTTTTGAACCGACTTCAAAAAACGAGGAGGTTATCAATTCGGTTGGCATGTTGTTATTTTTTTTTTTTTTGTGTGTGTTACTTCAGAACTCCGTCACTTATGAACCGATTTCAAAATTTTTTTCTTTGTTTGAAAGCATCTACTTCAAGGTTGGTCCCATTGTTACCAGAATTCAGATCTGATGATGGGACCCATGAGGCATTAAGAGAACTCTCCAAAATTTATAGATGCATGTATAGGTAACGATTTTAGTATATTCGGTGACAAGTCAAGCATTTTTATTCAAAAAATAGTATTTGGTGAAGAAGAACTGATGAAGAAGCCATAGGTGATCATAGGAAATTTCTTGTGTTTCCTGGGTGGCGCTGAGATATTTCATTTGAAATACTATAGCGACTATGACAAAGTCAACTTGTATATTTCTGACGAAATGTTACCATTAACCTGATCTGGTGGTTGGACTCGGGAGGTAGGCAACGGAACACAGAGATAAAAAAGTGTAGAGTGGCCGTGTTTGGACTTAATGGGGTTGTCATGAGATGCAGTCTTATAACCTTGACTAATGATTTAATCGACTTTAAAAAAGGAGGAGAATGTCATTTCGATTGTTGTTCATTTTTTGCGTGTTACCTTAGAACTACGTCATTTAAGAACGAATTTAGTAAAGTTTTAGGTAGTTTGACTGCATATACTACAAGGATGGTTCTGTTGTTACCAGAATCTAGTATGATGATTGTAACCGGATAGGAGGCAATGGAACTCCATGATGAAATAGTGTAGCAGGTCCTGTTTAGGCTTAATGTAATCGTCATGAAATGCATTTTGGTAACCATGCATGTATTTTTAACCAACTTTAAAAAGGAGGAGGTTCTTAATTCGGTTGCATTTTCTTTTTAGTGTATTATCCCCGAACTTTGTCATTCGGGACACTTAAAAAATGCAATAAAAACGTATTAACAATTAAGTTTTTTGGCGACAGTTCAAGCATTTATGTTCAGAAAATACCACCTTCTGGCAATGGAACCGAGTGATATAAAAGAGTAAGTTAGCCGTTTTTGTGCTTAATGGAGTTGCCATGTGACGCTCTCTGGTAACTACTTTCTCATCATCATCATTATTATCATCATCATAACAACCAAAGGACGTCCACAGCTGAACATAGATCCCCCCTAAAGTGACCCACAATGACCGCGGTTCTGGGCCATTTTTCGCACACCTGGCCCCGTTGGTACACTGGCTGCTACAGTAACCAGGGTATCGTGGGCCGCTGGGAACTCGAGGCCAAGACTTTCGTGTGCCTTGCATGGGGGTAAATACTATAATCGCCAGGCTTGGGAAGCGGGTTGGCGATCGCAGTGTTCCACCGTATTCCAGATCGCAGTTTTGCCTGTGTCAGGCGTTGCATTCAGAAAATAGTATTTGGTGAAAAAGAACTGATGAAGAAGACCATAGGTGGTCCTACAAAATTCCTAGTGTTTCCTCGGTGGCGGTGAGATATTTAGATTGAGATACTAAAGTGACTATGACGAAGTTAATTTAGGAATTACTGATGAAATATTACCAGTAACCACATCTGATGATTGTAGCCGGAAAGTAGGCAACGGAACTCCATGATATTGATTAAATAGTGTAGCGGGGTCCTGTTTGGGTTTAAAGGAATCGTCATAAGATGCACTTTGGTAACCATGTACATATTTTTATCCAACTTTAAAAAGGAGGAGGTACATGAATTCGGTTAAATGTTATTTTTTAGTGCATTATCTCCGAACTACGTCATTCAGGATTCTTAAAAAATGCAATAAAAACGTATAACGAATTAAATTTTTCGGCAACAGATCAAGCATTTATGTTCAGAAAGTACCACCTTCTGGCAACGGAACCACATGATATAAAAGTGTAATGTAGCCGTTTTTGGGCTTAATGGAGTTGCCATGTGATGCATTCTGGTAACAACTTTCTTATCATCATCATCATAACCAAAGGACGGCCACAGCTGAACATAGATTCCCCCAAAAGTAACCCACAATGACCGATTTTGCGCCATTCTTCGCACACCTGACCTCGTTGGTACACTGGCCGCTACGGTAACTATGGTATTGTGGGCCCCTGGGAACTCGAGGCCACGGCTTTCGTGTGCCTTGCATGGGGTAAATGCCATAATCGCCACGCTTGGCAAGCGGGTTAGCGATCGTAGTATTCCACGACATTCCAGATCGCAGTATTGCCTGCCTGTGTCTGGCGTTGCATTACTTATGTGCCACGATAAGTATCAGATGACGATTTCGAGTCTTATCATCTCCGTTAAGTTAACGATCTGTAGTCAAGTGTTCGGTTTGACTGTTTATTAGCGTCCAAATCGGTCCTAAGCTTCGAACACGACTCAATTAGACATACATTTTGTCTCTTTGCAACGTTTATTATGTATTACTTTTATTATAATATTTCCTCGTTTGGCACAAAGGACACTGTCTGCCCATATTCGTTTATTAAAAATCAGTGACAAAATGAGAAACGAAAAGGCTAAAAATATATAAACTTTTAATAAAAAATAAACCCGACTTCAAATAGGTACTAAAAAGCAACAAATAATTGTTTTCTTTATCACTTGATAAGTACTTTTGGACTATTTAGAACAAATCAATTTCTTAGGACAATTATATACAATTATTTTTGGTTTTGGAGTCGGTGCCAGCCACTTTTTTCGTTTCCGAAGCCTTCGGTAGTCGTGAATAAATTGATATCTGAAGCGCTACCGCGAAAAACGAAATTCGTAAATTTCGGGCATCTTTCTATTTTACCCCTATGAGACCTCATGAGAGGATACAGAGACAATCGTTTGAAATTAACGAATATCGTTTTTGGCGATAGAGCCTCAGTTTTAATATTTCACTTCCCTCTCGCTACACTCTGCACTATAAATTGTGGCTACCTTGAAAAAATCTCGTAAGTCATTCTGGCAAAAAAAAAAAATACGTTACTACATTATATGGAATGAGTACAGAGTTACTGTGTTTCAACTTACAGTATCTGTGTCAGATACAAGATTTTTTCAAAGTAGTGACGATATATATGTATTATATATTTTCATAGTCCATTTGTCAACAAATCAAAATCAAAACAGCTGACATGCACGTGCAACGGTGTTAAAGATATGAGTTTCAATTGTATGTTGAGTAGCGTGGCTGGCACCGACTCCAAAACCAAAAATAAATAAATAAATAAATAAAATAAATATTTCGGACATTCTTACACAAATCGACCTAGTCCCACTGTAAGCTCAATAAGGCTTGTGTTGCAGGTACTAGACGACGATATATATAATAAATAGATACATATAAATACTTAAATACATAGAAAACACCCATGACTCAGGAACAAATATCTGTGCTCATCACACAAATAAATGCCCTGACTGGGAATCGAACCCAGGACCTTCGGCTTCATAGGCAGGGTCACTACCCACTAGGCCAGACCGGTCGTCAAAATAATTGTATATAATTGTCCTAAGAAATTGATTTGTTCTAAATAGTCCAAAAGTACTTATCAAGTGATGAAGAAAACAATTATTTGTTGCTTTTTAGTACCTATTTGAAGTCGGGTTTATTTTTTGTTAAAAGTTTATTTATACTGCTTTAAACTCCAACTATACTCTAATTCATATTGCCGATCGCTCTTAAAACCCCTTACTTCGGTTGTAGGTACTGTTTGCAGGATATCGGGTATGCATCGACTCCTGAATTATTTGACCATTAGCTAAAGTACCTTGTTCAAGCCTTAAGTGCATTGGAGCAGGGAGTGTGCTTCTCGGGATAGCCTTTAGAATTTGCCTAGGAACCCTCTTATCCCCTTTGCAACATCGTTCTTCCTAAATAGATTGACAGACACCCTCCTATGAATGCGTAAACAATTTCCATAATAACATATTATCTGCCATGAGATTCTGCGCGTGCCACTATATCCCGCGTTTTATTACGGGGGGAGATAGTCAATTTCTTATAATGGAATCAATTTGTGTATATTGAAATATTATGTCTGCGTTTGGGGATAACAGTTGCCAGTACCTTTACCGGTGTTCGTTGTTGTCATGAAGAATTCTTGTCATGGACGGAAACTTGGTAGTAAACAATTTTTTTTTTTAATGAATTGTCACTTTGATCTTCTTCCAATTCAACTGTTAATGGTAATTGCTTTACAACTTATTTGCAATAGATGGTTTGAGTAAGTCAAAATTGGTAGTTAAAAGGCATAATTTGAAACTAAAGGTTTATTGTAGAAGAACCATTTTTGTTAATTTTTAATAGACGTCATTTCGACGACAGCTCTGGCTTAGTGGGTAGTGAGGTGGTGATGATGCCGACGGTCCTGGGTTCAAATCCCAGTAAGGGCATTTATAAGTAGCATAAAGTCAAGGATATTTTGTAATATAATCAATACTCTGGTGAGCCATGTTACTACTACCATATCGCTTAGTGTGATATAAGTACACGTGAGTTTATCAGTTTGTAACTAAGTAGCATATCTTGTAATATTTATTTATTTAATACTGTATACATTGCTGTTGTTGATGATGATTGAAATATTTCTAATGACAAGTCACCAATAGCGTGTGTCAATTCTAAAAGAAGATAGTATGACACTATCCCAATTTGGTATCAAACCCATTATTTATAGCTAAAAAATAACCACTGTTTCACAACGATCAATAGAATGATATTATGAGCAGAGTCTCGACGAAAATTTTAGTCTAGAATTATTTATGAACATATCAAACCCTGTATTCCTTAAGCCCTAACTGGGCACAGGTAAATGACAGCACCAATATAATCGTAACTTCTAAACTCACTGCTTCTAAAGGGTCTTTAGATTTTGTTTAAAGTGGTTCTCCCCAAAACAAATGCTTTGTTCCGTCGGTCCAGCGTTTGGAATTTAGCAGGCGCTCGGAAAAGATGGTGGCAACTTGACGCTAGCTGAAAGGATTAACCGGATGACGGTAATGACAGAGATGAGTGAAAGAAACAAAAGATAACTCTTATCCGTTAGTAAGCCTAGGATTTTAAAATTCCAGCGAACCAAGTCGGCAGTTAAATTGCATTTCGGATTCCGCGACAGTGGTGTTAAAAGTTTATAAAATGAATGACGAATGAAAGGAGATTACCACAATTGAGTTTGCATTCAAAGTTATTTTTAGTTTACGTAGAATTAATCAAATAAAAAGGGTAAGTTACAGGAAAATACCATCATTAAAGCAGCATACTATTGAATTTTCATTCACTAATGAAGATTTTATAAACTTGTTACTAAATTTTCTAAACGGGACTTATAACTCGAATCATTTTTGACGGGTGAGCTCCGGTTTATCTAAAGCTAGATTTCGACGAAAAACTGGTTTAAGTAGACATTAAAATCTTTCATCATCATCATCATTTCAGCCGTAAATCATTCACTGCTGGACATAGGCTTTCCCCAAATAGGTATGACGGTTACATTTTGGGGGGTAGTTGGCATAGTCGCCATTATGTTATGAAAGGTTTGGCTTAGTGGGTAGTAACTTTGTCTATGAAGGTCATGATTCGGGATTCAAATCCCAATAAGGTAATTTATTTGTGTGATGATATTTGTTCCTCAGTCATGTAAGTATTATATAACTTTGTGTATTATATATATCGTTGACAACACAAGCTGAGCTTCTTTTTGTTGAGCGTCTTCTTCTTCTGAGCTTACCGTGGGGCTGAATCGATTTTTTTTTGTTATTATCAAAAAATGTATATAAATTTGTGTGAGGATGTCTTATTATATTTATTTATTGTCTTCATGTGCCTTGGAAAATGGTAACGACATTCTTCGCAGCGTATTATAATAAGGAACCTAATTTCAACATTGTAGATATATGAGTAAAAATACTTTCCTATTACTGCTTTAACTCTGAACCTGAAACCATCACTAACACCATATGGCGTTATACTCGTACATTAAATGTAAAAAGAGGCCTTTTTCACCGCTGAATGGTACGTACAACCATTTATTTGTAGTCCACACGAGTCCGCCCGCGCTGACGCCATTAAAACGGAATAATGAAACACCTGCGGTTTCGTTCTACAGTCGACCTATCTAGTCCTGGGACTAGATGTGAACATTGGTATGAAAAAAAATGGGTCACTACATATTTACTTATTCGAGAATTGTCTTAACTCTTTGCGTATTTTAAGTTAAGTAACTCCATTTTAGTTTTAAAGTTACGTGAGTAATTCTACCGTTTTATGACGAAGACGACATCAGTCGCGTTTATAATGCACTCGCGCGCATGTTTCAGAGAGCATAGGTCTGGACTGGTACCGCGAACGTCGAATTTCGTATATTTTGAACATATTTCTTTTTTACTCCAATTAAGTGGCAAAGACAATCGTCTGAAATTTACGTATATCGTTTTTTGCGGTAGCGCCGCTGAGTACTTAAGGATGAATTTAAACGCGCAAACACACGAGCCGAGCTATAGGCGCTACCGCCAAAAACGATATTCGATCGACGATTGTCTCTATCACTCCTATGACATCTTAATTGGGGTAAAAGAGAAAGATGCCCGAAATGTACGAATATCATTTTTGCAGCGTTGAGTCGAGCATCCATAGGATGCAAACAGCGTACACTGCGGCCATTCTCATTCCATTTTTTATTTGTTTAAGGGGATTAACACACTGCCATGCAGCACGCTGCGTAGCGCGTGAATACGTGATCTAACGATACTTGTAACCATGGTGTCCCGGTGAAATACGGTGTCCTGGTAGGTACCGGATATTGTACCGGACAATACGACGCAACGTACGCATAAGTGTGGCGTCACACTGAGATTATATTAAATGTATTATATTCAGGAAATATAGCTTTTTTATGATATGAGGCAAATGTACGTGTACCACCCCATCATAGCCATAGCAACACCTCATCTCCTCCCGCGGGTATCGTAAGAGGTGGCAAAGGGAAAAGGAAAGAAAGACTGATAGGCAGCAAAGTCTGCAGCTACTCCGGTCGCCAACCCGCCTGCCAAGCGAGGTGACTGTGACAACTACCTCCCAAGATTCAGTCTAGCAGTGGGCTTACGGCTGAAATGATGATGACGATGAGGAAATCGAGCTGATAAATTACCTGATGGTAAGCAACTACCGTCGCCCATGCTACCTTAAAGGCAACATTAAGGTAGTATGCTCTTTTCTTCGGAAGGTTCGCAAATCGTATTAGTTTGGTAACACCACAGGTTCATTTTCAGTTCATTCCACTGTTTTGCAGTTATTCATAACACGTCTGAATTACGAAAGTAATTGAGTAGATAGATGTATGTATAGATGGATAGATGCCTTATTCAAATTTACAGTGTTGTTATACAGGTCCCTGCGTTTGAACAATATAGCTCAACAAACCTCATGAACTACGACTTTGCAAAGTCTCTTCCAGTCATGTAAGTGCTTGTAGCGGGTGAGATCGCGTCTCGCTTTGTTCTGGGGCGTCTGCGGAGCAGTTGCACAAATAATTATGTGCATACAATTATTCCCTACTCCGTTAAGCGTTGGCACCTCGCATTTTGACGTAAATGTGTTTTTAAAAATTAAAAACATTAATGTTCGCGTGTTAATCCGGAGGCGTGGCGTTTGCCGCTTTTAGGAGTGCTGGTTATTATGTTAATGCCAAGCTCTTATTCCATGTTAATCCGGCGTACATATCGGTCAGGGCGCAAGCTCTTAGCAACTAGGCCACGGTCTGATACATAAAACATTACTAAAACTCTTAAAAAAGATACAGGACATCCTTACATAAATAGTTCTATCGAGCCCTACGGCAAGGCTTGTGTTTCGGATACTCAGATAAATAAATACTTAAATACATAGAAAAATCCCAGTTAGGAACAAATATCTGTGCTCATCACATAAAAAAATCCCTGGACTCTTGAAACCAGAACCGTCGGCGTCATTGACAGAGTCACTACCCACTAGTTAAGACTAAGTGTCTTTTAGACAAAAATTGGCATGCTATTACAAGACATTGGTATTTTTCTTCCCACAGACAACTTTCTCATTGAGACAATTCTAAATCCCGCAAACTCAGTTAGGGTTGCTTTCTCTCTTGTCATACGACACATATATGCACGCATTTCACTTCAATCGAACACCGGGTAGTATAGGTAGTTCATATTTACAACGTGACAAGTGAAAGATTTAAAAAAAAATTGTCCTCAGAAGAAATATTTTTTTATAATCTCATCGAACCGGTTTTAATTATTTTACACTGATGCGATGAAGTCTATATAAAATGTGATTGGATATTTTAAACGCAGAAAACGAGCGACATCCTTAGCGCAGGCCTGTCAATAGGGATGTTACCGCCGGTTACGCCGGATCACAACTCGGTAAGTGGATTTTGAGATATACAGTTAGTATACTTCACATTGCACATATATCGTTGTTAACATAAAATGCCAGCATGTTGCAAAAATGAATCAGTGCTCTTCTATATAAGTTATTTTCGTGAAAAAAATTACAAATGATAAAACGAAAACATTCAGGTAAGGAGCTCTAAAAACTAAAAACAAAGAACGTTCATTATTCGATAAACACGTCAAGACAATATTTGTATTTAAGTTGTTTAGGGTTTAATAAAATCAAGACAAGCAAAATACTTACAATATTAACATAGGTTTAAGTAATAAAATGGACGTACTTTAGGATACATTATACATTCCACAAAATCCACAATGTCAATACCGGGTATAGTCTACAGTTAAATTTATTGCACATATTACAGGCCATACCCGTTATACTCGTAATTAATGTCTGCCATAACCTTAAGACACTTATTCTAATTCTGTTTAAGGATGAATTTCTTTTGCTAAACTAATTTTGCATCCAAATATTAACTTATTGGTTACTCAGCAAGATTCCATGTTCCAGGTTTTGATCGGGCTCAGCCTTAGGGCTGTCTACTGAGCATTGTGGGCCATATTAACGGCAGGCGCACAAAAGAAGGCGCTCGTATATCAAACTAACGTCACTCCAATGTCTTCCTTCCGCGCAGTTTTACTTCAGAAATGCCCATTCTTTTTTTATTGAGCGTTTAATATATAACCATAGCTACGCTGAGTGGTAACATTTGTGGCTTAGAATAAGTAGGTAGGAGATTTATTGCAGGAACGATGTAGTTGAAGTTTTGGAGAATTTGTATTATTTGCTTAGTCTTACGCTGTTTGGGCCGCTGGGAATAGACGGCTACAGTGGGCTGGAGATCGCTCTCTGTGGCGGTATACAGGGGAGGTCTATATACAGTAGTGGACGTAGCTGATAGCGAGTCATGATAGATTGTTAAAACATACATTTTACATACATTTCACCGTATGCAGTCCACTGCTGGACATAGGCCTCCCACAAATATGACATGTATCATCTTGGGGGTAGTTGCCATAGTCGCCACGCTTGGTAGGCGGGTCGGCGACCGCAGTACCTGTAGATTGGGTTTCGACGTACGCTACTGCCTGTCCGTAGGATTTTCCCTTTGTCGCCTCTTACGACACCCGCGGGAGGAGATGGGGAAGTGCTACTCGTATTCTAGTCAGCCGGCATAACACGGCAATTGTTAGTAAATAAGATAAATTATTTTAATGACTTTCCTCTGGTCATCATAATCTCTCTGCCCATCTGGGTCTTCAGCTGATAGGCCTCTCCCATTGCACGCCATCGCACGCGATCCCCAGCCATGGGCAATGAATATGAATTCCTGTACTAGGTATTCCAAATTTACCTGATGTACACACAGCAACACACTTAGCTGTACATCGCTGGACCTTATGCCTTATACAATAAGGTCCACCAATGTACAGCTAATAGTGTTGCTGTGTGTACAATAATAATATAAATGGGAAAATATGTTTGTCTTTAATTGCGGTATGTCCTGGAAAAGGACATAGGATAGTTTTTATCCTGGAAGTAATCCGTTACTAATCATAATTATGCAGACGAAGTTGCGGGCACAAGCCAAGTGTTAATAAATATTGCATTAACTTAATATAATGAACATGAATCACAAAGCTATAGGGACACGGCGCCAGTAATAGACAAGGAACCAATCTTGGACATTAGTGCTTATTTCAAATGAGTCAAGTGTTGTGCATCTGTTGCTACATATTTAATTTATAACGTTATGATTTTTGAATTAATAACAAAGTGTTCATCATTGGGTCCTGTCAGTTTAAAGTGTCAACATTGGATCACCTTATAAGTTATTTATATTTTATTTCATATAAAAACCTAATAACAAAGTTACAAATAGCAGCACACGTCCGCCATTTCGTTAGAGGTTGTCTAATAAAACTACATACTTAGATAATTACTCTATAAAATATTTGAACAACAAACCCGAAGACAATCGTTTAAATAGCGCAACTCGAACATTTCCCAAAGTGAAGTTGTTACTTCAAAAAGAAGTCATTAGCGAAGTTCCTAACTTCGTAACTCGGGGGAAAATAAATATTTTCAACTTGGCGCAAAACAATTCTCCCGAGCTCGCAAAGAAAAGCGTTTTTATTTTGAAAAAATGCGGCGTTTCGGCCCTTCTTACGAAAGCGAACAATTGAGATTTTGTTTACTTATTTTCGACGGTGCTGTCCTAATTTTACTAGTGACGTATTTTTAAAGAATTACATATTTGTACTTTTATTTGAATCAAGATATGATCCAGAAAAACGCTAAGGAGCGTTACCGCGAATATGGATATTCGTTTAGAACGGTTGTTTTTGTCGCTCTAATGACGCCTTAATTGGAGTAAAAGAGATGCTTGAAATTTTCAAACTACGATGTTTGCGGTAGGCATATAGATGGTTCGACGACCCAATAACGTGAGGATTACAGTTGATGTCTCTTTCTGCCTGTACATTGTTACTTGCTACCATTAGTAACTTTACCACCCAATTCAAACACAATTTAGCAATAGTAATTTGACATTATCTTTGGGGCCTAATTGTCGATGGCGCTTATGTCGTTGTTCAAGATTACGCAATACAAACGCGACGCGATTCGACGTAAGTGCTATCAACAAAAAGGTCGCTTTATATAGATAATTTGACAATTTTATTTATAAAATCTTTCGTGTTAAGTACTATTTTCTAAAAATTATAGTATTTTTTTTATTATGAATATAATAATTTTGGGATAATCTGTGTAAGTACCTACTTTTCTCTTTTTTCATGACATAGGTAGTCAGTCAGATAGGTAAACAAATAGAAGTTAACTCGACTTTAAACTATATTTAATAATATCCTGTATTCTGTATTAAATATCTTCTAATATTATAAACTCATTTGAAAAAATATATCGTGCACGTAATATCAGAAAATGCGTGTATTTTGTCCCACTTCATTAATTAGTAAACTTGGTATATATTAAATCAACAAAAGTTAAAATTTAACTTGATTCGATACCTCATCAATATAAGTATTACAAAATACCCTACTGTCTTATTCCTAACTTTATATGAAAACTTGCCCCACGTTTACGTCTCGTAATACAACATGAAAATCAGTGTCAAAATATTTACTCCTTATCCGAATTGCGCTATTGTGAGATTATCAGCGAGAGTCGCGAACGTCACACAAAAGGGCACAACGAGGACGCAGAAGGGGCACAAAGGGGCACAAAGGAACAGCAAGTCAAAGTACCGGCCTCTCGCACAAAACTTTCTGATCTATCTCTAAAACTTATATGGCTTCAAAGATCCAAGATTAACACACTTGAATTAGGTAAACTTAAAACTCTTGCTTCGATAACCTTGATATAATAAACTTAATGATATGATAATCAGCTAGCATCATATGGTGAGGTTTTCATTATTTGTCGCAATATCAATCACTCTCCAACAATGTGGGCGTGAAAGTAAGGAATAGAACAAAAGACGATAAAATGGCAACCATGCTATCCTTTGAGGAAAGTAGTCGAAACGTATTCTTGAAGATACACAAGAGAAACGTATGCCAGCCATATCACGACTTATGATAAGTGGCATCCTATTTGGTGTTTCATCTATAGTCATTAAATGTAACGTGTCTTTTGTTCTTTATTGTTTTTCGCAAACAAATAATTTCTTTTTCTCTCAAGAAAAATTGAACTTGTGACGAATTTTCTTTATATCATACCGCTGTAGCAACTAGTTGGATGACAGCTTAATACAATTTGGTGCTGTTGATAGTGAGTTAGTGAGACTAA
Source organism: Grapholita molesta (assembly GCA_022674325.2). Taxonomy (NCBI): domain Eukaryota; kingdom Metazoa; phylum Arthropoda; class Insecta; order Lepidoptera; family Tortricidae; genus Grapholita; species Grapholita molesta. The sequence goes on from CP053138.2 coordinate 4,984,830, forward strand.
AAATTGAAAATATCCTTAGGATTGTAATGTCCTCACGAAATAATACCATGTATTTAGTTGGAGGTAATCTTAAAACGCTTTTGTTAATAAAAAGCTTTAATATCCCAGGAAACCAGCTCCGTAAACCATGACTTTACTTACCCTATAACTCAAGTGTAAAAAGTATAGTTTGGCCGTTTCATGGACCTATTAAGTAATTTCCTACCGTAAATAAACCCACCGGACCGGCTGGCCTAAAACAGGAATTTGGGTTGATGTTATTACGATATTAGTATACAGTCCAGACGGCATCAACACTTATTTACGGCAGAAAATTACATCACAGCTTTTATATTTTAAGACATACAGAAGATCTATGAAATGAGTGTCTATCAAAAATGACATTTTTGGTACAAGCTTTAATTGCCAACTGTATTTTGTTTTGTACAACCGGTCTGGCCTAGTGGGTTGTGATCCTGCCTATGAAGCCGAAGGTCCTGGGTTCGATCCCCAGTCAGGGCATTTATTTGTGTGATGAGCACCGATTCATGTTCCTGAGTCATGGGTGTTTTCTATGTGTTCAGTTAAGTATTTATATGTATCTATCTATTATATATATCGTCGTCTAGTACCTACAACACAAGCCTTACTGAGCTTACCGTAGGACTAGGTCGATTTGTGTAAGATTGTCCCGAAATATTTATATTTATATTATATTATCATACCTTAAAATATCCTAGTAATACCTAATTTTTTTATATAAAAAAATACACATTACACATTAGTTCTGAGTACAGAACACTAAATAGGTGACGCCAATGAGCGCTGGATTTTTATGGTAAAGACCAGACCCAATGAATATAGGTATAATTTATTGTGAAGCAATTTCAATTCATTTTCTGATGTCCTGGTAGGATAGGATCATCATTGCAACATAAACTTTATCTCCGCTGCTGTAAATAATAATCAACTGGTCATCTATCTTTGAAAGGTTTTTAAGCCAAATCTCGCGTATGCGTTTTCGTTGGCAACGTCTTTTGCTCATGGCGAGGACAACTAGAGCTATCCAATTTACCCTTTACCTTAGGGTAAATACCCTTTCCAATTCCAACAACATTTACCATTTCCAACACAATAATTGCTAGTCAGAAACGCCTTATTGATATTTTATCAAATGTCACCGAGAGCAATCTTTCAAATACAAATATATTTTATCAGAACTCAACCTTTGTTCTTTTGATGACATCATTCCACGAATATCACTATTGAGCTGCGTGGAAAAAATTAGGTATATGAACTCTGGAGCTTGGTATGAAATAACAATATAATTATACATTTCCGAGAGAATTGACTTTATACGTTATGCCAACGAAAAAAGAGAAGAGTTTTTCCAACCTACCAGCGTCGAGCAAAATAATATAATAAAAAATAATAGAAAAAAAAATAGGTATATGAACTCTGGAGCTTGGTATGAAATAACAATATAATTATGAATTTCCGAGAGAATTGACTTTATACGTTATGCCAACGAAAAAAGAGAAGAGTTTTTCCAACCTACCAGCGTCGAGCAAAATAATATAATAAAAATAATCGCACTCAAAAGTTTCTCGATTTTCAATTTTTGGACAAAGTTTATAGTTTCGATACCCGTAACTATTTATTACATTCATGTTTCTAAAATACCCTGTTTTTGGTTGCTGGCAGAGTTTAAAATGTAAAGATTCGAGTATTCGACGCAAAAAAATCGACTATGCAGTCTCAGATAATTGCGCGTTTTTTTTACAAGCATCTATTTAACCTCTGTAACGTTTAGCGTAGAAAGTCTAGGCCCATGGGGTCCTAGCGCGCAAAAACTTCTTCTTCTTCTTCTTCGAAGCGTATGATTAAGGTAACTGGTGACTGAAGAGCTGGCGGCTTCCTCGCATAAAGGATCAGCATTGTGATACAACTAGGAAATTCCGCTAACATCCTTGGTACAACGCCTTAAGGGCCTATTTTAGATTGAATATGGTAGTTATAGTAATCCATTTTTTGAAAATAATGTATTTAAGATATATTATTAACTTAATTGAATGAGATATTTGCATATTAGGATCGCCAGGTAAACCTAATTTATATTATAATAGACGATCACAAAGTTATAGACTAAGCTAAAACATTGTAACAGTTTGAGGATAGATTAATGAAGTTACCAAACAAATATATTGCTTTTAATTGAAACTGTCAAAACTTTATAGAAACTTGCTTAAGCCGTATCGAATGTGCTTACAATTAATTGCTTAGCGTAGGTAAATTGGATTTCATTGTAATATGAATAGTTATTAGAGGAGAGATTAATGTGATGAAATAAAGTGTATGTGACCACGAGGTTGATAAGAAGTTTTAAACTCCTCCAACTTTTTAATATTAGTATAAAATAACTCCAATAAAATATCAAACAAATATCAAATCTCAATCTATAGGTTGTTTTCAAGTTGCATTTAAATAAATAAATGAAATAAATAATTTGGGGACAATCTTACACAAATCAACCTAGTCCTACGGTAAGCTCAGTAAGGCTTGTGTTGTAGGTACTATTTAGATGACGATAGATAGATTCATAGAGATACTTAAATACATAGAAAACACCATGACTCAGGAACAAATATTTGTGCTCATCATACAAATAAATGCCCTGACTGGGATTTGAACCCAGGACCATCGGATTCATAGGCAGAGTGACTACTGATAACTAATTTTGAATCTCAACAAAATCAAACTTATTTTACTACACTTTGTTTCTATTTGGTGAGCCGCTAGAAATTATATCTCAACGTGAATCTTTTAAGTATTTGAAAATCGCTCGTTCGCAGTCCTACTCGTTAGTGAAATACCCTGCGCACCATGCCAACTTGCTCGCACTTGTTCATTAAATTGTTATCAATACTACTAAATAACCTTTTATATGTACACACCAGATACACATAGTGGGTTTACCCTCTATGAGTCTATAATTCTACACTAATATCATAAAGGCGAAAGTGTGTGAGTGTGTATGTTTGTTACTTCTTCACGTCTAAATATACGGCTGGAGCGATTTTTACAAAATTTAGTATGGAGTTAGCTGATACCCTGCATTAACACACAGGCTACGTTTTCCCCCTAATGAACCGCGGGTAACTCCGCGGGGCACAGGTAAAATACACCAATTTATTGCAACATATTTCTTATATGTGTAAATGTAATAATTACTTCATAATTGTATAATAATGACATTTCAATTTCGAACATTATCCGAAAAACAAATGACTTAGTTACTCGCAATAGAAACGATAATTATAAGAATTGGGTTCGACTCTACTTTGTCTCTGATTAAAAAAAACTACGTATGTTTGGAAAAAGTTTCCATTCACCACCATTACAAATGTTCGTTTAGTTTTTTATATGCGGTTCCAGAAATTATTATTGAGATCTCAAATATGTGTGTACATAAAGTAGTGTATGTATCTGTACATAATTAGGGATACATAGTCAGCTTCGCTTCATTCCATAAAACCAAAGTTATTGTATTTTTATGCCTTACATTATGTAGAAGTAAGATAAACTGCTATTTAACGCTCGGTGCAGTTTTCAAAGGATAATATCGTGTAATGTTGGCAGTAAATTCGAAATTTTCAATACTTAAATACATGGCAATAAAAAGTGTAATTTGAAATAAACCTCGCAGTTAATAATTCGGTATATCAAACCCTGTACTTATCTCTAGTTTATTCAATGCCCTGTACTAGATTTAGTCTTTGTATAGTGCAGGTAGGTTATTGCTAGTGTATTTGCTGTGGGACGAACTTTGAATTTATTTCATTTATGCACGTCAAATATTTTATACAACTGTATTTTTTCGCGTTTTCAGGCTTTTGGTAGGTTAATGTTGAGGATGCTACACTATTAAACATTTTTGGTAATTTGTAACTCTCAGTTATTTTATATATGCAGATCCTACATAATTTAATCACTTAACTGTGATATATTTAAAATGAATGATTAAATGGTTATTCTTTGTTAAATTTCATAAATATACAATTTGTGTCGTGTGGTGCCGGCGGAGAATACCATTACCCCATCTCCCACTGGTGTCGTATGAGACGACAAAGGAACAAACCGGAAAGATATAATTTAGGTCTTTTCAGCGCAAGAGCGAATAGGATCTTACTGAACCAGCGTCCTACACCCTCGACCTCATCGAAAAACGGTAAAGTACGGAAAGTAACTGAATCAACAGCTACTGTGGCAACTCTGTCAAGTCATTTTTGGGGGAGTGTTTACAGAAGTGGATGTCTTAAGCTAAATTGACGATGATTAGACAATTTACCTGAGCGACTATGCTATCATACAACTGCGTTCCATCTACAATAAATTCTGAAGATCTACTAACAGTTGCTTACCCCAGAACCCAAATGATTCATCTATGTAAACAGGGACTCGTTAGCTGGCCCCCGGGTCCCCTGATGGGCCCCTGGGCCCCATTTACTGCCGGGATCTTGTGTCAACGGCGAGGGGTAGTTACCCCTCTCATTGATAGTCGGGACTATGGAAATTTTGAAAAGTATGTCGTGGCATTTGTTTACTACTTGTGTCACTTAACTTCAAGCTCGGGTAGATCCTTTCAGATTTACGGTTGGTTATTACTTAAAAAAATGTATGATCATCTGAAAGCCAGGTAGCTGTATGGACTGAAAATGTCCCACCGCCTGTAATATTGGGCGTTAAAAGAAACACTGAGTTGTTTGGAATACGAGTATAAATAATCTGCTATATGAAATAAAGGATAAATAAGAGAGTGTGCGTGTCGTATACATGACACAACTACAAGCGGACGATGAGCGATAAACGATTAGAGGTAGAAACGTGGTTAGTCGCACAATTGTTAGAAAATGGATGTACACTATCCATCAAAAACACGATCACTTGTAACCTTAGAGCGGAATGGTTTTATTGTTTCTTGCAAACCTACCAAAAAGTTACTGCAACTAAATATATCTATCAGCCGCGGACCACCACTGAAAAAAGGCTTTCCCCATAGACTGCCACTGACAGCAATCTTCAGGACACTGCAGCCAGCGACTCCTACCGTCCCGTACCCTCGTACGTGTCATATATTTAGTCGGGGGGTCCTAGTTTTCAGACGTCCGACACTGCTCTTTCAAATCAAACAAAAGCACAAAATCTCAAATTCCCAATCAATATTTAGTATCCACTTTTATTTATAAAAACAAATATAAAGTTACACAGAACGACCACAGACGGTGGTTAATTTACGGAGATCTGATTTTGTTACCAGTGAAGCAATTATTAACGACAGTCTTCTTCAAAGTTACCTTTTCAAAGCGGTAGATATTGTATTGATATTTTAACGATTTAGGTATTTGACAACAATAACAGTATTCCAACTTTAAGATCGTTAATGAATTTGTCAATGTTGTATCGTTTGTCAACAACATGACAACTAATTTGATGCATACTTTTACAGAAATTACGAAGTGTAGTAGATAGAGTAAATAAACATGAGTAGAGTAGTTATTATCATTTATAATATATTATAATGTCTCATGAAAGTTTAAATACAAAAAATTCCAATCATTCGACGTATCAGAGGTCAAGTTATGAAAATATTTACATTTCTAATTTCTAGTACCTTATGGTTCGTCAATCAATCCTTAAGATCAAGTTTTGTAACAACAAAAGTTTTACACTCAGACATTCCTCTCCAGCAATATATTTGAACACGACAACTTCTTATCAAAACAATAAACACGCTATAAAATCCTGCTAAGCACTGTTTTATTCATACAGTTACCCCACGTCATGACGAGGAATCCAACAGGCACGAAAACCCTCTTTTGTCATCAAGACACCGTTCCGATTACGTTTAAAAATCCATTAAAAGATAAACGTCGAAGACAGTTGACGGCGTTCTGGCTCCATCAGTCGAAGAACGTTCTTGACGAGACAAAGTAATTGTTTGGCGCGTCGCCAAAGATGTCGTCTGCATCGCTTGCCGAGCGCTTGTGAATCCATCGTCAACCGAACCAGTATCATTTGCCCCGTATCCTAACGGGTCTGAAGTATATGTTACGCTTTTTCTAGTTAGTATTGTATTTGCTTGCGCTAGTTAGGATATGGGAATATACAGGCAGCTCCGCCACACGCTGGAACCGATGCCAGTGACAGCTGGAAAGTCTTCCGCAGTTTTCTTGTGGAATTTAAATGCGAACTTTTCAAACTATTTTCGACGAGTTATGGTTTTGGCGCATGTTGGCAGCTATTTGTTTATTGCTCTGCTTAACAGTGGCGGCGCGTTTGTACAAGCCGATTCCCGCCGGCTTGACTAAGTTTACTGCATTTCAACGGTTTTTCTTGGGCTCAAGAAGAAAAGGCTGAAAAATTGCGGCTCCGTCTTGCCTAAGAAAAAAATTTGCGCGCCGCCACTGCTGCTTAAGGTACATAATAAACATGATCCTATTAGGTAGTTTATGGATGTTTAAAACGAAAAGGTATCGTAATACTTGTATAGGGCAATGGTATGGATTGTACAGTCTACTACAAAGATATGTATACATTCTTTCACCTTAATCCATTGTAGGTGCAAAAGTGTATATATATATCTTTGTATTCGACTGGATACTTACGGTACCGTAATAAAAACAGAAGAATAATGTATTTATTCGTGTATTTTTTCTTAGTATGTAATATTTAACATTTCCAGAATGTAGAAACTTATATTAGCAACTTTCCTGTCCTCGGGGCAACCATAAATTGATATTGCAGCAACTATTATGGTCTCGTAAGCCCTAGATTCAAGTTAGTAAGACAGTACCTATTGCAGGCTTGTTACGGGACTTAAGAGTTTACGAGATAGCCCTCAGTTGTGGAAAACTTTATTATATCGACGTCTAACTTAAATAAAAATCTCGATAGCAGCCGGGAATTTAAACTTTTCATTGGAACGGGATATTGCTTGGTTTTTTTTTATTGTCTTCAAATAATTACATTAGTTAGCGTTGTTATAAAAGAAATATCGTAATATCGCTTCTGTTTACAGTCAATTTCATTAACAGGTTTTTGGTTAGTTGGCATGATTGTATTATTATTTTTAATCATAAAAATCCAAGGCATAGGTACCGATAAGTTACAAATGGGTAGGGATATTTGCCTTCATTATGTGTACAAGGTATTATTTTCTACATAAACAACAGAGCTACCACACTCTTCTTCTTTGGGGAATCATGGAGTTCATCCACATTTATTTATATGATTAAATCCAAAAAGGCATAATCTTCTTTGCATGACATTTAGTGAACTTCAAATCAGACTTTTCGACCCGGGTATGTCCTTAAACTACGTCCAACAATGAGAGGTAGGGCACAGGGATGACCATCACGCTTGAATCTGGCGCAGCCCAACTGTGGAACTACCTTCTGGGTCCTTACAGAAGACCACAGCCATAATAGCACTGCTACCTTTCAAGTATGTAGTGTTGTGTTCCTGATGGTGAGTAAGGTTCCCAGAGCTCCAACCCCCCTTAAAGGCCGGCAACGTGCTTGAGACTCCCCTGGTGGGTGCCCATGGGCGACGGTAATTTCTTACCACCAGGCAATCCGTCTGCTCGTTTGCCGCCTATGTCATATAAAAAAAAACTTTACACAACGAAAAATAACGAAGCAATAAGTCTCATTTATATTGTTATATGTACAGTCGACTACAAAGATAAGTATACACTTTTGTACCTTATTACAAAGTATTAAGGTGAAAAAATGTATACATATCTTTGTGTACAATACACGATACTTGTTTTAAACGTTAAGAAATACTCATCACTCTTTGGAACAGATGTAACTCTCGAACATTCCCGAAAATTCTATGCCGAGCATCCATTGACTCAAATCACTTAACCGATTCATTAACACTTCAAACAGAGAACGTGCTAGGTATTCAAAGGGAAACAAATGGCTGACCTACATGTCAGTTCCGATTTGTTCGGCACACAGCATACGCTGTAGCGCTGGCTATTGGCCATCGGGCCTAAGCCTTGTAACGGCAAAGTGGATGATCCCCTAAATTTACACCGGGAAACACAGGTTACAGAGAACGTTACCAAAGCATTCGTAACTTTCAGTTTGTTAGTTCTCGCAAATATTTGGAAATTCACTTTGAAACTACACATGAAATTAAATACTATAATTTGGAAAGTAGTTCATTCATGTACTGAAGACACTATTATAATAATTCACTCCTACTTACGCATTTTTTTATGACAAAGGTGGAAAATGAGCAGATGGATTACCTGATGGTAAGCAATTACCGTAGCCCATTGGCACCCGCTACCCTAGGGGACTCACTAGCACGTTGCTGGCCTTTAAGAGGGGTTAGAGCTCTGGGAACCTTACTCACCATCAGGAACATAACACTACATACCTGAAAGGTAGTAGTGCTATTATGGCTGTGGTCTTCTGTAAGCAATAGGTCCTTCCCCAGTTGGGCTTCTCCAGACTCAAGCGTGATGGTACTTCGCTCTCATTGTTGGATGTAGTTTAAGGACATATATACCCGGGTCTACATTAGCATTCAAATGTTTTAAATAAAGATATACTAATCTATTTTAGTATTTTCATCTGTGTGTTATTTATAACTATTTCAAATGTTGGAACAAACAGCTACAACCCATTAACATTCTAGACAGACAATTAATTAGACTTTGAATAGTTTGGTTTGAATCCTGTGGGATACAACTTCATCAAATACATATTAATATTTACTGACCTCGAATAGAACTGAGACATTATTTCATTTTAATTTGGTGATTTAATTAAGAGGCCGTTGTTGTTTTTTTTTCGCACTTATTGATACTTAAATTCTGGATAAATTAACAATATTTATATTAGTTTAAACGTATATTATGGAAGAGGGTTTAATCTAGGATTGTATGTATATTTGAGCTATTTTTTCCGAATTACATTTATTTTCGTAATTTACTCTAATCGTAATCTCACAGCTGTTTGTCATCAAATCAAACCGGTAGAAAATATACAAAAATCTGTGGATTTTTTTTTAATTTAATATAATTTTAGGCAGATGCATGATTTGTTAAAAAAATTCATGAAAATTGCTAAAGTCAAGCGATCTTTATGAATATGTTTTTTTTATGACATAAGGTGGCAAACGAGCAGACGGATTGCCTGATGGTAAGCAATTACCGTCGCTCACGGGCACCCGCAACACCAGGGTAGTCACAAGCGCGTCTATAAAATATACGATTATATAGGAATATGTACAAAAAAACAGAGAGTAGGTACCCATAAGCTGAGCCTTCTTATGATTACCGTGGGTCTCACTCAATTTGAATCTCCAGTAATATTTATTCAGTGAATAAAAATATTCATACATATTTTATTTCTGACTATTAGTAATTTCTACTTACATCTCGACAGAAAGTATAGCTAGCTAGAAAAAACTTTCCAATTATATTACAGTCAGCGTCATAAAGGAACTAGCAAATTTCAATATCATAACCCATCTATACCTGCTGCTGAACATATAAATCATCATCAACATTTTATCGCCCACTGCCGAGTATAGGCGTCCCTTGGTGTACGCCACTTATCTCGATCCTGAGCCAATCTCATCACAAGTGACCCGCAACCTTTCGAATGTCATTCACTCATCGACCCAGGGGCCACAAATAAAGGTCATAAAAATATGAGAAATCAAGCCCGTTTTTACGTCACATAAAGCCCAACTTTTGAATCCATCACACATTTAATTTTGCCGCCCTACAACTACTCTAAAATTGGGCTTCAAACCAAAACCCGTAATAAACACAGTAGAGCGTACAGCCGAGGACATGAAAACCGGCAGTCACTCGCCAGTGTATAATTATGTGTACACATCCCGGAATGTACTCGCGAATGGATAATTACGGTAAACGGTCCATTTCTCCCCACATTCCCTTTATCTCTGTAGAACCAATTTTACGGGGATCTAGTACCGCATTGTACATGTGATATTGAAAGTTCTACGTATGCTGGATGAGGTGGTTTCGCATGAGTTTGGTGTGCGATTGCAATGCCCATCGGCCGTGCAACGTGGTCACCCGAAAAGGATGTTAACGCTGAGTATTGATAGAAGGATTTTAGCACTTTTATACGTTAATGTAACTCGTTGACTTGTTAAAATGTTCTGTATATTTATTCGAGGTTCTATGTAATTAATTATAATTATAGGGGCAATGACAGTTATATGAAGGAGATTATTAAAAGGTTTTGCACACGTATATTTTCTTATTACGTAGCAAATAAATAAAAATATTATTTGAATAGTATAGAAGCGGGTAACTCACGTTTTGTAAGTCAAATATTGGTCTCCGTGTTTCACTCCGTAACGAGGAGCAATATGGTTGGATCTCACGATAGTTTTGTGTTGAAAATTACCAAGATACAGGGGTTTTTACAACAGACAATTTGAAGCGCTTTATCTTTGGCATAATAATAAAAAAATGCGTGTAATAAGAGTACTTATGTTTTTTTTAATGATACTGACAAACTAAATCATATTTAGTTTGTTGGCCAGCCATAATATCTATATTAATAGTTCAGTTGAATTTAATTATTAATCAGGTATCTTGTAAAATGAATTAAGTACATTTTTATTAATCTATTTTATTTCCTTGTCTATCGTAAGTCATTTTATCTGGTTTTTACCACCTAAGATGAAGCGTTCAAATTTTAAAACGTATCCTAATATCCTAAATATCTTGTTTCATGGTTACTCAGAAAAAAAAAACTGCTTTTAGTAAACTCACGTGTTATTATATAAATGAGAAACATCCGTGACAAGAACGTGTGAAGACGACCTTGGTTAATGGCTACCTAAATTAATTAAACCTTAAAGAACAAGCTTTACCACGAGTTGGAAAACGTAATCGCTAAAGGCTGCGTAAAATATTTGTATAGAGAAATTATATAAAGGCTAACAAATTCATGTAAAAAAACGTGACGAACTGCCTTGGCCAAAAGTATTGAGCAATTACTTTTTTGAAATAAAACAATTACTTTTTTCTTCTGCAGCAAAACAATTTTCTGATATTTTAAACCTTAATACGTACATGTATTAACAAGAAACTAAAATACCACAACATAAGATTGTCGAGAAAAATAATATTACTCATTATTTAAAACAACGTATTAAATAAGAAAACAAAAAACTGCCAAAAATTTGGATCTACAACGAAGTGACAATGACCTAATCAGTTTAAATAAATTGATAATAATCTCATAAGAAAAGATGTAAATTCTATATAAAAATATCGAGTTTTCATATAACGCATGGGTGGTCAATTTTTCTGGTCAAGGCTGTATGTCAACTGAGGCAACTTGAGGTAGATACGTGCAGGTTACTTGTACAGGAAAAAGGACATTATTAAATCAAAGGGTACCGAAGGGACCAACCCTATTATTCAAGATTGTTCCCCAGCCTGACATCTTTTTGTTTCTCCTTTTTATCTTTAAATAAGTAGGTACTTAGGTTTGGATAATGTAATCCATACTATCCTTGGTAGATTGGCAGCAATTTATTTCATTTAGAGATCCGAGTAAGAAAATAGAGTAGTATCAGCGAATGGCCAAGATAAGTATTACCGATTTAAACTTACGATTTTTATACATTATTACCGGTAACGTCGGTAAAAATCTAGGTAGGTAACAATACTTTGGTTAAAACGCGATTAAAGCGTAATTTGTAATGATGTTTTGTTACCGACAAGTCAAGGTTTGCCCCATAAATCATGCATGGATAATATAGTACTAGCCCGGTACCGCGAACATCGAAGTTCGTATATTTCGAGCATCTTTCTCTATTACTCCAATGAAGGTGTCATGAGAGTGACAGAGATAATCGTCCGACGTTGTTCGCGGTAGCGCCGCTGTGACATAATACAATAATTAATAATTATTACGGTTCTACTCACGTCGGCCGGCGACGAGAGCGGCGAACCGAACGGACACTCAGCACTCTTAGCGCTTGAAAATGGAGACCTATGTTCTCCGAAACATGTCGCGCGGGTGACTAAATAAAGAGTGCAACGTTCATTATTGTCATATCTACTGTTCGAATTGTTTAAGCTATTGGTTCTCGTGAAATTAATAAAATAAAAATAAAAAATATGCATAACGACCGCATTTACCGATTATCGGGCCAGTAAACACACGGCCAAGAGAATTTATGTAGCGGCTGTTTTCACAACTCGGTTAAATAATGTTGTCGGTAATCTGCTTGTTTGAACTGCATTAATTAGTTCGCATTAACTTTGGAATAAATGTGCGCTGGACAAATTAAATACGGCTCCATTATGTTTCAGAATTGACGGAATGTTTTTATACACAAAATGTTTTAATTGTTATTTCAACGGATTCATAATGCATGCGCGTAATTGCATTGACGTGTACCATAAAACAATGTTTATTTGGTTGGTACTTCGTGATTAGTATTATATTTTGTTTGATAATTATGAAATAATCTGAATATATCAACCCTTGGGGTTAAGTTAATCTTATCTTTTGACGTCATAAAATGATTGTAATATATTGTGAAAATAAAAAAAATTTTACAATTTATTTAGCTACTGCAAGTACAGGACATAAAACTGATTTCCCCGTATAAAAGCCGTATTTTTTATGACATAGGCGGTAAACGAGCAGACGGATTGCCTGCTTGTAAGCAATTACCGTCCCCCATGGGCAACACCAGGAAAGTTACAAGCGCGTTGCCGGCCTTTAAGGGGAAGTTGGAGCTCTGGGAACCTTACTCAATCAGGAACACAACTCTACATATCTGAAAGGTAGCAGTGCTATTATGGCTGTGGTCTTCTGTAAGGAGAAGGTACTTCCCCAATTGGGCTGCTCCAGATTCAAGCGTGATGGCCATCGCTGTGCCCTACCTCTCATAAACGTATGTACGTATGGACAGTTTGGATATTAATTTTCCTAAAAGAAGAAAATTTACAATTAAATATTGTATGAGTTTATCAATGGCTGTTTGAGTTTCTTATTTGTAAATCTTCTTTTGAGAATTAATGATATGATATTATATATCCAAAAAAAATCGAATAATACACAAAGTCCATCTGCTACTAAACAGTACAAGTCAATTTCAATGATACACGAAGAGATTCGTATTTCGAATCCAATCTGCTGTTTTTTTTTTAAACTTCAACCAACCTTGTAGTTAAAAAACGGCTTCCACTATCGAATTACCGCGTGAAAAATCTAATTCGGAGCGTACATAGACTACGGAACTCAAAGGTATTTAAACAGAATGCGCTGGGCACGAGGAACACGCGATGTTAATCCAAAAGGGCGTATCTCCTTACAAATCTGATACTTATTTCAGACTTTTTGGATTAAGAAGGTTGATACACTGCTGACCTTTCGCTCCGTTCGTCCGCAACGATTTCACGTCACGAGGACCTATTCCGGTAAAGTTATAGGAGAGGTTTTAAATGGAGTTTAGATTCTAGATTCAGTTTGGAGAGTTTTAATGAAGCGGATATTGTGTTGTGAATACAAGAGTTACCTACTTACTTGGTATCGCTGTTAAAGCTATCAAATGTCGGTATTTGAAATAGTTAGGGATATTTATTTAAAATAACACAATATAATAAAAACGTGTCAGCCTCACGATTGAGCGAGGAATGCTGCCAGTTTCTACGGTACCATACCTACCGCAGCAACCATTTTTAGATTTATGTTAGTTTTATCTGAATTTTATTGTTATATTTAAATTTAATAGTTTTTAAAGGTACTTGTTTTTTGACGAACAACACAACATGTCATTTTAATCCTTACACACTACACATTTTTCTTTTTGTATCTTTTTTATACTTAATTAGAATATGTAGGACTATTGTAGATTTGTCGAACGCACGTTTTTCATTTTTCCAAATGAAGTGCTTAAATAAAATGCTATAGGGCTCGTTCAATAATCATGTGATCGGTTTTGGGGGGGGAGGGTGTCAAAGAAATATCACGATTGATCACGATGGGGGAGGGGGGAGTCCAAGACCACACCACGTGTACTTTCGTTTAGTTTTAGTATTAATGTTTTCGGTTTGATGTAACATAATTTCGTTGACTTTCTAGTGAAAAGTTTTAAGTCAAAATTCAAGAGCGTTAAGATCACCAAATATCACCAAGTGGAGGGGGGTGTCGAAATAAGGCCAAACACGATCACATGATTTTTGAATGAGCCCATATGTACATATATTAATGATAATTTTATAAGAACTATGTTAAACAGCAAAACTGCAAACCAATTGGAACCATTACCAGAATTCCCCGTATAGCGACAAAGCGACATGAACCCAAGCCACACAGTTTTTCACAAACCGCCTGCCCCTTACCAAAATACTCGCTAAATCTTTAAACTATCTGACCTTTCCTACATTTTTAAAGGTGTAAACATTCCATTGAGCGCTTCGGAAGTTGTTTTGACTTTCGTTTCAATTTTTTTCTTGTTTTGTGCGTATTGAACTTCAAATCAATTTTTTTTTCATTGAGATTATAATAATATAAATCGCGTATAACACTGTAGTTACGCACTACTTTTTTCCGAATTTAGCAATTTGGAATTCGCTTTTATATATCATTTTCAGTTTATTTATAACTTTAAAGTTTATTTAGTCCCGTTTCTCTCACCTTTATATAATAACCAGTTCGTTATTTTAACTAAAAACCGAATGAGAAACATATATAATCTTAACATTTCATCATTAATGGCAGTTTGCATAATTAGCATTGATCAATAAATATTGTTTCTCCCTTTTATTTATTTAGGTATGTCTATTAAAAAGCGACAATTACCAGAAGGCTTCCCGAATTTTATACATGCGATTAACCTTTTTGCTATTTATTATGAAATTATAATATTTTTGACTCATAATTTAACTCAAAAATAAACTGTAATTATTTCATAAATAACTTTTATTAAGTATTTTTCTTAAGTATTTATGTCTATGTATTTATTTCAATTAGTATAATACTAATGTTACTGTTTGAAATACAAACGTAAACAAGATGTTTATTAAATAGTTTTTTTTGTATTTAAACTTCCGTAAATCATTGTAATATTTGCGGCGGCGAAGCGAACGGACACTCAGCACTTTTA